>CM062375.1:14318202-19318202 GCA_031216125.1 Dalbergia cochinchinensis | reverse complement strand
AAAAACCTATGAGATTTTCCTAAAAAGAGATGAGGTACTAAGATGTGTTCTTAGATGACACCGGTTCGGCCGAGCACCTCCAAGAACTCATGTGACATCGGTACGAAGATGTATTCTTGGGTGACACTGGTTCAGCCGAGCACCCCCAAGAAAATGCACCCTAAGCCCGTACTAGAGAGTCGAGATTTATTTATGATACGCTTATTGGTAAGGGATAAGTAAGAACTAGGGATGACTAGTTAGGTATGAGCTCATAACCTAGAGATGTGACACGTTTTGGGTGACACCGGTTTGGTCAAGCACCCCCAAAATGAATGTCTTTTAGGGTGGCCCCATGAGAAAGTAATGTATGATGAATATGTCACAAAGTTTTCCCCACCTGTGACTTCAATTGCCACTTTATGCCACTATTATGATGTTACTTGATGTTATGATGAATATTCTTGCACTAAGTAGTGCCATGCATACATTCTTTAATATGTTGCATCCATGACATTAAGAATTATTCTAAAATGAACGGACCTTGGCTAACTATGTTTAGAAGGTTAAAATGAACTTGTTACATGCTCACTTATTTCATACACTAAACCCAAGGTTCCTGAGGATGTAGATGATGATACTTAGGTAGTAGGAGGCCCTACTGAGATTCTTTAACAAGATTCTCATTCCCTCTATCTTTTCCTTCCGCCACGTCTTTAGATGGCGACGTTCGTGATTTTTGTGGACACCCCGACATGGGAGGTGCATCATGATCCAGACCACGGGTCATACCATTTCGTGAGTCGCTATGTCGTTCGTGTATTCAGTTCATTGGACAGCCCTTCAGTCACCCTGTACATACTCACCGATTCTCTTCTGCCTCAACATTTGGCGACGACTTCGTGTTCGAGCGTGCATGCCCTCGAGAGGAGCGGATCCGTCACACCCCACTAACAGCTTCTACTATCCGGGACTACCCACAGTATGTGCCCCGCTCCCCCTCATCATTCTCCGAGATGGACCCCTCAGAGGATTCTGCCACTCAGGTACCTTCCGAGGGATCCTCCCCCACTGGACTGATGGACTTTAGGGAGGGTAGCGAGGCTTTCGTCACTTAGCCGATATGTGGAGGACTGGTGAGGATGATTTCCCGCCGTGGAGCTCATGCCCGACCCGATGTAGCGCATAGCTACCCCGGCAGAGATAGCCCAGTGGATCAGATATGTCCCTCCTTTCTGGAGAGGCTCGCAGTAGAAGAAGACAGTCGTGCCCCGGTGCCCGAGCTCTAACTAGACCAAGATAGCCTCCTTTTGCCTTAAGGTTATCTATTTGTAGGCACACTAGAGTAGGAGAGTTTCTTTTTGTACCTTCTGTTGTACTTTCATTTTTCCATGTATTTCTATTTCGGTTGTATTCGCTTTATGTTGTACTAAACTAAGTCCCGTCTTTCTTGGGTGGGCATAATATATATATATATATATATATATATATATATATATATATATATATATATATATATATATCCAGTTATGCAGTTTGCTATATTATTCTGTGCATTTACATGTTTTATGATCGGATGTTTATGATGTGTATATTTGGATTGCATTT
Source organism: Dalbergia cochinchinensis (assembly GCA_031216125.1). NCBI lineage: Eukaryota > Viridiplantae > Streptophyta > Magnoliopsida > Fabales > Fabaceae > Dalbergia > Dalbergia cochinchinensis. The sequence continues at coordinate 19,316,615 of CM062375.1, read as the reverse complement.
CATTCCTTTCATGCTTCACTGTTCGTCAAGTCGCGCGGTTCTCACTTTGCTTTTATAATTCAAAAAAAAATTTACCTGTATTTTCCACTAAGTATTTTAAAATAAACAGGAAACTGTGACGTAATAGACTAATGATTAACCTAAATATGTTCTAGAGTATTGGGTTAAAAATTAGGATGTTACAGATACAATTATGCTTATGGATACATATATATATATATATGCAATGGATGTGAAGCATGCTTGTGTAACCAATTGCATGACATGTTATGATTATACTCATTGATTGAGGTGCATGATTTATAAAGACTTACGAGCATGACATATTAATTAACAAGTTGTGATTGCATTTCATCTCCATTGAACATGTCATGGGTAAAGGTGACCTAAACCACTCAGAAATGATCCTTTTGTAATGAGCCGAGCTCGGCGTAAGGTGATCCTGAGGAATTGCTTATCGAGAGGATAAGCGTACTTATCGAGAGGATAAGTATTCCTATGCCCCCTATCCCCTACTCTAAGATGGAGCCGGGAATTTGCTTATTGAAAGGATAAGTATAAGCTAGTGACGACTAGTGAGGTATGAGCTCATAATTTAGAATCTTCCAAGAAGAGAGAAATTATAGGGCGGCCCCCAAATAAAATAGATAAAAACCTAAGTTACCTTTAAAATCGTCGAGAAGACGATCATGCTAGTATATGGTGCATCCTGTATATTGTGATGGATTGTTTGGAGCATTGGTATGACTGATCATGTTGCATCCATGCATTAAGACGCATAATAAAATAGGCGGACCTCGGATAAATAACATTTGGAATTTAACAATTGATCATCATATGCATGCTCATTATTTCATTATCAAACTCGAGATTCCTGAGGATATAGATGATGACACATGTTAGGAGGCATTTTCCTACTGAGTTTCTTGTATAAGATTCTTATCCCCTCTTTCTTCTTTCTATCACGTCTTCAGAAAATGATGGCATCATTCGTGATCTTCATTGACGCGCCTACTTGGGAGCTGCAATTTGACGCCGCGCACCAGTCATATCACTCCATGGGTCGTTGTGCTGTCTGTCTTTTGTGTTCATGTGGACCACCTGTGCACGTATCATGTAGACGATAGCCTTCTTTTGTTTCATTGGGGGTATCTGTTTAGGCGTAATAGGCAGGATGGATCATGGCTAGTTGTGTAACATCTTCCCAAGTACAACGTCATCCTTAAGTCATGACATCAGACTTGAGAGTTATTACTTATAAATTATCGGACCTTTCTTAAATAACTATAGCAAATGCGATAAGATCGTGTAATAACTAGCGTAATTTGGTTAAAGTATATAACAGAGAAACACAACATTTATTGAATACATAGCTAAGTATAAAAGGGAAGCTCTTCTAAGAGCTTTAATACATATACGTTCTCTATTATATTTACATACATATAACTCCAACTAAGTACAGTAAATTAAAAACATCAACAATTAAACTACTGTAATCCTGAGTTCTCTCATGTAGCAGCCGCATCATTCTCTGGATTAACCTGGAGATGACACGAGAACACAAAACACATAGGGGCGGGAATTATATAATTCTCAGTAAGGTAACTTCCTAAAAACTCAACCATAATGTCATCGTCATCGCCCTAGCCACTTCGATTTATTAAGAAAAGGTGATCAAGCATTACACAATAATGATTCATTTTTAAAGTTCCAAATCATATTTTCGAAGTGGGTTGTTTTTAATGATCAATCACTTAATGCACACATATCGTAAAGCTCAAACATATAGTTAATAATCCTAATCAAGAAATTAAATATGATATGAGTATGCTTATGCTAAATGTAGTGAACTTATCTCAAAGTGACCTGGTTTTACTTGTGGCCATAGAACTCAACTCGGTGCATTTTTCTCTTTTCATTGACATAGGAAAAACTTAGCTTATATCATGCTATAAAACTCAATTCAGTGCAACTTTCCCTCTTCATTGACATAAGAAAGACTTAGTTTATATCCAACGGGTATCTGCCGTGGACAACTCAATAATAGATAGTTTATACCAAATGGTATGTATAGTGGATCACACCACACAAGGGAAATAGACTGCTTATCAGACTAAACTCATTCCTATATGTGATCATTGGACTTCATTTTTTTCCATTTTCGAATCACACACAGTTCTATTCCTAGCCGATACGTTTACCAACTCATAATATCTTGGGAGAAGTTCCTCTTTTTGCCTTCCCCTTAATTCAATCTAAGTCTTGTTTCTGTTTTCTCCATATGTCAGAATAGACACACTCAAAGTATTTTGGGAAAGTTCCTACTTTTGCCTTCCCCTCATTCAATCTAAGTTTTGTTTCTATTTCTCCATATTTCAGAACATGCATGAGTGAAATTTATACATTCTCTTTTCTCATATAGTTGCATCATGTACTTTCTTTTCCCAAATGCATGCATAAGCCACATGTAAGCATTCAATCATAGGTAATTCTCATTTTTACCTCATAATTCAATCTTTAAATTGGCTAGCATGCAGTTGTACTTATCATAATTAAATCAAGAGTCATTATATCATCAAATCAATGCTTGAGTTTATTTCGGCACAAATATAGCATGTTGGCAGAATCCATGCCTAAGGAGTACGATTTATTCTGTCTATCAAACATCCATTGCAAGGGCTATATGTAACGCCCCGATTTTCTGTCTGAGTGGAAAATGACCGAAATGCCCCTGAGGTCATTTTCGGCCCAGAATTCGAGGATGGCCGACCCGGCAGTCCTCGAAGGGCCAACTCAATGTTTGAAGGGGATTGAATGACCTTTGAATGCTCCTGGAAGCGAAAATCTCGTTTCAGCGGTTTGGTCAAAATGACCAAAATACCCCTATAGCGTTTTTACGCGGGTAAAGGTGCCGTTTGAGCCCGAAACTTTCCCCAGAGGTTTAAAAATATGTTTTCATGTGTCTAGAGGTCTCTGATCAAGTCCCGGTGGCCCCGGACAGTTTTAGTACAAAATTACGATTTTGCCCCTAGAATAGTGTTTTTGAGCTTAATGACGTAATTAAGCAAACCTAAGCAATATTAGGCTCTAAACGAAGATTAATTAATTTCCCTAATTAATTTAGAGTCAAAATAATTTATTAAAGTTAATTAGAACCTAAAATTGCTTAGATTAAACTTAAATCCCTTTTTAGAACTCAAGACTCCTAGTCTTGGAATCTTGAATAGTGTTTTCTCTCTCCAATTCCTTAAATCAAGGAAATGTGTCTAGAGTTGTTTAGACTCTAAATTGAGGATTAACTCACTAATGGTGCAAGACCACTCCTTAATTATGTCTAGACCACCTTAATTACCCATTTTCCTTACCTAAACACTTTCTTACAAATTCCTAATCTTAAGCATAATCAAAGATACACCTAAACACAACTCTAAATCACAATTAAAATGCAACTAAACCTCTCCCAAATCTGATGCACATGGCCGAAATTCTCCTCTCCCATTGACCACATGTTTAATTATTTTCTCACTCAAAGAACCATGCTTGAGGCCATACCTTGAACCATACCTCACCATACTTTGAGCCATACCTCACCATGCCTCAAGAACACATTATCTCACCTCATGGAACTCATGGGCTGCACTCCCTTGGAGAAAATGCATCAGCCCCTCTCCCCCTTCATTTGCTTCATTTCTCTATAAATAGAATGCCTTGAGGAGCTTGCACCACTTTTAGATCATTTGCTAAGTTTAGGAGCACTCAAAGCTTTTCCTTTTCTCTCAAAGTTCTAGTGTTCTTCAAGTTCTTCATCTTCTTCTTCCATCTTCAAGTTCATCACATCAAGTAGGGATTTTCTTTCATGTATTCTTTTCTTTAAAGTTCTTGTTTTAAGCTTGATGTTCATAGTTTCTCTTGGTTCCTTTTAGAACTTCTTTTCTTCTCCTTCTTCCTCTTTATGTTTCGGCCATGGGCCTTTGGGAATGAAGGAATGAGAGCTTGATGATGAGAGTTTCATGATGATGTTCATCACTTGAAACAAACTCTAGAGCTTGATCTTTGTTCTTGAGCAAAAATGTTTTTAGTTTTTCCTTTCTTGAACTCTTGAGAACTTTAGTTTTGATGGTGTTTTAGAATGATTCTAAGGACTCAATGATGAGGTCTCATGATGTTGGTGTTAATATATCATCAAGATCATGGACTCTAGAGTTTCAAAATGTTCTTTTTGTTCCATGAAGTTTCGGCCATTTCCTTTTCTTTTACAAGCTAAATGTCTTGATTTCTAAAAATGTTATGTTGAGTTCTAAGAACTCTAGACTATATCATATCTTGGTTTAATGAGTTTGGGTTGAGGTTTAAGTTCCTTTAAAGTCTTGTTAAGAGCTTTAGAAAGATTAAATGAACTTGCATAATTTATCTTATGCTTGCACTCATATTTACATTCTTGTTATGCACCTTTACTTTCAAGCTATCACCTAAGAACATAAAGATTAAAATGGAACTTGCATCTTCACTTAATTAAATCTCAAAGCCTTTCTATTTCGGCCTTAAAGTCGATTGTTGTTGGGCTTAGAGCACTAAAATAAAGAATTGAACTTGCATTACCACCTAATTAATTTCTCAAATGCCTATCTATTTCGGCCTTAAAGTCGATTGTTGTTGGGCCAAGAGCACTAAAATAAAGAATTGAACCATGTATATTTACCTTCAAGCTTGCACGTTTAAGTTTATGCCTTGCATATTTACTTTCAAGCTTGCACGTTTAAGTTTATGCCTTGCATATTTAAATTTAAGTCATCACTTTACTTTGTAAGCAAGATTAAAAATGAAAAGCATGAGCACGTTTAGTTTATGTCGAAACTTAAGAACCTAGAGCTCAAAGACTTGCCCATTTCATTCCAAGTTAAAGTTTAATGTGAAACCATTCCTTGAATGCATATTTTCGGCCAAGTAGTGATGATGGACTTTCAAGGAGTTTTCATCTAGCTACAAGGACCAATAGTCTATGTTCTAAGTTTTCCTTAAAGCTTTACAAACCTTTTCAAGGTCATGTTGTCATGAGATATGACTTTACTCCCTTTTAGGAGATGAAATATATTTTGGTCATTGACCTAAGGCTTCTCTTAGCCTTTTGATGAATTAAAATGATTTGCAAAGAGTTTTTAGAAATTCTAGATTGATTCGAAGAGAAACTAGTTAACTTATGTACCTAGAAACGTCAATTTAACTCTCTCATTTAAGTTAAATGTTTTCGGTTCTGATGTGATGAGTGTGATGCTGTATGATGATGTTTTGATGTGTTGGAATGTGTGAAAATATCATGTGATGATGTAGAAGCGATCCTATGCATGATAGGTAAGAAACTAGCTAACTAGAAATACCGTAAAGCTAGAATTTAACATAGTTTTGACCCATTTGTTTATGGAACTAATCCAAACTGTTTTAATGGGAACATAATCAGATTTAGATTGTTTAGACATGAAAAACTTGGTATCATTTGAATTAGAATTGAATTCTAGCACCTATAGGGAAACTAGTAACTAGAAAACCGTAAAAATGCAATGTAGAACTCTTGGAACATTTATTTTTCTGGATGCTGTCCAGCACCCTTACAACATGATAGACATGATTAATAATTAGTCCTTAAGCATGGGAATGCCTCATAATTGATTTAGATTTAATCCATAGCGCTTTAGGCGAAGACGGAACCAAGAAAGGGTCTAAAACGTAAGTTCTAGAACCCCGTGATCACAAGTTAAGAATTCTACCCTATGCTTTTCAGATTTAAATGTAGATATGAGGATTATGAGTGATGTTTAATTATGAGCCCTTAGGTGCATAAAATATGAGCGACGGATATTAGAGAACCAAATCTCATGATTAAGACCCGTAAGGGTCAAAGCATAAGCTACCGTAAGGATAAACGGTTGAATGTTCCATGATGATGTATGTTATGTAAATGATGATGATGATATTCATATGAGGAATTCATGAGGATATATGTTTTATTACGAGAACAACTTGAGCATGTGATCTCCGATGAGAGTGTATAGTATTGATGTGTTGATGCTCCCGCCACGATGCGTTATGTAAAATTATGATATTATGATGCTTACGATGCATACGATGAATATGATGCCTTATGTTGATGTTGAATGGCTATGCATGCTCTATATGTTTCGTGGCATAAAGCAAGTTTGAAGGAAATCCTGTGTATGCCGTTACTGCGAATTTCCCATCAACCTTGAGAATTTGAGAAAAGTTTGTGAAAACTCCTGGGTGACACCGGTTCGCCGAGCACCCCAGGATAGGTTCTGGTGACACCGTTCGGCCGAGCACCCCCAGAACAGATGTGACATAGTACTGAGACGCATTTCTCCCGCTACGGTGGGGAGGAAACAAATCCGTGAGGGTATTGACATTGAGCTTGCCAAAGCGAACAATTCACTGTGTACTAGATACCAGTAGAGCGTTTCAAAGAAGGAAATGATCCTAAGATAGGTGATCCAAGAAAGTTATGTATACCCCCTCTATTAGCCCATGTTAAATCTAGTGACGACTAGTTAGGATTGAGCTCATTCCTAGGCGATAGGTGAGACGTAGTTTGGTGACCAGATTATCGCCGGGCTGGTGAATCGGTTGGACTTTTGGTGGATATGTTAAGAGGGTGGTCTTTAAGAAAAAGAACTTAAGAGTTTTAGTTATGAGAAAGATGTCACATGAAAAGTACTATGCCTTTTATGCCACGTATATGGTTTATGTTTCCTTATGATGTGCCCAAGTATTATGATTTTCGTGTTAATGTGCATATGGTATTGTCATGCATTCATCAAATATCTGTTGCATTCATGTCATTAAGACACATACTAAAAGACACCCACTTCGGATAAATAGATTTGTAAAGCCTAAAACCAATCCTTATGCATGTACACCTTTTTCATAATTAAAACCGAGGTGGCTGGGGACGACGACGATGACACTAGTGTTAGAGTCGGGAATCCCTACTGAGAATCTCGAATGAGTTTCTCATCCCTTCCTTTTCTTCCGTGTCGTCTCTAGACGAGGATTACAACGAGGATCGTGACTTCTTCTGAGGCTCGTGCTTGAGGATCACACTAGAAGGCAGGCGTAGGGTCGCCATGAAGCATAGATAGCTTAGCTTTTGGGTTGACACTTATCTAACCTCATAGGTGGATAAGGATGACTTCACGTATATGGATATGTTTTGATGTAAATGATGGTACAATGATGTTAGTAATCTATGTATCTATGAAGATGTGATGATATTATGATTGTTATGTATAATACTATGTTTCATGATTATCAATGGTGTGGTTACTTTTCTCGCACGTTATGGTTATGACGAACGATAGGTTAGTCGCGCTGCTCGCTTTGCTTTCAAGTTTCAAAAAGAAAAATTTATTCGTATTTTTCGCTAAGTATTTTAATGAAAGGTTGTAAGGAATGAGACTAAAAGAGTAATAGACTAATGATTAACCTAAATATGTTCTAGAGTATTGGGTTAAAAATTAGGATGTTACACTATAAAAATTCTTCAAGACACCACAATGTGTCCACAAGGTCCTGTAAAATTTCAGAAGGAAAATCCTTCTCTAACTTGTTTAACAAAATTAGACAAACTTGGTGGTCGGAAACCACTCAGCCTCAGCTCAGAACTAAAATCTCATAATTTTTAACCCAAGCAAATGATTGAGCTAATTCAAAATAAAAATCATGGTTACACTTCAACATTTTATCGACTCGCTGTAAAAATTTCAAAGGAATAATCAATCATTTGCTATGGTAACAAAATTAGTAAAATTCACAGCATCAGAGTCAACATCTCAGGCTATACAGTTATAACTTCGGTTCATGATTTTTTAAACATAGAAAAAATTACTAGAATACCTCAAAATTTTTACTAAAGATGCCTTAATATGTTACTATATCATATAAAATTTTTAGCTCAATCTAAAGCTTCTAACTAGGTCAGAAAATTCATGAACAAATGCTGCCCTGTTGAAATCCGAAAATCTAGTAGCATGTGTCAAATTCTCTTTTGACAAAAATGATTTTTCACAACATCAAACCACTCCACCAAAATTAATACATCAAAATCCATATATCATCAACCAATAAAACCAGAAATGTCAATTTAAATCAGTGATCAAAATAAAAAAAAAAATAGATTTGAAGAAAAAGAGATTTAAAAACCCTACTTTGGTGGCTTTAGGGATCTTGACTCCAAAGGATGCTCCAAGGATGATTCCCTTCACTTCAAAGCCTTCAAACCAGCATCAAACCCTCCATTAGGCAGTAGTATATGAGGTATCAAGATGAGAAATGGTGAGGAAATGAAATTCCAATCGATTAGAATTGTAGGTTTTGATGTGTAGAACAAGTTTTATGAAGAGAGTTTATGGTTTTAGGAACTTTGGGCAAGAGTTTTGGTGATTTGAAGCAAATTGTAAGCTCTTGAAGAAATGAAAATGGTGGCTGATGTTCTCTTCTTAGGCTGGCCGAAATTAGGCTTTAAGAAGAAGAAAATTTAGCTTCTTGGAGAAGCTTGGTTTGGTGTTGATCTTATATATAAAGAATGAATATTATAATGTGTAATTAAGTAATCTTTGATCAAAGAAAGAAAAATAGATGGCCAAGATTGTTTTCTTAGGCAAAGAATGGATCTTGGTCATCCACTTGGCTCAATATAATTGGATCACTTTAACTTGGGGAGCAAGTAGCCTTTTCAGTGTTAAAACTGCACACCGAAATTCCATTGAACAGGTAAGATATTGGCTCCCAGGTAAAATCATTAATTAAAGGTTAAGATTAAAACTTGCTTTTCAAGTTTTAATCCTGGCCATCCACTTGGCATAAGGTGGTTGGTAAAGGTTACTTGGCCACCAAGTAACTTGTATGGTGTTAAAAACTGCACATCAAAACTCCACCGAATGGGCAAAACACTGTACCCGGGTAATAAGACATTGCTCGAAAATTAATTCTAGGTATAAAATCTTTATTTCTAATTATTTCTAATATCAATCCTATAATTTCCTAGTTTTGGGCACTTCCGGGTTCCAATTTCAGGGTTTCAGCTGTCCTGATGAGTCCGTAAGGCCCACAAGGTCACTATTCACATTTTTTTCTTTTTCTTTTTCTTTTTTACAAATCCCTTGGACCATCCTCATCATTAATAGAACTATCAGATTTTTGAAATTATGACTAGTAAAGGTCAAATTAATTTTTGAATAATTTTTAGGGTGTTACAAGTTGTATCTTTTGCTATTTCCTTTTTATGTTCTTATAGATGACTATATTGCCCTAACCTTTAATGGTGGGCCTATTGCTACATTAGTACCTATGTTATGTGATGTATTATGAAATATCTATTATTGTTAATGCATGATGTTGTGATACGTTATGATTTGTATTTGCTTATGATACGTTTAGTTCCTTTTGGCTTGTATTCGTGATCGTACGACGTAGCTCTTTTAAGTTGTGCGACTCACGTTTTTGTTTTCAATCTTCAAAAAAAAAAATTTACCCATATTTTTGTTAAGTATTTTAAATAAAGTGGAATCAAGAATTGAAACAAAAGAGTAATTACTAATAATTAATCTAAATGTGTCCTAAGCATGTTGGGTTAAATATTAGGGTGTTACAAAACCCATTTTAATTTGTGTATCTAAAATTGTTGGAACTTTTGATGATTTTAGATCCATTTAATTCGTGAAATCCTTGAAAATTTCAATGATTTCCAATAATAAAACCAAAATGACACAAATTCTATAAAATAATGCTATCATCGATCATTTTTTCCCCTAAATAACGATTTTTATATTTTAAATGTGTAAAAGTCCTACGAAGAAAGGGAAAAATTGTTTTGTTATGGACTCTAGATGAAAGAATATCAATAATAAGATTTGGGAGAAAATTGCACCATTATGAGTTTCTAAAATATCACTTAACGTGAAATTATATTACACAAAAAAGGGGTAGTTATTTTGTTAATGCAGTGTCAAAAAGCTAAAGAATCTTTGTAGTGTGTCAGATCCATGAAGAATCTTGCATAGTGCGAGATTCTGGGGGAAACTCAGTAGCATCAGTTGTTAGCACATCTGTCCTGTCATATCACATTAGCATCAAGATGCGAAATCTCGCATGGTGCGAGATTTATGACCTATCTTATCGCATCAAAGCATCAACATGTAGGAATCTTGCAGGAATCTCTGCGAACAGTATGCACTAACATTGAGTAACAAGAGAAGGTTGTTCGCTTATAAAATGGCATGCTAGAAGATGTGGAACAAAGAAGAGAAGTTGAGGCGTATTGTGTTACATTTTTTTTTGTGTAAAGTATGTTGTGTTACTGAGTATAGTTAGGCAATGTAAAAAAAAAAAAAATACTTGAGAGGGAAAATGCCAAATGATAAAACAATAATTTCAAATGAGCATGTATCAATGAGAGTTTGTCAAAATATTGTAAGTTAATTTTTATTTTTTCATTAAAATAATTTCTTTTGTATTAGAAAGCATGAAGATAGTTTAGTTTTATTTTTTCATTTGATTTCAATGACAATCATTTTTATTCAGAAATTGTTTAGCTAGTTTAGGTAAAAAGATTTGCACCCCCTCCCTTTTATTCTAACTTTTTCACAATAAAAATATTTAAAAATAGTTGAAAAGATTTCAGAATAATATAAGGAACCAAAAGTTATTTTATTATTAATTAATGTAAAAAGTTACTAGTTTTAATAGAAAAAGGGAACTGGTGATGCCCCATCACTTATCCATGAATCCACCCGAGGCAAAGACACATAAGCACTCATAGCAGGTTTGTAATATTCTAGGCTTAGGTGTCCGTACGAAGGCCATACTGGGCCGGAAGGCCTTTTTGGAGACTAAGAGTAGATTCTACAGAAACTGCAAAAGTTGCATAAAACTTGTGAACGCATGATTTTCACTAGCGGACACAAGATTTAGATCACTAGGGATGTGAACTAAAAGTGTGCAAACGCAAGATTCTACTTCCTTGAGTTTTCCCTAATTTATGCCACTTATCTTTCTTTTAAACTTTAGTTTTTTGCATGAGTTTTATTGTGTTATTGATAGGATTAATCAGGATCTTGACTTGTGCCTCATTGTGCATATTTGATAGAATCATTAATTGTTTCAATAATTTTAGAATAAATTGTAATTACATCCTATTGTGTTTAACTTGTCTATTTCAGTATGGGTTTTGTATACAAGAGCTTTGGATCAAGTGCAAATATCAAAAACTTGGCTGGGAACTCTTGGGAAGGAGCTTGGAGCAAAAAAGAAGAAAAAGTGTAGAAGCTCACTCTCAGGTGAGTGCTACAATGCTATTTTAGCGCTATCAGCAAAGGTAACTAATTTTAAGATGAAGTTCAACGTTCTGTTGAGCACTGCTATGCTTGTGTAACAACAAATTGAAGATAATTAATCTATTTTGGGGGCCTACTTTAGGCTATCTTAGAGAGTAGTATTTAAAGGATTGACATAGACTTTTACACTAGTTTTTGCTTCAGTTTTAGATCTGCAGTTTACTGCTCTCTCTCTATATCTCTGTCTACATCTCTCTCAACATCTTCTTGTCTATTATTCTCTCTTTAGGGATTCCATAGGTGAATTTGCTTTGTTCTTGTGGATTGTAGCAAGGATTGTTGTTATTATTTTCAAGTACACCTTTATATTCATTGTTGTAATTCTCCAGGGATGGAGAAGTAGATCTTTTTACAAGTGTAAGGGGATTAGGATGATATTTGAGACCCTTTGTTGATATTGAATATATTAGTTTTCTCAATATTCTACAGTTTCTATTCATATAATTATTATTAGGATAATTAAATTAGTAATTGTCATTTAGGAAAACCCTTTGGGCATAAATTAATGGATCCATTGGTTTATGTTTGAAGGAAAATATTATAATTACCCTTCCGACTTGTGGTTGAGCTATAGTAATTAGTTTATTAAATCAATGTGACTTCTAAATAAATCAAGATCTCATTTATTAGTTATTTGCATTGGTCAAATTCGAGAGGTCGATCAATTACTAGTAAAATTGCTAGTAATTTATTATTAATAGCCACTAATGGTTTTAATATTTTGTCAATGATAATTAATTTATAATCCAACGAATACCTTGCACTAGTGTCTCTTTATTATTGCCATTACCATTTAATTTTAATTGTTTCAATCTTAACTTTCAAAGTGCACTTTTCCCAACTAAGTGATAAAGCCTTCTTGAGAGATAACCTAGATTGTGCCCTTTAATATATTTTTGATACAACTTAGCATTAAAATAATTTCTAATTTAAGGAGGGAGCAACAATCTTGCTCTAGTCTCACTTTAATTTCCTTATAAAAATCATTATGTTTCTTATGATTTCTGACAATTTCAGTATCGAACGAGTTAGCCCCTAACAATTGGAAAGTGTCAAATCCGTCTCTGACAATGTCAAAATTTAGACACTTAGTGGTACCTGGATGGAAAACAGTTATAATGTTAATGGCAATTTCACTACTGGACAAATTGGTCCCTAATATCATTTAAAAAAAGATCTTCATCCCCCATTCCCTTCCTTCCTCCATCTTCTCCATTACCCCCACCCCACTGTGACTGCCCTCACTGCAATTGCCCTATCACCCTAAAGATGTTTAACGACCAAAACCATAAACTAATTTTGCTTTACAAAACTAGAATGCCCAATATAGGGTAACTTAGGATTTGTTAACAAATAATCAAATGTGGAAACTAAGTTGGCTTGGATCTTCAATGAATAAACAATTGGAAACCAAAAAAATATTATAGGGATAATTCTCCTCGACCAAACCACATTCCAGTAAAATCCAATAACAAAAAGCTCCAATTAAAAAAATTAAAGAAACAAAAAAGTTTAATTCTATGCAGTCATACCGAAATAGGCCCATGTAAAGGCTCCTCCTCCTTCTCTTCCATTTTCCTTCCACCATGCACAATGCCACCGCTATCCCTACGGATCAAATCCGACAACAATTTCCCCTAAGCCTTCCCCGCAGCTTCCGCCCTAAGAAACACTGCCACAACCTCCTTCATGGTAGGCCTCCTCTGAGGCTCAATGTGACAAGAAGCCAACCCAAGCTTCAATTGTTATTCAAGTGGCCTCAATGAACTCAAAAGGGGAGTGAATTGAGTTCTTAAACTTTTTCTTGGTTTTCACACTCTAATTACTTTTTCAATAAAAATTCAAGAAGTTGACTTAAAAGCTTAATTTAATAGATGAGAATGCAAGAGATATAAGAGTCTAATTATGTATATGAACAAGTTTGACAAAATAAACTTGCAATAAACTTAGAGAGATAAGGGAAGAGAGAACGCAAACTTAGTTTATACTGGTTCAATCACCTCTTGTGGCCTATATCCGGTTCTCTCAAGCAACCTACTTGAAAGTTCCATTATCTCTTTAACCTTTACAGTTGAAGAGCACTCTTACACCTTGGGATCCCTCACCCTTATGTTTGAGTCTTTTAAGAACCAAGAGATACTATACTCTTGTTCTTACAAGGGATACCTCATCTTAATCTTAAGTAAAAGAAAGAATACAAGAATTCACTCTCTAAATAGAGGAAATGTTACAAATTGAAGTTCTATAAGGTTTCTCTAGAATAAGAGAATTTGGCCAAGTATTGATCAAAATAATTGACGAATGATATTTGCAATATGTTTTTCTCTGTGTTAAAAAATGATATTTATGGACAACAATTCATGTAGACTATTGGTGATTAATCCCAGGAGATGTGTCTCTTCAAAACAGACATATTTGCAAATTTCTAAGCCTAGTAATCAATTACATGACCTTGTAATCGATTACATAGTTCAAATGTTTAAAAACTAGCAATAACCACTTGCTGGTAATCGATTACATGCAGTATGAAATTAATTACATGAGCTAAAAATCACATTCTAGGCACATGAACAGCATGGTAATCGATTACATCAATTCCAGATCTTGAAAAATGAAAGTTTAACATACTTTAAGTCATTCTCTGATTTTAAAAAAATGTTTTTAAACATATCCTTTGAAACCATATTCATATTTTAACAAGTCAAAACAACTTCCTTATTAAAAAAAAATAAAATCTTTCAAATCAAATTTTCCATGGAATCAAAATCATTCTAGATCTTTCAAAAAGGATTTTAGTTCAAAGAAATGTTAACTAACTTAACAATGGCCAAATAAACTTGCTAAATAGAAACCTTTTGACAAAATGATCTAAGTCCTAATTACTCTAACCATTTGACTTGATCATGACTTGTTCATCTTCAAGAAATTCCATGTCATTTTGCTTCCATTTTTTTTGTCATTTGCTTGGCTTATTGGCATAATCAAAACCTACAAATTAGCATTCACATCAACACCATCTCCATATCCCCAGCCTCATCCTCCCCCTTAATCCTCAAATCCATAGCCTCACACAAACCCTCTCTTGCCATAACTCCCTTATCCAATCAATCAACACCACCACCTCCTCCACTATTGATGTCTCATGGTGGTGTGGCAATGGTAAGGAGGGGAAAATGGTGGAGTTGTGGATGTGTAATGATGGAGTTGAGAATAGTGAAGATAGTGGTTCGATTGGCTAGATGAATTTGTCATAGTAGTGGTGAAAGGTTATGTGATGGGTGCTACTAATGGTGATGATGTGGGATTGTGTGGAGGATGATGGTGCTATGGTGATAGTGGTTGTGGCCATTTAGATTTGATAATGTTTTTCTCTTCTTTTTTTTCTTCTTGTTGAAAGGAAAAGTATAATGCTATGGTGGGGATAGTGAGGATGGTGGTGGTGGTGGTGGTTATGGCCATTTAGATTTGATAGTGTTTTTCTCTTTTTTTTCTGCTTGTTGAAAAGAAAAGTATAATGCTATGGTGGGGATGATGGTAATGGTAGTAGTGGTGAAGAGTATGAATAAAGGAAAGGGATGAGAGGTGAAGGATATTAGGGATCAATTTGTCTGGTAATGAAATTGTCAATGATAACGTTACTATTTTCTATCTAGGTACTACCAAGTGTCCGAATTTTGACATTATTAGGGACTGAGTTGACATTTTCCAATTATCAAGGACCAATTCGTCCAATGCTGAAATTGTCAGGGACTAACTTGGAGGTTTACTCTTATTATTACTATCATTATTATTATTATTAAAGGATTTTTTTTATTGCTGCATTACTATTATGCATTTTTCTTGTTGTCCTATGCATGGTTGTAGGTGAAAATTCACTCACTGAGTTTTAGATAAAATTCGCCCCTTTCCCATTCTCTAATAGATACAGCTGCTACTACAAACCCTTCCCACATACCTCCCCAGTAGCTATTACGTAGATTTCTTGGTTGGCTTCATATTGGAGTGAAGTATAGTCGGTCTATGTTTAGTAGTACTCTAGATCGTGCATACACATTCATTTTGTTATGTTAATTTTGAGGATTTATGTGATGACAGTTAAAGGATTTCATGACTTATGTTGGAGTAATTATTTTATCATTGGATTTTGTTTACGGCTTTTTTTGTGAGCTATACAGAAAAATGTTTAACCAAATTAGATTTAAATTATGGATATTTGGAAATTTTTGAGGTTTATGGATGACATGTCATATAAAGACTTCCCGGGGTTAGTGCCCCATATACAGGTTATTTTACCAAATCGGGTCGTGACAAGATTGGTTTTTACCATGTTGCACAAATTTTCCAAATGGAGGTAAAAAGATATCTTATAAATGCATTAATGAAAAGGTAGAGACCGGAAATGCACACATTCCACTTTCCTTGCGGAAAGTGTTTAGTGACATATGAGGATGTTGCCATTATGCTCGGGCTTCGTATTGAAGGTGTACCGATCATTAGAAGCACTAATGGCAATGCCAAAGTAATGAGGAATATGTGTGAGCAGCTACTTGTTGGTTGGCCAGGGCTAGCCAATGTTGTTGTCAATGAAATCAAATTTTCACTAGCTTATATTTCATTTCAATTCTCTTCCCTATGATTTTGAGGAGTAGATAGCGTGTCATGTTTGGGCATTTCCTAATTGAGAATAAGAGCACAAGCACAATTGAGATTACATGGTCTTGTTTTTAATCCAAATAAACCCAACTACCCAACTCAACTCAGATGTTTAGTATTAGATTGGTTTAGATTAATCGGGTTCATGGCTTGATTTGGGCCTGTGAACACCCCTATTGAGTGGGAATAATCAACAGTGCTCCTAGGTACAGAGTCGATATAACATCTAAGCATTGCAAATGTCTTTAGATGCAAGGGTATCTATCATGGTTCAAGAAGCACTCTGAGTTGGGGAAGAAGGTTCATTGATAGTAGTGGCACTAGAGAGTTTAGGATGAATAGTGCTTTCAACATCGATGATGCTCAGTTTGCAGCTGAGCATGGCTTTGATTGAATGAGAAGGCAAGTGAGGCAAGTGTACAAAATGATGTATACTAACCAAAATTGAAATTGGACATCTATATGTTATTTTCCCCACTGTCTTTGGAGTCTCAGTATCTCTGCACCGATAGAGTCAACTTTTTAACTCTGCAAAGGACATAGTATATGAAATAAAGAAACATGATGAATTATTTCATAAAAATATGACCATTACACTTGGATTTATAACAACATTGTCATTCAATTATACTATTATATTTTAATTGGTATCCATTTTTACCTTAATTTTTCCTACTATACTTTCTCTTTTTTTGAAACACGAGCCACTCTTTTTCTTTTTCCAGACTAGCAACAGAAAATAACAAATCAAATGAGGAGAAAGAAGGAGAGGCTACATGTTCTTTCTATTTTTTTTCCTACTCAGTACTTTCTTTTTTTTAACAAACAAACAATTCTTTTTTTTTTGACTAATAACACAAAATCAACTGATCAAATGAGGAGGAAGAAAGGGAAGGACTACTCAAATAAAAAAAAAAAGGAAGGACTTATCTCATGTTTTTCCTACTTAGGACTCTATTTTTTTTCAGACAAATAGAAACTCTTTTTTTTTTCAGACTAGTAATATAAAATCAACTAAGGAGGAAGAAAAAAAGAGACTACTCAGACAAAAGATAAAACAAAAAAAAGGAGGACCTACTTTCATTTTTTGGAAAACCAAACAGCCTTTTTTTTAAACTAGTAAAACAAAAGTAATTGATCAAATTGAAAAAGAGAGAAAGGGACTACTCATACAAAAAAAAAAGAAAGAAAGAAAAAAGATGAAGGACTATTCTTATGTCCCGCTCAGTGCTCCCTCTCTCTCTCTTTTTTTTTTTTTTACAAGTAGACAAATTTTTTAAAAATTCATACTAACAATGTAATGAAATGAAGAAGAAGGAAAGGTGGGGCCACTCTTATTTTTTTTCTTCCTCATTACTCTCTCTTTCTAGAGACAGAGAATATTTTAGGGCTTGTTTAGTTTGAGTTTCCAATTTTTAGTTTTTATTTTCAATTTTCAGTTTTTTAGATTTTGTGAAGGAAATACTAAAAATTCTGAAAACTATATATTTTAGTTTTTAATTTTCATTTTCAATTTTCAGTATTTCCTTTCCAAAATCCTACAAACAGGAAAAATAAAAACTAAAAAGTGAGAACTAAAACCAAGTAGACCCTTAACATTCAAATGAACAACACAAAGCCACATTGTGATGAGATGACGAGTAAGAGAAGAACATGGGTTTATATAAAGAAAAATTTATAATATTTTAATACATTTTACTAAATCTTGTATAGTGTGACATTTTGATTTTGAAATATTTTATTATTTTCCTTAAATTCTTGCATGTGCAGGATTAGTTTTTCTTAATATATACATATTTTTTTAATCTCGTATGTTTTGGGACTTTTTTTTATTAATTTCCTTTTTGAAATCTCGCATAGTTCGAGTTTTATGTTTTTAAAAAATAAAATATTAATTTTTCAAAATCTTGCTTTGTGCGAGATTTAAGTAAACTCATAATGCTATAATTTTCTCACAAATATCATATTATTGTATATCTAACACTCAAATGCCATATAGAAACAAAATGACCCTGAAGAAAGTGCAAATTTCTATATTATAAAATGTAAATTTTAATTGCAAATTGGTGATTACGATAAAATTATCAAGAATTTATTAACCCACCGCTGGTTTTAATTAGTTTCTTTCCCTTGCAAAATATGCAATGCTATTCTCTAAGAATTGATCGCTGATGACAAAATAATAGAACTAGATGGAAAAACACCAAATATGCTAGTGCTGCACTAAACCAACATAGCAAGTTTTAGAGGGATAGTGATGGATTGAGGTTGGAAAGAGCGACCTAAATTAAAAACTTCGCATCAAGTCTGAAATTCTAGATGATTAACACTATCTATAAATATTGAATTATCATTATGCAAAAAGAATGAATTTATCTAAATATGATGTGTTAAATTTATATCTACGTAAGAATCTGTCTTTGTTTCTTTTTGGGTAACAAGTGAGGGTAGTTATAAAATAAATGAGATGGGGGATTTGGAGGATTTTAATTAATTATTGTGAACACCATATTTTATTTGATTTTTTTTCTTATATAAGAAAAATCTTTCCTTCCAAATTTGAGTTTGTTTTTTAGTTAGCATCAAATTTATTTCAAAGTTTAGTCAAATCAATTTTTTTGATCCGTGCCATTCACATCATAGATATTGAATGTCTTTGGCACACGAGTAACCACCAAATTTATTAGGTTAGGAATTACAATCTTGGTCTCTCTTTTTTTTTTTTTACGCGGGGTCCTTCTACGTTCCTTTTAGTGCACCTTTTGCGGGGTTTTAGTGTTGTGTTTTAGTAATTTGGTATTTGGGTCATGATATCGTCTTAGGCACACTGGTTTTGGGTCACTTAAGTTGTTAGGATTGTTTATTTCATCTTTTTGCGAACTCTTTTTTTTTTTCTTCTGTATCCATTTAGTTTTGAACTTAATTAATTTTTATGAGCTAAACTTGTAAAATGAATGTGTAGATTTTTATCCGTGCAACAACCAATTGTCAAGATTGAGAAGTCAATACCTCCTTCATATACCTTCGTTTTGAGTAGCCTAGTGCTTATTTGGATCAGGTGAAAAACCAGATTTTTCCTTTTTTAAAAAAATAATTTGTTAGTCAAAATTCTTTTCACAAATAAATCAACCAACACATTTCTTCTTTTTAATTAACATCACTCAATACACAATCATTTTCTTCAAAAATGACGTAAGTTTGAGTTTTTCATTGCACCAGAGGATACATTGACATAGCCAACAATTATCAAGCTAAAATTACATTTTTCTTAAATTTGTTCTTATATTTTACTTATTTTCATTTCTTTTTTTATTTGGAAATAATTGTTGTGGGTTAAAGGAAAATAAATATTATCAAGTTATAAATTAATTTGCATAATGAGCTCTAGGGTGACCGTATTTATACGAATGTATTAGGAGTACAGTGGAATTAAGTTTTAACCCATCCATCTCTAATCATAATTAGACTCCCAGACTCATGTTTTCAAAATACTAATTTTGATCAAATCAAAAATTTTTCAATTATTCCATAATTAAAATTGGTGGAGAATCTAAATTGTTTTTATGATTTTGTCATGCATCCTTTGGTACGTTGCAACAGTTATAAAACAAATTTTATTTGCTACTTCATACATAATATGATAATTGGCATCTTAGATATGTCAAATCGGGTTGAGTCTGCCGGGTTGGTCGGTCAAACCTGCCATTTTTAGCGGGTTGGGTTGAAGTTTTGAATCTGCCAAAAAATTCCAATCCGCCTAAGTCGCCCCGCTTAACCCGCTGGTTTTGGCAGGTTGGGCCGGCTTGACCCATGGGTCAAGCCTTTTTTCAGAAAAAATTCACAATTTATTGGTAAAAAAGTAAGAAACATATAACTCCAAAAATAAAAAAGTAAAAAATATGTACAGTCACAATACAGTAACATTGTACAGTTGACATTATTCGCTCAAAGTTAAAACTTAAAAATAAAACAGTGTCATAACTCACAAACAACACTATTAACAATAATATTTTTTAGTCCAAGTTAGTGTATAGTTACTATGGACATTAAAAAATTAAGTATGCATAAATAAAAATATTATTTAAAAACTTTTTTAATACAAAATTCATCACAATATTTCAAAATATTTTTTTGAATTTTTTTTAGCCAGTTGGCCCTAAAATAGGCTAGGCTGACTATTTTAGCCCATTTTAAGTTGTGATAATTATGGTTTATTGTTAAGAGAATGATTCACTGCATGTTAGAGATAAAACTAGCTCCCTAGAACAATCGAAGAGCTAGAATTTACCTAATTTTTGACCCCTTTAAGTTTAGCCAATGCCAAATCTGTTTTAATATGTTATAATTCTGTCTAGGATTAGTTAGCCATGAAAAATTTGGTATCAATTAGACTAGGATTGATCCCGAACACTAAAAATGAACTTAGCAACTAGAAAACCATAAAAACAAGATTTCTAGAACTCTAGGGAATGAAATTTATGCATTCTATCCAAAATCTTTAGCAATGATAAGAACCAGGTTTTATTATGTTTAAATAAGGGAGGATGATTCATAATTGGTTTAGTAACTAATTTCAGCATCATAGGGAAAGCTGGTAACAAGAAAGGATTTAAAACATAACTTCTAGCATACCGTAAAACCTTAGAAACAACTTACTACCTATGATACCCCATTTGATTTAATAGTGTTCTTAAGGCCTATAAATAATCGTAAGGATGGTAATAAATCCCTTAGGTGCGTAACTAATTAGTTCTATAATTGATAATTCTATGTAAGTATTGGATGCTTATTAAGTACTTGATATCATTGAATGATTTCCTGGCTTGCATGTTATAGTTGCTGTTGCAAATAATGGGAATGCTTATGCATGAAATATTCTTTATTATGTAAAATTTACCTTTGTCGCTAGAAGGAAGTGTATCATTGTAAAAGTGTAATTTGGAAAGGTTCTGGCTAAGGAAAGACTTGGTATTTAAGCGTGTCCATTGTGACCCACCTCTTTCTGGGAATCTCCCAGATGCATGATTATAGTTGATATATATTATTCTAGCTTAAGACTATAAATGAGAAAATGCTATGATGTTTATGAATTGTATTGTGATATAACATGCAAAGATTTAATGGTGACTTAAACTTATAAGAAAATGATCCTTTGGAACCATCAGACTATAGGTGGTGAAAAGGTAATTTTAGCCCCCTAACCCGTTCTCTCAAAAGGGTAAAGTCGGGACTTTAGCTTATCAAAAGGGATAAGTATATGCTAGTGATGACTAGTAAAGTATGAGCTCATAACCTAAATTACTCCCAAAGGGGTGGAGTATAGGGTGGCCCAAGGAAAATAATGATGATGATAAGATTTTAAGTCACCTAAGGCACTAAAGAAATGAAATATGTGCACTGTGTCCATGTGTAGCTAATATTATATGACGTTATTTTATGCATGTTATTTTGATAATGATGATAAGGAATATGATGTAATGATAAAGGAAAAGTTCATTGTAAATATGACATGTTAAGATTATGATGCATTATAAGACGCATGATTAAAAATTGACGACCCTCGGTTAAGTATGTGTCTGAACTTAAAATGAATCTTTGCATGCTCACTATTTTAGAATAATCCCGAGGTTCCTGGGGACTTTGATGATGACACTGTAGAAGGAGGTACCCTACTGAGAATTCTTTAGCAAGATTCTCACTCCCTTTTCTTTATTTCCGTTATTGTCTCCAGATTCAAATGGCGACATTCGTCCTGTTCGTTGATACCCCTACTTGGGAATTCCACTATGATCCAGTGCATCGCTCGTATCATTTTGAAGGGAGGTGTGCAGTTCGTGTTTTTATTTACATAGGTCGTCCATTTGCACATCTTGTCCCTAGTTATCGATTTTCTCCTACTTCTCCCTATGGCGATGAAATGGTTTTCGAACATGCACGTCCACTTGATGAAAGGATGTTACGTTCTTATCCCGCTTCATCTGTTGTCCATGGATTTCCAGAGTATGTTCCCGAGACGAGATATTCTGAAACTGATCCTTCAGAGGACACTCCTACTCATGTATATTCTTAGAGCTCTGCTCCTACTCCCACACGTGTAAGAGAGGGTAGTAAGGAAACAGTTGTTCAGCCGAGGTTAGCAAGAAGGCCGTCCATGCGACCCCAACCTGGTGCATCTCGTGTGTCTCCTCCCGAGGGAGCTCATCAGTGGATCGGATTTATTCCCCTATTTCCAGGACAGTGGCCATAGAAGGTTCTTAGTAGATTTATGTGTGTTCATGCACCCTAGTTTTAGGATAACCTTCCCGGCTTATGGAGTTATCTAGTTTAGGGGTATGTATTTCCTTATGTATATTTTCTTTTATGGGTTTGCATAAGACAATGATGTATGATCATAACCCACCCTTTGAGTGAGGTTATTGAATGTAAATATATGTTATAATGTGCTTATGGATGTTATATGATGGAGCCAAAGTGATATGATGTGATATATTCTTAAACGTCTTATTATACTCCGCTTACTCGTTCACGTTGTACTCGGCTCACGTTTTCAATTATGTTTTTTTTTTTTTTAAAAAAATGGCTCGTAATTTCACTAAGTATTTTCAAATTACGAAGAAAGAACCAAAGTAAGGAGTAAAGTCTAGTCATTAATCAGATTCAACCTAGGTGTATTTGGTTAATTACTAGGGTGTTACATGTTACATTGAGCAAGGCCCTGATGGTCTTTGGAGGTTTGAAGGGTGAATCTGTGTGCCATAGGATGGTGACCTCTGAGAGAAGATTTTGGAGGAGGCTCACTAGAGTTATTTCACCATTCACCCAGGCATTACCAAGATGTATCAGGATTTGAAGAAGATGTTTTGGTGGCTCGGATTAAAGAAGGATGTGGTCACCTAGGTTAGTAAGTGCTTGGTTTGCCAAAAGGTAAAAATCGAGCACCAATAGCCTTTAGGTATGTTGCAACCCTTGTCAATTCCTGAGTGGAAGTGGGAAAGTATATCTATGTTGCAACCCCTTGTAGGCCATGAAGGTCAAAAAATTGAGCCCCCGATTCCTTGGCCCTTTTGAGATTCTTCAATGAGTCGGTTCAGTAGCTTACAAAATAGCTTTACCCCCTAACCTTTCCAATCTCCATGACATCTTTTATGTCTCTCAGTTAAGAAAATATGAGTCTGACTCTAGCCATGTTTTAGAACCAAAGCAAGTACAGTTAATGGAGGACCTAACTTTCAATCTGCCGCCAACGAGGATCATGGACCACGGAGTCAAGCAGTTGAGAAACAAGTCTGTTCCTTAAGTGAAAGTGGCGTAGGGACGTGGCAAATCAGAGGAGTACATGTGGGAATTGGAATCAGAGATGAGGACAAAGTATTCAGAGCTGCTCTATGCTAACGAATTTCGAGGATGAAATTCTTTTTATGGAGGGGGTAATGTAACACTTCGATTTTTCTGTCCGAGCAAAAATGGCCAAAATGCCTCTGAGGTCATTTTTCACCCAGAACTCGAGGACAGCCGACCCAGCAGTTCTCGAAGGGTCAACCCAATGTTCAAAGGGGATTATGTGTGGTATGTATGCTAATAGAGTAGAAGAATCTTATTTTTGAGTTCCGATGTGCTAAATGACCAAAATGCCCCAGTGGCTGTTTAGCACCGATTGATGAGCCAATTGAGCCCTAACTTCGTCCAAAGGTTTTAAATGATAATTTATGAGTACTGGGCATGTTTGTTTAAATCCCGGTGGTCCCGGGCAGTTTTTGTGCAAAATTACAATTTTGCCTTTGCATAGTACATTTTGGGCCTAATGAGAAAATTAAGAAAACCTAAGCAATATTAGGCTCTAATTGAAGATTAATTAATTTCCATAATTAATCTAGAGTCAAAATAACTTGTTAAAGTTAATTAGAACCTAAAATTTCTTAGATTAAACTTAAATCCTTTTTTAAAACTCAAGGTTCCAAGTCATGGAATCTTGAATAGTATTTTCTCTCTCCAATTCCTTAAATTAAGGAATTGTGTCTAATATTGTTTATACTATAAAATGAGTTTTAATCTATCTAATGAAGCAAAAATACCCCTTAATCATGTCTTGACATCTTTAACTACCCAGTATTTCACCTAAACACTTACTTACAAACTTCTAGTCATGAGCCTAATCAATGATACACCTAAACACATCTCTAAGCCACAATTAAATACAAGATTTTTCCTCCCCCATTGCATGAAGAAGCTGGCGCTCTCTCCCCCATTTTTTATCACATGGTGAATTATTTTTACCCACAAATAGCATACTTTGAGCCATACTTCACCATGCTCCACCATACCTTGAACCGTGCCTTTGAATGACATATTGAAAGAGATATTTTCCCTCTCTCTTCCTTTCCCTTGGCCGGCCACCTCTCCCCATTCCCACTCTCTTATGTTTCATTTTCCTATAAATAGGCATCTAAGGAAGCTTGTAAGAACTTTGCTCATTCTTGCAACCCCAAGCTTTTCTTCTTCGATCTCAACGAGTTCTTTTTCCTCTTCTCCTCTTTCTAAGATCAAAACATTCTTCCAACAAAAAGGCATATCCAAGGTAGAGAGTGACTTAATGATTTCTATTCTTTTCTTTTGTTGTTTAACCCTTGGTTTGTAAAGATACAATATTGATTCTTTTTTCCTTCTCCACTTTCTTCTTGGCTTTTGCTATTCCTTTTCTTTCCTTTTGATTTCGGGCTCAACGGCCTACACAATGAACAGACCATGGCTTGATGATAAGGATCTTGAGTGTTGGTTGCAAAACCATCATTTATTTGACC
The DNA here is from genome assembly GCA_031216125.1 of Dalbergia cochinchinensis. Classification (NCBI taxonomy): domain Eukaryota; kingdom Viridiplantae; phylum Streptophyta; class Magnoliopsida; order Fabales; family Fabaceae; genus Dalbergia; species Dalbergia cochinchinensis. The sequence goes on along the minus strand of CM062375.1, from coordinate 19,291,765 downwards.
TCTAAAGCTTGAGGGTTTCACCTTTAAAAAGGTTTTTAGCAAATAAAGAAACTATGTTATTGTAAGAGTAATCTTGAGCCTAGGACTCAAGAGATAATAAATGGATTGCATTCATACTTGTTTTCCTTGGTATCACCTAAATAATTAATCTCAAAGCCTGCCTATTTCAACCTTAAAGTTGATTATTGATTTAGAGTGAAAACTCTAAGGGGCCTAGAGCACTAAAATAAAGAATTGAACTTGTATATCATATTTATTTTTCAGGTCATCACCTAAAGCTCAAAGATAAGAAATGAACTTGCATTTCATGTTTACATTTCTTGTCTAGCATGTTTACATTTCAAGCTATCACCTAAACTTAAAGATTAATAATGAACTTGCATTCTCATGTCATTTTCAAGCCTTGCGTATTTACTTTTCCTTGCCATCACTTGATAATGCTGAGGTTAAAATAAAACTTGCATTAGCATGTTTATGTTTATGTCATCACCTAAAGATCTAAGGCTCGAGACTTAACTTTTTTAACTTAATCTTGGAACTATGGGCATTTACCATTACAAAAACATTTTGAATTCGAAAAGAGTGTTGGAATAAGGTTCAAAATGGTTTGAGAAGGAAGGAATAACTTAGAAGGTGTTTTAAACTTAAATTTTCATATTTTGAAGGTGCTAGTAATCGATTACAGGCCCATGTAATCGATTACCAGAGAGTTTTGTCATACTCGGATATGAACTTTTGGCCTAAGCAATCGATTACAACATCATGTAATCAATTACAAATTCTGGACTCAAGTAATCGATTACCATTCCATGTAATCGATTACTGGCATGTTCTTGGGGCCCAGAAAGTATTTTCAACAGGTGTAATCGATTACCAGAGTTATCAACTTTTCTGTTTTGAAATTCGAAGCTATGTAATCGATTACAGGGCTCATGTAATCGATTACTAGAACCCAAAGTATGCAATAAACATTTTCTCCACTTGAATAACATAAAGCTATGATCTCATGTTACTTGAATCTATGAGTTTGCTTGACATAAACTGATGAGATATGTATGACAATTCATGAATCATAAGCATGTTTGATTTATAAGGCATTGATCTCTAGAGATAAAACTCATCATTTTCATGTTATAATTTCATATGGAACATTAGAGATGCAGATGCTAAAGACATATGAAGAACTAGATGTGACTATTCTTGAATCATGGCATGTTATGAGATTGATGCGTGAAACATGAACGGATATGTGGTATAACATTGAATATTTGTTTTGATTCTGAACTTTGAAACGTGAAAGTACATAGTTCTTGTGCATAAAGCAAATTTGAAGGAAATTCGGTGTACCACCGTTATGTTGCCAAATTTCCATCAAATTTGAAGACTTAAGAATGTTTTTGAAAACTTCATGAGATTTTAAATGTGACATAACATTGAGGCGCATTTCTCCCGCTCTCGTGGGGAGAAAGCAAATTCGTGAGGGTATTGACATTGAGCTTGCCAAAGCAGACAATTCACTGCGTATTAGATACCAGTAGAGCGTTTCAAAGAAGGAAATATTCCTATGGACTCCCTAAATTAAAGGTTATGATAGGTGATTCTTATGCCCCCTAGCCTGTACTCTAGAAGTCGATATTATTATTATGTTATGCTTATCAGAGGATAAGTAAGAACTAGTGATGACTAGTTTGGTATGAGCTCATAACCTAGAGATGTTTTAGGGTGGCCCCTATGATGCAAAGTATAATGTTTAATGTCACATAGTCAAGAAAAGAGAAAGTTCCAAATGAGAAGTTACGTGCCATTTTATGCCACTTATATGATGTTGCTTGATGTTATCTTCTATTGCTTTCTTGCATAATGTATTGTCATGCATTCATGCTTTGCTATGTTGCATACATGACATTAAGACTCATTCTAAAATGAACGGGCCTTGGATAATTATATTTAAAAACCTAATAACAAACCTTATGCATGCACACCTTTTTACAATAAACCCAAGGTTCCTGAGGACGTAGATGATGACACTTAGATAGGAGGTTCCCTATTGAGATTCTTTAGTAAGATTCTCACTCTTTCTCTTTTTCTCTTCCTCTCTTTTGCTCTGCCCCCCTTTCCCCCGCTCATGAGAGAGGGTAGCAAGGAGACCGTGACTTAACCAAGATTGGCCCGGAGGCCGGCCATGAGGTCCCGTCACGAAGCTCACGTCTAGCCACTTCACGTGGCTACTCCTGCCAAGATACGCTAGTGGGTTGGTTATGTCCTGTCTTTTCCGTGACCGCAGCAATAGAGGCTCTTGGGGAGTGATAGTGTGTAACATCCTGTAACGCTCCGATTTTCTGTCTGAGAGAAAAATGACCAAAATGCCCCTAAGGTCATTTTCTGTCCGGAATTCGAGGATAGCCAGTCCGGCAGTTCTCAAAGGGTTAACTCAATGTTTGAAGAGGATTAGATGGTCCTTGAGTGATTTTGGAAACGAAAATCTCATTTTCTGCAGTTTTGGGTCAAAATAACCAAAATACCCCTTATAGCGTTTTATGCGGGTAAGGGTGCCGTTCAAGCCCGAAACTTTCCCCGAAGGTTTAAATGATGTTTTCATGTTTTAAAAGTATCTGTTTAAGTCCCAGTGGTCCTGGGCAGTTTTTATGCAAAATTACGATTTTGCCCCTAGAATAATGCCGTCTGAGCTTAATGATGGAATTAAGCAAACCTAAGCAATATTAGGCTCTAATCGAAGATTAATTAATTTCCATAATTAATCTAGAGTCGAAATAAGTTATTGAAATTAATTAGAATCTAAAATTGCTTAGATTAAACCTAAATATCTTTTTAGAACTCAAGATTCCTAGTCCTGGAATCTTGAATAGTGTTTTCTCTCTCCAATCTCCCTAAATCAAGGAATTGTATTGGCATTGGATTCCAAGTTAATGAGGTTTGACTTCATTAATTTTGTAAAACCACCTCCTAAATCTAGTCTTACAAGTCTCTAATTACATCCTTAGTTATCTAAACACCTACTTACCAATTCCTAATCTTGAGCCTAATCTAAGATGCACCTAAACACATCCCTAAACCAAAATTAATGAGACATTTTCCTCCCCCTTGGATGCTCCAAATGGCGCCACCTCACCCTCCAATATCCACCACGTGTTTGAATTCTTTCACTCAAAGAACCATGACTACACCATGCTTAGGCCCATGCTTGAACCCATACTTGGCTATACCTTTGAATGACCACAACCATACCTTGAAGAAGATATTTTTCTCCCTTTCCCTCCATATGGTTTTGGCCACCCCCTCCATTCCTTCACTTCTTCACATTTTGTTTTTCTATAAATACATGCTTTGAGAGAACTTGGTCACTTTTAGATCATTTACAAAAGTGTAAGTTTTAGGAGTTGTCTCAAGTTTCTCTCAAATTCTCTCAAGCTCAAGAACTCTTTTTCTTCCTCATCTTCTTCATCTTCTTCAAGCCCACATAGAGCCACCACATCTCAACCATACGCCATCCTTTAAACACAAAAGCTCAAAACAAACACCTCACCTTCCTTTTCTTCCTCCTTTGGCCGAATCTTCTAGCTCACTTGGAAAGAAGTTTTTTTTCTCATTTCACTTCAAGAACTAAGCTTTCCTCTTCATCACTTGGTAGAGATTTTGTTCTTTAAAGTTTTGTCTTTTAAAGCTTTGTTAAAAATGAGTTTTTGCTAGTTTCTCTTGGCCTTTAGAACTCCTTTTCTCCTCTTTGATTTTCGGCCTTGGAGGCTTTCTCTCTAAAGAAAATTTTAGCTTGATGATGAGGTTTCAAGATAATGGACTCAAGACTATCATTTGAGAAACCTCTAAAGCTTGAAACTTAGTCTTAAGCTCAACAGATTTTGGTTATCCATTTCCTTTCTTTCAATGGTTTCGGTTTCTTTTCCTTTTCCTTTTCTTGTTTTGGTTTTGATTTTTCCTTTTCTTTTCCTTGCTATGGTTTCGGTTTTGAAGGTTTGTTTTTGGATAAAAATGACTCAAGGATGAGAGCACATGATGTTGGAGTTTATGTGACACCAAGATCATGGCCTCTGGAGTTTTAAAGTTTTGTTCTTTTCCTCCTCATGGCTTTGGCCTTGTTTTCCTTTCCTTTGGTGTTCAAGGTTTTGTTTTGAAGAAGGTTGGTAGATGGTTTAGCTTCTTTAAGCCCATTTCCTTAAGCTTGATGATAATGTTCAAACCATAAGGTTTCCTTGTAACCTTGGTATAAGAACTCTAAAGCTTGCTTTACCTTGTTAAGATAAGTTTGGGGTTGAGGTTTATATTCCTTTAAAGTCTTGAATGAGCTTTAGCAAGATATGAAATGAACTTGCATATTTATATTTCAAGTCATGCATATTTATATTTCAAGTCTTGCATATTTATATTCCAAGCCTTGCATATTTACTTTCAAGCCTTGCATATTTATTTTCAAGTCTTGCACATTTATATTTCTAGCACCTTATATGTATATTTCAAGTTCTTACATCTCATACTTACTTTAAAGCTCTCACTTTACTTTATAATGAAGAATAAAATGGAATGCATAGCATGTTTACTTTTTGTCATCACTTAAAGACCCTAAAGCTCAAAGACTTGCCCTTTTATCTCAAGCTAAAGTTTAGTTATGGAAGCATTCACTTGAATGCACAATTCGGCCATGTGATGATGATGAGTTTGGTGTGAGTTTCATCTAGTCACTAGTGCCCATAATCTATGTCTTAGGATTTTCTTAAGCATAGGAGAACTCAAAGAATATTTCAAGTATGATTTTTTTTAAATTTCAATCTTGGGCCAACTCAAATGGTTGCTGCCCTTGTTTAGTTTATGATGATTTTAATGAAATAAGTTAGTTTCCAAAGAGTTTTAGAGGTCCTAAAATGAATCCAAGAGAAACTAGTAACTTGTATGTACTAAGGACATAATTTTTGAATGATGCTCGAGCTTAATGTTTTGGTTTTGCCCTCATGTGCTTGCTGCTATATGATGTTGTTTTGGTATGCTAGAATGTGTAAAAATTATATATGTTGAGGTAGGAGCCTTTCTATGCATATTAGAAAAGATACTAGTCTTATAGAAAAATCGTAAAGTTGAGTTTTAGCATAGTTTTGACCCATTTATTTTTAGCCACTGCCAAAACTGTTTTAATGGGATAACATTCAGTTTAGGATTGTTTAATTATGAAAAACTTGATAATATTTGATGTAGGATTGATTTTTAGCACCTACAGAGAAACTAGTAACTAGAAAATCGTAAAAATGTAATTCTGGAACACTTAGAAATACAAGTTTCTAATTCTGTTACAACATGATTAATCATAGCAAAAGTGATCTATAATTAGTGAAAATGTGTTGGAATCCCTCATAATTGGTTTAGATTTAATTTATAGCGCCTTAGGCGAAGACGGAACTTAGAAAGGGTCTAAAACCCCGTAAGTATATGATATTAATTCAGCCCACATCCTTATGATACTGTCCAGATTTGTTTATGATCATAAAAATATAAGTAAGAATTATTAGTGTGAACCTATAGGTATATAAAAGAATAAATATGAATGATAGAATAATTGGTTTTCAAGATTAAGACTCATAAGGGTCAAAACATAAGACACCATAGGTCTTAAGACATAACGAGCTTCATGACTTCAAGTAGATGTATGTTTAATTATGAGAATGACTTGAGCATAGCACATGCATTAGCTGAGCCCGGTCCTTGATTCCAGCAAACTGGTTAGGAGCGCGCTATCTTTTAAGAATGTTAAAGTAATGATGTGTTGATGTATATGCTATGAGGAGTATGACTATATGACTTGATGTCTTATGTTGATGATGAATGGCTATGCATGCTCTATATGTTTCATGGCATAAAGTAAATTTTGAGGAAATTCGGTTTACAACCATTATGCTGCCGAATTTCCGTCAAAATTTGAAGAGCTGAGAAAAGTTTTCGAAAACTCCTAGGTGACACTGGTTCGGCCGAGCACCCCCAGGAAAGATGTGGCATAACACCGAGATACATTTCTCCCGCTCCGGTGGGGAGGAAACAAATCCGTGAGGGTATTGACATTAAGCTTGCCAAAGCGGACAATTCATTGTGTACTAGATACCAGTAGAGCATTTCAAAGAAGGAAATGATCCTAATATAGGTGATCCAAGATAGTTATGTATACCCCCTCTATTACCCCATATTAAATCTAGTGACGACTAGTTAGGGTTGAGCTCATTCCTAGGTAATAGGTGAGATGTAGTTTTGTGACCAAATTATCACCGGGGCCAGTGAGTCGGTTGGATTTTTGGTGAATATGTTAAGAGGGTGGTCTTTAAGAAAAGAACTAAAGAGTTTGACTTATGAGAAAGATGTCACATGAAAAATACTGCGCCTTTTTATGCCATGTACATGATTTATGTTTCCTTATGATGTGCCCAAGTATTATGATTTTCATATTAAAGTGCATATGGTATTGCCATGCATTCATCAAATATATGTTGCATTCATGTCATTAAGACTCATACTAAAAGACACCCACTTCGAATAAATAGACTTGGAAAGCTTAAAACCAAACCTTATGCATGTACACCTTTTTCATAATTAAAACCGAGGTGGCTGGGGACGATGATGATGACACTCGTGTTAGAGTCGAAAATCCCTATTGAAAATCTTGAATGAGTTTCTCATCCCTCTCTTTTTTTCCATGTCGTCTCTAGACGAGGATAACAACGAGGTTCGTGATTTCTTCTAAGGCTCATGTTTAAAGGTCACTCTAGCAGACGAAACAGAGGGTCGCTGCGGAAGCATAGATAGTTTAGCTTGTGGGTTGATACTTATCCAACCACATAGGTGGTTAAGGGTCACTTCATATACATGTGCATGTTTTGATGTAAATGATGATACCATGATGCTAGTAATTTATGTATTTATGAAGGTGTGATGATATTATGTTGTTATGCATAATACTACATTTCATGAATATGTATGGTGTTATTACTTTTCTTGTATGTTGTGGTTATGACGAACGTTAGGTTAGCCCGCGGCTCGCGTTTTGTTTTCAAGTTTCAAAAAGAAAAATTTATTTGTATTTTCCACTAAGTATTTTAATAAAAGGATTTAAAGAATGAGACTAAAAGAGTAATAGACTAATGGTTAACCTAAATACGTTCTAGGAGTATTAGGTTAAAAATTAGGATGTTACACTTCCTCCCAAGTACAACGTCATCCTTAAGTCATGACATCATACTCGAGAGTTGTTACTTATAAATTAGCGAACCTTTCTTAAATATTTATAGCCATTTTGATTGATTCGCGAGATAACTTGGTCATAATTCTACTGAAATATATAGTAATGAAACCAAAATATTTATTTAATACAAAGTTCAATACATAAAGGAAGCTCTTTTATGAGCTTTAACACACCTTTGTCCTCTAACATATTTACATACATATCCATTCCACTAAATACAACATAATAAAAGCATTAACTACTACACTATTGCACTGTCGAGTTCTTTTACATAGCAGTTTCTTGATTTTCTACATCAACCTGGAGATGACACAGGAACACAAAAATATATGAGTAAGAATTATATAATTCTCAGTAGGGTAACTCCCCCAAATACACAATCATAATGTCATCATCATCGCCCCAGCCACTTCGGTTTATTAAGAAAAAGTGCTCATGCATTATATAATAACGATTTATTTTTAAAGTTCCAAATCATACTTTCAAAGTGGGTTACTTTTAACATTCAATCACTTAATGTACATATACCATACTACTCAATATCATATACTACTAACTTTCCACTTAAATATATTGGTCTCAATATTGATACTAAACTTCTTCATTCGGCATATAAGACAAAGGATTTATTAGAAAATTTACTTTTTAAACTTGCCTTGACCCTTGACTAATCTTGTCACATCTGGGCGTAACGTACCGCCATCCCCAGTGTGGCAATAATGGGTAATAGATTGCTTTTCAGGATTGAGCTCATTCCTATACATGATCATTGGATTTACTTTCTCCAATACTCACACAGACTTATTCGTAGCTAGATTTACATCCCCCGACTTAATTCAAGGGTAGTCAGGTTTACTTTCCCTGACAAACCTGATTTACTTTCTCTAGCCTAAGGATTATAAATCTTATACTCTTCTGTGAATGCTATCTTGTAGGTTTTGATGATGAAAATGAATTGACAAAGAACAGAAGCAAATGATATGGACTTCATGAAGATGAAAGCGCAAATGATCAAGTCCTTTGATTAGGATATTTTTAGAACTTAGAATATTTGTCAAAAGGTTTCTCTTTAAGGTTATTTGGCCATCTTAAATATAATCATGTTTTGATCTATAGAGAATTTATTTTGAAACAATTCAAATGTTCTTTTTGAAGAAATTTGTTTTGATTTGTGAAAATACAAGTTTGTTTTGAAAGGAAATATTTCAAAGATGTTTTTGAAATTGTCTAAGAATGACTCGAAGTGTGTTAAACTTTCAATTCTCAAGTTCTGGAATTGATGTAATTGATTACAACATAGTGTAATCGATTACAATGCTGTTTTTGACCCCAGAACCTAAATTTTCACACATGTAATCGATTACAACCCTAATGTAATCAATTACCAGAGTGCAAATATGACCAGCTTCGAAATCTATACATGTGTAATCGATTACTCATCAAGTGTAATCGATTACCAGAAGGTGACCGTTGCTTATTTTCAAAAAGTTGAACTATGTAATCGATTACAATGTTGTGTAATCGATTACCATGGTCTGAAACTTGCAAATGAGTGTGTTTTGAAGAGACACATCTCTTGAGACTAATCCACAACGGCTCACACAAATTGTTTTCTATAAATATCATTCCTTAACACATTTTAACACACAGAAAACATATTACAAAGATCATTTGTACAATCATTCTCTTTCATCAATCTTCTTGATTAATACTTGGCCAAAATTGTCTTATTCTTGAGAAACCTCATAGGGCTTCCATTTGCAACATCAACTCTATTCAGAGAATGATTTCTTGTAATACTTTTTAAAAGTTGTGCAAAAGGGTGAGGTATCCCTTTGTAAGAACAAGAGTGAGGCATCTCTTGGTTCTTAGAGACTCAAACACAAGGGTGAGGGATCCCAAGGTGTAGGAGTGCTCTTGGTTGTAAAGGTTGAAGTAATAGTGGAACTCTCAAGTGGGTTACTTGAGAGAACTGGATGTAGGCCACAAGAGGTGACCAAACCAGTATAAACGAAGTTTGCAATCCTTCTTCCCTTATCTCTTTAAGTTTGTTGCAAATTTACTTTTCATTATCTTGTCAAATCCTGTTCATAGATATCATTGATTTCTCATATCTCTTGCATCTGTATACATCAAATTAAGTTTTTAAGCAAATTCTTCAAAATTAATTGAAAATTTAATTAGAGTGTGAAATTAAAGAAAAAGTTTTTGAACTCAATTCACCCCCCCTCTTGAGTTCATTGAGGCCACTTGGATAAAATCTTCTTGGTAGTTAAGTTTACTTTCTGTAACAAACTGGATTTACTTTCTCCAGCCCAAGGAACATAATCTTATGCTTTTTTTTCGCATGTAAGCAATTGTAATAAGCATTCATATCTATGCGTGCCTAACCTCATCAATAAGCTCACTTGCTCAATTATTCATATTCATATTCATGTACTCGTGTCATACTAGTATAAGATGCCATTATTTCATCAATTCAAAGCATCGATTTATTTTCAGCACAATGGCAGATTTTATATATTTGTAGTGTAACATCCTAATTTTAACCCAATACTCTTAGAACATATTTGGGTTAACTATTAGTTTATTATTCTTTTAGTCTCATTCTTTGAAACCTTTCTTTAAAATACTTAGCGGAAAATACGAATAAATTTTTCTATTTTTTTTTAAACTTGAAAACAAGACGCAAGCCACGCGCTAACCTAACCTTCGTCATAAGCATAACGTACAAGAAAAAGTAATCACACCATACATAATCATGGAATATATTATTATATATAACAGCATAATATCATCACATCTTCATAGATACATAGATTACTAGCATCATTGTACCATCATTTACATCAAAACATGCACATATATATGGAGTGTTCCTTATCCGCCTATGAGGTTGGATAAGTACCAATCCAAAAACTAAACTATCCATACTTCCGCAGTGACCCTCTGCTCCGTTTGCTAGTGTGACCCTTAAGCATGAGCCTTAGAAGAAGTCACGAACCTCGTTGTAATCCTCGTCTGGAGATGACACGGAAGGAAAGAAAAGGATGAGAAACTGGTTCAAGATTCTCAGTAGGGATTTCTGACTCTAACACAAGTGTCATCGTCATCGTCCCTAGCCATGTCGGCTTTAATTATGAAAAAGGTGTACATGCATAAGGTTTGGTTTTAGACTTTTCAAATCTATTTATCCGAAGTGGGTGTCTTTTAGTATGAGTCTTAATGACATGAATGCAATAGATATTAGATGAATGCATGACAATACCATACGCACATTAACATGAAAATCATAATAGTTGGGCCTAACATAAAGAAACATAAATTATGTACGTGGCATAAAAGGGCGCAGTACTTTTCATGTAACACCCTAATATTTAACTCAACACGTCTAGGACGCAATTAAGTTAATTATTAGTTGATACTCTTTTGTTCCAGATCTTAATTCAAACTTCTTGAAAATACTTTAGTGAAAATATGGGTAAATTTTTTTTTGAACTTAAATACCAAAACATGAGCCGCGCTTTCTAAGTATCTAGCGTCATTCATCTTACCTGTGTAAGAGATGTTAGAGACAAATAACAGTTAAATACATAATACAATCATAACATAAACTCGAATAACACATTAATAATAATATCATAATAGTGATGTCCTCTAAACGTAAGGACATTAATGTATATCCATTAATAGAATACAAACTGATAAATAAGATACGATCACTTTAAATATCCAAAGGAAACTATCTCCGTAGCTCCTCGTCCAGTCTTAGGGTAAATCACGAACTACCCAATCATTCTTGTCTAGAGACGACACAGAAAAAGAAAAGGGATGAGAAACTTATACAAGAATCTCAGTAGGGCTTCCCGACTCTAACACAAGTGTCATCGTCATCGTCCCCAGGAACCTCGGGTTTAATTATGAAAATGGTGAACATATATATAAGGTTCATTTATTAAGTTCTAAATATCATTAGCTGAGACCCGTATCTTTTAGCATGAATCTTAATGTCATGAATGCAACATATTAATCATGGATGCATGTCAATATCATATACATAATATCATAAAATTCATAAAACAATGCATATGATATAAAGAACACCATGATCATCATTCTTATAGGTGACTTAACTTCTTTATTCTCTTTTCCTTGGGGGCCGCCCTATAATTCTCTCTTTTCTCGAGAGTTCTAGGTTATGAGCTCATACCTCACTAGTCGTCAATAGCGCAATCTTATCCCTTTTGATAAGTTAAATTCCCGACTCTTAAGGTACGGGATAGGGGGCATTAGGATCACCTTTCATAACCTTTAATTCGGGGAGTCTAAAGGATCATTTCCTATTTGGATCACCTCTCATAACCTTTAATTCGGGGAGTCTAGAGGATCATTTCCATGTGTCTTATGTCACCTTTAACCTTGGCATGTTATATAGAGATGCAAATATGAATAACTCATCATTTCAACATTTCATGCTCATAAACTTCATGGAATCATGCATCTCAATTTATCAAGCATAATTATAACATACCATAACTTAAACTACATAAACATGCATCATACTTCATTGCATATATCCATAAGCCATATAAGTTTCAACACATGAATATAGCCTTCACAAGATATCAACTGCATTCATGCCATCAAATTTATCAACATTTACGCTTAAACCCCAAAGGGTCAAATCACAATTTCTCAAAGGTTATGGGTCAAAATGCAGATACCCCTTTGTAACACCTTCTCACAAACTAGAGATCTTTAACATTAACCAATACTTTTAATAGACATATAACTATTAGAAACCATTATAAACTCATCGTAAAAACCTTTTAAGGCCATATACCAAATTTCAATACATTTTAGGGGTCAAAGTGCACAATCGCTTGTTTTTAATATTTAACGACGACCGAAATTTCTAAAACTTTATATAAACTTCATAAATGGTATTTTGGACTCATGGACACATTCAACATCATTAGTAGTTTTAAATAAAATCATTTGGCTGAAATAACATAGTTGATAGTTCAAAACATAGCTTTCTGCATTTTGCAAAACGGCCCAAACTAACACTTGTAACTACCCTTTTATGCATCTATGGTACCAAAAATAATTTTTACAATAACTATTAGCGATTTAAACTCATCTAAACATCCTAAATCAGTAACCTTTCCAGTTCTAAAGGATTAGATCAGAATACTACAATTTTAGCATTTAAAATCATGAGAAAAACCGTATTCTTAATCCTTTATAATTTCTAGGTCTTTCAAAATTTCTTTGTACAAATTTAAAGACAAGATCATACCTAAAAATAAAGTATATCAAGCTTTAAATCAGAATTATATAAGTGCCAAAAATAAATAGATGAGAAGTGTCCATGATCAAAGTTGTCATTTAAAATAAAACAAGTAAATCTTGAACTTTAGGATTTAAATGATAACTAGAATCATAAACTTGTCTTGTAACCTTATTATTATCATTATAAGGTGATAACTTGGAAATATAAATATGAAATGCAAGGCTTGAAATATAAATATAAAGATGCAAATTCATTCTTAGGTATTTATGATTTAGGTGACAACTTGAAAGTAAATATGAATATGCAAGTTCATATTATTATCTTCAAGAATTAAAGTGATTACTTGGAATATAAATATGATTATGAAAAGCTTGAAATATAAATATGATATGCAAGAACTTATAACATAAATATGGATGCAAGTTCATTTTTATGTCTTATTAAGCTTAAAACTCAAGACTTAGTAACTCCTTTAGAAATCTTTTGTCATCAAGAATTAAATATTGGGCTTTAGAGGACATTTAAATGATGGATTCACAACCACCACCATGATTCCTCATCATCAAGCCATGGTCATTATCAAATCATAAAAATCGAAAATATAAAGGAAGAACAAAAGAAAGAACATGAAATAAAATCCCTACCAAGTTGTTTGTTTGTTAATTAAAGCAAGAGTTGATCTTGTATGAGATATCAACGATAAAAATCTGATCTAAGTGATGGTATATATTTGGCCAAGTGAAGATGAAATGGTGGGAGGATTTTTGTTGTGTTCTTGTGTTTGGATATGGAAAGTTTAGGTGCTTAGGGGTTGGTTTATGGTATGTATGTGTTTGTTTGAGCTTGGGAACTTGGATGGATATCAAGAATGGAGTCTCTTGGAGGTGGAGAAGGAAGAAGAAGAGAGCTTTGTATTTAGAGAGAGAAGAGAGGATTTTTGGCTAATTTTTGTGAGCAAGACTACAACCAAAAATGCAAATGGTAAGAATGAATGTTTGTGTGTGAATTAGGCTTGGAAAAACACATATTTATAGGGATTTTGGGGGGTGAGGCAACTGCATTAATGGCTATAATGGGGAGTATTTTTTTCAATTTTTGTGAGTGGTAGGACATATATTTGATGGGTATTTAATTTGTAATGGTTTAGAAATAATAAATTAGTGTAAGTGGCTTAACCATCAAGAGTTTAAAATTCCTCAAGACAAGATTAAATGGCCAACACTTATAGTGGAAATTTTAGTGCTAATAATCTGAAGTAATAAAACAAAAATAAATCTAAAATATATTTTATTTTTGAGAAAAAGAAATTGTTAGTGGAAAAGAAATTGATAAACTAAAGTAAGTGCTTAATAATCAAATATTTAAGGTGATCCATTACAAAATTAAATGGCCAACATATGTAGTGGAATTTTTAGTGCAAATAATCTGAAGTAATAAAAAAAATAAATCTAAAATATATTTTATTTTTAAGAAAAAGAAATTTAATACACTAATTTTCTATTATGTGTCTTAAGAACCCCTTTTTAATTAAGAAAGAAAAACAATCTTTTCTAAAATAATCTTATGCTTTTAAAATTACCTCAAATAATTATTTTGACTCAAGATAAATAAATAAAATTAATTTATCTTTAATTAGAGCCTAATATTGCCTATATTTATTTGATTACGTAAATAAGCTCATTTATTGTTAATTAGGGGCAAAATGGTAATTTCACACAAAAACTCCCCGAAACCACCCGAACATTTTCAAATATCAAATTACACATGTAATAAACATTTTGAACTCCCGGGCGATGACTAGGTTCAGAAATTACTTAATCCCGTGTTAAATTACCACAGGGGTATTCTGGTAATTTCACTTATGTGAAAAATTGAAGTTGATATTTTCACATCTACAACACACATAATCCCCTTCAAGCATAAAACTAACCCCTTGAGGATAGCCTGGACTGGCCGTCCTTGATTTCGGGGCAAAATGACCTTAGGGGCATTTTGGTCATTTGTACATTGAAAAATTGAAAATCGCGATTTTTGCACATATTGCTAGTTAATCACCATATAATGTTATTCTAATATCAAAATATCCTATTGAAGATGGCCTGGACTATTTTGGCCTCAAATCTTGTGTAGAAATGACCTAGGGGTATTTTGGTCATTTTGCATAGCAGTAAAAATCGAGGTGTTACATTTCTACCCTCCTTAAAAAGAATTTTGTCCTCGAAATTCGTTACCTGTGAATAGTTCAGGATAATGAGTCTTCATTTCTGATTCCAATTCCCATGTGAAATCCTTCATCTTACCTTGTCCCCATGCCACCTTAACCAAAGGTACAACTTTGTTTCTTAACTGTTTAACTTTTTTGTCCATGATCCTTGTAGGTGGTAAGTTGAAAGTCAGGTCCTCCCTTAATTGTACTTGTTCTGGCTCTAACACATGACCAGGGTCTGACTGATACTTCTTTAATTGGGAGACATGAAAGACATCATGGAGGTTGGATAGGTTGGGTGGTAAGGCTATTCGGTATGCTACAGACCCGACTCGACTAAGGATTTCAAATGGACCAAGAAATCTAGGATTTAACTTCTTGACTCTCATAACTCGACCTATGCCTGTGGTAGGGGTGATCCTAAGGAATACATGTTCTCCTTCTTGGAATTCTAACGGCTTTCGCCGTTTGTCCGCGTAGCTTTTCTGTCGACTTTGAGCAGTGAGAATTCTATCCTTAATTCTCTTGATTTGTTCCGTTGTTTCCCTCACAATATCAGGTCCTAACAAGTTTTGTTCCCCGGGTTCATACCAGCATAAAGGTGATTGGCATTTCCGGCCATACAGGGCTTCATACGGTGCCATGCCGATACTTGCATGATAACTGTTGTTATAAGCAAATTCAATCAATGGCAAGTATTTATCCCAACTCCCTCTTTAGTCCAACACACATGCCCTCAACATATCCTCCAATGTTTGAATGGTCCTCTCAGTTTGACCATCTGTTTGAGGGTGGTAAGCCGTGCTTAAACACAACTTTGAACCAAACGCCCTTTGAAAGGCTCCCCAAAACCGTGACGTAAACCGCGGGTCTCGATCCGAGATTATTGTCGACGGTACCCCATGTAATCTTACGATCTCTTGAATATATAACTGAGCTAGCCTATCCAAGGAGTAAGTTACCTTGATAGGTAGAAAGTGGGCCGACTTGGTGAGTCGATCCACTATTACCCATATGGCATCATGACCTGCTTGGGTCCTCGGTAGTCCAGTCACAAAATCCATTGAGATACTTTCCCACTTCCACTCGGGGATTGTCAGGGGTTGCAACATTCCAGAGGGTTTTTGGTGCTCAATCTTCACTTTTTGATAGACTAAGCACTTACTAACCCAGGCGCATACATCCTTCTTCAACCCAGGCCACCAGAACATCTTCTTTAGGTCCTGATACATCTTAGTGGTACCAGGGTGAATGGTAAAATGGCTCTTATGGGCCTCCTTCAAAATCTCCTTTCTGAGGTCACCTCTTGCTGGTACACAGATCCGGCCTTTAAACCTCCACATACCATCAGCACCTTGGGCAAAATCTTTTAGATTTGCAATTTCTTAACTATATGAAATATATACGTATAAGTTGTAATAAATATGAGCCTTGTATTAAGAACTATACTAACTTGTCACAAATCAAAATCCTTACAACGTAATAGTCAATGTGTAGAAATAGCGAAAATGTAATGCGTATCTTAAGAAGTCGGCCACACGATAACTTACATTTTATATCACATCCATAGTAAGTTAAGTCACACAGTTATACTATATACATTCATACCTAAATACATATATATTATAAACAACCCTACCCTGGTCCTCGTAGTGACCACCTAATCTGGGTTAGGGCCTAACAAAGTATAAGCAACTACAGATAGATAAACTAACTCCCTTAATCAGTGGCTCTTCAAAAGGTCAGACATAAGAGCCTATGACAGTTATATAATGTGAAGAAATCTAGGTCATGCTATGTCTATGAATATGGGGGATACGAGACTCAACAACCAGATACAGTGACCCTAACTCTGGGTCATAATGCCACTGCAGCTCAGGCATCTCGAGGAAGAACACGATCGAGGCCATCTATATAAAATACATCATACAGCAGGGATGAGAATCAATGATTCCCAGTAGGAAAAATATACTAGTCTACTACTCAATCATATTCAGCTTAATACAAGATAAGCAAAGTACTTCAGTTATTTATATAATGGTTTCATTAGTTGGAATCGTTATTTCTTATAACTTAATTTTTTTTTAGAAAATTTTAAACTTAATGGTAGAACTCATAGGACTCTTCTGATATACTTCTTTTTGGATCGCACTGTCAACGATGTAACGCCGTCACGTTACAACCTGATATAGTTCACTAGATAAAGTATGTTTACTACATCTCATCTAGAATAGCCTTGCTATTCTCAGTACATCCCTTTCCTTATAACGGTGTAACGCCGTCGCGATTATAACCTGATATAGTTCTAAGGGCATAGCACGTCTACTACTACCCGTGAATCCATGAGCTTACCACTAAGCAAATTACATTGCACAAGATTTATTTTTTTAAGTTTCCTTTCTTTGTGTACGCTTTTATCATTTGTACAAAAATTCTCTTAAAATCTCTTGAATATGTATAATGCCTCTCTTTAACCCCTTTTTTTTGAGATATTTCCCGTAACATTTGGTATACTATTGCGATGTTTTTCTGCAAAGTCTACTAGGTTTTTAATAGATTTCATACCGTCCGATTTTTTGTTACATCTCTTAGTTAACAATAGTTCTCATCAATTTTCCAACAATTGAACCAAGTTCCATGCAATGGATTTTAAGCTATTTCTACTATGAATCATCATTCCTTGGACAATAATTTCTCCTAAATTTTCAAAGCTACAAGTCAAGTTTTGTTTCCACTTTTCAAGTTTTGATCAATATGTTTAGCAAGATCATGGAACTTAAAAATTAATGCTGTCAAATTTCTGCACAATAAAATTCTAGCACATACCCACTTAGAGCACCTATTATATCATACAAACCAAGAACTAATGCTGTAAATATTTCAGGTAATAAAATTCCAGCACCTGTTATATCACATAACACAAGAATTAATACTGTAAGGGTTCAACATATAAAATTCCAGCACACCAAAAATTCCAACACACAAGATTTCATCATAGTCCAAGCACTTATAAATTCTACAATTCTAAAATAAAATTCATGTTCCAATTTGCATAATCTCATCATAACTTAATCCATCACAAATTCTAAAATTTTGGCTTCAGATTTTTCAGCAACATAGCCACAAGAATTCAAGCACTTATCTTGGTAAAATAGTTAAACATCATGAAGTAAAAGACTAGAATACTTTTCCTACCTTACTCCAAGTCTTTTCTCTAATTCTTTTTATTTATCAAGCCTCAAACCCCTTTCTTTTCAGCCCCTATTTGTGCTGCCATGTGAACCAAGTAAGATAAAAAACAAAGTTTTCAATTGGTCTTGATGTAGAGAAGATGTTCTTGAAGTAGTTTAGATGCTTACCTAAAAGTATCCTTTGTAGATATGGTGGTTTGATAGAGTTTTGCAGAGAAAAGAATTTAGAAAATGGAGAAGTGAAGAGGAAAGAAAGCAACAAGCAAGAAGGAAAGCAACAACATGGTTTTGTGAAAAGAACTGAGAAGAAATGAACTTTGTTGCTTTGTTTTCCTTTTTATAAACGTAGTGACTTGAAAAGAAAGTAAAGGAATTTCTATTTCCAGATCAATTTGCCTTCTATTAGTATTAAAAATATCTATATTTATTTGATTATTATAAGTAAAAATTTATTTAAGATAGGATCATGTCCATTAATTGAACCAATTTAGATGTTTCGGTATACCGGTTAGTATCATTTCAGTGTACCGTTTCTTATCATTTCGATACTCGATTGACATAAAAAAAACATTATCAGGTAAAATTGTAACATCCTAATTTTAACCCAACTTTCTAGAACACATTAGGTTAAACATTAGGCTATTACCTCATAGTCTCATCTTTTTCTTGAAAATATTTAGCGGAAATTATGGTAAAATTTTTTGAAAGTATAAAACAAAGTGAGAGCCATGAACTTAACTATTCGAATAACAAAAACGTGAGACATGATTAACACTCATAGAGAGAACTCAAAAAGGAAAACATATAATAGTGGAGCAGAAATCATCATAACAAGAGAAACATTTCATTAATAATATATTTAGAGTACATAGGTAGTCATACCCGCATAGGTACAGGCAGAGCTTGTAATACAGAAGGAATAAATTACAACAAGAAACACAGGTGTAGGGTACGACTACAATAAAAATCCAAAATGCTACCCTCTTAGTAAGCTACGAGTATAAATCCACCACCCCTCCCAAAAGATACAGCCGAAGGGAATATCCTTGCAACGCTTGTGAACTCGAAAGCTCCACCGGGGTATAGTCAATGAAGTCAACGAACATCGCCATCGCTCTCTGAAGATGTGACGGGAGAAGAGAGAGAGGAGTGAGAATTCTTAGTAAAGAATCTCAGTAGGAGTCTCCTATCCTAGGGTTACATCGTTCACATCCCCAGGAACCTTGGGTTTATTTCATAAAGACAAGTGAGCATACATCAAGTTCATTTTAGGTTCTAAAGTGTATTTTAGCCAAGGTCCATTCATTTTAGGATGATCTTAATGTCATGAATGCAACATATATTTGATGAATGCATGACAATCCATATGCACATTAACACGAAAATCGTAATACTTGGGCACATCATAAAGGAACATAAATCATATACGTGGCATAAAAAGGCATAGTACTTTTCATGTGACATCTTCATCATGAATCAAGCTCTTAAATTCTTTTTTTCTTAAAGACCACCCTCTTAACATATCCACCAAAAATCTAACCGATTCACCGGCTCGGCAATAATCTGGTCACCAAACTACATCTCTCCTATCGCCTAGGAATGAGCTCAATCCTAACTAGTCGTCACTAGATTTAATATGGGCTAATAGAGGGGGTATACATAACTTTCTTGGATCACCTATCTTAGGATCAGGGGTATACATAACTTTCTTGGATCACCTATCTTAGGATCATTTCCCTCTTTGAAACGCTCTACTGGTATCTAGTACACAGCGAATTGTCCGCTTTGGCAAGCTCAATGTCAATACCCTCATGGATTTGCTTCCTCCCCACCATAGCGGGAGAAATGCATCTCAGTGTTCTATCACATCTGTTCTGGGGTGCTCAGCCGAACCGGTGTCACCCAGAACCTTTCCTGGGGGTGCTCGGCCGAACCGGTGTCACCCAGGAGTTTTCGCAAGCTTTTTCTCAAGTACTCAAGTTTGATGGGAAATTCGGCAGTGCAACGGCGTACACCGGATTTCCATCAAACTTGCTTTATGCCACCAAACATATAGAGCATGCATAGCCATTCAATACCAACATAAGGCATCATAATCATCGTGTGCATCATAAGCATCATAATATCATAATTTTGCATAATGCATCATGGCGTGAGCATCAACATATCAACACTATATACTCTCATAAACATACAACCTCATGAATTCCTCATATGAATAACATCATCATCATTTACATAACATATTCATCATCGTAAAGCATCTTAACATACCTTAGTATCATATAAATATCATTCTCATATTCTTAATGTCTTATGCATTGACCGCTATGGTCTTTAACTCACAGTCTAAGTTATGAATCATTCAAAGCTAACCTCTCGGGTACTTAGGAGGTTATGACTAAGTATATCTCTCTTCATACTATGGTCAAGAGTATCTCTCAATCTCAAAGGTGCAAAATTCATAATTTCAACTTTACGGGTACCTAGGAGTCACGACAATGACCCTTTCTAAGTTCGGTTTGCTCCTAAGGCACCAAGATCAAGTCCTAAACCAATTATGAGTCATTTCTACACATTTAAACTAATTTAGAACCATGATTATCATTACTAAACCTTGTTGGACAGAATCCAGAAAATTCTAACATTAAGGGATCTAGAACTCTCAAATTAATTCTTTTCTAGTTTCTAACCTTTCTTATCTTTTACTTATGAGTTTTTCCATTGATCATACTTAAACATAAGCATGTTATCATCGTTAAAACAGCTCATACAATGGCCAAACATAGCAAGGCGGAACCGAAACAACACTCTCCATACAAAGGCATAAAACATACTTTTTAAAGCACATAGGATACTAGTTTCTCTTGGAACCTTTTTAAAACCTTCAAAACTCTTTTGTAAACATTTTTAACATCTAAAATCATCAAGATATTTATAATGGCAGTAGCTAAGTTGAATTTATTTCAAGAGGTACTAAATCCATAAAACTTAGTTCTATATGTTCTTTGAATCTACATAGACTTAGAAAAATTATTAAGCATAGCTTATGGGCATTTGTGATCAAATGAAACTTATCCTAAGTTCATTCATCTCACATAGCCGAAGTGGGCATTCTAAGAGAATGCTTTCCATGTCTAACTCTCATTTGAGACCTTGGGACAAATCTTTGAGCTCTAGAGCTTTAGGTGATGACAAAACATAAATATGCCATGCACTTCATTTTTATTGTTCATTAGGGAAATAAAGTGAGAACTTGAAAAGTAAATAGCTCAAAATAAATATAAGATGCAACTTGTTATTATCTTGGATTTTAAACTTGAATAATAAACGTGAAATGCAATGCTTGGAAATTAAATATGAATATGCAAGTTCATTTTTAGTCTTAGAGCATTAGTGATGACATAAAAATAAATCATGCTAGGCAAAGCATAAACTAAATATGAATGCAAGTTCATTTTGGTTTAATAACTAGAGCTCGTCCAAGACTTTAAAGAACCAATATTCACAACCCCAACATAGTCTCATCAAGTCAAGAGAATGGAACTAAAAGAAATCTCCATATTTTCAAGAAAAGGAATTATGGCCGAAATCATGAGGCTAAGAGAAAGTAATCCATATTCCTTTTTGAAATCATTCTTATTTTCTTAAGTTGAAAACTTTAGTGAACTTCATAGCATAATAATAAAAACTAAAGAAAACTCAAGCTTTAGGGGTCTCATTATGATGAACACATAGTCATCATCTAGAGGTCCCCATCATCAAGCCATCATGTATGAGTTTAAAGGTCATGAAGGCCGAAAACTCAAGAAGGAAACCAAGAGAGTTTTAAAAAGAAATTCCAAGAGGTAGCTAGAGAAAACTCATTTTTCATGGAAATGAGATGCAAAGAAACACTCCTACCTAGAGTGAAGACAAAGAGCTTGAACTTTGAGAGAAGAAAACAAGATGATGAGCTCCTCCAAAAGGCTTGATGTTTTCGGCCAAAGGGAGATAAGGAGGTTAGAGTTGTGTTTGAGGTGAGGTTGTGTTTGAGATGAAATATTTGAGAGGTTTGATGGTGATTCAAGGTTATAGGGTGATGTGTGAAGGTTATGAGATGATGATGATGAAGTAAAGAGATGAAAAAGATGAAGATGAAAAGAAAGGAACTCTTTGGGACTAGAGAGAAAGAAAGAAACTAGCAAGACTACTCTAAGCTTTAGCAAATGCTCAATGTGCATCCAATGCTAACACAAGCTGCCTATTTATAGAAAAACAAAGTGATAGGTGAGAGAATGGAAAGCATGGCTGATGGTAAGAAAGAGAAAATATCTCTTTGATGGTGTCATACAAGCATGGTTTGAAGCATGGAGCTCATGACACAAGGTATGGCTTCAAGCATGGGTTTTTGAGTGATCTTTTCTTTAAATTGTGGATGAAATTAGGCTTCTAGAAGACCAACATGGCTGGAAGTTTTTCACCCACAAATAATTGAAGGGAATGATTTATTTTACTTGGTTATTCATTTGGAAAAGCAAGCTTGATTGAAATTATGACAAGGCATGACAAGTAAGGTGATTTGAGGTGATTTTCCTTTAAGTTTGAAATGAAATAATTCATGAAAATGGGGGATGATTTTCGGTCAGATTTGGGCAGCAAGGAGAGAGGAAAAATCTTCCATGTAATTGGGTGTTAATGATAGGATTAAGTGTAGGTTAGTTTAGGTACAAGGTTAGGAGTAATTAAGCTTAAGTTTAGGTAACTAAGCATGTGTATTAGGAATTTTATGACAAGGTTAGGAGTGCTCCTACATCATTAGAGAATTTAAAACTCATTTAAACAATGTGTATCACAATCCCATGATTTAAGGAAAGAGAGAGAAAACACTATTTGTGCACTATTTGCACACTATTCATTGATTCCTACACTCAAAGTCCTTGAATTTAAAGATAGGGTTTTAAGTTTATCTAAGCAATTTTAGGTTCTAATCATCCTTATTAAATTATTTTGACCTTAGATTAATTATGGAAATTAATTAACCTTCGATTAGAGCCTAATATTGCTTAGGTTTTACTTAACCGTGTGATTAGGTGTAAACATACGAAACTACGGGCAAAACCGTAATTTTGCACTTATTTTGCCCGGGACCACCGGGACTTGAACAGAGACCTCTAGACACATGAAAACGTGTTTTTAAACCTTTGGGGAAAGTTTCGGGCTCAAACAGCACCTTTACCCGCGCAAAACGCTATAGGGGTATTTTGGTCATTTTGACCCGAAACTGCGGAAAACGAGATTTTCGCTTCCGGAACCACTCAAGGGTCATTCAATCCCCTTCAAACATTGAGTTGGCCTTTCGAGGACTGCCGAGTCGGGCATCCTCGAATTCTGGGCCGAAAATGACCTCAGGGGCATTTCGGTCATTTTCCACTCAGATAGAAAATCTGGGCGTTACAAAAATTGTCATTTTAACCTCATCCTAATTTTTATTTTGTCCTAATATCATTTATAAGATCCCATCCTACAATACTGATTAAAATATTATTATTCTAAATTTTTATTAATATTTAATTAATTTTCATTTTTTTTACAGAATCCTTATGTTGTTCTGATCCTAACTGTGTCGACTGAAATTTTTAAAATCCCTACTGATTACTCACAATTAATTATTTTATCAGAGAAAATACAGATAGACGAGTCGTTACACATACCCCCCACGTTTTGCTTTCTCCTCATCGTAGCAGGAGAAATGCGTCTCGGTACTATGTCACATTTGTTTTGGGGGTGCTCAGCCGAACAGGTGTCACCCAAAACGTATCTCATGGAGCTTTCAAAACTTTTCTAGGTTCTCAAATTTGACGGAAATTCGGCAGCATAACAGTTGTAAACCGAATTTCCTCAAATTTGCTTTATGCCACGAAATATATAGAGCATGCATAGCCATTCAACATTAACATAGGATATCAAGTCATATAGTCAAACTCATCATAGCATATATGTCATCACATCATTACCTTTAACATTCTTAAAAGATAGTATGCTCCTAACCAGTTTGCCGGAATCAAGGACCGGGCTCCACTAATGCACATGCCATGCTCAAGTCATTCTCATAATTAAGCATACATCTACTTGAAGTCATAAAGCTCATTATGTCTTAGGACCTATGATGTCTTATGCTTTGACCCTTATGGGTTTTAATCTTGAAAGCTAATTATGCTAACATCCGTTTTTATCCTTTTATGCACCTATAGGTTCAAAACTAATTATCCTCAATAATTTTTATGCTTAGGAACAAAACCAAACAACTCCATACAGATTGTCGGTTTCTAAATCTTGCAATTACGAGGTTCTAGGAACTTCATTTTAGATCCTTTCTACGTCCCGTCTGTGTCTAAGGCACTATAAATCAAATCTAAACCAATTATGGGATATTCCTATGCCTATGAACTAATTATAAACCATGTTTACTGCATTATAAGGTTGCTGGACAGAAACAGAAAATTAATTAATCTAAGTATTCTAGAATTAGACTTTTACGGTTTTCTAGTTACTAGTTTCTCTATAGGTGCTAAAAATCAATCCTACATCAAATGTTACCAAGTTTTTCATGATTAAACAATCATAAACTGAATGTTATCCCATTAAAATAGTTTTGGCAGTGGCTAGAAATAAAGGGATCAAAACTATGCTAAAACTCAATTTTACGATTTTTCTGTAAGACTAGTTTCTTTCTTAACATGCATAGAAAGGCTCCTACCTCAACATATATAATTTGTACACATTCTATCATGCCAAAACAACACCATACAGCAGCAAACATACCAAGGCAGAACCGAAACATTAAAGCTCAAGCATCATTCAAAAATCATGTCTTTAATACATACAAGTTACTAGTTTCTCTTGAAATCATTTTAGGACTTCTAAAACTCATTGAAACCCATTTTATTTTATAAGAGGAGACTAAAAATAACCATAGGGCAGTAGCTAATTCAAGGCATGTTTAGAAGAGGTTTTAACTCATAAATCTTATTGGTAATAATCTTATAAAACTTTTAAGGCCTAAAGAAAATCTTAGAACATAGATTGTTGGCTCTTATGACTAGACGAAACTCACATCAAGTTCATCATCATCACATGGCTGAATTATGCATCCATGAGGATGTTTCCATAACCAAACTTTAACTTGAGATAAAGAGGGCAAGTCTTTGAGCTTCTAGAGTCTTTAAGTGATGACAAAACATAAACATGCTATGCATCCTATTTTATTCTTCATTATAAAGTAAAGTGAGAACTTCAAAGTAAATATGGAATGCAAGAACTTGAAATATAAATATGAGGTGCTAGAAATATAAATATGCTAGACAAGGAAACGTAAACATGAATGCAAGTCCAATTCTTTATTTTAGTGCTCTAGGCTCCACAACAATCAACTTTAAGACTGAAATAGGCGAGCTTCGAGATTAATTCTTAGGTGATATGAAAATGCAACTCTTGTTTTAAATCTTTACGTTTTAGGTGATGGCCAAAAATAAATATGCTAGGCAAGGAAAGTAAATATGAATGCAAGTTCATTTTATGTTCTTCACTAGAGCTCTTGTAAGACTTTAAAGGAACTTAAACCTCAACCCAAACTTATCATAGTAAGACAAAGCAAGCTTTAGAGTTCTTGTACCAAGGTTTACAAAGAAACCATATGGTGTGAACTTCATTATCAAGCTCTAAGGAAATAGATTAAAAGAACAAATGATCTTAAAGAAAAGGAAAAGTGGCCGAAACCATGGGAAGAAAAGAATGAGACTTTAAAACTCTAGAGGCCTTGATCTTGATGATATATTAACACCAACATCATGTGTCCTCATCATTGAGTTCACATATTCATTTTAGGATATCATCAAAGTTAAGTTTCTCAAGAATAAGAAAGGAAGAAACCAAAAACATCTTTTACTCAAGAACCAAGATCAAACTTTAGAGGTTACACAAGTGATGAATATCATCATGGATTCCTCATCATTAAGCTCTCATTTCAAGTTCCCAAAGGCTCTTGGCCAAAAAATCAAAGAGGAAGAAAAGAAATTCTAAAAAGTTTCAAGAGAAATCATAAAGCACAAAACTAAATAAGAGGAGCTTTTAGAAAAGAAGTTTGTGAGACCAAGTGTCTCACCATGGGGAGCCCCGGTCCTATTTGTTAAGAAAAAGGATGGAAGTTGAGGTTATACATCGATTATAAGCAATTGAACCGAGTGACAGTAAAGAACAAATACCCTTTGGCTAGGATTAATGATTTAATGGATCAATTGAGAGGAGCGGTAGTGTTCTCAAAGATAGACTTGAGGTTAGGATATCATCAATTAGAGTGAGAGATAAGGACATACCAAAGACGGCCTTTCGAACTCGATATAGCCACTTTGAGTTCACAGTGATGTCGTTTGGACTGACCAATGCTCCTGCTGTGTTTATGGATTATATGAATAGGATCTTTAGACCCTATTTAGATCAATTTGTGGTCATTTTCATAGATGATATACTCATCTATTCGAAGACCCACAAGGAGCACGAACATCATCTAAAGACAGTCTTGGAGACTTTGAAGGAGAAGAAACTATATGCCAAATTATCTAAATGTGAATTCTGGTTAGAGGAAGTAAAGTTCTTAGGGCATGTAGTGTCTAAAGGAGGAATCACTGTGGATCCTAGTAAAATAGAAGCTGTGATGAGCTTGAAGAGACCTACTACTGTAATGGAGATACGAAGCTTTTTAGGACTTGCTGGATATTACCGTAGGTTTATTAAAGGATTTTCTCAGATTTCCTTACCCCTTACCAAGCTTACTAGGAAGAATGCCCCTTTTACTTGGACCCTAGAGTGTGAAAAAAGCTTTTAAGAATTGAAACAGAAGCTAACCTCAACCCTGGTTTCAGTACTACCTGACCCCAATGTATCCTTTGAAGTATATTGTGATGCTTCTGGGAAAGGATTAGGTTCTGTGTTGATGCAAAATTGGCAAGTGGTCGCCTATGCGTCGCGACAACTCAAGCCTCACGAGGCAAACTACCCCACCCATGACCTCGAGTTAGCCACTGTAGTGTTTGCTCTAAAGGTATGGAGACACCACTTGTACAGAGTAAATTCAAGGTGTTTTATGATCACAAGAGTTTGAAGTATCTCTTTGATCAAAAAGAGCTAAACATGAGGCAAAGAAGGTGGATGGAGTTTTTGAAGGATTATGAATTTGAGTTGAACTACCACCCTGGCAAGGTCAATGTAGTGGCGGATGCCTTAAGTAGGAAATCATTGTACCTATCCCACATGATGGTTAAGGAAGTTGAGCTGGTTGAAAAGTTTAGAGACCTAAACCTAGGGATAACCTTGACCACTAAGAGCATAAAGGCACGTCATCTTAGTGTAATGAGTGACCGTAGGAAAATGATCACTCAAGCTCAACAAGAGGATAAAGAGTTTCAGGAGACCCTAGAGGCGGTATGGGCAGGAAAGTTAAAAGAATTCGCACAAGGTGCCGATAGTATGTGGAGATTCAAAGGAAGGATCTGTGTACCAGCAATTGGTGACCTCCAAAAAGAAATCTTGAAAGAGGCCCATAAAATCCATTTTACCATTCACCTTGGTACCACCAAGATGTACCAGGACCTGAAAAGGATGTTTTGGTGGCTTGGGTTAAAGAGGGATGTGAGTGCCTGGGTAAGCAAGTGCTTAATCTGTCAAAAGGTGAAGATTGAGCACTAAAAACTCTCTGGAATGTTGCAACCCCTATCAATCCCCGAGTGGAAATAGGATAGTATCTCAATGGATTTCGTGACTGGACTACCAAAGACCCAAGCAGGTCACGATGCGATATGGTTAGCTCATTACTTACCTATCAAGGTGACTTACTCCTTGGATAGGTTAGCTCAGTTAAACATCTAAGAAATAGTGAGGTTGCATGGAGTACCATCGTCGATAATTTCATATCGAGATCCGTGATTTACGTCACATTTTTAGGGAGGCTTTCAAAAGGCATTTGGTTCGAAGCTATGCTTAAGCACGACTTATCACCATCAAACAGATGGTTAATCGGAGAGAACCATACAAACCTTGGAAGATATGTTAAAGGCTTGCGTGTTAGAACAAAAGGGGAGTTGGGATAGATACTTGCCTTTGATTGAGTTTGCATATAACAATAGTTTTCATGCGAGTATCGATATGGCACCGTATGAGGCCCTATATGGTAGAAAGTGTCAATCCCCTCTATGTTGGTATGAACCCGGAGAACAAAGCTTGTTAGGACCTGATGTTGTGAAGGAAACCACGGAACAAATCAAAAGGATTAAGGATAGAATTCTCACTGCTTTAAGTCGACAGAAAAGTTATGTGGACAAACGACGAAAGCCATTAGAATTTCAAGAGGGGGAACACGTATTCCTTAGGATCACCCCTACCACAGGCATAGGTCGAGCCATGAGAGTCGAGAAATTGAGCCGCAGATTCCTTGTTCCATTTGAAATCCTTAGTCGAGTCGGGCCTGTAGCATACCGAATAGCCTTACCACCCAACCTATCCAACCTCCATGATGTCTTTCAGGTTTCTCAATTAAGGAAGTACCAGTTTGACCCTAGCCATGTATTAGAGCCAGAGCAAGTACAATTAAGGGAAGACCTGACTTTCAACCTGCCACCTACGAGAATTGTAGACAAAGGAGTCAAGCAATTGAGAAACAAGACCGTACCTTTGGTCAAGGTAGCATAGGGACGGGGAAAGATGGAAGAATTCACATGGGAGCTAGAATCAGACATGAAGATGCAATATCCTAAGCCTTTTACAGGTAACGAATTTCGAGGGTGAAATTCTTTTTAAGGAGGGGAGAAATGTAACGCCCCAATTTTTACTACGATGTGAAAATTACCAAAATATCCCTAGGTAATTTTTACACGTAATTCGAGATCAAATAATCCTCAATAAAGGAAAGCAACATTAGAGAAATGTTATGAGAAATTTGAATAACGATTCATGCGAAAGTCACAAACCCCGATTTTTCTGTACGTGTAAAATGACTAAAATGCCTCTGAGGTCATTTTTACCTAGAAATCAAGGATAACCAATCTAAATTATCTTTAAGGAGTTAATTTTATAATTGATGGGGATTATATGTGCCTTAGAGGTAAAATCTCAATTCTCAATTTTTACCGTACCTAAAATTATCATTTTACCCTTGCAGTAATTTTTCATGAAATTATATAATCTTTGAATTCGGTTTTCACCCAAAGGTTCAAAATGACTATTTCAAGTATGACTTGAGATTGTCTAATATTTACAGGGAGTTTTTACGTGAAATTACCTTTTTACCCTACTTGTACTAAACAGATTTACTTGTGTAATCAAGATAGTATTAAAGCTCTATTTCAAGTCAAAATGATTTCACTCATCAACCTCGAGTTTAAATTAATTACCTAATGTTAAAAATTTATTACTAAGGTAATTAGAGTCTAAAATTACCTAAGGTAAAATTAAATTACCTTTCCTTAATTATGAAAGCTCATAAAATTAGTGATATTTGAGATCAAAGTTAAGATTTCAATTTAGGTAAAATCTTGTACATTTATATTTTCTTATCCTAAGTTTAGAACCTATATTACAAATTTATTTTTATTCATTTGAAATCAACTTCATTTACTAGTATATGATTTCTATTTTCACCTTGTCTTGTATTGTCCTAAACACTTAACCTTTTACCATTTTCACTAATCTATCAATTCCTAATCTTTTACCTAAGTAAATACACATCTAATACATGATTTACCACTTGTAAAACATCACCAATCTGATCCTAAAGGAATCAGAAACCAACGGCCAACTTGCCTCCTTTTCACCATATTTTAATTGTTTTTCCAACCAAGAAACATATCCAGCCATAACACCATACCTTTAGCTTTCTTTTGCATTATTTTTGGCTATGTTTAATCAAAAGAAAACCCACCCATTTCAGCCATGATGTGATCAGCAACAATGTCTCCCATTAGCATCATATTTTACTATTTTCATCCATTATGCATGAATCAAATTATTACAAGAATAAAATCATTCTTTTTCCATGTTTTCTTTAATTGAAAAATGAACTAAAAATTCCATTTTTCCAGCCACAAGGCAACGGCCATACAGCCCTCCTTGGCCTATAAATATGAGCTCTTCTATTGCCTAAATGCACACACAAACATTCCTAGCCTTAGCATTTTCTTACTCAAAGTTTGCTCAAAGTTCTCTAATTCTCTCAATACTTCAAGCTTTCTTCTTTTTCCTCATTCACACTCAAGAGACTCCATTCCCAACCTCTAATCAAGTTCTAAACCTCAAGCATATATATTCCAACCATAAATCAACTCTTAAACACATAACCTTTCCATTATCAAACACAAAAACACAAGAAAAATCCTCCCTCCATTTGCTCTAATCTTGGCCAAAATTCAAGGACATATCAAGGACATATTTTCTTCTTCTAACTTCTCTAAAGATCAAGCATTATCTTTTGATAACAAGAAACAACTTGGTAGGAATTTTATTTCATGTTATTTCTCTTCTTTCTTTATATTTTCAATTTTTATGACTTGATATTGACCATGGCTTGATGAAGAGGAATGATGGTGGTGGTTGTGAATCCATCATTTAAAGACCTCTAAAGCCCAAGGTCTAATTCTTGATGTCAAAAGATTAATGAAAGAATTACTAAGTTTTTGAGTTTTAAGCTTAACAAGATATAAAAATGAACTAGCATCCATATTTATGTTTCAAGTTCTTGCTCATCATATTTATATTTCAAGCTTTGCATAATCATATTTATATTTCAAGTTATCACTCTAATTCTTAAAGATAATAATATGAACTTACATATTCATATTTACATTTCAAGTTATCACCTAAATCATAAAGACCTAAGAATGAATTTACATCTTTATATTTATATTTCAAGCCTTGCATTTCATATTTATATTTCCAAGTTATCACCTTATAATGACAATAATAAGGTTACAAGACAAGTTTATGATTCTAGTCATCACTTAAATCCTAAAGTTCAAGATTTACTTCTTTTATCTTAAATGGCAATTTTGATCATGGACACTTCTCATCTATTTATTTTTGGCCTTTATGTGATTCTGATTTAAATCTTGTTGTAGTTTATTTTTAGGTATGATCTTGTCTTTAAAGTTGTACAAAGAAATTTTGAAAGACCTATAAATTGCAAAGGATTAAGAATATGGTTTTTCTCATGATTTTAAATGCTAAAGTTTTAGAATTCTAATCTAATCTTTTAGAACTGGAATGGTTATTGATTTAGGATGTTTAGATGAGTTTAAATCACTAATATTTGTTGTAAAAATTATTTTTACTGTTTTAGGAAAAACTAGTAACTAAAAAGGATCAAAATTGTGTTTTTACAAAACTTTTAGAATGCTAATTTTTCTAATTACTGTTCGGACCTATTTATCGCTGTTCACTACTATTTATTGTTGTTCACACACTTGAGGATCACTAATAATTGTCATAAAAATTGTTCTTAGCATTTTAGGAAAGTCTAGTAACTAGAAAGGATTAAAATTTTGATTTATGAAACCTTAAGGAGACTAATTTTTGATTCTGTTCAAGGGTTGTTCAAGGCTGTTCACATTGTTCACACACTTAGGAATTACTTATATTTGATGTAAAAATTGTTTTTGGTGTCATAGATGCATAAAAGGGTAATCACAAGTGTTAGTTTGGGCCGTTTTACAAAATGCGGAAAGTTGTGTTTTGAACTATCAACTATGTCATTTCAGCCAAATGATTTTATTTAGAGCTACTAATGATGTTGAATGTGTCCATGAGTTCAAAATACCATTTATGAAATTTAGATAAAGTTTTAGAAATTTCGGTTGTTGTTAAATATTAAAAACAAGCAATTCTGCACTTTGACCTCTAAAATATGTTAAAATTTGGTCTATAGCCCTAAAAGGTTTTTATGATGAGTTTTATATGATTCTAGTGGTTATACATCTCTTGAAAGTATTGGTTAATGTTAAAGATCTCTAGTTTGTGAGAATGTGTTAAAAAAGAGTATTTACATTTTGACCCGTAACCTTTGAGAAATTGTGATTTAACCCCTTTTGAGGTTTAAGCATATATATTGATAAATTTACTGAGATGAATGTGATTGATATCTTGTGATGGCTATATTCATATATTGAAATTTACATGGCTCATGGAGATATGCAATGAAATATGATGCATGTTTATGTGATTTGAATTATGGCATGTTATGGTTATGTTTGATTCATTGAGATGCATAAGTTCATGAAGTTTATAAGCATGAAATATTGAAATGATGAGTTATTCATGTTTGCATCTCATATATCATGCCAAGATTAAAGGTGACATAAGACACATGGAAATGATCCTCTAGACTCCTCAAATTAAAGGTTATGAGAGGTGATCCAAATAGGAACTGATCCTTTAGACTCTCCGAATTAAAGGTTATGAAAGGTAATCCTAATGCCCCCTATCTCGTACCTTAAGAGTTGGGAATTTAACTTATCAAAAGGGATAAGATTTCGCTACTGACGACTAGTGAGGTATGAGCTCATAACTTAGAACTCTCGAGGAAAAAAGAGAATTATAGGGTGGCCCCCAAGGAAAAGAGAATAAAGAAGTTTAAGTCACCTATAAGAATAATGATCATGATTTTCTTTATATCATATGCATTGTTTTATGAATTTTATGATATTATGCATATGATATTGGCATGCATCCATGACTAATATGTTGTATTCATGACATTAAGATTCATGCTAAAAGATACGGGCCTCGGCTAATGGTATTTAGAACTTAAAAAATGAACCTTATATATAAGTTCACTATTTTCATAATTAAACCCGAGGTTCCTGGGGACGATGATGATGACACTTGTGTTAGAGTTGGGAAGCCTAACTGAGATTCTTGTATAAGTTTCTCATCCCTTCTGTGTCATCTCCAAACATGAATGATGGTGTAGTTCGTGATTTACCTTGAGACTGGATGAGGAGCTATAGAGATAACTTCCCTTTGGATATTTGCCTTTAGAGTAATCGTATCTCATTTATCAGTTTGAATTCTATTGATGGATATATATTGATGTCCTTAAGTTTACAAGACATCACTATTATGATACAGTTATTGATATGTTATTATTATTTGAGTTATGTTATGCCATGGTTGTATCATGTATTTATCTGTTATTTGTTTCTAACATCTCTCTTACGCAGGCAAGGTAAATGACGTTAGATATTTAGTATGCACGGCTCACGTTTTTGGTATTTAAGTTCAAAAGAAAAATTTACCCATATTTTCACTAAAGTATTTTCAAGAAGTTTTGAGTTAAAATTGGAACAAAAAAGTAATAACTAATAATTAACTTAAATACGTCCTAGGCATGTTGAGTTAAATATTAGGGTACACTTGATAAATCTGTTCTGAGAACATCTGAAGGGTTCCCATTTCAACTATACATCTAGAGGAGTGGTTTCCTTGACCTATGATTAGACGATGAGTATAGAAAAACAAAGGTTGAGGCTTGGAAGAAGAAAGAGGATAATAAAGATGAAGTTTTTTTGTGAGAAAATGAAATGGTTTAGGATTTGTGTTTTTGAGAAAAAATGGTAACATGTAGGGAGTGGAAATTATCTAAATGATGCGATATAACTGACAGAAGTTAAGGTGACGTGGGAGAGAAAAAGGCTTAAAACTGAGGGAATTATCCCACCTCATCGATATCTTTCTGAAAGAACCATTTCTGACTCTTGGGTTCATTTTCTGAATGACCTTTTTTCTGATCTTCACTTATACCGTGAAATTTTCATCTTTTCTTTAATCTACTTTCTAATCTTCAAAAGTATACCCAATCTTGCAAGTTGACATCTTGCCTTTTTGGGCTTTAGTTTGAGAGATAAAAGGGACAAAAGGGAACCCAGAGATGGTTTGCACATGAAAAACTATGCATATTTGAAAATGATTAAGTTTAAAAGCTTTTTCAAAATGCAAAAATGATCTTCAGCTAATGGCTCTGTGAATATATCTGACACTGGATCTTCAGTATTTACAAACAATAACTCGATATCACCTTGTTGAACATGATCATGAATGAAATTATATTTAAAGTCAATATGTTTGCATTTAGAGCGCTGAATAGGATTCTTTGCAAGATTTATAGCACTTGTATTATCACAAAAGATGGGAATTTGGAATACCTAGTGATAATCATTTAGTTGATTTCTTATCCAAAACATCTAAGAACAGCAGTTTGCAACAACTATATATTCTACTTCAGCAGTGGAGAGAGCAATAGTATTTTGCTTTTTGCATGACCATGTAATCAAGCTTTCTCCAAAGAAGCAGCAGCAACCACTAATGCTTTTCCTTTCAACTCCATCTCTAGCATAATTAGCATCACAGTATCCTACAATATCACAAGAAGAACCTTTCTTGTACCACAAGCCAAGATTAGTAGTACCTGATAAGTAACAAAGCATTCTTTTGATAGCTAAGTGTGATTGTTTTAGGTTAGATTGAAATCTTGCACAAATATCACATCTATTCGCTGTAAGATACAGTAGTGAACCAATCATTCCTCGATAATTACTTTCTGATACTTTCTCACCATTCTTATCAACATCTATGATTTGAAAGGGATGCATCTAGATGCTCATAGGTTTTCCTGGATCCATATTAAACTTCCTTAAAAGCTCTTTTGTGTACTTTTCTTGATGGATCAGGACGCTATCCTTTTGTTATTTTATTTGTAATCCTAGAAAGAACTTGAGTTCGCCCATCATGCTAGAGAATAATCATAAGCTCCAAACATAATATCATCAACATATATTTAAACTAATAGAAAGTTGTTTTCCTGACTAAGAGTAAAAAGAGTAGTGTTAATAGTACCTCTTTTGAACCCATTCTTAAGCAAGAAGGTGCTCAGTCTATTATATCAAGCTCGTAGAGCTTGTTTAATACCATAAAGAGCCTTCATTAGCTCATAGACATGGTTGGGAAGGTTTTTTCTCTCAAAATCGAGAGGCTGCTTCACATATACTTCCTTAGAGAGAAAGCCATTCAGAAATGTAGACTTGACATCCATTTGGTAGAGAGTAAATCCCTTATAGGCAACAAAAACAAGTAGCATTCTGATGGCTTCAAGTCGAGCTACTGGTGCAAAGGTTTCATCATAATCAATTCCTTCTTGTTGATTATAACCTTGTGCAACCAATCTTGCTTTGTTCCTGATAACTTTCCCTACTTCATCCAGCTTGTTTCTAAACACCCATTTAGTGCTGATAATGGTTTTTCCTTTCGATTTTTCAACAAGACCCCAAACTCTGCTCTTCTTAAACTAATACAGTTCTTCTTGCACAGTATCTACCTAACATTAATCACTCAAGGCCTTTTCAATGCACTCAGGCTTAATGGTGGAGATGAAAGCATAGTTGGATGTATTTCTAAGAGATAATCTAGTTCTTACACCCTTAGAAATATCTCCCAAAACTTTGTTTTGAGAAACTGTTCTTAAATCAGAAACTCCTCTGTGGTTTCTATGACTTTGAAATATCTCAGCTTCTTCTTCATCTTCAGATTGCTCTAATTGATGATCAAAAACATCACTTTCTGATATTTTAGGTGACTTAAGCAAGTTATCTGAAGTTCTTATGTTCTGGAGCTTGCTTTCTGAAGATTTGTCCTTCATCACCTTATTGTCAAGATAATTTTTAGAATTATCTTTTCAAAGCTTTCCTTTAGATCTTCAAGATCATCAGTAAAGTCCTTTCTAAGCTCTTTGAATTTTATGTGAATGGTTTCTTCTACACAAGAAGTTCTCTTATTGTATACCCTATAGGCTCTAGATACACAAGAGTAACCTACAAAGATACCATCATCAAATTTTGGATCAAACTTGGCAAGTTTTTCCTTGGTGTTAAGAATAAAATGGGGGTGAACCAAAGGTATAGAAATATGATATGTTGGGTTTTCTACCCTTCCATAGCTCATAAGGAGTTTTCTTGAGAATTGGCCTAAGAAAGATTCTGTTTTGTATATAGTACGAGGTATTTACAGCCTCTGCCCAAAAATCTTTTGACAAACCACTTTCCAAAAGCATAGTTCTAGCCATTTCTTGCAAGCTTCAGTTTTTCCTTTCAGCTACCCCATTTTGTTGGGGAGTTCTAGGTGTAGAATGTAACACCTTAACTCTTAACCTAATACGCTGGACTCACATTTTCAGTTAATTATTAGTTGCTACGCCTTTGTTTCAGAAATTGACTTATTCATCTTTTAAAATACGAGTAACAAAAATATGACTAATTTTTTTTTTGAACTTTAAAACCAAAATGCGAGGCACGTGGGTATATAGATATCGATTAATACTTGCATAATAATGGCAAATCACATAAACCTCATCAGTATACATATATATATATATAAGCCATAGCTTAACAAGTCACATACCAAATTATCATATCATATCTATAACATAATAGCGACGTCTCATATACATAAAGTGTAACACCCTAATATTTAACTCAACACACCTACGACGCATTTAAGTTAATTATTAGTTATTACCCTTTTGTTCCAGTTTTTAACTCAAAACTTCTTGAAAATACTTTAATGAAAATATGGGTAAATTTTTTTTTGAACTTAAATACCAAAACGTGAGCCGCGCATACTAAGTATCTAACGTCATTCATCTTGCCTGTGTAAAAGAGATATTAGAAACAAATAACAAGTAAATACATAATACAACCATGGCATAACATAACTCAAATAATAATAACATATCCATAACTGTATCATAATATTGATGTCCTATAAACATAAAGACATTAATATATATCCATTAATAAAATACAAACTAATAAATGAGATATGATCACTGTAAAGGCAAATATCCAAAGGGAAATTATCTCCGTAGCTCCTTGTCCAGTCTCAAGATAAATCACGAACTACACCATCATTCATTTCTGGAGACGACACGAAAAAGAAAAAGGATGAGAAACTTATACAAGAATCTCAGTAGGGCTTCCCAACTCTAACGCAAGAGTCATCGTCATCGTCCCCAGGAACCTCGGGTTTAATTATGAAAATGGCGGACATATATATAAGGTTCATTTATTAAGTTCTAAATACCATTAGCCGAGGCTCGTATTTTTTAGCATGAATCTTAATGTCATGAATGCAACATACTGGTCATGAATGCATGTCAATATCATATACAAAATATCATAGAATTTGCAAAACAATGCATATGATATAGAGAACATCATGATCATCATTCTCTTTTCCTTGGGAGCCGCCCTATATTCTCTCTTTTCTTGAGAGTTCTAGGTTATGAGCTCATACCTCACTAGTTGTCACTAGAGTAATCTTATCCTTTTTGATAAGTTAAATTCCTGAATCTTAAGGTACGGGATAGGGGGCATTAGGATCACCTTTCATAAACTTTAATTCGGGGGGTCTAAAGGATCATTTCCTATTTGGATCGCCTCTCATAACTATTAATTCCTAGAGCCTAGAGGGATCACTTCTCTGGGTCACCTCTCATAACCATTAATTCCTGGAGTTTGGAGGATCCCCTTACTGGATCACCTCTCATAACCTTTAATTCGGGGAGTCTAGAGGATCATTTCCATATGTCTTATGTCACCCTTAATCTTGGCATGTTATATAGAGATCCAAACATGAATAACTCATCATTTCAACATTTAATGCTCATAAACTTCATGAAATCATGTATCTCAATTTATCAAGCGTAATTATAACATACCATAATTTAAATCACATAAACATGCATCATATTTCATTGCATATATCTGTAAGCATATAAATTTCAACACAAGAACATAGCCTTCACAAGACATCATTCACAATTATCTCATCAAAATTATTGATATTTACGCTTAAGCTCCAAAGGGGTCAAATCACAGTTTCTCAAAAGTTACGGGTCAAAATGTAAATACCCCTTTTTACCATATTCTCACAAACTAGAGATCTTTAACATTAACCAATACTTTCAATAGACATATAACTATTAGAAACCATTAAAACTCATCATAAAAACATTTTAAGGCCATAGACCAAATTTTAACACATTTTAGGGGTCGAAGTGCAAAATCGCTTGTTTTTAATATTTAACAACAACCGAAAATTTCTAAAATTTTATCTAAACTTCATAAATGGTATTTTAGACTCATGGACACACTCAACATTATTAGTAGCTCTAAATAAAATCATTTGGGTTCAAAACACAACTTTTCGCATTTTGCAAAACGGCC
The DNA here is from genome assembly GCA_031216125.1 of Dalbergia cochinchinensis. Classification (NCBI taxonomy): domain Eukaryota; kingdom Viridiplantae; phylum Streptophyta; class Magnoliopsida; order Fabales; family Fabaceae; genus Dalbergia; species Dalbergia cochinchinensis. The sequence continues at coordinate 19,253,526 of CM062375.1, read as the reverse complement.
CAAACTAACACTTGTAATTACCCTTTTATGCATTTATGGTACCAAAAACAATTTTTACAACAAATATAAGTAATTCTTAAATGTGTGAACAATGTGAACAGCCTTGAACAACCCTTGAACAGAATCAGAAAATTAATCTCCTTAAAGCTTCACAAAAACACAATTTTAATCTTTTCTAGTTACTAGACTTTTCTAAATTGCTAAGAACAATTTTTATAACAATTATTAGTGATCCTCAAGTGTGTGAGAACAGCTATAAATAATGAACAGGGCTTAACAGTAATCAGAAAAATTAGTATTCTAAAAGCTTCATAAAAACAAAATTTTGATCCTTTTTAGTTACTGGTTTTTCCTAAAACACTAAAAATGATTTTTACAGCAACTATTAGTGATTTAAACTCATTTAAACATCCCAAATTAGTAACCATTCCAATTCTAAAAGATTATATCAAAATTCTAAAACTTTAGCATTTAAAATCATGAGAAAAACCATATTCTTTTTGCAGTTTCTAAGTCTTTCAAAATTTCTTTGTACAACTTTAAAGACAAGATCATACCAAAAAATAAAATATATCAAGCTTTAAATCAGAATTATATAAAGGTCAAAAATAAATAGATGAGAAGTGTCCATGATCAAAATTGCCATTTAAGATAAAAGAAGTAAATCTTGAACTTTAAGATTTAAGTGATGACTAGAATCATAAATTTGTCTTGTAACCTTATTATTGTCATTGTAAGGTGATAACTTGAAAATATAAATATGAAATGCAAGGCTTGAAATATAAATATAAAGATGCAAATTCATTCTTAGATCTTTATGATTTAGGTGATAACTTGAAATGTAAATATGAATATGCAAGTTCATATTATTATCTTCAAGAATTAAAGTGATAACTTGAAATATAAATATGATTATGCAAAGATTGAAATATAAATATGATGTGCAAGAACTTGAAACATAAATATGGATACTAGTTCATTTTTATATCTTGTTAAGCTTAAAACTCAAAACTTAGTAATTCTATCATTAATCTTTCGACATCAAGAATTAAACCTTGTGCTTTAGAGGTCATTTAAATGATGGATTCACAACCACCACCATGATTCCTCATCATCAAGCCATGGTCATTATCAAATCATAAAAATCGAAAATATAAAGGAAGAACAAAAGAAAGAACATGAAATAAAATCCTTACCAAGTTGTTTCTTGTTATCAAAAAGTAATGCTTGATCTTTAGAGAAGTTAGAAGAAGAAAATATATCATTGATGAGTGTTGTGAATTCGGCCAAGATGAGAACAAATGGAGGAAGGATTTTTCTTGTGTTTTTGTGTTTGATAATGGAAAGGTTATGTGTTTAGGAGTTGATTTATGGTTGGAATGTATATGCTTGATGTTTAGAGCTTGGTTAGAGGTTGGGAATGGAGTCTCTTGGATGTGAATAAGGAAGAAGAAGAAAGCTTGAAGTATTGAGAGAATTTGAGAACTTTGAGTAAACTTTGAGTAAGAAAACTATCAAGTAAGAAAATGCTAAGGCTAAGAGTGTTTGTTTGTGCATTTTGGCAATGGAAGAACATCTATATATAGCCATTTTGAAGGGGTTTGGTCGTGCATCTTAAGCTGCAAAATGGAGGTTTTTAATTTCATTTTTCAATTAAAGAAACATAGAAAAAGAATGTTTTTATTCTTGTAATAATTTGGTTCATGCATAATGGATGAAAACAATAAAATATGATGCTAATGGGAGACATTGTTGCTGATCACATCATGGCTGAAATGGGTGGGTTTTATTTTGAATAAACATAGCCAAAAATAATGCAAAAGAAAGCTAAAAGTATGGTGTTATGTTTGGATATGTTTCTTTATTGGAAAAATAATTAAAGTATGATGCAATAGGGCATAAAAGGGTGCTGGATTCTGATTGCATTAGGATGAGGTTGGTGATGTTTTACAAGTGGTAAATCATGTATTGGATGTGTATTTACTTAGGTAAAAGATTAGGAATTGATAGATTAGTGAAAATGGTAAAAGATTAAGTGTTTGGGACAAATCAGGACAAGGTAAAAAGAATGATCATAGGTCTTAAAGTCAATTTGTAACATAGGTCTTAAACTTAGGATCAGAAAATGTAAATGTACTAGATTTTACCTAAACCGAAATCTTAACTTTGATCTCAAATATCACTAATTTTATGAGCTTTCATAATTAATGAAAGGTAATTTAATTTTACCTTAGGTAATTTTAGACTCCTCAATAACTATTTTTTAACCTTAGTTAATTAATTTAAACTCAAGGTTGATGAATGAAATCAATTTGAGTTCAAATAGAGCTTTAATACTACCTTAATTACACAAGTAAATCTATTTAGTACAACTAGGGATAAAAAGGTAATTTCACATAAAACTCCCTGTAAATACTGGACAATTTCAAATCATACTTTAAATAGTTATTTTGAACCTTTGGGTGAAAACCGAATTCAAAGATTATATAATTTCATGTAAAATTACTGCAGGGGTAAAACAGTAATTTTATGTACAGTAAAAATTGAGAATTGAGATTTTACCTCTAAGGCACATATAATCCCCATCAATCATAAAATTAACCCCTCAAAGATAATTTAAATTAGTTATCCTTGATTTCTAGGTAAAAATGACCTCAGAGGCATTTTGGTCATTTTACACATATAGAAAAATCAGGGTTTGCGACTTTTGCAAAATCGCTATTCAAATTTCTCATAACGTTTGTCTAATGTTATATTCCTTTATTGAGGATTATTCAGCCTCGAATTACGTGCAAAAATTACCTATGGGCATTTTGATAAGTTTTACACAGCAGTAAAAATTGGGGCGTTACAGGTGTATTTTAGCATGGGTCTTAATTTCATGAATGCAACAATTATCTCATGTATGCATGACAATACCTTAGGGGGATAAGTAACACAAGCAATTAACACAAGCATACAAATTTATAACTCAACATAATGCTAAGTATATAAGCATGGGAAAAGTTAGAAAACTAGAGTCACTTAGCACATATCACATGATTAAATGCACTGATAAGAGAATGAGATAAAATATGCATATGCACCTTTGTTTTACTTTCTCATAATTGAACTCTTAAGTTCTTTTCATAATAACCACCTTCTTAAGTAACCATCCTAAGCCAACCATCTCACCTTCCCCGACAATTTTATAATAGCCACCAAAACTCCACTTCACCGATCACCTAGGATGAGCTCAACCTAACTAGCCGTCGCTAGATTTAATATGGGGTAATAGAGAGGATAACACATCACTTCTTTATTAGATCACCTCTCGTAACCTTTAGTTTGGGGAGTCTAGAGGATCATTTCTTCTTCGAAATGCATCTACTGGCATCCAGTGCACAGTAATATTGTCCACTTCGGCAAGCTTGATGTCCATACCCCCCACGGTTTTGCTTTCTCCTTACCGTAGCAGGAGAAATGCGTCTCAGCATGCTATGCATGAATGCAACATAAACACATGTTCTTAAATATCAACATGACATATCACTCAATACTTCATGCTTATCAATTCATTATCATCATAGCATGCCACAATTTACACAAAACTCATGTCTCAGATTCATATATTCTTATGCACACATCATCAGCACTTTCACAAAACGATAAACATGCTCCTACCCAGAATGCCGGAGTAAGGGACCGGGCTCATCTAATGCAATGGCTATGCTCAGCAAGTCACATAAATAAACAATCATACACTAGAAATACTAACTTTCATTGCCTCCCCTATCTTGTAACGCCCCGATTTTCTGTCTGAGAGAAAAATGACCAAAATGCCCCTGAGGTTATTTTCTACCCGGAATTCGAGGATAGCCGACTTGGCAGTCCTCAAAGGGTCAGCTCAATGTTTGAAGGGGATTAGATGGCCCTTGAGTGGTTTCAGAAACAAAAATATCGTTTTCTGCAGTTTCGGGTCAAAATGACCAAAATACCCCTGTAGCGTTTTTACGCGGGTAAAAGTGCCGTTTAAGCCCGAAACTTTTCCTGAAGGTTTAAAATGATGTTTTCATGTGTTTAGAGGTCTTTGTTCAAGTCCCGGTGGTCCCGGGCAGTTTTTGTTCAAAATTACGATTTTGCCCCTAGGATTGTGTTTTTGAGCTTAATGATGTAATTAAGCAAACCTAAGCAATATTAGGCTCTAATTGAAGATTAATTAATTTCCATAATTAATCTAGAGTCAAAATAAGTTATTAAAATTAATTAGAACCTAAGATTGCTCAGAGAAACTCAAAGCTCTTTTCTAGTTTTAATTCTTTGAGAAAGGAATCTAGAAAATAGTATTTTCTTTCTCCAATTCCCTAAATCAAGGAAACATGTTGGCATTGGATTCCAAGTTAATGAAGTTTGACTTCATTAATTTAGAGAGACCACCTCCTATCTAGTCTTGCAAGCCTCTAATTAATCATTACCTCACCTAAACACTTACTTACAAATTCCTAATTCTAAGCCTAATCAAAGACACACCTAAACACACTCCTAAACCACGTTAAAGGAGATGATTTCTCCTTATTCTTAGCTGAACAAGGCAGCACCCATACCTCTCTAAATTCATCACATGTTGATTTATTCTCACTCAAAGAGCCATACCTTGAACTATGCTTAAGCCCATACTTGAACCCATACTTGGCCATACCTTTGAATGACTGCAACCATACCTTGAATGAGATATTTTCCTTCCCTCCAAAGCCATGAAACCCATGGCCTCTACCTCCTCTATTCACTTCTTCATGTTTCAATTTTCTATAAATATATATCTAAAGAGAACTTGGTGCTATTTGCTCATTCTCTCAAGCTAGCTTTAAGAATTGTCTTAAGTTTCTCTCAAGAGTTTCTTTTCCTCTCATTTTCTCCATCTTCTTCAAGAACTCAAGAGTTCTTTCTTCCTCTCATCTTCTTTATCCTTTCCACCACCACACAACCACCATTAAATCCTCCTTGAAACACTTAGCCATATTATTCTCAAGATCAAACTCAAGAAGCACAACTTCCTTTCTTTTTCTTCTCTCTTGGTCGAAACTTCCTTCAAACCCAAGGGAAGATTTTTCTTCCATTCTCCTCTCAAGACCAAGCCTTGTTCATTCTCCAAGAGACATACCTTTGGTAGGGATTTTATTTCAAGTGTTTTCTTCATTTTAAGTCTTTATTTAGCTAATTACTTGATGGTTTCTCTTGAATCTTTTAGAACTTCTTCTTCTCCTCCTCCTTTATTTCATTTTCGGCCAAGGCCTTTAAAGAGCTTGGAAATGAGAGCTTGACGATGGGGATTGCATGATGATGTTCATCACTTAAGCAACCCCTAAAGCTTGATCTTAGTTCTTGAGGAAACAATGTCTTTAGCTTCTTTTCTTGTTGTCCCGAAGAGCTTAACTTGATATTGTTTTAAAATGAGTTAAGTGAACTTAATAACGAGGGCTCATGATGTTGGTGTAAATACATCATCAAGATCATGGTCCCAAAATGGTTCTTTTCCTAGCCTATGGTTTCGGTTCCTTTTCCTTTTCTTTCTCCAAGATTTTCGACCATGTTGGCCAATAAGGCACATAATAGGTTGATGATGAGAACTTCTAGATGATGACTATGTGTTCATTACAATGAGGCCTCTAGAGCTTGAGTTTTAATAAAAATGTTATTTATGACTTCGTTTTAAGAGAAGATACTTTGTGTTCTAAGAACCTTGAGGTTCACTTTAGCTTGTTGTGATATGTTTAGGTTAAGGTTTAAGTTCCTCTAAAGTCTTGGATGAGCTTTAATAAGAAATAAAATAAGCTCGCATTCATATTTATATTCAAGCTTATGCATTGCATATTTACTTTGAGCCTCGCATTCATCTTTATTTTCCAAGCTATCACTTAAAGTTAAAAGATAAGAAATGGAGTGCATCTCATATTTAAGTTCTTGTCTAGCATGTTTACTTTTTGTCACTAAAGAACGTAAAGATCTAAAACAAGAGCTTCACCTAATTAATCTCGAAACCTTTCTATTTCGGCCTCAAAGTCGATTGTTGCTGGGCCTGGTGTAACATCCCCTACTGCTTTATGGATTGACGACTGTCCCCATAAACCAACACGGGTCTTTTCAGCATGTTTTGTCCTCACTCGCATGCTTCCTAGGAAAACTTCCCAGGAGGTCACCCATCCCAAAATTACTCCAAGTCAAGCACGCTTAACTGTGGAGTTCTTTCAGTTTGGGCTACCGAAAAGAAGATGCATCTTGTTGGTATAGGTAGTACAAATCAATTCATATAAGCCCTCTTCAACTGTATAGTCCCATACCTATACAGTCTTAGGATCCCTCTCATTCGGGTGTGTAATCGGTTCATTCATGTACCCCTCCGCTTTCGAAGTCTGCCAGGAGCCGCTCCTTGTCCGTGCCTCTTTGCACCGGCGATCACTCCCGACCGCGATCCCGGGCGTTCCATGCCCACCAGCTTCCGTCTGGATCGTCCCCGAACCACACCGTCTTCGGGAGAGGTGCAGGCTCTGATACCATTTGTAACATCCCCTACTGCTTTATGGATTGACGACTGTCCCCATAAACCAACACGGGTCTTTTCAGCATGTTTTGTCCTCACTCGCATGCTTCCTAGGAAAACTTCCCAAGAGGTCACCCATCCCAAAATTACTCCAAGTCAAGCACGCTTAACTGTGGAGTTCTTTCAGTTTGGGCTACCGAAAAGAAGATGCATCTTGTTGGTATAGGTAGTACAAATCAATTCATATAATCCCTCTTCAACTGTATAGTCCCATACCTATACAGTCTTAGGATCCCTCTCATTCGGGTGTGTAATCGGTTCATTCATGTACCCCTCCGCTTTTGAAGTCTGCCAGGAGCCGCTCCTTGTCCGTGCCTCTTTGCACCGGCGATCACTCCCCGACTTCGCGATCCCCGGGCGTTACACCTGGAGCTCTAAAATAAAGAATTGAACTTGCATATTTACTTTCAAGTTTAGCATATTTATTTCCAAGTTCTTGCATCTCATATTTATTTTGAAGTCCTCACTTTATTTTCTAAGGAAGAATAAAATGGAATACATAGCACGTTTACCTTTTGTCATCACTCAAAAAAGTCCTAAGAGCTCAAAGACTTGCCCATATTATCTCAAGTTAATGTTTGATTATGGAGACATTCCCATGGATGCATATTTCGGCCATGCAATGATGATGAGCTTAATATAAGTTTCATCTAGTTGCAAGGGCCAACAATCTATGTTCAAAGCTTTTTCTATGATTTAAGAAAGGTCACTACCAATAAGAATTTTAAATTAAACCCCTTCCAAGTATGTTTTAAATTAGTTACTGCCCTATGGTTGTTCCCAGTTCCTTTTTCAAGATAAAAATGTTTGGCAAAGAGTTTTAGAAGTCCTAGAACAATTTCAAGAGAAACTAGTAACTTGAGTAGTTGAAAACTGAGATTTTATGCATGATAAGCATGAGTATGAATTCGGTTCTGCCATGCCTTGTTTGGTACTGTATGGTGATGTTTTGATATGTTAGAATGTGCAAAAATTATGTATGTTAAGGTAGAAGTCTTTTATGCATGTTAGGAAAGAAACTAGTCTTACAGAAAAGCCATAAAGTCAAGATTAAGCATAGTTTTGACCCATTTATTCTTGGATACTACCCAAACTGTTTCAATGGGAATATGATCAGATTAGGATTGTTTAATCATGAAAAACTTGGTCACATTTGATGTAGGATTGATTTTTAGAGCCTATAGAGAAACTAGCAACTAGAGAACTGTAAAAATGCAATTCTAGAACTCTTAAAACATTTAGTTTTCTAATTCTGTACAGCACCCTTATAATGTAGTAAACATGATTTATAAATAGTTCAAAGGCTTAGGAATACCTCATAATTGGTTTATATTTAATTTATAGCGCCTTAGGCGAAGACGGAACCGAGAAAGGGTCTAAAATGTAAGTTCTAGAACCCCGTAATCATAAAGATGTAATTCTGCCCTTAGAGTATGATGCTGCCCAGATTTATTAATGAACATAAATGCTAGTAAGAATTATTAGTTGTGAACCCGTAGGTGCATAAGAGGTTGATAGAGAACAATAGAATAATCATATCTCACGTCTAAAACCCGTAAGGGTCAAAGCATAAGACACCGTAGGTTCAAGAGTATAATGAGCTATAATGTTACATGAGAATGTATGTTTAATTATGAGAATGACTTGATGTCTTATGGTGATGTTGAATGGCTATGCATGTTCTATATGTTTCGTGGCATAAAGCAAGTTTGAAGGAAATCTGGTGTACCGTTACGCTGCCGAATTTCCCACCAAACTGGAGGATTTGAGAAAAGTTTACGAAAACTCCTGGGTGACACCGATTCGTCTGAGCACCCCCAGGAAAGGTTCTGGGTGACACCGGTTCGGCCGAGCACCCCTAGAACAGATGTGATATAACACTGAGACGCATTCCTCCCGCTATGGTGGGGAGGAAACAAATTTGTGAGGGTATTGACATTGAGCTTGCCAAAGCAGACAATTCACTATGTACTAGATACCAGTAGAGCATTTCAAAGAAGGAAATGATCCTAAGATAGGTGATCCAAGAAAGTTATGTATACCCCCTCTATTAGCCCATATCAAATCTAATGACGACTAGTTAGGATTGAGCTCATTCCTAGGCGATAGGTGAGATGTAGTTTGGTGACCAGATTATTGCCGGGCCGGTAAGTCGGTTGGATTTTTTGTGGATATGTTAAGAGGATGGTCTTTAAGAAAAAGAACTTAAGAGTTCGACTTATGAAAAAGATGTCACATGAAAAATGTTGTGCCTGCCACGTGTATGATTTATGTTTCTTTATGTTGAGCCCAAGAGCAATGATTTTCATGTTAATGTGCATATGGTATTGTCATGCATTCATCAAATATCTGTTGTATTCATGCAATTAAAACTCATACCAAAAGACACCTACTTCGAATAAATAAATTTGGAAAGCTTAAAACTAAACCTTATGCATGTACACCTTTTTTCATAATTAAAACCAAGGTGGCTGGGGACGACGACGATGACACTCGGGTTAGAGTCGGGAATCCCTACTGAGAATCTTGAATGAGTTTCTCATCCCTCTCTCTTCTTCCGTGTCGTCTCTAGACGAGGATTACAACGAGATTCGTGACTTCTTCTAAGGCTCATGCTTAAGGGTCACGCTAGCAAATGGAGTAGAGGGTCACTGCGAAAGCATAGATAGTTTAGCTTTTGGATTTATACTCATCCAACCTCATAGGTGGATAAGGATCACTTCATATATATAGGCATGTTTTGATGTAAATTGTAACACCCTAGTTATTAACCAAATACACCTAGGTTGAATCTGATTAATGACTAGACTTTACTCCTTACTTTGGTTCCTTCTTCATAATTTGAAAATACTTAGTGAAATTACGAGCCATTTTTTTTTAAAAAAAAAACATAATTGAAAACGTGAGCCGAGTACAACGTGAACGAGTAAGTGGAGTATAATAAGACGTTTAAGAATATATCACATCATATCACTTTGGCTCCATCATATAACATCCATAAACACATTATAGCATATATTTACATACAATAACCTCACTCAAAGGGTGGGTTATGTTCATACATCATTGTCTTATGCAAACCCATAAAAGAAAATATACATAAGGAAATACATGCCCCTAAACTAGATAACTTTATAAGCCGGGAAGGTTATCCTAAAACTAGGGTGCATGATCACACATAAGTCTACTAAGAACCCTCTATGGCCCTTTGTCCTAGAAATGGGGAATAAATCCGATCCTTGATGAGCTCCCTCGGAGGGACACACGAGATGCACCATGTTGGGGTCGCATGGACGACCTTCTTGCTAACCTCGGCTGAACAACTGTTTCCTCACTACCCTCTCTTACACGTGTGGGAGTAGGAGCGAGCTCTCAGAATATACATGAGTAGGAGTGTCCTCTGAAGGATCGGTTTGAATATCTCGTCTCGGGAACATACTCTGGAAATCCGTGGACAGCAGATGAAGCGGGATAAGAACGGAACATCCTTTCATCAAGTGGACGTGCATGTTCGAAAACCATTTCATCGCCATAGGGAGAAGTAGGAGAAAATCGATAACTAGGGACAGGATGTGCAAAGGGACGACCTATGTAAATAAAAACACGAATCAAGCACCTCCTCAAAATGATACGAGCGATGCACGGATCATAATGAAATTCCCAAGTAGGGGTATCAGCGAGCAGACGAATGTCGCCATCTGAATCTGGAGACAATGACGGAAATAAAGAAAAGGAGTGAGAATCTTGCTTAAAGAATTCTCAGTAGGGTACCTCCTTCTCTGATGTGTCATCATCAAAGTCCCAGGAACCTCGGGATTATTCTAAAATAGTGAGCATGCAAAGATTCATTTTAGGTTCGGACAAATACTTAACCGAGGTTCGTCAATTTTTAATCATGCGTCTTATAATGCATCATAATCTTAACATGTCATATTTACAATGAACTTTTCCTTTATCATTACATCATATTCCTCATCATCATTATCAAATAACATGCATAAAAGAACGTCATATAATATTAGCTACACATGGACATAATGCACATATTTCATTTCTTTAGTGCCTTAGGTGACTTAAAATCTTATCATCATCATTATTTTCCTTAGGCCACCCTATACTCCACCCTTTTGGGAGTAATTTAGGTTATGAGCTCATACTTTACTAGTCGTCACTAGCATATACTTATCCCTTTTGATAAGCTAAAGTCTCGACTATACCCTTTTGAGAGAACGGGTTAGGGGGCTAAAATCACCTTTTCACCACCTATAGTCTGATGGTTCCAAAGGATCATTTTCTTATAAGTTTAAGTCACCATTAAATCTTTGCATGTTATATCACAATAGAATTCATAAACATCATAACATTTTCTTATTTATAGTCTTAAACTAGAATAATATATATCAACTGTAATCATGCATATGGGAGATTCCCAGGAAAGAGAGGTGGGTCATAATGGACACGCTTAAATACCAAGTCTTTCCTTAGCCAGAACCTTTCCAAATTACACTTTTATAATGATACACTTTCTTCTAGCAACAAAGGTAAATTTTACATAATAAAGAATATTTCATGTATAAGCATTCTCATTATTTGCAATAAAGAACTATAACATGCAAGCCAGGAAATCATTCAATGATATCAAGTACTTAATAAGCATCCAATCCTTACATAGAATTATCAATTATGGAACTAATTAGTTACTAAACCAATTATGAATCATTCTCTTAACAATAAATCATAATTATCACACATTGATACTAAACTCAGATCAGTGGCCGAATCATGAACCTCATGCAATTACATAGAATCATATTTTAAGTGCATATAAAATACTAGTTCCCGTAAAATCCTTGCAAAGCCTTAAAACTCATTTAGAAACTAGTTCTTTTGTCAAATTTGGGAGGATCTTCACAATTAAAATTCTCACTTAAGATAAAAGGAGTAAGTCTTGAGCTTTAGAGATTTAGGTGACATCTTAGAGTTATAAACATGCTATGCAACCTTATTTTAATCTTATCTTTATAAGGTGATAGCTTGGAATTATACACATGATATGCAATTCCATTTCTTTATCTTTAAGATTTAAGGTGATGACTTGAAAATTAAACATGATGCAAGAACTTGAAATATAAACATGATACAAGAAATCGAGCGTGTAATCCGCACAGACCAGAGAGGAGAAGAGAATATTAAGAAATCGGAGCGGCGGTAGTCCGCACAGGTCCAGTAATGGGAGAAGAGAATTATTATTACATATTTTTAAGCTCCAATCTCAAGACTTTTTAAAGAATAAATTCTTTAACTCCAATAATCATATTTCTTTGCTTGTGATACATGGGCAAGTCTTTGTGCTCTAGGATCTTTAGGTGATGGCATAAAATAAATATGTCATGCGTTGATTCTTTTAGCCATTATAAAATAAAGTGAGATCATAAATTAAATATGAGATGCAACCTCTTTATTATCTTGAAAGATTAAGTGATAACTTGAAACATAAATATGAAATACAAGCTTGGAATTTAAACATGAGAAATGCAAGTTCATTTATTCATTCTTGAAAATTTAGTGATGACATAGAAGGTAAACATGGTTATGCAAAGCATAAACTTAATCATGGATGCAAATTCATTTTGTTTCTTTACTAGAGCTCCTTCAAGACTTTAAAAGAATTATAAATTCAACCCAATACATATCTTAACAAGAAATAAAACATAAAAGGAAATACATCTTTCAAGTTCTAAACTAAAAATCATTGTTTTAGCATCATAAAGCATTATTCTTTAAAGTTTTGCATCAAGTGGAATTTTCAAGCTTTAGAGGCCTAACTTGTGATGGATTTACAACCCACCCTCAAGGTCCTCATCATCAAGCCATCATCTTAGTTCCACCTAGGCCATACGGCCTGAATTGGTTAAAGAAAAAAAAGAAGAGGAAAACCAAAATGAAAAGCTAAGGTAAATTCATAATTTCATCATTTTGAGCTAAAAACACAACTCCTCAAAGCATAGAAATAAATTTAGAAACTACTCCCTACCTAATCTGAGTTGAAGAAGAGGAAGAGAACTTGATTTCTTGAAGTGAAATGACACAAAATCTCTTTGAAAAATTGAAGAAAGAATTCAGCCAAAGAGGAGGAAGAAAGAAAGTTTTTGGTGCTCCTAAAAACTAGTTATGAACCAAGCATTCCAAGACCACTCAAGCAAGCCTATTTATAGAAGATTTTGAGGCTTCTAATTGGCCAAAATGAGGAGGTAGTTGTCAGAATTTTTCAGGAGTAATAATGGAGGAAAAATCATTTTAGACAAAGTTGTATGAAATTAAGGAATTATGTCTCTTATGGTGACATTTTGGCATTTTATTTTAGTGCAACTTTTGGAAATAATTCAGCTGCATAATGGCATCAATAATTTCGTGCATTACAGCCCAAAGAAGTGAAATTTGTGTGTTCCATGCATTATTTAGGTGTAGGCAAGGTATTCATGTAATTTAGAGAATTTACTGTTAAGGGCTTAAGTGAATTAGTAAGCAATTTGGGTGTTTTTGAGCAATTTTGGGTTCTAATCAATCTAAATACATAATTTTGAATCTAGATTAATATTTAGAATTTAATAAGCTTTAATTTGAGCCTAATATTGCTTAGGTTTCTTATATGAATCGAAAATCCCGAAATTCGCAAACCGCCAAAAAGCAGGGCAAAATCGTACTTTCACTTAAAGCTGCCCAAGGCCACCCGAGCTTAACCAATGGTTAATCATGGCTTAAAAACACATTTTAAAACATTTTAGTGAGGTTCGGGCTCAATGGCACGCACATCGGAGTTAAAACATTGAGGGCGTTTGGTCTTTTTCTTGTCGGAACTCAAAATTGAGATTCTTCTGCTCTATTGACGCACATAACACAAACAATCCCTTATTATTCTCAAAACATCCCCTTGAGAATATGTGGGGCCCACAATCCTCATTTTCTGAGTAAAATAACTTCAGGGACATTTGGTCATTTTATACGTACAGAAATTCGGGATTTGCGACTCTCGCATGAATCGCTCCTAACCTATCTTCTAATATTATATTCCTTTATTAAGGATTGTTCGGCCTCAAATCTTATGTAATAATTACCTATGGTAATTCAGTAATTTCCAATGACAGTAAAAATTACAGTAAAAATTGGGGCGTTGCATAAATAATGGTACAATGATGCTAGTAATTTATGTATTTATGAACGAGTGATGATGTTATGATTGTTATGTATGATACTATATTTCATGATTATGAATGGTGTGATTACCTTTGTTGCATGATGTGGTTATGACAAACGTTAGGATAGCGCGCGGCTTGCGTTTTGTTTTTCAAGTTTCGAAAAAGAAAAATTTATTCGTATCTTCCACTAAGTATTTTAACGAAAGGTTTTAAAGAATGAGACTAAAAGAGTAATAGCCTAATGATTAACCTAAATATGTTCTAGAGTATTGGGTTAAAAATTAGGATGTTACATATCTTATAGTATTTTATGCTTTTAATCTTTACGGGTCTTAAACTTGCGATCTAATTAACCTAGCATTCAAGTTAGTTCTTTTATGCACCTAAGGGATCATAACTAATAATTCTTACTAATTTTTATGCCCATGAATAGTACCAAACAGCATCACGCAGTTTGGACAGAAATATTAAACTTCAATTACAGGGTTCTAGAAGTCACGTCCTTGCCCCTTTCTAAGTTTTGGCTTTTCCTAAGGTGCTAAAACTAATTGTTACTGCCCTTAGGAATTAATCCTACACTTCTAAAAAAAAATTTATCTCTAATCTTACTCATCCTAAAACAGTAGCTATATCTTAAATTCTAAGGGATCTAAAACTCATATTTTACATCCTATCCACTTACTAGTTGTTCCTAACACTCACCAAATAATTTTTCCTTCACTCAAACATAATTTTTACATATTCTAACACATTAAAACAACATCATACAGTGGTCATAAATCTAGGGTAGTGGCCGAAACATATATCTCACATAATCACATAAAATTACATTTCAAGTGCATACAAGTCACTAGTTTCCCTTGAAATCATTTTAGAGCCTCGAAACTCTTTCAGAAACTAATTTGTTTCATTAAAATCATAAAAATATAAGGCTAGGGCAGTAGCTATTTTAAATCACTCTTGAACAAGTTTTAAAACGTAAAATCAGACTCAATGTATTCTTTGAGCTTTTCTATGCTTAAGAAAATCTTCAGACATTGTTTGTTGGTCCTTGTGACTAGATGAAGCTTATGCAAAGCCCATCATCATCACATGACCGAAAATAGCATTCTTAGAATGTTTCCATTTTCCAAAATTTACTTGAGATAAAAAGGGGCAAGCCTTTGAGCTCTAAGATCTTTAGGTGATGATATAAACTTAAACATGCTATGCACTTTGTCTTTACTCTATATTATAAAAGTAAAGTGAGAGCGTGAAAATAAATATGAGATGCAAGCTCATTATTATCTTTAAAGTTTAGGTGATGACTGGAAATATAAACATAATATGCAAAGCTTGGAATATAAACATGACAATGCAAATTCATTTCTTTATTCTTGAGATCTTAGTGATGACAAGTGTAACGCCCTGATTTTCTATCTGAGTGGAAAATGACCAAAATGCCCCTGAGGTCATTTTCGGCCTAGAATTCGAGGATGGCCGACCCGACAGTCCTCGAAGGGCCAACTCAATGTTTAAAGGGGATTGAATGAACCTAGAGTGGTTCCAGAGGCGAAAGTCTCATTTTCTGCAGTTTCGAGTCAAAATGACCAAAATACCCCTATAGCGTTTTTACGCGAGTAAAGGTGCCGTTTGAGCCCGAAACTTTCCCCAGAGGTTTAAAACAATGTTTTTACATGTTTCAAAGCATCTGTTTGAGTCCCGGTAGTCCTGGGCAGTTTTAGTGCAAAATTACGATTTTGACCTTAGAATAGTGTTTTTGAGCTTAATGAAGTAATTAAGCAAACCTAAGCAATATTAGGCTCTAATCGAAGATAAATTAATTTCCATAATTAATCTAGAGTCAAAATAAATTGTTAAAATTAATTAGAATCTAAGATTGCTTAGATTAGATTTAAATCTCCTTTCTAAAACTTAAGATTTCACTCTTGGAATCTTGAATAGTGTTTTCTCTCTCCAATTCCTTAAATCAAGGAATTGTGTCTAGAATTATTTATACACTAAAATGAGTTTATAACTCACTAATGATGCAAGAACACTCCTTAAATGTGTCTTGACAACCTTGATTACTCATTTTCTCACCTAAACACTTTCTTACAAATTCCTAATCTTAATCCTAATCAAAGATACACCTAAACACAACTCTAAACCACAATTAAAATGCAAGAAATCCTCCCCCCATGGCTGATGCACTTTCGGCCCTCTCTCTCTCATTTACATCACATGTTGATTTGTTTCTCACTCAAAGAACCATGCTTGAGCCATACTTTGAACCATACCTCACCATACCTTGAACCATGCCTCAAGATCACAAATCTTACTTCATGGAACTCATGGGGCTGCTCATCCTTGGCCGAAACCTTCCCTCCCTCCTTGCGCCTTGCATTTGTTTCATTTCTCTATAAATAGCTTGCTTGGGTGAACTTGCATCATTTTGGGTTCATTTGCTAAGTGTAAGTTTTCAAAGAGCACTTCAAAATTTCCTTTTTCTCTCAAGTTCAAGTGTTCAAGTTCTTCATCCTCTTCTCTCACCCCAACCTTCAATCACTTGGTAGGGATTTTCTTTCAAGTATTTTCTTTATTTAAGTTCCATCTCTAGTTATGTGTTTATAGTTTCTCTTGAAGTCTTTTTAGAACTTCTCTCCCTCTCCTTTTTCTTCATCATTTTCGGCCATAGGCCTTGAGGACAAGGGAATGAGAGCTTGATGATTAGGTTTCATGGTGCTGATGTCCATCACTTAAATAATCTCTAAAGCTTGATCTTTGTTTTTAAGTTAAAGATGTTTTCTTTTGTTCTTTCTTCTTGAACCTTGAAACCTTTCACCTTGATGATATTTTAAAATGATTCCATGAACTCAATGATGAGGACTCATGATGTTGGTGTTAATGCATCATCAAGATCATGGTCTCTAGAGTTTCAAATGTTTCCTTTTCTTCTTAAAAGCTTCGGTTCCTTTTCCTTTTCTTTCTTCACATTTTCGGCCATGTTGGCCAATGAGGTTCTCAATGGCTTGATGATGAAAGCTTCTAGATGATGACTATGTGTTCATCACAATGAAGTCTCTAGAGCTTGAGTTTTAATAAAAATGTTATCTATGACCACATCTCAAGAAAAGAAACTTTGTGTTTTAAAGAACCCTTGAGGTTCACTCTTGTCTTTACTTTATCTTGTCATGATAAGTTTGGGTTGAGGTTTAAGTTCCTTTAAAAGTCTTATATGAGCTCTAATAAAAAATAAAATGGACTAGCATTCATATTTAAATTCAAACTTATGCATTACATATTTACTTTGAGCTTTGCATTCATATTTAATTTCCAAGCCATCACTTAAAGTTAAAGGATAAAGAATGGATTGCGTCTCATATTTACGTTCTTGTCTAGCATATTTACTTTTCATCACTAAAGAACATAAAGATTTAAAATGAGAGTTGCACTATCACCTAACTAAATCTCAAAGCCTTTCTATTTCGGCCTTAAAATCGATTATTGCTGGGCCTAGAGCACTAAAATAAAGAAATGAACTTGCATATCTATATTTTAAGTTTTGCATATTTATATTTCAAGTCTTGCATATTTAATTCAAGCTTTGCATATTTATAATTCAAGTCTTGCATATTTACTTTAAGTTTTCACTTTACTTTGTAGTGAAGAATAAAAATGAAGTGCATAGCATGTTTAAATTATGTTATCACTTAAAGACCTTGGAGCTCAAAGGCTTGCCTATTCTATCTCAAGTTAGATTTTAATGTGGGAGCATTCTTTGAATGCATAAGTTTCGGTCAAGTAGTGATGATGAACTTGGAATAAGTTTCATCTAGCTACAAGGGCCAACAATCTAAGTTTTAAGAATTCTCTTTGAGCCTCATTAATTCTATGAGATTAGGATCAACAAGATTTATGAAGTTAATCCTCTTTTAAGGAGGGATTAAGTGGTCACCGACCTAAGGATGTTTTTAGTCTCTTTTACAAAATAAAATAGTTTGCAAAAGAGTCTTAGAAGTCCTAAAAGTGATTCCAAGAGAAACTAGCAACTTATATGTTTTAAAAATATCAAGTTATGCATCTTCTTGGAGACTGAATGTCTTCAGTTCTTCCATGATGAGTTTGCTGCTATATGATGATGTTTTGATGTGTTTGAATGACTAAAAATTATGTATGTTGAAGTAGGAACATTTCTATGCATGATAGGAGAGAAACTAGCTTTCTAGAAAAACCGTAAAGTCAAGATTTGGCATAGTTTTAACCCATTTATTTTTGGACACTGGCCAAACTTTTTCAATGGGAATATAATCAGATTAGGATTGTTTAATCATGATAAATTTGGTTATAATTTAAGGAGGATTGAATTTTAGCACCTATAGAGAAACTAGTAACTAGAAACCCGTAAAACCGCTATTCTAAAACTCTTAGAACATTTAATTTTTAGAATCTGTCCAGCAACCTTATAATGTAGAGAACGTGGCTTATAATTAGTTCTTAGGCATAGAAATGCCTCATAATTGGTTTAGGTCTAACTTATAGCGCCTTAGACGAAGACAGAACCAAGAAAGGGTCTAAAACGTAAGTTCTAGAACCCTGCAATTATAAGTTTATAATGCTGCCCCTAAGGAATGATGTTGTTCAGATTTAATAGAGAGCATAAATAATAATGAGATCTATTAGAAGAGAACCCTTAGGTGCATAAAAGGTTGATAGAAGATGATAGGTTAACTACATCACAAGTTTAAGGCCCGTAAGGGTCAAAGCATAAGATACCGTAGGATCAAGAGCATAATGGATTTTTAATGTTGCTTGTGAACGCATGAGAATGATTATGTGAATGCACGAAAATTATGATGGAGGATGCATGTTTGAATGACTTATGTGGCATAAAGAAGAATTTGGAAGAAATTTGGCATGCTGCAATTATGCTGCCGAATTTCTAACAAATTCAGGACTCAGAAAGTTTTTGAAAACCTATGAGATTTTTATGAGGTACTAAGATGAGTTCTCGGATGACACCGGTTCGGACGAGCACCTCCAGAGAACTCATGTAACATCGGTACCAAGATGAATTCTTAGGTGACACCGGTTCGGCCGAGCACCCCCAAGAAATGCCCTCTAGCCCATTCTGGATAAGTTGGGATTATGTTTATTGTAACATCCTAATTTTTAACCCAATACTCTAGAACATAATTAGGTTAATCATTAGTCTATTACGTCATAGCTTCCTTATTACTTTAAAATACTTAGCGAAAATACTAGTAAATTTTTTTTTGAATTATAAAAGCAAAGTGAGAGTTGCGCGACACGTTAATTAATAATGCACAAAAGGTAATGAAGCAAACATCGCATAGCAATATGACATAAGCAAATAAAAGCACATCATGATAACACTGAACTGCATATTTATATAATATATGAAATGCCCACTTGTATAGAGTGGGGCTTAGTTTGATACAACATGAGCAATACAACTAAAAAGGAAATACAGGAGAAAGTGCAACGGAAACTATAAAAGCAACTCCCCTACCCAAGTGCAACTAACGGGATGACCTCTAAGACAAAAGAAGGTTCATCCCTATCTAAGTGGTGTGTGCTCTACTAGGGTACTCCATCGGTCGTACGTCACCTCCTACTGACGTCCATCTCATGAGCGAGGCATATATCCGGGAAACTGGGCGACCTCGGGCGTAAAGAGGCGGAATGGGGATCGAGAGTGACCCCCGCAATGTGGCCGCATCTCCGGTTGTCGTGCAAGCCGTGGCTGAGTCACGGTGTCCTCACTGCCCTCCCTCATCAGTGGTGGAGTGGGGGCAGAGCTCTCGCTATACGGATGGGTAGGCGAGTCCTCGGACGGGTCAGTCTCCGCGAAGTAGGTTCGGGGCACGTAATCGGGATAGTCACGCATGGCTGAGGCAGCGGTATGCATGCGGAGCACTCTCTCGTTATGCGTACTCAAGCGCTCAAAAACCCGTTTGTCGTCGCCGTAGGGTGCTGTCGGGGAGAAGCAATGGGTATGCACGGGGTGAGCAAAGGGACGTCCTACAAACATGAAGACTCGCACCGTGCACTGTCCCTCAAAATGATATGACCCGTGATATGGGTCATAGTGCACCTCCCACGTCGGGGTGTCCACGAAAACCACGAACGTCACCATCTGAAGACGTGACGGAAAGAAAGAGATAGAGGGAGTGAGAATCTTGCTAAAGAATCTCAGTAGGGTCTCCTACTACCTAGGTGTCATCATCTACGTCCTCAGGAACCTTGGGTTTAATAAACAAAATAAGTGAGCATGCATTCAGTCCATTTTTAGGTTCTAAAACATAGTTTAGCCAAGGTCCGTTCATTTTAGCATGATTCTTAATGTCATGGATGCAAACATATTAAAGGGATGTATGCATGCCTCTACTTAATACATGAACAATCATCATATCTTTAAGAATATCATAATAGTGGCATAAAGTGGCAATCAAATTCTCTTTGTGACATAATCATCATAACTTCCTCATAGGCCACCCTAAAAGACAAGCGCTTTGGGGGTTCTCGGCCGAACCGGTGTCACCCAGGACGTGTCACATCTCTAGGTTATGAGCCCATACCTCAACTGGTCGTCACTAGTTCTTACTTATCAATCTCGATAAGCGTAACATAATCATAAACATAATCCCGACTTATCCAGTACGGGCTAGGGGGCATTTCTTAGGGGTGCTCGGCCGAACCGGTGTCACCCAAGAATTAATCTTGGTACCGATGTCACATGAGTTCTCTGGAGGTGCTCGGCTGAACCGGTGTCATCCGAGAACTCATCTTAGTACCTCATAAAAATTTCATGGGTTTTCAAAAACTTTCTGTCCCGAATTTGTCAGAAATTTGACGGCATAACTGTAGCGTGCTGAATTTCTTCCAAATTCTTCTTTATGCCACATAAGTCAATCAAACATGCATCCTTCATCATAAATTCATGCATTCTCATAATCATCCTCATACTTTCACAAGCAACATTAAAATACATTATGCTCTTGGTCCTACGGTATCTTATGCTTTGACCCTTATGGGCCATGAACCTTGTGATGTAGTTAACTTATCGTCTTCTATCAAACTTTTATGCACATAAGGGTTCTCTTCTAACAAGTCTTATTATTATTTATGCTCTCTATTAAATCTGGACATCATCATTCCTTAGGGGCAGCGTTATAAACTTATGATTACGGGATTCTAGAACTTGCGTTTTAGACCCTTTGTTGGTTTTGTCTTCGCCTAAGGCGCTATAAGTTAAACCTAAACCAATTATGAGTCATTCCTATATCAAAGAACTAATTATAAACCATGTTCTCTACATTATAAGGTTTCTGGACAGAGTCTAAGAATTAAATGTTGTAAGGGTTCTAGAATTGCGGTTTTACGGTTTTCTAGTTACTAGTTTCTCTATAGGTGCCAAAATTCATTCCTACTTCAAATGTAACCAAATTTTTCATGATTAATCAATCCTAATCTGATTATATTCCCATTAAAACAGTTTGGGCAGTGTCCATAAATAAATGGGTTAAAACTATGCTAAATCTTGACTTCACCGTTTTTTTCTAGAAAGCCAATTTCTCTTTTAACATGCATAGATGTGTTCCTACCACATCATAAATAATTTCCACACATCATAACACATCATACAGCAGCAAACACATCATGGAAGGTCCGAAACATTAAGTCCCAAAAAGATACATAACTTGATATCTTTAAAACACAAAAGTTGCTAGTTTCTCTTAAAATCATTTTCAAGACTTCTAAAACTCTTTTGCAAACCATTTTATTTTGTAAAAGAGACTAAAAACATCCTTAGGTCAGTGACCACTTAATCCCTCCTTAAAAGAGTGTTAAATTTATAGAACCTTGTTGGTCTTAAACTCAAACAAATTCGTGAGACTTAAAAGGATTCCTAAAACTTGGCTTATTGGTCCTTGAAGCTAGATGAAACTCATTCCGAGCTCATCATCACTACAAGGCCGAAATTATGCATTCAAAGAATGCTCCCTCATTAAACTTTAACGTGAGATAAAATGGGCAAGTCTTTGAGCTCTAAGATCTTTTAAGTGATGACATAATTTAAACGTGCTATGCACTTCATTTTTATTCTTCATTACAAATTAAAGTGAGAGCTTAAAGTAAACGTGCAGGACTTGAATATAAAAATGCAAGGCTTAAAATAAATATGCAAGACTTGGAATATAAATATGCAAGGCTTGAAATATAAATGTGCAAGTTCATTTCTTTATTTTAATGCTCTAGGCCCAGCAACAATCGACTTTAAGGCCGAAATAGAATGGCTTTGAGATTTAGTTAGGCGATAGTGCAAACCTCATTTTAAGTCTTTACGTTCTTTAGTGATGAAAGGTAAATGTGCTAGACAAGAATACAAATATGAGATGCGCTCCATTCTTTAGCCTTTAACTTTAAGTGATGGCTTGGAAATTAAATATGAATGCTAGTTCATTTTATGTCTTATTAGAGCTCATACAAGACTTTAAAGGAACTTAAACCCCAACCCAAACTTATCATGACAAGACAAAGTAAGAACAAGAGTGAACCTCAAGGGTTCTTTAAAACACAAGGTTTCTTTGCTTGGAATGTAAACATAAATAACATTTTTATTAAAACTCAAGCTCTAGAGGCCTCATTGTGATGAACACATGGCCATCATCTAGAAGCTCTCATCATCAAGCCATTGTGAACTCCCTTGGCCAGTATGGCCGAAAATATGGAGGAAGAAAAGGAAAAGGAACCAAAAACGTTTTAGGAGAAAAAGAAACATTTGAAACTCTAGAGACCATGATCTTGATGATGCATTAACACCAACATCATGAGTCCTCATCATTGAGTTCATGTGACCATTTTAAAATATCACCAAGGTGAGAGGTTTCAAAGTTCAAGAAGAATGAACAAAGAAAACATCTTTAACTTAAGAACAAAGATCAAGCTTTAGAGGTTATCCAAGTGATGAACATTATCATCATGGAACCTCATCATCAAGTTCTCATTCCTTTGATTCTCAAGGGCTCATGGCCGAAACAAGGAGGAGAAGAAAAAGAAAAGAAGTTCTTGAAAGGATTCAAGAGAAACTAAGAACACACAAAGGAATTAAGAACTTTTAAATGAAAGAACTCTTGAAAGAAAAATCCCTACCTAGTGATTAGGGGGTTGGAATGAGAGAAGAGGATGAAGAACTTGAAGAACTTGAAGACTTGAACTTGAGAGAAAAAGGAAGCTTTGAAATGTTTCTTTGAAAACTTACACTTTGCAAATGAACCCAAAATGATACAAGTTCACCCAAGCAAGCTATTTATAGAGAAATGAAACAAATGAAGTGTTCATGGAGGGAGAGGAGCTTCGGCCATCAGCATGGAGGGAGCCCATGAGTTCCATGAGGTGAGACAATGTGGTCTTGAGGCATGGTGAGGTATGGTTCAAAGTATGGTGAGATATGGTTCAAGGTATGGCCTCAAGCATGGTTCTTTGAGTGAGAAACAATTCAACATGTGTGGTAAAAGAGAGAGAGGTGGCTGAAATGCATCAGCCGTGGGGGGAGGGTTTCTGGCATTTTAATTGTGGTTTAGAGTTGTGTTTAGGTGTATCTTTGATTAGGATTAAGGTTAGGAGTTTGTAAGAAAGTGTTTAGGTGAGAAAATGGGTAATTAAGGTTGTCAAGACATAATTAAAGAGTGTTCTTGCATCATTAGTGAGATATAAAATCATTTTAGTGTATAAACAATTCTAGACACAATTCCTTGATTTAAGGAATTGGAGAGAGAAAATACTATTGAAGATTCCAAGAGTGAAATCTTGAGTTTTAGAAAAGAGATTTAAATCTAATCTAAGCAATCTTAGGTTCTAATTAATTTTAATAATTTATTTTGACTCTAGATTAATTATGAAAATTAATTAATCTTTGTTTAGAGCCTAATATTGCTTAGATTTGCTTAATCACATCGTTAAGCTCAAAAACACTATTCTAGGGACAAAATCGTAATTTTGCACTAAAACTACCCGGGACTGTCGGGACTCAAATAGATGTTTTGAAACATATGAAAACATGGTTTTGAACCTCTGGGGAAAGTTTGGGGCTCAAACGGCACCTTTACCCACGTAAAACGCTATAGGGGTATTTTGGTCATTTTGACCCGAAACTCCGGAAAATGAGACTTTCGCCTCCGGAACCACTCAAGGGTCATTCAATCCCCTTCAAACATTGAGTTGGCCCTTCGAGGACTACCGGGTCGGCCATCCTCGAATTCCGGGCCGAAAATGACCTCAGGGGCATTTTGGTCATTTTCCACTCAGACAGAGAATTGGGGCGTTACATTACTCCCCTCCTTAAAAAGCATTTCATCCTCGAAATTCATACCTTAGAAGAGCTCTGGATACTTGGTCTTCATCTCCGACTCTAACTCCCATGTGAATTCTTCGGTCTTGTCCCGTCCCCATGCCACTTTCACCAAAGGAACAGACTTGTTCCTCAACTGCTTGACTCTGCGATCCACGATCCTCGTTGGTGGCAGATTGAAAGTTAGGTCCTCCCTTAACTGTACATGCTCTGGCTCTAAGACATGGCTAGGGTCGGACTCATATTTTCTTAACTGGGAGACGTGAAAGACGTCATGGAGATTAGAAAGGTTGGGGGGTAAGGCTATTCGGTAGGCTACTGGCCCTACTTTTTGAAGGATCTCAAAAGGACCAAGGAATTAGGGGCTCAACTTTTTAACTCTCATGGCTCTTCCTATGCCTGTAGTGGGGGTGATCCTAAGGAACACATGTTCTCCCTCGTTAAAATCCAACGGCTTACGCCGCCTATTCGCATAGCTCTTTTGTCTACTTTGAGCCGTAAGCATTCTATCCCGGATTCTCTTGATTTGCTCCATCGTTTCCCTCACTATATCAGGTCCTAACATGCTCTGTTCCCCGGGCTCATACCAGCATAGAGAGGACTAGCATTTTCATCTATATAGGGCTTCGTAGGGTGCCATACCGATGCTCGCATGATAACTGTTGTTATATGCAAACTCGATCAGTGGCAGGTACTTGTCCCAACTTCCTTTTTGATCCAGAACACAGGCTCTCAACATGTCTTCCAAGGTCTGGATCGTTCTTTCTGATTGTCCGTTTGTTTATGGGTGGTAAGCTGTGCTCAAACACAACTTCGAACCAAACGCCTTTTGAAAAGCTCCCCAAAAATATGACGTAAATCGCGAATCCCTATCCGAGATTATCGTCGACGGTACTCCATGTAATCTCACGATCTCTTGGATGTATAGCTGAGCCAATT
The DNA here is from genome assembly GCA_031216125.1 of Dalbergia cochinchinensis. NCBI lineage: Eukaryota > Viridiplantae > Streptophyta > Magnoliopsida > Fabales > Fabaceae > Dalbergia > Dalbergia cochinchinensis. The sequence continues at coordinate 19,228,460 of CM062375.1, read as the reverse complement.
TGTCCAAAGAGTATGTCACTCTAATAGGCAGAAAGTGAGCCGACTTGGTTAGTCGATCCACTATCACCCATATAGCATCATGGCCAGCTTGGGTCTTAGGCAATCCTGTCACAAAGTCCATTGATATGCACTCCCACTTCCATTCGGGGATTGACAGGGGTTGCAGTAAACCTAATGGCTTTTGGTGCTCGATCTTTACCTTTTGACACACCAAGCACTTACTAACCTAGGCGACCACATCCTTTTTCAATCTGGGCCACCAGAACATCCTTTTTAAATCTTGGTACATCTTGGTAATGCCAGGATGGATGGTGAAATGGCTTTTATGGGCCTCCTCCAAGATCTTCTCTCGAAGGTCACCATCTTATGACACACAGATCCTTCCTTCAAACCTCTACACCCAATCAGGACCTTGTTCGAATCCTTTGTTTTCCTGCCTTAACCGCCTCTATGAGCTCCCTAAATTCCTCACTCTCCCTTTGTGCTAGCATGACTCTTTGTTTAAACCCACTTATTACGGTAAGATAGTACATTTTCATACCCTCATTGGTCACAGACATCCCCAAATTCATATCTCTAAACTTCTCTATTAGCTCAACTTCCTTGACCATCATGTGAGATAGGTACAATGACTTTCGGCTCAAGGCGTCGGCAACTACATTAGCCTTGCCGAGGTGGTAACTTAAACCGAAGTCATAGTCTTTAAGGAACTCCATCCACCTCCTCTGTCTCATGTTTAGCTCCTTTTGATCAAAGAGGTACTTGAGACTTTTGTGATCGGAGAAAACTTCAAACCTTACACCATACAAATGGTGTCTCCACATTCTACTGCTGCTAATTCTAGGCCATGGGTGGGGTAGTTTGCCTCGTGCGGCTTGAGTTGTCTTGACGCATAGGCTACCACTTGCCTATTTTGCATCAATACACAGCCTAAACCCTTACCTGAGGCATCGCAATATATCTCGAAGGGTACATCGGGGCTTGGTAGAACCAAAACTGGGGTTGTGGTTAGCTTTTCCTTAAGCTCTTGGAAACTCTTCTCACACTCAGGACTCCACTCGAAAGGTGCATTTTTCCTAGTTAGCTTGGTCAGGGGTAGGGCGATTTGAGAGAATCCCTTGATAAACCTACGGTAGTAGCCTGCTAATCCCAAAAAGCTCCGTATTTCCGTTACGGTGGTTGGTCTATCCCAATTCATTACGGCTTAGGATCAACAGCTATACCTCCTTTTGACACAACGTGCCCTAAGAACTTAACCTCCTCCAATCAAAATTTACACTTAGAGAGTTTTACATACAGCTTTTTCTCCTTCAAAATCTCCAAAACTATCCTCAAATGACGCTCATGCTCCTCGTGGGTCTTCGAATAGATGAGTATATCATCTATGAAAATGACCACGAATTGATCTAAATAGGGTCTAAAGATCTTATTCATGTAATCCATAAACACTGCAGGAGCATTTGTCAACCCAAAAGACATCACCGTGAACTCAAAGTGTCCATACCGAGTTCTAAAGGCGATCTTTGGTATATCTTTATCTCTCACCCTAATTTGGTGGTATCCTGACCTTAGGTCGATCTTGGAAAATACTACTGCTCCTCTCAATTGGTCCATAAGATCATCTATCCTAGGCAAAGGGTACTTGTTTTTCACTGTCACACGATTCAATTACCTATAATCTATGCACAATCTCATGCTCCCATCCTTTTTCTTGACAAACAGAACTGGGCTCCCCAAGGTGAGGCACTAGGTCTAATGAAACTCTTTCCCAAAAGCTCCTCAAGTTGGGTTTTTAATTCGGCTAACTCCAAGGGTGACATTCTATAAGGGGCGGCAGAGATTGGTCCCGCTCCAGGAACCAACTCAATGGAGAACTCCACTTCTCTCTTGGGGGAAACTCGGGTATCTCTTCCGGAAATACCTCAGGATAGTCTCTTACTACCGGTATATTCTCTAGGTTCTGCTCAAAGTCTACCTCGCTAGCGGCTAGGAGAACATATCCCTTAGTCTTTTGCCCACTACAGTTGACCTATATGGCATTGAGGTAGAGTTTCAAAGTTTGACTAGTTTCGCTAGGGGGAGAAGAGAAGACAACTGTTTTGGTATTACAATCTAACATCACACGGTTGGCGTGAAGCCAATCCATGCTAAGGACTACACCTATACCTTTCATGGGTAAGCAAATTAAATCTATGACAAAGGATCTATTTTCTACGATAAGATGGCAATTTAGACAACAAAAACAATTATTTACAGGGTGATTTGTAGGGGTAGAAACAATAAGATCAAAAGGAAGTTTGGAAGTCTTTAAGTTGAGAGACTTGACACTAGCATACGAAATGAAAGAATGTGTAGCGACAGAGTCATAAAGTACAGTTAAAGGTTTGCTATTTATTTCGCATGTACCTTCGATGAGATCGTTGGACCTTTCTGCTTCGTCCGTGTTGAGGGTGAAGACCTTCCCTTGGTGTTGCAGCCTAGGGTTCTGATTCGCTGGCCTCTCATTATTGCATCTGTTGGCGTAGTGGCCGGGCTTCCCGCACATGAAGCACACGTTTTGCCCAGCCAGGCAGGGACGGTTGTCATGATCTTTCCCGCACTGGGGACACATCATCGCCGGTGTAGGCCTAGCAAAGGTGGCGGGGGCTCCTTGGGGCGTCTTGTTCTTGGTCCCACTGGACCTTCCTTGTTGAGCATTGTTCCGGGGCCCTCCTGACACTCCTTGCCGGTTATTATTGTTGTTGTTGTTGTTTCGGTGGTTGTTGTACTGGAACGGTGGTCTGTAGGGTTGCTTGGATTGTTGCTGGAAGGGGGTTCTTTGTTGTTGTTGATGTGGCTTGAACTGGTTGGTGTGGTAAGGATTGTAATGGTTTCGGGGTTGGTTTTGGTGTTGTGGGTTGAATTTCGGGGCTTGCGGTCCTAGCCCCTTGGCACGTTCCGTCCTTGCAGCCTGGAGCTTTCCTTGCCCTTCCTCCAGAATGCGGCACTTGTTGACCAGGGTAGGGAAGTCCTTGATCTCCATGTGTACTACGGCATAGTTCAGCTCCGGCTTTAATCCGGCTTCGTATTTCACGCATTTCCATATCTCGTCGGGGTTCCCTTGGAACACCAGCGAGAACTTGATCAGTTCTTCAAATCTCGGCGTGTACTGGGCGACAGACCTTCCTCCTTGAGTTAACTGCATGAATTTGATATCCTTAGTGTTCCTTACTGATTCTGGGAAGTACTTCTCGTAGAAGTAAGTCTTGAACAGCTCCCAGTTAATAGCAGTACCAGAAGCTTCTAGCAGTCTTCGGGTGCCAGTCCACCAGAATTTGGCATCCGATTCCATCATGTAGGCCGCAAAGGTGACCTTTTGCTCCTCCGAGCAAGCAACCACGGAGTAGATTTTCTCCAGATTCTTGATCCACTCATCAGCTTTGTCGGGATCCATGGCTCCTCTAAAGGCCGGTGGGTTTGCCTTGCGAAACTCACCAAACCTCCATTTCAGCAGTTAGGGGAGCATGTCCGGTGTCCCCTTGTTGATTCATTCTTTCGAACATCCGCTCCTTGGCTCTTGCCATGTCACAGATAGCAGTGGCAGTTGCATCCTCTTGGTTACCCTCGGTCGTGGTCCTATTCTGTCGTCTGGGTGCCATTGGTTCCTAAACACATAAGACAATAACCACTGAGTTGATCAGGCTCAACGTTTCATGTGAAATGAGCTAGTTACCATGGCACTTGCAAACAAACAGGGGTCATGCATCTCTAACCTATAGCTTGTCTCTAGCAAGCTTTACACATGACATGTCTACCGCATTATGCTCTAAAAGTATAGTCAGTCCAATCCTCAGGCTCCATGAGAATCAAACTGCTCTGATACCATAATGTAACATCCTAATTTTTAACCCAATACTCTAGAACATAATTAGGTTAATCATTAGTCTGTTACGTCATAGCTTCCTTATTACTTTAAAATACTTAGCAGAAATACTAGTAAATTTTTTTTTGAATTATAAAAGCAAAATGAGAGCCGCGCGACACGTTAATTAATAATGCATGAAAGGTAATGAAGCAAGCATCGCATAGCAATATGACATAAGCAAATAAAAGCACATCATGATAACACTGAACTGCATATTTATATAATATATGAAATGCCCACTTGTATAGAATGGGGCTTAGTTTGATACAACATGAGCAATACAACTAAAAAGGAAATACAGGAGAAAGTGCAACGGAAACTATAAAAGCAACTCCCCTACCCAAGTACAACTAACGGGATGACCTCTTAGACAAAAGAAGATTCATCCCTATCTAAGTGGTGTATTTTCTACCCGGGTACTCCATCGGAACGGGGATCGAGAATGACCCCCGCGATGTGGCTGCATCTCCGGTCATCGTGCAAGCCGTGGCCGAGTCACGGTGTCCTCACTGCCCTCCATCATCAGTGGTGGAGTGGGGGCAGAGCTCTCGCTATACGGATGAGTAGGCGGGTCCTCGGACGGGTCGGTCTCCGAGAAGCAGGTCCGGGGCACGTAATCGGGATAGTCACGCATGGCTGAGGCGGGGGTATACATGCGGAGCACTCTCTCGTTATGCGTACGCGCGCGCTCAAAAATCCACTCGTCATGGCCATAGGGTGCTGTCGGGGAGAAGCGATGGGTATGCACGGGGTGAGCGAAGGGACGTCCTACGAAAATGAAGACTCGCACCGTGCACTGTCCCTCATAATGATATGACCCATGATCCGGGTCATAGTGCACCTCGCATGTCGAGGTGTCCACGAAAACCACAAACGTTGCCATCTGAAGACGTGACGGAAAGAAAGAGATAGAGGGAGTGAGAATCTTACTAAAGAATCTCAGTAAGGTCTCCTACTACCTAGGTGTCATCATCTACGTCCTCAGGAACCTTGGGTTTAATAAACAAAATAAGTTAGCATGCATTAAGTCCATTTTTAGGTTCTAAAACATAGTTTAGCCAAGGTCCGTTCATTTTAGCATGATTCTTAATGTCATGGATGCAAACATATTAAAGGGATGTATGCATGGCTCTACTTAATACATGAACAATCATCATATCTTTAAGAATATCATAATAGTGGCATAAAGTGGCAATCAAATTCTCTTTGTGACATAATCATCATAACTTCCTCATAGGCCACCCTAAAAGACAAGCGCTCTGGGGGTTCTCGGCCGAACCGGTGTCACCCAGGACGTGTCACATCTCTAGGTTATGAGCCCATACCTCAACTGGTCGTCACTAGTTCTTACTTATCAATCTCGATAAGCGTAACATAATCATAAACATAATCCCGACTTATCCAGTACGGGCTAGGGGGCATTTCTTAGGGGTGCTCGGCCGAACCGGTGTCACCCAAGAATTAATCTTGGTACCGATGTCACATGAGTTCTCTGGAGGTGCTCGGCCGAACCGGTGTCATCCGAGAACTCATCTTAGTACCTCATAAAAATTTCATGGGTTTTCAAAAACTTTCTGTGTCCAGAATTTGTCAGAAATTTGACTAAGATAATCAGAAGCGCTGAATTTCTTCCAAATTCTTCTTTATGCCACATAAGTCAATCAAACATGCATTCTTCATCATAAATTCATGCATTCTCATAATCATCCTCATACTTTCACAAGCAACATTAAAATACATTATGCTCTTGGTCCTACGGTATCTTATGCTTTGACCCTTACGGGCCGTGAACCTTGTGATATAGTTAACTTATTGTCTTCTATCAAACTTTTATGCACCTAAGGGTTCTCTTCTAACAAGTCTTATTATTATTTATGCTCTCTATTAAATCTGGACATCATCATTCCTTAGGGGCAGCGTTATAAACTTATGATTACGGGGTTCTAGAACTTGCGTTTTAGACCCTTTCTTGGTTCTGTCTTCGCCTAAGGCGCTATAAGTTAAACCTAAACCAATTATGAGTCATTCCTATATCAAAGAACTAATTATAAACCATGTTCTCTACATTATAAGGTTGCTGGACAGATTCAAAGAATTAAATGTTGTAAGGGTTCTAGAATTGCGGTTTTACGGTTTTCTAGTTACTAGTTTCTCTATAGGTGCCAAAATTCATTCCTACTTCAAATGTAACCAAATTTTTCATGATTAATCAATCCTAATCTGATTATATTCCCATTAAAACAGTTTGGGCAGTGTCCATAAATAAATGGGTTAAAACTATGCTAAATCTTGACTTCACCGGTTTTTTCTAGAAAGCTAGTTTCTCTTTTAATATGCATAGATGTGTTCCTACCACATCATAAATAATTTACACACATCATAACACATCATAACATCATCATACAGCAGCAAACACATCATGGAAGGTCCGAAACATTAAGTCCCAAAAAGATACATAACTTGATATCTTTAAAACACAAAAGTTGCTAGTTTCTCTTAAAATCATTTTCAAGACTTCTAAAACTCTTTTGCAAACCATTTTATTTTGTAAAAGAGACTAAAAACATCCTTAGGTCAGTGACCACTTAATCCCTCCTTAAAAGAGTGTTAAATTTATAGAACCTTGTTGGTCTTAAACTCAAACAAATTCATGAGACTTAAAAAGATTCCTAAAACTTGGCTTATTGGTCCTTGAAGCTAGATGAAACTCATTCCGAGCTCATCATCACTACAAGGCCGAAATTATGCATTCAAAGAATGCTCCCTCATTAAACTTTAACGTGAGATAAAATGGGCAAGTCTTTGAGCTCTAAGATCTTTTAAGTGATGACATAATTTAAACGTGCTATGCACTTCATTTTTATTCTTCATTACAAATTAAAGTGAGAGCTTAAAGTAAACGTGCAGGACTTGAATATAAAAATGCAAGGCTTAAAATAAATATGCAAGACTTGGAATATAAATATGCAAGGCTTGAAATATAAATGTGCAAGTTCATTTCTTTATTTTAATGCTCTAGGCCCAGCAACAATCGACTTTAAGGCCGAAATAGAATGGCTTTGAGATTTAGTTAGGCGATAGTGCAAACCTCATTTTAAGTCTTTACGTTCTTTAGTGATGAAAGGTAAATGTGCTAGACAAGAATACAAATATGAGATGCGCTCCATTCTTTAGCCTTTAACTTTAAGTGATGGCTTGGAAATTAAATATGAATGCTAGTTCATTTTATGTCTTATTAGAGCTCATACAAGACTTTAAAGGAACTTAAACCCCAACCCAAACTTATCATGACAAGACAAAGTAAGAACAAGAGTGAACCTCAAGGGTTCTTTAAAACACAAGGTTTCTTTGCTTGGAATGTAAACATAAATAACATTTTTATTAAAACTCAAGCTCTAGAGGCCTCATTGTGATGAACACATAGCCATCATCTAGAAGCTCTCATCATCAAGCCATTGTGAACTCCCTTGGCCAGTATGGCCAAAAATATGGAGGAAGAAAAGGAAAAGGAGCCGAAAACGTTTTAGGAGAAAAAGAAACATTTGAAACTCTAGAGACCATGATCTTGATGATGCATTAACACCAACATCATGAGTCCTCATCATTGAGTTCATGTGACCATTTTAAAATATCACCAAGGTGAGAGGTTTCAAAGTTCAAGAAGAATGAACAAAGAAAACATCTTTAACTTAAGAACAAAGATCAAGCTTTAGAGGTTATCCAAGTGATGAACATTATCATCATGGAACCTCATCATCAAGTTCTCATTCCTTTGATTCTCAAGGGCTCATGGCCGAAACAAGGAGGAGAAGAAAAAGAAAAGAAGTTCTTGAAAGGATTCAAGAGAAACTAAGAACACACAAAGGAATTAAGAACTTTTAAATGAAAGAACTCTTGAAAGAAAAATCCCTACCTAGTGATTAGGGGGTTGGAATGAGAGAAGAGGATGAAGAACTTGAAGAACTTGAAGACTTGAACTTGAGAGAAAAAGGAAGCTTTGAAATGTTTCTTTGAAAACTTACACTTTGCAAATGAACCCAAAATGATACAAGTTCACCCAAGCAAGCTATTTATAGAGAAATGAAACAAATGAAGTGTTCATGGAGGGAGAGGAGCTTCGGCCATCAGCATGGAGGGAGCCCATGAGTTCCATGAGGTGAGACAATGTGGTCTTGAGGCATGGTGAGGTATGGTTCAAAGTATGGTGAGGTATGGTTCAAGGTATGGCCTCAAGCATGGTTCTTTGAGTAAGAAACAATTCAACATGTGTGGTAAAAGAGAGCGAGGTGGCCGAAATGCATCAACCGTGGGGGGAGGGTTTCTGGCATTTTAATTGTGGTTTAGAGTTGTGGTTAGGTGTATCTTTGATTAGGATTAAGGTTAGGAGTTTGTAAGAAAGTGTTTAGGTGAGAAAATGGGTAATTAAGGTTGTCAAGACATAATTAAAGAGTGTTCTTGCATCATTAGTGAGTTATAAATTCATTTTAGTATATAAACAATTCTACACACAATTCCTTGATTTAAGGAATTGGAGAGAAAAAACACTATTCAAGATTCCAAGAGTGAAATCTTGAGTTTTAGAAAAGAAATTTAAATCTAATCTAAGCAATCTTAGGTTCTAATTAATTTTAATAATTTATTTTTACTCTAGATTAATTATGGAAATTAATTAATCTTCGTTTAGAGCCTAATATTGCTTAGGTTTGCTTAATCATATCGTTAAGCTCAAAACACTATTCTAGGGGCAAAATCGTAATTTTGTACTAAAACTGCCCGGGACTGTCGGGACTCAAACAGATATTTTGAAACATGTGAAAACATGGTTTTGAACTTCTGGGGAAAGTTTCGAGCTCAAACGGCACCTTTACCCGCGTAAAACGTTATAGGGGTATTTTGGTCATTTTGACCCGAAACTGCGAAAAATGAGACTTTCGCCTCCAAAACCACTCAAGGGTCATTCAATCCCCTTCAAACATTGAGTTGGCCCTTCGAGGATTGCCGGGTCGGCCATCCTCGAATTCCGGGCCGAAAATGACCTCAGGGGCATTTTGGTCATTTTCCACTCAGATACAGAATCGGGGCGTTACATGTATGATTATGTTACGCTTATCGAGATTGATAAATAAGAACTAGTGATGACTAGTTAAGGTATGAGCTCATAACCTAGAGATGTGACACGTTCTGGGTGACACCGGTTCGGCCGAGCACCCCCAGAGCGATTGTCTTTTAGGGTGGCCTATGAGGAAGTAAAGTATGATGTTTATGTCACAAAGATTCCCATATGAGTATTTAACTGCCACTTTATGCCACTATTATGATGTTTTTAATGTTATGACTACTTTCTTGCATTAAGTAAAGCCATGCATACATCTTTAATGTGATTGCATCCATGACATTAAGAATCATGCTAAAATGAATAGACCTTGGCTAATTATGTTTTAAAGCTTAAAAATGGACTTGATACATGCTCACTTGTTTTACATACTAAACCCAAGGTTCCTGAGGACGTAGATGATGACACCTGGCAAGAGGAGGCCCTACTGAGATTCTTTAGCAAGATTCTCACTCCCTCTATCTCTTTCTTTCCGTCACGTTTTCAGATGGCGACGTACGTGGTTTTTGTGGACACCCCAACCTGGGAGGTACATCATGATCCGGACCACGGGTCATACCATTTTGTGGGTTGCTGCGTCGTTCGAGTGTTTATGTTCGTTGGACGGCCCTTTAGTCACCTCGTACATAGCCATCGATTCTCTCCTGTCTCACCCTTCGGTGACGACTTCGTGTTCGAGCGCGTATGCCCTCGAGAGGAGCGGATCTGTCGCACCCTACCGTCGGCCTCTGCCATCCTGGACTACCCACAGTATATACCCCGCTCGCCCTCATCATTCTCCTAGACGGACCCTTCGGAGGACTCTGCCACTCAGGTACCCTCCGAGGGATCCTCCCCCACTGTGCCGATGGATGTTGGGGAGGGTAGCGAGGCTTTTATCGCTCAGCCAGTACGTGGAGGATGGGTGAGGATGATTCCCAGCCGTGGAGCTCATGCCCGACCGATGCAGCGCATCGCCACCCCGGCTGAGATAGCCCATTGGATCGGGTACATCCCTCCTTTCCAGAGAGGCCCGCAATAGGAAACGACCGTCGCGGTTCTGGTGCTCGAGCTTTGACTAGGCTAGGATAGCCTTCTTTTGTCTTTGGGGCTATCCATTTGTAGGCGCACTAGAGTTAGGAGAGTTTTCTTTTATGCCTTTGTTGTACTTTCGTTTTCATGTATCTTTATTCCAGATGTATTAAACTAAGTCTCACTCTTTATGAGTGGGCATATCCTATTATATATAAGTATACAGTTCAGTTCTGTTGTGATGTGCCTTTACTTGCTTATGTCATGTTGCTATGCGATGCTTGCTTTATTTCCCTTCGTGCTTTATTATTTATCGTATCGCACGGCTCTCACTTTGCTTTTATAATCCAAAAAAAAAATTTACCAGTATTTTCGCTAAGTATTTTGAAGTAATGAGGAAGCTATGACGTAACGGACTAATGATTAGCCTAAATATGTTCTAGAGTATTGGGTTAAAAATTAGGATGTTACAACAAGGAAAAGTAAACATGATATGCATAGCATAAACTTCAACATGTATATAAGTTCATTTTATTCTTTACTAGAGCTCATACAAGACTTTAAAGGAATATAAACCTCAACCCAAGACATATCTTAACAAGACAAAGTGAGCTTTAGAGTTCTTTGTACCAAGGTTTCAAAGAAACCTTATGGTTTGAACATCATCATCAAGATCAAGGAAATGGATCAAGGGATCAAAATAAATAATAATCTTTCTTGAGAATCAAAAGCAAAGCAAGGAAAAAGGAACCGAAATCTTTTCAAAGGAAAAAGGAAAGGAAACCGAAACCATGACCAAAAGAAAAGGAAAGGAAAAACCAAAATGTGTTAAGATCAAAACTAAGTTTCAAGCTTTAGAGGTTTCTCAAATGATAACCATAAGACCGTTATCTTGAAACCTCATCATCAAGCTAAAAATTTTCCTTTCAAACCAAGCTTCATAGCCAAAAATAAAAAGAGAGAAAAGAGTTTGAACCAAGAGAAACTAGAACTTCTCATACCAAAACAACAACGTAAAAGTTAAAGCTTTTTAAAAACAAACCCCCACCAAGGATGTAGTCTTTGATGGAAGGAAGAAAGCTTGGTTCTTGGAGCTAAAATGAGAAGACAAAATCTTCTCTTAGCAGTTAAAGGGGTTTCGGCCAAAGGGGAAAGAAAGAAAGTAGATGGTTTTCTTGTGAGGTTAGGCTTAGGGGTGGAAAGGTTGTGTATTTAGGAGGTGGTTTGAGGTGGTGGTGTGGTGGTTCAAGGTGGTGGAAGAAGTTTCTTGAGGTTGGAAGAGTAGAAAGAAAGCTTTGAAGTTGAGAGAGTTTATGATTACTTTTTTTGGACACAAGTGTTTCTCTAAAAAAGTGAATGGCAAAGAATGAAGTTTTTTGGTTGGAAATAAAATAAATATGATGGTAATTTTGGGGGGAGAAAAAATATCTCTTCTAAGTGCATCATCGCATAGAATGGTGTAGGAATGGCTAGGCTTGGGCTTGGGAATGGTGTAGGAATGGCTAGGTAGAGGCATGGGAATGGTGTTTCTTTGACTTTCTCTAAGCAATCTTAGGTCCTAATTATTCTCAATTAATTATTTTGATTCTAGATTAGTTATTAAAATTAAATCACCTTTAATTAGAGTCTAATATCGCTTATGTTTCCTTAATTGTTTAATTAAGCTCATTATGCACTAATATAGGGGTAAAAAGGTCATTTCACACCAAAAATCTCCAGGACCATCCGGACTTATCCAAACATCAAGCATTTCATAAAAACAACATTTTAAACTCCCGGGAAGTCTTTCCGGCTAAGTCGGCACCAAATCCCACGTAAAAACGCTGCAGGGGCATTTTCATCATTTTGAGCCGAAAGTTCAGGAAGTGAGATTTTCACCTATGTTACTATTTCTAAGGCATTTAATCCCCTTCAATCAAAAAACCAACCCCTCGAGGATAGCCCGGGTCGGCCATCCTCAAATCCCAAGCAAAAATGACCTCAGGGGCATTTTGGTCATTTTTACACGGAAAAATCACGGATTGTGATTTTCGCATGGATTGCTTTCTGATCTTCATGTAATTTATTCCTATTGTAGAAATAAACCTTTGAAGGTGGCCAGGGTTGGCCGGTCTCAGTTTTCACACAAAAATGACCAAGGGGTATTTTGGTCATTTTTGCTAAGCAGAAAAAATTGGGACGTTACATAGAAAACTCATGAAAGATGCCATGTTTTTCACAAAATTCATTAAAAACATGATTCTCAAATTCTCTACCATGATTAGATCTAATAATGCTGATTTGAGAACCCTTTTCAATACATACTCATTTTGCAAAAACATTGAATTTCTCAAAGACCTCATTCTTAGAAGCTAAAAAGATAACCCATGAATATCTAGAGTAATCATCCACTATAATGAGGTAATATCTCTTTTTAGCTAGACTAGCAGTCTTGGTAAGATCAAAGAGATCCATATGTAAAAGCTCAAGTAGTTTAGTGGTTGAAACCACATGATCGCTATGGAAAGTAACTTTGGTTTGCTTTCCTTTTCACAAAAATCACAAGTTCAATCCTTATCAAATGTGATTTTTGGAAGGCCTTTAATGAGTGCTTTCTTAGATATCTCAAAAATAAGCTTCATATGAGCACGCCCAAGCTTCTTATGCCATAACCACTTATCATCTCTGAAAAATGTAAGATATTTTACATTTTGCTATCTTAGGTCATCCAAGGATAATACATATGTATTATCATGCCTCTTTCCAGATAGAATTACTTTGTCAAAAGTGAGGTATAGTATTTGCAAGAATGAGCATTAAAGATGAAATTAAAACCTTGGTCACAAAACTGGCTAATACTTAAAAGGTTGTAAGCCAGACCATCAACTAATAAGACATCTGAAATTTGGTGAGAATCATCCTTACCAACATCTCCTATGCCTGTGACCTTAGTTTTACCTCCATCTACAAATCTTATAGATCCTAATTTTTTCGGTCACAAATTTCTGAATCACCTTCTTGATCCAGACATATATCTAGAACAGCCACTGTCCGTGTACCATTTGTTTTCAGGTTCCATGTACGTCCTTAAGCATAGTTGCAATGAAAGCATTTTTTATTTTAGGTACCCATATCTGGATGGGTCCTCCGAAGTTAGTATGAAATGAGGAATGTCCAACCTCTCTGATATACTTTTTTTTCATAAAGCATTTGTCAGGTGGATATCCTCTTTTAAAACAAATTGTGCAAGGAAATCTTCTCTTTTCTCTTTTGATGAAGGTTGACTTTCCTTTCTCTTTAAACTTTTCTTCATACCCTAATCTTTTCTTTTGAAAATATGGTCAGTGACCACCAAGCATTAGGTCAAGGTTTTTTGATCCATTGACCATTTTCTCAAGGTCAGATTTCAGAAGCTTCGAAGTTCTTTCCAATTCAGAAATTACTTTTTGAGTTTTTCCATTTTTGTTTAGAACTTCAAATTCTATGGCAATGAGTTTTATATTTAAAGCATTGTTTTCTTCTTTCACAACATCCTTCTCAAGCCTTAGATTCTCAACTTTTGACTTGACCATCTTAAGTTCTAAAACAGTTTTTTTATATTCCTTTTTCACATTGAGATAATAAGAGGAAAGAGTCTTAAAGTCTTCAAGCAACTCTTCATAAAAAGATAAGAGCTTATCATAAGAGAGATCAGAGTCAACACTATTTACCTCAGAGTCACTTTCAGAAGAATATCTTGCTATGAAGCATCGATTTGCAATATCTATTCCTTCTTGATCTTCTGATATTTCCTTTTCTTCATCTGATTCGCTCCATGTTGCTAGCATGCTTTCTTTTTGGGGGTGAATCTTTTCTATGGACCTTTAGACTTTGGACATTCTATTCTATAGTGTCCTTCTTCTCTATAATCATAGCATATAATGACTTCAGGTTTCGGCCTTTCTCTTCTGTCCTTTTTGAAATTGATGTCTCTTTTTTTCTTCACTTTTCCTTTCCAGAGTTTGCACATTTTTTTGACCAACAAGGAAAGCTCGTTCCCATCTCCACCATCAAGCTATCTCATCTGTCTCATCCTCTTCATCAGAGGTTTTAGCAACTTTCATTGCTTTAGCTTTATTTATTTTTTGATGAAAAGATTTTGAAGCCATGGATTTGCTCTTTTTGCTGGATTTTTCATGTATCTCAGAAAGCACCACTTCATGGGTTTTTAGAGATCCAATAAGTGCATCCAAGCTAAGAGTTTGAAGGTCTTTTGCTTCAGTAATGGCTGTGACCTTGGGTAGCCATTTAGCAGGAAGGCTTCTTAAGATCTTTCTAAACATTTCTGAGTTAGAGTATCTTTTGCCTAGAACTTTAAGTTAGTTCACAATATACATGACCCTGATAGTCATTTCATCAATATTTTCCTAATCAGTTATTTTGAACAGTTCGTATTGATAAACCAGTATACTAATCTTTGTTTCTTTCACTTGATCAGTTCCTTCATGCAAAATGTAAAGTCTATCCCATATTTCTTTAGTTGTGTCATAAGCAATGATTTTGTCATATTCAGTCTTGCTTAGTGCACATGTAAGTAGATATTTAGCTTTTGAGTTCAGTTGAACTCTGGTTTTCTGCATATCTGTCCATCTACTTCTCGAGATATCTCTAAATACTGAAGGTACATCATTAGTTCCTAGAGTTTCCTTCCTTGGAACTTAGTCTCCTTGTATGAACTCCCACAATCAAGACTTGTGTATTTTATGAATAACTTCATTCTATCCCTCCAATAAGCATAGTCTCCACCATCAAAGAATGGTCGTCTGTTGTTAGAATGCCTTTTAGCCATGTGAATTTTGTTTTGGGCCATGTATTCCTCGGATTTTTACCTCTACAGTTGTTAGAATACTCAACCTCTTAGAGGCCAAACTCGAATGCCACTTGTAAGTAGAAAAACACAAGAGAATGGAGGTTGAATAGTGTTTTTCCTTTTTCTACCTTTACTGAAAATCTAAAAAATTAAAACTGAAAGTGCTATCAAGAAGAACTTGTACCGCAGCGAAAAATGAAATTAAGCACCTTCAGAAAAGATAGCTTTCTGAACTTGATTAAAGGGTTAAAATGGCAAAAGATTTTTGGAAACTTCAAACTTAAATAGAAAACAAAAAAATAAATATAATGAAAGAAAGGAGAGAAAAAAATTAACACAGAAGGATTTGTACTAGTTCGGCCAACCTGCCTACATCCAGTTCTCAACCACTGTTGAGTTTCACTACTTCTTCTTCTAACCCGAGAAAAAGTCAAGATAGTCTTTTCAGTAGCCTTCTCAAGCTTTATCCAATCGACTAGTAGATACCTTTACTATCTCATACCAAGTAGTTCTTTACCAGCCTCTTCAAGCCGAATTGAGTAGTATTGAACTAGCCTCTCCAAGCTAAACCCGTGACTAGTAAAACTCAATTAATATCACATTGTAAGTAATAGTTAAGAAGCCTCTTCAAGCTATCTCACACTAATCTCTACTTGATCAAGGTTACAAGCTTGGGTTGCCACTCAAATTGACTTACACTCAAGATTTCATACAATGAAAAGCTCCTAAAAATCTTGAATGACTTCTTTCAAAGAAAATCTTCCTCAAAAGAACGTATGAACAATGAAATGTAGAAAGAAGATTTTGTACAAGGAAAATGAT
Organism: Dalbergia cochinchinensis; assembly: GCA_031216125.1. Taxonomy (NCBI): domain Eukaryota; kingdom Viridiplantae; phylum Streptophyta; class Magnoliopsida; order Fabales; family Fabaceae; genus Dalbergia; species Dalbergia cochinchinensis. Next base: position 19,212,782 of record CM062375.1, on the reverse strand, counting down.
TTACAGATAGTGAAAACCTTAAACAAATAAAGAAAAGAAAACTTGACAATGATTTTGCTCTTTTGTTCAGTGCCAGTTCATTCTCACTATGAAAAGTACTACATCTCTATATATAGAAGTCTTCTTTGACACTGTTGCCTTCAAATAGACCTTCTAAGGACACATGTTGATTATCTATTTGTGTCTTGGAAAGGTGGTCTAGAAGAGTAGCCTTTCTGCTTTGTCAAATCACCCTCCATAAGCCGTTATGAGATAAAGGAGATTTCTGATGTTCTTCAAAGACTTCCTTTTACTTTTTGAACCATAGTTTTTGAACACTTTCTTCTAGAACCTGTTGAATATTGACTTTAAAGGCAAAAGAAATGATTAACTAGTTCTGACACTGGGTTTTGACTTTTCCATAAGCAATCTTGAATTTGAATTTCAAATTTTCCCTTCTTCCATGTGATGTAGATATCACTGTCTTGAAACGAGTACTTTTTGAATCATTATATCATTTCCTTGGTGAATAAAGAGCCTTTACAACTTCAATCATTGTTTGTTTTAAGATACAAACTTTATGAACATAATGATTAAAGGTGGGGTGCCATCCAATCTTCAAAGAATGCATGATTTCTTCAAGAAGCGTACTTTCTGATGTCCAGTCCTACTTTCTAAAGTCTCACTAGCTTAGTTTCTTGAAGCGCTGAAGTCTTTTTCAATTGTTTAGCCTTCACTACTTAGATAAGGATATAACTTCACTTCTATAACCAATTCAGATCTCATAGTGTGAGACAAACATGCTTACACATGTATAGTGAAATATATATTCTCATATGTATTAACCTTACACTTGCTAAATGATAGAACCTGTTACATTCTTGCAAGAAACTCAGAGAGAGACATCAGTCATTCTTCAAAGCATTTCCTTTGAATTGACTTTTTTATCATTCAAAACATATTAGTGTAATTTGATAAGTTCTGGAGCTAACAAAGAGTTGCTTGAAGATTCTCAAACTCTTTCTTCATATTATCTCAGTCTGAAGAAAGAACATACGAAAACTATTCTGGAGCTCAAAATGGCCAAAACTGAAGCTAAGAATCTTAGGGTTGAAAAAGAAGAACTAAAAGCTGAAAACAAAGTTTTAAACATAAAAGTCAATGCATTAGAATTTGAAGCTGAAAATAAAAATAAACATACTCAGAAGGTCATGTCTGAGCTTGAAAGAGCTTTGAAGCTCCTTAAATCTGATCTTGAAAAATGGTAAATGGATTAAGGAATCTTTATCTAATGTTTGGTAATCAAAGGTCATATTTTTAAAAGACTAGACTAGGATATGAAGAAAAGTTTGATGAAAAAGGAAAATCAACTTTCCTCCAGAAAGTTAAAAGAAAAGTTTCATGTACTATTTGTTTTAAGAAGGGACATCCACCGAACAAATGCTTTATGAAAAGGAAGTTTGTCAAAAAGTTGGACAACCTTCTTCTCAAACTAACTCAAGAGGACCCAAGAGAATATGGGTACCTAAAGTGAAAAAAGTGTTCATTACATGTGTGCCTAAGGATGCATATGGAACTTGAAAACAAATGGTACGTGGATAAAGGTTGTTTGAGGCACATGTCTAGATTAAGAAAATAGTTTAGAAATCTATGACCCGGGAACTCAGGATTAGTAAGGTTCACAGATTGAGGTAAAGCTAAGATCATAAGCATAAGAGATGTTAGTAAGGATGATTCTCACCAAATTTCTAATGTCTTACTAGTTGATGATTTGGCTCACAACTTATTAAGTATTAGTCAGTTTTGTGACCAAAGTTTTAATGTTATATTTAATGCTCATACATGCAAAGTAGTAAGTGTTAGCTCTATATCCCTTGCGCTCATGTGTTTTGAATGATAACAAAAATAATTGAAAGAAAAATGCTTTGAAGAATGACTGATGTTTCTTTTTGAGTTTTCTGTAAGAATTCAACAGGTTCGATCATTTTGAAGTTTACACATATGAGAATATACTTTTCACTATGTATGTGTAAGCATGGTTGTATCATGCTATAAGATCTGAACTGTTATAGAAGTGAAATTATCTTCTTATATAAGCATTGAAGGCTAAACGATTGAAGAAGACCTCAATGCTTCAAGAAATCGAGCTTTCGAGACTTTAGAAAGAAGCACTGGACATCAGAAAGTACACTTACATGAAGAAATCAAACATTCACTGAAGACCAGATGGCACGATACCATTAATCATTATACTTATAATGTTTATATCTCAAAACAAACAAATGATTGAAGCTGTGAAAGCTATTTATTCACAAAGGAAATGATATCATCCTTCAGAATGTACTTATTTTAGAGACAGTGAAATCCACATCACACGAAAGGAAGGAAAATTTGAAATTCAAATTCAAGAGTGCTTATTGAAAAGTCAAATCCCAACATCAGAATCAATTAATCATCTCTTCTACTTTCAAAGAGAAATGTCAATGCACTCTAGAAGAAAAGTTTCAAAAACCATGGTTCAGAAAGTAAGAGGTAGTTTCTAAAGAATATCAGAAATCTCCTTTATCTGGAGGCTAATCTGACAAAGTAGAAAGGCTACTCTTCTAGATCTCCTTTCGAAGACACAAATAGATGTTCAACACATGTCCTTGGAAGAACTTTTTGAAGGCAACGGTCTCATGGAAGACCTCTATAGATAGAGATTAAGTGCTCCATTTTTTTAACAGATACTAACACTAAACAAAAGAGCAAAAACACTGTCAATTTTTTCCCCTGTCTGTAAATCATTTCCTTGTACAAAATCTTCTTTCGGTACTTCATTGTTCATACGTTCTTCTAAGGAAGAATTTTCTTTAAAAAAAGTCATTGAAGATTGTGAAGACCTTTTTTATCGTATATCTACAGAAATCTTGAGTGTAGGTTATTTTGAATAGCAACCCAAACTTGTAACCTTTGTAACCTTGATCCAGTAAAGATCAGTGTGAGATAGCTTGAAAAGGCTTGTTAAAAACTTCTTGCAACGTGACAGTAACAGTGTTTTACTGATCATGGTTTTAGCTTGGAAAGGCTAGTTCAAGACTACTCAATTCAGTTTGAAGAGGTTGGTAAAGAACTATCTGCTGTGAGAATGTAGAAGTGTCTACTGGTTGATTGGACAAAGCTTGAGAAGGCTACTGGAAAGACTATCATGACTCCTTCTCTAATTTGAGGAAGAAGTGGTGAAACTCAACAATGGTTGAAAACTGGATATAGGTAGGATTGGCCAAACCAGTATAAATCCTCCTGTATTTATTCTTCTTTCTCCTTTATCTCATTTTTATTTAAAGTTTAAAGCTTTCAAAATCTTTTTGTCATCTTACTCCTTTAAAGTTCAGAAAACTAAGTTTTCTGAAGTGCTTAACATTATTTTCACTGCGTTTCAGGTTCATCTTGATAGCTTTTTCAGTTTAGTTTTTTAGATTTTCAGTTAAGGCAGAAAAAGGCAAAACACGATTTAACCCCCTTCTCATGTGACTTTCTGCTTACAGTAAGTCCCACTTAAAACAAGTAATTCTATCTAGAAAGAGGCATAATAACATATATGTGTTATCTTTAGATGATCTGAAAGATCAAAATCTAAAATGTCTCGCATACTTCATAGGTGATAAGTGGTTATGGCATAAAAAGCTTGGGCATGCTCATATAAAGCTTATTTCTGAGCTCTCTCAGAAAGAGCTTGTTAAATGCTTTCCAAAGATCACATTTGATAAGGACTCAACTTGTGACTTCTGTGAGAAAGACAAGCAAACCAAAGCTTCTTTCCAAAACAAGCATGTGGTTTCAACCACTAAACCACTTGAGCTTTTACATATAGATCTCTTTAGTCCTACCAAGACTGCAAGTCCAGCTTGAAAGAGATATTGCCTTGTTATAATGGATGATTACTCTAGATTTACATAGGGTTATCTTTCTAGCTTCTAAGGATGAGGTTTTGAAAGATTCAAAGTTTTTGCAAAACGAGTTTGTATTGAAAAAGATTCTCAAATCATTATTATCATATCTGATCATTGAGGAGAATTTGAGAATCATTTTTTTAATGAATTTTGTGAAAATCATGGCATTCTTCATGAGTTTTCTGTATCTAGAACTCCCCAACAAAATAGGGTAGCTGAAAGGAGTTATAGAAGCTTCCAAAAAATGGCCAGAACAATGCTTTTATAAAGTGGTTTGTCAAAAGGTTTTTGGGCAAAGGCGTTAAATACCTCTTGCTATATTCAAAATAGAATCTTTCTTAGGCCAATTCTCAAGAAAACTCCTTGTGAGCTATAGAAGGGTAAAAATCCCAACATATCATATTTTCATATATTTGGCTCATCATGTTTTATTCTTAATGCTAAGGATAAACTCACCAAGTTTGATCCAAAGTCTGATGATGGTATCTTCTTAGGATACATTTCTGTGTCTAGAGCTTATAGGGTATACAACAAGAGAACATCATGTGTTGAAAAGATCATTCATATCAAGTTTAAAGAGCTCAGAAAAGAGTTTGCTTATGATCTTGAACATCTAGAAGAGAGCTTTATGAAGATGAACCTAAAGTGTACCTCTAAAAGCAAGATAATGAAAGACAAAACATTAGAAAGTAAGCTCCATAACATGAGTATTTCAGAAAATTTGTTCAAGTCTCTTAAAATATTAGAAAGTTATATTTGTGATCATCAAGAAGAGAAATCTAAAGATGAAGGAGAAGCTAAAGAACTTCAAAGTCAAAGAAACTACAAGGGAGTTTTTTATTTAAAAGCAGTTTCTCAAAACAAAGTTCTTGGAGATATCTCTAAGGTTGTGAGAACCAGATTATCCCTTAGAAACATGTCAAACTGCGCTTTCATCTCCACTATTCAACCTGAGTGCATTGAAGAAGCTTTGAGTGATCAAAGTTGGATAGATACTATGCAATAAGAATTGGATCAGTTCGAGAAAAGCAAAGTTTGGACTCTTGTTGAAAAACCAAAGGGAAAATCCATCATTGGCACAAAATGGGTGTTCAGGAATAAGCTCGATGTGTAACGCCCCGATTTTCGCTAAACTTTCATAATGACCAAAATGCCCCTAAGGTCATTTTCACCCGAAACACGAGGACAGCCGCCTTGGCCATCCTCATAGGGTTCATATGTTATATGAAGGGGGTTGTATGATTGTGAATGTTTAACGGAGCGGAAAAACCTCATTTCTGAGATTTCTGCCCATAAGGGACCAAAATACCCCTATGACAGATTTCAGGCAGTTTTAAAGTTCTGTTTTGACCCAGACTTTGTCCCGAGGTTTAAAACCATGATTTTAAGACATGAACTATGTTTGGTTAAGTCCCGGAGGTTTCGGGCAACTTTTGGTGAAAATTACGGTTTTACCCCTGCATACTGCATTTTCAGCGTAATGAGCCGTTTAACTCCAAACCTAAGCAATATTAGGCTCTAATTAAAGGTTAATTAATTTCCATAATTAATCTAGAGCCAAAACCATCATTTGGAATTAATTGGAACCTAAAATTGCTTAGGGAAATTCAAATCTCATCTAGTCTCATTCTTTAAAGAGGAATAAGAATCTGTGAATAGTGTTTCCACTATTCACATCAACTTTTCTTTTCAAGACAAGTTGTCACACCCACATCACTAGTCTTAGAGGTGTTGACTCCCCTAATCCTTCTAGAGCACCTCTAACCTAGGGATTTGTGGTTTTAATTAATCTATTAGTGCACCTAAGTACCTACTTAGCAACTTTCAATCCTAAGACTAATCTATGTCACACCAAAGCACACTTCTAGAACATGGTTTGAGGATACATCCTTCCTCCCCAAGGTTGCCCAATTGGCACCACCCTCTCTCTAGAAGTCAATAAAGGTTAGTCTAGGTTGTCAAGCTACCCTATGACACATGTCTTGTACTCTTTTCAATCAATGTCCATCTTTCAAGAAAAATGTCACTCAAAGATTTAAAGAAATAAAGTATATAGTCAATCAAGGCTTTCAATTCATGTCTAAAATTAAGTATCTATGTCTTTCAAGATGCAAAAAGAACTATATTTTTATCTAGTCATTCAAAGTTTTCTTTAAAGGCTATACATAGACTATGTTTCCTTTGTATCTAAACCATGCTTTGAGTTGACAAGTCAAGAAGATATTTTCTTCTTCTTGGGCCATGAAACCACACGGTTTCCTCCTCCTTTTTGCAGCCCCAATTTTAGTGATTTTATTCATTGAAGATTTTAAAAAAATAGGTCACATTTTCAAGACATGTCATAGGCTACACCTAGCTACACTTATGACCATACTTTGGAATGACAACTCAAAGAGATTTTCCTTCTCCTTGTGACCACAAATTCGGCCAGCCTTCCCATCCACACATCCATGGTTTAGTTGTCTATAAATAGCTTGCCTTGGTGAGCCTTTGATCACTTTGGTCTTTTGCAAAGGTTTAAGCCAAGAGTAGGTGCTAGTTTTCTCTTAAAATCTCAAAGCTTTCTTATTTCTTTCCCCTCAAGTTCCCAAGAGTTCCTCAAGCTCAAGTTCTCTCCTCCTTTTCCAAGACACAAGGTAGGGAACTCTTTCTAACATGTCTTTGATTCTTATGCTTGAATCTTGTTTGGGAGTTGATGAATGGTTGAACCTCTATGTTGTTTTCTTGCCTTGAATATGATGGCTTGATGATGAGTGTTCTCTAGATGTGACCATGAGTCCATGAGACCTCTAAAGCTTGAGTTTTTCTTAAAGAAAGTTTCATTCTTTACAAATTTAGTTAAAGGAGTTTATGTTTCTCTTGAACATTTTGGATCTTCTTCCTTTTCCTTCTTATGTTTTTGGCCATGGAGCCTTTTTACATGGGAAAAATGAAAGCTTGATGATGAGAGCTTCATGTCGATGCTTGTCACATGAACAAACTCTAAAGCTTGAAGCTTTGGCCCTAAACCAAGCATGGTTTTGGTTTTGCTTTCTCCTTTATCATGAACTTTGTTTAAATATTTGTTTTGAAGGGAGCCATGTACTCAATGATGAGGACTTAGGATGTTGATGCTTGGATCATCAAGATCTTGGTCCCTAGAGATTTAAAAATGGTTCCTTCCTTTGTTAAGATTTGACCACTCCCATGACCCTTGAAGTCATGTTTTCTCTTGATGCATTGGTACCAATGGTTTTTCTTTTCTTGTGAAGATGAGTTTTGGGTTGGGACTATGTTCCTCCTTAAAATCTTGTAAGAGCTCTAGACAAGATACAAAAGAAACTTGCATTCACGTTTACTTTACGCTTTGCATAGCACGTTTATTTCTATGCACCCACTAAACCCCAAGACTAAGAATGAACTTGCATTATGCACGTTTAAATTCCAAGCTTTGCATCTCATTTTATATTTCAAGTCCTCACTAATCTCAAAGAATGAAAATGGATATGCATTTCATATTTACTTTGAGCTATCACTTTACTTTCTAAAGGACTCTAAAATGAAGTGCATAGCACGTTTATTTTATGTCATCATCTAAGATACTAGAGCTCAAAGATTTGCCTATTTCATCTTGAGAAAAGGTTAGCCATGGAAAACATTCTTGGAATGTACATCTTGGCCATGTGATGAAGATAGCTCCAAGAGGAGTTTATTAGTCATAAGAGCCTATAGCTCATGTTTTAAGTCTTTCTAAAACATATGTTGTACTCAAAAACATTTTGGGTACGTTCTAAAATTTATAAGGGTTTTGACAAGTTAAAATGGTTGACAAGATGTTTTTGAAGTTCAAAGTTATTCCAAGAGAAACTAGTCACCATAAGCATTTCAAAGGAATGACTCAGATATGTTTAGACCTCATATTTCGGTTTTTAAGATGCTGGTAATCGATTACCCAGCCCATGTAATCGATTACCAGAAAGCTCGGACGAGCTCAAACATGAACTTTTGCCCAAAGTAATCAATTACTATATAGTGTAATCGATTACACATTCTGGATTCTAGTAATCGATTACCGAATTATGTAATCGATTACCCAGATGTTCTAGGGGCCTAGCAAAGTGTTTTAAACAAAATAATCGATTACAAGTCCCATGTAATCGATTACCAGAAACCCCCTGACCTCCATGTTTTGAAATCTCGAGGTTGTGTAATCGACTACAAGACTTATGTAATCGATTACCAAAACCCAAGTTTACAAACAGAATGCTTCTCTGATTTAATGACTTGAAGCTATGATCTTGCATTGCCTGAATCTGAGAATTGTTATGACATGAGTTTATGCTTTAGCCTAACATGAATACATGATCTTATATGTTCGATTTCAAACATGATCAAGTTAAGAGGCTTATTGCTCTTGCTTACCTTATGATGATTTTACTCCATGAGCCAAGTATGATGATACCATGTGGACTATTATTCTTCGATGATAGTTTTATGTTTGCATGTTATTGTTCTTTAAAGACTTCAAAGATGCCTATGATGTAATTATGTTTGACATGCATGAATTATGTGGCATCTTGCATTAACATGCTAAGACTTAAGGTGACATAGACTATGAGAAGATGATCCTTGAACCACCGGATTAAGGGTGGGGATAAGGTGATTCTAGCCCCCTAGACCCGTACCTTAGGTCGGGATCTTTAAACTTATCAAAAGGGATAAGTCCATGTACTAGTGACGACTAGTAAGGTATGAGCTCATAACCTAGAATTTTCTCCACAAGGAGATCAGTTAGGGTGGCCCCAGGAAAATAATGATGATGATGTTCCAATGTCACCTCAAGTAACCAAGATATGTACCATGTTCCATGAGCTATGTTTTTATGCACCATAATTATATGAATTTGCGTGCTACGACCCATGATATAGGAAACCATGTTCCATGATCTAAGGTACATGATTTATGTTCTATGATCCAAGTTATGTGATTTATGTCTATGATACAAGTGATATGTTAAAAGGAACGGATCTCGGAAATTGAGACTTTAGAAAACTCATAATTGAACCAATCAATGTCCATGGTTTTCATAAATAAACCGAGATTCCTGGAGACGTAAATGATGACACCTAGGATAGGAGGAAAATCCTACTGAGTTTCTTTAGTAAGAATCTCACTCTCTCTATCTCTTTCTTTCCATTACGTCTTCAGAGCGAGATGGCGACGTTCGTGCTGTACGTTGACACGCCACGATGGGAGATCCACCATGACCTAGAGCATGGGTCATTTCATTTTGAGGGCCAGTGTACTGTGCGCATCTTTATGCTTGTAGGACGACCATTCGCACACCCCTTGTATAGTTATCGCTTCTCCCCAGCATCCCCCTATGGTGACCCCGCGATCTTTGAGCATGCGCGACCGCGACATGAGAGGAACCTGCGGACCCACTCTGCCGGTTCAGCTGACGTGCGCGAAGACGTGCCATTGTCGCAGCACTCAGAGGAGGACCCTTCAGAGGAATCCCCCATGGACCACGAGGACTCTGCCCCCACTCCGCCTCCGCCACCGAGGGGCAGCGAGGAGACAGTCACTCAGCGTCGGAAGGCCTCGGTGCCCGGACCACGACCCCGACGGGAACGACACATCCAGTCACAGGGCATGCCTGCACCGCCGAAGCTCGCCAGGATTGGCTACGTCCCTCCGTACCCGTGATCCCGCTGCATAGGTTGGAAGGTAGTCCTTAGTGCACACACGTCACATAGTATGGATGTAACCTCTTTTGTGTTGAGGTTATCCATCTTAGGTTGCACATGGGTAGGGATGCTTCTTTCCAGTTCTTTTCCATGTATTCTGTTTTTCTGTTGTATTCATGTTATTATGTACTTGAAGAGCCCTGCCCCTTAGGGTAGGCATATTATAAAGATGAAATATTTCAGTTATGATGATGCTACGTTTTGGAGCCACCTCTACGTTTATGTTTCTGCACTTTATGATACCGACCCGATAGGATACGCGCAGCTCCTATTTTAAGTAATGTTTTAAAAAAAAAAAATTGGCTCGTATTTTCTTAAAGTTACTTTTTAAGGAACCATGTCAGTTAGTAACGACTAATATTTGGCCTGAGTACGTACTAGTAGTATTGGGTCGAATGTTAGGGTCTTACACGATGAGGTAGGGAAAGTTGTCAAAAAAAAGCAAGATTGGTTGCACAAGGTCATAATCAACAAGAAGGAATTGATTATGATAAAACCTTTGTACCAGCAGCTCGGCTTGAAGCCATTAGAATACTACTTGCTTTTGCTACCTACAAAGGATTCACTCTCTACCAAATGCATGTCAAGTCTGCATTTTTAAAGGGATTTCTCTCTAAGAAGGTATATGTGAAGCAGCTTCCTAGTTTTGAGAGTGAAAACTTTCCCAACCATATCGTTAAGATAACAAATGCTCGTTATTGTCTAAAACAAGCCCCATGAGCTTGGTAGGATAAACTGAGCACCTTCTTGCTTAAGAATGGATTCAACAGAGGCAATGTTGATACTACTATGTTTACTTTTGAACAAGATAATAACTTTCTAGTGGTTCAAATATATGTTAATGACATTATATTTAGTGTTTCTGATCATGCTCTCTATGAAAAGTTTTCAAAATTAATACAGAGTGAATTTGAGATGAGTATGATAAGTGAACTCAAGTTTTTCTTAGGTTTACAAATAAAATAACAAAAGGAAGGGATTCTGATCCATTAAGAAAAATATATGAAAGAATTATTAAAAAAGTTTAATATGGATCAAGCAAAACTGACGAGTACCCCTATGCATCCATCTCAAATCATAGATGCTGATGAAAATGGTGAGAAAGTATCAGAAAGTAATTATAGTGGAATGATTGGTTTGCTACTTTATCTTATAGCCAGCAGACTAGACATTCAACTAAGTGTGGGAATCTGTACTAGATTTCAATGTAATCCAAAGTAATCACACTTAAATGCTGTCAAAAGGATTCATCGATATCTATCAAGTACTATTAATCTTGGCTTGTAGTACAAGAAAGGTACTTTTTGTGATATTGTAGGATTCTGTGACGCTAACTTTACTAGACACAGAGTTGAAAGGAAAAGCATAAGCGGTTGCTACTGCTTCTTTGGAGAAAGCTTAATCACATGGTCTTGTAAAAAGCAAAACACAATCGCTCTCCCTACTACTAAAGCTGAATATGTAGCTGCTGCGAACTGCTATACCCAGATGCTGTGGGTAAGGAATCAGCTAAAAGATTATCACTTGAGCTATTCCAAAATCCCTATCTATTGTGATAATACAAGTGCTATAAATCTTGCAAAGAATCCTATCAGTACTCTAGATCCAAGCATATTGATATTAAACATCATTCTATTCGTGATCATGTTCAAAAAGGAGATGTTAAGTTAATGTTTGTGAATACTGAAGATCAAGTGCCAAATATATTCACAAAGCCAATAGTTGAAGATCGATTTTGTGTTTTGAAAAAGATTTTGAACTTAACTGTTTTCAAAGCTGCATAATCACTCATGCATAAACCATCTCTGGGTAGTCTCTCTTTCTTTTTCTTCTTCACTCTTAAACTAAAGCCCAAAAAGAAAAATCTCAGTTTGCAAGACCGGATATATTTATTGAAGATTAGAAAGTAGATGAGAAAGAAGACAGGTAGCATAGGCTGTATATGGGTTGATCAGAAAGAAGATACGAGGACATAAGCTTGAGATTCTTATGGGAAAAAGGTTTCAGCATATGAAGATGAGTTTATATGGGACTTTTTTTATGAGTCTAGAATGGGATAGAAAATAAGAAATGAAGCTCGGAAAGAAAGCCCTTCAAAAAGTGCTATCAAGAGTCAGAAATCTCTCTTTTTGAAGAAGAATTGTAGTGCGAGATAATTCTATCTCTTTTTAAGTTTCTCTCTCCCATGTTGCTTTACCTTCAGTTAGTTGCGTCTGGATAATTTCGAAGCCATGTCTCAGAGGTGTAACATCCTCCCAAGTACAATGTCATCCTTAAGTCATGACATTAGACTTAAGAGTTGTTACTTATAAACTATCGGACCTTTCTTAAATAACTATAGCAAATATGATAAGATCGCGTGATAACTAGCGTAATTTGGTTAAAATATATAACAAAGAAACACAACATTTATTGAATACATAGCCAAGTACAAAAGGAAGCTCTTCTAAGAGCTTTAATACATATATATTCTCTATTACATTTACATACACATATGCCTACGACTATATACAACATAATAATAATATCAACTACTAAACAACTGTAATTCCAAGTTCTTTCACGTAGTAGCCTCATCGCTCTCTAGATCAACCTGGAGACGACACGGGAACACAAAACACATAGGGGGTAAGAATTAAACAATTCTCAGTAGGGAAACTCCCCAAAAACTCACTCATACTGTCATCGTCATTGCCCCAACCACTTCGGTTTATTAGAAAAAGAGTGATCATGCCTTTCATACCAATGGTTCATTTTTAAAGTTTCAAATCATACTTTCGAAGTGGGTAGCTTTTAATAATCAATCACTTAATGTATATGTATTATAATGTCAAGCATCTAGTAAATCATCCTAAGCAGACATTCAAAAATAACAACCAAAACATAAGTAGAAATTTCATTCTTACAAGCATTATCAAGTAAACTTATATGCAGAAACAATAATAAATTATGCATTCCTTTTCATAGCCAAGGAACTTAATCTAGTGCATTTTTCTCTTTTCATTGACGCAGGAAAGACTTAGTTTATATCATGCAGCAAAACTCAATTCAGTGCAACCTTCTCTCTTCATTGACATAGGAAAGACTTAGTTTATACCCAATGGGTATCTGTCGTGGACAACTCCACAATAGATAATTTATATCAAATGGTATTTATAGTGGATCACACCACATAAAGGAAATAGACTGCTTATCAGAACTGAGCTCATTCCTATACGTGATCATCGGACTTCATTTTTTTCCATTTCCGAATCACACACAATTCTATTCCTAGTCGATCCGTCTACCGACTCATAATATCTCGAGAGAAGTTCCTCTTTTTGTCTTCCCCTTTAATTCAATCTAAGTCTTGTTTCTGTTTTCTCCATATGTCAGAATAGGCACACTCAGTGTTTTGGGAAAGTTCCTACTTTTGCCTTCCCCTCACTCAATCTAAGTCTTGTTTCTGTTTTCTCCATATGTCAGAATATGCACGATTAAAGTTCATATATTCTCTTTTGCCACATATACATATCATTCACTATTCTTTTCCAAATGCATGCATGAAGCACATATACACATTCATTCATAATATGATTTCAATCATGCCTCAAACCATTTCTTAAAGTCACTAGCATGCATTCATAAATGTCGTACTTGAACCCAATGTCATTATTTCATCAACTCAAAGCATCAATTCATTTTCAGCACAATGGCAGATTTCACATATCTATAGCACAATTTATTTTGCATTTCAAACCATGAAATCCAAGGCTATAAAAATTATCCAAGACACTTCAATGTTTCCTCAAGGTCCTCTAAAATTTTCAGGGTAATTAGAGTTCTCTAACTTTATTAACAAAATTAGACAAATTTGGTGGTCAAAAATCACTCAACCTCAGCTCAAGAACCAAAATTCATAATTTTTAACCCTAGCAATTGGCCTAGAAAATTTGAAATAAAAATCCTGGTAAAACCTCAATATGTCTCTAATTCCATTTAAAAATTTCAAGTGATAATTCCATCATTTGATATGATAATAAAATTACCAAAAATTACAGCTTTTGTTCCAATACTTTAGGCAGCATATGCTTAATTTCGGTTCTTGATTTTTCTAAGGCAGTTTGACTCAAAATAAAAACCCAAGAAAATTCATGGAACTAGGTCAAGATGTTAGCTCCAACATATATCTTTTTCAGCTCACGAAAATGTCCACAACAAGCCCAGAAAATTCGTGGACAAATACTTCCTGTACAAAAACTGAAATTCCAGCAACATGACTCAAAATCTCTTTTAACAAAAATGATTTCTAACATCATCCAAAAACTCCACCAAAATTAATACATCAATATCCATATATCATCAACCAAGACAAATAAAAATATCAATTTAAATCAGCTATTAACACAGAAAAAATGGATTTGAAAAAGAAGAGGTTCAAAAACCCTACTTGGGTGCCTTTAAGGATCTTGGCTTCAAGCATGTCCCAAGGGTGATCTTGCTCACTTCAAGACCACCAATTCAACATCAAACCCTTCCCTAACCAGCAGATGGTGAGCTCTCAAAGCTAGAGAAAGTGATGGATTCAAAGTCTAATCAGTTAGATTTGTAGGTATTAAGGAGTAGAAGAAGTTTTGTGAAGGGAGTTTAGGGTTTTAACAAGTCTAGGCTAGGAGTTTGGGAACTTAAATCAAGTTTTGAGGATGAAAATGGTGGCTGCTGTATTCTCCCCTTAGGCTGGCCGAAATTGGCCTTTAAAAAGAAGAAAATTTGGCTTCTTGGAGAAGTTTGGTTTGGTGCTAATCTTATATATAAAGAATAAATATTATAATATGTAATTAAGTAATCTTTGACCAAAGAAAGAAAAATGGATGGCCAAGATTGTTTTTTTAGGCAAAGAATGGATCTTGGTCTTCCACTTGGCTCAAGATAATTGGATCACTTTAACTTGGGGAGCAAGTAGCCTTTTCAGTGTTAAAACCACACACCGAAATTCCACCGAACGGATGAGTTATTGGCTCCCAAGTAAAATATAATAAATCAAAGGTCATGATTAAAACTTGCTTTTCAAGTTTTAATCCTTGCCATCCACCTGGCATAAAGTGGTTGGTAAAGGTTATTTAGCCACTAAGTAACTTGTACGGCGTTAAAAACTGCACATCGAAATTCTATCGAACGGGCAAAACACTGTACCCAGGTAATAAGACATTGCCCGAAAATTAATTCTAAGTGTAAAATCCTCATTTCTAACTATTTTTAATCTCAATCCTATAATTTCTCAGTTTTGGGCACCTCCGGGTCTCAATTCTAGGGTTTCGGCTGTCCCGACGGGTCCGTGGGGCCTACAAAGTTACTATTCATGAATTTTGTTTTTTTATAAATCCGTTGGATCGTCCTCATCATTTCTAAAACTGTCGGATTTTTGAAATTATGGCTAGTAAAGCCCAAATTAATTTTTAAATAATTTTTAGGGTGTTACAAGAGGCATAAAGCACTATTATTGGTAATACTTCATCAAGCATGGTGCTAGGGCTGATGATAGTGTTCCTGATTTCCAGCACACCTTTTTTTGTTGATGACAAAAGGGTGAAAAGAAAATAGATGAAGAAAATTTGTTTGTTCTGTTAAATGCAGGGGGAGCTATTGTTGAGGGGAAGCCAATTCAGAATTTTTTTTTTAGCATGTTTTCAGTATCTTTTGAAGTTCTTTTTTATGTTTTTACTTTGATACCTCTTCCCTATTTCATATATCAGTTTCTGCTACCTATTTACATGTTATGCATATATTCTATCTGCTTTGATATATATGATATGCATGCCTTGATACATGTCTTTGAAGATGTTCTTATCTTTCATATATATTCACAATCATGAGCTTCCAAAAAGTATGGTTGGATACTGTTATGCTAAATAAAAAGACTAATCAAGATAAAATATCATAAGTATCTTTTTATATCAAGTTGATTGTATATCCATGCCTTAAACATTTTTCTCTTTGACATACTGCTCTGATGCCTTTTCAGAAAGTGCATTAAGCCTGATCTAAGCTTCAAAAAAAAATAACATCAGCTTTGATTAAAGTCATCTAAAGCCAAAAGTGTTTTTATATAATCCATATCATGCCTTAAGAAAAGAACTTCCTGAATATCTCTTTTAGTGATAAAGTTGAAAGAATATGAACTGTCACATTTATATTTCAATAATATTTCTTCCAATATCTCTTCAAAAGATTTTCTTCAAATTGAATTTTCATCATAAAAAAAAGGGAGATTGTCAGCTCCAGAACCCTATCAAGATGCATTAATTTATTTTGAATAAGAACAAAGTCTATTTAAAGAAAATACTTTGAATAATGACTAATGTTTGTCTAGAGTTTCTTATAAGATCATAAATAAGATTCTATCATTTAGCAAAAGTGAGGCTTACTCAAACAAGAATAACAATTCACATCGCATGTACAAACATGTTTATCTCATGACAAGATATATGAACTATAAAGGAAGTGAATATAATATTCTTATTTAAGCAAAAAATAACTAACGATTGAAGAGGAATTAATGATACGAGAAACTAAGGTTTTGAGACTTCAAAAAATAGTACTGGATTTCAAAAACTACATCGGAAAGGAAGATATCTCATAATCTATAAAGCCAAAGTGTTCTACTATTTTCAATCCTCACATTCATGAAGATTAGATCATCAACAAACAGTGATTGAAGATAAGAAGACTTGTATCTCAATCAAGGAAAGATTACTATACTTCAGAAAGCTTACACTCAGAAAAAGAGTGCAAATCTACAAGGAAATGGAGCGAAATTTTAAATTTCAAATTTGAATTTAAATTTGAAAAAGTCAAATCCTAATGTCAGAACTGGCTAATCATCTCTCTTGTCTTTGAAGTCAACTATGTAACGCCCCGATTTTTCTGTCTGAGAGGAAAATGACCAAAATGCCCTTGAGGTCATTTTCTGCCTGGAATTCGAGGATGGTCGGCCCGGCAATCCTCAAAGGGTTAACTCAATGTTTGAAGGGGATTAGATGGCCTTGAGTGGTTTCGGAGGCGAAAACCTCATTTTCTGCAGTTTCGAGTCAAAATGACTAAAATACCCCCATAGCATTTTTACGCAGGTAAAGGTGCCATTGAGCCCGAAACTTTTCCCGAAGGTTCAAAACAATGTTTTCAAGTGTTTAAAAGTGTCTATTTAAGTTCCGGTGGTCCCGCCAGTTTTAGTGCAAAATTATGATTTTGCCCCTGAAATAGTGTTTTTGAGCCTAATGATGTAATTGAGCAAACCTAAGCAATCTAATCGAAGGTTAATTAATTTCCATAATTAATTTAGAGTCAAAATAAGTCATTAAAATTAATTAGAACCTAAGATTGCTTAGATTAAACTCAAAACCCCTTTTCTTTTAAGAAACTCAAAGCTTCTAGAACATAGAATCTTAAATAGTATTTTCACTATTTACCCTCTACACCTCAAAAGGGAAGCCTAGAATGTAGTTGAAAGCCTAGGATAAATAGAGATAGACTCCCCTAAAAAGGCTAGAATGCCTACTAATCATAACCTACATACCCTTAATCACGTATCCTTTCACTTACACATTTTACTATAAACTCCTAATCTTAAGCCTAATCCAAAAAAATACACTTAAACACATCACTAACCCACAATTAATAAAACAATTTCCTCCCCTTCGATTCCCCTATAAGTGGCGCCACCTCATACCCTATACCTTACAAGTTTGTTCACTCATACACTCAAGGAACTATGCCTAAACCTATGCTTAAACCTATGCCTAAACCCATGCCTACAACCTCACCTTCAAATGAGACAACCAAGAGACATTTTCGCTCCTTTTTCCCTCAATATTTTGGCCACCCTTCCCTCCACTCATTTCTCCATGTTTTGTTTCTCTATAAATAGCATACATGAGTAAACTTGAGACACCTTTAGTCACTTGGCAAGTTTTAGTTTTCTAGAGCACTCAAAGGCTTTCTTTTTCTCTCAAGTTTCAAGAGTTCCTCTTCTTCAACTTCTTCTTCATCTTCTTCAACCTCATCCCACTAGGTAGGGATTTTCTTTCAAGTATTTCCTTCATTTAAGTTCTTATTCTAGTTATGTGTTTATGGTTTCTCTTGAGTCTTTTTAGAACTTCCTTCCTTCTCGTTTTTCTTCTTCATTTTCGGCCATGGGCCTTTGAGGACAAAGGAATGAGAGCTTGATGATGAGGTTTCATGATGATGTTCATTACTTGAACAATCTCTAAAGCTTGATCTTTGTTCCTGAGTTAAAGATGTTTTTAGTTCTTTCCTTCTTGAACCTTGAGATCCTTAACTTTGATTATATCTTAAAATGGTTATATGAACTCAATGATGAGGACCAATGGTGTTAGTGTTAATACATCACTAAGATCATGGTCTCTAGAGTTTCAAATGTTTCCTTTTCCTTCTTAAAAGTTTCGGTTCTTTCCTTTTCTTTCCCATGATTTCGGTTTCTTTCCTTTTCCCTTCTTTATAATTTTGGCCAACACTTGTTGGATGATCCAACATGATAGCTTGATGATGAGAGTTCTAAATGGTGACTTTATGTTCACCACAAAGAAATCTCTAAAGCTTGAGTTTTTATGAAAATGTTATATAGTTCACTTATGGCTTTGTTTCTTTAAGGAATGTTATTTTGAGTTCTAAGAACTCTTGTCTTCACTTTATCTTGTCATGATGAGTTTGGGTTGGGGTTTAAGTTCCTTTAAAGTCTTGATTGAGCTCTAATAAGACATAAATGAACTTGCATATTTATTTTGAGCTTGCACTCATGATTATATTCTTGCCTTGCATCTTTATTTTTCCAAGTTATCATCTAAGGACTCAAAGATTAAAATGAGACTTGCATTATCACCTAATTAATTCTCAAAGCCTTTCTATTTTAGCTTTAAAGTCGATTGTTGCTAGGTCTAGAGCACTAAAATAAAGAAATAAATTTGCATTGCATATTTAAATTTCAAGTCTTGCATATTTAAATTTCAAGTCTTGCATATTTATTTCAAGCCTTGCATATTTATATTTCAAGTCTTGTATATTTACTTTAAAGTTCTCACTTTACTCTATAATGAAAGATAAAAATGAAGCGCATAACATATTTACATTTTGTCATCACTTAAAGACCTTAGAGCTCAAAGACTTTCCCATTTTATCTCAAGTTAAAGTTTAATATGGAAGCATTCTTGAATGCATAATTTCGGTCATGTGGTGATGATGAACTTGGAATGAGTTTCATCTAGCTATAAGGGCCAACAATCTAAGTTTTAAGATTTTCTTTAAGCCTCATGAATTTTATGAAGTTAAGACCAACAAGATTTATGAATTTAATCCTCTTTTAAGGAGGAATTAAGTTGGTTACTGACCTAAGGTTATTTTTAACCTCTTTGATAAAATAAAATGGTTTACAAAGAGTCTTAGAAGTCCTAAATTGGTTCCAAGAGAAACTAGTAACTTATATGCTTTAGAAAAGTCAAATTGTGTATCTTTTTGGGACTTGACATTTTGGTTCTGCCATGATGAGTTTGCTGCTGTATGATGATGTTATGATGTGTAAGAATGTGTGAAAATTATATGCTGAGGTAGGAACACTTCTATGCATGATAGGAGAGAAACTAGCTTCATAGAAAAACCATAAAGTTAGAATTTAACATGGGTTTAATCCCTTTAATCTTAATCAATGCCTGAACTATTTTAGTATGATAACAATCAGTTTAGGATTGATTAATCATGAAAAATTTGGTTACATTTGAAGTAGGATTGAATTTTAGCACCTATAGAGAAACTAGTAACTAGAAAACCGTAAAAATACAATTCTAGAACTCTTAGAACATTTAATTTTCTGATTCTATACAAGCACCCTTATAATGTAGTGAAAATGATTTATAATTATTTCAAAGGCTTAGGAATACTTCATAATTGGTTTAGATTTAATTTATAGCGCCTTAGGCGAAGACGGAACCGAGAAAGGGTCTAAAACATAAGTTCTAGCATCCCGTAATCATAGATATATAATTCTACCCTTAGAGTAAGGTGCTGCCCAGGTTTATTAAAGAACATGAGTTATAGTAAGATTCATCCCTAGGTGCATAAGAGGTCGGTAGGGAATGATAGAATAATTACATCTCAAGTTTAAGGCCTATAAGGGTCAAAACATAAGATACTGTAGAATCAAGAGCATAATGAGTTTCAATGTTACATGTGGATGTATGTTTTATTTGAGAATGATTATGTAAACGTATGAAATTATGATTGAGGATACATGTTCTAATTGTTTATGTGGCATAAAGCAAACTTGGAAGAAATCCGGCATGCCACTGTTATGCTGCCAAATTTCTGACAAATTTGGGGACTTAGAAAGTTTTTGAAAAACCCATGAGATTTTCTTAAAAAGAGATGAGGTACTAAGATGTGTTCTTGGATGACACTAGTTTGGCCAAGCACCTCCAAAGAACTCATGTGACATCGGTACCAAGATGTATTCTTGGGTGACACTAGTTTAGCCGAGCACCCCCAAGAAATGCCCCGTAGCCCGTACTAGATAGTCAGGATTATGATTATGATATGCTTATCGGGATTGATAAGTAAGAACTAGTGATGACTAGTTAGGTATGAGCTCATAACCTAGAGATGTGACATGTTCTGGGTGACACTGGTTCGGCCGAGCACCCCCAGAACGATTGTCTTTTAGGGTGGCCTATGAGGAAGTAAAGTATGATGATTATGTCACAAAGTTGTCCCATATGAGATTCAATTGCCACTTTATGCCACTACTATGATGTTCTTAATGTTATGATTATTATTCTTGCAGTAAGTAGAGCCATGCATATATTCTTTAATATGTTGCATCCATGACATTAAGAATCATGCTAAAATGAATGGACCTTGGCTAACTATGTTTCAAAAGCTTAAAAATGGACTTAATGCATGCTCACTTGTTTTGTATACTAAACCCAAGGTTCCTGAGAACGTAGATGATGACACCTAGGTAGTAGGAGGCTCTACTGAGATTCTTTAGCAAGATTCTCACTCCCTCTATCTCTTTCTTTCCATTATGTCTTCAGATGGCGACGTTCGTGATTTTTGTGGACACCTCAACGTGGGAGGTGCATCATGATCCGGACCATAGGTCATACAATTTTGTGGGTCGCTGCGTCGTTCGTGTTTTTATGTTTGTTGGATGGCTCTTTAGTCACCCTGTACATAGTCATCGATTCTCTCCTACCTCACCTTTCGGTGATGACTTCGTGTTCGAGCGCGCACGCCCTCGAGAGGAGTAGATCCACCGCACCCTACCGACGGCTTTTGCCATTCGAGACTACCCACAGTATGCACCCCGCTTGCCCTCACCATTCTCCGGGACGGACCCTTTGGAGGACTCTACCACTCAGGTACCTTCCGAGGGATCCTCCCCCACTGTGCCGATGGAATTTGGGGAGGGTAGCGAGGCTTCTGTCACTCTGCCAGTACGTGGAAGGCGGGTGAAGATGATTCCCTACTGTGGAGCTCATGCCCGACTGATGCAGCGCATAGCCACCCCAGCCGAGATAGCCTAGTAGATTGGATACATCCCTCCTTTCCAAAGAGGCATGCAATAGGAGACGACCGTCGTGTTCTGGTGCCCGAGCTTTGACTAGGCCAGGATAGCCTCCTTTTGTCTTAAGGCTATCTGTTTGTAGGCGCACTAGAGTTAGAAGAGTTTCTTTTTATGCCTTTTGTTGTACTTTCGTTTTCCATGAATTTCTATTTCAGATGTACCAAACTAAGACCCACTCTTCATAAGTGGGCATATCATATTAAATAAATATGCAGTTCAGTTTTATTGTGATGTGCCTTTACTTGCTTTATGTTATGATGTTATGAGATGCTTGCTTTATTCCCTTTCATGCTTTATTGTTCACCAAGTCACGCGGCTCTCACTTTGTTTTCTTAATTCAAAAAAAAATTTACCTGTATTTTCCGCTAAGTATTTTAAAACAAAGAGGAAACTATGACGTAATATACTAATGGTTAACCTAAATATGTTCTAGAGTATTGGGTTAAAAATTAGGATGTTACAAACTATGTAAAGGTTTTAGAAGAAAATGTTCAGAAACCATGGTTCAAAAAGTAAGAACAGTTTTCTGAAGGGCATCAGAAACCTCTATTCCTCAATGGCTTCTGCAAATTGATTTGATAGATAGATAGGCTACTTTTCTAGATTATCTTTCCAAGACACAAATAGAAGATTAAAGTGTGTCCCTAGAAGATTTTATCAAAGGCAACGGTCACATGGAAAACCTCTATAAATAGAGAAGTTGTGCTTACAAAGAATATGACTTAACGTTGAGAAAAGAACTGAAACGCTACCAAGATTTTCCTTCATTCTTCTATAATATTCATTACTTCTTGTAATCCTTTCTTTGTTCATAAAATCTTCTTTCTATGTCTTTCATTGATCATATGTTCTTCTAAGGAAGAATATCTAGAAAGAAGTCATTCAAGTATTTCAAGATCTTTCAGTGTAAATCCAAAGAAATCTTGAGTGTAGGTTAGTTTGATTCACAACCCAAACATATAACCTTTATATCCTTGATCCAAATATGGTTAGTGTGAGATATCTTGAAGAGGCTTATTAAAGACTACTTGTAACATGACAGTAAAAGAGTTTTTACTGATCACAGTTTTAGCTTGGAAGACTACTTGGTTCAGCTTGAAGATGCTGGTGAATAACTAATTGGTTTGTGACAATAAGAGTTGTCTATTGGCCACCAAACATAGCTTGGGATGGCTATTATAAAAACTATCTTTGTTCTTTCTTAGGTTGAAGAAAGAGTTGGTGAAACTTAATGGTTGTTGAGAACTAGATGTAGGTAGGTTTGACCGAACCAGTATAAAATCTCCTGTATTGAATCTTCTTTTCCCTTCATCTCTTATTTTATTTCCATATCTGTTCTTGTATTAATATCTATTTTAAAAAGACTATCTTACATTTTTTTTGTTACTTGTTTAGTTCAGAAAGTTCACTTTCTAAAGTATGTAATGCTATTTTCCGTTGTGCTACAAGTTCACAACTTGATAGTTTTTGATAAAGTTGTTCAAAACTTCACTAATGAAAGAAAAGGAAAAACATGATTCAACCCCCTTTCTTGTGTGCTTTTCTACCTACATCCACATCTCTGTGGATCTCCATAGGGAATCAAGGGATCCGTAGGGATTGGAGATAGCGAATGTTTTCTCCCAACGGCAAAGGTCAAATTCGAGGTCAGGGTCAAGGAAGGGTTTGGCGATTTAGGGTGGGGAATGGGGAAGTACTCCCCGTACTTGCCCCGCCGTATTGCCATCCCTACCCTCAGCACCACTCCCCCCTCATAAGTTCACAACAATCACACTTACTCTCACTTTACTCATTCAGCACTGCTCCCTCTGTCCCTCACATCTCTCCACTCATGAGCATTGCTTACCCCCTAAAATTGTGAGCCCACCTATGCCCTTGGCACTGTGATGAACATGAAAAAGCACGATAAATGACACTGCAAATGGCGCTGTGAAGGACAGGCAAACAAGGCAACGGCAACGATGGTTGTCCTGTAAGTACCCTTTTCAATCCTTTCTTTGAATTGTTCTTCTTACTGTTCTTCAACCTTTCTTTGAGAATGTTTCAAATATTATTTTTATTTATTTAAAATGCAAGCTCTAGCTTGAATATTGAATGACACTATGACAGAATATTGAAACAGTTTTTATGTTGTGATTTTTGTGCTGAGTTTTCTATGTTGGATGCTTTCCATTCTATCTCGATTTTTTTTCAAGCTAGGTTTGAATGAGCAATTTAAATGCTAGAATTTGAAACTTTTTGTTAGGGTTTTGTGTTCTAAAATCTTTTTATTCATGTTAGGTTTAGTTTTGTTTAGTATAGGAGGTTATTGTACTACTATTTTTGTAGACCATAAATTATTTTCCTTATATGTATATTTAAATCTTTGAAATATCTTTAATTGTTATATTTTTTGTAAGATAAGTACTGCTAGTCAATCCTCTTTTGTCCTTGTGGGAAGCAATATGATTATACCCATACCACCATAAAGCAATCAAGTTACACCTACACTGCCTTCAAATCTGATAAAAGAAAACCAAGAAGTTCAATCTCCTTCCCATAATGAAACACAACCTACTACTACACAGAATTGCAATGTAAGAGGAAGTCCTAATAAAAAGGGATTAACTTTAGAAGCTTGGGACCACTTTAAAAGACAGAAAATTAATGAAAAGTGGAAAGCAATTTGCAAGTATTGCGATAAAGTTCTTGGAGGAGACATAAAGTAGGTACCATACACTTGCATGATCACATAAGTTTCAAACTGTGAGGGATCCAAAGCAAGCAAAAATTAATACTATGGCTCAACCATCAAGTTTAGTTGGAGGTGGGATTGAATTAATAGTATCTAGAACCTTCAATTTCAATCAAGATTTTTTGAGGTCAAATCATGCAAAGATGATTGTATTGCATGAGTATCTATTGGCAATGGTTGATCACATTGGTTTTAGAAAGTTTTGTAGCACTACGCATTTTGTTTAAGCCAATTATGCGAAACACTATAAAGTCTGATATAATGAAATTATATGACCTTAAGAGGACGAAGATGATGAGATTACTTGCAAAGATTCCAAGTTGGATTGCAATAACTACAGATATGTAGACTGCAACTTATCAAAATAGAGGCTACATGTCTATCACAACTCATTTCATTGATGATAGTTGGACTTTGCAAAGTCAACTTGTAAGGTAACTAATCAATCCTGATTCTTGCTATTTTCTTTATTAGTCATTGATGATTAATATTTGTATGTGTCTATGATATTTACTATTTTAGTTATTTGCTTTAGGTTTATTTATGTACTTGTGCCACATACTGCTGAGGTTCTCTGTCAAGTTTTGGTTGATTGTTTATTTGATTGGAATTTGGATAGGAAGATTTCAACCTTGACTATTGATAATTGTGGCACTAATGATGCCATGATTGAGCATTTCTTTGAAAAGATTCAGCCTTCTTATTTTGAGAGGGGTGGGTCATTATTCGATATGCATTGTCGTGCCTATATACTTAACTTGATTATAAAACAAGGATTGTCTACCATAGAGGACTCCATTCACAAGATGAGGGAAAGTGTTTCATATTGGGTTACAACGCCAAAGAAGGAGGAGAAATTTGTTGAAGCTTGTAGACAACTAAATAATCTATATTCAAGAAAAATGTGTCTTGATTGTAGAACTAAATGAAACTCGATATATCTAATTCTTGCATCTGCCTTTCCTTATAAAAAAGTTTTCAAACATTTGGAAGTCTATAAGACTAGTTATAAGTGTTTGCCAAGTGATGAGGATTGGTCCATGGCATTGAAAATTTGTGAGAAGTTGGAAGTGTTTTATAGTATGACTGAATTGTTTTCTAGCACTTAATATCCAACATCCAATCTCTATTTTCCAAAAATTTGTGAAATTAGATTGTCTTTAAATGAATGGCTTTTTTCTTGAAAATTTCACTATCCAAGTTTTGGTATCAAATATGATTACAAAGTTTGATTAGTATTGGGGAATGATTAATGAGGAGATGGCTATAGTGGCTGTTTTGGATGCTTAGTATAAGATGAAGTTGCTAAACTACTTTTTCACTATCATGTATGAATATTGGAAGATTTCGTAAATAAATATCAAGCTAAAGAAAGGATTAGGAGGCATGTTCCCATGTCTAGTGATTCTACTTTTTCAATTATTACTGATGGTAGTTCTTTGTCAAGAAGAGAAAATTGGAAGTTTAATTACTTCTCATATGTGCAAGATACTACTAGAGAGGATAGTGTTAAGTCTGAGTTGGATTATTATTTAGAAGAGCTTGTCTTGCTTGATAAATCAAATGAAGAGAATTTTGACATACTGGGTTATTGGAAGAATATTAGTGTTAAATACCTAACTTAGCAAAGGATTGCAAGAGACTTCTAGCCATCCCGATATCCACAGTTGCTTAGGAGTCAACCTTTAGCGCTATTCATCATATTTTTGAGTCCTTATCGCAATAAGTTAAATGCATAAATAGTTGAGGCATTGATGTGTACTCAAGATTGGTTATGTACTACAATTCTAGGTAATATGCAATGTCATAATTTGTCCATCTTTTGTGTTCACTAACATTTCTAATATTTCTTCTTAATTTATTATAATTGCTAGTTGCTACAAAAGGAAAGCAAAGGATAAGTGTCTCACCATATTTGAGGACAAAGATGTGGATGAGAGGGTATAGAAGTAAAATCTTGTATAAAATTCCTTGTAGTTTTAATTCTGAGACTTGTAATTAATGTGTTTCATTTTGTAGGCAACCATCACTCAAGCAAGATGATTATGAAGACTAGAAGTGCAAGTGTGGAACAGCATGCTTTGTTTATGTTAGACTAATTGGCTTAATTATATAACAAGTTTGTTGGCATTTTTGTCTCTTTCTTATTATTTTCTAGTAGATTTTTATGTTATTTCTGTATGTTTATGGATGTTGAACTTGGACATATTGGCATGAACTTGTGTTTTTGCCTTTATTTGTAAGTTGAAGTTGATAATTTAATGTTGTATAAGACAAAGTTTTTAAAGATTTATGGTATTCGAATGCTAAATTACCCATTTTTAGTTTTTTTTTTCAGATTTGGGCTATTTATTGATGATTTTTGGGTTAATAGAATTTTTCCCTCAATTTTGCACATCTCTGCAAATCTCCCCAGTGAATTAAGGGATCTGTGGGGATTGAGGATGGCAGATGTTTTCTCCCTACGGCAAGGGTCAGTGTCGGGGTCAAGGAAGTGCTTGGAGATTTAGGGCGGGGATAGGGAAGTACTCCCTGCACTTGCCCCACTCTATTGCCATCCCTAGTTATAAATGCAATCTAATGAATTTGACAATGTCAGTATCTCATAGTTCACCTTCTAATGTGAGAAGTAATTTGAGTACTTCAGTGTTTGCCTAGTGTTATACTAACATCTTACGAGCTTGGTGACACCTCCTTCATCACTTGGTGTCCTTGGGGTTTACATCTTTCATATGTCATTAGATTGTGACTCTCGCACAGTTGCGCGAATAGTTGAACAGAATAGATATGCAATTTGGAATTTTATATATATATATATCATTGATCAACTTATGATATAGCATTCAACATATATTTTAGTGTTCTTTGAATTATCATCACATATAAAAATCTTTAATCCTTTATGAGCGATTACTTTAGAAATTGCAACATAAAATTGATCATGACTAAAAACAGAACTCTCGAAAATCAAACGAACATTTTCTCTGGAATCATACATCAATATATAAAATTATATATATGATAAATTTTCAATAAAAATTAATAAAATAGATGATATTATCAAAATGCATCCATAAGAAATTATAATAATTTATTATTATAATAGATTTTATGAATAACAAATATTTATGACAATTTGATTAAAAAATTCATCATCTTATCCCTTTACTACTTTATCTTCTTCATGAATAAAGAAATGACTAAAAATTTATATTAAATAAATAGACCAAGTGAATATTTGTAAATGCTTTTCGTGAATGAAAAACATCAATCATCCTTGTCCTCCCTTCTCTCATTTTTCATGATTAAGAAAATGTGGCTACAAATTGAAAGTAGATAAAATAAAAATTTAAAATATAGAAAATATGAATTTATAAGCATAATAAACTTTAATGAGAAATACTTCAATGATTTTAGTTAGAATTTATCAAAAAAGATTCCACCATTTCATTCTATATAATATTATAGTAAGAATCATATATTTATATTATATATATTATTTCAAAAGTACTGAACCTCCACCTCATGTCAAAGAAAAACGTTGACCTCTTCCTCACACACATAATTTTACAAGTTTAATTACATTTCATTCAGAGTTTCAAGTATCACAAAAAAGCCAAAAAAAAATGCAAAATAAGTTTGTAAAATATTGGAGATAATAAATTTATTTATAACAATTATATTTGAATTAGTTATATTTATTTTTATAATTTTTTATGATGAAAACCATCACTTCGGCTTCTTTCTTTCCCACATTTTCTTATTGGATAAAGAAACATAATTAAAACATTGTATTAAATAAAATGGAAAAAAAATAAAGTGAAATATATTAATCTCATATTCAAATCAAAAGTGACATGTGTCAAACACGATAGTACCTAAGAGAGTGTAAGTTTTATAGCAAAATTTGGTGCTAGATGAGTGAAATGTAAGATGAACTTAGAGCGGAAATATCCAACTTAATTTTGTATATAAGTAGATAGTTTTAATGAACATATATAAAAAAGATTCTATCATGTCGGTCTACATAGTTTGTTCATTATAGTAAATAGTATATAGTTAACTCTAATAAAATATATAGTTACAAATTATTTGTAAGAATTCAACTCCCTCCATCTAGTAGAAGAAAAAACATTACTCCTTCCTCATACAAATTAGTTTTTGGTTTAATTACATTTTCATGCAAAGTTTTAAATCCAAAAAAATTGCAAAATAATTTTGTATAATATTTTAGATAATATCGTTCCATCTTGATTATAACTTAGAATTCTTTAGCTAATATTTTTGTATAATATTTCTATTTATTTTGATTTCTGACACTTGGAAAATTATTAAAGAATCAAAATTTGGTACAAATTTTGGAAGGAAAATTCTTTATTATTGTGTGACAAAAGTCATCTTTTGAGGGAGCTATTGAACTTTTAGTCTAAATGGTAGCCTAAAAATAATTATTAACCAAATCTCAATTGGGGCCTCCTACCCTTTTTTTTCCATACTTCAGAAATTGCATTGTTTGGTAATGAGCTTTATTTGAACGTAGAATTTTATGCTTTCCACCGAAATCCTTCACCATTAAATCAATCCTAATATAGCTTTGGGGTCTCCTACTTTAATAAAAAAAATTAATTTTTCTTAAAAAAGAATAAAAAATTATGATGAAAATATACACAAATATAAATGATAAAAATTTAAAAAAGGGAAAAAATAGAAAATAGGTTTTTCTTAATTTGTTTGTGATGCAACTCAAATTTGTACTTTTAAACCCAACTTTTATCTTAAGGTTGAGCTCGCCAAAAAATTCTAACCCGCCTAACCCATCCCGCCTAACCGCGAATTTTGATGGGTTTGGACAGGCTTGGCTTGCTGGCCAATTTTTTTTTTTAGAAAATATTTATAATTTATTGGTAAAAAAAAGTAAAAAATATATAACAAAAGAAAAACTAAGAAATATGTACAGTTACAAATATAATGACATTATACAGTTGATACTATTCACTCAAAGTTAAAACTTAAAAATAAAATTGTGTCATAACTCACAAATAATACTATTAACAATAATATTTTTTAGTCCAAATTAATATATAGTTGTTATAGACCTTAAAAAATTGGGTATATATAAATAAAAAGATATTATTTAAAAAAAATTTAAAAAAATTTATCAAAATATTAAAAAATTCACATAAAATGGGCTGGGCTGACTATTTTATTCTATTTTTTTACAGGCTTTTGATGAGGCGGGTCGGTCTATTTTGACATTGCTAGCCAAATGAACTTACTTGAATAATGAAAGCTCTTTTCTAGTACAGCTTTGTAAAATCATTTACACTTTAATATAGGTTTTTATGATGAAAGAGAAAAGTGGTCTCTTCCATTCATAATTTCAGTCCCTTAGCAAAGCATCTGAGATTCATTTTCTTTATATCAGGATCAATCCATGTGCAATGCGACATGGGAATAAATAAGAGCCTTCAACGCATGTTTTCTATTCCTCCTAGCAACAATGTCAACAATTTATTGGGCCTTCGTTGAAGGACTATAGCCCATGAAATCACCCTGTCTGGATCAGATGGTTTGACCAAACAAATGTAATCGGATTATAGGAGAGAGAAAGGTTTGACTTCATTATTAAAACATAAAATTTGTAATACAATATTCACTGGAGTGTGAAACAATATTCCTTACAACTGATCGCAACTGAAAAACGACAAGCGAATAAGCCTCATCTTCCTTTGTACGAGAACAATAATTACCATTATTTTCAAACAGTGGGTTTTCTTAAGGAGAGGGCTAATTTTTCTTTTCTTTTTTGTTTTTTCCTTTTTTGTGTGTGCACTATTTCTGTTTGGGAGCTCTACATTATTTTCAAACTGATCTCTTTTTGTTTTGGATTGATTACAGCTGCCAAGAAGAAGAAACTAAACAAACCCCAAAATGCATTTGATGAAAGCGAATATCTTAGAAGTGTGATATGCATCTCCTATGGCGTGCAGCCACTGTTTTCTTCTTCTGCCTAGTTTCCTCTTTCCAGCTCTTGGCAATGTCGTGAGACACACTAATTGCATCCAAAGATGCACCAGAAAGGCCTCTCTTTGTGAACCCAACAGCATAAAGACCAGCTTTGCCTTTCCACCCATTTGGGAATGGGTTCTTTGGAATCCCATCGTTGGAAAAGAAGTCATTTTCCTGATGCAGCACATAACATAGAATACTAATTTAGTCCAATGAGCCAAAAAATATCTTAAAGTAAAATAAAAATAAATTTATTGCAGTTGCACTTGATTATCTACATTTAAATTACCTGTCCCGAAGAGGGGAACAAGATTAATTTCTGAACATGTGCCAAGTAACCAAAGCATCCGCATATGTTTGCAAAGTCTTGAGAAATTTCAAAATACATAAAAGCTTTTGAATAAATATATAATTTTTATTTTTTCTAAAAAGGCAAATGCCCGTGGTCTCCAAACAGGGCCAGAAGACTGTGTGGGGGCTTAGAGAGAGAGAGAGAACAAAACAAACAACTGGACCCACCGGTTTCACTTGATAGTGCACTATTCGATTTCAAATTTTCTATTTCCTTTTTTCTGTTACACTTTTTGTATTCTTAAATCCTAATAAAAATTTAACATATATTTAATAATTACATTATCCATAATATTTTATCCAGTCACATTTTTTAAGAGTGATATTATTTAAATATCTAAAAAATAATTATTTATTGAAACACTCATTTAATAATTATTGGACATAATATGATAGATATAATGCATGAAATTCCTATCACATTCAATGGTTATTAAGTGGGTATCTTAATAGACATTAAGTGTTTGAATATCTTTCTTGCCTTTTTTAATTCTCTTTAACTTTTTTATATAGCAAAATTTAATTGGAAAGATAGGGAATGAAGACAGTTATTTTTGTTTGCACTGCTAATGGGTGGGAAGGAAAACAAAGCACAAGTGAATAGCAACAGAAACATTAGATATATATCTACACAGAGCATGAGATAAAATGATCAAAAGAAAAATAAAACAACTAGCCAAAACCAACAATCTGACCGGTCTCATTGAGAGAGAGGAGAGACACTCTACGGGATTAAACCCAATTTACGCCCATAAGTATCAGCAAGAATCCAATGCAAGAAAAACAATAAAAAAAAAGGTTTTAATGAATGAATATTATAAAGAAGAACTAACCTTAAGCCATGATGGCACATTGCTGCGATAGCCGGTAGCAAGAATAACGGAATCAATCTGAAGAACCTTGCCATCTACAAGTTCCACTTTCCCTTGGGAGAATCTCCTGATTCCAGGAACCACTTTGATTTCACCAGATCTGATTTTCTTAAGTGCTCCAATGTCTAACACAGGAGTCTTCCCAGCAGTGTTCTTGAGCTCTAAAGGGCCAACGGAAGGCCTTTTAAGGCCATACTTTTCAACATTCCCCAGAATCAAACGGGCCAATATCAGCAATATCTTGTCAACCATCCATAGAGGCAGCCGCTTCATCAACATAACCGCAAGTTCAAAAGTTGATTTTCCATAAACTTCCCTTGGCAAGACATGAACCTGATAAAGAAAACAGAAACATACACACTTAACATTTAGGGACTTCCTTCCATCTTTTGTATTCAACCACTGTGATTTCATCACAAGTTTTCTATATTTTAATATATTACTCAAGCTAGTGAGATACATAACTGGTTTTTTACTATAAATAATTAAATGTTATGACAACCTTGATTTTTATAGGTTAGCAAAGAAATCCATTCATTTTACACTAAAATGATAACTTTGGATGAAGAATTAAAATAGAAAAAGGTCTAAGTAGACTCACCGAGCTTCTGACAACCATTGATGGACTTGCATCGTGATTACAAAGATCAAGGGACACTTCCATGCCTGAATTTCCACACCCAACAACCAGTACTCTTTGCCCGCTATAACTCTCCCCAGATTTGTAATCACAGGCATGCATGACATGGCCACCAAATTCTCCCAAGCCTTCAAATTCAGGCACAACCTTCTCTGAATTTTCTCCAGTGGCAACCACTAGCCACCTGCAAATGTACTCAACTTCATTGGAACCTGAGTGGCTCTTCCTATTGGTCTTAACCCTCCACAAGCCAAAGGTCTCATCATACTTAGCAGATTGAACTGTTTCATTGAACTGTGGGGCAATGTTAAAGTGCTTTGCATAGGATTCAAGGTACTTTATGAACTGAAACTTTGTAGGGTACTCAGGGAAGTCCTCAGGGAATGGGAAATTGGGTAACTGGCAGAACTGTTTTGGAAGGTGTAGCTTAAGGCGGTCATAAGTGCGGTTTTGCCAAAGAGAGGCAATGCAGTTGGCTCTTTCAAGGATGATGAAAGGAACACCTTGTTCTTTGAGGCTAGCACCCACTGCAAGGCCTGATGGACCAGCACCAACTATGACCGGTCCATTCACCCATATGCAGCGACGGGTGAAGAGGTCCTCAGGGTCGAAAGTTTGAACCATTGGTGGCATGTTGAGACAAATGTTATGCATGTTCTGTTATGGTTTTTGGTTTTTTTGGGTGGTAGCTAGAAAGTTTTATGAGGTTGTGTGAGTGTCAAAACAGGCACCAGATTGGGTGGTTTGAGGACGAAAGAGTGTGAGCAATAATATGTTGGATTAGATGATGTATCTGGAAGAGGAAAGAATTGGCTTTTGTTGAGAGATGGATGTGCAAGAGAGAGAGAGAGAGAGAGAGAGAGAGTGGATTGAGATTTGCTTCGGATAGAGGGGTGGAGGGGGAACGGGGAATTGGGGGTATAAATAGTGTGGGGAGTAATGGGCAACAAACCTGCATGTGATCTCACTTGAGAAATGATACTTAAATGGGGTCATTCTCAAATGATATGCTTGCACCCGCTTTCTTTGTTTATTAGTACAATAGGGAGTAATACTATTCAAATACCTAAAAAATAAGTGTTTATTAGGACATTCACTTAATAATTATTAGATGTGATGTAATGGATGGAGTGTGTGAAATCCACCATCACATTCAATGATTATTAAATGGGCATCCCAATAAACACCCACTTTTTGGGTGTTTGAATAACATTACCCGTACAACAAGTGTTGCATCTTCACAAGTTATGATTCATAAACTTCGTATATAATCATACTAATTAATGATTCTCCAAAAATCAATTAGTCACGGAAGCGGTGTCCTGCAATTTCATGCGAAGTTTCTTGTAATGTAATTATAAGGTGTTTAAATGTTAAATTCTTTTACTAATCAGTGTCCCAAAGTAGAAAATTTTTAAGGCGCATTCTAGCATGCCTTGTGCTTTTGCCAAGGAATAGTGAAGTGCTTAGGTGGTCAATAGAGAGAACAACATGTGGATGTAGTATGTCAGTCAGATAGTTTCTCTTACTCACATTTATTAAATGTTGTTAAAAGTAAATAAAAATATGGGGAAAAGCATCTTCTCCCTTCTCTTCCAAGTGCAAACCCTCCTCTTCCCCAAAAATCTCTTCCTCCCACGCCGTTACACCACCTCCACACCACCAATGGCACAGCCTCACCTTTAGCACCACCCACAAGCCATTGTGTTCTCCTTCACTGCTAAAACCATCATGACCTCCTTCTTGCTCAACCCACAACTGCCAGAACCACCGCATGCAACCCACGTACACAGCGCCCAATCGCTGCTCAAGCCCTTCCACAACAGCACCCTTTGTGCCGACGAGTTCTCCCTCATCCCAATAAAGCCTGTGACCGTCGTGGCGTGGCCCCACCGAAACCAGCACTACCCTTACCCACCACAACACAATGGCAAGTTAATTGTTTTGATGCTGCAAAACTTGATTAATCTTTAGGTAAAATTTTCACATTCTACAATTTTCAACTCCAGTACTTTCCCCCCCTCTATTTCGGTTCTTGTTTTTGTTTTGTTTAGTGTTTAAATGGATACCCTTTTTATTTATGAAGTCTAAGATTCGTTGAGATCTTTTTTTTTTTTTTTGGTTGTAAAATTGTTATTCTCCTTGTTAGTTTCATCCTAGCCCAACTGAGGCTAATGGAATTGATCTTTGTATATTCTTTTTTCCCACCAAATAATTTTCCTATTTCCTTAGGCTAAAATTCAAATTTCCTTTTCTTGTAGGAACTTTAGGGATTAATTACTGGGTAAAGGGCAAGCTGCAACAAAGAAGAACAATGTGCACTTTTTCCCTTTTTTTAATTTTATAAGTTTTATCTCTATATCTATCTTCAAAGGAATTATCAGCTGTGGAGGAGGAACGATGGCTCATGGGTGATGGTGAAGGCAAGGTTGTGTTGCTAGTGGTGAGGAGGTGGTGCAACGAGATGGAAAGAGATATTTGGGGATGAAGAGTGTTTGCATTTGGAAGAGAAGGGAGAAGATGCTTTTCCGGACATTTTGATTGACATTTAACAACATTTAAAAAAGGTGGGTAAGCGCAATGTTTGACTGAAACACTACATCCATGTGTTGTTCTTTCTATTCATCACCTAAGCATTTCACTATTCCTTGGCAAAAGCACTAGGCATGCTAGAACGCACCAATTTTTAATAGAAAAGTAAACCTTTTTAATGCATTGAAAACTTCGAAATTCTTCTATTTTTACTCTCAACTAATGTTTTCAGAATACGGGTTATCAGCAAAATCCAATTTTTCAAATAAAAAAATTAATTGATAACACAAAATGAAAGAGAAAAAAATAATATCTGGAATCATGTGAAAATGGTCGTTTTTGGGTCAGACTCAACAGTTTCGGTAAATTCAGGCCCAGGGTAGCTAAGTACCAACCAGTTAAGAATACATTTTACTTGGAAGATTCATTCAACAGTTTTCTATAGCTACGCACATGGTTAATAAACCTGCCGCTTTTTCCATATGGGTTGCAGTTTCAAGTCTCCAAGATAAGTGCCTAAAAAAATAAGTCGATATAGCTTTTGCTGTCCCATAGGCTTTTAAAATCGTTCACGTTCCTCCTTTCAGCATGCGGATCCATTGAACAATGCCACCATGTTAGAAGAACAATTTAGTAATCGTTGCTTATTACATAAAATGTCAAGTTAATTCATATCGAAAATACTAGACTTTTAGAACTAAATAAGAACATGTTAGTTGTATGGCCTAGAGCTAATAAATATATGTATCAATAATTCCTATTAGTGATAACTTATTATTCTTTTATCCATAATTTATGTTTATTAGAATAAGTCCATAATATACTTGTTAGATACTTCATTATCAAGAGTTTGAGAATATAAGTGACAAAATAATCTAGTACAATATCTTTAAAATAGTTTATGATTATAGGAATTCTAATTGTACGTTATTATTCCAGAAGATCAACGCTATGTCTGTTTCTATGATTGGTATGAGATACTAATGAAAATGGATGGTGAGTCTCATACTTTATAACATTAAATGTCAAAACACATGTGTGGACACTTATAGGATAAGTGGGTTCAACATAACAAATAGATAAAGTTCATACGATAATTTTATTAATGCCAATGAAATATTATCTAGATCATATCAATGCATATAATCTTTAGACTTGAGATGACATGGTTATCTTGTATATAGATAGCTATAGTTTGCGATTGTATACTCATGCTATGTATTGGTATTAAGCAGTTTGTAGCTATAGCTAGTTATTTATGGACTAGCAAAGAGGGGGATTCATTACCTCATGTAAATGAGGATAGGTTTTATGGATGAGGGATTGTTTGTAATACCCGAGGTATACGTGGCGGCGGATAAGTTCCGTACTAGCTCAGGGACCCCTGGAACCCGCTCATGTGGCCGGAAAGGCCCAAGATGCATGAATAACCCTTGAACTGGGTTTTGTGGTGAACTGTCACCGCTATAGCGATCCAAGACCGCTATAGCGGTCACAGTTGGTGGCAGTAGTGTGTTTTGTCCTTTGGAGACCGCTATAGCGGTCGTAAGTGGGGAGGTAGACCGCTATAGCGGTCATACACCGCTATAGCAGTGTGAACAGTGCACTAACAGTGCAAAACGCATCGTTTTGCGTAAGTGAGACTCCTAACCCCTTTATAAACCTTCCCCTTTGGATTTCTTCCCCAAAACCCGAATTCTCTTCACTCCCAAACCCTCCTCTCACCTCTTTTCTCAATCCCATTCAAGTCTAGCTCCCCCAAATCATCAAGGTATGTTTATGTTGATAGATTCTGTCTCTGTTCTTCCCATTCTTTTATGTTCTTGGTTTGGGTTGTTATTTTTCTCCATTTTTGTCATGTGGGGATGCTCCCCCAATGTTGTTAGAGCTATATTAGAGTTGTTTAAAGATTAGCGGAGACTAATTTTGAGTCTATATTGTCCTATGGCAGTTGTTGATGCCATTCCATGCTTCGAAGGTCAAGTTGGTGGTGCCCACATACTCCTGGCTTCAAACGGTGAGTGAGTTTGATCCTATAGCCTTAGTTTTCTCATTATAGCTACGTTTTATGTATGATAGATGTCAAATATGACATTAGAGATAAAATTTTGATTATGTATATGTGATTTTACAAGTATTGCAAAGCTAGACAAAGAGTATGACTTTTAAAGAGCATGAATTATGTATTTAGAAAACCATGGGACCATGATTGATGTATAGAGTGCTATGAAAATGTTTTACATATATTCATGAAGAGATTTAGTGTGAGATTATACAATTTAATAAGTTTTTAACATATCCAAAATGTTTCACGAGTTATGACATATTTATACCTCAAGATTGGAGATTTTGAAATATGATTTTAGAGAAACAGTTAAGATATTTTAATAAATATGTCAAATAGAGATGCTATGTCATAATGTTAGAGGTTTTACGATTTTGAACCTTTCTATATTAAAGTTGATATTAGAGTTATCAAGTTATGAAAAGAGATTTTAGAAATTCAGTTTTGTGATATTCCAAAAAAAATATGGAATTTAGTATGATTCGTAGCGACTGTCAGATACATACTCTGTGAGTTTGAAATCAGAATGCCTACAAGCGGGTGATCCCTTGGGCATGATTTCACAGTCACAGTTATGCTAAAGTCAGGTTGCTAGAGTTGTATGAGTCCAGAGCTTTTCGAGTTTCTAGAGTTTTCATATTTAAACAGTTTTATAAAGAGCTAGAGAATGAGTATGATTGTATCCAGAGACTTTATGAATTGTCTTGATGATTTCAAGAAATAGAGTAATCACGTATGAAAGAGTTTGATTCCCAGATTAGAGTATATAACAGAGATTTAGAGAACATAATATGTTTATTGAATTAGAGACTAAATGGTAGGTATAGAGAAACAAATAGTGAGTTAACGGCTGAACCCCGATCATTAACCTCAGTACCAAGTTGTCCCGAGAGGACAATCTCATAGAGCAGAGAATGGAACCTATTTAGGTGTCTGCATCAGATCCCAATGGATCATAGAGCATAACATTTTTGGTTCTTGAAAAACTATAGAGTAGAGATTCCTGTTTCTCTAGTAGAGTACTGTTGTTTATGTTTTCAGATAATATTAATGATTTTTAGAGATTATTGATGTTTTAAGAGAATATTTGATTTAAGAGATATTATATATATGAGAAATGATGATTTTCTTGTTGAAGTAAGAATTTAAAGATGTTTTTCTATGAATTTATAAATATAGAAATATATTTTCTATTAGATTATATACAAGAATATCAAATGGTTTGTAACATATTATGGTTTTAGAGAGGCTTGTTTATGAATTAATGGCATGGAAAGTGTTTTCCCGAGAGTAGCTATGTTATGTAAATATTGGAAACGTTTTTCCAGTGCATGTATATCTATATATGGTTGTTGTTGTCCCATGTGGGTGATGGGTGAGAGCTCACTCACTGTGTCCGTTGACTCACCCTTTTCCCTTCCTCCTCATAGTTGCAGGTGCAGACATTACTCAGCTTACGATTTGGCAGGCATTGCCATTCTCAGTGGTGAGTCTTACTTTGAAGTAAGACCTAATTAGAGTCTTGTTAGAGTAGAGTGCTCCAGTAGATGTGCAGGCAGGATCCGAACCATACATTATTTTCAGATTATGTATTTGGTTTCAGTATTTGAAAAGTTATGTATCTGCTTTCAATTTACAAGTGAGGATTTGAAATTATAGAATTTAACTAGATTTTATGTAATAAACTAGAGATGTACTTATGGTTCAGTTCACCCATTGAATGGATTTTCAAAGTATGATTAAGAGGTTTTGAAAGCTTCATATATTACGTAATTCAGTTTTAAAATTCCAAATATACAGTTTATACAGAGTTCTAGAGAAAGTTATGATTCAGAATGAAAAGTATATTATTTTATGCATATAGAGAGACTCAGAGGTCACGAGGCTTACGTGGGAATGAGGATTCCCCATGTGCTAGTCAAAGGCCAGTCAGGTTGTGACAGAGTGGTATCAGAGAACTAGGTTTCCCAGCATGGTACTGGAGCAAGTATTCACAAGTAGCATGATGTTTATGCGAATGGAACCACGACCATTTGCACTAATGTGATGTTATTTGAGGCCTTTAAGAGGAGTCAGTTATGTCAAAGTTTAGTTAGAGTCTTTATCATTTCCTTGAAAATTCTTGATTCAGTCTTCTATCCTTATCCTTCCTTTTGGGTGTGCTACGCCACCTGATGATCGTTGTTACTATAGTAGCACCATGTCAGTTGAACCAGTTGCGTATGGCAACTCGAGTGGGCCATCTCGAACACGTCAGAGATATTCAAAAAGCACGTCCAAGCTGGACTGCATTAAGAGGAAGCAAAAGCAGAAAAAGTTATCTCAATAAGAGGTCAGTTGCGGGTACCGTTGGCCAGGGCCACCCTTTTCAATGCCCTCCCAACGTATCCCATTATCACAAAGAAGTCGAGACAACAGCTAGCCGGAATGACTGAGTTCAATGCGAACCAGTTGGTCACACCTAGTTGTGAGACAAGCAAAGAACCTCGTGGAGGTTGGTGCCTGTGAGGCACACCCACCAGCTATGAGTAGAGTCGCAGAGAGAACAAGAGGAATGATTACCCATTATCTCAAAAGGCTATGAGCCAAAGAGTAGAGAAACTCGATATCAAGAGGGACAGAGTTCGCATGAGAGTAACCTAGAGTTATTGGGTAAAATCCCAATGAGAGCATGAATCATGCATATAGGCATACCATAGGGGTGATGCTTCGTTTTGATGTGTTAAAATGGTTGAAGTTGTCTTTGATGCTATGAATGTCTCGTATGCCATATTTTACAAAATGCATTGTTGAATAATTCATGTTTAGAGTTGCGATCTCAGCATGATAGGAATATAGTATACATTAAGGATAGAATTAGCCGTGTCATATAAAATGTTGGATGAGTTTTGGATGTCCTTTGCGATGTTGCATGATATAAGTATGGTTTGCATGCCCAATAGGTGAACAGCATGAAATGAGTTGCTAAGACTAGTTCGAGCATCCATGGTGAGTGATTATGTGTATGGACTGCACTAGAGTGTTTTAACCATTTCTGTTGTCTTCTCCTGATTATGTGCATGAAGTAAGAACGATGCAAGATTTTAAATACATGAATAAGCAGTGAGAGGAATATGATGTCAAGAAAATGTTTTGCAAAGTAGTGGGTTTTTCATGTTTAGTGTTTGCTGTGGTGAGTCCTATTGATTTGAAACAAGTACGTGGATAGTTAGTTTTGAACTCCATAGACTGAGAATTGAACTAGAGAATACTTGCGCATGGTGGGGCATTTAGATCCCTGGTGGACTGTTTTGCATGTCCTTATGATAGTCTAGCGTGTTTCATCATCTTTATGACTTGGGTGAATGAATGATCTATTTGTATTTGTTAAACATGTGGTATGAGAACCTTGTTAGTACCTTTGAAAGGAGTTTTGTGAATACCTGAGGCTTTGGCTAAAGTTTTGCAAATTCTAGATAAAAGGATTTTCTTTACTCAAAAGTTTTGTCAACCTTGCATTTCTACAATTAGTTTGTTTTATGTGAAGAGAGAACTTGGAAATGTGTTTTGCTTGAATGAGATTTAAGATATTTGTATGCAATTTTCTTAGATAGTTTGTTTTGTGCCGGTAGCGAATAGCTAGGTTAATCTATGATGAGATGTTTTCAAAAGGATGAGTAACATGAAATGAAATTCCATGTGTTTGAATAATAGTTTTACCCGAGTTTGTATTGCACAACCATGATTAGAGTAACTTGAGGAACTCATATGAACAGGATGCATGTTCCCTTCCCCTAACCTATACATGTAAGCTAGATGAAAGGGATTTAAATGAAATCAGTCAAGTTTAAGCTATGGCTTGGTAATCTAATAATAAAATGTTAATAGGCAAGAAGCATGTTGTTTGTCTTCATTGCACAAACTTATATGATGTGTAGATATGATTGAATGTTTGATTGTATGCTTTCATGTTTGAAGAAGTTTGGGTTAAGGACTAAAAGGCAAGTGGCAGGAAGAGTAGTTCATGGGAACTAATAAGGTATATTATCATGGTATGATGGTTTAGAGTTCTTAGAGCAAGTAGTAACTGTTTGATTGGTCTGCATGATAAGTGAGATTGAGGTGTTGCATATATTGATGCTGGAAGTATAGGCATGTAGCTAATGAGCATGACTTAGAAGGTTGAAAAACGCTGATAGCAAATAACATGTATGAACATCATGTTGTTTGCATCTTTCTATGTGAGCATATATAGCAATTTGATTTCCATGCATGAGATGCACGTAGAGCGTGAGAAGGTTCAGAAATCGAGGACTGGGAGTCCCTATAGTATCAGTTAATGTCAAACACAAGAGAAAGAGAACCAAAGCAAGGACGCTAGTGACGTTTAGCCCCATCCTTGTGAGCTCACGTGCGCATGAGGTGACGGAGCATAGATGTCCATTCAGGACTCGTACCGTGGAAAGGGCTGCCCTTAGAGGCGAAGCCGCTAGGTGTAAGTACCAGGATCAGAGCCATTGTCACCTTGATGGGAGAGGGCTGCCCTCGGTGGTGGAGCCGCCTAGATGTGACAACTAGCATCTTCAGCTAGAGTAGCGGAACAACGGCCTTCAAGACGGCATTGTCTCCCAGAGTATCAGTTTGTACCGCTAGAGTATCATGTTAGAGTATTTCAGGCATTCAAGCCCATCCTTGAAACCCCGAGCGGGTTATGTGCTTTATTCTGTTGATCTTCCAGTTACACAAGTTCAAGATTTGGGGACCAAATATTTTAAGGAAGGAAGAATGTAATACCTGAGGTATACGTGGTGGTGGATAAGTTCCGTACTGGCCTAAGGTCCCCAAGGACCCACTCATGTGGCCGGGAAGGCCCAAGATGTATGAATGACCCTTGAACTGGGTTTTGTGGTGAATTGTCACTGCTATAGCGGTCTAGGACCACTATAGCGGTCACAGTTGGTGGTAGCAGCGTGTTTTATCCTCTAGGGACCGCTATAGTGGTCCACGACAGCTATAGCAGTTGTAAGTGGGGGGTAACATGAGTGAACAGTGCACGAATAGTACAAAACATATCGTTTCACGTAAGTGAGACCCCTAACCCTTTTATAAACCTTTCCCTTCGGATTTTTTCCCTAAAATCTGAATTTTCTTCACTCCCAAACCCTACTCTCACCCTTTTTTCTCAATCTCATTCAAGTCTAGCTCCCCCAAATCATCAAGGTATGTTCATGTTGATAGATTCTGTCTCCGTTCTTCCTATTCTTTTATGTTCTTGGTTTGGGTTGTTGTTTTTCTCCATTTTTGTCATGTAGGGATGCTCCCCTAATATTGTTAAAGCTAGATTAGAGTTGTTTAAAGATTAGCAAAGATTAATCTTGAGTCTATATTGCCCTATGGCAGTTGTTGATGTCATTCCATGCTTCGAAGGTCAAGTTGGTGATGCCCACATACTCCCGGCTCCAAACGGTGAGTGGGTTTGATCCTATAGCCTTAGTTTTCTCATTATAGCTATGCTTTATATATGATGGTTATCAAATATGACATTAGAGATAAAATTTTGATTATGTATATGTGATTTTACAAGTATTGGAAAGCTAGACAAAGAGTATGATTTTCAAAGAGCATGAATTATGTATTTAGAAAACCATGGGACCATGATTGATGTATAGAGTGCTATAAAAATATTTTACATATATTTACAAACAGATTTAGTGCGAGATTATACGATTTAATAAGTTTTTAGCATATCCAAAATGTTTCACGAGTTATAACATACGTATACCTCAAGATTAGAGATTTTGAAATATGATTTTAGAGAAACAGTTAAGATATTTTGACAAATTTGTCAAATAGAGATGCTATGTCATAATGTTAGAGGTTTTACGATTTTGAACCTTTCTATATTAAAGTTGATATTAGAGTTATCAAGTTATGAAAAGAGATTTTAGAAATTCAGTTTTGTGATATTCCAAAAAATATATGGAATTTAGTATGATTCGCAACGACTGTTAGATACATACTCTGTGAGTTTGAAATCAGAATGCCCGCAAGCAGGTGATCCCTTGGGCATGATTTCACAGTCACAGTTATGCTAAAGTCAGGTTGCTAAAGTTGTATGAGTCCAGAGCTTTTCGAGTTTCAAGAGTTTTCATATTTAAATGGTTTTATAAAGAGCTAGAGAATGAGTATGATTGTATCTAGAGACTTTATGAATTATCTCGATGATTTCAAGAAATAGAGTAATCACGTATGAAAGAGTTTGATTCCCAGATTAGAGTATATAATAGAGATTTAGAGAAAATAATATGTTTATTGAATTAGAGACTAAACGGTAGCTATAGAGAAACAAAGAGTGAGTTAACAGCTGAACCCTGATTGTTAACCTCAGTACCAAGTTGTCCCGAGAGGACAATCTCATAGAGCAGAGAATGGAACCTATTTAGGTGTTCGCATCAGATCCCAATAGATCATAGAGCATAACATTTTTGGTTCTTGAAGAACTATAGAGTAGAGATTCCTGTTTCTCTAGTAGAGTACTGTTGTTTATATTTTCAGAAAGTATTAATGATTTCCAAAGATTATTGATGTTTTAAGAGAATATTTGATTTAAGAGATATTATGTATATGAGAAATGATGATTTTCTTGTTGAAGTAAGAATTTAGAGATATTTTCTATGAATTTATGAATATAGAGATATATTTTCTAATAGATTATATACAAGAATATCAAATGGTTTGTAACAGATTATGGTTTTAGAGACGCTTGTTTAGGAATTCATGGTGTGGAAAGTATTTCCCAAAGTAGCTATGTTATGTAAATATTGGAAATGTTTTCCAGTGCATGTATATCTATATATGGTTGTTGTTGTACTATGTGGGTGATGGGTGAGAGCTCACTCACTGAGTCTATTGACTCACCCCTCTCCCTTCCTCCTCATAGTTGCAGGTGCAAACGTTGCTCAGCTTACGGTTCGGTAGGCATTGTCGTTCTCAGTGGTGAGTCTTACTTTGAAGTAAGACCTAGTTAGAGTCTTGTTAGAGTAAAGTGCTCTAGTAGATGTGCAGGCAGGATCTGAACCATGCATTATTTTCATATTATGTATTTGGTTTCAGTATTTGAAAAGTTATGTATCTGCTTTCAATTCACAAGTGAGGATTTGAAATTGTAGAATTTAATTAGAATTTATGTAATAAACTAGAGATTTACTTATGGTTCAGTTCACGCGTTGAATGGATTTTCAGAGCATGATTAAGAGGTTTTGAAAGCTTCATATATTAAGTAATTCAGTTTTAAAATTCCAGATATACAATTTATACGGAGTTCTAGAGAAAGTTATGATTCAGAATGAAAGGTATATTATTTTATGCATATAGAGAGACTCTGAGGTCACGAGGCATACGTGGGAATGGAGATTCCCCACGTGCCGATCATAGACCAGTCGGGTTATGACATTGTTCTTGATCATAAAATTGTTGGCCGTGGTACTTGGACTTAAATAGAAAAAATTTTCTAGTTCATGTCTCATTGATTGAAGAATGAAAACTTAAAGAATCCCTATGATCTAAGCTATAGGGTTTGACATTATCCATAACCCTAGCTAGATTGGGATCCTGTAATGAAAGGATTTGAGTGCAGGGGAAATATGATTGTTGGTTCACTAGAATGTTCTAATTGATACATTCGTCTTTGTTTGGGTATGGCATGTTGTGCTAGGTGTTACCCATGATTTATGAGAAGCAAGGGTATTTTGGGAATTATAGTTTATGTTTGAAAATGAGTTTCCGATAAAATCAAAGGTTTCACTTTGTGATTCCATTACTAATTGGTGATGAACCTCGTTAGTCACACACAATCGAACATATATATGCCCAGAATGAATTAATTCTAATTAATATAGTTAGTTAAAAATTAATTACTGAATTGGGCATGCAATTTGATTGCAGGGTTGCTAGCACATCCCGAATTCAAATTCAACATGGTGGTGAATCCTCAAAAAAAAGGGGGGGGGGGGGAGGTTTTATATGGAATGTCCATATTTTAGAAACTTGTGTTAAAGGAATTTCGGTCTTTTCA
Organism: Dalbergia cochinchinensis; assembly: GCA_031216125.1. NCBI lineage: Eukaryota > Viridiplantae > Streptophyta > Magnoliopsida > Fabales > Fabaceae > Dalbergia > Dalbergia cochinchinensis. The sequence continues at coordinate 19,168,275 of CM062375.1, read as the reverse complement.
AGTTTGGGTTAATATAAGACAATGGATGACTTATATGTGAGATTATGTTATCTTATAAACACCAAAATTACATAAGCCTATTTAAAATGAGAATTATTTGAAAACATATTAATTTGAATTTTATATAAGTTTTTGATTGGGAATCAACTTAGAATTGTATGTATGTGACATAAAGTCATAACAAAATTTGTATAGGCCAAATAAAAAAAAAAACTACAACCCAAAAAAGACAGATTGGAGAGAGAGTGTGTGGCTTATAGTTTTAAAAAAGGGAGAAACCAATTGAGTATACAGACATCTCTGTTCGCAGAAAACCATCTGCCACCCACTCCATACTAGTCTAGGCTCCCAAGGACAATAAAGAATAGGACTTAGACAACAAAGAGTTCTTTGGCATACCGCATTTGTGTAGACAAGTTAGGGATCATGCGGTTGTACAGCTATGTGTTTGTGAGACGGATAACTACTTTTTACTAGACTTCGCTACAGGAGGTACATGTCCTATTTATTTTTAAAGTTTAGTTGTTTATATTATCTAATGCTACGAGGTGATACCCTATTAAATGAAGTATGATTTCATTTAGAGTAATTCTATCCTATATGAATTGTTCATGTGATAGAAAAAGTTTTGTTCACTACTATTTTTATTCCACTGCGTCCATCTAGTATTTTCCAACAATGGTATCAGAGCCTCCCTCATAATTGTTTAGATACATATAATATGCCTAAGATTTAATGAGAATAATGATCCTTTTTCGATCAGTTCGAATAAGACCCAAGTAATAAGATGCAGCGACTCTTTATTTGCAAATTTTTTTTTCCAACCAGGTTTTGATGATTGTGTTGATGGCTATAGCCATGCTCGAGGTTGTTAGGATTTTTTTTTTCCGAAAAATTATGTTCTTTTTAATGTGAAATAAGATTTCATGATAATTAAATATTAGATATTAAAAGACTTAATTTTTCTGTGCATTATTTTTTATTTCGAAAGTAACGAGCGAATACTGTCATATAATCTACTTGCCATGCCTTAAAAATTTGTTTCATTTTAACGTAATTTTTTTTTTGGTTGCCTTCGAAAATCATAGTCATATGACTAAATATTAGATATTTAATGATTGATTCCACGTTATGAAATATTAGATATTTAGTCACTTTTTTTTTAAAAAAAAATTAAGGTATGAAACGACTTTTGAAGCTATTATTGATATTGAAGTTTTATTTTGAAATTGAAAACATGATATGTTATATTTGTTTTGTTTCAAAATAAATTATTTTAGTGATTTGGAGTCATTTTAGAAGGGCAAGTTTTAAATATGACATTTGTTACTTTCTATAACGGTTACATACTGAACGAAAAATTTAAATATATGATATTTAAGTAGTCATGTAATAACTACATAATGAAGGCATTAATATTAAAATATTGTCTTATTTATTATTGGTTCTTACGCGGCTGATCATGGACTTTAGGAAATCACTATGATTGATTTTATTTTTTTATTTTACAAGATATAATAATTATATTTAGAGGCCTTTTGGAGTGCCCATTTTATTTTATTCTTGCCTCGATATGCCAAGGATATATTTTTATAATTTACGAGATATCAAAATGAGAAATGAAAGCAATGGAGACCCAAAGCCCAAGAAGGACGTCCATGGAGATGGAGGCCAATGGGAGCTTGAAGAGAATTTATTTAAAATTACCCCAATGGCCCTAATCCAATCCTTGTGGCTAGGATTGGGCCCGTAAAAAGCCATGATCATGCCTTTTATAATTCCGTTTCTTTTATGGATGCATGTGATGCATGATTTAATTGAATACGGATAAGGGCAAAGTGAAACCAAAATAGTAATTAAGTTGCCCAAGAAAATTTTCCAACTAAAATATTAAGTTTAAATGGTATAGTTTTGGAAACAATGTTTGAGCTCTCCACTAAAGGGTTAACTAAGAATTTTTAACTATTCTTGTTGTTGACTATTGTAACGCCCCAATTTTTACTATAATTTTTACTGTCATTAGAAATTACTCAATTACCGAATTACCGTAGGTAATTATTACATAAGATTTGAGGCCGAACAATCCTCAATAAAGGAATATAACATTAGAAGAGAGGTTAGGAACGATTCATGCGAGTCGCAAATCCCGAATTTCTGTACGTATAAAATGACCAAAATGCCCTTGAAGTTATTTTACTCAGAAAATGAGGATCGTGGGCCCCACCTATTCTCAAGGGGATATTTTGAGGATAATAAGGGATTGTTTGTGTTATGTGTGTTAATAGAGCAGAAGGATCTCAATTTTGAGTTAAGTCATGTGAAATAAATGACCAAAACGCCCTGCATTTGTTTTAACTCCGATGTGCGTGCCGACTGAGCCCGAACCTCACTAAAATGTTTTAAAATGTGTTTTTAAGCCATGATTAACCATTGGTTAAGCTCGGGTGGCCTCGGGCGCTTTTAAGTGAAAGTACGATTTTGCCCTGTTTTTGGCGCTTTTGCGAATTTCGGGATTTTTGATTCGTATACCAAAACCTAAGCAATATTAGGCTCAAATTAAAGCTTATTAAATTCTAAATATTAATCTAGAGTCAAAATTATGTATTTAGATTGATTAGAACCCAAAATTGCTCAAAAACACCCAAATTGCTTACTAATTCACTTAAACCCTTAACCGTAAATTCTCTAAATTACATGAATACCTTGCCTACACCTAAATAATGCATGGAACACACAAATTTCACTTCTTTGGGCTGTAATGGACGAAATTATTGATGCCATTATGCAGCTGAATTATTGCCAAAAGTTGCACTAAAACAAAATGCCAAAATGTCACCATAAGAGACATAATTGCTTAATTTCATACAACTTTGTCTAAAATGATTTTTCCTCCCTTATTTCTCCTGCAAAATTCCGTCCACTACCTCATCATTTTGGCCAATTAGAAGCCTCAAAATCTTCTATAAATAGGCTTGCTTGAGTGGTCTTGGAATGCTTGGTTCTTAACTAGTTTTTAAGAGCACCAAAAACTTTCTTTCTTCCTCCTCTTTGGCTGAATTCTTTCTTCAATTTTTTCAAAGAGATTTTGTTTCATTTCACTTCAAGAAACCAAGTTCTCTTCCTCTTCTTCAACTCAGATTAGGTAGGGAGTAGTTTCTAAATTTATTTCTATGCTTTGAGGAGTTGTGTTTTTAGCTCAAAATGATGAAATTATGAACTTACCTTAGCTTTTCATTTTGGTTTTCCTCTTCAATTTTTCTTTAACCAATTCAACCATATGGCCTAGGTGGAACTAAGATGATGGCTTGATGATGAGGACCTTGAGGGTGGATTGTAAATCCATCACAAGTTAGGCCTCTAAAGCTTGAAAATTCCACTTGATGCAAAACTTTAAAGAATAATGCTTTATGATGCTAAAACAAAGATTTTTAGTTTAGAACTTGAAAGATGTATTTTCCTTTTATGTTTTATTTCTTGTTAAGATATGTATTGGGTTGAATTTATAATTCTTTTAAAGTCTTGAAGGAGCTCTAGTAAAGAAACAAAATGAATTTGCATCCATGATTAAGTTTATGCTTTGCATAACCATGTTTACCTTCTATGTCATCACTAAATTTTCAAGAATGAATAAATGAACTTGCATTTCTCATGTTTAAATTCCAAGCTTGTATTTCATGTTTATGTTTCAAGTCATCACTTAATCTTTCAAGATAATAAAGAGGTTGCATCTCATATTTAATTTATGCTCTCACTATATTTTATAATGGCTAAAAGAATCAACGCATGACATGTTTATTTTATGCCATCACCTAAAGATCCTAGAGCTCAAAGACTTGCCCATGTATCACAAGCAAAGAAATATGATTATTGGAGTTAAAGAATTTATTCTTTAAAAAGTCTTGAGATTGGAGGTTAAAAAGATGTAATAATAATTCTCTTCTCCCTCTACTGGTCCTGTGCGGACTACCGCCGCTCCGGTTTCTTAATATTCTCTTATCCCTCTACTGGTCCTGTGCGGATTACCGCCGCTCCAGTTTCTTGTATCATGTTTATATTTCAAGTTCTTGCATATCATGTTTAATTTTCAAGTCACCACCTTAAATCTTAAAGATAAAGAAATGGAATTGCATATCATGTTTAATTTTCAAGTCATCACCTTAAATCTTAAAGATAAAGAAATGGAATTGCATATCATGTTTATAATTCCAAGCTATCACCTTATAAAGATAAGATTAAAATAAGGTTGCATAGCATGTTTATAATTCTAAGATGTCACCTAAATCTCTAAAGCTCAAGACTTACTCCTTTTATCTTAAGTGAGAATTTTAATTGTGAAGATCCTCCCAAATTTGACAAAAGAACTAGTTTCTAAATGAGTTTTAAGGCTTTGCAAGGATTTTACGGGGAACTAGTATTTTTATATGCACTTAAAATATGATTCTATGTAATTGCATGAGGTTCATGATTCGGCCACTGATCTGAGTTTAGTATCAATGTGTGATAATGATTTGATATGATTGAAGTTGTGATAATTATGGTTTATTGTTAAGAGAATGATTCATAATTGGTTTAGTAACTAATTAGTTCTATAATTGATAATTCTATGTAAGGATTGGATGCTTATTGAATGATTTCCTGGCTTGCATGTTATAGTTGTTGTTGCAAATAATGAGAATGCTTATACATGAAATGTTCTTTATTATGTAAAATTTACCTTTGTTGCTAGAAGAAAGTGTATCATTGTAAAAGTGTAATTTGGAAAGGTTACGGCTAAGGAAAGACTTGGTATTTAAGCGTGTCCATTGTGACCCACCTCTCTTTCCTGGGAATCTCCCATATGCATGATTACAGTTGTTATATATTATTCTAGCTTAAGACTATAAATGAGAAAATGTTATGATGTTTATGAATTGTATTACGATATAACATGCAAAGATTTAATGGTGACTTAAACTTATAAGAAAATGATCCTTTGGAACCATCAGACTATAGGTGGTGAAAAGGTGATTTTAGCCCCCTAACCCGTTCTCTCAAAAGGGTAGAGTCGGGACTTTAGCTTATCAAAAGGGATAAGTATATGCTAGTGACGACTAGTAAAGTATGAGCTCATAACCTAAATTACTCCCAAAAGGGTGGAGTATAGGGTGGCCTAAGGAAAATAATGATGATGATAAGATTTTAAGTCACCTAAGGCACTAAAGAAATGAAATATGTGCACTATGTCCACATGTAGCTAATATTATATGACGTTCTTTTATGCATGTTATTTGATAATGATGATGAGGAAAATGATGTAATGATAAAGGAAAAGTTCATTGTAAATATGAAATGTTAAGATTATGATGCATTATAAGACGCATGATTAAAAATTGACGAACCTCGGTTAAGTATTTGTCCGAACTTAAAATGAATCTTTGCATGCTCACTATTTTAGAATAATCCCGAGGTTCCTGGGACTTTGATGATGACATCGTAGAAGGAGGTACCTTCTGAGAATTCTTTAGCAAGATTCTCACTCCCTTTTCTTTATTTCCATCATTGTCTCCAGATTCAGATGGCGACATTCGTCCTGTTCGTTGAGACCCGTACTTGGGAATTTCACTATGATCCGGTGCATCGCTCGTATCATTTTGAAGGGAGGTCTTGTGATTCGTGTTTTTATTTACATAGGTCATCCATTTGCACATCCTGTCCCTAGTTATCGATTTTCTCCTACTTCTCCCTATGGCAATGAAATGGTTTTTGAACATGCACGTCCACTTGATGAAAGGATGTTACGTTCTTATCCCGCTTCATCTGCTGTCCATGGATTTCAGTATGTTCCGAGACGAGATATTCTCAAACTGATCCTTCAGAGGACACTCCTACTCATGTATATTCTGAGAGCTCTGCTCTTACTCCCACACGTGTAAGAGAGGGTAGTGAGGAAACAGTTGTTCAGCCGAGGTTAGCAAGAAGGCCCTCCATGCGACTGACTGGTGCATTTCGTGTGTCCCTCCCGAGGAGCTCATCGATGGATCGGATTTATTCCCCATTTCGGTGACGGTGGCCATAGAGAGTTCTTAGTAGATTTATGTGTGATCATGCACCCTAGTTTTAGGATAACCTTCCCGGCTTATGGAGTTATTTAGTTTATGGGCATGAATTTCCTTAAGTATATTTTCTTTTATGGGTTTGCATAAGATAATGATGTATGAACATAACCCACCCTTTGAGTGAGGTTATTGTATGTAAATATATGCTATAATGTGCTTATGGATGATATATGATGGAGCCTAAGTGATATGATGTGATATATTCTTAAACGTCTTATTATACTCCGCTTACTCATTCACGTTGTACTCGGCTCACGTTTTCAATTATGTGTTTAAAAAAAATGGCTCGTAATTTCACTAAGTATTTTCAAATTATGAAGAAAGAACCAAAGCAAGGAGTAAAGTCTAGTCATTAATCAGATTCAACCTAGGTGTATCTAGTTAATTACTAGGGTGTTACATTTTGGTATCAGAGCAGTTCGATTCTCATGGAGCCTGAGGATTGGACTAGCTATGCTTCTAAAGCATAATACGTTAGTGACGTCATGTGTAGATGTTTATCATTAGGATGAGCTTGAGGATTAGAAATACATGACTACTGTATGTTGAAAGTGCCATGGTAACTTGCTCACTTTGCATGGAATATTGGGCCTGATCACCTCAGTGTTGCTGTTTTGTGTGTATAGGGACCAATGGCACGTCGACAACAGACTAGGAGCGCAGCACAGAATAATCAAGACAACGAGACAGCTGAAGCACTCCGCGACGTAGCAAGGACCATGAGAATGATGATGGAACGAATGGATCAGGATCGTCAAGCCAATATGAATCAGGGACATGAGATTGCTGAACATGGCTGCTTTGGGAGTTTCGTAAGGCAAACCCTCCGGTTTTCAAGGGGACACTGAATCCAAATATTGCAGATGAATGGATTCGGAATATTGAGAAGGTCTTTGCTGTAGTCCCATGCTCGGAGGAGCAAAAGGTCATCTTCGCTACTCATATGCTTGAGGGTGATGCGGTCGGTGGACGGTGTTCAAGACTCCTGGAGACGACCGACGTGGACATTGATTGGGAACTATTCAAGGTCCATTTTTACGAAAAGTACTTTCCAGAGTCAATTAGAAATGCCAAGGACATTGAATTCATGCAACTTGTCCAGGGGAATATGAATGTGGCCCAGTACACTGCCAGATTTGAAGAACTCATTAAGTTCTCAAGAATGTACCAAGGAAATCCTGATGAGTACTGGAAATGTATTAAATACGAGTCAGGGTTGAAGGCGGAACTTAATGTGGCAGTTGCACATTTGGAGATTAGGGATTTGTCTACCCTAGTTAACAAATGTCGGATTATTGAAGAAGGTCAGAGAAAACTAAACACCCCAAAGTCAGATAATATTACCAAAAAGTTGACACCTCAAGGTCAGCAGTTCAAGAGGCAGAATCGACCTCCATTTCCCCTTCAATCAAGACCACAAGGGACACAAAGAAATTTTCAACAAGGAAGGCCAAACAACAATAACCGCTATAATAACAATCGCAACAACAACAATAACAACAATAAAGGGAAAGCACCACAAAGAGGTCCAGCAGTACCTCAACGGCCTGCGCCATCCATGGAATGTCCCAAGTGCGGTAAGAATCATGGGAGCATGCCATGTCGAGCCGGAACAAACGTGTGCTATCGGTGTGGAAAACCAGGTCATTATTCCCGAGAATGCATGGAAAGGAACCCGCCAACCCCCAATCCCAAGCCGCAATACCAGGGAAGGGTATTTATCATTAATCTTCAAGAAACAACGAAGTCACGAAATCTCGTGGAAGGTAAGGGTAATATGCATGGTAAAGACTTAATTGTACTATATGATTCTAGCGCTTCTCATTCTTTTATCTCCCATTCATGTGTTAAAAGCCTTAATTTACCTATAACTGAGCTTCCTTTTGACCTTATTGTTTCTACCCCGACTGGAAAACCCGTTAGGGCTTGTAAATGTTGTTTAGATTGTAGTTTTATTATAGATAATAGATCCTTTATTTTAGATCTTATTTGCTTACCCATGCGAGGTTTAGATGTGATTCTTAGCATGGATTGGTTTGAGGCCAACCGTGTCTTTGTTAAATCATATGAGAAAACCATCACTTTTCTTCCTGTTCCTATTGAACCTAAGAAACCCATAAGTCTTTACATAACTGCTGTGGAAATGGACTGTGGTAAGGGTGAGAGTAAAGGTTACATTTTCTTAGCAGCTAGTGATGTAGACTTTGAGCAAAGTATCGATGAGATACCAATAGTAAGAAATTATCCTGAAGTATTTCCAGATGAGATACTGCAGTTTCCTCAAGAGAGAGATAGAGTTTTCCATAGAATTGCTTCCGGGTGTGGGACCTATATCCATAGCCCCATACAGGATGTCCCCATTAGAATTGACCGAGTTAAAAACTCAATTGGAAGATTTATTGGAAAAAAAGTTTGTTAGGCCTAGTGCATCACCTTGGGAGCCCTGTGTTGTTTGTAAAGAAAAAGGATGGGAGTATGAGGATGTGTGTAGATTATAGGCGTTGAATAAAGTAACGGTGAAAAACAAGTATCCTCTCGCTTAGGATCGATGATTTGATGGACCAACTGAAAGGTGCGGTGGTGTTTTCTAAGATAGATTTGAGGTCAGGCTACCATCAAATTAGAGTGAGAGATGAAGACATACCTAAAATGGCCTTTCGCACTCGATACGGCCATTTTGAGTTTGCAAAGAATGTCCTTTGGGTTAACCAATGCTCCAGCTATTTTTATGGATTACATGAATAGGATCTTTCGACCCTATTTAGATCAGTTTGTAGTTGTCTTTATAGATGACATTCTCATATATTCTAAGACCCATGAAGAGCATGAATGCCACCTGACCATAGTACTGGAGATCTTGAAGGAAAAGAAACTATATGCCAAGATTTCCAAGTGTGAGTTTTGGTTAGATAAGGTGCAATTTTTAGGGCATGTAGTATCTAAGAAAGGAATTGTCAGAGATCCTAGTAAGGTAGAAGCGGTAGTAAATCGGGAAAGACCAACCACCAGAATCAAGTAAGGAGCTTTTTGGGTTTAGCGGTTATTACCGTCTATTTATCAAGGGATTTTCCCAGATTTCCTACCTTTGACCAAGTCGACTAGGAAGAACACCCCTTTTTCATGGACCCGGAGTGTGAAAAGAGCTTTCAAGAGTTAAAACACAAGCTAACCTCGACTCCTTTTTTAGTGTTACCCGACCCCAATATGCCTTTCGAGGTGTATTGTGATGCTTCAAAAAAGGGTTTAGGTTGTGTATTGATGCAAGATAGGCAAGTGGTGGCCTATGCATCAAGACAACTCAAGCCACATGAGGCAAACTACCCTACCCATGACCTTGAGTTAGCTGCCGTCGTGTTTGCTCTAAAGATTTGGAGACACCATTTATATGGAGTTAAGTTTGAGGTGTTTTCTGATCACAAGAGTTTGAAATATCTCTTTGATCAAAAAGAGCTGAACATGAGGCAAAGGCGATGGATGGAGTTCTTGAAAGATTATGATTTTGGATTGAACTACCATCCTGGTAAAGCTAATGTAGTAGCTGATGCTTTGAGTAGGAAGTCCTTACAAGTGTCCCATTTGATGGTGAAGGAGGTTGAATTAATTGAGCAATTTAGGGACTTAAACCTAGGAATGACTTTGACCACTAAGGGCATCAGAGCTTGTCATCTTAGAGTGACAAGTGAGTACAAAGAAAGGATTGTTCAAGCTTAAGGGGACGATGCTGAGTTTCAAGAGACTTTAGGGGCAGTGAAGGCAGGAAAGTTGATAGGTTTTACCCAAGGAATGGACGATTTGTGGAGGTTTAAAGGTCGAATATGTGTACCTGCTAGTGGTGGCCTCCGAAAAGATATTTTGGAGGAAGCCCATAAGAGCCATTTTACCCTTCATCCTGGTGCCACCAAGATGTATCAAGATTTGAAGAAGATGTTCTGGTGGCCTGGAATGAAGAAAGATGTGTGCACATGGGTGAGTAAGTGCTTGGTGTGTCAAAAGGTGAAGATTGAACACCAAAAACCCTCTGGAATGCTGCAACCTTTGTCGATCCCTGAGTGGAAGTGGGATAGTATCTCCATGGATTTTGTGACTGGATTACCGAGGACCCAAATGAATCATGATACCATATGGGTAATCGTGGATCGATTGACGAAGTCAGCCTACTTTTTACCTATTAAGGTGACTTATTCCTTGGATAGGTTAGCACAATTATATATTCAGGAGATAGTAAGGTTACATGGGGTGCCGTTGACGATAATCTCGGACCAGGATCCGCGATTTACGTCACGATTTTGGGGAGCCTTTCAAAAGGCGTTTGGTTCAAAGTTGTGTCTAAGCACGGCCTATCACCCCCAAACAGACGGTCAATCTGAAAGAACTATCCAAACCTTAGAGGATATGTTAAGGGCATGTGTTTTAGATCAAAGGGGAAGTTGGGATAAGTACCTGCCACTGATTGAATTTGCATATAACAACAGTTATCATGCAAGTATCGGTATGGCACCATATGAGGCCCTCTATGGACGGAAATGTCAATCTCCCTTATGTTGGTATGAACCCGGAGAGCAAAGTTTACTCGGACCTGATATTGTGAGGGAAACAACGGAACAAATCAAGAAGATTAGGGATAAGATTCTTAGTGCTCAAAGTCGATTAAAAACTATGTGGACAAGCGGCTAAAACCGCTAGATTTTCAAGAAGGGACCACGTGTTCCTAAGGATCACCCCTACCAGGCATAGGCCGAGCAATAAAAGTAAAGAAATTGAGCCCCAGATTTCTTGGTCCGCTTGAAATCCTTACCAAAGTAGGACTGTAGCCTCACCAGTATAGCCCTACCCCGAGTCTATCCAACCTTCATGATGTTTTCCATGTCTCTCGCTTAAGAAAGTATCAATCGACCCGAGTCATGTACTAGAGCCGTAACATGTACAATTAAGAGATAACTGACATTTAACTTACTACCCACGAGAATCGCCGATCGAGGAGTTAAGCGAGTTAAGGAACAAGGTGTACTCTGGTCAAAGTAGCATGGGGACGAGGTGAAACCAAAGAACTTACATGGGAGCTGAATCAAACATGAAAGCACAATACTGAAGTTGTTCTCAGTAACGAATTTCAGGCGAAATTCTTTTTAAGGAGGGAGTAATGTAACGCCCTAATTTTTTTTATTGTCATTAGAAATTACTCTATTACCGAATTACCGTAGGTAATTATTACATAAGATTTGAGGCCGAACAATCCTCAATAAAGGAATATAACATTAGAAGAGAGGTTAGGAACGATTCATGCGAGAGTCGCAAATTAATTTCTCAGACGTATATAAAATGACCAAAATGCCCTTGAAGTTATTTTACTCGTAAAATGAGGATCGTGGGCCCCACCTATTCTCAAGGGGATATTTTGAGGATAATAAGGGATTGTTTGTGTTATGTGTGTTAATAGAGCGAAGGATTTCAATTTTGAGTTCCGTCAGCGAAATGACCAAAACGCCTCAAGGTGCTTTTAACTCGATGTGCGTGCTAACTGAGCCCGAACCTCACTAAAATGTTTTAAAATGTGTTTTTAAGCCATGATTAACCATTGGTTAAGCTCGGTGGCCTCGGCGCTTTTAAGTGAAAGTACGATTTTGCCTGCTTTTGGGCGCTTTGCAATTTCGGGATTTTTGATTCGTATACCAAAACCTAAGCAATATTAGGCTCAAATTAAAGCTTATTAAATTCTAAATATTAATCTAGAGTCAAAATTATGTATTTAGATTGATTAGAACCCAAAATTGCTCAAAAACACCCAAATTGCTTACTAATTCACTTAAACCCTTAACCGTAAATTCTCTAAATTACATGAATACCTTGCCTACACCTAAATAATGCATGGAACACACAAATTTCACTTCTTTGGGCTGTAATGGATGAAATTATTGATGCCATTATGCAGCTGAATTATTGCCAAAAGTTGCACTAAAACAAAATGCCAAAATGTCACCATAAGAGATATAATTCCTTAATTTCATACAACTTTGTCTAAAATGATTTTTCCTCCCTTATTTCTCCTGCAAAATTCCGTCCACTACCTCATCATTTTTGCCAATTAGAAGCCTCAAAATCTTCTATAAATAGGCTTGCTTGAGTGGTCTTGGAATGCTTGGTTCTTAACTAGTTTTTAAGAGCACCAAAAACTTTCTTTCTTCCTCCTCTTTGGCTGAATTCTTTCTTCAATTTTTTTCAAAGAGATTTTGTTTCATTTCACTTCAAGAAACCAAGTTCTCTTCCTCTTCTTCAACTCAGATTAGGTAGGGAGTAGTTTCTAAATTTATTTCTATGCTTTGAGGAGTTGTGTTTTTAGCTCAAAATGATGAAATTATGAACTTACCTTAGCTTTTCATTTTGGTTTTCCTCTTCAATTTTTCTTTAACCAATTCAACCATATGGCCTAGGTGGAACTAAGATGATGGCTTGATGATGAGGACCTTGAGGGTGGATTGTAAATCCATCACAAGTTAGGCCTCTAAAGCTTGAAAATTCCACTTGATGCAAAACTTTAAAGAATAATGCTTTATGATGCTAAAACAAAGATTTTTAGTTTAGAACTTGAAAGATGTATTTTCCTTTTATGTTTTATTTCTTGTTAAGATATGTATTGGGTTGAATTTATAATTCTTTTAAAGTCTTGAAGGAGCTCTAGTAAAGAAACAAAATGAATTTGCATCCATGATTAAGTTTATGCTTTGCATAACCATGTTTACCTTCTATGTCATCACTAAATTTTCAAGAATGAATAAATGAACTTGCATTTCTCATGTTTAAATTCCAAGCTTGTATTTCATGTTTATGTTTCAAGTCATCACTTAATCTTTCAAGATAATAAAGAGGTTGCATCTCATATTTAATTTATGCTCTCACTATATTTTATAATGGCTAAAAGAATCAACGCATGACATGTTTATTTTATGCCATCACCTAAAGATCCTAGAGCTCAAAGACTTGCCCATGTATCACAAGCAAAGAAATATGATTATTGGAGTTAAAGAATTTATTCTTTAAAAAGTCTTGAGATTGGAGGTTAAAAAGATGTAATAATAATTCTCTTCTCCCCCTACTGGTCCTGTGCGGACTACCGCCGCTCCGGTTTCTTAATATTCTCTTCTCCCTCTACTGGTCCTGTGCGGATTACCGCCGCTCCAGTTTCTTGTATCATGTTTATATTTCAGGTTCTTGCATATCATGTTTAATTTTCAAGTCACCACCTTAAATCTTAAAGATAAAGAAATGGAATTGCATATCATGTTTAATTTTCAAGTCATCACCTTAAATCTTAAAGATAAAGAAATGGAATTGCATATTATGTTTATAATTCCAAGCTATCACCTTATAAAGATAAGATTAAAATAAGGTTGTATAGCATGTTTATAATTCTAAGATGTCATCTAAATCTCTAAAGCTCAAGACTTACTCCTTTTATCTTAAGTGAGAATTTTAATTGTGAAGATCCTCCCAAATTTGACAAAAGAACTAGTTTCTAAATGAGTTTTAAGGCTTTGCAAGGATTTTACGGGGAACTAGTATTTTTATATGCACTTAAAATATGATTCTATGTAATTGCATGAGGTTCATGATTCGGCCACTGATATGAGTTTAGTATCAATGTGTGATAATGATTTGATATGATTGAATTTGTGATAATTATGGTTTATTGTTAAGAGAATGATTCATAATTGGTTTAGTAACTAATTAGTTCTATAATTGATAATTCTATGTAAGGATTGGATGCTTATTGAATGATTTCCTGGCTTGCATGTTATAGTTGTTGTTGCAAATAATGAGAATGCTTATACATGAAATGTTCTTTATTATGTAAAATTTACCTTTGTTGCTAGAAGAAAGTGTATCATTGTAAAAGTGTAATTTGGAAAGGTTACGCTAAGGAAAGACTTGGTATTTAAGCGTGTCCATTGTGACCCACCTCTCTTTCCCGGGAATCTCCCATATGCATGATTACGATTGTTATATATTATTCTAGCTTAAGACTATAAATGAGAAAATGTTATGATGTTTATGAATTGTATTACGATATAACATGCAAAGATTTAATGGTGACTTAAACTTATAAGAAAATGATCCTTTGGAACCATCAGACTATAGGTGGTGAAAAGGTGATTTTAGCCCCCTAACCCGTTCTCTCAAAAGGGTAGAGTCGGGACTTTAGCTTATCAAAAGGGATAAGTATATGCTAGTGACGACTAGTAAAGTATGAGCTCATAACCTAAATTACTCCCAAAAGGGTGGAGTATAGGGTGGCCTAAGGAAAATAATGATGATGATAAGATTTTAAGTCACCTAAGGCATTAAAGAAATGAAATATGTGCACTATGTCCACATGTAGCTAATATTATATGACGTTCTTTTATGCATGTTATTTGATAATGATGATGAGGAAAATGATGTAATGATAAAGGAAAAGTTCATTGTAAATATGAAATGTTAAGATTATGATGCATTATAAGACGCATGATTAAAAATTGACGAACCTCGGTTAAGTATTTGTCCGAACTTAAAATGAATCTTTGCATGCTCACTATTTTAGAATAATCCCGAGGTTCCTGGGGACTTTGATGATGACACTGTAGAAGGAGGTACCTTACTGAGAATTCTTTAGCAAGATTCTCACTCCCTTTTCTTTATTTCCGTCATTGTCTCCAGATTCATATGGTGACATTCGTCCTATTCGTTGAGACCCCTACTTGGGAATTTCACTATGATCCGGTGCATCGCTCGTATCATTTTGAAGGGAGGTGCGCAGTTCGTGTTTTTATTTACATAGGTCATCCATTTACACATCCTGTCCCTAGTTATCGATTTTCTCCTACTTCTCCCTATGGCAATGAAATGGTTTTCGAACATGCACGTCCACTTGATGAAAGGATGTTACGTTCTTATCCCGCTTCATCTGCTGTCTATGGATTTCCAGAGTATGTTCCCGAGACGAGATATTCTGAAACTGATACTTCAGAGGACACTCCTACTCATGTATATTCTGAGAGCTCTGCTCCTACTCCCACACGTGTAAGAGAGGGTAGTGAGGAAACAGTTGTTCAGCCGAGGTTAGCAAGAAGGCCATCCATGCGACCCCAGCCTGGTGCATTTCGTGTGTCCCCTCCCGAGGGAGCTCATCAGTGGATCGGATTTATTCCCCCATTTCCAGTGACAAAGGCCATAGAGAGTTCTTAGTAGATTTATGTGTGATCATGCACCCTAGTTTTAGGATAACCTTCCCGGCTTATGGAGTTATCTAGTTTAGGGGCATGAATTTCCTTAAGTATATTTTCTTTTATGGGTTTGCATAAGATAATGATGTATGAACATAACCCACCCTTTGAGTGAGGTTATTGTATGTAAATATATGCTATAATGTGCTTATGGATGTTATATGATGGAACCTAAGTGATATGATGTGATATATTCTTAAACGTCTTATTATACTCCGCTTACTCGTTCACGTTGTACTCGGCTCACGTTTTCAATTATGTGTTTAAAAAAAAAAATGGCTCGTAATTTCACTAAGTATTTTCAAATTATGAAGAAAGAACCAAAGCAAGGAGTAAAGTCTAGTCATTAATCAGATTCAACCTAGGTGTATCTGGTTAATTACTAGGGTGTTACAACTATGGTTACATAGGGGTGCGAATAATGGTTGAAAGATTTATAAGTCAATGTAAAAACATGAGATGTTTTTAGAATATTAATTACCAAGAATGGATGGACCTAAGGTAGTTGATATCTAAGGTTTAGTGGGTTGGACTTAACGATGCATGATAGGCCAAGAATGGATGTACCTAAGGTCCAAAATACTAAGAGATAAATAAGATTAAATCATACATAAGATATATTGAACAAGAGTTGTTCACTTATAAAATATTAATTCTCTAAGAATGGATGTACCTGAGTAAGGTTAAGAATTTAATCACTTGCTAGGAATCTAATCTGCCTAAGATTTCCATTTCCTATTCTGAAAGCGTAGGATTTGAAAAATTAGTTGGAGATCATTTTGATTATAAGACCATGATAATTATGATAGATATATATAGCGAAAACTAATTCAATCTTGTTACTTTATGCAATTTTATTGAAAATGAAATCTTCGAACCCTGCTACATTCTCGATGCAAATAGGCTTACTGGGCCTAATTTTGTGGACTGGTTTTGCAAATTGAAAATTGTTCTGAATTCAGAACATATTGGATATGTTTTGGACACTCCATAGCGTGCTGCATTGGCAGAAGGGGCAACTGAACAAGAAACCAATTCCTATCATAAATGGCATGCTGATGACATGTAAGCATGATCTTACATGTTAACTTCTATGGCTAATGAGTTGTAGAAGTAACATGAAAACATGAAATTTGTTGCTGATATTTTGTTGCATCTTAAGGAGTTGAATGGTGAGCAAAGCAGGATTGCTAGGTAGGAGATATCAAAATAGTTATGTCAGGCTATGATGTAAGAAGGGTCTTATGTTGAAGCTCATGTGTAAAAGATGATTATGCTGATAGAACAACTTGAGAATCTTGAGTTCTTCATGGATTTCAACCTCTATTTGGATTTGATCCTATAGTCCTTGCCAAATTCATTCTCTCAGTTCAATGTGAACTTTAACATGAACAGGATAAAATGTTCACTTGCTGAATTGCATAACATGTTGGCCACAACCCAAAAGGCTATGTTTAACAATAAAAGGAAAGAAAAGCTTCCACTTATGGTAAGATTAAGAAGAAGAGCAATAAGAAATCTGTTCCCAAGTCATTAGCTAGGGTGTCCAAGAAAAAGGGTAAGAAACAAGTTGTAGATAAAGGAAGATGTTTCCATTTCGATAAAGTTCGGCATTGGAAGAGCAATTGCCCTCAATACTTGGAGGAATTGAAGGCAAATAAGGGAAAGAGTATGCCTTTGGAAGGTATGTCTGTTTCTTATTTTTCTGGTAGTTCATATAGCTCAAATACTTTGTGGTTTCTTGATATTGGTGCAAGTTCTCATATTTGTACCTATTTGCAAGAACTAGCAAGTAGTAAAGTCCTAAGAAGGAATAAAGTGAACTTGAAGGTAGGCAATAGAGCAAGTGTTGCAGCCAAAGCTATGGGGTCAACTTCTTTATTATTATTGAATAATCATGTTATGATTTTGGATCATGTTTTGTTTTTCCCAAGTGCTTATCGAAACATTATATCAATTTCTAGTTTGACTAAAATTGGTTATTCCTTTCTTTTTAGGATGATGTTTTCAACATTTATTTTAGAAATGATGTTGTTGGCATTGGTTACATTCATGGTGGGCTTTATTATATAACACCAAAAACAAAGCATCTCCTAGGATTGCTGAAATGAATGCTATATCTAATTCAAACACAAGACTGGTTCACAACGCGGAGGATAGGATAAACATATTGGAGAAGATGAGACTACTAGTTCCTTTGGGTTTTGAACCCATTCCTACTTGTAAGTCATGTCTACAAGGCAAAATGACTAGGTTTCCATTTAGTGGACAAATAGAATTGGCTTAAGAAGTTTTAGAGCTTATGCATAGTGATATGTGTGGCCCATTCACTGTAACGGCTAGGGGTGGATATTTCTACTTCATAATCTTTACTGATGATTTATCTAGGTATGAGTATGTTTATCTTATAAAGCATAAACATGAATCCTTTGAAAGATTTAAGGAGTCCAAATCAGAAGTAGAAAATCAAACAGGAAAGAACATCAAAGCTCTTTAATCCAATCGAGGAGGAGAGTACTTAAGTACTAAGTTTGATAAATTTCTTAAATTGAATGGCATTATTTCACAACGTACTCCACCAGGAACACCTCAATTAAATAGTGTTTCAGAAAGGAGAAACCGTACTTTATTAAATATGGTGCGGTCTATGATGAGTTATACAGATTTTCCCATTTCATTATGGGGATTCACATTGCATACTGCTTTTCATATTGTACATAGAATTCCTTCCAAGTCAATTCTTACTACTCCATTTGAATTGTGGTTTGGTAGGAAGCCTAGTCTTAGACATGTCAAGATATGGGGTTGTCCAGCATTTATTAAAAACTTGAACACCGATAAATTGGAAACTCAGTCCCTGAAAGGCAGGTTTGCAGGGTATCCAAATGATAGCTTTGAATATCAATTTTACCTTCCCACTGAATAAAGAATTGTTATTGGTAGAGATGTTATTTTTCTTGAAAAAGAGTTTGTTCAAGAAGGAGGCATGCGAAAGAAAATAACTCTAGATAAAGAGTCATTAGCCTAACAAACCAATGAAATGCCCAACACCATGGACATTGGCCAACCACTACAAGAGCTCATTCAAAATGAGAGTGTTACAGAATCCCGAAGGTCAAGTAGGGTAATTTGTCCTCCCATGAGATATCTTAATCTCCTTGATAGTGCACTAGAATTGTTCATATATGGATATAATGATCATAGTGATGATCCTACTACTTATGAGGAAGCTATATTTGATATAGATTCTTCAAAATGGCTAGAAGCAATGAAATCCGAAATGGATTCCATGTATTCAAATCAAGTTTGGGAACAAATGGATTTATAAAAGAAAGATTGGTGTAGATGGAAAGGTAAAAAACTTTAAGGCCAGATTAGTACCAAAAGGCTATCGCCAAAAGGAAGAAGTCGACTATGAAGAGACTTGCCTGTAGCAATGATTAAATCCATCAGGATATTGTTAGCCAGAGTAGCACACTATGATCATGAGGTTTGGCAAATGGATGTTAAAACTGCTTTCCTTAATTGACACATTGAGGAAAACATATTCATGGACCAACCCAAGGGTTTGGAGTCTGAGGATAGGTCTAAAGTATGCAAGATTAAGAGATCCATTTATCGTCTTAAGCAAGTTTTGAGAAGTTGGAATCTTCATTTTGAGGAGGTCATTAAAACATTTGATTTCATTAAGAATGAAGATGAGCCATGTATTTACATGAAGGTCAGTAGGAGCAAAATTGTTTTTCTTGTATTATATATGGATGACATTCTGTTAATCGGGAATGATGTGGGCATGCTACCAACTGTAAAAGTTTAGTCGTCGAAGACTTTCTCCATGAAAGATTTGGGAAAAGCAAACTATACTCTCAAGATTCGGATCTAGACGAATAGACTGATGAGACTAATAAGTGTTTCCCAAAGTCTATATTTTTAAAAGGTGTTGAAAAGGTTCAACATGCTTGATTCTAAGAGAGGATTACTCCCTGTGAGCATGGTATTCACCTCTCTAAAGCAATGTCACCTAAGACACCTAAAAAGAAGGAGAAGATGGCTAAGGTACCCTATGTCTCTTGTTAGCTCTAGAACATTTTAGAAAGTATTAATGCAAAATGTTATGAGTGATAACACAACTAATTTGGAGAAAATATTTTGAATAAGGACTAATGTTTCCCGTGAGTTTCTTGAATTCACATGGCACATGCAAATATATTTAATCTTATTTGAAGAGATTGAGATTAATAAAAGTGAAAAATATATCATGAAATGAACATACATATGCTTAATAGATTGAAGAATATTCTAAAATACAAGGAACCAAGGCTTAGATCTTCAAAAAGTAGCACACAATTTTAGAAAGTATATTTCAAGTTAAGTTTTAAATCCAACTTCGAAGCCAGTGTGCACTACCTTTAATCATTATAATTACAATCATATCAACATCTACAAGATCTGATTGAAGACTGAAGGATCAAAGAAAAATCAAGAAATTGTTACCATACTTCAGAAAGCACGTTTCACAATGAAACAATGCACTTTACAAGAAAAAGAGGGAAATTTGAAATTCAAATTTAAAGTCAAACTCAGTCATAGATTGATGTGACATCTCTTTTATCAACTTGGTCAACTGTCCCAACTTCTAGAAGGAGAAGTTCAAAAACCTTGTTTAGAAAGTAAAAAATAGTTATTGAAAGTGACCTTAGAAACCTCTATCTCACAACGGCTTCTGTAATAGCTCTGATAGCGCCGAACTGCTCCTCAGGACTGCATTTTTCAAGACCCAAACAGATGATTAACATATGTCACTTGGAAAATAGATCTAGAGCAATGGTCATTAATGCTGATAAACTATAAATAGAGATGTTATGCTCAAAATCAAAAGATTGTTTTTAAGCTCTTGCAAAAACACTGCTAAAACACTAAAGAATTTTCTCCTCATCTTTTCTATAAAGACATTACTGCTTGTAATCAATATATTGTTCGTAAAAATCTTCTTTTTATGTTTTTAGTAGATCTTACATTCTTCCTAGGAAAAATTATAGAAGGAAGTCATTCAAGTTTTCCAAGTCTGTTATTGTTCATCTTAAGAAAATTTGAGTGTTGGTCAGTGTTGAGTGATAAACCCAAACATAAACCTTTATAACCTCAATCCTATAGTGATCATTGTAAGTTAGCTTGGAGAGGCTAAGCAAAGACTACTTGTAATGTGAGTACACTACTATTGGCCATGGGGTTTGCGTAGAGAGGCTAGTCAAAGACTACTCAAGTTGTAACAGTAAGAGTGCATTACTGGCCATTGTGTTAGCTTGGAAAAGCTGGTGAAAGACTACTCGGGCTGTGATGGCAAAGTATAGTTGCTAGTCACTAATAAGAGATTGGGAATGCTACTGTAAAGACTATCAAACTTTCTCGAGTTAAGAAAGATTATTAGTGGAACTCAATAGTGGTTGAGAACTAGATGTAGGTAGGTTGGCCAAACCAGTATAAAAACATCTGCGTAGTGTCTTCTTCTCCCTTAACTCCTTTATATTTACTGTATTGTGCCTATTACATTGTCTTTTTTGGAAAATCAACTTACACACTTTTATCATATTTGTTGTAGTTTGGAAAGTAGCTTTCTGAGGTAACTAACAATGTTTCAGTTGTACTTCAAGTTAAACATTTGATAGTATATTGTTTAAGTTTTTTATAAACAAAGAAGGAAAGAAAAAACAAAGCACGATTCAACCCCCCTTCTCGTGTGTTTTTCTACCTACCCCTCTACCATCAGTTGCCTCATGTATGCAATGTTGTGCCTTAGCCCAGATATCGCACATGCTATTAGTATGACTAGCAAGTTTCAATCTGACCTAAGACTAGAGCAATGGGTAGCTATCAAAAACATCCTTAAGTACTTGAGAAGGACTAGGTATATGGTCTTAGTATATAGAGGAGGTGATTTAAGATTAGATGGTTTTACATATTCTCATTTCCAATTAGATGTAGATGATAGAAAGTCTATCTTGAGTTATATATTCACTTGTAATGGAAGAGCAGTTAGTTGGAAAAGTTTTAAATAGCTAACAACTATAGACACCACTATAGAGGTTGAGTATATTGCTGCATCAGATGCAGTTAAGGAGGTAGTTTAGATTAGGAAGTTTACAACAGAACTTGGTATAGTTCCTTTAATATTGTTGCCAATTGCTCTCTACTGTGACAATAGTGGAGCAATTGCTCAGGCAAAGGAACCTGAATCACATTAGAAATCCAAACCCATTGAGAAAAGATTTCACATTATTCGATAAATAGTCAGGCGGGGTAATATAGCTGTACAAATGATAGCTTCAGCAGAAAATGTCATTGATCCACTTACAAAAGCCATGACACAACAACAACCGGACAGGATTCTTGAGAAGATAGGTCCTAGATACTATACTGAGTGGCTCAAGTACGAGTGGGATATCGTTAGTTGTATACCCTAAAGCTAAAAAATATAAGTACTAATAATTCCTATTAATGACAGCTTATTATTCTTTTAACCATAATTTATGTTTATTTGAATAAGTCCATAAGATACTTGTGAGATACTTTATTCTCAAGAGTTTGAGAATATGAGTGACAGAGTAGTCTAGTACAATATCTTTAAAATAGTTCACGATTATAGGAATTCTAATTAGACATTATTATTCCAGAAGATCGTCGCCTCTGTCTGTTTCCATGATTGTTATGAGATGCTAATGAAGATAGAGTAGTGAGTCTCATATATATAACATTAGATGCCAAAACAAATATGTGGACGCTTATAGGATAAATGGGTTGAATGTGACAAATAGATAAAGTTCACATGGTAATTTTACTAATGTCAATGAAATATTATCTGGATCATATCGGTGCATATAATCCTTAGACCTGAAATGGCACGATTATCTTACATATAGGTAGCTATAGTTTGCGACTCTCTCTGTATAGTCATGCTATGCATTAGTATTAAGCAATTTATGGCTATAGTTAGTTATGTATGGAGATAGATGATTAGTCAAGATGGGATTCATTAGCTCATGTAAATGAGGATAGGTCCTATGTGTTATCTCTAGAACCCTTCTGAAAGATTCAATGAAATATATTTTGAATGACAACAAAGCAAATTTAAAGAAAATACTTTGAAGAATGACTAATGTTTATTTTGAGTTTCTTTAAATAGCAAACAAATTTTATCGTTAGAATAACAAGGCTTATTTAAGCAAGAATAATTTCACTTTACATATGCAAACATGGTTTATCTCGTTTTAAGAGATATGAACTAAATGAAAGTGATAATTATGTCAATATACGTGCTTAAAATGTCTAACGATTTGAAGAAAAGCAACCAATACAAGAAACCAACATGTGGGACTTCAGAAAGTACACCTGAAATGAAGATATCAATCAAACATTGAAGCCAAAGTGTTCTACTATCTTCAATTATCCTACTTATAATGCTTCATTCATTAACAAGCTCTGATTGAAGACAAAAAGACCAAAGAATCATTAGCGAAATGATACTGCACATCAAAAAGCTCACTTATAATGACACAGTTCACTCTACAAGTAAAAAGAGGAAAAATTTGAAATATAAATTTGAATTTGAAAAGTGAAAACACAGTGTCTGAATTGGTGTGTCATCTCTTTTGCCTTTGTGGCCAACTAACCCAACTTCTAGAAGAAAGAGTTCAGAAATCATGTTCAGAAAGTAAGAGTAGTTTTTGAAGGGACATCAGAAACCTCAAGCTTACAACGGCTTCTGCAATAGCTCTGACAAATAGATAAACTACTCTCCTTAACTATTTTTCCAAGACACAAATAGATGATCAACACGTGTCACTTGGAGATCTGATCAAGGGCAATGGTCACAAAGAAGACCATTTATAAATAGAGATGCTATGCTTTCAAAGAAAAAGATAGACGTTGCACAAAGAGCAAAAACTCTATGAAATTTTCTTCTCATTTGTAAAGCTCATTACATCTTGTAATCATTTTCCTTGCTTGTAAAAATATTCTTTCTTTGTTCCTTCATTGTTCATATATTCTTCCAAGGAAGAATAGCAAGAAAGAAGTCAATCAAGTGTTTCTCTGATCTTTCTTTGTAAATCTTAAGAAAACTTGTGTGTAAGTTAGTTTGAGTTACAAACCCAAACACAAACCTTTGTAACCTCGATTCAGTAGTGATCGATGTGAGTTAGCTTAGAGAAGCTAGTTAAAAGACTACTTGCAACGTGACAGTAAAAGTGTTTTAATAGGCACAGTTTAGCTTGGAGAGGCTGATCAAAGATTACTTAGTTTAGCTTGGAGAGGCTAGTCAAAGTGTAACACCCTAATTTTAACCCAATTTTCTAGAACACATTAGGTTAAACATTAGGCTATTACCTCATAGTCTCATCTTTTTCTTGAAAATATTTAGCGGAAATTACAGTAAATTTTTTTTTGAAAGTATAAAACAAAGTGAGAGCCGCGAACTTAACTATTCGAATAACAGAAACGTGAGACATGATTAACACTCATAGAGAGAACTCAAAAAGGAAAACATATAATAGTGGAGCAGAAATCATCATAACAAGAGAAACATTTCATTAATAACATATTTAGAGTACATAGGTAGTCATACCCGCATAGGTACAGGCAAAGCTTGTGATAAAGAAGAAATAAAATACAACAAGAAACACAAGTGTAGGGTGCGACTACAATAAAAATCCAAAATGCTACCCTTCTAGTAAGCTACGAGTATAAATCCACCACCCCTCCCAAAAGATATAGCCGAAGGGAATATCCTTGCAACGCTTGTGTACTCGAAAGCTCCACCGGGGTGTAGTGCACCTCCCTGGCTGGCGTGTCAATGAAGTCAACGAACATCGCCATCGCTCTCTGAAGATGTGACGGGAGAAAAGAGAGAGGAGTGAGAATTCTTAGTAAAGAATCTCAGTAGGAGTCTCCTATCCTAGGGTTACATCGTTCACATCCCCAGGAACCTTGGGTTTATTTCATAAAGACAAGTGAGCATATATCAAGTTCATTTTAAGTTCTAAAGTGTATTTTAGCCAAGGTCCATTCATTTTAGGATGATCTTAATGTCATGAATGCAACATAATAAAGAATGTATGCGTGGCGCTACTTAATGCACATACATCAATCATCATCATACTTAGTGGTATTAAGTGGCAATTAGAACACATTCATATGGGACAAACTTAGTGACATAATCATAATCATAAAACTTCTCTTCCTTATGGGCCACCCTAAAAGACAATCGAACTGGGGGTGCTCGGCCGAACCGGTGTCACCCAGAACGTGTCACATCTCTAGGTTATGAGCTCATACCTTAACTAGTCGTCACTAGTTCTTACTTACCATTTAATGATAAGCGTATCATAAATCATAAATCCCGACTATCTGAGTACGGGTTAGGGGGCAAATCTCTTAGGGGTGCTCGGCCGAACCGGTGTCACCTAAGAGTAAAAAAAATGGGTACCGATGTCACATGAGTTCTATGGAGGTGCTCGGCCAAACCGGTGTCATCCTAGAACCCATCTTAGTACCTTAATTTTCAAAATCTTTAAGTCCCCAAATTTGTCGGAAATTCGGCGGCACGATGGCATCACGCCGAATTTCTTCCAAATTTGTTTTATGCCACATAAACATATATCCTCATGAATTCCTCATATGAATAACGTCATCATCCTTCACATAACATATGCATCATCGTAAAACATCTTAACATACCTTAGTATCATATAAATATCATTCTCATATTCTTAATGTCTTATGCATTGACTGCTATGGTCTTTAACTCACAGTCTAAGTTATGAATCATTCAAAGCTAACCTCTCGGGTACTTAGGAGGTTATGACTAATGTATATCTCTCTTCATACTATGGTCAAGAATATCTCTCAATCTCAAAGGTGCAGAATTCATAATTTCAACTTTACGGGTACCTAGAAGTCACGACAATGACCCTTTCTAAGTTCGGTTTGCTCCTAAGGCACCAAGATCAAGTCCTAAACCAATTATGAGTCATTTTTACACATTTAAACTAATTTAGAACCATGATTATCATTACTAAACCTTGCTGGACAGAATCCAGAAAATTCTAACATTAAGGGATCTAGAACTCTCAAATTAATTCTTTTCTAGTTTCTAACCTTTCTTATCTTTTACTTATGAGTTTTTCCATTGATCATACTTAAACATAAGCATGTTATCATCGTTAAAACAGCTCATACAGTGGCCAAACATAGCAAGGCGGAACTAAAACAACACTCTCCATACAAAGGCATAAAACATACTTTTTAAAGCACATAGGATACTAGTTTCTCTTGGAACCTTTTTAAAACCTTCAAAACTCTTTTGTAAACATTTTTAACATCTAAAATCATCAAGATATTTATAAGGGCAGTAGCTAAGTTGAATTTATTTCAAGAGGTACTAAATCTATAAAACTTAGTTCTATATGTTCTTTGAATCCACATAGACTTAGAAAAATTATAAAGCATAACTTACGGGCATTTGTGATCAAATGAAACTTATCCTAAGTCTGCTCATCTCACATAGTCAAGTGGGCATTCTAAGAGAATGCTTTCCATGTCTAACTCTCATTTGAGACCTTGGGACAAATCTTTGAGCTCTAGAGCTTTAGGTGATGACAAAACATAAACATGCCATGCACTTCATTTTTATTGTTCATTAGGGAAATAAAGTGAGAACTTGAAAAGTAAATAGCTCAAAATAAATATGAGATGCAACTTGTTATTATCTTGGATTTTAAGTGATGACTTGAATAATAAACGTGAAATGCAATGCTTGGAAATTAAATATGAATATGCAAGTTCATTTTTTAGTCTTAGAGCATTAGTGATGACATAAAAATAAATCATGCTATGCAAGGCATAAACTAAATATGAATGCAAGTTCATTTTGGTTTAATAACTAGAGCTCGCCCAAGACTTTAAAGAACCAATATTGACAACCCCAACATAGTCTCATCAAGTCAAGAGAATGGAACTAAAAGAAATCTCCATATTTTCAAGAAAAGGAATTATGGTCCAAATCATGAGGCCAAGAGAAAGTAATCCATATTCCTTTTTGAAATCATTCTTATTTTCTTAAGTTGAAAACTTTAGTGAACTTCATAGCATAATAATAAAAACTAAAGAAAACTCAAGCTTTAGGGGTCTCATTATGATGAACACATAGTCATCATCTAGAGGTCCCCATCATCAAGCCATCATGTATGAGTTTAAAGGTCATGAAGGCCAAAAACTCAAGAAGGAAACCAAGAGAGTTTTAAAAAGAAATTCCAAGAGGTAGCTAGAGAAAAACTCATTTTTCATGGAAATGAGATGCAAAGAAACACTCCTACCTAGAGTGAAGACAAAGAGCTTGAACTTTGAGAGAAGAAAACAAGATGATGAGCTCCTCCAAAAGGCTTGATGTTTTCGGCCAAGGGGAGATAAGGAGGTTAGAGTTGTGTTTGAGGTGAGGTTGTGTTTGAGATGAAATATTTGAGAGGTTTGATGGTGATTCAAGGTTATGGGGTGATGTGTGAAGGTTATGAGATGATGATGATGAAGTAAAGAGATGAAAAAGATGAAGATGAAAAAGAAAGGAACTCTTTGGGACTAGAGAGAAAGAAAGAAACTAGCAAGACTACTCTAAGCTTTAGCAAATGCTCAATGTGCATCCAATGCTAACACAAGCTCCCTATTTATAGAAAAATAAAGTGATAGGTGAGAGAATGGAAAGCATGGCTGATGGTAAGAAAGAGAAAATATCTCTTTGATGGTGTCATACAAGCATAGTTTGAAGCATGGAGCTCATGACACAAGGTATGGCTTCAAGCATGGGTTTTTGAGTGATCTTTTCTTTAAATTGTGGATGAAATTAGGCTTCTAGAAGACCAACATGGCTGGAAGTTTTTCAGCCACAAATAATTGAAGAGAATGATTTATTTTACTTGGTTATTCATTTGGAAAAGCAAGCTTGATTGAAATTATGACAAGGCATGACAAGTAAGGTGATTTGAGATGATTTTCCTTTAAGTTTGAAATGAAATAATTCATGAAAATGGGGGATGATTTTTGGTCAGATTTGGGCAGCAAGGAGAGAGGAAAAATCTTCCATGTAATTGGGTGTAAATGATAGGATTAAGTGTAGGTTAGTTTAGGTACAAGGTTAGGAGTAATTAAGCTTAAGTTTAGGTAACTAAGCATGTGTATTAGGAATTTTATGACAAGGTTAGGAGTGCTCTTACATCATTAGAGAATTTAAAACTCATTTGTGAATAAATAATGTGTATCATAATCCCATGATTTAAGGAAAGAGAGAGAAAATACTATTTGTGCACTATTTGCACACTATTCATTGATTCCTACACTCAAGGTCCTTGAATTTAAAGATAGGGTTTTAAGTTTATCTAAGCAATTTTAGGTTCTAATCATCCTTATTAAATTATTTTGACCTTAGATTAATTATGGAAATTAATTAACCTTCGATTAGAGCCTAATATTGCTTAGGTTTCGCTTAACCGTGTGATTAGGTGTAAACATATGAAACTACGGGCAAAACCGTAATTTTGCACTTATTTTGCCCGGGACCTCCGAGACCAAAACTGAGACCACAGAATACATAAAAATGTCTTTTAAACCCATCTGGAGAGGTTTCGGGTTCATCCGACACTTGCAAAAGGGTAAAACGCCACAGGGGCATTTTGGTCATTTTGACCTGAAAACTCGAGAAACAAGATTTTCGATCCCGGAAAGATACACAAGTCATCCAATCCCCTTCCAACATTGAGTTTGTCCTTCGAGTACTACCGGACCTGGCTTTGCTCGAATTCCGGGCTGATAATGACCTCAGGGGCATTTTGGTCATTTTCACTCTAGCAGAAAATCGGGGCGTTACACAAAGACTACTTGGTTCAGCTTGATGAGGCTGGTGAATAACTACTTGGTTGGTGACAGTAGGGGTTGTCTACTGGTCATTGATGAGAGCTTAGAAAGGCTAGTGTAAAGACTATCCTTGTTCTTTCTCTGGTAAGGGAAAATGTTTAGTGGAACTCAACTGTTGTTGAGAACTGGATGTATGCAGGTTAGTCGAACCAATATAAAAACTTTTGACTGGTATCTCTCTTCTCCTTCATTTTTTTAATTTTTGCTTTTAGTTTATTTATTGTGTTTCTTTTGAAAAGTTTTCCTTTATGTGTTTATTTCACATTCTTAGTTCAGAAAGTTCACTTTCTGAAGTTGCTAATATTGCTTCTGCTACACTTCAAGCTCATAGCTTGATAGTATCTTGATTAAGTTTTTCAAAAGCTAAATAGGAAAAGAAAACATGAAACACGATTCAA
The DNA here is from genome assembly GCA_031216125.1 of Dalbergia cochinchinensis. Taxonomy (NCBI): domain Eukaryota; kingdom Viridiplantae; phylum Streptophyta; class Magnoliopsida; order Fabales; family Fabaceae; genus Dalbergia; species Dalbergia cochinchinensis. The sequence goes on along the minus strand of CM062375.1, from coordinate 19,139,568 downwards.
CTCCCCTTCTCATGCACTTTCCAATCTACACTATGGATGAGGGGTTGTTCTTAATCATAAAATCCTTGGCCAAGGTACTTGGACTTAAATAGAAAAGACTTCATGTCACATTGATTGAAGAATGAAAAACTCAAAGAATCCATATGATCTAAGCTATAGGTTTTGATATTATCCATGACCATGGCTGGATTGGGATCCTATAATGAAAGGATTTGAATGCATAGGAAATATGATTATTAGTTCACTAGAATTTTCTCATTGATATATTTTGTCATGACCTAATCAGATTGTGACTAGCACATAGGGAGCATGCTCCCTAGCTGGCCTTAAGACACAAATTTTTCCAAAAAAAATAGGATAGAGTTTTCTCTATTTTTCAGATATATCCCAAATACATTAATACCTAACAAATTATGATAGATAAATCCGTAGTGTTTGGGTATCAAACACTCTTAGAATGCGCCCTTAGCAATTAGAAAGACATCCCAACCCAAGTTCAATAATCCATAAGTTTCAAACCAAAGAATCCAATTTATCAATTCAACCATAGAACCAAAAAAAAAAAAGTTCTTTTCAAAATAATTTAGATTACAAGCCACATATATATAATTTTTTAATAAGATCGAAATCAGAAAATCTAAGGACCTTGCCTGTGGCATATAGAGCAATTGATAGCCTAACAGATAAAACCTAAGACTCAAGTTTCAAATTAAAAGAGATGGCCTTCTTAACTCTCAAGGAGGCTCACCAATTCCAGACCATCTACTTTTGAGCCAAGGAATTGGAAATAGATTCAACACTTGCAACTGAAAAGGGGGAGGAAACAGTGGAGTGAGTTTTACAACTCAATGGTAGACAGAATGACTATAACCCACATGAGACAGTATACAAACAAAAAGTAAAACAAAGATAAATTCACAATTATAAACAACATTTTCTTACATTTAAAGAAAATATCTTTGAAAAAAAATCAACTTTTATGGAAAATATTAGGGACTTATAAAATTCGAAATAAATAGGAGGATTCATACTTAGATGGCTACTTCTTCATGTGATCCTAAAACAGGACGATTCTACCCATGTAAGTAGCCATAGAATAGGAGAATCCACTATGTGGTCCTAAATCAAGATAGTCAAGGTGCACCAATGCTAATACCTACTGCCCAAAACATATGTACATAGCTACTAATTTAGTTCTCAATATTTCATAAAAGAAGGGTCATGCCCATATTTCACAAGTCCTTCCTCAATTCATAATATAGGCATACTAACTTTCAAACATTTTGAAGATATGAAATCCAGCATTCCTTTGTGAAAATTCCAAATATCTAGTCAATATCATTTAGTCTCGTGTTAATTTTTAATAAAATATTCAACATAATCGATTGATTTTCTTTAAACATATATTGTTGGCAAATAATTATTTTTCAGTTTCTAATTTACTAATATGTATTTTGAACTAATATAACATGCATAAAAACAATTATAGACATAATGTCTACTTACAAACTGGTTCTAAAGAATTGAAGAGCAACTTCCAAGTACCACCAATCAACCAGTTGATGCTCAATTGCTCTAAAATTTTAGGAACAAGACAAACATAATGTTAGAAAGCTAATAATACCATCAATTTGTATCAATTAGCTTCCATTGATCGAAAACCCTAAGTCTAAAGAACGAGGGTTCCTAAATCCCCTAGTTCTATAATTGACAACCATAGAGAACTCAAAATGATAAATAGGACAAGATTGATACTTACCTACTACTCTAGAAGAAAAATTAGAGGGATAAAGCAATCCAAAACTTGTGGCTCCAATCGGTTCCTTTCTTAGGGGGAGAAACTATGAATAGTGGATTAAGGGAAGAGAGAGATCACAATGGCTATCGGAGGGGGAGGCTGGGTGCGGTGTGGTCATGGCTTCATAGAAGAGAAAGAATCAAGAGAGGAAGCGAGGGAGTGTTGTGCGCACCAATAATAAAGGAAATAATGGGGATGAAAAAAGGGAAAAAGAACAGGAAAAAAGAGAGAAAGAAATGGGTTTCACCCACTAAACATTGTACCTATAAAGTTTTATCTGTCTTAGTCTATGCCAAACAATGATCCCATTTATTTTATCTTTTCATACTGAGAAATATTTTAAAATCACAAACAAAAATAAATTATTTGGTTATCACAACAAAGTCCATATTTATTTTTAGTTTACCATATTCACTTTTGTTATTACTACCACCCCCCAACTACCACCACCACGACATGAATTAATTTAAATTACTAGTCATCACACATTCGTCATTGTGTTGGTGGTCATGGCATGTTATGCTAGTTATTATCTATGACTTATGAGAATCAAGGGTATTTTGGGAATTGTATTTTAGGTTCGAAAATGAGTTTTCATTAAGATCAAAGGTTTTAATTTTGTGAGACCAATTAGTGATGAACATTGTTAGTCACACACAATAGAATATGTATATGTCAAGAATGAATTAATTCTAATTAATGTAGTTAATTAGAAATTAATTACTGAATTGGACTTGTAATTTGATTGTAGGGTTGCTCACACATCCCAAAATCAAATTCAACATGGTGGTGAATCCTTAAAAAGAAAAAAAAAAGGGAAAAAGCTTTTATATGGAAAGTCCATATTTTAGAAACTTGTGTCAGGGGCGTTTTGGTCTTTTTTAAGTTTGGGTTAATGTAAGACATGAGATGACTTATATATGAGATTATATTATTTTGTAAACATCAAAATTACATAAGCCTATATAAAATGAGAATTATTTGAAAATAAATGAATTCAAATTTTAAATAAGTTTTTGATTGGGAATTAATGGAGAATTGATATGTGACATAAAGTCATCCCAATATTTGTACATGCCAAATTTTAAAAAAATCTACAACCTAAAAAAGAAAAGAATCTAACACATACTAGTTCACAGTATTAAAAAGGGAGAAACCAATTGAGCATTCAGACATCTTTGTTCTTAGAAACCACTCTACCACCAACTCCATATTAGTCTAGGTTTCCAAGGGCAACGACGAATAAGACTTAGACAAAAAGGAGTTCCTTGACATATCTATTCGTGTGGATAAGCTACAAGTGCGATTATGCAGCCAGGTATTTGTGAGATGGACAATTACTTTTTATAGGACTTCACTACAAGAGGTATATGTCTTGTTTATTTTTAAAGTTTAGGTATTTATGTTATCTAAATGCTACGAGGTGATACTCTATTCAATGAAATATGATTTCCTTTAGTGTAATTCTACCCTATATGAATTGTTCATGTGATAAAGAAAAAAGTTTCGTTCACTACTGTTTTTATTCCACTGCGTCCATATGGTATTTTCCAACCGAACAATCACATTTTATCGAAACTGCGAGATGTTTGTAGCAGGTGTAAGGTTAGATTAATTCGGTTTTTTAGGCCAATTTTTCATAAATCCCACATTGAAAGCGATTGGTCATGGAGGGCCTTTTCTGATTTTTGAGAAGCATCTAGTATATTATCGAGCAAATTCTTCTCTGGGTGCTAATTAATTTGCTGTTAAACTTTAGTGCTCGAGTGGTCAATCATGTGGTTCAAGACAGAATGTGGAGAAGATTGAAGGGTACACTTGGTGTTGTCGAAGGGAACATGATAATGAGCTTACATGGGAATCATATTGTTGATACTCGACAAGGTGTAAGAAAGTTTGTTTGTCACTTGTGAAGGTGTTGATCTAATTATGGAACCAGCGATATTGATAATACTCAGTCACTGAAATGTTGCCTTCACAATTCACAGTTTCATACACAACAAGCCAACACTCACTTTGTAGCACCACCAACCTCATATGTCCATTACCATTATTGGCCTATGACACATGTTGCAGAAAAATAAATGGAATTAATAAGCACATAGAGAAAAGGCCAATGCCGTTACATATTTTCTTGGTCACCTTCAATTCCAAGTTTTGTTTATCTCTAGAAGATTCAAAATGATTATGATATTTCCCAAGATCCAAAATCCAATGTAAGCAAGACACTTAAAAAGCGACAAGCTTTGTAATCAAAATCGAATGAAGAGCAACATTCATCATCCCGAAAGATTGATAAGAACTAAGGTTTTACAACTTCAATTCACATTTTTCTTTCTTAGACTTAAAAAGTGAGAGGCTATTGCTACTCCGGTTTATCTAACATCACTCCTCATATATTATCTTTATGTATAATATTTCTAACATGCCCTCAATACAAAACTTGTTTTATACTTATTTAGCTAATTTATATTTTTAGAACTAAATTAACTTTTATATGGTAGAATCTCCATTATCTATTATTACTCCTTATCCATTATTTTTATTTATTACACTGGTAAATGCCTTAAAAACTAATTTTATATTTCTTATGTATTATTACTCTCATAATTTAAATTTATATTTAATAATTGTAATAGTTAATATTGAATATGATGATAAAATACGCTATGTTACTTATGCAAGTAGGTCCAGGTTTGTAGCCACAAAATCACACTAGTTTTACCATGAAAATCTATTAGTTGCTCTAAACAAAAACTCTATGTGCCATTTACTTTTTGATATATCGTTTATTCCATCAAAATTATAATTAAAGTAGAATTATGATACATAGAGTTTACATGTAAAAAATTGATCAATATAACAGAAAAAAAAATCGCATACTAAGAATTTCTGCTAGTAGTGCTTTCATCGACAGTATCAAAAAAGAAGGCTGTAGTTTATTTTTGTTCTATCTATTAGTGTACTGAACTTGTGTTCTTCGTACCCGATCTTGTGGGCCTTTGTTATTGTTTTTATCTACCAAAAGATATAAAATATTATAGTAGTAATACATTATAAATATATAATAAGTTTTTAATAAAAAAAATTGAAAAGATGTCACAATAAAAATAATAAATAATGAATGATAATAGAGAATTGAGACGCTATCACATAACATTTAATTTAGATTCACAAATACAAATTAACTAAATAAATATAAAACTAGCTTTTTATTAAAGATGTTTTAGAAATACTACATAAAAAAGACAATAAATAAAGTGTGACATGAGACCCTAAACCTTAAATCCTAAAAGACCCCTCCGATCTTAAAACTATCTGAAATTTATTCTCCGAATCTTTCAAAGATTGCCCCTACACGAAAATTCGTGAAACCCAGTTTTTAAGTATTTCTAGTTTTTCTGCATTGCAAAGGATATAAAATATGTTTTCGCTCGGGGCTAGCTTTGCGTGTTACTTAAGGTATTCCATGACAATCCATTTTGAGTCCATCTTTATAGTGCAAAATATATCTAAGAGTAGCATTGATATAATAAAATATAATTTTATATAAAGTTTATCTTTTATCTATAATCTATAATACTGATATTTCATATTGCTATGAAGGAAATTTTTACAAGTGTCATTTTTAGAGTAATTTAGAGCCCACAATTTTCATTTAAAATTTGAATTATCAATCTATATTCATTACATTTAATTGATAAATATCGATCACACCAATCATAATTAATTATCAATTATGAGATATCAATTATAAATCATAATCTTACTCCTACTTCTCAACCCAATTTCAAAACCTATTATCAAATACTGCAATATTAATTTGTAAATTTTTTTTGTTGATTGACTTTGCAAATTTTATTCTATATTTTAAATTTATCAAATAGTATTTTTCGTTACAATATATTTCAAATTATTTTTTTATGATTCTATTATTTGTCTTATTTCTCAAAAAATTATTTGGCTTAATATATAATCATGGTTTCTTTAAAATGTATATAATCATGTGTTTCAAATTTCAAAGTACTTTAAAACTTTTTTTGCTTTTTGAAACTTTTTTAATAAACCTATGAATACCAGTAGAGATTCAAATCTCTATGGGGAATAAGGAATGGAGACCCATGATGAGGATGAGAATGAGAATAAAAGACAAAATTCTAAATGAGAATTTGGTCAAGGAAGGGGGAGTTTTTAACTTCAAATGGACAGCTTTAAAAATCATAAAAAAATATATATATACCCGTCTCACTATACCATATTTAATTTTTTACAACATTCCAACTTATCAATTCCTCAATTGTTTTGTATTAATTTTTTTTGGAAAATAAGACTTTAATTTTTCAACATTAAAATATTTAAAAAATTAAATCTCACAATTTATACTTCTTTGATAATGATACTAATTATTTATTAATTATTTTAAAAAATTAAATAATTGCATCACTTTTTAATTGAAAATAATTGTGCAATTAATATACTACTCTAATAATTAAGTTGACATAAATTAGGAGTATGTGTGATTTTTTACTAATTATAACACATTAATTATAACATATATTTTAAAATTGATATTTTAATTTACTAAAAGTATGCACAAGGAAAAAGGTACGAGTGAGATCACAAATAATTAAATTTATTATTTAGGAAATATATTTCTATGTTTTATAAATAAATATTTTAACTTATTAAAAATATGTGAATAACTATGGATGACAAAAAAACCATTGAAGTAGCTACACGTGGGATAAGATTATCCACAATAGAGATGGGAATAAGGATAGATTTTGCCTTCATGGGGTGAGAGTCCCCGTCTGTTAAACAGGACAAGGACGGGGACGACACATCTTTATTTTTTCAATTATCTATATTAGATTTGCATTATGTATGTATATTTTATTTTTAAATTTGTATTATGTTACGTTACCTATATTTGTTATTATAGATATTTATATTTTGAATTTCAAAATATTTTTAAAATTGTTTTGGGAATTCTTTTAATAAATCAGAGAATATACGTAGCGATTCAAATTCCTGCAAGAAATGAGGAAGGACCTGTGATAGTGATGAGGATGGGGGATGAAAGGTAAAATTCTAAACAGAGACGGGTGTTGCTATCTAGCTTAGGACAGAGAGTAGGTTAGCGTTTGGCTAGAGAATGAAGTGCCCTCTCCCTTTATAAGAGGGGGGTATATATACCGGTCGGACATTAGTGAAGGGGACCTACAAGATATTAAGGGTAGAGATTGTAATTGTCTCGTGCCCTTATGTGTTGGGACAGTTCCCATTGGGCTAGGCAAGGATGTGTCTAGGGGTCAGTCCACAAGAGGATGCAGATCGATCAATGTGAGTGAAAAGGCTAAAGAGTTAGAAATCGAGGTCGACTACCCCAGTCAGTTCACAAGCCCTCCGGCCTCGAGCTCGAATATGAGCAAGGAGGCTTAAAATGTTGGAGAATCAAAAGTCGGCTATCCAAACCAGTCTACAAGTCTTCTATCCTTGAGTCCAATTAAGAGTGAAGGGGCATGACATAATGTTAGCTCCAGAACCCTTTATGCTTACTTGTTTTGAATGACAACAAAGCTAATTTAAAGAAAATGCTTTGAAGAATGACCGATGTCTCTATTGAGTTCCTTGTAAGATTATGATAGTTCTATATCATTTATCAAGAGCAAGGCTTACTAAAATTAGAACATATTTCACTATACATGTGTAAAAATGTCTATCTCATGTTATGAGATCTGAAATGAAACAGAAGTGAAATTACCCAAGCATTTGATAGCTAATGATAAGAAGAAGTTTACAACCCTCCAAGGAATCATGTTCAGAGACTTCAGAAAGTAGCACAGGACATCAGAAAGTATATTCAAGATGATGATATTAACTCATATCTAAGAACAATGTGTTACTTAATCTTCAATCATCACAATCGCAAAAATATTATAAAAAAGGGATGTGATTGAAGATCAAAAGGTGAAAAAGTCTTTAACGGACCGATTACGTATATCAGAAAGCTCATCCGTGAGTGGAGCAAAGAATGCTATTGGAAAGGGAAGGAAATTTGAAATTTGAATTTCAAACTTTCAAGTCAAACCTAGTTTCAAACTAGTACATCATCTCCTCTACCTGTTATGAAGGAGGAGTTCAGAAAGCATGCTCAGAAAGTAGAAAAGTAGTTTTTAAAGGAAGATTAGAAAACTCAACTTTACAATAGTTTCTGCAACTGATGAGACAGATCTGTCAACCTCTTTTCTAACAATTTCTTTCAAGACATATCTGATGATCAACATGTGTCACTTGAAGAACTTATCAATGGCAACAGTCACAAAGAAAGACCACTATATAAGGAGATGCTATGCTTAAAGACCGATCAGAGATTTGTAGATTCTAGCGAGAAAACTCTGCAAAAGTCTCTTCCCACTTCCTGGAATATTCAATCGTTATCATGTAATCAGTTTTATCCATAAATTGTAAGAAAATCTTCCTTCTATATGCTCAGTAAGATTTATGCTCTTCTTATGGAAGAAGTAGAAGAAGGAAGTTATTCAAGTTTTTCCTAGGAATTTCTTATGTATATGTTAAGGAAACTTGAGTGTAGGTTAGTTTGAGTGGCAACCCAAACACTTAACTTTTGTATCCTCGATCCGATAGTGATTGTTGTGAGATAACTTGGAGAGGCTACTATAAAACTACTTGTAACATGACAGTAAAGGTTGTTACTACTCACAATTTGGCTTGGAGAGGCTAATGTCAAGACTACTTTCAACGTGACAGTAAAGGTTGCTACTACTCACGGTTTGGCTTAGAAAGACCAGTGTCAATACTACTTTCAACGTGATAGTAGAGGTTGCTATGGCTCACGGTTTGGCTTGGAGAAGCCAATATCAAGACTATTTTTAACGTGACAGCAGAGGTTGCTGCTGATCACGGATTAGCTTGGAAAAGCTAGTACAATACTACTCGGTTTAGCCTGGAGAAGCTTGTTAAAGAATACTCAACTTGTGACAGTCTCTGAGTGGGTCTGCTAGCATAAGTGAGAGCTTAGGAAAGCTAATATAAAGACTATCCAATTTTACTTTCTCAGGTTGAGAAAATTGTTTTGAATGGAACCTCAATGGTTGTTGAGTATTGGATGTAGCAGGTTGGCCGACTAGTATAAAATTCTCTGTGTTTTTTCTTTCTCTTTGATCTTCTTCATGTTATATCTACTGTATTTCAATTATTCATATGTTGTTATATCTTTCTCACCGTTTTGTTACTACTTCTAATTATGAACATGTTTTTTTAATAAGGTTTAGAAATTTACTTTCTGAAGCTACTGACTAAGTTTTCACTACATTACAAGTTTTACACTTGATAGTATTTATTTTTTAGAAGCTTCAGAAAATGCAAAAAGGATCAATGCATGATTCAACCCCCCTTCTCGTACACATCTTTACCTACACATAAGTCAAGTATAAGGATCAACTGATCGGTCTACAAGCCTTCCAGGCCCAAGCTTTATTAAGAGCAAAGGGGCTAAGCAATGATAGGTCGAGGTACTAAGTGTCTTCAGTAGATACCTAGTTTGTAAGTGAAGTGAGAGGAGCTAACACGTCATTGCAGTTACCGATGTGTGTCATTGGTTTTGGTCGTATTACTATTGAAGAAGATGTGCATCATATCTTACAATGAAAAGATTCGAGTAGTCTTGGCTTAACACAACCCTAACAGTAAAACCATGTTATCAGTAAAACCATACTGGTGGGTTTCCAATAAATCTAACATTTAAGTGATCATGACCAACTTTGTATGAGTGGTTTATGTAAGGAAATCATCAAACCTCACAATAGCTAATGCAAAGGCTTACGTTTTTATTTTTTTGGGTGTGACCTTGGAGTAGTGACTTCATAATTCGTTGAGGCAATAGGCATATTGAGGGACCAAGTATTGTAAGGTATTGAGTAGCTATAGTTTGGGGGTGTTAAACAATTTGGTCGTGCTTGAAAGTTATATGGTTGGTCGAAGCTTATGGACTATCATATTTTACTCTAGCTATTGTTGATATTGATGATCAGCTTTAATTATTAGTGTTAGTATTAGCTTTCAATGTGACAATTGAAACTAGGCCTGAATGATTGCAATGCTTCTAAACATCACTATGGTAGGCTGGCGAAGTATCGCATCTTGTGATGTCAGTCTTAAGGTATGTAACGAGCTTTGTTGTCAAGATTATTAGGCTTAGGAGGATGCCTGATCTGTCGAGTCTTGATTAACGTTGATAAAACCTAAGTGTAGATAGTATAAGTAAATACTAGGTTTGCCTAGTGCTAGTGACTACTAGACTTGGTAGGTGCTAGTGAATGCCAAGCTTGTTGGACCACCTTCATGCTAGTGAATACTGGACTACACTTCATGCCAGTGAAAACTGGGCTATCTTCATGTCAGCGACGGCGAATACAAGGTATTCAGAAAGTGCTGGTGAATACCGGGCTTGGTTTTACATGAATACAAGGCTTGGTACATGTGAATACCGAGCTTAAGATCATGCCGGTGAATACTGGATCTTCAAATGATTCCAGTGAATACTGGTCTTCATATACTCTTGGTGAATATTGGGCTTGGTTGCTTGTGAACATGAGGCTTGATAATGGTGAATACTGAGCTTAAGATCATGTCGGTGAATACCAGGTCTTCAAATGATTCCGGTGAATATCGGTCTTCAAATAACGTCGGTAAATATCGGACTTTGTTGCTCATGAATATGAGGCTTGGTGGTACCGGTGAATACCAGGCTTAAGATCATGTTGGTGAATACCAGGTCTTTAAATGCTCATGATGATGAGGCTTTCCTGGTGAGTACCGGTCTTCTAATGCTCGTGATGATGAGGCTTTCCTGGTGAGTACCAGTCTTCTAATGCTCGTTTGAATGCTCATGATGACGAGGCTTTTGCATGAGGCTTTCCCAGTAAGAACTAGTCTTCTAATGCTCGTGATGATGAGGCTTTCCTGGTGAATACTAGTCTTCAAATACTGCTAGTGAATACTGAGCTTGTTTCTTAATGAGAATATCCTTAGACATAAGCTTGTTATTCCTATTTTTACAATCTTTTAATAACACAACAATATTATCATGTCCAAAGTTAGCATGTTAAACAAAACATTAAGCTAAAAACTGTGCATTTAGTCCTTCTTTCTTTTCATATCCTTGTGCTTATTTATTTAGATAATTAAATTGCATAAATATCAACATAAATCAAAATGTCCCGAACAATAAATGCAATATACGTTATAAAACCATTTATTATACACATGTGAATAGCAATTATATGATACTCTCATATGATTAATTATATAGCAGTATAATTTGCATGATATTATATCAACCAAGTACATTGTGAAAGACAAGGTCAAAATCGACAAACTGAGACATTGAGTTGAGAAAAAAAAAGAATGAAATGTTGAGTTGAAAACATAAATGCCAATTTAAGAAAACATCAAAATGTATGGGATTTTAATTTATCTTTGTTATAAGAAAATATAAACCTATAGAACATTAGATATTTTTATTTAGGAATCCATATGCTGTACAGTCTAACTACCCCAGCCACAAGGTATTTTATACCCCTTAACTTTTTCAAATTTAAATTGCATTCATTCATGATTTAGGAACTATTACGTTTTGTTCACATTCCTCCGAAAACTCAGTGGCTTTCCTGAGCCTTTCTCGGTTACAAACTTATTCCAATTTGATAACCAAAAGAGGAGTGTGTATATTGCTTCCATTTACTTGTTGTTTTAAAATATGAATGGCTTTCTTTTGAATCAATTTGATGGAGTTTGTCAAAGCGTTAAATTAAACCCACCTAACATGGCCACTAGCTAGTGTATAAATTGCGTTAATCATCTTTTGTTTTTGTTTTCAATAAATCATGATAAATATACGACAAATGATGATAAGTATTTATAAATGATGATAAATATATATAATGACAAATTTATGATAAATACTTGGCAAGTATTTATGATGGCAATAATTCTATTCAAATTTGATAACCGTCATAATTATTAGTTTTAAAATTTAAAATGCATATAAAAGCATTTTTTATAAGAATATAAAAGTAGTTTAATAACCAAAAATTATCATAATATGACTTTAATGTGATTGATGCAATTTAGAAAAAGTCATTTCAAAATCAAATCATTCTAATAGCACTTTTTGTCTTTTTAAGGGAAACTAAGCACATAATTAATAGAAAGAACTCTCAAGGTTTTATATTTCACAATTTCCAAATTAATTTGACAAATTCATGAAGGAATGGATATTTGAATTGTTGACCAAACTCACTTACTAAACCCATCATAAGAAATGGTTTTTGACTGCTTGACAACCAAAGAATTAAAACAAAAGTGTAAATCCACCACCAGTATACACATGATGAACATTGATAAGAAGTTGGGTAAGTAATTAATTGAAAGTGAATAATATGGCAAGAAGTAGTTCAAAAGAAGGTTGGGAGAGTAACAGAAAGAATCAAACACAGGAATACAAGACCAACAATAATAAAAATAACACTAACAACATGCTGTAAAATTTATGAACTTACTCGGAATACTTTCATAGAAAGTGTTACCCAATATTCCAGGGACCACCTGTAGATATGTGGCTTGTCCACAATATGCAGCCAATATTGTAGGACATGTATGAAGTAATCAACTATATATATTGGGTTAAAAGCTCGCAATGCTCCAATGTCATGTTTGAACAAATTGTAGAGACTAATTCCACCGATGAATGAAAACCACACTAAAATGATCAGTACAAATGAGAATCCCACTTTATCAGCACCGAATCTTTGCAAAAAAAACAAGACAACCAAGATTGCTATAGTGATGTCCACGACAACATCTGATCATAAGGCTCATTTGTGAATCTGAGCGACACCATTAGATACAACTGGGTGCATCTAAGAGTATGAATCCTTGACCATGGAACGATGACCAAAAACTGCTGCAACAAACGAATGCTATTTATGGTTATGGTGATATTTCACGTGCTATGCGATGTGTCCTGTAACATCTAAAAAATTATTTAAAAATTAATTTAAATTTTATTAGTCATAATTTCAAAAATCTGACGATTTTAGCAATGATGAGGATGGCCCAACAGACATGTTAAAAAAAAATTCTGGGCTGGGGTGAATAGTAACCTTGCAGGCCCTGCAGGCTTGTCAGGACAATCGAAACTGTAGAATTGGGACCCAAAGATACCTAAAACTGAAAAAAGAGAGGGTTAAGGTTAGAAATAGTTAGAAATAAAGATTTTATACCTATAATTAATTTTCGGGCGATATTCGCTTACCCGGGAACGTTGTTTTACCCATTTGGTAAGATTTCGGTGTGTGAATTTTAACATCTTAAAACTAGTTTGATCTTTACAAAATGAAGAACTAAGCTTTCCTTACAAGATAAATATAAAAGCCAAACTTCCCCATCAAGCCAAGCATTCTCAGCCATGATTCTCCTTGCAGCCATCTTCATTCTTTCTTCTTCAAATTCCAATTCCTAGCTTGTAAAACTCAAGTGACAACACCAAGACACCATGATCAAGCACAAACTTAAGACTAGTCCTTGACATCCTCACATTAAACACCGATAGAAAATCATCACCTCACTTCATCATTAATAAGTTCTGTTGTGTTAGATATCTAAGAAGAGGATTTGAGAGGGTTGGATCAATAATTGGGTAGAGAGCTCTTGAAAGGAGCTAAGAACAAGGATTAGAGTTTCCAAGGACCAAGTAGGGCTCTTAAAATTTTTTGGTTTTCAAATCTATTTTCTGAAGTATGGTTACTGATTTACAAGATATTCCTAGTTGTATTGATTAGTGATATATAGATATTGATCTGTCTAATTTGGTGGTGTGGTTGGATGATGTTAGAAATCACTTTTGTTAAAAGGAATTTTAGACTATGTTGCTAGATTTTTAGATTTCTCTTGGGCAGGGATTATTCATGAATTTTTTGATGGATTTGTGAATATTTTTGTGAGCTACAAAATTATATGTTTAAGCTAACATCCTAATCTTGTCCATGAATTTTGTTGAGCTGTGTTTTCAACTTTTAATGCTTGAAAAAAATAATGTTTCTTGAACTTTGTTGCTAGAAAATCCCGGTTTAAAGCATGCAGGGAAATTTTTTGAATCTTTTGACCCGTTTAGAGACTTTGAATTGAGCTGAAAATTTTATGGTATGTAGTCAACATGTCAAGGTGTCTCCAATACAAATTTGGAGCCATTCTGGGCATTTTTTCTATGTCAAGAAATTAGAAACCGAAGTGATTCCTGTGCTGTCTGAATTGTTAAAATAGAAAATGTGAATTTTACTGATTTTGTTACTGTAGCAAATAATTAAATTATCACTTGAAATATTTATAAAATGTTGGAAACATCTTGAAGTTCAACATGATTTTTATTTTGATTTGATTCAGCCATTTGCTAGGGTTAAAAATTACTCATTTCTTATTTTTAGCTGAGACTAAGTGGTCTCTGACCACCAAAATTGTCTAATTTTATTAATATAGTTGAAGAATGGTTTTTCCATTGAAATTTTTACATGACATTTTGGACACATTAAAGTGTCTTGTAGAATTTTTATAGCCTCTGAATTGATTGTTTGATATGGAAAATATATCTTGCTACTTAAGCATAAATTCTACCAATATGCTGGAATTGTGATAATACCTTGAATTTATGATATAATGATTTTGATTCAAGTTTGATGTATATGAATCAATTTTATGGACTTCAAAGATTGTTTTATGAGGAATGAATGAATGATATCTATAGGTTTGAAGCATTATGAAATCAAAGATTTATGTTAGTGCAAATAGAAATGTGATGCAAGTATAAGTGAGTTTGAGGATGATGTATGTGCTGAGTGAAGAATGAAATCCCCTATACTATATTAAAGGCATGGAAAGCTCCCCTATATTAAGGGCATGAAAAGATCCCATTTATTATGTCAAGGGCACGGAAGAATATGAATGATATATGAGATCCCTTTCGGTGTACCGAGGGCACGTATAGTTAAGAATGGAGTACTATGATGTTGACTAGTATAACATGTGTATATTAAGTGCTTGAATAATAAAAGAGACCTACTTCAGAAAAATAGTTTTTAAACTTTAAAATGAACCTTTGATATACGTTGCATGATCACATTTTCCTAATAAATCAAAGTGGCTGGGACGATGATGATGACATAGATTTCTTTAGTATATGTTTTGGGGATGTCCTATTGAGAATTATAAAATTTTCATCCCTATGTATTTGTGTTTTCATGCCGTCTCCAGGTTAAGCCAGAGGATTATGATTCTGCCATGCAAAAGAAATCGGAATTGCAATAGTGTAGTAGTTAATGTTTTTATTATATTGTATTTAGTGGAATGGATATGTATGTAAATATATTAGAGAATAGAGGTGTATTCAAACTCATAGAAGAGTTTCCTTTTGTAATTAACTATGTATCAAATAAATGTTTTGTTTCTTTGTTATATAGTTTAATAGAATGACGACTTAGTTATTACACGAATAAATTGAACTTGGTATAGATATTTAAGAAAGGTCCCATAATTAATAAGTAACAACTCTTAAGTATGATGTCATGACTTAAGAATGATGTTGTATTTGGGAGGATGTTATATGTCCATGTTGATGGTGATCAGTGTATAGCTTCCAATTTTCTAGAGCAAGTGGGAAACATTTTACCTTTCCTCATGGACGGTGCCAAAAAGTTGTTGTTTGGCTTAGGATGGAGAGTAGGTTAGCGTTTGGCTAAAGAATGAAGTGTCCTCTCCCTTTACAAGAGGGGGTATATATATCGGTCGGACATTAGTCAGGGGGACCCACGAGACATTAAGGATAGAGATTGTAATTATGTCTTGCACCTTTACGTATTGGGACAGCGCCCATTAGGCTAGGCAAGGATGTGTCCGAGGGTCAGTCCACAAAATATGCAGGTCGGTCTAGTATCGACTGGTCCAACGGGAGTATAGGACATGTCCTTTCTATCATGGATATCCATTATCATCCCTATAAATGACTCATGATATAATAAAACTATCCACTTGTTCTTTTTTATTATTCAATAATTTCAACTTTTAAAATGCACAAAATTTTCATAAAATAGGCTCTTTATTGTTATAGGTCATCTATCGAGATTTTTTTTAATTTTATAAACATGATATTCAAAATAAGATATGAAATAGATCACATATTTATATTTTATCAATTTATTTAATTATTTAACTATTACCTTATTTTTAAAATAAATTTATATATTCAATTTTCTATAAAATATATTTAAATAAATTATTTTTTTCAATAATAGTCAATAAACTATTTTTGTTATTACTCAGTGCATCGCACAGGTCAAATGACTAATATTAGAAATTTGAATTTTTAAAGCTAAAATGTGTCACTTATGAAAGAGTTTTATCTAATATTTATCTCAACTTGAGATTATATAAGCTATTCCTAAAATTTAAATGAAATTTATTGTGATGAATATAATAAGTGGTAAAGAGAGAATTCCTGATCAAGTAGTTAACTGAAGAGAATCTAACACTATGTAAAGGTGAACGTATTTAAAAACAATGCATACCACTTTGAAGTTGTAGATTTCACTTCCATATGAAGCTATTTGCTAGTATCTTACATTCGGGATGCGTGTAAGGTGTAATAAATGGACTAAAGACACTTGCGTTTATGGAGCCCATAACTAATGAGTAGTATCATATATGATTAAACCACAAGACGAGGTTAAATACTATCATTAGTAATAATACTTTTTTATTAAAAAATATAATTTTCTTTCTTGTAACTCATTACCCAAAAAAATGTGTGACTGGGAATTCCTTTATCTGCGATGCCTCTACTCAACGAGGAGTAGGAAAAAGATTATGCCTTTGCGGCTATTTTGTGGTTATAGAGGAACTTGATCACTTTGTGAAGATGTGTAAGAGATAAAAGTTGGTAATTTGGATCTAGTGGCTTAATGGATCATGAAACTCGTGTTCAAATTTACAAAACTCATTTGGGTTTTCTTGTGGATTTTTTGGTGAGATTTTTTGTGTTCAGATTCACAAAGCTCATGGTCGATGCTAAGCCCTTGGATTAGGCCACCAATGTTGAACTTCGGCTAGCGAGTTCTTCAGTTCAATCTCGATCACATCTTGCTCGATCCTCATAGCAACCAACAATTTCCCACAGGGTGATTAAACACAATGGTGGAAATAGTTAAAATTCAGGGAACAGTTAGCATTTGGGATAGAAAGGAAAATTTTAGTGTGGTTTATACATGGTTGGAGCATTGCTTCACCATTACTTCTTGTTCATTTGTGAAATGCAATGCATGATGCACCAAACATAATAGGGCTCATCATAAAATGTGTCTTGTGTCATCTTACAGCTTCCTTTCTAATCTCAAAATTTTATAGACACATATTGTGTATTGTGAGGACCAGCTCACAACTTTATTGATGAAATGATCTTCACAACTTTATCTGAGAACCGGCCATATATTAAGAGAAAACCAACTCAAACTGGTGAAAGGTACAAAGTGTATTGATCCTTTTATAATAGGTATGTGTTTGGGTCTTGGAAATCAGAAAATCCTAGCTAGAAGACTCTAGGTCAAGCTAGATTACTTGAATTTCTAGTCTTAGAATTCGAATATCGGTAGTTCTATCGAGGAAAGAAAATAAATATACTTTAAGAAAAGAGATGCATTAAGATTTAATTTCTTAAATTTTTGTTCATCATTTTTTTTCTCAATTATTACTTTTGAAATTACAATAACCATGAAGAGGTTAAAAACTTCATGCATGCAACCTAAATCTTTTTACTTACTGCCATAAGAATTTAATTAGAATATATTGTTAATATAACAAAATTTTACACAGTATTGAACCACATATTATCACATCAGTAAAACTATTCTACTTCACTATTAGGTCAGTACTTTAAAAGTCATACTAATAAAAGCATATGAATGAATGACAATACAAAACTCTTTTGTACTGACCGTGCATTAAAATTTATTTGTTAATCTAAACTAGTAAAATTACCAAAGAAGGTCATTATGTTCAATTATCTTAAATTATTGATGGAGGGATATAGTAGTGTGGTATGAGTCTTCCATATACATATCTATGATTCTTATATATAATTAATATTTATTCTAATCATATTTTACTATTATATCATTTGTCTTAAAAAGAACTTCAAATTTGCATGATCAAACAGAACCATACTTCCTCTATGGTAGCACTAACACTAATTAACAAAGTTAAATTATGTCATGAAGCTCATTCGTTACTACTTCTATAGTTGTTATGATTATATATTTTTTATTCTGTAAAATTATTTAACTAGGCTAGGCTATACAGATAAAAATAAATAAATATAATAAATGGTGGGTAAAATCGTATGAGCAGTGCATATTTTACAACATAGCTAACGAATTATGTACATATAATGTCATTAATTATTAAAGTTGTGAATTGAAAAATTATTATTAAGATTTAGTGATTAAATTAAAGAGTTATAATTCATGTTATTCATTACAAATGAGCCAAAACCTACACTGTTTAGATGCATTATTCTCATAATTTTATATCTTTCACTTCTGGAAATTCGTGGGTTATCAAGGCATTTACTGAGAGATTTGAGCTTTGTTTCCCTTGGAAGTGTATGTTACCGAGGGATTTAGTGGGGTGAAGATGGTTTCGGTAGAAATGACCTCGGTAACTATTATCGATCAAAATGAGCGGAACCTATTACGCCCGACGACAAGGGTGGGGATCAATCGCTGGTGCAAGAAAGCATGAACAATGAGCAGCTCCTGGCAGGCTTCTAAGTGGAGGGGTACATGGATGAATCGATTACACATCAAAATTAGAGGGATCCTAATACTGTATAGGTATGGGACTATACAGTTGTGGATGGGTTATATAAATTGATTTGTACTACCTATACAAAAAAGATGCATCTTCTTTTGGATATCTCATCACTAAAGAACTCTATGGTTAAGTGTGCTTGACTTGGAGCAATTTTGGGATGGGTAACCTCATGGGAAGTTTTCACAGGAACCGTGTGAGTGAGGACAAAGTACGTTGAAAAGACTCCATGTTGGTTTGTGGTGACAGTTATTAATCCATAAGGCAACTTGGGTTATTACAAATGATATTAAAGTAGCACCTCTCCTAGTATGATGTAGTTTGGGGACGAACCAAGCAGAAGATGGTGGGCATATAATGCCCGGTGATAAGGGCGAGGAATAGTTGCCAGTGCAAGAAAGCACGGACAGTAAACAGCTCCTGCCAGGCTTCTAAGCTGAGAGGTACACAGATGAACCGATTACATGCTAGAATGAGAGGGATCCTAAGACTGTATAGGTATGAGACTATACAATTAAGGATGGCTTATATGAACTGATTTGTACTATGTGTACCAACAAGATGCATCTTGTAACACCCCGATTTTCCTATTGTGCAAAATTACCAAAATGCCCCTAGGTAAATTTTGCATTAGATTTGAGGCCGAGCAATCTTTAATAGGGAATTTTAATATTATGACAACATTATATGAGGCTTGAATAGTAATCTGTGTGAAAATCGCAAATCCCAATTCTTCCATGTGCAAAATGACTAAAATGCTCCCGAGGTCATTTTACCTGGAAAATCGAAGATAGCCAATCCTAGCTATCCTCAAGGGGTTAGTTTAATGTTTGAAGGGGATTATATGTGTTATGCGAGGTTGTGGTAAAAAAATGTTAACTTGACTTTTATCGTACGTCAAATTGCCAAATTACCCCTATGGTAACTTAACGTGAGATTGAGTAATCTTTGAACCCAGTTATCACAAGGGAAGTTCAAAATGTTTTATACTAGTATAATTTGATGTTCAGGTAATTCCGAGAAGCTTTTACGTGAAATTACCTTTTTACCCCTAGTTAGTGCTAAATGAGTTTACTTAAGTAATTAACGCAATATTAGCCTCTAATTCAATTCAAATTGGTTTCATTCATCGACCTTGGGTTAAAAATAATTACTTGAAATTAAAAATATTTACTTGAGGTAATTAGAGCCTAAGAATTGTTTAGGAAAAATTTAATTTCCTTTTCTTAATTACAAGAGCTCATAAAACCAATAATGTTGAGATTATGGTAAATCTAGTGCATTTTCTTTCCTTGTCTTAGGATCAAGACTTATATTACTAATCGATTTTCAACCCATTTGAGATAAACTCCATTACTAGTGTAAGATTACTCTTTTACCTTGTCTTGGTAAATCCTAAACACTTGATTTTTACTATTTATAGCAAATTACCAATTCCAAACCTACCACCTAATTAATTATACTATCCTTTGTGTCCTTCCACTTAGAAATCAAATAAAATTGTCCCCCATTATTCACTAAGACAGCCGCAGCCTCCATATGTCCATGAAGTTCATATTTTATTTTTTCTTTCAAGGAATAATGCACACAAACACATCATAACCTTACCATTTACTTTTTGGAGTTGTCTTGCACATTATTGATAAAAAATTCTATATTCTCTAAAAGAAACACTAAGCCTTCATCTCCAAGAGACTCCATTCTTGACATTCATTCAAGTTCTTAAGCTCAAACAAACACACATCCACCATAAACCAACTTCTAAACACCTAAACTTTCCATTTTTAAACACAAGAACACAAGAAAAATCCTTCCTCCATTCCAACCTTGCTTGGCCGAAACCATCACTAGTATTAGGATCAGATTTTTTTTTTTTGGTTCTTGTTGCTCATAGAAGATCAAGCTTTCTCTTTAATAAACAAAAAACAATTTGATAGGGATTTTATTTCACATTCTTTCTCTTGTTCTTTCTTTATAATTTTGATTATAATGACTTGATAATGACCATGGCTTGATGATGAGGAATCATGATGGTGGTTGTGAATCCATCATATAAATGATCTCTAAAGCTCAAGGTTTAATTCTTGTTGTCAAAAGTTTATGAAATAATTGTTGTTTTTCTTTAAGTTGATTCCTTTTGAGCTTGATGATGAATTCAATGAAATAAGGTTCTTGGAACCATGGTAGCAAAGAACTCTAAAGCTCACTTCCTTTTGTTCAGATTATTTGGAGTTAAAGAGTTTCATTCTCTAAAATTCTAGAGTTTTGAGCTTAACAAGATATAAAATGAACTTCCATCCATGTTTATGTTTCAAGTTCTTGCATATCATGTTTAAAACAAGCCTTGCATAATCATGTTTATATTTCAAGTTATCACTTTAATTCTTGAAGATAATAATATGGGTGTGCATATCATGTTTAAATTTCAAGTTTTGCATATTTATGTTTATATTTTGAGTTATCACCTTAATTCTTGAAGATAATAATATAGGTTTGCATATTGTGTTTAAATTTCAAGTCTTGCATAATCATGTTTATATTTCAAGTTATCACCTAAACCTTGAAAATAAAAAATGAACTTGCATCTTCATATTTATATTTCAAGTCTTGCATATCATATTTATATTTCCAAGGTATCACCTTATAATGTTAAAGATTAAAATGAGATTACATGGCATGTTTATGTTTGTAGTTATCACCCAAATCTCTAAAGCTCAAGACTTGCTCCTTTTATCTTAAATAGGAATTTTGATCATGGGCACATTTCATATGTATGATTTTCAGTCCTTATGGGGATCTTGAGTTAGAAGTTGGTTTTATTTTATTTTGAAACTTGGATCTTGTCTTTAAGATGCACAAAGAATTTTTGAAAATGTTAGAAACTCAAAAGGATTAAGAACATGGTTTTCTCATGTCTTTAGAAGCTCAAGTTATGGTTACTGATCTGATCTATTAAAACTGGAATGGTTACTGATTATTGATGTTTAGATGAGTATAAGTCACTAATAATTGTGATAAAAATTGCTTTTAGCATTATAGGAAAAACTAGTAACTAGAAATGATCAAAATTGTAATTTTATGAAGCTTTTAGAAGGAAAATTTTTCTGGTACTGTATTGGAACTGTTCATCAGTATTCACACTGTTCACACACTTAAGAATTACTTATATTTGTTGTAAAAATTATTTTTGGTATACTAGATGTAACGACTAGGGATTGCGAAGTCGAGGAGTGATCGCCAGTGTAAGAAGGCACGGACAAGGAGTGGCTCTTGGCAAACTTCGAAAGCGGAGGGGTACATGAATGAACCGATTACACACTCGAATGAGAGGGATCCTAAAACTGTATAGGTATGGGACTATACAGTTAAGGAGGGCTTATATGAATTGATTTGTACTACCTATACCAACAAGATGCATCTTCTTTTCAGTAGCCTATCATTAAAGAACTCCATAGTTAAGCGTGCTTGACTTGGAGCAATTTTGGGATAGGTGACCACCTGGGAAGTTTTCCCAGGAAGCGTGTGAGTGAGGACAAAGCACACTAAAAAGACCCGTGTTGGTTTGTGGGGACAGTCGTCAATCTATA
Source organism: Dalbergia cochinchinensis (assembly GCA_031216125.1). Lineage (NCBI taxonomy): Eukaryota > Viridiplantae > Streptophyta > Magnoliopsida > Fabales > Fabaceae > Dalbergia > Dalbergia cochinchinensis. Next base: position 19,117,248 of record CM062375.1, on the reverse strand, counting down.
AAGCAGCAAAGGATGTTACAAATAGTATCAGAGCCTGTACCTCTCCCAGTATAGTGTAGTTCAGGGACGAACCAGGCAAAAGCTAGTGGGCATCTAATGCCCAGGGATTGCGAAGTCGGGGAGTGATCACCGGTGCAAGGAGGCACAGACAAGGAGCGGTTTCTGGAAGACTTCGAAAGCGGAGAGGTACATGAATGAACTAATTATACACCCAAATAAGAAGGATCCTAAGACTGTACAGGTATAGGACTATACATTTGAGGAGGGCTTATATGAATTGATTTGTACTACCTATACCAACAAGATGCATCTTCTTTTCGGCAGCCCATCACTAAAGAACTCTAAAGTTAAGCGTGCCGAACTTGGAGCAATTTTGGGATGGGTGACCTCCTGGAAAGTTTTCCCAGGAAGCATATGAGTAAGGACAAAGCATGCTGAAAAGACCTATGTTGGTTTATGGGGACAGTCGTCAATCCATAAAGCAACAGGGGATGTTACAAATGGTATCAGAGCCTGCACCTCTCCCAGTATGGTGTGGTTCAGGGACGAACCAAGTGGAAGCTGGTGGGCATGTAACGCCTAAGGATTGCGAAGTCGAGGAATGATCGTCGATGCAAGGAGGCACGAACAAGGAGCGGCTCCTAGCAGACTTCAAAAACGGAGGGGTACATGAATGAACCGATTATACACCCAATTGAGAGGGATCCTAAGACTGTATAAGTATGGGACTATACAGTTGAGCAGAGCTTATATGAATTGATTTGTACTACCTGTACCAACAAGATGCATCTTCTTTTCGGTAGCCCATTACTCAAGAACTCCACAGTTAAGCGTGCTTGACTTGGAGTAATTTTGGGATGGGTGACCTCTTGGGAAGTTTTCCCAGTAAGCGTGTGAGTGAGGACAAAGCACGCTGAAAAGACTGGTGTTGGTTTGTAGGGACAGTCGTCAATCCATAAAGCAGCATAGGATGTTACAAATGGTATCAGAGCCTACACCTCTCCCAGTACGGTGTGGTTCGGGGATCAACCAAGTGGAAGCTGTTAGGCATGTAATGCCCAGGGATTGCGAAGTCGGGGAATGGTCGCCGGTGCAAGGAGGCACGGACAAGGAGTGGCTCTTGGCAGACTTCGAAAGCGGAGAGGTACATGAATAAACTGATTACATACCCGAATGAGAGGGATCCGAAGACTGTATAGGTATGAGACTATACAGTTAAGGAGGGCTTATATGAATAGATTTGTACTACCTATACCAACAAGATGCATTTTTCTTTCCAATAGCCTATCACTAAAGAACTCCATAGTTAAGCGTGCTTGACTTGGAGCAATTTTGGGATAGGTGACCTCTTGGGAAGTTTTCCCAGGAAGCATGTGAGTAAGGACAAAACACGCTGAAATGACCCGTGTTGGTTTGTGAGGACAGTCGTCAATCCATAAAGTAGCAGGGGATGTTACACTTAACATGAAGTATTGAGCCTAATTACCTCAGTGTTTGTTGTTTTGTGTTCTTAGGGATCAATGGCACGACCATGATAGAATAGGACTCTAAATGGAAATGATCAGGGTAATGAGATGGCTAAAGCTCTGACAGACATGACAAGGACTATGAAAAGGATGTTTAAACAGATGGACTGTCAAGGCGATACTGGTCACTATCCTATTACTGCTGAAGGTCTAGAGCATGCTGGGTTTGGAGAATTTCATTGGGCGAACTCGTCGTCTTTTAGAGAGGCTCTGAATCTAAACCAAGCTAATGAATGGATCAAAAGCGTGGAGAAGATCTTCTCGATGATCATTTGTACTGAGGTACAGAAGGTGACTTTTGCTACTTACATGCTAAAGGCAGATGCTGATTTTTGATTGACTGGTACTTGAAGATTATTGGAAGCATTTTGCACTTTGATCAACTAGGAGGTATCTAAGCATTATTTCTACGAGAAGTACTTTCCTAGATCTGTAAGGAATACGAAGGACATAGAATTCATGCAACTAACCCAAGGGGGAATGAGCATTACACAATACACTACAAGGTTTGAGGAACTGATTAAATTTTCTAGAATTTTTCAAGGAAACCCTGATGAAATCTAGAAGTATGTCAAGTATGAAGCTGGGCTGAAGGCGGGAATCAATGTTGCCATTGCACGTATGGAGATTAGGGACTTTCCTACCCTAGTCAACAAGTGTCACATCATTAAGGAAGGCCACAAGAAACTGAGCATATCAAAAGCTGAAAATTCCACTAAGAAGCAGCCTTGAGATTTAAGCCACAGTTCAGACCACAGTTCAAGCCGCAGTTTAGGCTACAAGGACCTCAAAGGAATTTTCATCATGGGGGATCAAGTGGTCCTAAGGGTAAGGCACCTCAACGGGCACCCCAAAGGGCTCCGGTTACACCCCCCAGGCCTGCACCTATTATACTATGTCCCAAGTATGAAAAGTCACATGGAGTTCGACCTTGCTTGATAGGCCAGGGAGTTTGCTTTAAGTATGGGAAGCCCGGCCACTATGCTAGGGAGTACTCTGAGAGGAACCCAATGGTCCCTAACCCTAAGCCATAACGTTAAGAGAAAGTCTTTACTCTCAATGCTGAAGATTTGTCAAAGTCTAGAAACCTCATAAAAGGCAAGTGTAAAATGAATGATAGGACCTTAATTGTACTGTTTGAATCTGGCACAACTCACTCATTCATATCGCATGCTAATGTCGAGTCTTTGCAATTACATATGTCAGAACTTCCTTTTGATCTTACTATTTCTACACCTACTGGTAGACCTATTAGGACTTGTAGATGTTGCCTAAATTGTCATTTCATTGTGGAAGGTAGACCTTTTATATTGGATCTAGTTTGCTTGCCTATGCATGGTCTAGACATAATTCTTGGAATGGATTAGCTCTATGCTAACTGTGTAATGTTGAACTATTATACAAAGTCTATTATATTTCTCCCTATTCCTGGTATGTCTAGTAAACCTCTAAGTCTTTACTTGAATGCTGTAGAAGTCAACTGTTATGGGGAAGAAAGTAAGGGATATGTTCTCTTAGCCGCTAGCGAAGTAGACTCTGAGTAGAAAATTGATGATGTGCCTATAGTAAGAAACTATCCCGAAGTGTTTCTGGATGATATACCTGAGTTCCCTCCGGTAAAAGAGATAGAGTTCTCCATTGAGTTAGTTCCGAGAACAGGGCCAATATCCATAGCACCCTATAAGATGTCACCCCTAGGGTTAATCGAGTTGAAGACACAATTAGAGGAACTTTTGGAAAAGAAGTTTGTAAGACCTAGTGCATCACCACGGGAGCCCCGGTCCTGTTTGTTAAGAAGAAAGATGGAAGTATGAGACTATGTGTGGACTATAGGCAATTAAATCGAGTGACAGTGAAGAACAAGTACCCCTTACCTAGTATAGATGACTTGATGGATCAACTAAGGGGAACGGTAGTGTTTTCAGAGATTTACTTGAGCTTGGGATATCACCAGATTAGAATAAAGGATGAAGACATACCTAAGATTGCCTTTAAGACCCGTTATGGCCATTTTGAGTTCACAATCATGTTGTTTAGACTGACTAATACTCTTACTGTGTTCATGGACTATATGAATAGGATCTTCAGACCCTATTTGAACCAGTTTGTGGTTATTTTCATAGATGATATCCTAATTTATTTGAAAACCCATGAGGAGAATGAACATCATTTGAGGACAATTTTAGAGATTCTGAAGGAAAAGAAATTGTATGCCAAGTTGTCTAAGTGTGAATTTTGACTGGAAGAAGTTAAATTCTTAAAATTCTTAGGGCATGAAGTGTCAAAAGGAGGTATTGCAGTTGATCCTAGTAAGATAGAGGCTATAATAAGCTGGGAAAGGCCTACCATGGTAATAGAGATATAGAGCTTTTTGGGGCCGACTGGCTATTACCGTAGGTTTATTAAGGGATTTTCTCAAATTTCTTTACCCTTAACCAAGCTTACTAGGAAGAATGCCCCTTTTGTTTGGACTCTAGAGTGTGAGAAGAGTTTCTAAGAGCTAAAGGTAAAATTAACCACAACCCCGGTGTTAGCATTGGCTGACCCCAATGTGCCTTTCAAAGTATATTATGACACTTTGGGGAAGGGTTTGGGCTGTGTGTTGATGCAAAATAGGCAAGGTCACCGCCTATGTGTCCAGGCAACTCAAGCTTTATGAAGCAAACTACCCTACCCATGACCTTGAGTTAGCAGCCGTGGTGTTTGTTTTGAAGGTATGGAGACACCACTTATGTGGAGTGAAGTTTGAGGTGTTCTCTGATCATAAGAGTCTCAAGTACCTTTTTTATCAGAAGGTGTTGAATATGAGACAAAGAAGATAGATAGAACTATCACCCTGGCAAAGTCAATATGGTAGCTGATGCCTTGAGTCGGAAGTCATTACACCTATCACATATGATGGTAAAAAAGACAGAACTGATTGAGAAGTTTAGGGACATGAACTTAGGGATGCTAAGAGCATGAGAATATGCCACCTCAAGATAACGAGTAACTTCAAGGAGAAAATTACTCGAGCTCAACAGGAGGATGAGGAGTTCAAGGAGACGTTAGAGGCAGTGAAGGCAAGAAAGTTGAAAGGGTTCACCCAAGGAGCCGATAGGCTGTGGAGCTTTGAAGGTTAGATTTGCGTGCTAACGAGTGGTGACCTCCGAAAGGAGATTTTGAAGGAGGCCCATAAGAGCCATTTTACCATTCACCGTAGGACTACCAAGATGTATCAAGATTTGAAGAAGATGTTTTGGCAGCCCGGATTAAAAAGAGACGTGGGGAGATGGGTAAGTAAGTACTTGGTTTGTCAAAAGGTGAAGATTGAGCACTAAAAACCCTCTGGAATGTTGCAACCCTTATCGATTCCCGAATGGAAATAGGATAGCATCTCAATGGATTTTGTAGCAGGGCTACCCAAAACCCAAGCAGGCCATGATGCCATATGGGTTTTGTAGCAGGGCTACCCAAGACCCAAGTCGGCCCACTTCTTACCTATCAAGGTAACTTGCTCTTTGGATAAGCTAGCCCAATTGTACATCCAAGAGATTGTGAGGTTGTATGGAGTGCCATCGACGATAATAGACCGAGATCGGCGATTTACGTTACGTTTTTGGGGAGTCTTTTAGAAGGCTTTTGATTCGAAGTTGTGCCTAAGCATGGCTTACCACCCTCAAACGGATGGTCAATTAGAGAGAACCATATAGACCTTGGAAGATATATTGAGAACGTGTGTGTTGAACTAAAAGGGAAGCTGGGATAAGTACTGGCAGATGATTGAGTTTGCATATAACAATAGTTATCATGTATGCATCGGTATGGCATCGTATGAGGCCCTATATGGGAGGAAATGTCAATCCCCATTGTGTTGGTATGAGCCCAGAGAGCGAAGCGTGTTAGGACCCGAAGTTGTAAGGAAAATGACAGAACAAATCAATAGGATTAGGGATAGAATTCATGTTAACTCCCGGTTTTTACCATACGTGAAATTACCAAATTACCCATGTAATAACTTAACGTGAGATTCGATAATCTTTGAACCCAAATATCAGCAGGGAAGTTCAAAATGTTTGTTACTAGTATAATTTGATGTTCAAGTAATTCCGATGAGTTTTTACATGAAATTACCTTTTTACCTCTAGTTAGTGCTAAATGAGTTTACTTAAGTAATTAAGGCAATATTAGGCTCTAATTCAATTTAAATTGGTTTCACTCATTGACCCTGGGTTAAAAATAATTACTTTAGATTAAAAATATTTACCTAAGGTAATTAGAGCCTAAGAATTATTTAAGGAAAATTTAATTTCCTTTTCTTAATTACAAGAGCTCATAAAACTAATAATGTTGAGATTAAGGTAAATCTAGTGCATTTTCTTTCCTTGTCTTAGGATCAGGACTTATATTACTAATTGATTTTCAACCCATTTGAGATAAACTCCATTACTAGTGTAAGATTACTCTTTTACTTTGTCTTGGTAAATCCTAAACACTTGATTTTTACCATTTACACAAAATTACTAATTCCAAACCTACCACCTAATTAATTATACTATCCTTTGTGTCCTAGCACTTAGAAATCAAATGAAATTGTCCCCCCAGTATTCCCTAAGATAGTCGTGGCCTCCATACCTCCATGATGCTCATATTTTATTTTTTCTTTCAAGGAATAATGCACACAAACACATCATAACCTTACCATTTACTTTTTGGAGTTGTCTTGCATATGGTTAATCAAAAATTCTGCATTCTCTCAAAGAAAAACTAAGCCTTCATCTTCTTCCTCCTCCATCTCTCCATTCTTGACATTCAGTCAAGTTCTCAAGCTCAAATAAACACATATCCACTATAAACCAACTCCTAAACACCTAAACTTTCCATTTCTAAACACAAAATCACAAGAAAAATCCTTCCTCCATTCCAACCTTCCTTGGCCAAAACCATCACTAGTATTAGGATCAGATTTTTTTTTGTTCTTGTTGCTCATAGAAGATCAAGCTTTTTCTTTAATAAACAAGAAACAACTTGATAGGGATTTTATTTCATGTTCTTTCTCTTGTTCTTTCTTTATAACTTCAGTTTTTATAACTTGATAATGACCATGGCTTGATGATGAGGAATTGTGGTGGTGGTTGTGAATCCATCATATAAATGACCTCTAAAGCTCAAGATTTAATTCTTGTTGTCAAAGGATTTATGAAATAATTATTGTTTTTCTTTAAGTTGATTCTTTTTTACCTTGATGATAAGTTCAATGAAATAAGGTTCTTGGAACTATGGTAGCAAAAAAATCTATAGCTCACTTCCTTTTGTTAAGATTATTTGGAGTTAAAGAGTTTCATTCTCTAAAAGTCTTGAGTTTTGAGCTTAACAAAATACAAAATGAACTTGCTTCTATGTTTATGTTTCAAGCTCTTCCATATCATGTTTAAATTCCAAGCCTTGCATAATCATGTTTATATTTCAAGTTATCACTTTAATACTTGAAGATAATAATATGGGCTTGCATATCATGTTTAAATTTCAAGTCTTGCATAATCATGTTTATATTTCAAGTTATCACCTTAATCCTTGAAGATAATAATATGGGCTTGCATATTATGTTTATATTTCAAGTTATCATCTTAATTCTTGAAGATAGTAATGGGGGCTTGCATACCATGTTTAAATTTCAAGTCTTGCATAATCATGTTTATATTTCAAGTTATCACCTAAACCTTGAGGATATAAAAATCAACTTGCGTCTTCATCTTTATATTTCAAGTCTTACATATCATATTTATATTTCCAAGTTATCACCTTATAATATTAAAGATTAAAATGAGATTACATGGCATGTTTAAGTTTCTAATCGTCACCTAAATCTTTAAAGCTCAAGACTTGCTCCTTTTATCTTAAATGGGAATTTTGATCATGGACACATCTCATATATATGATTTTTGGTCCTTATAGGGATCTTGGGTTTGAATTTGGTTTTATTTTATTTTGAGACTTGGATCTTGTCTTTAAGATGCACAAAGAAATTTTGAAAGAATTAGAAATTCAAAAGGATAAAGAACATGGTTTTCTCATATCTTTAGAAGCTCAAGTTATTGTTACTGATATGATCTATTAAAATTGGAATGGTTGCTGATTATTGATGTTTAGATGAGTATAAGTTACTAATAATTGTGATAAAAATTGCTTTTAGCATTATGGGAAAAACTAGTAACTAGAAATGATCAAAATTATAATTTTATGAAGCTTTTAGAAGGCAAATTTTTCTAGTACTATTTTGGCACTGTTCATCAGTATTCACATTGTTCACACACTTAAGAATTACTTATATTTGTTGTAAAAATTGTTTTTGGTATACTAGATGCATAAAAGGGTAAATACAAGTGTTAGTTTGGGCCATTTTGCAAAATGTGAAAAGTGATGTCTTGAACTGTCAACTACTTGATTTTAGCCAAATAATTTTAATTAGAGTTAGTAATGATGTTAAATGTGTCCATGTGTTCAAAATACCATTTATGATGTTTAAAAAAAGTCATAGAAGTTTTAGTTTTTATTAAGTGTTAAAAATGGGCAATTTTGCACTTAGACCCTTAAAATATAGCAAAATTTGGTTTATTGCCCAAAATGGTTTTATGATGAATTTATATGATTTCCAAGTGTTTTGGGTCTTTGAAAAGTATAGATTAGTTTTAAGGATCATTAGTTTGAGAATATGTATTAAAAAGGAAAATTACATTTTGACCCGTAATCTTTGAAAAATTGTGGTTTTGACCCTCTTTTGAGCTTAAGCGTGAATATTGATAACTTGATGAGATTAGTGTGAATAATATCTTATGGAAGCTATATTCATATTTTTTAGTTGAAATTTATATGACTAATTCTTGATTTATGCAAGTGACGATCATTAGTATGCAAGTGACGATCATTAGTATGTTGCACTTATCCTGTTGAGAATGGCATATGCATTAGCTGAGTCTGGTCCTTGATTCCGGCATACTAGATAGGATCATGTTTAAATTCATGAGATATTAATGATAACATGCTTATGTGTGTGTGTGTGTGTGTGTGTGTGTGTGTGTGTGTGTGTCTATATGTATGTATATATATATATATATATATATATATATACACATATATGTATGTATATATATATATATATATATATATATGCAAAGAATGTGAAGCATACTTACGTGATCAAGTTTCATGATGAGTTATGGCATGTTATAATTATGCATGAATAATTGAGATGCATGATTTATGAAATTTATGAGCATGAAATGATGAATGATGAGTTATGATTATATGTTCATGCTTGCATCTCTAAATAACATACTAAGATCAAAGGTGACATAAGACACATGGAAATGATCCTCTAGACTCCCCGAATTAAAGGTTATGAGAGATGATCCAATAAGGAAGATCCTTGAGAATCCAGGAATTAATAGTTATGGAAGGTGGCCCAAGGACATGATCCTTTAGACTCAAAGAATTAATGGTTATGAAAGGTGATCCTATGCCCCTTATCCCGCACTCTAGGAGTTGGGAATTTAGCTTATCAAGAGGATAAGTATACACTAGTGACGACTAATTAGGTATGAGCTCAAAACGTAGAACTCTCAAGATGAGAGAATATATCGGGCAGCCTCCAAGGAAAGAGATTAAGAAATTTAATTCACCTAAAAGAATAATGAGAAAAAGTCATGTTAGAAGGATTTATGTTCTTTATGTCATGTGCATTGGTTGTGATTTCTCTGATATTTTGCATATGACATTGACGTGCATTCAATATAGTATATTGCACCCATGACATTAAGATTCATGTTAAAAGACATGGGCCTCGGCTTATCGTATTTGGAATTTAATAAATGAAGTTATATATTCTCACATTATAATGAAAGTCGAGGTTCCTAGGGACGATGATGATGACACACATGTTAGAAGGTGATAGCCATACTGAGATTCTTTTATAAGTTTCTTATTCTTTCTTTTTTCTTTCTATCTCGTCTTCAGAGATAGATGGCAACGTTCATGATTTGTGTTGATGCCCCCACGTGGGAAATGCACTTCGACCCGATTAACCGATTATATCATTTTGTGGGTCGTTGTGCCGTTCGCTTGAACGTTTTCATGGATCGTCCCTTCGAGCACCCTATTTCTAGCATTTGGTTATCCTCTACTGCCCCTTTTCCGAATGATCTTGCTTGTCCACGTCCTTGGCAGTTTCCTCGCCCTCGCCCTTTTGTATCAGCTGTTCAGAATTTTCTTGACTATATACCTCGATCACTACCTCGCTTCACTAGGTCATGGTCGGACCCATTAGAGGATACATCCTCCCATTACTCTTCAGGCAGATCTACCCTTGCTGCCTCTATAGAAAGGGAAAACGGTAGCGATGGAGAAGCTACTGTCATGCAACCAGTGAGAGGAGCCACTTGTCCATGCCGAGGTGCTCATATTCTACCTGCAAGACGTCTTGCCTCACGTGATGAGCTGACTCGTAGGACCCATTCTAGGGGCACCAAGTAAGAGACATGGGAGAAGAATCTTATGCTAGTTTGTTTAGTTTTTATTTGCATGATATTTCTCTTGGATTATTGTATTTAACTTGACCTATCTTAGTGGCGGCTACGTTGATTTCTGTTTGTTTTGGTTTTTGTTGAGGAACGATCATTATTTGTAATGGTGTTATTATATAATTTAACTGAGATTATCTATAACTTGATGTTATACCTTTGCTTATATATATAAGGTGTATGACACTAGTTAGTTAGTATGCGTGGCTCACGTTTTGTACTTATTCCGAAAAAAAAAAGATTTACCCATATTTTCACTAAGGTATTTTTTTCAAGAGCGTAAGTTAAAGTCTGGAACAAAAGAGTAGTAACTAATAATTAACTTAAATGTGTCCTAGGTGTGTTGGGTTAAATATTAAGGTGTTACATATCTTCTTTTCGGCAGCCCATCACTAAAGGACTCCATAGTTAACTGTACTTGTCTTGGAGCAATTTTGGGATAAGTGACCTCCTAGGAAGATTTCATAAGAAGTGTATGAATGAGAACAAAGCATGCTGAAAAGACCCCATCTACTACAGAACCAAATCCCTTTTAATGTTTTCGAGGAAATTACCAAGGGATTTTATGCAACATATCCCTAGATAAATGCCCCGTAAAATTGTTATTATTTTCATCAAGGAAAAAATTTACCAGCAGAATAGTTATTTTTACCGATGGATTTTTCCCTCGAAAATTGATAAAATTAAAAAATATAATTTAACATTACCAAGGGAAAATCTTTCAGTAACAGTCTGAATTGTTTTAAAAGAATTACCATGGGAAAATCCCATAGTAACAATTAGAATATTATCTTTTAAACAATACTGGGGGAAAAGAAAATCCCTCGGCAGTTGTTATTCCTTTTTCCCTGGAATTTTTCCTATTTTGAGTAATTATTACTATTAATTGCCAAATTTGACTTAATTATTAAATTTGTAGAAAAATTCATTATTTTGAATTTATATTTAATAATAAATATTAAAATAACATAAAATAAAATGCATCAATTCCTTGAAATCATTAATTTAAACCAAACATAAGTAATTTAAACATAATCAACAGTACATGCATAAAATGGTCCAACATAAACAACAAAAATATAATTCCAAACAATATATATATATATATATATAAACAAAACACTAGTATTCATTATGTGTACCCATCATCATTGTCATTAAAGGAGGAGGATGAAAAGGAAGTAAATTTTGAGTTGCCAGACTCTGTCATCTTCAAGTACTTGATCATAATCTTCTGCTTTATTTCCCTCTTCAACTCCTTTTTCATCTTCTTCTTCTCTATTTCTAGAAAAGAATATCAGTCAAAATTAGCCTACAATTGAGTATTTGGCTAATGAATGGATGGCAATTGATAACACATGTAGAGGATGTAGCAAATGAAAAATTAGCTTGAAAAAACCACAAAAGGTAAAAATCCTTGTCACAACTTTAAATAGTCTGAGGCTGATGAGTTATAGTTGTTAGAAAGACTGTTAATGCATATTGACAGAAAGCTTAAGATGAAAGCTTTGATGTGATCAGATTGAGATAGTTTCGGCCCTAAAAAATGGCTATTTCAATATTGTTTTGGCCATTTTTCAACTTTTATGATGTTAAAGTTAGCTTAATACTAATTAAGATATTTTCTAAGACTTTAAAAATACTTATCCATCCATACACAATGTCCTTGGCTAAATATCCATCAACTAAGAATAGTTAGCCTTACAAATAAGCTAGCCATCAGCTAAGGGAATGTGTCCCATGCTGGACCTTAGTCCTCGTGACACTTCTCCACTCATGAATCACTTTTGGACATTAGTTGAAAGCTTCAAAACATGAACAAAGGAGCTTTGACCAAATTCACAATCACTTCAATAAAATAGGGGCCGTTAAGGAAAGTGGTTATTTGATTCAAACAAATGGATAATGTTTTTAGAGGTTGTAGAAGAACGTGGGAACTGCTTCTTACAAAATAGGACACATGGTAAAGTATTGGCTGAAAGGCGGTTATTAGAATTAGCCAAGGCTGGCTTGTTTAGTGCTAGGAGTTAGGTCCATGTGTAGGAATCATATCAGTGTAATTTGTTGAATAAGTTGTTTAATAGTGCCTATAAATAGCCATGTACTTTATTGAAAAAGGACATTGCAACACACAATGAATCAATGAAATTTCCATTTCCATTTATTTTTACACCTTTTCCTTTAATCTTCTCTGCAACTTTACTTCAATATCCAACCTTTTATATTTAGTTTCATTATGAAATCTCTTTGTATCACAACCAAACACTTTCTGTAGTAGTTTTTGAGAACCGATAGTAGAGAAACAAAGTCCTTTTCTATGTGAAATCACTAGAATTTTGGGAATCAAAGTTTTCATGCAAATAATTGTAGATAGAAAAGTGCATGAGAAAAGAGGGTTGAATCGTGCTTCGCTTTTTCTTTCCTTTTTAACTTCTGAAAAACTAAATCAAAATATTATCAAGTTGTGAGCTTAAAGTGCAGCAGAAACAACATTAGAAAAACCAGAAAGTGAGCTTTCTGAGCTAAGAAAGTTAATTGAATATGTAAAAGAAAGCTTTCCAGAAGAAACACAATAATTAAACTAAATGCAGTAAATAAATAAAAGATGAAGGAGAAGAAAGATATTGCTAAGGAGTTTTTATACTGGTTCGGCCAACCTGCCTACATCTAGTTCTCAACAATAGTTGAGTTCCAATAAACCTTTCTCAAACCCGAGAAAGAATAATGATAGTCAAATAGTCTTCTCAAGCTCTCATTTGTGACCAGTAGATAACCCCTCTTATCATAAACTAAGTAGTTATTCACTAGCCTTTTCAGGCTGAACTGAGTAGTCTTTGACCAGCCTCTCCAAGCTAAGTCGTGACTAGTAAAACACCTTTACTTTTGCATTGTAAGTAGTCTTTGACTAGTTTCTCCAAGCTAAACTCACACTGATCACTATGGGATCGAGGATACCAAGGTTTGTGTTTGGGTTTCTAACTCAAACTAATCTACACTCAAATTTCCTTACGATATACTGTGAATGACCTGGGATAACCTGAATGACTCCTTTCTAGCTATTGTTTCTTGGAAGAACGTATGAACAATAAAGGAATGTAGAAAGAAGATTGTTACAATCAAGGAAACTGATTAAAGATGTAATGAACTTTACAAGAAGATGGGGAGAAATTTTCACGGCATATTTGCTCTTTGTACCGCATCTGTCTTTTTTTTCTTGAACTTACAACATTTTTATTTATAGATAACCTTGTTTATGATTGTTGCCCTTGATCAGGTCTCCAAGTGACAAGTGTTGATAATCTATTTGTGTCTTGGAAAAATAGTCTAGAAGAGTAGCTTGTCTGTTTGTCAGAGATATTGCAAAAGCCGTTGCAAAGTTGAGGTTTTTGATGTCCCTTCAGAAACTACTTTTACTTTCTGAACATGATTTCTAAACTCTTTCTTCTAGAAGCTAAGGTAGTTGACCAAGTTGGCAGAAGAAATGTCACAATGTTCTAACACTGGGTTTTGACTTTTCAATTTCAAAATTTGAATTTCAAATTTCCTTCCTTTTCTTGTAAAGCGCATTGTTTCCTTATTAAGTGAGCTTTTTGAAGTGCAGTATCATTTCCTTGATGAGTCTTCGATTTTCTAGTCTTCAATCAGAGCTTGTTGATTTTTAAAATATTGTGAGTAAGATGATTGAAAATTGAAAAACACATTGGCTTCAGAGTTTGATTGATATCTTTATTCCAGGTTTACTTTTCGAAGTCCAGTGCTACTTTCTGAAGTCATGAGTCTTGGTTTCTTGAACTGATTGTATTTCTTCAAATCATTTGGCATTTTTAAGCTTGATTTTTTATATAATTTTCACTTCCATTTAGTTCCTTTCTCCTAATATGATATAAAGTATGTGTTTGCACATGTAAAGTGAAATTATTCTCGCTTAATGTAGCCATGGTATGCTAACATAAGAACCTTTTCACTACTTAAGAAACTCAAGATAAACATTAGTCATTCTTCAAAATATTTCCCTTAAATTGGCTTTGTTGTCATTTAAAACATATTTCATTAAATGTTTCAGAAAGGTTCTCGAGCTAACGCCAGTATGCTCCTGCCTTCTCTTAACCTTCAACACCTCTAGTTCGGCCTGCATCTACTCCATCTATTGCTATTGCTCTTGAAGTTCCACATTGATTAAGTACTGAACTTGCTTGTAGACCTCATCATCAGCAGTTGATGCCCCCATTACAGAGCTAGGGCACAAACAATGTGCAAAGAATGTCCCCTTTGCATAGACACGGTTCTTATAAAGACCACCAACTACCTAATCCCACACCATGTCCTCACTATTGGATGGGCAGTCAACGGGCTCATCGTACTTTATGAACTATTGGGACTGTCGAGACCTGGCCTCTTTCATATGTTGGTTGTATTTGTCCTATAACAATATGAAGTAAATTAGAATTGTGAAGGTATAATTAATAAATTAAATATATATAAAAAGAACTTATTAAAAATAATGTTCAGAACTTATATAAGTTCGTTCAGAGTGAGGGTCGACCCACACTATCTTCTGTCCCTTTTGAGTGTAGGTCTCCTTGAAGTTGTTGAGCTATCCAAAATGGTTATTGATCGTTATGGAAGTTATCTGGCACTGAGCTTAGTTAGCTTTTCTTTGAAAATCTGCTTGTCATCTTCATTTGAGATTACAACTTTGGAGTCAGTTTTCCCGTTTTTATCGAAGATACAAAACGCATGATAGTTATATATGCAGTGCTTTCAAGTAGTAGTTCACGGTCCATTTTACTTGCTGAGTTTCTAAACTCATTCAATTTAGTTTCTTCACTTTTAAAGTATTATCAAATAAAATTAAATCTGTTTCATGTGCTTAATTAGTGGGCTTTCTCGCATCTTTGATGGGACAAACTAATTTGCAGGTGGCAAAGTTTTAGTGAAATGGAAAGAATGTATCTAACTTGTTGCCTCAAAATGAAATTGAAAGTGAAAGTATGTATGACTTTTGTAAAATCAAGAGAATTCGCCTACTAGTTCCTATTTAAATAAAATGTGGACATTCTATATGTATATATAAGGTGGTTTCTATGCTAGCCTCTCTAAATGAAAGGGTTTGAAACCCTTTCCACATGGACCAATATTATTTGACCATGTGGCAAATAATTTTTCACTTAGAGAATGACATCTCAATATCTTATTATTTGAATTTAATCCCCTTTAACTTATTTTTTTATATTTTTATCCCATAATTTCTTTGAAATATTTTAAAATTTTCAAATCTAAAACAACGAATCAAAACAATCTTTTTGCACAAAATTGGAAAGGACCTTAACACAATTCTTAAAACCCTAATACTTCCCCAAAACCCATAAATTGTCAATTGCAGTGCTTATAGCAGTAGTTTCTCCATTCTTAACTACCATCAGTGATTGGAATCCTTTCACAACCACCATTGCTGCTTAATCTGGAATTTGGGTCCTTTGCACCATTGGATCACATCTTTTATTGAGTATTTAATGTATTGATGTCTAAGCTATATTATATATGTATGTATTGAAGTAGCCAAAGGTCATACTTTTCATGGCTTTAATTTGATTTATAATTCTAGAATTGAATCTACTACTATTGCCTACTGGACTTACGTTAACAAATCATTTGTGCCATTTTGCAGGTCGTGAACAAAGAAACCATTACGGCAACTATTGCCATCATTTTGTGTTCGGATTCTTAAACATTTTGTGAAAACTGAATGAGCAAGATTGGGAAATTTAAGATTTATGGGTTTATAGGAATTATTAGGGTTCCAGTAATTGGGTTAGGGTTCTTTTCAATTTCGTGAGAAAAGATTGTTTTGATTTGTTGTTTTAGATTTGAAAGTTTAACAAAAATTCAAAGAAACTCTAGGATAAAAATATAAAAATAATAAGTTAATGAGGATTAAATTCAAATAATAAGATATTGACATGTCGTTTTCTAAGTGAAAACTTACTAACCACATAGTCAAATAGTATTGGTCCATATGGGAAGGGTTTCAAACCCTTTCATTTAGAGATGGTAACATAGAAACCACCATATATGAATGGAATTAATATTATATGTATGGATTACTGATAAAAGGAGTTACATTAATTTATGTGTTGGTCTTATAATAAAATTATGGAATTATGAGAAAGAAATTGAAAAATGTTTATTTTATGCTGGAAATGTATTTTTTCTAACATGCTTATTTATGGCGAGACTAATTAAGTTAGGACATTGATTAACAGCAGCTAAACATCATACACATCTTAAGGAAAACAAAAAAAAACATCTTGGTAAATATAAAAAATTATTTGAGTGGATAAAACCATCCTTGTGTAGTCATTATTACTTATCTTGATAAATATATTGATTATTTAACTAACATATTTATACTAAAAGTATAAATAAAAGAAAACAATTAGTGCTATCTAAATAGTCCAAATGGACAGATTTTTTAAATATAAAAAAAATAAAAAATTAACAGTTATTATGTAATGAAGAGAGTATCCGTTTACTTCGTATCAAGACTCCCAAGACATTAGCTTCTTGCAATACAATAGAACAAAAAATGTCTAATAAATATTCACTCCTTTTTAAAATATCTGTCAATTTTGGATAAATATAGATATTAAGAAAGATAATAAATGACATTGCTAATTAAATAAACTATTGTGAATGTACTAATGTATCCCTATATATCAATTAATATAATACACTAGTATTAAATGAAATGCTTTGAAAATATACAATTAATTGGGGGTAGTATTGAAAGAAAAAATAATATTTTATTGAAATATAAAATTGACAAATATTTTGAAATACTCACTCCTTTTCAGAATATCTGTTCACTTTTAGACAAAGTCGTCTTTCAAAATATTTGTTAATTTCACATTCTAATAAAATAGATTTTTTTGTTCCAATATTATCCGTAAATAATTAATGATTATTAGGATATATTAGTCCATATACTATTATTTTTTATATGAATATTCTATTACTGTATTATTTATCACCTTTCTTAATACTTGTGTTTGTCCAAGTTTGACAGATATTTTTTAAGGGAGTGAGTATGAAGTTATTTGAAAGTGGATAAATATTGTGAAAGGAACGAAGTAATTGAAAAGCTTTTCCAAATATGGAAAAGAAAAGCTTTGCCCATGGGAAACCTATTCAATCAACCATATCGTTCTCCAAGTTGCATCAAGTTTTGGTTCAAATGAAAAACATGAGAAAGATCCACTTGTGATTAATTACATTTATCTTGCAAGCCCAAACTCCTAATCGAAGCAAGGATGACAAGGACAGTCATCATGAATACATGTGGAGTTGTTGAACATGGACTCCTAGATCGACAATCAACTATTGAAATTGAAGCTCTCTCGTAGACCAATATGAAACTATTGGAATTCGCAACCACGCCACACCATTGTACCTTGTTACATTTCTGCATGGGAACCAACAAATAGTTTGCAATTGAAGTTGTAGCCCACCAAAAAGGTCTATTTTCCAACCTCCATTTCCAATTGCTAGTGTGTACGCCATGGAACACAACTTATTTTCAAACCATAGGTTAGATAAATATGGTTTGGTAGTATTGAGAATAGGGATCCTATCGTCCGGAACAAGGAGCCGCCCCCACGTGCATGGGACCTTGATCTAGTAAAATTCAATCTTCTAATGGAGAATTACGTGATGTTTATATCTTTGTTTTACATTATTTTTTACAATTTTTATTACTTTTTAATCATAAAACAGATTTATTCAAGTTATGGGAGATAGGTACTTCTCAGCTTTTGATTTATTTTTGAGGGATAAATTAAAGAATGTCTTCGATCATGTCAAAAAATATACAATTGCTTGAAAGTACCAAAGAATCAATTTATTGAAACTAAATCACTGGATAAATGAGCGAACAGCAACACACGAAAGTCAATTCATACAAGAAAGAATATAATTTACACAATTCATAATCGAAATTCATTTGAAATCATTCGCCGTTATTTTATGAAAATATTATATTGAAAAAATGTGACTATTTCCTTTCTGGATATAGACCTTAACTACTGAATGGCATTATGATCATGTTTCGTTGTGTTCTGAGATTCATGAAAGGCTGGTTTTTATCTTAAAGAATAATATTCCCCACTTTCATAATATCTATCTACTTTCTGATAAAATTATCTTTCAAAATATTTATCAATTTCATATTTTAATAAAGTAAAAAATTCCAATAATACCTAATAATTAATAATCATTAGTATAACATTTCATCTCCAATTATTTGCTATGCTCCACAAATAATTATCATTAGGATGTATATATTAGTCTATACACCATAATTTTATATAGAAGCACTCTATTATCATATTATTTATCACTCCTTTTAGAGTAATTAACAAGAAATACCGTTGAGGTTTGAAAAAAAAATACTTCACCCCATTCTTATTTTAATATGGCGCTCCATCCCAAATATGTGATGGATATGGCACTAATAAATCTATTAACTAATTTTCTATTATTACAAAAAAAGTAAAATATAACTAATACTTATTAATTTTTAAAATAAAATATCCATTATTAATATTTATATATATTATTTTTACAAAATAAAATATACCTGGCTTATAATAATATAAAATATTATATTTTATATATTGAATTTAATTTTGAAAATTTTACTAGATTACAAGAAAAAATTATTAATAATAGTAATACATTGTAGTAATTATTTTATAAAATTAAAAATTATGTATTTTCTCAGTTTTAATTTAAGATTATTGGTAAAAAATTATGTGTTAATATCGTATATAAAAATAAATCACATATAACATAATAAGAAGAATCCTGTGGTTTTACTATAATATATATATATATATATATATATATATATATATATATCAATATTCTAAAATTAATAGTCAAAAAATTACATATTTTTTATTTTTACAAAAAATGATTGTTATAAATTATTATGACTATTAATAATAGATTTAAATTAAATTCATTTATAATATAATTTATTTATATTTTTATTCAATCAAATTCTCTCATATACATGGCTTTTTAAATAGTAGAGTAAATTTGTTTTCCATATATGAGAATATATAATTAGATAACTTATAAAAATGACTATACTATTAGTGTAGCATAATTAGAGTTATTAATTAAATGTAATAATAATAATAATAATTTAGAGTAATTATTTTTGTAAAAATAAAAATAAATGCTTTCTCAGCTATTAATTTTAGAATATTAATGTATTTTTTATAGTAATTATTCTTGCTTTGTTATATATTTGTGGTTTATATTTAAATATGATATAAACAAATAATTTTTATTTTTATAAACATTAATATTCTAAAATTGAAAGTTGAGAAAATATGTATTTTAACTTTTAAAAATAATTATTATAATTTATTACTACTATTAATAATTTGTCCTCTTGATATGATAAAATTTTAAAAATTAAATTGAATATATAAAATATTTGATATTATTATAAGAAAAATATATTTTACTTTCTAAAAATAATATATGTAAATATTAATAAAAGGGAATTTTATTTTAAAATTAAAAACATTATATAATAACAAGAAGCACCCTTAACATCATATATTTAATTTTTTCTAATAATAACAAATTAGTTAGTAGGGCATTTTCTTTTAAATTTATAAACATTATATAATAGCAAGAAGTACCCTTAACATTATATAATAAATATTAGTTATATTTTATTTTTTTAATAAAAAAAATTAATTAATAGGGTTATTATTGACATCTATCACATATCTAGGGTGGAGTGTCATATTAGAACAAGAATGAGATGTCGTGCTTTTTCTTCAAACGTCAAAGATACTTCTTGTTATTTATCTCTTTTTTAATATCTGTGTTTGTCTAAATTTATATGGTATTTTACAAAGGAGGGAGTAAGCACTTTCACATTTGAGTGTGTTTGGGCAAAATATATACATAAATGTTTCATCAGACAACACAAGCAAAACTCGTAGATTTGCTAAGAAATCCATCTACCCAAGAACATTTGCTAAGAAATCCCAGCTCGCTGTCTTATAGGCCTTCCTAAAATACAAGTTGAGTAGTACAACCGTCTCTTTAGCTTTGCATAACCACCACACTGCTTCATTTGCATATAAAGCCCCATCAAGAATCTGTCGATCACTCAAAAAGGTCTATTGTGTTTCTCCGATCGGAGATGGCTTGACAATCTTCATCGTCTCAGCAAAATTTTTGCAATAATTTTATAGCTATATTCGACCATACTGATGGGTCTAAAACCCTTGATCTCTAATGCACCTTCTACTTTTGGAGTCAGAGCAACCCATGCTGTATTAATCTCCATTGGGAATTGACTTGTATCAAAGAAATTTAAAATTAGGTTGCGTATCTCCTCTCCCATATCAGACCAAAACTTCTTAACATAATTAAAATTGAAAACATCGTAGCTAGGTGCTTTTGAGGAGTCACATGAGTTAACCGTCTTCCTAATAACTTAATCCGTTATAGAATAAAAATGGTTTGATGATATATGACATACTATCATATATAATACCAAACATGTAATGAAAATTGACTTTATGTTATTGGATAATACTATCAAGTCTCATACTATGCATCAAATGGGGCCTGAGATATATTTCTAAACTTACTAATACTATTAGGATGTGTTTTGTATACTGTATTAGCCATAATGATAATATAAGATTATACATTATATTGTGTTTTTATCTATTGTTTGGTGCAAATAATCTTCTATATAAGCTTATCTATCACAATCCTCTTATACATTAAAATACTGTATAGGGAGACTATATTTGGTCTAATTAACTTTTTAATATATAAGGTCATTTTAATTTTTAATATTTTATTAAAATAAAATAATTCTTAAATAAATAATAATAAGTAAAAATTTATAAATAATAATTATTCTTAATAAAATTATTTTATAATAAATAAATACAGCTAAAAATAATATATGGTATCAATTTAGCTATATACAATAAAAATAAAAATATGTATAATTAATAAATAATAAGTAAATTAAAATAATAAATATTTAATAATAAATAAATATTTAAATAAATAATATATAATAAAAAGTTATAAATTATTAACTAGTAATACATATAAATAAAAATTAAATAATATGTAGTATATAAAATTAAGGATTGATAATAAAAATATTTTTAGGTAACATTTATTTTTAAATTAAAATTTAAATAATTGTGATCACAAATAGAAAATATCAAAATATTTAAAAGATGTATTTTATATTTATATAATTTTTTGAAATAATAAATATTTATAAAATATCAAAATAAATATATAATAATATTTAATATAAATTAAATACATAAATATAATATTTGAAAAATATATTTAAATCATTAATAAAATTTTATGTTTCACTATAGTTTTATTAAACAATTATAATATTATAATTGTTTATAAATAAATGATAATATTATGAAATATAAAATATAATATATTACACAGTATGCTACATCAAATACTATATAATATTAAAAATTCCAATACTATATGGCATTATATCAGGTTTTACACTAGTAGCTCTAATTCTATTAAGCATGCCAAACGACTCCTAGAGTTATTGATATTGTAAACAAATATGACTGAGAGTGATAAACACATACGCATAATTTGTTGACATTTTAAACCTAATTTTGATAAATAAAAAAATATTTTACAATTTTAAAAACAAAAGAAAAAAGTAATAATAATTAGTATGATTACTTATTTTATTGCTTACATAAATAATTCGAAGACTATTAATTATAATAAATTATCTTCTTTTAACTGAATTTTGAGTTTGAAAACATCACATAACTTGCGCTGTAGTCAATTCTAACCTCCACTAGTTACAACAATGTAAACTCAAAATCTGAACAACCACCAAAGTGTATAAAATAAGGAGTCGAGTGTGTATTGATGAGACCAATCATCACATGACCATATTTAGTTATATGCTTTTGGGTCTATATACTCCGATATGTCTCTCATACACATGGTAGTCAAAGGCACCAAAAATACAAAGATTGGGAGGCCATGCTATAGAAAGTGGAAAATACCATTTAAAAATTGGTGGCACCACAAGAAAGATTTTGTTTTGCACAATAATGTGATCTTTATCTTGGTTTATATTAATAATTAAGATGACCCAAATTAAAAGAACTTGGGCTCTCATTTATTCAAATTAACTTAACTGACCTCAAAAACCGAATCAAATAATAGATAAATGTGTTATCATTGTGTGCAAATGATGCAGCAGGAAATGTGAACCTACCTACATTAATTAATGTCCCATTTGTATACTACCCTTGATCTTCTATCCCTGCATCTTTCTTTCATATATATCTGCTTTTTGTTTTTTCATGTTGTGATTCTTCAATCACGATGGTAGGTTTATTTTTAAAAATATTCAAAAAAATTAAAATTCATAATAAATAAAGGAGAACTTATTGTCAGAATGCTCTTATTTGTACAAAAGTATTATAAATAAATTCATAAAAAAAAGAGTAAAATGATTCGTTAGTTTGGTTTATTTAGTAACCACCAATAATATTTGGTCATACTCATGATAGTCTTGGATGATCAAGTCACATGCAGGCTCTGATATAGGTCTTTCCCTACCACATTTTTAAAAAGGAAAACTCGGTTTGCACAGTTTATTTTTTAAGATGATTATTCTTTTCCCTTTGTTATACATTGCATATGCAAAAGCACAGTATAGAATGTGCAAATGGGGTATAGTGGGGATCAACACTTTGTTGCAACGTGGTTTTAGTTTAGTCAAAGGTTTTCGGCAAAGTTGACGATGTTAATTCGATATCTCAGTTTGAGCCAGTTCCGTCATCATATGTTTTACATATGTGCCCTATATAATAGTTTTCTTTTTAACTTTTTATGATCCTTTTATAATAAAACTTTGAGGTAGAAATAACATCTCAGTTAGCAAATTTTTTGATGATGATGATTATGTAAAATGTAAATGTCAATGATGATGATGTTGTTGAAGAAAAATTGCATTAATTTTGCATGACATATGAGTAGTGGCACTACAAGTGAGGATAACTTGTATAAAAAATCTTTCTAATAATGTTCTATTAGGCGATGTTTCTCGTGAATTATCAATGATGACATGTTCCTAGCGAAACAGTGGAGCAAGTGAGGGTAACTTATGTGGAAAATCTTCCTAATAATGTGTTGTTGTATAGGCAGCATGTTCTATGAATAGTGGTATATTTTTGTTCGGAATTTGTGAGATTTGGGAGAATTGATATTGGTGATTATATTTTTTTGATTAAATTAGTGAATTGATTTGTAAAGTCATAGATGAGTACTATGCATTTCTTGTTTGTTAATTTGATAGATTTTATTAATGGGAGAATTATTTCCCACCATGAGGTGTTTTTCCAGAGTTGGGTTATGCTCTCCAAAAATGACTAATATGATCTTACTCTATTTATTGACAATAAAAGTATAATTACCCTACTTGATATCTATATTCATTTATATATGTATTTTAGATTCTAAGAATAACTCTATAATATATTTACCAAACGCTAAATTCTTCTTATTGACAACAACGTGTAGATTAATTTACCAAACAATAATACTGCTATGACATTTTAAGAGCAGTTTTTGGAGATCTCAATAAGCTAATTAGCTCTCAAAAAGCTAGAATACTACCACACCAATCCTCACACATTTTTTACAATCTTCTTTTTATCTAAAATTTGTCATATCCCTTGTCAATGCTATTGCATTTGTGCAACACAACACTCGATACATCACCAATATAATCTTTACAAAATTATTTTTTAATGGATTGGTTGGTGTCATTCCAAGCACATAGGCCATATCTAGAAACCTACAAAGCCCAAGTGTGGCTTTTGAAGGATATATAGCTTACAAGAAAAGGGTTTGACATGAAGCAACTTCTGAGTGGGAGACTGATGTTGTAGTAATGGTGTTGGCAATGAATCTATGAGTTGTGCAACAGTACTAATAGCCTCAGCCTAGTACTTCATTAGCATAGAGGATTCAGCCGACCAGGTTTCTCCACTGTGTATGTGCTTTCTCTCAGTTGCACCATTTTGTTTATGCACACAAGGACAAGAGAGCCTATGTATGATAATCATGTTCCAACAAGTATTTTGTATTGTAGGTCCAGCCGAGAAGTTTAAAGCAGCCGGGGAGAGAGAGAAAATTTCAATGCATGAATAATAAAATATTGTTCACGTGTAAAGAAAGTTAGGTGAAGAGAGAATTTTCAACGATTCACGCATGAAGAGTTCGATACCATAAGGAGAATTTTCAACACGTGAACAGTAAATAAATTACTGTGTATGCATTAAGCTCCCTCTACAAATAGAGGCGGATCATTTAGTTTCAAATGCATCAAAGCAGTGGAGATACAAGCTGCATAGTAGAGAGAAAAATACACAAAGTGTGTTATTTTTCTGAGAATGAGAGGAAAATAGAGGGCATGAATAAATTTCAGAGAGTGTAGGGTATGGGTAAATACACCGAAAATATTTTTTGGGTACTATCTTTATTACTCCTTAGTATTGGAAAAGTATAGTATTTGAATAGGAGGTTTCTGACCGAGAAACACTATATTTACTCTTAGGTTGGAGAGTGTAGAAAGGATATTGTGTAATTATCCTGAATATAGTTGAATATTTTTTGGAGTTTGTCCTGTGGTTTTTTCCTTCGGTATTTGGGGTTTTCCACGTTAAAAATTCAGTTTGCAGATTTCTTGATCTATTTTGGTGGTATGAATAGTGACATGGGTCCCACTATAGTGAATAGTGAAGTGGGTCCCACTCACAAGAATAGTGATACGGTTCCATTACTAAGTGTTGTCCGTGTGAATAGTGATAAATGGGTCCCACTGTATATTGCTATTCATCCTGATATTTCTTTTTCATTGGGCTGCACTGATTTGGTAGATTTAATTCTATCAAATTTATTTTGGTACTCATTATCACACATTGGCATCATTTAATTATATTTGAATCAATCTTTGGACCCAACAAGTGGTATTAGAGCACAAGTTGAGCTCAGGATTGTACTGTGTAAATTAAATGGAGGATAATATGGGTACCATCATCAAGCTGACAGCTGCAAATTACTCCATTTGGAAGCCAAAAATGAAGGATATACTTTTCTATAAGGATTTGTATGATCTTATAAAGAATGGAGATGCAAGGCCAACAAACATGAAAGTAGAAGATTGGAAAACGATGCACTAGAAGGCCATTGGATTAATTAGGCAGTGGGTGGATATTAGTGTATTCCACCATGTGGCCACAGAGATAAATGCCCAAACTCTATGGAAGAATCTACAAGATCTCTATGAGAGAAAGACTACACAGCATAAAGCTTTCACAATCAGGAAGCTGGTAAATCTCAAGTACCGACATGGAAGGTCTGTTGCTAAGCACTTGAGTGACTTTCAAGATATGGTGAATCAGTTAAGTATCATACAATTAGTGTTGGATGATAAGTTACAAGCACTATTACTTTTGAGTTCTTTGTTGGATAGCTGGGAGACCTTGGTGGTGTCACTAAGAAACTCTGCTTCAAGTGGGAAGTTGTCTTTAGTCCAAGTCAAAGACAGTATGTTCAATGAAGAAACTAGAAGAAAAGACTTGGTGAGAATAGATAATTCCTAGGTTCTTGTCACAGAGAACAGAGGGACGAACAAAAGTAGCGGGCGGTCCAAAAAACTAAAAGATCGATCACTGTCCCAGTCAAGAAGGAGGTTCAAATGTATTGCGGCAAAGAAGGGCACATCAAAAGGAATTGTAAGGCTTGGAAGAACAGAAGCAATAAAAATCAAAGAAGTCAAGACACGGCTGATAATGAAAATATTGTGAACCTTGTGACAAATGGTGAAGTGATGTTGCTCTCTTTTGTATATGAAGAGTGTCATGTTGCAGATTCATGGGTTGAGTAGGTCATTAACTCAGTAGCTTCTTATCATGCCACTCCCAACAAGGAATTCTTTACTGCTTACAAAGTAGGAGACTTTGGCAAAGTAAGGATAGGAAACACTAGTAATTCTGATATTGTTGGAGTTGGTGATGTATACATTCAAACAAATATAAGATTTACATTGACATTGAAGAACGTGCGACATGTGCCAGATTTGTGCTAGAATCTGATCTCCGTGCATGCTCTAGATCTAGCCGGTTACCACAGTAACTTTGGCAATGGCAAATGGAAGCCTTTGAAAGGTTCAATGGTGGTTGCCAGAGGATGTTGTACAACACTTTGTACAAAACTTAAGTTAAGCAAATTGGAGGGTTGAATACAGTCGAGGATGATGCTTTGCCCAATTTGTGGTACAAAAGACTGGTTCACATGAGTGAAAAAAGATTGCAAATTTTGACTTGAAAATTCCTCATTCCTTATGCCAAAGGTAAAAAGTTAAATCCTTGTGATCATTATTTATTTGGCAAGCATCATAGATTGTATTTCAACAAAAGATTGAAGCTGAAAAAGAATATTTTAGATATGGTTTACTCTGATGTGGTCCTATGGAAATGAAGACTCTGGATAGTAGGAGGTATTTTGTGACGATGCTTCACGAAAAGTATGGGTTTATTTCCTAAAGAAGAAGGACCAGGGGTTTCAATACTTCAAGAGGTTTGATGCCATGGTGGAGAGAGAAACTGGGAAACCTTTGAAGTGTCTTCGCAGTGACAATGGGGGAGAGTGCACTTCCCATGTATTCAAGAACTATTGCTCTAAACATGGTATCAGGCATGAGAAGATGGTTCCTCGCACCCCATAACATAATGGTGTGGCCGAAAGAATCAATAGAACAATTATGGAGAAATTTTGATGTATGTTGAGAATGGCTAAGTTGCCTAAGCCATTTTGGGGTGAAGCTGTTCAAACGGCGTGCTACCTGATTAACAGATATCCGTCTATTCCTTTGGGCTGTAATATTCCTGAGAGAGTATGGTCCGAACGTGATATTAGTTACTCTTATTTGAAGGTGTTTGGATGCAAAGCCTTTGCTCACATAAGTAAGGAGTAGAGACAGAAGCTTAATGATAGAGTCATTCCTTGCATATTCATGGGCTACGAAGATGAGGAATTTGGATATAGGTTATGGGATCCAGAAAAAAAAATTATAGGAAGCAGAGACGTTGTGTTTCATGAGCAAGGAACTATATGAGATTTTGCTATTCCAAAAAAAACTAATGAATCTAGTGGTAAGATGGACTATACACCAGTCTCTCTTCCTAAAGAAAATGCTACAGAAAGGGGAGAGATTTAAGACAATGGGATTGATGATGAGCCAGCAATTGATGATGTTGAAGATGGAGGAAGTGTTGAGTAGGGGGAGCAAGCTCATACACCACAGCTTAGAAGATCTAATAGAGTGTGATATCCATCCAACAAGTATCCCAGGTCAGAGTATGTCCTTCTCACTAATGAGGGGGAGCCAGAGAGTTTTGAAGAAGTTCAGACTGATAAAGAAAAAGTTCAGTGGATCAAAGCCCTGCAAGAAGAGGTGGATTCCTTGCAGCAGAACAATACTTTTGAGTTAGTAAAACTCCCTAAAGGAAAGAAAACCTTGAAGGATAAATGGGTGTTCAAGCTGAAGAAAGATGACAATAAGCTAGTAAAGTATAAGGCTCGCTTAGTTGTAAAAGGCTTTGGTCAAAAGCAAGGGATAGATTTTGATGAGATTTTCTCTCCAATTGTTAAAATGAGTTCTATTCGAGTTATTCTCAAATTGACAGCTAGCTTGGATTTGGAGCTTGAGCAGTTAGATTTGAAGACTGCATTTCTCCATGGTGATTTGGAGGAAGGAATCTACATGGATTAACTAGAAGGATTTGAGGAGGCTGGAAAGGAAAACATGGTTTGCATATTGAATAAGAGTCTGTATGAATTGAAGCAGGCTCCCAGATAGTGGTATAAGAAGTTTGACTCATTCATGGTGGGTCATGGATATACCAAGACAGATGCAGATCACTGTGTATATGTTAGAACATTTCCAGGTGATAAGTTTATCATTCTTCTGTTATATGTAGATGATATGCTGATAGTAGGACGAGATGTGGAGATGATTGATGATTTGAAAAGGGAGCTATCAAAATCCTTTTGGAAGGCTATGTAGATGCTGATATGGCAGGTGATTTGGATAGTAGGAAATGTACTTTTGGATTTGTGTTTACTTTTACAGGTGGAGCTATGTCTTGGCAGTCAAAATTACAAAAGTGCATTGCCTTGTCCACTATTGAGGCAGAATATGTTGCTATGACTGAAGTTGGGAAAGAAAAGCTTTGGTTGAAAAGATTCCTTGAACAATTAGGAATGAAGCAGTGTAGGTCCGTTATCCATTGTGACAGTTAAAGTGCTTTGGATTTTGAGCAAGAATACGATGTATCACTTGCAGATGAAGCACATTGATGTCAGGTATCATTGGTTGCATCAAGCAGTAGTAGAAAAACAATTTAAGTTGGAAAGATTCACACTGATGAAAACCCTATTGATATGATGACAAAAGTTATAGCACGAGATAAGCTTCAACTTTGTGCCGAGTTGATCGGCTTGAATTCCAAATTATTTCTTCTAGACTATTTCCCCATTGGTTTGAGGGGGAGAATTGTAGGTCCAGCCCAGAAATTTGAAGCAGCTAGGGAAGAGAGAAAATTTCAGAGCGTGAACAGTATACGAATAGCAAAATACTGTTCATGTGTGAAGAAAGTTAGGTGAAGAGAGAGAATTTTCAATGCATGAACAGTGAAATCACTATTCACGCATGAAGAGTTCAGTACCATGAGGAGAATTTTCAAAGTATGAACAGTAAATAAATTACTGTACACGTCTTAAGCTCCCTTTATAAATAGAGGCGAATCATTCAATTTTAGATGCATTGAAGCAGCGGCGATACAAGCTGCATAGTCGAGAGAAAATACACAGAGTGTGTTATTTTTCTAAGAATGAAAGGAAAATAGAGAGTGTAAGTAAATCCCAGAAAGTGTGGGGTATGGGTAAATACACCATGAATATTTTTTAGGTATCATCTTTATTACTCCTTGGTACTGTAAAAATGTAGTATTTGAATAGGAAGGTTCTTATTGATGTGACTGTTGAGCTCACTCAAATTAATCAGGCTAATAAAAAGAAAATTTGTAATATAAAGCAACCTGAATCGTTTCCCAAGGAATTCCCAATGAACTAATTCGCTCAATTGAAAACAGCATAATACAAAAAAAAAATAGCAACAGAAACAAAAAGAGGGGGTTTGTTCAATTTCAATATTAACAGATTACAGAAAATAGATAAAAACGAAATTAACAATTAAAAAGCAACCAACCCAGACTTGAGCTCCTGAGAATCCGTCATTGGACAATTACTCACTGAATTCGTGGTTGATCCTAAACAAATCGGAATCCCTGCATTCATTTAGAAAATGAATTTACTAGGCAATCACCTAGCATTTTATCAAAAACTCGGCATGTTCACTCATTCAACGTACAATGCCTACTTAAACCCGTTTTGATTTTGAGCCCTTTCGATTAATCAACCTAAATGTTAAATCTAACATTCAACACCCCTGTATGAGGCAAAAACGAACTCAATGTGGGGCACAAACGTCCTCTAGATTAACGGCGGAGACTCAATTCGTGGGTTGGTCGATTAGCGCCTTAGCCAACCATGGCAGAGACAAAAATTGAAAAATAAAAAGAAAGAAAGAGTCGAACAGGATGAACAAAACTCTCAAGAACAGGATGAACAAAACTTGGATAGAAGAATCCGAAAGAACAGTTTTTTTTTAGTCCTTCTATTTTCCAGCTCTTAAAAACCAAAATAAAATAAACCGGTTCAAAGAATAAAAAACTGGCCCAAACAAAAAAACTGAAAATAATGGCTTTGGTCCCATGCAATTGGACACTTAATTAACTAAACTTTACTCTAGCATTTCATAGCTGCCTTGTTGTCCAAATTTGACCTTCAATCAGGCTCCTGAAACAAAAGTTATAATCAATTCCACTTAAAAGCCCAAAGTCCAATTTAGACCAAAAACCAATATTTACACACTAAATAGCCCCAAAATCATTATTCAATTGCAAAAAATAAAGTGTGATAGAAAAATCAGTTATCACTTATCGGGAAACACTATATTTACCTTTTGGGTTGGAGAATGTGGAAAGGATATTGTGTAATTATCCTGAATATAGTAGAATATTTTTCAAAGTTTGTCCCATGGTTTTTTCCTCTGGTATTTGGGGATTTTCACTTTAAAAATTCGGTGTGCAGATTTCTTGATCTATTTTGGTGGCATGAATAGTGACGTGCGGTCCCACCACAGTGAATAGTGAAGTAGGTCCTACTCCAGTGAATAGTGATGCCAATTATACTATTCACAGGAATAGTGATACGGTCCATTACTAGGTGCTGTCCTCATGAATAGTAAAAAGTGTGCCCACCTTCAATAGTGATAAAGTGGGTCTTACATAAATTACTATTCATCTTGATATTTATTTTTCGCTGTGCTGCACCAATTTGGTAGATTTAATTCTATCAGATTTATTTTGGTACTCATTGCCACATATTGGTATTATTTAATTACACTGTGAATTAGTCTCTGAGCCCAACATGACAAGCCATTTTCAACAGTTCCCTAGAGTGTGATTGCCTTGGAATTAATCTTGACATTTAATGTAAACATTGCAACTATTAGAATGAAGTGCAAAATTTTTTTTTTTGGTTACATTTGGCAAATTTCAAGACACTAAGTTCTCAGTTATATGAGGCATAAAAAGAAAATTGTCTAGGTACAACTTGAAAGTAGAGAAATCACGAGAAAAGGGGTTGAATTATGATATCTTAAACCTTTTTCTAACTAGAAAAACTATTAAATTTAGAAACTTAGAGTATGAAAGAATAGGTTAGATCAGAAAGGTAACTTTCTGGTGTGCAACAATCAAATATAATCAAAGTAATGTAAACATAAGGTAATAAAACAATATGAATAGAAAAAAGAGAAGAAACTTAAAAGATGAATACATGGATAGAGATATGAATACAAGCATTTATTTTGTTTTAGCCAAACCCATCCTACATCTAATCCCCAAACACAATGGTTTAGATTTCCACTAGTAGTATTGTATAAACCTCTCCAAGCTTACAAATCTATATTCTTTTAAATAGCTTTTCCAAGCTATCTTAGAATGAGTATTATTTGACTAACTTCTCCATGCTAACAACAAGTGTTATTTTAAATAACCTCTCTAAGCTACCATACAAACAACTACTAGGTTGGGTTACAATCAAAGATTAAAATAATTGTGTCTAGGTACACTTAACAAGAAATAACACTCAAAGGGTTTAGGTTTCTCTATGAAGCACTTTATCTGTTGAGTGACTTCTCTAAATTAAACATCTCTTAAAAAAGGATATCAAACAAATACAATATAGAGAAGATTTTTATGTTCGAAGTTCTGAGATAGAAACTTCATTCTTATAGAAAGAAAGATGAAGACCGGATTAGGAGAATTTCAACACTTGCAAATTCTTCTTCTCTTCTCTTCTTCTCGCTTTCCAACAGTATATATAGCAATTTCAAGGAGATCATCATTGTCAAATAGAGCAAACAGCCATTAGATCAAATATTTTCCATTGGTCTTACAATTAGAAGGATGAAAGGGAAACTTTTCTTCTTTGTACATAAGGAAAACAGGGAATGTGATTTACACACCACCAGCTATATGTTGTAGTGGCTCGCTTTTAAGAAATTTGTCTCTTATTCAAAGTCAGTGCTTCTTGTGAAGTTTCCATTCACAAGCACAAGCAGAGTCTTTAGGGTGAGTTCTTATGTGATCACCAATGAGTTTGGACCACTGGGGACTATAAATAGAAAAAAGTAATAGGTTCAAATTAAATGATAGCATTTGGGATAAAAGACAAAACAACAAAAATAGAAGGGATCAATTAGAATTAAAGCAATGTTCATCCTTTCCTTCCAGGAAACTCAAGGCCTTCAACTTGAACAGTCTTAGTCCTGCAGAAAGACTTAAATCAAGAAGGAGCAATCCCTCAAATTCTTAGCTAAGTCCATCACCATTTGGCTCAACTTCCTTCTCCAGAATATCCAGCCTCTTGCCACTATGACTTGTCCATCACTAGCAACTCTAACTCTACTATGTACCAAAATAATTCAAAATAGTTGAAGGGGATGTAGCCTAACTTTGCCTCTCACCATTCTCAGTAGGAGTTCCTGAAACAATTACACATTATTTTCCACTTCTGGAAATTTGAACACTAAAAAATCTCAATTTTATAATGTAAAAACACAAATCATGGGCATGTGTTGGTGTCAAGAAAGATGAAACCTTTATTTAACTACATTCAATTGCATGAAAAAAGTTCACAGAATTAGAAGCAAGCATTAACGTTTCATATGGTATTGAAATTATTAGAAGTTGAATTTGTAGCCATTGTTGTGTTTTCTTCACTTTTTCTTTTCCTGTGTTTCGTTCCTGATGAGAAAAACAAAAGAATTAATGGCGTAAAACGTGAGTGGATCTCTACTAGGTGATTTGAAATTCAAGAGAAAATGAAAAAAAAAATAGAGAAAATGAAATTGAGATGAAGAAGAGAAAAAGCTACAGGAAAAATTAGAGCTTGAAACTTGCCCACTAGCATTTGAGAACCCGCTAACCACTAACGGTGGAGCCGCCACGGTCTTTGTTGCCATGGCCATGACCACCATCTTCGAC
The DNA here is from genome assembly GCA_031216125.1 of Dalbergia cochinchinensis. Taxonomy (NCBI): domain Eukaryota; kingdom Viridiplantae; phylum Streptophyta; class Magnoliopsida; order Fabales; family Fabaceae; genus Dalbergia; species Dalbergia cochinchinensis. Next base: position 19,084,359 of record CM062375.1, on the reverse strand, counting down.
CTCATCGTTGTTGTCGCCATTTCCCATTCCTCCTCTGTATCCCTTTTACTTTAAAATACTTAGTGGAAAATACAGGTAAAAGTTTTTTTGGAAACGTAAAAGCAAAGTGAGAGTCGCGCGACATGACAAACGCTGAAGCATGAAAGGAATAAAACACAAATCCAAATAAACACATCATGAACATCCGATTATAAAACATGTAATTGCACAGCATGATAGTACAAACTGCATAAATAGATATATATTATGCCTACCCAAGAAAGGTGAGACTTAGTTTAGTACAACATAGGACAAATATAACTAAAATAGACATACATGGAAACATAAAAAGAGAACACCCACACCCTAGTGCACCTAAAATGGATAACCTTTCTGAACAAAAGAAAGCTATCCTAATTTACGTGTGGTTTGTACACTTTCACTCCTCAAGCGCCTCTACTGCTGGTAGTTCGGATAGGGCGGGACATAACCGATCCATGGGTGAAGCGCATCCGGAGTGGGCACTCGTTGCGGCTGGACATGAGCTCCTCGATGGGGACGCATGGACTGCCTCCAAGCCAGTCTCGGCTGTGTGGCCGTCTCCTCACTACCCTTTACCCTCAATGGGGGAGTAGGGGCAAAGCTCTCGGAGTATGGATGGGTGGGTGGATCCTCTAATGGGCTAGTCTCCGAATGTCTCAATTGGGGGACATAGTAGGGAAAATCATGGGGGGCAGACTCAGCGAAGTACGTGCAGAGTACCCTTTCGTTATGCGTCCGCGCTTGCTCAAAAACCATGTCGTCGCCATATGGGGAAGTCAGAGAAAATCGATGGCTATGTACAGGGTGAGAAAAGGGTCCCAAAAACACAAACACTTGGAGTGTACAGCTCCCCTCAAAATGATACGACCGGTGCTTCGGGTCGTAGTGCACCTCCCAGGTGGGGGTATCAACGAACAATACGAACGTCACCATCTGAAGACATGCCGGAAAGAAAAGATAGAGGGAGTGAGAATCTTACTAAAGAATCTCAGTAGGGCAACCTCCTATCTAGGTGTCATCATCTACGTCCTCAGGAACCTTGGGTTTAGTGTATCAAATAAGTGGACAGGCATCAAGTTCATTTTAAGCTTCAAAACATAGTTAGCCAAGGTCCGTTCATTTTAGAATGATTCTTAATATCATGGATACAACATAGTAAAAAATATATGTATGACAGTACTTAATGCAAGAATATTCATCATAATATCAAGAAACATCATATTGGTGGCATAAAGTGGCAATTGAAATCTCATGTGGGAAGACTTTGTGACATCATCATCATACTTTACTTTCTCATGGGGCAACCCTAAAAAGACATTCGTTCGGGGGTGCTCGGCCGAATTGGTGTCACCCAGAACGTGTCACATCTCTAGGTTATGAGCTCATACCTAACTAGTCATCACTAGTTCTTACTTATCCCTTACCGATAAGCATATCATAAATAAATCCCGACTCTCTAGTACGGGCTAGGGGGCATTTTCTTGGGGGTGCTCGGCCGAACCGGTGTCACCCAAGAATACATCTTGGTACCGATGTCACATGAGTCCTTGGAGGTGCTCGGCCAAACCGGTGTCATCCAAGAACACATCTTAGTACCTCATCTCTTTTAAAGAAAATTCTCATAGGTTTTTAAAAAAAACTTTCTAAGTCCCCAAATTTGTCAGAAATTCGGCAGCATAACAGCAGCACGTCGAATTTCTTCCAAATTTACTTTATGCCACACAAACAAATAGAACATATATCCTTAATCATAATTTTCACACGTATACATAATCATTCTTAAATAAAACATACATTCTCATGTAACATTATAGCTCATTATGCTCTTAAACTAACGGTGTCTTATGCTTTGACCCTTACAGGCCTTAAACTAGAGATATAATTATTCTATCGTTCTCTATCAACCTCTTATGCACCTAAGGATTCACAACTAATGATTTTTACTAGCACTTATGTCCATTAATAAATCTGGGCAGCATCATGCTCTAAGGGTAGCATTACATTTTTATGATTACGGGGTTCTAGCACTTATGTTTTAGACCCTTTCTCAGTTCCGTTTTCGCCTAAGGCGCTATAAATTAAATCTAAACCATTTGTGAGGTATTCCTATGCCTATGGACTATTCATAAATCATGTTTACTACATTATATGGGCGCTGGACAGAATCAAAAAATTAAATGTTCTAAGAGTTCTAGAATTGCATTTTTACAGTTTTCTAGTTACTAGTTTCTCTATGGGTGCTAAAATTAAATCCAACATCAAATGTTACCAAGTTTTTCATAAATAAACAATCCTAATCTGATTATTATCATACTAAAATAGTTTTGGCAGTGTATAAAAATAAATCGGTCAAAACTATGCTAAAACTCAACTTTACGATTTCTCTATAAGACTAATTTCTTTCCTGACATGCATAGAAAGATTCCTACCTCAACACATATAAGTTTTACACATTCTAGCATATCAAAATAACACCATACAACACCAAACACACCATAGCAGAATCGAACTCATATACATGCATATCATGCATAAAATTTCATTTTCAACAAGCATAAGTTACTAGTTTCTCTTTGAATCATTCTATGACTTCTAAAACTCTCTTGCAAAACATTTTATCTTGTAAAAGAGACTAAGAACAATCATAGGGCAGTAACTAAATTAAAACACTTTTGGAAGAGGTTTAATTTACAAATCTTGTTGGTAACGACCTTATAGAGTTCTTAAAACATAGGAAAACTTTTGAACATAGATTCTTGGCCCTTGCAACTAGATGAAGCTCACATTAAGTTCATCATCATCACATGGCCGAAATATGCATCCATGGGGATGTCTCCATAACCAAACTTTAACTTGAGACAATAAAGGCAAGTCTTTGAGCTCTTAGAGTTTTTAGGTGACGACAAAAGTAAACGTGCTATGCATTTCATTTTATTCTTTACTGTAAAGTAAAGTGAGAACTCCAAAGTAAATATGAAAGTTCAATTCTTTATTTTAGTGCTCTAGGCCTAGCAATAATCGACTTTATGGCTGAAATAGAAAGGCTTCAAGATTAATTAGGTGATACGTAAGCTCTCGTTTTAAATCTTTACGTTCTTAAGTAATGAATTGAAAAGTAAATGTGCTAGACAAGAACATAAATATGAGATGCTCCTTGTTCATTATCTTTAATTTTAAGTGATAGCTTGGAAGGTAAACATGAATTCAAAGCTCAAAAGTAAACATGCAAATGCAAAAGCTTGAATATAAACATGAGTGCAAGTTCATTTTACTTCTTAATAGAGCCCATCCAAGACTTTAGAGGGACTTAAACCTCAATCCAAAACTTATCATAGCAAGGTAAAGTAAGCTTTAGAGTTCCTTACACCACGGTTTACAAAGAAACCATATGGTATGAACATCATCATCAAGCTTTAAGGAAATGGATTAAATGAATAAACCAAGTTAACATTCCTTCTTAACTTTGAAAATGAAAGCTCAATAACTTAAGGAAAAAGGAAAAATGGCCGAATCCATGAGGGGGAAAGAAATGGGACTTTAAAGCTCTAGAGGCCATGATCTTGATGATGCAACCATATCAACATCATGAGCTCTCATCCTTGAGTCATTTTTATCTAAGAACAAGCCTTCATAAACCAAAATCATAGCAAGAAAAAGAAAGGAAAATCAAAGCAAGAAAAGGAAAAGAAACCGAAATCTTGAGAAGAAAAGAAAGAGATAACCAAAAAGTGTTGAAGTCAAGACTAGGTTCCAAGCTTTAGAGGTTTCTCAAATGATGAATATCATCATGAAATCCTCATCATCAAGCTCTCATTTCCAAGTCTCTCAAGGCCCTTGGCCGAAAATGAAAAAGAACAAAGAGGAAGAAAGAAGTTCTAAAAGACATAACTTAAACAAGAACTTTAATGGCTAAAATATTTAAAACAACACCCCTACCAAGTGAAATGACGTTGAAGAGGATGAAGAAGATGAAGAAGTTGAAGAAGAAGGACTCTTGATCTTTGAGAGAAAAAGGAAAGTTTTGAGTGCTCTAGAAAACTAAAACTTAGCAAATGACTAAAGGTGATTCAAGTTCACCCAAGTGTGCTATTTATAGAGAAACAAAACATGGAGGGGTGAATGAAGGGTATGTTGGCTGTGAGTTTTATGGTCAAAGGGAGAGAAAATATCTCATTCAAAGCATGATGGAAGCATGGCTAGGTATGGCTTCAAGTATGGTTCAAGGTATGGCTTCAAGGAGTGTTTGAATTTTAAAACATGTGGTGGAAATGAGATGATGATGATGTAATCGAAAATACATCAGCCATGGGGGAGGAGTTTTCACATTTTAATTGTGGTTTAGAGTTGTGTTTAGGTGTGTCTTAGATTATGCTTAAGATTAGGAATTTGTAGGAAGGTGTTTAGGTAAGAAAATGGGTAATTAAGGTTGTCTAGACATAATTAAGGAGTGGTCTTGCTTCATTAGCGAGATAGAAATTCAATTTTAGGGTATAAACAATTCTAGACACAATTCCTTAATTTAAGGAATTGGAGAGAGAAAACACTATTCAAGATTCCAAGACTAGAAATCTTGAGTTTTAAAAAGGGATTTAAGTTTAATCTAAGTAATCTTAGGTTTTAATTGATTTTAATAGCTTAATTTGACTCTAGATTAATTATGGAAATTAATTAATCTTCGATTAAAGCCTAATATTGCTTAGGTTTGCTTAATTACGTCATTAAGCTCAAATAGTACTATCCCGGGGGCAAAATCATAATTTTGCACAAAAACTCCCCGGGACTACCGGGGTTTAAACAGACACTTTTAAATACTTGAAAACATCATTTTAAATCTTCGGGGAAAGTTTTGAGCTTGAACGACACTTTTACCCCGCGTAAAAACGGTGCAGGGGTATTTTGGTCATTTTGACCTAAAACCGTAGAAAACAAGTTTTTCGTTTCCTAAAACACTCAAGGATCATCCAGTCCCCTTCGAACATTGAGCTGACCCCTCAAGGGCTTCCGTGCCGACTATCCTCGAATTCCGGTCTGGAAATGACCTCAAGGGCATTTTGGTCATTTCCCTTAGACAGAAAAATCGGGGTGTTACATCTATGAAGGTGATGATGATGGTGGCAGTGGTGGTTGTTGTATGTATTGTCCTAGAATTCCTAACCTAATAAGCACAAACAGGCTACCATAATTAATTAGTAATTAATGATCATTATTTTTTTATGCTATTGATCATTATTACTAATCTTGTTAAACAGTGACAGACAACTTTAGTAAAAATGTTTAATCACATAAGTAAAAATGGCTAAATATCTATATGACATCTAATCCAAAAAACTAAAAAATGTGTATATAAGTAGTATCCATAGATTTTTAATAAATAAGAATATTGGGGAATATTTGTAATTTTAAAAGTTATAAAATACTTTTTATTTCAGTGATTAGATTTAAAGATCAATGGCTAAAATGTTGTCACTAATATGGTAACAAACATATGAGCCACCATATAAGAACTCATTGAGCTTATAGTATATGAGAATAAAGCCTTTGGATGAGGTATTCCATCTAATGCATGATTTCTAAGACAATGTTCAAAACGATTGCTTTTCCTTTTGATGCATATCATTTCTGAAAAAAAGTTATTCTTTATAAACTTGTGTCATCTTTTTGAATAAGGTTCCCTTTCTAGTACAATAGTGACACTTCTTGTCACGACTCGACTTGGATCACAATCAATACATGGGAAATCTCATCCCTACGTAAGCCTCGTGGCTGTTGAGTCATGCTATATGCATAATTTAAATACCATTTTAAATTCCAAAACATAATCAATATATAAATTCTTCCGTTTCACAAGTCTAAAATCCATAGTCATAAAATAGAATGTAATCGAGTTGCTCCATATAAACCATGAAACAATATAAATTTAAATACATGTCTACTCCCAATCATGATAATAAAATACTATACTCATGCATGGTCCAAGACCTTGCATGCAAAATCACTGGAGCACTCTAAAAGAAACATAAGCTACTGCTTTATTGCAATGTGAAACTCACCCAAACTAAAGTGCTACTACTTCTTAGGAGCTGGGAAGGATCTAAAGCAGCAACTGTATTTGTTGTAGGTTGAAAGTTGCAAGAGAAGGTGGTTGAATTATGCTTTAACTTCCTTTAAAGATTCTGAAAACTTTAAACAATGACTATCAAGTATATACTTAAAGTGTAGCGGTAAACTTTGTTAGCAATGATCAAAAAGCAACTTTCTAAATTAAGTTGAAAATATGAAAATAGATTAAGTCAAATTTTTAGAAATGTTTTACTGTGGATCATAAAACAGAATGTAAAAGAGATGAAGGGAGTAGAGAGAAACTATACAAAGAGTTTTATACTTGTTTGGCCAATTCTGCCTACTTTCAATTCTCAACAACCTAATGCTAGTGTCATTGTAATCATCCCTAGCCACTTTGATTTTCATTATGAAAGAGATGTACATGAATAAGGTTCAGTTTTAAACTTCTCAATACTATTTATCCAAAGTTCTCTAACTATATTAACAAAATTCTAAAAATTTAGGGGTCAGAAACCATCCAACCTTAGCTCAAGAACTAAAATTCATAATTTTTGACCCTAGCAATTGAACCCAGAAACTTCTAAATAAAAATCCTGGTAAAACCTCAACATGTTTCTAATATCCTGTAAAAATTTCAGCTCATAATTCGATCATTTACTAGGTTAATAAAATCTCACAAGTTCCCAGCTTTAGATTCAATATTTCAGGCAGCATAGTTACCACTTTGGTTCTTCAACTTCTCAAGGCATTAGGAGTCAAAACCAAAGCTCAAGAAAATTCATGGAACTATCCTAGGATGTTACCTTCAACATATAATTTTATAGCTCATGAAAACACCCACAACTCCCTCAGAAAATTCATGAACAATCACTGCTAGCAGGAAAATCGAAAATCCAGCAAACCACTTCAAAATCTCTTTTAATAAAAATGATTTTTCCACAACTCCAAACACTCCACCAAAATTAACATATCAATATCATCATATTTTCAACCAATATATCCAAAAATTTCAGACCAAACACAATCAGAAAAGTCCAGCATAAAATTGGAAAGAAAAGATTAAAGAAAACCCTACTTTGAAAGCTTTTGAGCTTGATACTTCAAAGGATATTCTAAGTAATCTCCCTTCACTTCAAGACACCAATTTCAGTCCTAAATCTTCCTTAGGCAGAGGAGTATGAGATATCAAAGTGAGGAATTGAAATTTCATTCGGTTAGAATGGTAGATATTGATGTGTAGAACAAGTTTTATGAAGGAAACTCATGGATTCAACAAGTCTAGGCTTAGGAATTTGGGGTTTGAAACAAGGTTTCAAGGTTTTTGTAAAGAAAAAAATGGAGTTCTTTGCCTTCTCCTTGCTGGCCGAGACTAGAGGTAAGGAATTAATGAAATTAGGTGAGTTGTGTTTATCTTATAAGGTGATAAAATCATTATTCTAATATAAAGCCTAACCTTTTAATAAAAAGAAAGTAATATGGATGGCTAAGATTGGATCTCGTTACTCAAGATTGAATCTTAGCCATTCCTTTAATTGAAATGGATAAGCATTCTCTTTTTGTAAAGGTCAAACTAGCTTTCGGTGTTAGAAATCGCACATCAAAATTTTACCTAACGGGTAAAACAGTATACCCGAGTAACCAAACATTGCCCGAAAATTAATTTCGGGTATAAAATCTTTATTTCTAATCTAATTTCCATTTTTCCAATTTCAGGCACTTTCGGGTCCCAAATCAGGGGTTTCGGCTGTCCTGACGGGCCCGTAAGTTACTATTCACTTTTTTTTTTATACAAATCTGTTGGATCGTCCTCATCATTGTTCAAACTATCAAATTTTTGAAATTATGATTGATTAAGTTCAAATTAATTTTTAGATAATTTTTAGGGTCTTATACAAGTTCAAGAATTACTTAATCTTGCGTTAAGTTACCACAGGGGTAATTTGCTAATTTCAAGTATGGTAAAAACTAGGAGTTGATTTTTACCACAACATCAATATAATACATATAATCCCCTTTAAACATTAAGCTAACCCCTTGAAGATAGCTTGGACTGGCCATTCTTGATTTTTGAGTAAAAATGACCTCAGAGTCATTTTGGTCATTTTGCACACAGAAAAATCAAGATTTGCGATTTTTACACGAATTTCTATCCAAACCTCATATAATGTTAACCTAATGTTAAAATACCCTATTGAGGATTATTTGGCCTCAAATCTCATGCAAAATTTACCTAGGGGCATTTTGATAATTTTGCATAGTAGGAAAAATCGGGGCGTTACAAGTTCCACTAAATTAACCATTTCTCAACCTTGAGAAAAGTAATATAGTCTTTCAATAGCCTTCTCAAGCTATCTCATGTGACCAATAGCTCACTTTATTGTCATTCCCAAGTAGTCTTTAACTAGCCTCTATAAGCTAACCTTACAATGATCATTATTGGATCAGGGTGCAAAGATTTGATAAAGGTTGTTTTACTCCAATAAATAAACCCTCAAGTTTTCTTAGGATGAAATAGTGTACGACGTGAAAACTTGAATGACTTCTTTCTAACAATCCTTCTTAAGAAGAACATGTTATCTAATAAGAACTTAGAAAGAAGATTTTACAGAAACAGAAACTAATTACAAGATGTAATATTATTTGCAGAAGAAGAAGAAGAAGGATTTACATTTTTCAAGTTTTTCAAAGATTCAGCAAAAAGTCTTGAATTGTAAGCACTTGACCTCTTTTAATACTTGATCTTCAATTTTAGACCGTTGGCCTTTGATTTGTTTTTCTTGTGATACATGTTGATTTTTTTTGGTGTCCTGGGGAAAGCCATTTGGAAGGATAGCTTGGCTGTATCAGAGTTACTTTTTGCAGGCATAGAAACCATTGTTAAATAGGAGGTTTTTGAGTGTTACTTCAGAAAAAACTTTTTACTTTTTGGCCATGGTTTCTGATCACATTCTTCCAAAGCTAGGATGCTTGACCAAGCTAAAAGGATAGATGTCATTGTCAGCCTTTTTAATGTTGACTTTAATTTGAAATTTGAAATTTCCCTCATTTTCTACAAAAGGCATGATTTTCTGATAACACATGTTTTCTGATAAGTGCTTTCAGTTTCTAAACTCTTCTTTGATCCTCATTTTTTCAATCTAAGCTTCATAGATAATTTTTTATGAGATTGAAGACTACGTCCATAACTTGTACCAGAGAATGATGAATTTCTTCATTGATTAGCATTTTCTAAGTGTGTGAATTATTTTCTGAAGATTTGGACTTGGTTTCTGAATAGGAAAATCCTTTCTAGTGTGACCAACATATACACATTCTTTCTCAGAGCTATTTTTCACATTGTTTAAGTTCTGAATCTTATTGAATGATATTATGAACATGTTAACCCATGTCATTGTGAAAAATTTACTCGTTGATTGAATCAATATGTTTACAAGAGTGGTCCTATAAATACTATAGAAACTGAAGTGAAACATTAGTCCTTTCTTCAAAATATTTTATCAAAATTTGTTTTGTTGTCACTCAAAACTTCAAAGCTTTGGAGCTTTCTGAAAGGTTTTAGAACTTACATTTGTAAGGAGGAGGAAAAGAAAAGGGTGAATTTCATCTAAAACTCAGTAATCAGGCTCTCAATTATAAACCCCACATGGAACAACCAACAGGATAACATATAAATAATGATAAATGCAACATCTATAACACAATTTTCATATCTACATATGTAATAATTTGAAAACCAATAATTCATGTGAAACATGAAGAACAATAAAGTAATAGAAAAATAGAAATCTTTGAATACATATATAGTATAATGATAATATTATATAGATATACTCTGAACTCTGAAAGGTACTTAATAAGGTCCCGTATTGGACACCTAACTAGGTTCTGTTCTTTGAATACTCTGATACGGGTGAGATTATTCTCTAACAGATAACTTAGTACCAAGGTTGATGATTTGACAACCGTTAACTCACTATCTATTTCTCTAGCTACCATATAACCAAAAATCATGAAAACTAAATAATTTTCTGCTAAATTCAATAATTGGGCTCTACCAATCTTATCTAGTAAGCAAAATTTCATGAATGCATAATTCTCAAAAGCATTGGGGTAAAGAAGGCATTCCTAAATATCTATAATCATATTCAAAATCTATTCTCAAAATAAATTGAGCAATAGACATGATCCCATGAGTTTTATAACGCATTTTTCATGATAAAATTGAAGGCATAAAATCCATAAACTTTGATATAATTTCTTAATAATTCATACTAGTCATAAAATCATGTTTTTATATCATAAGGCTATGAAAACAATTCTAATGTCAAAAATAAAGATCACAATATTGGCCTCACTCATCTTGAGGGGTGGAACGTAGGGCATCAGCACCAATGGAGTTCTGGGGAGTAGGAATGGCACTAATGTCAGCCATAGAAGCAATAAAAATCCATGAGTAAACTATAAACGCGCTAGAATAACTCTATAAGCATTGGTAAGGTAACCAAACTTGATAACAATCTAGAACAACAGCACCCAATCAGATGGAAAAAGAAGAAAAGGGAGAAATTTAGTATATTCCATTGACAAATCCTCACCTTGAAGGTTGGAGGAGGAAATATTGAAGGAGGAAGAGAAAGGAGGGGACGAAGAGAGTAGAAGGGTGGAAGAGGAGTATAAGAGAGTAGGGTTTGTGTTTTAGGTACAAAAACACATATGGGAAAGTTTTTTATAGGGTTTGAGGGCCACTTAATGAAATTAAGTCATTTTGGGTGTGTACTAATATCAAGGGCACCATTTTGACGTGCATACACATGACTATTAAAGCGGTATATGACTGCTATAATGTCTTTAGCACACCCAAAATGGTGTAGTCATACTCCCTATTGCTCTGGAAGTCACTGATTGCTATATCGGTCGCAATGGTTCCAATTATGCATTTTTTATATTTTCATTCATTTGGAGGCCTTCTCGGCAATACGGATAGGTCTCGGGTACCTTAAGGTTGTATTAGACTTATCTAGGGGCATGTGGACTTGAGGCTTTACACTTTTGATGAACAATGAGCTTTCTGATGGATCGTCTTCTTCTTTCTAAAAATATATAGACATGTTTATTTCTTAAGGGACTGGTTTGGTTTCATTAAAACATAAATGGGTACATGCACAAACTTACTGCAATACTCCAATTATAAAGGGTCCATAAAAACCAAGAAAATATTTCTAACATTACCCTTAGGACCATATTCTAGTTCCATATATGCTAGGAAAAAGTTGGGATGTTAGTTTTGAGATATAGATTTATTCTCATACTGTCAGGCTTGACCCCTATCTAGTATTTTCCAAATGTTTCAAGCTGTGGATGTCCAATTGACATGACTTTTGTGCCATTAGAAAGCAGACTCAATTCTCTACAAGTTCTATTTCTATGCTCGAGGCCAAATTCCAAACATATTGAGAGTTATTAGTGATTTAAGCTCCAGTTATAGGTAAAGGAAAAGGCAACACCCGCGGCATGGGTTTTATTCACCATGGAGTCATGTGATTGCCCTTTCGTTATATTCCAAAGCTAATTGTACACGTTTTCCCCCTTCCATGTTGATTACCACGGGGCCATGCACGGCATCCAGAAATCCTAAAATATACATTTTGGTGTTGTATCACTTAGGTTTTGCCTCAGTCCATAAATGAACACGTCATAACATTCTAAACACTCTACACAACCCTAGCTGCCCCTAGCTCTTTTCTTAGCTCTGTGCATGAATTTGAAGCATCTCTAAGTGATTTTAAGCAATTCCAATCATTTTTCACCAAATCCTTCTAGTAAATGTGTTCTTTGAATTCCTAAACCTGTTCTTAAGTTTAATTATTATGGCTCTCATGGTTTACTTTTCTCTTCCCCAGTACTTCCAAATCAATTCTAATAGTGTTCCAATGATTCTTTGGTAGTTGAAATCATTACTCCAAGCCTTATGATCATATAGACAGTGGTCAAGCACTCCCGATAATACATGATGAATGGTAGTTGTTTATGGTTATATTTTAGCAATTAAAAGTATTTTAAAATTATTGTATCATATGTATACATGATTTCAAGTCCATAAAATTTAAGATGTGTCTATAGTTTGCTCAATTACCATGAAAACTATTATTTTTGGAAAACTAATGGGACCATTGTTTGTTGTATGATTGTCAAAAAGAGCTAGTTAAATTTATATTATATTTTAGAAATATATTAATTTTATTTGGCATCATATAAATATTTTTATTAGAAAAAATTCTTAATCTTAGATTACATGTGTGACTAGTTAAAATAAACCCCTAAACACACTCTGCACTCTCCTTTTTTATTTTTATCATTTTATTACTTCTCTAATGAAACAACAAACATAAGATGAAGCATAAAGGAAATAGTGAAATACAAATTATAACTACAAATATACAATAACATCTTTCATTGGATCCATGAAAAAAATGTCACTTGTTAAATTAAAAAAACACATTTAGTTTTTCAATTCTTTCTAACAAGTCCTTATTAAATCGATTGAAAAATCTTAGGCAAAACACCCATTTTAATCCTTCTAAAATTTCAAGTTGGATAAATTAGTCCCTATATATTGAAAAAAAAAACTATCAAATTAGTCCTTGAAAAATTAAATTGTCGAACAAATTAGTACCTGAAAAATGAAACTCTCAAATTGATCCCTACAAAATTAAATAATCGGCCAAATTAATCCCTCTGATAAGTTCGGTTAAGAGGACTAACTTGTTTCACAATTTCCTTTTTGCTAAGACTAATTTGAGAGTTTTTTTTTTTAGTAGGGACCAATTTATCTGATAATTCAATTTTGCAGGAATCAATTTGCAAGTTTTTTTAAGAGGGATCAATTTGTCCAACTTGAAATTATTGATAGACTAAATTGGGAGATTTATCAAAATCTTCTGAGATAATTATACCAAATTAGCAATATTATCTTTAGCATTGTGAATTATTGACAATAAAATGTCAATAAGAAAACAATGGATTTATTATCCAAAAGAAAAGATAAATAGAAGATGACAACAACTTTGCAACAACCCAAATTTTTTTATTAGAGTTTAATTTTTCAATAAAGTTATTTTATGTTTGGATACACAACTTGAGAAATGTTTATAATTAATAAATGTATTTTTCTGCTGAAAATATTTTCAAATACCTAACCAAACAAAATCAAAATGTAAGAAAACTAATAATTGGCCAATTATGACATACGTATAAGAGGTTAATAATTAGGGTGTTACATGCATCATTTTAATGAATAAATATATTTTGGAGCTTCCTGTACTTTTAATCCTCTTTTGTAATTTCATTTGCTTGTAGGTACTTCCTATGCTCGTGTATAAAGACCATAGAGGTTCATGGAGCTTGTAACAATATCCAATTTGGGAGAATTTGTGGAGCTAAATAAAAGAGTTTTGAAGCTCTTTTGAGCACATTTACAGAAAGTATTGCAATAAAAAATTCCTATCTCTTTATACAGAGATAGGATTGAGACAGACAAAGATGTTTTGGAAAGCTCAATAAGTCCTCTGTAACTTTCTTGTTCAGCTTAAAATCCAATTCTAAGAGCCTCTTGGTGAAAATCAAGTTTCAAGATTGAAGGTTACTGATATTCTAATGTCGTCAAGCTTGACCCTTAGTTTGTATTTTTCCAGCACTTGAACCTACAGACATCCAATTGAGATGATTCTACCGGCATTGAAATCTTATTTAAAGAGCTACAAATTCCTTTAGGTTTAAGAGCTGCTTTGAACGTTTTTGGGCTCAAAATGGGCTTGGAAGTGTGTAGAATAGTATTGTACGAGTACCAGACTGCTATAGCGGTTCTAGAGTGCAATAACAGTTATCGAGAGCAAAAATGACTCGATAAGTGATCCTAGACCGCTATAGCATCATTAGTTTGTAAAACAACATTTTTTATTATTTTGAGGCTTGTTTTTGATAATATGATGAGATATTATGTACACCTACTTGGCCTAGATTAATAGGGGATTTTCCACACTTGCTATATGGCCTCTACTCTTTCTCTCTAGTCTTTCTCTACCTTTTCTCTCTACTCTTTCTCTAGAACTCTTAGCAATTGTGGCCTTCATTTTAGCTCATGTTTGGGATTTCGATTGATTTCTGCAATACTTTGGCTATAATCATCTACCCACGGAAGAGTAGCACTACAAAAAAAGAGGTAAATTATGGCTTTTTTTTTGTAAATCATGGCGGTTATAACCGCCATTTATTGTAGCAAATGGCGGTTCCAAGAACCGCTGTAATTATCAACGCCATTTGATAAATTATGGTGGTTATAAAAAAAATGTAACGCCCCGTTTTTCTATTTGAGAGAAAATGACAAAAATGCCCCTAAGGTTATTTTCTGCCCGGAATTCCAGGATAGCCTACCCGGCAGTCCTCAAAGGGTCAACTCAATGTTTGAAGGGGATTAGATGGTCCTTGAGTGATTTTGAAAGTAAAAATCGTGTTTTCTGCAGTTTCGGGTCAAAATGACCAAAATACCCATGTAGCGTTTTTGCGCGGGTAAAAGTGCCGTCAAGCCCGAAACTTTCCCTGAAGGTTTAAAACGATGTTTTCAAGTATATAAAAGTGTTTGTTTAAATCCCGGAGGTCCTAGGGAGTTTTTGTGTAAAATTATGATTTTGCCCCCCTGGCATAGTGCCATTCGAGCTTAATGATGTAATTAAGCAAACCTAAGCAATATTAGGCTCTAATCAAAGATTAATTAATTTTCATAATTAATCTAGAGTCAAAATAAATTATTAAAATTAATTAGAACCTAAGATTGCTTAGATTAAACCTAAATCCCTTTTTAAAACTCAAGATTCCTAGTCTTGGAATCTTGAATAGTATTTTCTCTCTCCAATTCCTTAAATTAAGGAATTATATCTAGAATTGTTTATACCCTACAATGAATTTCTATCTCCCTAATGAAGCAAGACCACTCCTTAATTATGTCTAGACAACCTTAATTACCCATTTCCTTACCTAAATGTCTTCCTACAAATTCCTAATCTTAAGCCTAATCTAAGATGCACCTAAACACATCACTAAACCACAATTAATGAGACATTTTCCTCCCCCTTGGATGCTCCAAATGGCGCTACCTCACCCTCCAATTCCATCACATGTTGGTTTATGTCTCACTCAAGGAGCCATGCTTGAAGCCATACTCACCCATACCCAAGACCATACCTCACCATGCTTTAGGCCATACATCACCATACCTTGAACCATGCCTTTGAATGACCATTTGAAGGAGATATTTCCTTCCCTTCCTCAAAATTCAGCCACCACTCCATTCTTCCACCCTTGGTTTTGTTTTTCTATAAATACATATGCAAATGAGCTTATGAGAAACTTTGGATCATTTGCTAGCTTTGAGTTTTCAAGAGTTGTCTCAAGTTCTCTCATTTCTTCAAGAGTTCTCTTCTTCTTCATCTTTTTCATCTCCACCCAAGAACCACCCTTCATAACCTCAAGCCACCATACACCAACCTTATCTCACCACCTCTCAACCATACACCACCCTTTAACCACAAAGCTCAAAGAAAACACCATTCCTTCCTTTTTCTTCCTCTTTGGCTGAATCTCAAGTACACTTTGGGAGCAAGTTTTCTTCTCACTTTCATCTCAAGAAACAAGCTTTCCTCTTCACCATTTGGTAGGGAGTTTGTTTCAAATGTTTTAGCCATTAAAGTTCTTGTTTAAGTTATGTGCTTTATAGTTTCTCTTGAATCTTTTAGAACTTCTTTCTTCCTCTTTGTTTTTTCTTCCATTTTCGGCCATGGGCCTTTAGTGAGCTTGGAAATGAGAGCTCGATGATGGGGATTGCATGATGATGTTCATCACTTGAGCAACCCCTAAAGCTTGATCTTAGTTCTTGAGGAGAAAGTGTTTTTAGTTTCTTTCTTTTTATCTTGAAAACTTAACTTTGATGTTGTTCTAAAATAAGTGTATGAACTCAATGATGAGGACACATGATCTTGGTGTTAATCCATTATCAAGATCATGGTCTCTAAAGTTTTAAAATGGTTCTTTTCTTGTTCATGGCTACGGCCCCATTTTCCTTTTTCTTTCTCTAAAAATTCGGCCATCATTGATGGTTCAACATGAAAGCTTGATGATAAGAGTTTCTAGATGATGACCATGTGTTGATCACAATGAGACCTCTAGAGCTTGAGTTTTAACAAAAATGCTATTTATGATTTTGCTTCAAGGAATAATATATTGTTTACTTTAGCATTTGTGATAAACTTGGGTTAAGGTTTAAGTCCTTCAAAGTCTTGTAAGAGCTCTAGTAAAGATATAAAAATGAACTTGCATATTTATATTCCTAGCACCTCATATTTATATTTCAAGCTCTTACATCTCATATTTACCTTCCTATGTTATCACTAAACTCTAAAGATTAAAGAAAAGGACTTGCATTATCAAGTTTAAGTTCAAGCCTTGCATTTCACATTTATAATTCAAGTCATCACTTAAAGAACGTAAAGATTTAAAATGAGAGCTTGTGTAACACCCTGATTTCTCTGTCCGAGGGAAATGACCAAAATGCCCCTGAGGTCATTTCCTGACCCGAACTCGCGGGTAACCAACTCGGTCATCCTCGAAGGGTCAACTCAATGTTTGAAGGGGATTGAATGACCTTTGAATGCTTTCGGAAGCGAAAATTTCGTTTTTCGCAGTTTCGGGTCAAAATGACCAAAATACCCCTATAGCGTTTTTACGCGGGTAATGGTGTCGTTTGAGCTCGGAACTTCCCCCAGAGGTTTAAAAACATGTTTTCATGTGTCTAGAGGTCTCTGTTCAAGTCCCGGTGGCCCCGGGCAGTTTTAGTGCAAAATTACGATTTTGCCCCTAGAATAGTGTTTTTGAGCTTAATGACGTAATTAAGCAAACCTAAGCAATATTAGGCTCTAAACGAAGATTAATTTATTTCCCTAATTAATCTAGAGCCGAAATAATTTATTGAAGTTAATTAGAACCTAAAATTGCTTAGATTAAACTTAAATCTCTTTTTAGAACTCAAGACTCCTAGTCTTGGAATCTTGAATAGTGTTTTCTCTTTCCAATTCCTTAAATCAAGGAATTGTGTCTAGAGTTGTTTAAACTCTAAATTGAGGATTTAACTCACTAATGGTGCAAGACCACTCCTTAATTATGTCTAGACCACCTTAATTACCCATTTACCTTACCTAAACACTTTCTTACAAATTCCTAATCTTAAGCATAATCAAAGATACACCTAAACACAACTCTAAACCACCATTAAAATGCAAACTAATCCTCCCCTTGGCTGCAACATGGCCGAACAGCCCACTCCCCATTGACCACATGTTCAATTATTTTCTCACTCAAAGAACCATGCTTGAAGCCATACCTTGAACCATACCTCACCATACCTTAAGCCATACCTCAAGAACACATTATCTCACCTCATGGAACATATGGAACCCTCCAATTCTGCACCTCTTGGCCGAAAATACATCAGCCCATTCACACCCTCCATTTGTTTCATTTCTCTATAAATAGAATGCCTTGAGGAGCTTGCACCACTTTTAGATCATTTGCTAAGTTTAGGAAACAATCAAAGCTTTTCTTTTTCTCTCAAAGTTTTTGTGTTCTTCAAGTTCTTGGAGTTCTTCAAGTTCTTCATCTTCTTCTTCCATCTTCAAGTTCATCACACCAAGTAGGGATTTTCTTTCATGTATTCTTTTCTTTAAAGTTCTTGTTTCAAGCTTGATGTTCATAGTTTCTCTTGTTTCTCTTTAGAACTTCATTTCCACTCCTTTTTCCTTTTCTTTTTCGGCCATAGGCCTTGGAGAACAAAGGAATGAGAGCTTGATGATGAGAGTTTCATGATGATGTTCATCACTTGAAACAAACTCTAGAGCTTGATCTTTGTTCTTGAGCAAAAATGTTTCTAGTTTTTCTTTTCTTGAACTCTTAAGAACTTTAGCTTTGATGATGTTTTTAAATGGCTCTATGAACCCAATGATGAGGACTCATGATGTCGGTGTTAATATATCACCAAGATCATGAACTCTAGAGTTTTAAAATGTTCCTTTTCTTTTTGATGATTTCGGCCAAATCCATAAATTTTCTAAGTTTCATGGTTGATTTCCTAAAAATATTATGTTGAGTTTTAAGAACTCTAAGCTTGACCTTACCTTGTTTGGATGAGTTTGGGTTATGGTTTAAATTCCTTTAAAGTCTTGTTAAGAGCTCTAGAAAGATAAAATGAACTTGCATAATTTATTTTATGCTTACATCCATATTTACATTCTTGCTATGCATCTTTACTTTCTAGCTATCACCTAAGAACATAAAGATTAAAATGAAACTTGTATCATCACTTAATCTAATTCTCGAAGCCTTTCTATTTCGGCCTTAAAGTCGATTGTTGTTGGGCCTAGAGCACTAAAATAAAGAATTGAACTTGCATTACCACCTAATTAATTTCTCGAATGCCTATCTATTTCGGCCTTAAAGTCGATTGTTGTTGGGCCAAGAGCACTAAAATAAAGAATTGAACCATGCATATTTACCTTCAAGCTTGCACGTTTAAGTTTATGCCTCGCATATTTACTTTTAAGCTTGCACGTTTAAGTTTATGCTTTGCATATTTAATTTTAAGTCATCACTTTACTTTGTAAGCAAGATTAAAAACGAAAAGCATGAGCACGTTTAGTTTATGTCATAACTTAAGAACCTAGAACTCAAAGACTTGCCCATTTCATTCCAAGTTAAAGTTATATGTGAATGTATTCCTTGAATGAATAATTTCGGCCAAGTAGTGATGATGGACTTGCAATGAGTTTTCATCTAGCTACTAGGACCAATAGTCTATGTTTTAAGTTTTCCTTAAAGCTTTACAAATCTTTATAAGGTTTTGTCATCACAAGTTGTGATTTTATTATCTTTTAGGGGATGGAATATGTTTTGGTCAGTGACCTAAGGCTTCACTTAGCCTCTTGATGAATTAAAATGTTTTGCAAAAAGTTTTAGAAGTTCTAGATCGATTCCAAGAGAAACTAGTTAACTTATGTACCTAGAAATGTCAATTTAACTCCCTCATTTAAGTTAGATGTTTTCGGTTCTGATGTGATGAGTGTGATGCTGTGTGATGATGTTTTGATGTGTTGGAATGTGTGAAAATATCATATGATGATGTAGAAGCGATCCTATGCATGATAGGTAAGAAACTAGCTAACTAGAAATACCGTAAAGCTAGAATTTAACATAGTTTTGACCCATTTGTTTATGGAACTTTTCCAAACTGTTTTAATGGGGACATAATCAGATTTAGATTGTTTAGACATGAAAAACTTGGTATCATTTGAGTTAGAATTGAATTCTAGCACCTATGGGGAAACTAGTAACTAGAAAACCGTAAAAATGCAAATGTAGAACTCTTAGAACATTTAATTTTCTGGATTCGGTCCAGCACCCTTACAACATGGTAAACATGATTAATAATTAGTCCTTAAGCATAGGAATGCCTCATAATTGATTTAGATTTAATATATAGCGCCTTCGGCGAAAACGGAACCAAGAAAGGGTCTAAAACGTAAGTTCTAGAACCCTGTATTCACATGTTAGGATTTCCACCCTATGCTATTCAGATTTAAAAGTAAAATGAGAGGATTATGAATGATGTTTAATTATGAGCCTTAGGTGCTTAAAATATGAGCAGCGGATGTAGAGAGCTATATCTCAAGATTAAGACCCGTAAGGGTCAAAGCATAAGCTACCGTAAGGGTAAGTGTTTGGATGATTTATGATGATGCATGAAGTATGCTAATGATGATGATGTTATTCATATGAGGAATTTATGAGATTATATGTTAATGTGGCATAAAGCAAATTTGGAAGGAAATTCGGTATAATGACCGTTGTGCCGCCGAATTTCCGACAAATTTGGGGACTTAAAGAGATTTTGAAAATTAAGGTACTAAGATGGGTTCTAGGATGACACCGGTTCGGCCGAGCACCTCCATAGAACTCATGTGACATCGGTACCATTTTATACTCTTAGGTGACACCGGTTCGGCCGAGCACCCCTAAGAGTTTTGCCCCCTAACCCGTACTCAGATAGTCGGGATTTATGATTTATGATACGCTTATCGTTAAGTGGTAAGTAAGAACTAGTGACGACTAGTTAAGGTATGAGCTCATAACCTAGATGTATGACACGTTCTGGGTGACACCGGTTCGGCCGAGCACCCCCAGTTCGATTGTCTTTTAGGGTGGCCCATGAGGAAGAGAAGTTTCTTGATTATGATTATGTCACTAAGTTTTGTCCCATATGAATGTTACTATTGCCACTTTATGCCACCAAGAATGATGATGCTTGATGTTATGTTTTATGTATGTGCATTAGGTAGTGCCATGCATACATTGTCTATTATGTTGCATTCATGACATTAAGATCATCCTAAAATGAATGGACCTTGGCTAAAATATATTTTAAAGTGTAAAATGAACTTAATACATGCTCAGTCATTTTGTATAAATAAACCCAAGGTTCCTGAGGACGTAGATGATGACACCTAGGTAGTAGGAGGCCCTACTGAGATTCTTTAGCAAGATTCTCACTCCCTCTATCTCTTTCTTTCCGTCACGTCTTCAGATGGCGACGTTCGTAGTGTTCGTGGACACCCCGACATGGGAGGTGCACTATGACCCGGCTCACGGGTCATACCATTTTGAGGGACAGTGCACGGTGCGGGTTTTCATGTTTGTAGGACGCCCGCCGCTCATCCGTGCACACCCATCGCTTCTCCCATTGTACCCTATGGCGACGATTTAGCGGGTTTTTTGAGCGCGGCGCATGACGCATGAGAGAGTGCTCCGCATGCACACCGCCGCCTTAGCCATGCGAGACTATCCCGATTACGTGCCTCGGACCTACTTCTCGGAGACCGACCCGTCCGAGGACCCGCCTACTCATCCGTATAGCGAGAGCTCTGCCCCCTCTCCACCATTGATGAGGGAGGGCAGTGAGGATACCGTGACTCAGCCCCGACTTGCACGACGACCGGAGATGCGGCCACACCGCGAGGGTCATTCTCGATCCCCGTTCCGCCTCTTTACGGCCGAGGAGCTCGCACAGTTTCCCGGATACTTGCCTCGTTCACGAGACGGACGTCAGTAGGAGGTGACGATCGACCGATGGAGTACCCGGTTAGAGCACATACCACTTAGATGGGGATAAACCTTCTTTTGTTTAGAGGTTATCCTATTAGGTGCACTCGGGTAGGGGAGTAGATTATGTTCATGTTTTATGTTGTATTTTCTTTTATGCATTTCCCCTGTACTAAACTAAGTCCCACATTTATAAGTGGGCAAATTATATATATATGAAATGATATTCAGTGATGTTCATGTTGTGCCTCATGTTATGATGTTGTGAGATAATTGTCTTACCATACGTGGTTTACCGCTTATCACATCACGCGGCTCTCACTTTTATTTCAAAAAAATTTACCCGTATTTTCCGCTAAGTAATTCAAAGTTAAATGAGAACTATGAAGTAACAGACTAATGATTAACCTAAATATGTTCTAGAGTATTGGGTTAAAAATTAGGATGTTACAGCTTGCATATCACCTAATTAATCTCAAAGCCTTTCTATTTCGGCCTTAAAGTCGATTTTTGCTGGGCCTAAAGCACTAAAATAAAGAATTGAACTTGCATATTTACTTTGTGCCTGGCATATTTAATTTCAAGTTCTTGCATTCCATATTTACTTTAAAGTCCTCACTTTACTTTATAATGAAGAATAAAATGGAATGCATAGCACGTTTATATTTTATCATCACTTAAGGAACCTAGAGCTCAAAAACTTGCCCTCATTATCTCAAGTTAAAGTTTGATTATGGAAACATCCCCAAGGATGTAAATTTGGCCATGTGATGTGAATGAACTCAAAATGAGCTTCATCTAGTTGCAAGGGCCAACAATCTATGTTCAAAAGTTTCCCTATGTTTTAAGAGTTCTATAAAGTCATGGTCAACAAGATTTCTAAATTAAACCTCTTCCAAGAGTGATCTAAATTTGTTACTGCCCTATGATTGTTCTTAGCCTCTTTTACAAGATAAAATATTTTGCAAAAGAGTTTTAAAAGTTCTAAAACGATTCGAGGGGAAGCTAGCAACCTATGCTTGTGAAAAATGAGATTTCATGCAAGATGCGTATATGCATGAATTCAGTTCTACCATGACATGTTTGTTGCTGTATGATGATGTTTTGACATGTTAGAATGTGTGAAATTTATATATGTTGACGTAGGAACCTTTCTATGCATGTTAGGAAAGAAACTAGTTTAATAGGAAAACCGTAAAATCAAGTTTTAGCATAGAATTGACCCATCTATTTTTGGTTTCTGCCCAAAATGTTTTAGTGGGATAATAATCAGATTAGGATTGTTTAATCATGAAAAACTTGGTAACATTTGATGTAGGATTGATTTTTAGAGCCTATAGAGAAACTAGCAACTAGAAAACCGTAAAAATGCAATTCTAGAACTCTTAGAACATTTAATTTTCTGATTCTGTACAACACCCTTATAACATAGTAAACATGATTTATAAATAATTCAAAGGCTTAGGAATACCTCATAATTGGTTTATATTTAATTTCTAGCGCCTTAGGTGAAGACAGAACCGAGAAAGGGTCTAAAACGTAAGTTCTAGAACCCCGTAATCTTAAAGATGTAATTCTGGCCTTAGAGTATGATACTGCCCAGATTTACTAATGAACTTAAATGCTAGTAAGAATTATTAGTTGTGAATCATTAGGTGCATAAGAGGTTAATAGAGAACGATAGAATAATTACATCTCAAGTTTAAGGCCCGTAAGGGTCAAAACATAAGATACCACAAGTTCAAGGATATAATAAGCTTTTATGTTACACAAGGATGTATGTTTAATTATGAGAATGACTTGAGCATAGTATATGCAATAGCTGAGCCCGGTCCTTGATTTCGGCAAACTGGTTAGGAGCATGCTATTTTTAAGAATGTTAAAGCAATGATGTGATGACGTATATGCTATGATGAGTTTGACTATATGACTTGATGTCTTATGGCGGAGTTGAATGGCTATGCATGCTCTATATGTTTCGTGGCATAAAGCAAGTTTGAAGGAAATCCGGTGTACGTCGTTACGCTACCGAATTTCCCATCAAACTTGAGGATTTGAGAAAAGTTTGCGAAAACTCCTAGGTAACACTGGTTCAGCCAAGCACCCCCAGGAAAGGTTCGGGGTGACATCGGTTCGACCGAGCACCCCCAGAACAGATGTGGTATAACACTGAGACGCATTCCTCCCACTATGGTGGATAGGAAACAAATCTGTGAGAGTATTGACATTGAGCTTGCAAAAGCAGACAATTTGCTGTGTACTAGATACCAGTAGAGCATTTCAAAGCAGGAAATGATCTTATGATTGGTGATCCAAGAAAGTTATGTATACCCTCTCTATTAGCCCATATTAAATCTAGTGACGACTAGTTAGGATTGAGCTCATTCCTAGGCGATAGGTAAGATATAGTTTGGTGACCAGATTATCGCTGGGCCGGTGAGTCGGTTGGATTTTTGGTGGATATGTTAAGAGGGTGGTCTTAAAGAAAAAGAACTCACGAGTTTGACTTATAAGAAAGATGTCACATGAAAAGTACTATGCCTTTTATGCCACGTATATGATTTATGTTTCCCTATGATGTGCCCAAGTATTACGATTTTCCTGTTAAAGTGCATATGGTATTGCCATGCATTCATCTAATATCTGTTGCATTCATGACATTAAAACTCATACTAAAAGACACCCACTTCGGATAAATAGATTTGAAAAGTCTAAAACCAAACCTTATGCATGTGCACCTTTTTCATAATTAAAACCGAGGTGGCTGGGGACGACGACGATGACACTTGTGTTAGAGTCGGGAATCCCTACTGAGAATCTTGAATGAGTTTCTCATCCCTCTCTTTTCTTTTGTGTCGTCTCTAGACAAAGATTACAATGAGGTTCGTCACACTAGCAAACGGAGCAGAGGGTCGCTGTGGGAGCATAGATAGCTTAGCTTTTGGGTTGACACTTATCCAACCTCATAGATGGATAAGGATCACTTCATGTATATGGGCATGTTTTGATGTAAATGATGGTACAATGATGCTAGTAATCTATGTAGCTATGAAGATGTGATGATATTATGATTTTTATGTACAATACTATGTTTTATGATTATGAATGGTATGATTATTTTGCTTGCACAAAGTGGTTATGTCGAACATTAGGTTAGCACGCGGCTCGCGTTTTGTTTTTCACGTTTCGAAAAAGAAAAATTTATTCGTATCTTCCGCTAAGTATTTTAATGAAAGGTTTTAAAGAATGAGACTAAAAGAGTAATAGATTAATGATTAACCTAAATATGCTCTAGAGTACTGGATTAAAAATTAGGATGTTACAAAAAACCACTGTAATCACCCTGTACAACCGCCATAACTTAGGTGAATTACGGCGGTTGAATTATGGCGGTCTCAAACCACCACAATTAGTAAAATATTTTAAAAAAATATTATGGTGATTTGAAATCGCCACAATTTGTGGTAATGTTTTTTAAAAAATATTAATCATGGTGGTTTGAAACCTCCATAATGTGCGGTGAAATATTTTTGAAAAACTTTCAAACTATTTATTACAACAATTTTAAACCACCATAATTGAAACACCAATTGAAAAAAAAAAGTTTCAATAATCATGCAAAATAAAAGAAAGAACAAATGAAATAATGATAAGTTAGTAATAAAAATGTTTAGTATCACTAATAGTACCAGGAGACTTAAGAAAGGGGGTTGAATCAAGTCCATTTTTTCTTACTTTGCTCAAAAACTACATACTGAATGCACAGGTCAAAAAATCAAGCAGAATGAACATAACTGACAAAAATCTATTAAGAAATTATGACTTAATTTGTTCCTTAGTTAATTTTAAATTCAGTGAGATAGATAAGTAAATATAGAGAGATTTAGAAATACTTAGAACAGTAGGATTTATACTGGTTCAACTTCTAATCTTGAAGTCTACATCCAGTTCTCACCAATAGATAAGATTCCTCTAAGCTTCAGAAACTGTTAGAGCAATCTTCCTTTAGATGCTTCAGATACACAAACAAAGCCTTTACTATCTGTGAGTATTTCACTTCAAGGCTATTCCACCAAAGCACTTACAAACGAGACAAACACAAAAGGGTATGGCTAATACCCAAAAACAAATCAAAAGGTTGTTCTATTGAGATACAAGAAATAACTTCTTAATGAAAAGTGTAAATGGAACAGTTGTTGCTTTTCATTTCAAAATTTCCATTTTTTTGATATATTGGTGCGCGATTGAGCTGCTAGAGGGGGGCTGTGAGTTATCATTTTGAATTGAAGTAAAGCATTTAACATCTTGATCTTTTAGGTCCTCTAAAGTTGCTCCATAGACATTTCTATGTCTTTGGGCAGTAAAGAGTATTTCTTTGTTAGTTATCTTTTGAATAACACATTTAAAGCTGTCAAAGATAACTTCATTTCCTTTGTCACATAATTGACTTATGCTAATTAAATTATGTTTCAACCCAATGACAAGATACACTTTATCAATAGTGGTGGTAGAAGATTTACCCATTTTACCTTTTCCGACAACATGTCCTTTTGCATTGTCTTCGAAGGTCACTTGACCTCCATTATATTTTTCCAGCTGCCAGAACATTGACCGCTTTCCAGTCATGTGCCTTGAGCATCTACTATCGAGGTACCACAACTCATGTTTCTTTCTGGCTTCCAAACAAATCTGTAAAGGCAATAGTTTTAGGTATCCATATTTGTTTAGATCCTTTGAAGTTAGCATTTCTCTTTTCACCTTTTGCATTATATTGATATAGGATAGGTGTCCGCTTACCATTTCTCCAATCCTAGAATAGGAAACAATCTCTAGGTCCATGATCATTTGAGTTACACTTATAGCAACCAATTATCCCATGTGTTGGTTTTGTTTCATTTCTTTGAACCGGTTTTCTAAAAGATCTTTTGTGCTGCCTAGATTTATATGAGTTTGTTTTAGAAGATAATGTAGTGTTTTTGTTAAATAGATTTTTATAAAAGCTGTTTTGATTATGTTGTTCAAATCCTAATCCTGCTCTGTCAATTACACATTTTTTCTAACTAAGGAGCTTGTTTAAATTTTCAGTTCCATTACAAAACTTGCTAGATCCTTAGTAAGAGATTTAATCTTCTCATGCAGCATATTATTTTCAATTTCCTTAGTGTCAAAAGTAGTTTTTAGTGTAGTTACTTCTTCTTTCAGCTATTTATTTTCCTTTTTTAATGAGAATATTTAGAAAACATAGTATTGGCATTTTCAAGCATTTCATCAACAAAATCCATTAAATCATTATGTGAAAGTTCAGAGAGATCTACCTCTTTATCTTTATTTTCCATGAAACACATATGCGCTGAATCCTTATCATCTTCATTGCTTGATGTGTCATTTTAGAGATCTTCCCAGATGGATAGCAACCCTTTCCTCTTAGTCTATTTGTGAGTATTTCACTTTAAGGCTATTCCACCAAAGCACTTATAAACGAGACAAAACACAAAAGGGTATGCCTAATACCCAAAAACAAATCAAAAGGTTGTTCTATTGGGATACAAGAAATAGCTTATGAATGAACAGTGTAAATGGAATAGTTGCTACTTCTCATTTCAGAATTTCCCTTTTTTTGGTATATTGGTGCTCAATTGATCTGCTAGAGGGGAGCTGTGCATTTTCTTTTTAAAGAGCTTAGTTGATTGAGAGATTTTTTTCAATCCATATTTGGTGTGCCTAAGATTGTGTCTTCCAACAGCAATATTCTGATCTAGAAATGAAGGCCTAGATCTTCTTTCCTTTTTAATCATATTTGTCCATGATTTGTTCCATATGTGTCGTTGACTTGCCTTTCATGATTTTTTTCCTGCAGAAATATGAACCTGGCACACAAGGAAATAAATGCAGATTTCTTTCCCCTTGTTTTGTGTGTTGATCAATTAATAAATAGGGATAAGGGATGGACCAACTCTTACTGTTGATATTATTCTTAAATATGTCCTATTTAAAAGATAATTACACAGTACATAATTTTCCTTTCTTATATTTGAAGTACTAATCCAAATGTATATATTGTTCCTTGTATTTAGTCATCAATGTTTATTTGAAAATCTTTTACTCAACAATCACATTTCCTTATTTATGAGAGTAGCTTTAATATGACGAATAGGTGGAAAAAGCTAATTAATTTGTAGAATAATTAGTTGAACTGATAGTGGAAAAAGCTAATACTTAATCCAAATGCATGTTCATTACACTCTAATACTTGTACACAAATCATAAGTCAAGGATACAAGAACCAAGTCAAAATTGTCACTTTACAAGAGGAAATAATATGCTAGAAAATTTCAGCAGTCTAACACCAATTTTGTGAACATTTCAGCCAAAAGAACACATTTAAACATCCAATTCCTAGAGTACTCAAAACAACCAAGACTCCTCATTTAGAATCATAAAATATCACTTATCATTTAACTATAGTTGCTGGAAAATTTTCCACCACTTAGTTCTTCAAAATATCATGGAAAGAACACAACTCTCAAGCATGTATTCAAGGAACCACAACCCCCAATTAACTTTTTTTACACATGTATGTACACATTCCAACATGACCCTTTCATATTTTCACCCTTTAACCCGCTCCAAACCAGAATTAACAACAACAAATAGTGAGGAAATAAAAACAGAGGAGGAAGAAGAAAAGCAAAGGAAGAATTGTGGAGGCAACTAAGGGGTGTTAAAATGATTCCAGCACCTATATATATATAGCATCCAAAATCATAGACACATGGAGTTTTGCATATTAAGGAAAACTTTGTTTATGAGTATTACTAGGACATCATAATAGCAACAATGACCAAATAACATGAATGTAATAAAAGTTGCTAATTGACATTCATGAGCAATATTCATGAAGCTTAAAGGTTAGACATGCAGCATGCAAATGCTATTACAAATCACTAAGACAAGCCCATATCCCTTTTTATTTTCCTAAAGACCAAAACCACCTCTTTAAGTGAGAGTTTCAAGGACTAGAAATTAATTTCCAGCATACCTAATCATTCAAGTAGTTCTTTAGGCTTAAGCACCATTAAATTCCACAAGCTATTTGCCAAATCATTTATTAAAGATCAAAGCCCTATCATTATACCTTCCAAACGAAGACATACACATAGATTAGAGCTCCATAAAGAACATTCCAGCAGCTAGAAAATTTTAACATGGCCTATATAAAATTGAATCAACTAATCTTTGCCTTGAAATTAAAAAAAAAAACCAAGATTGAAGACCCAACAACACTTGCGCTACGTTTTAATGAGACTTCTAGTATATTACTTCCTTATTAGACTTAATTCTAAAGCATTAGAACTAACCTAAAGAATTAAAAATATTAGGCAAAATGTGAACTAAGGTGTATACATGTGTGACACCATCATCATCAAAATTCAAGCTCAAATATGTGAACTAAGGTGTCAAAGACTCATCTTTGTGACAACCTAAAAGAGCACAACGGCTAGAATTTAATTAAAAAAATGCATTCTTGAACGTGAAACCAAGAGAAGACAAAAGCCTTCTACCATCTCTTTCTATGAAGCCGCCATATACATATATATTCCTTAACGCAACCAGAAAATTTTAATAATACTTTTAGAGCTTAACAAAGAAATTAGGAAAATAAAATAAAATTCTAATACTTTTACATGACACAACCCTCATGATGTAGTTTACAACCATTCCCCATTATCTTTCCATTCAAAAACAAGACAAAACTACATCTCAAGCATACCCAATGCTAGTTGAAAAATGAAATAGGGACAAAAGGGAAGATCAAAGCCCAAACTTTTAGCAACACAACACTTTATTCATAACCACTAAAGCTATTTGAAAATTTTAGTAGTGAAAATGGGCATAAAAAAATAATAATAACTTCTCCTCCTTAAATCAAGCTTGCTAATAACCAAATCAATCCTCTGCTAACCCCATTTTTTATTTTCAAACACACAAAGATAAAGGCATAAAGCAAGATCAAACAATAATTAGAATAACACAAAAGGAAGATAGTGGTGACAGATCCCCTGCTATACATCCAAGCTTTAGGCTTTAGCTAATGCACTTACCAACAGGCATGAAATGAAACCCGTAAGGTCCCAAAATCGAAAGAATTTTAGGGGATACTTGGTAAATATTAGTTTACTGGGGGAATCGAAGGAAGAAGGAGGGGCATCGTTGTTGTTGTTGGTTTTATTAAGCTTGGGGTGCTTAGGGGAGAAGGGAGAGGGAGGGGCACTGCTAAAGAGGTGGACAATGACCTCTTGGGTGCACTGCTTGGCAAGCTCTGTAATGCCCCGATTTTTCCTTCTGTGCAAAATGAATAAAACGCCCCTGAAGTCATTTTTGCATGAGAATCGAGGACAGTCGGTCTCAACCATCCTCAAAGGTTTAATTTAACATTTGAAGGGGACTATATATGTTTTAGATAGCAATCATTGTGAAAATTACAATTCCTACTTTTTTGTGTAAAAGTACCAAACTGCCTCTGAGGTAATTGAATGCAAGATTAAGAGACGATTAGACCCGATCACCACCTGAGAATTTGATATGATTAATTTGAGGGGATATTTGATGTTTGGGTGAGTTTGGAGAGCTTTCATGTAAAATTACCATTTTGTCCCTGGACAATGCTTATTGAGCCTAGTCAAAGTAATTAAGAAAATAACGTGTTGTTAATTGTTTAAAGATTTCTAAAGAGTTACTAATTATCTAATTACTACTAGTTAAAAGTATATAGGCATAATGACAAAGAGATTTGATGATATCAATAATCACTACACTTGAATTTTAATATATTTTCTACCTAATCTACCCACTTCTTTACCTAATCCCAAAAATACTCCTAAACCTAATCCAACAACCCCACAAACAAATATAAAAACTCAACCACTCACTCCCCACTACACCTATACAGCTGCATCACTTACCCTACTCACAAAAATCAGATTTTATTTTTTTTAAAAAAAAAACTCCACCAAACTCTCATTTTCAACCACCACCTATCACTACCTACCTCCACCCCATAACTCCTTCAATTCTCTACTAAATTCAACAAATAAATACACTTTTCCATGGCTCTTCCACCTAACAAACACAAATCCACCATTAGTTTTTAGAAAAAACCTCCTTCTACCTGTTCTGGAGCAGACTAAATTCATGGTCAAAGGAAAAGAAGAGCTTTGCTTCCTTACTTGGGAGATCAAACTTTAAAGAGCTTGCAACTACCTTAATCTCCAATAAAAATCATATTTTGGTAGGGGTTTATGTTTAATCTTATTTATCTGATCTTATTCTTTGTTCTTTTTGTTAAGAAGGCTTGAGTTTTGATGAATGATTATGCTTGAAAGATCAAAAGAAATTGTATGTTGTGTTGCTGGAATTCTCGGATTTATGTAGATAGCTCAGTTTGTATGATTTTATTCACATAGATAGAGACAATATTTTAACCGAAAATTTTTATGTGATGAAGCTAACATATGAAGGTATCATATTTTTCTTGAGGTGTCTAGATGACTTTTTCTATTTTTAAAAATTTAGAAACTGAGAAGGTTACAATTTTGGCCTAAACAATAATTTTTAAAGCACTGAATTTAAATAATTTTGTTACTATATCAAATGATCAAATTATGACTTAAAATTTTTACATGATGTTGTGGACATCTTGAAGTTCAATCATGAATTTTTATAGAATGTTTTTAGTTCATTTGATAAGGTAATAAAATTAGGATTTCTGACAATTGACTAAAAATAGGTGGGTTCTGACTTTCGAAATTGTATAATTTTGTTAATATAGCTAGAGATCTTTTTATGCTTTGAAATTTTTATAGAGTCTCATAGACATATTGAATTATCTCTGAAAAATGATTTTTGCTTTGTTTTTATGATTATTAGTAAGTTAATTATATTTTTCTTTGAGACTGAAATTTTTGGACAACATGATATTATGCTTCAAAATTTTACAAAGTTTGGATTTTGGGATATATAGGTACAGCCAAGGTAGGTTCTCTACAAGAAAAATGTTAATTTTAAAAATAATCACATATTTGGAATCTACATAAAAATGGAGTAGGTAAATGTGATTTGTGTATTTTTGTAAATATATATAAAATTTGGGGTTGAAATATAATTTTAGAAAGTTTAGGGGTTTTATGAAAAAAATTAAATATTTAGGAGCAAAACTGTAAGAATGGGTTTTGGAATAGTATGATATGTGTTTAGAAGGAAAAAAAATGAGTTTTTGGGTCATTTTATAATTTTAGTAAGTGAGGGGTCAAATTGTAATTGCTCAAAAGTTTGGGGTTTTGTGTAAATTCTAAAAATTTCAATGGCAGAACTGTATTTAAGTGAAATTAGGATGAAAAACTTGTTTTGGATGAAAAATTTAGTTAGAGATTGTTTTGTAAATTTTATGAAATTGAAGGGCTCTTTAGCAAAAATTAAAAGTCTTAAAAATTTTGGAAATAAATTATTAAAACATATGCTCATAGGAAGGTGGTCTTGATTTTTCATATACATTTGAAAAATAGAAAGGAAAAAGAATGCTTTTCAAGCTATTCATGTTATCAAACTCAAGTCAAATTATTTAAAAAGACTTGTTACTTGTTATGCTATAAAACTGAATGATCCTTGGTTATACATTGATGAATTGTGACTATTTATTGTACTTGTATGCCATACTTGACCAAATTATGAGTATTGATCTTTGATATACTACAAACTTATGAGATGCTTACATGATGTTGAAATATGAGATTCTATAAAGTTAAACTTAATGTTAAGTGAAGTTGTTCCCCTCTATCCCCATTTCAATCTGGTGACGGCTAGTTAGGTTGAGCTCATCCTAGGGGCAATAGGTGATGTAGAGTTTAGGTGACAGTTAAATCGCTGGGGACGGTAATGCATTTGGTTTAGTTGATAAGTTACGAAACAAAGTCCTAGAGAAAGTATGATGTCTTGATTCTTTTATTCTTTATGCAAGTTCTTTGTGATTTATATGACAATAATGGTAATCTCTTTACATTATTATTAGTTAATCAAGAATTTTTACAAGACTTAAAATGTGGATCACTTCAAGACTTTTATTTGCGAACTAATTAAAATAAACTAAAGCATGCTCACTTATTTTGTAATTAAACCGAAGGGACTAGAGATGACAATGATAACGTTTATACTATTTTCTTTTAATTACTGAGATTCTTTTGGATTCTCACCCTTTTTCCTTTCCCCTGTCATCTTTAGACGAGCCAATGGACTAGAATGCTAGAGTCCCTTGAGTTCTTGACTTTTGAGCTAATCCACACTTAAAGACTTTATTAGTCCCTATTTATGTTTCTCCTTATTTTGAAATTTTTATGACTTATAGATGACTGTATTTAAGACCACGCCTTATTATTGGCTTTTACCTAGGATTTATTTATGGTTTGTTTTATCATGTGCGTATTATTATTGAAATATTGTTTCGCTCACAAGTTGCAATAGTTTTAATTATGCATTAACAGATAAGACTCTTGTTGTTTTAAGTTTTTTTTTTAAAAAAAAATCTATCATCTATTTTTCCGCTAAGAGTATTTTCGAATGACTAAATATGCGAAATCAAAATGTAAGAATTCTAATAATTGGCCAATTATGACGTACAAATAAGAGGCATCACGGAGTAGAAGCAACAACGTCGCGGACTGCGAATAGCAGATTGAGAATGGTATACAACGGATTGATTGCTGACGGCCTTTGGGGGAGAAATATGAAGGGAAAGTGAAGGTTGAGCATCCCTAATCCCCTTTTTTGTTTTTGGGTTTTCATTTTTTTTCAAAGGGCTGAATTGCACACCATCATTATACACCTTTCAACCGCCATTTATTCACTAAAATTGTGGTAGTTAATAAAACCGCCTTAATTCACGTATAGTATGGCGATTCCAAAGAACCACCCTAATTCAACCGCCGCAATTTACCTATTTTTTTGTAGTGTAGTTTTTTTACCTAGTGCAAGGATTTAAGGATAATATCTGAGGTTATTTTATTTTGATTCAATTTATGGTTTGGCTTTTCAGTTATCCTCTTTCTTCTTCTATCTCTTATATTTTCATATTGTTTGATTCGATTGTACTTTTGAGAGCCAACTTTGATTATGCATGTTTGTAATTGTGAATATCATATCTGGTTAGGGTTCCAATTGGCTATGATTTAGGTGCATAATAATTTAAAGCATGTTTAGTTAGTAAGGAGAATTAGAATTAATTCTGATAAGAATTAGGTTGTTGTGATTAGCGTTCAAGTTGGCATGGACATATATTGATTATAATTATATGATTTTCTAGTGTTTGTGTTAGCCAAACCATTGGTTAATTGTGCGATTATGTGATTGTCAAGTAGAATTACATCATCGATTATGTGATTATAACTTGGTGAAAATAATTGCTTCCATGAATTATCCTTTTGAACCAATGATAACATAATCCTAGATCCACGAAACTCCTTGTGCAGGTAGTTTTTAATTATTGAATTTCTTTGTTTAATTCAATTTATGCAATTTCTCAACAAAACCCCCAATTTCTAGATTAATTAGTAACATTTCCTTGTAAGATGACCTGCGTTGTGTTATTTACTATATTTTTTTTATGCAACTTACCATTCATTCTATTTTTAATTTGTTGTGGGTAGTGACAATTTGCATCAACCCCATTCACTATCGCAACTTTTCACTTTCCTTGCGCTTTATCCACCTTTGACCAAAGACCCATAGTCAGGAGAAGCAGACCACCACTATCAACCATTGTGAGGTCAACCTCACACCACCACAGCCATCCTCCTCTCCCAATGCTGCCTCTCTCTGATAAGTGAGTTGAATTGGTACGCGATGTTATTTTTTATGCTAATTTTGATTAATCCTTTGGTGAAGAAGATGGCCATATAGATGAGCAGGGGATAAGGTTGATGAACCAGAAGATTATCGCTGTAAAGGTAGGGTTGTTGTGAGGACCGACACACTGTCACAACAGATGATGAGGCTTTATGGTAGTGCCTTGCCATCTAAAGAGAAGGGAACATGGAGTGCATTTGAGTTCAATGGTCTCCTTTATTGTGCTAGGGTTCAATGGCAACAAAGAAAAGAACTTGAGAAAGGTGATGGTTGAGAAAGTGAAGCATTAGTGTTTCTGAAAGAATGATTGAGAAAGTTTATAAAAAGAAAAAATGGAAGTGTAATTTTGACTATTTAATTGAGCATGTGGTATGAACATGGCCACTTAATAGGAGAAATGGATGTGAACTTAACAAAAGAGATATTTTGCACAATTTGAAAAGTTTAGAATGTTGTAATATATGTTTTCAAAAGTCAAGATATAAACTGCATATACTCTAAACCAATTCTATCACTTGTCAAACTCATAAACAAATTCCTTTCTCACTCTCGCCTATATGAGACATAGAGCATTCACATCTCTCACAATGTGTATCATATTGTACTTGGTAACTCATCACAACTAGTTGCCAGTCACCTCTAGCTAGGAGCCGATTGCTTCTAGCCAGTAGCTGATTGCTATCCACATCTCCCACAACCAACCACATGATAAATATTATTAATAATATAAATTAGGTTTTTGGCAACTATAATAGTAACAAAAATTATTATTACTCTATGCATAAAAGTAAAATTAAAAACTGAACATTGTTTGTACCAAAAGAAAGAAATTATGAGATATTAATTACATATATTTTTAAGTGATATATTCCACCATAGGCATGCATTGTCCTCCAACATAATACACAAATATTAAGCTTTTTAAAATCAAGAAAGACTGTATTTAATCTAGAAAGGATTTTGAAAGAAAAAGATATGAAAAATTTTGTTGAAAAGAAAAGAAAAAGAGTTCTAAGACTTGATGATGGATTTTTTCATATAAGAATGAAAAGTATTATGTAAAATCCTATTGTCCTCTTATATATAATTTTATTATAAGAATTATTTTTATTCTTTCTTATCCAAACATATCACTTATAAAAGATTAGAGGGAGCTATAATTTTCAAAAAGTACTAATATTAGCTTTTAAAATAATTAAACACAATAATTAACATAACCATGTATTTAAATTATTAAGAGACTAAAATTAATTAGGACAAATTAATTATAGATTAATTAATTAATTAAAAGAATTAACTCTTAATTATACTCAACTAATGTTAATTAACCATGATTAACACACAACTAAAATAACACGAAAATCAAGGTATTACAATGCACTTAACCATGGTTTTACTCAGTCATACACAATGAGAACTAAACCCAAATCAATCAAAAGTCAATCATTCTAGTATACAAAATGGTGCAATATGCTCACAGTTATAGAGGAAAAAAGGATGTATAAATGCAACCCATTAGGGGCTCTGGCACGGAAGAAGATGGGTTGTTGTTTGAGGTAGTAGTTCAAGGTGCAAGGTAGGTGAGGGGTCATAAAGGTGGCGATGTGGTTGAGAGCATTGATGTAGTAGTAGATAGTGTTTGTTGGGATGTGCAGTGGACGACAGTTATTAGGATGAATGGTTAAGATGGCTCTATCTCACCCTTTTTTCTTCCTTTTTTGTTTCATATTCTCAGTGATTCTCTCTGATCACTTTCTCAAATATTTTGGTTTGAGTTTACTGTGTGGATCATGTATTGAGTTCGGTTTTTGTGAATTGGTTTGAGTTTGCTAATTTTGCTCCATGGTTCCCAATTTTGGTGTTGGGAAGGGGTTTAGGATTAGTAATTAGGAATATAAATAAGGTAATTTCGTCCATAAAATTATGCATATGACTGACAAATAACACTTTAATGGAGAAATTTGGTGGCAAGTTAATAGAATGTGTATTTTGCACTGTTTGAAAAGTACATGATGTCAAGTTGCATGCTTTCAAAAGTCATGTGTAAACTGTATATAACCTAAACTTCTGGGATTCATTGCATTTTTCCCTTATAAATAATAGCAATGATAGCTTAGCTTTGAAAGATAACTTTATCAAAAACTATTTTTGCTTCTACTTATTCAGAAGTTGTGTATCACTAGCTTAATTAAAAATAAAAAAATTGGTAAAACAACTTTTTAATTAGTTGCAAATTTTTTTTAATAATATCAATCCAAATACCTTCAAAATAGTGAAAGCCAATCTAAACACACTATTGGTTACTTAAAAGAAAGTCCGGTGAGAACGGGAAAGGGAATGCCAAAAACATAGTTAGGATAAACTAGTAATAGGATTCAATTACTCCTCAATTCTTTTATGATGTCTTTCTTTTTTCTTTTATAGTTGATTATAATATTTTTATTAATGAATAATTACAAAATATAATATATTATTTTATATTTATTTTTGGTGTTTAAAATCTTATAAAAAAATGTAAGAATGAGAAAGTATAATTTAAAAAAAAAGGGAAAGAAAGTAACATAATATGTTGTCATTTTTTTTTTGAATTATTAAAGAAAACACATTTTCTGAAAATAAAAATCAAAATATAAATCTAAACCACTTTAATTAACTCAATGGTATTCGTGCAAGCAATCATCACACCCAGTTGAATAAACATTGACTGATGTTAATATTTATTTAATGAAAAGGAAAAAAGAAAAAAATTGAAACGAGTTCTTCTGATTTTGGGGATCTAATGTAACGTGGAATTTAATTTCAATGCGTTAGTTCAATGAATCTGTATATGTTTCGAAGTCTGATCTTCTAAGCAATCAGAAGTTTCCAATGTGCTACGTGCAGTTATTGAGCCCGATCCATGTCTGCTTCTCATTGTATAAAATAATAATGCCATGAATTAATAATACATGTTGACATTATTAAACGAGCATTTTAGGCTCTATGTGCTCTTCTACAAACTGATGCTGCAACGGTATTCAAAAAATCTTATAAAATATGTTGGCAGCATATGTGCAACAAATGCAACTAACTCCATAACTGTAATAACTGAAATTCTATATCTCGGCTAAATTATATTGTCAAATTGCTCCTTCGTGGGAGAGAGAAACAGATGTGAAACATGGGACACATGTGATCACATGAATGTTTGGAGAAGAAACAGCAAAACAGATTGAGACCTTAATGAGGAAATGGTCAATAAGCTTTAAATGAAACAAATAACTCATCACGGAGAAAACCATGTGCTTGGCAAACGGCCAATATAAACTTATCTAGGACATGTTTCTTTTAAATTATTTTCAATTTTTCAGATTTTAGGAAGGAAATACTAAAAATTTTGAAAATTATAAATTTTAGTTTTCAATTTTTATTTTTAGATTTCAGTATTTCTTTCAAAAAATCTTAAAAATTGAAAAATTGAAAATTAAAACCAAATAAATCCTAGTGGGTTTTTCCGTCTACATTTCCCCATATTTGTCATCTCCTTTATCATACGTTATTAGGGAACTTCTTTTGGTCTAATGATCTCTCATTGTAAAATTGCTTTGTCAAAAGCACCAGGCTAGTCTTTGGCCTGAAAAAAAAAATTACAGCGTTAAATATCTTGGGAAATGAAATATATAAATATGCTAAAAGAAAATCAGGGATTGCAAGCTAATAAAAATATTGTCATATAGAAAATAGAAAATTATGATGCAAGCCGTTGGATTGGAGGAACCATAAAGTAGGGATTTGAGTTTTGCATGTAACTTCGACACTTGTTATTGAACCATTTTGATGAAATTCATGTGTGGTCTCAGGATGAAATTTTCCAAACTCAAGGGTTCGGTCAGAATGTTTTGGCATCCCTCTGCATGGTTGGTCCTGTTAATGGGGACATTAGCGGCAAGGTTGTTTTTTAGATTCAAAGACAATGTCTCGGCAATGTTCTTCGAAGGTTCTAATTGATACGTGTTATAAGCAACGATGGGAGTGGAAAGGGTTGTGATAGTGTGTGTTTACGTAATTAAAGGAAATATGTAGGGAGTATTAGAGTGCCTGGAGCGTCAATAAACAGGTTTCCATTAGAAGTCGTCATCCGATGATGATGACGTGGAAGATAGAGTGATCAGATCAATCGACAGTCGGAAGAGACCTTGATAATATTCTGCCAAGGGAGACACCAAACAGCGATTCATCGGAAAATAAAAATTTTATTCAGGTCAAGG
The DNA here is from genome assembly GCA_031216125.1 of Dalbergia cochinchinensis. Taxonomy (NCBI): domain Eukaryota; kingdom Viridiplantae; phylum Streptophyta; class Magnoliopsida; order Fabales; family Fabaceae; genus Dalbergia; species Dalbergia cochinchinensis. The sequence goes on along the minus strand of CM062375.1, from coordinate 19,045,939 downwards.
AGACAATTTTGGAAAGTCATAAAGAGGAATAATTCAGGCGGTAGATTCTGAAGATATTGATGGTAGAATGGAAATGAGTTACGTCAATGATTTTGAATCTTCGAATGAAAGCCGATCAGATCCCATTGTGGATGATAGGCGCACCCTAATATAATAGGTATATTATTCGAACATCCAAAAGTGGGTGTCCAATTGAACCACTCATTCTATCATCATCAAATATAATGGATGAGTAGAAAAAGTGGAGATGATCGTCACATTTAATAGTGAAATAGTGGCTGTCCAATTTTGTGAGTGTTGAAAATTTTTTTTGTAATACAATTGGAGATTTCTCGAACGTAAATAATGAATGACCGATGATGGGACTAAGCACTTGATGAGTGGGGCTTTGGGCTTGTCTTGGGCTGAAAAAGGCCGGCCTTGTTTGTCAACTGAATCTTGAACAAATTTTGGGCCATCTTATTTTACCAGGGTTTGGCTCAAATGAGAAGGAAGTGGGTAATTGTAATGTAACCTTAGGAATATAAGCACTCCTCCACCCCTGTTAACTGTCCCGGCTTTGGTGTGTTCGCTTACTTAGCTCTAATATGGCTTGATTCTTTGCAAGTGGAGAAGGATTTTGTTGGACGCACAAAGGTCCATCAAGGGAATCCATCTGACGATGGTGAGGATGCTGATTCGGATTTTTCAGAGCGTGCTAAAGCTAGGAAAGCGTGGAAACTAGGGGAAGTGCTAAGTTAAAGCTTCAAATAAGAAAAAAGTGATATTGTCTCTTATGGACTAGCAGAGGGCTGGGAAATTGATCCGTGGTTCGCATGGGAAGAAGCAAAAAGGAAGAAGATTGGAAATATCTAAACCCTAGGTGAATTTTTTTCAAGACGCTTGCTCACATACAGATAATCTTTTCATCTTTACGCTGTAGAACTACCGTGATTTAATAAGGACTAGCATATTATCCGTGCTTTGCATGAGAAAATATAATAGATTTCAAATCTAATTAATTAACGTTATGTATGATAAACGGGAACAAAATGATATTGCATTTGTTTGAACTATATAAAAATGTATTGTTGGTTTTGTTTTGATAAAAAAGAGTTAAAAAAGGCTCGGGATGACAATGCTAGCAACAATACAATAACAGCAGATTGTAGATGTCTACAAATGAAGGTAATAAAGCAAAAGCATCGCAGAACAACATCAACACGCTCACGCCAACAAAATAAGAATGTGATTAAAACTTAATTTATTAGTTTAAATGGCAAAGGGTACTTTTGAAAAAATATACAATATTTATGGGAATATCTGTGTCAATCAAATGTACAACTAATTCATTCCAGCATATTATTTAAGATTCCTAAGAATTTAATTGACAAACCACATGAGAATGAATATTCGTGGGAAAGTTAATCCCGGGAATAGTATTCCTAGTAAAAATGTGAAATCAATCCGTGAACCACATGTCCCCTAAAAGCCATTCTCTTGATTGCAGGTATGATATATCTTCATTCTATAGTCGGTGTTTAAGTAGCTGATGCAGTATAAGTTATGAAATAGCACCCAATATAGTATCCCATCCGCAGACCAGCAACTAATCTCTCAAGTCCTTAATCAAGACCTACTGCAAAATGTTGTAGCACCCGCAGCAACAAAAAAATAAAAAAAATGTTCTTTTTTTCATAATTAACTTGCAAAACAATACCTTTATGTAAACTTGTAGCTGAGCTGTTAATCAATGAAAAAGAAAAAAAAATTGTAAGTAAGCTTCCATTATATTGGTTGTCTAGTTGTGATAGTTTTGTACTTTTTTACTTCCATCGGGAGTTCAGTTACCATGATACTTTTTTGATGTTTATGTTATCCCATTTAAACATGCATGTTAATCTATAATTAAAGATAAAAACACAAACCTTATATCAGCATAAGTTGAATTTCATATCAGATTAAAGGGCCATACATGTCATTTAGCATTAGAGCAAAAAGATACAATGGAAATTATTAATTAATTGAGCAGGCAAGAATGAAGTATTACATAACTCAATTTACTTTTGTTCAATAAAACTTTGTTGTGCTATAAGCAGTAAATTTAACATAAAATTATTGAATCACCTTTATTTTTTAGTAGGGATCTGATGTAATACTCGAGGTACGTATACATGTCCATAGATAAGTTTCGTATGGCTCTAGGTGTAACACTCTAATATTTAACTCAACATGCTTAGGATGCATTTAAGTTAATTATTAGTTATTACTTTTTTGTTCTAGTTTTTAACTCAAAACTTCTTGAAAATACTTTAGTAAAAATATGGGTAATTTTTTTTTTTTGAACTTAAATACAAAAACGTGAGTCGCGTATACTAAATATCAACGTCATTTATCTTGCCTGTGTAAGAGAGATGTTAGAAACAAATAACAGGTAAATACATAATACAACCATGGCATAACATAACTCAAATAATAATAACATATCAATAATTGTATCATAATAGTAATGTCTTGTAAACTTAAGGACATCAATATATGTCCATCAATAGAATACAAACTGATAAATGAGATATGATTACTCTAAAGGCAAATATCCAAAGGAAAACTATCTCTATTAAATCTCTTGTCTATAACATAGCTCCCTCGTCCACGTCTGAAAAAAATCACGAACTACTCCATCATCCTTGTCTGGAGACGACACGGAAAAGAAAAGGGGTGAGAAACTTATATAAGAATCTCAGTAGGGCTTCCCGACTCTAATACAAGTGTCATCGTCATCGTCAACGTCCCTATGAACCTCGGGTTTAATTATGAAAATTGTGGACATATATATAAGGTTCATTTATTAAGTTTTAAATACTATTAGCCGAGACTCGTATATTTTAACATGAATCTTAATGTCATGAATGCAACATACTACTCGTGAATGCATGTCAATATCATATATAAAATATCATAGAATTCATAAAACATAGCATATGATATAAAGAACATAGAATCATGATCATCATTCTTATAGGTGACTTAAATTTCTCATTCTCTTTTCCTTGGGGGCCCTCCTATATTCTCTCTTTTCTCGAGAGTTCTAGGTTATAAGCTCATATCTCACTAGTTGTCACTAGCGTTATCTTATCCCTTTTGGTAAGTTAAATTTCCCAACTCTTAAGGTATGGGATAGGGGACATTAGGATCACCTTTCATAACCTTTAATTCAGGGAGTCTAAAGGATCATTTCCAATTTGGATCACCTCTCATAACCTTTAATTCGGGAAATCTAGAGGATCATTTCCATGTGTCTTATGTCACCTTTAATCTTGGCATGATATATAGAGATGCAAACATGAATAACTTATCATTTCAATATTTCATGCTCATAAACTTCATGAACTTATGCATCTCAATGAATCAGACATAACCGTAACATGCCATAAATCAAATCACATAAACATGCATTGTATTTTATTGCATATATCCAAAAGCCATATAAATATGAATATATGAACATAGCCATCACAAAATATCAATCATATTCATCTCATCAAATTATCAATATTTATGTTTAAGTCCCAAAGGGGTCAAATCGCAATTTCTCAAAGGTTACGGGACAAAACATAAATACCCCTTTTTAGCACATTCTTACAAACTAAAGATCTTTAACATTAACTAATACTTTCAAGAGACATATAACCATTAGAAACCATTTAAACTCATCATAAAAACCTTTTAGGGCTATAGACCAAATTTTAACATACTTTAGGGGTCAAATTACAGAATCACTTGTTTTTAATATTTAACAACAACTGAAATTTCTAAAACTTTATCTAAACTTCGTAAATGGCATTTTGAACTCATGGACATATTCAATGTCATTAATAGCTCTAAATAAAATCATTTGGCTGAAATAACATAGTTGATAGTTCAAAACACAACTTTCCGCATTTTGCAAACTAATGCTTGTACTTACCCTTTTATGCATCTATGGTACCAAAAACAATTTTTACAACAAATATAAGTAATTCTTAAGTGTGTGAACAATGTGAACAACCTTGAACAACCCTTGAATAGAATCAGAAAATTAGTCTCCTTAAAGCTTCATAAAATCATAATTTTAATCCCTTCTAGTTACTAGACTTTCCTAAAATGCTAAGAATAATTTTTATGACAATTATTAGTGATCCTCAAGTGTGTGAACAGAAATAAACAGTAGTGAACAGTGGTGAATAGGACCAAACAGTAATAAGAAAAATTAGCATTCTAAAAACTTCATAAAAACACAATTTTGATCATTTTTAGTTACTAGTTTTTCCTAGAACACTAAAAACAATTTTTACATTAACTATTAGTGATTTAAACTCATCTAAACATCCTAAATTAGTAACCATTCTAGTTCTAAAATATTAGATTAGAAACTAAAACTTTAGCATTTAGAATTGTGAGAAAAACCATATTCTTAATCCTTTATAATTTCTAGGTCTTTCAAAATTTCTTTGTACAACTATAAAGACAAGATCATACCTAAAACTAAAATATATCAAGCTTTAAATCAGAATTATATAAGGGCCAAAAATAAATAGATGAGAAGTTTCCATGATCAAAATTGCCATTTAAGATAAAAGAAGTAAGTCTTGAACTTTAGGATTTAAGTAATGACTAGAATCATAAACTTGTCTTGTAACCTTATTATTATCGTTATAATGTGATAACTTGGAAATATAAATATGAAATGCAAGGCTTGAAATATAAATATGAAGATGCAAATTCATTCTTAGGTCTTTATGATTTAGGTAATAACTTGAAATGTAAATATGAATATGCAAGTTCATATTATTATCTTGAAGAATTAAAGCGATAACTTGAAATATAAATATGATTATGCAAATCTTGAAATATAAATATGATATGCAAGAACTTGAAACATAAATATGGATGCTAGTTCATTTTTATATCTTATTAAGCTTAAAACTCAAAACTTAGTAATTCCTTTATTAATCTTTTAACATCAAGAATTAAACGTTGGGCTTTAGAGGTCATTTAAATGATGGATTCACAACCACCACCATGATTCATCATCATCAAGCCATGGTCAATATCAAGTCATAAAAATTGAAAATATAAAGAAAGAACAAGAGAAAGAATATGAAATAAAATCCCTACCAAGTTGTTTTTTTTGTTCTCAAAAGGTAATGCTTGATCTTTAGAGAAATTAGAAAAAGAAAATATGTCCTTGATGAGTCCTATCAATTTGGCCAAGATTAGAACAAATGGAGGGAGGATTTTTCTTGTGTTTTTGTGTTTGATAATGGAAAGGTTATGTGTTTAGGAGTTGATTTGTGGTAGGAATGTGTATGCTTGAGGTTTAGGACTTGGGTAGAGGTTGGGAATGGAGTCTCTTGGATGTGAATAAGGAGGAAGAAGAAAGCTTGAAGTATTGAGAGAATTTGAGAACTTTGAGCAAGAAAACTATCAAGTATGCAAATGCTAAGGCTAAGAGTGTTTGTGTGTGCATTTAGGCAATGGAAGAGCTCATATTTATAGGCCAAGGAGGCTGTATGGCCGCTGCCTTCATGGCTGGAAAATGGGGTTTTTAATTTCATTTTTCAATTAAAGAAACATAGAAAAAGAATGCTTTTATTCTTGTAATAATTTGGTTCATGCATAATGGATGAAAACACTAAAATATGATGCTAATGGGAGACATTATTGCTAATCACATGATGGCTAAAATGGGTGGGTTTTCTTTTGATTAAACATATCCAAAAATAATGCAAAAGAAAGCTAAAGATATGGTGTTATGGTTGGATATGTTTCTTTGTTGGAAAAATAATAAAATATGGTGATCATGAAGCAACTTAGCTGCTGCTTTTCTGGTTGTAAATGATCAGATTTGTGTTCTTTTTACATGTGGTAAATCATTTATTAGATGTATAATTACTTAGGTAAAAGGTTAGGAATTGATAGATTAGTGAAAACGATAAAAGGTTAAGTGTTTAGGACAATTTAAGACAAGGTAAAAAGAATAATCATACACTAGTAAATGAAGTTAATCTCATATGAGTTAAAATCAATTTGTAACATAAGTCTTAAACTTAGGATAAGAAAATGTAAATGTACTAAATTTTACCTAAACCGTAATCTTAACTTTGATCTCAAACATTACTAATTTTATGAGCTCTTATAATTAATGAAAGGTGATTTAATTTTACCTCAGGTAATTTTAGGCTCTAATTACCTCAAGTAATTATTTTTAACCTTGGGTAATTAATTTTTAACTCAAGGTTAATAAATGAAATCAGTTTGAGTTCAATTAGAGCTTAATATTGCCTTAATTATATAAAAAAAACTCATTTAGCATAATTAGGAGTAAAAAGGTAATTTCACGTAAAAACTCCCTGTAAATACTGGACATTCTCAAATCATACTTGAAATAGTCATTTTGAACTTTTGGTGAAAACCGAATTCAAAAGTTATATAATTTCATGTAAAATTACTGCAGGGGTAAAACAGTGATTTTACTTACGGTAAAAATTGAGAATTGAGATTTTTACCTCTAAGACACATATAATCCCCATCAATCATAAAACTAACCTCTCAAACATAATTTAGATTGGTTATCCTTGATTTCTTGATAAAATGACCTCAGGGGCATTTTGGTCATTTTAAACGTATAGAAAAATCGGGGTTTGCGACTTTCGCACGAATCGCCATTCAAATTTCTCATAACATTTTTTTAATGTTACATTCCTTTATTGAGGATTATTCGGCCTTGAATTACGTGCAAAAATTACCTAGGGGCATTTTAGAAATTTTTACACAACAGTAAAAATTAGGGCGTTACACTACGGTCTCCTAGGATCTACCCATGTTACTGGAAAGGCCCAAATGCCAAAATGTCAAAAAAATGCAGAAGTTGGTACCCTAAACCTTGAACCCAAAATGATACAATGGAAATTGTTAATTAATTGAGTAGAAAAAATGAAGTATTGCATAACTCAATTTACTTTTGTTCAATAAACCTTTGTTGTGCTATAAGTAGTTAATTTAACATAAAATTATTGAATTAACTTTGTTTTTTAGCAAGGATATGATGTAATACCTGAGGTATACATGCCAGATAAGTTCTTTATAGTCCTGGACCATTACAGTGGTCTTATACTGCTGTAGCGGTCCTGTGTTGGCCTGAAGGGGGTTCATGATATCCTTGACCGCTATAGCGGTCCACCATAAGTGTGAATAGTGCAAAACGATGCCGTTTCATACATCAGAAACTGTCATCCTATATAACTCTTCCCCCACTCATTTTTCCTTATTCTTCTCGAAAATATCAAGCCTCCACACCCTTTCCACTCATTTTCTCTTAACTCCACTCAAATCTATCTTCCCCAATTATCAAGGTATGTGTTTCTTAATAGATTTTGTTCCTTTTTTCCCATTCTTTTGTGTTCTGAGTTTGGGTGTTGTTATTTCTCCATTATTGTCAAGTAAGGGCGCTCTCTCAATGTTGTTGAGTTAGTTTAGGGTAATCTAGGAGTACCCATAGATCATTGATGAATTTTATGATTATTATAGTAGACATTGGTGTCATCCCTTTTTCCCAAAGTTTTCGTGGTGTTGATGCTTCATATTCCATACCTCTAGGTGAGTGGGTTGAATCTCATAACTTTAGTTTGGTCATTACATTCACCTATCTCCTTCTTTTTCCTCACAGATTAGTAGCAGCTTCGGATCTTCCACTTTTCCTTTCTCAGCAGTAGTTATCTTCAGTTCAGGGTGAGCTTCATGTCATCGTGAAGTGTTTTGGCATTTTGTAGGGTGCTCTAGTGGTAGTGCAGGTAGGGTCCCAAACTATGCATACATTCTTATTTTGATTACCATGATTCAGTATTCTTTTTGTATTTAAAATGATATAGTATTCATGGTTCTTTTGTAAAATAGCGACACAGTTCAGTTATACCACAACTACAGTTTTAGCATGATTTATGGATGAAGGATTAATTATCATTATTATGATTTAAATATATAAACAAATCCATGATTTGCAATAGATTTCATGATTGAAAATATGCATATAGTGTGGCACAGCAATCATGAGGCTTCCTCACGTGTCCGTCACGGTCCAAGTCAGGTTGTGACAAAATGGTATCAGAGACATAGGTTTCCCTACATGTCACTAGAGCAAGTGTTCACAAGTAGCACAACATTTATGCAAATAGAAGTGAGCCCATTTACATTAACGGAGTGTTACTTCAGGCCTATTAGGATGGTAAGTCTTGTCGAGGTTCAAAGGAAGAGTCATGTCCTTTCTTTCATGATTAGTAGCTTGTTCCACATGTTTATGTTTCCTAGGATTCAGCATGCTTTCCCTATGCTATCCTTCTTCACGTCATCACCACAGTAGCGGCTCTTCCAGCTCAGATGCCTATTTCAAAGTTCTGAAGCAGGATTTGGCCATTCTCACTACAGTGCTTCCAAGACAGGCTGAGACAGGGACATAGCCAGCCTAGCTTGTCATTCAAACCCTAGCCAGAGATCCTGATGACTCAGCACTTGAGCAGTTTAGAAGAATGAACCCTCCTACCTTTCACAGGTATCTAACGACGGAGGATCCACACGAGTTCCCCCCAAGAGGTTAAGAAGATCACTTGGGTTATCCATTGTTTATCCGATAGGGCAACAAAGTTGGTCGGCCTCCAGCTGCGAAGCCAGGTAGGCATATGGTATAAGTAATTCCTCTAGGGACGAAGCGACTTAGAGCCACCCACCTTGGAGGAGTTCTGGATGCCTTTCTTATAGAGATTCCTCTCTGAAAGCTGACGAGCATAGATGTTAGAGGAGTTTTTGAGCCTTCGAATAACTCTTGGTATGACTGTTGTAGAGTACGATGGGAGATTTACCTATTTAGGTCAAGTCGTATCAGGCTTACTTCTATTAGCGACCGATAGGGTGAGGTGATTCATTCAGGGATTGCCTAGGACATGTTCCCTAGTTTGCAGTCAAACATAGGGACTATGGATTACACACAGGTGGTGGACATGGCCATTGGGCTTGAGGGTGGTTTGGCTAAGAGGAGAGCCATAACTAAGGCTAAGAGGGCCAAGACTTGTGGCTCCTTTTTAGGTGGAGTTCAGTCCAATAAAGGACATGGCCAGTAAGGCTAGTAAAGAGCACAATAGCCTTTCCAGAGTCTATGCCAACTTGGCCTACTACCTCTTAGGGTTTTATTCACGGTTACCTAGACTGTTAGAAGTGGCGAAAGAGGCATCTATACCAGTGAGTGCAAGGATCAACAACACGTTATGTTTGTGGCTAGCAAGGCTATTTTAGGAGAGATTGCCCTTTGTCAAGAATAGCTTCTAGCCAAGGATTGGTGAACCCCTCTACCCCAGTACCACCATATCAGTCAGGTACTCTTGAGGGCTCTATGGCCTCAGTAGGCAAGGGAGCCGGGGGTAGAGGCCTTGGAGGCTGAGGCTAGGAAGGTAGAGGATCTCGTAGCAGAGGTTAAAGTAATAGCAGTTAACCCTATCTTTTTGCCATGACCTGTTAGGATGTGGCTCCATCCAATGCAATTATAGCAGGTTTTATAATAGTTTCTTCCTTTGAGGCATTGTATTTGATCGACTCGAGGTCCATATATTCTTATGTGTCCCCATTCTTTGCTGTACGATTTGGGAGGTCCCCTATTAGTTTAGAAGAACCTTTCTATGTTAGGATAATTTCTAGAGAGCCCCTGTATGTTTAGTCAATTTATAAGGAGTGTAAGGTCAAGGTTGGAGACACTAATAGACCTTCATGTGTTGGACATGTCTGGCTTTAACATCATCTTGGGCATGGACTGATTAGCTTCATGCCATGCCATGGTAAATTGTTATAGCAAGTCAATAAAGTTTGAGGTTCCTAGACATGAGCTCCAAGAGTTCAAAGGTTCTAGTTTTTTGGTTCCTGCCAGTTTGATTTCAGCCACGAGTGCCATGCGACTTATGAATAAGAATAGTTATGGGTTTCTAGCCTCAATCAGAGATGTTAATGCAAAGGTGTTAAACTTGGAGTCAATTTTCATTGTGTTTGAGTTCCCCGATGTGTTCTCAGAGGAGTTACTGGGTATGCTAACACATAGAGAGGTGGAGTTTAGGATTGAGCTCGAGTTCAAAGTTAGGCCCATCTCTATACCCCCATATTGGATAGCTCCTGCAAAGTTGAAGGAGTTAAAGCAGCAGTTGCAAGAGTTGCTTGACATGGGGTTCATCCGGCTGTGTACCTCACATTAGGGTGCTTCGGTCCTATTTGTGAAGAAGAATGATAGGTTTATGAGGATGTAAATAGACTATTGGCAGCTGAATAAAGTGACAATTAAGAACTGGTACCCTTGCCATGCATAGATGACTTGTTTGATCAGCTCCAAGGGGCTAGGTGTTTCTCCAAGATAGATCTACGATCAGGTTATCATTAGCAAAAGATTAAGGGCGAAGATGTGCCCAAGATGGCCTTTAGGACACGCTGTGGACAATATGAGTTCTTGGTGATATCCTTTGAGTTGACCTATGCTCCCATAGCCTTCATGGATTTGATTAACAGGGTTTTCAGACTGATCCTATTGTGAACACCCGATTTTGTCCTGCTATTTTAAAATTTACGTTTATTTATTTTGAAACCAAAAAGTGTGTTCAGCCTATTCTTTTTATCCCATTTCAAAAAGAAATCATTTAGCCCATTTACCAAAAAAAAAAGAAATGTATCAGCCCATGGTTTTTGTTGATTTGTTTTAAAAAAAAAAAAAATGAAGGTTGGGATGGAATGAAAGCGCACTAATCTGAAGATAATAAAAGAAAATCAAAAAGTGGAAGAACATGCTGTATGATCATTTACAAGATCAATGATTTGGAACGAAGGACCCCTTAACCATTCTGGGAGAAATCATTACAGGAGTGTATGATGGGTTTGCAATGTCTATAAATAAGACCAAAAATTCATGAGTAGAGGACGGTTTTTCTCCTTTTTGCAATTTTCATCTCATAAAAGAAAAAAAAAACTCAGCAAAAAGTCACACAAAATACAGAGAGATAGTAAGAGAGAACCAATCAGAAAGTCCAGATAACAATCTATACAAGTATATTTTCATATCACAACCATTACATCATCATCTAGAATCATCATCATCATCCACAATCAAACCAAATCAAACATCAAAACAACAAAAAAAATACAATAATGTAAAAAGAGAGAGAAAGAGACCGCGACAGATTCTCGCCGTTCACCAGAGCACCGCGGCCCCCCTCCCTTCATAACCACCATTATCCTCCCTTTAACACCACAATGACCCATCTCTATTTCCCTTTTAAATCGGCTTCCTCTCTGAACCATCACTCAACCATTACAATCATCATCACTCCAAAACCTCCTCAACAAAACCACCTTAGCCACATGAACTCTTCCTTCTCTGCCATAGAACCTCCGCTATGCACCCTTATCAACCAACCACCGTCACCACCGATCTCCCCCAGCCACGCGAGTGAGCCATTACCATGCTTAGCTTTGCGGCTTTCGCTTCCATTACGCGGTCACTGCTGCAAACTCACCTCCACCCTCACCACCTGCAAGCCCTCACGTGCCATTCCCTCTCTGCCTCCACCAGCGCCGCGGAGCCCATTGCAAAGGGCCGCGAACCACTTCATCCCTCTCCCCTTCCTTGCCCGTGGCGGACCTCCCTATTCTTACTCCTTCTCGAATTCTTTCTCTCTTCCTCATCCCTACTCTTTCTTTCTTTCTCAAATCTCACTCTAGCTCTCTATGTATGTGTTAGAAGATGAGAGTCCTTGTCTCTCCATGTGTTATGCGTGTGTGAGTATCTTAGTGGGGTGAATGTGTATTCCTCAAACTTGTCCCTTTTTGTTTACAAAAAAAATACTTATTCTTCAGCCCTAATCTGTTGTGTGTTCGTGAAAATATTAGTCTAGGATTCCTTTTTATTTATTTTTATTTCATTTATTGATTTACTTGTTATTTGTTTCATTTTATTTTGTTAGTTTACTTATTATTCTCTCATGATATTTTCAATTTTGTCTTCTCTTTGGGCTATAGGGTTTTATACTTGTTTAGGTTCGGGTTCAGATGTCAGTTCTTTGGGGTTTTTGGTAATACAATGTCATTCTTAAAAAAAAAATTTAATTGGTTAGGCCAACTTTGTCATTTTGTCTGATCTTTTTGTGAGAAGAATAAGTATGAGAGTGTCTTGACCTTGTTTCATGGATGATTGGGTTTGTTTAGATTTGTTTCAGTTTGGGGTTACAAAAAATAAAATAAAATAATAATAATTGAGAGTCTAGTCTCTTTAATTGGTCAAAAAAATATTTTTAAATCTCTCCTGCTCCATACAATGTTCAATAATAATGATTGAATAACAAATGTTATCTTTATTGTTATTGGATCATAAGGAGTTATTGAGTAGCTAAATGTTAACTTAAATCCTTAGCAAAAGGTAGATTTTATTCATAAATTTTTTTTTTCTTTAGAAAAGTGAATTTTAGTTCTTTTAGTAATTTGGTTCTTTTTTTGTCAATAAAAACAAAGTTTCAAAATATTTTCATTTTCTTTTTCTTTTGATCCATGGAATGATCAATAATAATGATTGATTAGCAGATATTACCTTCATTATTTATTTGAATCATAGGAATTCATTGAGTGGCCTAGTGCTAACTTGGATTCTATGCGATAACAGATTTTATGTGTCTTGTTATAAATTATGTTTTTCATAAATTTGTCAACTCAGAATTATTTTCTACAGAACTACGTGACTTTGAGTTCCTCATTGCACTAGAGGATACGTAGTGTAACATCCTAATTTTTAACGCAATACTCCTAGTACGTATTTAGGTTAACCATTAGTCTATTACTCTTTTAGTCTCATTCTTTAAAACTTTTCTTTAAAATACTTAGCGAAAAATACAGGTTGAATTTTGTTTTTGAAAACATAAACAAATGTGAGCCTCGTGTAATGTAAAAGGTCATTAACGTAGAGCGTAAACATAAAAAGAATAACATAATCATAAACATCAGTATATAACATTAACTTCAAATATCAAGTCAAACAATCATTAATAGTATTAATAATATAGGAATATTCCACAATAATATCACATTAAACATATTGAGCCCACCCGTAAAGGTTGAGCATATAACAATTCAAAAACCCACGCATAACTATGATGAAATTAAGCTAAGACTATGTCCCCGCTTTCACTACGCCACTCTGTTCTCGACCATCAAGCTACTTCCACGTTGGCATCTCAGGGAAGCCCACGGATGTCGTTGTCAACCTTGTCTGAAGATGAAGGTGGAAAAGAAAGACAGGGGGAGTGAGAAACTTATACAAGAATCTCAGTAGGGCTTCCCTTTTCACACACATGTCATCATCGTCCTCAAGAATCTTGGTTTTTATTATGAAATAGTGAGCATGCAAGGATTCATTTATTAAGTTCTAAAACATACATTACCGAGGCCTATTCATTTTATCATGAGTCTTGTAATGAATGCATCATACTTCTTTACGAAATGCATGTCAATACTTTATGCAACATTACTCTAAAACATACATCTAACTTCATAGCAAACATGATATCCATAGAACATGGTTCGTGAATGACATTCCTTGTTTCTTTAGGTGACTTAAGTCTCACTAGTCGTCACTAGCATAAACTTATTCCTTTTTGATAAGTTGAAGTCCCGACTTGATAAGTACAGGTTAGGGGGCAAGAATCACCTTTTCATCACCTATAGTTTGATGAGTCCAAATGATCATTTTCTCATATTTTAAGTCACCTTAAGCAAGAATCACCTTTTCATCACCTATCGTTTGATGAGTCCAAAGAGTCATTTTCTCATATTTTAAGTCACCTTAAGCCTTAGCATGTTATAACAAGATGCAATACATAACTCATAAATGTCATAACTCTTCATACATGCATCTCTAACGTTCCAAGTAAACTATAACATGCAAATGATGAACTCTATAACAACACCTCTTATAACATCAAACATCACATGAATTGTAACGCCCTAATTTTTACTGTAATTTTTACTGTCATTAGAAATTACTCAATTACCGAATTACCGTAGGTAATTATTACATAAGATTTGAGGCCGAAAAATCCTCAATAAAGGAATATAACATTAGAAGAGAGGTTAGGAACGATTCATGCGAGAGTCGCAAACCCCGAATTTCTGTATGTATAAAATGACCAAAATGCCCCTGAAGTTATTTTACTCAGAAAATGAGGATCGTGGGCCCCACCTATTCTCAAGGGGATATTTTGAGGATAATAAGGGATTGTTTGTGTTATGTGTGTTAATAGAGCAGAAGGATCTCAATTTTGAGTTTCGACGCCCGAAATGACCAAGACGCCCCTGTGGCTGTTTTAACTCCGATGTGCGTGCCGACTGAGCCCGAACCTCACTAAAATGTTTTAAAATGTGTTTTAAGCCATGATTAACCATTGGTTAAGCTCGGGTGGCCTCGGCGCTTTTAAGTGAAAGTACGATTTTGCCCCTATTTTTGGCGCTTTATGAATTTCGGGATTTTTGATTCGTATACCGAAACCTAAGTAATATTAGGCTCAAATTAAAGCTTATTAAATTCTAAATATTAATCTAGAGTCAAAATTATGTATTTAGATTGATTAGAACCCAAAATAGCTCAAAAACACCCAAATTGCTTACTAATTCACTTAAACCCTTAACCGTAAATTCTCTAAATTACATGAATACCTTGCCTACACCTAAATAATGCATGGAACACACAAATTTCACTTCTTTGGGCTGTAATGGACGAAATTATTGATGCCATTATGCAGCTGAATTATTGCCAAAAGTTGCACTAAAACAAAATGCCAAAATGTCACCATAAAAGACATAATTCTTTAATTTCAGACAACTTTGTCTAAAATGATTTTTCCTCCCTTATTTCTCGTGAAAAATTCCGTCCATTACCTCATCATTTTGGCCAATTAGAAGCCTCAAAATCTTCTATAAATAGGCTTGCTTGAGTGGTCTTGGAATGCTTGGTTCATAACTAGTTTTTAGGAGCAGCAAAAACTCTCTTTCTTCCTCCTCTTTGGCTGAATTCTTTCTTCAATTTTTTCAAAGAGATTTTGTTTCATTTCACTTCAAGAAACCAAGTTCTCTTCCTCTTCTTCAACTCAGATTAGGTAGGGAGTAGTTTCTAAATTTATTTCTATGCTTTGAGGAGTTGTGTTTTTAGCTCAAAATGATGAAATTATGAACTTACCTTAGCTTTTCATTTTGGTTTTCCTCTTCAATTTTTCTTTAACCAATTCAACCATATGGCCTAGGTGGAACTAAGATGATGGCTTGATGATGAGGACCTTGAGGGTGGGTTGTAAATCCATCACAAGTCAGGCCTCTAAAGCTTGAAAATTCCACTTGATGCAAAACTTTAAAGAATAATGCTTTATGATGTTAAAACAAAGATTTTTAGTTTAGAACTTGAAAGATGTATTTTCCTTTTATGTTTTATTTCTTGTTAAGATATGTATTGGGTTGAATTTATAATTCTTTTAAAGTCTTGAAGGAGCTCTAGTAAAGAAACAAAATGAATTTGCATCCATGATTAAGTTTATGCTTTGCATAACCATGTTTACCTTCTTTGTCATCACTAAATTTTCAAGAATGAATAAATGAACTTGCATTTCTCATGTTTAAATTCCAAGCTTGTATTTCATGTTTATGTTTCAAGTCCTCACTTAATCTTTCAAGATAATAAAGAGGTTGCATCTCATATTTAATTTATGCTCTCACTATATTTTATAATGGCTAAAAGAATCAACGCATGGCATGTTTATTTTATGCCATCACCTAAAGATCCTAGAGCTCAAAGACTTGCCCATGTATCACAAGCAAAGAAATATGATTATTGGAGTTAAAGAATTTATTCTTTAAAAAGTCTTGAGATTGGAGCTTAAAAAGATGTAATAATAATTCTCTTCTCCCTCTACTGGTCCTGTACGGACTACCGCCGCTCCGGTTTCTTAATATTCTCTTCTTCCTCTACTGGTCCTGTGCGGACTACCACCACTCCGGTTTCTTAATATTCTCTTCTCCCTCTACTGGTCCTGTGTGGATTATCGCCGCTCCAGTTTCTTGTATCATGTTTATATTTCAAGTTCTTGCATCATGTTTAATTTTCAAGTCATCACCTTAAATCTTAAAGATAAAGAAATGGAATTGCATATCATGTTTATAATTTCAAGCTATCACCTTATAAAGATAAGATTAAAATAAGGTTGCATAGCATGTTTATAATTCTAAGATGTCACCTAAATCTCTAAAGCTCAAGACTTACTCCTTTTATCTTAAGTGAGAATTTTAATTGTGAAGATCCTCCCAAATTTGACAAAAGAACTAGTTTCTAAATGAGTTTTAAGGCTTTGCAAGGATTTTACGGGGAACTAGTATTTTATATGCACTTAAAATATGATTCTATGTAATTGCATGAGGTTCATGATTCGGCTACTGATCTGAGTTTAGTATCAATGTGTGATAATGATTTGATATGATTGAAGTTGTGATAATTATGGTTTATTGTTAAGAGAATGATTCATAATTGGTTTAGTAACTAATTAGTTCTATAATTGATAATTCTATGTAAGGATTGGATGCTTATTAAGTACTTGATATCATTGAATGATTTCCTGGCTTGCATGTTATAGTTGCTATTGCAAATAATGAGAATGCTTATACATGAAATGTTCTTTATTATGTAAAATTTACCTTTGTTGCTAGAAGAAAGTGTATCATTGTAAAAGTGTAATTTGGAAAGGTTCTGGCTAAGGAAAGACTTGGTATTTAAGCGTGTCCATTGTGACCTACCTCTCTTTCCTGGGAATCTCCCATATGCATGATTACAGTTGATATATATTATTCTAGCTTAAGACTATAAATGAGAAAATGTTATGATGTTTATGAATTGTATTATGATATAACATGCAAAGATTTAATGGTGACTTAAACTTACAAGAAAATGATCCTTTGGAACCATCAGACTATAGGTGGTGAAAAGGTGATTTTAGCCCCCTAACCCGTTCTCTCAAAAGGGTAGAGTCGGGACTTTAGCTTATCAAAAGGGATAAGTATATGCTAGTGACGACTAGTAAAGTATGAGCTCATAACCTAAATTACTCCTAAAAGGGTGGAGTATAGGGTGGCCTAAGGAAAATAATGATGATGATAAGATTTTAAGTCACCTAAGGCACTAAAGAAATGAAATATGTGCACTATGTCCACGTGTAGCTAATATTATATGACGTTCTTTTATGCATGTTATTTGATAATGATGATGAGGAAAAGTTCATTGTAAATATGACATGTTAAGATTATGATGCATTATAAGACGCATGATTAAAAATTGACGAACCTCGGTTAAGTATTTGTCCGAACTTAAAATGAATCTTTGCATGCTCACTATTTTAGAATAATCCTGAGGTTCCTGGGGACTTTGATGATGACACTGTAGAAGGAGGTACCTTACTGAGAATTCTTTAGCAAGATTCTCACTCCCTTTTCTTTATTTCCGTCATTGTCTCCAGATTCAGATGGCGACATTCGTCCTGTTCGTTGATACCCCTACCTGGGAATTTCACTATGATCCGGTGCATCGCTCGTATCATTTTGAAGGGAGGTGCGCAGTTCGTGTTTTTATTTACATAGGTCGTCCATTTGCACATCCTGTCCCTAGTTATCGATTTTCTCCTACTTCTCCCTATGGCGATGAAATGGTTTTTGAACATGCACGTCCACTTGATGAAAGGATGTTACGTTCTTATCCCGCTTCATCTCGCTGTCCATGGATTTCAGTATGTTCCCGAGACGAGATATTCTCAAACTGATCCTTCAGAGGACACTCCTACTTATGTATATTACGAGAGCTCGCTCCTACTCCCACACGTGTAAGAGAGGGTAGTGAGGAAATAGTTGTTCACCGAGGTTAGCAAGAAGGCCGCCCATGCGACCTCACTGGTGCATCTCGTGTGTCCCCTCCCGATGGAGCTCATCAGTGGATCGGATTTATTCCCCCATTTCCAGGACAATGGCCATAGAGGGTTCTTAGTAGATTTATGTGTGATCATGCACCCTAGTTTTAGGATAACCTTCCCGGCTTATGGAGTTATCTAGTTTAGGGGCATGTATTTCCTTATGTATATTTTCTTTTATGGGTTTGCATAAGATAATGATATATGAACATAACCCACCCTTTGAGTGAGGTTATTGTATGTAAATATATGCTATAATGTGCTTATGGATGTTATATGATGGAGCCTAAGTGATATGATGTGATATATTCTTAAACGTCTTATTATACTCCGCTTACTCGTTCACGTTGTACTCGGCTCACGTTTTCAATTATGTGTTTAAAAAAAAAAATGGCTCGTAATTTCACTAAGTATTTTCAAATTATGAAGAAAGAACCAAAGCAAGGAGTAAAGTCTAGTCATTAATCAGATTCAACCTAGGTGTATCTGGTTAATTACTAGGGTGTTACATGAATGCCTCATCTCAAATCATCATCACATAAATATTCCCTTAAATGGCCAAACACTTAAATTAGGTATCTCAAACTGTCAAATTATTTTCTTATGCATCTAAGGGACTAATCATCATCATTATCACTAATTATTAACCTTAAGAACATCATCAATCAAAGTTGGACAGCATAGGCAGTAAATGAATTTCTATGATTTAAGGTGTTCTATAAGTTGCGTTTTACTCTCTTTCTCGTTACTGGCTTTTCTTTTGATGCTTAAAGTAAACTCATAAACCCTTTATGAGTCAATTCCACTTAAGTAAACATGGTATAACATGGTTTTACAATCATTCAAAGGTGCTGGAACATAATTCATAATTCATTTCCTTAGGGGTTCTAAAATTCACATTTTCAATTCTTTTTAGTTACTAGGCTTGCCCAAAGTGTCAAGAACAATTATCACATCAAGTAACAAGGTATCTAACACATTTAAATCATCTAAAACATAATTTAAAGGTGCTAGAAATCTAAACACAAAGCCGAAAAGTAACATGTCTTATGAGCACAAAATAAGGCATTTCAAGTAACTACGCTTTATACTTAAGATAACTTCTAAAACTCTTTGAAAACTACTTTACTTCATCAAAGGTGCTAAAAGTAATCATAGGGCAATGAATAAATTAAAACATTCTTGAGATAAAAAGAAGGCAAGTCCTTGAGCTCTAGGATCTTTTTGTGATGACAAAATCTTAAACATGCTATGCACCTCATTTTATTCTTCATTATAAAATAAAATAAAGTGAGAACTTCAAAGTAAATATGAGATGCGAGTTTATTTCTTATCTTTGGGTTTAGGTGATGGCTTGAAATATAAACATGCTAGACAAGAATATCAATATGAAATGCAAGTTCATTTCTTATCTTTAAGCTTTATGTGATAACTTGGAAATAACCATGATATGCAGTCCAATTTTTTATTTTAGTGCTCTAGGCCCCTTAGAGTATTTACTCTAAATCAACAATCAACTTTAAGGTTGAAATAGATAGGCTTCGAGATTAATTATTAAGTGATGACAAAGAAATATAAACATGCCATGCAAGGACTTGAAATATAAATATGAATGCAAGTTCAATTCTTTATTTTAGTGCTCTAGGCCCCACAACAATCGATTTTAAGGCCAAAATAGGCAGACTTCGAGATTAGTTATTAGGTGATAACAAGGAAATATAAACATGAATGCAAAACTTGAATATAAATATGTCATGCAAGAACTTGAAATATAAATATGAATGCAAGTTCATTTTATTTCTTACTAGAGCTCATAAACTTGCAAAAAGGTAAAACTCAAGCTCTAGAGGTCTCATTGTGATGAACTTATAGTCATCATCTAGAAACACTCATCATCAAGCTATCATGAGAAACCAACAAGCCTATGAGGGACGAAATGTTGAAAGAAAAGAAAAGAAAAGGAAGAAACCAATTTTGTAAAGCATTAAAGCACCAAGAATAAAGCTTAGCAAAGCAAAGAAATAATTATTAAAATAAATCCCTACCAAGGTATGTTTTCTTAGAGATGAAAAGGACTTGATCTTGAGAGGAGGATGAAAGGAAAATCTTCCTTAGAGTTTGATGATGTTTCAGCCAAGAAGGAAAAAGAAAGGAAGAAAGTTTTGGTTCTTGAACTTGATCCTTTAGAAAGGCAAGACTAAGTGTTTAGAAGGTTGTGTATGGTTGAGAAGTGGTGGTTCTTGGTGAGTAAGAAGAAGAAGAAGAAGAAGATGATGATGAAAGAACTCTTGAACTCTTGAGAGAAAAAACTTAGAACTACTTTTGAAGCTAAACTTAGCAAATGAACCAAAGTGGAACCAAGTCCATCTAAACATGGTATTTATAGAAAAAAAAACATCAAGGGTGCATGAATAGAGGGGTGGCCGAAATTCTCATGGCCATGAAGGGGAAAGAAAGGAAAATATCTCTTATATGTGGTCATTCAAAGGTATGGCCAAGTATGGGTTCAAGCATGGGCTTAAGCATGGTGAGGTATGGCTCTTTGAGTGTAAGAATTCAAACATGTGATGGATATTAGAGGTGACGTGGCCCCATTCTTGGAGCATCCAAGGGGGAGGAAAATCTTTCATTAAATGTGGCTTAGTGTTTAGGTGTATCTTGGATTAGGCTTAAAATTAGGAGTTTGTAAGTAAGTGTTTAGGTAAGTAAGTAGGTAATTAGGGCCATATAAGACTAGATTAGAAGGTGGTTTCTCTAAATTAATGAAGTCAAACTTCATTAAATTGGAATCCAATGCCAACATATTTCCTTGATTTAGGGAATTGGAGAGAGAAAACACCGTTTCTAGATTCCTTTTTCAATGAATTAAAACTAGAAAAGAGTTTTGAGTTTCTCTAAGCAATCTTAGGTTCTAATTAACTTTAATAAATTATTTTGACTCTAGATTAATTATGGAAATTAATTAATCTTCAATTAGAGCTAAATATTGCTTAGGTTTGCTTAATTACATCATTAGCCTCAACGGCACTATTCCTGGGGCAAAATCGTAATTTTACACAAAAACTACCCGAGACCACCGGAACTTAAATAGACATCATTAGTCATATGAAATCATCATATTAAACCTTCTGAGAAAGTTTCGGGCTCAAACGGCACCTATACCCGCGTAAAAAGCTATAGGGGTATTTTGATCATTTTGAGCCGAAAACTCAAAAATGAAATTTTCATCTCCGAGATCATTCCCAACTCATCCAATCCCCTTCAAACATTGGAGTTGACCCTTCAAGGATTTCCTGGTCGGCTATCCTTGAATTCCAAGTGAAAAATGACCTCAGGGGCATTTTGGTCATTTTTGCTCAGACAGAAAAAAATCGGGGCGTTACACGTAGGAGTATGTAACCCCTACCAAGCCAAAATTAATTTTTCTTAAATTGTTTGTTTAAATTATAAATATGTTTGTCTCTTTTTTTTCTAAGGTTATTAATTAATTTGCACAACCTACTAAGGTACCGTCTAAGGATGGGTGTACTAGGGGTGCGTACCCTTCCCTATGCATAACCGATTCCCAAACTCAAATTTGGTTTCAAAGACTATTTCTAAAATAAAATGGGTTTTCCATGTTTTTTCCAATTTAAATAAACTTGGTGGCAACTCCAATTTTCAATCATTATTTTTTGCTGTCTCGTCGCGATCCCGCTTGCGACACCTATATCACTTTGTGGTTGTCTTCATTGATGACATCTTGGTGTACTCTGAGAGCAAGTAGGAGCATAAGGAGCATCTGAGGATCATTTTGCAAACATTGAGGGAAAACCATGTTTATCCCAAATTCTCTAAGTATAAGTTTTGGCTTGACCAGGTGGTGTTTCTTGGGCATATAATGTCCAAGGATGGCATTCTAGTAGATTTGAAGAAGATTGAGGCATTTAACAGTGGCCAAGGCCTTCCACAATGTTAGAGATCTGTAGTTTCTTAGGTTTAGCTAGTTGCTATCGAAGGTTTGTTAAGGACTTCTCTAGGATTGTAGCACATTTGACCAACCTAAAAGGACATTAAGTTTCGATGGTCAGATGCTTGTGAGGAGAGTTTTCAGAAGCTTAAGAAATGTTTGACCATAGCCTCGATACTGGTGTTACCATCAAGTACAAGTAGTTTTCGATGTACTTTGATTCCTTGAGAGTCGGGCATGGCTATGTCTTTATGTAGCATGGCCAAGTTGTGGCATACACTTCTAGGCAACTCAAAAGGTATGGGCAGAACTAACCTACCCATGATCTAGAGATGACAGCTGTGGTCTTCACCTTGAAGATTTGCAAGATCTTCATGGATCACAAGAGCTTGAAGTACATCTTCCAGAAGAAGAATCTGAATCTCTAGCAGTGCAGATAACTAGAGTTGCTTAAGGACTATGATTGCATGGTCTTTTATCATCTAGGTGAGGCCAATATTGTAGCTGATGCTTTGAGAATAAAATCTATGGATAATTTAGCCCACATAGCACCCTTGAGACGGTAATTGATAGAGGATATCCATTGGTTAGAGGCTGAGGAAGTTTAGTTTGGCATGGGTGATTCACGAGCCTTTCTCACTCACATTAAGGTCTAGTCAAACCTAGTAGAGCAAATCAAGGCACAACAAGGGGATGATTCCAAGTTAGGGAAGCTTATGGAGGATGCACATCGAGGAGAGAATCATGAGTTTTCTATTGATGCGAAAGGTGTCTTGCACTTTAATAAATAATTGTGTGTACCCAATGAGGGTAAGCTAAAGACAAGAGTGATGAAAGAATCCCATAGTGCAGCATACTCCATTCACCCTGATTCAATTAAGATAAACTAAGATCTCAAGCAGCTATACTGGTGGAAATGCATGAAAAGAGATATAGGTGACTTCGTGGCATAGTGTTTAGTATATTAGCAAGTTAAGGCTAAACACCAAAGACCTGCAGGCTTACTCTAGTAAATAGAGATCCCAGAGTGGAAGTGGGAGGGGATAACCAAGGACTTTGTAGTCAGGTTACCTCGAATCACTAAGGGCATCAATTCCATTTAGGTGATCATGGATAGGATAACCAAGTTAGTATGCCTAACTATACATAGATGAGATTGTCAAACTTCATGGTATGCCAATGTTAATCATATCAGATAGAGGGCCCTAGTTTACTTTATAGTTCTGGAGAGCATTTCAAAAGGCTCTTGGAACTCATGTGGACTTGGCCACAGCTTTCCACCCATAGATAGATGGCCAGTCAAAAAGAATGATCTAAACCTTAGAGGACATGCTCTGAGCTTGTGTTTTGGATTTCAGTGGGAGTTTGTGTGACCACTTGCTGTTGATAGAGTTCTCAAACAATAACAGTTATCAAACTAGCATCCAGATGGCTTCGTTTGAGGCTTTGTGTGGTAGACAGTATACATCTCATATTGGATGGTTTGAGCTTGGAGAAGCTAAGGCTCTATGCCTAGATCTAGTTCAAGAGACTCTAGAAAAGGTCTTGCTGATCAGAGAACTATTGTTAGCTGTTCAGTCTAGATAGAAGTCCCATGCTGACAACTAGCATCAAGACTTGGAGTTTGCAGTTGGTGATTAGGTGTTCTTGCTGGTATCACCTATGAAAGGGGTGGTAAGGCTTAATAATTCCTTGCTATATTGGCCTATTTGAGATTCTAAAGAGAGTTGGAGCAATGGCCTACAAGTTGGCATTACCTCCTAGTCTATTAGCTATCTATCCAATCTTCCATGTCAGTATGCTCAGAAAGTATATGCTAGACCAGCCTCATGTGCTTACACCGTTAGTTGTCCAAGTTGATGAAAACTTAGCATATAAGGAAGAATTAATAGCTATCGTGGATAGGCAGATTAAGAAGCTTCACTCCAAGGAAGTGGCCTCCGTGAAAGTCATATGGAGGAACCACATCAGAGACAAAGGCACATGGGAAGCCAAAGAAGCCATGAAGATCAAGTATCCATATCTTTTTCCTTTTCAAGGTATGTTTTAAGATTTAGGTACCAAATCTCTTTTAAGGGGGGAGTGTGTAATACCCGAGTTACATGTATCCACAGATAAGTTTTGTATGGTCCTAGGGTCTCACGAGGCCCATCCATATTGCTGAGAAGGCCACCGGATGCCAAAATGTCAAAAAAAATATAGAAGTTGGTGTTATTATCACCGCTATAGCAGTCACAATAAGGGTGGGGCAGTCTGTCAACCATTATAGATGTCTTGTGTTAGGTCGAAGTGGGTTCATGATACCCTTGACTGCTATAGAAGCCATACATCACTACAGTGGTCCCCATAAGTGTGAACAATGTAGAATGATGTTGTTTCACGCATCAGAAATGTTCACTTTATATAACTCTTCCCCCATTCATTTTTCCCTATTCTTCCCGAAAATATCAAGCCCCCAAACCCTTTCCACCTATTTCCTCTTATCTCCACTCATATCTATCTTTGCTAATCATCAAGTATGTGTTTGATACTAGATTTTGTCTCCTTTCTTCTTATTCTTTCATGTTCTAAGCTTGGGTGTTGTTATTTCTCTATTATTGTCAAGTGGAGGTGCTCCCTAATGTCCTTAAAGTTGTTTTAGGGTAATCTAGGAGTACCCATAGATCATTGATGAGTTTTATGGTTGTTGAACGGAATATTGGTGCCATCCTTCCTTCCTAGAGTTCTTGTGGTGTTAGTGCTTTACATTTTGTCCCTCCAAGTGAGTAGGTTCAATCTTATGGCTTTAGTTTAATCATTATATTACTATTTTCTAGCATTACGAAGTATTTAAAGAATTGAAAAATGGATTCTTACATGACATGGTTTATATAAAAATGTGCTATAGTTAGAAATGCTCCATTTGAACTTATACATGAAAACTATTGATTTTAGAAAATGGATGGGGCCATATTTGCTCTCTAGAAGTTTTATATGGTTTAATTTATGATTCCAATTTGATTATAAAAAACAATTGAATTAGCTATGATTGGTGAAACGAAGCTTAAGGCTTTATGTTTATTATGAAAATTGATACATGCTGAACTTAGAGATATAGAACTCCCATTTTGTGTCTTCAATTCATTTTATAATAGGGAATTATTAAGAGAAACAGAGCTGGGAGTTAATGGCAGTTATTCCACTAACTTTGGTATGCCAAGGTGACAAAGCTGTGAGTTAATGGTAGTTATTCCGTTAACCTTGGTATGCCAAGGTTGTGATACCCCAAGTACACGTGTTAGTAGACAGGTTCTGTATGGCCCTAGGGTCCCCCGTGTAATGCCCCGATTTTTCTGTCTGAGGGAAATGACCAAAATGCCCCCGAGGTCATTTCCAGACCGGAATTCGAGGGTAGCCAGCACGGCAATCCTTGAAGGGTCAGCTTAATGTTCGAAGGGGACTGGATGATCCTTGAGTTTTTTTCGGAAACAAAAAACCTGTTTTCTGCGGTTTCGGGTCAAAATGACCAAAATACCCCTGCAGCGTTTTTATGCGGGTAAAAGTGCCGTTCGAGCCCGAAACTTTCCCTGAAGGTTTAAAATGATGTTTTCAAGTATTTAAAAGTGTCTGTTTAAACCCCGGTGGTCCCGGGGAGTTTTTGTGTAAAAATTACGATTTTGCCCCCGGGATAGTGCTGTTTGAGCTTAATGATGTAATTAAGCAACCTAAGCAATATTAGGCTCTAATAAAAATTAATTAATTTCCATAATTAATCTAGAGTCAAATTAAGCTATTAAAATTAATTAGAACCTAAGATTGCTTAAATTAAACCTAAATCCTTTTTTAAAACTCAAGATTCCTAGTCTTGAAATCTTGAATAGTGTTTTCTCTCTTCAATTCCTTAAATTAAGGAATTGTGTCTAGAATTGTTTATACCCTAAAATTGAATTTCTATCTCACTAATGAAGCAAGACCACTCCTTAATTATGTCTAGACAACCTTAATAATCCATTTCCTTACCTAAACACCTTCCTACAAATTCCTAATCTTAAGCATAATCCAAGACACACCTAAACACAACTCTAAACCACAATTGAAATGTGAAAACTCCTCCCCCACGGCTGATGCATTTTTGGCCACATCATCATCTCATTCCCACCACATGTTTTAAAATTCAAACATTCCTTGAGGCCATACCTTGAATCATACTTGAAGCCATACTTAGCCATGCTTCCACCATGCTTTGAATGAGATATTTTCTCTCCCTTTGACCATGAAACTCATGGCCAACATACCCTTCATTCACCCCTCCATGTTTTGTTTCTCTATAAATAGCACACTTGGGTGAACTTGAATCACCTTTAGTCATTTGCTAAGTTTTAGTTTTCTAAAGCACTCAAAGCTTTCCTTTTTCTTTGAAAGATCAAGAGTTCTTCTTCTGCAACTTCTTCATCTTCTTCAACCTCATTTCACTTGGTAGGGGTGTTGTTTTAAATATTTTAGCCATTAAAGTTCTTGTTTAAGTATGTGCTTTATAGTTTCTCTTGAATCTTTTAGAACTTTTTCCTTCCTCTTTGTTCTTTTTCATTTTCGGCCAAGGGCCTTGAGAGACTTGGAAATGAGAGCTTGATGATGAGGATTTCATGATGATATTCATCATTTGAGAAACCTCTAAAGCTTGGAACCTAGTCTTGACTTCAACACTTTTTGATTATCTCTTTCTTTTCTTCTCAAGATTTCGATTTCTTTTCCTTCTATTGCTTCGGTTTTCCTTTCTTTTTCTTGCTATGATTTCGATTTTGGAAGGCTTGTTCTTGGATAAGAATTGTAATGCCCCGTTTTTCTCTAAACTTTTAATTGAGCAAAATGCCCCTGAGGTCATTTTTACCTAAAACATGAGGACGAACGACCTTGGCCATCCTCACAAGGATTTTATGATATATGAAGGGGATCATATGTTTATGAATGTTAACAAGGCAGAAAAATCTCATTTCTGAGGTTTCTATGTATAAATGACCAAAATACCTCTAACCTGATTTAAGGCAGTTTTAAGTTTTGACTCCGACCCGTACTCGTCTCGAAGATCAAAAATGATGTTTTAGAAATGAACTATGTTGGTTTAAGTCCCGGAGATCCTGGGCAACTTTTGATAAAAATTACGATTTTACCCCCGCTTAGTGCATTTTACGTCCAATGAGTTACTTAACTCAAACCTAAGCAATATTAAGCTCTAATGAAAGGTTAATTAATTTCCTTAATTAATCTAGAGCTAAAATAATTATTTAAGGTTGATTAGAACCTAAAATTGCGTAAGGAAATTTACAACTCAATTCTAATTCTTTTTTTCTTTCTTTAAAGAAAAAGCAACTATGAATAGTGTTTTCATTATTCACACTTCCATTCCCAAGAAAAAGTTGTCACACTTTAATCAATAGTCATAGGAGTTTGACTCCATTAATCCTACAAGATCACTCTTAATCCAAGGTATTAATGGTCCTAATCACCTACTTAGTTCACCTAAACACTTAGGCACACAACCTTAATTAGTAACCTAACCTTGTTTACTTCTAAACACTCCATTAGTACATGATTAAATTGAATGAAATCTTCCTTCCCTTGGCCTTATAATTTTTGGCCACTCCCTCCAAAAATTCAAAAGAATGATATTTTATGTAGCCAATCAAGTTGTCCTTCAAAAGGCCACCCTAAAAACCTATGACCTATGCTCTCAATCACATCATGAATGACAACACAAGAGATTTTTCTTCCCTCCTTCTTCTTAGAGAAGTTTCGGCCAGCCTCTCCCCCTCCACTCCTTCATGATTCATTTGCCTATAAATACACAACACCACACAACTTCATTCCTTTGCTCACTTCTTGCAAAATCTCTAAAAGTCTCAAGCTTTCTTACCTCTTTTTCTCTCAAGCTTCCAAGAGTTCTTCAAGCTCAATTTCTTCCTCTCTTTTTTTCAAAAACACAAGGTAGGGAACCTTTCTAAATATGTCTTTGATTTCTATGTTGAATCTTGTTGGGAAATGATGAAAGGTGGAACCTCCATGTTACTTCTTTATTTTCGGTTTCTTCCTTTTCTTTTCCTTTGGTTTTTGGCCTCAAGGCCTTGAACATGATAGCTTGATGATGAGTGCTCTCTAGAGGTGACTATGAGTTCATCTCACATAAGACCTCTAAAGCTTGAGTTTTTCTTAAGAAAAGTTTCATCTTTTACAAGTTTAGGCAAGAATGAGGTTATGTTTCTCTTGAACATTTGGAACTTCCCTTTTCTCCTTTATGTTTCGGCCATGAAGGCCCTTGGCCCTTGGAAAAATGAAAGCTTGATGATGAGGGTGTTATGAGGGTGCTTGTCACTTAACAACCTCTAAAGCTTGAATTTTCACAAGGAAAGTTTCATCCTTTTTCAAGGTTGAGTAAAGGAGGAGTTTATGTCTCTCTTGAACACTTTTTGGACTTCCCTTTTCCTTTCATGATTTCGGCCATGAAGGTTTCTAAGGCTTGGAAAAATGAAAGCTTGATGATGAGGGTTTCACATTGATGCTTGTCACATGAACAAACTCTAAAACTTGAAACTTTAACCTTAAACTAAGCATGGTTTCGATTTTGCTTTCTTCTTTAGCATGAACTTTGTTTTAATGTTAGTTTTGAAGGAAGCCTTGTACTCAATGATGAGGACTTAGGATGTTGATGTCATAGATCATCAAGATCTTGGTCCCTAGAGTTTAAAAATGGTTTATTCTTCATGATGAAGATTCGACCATCTTCAAGTTTTTTTAAGGTTGTGATTTATTTTGAGTATTCTAGCACTAGTAGTTCTCTTTTCTTATGAGGATGAGGTTTAGGTTGGAACTATGTTCTTTTTTAAAGTCTTGCAAGAGCTCTAGACAAGATATGAAAGTAACTTGCATTCACGTTTACTTTATGCATTGCATTGCACGTTTATTTTCTATGCTATCACTAAACTCCAAGATAAGGAATGAACTTGCATAATGCACGTTTAAATTCCAAGCTTTGCATTTCATGTTATTTTTCAAGCCATCACTAAACTCAAGATTAAAAATGAAAGTGCATCTCATATTTATTTTGAGCTATCACCTTACTTCCTAATGAACTATAAAAATGGAATGCATAGCACGTTTACTTTTATGCTCTCACCTAAAATTACTAGAGCTCAAAGACTTGCCCATTTCATCTTGAGAAAAGTTAAATCAAAGAGGTATTCTCTTGAAAATGCATTCGGCCATGTGATGGTGAAAGCTCTAGGATGAGTTTTCATTAGTTACAAGAGCCTATAGTTTGTGTTTTAAGTTTTTCTTAAACATAAGTGACATTTAAAATTATTTTGAGTATGTTCTTATATTTAGGATTTCAACCATGAGAAAAATTAAAGAGCTGCTGCCCCATGTATGTTATAAGAGTTCTTGATAAGATAAATTGATTTCTAAGATGTTTTTGAAGTCCTAAAATTGTTCCAAGAGAAACTAGCTACCTATGTACATTGAAAAAGAAGTTTATACATGATTTAATGACTAACCATTTTCGGTTCTGCCATGTTCATTTCCAGCACCTTAAATCATGTTTTGGGTGGTCTAAATATGTTTAAATAGCTTGCCAAGTATATGATAATTGTTCTAGAAATTTTGGAGCATGCTTAGTTACTTGAATTGCTTGAAATGTGAATTCTAGAACCCCATAGGTACAGAAAATATGGATTTTGTCCCACCATTATTAACACCCATAGAATCACATTATATGATGTCTAGATCAGTGAAAGTGACTCATAATTGGCTAAGGTATTAATTGTTGCATCATAGAAAAGTCGGATGTGAGAAAGGGTTTAAAATGCATCTTTTAAAACACCGTAATTCATCTAACTTAGCTTATTGCCAATGCTGTCTGTAACACCCCGATTTTTCTGTCTGAGGGAAATGACCAAAATGCCCCTGAGGTCATTTCCTGATCCGAATTCGAGGATAACCAACTCGGTCGTCCTCGAAGGGTCAACTCAATGTTTGAAGGGGATTGAATGGCCTTTGAATGCTTCCGGAAGCGAAAATCTCGTTTTCCGCAGTTTCGGGTCAAAATGACCAAAATACCCCTATAGCATTTTTACGCGAGTAGAAGTGCCGTTTGAGCCCGAAACTTTCCCCAGAGGTTTAAAAACATGTTTTCATGTGTCTAGAGGTCTCTGTTCAAGTCCCGGTGGTCCCGGACAGTTTTAGTGCAAAATTACGATTTTGCCCCTGGAATAGTGTTTTTGAGCTTAATGACGTAATTAAGCAAACCTAAGCAATATTAGGCTCTAAACAAAGATTAATTAATTTCCCTAATTAATCTAGAGTCAAAATAATTTATTAAAGTTAATTAGAATCTAAAATTGCTTAGATTAAACTTAAATCCCTTTTTAGAACTCAAGATTCCTAGTCTTTGAATCTTGAATAGTGTTTTCTCTCTCCATTTCCTTAAATCAAGGAAGTGTGTCTAGAGTTGTTTAGACTCTAAATTGAGGATCTAACTCACTAATGGTGCAAGACCACTCCTTAATTATGTCTAGACCACCCTAATTATCCATTTTCCTTACCTAAACACTTTCTTACAAATTCCTAATCTTAAGCATAATCAAAGATACACCTAAACACAACTCTAAACCACAATTAAAATGCAAACATAACCACACATGGGCTGATGCAAATTCGGCCATCTCTCTCCTTTTACCACACATGTTGAATTGTTTCTCACTCAAAGAACCATGCTTGAGGCCATACCTTGAACCATACCTCACCATACTTTGAACCATACCTCACCATGCCTCAAGACCACATTATCTCACCTCATGGAACTCATGGATGCCTCCATTCTGCACCCTCATGGCCGAAACCCCTTCAGCCACACACACACTCCATTTGTTTCATTTCTCTATAAATAGAATGCCTTAAGGAGCTTGCACCACTTTTAGATCATTTGCTAAGTTTAGGAACACTCAAAGCTTTTCTTTTTCTCTCAAAGCTCTTGTGTTCTTCAAGTTCTTGGAGTTCTTCATCATCTTCATCTTCTTCTTCCATCTTCAAGTTCATCACACCAAGTAGGGATTTCCTTTCATGTATTCTTTTCTTTAAAGTTCTTGTTTCAAGCTTGATGTTCATAGTTTCTCTTGTTTCTTTTTAGAACTTCTCTTCTACTCCTTTTTCCTTTTCATTTTCGGCCATAGGCCTTGGAGAACAAAGGAATGAGAGCTTGGTGATGAGAGTTTCATGATGATGTTCATCACTTGAAACAAACTCTAGAGCTTGATCTTTGTTCTTGAGTAAAATACTTCTAGTTCTTCCTTTCTCCAACTTTTGGAATCTTTAACTTTGATGATGTTTTAAAATGGTTCTAAGGACTCAATGATGAGGTCCCATAGTGTTGGTGTTAATATATCATCAAGATCATGGACTCTAGAGTTTCAAAATGTTCTTTTTGTGTTCCTTGAAATTTCGGCCATTTGCTTTCCTTTTACACGCAGAATGTTTTGATTTTCTAAAAATGTTATGTTGAGTTCTAAGAACTCTAGACTTTACTTTGTCTTGGTTTGATGAGTTTGGGTTGAGGTTTAAGTTCCTTTAAAGTCTTGTTAAGAGCTCTAGAAAGATAAAATGAACTTGCATAATTTATCTTATGCTTGCACTCATATTTACATTCTTGTTATGCACCTTTGCTTTCAAGCTATCACCTAAGAACATAAAGATTAAAATGTAACTTGCATCATCACTTAATTTAATTCTCAAAGCCTTTCTATTTCGGCCTTAAAGTCGATTGTTGTTGGGCCTAGAGCACTAAAATAAAGAATTGAACTTGCATCATCACCTAATTAATCTCTCGAATGCCTATCTATTTCGGCCTTAAATTCGATTGTTGTTAGGCCAAGAGCACTAAAATAAAGAATTGAACCTTGCATCTTTACTTTCAAGCTTGCACGTTTAAAGTTTATGCCTCGCATATTTACTTTCAAGCTTGCACGTTTAAGTTTATGCCTTGCATATTTATCTTACGTCATCACTTTATTTTGTAAGCAAAGATTAAAAATGGAAAGCATGAGCACGTTTATTTTATGCCATAACTTAAGAACCTAGAGCTCAAAGACTTGCTCATATCATTCCAAGTTAAAGTTTAATGTGAAACCATTCTTTGAATGCATATTTTCGGCCAAGTAGTGATGATGGACTTGCAATAAGTTTTCATCTAGCTACAAGGACCAATAGTCTATGTTCTAAGTTTTCCTTAAAGCTGTACAAATCTTTTCAAAGTTATGTTGTCATGAGATATGACTTTATTCCCTTTTAGAAGATGAAATATATTTTGGTCATTGAACTAAGGCTTCTCTTAGCCCCTTGATGAATTAAAATGATTTGCGAAGAGTTTTAGAAATTCTAAATTAATTCCAAGAGAAACTAGTTAACTTATGTACCTAGAAATGTCAATTTAAATCCTTTACTAAAGCTAAATGTTTTCGGCTCTGATATGATGAGTGTGATGCTGTATGATGATGTTTTGATGTGTTAGAATGTGTGAAAATATCATATGATGATGTAGAAATGATTCTATGCACAAAAGGTAAGAAACTAGCTAACTAGAAATACCGTAAAGCTAGAATTTAACATAGTTTTGACCCATTTGTTTATGGAACTTATCCAAACTGTTTTAATGGGAGCATAATCAGATTAGGATTGTTTAGACATGAAAAACTTGGTAACATTTGGATTAGAATTGAATTCTAGCACCTATAAGGAAACTAGTAACTAGAAAATCGTAAAAGTGCAAGTTTAGAACTCTTAGAACATTTATTTTTCTGGATTCTGTCCAGCACCCTTACAACATGATAAACGTGATTAATAATTAATCCTTAAGCATAGGAATGCCTCATAATTGATTTAGATTTAATTCATAGCGCCTTAGGCGAAGACGGAACCGAGAAAGGGTCTAAAACGTAAGTTCTAGAACCCCGTAATCACAAGTTAGGAATTATGCCCTATGCTATTCAGATTTAAGTGTGAACATGAGGATTATGAATGATGTTTAATTATGAGCCCTTAGGTGCATAAAATATGAGCGACGGATGTTAGAGAACCATATCTCATGATTAAGACCCGTAAGGGTCAAAGCATAAGCTACCGTAAGGATAAACGGTTGAATGTTCTATGATGATGTATGTGGTATGTAAATGATGATGATGTTATTCATATGAGGAATTCATGAGGATATATGTTTATGTGGCATAAAGCAAATTTGGAAGGAATTCGGCGTAATGCCTTTGTGCCGCCAAATTCCCGACAAATTTGGGGACTTAAAGGGATTTTGAAAATTAAGGTACTAAGATGGGTTCTAGGATGACACCGGTTCGGCCGAGCACCTCCATAGAACTCATGTGACATCGGTACCATTTAATACTCTTAGGTGACACCGGTTCGGCCGAGCACGCCTAAGAGGTTTGCCCCCTAACCCGTACTAAGATAGTCGGGATTTATGATTTATGATACGCTTATCGTTAAGTGGTAAGTAAGAACTAGTGAAGACTAGTTAAGGTATGAGCTCATAACCTAGATATGTGACACGTTCTGGGTGACACCGGTTCGGCTGAGCACCCCCAGTTCGATTGTCTTTTAGGGTGACCCATGAGGAAGAGATGTTTCATGATTATGATTATGTCACTAAGTTTGTCCCATATGAACGTTACTATTGCCACTTTATGCCACTGATTATGATGATGCTTGATGTTATGTTTTATTTATGTGCATTAGGTAGTGCCATGCATACATCTTCTATTATGTTGCATTCATGACATTAAGATCATCCTAAAATGAATGGACCTTGGCTAAAGTATATTTTGAAGTTTAAAATGAACTTGATGCATGTTCAGTCATTTTGTATAATTAAACCCAAGGTTCCTGAAGACGTAGATGATGACA
This sequence comes from Dalbergia cochinchinensis, assembly GCA_031216125.1. Classification (NCBI taxonomy): domain Eukaryota; kingdom Viridiplantae; phylum Streptophyta; class Magnoliopsida; order Fabales; family Fabaceae; genus Dalbergia; species Dalbergia cochinchinensis. The sequence goes on along the minus strand of CM062375.1, from coordinate 19,012,033 downwards.
CCTAGGTAGTAGGAGGCCCTACTGAGATTCTTTAGCAAGATTCTCACTCCCTCTATCTCTTTCTTTCCGTCATGTCTTCAAATGGCGTCGTTCGTAGTGTTCGTGGACACGCCGGTATGGGAGGTGCACTATGACCCGGCTCACGGGTCATACCATTTTGAGGGACAGTGCACGGTGCGGGTTTTCATGTTCGTAGGGCGCCCCTTCGCTCATCCCGTGCACACCCATCGCTTCTCCCCGACTGCACCCTATGGCGACGACGAGCGGGTTTTTGAGCGCGCGCTTACGCATGACGAGAGAGTGCTCCGCATGCACACCGCTGCCTTAGCCATGCGAAACTATCCCGATTACGTGCCCCGGACCTACTTCTCGGAGACCGACCCGTCCGAGGACCCGCCTACTCATCCGTATAGCGAGAGCTCTACCCCCTCTCCCCCACCGTTGAGGGAGGGCAGTGAGGATACCGTGACTCAGCCCCGGCTCGCACGATGACCGGAGATGCGGCCATACCGCGGGGGTCACGCTCGATCCCCGTTTCGCCTCTTCATGCCCGAGGAGCTCGCCCAGTTTCCCGGATATTTGCCTCGTTCGCGAGATGGACGCCAGTAGGAGGTGACGATCGTCCGATGGAGTACCCGGGTAGAGCACACACACTTAGATGGAGATAAACCTTCTTTTGTTTAGGGGTTATCCCATTAGGTGCACTCGGGTAGGGGAGTAGTTTATGTTTATGCTTATGTTGTATTTTCTTTCATGTATTCCCTTGTACTAAATTAAGTCCCACACTTATAAGTGGGCAAGTTATATATATAAGATGATATTCAGTGTTTTCCCATGATGCGCCTTTATGTGCTTTATGATATGACGTTGTGAGATGTATGTTTTGCCCGTTATTTGTTATATCACATCACGCGGCTCTCACGTTGTTTTTCAAAAAAAAAAATTACCCGTATTTTCCGCTAAGTATTTCTAAGTAAAAATGAGAACTATGAAGTAACAGACTAATAATTAACCTAAGTATGTTCTAGAGTATTGGGTTAAAAATTAGGATGTTACACTATCCAGCCATGATTGATTAGGTTTTAGGACTTAATAAATTATGGTAATGAGGTTAATCAATCCCTTAGAGGTATACAGAAATAATTTAGAAGTTTGAGATTACCCCGATTAAGGGTTTTCACTCTTAAGGGAAAAGTTTAAGCATTACTCAATGAATGATGAATTGGTGTTTACCTCATGACTTATATGATGCTATGTGAACTATTATTCCTAAATGATAGTTTTATTATTCCATGTGATTGTTCTTTGAGAACTTGGAGATGCCTATGTTGTAATAAAAGATATGTGACATGCATGAAACTATGTGGCATCTCAATAAAACATGCTAAGACTTAAGGTGACTTAAACTATGTGAAAATGATCCTTGAACCACCAAACCAAGGGTAGGGATGAGGTGATTCTAGCCCCCTAGACCCGTACTTTAAGTCGGGACCTTTAACTTATCAAAAGGGATAAGTCCATGTGCTAGTGATGACTAGCGTGGTATGAGCTCATAACCTAGAAGTTTCTCCAAAGGGAGATCAGTTAGGTTGGCCCCAGGAAGAAAATGATAAGGTTCTAATGTCACCTAAAGTAACCAAGATAAGTTACCATGTACCATGTTCTAAGAACTATGATTTTATGAACCATGAATTATGAGTTTAAGTGCCATGACCCATGATTTATGATTTGAGTTTCATGATTTATAGACTATGTAACCAAGAGGTTTTCATAATTAAAAGGAACGGGCCTCGGAAGTTAACATTTTCAAACTTCATAATTGAACCATTATATGCCCATGTTTTTACTAAGAAACTGAGGTCCCTGGAGATGTATATGATGACACTTAGATATGAGGAAAAACCCTACTGAGTTTCTTTAGTAAGAAATCTCACTCCCTCTATCTCTTTCTTTCCGTTACGTCTCTAGATTCGGATGGCGACGTTCATGCTCTATGTTGAGACACCCACATGGGAGTTCCACTACGATCCGGAGCATGGATCGTATCATTTTGAAGGTCGCTGCACTGTTCGCGTCTTTATGTTTCCCGGACAGCCATTCGCGAATCCTGTAGATAGCTACCTCTTCTCCCCAATGTTGCCCTATGGCGACGACATGGTTTTTGAGCATGCTCGCACACGCAATGAGAGGATCCTCCTGACTTACACTGTAGGCTCGGGCACCGTACCCGAATATGTACCCCACTCGTAGCATTCGAAGGAAGACCTTTCGGAGGAGCCACCCACCCACATGTATGGAGAGGACTCTGCCCCCACTCCCCCACGTATGCCAGCAGGCAGCGAGGAGATAGTAATCCAGCCACGGAGGGCTCAGATGCCCGAGATGCGACCCCAGCATGGAGGAAGTGTCCGAGTGCCTACTCCTGCCGCGCTTTGCCCATGGATCAGCTATGTTCCACCTTACTCGTGACTGTAGCCGTATGGTTTAGAGGGTAGTCCTTAGTACACACACGACACGTAGTTAGGACAAACCTTCTTTTGTGTTGAGGTTATCCATTTCAGATGCACTTGGGTATGGGTATTCTCTTGCATGTATCCTTCATATTTTTATGTATTTCCTGCTTTCCAGTTGTAATGTACTCTATGCATTGAATAGTCCCGCCATTATTGGTGGGCATTTTAAGTATTAATGTATGAGGTATTTCAGTATATGTATTCATGATGCTATGGATGGAGCCTTTATGTGTTTACATTTCCGCACTTTATGATATCGTTCGACTACGTTATGCGCGGCTCATACTTTATCAAGGTTTTGTTACAAAAAAAAAAAAAATTGGTTCGTATTTTCAGTAAGTAATTTCAAAGGTAATAGAACTAAATCAAGAAGTAACGACTAATATTTGGCCTCAGTACATGCTAGTAGTATTGGGTTGAATATTAGGGTGTTACAAGAATGACTCAAGGATGAGAGCTCATGATGTTGATATGGTTGCATCATCAAGATCATGGCCTCTAGAGCTTTAAAGTCCCATTTCTTTCCCCACATGGATTCAGCCATTTTTCCTTTTTCCTTAAGTTATTGAGCTTTCATTTTCAAAGTTGTGAAGGAATGTTAACTTGGTTTGCTCTTTTAATCCATTTCCTTAAAGCTTGATGATGATGTTCATACCATATGGTTTCTTTGTAAACCTTGGTGCAAGGAACTCTAAAGCTTACTTTACCTTGCTATGATAAGTTTTGGGTTAAGGTTTAAGTCCCTCTAAAGTCTTGGATGAGCTCCATTAAGAAATAAAATGAACTTGCACTCATGTTTATATTCAAGCTTTTGCATTTGCATGTTTACTTTTGAGCTTTGCATTCATATTTACCTTCCAAGCTATCACTTAAAATTAAAGATAAGGAACGAAGAGCATCTCATATTTATGTTCTTATCTAGCATGTTTGCTTTCCAAGTCATCATGTAAGAACGTAAATATTTAAAATGAGAGCTTGCATATCACCTAATTAATCTCAAAGCCTTTCTATTTCGGCCTTAAAGTCAATTGTTGCTGGGACTAGAGCACTAAAATAAAGAATTGAACTTGCATATTTATTTTCAAGTTTTGCATATTTATTTTCAAGTCTTGCATATTTACTTTGGAGTTCTCACTTTACTTTACAATAAAGGATAAAATGGAATGCATAGCACGTTTACTTTTTGTCATCACCTAAAAACTCTAAGAGCTCAAAGACTTGCCCTTATTGTCTCAAGTTAAAGTTTGGTTATGGAGACATCCCCATGGATGCATATTTCGGTCATGTGATGATGATGAACTTAATGTGAGTTTCATCTAGTTGCAAGGGCCAACAATCTATGTTCAAAAGTTTTCCTATGTTTTAAGAACTCTATAAGGTCATTACCAACAAGATTTGTAAATTAAACCTCTTCCAAAAGTGTTTTAATTTAGTTACTACCCTATGATTGTTCTTAGTCTCTTTTACAAGATAAAATGTTTTGCGAAAGAGTTTTAGAAGTCCTAAAACGATTCAAAGAGGAACGAGTAACTCATGCTTGTTAAAAATGAAATTTTATGCATGATATGAATATATATGAATTCGGTTCTGTCATGGTTTATTTGCTGCTGAATGATGTTGTTTTGGTATGTTGGAATGTGTTAAAATTATGTATAATAAGTTGAGAACCTTTCTATGCATGTTAGGAAAGAAACTAGTTTTACAGAAAAATCTTAAAGTTGAGTTTTAGCATAGTTTTGACCCATTTATTTTTAGACACTGCCAAAAGTGTTTTAGTATGATAATAATCAGATTAGGATTGTTTATTTATGAAAAACTTGGTAACATTTGATGTAGGATTGAATTTTAGCACCCGTAGAGAAACTAGTAACTAGAAAACTGTAAAAATGCAATTCTAGAACTCTTAGAATATTCAATTTTTTGATTCTATCCAGCGCCCCTATAATGTAGTAAACATGATTTATAATTAGCCCATAGGCATAGGAATACCTCATAAATGGTTTAGATTTAATTTATAGAGCCTTAGGCGAAGACGGAACCAAGAAATGGTCTAAAATGTAAGTTCTAGAACCTCGTAATCTTAAAGATGTAATTCTGCCCTTAGAGTATGATGCTACCCAGATTTACTAATGAACTTAAATGCTAGTAAGAATTATTAGTTGTGAATCATTAGATGCATAAGAGGATAATAGAGAATGATAGGATAATTACATCTCAAGTTTAAGGCCTGCAAGGGTCAAAGCATAAGATACCATAAGTTCAAGGATATAATGAGCTTTTATGTTCCACGAGGATGTATGTTTTATTTGAGAATGATCATGTCAACGTATGAAATTATGATTGAGGATACATTTTCTAGTTGTTTACGTGGCATAAAGCGAATTTGGAAGAAATCCGGTGTGCTGCTGTTATGCTGCTGAATTTCTGACAAATTTGGGGACTTAGAAAGTTTTTGAAAAACCTATGAGATTTTCTTTAAAAGAGATGAGGTACTAAGATGTGTTCTTAGATGACACCGGTTCGGCCAAACACCTCCAAGAACTCATGTGACATCGGTACCAAGATGTATTCTTGGGTGACACCGGTTCGGCCAAGCACCCCCAAGAAAATGCCCCCTAACCAGTAATAGAGAGTCAGGATTTATTTATGATATGCTTATCGGTAAGGGATAAGTAAGAACTAGTGACGACTAGTTAGGTATGAGCTCATAACCTAGAGATGTGACACGTTCTAGGTGACACCGGTTCGGCCAAGCACCCCCAAAACGAATGTCTTTTAGGGTGGCCCCATGAGAAAGTAAAGTATGATGATTATGTCACAAAAGTCTTCCCACATGAGATTTGAATTGTCACTTTATGCCACTAATTATGATGTTTCTTTATATTATGATTAATATTCTTGCATTAAGTAGCGCCATGCATACATTCTTTACCATGTTGCATGCATGACACTAAGAATCATTCTAAAATGAACGGTGTAACATCCTGATTTTTAACCCAATACTCTAGAACATACTTAGGTTAATCATTAGTCTGTTACTTCATAGTTCTCATTTTTACTTTGAAATACTTAGCGAAAAATACGGGTAAATTTTTTTTTTGAAATACAAAGTGAGAGTCGCGTGATGCGATATAACACGTAAAGGGCAAAACAATACATCTCATAGCATCATAGCATAGGGCACATAAAGGCACATCATGAGAAACATTGAATATCATCTCATATATATATATATATATAACTTGCCCACTTATAAGTGTGGGACTTAATTTAGTACAATGGAATACATGAAAGAAAATACAACATAAACATAAACATAAACTACTCCTCTACTCGAGTGCATCTAATGGGGCAACCTCTAAACAAAAGAAGGTTTACCTTCGTCTATGCGGTGTGTGCACTAACCCAGGCCATCCACAGCCTTCTACTGGCGACTATCCCTTGAGCGTGGCACGTAACCAGGAAACTGAGCAACCTCCTTCGGCGAGAATAGGCGGAACGGGGCTCGGGAGTGACCTCCACAGCGCGGCCTCATCTCCGGTCTTCGTGCAAGCCTCGGCTGAGTCACGGTGGGCTCGCTACCCTCCCCAAGGTCCATGGGTATGGTGGGGGAAGATCCCTCGGAGGGTACCTGGGTTGCCGAATCCTCGGAAGGATCCATCTCCGAAAAAGACGACGGACAACGGGGCATGTACTGGGGGTAGTCTCGAACGGCGGACGCGGACGGTGGAGTATGGCGAAGCCTCTCCTCTCAGGGACGTGCACGCTCGAACACTAGGTCATCGCCAAAAGGTGAGACGGGGGAGAAACGATGGGAGTGTACAGGGGGAGTGAAGGGTCGACCCATGAACATGAATACTCTAACAGTGCATCGACCCACAAAATGGAATGACCCGTGGTCCAGGTCATGGTGCACCTCCTATGTCAGCGTGTCCACGAACACCGCGAACGTCACCATCTGAAGACGTGACGGAAAGAAGAGATAGAAGGAGTGAGAATCTTACTAAAGAATCTCAGTAGGGCCTCCTACTACCTAGGTGTCATCATCTACATCCTCAGGAACCTTGGGTTTATTTTCGTAGAAGTAAGTGAGCATGCATCAAGTTCATTTTAAACTTTAAAATATACTTTAGCTAAGGTCCATTCATTTTAGGATGATCTTAATGTCATGAATGCAACATAATAGAGAATGCATACATGGCGCTCCCTAATGCACATACATAACTCATATCATCAAGCATCATTATACTTAGTGGCATAGAGTGGCAATAGAAACATTCATATGGGACAAACTTAGTGACATAATCATAATCATGAAACTTCTCTTCCTCATGGGCTGCCCTAAAAGACAAGCGCTCTGGGGGTGCTCGGCCGAACCGGTGTCACCCAAAACGTGTCACATCTCTAGGTTATGAGCTCATACCTTAACTAGTCGTCACTAGTTCTTACTTACCACTTAACGATAAGCGTATCATAAATCATAAATCACGACTATCTGAGTACGGGTTAGGGGGCAATTCTCTTAGGGGTGCTCGGCCGAACCGGTGTCACCTAAAAGTATAAATTGGTACCGATGTCACATGAGTTCTATGGAGGTGCTCGGCCAAACCGGTGTCATCCTAGAACCCATCTTAGTACCTTAATTTTCAAAATCTCTTTAAGTCCCCAAATTTGTCGGGAATTTGGTGGCACAAAGGCATTACGCCGAATTCCTTCCAAATTTACTTTATGCCACATAAACATATATCCTCATGAATTCCTCATATGAATAACATTATCATTCTTCACATAACACATGCATCATCATAGAACATTCAAACGCTTACCCTTACGGGTCTTAATCTTGAGATATAGTTTTCTAACATCCGTCGCTCATATGTTATGCACCTAAGGGCTCATAATTAATCATCATTCCTAATTCTCATGTTCATACTCAAATCTGAAAAGCATAGGGCAGAATTTCTACTTGTGATTACGGGGTTCTAGAACTTACGTTTTAGACCCTTTCTCAATTCCGTCTTCGCCCAAGGCGCTATAAATTAAATCTAAATCAATTATGAGGCATTCCTATGCTTAAGAACTAATTATAAATCACATTTATCATGTTGTAACGTTGCTGGATAGAATCCAGAAAACTAAATGTTCTAAGAGTTCTACATTTGCATTTTTACGGTTTTCTAGTTACTAGTTTCCCTATAGGTGCTAAAATTCAATTCTAATCCAAATGTTACCAAGTTTTTCATGTCTAAACAATCCTAATCTGATTATGTTCCCATTAAAATAGTTTGGATAAGTTCCAAAAACAAATGGGTCTGAACTATGTTAAATTCTAGCTTTACGGTATTTCTAGTTAGCTAGTTTCTTACCTATCATGCATAGAATTGTTTCTACATCATCATGTGATAATTTCACACATTCTAACACATCAAAGCATCATCATACAGTCATAAGCTCATTATGACAGTACCAAAAATGTCTAACTTCAATAAGAGAACTAAATTGACATTTCTAGGTACATAAGTTAACTAGTTTCTCTTGGAATCAATTTAGAATTTCTAAAACTCTTTGCAAATCATTTTAATTCATCAAGAGGCTAAGAGAAGCCTTAGGTCAGTGACCAAAATATATTTCATCTTCTAAAAGGGAATAAAGTCATATCTCATGATAACATAACCTTTGTAAAGATTCGTAAAGCTTTAAGAAAAACTTAGAACATAGACTATTAGTCCTTGTAGCTAGATGAAAACTCATTGCAAGTCCATCATCACTACTTGGCTGAAAACATGCATTCAAAGAATGCATTCACACTAAACTTTAACTTGAAATGAAATGGGAAAGTCTTTGAGCTCTAGGTTCTTAAGTTATGACATAAAATAAACGTGCTCATGCTTTTCATTTTTAATCTTACTTACAAAATAAAGTGATGACTTAAAATAAATATGCAAGGCATAAACTTAAACGTGCAAGCTTGAAAGTAAATATGCAAGGTTCAATTCTTTATTTTAGTGCTCTTGGCCCAACAACAATCGACTTTAAGGCCGAAATAGAAAGGCATTCGAGAAATTAATTAGGTGATAATGCAAGTTCAATTCTTTATTTTAGTGCTCTTGGCCCAACAACAATCGACTTTAAGACCGAAATAGAAAGGCTTTGAGAATTAAATTAAGTGATGATGCAAGTTCCATTTTAATCTTTATGTTCTTAGGTGATAGCTTGAAAGTAAAGGTGCATAGCAAGAATGTAAATATAAATGCAAGCATAAAATAAATTATGCAAGTTCATTTTATCTTTCTAGAGCTCTTAACAAGACTTTAAAGGAACTTAAACCTTAACCCAAACTCATTAAACTAAGATCAAGTAAAGTCTAGAGTCCTTAGAACTCAATATAACATTTTTAGAAAATCAAAACATTTAGCATGTAAAAGAAAAGGAAGTGGCCGAAACTTCAAGAAGGAAAATGAACATTTTGAAAACTCTAGGGTCCATGATCTTGATGATATAATAACACCAACATCATAAGACCTCATCATTGAGTCCTTAAAACCATTTTGAAACATCACCAAAAATAGAGTTCTCAAGAGTTCAAGAAAGAAAGAACTAGAAACATTTTTGCTCAAGAACAAAGATCAAACTCTAGAGTTTGTTTCAAGTGATGGACATCATCATGAAACTCTCATCATCAAGCTCTCATTTCTCTATTCTCATGGGCTCATGGCCGAATAAAGAAAGAAAAAGGAATATAGAAGAAGTTATAAAAAGAAAACAAGAGAAACCATAAACATCAAGCTTTAAAGAAGAACATTCATGAAAAGAAATCCCTACTTGGTGTGATGCTCTTGAAGATGGAAGAAGAAGATGAAGAAGATGAAGAACTTGAAGAACTTTGAAAGCTTGAACTTGAGAGAAAAGGAAGCTTTGAAGTGTTTCTTTGAAAACTTACACTTTGCAAATGAACCCAAAATGATACAAGTTCACCCAAGCAAGCTATTTATAGAGAAATGAAACAAATGAAGGGTGCACATGGAGAGGAAGGCTTCGGCCATCAGATGGGGAGGGAACCCATGAGTTCCATGAGGTGAGATAATGTGGTCTTGAGGCATGGTGAGGTATGGTTCAAGGCATGGCTCAAGCATGGTTCTTTGAGTGAGAAAACAAATCAACATGTGGTCAAATGAGGGAGAGGTGGCCGAAATGCATCAACCAAGGGAGGAGGGTTTCTTGCATTTTAATTGTGGTTTAGAGTTGTGTTTAGGTGTATCTTTGATTAGGATTAAGATTAGGAATTTGTAAATGTTTAGGTGAGAAAATGGGTAATTAAGGTTGTCAAGACATAATTAGAGAGTGTTCTTGCATCATTAGTGAGTTATAAATTTATTTTAGTGTATAAACAATTCTAGATACAATTCCTTGATTTAAGGAATTGGAGAAAGAAAACACTATTTTGACTCTAGATTAATTAGGGAAATTAATTAATCTTCGATTAGAGCCTAATATTGCTTAGGTTTGCTTAATTACATCATTAAGCTCAAAAACACTATTCTATGGGCAAAATCATAATTTTACACTAAAACTGCCCGGGACCACCGGGACATAAACAGATGTTTTGAAACATGTAAAAACATGATTTTAAACCTCTAGGGAAAGTTCCGGGCTCAAACGGCACCTCTACCCGCGTAAAATGCTACAGGAGTATTTTGGTCATTTTGACCCAAAATTGCGGAAAATGAGACTTTCGCCTCCGGAACCACTCAAGGGTCATTCAATCCCCTTCAAACATTGAGTTGGCCCTTTGAGGACTGCCGGGTCGGCCATCCTCGAATTCCAGGCCGAAAATGACCTCAGGGGCATTTCGGTCATTTTCCACTCAGATAGAAAAATTGAGGCGTTACAAACGAGCCGTGGCTAACTATGTTTTGAAGCTTAAAAATGACTTGATGCATCCTCACTTATTTCATACACTAAACCCAAGGTTCCTAAGGATGTAGATGATGACACCTAGATAAGAGGTTGTCCTACTGAGTTTCTTTAGCAAGATTCTCACTCCCTCTATCTTTTCTTCCCGTCACATCTTCAGATGGCGACGTTCATGGTTTTTGTAGATTCCCCGATGTGGGAAGTGCACCATGATCCGAAGCATGGATCGAACCATTTTGAGGGTCAATGTACTGTTCGTGTCTTCATGTTCGTTGGACGACCCTTCGCCTACCCTATACATACCTATCGCTTCACCCCGACAGTACCATACGACGACGACGATCGAGTTTTTGAGCGTGCTCGCACGCATAAAGAGAAGGGGCTCTGTATACACACCGCCACCTTTGCCGTGCATGACTACCCCGACTACGTGCCGCGTACATACTTCTCGGAGACCAATCCGTCGGAGGACTCGCCTACCCACCCTTACTCCGAGAGCTTTGCCCCTACTCCCCCGCTGAGGGTAAAGGGTAGTGAGGAGATGGTCACACAGTTGAGATTGGATCGGAGGCAGACCATGCATCCCCGTTGAGGAGCTCATGTCTAGCCACAGCGAGTACCCACTCTAGATGAGCTTCACCCTTGGATTGGCTATGTTCCACCCTACCCGAACTACTAGCAGTAAAGGTGCTTGAGGAGTGATATTGTACACACCACACGTAGATTAGGGTAGCTTTCTTTTGTTCGAAAAGGTTACCCATTTTAGGTGTACTAGAGTGTGGGTGTTTCCCCTTTTCATGTCTCCATGTATTTATATTTCAATTGTATTCATTTCATGATGTACTAAACTAAGTCCTGCTTCTTTTTGAGTGGGCATATTATATATCTATATATGTGGGATGTCTTATCATGCTGCGCAACTATATGCTTTACGATTGGATGTTCACGAGGTGTTTATTTGGATTTGTGTTTTATTGCTTTCATGTTTCATCATTCGTCATATGCACGGCTCTCACTTTGCTTTTATAATTCAAAAAAAAATTTACCTATATTTTTCGCAAAGTATTTTAAAGTAAAGAGGAAACTATGACATAACAAACAAATGATTAACCTAAATATGTTCTAGAGTATTGGGTTAAAAACTAGGATGTTACACCCCGAGACCCACTCATGTTGCTAGGAAGACCCTGGAGGCGTGAAGGGCCAAAGGGTGAAAAACTGGAGCTGTTGCTACAAAATTTTGCACAATAGGCTCGCTATAACAAATTTTGGTCGCTGTAGCGAATTTTGGTAGCTGTAGTGAGTTTTGTTCTCTACAGCGAGTGTTGGCCTTAGCAGCCTCACTGCAGCGAGTTTTACTCATTACAGAGAGCACCTCGTATCAGCACAGTATTAGAAAAATGATGCCGTTTCATTTTGATCCCTTTTTAAAAACCCCAATCGGGTTCCCTTCTTCCAGAAAGCAGAAGCTGAAGCTCCACCCCCCCTAAACCTTCATTTCTTCTCTTTTTCTCCAATCCCACTCCAATCTAGCTCCCCCAAATCAACAAAGTAAATTTATGTTGTTAGATTATGTTTTCATTCTCTCGTTTCCTTCATAGTCTTGGATTGGGTTTTGTTATTTCTCTCATTGTTATCAAGTGGGGGTGCACCTCCAACATTGTTGGAGTTGTTTTAAGAGTTGTCTAGAGATTAACAAAAATTAATCTTAGGTCTATGTTGCTCTATGGCAATTATTGGTGTCATTTCAAGCTCTCAAGGTCAAGTTGGTAGTGCCCACATACTCTTGGCTCCAAATAATGAGTGGGTTCAAACTCATGACCTTATTTTAGCCATTATGCCTATGTTTGGTACATGATAATCATTAAACATGTGATTTGAAGCAAGAAAAGTATAGAATATAATTTTACATGATTATGCCAAGCTAGAAAAATTATGATTTATGATGATAGCATGAAAGAATGAGTTTTACAAAGCCATGGGACCATGATTGTTGTGTTGTATGTATGGAAAATATTTTATATGCTAATAAAATGATTGTTGGAAGAGTTATGACTTTCTCTAGTTGTTATTTTGACAAATATGTTTTAAGAGTTATGATACCATTATGTATATGCTCTAGACTTTGGATTTCATAAGGCTTTTAGAATATTAAGTCAAGCTATGTTGAATAAAGAATGATTCAGCTTTATGAAGAAATATGTTATTATGTGATTTAGAACCCCTTGTGTTTTAAGCTATGATTTTAAATTTATCTAGTATATGAAAAAGATATGATAGTTTAAGATTTGAATTTAGAACTTCAGTTTTATGGTACCAAGAGGTAAGAAATTCAGTATGACTCTTAGCAACTACCAGATACATATTCTTGGGCTAGAGATCGAGTTGCCTACAAATGGGTGACCCCTTGGGCATGATTCTCACAGACACAATTATGTTAAAGTCAGATTGTTAGAGTTATACAAATCCAGAACTCTCAGTGTACTAAGAACTTAGGGGCTCTATTCGCCAGGGACAAAGTATCCAATTTTCAGCTATGGGTTTTTTTCAAACTAGTTTAGACAGTAGAGATCATGCAACAGACAGTTAGTTAATAGCTATATGAGATCATTAACCTTGGTACCAAGTTGCCGTCAGAGGACAATATCACCCCACAATAGATATAGAAAATGGAACCTAGCACAGCTTGTCCGACAGGGACTATTTGATTTTACATCTTTTGGTTATTATATATGCAGTATTTATGTAGCTTAGCAAATATTGTTTCTCTAGGCTCTACTGCACTTTAGTTAAAATGATTTCATGTTGCTTGTGAGTTTAAAATTATTTATTCATGAATTTATGGATGGAGAAATGTTTTCTTATATAGCTATGTATTTGAATATCAAATGATTATGATTGTTGCATACGTGGTATTATATGTATATTTCTTGGTTATCCTATATGGGTAATGGATGAGAGCTCACTCACTGAGTCCGTTGACTCACCCCTCTCCCTTCCTCCCATTATTGCAGGTGCAGATATCTTTACATCACTGGTCTAGTAGCTACCATCCTTTGGCGAGCTTTACATTGCTGTAAGGCTTAGTTTAGGCTTTTATTCATTTAGAGGGCTCTAGTAGATTTGCAACTAGGATTTGAGCCACGCATGCGTTTTCAGACATTATAGTTAATTTCAAAGTTTATATATTTCCACATATGTTATTAGAATCAGAGCATGGATTTCAATCACTGATCTTGATTTAAATTATGTAATGGATTAGCTAAGTAGTTATAATTCAGTTTTCAAAGGTTAAGCAGGTTTTCATATTCATACCATACGATAGTCCAGTTTATGATTTCATGATTAATGATTTTGGCTCAAATATTTTCAATGGTTAGATATTAAATACTTTTAGTTTTATGAATTCAAATAGTATGTTTTAATTAAAGAAATTGATATTGGTTTAGAAGAAAATTATATCCTAAGTATTATATTATGATAAATTATGCATTTAGAGATACATGTCACCTAGAAGGCTGAAATAGGGATGAGATTCCTCACATGCTGCTCATATTCCCAAGTTGGGTTGTGACAAAGGCTCACGGGGGGCATTTATCCACATGTTAGATCAGTTCACAAGGGACGCGATTTGTAAGGGACTGTTAAGATCTCAGTTAGGGACTCTTGTTCATGAGGGATCGAGCACCCACCCTTGAGTTATGGATAGCTATGTTCTTTTGGCAGATCCTGGAAGAAAACAAAGATAATTTTATGTTTATCTCAAATTTATGATTTTTTAGCTATTATACAAATGAAATAGAAATGATTTATGATCTTTGCATTATTATTTATGTATATTCCTTTCGTGTCCCATGTACGGTTATGGGTGAGGATTCACTCATTGAGTTTTATAACAAAGCTCGCCCCTCTCCTTCCTTTTCCTCACAGATTTAGTAGCAGCTTTGGATCCTCCACTTCCCCCTCCTCAGCAGTAGTTATCTTTAGTTCAGAGTGAGCTTCACGTCGTCATGAAGTGTTTTGGTCTTTTGTAGAATGCTCCAGTGATAGTGCGGGCATGGTCTCAGACCATGCATACATTTTTATCTTGATTACCATGATTCAATATTCTTTTTGTATTTAAAATGATATTGTATTCATGGTTCCTTTGTAAAAGAGCAACACAGTTCAGTTGTATCATAGCTACAGTTTTATCATGATTTATGGAAGAAGGATAAATTATGGTTATTATGATTTAGCTATATAAATAAATCCATGATTGCAATAGATTTGATGATTGAAAAAATAGATATGGTACGGCATAGCGATCACGAAGCTTACATGAGGATAGAATTCCTCATGTACCAATTATGGCCCAACCTGGGTCATAACATATGAGCAATGATTCAAATTGCAGTTCACAATACTTGGTTGTACTAGTATTTGCAATCGATTCGATCAAGAATCGGCAAAGTGAATTGAAATCACACATAAAACAGCAATGTAACAATGTTGCAGTGATAAAGTAATAACATTTCAGCCGCAAAGAAATACAATGGAATTGAAACTTCATATTCATTCAGTTCTTGCATTTCTGATCTTCCACAAAGTCGATCATGGTGTGGTAATGGAATGAAACATCCTAATTTTTAACCCAATACTCCTAGAACATACTTAGGTTAACCATTATTCTATTACTCTTTTAGTCTCATTCTTTAAAACCTTTCTTTAAAATACTTAGCGAAAAATACAGGTAAAATTTTTTTTTTTTGAAAACATGAACAAATGTGAGCCTCGCATAACATGAAAGGTCATTAACGTAAAGCGCAAACATAAAAAGAATAAGATAATCAGAAACATCAGCACATCATCATACAACATTAACTTCAAATATTAAGTTAAACAACATTAATAATATTAATAATATAGGAAAATTCCACAATAGTACCACATTAAAAATATTAAGCCCACCTATAAAGGTTGAGCCTACAATAATTCAAAACTACACACAACTACAATATGAAAAGGCTAAGACTATGTCCCCGCTTCCACTATGCCACTCTGTCCTCGACCATCAAGCTACTTCCATGTCGGCACCTCAGGGCAATCCATGGACGTCGTTGTCGACTTTGTCTGAAGATGAAGATGGAAAAGAAAGACAGAAGGAGTGAGAAACTTATACAAGAATCTCAATAGGGCTTCCCTTTTCACACACGTGTCATCATCATCGTCCTCAAGAACCTCAGGTTTAATTGTGAAATAATGAGCATGCAAAGATTCATCTATTAAGTTCTAAAACATCCATTACTAAGGCTCGTTCATTTTATCATGAGTCTTGTAATGAATGCATCATACTTCTTTATGATATGCATGTCAATACTTTATGCAACACTACTCTAAAACATACATCTAACTTCATAGCAAAGATGATGTGCATAGGACATGGTTCATGAATGACATTCCTTGTTTCTTTAGGTGACTTAAGTCTCTTTTCATTCTTGGGGCCACCCTATTACTCTTCCCTTTTGAGAGTACTTGTAACATCCTAATTTTTAACCCAATACTCTAGAACATACTTAGGTTAATCATTAGTCTGTTACTTCATAGTTCTCATTTTTACTTTGAAATACTTAGCGGAAAATACGGGTAAATTTTTTTTCTTTGAAATAAAAAGTGAGAGCCGCGTGATGCGATGTAACATGTAAAGAACAAAACATACCTCTCATAACGTCATAGCATAAAGCACATAAAGGCGCATCATGGGAAAACACTAACTATCATCTTATATTTATATAACTTGCCCACTTATAAGTGTGGGACTTAATTTAGTACAAGGAAAATACATGAAAGGAAATACAACATAAACATAAACATGATCTACTCCCCTACCCGTGTGCATCTAATGGGATAACCTCTAAACAAAAGAAGGTTTATCCCCATCCAAGTGGTGTGTGCTCTAACCCGGGCCATCCACAGCCTCCTACTGGCAACTATCCCTCGAGCGTGGTACATAACCGGGAAACTGAGCAAGCTCCTTCGGCGTGAATAGATGGGACGAGGCTCGGAAGTGACCTCCACGGCGTGGCCTCATCTCCGGTCATCATGCGGCTGAGTCACAGAAGGCTCACTACCCTCCCTAAGGTCCATGGGTATGGTGGGGGAAGATCCCTCGGAGGGTGCCTGGATTGCCGAATCCTCGGAAGAATCCGTCTCCGAAAAAGACGACGGGCAACGGGGCACATACTGGGGGTAGTCTCGAGCGGCGGACATGGATGGTGGGGTACGTGTAACATCCTAATTTTTAACCCAATACTCTAGAACATACTTAGGTTAAACATTATTCTGTTACCTCATCGTTCTCAATCTTTCTCAGAAATACTTAGCGGAAAATACGGGTAAAATTTTTTTTGAAATACAAAGTGAGAGCCGCGTGATGCGTTATAACTTGCAACGAACAAAACATACATCTCATAACGTCTTAGCATAAAGCATAGAAGGGCACATCATGAGAGACACTGAATAACATCTCATATATAATTATAATTTGCCCACTTATAAGCGTGGGACTTGATTTGGTACATGGAAATACATGAAAGAAAATACAACATAAACATAAACATAATCTACTCCCCTACCCGAGTGCATCTAATGGGAAACCTTTAAACAAAAGAAGGTTTATCCCCATCTAAGTGGTGTGTGCTCTAACTCGGGCCATCCACGGCCTCCTACTGGCGACTATCTCGTGATCGAGGCAGATATCCGGGAAACTGGGCGAGCTCCTCGGGCGTGAAGAGGCAGAGCGGGGATCGAGTGTGAGCCCCGGGGTATGGCCGCATCTCCGGTCGTCGTGCACGCCTCGGCTGAGTCACGGTGGGCTCGCTATCCTCTCCAAAGTCCATAGGTATGGAAGGGGAAGATCCCTCGGAGGGTGCCTGGGTTGCCAAATCCTCGGAAGGATCCGTCTCCAAGAAGGACGACGGGCAACGGGGCACATACTGGGGGTAGTCTCGAGCGGCGGACGTGGATGATGGGGTACGACGAAGTCTCTCCTCTAGGGGATGTAACACCCTAATATTCGACCTAATACTACTAGTACGTATTTAGGCCAAATATTAGTCATTACTTACTATCATGGTTCTTCTTACTTGGGCAAATAGCTTAATGAAAATACGAGCCAATTTTTCTTTTTTAAAAAACATTACTTAAAATAGAAGCCGCGCGTATCTTACGAGGTCGGTATCATAAAGTGCAGAATTATAAACATAGAAGTGGCTCCATATCATAGCATGTTCTTCTCATGTCGTGGCCGTGCATGCTCAAAGATCGCGGGGTCACCATAGGGAGATGCTGGGGAGAAGCGATAACTGTACAAGGGGTGTGCGAATGGCCATCCTAAAAACATGAAGATGCGCCTGATGCAAGCCCTCAAAATGAAATGACCCGTGCTCCGGGTCATGGTGGATCTCCCACCGTGGCGTGTCAATGAATAGGACGAAGGTCGCCATCTCGCTCTGAAGACGTAATGGAAAGGAAAAGATAGAGGGAGTGAGATTCTTACTAAAGAAACTCAGTAGGGTTTTCCTTCTATCCTAGGTGTCATCATATACGTCTCCAGGAATCTCGGGTTATTTATAAAATAATGGACATACATAGGTTCAATTATGAGTCTTCCAAAATCTCATTTTCCGAGAATCCGTTCTTTTTAACATGGCACTTGTGTTACATATGCTATGTACTAAAATCGTAGACATAAATCATGTAGCTTGGTACGTAGATCATGCATCATATAACTGGTACATGGAACATAAATCATATAACTGGTACATGAAACATAAATCATATATTGGTACATGAAACATAAATCATATAAGCTGGGTTACTTAGGTGACATAAGAACCTTTACTTAAGCGGAGCCGCCTAATATTTCTCCCTTTTGAGAAAACTCTAGGTTATGAGCTCATACCACGCTAGTCGTCACTAGCATCTAGACTTTATCCATTTGGATAAGTCAACTTCCCGACTTTAAGTACGGGTTTAGGGGGCTAGCATCACATTGTCCCCACCCTTAATTCGGTGGTTTCAAAGGATTACATTCTTATGTTCTAAGTCATCCTAAGTTTAACATGATTCTTTAAGATGCCACATAATTAATGCATAACACATAATTACTACCTCGGCATCTCTAAAGTTCTTTTACAGAAATAATAACATGTTAATACAAGCTATCACATAGGGATAATAGTTCACATGGTATCATCATAAGGTAAGCAAGAGCAATAAGCCTCTTAACTTGATCATGTTTGAAATCGAACATATAAGATCATGTATTCATGTTAGGCTAAAGCATAGACTAATGTCATAACAATTCTCAGATTCAGGCAATGCAAGATCATAGCTTCAAGTCATTAAATCGGAAAAGCATTATGTTTGTAAACTTGGGTTACGTGTCGATTACATAAGTCTTGTAATCGATTACACCTCGAGATTTCAAAACATGGAAGTCGAGGGTTACGTGTCGATTACATGGGACTTGTAATCGATTACACAACTTCGAGATTTCAAAACATGGAGGTCAGGGGGTTCTGGTAATCGATTAAATGGGACTTGTAATCGATTACACTTCAGATTTGAATCAAGGCAGATAGGGGTTACGTAATCGATTACATGGAATTGTAATCGATTATTTTGTTTAAAACACTTTGCTGGGCCCCTAGAATATCTGGGTAATCGATTACATGATTAGGTAATCGATTACTAGAATCCAGAATGTGTAATCGATTACACTATATAGTAATCGATTAATTTGGGCAAGAGTTCATGTTTGAGCTCATCCGAGCTCTCTGGTAATCGATTACCAGCATCTTAAAAACCGAAATATGAGGTCTAAACATATTTGAGTCATTCCTTTAAAATGCTTATAGTGGCTAGTTTCTCTTGGAACAATTTTGAACTTCAAAAAAACATCTTGTCAACCATTTTAACTTGTCAAAACCCTTATAATTCTAAGAACATACCCACAATGTTTTTGAGTACAACATATGTTTTGGAAAGGCTTAAAACATGAGCTATAGGCTCTTGTGACTAAATAAACTCCTCTTGGAGCTATCTTTATCACATGGCCAAGATGTACATTCCAAGAATGTTTTCCATGGTTAACCTCTTCTCAAGATGAAATGGGCAAATCTTTGAGCTCTAGTATCTTAGATGATGACATAAAATAAACGTGCTATGCACTTCATTTTAGAGTCCTTTAGAAAGTAAAGTGATAGCTCAAAGTAAATATGAAATGCATATCCATTTTGATTCTTTGAGTTTAGTGAGGACTTGAAATATAAAATGAGATGCAAAGCTTGGAATTTAAACGTGCATAATGCAAGTTCATTCTTAGTCTTGGGGTTTAGTGGTTGCATAGAAACAAACGTGCTATGCAAAGCGTAAAGTAAACGTGAATGCAAGTTTCTTTTGTATCTTGTCTAGAGCTCTTATAAGATTTTAAGGAGGAACATAGTCCCAACCCAAAACTCATCTTCACAAGAAAAGAAAAACCATTGGTACCCAGGCATCAAGAGAAAACATGACTTCAAGAATCATGAAAGTGGTCAAATCTTAACAAAAGAAAGGAACCATTTTTAAATCTCTAGGGACCAAGATCTTGATGATCCAAGCATCAATATCCTAAGTCCTCATCATTGAGTACATAGCTTCCTTCAAAACAAATATTTAACACAAAGTTCATGATAAAGAAGAATGCAAAACCAAAACCATGCTTGGTTTAGGGCCAAAGCTTCAAGCTTTAGAGTTTGTTCATGTGACAAGCATCAACATGAAGCTCTCATCATCAAGCTTACATTTTCCCCATGTAAAAAGGCTCCATGGCCGAAAACATAAGAAGGAAAATGAAGATGATCCAAAATGTTCAAGAGAAACATAAACTCCTTTAACTAAACTTGTAAAGAATGCAACTTTCTTTAAGAAAAACTCAAGCTTTAGAGGTCTCATGGACTCATGGTCACATCTAGAGAACACTCATCATCAAGCCATCATATTCAAGGCCTTAAGGCCGAAAAACTGAGGGGAAGAAAAGGAAGAAACCAAAAAGAAAGCAACATAGAGGTTCAACCATTCATCAACTCCCAAACAAGATTCAAGCATAAGAATCAGAGACATGTTTAGAAAGAGTTCCCTACCTTGTGTCTTGGAAAAGGAGGAGAGAACTTGAGCTTGAGGAACTCTTGGGAACTTGAGGGGAAAAGAAATGAGAAAGCTTGAGACTTTGAGAGAAAACTAGCACCTACTCTTGGCTCAAACCTTTGCAAAAGACCAAAGTGATCAAAGGCTCACCAAGGCAAGCTATTTATAGACAACTAAACCATGGATGTGTGGATGGGAAGGCTGGCCGAATTTGTGGCCACAAGGAGAAGGAAAACCTCTTTGAGTTGTCATTCCAAAGTATGGTCATAAGTGTAGCTAGGTGTAGCCTATGACATGTCTTGAAAATGTGACCTATTTTTTAAAATCTCGAATGAACAAAATCACTAAAATTGGGACTGCAAAAAGGAGGAGGAAACCGTGTGGTTTCATGGCCCAAGAAGAAGAAAATATCTTCTTGACTTGTCAACTCAAAGCATGGTTTAGATGTAAAGGAAGCATAGTCTATGTATAGCCTTTTAAGAAA
Source organism: Dalbergia cochinchinensis (assembly GCA_031216125.1). Taxonomy (NCBI): domain Eukaryota; kingdom Viridiplantae; phylum Streptophyta; class Magnoliopsida; order Fabales; family Fabaceae; genus Dalbergia; species Dalbergia cochinchinensis. The sequence goes on along the minus strand of CM062375.1, from coordinate 18,990,952 downwards.
ACTTTGAATGACTAGATAAAATATAGTTCTTTTTGAATCTTGAAAGACATAAATATTTAAATTTAGAAATGAATTGAAAACCTTGATTGACTATATACTTTATTCTTTAAATCTTTGAATGACATTTTTCTTGAAAGATGGACATTGATTGAAAAGAGTACAAGACATGTGTCATAGGGTAGCTTGACAACCTAGTCTAACCTTTATTGACTTCTAAAGAGAGGGTGGTGCCAATTGGGCAACCTTGGGGAGGAAGGATATATCCTCAAACCATGTTCTAGAAGTGTGCTTTGGTGTGACATAGATTAGTCTTAGGATTAAAAGTTGCTAGCGGTACTTAGGTGCACTAATAGGTTAATTAAAACCACAATTCCTAGGTTAGAGGTGGTCTAGAAGGATTAGGCGAGTCAACACCTCTAAGACTAGTGATGTAGGTGTGACAACTTGTCTTGAAAAGAAAAGTTGATGTGAATAGTGGAAACACTATTCGACACTATTCACAGATTCTTATTCCTTTTTAAAGAATAAGACTATGATGAGATTTGAATTTTCTCTAAGCAATTTTAGGTTCCAATTAATTCTAAATGATGGTTTTGGCTCTAGATTAATTATGGAAATTAATTAACCTTTAATTAGAGCCTAATATTGCTTAGGTTTGGAGTTAAACGGCTCATTAAGCCGAAAATGCAATATGCAGGGGCAAAACCGTAATTTTTACCAAAAGTTGCCCGGGATCTCCGGGACTTAAACCAACATAGTTTATGCCTTAAAATCATTGTTTTGAACCTCAGAACAAAGTCCGGGTCAAAACAGAACTTAATCACGCCTTAATGCATTACGGGGGTATTTTGGTCATTCTGTGCAGAAATCTCAGAAATGAGGTTTTCCCGCTTTGTTAGGCACTCATGCTCATACAATCCCCTTCATATAACATATGAACCCTATGAGGATGGCCAAGGCCGGCCGTCCTCGTGTTTCAGGTGAAAATGACCTCAGGGGCATTTTGGTCATTATGTAAGTTTAGCGAAAATCGGGGCGTTACAGGGGACGTGCGCGCTCGATCACCAGGTCATCGCCAAAAGGTGAGACGGGGGAGAAACGATGGGAATGTACAGGGAGAGTGAAGGGTCGACCCATGAACATAAATACTCTAACCGTGCATCGACCCACAAAATGGAATGACCCGTGGTTCGGGTCATGGTGCACCTCCCATGTCGGCGTGTCCACGAACACCACGAACGTCGCCATCTGAAGACGTGATGGAAAGAAAGAGGTAGAGGGAGTGAGAATCTTGCTAAAGAATCTCAGTAGGGCCTCCTACTACCTAGGTGTCATCATCTACGAACTCAGGAACCTTGGGTTTATTTATACAAAGTGACTGAGCATGTATTAGGTTCATTTTAAACTTTAAAATATATTTTAGCCAAGGTCCATTCATTTTAGGATGATCTTAATGTCATGGATGCAACATATTAGAAAATGTATGCATAGCACTACCTAATGCACATACATAAAACATAACATCAAGCATCATCATTCTTGGTGGCATAAAGTGGCAATAGTAACATTCATATGGGACAAAACTTAGTGACATAATCATCATCATGAAACTTCTCTTCCTCATGGGCCACCCTAAAAGACAATCGAACTGGGGGTGCTCGGCCGAACCGGTGTCACCCAGAACGTGTCATACATCTAGGTTATGAGCTCATACCTTAACTAGTCGTCACTAGTTCTTACTTACCACTTAACGATAAGCGTATCATAAATCATAAATCCCGACTATCCGAGTGCGGGTTGGGGCAATTCTCTTAGGGGTGCTCGGCCGAACCGGTGTCACCTAAGAGTGTAAAATGGTACCGATGTCACATGAGTTCTATGGAGGTGCTCGGCCGAACTAGTGTCATCCTAGAACCCATCTTAGTACCTTAATTTTCAAAATTTCTTTAAGTCCCCAAATTTGTCGGAAATTAGCTGACAACGGTCATTACAATCAATTTCCTTCCAAATTTGCTTTATGCCACATAAACATATAACCTCATAAATTCCTCATATGAATAACATCATCATCATTAGCATACTTCATGCATCATCATAAATCATCCAAACGCTTACCCTTACGGTAGCTTATGCTTTGACCCTTACGGGTCTTAATCTTGAGATATAGTTCTCTACATCCGTCGTTCATATTTTAAGCACCTAAGGCTCATAATTAAACATCATTCATAATCCTCTCATTTTACTTTTAAATCTGAATAGCATAGGGTGGAAATCCTAACATGTGAATACGGGGTTCTAGAACTTACGTTTTAGACCCTTTCTTGGTTCCGTTTTCGCCGAAGGGGCTATATATTAAATCTAAATCAATTATGAGGCATTCCTATGCTTAAGGACTAATTATTAATCATGTTTACCATGTTGTAAGGGTGCTGGACAGAATCCAGAAAATTAAATGTTCTAAGAGTTCTACATTTGCATTTTTACGGTTTTCTAGTTACTAGCTTCCCCATAAGTGCTAGAATTCAATTCTAACTCAAACGATACCAAGTTTTTCATGTCTAAACAATCTAAATCTGATTATGTCCCCATTAAAACAGTTTGGAAAAGTTCCATAAACAAATGGGTCAAAACTATGTTAAATTCTAGCTTTACGGTATTTCTAGTTAGCTAGTTTCTTACCTATCATGCATAGGATCGCTTCTACATCATCATATGATATTTTCACACATTCCAACGCATCAAAACATCATCATACAGCATCACATTCATCACATCAGAACCGAAAACATTTAACTTAAATGAGAGAGTTAAATTGACATTTCTAGGTACATAAGTTAACTAGTTTCTCTTGGAATCATTCTAGAACTTCTAAAACTCTTTGCAAAACATTTTAATTCCTCAAGAGGCTAAGTGAAGCCTTAGGTTAAAGACCAAAATATATTTCATCTCCTAAAAGAGGATAAAATCACAACTTGTGATGACATAACCTTATAATGATTTGTAAGGCTTTAAGGAAAACTTAAAACATAGACTATTGGACCTAGTAGCTAGATGAAAACTCATTGCAAGTCCATCATCACTACTTGGCCGAAATTATTCATTCAAGGAATACATTCACATATAACTTTAACTTGGAATGAAATGGGCAAGTCTTTGAGCTCTAGGTTCTTAAGTTATGACATGAACTAAACGTGCTCATGCTTTTCGTTTTTAATCTTGCTTACAAAGTAAAGTGATGACTTAAAATTAAATATGCAAGGCATAACTTAAACGTGCAAGCTTTGAAAGTAATTATGCGAGGCATAAACTTAAACGTGCAAGTTTGAAGGTAAATATGCATGGTTCAATTCTTTATTTTAGTGCTCTTGGCCCAACAACAATCGACTTTAAGGCCGAAATAGATAGGCATTCGAGAAATTAATTAGGTGATACTGCAAGTTCAATTCTTTATTTTAGTGCTCTAGGCCCAACAACAATCGACTTTAAGGCCGAAATAGAAAGGCTTCGAGAATTAAATTAAGTGATGATACAAGTTCCATTTTAATCTTTATGTTCTTAGGTGATAGCTAGAAGGTAAGGATGCGTAGCAAGAATGTAAATATGAATGCAAGCATAAAATAAATTAGGCAAGTTCATTTTATCTCTCTAGAGCTCTTAGCAAGACTTTAAAGGAACTTAAACCTCAACCCAAACTCATCAAACCAAGACAAGGTAAAAGTCTAGAGTTCTTAGAACTCAACATAACATATTTAGAAAATCAAACATTTTGCATGTAAGAAGAATGGTAATGGCCGAAACTTCAAGGAAAGAAAAGAAATATTTGAAACTCTAGAATCCATGATCTTGGTGATATATTAACACCAACATCATGAGACCTCATCATTGAGTTCATAGAGTCATTTTAAAACATTATCAAAGTTAAAGTTCTCAAGAGTTCAAGAAAGGAAAAACTAGAAACACTTTTGCTCAAGAACAAAGATCAAGCTCTAGAGTTTGTTTCAAGTGATGAACATCATCATGAAACTCTCATCATCAAGCTCTCATTTCTTTGAACTCCAAAGGCCCATGGCGGAAACATAAAGAGGAATGAGGAGAAGAAAAGAAGTTCTAAAAGGAATCAAGAGAAACTATGAACATAAAGCTTAGAACAAGAACTTTAAAGAAAAGAATACATGAAAGAAAATCCCTACTTGATGTGATGAACTTGAAGATGGAAGAAGAAGATGAAGAAGATGAAGAACTTGAAGAACTCCAAGAACTTGAAGAACACAAAGACTTTGAGAGAAAAAGAAAAGCTTTGAGTGTTCCTAAACTTAGCAAATGATCTAAAAGTGGTGCAAGCTCCTCAAGGCATTCTATTTATAGAGAAATGAAACAAATGGAGGGAGCTCATGGAGGAGGAGGTTTCGGCCATGAGGGTGCAGATTGGAGGCTTTCCATGAGTTCCATGAGGTGAGATAATGTGTTCTTGATGTATGGTGAGGTATGGTTCAAAGCATGGTGAGGTATGGCTCAAGGTATGGCTCAAGCATGGCTCTTTGAGTGAGAAAATAATTTAATATGTGTGGTAATTAGAGAGTGATGGCCGAATATGCATCAGCCCATGGGGGAGGTTTCTTTGCATTTTAATTGTGGTTTAGAGTTGTGTTTAGGTGTATCTTTGATTATGCTTAAGATTAGGAATTTGTAAGAAAGTGTTTAGGTAAGGTAAATGGGTAATTAAGGTGGTCTAGACATAATTAAGGAGTGGTCTTGCACCATTAGTGAGTTAAATCCTCAATTTAGAGTCTAAACAACTCTAGACACATTTCCTTGATTTAAGGAATTGGAGAGAGAAAACACTATTCAAGATTCCAAGACTAGGAGTCTTGAGTTCTAAAAAGGGATTTAATGTTTAATCTAAGCAATTTTAGGTTCTAATTAACTTTAATAAATTATTTTGACTCTAGATTAATTAGGGAAATAAATTAATCTTCGTTTAGAGCCTAATATTGCTTAGGTTTGCTTAATTACGTCATTAAGCTCAAAAGCACTATTCTAGGGGCAAAATCGTAATTTTGCACTAAAACTGCCCGGGACCACCGGGACTTGAACAGAGACCTCTAGACACATGAAAACATGTTTTTGAACCTCTGGGGAAAGTTCCGGGCTCAAACGGCACCTTTACCCGCGTAAGAACGCTATAGGGTATTTTGGTCATTTTGACCAAAGCTGCGGAAAACGAAATTTTCGCTTCCGAAAGCATTCAAAGGCCATTCAATCCCCTTCAAACATTGAGTTGACCCTTCGAGGACGACCGAGTTGGTTACCCTCGAGTTCGGGTCAGGAAATGACCTCAGGGGCATTTTGGTCATTTCCCTCGGACAGAGAAATCGGGGTGTTACAGTACGGCGAAGCCTCTCCTCTAGGGGACGTGCGCGCTCGAACACCAGGTCATCGCCAAAAGGTGAGACAGGGGAGAAACGATGGGAATGTACAGGGTCGACCCATGAACATGAATACTCTAACCGTGCATCGACCCACAAAGTGGAATGACCCGTGGTCCGGGTCATGGTGCACCTCCCATGTCGGCGTGTCCACGAACACTACGAACGTCGCCATCTGAAGACGTGATGGAAAGAAAAAGATAGAGGGAGTGAGAATCTTGCTAAAGAATCTTAGTAGGGCCTCCTACTACCTAGGTGTCATCATCTACGTCCTCAGGAACCTTGGGTTTAATTATACAAAATGACTGAACATGCATTAAGTTCATTTTAAACTTTAAAATGTACTTTAGCCAAGGTCCATTCATTTTAGGATGATCTTAATGTCATGAATGCAACATAATAGAAAATGTATGCATGACACTACCTAATGCACATACATAAAACATAACATCAAGCATCATCATACTTGGTGGCATAAAGTGGCAATAGTAACATTCATATGGGACAAAACTTAGTGACATAATCATAATTATGAAACTTCTCTTCCTCATGGGCCACCCTAAAAGACAATCAAACTGGGGGTGCTCGGCCGAACCGGTGTCACCCAGAACATGCCACATATCTAGGCTATGAGCTCATACCTTAACTAGTCGTCACTAGTTCTTACTTACCACTTAACGATAAGCGTATCATAAATCATAAATCCCGACTATCTGAGTACGGGTTAGGGGGCAAAACTTCTTAGGGGTGCTCGGCCGAACCGGTGTCACCTAAGAGTATAAATGGGTATCGATGTCACATGAGTTCTATGGAGGTGCTCGGCCGAACCGGTGTCACCCTAGAACCCATCTTAGTACCTTAATTTTCAAAAATCTCTTTAAGTCCCCAAATTCGTCGGGAATTCGGTGGCACGATGGCATTACACCGAATTCCTTCCAAATTTGTTTTATGCCACATAAACATATATCCTCATGAATTCCTCATATGAATAACATCATCATTATTTACATACCACATGCATCATCATGGAACATTCAACCGTTTATCCTTACGGTAGCTTATGCTTTGACCCTTCCGGGTCTTAATCATGAGATATGGTTCTTTAACATCCGTCGCTCATATTTTATGCACCTAAGGGCTCATAATTAAACATCATTCATCATCCTCATGTTCACACTTAAATCTGAATAGCATAGGGCAGAATTCCTAACTTGTGATTACGGGGTTCTAGAACTTACGTTTTAGACCCTTTCTTGGTTCCGTCTTCACCTAAGGCGCTATGAATTAAATCTAAATCAATTATGAGGCATTCCTATGCTTAAGGACTAATTATTAATCATGTTTATCATGTTGTAAGGGTGCTGGACAGAATCCAGAAAAATAAACATTCTAAGAGTTCTAAACTTGCACTTTTACGGTTTTCTAGTTACTAGTTTCCCTATAGGTGCTAGAATTCGATTCTAATTCAAATGATACCAAGTTTTTCATGTCTAAACAATCTAAATCTGATTATGTTCCCATTAAAACAGTTTGGAAAGAATCCATAAACAAATGGGTTAAAACTATGTCAAATTCCAACTTTACGGTATTTCTAGTTAGCTAGTTTCTTACCTATTATGCATAGGATCGCTTCTACATCATCATATGATATTTTCACACATTCCAACATGTCAAAACATCATCATACAACATCACACTCATCATATCAGAACCGAAAACATTTAACTTCAATAAGAGAGTTAAATTGACATTTCTAGGTACATAAGTTAACTAGTTTCTCTTGGAATCAACTTAGAATTTCTAAAACTCTTTGCAAATCATTTTAATTCATCAAGAGGCTAAGAGAAGCCTTAGGTCAATGACCAAAATATATTCCCATCCCCTAAAAGAGAATAAAATCACAACTTGTGATGACATAACCTTATAAAGATTGGTAAAGCTTTAAGGAAAACTTAAAACATAGACTATTGGTCCTAGTAGCTAGATGCAAGTCCATCATCACTACTTGGCCGAAAATATGCATTCAAAGAATGGTTCCACATTAAACTTTAACTTGGAATGAAATGGGCAAGTCTTTGAGCTCTAGGTTCTTAAGTTACGACATAAAATAAACGTGCTCATGCTTTTCATTTTTAATCTTGCTTACAAAATAAAGTGATGACATAAATTAAATACGCAAGGCATAAACTTAAACGTGCAAGCTTGAAAGTAAAGATGCAAGGTTCAATTCTTCATTTTAGTGCTCTTGGCCCAACAACAATCGACTTTAAGGCCAAAATAGAAAAGCATTCGAGAAATTAATTAGGTGATAATGCAAGTTCAATTCTTTATTTTAGTGCTCTAGGCCCAACAACAATCAACTTTAAGGCCGAAATAGAAAGGCTTCGAGAATTAAATTAAGTGATGATACAAGTTCCATTTTAATCTTTATGTTCTTAGGTGATAGCTTGAAAGTAAAGGTGCATAGCAAGAATGTAAATATGAATGCAAGCATAAAATAAATTATGCAAGTTCATTTTATCTTTCTAGAGCTCTTAACAAGACTTTAAAGGAACTCAACCTTAACCCAAACTCATTCAAACAAGGTAAAGTCAAGCTTAGAGTTCTTAGAACTCAACATAATATTTTTAGGAAATCAAACCATGAAGCTTAGAAAAATTAAGGAAATGGCCGAAATCTTCAAGAAGAAAAAGGAACATTTTTAAAACTCTAGAGTTCATGATCTTGATGATATATTAACACCAACATCATGAGTCCTCATCATTGAGTTCACAGAACCATTTTAAAACATCATCAAGGCTAAAGTTCTCAAGAGTTCAAGAAAGAAGAACTAGAATCATTTTTGTTCAAGAACAAAGACCAAGCCCTAGAGTTTGTTTCAAGTGATGAACATCATCATGAAACTCTCATCATCAAGCTCTCATTTCTTCATTCCCAAAGGCCCATGGCCGAAAATGGAAAAGAAAAAGGAATGGAATAGAAGTTCTAAAAAGAATCAAGAGAAACTATAAACATAAAGCTTAGAACAAGAACTTTAAAGAAAGAAATACTTGAAAGAAAATCCCTACTTGGTGTGATGAACTTGAAGATGGAAGAAGAAGATGAAGAAGATGAAGAACTCCAAGAACTCCAAGAACTTGAAGAACACTAGATCTTTGAGAGAAAAGGAAAAGCTTTGAGTGCTCCTAAACTTAGCAAATGATCTAAAAGTGGTGCAAGCTTCCCAAGGCCATCTATTTATAGAGAAATGAAGCAAATGGAGGGTGTGAAGGCTGATGAAGGCTTCGGCCATATGAGGTGCAGAATGGGAGAGAAAAATATCTCTTACAAGGCATGGTTCAAAGCATGGTGGAAGCATGGGCAAGCATGGGCTCAAGTATGGTGCAAGCATGGTTCTTTGAGTGAGAAAACAATTCAACATGTGGTCAATGGGGGGGGAGAGCTTCGGCCATGTGCATCAGATTGGGGAAGGATTGGTTTGCATTTTAATTGTGGTTTAGAGTTGTGTTTAGGTGTGTCTTTGATTATGTTCAAGATTAGGAATTTGTAAGAAAGTGTTTAGGTGAGGTAAATGGGTATTTAAGGTTGTCTAGACATAATTAGGGAGTGGTCTTGCACCATTAGTGAGTTAGATCCTCAATTTAGAGTCTAAACAACTCTACACACACTTCCTTGATTTGAGGAATTGGAGAGAGAAAACATTATTCAAGATTCCAAGACTAGGAGTCTTGAGTTCTAAAAAGGGATTTAAGTTTAATCTAAGCAATTTTAGGTTCTAATTAACTTTAATAAGTTATTTTGACTCTAGATTAATTAGGGAAATTAATTAACCTTCGTTTAGAGCCTAATATTGCTTAGGTTATTTTAATTACGTCATTAAGCTCAAAAACACTATTCTAGGGGCAAAATCGTAATTTTGTACTAAAACTGCCCGGGACCACCGGGACTTGAACAGAGACCTCTAGACACATGAAAACATGTTTTTAAACCTTGGGGGAAAGTTTCGGGCTCAAACGGCACCTTTACCTGCGTAAAAACGCTATAGGGGTATTTTGGTCATTTTGACCCGAAACTGCGGAAAACGAAATTTTCGCTTCCGAAAGCATTCAAAGGCCATTCAATCCCCTTCAAACATTGAGTTGACCCTTCGAGGATGACCGAGTTGGTTACCCTCGAATTCAGGTCAGGAAATGACCTCAGGGGCATTTTGGTCATTTCCCTCAGACAGAAAAATCGGGGTGTTACAGTACTTCTAGGTTATGAGCTCATACCTCACTAGTCGTCACTAGCATAAACTTATTCCCTTTTGATAAGTTAAAGTCCCGACTTGATAAGTATGAGTTAAGGGGTGTAACACCCTCCTTATTACCATATTTTACTCGAGTATCAATACAGTAATTAGAAAAGTATTACTTACCTTTACAATCTATACTAGTCGAAAATAATTAAAATAAAATAGTGTAGACGCGTAAGTTGCAAAGCCAATATATACATATATGGACATTGTTGTTAATTTTACAATAGGTAATACTGTAAAACAAACTAGTCATTTCCTAAACAACATGGACTCAGTCCACAAAAGAACATCCCTACCAGCTAGTCTAACCTACTCAAAGTTGAGATCCAGCAAAACTTTATACAAACAGAAAATGAATCTCATCAATATCCAATAAGGTCAAACTACGGTCTGGGGATTCTATTCCTAAACTGCTGCTATACATACATCTAAAAGTCCCTGAGTTGTCCCATGGTCTCCTAAATAAAACCATTTGCCATTGGTGCAATGGCATTGCCCCCAGCTGGGGCATCAGGATCAACTGGCGGATCGAAGTCGGAGGAAAAGGACGAACGATCGTCTCCAGGAGGGGACATAGGTGGAGCTACAAATACATCAGGGTGTGCCATTTCAAGAGGCACCTCAGCATAAGGAAAACCTGGGTCGAACTCAGTAGAGAAAACAGAAGTACTAAATGAACGGCTAAAGAACACGTACACTCTGATCCGGGAGTATGCTACAACATATAAAGAGTCTAAGGTTGGATTATAATGCCACTTGCCATCAAGCGAGTCAAGGAAGCTTATCACCGACGGCACCCCTAGAATATGAATACAACATAAAATACATGCAGCGTAGGGATGAGAATATTATAAAATTCTCAGTAGGGTATTCCCTCACCAGTGATCAAAATTAATAAATAAAACATAAATAGGAATATCATTCATTTTTTTTTCAAGCATTACCAAGTATACTTATATGCAAAAATAACAATAAATTATGCACAGTCCTAGGAATAATTATTAATGTATATGGTTCAGGTAAAGTCAAATGTAACATGATAGTAATTATAAGTTTTTCTCTAGCGATCCATGGAATCCAAGTTAGTGCAGTTGTTTTTCTTTAACATAGGGAAAGCTTAGTTTCATATCCAGTAATATCTGTAGTGGATAACTCCACAAAGAACAATAGACTGCTAGGACATGAGCTCATTCCTATTCGTGATTATCGGACTTCATCTTTTGTTTTTCCATTTCTGAATCAAACACAGTTCTATTTCTAGCTGATACATCTACCGACTCATAAAACTTACTGGGAAGTCCTTCTTTTTGCCTCCCTGATGCACCCCACATAAGCCTTGTTTCTATTTTTCCCCCATATGTTGGAATTTGCACAACTGAAGGTCATATTCTCGCTTTCATCAGCATAATAGTCATATGATGTAATTATCTTTTCAAATGCCTACTTATATCACATATGAGCATATAATCATGTCGGAGTCTCGTCCATATCTCCTTATCATTTCTATAGAACAATTAACATGCATTCCATATGATATATACCTTAATTCAATGCCATTTCATCATTAGTTTAAGACATCTTTATCATTTCTAGCAACCAGGTAGATTTATCAATCTATAACTCATAATTATTCTCTATATTAGATGACCAATTTAAGAGCCACAAAAATTCTCTATGACATGTCAACATTTCCAGTAGTCCCTGTGAAAATTTCATAGCAAATAGAGACCTCTAACCATGCTAAATAAATTGTACAAATTTAGTGGTCAGATACCACTTATTCGTAGCCTAGACCAGAGTTCTCTTAATTTTTAACCCTAGCAATCAATAAAATTAACTCAAGAGAAAAATCACAGTAATACTTCAAGAAGTTATAAACATCTTGTAAAAGTTTCAAAGGAAAAATAAATCATTTGCTATGATAATAAAATCAGACAAATTTATAACTTCAGTCTCAGAAATCTAAGCAGCATGAACATCATTTCTGTCACTGATTTTTGTAAAGCAGAAATTCTTGAAACCAATGCTCAAGAAAATTCGTGAAAATATTTCAAGATGTTAGGGCCAACATAATTTTTTCAGACCATGATCATGACCACAATTATGTCCAAAATTTCATGAGATTTTACTGTACTCAGCAAAACCGAAAATCCAGCACTCTAACTCAAATTTCATTTGGTAAATTGATGATTCTAACCTTATCCAAATCCTCCACCAAAATTTATTCATCAACAAACATATATCACTAACCAAAATAATCAAAAATTTCATGCAGCACAAGTCATAAAGTCAGAAACTAAATTTGGAAATAAAAGACTCAATAAAACCCTACTCTTGGAAGCTAAAGGTGCCTTGGTCTCTAGGATGGTCCCAAGTGATGCTCTTCACTCCACAACTCTCAAGATACACCCAAGCCCTTCTCCAATTAGTGATGAGTGGGGTAAATAAGATGAGGTTTGGGAATTTTAATCTGTTAGAATTGTAGAGGTTAATGTATAGAACAATTTTAGTGAAGGGAGTTCTTGGTTTTGGTAGCTCTAGCTAGTACATAGGTGATTTGAACACAAAATGGAGCTCTTGGTTATGGAGGAGGCTGCTGGTTTTTTCTCCCTTGGGCTGGCCGAAAATGGCTTTTTAAAGAAGCCAAATTTGTGATGTTTATCCATTAATAAAGTAATGAATATTATAATGTATATTTAGATAATTATCCTCCAATGAAGTAAAGTGAATGGTTGTGATTCAATCTTATAATTCAAGATTGAATCTTGGCCATTCATTTGATTTAAAAAGATAGGTTCATTTGTTTTGTAGAGATCTAACTAGTTTTCGGTGTTAGAATTCACACACCGAAATTCCACCGAACGGGTGAAATAGTGTACCCGAATAATCAAACATTGCTCGAAAAATATTTTCGGGTATAAAATCTTTATTTCTACCTATTTCTAAACATAATCTTATAATTTCTCAATTTCTAGCATCTCCGGGACCTAATTCTAGGGTTTTAGCTGTCCAGGCGGGCCGCGGGGCCCGCAAAACACTATTTACATTTTTTTTTTTTGGCTGATTTCTTGAATCATTCTTATCATGTCTACATACGTCAAAATCTTAAAATTCTCATTAATAAAACCTCATTTAATTTCCAAAGATGATTAGGGTGTTACAAGGGGCAAGAATCACCTTTTCATCACCTATAGTTTGATGAATCCAAAGGATCATTTTCTCATATTTTAAATCACCTTAAGCAAGAATCACCTTTTCATCACCTATCGTTTGATGAGTCCAAAGGATCATTTTCTCATATTTTAAGTCACCTTAAACCTTAGCATGTTATAACAAGATACAATACATAACTTATAAATGTCATAACTCTTCATATATGCATCTCTAATGTTCCAAATGAACTATAACATGCAAATAATGAATCCTATAACAATACCTCACATAACATCAAACATCACATGAATGCATCATCTCAAATCATCATCACATAAACACTCCCTTAAATGGCCAAACATTTAAATTGGGTAACCCAAACTGTCAAATTATTTTCTCATGCATCTAAGGGACTAATTATCATCATTACCACTCATTATTAACCTCAACAACATCATCAATCAAAGTTGGACAGCATAGACAGTAAATGAATTTCTATGATTTAAGGTGTTCTAAAAGTTGTGTTTTACTCCCTTTCTCGTTACCGGCTTTTCTTATGATGCTAAAATAAACTCCTAAATCATTTATGAGTCAATTTCACTTAAGTAAACATGGTATAACATGGTTTTACAATCATTCAAAGGTGCTGGAACAGAATGTATAATTCATTTCCTTAGGAGTTCTAGAATTCACATTTTCAATTCTTTTTAGTTACTAGGCTTGTCCAAAGTGTCAAGAACAATTATCACATCAAGTAACAAGGTATCTAACATATTTAAATCATCCAAAACAGAATTTAAAAGGTGCTGGAATCTAAAGGCAAAGTTGAAAAGTAACATGTCTCATGAGCACAAGATAAGGCATTTCAAGTAAGTAAGCTTTATACTTAAGATAACTTCTAAAACTCTTTGAAAACTAATTTACTTTGTCAAAGGTGCTAAAAATAATCACAGGGCAATAACTAAATTAAAACATTCTTGAGATAAAAAGAAGGCAAGTCCTTGAGCTCTAAGATCATTTAGTGATGGCAAAATCTTAAACATACTATGCACCTCATTTTATTCTTCATTATAAAATAAAATAAAGTGAAAACTTCAAAGTAAATATGAGATGCAAGTTTATTTCTTATCTTTGAGTTTAGGTGATGGCTTGAAATATAAACATGCTAGATAAGAATATAAATATGAAATGCAAGTTCACTTCTTATCTTTAAGCTTTATGTGATAGCTTGGAAATAACCATGATATGCAAGTCCAATTCTTTATTTTAGTGCTCTAGGCCCCTTAGATTATTTACTCTAAATCAACAATCAACTTTAAGTTGAAATAGGTAGGCTTCGAGATTAATTATTAAGTGATGACAAAGAAATATAAACATGAATGCAAAACTTGAATATAAACATGCCGTGCAAGGACTTGAAATATAAATATGAATGCAAGTTCAATTCTTTATTTTAGTGCTCTAGGCCCCACAACAATCGACTTTAAGATCGAAATAGGCGGGCTTCAAGATTAGTTATTAGGTGATAACAAGGAAATATAAACATGAATGCAAAGCTTGAAATAAATATGCCAGGCATCGAAAATAAATATGCAAGACTTGAAAGTAAATATGCAAGACTTGAAAGTAAATATGCAAGGCTTGAAAGTAATCATGCAAGTTCATTTTATATTCTTTACTAGAGCTCATAAACTTGCAACAAGGTAAAAATCAAGCTCTAGAGGTCTCATTATGATGAACTCATAGTCATCATCTAGAAACACTCATCATCAAGCTATCATGAGAAACCAACAAGCCTATGAAGGCCGAAATGTTGAAAGAAAAGAAAAGAGAGAAACCGATTTCGTAAAGCATTATAGCACCAAGAATAAAGCTTAACAAAGCAAAGAAATAATCATTAAAATAATTCCCTACCAAGGTATGTTTTCTTGGAGATGAAAAGGACTTGATCTTGAGAGAAGGATGAAAAGAAAATCTTCCTTGGAGCTTGATGATGTTTTCGGCCAAAGAGGAAAAAGAAAGGAAGAAAGTTGTGGTTCTTGAACTTGATCCTTAGAAAGGTAAGGCTAAGTGTTTAGAAGGTTGTGTATAGTTGAGAAGTGGTCATTCTTGGTTAGTAAGAAGAAGAAGAAGATATGATGAAAGAACACTTGAACTTTTGAGAGAAAAATAAAAAACTTAGAACTACTCTTGAAGCTAAACTTAGCAAATGATCCAAAGTGGAACCAAGTCCATCTAGACATGGTATTTATAGAAAAACAACATCAAGGGTGTAAGAATGGAGGAAGCAGCCGAATTCTTCATGGAGGGTAAAGGAAGAAAATATCTCCTTGTAAGATATGGTGTAGGCATGGCTAGGTATGGTGAGGTATGGTCTCAAGCATGACTTCAAGTATGGCCTTTGATTTGGAATTAAAATAAATTAATTCTTTTAAATGGAGGAGGAGGAGGAGTGGCAGTTTCTCTTCTTAAATAGGGGAGGAAAATCGCGATTTAATGTGTATTAGGAGTAAGCTTAGGGGTAGTATTTGATTAGGCCAAAGATTAGAGTTTTGTGACTAAGTGTTTAAGTAAGTAAGTAGGTGATTAGGGCCATAAAAGACTAGATTAGAAGGTGGTCTCACTAAATTAATGAAGTCAAACTCTATTAACTTGGAATCCAATGCCAACATATTTCCTTGATTTAGGAAATTGGAGAGAGAAAATACTACTTCTAGATTCTTTTCTCAAAGAATTAAAACTAGAAAAGAGTTTTGAGTTTCTCTAAGCAATCTTAGGTTCTAATTAACCTCAATTAATTATTTTGACTCTAAATTAGTAATTAGAATTTACTAATCTTTAATTAGAGCCTAACATTGCTTAGGTTTTGCTAATCATATCATTAGGCCCAAAATGCACTATGTAAGGGCAAAATTGTAATTTTGTACAAAAATTGCCCGAGGCCAAACAAAGGTCACTAAACACATAAAAACATCATTTAAACCTTCTGGAAAAGTTCTAGGCTCAAACGGCACTCATACTCGCGTAAAAATATTATAGGGGTATTTTGGTCATTTTGACCCCAAACTTCAGAAAACGAGATTTTCACTTTTGGAACCACTCGAAAACCATCTAATCCCCTTCAAACATTGAGTTGACCCTTCGAGGACAACCAGGTGGGCTATTCTCGAATTTCGGGTGGAAAATGACCTCAAGGGCATTTTGATCATTTTCTCTCAGACAGAAAAATTGGGGTGTTACATGGAAGATTGCGAGGAGATATGAGAGATGAGGTGGTTGCTAGCGATGATCTAGTAAAGAGAGAAGTCAATAAAGGAACATAATGAGTGAAGTTGAAGAACATTTAGGCATGGAGAAGAAGAGGGCATTGGTTCTTTGAAAAAGAAAAAAAAATGAAGGCTATGCGTTTTGGTTCTTTTAAAATGGAGGAGAAAGCGAGTAGAAGGAGAAGAGATAAGTGTGTAGAAGAAAGTGGGGTAGGTGTGAGAGAGTGAAGCTGCAATTGACAAGTGGAAGTAGGTTCTTCTTTTGGATTTTTTTTTCATTTTAACATGTATGGGTTGTTGCCCATTCTTTTCTTATTATTTTGGGTAGGTTTCAATTAATATTTTTTTTAGTTTTTTCAATTAAATTTGTTATGGTTATCTAACAAAAAAAAAGTGGTTATTGATTTGTGATTTTATTATTGTTTGAATGTCATTTTAAAAACAGGAAAAAATTTGTATTTAAATATTAGAGACACTAGTATGTATCAAATATGTTAGAGAATTGTTATTTTAGTTCTACAATTGTTGTACTTCTTTTTATGTTAAATTTTGTGCAAAAAAAAATTCATGTTGTAACAGTCACAATCCGCATTGTAGTAGATGCAACACTCACAATTACAGTGACCGCAATTGCAACTGCAATCACAATCATTACCACAACCTTAATTTAAAACCCTAGATCCAACACTATAGCTATAATCAAAGGATTCAACCAAGTTACATGATTATAAAGAATCAGCAAAACATGAATAAAACTGAAATTGCAATGATAAACATATTTATAGGTCAATGTACAATCATCTTATAAAACAACAGTGGATATGAAATAAAAGGCAATAAGAAAATTTTCATTTCTGCCATATGTACAAATAAATTTCTAATATCAAAAACCTTTGAAGTGTTTTGATCAATACATATCATCAAACCATTACTTGTGTAGTGCTTTATCACATCTAGATAATGTTTCACTTGCTATTTGTAAAGTTGTTAGAAAAATACCTAATAAAATGTTCTTATTAACACTATAATGTGAAAATCATAGAGAGAAGTGTGATATGTATAGGATACATACAATTTTTTCTGGTTTTACATATTAGGAAGGTAGAGTTTTATTCAACTATGAAAGTAAAAATTAGTTTTGGTTGTATCTTTTAAAGAATTTTGTATCTTTGAAAATATGGTAACAATCATGTTATTATAAATGATAACTAACTTTATTTTAACTTTTAAAAGACCTCTCCATAGACCATATTTATTGTGATATTTGGAGAAAGATCTTCATGATTTTGAAGTAGAATCCTGAATTCTTTTTTGCAACTCACTTTTGAAAGAGCAACATACAGTTATCTATGGGTGAAGATTGACCTAGGAAGGTATAATCCCACATAAAATAGTATTTGTCCTTGAGTCTTGTTAATTGTCATAGCAAATGAGACAATCAAAGAAAATTGTCTTCTTTTGAACTTAATTAGAACATTTGTTGGAATAATTTTGTGAATTGCTATAAATCAATATTAAATTGGTTTTGAACCTAAATAAATTATATGTTAAAATAATTATAGTTAATTGTTTAAGCCTAATGATTTGTGATCACTATCGTTAATGGGCTAATTATTGGTAAGCACTGCTTATTATGCATATGTTTATGAATCCTTGTGTATAGGCTAATTATTGTTAAGCATTGCTCATCACTTTATTGACACAAGAAAGGCTCTCCTCCTAGCCATATATATACTGTGTTTGGTTACCCTATTGATACCATGACAAAGTATACCTTCTTTTCTAGAATAGAAGGAGTAAATCTCATAAAATTCACTATTGGATTTCTCTCTCTAATTTCTTGTGAATTTATCTATTAGGTAAGAGGATGGCTAAGGAATAAGGATTAATCTTCTCCATCAATCCTTTTAGGTAACTCTAACCTAATCCTTATTATTATACATGCCATATTTAGGATTTAATTAGTCTTCAGGATATAGGAATTTAATTTTTTGTTTATATCGTATGATATACTCGAAAAAGACTAGATAAATGTTAGATCTGTGGTCTGAAAACATGCATCAACTTCCAAAAATTCATATATCCTAAGTTACTTAAGCAAATACTTCAAAATTTTTACTGGGTTATTCTCTTATTAGTTAGCTTTCAAACAAAACTATTTTCAACTGAAATGATAAGCATATCTTGAGATATTCATTTCATGATGACTACTATCCAAGAAAGACTTTTTTTTCCAATAAGATTTCTTTACTGTTTTATACTTAAATATTTGTTTGGCTATTCAAACTCATATTTATAGATAAAGAGTAATAGGAACATATTTAGTCAAGGATTCAGCTTAGAGAAATAACACAAAATCAAAAAGGAAAATTGATCTTAGCTTATGCAAATATCTGTGGGGTGGAAATATATGTGGAAATATTTACAATACAAGTGCTAGTTTCTCTAGCCATGTGCAAGACTAAGTACTAGCTCTTGTATTTTTATTCAAAATAGAAGTCTACCTCTTATATGTGGTGTACATGAGGATATAAAAGATGAAAATATCCTTTTGTGAGGCTTCTCCAATCTATAGCCAAATAGAAGAGAAGAAAAGAAGATTTTCCTTCTCACTTGAATGATGGAAGCTTGTGTTTGCTATATTCTTGCAAGATCAAGAGTTATGATCTCATAAGGGCTGGTGATGGTTAAGGTAGGGAAGAAAAGATAGGTTTGGGTTGAACTTAAGATGTGTTCTAGAAAGGATTAGGGAATGGAGAGAAAGATGAGAGAATTCTTGAAAGTGTGTGAGTGAATGTGAGTAGGAGTTAATATGTGCCAAAAAAGGGAAATATCTACTTAGGTATGCAAGTGTAGCTTTGTAAGGAGCATGCAACCAATATGGGAAAAAATAGCCTAGGATATTGTAATCATGACAAAACTTTAGAAGATCTTTTGTAGATAATGTGTATTGAATATTGTGTAGGTTAAGCCAATGGGAAAAAGAGAGAAAAGGTTTTTACTAGATTTTGTGTAGTGTAATCATGAGTTAGGATCTAGTGAAGATTTAGAAGATCTTTAGGTGTATTTTCTTATTGAGTGTAATTATGGTTACATTTGAATCATGTGTTAGGGTTTGATCTATTAATTTAGATAATCCTACTAGATAAGGATGATGCATATGCATGGCTTATCTTCATAATTAAATGATAATGTCACAATCCTAAATCTAGTTTTATTAAATGAACAATCTTAAAAGGTGAGATTATCTTATAGTAATGATGATGATGATGAAAATCATGGGGGTATATATGCATGTATAGACTATGTAAGTTTTGTGCATGTGTAATTGTAGTACAATCTTAGGGTAATCATCTAATTATGTCATTATGGTAAAATTATATTAGTCCAAAACAATTATTTTAATTGATTCTATTCTATAATAATAATTTGCACTTTAGTATTTGGATTCTTAATTTAAATTGTATTTATTCAAGATCTTATTTCATTTTTATGTAATATTTGATTAGACTATCTTGTGACAAGTAATTATGACATATCTTTGAAATCATGATGACATATATTTGCAATCATGGCATATCTTTGTAATTATGACATCTCTTTGATTTGATTTTAGAGTAATCTTGACATATCTATATAATAATGACAAATTTTTAAATCATGATATGTAATCAGGACAAATCTTTGAAAGCATGATATGTAATTATAACAAATCTTCATATTATATTATTTTTTTAATTTCATGTCTTATAGAGTAATTGGTATTATTCACTAGTATTACTTTTTGTAGACTATTAGTAAACTATTAACTTTTGTGTTAACTTTCCCATTATGTGGCCACGTTCAAGCATCTAGTTATTAATTTAATTGCTTGCATTCACTAAGTCATCAAACAAGCAATATTAGGGATGTTATAAGAAAAATGTACATCGGTTGTGTTTGCTCTAGAATCCTTCAAAAAGCATCAATGCTTAGTGTTTTAAGTGATAACAAAATCAATTTCGTGAAAATACTTTGTAGAAGAACTAATTGTTTGTTTGAGTTTCTTGAGTATACAAACAGGTTTGTTCTCATTAACATATAACTTCATAAACAATTGTTATTTTCATGAAACTATGTGTAAACATGTTTAATCTTATTCAAAGAGATTTAGAACTTAAAAAAAGTGAAAAATAATCCTTGAAATGGACGCTGGTATAATGAGAGCATGAAATAATTTATCAAAAATAAGAAACCAAAACTCAAATTTTTAGAAAGTATTACATGACGACAGAAAGTGTCATTCAAGTGAAGATTTCAATCCAACTCTGACGCAAAGTATGACTACCATCTTCAATCATCATGATCATGATATCAAATACAACAAGCTCTGATTAAAGCATGGAAGATCAAAAAGGATGTCCAGAAATTAAAATAGCACTTCAAAATGTATGTTTATTGTAAATGATGCACTTTACAGAAATGGAAAGGAAAATTTAAAATTCAAATTTTAAAGTCAAACTTAATCAGGGACTAATAATGATATTTCTTTTCAAATATAGTCAACTGCCCTAGCTTCTAGAAGAAAAAGTTCAGAAATTTCATTCAAAAAGCAAAACATAGTTTCTGAAGGTAGACTTAGAAACCTCCATTTGATATAAAAGGAGATGGTGTGCTTATAACTCAAGACTTTTGATTATTACCTTGTGCTGAAATGTTCAAGAAATTTTCTCTCATCTTTTGTAAACTATTATAACTTGTAATCAATTTCTTTCATCTATAAAAATCTTCTTTCTAACTTTTCATTAGTTAACATCTTGTTTTTAGGAAGAATAATTAGAAAGATGTCATTCAAGTTTTCAGCTCTAATATTGTTTTATTATGAGAAAACTTGAGTGCATGATAGTTTTAGTGATCTAACCCAAACATATCCTTTATAACCCAATCAAGTAGTGGTCGTTGTTAGATAGCTTGGAAAGGCTAGCCAAAGACTGCTTAAAGGTGATAGTAGAGTGAGCTACTAGTCATGGTAAGTTAGCTTGAAAAGACTAATCAAAGACTACTTCGAAGTGACAGCAGAGTAAGCTACTGGTCATATAGAGATAGCTTGAAAAGGCTATAAAAAGAGTATCTAACTTTCTCTGGGTTGAGAAAGGGTTGTTTAGTGGAACTCAATAGTTATTGAGAACTGGATGTAGGCAGGTTGGCTAAACAATATAAAAACTTTTGTGCAGTATCTTCTCTTTTCCTAAATATCCTTTATATTCTATTTTTGTGCTTATAATATTTGCTCTTTTGAAAACTTCTTTAAGCTTGTTTTTCTTATCTTTGCTTTAGCTGACATATACTGATGTTATTTCTATTGCATTTAAAGTTCACACTTGATAGTACTTGTTTAAGATTTTCATAAATTAAAAAGGAAAGAGAAGTCAAAGCATGATTCAACCCCTCTTCTCGTGCACTTGTCAACCTACAGGTTGATTTTTGGGTGAATTTGTCAAATTAAGTTGATCTTCTAAGGCTATAGATAAATATAGTTTCTTTTGAGGACTATCTTGTTAGGGACATATTCTTTCAAGAGCCAAATGGTAGTTCTCCTTAACTACTTTAGCACTTGATCAAGTCATTGACAAAATATACCTTAAAAGAAACTATATTGATTTGTGATTCATCAAAGATCCATTATGTTTAACAAATACATCCAATTGTTGATTGGCGTCCACTTCAAACATAGACGTGATTACATGCCACATTGTGTGCTAAGATGACACATCAGTAAAATCACCACTTTAGCTCCCAAAAGATCATGTCTGTTGACAAAATATACCTTAAAAGAAACTATACTCATTTGTGTCCCATCGAAGATTGATTATGTTTGACAAATCCACCTAATCGTTGATTACCCTCCGCTTCAATAAACAGAAGTGATTACATGTCATATTGTGTGCTAAGTTAGCAAGGTAGAATAACCATTTTAGCTCCTAAAAGATCATATCTTTGACAAAATTGATTATGTGTCATGTTTTATTCCAAGTTCACATGGTATAATAATCACTTTAGCCTAAAAAGATCATATAATTGACAAAATAGCCTTGAAAAAAATCATTTTTATTAACTAAAATGGATATGGGTTGTAACACCTTGAAATTATTCCAAAATTTTATTTCAATTTTATTAATTATAATTTCATAATTGAATTAGTCATGATAAGAACGGCTTAGAAAAAATGTGAATAGAGGCCCTGCGGGCCTATTAGGACAGCTGAAGCCTTAAAATCGGGATCCGGAGATGCTCAGACTAAGAAATGACATGAAAAAGGTTATAAATGGTTAGAAATGAAACTCTAGACCTAGAATTAAATTGTACGCATTATTTGTTTTCTTGAGTACGGTATTTTATCCATTCGGTAAAATTTTGATGTGCAGTTTCTTACACTATATGAAACTTCCAGTGCAAGTTTTCTACTACCCTTGACAAGTGTATGGCTAGGAATTGGCTGCATTATTATATTTATCAAGATTTAATTATAACCACATAAAATTCTAAATTTCTTCAATGAAATAATTTTTGTGGTAGAAAATTACACATTTTCTTATAGCCCTCTTCACTTCTTCTCAAAAATTTCAGCCAAGCTTCTCTATTTATAGCCCTCTTCACTTCTTCTTCTTCATCAACATGTCATAACCTAGCTTAAAACCCTAAGTTACAACACCAAGAATCTTATAATCAAAGCACAAACTACAACTTACCTCTTGAAATCCCTAAATCAACTCTCTATAAAGAATCCTCATCTCACTTCACTATCAAGATTAGTTGTTGTCCTTGCTGTCTAGGAGGAGGATTTGATTGGTTTGAGTTGAAAATTGGGTGTAGAAGCTCTTAGAAAAGTGAATATAAGCTCAAAGGTCTTCCAATGACAAGTAGGGTTTCTTTTAGCCTCTTTTTCTTTTTCAAAATTGGTTCTGAAATTATTTGAATAATTAAGTTGGAAATTTTTTATTTTATTGAATGATCATATATATATTTGTTGAATTTTTTAATTGGGTGGAATGAATTGAAGTTGTTAGAAAGCTTTTTTGTCAAAAGAAGTTGTAGTTAGGTTGTTGAAATCTCAAATTTAGGCAGATAGGTCATTTTATATGATTTTTTTCACATAGATAGAGACATTATTTTGAGCAAAAAATTTTATATGATGAAGCTAACATATGAAAGTGTCTTCAATATTTTTCTTGAGTTCATTTGAAGTGTCTTACTATTTTAAAAAATTCGTAAACCGAGCTAGTTAGGGTTTCTGCCTAAACAACCAATTTTGAAGCACTGGATTTTTCTAATTTTGTTACTATACCAAATGATGATTTTTGAAATGTTGTAGACATCTTGAAGTCCAATTCTGAATTTTTATAAAATTTAATCTATTCATTTGGTATGGTAATAAAATTAGGAATTTTGACTATTGGCTAGAATTAGGAGGTTTCTAACCTCCAAAATTGTATAATTTTGTCAGTATAGCTAGAGACCTTATTTTTTTCTAAAATTTTTATAAGGTTTCATAGACATATTGAATTATCTCTGAAAAATTGTTTTACTCTATTTTGATGATAATTAGTAGCTTATCCATAATTTTCTTCAAAATTGAAATTCTGGACAGCATGCTAATTAGCTGAATCTACAATGAAATGTCAATGACTTGATGTCTAGTATACTATGTGAGTGTTTTGATGATGTTACACATATGTACCTGCGAATGCTTATAGCCATTGCTCCTGTATGAAGAGTAGACTAAGAACTATGAATTGTGATTAAGAGAAATAGATATGCATGGTGTATCTTGTAATTTAATTGTTGATGTTGTGCATATATGATTGTAATGTTTATGCATATGACATGGAACATGGAGCATGGAGTATGAAATATGAAATATGAAATAAGTCATCCCCTTTGACATTGAATTAGGGAAAGTAAACCTGGCTAGGAGTAGATCTGTATAAGAGTCAAAGAAAGTAAATCTGATAATCATATATATGAATGAGCTAAATCCTAATAAGCAGTTTATTACTTTGGAGTAGGCAAGGCCACTTATGTCAAGGGCATGTCAAATCAGAGACACCCTTCAATATGTCAGAGGCACATAAAGATGAGATGCCTTTTGGCATGTCAAGGATATGTAAAGAAAAGAAAGATATGAGATATCCTTTGATGTAGCAAGGATATGTAAAGATAAAGAGAGATCCCTTTCGACATATCAAGGGCACATAAAGATAATCTCACTAAAGACAGTCATTGCATTTATCATATGCATACTCGTGTTACATTGAATTATTTGTCTAAGATAATTTACTATGATTTTGAACATTATGATATATGTGTAATAAGTGATTGAATACTAAAAGAAACCTACTTTGGAAAAATGGTTTTGAACTTAGAAATGAATCTTTGGTATATGTTGCATGATCACATTTTTCTTAATAAACTGAAGTAGCTAGGATGATGACGATGATATTGATTATTATGTATTTGGAGATGCCCTATTGAGAATTTCACAATTCTTACCTCTATGTTTTGTGTTTCTGTGTCGTTTCTAGATTGGTCTAGAGGACAATGAGGGTTCTACTATTGAAGAAATTGATTTGTATTAGCTCGACAGCTGAAACCCCATATTAGTTTTACTTCGTTGCATAAATATATGTGTATGTGTGTGTGTAAACATATGATAAGAGAGATGTACATTAAGGCTCATAGAAGAACTTTTTGTTGCATTTGAACTTGTATTCAATATATACTTTGTTTCTTTATTATATATTTTAGTAGAATTATGAATCAATTATTGCACGATTCCATCGCAATTGCTATTGATACTTAATCAAATTTTGATAATTTATAAGTAATAACTTCCAAGTCTAATGTCATGGTTTAAGGATGCTATTATAGATGGAAGGGTGTTACATAGGTTGACATTGGGATGGATTTTCAAACATAATGGATTTGTGCAGGGTTACGAAAAAATATAATTTCTTTTGAGCTATTTTGTTAGCAATATAATCTTTCAAGGTCAATGACAGTTCTCCCTTAGATTTAAAACCACCAACATATGGTTGATTATAGTAATAGATGTTTTTTTCTTTTAACAATTGGTCTTATGTTCGAGCCCTGTGTATAGAATAATTAGTGTAGAGAATATATTGCTTGTGATTTCTCAAATGCTCGGAAGCAATTGCCTTAATGCCTTTACTTGGATTAGAAAAAAAAAAGAAAGAGTTGATTTAAAATCCACTATCCCCATTTCTTCTCCATCTTACAAAGTTGGCATATCCACAAAATTCTACGCATTAAGGTAGCGTTTGGTGGTGGTGACAGGACAGAAAATACAAGAACAATAAATACAGTGGAGATGAAGATATAAAAAAAAAGTCTCCATATCGTGTATGGTTATGGAGTATAAAATATGATAACTATCTCTGTATTTTGTTTAGAAATATGGAGGCAATACAATAAATACATAGTAAAAGACATATATACCTCTACCAGACCATTGCTAGTGGTCTAGCAGCAGCACTACCCATGGGTTTGAGGATAGATAATATGTATAGGAGTATTATTAGAAGAAAAAAATGTTAAATTTTTGTCTCTATATTATGTTCCTGCTATATCCATGTTTTGAAGGTACATAAATTTTATATATTTTTATTCTCGGGACAGAAAGAAATTTTTTTTATCCCCTATTTTTATTTCTATTACTAAATAAGTTTGTGTGATTTATTTTTATATCTTTATATCACAAACCAAACGTTACCTAAAGATTTTACTAATTTTGAAATTCTCGAATATTGTTCGAGGATCGAATTCTTGATAGTGGAACGAGGGAAACGGAACAGAAAATCGAAAGTTAGAAACAAAGGATCTCATTCAGTTAACTTACATAAAAATCTTAAACGTAATTTTTCCATAAATTAATAACCAAAGAAATTAATTAGCACGTAGTTAAAGAAGATAGGAATACCTACCAAAAAAAAAAAAAAAAAAAAAGATAGGAACTCCGATTGACTTTCTTTAGTCATGCCGCATTAAATTGTCATTTTCCTCTACCATTCTCTCTCTTGACTGACTTTGCTTTCTTGCGGCGAGATCCCACACAGCCACCAAACTCGACCTCCCCAGCAACAGACGCCAATCTTTGGTTTGTCCATCGCCTTCTTCCATCTTCTCTGTCGTGTTTTCTACGTTTGATTTTTCCACAAAACAAAAAAGAAGGAAAAAAAAATGCCCTCTTTTGCTCTTCAAGTCTTCTCTCTCTCTCTCTATTGACATCTTTGATCCTCTTGTGCACACCTTAGTCCCTCCAACCCCAAATCCTTTCCCTCTTCAAAGGACGTGCAAAGCTTTGTTCATCAGCTTTAACTAGAAGTGGGGTTTTGGCTTCTTGCTTCACTCTCAACGAAGGATTTTCATGCTCAAACTCGCCTGGTCAATCAGTTTTTGGTTTGTTGTGACTTTTCAATGAATTTAGAGTCCTTTTGATGCGTTGTGTTTCGCTGTATGGTTAATTTGTTTTATTATGGCCGCCTGCAAGAAACCCCGGCTTAGGGATGTGGCTTTGCGCCGTCTGTTATATGTCGTCTTTGGTGCTTTGTGTGGGGTTTTGCTGCTGATGTTTCTCTTTGGATCAGATTCTGCATCAGATATTGTGACTCCAGATTTTGAAAGTGTCGATGATGATGATTCTGCATATCATCATGACTTGAAGGTCTCAAATGGGGACAGCCTCCCTAAACAGAATGACTTGTCTCTTAAATTGGAAAAGCTGAATGGGTTGCCTCCGAGGAACTTGGATCTGTATCCAACACTTGCCAAGGATCATATAATTGTTGTTTTATATGTTCACAACCGGCCTCAGTATCTGAAAGTAGTTGTTGACAGTCTTTCAAAGGTTGTAGGCATTAATGAGACCTTACTAATTGTTAGTCATGATGGGTACTTTGAAGATATGAACAGGATCATTGATGGTATCAGATTCTGCCAAGTTAAGCAGATATACGCTCCATACTCACCTCATTTGTTTTCGAATAGTTTTCCTGGAGTCTCTGATCGAGACTGCAAGGACAAAGATGTTGCCAGCAAGAAGCATTGCGAGGGGAATCCTGATCAGTATGGGAACCACCGCTCGCCGAAGATTGTGTCGTTGAAGCATCACTGGTGGTGGATGATGAACACGGTGTGGGATGGATTGAGTGAGACAAGGGAACATTCTGGTCATATTCTTTTCATTGAAGAAGACCACTTCATATATCCGAACGCATATCGCAATCTGCAGATTCTAATTTCACTGAAGCCTCAGAAATGCCCTGATTGTTATGCTGCAAATTTAGCACCTTCTGATGTGAACTCGAGAGGTGAAGGGTGGGCGAGTATAATTGCGGAGAGAATGGGAAATGTAGGTTATGCTTTCAATCGAACTGTTTGGAGGAAAATACACAATAAGGCTAGAGGGTTTTGTTTCTTTGATGACTATAATTGGGATATCACAATGTGGGCAACTGTTTATCCCTCATTTGGCAGTCCTGTTTACTCGTTACGGGGTCCCAGGACTAGTGCAGTTCACTTTGGGAGATGTGGTTTGCACCAGGGTCAGGGGGAGAAGAAGGCTTGCATTGATAATGGCGTGGTGAACATTAACGTAGAAGAGCTTGACAAGGTTTCTAATATTGAATCAGATTGGGAAGTCCACACCTATAAAAATCAGCCTGGTTACAAGGCTGGCTTTAAGGGTTGGGGAGGCTGGGGTGACGACAGAGACCGCCGCTTATGCTTGAGTTTTTCCAACATGTATCACTCCAAAGGCACCTCATCTCCTTTGTAAGAGTTGAGTTTCTTGCTGCCTATTGCCTCGTCCTTCTTTTACTCTTTGGTTTCTGTTTGCTATACACCACAATGTGAGAAGATTTTAGTCTTCAGTATAGGGATTCATATTAGTCCTTTGGAAATGATGTTAGGGTCCATAATTACTTTGATAACTACAACTAAATCTTATGTATTTGTAGGTTATTACATTGAAAGGATATTCATATTGGTTCTTCCCCACATAAAGAAAGCTTTTGTATTATGTGAACTAATCTCCCGCTTTGGACGTGCACTATGGTAGGTGTGGGAAACTTCCTGTTAGGGGGCCTCTGAGACCTTTAGTTTTCTGCAATCATGTTTTCCCATTCATTGTACAAGAAGGCACTCATCGACTATGCCAAGGGAGGGTAGCATTATCTATACTTCTTTGTATGCTGTCTGTGTACCTTTTCTGTAAGCATAATGATTGCATCAAAGATTAGACTCTGCTTTTAATCCTTACTAACTACATCGATTCTAATATTTAAATTTGAAAACAAGATATAGCAGAGAGTAAATCATTAATGAAGTTGATGCATAATTGCATAGTTTGTTACTTGACCAATGTTAAATACTTAAAATAAGTAAATAACTAAAAAGGAAAACATTAAATTAGTATTTACAATTTTACATGATACATTTAAATAGTTGTTTCCAATATCAGAAGTCTTAATCTATTATTTTGCCTACTATGGCTTTTGTTGTGAGATTATTTTTCCTCTCTTGTTACTGGGGGAATGAGGATGCGGATTTTAGGTTGATCTTGGTTATTGTTGAATGGGTTTGAGCCATTCGTACAATTTTTTCTGCTTTTGTACTCTGGAGGACATAATTGTAGATGAGTGATCAAAAATTGAAACTCCAAAGTTTAATGAATTTTTTATTTTCGATTAACAAAATGAGAAGAGGATTGCCTGAGCTTATGTTGAAGGAATCTATGAAGAAACGGACTGTGCTAATATCTAGCTATTTGTTTAGAAATGAGGTTGCTGTGTAAAACCAACATCTCTAATGACAGACAACTCAATCTATATGTCTCAATGAAGGTGCTCAAAATCAACAGTACATAGAATAAGGGATTGGGGTGAAGAACTAATGCAATAGAAGTGTTGTTTTATGGATTTGAATAGTGTCTGCAATATGAATAGGGTCTTGAACAGTAATTTCTGTGTTTGATGGAAATTTTGAGCAAAATGGTTTTGATGGAAATTTTGAGCAAAATGGTTTTGGGTTTTAGCAACTGGATGAATTCAAACTCTGATCAAGTGAAGCTAGGGTTGACACCCACGTTCTGAGGCATCAAACTTAAGATACAAATAACACATCTTGTGGCTAGGTTTTCTCAAAGCATGGCGTCTCAGACTCTCATTAGTCCAATACTTACGTCTAATATTGTAAATGATAAATGAAAGCCTAAATAATTATATTAGAAGTCTACAGAGACACCATAGGACATGACTAAATTTCTAATGCTCAAGCTACGAAGTGCTGAAATGTCGATTTCAGAGGATATGAAGTCGGAAGTAGCAGGTGATTCATAATTCATAAACCTGTAAATTAATGACATAATGATGCTGCGTTATATTCATATTACAAGCAGCTTTATGTGTTTTTCCGGTTGCCTGCTTCTGCATCTGGTTTAGTGAAGTCTAATTGACTAAGGGTGGACCAATTCGATTAACTCAAACACATAAATCTCCTAAAATAAGGTGATTTGAGCTAAAGTTAGAGATTGAAACTCTAGCTTAAGGGTTCTTCAAATCACTATAGTAAGGCTTTACATAAAATCAGATTAAGAGAAGTTAAAAAAAATGGAAACCAAAGCAACTTGCATTAATGTAATAGTAGCAGTACAATGGCAAAATGATGAAAGGAAAAACTTTGAAACGAATAGCTAATTCTTTGAAGACTCGTAGCATGTCTCATTTACACAAACAATCTTTTATTTATAGTTACCTAGTAAGGCTACGTGTATGACCATAGCTCCTATTTTTTAGCAACCACTACTCATGCCTTGATGCACGTTCATTCAGTTGTGACACCACTTTGCCTTGCTGGACCAATATTCTTTTAAATCACGCAAGTCCAATCCTCTTATTCCAGCCATTCCTTTCCGCCACTTGGGCTTGCGTTTTTACCAAACCCAATTCCCTTTTCCAGCCACGGCAACCTATTGTTTTTGTATTTGGGTCTGTGCTGGTTGACTTTTTGGGTCTGCAAATTTGCCCCATATGCCTCTTCCTGCCCAAGGAATGTATGACACGTAAAGGATTAGGTCCCCATTGAAGCCTCTGGTAACGTGATTAGCTAATATGCAAAAAAATAAAAATAAAAATATACAATCCAAATAATTTAATTTCAACTGAATTTCAAAATCGTGAAATACTTTCAAAATATAAATCCTAAATATGAAACTGTATAATAGCAATAATCTAGGTCACAGTCAAACATAATTAATAAAATAGCTGAAATACATAATAGTAGCAGATATTTTGGGTGGTAGCAGATATTTTGTAACGTTCATTGATGATGCTTCACGAAAAGTGTGGGTTTATTTCCTAAAGAGGAAGGACCAGGTATTTCAATATTTCAAGAGGTTTCATGCCATGGTGGAGAGAGAAACTAGGAAACCTTTGAAGTGTCTTCGCAGAGACAATGGGGGAGAATACATTTCCCATGAATTCAAGAATTATTACTCTGAACATGGCATCAGGCATGAGAAGACGGTTCCTGGCACCCCACAACATAATGGTGTGGCCGAAAGAATCAACAGAACCATTATGGAGAAAGTCAGATGTATGTTGAGAATGGCTAAGCTACCTAAGCCATTTTGGGGTGAAGCTGTTCAAACGGCGTGCTACCTGATTAACAGATTTCCGTCTGTTCCTTTGGGTTTTGACATTCCTAAGAGAGTATGGTTCGGACATGATGTTAACTACTCTCATTTGAAGGTTTTTGGATGCAAAGCCTTTGTTCACGTAAGTAAGGAGCAAAGACAGAAGCTTGATGATAGAGCCATTCCTTGCATATTCATGGGCTATGGAGATGAGGAATTTGGCTACAGGTTATGGGATCCAGAAACGAAAAGGATTATAAAAAGTAGAGACATAGTATTTCACGAGTAAGAAGTTATGTCGGATTCTTCTATTCCAGAGAAAACTACTGAATCTGGTGATAAAGTTGATTTTACACCAGTCTCTCTTCCTAAAGAAAATGCCACAAAAGGGGAAGAGGTTCAAGACTATGGGGTTGATAATGAAATAGCTGTTGATGATGCTGGAGATGGAGAAGGTGTTGAGCAGGGGGAGCAAGCTCATACACCACAGCTTAGAAGATCTAATAGAGTGCGATATCCATCCAGCAAGTATCCCAGGTCGGAGTATGTCCTTCTCACTGATGAGGGGGAGCCAGAGAGTTTTGAAGAAGTTCAAACTCATAAGGATAAAGTTCAGTGGATCAAAGCCATGAAAGAAGAGATGGATTCCTTGTAGAAGAACGATACTTATTAGTTAGTAAAACTCCCTAAAGGCAAGAAAGCCTTGAAGAATAAATGGGTGTTTAAGCTGAAGAAAGATGGTAACAAGCTAGTGAAGTATAAGGCTCGCTTGGTTGTAAAAGGCTTTGGTAAAAAACGAGGGATAGATTTTGATGAGATTTTCTCTCCAGTTGTCAAAATGAGTTCTATTCGAGTTATTCTCGGATTGACGGCGAGCTTGGATTTGGAGCTTGAGCAGTTAGATGTGAAGACTGCATTTCTCCATGGTGATTTGGAGGAAGAAATCTACATGGATCAACCAGAAGGATTTGAGGAGACTGGAAAAAAGAACATGGTTTGCAGATTGAAGAAAAGTCTGTATGGTTTGAAGTAGGCTCCTAGACAATGGTATAAGAAGTTTGACTCATTCATGATGGGTCATAGATATACCAGGACAGATGCAGATCACTGTGTATATGTCAGAACATTTCCAGGTGATAAGTTTATCATCCTTCTATTGTATGTAGATGATATGTTGATAGTAGGACAGGATGCAAAGATGATTGGTGATCTGAAAAAGGAGCTATCCAAGTCCTTTGATATGAAAGACCTAAGCCCTGCAAAGCGAATTCTGTGTATGCAGATTTTGCGAGACCGGATGGCTAGAAAGCTTTGGTTGTCACAAGAAAGATATGTGGAACGGGTTCTAGGCAGATTCAATATGAAGAATGCTAAAACAGTTAGCACACCATTGGCCAATCACTTCAAACTCAACAAAAAAAGTTGTCCCACTACTGACGAAGAAAAGAAAGCTATGGTTGATATTCCTTACTCCTCAGTAGTCGGGAGTTTGATGTATGCCATGGTTTGTACTTGGCCAGATATCGCTCATGCGGTTGGAGCTGTTAGCAGGTTTCTTTCCAATCAAGGTAGAGATCATTGGGAAGCTGTGAAGTGGATCTTGAGATATCTGAAGGGAAGTTCGAAAATGTGCTTGTGCTTTAGAGGACCAAACCAGTTCTGGAAGGCTATGCAGATCTTTGATATGGCGGTGATGCCGACAAAGAGAAAATCTACTTTTGGATTTGTGTTTACTTTTGCAGGTGGAGCTGTGTCTTGGCAGTCAAAACTGCAAAAGTGTGTTGCCTTGTCCACTACTGAGGCAGAATATGTTGCTATGACTGAAGCTGGAAAAGAAATGCTTTGGTTAAAAAGATTCCTGGAACAATTGGGAATGAAGCAGAATAGGTCCATTATCCATTGCGATAGTCAAAGTGCTTTGGATTTAAGCAAGAATGCGATGTATCACTCGCGGACGAAGCACATTGATGTCAGGTATCATTGGTTGCGTCAAGCAGTAGAGGAAAAACAATTTAAGCTGGAGAAGTTTCACACTGATGAAAATCCTGCAGATATGATGACAAAAGTTGTAGCACGATATAAGCTTCAACTTTGTGCTGAGTTGATCGGCATGGATCCTAGATGATTGCTCCTAGATTACTTCCCCATCGGCTGGAGGGGGAGAATTGTGGGGTCCAACCGGCAAGATTGAAGCCGCCGGGGAAGAAATTTTCCCACGCGCGAATAGTAAAATCACTGTTCACGCATGATGATGTCAGTGCTGACACAAGAATTTTCAACGCGTGAACAGTGAAATCACTGTTCACGCATGAAGAGTTCGGTACTGAAGGAGAATTTTCAACGCGTGAACAGTAAATTAATTACTGTGCACGTGTTAAGCTCCCTCTATAAATAGAGGCGAGGAAGCAACATTCAGAAGCATCAAAGCAGCGGATGAACAAGCTGCAAAGGAGAGAAAAATAACAGAGAGTGTGTTATTTTTCTGAGAGTGAGAGGAAAATAGAGAGTGTGAGTAAATCCCAGAGAGTGTAGGGTGTGGGTATATACACCGGGAATATTTTTGGGTATCATCTTTATTACTCCTTGGTACTGTAAAATTGTAGTATTTGAATAGGAAGGTTCTCACCGGGAAACACTATATTTACCTCTTGGGTTGGAGAGTGTGGAAAGGATATTGTGTAATTATCCTGAATATAGTGGAATATTTTTCGGAGTTTGTCCCGTGGTTTTTCCTTCGGTATTTGGGGGTTTCCACGTTAAAAATTCGGTGTGCATATTTCTTGATCTGTTTCGGTGGCGTGAATAGTGACATGGGTCCCACCACCGTAAATAGTAACTCTAAATTTACTATTCACATGAATAGTGATATGGTTCCATTGCTGAGTGCTGTCCGCGTGAATAGTGATAGTAGGTCCCACCGTGAATAGTGATTAGCGGGTCCCACTATGAATTACTATTCATCCTGATATTTATTTTTCGCTGCGCTACGCCGATTGGTAGATTTAATTCTATCAGATTTATTTTGGTACTCATTGCCACACATTATGCATCATTTAATTACACTGTGAATCAGTCTCTGAGCCCAACAGTTACCACTCCCCAATTCCCAGACTTCTAATGTTCTGCCTACCTTCATTCCTCAATCCTCACACTACCTTGGATATAAAGTCTCTCCGCCTAGCAAAGATTATCCCACCAAATCCTCGCATAATCTCTCTCTCTCTTTTTCACTCTTTCTCTCTTTCCTTTTGTCTTCCAACTCAGCATAGTTACACAAGAGTCACCCCTACATTCTCTCTTAACATTCATTTCAGGAATTACAAGAAAGCCCAAAATGTGATTGGCGAGGTTCCTAGCAGTTGATCTCACACATTGTCAAATAAGTTTGAGCTATTGGTAGAATTTTTTAAGCTTTTTTTCTCAGGTGGACATAATTGTAGACATGTGATGAAAAATTTGAAACTTGGTTTATGAATTTTGATATTCCATTCACAGGATTTGGAGAGGAATAGCTGAGCTTATGTTGAAGGAACTAAAAAGTTAGGGCAAAGCTGTAATGCCCCAATTTTTACTGCTATGTGAAAATTACCAAGATGCCCCTAGGTAATTTTTACACGTAATTCGAGGTCAAATAATCCTCAATAAAGGAATATGACATTAGAGAAATATCATAGGAGAATTGATTAGCGATTCGTGCGAAAGTCGCAAACCCCAATTTTTCTGTACGTGTAAAATGACCAAAATGCCCCTGAGGTCATTTTTACCTAGAAATCAAGGATAATCAATCTAAATTATCTTTGAGGGGTTAATTTTATGCCTGATGGGGATTATATATGCCTTAGAGGTAAAAATCTCAATCCTCAATTTTTACCGTTTGTATAATTACCGTTTTACCCCTGTAGTAATTTTACATGAAATTATATAATCTTTGAATTCGGTTTTCACCCAAAAGTTCAAAATGACTATTTCAAGTATGATTTGAGATTGTCCAGTATTTACAGAGAGTTTTTATGTGAAATTACCTTTTTACCCCTAGTTGTACTAAATAGATTTACTTGTGTAATCAAGGTAGTATTAAAGTTCTATTTGAACTCGAAATGATTTCACTCATCAACCTTGAGTTTAAATTAATTACCTAAGGTTAAAAAAAATAATTACTGAGGTAATTAGAGTCTAAATTACCTAAGGTAAAAATAAAAATTACCTTTCCTTAATTATGAAAGCTCATAAAATTAATGATATTTGAGATCAAAGTTAAGATTTCGGTTTAGGTAAAATCTTGTACATTTACATTTTCTTATCCTAAGTTTAGAACTTATGTTACAAATTGATTTTTACTCACTTGAAATTAACTTCATTCATTAGTGTATGATTACTCTTTTTACCCTGTCTTAAATTGTTCTAAACACTTACTCTTTTACTATTTTCACTAACCTATCAATTCCTAATCTTTTACCTAAGTAAGTACACATCTGATACATGATTTATCACTTGCAAAATAACATAAATCTGATCATAAAAGGACCAGAAACCAGCGGCCATCACACTCTCAATGGTGGTCATATTTCATTTTTTTTTATTTCAAAGATTATTGCACTACATCATTAGGCACCACCATGATACCAATACTTTATTTTTTTTTCTTCAAGATACACCTCAAATACATGTCCTACCATGAATGAAAGAATAAAACTTATCCCCCATTATTCCCTAAAGTAGCCGTGTCCTCCATGTTCTCATGTTGTACAAATTTTAAAATTCATTCAAGAATAATGCACACAAACACATCATAACATTACCATGTGTTCTTTTTAGTTGTCTTGTACATTTTTGGATCAAAGATTCTGATCACATTTCAGCCTAGGAGCAGCAGCCATACAACCCCCATAATGCCCCCATTTTATTTTATTATTAAAGAATTAAGCACTCAAACAACCTCATGACAATACCATGTGATCTTTGAGTTGTTTTGCATTGTTTTTGAGCAAAAATTCTGACCATCTAACAAGCTATATGCAGCGGCCATAATGCTCATCATCTCACCATATTTTAATTCTTTCTTCCAACAAAAATGCACATGCTACATCATTATACCACTTGCTTTCTTTTCCTTTCTCTTACATTGTTTTTAGTAAGAAAATTCTAGCCTTGCAATCAGCCAAAGAAATGTGAGAATGGAGCTTCCATTTCATCATATTTTAGTATAGTCCATCCATAATGCATGACCAACATCATGACTACACCATATGCATTCTTTTTCTAAGTTTTCTTTAATTAAAAGGATGAACAAACTCCTCCATTTCCAGCCTTATACCACACGGCCAAACCTCTTCAAAATGGCTATAAATAGATGTTCTTCCATTGCCAAAATGCACACACAAACATTCCTAGCCTTAGCATTTTCTTACTTGATAGTTTTCTTACTCAAAGTTTGCTCAAAGTTCTCTAATTCTCTCAATACTTCAAGCTTTCTTCTTTTTCCTCATTCCCACTCAAGAGACTCCATTCCCAACCTCTAACCAAGCTCTAAACCTCAACCATACACATTCCAACCATAAATCAACTCCTAAACACATAACCTTTCCATTATCAAACACAAAAACACAAGAGAAGTCCTCCCTCCAATTGCTCTAATCTTGGCCAAATTTCAAGGACATATTTTCTTCTTCTAACTTCTCTAAAGATCAAGCATTACCTTTTGATAACAAGAAACAACTTGGTAGGGATTTTATTTCATGTTCTTTCTCTTGTTCTTTCTTTATATTTTTGATTTTTATGATTTGATTATGACCATGGATTGATGATGAGGAATCATGGTGGTGGTTATGAATCCATCATTTAAATGAACTCTAAAGCCCAAGGTTTAATTCTTGATGTTAAAAGATTAATAAAGGAATTACTAAGTTTTGAGTTTTAAGCTTAACAAGATATAAAAATGAACTAGCATCCATATTTATGTTTCAAGTTCTTGCACATCATATTTAAATTTCAAGCCCTGCATAATCATATTTAATTTCAAGTTCATCATCTTAAATCTTGAAGATAATAATATGAATTTGCATTCTCATGTTTAAATTTCAAGTAATGCATTTTATGTTTCAAGTTATCACTAAACTTTGAAGATCTAAAAATAAACTTGCATCTTCATATTTATATTTGAAGTATTAAATATCATGTTTATATTTCCAAGTTATCACTTTATAATGATAAAGATTAAAAATGGATTGCATAGCATATCTATGATTCTTGCTATCACCTAAATCTCTAAAAGCTCAAAAGCTACCTCTTTAATCTTAAATAGGAATTCTTATACTTAAATTAAGTTAATTTCAGCCTCTTGATGTTCTTGGTATTAAGATTCATTTATTTTATTTTTAAGGCTTTGATCTTGTCTTCAAATTACTTAAATAATTCTTGTTAGAGTTAGAAACCCAAAGATGTTAAAGATTGTGCTTTTCTCAAGCTTTTTGATTTAAAAATTATGTGACCTGACTTAAATAAAATGGTTAGAATACTATTTTATAAGGTTTGAATGTGTATAAATTACTTAAAATTGATATAAGAATTTTTTTAGCATTTTTGAGCTAAACTAATAATTAGAAAGGATCAAAATCGTAATTTTATAAAGCTTTAGACAATGAATTTTCTGGATTAATTCCTCACTAATTTAATACTGATCTTTTGGTTTATATATATTGGAATTATTAGTATTTTATGTATAAATTGTTTTTGGTATCTTAGAGGTTAAAAAGAATAATTACAAGTATTAGTTTTGATCGATTCATAAAATGCGGAAAGTTGTGTCCTAAACTATTAATTATGTAATTTTTTTGATTCAAAGAATTTGAATTAGAGTAAATAATGATATCTGATGTGTATATGTGTTTAGAATACTATTTATGATGTTTAGAGAAAGTTTTAGAAGTATTGGCTTTTTAAGTGTTAAAAATAAGTAACTTTGTACTTTGACCCCTAAAATATGTTAAATTTAGTCTATGGCCCTAAAAGATTTTTATGATGAGTTTGAATGGTTTCTAATAGTTATATATCTCTTGAAATATATTGGTTAAAGTTAAAGATCCTTAATTTATGAGTAGATGTTAAAAAGGGGTAATTATGTTTTGACTTGTAACCTTTGAGAATTGTGATTTGACCCTTTGGGACTTAAACGTAAATATTGATAATTTGATGAGATGAATATGATTGATATCTTGTGATGGCGATATTCATATATTGAGATTTATATGGGATATATGCAATGAAATATGATGCATGTTTATGTGATTTGATTTATGGCATGTTACGGTTATGTCTGATTCATTGAGATGTATAAGTTCATGAAATTTATGAGCATGAAATATTAATGATGAGTTATTCATGTTTGCATCTCTATTTATATCATGCCAAGATTTAAAGTAACGTAAAACACATGGAAATGATCTTCTAGACTCCCCGAATTAAAGGTTATGAGAGGTGATCCGAATAGGAAGTGAGCTTTTGGACTCCCCGATTTAAAGGTTATGAAAGGTGATCTTAATGCCCCCTATCCTGTACCTTAAGAGTCAGGAATTTAACTTATCAAAAGGGATAAGATTACGATAGTGACAACTAGTGAGGTATGAGCTCATAACCTAGAACTCTCGAGAAAAGATAGAATTATAGGGCGGCCCCCAAGGAAAAGAGAATAAAGAAGTTTAAGTCACCTGTAAGAATAATGGTCATGATGTTCTTTATATCATATGCATTTTTCTTCTTTGGATTTTATGATATTATGTATATGATATTGACATGCATCCATGACTAATATGTTGCATTCATGACATTAAGATTCATGCTAAAAGATACGGGTCTCGGCTAATGATATTTAGAACTTAATAAATGAACCTTATATATATGTTCACCATTTTCATAATTAAACCCGAGGTTCTTGGGGACGATGACGATGACACTTGTGTTATAGTCGGGAAGCCCTAATGAGATTCTTGTATAAGTTTCTCATCCCTTTTCTTTTCCGTGTCGTCTTCAGACATGAATGATGGTGTAGTTTGTGATTTGTCTTGAGACTGGACAAGGAGCTATGGAGATAACTTCCTTTTGGATATTTGCCTTTAGAGTGATCGTATCTCAGTTATCAGTTTGTATTCTATTGATGGATATATATTAATGTCCTTAAATTTACAAGGCATCACTATTATGATACAGTTATTGATATGTTATTATTATTTGAGTTATGTTATGTCATGGTTGTATTATGTATTTACCTGTTATTCGTTTCTAACATCTCTCCTACGCAGGCAAGATACTGACGTTAGATATTTAGTATGCGCGGCTCACGATTTGGTATTTAAGGTCAAAAAAAATTTTACCTTTATTTTCACTAAAGTATTTTAAAGAAGTTTTGAGTTAAAAAATGGAACAAAAGAGTAATGACTAATAATTAACTTAAATGCGTCCTAGGCGTGTTGAGTTAAATATTAGGATGTTACATTTTGGTATCAGAGCAGTTTGATTCTTATGGAGCCTGAGAATTGGACTGACTATACTTCTTAAGCATAATGCGATAGTTATATCATGTGTAGTTGTCTTGTTGTTAGAATAAGCTATAGAATAGAGATGCAGGACTGCTGTAATTGGAGGTGCCATGGTAACTGGCTCACTTAGCATTAAGTATTGAGCCTGATCACCTCAGTGTTTGCTGTTTTGTGTGCTCAGAAACCAATGGCACCCCCAGGACAGAATAGGACTTCAAACAGTGATGAGCAAAATAATGCAACTGCTGAAGCTCTCAGGGACATGGCAAGAGCCATGCAAATGATGTTCGAGAGAATGGATCACCAAGGCGAAAATGGACGCTGTCCCGTTACTGCCGAAGGCCTTGAGCATGCCCGATTTGGAGAATTTTGTAAAGCGAACCCACCATCCTTTAGAGGAGCCCTAAATTTGAACCACGCTGATGAATGGATTAAGAGCATGGAGAAGATCTTTTCTGTGATTGCTTGCACTGAGGAATAGAAAGTAACCTTTGCCACCTACATGTTGGAGGCAGATGCCGAGTTTTGGTGGACTGGCACACGGAGGTTGCTAGAAGTGTCCGGGACACCAATTGATTGGGAGCTGTTCAAGACCCACTTGTATCAAAAGTACTTTCCAGAGTCCATAAGAAATGCCAAAGACATAGAGTTTATGCAGCTAACCCAAAGGGATATGAACATTGCGCAGTACACTGCAAAATTCGAAGAGTTGATCAAATTTTCAAGGATCTTTCAAGGTAACCCTGATGAGTTTTGGAAGTGCGTGAAATATGAGTCCAGGTTAAAGGCAGAGATTGTAACGACCCGATTTTCTGTCTGAGTGGAAAATGACCGAAATGCCCCTGAGGTCATTTTTGGCCCGGAATTCGAGGATGGCCGACTCGGCAGTCCTCGAACGGCCAACTCAATATTTGAAGGGGATTGAATGACCCTTGAGTGGTTCCGGAGGCGAAAGTCTCATTTTCTGCAGTTTCGGGTCAAAATGACCAAAATACCCCTATAGCGTTTTATTCGGGTAAAGGTGCCGTTTGAGCCCGAAACTTTCCCCAGAGGTTTAAAACCATGTTTTTACATGTTTCAAAACATCTGTTTGAGTCCCGGTGGTCCCGGGCAGTTTTAGTGCAAAATTACAATTTTGCCCCTAGAATAGTGTTTTTGAGCTTAATGATGCAATTAAGCAAACCTAAGCAATATTAGGCTCTAAACGAAGATTAATTAATTTTCATAATTAATCTAGAGTCAAAATAAATTATTAAAATTAATTAGAACCTAAGATTGCTTAGATTAGATTTAAATCTCTTTTTTAGAACTCAAGATTTCACTCTTGGAATCTTGAATAGTGTTTTCTTTCTCCAATTCCTTAAATCAAGGAATTGTGTCTAGAGTTGTTTACACACTAAAATGAATTTATAACTCACTAATGATGTAAGAACACTCTAATTATGACTTAACAACCTTGATTACCCATTTTCTCACCTAAACACTTTCTTACAAAGTCCTAATCTTAATCCTAATCAAAGATACACCTAAACACAACTCTAAACCACAATTAAAATGCAAGAAACCCTCCTCCCATGGCTGATGCATTTCGGCCCCCTCTCTCTCAATTACCACACATGTTGAATTGTTTCTCATTCAAAGAACCATGCTTGAGGCCATACCTTGAACCATACCTCACCATACTTTGAACCATACCTCACCATG
This sequence comes from Dalbergia cochinchinensis, assembly GCA_031216125.1. Classification (NCBI taxonomy): domain Eukaryota; kingdom Viridiplantae; phylum Streptophyta; class Magnoliopsida; order Fabales; family Fabaceae; genus Dalbergia; species Dalbergia cochinchinensis. The sequence goes on along the minus strand of CM062375.1, from coordinate 18,949,886 downwards.
CCTCAAGACCACATTATCTCACCTCATGGAACTCATGGGTTCCCTCCAATCTGATGGCCGAACTCCCTCTCCCTCCATGCACCTTTCATTTGTTTCATTTCTCTATAAATAGCTTGCTTGGGTGAACTTGTATCATTTTGGGTTCATTTGCAAAGTGTAAGTTTTCAAAGAAACACTTCAAAGCTTCCTTTTCTCTCAAGTTCAAGTCTTCAAGTTCTTCAAGTTCTTCATCCTCTTCTCTCATTCCAACCTCCTAATCTCTAGGTAGGGATTTTCTTTCAAGAGTTATTCCATTTAAAGTTCACAATTTCTTTAAATGTTCATAGTTTCTCTTGAATCCTTTCTAGAACTTCTTTTCTTTTCTCCTCCTCTTTGTGTTTCGGCCATGAGCCCTTTGAGAGCAAAGGAATGAGAGCTTGATGATGAGGTTCTATGATGAGAATGTTCATCACTTGGATAATCTCTAAAGCTTGATCTTTGTTCTTAAGTTAAAGATGTTTTCTTTGTTCTTTCTTCTTGAACTTTGAAACCTCCTACTTTGATGATATTTTAAAATGGTCACATGAACTCAATGATGAGGACAAATGATGTTGGTGTTAATACATCATCAAGATCATGGTCTCTAGAGTTCCAAATGTTTCTTTTCTTCTCCAACAATTTCGATTCTTCTTCCTTTTCTTTCTTTATGATTTTCAGCCATGTTGGCCAAGGGAACTCACAATGGCTTGATGATGACAGCTTCTAGATGATGATTATGTGTTCATCACAATGAGGCCTCTAGAGCTTGAGTTTTAATAAAAATGTTATTTAAGTTTACATTTCAAGAAAAGAAACTTTTTGTTTAAAGAACCCTTGAGGTTCACTCTTGTTTTTCTTTATCTTGTCATGATGAGTTTGGGTTGAGGTTTAAGTTCCTTTAAGGTCTTGTATGAGCTCTAATAAGAAATAAAACGAACTAGCATTCATATTTAAATTTGAGCTTATGCATTACATATTTATTTTGAGCTTTGCATTCATATTTAATTTTCAAGCCATCACCTAAAGTTAAAGGCTAAAGAATGGAGTGCATCTCATATTTATATTCTTGTCTAGCATATTTACCTTTCATCACTAAACAACGTAAAGATTTAAAATGAGGTTTGCACTATCACCTAACTAAATCTCAAAACCTTTCTATTTCGGCCTTAAAGTCGATTGTTGCTGGGCCTAGAGCACTAAAATAAAGAATTGAACTTGCATATTTATATTCCAAGTCTTGCATATTTATTTTAAGCCTTGCATTTTTATATTCAAGTCTAGCATGTTCACTTTAAGCTCTCACTTTAATTTGTAATGAAGAATAAAAATGAAGTGCATAGCATGTTTAAATTATGTCATCACTTAAAAGATCTTAGAGCTCAAAAACTTGCCCATTTTATCTCAAGTTAAAGTTTAATGAGGGAGCATTCTTTGAATGCATGATTTCGGCCATGAAGTGATGATAAACTTGGAATAAGTTCCATCTAGCTTCAAGGACCAATAAGTCAAGTTTTAAGAATCCTTTTAAATCTCATGATTTTGTTTCAGTTTAATACCAACAAGGTTCTAGGAATTTAACACCCTTTTAAGGAGGGATTAAGTAGTCACCAACCTAAGGATGTTTTAGTCTCTTTGACATGATAGAATGGTTTGCAAAAAAGTTTTAGAAGTCTTGCAAATGATTCCAAGAGAAACTAGTAACTTATGTGTTTTAAAAATATCAAGTTATGTGTCTTTTTGAGATTTAATGTTTCGGTTCTTCCATGATGTGTTTGCTGCCATGTGATGATGTTTGATGTGTTTCAATGAGTGAAAAATTATGTATGACGGAGTAGGAACCATTCTATGCAAGTTAGGGAAGAAACTAGCTTTCTAGGAAAACCGTAAAGACAAGATTTAGCATAGTTTTATCCCATTTAATTATGGACACTGCCCAAACTGTTTTAATGGGGATATAATCAGATTAGGATTGATTAATTATGAAAAATTTGATTACATTTGGAGTAGGATTGAATTTTGGCACCTATAGAGAAACTAGTAACTAGAAAACCGTAAAACCGTAATTCTAGAACTCTTAGAACATTTAATTCCTAGATTCTGTCCAGCAACCTTATAATGTAGATAACATGGTTTATAAATAGTTCCTTGATATAGGAATGACTCATAATTGGTTTAAGATTAACTTATAGCACCTTAGGCAAAGACGGAACCAAGAAAGGGTCTAAAACGCAAGTTCTAGAACCCCGTAATCATAAGTTTATAACGCTGCCCCTAAGGAATGGTGATTTAATTGAGAGCATAAATAAATGATAAGGTTTGATAAGAGAGAACCCTTAGGTGCATAAAAGTTTGATAGGGGATGATAGGTTAACTACATTGTGAGTTTAAGGCCCGTAAGGGTCAGAGCATAAACTACCGTAGGATTAAGTGCATAACGAACTTTTAATGTTGCTTGTGAAAGTATGAGGATGCTTATGTGATTGCATGAAAGTATGATGAAGGATGCATGTTTGATTGACTTATGTGGCATAAAGAAGAATTTGGAAGAAATTCGACATGCCACAGTTATGCCGTTGAATTTCTGACAAATTCGGGATTCAGAAAGTTTTTGAAAACCATTGAAATTTTTATGAGGTACTAAGATGGGTTCTCGGATGACACCGGTTCGGCCGAGCACCTCCAGAGAACTCATGTGACATCGGTACCAAGATTTAATTCTTGGGTGACACCGGTTCGGCCGAGCACCCCCAAGAAATGCCCCCTAGCACGTACTGGATAAGTCGGGATTATGTTTATGATTATGTTACGCTTATCGAGATTGATAAGTAAGAACTAGTGACGACTAGTTGAGGTATGAGCTCATAACCTAGAGATGTGACACGTTCTGGGTGACACCAGTTCGGCCGAGCACCCCCAGAGCGCTTGTCTTTTAGGGTGGCCTATGAGGAAGTTATGATGATTATGTCACAAAGAGAATTCATTTGCCACTTTATGCCACTACTATTATGATGTCCTTATGTATATGATGAATATTCTTGCATTAAGTAGAGCCATGCATACATTCTTTAATATGCTTGCATCCATGACATTAAGAATCATGCTAAAATGAACGGACCTTGGCTAAACTATGTTTTAGAACCTAAAAATGGACTTAATGCATGCTTACTTATTTTGCATAACTAAACCCAAGGTTCTTGAGGACGTAGACGATGACACCTAGGTAGTAGGAGGCCCTACTGAGATTCTTTAGCAAGATTCTCATTCCCTCTATCTCTTTCTTTCCGTTACGTCTTCAGATGGCGACGTTCGTGGTTTTTGTGGACACCCCAACTTGGGAGGTACATCATGATCCGGATCACGGGTCATACCATTTTGTGGGCCGCTGCGTCGTCCGAGTGTTTATGTTCGTTGGATGGCCCTTTAATCACCCCGTACATAGCCACTGATTCTCTCCTGTCTCACCCTACGGCGACGACTTCGTGTTCGAGTGCGCACGTCCTCGAGAGGAGCGGATCCGCCGTACACCACCGATGGCCTCTGCTATCCAAGACTACCTACAGTATGTACCCCGCTCGCCCTCATCATTCTCCGAGACGGACCCTTCGGAGGATTCTGCCACTCAGGTACCTTCCGAGGGATCCTCCCCCACTATGCCGATGGACGTTAGGGAGGGTAGCGAGGCTTTCGTCGCTCAGCCAGTACGTGGAGGACGGGTGAGGATGACTCCCCGCCGTGGAGCTCACGTCCGACCGATGCAGCATATTGCCACCCCGGCCGAGATCGCCCAGTGGATCGGGTACGTCCCTCCTTTCCAGAGAGGCCTGCAGTAGGAGACAACCGTCGCGGTTCTGGTGCTCGAGCTTGACTAGACTATGATAGCCTTCTTTTGCCTTTGGGGCCATCCATTTGTAGGCGCACTAGAGTTAGGAGAGTTTTCTTTATCACCTTTGTTGTACTTTTATTTCCATGTATTTTCATTCCAGTTGTACCAAACTAAGTCTTGCTTTTTATGAGTGAGCATATCATATATATAGATATAATTATGTAGTTCAATGTTATTATGATGTGCTTTTACTTGCTTATGTGATGTTGTTATGCGATGTTTGCTATATTACCGTTTGCGTATTACTAGTTAACGTGTCACGCGGTTTTCACTTTGCTTTTATAATTCAAAAAAAAAATTTACCAGTATTTCCACTAAGTATTTTAAAGTAATAAAGAAGCTATGATGTAATAGACTAATGATTAACCTAATTATGTTCTAGAGTATTGGGTTAAAAATTAGGATGTTACAGAGATAAATGTCACTGTTGCTCATTTGGAGATTAGAGATTTTTCTACCCTGGTCAATAAATGTCGCATTATCGAGGAAGGTAACAAGAGGCTGAGCTTAGCAAAGGCGGAGGACTATAAGAAGAAGTTGGCACCCCAAGCCCCAAGGTTCAAGCCGCAAAATTGGCCACCCTTCAGGCCACAACTGAGACCACAGCCCAGGTCGCATTTTAGGCCACAAGGCCCTAAGAAGGACTTTCATCAAGGAGGATCAAGTGGAACCAAAGAAAAAGCACCCCAATGGACCCCAGCCGCACCTCCAAGACCTACCCCTAGTGCTGAATGTCCAAAGTGTGGAAAGCAACATGGTGACCGGCCTTGCTTGTTGGGCCAGAATATTTGCTACCGGTGTGGAAAGCCCGGTCACTACTCACGGGAATGCACAGAGAGGAACCCAATAGCCTTTAACCCCAAGCCACAACGCCAAGGAAGAGTCTTCACCCTTAGTGTAGAGGACTTGACAAAGTCTCGAAACCTCATAGAAGGTAAGTGTGAAATGAATGGTAGAACCTTAATTGTACTATTTGACTCTGGCGCTACTCATTCATTCATATCCCATGCTTATGCCGAATCCCTAAAATTGCATGTGTCAGAACTCCCCTTTGATCTTACTGTTTCCACCCCTACTGGAAAACCTGTGAGAACTTGTAGATGTTGCCTAAACTGTTATTTTACTGTTGAAGGTAGATCTTCTGTCCTAGATTTAGTCTGTTTACCTATGCAAGGTCTAGACATAATTCTTGGCATGGATTGGCTTTATGCTAACCGTGTAATGTTAAATTGTTATGAGAAGTCCATCATTTTTCTTCCTATCCCTAGTGAACCTAGAAAACCCCTAAGTATGTACATAAATGCTGTAGAAATAAATTGTAGTAAGGATGAAAGTAAGGGATATGTTCTCCTAGCCGCTAGTGATGTAGACTTTGAGCAAAATCTTGATGAGATACCTGTTGTGAGAAACTATCCTGATGATATACCCGAGTTTCCTCTAAAAAGAGAAATTGAGTTCTCCATAGAGTTAGTTCCGGGGACAGGACCAATATCCATAGCACCCTATAGGATGTCACCTCTAGAGTTAACTGAGTTAAAAACTCAATTGGAGGAGCTTTTAGAGAAGAAGTTTGTGAGACCAAGTGTTTCACCATGGGGAACCCCGGTTCTATTTGTTAAGAAGAAGGATGTAAGTATGAGGTTATGCATTGATTATAGGCAATTGAAGCGAGTAACAGTAAAGAACAAATACTCTTTGCCTAGGATTGATGATTTAATAGATCAATTGAGAGGAGCGGTGATGTTCTCAAAGATAGACTTGAGGTCAGGTTACCATCAGATTAGAGTTAGGGATGAGGACATACCTAAGACCGCTTTTAGAACCCAGTACGGATACTTTGAGTTCGCAGTTATGTCATTTGGACTGACTAATGCTCCTGCTGTGTTTATAGACTATATGAATAGGATCTTCAGGCCCTATTTAGACCAATTCGTGATTGTTTTCATAGATGATATTCTCATCTATTCGAAGACCCACGAGGAGCATGAGCGTCATTTGAGGATAGTTTTGGAAATCTTAAAGGAGAAGAAACTATATGCCAAACTGTCTAAGTGTGAATTCTGGCTGGAGGAAGTAAAGCTTTTAAGATTCTTATACTTGCATCTATGATTCATTTACTTAAATAATTCTTGTTAGAGTTAGAAACCTAAAGATGTTAAAGATTGTGCTTTTCTCAAGCTTTCTGATTTAAAAATTATGTTACTGACCTGACTTAAATAAAATGGTAAGAATACTATTTTATAAGGTTTGAATGTGTATAAATTACTTAAAATTGATGTAAGAATTGTTTTTAGCATTTTTGAGATAAACTAATAATTAGAAAGGATCAAAATCATAATTTTATAAAGCTTTAGACAATGAATTTTCTGGATTAATTCCTCACTAATTTGATACTGATCTTATGGTTTATATACATTGGAATTATTAGTATTTGATGTATAAATTGTTTTTGGTATCTTAGAGGTTAAAAAGAATAATTACAAGTATTAGTTTTGACCGATTCATAAAATGCGAAAAGTTGTGTCCTAAACTATCAATTATGTAATTTTTTTTATTCAACGGATTTTAATTAGAGTAAATAATGATATCTGATGTGTATATGTGTTTAGTATACCATTTATGATGTTTAGAGAAAGTTTTAGAAGTATTGGCTTTTTAAGTGTTAAAAATAAGTAACTTTGTACTTTGACCCCTAAAATTTGTTAAATTTAGTCTATGGCCCTAAAAGGTTTTTATGATGAGTTTGAATGGTTTCTAATAGTTATATATCTCTTGAAATATATTGGTTAAAGTTAAAGATCCTTAATTTATGAGTAGATGTTAAAAAGGGGTAATTATGTTTTTACCCGTAACCTTTGAGAATTGCGATTTGACCCTTTGGGACTTAAACATAAATATTGATAATTTGATGAGATGAATATGATTGATATCTTGTGATGGCGATATTCATATATTGAGATTTATATGGGATATATGCAATGAAATATGATGCATGTTTATGTGATTTGATTTATGGCATGTTACGGTTATGTCTGATTCATTGAGATGCATAAGTTCATGAAGTTTATGAGCATGAAATATTAATGATGAGTTATTCATGTTTGCATCTCTATTTATATCATGCCAAGATTTAAAGTGACGTAAAACACATGGAAATGATCCTCTAGACTCCCCGAATTAAAGGTTATGAGAGGTGATCTGAATATGAAGTGATCCTTCGGACTCCCCGAATTAAAGGTTATGAAAGGTGGTCCTAATGCCCCCTATCCCGTACCTTAAGAGTCGGGAATTTAACTTATCAAAAGAGATAAGATCATGCTAGTGACAACTAGTGAGGTATGAGCTCATAACCTAGAACTCTCGAGAAAAGAGAGAATTATAGGGCGGCTCCCAAGGAAAAGAGAATAAAGAAGTTTAAGTCACCTGTAAGAATGATGATCATAATGTTCTTTATATCATATGCATTGGCTTTTTTTTGGATTTTATGATATTATGTATATGATATTGACATGCATCCATGACTAATATGTTGCATTCATGACATTAAGATTCATGCTAAAAGATACGGGCCTCGGCTAATGATATTTAGAACTTAATAAATGAACCTTATATATATGTTCACCATTTTCATAATTAAACCCGAGGTTCCTGGGGACGATGACGATGGGACTTGTGTTATAGTTGGGAAGCCCTACTGAGATTCTTGTATAAGTTTCTCATCCCTTTTCTTTTCCGTGTCGTCTTCAGACATGAATGATGGTGTAGTTCGTGATTTGTCTTGAGACTGGACGAGAAGCTACGGAGATAACTTCCTTTTGGATATTTGCCTTTAGAGTGATCGTATCTCAGTTATCAGTTTGTATTCTATTGATGGATATATATTGATGTCCTTAAATTTACAAGGCATCACTATTATGATACAGTTATTGATATGTTATTATTATTTGAGTTATGTTATGTCATGGTTGTATTATGTATTTACCTATTATTCGTTTCTAACATCTCTCCTATACAGGCAAGATATTGACGTTAGATATTTAGTATGCGCGGCTCACGATTTGGTATTTAAGTTCAAAAAAAATTTTACCCTTATTTTCACTAAAGTATTTTAAAGAAGTTTTCAGTTAAAAACTGGAATAAAAGAGTAATGACTAATAATTAACTTAAATGCGTCCTAGGCATGTTGAGTTAAATATTAGGATGTTACATTTTGGTATTAGAGCAGTTTGATTCTCATGGAGCCTGAGGATTGGACTGACTATACTTCTTAAGCATAATGCGATAGTTATGTCATGTGTAGTTGTCTTGTTATTAGAATAAGCTATAGAATAGAGATGCATGACTGCTGTAATTGGAGGTGCCATGGTAACTAGCTCACTTAGCATTAAGTATTGAGCCTAATCACCTTAGTGTTTGCTGTTTTGTGTGCTCAGGAACCAATGGCACCCCCAAGACAGAATAGGACTTCAAACAGTGATGAGCAAAATAATGCAACTGCTGAAAATCTCAGGGACATGGCGAGAGCCATGCAAATGATGTTTGAGAGAATGGATCGTCAAGGCGAAAATGGACGCTGTCCCATTACTGCCGAAGGCCTTGAGCATGTCCGATTTGGAGAATTTCGTAAAGTGAACCCGCCATCCTTTAGAGGAGCCCTGAATCTGAACCATGCTGATGAATGGATTAAGAGCATGGAGAAGATCTTTTCTGTGATTGCTTGCACTGAGGAACAGAAAGTAACCTTTGCCACCTACATGCTGGAGGCAGATGCCGAGTTTTGGTGGACTGGCACACAGAGGTTGCTAGAAGTGTCCGGGACACTAATTGATTGGGAGCTGTTCAAGACCCACTTCTATCAAAAGTACTTCCCAGAGTCCATAAGAAATGCCAAAGACATAGTGTTCATGCAGCTAACCCAAAGGGATATGAACATTGCGCAGTACATTGCAAAATTCGAAGAGTTGATCAAATTTTCAAGGATCTTTCAAGGTAACCCTGATGAGTTTTGGAAGTGCGTGAAATACGAGTCTAGGTAAAAGGCAGAGATAAATGTCGCTGTTGCTCATTTGGTGATTAGAGATTTTTCTACCCTGGTCAATAAATGTCGTATTATCGAGGAAGGTAACAAGAGGCTGAGCTTAGCAAAGGCGGAGGACTATAAGAAGAAGCTGGCACCCCATGCCCCAAGGGTTAAGCCGCAAAATCAGTCACCCTTCAGGCCGCAACTGAGACCACAGCCCAGGACACAGTTTAGGCCACAAGGCCTTAAGAAGGACTTTCATCAAGGAGGATCAAGTGGAACCAAAGGAAAAGCACCCCAATGGACCCCAGCCGCACCTGCAAGACCTACCCCAGGTGCTGAATGTCCAAAGTATGGAAAGCAACACGGTGACCGGCCTTGCTTGTTGGGCCAGAATATTTGCTACCGGTGTGGAAAGCCCGGTCACTACTCATGGGAATGCACAGAGAGGAACCCAATAACCTCTAACCCCAAGCCACAACGCCAAGGAAGAGTCTTCACCCTTAGTGCAGAGGACTCGACAAAGTCTCGAAACCTCATAGAAGGTAAGTGTGAAATGAATGGTAGAACCTTAATTGTACTATTTGACTCTGGCGCTACTCGTTCATTCATATCCCATGCTTGTGCCGAATCCCTAAAATTTCATGTGTCATAACTCCCCTTTGATCTTACTGTTTCAACCCCCACTGGAAAACCTGTTAGAACTTGTAGATGTTGCCTAAACTGTTATTTTACTGTTGAAGGTAGATCTTCTGTCCTAGATTTAGTCTGTTTACCTATGCAAGGTCTAGACATAATTCTTGGCATGGATTGGCTTTATGCTAACCGTGTAATGTTAAATTGTTATGAGAAATCGATCATTTTTCTTCCTATCCCTAGTGAACCTAGAAAACCCCTAAGTCTGTACATAATTGCTGTACAAATAAATTGTGGTAAGGATGAAAGTAAGGGATATGTTCTCCTAGCCGCTAGTGATGTAGACTTTGAGCAAAATCTTGATGAGATACCTGTTGTGAGAAACTATCCTGATGATATACCCGAGTTTCCTCCAAAAAGATAAATTGAGTTCTCCATAGAGTTAGTTCCGGGGATAGGACCAATATCCATAGCACCCTATAGGATGTCACCTCTAGAATTAATTGAGTTAAAAACTCAATTGGAGGAGCTTTTAGAGAAAAAGTTTGTGAGACCAAGTGTTTCACCATGGGGAGCCCCGGTCCTATTTGTTAAGAAGAAGGATGGAAGTATGAGGTTATGCATTGATTATAGGCAATTGAACCGAGTAACAGTAAAGAACAAATACCCTTTGCCTAGGATTGATGATTTAATAGATCAATTGACAGGAGCGGTGATGTTCTCAAAGATAGACTTGAGGTCAGGTTACCATCAGATTAGAGTTAGGGATGAGGACATACCTAAGACCGCTTTTAGAACCCGGTACGGACACTTTGAGTTCGCAGTTATGTCATTTGGACTGACTAATGCTCCTGCTGTGTTTATGGACTATATGAACAGGATCTTCAAGCCCTATTTAGACCAATTCGTGGTTGTTTTCATAGATGATATTCTCATATATTCGAAGACCCACGAGGAGCATAAGCGTCATTTGAGGATAGTTTTGTAAATCTTAAAGGAGAAGAAACGATATGCCAATTTGTCTAAGTATGAATTCTGGCTGGAGGAAGTAAAGTTTTTAGGGCATGTAGTGTCAAAAGGGGGTATTGCTGTTGACCCTAGTAAGATAGAGGCTGTGATGAATTGGGAAAGACCTACCACTATAACAGAGATTAGGAGCTTTTTGGGTCTAGCAGGTTATTACCGTAGGTTTATTAAAGGATTTTCCCAGATTTCTTTACTCTTGACTAAGCTTACCAGGAAGAATGCCTCTTTTACTTGGACCCCAGAGTGTGAAAGAGCTTCCAAGAATTGAAACAGAAGCTAACCTCAACCCCGGTTTTAGTACTACCTGACCCTAATGTACCTTTTGAGGTATATTGTGATGCTTCTGGGAAGGGTTTGGGTTGTGTGTTGATGCAAAATAGGCAAGTGGTGGCCTATGCGTCGCTACAACTCAAGCTGCACGAGGCAAACTACCCACCCATGACCTTGAGGTAGCCACCGTAGTGTTTGCTCTAAAGGTATGGAGACACCACTTGTACGGAGTAAAATTCGAGGTGTTTTCTGATCACAAGAGTCTGAATTATCTCTTTGATCAAAAAGAGCTAAACATGAGGCAGAGAAGGTGGATGGAGTTTTTGAAGGATTATGACTTTGAGTTGAACTACCACCCTGGCAAGGCCAATGTAGTGGCGGATGCCTTAAGTAGGAAATCATTGCACCTATCCCACATGATGGTTAAGGAAGTTGAGCTGATTGAAAAGTTTAGAGACCTAAACCTAGGTATGACCTTGACCACTAAGAGCATAAAGGCATGCCATCTTAGTGTAACGAGTGACTTTAGGAAAAGGATCACGCAAGCTCAACAGGAGGATAGAGAGTTTCAGGAGACCCATGGTGCCGATAGTATGTAGAGATTCGAAGGAAGGATCTGTGTACCGGCAATTGGTGACCTCCGAAAAGAAATCTTGAAAGAGGCCCATAAAAGCCATTTTACCATTCACCCTGGTACCACCAAGATGTACCAGGACCTGAAAAAGATGTTTTGGTGGCCCGGCTTAAAGAGGGATGTGAGTGCCTGGGTAAGCAAGTGCTTAGTCTGTCAAAAGGTGAAGATTGAGCATCAAAAACCCTCTGGAATGTTGCAACCCTTATCAATCCCCGAGTGGAAATGGGATAGCATCTCAATGGATTTTGTGACTGGACTACCAAAGACCCAAGCAGGTAACGATTCGATATGGGTAATCGTGGATTGACTAACTAAGTCGGCCCATTTCTTACCTATCAAGGTGACTTACTCCTTGGATAGGTTAGCCCAGTTATACATCCAAGAGATAATGAGGTTACATGGAGTACCATCGACGATAATTTCGGATCGAGATCCGCGATTTACGTCACGTTTTTGGGGAGCCTTTCAAAAGGCATTTGGTTCAAAGTTATGCTTAAGCACGGCTTATCACCCTCAAATAGATGGTCAATCGGAGAGAACCATACAAACCTTGGAAGATATGTTAAGGGCTTGTGTGTTGGATCAAAAATGGAGTTGGGATAGATACTTGCCATTGATTGAGTTTGCATATAACAATAGTTACCATGCAAGTATTGGTATGGCACCATACGAGGCCTTATATGGGAGGAAATGCCAATCCCCTCTATGTTGGTATGAACCCGGAGAGCAAAGTTTGATAGGACCCGATATTATGAGGGAAACCATGGAACAAATCAAAAGGATTAGGGATAGAATTCTCACTGCTCAAAGTCGACAGAAAAGCTATGCAGACAAACGGCGAAAACCGCTAGAATTTCAAGAGGGAGAACATGTGTTCCTTAGGATCACCCCTACCACAGGCATAGGTCGAGCTATGAAAGTCAAGAAATTGAGCCCCAGATTTCTTGGTCCATTTGAAATCCTTAGTCGAGTAGGGCCTGTAGCATACCGAATAGCTTTACCACCCAACTTATCCAACCTCCATGATGTTTTTCATGTCTTTCAATTAAGAAAGTACCAGTCAGATCCTAGCCATGTATTAGAGCCAGTGCAAGTACAATTAAGGGAAGACCTGACTTTCAACCTGCCACCTACGAGAATCGTAGACAGAGAAGTCAAGCAACTGAGAAACAAGACCGTACCTTTGGTCAAGGTAGCATGGGGACGGGGAAAGATAGAAGAATTCACATGGGAGTTGGAATCAGACATGAAGATGCAATATCCCGAGCTTTTTACAGGTAACGAATTTCGAGGACGAAATTCTTTTTAAGGAGGGGACAAATGTAACGCCCCAATTTTTATTGCTATGTGAAAATTACCAAGATGCCCCTAGGTAATTTTTACACGTAATTCGAGGTTAAATAATCCTCATTAAAGGAATATGACATTAGAGAAATATCATAGGAGAATTGATTAGCGATTCGTGCGAAAGTCGCAAACCCCGATTTTTTTGTATGTGTAAAATGACCAAAATGCCCCTGAGGTCATTTTTACCTAGAAATGAAGGATAACCAATCTAAATTATCTTTGAGGGGTTAATTTTATGCCTGATGGGGATTATATGTGCCTTAGAGGTAAAAATCTCAATCCTCAATTTTTACCATAAGTAAAATTACCGTTTTACCTCTGTAGTAATTTTACATGAAATTATATAATCTTTGAATTCGGTTTTCACCCAAAAGTTCAAAATGACTATTTCAAGTATGATTTGAGATTGTCCAGTATTTACAGAGAGTTTTTATGTGAAATTACCTTTTTACCCCTAGTTGTACTAAATAGATTTACTTGTGTAATCAAGGTAGTATTAAAGTTCTATTTGAACTCGAAATGATTTCACTCATCAACCTTGAGTTTAAATTAATTACCTGAGGTTAAAAAAAAAATAATTACTGAGGTAATTAGAGTCTAAATTACCTAAGGTAAAAATAAAAATTACCTTTCCTTAATTATGAAAGCTCATAAAATTAGTGATATGCGATGTGCCTTTACTTGCTTATGTCAGTTGCTATGTGATGCTTGCTTTATTTCCCTTCGTGCTTTATTATTTATCACGTCGTGCGGCTCTCACTTTGCTTTTATAATTCAAAAAAAAAATTACCAGTATTTCCGTTAAGTATTTTAAAGTAATAAGGAAGCTATGATGTAACAGAGTAATGATTAACCTAAATATGTTCTAGAGTATTAGGTTAAAAATTAGGATGTTACATGGCACGCCTTACCAAAAACAAGCTGAAAAGGACTCATTCTGATAGGCGTCTTGTAGGCTGTGCGATAAGCCCATAGAGTATCATCCAATCTCACACTCCAGTCCTTCCGATTGGGCTTCACATTCTTTTCGAGGATTCTCTTGATTTCCCGGTTAGACACTTCAGCTTGTCCGTTAGTTTGGAGGTGGTAAGGAGTGGATACCTTATGAACAACCCCATATCTATGGAACAAAGCTTCCATGCTCCAGTTACAAAAGTGAGTCCCCTGGTCACTAATAATAGCTCTAGCCATGCCAAACCTGCAGAAAATGTGAGAACGAACAAAAGTAACAACTATCGTAGAATCATTAGTACGAGTAGCAATAGCCTCAACCCACTTGGACACATAATCCACAGCCAGAAGTATGTAAACATAGCCATAAGAGCTGGGAAAAGGGCCCATGAAATCAATGCCCCAAACATCAAAAACTTCACAAAATTGTATGGGTTGTTGAGGCATCTCATTCCTCCAAGAGATATTCCCTGTTCTCTGGCACTGTTCACAAGATTTGCAAAAATTGTAGGCATCTCTAAACAAAGTTGGCCAGTAGAAACCTGAGTCCGATACCTTTCTAGCAGTGCGTTGGGGCCCAAAGTGGCCTCCACTCGCATAAGTATGACAAAAATGGAGTATGGACTCGAATTCCTCCTGAGGCACACATCGCCTGACTACTTGATCACTACAAATTTTCTACAGATTAGGGTCGTCCTACACATAGTATTTAGCATCGCTTTTTAGCTTTGCAAATTGAGCTGGTGAAAAGTGTGAGGGACCTACTCTAGCAACCAAGTAGTTAACAATATCAACATACCATGGGACAGCAGACACACTCATCAGTTGTTCATTAGGAAAATTATCATTGAGAGGTCTGTTGTCCGGGTCAAGGTGCTCAAGCCTGCTTAGATGGTCTACTACTAAGTTTTCTGCTCCAGTTTTGTCTTTTATTTCCAAATCAAATTCCTGGAGTAGCAGCATCCATTTAATGAGCCTAGGCTTGGCTTTCGATTTCTTTAACAAATATTTAAGTGCTGCATGGTTTGAATACACTATCACTTTAGAGCCTAGCAAGTATGAGCGGAATTTATCCAAAGCAAAAACAATGGCTAGGAGCTCTTTCTCAGTAGTGGTGTAGTTAGGTATGCGGCGTCAAAATCTTGGGAAGCATAATAAATAGCATGAGGAACCTTACCTTTGCGTTGTGTAAGTACAACGCCTACCGTAGGCACTGTACTTACACAACGCAAAGGTAAGGTTCCTCATGCTATTTATTATGCTTCCCGACGCACAGTCTAACTATACCACTACTGAGAAGAGCTCCTAGCCATTGTTTTCGCTTTGGATAAATTCCGCTCATACTTGCTAGGCTCTAAAGTGGTAGTGTATTCGGACCATGCAGTACTTAAATATTTGTTAAAGAAACCGGAAGCCAAGCCTAGGCTCATTAGATGGATGCTACTACTCTAAGAATTTGATTTGGAAATAAAAGACAAAACTGGAGCAGAAAACTTAGTAGCAGACCATCTAAGCAGGCTTGAGCACCTTGACCCGGACAACAGACCTCTTAATGATAATTTTCCTGATGAACAACTGATGAGTGTGTCTGCTATTCCATGGTATGCTGATATTGTTAACTACTTGGTTGCTAGAGTGGGTCCCTTACACTTTCACCAGCTCAATTTGCAAAGCTAAAAAGCGATGCTAAATACTATGTGTGGGACGACCCTTATCTGTAGAAAATTTGTAGTGATCAAGTAGTCAGGCGATGTGTGCCTCAGGAGGAATTCGAGTCCATACTCCATTTTTGTCATACTTATGCGAGTGGAGGCCACTTTGGGCCCCAACGCACTGCTAGAAAGGTATCGGACTCAGGTTTCTACTGGCCAACTTTGTTTAGAGATGCCTACAATTTTTGCAAATCTTGTGAACAGTGCCAGAGAACAGGGAATATCTCTTGGAGGAATGAGATGCCTCAACAACCCATACAATTTTGTGAAGTTTTTGATGTTTGGGGCATTGATTTCATGGGCCCTTTTCCCAGCTCTTATCGCTATGTTTCCATACTTCTAGCTGTGGATTATGTGTCCAAGTGGGTTAAGGCTATTGCTACTCGTACTAATGATTCTAGGGTAGTTGTTACTTTTGTTCGTTCTCACATTTTCTGCAAGTTTGGCATGCCTAGAGCTATTATTATTGACCAGGGGACTCACTTTTGTAACTGGAGCATGGAAGCTTTGCTCCGTAGATATGGGGTTGTTCATAAGGTATCCACTCCTTACCACCTCCAAACTAACGGACAAGCTGAAGTGTCTAACCGGGAAATCAAGAGAATCCTGGAAAAGACTGTGAAGCCCAATCGGAAGGACTGGAGTGTGAGATTGGATGATGCTCTACGGGCTTATCGAACAGCCTACAAGACGCCTATTGGAATGAGTCCTTTTCGGCTTGTTTTTGGTAAGGCGTGCCATTTGCCTGTAGAGATGATGCATCAGGCTTATTGGGCTGTTAAGCAATGCAACATGGATTTGGAAGAGGCGGGTAAGGCCCGAAAGTTACAGTTACAAGAGTTGGAGGAATTGAGGTATGAGGCCTATGAGAACTCTCGGCTATATAAGGAGAGGACTAAGGTGTTTCACGATAAGAATACCTTGAGAAAAGAGTTCCAAGAAGGGCAACTCGTGCTCCTCTACAACTCCCGGTTGAAACTGATGCCTGGGAAGTTGAGATCTCGGTGGGATGGACCTTTCAAGGTAACAAAAGTATATCCCTTTGGTGCTGTGGAAATTCAGGACCCCAAGTCCAAAACAATTTTTAAAGTCAATGGACACCGGATGAAGGTGTATCATGAAGCTTCTGTGGATCTTGGGGGAGAGTTTGAAGTTAAATTGGTGCAAGCCATTTACCCTTCCTAGTAAGGGCCTGAACGTCCAACTTGGGGACGTTAAACCAAAGTGCTGAGTGGGAGACAACCCACTATTTAATTCTTTTATTTTATTTTATTTTATTTTATTTATTCTTTTTTTTTATTTCATTTCAGCCATTTCTTTTATTCTCACTGTTTGTGGAGTGTGCAGATTTTTAGGTTCAAGAGACTGGTCTGCACTTGTTACAGCAATTCTACTGCATAATTATGCAAAAAAAGGCCTCTGGACACCACTATAGCAGTCTCCAACTACTATAGCGATCATTGCTTCTCATTCCATGTTCGCGCACTCCAGGGACCGCTATAGCGGTCATATACCGCTATAACGGTCAGGTAAGTTCTAAGTTTAACGTTGTCAGTAATTGGTTTTCATAAAAATAAAAAAATAATAAATAAAAAAATAATAATAAAAAAAAATTTCTGCTTTCTCTTTTACGTCCAAAAAGAAAAAAAGAACTTAAAAAAAAAGGTGGAGGGCCCTAAGTGAAAACGCTGTGTTTCACTTAGGGAAAGGAGCATTCACGAACCGCTATAGTGGTTCCAAACCGCTATAACAGTGGGCAGCATCACAAAACGTGAGGTGCAGCGCCTCATTCCTTCTTCTTCCCCTCTTCTTTCTGCGTGTGATTCTCCCTCCCACTCTCTCAACTTTCTCAACCTCTCCTACCTACTCACAAGCACAGCACCACCGTGCCACCCTCATCCCCCTTCCCTCCCCCCAAGCCACCGCGCCTTAACCGGCCCAATACCCTCTTCCACACCTCAATTGCACCACCTCCATCCTCCTTTTCTTTTCATTCTCTTTTGCATTTTGTAACAGGTTTGTTCTCTTTACTCCTTCCTTCCTACTATATTACTGTTTTGTTCCTCCTGGGTTATTGTTTTTCTTGAATTTTTAGGGAAGCTCCGTTACATGGTGGGATCTCTTACTATTGACCTTAACTATGCCCACCATGTGTTTGTGAGAATTCCTAAACGAAGTTCGATTCTTTCCTTGGGTCATGCATTCACGATTGTTCATCACATACATGATTTTTGTGTGCGTTTCTTCAGCCATCTATAGATTATGTGCATCATTTCTGTTATTATTGATTGTTTACCTATCATTGGTATTGGATTCATGCACATTTTCTTTCTTTTCAGGTATGGCTCCCAGAGCTAACAAGGGTAAGCACCCCCGTATTGAGGGCGAGGACACTGATCACCTTCCTGCCCAAGACCTTCTCCGGTTCGTCGATTACCAAATGGGGCAGCGATATTTGAAGATCATCCGACACCGCCCGCTTCTAGTAGAAGCACCATTTGATTTTAGTGGCGTGGAGGCCCGTGCTGACAGGGTCCTCTATGACATTGAGGCACAGGGTTGGAGATTTTTTCTGGACACCCCCGCACCCATTAATGCTTCTTTGGTGCCGGAGTTTTACGCCAACTGGGGGCGCGTGAGTCAATCAAAGGTTTATTTTAGAGGGTGCCAGATTCCCGTCAGCCTGTATGCCCTCCTGGATGCTTTACAGCTTCATGTCACCCCATATGACCGCCAGCCGGATGAGTACCGGTAGCTCCTACAACAACTAGCAACAATGGATAAAGATGTGATCAAGGACAGAATCACTTATTCTAGCACAGAGTGGATCCACAATGCCCAGCTCCTCCCTACTCACCTGAAGAGTTCTCGTTGAACTTTGAGGCCCGTTTATGGATGAAGCTAGTATTCTCGCATGTCCTTCCTTGTTCCCATGTCTCCACCCTCACTTTAGACCAGGTTTGCTTCATTTATTGCCTGGTTAAAGGGAAGAGGGTCTATCTTCCTCGTTTTATCCAACGGCACATGGAAAAGGTTCACCATGATAAAGCCTGCAATGGTCTTCCATACCCTTCCTTGATTACCAGGATGGCCATGTCCGCCGCTGTCCCCACTTTCCCTGATGATGTCCTGGTGGAACCGGGCAAGCCTGTTGTGGTCAAAAATTTTCTTTTTAAGGATTCTAAGGCAAAAAAAAAAGTCTCAGAAAGGGGAGAGTGGGACTAGCTCTTCTAACTCACTTGGGGCAGCCCTCACCACTATGCAGCGGAAGATTACTGAGCAGCTCATGGCTCATGTCACTACCTCCATTCAGGCCTCAGAGGAACGTATCATGAGGAGGATGGCCCGCCTAGAGTTACGGATTCAGGGCATTGAGCCCCCAGTAGAGGAGGCGACTGCAAAGCTGGCTCCACCACTGGCTGCAAAGCCGGCTTCACCACCCCCTGCCCGGTGTACTGAGCCCTGTGGGGATCCTGATTCAGATTCTCGGGAGGATGATCCTGATGTTGTGATTTCAGACTTGGAGACCTCTGATATTGAGGATTATTGAGCTTACCCCTCGCTATTTTGCTTGGTTGCACTCGCCTAGACACTGAGGGCAGTGCCTTTTGTAAGTGTGGGGAGGGTTACTCTATGGGTCTTTGGTTTATTATCCCACCCTTTTTACTTAAGTTTTTTCATCTCTATTTTCTTTGAACTTTTCATTTTGTTCTAGCTTTATGTCTTGCATTACATGGTAGTTGTTTGCATATCATTTTCCATAAAAATAAGTACCTTATAACTATTTTCTGTTTTGATCTCTATGGTGCACTAGTTAATCTGATGGTCACTTGAGCAATGTAATGGAATTTAACTTGTTTGACTAGTTAATTATTTTTACCTGTGAGCTTTTGCGCCTAAATGTGATTTTTACTGCTTAATCACTATTTCTGTTGATGTGTGTGCATTCTCTTGGAATGGATTCTAGAACTTGCCCAATTCTTAGTTAAAGCATTGTCTTCACACTGTCTAGTATGTTAATGATTGAGGCATTCCTTCTTTTCACCCACTTAGCCATATAGCCTTCCTTGCATGCATTTATCCCTTGGCTACCCCCATTGAGCCTATTAGCCCATTTTTGTTGTTTAGCACAATTCAAACCTAAGCGGAAAACCATGAACACCAACCAACTAAGGATTTGTAAGAGCTTGGTGCAAATTAGTATGTGTAATAACCTAAGTGTGGGGAAATCATTACCTGAGGTAGAAAGAAAAGTACCATAAGCCTTGATAGATAAAGATGTGGATTGGTGGAAATTTCTTCAAAATATCAAAAAAATAAAAATAAAATATATATATATATATAAAATAATAAAAAAATAAAAATAGAAAAGTGAAAAAGAAAAAAAGAAAAAAATTGGGAAAGCTGAGTTTCACCAATCCACCTTTGCAAGCAATTAAGTGGGCTCAAATCAAGAAAAGCTTTCAAAGCAAAAAGAGCAATTAGAGGTTATGGTTTCTCTTACGTGAAATCTTGTGTTGCACCTTGATATTGCAGGAACTAAGTTTAGCCCATCTCTCACATCTATCCCACCTGTCCCTAAGCCCAATCCACCTTGAAAAGTCCTCTTGAAATTTTCCTAGACTTGTGATTGACCTGTGGTAACTTAGAAAAAAGGCAAGCTTATGGAAGAAATTCCCTGTTGAGTGCTAGAGTGTGCTATAAAATTTATGAGCTTGAGTTGAAAGCGATACACACATTCCTTGTGAGGTTAACTCAGTCATACTTGTTTTGCTCGTTCTTGCCATGTGCCATCTTGATTGACGCGATGAATGCCATCGGATTCAAGCTTCTTGTTGTGTATTGGCTGTTGTTAACCATTTCTAACTACCCCCCTTATTTGGTAAATTTCTGGCATGTCATATATGTGTTATGCATTTTGCATTATTAGGCTTAGTAGCATCCTGCATTCTCATTTTTGTCTTCGCATATTAGTTCCATGCATGAGGACATGCAATTGTTCAAGTGTAGGGAGGTTTGATGGGTTGCATTTATGCACCCATTTCTCACCCTAACTTTGAATTATTTGCAATTGAATTATAATGAATTGATGCTTAATTGGTTAGTTTGCGCTTTGTCCTCATTTTGCACTGTTAAGTAATTTCTTGGTTATTAGCACCATTTTGGGACAAATAATTGTTGTTGAAAATTACCTGTGCTATTAACCATTTTTTTTATGAGCTATGTCAAGTAACAGGACTCCCAATTGGTGAACTGGTGAGCAAGGCTAGTAAAAGATCTTGAAATTTCCCTCCAGGTGAAAGAAACAGTGAACTTTACAAGGCTAAGACCGCTATAGCGGTCAAACACCGCTATAGCGGTCACCAAAAGAGGAATATGGCAGCAGCATACACAAGAGCAAAGCTAAGACCGCTATAGCAGTCAAACACCACTATAGCGGTCATCAGGGGGGCATTTTGGCAGCATCGCATATGAGAATAGCCAAGACCGCTATAGCGGTCAAACACCGTTATAGCAGTCATAAGTAGAATTTCACTTCTGCAGCCACGACGCTCAGGCAAATGTCTCGACATTTTAGTTTTTTTTTAGGTTTTCTTGGACACTCACTCTCTCACATACACACACACACTCTCTCTAGACTAGGGCTCTTGATCAATTTTTGATCAGAAATTCTGGATTACAATTTCACCGTCTTCATCAGACTATGTTTGTAATACTCCCCCTAAGGAGGAGTAATTTTCTTACCGCGCGCAGAGGCAACTGAAGATCAGAATTGTTCTTGAGGTTCCCGTTTATTTAAATTCAGTTCTTGATTGGTTTTTCGTCCCTATGGTTTTCTCTTCTAATTCTAATTGCGATGATTATTGTGATTATTTTTTGAGGGTGGTGGATTGTGTTTCATTGTTTGCATGATCTGAATACTGTTTGGAAAATTAGGTTAATTGATTTGATTATCTCCAATTGGTAAGGGGTCGGAATTAATTCCGTTAGGAATTATGCTATCACAATTGACAACTAAATTAACATAGGTTTATAGGGTCATGATTGTGATCACTAGTTCTTGTGTTAGTTAAACCCTTGGCAAAATTACGTTCGTATGACTGTTGAGTAGAATTGCATCGTCGATTGTACGATAGCACAATTTACGTAGATAGCTACCATCATGAATTTATTTGTTTGAACCTATGATAGAACAATTATTGATCTGAAGGAATCTCTGTGCAGATAATTTTTGCATCGTAATTTTTCTCGAATTAATTTGTTTTCCAAAATTCTAAAAACCCCCAATTTCTTTAAAATCAATCAAATTGCTTCCACGTGAGACGACCTGGATTACACTATAGCTACATTCTTGGTGCATTTCGGTAACTGAAAATCCTTTTAATTTTTTGTGGGCGGCGACACCCGTACCATGTTGACATTGGATTCCTTGTTAATGGAGTTTGAATCCATTAATTTAGCAAGACCACCTCCTAAACCTAGTCTTACAAGCCTCTAATTAACCATTACCTCACCTAAACACTTTCCTACACATTCCTAATCTTAAACATAATCTAAAACACACCTAAACATACTTCTAAACCACAATTAAATGGAAGAAATCCCTCCCCCATGGCTGATGCATTTCGGTCACATCATCCAAATTTCATCACATGTTTTAAATTTTAAACACTCCTTGAGCCATGCTTTGAGCCATACCTTGAACCGTACCTCACCATGCCTCAAGATCACAACATCTCACCTCATGGACCTCATGGGCTGCCTTGCCTTGGCCGAAACCCTTCTCCTCCCTTTGCACCTTTCATTTGTTTTATTTCTCTATAAATAGCATACTTGAGTGAACTTGAAATACCTTTAGTTCATTTGCTAAGTTTAGAGCACTGAAAGCTTTCCTTTTTTCTCAAAGACCAAGAGTTCTTCTTCTTCAAACTTCTTCATCTTCTTCAACATCATTTCACTTGGTAGGGATTTTATTTTAAATGCTTCTTTCATTTAAAGTTCTTATTTAGTCATCGACTTGATGGTTTCTCTTGAATCTTTTAGAACTTCTTCTCCTCCTTGTATTTCATTTTCGGCCAAGGGCCTTTGGGGAGCTTGGAAATAAGAGCTTGATGATGGGTATTGCATGATGATGTTCATCACTTGAGCAACCCCTAAAGCTTGATCTTAGTTCTTGAGGAAAAAAATATTTTTAGTTTCTTTCTTTTTATCTTGAAAACTTTACTTCGATGTTGTTCTAAAATAAGTGTATGAACTCAATAATGAGGACACATGATCATGGTGTTAATACATTATCAAGATCATAGTCTCTAGAGTTTCAAAATGGTTCTTTTCTTGTTCATGGCTTCGGCCCTATTTTCCTTTTTCTTTCTCTATGATTTCGACCATCATTGGTGATTCAACATGAAAGCTTGATGATGAGAGTTTCTAGATGATGACCATGTGTTCATCACAATGAGACCTCTAGAGCTTGAGTTTTAGCAAAAATGCTATTTATGATTTTGCTTCAAGGAATGATATTTTGTTTACTTTATCTTGTTGTGATAAATTTGGGTTAAGGCTTAAGTTCCTTCAAAGTCTTGTAAGAGCTCTAGTAAAGATATAAAAATGAACTTGCATATTTATATTTCAAGCTCTTGCATCTCATATTTACCTTCTTATGTTATCACTAAACTCTAAAGATTGAAGAAAAGGACTTGCATTTAAGTTCAAGCCTTGCATTGCACGTTTATATTTCAAGTCATCACTTAAAGAACTTAAAGATTTAAAACGAGAGCTTGCATATCACCTAATTAATCTCGAAGTCTTTCTATTTCGGCCTTAAAGTCGATTATTGCTGGGCCTAGAGCACTAAAATAAAGAATTGAACTTGCATATTTACTTTCAAGTTTCACATATTTACTTTGTGACTTGCATATTTAATTTCAAGTTCTTGCATTCCATATTTACTTTGAAGCACTCACTTTACTTTATAATGAAGAATAAAATGGAATGCATAGCACGTTTATATTTTGTCATCACTTAAGGAACCTAGAGCTCAAAGACCTGCCTCATTATCTCAAGTTAAAATTTGATTATTGAAACACGCCCAAGGATGTAAATTCGGCCATGTGATGTTGATAAACTCAAAATGAGTTTCATCTAGTTGCAAGGGCCAACAATCTATGTTCAAAAGTTTTCCTATGTTTTTAAGAGTTCTATAAGGTCATGATCAACAAGATTTGTAAATTGAACCTCTTCCAAGAGTGTTTTAAAATAGTTGCTGCCCCATGATTATCCTTAGCCTCTTTCACAAGATAAAATGTTTTGCAAAAGGGTTTTCGAAGTCCTAAGACGATTCAAGGAGAAACTAGTAACTTGAGTAGTTAAAAACTGAGATTTTATGCATGATAAACATGTGTATGAATTCAGTTCTGCCATGCCTTGTTTGGTGCTGCATGATGTTATTTTGATATGCTAGAATGTGTGAAAATTATATATGTTGAGGTAGGGATCTTGCTGTGCATGTTAGGGAAGAAACTAGTTTTATAGAAAAATCATAAAGTTGAGTTCTAGCATAGTTTTGACCCATTAATTCTTAGCTTTTGCCAAAAATGTTTTAGTATGTTAACCTTCAGTTTATGATTGTTTAAATATGAGAAACTTGGTAACATTTGATGTAGGATGGATTTTTAGAGCCTATAGAGAAACTAGCAACTAGAAAATCGTAAAAATGCAATTCTAGAACTCTTAGAACATTTAATTCTCTGATTCTGTATAGCACCTTTATAATGTAGTAAACATGATTTATAATTAGTTCAAAGGCTTAGGGATACCTCATAATTGGTTTAGATCTAATTTATAGCGCCTTAGGCAAAGACGGAACTAAGAAAGAGTCTAAAACGTAAATTCTAGAACCCCGTAATCTTAAAGATGTAATTCTACCCTTAGAGTATGATGCTGCCCAGATTTGTTAATGGACATAAGTGCTAGTAAAAGTCATTAGTTGTGAATCCTTAGGTGCATAAGAGGTTGATAGAGGACATTAGAATAATTATATCTCAAGTTTAAGGCCCTTAAGGGTCAAAGCATAAGACACCGTCGGATCAAGAACATAATGAGTTATAATCTTACATGAGAATATATGTTCTATCTTAGAATGATTATGTATACGTGTGAAATTATGATTAAGGATACATGTTCTAATTGTTTATGTGGCATAAAGTAAATTTGGAAGAAATCCAGCGTGCCGGTGTTATGCTGCCGAATTTCTGGCAAATTTGGGGACTTAGAAAGTTTTTGAAAAAAACCTATGAGATTTTCTTTAAAAGAGATGAGGCACTAAGATGTGTTCTTGGATGACACCAGTTTGGCCGAGCACCTCCAAGAACTCATGTGACATTTGTAACACCCTGAAAATTATCTAAAAATTAATTTGAGTTTTATCGATCATAATTTCAAAAATTTGATAGTTTGAACAATGATGAGGATGATCCAACGAATTTGTAAAAAAAAAAAAAGTGAATAGTGTTTTACGGGCCCCGTAGGCCCACTGGGACAGCCAAAACCCTAGAATTGGGACCCGGAGATACCCGAAATTGAGAAATTATATGATTATGGTTAGAAATAGGTAGAAATAAAGATTTTATACTTGAAATTATTTTTCGGGCAATGTTTGATTTCCCGGGTACACTGTTTTACCCGTTCGATAAAATTTCGGTGTGCGGTTTCTAATATCGAAAGATAGTTTAATCTTTGTAAAAGGATAATGTTTATCCTTTAGAGCCAAGTGTAAGGCTAGGATTTAATCTTGAATTACAAGATCAAATCCTAGCCATATATCTTATTTTCTTTTAGAAAGAATTATCTTTTGTAATTAAATAGATGTTTCCAACCTAATATAAGATAAACTCTAGCCACCTAACATCATTATCTCATCTTCTCATCCTCGGCCAGCATCTAAAGCAGCAGAAAACTCCATTTTTGCTTCTTCAAACACAAGAAAACTTGATTTCAAATGCCAAAAACACTAGCCTAGAGTTCATAAAACCACAAAGTTCCTTCACAAAACTTGTTCTACACCTCAAACCCTACAAATCTAACCAATTGAAATTTCAAATCCTCACCTTAATACCTCACTTCCCCACTGCCTAAGGAAGGTTTAGGACTGAAATTGGTGTCTTGAAGTGAAGGGAGATCACTTAGAACATCCTTTGAAGTATCAAGCTCAAAAGCTTTCAAAGTAGGGTTTTCTTTGGCCTTTTTCTTTCAAAATTCTTCTGAGGAATTCTTACTGGTTTCAACTCAAAATTTCTAGTTAATTTGGTTGATATTATGTTGATATTGATGTATGAATTTTGGTGAAGTGTTTGGATGAGGTTAGAAAGATCATTTTGTCAAAAGATGTTGAGTGATACTTGCTGGATTTTCGATTTTCTTGCAGGCAGTGTGTGATCATGAATTTTCTGGGCTTGTTGTGTGCATTTTCATGAACTAGAAAAAATATATGTTGGATTTAACATCTTTATCTAGTCCCACAAATTTTCTTGGGTTTTTATTTTGAGTCAAACAGCCTTAGAAAAATCAAGAACTAAAATTAAGCATATGCTGCTTGAAGTGTTGGAACAAAAGCTGTAAAGTTTGCTAATTTTGTTACCATATCAAATGATGGAATTATCACTTGAAATTTTTACATGGTATTAGAGACATGTCATGGTTTTACTAGGATGTTTATTTTGAATTTTCTGGGTTCAATTGCTAGGGTTAAAAATTATGAATTTTGGTTCTTGAGCTGAGGTTGAGTGGTTTCTGGCCACCAAATTTGTCTAATTTTGTTAACATAGTTAGAGAACTATTTTTACTCTGAAATTTTTACAGAACCTTGGGGATACATTGAGGTGTCTTGGATAATTTTTATAACCTCTGAAAGGATTGTTTTATGTGCAAATAAATTCGTGCCACAATAGTGTGAAATCTGCCATTGTGCTGAAAATAAATTGATGCTTTGAATTGATGAAATAATAGCATTTTGTACTAGTATGACATGAGTACCTGAATATGAGTATGAGTAATTGAGCATGTGAACTGATTGATGAGGTTAGGTACACATAGATATGAATGATTATTACAATTGTTTTTATGCCAAAGAAAAGCATAAGATTATGTTTCTTGGACTGGAGAAAGTAAATCCAGTTTGTTAGGGAAAGTAAACCTAACTACCAAGAAGAGCATAAGATTTATAATCCTTGGGCTGGAGAAAGTAAATCTGGTCTGTTAGGGAAAGTAAACCTGACTACCCTTAAATTGAGTCGGGGAAAGTAAACCTGGCTAGGAATAGTTCTATGTGAGAATTGGAGAAAGTAAATCCAATGATCATGTATAGGAATGAGCTCAGTCCTGAAAAGCAGTCTATTACCCATTATTGCCACACTAGGGACGGCGGTACGTAACGCCCAAATGTGGCAAGATTAGTCAAGGGCCAAGGCAAGTTTAAGAAGTAAATTTTCTAAGAAATCCTTGTCTTATATGCCGAGTGAAGAAGTTTAGTATTGACATTGAGACCAATATATTTAAGTGGAAGGTTAGTAGTATATGATGTTGAGTAGTATGGTATATGTACATTAAGTGATTGAATGTTAAAAGTAACCCACTTCGGAAGTATGATTTGGAACTTTAAAAATAAACCGTTATTACATAATGCATGACCACTTTTTCTTAATAAACCGAAGTGGCTGGGGCGATGACGATTACATTATAATTATGTGTTTGGGGGAGTTACCCTACTGAGAATTGTATAATTCTCACCCCTATTTTGTATGTTCCCGTGTCGTCTCCAGGTTGATCCGAAGAACGGTGAAGACACTACGAGAAAAACTATATTGGAGTTGCAGTAGTTTAGTAGTTGATGTGTTTATTTTACCATAACTTTATTGTGGTTATATATATGTAAATGTAATAGAGAACAGATGTGTTAAGCTCATAGAAGAGCTTCCCTGGTGTACTTAACCTTGTATTAAATAAATGTTTTGGTTTTCCTTGCCATATATATATTTCAATAGAACTACAACATAGTTATCTCGCAAATCAATCAAACTGGCTATAGATAATTATGAAAGGTCCGCTAATTTACAAGTAACAACTCTCAAGTCTGATGTCATACTTGGGAGGATGTTACAATATCGGTACCAAGCTGTATTCTTGGGTGACATCGGTTTGGTCGAACACCCCCAAGAAAATGCCCCCTAGCCCGTACTAGAGAGTCGGGATTTATTTATGATACGCTTATCGGTAAGGGATAAGTAAGAACTAGTGACAACTAGTTAGATATGAGCTCATAACCTAGAGATGTGACACGTTCTTGGTGACACCGGTTTGGCCGAGCACCCCCAAAACGAATGTCTTTTTAGGGTGGCCCTATGAGAAAGTAAAGTATGATGATTATGTCACAAAGTTTTCCCCACCTGTGATTTCAATTGCCACTTTATGCCACTATTATGATTTTCTTGATGTTATGATTATGATTCTCGCATTAAATAGCGCCATGCATACATTCTTTACTATGTTGCATCCATGATATTAAGAATCATTCTAAAATAAATGGACCTTGGCTAACTATACTTTAAAGTTTAAAATGAACTCGATGCATGCTCACTTGTTTTACACACTAAACCCAAGGTTCTTGAGGATGTGGATGATGACACTTAGGTAGTAGGAGGCCCTACTGTGATTCTTTAGCAAGATTCTCACTCCCTCTATCTTTTCCTTCCATCACGTCTTCAGATGGCGACGTTCATGATTTTTGTGGACACCCCGACATGGGAGGTGCATCATGATCCGGACCACGGGTCATACCATTTTGTGGGTCGCTGTGTCATTTGTGTATTCATGTTCGTTGGACAACCCTTCAATCACCCTATACATACTCACCGATTCTCTTCTGCCTCACCATTTGGTGACAATTTTGTGTTCGAACACGCATGCCCTCAAAAGGAGCGAATCCGCCGCACCCCACCGACAGCTTCTGCTATCTGGGACTACCCGCAGTATATGCCCCACTCCCCCTCATCATTCTCCGAGATGAACCCTTCAAAGGACTCTACCACTCAGGTACCTTTCGAGGGATCCTCCCCCATCGTATCGATGGACTTTGGGGAGGGTAGCAAGGCTTCTGTTACTCAGCCGATACGTGGAGGACGGGTGAGGATGATTCCCCACCGTGGAGCTTATGCCCAGCCGATGCAGCGTATAGCTACCCCGGCGGAGATAGCCCAGTGGATTGGATACGTCCCTCCTTTCCAGAGAGGCCCGCAGTAGGAGACGACAGTCATGTTCTGGTGCCTGAGCTCTGACTAGACCAGGATAGCCTCCTTTTGCCTTAAGGTCATCTAGTTATAGGTGCACTAGAGTAGGAGAGTTTCTTTTTATGCCTTTTGTTGTACTTTCATTTTCCATGTATTTCTACTTCAGTTGTATTTGTCCTATGTTGTACTAAACTAAGTCCCGCCTTTCTTGGGTGGGCATAATATATATCCACCTATGCAGTTTGTTTTATTATGCTGTGCAATTACATGTTTTATGATCGGATGTTCATGATGTGTTTATTTGGATTTGCATTTTATTCTTTTCATGCTTCATCGTTCGTCTTGTCGCACGGCTCTCACTTTGCCTTTACATTTCAAAAAAAAAAATTACCTGTATTTTCCACTAAGTATTTTAAAGTAAACAGGAAACTATGACATAATAGACTAATGATTAACCTGAACATGTTCTAGAGTATTGGGTTAAAAATTAGGATGTTACATGGGACTTTTTGAGAAGTGAGCAAAATAATGAAGTTGTGTAGTGTTGTGTATTTATAGACAAATGAATCATGAAGGAGTGGAGGGGGAGGAGCATGGCCGAAGCTTCTTGAAGAAGAAGGAGGGAAGAAAAATCTCCTTGTGTTGTCATTCATGGTGTGATTGAAAGCATAGTAGGCATGGGTCATACGGTGGCTTTTGAAAGACAACTTGATTGACTACATAAAGTACATTTCTTTTAAATTTTGGGGGGAAGTGATTGAAAATCATAAGGCCAAGGAAGGGAAGATTTCATTCAATTTAATCATGTACTAGTGAGGTGTTTAGGAGAAAACAAGGTTAAGTCACTAATTAAGGTTGTGTAACCAAGTATTTAGGTGAACTAATTAGGTGATTAGGGCCATGAATACCTTGGATCAAGAGTGGTCTTGTAGGATTAATGGAGTCAAACTCCTATGACTATTGATTAGAGTATGACAACTTTTTCTTGGGAATGGGAGTGTGAATAGTAAAAATACTATTCATAGTTGTTTTTTCTTTAAAGAAAGAAAAGAATTAGAAATGAGTTTTAAATTTCCTTAAGCAATTTTAGGTTCTAATCAACCTCAAATAATTATTTTAGCTCTAGATTAATTAAGAAAATTAATTAACCTTTCATTAGAGCCTAATATTACTTAGGTTTGAGTTAAGTAACTCGTTAGGCTTAAAATGTACTAAGCAGGGGTAAAATCGTAATTTTTACCAAAAGTTGCCTGGGACCTCTGGGACTTAAACCAACATAGTTCATGCCTTAAAACCATCATTTTTTATCTCCGGGACAAGTCCGGGTCGGAGTCAAAACTTAAAACCGCCTTAAATCAAGTTAGGGTTATTTTGGTCATTTATGCGCATAAACCTCAAAAATGAGATTTCTCTGCTCTGATAGACATTCAAACATATACGATCCCCTTCATACATCATAAAAGCCCTATGAGGATGGCCAAGGCCGGTTGTCCTCGTGTTTTAAGTAAAATGACCTCAGGGACATTTTGGTCATTTAAAAGTTTAGAGAAAAACGGGGCGTTACACGAAATTACCAAAATACCCCTGCAGCAAATTAATACGGGATTAATTGTCGACTGGACCCAGATATTACCCGGGAGTTTGGAATGTTGTTTCTTTAAGGGATGCATGATATCTGTACGAGCCCGAGTGGTCCCGGGGAGTTTTTGTGCAAAATTACCATTTTGTCTCTGATTACATGCATAATGACCTCTGCTTATGTGGACAATGAGCTTAATTTTGTGATTAGGGGAACATAGGCAATATTAGACTCTAATTAAATATTGATTAATTTTAATTATTAATCTTGAGCCAAAATAATTAATTGAGGTTAATGGAGGCTTAAGATTGCTTCGAACAAGTTAAATCCCTTCTTAATCAAAGGAATTCATAAAACATGACATAGTCAAAAAGTAAATAGTGTTTTCTCTCTCATTCCCCTTAAAATTAGGAATATATTGGTTTTTGAATTTCAAACTAAGTGAACTTAACTCCTCTAAATGTTTATGACCACTCTTTAATTATGGTCTTGAAATTCCTAAATACATGATTATCAACCTAAAAAGCTAATTACCCATTCCTAACCCTTTTCCTAATTAAATCTACCTCTAATACATATCCTGACCTACATGAAAAATTGGAGACTCCTTCCTAAATGGCCATGAAGGCCGCGGCCATCCCTCCTCCCCCCAAATTCACTCTCATATTTCATTTTTCATATACACCAATACTTACAAACACTCTCACTTTTACATTCACTTTTTTTTGCCAAAGATTTGTGTAAAAACAAAAAGAGCTCTCATTTTCTCTCAAGCTCAAAGCTTTCTCTTTCTCTTCTACCACTAAGAACCACTATCCTTGACCACTTCTCAACCTCAAACCACCACACCACCACTATAGATCTTCTCTAAACCACACAACCTTTTCATTTCCAAGCTCAAGAACACAATAAAAATCCTCCCTCCAATCTACCAAGGGTTCTAAGAGAAGATTTTTCTTCTCCCATAAGACCAAGCTCTCTCTTTTCTTTCAAGAAGACAACTTTGGTAGGGATTTGTTTGAGTTGTTTTTCTTTTCTTTACTTCATTTTCAGATTTGAATGTTGGATGAATGAACAAGTTCTCCTTGTTTTCCTTTCTTTTATTTCTATTTTGATCTTCCTTCCTAGCTCCATGTTTTCAGTTTTGATCTTCCTTTTTCTTTTTGTGTTCGGTTTCTATTGTAAATAAATGGTTAGAACCATGGCTTAATGATGAGAGCTCTTGATGGTGGTTTTGATATCACCATGTTCACGACATCTAAAGCCTATGGTTTGGTTCCTTAGTGTCTTTTCATTTTGGTTTTGTCATCCTTTTTCCTTTTAGATTTCGGTTTTGGTTTGTTAATGGGATGTTGAAGTTATGGCTTGATGATGATGGATCTTAGTAGTGGTTGTGAAACCACCATGTGATAGACCTCTAAAGCCCAAAGTTTTGTTTCCATTTTTGGTTTTAAAGAATAAAGAACATAGAGTACTTGGTGGTTTCTTTGAAAATATTTTTTTTGATGCTTGAGACCATGGCTTAATGTTAAGGGTTTTCTAGATGATGGTTGTGAAACCATCATATTTATGACCTCTAAAGCTTGGACTCATTTTTAATTTTCAAAAGGTAATAATGAGTAAAATGTTGGTTAGTTCTCTTTGTCCATTTTCTTTGAGCTTGATGGCAAGTCCAAGGAGTGAGGTTCTTAGAACCATGGGTTAAAGGACTCTAAAGCTCACTCCCGTTTTGCTAAGATTGATTTGGGGTTGAGAGTGCTACTCTTTAAAGTCTTGAAGAAGCTCTAGTAAGACTACAAATGGACTTGCATATCATGTTTATTTTCAAGCCATCACCTTTAATCTTGAAGATTAAAGAAATGAACTTGCATCCTCATGTTTAAATTCAAGTATCGCATTTCATGTTTATATTTCAGGTTATCACCTAATCTCAAAGACTTAAAATGAATTTATTTATATTCCAAGCCATCACCTAATAATGATAAAGATTTAAAATGAGGTTGCATAACAGTTTATGTTTCTTGTCATCACCTAAATCCCTAGAGCTCAAGACTTGCCCCTTGTATCTCAAATGGAAGTTTTTGTATTGGACATGCTTTGAGGATGTATTTTCAGCCTCATGATGATGATGAGCTTGAGGTGAAATTTTAGTTCATCTTATTTCATGTTTAGGCAGAAAATTTGTGTCCTGTAATTCTATTGTTTGTTTTGAAAGAATTAAAAGTTTTAGAGGCATTAAAAATAAGATTTCACAAATGAAACCTTGTTAATGAGATCCTTGTTTTTGCTACTTCCCTAAAGGTTATTATTTAGGTTTTCAAAGGAATGAATTGGTCTGAAGTGTTTTCTTTGACTTGGAACAAATTTAGAGAAAAACCAGTAGCTAGAAATGATTAACTTTGCAATTTTCAACGCTTTTGGAAATTAAAACTTTAGCTACTGTTTTGATCTTTCTAAATATGTAAGGCGCTGTTTGGAAGGGTTTAGATGTGTAAAAATTATTTTTAGCACTTGAGGAAAAGTAGTAACTAGAAAGGATAAAAAATGTGATTTCTAGAACACTTAAGAATTTCAAATATGGATTCTGTTTTAGCATATACTTTTTCTGTAAGAAGATGTTTGATTACTAAGTATATGTGTATAAATTACTAATAATTAGTTTAAGAGTTAATTTTTGCATCACAAGAAAAGCTGGTAATTAAAAATAGTCAAAAATGTAATTTCTAGAACCCAAAATTTGTGCGTTTCACTTACTGCCCAAACTATATAGCATTGTTTGATAATGTCCATGAGGTTTAAAATTAGGGGAAATCATTGTAATTGATCCCTTAGGTGCATAAAAGAATAATTACAGATGTTAGGTTTAACCGATTTGTAGTTTAAAGGCTAATGAGCAATTACCGATAACTTAAGGATGAAAGTGTAAATGATATCCATAGTAATCTTTAGTGCTTTATGATATATATATATATATATTGTATTGTATGTATACCATGCTGAATATGGCATTTACATTAGTTGAGTCCGGTCCTTGATTCCGACATATTGGGTAAGAGCATGTTTACTTTTCAATAAGATGTCGATAATGGCATGCTTATGTGAGATATTTGAAATGCATATTAGTTGTGCTCTATGAGCATTAAATGCTATTTGATAAGTTATGGTAATATGGTCATATGCTCATGTTTATATCTCTAAAATAACATGCTAAGGCTAAGGTGATGCAAAACACATAGAAGTGATCCTGTAGACTTATCGAATTAAAGGTTATGAGGGGTGATCCAATAGAAATGATCCTTTGGACTCCCCGAATGAAAGGTTATGAAAGGTGATCCTATGCCCGCTATCCCACACTCCAGAAGTCAGGAATTAGCTTATCGAGAGGATAAGTGTAGACTAGTAACGACTAGTGAGGTATGAGCTCATAACCTAGAACTCTCAAAGGAGAGATTAATAGGGTGGCGCCCAAGTGAAAGAGATGAGAGGTTTAAGTCACCTAAGAGATTAATAAGGGAATAATCATGCTAAAAGAGTTTACATTCTTTATGTTATGACGTTTGGCTTATGGCATTGACATGCATTCATGGCTTATTATGTTGTATCAATGCATTAAGATTCATGTTAAAAATGGATGGACCTCGGAGTAATAACATTTGAAACTCAGTAACTGAACTTTATATGCATGCCTATTATTTCATAATTAAATCTAAGGTTCTTGAGGATGTAGATGATGACACATTTTAGGAGGTCTACACCCTACTGAGTTTCTTATATAATATTCGTATCCCTTCTTCTTTCCTTCCATCATGTCTTTAAAAGGACAATGGCTTCATTCGCGATCTTCATTGATGCCCCCACCTAGGAGTTGCACTTCGATGCCGAGCATCAATCATACTATTTTGTGGGTCATTGTGCTGTGCGCCTGTTCGTCTTCATAGACTGTCTTTTCACATACCCGATCTGTAGCTATAGGTTTACTCCCATCTCCTTGTACAGTGATGACCTCATTGCAGCTCCGTCGTACCTGCCTTGTTGCGTTGGCTATTCGTGACTACTCCAAGTATATCCTTTGCTCACCTCCTCACCAGATGGAGTCTGATCCGTTTGAGGATTCTGCCACCCAGTGCCCTATGGATGGTTATGCGCCTATCGTTCCCATGGCAACTGGACCCAGCAGTAAGGCTACCGTGACCCAGCCTATGAGAGAGGCTAGGGTAGCCATTCGACCTCACCCTGCTCATCGTCTAGCCACACCTAACGAGTTGTGTAATACCCAGGGATTGCGAAGTCGGGGAGTGATTGCCGGTGCAAGGAGGCACGGATAAGGAGCGGCTCCTGGTAGACTTCGAAAGCGGAGGGGTACATGAATGAACCGATTACACACCCGAATGAGAGGGATCCTAAAACTGTATAGGTATGGGACTATACAGTTGAGGAGGGCTTATATGAATTGATTTGTACTACCTATACCAATAAGATGCATCTTCTTTTCGGTAGCCCAAACTGAAAGAACTCCACAGTTAAGCGTGCTTGACTTGGAGCAATTTTGGGATGGGTGACCTCCTGGGAAGTTTTCGTGGGAAGTGTGTGAGTGATGACAAAGTACACTGAAAAGACCCGTGTTGGTTTGTGGGGACAGTCACCAATCCATAAAGTAACAGGGGATGTTATAAGTTAGCTCAGTGGATTGGTTACCTTCCTCCCCATCAGAGGGGACCACAGTAGGAGCTAATAATGGACCGCGGAGCACCTGTGCTTATGACATGGAGATGATAGCCTTCTTTTGCTTTTTGTGGTTTAGAGGTTATCTACTTTGGCGCACCCTAGTAAGAGTAGGGAGGAGAGGTCTTTTAGCTAGTTGCATTAGTTTTGTTTTCATGACCTTATGGATGACTGTACTATCCTAAGCGTCCATGGTGGGTATGATGTTACTCTTTATAACTATTTATATTTTGGCATATGATGAGGAACCACTATTGATATTGACATATGAATCCATGATGGTGCGTTATGTTTTATGTGTAACACCCTAGTAATTAACCAGATACACCTAGCTTGAATCTGATTAATGACTAGACTTTACTCCTTTCTTTGGTTCTTTCTTCATAATTTGAAAATACTTAGTGAAATTACGAGCCATTTTTTTTTAAAACACATAATTGAAAACGTGAGCCGAGTACAACGTGAACGAGTAAGCGGAGTATAATAAGACGTTTAAGAATATATCACATCATATCACTTAGGCTCCATCATATAACATCCATAAGCACATTATAGCATATATTTATATACAATAACCTCACTCAAAGGGTGGGTTATGTTCATACATCATTATCTTATGCAAACCCATAAAAGAAAATATTCACAAGGAAATACATGCCCCTAAACTAGATAACTCCATAAGCCGGGAAGGTTATCCTAAAACTAGGGTGCATGATCACACATAAATCTGCTAAGAACCCTCTATGGCCACTGTCCTGGAAATGGGGGAATAAATCCGATCCACTGATGAGCTCCCTCGGGAGGGGACACACGAGATGCACCAGGCTGGGGTCGTATGGACGGCCTATGTAAATAAAAACACGAACTGCGTACCTCCCTTCAAAATGATACGAGTGATGCACCAGATCATAGTGAAATTCCCAAGTAGGGGTATCAACGAACAGGACGAATATCGCCATCTGAATCTAGAGACAATGACGGAAATAAAGAAAAGGGAGTGAGAATCTTGCTAAAGAATTCTCAGTAAGGTACCTCCTTCTACAGTGTCATCATCAAAGTCCCCAAGAACCTCGGGATTATTCTAAAATAGTGAGCATGCAAAGATTCATTTTAAGTTCGAACAAATACTTAACCGAGGTTCGTCAATTTTTAATCATGCGTCTTATAATGCATCATAATCTTAACATGTCATATTTACAATGAACTTTTCCTCATCATCATTATCAAATAACATGCATAAAAGAACGTCATATAATATTAGCTACACGTGGACATAGTGCACATATTTCATTTCTTTAGTGCCTTAGGTGACTTAAAATCTTATCATCATCATTATTTTCCTTAG
The DNA here is from genome assembly GCA_031216125.1 of Dalbergia cochinchinensis. NCBI lineage: Eukaryota > Viridiplantae > Streptophyta > Magnoliopsida > Fabales > Fabaceae > Dalbergia > Dalbergia cochinchinensis. Next base: position 18,913,463 of record CM062375.1, on the reverse strand, counting down.
GTCACCCTATACTCCACCCTTTTAGGAGTAATTTAGGTTATGAGCTCATACTTTACTAGTCGTCACTAGCATATACTTATCCCTTTTGATAAGCTAAAGTCCCGACTCTACCCTTTTGAGAGAACGGGTTAGGGGGCTAAAATCACCTTTTCACCACCTATAGTCTAATGGTTCCAAAGGATCATTTTCTTATAAGTTTAAGTCACCATTAAATCTTTGCATGTTATATCATAATACAATTCATAAACATCATAACATTTTCTCATTTATAGTCTTAAGCTAGAATAATATATATCAACTGTAATCATGCATATGGGAGATTCCCAGGAAAGAGAGGTAGGTCACAATGGACACGCTTAAATACGAAGTCTTTCCTTAGCCAGAACCTTTCCAAATTACACTTTTACAATGATACACTTTCTTCTAGCAACAAAGGTAAATTTTACATAATAAAGAACATTTCATGTATAAGCATTCTCATTATTTGCAACAGCAACTATAACATGTAAGCCAGGAAATCATTCAATGATATCAAGTACTTAATAAGCATCCAATCCTTACATAGAATTATCAATTATAGAACTAATTAGTTACTAAACCAATTATGAATCATTCCCTTAACAATAAACCATAATTATCATAACTTCAATCATATCAAATCATTATTACACATTGATACTAAACTCAGATCAGTGGCCGAATCATGAACCTCATGCAATTATTACATAGAATCATATTTTAAGTGCATATAAAATACTAGTTCCCCGTAAAATCCTTGCAAAGCCTTAAAACTCATTTAGAAACTAGTTCTTTTGTCAAATTTGGGAGGATCTTCACAATTAAAATTCTTACTTAAGATAAAAGGAGTAAGTCTTGAGCTTTAGAGATTTAGGTGACATCTTAGAATTATAAACATGCTATGCAACCTTATTTTAATCTTATCTTTATAAGGTAATAGCTTGGAATTATAAACATGATATGCAATTCTATTTCTTTATCTTTAAGATTTAAGGTGATGACTTGAAAATTAAACATGATGCAAGAACTTGAAATATAAACATGATACAAGAAACTGGAGCGGCGGTAATCCGCACAGGACCAGTAGAGGGAGAAGAGAATATTAAGAAACCGGAGCGGCGGTAATCCGCATAGGACCAGTAGAGGGAGAAGAGAATATTAAGAAACCAGAGCGGTGGTAGTCCGCATAGGACCAGTAGAGGGAGAAGAGAATATTAAGAAACCGGAGCGGCGGTAGTCCGCACAGGACCAGTAGAGGGAGAAGAGAATTATTATTACATCTTTTTAAGCTCCAATCTCAAGACTTTTTAAAGAATAAATTCTTTAACTCCAATAATCATATTTCTTTGCTTGTGATACATGGGCAAGTCTTTGAGCTCTAGGATCTTTAGGTGATGGCATAAAATAAACATGCCATGCGTTGATTCTTTTAGCTATTATAAAATATAGTGAGAGCATAAATTAAATATGAGATGCAACCTCTTTATTATCTTGAAAGATTAAGTGATGACTTGAAACATAAACATGAAATACAAGCTTGGAATTTAAACATGAGAAATGCAAGTTCATTTATTCATTCTTGAAAATTTAGTGATGACATAGAAGGTAAACATGGTTATGCAAAGCATAAACTTAATCATGGATGCAAATTCATTTTGTTTCTTTACTAGAGCTCCTTCAAGACTTTAAAAGAATTATAAATTCAACCCAATACATATCTTAACAAGAAATAAAACATAAAAGGAAAATACATCTTTCAAGTTCTAAACTAAAAATCTTTGTTTTAGCATCATAAAGCATTATTCTTTAAAGTTTTGCATCAAGTGGAATTTTCAAGCTTTAGAGGCCTAACTTGTGATGGATTTACAACCCACCCTCAAGGTCCTCATCATCAAGCCATCATCTTAGTTCCACCTAGGCCATATGGTTGAATTGGTTAAAGAAAAATTGAAAATGAAAAGCTAAGGTAAGTTCATAATTTCATCATTTTGAGCTAAAAACACAACTCCTCAAAGCATAGAAATAAATTTAGAAATTACTCCCTACCTAATCTGAGTTGAAGAAGAGGAAGAGAACTTGGTTTCTTGAAGTGAAATGAAACAAAATCTCTTTGAAAAAATTGAAGAAAGAATTCAGCCAAAGAGGAGGAAGAAAGAAAGTTTTTGGTGCTCCTAAAAACTAGTTATGAACCAAGCATTCCAAGACCACTCAAGCAAGCCTATTTATAGAATATTTTGAGGCTTCTAATTGGCCAAAATGATGAGGTAGTGGACAGAATTTTGCAGGAGAAATAAGGGAGGAAAAATCATTTTAGACAAAGTTGTATGAAATTAAGGAATTATGTCTCTTATGGTGACATTTTGGCATTTTATTTTAGTGCAACTTTTGGTAATAATTCAGCTGCATAATGGCATCAATAATTTCGTCCATTACAGCCCAAAGAAGTGAAATTTGTGTGTTCCATGCATTATTTAGGTGTAGGCAAGGTATTCATGTAATTTAGAGAATTTACGGTTAAGGGTTTAAGTGAATTAGTAAGCAATTTGGGTGTTTTTGAGCAATTTTGGGTTCTAATTAATCTAAATACATAATTTTGACTCTAGATTAATATTTAGAATTTAATAAGCTTTAATTTGAGCCTAATATTGCTTAGGTTTCAGTATACGAATCAAAAATCGCCAAATTCGCAAATCGCCAAAAACAGGGGCAAAATCGTACTTTCACTTAAAAACTGCCCAAGGCCACCCGAGCTTAACCAATGGTTAATCATGGCTTAAAAACACATTTTAAAACATTTTAGTGAGGTTCGGGCTCAACAAGACGCACATCGGAGTTAAAACAAGCATTGGGCGTTTTGATCATTTGTGTCGAACTCAAAATTGAGATCCTTCTGCTCTATTAACACACATAACACAAACAATCCCTTATTATCCTCAAAATATCCCCTAGAGAATAGGTGGGGCCCACGATCCTCCTTTTCTGAGTAAAATAACTTCAGGGGCATTTTGGTCATTTTATACGTACAGAAATTCGGGATTTGCGACTCTCGCATGAATCGTTCCTAACCTCTCTTCTATTGTTATATTCCTTTATTGAGGATTGTTCGGTCTCAAATCTTATGTAATAATTACCTACGGTAATTCGGTAATTGAGTAATTTCTAATGACAGTAAAAATTACAGTAAAAATTGGGGCGTTACATTATGGCTTTGTGATTGTTTTTATTTCATGTATATTTATGATATGCTTTAGTTTCTTTTTATCTTGTATGTGAGACGGATGACGTAGTTCTTTTATGTATGCGCGGCTCAAGTTTTTGTTTTAGATTTTCAAAAAAAAATTTACCCATATTTTTGCTAAGTATTTTAATCGTTTAAAAATTAAGAACTAAAACAAAAGAGTAATAACTAATAATTAACTTAAATGCGTCCTAGGTGTATTGGGTTAAATATTAGGGTGTTATAAAGTTCCCCCTGTATTTCACAACACATAGTATTTTTCTTCAATATATATCTCCCCCTTTTGTCATAAAAGAAAAGGAATGTGGTGGAAACCAGTAGCACCATCATCAGCCCCAATGCTTGACTTCACTGAGAATTTCCAGTAACAGTGCTTCATGCCTACAGGAATTAGCTTCAAGTTGATCTAGCTTGTTGTTGATAAGGCGTTGCTCACGTAGTAGTAGTTGGATCTCTGTGAAGGTCAGTTGTTCTATTGATGTTGGTCTGTTGGATGAAGGATCAGTACCCTATGTAGGAGAAGGATCAGGAATGGTTGACATAGGAGGCTATTTTGCCCTTAGAAGAGAAGCAGTAGTAGCAGATTCATTCTTTGAAGATGTTTCGGTCTCGGAAAATGATTCCTATTTAGAAGCAGAGGTCATGCTATTCCACAGGGTGAACCCCATATCTGATGATAATTTTAGGCCTTTTGCTGTCATCAAAACTATCCTCAAGAATCATTATTTTCCTTTTGCCCTTTATGCCTTCGGCTTCTGTGGCTGCTTTTTTAATAGCTACATCTCTGATTCTCAAGCTCTGTCTTCTGACACTAGAGGAAGCAACACTAGTTGGTCTCCTTAGGGTTCTGAAATAGTTGAAGATGTGCTCTGTACCCTCTATATACTCATACCACTCATTTCTTAGAGGGTAATACAAGTATTCAAAGATTTTCATCAACAAAATCCATAAGGTACAATAGCAATTTTCTTTTTCTCAGAGGAGATAGCACTCAGTATATGATTAAATATTAATCTGGGTAGGTTAACTCTTCTTTTTGTTAACAAACAAAAGAGTAACATACAGTCCATCCCAACCAAAAGGTGGGTGCTACATAAAGAAGGAAGCAAGGAGAACTGAATGACTGTAAAAACTTGCCTTGTATTAGAGTTTAGTATAGCTGTAATGATCTTACTCGGATGATGTTTTGAGGAACTGATGAGACATTTGGAAACTTCCTCTGCTGAAACATCAAGAGTTATGAACCATTCTGTCTCAGAGGAGCATCTAAATCCTTCATCAGGAGCATGGATGATGTTGGAAAGATCCACGATGCACAGTTCCAAATCACCTCCTCTAATGTATGAAGTCACTATAGAGTCAGATGCTTGAACCAGTTGAGAGTAAAAGGTGATGACCATCCCAGAGAAAACTCAGTCAGTAAGGTCGATAAGTCCTTCCCATCCCTGAAAGGAAATGACTTCCAGTATGATGAGAACCTAAACCATCAACACCTATGTTAATCATTTTCCTGGTGCTATAGGATAGCGAGAGAAGTTCTCTTCATAATGGTCTTGATGCATCAGTTCTGAGAACATTTGAAGTGTTCCTATTGTAGTGATGCATCCTGAAAAGTGCTTTCCCTTAGCCATGTCTGGATGATGAGAGTGATGGAATAACAAAGGTTGAGGCTTAGAAGAAGATAGAGGTTATGAGAAATAAAGGTTTGTGAGAAGATGAAATGGTTGGATGTTTGGGTTTCAGAAGAGTAGAAGAAGGTAAACGAGGTAGTAACATATGGAAAGTGAGGGTTATTTAAGTGATGTGATGTAACTGATGAAAGGTGAGGTGATATAGGAGAGAGAAGCTTAATAAGAGAGGGAATTATCCTGTCCTATCATCTTTCTTTCAGAAAGGAAGGTTTCTAACTCTAGTGCATTTTCTTAAAGGCTTTCTTTCTAAGCTTCACTTCTCACTTTCTGGCCCATTGATTTACTTATCTACTTATGCTGAAGCCTTTTTTCAGTATGAATTTCAAGTTTTCTGATTGCATATCTTCTTTCTGATCATCCTACATATAACTTGAGATACCCGACCTCTTTCTGATCTGATCTTCAATAAATACACCCGGTCTTGCAAACTGTGATCTTTCCTTTTTGGGCTTCAGTTTGAGAGCGATAAAGAAAGGGAGAGAGTACCCAGAGAGGTTATGCATGAATAATTATGCAGTTTTAAAAACAATTAAGTTCAAAAGCCTTTTCAAAGCGCAAAAGCAATCTTTAGATAATGGTTTTGTGCATACATTTGACACTTGATCTTTAGTATTCATAAACATTAACTCAGCATCCTTTTTTTGAAAATGATCATGTATAAAATGATGCTTAATGCCAATATGTTTGGATCTAGAGTGCTGAATAGGATTCTTTGCAAGATTTATAGCATTTGTATTATCACAATAGATAGGGATTTTGGAATACCTCAAGTGATTATCTTTTAGCTGATTCCTTATCCATAACATCTGGGTGCAGCAATTTGCAGTAGCTACATATTCAGTCTCAGCAGTAAAGAGTGCAATTGTGTTCTGTATTTTACATAACCATGTGATCAAGCTTTCTCCAAAGAAGCAGCAGTAACCACTTGTGCTTTTCCTCCTAACTTTATCTCCAGCAAAGTCAGCATCACAAAATCCTACAATATCATAAGAAGTACCTTTCTTGTACCACAAGCCAAGATTAGTAGTACCTGACAAATATCGAAGAATTCTTTTAACAGCATTTGAGTGTGATTGCTTCAAGTTAGATTGAAATCTAGCACAAATTCTCACACTTAATTGAATGTCTGGTCTACTAGCTGTAAGATACAGTAGTGGACCAATCATTCCACGTTAATTGCTTTATGATACTTTCTCACCATTCTCGTCAGTATCTATAATTTGAGATGAATACATGGGGGTACTCATTGGTTTCACTTGATCCATATTGAACCTTTTTAAAAACTCTTTTGTATACTTTTCTTGATGGATTAGGATCCTTTCCTTTTGTTGTTTCATTTGTAATCCTAGAAAGAACTTGAGTTCACCATCATACTCATCTCAAATTTACTCTACATTATTTTTGAAAACATTTCACAGAGAGAATGATTAGAAGCACCAAATATAACGTCATCAACATATATTTGAACCACCAAAAAATTATTATCTTGTTCAAGAGTAAAAAAAGGAGTGTCAACATTACCTCTCTTAAACCAATTCCTAAGCAAGAAGGTGCTCAATCTATCATACCAAGCTCATAGGGCTTGTTTTAGACCATAAAGAGCCTTTATTAGCTTAAAGACATGGTTGAGAAGGTTTTCGCTCTCAAAACTAAGAAGTTGCTTTACATATAATTCCTTAAAGAGGAATCCATTTAGAAACACAGACTTGACATCTATTTGGTAGAGAGTGAATCCCTTGTAGGCGCCAAAAGCAAATAGTATTCTAATGGCTTCAAGATGAGCCACTAGTGCAAAGGTTTCATCATAATCAATTCCCTCTTGTTAATTATAGCCTTGTGCAACCAATCTTGCTTTGTTTCTGATGACTTTGCTGCTTTATCAAGCTTATTTCTGAACACTCATTCTATGCCAATGATGGTTTTTCCTTTTGATTTTTCAACAAGATTCCAGACTTTTCTTTTCTCAAACTGATCTAGTTCTTCTTGTATACCATCCATCCAACTTTGATCACTCAATGCTTTTTCAATGCACTCAGACTCAAAGATGGAGATGAAGGCGTAGTTTGATGTATTTTTGAGAGATAATCTAGTTCTTACACCCTTAGAAATGTCTCCAAGAACTTTGTTTTGAGAAACTGCTCTTAAATTAGAAACTCCTTTGTGGTTTATGTGACTTTGAATTTTGTAACGCCCGATTTTTCTGTCTGAGAGGAAAATGACCAAAATGCCCCTGAGGTCATTTTCTGCCTGAAATTCGAGCATGGCAAGCCCAGCAGTCCTCAAAGGGTCAACTCAATGTTTGAAGGGGATTAGATGACCTTTGAATGGTTTCGAAGGCAAAATTCTCATTTTCTGCAGTTTCAGGTCAAAATGACCAAAATACCCCTATAGCGTTTTTACGCGGGTAAAGGTGCCGTTTGAGCCCGAAACTTTCCCTAAAGGTTTAAAACAGTGTTTTTACATGTTTAAAAGCGTCTATTTAAGTCCCGATGGTCCCGGACAGTTTTAGTGTAAAATTACGATTTTACCCCTAGAATAGTATTTTTGAGCTTAATAACGTAATTAAGCAAACCTAAGCAATATTAGGCTCTAATCAAAGATTAATTAATTTCCATAATTAATCTAGAGTCAAAATAAGCTATTAAAATTAATTAGAATCTAAAATTGCTTAGATTAGATTTAAATCTCCTTTTTAAAACTCAAGATTCCAACTTTGGAATCTTGAATAGTATTTTCTCTCTCCAATTCCTTAAATCATGGAATTGTGTCTAGAATTGTTTATGCACTAAAATGAGTTTATAACTCACTAATGATGCAAGACCACTCCTTAAACATGTCTTGACAACCTTGATTACCCATTTTCTCACCTAAACACAACTCTAAACCACAATTAAAATGCAAGAAATCCTCCCCATGGCTGATGCAAGTTTCGACCACTCCTCCCTCCATTCACATCACATGTTGATTTGTTTCTCACTCAAAGAACCATGCTTGACCCATACTTGCACCCATGAACCATACCTTGGAGAAGATATTTTCTCTCCTCCTTGTGCTGTAAATGGCCGAAGCTCTCTCTCCCATTTACACCTCTCATTTTGTTTCATTTCTCTATAAATAGCATGTTTGGGTGAACTTGCATCATTTTGGGTTCATTTGCTAAGTGTAAGTTTTCAAAGAGCACTTCAAAGTTGTCTTTTTCTCTCAAAGTTCAAGTGTCCAAGTTCTTTATTCTCTTCACTCATCTCAACCTCCAATCACTTGGTAGGGATTTTCTTTCAAGTGTTTCTTTCATTTAAGTTCTTACACTACAAGAAAAAATGGGTTTTGCGGAGGTTTCAAACCGCTTGAAAAGGTTTTCCGGTGGTTTCCCAAACCACCGCTGATACTGCCATCCTTAAACCATTTTGCGATGGTTTTTGATAACCGCTGGAATAACCGCCGCTAAAATCAGATTCGCGGTGGTTTGAGCACATTTAGTGGCTGTTTGTTTTGTGGCGGTTTTAGCACATATAGCGACAGTTTTCAACCGTCGAAAATGTCCAATAAGTCCCATTTCTGACTAATTATTGGCTATTTAAAACCGCCGCAACATTTTACTTTGGAGTTTTTGGGCAGTTGTAAACCGCCGCTAATCTTCATTTTTTTCAAAAAAGAAAAAAAAATTACCAGCAAATCCAAAAGTAATAATAATATTCACACAAATCAAATAATTTGCTACTATTAAAAGATGTTTTCATCTCAATGTACTTTCCTTACAATTCAATTTACATAAACAAACAGAACCTCAAAACCAAAACCTGTCCCTTTTTTTTTGGCATTTCAAACCTTTCATTTTTAATTACAATGGAGCTGGGTACAACAAAAGCCAAGTCACCTAAAAGATCCGAAGTGCTCTAACACCTTAACAATCTACCAGAACTCTGATCTCCTGTTTGGATGCAAGGACCAAAATTGCTTAATTGAAGCTTGCATAACAGGTGGGCAGTTGGAAGGAACAATAGTCCTTGAATTCTAAAGAAATTAAATGACACATCATAAATGATTGCATAAACCCTATCATCTCAGTTTCATAATAACAGAGAATAAAAAACTACTATTCTTTGTAAATCAAAAGGAATTGATTGCATGAATCAACTAGCAAAAGGAAACAAAAAAAATAAAAAAAACCTATCCACAATAAAAGTCTTTCCCCAAATTACCCAATTTATTTGGTGATCTCATAGTTCAATAAAATCTATTCTTTTTAATCTATTGACCACAGTGCTATATAGGAAATAGAGGTATACATGATAACTAATATAAACTGAATTAATTTAAGAATATAAACTTGTCACGGAGGAAGCTTAACTAATATCATGTGACATATTGAAATAAATACGTAAAAAGAACATTGAAGGTCCATATTTTTTGTAGTAACAGAGATGAAGGCAAAATAGAACAAAAAATTTGGGTTCACTTCGTATCCTTCCCATATCAAGGTAAATGACTTAGATATCAAAATTCCACCTTGCACCCATTTGGCTTTCTCTTAGAAAAATTAAAAAGAAAACCATCCATTCCACTATATCAATGAAAGTTCAAACCACAAGGTTTTTACACAAGTGGAAAGAAACCAGAAATTGATACTTCGGTTGCTGACCCATAGTAAGAACAATAATTAGTCAACCAAAACTAACAAATATTGGGCTAGAATAACTCCATTGTTTTTCATTTTTTAAGAACAAGTAGAATAGTAGGTCATCTTCCATTTAGGTTCCTAACACAAAAATTTGTTGTTGGAGCATATAATTTGTAAATACCCAATATTTATGCTATTGCAGTTGTTAAATATTACAACTTATATAATGTGCCATAAACAGAACCTCTAAATTATGCTTACTGCAGATTAAAATCTCAAGTAATTAAAAACCACAATATTGATAAAGAAAAATAATTAAATGGAAGAGAATACCGCATGGGAGATTGGATATCAAACACAAGGGGCACAATCATAGAATAATGGTAAACTAGAGCATTTACATCATAGCTGAATGGCTGACACAGTTACCTCTAGCATGCATCGGAAAATGGCTTCAAATATGTGAGGTACATCTTCAATCATTGCAGCTTTATATCTAGAAGCAAGGTAGTGAAAGTAAATGGCATGATGTTGGTCATCAAAGGACGTCAAAGCACTATAGATCAATCAACTAAATGAAAAAAATGAATTTAAAAAAAGACAGAAGCATACTTGTTTAATATTATTGCAAAAAGTGACAAAACCTCTTATTCCCTCTCATCAAGAACATTCCTAGTATTTAATATAATCATGAATAATCTTACCGTAGAAGTTTCACATAGGATGTTCTAAATGCAAATGCTCCCCCCTTCTGAAATTCTTTTTGACATAAGCTCACTATACATTTTGTTACAAAAAAAAAATGATTTAACATTTATCAATAATAAAGAATCAAATCAAACTATTTGCACAATTTGTTATTAACATTCTAGAATACAGAAACTTGATATTGATAGAATCTACCTATACACATTCAACATGTCCAGGAAGATCAATGAGATTTGGTTTAGGAAATAAGTACCTAAAGAAGATGCAACACTTGTATTTGTCTGCAAGTTACAAGCAACTAAAATCAGAACCTTAACATCATAAAGTAACAAAATAACCGAGAAAGACAAGGAAACTAGTAAAACAATTCACTGCAAATCATAACAATTACACATGATAACCTAGTCGAAACCTATAAAAAAGCAAAGGTCAGCCATGGCTACAATAGTTAATTAACTATACAACCCAAAGCTAAATGCCAAGAGAAAATTTGGCTTTTTGCTGAGTGAGCAGAAGAAACTCATTGATCAAAGAGTTCTCCACTGAACCAATGTAATGTAAAATAATTCATGAAATTTCTAAATGCAAACAACCTCCTATTGCAAACTGCAGAAGGCAAAAAAATTAAAGAACAGACAGCAGAGTTACACCAAATTACATGAAGTAAGAAGTATACCTGCAATATATTAAGCACGGCCAAATCTTCATTAGCATTATTCAGAAATTGGAAAGAAATATTAATAAGTCCCAAATAGCTTAAACTACATCAATACACAAATAACCATAATGTCTCATAAACACGATAATGATGCAGGGCTGGAAAGGAGCCGAGCCAGGTTTGGCTAAATGAAAAATCATGCTTACTTCTTTCTTGGCACAAGCTCAATCCACCTTAAGCTCACAATTTCCTTGAGTTTTAATAAGTCACCTACTGTGGCTTGTGTTAGTTAAGCAACCTATTGTGCTCAACAGAGTTAAGCTCAAAAGCAGATTGAGGAAAGACAGAACAAAAGCAGAAACAAAAAAGACAGAACAAAAGCAGAAACAAAAAAGAGATTGAGGAAGGAGAGACCTCCATAACAAGGCTCTTATCTCCCCCGAATCTACATAACTACTAATCCATTGCCTACAATCAACACAGCCACAACCATTTATAAACCCATCAACAACAGCCCTTTTAAACCCAACAAAAGAAGCACAGAATAACTAAACAATTTCAGCCGCACCCAAACCCCAAACCATAACAGAACAACCAACACAACCTCTTAAACCAAAAATCCAACATACCGCTTCCAGAATAAAAACACAATATACACAATAAAGCCAAAAGCCATACACAAAATCATAAAAAAAACCCCTTTTCAACATCAAAACCAAAGGAAAAAAGAACAAAAAAAGAGAAAAACAAAAAAAAAATATCAGAATGAAGAAATAGAAAGGGGAGGAAGGCTATAGTAATATGCTTCCATCGTGAACCACCGCTGCCATAAAAGTCACCTCCTTCACCGCGGAATGGATCCGTAATAATAGATAAAATAAGATAAAATAAAATAAAATAGGACCTTGACAAGGTGACAAGTTGAAGAGCGATGAGGGAGTGGAAAGCGGCGGTAGCTTCGATGGCTCAAGAGGTGGGAATGGAAGTGGGAGTGGAAGCGGTAGTGGCTTCGATGGCTTCATTGAAGTTGTGCGTTCAGTCAGTCGCGTTGTTGAAGTCGTAGACAAAGAAGCGCCACTACCATTGAAGAAGCCACTTCACTGTTGGTAGCGTTGTTGAAGAACTGGCAGACGAAGTTGGCTGCGTCACCGTTGAGGAAGCGCCACCGTCAAGGAAGACCGAGAGAGAGGGAAGACGAGTCTGAGAGGGGGAAATTGGTGTCTGAGAGTGAGAGGGAATTAGATATTTAGATCGGTGGTCTTACTTTTTTTGTTTTAATTTTTCACTTTTTTTGTATTTCTCGACAGTTTTAGCAAAGTAGAACCACCACAATTATTAAACCGCCTCAATTCCAAAAGTAACCGCCGCAAAAAAATTTGATTTGTGGCTGTCACTGTGAACCGCCGCGAAACACACAATATAGCGGCGGTTCGAAAATCGCCGGTAAAAAATCACCGCTAAGCAGCACTTTTTTGGTAGTGTTAAACTAGTTATGTGTTCATGGTTTCTCTTGAATCTTTTTAGAACTTATTTTCTTCTTCTCCTCCTTCTTTATTTTCTACCATGAGCCTTTGAAAACAAAGGAATGAGAGCTTGATGATGAGGGTTTCATGATGATGTTCATCACTTGAACAAACCTCTAAAGCTTGATCTTTGTTCTTGAGTTAAAATGTTTATGGTTCTTTCTTTCTTGAACCTTGAAATCTTTAGCTTTGATGATGTTTTAAAATGGTTACATGAAATCAATGATGAGGACTCATGATGTTGGTGTTAATACATCATCAAGATCATGGTCTCTAGAGTTTCAAAATGGTTCTTTCTTGCTCTTAAGTTTCGGTTTCTTTCTTTTCCTTTTCTCTAAAAATTTTGGCCAACCAACTTGGGTGGTCCAACATGATAGCTTGATGATGAGAATTCTAGTTGGTGACTTTATGTTCACCACAAAGAAATCTCTAAAGCTTGAGTTTTCGTAAAGGTGTTATGAAGTTCATTTATGGTTATATTTCCAAGGAATGTTATCTTGAGTTCTAAGAACTCTAGACCTCACTTTACCTTGTCATGATGAGTTTGGGTTAAGGATAAAGTTCCTCTAAAAGTCTTGTAGGAGCTCTAATAAGAAATAAAATAAACTTGCATTCATATTTATATTCAAGCTTATGCATTGCATATTTACTTTGAGCTTTGCATTCATATTTATTTTCCAAGCCATCACTTAAAGTTAAAGGATAAGGAATGGAGTGCATCTCATATTTACGTTCTTGTCTAGCATATTTACTTCTCATCACTAAAGAACATAAAGATTTAAAATGAGAGCTTGCATTATCACCTAATTAATTCTCAAAGCCTTTCTATTTCGGCCTTAAAGTCGATTGTTACTGAGCCTAGAGCACTAAAATAAAGAAATGAACTTGCATGGCATATTTATTTCAAGTCTTGCATATTTAAATTCCAAGCCTTGCATATTTACTTCAAGTCTTGCATATTTAAATTTCAAGCCTTGAATATTTATTTCAAGTCTTGCATATTTAAATTCTAAGTCTTGCATATTTACTTTAAAGTTCTCACTTTACTTTGTAATGAAGAATAAAAATGATGTGCATAGCATGTTTATATTATGTCATCACTTAAAGACCTTAGAGCTCAAAGACTTGCCCATTTTATCTCAAGTTAAAGTTCAATATGGAAGCATTCTCTGAATGTATAATTTCAGCCAAGTAATGATGATGAGCTTGGAATAAGTTCCATCTAATTGCAAGGGCCAACAATCTATGTTCAAAGCTTTTTCTATGATTTAAGAAAGGTCACTACCAATAAGAATTTTAAATTAAACCCCTTCCAAGTATGTTTTAAATTAGTTACTGCCCTATGGTTGTTCTCAGTTCCCTTTTCAAGATAAAAATGTTTGGCAAAGAGTTTTATAAGTCCTAGAACGATTTCAAGAGAAACTAGTAACTTGAGTAGTTGAAAACTAAGATTTTATGCATGATAAGCATGTGTATGAATTCGGTTCTGCCATGCCTTGTTTGGTACTGTATGATGATGTTATGACATGTTAGAATGTGAAAAAATTATGTATGTTAAGGTAGAAGTCTTTTATGCATGTTAGGAAAGAAACTAGTCTTACAGAAAAAACTATAAAGTCAAGATTTAACATAGTTTTAACCCATTTATTTTTGGATACTGCCCAAACTATTTCAATGGGAATATGATCAGATTAATATTGATTAATCATGAAAAATTTGGTTACATTTGAAGTAGGATTGATTTTTAGAGCCTATAGAGAAACTAGCAACTAGAAAACCATAAAAATGTAATTCTAGAACTCCTAGAACATTTAATTTTCTAATTTTGTACAGCACCCTTATGATATAGTAAACATGATGTATAATTAGTTCAAAGGTTTAGGAATACCTCATAATTGGTTTATATTTAATTTATAACGCCTTAGGCTAAGACGGAACCGAGAAAAGGTCTAAAACATAAGTTCTAGAACCCTGTAATCATAAAGATGTAATTCTGCCCTTAGAATATGATGCTGCCCAGATTTATTAATGAACATAAATGCTAGTAAGAATTATTAGTTGTGAACCCTTAGGTGCATAAGAGGTTGATAGAGAACAATATAATAATCATATCTCACGTTTAAGACCCATAAGGGTCAAAGCATAAGACACCGTAGGTTCGAGAGTATAATGAGCTGTAGTGTTACATGAGAATGTATGTTTAATTATGAGAATGACTTGATGTCTTATGGTGATGTTGAATGGCTATGAATGTTCTATATGTTCCGTGGCATAAAGCAAGTTTGAAGGAAATCCGGTGTACGCCGTTACGCTACCGAATTTCCCACCAAACTTGAAGATTTGAGAAAAGCTTGCGAAAACTCCTGGGTGACACCAGTTCGACCGAGCACCCCCAGGAAAGGTTCTAGGTGACACCGGTTCGGCCGAGCACCCCCAGAACAGATGGGATATAACACTGAGACGCATTTCTCCTGCTACGATGGGGAGGAAACAAATTCGTGAGGGTATTGACATTGAGCTTGCCAAAGCGGACAATTCGCTGTGTACTAGATACCAGTAAAGCGTTTCAAAGAAGGAAATGATCCTAAGATAGGTGATCCAAGAAAGTTATGTATACCCCCTCTATTAGCCCATATCAAATCTAGTGACGACTAGTTAGGATTGAGCTCATTCCTAGGCGATAGGTGAGATGTAGTTTGGTGACCAGATTATCGCCGGGCCGGTAAGTCGGTTGGATTTTTTGTGGATATGTTAAGAGGGTGGTCTTTAAGAAAAAGAGCTTAAGAGTTCGACTTATGAGAAAGATGCCACATGAAAAGTATTGTGCCTTTTATGCCACGTATATGATTTATGTCTCTTTATGTTGAGCCCAAGACCAATGATTTTCATGTTAATGTGCACATGCTATTGTCATGCATTCATCAAATATCTGTTGCATTCATGCCATTAAGACTTATACTAAAAGACACCCACTTCGGATGAATAGATTTGGAAAGCTTAAAACCGAACGTTATGCATGTACACCTTTTTCATAATTAAAACCGAGGTGGCTGGGGACGACGACGATGACACTCGTGTTAGAGTCGGGAATCCCTACTGAGAATCTTGAATGAGTTTCTCATCCCTCTCTCTTCTTCTATGCCATCTCTAGACAAGGATTACAACGAGGTTCGTGACTTCTTCTAAGGCTCGTGCTTAAGGGTCACGCTAGCAAATGGAGTAGAGGGTCGCCGCGGAAGCATTGATAGTTTAGCTTTTGGATTGATACTCATCCAACCTCATAGGTGGATAAGGATCACATCATATATATAGGCATGTTTTGATGTAAATAATGGTACAATGATGCTAGTAATTTATGTATTTATGAAGGAGTGATGATATTATGATGGTTATGTATGATACTATACTTCATGATTATGAATGGTGTGATTACTTTTCTTGCACAGTGTGGTTATAACAAACGTTAAGTTAGCGCACAGCTCACGTTTTATTTTTCAAGTTTCAAAAAAGAAAAATTTATTCATATCTTCCGCTAAGTAATTTAACGAAAGGTTTTAAAGAATGAGACTAAAAGAGTAATAGACTAATGATTAACCTAAATATGTTCTAGAGTATTGGGTTAAAAATTAGGATGTTACAAATTTCTTCAGCTTCTTCTTGATCTTCAGATTGCTTTACTCGATGATCAGAAATATCACTTTCTGATATTTTGGGAGACTTGAGCAAGGTTTCTGAAGCACCTGTGTTCTGGAGCTTACTTTTTGAAGTTTTGTATTTCATAATCTTGCTATCAGAAGTGCCTTTTAGATTCATCTTTACAAAGCTTTCCTCTAGATCTTGAAGATCATCAGCAAAGTCCTTTCTAAGCTCTTTAAACTTGATATGAATGGTTTCTTCTACATATGATATTCTCTTGTTATATACCCTGTAAGCTCTAGACATAGAAGAATAAAGTAGGAAGATACCATTATTAGATTTTGGATCAAACTTTGCAAGTTTGTCCATTGTGTTAAGAATAAAACAGGATGAGCCAAAGATATGAAAATATGATATGTTGGGCTTTCTTCCTTTCCATAGCTCATAAAAAGTTTTCTTAACAATTGGCCTAAGAAAGATTCTGTTCTGTATGTAGCACGAGGTATTTATAGCTTCTACCCAAAAACCTCTTCACAAACTATTTTCTAAAAGCATTGTTCTGGCCATTTTCTATAAGCTTCTGTTTTTCCTTTCAGCTACCCCATTTTGTTGGGGAGTTCTAGGTGTAGAAAACTCGTGAAGAATGCCATGTTTTTCACAAAACTCATTAAAAACATGATTCTAAAATTCTCCACCGTGATCAGATCTGATGATACTAATTTTAGAATCTTTTTCAATACAAACTTGTTTTCTAAAAACATTGAATCTCTCAAGACCTCATCCTTAAAAGCTAGAAAGATAACCCATGTAAATCTGGAGTAATCATCCATTATAGCAAGGCAATATTTCTTTCTAGCTAGACTAGCAGTCTTAGTGGGACCAAAGAGATCCATATGTAAAAGCTCAAGTGGTTTAGTGGTTGAAACAATGTATTTGTTATGGAAAGAAACTTTGGTTTGCTTGCCTTTTTCACAGAAGTCACAAGTTGAATCCTTGTCAAATGTGATCATTAGAAGGCCTTTAACAAGCTCTTTCTGAGAAAGCTCAGAAATAAGCTTCATATAAGCATGCCCAAGCTTCTTATGCCATAACTACTTATCATTTCTCAAAGATGCGAAACATTTTACATTTTGATCTCTCAGATCGTCCAAGGATAACGCGTATTATCGTGCCTTTTTCTAGATAAAATTACTTGTTTTGAAGTACGACTTACTACTTTGCATGCATGAGCATTAAATATGACATTAAAGCCTTAGTCACAGAACTGACAGATACTTAATATGTTGTGAGCCAGACTATCGACTAACAAAACATCAGAAATATAGTGAGAATTATCCTTGCCAACATCTCCAATGCTTGTGACCTTAGCTTTACCTCCATCTGCAAATCTTATTGATCCTGAGTTCTTAAGTCGCAGATTTCTTAATCATTTTCTTAATCCAGACATATGCCTTGAATAGTCACTGTCCATGCACTACAAAAAAATAGATAAATTACGGTGATTCTTTTTTGTAAATTGCGGCGGTTATAACTGCTGTTTTTTGTAGCAAATGGCAGTTCAAGGAAGCGCCGTAATTACCAACGCCATTCGGTAAATTACGGCGGTTATAAAATAACCATTGCAACCACCTTGTCAAATTATGGTGGGTTAATTATGACGGTCTCAAACTGGCGCAATTAGTGAAATTTTCTAAAAATAAATTACGTCGGTTTTAAACCGCCACAATTTGTGGTAATGTTTTAAAAAAATATTAATCATGGCGGTTTGAAACCTTCGCAATTTGTGGTAATGTTTTTGGAAAAAAATATTAATCAAGGCGATTTGAAACCACCACAATTTGCAGTGAAATATTTTTAAAAGATTTTTAAAACTATTTATCACAACAATTTTAAACCACCATAATTGCAACGCCAATTTTTTTTAAAAAAAAGTTCCAATAATCATGCAAAATAAAAGAGTGGTAAGTTAGTAATAAAAATATTTAGTATTACATTTCCTTTTTTATGAGAGTAACTCTAATATGACAAATAGGTGGAAAAAGCCAATACTTAATCCAAATGCATGTTCACTAGTCAGAAACCCATGCTACGCATGGGCCACACAAAATTACTTTGCTTAATACTATATTAATTAATTAATATAGTATTTCATATATTTTAGACATTGATGCCATATAACCTCCAAAGTTCTAGCCTTCGCTTCCAGTGCCTATTGCTTGGCCGAGAATAGCATCACTGAATTCCCATGCTCTTTTGCTTGACTTTCCCCAAGAGTTTGAAGTGACTGAATTGCTTTTTTTTTTGTACAAGGCGAAAGAAAGAAAATAGGAGAAGGTAAAAGCATTATATGCCATAATGATAAGTGTTCAAGATGTAGATCATAAGAATCTTCACTTGTGAAACCTCCAGAGCTTGGAACTTGGTTCTTGGACCAAGCATGTTTCAATTTTTCCTTTTCTTTTCATGCTCTTGTTTCGGTTTCCTTTTCTTTTTCCTTGGTCCTATTTTTTATTTTAAAGGCTTGTGTTAGTTGAAAAATGACTCAAAGATGAGAATGCATGATGTTGGTGGTGGTACATCATCAAGAACATGGTCTCTAGAGTTTTAAAATTTTATCTTTCTCTCCCTCATGGTTTTGGCCATGACTTCCTTTTTCTTTGATATTTTGGTTTTGTCACTCAAGACATGATAAAATGATGGCTTTGTTATTTCCAAGTAAATGGTTTCTAAAACTCAAACATTGGTTCTTTAACTTGATCCTTTTTTATTCTTAAATTAAAGTTAGTGTATGACTTGCTTTTCTTTAATCCATTTCCTCAAAGCTTGATGATGAAGTTCACACCATAAGGTTTAATTATAACCTTGGTACAAGAACTCTAAAGCTTGCTTTACCTTGTTAAGCTGAGTTTGGGGTTGAGGTTTATGTTCCTTTAAAGCCTTGTATGAGCTCTAGTAAAGAATATAAAATGAACTTGCATTCATATATACATTTTTGCCTAGCATGTTTATTTTTCAAGCCATCACCTAAAGCTTAAAGACTAAAAAAAGAGCTTGCATTTTCATATCACCTAATAATTAACCTCGAAACTCGCCTATTTCAGCCTTAAAGTCGATTGTTGTGGTGCCTAGAGTACTAAAGTAAAGAATTGGACTTGCATCCATGTTTATGTTTCCTTGTCGAGCATATTTATTTTTCAAGTCACCACCTAAACGTAAAGATAAGAATGAAGTTGCATCTCATATTTATTTTGAGCCCTCACTTTACCTTTCTAATGAAGAATAAAATGAAGAACATATCATGTTTATGCTTTTGTTATCACTTAAAGATTCTAGAGCTCAAAGACTTGCCCTTTTATCTCAAGCTAAAGTTTGGTTATGGAAGCATTCCTTTGAATACACTTTTCGGCCATGTGGTAGAGATCCCAATAGACTATGTTTTAACATTTTCTTAAGCATAAGTAAGCTCAAGAAGTGTTGTAGACATAATTTTGCGGATTAAACCTCTTTCATGATTGATTTGAATAAGTTACTACCCTTGCATTATATTCTCAAGTTCTTGATGAAATAAATTAGTTTTAAAAGAGTTTTAGAAGTTTTAAAAAGATTCCAAGAGAAACTAGTAATTTGCATGCCTTAAAAATATGAATATATGTGCCCTTTGGAATTTATACATTTTGGTTCTGCCTTGCCATGGTAGTTGCTGCATAATGCTATTTTGATGTGTTAGACTGTGTAAAAAGTATATGTTTTGAGGTGGGGACCTTTCTATGCATGATAAGGAAGAAAACTAGTTTACTAGAAAAACCGTAAAGTTGAGATTTCGCAAGTCTTTAACCCATTTAATGTTAGCTACTGTCAAAACTGTCCCAGTCTGATAACATTCAGTTTAGGATTGTTTGATTATGAAAAAATTGGTAACATTTGATGTAGGATTGATTTCTAGCTCTTATAAGAAAACCGTAAAAATGTGATTTCTAGAGCTTTTAAGGACAAGATTTAGGATTCTATTTTAGCATGATTAAAGATGGTAGAAACATGTTACATTAAGTACAAATGTGTAAGAAATACTCATAATTGGTCTAGGAATTAACTATAGCACCTTAGGTGTAACATCCTAATTTTTAACCCAATACTCTAGAACATATTTAGGTTAATCATTAGTTTGTTACGTCATAGTTTGCTTTTTACGTTAAAATACTTAGTGGAAAATATAGGTAAATTTTTTTTTTTAAAATGTAAAAGCAAGGTGAGAGCCGCGCAACATGACGAACAATGAAACGATCCATGAGGCATAAAGGCAATAAAACACAAATTCAAATAAACACGTCATGAACATCCGATCATAAAGCATGTAATTGCACAGCATAATAAAACAAACTACATAAATAGATATATAATATGCCCACTCATAAGCGGGACTTAGTTTAGTACACCATAAAGTGAATAGAACTGAAATGGAAATACATGGAAAATGAAAATACAACAGAAGGCATAAAAGAAACTCTCTTACTCTAGTGCACCTACAATGGATAACCTCAAAACAAAAGAAGGCTATCCTGATGTACTCAGAGCTCGGGCACCAGAACACGACGATCATGTCCTATTGCAGGCCTCTCTAGAAAGGAGGAACGTATCCAATCCACTGAGCTATCTATGCTGACGTGGCTATGCACTGCATCAGCCGGGCATGGGCTCCACGGTGTGGAGTCATCCTCACTCACCCTCCGCGTATCGGCTGAGTGACGGTGGCCTCACTGCCCTCCCCGAAGTCCATCGGTACGGTGGGAGAGGATCCCTCAAAAGGTACCTGAGTGGCAGAGTCCTCTGAAGGGTCCATCTCGGAAAATGATGAGGGGGAGCAGGGCACATACTGCGGGTAGTCCTGGATAGCAGAAGCTGTCGGTGGGGTGCGGCGGATCCGCTCCTCTCGAGGGCGTGCGCGCTCGAACACAAAATCGTCGCCAAATGGTGAGGCAGGAGAGAATCAGTGAGTATGTACAGGGTGATTAAATGGTCGTCCAACAAACATGAATACACGAATGACATAGTGACCCACAAAATGGTATGACCCGTGGTCCGGATCATGATGCACCTCCCATGTCGGGGCATCCACAAACACCACGAACGTCGCCATCTGAAGACGTGACAGAAAGAAAAGATATAGGGAGTGAGAATCTTGCTAAAGAATCTCAGTAGGGTCTCCTACTACCTAGGTGTCATCATCTACGTCCTCAAGAACCTTGGGTTTGACGTATAAAATAAATGAGCATGCATCGAGTTCATTTTAAGCTTTAAAGTGTAGTTTAGCCAAGGGCCGTTCATTTTATAATGGTTCTTAGTGTCATGGATGCAACATAGTGAAAAATGTGTGCATGGCGCTACCTAATGCAAGAATATCAATCATAACATCAAGAAACATCATAATAGTGGCATAAAGTGGCAAGTAAAATCTCATGTGGGAAAACTTTGTGACATAATCATCATACTTTACTTTCTCAGGGGGCCACCCTAAAGGACATTCGTTCTGGGGGTGCTCGACTGAATCGGTGTCACCCAAAACAAGTCACATCTCTAGGTTATGAGCTCATACCTAACTAGTCGTCACTAGTTCTTACTTATCCCTTACCGATAAGCGTATCATAAATAAATCCCGACTCTCTAGTACGGGCCAGGGGGCATTTTCTTGGGGGTGCTCAGCCTGACCGGTGTCACCCAAGAATATATCTTGGTACCGATGTCACATGAGTTCTTTGGAGGTGCTTGGCTGAGCTGGTGTCATCCAAGAACTCATCTTAGTACCTCATTTCTTATGAAGAGAATCCCATAGGTTTTTCAAAAAAACTTCCCAAAAGAAGTCCCCAAATTTGTCAGAAATTCGGCAACATAACAGCAACACGCCGGATTTCTTTCAAATTTACTTTATGCCACATAAACAAATAGAACATATATCCTCAATCATAAATTCATACATTGACATAATCATTCTCAAATAAAACATACATCCTCGTGTAACATAAAGGCTGATTATGTTCTTGAACTTACGGTATCTTATGCTTTGACCCTTACGGGCCTTAAACTTGAGATGTAATTATTCTAACGTTCTTTACTAACCTCTTATGCACCTAAGGTTCACAACTAATAATTTTTACTAGCATTTGTGTTCATTAATAATTCTGGCAGCATCATACTCTAAGTGCAGAATTACCTCTTCATGATTACGAGGTTCTAGAACTTACGTTTTAGACCCTTTCTCGGTTCCGTCTTCGCCTAAGGCGCTATAAATTAAATCTAAACCAATTATGAGTTAATCCTAAGCCTTTGAACTAATTATAAATCATGTTTACTACATTATAAGGGTGCTGTACAGAACCAGAAAATTAAATGTTCTAAGAGTTCTAGATTGCATTTTTTACGATTTTCTAGTTGCTAGTCTCTCTATAGACTCTAAAAATCAGTCCTACTTCAAATGTTACCAAATTTTTCATAATTAAATAATCCTAATCTGATTATTATCCCACTAAAACATTTTGGACAGAAACTAAAAATAAATGGGTCGAAACTATGCTAAAACTTAACTTTACAATTACTCGATTAGACTAGTTTCTTCCCTAACATGCATAGAAAGGTTCCTACCTCAACACATAAATTTTACACATTCTAACATGTCAAAACATCATCATACAACAGCAAACATGTCATGTCAGAATCAAACTCACATTCATACATATCATACGTAAAATCCCATTTTCAACAAGCATAGGTTGCTAGCTTCTCCTTGAATCATTTTAGGACTTCTAAAACTCTTTTGCAAAGCATTTTATCTTGTAAAAGAGGCTAAGAACAATCATAGGGCAGTAACAAATTTAAAACACTCTTGGAAGAGGTTTAATGACCATATAGAATTCTTAAAACATAGGAAAACTTTTAAACATAGATTGTTGGCCCTTGCAACTAGATGAAACTTATTTTGAGTCTATCAACGTCACATGGCTGAAATTTACATCCTTGGGGATGTCTCCATAATCAAACTTTAGCTTGAGATAATAAGGGCAATTCTTTGAGCTTTGGGTTTCTTAAGTGATTACAAAATATAAACGTGTTATGCATTCCATTTTATTCTTCATTATAAAGTAAAGTGAGAGCTTCAAAGTAAATATGAAATGCAAGAACTTGAAATTAAATATGCAAGGCTCAAAGTAAATATGCGAAACCTGAAAGTAAATATGCAAGACTTAAAAGTAAATATGCAAATTCAATTCTTTATTTTAGTGCTCTAGGCCCAGCAACAATCGACTTTAAGACCGAAATAGAAAGGCTTCGAGATTAATCAGGTGATATGCAAGCTCTTGTTTTAAATCATTAAGTTCTTAAGTGACAACTTGAAATATAAACGTGCAATGCAAGGCTTGAAACTTAAACGTGATAATGCAAGTCCTTTTCTTTAATCTTTAGAGTTTAGTGATGACATAGGAAGATAAATATGAGATGCAAGAGCTGGAAATATAAATATGAGGTGCTAGAAATATAAATATGCAGGTTCATTTTTATATCTTTACTAGAGCTCTTACAACACTTTGAAGGAACTTAATCCTTAACTCAACTTATCACATCAAGCTAAAGTAAACAAAATATCATTCCTTGAAGCAAAATCATAAATAACATTTTTGTTAAAACTCAAGCTCTAGAGGTCTCAATGTGATGAACACATGGTCATCACCTACAAACTCTCATTATCAAGCTTTCATGTTGAACTATCAATGATGGCTGAAATTTTAGAGAAAGAAAAAGGAAAAGGGGCCGAAACCATGAGCAAAGAAAAGAACCATTTTGAAGCTCTAGAGACCATGATCTTGATGATGTATTAACACCAACATCATGAGTCCTCATCATTGAGTTCATACATCCATTTTTAGAACATTATCAAAACTAAGTTTCCAAGACCAAGAAAGAAAGAAACTAAAAACATCTTTTACTTAAGAACCGAGATCAAAATTTAGAGGTTGCTCAAGTGATAAATATCATCATGAGATCCTCATCATCAAGCTCTCATTTCCAAGTCTTTCAAGGCCCGTGGCCAAAAATGAAAAAGAATCAAAGAGGAAGAAAGAAGTTCTAAAAGATTCAAGAGAAACTATAAAGCTCATAACATGAACAAGAATTTTAATGACTAAAACATTTTAAACAAAATCCCTACCAAGTGAAATGATGTTGAAGAAGATGAAGAAGTTGAAGAAGAAGAACTCTTGATCTTTGAGAGAAAAGGAAAGCTTTGAGTGCTCTAAACTTTTGCAAATAAACTAAAGGTGTTTCAAGTTCACTCAAGTGTGCTATTTATAGAGAAATGAAACAAATGAAAGGTGCAAAGGGGGAGGAGGGCTTTTGGCCATGGTCAAGGCAGCCCATGAGCTCCATGAGGTGAGATGTTGTGATCTTGAGGCATGGTGAGGTATGGCTTAAGGTATGGTGAGGTATGGTTCAAGGTATGGCTCAAAGCATGGCTCAAAGGTGTGTTTAAAATTTAAAATGTGATGGAATTTGGGGGTGATGTAGCCAAAATGCATCAGCCATGGGGGAGGGATTTCTTCCATTTAATTGTGGTTTAGAGTTGTGTTTAGGTGTGTCTTAGATTATGCTTAAGATTAGGAATTTGTAGGAAAGTGTTTAGGTGAGGTAATGGTTGATTAGAGACTTGTAAGACTAGGTTTAGGAGGTGGTCTTGCTAAATTAATGGAGTCAAAACTCTTATTAACAAGGAATCCAATGCCAACACAATTCCTTGATTTAAGGAAATTGGAGAGAGAAAACACTATTCAAGATTCCAAGACTAGGAATCTTGAGTTTTAAAAAGAGATTTAGGTTTAATCTAAGAAATCTTAGGCCCTAATTAATTTTAATAACTTATTTTGACTATAGATTAATTATGAAAATTAATTAATCTTCGATTAGAGCCTAATATTGCTTAGGTTTGCTTAATTACGTCATTAAGCTCAAACGGCACTATCCCGGGGGTAAAATTATAATTTTATACAAAAACTGCCTGGGACCACCGGGGCTTAAACAGACACTTTTTAACACATGAAAACATTGTTTTAAATCTTTGAGAAAAGTTTCGGGTTCAAATGGCACCTTTACCCGCGTAAAAACACTATAGGGGCATTTTGGTCATTTTGACCTGAAATTGCGGAAAATGAGATTTTCGTCTCCGAAACCACTCAAGGGCCATCTAATCCCCTTCAAACATTGAGCTGACCCTTCGAGGACTGCCGGGCCGGCTATTCTCGAATTCCGGTCAGGAAATGACCTCAGGGGCATTTTGGTCGTTTCCCTCAGACAGAACAATCGGGGCGTTATATTAGGCGAAGACGAAACTTAGAAAGAGTCAAAGACTTCTAGAACCCCATAATCAAGCGAAACTATTTTTGCCCCAAACTACTAGGCACTGTTTAGGAATGTTCATAATCATTAATATCAGTAAGAATTTTTAGTTGTGGACCCTTAGATGCATAAAAGGTTAAGAATGGATAATCGGTTAGCTAGATTTCAAGATTTAGGCCCGTAAAGGTCAAAAGCACAAGATTTTGTGGTTATGTCACATAATGAGCTTTATTATCCCAAGTGAATGGATAAGTTATTTGTATGACCTTGATGGTTAGTCTTGAATATGAATTTATGATTGAAAGTACATGCTCTATCTGTTTGTGTGGCATAAAGCAAATTTGGGGAAATTCGGCGTACAGCCATATGCTGTCGAATTTCCGCCAAATTTGAGGATTCAGAAAGTTTTCAAAAATAGATGAGATTTTGATGTGACATAGTACTATAAACGCGTTCTGAGGGATGACGATACGTAATGCCCCAAAAACAAATCCTTGAGGGGGACGACGATACCTAACTTCCCAAAGACTACAATATCCGTTGTGTACTCTGATACCAGTGCGAGGCGTGGTATTGTTATTATGATTATCATTATGATTACGCTTATCAGAGGATAAGTAAGAACTAGTGACGAATAGTTAAGGTATGAGCTCATAACCTAGAGAAGACTTTAGAGAGATCCCTATAATGCAAAGTACGATCTGAATGTCACACAGTTAAAGAAAGAGAAATGCTTTACATAAGAGATATATGCCACTTATATGATAATGGTTTCTCTATGATAACCCAAGTGCCTTCCGATGGGTCCTCCCCCACCATGTCGATGGACTTTGGAAAGGGCAGTGAAGCCACCGTCACACAGCCGATGTGCGGAGGACGAGTGAGGATGATTCCCCGCCGAGGAGCCCATGTGTAACGCCCCGGTTTTTACTGCTATGTTAAGATTACCAAAATGCCCCTAGTTAATTTTTACACGTAATTCAAGGTCAAATAATTCTCAATAAAGGAATATAACATTAGAGAAACATCATAGGAGACTTGTTTAGCGATTCCTGCGAAAGTCGCAAACCCCGATTTTTCTATACGTGTAAAATAACCAAAATGCCCCTAAGGTCATTTTTACCTAGAAAATCAAAGATAACCAATCTAGATTATCTTTGAGGGGTTAGTTTAAGGCTTGATGGGGATTATATGTGCCTTAGAGGTAAAAATCTCAAATTCTCAATTTTTACCGTAAGTAAAATTACCGTTTTACCCTTGTAGTAATTTTTCATAAACTTATATAATTTTTGAATTCGGTTTTCACCCAAAGATTCAAAATAGCTATTTCAAGTATGATTTGAGGTTGTCCAATATTTACAGAGAGTTTTTATGTGAAATTACCTTTTTACCCCTAGTTGTGGTAAAATAGGTTTACTTGTGTAATTAAGATAGTATTAAAACTCTATTGGGACTCAAATTGATTTTATTCATTAACCTTGAGTTTAAAATTAATTACCCAAGGTTAAAAATAATTACTTGAGGTAATTAGAGTCAAGATTTACCTAAGATAAATTTAAATTACCTTTCCTTGATTTTAGAAGCTCATAAATTTAGTAATGTTTTAGGTCAAAGTTAAATTTACGATTTCGGTAAAATCTTGTACATTTATATTTTCTTATCCTAAGATTCGAACCTAAGTTACAAATTGGTTTTTACTCATTTGAAATTAACCTCATTTACTAGTGTAAGATTTCTCTTTTTACCTTGTCTTGATTTGTCCTAAACACTTGACCTTTTACCATTTTCACTAACCTATCAATTCCTAATCTTTTACCTAAGTAAATAAACATCTAATACATGATTTATCACTTATAAAATAACACCAATCTGATCATGAAAGCATAAAAAACCAGCGCCCATGATCAGCCCAAATAACCATATTTTATTGCTTTTCTTCCAACATGAAACATATCCAACATGACACCATACCTTTGGCTTTCTTTTTCATTATTTTTTTGGCTAAATTTAATCAAAAGAAATCCATCCATGTTCAGCCTCATCAGCCATGATTCCTTGCCTCCCACTTACATAATATTTTATGCATCTTCAAGCCATGATACATGAACACAATTATGACTACACATTATGCTTTCTTTCTCTATGTTTCTTTAATTGAAAAATGAAATTAAAATCCCATTTTTCCAGCCTTGGTTGCACGGTCATATGGCCTTCCTTGGCCTATAAATAAGAGCTCTTCCATTGCTAAAATGTTCACACAAACATCCATAGCCTTGGTGCTTAGTTACTTGATAGTTTTCTTGATCAAAGTTTGCTCAAAGTTCTCAAATTCTCTCAATACTTCAAGCTTTCTTCTTCTTCCTTATTCACATTCAAGAGCCTCCATTCCCAACCTCTAACCAAGCTCTAAACCTCAAGCATACACATTCCAACCATAAACTAACTCCTAGACACATAACCTTTCCATTATCAAACACAATCACAAGAAAAATCCTTCCTCCATTAGTTCTTGTCTTGGCCAAAGCCATCATCATCATCTAGAGGAGATTTTCTTATTTTCACTTCTTAAGACATCAAGCTTTAACATTTGAGAACAAGAAACAACTTGGTAGGGATTTTATTTCATGTTCTTTCCTTTATTTCCTCCTAATGACTTCTAATTTATGGCTTAATGATAAGACTATGGAATATGGTTCTTGGGATCTTGATAATAAGGACTCTAATGCTAACTTCCTTTATTTAAGATTGATTGAGGTTAAAGAGTTTAATTCTCTAAAAGTTTTGAGCTTAACAAGATAATCAAATGAACCTATATCCATTGTTTATGTTTCAAGCTCTTGCATATCATATTTAAATTTCAAGCCTTGCATACCCATATTTAATTTCAAGTTATCACCTTAAATCTTGAAGATAATAATATAAACTTGCATTCTCATGTTTAAATTCAAGTAATGCATTTTATGATTCAAGTTATCACTAAACTTTAAAGATCTAAAAATAAGCTTGCATATTCATATTTATTTTTCAAGCTTTGCACAATTATATTTATATTTCAAGTTTTGCATCTTCATATTTATATTTCAAGTTATCATTTTAATTCTTGAAGATAATAATATGGACTTGCATATTCATATTTACTTTCAAGTTATCACATAAATTATAAAGACCTAAGAATGAATTGCATCTTCATATTTATACTTCAAGCTTTGCATAATCATATTTATATTTCAAGTATTGCACATCATATTTATATTTCCAAGATTTCACTTTATAATGATAAAAATGGATTGCATAGCATGTTTATGATTCTTGCCATCACCTAAACCTTTAAAGCTCAAAACTTACCTCTTTAATCTTAAATAGGAATTTTATTTTTGTGGATATATTTAAATTATGTTATTTCTAGCCTCTTGATGCTCTTGATATTAAGGTTGGCTTATTTTATTTCTAAGGCTTTGATATTGTCTTTAAGCTACTTAAATAATTTTGTTAGAGTTAGAAATCTAAAGATGTTTGAATTTATGCTTTTCTCAAGCTTTATGATTTGAAAATTATGCTACTGACCTGATTTAAATAAAATAGTTAGGATATTGATTTAAAGGCTTTGAATGTTTATAAATTACTTATAATTGATGTAAGAATTGTTTTTAGCAGTTTTGTGATAAACTAGTAGACAAAAAGGATCAAAATCGAAATTCTACAAAGCTTTAGACAATGAATTTTCTGAATTAATTCCTCACTGATTAGATACTGATCATATATTTTATATACCTTAGAATTATTAGTATTAGATGTAAAAATTGTTTTTGGTATCTTAGAGGTTGAAAAGGATAATTATAAGTGTTAGTTTTGACCGTTTTGTAAAATGTAGAAAGTTGTGTTTCTAAACTATCAATTATGTAATTTTGATGAAAGGATTTTAATTAGGGTTAGTAATAATATCTGATGTTATTATGTGTTCAAAATACTATTTATAATGCTTAGAAAAAGTTTTACAAGTATTGGTTTTTGATAAGTGTCAAAATAAGTAACTTTGTACTTTGACCCCTATAATGTGTTAAATTTAGTCTATGGCCCTAAAAGATTTTCATGATGAGTTTTTATGGTTTCTAATAGTTATATGCCTCTTGAATTGTATTGGTTAATGTTAGAGATCTTTAATTTTTCAGTAAATGTTAAAAAGGGGTAATTACATTTTGACCCGTAACCTTTGAGAAATTGTGATTTAACCCTTTGGGGTTTAAACATAAATATTGATAATATGATGAGATGAATGTGAATGATGTTTTGTGAAGGGTATGTTCATGTGCGGAAACTTATATGGCTTATGGATATATGAAATGAAATATGATGCATGTTTATGTGATTTAAATTATGGCATGTTATAATTATGTTTGATTCATTTAGATGCACATGAAATGTTGAATTGATGAGTTATAATTGTGATATTCATGTTTGCATCTTCATATAATATGCCAAGATTAAAGGTGACATAAGACACATGGAAATGATCCTCTAGACTCCCCGAATTAAAGGTTATGAGAGGTGATCCGAATAGGAAGTGATCCTTTGGACTCCCCGAATTAAAGGTTATGAAAGGTGATCCTAATGCCCCCTATCCCGTACCTTAAGAGTTGGGAATTTAACTTATCAAAAGGGATAAGATTACGCTAGTGACGACTAGTGAGGTATGAACTCATAACCTAGAACTCTCGAGAAAAGTGAGAATTATAGGGCGGCCCCCAAGGAAAAGAGAAGTTTAAGTCACCTGTAAGAATGATGAATCATGATGTTCTTTATATCATATGCATTGTTTTATGGATTTTATGATATTACACATATTGATATTGACATGCATCCATGACTAATATGTTGCATTCATGACATTAAGATTCATGCTAAAAGATACGGGCCTCGGCTAATGATATTTAGAACTTAATAAATGAACCTTATATATATATTCACCATTTTCATAATTAAACCCGAGGTTCCTGGGGACGATGACGATGACACTTGTGTTATAGTCAGGAAGCCCTACTGAGATTCTTGTATAAGTTTCTCATCCCTTTTCTTTTCCGTGTCGTCTCCAGACATGAATGAAGGTGTAGTTCATGATTTGTCTTAAGAGTGGACGAGGAGCTATGGAGATAACTTCCTTTTGGATAATTGCCTTTAGAGTGATCATATCTCAGTTATCAGTTTGTATACTATTGATGGATATATATTGATGTCCTTAAGATTACAAAACATCATTATTATGATACAGTTATTGATATGTCATTATTATTCGAGTTATGTTATGTTATGGTTGTACTATGTATTTACCTGTTATTCATTTCTAACATCTCTCTTACGCAGGCAAGGTAATGACGTTAGATATTTAGTATGCGCGGCTCACGATTTGGTATTTAAAAAAAAAAAATTTACCCATATTTTCACTATAGTATTTTAAAGAAATTTTGAGTTAAAAACTGGAACAAAAGAGTAATGACTAATAATTAACATAAATGCATCCTAGGCGTGTTGAGTTAAATATTAGGGTGTTACACCATGCCTGACCGATGCAGCGTATAGCCACTCCGGCAGAGATAGCTCAGTGGATTGGATACATTCCTCCTTTTGGGAATGGTCAGCAGTAGGAGACTGCAGTGTGTTCTGGTGCCTGAGCTTCTGACTAGATTAGGATGGCCTACTTTTGTTTTAGGGGTTGTCTAGTGTAGGTGCACCTTTTGAGATGGGGGATTTATGTGTATTTGCTTTATGCTTTATTTATGGATGACTGTACTAAACCTATGAGATGACTATATAAACTTATTATGACTTTCTTATGTTTAATTATGATGATGTGCCTGTTATGATCTTATGTTATGTTTATGATGATTGATCTTATTTGTATATGTTAGCCATGCATTTTACTTTACGCGCATCCGCGGCTCTCACTTTGCTTTTAAAGTTTCAAAAAAAAAAAATTTTACCCATATTTCCGTCGAGTATTTTAATATAATAAAACCTTAAAGAACGAGACCAAGAAGTAATGACTAATGTTTAACCTCAATACGTCTAGAAGTGTTAGGTTAAAAATTAGGATGTTACATTTTGGTATCAGAGCAATTCGGATCTCATGGAGCTTGAGGATTGGACTGACTATGCTTTCTAAGCATGATACGATAGTTAAGTCATGTGTAGTACTTGGACAGTAGAGATAAGCTATAAGTTAGAAGTGCATGACCCCTATCTGCTTGCATGTGCCATGGTAACTAGCTCATCTTGCATGGAATATTGAGCCTAATAACCTCAGTGTTTGTTGTCTCATGTGCTTAGGAACCGATGGCACCCAAGAGACAGACTAGGACCCCGATCGAGGATAACCAGGATAACGCAAATACCACAGCGGTCTGTGACATGGCAAGGGCCATGGAATGCATGTTTGAGAGGATGAACCAGTAGGGAGAAGCTGGACGTTCTCCCCCTAACTGAGATGATCAAGCAAGCTCGGTTTGGTGAGTTTTGCAAGGCGAACCCACCAACCTTCAGAGGAGCCATGGATCCCAACAAGGCTACTGAATGGATCAAGAACATGGAGAAGATCTATTCTGTGGTCACCTGTTCGAAGGAGCAGAAGGTCACATTTGCTGCCTATATGATGGAATCTGATACTGAGTTTTGGTGGACCGACACTCAAAGGCTGTTGGAAGCTTCCAGTACTACTATTGACTGGGAGCTATTCAAGACATATTTCTACAAGAAGTACTTCCCCAAGTCTATCAGAAATGCAAGGGATATAGAATTTACGTAGCTGACCCAGGGAAAGATGACTATCGCTCAGTACATGGCAAGATTCGTGGAGCTGATCAAGTTCTAATGGGTGTTCCAAGGGAACCCCGATGAGATATGGAAGTGTGTGAAGTATGAGGCTGGGTTAAAATCGGAACTAAACTACGTTGTAGTGCACATAGAGATCAGGGATTTTCCTACCCTAGTCAACAAGTGTCGCATACTGAAAGAAGGATAAGGGAAGCTCAATGTCGTGAGGGCCAAACGCGCTAAAGGGCTAGGACCACAAGCCCCGAGGTTCAGGCCGTAGCATCAAAACCAGTTAAGAACCCATTTCAGGCCACAGTTGTAACATCCTAATTTTTAACCCAATACTCTAGAATATATTTAGGTTAATCATTAGTATATTACTCTTTTAGTCTCATTCTTTATAACCCTTCATTAAAATACTTAGCGGAAAATATGAATAAATTTTTCTTTTTGAAACTTGAAAGCAAAACGCGAGCCGCGCGCTAACCTCATGTTTGTCGTAACCATAACGTGCAAGAAAAGTAACCACACTATTCATAATCATGAAACATAGTATTATATATATCAATCATAATATCATCACATCTTCATAGATACATAGACTACTAACATCATTGTACCATCATTTACATCAAAACATGCCCATATATGTGAAGTCAACCTTATCCACCTATGAGGTTGGATAAGTGTCAACCCAAAAACTAAGCTATCTATGCTCCCGCAGCGACCCTCTGCCCTGTCTGCTAGTATGATCCTTAAGCACGAGCCTCAGAAGAAGTCACAATCCTCGTTGTAATCCTCGTCTAGAGACGACACGGAAGAAGAGGAAGGGATGAGAAATCTCATTCAAGATTGTCAGTAGGGATTCTCGACTCTAACACAGGTGTCATCGTCGTCATCCCCAGCCACCTCGGTTTTAATTATGAAAAAGGTGTACATGCATAAGGATTGGTTTTAGGCTTTTCAAATCTATTCATCCGAAGTGGGTGTCTTTTAGTATGTGTCTTAATGACATGAATGCAACAAATATTTGATGAATGCATGACAATACCATATGCACATTAACACAAAAGTCATAATACTTGGGCACATCATCAGGAAACGTAAATCATATACGTGGCATAAAAAGGCATAGTACTTTTCATGTGACATCTTTCTCGTAAGTAAAACTCTTAAGTTCTTTTTCTTAAAGACCCTCTTAACATATCCACCAAAAATCCAACCGATTCACCTGCCCGGTGATAATATGGTCACCAAACTATATCTCACCTATCGCCTAGGAATGAGCTCAATCCTAACTAGTCGTCACTAGATTTAATATGGGCTAATAGAGGGGGTATACATAACTTTCTTGGATCACCTATCTTAGGATCATTTTCTTCTTTGAAACGCTCTACTGGTATCTAATACACAGCGAATTGTCCGCTTTGGCAAGCTCAATGTCAATACCCTCATGGATTTGTTTCCTCCCCATCGTAGCGGGAGAAATGCGTCTCAATGTTATGTCACATCTGTTCTAGGGGTGCTCGGTCGAACCGGTGTCACCCAGGAGTTTTCGCAAGCTTTTTCTCAAGTACTCAAGTTTGATGGGAAATTCGGCAGCTTAACGGCGTACACCGGATTTCCATCAAACTTGCTTTATGCCACCGAACATATGGAGCATGAATAGCCATTCAATACCAACGTAAGGCATCATAATCATCGTATGCATCATAAGCATCATAATATCATAATTTTGCATAACGCACCATGGCGTGGGCATCAACACTATATACTCTCATAAGAGATCACATGCTCAAGTTGCTCTCATAATAAAACATACACTTGCATGAAACAATTAAAGCTCATTATGCTCTTAAGCCTATGGTGTCTTATGCTTTGACCCTCACGGGTCTAAATCTTGAAAACTAATTACGCTATCGTCCGTTTTTATCCTTTTATGCACCTATAGGCTCACAACTAATAATTCTTACTAATAGTTATGTTCGTCAACGAATCTGGACAGCCTTACACTTTAAGCGCAGAAATTACATCTTGTGATTACGAGGGTTCTAGAAACTACGTCTTAGACCCTTTCTCGATTCCATTTTCGCCTAAAGCGCTATAAATTAAATCTAAACCGATTATGAAGTATTCCCAAGCCTTTGAACTAATTACAAACCATGTTTACTACATTGTAAGGGCGTTGGACAGAATCAGAAAATTAAATGTTCTAAGAGTTCTAGAATTGCATTTTTACGGTTTTCTAGTTACTAGTTTCTCTATAGGTGCTAAAATTCAATCCTACTTCAATTGTAACCAAATTTTTCATGATTAAACAATCCTAATCTGATTATATCCCCATAGAAACAGTTTGGGCAGTGTCCAAAGGTAAATGGGTTAAAACTATGCTAAATCTTGACTTTACGGTTTATTGGTAAGACTAGTTTCTTTCCTAACATGCATAGAAAGGCTTCTACCTCAACATATATAATTTTTATTCATTCTATCATATGAAATCATCATCAAACAGCAACCAAATCATCAAGGCAGAACCGAATTCATTCATCAACATACCAAGCATGAAATTTCATTTTCAATGCACATAAGACACTAGTTTCTCATGGATTCACTTTAGGACTTTTAAACTCTTTGGAAAATAATTTATTTCACTAAAATCATCATAAAATAAACAAGGGCAGCAACCATTTGAGTTGTCCCGAAATTGGGATTTAAAATGTAAAATCATACTTGAAATATTCTTTGAGTTCTCCTATGCTTAAGAAAATATTAAGACATAGATTATGGGCGCTTGTGACTTGATGAAACTTACTCCAAGCTCATCATCATCACATGGCCGAATTGTGCACTCAAGGGAATGCTCCCATAACAAAACTTTAACTTGAGATAAAGGGCAAGTCTTTGAGTTCTAGGTTCTTTAAGTGATGACAAAATATAAATGTGCTATGTATTCCATTTTATTCTTCATTAGGAAGTAAAGTGAGAGCTTCAAAGTAAATATGAAATGCAAGAACTTGAAATTAAATATGCAAGACTTGAAAGTAAATATGCAAGGCTCAAAGTAAATATGCAAATTCAATTCTTTATTTTAGTGCTCTAGGCCCAGCAACAATCGACTTTAAGGCCGAAATAGAAAAGCTTTGAGATTATCTAGGTGATATGCAAACTCTTGTTTTAATCTTTAAGTTCTTAGGTGATGACTTGAAATATAAACGTGAAATGCAAAGCTTGAAACTTAAATGTGATAATGCAAGTTCTTTTCTTAAATCTTTAGAGTTTAGTGATGACATAAAAAGTAGATACGAGATGCAAGAACTTGGAATCTAAATATGAGGTGCTAGAAATATAAATATGCAAGTTCATTTTTACATCTTTACTAGAGCTCTTACAAGACTTTAAAGGAGCATAAACCTCAACCCCAACTTATCTTAACAAGATAAAGTAAAGGCAATAGTGAACCTCAAGGGTTCTTTAAAACATAAGGTTTCTTTTCTTGAAATGTAGACATAAATGACATTTTTATTAAAACTCAAGCTCTAGAGGCCTCATTGTGATGAACACATAATCATCATCTAGAAGCTCTCATCATCAAGCCATTGTGAGTTCCCTTAGCCAACATGGCCGAAACCACAAGGAAAGAAAAGGAAGAAGAACCGAAATTGTTGGAGAAGAAAAGAAACATTTGGAACTCTAGAGATCATGATCTTGATGATGCATTAAAACCAACATCATGAGCTCTCATCATTGAGTTCATGTTAACCATTTTAAAATATCATCAAAGTGAAAGGTTTCAAAGATTTAAGAAGCAAACTAAAAACACCTTTAACTCAAGATCAAAGATCAAGCTTTAGAGATTGATCAAGTGATGAACATCATCATGAAACTCTCATCATCAAGCTCTCATTTCTTTGATTCACAAGCCTCATGGCCAAAAAACAAAGAAGAGTGGAAGAAGAAAAGAAGTTCTAAAAAGGATTCAAGAGAAACTATGAACACCTAAAGAAATTAAGAACTTTAAATGAAAGAACTCTTGAAAGAAAATCCCTACCAAGTGATTTGAGGATTGGGATGAGAGAAGAGGATGAAGAACTTGAAGACTTGAACTTGAGAGAAAAAGGAAACTTTGAAGTGCTCTTTGAGAACTTACACTTAGCAAATGAACCCAAAATGATGCAAGTTCACCCAAGCAAGCTATTTATAGAGAAATGAAACAAATGCAAGGTGCAAATGAAGAAGGAAATTTCGGCCATCAGCCTCATGGGCAGCCCATGAGTTCCATGAGGTGAGATAATGTGGTCTTGAGGCATGGTGAGGTATGGTTCAAAGTATGGTGAGGTATGGTTCAAGGTATGGCTTCAAGCATGGCTCTTTGAGTGAGAAACAATTCAACATGTGTTGTAAATGAGGGAGAGAGGGCCAAAATTGCATCAGCCATGGGGAAGGTTTTCTTGCATTTTAATTGTAGTTTAGAGTTGTGTTTAGGTGTATCTTTGATTAGGATTAAGATTAGGGATTTGTAAGAAAGTGTTTAGGTGAGAAAATGGGTAATCAAGGTTGTCAAGACATAATTAATGAGTGTTCTTGCATCATTAGTGAGTTATAAACTCATTTTAGTGTATAAACAATTCTAGACACAATTCCTTTATTTAAGGAATTGGAGAGAGAAAACACTATTCAAGATTCCAAGAGTGAAATCTTGAGTTTTAGAAAAGAGATTTAAATCTAATCTAAGCAATCTTAGGTTCTAATTAATTTTAATAATTTATTTTGACTCTAGATTAATTATGGAAATTAATTAATCTTCGTTTAGAGCCTAATATTGCTTAGGTTTCCTTAATTACATCATTAAGCTCAAAAACACTATTCTAGGGGTAAAATCGTAATTTTACACTAAAATTGCCCGGCACCACCGGGACTCAAACAGATGTTTTGAAATATGTAAAAACATGGTTTTAAACCTCTGGGGAAAGTTCCGGGCTCAAACGGCACCTTTACCCTCGTAAAAACGCTGTAGGGGTATTTTGGTCATTTTGACCTAAAACTGCAAAAAATGAGACTTTCGCCTCCGGAACAACTCAAGGGTCATTCAATCCCCTTCAAACATTGAGTTGGCCCTTCGAGGACTGTCGGGTCGGCCATCCTCGAATTCCGGGCCGAAAATGACCTTAGGGGCATTTTGATCATTTTCCACTCAGACAGAAAATCGAGGCGTTACAACAGTACAACCAACCACAATAGCAGCAGAGAATGCCCTTTCACCAACAATCCAAGCAACATCAGAGGCCACCTTTCAAGCACAACGGCCACAGGAACAACAACCCACAAGGGGGATCAGGCGGTTCCCAGAGCAACTACCAGCAGGGAGGGTCCAGTGGGGCCAAAAATAAGGCACCTCAAGGAGCCCTCGCTGCCTTCCCTAGACCCGCACCAACTGCGGAGTGCCCATGATGAGGAAAGATTCACTGTGATCACCCCTGCATGGCTAGGTAGGGAGTCTGCTTCTAATATGGAAAGCCCGGCCATTACGCCAACAAATGCACCAACGGGAGGCCAACGAACCAGAACCCCAGGCCATAACACCAAGGGAGGGTCTTTATCCTCAATGCAGATGACCCCCGAAAAAGTCCAACGACCTCATAGAAGGTAAGTGCGAAGTAAACAGTAGAACTTTAACTGTACTATATGACTCTGGTGCAACCCATTCGTTCATTTCACTTGCTAGCATCGAGTCTTTGAATTTGAAAGTTTCTAAACTCCCTTTTGACCTTATTATTGCTACCCCCACTAATCATCCTATAAATACCTGTAGCTGTTGTTTAAATTGCCACCTTACTGTAGAGAATAGATCCTTTGTCATAGACTTTATTTGTTTACCCCTGAAAGACATAGGCATAATTCTTGGCATGGATTGGCTTCATGCCAACTGTGTGATGTTAGACTGTGATACCAAAATTGTTATTTTTTATTCTCCTCCTAGTAAGACTAGTCAAACCTTGAAGCTTTACATAAATGTCGTAAAGGTCAACTGCAGTGGGAAGGAAACTAAGGGATATGTTCTCCTAGCTGCTAGTAAAGTAGACTTTGAGCAAAACCTAGAAGATATACCGGTAGTAAGAGACTATCTCGAGGTATTCCTAGATGAGATACCCGAGTTCCCTCCTGAAAGAGAAGTAGAGTCATCCATCGAGTTGGTCCTATCTTTACAGAGGAGCTATCTTTATAGCCCCTTATCAGATGTCACCCTTAGAATTGGCCGAGTTTGAAGACACAGATAGAGGAGCTTTTAGAGAAGAGTTTCATAAGACCTAGAGCTTTACCTTGGGGAGCCCCTGTCTTATTCTTGAAAAATAAGGATGGAAGTATGAGGTTGTGCATAGATTATAGGCAATTGAATCAAGTAACGGTGAAAAACAAGTATCCCTTGCCTAGGATTGATGATCTTAAACCAGTTAAAAGGAGTGGTGGTATTTTCTAAGATTGATTTAAGGTCAGGATACCAACAGATTAGGGTAAGAGACCAAGACATACCTAAAACCACCTTTAGGACTTGGTATGGACACTTCGAGTTCACTGTGATGTCTTTCGGACTGATAAATGCTCCTGCGGTGTTTATCGATTATATCAATAAGATCTTTAGACCTTATTTAGACCAGTTCATGGTTGTGTTTATAGATTATATACTCATCTATTTGAAAACCCATTAGGAGCATGAGCGTCACTTGAGGATGGTTTTAGAGATCTTGAAGGAGAAGAAGCTATATGCCAAACTCTCTAAGTGTGAATTTTGGCTGGAGGAGGTGAAGTTTTTAGGGCATATAGTGTCTAGAGGAGGCATAGCTGTTGATCCTAGTAAGGTTGAAGCAGTAATGAATTGGGATAGACTAACCACCATAATAGAAATATGGAGTTTCTTAGGCTTAGCAGGCTACTACCGTAAGTTCATAAAAGAATTTTCTCAGATTGCTCTACCTTTGACCAAGTTCACTAGGAAAAATGCCCCCTTTGTATGGAATCTTGAGTGTGAGAAGAGCTTTCAAAAGCTAAGGGAAAAGCTAACCACAACCCCAGTTTTGGTTTTACCTGACCCCAATGTACCTTTCAAGGTAAATTGTGATGCTTCAGCCAAAGGTTTAGGCTGTGTGTTGATACAAAACAGGTAAGTGGTAGCCTATGCGTCCAAACAACTCAAGCCTCACGAGGTAAACTACCCTACCCATGACCTGGAGTTAGCAGCCATAGTGCTCGCTTTAAAGATGTGGTGGCACCATTTGTATGGTGTGAGGTTTGAAGTTTTCTCCAATCATAAGAGTCATAAGTACCTGTTTGATCAAAAGGAGTTGAACATAAGGTAGAGAAGATGGATGGAGTTTCTGAAAGACTATAATTTCAACTTAAGTTACCACCCTGGCAAGGCTAATATAGTCACCAATGCCTTAAGCCAAAAATCATTACATCTGTCTCATATGATGGTAAAGGAAGTTGAGCTGATAGAGAAGTTTAGAGATATAAATTTAGGGATATCTTTGACCGAAGGAGGTATGAAAATATGTCACCTTCATATAACAAGCAGTTTCAAGCAACGAATCGTTCTAGTACAATGAGAAGATGAAGAGTTTAGGGAAACCCTCAAGGCGGTAAAGGCACGTAAGTTAAAAGGTTTCGAGCAAGGTTCTGATGGTTTGTAGAGGTTTGAAAAAAGAATATGCGTGCCACAAGATGGCGACCTCTAAGAAAAGATCTTGGAGGAGGCCCATAAGAGCCACTTCACCATCCATCCTGGTATTACCAAGATGTATCAGGATTTAAAGAAGATGTTTTGGTGGCCTGGATTGAAAAAGGATGTAGTCACCTGGGTTAG
Organism: Dalbergia cochinchinensis; assembly: GCA_031216125.1. Lineage (NCBI taxonomy): Eukaryota > Viridiplantae > Streptophyta > Magnoliopsida > Fabales > Fabaceae > Dalbergia > Dalbergia cochinchinensis. The sequence continues at coordinate 18,873,336 of CM062375.1, read as the reverse complement.
TAAGTGCTTGGTTTGCCAAAAGGTAAAAATCGAGCACCAAAAGCCTTCAGGGATGTTGCAACCCCTATCCATCTCCGAATGGAAGTGGGAATATATATCTATGGATTTTGTGATGGGATTGCCTAGGACCCAAGCTAGCCATGATGCCGTATGGGTGATCATGGATCGGCTTACCAAGTCGGCCTACTTTCTGCCCATTAGAGTAACATACTCTTTGGACAAATTGGCACATTTATACATCCAAGAGATCGTGAGATTACATGGAGTACCGTCAACGATAATCTCGGATAGAGATCCATGGTTTACGTCGCGTTTCTAGGAAGCCTTTCAAAAGGCTTTTGGTTTAAAGTTGTGCTTAAGCACGGCATACCATCCACAGACAGACGGTCAATCGAAAAGAACGATCCAAACCCTCAAAGACATGTTGAGAGCTTGTGTTTTGGACTAAAAGGGAAGTTGGGATAGATATCTACCTTTGATTGAATTCGCATATAACAATAGTTATCACGCAAGTATCGGCATGGCACCCTATGAAGCCTTGTACAGACGAAAGTGTCAATCCCTTTTATGCTGGTATGAACCTAGGGAAGAAAGCATGATAGGACCAGATGTAGTAAGGGAAACAACAGAGCAGATCAAGAGGATTAGGGATAGGATGCTTACGGCTCAAAATCGATAAAAGAGCTATGCGGATAGGTGGCGAAAACCATTGGAATTCAATGAAGGAGAACATGTATTCCTTAGGATCACTCCTACTACAGGCATAGGAAGAGCGATGAGAGTTAAAAAGTTGAGTCCCTGATTTCTTGGCCCCTTTGAAATTCTGCAGAGAGTCGAGACAATAGCCTACAAAATAACCCTACCCCTAACCTTTCAAATCTTCATGACGTCTTTCACGTCTCCCAACTAAGAAAAGAGGAGTCCGGCCCTAGCCATGTTTCAAAGCTAGAGCAAGTACAATTAAGGGAGGACCTAACTTTTAATCTGCCATCGATGAAGATCGTGGACCATGGAGTCAAGCAGTTGAGAAACAAGTCCATTCCTTTGGTGAAAGTGGCGTGGAGGCATGGCAAGTCAGAAGAGTTCACGTGGGAGTTAGAGTCAGAGATGAGGAAAAAGTATCCAGAGCTTTTCTAAGGTAACAAATTTCAAGGACAAAATTCTTTTTTAGGCAGGGAGTAATGTAACACCCCGATTTTTTCTGTCTGAGTAAAAATAACCAAAATGCCCCTAGAGCCATTTTTCACACGAAATTCGAGGATAGCCAGCCCGGCCATCCTCAAAGGGTCAGCTCAATATTTGAAGGGGATTAGATGAGTTGTGTAACATCCTAATTTTTAACCCAATACTCTAGAACATATTTAGGTTAATCATTAGTCTGTTACTTCATAGTTCTCATTTAACTTTGAATTACTTAGCGGAAAATACGGGTAATTTTTTTTTGAAATAAAAGTGAGAGCCGCGTGATGCGATAAGCGGTACACCATGTAAAGTAAACAAATGTCTCACAACATCATAACATAAGACACACCATGAGTAACACTGAAGATCATCTCATATATATATAATTTGCCCACTTATAAGTGCGGGACTTTAGTTTAGTACAGGGGAAATGCATAAAAGAAAATACAACATAAAACATAATCTACTCCCCTACCCAAGTGCACCTAATAGGATAACCTCTAAACAAAAGAAGGTTTATCCCCATCTAAGTGGTGTGTGCTCTAACCGGGTACTCCATCGGTCGATCGTCACCTCCTACTGACGTCCGTCTCGTGAACGAGGCAAGTATCCGGGAAACTGTGCGAGCTCCTCGGGCGTAAAAAGGCGGAACGGGGATCGAGAGTGACCCCCGCGGTGTGGCCGCATCTCCGGTCGTCGTGCAAGACAGGGTGAGTCACGGTATCTCACCGCCTCCCTCATCAATGGTGGAGAGGGCGAGCTCTCGCTATACTGGATGAGTAGGCGGGTCCTCGGACGGTCGGTCTCAGAAGTAGGTCCGGCACGTGTCGGGATAGTCTCGCATGGCTAAGGAGGCGGTGTGCATGCGGAGCACTCTCTCGTCATGCGTACGCGCACGCTCAAAAACCCGCTCGTCGTCGCCATAGGGTGCAGTCGGGGAGAAGCGATGGGTGTGCACGGGATGAGCGAAGGCGCCCTACGTACATGAAAACCCGCACCGCACGCCTCAAAATGATATGACCCGTGAGCTGGGTCATAGTGCACCTCCCATGTCGGGGTGTCCACGAACACTACGAACGTCGCCATCTGAAGACGTGACGGAAAGAAAGAGATAGAGGGAGTGAGAATCTTGCTAAAGAATCTCAGTAGGGCCTCCTACTACCTAGGTGTCATCATCTACGTCCTCAGGAACCTTGGGTTTATTTATACAAAATGACTGAGCATGTATTCGGTTCATTTTAAACTTTAAAATATATTTTAGCCAAGGTCCATTCATTTTAGGATGATCTTAATGTCATGGATGCAACATATTAGAAAATGTATGCATGGCACTACCTAATGCACATACATAAAACATAACATCAAGCATCATCATTCTTGGTGGCATAAAGTGGCAATAGTAACATTCATATGGGACAAAACTTAGTGACATAATCATCATCATGAAACTTCTCTTCCTCATGGGCCACCCTAAAAGACAATCGAACTGGGGGTGCTCGGCCGAACCGGTGTCACCCAGAACGTGTCATACATCTAGGTTATGAGCTCATACCTTAACTAGTTGTCACTAGTTCTTACTTACCACTTAACGATAAGCGTATCATAAATCATAAATCCCGACTATCTGAGTACGGGTTAGGGGGCAATTCTCTTAGGGGTGCTCGGCCGAACCGGTGTCACCTAAGAGTGTAAAATGGTACCGATGTCACATGAGTTCTATGGAGGTGCTCGGCCGAACCGGTGTCATCCTAGAACCCATCTTAGTACCTTAATTTTCAAAATTTCTTTAAGTCCCCAAATTTGTCGGAAATTCGGCAACACAACGGTCATTACACCGAATTTCCTTCCAAATTTGCTTTATGCCACATAAACATATAACCTCATAAATTCCTCATATGAATAACATCATCATCATTAGCATACTTCATGCATCGTCATAAATCATCCAAACGCTTACCCTTACGGTAGCTTATGCTTTGACCCTTACGGGTCTTAATCTTGAGATATAGTTCTCTACATCCGTCGTTCATATTTTAAGCACCTAAGGCTCATAATTAAACATTATTCATAATCCTCTCATTTTACTTTTAAATCTGAATAGCATAGGGTGGAAATCCTAACATGTGAATACGGGGTTCTAGAACTTACGTTTTAGACCCTTTCTTGGTTCCGTTTTCGCCGAAGGCGCTATATATTAAATCTAAATCAATTATGAGGGATTCCTATGCTTAAGGACAAATTATTAATCATGTTTACCATGTTGTAAGGGTGCTGGACAGAATCCAGAAAATTAAATGTTCTAAGAGTTCTACATTTGCATTTTTACGGTTTTCTAGTTACTAGCTTCCCCATAGGTGCTAGAATTCAATTCTAACTCAAATGATACCAAGTTTTTCATGTCTAAACAATCTAAATCTGATTATGTCCCCATTAAAACAGTTTGGAAAAGTTCCATAAACAAATGGGTCAAAACTATGTTAAATTCTAGCTTTACGGTATTTCTAGTTAGCTAGTTTCTTACCTATCATGCATAGGATCGCTTCTACATCATCATATGATATTTTCACACATTCCAACGCATCAAAACTTCATCATACAGCATCACATTCATCACATCAGAACCGAAAACATTTAACTTAAATGAGAGAGTTAAATTGACATTTCTAGGTACATAAGTTAACTAGTTTCTCTTGGAATCAATTTAGAATTTCTAAAACTCTTTGCAAGACATTTTAAATCATCAAGGGGCTAAGTGAAGCCTTAGGTCGGTGACCAAAACATATTCCATCCCCTAAAAGGGATTGGAATCACAACTTATAATGACATAACCTTATAAAGATTTGTAGAGCTTTAAGGAAAACTTAAAACATAGACTATTGGTCCTAGTAGCTAGATGAAAACTCATTGCAAGCCCATCATCACTACTTGGCCGAAATTATGCATTCAAGGAATACATTCACATATAACTTTAACTTGGAATGAAATGGGCAAGTCTTTGAGCTCTAGGTTCTTAAGTTATGACATAAACTAAACGTGCTCATGCTTTTCGTTTTTTAATCTTGCTTACAAAGTAAAGTGATGACTTAAAATTAAATAAGCAAGGCATAACTTAAACGTGCAAGCTTGAAAGTAAATATGCGAGGCATAAACTTAAACGTGCAAGCTTGTAGGTAAATATGCATGGTTCAATTCTTTATTTTAGTGCTCTTGGCCCAACAACAATCGACTTTAAGGCCGAAATAGATAGGCATTCGAGAAATTAATTAGGTGGTAATGCAAGTTCAATTCTTTATTTTAGTGCTCTAGGCCCAACAACAATCGACTTTAAGGCCGAAATAGAAAGGCTTCGAGAATTAAATCAAGTGATGAGACAAGTTCCATTTTAATCTTTATGTTCTTAGGTGATAGCTTGAAAGTAAAATGCATAGCAAGAATGTAAATATGAGTGCAAGCATAAAATAAATTATGCAAGTTCATTTTATCTCTCTAGAGCTCTTAGCAAGACTTTAAAGGAACTTAAACCTCAACCCAAACTCATCAAACCAAGACAAAGTAAAAGTCTAGAGTTCTTAGAACTCAACATAACATATTTAGAAAATCAAACATTTTGCATGTAAGAAGAATGGTAATGGCTGAAACTTCAAGGAAAGAAAAGAAATATTTGAAACTCTAGAATCCATGATCTTGGTGATATATTAACACCAACATCATGAGACCTCATCATTGAGTTCATAGAGTCATTTTAAAACATTATCAAAGTTAAAGTTCTCAAGAGTTCAAGAAAGGAAAAACTAGAAACACTTTTGCTCAAGAACAAAGATCAAGCTCTAGAGTTTGTTTCAAGTGATGAACATCATCATGAAACTCTCATCATCAAGCTCTCATTTCTTTGAACTCCAAAGGCCCATGGCCGAAACATAAAGAGGAATGAGGAGAAGAAAAGAAGTTCTAAAAGGAATCAAGAGAAACTATGAACATAAAGCTTAGAACAAGAACTTTAAAGAAAAGAATACATGAAAGAAAATCCCTACTTGATGTGATGAACTTGAAGATGGAAGAAGAAGATGAAGAAGATGAAGAACTCCAAGAACTCCAAGAACTTGAAGAACACAAAGACTTTGAGAGAAAAAGAAAAGCTTTGAGTGTTCCTAAACTTAGCAAATGATCTAAAAGTGGTGCAAGCTCCTCAAGGCATTCTATTTATAGAGAAATGAAACAAATGGAGGGAGCTCATGGAGGAGGAGGTTTCGGCCATGAGGGTGCAGATTGGAGGCTTTCCATGAGTTCCATGAGGTGAGATAATGTGTTCTTGAGGTATAGTGAGGTATGGTTCAAAGCATGGTGAGGTATGGCTCAAGGTATGGCTCAAGCATGGCTCTTTGAGTGAGAAAACAATTTAATATGTGTGGTAATTAGAGAGTGATGGCCGAATATGCATCAGCCCATGGGGGAGGTTTCTTTGCATTTTAATTGTGGTTTAGAGTTGTGTTTAGGTGTATCTTTGATTATGCTTAAGATTAGGAATTTGTAAGAAAGTGTTTAGGTAAGGTAATTGGGTAATTAAGGTGGTCTAGACATAATTAAGGAGTGGTCTTGCACCATTAGTGAGTTAAATCCTCAATTTAGAGTTTAAACAACTCTAGACACAATTCCTTGATTTAAGGAATTGGAAAGAGAAAACGCTATTCAAGATTCCAACACTAGGAATCTTGACTTCTAAAAAAGGATTTAAGTTTAATCTAAGCAATTTTAGGTTCTAATTAACTTTAATAAATTATTTTGACTCTAGATTAATTAGGGAAATAAATTAATCTTCGTTTAGAGCCTAATATTGCTTAGGTTTGCTTAATTACGTCATTAAGCTCAAAAGCACTATTCTAGGGGCAAAATCGTAATTTTGCACTAAAACTGCCCGAGACCACCGGGACTTGAACAGAGACCTCTAGACACATGAAAACATGTTTTTGAACCTCTGGGGAAAGTTCCGGGCTCAAACGGCACCTTTACCCGCGTAAAAACGCTATAGGGGTATTTTGGTCATTTTGACCCGAAACTGCGGAAAACGAAATTTTCGCTTCCGAAAGCATTCAAAGGCCATTCAATCCCCTTCAAACATTGAGTTGACCCTTCGAGGACGACCGAGTTGGTTACCCTTGAGTTCGGGTCAGGAAATGACCTCAGGGGCATTTTGGTCATTTCCCTCGGACAGAGAAATCGGGGTGTTACAATAATCATTTACATCATGCATATATTCTTCATGCATACGTGATGGTTGAATAAATAACACTTTATTGCAATGTAGAAAATGTGCCAATAGAATATCAGAGATAGGGCTCAACAAAAGTTTAGGCATTGGATGGGACCAATAAATTTTGCAAGAATACATGCAAGATTGGTATCATCTTTATGCAAAATTTATAATTACATATGTATATACAAGTATATGTCGCTTTTATGTATGCTAATTCTATTTTACTGAGTGATATTTGAATTAAATTTATTGTGCTAGGAAAGAGAATAATGAACAACCTAGCCAAACAAAATTGTTTATTGAAACTTGCCAAAGCAAGAATGGCAAACAATCAGATAAGAATACTCTTGATGTAATTGTAAGTTTCTAATTGGATGCAAGCTATTATCGTGACACATACATTTGTATGATTCTAATTGTAATTACATTTGTTCAAATTAGGCACATCTTCATAGTGAGAATCAAAATTCTAGATATTTTTCCATTAAAGCTTTCCAGTCCTTATTTGGGAAGGAAAAGCCAAGAAAAGTGCATTGTTGTGTGAAAGTTACTACGCCAACTATGTTACAAAGAAGTGAAAACATAGTCACCCTTAAACAGCAGCATGTAAAAGAAAAAGCTTCCTCAGAAGATAAGGTTGATATGATGCAACAAGAGATGGATGATCTAAAATATCATGTTAAACTCTACTTGCAACAAAATAGCTCAAGATTGGATATGGAGGTCTTGGCTGCTCGACTGGGATGCACTTCTAGTGGTCAAAACAATTCATCTACAGATATAAACAATGAAAAGGTTTTGTTTATTTTATGGTAATCTCAACTGACGACTTATAGTCTTAATACAATATTGTTCTGGAGGATTTGATAATTGGTTCGAATGCTTACAAATCAATATCACTGTCCTTATATATTGTAGTTCTTATCCTTACATGTCAGAGAATGTTAAGTTTCTTTTCATGATGTTGCTATTTTATTTAGGCTATTTTGTGTTGTCTTGGTATGTTGCTAGTGGTACCATCTATAGATGTGTTTGAGCTATTTGTTTGTGCTTTCTTACAAAAAAATTATTCTCTATAGAAAAAATTATTTTGGGTAGCAATGTATATATGGATTGTTTAAGTTTGTTCAACTTTCTCTATTGTAATAGAAAGTTCTAGGAGCAAAGTTTGAAGTGGATTAAAGAATGTAGATTGGTTGAGTATGTATGAGAAGTGTCGGAGTTTGACTTTGGTTCTTATTGTATTATGCTAGTTGTTCTTAATGTTGTGGCACATTTTTAAATGGATTATGTGCTCTTATGTTGTGATGACTAAATTACTTATTGTTTCTCTTAGTTAATGTTTACTCTAGTTGTTATTGCTAAAATTTTTGCAAGTCACTTATATATGTGTCTTGGGTTTATATTGACCATTGTCTTGTTTTATTGATTATATATGTTTATGGTATTTAATTTCATGATTTAATACAATAAAATCATGTTGAGGGAGAGGAGGAACTCAACCACAAAGAATGTGATAATCAAATAGATAAAGGGTGAAAAAGATCAAGATCTTTTGAGATGATAAAGGACTTTGATGTTGTACTTTATGACTTTTTACACTTAGTGAATATTTTGTAACTACTAATACTTAATTAGATTTTATCATGGTTTATATCCTTTTATTATGTGATTTTGAAATAGTATTTTGTAGTTGTCATGATTTAGCTTGTATGCCTCTTATTAAAGGTTATTAATGTGTGCACATGGATCTTATGGATTTAAAAATAGGATTTGATAATTATATGTATGAGCTTGTTATGGATAAATTGATTTACATTATTTTTTGTTTTTATTGTAATATTTTTGTTTAGACCTATGCATTATATATATATATATATTGAAATAGAGAAAACTCATAAAATTGTTTCTTATAAATACTAGTACCATTTATAAAACTGTTATCTATTAGGGCAGACAATACTTATAAAATCATTTCCTAAAATAATAATACTTACTATAAAACCATTGTCAATTGAGATAGACAACATATGAAAAATCGTTGCTTATAACTAGCAACACTTTTTAAACCATTACTTGTATTTATCATAGTAACCAGTGCAAACCGTTGCTTAAAAATTGAAAGCAGTCTAAAAAATATTCCAACTCTCAAATATTATCTAACAATGTGAAACCGCTGCCAAATGAAAGGCAATAGATAAAACCGTTGTGTATTCTATTGATAAAGGCAATGACTTTTTTTTTATTGTGGCCCAAAGTACAAATCCGTTGTCCATTCTAAAGGCAATGGTTTTCTTACATAGCCATGATTTTTGGCAATTACTGAAGAACAAAAATGTTGTAGTGACCCTAACACTTGTACAAAAAACAAAATTCAATGATGCAAGAAACCAAGTCCAAATTGCCATTTTATGGGAGGAACAAACATGCTGGAAAAATTTTAGCAACCATCACCATTTTATTAAATATTTTATAACCAAAAGAACCCATTCAACCACCCAATAGCTATAATACTCAAAATTAATCAAGACTCCTTATGGAAAACCCCAAACCATTACCAAACATTTGAACTATAGTTGCTGTAAAATTTATAACATTTACTTCCTCAAATGCCATGAAAAGAAACAACCCTTAAGCACATGCCCAATGAACCACAACTCACAATTAAATTCCTACACTTGAATACCCAAGTCCTACCCTCATACATTATTTTTCTGCATAAAGAAAACAGCCCCTAACCCTATTCTTTGAAGTGCTATAGCAACCTCCAAATTGGCTAGAAAAGTGCTAAAAATGTTCAAGAAATATAAGGCTAAAAAGATAGGAATTTTTCTACATATATATCTACAAAACCCAACATAAACCTTTCCTATTTTCATCCATTTGTCCCTCCAAACTAGAATTTACCATAGCAATAGAGAAAATAAAAACAGAGGACATGAAAATGGCTCATGGCATGAACTTTTAGCAAGAAAAAATTTATGTTTATGAGTCACAAACTTTGTTTAAACATCACTTTCTTCCCTAATCATACAAAACAACCCCTAAACCCCTTAATCACCCAATAATGTAAAATTAACAAAAAGAAACACAAGCTCTAATCCTCATTTATCATCAATTTATGTCAAAGAACACAAAACCCCCACCATTAGTATATCATTTTTGGAACTAATATCAAACATAAACACCAAACCAAATAAACACTATGTTAAAGCTCAATAACATACAAAAATGAAAGGTTTTCGCAAAAAAAACCACTTACCAACTTGAAGGTGTCATAGAAAAGGAATGTTTGGGAGCTTGAAGAGGACCAAAATCCCCTCCCTTGGTCTTGTATTGTCCGCCACTATCAACTAGAAATTGGGGAAGGAATGTGCTCTTCTTTCCAAAGGTAGTTTAGGTTTAGTGTTTGGATGTTAGGGTGGTGGTGGTGAAGAGGGAGGCTAGAGATTCATGGTGATTGTGGGTGGTGATTGGAAGTGAAGGTGTGAGGAAGAAGATGAAGAAAAATGTAAGGTGTGTGGGTTTAGGAGGGAGACCATAGCTGTTAGGGTCTTCATGGGGACAGGGTTGCATTTTGTTTCATTAAGGATAGTGTGGGCATTAAGTGAGGGTGAGTAGGGATAGTTTTATAATGTCATACATAAAAGCACTAAAATAATAATTTAAATAACCCAATACAACAATTAAACACTATTTTTCATATGCCACTCACTCAAATAAATTTTATTTTAATTATAAGTCTTGAAATTGGGTTTTGGAAGGGAATTTAAAATTCTAGATTGGGGGAGTTCTAAACTTTCAAAAAAACACTAATATTAAATTTTAAAATAATTAAAGACAATAATTAACATAATTATATATTTAATGAATTATTAAGAGATTAAAATTAATTAAAAAATTAATTATCTAATAATTAATTATTTAAAGTTGTTAACTCTTAATTAGATCTATTTGATCTTAATTAATCATAATTAAGATAAAATGGAAATCGGGATATTGCAGAGTCCAATTCAACATAGAGGAGAGAAGAGACTATTTAGTGGCGGATAAATAAACTCATTGACTCTTGAACGTGTCACAGAAGCCTCATCACCTCAAAATTAAATCAACATGTTGTATAATTTTGCTTCTTTTTTTTTTACCTTTTCTATAATTTTAATATTAATTGTTATTTTGTTTTATATAACAAACATGATAATCCTTTTAATAGTGATTGTGAGTTAGCCAAGGGTGAAGCTATACGGACCTACGATGCCAACCATAATAAGGAATATTTACACTTCTTTTAGGCACGTACGGCAATACCATATGTTAAGTAAAAAAAAGATTGACTAACTAGTTTATTTCTAAAAAATTGACTGAATAATTTATTTCTAAGTTAATTTGAGTTGCTTAATTTTAATTTATTTTATTCTATAATTTTTTCATTTTAGTGGTATTTAATTTTATTTTAGTAATTAATGTTTTCAATTTCTTTTTATTAGTGTGTGTCTAAAAAATAAATTATTATCATTATTTTGTTTCTTTAAACCTTCTCTCTTCCCCTTCAACACATATTTCCGGGCCATGTTCCTTACCATCCCTCCTATTGGGGAAAACCTTAGGAATAATTTGTTCTAACAGAGGAAGCAATCATAATATTTATCCCATTTGAATAATTAGAAAGGCTGTACCCAAAATATATATATATATATATATATATATATATATTCAAGCCACTAAAATAATTTGGTAGAACAATAAAATAAGATAAGCCAACAAATTTTATCGTGAAAAAATCTTTCACCGATAATAAATAGGAGTACAATCTAGGCTTCTAGTTGCACTAGGGAATTCCAGTGATCAACAAAATACCTCAACCTAGAGTGGAATGCACCCACAATACAAATGTCTGGATCACAAATAGCCACCAGACAAAACAATCAAGTAATCAGACTATACAAAATAACAAGCTTAATGTAACCAAAAAAAAATAACAACCTAACATCAAAAAGAATAAACTAAGATTTAATTTAAAATGAAACATATTTGCGCGTATGATGATAAGCACGATCGACTTTTCCTTTTTCTTCTCCTCTGCCCCGCGGCAACCTTTTCACGTTCCTTCTCTTTTTCTTTTTCTTTTTTGTCTTTATAGCGCTTTTTTTCATTTCAAGACTTTCTTTTATTCTTTTTTATTTCTTTTAATTGTTTTAAGTTGTGGGCCTCACACCGGTAACAGCTGCGGCATTAGTATTAACATCTAAAATAATTATCAGTGTTATTTTTCGACCCAACCGTAACCACCGCCTTTGTCTTGGCATAATTTGCACATTATGAGCATTGCAATAAATAATTAAATATGGTGTTCATGTAAGGAAATCAAGAGGAGCTAGTCATATTAAAAAAAAAATCAAGAGGAGCTAGTACAGTTTTTGCCAGATTCGGCTGCTGCTAGTGCCCCCAACAAATTTTCCAACGTCCCCCTCTCAAATGTTATTGGATGATGAAAACGCAGGAGCAGCTCAAATCATAATCTATAACTGAAAGATTAACACCCAAAAAAGTTTGATTCTTTGAGGTATAATGTATTAAAAAAAAAAGAAGAAGAAGAAGGAACTGAAGTCAGAAAATGGATTTGGCAGGATGAGGTAGCTATATTTGGCAACAAACGATGGATTTTTCTCAAAGTGCGGTGGGCAGAAGATGGAGGAGGCGACGCCAGAGTCATGGGCAGTGTCGCCAGGTTTAGGGTGGAGACACGCATCAATAATTAATAAATAAATTAAATTAAATACTCATCTAAAAATTCATGAAAGATTGATCTTTGCAGCATCACAGTAATTACTTCACAATGATCCACAAGATTTCATTTCTTCAGTTTAATAAACAAAATGATTGGTCCCATCATGCTTATGCCAGCAAAGCCTCTTACTATCGGGTGCCGATGCCTATGTCCCACTAGAAGAAGCAGGGGTCTACATAGAGGTAGGGCTGAGAGTTGGGCTAGTGGTAGAGCTGGGGCTAGGGTCAATGCTGCAGACGGGGTGTGACTAGGATTAGGGCTAGGAATAACGACTAGGCCATGTCAAATGGGCTTTGCGGCCAACATCCCTAGGGTTGGATATCATTATAAAGAAATGGGTGGTACTGGAGGTGATGGTAAGGGAACTGGTGGAGGTAGTGGTAGGGGCACTGGTGGCGTTGGTGGAGATGGTGGTGGATATTCGAACCTTCTTAGGTTAGTCTCTATCTATACCACCCACACCTTAAGCAAATTAAATTTGCATTAACAATTACACAATTCACCAAAGATATAATTACATATATGTATTTATAGTTAATTCGAAATATTGTTGTATATAATGTTTAATACCTCAATTAATTTGAAAGTTTTATATGAAGATCAAAATCAGGGCGTTACAGTTGCATTCACGTTTTGGGATCAAAGTGGATTTTGTGTTCATGACATCATTACTTATTAAACTTAGGTGAATAAAGAAATCACGGCAATAAATTTCAATTTTAATTTGAGTGAGCTCCAAAATCATCATACAACCACTAGATGCTGACAAACTAAGCCTATCTCCAAAGATGCCAATGTGTAAAGGAATAGGCTCATCTCCATTAGCCTCCATTGGCCCCCAAGACCTACTCTGCAATCACAAGGAATGTATTGGACAGAGGAGGAACACACCATGAGATCACCGTGGTGGATGCATGATTTTTGCATAGGATGAGAGTTCCATTACAACAAGAGTAGAGGAGTTTTTATCCTTCCCATACATTTAATGTTCATTTCTTTGTTACAAAGTATTTTCAAGAAAAATATCCTATTTCTCAAGTTGATCCTGTTGTTTGTAGTGTTTGGCAAGGGTGTGCTTCGCCAAGAGCGAAACTTTTTGTTTGGTTTATTATCTTTGGTAAAGTTAATACTAAATATCGATTGTCACGCTTAAACATTTTTAGCGGTGACTCTAGGTGTGTTTTTTGTAAAACTTTTGACGAGACACTACCGCACTTGTTTTTCACTTGTGAGTTTTCTTGAAAAATTTGGTCTTTTTGCTGTAATTGGTGGGGTATTACATGTGTGATGGCTAATAATTCTATACTAAATTTTGAAATGCAGAAAAATGTGGATTTCATGGGTAGGGAGTTAAAGAGTTGGAATATTTGTTTTTATGTCATTTTAATTTCTATTTGGGAATAGAGAAATAGAATTGTTTTCCAAAATGAGCAGGTTAATTGGAATAAATTTTTATTTAACCTCATGCATACATGTCTTGGTCGAATTCAGAGCTATGAATTACTGTGGTGTTTGGAGTTTTCTATAGGTTTTCCTAGATGTCCTTTTGTTTGATGGGAAGGACATAAAAAGCATGTGACATGTACTATGCTATGTGTTTTTCAAATGTGTATAAGGTGATCATGGAAGTAGATGGTTTGTAGAGTGAAACATAGAGAGGTCATTTTTAGATGAGGGGAGATTTTGTGAGATTCAGAGGGTGAAAATAATACTTAAGATGAGAGATACACTTGTGAGGCCTAATTGATATCTCATAATATTGACTTTTTATGAACTTGAAAGGTTTAATTTTAGTTATGATTGTTTTGCATTTTGGTGTTGTGGAGGTGGGAGTGATATATAGTGAGCTACCTTTCTGTGAAAGGGAGAAGTGTGAGATACGAGGGTGGTTGTTAATTGTGTGCATCAATTGTTAGTTGAATAAAACACTAGTGAGTGACTATACAAGTTATATGATTCTCGGGTATGGTTGTTATGTTTTATCATTCTATTCGAGATATGATTTTTCATGAGTTCATATATAGAGTCATGGTGACATTAGCCTGTTGGTTTGGATGTGCTTCTCTTTGAAAATTGCGTGTGATTAAGCTGATGTATATAAACTCTGCTGTTGCTGTTCTTACTTGAGGATGAAACATAGTTGTGTCTTCTTGGTTGATCATAGAGGATTGAGTCTCTTCAGTTGACAGATGGTAGATATTCAAGCTTCATGGATGGGTTCATTGTTCTGTTGTACCCACGTTGGATGTCCTTCAATTCTTGGAGCTTTTATAATTTGCAGTATTCATAATTTTATATAGGTGGTGAAAGTGATAATCGAGTAATGTACCTTGATGTTATCCTTTTTGTTTTAGGTTATTTGGGTCTGTGTATTTGAGGATACACTATTTTACTTTCCCTGTTAGAGTCAACCCTTCTTATCTTTGAATTATCAAAAAAACAAAAATTATAGCAAGAGTAGTGGGACAAGTAGAGGGAGTGGGTGTGTACTTTCAATACATAATAAATAATAATTGTGGTATCTAGAAGAGGGAGAAGAGAAATCAAACTCATAGTTAGAAGACTATCGGTTGCTAGCTTCTTTTAAAAATATCTTTACACTTTTAAATAATTTTATATTTTAATTTTATATTTTTTTAATAGTAACCCTAAATAATTTTACTCACTAATTATTAGTTTTTCAAAAATATTTTATTTAACATAGTATATTAGTTTATTCATTTTATTTCACTTTATTTTCAATATATATATATTATATTTTTTAACATTTGTAATTATCTAAAAGTGACTACGGAGTATTTCTTTTAATCCTTTCATTACGCTTTTTAATTTTTATATTCTATCGTCCCGTATTGTTTCTCATTTTGTGCAATATCAAAGAAGTATTTCAGTCAATTTTACCAGTAAAACTATCAAGTTGTTATTGGCGCTAATTTCTGCAATAACTGATGCATGAACTTTGATGGCTTTACGAGATTATTACACAGGTACATAAACTTTGATTACAAATCACACCAGAACTTATACATGAACTTTGATGACTTTAACGTATTAAAAGTTGCAGGCACACTGTTCTGAAAATAAAAGAAACGAAGTTGGTGGTGTAGATGTAGTATCAATCCAACAGCTCTAGAACTACAAAGGCGGCCAACATATAGAAATTTTAGGGCGTCGATCTCTCAAATGCTTATACGCGAAACAGAGGTAATGTTGTGCTGAATACTTCGCGATAGTGTTAGTTGGCGACCATGAGGTGTCTTCTGGCATATGGAGCCTTCTTCATACTTGACGTAGAGACGGATGACGCCCGATATTTTTCTGTTGACGGCGGTATGCAGGGTGGCCCGTGTATAGGAGCAGGCTTCACGGGGTGATAGCGCCCGCAGATACTTGCATCGAGCCCTGGGGTGGCGAACACCGCAAAAGTGAGGAACAAAACTAGCAACGACTTGGATATGTGTGCCATCTTTTCAACCTTGTGACAAGCGCCAACCCCAGAATGCATTTTTATAAAGTCACGGGGCCCGTCGAAACAGTGAGGGACTGAGTGTTTCATATTTGTTAAAATAATTTAAAATAACTTAACCACACGAAGCATATTTAACTTTTATGGTGTGTTTGGTTAAGAGGTAAGAATAGAGTATAAGTTTTTATGGATAAGTTTTATGTATAAAACTATAAATGAACCTTATCAAATAAAAATTTATCATCATTTTTACTTTCTAATCAAACATCTCCTTAAAATAGTACTATTTGTATTCATGATTTAGGATCTCAATTATTGTCTAGTGGAAAATCTCAAATAAAACAAAAAGGAGAAGGAAATCTACAGGCCAGAGAAGAGGACATGTTATAGATTCTATTTATACTTGCTCGGTCCCATGCTGTGGAAAAAATGAAGAGGAAGAAAATCTTTCACACAGATATGAAAGCAGCAGTTTACCATGAAAGCAAATTGTAGCAGCAATGACTTGCGTATATTGTTGACCGCTAGCTATAGGAAGCAGAGATCTTCCCTTTCACTGTGTGGTTGTCGTGATCAGTCTTCCAAGTTTAACAAATTTATTTGATTCGTGTGAGAGAAAGTAAAAAGGCAAGAATCAAGGATAATATTCATATCATACATCATCTCATATTATATATATAATTAAAAAATTGGATTTTATAAGAAAGAAAATGGATAGCATGTATTGTGCTGTACATTTGGTTTCGAAAAGCCAATGATTATAGGCTAGAGAAAAGGACATGTTATAAATTTTATTTAAATAACAATATTTTAATATTAAAAAATAAGTATCTATTTTGACATGCACTTTATTATTATTGGATGTGATAAATATTAAAAATAAATAGAAATTATTATCACATCTAATAATTATAAAATAAGTGATTGAATAGAGATTCACTTTTTAAATATTAAAATATTATTATCCATTTTATTTATACTTGCTGGGTCCATGCCGTGGAAAAAATGAATAGGAAGACAATCTTTCACACAGATATGAAAGCAGTAGTTTACCATGAAAGCATGTTGGAGCAGTAATGACTTTTGTATATCGTTGACCGCTGGCTTTGGGAAGCAGATATGTTCCCTTTCACTGTGGGTTGTCGTGATCAGTGATCTTGGTTTAACAAATTTATTTGATTTGCGTGATAGAAAGTAAAAAGGAAGGAATCAAGGATCATATCACATCGTACATCATCTCATATTACACATATAATTCAAAAATTGGATTTTGTAAGAAAGAAAATGGATACATGCTATTGTGCCGCACCAATGGTTTCTCATCCATGAAATGACAATGATTACACGCCAGAGGAAAGGACATGTTATAAATTCTATTCATACTTGCTCGGTCCCATGCTGCGGAAAAAATGAAGAGGAAGGAAATCTTTCACACAGATATGAAAGCAGTAGTTTACCATGAAAGCATATTGAAGCAGTAATGACTTTTGTATATTGTTGACCGCGAGCTATAAGGAGCAGAGATGTCCCCTTTCACTGTGTGGTTGTTGTGATCAGTCTTCTAAGTTTAACAAATTTATTTGATTTTGTGTGAGAGAAAGTAAAAAGGCAGCAATCAAGGATCATATTATATCATACACCATTTCATATTTATAATATTAATATTTAAGATTTATTTTAAAATTTTTTTTACAAGTATCACCCGTAGAATAATTTATAACCCATGATTTTAATAATCTTGATTATTAATTATTTTTTTAAAAAAATTACTTTCATATCTATTTTATTAATATAACATAAATATTTCACATTAAATATTGAATTTCAAGCCACTACAATTCTTAATTTAAATTATACAACTGATCAAAATATATCAATCTAAAATATTTAATATTAAAAATTGATATTCACATTATACATATCTTTTTCTATTTTCTTTATAATATTTTTTATTTTTTAATTAAATTTGTATTTTTTCATAATTAATTACAAAATTTTAAAATTTGAATTCATCTTGATATTTTAAATTTTAGATTTAATAGACTACTTAATTTCTATTCTATAACAAACCAGAATCTAATTAGATTAATGCAAAAACAAAAATAAAACAAAAACTACTACTATCAAAAAAAATCTGCTACAATCACTCCAAGAAACATATTCATTGCTATAAAAGATGGCCACTTATACTAATTGAAATAAAAATTCTTAATTTCTTTTAGAATCTACAATAGCAGTTTATTGCTAAGATCTCTATTGCTTAAAGCTTTAGTATGAAATACTAACACCTCATTTTATTTCTCCTCTCTATTCCACAACTTTCTTTTCTCTTCTATTCTTCCTCTCATATTTTCATATTTTTTTATTTTTCTTCGTTCATTATCTATTAGCTCTCTCAAAATATATTAATTTACTTTATCTTTTAATTTTCTTCTTTGTGGTTTATATTAAGGAAAAAGAATTTGTAGGTTAGTAAATTCAAATGTTCTACCATTTTTCTTTGAAAGCTCTTTTCTTCTATATGAGATTTCCTTTTTTCTAACATTTTTTTATGTTTTTTAGTATTTTTAATTTGTATATATATTATGTACATTTAAATGTTTTGTTAATAAAATAAAGATTTGATTTTTTTAGTTAATCCTTTTCATCTTCATTATTTATATTCAATTTATTTCTACCTTTCTTCTTTGTGATTTTTTTTATTTTGCATAGAGATTTTCCTATGTTTATTTGGTATTTTACATTGCATATATATCTGAATGATCTTTTTCTATATTTTGTATAAGAGACAGCCACTAAGTTGTTGACTCAATCACATATTGTTCAATCCTCTGTGGCAAAGATAATTGTATTTTTCATAAATAATTTAATGAACATTTTACTAGATTAATTTTATTGTTGTATAAATGAGTATTAATGATTTTATAATTTTTTTTCTTTTTAGAATTTGAGGCCACAATTAAGTAAAGGAGATGCTATATGGACTATCTCAACGGGTTATTTCATTAAACTTAGAGTTGTAGAGATTAAAGACTAAGAATGATTGAAAATTGTGTTTAGTCTATTTTTACCTTTGATTTTGTTCTATTTTTACATTTGATTTTGTTTTGCTCATTTGTTTGACAGAACATTTATATGAGAAAGAAATCGTTGTTGTTGTGTTTGTAACACCCTAATATTTAATTCAACACGCCTAGGACGCGTTTAAGTTAATTATTAGTTATTACTTGTTTGCTCCAGATTTTAACTCAACTTCTTTAAAATACTTTAGTGAAAATATGAGTAAATTTTTTTTTTTGAAACTTAAATACCAAAACATGAGCCGCGCATCCTAAGTATCTAACATCGTTCACCTTTTTTGCATAAGAGAAGTGTTAGAAACAAATGACAAGTAAACACATAATACAATCATGGCATAACATAACTCAAATAATAATATCATATCAATAAGTGTATGATAATAATGATGTCCTATAAACGTAAGGACATACATATCCATAATTAGAAATACAAACTGAAAAATAAGAAGCAATCACTCTAAAGGCACATATCCAATGAGAAACTATCTTCGTTAATCTCTTGTTCTATAGCAAAGCTCCTACGACCATTACTCAAAGCCACGAACTACTTCATCATGCTCGTCTGGAGACGACACGGAAAAGAAAAGGGATGAGAAACTTATACAAGAGTCTCAGTAGGGCTTCCCGACTCTAACACAAGTGTCATCGTCATCGTCCCCAGGAACCTCGGGTTTAATTATGAAAATGGTGAACATATATATAAGGTTCATTTATTAAGTTCTAAATATCATTAGCCGAGACCCGTATCTTTTAGCATGAATCTTAATGTCATGAATGCAACATATTAGTCATGGATGCATGTCAATTTCATATAATATCATAAAATCCATAAAACGATGCATATGATATAAAGAACATCATGATCATTATTCTTACAGGTGACTTAAACTTCTTCATTCTCTTTTCCTTGGGGGCCGCCCTATAATTCTCTCTTTTCTCGAGAGTTCTAGGTTATGAGCTCATACCTCACTAGTCGTCACTAGCGTATTCTTATCCCTTTTGATAAGATAAATTCCCGACTCTTAAGGTACGGGATAGGGGGCATTAGGATCACCTTTCATAACCTTTAATTCGGGGAATCCAAAGAATCACTTCCTATTCGGATCACCTCTCATAACCTTTAATTCGGGAAGTCTAGAGGATCATTTCCATGTGTCTTATGTCACCTTTAATCTTGGCATATTATATGAAGATGTAAACATGAATATCACAATTATAACTCATTGATTCATTATTTCATGTGCATATCAATGAATCAAACATAATTATAACATGCCATAATGTAAATCGCATAAACATGCATCATATGTTATTGCAAATATCCATAAGCCATATAAATTTCAGTACATCAACTCATTCTTCACAAAACATCAATCACATTCATCTCATCATATTGTCAATATTTACGTTTAAGCCCCAAAGGGTCAAATCACAATTTCTCAAAGATTACGGGTCAAAACATAATTACCCCTTTTTAACATCTACTAATAAATTAAAGATCTCTAACATTAACCAATACAATTCAAGAGGCATATAACTATTAGAAACCATCAAAACTCATCATAAAAACCTTTTAGGGCCATAGACTAAATTTAACACATTATAGGGGTCAAAGTACAAAGTTACTTATTTTGACACTTATCAAAAATCAATACTTGTAAAACTTTTTCTAAGCATTATAAATAGTATTTTGAACACATAATAACATCAGATATTATTACTAACCCTAATTAAAATCCTTTCATCAAAATTACATAAATGATAGTTTAGAAACACAACTTTCTACATTTTACAAACGGTCAAAACTAACACTTATAATTATCCCTTTCAACCTCTAAGATACCAAAAACAATTTTTATATCTAATACTAATAATTCTAAGGTATATAAAACATATGATCAGTATCTAATCAGTGAGGAATTAATTCAGAAAATTCATTGTCTAAAGCTTTGTAGAATTACGATTTTGATCCTTTTTATCTACTAGTTTATCACAAAAATGCTAAAAACAATTCTTACATCAATTATGAGTAATTTATAAACATTCAAAGCCTTTAAATCAATATCCTAACTATTTTATTTAAATCAGGTCAGTAGCATAATTTTCAAATCATAAAGCTTGAGAAAAGCATAAATTCAAACATCTTTAGATTCCTAACTCTAACAAAATTATTTAAGTAGCTTAAAGACAATATCAAAGCCTTAGAAATAAAATAAGCCAACCTTAATATCAAGAGCATCAAGAGGCTAGAAATAACATAATTTAAATATGTCCACAAAAATAAAATTCCTATTTAAGATTAAAGAGGTAAGTTTTGAGCTTTAAAGGTTTAGGTGATAGCAAGAATCATAAACATGCTATGCAATCCATTTTTATCATTATAAAGTGATATCTTGGAAATATAAATATGATGTGCAATACTTGAAATATAAATAAGATTATGCAAAGCTTGAAGTATAAATATGAAGATACAATTCATTCTTAGGTCTTTATAATTTACGTGATAACTTGAAAGTAAATATGAATATGCAAGTCCATATTATTATCTTCAAGAATTAAAATGATAACTCGAAATATAAATATGAAGATGCAAAACTTGAAATATAAATATAATTGTGCAAAGCTTGAAATATAAATATGAATATGCAAGCTTATTTTTAGATCTTTAGTGATAACTTGAATCATAAAATGCATTACTTGAATTTAAACATGAGAATGCAAATTTATATTATTATCTTCAATATTTAAGGTGATGACTTGAAATTAAATATGATTATGCAAGGCTTGAAATTTAAATATGATATACAAGAGCTTGAAACATAAACAATGGATATAGTTTCATTTGATTATCTTGTTAAGCTCAAAACTTTTAGAGAATTAAACTCTTTAACCTCAATCAATCTTAAATAAAGGAAGTTAGCATTAGAGTCCTTATTATCAAGATCCCAAGAACCATATTCCATAGTCTTATCATTAAGCCATAAATTAGAAGTCATTAGGAGGAAATAAAGGAAAGAACATGAAATAAAATCCCTACCAAGTTGTTTCTTGTTCTCAAATGTTAAAGCTTGATGTCTTAAGAAGTGAAAAGAAGAAAATCTCCTCTAGATGATGATGATGGCTTCGGCCAAGACAAGAGCTAATGGAGGAAGGATTTTTCTTGTGATTTGTGTTTGATAATGGAAAGGTTATGTGTCTAGGAGTTGGTTTATGGTTGGAATGTGTATGCTTGAGGTTTAGAGCTTGGTTAGAGGTTGGAAATGGAGGCTCTTGAATGTGAATAAGGAAGAAGAAGAAAGCTTGAAGTATTGAGAGAATTTGAGAACTTTGAGCAAACTTTGATCAAGAAAACTATCAAGTAACTAAGCACCAAGGCTATGGATGTTTGTGTGAACATTTTAGCAATGAAAGAGCTCTTATTTATAGTCCAAGGAAGGCCATAAAACCGTGCATCTAAGGCTGGAAAAATGGGATTTTAATTTCATTTTTCAATTAAAGAAACATAGAGAAAGAAAGCATAATGTGTAGTCATAATTGTGTTCATGTATCATGGCTTGAAAATGCATAAAATATTATGTAAATGGGAGGCAAGGAATCATGGCTGATGAGGCTGAACATGGATGGATTTCTTTTGATTATATTTAGCCAAAAAAATAATGAAAAAGAAAGCTAAAGGTATGGTGTCATGTTGGATATGTTTTCATGTTGAAAGAAAAGCAATAAAATATGGTTATTTGGGCTGATCATGGGTGCTGGTTTCTGATGCTTTCATGATCAGATTGGTGTTATTTTATAAGTGATAAATCATGTATTAGATGTGTATTTACTTAGGTAAAAGATTAGTAATTGATAGGTTAGTGAAAACGGTAAAAGGTCAAGTGTTTAGGACAAATCAAGACAAGGTAAAAAGAGAAATCTTACGCTAGTAAATGAGGTTAATTTCAAATGTGTAAAAACCAATTTGTAACTTAGGTTCTAATCTTAGGATAAGAAAATATAAATGTACAAGATTTTACCGAAACCGTAATTTTAATTTTGACCTAAAACATCACTAACTTTATGAGCTTCTAAAAAGACAAGGAAAGGTAATTTAAATTTATCTTAGGTAAATCTTGACTCTAATTACCTCAAGTAATTATTTTTAACCTTAGGTAATTAATTTTAAACTCAAGGTTAATGAATAAAATCAATTTGAGTTCAAATAGAGTTTTAATACTACCTTAATTACACAAGAAAACCTATTTTACCACAACTAGGGGTAAAAAGGTAATTTCACATAAAAACACTCAGTAAATATTGGACAATCTCAAATCATACTTGAAATAGCTATTTTGAATCTTTGAGTGAAAATCAAATTCAGAAATTATGTAATTTCATGAAAAATTACTGCAGGGGTAAAACGGTAATTTTACTTACGGTAAAAATTGAGAATTGAGATTTTTACCTCTAAGGCACATATAATCCCCATCAAGCCTTAAACTAACCCCTCAAAGATAATCTAGATTGGTTATCTTTGACTTTCTAAAACAAAAAATGCCGAGGCATTTTGGTCATTTTACACGTACAAAAAAATCGGGGTTTGCGACTTTCGCAGGAATCGCTAAACAAGTCTCCTATGATGTTGCTCTAATGTTATATTCCTTTACTGAGAATTATTTGACCTCGAATTATGTATAAAAATTACCTAGGGGTATTTTGATAATCTTAACATAGCAGTAAAAACTGGGGCGTTACAGTGTTGAGAAAAACACTTTCCTGAGTCAGTTTAGTAAACAAACAAGCTAGCTGATGCTTCCAATGGCAATATCAAACAAAATGCATTGGCCAATTTCCATTGGAATTTGTTTACATTATTCCACCTTCTTCAATTTATTTTTTCTTCATTATTTTGTAAGGCTTAAAAATTGTTGAATTCAATATATATATATATATATATATATATATATATATATATATAGCCATTGAATTATAATTTTAATTCCATTGACAAATACTGATTATGGAGAATGAATAATATTTTGGAGCAAAATTATATTTTTTTATTTAAAATTTCCATTGTGTATTAACGTTACGTTGTGCAAATTAATTGTTAACTATTATTTTTTTTATTTTTATGTGAATCGAATATACTAATATATATATAGGTATTGATTGTTGTTTCTTCCAATATATATGTAACACCCTAATATTTAACTCAACACGCCTAAGACGCATTTAAGTTAATTATTAGTCATTACTCTTTTGTTCCAGTTTTTAACTCAAACTTCTTTAAAATACTTTAGTAAAAATATGGGTAAAATTTTTTTTTGAACTTAAATAACAAATCGTGAGTAGCATACTAAATACCTAACGTCATTACCTTACTGCAAGAGGAGATGTTAGAAACGAATATCGAGTAAATCTGAGAATCACAACCATAACATAACATAACTCAAATAATGATGACATATCAATAACTGTATCATAATAGTGATGTCTTGTAATCTTAAGGACATCAATATATATCCGTCAATAATATACAAACTGATAATCGAGATACAATTACTCTAAGGGAAAAATATCCAAAGGAAGTTATCTCGTAGCTCCTCCACTCTCAAGACAAATCACGAACTACACCTTCATTCATGTCTGGAGGCGACACGGAAAAAGAAAAGGGATGAGAAACTTATACAAGAATCTCAGCAGGGCTTTCAGACAAAAACACAAGAGTCATAGTCATCGTCTCCACGAATCTGGGGTTTAATTATGAAAATGGTGAACATATATATAAGGTTCTATTTTTATTAAGTTCTAAATATCATTAGCTAGAGACCCGTATCTTTTAGCATGAATCTTAATGTCATGAATGCAAACATATTAATCATGGATGCATGTCAATATCATATACATAATATCATAAAATTCATAAAACAATGCATATGATATAAAGAACATCATGATCATCATTCTTACAAGTGACTTAAACTTCTTTTTTCTCTTTTCCTTGGGCAGCCTATAATTCTCTCTTTCTCGAGAGTTATAGGTTATGAGCTCATACCTCACTAGTCGTGACTAGGCGATTCTTATCCCTTTTGATAAGATAAATTCCCGACTCTTAAGGTACGGGATAGGGGGCACAGGGATCACCTTTCATAACCTTTAATTCGGGGAGTCTAAAGGATCATTTCCTATTTGAATCACCTCTCATAACCTTTAATTCGGGGAGTCTAGAGGATCATTTCCATGTGTCTTATGTCACCTTTAACCTTGGCATGTTATATAGAGATGTAAATATGAATAACTCATCATTTCAACATTTCATGCTCATAAACTTCATGGAATCATGCATCTCAATTTATCAAGCATAATTATAACATACCATAACTTAAACTACATAAACATGTATCATAATTCATTGCATATATCCATAAGCCATATAAGTTTCAACACATGAATATAGCCTTCACAAGATATCAACCGCATTCATATCATCAAATTTATCAACATTTATGCTTAAGCCCCAAAGGGTCAAATCACAATTTCTCAAAGGTTACGGGTCAAAATGCAAATACCCCTTTGTAACACCTTCTCACAAACTAGAGATCTTTAACATTTACCAATACTTTTAATAGACATATAACTATTAGAAACCGTTATAAACTCATCGTAAAAACCTTTTAAGGCCATAAACCAAATTTCAATACATTTTAGGGGTCAAAATGTAAAATTGCTTGTTTTTAATATTTAAACGATCGAAATTTCTAAAACTTTATATAAACTTCATAAATAGTATTTTGGACTCATGGACACATTCAACATCATTAGTAGCTTTAAATAAAATCATTTGGCTGAAATAACATAATTGATAGTTCAAAACACAACTTTCTGTATTTTGCAAAACGGCCCAAACTAACACTTGTAACTACCCTTTTATGCATCTATGGTACCAAAAATAATTTTTACAATAACTATTAGCGATTTAAACTCATCTAGACATCCTAAATCAGTAACCTTTTCTGTTCTAAAGGATTACGTCAGAATACTAAAATTTTAGCATTTAAAATCATGAGAAAACCATGTATTCTTAATCCTTTATAATTTGTAGGTCTTTCAAAATTTCTTTGTACAAATTTAAAGACAAGATCATACCTAAAAATAAAGTATATCAAGATTTAAATCAGAATTATATAAGTGCCAAAAATAAATAGATGAGAAGTGTCCATGATCAAAGTTGTCATTTAAAATAAAACAAGTAAATCTTGAACTTTAGGATTTAAATGATAACTAGAATCATAAACTTGTCTTGTAACCTTATTATTATCATTATAAGGTGATAACTTGGAAAGATAAATATGAAATGCAAGGCTTGAGATATAAATATAAAGATACAAATTCATTCTTAGGTATTTATGATTTAGGTGACAACTTGAAAGTAAATATGAATATGCAAGTTCATATTATTATCTTCAAGAATTAAAGTGATAACTTGGAATATAAATATGATTATGAAAAGCTTGAAATATAAATATGATATGCAAGAACTTATAACATAAATATGGATGCAAGTTCATTTTATGTCTTATTAAGTTTAAAACTCAAGACTTAGTAACTCCTTTAGAAATCTTTTGTCATCAAGAATTAAATCTTGGGCTTTAGAGGACATTTAAATGATGGATTCACAACCACCACCATGATTCCTCATCATCAAGCCATGGTCATTATCAAATCATAAAAATCGAAAATATAAAGGAAGAACAAAAGAAAGAACATGAAATAAAATCCCTACCAAGTTGTTTCTTTGCTAATTAGAGCAAGAGCTTGATCTTGTATGAGATATCAACGACAAAAATCTGATTTTAGTGATGGTAGATAGTTGGCCAAGTGAAGATGAAATGGTGGGAGGATTTTTGTTGTGTTCTTGTGTTTGGATATGGAAAGTTTAGGTGCTTAGGGGTTGGTTTACAGTATGTATGTGTTTGTTTGAGCTTGGGAACTTGGATGGATATCAAGAATGGAGTCTCTTGGAGGTGGAGAAGGAAGAAGAAGAGAGCTTTGTATTTAGAGAGAAAGAGAGGATTTTGGCTAATTTTATGTAGTAAGACTACAACAAAAAATACAAATGGTAAGAATGAATGTTTGTGTGTGAATTAGGCTTGGAAAACACATATTTATAGGGATTTTGGGGGGTGAGGCAGGTGCATTAATGGCTATAATGGAGTATTTTTTCAATTTTGTGAGTGGTAGGACATATATTTGATGGGTATTTAATTTGTAATGGTTTAGAAATGATAAATTAGTGTAAGTGGCTTAACCATCAAGAGTTTAAAATTCCTCAAGACAAGATTAAATGGCCAACACTTATAGTGGAAATTTTAGTGCTAATAATCTGAAGTAATAAAATAAAAATAAATCTAAAATATATTTTATTTTTGAGAAAAAGAAATTGTTAGTGGAAAAGAAATTGATAAACTAAAGTAAGTGCTTAATAATCAAATATTTAAGGTGCTCCACTACAAAATTAAATGGCCAACATATGTAGTGGAATTTTTAGTGCAAATAATCTGAAGTAATAAAAAAAAAAAAAAATATAAAATATATTTTATTTTTAAGAAAAAGAAATTTAATACACTAATTTCCTATTATGTGTCTTAAGAACCCCTTTTTAATTAAGAAAGAAAAAAATCTTTTCTAAAATAATCTTATGCTTTAAAATTACCTCAAATAATTATTTTGACTCAAGATAAATAAATAAAATTAATTTATCTTTAATTAGAGCCTAATATTGCTTATATTTATTTAATTACGTAAATAAACTCATTTATTGTTAATTAGGGGCAAAATGGTAATTTCACACAAAAACTCCCCGAAACCACCTGAACATTTTCAAATATCAAATTACACATGTAATAAACATTTTGAACTCCCGGGCGATGACTAGGTTCAGAAATTACTTAATCTCGTGTTAAATTACCACAGGGGTATATTGCAATTTCACTCTATGGTAAAAGAAATTGAAGTTAATATTTTCTACATCTACAACACACATAATCCCCTTCAAGCATAAAACTAACCTTGAGGATAGCTGACTGGCCGTCCTTGATTTCGGGGCAAAAATGACCTTAGGGGCATTTTGGTCATTTGTACATTGAAAAATTGAAAATCGCGATTTTTGCACATATTGCTATTTAATCACCATATAATGTTATTCTAATATCAAAATATCCTATTGAAGATGGTCTGGACCATTTTGGCCTCAAATCTTGTGTAGAAATGACCTAGGGGTATTTTGGTCATTTTGCATAGCAATAAAAATCGAGGCGTTACAATATACATTAATTGTTTTTTCTCAAGCTAAAACTTTTAATTAATTGATAAAATTTAAAATATTAGTTTTGTATCTATATACAATCTATATTTATTTGTGTTTCCTTTTTTAAGGTATAATTATTATTAATATATTATTTTATTTAGAAAAAAATATAAGCATTAACATATTGCTGATTTTATTTTTCAAATCCCCACTAACTATTTAAGTGACAAATTTTATTTTCTAATTTATAAAAGCTAATATTACACACAACCCCCAAAAAATAGGAACACAACAAAAATTAATAATAAATGATATTGTTACCTTTTTTTATAAGCCTAATGTTATAAATTTTAATTGATACTGATATCCATATTAATTAATAATGTATACATATACTAATAGTATTATTTTCCTTTTTGCTATCATTTTTAAAATTTTTCTTTTTTTGAAATTTTTGTTAATAAACTCATGAATACACGTGGGATTCAAATCTCTGCAAGAAATGAGAAATGAGGACCCATGATAGGGATAATGATGTGGATGAGAGGAAAATTCTAAATAAAGGACACAGGCGGAAGAAAAATTTCTAATTTCAAATCTAGAACTTTTAAAAAGCATATATATCTCACTATGCCATATTTAATTTTTTGAAACTTAAACACTTCAATTTATCAATTTCACAATTGTTTCATATTATTTTTTTGAAAACAAAACTTCAATTTTTTCAAATTAAAATATTTTTAAAAAATAAATTTTACAATTTACACTTCTTTGATAATGATACTAATTATTTATTAATTATTTTAAAAATTAAATAATTATATTAATTTTTTAATTAAAAATAATTAAGTAATTGATATACTACTTCAATAATTGAGATAACATAAATTAGGATTATACATGATTTTCTTAGTACTTATAACATATTAATTATAACATATATTTTAAAATTAATATTTTAACTTACTAAAAGGATGTATAGGAGAGGATGTGTAATTGAAATCATTTAAATTAAATTTATTTATTAATTAAAAAATATATTTTTATATTTTTTAAATTAAATATTTTAATTTTCTAAAATGATGTAAATGACTAGACACCAAAAAGATAAATAAATAAAAGTGAATACACACAAGGATTACCCATAATGGGATGACAATGAAGACATATTTTGTCTTCTTAGGGATGCTTGATGGGGGAGAAATTCCCGTTTGTTAAACAGAATAGGGACTGAGACAGCACACCTTTATTTTTTCAGTTATCTTTGTTAGATTTGCATTATATATTCATTTTTAATTTTAATTTGAATTGTGTTATATTAGTAGTATTTTTGTTACTATGAATATTTATGTTTTAAATTTCAAAATATTTTTAATTTTTCTATTTTTTAAAATTTTTAATAAACTTGTGAATACCTATAGAGATTCAAGTTCCACGGGGATAGAAAATGAAAACCTGTGAGAGGAATGGGGATGAGGATCAGAGAAAAAATCCAGACATGTACTAGAGGCGTGAGATGTCCCCCGTCTCATGGATAGCCATTGTCATTCCTATAAATGACTCCTAATACAGTAAAATTATCTACTTGTTTTATTTTATTATTCAATAATTTCAACTTTCGAAATGTGGCTCTTTATTATTAGTTATGAGTTATCTACAGAGATTTTTTTAGCCTTATAAACATGATATTCGAAATAAGATATAAAATAGAATGATACATTTATATTTTTTTTATTTATTTAATTATTTAATTATTTTCAAAATAAATTTATATATTCAATTTTCTATAAGATATATTTATATAAATTATCATTTATTTTCTTTAATGGTCAATAAACTATTTTTTATTATCATCCCGTGCAAAGTACGTACAACGCAAGGGTCAAATGACTAGTTATATATATAACTAGTCATTTAGCTTGTACATTGCACGAGGTGATAATAAAAAATAATTTGTTGACCATTAAGGAAAACACATGATAATTTATATAAATATATCTTATAGGAAATCAAATATATAAATTTACTTAGATAATAATTAAATAAATTGAAAAAACTATAAATATGTCATTTTATCTTATATCTTATATCTTATTTTGGAATATTATGTTTATAATGCTGAAAAAAATCAGTAGATGACTTATAACTAATAATAAAATAGAATAAGTAGATAATTTTACTATACCATGAGCCATTTATAGGATTGACAATAGGTATCCATGAGAAAGGAAATATGTCTCACGCCCTTCGCCCATGTCTGGATTTTTCCTCCAATCCTCATCCCCATCCCTCTCACAGGTCCCCATTCCCCATCCCTGTGGGACTTGAATCTCTATTCCTATTTATAGGTTTATTAAAAAATTTTAAAACAGAAAAATTAAAAATATTTAAAAATTTAAAATATAAATATCCATAGTAACAAATACTACTAATATAACACAATCCAAATTAAAATTAAAAATGCATACATATATAATACAAATCTAATAAAGATAATTGAAAAAAATGAAGGTGTGTTGTGCCCATCCCTACTCTGTTTAACAAATAGGAACTTTTCCCATCGGCCATCCCAAAAAGATAAAATATGTCCTCATTCTTATCCCATTGCGGGTAATCTTTGTGTGTACCTAGTTTCATTATTTTTTTTTTGTCATCCTTAATCATTTAAATCTTTTTAATAAATTAAGTATTTAATTTATAAAAATATAAAATATATTTTTTGATTAATAAAAAATTAATAAATAAATTTAATTCAAGTGATTTCAATTACACATTCTGTCCTTATACATCATTTAGTAAATTAAAATAACAATCTTAAATTATATGTTATAATTAATATATTATAAATAGTAAAAAAATCATATGTAATCCTAATTTGTGTCATCTCAATTAAATAATTAGTATCATTATCAAAGAAGTATAAATTTTGGAATTCATTTTTTAAAATATTTTATTTTGGAAAAATTGAATTTTTTTCCAAAAAAATAATATGAAACAATTATGGAATTAATAAATTGAAATGTTTAAGTTTCAAAAAATTAAATATGGCATAGTGAGATATATATATGATTTTTAAAAACTCTAGATTTGAAATTAGAAACTTTTCTCCCAAGCCCGTCCCTCGTTTAGAATTTTCTGTTCATCCCTATCATCATTCCCATCATGGGTTCCCATTCCTCATTTCTTGTGAAGACTTGAATCCTTCATGTATTCATGAGTTTATTAAAAAGAATTAAAAAAAGAAAAATTTTAAAAATGATAGCCAAAACGATAATAATACTATTAATATGCATATATGTTATTGATTGATATGGATGTCAGTATCAATTAACGGTTATAATATTAGGCTTATAAAAAAAGGTAATAATATTATTTATTATTAATTTTTGTTGTGTTTCTATTTTGGGGGGGGGGGTGTGTGTAATATTAGCTTTTATGAATTAGAAAATGAAATTTATTGCTTAAATAGTTAGGTGGAGATTTAGAAAATAAAATCAGCAATCTATCAATTATACCTTAAAAAAGGAAACACAAATAAATATGGTATAGATAAAAAAATAATATTTTAAATTTTATCAATGAATTAAAATTTTAGTGTGAGAAAAGAAAATGGAACAATAAATTCATATATTGGAAAAAACATCAATCAATATCTATTCATATATTAGTATATTCGATTCACATCAAAATAAAAAAATAATAGTTAACAATTAATTTCTACAACGTAACGTTAATGCACAATAGAAATTTTAAATAAAAAATATATTTTTGTTCCAAAATATTATTCATTCTCCATAATTAGTGTTTGTAAATGGAATTGAAATTATAATTCAATGGCTATTTTTTTTTCTACAATTTCAATGGCTATGTATACATTGAATTTAGCAATCTTTAATCCTTACAAAATAATGAAAAAAATAATTTAAAGAATGTGGAATAATGTAAATAAATTCCAATGGAGATTGGCTGATGCATTTTGTCTAGTATTGCTATTGGAATTATCAACTAGCTTGTTTGTATATTTAACTGACTCAGAAAAATATTGTTCTCGACACAGCAACAATGATTTCTGTCTCATATAAATGTTTTGCCAAACAAATTAGCAAAATGAAATCAAAAATAAAAATAGACTAAAAACAAAATCTTCAATCATTCTTAGTCCTTAATCTTTACTACCTTAAGTTTAGTGAAATGATTCATTAAGATACTCCATATAGCATCTCCTTTGCTTAATTGTGGCTTAAAATTCTAAAAGGAAAAGAATTATAAAATTATTAATACTCATTTATATAACAATAAAATTAATCTTAAATTTAGTAAAATGTTTATTAAATTATTTATGAAAAATACAATTATCTTTGCCACAAAGAATTGAACAATACGCAATTGAGTTTACAACCTAGTGGTTGTCTCTTACACAAAACATAGAAAAAGACCATTCAGATATATACATAAAGTAAAATACTAAATAAACATAGGAAAATCTCTATACAAAACCAAAAAAAAAAATCACAAAGAAGAAAGGTAGAAATAAATTGGATATAAACAACAAAAATGAAAAAGAATAAATAAATTGGTTTATTTTAAGAGAACTAGAAAAAATCAAATCTTTATTTCATTCAGGAAACATTTAAATGTATAAAACATATATACAAATTAAAAATACTAAACTAACATAAAAAGAAAAATAGTAGAACATTTGAATTTACTAACCTACAAATAAAGATAAAGTAAATTAATGTATTTTGAGAGAACTAATAGATAATAAATAAAGAGAAATGAAAAATACAAAAATATGAGAGGAAGAATGGAAGAGAAAAGAAAACTATGAAATAGAGAGGAGAAATAAAATGAAGCATTAGTACTTCACACTAAAGCTTTAGGCAGTAGATATCTTAGTAATAAACTGATATTGTAGATTCTAAGAGAAGTTAAGGATTTTTATTTCGATTAGTATAAATGGTCATCTTTTGTAGCAATGAATATGTTACAGATTCTAGGAGTAATTTAAGAGATTTATACTTCGATTATAGCGAACCTTTCTTGGTAGCGATAATTTTTGTTTCCATTTTTTTTATTAATCTGATTGGATTCTAATTTATTGTGGAATAGAAATTAAGTGGTCTATTGAATGCAAAATTCAAAACATCAATGTGAATTCAAAATTTAAAATTTTGTAATTAATAATGGAAAAACACGTATTTAATTAAAAATAAAAAATATTATAAAGAAAATAGAAAAAGATATGTATCATGTGAATATCAATATTTAATGTTAAATAATTTAGATTGATATATTTTGATTAGTTGTATAAGAAAATACGAGTATGATTTCAAAGGAAATGTTGTAATGATGTTTACAATAGTTTTAGAATGAAAAAGCAACTTAAAATGTGTCAAAAATTGTGGTTTTCAATTTCTGGAGTTTCTGGTAATCGATTACACAGCCCATGTAATCAATTACCAGGATGTTTTTGCTGCCTAGAACGAAAATTTTGACTCTGGTAATCAATTACATAGTCCATGTAATCAATTACTAGCAACCTGACCGTGTCTGTTTTAAAAATTTGACTTGTGTTATTGATTACTAGCTAATGTAATTGATTGCCAGAACCTAGAATGTGTAAATGAGTGTGTTTCTATGCAAAATAATATGAATTGATAATTAAGCATGCTTGATTGTTGAATTATGTAAATGATGATCTCTAATATGTTGTATATATCCTGTTAAGCATAACATATGCATTAACTGAATCCGGTCCTTGAATTTTGGCATACTAGGTGAGAGCATGTTTACTGCTATAAGATATTGATTGTTGACATGCTTATGGATATATACAAAGAATGTGATCCATGCTTAAATGATCAATTACATGATGAATTATGAAATGTTATGATTATACTTGAATAATTGAGGTGCATAACCTAAGTGTTTTATGAGCATGAAATGTTAAATGATAAGTTATGACATGTTCATGTATTGTATCTTGGAATAACATGCTAAGGTGAAGGTGACATAAAATATATGGAAATGATCCTCTAGACTCCCCGAATTAAAGGTTAAGGGAAGTGATCCAAGGAAGTTGCATACTCATGATAAGAAAGTTAAACTAAGGCAAGGAAGTGATGTGTTTGGCCTTTCTGTTATCCCATATTAAATCTAGCAAAAGCTAGTTAGGTTGAGCTCATCCTAGGCAATCAGTGAGGAGAAGTTTTGGTTATGATTGTAAAATCACTGGGGAAGGTGAGATGGTTGGTTTAGAATGGTTACATAAGAGGGTGGTTATAAAGAAAGGAACTTGGGAATTCAATTATGAGAAAGTAAATTATCATAGGTTCTCTTGCCTCCCCATGCATGCTGAATGTTATACGACTCATCATGTTTGTCCTATCATGTATTCAGTTACTTGTCACTCAATTACACAATTGAATGCTAAGTCACCTAAGAGAATAAAGTAAAGATGTATATTGGATGCTTACTCACGTGATATGGCTAGGTGACTTTAGTCTTTTAGCTTAACTTATGCTTATATACTTAGCCTTATCTTGTGTTTTGGTTTTGAATGTTACAAATTCATGTTGTGAGTATGCTTATGTTACTTACATGTGTTACTTATGCACTGGAGGTATTGCCATGCATATATGAGATACCTATTGCATTCATGGCACTAAGACCCATGTTAAAAGACGCCCACTTTGGATAAATAATTTTGAGAAGTTTAAAACTAAACCTCATGCTTGTACATCTCTTTCATAATGAAAACCGAAGTGGCTGGGGACGACGACGATGACACTTGTGTTAGAGTTGGGAAACTCTATTGAGAATCTTGAATAAGTATCTTATCCCTTTTCTTTCTTCCGTGTCGTGTAACACCCCGATTTTTCTGTCTGAGTAAAAATGACCAAAATGCCCCTGAGGTCATTCTCTACCCGGAATTCGAGGACAGCCGACCCAATGGTCCTCGAAGGGTCAACATGTTGTTTGAAGGGGATTAGATGAGTTATGGATGACTGTGTAGGTGAAAATCTCGTTTTTTGAGTTTTCAGGCCAAAATGACCAAAATACCCTTATCACGTTTTTCACGGGTATTCATGCCGTTCGAGCCTGGAAACTTCCCAATGAGTTTAAAGTGATGTTTTTAAGTGTTCAAAGGTATTTGTTTAATTCCCGGTGGTCCCAGGCAGTTTTTGAGTAAAATTATGATTTTGCTCTTAGGATAATGCCCTTTGAGCCTAATGACATAATTAAGCAAACCTAAGTAATATTAGGCTCTAATCGAAGATTAATTAATTTTGATAATTAATCTAGAGTCAAAATAATTTATTATGGTTAATTGGAACCTAAAATTGCTTAGATTAGACTTAAATCCTTTTTTTAAAATCAAGATTCCAAGTCATGGAATTTTAAATAGTGCTTAAATAGTATTTTCTCTCTCCAATTTCTTGAATCAAGGAATTATATTTGCATTTGTTTACATCATAAAATGAGTTTTAATCCTCTAATGAAGCAAGACTACTTCCTAGCCATGTCTTGACATCCCTAACCATCCATTATCTCACCTAAACACTTACTTACAAATTCCTAATTATAAACCTAATCAAAGATACACCTAAACGCACCTCTAAACCATAATTGGATGAAAGATATTCCTCCCCTTTAGCCTTGTATAATCGACGCCACTCTTTCCCCATGTCCATCACATGTTTGAATTTTTACATGTAACATCCTAATTTTTAACCCAACACTTCTAGATGTATTTAGGTTAAACATTAGTCATGACTTATTGGTCTCGTTCTTTAAAGTCTTACTATATTAAAATACTTAGCGGAAATACGGGTAAATTTTTTTTTGAAACATAAAAGCAAACTGAGAGCCGCGGATACGCGTAAAGTAAAACGCGTGGCCGACATACACAGATAAGATCAATCATCATAAACATAACATAAAATCATAAGAGGAACAATATCACAATTAAACATAAGAAAGTCATAACAAGTTTATATAGTCATCTCATAGGTTTAGTACAATCATCCATAAATAAAGCATAAAGAAAATACGCATGAATCCCCCATCTCA
Source organism: Dalbergia cochinchinensis (assembly GCA_031216125.1). Taxonomy (NCBI): domain Eukaryota; kingdom Viridiplantae; phylum Streptophyta; class Magnoliopsida; order Fabales; family Fabaceae; genus Dalbergia; species Dalbergia cochinchinensis. The sequence continues at coordinate 18,837,204 of CM062375.1, read as the reverse complement.
AAAAGTACACCTACACTAGATAACCCCTAAAACAAAAGTAGGCTATCCTAATCTAGTCAGAAGCTCGGGCACTAGAACACAACTGCAGTGTCCTACTGTTGATCACCCCCAGAAAGAGGAAGGTATCCAACTCACTGAGCTATCTCTGCTGGAGTGGCGATACGTTACATCAGTTAGGCATGGGCTCCTCGGCGAGGAATCATCCTCACTCGTCTTCAGCGCATCGGCTGTATGACAGTGGCCTCATTGCCCTCTCCAAAGTCCATCGGCGCGGTGGAGGGGGACCCCTCGGAAGGCACTTGGGTGGCGGAGTCCTTGGAAGGGTCTGTCTCCGAGAATGATGATGGGGAGTGGGGCACGTACTGTGGGAAATCACGGGATAGCAGACGTAGTTGGTAGGGTGTGGCAAGTCTGCTCCTCATAGGGGCGTGTGCGCTCGAACACAAGGTCATCACCAAATGGTGAGGCAGGGAAGAAACAGAAGCTGGAGACTGGATGTGCGAAGGGGTGATCCATGTGGACAAAAAGACAGATGGCATAGCGACCCACAAAATGATAAGAACGATGGGCAGGGTCGTAGTGCATCTCTCGTGTGGGCGCATCAACAAAATCAAGAACATCGCCATCGAGCTCTGAAGACGCGACTGAAAAGAAAGATAGAGGGAGTGAGAATCTAAATGAAGAATCTCAGTAGGGTATCCTACTGCCTAGGTGACATCATCTACGTCCTTAGGAACCTTGGGTTTAATGTATAAAATAAGTGAGCATGCATCAAGTTCATTTTTAAGTTTTAAAACATAGTTAGCCAAGGTTCGCTTGTTTTAGAATGAATCTTAATGTTATGGATGTAGCATAGTAAAGCATGAATGCATGACAATACGCTAAGCAGGAATCAATTAAATATTCATAGAGAAACCATCATCATATAAGTGGCATATATCTCTTATGTAAAACATTTCTCTTTCTTTAACTGTGTGACATTCAAACATTGTACTTTGCATTATAAGGATCTCCCTAAAATCTTCTCTAGGTTATGAGCTCATACCTTAACTAGTCATCACTAGTTCTTACGTATCCTCTGATAAGCGTAATCATAATGATAATCATAATCACAACACAACGCGTCGCACTGGTATCAGAGTACATAGCGAATATTGTCCTCTTTGGGGTGTTACGTATCGCCGTCCCCCTCAAGGATTTGTTTCTGGGGCGTTACGTATTGCCGTCCCTTAGAACGTGTTTATAGTACTATGTCACATCAAAATCTCATATGTTTTCGAAAACTTTCTAAGTCCTCAAATTTGGCGGAAATTCGACAACATAATGGCTGTATACCGAATTTCCCCAAATTTGCTTTATGCCACATAAACAAATAGAGCATGTACTTTCAATCATAAATTCATATTCAAGACTAACCATCAAAGTCATACAAACATCTTATACATTCATTTGGGATAATAAAGCTCATTATGTGACATAACCACAAAATCTTATGCTTTTGACCCTTACGAGCCTAAATCTTATAATTTAGCTAACCGATTATCCATTTCTAACCTTTTACGCACCTAAGGGTTCACAACTAAAAATTCTTACTAATTTTAATGATTATGAACATTCCCAAATAGCGCCTAGTAGTTTGGGGAAGAAATAGTTTTGCTTGATTATGGGGTTCTAGAAGCCACGTCTTTGACCCTTTTTAAGTTCTTTCTTCGCCTAAGGTGCTATTCCTAGACCAATTATGAGTGTTTCTTACATATATATACTTAGTATAACATGTTTCTACCATTTTTAATCATGCTAAAACAGAATCCTAAATCTTGTCCTTATAAGCTCTAGAAATCACATTTTTACAGTTTTCTAGTTACTAGTTTCTCTATAAGAGCTAAAAATCAATCCTACAACAAACGTTATCAAGTTTTTCATAATTAAACAATCCTAAACTAAATGTTATTAGGCTAAGACAGTTTTGACAGTAGCTAACATTGAATAGGTAAAAGACTTGCAAAATCTCAACTTTACGATTTTTCTAATAAACTAGTTCTTTTCCCTATCATGCATAGAAAGGTCCCCACCTCAAACCATATACTTTTTACATATTCTAACACATCAAAACAGCATCATGTAGTAGCTACCATGGCAAGGTAGAACTGAAATGTATAAATTCCAAAGGGCACATAAATTCACATTTTTAAAGCATACAAATTACTAGTTTCTCTTGGAATCTTTTTAGAACTTCTAAAACTCCTTGAAAACCATTTTATTTCACGAAGATCATAAAATACAAGGCATGGTCAGTGGCTAATTTAAATCACTCTTAACATGTTCTTGCTCATCTCTCCCTTTGACCATGAAACTCACGGCCAACATACCCTTTATTCACCCCTCCATGTTTTGTTTCTCTATAAATAGCACACTTGGGTGAACTTGAATCACCTTTAGTCATTTGCTAAGTTTTAGTCTTCTAGAGCACTCAAAGCTTTCCTTTTTCTCTCAAAGATCAAGAGTTCTTCTTCTTCAAATTCTTCATCTTCTTCAACTTCATTTCACTTGGTAAGGATTTTGTTTTAAATATTTTAGCCATTAAAGTTCTTGTTTAAGTTATGTGCTTTATAGTTTCTCTTGAATCTTTTAGAACTTCTTTCTTCCTCTTTGTTCTTTTTCATTTTCGACCAAGGGCCTTGAGGGACTTGGAAATGAGAGCTTGATGATAAGGATTTCATGATGATATTCATCACTTGAGAAACCTCTAAAGCTTGGAACCTAGTCTTGACTTCTACACTTTTTGGTTATCTCTTTCTTTTCTTCTCAAGATTTTGGTTTCTTTCCCTTTTTTGCTTTGGTTTTTCTTTCTTTTTCTTGCTATGATTTTGGTTTATGAAGGCTTGTTCTTGGATTAAAATGACTCAAGGATGAGAGCTCATGATGTTGATGTGGTTGCATCATCAAGATCATGGCCTCTAGAGTTTCAAAGTCCTATTTCTTTCCCCCCCCATGGATTCGGCTATTTTTCCTTTTTCCTTAAGTTATTGAGCTTTCATTTTCAAAGTTATGAAGGAATGTTAACTTGGTTTGTCCTTTTAATCCATTTCCTTAAAGCTTGATGATGATGTTCATACCATATGGTTTCTTTGTAAACCTTGGTGCAAGGAACTCTAAAGCTTACCTTACCTTGCTATGATAAGTTTTGGGTTAAGGTTTAAGTCCTTCTAAAGTCTTGGATGAGCTCTATTAAGAAATAAAATGAACTTGCACTCATGTTTATATTCAAGCTTTTGCATTTGCATATTTACTTTTGAGCTTTGCGTTCATGTTTACCTTCCAAGCTATCACTTAAAATTAAAGATAAGGAATGAGGAGCATCTCATATTTATGTTCTTGTCTAGCACGTTTACTTTTCAAGTCATCACTTAAGAACGTAAAGATTTAAAACGAGAGCTTGCATATCACCTAATTAATCTCGAAGCCTTCCTATTTCGGCCTTAAAGTTGATTGTTGCTGGGCCTAGAGCATAATGAGCTATAATGTTACATGAGAATGTATGTTTTATTTTGAAAATGATTATGTATACACGTGAAATTATGATTGAGGATACATGTTCTATTTGTTTATGTGGCATAAAGTAAATTTGGAAGAAATTCGGCGTGCTGCTATTATGCTACCGAATTTCTGACAAATTTGGGGACTTAGAAAGCTTTTGAAAACCTGTGAGAATTTTATTTAAAAGAGATGAGGTACTAAGATGTGTTCTTGGATGACACCGGTTCGGCCGAGCACCTCCAAGGACTCATGTGACATCAGTACCAAGATGTATTCTTGGGTGACACTGGTTCGGCTGAGCACCCCAAGAAAATGCCCCCTAGCCCGTACTAGAAAGTCGAGATTTATTTATGATACGCTTATTGGTAAGGGATAATTAAGAACTAGTGACAACTAGTTAGGTATGAGCTCATAACCTAGAGATCTGACACGCTCTAGGTGACACCGGTTCGGCCAAGCACCCCCAGAACGAATGTCTTTTTAGGGTGGCCCCATGAGAAAGTAAAGTATGATGATTATGTCACAAAGTCTTCCCATATGAGATTTCAATTGCCACTTTATGCCACCAATATGATGTTTCTTGATGTTATGATGAATATTCTTGCATTAAGTAGTGCCATGTATACATTCTTTGCTATGTTGCATCCATGACATTAAGATTTATTCTAAAATAAACGGACCTTGGCTAACTATGTTTTGAAGCTTAAAATGAACTTGATGCATGCTCACTTATTTTATACACTAAACCCAAGGTTCTTGAGGATGTAGATGATGACACCTAGATAGGACGTCACCCTACTGAGATTCTTTAGCAAGATTTTCACTCCCTCTATCTTTTCTTTTCTTTTTTTCCTTCCATCACGTCTTCAGATGGCGACATTCGTGGTGTTTGTGGACGCCCCGACATGGGAGGTGCATTATGATCCGGACCACGGGTCATACCATTTTGAGGGTCCCTGTGCTGTTCGTGTATTCATGTTCATTGGAGGACCTTTCGCTCACTCTGTGCATACTCACCGATTCTCTCCTGCCTCACCATTTGGCGATGATCTCGTCTATTGAGATGCCACTTAGTTCATACATGTCACATATCTATTATTACAATATGGCATCTCTAAGTTCTTGAAGAACAATCACATGCAATAATAAAACTATCATTTAAGAATAATAGTTCACATAGCATCATATAAGTCATGAGGTAAACACCAATTCATCATTCATAGAGTAATGCTTAAACCTTTTCCTTAAGAGTGAAAACCCTCAATCGAGTAACCTTAAACTTCCAAATTATTTCATTAACCTCTAAGGGATTGATTAACCTCATTACCACAATTTATTAAGTCCTAAAACCTAATTAATTATGGCTAGACAGCATTAGGCAGTAAGCTAAATTAGATGAATTATGGTGTTCTAGAAAATGCATTCTAAGTCCTTTCTTACTTCCAACTTTTTCTATGATGCAATCATTCATACCTCAACCAATTATGAGTCACTCTCACTCATCTAGACATAATATAATGTGATTCTATAGATATTAACTCGGCTGGAATAGAATCTATGATTTCTGTACCTATGGGGTTCTAGAGTTCATATTTCAAGCAATTAAAGTAACTAAGCATGCTCCAAAATGTCTAGAACAATTATCATATACTTGGCAGGGTATTTAAACATATTTAGACCACCCAAAGCATGATTTAAGGTGCTGGAAATGAACAAGGCAGAACTGAAAAGAGCTTGTCATAAAATCACAAGTAAAGCTTTCTTTTGGTGCACATAGTTCACTAGTTTCTCTTGGAACCTTTTTAGGACTTTAAAACTTCATGGAAGCAACATTTATCTTATTAAAAACTATCATAAAACACATAGGGCAGTAGCTATTTGATTTTACTTTTGAGCAAGATTAAAACTTGGAACCTCGTTTAAAACATTTGTTAAGTACTTCTATGCTTAGGAAAATCCTAAGACATTCCTTATAGGCCCTTGTAATTAAGTGAAACTCATCCTTGAGCCACCTTCACCACATGGCCGAATATATATTCAAGGGGATACCTCCTTGATTTATCTTTTCTCGAGATGAAATGGGCAAATCTTTGAGCTCTAGTAGTTTTAGGTGATGGCATAAAAGTAAACGTGCCATGCATTCCATTTTTATAGTTCATTAGAAAGTAAAGTGATAGCTTAAAGTAGATATGAAATGCATATTCATTTTTAGCCTTTGAGTTTAGTGATGACTTGAAATATAACATGAAATGCAAAGCTTGGAATTTAAACGTGCATTATGCAAGTTCATTCTTTATCTTGGGGTTTAGTGATAGCATAGAAAGTAAACGTGCTATGCAAAACATAAAATAAATGTGAATGCAAGTTGCTTTTATATCTTGTCTAGAGCTCTTACAAGACTTTAAAAAGAACAAAGTTCCAACCCAAAGCTCATCTTCACATGAAAAGAAAACTATTAGTGCTAAGATAACAAAAGAAATCATATCCTCTAAGAATCATGGAGATGGCCAAAATCATACTTGGTTTAGGGTCAAAAGTTTCAAGCTTTAGAGTTTGTTCATGTGACAAACGTCAACATGAAACCCTCATCATCAAGCTTCCATTTTTCCAAGTCTTATAAGCCTCCATGGCCAAAATGTTGAAGAAAAAGAGAAATCCAAAAAGTGTTCAAGAGAGATATAAACTCATTCTTTACTCAACTTTGAAAAAGATAGGACTTTCCTTTTTAAGAAAGATTCAAGCTTCAGAGGTTGTTTAAGTGACAAGCACCATCATGACACCCTCATCATCAAGCTTTCATTTTGCTAAGTGCCAAAGGCCTTCATGGCCGAAACATGAAAAGGAAAAGAGAAGTTCCAAAATGTTTAAGAGAAATATAAACTCATCCTTAACTAAGCTTGTAAAAATGAAGCTTTTCTTTAAGAAAAACTCAAGCTTTAGAGGCCTCTTGTGAGATGGACTCAAGGTCACATCTAGAGAGCAATCACCATCAAGCTATCATCTTATAAACCTTGAGGCCGAAAATGAAAGAAAAGCAAAGGATGAAAATCGAAAATGAAACTTCATGGAAACTCATCCAAACCACATTTCAAGCAAGATCAAAGCATCAAGATTAAAGAAATCATTTTTAGAAAAGCTCCCTACCAAGTGTTGATATCCTTGAAGATGGAGAAAGGTTGATTCTTTGAAGTGAAAGAAGAAAAATCTTCCTTGGAGCCTTGGTATGTTTTTGGCCAAAGGAAGAAATGAGGAAGAAGATGTGTTTGAGCTTGGTTGTATGTGTCTAGATGAAAGCAAGATGAAGAATGGAGGAGGAGAAGGTGGCGGTTTCTTCTTGGAGCTAGGAAAGGAAAAAGGAAAACTTGGAGAAGACTTTAGAGAGAACTAACACCACTCTTGACTCAAACTTTGCAAATGGTTGAAAATGAGACAAGGTTCACCAAGATAGTGTATTTATAAGCAAATAAATCATGAAGGAGTGAAGGGGGGAGTCATGGTCGAAACTTCTTGGGCAAGGAGGAGAAAAAAATCTTCTTGAGTTGTCATTCATGGTGTGATTGAAAGCATAGTAGGCATGGTTCATAGGGTGGCTTTGAAAAAAAGCTTGATTGACTACATAAAATATACTTCTTTTGAATTTTTGGGGGGAAAGGTGGCGGTTTTGATGTAGCCATAGGGGGGTTTTGTTTGATTTATCATGTATTAGAGACACATCTAGAAGTAAGCAAGGTTATGCCACTAATTAAGGTTGTGTACTCATGTGTCTAGGTGAACTAATTTGGTAATTAGGGCTATAAATACCTTGGATTAAGAGTGATCTTGTAGGATTAATGGAGTCAAAACTCCTATGACTAGTGATTAGAGTGTGACAACTTTTCCTTGGGAATAGGAGCGTAAATAGTGAAAACACTATTTATGGATGCTTTTCTTTAGAGAAAAAGACTAGAAATGGGTTTTGAGTTTCCTTAAGCAATCTTAGGTTCTTATTAACCTCAAATAATTATTTTAGCTCTAGATTAATTAGGGAAATTAAATAACCTTTCATTAGAGTCTAATATTGCTTAGGTTTCGAGTTAAATAATTCGTTAAGCTTGAAATGCACTAAGCAGGTGCAAAATTGTAATTTTTACCAAAAGTTGCCTGGGGCCTCCAAGACTTAAACAAACATAATTCATGCCTTAAAATCATCGTTTTTGATTTCTGGGATAAGGCCGGGTCAACCAAAACTTAAAACTGCCTTAAAGCTGTGTAAGGGTATTTTGGTCATTTACGTGCAGAAACCTCAGAAACGAGATTTTTCTGCTTTGTTAAGCATTCATATACATACAATCCCCTTCATATATCATAAAAGCCCTATGAGGATGGCCGAGGCCGGTCGTCCTCGTGTTTTAGGTAAAAATGACCTCAGGGGCATTTTGGTTATTTAAAAGTTTAGTAAAAAAACGGGATGTTACAACGTGCGAAGGATCCTCTCATTGTGTGTCCACGCATGCTCGAAAACCATGTTGTCACCGTACGGGGAAGTCAGAGAGAAGCGGTAGCTGGGTACAGGGTGTGCATACAGACGTCTTATAAACATGAAGACTCGGATGGCACAACGTCCCTCAAAATGATATGACTGATGCTTCGGGTCATAGTGAACCTCCCACTCCGGGGTGTCGATGTAGACCACAAATGTCGCCATCTGAATCTGAAGACGTGACGGAAGAAAAGATAGGGGGATGAGAATCTCACTAAAGAATCTCAGTAGGGCAATCTCTTAACTAGATGACATCATCCACGTCCTCAGAAACCTTAGGTTTAGTGTATAAAATAAGTGAGCATGCATTAAGTTTATTTTTAAGCTTTAAAACATAGTTAAGCAAGGTCTAACTATTTTAGAATGAATCTTAATGTCATGGATGCAGTGTAGTAAAGCATGAATGCATGACGATATGCTAAGTAGGAATCAATTAAACATTCATAGAGAAACCGTCATCATATAAGTGGCATAAAGTGGCATATATTTCTCCTGTAAAACATTTCTCTTTCTTTAATTATGTGACATTCAAAACATCATACTTTGCATCATAGGGATCACCCTAAAAACTTCTCCAGGTTATGAGCTCGTACCTTAACTAGTCATCACTAGTTCTTACTTATCCTCTGATAAGCGTAATCATAATAATAATTGTAATCATAACATAACGCATCGCACTGGTATCAGAGTACACAACGAATATTGTCCTCTTTGGGGTGTTACGTATCGCCTCCCCCTCAAGGATTTGTTTCTGGGGCGTTACGTATTGCCATCCCCCAGAACGCGTTTACAGTACTATGTCACATCAAAATCTCATATATTTTCAAAAACTTTCTATGTCCTCAAATTTGGTGGAAATTCGACAGCATAACGGCTGTACACCGAATTTCCCCAAATTTGCTTTATGCCACATAAACAAATAGGGCATGTGTTTTCAATCACAAATTCATATTCAAGACAAACCATCAAGGTCATACCAACATCTTATACATTTACTTGGAATAATAAAGTTCATTATGCAACATAACCACAAAGTCTTATGCTTTTGACCCTTGCAAGCCTAAATCTTGGAATCTAGCTAATCGATTATCCATTTCTAACCTTTTACGCACCTAAGGGTTCACAACTAAAAATTCTTACTGATATTAATGATTATAAACATTCCCAAACAGCACCTGATAGTTTGGGGCAGAAATAGTTTTGCTTTGTAACATCCTAATTTTTAACCCAATACTCTAGAATATATTTAGGTTAATCATTAGTCTATTACGTCATAGTTTCCTCTTTACTTTAAAATACTTAACGGAAAATATGGATAAATTTTTTTTTTGAAATGTAAAAACAAAGTGAGAGTTGCGCAATATGATGAACAATGAAGCGTAAAGGAAATAAAACACAAATACAAATAAACACATCATGAACATCCGATCATAAAACATGTAATTGCACAACATGATAAAACAAATTGCATAATTAGATATATGATATGCCCACCCAAGAAAAGCAGGACTTAGTTTAGTACAACATAGAATGAATACAACTGAAAGAGAAATACATGGAAATATAAAAGGGAAACACCCACACCCTAGTGCACCTAAAATGGATAACCTTTCTGAACAAAAGAAGGCTATCCTAATCTACGTGTAGTGTGTACACTATCACTCCTTGAACGCCTATACTGTTGGTAATTCGGATAGGGTGGGACATAACCGATCCATGGGCGAAGCGCATCCAGAGTGGGCACTTGCTTTGGCTGAGCATGAGCTCCTCGATGGGGACTTATGGACTGCCTCCGAGCCAGCCTCGACTGTGTGACCGTCTCCTCACTACCCTCTACCCTCAGTGAGGGAGTAGGGGCAGAGCTCTCAGAGTATGGATGGGTGGGTGGATCCTCTGATGGGTCGGTCTCTGAAAAGTATGTACGCGGCACATAGTCGGGGTAGTCGTGCATGGCCGAGGAGGCGGTGTGCATACGGAGCACCCTTTCGTTATGCGTGCGGGCACGCTCAAAAACTTGATCGTCATTGCCATATGGTGCTGTCGGGGAGAAGCAATGAGTATGTACAGGATAGGCGAAAGGTCGTCCAATGAACATAAAGACACGAACAGTGTATTGACCCTCAAAATGGTATGATCCATGCTCTGGATCATGGTGCACTTCCCACATCAGGAAATCCACAAAAACCACAAACGTTGCTATCTGAAGACGTGATGGAAAGAAGAGATAGAGGGAGTGAGAATCTTACTAAAGAGTCTCAGTAGGGCAACCTCCTATCTAGGTGTCATCATCTACGTCCTCAGGAACCTTGGGTTTCTTCGAAAAAGGCGAGCATGCATAAAATTCACTTATTAGGTTTTAAACTTAATTATCCAAGATCTGTTCCTTTTAGGATGAGTTTGATGTCATGAATGCAACATAATAAAGCATGAATGCATGAAGATGCAATAGGCAAAATCAAGTAAACATTTATAGAGCTATCAACATCAAACAAGTGGCATAAAGTTGCATATACTTCTCATGTAAAAGCATTTCTCTTTCTATAGCAGTGTGACATTCAAAGTATCGTACTGTACATAGGGATCACCCTAAAAAGACAATCGATCTGGGGGTGCTTGGTCGAACCGGTGTCACCCAGAACGTGTCACATCTCTAGGTTATGAGCTCATACCTTAACTAGTCATCACTAGTTCTTATTATCATTTGATAAGCGAAATCTCAATAATAATAATAATAATCATAACAGAATGCGTCGCACCGGCATCAAGTACACGGTGAATATTTTCCTCTTCGGAGCGTTACGTATTGCCATCCCCCTCAAGGATTTGTTTTTGGGGCGTTACGTATCACAGTTCCCCAGAATGCATTCTCATAGTACTATGTCACATTCAAAACTCATATCTTTTTGAAAACTTACCAAGTTCCTCAAATTTGTCAGAAATTTGGCAGCATAACCACGGCACACCGAATTTCTCCCAAATTTGCTTTATGCCACATTCATATATATACATCATCACGAGCATCACAGTCATCATAAATTTTCATAATAAAATCATGCACCTACATGAAGTACTAACGTTCATTATGCTCTTAAACCTAAGGTGTTTTATGCTTTGACCTTTACGGGTCTTAAACTGAAGATGTAATTATTCTAACATCTGCTATTAATCTTTTATGCACCTATGGGTTCACAACTAATATCCTCACTAATTTTTATGCCTAGGAGCAAAACCAAACAGCCCCATACAGATCTGCCATTTTCTAAACCTTGCGATTACGGGGTTCTAGAAACTACGTTTTAGACCTTTTCTACGTTCCGTCTTTGATTAAGGCGCTATAAATCAAATCTAAACTAATTAAGGGGTATTCCTATGCCTTTGAACTAATTATAAGCCATGTTTACCACATTATAAGGTTTCTGGACAGAATTAGAAAATTAAATAATCTAAGTGTTCTAGAATTGTACTTTTATGGTTTTCTAGTCACTAGTTTCTCTATAGGCGCTAAAAATCAATCCTACATCAAATATTACCAAATTTTTCATGATTAATCAATCCTAAACTGAATGTTATCCCATTAAAACAGTTTTGACAGTGGCTAAAAATAAATGGGTCAAAACTATGCTAAAACTCAACTTTGCGATTTATCGGTAAGACTAGTTTCTTTCCTAACATGCATAGAAAGGCTTCTACCTCAACATATATAATTTTTACACATTCTATCATATAAAATCATCATCAAACAGCAACCAAATCATCAAGGCAGAACCAAATTCATTCATCATCATACCAAGCATGAAATTTCATTTTCAATGCACATAAGCCACTAGTTTCTCATGGATTCACTTTAGGACTTCTAAATCTCTTTGGAAACCAACTTATTTCACTAAAATCATCATAAACCAAACAAGGGCAGCAACCATTTGAGTTGGCTCAAGATTTAAAATTTAAAACATAAAATCATACTTGAAATATTCTTTGAGTTCTTCTATGCTTAAGAAAATCCTAAGGTGGGCACTCGTGACTAGATGAAACTCATGCCAAGCTCATCATCGTCACATGGCCGAATTGTGCACTCAAGGGAATGCTTCCATAACCAAACTTTAACTTGAGATAAAAGGGCAAGTCTTTGAGTTCTAGGTTCTTTAAGTGATGACAAAATATAAATGTGCCGTGCATTCCATTTTATTCTTCATTATAAAGTAAAGTGAGAGCTTCGAAGTAAATATGAGATGCAAGAACTTAAAACATAAATATGAGGTGCTAGGAATATAAATATGCAAGACTTGAAAATAAATATGCAAGACTTGAAAGTAAATATGCAAGGCTTGAAAGTAAATATGCAAGTTCATTTTATCTTTTGGGATTTAAGTGTTGACTTGAAATATAAATATAAATGCAAGTCCGGTTCTTTACTTTAGTGCTCTAGACTCCATAACAATCGACTTTAAGGCCGAAATAGGTGAGCTTCGACATTAGTTATTAGGTGATATGAGAATGCAACTCTTGTTTTAATCTTTACGTTGTAGGTGATTAACTGAAAATTAAATATGCTCGGCAAGGAAAATAAATATGAATGCAAGTTCATTTTACATTTTTCACTAAAGCTCTTGCAAGACTTTAAAGGAGCTTAGACCTCAACCCAAACTTATCATAGCAAGATAAAGTGAACTTTAGAGTTCTTTGTACCAAGGTGTCAACGAAACCTTATGGTTTGAACATCATCATCAAGTTCAAGGAAATGGATCAAGAGATCAAAATAACTAACAACCAACATTATTCAAAACAAAACCTTGAACACCAAAGGAAAGGAAAACAAGGCTGAAGCCATGAGGAGGAAAAGAACAAAACTTTAGAACTCTAGAGGCCATGATCTTGGTGACACATAAACTCCAACATCATGTGCTCTCATCCTTGAGTCATTTTTATCCAAAAACCAACCTTAAAAACCGAAACCATAGCAAGGGAAAGAGAATAAAAAATCGAAACCCAAGCAAGAAAAGGAAGAGGAAAGAAACCGAATTCAAAAAGGAAAAGAAAGAAAAGGAACCGAAACTTGTTTCAAGAAAAAGGAATAACCAAGATATGTTAAGATCAAAACCAAGGTTTCAAGCTTTAGAGGTTTCTCAAATGATAATCATGAGTCCATTATTTTGAAACCTCATCGTCAAGTCATGGTTTTCCTCCCAAGATAGGCCATTATGGCCGAAACTAGAAGGAAGAAAAAGGAAACCATGAAACCAAAAAAAAGGGAAAGAGAAGGAAAGAAAAACTAAAAGATTCAAGAGAAATCATAAAGCACATAACTAAATAACAACTTTTAATGAATGAAACACTTGAAAGAAATCCCTACCAAGTGGTTTGGAGGTTGAGATGAGAGAAGGAGATGAAGAAGTTGAAGAAGAAGAACTCTTGATCTTGAGAGAAAAAGGAAAGCTTTGAGTGCTCTAGAAAACTTAAAACTTAGCAAATGATTAAAGGTGGCTCAAGTTCATCCAAGCATGCTATTTATAAAGGAAAGAAACATGAGGGGTGAAAGTTGGGGGAAGAATGGCACCACTTTTAGGGAAGGAAGGAGGGAGAAAATATCTCTTGGTTATGTCATTTCAAGGTAAGGTGTAGGCATGAGTTTAGGCATAGTATAGGCATAGTTCTTTGAGTGTATGGGTGAACAAATTTGTGATGCAAGAGGGGATGAGGTGTGTCACTTTTTGGGGGATCCAAGGGGAGGAAAATCTTTCATTTAATTGTGGTTTAGAGGTGTGTTTAGGTGTAGCTTTGATTAGGCTTAGGATTAGGAGTTTGTAAGTAAGTGTGTAAGTGAAAGGATATGTAATCAAGGCTATTTTAAGGTGTGATTAGTGAGCATTCTAGCTCATTAGTGCGGTCAAAATCCTACTCTAGCTAGGTTTCTTGAAGTATGGAGAGTGAATAGTAAAAATACTATTCAAGATTCTATGTTCTAGAAACTTGAGTATTTAAAAGAAAAAGGGGGTTTTGAGTTTAATTTAAGCAATCTTAGGTTCTAATTAATTGTAATGACTTATTTTGACTCTAGATTAATTATGAAAATTAATTAATCTTCGATTAGAGTATAATATTGCTTAGGTTTGGTTAATTACATCATTAAGCTCAAATGGCACTATGCCAAGGGCAAAATCGTAATTTTATACAAAAACTGCCTGGGATCACCGGTACTTAAACAAATACTTTTAAATACATGAAAACGTCATTTTAAACCTTCAAGGAAAGTTTTGGGCTCGAATGGCACCTTTACCCACGTAAAAACACTATAGGGGTATTTTGGTCATTTTGACCCGAAACTGCAGAAAACATGATTTTCATTTCCGAAACCACTCAAGGACCATCCAATCCCCTTCAAACATTGAGTTGACCCTTCGAGGACTGCCGGGCCGGCTATCCTCGAATTCCGGGTGGAAAAATGACCTTAGGGGCATTTCGGTCATTTTCTCTCAGATAGAAAATTGGGGCGATACATGCTTGATTTATGGGTTCTAGAAGCCACGTCTTTAACCCTTTCTAAGTTTCGTCTTCGCCTAAGTTGATATAATTAATTCCTAGACCAATTATGAGTGTTTTCTACACATATACACTTAATATAACATGTTTCTACCATTTTTAATCATACTGAAACAGAATCCATTGTTTGATCCTTAAGAGTCCTAGAAATCACGTTTTTATGATTTTCTAAATACTTGTTTATCTATAAGAGCTAAAAATCAATCCTATTTCAAAGGTTACCAAGTTTTTCATGTTTAAACAATCCTAAACAGAATTTTATCATACTAAAACAGTTTTGACAGTAGCTAACATTAAATGGGTCAAAGACTTGCAAAATCTCAACTTTACAGTTTTCTAGTAAACTAGTTTTCTTCCCTATCATGCATAGAATAGTTCCTACCTCAACACTTATAAATTTTACACATTCTAACACATCAAAACAACATCATATAGCAACCAACACACCAAGGCAGAACCAAAATATTTAAATTCGAAAGGGCATATAAAATCATATTTCTACGGCATATAAATCACTAGTTTCTCTTAGAATCATTTTAGAACTTCTAAAACTCTTTGAACAGCAAATTATTTTATATAAAGGGACCAAAAATAACCATAAGGCAATAGCTAATTCAAAACATTCTTAGAAAAGGTTTGATCTATAAAATCATGAAGATAGTATTCCTATAAGGCTTTTAATGCCTAAGAAAATACTAGGACATAGATTGTTGGCCCTTATAACTAGATAAAGCTCATACAAAACTCATCATCATCACATGGCCGAATTTAAGCATTCCAAGAATGTTTCCATAACCAAACTTTAACTTGAGATAAAAAGGGCAAGTCTTTGAGCTCTAGGATCTTTAGGTGATGACAAAAAGTAAATATGATATGCACTTCATTTTATCTTTATTATAAAGTAAAGTGACAGCTTCAAAGTAAATATGAGATGCAAGAACTTGAAATATAAATATGAGGTGCTAGAAATATAAATATGTAAGGCTTGAAATATAAATATGCAAGGCTTGAAATATAAATATGCAAGGCTTGAAATATAAATATGCAAGACTTGAAATATAAATATGCAAGGCTCGAAATATAAATATGAAAGTTCATTTTATATCTTATTAGAGCTGATTCAAGACTTTGAAGGAATGTAAACCTCAACCAAACATATCATAGCAAGACAAAGCAAGCTTTAGAGCTTTTTGTGTAACATCCTCCCAAGTACAACGTCATCCTTAAGTCATGACATCATACTCGAGAGTTGTTACTTATAAATTAGCAGACCTTTCTTAAATAACTACAGCAAATGCGATAGGATCTTGTAATAACTAGCGTAATTTAGTTAAAATATATAACAAATAAATACAACATTTATCGAACACTTAGCTAAATACAAAAAGGAAGCTTTTCTAAGAGCTTTAATACATATATGTTCTCTATTACATGTACATGCATATAATTCCAATGGAGTACAATAAAGTAAAAACATCAACTACTAAGCTATTGCAATCCCGAGTTCTTCCACGTAACAGCTCCATAGTCCACTGGATTAACCTGGAAACGACACGGGTACACAAACATATAGAGGTAAGAATTCTAAAATTCTTAGTAGGGCATCCCCAAAACATATACTAAAATATCTATCATCGTCATCGTCCCAGCCACATCGGTTTATTAGAAAAACAGTGATCATGCACTTTATAACAATGGTTCATTTTTAGAGTTCCAAATTATACTTCCGAAGTGAGAAGTTTTTAATGATCAATCACTTAATGCATACATATCATAAAGCACAAACATATAGTTAATAATCCTAATCAAGAAATTAAATATGATATGAGTATGCATATGCTAAATATAGTGAACTAATCTCAAAGTGACTTGGTTTTATTTGTGGTCATAGAACTCAACTCGATGCATTTTTCTTTTTTCATCGACTTAGGAAAGACTTAGTGTATACGCGACAGGTATTTACTATGGATAACTCCACAATGAACAGTTTATAGCACATGGTATTTATAGTGGTTCACACCATAAAAGGGAAATAGACTGCTTATCAGGACTGAGCTCATTCCTATACATGATCATTGGACTCACTTTCTCCAATTCTCACATAAATCTATTCCTAGCCGATACATCTACCGACTCATATTATCTCTAAGGAAGTTCATCTTTTTGCCTTCCCCTTTATCTCTGGGGAAATTACTCTTTTTGCCTCCCCTTTTATTTCTAGGGAAGTTCCTCTTTTTGCCTTCCCCTCATTCCACATAAGTCTTGTTTCTGTTTTCTCCTTATGTCAGAATATGCACGAGTGAGATTTATATGTTCTCTTTTCTCATATAACTGCATCATGTACTTTCTTTTTTCAAATGCATGCATAAGCCACATATAGGCTTTCAATCACAAGTAATTCTCATTTTTGCCTCATAAATCAATCTTTATATTGTCTAGCATGCATTCATACTCATCATACTTAAATCAACAGTCATTATATCATCAACTCAATACTTAAGTTCATTTCAACACAAATACAGTAGGTTGGCCGAATTCATGCCTAAGGAGTACAATTTATTCTATTCATCAAACATCCATTTCAAGGGCTATAAAAATTCTCCAAGACACCTCAATGTGTCCGCAAGATCCTATAAAAATTTCAGGACAAAGATCCTTGTCTAACTTGTTTAACAAAGTTAGACAAACTTTGTGGTTAGAAACCACTCAGCCTCAGCTTAGAACCACAATTTCATAATTTGTAACCCTACCAAATGATTGAATCAATTCAAAATAAAAATCACAGTTACACTTAAATATGTTATCAACTCCCTATAAAAATTTCAAAGGAATAATCAATTATTTGCTATGGTAACAAAATTAGCAAAATTCACAGCTTTAGAGTTAACATCTTAGGCAGCACAGTTACAACTTCGGTTCATGATTTTTTAAGCATAGTAAAAGAGACCAGAATACCTCAAAATTTCTAATGAAGATGCCTTAACATGTTAACCACATCATATAAAAGTTTTAGCTCAATCTAAAGCCTCTAACTAGGTCAGAAAATTCGTGAACAAATGCTACCCTGTTGAAATCCGAAAATCCAGCAGCATGTGTCAAATTCTCTTTTGACAAAAATGATTTTTCACAACATCAAACCACTCCACCAAAATTAATACATCAACATCCATATATCATCAACCAATAAAACCAGAAATGTCAATTTAAATCAGTGGTTAAAATAGAAAAACATATTTGAAGAAAAAGAGATTTAAAAAGCCTACTTTGGTGGCTTTAGGGATCTTGGCTCCAAAGGATGCTCCAAGATTGATTTTGCTCACTTCAAGGCCACCAAATCAGCACTAAATCCTTCCTTGGGCATTGAAGAATGATCTCTCAAGGTTGAAAAATGTGATGGATTCAAATTCTAATCGGTTAGTTTTGTAGGTAATGAAGAGTAGAACAAGTTTTGTAAAGGAAGTTTATGATTTTAACAAGTCTAGGCTAGTGTTTTTGGCATTTGAAATGAAGTTTGGAGCTCATGGCAATGGTTTCTCTTTGCTTCTGCATGCTGGCTGAGAATGAGAAGATGAAATAATGAGGTTAGGAGGCTAAAGTTTATCTTATATTAGGTTGGAAACTTCTATTTAATTACAAAAGATAATTCTTTCTAAAAGAAAATAAGATGCATGGCTAGAATTTGATCTTGTAATTCAAGATTAAAATCTACCCTTACACTTGGCTCTAAAGGATAAACATTATCCTTTTACAAAGATTAAACTATCTTTCGGTGTTAGAAACCACATACCGAAATTTCACCGAACGTAGTGAAACAGTGTACCCGGGAAATCAAACATTGATAGAAAAATAATTTCAAATATAAAATCTTTATTTCTACCTATTTCTAACCATAATCTTATAATTCTCAATTTTGGACATCTCCGGGGCCCAATTCTAGGGGTTTGGCTGTCTCGACGGACTGGTAGGGCCTGCAGTTACTATTCACTTTTTTTTTTTAAAACAAATCCCTTAGATCATCTTCATCATTAATAGAACTATCAGATTTTTTAAAATTATGACTAGTAAAGCTTAAATTAATTTTTGAATAATTTTTAGGGTGTTACATTACCACCCACCTTTAAAGAATTTTGCCCTCAAAATTCATTTAAAAACAATTTCAAAAGACATTTTTCATAAATCAAACAAGCAATTCAATCAAGAAGTAACAATCGAATCCTAAAACCTCCCTACCTAGGATCGGATTATTAGGTGGTGATGTCCCCTCAGCTCTTAGTACTCTTGTGTAGTGGCTTTTCAGCAAGTTTTGTGCATCTCTCTAGACACTCCCAAATCTTATGTCCTGGTTTTCCACAGCGGTAGCATACATTTTGCCCAGCCTTACAAGGTCTACCACCATGGTTCTTCCCACATTTTGGGCAATCTTGGCTCGTGGCTGATCATTGTTGTAGTTTATCCTTATACGAGTTGGCTTGAAACTTCTTCTTTCGAGGTTGAGCATCCTCATAATCTTGGTCTTCAGCTGCCCGCCTCTCCTTACAATTGTCCTTAGTAGAGTTGGCAGTTGCTAGTTTCCTATTGGATTCCTCTGCAAGCCAACACTCATTCACCAGCGTAGCAAAATCTTTAATCTCCAAGAAACTGACAACTGCTTTAATGTCCTCCCGTAGCCCTCCTTCATACTTCATGCACTTCCAAGCTTCATCAAGATTGCGCTGGTAATTACTAAAAAACTGGCAGAACCCTTCAAACTTGGTTGTGTACTCTGCTATACTCACGGATCCTTGCTTGAGTGCCATGAACTCCAGCTTTGCTATATTCCGATTTAAGCTCTCCATTATCCATTTGGCCATTGAGGCTTGTGCTCTCATCTCTGCATCCATCTTATGGAGAGTATTCATCATGTCGCCTAGCTCAACATTGCCGCTCCTAGTACATCTATGGTTTGCCATTAGTTCATGAACACACCAAACAAAGATATTGAGTTGATCAAGCTCAACACTATGCTAAGTGTGATAGCAACCAACAACAGCACTATTAGACTGTCATGCATATCTAAACCTTATATCCTATCATGTAGGTAAGATTCAAGGCATGACTTATCTAAGATTTGGAAACATAGCCAGTCCATTCCCCAAGGTCCTACTAGGATAAATTGCTCTGATACCATAATGTAACATCCTCCTAAGTACAACATCATCCTTAAGTCATGACATCATACTCAAGAGTTGTTACTTACAAATTAGCGGACCTTTCTTAAATAACTATAGCAAATGCAATAGGATCGTGTAATAACTAGCATAATTTGGTTAAAATATACAACAAAGAAATACAACATTTATTGAACACTTAGCTAAATACAAAAGGAAGCTCTTCTAAGAGCTTTAATACATATATGTTCTATATTACATGTATATACATATAATTCCAATGGAGTACAATAAAGTAAAAACATCAACTAAGCTATTGCAATCCTGAATTCTTCCATGTAACAGCTCCATAGTCCACTGGATCAACTTGGAGACGCCACGAGAACACAAACACATAGAGGTGAGAATTCTAAAATTCTTAGTGGGGCATCCCCAAAACATATACTAAAATATCTCTCATCGTCATCATCCCAGCCACTTCGATTTATTAGAAAAAGAGTGATCAAACACTTTATAACAATGGTTCATTTTTGGAGTTCCAAATCGTACTTCCGAAGTGGGTAGTTTTTAATGATCAATCACTTAATGCACACATATCATAAAGCTCAAACATATAGTTAATAATCCTAATCAAGAAATTAAATATGATATTAGTATACATATGCTAAATATAGTGAACTTATCCCAAAGTGACATGGTTTTACTTGTGGTCATAGAACTCAACTCGATGCATTTTTCTCTTTTTATCGACATAGGAAAGACTTAGTGTATACCCGATGGATATTTACTATGGATAACTCCACAATGAACAGTTTATGCTACACGGTATTTATAGTGGTTCATACCACACAAGGGAAATAGACTGCTTATCAGCACTGAGCTCGTTCCTATACATGATCATTGGATTCACTTTCTATAATTCTCACACAGATCTATTCCTAGTCGATACGTCTACCGACTCATATTATCTCTAGGGAAGTTCATCTTTTTGCCTTCCCTTTTATCTCTAGGGAAATTCCTCTTTTTGCCTCCCTTTTTATCTCTAGGGAAGTTCCTTTTTTTGCCTTTCCCTCATTCCATATAAGTCCTATTTCTGTTTTCTCCATATGTCAGAACATGCACGAGTGAGATTTATACCTTCTCTTTTCTCATATAACTGCATCATGTACTTTCTTTTCTCAAATGCATGCATAAGCCACATGTAGGCTTTCAATCACAACTAATTCTCATTTTTGCCTCATAAATCAATCCTTAAATTGTCTAGCATGCATTCATACTCATTATACTTAAATCAACAGTCGTTATATCATCAACTCAATACTTAAGTTCATTTCAGCACAAATACAGTAGGTTGGCCGAATTCAAGCCTAAGGAGTACAATTTATTCTGTCCATCAAACATCCATTTCAAGGGCTATAAAAATTCTCCAAGACACCTCAATGTGTCCGCAAGATCCTGTAAAAATTTCAGGACAAAGATCCTTGTCTAACTTGTTTAACAAAGTTAGACAAACTTTGTGGTTAGAAACCACTCAGCCTCAGCTTAGAACTACAATTTCATAATTTGTAACCCTACCAAATGATTGAATCAATTCAAAATAAAAATCACGGTTACAATTCAATATGTTATAAACTCCTTGTAAAAATTTCAAAGGAAGAATCAATCATTTGCTATGGTAACAAAATTAGCAAAATTCACAGCTTCAGAGTTAACATCTCAGGCAGCACAGCTACAACTTTGGTTCATGATTTTTTAAGCATAGCAAAAGTGACCAGAATACCTCAAACGTTTTACTGAAGATTCCTTAACATGCTAAACACATCATATAAAAGTTTTAGCTCAATCTAAAGCCTCTAACTAGGTCAAAAAATTCATGAACAAATGCTGCCCTGTTGAAATCCGAAAATCCAGCAGCATGTGTCAAATTCTCTTTTGACAAAAATGATTTTTTGCAACATCAAACCACTCCACCAAAATTAATACATCAACATCCTTATATCATCAACCAATAAAACCAGAAATGTCAATTTAAATCAGTGGTTAAAATAGAAAAACATATTTGAAGAAAAATAGATTTAAAAACCCTACTTTGGTGGCTTTAGGGATCTTGGCTCCAAAGGATGCTCCAAGATTGATTTTGCTCACTTCAAGGCCACCAAATCAGCACTAAATCCTTCCTTGGGCAGTGAAGAATGATCTCTCAAGGTTGAAAAATGTGATGGATTCAAATTCTAATCGGTTAGTTTTGTAGGTAATGATGAGTAGAACAAGTTTTGAAAAGGAAGTTTATGATTTTAACAAGTCTAGGTTAGTGTTTTTGGCATTTGAAATGAAGTTTGGAACACATGGCAATGGTTTCTCCTTGCTGCTGCATGTTGGCCGAGAATGAGAAGATTTAATAATGAGGTTAGGAGGCTAAAGTTTATCTTATATTAGGTTGGAAACATCTATTTAATTACAAAAGATAATTCCTCTAAAAGAAAATAAGATGCATGGCTAGGATTTGATCTTTTAATTCAAGATTAAATCCTAGCCTTGCACTTGGCTCTAAAGGATAAACATTAGCCTTTTACAAAGATTAAACTATCTTTCGGTGTTAGAAACCGCATACCAAAATTTCACCGAATGAGTGAAACAGTGTACCCGAGAAATCAAACATTGCCAGAAAAATAATTTCAAATATAAAATCTTTATTTCTACCTATTTCTAACCATAATTTTATAATTTCTCAATTTTGGACATTTCCGGAGCCTAATTCTAGGGTTTCGACTGTCTCGATGGACCAGTAGGGCCCACAGTTACTATTCACTTTTTTTTTAATAAATCCTTTGGATCATCCTCATCATTAATAGAACTATCAGAGTTTTGAAATTACGACTAGTAAAGCTCAAATTAATTTTTGAATAATTTTTAGGGTGTTACACTTTGCACTAATGTTTACAAAGAAACCATATGGTATGAACTTCATCATCAAGCGTTAAAGAAGTGGATTAAAAGAACAAATCAAGTTAATATCCCTTTATATCCTTAAAATGACAGCTCAAAAACTTAAAGAAAAAGGAAAGATGGCCAAAGCCATGGGAAGAAAAAAGAATGAAACTTTAAAACTCTAGAGGCCATGATCTTGATGATGTAACTACACCAACATCATGTGCTCTCATCCTTGAGTTACTTTTTGAAGCAAACAACCTTTGAAAATAGAAACTCTATGCCAAAGAAAAGAAGAAGAAACTGAAATCTCTCATGGTCCAAGGACCAAGTTTGAATCTTTAGAGGTTACACAAATGATGATCTCTTAACCATCATCCAAACCCTCATGATCAAGCCAACATTTTTCTTTAAAGAAAGGCTCCAAGGCCGAAAAGCGAAGAGGGGAAAAGAAGTTCTAAAAGCCAAGAGAAACTAACAAAAACTCATTTCTATCATGCTTTCAAAGGTAAATCTTTAACAAAACAAAAATCCCTACCAAGTATGAAGATAAAAAGCTTGGTTCCTGAAGTATGGATGAAAAGAAAATCTTCTTCCAAGGTAAGGAAGAGGTTCGGCCAAGGTGAGGAGAAAAGGAAAGGAAATATTTTTGTGTGAGCTTGGTGTTTGGGAATGAAATGTTATGTGTTTGATGGTTATTCTTTGGTGTTTGTGAGGTGGTTTGATGCTATGAGAGGTAGCTCTTTGAGAGTAAGAAGAAGAAGATAAAGAAGGCAAAAGAACTCTTTGAACTTGAGAGGAAAAGAAAGAACTCTAAGTTGCTCTTGAAAACTCAAACTTAGCAAATGGACCAAAAGTGATCCAAGTTCATCCAAGCAAGCTATTTATAGAGAAATGAAACAAATGAGGTCATGAAGGGGGGGAGGGGTAGCCAGCCATGGAGAGGAAAAAGAGAAAGGAAATATCTCTTCCAATGTGTCATTCAAGGTAAGGTTAGAGGTATGGCTAGGTAAGGTTTAAAGTATGGTGCAAGGCATGGTGTAAGCATGGTTCATGAGTGTTCAAATAAATCAACATGTGATGGAATGGAGGGAGGAGTGGCCGAATATGCATCAGCCAAAGGGGAGGAAAATTTCACATTTTAATTGTGGTTTAGAGTTGTGTTTAGGTGTGTTTTTAATTAGGCTTAAGATTAGGAATTTGTGAGTAAGTGTTTAGGTGAGGTAATGGATGTTTAGGGATGTCAAGACATGGTTAGGAAGTGGTCTTGTTTCATTAGTGAGGTTAAAACTCATTTTATGATGTCAACAAATGCAAACATAATTCCTTGATTCAAGGAACTGGAAAGAGAAAACACTATTCAAGATTCCATGACTTGGTATCTTTGAGTTTTAAAAAGAGATTTAAGTTTAATCTAAGCAATTTTAGTTTCTAATTAACCTTAATAAATTATTTTGACTCTAGATTAATTATCAAAAAGAATTGATCTTCAATTAGAGTCTAATATTGCTTAGTTTTGCTTAATTACGTCATTAAGCTCAAAAACGCTATCCTAGGGGCAAAATTGTAATTTTACTCAAAAACTGCCCGGGACCACCGAGAATTAAATAGATACCTTTGAATACTTAAAAACATCACTCTAAACTCATTGGGAAGTTTCCGAGCTCGAACGACACCAATACCCGCATAAAAATGCTATAGGGGTATTTTGGTCATTTTGTGCCAAAAACTCAGAAAATGGAATTTTCACCTTTGAGATCATTCACAACCCATCTAATTCCCTTTAAACATTGAGTTAACCCTTCGAGGACTGCCGGGTTGACCATCCTCGAATTCCAGGTGCAATTGACCTCAGGGGCATTTTGGTCATTTTTACTCAGACAGAAAAATTCAGGGTGTTACATAGGTGATAACTCGAAACATAAACATGAATATTCTAGTCCATATTATTATCTTCAAGAATTAAGGTGATAACTTGAAATATAAGTATGATGCAACTTTATTTTATTTCTTGTTAAGCTCAAAATTCAAGATTTTTAGAGGATAAAACTCTTTAACTCTAAATAATCTTAACGAAAAGAAGGTGAACTTTAGAGTTCTTTGTTACCATAGTTCCAAGAACCTTATTTCATTGAACTCATCATCAAGCTCCAGAAAGAACCAAGTCAAAGAAAAACAACAATTATTTCATTAATCTTTTGACAACAAGAATTAAACCTTGAGTTTTAAAGTTCTGTTATATGATGGATTCACAACCATCAGCATGATTCCTCATCATCAAGCCATGGTCATTTTCAAGCCTTAAGAATTGAAAATTATAAAGAAAGAATAAGTGAAAGAACATGAAATAAAATCCCTACCAAGTTGTTTCTTGTTTTCAAGAGAGAAAGCTTGTTCTTTTAACAAGTAACAAGAATAAAAATCTGATCCGAATGGTGATGTAGTTTAGGCCAAGAGGAGTTAAAATGGAGGGAGGATTTTTCTTGTGTTCTTGTATATGGAAATGGAAAGTTTAGGTGTTTAGAAGTTGATCTATGGTGAATATGTGTTTGTTTGAGATTGAGAACTTAGATGAGTGTCATGAATAAAGTCTCTTGGAGGTGGAAGAGGAAGAAGAAGAAAGCTTAGTGTTCTTTGAGAGAATGCAGAATTTTTGAGCAATCTTGAGCAAGACAACTTCCAAAAAAACAATGGTAAGGTAATGATGTGTTTTGTGTGTATTTTTGCTTGAAATAAAAATAAAGTATGAGGATGATGGAGGTATGGAGGCCGCGGCCCTAGCAAGACATAATGGGAGACACATTTCTTTTTATCATGTATGGTAGGTCATATAAGACAGGATATTTAATTAGGCGGTAGATTAGGAATTAGTAATTTTGTGTAGGTCATAAAAAATAAATGTGTAGGATTTACCAAGACATGGTAAAAGAGTGATATTACACTACTAATGGAGTTAATCTTAAATGAGTCGAAATTCAATGAGCAACATAAGTTCTAATCTTAATGATAAAGAAAGATAATGCACTAGATTTACCTTAATCTTAACATTATTGATCTTATGAGCTCTTGTAATTAAGAAAGGAAATTAAATTTTCCTAAATAATTCTTAGACTCTAATTACCTCAAGTAATTATTTTGAACTCAAGGTCAAAGAATGAAATCAATTTGAATTGAATTGGAGCCTTATATCGCCTAAATTACTTAAGTAACTCAATTATCACTAACTAGGGGTAAAAAGTTCATTGCACGTAAAAACTCCCCAGAATTACCTGAACATCTCTAGATATCAAAATCATACTTGTAACAAACATCTTGAACCTCCCGGGTAATAACCGGGTTCAAAGGTTACTTAATCTCGTATTAAGTTACCACATGGGTAATTTGGTAATTTCACATATGGTAAAAACCAGGAGTCAAGATTTTTACCACAGCGTCAACATAACACAAATGATTCCCCTCAAACATAAAACTAACCCCTTGAAGATAGCTGGGATTGACTATCTTTGATTTCCAGGCAAAAATGACCTCAGGGGTATTTTGGTTATTTTGCACACAGAAAAATCAGGATCTGCAATTTTCACACAAATTGCTATCCAAGCTTCATGTAATGTTGCCCTAATGTTAAAATTTTGTATTAAGGATTGTTCGGCCTCAAAACTTGAGCAAAAATTACCTAGGGGCATTTTGGTAATTTTGTACAGTAGGAAAAATCGGGTCGTTACACGTGAAGTAATCATTTGCGCCTTGGGAAGCCACCTCAACCTCAATTGTAATTGTCTGGCTAATTTTGTGGCGGAGTAGGTTTTTGAAGCCATTCAACTTCTAGGAGGTGCAGTAGAGACTAAAAGGGAGGTAAATCCAAACGGCTGCATCAACGACCGTGTAGGCTGTTCTTCAATTACTACAAATTTCAGCAACTGCAAGTCTTTTTCTTCTACTAGAACCTTGAATTCCCTTAGCATTTTCTAACTTTCTAGCTTCCTACAATCTTTTTTTTTTCTCTTAGAGAATTCTCTACTCCTTGAGAACTCATTTTGCTTCTTTCTTATCCTCAGAAGAGTTAATATCCTTTGCAGCAGCCCCTGCCTATTTAGCATCACCCATGTCTTTTAATATTAGTGTTGCTCTAGGCACTCTCATAGGCAGATTCCTATATTTTTGCTTAAGTTTCTTTCTAGGAATAGGAGTTTGTCAAGCCTTCCCTTGGAAAACTTACTTTTTGAGGTCTCAGCCTTAGTTTCTGAGGGTTTAGAGGGCTTTGGAGTCTCAATTCTTCTTTGTTTCTTGACTTATCCTTTTTTGCCCCTTTATTCTGGCCTTGGAGGAACCTCCTTAGACAAAGTCCTTCTGATGCCTACTCTGCTTTGTTAGAGGTTGCTAAACTGCTTTTAGGAAGGACAATCTTCTTCTTTGTTTTTTCTCTTTTCTCTTCTTTCTTCTTCTTTTCTTTAGTAGTACTCTTCTTTGCTATAGCATCCCTAATTCAGGATCTTTGTTTCCTTGAACTTGTTTTCACCAATGCATACTTGGTTTTCTTCATAGTATTGAAAGAGAGTATGGTGTAGTCTATCCCTATGAGATGCTTATATCACTTTTCAGCCAAAAGGTATTAGATATGCTAGAAAATTTTTGTCAACAATATCCCATAAGGAACTCGAGAGGTTCTCCTCTTTTCCTTAATTATAGTACTAAGCATGTAGTCCATTTAGATTTAATTTTCTCTTAGCTATCAAGTAGAAAAGTAGCATATAGTCCATCCGCAGAAGAACATTAGTACTGCCTAGCCTAGGAAGAATGGTAAACTGGACAATAGTAAATACCTTTCTCACCCATGTGCTTAACATGGCAGTGGTAATATCAGAAGGCATGTGTCACGGGGAGTTAGTTAGGCACTTGGAAACTTCATTAGTGCTCACATAGAGTGACTTTGACTAGTCATCCTATGGTAGACAGTTTACTCCAATAGTGGGAGCCCTAACTACTATAGACAAATTTGATAGCCCAGTCTCTACATAGGTGTCTCAAATGGTGGTTTTGAGGGTGGTGTGTAACACCCTCCTAATTACCATATTTTACTCGAGTATCAACACAGTAATTAGAAAAGTATTACTTACATTCACAATCTATACCAGTCGAAAATAATTGAAATCAAATAATTCAGACACATATATGGCTAAACTCGTATATACATATATGAACATCGTTTTTAAGTTTGCAATATGTACATCATACTGATACTACATTGGTTAGCTTCTAAGCTCATCAGGAACTCAGTTCAAAAAGGAAAGAACACCTCCAGTATCTAATCTAACCTGCTCAAAGTTGAGGTCTAGCAAAATTTTGTACAAACAGAAATAAACCCCACAACATTTAATACGATTAATCTGCAGGTTAGTGGGTCACTTGTACTAAACTACCACTATATACATATCATGAGTCCTTGAAGATCTCACGTCCTACTAGATGAAACCATTGGCTATCGGTATGATAGCCTCACCTCCGCCCGAGGCATCAGGACCCTCCGGTGGGTCTGAGTCTGAAGATGAGGATGAAGAGGGATCATCTGTTGGAGGGGGTGCTGGTGGTGCAGGTGGGACATCAAATATCACTGGGTGTGCCAAGTGGAGAGGCACACCATCATAAGGGAAAGCAGGGTCAAAGTCAGCTGTAAATACTGATGTACCAAAAGAGCGGCCGAAAAACACATAGACACGAACTTGCGAGTAACCCACTACATACAGAGAGTCGAGAACAGGATCATAATGCCACACCCACTGTGGTGAGTCAAGGTAAAATACTAGTGGCGGCATCTGCTGGATCTGATTAACACAAAGTAAATGCAACCGTAGGGATAAGAATATTATAAAATCCTCAGTAGAGTATTCCCTCAGGTATAATGTGAAACATAATTGACAAGCTCATTCATGTGGGAATACTCATGCAAAACTATGTGTATCAATATCAAGGTATATACATCATGTAAAATCAAGTACAAGTATAATAATAATTCGTGCATTGTTCTTTTTCTCATTAACATAGGGAAGGCTTAATCTCACATCAAGTGATGTCTGTAGTGGAATCACTCCACAAGAACTATTGACCTTTAGGACATGAGCTCATTCCTATATGTCGATACGTCTATCGACTCATCAAATTCCCAGGAAAGCTCTTACTTTTGTCTTTCCCATTCAACCACATAAGCCTTGTCTCTATTTTCCCCATATGTTAGAAATTGCACAACTAAAAGTCATGTTATTTTTCTTTTCTTTTCCTTTATCCTCACAATAATCACATAGTGTACTTCTCTTTTCAAAGGTCTGCTTAGATCACAGGTAGGCATACAATTATGTTGGAGTCTCATCCATATCTCATCAACATTTCTTTCAAACAATTGGCATGCATTAACATGATATATACTTGCATCTAAAGCCATTCTATCATTAGTTCAAGACATTCTTACCATTTTCAGCAATCAGCAGATTTATCACTCTAGAATTCAAAATTAGTTTCCCTATCAAACAGAGAATTTAAGAGCCATAAAAATTCTCGATGACACGTCAATGTGTCTAAAAGGCCCTGTACAAATTTCCAAACAAACGGTGTTCTCTAACCTTATCAAATAAATTTTGCAAATCTGGTGGTTAGAGACCACTTGTTCACAACTTAGATCAGGACTCTCATAATTTTCGACCCTACCAATTGATTAAATCAACTCAAAATAAAATTCACAGATTCAATTCAATGTGTTATCAGCTTCCCATAAAATTTTCAAAGAATAAATCCATCGTTTACTATGATAATAAAATCACACAATTTTACTGCCTCAGCTTCAACTTTTCAGGTAGCATAGTCACAACTTCAGTTCTTGAATTTTTAAACACAGAAAAAGTACCCCGAATGACCCCAAATTTTTACTAGAGACTCCCTAACATGTTAAATACATCCCATAAAATTTTCAACTGAATCCAAGGTCTCTAGATATATCAGAAAATTCGACAAATATTGCTACTTGCTTCAAACCGGGATTTTCCAGCAACAATGTTCAAGAATCATGAATTTTTTTCAAGCAGAGAAAATAATTTACATGGCCCAAGGAAAATCATGGGGTTGTCTTAGGGTGTTACCTTCAACATATAATTTTTATACCTCATAAAACTGAACACAATTGCACCAGAAAATTTGTCAACAAGTTCTGTCTTGTTGAAATCCGAAAATCCAGCAAACTAATTCCAAGTCTCTCTTGATGAAAATGATTTTTCCACAACACCAAACACTCCACCAAAATTCATACATCAATATCAACATATGATTAACCAATAAAATCAGAAATTTTAGGACAAAACCGATCAGAATTTTCAGAGGAAATTTTGAAACAAAAGAGGACAAATAAACCCTACCCTTGGAAGCTAATGCTTCTTTAGCTTTTGTATACTTCAAGATAGATGTTCTCCACCCCAAAACTCTTGAAACACACTTAGATCCTCCACTAATCAGTGCTGAGTGAGGTATTAAAGTGAGGTTTTGAAAAATCTAATCGGTTATATTTGTGGAGGTTGAAGTGTAGAACAAGTTTGCTTAAGGAAGTTTTTGATTCTAGCAAGATTTGGTCTAGGATTTTGGAGGTTGAAATTCAAGGTTAGCAAAGGTTTTTAGATGAAGAAGGAATGAGTTTTCTGCTGCTCTTCACTTGGCCGAGGATGATGATGAAAAAGATGAGATTAGGTGGGTTAAATATATCTATTAAGGAGTGTTTTGATTGGTTGAAAAATAAAATATAATTTCTTTTCATTAAAAGGGTTTAAAATCAATGGCTAGGATTTGATCTTTCATCCAAGATGAAATCCTAGCCATTCACTTGGTATTCAAGTGGATATATTTCATTATTTGTAGATATTAACTAGTTTTCGGTATTAGAAATTGAACACCAAAATTTCAGCAAACGGGCGAAACAATGTACCCGAGAAATCAAACATTGCCTGAAAAATAATTTTGGGTATAAAATCATTATTCCTACCTATTTCTAAACATAATCTTATAATTTCTCAATTTTGGGCATCTCCGGGGCCCAATTCTAGGATTTCGGCTGTCCCGGCAGACTTGTGAGGCCTACAAGATACTATTCATATATATATATATATATTTTGCTTCCTTGAGTCAGTCTCATCATTTCCACATCTATCAACATCTTAAAATTCTCATTAATAAAACCTCATTTAATTTCTAAAAAGAATAGGGTATTACATGGTGCGATTTTTTTTTTTTGGTTGAGATAAGAGTAGAATATGGTTACTAAGATTTGAGATGTCCAAAAATTCCTTCCAGCCTTCAAAAATGAACACTTCCTTGAGTATAAGAACTTAGTTCATTAGGAAGTTGCTTAATTTCTTTCTTGGAGCAATTTTTCTTTGATAGAAGTTTTCTTCGTATAACTCCTGCATTAGTGGCTTATTGTACATGAGAAAGGGTCCCCTTTTAGCCACGGAGTAGTCGAATTCCTTTCCTTCAGCCATGGTAAGGTAGTGTATGGGAGCGTTAAATGAAGAATGTGAGGGTTTGAGAGAATGGTATAGTTATAGAGAAGGACAATTTGTGTGAGAAGAGAATATGAAACAGTTGAGGTTTCAGGTGCTTAGGTTGAAGATGAGGAGGTAAAGTGTGACGTGTGAAGAGTGTGAAGTTATTTAAGTGATGGGACATAAAAACTGAAGGTGAGGCGATGTGGGAGACAAAACTCAAAGAGAGTGGAAATTATCCTGCCATTTTGCATGCTTCTAAAGAGAGTTGTTTATGAAGCTTGGAACCATTTTTTGAACATTGTCCACTTTCTGACCCATTGTGAACATACTGCTTCCTCACATCTTATTCATATTCATATTCTAAACCCTGTGAGATCATATATCATATTTTCTAATCATCTGCTCACCTTGCATAGGCCTTTTTGATCTTGCAAATTGACCCTCTATTCTCGCAAACTGATCATCTTCATCTAGTCTTCATTTCAAAGATGTTTATGTATGAAGGCTTATGCAGATTTAAAAACTTTTAAGTTCAAAAGCATTTTTAAAACATAAAAATGATCTTCAGCTAATGTTTTTGTAAATATATCTGACACTTGGTCTACAATATTTACAAACATTAACTTAACATCCCTTTTTTGAACATGACCCCAAATAAAATGATGTTTAACACCAATGTGCTTGGATCTAGAGTGTTGGATAGGATTCTTAGCAAGATTAATAGTACTAGTATTATCATAGAAGATAGGTATTTTGGAATACGTTAGGTGATAATCTTCTAGCTAGTTCCTTATCCATAGCATTTGGGTACAGTAGTTTGTAGTAGCTACATATTCAACTTCAGCTATAGAGAGAGCAATGGTATTCTGCTTCTTGAATGACCAAGTGATGAGGCTCTTTCCAAACAACCAACAGCATCCACTGGTACTTTTTCTCTTTACTCTGTCTCTAGCAAAGCTAGTATCACAATACCCTATTGTAACATCCTAATTTTTAACCCAATACTCTAGAACATATTTAGGTTAATCATTAGTCTGTTACTTCATAGTTCTCATTTTTACTTTGAAATACTTAGCGAAAAATACGGGTAATTTTTTTTTGAAATAAAAAGTGAGAGCCGCGTGATGCGATAAGCGGTAAACCATGTATAGTAAACAAATGTCTCACAACATCATAACATAAGGTACACCATGAATAACACTGAATATCATCTCATATATATATAATTTGCCCACTTATAAGTGTGGGACTTAGTTTAGTACAAGGAAAATACAGGAAAGGATACTCCACTTACTCGTTCACGTTGTACTCGGCTCACGTTTTCAATCATGTATTTAAAAAAAAAATGGCTCGTAATTTCACTAAGTATTTTCAAATTATGAACAAAGAACCAAAGCAAGGAGTAAAGTCTAGTCATTAATCAGATTCAACCTAGGTGTATCTGGTTAATTACTAGGGTGTTACAGATTTGAGGTCAGGCTACCATCAAATTAGAGTGAGAGATGAAGACATACCTAAAATGGCCTTTCGTACTCGATACGGCCATTTTGAGTTTGCAGTAATGTCCTTTGGGTTAACCAATGCTCCAGCTATTTTTATGGATTACATGAATAGGATCTTTCGACCCTATTTAGATCAGTTTGTAGTTGTCTTTATAGATGACATTCTCATATATTCTAAGACCCATGAAGAGCATGAATGCCACCTGACCATAGTATTGGAGATCTCGAAGGAAAAGAAACTATATGCCATGATTTCCAAGTGTGAATTTTGGTTGAATAAGGTGCAATTTTTAGGGCATGTAGTATCTAAGAAAGGAATTGCTGTAGATCCTAGTAAGGTAGAAGCGGTAGTAAACTGGGAAAGACCAACCACTGTAATCAAGTAAGGAGCTTTTTGGGTTTAGCGGTTATTACCGTCGATTTTTCAAGGGATTTTCCCAGATTTCCTACCTTTGACCAAGTGACTAGGAAGAACACCCTTTTTCATGGACCCCAGTGTGAAAAGAGCTTTCAAGAGTTAAAACACAAGCTAACCTCGACCCCTGTTTTAGTGTTACCCGACCCCAATGTGCCTTTCGAGGTGTATTGTGATGCTTCAAAAAAGGGTTTAGGTTGTGTATTGATGCAAGATAGGCAAGTGGTGGCCTATGCATCAAGACAACTAAAGCCACATGAGGCAAACTACCCTACCCATGACCTTGAGTTAGCTGCCGTCGTGTTTGCTCTAAAGATTTGGAGACACCATTTATATGGAGTTAAGTTTGAGGTGTTTTCCGATCACAAGAGTTTGAAATATCTCTTTGATCAAAAAGAGCTAAACATGAGGCAAAGGCGATGGATGGAGTTCTTGAAAGATTATGATTTTGGATTGAACTACCATCCTGGTAAAGCTAATGTAGTAGCTGATGCTTTGAGTAGGAAGTCCTTACAAGTGTCCCGTTTGATGGTGAAGGAGGTTGAATTGATTGAGCAATTTAGGGACTTAAACCTAGGAATGACTTTGACCACTAAGGGCATCAGAGCTTGTCATCTTAGAGTGACAAGTGAGTTCAAAGAAAGGATTGTTCAAGCTCAAGGGGACGATGCTGAGTTTCAAGAGACTTTACGGGCAGTGAAGGCAGGAAAGTTGATAGGTTTTACCCAAGGAATGGACGATTTGTGGAGGTTTAAAGGTCAAATATGTGTACCTGCTAGTGGTGGCCTCCGAAAAGATATTTTGGAGGAAGCCCATAAGAGCCATTTTACCCTTCATCCTGGTGCCACCAAGATGTATCAAGATTTGAAGAAGATGTTCTGGTGGCTTGGAATGAAGAAAGATATGTGCACATGGGTGAATAAGTGCTTGGTGTGTCAAAAGGTGAAGATTGAACACCAAAAACCCTCTGGAATGCTGCAACCTCTGTCGATCCCTGAGTGGAAGTGGGATAGTATCTCCATGGATTTTGTGACTGGATTACCGAGGACCCAAATGAATCATGATACCATATGGGTAATCATGGATCGATTGACGAAGTCAGCCCACTTTTTACCTATTAAGGTGACTTATTCCTTGGATAGGTTAGCACAATTATATATTCAGGAGATAGTAAGGTTACATGGGGTGCCGTCGACGATGATCTCGGACCGGGATCCGAGGTTTACGTCACGATTTTGGGGAGCCTTTCAAAAGGCGTTTGGTTCAAAGCTGTGTCTAAGCACGGCCTATCACCCCCAAACAGACGGTCAATCTGAAAGAACTATCCAAACCTTGGAGGATATGTTAAGGGCATGTGTTTTAGATCAAAAGGGAAGTTGGGATAAGTACACATCGATTGAATTTGCATATAACAACAGTTATCATGCAAGTATCGGTATGGCACCGTATGAGACCCTCTATGGACGGAAATGTCAATCTCCTTTATGTTGGTATGAACCCGGAGAGAAAAGTTTACTCGGACCTGATATTGTGAGGGAAACAATGGAACAAATCAAGAAGATTAGGGATAAGATTCTTACTGCTCAAAGTCGACAGAAAAACTATGCGGACAAGTGGCGAAAACCGCTAAATTTTCAAGAAGGGGACCATGTGTTCCTAAGGATCACCCCCACCACAGGCATAGGCCGAGCAATAAAAGTAAAGAAATTGAGCCCCAGATTTCTTGGTCCGTTTGAAATCCTTACCAAAGTAGGACCTGTAGCCTACCGTATAGCCCTACCCCCGAGTCTATCCAACCTTCATGATGTTTTCCATGTCTTTCAGTTAAGAAAGTATCAATTTGACCCGAGTCATGTACTAGAGCTAGAACATGTACAATTAAGAGATATCCTGACATTTAACTTACTACCCACGAGAATCGTCGACCGAGGAGTTAAGTAGTTAAGGAATAAGGCTGTACCCCTGGTCAAAGTAGCATGGGGACAGGGTGAAACCGAAGAACTTACATAGGAGCTGGAATCAAACATGAAAGCACAATACCGAGAGTTGTTCCAGTAACGATTTAAGGCGAAATTCTTTTAAGGAGGGAGTAATGTAACGCCCAATTTTCTTTGTAGTTTTCTTGTCATTAGAAATTACTCAATTACCGAATTACCGTAGGTAATTATTACATAAGATTTGAGGCCGAACAATCCTCAATAAAGGAATATAACATTAGAAGAGAGGTTAGGAACGATTCATGCGAGAGTCGCAAATCCCAAATTTTTGTACGTATAAAATGACCAAAATGCCCATGAAGTTATTTTACTCAGAAAATGAGGATCGTGGGCCCCACCTATTCTCAAGGGGATATTTTGAGGATAATAAGGGATTGTTTGTGTTATGTGTGTTAATAGAGCAGAAGGATCTCAATTTTGAGTTAGATGCGCGAAATGACCAAAACGCCCAAATGCTTTTAACTCCGATGTGCGTGTGACCGAGCCCGAACCTCACTAAAATGTTTTAAAATGTGTTTTTAAGCCATGATTAACCATTGGTTTAGCCCGGGTGGCCTCAGGCGATTTTAAGTGGAAGTACGATTTTGGCCCTGTTTTTGGTCAGTTTTGCGAATTTTGCGATTTTTGATTCCTATACCCGAACCTAAGCAATATTAGGCTCAAATTAAAGCTTATTAAATTCTAAATATTAATCTAGAGTCAAAATTATGTATTTAGATTGATTAGAACCCAAAATTGCTAAACACCCAAATTGCTTACTAATTCACTTAAACCCTTAACCGTAAATTCTCTAAATTACATGAATACCTTGCCTACACCTAAATAATGCATGGAACACACAAATTTCACTTCTTTGGGCTGTAATGGACGAAATTATTGATGCCATTATGCAGCTGAATTATTGCCAAAAGTTGCACTAAAACAAAATGCCAAAATGTCACCATAAGAGACATAATTCCTTAATTTCATACAACTTTGCCTAAAATGATTTTTCCTCCCTTATTTCTCTTGCAAAATTCCATCCACTACCTCATCATTTTGGCCAATTAGAAGCCTCAAAATCTTCTATAAATAGGCTTGCTTGAGTGGTCTTGGAATGCTTGGTTCATAATTAGTTTTTAGGAGCACCAAAAACTTTCTTTCTTCCTCCTCTTTGGCTGAATTCTTTCTTCAATTATTTCAAAGAGATTTTGTTTCATTTCACTTCAAGAAACCAAGTTCTCTTCCTCTTCTTCAACTCAGATTAGGTAGGGAGTAGTTTCTAAATTTATTTCTATGCTTTGAGGAGTTGTGTTTTTAGCTCAAAATGATGAAATTATGAACTTACCTTAGCTTTTCATTTTGGTTTTCCTCTTCAAGTTTTCTTTAACCAATTCAACCATATGGCCTAGGTGGAACTAAGATGATGGCTTGATGATGAGGACCTTGAGGGTGGGTTGTAAATCCATCACAAGTTAGGCCTCTAAAGCTTGAAAATTCCACTTGATGCAAAACTTTAAAGAATAATGCTTTATGATGCAAAAACAAAGATTTTTAGTTTAGAACTTGAAAGATGTATTTTCCTTTTATGTTTTATTTCTTGTTAAGATATGTATTGGGTTGAATTTATAATTCTTTTAAAGGCTTGAAGGAGCTCTAGTAAAGAAACAAAATGAATTTGCATCCATGATTAAGTTTATGCTTTGCATAACCATGTTTACCTTCTATGTCATCACTAAATTTTCAAGAATGAATAAATGAACTTGCATTTCTCATGTTTAAATTCCAAGCTTGTATTTCATGTTTATGTTTCAAGTCATCACTTAATCTTTCAAGATAATAAAGAGGTTGCATCTCATATTTAATTTATGCTCTCACTATATTTTATAATGGCTAAAAGAATCAACGCATGGCATGTTTATTTTATGCCATCACCTAAAGATCCTAGAGCTCAAAGACTTGACCATGTATCACAAGCAAAGAAATATGATTATTGGAGTTAAAGAATTTATTCTTTAAAAAGTCTTGAGATTGGAGATTAAAAAGATGTAATAATAATTCTATTCTCCCTCTACTGGTCCTGTGCGGACTACCGCCGCTCCGGTTTCTTAATATTCTCTTCTCCCTCTCTTGTCTGTGCGGATTACCGCTGCTCAGTTTCTTGTATCATGTTTATATTTCAAGTTCTTGCATCATGTTTAATTTTCAAGTCATCACCTTAAATCTTAAAGATAAAGAAATGGAATTGCATATCATGTTTATAATTCCAAGCTATCACCTTATAAAGATAAGATTAAAATAAGGTTGCATAGCATGTTTATAATTCTAAGATGTCACCTAAATCTCTAAAGCTCAAGACTTACTCCTTTTATCTTAAGTGAGAATTTTAATTGTGAAGATCCTCCCAAATTTGACAAAAGAACTAGTTTCTAAATGAGTTTTAAGGCTTTGCAAGGATTTTACGGGAATCTAGTATTGTATATGCACTTAAAATATGATTCTATGTAATTGCATGAGGGTCATGATTCGCCCTGATCCGAGTTTAGTATCAATGTGTGATAATGATTTGATATGATTGAAGTTGTGATAATTATGGTTTATTGTTAAGAGAATGATTCATAATTGGTTTAGTAACTAATTAGTTCTATAATTGATAATTCTATGTAAGGATTGGATGCTTATTAAGTACTTGATATCATTGAATGATTTACTAGCTTGCTTGTTATAGTTGCTCTTGCAAATAATGAGAATGCTTATACATGAAATGTTCTTTATTATGTAAAATTTACCTTTGTTGCTAGAAGAAAGTGTATCAGTGTAAAAGTGTAATTTGGAAAGGTTACGGCTAAGAAAGACTTGGTATTTAAGCGTGTCCATTGTGACCCACCTCTCTTTCCTGGGAATCTCCCATATGCATGATTACAGTTGATATATATTATTCTAGCTTAAGACTATAAATGAGAAAATGTTATGATGTTTATGAATTGTATTATGATATAACATGCAAAGATTTAATGGTGACTTAAACTTATAAGAAAATGATCCTTTGGAACCATCAGACTATAGGTGGTGAAAAGGTGATTTTAGCCCCCTAACCCGTTCTCTCAAAAGGGTAGAGTCAGGACTTTAGCTTATCAAAAGGGATAAGTATATGCTAGTGACGACTAGTAAAGTATGAGCTCATAACCTAAATTACTCCCAAAAGGGTGGAGTATAGGGTGGCCTAAGGAAAATAATGATGATGATAAGATTTTAAGTCACCTAAGGCACTAAAGAAATGAAATATGCGCACTATGTCCACGTGTAGCTAATATTATATGACGTTCTTTTATGCATGTTATTTGATAATGATGATGAGGAAAATTGTAACATCCTAATTTTTTAACCCAATACTCTAGAACATAATTAGGTTAATCATTAGTCTGTTACTTCATAGTCCTCATCTAACTTTGAATTACTTAGCGGAAAATACGGGTAAATTTTTTTCGAAAAACAAAGTGAGAGCCGCGTGATGCGATAAGCGGTAAGCCATGTATGGTAAACAAATGTCTCACAACATCATAACATAAGGCACACCATGAGTAACACTGAAGATCATCTCATATATATATAATTTGCCCACTTATAAGTGTGGGACTTAGTTTAGTACAGGGGAAATGCATAAAAGAAAATACAACATAAAACATGAACATAATCTACTCCCTTACCCGAGTGCACCTAATAGGATAACCTCTGAACAAAAGAAGGTTTATCCCCATCTAAGTGGTGTGTGCTCTAACCGGATACTCCATCGGTCGATCGTCACCTCCTACTGACGTCCGTCTCGTGAACGAGGCAAGTATCCGGGAAACTGTGCGAGCTCCTCGGGCGTAAAGAGGCGGAACGGGGATCGAGAGTGACCCCCGCGGTGTGGCCGCATCTCCGGTCGTCGTGCAAGTCGGGGCTGAGTCATAGTATCCTCACTGCCCTCCCTCATCAATGGTGGAGAGGGGGCAGAGCTCTCGCTATGCAGATGAGTAGGCGGGCCCTCGGACGGGTCGGTCTCCGAGAAGTAGGTCCGGGGCACGTAATCGGGATAGTCTCGCATGGCTAAGGCGGCGGTGTGCATGCAGAGCACTCTCTCGTCATGCGTACGCGCACGCTCAAAAACCCGCTCGTTGTCGCCATAGGGTGCAGTCGGGGAGAAGCGATGGGTGTGCACGGGATGAGTGAAGGGGCGTCCTACGAACATGAAAACCCGCACCGTGCACTGCCCCTCAAAATGGTATGACCCGTGAGCCGGGTCATAGTGCACCTCCGATGTCGGGGTGTCCACGAACACTACGAACGTCGCCATCTGAAGACGTGATGGAAAGAAAGAGATAGAGGGAGTGAGAATCTTGCTAAAGAATCTCAGTAGGGCCTCCTACTACGTAGGTGTCATCATCTACGTCCTCAGGAACCTTGGGTTTATTTATGCAAAATGACTGAGCATGTATTAAGTTCATTTTAAACTTTAAAATATATTCTAGCCAAGGTCCATTCATTTTAGGATGATCTTAATGTCATGAATGCAACATAATAGAAAATGTATGCATGGCACTACCTAATGCACATACATAAAACATAACATCAAGCATCATCATTCTTGGTGGCATAAAGTGGCAATAGTAACATTCATATGGGACAAAACTTAGTGACATAATCATAATCATGAAACTTCTCTTTCTCATGGGCCACCCTAAAGACAATCGAACTGGGGGTGCTCGGCCGAACCGGTGTCACCCAGAACGTGTCATACATCTAGGTTATGAGCTCATACCTTAACTAGTCGTCACTAGTTCTTACTTACCACTTAACGATAAGCGTATCATAAATCATAAATCCCGACTATCTGAGTACGGGTTAGGGGGCAATTCTCTTAGGGGTGCTCGGCTGAACCGGTGTCACCTAAGAGTATAAAATGGTACCGATGACACATGAGTTCTATGGAGGTGCTCGGCCAAACCGGTGTCATCCTAGAACCCATCTTAGTACCTTAATTTTCAAAATCTCTTTAAGTCCCCAAATTTGTCGGAAATTCGACGGCACAACGGTCATTACACCGAATTTCCTTCCAAATTTGCTTTATGCCACATAAACATATAGTCTCATAAATTCCTCATATGAATAACATCATCATCATTAGCATACTTCATGCATCATCATAAAACATCCAAACGCTTACCCTTACGGTAGCTTATGCTTTGACCCTTACGGGTCTTAATCTTGAGATATAGTTCTCTACGTCCGTCGTTCATATTTTAAGCACCTAAGGCTCATAATTAAACATCATTCATCATCCTCTCATTTTACTTTTAAATCTGAATGGCATAGGGTGGAAATCCTAACATGTGAATACGGGGTTCTAGAACTTACGTTTTAGACCCTTTCTTGGTTGCGTTTTCGCCGAAGGCGCTATGGATTAAGTCTAAGTCAATTATGAGGCATTCCTATACTTAAGGACTAATTATTAATCATGTTTACCATGATGTAAGGGTGCTGGACAGAATCCAGAAAATTAAATGTTCTAAGAGTTCTACATTTGCATTTTTACGGTTTTCTAGTTACTAGTTTCCCCATAGGTGCTAGAATTCAATTCTAACTCAAATGATACCAAGTTTTTCATGTCTAAACAATCTAAATCTGATTATGTCCCCATTAAAACAGTTTGGAAGTGTTCCATAAACAAATGGGTCAAAACTATGTTAAATTCTAGCTTTACGGTATTTCTAGTTAGCTAGTTTCTTACCTATCATGCATAGGATCGCTTCTACATCATCATATGATATTTTCACACATTCCAACACATCAAAACATCATCATACAGCATCACACTCATCACATCAGAACCGAAAACATTTAACTTAAATGAGAGAGTTAAATTGACATTTCTAGGTACATAAGTTAACTAGTTTCTCTCGGAATCGATCTAGAACTTCTGAAACTCTTCGCAAAACATTTTAATTCATCAAGAGGCTAAGTGAAGCCTTAGGTCACTGACCAAAACATATTCCATCCCCTAAAAGATAATAAAATCACAACTTGTGATGACATAACCTTATAAAGATTTGTAAAGCTTTAAGGAAAACTTAAAACATAGACTATTGGTCCTAGTAGCTAGATGAAAACTCATTGCAAGTCCATCATCACTACTTGGCCGAAATTATACATTCAAGGAATACATTCACATTTAACTTTATCTTGGAATGAAATGGGCAAGTCTTTGAGCTCTAGGTTCTTAAGTTACGACATAAACTAAACGTGCTCATGCTTTTCATTTTAAATCTTGCTTACAAAGTAAAGTGATGACTTAAATTTAAATATGCAAGGCATAAACTTAGACGTGCAAGCTTGTAGGTAAATATGCATGGTTCAATTCTTTATTTTAGTGCTCTTGGCCCAACAACAATCGACTTTAAGGCCGAAATAGATAGGCATTCGAGAAATTAATTAGGTGATAATGCAAGTTCAATTCTTTATTTTAGTGTTCTAGGCCCAACAACAATTGACTTTAAGGCCGAAATAGAAAGGCTTCGAGAATTAAATTAAGTGATGATACAAGTTCCATTTTAATCTTTATGTTCTTAAGTGATAGCTAGAAAGTAAAGGTGCATAATAAGAATGTAAACATGAGTGCAAGCATAAGATAAATTATGCAAGTTCATTTTATCTCTCTAGTGCTCTTAACAAGACTTTAAAGGAACTTAAACCATAACCCAAACTCATCCAACAAGGTAAAGTCAAGCTTAGAGTCCTTAAAACTCAACATAATATTTTTAGGAAATCAAACCATGAAGCTTAGAAAATTAATGGATTTGGCCGAAATCATCAAGAAGAAAAGGAACATTTTAATACTCTAGAGTTCATGATCTTGATGATATATTAACACCAACATCATGAGTCCTCATCATTGAGTTCATAGAGCCATTTTAAAACATCATTAAAGCTAAAGTTCTTAAGAGTTCAAGAAAAGAAAAACTAAAAGCATTTTTGCTCAAGAACAAAGATCAAGCTCTAGAGTTTGTTTCAAGTGATGAACATCATCATGAAACTCTCATCATCAAGCTCTCATTCCTTTGTTCTCCAAGGCCTATGGCCGAAAATGAAAAGGAAAAAGGAGTGGAAATGAAGTTCTAAAGAGAAACAAGAGAAACTATGAACATCAAGCTTGAAGCAAGAACTTTAAAGAAAAGAATACATGAAAGAAAATCCCTACTTGGTGTGATGAACTTGAAGATGGAAGAAGAAGATGAAGATGGTGAAGAACTTTGAAGAGCTTGAAGAACTTGAAGAACACTAGAACTTTGAGAGAAAAGAAAAGCTTTGAGTGTTTCCTAAACTTAGCAAATGATCTAAAAGTGGTGCAAGCTCCTCAAGGCATTCTATTTATAGAGAAATGAAACAAATGGAGGGAGCTCATGGTGATGAAGAGCTTCGGCCAGGAGGTGCAGATTGGAGGCATTCCATGAGTTCCATGAGGTGAGATAATGTGTTCTTGAGGTATGGTGAGGTATGGCTTAAGGTATGGTGAGGTATGGTTCAAGGTATGGCTTCAAGCATGGTTCTTTGAGTGAGAAAACAATTTAATATGTGGTCAAAGGGGGAGGATGTGGCCGAAATGCATCAGCCCATGGGAGGAGAGTTTCTTGCATTTTAATTGTGGTTTAGAGTTGTGTTTAGGTGTATCTTTGATTATGCTTAAGATTAGGAATTTGTAAGAAAGTGTTTAGGTAAGGTAAATGGGTAATTAAGGTGGTCTAGACATAATTAAGGAGTGGTCTTGCACCATTAGTGAGTTAAATCCTCAATTTAGAGTCTAAACAACTCTAGACACATTTCCTTGATTTAAGGAATTGGAGAGAGAAAACACTATTCAAGATTCCAAGACTAGGAATCTTGAGTTCTAAAAAGGGATTTAAGTTTAATCTAAGCAATTTTATGTTCTAATTAACTTTAATAAATTATTTTGGCTCTAGATTAATTAGGGAAATAAATTAATCTTCGTTTAGAGCCTAATATTGCTTAGGTTTGCTTAATTACGTCATTAAGCTTAAAAACACTATTCTAGGGGCAAAATCGTAATTTTGCACTAAAACTGCCCGGGACCACCGGGACTTGAACAGAGACCTCTAGACACATGAAAACATGTTTTTAAACCTCTGGGGAAAGTTCCGGGCTCAAACGGCACCATTACCCGCGTAAAAACGCTATAGGGGTATTTTGGTCATTTTGACCAAATCATGAAACGAAATTTTTGCTTCCGAAAGCATTCAAAGGCCATTCAATCCCCTTCAAACATTGAGTTGACCCTTCGAGGATGACCGAGTTGGTTACCCTCGAGTTCGGGTCAGGAAATGACCCCAGGGCCATTTTGGTCATTTTCCTCGGACAGAGAAATCGGGGTGTTACATTACTCCCCTCCTTAAAAAGAATTTCGCCCTCGAAATTCGTTACCTTAGAAAAGCTCGGGATACTTGTCTCGCATTTCCGTCTCTAGCTCCCATGTGAATTCTTCAGACTTGTCACGTCCCCACGCTACTTTTACCAAAGGAACAGACTTGTTCCTCAGCTGCTTGACTCCGCGGTCCACGATTCTCGTAGGGGGAAGATTGAAAGTTAGGTCATCCCTTAACTGAACATGCTCTGGCTCTAAAACGTGGCTAGGGTCGGACTCATACTTCCTTAACTGAGAGACGTGAAAGACGTCATGAAGATTAGAAAGATTAGGGGGTAAGGCTATTTTGTAGGCAACTGTTCCTATCCTTTGAAGAATTTGGAAAGGACCAAGGAATCGGGGGCTCAACTTTTTGACTTTCATGGCTCTCCCTATGCCTGTAGTGGGGGTAATCCTAAGGAACACATGTTCTCCCTCTTTGAATTCCAAGGGCTTGCGCCGCTTGTCCGCATAGCTCTTTTGTCTACTTTGAGCAGTGAGCATCCTATCCCGGATCCTCTTGATTTGTTCCGTCGTTTCCCTCACGACATCGGGTCCTAGGACACTTTGCTCCCCAGGCTCGTACCAACACAAAGGTGATTGGCACTTCCTTCCATACAACGCCTCGTACG
This sequence comes from Dalbergia cochinchinensis, assembly GCA_031216125.1. Lineage (NCBI taxonomy): Eukaryota > Viridiplantae > Streptophyta > Magnoliopsida > Fabales > Fabaceae > Dalbergia > Dalbergia cochinchinensis. Next base: position 18,793,040 of record CM062375.1, on the reverse strand, counting down.
GTGCCATACCGATGCTCACGTGATAACTGTTGTTATACACAAACTCGATCAAAGGCAAGTACTTATCCCAACTTCCCCTTTGGTCTAACACACAGGCTCTTAGCATATCCTCTAGGGTCTGGATCGTCCTTTCGGATTGTCCGTCTGTTTGTGGGTGGTAAGCAGTGCTTAAGCATAGCTTTGAACCAAACGCCTTTTGAAAGGCTCCCCAAAAACGCGACGTAAACCGCGGATCTCTATCCGAGATTATCGTCGACGGTACTCCATGTAATCTTACGATCTCTTGGATGTATAACTGAGCCAATTTATCTAAAGAGTATGTCACTCTAATAGGTAGAAAGTGTGCCGACTTGGTTAGTCGATCCACTACCACCCAAATAGCATCATGGCCAGCTTGGGTCTTAGGCAATCCCGTCACGAAATCCATAGATATGCATTCCCACTTCCACTCGGGGATTGACCGGGGTTGCAACAAACCTGAAGGTTTTTAGTGCTCGATTTTCACTTTCTGACATACCAAGCACTTACTAACCCAGGCGACTATATTCTTCTTCATTCCGAGCCACCAAAACATCTTCTTCAAGTCTTGGTACATCTTGGTAACACCGGGATGAATGGTGAAATAGCTTTTGTGAGCCTCCTCCAAGATCTTCTGTCGGAGGTCACCATCTTGGGGTACGCAGATCCTTCCCTCAAATCTCCATATCCAATCCTCGCCTCTTTCGAAACCTTTCAACTTTCCCGCCTTAACAAAGATCTATGATCTCTTGAACTCCTCATTCTCTCAAGCAGCTAACATGATCCTTTGCTTAAATCCACTTGTTACACTAAGATAGCACATCTTTATCCCTCTATCGGTTGCTGACATCCCTAGATTCATATCCCTAAACTTCTCTATCAACTCAACTTCTTTGATCATCATGTGGGACAGGTGTAACGACTTTCGGCTCAAGGCGTCGGCGACTACATTAGCCTTGCCGGGGTGGTAACTTAAACTGAAATCGTAGTCTTTGAGGAATTCCATCCACCTTTTTTCCCTCATGTTTAACTCCTTTTGATCAAAGAGGTACTTGAGACTCTTATGATCGGAGAAAACTTCAAACCTTACACCATACAGATGGTGTCTCCACATCTTTAAGGCAAACACTACGGCGGCTAATTCTAGGTCATGGGTGGGGTAGTTAGCCTCGTGAGGCTTGAGTTGTCGTGATGCATAGGCTACCACTTGCCTATTTTGCATCAACACACACCCTAGTCCTTTGCCCGAAGCATCACAATATACCTCGAAGGGTACATTGGGGCTAGGTAAGACTAAGACTGGGGTCGTAGTTAACCTTTCCTTAAGCTCTTGAAAACTCTTCTCACATTCGGGGCTCCACTCGAACGGGGCATTCTTCCTAGTGAGCTTGGTCAAGGGTAGGGCTAACTGGGAAAATCCTTTGATAAACCTACGGTAGTAGCCTGCTAAGCCCAAAAAGCTCCGTATTTTCGTTACGGTGGTCGGTCTATCCCAATTCATTACGGCTTCTACCTTACTAGGATCAACGGCTATGCCTCCTTTTGACACAACGTGCCCTAAAAACTTGACCTCTTCCAACCAAAATTCACACTAAGAGAGTTTTGCATACAACTTTTTCTTCTTCAAAATTTCGAAAACTATCCTCAAATGTCGCTCATGCTCCTCGTGGGTCTTCGAATAGATGAGTATATCATCTATGAAAACGACCACGAACTGATCTAAATAGGGTCTAAAGATCCTATTCATGTAATCCATAAATACTACAGGAGCATTTGTCAACCCAAAAGACATCACCGCGAACTCAAAGTGTCCATACCGAGTTCTAAAGGCGGTCTTTGGTATATCTTGATCTCTCACTCTAATTTGGTGGTATCCTGACCTTAGGTCGATCTTGGAAAACACTACCGCTCCTCTCAATTGGTCCATGAGATCATCAATCCTAGGCAAAGGGTATTTGTTTTTCACTGTTACACGATTTAATTGCCTATAATCTATGCACAGCCTCATACTCCCGTCCTTCTTTTTCATAAACAAGACCGGGGCTCCCCATGGTGAAGCACTAGGTCTTATAAAGCTTTTCTCTAAAAGTTCCTCAAGTTGGGTTTTAAGCTCGGCTAGTTCTAGGGGTGACATTCTATAGGGGGCAATGGAGATTGGTCCCGCTCCAGGAACCAACTCAATGGAGAACTCCACTTCTCGCTCGGGAGGGAACTCGGGTATATTTTCCGGAAACACCTCGGGATAGTCTCTCACTATAGGTATATTCTCTAAATTCTGCTCAAAGTGTACTTCACTAGCGGCTAGGAGAACATATCCCTTAGTCTTTTTCCCACTACAGTGGACCTCTACGGTATTGAGATAAAGTCTCAAAGGTTGGCTTATTTCACTAGGGGGAAGGAAAGACAACTGTTTTGGCGTCACAGTCTAACAATACACGGTTGGCGTGAAGCCAATCCATGCCAAGAACTACTCCTATACCTTTCATGGGTAAACAAATTAAATCCACAACATATGATCTATTTTCTGTGGTGAGGTGACAATTTAGGCAACAATAACAAGTATTCACAGGATGATTTGTGGGGGTAGAGACAATAAGATCAAAAGGAAGTTTGGAAGTTTTCAAATTTAGAGCCTCGACACTAGCATAAGAAATAAAAGAATGTGTTGCACCAGAGTCATAAAGTACAGTTAAGGTCCTACCATCTATTTCGCACTGACCTTCTATGAGACCGTTGGATGTGTCTGCTTCGTCTACATTGAGGGTGAAGACCCTCCCTTGGTGTTGCGGCCTAGGGTTCTGATTTACTGGCCCTCCGTTGTTGCATCTATTGGCATAGTGGCCGGGCTTCCCACACTTAAAGCACACGTTTTGTCCAGCTAGGCAAGGACGGTTGCCATGATCTTTCCCGCACTGGGGGCATAGTATTGCCGGTGTAGGCCTAGCAAAGGTGGTGGGGGCTCCTTGGGGCGTCTTGTTCTTAGTCCCACTTGACCCTCCTTGGTTGTTTCGAGGGCCGCCCGACCCTCTTTGTCGGTTGTTGTTGTTGCGGTTGTTGTTGTTGTTCTGGAATTGTGGTCGGTATGGTTGCTTGGGTTGTTGGTGGAAGGGGGTTCTTTGTTGTTGTTGTGGTTTGAACTGGTTGGTTTGGTATTATAGTGATTTCGGGATTGGTTTGGATATTGGGGCTTGAATTTTGGGGCTTGAGGTGCTAGCCCCTTGTTCCGTGCTGCCCTTGCAGCATTGATTTTCTTCTGTCCCTCTTCCATGATCCGGCACTTGTTGACTAGGGTTGGGAAGTCCCTAATCTCCATGTGCGCCACAACATAGTTGAGCTCTGCCGTTAGTCCGGCCTCATATTTGACGCACTTCCATACCTCATCGGGGTTTCCTTGAAACACCCTAGAGAACTTGATCAGCTCCTCGAATTTGCGTGTCTTTGGGCGGCGATGAGACCCTCCTTGGGTCAGTTGCATGAACTCAATGTCCTTTGCGTTCCTTACAGACTCCGGGAAGTACTTCTCATAGAAGTAGGTCTTGAATAGCTCCCAGTTGACAGCGGTACCAGAAGCTTCTAGCAGTCTTCGGGTGCCGGTCCACCAAAACTCGGCATCCGATTCCATCATATAGGCCGCAAAGGTGACCTTCTGCTCCTCCGAGCAAGCCACCACAGAGTAGATCTTTTCCATGTTTTTGACCCACTCATCAGCTTGGTCGGGGTCCATGGCTCCTCGGAAGGTTGGCGGGTTCGCCTTGCGAAACTCACCAAACCTCGCTTGCTCGACCATCTCAGCAGTAGGGGGAGCACGTCCGGTGTTCCCTTGTTGGTTCATCCTCTCGAACACTCGTTCCATGGCCCTAGCCATGTCACGAACAGCAGCAGCAGTAGCATCGTTTTGGTCCCCCTTGGTCGGGGTCCTAGGTTGTCTCCTTGGTGCCATTGGTTCCTAAACACACGAGACAATAAACACTGAGGTGATCAGGCTCAATATTCCATGTAAAATGAGCTAGTTACCATGGCACACGCAAGTAGACAAGGGTCATGCACTTCTATCCTATAGCTTATCTCTAACTAAGCACTACGCATGACATAGCTATCGTACTACGCTTTAGAAAGCATAGTCAGTCCAATCCTCAGGCTCCATGAGAATCGAACTGCTCTGATACCATAATGTAACATCCTAATTTTTTAACCCAATACTCTAGAACATAATTAGGTTAATCATTAGTCTGTTACTTCATAGTCCTCATCTAACTTTGAATTACTTAGCGGAAAATACGGGTAAATTTTTTTTGAAAAACAAAGTGAGAGCCGCGTGATGCGATAAGCGGTAAGCCATGTATGGTAAACAAATGTCTCACAACATCATAACATAAGGCACACCATGAGGAACACTGAAGATCATCTCATATATATATAATTTGCCCACTTATAAGTGTGGGAATTAGTTTAGTACAGGGGAAATGCATAAAAGAAAATACAACATAAAACATGAACATAATCTACTCCCCTACCCGAGTGCACCTAATAGGATAACCTCTGAACAAAAGAAGGTTTATCCCCATCTAAGTGGTGTGTGCTCTAACCGGGTACTCCATCGGTCGATCGTCACCTCCTACTGACGTCCGTCTCGTGAACGAGGCAAGTATCCGGGAAACTGTGCGAGCTCCTCGGGCGTAAAGAGGCGGAACGGGATCGAGAGTGACCTTCGCTGGTGTGGCCGCATCTCGATCGTCGTGCAAGTCGGGCTGAGTCACGGTATCCCACCGCCTCCCTCATCAATGGTGGAGAGGGGCAGAGCTCGCTATACTGGATGAGTAGGCGTGTCCTCGGACGGTCGGTCTCCAGAAGTAGGTCCGGCACGAATGTCGAGATAGTCTCGCATGGCTAAAGGCGGCGGTGTGCATGCGAGCACTCTCTCGTCATGCGTCCGCACGCTCAAAACCCGCCGCCGTCGCCATAGGGTGTAGTCGGGAGAAGCGATGGGTGTGCACGGATGAGCGAAGGGCGCCCTACGATCATGAAAACCCGCACCGCACCGCCTCAAAATGGTATGACCCGTGAGCCGCAACATAGTGCACCTCCAATGTCGGGATGTCAACGAACACTACGAACGGCGCCATCTGAAGACGTGATGGAAAGAAAGAGATAGAGGGAGTGAGAATCTTGCTAAAGAATCTCAGTAGGGCCTCCTACTACCTAGGTGTCATCATCTACGTCCTCAGGAACCTTGGGTTTATTTATGCAAAATGGCTGAGCATGTATTAAGTTCATTTTAAACTTTAAAATATATTCTAGCCAAGTTCCAATCATTTTAGGATGATCTTAATGTCATGAATGCAACATAATAGAAAATGTATGCATGGCACTACCTAATGCACATACATAAAACATAACATCAAGCATCATCATTCTTGGTGGCATAAAGTGGCAATAGTAACATTCATATGGGACAAAACTTAGTGACATAATCATAATCATGAAACTTCTCTTTCTCATGGGCCACCCTAAAGACAATTGAACTGGGGGTGCTCGGCCGAACCGGTGTCACCCAGAACGTGTCATACATCTAGGTTATGAGCTCATACCTTAACTAGTCGTCACTAGTTCTTACTTACCACTTAACGATAAGCGTATCATAAATCATAAATCCCGACTATCTGAGTACGGGTTAGGGGGCAATTCTCTTAGGGGTGCTCGGCCGAACCGGTGTCATCCTAGAACCCATCTTAGTACCTTAATTTTCAAAATCTCTTTAAGTCCCCAAATTTGTCGGAAATTCAAGACAACGGTCATTACACCGAATTTCCTTCCAAATTTGCTTTATGCCACATAAACATATAGTCTCATAAATTCCTCATATGAATAACATCATCATCATTAGCATACTTCATGCATCATCATAAAACATCCAAACGCTTACCCTTACGGTAGCTTATGCTTTGACCCTTACGGGTCTTAATCTTGAGATATAGTTCTCTACGTCCGTCGTTCATATTTTAAGCACCTAAGGCTCATAATTAAACATCATTCATCATCCTCTCATTTTACTTTTAAATCTGAATGGCATAGGGTGGAAATCCTAACATGTGAATACGGGGTTCTAGAACTTACGTTTTAGACCCTTTCTTGGTTGCGTTTTCGCCGAAGGCGCTATGGATTAAGTCTAAGTCAATTATGAGGCATTCCTATACTTAAGGACTAATTATTAATCATGTTTACCATGATGTAAGGGTGCTGGACAGAATCCAGAAAATTAAATGTTCTAAGAGTTCTACATTTGCATTTTTACGGTTTTCTAGTTACTAGTTTCCCCATAGGTGCTAGAATTCAATTCTAACTCAAATGATACCAAGTTTTTCATGTCTAAACAATCTAAATCTGATTATGTCCCCATTAAAACAGTTTGGAAGTGTTCCATAAACAAATGGGTCAAAACTATGTTAAATTCTAGCTTTACGGTATTTCTAGTTAGCTAGTTTCTTACCTATCATGCATAGGATCGCTTCTACATCATCATATGATATTTTCACACATTCCAACACATCAAAACATCATCATACAGCATCACACTCTTCACATCAGAACCGAAAACATTGAACTTAAATGAGAGAGTTAAATTGACATTTCTAGGTACATAAGTTAACTAGTTTCTCTCGGAATCGATCTAGAACTTTTGAAACTCTTTCCAAAACATTTTAATTCATCAAGAGGCTAAGTGAAGCCTTAGGTCACTGACCAAAACATATTCCATCCCCTAAAAGATAATAAAATCACAACTTGTGATGACATAACCTTATAAAGATTTGTAAAGCTTTAAGGAAAACTTAAAACATAGACTATTGGTCCTAGTAGCTAGATGAAAACTCATTGCAAGTCCATCATCACTACTTGGCCGAAATTATACATTCAAGGAATACATTCACATTTAACTTTATCTTGGAATGAAATGGGCAAGTCTTTGAGCTCTAGGTTCTTAAGTTACGACATAAACTAAACGTGCTCATGCTTTTCATTTTAAATCTTGCTTACAAAGTAAAGTGATGACTTAAATTTAAATATGCAAGGCATAAACTTAGACGTGCAAGTTTGTAGGTAAATATGCATGGTTCAATTCTTTATTTTAGTGCTCTTGGCCCAACAACAATCGACTTTAAGGCCGAAATAGATAGGCATTCGAGAAATTAATTAGGTGATAATGCAAGTTCAATTCTTTATTTTAGTGCTCTAGGCCCAACAACAATCGACTTTAAGGCTGAAATAGAAAGGCTTCGAGAATTAAATTAAGTGATGATACGAGTTCCATTTTAATCTTTATGTTCTTAAGTGATAGCTAGAAAGTAAAATGTAAACATGAGTGCAAGCATAAGATAAATTATGCAAGTTCATTTTATCTCTCTAGTGCTCTTAACAAGACTTTAAAGGAACTTAAACCATAACCCAAACTCATCCAACAAGGTAAAGTCAAGCTTAGAGTCCTTAAAACTCAACATAATATTTTTAGGAAATCAAACCATGAAGCTTAGAAAATTAATGGATTTGGCCGAAATCATCAAGAAGAAAAGGAACATTTTAATACTCTAGAGTTCATGATCTTGATGATATATTAACACCAACATCATGAGTCCTCATCATTGAGTTCATAGAGCCATTTTAAAACATCATTAAAGCTAAAGTTCTTAAGAGTTCAAGAAAAGAAAAACTAAAAGCATTTTTGCTCAAGAACAAAGATCAAGCTCTAGAGTTTGTTTCAAGTGATGAACATCATCATGAAACTCTCATCATCAAGCTCTCATTCCTTTGTTCTCCAAGGCCTATGGCTGAAAATGAAAAGGAAAAAGGAGTGGAAATGAAGTTCTAAAGAGAAACAAGAGAAATTATGAACATCAAGCTTGAAGCAAGAACTTTAAAGAAGAGAATAGATGAAAGAAAATCCCTACTTGGTGTGATGAACTTGAAGATGGAAGAAGAAGATGAAGATGGTGAAGAACTTTGAAGAGCTTGAAGAACTTGAAGAACACTAGAACTTTGAGAGAAAAGAAAAGCTTTGAGTGTTTCTTAAACTTTGCAAATGATCTAAAAGTGGTGCAAGCTCCTCAAGGCATTCTATTTATAGAGAAATGAAACAAATGGAGGGAGCTCATGGTGATGAAGAGCTTCGGCCATGAGGTGCAGATTGGAGGCATTCCATGAGTTCCATGAGGTGAGATAATGTGTTCTTAAGGTATGGTGAGGTATGGCTTAAGGTATGGTGAGGTATGGTTCAAGGTATGGCTTCAAGCATGGTTCTTTGAGTGAGAAAACAATTTAATATGTGGTCAAAGGGGGAGGATGTGGCCGAAATGCATCAGCCCATGGGAGGAGAGTTTCTTGCATTTTAATTGTGGTTTAGAGTTGTGTTTAGGTGTATCTTTGATTATGCTTAAGATTAGGAATTTGTAAGAAAGTGTTTAGGTAAGGTAAATGGGTAATTAAGGTGGTCTAGACATAATTAAGGAGTGGTCTTGCACCATTAGTGAGTTAAATCCTCAATTTAGAGTCTAAACAACTCTAGACACATTTCCTTGATTTAAGGAATTGGAGAGAGAAAATACTATTTAAGATTCCAAGACTAGGAATCTTGAGTTCTAAAAAGGGATTTAAGTTTAATCTAAGCAATTTTAGGTTCTAATTAACTTTAATAAATTATTTTGGCTCTAGATTAATTAGGGAAATAAATTAATCTTCGTTTAGAGCCTAATATTGCTTAGGTTTGCTTAATTACGTCATTAAGCTTAAAAACACTATTCTAGGGGCAAAATCGTAATTTTGCACTAAAACTGCCCGGGACCACCGGGACTTGAACAGAGACCTCTAGACACATGAAAACATGTTTTTAAACCTCTGGGGAAAGTTCCGGGCTCAAACGGCACCATTACCCAGAAAAACGCTATAGGGGTATTTTGGTCATTTTGACCAAATCATGAAAACGAAATTTTTGCTTCCGAAAGCATTCAAAGGCCATTCAATCCCCTCCAAACATTGAGTTGACCCTTCGAGGATGACCGAGTTGGTTACCCTCGAGTTCGGGTCAGGAAATGACCCCAGGGGCATTTTGGTCATTTCCCTCGGACAGAGAAATCGGGGTGTTACAAAAATGATGTAATGATAAAGGAAAAGTTCATTGTAAATATGACATGTTAAGATTATGATGCATTATAAGACGCATGATTAAAAATTGACGAACCTCGGTTAAGTATTTGTCCGAACTTAAAATGAATCTTTGCATGCTCACTATTTTAGAATAATCCCGAGGTTCCTGGGGACTTTGATGATGACACTGTAGAATGAGGTACCTTACTGAGAATTCTTTAGCAAAATTCTCACTCCCTTTTCTTTATTTCCGTCATTGTCTCCAGATTCAGATGGCAACATTCGTCCTGTTCATTGATACCCCTACTTGGGAATTTCACTATGATCCGGTGCATCGCTCGTATCATTTTGAAGGGAGGTGTGCAGTTCGTGTTTTTATTTACATAGGTCATCCATTTGCACATCCTGTCCCTAGTTATCGATTTTCTCCTACTTCTCCCTATGGCGATGAAATGGTTTTCGAACATGCACGTCCACTTGATGAAAGGATGTTACGTTCTTATCCCGCTTCATCTGCTGTCCATGGATTTCCAGAGTATGTTCCCGAGATAAGATATTCTGAAACTGATCCTTCAGAGGACACTCCTACTCATGTATATTCTGAGAGCTCTGCTCCTACTCCCACACGTGTAAGAGAGGGTAGTGAGGAAACAGTTGTTCAGCCGAGGTTAGCAAGAAGGCCGTCCATGCGACTCCAGCCTAGCGCATCTGATGTGTCCCCTCCCGAGGGAGCTCATCAGTGGATCGGATTTATTCCCCCATTTCCAGGACAGTGGCCATAGAGGGTTCTTAGTAGATTTATGTGTGATCATGCACCCTAGTTTTAGGATAACCTTCCCGGCTTATGGAGTTATCTAGTTTAGGGGCATGTATTTCCTTATGTATATTTTCTTTTATGGGTTTGCATAAGATAATGATGTATGAACATAACCCACCCTTTGAGTGAGGTTATTGTATGTAAATATATGCTATAATGTGCTTATGGATGTTATATGATGGAGCCTAAGTGATATGATGTGATATATTCTTAAACATCTTATTATACTCCGCTTACTCGTTCACGTTGTACTCGGCTCACGTTTTCAATTATGTGTTTAAAAAAAAAATGGCTCGTAATTTCACTAAGTATTTTCAAATTATGAAGAAAGAACCAAAGCAAGGAGTAAAGTCTAGTCATTAATCAGATTCAACCTAGGTGTATCTGCTTAATTACTAGGGTGTGACACTATGCATAATAGGTAAGAAACTAGCTAACTAGAAATACCGTAAAGCTAGAATTTAACATAGTTTCGACCCATTTGTTTTTGGAACTTATCCAAACTGTTTTAATGGGAGCATAATCAGATTAGGAGTGTTTAGACATGAAAAACTTGGTAACATTTGGATTAGAATCGAATTCTAGCACCTATAGGGAAACTAGTAACTAGAAAGCCGTAAAAGTGCAAGTTTAGAACTCTTAGAATATTTATTTTTCTGGATTCTGTCCAGCACCCTTACAACATGATAAACGTGATTAATAATTAGTCCTTAAGCATAGGAATGCCTCATAATTGATTTAGATTTAATTCATAGTGCCTTAGGCGAAGACGGAACCGAAAAAGGGTCTAAAACGTAAGTTCTAGAACCCCGTAACCACAAGTTAGAAATTCTGCCCTATGCTTTTCAGATTTGAGAATGAATATGAGAATTAGGAATGATGATTAATTATGAGCCCTTAGGTGCATAACATATGAACGACGGATGTTAGAGAACTATATCTCATGATTAAGACCCGTAAGGGTCAAAGCATAAGCTACCGTAAGGATAAACGATTGAATGTTCCATGATGATGCATGTGGTATGTAAATGATGATGATGTTATTCATATGAGGAATTCATGAGGATATATGTTTATGTGGCATAAAGTAAATTTGGAAGGAATTCGACGTAATGCCAACGTGCCGCCGAATTCCCGACGAATTTGGGGACTTAAAGAGATTTTGAAAATTAAGGTACTAAGATGGGTTCTAGGATGATACCGGTTCGGCCGAGCACCTCCATAGAACTCATGTGACATCGGTACCAATTTATACTCTTAGGTGACACCGGTTCGGCCGAGCACCCCTAAGAGAATTGCCCCCTAACCCGTACTCAGATAGTCGGGATTTATGATTTATGATACGCTTATCGTTAAGTGGTAAGTAAGAACTAGTGACGACTAGTTAAGGTATAAGCTCATAACCTAGATATGTGACACGTTCTGGGTGACACCGGTTCGGCCGAGCACCCCCAGTTCGATTGTCTTTTAGGGTGGCCCATGAGGAAGAGAAGTTTCATGATTATGATTATGTCACTAAGTTTGTCCCATATGAATGTTTCTATTGCCACTTTATGCCACTAAGTATGATGATGCTTGATGTTATGTTTTATGTATGTGCATTAGGTACTACCATGCATACATCTTCTATTATGTTGCATTCATGACATTAAGATCATCCTAAAATGAATGGACCTTGGCTAAAGTATATTTTAAAGTTTAAAATGAACTTAATGCATGTTCAGTCATTTTGTATAATTAAACCCAAGGTTCCTGAGGACGTAGATGATGACACCTAGGTAGTAGGAGGCCCTACTGAGATTCTTTAGCAAGATTCTCACTCCCTCTATCTCTTTCTTTCCGTCACGTCTTCAGATGGCGACGTTCGTAGTGTTCGTGGACACCCCGACATGGGAGGTGTACTATGACCCGGCTCACGGGTCATACCATTTTGAGGGGCAGTGCACGGTACGGGTTTTCATGTTCGTAGGACGCCCCTTTGCTCATCCCGTGCACACCCATCGCTTCTCCCCGACTGCACCCTATAGTGACGACAAGCGAGTTTTTGAGCGCGCGCGTACGCATGACGAGAGAGTGCTCCGCATGCACACCGCCGCCTTAGCCATGCGAGACTATCCCGATTACGTGCCCCGGACCTACTTCTTGGAGACCGACCCGTCTGAGGACCCGCCTACCCATTCGTATAGCGAGAGCTCTGCCCCCTCTCCACCATTGATGAAGGAGGGCAGTGAGGATACCGTGACTCAGCCATGACTTGCACGGCGACCGGAGATGCGGCCGCACCGCGGGGGTCACTCTCAATCCCCTTTCCGCCCGAGGAGCTTGCCCAGTTTCCCGGATACTTGCCTCGTTCGCGAGATGGACGTTAGTAGGAGGTGACGATCGACCGATGGAGTACCCGGTTAGAGCACACACCACTTAGATAGGGATAAACCTTCTTTTGTTTAGAGGTTATTTCATTAGATGCACTCGGGTAGGGGAGTAGATCATGTTTATGTTTATGTTGTATTTCCTTTCATGTATTTCCCTTGTACTAAATTAAGTCACACACTTATAAGTGGGCAAGTTATATATATGAAATGATATTCAGTGTTATTCATGGTGTGCCTTATGCTATGACGTTATGAGATGTATGTTTTGATCGTTATATGATGTATCGCATCACGCGGCTCTCACTTTGTATTTCAAAAAAAATTTACCCGTATTTTCCGCTAAGTATTTCTAAGTAAAAATGAGAACTATGAAGTAACAGACTAATGATTAACCTAAGTATGTTCTAGAGTATTGGGTTAAAAATTAGGATGTTACACCATACCTTGAACCATACCTCACTATACCTTGAACCATACCTCACCATGCCTCAAGATCACAACATCTCATCTCATGGACCTCATAGGGTTGCCCTTGCTTGGCCGAAACTCCCCCTCCCTCTTGCACCTTGCATTTGTTTCATTTCTCTATAAATAGCATGCTTGGGTGAACTTGCATCATTTGGGGTTCATTTGCTAAGTGTAAGTTCTCAAAGAGCACTTCAAAGTTTTCTTTTCTCTCAAGTTCAAGTGTTCAAGTTCTTCATCCTCTTCTCTCATCCCAATCTTCAAATCACTTGGTAGGGATTTTCTTTCAACTATTTCCTTCATTTAAGTTCTTATTCTAGTTATGTATGTATGGTTTCTCTTGAGTCTTTTTAGAACTTCTATCCCTCTCCTTTTTCTTCTTCATTTTCGGCCATGGGCCTTTGAGGACAAGGGAATGAGAGCTTGATGATGAGGTTTCATGATGATGTTCATCACTTGAACAATCTTTAAAGCTTGATCTTTGTTCTTAAGTTAAAGATGTTTTTAGTCCTTTTCTCCTTGAACCTTGGGATCCTTAACTTTGATGATATCTTAAAATGGTTATATGAACTCAATGATGAGGACCCATGGTGTTAGTGTTAATACATCACTAAGATCATGGTCTCTAGAGTTTCAAATGTTTCCTTTTCTTCTTAAAAGTTTCAGTTCCTTTCCTTTTCTCCTTTTCATGATTTGGGCCAACACTTGTTGGATGGTCCAACATGATAGCTTGATGATGAGAGTTCTAAATGGTGACTTTATGTTCACCATAAAGGAATCTCTAAAGCTTGAGTTTTCATGAAAATGTTATATAGATCACTTATGGCTTTGTTTCCTTAAGGAATATTATTTTGAGTTCTAAGAACTCTTGTCTTCACTTTATCTTGTCATGATGAGTGTGGGTTGAGGTTTAAGTTCCTTTAAAGTCTTGTATGAGCGCTAATAAGAAATAAAATGGACTAGCATTCATATTTAAATTCAAGCTTATGCATTACATATTTACTTTGAGCTTTGCATTCATATTTATTTTCCAAGCCATCACTTAAAGTTGAAGGATAAAGAATGGAGTGCACCTCATATTTACATTCTTGTCTAGCATATTTACTCTTTATCACTAAAGAACATAAAGATTTAAAATGAGAGCTTGCATTATCACCTAACTAATTCTCAAAGCCTTTCTATTTCGGCCTTAAAGTCGATTGTTGCTGGGCCTAGAGCACTAAAATAAAGAAATCAACTTGCATTGCATATTTAAATTTCAAGTCTTGCATATTTAAATTTCAAGCCTTGCATATTTATATTTCAAGTCTTGCATATTTACTTTAAGTTCTCACTTTACTCTATAATGAAAGATAAAAATAATGCGCATAGCATATTTACATTTTGTCATCACTTAAAGACCTTAGAGTTCAAAGACTTGCCCATTTTATCTCAAGTTAAAGTTTAATGTGGGAGCATTCTTTGAATGCATAATTTCGGTTATGTAGTAATGGTGAGCTTGGAATAAGTTTCATCTAGCTACAAGGGCCAACAATCTAAGTTTTAAGATTTTCTTTAAGCCTCATGAAATTTATGAGATTAAGACCAACAAGATTTATGAATTTAGTTCTCTTTTAAGGAGGGATCAAGTGGTCACTGACCTAAGGATGTTTTTAGCCTCTTTTACAAATAAAATGGTTTGCAAAAGAGTTTTAGAAGTCCTAAAATGATTCCAAGGGAAACTAGCAACTTATATGCTTTAGAAAAGTCAAGTTATGCATCTTTTTAGGACTTGATGTTTCAGTTCTGCCATGATGAGTTTGCTGTTGTATGATGATGTTTTGGTGTGTTAGAATGTGTGAAAATTATGTATGATGAGGTAGGAACATTTCTATGCATAATAGGAGGGAAACTAGCTTTCTAGAAAAATCGTAAAGTCAAGATTTAGCATAGTTTTAGCCCATTTATTTTTGGATATTGCCCAAACTGTTTCAATGGGAATATAATCAGATTAGGATTGTTTAATCATGAAAAATTTGGTTACAATTGACGTAGGATTGAATTTTATCACCTATACAGAAACTAGTAACTAAAAAACTGTAAAATCGCAATTCTAGAACTCTTAGAACATTTAGTTTCTGTTTCTGTACAGCACCCTTAATATGTGGTATAAATGATTTATAATTAGTTCAAAGGTTTAGGAACACCTCATAAATAGTTTAGATTTAATTTATAGCGCCTTAGGCGAAAACGGACTTGAGAAAGGGTCTGAAACGTAAGTTCTAGAACCTCGTAATCATAGATATGTAACTCTGCCTTGGGGTACGATGCTGCCCAGAATTGTTAAGGAACAAAAATGAAGGTAAGATTTGTTAGATGTAAATCCTTAGGTGTATGAGAGGTTGATAGGAAATGATAGAATAATTACATCTTAAGTTAAGGCCCGTAAGGGTCAAAGCATAAGATACCGTAGGATCAAGAGCATGATGAATTTTCAATGTTGCTTATGAACGTATGAGAACGATTGTGTCAACGTATGAATTTATGGTTGAGGATGCATGATCCATTTATTTATGTGGCATAAAGTAAATTTGGATGAAATCCGGCAAGCTGCTGTCGCGCTGCCGAATTTCTGACAAATTTGAGGACTTAGAAAGTTTTTGAAAAACCTATGAGATTTTATGAGGTACTAAGATGAGTTCTCAGATGACACTGGTTCGGCCGAGCACCTCCAGAGAACTCATGTGACATTGGTACCAAGATGAATTCTTGGGTGACATCGGTTCGGCCGAGCACCCCCAAGAAATGCCCCCAAGCCTGTACTAGATAAGTCGGGATTATGTTTATGATTATGATACGCTTATCGGGATTGATAAGTAAGAACTAGTGACGACTAGTTAAGGTATGAGCTCATAACCTAGAGATGTGACATGTTTTGGGTGACACCGGTTCGGCTGAGCACCCCCAGAACGATTATCTTTTAGGGTGGCCTATGAGGAAGTAAAGTATGATGATTATGTCACAAAGTTTTCCCATATGAGATTCAATTGCCACTTTATGCCACTATTACGATGTTCTTAATGTTATGATTATTATTCTTGCATTAAGTAGAGCCATGCATACATTCTTTAATATGTTGCATCCATGTCATTAAGAATCATACTAAAATGAATGGACCTTGGCTAACTACGTTTCAAAGCTTAAAAATGGACTTAATGCATGCTCATTTATTTCGTATACTAAATCCAAGGTTCCTGAGGACGTAGATGATGACACCTAGGTAGTAGGAGGCCCTACTGAGATTTTCGAGCAAGATTCTCACTCCCTCTATCTCTTTTCCTTGGTCACGTCTTCAGATGGCGCCATTCGTGATTTTTGTGGACACCCCAACGTGGGAGGTGCATCATGATCCGGACCACGGGTCATACCATTTTGTGGGTCGCTGCGTCGTTCATGTATTTATGTTCGTTGGATGGCCCTTTAGTCATCCGTACATAGCCATCGATTCTCTCCTATCTTACCCTTCGGCGACGACTTCGTGTTCGAGCGCGCACGCCCTCGAGAGGAGCGGATCCGCCGCACCCCACCGACAGCCTTTGCCATCTGGGACTACCCACAGTATGTGCCCCGCTTGCCTTCATCATTCTCCGAGACGGACCCTTCGGAGGACTCTGCTACTCAGGTACCCTCCGAGGGATCTTCCCCCACTGTGCCAATGGAAGTTGGGGAGGGTAGTGAGGCTTCTGTCACTCAGCCGGTACGTGGAGGATGGGTGAAGATGATTCCCCATCGTGGAGCTCAGGCCTGACCGATGCAGCGCATAGCCACCCCGGCCGAGATAGCCCAATGGATTGGATACATCCCTCCTTTCCAGAGAGGCCCGCAGTAGGAGACGACCATCTTGTTCTGGTGCCCGAGCTTTGGCTAGGCCAGGATAGCCTCCTTTTGTCTTAAGGCTATCTATCTGTAGGTGCACTAGAGTTAGGAGAGTTTCTTTTTATGCCTTTTGTTGTACTTTCGTCTTCCATGTATTTCTATTCCAGTTGTACCAAACTAAGTTCCACTCTACATAAGTGGGCATATTATATTATATAGATATGCAGTTCAGTTTTATTGTGATATGCCTTTACTTGCTTTATGTTATGATGTTATGAGATGCTTACTTTATTTCCTCTCATACCTTATTGTTCACAGTGTCGCGCGACTCTCACTTTGTTTTTTTAATTCAAAAAAAATTTACCAGTATTTCCGCTAAGTATTTTAAAGTAATAAGGAAACTATGACGTAACAGACTAATGATTAACCTAAATATGTTCTAGAGTATTGGTTTAAAAATTAGGATGTTACAACTTTCCCATTGGAGATAATGTACCCTTCTTTTAAACTCCTAAGCCTAGTTATATTTATCGCTCCTTTTCATAACAAGTAAGGTTAAAGATGAGTTGTCCTACCCTTTCATTTTCTACCTTGTGTAAGTCGTGAGTATTGATATTACCTAACATAGTCACCTATGCCCAGTAGAATCATAATCTTCAAAAGTGCTTGAATTGTTGGTAAATCCTCACAATACATGTTTCTCATTGCTTTCATTTCTTCCATTTTGACCCGTCACACCTATCCTTTTGGTATAACCAAGTACACATAACGAACTTCGAGGGTGAAATTCTTTTTAAGGATGAGAGTAATGTAACGCCCTGGTTTTTCCTATGTACAAATGATCAAAATACCCTTGAGGTCATTTTTACCTGGGAAATAAGGATAGCTAGTCCTGGCCATCCTCAAAGGGTTGTTTTAATATTGAATGGGGATTATGTGAATTATGCGTGTTAATAAAGGTGAAGAATCTCATTTTTGGTTTCCTCGCGAAAGTACCAAAATACCCCTGTAGTAATTTAACGCGGAATTAATTGCCGATTGGACCCGTTCTTTACCCGAGAGTTTGAAATGTTGCTTTTAAGCAATGTTTTATGTCTGTTTAAGCCAGGGTGGTCCTGGGGAGTTTTTGTACAAATTACAATTTTGCCGCTAATTAAAGGCATAATGAGCTCAATTGTGTGATTAAGGAAATATACGCAAGATTAGGCTCTAATTAAAGATTAATTAATTTTAATCATCAATTTAGAGTCAAAATAATTAATTGAGGTTAATTAGGGCCTAAGATTATTTAGGGAAATTCAAAATCCCTCCTCAATCTAAGACTTTGTGTCATGTCATTTGAAATAGTGTTTTCTCTCTCCAATTCCTTAAATCATGGAAACCATGAGTGATGAGATTCCTTGCTAATAAAGGTGGATTTGCACTAACTGAGCAAGACAACTCTTTAATCTTGTGTTGCATGGCCTTAATCATTTGTTACCTTACCTAAACATTCATTTACCAATTCCTAACCAAATGCCTAATCAAGTTTATCTCTAAACACAATTCTTAACACAAAAGAAAGAAAATATCTCCTTTCCCCCCAAGCCTTCCTCATGGCAAGCCATCCCCCCTTCCCCCATACCTCCACATGAGAACTCCTCCATCACACACTCTCACCCTTGTCTTTTAAAACACTTATGCACTCAATGAAAACTCACACTTTACTATTCATTTTTGTGGATTTCCAACTTGTCCAAAAAAGTATTAGAGGATTTTCTCTTCTCTCTCATCTCAAGACTCTTTTTTCTTCCTCCACCACCACAAGAACCACCATCCACCACCACCTCTCAATCTTAAACCACTACAAACCACCCTCAAGAAACACAACTTTTCCATCCATAAACATCAAAGCTCAAGAAAAATCTTTCTTCTCTTTTCTTTCCCTTTGGCCGAAATTGTTCTTGCCTTTAAAGGAGATTTATTCTTCTCATTTCTTCTCAAAGATCAAGGCTTTCTTTTGCTCAAACAAGAAACTATCTTTGGTAGGGATTTTTACTTTGAGTCTTTCTCTTTTTCTTTGATTATTTTGGGTTTGAATGAATGTTGAAGTATTGGCTCTCTCCTTTTCTTTCTTTCTTTTCGATTTCAAGTTTTCTTTTTCGGCCTTGATGTTCAAGAATCATGGCTTGATGATGAGGATCTTTGATGATTGGCTGCAAAACTATCATTTGTTTGACCTTTAAAGCTCAAGATTTCATTTTTGGTTTTAAAGGCTCCTAGCAAGTGAAAATATTATTTGGTTTTCTTTGTTGGTTTTTCCTTTGAACTTGATGGTGAGTCTAAGGAACCATAATGATGAGAGACTCTAAAGTCATGTCCATCTTGTAAGATTGATTAGTGATTTAGAGTTATTACTCTAAATAGGAGTCTTGAGCTTAAAACCTAAAGAAATAACAAATGGAAATGCATTCATATTTATCTTCCAAGTCTTTGCATTTCATATTTATATTTGAGCCTTGTATATCATATTTATTTTGAACTTATCACCTAAATCTTGAAGATAAGAAAATGAATGTGCATTTCATATTTATATTTCTTGTCTAACATATTTTATGTTTCGAGCCATCACCTAAATCTTAAAGATTAAAAATGACCTTGCATTCTCATGTTTAGATTAAAGCTTTGCATATCATGTTTATATTTCCATTGCCATCACCTTATAATATCAAAATTAAAATGAGGCTTGCATTAGCATGTTTAAGTTTAGTCATCACCTAAATATCCAAAGCCCAAGATTCAACCTGTAACACCCCAATTTTTCCTATATATAAATGACCAAAATGCCCCTGAGGTCATTTTTACCGGGAGAATGAGGATAGCCGGCCTTGACCATCCTCAAAGGGTTGTTTTAATGTTGAACGGGGACTATGTGTGTTATGCGCGTTAATAGAGCAGAAGAATCTCATTTTTGGGTTTCTACACCCAAAATTACCAAAAATGATTAACGCGAGATTAACTATCGATTGGACCCGAACTTTACTCGGGAGTTCGAAATATTATTTTTAAGGAATGTTTAATGTCTGTTTAAGCCCGAATGGCTTCGAGGAGTTAATTATTTTTGTGAAAAATTACCATTTTGCCCCGAATTAAGGCCATGATGAGCTTAATTGCGTGATTAACAAAACCTAAGCAATATTAGTCTCTAATTAAAAATTAATTAACTCTAATAATTAATCTAGAGTCAAAATAATAAAGTGAGGTTAATTAGGGCTTAAGATTGCTTAAAGAAACTCAATATCCTTTTCTTAATTCAAGACTTTATGTCATATTTCATGAAATAACGTTTTCTCTCTCCAATTTCCTTAAATTAAGGAAATCAAAGATGTGATTGAATTTCTTGTTGAATGAGATTTGATTCCACTAAGTGAGCAAGAGCACTCCTAAACCATGTCTTAAGTGGCCTTAATCACTCACTTTCTTACCTAAACACTTGATTACAAACTCCTAATCAAAGACCTAATCAAATATACTCCTAATACACATGAAATGAAAATATCTCCTCCCCATTTCCCTTAATGTAACCGACACCACTCCTGTAACATCCCCTGCTACTTTATGGATTGACGATTATCCCCACAAACCAACATGGGATTTTTCAACGTGCTTTGTCCTCACTCGCACGCTTCCTAGGACAACTTCCTAGGAGGTCACTCATCCCAAAATTGCTCCAAGTCAAGCACACTTAACTATGGAGTTCTTTAGTGATGAGCTACCGAAAAGAAGATACATCTTGTTGATATAGGTAGTACAAATCAATTCATATAAGCCCTCCTTAACTGT
Organism: Dalbergia cochinchinensis; assembly: GCA_031216125.1. Taxonomy (NCBI): domain Eukaryota; kingdom Viridiplantae; phylum Streptophyta; class Magnoliopsida; order Fabales; family Fabaceae; genus Dalbergia; species Dalbergia cochinchinensis. Next base: position 18,772,559 of record CM062375.1, on the reverse strand, counting down.
ATAGTCCCATACCTATACAGTCTCAGGATCCCTCTCATTCGGGTGTGTAATCGGTTCATTCATGTACCCCTCCACTTTCAAAGTCTGCAAAGAGCTGCTCCTTATCTGTTCCTCCTTGCACCGGCGATCACTCCTCAACTTCGCAATCCCCAGGAGTTACATGCCCACCAGCTTCCGTACTGGGAGAGGTGCAGGCTCTGATACCATTTGTAACATCCCCTACTGCTTTATGGATTAACGACTGTCCCTACAAACCAATATAGGTCTTTTCAGCATGCTTTGTCCTCACTTGTACGCTTCCTAGGAAAACTTCCCAGGAGGTCACCCATCCGAAAATTGCTCCAAGTCAAGCACGCTTAACTATGGAGTTCTTTAGTGATGGGCTACCGAAAAAGAAGATGCATCTTGTTGTTATAGATAGTACAAATCAATTCATATAAGCCCTCCTTAACTGTATAATCCCATACCTATACAGTCTCAGGATCCCTCTCATTCAGGTGTGTAATCGGTTCATTCATGTGCCCCTCCGCTTTCAAAGTCTGCCAGAAGCTGCTCCTTGTTCGTGCCTCGTTACACTGATGATCACTCCCCGACTTCGTAATCCCCGGGCATTACAACTCCCCCTCTATTCATCTCATTACATTTGATTTATTTACTTACACACACAGGAAAAGCCATACCTAGCCATACCCAAACTCATACCTAACTATTCCATGAAGTAATACACACAAATGAGATATTTTCTCTCCTCCTCCTCTTGATGTTGCCACAGCCACTCCTCCTTCTATAACCCTCTCATATTTCAATTTCTCTATAAATACCCACTCAAGGAAGCTTACAATACCTTTTGCTTATTCCTGCAAATTTAGTTCAAAGGTCATTCAAAGATTTCTCTCTATTTCTCTCATTCTAAAGAGTTCTTCTTCTTCTTCCTCCTTCATCAAAGAAACCACAATCAACCACCATATCCCAACCTTAAACTACCACCCAACCACCGTAGATCTTTCCTAAAACACTTAACCTTCCACTTCCAAGATCGAAAACCCAAGACAAATCTTTCTCCCTTTTCTTTTTTCTTGGTTGAAACTACTTTGGGCTCCAAGGAAGAATTATTCTTCTCATCTCTTTTCAAGATCAAGCTCTTTTCCTTCAACAAGAAAAATATCTTTGGTAGGGAGTTTGTTTCAAAGTTTTCATTCTTTTTTTTTGAACCATTTTTGGTTGGAATGTTGGATTGATTGGAAATATTTTCTTCTTCCATGTTCTCTTATTTTTAGGGTTTGAATGAATGTTGGAGTGTTGGTCCTTTCCTTTTCTTTCTTTCTTTTCAGTTTCAAGTTTCCTTTTCTTTTTTTTTCCCTTTTCGGCCTTGATGGTCTTATTGTTTAAGAATCATGGCTTGATAATGAGGATCTTTGATGATGATTGCAAAACCATCATTTGTTTGACCTCTAAAGCTTAAGATTTCATTTTTAGTTTTAAAAATTCCTAGCAAGTGAAAATATTATTTGGTTTTCTTTGATGGTTTTTCCTTTAAGCTTGATGGTGAGTCTAAGGAGACAAGGTTCTTGGAACCATAATGATGAGAGACTCTAAAGCTCATGTCCATCTTGTAAGATCCATCAGTGTTTTAGAGTTGCTACTCTAAATAGGAGTCTTGAGCCTAGGACCTAAAGAAATAACAAATGGTGTAACATCCTAATTTTTTAACCCAATACTCTAGAACATAATTAGGTTAATCATTAGTCTGTTACGTCATAGCTTCCTTATTACTTTAAAATACTTAGCGGAAATACTGGTAAATTTTTTTTTGAATTATAAAAGCAAAGTGAGAGCCGCGCGACACATTAATTAATAATGCACGAAAGGTAATAAAGCAAGCATCGCATAGCAACATGACATAAGCAAATAAAGGCACATCATGATAACACTGAACTGCATATTTATATAATATATGAAATGCCTACTTGTATAGAGTGGGGCTTAGTTTGATACATCATGAGCAATATAACTAAAAAGGAAATACAATAGAAAGTGCAACGGAAACTATAAAAGCAACTCCCCTACCCAAGTGCAACTAATGAGATGACCTCTAAGACAAAAGAAGGTTCATCCCTATCTAAGTGGTGTGTGCTCTACCCGGGTACTCTATCGGTCGTACGTCACCCCCTACTAACGTCCATCTCGTGAGCGAGACATATATCTGGGAAACTGGGCGAGCTCCTCGGGCGTAAAGAGGCGGAACGGGGATCGAGGGTGACCCCTGCGATGTGGCCGCATCTCCGGTCGTCGTGCAAGCCGTGGCTAAGTCACGGTGTCCTCACTGCCCTACCTTATCAGTGGTGGAGTGGGGGCAGAGCTCTCGCTATACGGATGGGTAGGCGGGTCCTCGGACGGGTCGGTCTCCGAGAAGTAGGTCCGGGGCACAAAATCGAGATAGTCACGCATGGCTGAGGCGGCGGTATGCATGTGGAGCACTCTCTCGTTATGAGTATGCGCGCGCTCAAAAACCCGCTCGTCGTCGCCGTAGGGTGTTGTCGGGGAGAAGCGATGGGTATGCACGGGGTGAGCAAAGAGACGTCATATGAACATGAAGACTCGCACCGTGCACTGTCCCTCAAAATGATATGACCCGTGATCCGGGTCATAGTGCACGTCCTACGTCGGGGTGTCCACGAAAACCATGAACGTCACCATTTGAAGACATGATGGAAAGAAAGAGATAGAGGAAGTGAGAATCTTGCTAAAGAATCTCAGTAGGGTCTCCTACTACCTAGCTGTCATCATTTACGTCCTTAAGAACCTTGGGTTTAGTACACAAAAATAAGTGAGCATGCATTAAGTCCATTTTTAGGTTCTAAAACATAATTTAGCTAAGGTCCGCTCATTTTAGCATGGTTCTTAATGACATGGATGCAAACATATTAATAGATGTATACATGGCTCTACTTAATTCAAGAATAATCATCATAACTCTAAGAACATCATAATAGTGGCATAAAGTGGCAATTAAATTCTCTTTGTGACATAATCATCATAACTTCCTCATAGGCCACCCTAAAAGACAAGCGCTCTGGGGGTGCTCGGCCGAACCGGTGTCACCCAGAACATGTCACATCTCTAGGTTATGAGCTCATACCTCAACTAGTCGTCACTAGTTCTTACTTATCAATCTCGATAAGCGTAACATAATCATAAACATAATCCCGACTTATCCAGTACGGGCTAGGGGGCATTTCTTGGGGGTGCTCGGCTGAACCGGAGTTACCCAAGAATTAATCTTGGTACCGATGTCACATGAGTTCTCTGGAAGTGCTCGGCCAAATCGGTGTCATCCGAGAACTCATCTTAGTACCTCATAAAAATTTCATAGGTTTTCAAAAACTTTCTGAGTCCTAAATTTGTCAGAAATTCGGTGGCATAACTGCGGCATGCCGAATTTCTTCCAAATTCTCTTTATGCCACATGAGTCAATCAAACATGCATCCTTCATCATAATTTCATGCATTCACATAGTCATCCTCATACTTTCACAAGCAACATTAAAAGTTTGTTATGCACTTGGTCCTACGATATTTTATGCTCTGACCTTTACGGGCCTTAAACTCGTGATGTAATTAACCTATCATCTCCTATCGAACTTTTATGCACCTAAGGGTTCTCTCTTTTCAAAACTTATCATTTATTTATGCTCTCAATTAAATCTAAACATCACCATTCCTTAGGGGCAGCGTTATAAACTTATAATTACGGGGTTTTAGAACTTGCGTTTTAGACCCTTTCTTGGTTCTGTCTTCGCCTAAGGCGCTATAAGTTAAACCTAAACCAATTATGAGTTATTCCTATATCAAAGAACTAATTATAAACCATGTTCTCTACATTATAAGGTTTCTGGAAAGATTCTAAGAATTAAATGTTCTAAGAGTTCTAGAATTGCGATTTTACGGTTTTCTAGTTACTTGTTTCTCTATAGGTGCCAAAATTCATTCCTACTTCAAATGTAACCAAATTTTTTGTGATTAATAAATCCTAATGTGATTATATTCCCATTAAAATAGTTTGGGCAGTGTCCATAAATAAATGGGTTAAAACTATGCTAAATCTTGACTTTACGGTTTTCCTAGAAAGCTAGTTTTGCTTTTAACACGCCTAGATGTGTTCCTACCTCATCATACATAATTCTCACATATCATAACATCATCATACAGCAGCAAACCCATCATGGAAGGATCGAAATATTAAATCCCAAAAAGATACATAACTTGATATCTTTAAACACATAAGTTGCTAGTTTCTCTTGGAATCATTTTCAAGATTTCTAAAACTCTTTTGCAAACCATTTTATTTCGTGAAAGAGACTAAAAACAATCTTAGGTCAGTGACCACTTAATCCCTCCTTCAAAAGAGTTGAATTCTTAGAACCATGTTGGTCTTGAACTCAAACAAATTCATGAGATTTAAAAGGATTCTTAAAACTTGACATATTGGTCCTTGAAGCTAGATGAAACTCATTCCAAGTTCATCATCACTACAAGGCCGAAATTATGCATTCAAAGAATGCTCCCTCATTAAACTTTAACTTGAGATAAAATGGGCAAGTCTTTGAGCCCTGAGATCTTTTAAGTGATGACATAATTTAAACGTGCTATGCACTTCATTTTTTATTCTTCATTACAAATTAAAGTGAGAACTTAAAGTAAACGTGCAAGACTTGAATATAAAAATGCAAGACTTAAAATAAATATGCAAGACTTGGAATATAAATATGCAAGGCTTGAAATATAAATATGCAAGTTCATTTCTTCATTTTAGTGCTCTAGGCCCAGCAACAATCGACTTTAAGGCCGAAATAGAAAGGCTTTGAGATTTAGTTAGGTGATAGTGCAAACCTCATTTTAAGTCTTTACGTTCTTTAGTGATGAAAGGTAAATATGCTAGACAAGAATATAAATATGAGATGCACTCCATTCTTTAGCCTTTAACTTTAAGTGATGGCTTGGAAATTAAATATGAATACAAAGCTCAAATTAAACATGCAATGCATAAGCTTGAATTTAAATATGAATGCTAGTTCATTTTATGTCTTATTAGAGTTCATACAAGACTTTAAAGGAATTTAAACCTCAACCCAAACTTATCATGACAAGACAAAGTAAAAACATGAGTGAACCTCAAGGGTTCTTTAAAACACAAGGTTTCTTTGCTTGGAATGTAAACATAAATAACATTTTTATTAAAACTCAAGCTCTAGAGGCCTCATTGTGATGAACACATAGTCAACATCTAGAAGCTCCCATCATCAAGCCATTGTGAACTCCCTTGGCCAATATGGCCGAAAATATGAAGGAAGAAAAGGAAAAGGAACCGAAAACTTTTTAGAAGAAAAAGAAACATTTGAAACTCTAGAGACCATGATCTTGATGATGCATTAACACAAACATCATGAGTCCTCATCATGGAGTTCATGTGACCATTTTAAAATATCATCAAGGTGAGAGGTTTCAAAGTTCAAGAAGAAAGAGCAAAGAAAACATCTTTAACTTAAGAACAAAGATCAAGCTTTAGAGATTATCCAAATGATGTACATTATCATCATGGAACCTCATCATCAAGCTCTCATTCCTTTGATTCTCAAGGGCTCAAGGCCGAAACAAGGATGAGAAGAAAAAAAAAAGAAGTTCTTGAAAGGATTCAAGCGAAACTAAGAACACATAAAGGAATTAAGAACTTTTAAATGAAAGAAATCTTGAAAGAAAATCCCTACCTAGTGATTAGGAGGTTGGAATGAGAGAAGAGAATGAAGAACTTGAAGAACTTGAAGACTTGAACTTGAGAAAAAGGAAGCTTTGAAGTGTTTCTTTGAAACTTACACTTTGCAAATGAACCCAAAATGATAGAAGTTCACCCAAGCAAGCTATTTATAGAGAAATGAAACAAATGAAGGGTGCATGGAGGGAGAGGAGTTTCGGCCATTAGCATGGAGGGAGCCCATGAGTTCCATGAGGTGAGATAATGTGGTCTTGAGGCATGGTGAGGTATGGTTCAAAGTATGGTGAGGTATGGTTCAAGGTATGGCTTCAAGCATGGTTCTTTGAGTGAGAAACAATTCAACATGTGCGGTAAAAGAGAGAGAGGTGGCCGAAATGCATCAGCCATGAGGGGAGGGTTTCTTGCATTTTAATTGTGGTTTAGAGTTGTGTTTATGTGTATCTTTGATTAGGATTAAGGTTAGGAGTTTGTAAGAAAGTGTTTAGGTGAGAAAATGGGTAATTAAGGTTGTCAAGACATAATTAAAGAGTGTTCTTGCATCATTAGTGAGTTATAAATTCATTTTAGTGTATAAACATCTCTAGACACAATTCTTTGATTTAAGGAATTGGAGAGAGAAAACACTATTCAAGATTCCAAGAGTGAAATCTTGAGTTTTAGAAAAGAGATTTAAATCTAATCTAAGCAATCTTAGGTTCTAATTAATTTTAATAATTTATTTTGACTCTATATTAATTATGGAAATTAATTAATCTTCGTTTAGAGCCTAATATTGCTTAGGTTTGCTTAATCACATCGTTAAGCTCAAAAACACTATTATAGGGGCAAAATCATAATTTGCACTAAAACTGCCCGGGACTGCCGGGACTCAAACAAATGTTTTGGAACATTTAAAAACATGGTTTTGAACCTCTGGGGAAAGTTTTGGGTTCAAACGGCACCTTTACCTGCGTAAAACGCTATAGGGGTATTTTGGTTATTTTGACCCGAAACTGCATAAAATGAGACTTTCGCCTCCGAAACCACTCAAGGGTCATTCAATCCCCTTCAAACATTGAGTTGGCCCTTTGAGGACTGCCGGGTCGGTCATCCTCGAATTCCAGGCCGAAAATGACCTCAGGGGTATTTTGGTCATTTTCCACTCAGACAGAAAAATCGGGGTGTTACATTACTCCCCTCCTTAAAAAGAATTTCATCCTCGAAATTCGTACCTTAGGAGAGCTTTGGATACTTGGTCTTCATCTCCGATTCTAATTCCCACGTGAATTCTTCGATCTTGTCCCGTCCCCATGCCACTTTCACCAAAGGAACAGACTTGTTCCTCAACTGCTTGACTCCGCGATCCACGATCCTCGTTGGTGGCAGGTTGAAAGTTAGGTCCTCCCTTAACTGGATTAACTAAAAGTTAGGTTTACTTAATTTAGAGGTTTAAGTATTTAAGAGATAATGAAAGTGCTTATTTTATGAGATGATGGGCCTATGATATATTTGAGAATTTATGTGATGATTATGTCTGTATACTTGGATACCAATTACAAGACTTATTGTGGCATGTTATGATTACACTTGGAATATTTAAGATGCATATGTTGAAGTAATATGAAAGCACGTGACATTATATGATATGTTTGTGTTCTTGCATCTTAATATAACATGCTAAGGTTAAGGTGACATAAAACTTATGGAAATGATCCTCTAGACTCCTCGAATTAAAGGTTATGAGAGGTAATCTAATAAGAAAGTGATCATTTGGACTCCCCGAATTAAAAGTTACAAAAGGTGATCCTTGCCCCCTATCCCGTACTTTAAAAGTTGGGTATTAACTTATCATAAGGATAAGGGTATGCTAGTGATGACTAGTGAGGTATGAGCTCATAACCTAGAACTCTCAAGAGGAGAGAGTAATAGGGTGGCCCCAATGAGAGAAAAGAATAGATTAAGTCACCTAAAGAATAAAATGAAGTAATTCATGCTATGTTTACCATGTGCTATATGTATCACTTATGTTTCTATATAGTATGTTGCACCTTGTGTTGACATGCATTTCATGATAGGGTATGATGCATTCATAATATCCAAGATTCATATTAAAATGAACGGGCCTGGTATTTGGTATTTTAGAACTTAATAATTGAACCTTGTGCATGCTTGCTATTTCATAATAAAACCCGAGGTTCCTAAAGACGTAGATGATGACACTAGGATAGAAGGACACCTTACTGAGATTCTTTACCAAGTTTCTCACTCCCTCTATCTTTTCTTTCCATCACGTCTTCAGAGGATGATGGCGTCGTTTGTGATATTCGTTGAGACGCCGACTTAGGAGCTCCATTTTGATGCCATACAACAGTCATACCATTTTGTGGGCTGCTGTTCCATCCATTTGTTCGTGTTCCTAGACTGCCCGTTTGCTCACCTAGTCTCCAGTTTCCATTTCTCTCCTACTTCTCCTTTTGCTGATGAGCTTCTCTTTGAGTGCACGCGCCCCCATGGAGAGTAGACTCGTCATACCCCTGTTACTACCTCCACTGTCTGAGACTATCTGGAGTACGTTCCCTGCTCTCCTTCTGCTCATTCGGAGACTGACCCATCCGAGGACTCAGCCACCTAGATCCCATCTGTTGGTTTTTCCCCTACTGTACCTATGGAGATAGGTGGAGGCAGTAAGGCTATGGTGACTCAGCCAATCCGAGGAGCTAGAGTGGCGATGCGACCCTGTCATGGAGCTCATGTCCGACCTACTCACCGTTTGGCCACTTCAGTCGAGCTAGGCCAGTGAATTGGTTATAATCCTCTCCCTTGGGACCGCCGACAGTAGGAGTTGGCAATAGACTTATTAGTGCATGCATGCATATTTTACATAGGAAAGCCTTCTTTTGCTTTTAGAGGTAATCTACTTTAGATACACTCGTGTAGACGAGGTTTTTGGGGTATGTGTAACATCCTCCCAAGTACAATGTCATCCTTAAGTCATGACATTAGACTTGAGAGTTGTTACTTATAAACTATCGGACCTTTCTTAAATAACTATAGCAAATGCGATAAGATCGCATAATAACTAGCATAATTTGGTTAAAATATATAACAAAGAAACACAACATTTATTGAATACATAGCTAAGTACAACAGGAAGCTCTTCTAAGAGCTTTAATACATATATATTCTCTATTACATTTACATACACATATGCCTACAACTATATACAACATAATAACAATATCAACTACTAAACAACTGTAATTCCAAGTTCTTTCACGTAGCAGCCTCATCGCTTTCTAGATCAACCTGGAGGCGACATGGGAACACAAAACACATAGGGGTGAGGATTAAACAATTCTCAGTAGGGCAACTCCCTAAAGACTCACTCATATTGTCATCGTCATCGCCCCAGTCACTTCGGTTTATTAGAAAAAGAGTGATCATGCCTTTCATACCAATCGTTCATTTTTAAAGTTCCAAATCGTACTTCTGAAGTGGGTAGCTTTTAATAATTAATCACTTAATGCATATGTATTATAATGTCAAGCATCTAGTAAATCATCCTAAGCAGACATTCAAAAATAACAACCCAAACATAAGTAGAAATTTCATTCTTACAAGCATTGTCAAGTAAACTTATATGCAGAAACAATAATAAATTATGCATTCCTTTTCATGGCCAAGGAACTTAATGTAGTGCATTTTTCTCTTTTCATTGACACAGGAAAGGCTTAGTTTATATTATGCTGCAAAACTCAATTTAGTGCAACCTTCTCTCTTCATTGACATAGGAAAGATTTAGTTTATACCTAACGGGTATCTGCCGTGGATAACTCCACAATAGATAATTTGTACCAAATGGTATTTATAGTGGATCACACCACATAAGGGAAATAGATTGCTTATTAGGACTAAGCTCATTCCTATACGTGATCATCAGACTTCATTTTTTTCCATTTCCGAATCACACACAGTTCTATTTCTAGCTGATACGTCTACCGACTCATAATATCTCAGGGGAAGTTCCTCTTTTTGCTTTCCCCTTTAATTCAATCTAAGTCTTGTTTCTATTTTCTCCATATGTCAGAATATGCACGATTAAAGTTCATATATTCTCTTTTGCCACATATACATATCATTCACTGTTCTTTTCCAAATGCATGCATGAGGCACATATACACATTCATTCATAATATGATTTCAATCATGCCTCAAACCATTCCTTAAAGTCACTAGCATGCATTCATAAATGTCATACTTGAACCCAATGTCATTATTTCATCAACTCAAAGCATCAATTCATTTTTAGCACAATGGTAGATTTCACATATCTATAGCACAATTTATTTTGCATTTCAAACCATGAAATCCAAGGCTATAAAAATTATCCAAGATATTTCAATGTGTCCTCAAGGTCCTCTAAAAATTTCAGGGTAATTAGAGTTCTCTAACTATGTTAAAAAAATTAGACAAATTTGGTGGTCAAAAACCACTCAACCTCAGCACAAGAACCAAAATTCATAATTTTTAACCCCAAAAATTGAACCCAGAAAATTTAAAATAAAAATCATGGTAAAACCTCAATATGTCTCTAATAACCTGTAAAACGTTCAAGTGATAATTCCATCATTTGATATGGTAACAAAATTAGCAAAATTTACAGCTTTTGTTCCAACACTTTAGTCAGCATATGCTTAATTTCAATTCTTGATTTTTCTAAGGCAGTTTGACTCAAAATAAAAACCCAAGAAAATTCATGGAACTAGCTCAAGATGTTAGTGCCAACATATAGTTTTTTCACCTCACAAAATTGTCCACAACAAGCCCAGAAAATTCATGAACAAATACTACCGGTACAAAAACCAAAATTCCGGCAACATGGCTCAAAATCTCTTTTAACAAAAATGATTTCTAACATCATCCAAACACTCCACCAAAATTAATGCATCAATATCCATATATCATCAACCAAGACAAATAAAAATATCAATTTAAATCAGCCATTAACACAGAAAAATGGATTTGAAAATGAAGAGGAGTTTAGGGTTTTAACAAGTCTAGGCTAGAAGTTTGGAAACTTAAATCAAGTTTTGAGCTCTTGAGAAGATGAAAATGGTGGCTGCTGTATTCTTCCCTTAGGCTGGCCGAAATTGGCCTTTAAAAAGAAGAAAATTTGGCTTCTTGGAGAAGCTTGGTTTGGTGTTGATCTTATATATAAAGAATGAATATTATAATGTGTAATTAAGTAATCTTTGACCAAAGAAAGAAAAATGGATGGCCAAGATTTTTTTCTTAGGCAAAGAATGGATCTTGGTCTTCCACTTGGCTTAAGATAATTGGATCACTTTAACTTGGGGAGCAAGTAGCCTTTTCGGTGTTAAAACCGCACACCGAAATTCCACTGAACGGATGAGCTATTGGCTCCCGAATAAAATATAATAAATCAAAGGTCATGATTAAATCTTGCTTTTCAAGTTTTAATCCTTGCCATCCACTTGGCATAAAGTGGTTGGTAAATGTTACTTAGCCACTAAGTAACTTGTACGGTATTAAAAACTGCACATCGAAATTCTATCGAACGGGCAAAACACTGTACCCGGGTAATAAGACATTGCCCGAAAATTAATTCTAAGTATAAAATCCTCATTTCTAACTATTTCTAATCTCAATCCTATAATTTCTCAGTTTTGGGCACTTCCGGGTCCCAATTCTAGGGTTTCGGCTGTCCCGATAGGCCCGTGGGGCCCACAAGGTTACTATTCATGATTTTTTTTTCACAAATCCATTTGATTGTCCTCATCATTTCTAAAACTGTCAGATTTTTTGAAATTAGGGCTAGTAAAGCCCAAATTAATTTTTAAATAATTTTTAGAGTGTTACAGTATGTATTTTATGTTTCCTTATGTATTGCACGGATAATTGTATCAGCTCAACCTATAATGGTGGGTCTAATGCTACAATTATGTGACTTGGTGTATAGTGAAACTTCTATTATATACCTACGGTGGTTTGTTATGTTTGAGATCTTGTGTTCCATTTATTATATGAATGTTCCCATATTGTTATATGCGAGACAAACGACGTAGTTTTTGTTTTATGCGTGGCTCACGTTTTCATCTTTAGTTTCAAAAAAAAATTTACCCATATTTTCACTAAGTATTTTCTAAAAATTATAATTAAGAATTGGAATAAAAGAGTAATAACTAATAATTAACTTGAATACATCCTAGGTGTGTTAGGTTAAATATTAGGGTGTTACATACCCCTTTCAACTTACATAGGAATTTTGGTTCTATGGGCATTTGTCTTTACAAATATGTTTTGTTTTCAAAGGAATAAAGCTTTAAGGTTTGGAGTATTATTACCTTGATGTTTTGAAAGCTTGTGTGTTGCAATTTTCCTTTGAGAAAAATGTTAATTCCTAAAAGTGTTAAAACATGATTTACAGAACCAAAATCTTGATATTGAGCCCTCTGATTTTGCTACTAACCTAAGGACATTTACTTGTGTTTCCTAAGGGATAAATTAACTATAAGAGTGTTTCTTGACATAGAATTGATTCCGAGAAAGACAAGTTGCTAGAAAATGCTCATTATTGCAATTTTGCATGCTTTTGGAAAATTAAATTCTGGTTTCTATTCTAACATTTATAGATCTGATGTATGCTGTTTGGAGTGGTTTAAATGTGTGAAAACTACTATTAATTGATGTGATAACCATTCTTGGCACCTTAGGCAAGTCTAGTAACTAAAAAGGATCAAAATGTGACTTTTAAAGCTTTCTAAAAAACTGAAATTGTAGTTTCTGTTTCAGCATGTTTAAAAATGGTAGAAGTGTGTTAAATTAGGTATATATGGGTAAAAATCACTCATAAATGGTTTAGGGATTAATTCTAGCATCTTAGGAAAAGTCGGTAATGAGAAAGGGTCAAAAACGTAACTTCCAGAACACCGAAATTGCTCAATTTTCAATTCTAACCAATTCTGTTCAGCATTGTTTAATGATGTTCTTGAGGTTAATAATTAATGGAAATCATTGTAATTGATCCCTGAGATGCATAACGAAATAAATACAAAAGTTAGGTTCACCCAATTTAGAGGTTTAACCATTTAAGAGATAGTGAAAGTGCTTATTTTATGAGATGATGGGCGTATGATATATTTGAGGATTTATGTGGATTATGTTTGGATACTTGGCTACCAATTACAAGACTCATTGTGACATGTTATGATTACACTTGGAATGTTTAAGATGCATATGTTGAAGTAATATGAAAGCATATGACATTATATGATATGTTTGTGTTCTTGCATCTTATTATAACATGCTAAGTTTAAGGTGACATAAAGAACATGGAAATAATCCTTTAGACTCCCCAAATTAAAGGTTAAGAGAGGTGATCCAATAAGGAAGTGATCTTTTAGACTCACTAAATTAAAGGCTATGAAAGGTGATCCTTGCCCCCTATCCCATACTTTAAGAGTTGGGTGTTAACTTATCATGAGGATAAGAATATTCTAGTGACGACTAGTGAGGTATGACCTCATAACCTATAATGCTCAAGAGGAGAGAGTAATAGAGTGGGGCCAATTAGAGGAAAGAATAAATTAAGTCACCTAAAGTATAAATGGAAGTAATTCATGCCATGTTTACCATGTTCTTTGTATATCACTTATGTCTCTATATAGTATGTTGCACCTTGTATTAAGCTGCATTTCATGATGTGGTATGATACATTCATAACATCCAAGACTCATATTGAAATGAACAGGCCTCAGTAATTAGTATATTAGAACTTAATAAATGAACCTTATGCATGCTTACTATTTTATAATAAAACCCGAGGTTCCTGGGGATGTAGATGATGACACTAGGATAGGAGAATGCCCTACTAAGATTCTTTTATAAGTCTCTCACTCCCTCCCCATCCTTCCATCTTCGTCTTTAGAACAAGTTGATGGTGATGTCCGTATACTACCTTGAGATGCCAGCGTGGGAGTTGCACGAAGGTTGAGATCAGAGTAGCACTGTGGAAGGGGAGACATAGGCTTTCCCGTTTATGATGCTTAGGAGTTATCTTGCCTATGTACATTCTCGCATCCTAGTTTCTAGTAGATGTGTACCGCGAAGGGTTTAGCTACATTTTAGTCATGCTTAGCTTTTGAATCACTGTACCACTCAACCTTTAATTGGTGAGCTCAATGCTACTATATTAAGTATTTATATTATTGCATGTATTATGGAACCTTTGATGTTATTGATGTATCCCTCCATGATGTTATGTTATGCTTATGGTTTGGTGATTAGTTCTTATCCATGATGTGCTTCAGATTGTTCTTACTTGTATACGCAATGTACGACGTAGTTCTTTTAGTATGCATGGCTCATGCTTTCATCCTTAATTTCAAAACAAAAATTTTACCCATATTTTCGCTAAGTATTTCAAAGACTTAAGGTTAAGAACTGAGACAAAGAGTAATGACTAATAATTAATCTAAATGCATCCTAAGCGTGTTGGGTTAAATATTAGGGTGTTACACTCTATAATAAAGCTCTTGCTTTAGTATGCTCCTTGGTACTGACAATCTATTCAGAGAAAGATCTAAAGAGGGCATATATTGGATACAAACTTCTAATACAACCTAATACTGCAAAAGAAGAGTCAGTTGGAAGACATATCTCCTAAGGTATTCCTTTATCCTATTCTCATATGCTACTTATCTTGGGTGAACCCTTCAGCACTCTAGATTCAAATACATTTTTGCAAAATCCTTTTTATGTTTTATCACGTCTTTTGAAAAGCCTTCAAAAAAATTCAGCATTTATATCTGCATAAGCATTCATGCATAAAACTCTCTAGGAGCTCTCTTTTTCCTCTCGCTCCTCTAAAGATCAATTAAGAGAATCAACTACAATCAGTGTACGTATCCTCCTAAAGTCTCAATTTATCAGTTTGCATGATCAGGTTTATCAACATGTATTTCAGAAGTCAATTTGCAAGATTATCAGAAGATTAACATGATCAGAATCAATCAATTCAACCTATGTCAGTTTGCAAGACCATAATTCGCTATGAAGAATAGAGTATCAGTTTGCAAGATCAGAAGGAAAATAATAGGTTCAGAAAGAAGATGGGTTAGTCAGGAAGAAGAAGCTAAGGATCAGTTTTTCTGTAGTCAAAGGCAGAGACATGGTGTGAGCTAATTCTCTGGAGAATTAGAAAGCAATATGTGAAGCTCAAAATGTAACTCTATCAGAAAGTGACTTCTAATGTCATAAAACGCTCTTGCTAAAAAAAGGGTAAAAAGGGGGGATAATTCCCGCTCCTCAATGTTTTTCTCTCTCACGTCACCTCACCTTCAGTCAAACTCATTCTATCACTTAAATGACCTACATCGCTATACCTTCCATTATCTTCTTAAACATGCTACCTCTAAACCGCTCCATTCTTCTTGTTAAACCATTTTTTGTGAAGTGAAAGGAGAATTTTTTTTCTTTTTGCTTAATCTTCATTTCTTTCTTTTCGTCTCTCGTTCCTAAACACCCTTAATCCTTTTACTCCTTTTTTTCACAAAGTTTCATCCTTTACCATCTTCATTATGACAGAAGGAAGAGAAATAGATGCTTCAACTTCATCTAGACAAAGTGCTTTTCACATGTTCAACGAACCTCATGTGCAGGAGCAGTATGAGAGTGAATTCTCCCATAAAACTATCACACCTAGAAAAAGGGTTAAACCACTCCTATATGGGTTATTATTTTTCTTCATTGTTGTCAAGTAGGGATGCTTCCCCAATGTTGTTAGAGTTGCTTTAGAGCTACTTATATGTTAATAGAGATCAATCATGGGTCTATGTTACTCTATGGTAGTTGTTAGTACCATTCCAAGCTCTCTAGGTGTAACATCCTAACTTTTAACCCAATACTCTAGAACATATTTAGGTTAATCATTAGTCTATTACTCTTTTAGTCTCATTCTTTAAAAATTTTCATTAAAATACTTAGTGGAAGATACGAATAAATTTTTCTTTTTCAAAACTTGAATAACAAAATGCGAGCCGTGCGCTAACCTAACGTTCATCATAACCACATCGTGCAAGAAAAGTAATCACACTATTCATAATCATGAAATATAGTATCATTCGTAACAATCATAATATCATCACTCCTTTATAAATACATAAATTACTAGCATCATTGTACCATTATTTACATCAAAACATGCCTATATATATGAAGTGATCCTTATCCACCTATGAGGTTGGATGAGTATCAATCCAAAAGCTAAACTATCTATGCTTCTGCGGTCACCCTCTACTCCATTTGCTAGCGTGACCCTTAAGCACGAGCCTTTGAAGAAGTCACGAACCTCGTTGTTATCCTCGTCTAGAGACGACACGGAAGAAGAGAAAGGGATGAGAAACTCATTCAAGATTCTCAGTAGGGATTCCGACTCTAACATAAGTGTCATCGTCGTTGTCCCCAACCACCTCGGTTTTAATTATGAAAAAGGTGTACATGCATAAGGTTTGGTTTTAGACTTTTCAAATCTATTTATCCGAAGTGGGTGTCTTTTAGTATGAGTCTTAATGTCATGAATGCAACAGATATTAAATGAATGCATGGCAGTACCATATGCACCTTAACATGGAAATCATAATACTTGGGTACATCATAAGGAAACATAAATCATACACGTGGCATAAAAGGCACAGTACTTTTCATGTGACATCTTTCTCATAAGTCAAACTCTTAAGTTCTTTTTCTTAAAGACCACCCTTTTAACATATCCACCAAAAATTCAACCGACTCACCGGCCTGACGATAATCTGGTTACCAAACTACATCTCACCTATCGCCTAGAAATGAGCTCAATCCTAACTAGTCGTCACTAGATTTAATATGGGCTAATAGAGGGGGTATACATAAAACCAATTATGCTATCATCCGTTTTTATTCTTTTATACACATATAGGTTCACTTCTAATAATCTTTGCTCATTTTTATGATCATAAACAAATCTAGAAAGTATCATAAGGATATGGGCTGAATTAATATCATATACTTATGGGGTTCTAAAATCTACGTCTTAGACCCTTTCTAAGTTCCGTCTTCACCTAAGGCACTATAAATTAAATCTAAATCAATTATGAGGGATTCCTACACATTTACACTAATTATAGATAACTTTTTCTATGATTAATCATGTTGTAACAGAATCAGAAAATTATATTTCTAAGTGTTCTAGAATTGCACTTTTACGGTTTTTTAGTTACTAGTTTCTCTATGGGTGCTAAAATTCAATCCTACACCAAATGTTACCAAGTTTTTCATAACTAAACAATCCTAATCTGATTATTATCATACTAAAACAGTTTGGGCAGAACCTAAAAATAAATGGGTCAAACCTATGCTAAAACTCAACTTTACGGTTTTTCTGTAAGACTAGTTTCTTTCCTATCATGCATAGAAAGGCTCCTACCTCAACATATATAATTTTTGCACATTCTAACATGTCAAAACATCATCATACAGCAGTAAACATACCATGGCAGAGTCAAAAAGCGTAGGTTCCAAAGAGCACATAATCTCACATTTTCAAGACATATAAATTATTTGTTTCCCTTGGAATTGTTCTAGGACTTCTAAAACTCTTTGGGAACCATTTTACTTCATTAAAATCATTATAAAATGAGTAAGGGCAGTAGCTTATTTAAATTGTTCATAGTTGGAATTTAAAACATAAAATTGCACTTGAAACGTTCTTTGAATTCATCTAAGCTTAAGAAAATCCAAAGACATAGATTATTGGTGCTTTGGACTAGATGAAACTTACTCCAAGCTCATCATCATCACATGGCTGAAATATGCATCCATGGGGATGTTCCCATAACCAAACATGAGATAAAAGGGCAAGGCTTTGAGCTCTAGGGTCTTTAAGTGATGACAAAAAGTAAACGTGCTATGCATTCCATTTTATTCTTCATTATAAAGTAAAGTGACAGCTTCAAAGTAAATATGGAATGTAAGAACTTGAAATTAAATATGCAAGGCACAAAGTAAATATGCGAAACTTGAAAGAAAATATGCAAGTTCAATTCTTTATTTTAGTACTCTAGGCCTAGCAACAATCGACTTTAAGGCCGAAATAGAAAGGCTTCGAGATTAATTAGGTGATATGCAAGCTCTCGTTTTAAATCTTTAAGTTCTTTAAGTGATGACTTGAAATATAAACGTGCAATGCAAGGCTCGAACTTAAACATGATAATGCAAGTCCTTTTCTTTAATCTTTAGAGTTTAGTGATAACATAGGAAGGTAAATATGAGATGCAAGAGCTTGAAATATAAATATGCAAATTCATTTTTATATCTTTACTAGAGCTCTTACAAGACTTTGAAGGAACTTAAGCCTTAACCCGAATTTATCACAACAAGCTAAAGTAAACAAAATATCATTCCTTGAAGCAAAATCATAAATAGCCTTTTTGTTAAAACTCAAGCTCTAGAGGCCTCTTTGTGATGAACACATGGTCATCATTTAAAAGCTCTCATCATCAAGCTTTCATGTTGAATCACCAATGATGGCCAAAATCTTAGAGAAAGAAAAAGGAAAATGGGGCCGAAGCCATGAACAGGAGAAGAACCATTTTGAAACTCTAGAGACCATGATCTTAATAATGTATTAACACCAAGATCATGTGTCCTCTTCATTGAGTTCATACACATATTTAGAACAACATCAAAGTAAAGTTTTCAAGATAAAAAGAAAGAAACTAAACATTTTTTTTCCTCAAGAACTAAGATCAAGCTTTAGGGGTTGCTCAAGTAATGAACATTATCATGCAATCCCCATCATCAAGCTCTCATTTCCAAGCTCCACAAAGGCCCTTGGCCGAAAATGAAATAGGAGGAGGAGAAGAAGTTCTAAAAGATTCAAGAGAAACCATCAAGTCAATGACTAAATAAGAACTTTAAATGAAAGAAACATTTAAAATAAAATCCCTACCAAAGGTATGTCTCTTGGAGGATGAACAAGGCTTGGTCTTGAGAGGAGAATGAAAGAAAAATCCTCCTTAAAGCTTGATGGAGCTTCGGCCAAGAAAAAAGGAAAAGGAAAGGAAGTTGTGTTTCTTGAGCTTGATCTTGAGAATGATATGGCTAAGTGTTTTAAGAAAGATTTAATGGTGGTTGTGTGGTGGTGGAAAGGATGAAGAAGATAAGAGGAAAAAAGAACTCTTGAGTTCTTTGAAAGAAAAGAAAGAAACCAAGACACTCTTGAAAACTCAAAGCTAGCAAATGAAGTAAAGGTTCTCACAAGTTCATTTGCATGTGTATTTATAGAAAAACAACCCAAGGGTAAAAGAATGGAGGGGGTGGTCAAAATTTTGAGGAAGGAAAGGAAGGAAAATATCTTCTTCAAAGTATGGTTGTGGTCATTCAAAGGTATGGCCAAGTATGGGTTCAAGCATGGTCTTAAGCATGGTGTAGGCATGATGTGGTATGGGTGGCCATGAGGGAGGTATGGGTGGCCATGCCTTTCTAGAAGAACTTGGGGAACAAGTTGTTCTTTAATTGTGGGTTAGGATATGTGTTTAGGTATAGCTTTGATTAGGCTTACGATTAGGAATTTGTAAGTAAGTGTTTAGATGAGGTAATGATTAATTAGAGACTTGTAAGACTAGATTTAGGAGGTGGTCTTACAAAATTAATGGAGTCAAACTCTATTAACTAGGAATCCAATGCCAACATGTTTCCTTGATTGAGGGAATTGAAGAGAGAAAATACTATTTCTAGATTCCTTTCTCAAAGAATTAAAACTAGAAAAGAGTTTTGAGTTTCTCTAAGCAATCTTAGGTTCTAATTAATATTAATTAATTATCTTGACTCTAAATTAGTAATTAGAATTTACTAATCTTTAATTAGAGCCTAATATTGCTTAGGTTTTGCTAATCATATCATTAGGCCCAAAATGCACTATGTAAGGGCAAAATCATAATTTTGCCCAAAAACTGCCCGGGGCCACTGGGACTTAAACAAATATTTTTAAACACATGAAAACATCATTTTAAACCTTTAGGGAAAGTTTCGGGCTCGAATGGCACCTTAACCCGCGTAAAAATGCTATAAGGGTATTTTGGTCATTTTGACCCAAAACTGCAGAAAACACGAGTTATCACTCAAGGACCATCTAATCCCCTTCAAACATTGAGTTGACCCTTCAAGAACTGCCGGGCCGGCTATCCTTGAATTCCGGGCAGAAAATGACCTCAGGGGCATTTTGGTTATTTTCTCTTAGACAAAAAATCGGGGCGTTACACTAGGTCAAGTCGGTGGTAATCATATACTCCCGATTCCAAATGGTGAGTGAGTTCAAACTCATAACCTTACTTTTAAGCATTATAAGTATATTTTATGCATGATGATTGTTAAGTATGAAATTTGAGATGAAAGTACGATTATATGTGATTTTGCAACTTATGGTAAGCTAGCCAAGGATTTTGATTTTTGACTATAGTATGAAAAATGTGTTTCAATAAAACCATAGGACCATAATTGTTATATTGTATGCTATAAAAGTATATTAGCTTGAAATAAGATTTTAAAATTTTCAATTTTTAGGATAAGTTCAAGAAATGGTTTTGCGATGAAAAAAATATATTTAGCAATATGCCAGTTTGAGAAATATGTTCCTACCAACTTATGGCATTATTGTGTTTTCAAGATTGAGATTTCAAACTATGTTTTAAAAAAATTCAAATAAAGTATATATTGGAAAAATGTGAAATAAAAGTATGACCCAGCTTTATGGATAAATATGTTATATGATTTCCAAGTTTTATGATTAAGAACCTCGGTGTTTTGAGCTATGATTTTAGAATTATCAAGTTTATCGAAAATTATGTTAGCTTAAGATTTGAACCTAAAACTTCAGTTTTTTGGTACCAAGAGGTACGAAATTCAGTATGATTTTTAACAATTGTTAGATACATATTATGTGGGCTTGAGATTGGGTTGCCTGCAAACAGATGATCCCTTGGGTGTGATTTTCATAGCCACGGTTATACCAAGTTAGATTGTTAGAGTTATATGAATCCAAAACTCCCAGTATACTAAGAACATAGGGTCTCTACTTCGCCAGGGATAGAGTACCCTTCTTTTAACTATGGTTTCTGTCAAACTAGTTTAGATAGTAGGGATAAGGAAATAGATAGTTAGTTAACGGTTGCTATGAGATTGTTAACCTTGGTACCAACTTATCTGTTAGGGGAGAATATCGTCCCTCAATGTATACAGAAAATGGGACCTAGTTAGGTACCCACAGCTTATTCCAATAGAGCTTATGATTTTATAGCTTTATTTTTATATATGTATTTATTCAACTCAGCAAATACTATTTCCTGGTGCTCTGCCACACCCTCAGTTAAAATGATTTCATGATTGATTGTGAATTTATAAATGTTGTTATGAAGTTATAGGATGAAAAGTATTTTCTTACATAGTTATGTATATAAATATCAAATTATTTATGATTGATGCATGTATACTACTTTATGTATCTTCTTGTTGTCCTATGTGGGTGATGGGTGAGAACTCACTCATTGAGTTCGTTGACTCACCCCTCTCCCTTCTTCTTATAGTTGTAAGTGCATATATCTTTACATCACAGGTCTAACAGCCACAGCTATCCTTTGGTGAGTTTTATATTACTATAAGCCTTAGTTTAGGCTTCTGTTAGTTTAGAGGGCTCCTACAAGCTTGCAATTAGGATACGAGCTACATATGTATTTGGAGAGGTTGTAGTTAAATTCAAAGTTTATGTATTTCCGCTTTTGTTACTAGAATTGAAGTATGGATTCAAATCAATGATTTTAGTTCAGATTATGTAATAGATTGGCTAAGTAGTTATAATTCAGTTTTCAAAGATTGAGTGGGTTTTCATATTTATATCATATGATAAACCAGTTTATGATTTCATGATCAATGATTTTGGCCCAGAAGTTTTTAGAGTTTGGATATTAAGCACTTCCAGTTTTACGAATTCAAATACCATGTTTTAATTCGAGAAATTGATATTGATTTAGAAGAAAATCATATTTGAAGTATTATATTATGATAAAGTATGCATTCAGAGTGACACGTTACCCAGAAGACTTACGTGGGGATGGGATTCCTCACATGTCAGTCACATTCCTAAGTCGGGTCGCGACACTCTGGTGGGTCATCTAGAGGTGTGGAATCTGCCAGGAGGTCCAGCAATGCTAATGTCACGTCTATCTTGACCCACGAGGAAAAGGTGAGGACGACATAATTCAAACTGACCCTGCAGGGATGCTGGACAAAGCATTACAACTGTCAGGGCAGGTGATAAGAGGCATTTATGCCACTTATCTTGCTGTCAAACCTTAGCTTTTTACATGAGTTTTACTATGTTATTAGTGCAATTAATTAGGATTTTGATGTATTTCTCACTGTGAGATTTTAATAGAATTATTGACTTTTGCATTGGTTTTGGAAATAATTTGTAATTATACTTTTTTGTGTTTGACTTGTCTCTTTAGATCAAGTGCAAAGTGTCAAGAACAAGGCTGGAAACTCTCTGGAAAAAGCTTGAAGCCAAGGATTGCAAAAAGGGACCACAGCCGTGAAAGCAAGCCTTCGGGTGAGCACTGCAGCGCTCATGTGATTACAAGACATTAGTTTAGTGATCTGTTTTTAGGCCCACTTTGGCCCATTATTAGAGAGCAGTATTTATGGGATTGTTATAGACTTTTACCCTAAGTTTTTACTCACTTTTGGGTAGCCACTTTAGTTGCTATTATTCTCTCTCTATATCTCTCTTCTTCTCTATTCTTCTCTCTCTAAGGGTTCCATTGCTGAAAGTGCTTTATCTTGGAGATTGTGGCAAGGATTATTGCTATTATTTTTAGGTTCTTCTCTTTTCGTTGTTGTAATCCTCCAGAGATGGAGGAGTAGATTTCTTTACTAGTGTAGGGATTTCCGAATGGATTGGGATGATGTTTGAGACCCTTTGTTTATATTGAATACATTGATTTTCTTAATATTCTGCAGTTTCTATTCCTTTAATTATTATAATGATTGCTATAATCTTTATTGGAATAACTAAATTGGCAATCATCATTTAGGGAAACCCTTTGGGCATAAATTGATAGATCTATTGGTATATGTTTAAGGGAGAACATTAGACTTGATTTTCCGATTGGTAGTTAGGCTATAGCAATTGGTTCATTAAATCAAAGTGATTTCCAAATAAATTGGTGATCATCCTTTATTAGTTATTTACATTGGTCAAATTCTAGAGGTCGATCAATCACTAGTAGAATTGCCAGTAATTTATTACTAATAGCCATCAATGGGTTTAATATTTGGTCGATGATAATTGATCTTCAATCCTAGGAATACCTTGCACTAGTGCCTTTCTCTATTATTGCTATTATCTTTTAATTTCCATCGCTATAATTTTCATTTTTTCAAACCCCCAATTTTCACAAGTAAGTGTTGAAGCCTCCTTGAGAGATGACTTAGGTTGTGCTCTTTACTAAATTTTTGGTGCAACTTAGCATTAAATAAATTTTTAATTTGTTTGAGTCGTGATAGCTCGCATCAAATTTCGGCGCCGTTACCGAGGAGACATTAATACATAGTTGTTTGTTTCTTTTAATTTTTTTAATCATCTTTTTCTAGTTTTTATTATTTATTTATTTACTATTTTTATTTTCTGTAATTTATTCCATTCTGCCAAAAAAGGAAAATAAAAAAAAGAATTGTTTGTTCCCTTGTATAAGACGTTCTTTGTCTGTTGGAAATTGAATACCTCTTGATTCTAAAATGGAGAAAACTTTGAGAAAAATCAAATGAGCAAACCAGCAACAAGCAGAACCATCTGAGCATTATGATCCTTTGTTTAGTGTTTCAGGAGATACAGGTAATATGGGAGAACAGTATAGAACACTTAGGGAGCTCACTGCTCCTGACTTTACCTAACAACCCTTGCCCATTACTTACCCCAGGCTAGACAATGATTTTGAGCTTAAAGGCTATATGGTACATGCTTTGCCTAAATTCCATGGGCTGTCTGGAGAAGACCCCTATCAGCATTTGAAGAAGTTTTATATGGTGTGTTATGGCGTTAGACCCAATGGGGTAAAGGTGGATGATGTTAAACTGATAATATTCCCCTTTTTCCCTTGAGGGTGTAGTAAAAAATTGGTTTTTCAATCTTCCTGATAGGTTTGTCAATAACTAAACTGGGATGAAGAGGCTTTTCTTGGAGATGTATTTTCTTGCCTCCAGGGTGGCTTCTATCATAAAAGTGATCTCTGGAATCCGCCAGTCAGATGAGACTCTTCATGAGTATTAGGATTGTTTCAAGCTCTTCTGTGCTAGCTGCCCCAACCATCAAATTCCAGAGCAACTCCTCCTCCAATACTTTTATGAAGGTTTTGTAACTATTGATAGCTGCATGATTGATGCTGCAAGTAGAAGGGTGCTCTTGGATAAGACACTGGAAGAAGCCCATGCTTTGTTTGAGAATATGGCTACCAATTTTCAGCAATTTGGTTCCATGGCAACCATAACTACTAGAGGCCTTCATGGAGTAGGCCAGCCAGAGAATCCATTGTTGACCCAAACTTTACAACAACTTTCTTGCCTTATGCAAAAATTAATGGTGAGCCAGGCAGCAACTCCAGTGATTTCTAAGGTCTGTGGCATATGTACTTCAAATGACCATCACACTGATATGTGCCTAGCATTGCAAGATAACTCGACCACTGGGGTAGCAACAAGAAACCCCTTCCAGAGTCAACCTTAGAATTAGGTAGGTCATTTCCCATTTGGGAATACTTATAACTCTAGCTGGAAGAATCATCCCAATTTGAAGTAGGGAAATAACTCTCAACCACAGGGCCAACCCTCACAGCAGAAGTATTTGGCACCTCATCAAAGGCAACAGGCCTTTCCTGTACCTCTATCTTCAGATCCCACCAGGACTGAGATGATGAAGATGATAATGGAGCAAATGCAAGAAATTAGAAGAGAAAATGCCCAGCGAAGAGAGGAGGTAACTTAAATGAAAAATAGTTAAAGCCAGCAGAGCCCAACTACCCAGCTACCATCTTACCTAGTGCCTAATCTAAGGGGAAATGTCTGTGCTATGACTCTTAGATTTGGGACGAAAATTCCAAAAGTGACTAAGCCTATCTAAGAAAAGGAGCAAGCTAAAGATGAGCCTGGAAAGCATTCTAGTGACATGGTCAACCAGCACTGTAGTGCTCTACAAAATTATTAGATGAAAGCCTAGTGCCAGAACAGTCCTAGGGTAAAAGGTCCAACCCTAGGCTGACATGGTCAACCAGCGCTGTAGTGCTCCATAGAACTTACAAAAGTGCCAAAATTCATCCCCCCATTACCATTCCTCCAAAAGGTCCAACCCAGAAAATCTCTTGTATCAAAATTGGATTCTGAAACTTGGGAAACCTTGAAAAAAGTGCAAGTAAATATCCCTTTATTGGATGCTATCAAACAAATTCCTAAATATGCAAAATTCTTAGAAGATCTGTGCACCAATAGGAGGAAGATAAAGAGCAGTGGGGAGAACAAGGTGACTATGGGGGTCAATGTTTCCTCCATTATCAAGCCAAGTAACCTGCCAACCAAGTGCAAGGACCTAGGCACATTCTGTGTTCCTTGAACTATTGGGAACTTGCATAGCACGAGAGCTCTAGCTGACTTTTGGGTGGGTATTAATGTTATGCCCAAATCCCTTTACCAGTGCTTGCACTTTGGAAAGCTCAAGCCAACTGGGTTGCAAATTCAGCTGGCTAATCACAACTGAGTATTGGAAGATGTTCTTTTGCAGGTAAATGATTTAATATTCTCTACTGATTTTTATGTGCTTGAGATGGAGAATGACACCAATGCCAGCCAGCATACATTGATCTTGGGAAGATCCTTTTTGACAACTGCTAAAACCTTAATTGATGTTCATACTGGCACATCATCCATGGAGTGTGGCAACATGAAAGTCCAATTTAATTTATCTGATGCTATGAAATATCCCCATGAGGAACACTTTGTGTTTAGCATTGATGTCATTGACTCTTTAGTTGATAATGCTTATGGAAATATGATCTGTAAGCATCCAGATTCCCCCTCCTCCACTTATTCTTCTTCCATGGGATATGATGCACCTGTTGTAACACCTTGAAAATTATTTAAAAATTAATTTGAGCTTTATTAGTTATAATTTCAAAAATTTGACAGTTTTAACAATGATGAGGATAGTCTAAGGGATTTGTAAAAAGAAAAAAAAGATCTCCGAAATTGAGAAATTATATGATAGTAACTTGCGGGCCTACCGGTCCGTCAAGATAGTCGAAACCCTAGAATTGGGCCCCAGAGATGCCCAAAATTGAGAAATTATATGATTATGGTTAGAAATAGGTGGAAATAAAGATTTTATACCCGGAAATATTTTTCGGGCAATGTTTGATTACCCGAGTACACTGTTTCATCTGTTCGGTGAAATTTTGGTGTGTGATTTCTAACACTGAAAACTAGTTAGATCTCCACAAAACAAATAAACCTATCCCTTCAAATCAAATGAATGGTTCAGATTCAATATTGAATTACAATATTGAATCACAACCATTCATTTTACTTTATTGGCTTTGTAATTATCTAAACATAATATATTTTATTCCTTACTTTAATACAAGATAAACATCATTTTGGCTTCTTTAAGAAGCTCATTCTCGGCCATTTTCTTCAAGAATACAGCAGCTCCATTTCTTCCATGGCTAAGAGCTTCAACATGCTTTCAACTTCATATATGTTAGCTTAGAGTTACCAAAATCCAAAGATTCCTTCACAAAACTTGTTCTACACCTCAATACCTACAAATCTAACCGATTGAAATCTCAAATCCTCACCTTAATACCTTACTTCCCCACTACCTAAGGAAGGTTTTGGACTGAAATTGGTGTCTTGAAGTGAAGGGAGATCACTTAGAACATCCTTTGAAGTATCAAGCTCAAAAGCTTTCCAAGTAGGGTTTTCTTTGGTCTTTTCTTTCCAATTTTATGATGGACTTTTCTTATTATGTTTGGTCCGAAATTTCTTGATATTTTGGTTTTTAATATGTTGATATTGATGTGTTAATTTTGGTGGAGTGTTTGGATGATGTTAAAAATGATTTTTGCTCAAGAGAAATTGGAATTTGCATACTGGATTTTCGGTTATGTTCTAGGCAGCAGATAATCACGAATTTTCTGGGTGAATTGTGGGTGTTTTCATGAGCTATAAAATTTATATGTTGAAGGTAACATCCTAGGATAGTTCCATGAATTTTCTTGAGCTCTGGTTTTATTCCTAATGCCTTGAAAAATTCAACAACCGAAGTTGTAACTATGCTGCCTGAAATGTTGAATCTGAAGCTGTGAACTTGTGACATTTTATTATCCTAGTAAATGATCGAATTATGAACTAAAATTTTTACAGGATATTAATGACATATTGAAGTCCAACAATGAATTTTTATATGATTTTATATGATCATTTGGTAGGGTAATAAAAATTGAAAACTATGGCTGTTGGCTATAAATAGGGGGTTTCTATCCTCCGAAGTTGTCTAATTTTGTTGACATATTTAGAGAATTCTTTTTATTATGAAATTTTTATGGAACCTTGTGGACACATTTAGGTTTCATTTAGAATTTTTATAGAATTTGAGTTGATCATTTGGTATGAGAAATAAATTATGCTACTTGAGTGAAAAATCTACCAATGTGCTGAAGTTGTGATGATGCCTTGGATTAGTGGCCTAATAGCATTTGGTTCAAGTTGATGTGTATGAATGCTTACCATGGACTTCCAAGATTATGTTATGAGGAATGAATGAGTGATATATATATATATAGGTTTGAAGTATTATGAGATCCGAGAATTATGTTCATGGATATAGAAATGTTATGCATGTATATGTGAGCTTGAGGATAATGTATGTGCTAAGTGAACAATGAAGTCCCCTTTAGTATAGAAAGGGCACGAAGAGGTCCCCAATAGGGCACGAAAAAGTCCCCATCAGGGCACGAAAAAGTCCCCTTTATTATGTCAAGGGCACGAAAAGATTATTATGATTGCCATATGTATTCATATATTTTGTTAAGTTATTGGTCTTGAAGGAATTTCTATGATCTTGAATGTCATGAAATACATGTTTTAAGTGACTGAATAATAAAAGTAACCCACTTCGGAAGTATGATTTGGAACTTTAAAAATAAACTGTTATTATTTAATGCATGACCACCTTTTCTGAATAAACCGAAGTGGCTGGGGTGATGACGATGACATTATGATTGTGTAATTGGGGAGTTGCCCTACTGAGAATTTTAGAATTCTCACCCCTATGTGTTTGTGTTCCCATGTCGTCTCCAGGTTGATCCCAAGAACAAGGAGGCTACTCTATACCGATTTACAATAGTTTATAGCTGATGTTTGTACAGACTGTACTTAGTTATATGCTTATCTCTGTATTTATAATAGAGACTGGATGTGTATTAAAGCTCATAGAAGAGCTTCCTTTTGTACTTAACCTTGTAATCAATAAATGTTTGTTTCTTAGTCGTATATATTAATAGAACTGCGATTTAGTTACTTCACTATTCAATTGAGCTTGCTATAGATATTTAAGAAAGGTCCGTTAATTTATAAGTAACAACTTCTCGAGTAGGATGTTATGACTTAAAAAAAAAATCATGTTGTACTTGGGAGGATGTTACACCTGTTATTTTAGAATGTCCCAAGTTTTTAGATACAGGTACACCACACAAGCAGCCGTCATCAGTTTGCCAGGTGCTCCATGACCAACCCATGTTGGCTAAGGAGCCCTGTGAAGGGCATTGGATCTTGTTGCATTAGCCTCGAGCAAAATTAATGGCTCGAAGATCAAAGTCTAGATGGAATGGACCATTCTTGGTCACCTATGTGCACCCTGATGGTGCAATTGAGTTAGAGAACTCCATGATGGTTTGGTGCACCATTGATGGTAACTGGCTGATATACCTCCATGAGACCCCCATAGATCCAAGAGCTCAGACAACCTATCTTTGGGTTGAAGCTGTACACTATGAGGTTTTTCTTTACCCTTCCCTTTAATTTTTCTGTATTTTATTCATTTTCATTTTAGTTTTAATTCTTGCATTATATTTATTTTTAATTGTATTTTACACCATCCTTTTGACACCTTAGAGGTCACGTGCATACGCTTACACCACATGCACTTTATTGACTTGCTTGGCATTGACTACTTTGTATTGCATGCTCGGTAGATTCATTGCGTTGTTTGGATTGAGTACATGCACATTTACCTGTGAGATTTTGAGCCTCTTTAATTGGACTATCATGCGCCATGCTTATTTGTTCATGTGTGTTTCCCTCTTTGGATTTGTATTCAAGAACTTGCTTCGAGTCTTACATGAAAATATGTTTTCATGTACATGCTTGAATATGATTGAGGCATTTTTCTTGCTTTTAGCCACTTGCCCATATAGCCAACCTTTGCATGTTACTACTGTTTAGCCATTTTGAGCCTCATTACCCATTCTTTTATTTTAGCACATCCTTAGCCAAAAGTGAAATACTATGAAAATTCCCAACCTTTTAGGCTTAGGAGAGCATTTGTGCAATTCTTATATGTGTTTGAGTTTGGTTGAAGGTGTGCCACTTGTAAAAGAAAGATCTGTAATTGTGTTAAGTTAGAAAAATTGTATCCTTAGGCACTTATGCTCTTGGTGTATGCAATTGCTCTCCTTTGACTTGAGGTTTAACCCTATTGGCATATATTTTTATCTACCTTCACCCAAGCCCTATTACAACTAAAGGTAAGTCCTCTTGATTCAGTATGTACATATGTATGACAAAAGGGAGAATAAGACCCGTAGCATGCTTATAGTAATGCATTTTCATTTGAGGTGATTGAGTGTGCATCATAACCCAAAACACTTGAGTGAATGAAAGGAAAACACAAACCTTGGGAGGATTTTTGTACTTGATCCATATATCATATATGAATTTTACTCTGTGTACTATGTTCTTGCTCATGCCTTACTTGTTATGATCTTCTTAATTATTGGTGTGAAAGCTTACTATTGTGCCTCTAAGTTAATTGGATTGGTGTATTGTCATTTGTTTTCGTGTATCATGCATTTTAGATTATGAGTCCAGTGTAGTTCTTTTATACTGTTTCTCATCCATGCCTTAGTTTGATCTTAGTTTCACATGAGGACATGTGAAAGTTTAAGTCTGGGGGAGTTTGATAAGAGGCATTTATGCCACTTATTTTGCTGTAAAACCTTAGCTTTTTACATGAGTTTTACTATGTTATTAGTGTAATTAATTAGGATTTCAATTTATTCCTCATTGTGAGATTTTAATAGAATTATTGGCTTTTGCATTGATTTTGGAAATAATTTGTAATTATACCGTATTGCATTTGACTTGTCTCTCTGAGTATGGTTTTATGCATAGAAGTTTTAGATCAAGTGCAAAGTGTCAAGAACAAGGCTGGAAACTCTCTAGAAGAAGCTTGAAGCCAAGAAATTGCAAAAAAAGGACCACAACCGTGAAAGTAGGCCTTCGGGTAAGCACTGCAGTGCTCGACAAAGAGACTTCCACTAATATTTGAGAGTCAGTGTTCGATAGAGCACTACAGCGCTCATGCAATTATGGGACATCAGTTTAGTGATCTATTTTTGGGCCTACTTTGGCTTCTTATTAGAGAGCAGTACTTAAGGGATTGTTATAGACTATTACCCTATGCTTTTACTCACTTTTGGGTAGCCACTTTAGTTGCTATTGTTCTCTCTCTACATCTCTCTTCTTTTCTATTTTTCTCTCTCTAAGGGTTCCATTGGTGAAGGTGCTTTATCTTGGAGATTGGGGCAAGGATTATTGCTATTATTTTCAGGTTCTTCTCTCTTCATTGTTGTAATCCTCCAGAGATGGAGTAGATTTCTTTACTAGTGTAGGGATTTCCGGATAGATTGGGATGATGTTTGAGACTCTTTGTTTATATTGAATGCATTGAATTTCTAAATGTTCTGCAATTTCTATTCCTTTAATTATTGTGGTTATTGCTATAATCTTTATTGGAATAACTAAATTAGCGATCATCGTTTAAGGAAACCCTTTGGGCATAAATTGATAGATCTATTGGTTTATATTTGGGGGAGAATATTAGAATTAACTTTTTGATTAACAGTTAGGCTATAGCAATTGGTTCATTAAATCAAAGTGATTTCTAAATAAATTGGCGATCACTGTTTATTAGTTATTTACATTGGTCAAATTCTAGAGGCTGATCGATCACTAATAGAATTGCCAGTAATTTATTACTAATAGCCATCAATGGGTTTAATATTTGGTCAATGGTAATTGATTTCCAATCCTAGGAATACCTTGTATTAGTGCCTTTCTCTATTATTGCTATTATTGTTTAATTTCCATTCCTATAATTTTCATTTTTCTAAACTCCCAATTTTCACAAGTGTTGAAGCCTCCTTGAGAGATGACCTAGGTTGTGCCCTTTACTATATTTTTGGTGCAACTTAGTGTTAAATAAATTTTTAATTTGTTTGTGAGTCGCAACAGCCCGTATCAGCAGGCTACACAATGCCTACACCCTCCTGGTTTGGTTACTTCCTTTTATCCTGATCCTTTATTGGAAAAGGCTATGTCATTTCTATAAGACTTTTTAGGAAATACAGGGGTTCTAGTTAGCTTATTTTGGGATTAATGTTTTGTGAATGAGCCTCATATCAACGCATGCCTCCTCACGGCAACTAATGCGGCAAAATATAAGAAGGTCAATCTTCTATCTCTATTTCGAGCCCAAGAGGCTACCTCCCTCTAGAACGCTACCATGGCTCGGTATGTGGAGATAGAGGTTCGAAAAATGGCCACCCAAGCCAACCAGGCACAAGCTGGGCTAACCAAGACTAAAGTGAAAATAACCATACTCAAGGAGATACATGTGGCTGAGATAGAAAAGGTTGGGGCTCAAGAGAAGATAATGGAAGAGGGGATTCAGAACCTGTCCTTTGAGCTAAACTTGGCTCAAGAAAAAGAAAAAAAGTTGAGTGCAGAATTGTCCAAGTGCAAGGATCAAAAGGAAAAAATTGAACAGGCCATGTTGGATGACTTGCCTCGCCAATTCGTTGTAGGCTATGAGCATGCACGATGGCATTTCAAACATCTGTTTTGGGATTTGGAATTGGGCTTTGATTAGGCAGGGCCATGGCACTAGCTGACTGAAGGAGTATTGCATCTGCCTTCTAATGAGGAGGATGGTTCTGATAGAGAGGTTGGTGGTTTGACCAAGGCAAGAGCTTCATGAAGACTGGGGAATGCCTTAGTAGCTTTTGTACTTTATTTTGAAAAACTAATAGCATAACTTAGAACTTCTTGTGAATTATGAAAAGTTTCGTTCATTTAATATTTTATTTTTCACAATGCCATTCTGCCTTATGAATACTGGGTTTGATGCTCATGGTTGGTGATCTTGGTGCCGATGAATACCGATCTTTTGGTGCCTGTGAATACAAGGCTCGATGCCGATGAATACCGGTCTTAGGTGTCAATGAATACTGGTCTTGGTACCGATGAATACCGACCTTGGTCATAGATAAATACTGGTCTTGGTGAGATCCATTTGTGTTCCTATTGGTAGCTTTGCAAAAGATAAGTATAAAATAACAAGCAAAGTATAATCATTGAAATTGAATTAATAAGTAGAGCATAATCATTGAAAATTTGAAATTGAATTTCTAACTGAGTTCGTTGCATACAAAGCATAAATGATTGAACAAAATCACCTCAACTCTTCTTCAACTATAATACTTTCTAAGTTTCATTGCATTCCATGTCCAAGGGATTGCAGTTCCTTCAAGCTTACAAAGATGATAAGCCCTATTACCCAAGCTTTTAGCGATCCGAAATGGGCCGTCCTAATTGGGTGTGAGTTTCCCTTCACTCAGATTATGGTCAGCTTGCCAAATGACAAGGTCCCTTTCCCTAAACTGTCTTTGTATGACCTTCTTATTGTGTCAACGAGTGATGTTTTCTTTAGTGGCCACCATCCTTATGTAAGCCATTTCCATTTCCCTGCCTTCTGGGAGGATGTCCAAATCTAGACATCGCTCGAACTTATTAAGGTCTTCATTGAATTGTTCCTTGTGCTAGCTTAGGATCCGAACTCCAACTAAAAACATTGTCTTTCCACCATAGGTAAGCCAAAATGGGGTCTCTTAGTAGAAGACTGTGGCATGATGTGATAAGCCCATAAGATGCTTTGTAATTCCTCAGTCCAGTGACTTTTGAATTGATCCAGCCGCTTTTTAATGCCTTGAAGTATGATCTTGTTCACTGCCTTTGTCTAGCCATTGTATGTGGGTGCCTGACAGAAGAGAAGACTTGCTTGATGCCCAACTTTTCACAGAAACCTCATGTTTTTGTTTGCGAATTGAGTTCCATTATCAGTGACAATGACGTATAGTAGGCCATACCTGCAGATTAAGTGAATCTTCTACTTTATAAGTAGTTATTGTCAACAAGGGCCTCAGCCTCAATCCGCTTAGTGAAATAGTTAATCGTCACAATGAGAAATTTACACTAGCCCAGAGCTTGTGGGAATGAGCCTAGTAGATCTATCCCTCAACGATAGAAGGGCCATTGAGTGTCTGAACTGTAGAGCTTTTCTGGTAGAGCTAGATACACAAAGGCAAATTTCTAGCATTCCTCACACTTTTGAACATATTTAGTGCAATCTGATTTTATGGTAAGCTAGTAATAGCCTACCATGATAATTTTTCCTACTAGGGACCTTGTACCTAGATAGTGCCCACAAATGCCCTCATGGATTTCGGCCATAACATACTTGGCTTGGTTAGGTATGAGGTACTTTAATAGAGGCATGTTGAATCCCTTATTGTAAAGTTGACCAATTTGGATAATGTAGTAGGCCATAGCCCATTTTAACTTTCGAGTTGCATATGAGTTATTTGGTAGGTCGGTGGTCATGAGGCACTTTATTATAGGGGCCATCCAAGAATCCGTGTTGATCGGTTCATTAGAAGGCTTCTCGGCCCACATGGAGGGAATATTCACCATGAACACGATTGGTGGAGGGACAATTGGATTTTGCAAGGTCTCTTGGATAACGTTCCGATTGTTTCCTGGCCTTCATGTACTTATGAGTTTGGAACTCAATGTGAAACTCATTGAAGGTTTTCATTCTTTCTTTCACTTAATTAAGGTATTGGGTCAGCAAGTCATCCTTGGCTATGTATTATCCTTTAACATGCATTGTTATTCAAAAGCTAAATGTATGCAACATTACACAATAAGGGAATGATAATAACATAGAAATCCATGAAGAGGCTTGTGACCAGTTATGTATATATGTATTTTTGACCAAAAACGGTCTCTTATGCATCAGATGTATCAAAAAAGAAATATTTGAATAACTCAAACTCAAATATTTAAATGACTTGCAGACTAAGTTCAAGCCCAAAGTACCTGATTAGCTACAATTGGAGAGTCACTCCTGGCCACCAGTAACTTAACCCTAATCTTTTGTGCCAATTGTAAACTAGCTAATAAAGCTTCATACCCTGCCTAATTATTACTGGCTTTGAAATCAAACTTCAAAGATTGTTCAATAGTCACACTATTTGGTCCTTCTAGAATGATTCCTGCCCCGCTTCCTTTGAGATTGAAGCACTATCTATGTAGAGTGTCCAAGTTTCAATAGGAGGATATTTCTCAACATTGCCCGCCCTACACCAGTCATTGACAAAATCTGCCAGAAACTACAACTTGATTAGTCCTTGACTCTAGTATTTGATTCTATATTTAGATAACTCCACAGACCATGCAATCATTTTACCAGTAAGATCCGGTTTTACAAGAATCTATTACACTAGCTAATTGGTCTTGACTACGATCTAATGGCTCTGAAAATATAAGCATGATAAGATCACCAAAGCACAAGTCAACTACTCGATCTTCTAGTACAAGTACTGGGTCCTTGAAGAACCTTACGAGCAAAGTAAATTGGTTGTTGCTCCTTTTCTTCTTCCCAAACCAGGGTTGTACTTACTACTCTTTGAGAAATAGAGAGATATAGCAAAAACGGCTTTCCCATAACTAGTTTTGTTAAGATTGATTAGGCTAGTGAGAAATGACTTGATGTTCTGGAAAGCTTGTTCACATTTATTTGTCCATTCAAAGCTCTTGGCCTTCCTAATACAGTTAAAAAATGGGGTCATTTTGTCACTACCTTGGACATGAAGCATCTAAAAATAGTAAATCGGGCTGTAACCTGCATGGCTTTCTCTTACTATTGCTGGATTCTTCATTTCTATGACTGCTCAACGTTTGTCAGGGTTGGCCTCTATGCCCTAACTTGTGAGCATGTAACCTAGGAATTTTCTGGCCTTTACCCAAACACACACTTGGTTAGATTCAAACAGATGTTATGCTTCCAAATCTGCTGAAAAACTTCAAGAAGATCAACCGAATGGTCACCGTTGCCAAGGTTTTTACGACCATGTCATCCACATATACCTCTACATTCTTCCAATCCACGTTGCAAAAACATTGTCCATCAATTAGTGGTAGGTGGCACCAGCATGCTTCAGTCAAAATGGCATTACTTAGTAGCAACAACTCAAGCCATTGGTCATGAATATTGTTTTCTCCTCATGTCGGGGTGTATCCAGATTTGATTATATCTAGAGTAGGCATCCATGAAACTCAAAAATTGGTAGCCTGCCACAGCATCTACTAGTTGGTCAATATATAGGAAAGGTATGAGTCTTTCGATAGGCCTTATTCAAGTTAGTGAAATCTACATACATTCACTACATTTATTTGCTTTTCTTCTTCACCAGCACTACTTTAGAGAGCCACATCATATACTTTATTTCTTTGATAAAACCTACTTGAAAATTTTTTTCCGTCTCAGCCTTTAGTATCTATTGCTTTTCCATGGTCAACTTTCTTTTCTTTTGGGTGACAGGTTTGCACCCAGATTGATCTCTAGCCAATGGCACACAAATTCTATGTTAATGCTCGGCATATTAGATAGGACCCACATGAAGATATAAGAATATTGCAATAAAAGTTAGACTATCCTTACTTTGAAGATCTTCTGATGCCCTACACCAATCATCACAAAAATTTTCTCATTCTTACCAATCTTCACCCATTCTATTTCACCTTTAGGTTGCAGCCTTTTATCTCAAAAGTCCTTTCTTGGTCCAAGCTCAGTTAGGTTGAGATCAGAGTATCTGGTCGACTTCCTTTTCTGACCATGACTAGCCGATAGATCCTCCTGCCTATTAACTAGTAAACAGTCCAAATAGCATTGTTGAGCCTCTTACTGATTAGCATGTAGCACACTAACTGCCGAGGGAAGGGGGAACTTCATTATTAGATAAGGGGTAGATATTATGGCTCCTAACCTGTTAAAGGAGGGTCGCCAATGATCATATTATAAGGACTCTGCTTGTTTACAATGAGGTGCTTGATGGGGATAGTTTTAACATCCCTAAAGGTCATGAGCAAGTCCATACTACCTTCCAGGGTAACCTATTCCCCTATGAAGCCGACCAACTCTCCATGAGAATAGGACATACTTCCCTATGGTAGGCCTAGCTTTGGAAAGGCATCCATAAAGATAATGTCAGTGAAACTACCCTAATCCCCAAGTACTTGTCTTACTTTGAAGTTTGCTACAATGACTCAAATTATCATCGAATCATCATAGTTAGGCTCTGCCATCTGAAAGCCACTAGCTGAAAAGATGATCGGCACCTCTGACATATTTCACCCGGGCATTGTTTAGCCAATGCTCATTACCATTTGGAAATATGTAAAATACCTGTGACAATTAGATTCTGTGTCCCCTCTACTGGAAAATCATCTTGATGGCTGGCTTTTGGCTTGATCTGACTGCCTTCTAACCCGAGCTTCCTGGCCAATCAGACTTTTTCACATGTCATCACCCCTGATCCCTCTGGTTATAGGAAAGGTATCTTATAAGTCTTCTGCTCCTTGTTAAAACCTCCAAGAGATCACAGAATCTTTCACTTGTTCGTAGTATGACCAAAAGCTCTATGATACTCATGTTAGCTCCAGAACCCTTGAAAAAGCTTAAGCGCCAACTGTTTTGAGTGATAACATCTAATTTTATGAAAATATTTTGAATAAGGACTAATCATTTCAATGAGTTTCTTGAAGCTACAAATAGGTCTTTCTACATAAGTATACATGGTTCTCAAAATAAGAATATTTTTGTAATAATCTGTAAACATGTTTGTTGTTTGATCTCATTTGAAGAGGTTAGGACTTAATGTTTGTAAAAAATATATCATGGAATGAAAATATATGTGCTCAATGGATGAAAGAAAACTCTCAGGTACAAGAAACTAAGAATCAATTCTTCAAAAAGTAGGAAAATGCAATTCAATTAAAGATTTCATCAAACCCTTAAGCAAGAGTGTTTTAGCATCTTCAATCATCATGCTTGCAATCATAACATTCACAACAACCTTTAATTGAAGAAAAGAAGATCAACTAAAAGTTCAGAAACTATAAGCGCTCTTCAAAAAGCACGTTTCATAGTGAAATGGTGCACTTTACAGGAAAAATAAGGGAAATTTGAAATCCAAATTTAAAGCCAAACGTAGTCATAGATTGACGTGACATCTCTTCTACTAACTTGGTCAACTGCCCAGCTTCTGGAAGGAAAAGTTCAGAAACCTCACTCAGAAAGTAAAAAGTAGTTTTAGAAGGTAACTCAAAAACCTTTATTTCGCAACAGCTCTGATGATGCTGAGCTACTCCTCTGCACTGCATTTCCAAGACGCAAAAAGAAGATTGACACGTGGCACTTGGACAACAAATCAAGGGCAATGGACATAAATATGAATCATCTATAAATAGAGATGTTGTGCTTATAACTTAAGAGGCTTTTGCATGCTGAAATGCTGAAAAATTTTCTCCTCATCTTTTCTATAAAGATATTACTACTCATAATCAATTTCATACTTGTAAAATTCTTCTTTCTATATTCTTAGTAGATCATATGTTCTTCCTAAGGAGAATCAATAGAAAAAAGTCATTCAAGTTTTCTAGGTCTGTTATTGTTCACCTTATGAAAATTTGAGTGTTGGTTAGTTTGAGTGTTCCAACCCAAACACAAGCCTTTTTAACCCCAATCCAGTAGTGATCATTGTGAGTTAACTTAGAGAGGCTAACCAAAGACTACTTGTAACGTGACAGTAGAGTGAGCTACTGGTCATAGTGTTAGCTGAGAGAGGCTGGTTAAATACTACTCGATCGTGGTAGTAAAGTGAGCTACTAGTCACTATGTTATCTTGGAGAGATTGGTCAAAAACTACTTAGTTGTGATAGTAGAGTGAGCTACTGGTCACTAGTAAGAGCTTGCGAAGGCTACTATAAAGACTACCCAACTGTCTCAGATTGAGAAAAGTTTTAGTGGAAGTTAATGGCTGTTGAGAACTAAATATAGACAGGTTAGTGCATTATTTTCTTTTCCCTTAACTCTATTTTATTTACTACTTTGTGCCTGTTATATCATGTTTCCTGAAAAACTTGATCATACATGTTTTTATCATATTTGTTAAAGTCCAGAAAGTTACTTTATGATGTAACTAACATTGTTTCCACTACATTTCAAGTTAAATACTTGATAGTAAATTGTTTATGAATTTCATAAACAAGAAAAGAAAGAAAAGGAGAAGCACGATCTAACCCCCTTTCTCGTCAATTTTCTACCTACAATTCACAACTTTTCTGGCGATCGATGCAATGTGGCTGAAATCTCAGGGCCTATGGAAGAGCAACTAGCCCAGCATTGCATACATCTCGAAGCATGACATCCTTTGGAGCATTAAAATGGGTGTAGTTTTGGAAGGTGGGGAATATGGCTCGATTCTCAAAATATCTGTCCCTATTTTTGTTTGAGAGTCTAGAGGTCGTGTTTCTTAGTCATCTTTCCCGAGGCTCATCCTAAGGGGCATCTCTGGCTACTGCTGGCTCTGCTTCTTTTGTATCTTCTTTTTTCCTATGCTGATTTTTTTATTCCTTTTTTGCCCGGATGTATCCAGCAGCCATGCTTCTCAGCTCATCCAAGCTTTGCACCGGGTTGATGTCCAAGGATTCAGCGAATCACCCAGAGTTAAATGCTCCCATAAACATGCATTGCCATCTTCTAACCTAAATCCTTAATTTTTGTCATCTCCTTATTGAAACGGCCCGTAAAGTCTTTCAATGGCTTATTCCTACCTTGAGCTAACCCATACAAGCTCCCTATTATCTTCTAGTGAGCCCTGCTTGCTGTAAAGTGGCTCAGGAGATGATCAATTAATTCGCTAAAGCTAGTAACTAATCAAGGTGCAAGGGATGTGAACCACTATTGTGCAGTATCTATGAGAGTTGAGGGAAAAGCTTTACAATGAAGGGCATCAAAGTCTCTATTCACCAACATGGCATTTTTTAAGGTATCCACATGGCTCTAGGGATCAGATGACCTATCATAAGGATGAAGGTGTATGGGTGGGGGCGGTAATGGTAAGGTACTGGCCTGGTCATGATGAACTCAGTAAATGGATGGCTCGATGGCTGAAGGTCGGGTTTTTAGTGTTGATGGTGTATAGGTTAGTTGATTGGGTGGATAGTTCATTAGTTGGCCAGTGAATTATGGATCCTAGTCAGGATTTAGAATGGTGAGGAGAGAATTGAGATTCCTTCTATTAGTGTTCAGGTTGGTGATTCATGTTATTGATCTGTTGCTGCATATCATGCGGCGATTTCATGATCTGCTCAATAAATAGTGGGGGTATGTTGGTGTCAACATCATTTCCATTCCCTTTGCTATGCGTATTGATTATCTTTTCAGAGTGAAGGACATGTAGCTTAGGAAGATTGTAAACAGTGGCACTAGTTTTACCAGATCCCCATAGACGGCACCAAAATGTTGCTACTTGGCTTAGGGTAAAAGGTGGTGTAGTGTTTTCGCTTAGTAATTGAACTGCCCATCCTTATTCAGTGGTTGAGTCTATATCCTGGCTGGGGAGCCATTGCCCTCCATTATTCCCAGTCATTTCTGCATTTAAGGGAGTTAATGTAGATTCTCTAAGAATCTTATGTTGTTTGGAACACTCGATGGTTCTTACTTCCTAGGCCGGTCCGAGAGACTTGTTCGTAAAAACCCAGTCACCCTTTGCTTTTGGCCTAATCTCTTGTCAAAAAGACCCATTTGTAAAGGCCCCCTTTAGCCCATGCCTTGGCCTGACCTTGGGATCCCAGCAAGACTTGGGACTGGCTCGGTATATGAGTTAGCCAGAAATAGGCTAGTCTATATTCAAACCCCACAAAGAATGAGGAATAGGGACCTGTGATGGAAATGAGAAGGGGATGAGAGACAAAATTCTAAATGGTGATAGGAGGCATGGGACATTTTCCCTTTCTCATGGATACTCACTATTATCATAAATGGTTGATGATATAGTAAAATTAGTCACTTATTCCTTTTTATTATTCAACAATTTCAACTTTTGAAATGTGTAAAATTTTCATAAAATATGCTCATTATTATTAGTTATAGATTATTTACTGAGATTTTTTTCAATCTTATAAACATCATATTCAAAATAAGATATAAATAGAATGACAAATTTATATTTTGTCCATTTATTCATATACTTAATTTTTTATATGATATATTTTAACAAATTATTATTTATTTTCGATAACGATTAACAAATTATTTCTTATCATCTCCCTATGCATCACATGGTTTGACTAGTTAATACATATCAAATTTGTAAAAGATACAAAGAAATGCTAATAAGTTATAAAATAAAAATACCAGAAAGACAATATTCCGTTATAAAGTTACACAAAAGAGTTTAGGAATTAAAAATGGAGTTTAATTTTGACGTACTTGTAGCATAAAATCATTTTATACTATTATCTTATTAAAATATTTTGTTTGGACGATATTTTAAGTAGTATGTATAAAAGTCAACTATT
This sequence comes from Dalbergia cochinchinensis, assembly GCA_031216125.1. Taxonomy (NCBI): domain Eukaryota; kingdom Viridiplantae; phylum Streptophyta; class Magnoliopsida; order Fabales; family Fabaceae; genus Dalbergia; species Dalbergia cochinchinensis. Next base: position 18,731,672 of record CM062375.1, on the reverse strand, counting down.
ATATCTTATGTGACGATACATAATTCAATAATTGTGCAAAAATATTTTATACTATCACTGCACAATAATTAAATCCTTTAAAAAAAATAATAATAGGTGTAACTCCTTAGTACTCATTTCTGTGTGTTGAAGTCACATAAAAAGTAATACTAAGGAATCACGCCTATTACATGAGCTTTTCAATATTAGACATAAACATCACTAAATATTCTAATGAGAATTCGGCATGGTAATGACATAGGTACCATGCCTCCTATATTACAGAAAATCATAAACAGAATAACTAGCCATCTAAAGCTCAAACTGCTGTTCCAAATATAACATTCTGGTATTTCACATGTCATCATCATGAGGCAAATAGCACCCCTTAATCCACAATGTAAAACATAGTAATGTAATATTAGAATATAGGTGGCCTCATGGGTCAAAATAGATAAGAGAACACATGGCCTCAGGCCACAAAATACAAACATAAAAGAAACAAGAGGTCTTGTAACCCAAATACAAAAAGAGCCAAGTTCTAGACTCCAAGAAAATAAAAGGACATATAATTCGAAAAGCATGAGGCAAAAGCAACAATACTCTAGCGAGCTAACTCTCTGCATTAGGATTTACCGCTCATCTAGAGATGATATGAAAAAGAGGAAAGAGATGAGAAATCAATCAAAATCTTAGTAGGGGCATATGCAATTAATGTGACATCATTATCATCTCTAGCCTACCTTGGTTTCCCTAGAAATCATTAGTACACAATCATAAGGTTCAATTTTAGGATTTCGTAACCATTCTTTACCAAGGTAAAGGTATATTTTAGCATGGTCTTGGCATAAAATGTACATGCATGTATGAAAGAACTTTACTAGTATTATTAAAGAAACGTGCATGTGTAACATCCTAATTTTTAACCCAATACCCTAGAACATATTCAGGTTAATCATTAGTCTATTATGTTATAGTTTCCTATTTACTTTAAAATACTTAGCGGAAAATACAGGCAAATTTTTTTTTTTGAATTGAAAAAGCACGCGACATGACGAACGATGAAGCATGAAAGGAATAGAACACAAATCCAAATAAACACATCGTGAACATCCGATCATAAAACATGTAAATGCACAGAATAATAAAGCAAACTACATAAGTGGATATATATATTATGCCCACCCAAGAAAGGCGGGACTTAGTTTAGTACAACATAAAGCGAATACAACTGAAATGGAAATACATGGAAAATGAAAGTACAATGTAAGGCATAAAAGAAACTCTCCTACTCTAGTGCGCCTACAAATAGATAACCATAAGGCAAAAAGGAGGCTATCCTGGTCTAGGCAGAGCTCGGGCACCAGGGCATGACTGTCGTCTCCTACTACGGGCCTCTCTGGAAAGGAGGGACGTATCCGATCCACTGGGCTATCTCTATCGGGGTAGCTATACGCTGTATCGGCCGGGCATGAGCTCCACTGCAGGGAATCATCCTCAACCGTCCTCCATGTATCGGCTGAGTAACAGAAGCCTCGCTACTCTCCCTAAAGTCCATCGGTACAGTGGGGGAGGATCCCTCGGAAGGTACTTGGGTGGCAGAGTCCTCTGAAGGGTTCGTCTCGGAGAATGATGAGGGGGAGCGGGGCACGTACTGCAGGTAGTCCCAAATAGCAGAAGCTGTCGAGGGCATGCGCACTCAATCACGAAGTCGTCGTCGAATGGTGAGGCAAGAGAGAATCGATTAGTATGTACAGGGTGACTGAAGGGCCGTCCAATGAACATGAATACACGAACGACACACACGACCCACAAAATGGTATGACCCATGGTCCGGATCATGATGCACCTCCCATGTCGGGGTGTCCACAAAAATCACGAACGTCGCCATCTGAAGACGTGACGGAAGGAAAAGATAAAAGGAGTGAGAATCTTGTTAAAGAATCTCAGTAGGGCCTCCTACTACCTAAGTGTCATCATCTACATCCTCAGGAACCTTGGGTTTAGTGTGTAAAATAAGTGAGCATGCTTCAAGTTCATTTTAAGCTTCAAAACATAATTAACCAAGGTCTGTTCATTTTAGGATGATCCTTAATGTCATGGATGCAACATATTAAAGAATGTATGCATGGCACTACTTAATGTAAGAATACTCATCATAATATCAAGTAACATCATAGTAGTCGCATAAAGTGACAATTGAAATCACAGGTGGGGAAAACATTGTGACATAATTATCATACATTACTTTCTCATGGGGCCACCTTAAAAGACATTCGTTCTGTGGGTGCTCGGCCGAACTGGTGTCACCCAAAACGTGCCACATCTCTAGGCTATGAGCTCATACCTAATTAGTCGTCCCTAGTTCTTACTTATCCCTTACCGATAAGCGTATCATAAATAAATCCCGACTCTCTAGTACGGGCTCAGGGGGCATTTTCTTGGGGGTGCTAGGCTGAACCGGTGTCACCCAAGAATACATCTTGGTACCGATGTCACATGAGTTCTTAGAGGTGCTCGGCCGAACCGGTGTCATCCAAGAACACATCTTAGTACCTCATCTCTTTTAAAGAAAATCTCATAGGTTGTCAAAAACTTTCTAAGTCCCCAAATTTGTTAGAAATTGGCAGCATAACAGTGGCACGCCGGATTTCTTCCAAATTTACTTTATGCCACATAAACAATTAAAACACGTATCCTCAATCATAATTTTACATGTATACATAATCATTCTTAGATAAAACATACATTCTCATGAAACATTATAGCTCATTATGCTCTTGACCCTACGGTGTCTTATGCTTTGACCCTTAAGGGCCTTAAACTTGAGATATAATTATTCTATTGTCCTCTATCAACCTCTTACTAATGATTTTTACTAGCACTTATGTCCATTAACAAATCTGGGTAGCATCATACTCTAAGGGTAGAATTACATCTTTAAGATTACGGGGTTCTAGAACTTACGTTTTAGACCCTTTCTTAGTTCCGTCTTCACCTAAGGATCTATAAATTAGATCTAAACCAATTATGAGGTATCCCTAAGCCTTTGAACTAATTATAAATCATTTTTACTACATTATAAAGGTGCTGTATAGAATCAGAGAATTAATTGTTCTAAGAATTCTAGAATTGCATTTTTACGGTTTTTTAGTTGCTAGTTTCTCTATAGGCTCTAAAAATCCATCCTACATCAAATGTTACCAGGTTTTTCATATTTAAACAATCCTAAACTGAAGGTTAACATACTAAAACAGTCTTGGCAAAAGCTAAGAATTAATGGGTCAAAACTATGCTAAAACTCAACTTTACGATTTTTTTGTAAGACTAGTTTCTTTCCTAACATGCATAGAAAGGTTCCTACCTGAACACATAAATTTCACACATTCTAACCTGTCAAAACATCATCATACAACAGCAAACATGTCATGGTAGAACCAAATTCATGCATATACATATCTTGCATAAAATCTCATTTTTAATAAGCATAGGTTGCTAGTTTCTCGTTGAATTGTTTTAGGATTTCTAAAACTCTTTTGCAAAACATTTTATCTCGTAAAAGAGGCTAAGAACAATCATGGGGCAGTAACTTATTTAAAACACTCTTAGAAGGGGTTTAATTTACAAATTTTGTTGGTCATGACCTTATAGAACTCTTAAAAACATAGGAAAACTTTTGAACATAGGTTGTTGGCCCTTGCAACTAGATGAAACCCATTTTGAGTCTATCAACATTACATGGCCGAATTTACATCCTTGGGGGTGTTTCCATAAATAAACTTTAACTTGAGATAATAAGGGCAAGTCTTTGAGCTCTAGGTTCCTTAAGTGATGACAAAATATAAACATGCTATGCATTCCATTTTATTCTTCATTTTAAAGTAAAGTGAGAGCTTCAAAGTAAATATGGAATGCAAGAACTTGAAATTAAATATGCTAGGCACAAAGTAAATGTGCAAAACTTGAAAGTAAATATGCAAGTTCAATTCTTTATTTTAGTGCTCTAGGCCCAGCAACAATCGACTTTAAGACCGAAATAGAAAGGCTTCGAGATTAATTAGGTAATATGCAAGCTCTCATTTTAAATCTTTACGTTCTTTAAGTGATGACTTGAATTATAAACATGCAATGCAAGGCTTGAACTAAACGTGATAATGCAAGTCCTTTTCTTTAATCTTTAGAGTTTAGTGATAACATAGGAAGGTAAATATGAGATGCAAGAGCTTGAAATATAAATATGAGGTGCTACAAATATAAATAAGCAAGTTCATTTTTATATCTTTACTAGAGCTCTTACAGGACTTTGGAGGACTTAAACCTTAACCCAAGTTTATCGCAATAAGCTAAAGTAAACAAAATATCATTTCTTGAAGCAAAATCATAAATAACATTTTTGTTAAAACTCAAGCTCTAGAGGTCTCATTGTGATGAACACATGGTCATCATCTAGAAACTCTCATCATCAAGCTTGCATGTTGAACCATCAATGATGGCCAAATTTTTAGAGAAATGAAGAGGAAAATGGGGCCAAAGCTATGAACAAGAAAAGAACCATTTTAAAACTCTAGAGACCATGATCTTGATCATGTATTAACACCAAGATCATGTGTCCTCATCATTGAGTTCATACACTTATTTTAGAACAACATCAAAGTAAAGTTTCCAAGGTAGAAAGAAGGAAACTAAAAACACCTTTTCCTCAAGAACTAAGATCAAGCTTTAGGGGTTACTCAAGTGATGAACATCATCATGCAATCCCCATCATCATGCTCTCATTTCCAAGCTTACTAAAGGCCCATGGCCGAAAATAGAAGAAGAAACAAAGAGGAAGAAGGAAGTTCTAAAAGATTCAAGAGAAACTATAAAGCACATAACTTAAACAAGAACTTTAATGGCCAAAACATTTAAAACAAAATCCCTACCAAGTGAAATGATGTTGAGGAGGATGAAGAAGATGAAGAAGAAGAACTCTTGATCTTTGAGAGAAAAGGAAAAGCTTTGAGTGCTCTAAACTTAGCAAATGAAATAAAGGTATTTCAAGTTCACTCAAGTGTGCTATTTATAGAGAAATGAACAAATAAAAGGTGCAAAGGGAGGAGAAGGGTTTCAGCCAAGGCAAGGCAGCCCATGAGGTCCATGAGGTGAGATGTTGTGATCTTGAGGCATGGTGAGGTATGGTTCAAGGTATGGCTCAAAGCATGGCTCAAGGAGTGTTTAAAATTTAAAACATGTGATGAAATTTTGGGTGATGTGGCTGAATTGCATCAGCCATGGGGGGGAGGGGATTTCTTCCATTTAATTGTGATTTAGAAGTGTGTTTAGGTGTGTTTTAGATTATGTTTAAGATTAGGAATTTGTAGGAAGGTGTTTAGGTGAGGCAATGGTTAATTAGAGGCTTGTAAGACTGGGTTTAGGAGGTGATCTTGCTAAATTAATGGAGTCAATCCCCATTAACAAGGAATCCAATGCCAACACAATTCCTTGATTTAGGGAAATTAGAGAAAGAAAATACTATTTAAGATTCCAAGACTAGGAATCTTGAGTTTTAAAAAGAGATTTAGGTTTAATCTAAGCAATTTTAGGTCCTAATTAATTTTATTAACTTATTTTGACTCTAGATTAATTATGGAAATTAATTAATCTTCGATTAGAGCCTAATATTGCTTAGGTTTGCTTAATTATGTCATTAAGTTCAAACTGCACTATTCCAGGGGCAAAATTGTAATTTTGTGCAAAAATTGTCTGGGACCATCGGTACTTAAATAGACACTTTTAAACACATGAAAAACATTGTTTTAAATGTAACATCCTAATTTTTAACCCAATACTCTAGAACATAATTAGGTTAACCATTAGTCTGTTACGTCATAGCTTCCTTGTTACTTTAAAATACTTAGCGGAAATACTAGTAAATTTTTTTTTTGAATTATAAAAGCAAAGTGAGAGCCGCGCGACACGTTAATTAATAATGTACGAAAGGTAATAAAACAAGCATCGCATTGCAACATGACATAAGCAAGTAAAGGCTCACCATAATAACATTGAATTGCATATTTATATAATATATGATATGCCCACTTAGGTAGAGTGGGACTTAGTTTAGTACAACTGGAATGAAAATACATAGAAACGAAAGTACAACAAAGGTGGTAAAAGAAACTCTCCTAACTCTAGTACGTCTACAAATGGATAGCCCCAAAGACAAAGGAAGGCTATCCTAGCCTAGTCAAGCTCGAGCACCAGAACCACAACGGTCGCCTCCTACTGTGGGCCTCTCTAGAAAGGAGGGATGTACCCAATCCACTGGGCGATCTCGGCCGGGGTGGCGATGCACTGCATCGGTCGGGCGTGTGCTCCACGGCGGGGAATTATCCTCACCTGTCCTCCACGTAATGGCTGAGCGACGGAAGCCTCGCTACCCGCCCCAACATCCATCGGCACAGTGGGGGAGGATCCATCGGAGGGTACCTGAGTGGCAGAATCCTCCAAAGGGTCCGTCAAGGAGAATGATGAGGGCGAGCGGGGTACATACTGTGGGTAGTCCTGGATGGCAGAGGCCGTCGGTAGGGTGCGGTGGATCCGCTCCTCTCGAGGACGTGCGCGCTCGAACATGAGGTCGTTGCCGTAGGGTGAGGCAGGAGAGAATCGGTGGCTATGTACGAGGTGATTAAAGGGCCATCCAACGAACATAAACACTCGAACGACGCAGCGGCCCACAAAATGGTATGACCCGTGGTCCGGATCATGATGTACCTCCCAAGTTGGGGTGTCTACAAAAACCACGAACGTCGCCATCTAAAGACGTGATGGAAAGAAAGAGATAGAGGGAGTGAGAATCTTGCTAAAGAATCTCAGTAGGGCCTTCTACTACCTAGGTGTCATCATCTACGTCCTCAGAAACCTTGGGTTTAGTTATACAAAATGAGTGAGCATGCATAAACATCTATTTTTAGGTTCTAAAATATAATTAGCCAAGGTCCATTCATTTTAACATGGATCTTAATGTCATGGATGTAAACATATTAAGGGATATATGCATGGCTCTACTTAATACAAGAATAATCATCATATCTTTAAGAACATCATAATAGTGGCATAAAGTGGCAATTAAATTCTCTTTGTGACATAATCATCATAACTTCCTTATAGGCCACCCTAAAAGACAAGCGCTCTGGGGGTGCTTGGCCGAACCGGTGTCACCCAGAACGTGTCACATCTCTAGGTTATGAGCTCATACCTTAACTAGTCATCACTAGTTCTTACTTATCAATCTCGATAAGCGTAACATAATGATAAACATAATCCCGACTTATCCAGTACGGGCTAGGGGGCATTTCTTGGGGGTGTTTGGCCGAACCGGTGTCACCCAAGAATTAATCTTGGTACTGATGTCACATGAGTTCTCTGGAGGTGCTCAGCCGAACCGGTGTCATCCGAGAACTCATCTTAGTACCTCATAAAAATTTCATAGTTTTTCAAAAACTTTCTAAGTCCCGAATTTGTCAGAAATTCGGCGGCATAAATGCAGCATGCCGAATTTCTTCCAAATTCTTCTTTATGCCACATAAGTCAATCAAACATGCATCCTTCATCATAATTTCATGCATTCTCATAATCATCCTTATACTTTCACAAGCAACATTAAAATTCGTTATGCACTTGGACCTACGGTGTCTTATGCTCTGACCCTTACGGGCCTTAAACTTGTGATGTAGTTAACCTATCATCTCCGATCAAACTTTTATGCGCCTAAGGGTTCTCTCTTATCAAAACTTATCATTTATTTATGCTCTCAATTAAATCTGAACATCACCATTCCTTAGGGGCAGCGTTATAAACTTATGATTACGGGGTTCTAGAACTTGCATTTTAGACCCTTTCTTGGTTCTGTCTTCGCCTAAGGCGCTATAAGTTAAACCTAAACCAATTATGAGTCATTCCTGTATCAAAGAACTAATTTTAAACCATGTTCTCTACATTATAAGGTTGCTGGACAGATTCTAAGAATTAAATATTCTAAGGGTTCTAGAATTGCAGTTTTACGGTTTTCTAGTTACTAGTTTCTCTATAGGTGCCAAAATTCATTCCTACATCAAATGTAACCAAATTTTTCATGATTAATCAATCCTAATCTGATTATATCCCCATTGAAACAGTTTGGGCAGTGTCCATAACTAAATGGGATAAAACTATGCTCAATCTTGACTTTACGATTTTTCTAGGAAGCTAGTTTCTTTCCTAACTTGCATAGAAATGTTCCTACTTCATCATACATAATTTTTACTCATTCAAACACATCAAAACACCATCACATGGCAGCAAACACATCATGGAGGAACCAAAACATTAAGTTTCCAAAAGGTGCACAACTTGATATTTTCTAAAACGTATAAGTTGCTAGTTTCTCTTGGGACCATTTTTAGGACTTCTAAAACTCGTTTGCAAACCATTTTACTTTGTAAAAGAGCTAAAAGCATTCTTAGGTCAGAGACCACTTGATCCCTCCTCAAAAGAGTATTAAATTCATAGAACCTTGTTGATCGTGAACTCAACAAATTCATGAGATTTAAAAGGACTCTTAAAACTTGACTTATGGGTCCTTGAAGCTAGATGGAACTCATTCCAAGTTCATCATCACTACAAGGCCGAAATCATGCATTCAAAGAATGCTCCCTCATTAAACTTTAACTTGAGATAAAATGGACAAGTCTTTGAGCTCTAAGATCTTTTAAGTGATGACATAATTTAAACATGCTATGCACTTCATTTTTATTCTTCATTACGAAATAAAGTGAGAGCTTAAAGTAAACGTGCAAGACTTGAATATAAAAATGCACGGCTTAAAATAAATATGCAAGACTTGGAATATAAATATGCAAGGCTTGAAATATAAATATGCAAGTTCATTTCTTTATTTTAGTGCTCTAGGCCCAGCAATAATCGACTTTAAGGCCGAAATAGAAAGGCTTTGAGATTTAGTTAGGTGATAATGCAAGTTCTCATTTTAAATCTTTACGTTCCTTAGTGATAAAAGTAAATATGCTAAGCAAGAATGTAAATACGAGATGCATTCCATTCTTTATCCTTTAACTTTAAGTGATGGCTTGGAAATTAAATATGAATACAAAGCTCAAAATAAATATGCAATGCATAAGCTTGAATTTAAATATGAATGCTAGTTCATTTTATTTCTTATTAGAGCTCATACAAGACTTTAAAGGAACTCAAACCTCAACCCAAACTTATCATGGCAAGATAAAGTAAAACAAGAGTGAACCTCAAGGGTTCTTTGAAACAGAAAGTTTCTTTTTCTGGAATGTAAACATAAATGAAATTTTTATTAAAACTCAAGCTCTAGAGGCCTCATTGTGATGAACACATAGTCATCATCTAGAAGCTCTCATCATCAAGCCATTGTGAACTTCCTTGGCCAATATGGCTGAAACCTTAAAGAAAGGAAAGGAAGAAGAACCGAAATTGTTGGAGAAGAAAAGAAACATTTGGAACTCTAGAGACCATGATCTTGATGATGCATTAACACCAACATCATGAGCTTTCATCATTGAGATCATGTTAACCATTTTAAAACATCATCAAAGTGAAAGGCTTCAAAGATTCAAGAAGAAAACTAAAAACATCTTTAACTCAAGAACAAAGATCAAGCTTTAGAGATTTTTCAAGTGATGAACATCATCATGAAACTCTCATCATCAAGCTCTCATTCCTTTGATTCTCAAGCCTCATGGCCGAAAAACAAAGAGGAGTAGAAGAAGAAAAGAAGTTCTAAAAAGGATTCAAGAGAAACTATGAACACATAAAGAAATTAAGAACTTTAAATGAAAGAACTCTTGAAAGGAAATCCCTACCTAGTGATTAGGAGGTTGACATGAGAGAAGAGGATAAAGAACTTGAAGAACTTGAAGACTTGAACTTGAGAGAAAAAGGAAGCTTTGAAGTGCTCTTTGAAAACTTACACTTTGCAAATGAACCCAAAATGATACAAGTTCACCTAAGCAAGCTATTTATAGAGAAATGAAACAAATGAAGGGTGCAAATGGAGAGGAAGGCTTCGGCCATTATAGCCCATGGGCAGCCCCCATGAGTTCCATGAGGTGAGATAATGTGGTCTTGAGGCATGGTGAGGTATGGTTCAAAGTATGGTGATGTATGGTTCAAGGTATGGCTTCAAGCATGATTCTTTGAGTGAGAAACAATTCAACATGTGTGGTAAATAAAAGAGAGATGGCCGAATGTGCATCAACCATGGGGGGAGGATTTTTTGCATTTTAATTATGGTTTAGAGTTGTGTTTAGGTGTTTCTTTGATTAGGATTAAGATTAGGAATTTGTAAGAAGGTGTTTAGGTGAGAAAATGGGTAATTAAGGTTGTCAAGACATAATTAAAGAGTGTTCTTGCATCATTAGTGAGTTATAAATTTATTTTAGTGTATAAACAATTCTAGACACAATTCCTTGATTTAAGGAATTGGAGAGAGAAAACACTATTCAAGATTCCAAAAGTGAAATCTTGAGTTTTAGAAAAGAGATTTAAATCTAATCTAAGCAATCTTAGGTTCTAATTAATTTTAATAATTTATTTTGACTCTAGATTAATTATGGAAATTAATTAATCTTCGTTTAGAGCCTAATATTGCTTAGGGTTGCTTAATCACATCGTTAAGCTCAAAAACACTATTCTAGGGGCAAAATCGTAATTTTGCCCTAAAACTGTCCGGAACCACCGGGACTCAAACAGATGTTTTGAAACATGTAAAAATATGGTTTTAAACCTCTGGGGAAAGTTTCGGGCTCAAACGGCACCTTTACCCGCGTAAAACGCTATAGGGGTATTTTGGTCATTTTGACCCGAAACTGCGGAAAATGAGACTTTCGCCTCCGGAACCACTCAAGGGTCATTCAATCCCCTTCAAGCATTGGGTTGGCCCTTCGAGGACTGTCGAGTCGGCCATCCTCGAATTCCGGGCCGAAAATGACCTCAGGGGCATTTTGGTCATTTTCCACTCAGACAGAAAATCGGGGCATTACATTAAACCTTCGAGGAAAGTTTCGGGCTCAACGACACCTTTACCTGCATAAAAATGCTATAGAGGTATTTTGATCATTTTGACCCAAAATTGTAGAAAATGAGATTTTTGCCTCCGAAACTACTCAAGGGCCATTTAATCTTCTTCAAACATTGAGTTAACCCTTCAACGACTGCTGGGCCGGCTATCCTCGAATTCCGGTCTGGAAGAAATGACCTCAGGGGTATTTTGGTCATTTCCCTCAGATAGAAAAATCGAGGTGTTACAACATGCATGGAAAAAGGACTAAGCTTGCTCATTTAATGCCATACACATGCATAAATGGCTATCCTAGTGCAAGTCATCAAGTACATTATAGTTAAAGTCTTTTCTTTGGATTTAACTACCTCATAACCTTCATGCTTCTATATGTTCCTATAGATCTCACTGTTATTCCCTCTCATTTAATCTTGCTTTAGATACTTTAAAAACTGTGACCTCATGCTTAACCGATCATGACCAGTTCCTTACTATGAACCGACACTGAAACCCTCATGTGCACTATAAAGAAAGCCAATGCCCCGTAATCACTGTTCCTCAAAACAATTCAATGTCGGAACCTTCTTTGTCGATATAAGTCAATCCTTAATCTTTATCTCTTAATTCTGATTCCTTATGCCTTAGTTTTTCCTTTTTTCCTCATAAGCAATGCAAGCATAAGTTTCAATAATGAATTCTAAAATCCTTTTCTTTAAGATAAAAAAGATCAGAATAATAATTTAACAGGTAAGTATAAACATTAGTAACCAATCATTCATTATGCCAAGACTAAAAAGCCACCATATGATAAATCAAAACTCATCCAAACTTCCCTTTTTAACTTCCAACAAAAAAAATATTGTCTTAACTAGAGCTTCATTACTCAAGAACTATATATTCACAAAAGAGAACATATCCTAAACTAATTCTTAGTTTCATTTAGACATCTAATCAAACAAATAGCATGTATAATGAGCAATTTTCATGCATGAGGTTGCTCTCCTCCTAAAACATCATCAAAAGCTATATTTTAAAGTTTTTATGCATTAAGAACAAGAGATTACATATATATATAGACCAAACACTTAATTTTAATGAAAATCCAATCCAAAGCATTGTAGGAAACAAAGCACATGAGAAGGGGGTTGAATCGTGTTCTTCACTTCCTTTTTCATTGGGTACTAAAAAACTTTTAACATAAACTATCAAGTATAAAACTTTTAGTGTAGCGGGAAAAAAAAAACAGCATTAGAAGGTTCAAAAAGAGAGTTTTCTGAACTGTATACATAATGAAAAGAGTAAAGCAGATTTCCAGTTACAAAGATTAAAGATATGGAAATAAGGAGGAAATGAAAGAGATAAAGTATACAATACAAGGAGATTTATACTAGTTCAGCCAACCTTGCCTACATCAAGTTCTTAACAATTGTTGAGTTCTACTAGCTCTTTCTCCAACCTAAGAAAGAATAACAATAGTTATTACAGTAGTGTAACATCCTAATTTTTAACCCAATACTCTAGAACATAATTAGGTTAATCACTAGTCTATTACGTTATAGTTTCCTTATTGCTTTAAAATACTTAGCTGAAATACTGGTAAATTTTTTTTTTGAATTTATAAAAGTAAAGTAAGAGCCGCGCAACACGATGATCAATAGAGCATAGATAGAAGTAAAGCAAACATCTCATCATAACATATAGCAAGTAAAGGCACATCACAATACAACTGAACTTCATATTTATATATAATATGATATGCCCACTTATGGAGAGTGGGGCTCAGTTTAGTACATCATGAACAGATACAACTAAAAAGAAAATACAAAGGAAAGTACGATGGAAAACGTAAAAGCAACTCCCCTACCCAAGTGCAACTAAAGGGATAACCTCTAAACAAAAGGAGGTCCATCCTCATCTAAGTGGTGTATGCTCTACCCGGGTACTCCATCGGTCATACGTCACCTCCTATTGACGTCCATCTCGCGAGCGAGGCATATATCCAGGAAACTGGGTGAGCTCCTCTGGCGTATAGAGGCGGAACGAGAATCGAGAGTGACCCCCGTGGCATGGCCGCATCTCCGGTTGTCGTGCGAGCCATGGCTGAGTCACGGTATCCTCACTGCCCTCTCTCATCAGTGGTGGAGTGGGGGCGGAGCTCTCATTGTACGGATGGGTAAGCGGGTCCTCCGACGGGTCGGTCTCCGAGAAGTAAGTCCGGGGCACGTAGTCGGGATAATCACGCATGGCTGAGGCAATGGTATGTATGCGGAGCACTCTCTCGTTATGCGTATGCGTGCGCTTAAAAACCCGCTCGTCATCGTCGTAGGGTGCTGTCGGGGAGAAGCGATGGGTATGCACGGGGTGAGCGAAGGGACATCCTACGAACATGAAGACTCGCACCGTGCACTGTCCCTCAAAATGGTAGGATCCGTGATTCGGATCATAGTGCACCTCCCACGTCGGGGTGTCCACCAAAACCACGAACATCGCCATCTGAAGACGTGACGGAAAGAAAGAGATAGAGGGAGTGAGAATCTTGCTAAAGAATCTCAGTAGGGCCTCATACTACCTAGGTGTCATCATCTACGTCCTCAGGAACCTTGTGTTTAGTATACAAAATAAGTGAGCATGCATAAATGTCTAATTTTAGGTTTTAAAACATAATTAGTCAAGGTTTGTTCGTTTTAGCATGATTCTTAATGACATGGATGCAACATATTAAAGAATGTATGCATGGCTCTACTTAATGCAAGGATAATAGTCATAACATTAAGAACATCATAATAGTGGCATAAAGTGGCAATTAAATTCTCATATGGGAAACTTTGTGACATGAACATCATACTTTACTTCCTCAAAGGCCACCCTAAAAGACAATCGTCCTGGGGGTGCTCGGCCGAATCGGTGTCACCCAGAACGTGTCACATCTCTAGGTTATGAGCTCATACCTCAACTAGTCGTCACTATTTCTTGGGGGTGCTCAGCCGAACCGGTGTCACCCAAGAATTCATCTTGGTACCGATGTCACATGAGTTCTCTGGAGGTGCTCGGCCAAACCGGTGTCATCTGAGAACTCATCTTAGTACCTCATAAATAAAAATCTCATAGGTTTTCAAAAACTTTTTATGTCCATAAATTTGTCAGAAATTCAGCGGCATAACAGCAGCATGACGAATTTCTTCCAAATTTTGCTTTATGCCACATAAGTCAACCAAACATGCATCCTCCATCATAATTCCATGCATTCACATAATCATTCTCATACGTTCACAAGCGACATTAGAAATTTGTTATGCTCTTGGTCCTACGGTTCATTATGCTTTGACCCTTACGGGCCTTAAACTTGTGATGTAATTTATCTATTATTTTCTATCAACCTCTTATGCACCTAAGGATTTTCTTCTAACAAATATTACTATTATGTATGCTCTTTAATAAATCTGGGCAACTCCATTCCTTAGGGGGCAGAATTATGAACTTACAATTACGGGGTTCTAGAACTTACATTTTAAACCCTTTCTTGGTTCCGTCTTCGCCTAAGGCGCTATAAATTAAATCTAAACCAATTATAAGGCACTCCTATGTCTAAGAACTAATTATGAACCATTTTTACCATGTTATGAGGTTTCTGGACAGATTCTAAAAATTAAATGTTCTAAGAGTTCTAGAATTGCGGTTTTACGGTTTTCTAGTTACTAGTTTCTCTATAGGTGCTAAAATTTAATCCTACTTCAATTGTAACCAAATTTTTCATGATTAAACAATCCTAATCTGATTATATTCCCTTTGAAACAGTTTGGGCAGTATCCAAAAATAAATGGGTTAAAACTATGCTAAATCTTGACTTTACGGTTTTTCTAGAAAGCTAGGTTTCCCTCCTATTATGCATAGAAATGTTCCTACTTCATCATACATAATTTTCACACATTCTAACACATCAAAACATCATCATACAGCAGCAAACTTATCATGGAAGAACCAAAATATTAAGTCCCCAAAAAGATGCATACCTTGATATTTCTAAAACATATAAGTTGCTAGTTTCTCTTGGAATCATTTTCAAGACTTCTAAAACTCTTTTGCAAAGAATTTTATTTTGTAAAAGAGGCTAAAAAATCATTAGGTCAGTGACCACTTGATCCCTCCTTAAAAGAGAATTTAATTCATAAGTCTTGTTGGTCTTATTCTCACAAAGTTCATGAGGCTTAAAGAAAGTCGTAAAACTTAGATTGTTGGCCCTCGTAGCTAGATGAAACTCATTCCAAGCTCATCATCACTACATGACCGAAATTATGCATTCAAAGAATGTTCCCACAAAAAACTTTAACTTGAGATAAAATGGGTAAGTCTTTGAGCTCTAAAGTCTTTAAGTGATGACATAATTTAAACATGCTATGCACCTCATTTTTATTCTTCGTTACAAAGTGAAGTGAGAGCTTAAAGTAAATATGAAAGACTTGAAATATAAATATGCGAGGCTTGAAATAAATATGCAAAACTTGAAATATAAATATGCAAGTTTATTTCTTTATTTTAGTGCTCTAGGCCCAGCAACAATCGATTTTAAGGCCGAAATAGAAAGGCTTTGAGATTTAGTTAGGTGATAGTGCAAGCTCTCATTTTAAATCTTTATGTTCTTTAGTGATGAAAAGTAAATATGCTAGACAAGAATGTAAATATGAGATGCAATCCATTCTTTATCCTTTAACTTTAAGTGATGGCTTGGGAAATAAATATGAATGCAAAGCTCAAAGTAAATATGTAATGCATAAGCTTGAATTTAAATATGAATGCTAGTCCATTTTATTTCTTATTAGAGCTCATACAAGACTTTAAAGGAACTTAAACCTCAACCCAAACTTATCATGACAAGATAAAGTAAAGACAAGAGTGGACCTCAAGGGTTCTTTAGAACACAAAGTCTCTTTTCTTGAAATGTGGTCATAAATAACATTTTTATTAAAACTCAAGCTCTAGAGGCTTCATTGTGATGAACACATAGCCATCATCTAGAAGCTCTCATCATCAAGCCATTGTGAACCTCATTGGCCAACATGGCCGAAAACTTGGAGAAAGAAAAGGAAAAGGAATCGAAACTTTTAGGAAGAAAAAGAAACATTTGAAACTCTAGAGACCATGATCTTGATGATGTATTAACACCAACATCATGAGCCCTCATCATTGAGTTCATGTAACCATTTTAAAACATCATCAAAGTGAAAGGTTTCAAGGTTCAAGAAGAAAAACTAAAAATATCTTTAACTGAAAAACAAAGATCAAGCTTTAGAGATTGTTCAAGTGATGGACATCACCACCATGAAACCTCATCATCAAGCTCTCATTCCCTTGTCCTCAAGGCCCATGGCCGAAAATGGAGAAGAAGAAGGAGAGGGAAAGAAGTTCTAAAAAGACTCAAGAGAAACCATAAACACATAACTAGAGTAAGAACTTAAACAAAGGAAATACTTGAAAGAAAATCCCTACCAAGTGATTTGAAGATTGGGATGAGAGAAGAGGATGAAGAACTTGAAGAACTTGAACACTTGAACTTGAGAGAAAAAGGAAACTTTGAAGTGCTATTTGAAAACTTGCACTTAGCAAATGAACCCAAAATGATGCAAGTTCACCCAAGCATTCTATTTATAGAGAAATGAAACAAATGCAAGGTGCAAGGAGGGAGGGAAGGTTTTGGCCACAATGAGTAGCCCCATGAGTTCCATGAGGTGAGATGTTGTGATCTTGAGGCATGGTGAGGTATGGTTCAAAGTATGGTGAGGTATGGTTCAAGGTATGGCTCAAGCATGGTTCTTTGAGTGAGAAACAAATCAACATGTGATGCAAATGGGAGAGAGAGGGCCGAAAGTGCATCAGCCATGGGGGATGGTTTTCTTGCATTTTAATTGTGGTTTAGAGTTGTGTTTAGGTGTATCTTTGATTAGGATTAAGATTAGGAATTTGTAAGAAAGTGTTTAGGTGAGAAAATGGGTAATTAAGGTTGTCAAGACATATTTAAAGAGTGGTCTTGCATCATTAGTGAGTTATAAACTCATTTTAGTGCATAAAAAATTCTAGACACAATTCCTTGATTTAAGGAATTGGAGAGAAAAAATACTATTCAAGATTCCAAGAATGAAATCTTTGAGTTTTAAAAGAGATTTAAATCTAATCTAAGCAATTTTAGGTTCTAATTAATTTTAATGGTTTATTTTGACTCTATATTAATTATGAAAATTAATTAATCTTTGATTAGAGCCTAATATTGCTTAGGTTTGCTTAATTACATCATTAGGCTCAAAAATACTATTCTATGGGCAAAATCATAATTTTGAACTAAAACTGCCTGGGATCACTGGGACTCAAACAGATACTTTTAAACATGTAAAAACATTGTTTTAAACCTTCGGGGAAAGTTTCGGGCTCAAACGGCACCTTTACCCGCGTAAAAACACTATAGGGGTATTTTGGTCATTTTGACCCGAAACTGCAGAAAATGAGACTTTCGCCCCTGAAACCACTCAAGGGTCATTTAATCCCCTTCAAACATTGTGTTGGCCCTTCGAGGACTGCCGGGCCGGCCATTCTCGAATTCTGGGCCGAAAATGACCTCAGGGGCATTTTGGTCATTTTCCATTCAGACAGAAAATCGGGGCATTACATTAGCCTTCACAAGGTATGTTCAGTGACCAGTAGATAATCCCTACTGTCATGCACAAAGTAGTTCTTTACCAGCCTCTTCAAGCTGAACCGAGTAGTGTTGAACTAGCCTCTTCAAGTTAAAACCGTGACCAATAAAAATCTATTATTGTCACATTGCAAGTAGTATTTAAGAAGCCTCTTCAAGCTATTTCACACTGATCACTACTAGATCAAGGTTACAAAGATTATAAGTTAGGGTTGCCACTCAAACTAATCTACACTAAAGATTTCTTTGAATATACAATGAAAAGATCTTGAAAATCTTGAATGACTTCTTTCTAAAAGTTTCTTCCTAAGAAGAGCGTATTGTCAATGAAGTGTAGCAAGAAAATTTTGCACAAGGAAATGATTTACAACTAGTAAAAACTTTTACAAACAAATGAAGAGAAATTTGGTAGCATTTTTGCTCTATTTTACAGCATTGGTTACTTCTTTTGAAGAGCACTGCATCTCTTTATATAGAGGTCATTCTTGAGATCGTTGCCTTCAGTCACATCTTCTAGGGACACATGTTGATCATCCAGTTTTGTCTTAGAAAGATAGTCTAGAAGAATAGTTTTGCAGAAGCCGTTGTGAAATTGGGAGGCTTCTGATATCCGTCAGAAACTTTGTAACGCCCCGATTTTCGCTAAACTTTCATAATGACCAAAATGCCCCTGAGGTCATTTTTACCCGAAACACGAGGACGGCCGGCTTTGGCCATCCTCATAGGGTTCATATGTTATATGAAGGGGGTTGTATGAGCATGAGTGTTTAACAAAGGTGAAAACCTCATTTTCAGATTTCGCTACAGAAATGACCAAAATACCCTCAGAATGTAATCTGTGCAGTTTTAAGGTTCTGTTTTGACCCGAACCCTGTCCCGAGGTTTAAAACTATGATTTTAAGGCATGAACCATGTGGTTTAAGGTTTGGTTAAGTCCCGGTGGTTCCGGGCAGTTTTTGAGCAAAATTACGATTTTGCCCCTGCATATCGCATTTTCAAATTTAATGAGCCGTTTAACTCCAAACCTAAGCAATATTAGGCTCTAATTAAAGGTTAATTAATTTCCATAATTAATCTAAAGCCAAAACCATCATTTAGAATTAATTAGAACCTAAAATTGCTTAGGGAAATTCAAATCTCATCCTAGTCTTATTCTTTAAAAAGGAATAAGAATCTGTGAATAGTGTCGAATAGTGTTTCCACTATTCACATCAATTTTTCTTTTCAAGACAAGTTGTCACACCTACATCACTAGTCTTAGAGGTGTTGACTCCCCTAATCCTTCTAGACCACCTCTAACCTAGGGATTTGTGGTTTTAATTAACCTATTAGTGCACCTAAGTACCTACTTAGCAACTTTTAAATCCTAAGACTAATCTATGTCACACCAAAGCACACTTCTAGAACATGGTTTAAGGAGATATTTCTCCTCCCCAAGGCTGCCAAGAATGGCGCCATTTTCCCCTAGAAAATCATCAAAAAGTTAGTCTATGTGTTCAAGCTATCTTGTGACATATGTCTTGAACACTTTCAATCAATGATCAACTTTCAAGAAAAATTGTCACTCAAGACTCAAAGAATATTTTATATGGTCAATCAAGGCTTTCAATTCATTTCTAAATTTAAATATTTATGTCTTTCAAGATTCAAAAAGAACTATATTTATGTAGTCAATCAAGTTGTTTTTCAAAGCTACCCTATGACCTATGCCCACCCATGTTTTCAATCACACCAAGAATGACCACTCAAGAAGATATTTTTTTCTCTTCCTTCTTCAAGAAGCTTCAACCAACTCCTCTTTACTCCTTCATTTGCCTATAAATACATCACACTCCACAACTCCACCACTTTTGCATCCTTCTCCAAAGTCTCAAACTCTCTCATTTCTTTCTCTCAAGCTTTCTACCTTTTCTCTCTCAAGTTCCCAAGAGTCCCTCAAGCTCAAGTTCTCTCCTCCTTTTCTAAGACACAAGGTAGGGAACTCTTTCTAAACATGTCTTTGATTCTTATGCTTGAATCTTGTTTGGGAGTTGATGAATGGTTGAACCTCTATGTTGCTTTCTTTTTGGTTTCTTCCTTTCTTCCTTAGTTTTTCGGCCTTAAGGCCTTGAATATGATGGCTTGATGATGAGTGTTCTCTAGATGTGACCATGAGTCCATGAGACCTCTAAAGCTTGAGTTTTTCTTAAAGAAAGTTTCATTCTTTACAAGTTTAGTTAAAGGAGTTTATGTTTCTCTTGAACATTTTGGATCTTCTTCCTTTTCCTTCTTATGTTTTCGGCCATGGAGCCTTTTTACATGGGAAAAATGTAAGCTTGATGATGAGAGCTTCATGTTGATGCTTGTCACATGAACAAACTCTAAAGCTTGAAGCTTTGGCCCTAAACCAAGCATGGTTTTGGTTTTGCTTTCTCCTTTATCATAAACTTTGTTTAAATATTTGTTTTGAAGAGAGCCATGTACTCAATGATGAGGACTTAGGATGTTGATGCTTGGATCATCAAGATCTTGGTCCCTAGAGATTTAAAAATGGTTCCTTCCTTTGTTAAGATTTGACCACTCCCATGACTCTTGAAGTCATGTTTTCTCTTGATGCCTTAGTACCAATGGTTTTTCTTTTCTTGTGAAGATGAGTTTTAGGTTGGGACTATGTTCCTCCTTAAAATCTTGTAAGAGCTCTAGACAAGATACAAAAGAAACTTGCATTCACGTTTACTTTTCGCTTTGCATAGCACGTTTATTTCTATGCAACCACTAAACCCCAAGACTAAGAATGAACTTGCATTATGCACGTTTAAATTCCAAGCTTTGCATCTCATTTTATATTTCAAGTCCTCACTAAACTCAAAGAATGAAAATGGATATGCATTTCATATTTACTTTGAGCTATCACTTTACTTTCTAAAGGACTCTAAAATGAAGTGCATAGCATGTTTATTTTATGTCATCATCTAAGATACTAGAGCTCAAAGATTTGCCCATTTCATCTTGAGAAGAGGTTAACCATGGAAAACATTCTTGGAATGTACATCTTGGCCATGTGATAAAGATAGCTCCAAGAGGAGTTTATTAGTCACAAGAGCCTATAGCTCATGTTTTAAGTTTTTCCAAAACATATGTTGTACTCAAAAACATTTTGGGTATGTTCTTAGAATTATAAGGGTTTTGACAAGTTAAAATGGTTGACAAGATGTTTTTGAAGTTCAAAATTGTTCCAAGAGAAACTAGCCACCATAAGCATTTCAAAGCGAATGACTCGAGATATGTTTAGACCTCATATTTCGTTTTAAGATGCTGGTAATCGACATACAAAGATATGTAATCGACACGTAAAGCTTCCTGACGAGCTCAAACATGAACTTTTACCTAAAGTAATCGACATTATATATAGTGTAATCGATTATGATTCGATTCTAGTAATCGATTGCCTAATAGTGTAATCAATTACCCGGATGTTCTAGGGGCCCAAAGAAAGTGTTTTAAACAAAAGTAATCGACATAATTCCATGTAATCGACACGTAACCTCCTATCCGCCTTTGATTCGAAATTGATGGTAATCGACATAAGTCCCATGTAATCGATTACTGTAATTCCCTGACTCTCCATGTTTTGAAATTCGAAGTGTGTAATCGATTACAAGACTTATGTAATCGACAATGTAACTCCAAGTTTACAAACGTAATGCTTTTCTGATTTAATGACTTGAAGCTATGATCTTGCATTGCCTGAATCTGAGAATTGTTATGCCATGAGTCTATGCTTTAGCCTAACATGAATACATGATCTTATATGTTCGATTTCAAACATGATCATGTTAAGAGGCTTATTGCTCTTGCTTACCTTATGATGATTTTACTCCATGAGTCAAGTATGAAGATACCATGTGAACTATTATTCTTCGATGATAGTTTTATGTTTGCATGTTATAGTTCTTTAAAGACTTCAAAGATGCCTATGATGTAATTATGTTTGACATGCATGAATTATGTGGCATCTTGCATTAACATGCTAAGACTTAAGGTGACATAGACTATGAGAAGATGATCCTTGAACCACTGGATTAAGGGTGGGGATAAGGTGATTCTAGCCCCCTAGACCCGTACCTTAGGTCGGGATCTTTAAACTTATCAAAAGGGATAAGTCCATGTACTAGTGACGACTAGTAAGGTATGAGCTCATAACCTAGAATTTCCTCCACAAGGAGATCGATTAGGTGGCCCCAGGAAAATAATGATGATGATGTTCCAATGTCACCTCAAGTAACCAAGATATGTACCGTGTTCCATGAGCTATGTTTTTATGCACCATAATTATATGAATTTGTTGTTACGCCATGATATGAGAATCATAAAGTTATGAGTTTATGTGCTATGACCCATGATATAGGAAACCATGTTCCATGATCTAAGGTATATGATTTATGTTCTATGATCCAAGTTATGTGATTTATGTCTAAGATACAAGTGATATATTAAAAGGAACGGATCTCGGAAATTGAGACTTTAGAAAACTCATAATTGAACCAATAAGATGTCCATGGTTTTCATAAGTAAACCGAGATTCCTGGAGACGTAAATGATGACACCTAGGATAAAAGGAAAACTCTATTGAGTTTCTTTAGTAAGAATCTCACTCCCTCTATCTTTTTCTTTCCATTATGTCTTCAGAGCGAGATGGCGACGCTCGCGGGTATCGCGTTGACACGCCACGGTGGGAGATCCACCATGACCCGAGCATGGGTCATTTCATTTTGAGGGCCGTGCATCGTGCGTGCATCTTCATGTTTTTAGGACGGTCATTCGCACACCCCTTGTACAGTTATCGCTTCTCCCCAGCATCCCCCTATGGTGACCCCGCGATCTTTGAGCATGCGCGGCCATGATATGAGAGGAACCTGCGGACCCACTCTGCCGGTTCAGCGGACGCGCCGCAGTACGTGCCATCATCGCAAAGACTGCAGGAGGACCCTTCGAGGATTCCCATGGACCATGAGGGCTCGCCTACTCCTCCGCGCGTATAGGCGGCGAGGAGACAACACCAGGTTTGAGGGCTTCGCGTTCCGGACCACGACCCGGCGCGGACGACACGCTCAGCC
Source organism: Dalbergia cochinchinensis (assembly GCA_031216125.1). Taxonomy (NCBI): domain Eukaryota; kingdom Viridiplantae; phylum Streptophyta; class Magnoliopsida; order Fabales; family Fabaceae; genus Dalbergia; species Dalbergia cochinchinensis. The sequence goes on along the minus strand of CM062375.1, from coordinate 18,708,853 downwards.
ACAGGCATGCTCGCACCACGAGCTCACCGTGGATTGCCACGCCCCTCCGCACGTGATCCCGCTGCATAGGTTGGAGGGTAGTCCTTAGTGCACGCACGTCACATAGTATGGATGATACCTCTTTTGTGTCGAGGTTATCCATCTTAGGTTGCACATGGGTAGGGATGCTTCTTTCCAGTTCTTTTCCATGTATTCTGTTTTTCTGCCGTATTCATGTTACTATGTACTTGAAGAGTCCTGCCCTGTAGGGTAGGCATATTATATATATGAAGTAATTCAGTTGTGATGATGCTATGATATGGAGCCACTTCTATGTTTATATTTCTGCACTTTATGATACCGACCCCGTAAGATACGCGTGGCTTCTATTTTAAGTAATGTTTTAAAAAAAAAAATTGGCTCGTATTTTCGTTAAGCTATTTGCCCAAGTAAGAAGAACCATGATAGTAAGTAATGACTAATATTTGGCCTAAGTACGTACTAGTAGTATTAGGTCGAATATTAGGGTGTTACAAACTTCTTCATACTTTCTAAACTTATGGTTTCTGAACATTTTCCTTTAGAACATAAGGACAGTTGACTTTTGAAAGCAACAAAGATGACTTACCGATTTTAACACTGGGATTTGACTTTTCCTTGAACATATTTGAATTTAAAATTCAAATTTTCCTTCCTTCCATGTGATGTAGAAATCACTATTGATATGAGAAGCTTTGTGAACCACATCATTATTTCCTTGGTAAAAGAAAAGTCTTCAGAACTTCAATCACTAATAGTTTATGATACAAACTTTATGAAGCGATGATTGAAGATGGTGTAATGTCTGGTCTTCAGAAAATACTTGATATATTCTTGTAAGTGTACTTTCTGATATCTAGGGCTACTTTCTGAAGTGTTAATAGCTCGGTTTCTTGTTGTGCTGAAGTCTTTATTAACTCGCTTAGTCTTCAATGCTTAGGTAAGGATATACCTTCACTTCTTTTTCATCTCAAATCTCATATCATGAGATAGACATGCTTACACATGCATAGTGAAGAATATATACTGATTTGAGTAAGCCTTGCCTTTTGCTAAATGATAGAACCTCTTATATCATTACAAGAAACTCAAGAGAGACATCAGTTCGATCTTTAAAGTATTTATTTTGAATTAGTTATTGTCATTGAAAACACTTCAGCTCATATGATAGGATTCTAGAGCTAACAATCTCCCCCTTTTTGATAATAACAAACCAATTTGAAGAAAATCTTTAGAAGAGATGATTAAAAGAAATATAAATAATAGACTATCATGATAGATTAGTTCTTTCAAAAAGATCACTCAATGTGACTTTCAAGAAGTTCTTTTTCTTAAAGGATGATATAGATCATGAAAACATTTTGGCCTTGAATGACTTTATGTCACAGCTGTTTTGTTTTTCAATTTATGTTCAGGCTTGATATACTTTCTGAAGATATTAGAAAAGTGTTTCAACCGTGTTTGAGCTTTGATTAAAATAATCAACTTGATTTTTAGTCGTGAGAAGAGAACTTTCTGAAGTTCTTTGTGCATGAAACTTAACAAGTAATACTTGTGAAATATTATCTTGATTAGATCCTTTTCAGCACGTCTTTGACCAACCATACTTAATAAGAAAATGAAAGAGTATATATATTAAAAAAAAACACACACAAGCAGATAGAGCATTCATCAGACCATAGAAATGAGTAGAAGAAACTGATATATATATATATATATGATTTGAAAGGAATTGTATCAAATTTGAAAATAAGGAATACAGAAAAGGAAGTTTTTAAAGACATGCTAGAAGAAACTTAAAAAAAAAGAGAATCTTTGGATAAGCTCCTCCTTAGATAAATCTCCTCCTGTATTTCACAGTACCATATAATATTTTCTTCTCCCCTTTTTGTCATCAACAAAAAAGAATGGACTAGAAATTAGTAACACTATCATTAGCCCTTACACCTTACTTCACAAGGAATGTCTTGAAGAAGTGCTTCTTGCCTGTGTGAGCTGGCTTCAAGATGATCTAGTCTATTATTGACAAGGCATTGCTCACCAATAGTAGTTGGACTTCAGTGAAGCTTGGTTATTCAACTAGTGTAGGTCTACTAAATGAGGGATCAATGCCCTTTGTAGAAGGATCAGGAATAGTTGACACAGGAGGCTATTCAGCCTTTGGAGGAGAAGCAGTAGTAGCAGATTCACTTTTTGAGGATTTTTCCATCTCTAAAGATGAATCATGTCCAGAATCAGAGGTCATGCTTTGACTTGAGGGTACACCTCCATATCTGATAATGATTTCTGGCCTCTTGCTGTCATCTGAACTATCCTTAAGAATAATTATTTTCCTTTTGCCCTTTCTACCTTTAGCTTCTATGGCTGCCTTTTCAACAGCTGTATCCCTGATTCTTAGAATCTGCCTTCTAATAATAGAGGAAGCAGCACCGATCGGTCTCTTTACAGTTCTAAAAGAGTTAAAGGTGTACTATGTTCCTTCCATGTACACATACCACTCATTTGCAAAAAGGTAATGCAAGTACTCGAAGATTTTAGTTAGCAGAATCCTCTAAGGCACAACAGCGATTTTCCTCTCTCAATAGAGATGGCGCTCAGCATTTGATCAAAAATAAGTCTAGGCAAGTTGACTCTTGTTTCTATTAATAGACAGAAGAGTAACATATAGTCCATCCTAACCAAAAGGTGGGTGCTACCTAAACGAGGAAGCAAGGAAAACTAAATGACTGTAAAGACTTACCTTGTGTTTGAGTTTAGCATAGTTGTAGTGATCTTGCTTGGATGAAATCGAGTGACCCTAATGAAACATCTAGAAACCTCTTCTACTGAAACACCAAGCGTCATGAACCATTCTACCTTAGACGAGCTCCTAAGTCCTTCATCAGGTGCATGAGTAATGTTGGACAAATCCATGATGCTCAGTTCTAAGTCTACTCCCCTGATATATGAGTTTAGCACAGAGTTGGTCACTTGAACCAGTTGAGAATAGACAGCAGTGACCATTCCAGAGAAAACTCAGTCTGCTAGATCAAGAAAGCCTTCCCATCCTTGAAAGGAAAAAAACTTCTAGAAGGATGAGAACCTGAGCCATCAGCACTAGCGTTAATCTTTTTCCTAGTACTATGGGACATTGTGAGTTCTCTTCATAATCGTCTTGGTGTATCAATTCTGAGAACAATTGAAGAGTTCTCATCTCAACTATACATCGAAAAGAGTGCTTTCCTTCAAGACATTCCTTGAGCAAAGGTTGAGGCTTGGAAGAAGATAGAGGTAAATAAAGATGAAGTTCTTTGTGAGTAGATGAAACGGTTGAGGGTTTGTGTTTTAGAAAAAGAGTGATAATGTGTAAGGAATAGGAGTTATTTAAGTAATGTGATATAACTGACATGATGTGAGGTGACATGGAGAGAGAAAAGCTTAAAAAAGAGGGAATTATCCTGCCTCATCATCTTTTCTTTCAGAAAGAAAGGTTTCTGACTTTTGAGAACATTCTTTGAAAGGCTTTCTTTCTAAGCTTTACTGAGCACTTTCTGACTTAATATTTTCCCATTTGTGTATACTAAGATCCATTTTAGTGCTGATAACAAGTTTTTTGATCACATATCTTTTCTCTGATTATTTCACCTATATTATGAGATAACAGTCTTCTTTCTGATCTTCAATAAGAGTATCCAATCTTGCAAACTGACATTTTATCCTTTTGGGCTTCAGTTTGAGATTGATGAGGAGAGTATACAGAGAGATTTGTGTGTGTGAATGATTATGCAGTTTTAAAAACAATTAAGTTCCAAAGCCTTTTCAAAGCACAAAAACAATCTTCAGCCAATGGTTTTGTGAATATATCTAACACTTGATCTTCAGTATTCACAAACATTAACTCAACATCTCCCTTTTGAACATGATCACGAATAAAATGATGTTTAATATCGATATGTTTTGATCTAGAATGCTGAATAGGATTCTTTGCAAGATTTATAGCACTTGTATTATCACAATATATAGGGATTTTGGAATACCTCAAGTGATAATCCTTTAGCTGATTTCTTATCCATAACATCTATGAACAGCAATTAGCAATAACTACATATTCAGCCTCAGTAGTGGATAGTGCTATTGTGTTATGCTTTTTACAGGACCATGTGATCAGGCTTTCTCCAAGGAAGTAGCAGCAACCACTTGTGCTTTTCCTCTCAACTCTATCTCTAGCAAAATCAGCATAACATAATCCAACAATATCATAAGAAGTACCTTTCTTGTACCACAAGCCAAGATTAGTAGTACCTGATAAATATCAAAGAATTCTTTTGACAGCATTTAAGTGTGATTACTTTGGGTTAGATTGAAATCTAGTACAGATTCCCACACTTAATTGGATATATGGTCAACTCATTATAAGATACAGCAGTGAACTGATCATCCTTCAATAATTACTTTCTGACACTTCTTCACCATTCTCATCTGCGTCAATGATTTGAGATGGATGCATGGTACTGCTCATGGGTTTTGCTTGATCCATATTGAACCATTTTAGAAGCTCTTTTGTATACTTTTATTGATGGATCAGAATTCCATCTTTTTGTTATTTTATTTCCAATCCCAGGAAAAACATGAGCTCACCCATCATACTCATCTTAAATTCACTCTGCATTAATTTTGAAAAATTTTCATAGAGAAAATGATCAGAAGCTCCAAATATAATGTCATCAACATATATTTGAACTACTAGAAAATTGTTATCTTATTCAAGAGGAAAAGAGTTGTATCATCTAACGTTCTCCCAAGTACATCCTTATTCCTTAAGTCATGACGTCGTACTCGAGCGTTGTTACTTATTAATTAGCGGACCTTTCTTAATTATCTACAACAAAATCGATCAAATCGTAAAGTAAATAATTCATGGTTCCATCAAAGTATATAGCAGAGAAACAAACTATTTATTTAATACAAGTCAAGTGCAAAAGGAAGCTCTTCTATAAGCTTTAGTATACATTTGCTCTTTACTATAATTACAGACATATATTTAAATAAGCACAACTGAGTACAGCCTCAGGCACTAAACTACTGTAGTTCTTATTTCTCTTATGTACCTGCCTTATAGTCATCTAGATCAACCTAGAGACGACATAAGAATTCAAAAATATAGGGATGAGAATATTATATAATTCTTAGTAGAGCACTCCCTCAAACATATTCATAACATAATTATTTAATTTCACTCATACAAGTAATTTTATGCAAAAATATATGCAAGGATAATAATTAATCATATTCATTCTTATAACCATAGAACTTAATTCCGTGCATTTTTCTCTTTTCATCAACATAAGGAAGACTTAGTTCATACCGAATGGTATCTGCCGTGGATAACTCCACTTAGTTTATACCAAATGGTATCTGCCTGCCGTAGAAAACTCCATATAGTTTATACCGAATGGGTTCTGCCGTGGATAACTCCACAATGGGTAATTCATACATGTAACGCCCGGGGATTGCAAAGTTAGGGAGTGATTGCCGGTGCAAGAAGGCACGGACAAAGAGCAGCTCCTAGTAGGTTACGAAAGCGAAGGGGCACATGAATGAACCAATTACACACCCAAATGAGAAAGATCCTAAGATTGTATAGGTATAAGACTATACAGTTAATGAGGGCTTATATGAATTGATTTATACTACCTATACCAACAAGATGCATCTTCTTTTCGGTAGCCCAAATTGAAAGAACTCCACAGTTAAGCGTGTTTAACTTGGAGCAATTTTGGGATGGGTGACCTCCTGGGAAGTTTTCCAAGGAAGCATGCAAGTGAGGACAAATCATGCTAAAAAGACCCATGTTGGTTTGTGGGGACAGTCATCAATCCATAAAGCAACAGGTGATGTTACAGACGGTATCAGAGCAGTTCATCTTAGTAGGACCTTGGGGAATGGACTGGCTATTTTTCCAAAACATTGATAAGTCATGCCTTGAATCTTATCTATGTGTTAGGATATAGGGTTTAGATATGCATGAGAGTCTAGTGGTGTTGTTGTTGGTTGCTATCACACTTAGCATACTGTTGAGCTTGATCAACTCAATATCTTTGTTTGGTATGTTCAGGAATTAATGGCAAACTGTAGACATACTAGGAGCGAGAATGCTGAGCTGGACGACGTGATGGATATGCTCCGTAAGATGGCTACAGATATGAAAGCACAAGTCGCAATGGCCAAATCGATAATAGAGAGGTTAAATCAGAATGCAGCAGAGTTAGAGTACATAGCACTCAAGCAAGGATCCATGAGTGTAGCAGAGTACATGGCAAAGTTTGATGAGCTATGCAAATTTTCTACTATCTATCGACACAATCCTAATAAAGCTTGGATGTACATGAAGTATGAAGGAGAGCTATGAAGGGATATTAAAACTGTGATGAATCTCATAGAGATAAAAGATTATGCTACCTTGGTGAACAAGTGTCAACTTGCAGAAAAATCCAATAAGAAGCTGACAATTGCTAAGTCTATTAGGGAAGATTCTAAGAAGAGACTGGCACCTAAAAACCAAGATTATGAAGATGTCCCACCCTGAAAGAAGAAGTTTCAAGCCAGCTCGTATAGGGATAAACCATAACAACGATCAACCACGAGCTAAGATTGCCCAAAATGTGGGAAGAACCATGGAGGTAGACCTTGTAGAGCTGGGCAAAATGTATGCTACAGCTATAGAAAACCAGGACATAAGATTTGGGAATATCCAAAGAGATACACAAAACTTGTTGGGAAGTCACCACACAAGAGTACTAAGAGCTGAGGGGACATAACCACCTGACAATTCAATCCTAGGTAGGGACATTTTAGGATTCGATTGTTACCTTTTGAATAAATTGCTTGAGCTATGTGTGAATTGCTTGTTTGATTTATGAAAAATGTCTTTTGAAATTGTTTTCAAATGAATTTTAAGGACAAAGCATGCTGAAAAGACCTGTATTGGCTTATGGGGATAGTCGTTAATCCATAAAGCAGCAGGGGATGTTACATTAATGGTATCAGAACCTGCACCTCTTCCAGTATGGTGTGGTTCAGGGACGAACCAAGCGAAAGCTGGTGGGCATGTAATGCCTAGGGATTACGAAGTCGGGAGTAATCACTGGTGTAAGAAGGCATGGACAAGGAGCAGCTCCTAGCAGGCTTCAAAAGCGAAGGGGTACATGAATGAATCGATTACATGCTCGAATGAGAGGGATTCTAAGACTGTATAGGTATAGGACTATACATTTAAGGAGGGCTTATATGAATTGATTTGTACTACCTATATCAACAAGATGCATCTTATTTGCAGTAGCCCAAATTGAAATAGCTCCACAGTTAAGCGTGCTTGACTTGGAGCAATTTTGGGATGGGTGACCTCCTAGGAAGTTTTCCTAGGAAGCATGCGAGTGAGGACAAAGCATGCTAAAAAGACCCATGTTGGTTTGTGAGGACAGTCATCAACCCATAGAGCAGTAGAGGATATTACAGGAAGCATGTGAGTGAGAACAAAGCACAGTGAAAAGACCTATGTTAGTTTGTGGGGATAGTCATTAGTCCATAAAGTAGTAGGGGATGTTACATATCAATATTACCTCTTTTCAACCTATTCTTAAGCAAGAATGCTCAGTCTATCATGCCAAGCTCATAGGGCTTGTTTATGACCATAGCAAGCCTTTTTTAGCTTAAAGAAATGGTTGGGAAAGTTTTCACTCTCAAAACCAGGAGGCTGCTTCACATATACTTCCTCAGAGAGGAAATCATTTAGAAATACAGACTTGACATCTATCTGGTAGAGAGTGAATCTTTTGTAGGAAGCAAAAGCAAGTAGCATTCGGATGGCCTCAAGATGAGCTATTGGGGCAAAAGTTTCATCATAATGAATTCCTTCTTATTGATTATAACCTTGTGCAACCAATCTTGCTTTGCTCTTGATAACTTTTCTTACTTCATCCAGCTTGTTTTTGAACACCTATTTAGTGCCGATAATGGTTTTTCCCTTCGATTTTTGCACAAGATTCTAGACTTCGCTTTTCTTGAACTAATCTAGTTCTTCTTGCATAGCATCCACCTAACTTTGATCACTCAAAGCTTTTTCAATGCATTCAGGCTCAATGGTGGAGAAGAAGGCACAGTTTGATTTAAAAGATGATCTAGTTATTACACCATTAGAAATGTCTCCAAGAACTTTGTTTTGAGAAACTGTTCTTAAAACAGAAACTCCCTTATAGTTTCTATAACTTTGAGATATCTCAGCTTCTTCTTTATCTTCAGATTGCTCTATTTGATTATCAAAAAGATCAATTTCTGATATTTTGGGTGACATAAGCAAGTTTTCTAAAATGCCTGTGTTTTGGAGCTTACTTTCTGAAGATTTGTCCTTCATCATCTTGCTATCAGAAGCATCTTTTAGAATCATCTTTTCAAAGCTTTCTTCTAGATCTTCAAGATCATCACCAAAGTCCTTTCTGAGCTCTTTAAATTTGATATGAATGGTTTCTTCTACACAAGATGTTCTCTTGTTATATACCTTGTAGGCTTTAGACATAGAAGAATAACCTAGGAAGATACCATCATCTGATTTTGGATCAAACTTGGCAAGTTCGTCCTTGGTATTAAGAATGAAATAAGGTAAACCAAAAATATGAAAATATGATATGTTGGGTTTTCTGCCCTTCCATAGCTCATAAGGAGTTTTCTTGAGAATTAGCCTAAGAAAGATTCTGTTTTGAATGTAGCAATAAGTATTTACAGCTTCTGCCCAAAAAACTTTTGATAAACCACTTTCTAAAAGCATTATTCTAGCCATTTCTTGTGAGCTTCTATTTTTCCTTTTGGCTATCCCATTTTGTTGGGGAGTTCTAGGAATAGAAAACTCATGAAGAATGCCATGTTTTTCACAAAACTCATTAAAGATATGATTCTCAAATTCTCTACGATGATCAGATCTAATAATGCTGATATAAGAATCCTTTCCAATACAAACTCATTTTGCAATAACTTTGAATTTCTCAAAGCCCTTATCCTTTGAAGCTAAGAAGATAACCCATATAAATCTAGAGTAATCATCCACTATAAGAAGGCAATATCTTTTTTCTGCTAGATTGGCAGTCTTGGTAGAACCGAAGAGATCCATGTGTAAAAGCTTAAGTGGTTTAGTGGTTGAAACCACATGTTTGTTGTGGAAAGAAGCTTTGGTTTGCTTGTCTTTTTCACAAAATTCACACATTGAATCCTTATCGAGTGTGATTTTTGGAAGGCCTTTAAAAACTCTTTCTGAGTTAGCACAGAAATAAGCTTCATATGAGCATGCCCAAACTTCTTGTAACGCCTCAATTTTTCTGTCTGAGAGGAAAATGACCAAAATGCCCCTGAGATCATTTTCTGCCTGGAAGGGCCAACTCAATATTTGAAGTGGATTGGACAGCCCTTAAATGGTTTCGGAGGCGAAAATCTCATTTTTTGTAGTTTCGGGTCAAAATGATCAAAATACCCCTTATTATGTTTCTATGCGGGTAAAGGTACCGTTTGAGCCCGAAATTTTCTCCGAAGGTCTAAAACAATGTTTTTACATGTTTAAAAGCGTTTGTTTAAGTCCTGGTGGTCCCAGACAGTTTTAGTGCAAAATTATGATTTTGCCCCTAGAATAGTATTTTTGAGCTTAATGACATAATTAAGCAAACCTAAGCAATATTAGGCTCTAATCGAAGATTAATTAATTTCCATAATTAATCTAGAGTCGAAATAAGCTATTAAAATTAATTAGAACATAAAATTGCTTAGATTAAACTTAAATCTCTTTTTAAAACTCAAGATTCTAATTTTGGAATCTTGAATAGTTTTTTCTCTTTCCAATTCCTTAAATCATGGAATTGTGTCTAGAGTTGTTTATGAACTAAAATAAATTTATAACCCACTAATGATCCAAGACCACTCCTTAAACATGTCTTGACAACCTTGATTACCCATTTTCTCACCTAAACACTTTCTTACAAATTCCAAATCTTAATCCTAATCAAAGATACACCTAAACACAATGCTAAACCACAATTAAAATGCAAGAAATCCTCCCCCATGGCTGATGCATTTTCAGCCACCTCTCCCCCATTTACATCACATGTTGATTTGTTTCTCACTCAAAGAACCATGCTTGATCCATGTAACGCCCAATTTTTTTGTCAGAGAGGAAAATGACCAAAATGCCTCTGAGGTCATTTCCTACTGCACCGAGGATGGCCACTTGAGTCCTCGAAGGGCTAAGTCAATGTTTGGAGGGGATTGAATGGCCCTTGAATGGTTTCGGAGGTGAAAGTCTCATTTTCTATATGTTTAAAAGCATCTATTTAAGTCCAAGTGGTCCTGGGCAGTTTTAATACAAAATTACGATTTTGCCCCTAGAATAGTATTTTTGAGCTTAATGACGTAATTAAGCAAACCGAAGCAATATTAAGCTCTAATCGAAGATTAATTAATTTCCATAATTAATCTAGAGTCAAAATAAGCTATTAAAATTAATTAGAACCTAAAATTACTTAGATTAAACTTAAATCTCTTTTTAAAACTCAAGATTTCAATCTTGGAATCTTGAATAGTATTTTCTCTCTCCAATTTTTTAAATTATGGAATTGTGTCAAGAATTGTTTATGCACTAAAATGAGTTTATAACTAACTAATGATGCAAGACCATTCCTTAAAGATGTCTTGACAACCTTGATTACCCATTTTCTCACCTAAACACTTTCTTACAAATTCCTAATCAAAGATACACCTAAACACAACTCCAAACCACAATTAAAATGCAAGAAATCCTCCCCATGGCTGATGCAAGTTTCGGCCACTCCTCCTCCCATTTACATTACATGTTGATTTGTTTCTCACTCAAAGAACCATGCTTGACCCATACTTGCACCCATGCTTGAATCCATACCTAGCCATGCTTTCTACCATGCCTTGAACCATACCTTAGAGAAGATATTTTCTCTCCTCTTGTGCTGTAATGGCCGTAGCTTTACTTCCCCTAAACACCTCTCATTTTGTTTCATTCTCTATAAATAGCATGCTTGGGTGAACTTGCATCATTTTGGGTTCATTTGCTAAGTGTAAGTTTTCAAAGAGCACTTCAAAGTTTCCTTTTTCTCTCAAAGTTCAAGTGTTCAAGTTCTTCATCCTCTTCTCTCATCTCAACCTCCAATCACTTGGTAGGGATTTTCTTTCAAGTGTTTCTTTCATTTAAAGTTCTTAAAATTTTTATGTGTTCATAGTTTCTCTTGAATCTTTTTGGGAACTTCTTTTCTTCTCCTCCTCCTTCTTTGTTTCGGCCATGAGGCTTGAAGAGCAAAAGAATGAGAGCTTGATGATGAGAGTTTCATGATGATGTTCATTACTTGAACAAACCTCTAAAGCTTGATCTTTGTTCTTGAGTTAAAAATGTTTATAGTTCCTTTTTTCTTGAACCTTGAAATCTTTAACTTTAATGATGTTTTAAAATGGTTACATGAACTCAATGATGAGGACTCATGATGTTGGTGTTAATACATCATCAAGATCATGGTCCCTAGAGTTTCAAAATGGTTCTTTCTTGCTCTCAAGCTTCGGTTTCTTTTCTTTCCTTTTCTCTAAAATTTCAGCCAACCACCCTTGGTGGTCCAACATGATAGCTTGATGATGAGAGTTCTAGTTGGTGACCTTGTGTTAACCACAAAGAAATCTCTAAAGCTTGAGTTTTCAAAAAGGTGCTATAAAGTTCATTTATGGTTATATATTTAAGGAATGATCTCTTGAGTTCTAAGAACTCTAGACTTCACCTTACCTTGTCATGATAAGTTTGGGTTAAGGTTTAAGTTCCTCTAAAAGTCTTGTCTGAGCTCTAATAAGAAATAAAATAAACTAGCATTCATATTTATATTCAAGTTTATGCATTACATATTTACTTTGAGCTTTGCATTCATATTTATTTTCCAAGCCATCACTTAGGGTTAAAAGACAAGAACTGGAGTGCATCTCATATTTACGTTCTTGTCTAGCATGTCTATTTTTCACCACTAAAGAACATAAAGATTTAAAATGAGAGCTTGCATTATCACCTAATTAATTCTCAATGCCTTTCTATTTCGGCCTTAAAGTCAATTTTTGCTGGGCCTAGAGCACTAAAATAAAGAAATGAACTTGCATGGCATATTTATTCTAAGTCTTGCATATTTAAATTTCAAGCCTTGCATATTTACTTTAAAGTTCTCGCTTCACTTTGTAACGAAGAATAAAAATGAAGTGCATAGCATGTTTAAATTATGTCAACACTTAAAGACCTTAGAGCTCAAAGACTTGCCCATTTTATCTCAAGTTAAAGTTTAGTATGGAAGCATTCTTTGAATGCATAATTTCGGCCAAGTAACAATGATGAGCTTGGAATGAGTTCCATCTAGTTACAAGGGCCAACAACCTATGCTCTAGTGTTTTCTTTAAGTTTGATGAGTTTTATAAAGTTATGACCAACAAGATTTATGATTTTTATTCCTCTTCTAAAGAAGAATTAAATTGGTTACTGACCTAAGGTTATTTTTAGCCTCTTGATAAAATAAAATGGTTTGTAAAGAGTTTTAGAAGTCCTAAAATGATTCCAAGAGAAACTAGCAACTTATATGCTTTAGAAATGTCAAATTATGTGTCTTTTGAACATTGAACAATTCGGTTCTATCTTGATATGTTTGATGCTGAATGATGATGGTTTGATGTGTTAGAATGTGTGAAAATGATATATGATGAGGTAGGAACACTTCTATGCATGTTAGGGGGGAAACTAGCTTCATAGGAAAACCATAAAGTTGAAATTTAATGTATGTTTAACCCCTTTAATCTTAATCAATGCCAAAACTATTTTAGTATGATAACAATCAGTTAAGGATTGAATAATCATGAAAAATTTGGTTACATTTGAAGCAGGATTGAATTTTAGCATCCATAGAAAAACTAGTAACTAGAAAATCGTAAAAATGCAATTCTAGAACTCTTAGAACATTTAATTTTCAGAATCTGTCCATAAACCTCATAATATGGTAAACATGGTTTATAATTAGTTCTTAGGCATAGGAATGCCTCATAATTGGTTTAGATTTAATTGATAGTGCCTTAGGCGAAGACGGAACCAAGAAAGGATCTAAAACGTAAGTTCTAGAACCCCGTAATTGTAAGTTTATAACTATGACCTTAAAGAATGGTGCTGCCCAGATCTAATAAAGAGTATAAATGATAATAAGGTTTGTTAGAAGATAATCCTTATGTGCATAAGAGGTTGATAGAGAATGATAGAATAATTACATCTCAAGTTTAAGGGCCGTAAGGGTCAAAACATAAGATATCGTAGGATTAAGAGCATAATGAGTTTCAATATTACTTGTGAACGTATAAGAATGATTGTGTGAATGCATGGAATTATGATAGAGGATATATGTTTGATTGACTTATGTGGCATAAAGTAAATTTGGAAGAAATCCGACATGCTGCTGTTGCGCTGTCATATTTTAAAGTATTTTAAAGTAATAAGGAAACTATGAGGTAACAGAATAATGATTAACCTAAATATGTTCTAGAGTATTGGGTTAAAAATTAGGATGTTACATTATGGTATCAAAGCAGTTCGATTCTCATGGAGCTTGAGGATTGGACTGACTATGCTTTTGGAGCATAATGCGGTAGACATGTCATGTGTAGAGCTTGCTAGAGACAAGCTATAGGTTAAAGATGCATGACCCCTGTTTGTTTGTAAGTGCCATGGTAACCAGCTCATTTCACATGGAACGTTGAGCCTAATCAACTCAGTGGTTATTGTCTTTTGTGTTTAGGAACCAATGGCACCCAGACGACAGAATAGGACCCCGACCGAGGGTAACCAGGAGGATGCAACTACTGCTGCTGTCCGTGACATGGCAAGAGCCATGGAGCGGATGTTTGAAAGGATGAATCAATAAGGGGACACCGCATGTGCTCCCCTTACTACTGAAATGATCGAGCAAGCAAGGTTCGATGAATTCCGCAAGGCAAACCCACTGGCCTTTAGAGGAGCCATGGATCCCGACAGAGCTGACGAGTGGATCAAGAACATGGAGAAGATCTACTCCATGGTCGCTTGCTCGGAGGAGCAAAAGGTCACGCTCGCTGCCTACATGATGGAATCAGACGTCGAATTCTGGTGGATCGGCACTCGAAGACTACTGGAAGCTTCTGGTACTGCTATCAACTGGGAGCTGTTCAAGACCTACTTGTATGAGAAGTACTCCCGGAGTCAGTAAGGAACACAAAGGATATTGAATTTATGTAACTGACTCAAGGAGGGTCTACTGTCGCCCAGTACACGGTGAAGTTTGAGGAGCTCATCAAGTTCTCGTGGGTGTTTCAAGTGAACCCCAACGAGGTGTGGAAGTGCGTCAAATACGAAGTCGGACTAACGGCAGAATTGAACTATGCCGTGGCGCTCATGGAGATTAGGGATTTCCCTACCCTGGTTAACAAGTACCGGATCATGGAAGAAGGGCAGAAGAAAATCAACGCTATGAGAGCAGAACGAACCAAGGGGTTGGGGCCGCAAGCCCTGAAGTTTAAGCCGCAACAACAAAACCAGTCCCAAACTCACGATAACCCCTACCATACCAACCAATTCAAGCCACATCAACAAGAACAAAGAACCCCCTTCCACCCACAATCCAAGCAACATTACAAACCACCATTCCAGTACAATAACTACCGAAACAACAACAACAAGAAGAATGAGGGTCCAGCAGAACCAAGAACAAGACACCCCAAGGAGCCCCTGCTACTTTTGCCAAACTCGCACCGGCTATGGTGTGTTCCTAGTATGGGAGAGACCATGGCAACCGTCCCTGCCTGGCTAGGCAGAATATTTGTTTCAAGTGCTGAAAGCTTGGCCACTATGCCAACAGATGCACTAATGGGAAGCCCACAAACCAAAACCACAGGCCACAACACCAAGGGAGGGTCTTCACCCTCAATGCTAACGAAGCAGAAAAATCCAACGGCCTCATAGAAGGTAAGTGCGAAGTAAATGGTAAGACCTTAACTGTACTTTATGACTCTGATGCCACACATTTTTTCATTTCGTATGCTAGTGTCGAGTCTCTAAATTTAAAGACTTCCAAACTTCCTTTTGATTTTATTATTTCTACCCCCACAAATCACCCTGTAAATACTTGTTTTTGTTGTTTAAATTGCCATCTCACTGTAGAAAATAGATCCTTTGTCATAGATTTAATTTGCTTACCCATGAAAGGTATAGGTGTAGTCCTTGGCATGGATTGGCTTCACGCCAATAGTCGTCTTTCCTTCTCCCCCTGGCGAAACTAGCCAAACCTTCAAACTCTACCTTAATGCCATAGAGGTCAATTGTAGTGGGCAAAAGACTAAGGGATATGTTCTCCTAGCCGCTAGCAAGGTAGAATTTGAGCAAAACCTAGAGAATATATCGGTAGTAAGAGACTATCCTGAGGTATTTCCGGAAGAAATACCCGAGTTTCCCCCCAAGAGAGAAGTGGAGTTCTCCATTGAGTTGGTTCCTGGAGCGGGACCAATCTCTACCGCCCCATATAGGATGTCACCCTTGGAGTTAGCCGAGTTGAAAACCCAGCTTAAGGAGCTTTTGGGGAAGAGTTTCATTAGACCTAGTACCTCACCTTGGGGAACCCCAGTTTTGTTTGTCAAGAAAAAGGATAGGAGCATAAGGCCATGCATAGACTATAGGCAATTGAATCGTGTAACGGTGAAAAACAAGTACCCTTTGCTTAGGATTGATGATCTTATGGACCAATTGAGAGGAGCGGTGGAATTTTCCAAGATCGATCTAAGGTCGGGATACCACCAAATTAGGGTGAGAAACCAAGATATGCCAAAGACCACCTTTAGAACTCGGTATGGACACTTTGAGTTCACGGTGATGTCTTTTGGGTTGACGAATGCTCCTGTGGTATTTATGGATTACATGAATAGGATCTTTAGACCCTATTTAGATCAATTCATGGTCGTTTTCATAGATGATATACTCATCTATTCGAAGACCCACGAGGAGCATGAGCGTCATTTGAGGGTAGTTTTGGAGATTTTGAAGGAGAAAAAGCTGTATACAAAACTCTCTAAGTGTGAATTTTGGTTGGAGGAGGTTAAGTTTTTAAGGCACATTATGTCAAAAGGAGGTATAGCTGTTGATCCTAGTAAGGTAGAAGCAGTAATGAATTGGGATAGACCAACCACCGTAATGGAAATACGGAGCTTTTTGGGTTTAGCAGGCTACTACCGTAGGTTTATCAAAGGATTCTCCCAGATTGCCCTACCCCTGACCAAGCTGACTAGGAAAAATGCCCCCTTCGTGTGGAGTCCGGAGTGTGAGAAGAGTTTTCAAGAGCTTAAGGAGAAGCTAACCACAACCCCAGTTTTGATTTTACCTAGCCCCAATGTACCCTTTGAGGTTTATTGCGATGCCTCGGGAAAGGGTTTAGGCTATGTATTGATGGAAAATAGGCAAGTGGTAGCCTATGCGTCAAGGCAACTCAAGCTGTATGAGGCAAACTACCCTACCCATGACTTGGAGTTAGCAGCCGTGGTGTTCGCCTTGAAGATGTGGAGACACCACTTATATGGTGTAAGGTTTGAAGTTTTCTCCGATCACAAGAGTCTCAAGTATCTCTTGAATCAAAAGGAGCTAAACATGAGGCAGGGGAGGAGGTGGATGAAATTCCTTAAAGACTATGATTTCGGCTTAAGTTACCACCCCGGCAAGGCTAATGTAGTCGTCGACGCCTTGAGTCGAAAGTCATTGCACCTATCTCACATGATGGTCAAGGAAGTTGAGCTAATAGAGAAGTTTAGGGATACAAATTTGGGGATGTCGATGACCAACGAGGGCATGAAGATGTGCTATCTTTGCTTAACAAGTGGATTTAAATAGAGAGTCATGCTAGCACAACGGGGAAGTGAGGAATTTAGGGAAATCATAGAGGTGGTTAAGGCGGGAAAACTAAAAGATTTCGAACAAGGTTTTGATTGGGTATGGAAGTTTGAAGGAAGAATCTACGTGCCACAAGATGGTGACCTTTGAGAGAAGATCTTGGAGGAGGCCCACAAAATCCATTTCACCATCCATCCTGGTGTTACCAAGATGTACCAAGATTTAAAAAGGATGTTCTGGTGGCCCGGATTGAAAAAGGATGTGGTCACTTAGGTTAGTAAGTGCTTGGTGTGTCAAAAGGTGAAGATCAAGCACCAAAAGCCATCAGGTTTGTTGCAACCCCTGTCAATCCCCGAATGGAAGTGGGAGTGCATATCGATGGATTTTGTAACAGGATTGCCCAAGACCCAAGCTGGCCATGATGCCATATGGGTGATAGTGGATCGACTAACCAAGTCGGCTCACTTTCTGCCTATTAGAGTGACATACTCTTTAGACAAATTGGCTCAACTATACATCCAAGAAATCGCAAGATTACATGTAGTACCGTCGATGATAATCTCGGATAGAGATCCGCAGTTTACGTCACATTTTTGGGGAGCCTTTCAAAAGCCATTTGGTTCGAAGTTGTGTTTGAGCATGGCTTACCACCCACAAATAGATGGACAATCAGAAAGGATGATCCAAACCCTAGAAGACATGTTGAGAGCCTGTGCTCTAGATCAAAGGGGAAGTTGGGACAAGTACCTGCCACTGATCGAGTTTGCGTATAACAACAGTTATCATGCAAGCATCGGCATGGTACCCTACGAAGCCCTATATGGATAAAATGTCAATCCCCTCTATGCTGGTATGAGCCCGGAGAACAGAGCATGTTAGGACCCGATAGAGAGAACATGTGTTCCTTAGGATCACCCCCACTACAGGCATAGGAAGAGCCATGAAAGTTAAAAAGTTGAGCCTCTGATTCCTTAGTCCTTTCGAGATCCTTCAGAGAGTAGGGTCAGTAGCCTACAAAATAGCTTTACCTCCCAACCTTTCTAATCTCTATGACGTCTTTCACGTCTCTCAGTTAAGGAAGTATGAGTCTGACCCTAGCCATGTCCTAGAGCCAGAGCATGTACAGTTAAGAGAGGACCTAACCTTCAATCTGCCGCCGACGAGGATCGTGGATCGCGGAGTAAAGCAGTTGAGGAACAAGTATGTTCCTTTGGTGAAAGTAGCATGGGGACGGGACAAGGCCGAAGAATTGACATGGGAGTTAGAATCAGAGATGAAGACGAAATATCTGGAGCTTTTCTAAGGTAACGAATTTCGACGACGAAATTCCTTTTAAGGAGGGGAGTAATGTAACCCCCAATTTTTCTGTCAGAGAAGAAAATAACCAAAATGGCCCTGAGGTCATTTCCGGCCCAGAATTCGAGGATGGCCGGCCCGGCAGTCCTTGAAGGGCCAACTCAATATTTGGAGGGGATTGAATGACCCTTGAATGGTTTTGGAGGCAAAAGTCTCGTTTTCTATATGTTTAAAACAATTTTTCTATATGTTTAAAAGCATCTATTTAAATCCCGGTGGTCCTGGACAATTTTAGTGCAAAATTACGATTTTTCCCCTAGAATAGTATTTTTGAGCTTAATGACGTAATTAAGCAAACCTAAGAAATATTAGGCTCTAATTGAAGATTAATTAATTTTCATAATTAATCTAGAGTCAAAATAAGCTATTAAAATTAATTAGAACCTAAAATTGCTTAGATTAAACTTAAATCTCTTTTTAAAACTCAAGATTTCAATCTTGGAATCTTGAATAGTATTTTCTCTCTCCAATTCCTTAAATCATGAAATTGTGGCTAGAATTGTTTATGCACTAAAATGAGCTTATAACTCACTAATGATGCAAGACCACTCCTTAAACATGTCTTGACAACCTTGATTACCCATTTTCTCACCTAAACACTTTCTTACAAATTCCTAATCAAAGATACACCTAAACACAACTCTAAACCACAATTAAAATGTAAGAAATCCTCCCCATGGCCGATGCAAGTTTCGGTCACTCCTCTTCCCATTTACATCACATGTTGATTTGTTTCTCACTCAAAGAATCATGCTTGACCCATACTTGCACCCATGCTTGAACCCATACCTAGCCATGCTTTCTACCTTGCCTTGAACCATACCTTAGAGAAGATATTTTCTCTCCTCTTGTACTGTAATGACCGAAGCCTTACCTCCCCTAAACATCTCTCATTTTATTTCATTTCTCTATAAATAGCATGCTTGGGTGAACTTGCATCATTTTGGGTTCATTTTCTAAGTGTAAGTTTTCAAAGAGCACTTCAAAGTTTCCTTTTTCTCTCAAAGTTCAAGTGTTCAAGTTCTTCATCCTCTTCTCTCATCTCAACCTCCAATCACTTGGTAGGGATTTTCTTTCAAGTGTTTCTTTCATTTAAAGTTCTTAAACTCTTTATATGTTCATAGTTTCTCTTGAATCTTTTTGGGAACTTCTTTTCTTCTCCTCCTCCTTCTTTGTTTCATCCATGAGGCTTGAAGAGCAAAGGAATGAGAGCTTGATGATGAGGGTTTCATGATGATGTTCATCACTTGAACAAACCTCTAAAGCTTGATCTTTGTTCTTGAGTTAAAAATGTTTATAGTTCTTTCTTTCTTGAACCTTGAAATCTTTAACTTTGATGATGTTTTAAAATGGTTACATGAACTCAATGATGAGGAGTCATGATGTTGGTGTTAATACACCATCAAGATCATGGTCCCTAGAGTTTCAAAATGGTTCTTTCTTGCTCTCAAGCTTTGGTTTCTTTTCTTTCCTTTTCTCTAAAATTTCGGCCAAATATCCTTGGTGGTCCAACATGATAGCTTGATGATGAGAGTTCTAGTTGGTGACCTTATGTTCACCACAAAGAAATCTCTAAAGCTTGAGTTTTCATAAAGGTGATGTAAAGTTCATTTATGGTTATATTTTTAAGGAATGATCTCTTGAGTTCTAAGAACTCTAGACCTCACCTTACCTTGTCATGATAAGTTTGGGTTAAGGTTAAAGTTCCTCTAAAAGTCTTGTATGAGCTCTAATAAGAAATAAAATTTTCCAAGCTGTAACATCCTAATTTTTAACCCAATACTCTAGAACATAATTAGGTTAATCATTAGTCAGTTACGTCATAGCTTTCTTATTACTTTAAAATACTTAGCGAAAATACTAGTAAATTTTTTTTTTGAAACATAAAAGCAAAGTGAGAGCCGCGCGACACGTTAATTAATAATGCACGAAAGGTAAATAAGCAAGCATCGCATAGCAACATGACATAAGCAAATAAAGGCACATCATGATAACATTGAACTGCATATTTATATAGTATATGAAATGCCCACTTGTATAGAGTGGGGCTTAGTTTGATACATCATGAGCAATACAACTAAAAAGGAAATACAAGAGAAAGTGCAACGAAAACTATAAAGGCAACTCCCCTACCCAAGTGCAACTAACGAGATGACCTCTAAAACAAAAGAAGGTTCATCCCTATCTAAGTGGTGTGTGCTCTACCCGGGTACTCTATCGGTCGTACGTCACCTCCTACTGACGTCCATCTCGTGAGCGAGGCATATATCCGGGAAACTGGGCCAGCTCATTGGGCGTAAAGAGGCGGAACGGGGATTGAGAGTGACCCCCACGGTGTGGCCGCATCTCCGGTCGTCGTGCAAGCCGCGGCTGAGTCACGGTATCCTCACTGCCCTCCCTCATCAGTGGTGGAGAGGGGGCGGAGCTCTCGCTATACGGATGGGTAGGCGGGTCCTCGGACGGGTCGGTCTCCGAGAAGTAGGTCCGGGGCACATAATCGGGATAGTCTCGCATGGCTGAGGCGGCGGTGTGCATGTGGAGCACTCTCTCGTTATGCGTACGCGCGCTCTCAAAAACCCCCCTCGTCGTCGCCATAGGGTGCTGTCGGGGAGAAGCGATGGGTGTGCATGGGGTGAGCGAAGGGACATTCTACGAACATGAAACTCGCACCGTGCATTGTCCCTCAAAATGGTATGACCCGTGAGCTGGGTCATAGTGCACCTCCCACGTCGGGGTGTCCACGAAAACCACGAACGTCGCCATCTAAAGACGTGACGGAAAGAAAGAGATAGAGGGAGTAAGAATCTTGCTAAAGAATCTCAGTAGGGCCTCCTACTACATAGGTGTCATCATCTACGTCCTCAGAAACCTTAGGTTTAGTTATACAAAATAAGTAAGCATGCATTAAGTCCATTTTTAGGTTCTAAAACATAATTTAGCCAAGGTCCGTTCATTTTAGCATGATTCTTAATGTCATGGATGCAAGTATATTAAAGAATGTATGCATGGCTCTACTTAATGCAAGAATAATCATCATATATTTAAGAACATCATAATAGTAGTGGCATAAAGTGGCAAATAAATTCTCTTTGTGACATAATCATCATAACTTCCTCATAGGCCACCCTAAAAGACAAGTGCTCTGGGGGTGCTCGGCCGAACCGGTGTCACCTAGAACGTGTCACATCTCTAGGTTATGAGCTCATACCTTAACTAGTCATCACTAGTTCTTACTTATCAATCTCGATAAGCGTAACATAATCATAAACATAATCCTGACTTATCCAGTACAGGCTAAGGGGCATTTCTTGGGGGTGCTCGGCCGAACCGGTGTCACCCAAGAATTAAATCTTGGTACCGATGTCACATGAGTTCTCTGGAGGTGCTCGGCCAAACCGGTGTCATCCGACAACCCATCTTAGTACCTCATAAAAATTTCATAGTTTTTCAAAAACTTTCTAAGTCCCGAATTTGTCAGAAATTCGGCGGCATAACTGCGGCATGCCGAATTTCTTCCAAATTCTTCTTTATGCCACATAAGTCAATCAAACATGCATCCTTCATCATAATTTCATGCATTCACATAATCATCCTCATACTTTCACAAGCAACATTAAAAGTTCGTTATTCACTTGGTCCTACGGTATTTTATGCTTTGATCTTTACGGGCCTTAAACTTGTGATGAAGTTAACCTATCATCTCTTACCAAACGTTTATGCACCTAAGGGTCCTCTCTTATCAAATCTTATCATTTATTTATGCTCTCTATTAAATCTGAACAATAGGATTCCTTAGGGGCAGTGTTATATACTTATGGTTACGGGGTTCTAGAACTTGCGTTTTAGACCCTTTCTTGGTTCTGTCTTCGCCTAAGGCGCTATAAGTTAAACCTAAACCAATTATGAGTCATTCCTACATCAAGGAACTAATTATAAACCATGTTCTCTACTTTGTAAGGTTGCTGGACAGATTCTAAGAATTAAATGTTCTAAGAGTTCTAGAATTGCGATTTTACGGTTTACTAGTTTCTCTATAGGTGCCAAAATTCATTCCTACTTCAAATGTAACCAAATTTTTCATGATTAATCAATCCTAATCTGATTATATTCCTATTAAAATAGTTTGGGCAGTGTCCATAAATAAATGGGTTAAAACTATGCTAAATCTTGACTTTACGATTTTCCTAGAAAGCTAGTTTCTCTTTTGACATGCCTAAATGTGTTCCTACCTCATCATACATAATTTTCACACATCATAACACATCATAACATCATCATACAGCAGCAAACCCATCATGGAAGGACTGAAATATTAAATCCCAAAATGATACATAACTTGATATCTTTAAAACATATAAGTTACTAGTTTCTCTTCGAATCATTTTCAAGACTTTTAAAACTCTTTTGCAAACCATTTTATTTTGTAAAAGAGACTAAAAACATCCCTAGGTCAGTGACCACTTAATCCCTCCTTAAAAGAGTGTTAAATTTATAGAACCTTGTTGGTCTTAAACTCAAACAAATTCATGAGACTTAAAAGGATTCTTAAAACTTGACATATTGGTCCTTGAAGCTAGATGAAACTCATTCCAAGTTCATCATCACTACAAGGCCGAAATTATGCATTCAAAGAATGCTCCCTCATTAAACTTTAACTTGAGATAAAATGGGCAAGTCTTTGAGCTCTAAGATCTTTTAAGTGATGACATAATTTAAACATGCTATGCACTTCATTTTTATTCTTCATTACAAAATAAAGTGAGAGCTTAAAGTAAACGTGCAAGACTTGAATATAAAAATGCAAGGCTTAAAATAAATATGCAAGACTTGGAATATAAATATGCAAGGCTTGAAATATAAACGTGTAAGTTCATTTCTTTATTTTAGAGCTCTAGGCCCACAACAATCGACTTTAAAGCCGAAATAGAAAGGCTTTGAGATTTAGTTAGGTGATAGTGCAAACCTCATTTTAAGTCTTTACGTTCTTTAGTGATGAAAGGTAAATATGCTAGACAAGAATATAAATATGAGATGCACTCCATTCCTTAGCCTTTAACTTTAAGTGATGGCTTGGAAATTAAATATGAGTGCAAAGCTCAAATTAAACATGCAATGCATAAGCTTGAATTTAAATATGAATGCTAGTTCATTTTATGTCTTATTAGAGCTCATACAAGACTTTAAAGGAACTTAAACCTCAACCCAAACTCATCATGACAAGGTAAAGAAAAATAAGAATGAACCTCAAGGGTTCTTTAAACACAAAGTTCTTTTCCTTGGAATGTAAACATAAATAACATTTTTATTAAAACTCAAACTCTAAAGGCCTCTTTGTGATGAACACATAGTCATCATCTAGAAGCTCTCATCATCAAGCCATTGTGAACTCCCATGGCCAATATGGCCGAAAATATGAAGGAAGAAAAGGAAAAGGAACCGAAAACCTTGTAGGAGAAAAAGAAACATTTGAAACTCTAGAGACCATGATCTTGATGATGCATTAACACCAACATCATGAGTCCTCATCAAGGAGTTCATGTGACCATTTTAGAATGTCATCAAGGTGAAAGGTTTCAAAGTTCAAGAAGAAAGAACAAATAAAACATCTTTAACTTAAGAACAAAGATCAAGCTTTAGAGATTATCCAAGTGATGAACATTATCATCATGGAACCTTATCATCAAGCTCTCATTCCTTTGCTCTTAAGGGCTCATGGCCGAAACAAGGAGAAGAAGAAAAAGAAAAGAAGTTCTTGAAAGGATTCAAGAGAAACTAAGAACACATAAAGGATTTAAGAACTTTAAATGAAAGAACTCTTGAAAGAAAATCCCTACCTAGTGATTAGGAGGTTGGAATGAAAGAAGAGGATGAAGAACTTGAAGAACTTGAAGACTTGAACTTGAGAGAAAAAGGAAGCTTTGAAGTGTTTCTTTGAAAACTTACACTTTGCAAATGAACCCAAAATGATACAAGTTCACCCAAGCAAGCTATTTATAGAGAAATGAAACAAATGAAGGGTGCAAATGGAGAGGGAGGCTTCGGCCATGCAGAATGGAGGGAACCCATGAGTTTCATGAGGTGAGATAATGTGGTCTTGAGGCATGGAGAGGTATGGTTCAAAGTATGGTGAGGTATGGTTCAAGGTATGGCCTCAAGCATGGTTCTTTGAGTGAGAAACAATTCAACATGTGAGGTAAAAGGGAGAGAGGTGGCCGAAATGCATCAGCCATGGGGGGAAGGTTTCTTTTATTTTAATTGTGGTTTAGAGTTGTGTTTAGATGTATCTTTGATTAGGATTAAGATTAGGAGTTTGTAAGAAAGTGTTTAGGTGAGAAAATGGGTAATTAAGGTTGTCAAGACATAATTAAAGAGTGTTCTTGCATCATTAGTGAGTTATAAATTCATTTTAGTGTATAAACAATTCTAGACACAATTCCTTGATTTAAGGAATTGGAGAGAGAAAACACTATTTAAGATTCCAAGAGTGAAATCTTGAGTTTTAGAAAAGAGATTTAAATCTAATCTAAGCAATCTTAGGTTCTAATTAATTTTAATAATTTATTTTGACTCTAGATTAATTATGGAAATTAATTAATCTTCGTTTAGAGCCTAATATTGCTTAGGTTTGCTTAATCACATCGTTAAGCTCAAAAATACTATTCTAGGCGCAAAATCATAATTTTGCACTAAACCGCCAGACTGGGACTCAAACAGATGTTTTGAAACATGTAAAAACATGGTTTTGAACCTTTGGGGAAAGTTTCAGGCTCAAACGGCACCTTTACCCGCGTAAAACGCTATAGGGGTATTTTGGTCATTTTGACCCGAAACTGCGAAAAATAAGACTTTCGCCTCTGGAACCACTCAAGGGTCATTCAATCCCCTTTAAACATTGAGTTGGCCCTTTGAGGACTGCCGGGTCGGCCATCCTCGAATTTCGGGCAGAAAATGACCTCAGGGGCATTTTGGTCATTTTCCACTCAGACAGAAAATCGAGGCGTTACACAAGCCATCACTTAAAGTTAAAGGACAAGAATTGGAGTGCATCTCATATTTACGTTCTTGTCTAGCATATCTACTTTCCATCACTAAAGAACATAAAGATTAAAATGAGAGCTTGCATTATCACCTAATTAATTCTCAAAGCCTTTCTATTTCGACCTTAAAGTCAATTGTTGCTGGGCCTAAAGCACTAAAATAAAAAAATGAACTTGCATGGCATATTTATTATAAGTCTTGCATATTTACTTCAAGTCTTGCATATTTACTTTAAAGTTCTCACTTCACTTTGTAACGAAGAATAAAAAAGAAGTGCATAGCATGTTTAAATTATGTCATCACTTAAAGACCTTAGAGCTCAAAGACTTGCCCATTTTATCTCAAGTTAAAGTTTAGTATGGAAGCATTCTTTGAATGCATAATTTCAGCCAAGTAACAATGATGAGCTTGGAATGAGATCCATCTAGTTACAAGTGCCAACAACCTATGCTCTAGTGTTTTCTTTAAGTTTGATAAGTTTTATAAAGTTATGACCAACAAGATTTATGATTTTTATTCCTCTTCTAAAGAAGAATTAAATTGGTTACTGATCTAAGGTTATATTTATCCTCTTGATAAAATAAAATGGTTTGTAAATAGTTTTAGAAGTCCTAAAATGATTCCAAGAGAAACTAGCAACTTATATGCTTTAGAAATGTCAAATTATGTGTCTTTTGAACATTGAACAATTCGGTTCTATTTTGATATGTTTGATGCTGAATGATGATGTTTTGATGTGTTAGAATGTGTGAAAATGATATATGATGAGGTAGGAACACTTCTATGTATGTTAGGGGAGAAACTAGCTTCATAGGAAAACCGTAAAGTTGGAATTTATGTTTAACCCCTTTAATCTTAATCAACGCCAAAAATGTTTTAGTATGATAACAATCAGTTTAGGATTAAATAATCATGAAAAATTTGGTTACATTTGAAGTAGAGTTGAATTTTAGCACCCATAGAGAAACTAGTAACTAGAAAACCGTAAAAATGCAATTCTAGAACTCTTAGAGCATTTAATTTTTAGAATCTGTCCAGCAACCTCATAATATGGTAAACATTGTTTATAATTATTTCTTAGGAATAGGAATGCCTCATAATTGGTTTAGATTTAATTGATAGCGCCTTGGGCAAAGACAGAACGAAGAAAGGATCTAAAACGTAAGTTCTAGAACCCTGTAATTGTAAGTTTATAACTATGACCTTAAAGAATGGTGCTGCCCAGATTTAATAAAGAGTATAAATGATAATAAGGTTTATTAGAAGAGAATCCTTATGTGCATAAGAGGTTGATAGTGAATGATAGAAGAATTACATCTCAAGTTTAAGGCTTGTAAGGGTCAAAGCATAAGATACTGTAGGATCAAGAGCATAATGAGTTTCAATATTACATGTGAACGTATAAAAATGATTGTGTAAATGCATGGAATTATGATAGAGGATGTATGTTTGATTGACTTATGTGGCATAAAGTAAATTTGGAAGAAATTCGGCATGCTGCTGTTGTGCTGCCGAATTTCTTACAAATTTAGGGACTTAGAAAGTTTTTGAAAACCTATGAGGTACTAAGATGGGTTCTCGGATGACACCGATTCGGTCGACTACCTCCTGGGAACTCATCTGACATCGGTACCAAGATGTATTCTTGGATGACACCGGCTCGGCCGAGCACCCCCAAGAAATGCCGCCTAGCCTGTACTGGATAATTTAGGATTATGTTTATGATTATGATACGCTTATCGAGATTGATAAGTAAGAACTAGTGACGACTAGTTAAGGTATGAGCTCATAACCTAGAGATATGACACGTTCTGGGTGACACCGGTTCAGCCAAGCATCCCCATAACGATTGTCTTTTAGGGTGGCCCATGAGGAAGAAAAGTATGTTGATTATGTTACAAAGTTTTCGCATATGAGATTTCAATTGCCACTTTATGCCATTATTATGATGTTCTTAATGTTATGATTACTATTCTTGCATTAAGTAAAGCTATGCATACATTCTTTAATATGTTTTAATATGTTGCATCCATGACATTAAGAATCATACTAAAATGAATGGACCTTGGCTAACTATGTTTCAAAAGCTTAAAAATGGACTTAATGCATGCTCACTTATTTTGTATACTAAACCCAAGGTTCCTGAGGACGTAGATGATGACACCTAGGTAATAGGAGGCCCTACTAAGATTCTTTAGCAAGATTCTCACTCCTTCTATCTCTTTTCTTTCCGTCACGTCTTCAGATGGTGACGTTCATAGTTTTTGTGGACACCCCGATGTGGGAGGTGCACTATGATCCGGAGCACGAATCATACCATTTTGAGGGACAGTGCACGGTGTGAGTCTTCATGTTCGTTGGACGTCCCTTCGCTCACCCCGTACATACCCATCGCTTCTCCCCGACAGCACCCTACAGTGACAACGAGCGGGTTTTTGAGCACGCGCGTACGCATAACGAGAGAGTGCTCAGCATGCACACCGCCGCCTCGGCCATGCGTGACTATCTTGACTACGTGCCCCAGACAAACTTCTCAGAGACCGACCCGTCAGAGGACCTGCCTACCCATCCGTATAGCGAGAGTTCTGCCCCCACTCCACCACTGATGAGAGAGGGCAGTGAGGACACTGTGACTCAGCCTCGGCTAGCACGACGACCGGAGATGCGGCCACGTCGTGGGGGTCACTCTCGATCCCCACTTTGCCTTTACACGCCGGAGGAGCTCGCCCAGTTTGCCGGATATATGCCTCGCTCACGGGACGGATGCCAGTAGGCTATGACGGATGACCAATGGAGTACCCGGGTAGTGCACACACCACTTAGATGAGGATAAACCCTATTTTGTTTAGAGGTTATCCCTTTAGTTGCACTTGGGTAGGGGAGTTTGCTTTTTTGTTTTCCGTTGCACTTCCCTTGTATTTTCTCTTTGATGTATTCGTTTCCTATTGTACTAAACTAAGTCCCACTCTTCATAAGTGGGCATATCATATTATATAAATATGCAGTTCGGTTTTATTGTGATGTGTCTTTACTTGCTTTATGTTATGATGTTATGAGGTGCTTGCTTTATTTCCTTTCATACTTTATTGTTTATCGTGTCGCGCGGCTCTCAATTTGCTTTTATAATTCAAAAAAAAAAAATTTACCAATATTTCCGCTAAGTATTTTAAAGTAATAAGGAGACTATGACATAACAAACTAATGATTAACCTAAATATGTTTTAGAGTATTGGGTTAAAAATTAGGATGTCACGGCCCATACTTGCTCCCATACTTGAACCCATACCTAGCCATGCTTTCCACCATGCCTTGAACCATACCTTGGAGAAGATATTTTCTCTTCCCCATGGCTGTAAATGGTCGAAGCTTTCCTCCCCATTTACACTTCTCATTTTGTTTCATTTCTTTATAAATAGCATGCTTGGGTGAACTTGCATCATTTTGGGTTCATTTGCTAAGTGTAAGTTTTCAAATAGCACTTCAAAGTTTTCTTTTTCTCTCAAAGTTCAAGTGTCCAAGTTCTTCAAGTTCTTCATCCTCTTTACTCATCTCAACCTCTAACCACTTGGTAGGGATTTTCTTTCAAGTGTTTCTTTCATTTAAGTTCTTAATCTAGTTATGTGTTTTATGGTTTCTCTTGAATCTTTTTGGAACTTGTTTTCTTCTTCTCTTCCTTCTTCATTTTCGGGCATGAGCCTTTGAAAACAAAGGAATGAGAGCTTGATGATGAAGGGTTCATGATGATTTCATCACTTGAACAACCTTTAAAGCTTGATCTTTGTTCTTGAGTTAAAAGTATTTATAGTTCTTTCTTTATTGAACCTTCAAATCTTTAACTTTGATTATGTTTTAAAATGGGTACATGAACTCAATGATGAGGACCCATGGTGTCAATATTAATACATCATCAAGATCATGGTCTTTAGAGTTTCAAAATGGTTCTTTCTTGCTCTTAAGTTTTGGTTTCTTTCCTTTCCTTTTTCTCTAAAATTTCGGCTAACCAACTTGGGTGGTCCAACATGATAGCTTGATGATGAGAGTTCTAGTTGGTAACTTTATGTTCACCACAAAGAAATCTCTAAAGCTTGAGTTTTCATAAAGGTGTTATAAAGTTCATTTATGGTTATATTTTTAAGGAATGTTATCTTGAGTTCTAAGAACTCTTGACCTCACTTTATCTTGTCATGATGAGTTTGGGTTAAGGTTTAAGTTCCTCTAAAGTCTTGAATGAGCTCTAATAAGATATCCCTTTAGTCGCACTTGGGTAGGGGAGTTTGCTGTTATGCTTTCCGTCGCACTTTCCTTTGTATTTCTTTTTAGATGTATTCATTTCATGTTGTACCAAACTAAGTCCCACTCTTCATAAGTGGGCATATCATATTATATATATATGCAGTTTGGTTTTATCGTGATGTGCCTTTACCTGCTTTATGTTATGATGTTTATGAGATGCTTGCTTTATTTCCTTACGTGCTTCATTGCTTTTCGTGTCGCGCGGCTCTCACTTTACTTTTATAACTCAAAAAAAAATTTACCAGTATTTTTCGCTAAGTATTTTAAAGTAAAAAGGAAACTATGACGTAATAGACTAATGATTAACCTAAATATGTTCTAGAGTATTGGGTTAAAAATTGGGATGTTACACTTCTTATGCCATAATCACTTATCATCTGTGAAAGATACGAGACATTTTACATTTTGATCTCTTAGATTATCCAAGGATAATACATAAGTATTGTCATGCCTCTTTCTAGAAAGAATCACTTTATCAGATGTAGGACTTATTATTTTGTAAGAATGAGCATTAAAGATGACATTAAAACCTTGGTCACAAAACTGGCTAATGCTTAAAAAGTTGTGTGCCAGACCATCAACCAACAAGATATCTGAGATTTGGTGAGAATCATCCTTATGAACATCTCCTATGCCTATAATCTTAGCTTTACCTCTATCTGCAAATCTTATAGATCCTAATTTTTTAGGTCCTAGATTTCTGAATCATCTTCTTGATCTGGACATGTGTCTCGAACTGCCAATGTCCATGTTCTAATTGTTTTTAAGTTCCATATGCATTCTTAGGCATACCTACAACAAACACATTTTTTATTTTAGGTACCCATATCATCTTAGGTGCTCTTTGGTTAGTTTGAGAAGTAGGTTGTCTAGCCTTTTTGACAGACTTCCTTTTCATAAAGCATTTGTCAGGTGGATGCCCCTTCTTAAAATAATTGGTTCAAGGAGGTTTTCTTTTTACTTTATAAAGAAAGGTTGATTTTCCCTTTTTATCAAGCTCTTTTTCATATCCCATTCCTGCCTTTTGAAAATATGGTCTTTGACCTTCAAGCATTAGATCAAAATTCCTTGATCCATTCACCATCTTTTCGTGGTCAGTTTTGAGAAGCTTTGAAGTTCTTTCACACTCAGAAATGACTTTCTAAGTATTTTCATTTGTATTTAAAACTTTAGATTCTAAGGCTATAAGTTTCATATTTAAAACTTTGTTTTCTTCTAGCTATAAGTTTTATATTTAAAACTTTGTTTTCTTCTTTCATAATTTCCTTCTCCAGCCTTAGATTCTCAGCTTCTATTTTGACTATATTAAGTTCTAAAATGGTTTTCTTATGTTCCTTTTTTAAACTAAGATAATGTGAGAAAAGAGTTTGAGAGTCTTCAAATAACTCTTCATAAAGCGGTAAAAGTTCATCATAAGAAAAATCAGAGTTAGCATTATTTACCTCAGAGTTAGCATTATTTATCTCAGAGTCATTTTCAGAAGAATATCCTACCATGAAGCATAGATTGGCAACGTCCATTTCCTCTTGATCTTTTAATTCTTCTTTCTCTTCATTTGATTTACTCCAGTGGCTAACATGCTTTTCTTTTTGGGTGTGAATCTTTTCTGTAGACCTTTCAACTTTGGACACTCTATTTTGTAGTGTCCTTTTCCTCCACATTTATAACAGATAATAACTTCAGTTTTTGGCTTTCCTCTTCTATCTTTTCTAAAGTTGATGTCCCTTTTTGTCTTGGCCTTTCCCTTCCAGAGTTTGGACATTTTTCTAACAAGCATGGAGAGCTCGCTCCCATCTTCATCATCTGTCTCATCATTAGTTTCATCCTCTTTATCCAAGGTTTCAACAACTTTCATTGCTTTAGCTTTGTTTATTTTTTGATGAGATTACTTTAAAGCCATGGATTTTCTCTTTTTCTCGGATTCACTATGCATTTTAGAGAGCACCACCTCATGGGTTTTTAGAGACCCAATAAGTGCATCCAAGCCTAAAGTTTAGAGGTCCTTTGCTTCAGTAATGGCTATGACCTTGGGTAGTCATTTAGCAGGAAGGTTTCTTGAGATGTTTCTAACCATTTATGGATTAGAATATCTTTTGCCTAGACCTTTCAATTAGTTCATGATGTGTATGAACCTTGTGGTCATTTTATCTATATTCTCTTAGTATGTACTTTTGAATAGTTCATATTGATGAACCAACGTACTAATCTTTGTTTCTTTTACTTGATCAGTTCCTTCATGCAGCATGTGTAGTGTAACACCCTAATATTTAACTCAACACGCTTAGGACGCATTTAAGTTAATTATTAGTTATTATTCTTTTGTTCCAATTTTTAACTCAAAACTTCTTGAAAATACTGTAGTGAAAATATGGGTAAATTTTTTTTTTTGAACTTAAATACCAAAACGTAAGCCACGCATACTAAGTATCTAACATCATACATTTTGCATACATAAGGAAAGTGTAACAACAAATCATATTCATACATCAAATACATCACCACAATATCAATACCACAAATTCATAATTATACATATTAAAATCAAATCATTCCTCGTTGTGCAATAGAACATACAAATACCAAAGTAAATAGCACACGGAAGAAATAAACTATCTCAATTCTCTCTTCTCACTAAGCATGCCTAGAATAGGTAGGATCGTCACGTGCCGCCAAACGGGTGAACATGGGCCCCTCAACGGGGGCGAGTGGCACCTCTACGAATGGGCTGTGTAACAGTATCTACTTCACCACCATCACTCTCCATACCCATCGGAGAAGAACTGTAGGAAGAGTGCTGAGAGGGTGATCTCTCTAAAGGGTCTGACCACGAGCCAGTAGAATAGGGTGGCGATCGGGGTATTACTTAGGAAAGTTTCGAACAACAGATACACCAGGACAGGGAGGGGGATATTGTGAAGGTCGTG
The DNA here is from genome assembly GCA_031216125.1 of Dalbergia cochinchinensis. Classification (NCBI taxonomy): domain Eukaryota; kingdom Viridiplantae; phylum Streptophyta; class Magnoliopsida; order Fabales; family Fabaceae; genus Dalbergia; species Dalbergia cochinchinensis. The sequence goes on along the minus strand of CM062375.1, from coordinate 18,676,273 downwards.
GGTGTGCAAGTTTGAAGGCGAAATCATATGTGAGAGGAGTAGCAGGAGAGAATCAAACACTATCAACAGGATGCGCAAAAGGACGAACCATAAAAACATAAACACTAATAGCACAACGACCCATAAAGTAATATGACCAATTCGTAGGATCGAAATGCATCTGCCAAGCAGGTGCATCAACGTAGATCACAAATGTCGCCATCAACCTCTGAAGATGAGATGAAAAGAAATAAAGAGGGAGTGAGAATCTTATAAAAGAATCTCAGTAGGGTCATCTCCTTCTACTATAAGTGTAATGCCCCGATTTTCTGTCTGAGAGGAAAATGACCAAAATGCCCCTGAGGTTGTTTTCTGCCGGGAATTCGAGGATAGCTGGCCGGGTAGTCCTCGAAGGGTCAACTTAATGTTTGAAGGGGATTAGATGATCCTTGAGTAATTTCAAAAATGAAAAACTTGTTTTCTGCAGTTTTAGGTCAGAATGAGAAAAATACCCTTATAGCGTTTTTACCCGAGTAAAGGTGTTGTTCGAGCCCGAAACTTTCCCTAAAGGTTTAAAATGATGTTTTCATGTGTTTAAAAGTATTTGCTTAAGTCCCGGTGGTCCCGGGCAGTTTTTGTGCAAAATTACGGTTTTGCCGCTAGAATAGTATTTTTGAGCTTAATGACGTAATTAAGCAAACCTAAGCAATATTAGGCTTTAATCGAAGATTAATTAATTTTCATAATTAATCTAGAGTAAAAATAAGTTATTAAAATTAATTAGAACCTAAGATTGCTTAGATTAAACCTAAATCTCTTTTTAAAACTCAAGATTCCTAGTTTTGAAATCTTGAATAGTGTTTTCTCTTTCCAATTTCCCTAAATCAAGGAATTGTGTTGGCATTGGATTCCTAGTTAATGGAATTTGACTCCATTAATTTAGTAAGACCACCTCCTAAACCTGGTCTTACAAGTCTCTAATTAACCATTACCTCCATAACCACTTACTTACAAATTCCTAATCCTAAGCCTAATCAAAGCTACACCTAAATACACCTCTAAATCACAATTAAATGAAAGATTTTCTGCCCCCATTTCATGAAGAAAATGGTGCCACTTTTCCCATCCATTTGTCAATCACATGTTGAAATTCAAACACACAAAGAACCATGCTTAGCACCATACCTTAGGCCATACCTAGCCATACTTTTCACCATGCCTCCATGGAGGCAATTCTCTCACCTCATGGAACATGAGGTTCGGCCACCCCCTCCATTCCTTCACCCTTGATTTGTTTTTCTATAAATATACATGCAAATGAACTTGTGAGAACTTTTAGTTCATTTGCTAAGTTTAAGATTTCAAGAAACACCTTAAAGCTTTTCTTTTTCTCTCAAGTCCAAGAGTTCTTCTTCTTCAACCTCTTTATCTTCTTCACTCTTCTTCAACCTCCAATCACTTGGTAGGTATTTTATTTTAATTGTTTCATTCATTAAAAGTTCTTATTTAGTTATGTGCTTTATGGTTTCTCTTGAATCTTTTCGAACTTCTTTCTTCCTCTTTGTTTTTCTTTTTGGGCCAAGAGCCTCAAAAGGCTTGGAAATGAGAACTTGATGATGAGGATTTCATGATGATGTTTATCACTTGAGTAACCTCTAAAGCTTGATCTTAGTTCTTGAGTAAAAGTTGTTGAGAAACTTAACTTTGATGATGTTTGTATGAACTCAATGATGAGGGCTCATGATGTTGGTGTTGATACATCATCAAGATCATGGTCTCTAGAGTTCTAAAATGGTACCTTTCCTTGTTCATGGTTTTGGCTCTTTTCCTTTTCTTTCCTTTAAATTTTCGGCTATGCATGATGAATGGCTCAACATGATAGCTTGATGATGAGAGTTCTAGATGATGACTTCATGTTCATCACAATGAAATCTCTAAAGCTTGAGTTTTCACAAAATTGTTATATAGCTCTTTTATGGTTTTTTTAGAATTGTTGTCTTGTGTTCTAGGAACTCTAAAGTTCACTTTACCTTGTCATGATGAGTTTGGGTTAAGGCTTATGTCCCTTTAAAGTCTTATAAGAGCTCTAGTAAAGATGTAAAAATGAACTTGCATATTTATATTTCTAGTACCTCATATTTATATTTCAAGTTCTTGCATCTCATATTTACTTTTCTATGTCATCACTAAATTCTACAGATTAAAGAAAAGAACTTGCATTATCACGTTTAAGTTTCAAGCTTTGCATTTCACGTTTATATTTCAAGTTATCACTTAAATCCTAGAAGATGAAATGAACTTGCATATTTACTTTGAGCCTTGTATATTTACTTTCAAGTCTTGCATATTTAATTTCAAATTCTTGCATTTCATATTTACTTTGAAGCTCTCACTTTATAATGAAGAATAAAATGGAATGTATAGCACATTTATATTTTGTTATCACTTAAAGAACCTAGAGCTCAAAGACTTACCCTTTTTATCTCAAGTTAAAGTTGATTATGGAGACATCCTCATGGATGCATATTTCGGCCATGTGATGATGATGAACTTGGTGTGAGTTTCATCTAGTCATAAAAACCAACAATCTATGTTCTAACATTTTCTTTAGACCTCAAGAGTTTTATAAAATTATTACCAATGAGATTTATGAATTAAACCTATTCTAAGAATGTTTTAAACTATCTACTGCCCTATGGTCATTCTTAGTCTCTTCTTGTGAAATAAAATGTTTTTCAAAGAGTTTTAGAAGTCCTAAAATGATTCCAAGAGAAACTAGTAATTTATATGTATTAAGAATGTGAGATTATGTGTTCTTTGGAACCTATGCTTTTCGAATCTGCCATGGTGTGAATATTGCTGTATGATGATGTGTTGGCATGTTAGAATGTGTAAAAATTATATACGTTGAGGTAGGAACCTTTCTGTGCATGTTAGGAAAGGAACTAGTCTTACAGAAAAACCGTAAAGTTGAGCTTTAGCATGCTCCTGACCCATTAATTCTTAGCCACTTCCAAAACTGTTTTAGTATGTTAACTTTCAGTTTAGGATTGTTTAATCATGAAAAATTTGGTAACATTTGATGTAGGATTGATTTTTAGCACCTATAGAGAAACTAGTAACTAGAAAACTATAAAAGTGCGATTCTAGAACACTTAGATTAATTAGTTTTCTAATTCTATCCAACAACCTTATAATGCAGTAAACATGGGTTATAATTAGTTCAAAGGCATAGGAATACCTCATAGTTAGTTTAGATTTAATTTATAGCGTCTTAGGTGAAGACGGAACGTAGAAAGGGTATAAAACGTAGTTTCTAGAACCCCGTAATCACAAGTTTTAGAAATGGGAAAATCTGTATGGAGCTGTTTGGTTTTGTTCCTAAGCATGAAAATTAGTGAGAATATTAGTTGTGAGCCCATAGGTACATAAAAGGTTAATAGCGAATGTTAGAATAATTATATCTTAAGTTTAAGACCCGCAAAGGTCAAGACATAAGACACCATAGGTTTAAGAGCATAATAATCTTTAGTGTTTCATGTGAACGCATGTTTTATTATGAGAGTACCTTGAGCATATGATTTCTTATGAGTATATATATTGTTGATGTGTTGATGCTCATGCTATGATGCGTTATGAATAATTGCGATGTTATGATGCGTATGATGTTTAAGATGTTTATGATGCATATGATGATGATGATTATGACACACATGATTATAAATGACTATGATATGAATGTGGCATAAAGAAGGTTTGGAAGAAATTCGGTGCGCTGCCGTTATGTTGTCGAATTTCTAACAAACTTGAGGACTTTGAAAGTTTTCAAAATATATAAGTTTTTAATGTGATATAGTACTGTGAAAACGCATTCTGGGGATGGCAATATGTAACACCCCAGAAATAAATCCTTAAGGGGGACGGCGATACGTAACGCCCCAAAGAGGACAATATTTGCTGTGTACTTGATACCGGTGCGACGCATTTTGTTATGATTATTGTTATTATTACGCTTATCAGAGGATAAGTAAGAACTAGTGACGACTAGTTAAGGTATGAGCTCATAACCTAGAGATTTGACACGTTCTGGGTGACACCGGTTCGGCTGAGTACCCCCAGATTAATTGTCTTTCTAGGGTGATCCCTATGTTATAGTACGATGCTTTGAATGTCACACAGTTACAGAAAGAGAAATATTTTACATGAGAAGTATATGCCGCTTTATGCCACCTGTATGATGTTGATTTCTCTATGATTGTTCAATTGATTTCTACTTGATGCATCTTCATGCATTCATGCTTTATTATGCTGTATCCATAACATCAAGAATCATTCTAAAATAAGCGGACCTTGGCTAACCATGTTTTAAAGCTTAAAAAAGGACTTGATGCATGCTCACTTATTTTATACACTAAAGATGATGACACCTAGATAGGAGGTTACCCTACTGAGAATCTTTAGCAAGATTGTCACTCTCCCTATCTTTTCTTTTTGTCACGTCTTCAGATGGCGACATTCGTGGTCTTCATGGATACCCCGACGTAGGAGGTGCACTATGATCCAAAGCATGGATCATATCATTTTGAGGGTCGCTGCGCTGTTCATGTCTTCATGTTTATTGGACGACCCTTCTCCCTTACCTCACTATTTGGCGACGACCTTGTGTTCAAGTGTGCACGCCCTTTTGAGGAGCGGATCCACTACACTCTACTGACCGCATCTACTATTAGGGACTTCCCGCAGTACGTGCCTCGCTCCTCATCGTCATTCTCAGAGACAGACCCTTCTGAGGACTCTGCCCCACAGGTACCTTCTGAGGGATCTTCCCTCACCATGCCGATGGATTTTGGAGAGGGCAGTGAGGCCACCGTCACACAGCTGATGAGTAAAGGATGAGTGAGAATGATTCCTCACCGAGGAGCCCATGCTCGGCCGATGCAGCGTATAGCCACACTGGTCGAGATAGCTCATTGGATTGGATATGTTCCTCCTTTCTAGAGAGGCCCGTAGTAGGAGACTGCATATGTGTTTTAGTGCCCGAGCTTCTGTCTAGACCAGGATAGCCTACTTTTGTATTAGGGATCATCTAGTGAAGGTGCACCCTTTTGAGATTGGGGAATTTCCTTTTACGCTTTCCATTGTATTTTCATTTCTATTGTATTTCCATTTCAAATGCATTCATTCTATGTTATACCCAACTAAGTCCCGCTTTTCATGAGTGGGCATATTATATATATGCAGTTAATTTTATCGTGATGTGCAATTACTTGCTTTATGATATAATGTTCATGAGATGTTTGTTTGGTTTTGTGTTTTATTTCTTTACGTGCTTCATCATTAATCGTGTCGCGCGGCTCTCACTTTGCTTTCACATTTCAAAAAAAAAAAAATTACCAGTATTTTCCACTAAGTATTTTAAAGTAAAGAGGAAACTATGACATAATAGACTAGTGATTAACCTAAACATGATCTAGGAGTATTGGGTTAAAAATTAGGATGTTACAATACATGTCATCATTATCGTCCTCAGAAATCTCGGGTTTCATTATAAAAATGGTGGACATATATATAAGGTTCATTTATTAAGTTCTAAATACCATTAGCCGATGCCTGTATCTTCTAGCATGAATCTTAATGTCATGAATGCAACATACTAATCATGAATACATATCAATATCTTATATGAAATATCATAGAATTTATAAAATAATGCATAAGATATAAAGAACATAAAATCATGATCATCATTCTTATAGGTGACTTAAACTTCTTATTCTCTTTTCCTTGGGGCTGCCTTATATTCTCTTTTTTCTCGAGAGTTCTAGGTTATGAGCTCATACCTCACTAGTCCTCACTAGCATAATCTTATCTTTTTTGATAAGTTAAATTCCTGAATCTTAAGGTACAGGATAGGGGGCATTAGGATCACCTTTCATAACCTTTAATTCGGGGAGTCCAAAGGATCACTTTCTATTTGGATCACCTCTCATAACCTTTAATTCGGGGAGTCTAGAGAGATCACTTTTCTAGGTCACCTCCCATAACCATTAATTCCTAGAGTCTGGAGGATCCCCTTGCTGGATCACCTTTAATCTTGGCATGTTATATAGAGATGCAAACATTAATAACTCATCATTTCAACATTTCATGTTCATAAACTTCAAATATGGTGATAATGGGAGGTAGAAAACTGTGAGTGATAAAGCTGAATATGGATAGATTTTCTTTTGATTAAACATAGCCAAAAGTAATGAAAAAGAAAGCTAAAGAAATGGTGATAAGGTTGGATATGATTTTATGTTGGAAAAACAATAAAATATGGTGAAATGGAGCATGTGTGGCCACTGGTATCGGATGGAATTATGATCAGATTGGTGTTGTTTTACTAGTGGTAAATCATGTATTAGATGTGTACTTACCTAGGTGAGAGATTAGGAATTGATAGGTTAGTGAAAAAGGTAAAAGGTTAAGTGTTTAGGACAAATCAAGACAAGGTAGAAAGAATAATCATACACTAGTAAATGAAGTTAATTTCAAATGAGTTAAAATCAATTTGTAACATAAGTTCTAAACATAGGATAAGAAAATGTAAATATACTAGATTTTACCTAAACCATAATCTTAACTTTGATCTCAACATCACTAATTTTTTTATCTCTTGTAATTAGGGAAAGGTAATTTAATTTTTACCTTAGATAATTTTAAGCTTCGTTTCCCTCCCTTTATAAGGGTGTGGATACCTCCTCCTTACAGATGCGTTTTGACCTGCTGAAGTGGGTGCAAGAACAAAATTGTGAGGTGCCTCCTGCTGCGGTGGGGTAAGATGGTGCCAAAGGCATAATATCCAGCATCGCCGGGTCCTGGATCACATGGATGGTATCAGAGCCAGTCCCGGAGTCGGTGTGCCAACGAGGATGCTGGGTCCCTCTAGGGGGTGGATAGTCCCACATCGGCTGGGGAGGGGAACGAAGTATGCCTTATAAGGGTGTGGATACCTCCTTCTTGCAGACGCATTTTGACCCGCTGCGGTTGGTGCAAGAACAAAATCGTGAGGTGCCTCCCATTGTGGTAGGGTAAGATGGTGCCAAAGCGAACAATATCCATACTGCCAGGGGTCTGGACTGTTACAAGCCATGCTTAGTGTAACATCCTAATTTTTAACCCAATACTCTAGAACATATTTAGATTAATCATTAGTCTATTACTCTTTTAGTCTTATTCTTCAAAACTTTTCATTAAAATACTTAGCGGAAGATACGAATAAATTTTTCTTTTTTGAAACTTGAAAAACAAAATGTGAGCCGCTCGCTAAGCTAACGTTCGTCATAACCACATCGTGCAAGAAAAGTAATCACACCATTCATAATCATGAAACATAGCATCATACATAACAATCATAATATCATCACTCCTTCATAAATACATAAATTACTAGCATTGTTGTACCATTATTTACATCAAAACATGCCTATTTATATGAAGTGATCCTTATCCACCTTTGAGGTTGGATGAGTATCAATTCAAAAGCTAAACTATCTATGCATCTGCGGCGATCCTCTACTCCATTTGCTAGTGTGACCCTTAATCACGAGCCTTAGAAGAAGTCACAAACCTCGTTGTAATCCTCGTCTAGAGACGACATGGAAGAAAAGGAAGGGATGAGAAACTTATCCAAGATTCTCAGTAGGGATTCCCGACTCTAACACGAGTGTCATCGTCGTCGTCCCCAGCCACCTCGATTTTAATTATGAAAAAGTGTACATGCACAAGGTTCGATTTTAAGCTTTCCAAATCTATTTATCCGAAGTGGGTGTCTTTTAGTATGAGTCTTAATGGCATGGATGCAATAGATATTTGATGAATGCATAACAATACCGTATGCACATTAACATGAACATCATTGCTCTTGGGCTCCACATAAAGGAACATAAGTCATATGCGTGGCATAAAAGGTACAGTACTTTTCATGTGACATCTTTCTCATAAGTTGAACTCTTAAGTTCTTTTTCTTTAAGACCACCCTCTTAACATATCCACCAAAAATCCAACCGACTCACTAGCCCGGCGATAATCTGGTCACCAAACTACGTCTCACCTATCGCCTAGGAATGAACTCAATCCTAACTAGTCATCACTAGATTTAGTATAGGCTAATAAAGGGGGTATACATACTTTCTTGGATCACCTATCTTAGGATCATTTCCTTCTTTGAAACGCTCTACTGGTATCTAGTACACAGTGAATTGTCCACTTTGACAAGCTCAATATCAATACCCTCACGGATTTGTTTCTTCCCCACCATAGCGGGAGGAATGCGTCTCAGTGTTACGTCACATCTGTTCTGGGGGTGCTCGGCCAAACCGGTGTCACCTAGAACCATTCCTCGGGGTACTCGACCGAACTGGTGTCACCCAGGAGTTGTCACAAACTTTTCTCAAATTCTCAAGTTTGATGGGAAATTCGGCAGCATAACGGCGCTCACCGGATTTCCTTCAAACTTGCTTTATGCCACAAAACTTGTAGGACATGCATAACCATTCAACATCATCATAAGGCATCAAATCATTCTCATTATCATTCTTATACATTCACAAGCCACATTGAAAATTCATTATGCTCTTGGCCCTACGGTATCTTATGCTTTGACCCTTACGGGTCTTAAACTTGTGATGTAATTAATCTATCATTTTCTATCAACCTCTTATGCACCTAAGGATTCTATTCTAACAAATCTTACTATTATTTATGCTCTTTAATAAATCTGGGCAACACCATTCCTCAGGGGCAGAATTATAAACTTACAATTACGGGGTTCTAGAACTTATGTTTTAGACCCTTTCCTAGTTCCGTCTTCGCCTAAGGCGTTATAAATTAAATTTAACCAATTATGAGGTGTTCCTAAACCTTTGAACTAATTATAAATCATTTATACCACATTTTAAGGGTGCTGTACAGAAACAGAAGACTAAATGTTCTAAGGGTTCTAGAAATGCGATTTTACGGTTTTCTAGTTACTAGTTTCTCTATAGGTGCTAAAATTCAATCCTACTTCAATTGTAACCAAATTTTTCATGATTAAACAATCTTAATCTGATTATATTCCCATTGAAATAGTTTGAGTAGTATCCAAAAATAAATGGGTTAAAACTATGCTAAGTCTTGACTTTACGGCTTTGCTAGAAAGCTAGTTTCTCTCCTATCATGCATAGAAATGTTCCTACCTCATCATACATAATTTTTACACATTCTAACACATCAAAACATCATCAAACAGCAGCAAACTCATCATGGTAGAACCAAAACATTAAGTCCCAAAAAGATGCATAACTTGATATTCCTAAAGCATAAAAGTTGCTAGTTTCTCTTGGAATCATTTTTAGGACTTCTAAAACTCTTTTGCAAACCATTTTATTTTGTAAAAGAGGCTAAGAACATCCTTAGGTCAGTGACCACTTGATCCTTCCTTAAAGGAGAATTAAATTCATAAATCTTGTTTGGTCTTAATCTCATAAAGTTCATGAGGCTTAAAGAAAGTCATAAAACTTAGATTGTTGGCCCTCGTAGCTAGATGAAACTCATTCCAAGCTCATCATCACTACATGACCGAAATTATGCATTCAATGAATTTTCCCACATAAAACTTTAACTTGAGATCAAATGGGCAAGTCTTGAGCTCTAAGGTCTTTAAATGATGACATAATTTTAAACATGCTATACACTTCATTTTTATTCTTCATTACAAAGTAAAGTGAGAGCTTAAAGTAAATATGCAAGACTTGAAATATAAATATGCGAGGCTTGAAATAAATATGCAGACTTGAAATATAAATATGCAAGTTCATTTCTTTATTTTAGTGCTCTAGGTCCAGCAACAATCAACTTTAAGGCCGAAATAGAAAGTCTTTGAGATTTAGTTAGGTGATAGTGCAAGCTCTCATTTTAAATCTTTACGTTCGTTAGTGATGAAAAGTAAATATGCTAGACAAGAATGTAAATATGAGGTGCACTCTATTCTTTATCCTTTAACTTTAAGTGATGGCTTGGAAAATAAATATGAATGCAAAGCTCAAGTAAATATGTAATGCATAAGCTTGAACTTAAATATGAATGCTAGTCCATTTTATTTCTTATTAGAGCTCATACAAGACTTTAAAGGAACTTAAACCTCAACCCAAACTCATCATGACAAGATAAAGTGAAGACAAGAGTGAACCTCAAGGGTTCTTTAAAACACAAAGTTTCTTTTCTTGAAATGTGGTCATAAATAACATTTTTATTAAAACTCAAGCCCTAGAGGCCTCATTGTGATGAACACATAGTCATCATCTAGAAGCTCTCATCACCAAGCCATTATGAATCTCATTGGCCAACATGGCCAAAAATTTGGAGAAAGAAAAGGAAAAGGAACCAAAACTTTTTAAGAAGAAAAGGCAATATTTGAAACTCTAGAGACCATGATCGTGATGATGCATTAACACCAACATCATGAGTCCTCATCATTGAGTTCATGTAACCATTTTAAAACATCATCTAAGTTAAAGATTTCAAGAAGAAAGAACTAAAAACATCTTTAACTTGAGAATAAAGATCAAGCTTTAGAGATTGTTCAAGTAATGGACATCACCACCATGAAACCTCATCATCAAGCTCTCATTCCCTTGTCCTCAAAGGCCTATGGCCGAAAAATGAAGAAGAAAAAGGAGAGGGAAAGAAGTTCTAAAAAGACACAAGAGAAACCATAAACACATAACTAGAGTAAGAACTTAAACAAAAGAAATATTTGAAAGAAAATCCCTACCAAGTGATTTGAAGATTGGGATGAGAGAAGAGGATGAAGAACTTGAAGAACTTGAACACTTGAACTTGAGAGAAAAGAAAACTTTGAAGTGCTCTTTGAAAACTTACACTTAGCAAATGAACCCAAAATGATACAAGGTCACCCAAGCATGCTATTTATAGAGAAATGAAACAAAATGAGAGGTGTTTAGAGGAGGGAGTGCTTTGGCCATTTACAGCCAAGGAGGAGAGAAAATATCTTCTCCAAGGTATAGTTCAAGGCATGGTGGAAAGCAAGTCTAGGTATGGGTTCAAGTATGGGTGCAAGTATGGGTTTAAGCATGGTTCAAGGTATGGCTCTTTGAGTGAGAATAAATCAACATGTGGTAAAAATGGGGGAGGAGTGGCCGAAGGTGCATCAGCCATGGGGGAGGGTTTTCTTGCATTTTAATTGTGGTTTAGAGTTGTGTTTAGGTGTATCTTTGATTAGGATTAAGATTAGGAATTTGTAAGAAAGTGTTTAGGTGAGAAAATGGGTAATCAAAGTTGCCAAGACATGTTTAAGGAGTGGTCTTGCATCATTAGTGAGTTATAAACTCATTTTAGTGCATAAACAATTCTAGACACAATTCCATGATTTAAGGAATTGGAGAGAGAAAATACTATTCAAGATTCCAAGATTGGAATCTTGAGTTTTAAAAAGAGATTTAAATCTAATCTAAGCAATTTTAGGTTCTAATTAATTTTAATAGTTTATTTTGACTCTAGATTAATTATGGAAATTAATTAATCTTTGATTAGAGCCTAATATTGCTTAAGTTTGCTTAATTACGTCATTAACCTCAAAAATACTATTCTAGGAGCAAAATCATAATTTTACACTAAAATTGCCCAAGACCTCTGGGACTTAAACAAATGCTTTTAAACATGTAAAAACATTGTTTTAAACCTTCGGGGAAAGTTTCGGGCTCAAACGGCACTTTTACCCGCCTAAAAACGCTATAGGGGTATTTTGGTCATTTTGACCCGAAACTGCAGAAAATGAGACTTTCGCCTCCGAAACCATTCAAAGGGCATTCAATCCCCTTCAAACATTGAGTTAGCCCTTCGAGGACTGCCGGGCTGGCCATCCTTGAATTCTGGGCCGCAAAATGACCTTAGGGGCATTTTGGTCATTTTTCTCTTAGACAGAAAAATCGGGGCGTTACACTTAGGCACAACTTTGAACCAAATGCCTTTTGAAAGGCTCCTCAAAAGCATGACGTAAATTGCGGATCTCGATTCGAGATTATTGTTGATGACACTCCATGCAACCTGACAATCTCTTGAATATATAACTGGGCCAATTTATCCAAAGAATATGTCATCTTAATAGGTAAAAAGTGAGCCGACTTAGTTAGCCGATCCACAATTACCCATATGGCATCATGGCCAGCTTGGGTCTTGGGTAGCCCTATTACAAAATCCATCAAAATGCTATCCCATTTCCATTCGGGAATTGACAAAGGTTGCAATATTCCCGAAGGTTTTTGGTGCTCAATCTTCACCTTTTGATAGAACATTTGCTCACCCATGTGGCCACATCTCTCTTCAATTCGGGCAACCAAAATATCTTTCTTAAGTCCTGATACATCTTGGTAGTACCAGGATGAATCGTGAAATGGCTCTTATGAGCCTCCTCCAAAATCACCTTTCGAAGGTCACCATTTGCCGATACACAAATCCGGCCCTCAAACCTCCACAGTTTATCAGTTCCTTGGTGAAACCCTTCAATTTTCCTGCCTTTATTGCCTCTAGAGTCTCTTTGAATTCTTCATCCTCTCGTTGGGCTTGAGTGATTCTTTCTTTGAAGTCACTCGTTACATTGAGATGACATGCCTTTATGCTCTTCAGGTCTCTAAACTTCTCAATTAATTCTGCTTCCTTAACCATTAAGTGAGACAAGTGTAAGGATTTCCTACTCAAGGCATCAGCCACCATATTAGCTTTACCAGGATGATAGTTTAGCCCAAAATCATAATCTTTTAAGAATTCCATCCATTTCCTCTGCCTCATATTTAATTCCTTTTGATCAAAGTGGTACTTAAGACTCTTATGATCAGAGAACACTTCAAACTTCACTCCATACAGATGGTGTCTCCACACCTTTAAAGCAAACACCATGGCTACTAATTCAAGGTCATGGGTGGGATAGTTTGCTTCGTGAAGCTTGGGTTGCCTAGATGTGTAACACCCTAGTAATTAACCAGATACACCTAGGTTGAATCTGATTAATGACTAGACTTTACTCCTTGCTTTGGTTCTTTCTTCATAATTTGAAAATACTTAGTGAAATTACGAGCCATTTTTTTTTTTTAAACACATAATTGAAAACATGAGCCGAGTACAACGTGAACGAGTAAGCGGGGTATAATAAGACGTTTAAGAATATATCACATCATATCACTTAGGCTCCATCATATAACATTCATAAGCACATTATAGCATATATTTACATACAATAACCTCACTCAAAGGGTGGGTTATGTTCATACATCATTATCTTATGCAAACCCATAAAAGAAAATATACTTAAGGAAATACATGCCCCTAAACTAGATAACTCCATAAGTCGGGAAGGTTATCCTAAAACTAGGTGCATGATCACACATAAATCTACTAAGAACCTTTTATGGCCACCGTCCCGAAATGGGGAATAAATCCGATCCACTGATGAGCTCCCTCGGGACGGGACACACGAGATGCACCAGGCATGGACGGCCTTCTCGCTAACCTCGGCTGAACAACTGTTTCCTCACTACCCTCTCTTACACGTGTGGGAGTAGGAGCAGAGCTCTCAGAATATACATGAGTAGGAGTGTCCTCTGAAGGATCGGTTTGAATATCTCGCCTCGGGAACATACTGGAAATCCATGGACAGCAGATGAAGCGGGATAAGAACGTAACATCCTTTCATCAAGTGGACGTGCATGTTCGAAAACCATTTCATCGCCATAGGGAGAAGTAGGAGAAAATCGATAACTAGGGACAGGATGTGCAAATGGACGACCTATGTAAATAAAAACACGAACTGCACACCTCCCTTCAAAATGATACGAGCGATGCAATCGGATCATAGTGGAATTCCCAAGTAGGGGTATCAACGAACACGACGAATGTCGCCATTTGAATCTGGAGACAATGACGGAAATAAAGAAAAGGGAGTGAGAATCTTGCTAAAGAATTCTCAGTAGGGTACCTCCTTCTACAATGTGTCATCATCAAAGTCCCCAGGAACCTCGGGATTATTCTAAAATAGTGAGCATGCAAAGATTCATTTTAAGTTCGGACAAATACTTAACCGAGGTTCGTCAATTTTTAATCATCGTCTTATAATGCATCTTATTCTTAACATGTCATATTTACAATGAACATTTCCTTTATCATTACATCATATTCCTCATCATCATTATCAAAATAACATGCATAAAAGAACGTCATATAATATTAGCTACACATGGACACAGTGCACATATTTCATTTCTTTAGTGCCTTTGATGACTTAAAATCTTATCATCATCATTATTTTCCTTGGGCCACCCTATACTCCACCCTTTTGGGAGTAATTTAGGTTATGAGCTCATATTTTACTAGTCGTCACTAGCATATACTTATCCTTTTGATAAGCTAAAGTCCCGACTCTCCCCTTTTGAGAGAACGGGTTTAGGGGCTAAAATCACCTTTTCACCACCTATAGTCTGATGGTTCCAAAGGATCATTTTCTTATAAGTTTAAGTCATCATTAAATCTTTGCATGTTATATCATAATACAATTCATAAACATCATAACATTTTCTCATTTATAGTCTTAAGCTAGAATAATATATATCAACTGTAATCATGCATATGGGAGATTCCCAGGAAAGAGAGGTGGGTCACAATGGACACGCTTAAATACCAAGTCTTTCCTTAGCCGTAACCTTTCCAAATTACACTTTTACAATGATACACTTTCTTTTAGCAACAAAGGTAAATTTTACATAATAAAGAACATTTCATGTACAAGCATTCTCATTATTTGCAACAAAGAACTATAACATGCAAGCCAGAAATCATTCAATGATATCAAGTACTTAATAAGCATCCAATCCTTACATAGAATTATCAATTATAGAACTAATTAGTTACTAAACCAATTATGAATCATTCTCTTAACAATAAACCATAATTATCACAACTTCAATCATATCAAATCATTATCACACATTGATACTAAACTCAGATCAGTGGCCGAATCATGAACCTCATGCAATTACATAGAATCATATTTTAAGTGCATATAAAATACTAGTTCCCAGTAAAATCCTTGCAAAGCCTTAAAACTCATTTAGAAACTAGTTCTTTTGTCAAATTTGGGAGGATCTTCACAATTAAAATTCTCACTTAAGATAAAAGGAGTAAGTCTTGAGCTTTAGAGATTTAGGTGACATCTTAGAATTATAAACATGCTATGCAACCTTATTTTAATCTTATCTTTATAAGGTGATAGCTTGGAATTATAAACATGATATGCAATTCCATTTCTTTATCTTTAAGATTTAAGGTGATGACTTAAAAATTAAACATGATGCAAGAACTTGAAATATAAACATGATACAAGAAAGCGGAGCGTGTAATCCGCACAGACCAGAGAGGGAGAAGAAAATATTAAGAAACCGGAGCTATGTAGTCCGCACAGACCAAGAGAGGAGAAGAGAATATTAAGAAACTGAGCGGCGGTAGTCCCCACAGGACCAGTAATAGGAGGGGAGAATATTAAGAAACCGGAGGGGCGATAGTCCGCATGTGACGATAGAGGAGAAGAGAATATTATTATTACATCTTTTAAGCTCCAATCTCAAGACTTTTTAAAGAATAAATTCTTTAACTCCAATAATCATATTTCTTTGCTTGTGATACATGGGCAAGTCTTTGAGCTCTAGGATCTTTAGGTGATGGCATAAAATAAACATGCCATGCGTTGATTCTTTTAGCCATTATAAAATATAGTGAGAGCATAAATTAAATATGAGATGCAACCTCTTTATTATCTTGAAAGATTAAGTGATGACTTGAAACATAAACATGAGATACAAGCTTGGAATTTAAACATGAGAAATGCAAGTTCATTTATTCATTCTTGAAAATTTAGTGATGACATAGAAGGTAAACATGGTTATGCAAAGCATAAACTTAATCATGGATGCAAATTCATTTTGTTTCTTTACTAGAGCTCCTTCAAGACTTTAAAAGAATTATAAATTCAACCCAATACATATCTTAACAAGAAATAAAACATAAAAGGAAAAATACATCTTTCAAGTTCTAAACTAAAAATCTTTGTTTTAGCATCATAAAGCATTATTCTTTAAAGTTTTGCATCAAGTGGAATTTTCAAGCTTTAGAGGCCTAACTTGTGATGGATTTACAACCCACCCTCAAGGTCCTCATCATCAAGCCATCATCTTAGTTCCACCTAGGCCATATGGTTGAATTGGTTAAAGAAAATTGAAGAGGAAAGCCAAAATGAAAAGCTAAAGCAAGTTCATAATTTCATCATTTTGAGCTAAAAACACAACTCCTCAAAGCATAGAAATAAATTTAGAAACTACTCCCTACCTAATCTGAGTTGAAGAAGAGGAAGAGAACTTGGTTTCTTGAAGTGAAATGAAACAAAATCTCTTTGAAAAATTGAAGAAAGAATTCAGCCAAAGAGGAGGAAGAAAGAAAGTTTTGGTGCTCCTAAAAACTAGTTATGAACCAAGCATTCCAAGACCACTCAAGCAAGCCTATTTATAGAAGATTTTGAGGCTTCTAATTGGCCAAAATGATGAGGTAGTGGACGGAATTTTGCAGGAGAAATAAGGGAGGAAAAATCATTTTAGACAAAGTTGTATGAAATTAAGGAATTATGTCTCATATGGTGACATTTTGGCATTTTGTTTTAGTGCAACTTTTGGCAATAATTCAGCTGCATAATGGCATCAATAATTCCGTCCATTACAGCCCAAAGAAGTGAAATTTGTGTGTTCCATGCATTATTTAGGTGTAGGCAAGGTATTCATGTAATTTAGAGAATTTACGGTTAAGGGTTTAAGTGAATTAGTAAGCAATTTGGGTGTTTTTGAGCAATTTTGGGTTCTAATCAATCTAAATACATAATTTTGACTCTAGATTAATATTTAGAATTTAATAAGCTTTAATTTGAGCCTAATATTGCTTAGGTTTCGATATACGAATCAAAAATCCCGAAATTCGCAAAACTGCCCAAGAATACCGGCAAAATCGTACTTTCACTTAAAAATTGCCCGAGGCCACCCGAGCTTAACCAATGGTTAATCATGGCTTAAAAACACATTTTAAAACATTTTAGTGAGGTTCGGGCTCAGTCGGCACGCACATCGGAGTTAAAACAGCCACAGGGGCGTCTTGGTCATTTGGCGTCGAACTCAAAATTGAGATCCTTCGCTCTATTAACACACATAACACAAACAATCCCTTATTATCCTCAAAATATCCCCTTGAGAATAGGTGGGGCCCACGATCCTCATTTTGAGTAAAATAACTTCAGGGCATTTTGGTCATTTTATACGTCTGAGAAATTCCTGGATTTGCGACTCTCGCATGAATCGCTCCTAACCTCTCTTCTAATGTTATATTCCTTTATTGAGGATTGTTCGGCCTCAAATCTTATGTAATAATTACCTACGATAATTCGGTAATTGAGTAATTTCTAATGACACTAAAAATTACAAAGAAAATTGGGCGTTACATTACTCCCTCCTTAAAAGAATTTCGCCTGAAATTCGTTACCTGAGAACAACTCGGGTATTGTGCTTTCATGTTTGCTTCCAGCTCCCATGTAAGTTCTTCGGTTTCACTCGTCCCCATGCTACTTTGACCAGGGTACACTTTGTTCCTTAACCGCTTAACTCCTCGGTTGACGATTCTCGTGGGTAGTAAGTTAAATGTCGGGTTATCTCTTAATTGTACATGTTACGGCTCTAGTACATGACTCGGGTCGATTGATACTTTCTTAGCGAGAGACATGGAAAACATCATGAAGGTTGGATAGACTCGGGGTAGGGCTATACGGTGAGGCTACGTGTCCTACTTTGGTAAGGATTTCAAACGGACCAAGAAATCTGGGGCTCAATTTTTTTACTTTTATTGCTCGGCCTATGCCCGTGGTGGGGGTGATCCTTAGGAACACGTGGTCCCCTTCTTGAAAATCTAGCGGTTTTCGCCGCTTGTCCGCATAGTTTTTCTGTCGACTTTGAGCAGTAAGAATCTTATCCCTAATCTTCTTGATTTGTTCTGTTGTTTCCCTCACAATATCGGTCCGAGTAAACTTTGCTCTCCGGTTCATACCAACATAGGGGCGATTGACATTTCCGTCCATAGAGGGCCTCATACGGTGCCATACCGATACTCACATGATAACTGTTGTTATATGCAAATTCAATCAATGGCAGGTACTTATCCCAACTTCCCCTTTGATCTAAAACACATGCCCTTAACATATCCTCCAAGGTTTGGATAGTTCTTTCAGATTGACCGTCTGTTTGGGGGTGATAGGCCGTGCTTAGACACAGCTTT
The DNA here is from genome assembly GCA_031216125.1 of Dalbergia cochinchinensis. Taxonomy (NCBI): domain Eukaryota; kingdom Viridiplantae; phylum Streptophyta; class Magnoliopsida; order Fabales; family Fabaceae; genus Dalbergia; species Dalbergia cochinchinensis. The sequence continues at coordinate 18,657,901 of CM062375.1, read as the reverse complement.
GAACCAAATGCCTTTTGAAAGGCTCCCCAAAATCGTGACGTAAACCGCGGATCCCGGTCCGAGATTATCGTCGACGGCACCCCATGTAACCTTACTATCTCCTGAATATATAATTGTGCTAACCTATCCAAGGAATAAGTCACCTTAATAGGTAAAAGTGGGCTGACTTCGTCAATCGATCCACGATTACCCATATGGTATCATGATTCATTTGGGTCCTCGGTAATCCAGTCACAAAATCCATGGAGATACTATCCCACTTCCACTCAGGGATCGACAAAGGTTGCAGCATTCCAGAGGGTTTTTGGTGTTCAATCTTCACCTTTTGACACACCAAGCACTTACTCACCCATGTGCACACATCTTTCTTCATTCCAGGCCACGTAACATCTTCTTCAAATCTTGATACATCTTGGTGGCACCAGGATGAAGGGTAAAATGGCTCTTATGGGCTTCCTCCAAAATATCCTTTCGCAGGCCACCACTAGCAGGTACACATATTCGACCTTTAAACCTCCACAAATCGTCCATTCCTTGGGTAAAACCTATCAACTTTCCTGCCTTCACTGCCACTAAAGTCTCTTGAAACTCAAGATCATCCCTTGAGCTTGAACAATCCTTTCTTTGAACTCACTTGTCACTCTAAGATGACAAGCTCTGATGCCCTTAGTGGTCAAAGTCATTCCTAGGTTTAAGTCCCTAAATTGCTCAATCAATTCAACCTCCTTCACCATCAAACGGGACACTTGTAAGGACTTCCTACTCAAAGCATCGGCTACTACATTAGCTTTACCAGGATGGTAATTCAATCCAAAATCATAATCTTTCAAGAACTCCATCCATCGCCTTTGCCTCATGTTTAGCTCTTTTTGATCAAAGAGATATTTCAAACTCTTGTGATCGGAAAACACCTCAAACTTAACTCCATATAAATGGTGTCTCCAAATCTTTAGAGCAAACACGACGGCAAACTAACTCAAGGTCATGGGTAGGGTAGTTTGCCTTATGTGGCTTGAGTTGTCTTGATGCATAGGCCACCACTTGCCTATCTTGCATCAATACACAACCTAAACCCATTTTTGAAGCATCACAATACACCTCGAAAGGCACATTGGGGTCGGGTAACACTAAAACAGGGGTAGAGGTTAGCTTGTGTTTTAACTCTTGAAAGCTCTTTTCACACTCCGGGGTCCATGAAAAAAGGGTGTTCTTCCTAGTCAGCTTGGTCAAAGGTAGGGAAATCTGGGAAAATCCCTTGATAAATCGACGGTAATAACCGGCTAAACCTAAAGAGCACCTTACTTGATTCTGATGGTTGGTCTTTCCCGATTTACTACCGCTTCTACCTTACTAGGATCTACTGACAATTCCTTTCTTAGATACTACATGCCCTAAAATTGCACCTTATCCAACCAAAACTCACACTTGGAAATCTTGGCATATAGTTTCTTTTCCTTCAAGATCTCCAGTACTATGGTCAGGTGGCATTCATGCTCTTCATGGGTCTTAGAATATATGAGAATGTCATCTATAAAGACAACTACAAACTGATCTAAATAGGGCCGAAAGATCCTATTCATGTAATCCATAAAAATAGCTGGAGCATTGGTTAACCCAAACGACATTACTGCAAACTCAAAATGGCCGTATCGAGTGCGAAAGGCCGCTTTAGGTATGTCTTCATCTCTCACTCTAATTTGATGGTAGCCTGACCTCAAATCTATCTTAGAAAACACTACCGCACCTTTTAGTTGGTCCATCAAATCATCGATCCTAGGCAGAGGATACTTGTTTTTCACCGTTACTTTATTCAACTGCCGATAATCTACACACATCCTCATACTCCCATCCTTTTTCTTTACAAACAACACAGGGCTCCCAAGGTGATGCACTAGGCCTAACAAACTTTTTCTCCAATAAATCTTCCAATTGAGTTTTTAACTCGGTCAATTCTAATGGGGACATCCTGTATGGGGCTATGGATATAGGTCCCGCACCGGGAAGCAATTCTATGGAAAAGTCTATCTCTCTTGGGGGAAACTCTGGTATCTCATCTGGAAATACTTCAGGATAATTTCTTACTATTGGTATCTCATCGATACTTTGCTCAAAGTCTACATCACTAGCGGCTAAGAAAATGTAACCTTTACTCTCACCCTTACCACAATCCATTTCCACAGCAGATTATGTAAAGACTTATGGGTTTCTTAGGTTCAATAGGAACAGGAAGAAAAGTGATGGTTTTCTCATAACAGTTTAACAGTACACGGTTGGCCTCAAGCCAATCCATGCCAAGAATCACATCTAAACCTCGCATGGGTAAGCAAATAAGATCTAAAACAAAGGATCTATTATCTATAATAAAACTACAATCTAAACAACATTTACAAGTCCTAACGGGTTTTCCAGTCGGCGTAGAAACAATAAGGTCAAAAGGAAGCTCAGTCATAGGTAAATTAAGGCTTTTAACACATGAATGGGAGATAAAAGAATGAGAAGCGCCAGAATCATATAGTACAATTAAGTCTTTACCATGCATATTACCCTTACCTTCCACGAGATTTCGTGACTTCGTTGTTTCTTCGGCATTATGATAAATACCCTTCCTGGTATTGCGGCTTGGGATTGGGGTTGGCGGGTTTCTTTCCGTGCATTCTCGGAGTAATGACCTGGTTTTCCACACCGATAGCACACGCTTGTTCCGCTCGACATGGCATGCTCCCATGATTCTTGCCGCACTTGGGACATTCCATGGATGGCGCAGCCGTGGAGGTACTGCTGGACCTCTTTGTGGTGCTTTCCCTTTATTGTTGTTATTGTTGTTGTTGTGATTGTTACTGGGGTTATTGTTGTAGCGGTTGTTATTATAGCGATTGTTGTTGTTTGGCCTTCCTTGTTGAAAATTTCTTTGTGTCCCTTGTGGTCTTGATTGAGGGGAAATGGAGGTCGACTCGCTTCTTGAACTAGCGACCTTGAGGTATCAACTTTTTGGTAATATTATCTGACTTTGGGGTGTTTAGTTTTCTCTGACCTTCTTCAATAATCCGACATTTGTTAACTAGGGTAGAGAAATCCCTAATCTCCAAATGTGCAATCGCCACATTAAGTTCGCCTTCAACCCCGACTCGTATTTAATGCATTTCCGGTACTCATCAGATTTCCTTGGTACATTCTTGAGAACTTAATGAGTTCTTCAAATGCAGCATTATCGGGCCACATTCATATTCCCTGGACAACTTGCATGAATTCAATGTCCTTGGCATTTCTAGCGACTGGAAAGTACTTTTCATAAAAATGGACCTTGAAAAGTTCCCAATCAATGTCCATGTCGGTCGTCTCCAGGAGTCTTGAACACCCGCCCACCGTAAACCGCATCACCTTCAAGCATATGAGTAGCGAAGGTGACCTTTTGCTCCTCCGAGCATGGGACTACAGCAAAGACCTTCTCAATATTTCGAATCCATTCATCTGCAATATTTGGATTCAGTGTCCCCTTGAAAACTGGTGGGTTTGCCTTACGAAACTCCCGAAGCAGGCATGTTCGGGAATCTCATGTCCCCGATTCATATTGGCTTGACGATCCTGATCCATTCGTTCTATCATCATTCTCATGGTCCTTGCTACGTCGCGGAGTGCTTCGGCTGTCTCATTGCCTTGATTATTTTGTGCTGCGCTCCTAGTCTGTTGTCGACGTGCCATTGGTCCCTATACACACAAAACAGCAACACTGAGGTGATCAGGCCCAATATTCCATGCAAAGTGAGCAAGTTACCATGGCACTTTCAACATACAGTAGTCATGTATTTCTAATCCTCAAGCTCATCCTAATGATAAACATCTACACATGACGTTACTAACGTATTATGCTTTAGAAGCATAGCTAGTCCAATCCTCAGGCTCCATGAGAATCGAATCGCTCGATACAAAATGTAACACCCTAGTAATTAACCAGATACACCTAGGTTGAATCTGATTAATGACTAGACTTTACTCCTTGCTTTGGTTCTTTCTTCATAATTTGAAAATACTTAGTGAAATTACGAGCCATTTTTTTTTTTTAAACACATAATTGAAAACATGAGCCGAGTACAACGTGAACGAGTAAGCGGGGTATAATAAGACGTTTAAGAATATATCACATCATATCACTTAGGCTCCATCATATAACATTCATAAGCACATTATAGCATATATTTACATACAATAACCTCACTCAAAGGGTGGGTTATGTTCATACATCATTATCTTATGCAAACCCATAAAAGAAAATATACTTAAGGAAATACATGCCCCTAAACTAGATAACTCCATAAGTCGGGAAGGTTATCCTAAAACTAGGGTGCATGATCACACATAAATCTACTAAGAACCTTTTATGGCCATTGTCCCGAAATGGGGAATAAATCCGATCCACTGATGAGCTCACAGGGACGGGACACACGAGATGCACCAGTCAGGGGTCGCATGGACGGCCTTTCGCTAACCTCAATTGAACATTGTTTCCTCACTACCCTCTCTTACACGTGTGGGAGTAGGAGCAGAGCTCTCAGAATATACATGAGTAGGAGTGTCCTCTGAAGGATCAGTTTCAGAATATCTCGTCTCGGGAACATACTGAAATCCATGGACAGCAGATGAAGCGGGATAAGAACGTAACATCCTTTCATCAAGTGGACGAGCATGTTCGGAAACCATTTCATCGGCATAGCAAGAAGTAGGAGAAAATCGATAACGAGCGACAGGATGTGCAAATGGACGACCTATGTAAATAAAAACACGAATCACAAGACCTCCTTCAAAATGATACGAGCGATGCAATCGGATCATAGTGGAATTCCCAAGTAGGGGTATCAACGAACAGACGAATGTCGCCATTTGAATCTGGAGACAATGACGGAAATAAAGAAAAGGGAGTGAGAATCTTGCTAAAGAATTCTCAGGTAGGGTACCTCCTTCTACAAAGTGTCATCATCAAAGTCCCCAGGAACCTCGGGATTATTCTAAAATAGTGAGCATGCAAAGATTCATTTTAAGTTCGGACAAATACTTAACCGAGGTTCGTCAATTTTTAATCATGCGTCTTATAATGCATCTTATTCTTAACATGTCATATTTACAATGAACATTTCCTTTATCATTACATCATATTCCTCATCATCATTATCAAAATAACATGCATAAAAGAACGTCATATAATATTAGCTACACATGGACACAAAGTGCACATATTTCATTTCTTTAGTGCCTTTGATGACTTAAAATCTTATCATCATCATTATTTTCCTTGGGCCACCCTATACTCCACCCTTTTGGGAGTAATTTAGGTTATGAGCTCATATTTTACTAGTCGTCACTAGCATATACTTATCCCTTTTGATAAGCTAAAGTCCCGACTCTACCCTTTTGAGAGAACGGGTTAGGGGGCTAAAATCACCTTTTCACCACCTATAGTCCGATGGTTCCAAAGGATCATTTTCTTATAAGTTTAAGTCATCATTAAATCTTTGCATGTTATATCATAATACAATTCATAAACATCATAACATTTTCTCATTTATAGTCTTAAGCTAGAATAATATATATCAACTGTAATCATGCATATGGGAGATTCCCAGCAAAGAGAGGTGGGTCACAATGGACACGCTTAAATACCAAGTCTTTCCTTAGTGAACCTTTCCAAATTACACTTTTACAATGATACACTTTCTTTTAGCAACAAAGGTAAATTTTACATAATAAAGAACATTTCATGTACAAGCATTCTCATTATTTGCAACAGCAACTATAACATGCAAGCCAGAAATCATTCAATGATATCAAGTACTTAATAAGCATCCAATCCTTACATAGAATTATCAATTATAGAACTAATTAGTTACTAAACCAATTATGAATCATTCTCTTAACAATAAACCATAATTATCACAACTTCAATCATATCAAATCATTATCACACATTGATACTAAACTCTGATCAAGGGTGGAGTCATGAACGTCATGCAATTACATAGAATCATATTTTAAGTGCATATAAAATACTAGTTCCCCGTAAAATCCTTGCAAAGCCTTAAAACTCATTTAGAAACTAGTTCTTTTGTCAAATTTGGGAGGATCTTCACAATTAAAATTCTCACTTAAGATAAAAGGAGTAAGTCTTGAGCTTTAGAGATTTAGGTGACATCTTAGAATTATAAACATGCTATGCAACCTTATTTTAATCTTATCTTTATAAGGTGATAGCTTGGAATTATAAACATGATATGCAATTCCATTTCTTTATCTTTAAGATTTAAGGTGATGACTTAAAAATTAAACATGATGCAAGAACTTGAAATATAAACATGATACAAGAAAGCTGGAGCGGCGGTAATCCGCAGGACCAGTAGAGGGAGAAGAAAATATTAAGAAACCGGAGCGGCGGTAGTCCGCACAGGACCAGTAGAGGGAGAAGAGAATATTAAGAAACCGGAGCGGCGGTAGTCCGCACAGGACCAGTAGAGGGAGAAGAGAATATTAAGAAACCGGAGCGGTGGGAGTCCGCACAGACGATAGAGAGAGAGAGAAGAATATTATTATTACATCTTTTTAAGCTCCAATCTCAAGACTTTTTAAAGAATAAATTCTTTAACTCCAATAATCATATTTCTTTGCTTGTGATACATGGGCAAGTCTTTGAGCTCTAGGATCTTTAGGTGATGGCATAAAATAAACATGCCATGCGTTGATTCTTTTAGCCATTATAAAATATAGTGAGAGCATAAATTAAATATGAGATGCAACCTCTTTATTATCTTGAAAGATTAAGTGATGACTTGAAACATAAACATGAGATACAAGCTTGGAATTTAAACATGAGAAATGCAAGTTCATTTATTCATTCTTGAAAATTTAGTGATGACATAGAAGGTAAACATGGTTATGCAAAGCATAAACTTAATCATGGATGCAAATTCATTTTGTTTCTTTACTAGAGCTCCTTCAAGACTTTAAAAGAATTATAAATTCAACCCAATACATATCTTAACAAGAAATAAAACATAAAAGGAAAAATACATCTTTCAAGTTCTAAACTAAAAATCTTTGTTTTAGCATCATAAAGCATTATTCTTTAAAGTTTTGCATCAAGTGGAATTTTCAAGCTTTAGAGGCCTAACTTGTGATGGATTTACAACCCACCCTCAAGGTCCTCATCATCAAGCCATCATCTTAGTTCCACCTAGGCCATATGGTTGAATTGGTTAAAGAAAAATTGAAGAGGAAAGCCAAAATGAAAAGCTAAAGCAAGTTCATAATTTCATCATTTTGAGCTAAAAACACAACTCCTCAAAGCATAGAAATAAATTTAGAAACTACTCCCTACCTAATCTGAGTTGAAGAAGAGGAAGAGAACTTGGTTTCTTGAAGTGAAATGAAACAAAATCTCTTTGAAAAATTGAAGAAAGAATTCAGCCAAAGAGGAGGAAGAAAGAAAGTTTTTGGTGCTCCTAAAAACTAGTTATGAACCAAGCATTCCAAGACCACTCAAGCAAGCCTATTTATAGAAGATTTTGAGGCTTCTAATTGGCCAAAATGATGAGGTAGTGGACGGAATTTTGCAGGAGAAATAAGGGAGGAAAAATCATTTTAGACAAAGTTGTATGAAATTAAGGAATTATGTCTCATATGGTGACATTTTGGCATTTTGTTTTAGTGCAACTTTTGGCAATAATTCAGCTGCATAATGGCATCAATAATTCCGTCCATTACAGCCCAAAGAAGTGAAATTTGTGTGTTCCATGCATTATTTAGGTGTAGGCAAGGTATTCATGTAATTTAGAGAATTTACCGTTAAGGGTTTAAGTGAATTAGTAAGCAATTTGGGTGTTTTTGAGCAATTTTGGGTTCTAATCAATCTAAATACATAATTTTGACTCTAGATTAATATTTAGAATTTAATAAGCTTTAATTTGAGCCTAATATTGCTTAGGTTTCGGTATATGAATCAAAAATCCCGAATTAAAAGTGCCCAAAAATAGGGGCAAAATCGTACTTTCACTTAAAAATTGCCCGAGGCCACCCGAGCTTAACCAATGGTTAATCATGGCTTAAAAACACATTTTAAAACATTTTAGTGAGGTTCGGGCTCAGTCGGCACGCACATCGGAGTTAAAACAGCCGCAGGGGCGTTTTGGTCATTTCGCGTGTCGGAACTCAAAATTGAGATCCTTCTGCTCTATTAACACACATAACACAAACAATCCCTTATTATCCTCAAAATATCCCCTTGAGAATAGGTGGGGCCCACGATCCTCATTTTCTGAGTAAAATAACTTCAGGGGCATTTTGGTCATTTTATACGTACAGAAATTCGGGATTTGCGACTCTCGCATGAATCGTTCCTAACCTCTCTTCTAATGTTATATTCCTTTATTGAGGATTGTTCGGCCTCAAATCTTATGTAATAATTACCTACGATAATTCGGTAATTGAGTAATTTCTAATGACAGTAAAAATTACAGTAAAAATTGGGGCGTTACAAGATGCATAGGCTATCACTTGCCTATTTTGCATCAATACACAACCTAAACCTTTCCTCAAAGCATCACAATATACCTCAAAAGGCATCTTAGGGTCAGGCAAAACTAGTACTGGGGTTGTGGTCAATTTTACCTTAAGCTCTTGGAAATTCTTCTTATATTCAGGAGTCTAAACAAAAGGGGGCATTCTTCCTAGTAAGCTTGGTAAGGGATAAAGAAATCTGAGAGAATCCCTTAATAAACCTACGGTAGTATCCAGCAAGTCCTAAAAAGCTTCGTATCTCCATTACCGTAATAGGTCTTTCCCAGCTCATCACAACTTCTATTTTACTAGGATTTACCGCAATTCCTCCTTTTGACACTACATGCCCTAAGAACTTCACTTCTTCCAACTAGAATTCACACTTAGATAGTTTGGCATATAATTTCTTTTCCTTCAAAATCTCCAAAACTGTCCTTAAATGATGTTCATGCTCCTCATGGGTTCTTCAAATAGATGAGTATATAATCTATGAAAACAACCACGAACTAGTCCAAATAGGGTCTAAAGATCCTATTCATATAATCCATAAATACAGCAGGAGCATTGGTCAGTCCAAATGACATCATTATGAACTCAAAGTGGCCGTATCGAGTTCAAAAGGCCATCTTTGGTATGTCCTCCTCTCTCACTCTAATTTGATGATATCCTGACCTCAAGACTATCTTTGAGAACACCGTCGCCCCTCTTAACTGATCTATTAAATCATTAATCCTAGGCAAAGGGTACTTGTTCTTTACTGTCACTCAGTTCAATTGCCTATAATTGATGCATAACCTCATACTTCCATCCCTTTTCTTAACAGATAGGACCGGGGCTCCCCATGGTGAAACACTTGGTCTCACAAACTTCTTTTCTAAAAGCTTTTCTAATTGAGTTTTTAACTCAGCTAATTCTAGAAGTGACATCCTATAGGGTGCTATGCATATTGGTCCTGTCCCCAAAACCAACTCTATGGAGAACTCAATTTCTCTTTTTGGAAGGAATTCAGGGTATATCATCAGGAAATACCTTAGGATAGTTTCTCACAATGGTACCTCATCAAGATTTTGCTCAAAGTCTACATCACTAGCAGCTAAGAGAACATATCCCTTACTCTCTTCCTCACCACAGTTTTATTTCTATAGCATTTATGTACAGACTTAGGGGTTTTCTAGGTTTACTAGGAATAGGAAGAAAAATGATAGACTTGTCATAACAATTTAACACTACGTGATTGGCATAAAGCCAATCCATGCCGAGAATTATATCTAGATCTTGCATAGGTAGACAGACTAAATCTAGAACAAAAGATCTACCTTCGATAATGAAACAATAGTTTAGGCAACATCTACAGGTCCTAACAGGTTTTCTAGTAGGGGTAGAAATAGTAAGATCAAAGGGGAGTTCTAACACATGCAACTTTAGGGATTCACTACAAGTATGGGATATGAATGAATGAGTAGCGCTAGAGTCAAATAGTACAATTAAGGTTCTATAATTCATCTTACACTTACCTTTCATGAGGTTCTGAGACTTCGTCGAGTCCTCTGTACTGAGGGTAAAGACCCTTCCTTGGCATTGCAGCTTGGGGTTGGGGGTTGTTGGGTTTCTCCCTGTGTATTCCCATGAGTAGTGACCGGGCTTCCCACACCAGTAGCAAACATTCTGGCCCAACAAGCAAGGCCGATCACCATGTTGCTTACCACACTTTGGACATTCAGTACCAAGGGCAGGTCTTGGAGGTGCGGCTGGGGTCTATTGGGGTGCCTTGCCTTTGGTTCCACTTGATCCCTCTTGACAGAAGTCCTTCCTAGGGCCTTGTGGCCTAAACTACAACCTGGGCTGTGGTCTCAGTTGTGATCTAAAGGGTGGTCGATTTTGCAGCTTGAATCTTGGAGCTTGTGGTGCCAGCTTTTTTGCAAAGTTGTCTGCCCTTGATGTACTCAACTTCTTTTGACCGTCTTCAATGATACGACATTTGTTGACTAAGGTTAGAAAATCCCTAATCTCCAAGTGAGCAATAGCGACATTTATCGCTGCTTTTACTCCGGATTCATACATCATGCACTTACAATATTCATCCAGGTTGCCTTGAAAAATTCTTGAGAACTTGATCAGCTCCCCAAATTTTGTAGTGTACTGAGCAATGTTCATCCTCCCTTAAGTCAACTGCATAAACTCTATGTCCTTAGCATTCCTTATGGACACGAGGAAGTACTTCTCATAAAAGTGAGCTTTGAACAATTCCCAATTAATGTGGGTGCCGGACGCCTCTAATAGCCTTCGGGTGCCAATCCACCAGAACTCGGCATTTGCTTCCAGCATGTATGTAGCAAAGGTCACCTTTTGTTCCTCGGAGCATATGACCCCCGTGAAGATCTTCTTTATATTCTTTATCTATTCTTCAGCATGATTTGGGTTTAGAGCTCTTCTAAATGATGATGGATTTGCGTTTCAAAATTCCCCAAATCCGGCGTGCTCAAGTCCCTCAACAGTAATAGAACAACGTCCATTTTTGCCTTGCCGATCCATTCTTTCAAACATTATTTGCATGGCCTTCGCCATGTCCCTCAGAGCTTTAGCAGATGCATTGTTCTGCTCATCATCATTTAAAGTCCTATTCTATCTTGGGTGTTCCATTGGTTCCTGAGCACACAAAATAGCAAACACTGAGGTGATCAGGCTCAATACTTAATATTTAGTGAGCTAGTTACCATGGCACCTCCAAACACAGCAGTCATGCATTTCTATCCTATAGCTCATTCTATCAACAAGGCAACTACACATGACATACCTATTGCATCATGCTTGAGAAGCATAGTCAGTCCAATCCTCAGGCTCTATGACAACTGAACTGCTCTGATACCAAAATGTAACACCCTAATATTTAACTCAACATGCCTAGGACGCATTTAAGTTAATTATTAGTTATTACTCTTTTTTTCCAATTTTTAACTCAAAACTTGAAAATACTTTAGTGAAAATATGGGTAAATTTTTTTTTAACTTAAATACCAAAATTTGAGCCGCACATACTACGTATCTAACATCATACATTTCGTATACATAAGGAAAGTGTAACAACAAATCATACTCATACATCAAATGCATCACCACAATATCAATACCACAAATTCATAATTATACATATTAAAATCAAATTGTTCCTCATTGCGCAATAGAACATACAAATACCAAAGTAAATAGCACACGGAAAAAATCAAACTATCTCAATTCTTTCGTCTCACTAAGCATGCCTAGAATAGGTAGGATTGTCATATGCCGCCAGACGTCCGGACGGGTGAACATAGGTGCCTCGACGGGGGCGAGTGGCACCTCTATGAATGGGTTGTGTAACAGTCTCTGCTTCACCATTATCACCCCTATATACCTATCAGAGCAAAATTGTAGGAAGAGTGCTGAGAAGGTGATCTCTCCAAAGGGTTTGACCATGAGTCAGTAGAGTAAGGTGGCGATCAGGGTATGTACTCAGGAAAGTTTCAAACAACAGATACACCAGGACGGGGAAGGGGATACTGTGGAGGTCGTGGGTGCGCACGTTCGAAGGCGAAATCATCCAGAAAGAAGTAGTAGGAAAGAATCGAACACTATCAACAGGAAGCGCAAAAGGACGAGCCATAAAAACATAAACACGAATAGCACAACGACCCATAAAGTAATATGACCGATTCGTAGGATCGAAATGCATCTCCCAAGCAGGTGCGTCAGCGTAGATCACAAATGTCACCATCAACCTCTGAAGATGAGATGGAAAGAAATAAAGAGGAAGTGAGAATCTTATAAAAGAATCTCAGTAGGGTCATCTCCTTCTACTATATGTGTCATCATCATCATGCTTAGGAACCTCGGGTTTCATTATAAAAATGGTGGACATATATATAAGGTTCATTTATTAAGTTCTAAATACCATTAGCCGAGACCCATATCTTTTAGCATGAATCTTAATGTCATGAATGCAACATACTAATCATGAATGCATGTCAATATCTTATACGAAATATCATAGAATTTATAAAATAATGCATAAGATATAAAGAATATAAAATCATGATCATCATTCTTATAGGTGACTTAAACTTCTTATTCTCTTTTCCTTGGGGGCCGCCCTATATGTAACGCCCCAATTTTTTATGTCTGAGGGAAATGATCAAAATACCCCTGAGGTCATTTCCAAACTGGGATTCGAGGATAGCCAGCACGGCAGTCCTCGAAGGGTCAGCTCAATGTTCGAAGGGGACTGGATGATCCTTGAGTGTTTTCGGAAACAAAAAACTTGTTTTCTACAGTTTCGAGTCAAAACGACCAAAATACCCCTGCAGTGTTTTTACGTGGGTAACAGTGCCGTTCGAGCCCGAAACTTTCCCCGAAGGTTTAAAATGATGTTTTCAAGTATTTAAAAGTGTCTGTTTAAATCCCGATGGTCCCGGGGAGTTTTTGTGTAAAATTACGATTTTTCCCTCGGGATAGTGCCGTTTGAGCTTAATGACGTAATTAAGCAAACCTAAGCAATATTAGGCTCTAATCAAAGATTAATTAATTTGGAGTCAAATTAAGCTATTAAAATTAATTGGAACCTAAGATTGCTTAGATTAAACCTAAATCCCTTTTAAAAACTCAAGATTCCTAGTCTTGGAATCTTGAATAGTGTTTTCTCTCTTCAATTCCTTAAATTAAGGAATTGTGTCTAGAATTGTTTATACCCTAAAATTGAATTTCTATCTCACTAATGAAGCAAGACCACTCTTTAATTATGTCTAGACAACCTTAATTACCCATTTCCTTACCTAAACACCTTCCTACAAATTTCTAATCTTAAGCATAATCTAAGATACACCTAAACACAACTCTAAACCACAATTAAAATGTGAAAACTCCTCCCCCATGGCTGATGCATTTTCAGCCACATCATTATCTCATTTCCACCACATGTTTTAAAATTCAAACACTCCTTGAGGCCATACCTTGAACCATACTTGAAGCCATACCTAGCCATGCTTCCACCATGCTTTGAATGAGATATTTTCTCTCCCTTTGACCATGAAACTCACGACCAACATACCCTTCATTCACCCCTCCATGTTTTGTTTCTTTATAAATAGCACACTTGGGTGAACTTGAATCACCTTTAGTCATTTGCTAAGTTTTAGTTTTCTAGAGCACTCAAAGCTTTCCTTTTTCTCTCAAGGATCAAGAGTTCTTCTTCTTCAACTTCTTCATCTTCTTCAACCTCATTTCACTTGGTAGGGGTGTTGTTTTAAATATTTTAGCCATTAAAGTTCTTGTTTAAGTTATGTGCTTTATAGTTTCTCTTGAATCTTTTAGAACTTCTTTCTTCCTCTTTGTTCTTTTTCATTTTCAGCCAAGGGCCTTGAGAGACTTGGAAATGAGAGCTTGATGATAAGGATTTCATGATGATATTCATCACTTGAGAAACCTCTAAAGCTTGGAACCTAGTCTTGAGTTCAATACTTTTTGGTTATCTCTTTCTTTTCTTCTCAAGATTTCGGTTTCTTTTCCTTCTCTTGCTTTGGTTTTCTTTCTTTTTCTTGCTATGATTTCGATTTATGAAGGCTTGTTCTTGGATAAAAATGACTCAAGGATGACAGCTCATGATGTTGATGTGGTTGCATCATCAAGATCATGGCTTCTATGTAACACCCTAAAAAAAAATTATCTAAAAATTAATTTGAGCTTTATCAATCATAATTTCAAAAATTTGATAGTTTGAACAATGATGAGGATGGTCCAACGGATTTATAAAAATAAATAAATAAATAGTGTTTTGCAGGTCCCGCAGGCCACCAAGACAGCCGAAACCTTAGAATTGGGATCCGGAGATGCCCAAAATTGAGAAATTATATGATTATGGTTAGAAATAGGTAGAAATAAAGATTTTATACCCAAAATTATTTTTTGGGCAATGTTTGATTTCTTGGGTACACTGTTTTACCCGTTCAGTAAAATTTCTGTAACATCCTCCCAAGTATAGCATCATCCTTAAGTCATGACATCATGCTCGAGAGTTGTTACTTATAAATTAGCGGACCTTTCTTAAATATCTATAGCCATTTGGATTGATTCACGAGATAACTTGGTCATAATTCTACTGAAATATATAGCAATAAAACCAAAATATTCATTTAATACAAAGTTCAGTACATTAAGAAAGCTCTTTGATGAGCCTTAACACACCTCGTCCTCTAACCTATTTACATACATATCCATTCCACTAAATGCAACATAACAAAAGTATTAATTACTACCCTATTGTACTTCCGAGTTCTGTTGCATAGCAGTTTCTTGATTTTCTGCGTCAACCTGGAGACGACACGGGAACACAAAAATATAGGGGTGAGAATTATACAATTCTCAGTAGGGTAACTCCCCCAAATACACAATCATAATGTCATCGTCATCGCCCCAGCCACTTCGGTTTATTAAGAAAAAGTGGGCATGCAATATATATATATATATCAAAGGTTCATTTTAAAGTTATAAAATCACCTTCCCGAAGTGGGTTTCTTTTAACATTCAATCACTTAATGTACGTATACCATACTACTCAACATCATAAACTATTAACTTTCCACTTAAATATATTGGTCTCAATATCAATACTAAACTTCTTCACTCGGCATATAAGACAAAAGATTCCTTAGAAAATTTACTTCTTGAACTTGCCTTGGCCCTTGACTAATCTTGTCACATCTGGGCAAGCATGCATCGCCGTCCCCAATGTGGAAATAATGGGTAATAGACTGCTTTTCAGGACTGAGCTCATTCCTATACATGATCATTGGATTTACTTTCTCCAATTCTCACACAGACCTATTCCTAGCCAGGTTTACTTTCCCCGACTCAATTCAAGGGTAGTCAGGTTTACTTTCCCTGATAGACCGGATTTACTTTCTCCAGCCCAAGGATTATAAATCTTATGCTCTTCTTGGTACTTAGGTTTACTTTCCCTAACAAACTGGATTTACTTTCTCCAGTCCAAGAAACATAATCTTATGCTTTTCTTTCGCATATAAACAATTGTAATAATCATTCATATCTATGTATACCTAACCTCATCAATAAGTTCACATGCTCAATTACTCAGACTCATATTCAGGTACTCATGTCATACTAGTACAAAATGCCATCATTTCATCAATTCAAAGCATCAAGTTATTTTCAGCACAATGGCAGATTTCACACTATTATGGCACGAATTTATTTGCACACAAAACAATCATTTCAGAGACTATAAAAATTATCAATGACACCTCAATGTGTCACCAAGGTCCTGTAAAAATTTCAGGGTAATTAGCGTTCTCTAACTATATTAACAAAATTAGTAAAATTTACAACTTCTGTTCTAGCATTTCAGGCAGCATATACTTAATTTCAGTTCTTGATTTTTCTAAGGCAGTTTGACTCAAAATAAAAACCCAAGAAAATTCGTGGGACTATCTAAAGATGTTAACTCCAACATATACTTTTTTCAGTTCATGAAAATGCCCACAACAAGCCCAGAAAATTCGTGATCACACACTGCCTGTCAGAAAACCGAAAATCCAGCAAGTATCACTCAACATCTTTTGACAAAATGATCTCTCTAACCTCATCCAAACACTTCAGAAAAATTCATACATCAATAACAACATAAGATCAACCAAATTAACCAGAAATTTCAGATTGAAACTAGTAAGAATTGCTCAGAAAAATTTTGAAAGAAAAAGGCCAAAGAAAACCCTACTTTGAAAGCTTCAAAGCTTTATAACTTCAAAGGTTGTTCCACTTGATTTCCCTTCACTTCAAGACACCAATTTCAGTCCTAAACCCTCCTTAGGCAGTGGGGAAGTGAGGTATTAAGGTGATTATTTGAGATTTCAATCGGTTAGATTTGTAGGGTTTGAGGTGTAGAACAAGTTTTGTGAAGGAACTTTGTGGTTTTGGTAACTCTAAGCTAACATATATGAAGTTGAAAGCATGCTGGAGCTCTTAACCATGGAAGAAATGGAGCTGCTGCATTCTTGAAGAAATGGCCGAGAATGAGCTTCTTAAAGAAGCCAAAAATGATGTTTATCTTGTATTAAAGTAAGGAATAAAATATATTATGTTTAGATAATTACAAAGCCAATAAAGTAAAATGAATGGTTGTGATTCAATCTTGTAATTCAATATTGAATCTTAGCCATTCATTTGATTTGAAGGGATAGGTTTATTTGTTTTGTAGAGATCTAACTAGTTTTCGGTGTTAGAAATCACACACCGAAATTTTACCGAACGGGTAAAACAGTGTACCCAAGAAATCAAACATTGTCCGAAAAATAATTTCGGGTATAAAATCTTCATTTCTACCTATTTCTAACCATAATCATATAATTTCTCAATTTCAGGCATCTCTGGGTCCCAATTGCCTGCGGGGCCCGCAAGTTACTATTCATGATTTTTTTTTTTTTTTACAAATCCGTTGGATCATCCTCATCATTGTTCAAACTATCAAATTTTTGAAATTATGACTTATAAAGCTCAAATTAATTTTTAGACAATTTTTAGGGTGTTACAATTTCAGTATGCGATTTTGACACTGTAAAAGTTATTTATTCTACAAGTTAAAGAGAGCCACTTATCTTGAGCCAAGTGGCTAACCAAGATTCATTCTTTGACCAACAAACCAAATCTTAGCCATCCATTTTTCTTACTTTGGTCAAAGATCATTTAATTATATAATATAATACTTATTCTTTTATATATAACAAGATAACCACAAGCCAAGCTTCTTCAAGAAGCTCAAAATTTCGTGCATCATGCTGTAAGGAGAAGGAAACCAGGTTCCTCCATGTCCAAGAGCTCAAACTTCACTTCAAATGCCAAAACCACTAGCCTAGAGTTGATAAAACACTAAACTTCCTTCACTAAACTTATTCTACACATCAATATCTACAAACTAACCGATTGAAATCTCAAATCCTCACCTTAATACCTCATTTCCCCACTGCCTAAGGAAGGGTTAGGTGCTGTTTGGGAGGCTTGAAGTGAAGAAAAATCATTTTTGAAAGATCCCTTGGAGTTAGAAGCCTTAAAGCTTCATAAGTAGGGTTTTCTTTGACCTTTTCTTTCCAATTTTATGCTGGACATTTCTGATTGTGTTTGGTCCGAAATTTCTAGATTTATTGGCTGATAATATGATGATATTGATGTGTTAATTTTGGTGGAGTGTTTGGGGTTGTAGAAAAATCATTTTTATCAAAAGAGATTCTGAAGTGGTTTGCTGGATTTTCGGTTTTCCTGCTGGCAGTGATTGTTCATGAATTTTCTGAGGGAGTTGTGGGTGTTTTCATGAGCTATAAAAATTATATGTTGAAGGGAACATCCTAGGATAGTTCCATGAATTTTCTTGAGCTCTGATTTTGATTCCTAATGCCTTGAAAAATTCAAGAACCGAAGTTGTAACTATGCTGCCTGAAATGTTGAATCTGAAGCTATGAACTTGTGACATTTTATTAACCTAGTAAATGATCGAATTATGAGCTGAAATTTTTACAGGATATTGAGGACATATTGAAGTCCAACCCTAAAACTTTATATGATTTTATATGATCATTTGGTAGGGTAATAAAATTGGGAACTATGGCTGTTGGCTATAAATAGTGGGTTTCTAATCTCCGAAGTTGTCTAATTTTGTTGACATATTTAGAGAATTCTTTTTGATATGAAATTTTTATGGAACCTTGTGGACGCATTGAGGTATTATTGAGAATTTTTATAGCATTTTAATTGATCATTTGGTATGAGAAATAAATTGTTCTATTTGAGTAAAAAATCTGCCAATGTGCTGAAGTTGTGATGATGCCTTGAATTAATGACCTAATGGCATTTGGTTCAAGTTGATGTGTATGAATGCATGCCATGAATTTCCAAAATTATGTTACGAGGAATGAATGAATAATATATATAGATTTGAAGTATTATGAGATCAGAGAATTATGTTCATGCATATAGAAATGTGATGCATGTATATGTGAGCTTGAGGATGATGTATGTGCTAAGTGAACAATGAAGTCCCCTTTAGTATAAAAAGGGCACGAAGAGGTCCCCAATAAGGCATGAAGAGGTCCCTAATAGGGCACGAAAAAGTCCCCATTAGGGCATGGAAAAGTCCCCTTTATTATGTCAAGGGCACGAAAAGATCATCGTAATTGCCATATATATATGTATATCTTGTTAAATTATTGGTCTTGAAGGAATTCCTATGATGTTGAATATTATGAAATACATGTTTTAAGTGATTGAATAATAAAAGAGACCCACTTAGAAAAGGTGATTTTATAATTTTAAAATGAACATTTGATATGTACATATTGCATGCTCACGCTTTCTTAATAAACCGAAGTGGCTGAGGCGATGACGATGACATTATGAATGTGTAATTGGGGAGTTACCCTACTGAGAATTGTATAATTCTCACCCCTATGTTTTTGTGTTCCCATGTCATCTCCAAGTTGACGCAGAGGATGGAGGAACTGCTATGCAAAAGAACTCGGAAGTGCAATAGTGTAGTAGTTAATGCTTTTATTATGTTGCATTTAGTGGAATGAACATGTGTGTAAATATGTTAGAGAACAAAGGTGTGTTAAAGCTCATAGAAGAGCTTCCCTTATGTACTTAACTTTGTATTAAATAAATAGTTTGGTTTCATTGCTATATATTTTAGTATAATTATGACCTAGTTATCTCGCGAACTAACCAAACTGGCTATAGATATTTAGAAAAAAAAGGTCCGCAAACTTAGAAGCAATGTAACGCCCCAATTTTTACTGCTATGTGAAAATTACCAAGATGCCCATAGGTAATTTTTACACGTAATTCGAGGTCAAAAAATCCTCAATAAAGGAATATGACATTAGAGAAATATCATAGGAGACTTATTAACGATTCGTGTGAAAGTCGCAAATCCCGATTTTCTTGTACGTGTAAAATGACCAAAATGCCCCTAAGGTCATTTTTACCTAGAAATCAAGGATAACCAATCTAAATTATCTTTGAGAGGTTAATTTTATGCCTGATGGGGATTATATGTGCCTTAAAGGTAAAAACCTCAATCCTCAATTTTTATCATTAGTAAAATTACCGTTTTACCTCTATAGTAATTTTACATGAAATTATATAATCTTTGAATTTGGTTTTCACCCAAAAGTTCAAAATGACTATTTCAAGTATGATTTGAGATTGTCCAGTATTTACAAAGAGTTTTTATGTGAAATTACCTTTTTACCCCTAGTTGTACTAAATAGATTTACTTGTGTAATCAAGGGAGTATTAAAGTTCTATTTGAACTCGAAATGATTTCACTCATCAACCTTGAGTTTAAATTAATTACCTAAGGTTAAAAAAATAATAATAATTACTGAGGTAATTAGAGTCTAAATTACCTAAGGTAAAAATAAAAATTACCTTTCCTTAATTATGAAAGCTCATAAAATTAGTGATATTTGATATCAAAGTTAAAATTTCGGTTTAGGTAAAATCTTGTACATTTACATTTTCTTATCCTAAGTTTAGAACTTATGTTACAAATTGATTTTTACTCACTTGAAATTAACTTCATTCATTAGTGTATGATTACTCTTTTTACCTTGTCTTAAATTGTTCTAAACACTTAATCTTTTACTATTTTCACTAACCTATCAATTCCTAATCTTTTACCTAAGTAAGTACACATCTGATACATGATTTATCACTTGCAAAATAACATAAATCTGATCATAAAAGGACCAGAAACCAGCGGCCATCACACTCTCAATGGTGGTCATATTTCATTTTTTATTTCAAAGATTATTGCACTACATCATTAGGCACCACCATGATACCAATACATTTTTTTTTCTTCAAGATACACCTCAAATACATGTCCTACCATGAATGAAAGAATAAAACTTGTCCCCCATTATTCCTTAAAGTAGCCGTGTCCTCCATGTTCTCATGTTGTATAAATTTTAAAATTCATTCAAGAATAATGCACACAAACACATCATAACATTACCATGTGTTCTTTTTAGTTGTCTTGTACATTTTTGGATCAAAAATTCTGATCACATTTCAGCCTAGGAGCAGCAGCCATACACCCCCCATAATGCCCCCATTTTATTTTATTATCAAAGAATTAAGCACTCAAACAACACCATGACCATACCATGTGATCTTTGAGTTGTTTTGCATTATTTTTGAGCAAGAATTCTGATCACATTTCAGCCCATATGCAGCGTACATATAGCCTTCCTTGGCCTATAAATATGAGCTCTTCCATTGCCAAAATGCACACACAAACATTCCTAGCCTTAGCATTTTCTTACTTGATAGTTTTCTTACTCAAAGTTTGCTCAAAGTTCTCTAATTCTCCCAATACTTCAAGCTTTCTTCTTCTTCCTCACTCCCACTCAAGAGACTCCATTCCCAACCCCTAATTAAGCTCTAAACCTCAAGCATACACATTCCAACCATAAATCAACTCCTAAACACATAACCTTTCCATTATCAAACACAAAAACACAAGAGAAATCCTCCCTCCATTTGCTCTAATCTTGGCCGAAGTTCAAAGGACATATCAAGGACATATTTTCTTCTTCTAACTTCTCTAAAGATCAAGCATTACCTTTTGACAACAAGAAACAACTTGGTAGGGATTTTATTTCATGTTCTTTCTTTGTTCTTCCTTTATAATTTTGGTTTATATGGTTTGATAATGACCATGGCTTGATGATGAGGAAAACATGGTCGTGGTTGTGAATCCATCATTTAAATGACCTCTAAAGCTCAAGGTTTAATTCTTGATGTCAAAAGATTAATGAAAGAATTGCTAAGTTTTGAGTTTTAAGCTTAACAAGATATAAAAATGAACTAGCATCCATATTTATGTTTCAAGTTCTTGTACATCATATTTATATTTCAAGCTTTGCATAATCATATTTATATTTCAAGTTATCACTTTAATTCTTGAAGATAATAATATGAACTTGCATATTCATATTTACATTTCAAGTTATTACTTAAATCATAAAGATCTAAGAATGAATTTGCATCTTTATATTTATATTTCAAGCCTTGCATTTCCTATTTATATTTCCAAGTTGTCACCTTATAATGATAATAATAAGGTTATAAGACAAGTTTATGATTCTAGTCATCACCTAAATCCTAAAGTTCAAGATTTACTTCCTTTATCTTAAATGGCAATTTTGACCATGGACACTTCTCATCTATTTATTCTTGGCCCTTATATAATTCTGATTTAAAGCTTGATATAATTTATTTTTAGGTATCATCTTGTCTTTAAAGTTGTACAAAGAAATTTTGAAAGTCCTAGAAATCGTAAAGGATTAGGAATATGGTTTTTCTCATGATTTTAAAAGATAAAGTTTTATTATTCTGATCTAATCTTTTAAGAACTAGAATGGTTACTGATTTAGGATGTTTAGATGAGTTTAAATCACTAATAGTTATTGTAAAAATTGTTTTTAGCATTTTAGGAAAGTTTAGTAACTAGAAAGGATTAAAATTGTGTTTTTTGAAGCTTTAAGGAGACTAATTTTTTTATTTTCTTCAAGGGTTGTTCAAGGCTATTCATATTATTCACACACTTAAGAATTACTTATATTTGTTGTAAAAATTATTTCTAGTACCATAGATGCATAAAAGGGTAATTACAAGTGTTAGTTTGAGCTGTTTTGCGAAATTCGGAAAGTTGTGTTTAAACTATCAACTATGTTATTTCAGCCAAATGATTTTATTTAGAGCTACTAATGATGTTGAATGTGTCCATGAGTCCAAAATACCATTTATAAAGTTTAGATAAAGTTTTAGAAATTTTGGTTATTGTTAAATATTAAAAACAAGCGATTCTGCACTTTGACCCCTAAAGTATGTTAAAATTTGGTCTATAGTCCTAAAAGGTTTTTATGAAGTGTTTTATATGGTTCTAGTAGTTATATGCCTTTTGAAAGTATTGGTTAATGTTAAAGATCCCTAATTTGTGAGAATGTGTTAAAAAGAGGTATTTATATTTTTACCCGAAATCTTTAAGAAATTGCGATTTGACCCCTTTAGGGCTTAAGCGTAAATATTGATAATTTGATGAGATGATTGTGATTGATATATTGTGATGGCTATGTTCATATATTGAGATTTATATGGCTTATGGATGTATGCAATGAAATATGATGCATGTTTATATGATTTAAATTACAGCATGTTATGGTTATATTTGATTCGTTAAGATGCATAAGTTCATGAAGTTTATGAGCATGAAATATTGAAATGATGAAGTTATTTATGTTTGCATCTCATATATCATGCCAAGATTAAAGGTGACATAAGACACATGGAAATGATCCTCTAGACTCCCCGAATTAAAGGTTATGAGAGGTGATCCAAATAGGAAGTGATTCTTTGGACTCCCCGAATTAAAGGTTATGAAAGGTGATCCTAATGCCCCCTATCCCATACCTTAAGAGTCAGGAATTTAACTTATCAAGAGCATAAGATTACACTAGTGACAACTAGTAAGGTATGAGCTCATAACCTAGAACTCTCGAGAAAAGAGAGAATTATAGGGCGGCCCCCAAGGAAAAGAGAATGAGGAAGTTTAAGTCACCTGTAAGAATGATGATCATGATGTTCTTTATATCACATGCATTGTTTTATGGATTTTATGATATTATGTATATTGATATTGACATGCATCCATGACTAATATGTTGCATTCATGACATTAAGATTCATGCTAAAAGATACGGGCCTCGGCTAATGATATTTAGAACTTAATAAATGAACCTTATATATATGTTCACCATTTTCATAATTAAACCCGAGGTTCCTAGGGACGATGATGATGACACTTGTGTTATAGTCGGGAAGCCCTACTAAGATTCTTGTATAAGTTTCTCATCCTTTTTCTTTTCTGTGTCGTCTCCAGACATGAATGATGGTGTAGTTCGTGATATGTCTTGAGAGTGGACGAGGAGCTATGGAGATAACTTCCTTTTAGATATTTGCCTTTAGAGTGATCGTATCTCAGTTATCAGTTTGTATTCTATTGATGGATATATATTGATGTCCTTAAGATTACAAGACATCACTATTATGATACAGTTATTGATATGTTATTATTATTTGAGTTATGTTATGTTATGGTTGTATTATGTATTTACCTATTATTCGTTTCTAACATCTCTCTTACGCAGGCAAGGTAATGACGTTAGATATTTAGTATACGCGGCTCATGATTTGGTATTTAAGTTCAAAAAAAATTTACCCATATTTTCACTAAAGTATTTTAAAGAAGTTTTGAGTTAAAAACTGGAACAAAAGAGTAATGACTAAGAATTAACTTAAATGCGTCCTAGGCATGTTGAGTTAAATATTAGGGTATTACAAGTAACAACTCTCGAGTATAACACCATAACTTAAGGATGAGGTTGTACTTGGGAGGATGTTACGCTCTAGAGCTTTAAAGTCCTATTTCTTTCCCCCCATGGATTCGACCATTTTTCCTTTTTCATTAAGTTATTGAGCTTTCATTTTCAAAGTTATGAAGGAATGTTAACTTGGTTTGTTCTTGTAATCCAATTCCTTAAAGCTTGATGATGATGTTCATACCATATGGTTTCTTTGTAAACCTTGGTGCAAGGAACTCTAAAGCTTACTTTACCTTGTTATGATAAGTTTCGAGTTGAGGTTTAAGTCCCTCTAAAGTCTTGGATGAGCTTTATTCAAAAATAAAATGAACTTGCACTCATGTTTATATTCAAGCTTTTGCATTTGCATGTTTACTTTTGAGCTTTGCATTCATGTTTACCTTCCAAGCTATCACTTAAAATTAAAGATAAGGAACGAGGAGCATCTCATATTTATGTTCTTGTCTAGCACGTTTACTTTTTAAGTCATCATGTAAGAAAGTAAAGATTTAAAACGAGAGCTTGCATATCACCTAATTAATCTCAAAGCCTTTCTATTTCGGCCTTAAAGTCGATTGTTGCTGGGCCTAGAGCACTAAAATAAAGAATTGAACTTGCATATTTATCTTCAAGTTTTGCATATTTATTTTCAAATCTTGCATATTTACTTTGGAGTTCTCACTTTACTTTACAATAAAGAATAAAATGGAATGCATAGCACGTTTACTTTTTGTCGTCACCTAAAAAATCTAAGAGCTCAAAAGACTTGCCCTTATGGTTATGGAGACATCCCCATGGATACATATTTCAGCCATGTGATGATGATGAACTTAATGTGAGTTTCATCTAGTTGCAAGAGCCAACAATCTATGTTCAAAAGTTTTCCTATGTTTTAAGAACTCTATAAGGTCATTACCAACAAGATTTGTAAATTAAACCTCTTCCAAAAGTGTTTTAATTCAGTTACTGCCCAATGATTGTTCTTAGTCTCTTTTACAAGATAAAATGTTTTGCAAAATGTAACGCCCCGATTTTTCTGTCTAAGAGGAAAATGACCAAAATGCCCCTGAGGTCATTTTCTGCCCGGAATTCGACGAAAGCCATCCCGGCCATCCTCGAAGGGCCGACTCAATGTTTGAAGGGGATTGGATGATCCTTGAGTGATTTCAGAAATGAAATCTCATTTTCTGCGGTTTCAGGTCAAAATGACCAAAATACCCCTATAGCATTTTTACGCGGGTAAAGGTGCCATTTGAGCCTGAAACTTTTCCCAAAGGATTAAAAAGGTAATTTCAAGTGTTTAGAGGTATCTATTTAAGTCGCGGTGGTCCCGGGCAGTTTTAGTATAAAATTACGATTTTGCCCCTGGAATAGTGTTTTTGAGCTTAATGACATAATTAAGCAAACCTAAGCAATATTAGGCTCTAATAGAAGATTAATTAATTTTCATAATTAATCTAGAGTCAAAATAAGCTATTAAAATTAATTAGAACCTAAAATTGCTTAGATTAAACTTAAATCTCTTTTTAAAATTCAAGATTCCAATCTTGGAATCTTGAATAGTATTTTCTCTTTCCAATTTTTTAAATCATGGAATTGTGTCTAGAGTTGTTTATGAACTAAAATGAATTTATAACTCACTAATGATGCAAGACCACTCCTTAAACATGTCTTGACAACCTTGACTACCCATTTTCTCATCTAAACACTTTCTTACAAATTCCTAATCTTAATCCTAATCAAGGATACACCTAAACACAACTCTAAACCACAATTAAAATGCAAGAAATCCTCCCTTATGGCTGATGCATTTCAGCCACCTCCTCCCCCATTTACATCACATGTTGATTGGTTTCTCACTCAAAGAACCATGCTTGACTCATACTTGCACCCATACTTGAACCCATACCTAGCCATGCTTTCCACCATGCCTTGGAAAAGATAATTTTCTCCTCCTTATGGCTATAAATGGCCGAAGCCATTCCCTCCTCAAACACCCCTCATTTGTTTCATTTCTCTATAAATAGCATGCTTGGGTGAACTTGCATCACTTTGGGTTCATTTTCCAAGTGCAAGTTTTCAAAGAGCACTTCAAAATTTTCTTTTTCTCTCAAAGTTCAAGTGTCCAAGTTCTTCAACTTCTTCATCCTCTTCACTCATCTCAACCTCCAATCTCTTGGTAGGGATTTTCTTTCAAGTGTTTCTTTCATTTAAGTTCTTAATCTAGTTATGTGTTTTATGGTTCCTCTTGAATATTTTTGGAACTTCTTTTTTTCTTCTCTTCCTTTTTCATTTTCGGCCTTGAGCCCTTGAAAACAAAGGAATGAGAGCTTGATGATGTGGGTTTCATGATGATGTTCATCACTTGAACAACCTCTAAAGTTTGATCTTTGTTCTTGAGTTAAAAATGTTTATAGTTCTTTCTTTCTTGAACCTTGAAATCTTTAACTTTGATGATGTTTTAAAATGGTTACATGAACTCAATGATGAGGATTGTAACATCCTAATTTTTAACCCAATACTCTAGAACATATTTGGGTTAATCATTAGTCTATTACTCTTTTAGTCTTATTCTTTAAAACCTTTCATTAAAATACTTAGCGGAAGATACGAATAAATTTTTCTTTTTTGAAACTTGAAAAAAAACAAAACGCGAGCCGTGCGCTAACCTATCGTTCGTCATGACCACATCGTGCAAGAAAAGTAATCATACCATTCATAATCATGAAATATAGTATCATACATAACAATCATAATATCATCACTCCTTCATAAATACATAAATTACTAGCATCATTGTACCATTATTTACATCAAAACATGCCTATATATATGAAGTGATCCTTATCCACCTATGATGTTGGATGAGTATCAATCCAAAAGCTAAACTATCTATGTTTCCGCGGTGACCCTCTACTCCATTTGCTAGCGTGACCCTTAAGCACGAGCCTTAGAAGAGGTCACGAACCTCGTTGTAATCCTCGTCTAGAGACGACACGGAAGAAAAGAGAGGGATGAGAAACTCATTCAAGATTCTCAGTAGGGATTCCCGACTCTAACACGAGTGTCATCATCATCGTCCCCAGCCACCTTGGTTTTAATTATGAAAAAGGTGTACATGCATAAGGTTCGGTTTTAAGCTTTCCAAATCTATTTATCTGAAGTGGGTGTCTTTTAGTATAAGTCTTAATGGCATGAATGCAACAGATATTTGATGAATGCATGACAATACCATGTGCACTTTAACATGAAAATCATTGCTCTTGGGCTCAACGTAAAGAAACATAAATCATATACGTGGCATAAAAGACACAGTACTTTTCATGTGGCATCTTTCTCATAAGTCGAACTCTTAAGTTCTTTTTCTTAAAGACCACCCTCTTAACATATCCACGAAAAATCCAACCGACTCACTGGCCTGGCGATAATCTGGTCACCAAACTACATCTCACCTATCGCCTAGGAATGAGCTCAATCCTAACTAGTCATCACTAGATTTAATATGGGCTAATAGAGGGGGTATTCATAACTTTCTTGAATCACCTATCTTAGGATCATTTCCTTCTTTGAAATGCTCTACTGGTATCTAGTACACAGTGAATTGTCCACTTTGGTATGCTCAATGTCAATACCCTCACAGATTTGTTTCCTCCCCACCGTAGCGAGAAGAATACGTCTCATTGTTATATCACATCTGTTCTAGGGGTGCTCGGCTGAACCGGTGTCACCCAGGAGTTTTCACAAATTTTTCTCAAATCCTCAAGTTTGGTGGGAAATTTGGCAGCGTAACGGCATACACCGAATTTCTTTTAAACTTGCTTTATGCCATGAAACATATAGAACATTCATAGCCATTCCACATCACCATAAGACATCAAGTCATTCTCATAGTTAGACATACATTCTCATGTAACATTATAGCTCATTATGCTCTTGAACCTACGGTGTCTTATACTTTGACCCTTACAGGTCTTAGACGTGAGATATGATTATTCCATTGTTCTCTATTAACCTCTTATGCACCTAAGGGTTCTCAACTAGTAATTCTTACTAATATTTATGTCCATCACTGAATCTGGAAGCATCATGCTTTAAGGGCAGAGTTTACATCTTGTGATTATGGGGTTTTAAAAACTACGTTTTAGACCCTTTCTCGGTTCCGTCTTTGCCGAAGGTGCTATAAATTAAATCTAAACCAATTATGAGGTATTCCTAAGCCCTTGAACTAATTATAAATCATGTTTACTACATTACAAGGGTGCTGGACAGAATCAAAAAATTAAATGTTCTAAGAGTTCTAGAATTGCATTGTTACGGTTTTCTAGTTGCTAGTTTCTCTATAGGCTCTAAAAATCAATCTTACATAAAATGTTACCAAGTTTTTCATGATTAAAAAATCCTAATCTGATTATTATCCCACTAAAACATTTTGGATAGAAACTAAAAATAAATGGGTCATAACTATGCTAAAACTTGACTTTATGGTTTTTCTGTTAGACTAGGTTCTTTCCTAACATGCATAGAAAGCTTCCTACATCAACACATAATTTTTACACATTCTAACATGTCAAAACATCATCATACAGCAGCAAACATGTCATGGCAGAATCGAAAAGCATAGATTCCATAGAACACATAATCTCACATTTTCAAGACATATAAATTGCTAGTTTCTCTTGGAATCGTTTTAGGATTTCTAAAACTCTTTGAAAACCATTTTATCTCACAAAAAGGACTAAGAATGGCCATAGGGCAGTAGCTAGTTTAAAACATTCCTAGGAGAGGTTTAATTCATGAATCTCATTGGTAATAATTTTATAAAACTCTTGAGGTCTAAAGAAAATCTTAGAATGTAGGTTGTTGGCTCTTGTGACTAGATGAGACTCACACCAAGCTCATCATCATCACATGGCCGAAATATGCATCCATGAGGATGTTTCCACAACCACCTTTATCTTGAGATAAAAAGGGCAAGTCTTTGAGCTCTAGGTTCTTTAAGTGATCACAAAAATATAAATGTGCTATGCATTCTATTTTATTCTTCCTTATAAAGTAAAGTGAGAGCTTTAAAGTAATATGAAATGCTAGAGCTTGAAATTAAATATGCAAGACTTGAAAGTAAATATGCAAGTTCAATTCTTTATTTTAGTGCTCTAGGCCCAGCAACAATCGACTTTAAAGCCGAAATAGAAAGGTTTTGAGATTAATTAGGTGATATGCAAGCTCTCGTTTTAAATCTATAAGTTCTTAAGTGATGACTTGAAATATAAACGTGAAATGCAAAGCTTGAAACTTAAACGTAATAATGCAAGTCCTTTTCTTTAATCTTTAAAGCTTAGTGATGACAGAGGAAAGTAAATATGAGATGCAAGAACTTGAAATATAAATATGCAAGACTTGGAATATAAATATGCAAGGCTTGAAATATAAATATGCAAGTTCATTTTATATCTTGCTAGAGCCCATTCAAGACTTTAAAGGAGCATAAACCTCAACCCGAACTTATCTTAACAAGGTAAAGCAAGCTTTAGAGTTCTTGTACCAAGGTTACAAGGAACCTTATGGTTTGAACATCATCATCAAGCTCAAGGAAATGGACTTAAAGAAACAAATCAAACATTAATATTATTTAAAGAACCGAAAATGGATCAAGTTAGAAAACCAAGCTTTGAGTTTTAGAAACCATCTCACCATGTCTTTGGTGACAAAACCAAAATATCAAAGAAAAGGAAACCATGGCCGAAACCATGAAGGAGGAAGGATGAAACTTTGAAACTCTAGAGGCCATGATCTTGATGATACATAAACACCAATGTCATGTGCTCTCATCCTTGAGTCATTTTCCAACCAAAACAAGTTTTAAGAACTAAAACTAGAACCAAAGAAAAGGAAAGGAAAAATCAAAATGCTTCTTGGTTCAAAAACCAAGTTTTCAAGCTTTAGAGGTTACACAAGTGGTGATTCTCATGATCAACCCCTTGAACCCTCATCATCAAGCCAATATTTTTCTTTGAATAAAGGCTCCAAAAGCATAAAGAGAGGAGAAAAAGTTCCAAGAAGCTAAGAGAAACTAACAAAACTCATTTTAAACAAGACTTTAAAGGATAAAGAAATTTAATAAAACAAATCCCTACCAAAGGTATGTCTCTTGGAGAATGAACAAGGCTTGGTCTTGAGAGGAGAATGGAAGAAAAATCTTCCCTTGGGCTTGAAGGAAGTTTTGGCCAAGAGAGAAGAAAAAGAAAGGAAGTTGTGCTTCTTGAGTTTGATCTTGAGAATAATATGGCTAAGTGTTTCAAGGAGGATTTAATGGTGGTTGTGTAGTAGTGGAAAGGATAAAGAAAATGAGAGGAAGAAAGAACTCTTGCGTTCTTGAAAGAGATGGAGAAAATGAGAGGAAAAGAAACTCTTGAGAGAAACTTAAGACAATTCTTGAAGCTAGCTTGAGAGAATGAGCAAATGGCACCAAGTTCTCTTTAGATATGTATTTATAGAAAATTGAAACATGAAGAAGCGAATGGAGGAGGTAGAGGCCGTGAGTTTCATGGCTTTGGAGGGAAGGAAAATATCTCATTCAAGGTATGGTTGTGGTCATTCAAAGGTATGGCCAAGTATGGGTTCAAGTGTGGGCTTAAGCAAGGTTCAAGGTATAGCTCTTTGAGTGAGAATAAATCAACATGTGATGAATTTAGAGAGGTATGGGTGCTGCCTTGTTCAGCCAAGAATAAGGAGAAATCATCTCCTTTAATGTGGTTTAGGAGTGTGTTTAGGTGTGTCTTTGATTAGGCTTAGAATTAAGAATTTGTAAGTAAGTGTTTAGGTGAGATAATGATTAATTAGAGGCTTGCAAGACTAGATTTAGGAGGTGGTCTCTCTAGATTAATGAAGTCAAACTTCATTAATATAACGCCCCAATTTTTACTGCTATGTGAAAATTACCAAAATGCCCCTATGTAATTTTTACACATAATTCGAGGTCAAATAAACCTCAATAAAGGAATATGACATTAGAGAAATATCATAGGAGACTTGATTAGCGATTCGTGTGAAAGTCGTAACCCTCGATTTTTCTGTATGTGTAAAATGACCAAAATGCCCTTGAGGTCATTTTTACCTAGAAATCAAGGATAACCAATCTAAATTATCTTTGAGGGGTTAATTTTATAACTGATGGGGACTATATGTGCCTTAGAGGTAAAAATCTCAATTCTCAATTTTTACCGTAAGTAAAATTACCGTTTTACCCCTGCAGTAATTTTTCATGAAATTATATAATCTTTGAATTCGGTTTTCACCCAGAGGTTCAAAATGACTATTTTAAGTATGATTCGAGATTGTCCAATATTTACAGGGAGTTTTTACGTGAAATTACCTTTTCACCCCTAGTTATACCAAATAAGTTTACTTACGTAATTAAGGTAATGTTAAAGCTCCAATTGAACTCAAATTGATTTTATTCATTAACCTTGAGTTTAAAATTAATTGCCCAAGGTTAAAAATAATTACTAAGGTAATTAGAGTCTAAATTACCTAAGGTAAAAATAAAAATTACCTTTCCTTAATTATGAAAGCTCATAAAATTAGTGATATTTGAGATCAAAGTTAAGATTTCGGTTTAGGTAAAATCTTGTACATTTACATTTTCTTATCCTAAGTTTAGAACCTATGTTACAAAGTGATTTTTACTCATTTGAAATTAACCTCAATTACTAGTATGTGATTTCTCTTTTTACCTTGTCTTGATTTGTCCTAAACACTTAACCTTTTACCATTTTCACTAATCTATCAATTCCTAATCTTTTGTCTAAGTAAATACACATCTAATACATGATTTACCACTTGTAAAACGTAAAAAATCTGATCATAAAAGGACCAAAAACCAGTGGCCATCACACTCTCAATGGTGGTCATATTTCATTTTTTATTTCAAAGATTGTTGCACTACATCATTAGGCACCACCATGATACCAATACTTTATTGTTTTTCTTCAATATGCACCTCAAATACATGTCCTACCATGAATGAAAGAATAAAACTTGTCCCCCATTATTCCCTAAAGTAGTCGTGCCCTCCATGTTCTCATATTGAACAAATTTTAAAATTCATTCAAGAATAATGCACACAAACACATCATAACATTACCATGTGTTCTTTTTAGTTGTCCTGTACATTTTTAGATCAAAGAATTAAGCACTCAAACAACCTCATGACAATACCATGTGATCTTTGAGTTGTTTTACATTATTTTTGAGCAAAAATTCTGACCATCTAACAAGCTATATGCAGCGGCCATAATGCTCATCATCTCACCATATTTTAATTCTTTCTTCCAACAAAAAAGGCACATGTTACATCATTATACCACTTGCTTTCTTTTCCTTTCTTTTACATTGTTTTTAGTAAGAAAATTCTAGCCTTGCAATCAGCCAAAGAACCGTGAGAATGGAGCTTCCATTTCATCATATTTTAGTATATTCCATCCATAATGCATGACCAACATCATGACTACACCATATGCATTCGTTTTCTAAGTTTTCTTTAATTGAAAGAATGAACAAACTCCTCCATTTCCAGCCTTATACCACACGGCCAAACCTCTTCAAAATGGCTATAAATAGATGTTCTTCCATTGCCAAAATACACACACAAACATTCCTAGCCTTTGCATTTTCTTACTTGATAGTTTTCTTACTCAAAGGTTGCTCAAAGTTCTCTAATTCTCTCAATACTTCAAGCTTTCTTTTTCTTCCTCATTCACACTCAAGAGACTCTATTCCCAACCTCTAACCAAGCTCTAAACCTCAAGCATACACATTCCAACCATAAATCAACTCCTAAACACATAACCTTTCCATTATCAAACACAAAAACACAAGAGAAATCCTCCCTCCATTTGCTCTAATCTTGACCGAAGTTCAAAGGACATATCAAGGACATATTTTCTTCTTCTAACTTCTCTAAAGATCAAGCATTACCTTTTGATAACAAGAAACAACTTGGTAGGGATTTTATTTCATGTTCTTTCTTTGTTCTTCCTTTATAATTTCGGTTTATGTGGTTTGATAATGACCAAGGCTTGATGATGAGGAATCATGGTGGTGGTTGTGAATCCATCATTTAAATGAACTCTAAAGCCCAAGGTTTAATTCTTGATGTTAAAAGATTAACAAAGGAATTACTAAGTTTTGAGTTTTAAGCTTAACAAGATATAAAAATGAACTACCATCCATAATTATGTTTCAAGTTCTTGCACATCATATTTATATTTCAAGCTTTGCATAATCATATTTATATTCCAAGTTATCACTTTAATTCTTGAAAATAATAATATGAACTTGCATATTCATATTTACATTTCAAGTTATCATTTAAATCATGAGGATCTAAGAATGAATTTGCATCTTTATATTTATATTTCAAGCCTTTCATTTCATATTTATAATTCCAAGTTGTCACCTTATAATGATAATAATAAGGTTATAAGACAAGTTTATGATTCTAGTCATCACCTAAATCCTAAAGTTCAAGATTTATTTCTTTTATCTTAAATGGAAAATTTTGACCATGGACACTCCTCATCTATTTATTTTTGGCCTTTATATAATTCTGATTTAAAGCTTGATATATTTTATTTTTAGGTATGACCTTGTCTTTAAAGTTGTACAAAGAAATTTTGAAAGACCTAGAATTGCAAAGAATTAAGAATATGATTTTTCTCATGATTTTAAATGCTAAAGTTTTATTATTCTGATCTAATCTTTTAGAACTAGAATGGTTACTAATTTAGGATGTTTAGATGAGTTTAAATCACTAATATTTATTGTAAAAATTGTTTTTTAGTGTTTTAGAAAAACTAGTAACTAAAAATGATCAAAATTGTGTTTTTATGAAGCTTTTAAAATGCTAATTTTTCTGATTACTGTTAGGCCCTGTTAATCACTGTTCACTACTGTTTATATATGTTCACACACTTGAGGATCACTAATAATTGTTATAAAAATTGTTCTTAGCATTTTAGAAAAGTCTAGTAACTAGAAAGGATTAAAATTGTGTTTTTGTAAAGCTTTAAGGAGATTAATTTTCTGATTCTCTTCAAGGATTGTTCAAGGCTGTTCACATTGTTCACGTACTTTAGAATTGCTTACATTTGTTGTAAGAATTGTTTTTGGTACCATAGATGCATGAAAGGGTAATTATAAATGTTAGTTTGGGCTGTTTTGCAAAATGCGAAAAGTTATGTTTTGAACTATCAACTATGTTATTTCAGCCAAATGTTTTTAATTAGACCAACTAATAATTTTGAATGTGTCCATGTGTTCAAAATACCGTATATAATGTTTAGAAAAAGTTTTATAATTTTCGGTTGCTATTAAGTGTCAAAAATTGTGTTATTTTGCACTTTGACCCCTAAAACATGTTAAATTTAGTCTATGGCCCTAAAAGGTTTTTATGATAAGTTTGAATGGTTACTAATGGTTATATGTCTCTTGAAATGTATTGGTTAATGTTAAAGGTCTTTAATTTATGAGTAGATGTTAAAAAGGGGTAATTATATTTTGACCCGTAACCTTTGAGAAATTGTGATTTAACCATTTGGGGTTTAAACGTAAATATTGATAATATGATGAGATGAATGTGAATGATGTTTTGAGAAGGGTATGTTCATGTGCGGAAACTTATATGGCTTATGGATATGTTAAATGAAATATGATGCATGTTTATGTGACTTAAATTATGGCATGTTATAATTATGTTTGATTCATTGAGATGCACATGAAATGTTGAATTGATGAGTTATAATTGTGATATTCATGTTTGCATCTTCATATAATATGCCAAGATTAAAGGTGACATAAGACACATGGAAATTGTAATTTAATTTCTTTGTAATTTTCTTTGTCATTAGAAATTACTCAATTACAAGTGAGGTAATTATTACATACATTTGAGCGCTAACAATCCTCAATAAAGGAATATAACGTTAGAAGAGAGAGGTTAGGAACGATTCATGCAGAGTCGCAAATCCAGATTACAGACGATAAAATGACCAAAATGCCCACTGAAGTTATTTTACTTTAAAATGAGGATCGTGGGCCCCACCTATTCTCAAGGGGATATTTTGAGGATAATAAGGGATTGTTTGTGTTATGTGTGTTAATAGAAGCGAAGGATCTCAATTTGAGTTAAATAAATGACAAAACGCCTCATGGGTGTTTTAACTCCGATGCGCCGACTGAGCCCGAACCTCACTAAAATGTTTTAAAATGTGTTTTTAAGCCATGATTAACCATTGGTTAAGCTCTGGGTGGCCTCGGGCAGTTTTTAAGTGAAAATGCGATTTTGCCCCCTGTTTTTGAGATGTATGAATTTCGGGGATTTTTGATTGGTATCTGAAACCTAAGCAATATTAGGCTCAAATTAAAGCTTATTAAATTCTAAATATTATTCTAGAGTCAATATTATGTATTTAGATTGATTAGAACCCAAAATTGCTCAAAACACCCAAATTGCTTACTAATTCACTTAAACCCTTAACTGTGAAATTCTCTAAATTACATGAATATCTTGCTTACACCTAAATAATGCATGGAACACACAAATTTCACTTCTTTGGGCTGTAATGGACGAAATTATTGATGCCATTATGCAGCTGAATTATTGCCAAAAGTTGCACTAAAACAAAAATGTCAAAATGTCACCATAAGAGACATAATTCCTTAATTCATACAACTTTGTCTAAAATGATTTTTCCTCCTTATTTCTCCTCCTGCAAAATTCCGTCCACTACCTCATCATTTTTGGCCAATTAGAAGCCTCAAAATCTTCTATAAATAGGCTTGCTTGAGTGGTCTTGGAATGCTTGGTTCATAACTAGTTTTTAGGAGCACCAAAAACATTCTTTCTTCCTCCTCTTTGGCTGAATTCTTTCTTCAATTTTTTCAAAGAGATTTAGTTTCATTTCACTTCAAGAAACCAAGTTCTCTTCCTCTTCTTCAACTCAGATCAGGTAGGAGTAGTTTCTAAATTTATTTCTATGCTTTGAGGAGTTGTGTTTCCACTCAAAAATGATGAAATTATGAACTTACCTTAGCTTTTCATTTTGGTTTTCCTCTTCAATTTTTCTTTAACCAATTCAACCATATGGCCTAGGTGGAACTAAGATGATGGCTTGATGATGAGGACCTTGAGGGTGGGTTGTAAATCCATCACAAGTTAGGCCTCTAAAGCTTGAAAAATTCCACTTGATGCAAAACTTTAAGAATAATGCTTTATGATGCTAAAACAAAGATTTTTAGTTTAGAACTTGAAAGATGTATTTTCATTTTATGTTTTATTTCTTGTTAAGATATGTATTGGGTTGAATTTATAATTCTTTCAAAGTCTTGAAGGAGCTCTAGTAAAGAAACAAAATGAATTTGCATCCATGATTAACTTCTATGTCATCACTAAATTTTCAAGAATGAATAAATGAACTTGCATTTCTCATGTTTAAATTCCAAGCTTGTATTTCATGTTTATGTTTCAAGTCATCACTTAATCTTTCAAGATAATTAAGAGGTTGCATCTCATATTTAATTTATGCTCTCACTATATTTTATAATGGCTAAAAGAATCAACGCATGACATGTTTATTTTATGCCATCACCTAAAGATCCTAGAGTTTAAAGACTTGCCCATGTATCACAAGCAAAGAAATATGATTATTGGAGTTAAAGAATTTATTCTTTAAAAAGTCTTGAGATTGGAGCTTAAAAAGATGTAATAATAATTCTCTTCTCCCTCTACTGGTCCTGGGCGGACTACCGCCGCTCCGGTTTCTTAATATTCTCTTCTCCCTCTATCGGTCTGTGCGGATTACCGCCGCTCAGCTTTCTTGTATCATGTTTATATTTCAAGTTCTTGCATCATGTTTAATTTTCAAGTCATCACCTTAAATCTTAAAGATAAAGAAATGGAATTGCATATCATGTTTATAATTCCAAGCTATCACCTTATAAAGATAAGATTAAAATAAGGTTGCATAGCATGTTTATAATTCTAAGATGTCACCTAAATCTCTAAAGCTCAAGCCTTACTTGCTTTATCTTAAGTCAGAATTTTAATTGTGAAGATCCTCGCAAATTTGACAAAAGAACTGGTTTCTAAATGAGTTTTAAGGCTTTGCAAGGATTTTACGAGGGAACTAGTATTTTATATGCACTTAAAATATGATTCTATGTAATTGCATGAGGTTCATGATTGATTCGATCTGAGTTTAGTATCAATGTGTGATAATGATTTGATATGATTGAAGTTGTGATAATTATGGTTTATTGTTAAGAGAATGATTCATAATTGGTTTAGTAACTAATTAGTTCTATAATTGATAATTCTATGTAAGTGATTGGATGCTTATTAAGTACTTGATATCATTGAATGATTTCCTGGCTTGCATGTTATAGTTGCTTTGTGCAAATAATAAGAATGCTTATACATGAAATGTTCTTTATTATAAAATTCACCCTTTGTTGCTAGAAGAAAGTGTATCATTGTAAAAGTGTAATTTGGAAAGGTTACGCTAAGGAAAGACTTGGTATTTAAGCGTGTCCATTGTGACCCACCTTTCTGCCGGAATCTCCATATGCATGATTACTGATTGATATATATTATTCTAGCTTAAGACTATAAATGAGAAAATGTTATGATGTTTATGAATTGTATTATGATATAACATGCAAAAGATTTAATGGTGACTTAAACTTATAAGAAAATGATCCTTTGGAACCATCGGACTATAGGTGGTGAAAAGGTGATTTTAGCCACAACTCGTTTCTCTCAAAAGGGTAGAGTAGGGACTTTAGCTATCAAAGGGATAAGTATATGCTAGTGACGACTAGTAAAGTATGAGCTCATAACCTAAATTACTCCCAAGGTGGAGTATAGGGTGGCCTAATGAAAATAATGATGATGATAAGATTTTCGTCACCTAAGGCACTAAAGAAATGAAATATGTGCACCGTGGTCATGTGTAGCTAATACTATATGACGTTCTTTTATGCATGTTATTTTGATAATGATGATGAGGAATATGATGTAATGATAAAGGAAAAGTTCATTGTAAATATGACATGTTAAGAATAAGATGCATTATAAGACGCATGATTAAAAATTAGCGATTTAACCTCGGTTAAGTATTTGTCAGAACTTAAAATGAATCTTTGCATGCTCACTATTTTAGAATAATCCCAGGTTCTGGGGACTTTGATGATGACACTTGTGAAGGAGTACCTTACTGAGAATTCTTTGCAAGATTCTCACTCCCTTTTCTTTATTTCCGCTCATTGCTCCCAGATTGAGATAGCGACATTCGTCTGTTCGTGATACCCCTACTTTGGGAATTTCACTATGATCGATTGCATCGCTCGTATCATTTTGAAGGGAGTCTTGTGAGTATTTTTATTTACATAGGTCGTCCATTTGCACATCCCGTCCCTAGTTATCGATTTTCTCCTACACTTCTATGCGATGAAATGGTTTCGAACATGCACGTCCCACTTGATGAAAGGATGTTACGTTCTTATCCGCTTCATCTCCATCCATGGATTTCCAGTATGTTCCGAGACGAGATATTACGGCGATCCTTGAGGACACTCCTACTCATGTATATTACGAGAGCTCGCCCTACTCCCACACGTGTAAGAGGTAGTGAGGAAACAGCTTGTTCAAATTGAGGTTAGCAAGAAGGCCGCCCATGCGACCCCATTTTGGTGCATCTCGTGGTGTCCTTCTTCCGAGGGAGCTCATCAATGGATGGATTTATTCCACCATTTCCAGGCAGTGGCTCCTAGAGAGTTCTTAGTGGATTTACGTGTGATCATGCACCCTAGTTTTAGGATAACCTTCCGGCTTATGGAGTTATCTAGTTTAGGGGCATGAATTTCCTTAAGTATATTTTCTTTTATGGGTTTGCATAAGATAATGATGTATGAACATAACCCACCCTTTGAGTGAGGTTATTGTATGTAAATATATGCTATAATGTGCTTATGGATGTTATATGATGGAGCCTAAGTGATATGATATGATATATTCTTAAACGTCTTATTATATAAAACCGCTCATTCACGTTATACTCGGCTCACGTTTTCAATTATGTGTTTAAAAAAAAAAATGGCTCGTAATTTCACTAAGTATTTTCAAATTATGAAGAAAGAACCAAAGCAAGGAGTAAAGTCTAGTCATTAATCAGATTCAACCTAGGTGTATCTGGTTAATTACTAGGGCTTTACAGAAATGATCCTCTAGACTCCCCGAATTAAAGGTTATGAGAGCTGATCCAAATGGGAAGTGATCATTTGGACTCCTCGAATTAAATGTTATGAAAGGTGATCCTAATGCCCCCTATCCCATACCTTAAGAGTTAGGATTTTAACTTATCAAAAGGGATAAGATTACGCTAGTGACGACTAGTGAGGTATGAGCTCATAACCTAGAACTCTCGAGAAAAGAGAGAATTATAGGGCAGCCCCCAAGGAAAAGAGAATGAAGAAGTTTAAGTCACCTGTAAGAATGATGATCATGATGTTCTTTATATCATATGCATTGTTTATTTTTGGATTTTATGATACTATGTATATGATATTGACATGCATCCATGACTAATATGTTGCATTTGTAACATCCTAATTTTTAACCCAATACTCTAGAACATATTTAGATTAATCATTAGTTTGTTACTTCATAGTTCTCATTTTTACTTTGATATACTTAGCGGAAAATACGGGTAATTTTTTTTTTGAAATACAAAGTGAGAGCCGCGTGATGCGATATATCATGTAACAAACAAAACATACATCTCATAACGTCATAGCATAAGGCACACCATGAATAACACTGAATATCATCTCATATATATATAACTTGCCCACTTATAAGTGTGGGACTTAATTTAGTACAAGGGAAATACATGAAAGGAAATACAACATAAACATAAACATGAACTACTCCCCTACTCGAGTACATCTAATGGGATAACCTCTAAACAAAAGAAGGTTTATCCCCATCTAAGTGGTGTGTGCTCTAACCGGGTACTCCATCGGTCGATCGTCACCTCCTACTGACGTCCATTTCGCGAACGAGGCAAGTATCCGGGAAACTGGGCGAGCTCCTCGGGCGTAAAGAGGCAGAACGAGGATCGAGAGTGACCCCCGCAGTGTGGCCGCATCTCTAGTCGCCGTGCAAGTCATGGCTGAGTCACGGTATCCTCACTGCCCTCCTTCATCAATGGTGGAGAGGGGGCAGAGCTCTCGCTATACGGATGGGTAGGCGGGTCCTCGGACAGGTCGGTCTCCGAGAAGTAGGTCCAGGGCACGTAATCGGTATAGTCTCGCATGGCTGAGGCGGCGGTGTGCATACGGAGCACTCTCTCGTCATGCGTACGCGCACGCTCAAAAACCCGCTCGTCGTCGCCATAGGGTGCAGTTGGGGAGAAGCGATGGGTGTGCACGGGATGAGCGAAGGGGCGTCCTACGAACATGAAAACCCGCACCGTGCACTGCCCTTCAAAATGGTATGACCCGTGAGCTGGGTCATAATGCACCTCCCATGTCGGGGTGTCCACGAACACTATGAACGTCGCCATCTGAAGACGTGACGAAAAGAAAGAGATAGAGGGAGTGAGAATCTTGCTAAAGAATCTCAGTAGGGCCTCCTACTACCTAGGTGTCATCATCTACGTCCTCAGGAACCTTGGGTTTATTTTCGTGAAAGCCAGTGAGCATGCATCAAGTTTATTTTAAACTTTAAAATATAACCTAGCCAAGGTCCATTCATTTTAGGATGATCTTAATGTCATGAATGCAACATAATAGAGAATATATGCATGGCACTACCTAATGCACATACATAAAACATAACATCAAGTCTCATCATGCCTAGTGGCATAAAGTGGCAATAGAAACATTCATATGGGACAAACTTAGTGACATAATCATAATCATGAAACTTCTCTTCCTCATGGGCCACCCTAAAAAACAATCGAACTGGGGGTGCTCGGCCGAACCGGTGTCACCCAGAACGTGTCATACATCTAGGTTATGAGCTCATACCTTAACTAGTCGTCACTAGTTCTTACTTACCACTTAACGATAAGCGTATCATAAATCATAAATCCCGACTATCTGAGTACGGGTTAGGGGGTAAACCTCTTAGGGGTGCTCGGCCGAACCGGTGTCACCTAAGAGTATAAATTGGTACCGATGTCACATGAGTTCTATGGAGGTGCTCGGCCGAACCGATGTCATCCTAGAACCCATCTTAGTACCTTAATTTTCAAAATCTCTTTAAGTCCCCAAATTTGTCAGAAATTCGGCGGCACGATGGCATCACGCCAGATTTCTTCCAAATTTGCTTTATGCCACATAAACATATATCCTCATGAATTCCTCATATGAATAACATTAACATCCTTCACATAACACATACATCATCATGGAACATTCAACCGTTTATCCTTACGGTAGCTTATGCTTTGACCCTTACGGGTCTTAATCATGAGATATGGTTCTCTAACATTTGTCGCTCATATTTTACGCACCTAAGGGCTCATAATTAAACATCATTCATAATCCTCATGTTCACACTTAAATCTGAAAATCATAGGGCAGAATTCCTAACTTGTGATTACGGGGTTCTAGAACTTACGTTTTAGACCCTTTCTCGGTTCCATCTTCGCCTAAGGCGCTATGAATTAAATCTAAATCAATTATGAGGCATTCCTATGCTTAAGGACTAATTATTAATCATGTTTATCATGTTGTAAGGGTGCTGGACAGAATCCAAAAAAATAAATGTTCTAAGAGTTCTAAACTTGCACTTTTACGGTTTTCTAGTTACTAGTTTCCCTATAAGTGCTAGAATTTGATTCTAATCCAAATGTTACCAAGTTTTTCATGTCTAAACAATCCTAATCTGATTATGCTCCCATTAAAACAGTTTGGATAAGTTCCAAAAATAAATGGGTCAAAACTATGTTAAATTCTAGCTTTACGGT
Source organism: Dalbergia cochinchinensis (assembly GCA_031216125.1). Taxonomy (NCBI): domain Eukaryota; kingdom Viridiplantae; phylum Streptophyta; class Magnoliopsida; order Fabales; family Fabaceae; genus Dalbergia; species Dalbergia cochinchinensis. The sequence goes on along the minus strand of CM062375.1, from coordinate 18,615,871 downwards.
ATTTCTAGTTAGCTAGTTTCTTACCTATTATGCATAGAAGCATTTCTACATCATCATATGATATTTTCACACATTCTAACACATCAAAATATCAGTATACAGAATCACACTCATCATATCAAAACCGAAAACATTTAGCTTCAATAAAGGATTTAAATTGACATTTCTAGGTACATAAGTTAACTAGTTTCTCTTGGAATCAATTTAGAATTTCTAAAACTCTTTGCAAATCATTTTAATTTATCAAGAGGCTAAGAAAAGCCTTAGGTCAATGACCAAAATATATTTCATCTTCTAAAAGGGAATAAAGTCATATCTCATGATAACATAACCTTGAAAAGAGTTGTAAAGCTTTAAGGAAAACTTAGAACATAGACTATTGGTCCTTGTAGCTAGATGAAAACTCATTGCAAGTCCATCATCACTACTTGGCCGAAAACATGCATTCAAAGAATGGTTTCACATTAAACTTTAACTTGGAATGAAATGGGCAAGTCTTTGAGCTCTAGGTTCTTAAGTTATGACATAAAATAAACGTGCTCATGCTTTCCATTTTTAATCTTGCTTACAAAATAAAGTGATGACGTAAGATAAATATGCAAGGCATAAACTTAAATGTGCAAGCTGTAACACCCTAATATTTAACTCAACACGCCTAAGACGCATTTAAGTTAATTATTAGTCATTACTCTTTTGTTCCAGTTTTTAACTCAAACTTCTTTAAAATACTTTAGTAAAAATATGGGTAAAATTTTTTTTTTGAACTTAAATAACAAATCGTGAGCCGCGCATACTAAATACCTAACGTCATTACCTTACCTGCGTAAGAGAGATGTTAGAAACGAATATCAGGTAAATACAGAATACAACCATAACATAACATAACTCAAATAATGATGACATATCAATAACTGTATCATAATAGTGATGTCTTGTAATCTTAAGGACATCAATATATATCCGTCAATAATATACAAACTGATAACTGAGATACAATTACTCTAAGGGAAAAATATCCAAAAGGAAGTTATCTCCGTAGCTCCTCGTCCACTCTCAAGACAAATCTCGAACTACACCTTCATTCATGCCTGAAGACGACACGGAAAAGAAAAGGGATGAGAAACTTATACAAGAATCTCGGTAGGGCTTCCGACTATAACACAAGTGTCATCGTCATCGTCCCTGGGAATCTCGGGTTTAATTATGAAAATGGTGAACATATATATAAGGTTCATTTATTAAGTTCTAAATATCATTAGCCGAGACCCGTATCTTTTAGCATGAATCTTAATGTCATGAATGCAACATATTAATCATGGATGCATGTCAATATCATATACATAGTATCATAAAGTTCATAAAACAATGCATATGATATAAAGAACATCATGATCATGATTCTTACAAGTGACTTAAACTTCTTTTTCTCTTTTTCCTTGGGGGCCGCCTATAATTCTCTCTTTTCTCGAGAGTTCTAGGTTATGAGCTCATACCTCACTAGTCGTCACTAGCGTATTCTTATCCCTTTGATAAGATAAATTCCGACTCTTAAGGTGCGGGATAGGGGCATTAGGATCACCTTTCATAACCTTTAATTCGGGAGTCTAAAGGATCATTTCCTATTTGGATCACCTCTCATAACCTTTAATTCAGGAGTCTAGAGGATCATTTCCATGTGTCTTATGTCACCTTTAAACTTGGCATGTTATATAGAGATGCAAATATGAATAACTCATCATTTCAACATTTCATGCTCATAAACTTCATGGAATCATGCATCTCAATTTATCAAGCATAATTATAACATACCATAACTTAAACCACATAAACATGTATCATACTTCATTGCATATATCCATAAGCCATATGAGTTTCAACACATGAATATAGCCTTCACAAGATATCAACCGCATTCATGTCATCAAATTTATCAACATTTACGCTTAAGCCCCAAAGGGTCAAATCACAATTTCTCAAAGGTTACGGGTCAAAATGCAAATACCCCTTTGTAACACCTTCTCACAAACTAGAGATCTTTAACATTAACCAATACTTTTAATAGACATATAACTATTAGAAACCGTTATAAACTCATCGTAAAAACCTTTTAAGGCCATAAACCAAATTTCAATACATTTTAGGGTCAAAGTGCAAAATCGCTTGTTTTTAATATTTAACGACTGACCGAAATTTCTAAAACTTTATATAAACTTCATAAATGGTATTTTGGACTCATGGACACATTCAACATCATTAGTAGCTTAAAATAAAATCATTTAGCTGAAATAACATAGTTGATAGTTCAAAACACAACTTTCTGCATTTTGCAAAACGGCCCAAACTAACACTTGTAACTACTCTTTTATGCATCTATGGTACCAAAAATAATTTTTACAATAACTACTAGCGATTTAAACTCATCTAAACATCCTAAATCAGTAACCTTTTCAGTTCTAAAGGATTAGATCAGAATACTACAATTTTAGCATTTAAAATCATGAGAAAAATCGTATTCTTAATCCTTTATAATTTCTAGGTCTTTCAAAATTTCTTTGTACAAATTTAAAGACAAGATCATGCCTAAAAATAAAGTATATCAAGATTTAAATCAGAATTATATAAGTGCCAAAAATAAATAGATGAGAAGTGTCCATGATCAAAGTTGTCATTTAAAATAAAACAAGTAAAATCTTGAACTTTAGGATTTAAATGATAACTAGAATCATAAACTTGTCTTGTAACCTTATTATTATCATTATAAGGTGATAACTTGGAAAGATAAATATGAAATGCAAGGCTTGAGATATAAATATAAAGATACAAATTCATTCTTAGGTATTTATGATTTAGGTGACAACTTGAAAGTAAATATGAATATGCAAGTTTATATTATTATCTTCAAGAATTAAAGTGATAACTTGGAATATAAATATGATTATGAAAAACTTGAAATATAAATATGATATGCAAGAACTTATAACATAAATATGGATGCAAGTTCATTTTTATGTCTTATTAATCTTAAAACTCAAGACTTAGTAACTCCTTTAGAAATCTTTTGTCATCAAGAATTAAATCTTGGGCTTTAGAGGACATTTAAATGATGGATTCACAACCACCACCATGATTCCTCATCATCAAGCCATGGTCATTATCAAATCATAAAAATCAAAAATATAAAGGAAGAACAAAAGAAAGTACATGAAATAAAATCCCTACCAAGTTGTTTCTTTGTTAATTAGAGTAAGAGCTTGATCTTGTATGAGATATTAATGACAAAAATCTGATCTTAGTGATGGTATATATTTGGCCAAGTGAAGATGAAATGGTGGGAGGATTTTTGTTGTGTTCTTGTGTTTGGATATGGAAAGTTTAGGTGCTTAGGGGTTGGTTTACGGTATGTATGTGTTTGTTTGAGCTTGGGAACTTGGATGGATATCAAGAATGGAGTCTCTTGGAGGTGGAGAAGGAAGAAGAAGAGAGCTTTGTATTTAGAGAGAGAAGAGAGGAATTTTGGCTAATTTTTGTGAGCAAGACTACAACCAAAAATACAAATGGTAAGAATGAATGTTTGTGTGTGATTTAGGCTTGGAAAACACATATTTATAGGGATTTTGGGGGGTGAGGCAGCTGCATTAATGGCTATAATGGGGAGTATTTTTTCAATTTTTGTGAGTGGTAGGACATATATTTGATGGGTATTTAATTTGTAATGGTTTAGAAATGATAAATTAGTGTAAGTGGCTTAACCATCAAGAGTTTAAAATTCCTCAAGACAAAATTAAATGGCCAACACTTATAGTGGAAATTTTAGTGCTAATAATCTGAAGTAATAAAATAAAAATAAATCTAAAATATATTTTATTTTTGAGAAAAAGAAATTGTTAGTGGAAAAGAAATTGATAAACTAAAGTAAGTGCTTAATAATCAAATATTTAAGGTGCTCCACTACAAAATTAAATGGCCAACATATGTAGTGAAATTTTTAGTGCAAATAATCTGAAGTAATAAAAAATAAATAAATATAAAATATATTTTATTTTTAAGAAAATTTAATACACTAATTTCCTATTATGTGTCTTAAGAACCCCTTTTAATTAAGAAAGAAAAACAATCTTTTCTAAAATAATCTTATGCTTTAAAATTACCTCAAATAATTATTTTGACTCAAGATAAATAAATAAAATTAATTTATCTTTAATTAGAGCCTAATATTGCCTATATTTATTTGATTACGTAAATAAGTTCATTTATTGTTAATTAGCAAAATGGTAATTTCGCGTAAAAATTCCCCGAAACTACCCGAACATTTTCAAATATCAAATTACACATGTAATAAACATTTTGAACTCCCGGGCGATGACTAGGTTCAGAAATTACTGAATCTCGTGTTAAATTACCACAGGGGTATTTTGGTAATTTCACTAGGTAAAATTTGAAGTTGATATTTTCACATCTACAATATCCATAACACACATAATCCCCTTCAAGCATAAAACTAACCCCTTGAGGATAGCCTGGACTGGCCGTCCTTGATTTCGGGGCAAAAATGACCTTAGGGGCATTTTGGTCATTTGCACACTGAAAAATTGAAAATCGCGATTTTTGCACATATTGCTATTTAATCACCATATAATGTTATTCTAATATCAAAATATCCTATTGAAGATGGCCTGGACCATTTTGGCCTCAAATCTTGTGTAGAAATGACCTAGGGGTATTTTGGTCATTTTGCATAGCAATAAAAATCGAGGCGTTACATTTCTACCCTCCTTAAAAAGAATTTCGTCCTCGAAATTCGTTACCTGTGAATAGTTCAGGATAATGAGTCTTCATTTCTGATTCCAATTCCCATGTGAAATCCTTCATCTTACCTTGTCCCCATGCCACCTTAACCAAAGGTACAACTTTGTTTCTTAACTGTTTAACTTTTTTGTCCATGATCCTCGTAGGCAGTAAGTTGAAAGTCAGGTTCTCCCTTAATTGTACTTGTTCTGGCTCTAACACATGACCAGGGTCTGACTGATACTTCTTTAATTGGGAGACATGAAAGACATTATGAAGGTTGGATAGGTTGGGTGGTAAGGCTATTCGGTATGCTCAATCCGACTCGACTAAGGATTTCAAATGGACCAAGAAATCTAGGATTTAACTTCTTGACTCTCATAACTCGACCTATGCCTGTGGTAGGGGTGATCCTAAGGAATACATGTTCTCCTTCTTGGAATTCTAACGGCTTTCGCCGTTTGTCCGCATAGCTTTTCTGTCGACTTTGAGCAGTGAGAATTCTATCCTTAATTCTCTTGATTTGTTCCGTTGTTTCCCTCACAATATCAGGTCCTAACAAGTTTTGTTCCCCGGGTTCATACCAACATAAAGGTGATTGGCATTTCCGGCCATACAGGACTTCTGACGGTGCCATCCCGATACTTGCATGATTACTGTTGTTATAAGCAAATTCAATCAGTGGCAAGTATTTATCCCAACTTCCTCTTTGGTCCAACACACATGCCCTCAACATATCCTCCAATGTTTGAATAGTCCTCTCAGTTTGACCATCTGTTTGAGGGTGGTAAGCCGTGCTTAAACACAACTTTGAACCAAACGCCCTTTGAAAGGCTCCCCAAAACCGTGACGTAAACCGCGGGTCTCGATCCGAGATTATTGTCGACGGTACCCCATGTAATCTTACGATCTCTTGAATATATAACTGAGCTAGCCTATCCAAGGAGTAAGTTACCTTGATAGGTAGAAAGTGGGCCGACTTGGTGAGTCGATCCACTATTACCCATATGGCATCATGATCTGCTTGGGTCCTCTGTAGTCCACCACAAAATCCATTGAGATACTTTCCCACTTCCACTGGGATTGTCGGGGTTGCAACATTCCGCAGGGTTTTTGGTGCTCAATCTTCACTTTTTGATGACTAAGCACTTACTAACCCAAGCGCACACATCCTTCTTCAACCCAGGCCACCAGAACATCTTCTTCAGGTCCTGATACATCTTAGTGGTACCAGGGTGAATGGTAAAATGGCTCTTATGAGCCTCCTTCAAAATCTCCTTCGAGGTCACCTCTTGCAGGTAGATCCGGCCTTTAAACCTCCACATACCATCAAAGACCTTGGGCAAAATCTTTTAACTTTCTAGCCCAGATCGCCTCTAGAGTTTCTTGAAACTCACTATCCTCTCGTTGGGCTTGAGTGATTTCTTCCATGAAACCACTCGTCACACTAAGATGGCATGCCTTCATGCTCTTAGTGGTCAAGGTCATCCCTAGGTTCAAGTCTCTAAACCTTTCGATCAGCTTAACTTCCTTAACCATCATGTAGGATAGGTGCAACGATTTCCTACTTAAGGCATCGGCCACTACATTGGCTTTGCCAGATGGTAGTTTAACCTAAAATCATAGTCTTTCAAAATTCCACCCACCTCCTGCCTCATGTTTAGCTCCTTTTGATCAAAGAGGTACTTAAGACTCTTATGATCAGAGAATACTTCAAACTTTTCCCCATACAGATGGTGTCTCCATACCTTTAAAGCAAACACCACAGCTGCTAATTCAAGGTCATGGGTGGGGTAGTTTGCTTCGTGAGGCTTGAGTTGCCTAGATGCATAGGCTACCACTTGCCTATTTTGCATCAATACACAGCCCAATCCTTTCCCTGAAGCATCACAATATACCTCGAAAGTCACATTAGGGTCAGTAATACTAACCTTTGGGGTTGTGGTTAACTTCGCTTTAAGCTCTTGAAAACTCTTCTCACATTCGGGAGTCCAAACAAAAGGGGCATTCTTCCTAGTAAGCTTGGTAAGGGGTAAGGAAATTTGAGAAAATCCCTTAATAAACCTACGGTAATATCCAGCAAGTCCTAACAAGCTTCGTATTTCCGTTACCGTAGTAGGTCTCTCCCAGCTCATCACGACTTCTATTTTACTAGGATCTACTGCAATTCCTCCTTTTGATACTACATGCCCTAAGAACTTCACTTCCTCCAACCGGAATTCACACTTAGATAGTTTGGCATATAGTTTCTTTTCCTTCAAAATCTCCAAAATTGTCCTCAAATGATATTCGTGCTCCTCGTGGGTCTTTGAATAGATGAGTATATCATCTATGAAAACAACCACAACTGATCCAAATAGGGTCTAAAGATCCTATTCATATAATCCATGAACACAGAGCATTGGTCAGTCAAATCACATCACTGTGAATTCAAAGTGGCCATATCGAGTTCGAAAGGCCGTCTTTGGTATGTCCTCATCTCTCACTCTAATTTGATGATATCCTGACCTCAAGTCTATCTTGGAGAACACCATCGCTCCTCTTAATTGATCCATTAAATCATCAATCCTAGGCAAAGGGTACTTGTTCTTTATTGTCACTCGGTTCAATTGCACGTAATCAATGCATAACCTCATACTTCCATCCTTTTTCTTAACAAATAGGACCGGGGCTCCCCATGGTGATACACTTGGTCTAACAAACTTCTTCTCTAAAAGTTCCTCTAATTGAGTTTTTAACTCAGTTAATTCTAGAGGTGGCATCCTATAGGGTGGTATGGATATTGGTCCCGTCCCAGGAACCAACTCTATGGAGAACTCAATTTCTCTTTTGGAGGGAACTCGGGTATATCATCAGGAAACACCTCAGGATAGTCTCTCACAATGGGTATCTCATCAAAATTTTGCTCAAAGTCTACATCACTAGCGGCTAGGAGAACATATCCCTTACTCTCTTCCTCACCAGTTTATTTCTACATTTATGTATGACTTAGAGGTTTTCTAGGTTCACTAGGAATAGGAAGAAAAATGATAGACTTGTCATAACAATTTAACATTACGGTTGGCGTAAAGCCAATCCATGCCGAGAATTATATCTAGACCTTGCATGGGTAGACAGACTAAATCTAGAACAAAAGATCTACCTTCAACAATGAAATGACAGTTTAGGCAAAATCTACTGAGTCCTAGGTTTCCCAAAGAGGGGTAGAAACAGTGAGATCAAAAGGGAGTTACGACACATGCAATTTTAAGGATTGATACAAGTTTGGGATATGAATGAATGAGTAGCGCCAGAGTCAAATAGTACAATTAAGGTTCTACTATTCATTTCACACTTACCTTCCATGAGGTTTCGAGATCTTGTTGAGTCCTGACCGAGGGTGAAGACCCTTCCTTGGCGTTGTGGCTTGGGGTTGGGGCTGTTGGGTTCCTCTCTATGCATTCCCGCGAGTAGTGACCAAAGCTTCCCACACGGTAGGCAAACATTACGGCCCAACAAGCAAGGCCGATCACCATGTTGCTTCCCACACCTTGGACATTGAGCGAGGCAGGTCTTGGAGGTGCGGTCAGTCCATTGGGGTGCCTTGCCTTTCGTTCCATTTAATCCCCCTTGATGAAAGTCCTTCCTAGGGCCTTCCGGCCTAAAGCGTAGGCCTAGGTGTGGGTCTCGATTGCGGTCTAAAGAGTGGTCGATTTTGCGACTTAAACCTTGGGGCTTGTGGTGCCAGCTTCTTCGCAAAGTTGTCTGCCCTTGATGTACTCAGCTTCTTTTGACCATCTTCAATTATACGACATTTGTTGACCACGTAGGGAAGTCACGATCTCCAAATGAGCCACAGCAATGTTGATTTGACTTTCAGCCGGATTAAATTACTTCACACATTTCCAGTACTCATCGGGGTTTCCTTGATACATCCTCGAGAACTTAATGAGCTCCTCAAACTTGGCGGTATACTGAGCGACATTCATACCTCCTTGAGTAAGTTGCATGAACTCGATATCTTTGCATTCCCATCGATTCCGGGAAATATTTTTCATAAAAATGAGCCTTGAACGCTCCCAATCTATCTCGAGTGCTGCACGCCTCCGTAGTCTCCAGCACGGGTCCACGAGTCGGCATCCGCTTCAAAGATGTATGTAGCAAAGGTCACCTTTTGTTCCTCCGGAGCATATAACCACCGTAAAGATCTTCTCTATATTCTTTATCCATTCTTCAAAGCATGATTTGGGTTCAAAGCTCCTCTAAAAGATGGCGGATTAAGCCTCACGAAACTCCCGAACCGTGCATTCTCCATAACCTCAAAGATCATTAGGATAGCGACTCGCTTCGCCTTGACGGTCCATCCTTTCAAACAGCCTTTCCATGGCCCTTGCCATGCCCCCGAGAGCTTCAGAGTTCAGTCACCTTGTCGTTTCCATTTGGAGTCCTATTCGTCGTGATGGTGCCATTGGTCACTGAGCACACAAAACAGAAAACACTGAGGTGATCAAGCTCAATACTTTATGTTATGTGAGCTAGCTACCATGGCATCTACACAAACAGAGTCATGTATTTCTATCTTATAGCTCATCTTATCAACAAAGCAACTACACATGACATAACTATCGTATTATGCTTGAGAAGCATAGTCACCCAATCCTCAGGGCTTCGTGAAGGTCGAATCGCTTCGATAAAAATGTAACACCCTAATATTTAACTCAACACGCCTAGGACGCATTTAAGTTAATTATTAGTCATTACTCTTTTGTTCCAGCTTCTAACTCAAACTTCTTTAAAATACTTTAGTAAAAATATGGGTAAAATTTTTTTTTGAACTTAAATAACAAATCGTGAGCCGCGCATACTAAATACCTAACGTCATTACCTTACCTGCGTAAGAGAGATGTTAGAAAGCGAATATCGGTAAATACAGAATACAACCATAACATAACATAACTCAAATAATGATGACATATCAATAACTGTATCATAATAGTGATGTCTTGTAATCTTAAGGACATCAATATATATCCGTCAATAATATACAAACTGATAACTGAGATACTATTACTCTAAGGGAAAAATATCCAAAAGGAAGTTATCTCCGTAGCTCTCGCCCACTCTCAAGAGAAATCACGAAGTACAGCGTCATTCATGTCTGGAGGCGACACGGAAAAGAAAAGGGATGAGAAACTTATACAAGAATCTCAGTAGGGCTTCCGACTATAACACAAGTGTCATCGTCATCGCCCCTGTGAATCTCGGGTTTAATTATGAAAATGGTGAACATATATATAAGGTTCATTTATTAAGTTCTAAATATCATTAGCCGAGACCCGTATCTTTTAGCATGAATCTTAATGTCATGAATGCAACATATTAATCATGGATGCATGTCAATATCATATACATAGTATCATAAAGTTCATAAAACAATGCATATGATATAAAGAACATCATGATCATCATTCTTACAAGTGACTTAAACTTCTTTTTTCTCTTTTCCTTGGGGGTCGCCCTATAATTCTCTCTTTTCTCGAGAGTTCTAGGTTATGAGCTCATACCTCACTAGTCGTCACTAGCGTATTCTTATCCCTTTTGATAAGATAAATTCCCGACTCTTAAGGTACGGGATAGGGGGCATTAGGATCACCTTTCATAACCTTTAATTCGGGGAGTCTAAAGGATCATTTCCTATTTGAATCACCTCTCATAACCTTTAATTCGGGGAGTCTAGAGGATCATTTCCATGTGTCTTATGTCACCTTTAAACTTGGCATGTTATATAGAGATGCAAATATGAATAACTCATCATTTCAACATTTCATGCTCATAAACTTCATGGAATCATGCATCTCAATTTATCAAGCATAATTATAACATACCATAACTTAAACCACATAAACATGTATCATACTTCATTGCATATATCCATAAGCCATATGAGTTTCAACACATGAATATAGCCTTCACAAGATATCAACCGCATTCATGTCATCAAATTTATCAACATTTACGCTTAAGCCCCAAAGGGTCAAATCACAATTTCTCAAAGGTTACGGGTCAAAATGCAAATACCCCTTTGTAACACCTTCTCACAAACTAGAGATCTTTAACATTAACCAATACTTTTAATAGACATATAACTATTAGAAACCGTTATAAACTCATCGTAAAAACCTTTTAAGGCCATAAACCAAATTTCAATACATTTTAGGGGTCAAAGTGCAAAATCGCTTGTTTTTAATATTTAACGACGACCGAAATTTCTAAAACTTTATATAAACTTCATAAATGGTATTTTGGACTCATGGACACATTCAACATCATTAGTAGCTTAAAATAAAATCATTTAGCTGAAATAACATAGTTGATAGTTCAAAACACAACTTTCAGATTTTGCAAAACGCCCAAACTAACACTTGTAACTACTCTTTTATGCATCTATGGTACCAAAAATAATTTTTACAATAACTACTAGCGATTTAAACTCATCTAAACATCCTAAATCAATAACCTTTTCAGTTCTAAAGGATTAGATCAGAATACTACAATTTTAGCATTTAAAATCATGAGAAAAATCGTATTCTTAATCCTTTATAATTTCTAGGTCTTTCAAAATTTCTTTGTACAAATTTAAAGACAAGATCATGCCTAAAAATAAAGTATATCAAGATTTAAATCAGAATTATATAAGTGCCAAAAATAAATAGATGAGAAGTGTCCATGATCAAAGTTGTCATTTAAAATAAAACAAGTAAAATCTTGAACTTTAGGATTTAAATGATAACTAGAATCATAAACTTGTCTTGTAACCTTATTATTATCATTATAAGGTGATAACTTGGAAAGATAAATATGAAATGCAAGGCTTGAGATATAAATATAAAGATACAAATTCATTCTTAGGTATTTATGATTTAGGTGACAACTTGAAAGTAAATATGAATATGCAAGTTTATATTATTATCTTCAAGAATTAAAGTGATAACTTGGAATATAAATATGATTATGAAAAACTTGAAATATAAATATGATATGCAAGAACTTATAACATAAATATGGATGCAAGTTCATTTTTATGTCTTATTAAGCTTAAAACTCAAGACTTAGTAACTCCTTTAGAAATCTTTTGTCATCAAGAATTAAATCTTGGGCTTTAGAGGACATTTAAATGATGGATTCACAACCACCACCATGATTCCTCATCATCAAGCCATGGTCATTATCAAATCATAAAAATCAAAAATATAAAGGAAGAACAAAAGAAAGTACATGAAATAAAATCCCTACCAAGTTGTTTCTTTGTTAATTAGAGTAAGAGCTTGATCTTGTATGAGATATTAATGACAAAAATCTGATCTTAGTGATGGTATATATTTGGCCAAGTGAAGATGAAATGGTGGGAGGATTTTTGTTGTGTTCTTGTGTTTGGATATGGAAAGTTTAGGTGCTTAGGGGTTGGTTTACGGTATGTATGTGTTTGTTTGAGCTTGGGAACTTGGATGGATATCAAGAATGAAGTCTCTTGGAGGTGGAGAAGGAAGAAGAAGAGAGCTTTGTATTTAGAGAGAGAAGAGAGGATTTTTGGCTAATTTTTGTGAGCAAGACTACAACCAAAAATACAAATGGTAAGAATGAATGTTTGTGTGTGATTTAGGCTTGGAAAACACATATTTATAGGGATTTTGGGGGGTGAGGCAGCTGCATTAATGGCTATAATGGGAGTATTTTTTCAATTTTTGTGAGTGGTAGGACATATATTTGATGGGTATTTAATTTGTAATGGTTTAGAAATGATAAATTAGTGTAAGTGGCTTAACCATCAAGAGTTTAAAATTCCTCAAGACAAAATTAAATGGCCAACACTTATAGTGGAAATTTTAGTGCTAATAATCTGAAGTAATAAAATAAAAATAAATCTAAAATATATTTTATTTTTGAGAAAAAGAAATTGTTAGTGGAAAAGAAATTGATAAACTAAAGTAAGTGCTTAATAATCAAATATTTAAGGTGCTCCACTACAAAATTAAATGGCCAACATATGTAGTGAAATTTTTAGTGCAAATAATCTGAAGTAATAAAAAAATAAATATAAAATATATTTTATTTTTAAGAAAAAGAAATTTAATACACTAATTTCCTATTATGTGTCTTAAGAACCCCTTTTTAATTAAGAAAGAAAAACAATCTTTTCTAAAATAATCTTATGCTTTAAAATTACCTCAAATAATTATTTTGACTCAAGATAAATAAATAAAATTAATTTATCTTTAATTAGAGCCTAATATTGCCTATATTTATTTGATTACGTAAATAAGTTCATTTATTGTTAATTAGGGGCAAAATGGTAATTTCGCGTAAAAATTCCCCGAAACCACCCGAACATTTTCAAATATCAAATTACACATGTAATAAACATTTTGAACTCCCGGGCGATGACTAGGTTCAGAAATTACTGAATCTCGTGTTAAATTACCACAGGGGTATTTTGGTAATTTCACTTGCGGTAAAAATTTGAAGTTGATATTTTCACATCTACAATATCCATAACACACATAATCCCCTTCAAGCATAAAACTAACCCCTTGAGGATAGCCTGGACTGGCCGTCCTTGATTTCGGGGCAAAAATGACCTTAGGGGCATTTTGGTCATTTACCTGTGAAAAAATTGAAAATCGCGATTTTTGCACATATTGCTATTTAATCACCATATAATGTTATTCTAATATCAAAATATCCTATTGAAGATGGCCTGGACCATTTTGGCCTCAAATCTTGTGTAGAAATGACCTAGGGGTATTTTGGTCATTTTGCATAGCAATAAAAATCGAGGCGTTACATCATGTAACGCCCGGGGATCGCGAAGTCGGGGAGTGATCGCCGGTGCAAAGAGGCACGGACAAGGAGCGGCTCCGGACTTAAAGCGGAGGGTACATGAATGAACCGACATTACACACCGAATGAGAGGGATCCTAAGGCTGTATAGGTATGGGACTATACTGAGTTGAGGAGGCTTATATAAATTGATTTGTACTACCTATACCAACAAGATGCATCTTCTTTTGGTAGCCCAAACTGAAAGAACTCCACAGTTAAGCGTCTTTGACTTGGAGCAATTTTGGGATGGGTGACCTCCTGGAAGTTTTCCCGGGAAGTGTGCAGTGAGGACAAAGCACCTTTGAAAAGACCCGTGTTGGTTTGTGGGGACGATCGTCAATCCATAAAGCAGGGGATGTTACAAATGGTATCGAGCTGCACCTCTCCCAAGACGGTGTGGTTGAGGGACGAACGGCGGAAGTTGGTGGGCATGTAACGCCCGGAGTTCGCGAAGTCGGGGAGTGATCGCCGGTGCAAAGAGGCACGGACAAGGAGCGGCTCGGCGGACCCAAAGCGGAGGGGTACATGAATGAACCGATTACACACCGAATGAGAGGGGATCCTAAGGCGTATAGGTATGGGACTATCTGATTGAGGAGGCTTATATGAATTGATTTGTACTACCTATACCAACAAGATGCATCTTCTTTTCGGTAGCCCAAACTGAAAGAACTCCACAGTTAAGCGTGCTGACTTGGAGCAATTTTGGGATGGGTGACCTCCTGGGAAGTTTTCCCAGGAAGTGTGCGAGTGAGGACAAAGCACGCTGAAAAGACCCGTGTTGGTTTGTGGGGACAGTCGTCAATCCATAAAGCAGCAGGGGATGTTACACAAGCTCGAAAGTAAAATGCATAGCATAAACTTAAACGTGCAAGCTTGAAAGTAAAATGCAAGGTTCAATTCTTTATTTTAGTGCTCTTGGCCCAACAACAATCGACTTTAAGGCCGAAATAGAAAGGCATTCGAGAAATTAATTAGGTGATAATGCAAGTTCAATTCTTTATTTTAGTGCTCTAGGCCCAACAATAATCGACTTTAAGGCCGAAATAGAAAGGCTTTGAGAATTAGATTAAGTGATAATGCAAGTTCCATTTTAATCTTTATGTTCTTAGGTGATAGCTTGAAAGTAAAGATGCATAGCAAGAATGTAAATATGAGTGCAAACATAAAATAAATTATGCAAGTTCATTTTATCTTTCTAGAGCTCTTAACAAGACTTTAAAGGAACTTAAACCTTAACCCAAACTCATCCAACCAAGATAAAGTAAAGCCTAGAGTTCTTAGAACTCAAAACAACATCTTTAGAAAATCAAACCATAAGGCATATAAAAGAAAAGGAAATGGCCGAAACATCTAGGCAAGAAAAGAAATATTTGAAACTCTAGAGTCCATGATCTTGGTGATATATTAACACCAACACCATGAGCCCTCATCATTGAGTTCATAGAATCATTTTAAAACATCATCAAAGCTAAAGTTCTCAAGAGTTCAAGAAAGGAAGAACTAGAAACATTTTTGCTCAAGAGCAAAGATCAAGCTCTAGAGTTTGTTTCAAGTGAGGAACATTATCATGAAACTCTCATCATCAAGCTCTCATTTCTTTGAACTCCAAGGCCTATGGCCGAAAATGAAAAGGAAAAGGGAATGGAAGAGAAGTTCTAAAGAGAATCGAGAGAAACTATAAACATAAAGCTTAGAACAAGAACTTTAAAGAAAGAAATACTTGAAAGAAAATCCCTACTTGGTGTGATGAACTTGAAGATGGAAGAAGAAGATGAAGAAGATGAAGAACTTTGAAGAACTTGAAGAACACTAGAACTTTGAGAGAGAAAAAGAAAAGCTTTGAGTGTTCCTAAACTTAGCAAATGATCTAAAAGTGGTGCAAGCTTCCCAAGGCCATCTATTTATAGAAGAATGAAGCAAATGGAGTGTGTGTGTGGCTGAAGGGGTTTTGGCCATGAGGGTGCAGAAATGGGAGGAAAATATCTCTTACAAAGCATGGTTGAAGGCATGGTTGGAAGCATGGTCAAGCATGGGCTCAAGTATGGTGCAAGCATGGGTTAAGCATGGTTCTTTGAGTGGGAAGACAATTCAACATGTGGTCAATGGGGAGGTGTGCTGGCCGAAATGCATCAGCCCATGTGGGGTTGTGTTTGCATTTTAATTGTGGTTTAGAGTTGTGTTTAGGTGTATCTTTGATTATGTTTAAGATTAGGGATTTGTAAGAGAGTGTTTAGGGGAGGAAAATGGGTAATTAAGGTTGTCTAGACATAATTAGGGAGTGGCCTTGCACCATTAGTGAGTTAGATCCTCAAATTAGAGTTTAATCAACTCTAGACACAATTCCTTGATTTAGGGAATTGGTGAGAGAAAATACTATTCAAGATTCCAAGACTAGGAATCTTGAATTCTAAAAAGGGATTTAAGTTTAATCTAAACAATTTTAGGTTCTAATTAACCTTAATAAATTATTTTGGCTCTAGATTAATTAGGGAAATTAATTAACCTTCGATTAGAGCCTAATATTGCTTAGGTTAGCTTAATTACGTCATTAGGCGTAAAAACACTATTCTAGGGGCAAAATCGTAATTTTGCACAAAACTGCCCGGGACCACCGGGACTTGAACAGAGACCTCTAGACACACGAAAACATGTTTTTAAACCTCTGAGGAAAGTTTCGGGCTCAAACGGCACTTCTACCCGCGTAAAAACGCTATAGGGGTATTTTGGTCATTTTGACCCGAAACCGCAGAAAATGAGATTTTCGCTTCCGGAAGCATTCAAAGGCCATTAAATCCCCTTCAAACATTGAGTTGACCCTTTGAGGACGACCGAGTTGGTTATCCTCAAATTCGGGTCAGGAAATGACCTCGGGGGCATTTTGGTCATTTCCCTCAGACAAAAAAATCGGGGTGTTACAGCATTCATGGCATTAAGATTCATGTTAAAAGATACGGGCCTCGGCTAATGATATTTAGAACTTAATAAATGAACCTTACATATATGTTCACCATTTTCATAATTAAACCCGAGGTTCCTGGGGACGATGACGATGACACTTGTGTTATAGTCGGAAGCCCTATTGAGATTCTTGTATAAGTTTCTCATCCCTTTTCTTTTCCGTGTCGTCTCCAGACATGAATGAAGATGTAGTTCGTGATTTGTCTTGAGAGTGGATGAGGAGCTACGGAGATAACTTCCTTTTGGATAGTTGTCTTTAGAGTGATCGTATCTCAGTTATCATTTGTATTCTATTGATGGATATATATTGATGTCCTTAAGATTACAAGACATCACTACTATGATACAGTTATTGATATGTTATTATTATTTGAGTTATGTTATGTTATGATTGTATTTACCTGTTATTCGTTTCTAACATCTCTCTTACGCAGGCAAGGTAATGACGTTAGATATTTAGTATGCGCGGCTCACGATTTGGTATTTAAGTTTCAAAAAAAAAAATTTACCCATATTTTCACTAAAGTATTTTAAAGAAGTTTTGAGTTAAAAACTGGAACAAAAAAGTAATGACTAATAATTAACTTAAATGCGTCCTAGGCGTGTTGAGTTAAATATTAGGGTGTTACAATTAACTTGAAATCCAATGCCAACATGTTTCCTTGATTTAGGAAATTGGAGAGAGAAAATACTATTTTCTAGATTCCTTTCTCAAAGAATTAAAACTAGAAAAGAGCTTTGAGTTTCTCCAAGAAATCTTAGGTTCTAATTAATTTTAATAACTTATTTTAACTCTAGATTAATTATGAAAATTAATTAATCTTCGATTAAAGTCTAATATTGCTTAGGTTTGCTTAATTACATCATTAAGCTCAAAAACACAATCTTAGGGGCAAAATCATAATTTTGAACAAAAATTGCCCGGGACCACCGAGACTTGAACAAAGACCTCTAAACACATGAAAACATCGTTTTAAACCTTCAGGGAAAGTTTCGGGATTAAACGGCACTTTTACCTGCGTAAAATCACTACAAGGGTATTTTGGTCATTTGGACTTGAAACTGTAGAAAACGAGATTTTTGTTTCCGAAACCACTCAAGGGTCATCTAATCCCCTTCAAACATTGAGTTGACCCTTCAAGGACTGCCAAGCCGGCTATCCTCGAATTCTGAGCAGAAAATGACCTCAAGGGCATTTTGGTCATTTTCCTCTCAGACAGAAAATCGGGACGTTACAAGGATCCATGGTGTCAATGCTAATACATCATCAAGATCATGGTCTCCAGAGTTTCAAAATGGTTCTCTCTTGTTCTTAAGTTTCGGATTCTTTCCTTTTCTTTTTCTCTAAAATTTTCGGCCAACAATTGTTGAATGAACCCTCATGATAGCTTGATAATGAGAGTTCTAGTTGGTGACTTTATGTTCACCACAAAGAAATCTCTAAAGCTTGAGTTTTCATAAAGGTGTTATAATGTTCATTTATGGTTATATTTTTAAGGAATGATATCTTGAGTTCTAAGAACTCTAGGCCTCACTTTATCTTGTCATGATGAGTTTAGGTTAAGGTTAAAGTTCCTCTAAAGTCTTGAATAAGCTCTAATAACATATAAATGAACTTGCATATTTATTTTGAGGTTGCACTCATGTTTATATTCTTGCTTTGCATCTTTATTTTTAAGTCATCACCTAAGGACTCAAAGATTAAAACAAGACTTGCATTATCACCTAATTAATTCTTAAAGCCTTTCTATTTCGGCCTTAAAGTCGATTGTTGCTGGGCCTAAAGCACTAAAATAAAGAAATGAACTTGCATTGCATATTTATTTCAAGTCTTGCATATTTACTTTCAAGCCTTGCATATTTACTTCAAGTCTTGCATATTTAAATTTCAAGCCTTGCATATTTATTTCCAAGTCTTGCATATTTACTTTAAAGTTCTCACTTTACTTTGTAATGAAGAATAAAAATGAAGTGCATAGCGTGTTTATATTTTGTCATCACTTAAAGACCTTAGAGCTCAAAGACTTGCCCATTTTATCTCAAGTTAAAGTTTAATATGGAAGCATTCTTTGAATGTATAATTTCAGCCAAGTAATAATGATAACCTTGGAATGAGTTCCATCTAGTTACAAGGGCCAACAACCTATGTTCTAGGATTTTCTTTAAGCTTGATGAGTTTTATAAAGTTATGACCAACAAGATTTATGATTTTAACCATCTTCTAAAGAAGAATTAAATTGGTTACTGACCTAAGGTTGCTTCAGCCTCTTGATAAAATAAAATGGTTTGCAAAGAGTTTTAGAAGTCCTAAAATGATTCCAAGGGAAACTAGCAACTTATATGCTTTAGAAATGTCAAATTATATGTCTTTTTGGACTTGAATAGTTCGGCTCTGCCTTGACGTGTTTGTTGTTGTATGATGATGTTTTGATATGTTAGAATATGTTAAAATTATATATGATGAGGTAGGAACACTTCTATGCATGTTAGGAGAGAAACTAGCTTCATAAGAAAAACTGTAAAGTTGGAATTTAACGTGTGTTTAACCCCTTCAATCCTAATCAATGCCAAAACTGTTTTAGTATGATAACAATCAGTTTAGGATTGATTAATCATGAAAAATTTGGTTACATTTGAAGTAGGATTGAATTTTAGCACCTATAGAGAAACTAGTAACTAGAAAACCGTAAAAGTGCAATCCTAGAACTCTTAGAACATTTAATTTCTGGATTCTGTCCAGAAACCTCATAATATGGTAAACATGGTTTATAATTAGTTCTTAGGCATAGGAATACCTCATAATTAGTTTAGATTTAATTTATAGCGCCTTAGGCGAAGACGGAACCGAGAAAGGGTCTAAAACATAAGTTCTAGAACCTTGTAAGCATAGATATAGAACTCTGCCCTTAGAGTATGGTGCTGCCCAGATTTATTAAAGAACATAAAGGATAGTAAGATTCATTAGAAGAGAATCCTTAGGTGCATAAGAGGTTGATAGAGAATGATAGAATAATTACATCTCAAGTTTAAGGCCGGTAAGGGTCAAAGCATAAGATACCGTAGGATCAAGAGCATAATGAGTTTCAATGTTACATGTGAATGTATGTTTTATTTGAGAATATTATGTAAACATATGGAATTATGATTGAGGATACATGTTCTACTTGTTTATGTGGCATAAAGTAAATTTGGAAGAAATTCAGTATGCTGCCGTTATGCTGTTGAATTTCTGACAAATCTGGGGATTTATAAAGTTTTTGAAAAACCTACGAGATTTTCTTCATAAGATATGAGGTACTAAGATGAGTTCTTGGATGACACCGGTTCAGCTGAGCACCTCCAAAGAACTCATATGACATCGGTACCAAGATGTATTCTTAGGTGACACCGGTTCAGCCGAGCACCCCCAAGAAATGCCCCCTAGCCCGTACTAGATAGTCGGGATTATGATTATGATACGCTTATCGGGATTGATAAGTAAGAACTAGTGATGACTAGTTAGGTATGAGCTCATAACCTAGAGATGTAACACGTTCTGGGTGACACCAGTTTGGCTGAGCACCCCCAGAACGAATGTCTTTTAGGGTGGCCCCATGAGAAAGTAAAATATGATGATTATGTCACAAAGTTTTCCCCACATGAGGTTTCAGTTGCCACTCTATGCCACCATTATGATGCTTCTTGATGTTATGATGGATGTCCTTGCATTAAGTAGTGCCATGCATACATCCTTTACTATATTGCATTCATGACATTAAGATTCATTCTAAAATGAACGAACCTTGGTTAATTATATTTTAAAAGCTTAAAAATGAACTTAACGCACGCTCACTTATTTTATATACTAAACCCAAGGTTCTTGAGGACGTAGATGATGACACCTAGGTAGTAGGAGGCCCTTCTGAGATTCTTTAGCAAGATTTTCACTTCCTCTATCTTTTCTTTCCATCACGTCTTTAGATGGCGACGTTCGTGATTTTTGTGGACACCTCGACATGGGAGGTGCCTCATGATCTAGACCATGGATCATACCATTTTGTGGGTCGCTGTGTCGTTCGTGTATTCGTGTTTGTTGGGTGGCCCTTCAGTCACCATGTACATACTTATCAATTCTCTCCTGCCTCACCTTTCAACGACGACTTCATGTTCGAGTGCGCATGCCCTCTAGAGGAGCGGATCCGCCGCACCCCACCGACAACTTCTGCCATCCGGGACTACCCACAGTATGTGCTCCGCTCTCCCTTATCATTCTCCGAGACAGACCCTTCAGAGGACTCTGCCACTCAGGTACCTTCTGAGGGATCCTCCCCCACTGTACCGATGGACCTTGGGGAGGGTAGCGAGGCTTCTGTCACTCAGCCGATACATGGAGGATGGGTGAGGATGATTCCCTGCCATGGAGCTCATGCTCGGCCAATGCAGCACATAGCTACCTTGGCAGAGATAGCCCAGTGGATCGGATACGTCCCTCCTTTCCAGAGAGGCCCGCAGTAGGAGGCGACCATCGCGTTCTGGTACCCGAGCTTTGACTAGACTAGGATAGCCTCCTTTTGTCTTAAGGCTATCTATTTGTAGGCGCACTAGAGTAGGAGAGTTTGCTTTTATGCTTTCTGTCACACTTTCCTTTGTATTTTCTTTTTAGATGTATTCGTTTCATGTTGTACCAAACTAAGTCCCACTCTTCATAAGTGGGCATATCATATCATATATATATGCAGTTCAGTTTTATCGTGATGTGCCTTTACCTGCTTTATGTTATGATGTTTATGAGATGCTTGCTTTATTTCCTTATGTGCTTCATTGCTTATTGTGTCGCGCGGCTCTCACTTTGCTTTTATAATTCAAAAAAAATTTACCACTATTTTTCGCTAAGTATTTTAAAGTAATCAGGAAACTATGACGTAATAGACTAATGATTAACCTAAATATGTTCTAGAGTATTGGGTTAAAAATTAGAATGTTACACGAAAGAGTTTTAGAAGTCCTAAAACGATTCAAAATGGAACTAGTAACTTATGCTTGTTGAAAATGAAATTTTATGAATGACATGTATATATACGAATTCGATTCTACCATGATGTGCTTGGTGCTGTATGATGTTATTTTGATATGCTAAAATGTGTAAAAATTATATGTGTTAAGGTAGGAACCTTTCTATGCATGTTAGGAAAGAAACTAGTTTAACAGAAAAACCATAAAGTCAAGTTTTAGCATAGTTTTGACCCATTTATTTTTTGTTTCTACCCAAACTGTTTTAGTGTGATGATAATCAGATTAGGATTGTTTAATTATGAAAAACTTGGTAACATTTGATGTAGGATTGAATTTTAGCACCCATAGAGAAACTAGTAACTAGAAAACCGTAAAAATACAATTCTAGAACTCTTAGAACATTTAATTTTATGATTCTGTCCAGTGCCCCTATAATGTAGTAAATATGATTTATAATTAGTTCAAAGGCATAGGAATACCTCATAATTGGTTTAGATTTACTTTATAGCACCTTAGGCGAAGACGGAACCGAGAAAGAGTCTAAAACGTAAGTTCTAAAACCCCATAATCATAAAAATGCAATTCTGCCCTTAGAGTGTGATGCTACCCAGATTTACTAATGAATATAAATGCTAGTAAAAATTATTAGTAGTGAACCCTTAGGTGCATAAGAGGTTGATAGAGAACAATAGAATAATTATATCTCAAGTTTAAGACCCGTAAGGGTCAAAGCATAAGACACCGTAGGTTCAAGAGTATAATGAGCTATAATGTTACATGAGAATGTATGTTTTATTTGAAAATGATTATGTATACGCGTGAAATTATGATTGAGGATACGTGTTCTATTTGTTATGTGGCATAAAGTAAATTTGGAAGAAATTCGGTGTACTGCTACTATGCTGCCAAATTTCTGACAAATTTAGGGACTGAGAAAGTTTTTGAAAACCTATGAGAATTTTTCTTTAAAAGAGATGAGGTACTAAGATGTGCTCTTGGATGACACCGGTTCGGCCGAGCACCTCTAAGGACTCATGTGACATCGGTACCAAGATATATTCTTGGGTGACACCGGTTCGGCCGAGAACCCCCAAGAAAATGCCCCCTAGCTCGTACTAGAGAGTCAGGATTTATTTGTAATGACTAGTTAGGAACCTAGAGATGTGACACGTTCTGGGTGACACCGGTTCGTCCGAGCACTGCCAGAATGAATGTCTTTTTAGGGTGGCCCCATGAGAAAGTAAAGTATGATGATTATGTCACAAAGTCTTCCCACAGGAGATTTCAATTGCCACTTTATGCCACTATTATGATGTTTCTTGATGATTATGGTTAATACTCTTGCATTAAGTAGCGCCATGCATACATTATTTACTATGTGGCATCCATGATATTAAGAATCATTCTAAAATGAACGGACCTTGGCAAACTATGTTTTGAAGCTTAAAATGAACTTGATGCATGCCCACTTATTTTATACACTAAACCCAAGGTTCCTGAGGACGTACATGATGACATCTAGATAGGAGGTTGCCCTACTGAGATTCTTTAGTAAGATTCTCACTCCCTCTATCTTTTCTTTCCGTCACATCTTCAGATGGCAACATTCATGGTGTTTGTGGATGCCCCGACATGGTAGGTGCATTATGATCTGGACCATGGATTATACCATTTTGGGGGTCGCTGTGCCGTTCGTGTATTCATGTTTGTTGGACGACCCTTCACTCAACCTGCACATACTCACTGATTCTCTCCTACCTCACCATTTGGTGATGATCTCGTGTTCGAGTGCGCACGCCCTCGAGAAAAAGGGATTCGCCGCACCCCACCAACAACCTCTGCTATCCGGGACTACCCACAGTATGTGCCCCACTCCCCCTCATCATTCTCAGAGACGGACCCTTCAGAAGACTCTACCACTCAAGTACCTTCCGAGGGATCCTCCTCCACCGTACCGATGGACCTCAAGGAGGGCAGCGAGGCTACCGTCACTCAGCCGATACGTGGAAGACAAGTAAGGATGACTCCCCGCCATGGAGCCCATGCCCAGCTGATGCAGCGTATAGCCACGCCAGCAGAGATAGCTCAGTGGATCGGATACGTTTCTCCTTTCCAGAGAGGCCCGTAGTAAAAGACGACAGTTGTGTTCTAGAGCCCGAGCTCTGACTAGATTAGGATAGCCTCATTTTGTTTTGAGGTTATCCATTTGTAGGCGCACTAGAGTAGGAGAGTTTCTTTTTATGCCTTCTGTTGTATTTTCATTTTCCTTGTATTTTTCCCTTTCAGTTGTATTTGCTTTATGATGTATCAACTAAGTCCTACTTTTTATAAGTGGGCATATCATATTATATATATGCAGTTCAATTTCACTATGATGTGCTATTACCTACTTTATATTATGATGTTCATGAGATGCTTGTTTTATTCTTTAATGTGCTACATCGCTTGTCGTATCACGCGGTTCTCACTTTGTTTTTATAATTCAAAAAAAAAATTACCTGTGGTTTCCGCTAAGTATTTTAAAACAAAAAGGAAACTGCGACGTAATAGACTGATGATTAACCTAAATATGTCCTAGAATATTGGGTTAAAAATTAGGATGTTACATTATAGCTTATGAGCTCATACCTCATTAGTTGTCACTAGAATTATCTTATCTTTTTTGATAAGTTAAATTCCCGACTCTTAAGGTATGGGATAGGAGGCATTAGGATCACCTTTCATAACCTTTAATTCGAGGAGTTCAAAAGATCACTTCCTATTTGGATCACCTCTCATAACCTTCAATTCGGGGAGTCTAGAGGGATCACTTCTCTAGGTCACATACCATAACCATTAATTCCTAGAGTCTGGAGGATCTCTTACTGGATCACCTTTAATCTTGGCATGTTATATAAAGATGCAATCATTAATAACTCATCATTTCAACATTTCATGTTCATAAACTTCATGAAATCATGCATCTCAATTTATTAAGCATAATCATAACATACCATAATTTAAATCACATAAACATGCATCATATTTCATTGCATATATCGATAAGCCATATAAATTTAAACACATGAACATAGCTTTCACAAGATATCATTCACATCTATCTCATCAAAATTATCGATATTTACACTTATGCCCTAAAAGGGTCAAATTGCAATTTCTCAAGGGTTACGGGTCAAAATGTAAATACCACTTTTTAACACATAAAGATATTTATCATCAACCAATACTTTCAAGAGACATATAACTATTAGAAACCATATAAACCTATCATAAAACCCTTTTATGGCTATAGACCAAATTTTAACACACTTTAGGGGTCAAAGTGCAAAGTTGCTTATTTTTAATTCCTAACAAATGCCAACACTTCTAAAACTTTTTCTAAATATCATAAATAGTATTTTGAGCTCATGGACACATTCAACATCATTACTAGCTTTTTCAAACTCATTTGGCTGAAATTACATAATCAACAGTTCAAAACACAACTTTCCGCATTCTGCAAAACGGTTCCAATCTAACATTCAAAACTACACTTTTATGCCTCTAGGACACCAAGAAAAATTTTTACAACAAATATAAGTAATGTTTAAGTATGTGAACAACATGAACAACCTTGAACAACTCTTGAACAGAATCAAAAAATTAGTCTCCTTAAGGCTTCACAAAATCATAATTTTAATCCTTTCTAGTTACTAGACTTTCCTAAAATGCTAAGAACAATTTTTATGAAAATTATTAGTGATTCTCAAGTGTGTGAATAGAAATGAAGAGTGGTGAATAGTAGTGAACAGGGCCAAACAATAATAAAAAAATTCAGCATTCTAAAAACTTTATAAAAACACAATTTTGATTCTTTTTATTTACTAGTTCATCCCAAAAATGCTAAAAATGATTTTTACATCAATTATAAGTAATTTATACACTTCCAAACCTTTTAAATCAGTATCCTAACCATTTTATTTAATTTAGGTCAGTAACCTAAATCTTTTAATCCAAAAGCTTGAGAAAATACAATCTTTAATATCTTTGAATTTCTAATCCTAACAAAAGTTATTTGAGTAATTTAAAGACAAGATCAAAGCCATAAAAATAAAATAAACCAACCTTAATATCAAGAGCATCAAGAGTGTAACGCCCCGTTTTTCTCTAAACTTTTAAATGACCAAAATGCCCCTGAGGTCATTTTTACCCGAAACACGAGGACGGCCGGCTTTGGCCATCCTCATAGGGTTCATATGTTATATGAAGGGGATTGTATGATGGCGAATGTCCAACGGAGCAGAAAAACCTCATTTCTGAGATTTTTGCGCACAAATGACCAAAATACCCCTAACTTGATTTAAGGCCGTTTTAAGTTTCGACTCCGACCCGGACTCGTCCCGGAGATCAAAAATTATGTTTTAAGGCATGAACCATGTTGGTCTAAGTCCCGGAGGTCCCGAGCAACTTTTGGTAAAAATTACGATTTTACCCCTGCTTAGTGCATTTTAAGCCTAACGAGTTATTTAACTCAAACCTAAGCAATATTAGACTCTAATGAAAGGTTAATTAATTTTCTTAATTAATGTAAAGCTAAAATAATTATTAAAGGTTAATTAGAATCTAAAATTGCTTAGGGAAATTTGCAACTCAATTCTAATTCTTTCCTTTCTTTAAAGAAAAAACAACCATGAATAGTATTTTCAGTATTCACATTTCCTTTCAATGCTTTCTCTTCCAAGAAAAGTTGTCATACATCAATCAAGGTTTTCAATTCATTTCTAAATTAAAATATTTATGTCATTCAAATTCAAAAAGAATGAATTGTTTTTGTGGTCATTCAAGCTTTCAATCAAACTTTTCAAGACATTATGTCTTACACCACCTTACCTATGCTTTGGAAATTCAAAATTAGAAAATATTTTCTTCTTTTTGACATGGAAGGCATGGTTTTTTCCACTCTTTTACAGCCCAAAATTTTATGATTTTATTCATTTAAAAGGTTTGGAAATAAGCTACATTTTTAGCCATACCTTAAGCCATGTAACACCCCGATTTTTCTGTCCGAGGGAAATGACCAAAATGCCCCTGAGGTCATTTCCTGACCCGAATTCGAGGGTAACCAACTCGGTCGTCCTCGAAGGGTCAACTCAATGTTTGAAGGGGATTGATTGGCCTTTGAATGCTTTCGGAAGCGAAAATTTCGTTTTCCGCAGTTTCGGGTCAAAATGACCAAAATACCCTTATAGCGTTTTTACGCGGGTAAAGGTGCCGTTTGAGCCCGAAACTTTCCCCAGAGGTTTAAAAACATGTTTTTATGTGTCTAGAGGTCTCTTTTCAAGTCCCAGTGGTCCCGGGCAGTTTTAGTGCAAAATTACGATTTTGCCCCTAGAATAGTGTTTTTGAGCTTAATGACGTAATTAAGCAAACCTAAGCAATATTAGGCTCTAAACGAAAATTAATTTATTTCCCTAGTTAATCTAGAGTCAAAATAATTTATTAAAGTTAATTAGAACCTAAAATTGCTTAGATTAAACTTAAATCCCTTTTTAGAACTCAAGACTCCTAGTCTTGGAATCTTGAATAGTGTTTTCTCTCTCAAATTCCTTAAATCAAGGAAATGTGTCTAGAGTTGTTTAGACTCTAAATTGAGGATTTAACTCACTAATGGTGCAAGACCACTCCTTAATTATGTCTAGACCACCTTAATTATCCATTTCCCTTGCCTAAACACTTTCTTACAAATTCCTAATCTTAAGCATAATCAAAGATACACCTAAACACAACTCTAAACCACAATTAAAATGCAAGAAACTCTCCTCCCTTGGCTGATGCATTTCGGCCAGCACACTCCCCTTTGGCCACATGTTTAATTATTTTCTCACTCAAAGAACCATGCTTGAGGCCATACCTTGAACCATACCTCACCATACCTTAAGCCATACCTCACCATGCCTCAAGAACACATTATCTCACCTCATGGAACTCATGGATGCCTCCATTCTGCACCCTCATGGCCGAAACACATCAGCCCACACACACACTTCATTTGTTTCATTTCTCTATAAATAGAATGCCTTGAGGAGCTTGCACCACTTTTAGATCATTTGCTAAGTTTAGGAGCACTCAAAGCTTTTCTTTTTCTCTCAAAGTTCTAGTGTTCTTCAAGCTCTTCAAGTTCTTCAAAGTTCTTCATCATCTTCATCTTCTTCTTCCATCTTCAAGTTCATCACATCAAGTAGGGATTTTCTTTCATGTATTCTTTTCTTTAAAGTTCTTGCTCTAAGTTTTATGTTTATAGTTTCTCTTGATTCTCTTTAGAACTTCTCTTCCATTCTTCTTGCTTTTCATTTTCGGCCATAGGCCTTGGAGTTCATAGAAATGAGAGCTTGATGATGAGAGTTTCATGATGATGTTCATCACTTGAAACAAACTTTAGAGCTTGATCTTTGTTCTTGAGCAAAAAATGTTTTTAGTTTTTCCTTTCTTGAACTCTTGAGAACTTTGGCTTTGATGATGTTTTAAAATGGCTCTATGAACTCAATGATGAGGACTCATGATGTTGGTGTTAACATATCATCAAGATCATGAACTCTAGAGTTTTAAAATGTTCCCTTTTCTTCTTGAGGATTTCGGCCATTTCCTTAATTTTCAAGGCTTCATGGTTTGATTTCCTAAAAATATTATGTTAAGTTTTAAGAACTCTAAGCTTGACTTTACCTTGTTTGGATGAGTTTGGGTTATGGTTTAAGTTCCTTTAAAGTCTTGTTAAGAGCTCTAGAAAGATAAAATGAACTTGCATAATTTATTTTATGCTTGCATTCATATTTACATTCTTGCTATGCATCTTTACTTTCAAGCTATCACCTAAGAACATAAAGATTAAAATGGAACTTGCATCTTCACTTAATTTAATTCTCGAAGCCTTTCTATTTCGGCTTTAAAGTCGATTGTTGTTGGGCCTAGAGCACTAAAATAAAGAATTGAACTTGCATCATCACCTAATTAATTTCTCGAATGCCTATCTATTTCGGCCTTAAAGTCGATTGTTGTTGGGCCAAGAGCACTAAAATAAAGAATTGAATCTTGCATATTTACTTTCAAGCTTGCACGTTTAAGTTTATGCCTCACATATTTACTTTCAGGCTTGCACATTTAAGTTTATGCCTTGCATATTTAATTTGTATCATCACTTTATTTTGTAAGCAAGATTAAAAATGAAAAGCATGAGCGCGTTTATTTTATGTCGTAACTTAAGAACCTAGAGCTCAAAGACTTGCCCATTTCATTCCAAGATAAAGTTTAATGCGAAACCTTTCTTTGAATGCATATTTTCGGCCAAGTAGTGATGATGGGCTTGCAATGAGTTTTCATCTAGCTACAAGGACCAATAGTCTACGTTCTAAGTTTTCCTTAAAGCTTTACAAACCTTTTCAAGGTTATGTTGTCATGAGATATGACTTTATTCCCTTTTAGGAGATGAAATATATTTTGGTCATTGACCTAAGGCTTCTCTTAGCCTCTTGATGAATTAAAATGATTTGCAAAGAGTTTTAGAAATTCTAAATTGATTCCAAGAGAAACTAGTTAACTTATGTACCTAGAAATGTCAATTTAACTCTCTTATTAAAGTTAAATGTTTTCGGTTCTGATATGATAAGTGTGATGCTGTATGATGATGTTTTGATGTGTTGGAATGTGTGAAAATATCATATGATGATGTAGAAGCGATCCTATGCATGATAGGTAAGAAACTAGCTAACTAGAAATACCGTAAAGTTGGAATTTGACATAGTTTTAACCCATTTGTTTATGGATTCTGTCCAAACTGTTTTAATGGGAACATAATCAGATTTAGATTGTTTAGACATGAAAAACTTGGTATCATTTGAATTCGAATTGAATTCTAGCACCAATAGGGAAACTAGTAACTAGAAAACCGTAAAAATGCAATGTAGAACTCTTAGAACATTTATTTTTCCGGATTCTGTCCAGCACCCTTACAACATGATAAACATGATTAATAATTAGTCTTTAAGCATAGGAATGTCTCATAATTGATTTAGATTTAATTCATAGCGCCTTAGGCGAAGACAGAACCAAGAAAGGGTCTAAAACGTAAGTTCTAGAACCCCGTAAACACAAGTTAGAGATTTTGCCCTATGCTATTCAGATTTCAGTATGAACGTGTGGATTAGGAATGATGATTAATTAAGAGCCCTTAGGTGCATAAAAATATGAGCGACGGATGTTAAAGAACTATATCTCAAGATTAAGACCCGTAAGGGTCAAAGCATAAGCTACCGTAAGGGTAAGCGTTTGAATGTTTTATGATGATGCATGTAGTATGCAAATGATGATGATGATATTCATATGAGGAATTCATGAGGATATATGTTTGTGTGGCATAAAGCAAATTTGGAAGAAATTCGGCGTAATGCCTTCGTGCCGCCGAATTTCCGACGAATTTGGGGACTTAAAGAGATTTTGAAAATTAAGGTACTAAGATGGGTTCTAGGATGACACCAGTTCGGCCGAGCACCTCCATAGAACTCATGTGACATCGGTACCATTTTTATACTCTTAGGTGACATCGGTTCGGCCGAGCACCCCTAAGAGAATTGCCCCCTAACCCGTACTCAGATAGTCAGGATTTATGATTTATTATACGCTTATCGTTAAGTGGTAAGTAAGAACTAGTGACGACTAGTTAAGGTATAAGCTCATAACCTAGATGTATGACACGTTCTGGGTGACATCGGTTCGGCCGAGCACCCCCAGTTCGATTGTCTTTTAGGGTGGCCTATGAGGAAGAGACGTTTCATGATTATGATTATGTCACTAAGTTTGTCCCATATGAATGTTTCTATTGCCACTTTATGCCACCAAGTACGATGATGCTTGACGTTATGTTTATGTATGTGCATTAGGTAGTGCCATGCATACATCTTCTATTATGTTGCATTCATGACATTAAGATCATCCTAAAATGAATGGACCTTGACTAAAGTATATTTTAAAGTTTAAAATGAACTTAATGCATGTTCACTCATTTTGTATAAACCCAAGGTTCCTGAGGACGTAGATGATGACACCTAGGTAGTAGGAGGCCCTACTGAGATTCTTTAGCAAGATTCTCACTCCCTCTATCTCTTTCTTTCCGTCACGTCTTCAGATGGCGACGTTCGTAGTGTTCGTGGACACGCCGACGTGGGAGGTGCACTATGACCCGACTCACGGGTCATACCATTTTGAGGGACAGTGCACGATGCGGGTTTTCATGTTCGTAGGACGCCCCTTCGCTCATCCCGTGCACACCCATCGCTTCTTCCCGACTACACCCTATGGCGACGATGAACGGGTTTTTGAGCGCGCGCGAACGCATGACGAGAGAGTGCTCCGCATGCACACCGCCGCCCTAGCCATGCGAGACTATCCCGATTACGTGCCCCGGACTTACTTCTCGGAGACCGACCCGTCCGAGGACCCGCCTACCTATCCATATAGCGAGAGCTCCGCCCCCTCTCCCCCACCATTGAGGGAGGGCAGTGAGGATACTGTGGTTCAGCCACGGCTTGCACGACGACCGGAGATGCAACCATACCGCGAGGGACACGCCCGATCTCCGTTCCGCCTCTTCACGTCCGAGGAGCTCGCCCAGTTTCCCAGATATTTGCCTCGTTCGCGAGATGGACGCCAGTAGGAGGTGACGATCGTCCGATGGAGTACCTGGTTAGAGCACACACCACTTAGATGGGGATAAACCTTCTTTTGTTTAGAGGTTATCCCATTAGATGCACTCGGGTAGGGGAGTAGATTATGTTTATGCTTATGTTGTATTTTCTTTCATGTATTCCCTTGTACTAAATTAAGTCCCACACTTATAAGTGGGCAAGATATATATATATGCGATGATATTTAGTGTTGTTCATGTTGTGCCTTATGTTATGATGTCGTGAGATAATTGTTTTACTTTACATGGTTTACCGCTTATCGCATCATGCGGCTCTCACTTTTTATTTCAAAAAAAAATTACCCGTATTTTCCGCTAAGTGTAACACCCTAATATTCGACCCAATACTACTAGTACATACTTAGGCCAAATATTAGTCGTTACTTGCTGGCATGGTTCATCTTCTTGGGAAAATAGACTTAACGAAAATACGAGCCAACTTTTTTTTTGAAATCGTTACTTAAAATAAAAGCCGCGCGTAACTTTACAAGTCGGTATCATAGTATACGGAACGATAACATAGGAATGGCTCCAAACCATAACATCGAACATAACATCAATCATAACTGAAATACCTCATAGATAAAATGCCTACTCACTGGGCAGGACTCTTCAAGTACATAATGTATAAATAAATACAACAGAAAACAGAAATACATCAAAAAGAACTGAAAAAAAACATCCCAATCCCCGTGCAATCTATGATGGATAACCCCAACGCAAAAAGGGGTTTCATCCATACTAGTGGTGTGCGTGCACTAAGACCTACCCTCTGTCTATGCAATGAGATCACGGGTATGGAGGGACGTAACCAATCCATGGGCGGAGCTCGGTCGGGGCAGGCATGCCCTGTGACTGGATGGGCCGCCCACGTCGAGGTCGTGGTCCTGGTGCCGGAGCTCTCCGACGCTGGGTAACCGTTTCCTCGCTACCCATCGGTCGCTGCGGTGGAGTAGGGGCAGAGTCCTCATGACCCATAGGGACATCCTCTATAGGGTCCTCCTCCGAGTGTTGTGTCAACGGCACATATACCGGCAAATCGGTTGAATGGTCAAAGGGGGCCTGCAGGTTCTACTCCCATTGGGGTCATGCATGCTCGAAAATCGCGGGATCGTCATAGGGGGATGCTGGGGTGAAGTGGTGGCTATAGACACGGTGCAAAAATGGCCGTCCAACGAACATGAATACACGTAAGGTACATCGGCCCTCAAAATGGTAGGACCCATACTCCGGGTCGTGGTGGATCTCCCACCGTGGAGTGTCAATGAATAGGACGAAGGTCGCCATCTCGCTCTGAAGACGTAATGGAAAGGAAAAGATAGAGGGAGTGAGATTCTTACTAAAGAAACTCAGTAGGGTTTTCCTTCTATCCTAGGTGTCATCATATACGTCTCCAGGAATCTCGGGTTTATTTATAAAATAATGGACATACATAGGTTCAGTTATGAGTTTTCCAAAATCTCATTTTCTGAGAATCCGTTCTTTTTATCATGGAACTTGTGTTACATAGGCTTTATACTAAAGTCATAGACATAAATCATGTAGCTTGGTACGTAGAACGTAAATCATATAACTGGTACATGGAACATAAATCATATAACTGGTACATGGAACATAAATCATATAACTGGTTCATGAAACATAAATCATATAACTGGTACATGGAACATAAATCATATAACTGGTTCATGAAACATAAATCATATAACTGGTTTACTTAGGTGACATAAGAACCTTTACTTAACTGGGCCACCCTAATATTTCTCCCTTTTAAGAAAACTCTAGGTTATGAGCTCATACCACACTAGTCGTCACTAGCGTCTAGACTTTATCCATTTGGATAAGTCAACTTCCCGACTTTAAGTACGGGTTTAGGGGGCTAGAATCACATTGTCCCCACCCTTAATTTGGTGGTTTCAAAGGATTACATTCTTATGTTCTAAGTCATCCTAAGTTTAACATGTTTCTTTAAGATGCCACATAATTAATGCATAACACATAATTACTACCTCGGTATCTCTAAAGTTCTTTTACAGAAATAATAACATGTTAATACAAGCTATCACATAGGGATAATAGTTCACATGGCACCATACACGTCATGAGCTAACACATCAATTCATCATCAAACTTAGAGGCGCATAATCATCCCTTAAGGTAAAAATCCCTAAATCGGGTAACCTCAACTTTCCCATTACTTTCTAGTATGTTTATGGGATTGATTAACCTCATTACCATAATCCATTAAGTTCTAAATCCTAATTAATTATGGTTGGACAGCTTTATGTAGTTGTTCATATTTGATGAATTACGTGTTCTAGAAAATGCGTTTTAAGCCCTTTCTCGCATCTGAATTTTTCTATGGTGCAATAATTAATACCTAGGCCAATTATGAGTCACTCCCACACATCTAGACATAATCTAATGTGATTCTAAATATTTTATCAAGGCTGGGCAGAAACTCATTTTGCCATTCTTTATAGTTCTAGAATTCACATATTAAGCAAACAAAGTCACTAATAATGCTTTAAAGAGTCTAGAACAATTATCATATACTTGGCAAGGTATTACAACATATTTAGACCACCCAAAACAGAATTTAAGGTGCTGGAATTACTAAGGCAGAACCAAAAACCTTTAAGGCATAAAATCATGAGAAAAACCTTTCTTTCAACCATATAACTTGCTAGTTTCTCTTGGAACCTTTTTGGGACTTCAAGACCATGAAAAATCAAAATTTATTTTGCCAAAACTCATCATGGAACATCAAGGGCAGCGGCCATTTCGGCTTGCTCTTGACAATGATTCAAAACTTGAAAACATGTTTAAAAACCTTGGTTAAGTGCATCAAAGCTTAGAGAAATTCTAAGACATACATTATAGGCCCTTGTGGTTAAATGAAACTCATCCTAGAGCCATTTACACCACATGGCCGAATGATGTTCAAGGAGATACCTCCTTAATTTAATTCTTTTCTTAAGATGAAATGGGCAAGTCTTTAAGCTCTAAAGTTTCAAGTGATGACATAGAATAAACGTGCTATGCATTTCATTTTATAGTCCTTTAGAAAATAAAGTGATAGCACAAAGTAAAAGATGAAATGCATCTCCATTCTTATTCTTAGAGTTTAGTGATGACTTGAAATATAAAATGAGATGCAAAGCTTGAAACATAAACGTGCATTGTGCAAGTTCATTCATTATCTTGGGTCTTAGTGATGGCATACGAAATAAACGTGCTAATGCAAAGCATAAACGTAAACGTGGATGCAACTTCTTTTATATCTTGTTTAGAGCTCTTGCAAGTCTTTAAAGGAAACAAAGTTTCAACCCATAACTCATCCTCACAAGAAGAGAAAACACTAGTGTTGCTAAGTTGTATAAAAGAAAATCATATCCTCAAAGTCCATGAGGTGGCCGAATCCTCATCATGAGGAAACAACCTTATTTTTGAACTCTAGGGACCAAGATCTTGGTGGTTCAAACACCAACATCTCAAGTCCTCATCATTGAGTATTTTTACAATGCTCTACATTTATTAACATCACAAAACTCATGACCAACATAAAGGAAAGAAACCGAAACATACTTGGCCTAGAAACCAAATTTATGCTCTAGAGTTTTGTTCATGTGACATACATCAACATGAAGCCCTCATCATCAAGCTACCATTTTTCTAAGTCCCAAAGGCCTTCAAGGCCGAAAACTCAAGGGAAAAGAAATGAGGTTTTCAAGGTTCAAGAGAAACATAACTATGTCTTGAGCAAAACTTGAAAATAGTAAACTTATTTTTTTGAAAACTCAAGCTTTAGAGATTGTTCGTGTGACAAACATCATCACACAACTCTCATCATCAAGCTTCTCATATTTCAAGTCCAAGAGGCCTCCATGGCCGAAACCTAAACAAAAGAAAAGGAAAGTTTCAAGACATCAAAGAAACATAACTCATTCTTGACCAAGACATGAAAAAGAGAAACCTTTCTTGGAAAAACTCAAGCTTTAGAGTTTGTTCATGTGACAAAGGCCAACATGAAGCACTCATTACAAAGCTACCATTTTTCCAAGCACCTTAAGCCTCCATGGCCAAAACATCTAGGAACAAAAAGCTCAAAAAGAGTTTTCATGAAAAACATAGCCTTGTCTTAACCAAACATGAAAAAGATAAAACTTTTCTCAAACAAAACACAAGCTTTAGAGGTCTCATGTTAGGATGAACACATGGTTATCCCAAGAGAGCACTCATCATCAAGCTCTCCTCATTTTGGTCTAGAGGCCGAAAATGAAAGAAAAAGGAGAAAGGATGGAACTTTTTCTTAAGAAAGGTTCAAGCTTTAGAGGCCTCACTTTAAGATGAACTCATGGTTTCATCTTTGAGAGCACTCATCATCAAGCTCTCACTACCATGGCCTTAAGGCCGAAAATGAAAAGGAAGAGAAAAGAAGAAACCAAAATAATGCTTGGGAAGAAAACTTACTAACAACACAACTTTCAAGCAAGATAAACATTGAGCATGAAAATAAAAGAAAGCATTCTTGAAGAGCTCCCTACCTAGAGTTTGGGATTTGAGAGGAAGTGAAGAAGATGAAGAGGTTGGAGAGGATGAGCTCTTGAACTTGAGAGAAAGAAACTCAAAGTGCTCTAACTCAAAGCTTTAGTGAAATGAACAAAGGTGCTTCAAGTTCCCTAAGCTACCTATTTATAGAGAAGTGAAATGAATTGAATATTGGAGGCCTTTTGGGGGGAAGAATTCGGCCACTTTTACAGCCACATGAGGGAGGAAAAATCTTGTTCAAAGCATGGTGTAAAGTCATTCAAAGCATGGTGAAAAGTCTAGCTATGCATGTCCTAAAGTATGGCTAGCATGTACCTTATTTTCAAACCTTTAAAAATGCATAAAAACTTAAAATTTTGGGCTGCAAAATCTGAAGAGAAACCATGCTTCTCATGCCCAAAAAGAGAAGAAAATTTTCTAGACTTAAATTCCAAAGCATAGGTAATGTGTTGTAAGACATGTTGTCTTGAAAAAGTTTGATGGAAAGCTTGAATGACCACAAAAACAAATCATTCTTTTTGAGTTTGAAAGACATAATTATTTTCATTTTAGAAATGAATTGAAAGCCTTAATTGACCATATAAAATATTCTTTGAGTCTTGAGTGACAATTTTTCTTGAAAGTTGATCATTGATTGAAAGTGTTCAAGACATATGTCACAAGATAGCTTGAACACATAGACTAACTTTTTGATGGTTTTCTAGGGGAAAATGGCGCCATTCTTGGCAGCCTTGGGGAGGAGAAATATCTCCTTAAACCATGTTCTAGAAGTGTGCTTTGGTGTGACATAGATTAGTCTTAGGATTAAAAGTTGCTAAGTAGGTACTTAGGTGCACTAATAGGTTAATTAAAACCACAAATCCCTAGGTTAGAAGTGGTCTAGAAGGATTAGGGGAGTCAACACCTCTAAGACTAGTGATGTGGGTGTGACAACTTGTCTTGAAAAGAAAAATTGATGTGAATAGTGGAAACACTATTTGACACTATTCACAGATTCTTATTCCTTTTTAAAGAATAAGACTAGGATGAGATTTGAATTTCCCTAAGCAATTTTCGGTTCCAATTATTTCTAAATGATGGTTTTGGCTCTAGATTAATTATGGAAATTAATTAACCTTTAATTAGAGCCTAATATTGCTTAGGTTTGGAGTAACACGGCTCATTAAGCTGAAAATGCGATATGCAGGGGCAAAACCGTAATTTTCACCAAAAGTTGCCCGGAACCTCCGGGACTTAAACAAACATAGTTCATGCCTTAAAATCATTGTTTTGAACCTAGAACAAAGTCCGGGTCGAAACGGACCTTAAAACTACCTTAATTCTGTTACAGGGGTATTTTGGTCATTTACGTGTAGAAATCTCAGAAATGAGGTTTTCCTGCTTTGTTAGGCACTCATGCTCATACAATCCCCTTCATATAACATATGAACCCTATGAGGATGGCCAAAGCCGGCCGTCCTCGTGTTTCGGGTAAAAATGACCTCAGGGGCAATTTGGTCATTATGAAAGTTTAGCGAAAATCGGGGCGTTACACTAAGTATTTCTAAGTAAAATTGAGAACTATGAAGTAACAGACTAATGTTTAACCTAAGTATGTTCTAGAGTATTGGGTTAAAAATTAGGATGTTACAGGCCATGCATAGCTAGACTTTTTACCATGCTTTGAATGACTAACACCATGCTTTGAACAAAGATATTTCCTCCCCCATGTGGCTGTAAAGTGGCCGAATTCTTCCCCCCAAAAGGCCACCATCATTTTACTTCTCTATAAATAGGTAGCTTAGGGAACTTGAAGCACCTTTGTTCATTTTACTAAAGCTTAGAGTTTAGAGCACTTTGAGGTTTTCTCTCAAGCTTTCAAGAGTTCTTCAAGCTCAAGTTCTTCCTCTTCTTTTCAAAAATCACAAGGTAGGGAACCTTTCTCAATATGTTTTTCATTTCTATATTGAATCTTGTTGGGAAATGATGCAAGGTGGAACCTCCATGTTGCTTCTTCATTTTTCGGTTTCTTCCTTTTCTTTTCCTTTCATTTTCGGCCTCAAGGCCTTGAACATGAGAGCTTGATGATGAGTGCTCTCCAAGATGAAACCATGAGTTCATCTTAAAGTGAGGCCTCTAAAACTTGAACCTTTCTTAAGGAAAAGTTCCATTCTTTCTCCTTTTTCTTTCTTTTTCGGCCTCAAGGCCAAGATGAGGAGAGCTTGATGATGAGTGCTCTCTTGAGATGACCATGTGTTCATCCCAACATGAGACCTCTAAAGCTTGAATCTTGTTTGTGAAAAGTTTCATCATTTTCAAGTTTTGGTCAAGACAAGGTTGTGTTTTTCATGAAACCTTTTTGGAACTTTTGTTTCTTGATGTTTCGGCCATAAAGGCCTAAGGTACTTGGAAAAATGGTAGCTTGATGATGAGGGCTTCATGTTGATGTTTGTCACATGAACAACCTCTAAAGCTTGAGTATTCTTAAGAAAAGTTTTTTATTTCCAAGTTTTACTCAAGAAATAGTTGTGTTTCTCTTGAACCTTTAAAAACTCCATCTCATTTCTTTGAGGTTTCGGCCATGAAGGCCTTTGGAACTTGAAGAAAAAATGGTAGCTTGATGATGAGGGCTTCATGTTGATGTATGTCACATGAACAAAACTCTAAGAGCTTGAACTTGGTTCCTAGACCAAGTATGTTTTCGGTTTTGTTCCTTTATGTTTACCATGAGTTTGGTTTTGATGGAAGTTTAAAACATAGTAAAATACTCAATGATGAGGACTTGAGATGTTAGTGTTTGAATCATCAAGATCTTGGTCCCTAGAGTTCAAAAATGGGTTATTCTTCTTAATGAAGATTTGGCCATCTTCAAGTTTTATGGTCATGATTCATTTTAAGTATTCAAGCACTAGTAGTTTCCTTTTCTTGTGAGGATGAGGTTTGGGTTGGAACTATGTTCTTTTTTAAAAAGTCTTGCAAGAGCTCTAGACAAGATAAAAGTAACTTGTATTCACGTTTACTTTATGCCTTGCATAGCATGTTTATTTCTATGCTATCACTAAACCCCAAGATAAGGAATGAACTTGCATAATGCACGTTTAAATTCTAAGCTTCGCATTCCATGTTATATTTCAAGTCATCACTTAAGAACTTAAAGATGTAAAACGAGAGCTTGCCTATCACCTAAAATAATCTCGAAGCCTTTCTATTTCGGCCTTAAAGTCGATTGTTGCTGGGCCTAGAGCACTAAAATAAAGAATGGAACTTGCATATTTACTTTCAAGTTTTACATATTTACTTTGAGCCTTGCACATTTAATTTCAAGTTCTTGCATTTCATATTTACGTTGAAGCTCTCACTTTACTCTCTAATGAAGAATAAAATGGAATGCATAGCACATTTACTTTTATGCCATCACCTAAGAGACTAAAGCTCAAAGACTTGCCCATTTCATCTTGAGAAAAGTTAAATCAAGAGGTATTCTCTTGAAATGTATTCGGCCATGTGATGATGAAAGCTCTAGGATGAGGTTTTCATTAGTTACAAGAGCCTATAGTTTACGTTTTAAGTTTTTCCTAAACATAAGTGACCTTTGAAAGTATTTTTGAGTATGTTCTTACATTTAGAATTTCAACCATGAGTAAATTTAAAGAGTTGATGCCCTATGTATTTTATGAAAGTTCTTGACAAGTTAAATTGATTTCCAAGGTATTTTTGAAGTCTTAAAATTGTTCCAAGAGAAACTATTTACCTATGTGCATGAAAAAGAAAGTTTACACATGATTTGATGACTTACCAATTTCGGTTCTGCCATGATCATTTCCAGCACCTTAAATTATGTTTTGGGTGGTCTAAATACATTTGAATACCTTGCCAAGTATATGCTAATTGTTTTAGACATTTTAGAGCATGTTTGGTTACCTTAATTGCTTGAAATGTGAATTCTAGAACCCCATAGGTACAGAAAATATGAATTCTGTCCAGATTTATTAAACACCGATAGAATCACATTATATGATGTCTAGATCAGTGAGAGTGACTCATAATTGGCTTAGGTATTAATTGTTGCATCATAGAAAAAGTCAGATGTGAGAAAGGGTTTAAAACGCATCTTCTAGAACACCGTAATTCATCTAATACAAGCTTACTGCCAAGGCTGTCCAGCCATGATTAATTAGGTTTTAGGACTTAATAAATCATGGTAATGAGGTTAATCAATCCCTTAGAGGTATAAGAAAATAATTTGGAAGTTTGAGATTACCCGATTTAGGGATTTCTACCTTATGGGATGATTATGTGCCTCACATTTAATGATGAATTGATGTGTTAGCTCATGACGTATGTGGTTCCATGTGAACTATTACCCTTATGAGATGATTTGTAATCTCATGTCATTGCTTCTTTAAAAGAACCTTAGAGATGCCGAAGTGGTAATTATGTGTTATGCATTAATTATGTGGCATCTTAAAGTAACATGTTAAACTTAGGGTGACTTAAAACATGAGAATGTAATCCTTTGAAACCACCAAACTAAGGGTGGGGACAATGTGATTCTAGCCCCCTAAACCCGTACTTAAAGTCGGGAAGTTGACTTATCCCAAGGGATAAAAGTCTAGATACTAGTGACGACTAGTGTGGTATGAGCTCATAGCCTAGAGATTTCTCAAAAGGGAGAAATATGAGGGCGGCCCCAGTTTAAGTGAAAGTTTAATGTCACCTAAGTAATCAAGATAAGTTATCATGTGCCAAGTACCAAGTTATATGATTTATGTTCTATTGATCCAAGTTATATGATTTATGTTCTATGATCCAAGTTATATGATTTATGTTCTATGATCCAAGCTATATGATTGAAGTCCCACAGTTTATTTCCCATGATTTATGTAAATACAAGTGATATGTTAAAAGGAACAGATCTCGGAGATTGAGACTTTAGAAAACTCATAATTGAACCAATATATGTCCATGGTTTTATAAATAACCCGAGATACCTGGAGACGTAAATGATGACACCTAGGATAGGAGGAGAGCCCCTACTGAGTTTCTTTAGTAAGAATCTCACTCCCTCTATCTCTTTCTTTCCATTACGTCTTCAGAGCGAGATGGCGACGTCAGGTCTTGTTTATTGACACACCCCGGTGGGAGGTCCACCATGACCCGGAGCATGGGTCATTCCATTTTGAGGGCCGATGTACTGTGCGCATCTTCATGTTTTTGGGACGGCCGTTTGCACACCCCGTATATAGTTATCGCTTCTCCTCGACATCCCCCTATGGTGACCCCACGATCTTTGAGCATGCACGGCCACGACATGAGAGGAACTTACGGACCCACTCTGCCAGTTCAGCGGACATACCGGAGTATGTGCCATTATCGCAGCACTCGGAAGAGGACCCTGTGGAGGACTCCCCCATGGACCATGAGGGCTCTGCCCCCACTCCACCTCTGCGACCGATGGGCAGCGAGGAGACAGTCACTCAGCGACGGAGGGCTTCGGTGCCCGGACCACGACCCCGACGTGGATGACACGTTCAGTCACAGGGCATGCCTGCACCCGCCGAGCTCCACCCGTGGATTGGCTACGTTCCTCCTGTGATTCTGCTG
Organism: Dalbergia cochinchinensis; assembly: GCA_031216125.1. Taxonomy (NCBI): domain Eukaryota; kingdom Viridiplantae; phylum Streptophyta; class Magnoliopsida; order Fabales; family Fabaceae; genus Dalbergia; species Dalbergia cochinchinensis. The sequence goes on along the minus strand of CM062375.1, from coordinate 18,574,428 downwards.
TGGAGATTGGAGGGTAGTCCCTTAGTGCACGCACGGCACGTAGTATGGATGAAACCTCTTTTTTGTTGAGGTTATCCACCTTAGGTTGCACGTGGGTAAGGATGTTTCTTTCTAGTTCTTTTCTATGTATTTTGTATTTCCGTTGTATTCCTGCTTACCATGTACTTGAAGAGTCCTGCCCCGTAGGGTAGGCATATTATATATGAAGTATTTCAGTTATGATGATGTTATGATTCGGAGCCACTTCTATGTTTATATTTCTGCACTTTATGATACTGACCCGGTAAGATATGCGCGGCTTCTATTTTAAGTAATGTTTTAAAAAAAAATTAGCTCGTATTTTCATTAAGCTATTTTTCCAAGTAAAAGAACCATGACAGTAAGTAATGACTAATATTTGGCCTAAGTACGTACTAGTAGTATTGGGTCGAATATTAGGGTGTTACAAAGAGGCTAGAAATAATATAATTTAAACATATCCATAATAAAAATTCCTATTAAGATTAAAGAGGTAAGTTTTTGAGCTTTACAGATTTAAGTGATAGCAAGAATCATAAACATGCTATGCAACCCCATTTTTAATCTTTATCATTATAAGGTGATAACTTGGAAAGATAAACATGATATGCAATACTTGAAATATAAAGATGCAAGTTCATTTTTAGATCTTCAAAGTTTAGGTGATAACTTGAAATATAAACATAAAATGCAATACTTGGAATTTAAACGTGAGAATGCAAATTCATATTATTATCTTCAAGATTTAAGGTGTTGACTTGAAATTAAATATGATTATGCAAGGCTTGAAATTTAAATATGATATGCAAGAGCTTGAAACATAAATATGGATGCGAGTTCATTTATTATCTTGTTAAACTCAAAACTTTTAGAGAATTAAACTCTTTAACCTCAATTAATCTTAACAAAGGAAGTGAGATTTAGAGTCCTTGATTATCATGGTTCCAAGAACCTTATTTTATGGTCTTATCATCAAGCTTATTAAAAGTTGAATTATAAGCAAAGAGCAAGGAAATAACATGAAATAAAATCCCTACCAAGTTGTTTCTTGTTTAATAAATAGAAAGCTTGATCTTCTATGAGATATGAAAGACAAATTCTGGTCTTAGTGATGGTATAAAATCCGACCAAGTAAAGATGAAATGGTGGAAGGATTTTTATTGTGTTTCTGTGTTTGGTAAAGGAAAGTTTAAGTGTTTAGGGGTTGATTTATGGTTGGAATGTGTATGCTTGAGGTTTACAGCCTGGTGAAGGGTTGGGAATTGAGTTTCTTGAGTGTGAATAAGGAAGAAGAAGAAAGCTTGAAGTCTTGAGAGAATTAGAGAACTTTGAGTAAACTTTGAGCAAGAAAACTATCAAGTAAGGAAATGCTAAGGCTAAGAGTGTTTATGTGTGCATTTAGGCAATGGAAGAGCATGTATTTATAGGCCAAGAAGGACTATATGGCTGCTGCATTGTGGCTGGAAATTGGAGGTTTTATTTCATTTTTCAATTAAAGAAAACATAGAAAAAGAATACTTTATTCTTGTAATAATTTTGTTCATGTATAATGGATGAAAACACTAAAATATGGTGCTAATGGGAGGGAAAAAACTATGGCTGATACAGCTAAATATGGATAGATTTTCTTTTGATTAAACATAGCCAAAAGTAATGAAAAAGAAAGCTAAAGAAATGATGATAAGGTTGGATATGATTTTATGTTGGAAAAACAATAAAATATGGTGAAATGAAGCATGTATGGCTGCTGGTATCTGATGGAATTATGATCAGATTAGTGTTGTTTTACTAGTGGTAAATCATGTATTAGATGTGTACTTACCTAGGTAAAATATTAGGAACTGATAGGTTAGTGAAAAAGGTAAAAGGTTAAGTGTTTAGGATAAATCAAGACAAGGTAAAAAGAATAATCATATACTAGTAAATGAAGTTAATTTCAAATGAGTTAAAATCAATTTGTAGCATAAGTTCTAAAGTTAGGATAAGAAAATGTAAATATATTAGATTTTACCTAAACCGTAATCTTAACTTTGATCTCAACATCACTAATTTTATGAGCTCTTGTAATTAGGGAAAGGTAATTTAATTTTTACCTTAGCTAATTTTAGGCTCTAATTACCTCAAGAATTATTTTTAACCTTGGGTAATTAATTTTTAACTCAAGATTAATGAGTAAAATCAATTTGAATTGAATTAGAGCTTAATATTACTTTAATTAATTAAGTAAACTCATTAAGCATTTACTAGAGGTAAAAAGGTAATTTTACATAAAACTCTCTGTAGTTACCTGACATTGTCAAATTATACCTAAAATAGACATTTTGAACTTTTGGGTAAAAACTGGGTTCAAAAGTTATATAATTTCATGTAAAATTACCATAGGGGTAAAACGGTAATTTTATGTAAGGTAAAAATTGAGAATTGAAATTTTTATCTCCACGGCATATATAATCTCCATCAAGCATTAAACTAACCCCTCAAAGATAATCTGAATTAGTTATCTTTGATTTTCTAGATAAAAATGACCTTAGGGGTATTTTGGTCATTTTACACGGACAGAAAAATCGAGGTTTGCGACTTTCACATGAATCACTAATCAAGTCTCCCATAACGTTTTTCTAATGTTATTTTCCTTTATTGAGAATTATTCGGCCTCAGATTATCTGTAAAAATTACATAGGGGCATTTTAGTAATTTTTACATCACAGTAAAATTTGGGGCGTTACATTTAGCCTGACCCATATTTCCTTAGCTGTGTCACAAGTAATAATTTTGTCATATTTAGCTTTACTGAATGCACACGTAAGTAGGTACTTCGCTTTTGAGTTCAGTTGAACTCTGGCCTTTTGTTGTTCTATCCACCTACTTCTTGGGATTTCTCTAGATGTTGAGGGTGCCTCATATGTTCTCAGGACTTCCTCCCTTAGAACATAATCTCCCTCTTGTATAATTTAAAACAAAGTCAAGACTTGTGTATTTTATGAACAGCTCTATCTTATCCCTCCAATAAACATAATCTCCACCTTTAAAGAAAGGTGGTATGTTTATGGAGTGACCTTCAGCTATATGAATGTTTTGTGCCATTGCTCCTTAAATCTTTAACCTCTGCAGTTGTTAGATTACTCAACCCCTTAGAAGCCTAGCTCTGATACCACTTGTAGGAAATAAAGCACACAGGGGATTGAATTGTGTTCTTCACTTCCTTTTTCGATAGGTACTAAAAATCTTTTGACAAAAACTATCAAGAATAAAACTTGTAGTGCAGTGGAAAAAAATAGCGTCAAAGGGTTCAGAAAGAGAGTTTTCTGAACTGTATAAATAATGAAAAGAGTAAAACAAATTTCTAGTTATAAAGACTAAAGATATACAGATATGGAAATAAGGAGGAGATAAAAGAGATGAAGTGTACAATACAAGGAGATTTATACTGGTTCGGCCAACCTTGCCTACATCGAGTTCTTAACAACCGTTGAGTTCCACTAGCTCTTTCTCTGACCTGAGAAAGAATAATGATAGTCTTGCAGTAGCCTTCACAAGCTATGTTCAGTGACCAACAGACAATCTCTACTGTTACACACAAAGTAGTTCTTTACCAGTTTCTTCAAGTTGAACCGAGTAGGCTTGAACTAGCCTCTCCAAGCTAAAACTGTGATCAATAAAACTCTGTTACTATCATATTGCAAGTAGTATTTAACAAGCCTCTTCAAGCTATCTCACATTGATCACTACTGGATCAAGGTTATAAAGATTATAAGTTTGGGTTGCCACTTAAACTAATCTGTGCTCAAGATTTCTTTGAATATACAATGAAAAGATCTTGAAAATCTTGAAGAAATTCTTTCTAAAAATTTCTTCCAAAGAAGAACGTTTTGTCAATGAAGTGTAGAAAGAGGATTTTGTACAAGGAAATAATTTACAATCTGTAAAAATATAAACAGATGAAGGAAAATTTGGTAGTGTTTTTGCTCTATTGTATAACGCTAGTTACTTTTTTGGAAGAGCACTGCATCTCTTTATATAGAGGTGGACCGTTGCCTTTAGTTACATTTTCTAGGGACACGTGTTGATCATCCATTTGTGTCTTGGAAATATAGTCTAGAAGAATAATCAGTCTTCTTGTCAGATAGTTTTGCAGAAGCCGTTGTGAAATAGGGAAGTTTCTGATATCCATCGGAAACTTCTTCATACTTTTTGAACTTATGGTTTCTGAACATTTTCTTCTAGAACATAAGGACAATTGACTTTTGAAGGCAACAGAGATGACTTACCGGTTCTGACATCGGGGTTTGACTTTTCCTTGAACATATTTGAATTTGAAATTCAAATTTTCCCTCCTTCCATGTGATGTAGAAATCACTATTGATATGAGAAGCTTTATGAATCACGGCATCATTTCCTTGGTGAAAGAAAAGTCTTCATAACTTCAATCACTGATAGTTTATGATACAAACTTTATGAAGGTGATGATTGAAGATGGTGTAATGTCTGGTCTTCAGAAAATGCTTGATATCTTCTTGTAAGTATACTTTCTGATATCTAGGGCTACTTTCTAAAGTCTCAACAGCTCAGTTTCTTGTTGAGCTGAAGTCTTTATCAACTCGTTTAGTCTTCAATGCTTAGGTAAGGATATACTTTCACTTCTTTTTCATTTCAAATCTCATATCATAAGATAGACATGCTTACACATGCATAGTGAAAAATATATACTCATTTGAGTAAGTTTTGCTTTTGCTAAACGATAAAACCTGTTATATCTTTATAAGAAACTCAAGAGAAACATCAGTTCGATCTTCAACGTATTTTTTTTAATTGGTTTTATTGTCATTCAAAACACATCAGCTCATATGATAGGGTTCTGAGCTAGCAAGCATCACAAAAACATGGTAAAGTGGACCTATTCAACACATAACTGAATTTACATGTTTATATATATAACTTCCAAGACTACCTTATTAACATAGACTTATACTTTTATAAACATTAGCTTTATATCGAACTAACTACCCATGCAACAAATATGCAAAAACTCAAGACCAAACAACCTTTACTTTCATTTAGACATCTTATCAAGCACATGACATGCATATTTACTGATTTTTCGTGAATGATACTTCATACCTCTAAACACCCCATGCAAAGTCACATTTTCAAGCTCTCATGCATCAAAAACAAAGATACACACACACACACACACACATACATACATCCAACATTTAAATTTCCTCAAAATCTCATCCAAAACTCAACCAAAACATGATGTAAAATGGTCCCCAAATACCAAACTAGGATTGCATCATAGGGAAAGAAACCAAATATTATTCTCCAACAACATTCCAACATTACAAATATCAATGATAGAATTTACTTCAAATGTTTATCAACAGTCACAATAACCCAACAACATTCATATCAGGCATAAGCTTTAGAGCTCTAAAGTTTAACAAAACAAAAAGAGAGAAATAGAAACCTCTACCTTTAGATAAACCTTTGAGAGAAGGAAAGCATTGAACCTTCAAGGATAAAAGGAGAAGAAAAAGCACTCTCGTCCTCTAACAATGGGAGTCGCGGTCTGCAAAAAGAGAGATGAGAGGCTCAGGTTTTTGAACTAAAATGGAAATGGAGAGATCTTGTGATGGAGGGAATGAAGTTGGTTTGGATTTTTGGGAAAAAGGTGAAAATGAGATTGAGGTTAAGGTCTTGAAGCTTGATGAAGAAGGAGATAATGGAGGAGTATGTGGAGTGTATTGGAGAAGAAAGGAAAAGTGAATGATAGAGAGAAAGAGGGTGCCATATGTGAATGGTTTTGGGGGAGCTAGGTCTCTTCCTTTTTTAGTTGTATGTGTAAGTGATAAAGAAGGGTAGTTCAGGAATTCCAAAATAAAAGAGAAATAAAAATAATACTAAATATAAAAAAAATAACAATTTCACAAACATTTTAATTCAAACAAATATCATTATACTCGTGTCTTGGAATTTGAAATCGTAGATGGGAGGGAGCTCTAAATTTTTAAAATACTCTAATTTTTAATTATTAAATAATTCAATACAACAACTAATATAAACATACACTCACACTACTAAAAGGGGAACATGTAATTATTTATCATCTAGTTAATTAAGAAAACTAATTCCTAATTAAACTTAATTGATTATAATGAATACATAATTATAACTAAAAAGAAAAAAGGGCATTACAACACCATTTTTTTCAATTAAGAAAACACACATTTTCTCGAGAGTTATGCAAAAGGGATATTAAAAGAGTTAAGATATTAAATGTGTTATAGGGTGTGTTTGTTTTAATGTTTTTTATAAAAGTTATTATCTAGTTAAAAAAAATTATAATTGATATCCATTTCAATTTTACAACAAAATTTTTAAATAATGTATTTTTTTAATATTTGAGTAAAATTGAAATGAGTAATTTCTATAGAAAATAATTTTTTTCATTAAATTTTCAATTTTTTAATGGAAAGTAAGTTGAAACAAAGTCACTTTCGTTGCATCTGGCATTATGCAACGACTGCGGCTGCGCTTTTGAAACATTGGTGCCCTTCTTTGGCAGGTCGGCAATTCGCTGCCAGCGAACTCTCCTCCCTGCCCCCCAGCATGTGCGCGCATGCCTGGCAGATTTATTTCCTTCAATTTTTGTCCTGCCTTAATCTGCTAATTGCGAATTCTTTGCCTTTAAATCATTTTTTTTTTTTTTGGTTTTATGTCTCACAATCCACAAGTAGCAGATTGTGTTCCTAACCACCCCCCATGTAATTTCCCCGTAAATGCAATATGAGTGTGTTTTTACTTTTCAAACTCCATATACAAATCATTGAGCCGTCGCGGATACAGTTGCACTAGTGCTTTTGCTATTTAGCCCGTGGGATCACCTAACATCGTTTCCATAATCGATGAAAAATAAGTCATCAGTCCTCCTATACAGCACCTATCGGTTTGTACGCCAGACGGTTGTTCTTCAGAGATGAGATACACAATCTACCCATGCAGTGATTTATCTGTTGTTTTCTTTTTGATTGCGTTGGCACAGTTATCTTCCTGTGGCCATGCCCAAGTTGGCTGCATCGGAAAAGAGGGGCAAGCTCTTCTCATGCTCAAAGGAAGCTTCAAAGATCCATCATCAAGGCTTTCCTCTTGGGAAGGAAACAATTGTTGCCAATGGAAAGGTATAGGTTGCAACAATATTACGGGACACGTTGTCAAGCTTGACCTCAAGAATCCATGCTTCCCGTCTAGGGGCCAAGGATATTTTCAATCAAGCTGTCCCTTCTCCAAATACACGCTTGAAGCTCAAGATGTAGATCCTTCTCTGTTGCAGTTCAAATATCTCACTTATTTGGACTTGAGTGGAAACAATTTTCAAGCTAGTCCAATACCAATGTTCATCAAGTCATTGGAGAAGCTACAATTTCTCTCTTTCTCTTATTCTCATTTTAGTGGGAGGATCCCCAACGGTCTTGGAAACCTCACAAAATTGCTGCTTCTCGATCTGAGCTTCAATGCTTTGTATGCTGATGACATCAACTGGGTTTCTCAACTTTCATCACTTCAATACCTTTATATGAGTGATGTCTATCTGGGAAAGGCACACAATTTGTTGCAGATTCTAAACACGTCTCCTGCTGTGCTAGAAATAGACTTGATGAATTGCAGTTTGAATGAGCTGCAAAGTCATCAACTTGGTAGTGCAACAAATCTTTCTAGACTTCAATTCCTTGATATCTCCCATAATGGAATTGAAGCTCCGTTTTTGGATACTTTTCGAAACATGACTTCCATCGCAGTGCTTGATCTTTCTTATAACCACCTGAATTCTATTCCCTTTTGGCTGGGTAGTTGTTCTCACCTTGTTGATTTGAATCTTGGAAGCAATGCTCTTCATGGTTCATTTCCTTCTGTTCAGAATATGACTTCCTTGACAATCCTTGACCTTTCCCAAAACAATCTTGATTCTGTTCCATCGTGGTTAAGTGAGTTAAAGAGTCTTCAACACCTCAATCTGTCACTTAATGATATAGGTCACATTGAGGGTTCTCTACCTTCAATTCTTGGTAACTGTTGTCATCTTCGATCATTGGATTTTTCAGAAAACAAGATTCAGGGAGAATCCCTCATAGGCAATATACAGTCTGGGTGCATGAGGTATGACTTGGAGAAATTGGATTTGAGTAACAATGAGTTTAATGCTCGTTTGCCAGCATGGCTAGGGCAACTTGAGAATCTGGTAGTCCTTGCACTTCAGACAAATTTATTCTATGGTTCTATACCCTTCTCTCTTGGGAAATTGTCAAACTTGAGATTTGTATTGCTTTATCAAAATCGTTTGAATGGGACTATTCCAGATTTCATTGAACAACTTGAAAATCTCACTTACTTGGATATTTCTCAGAATCATTTGGTTGGGGAGCTTCCTAGTAACATAACAAAACTTGTCAATCTGAAGCGTTTGTTTCTTTCTGAAAACAATTTGCAGGGATCTCTTCCAAATTTCACTGGACAACTTGCCAATCTAAATACCCTGCTTCTTGACTCAAATAATTTCAGTGGTACTATTCCTAGAAGTTTTGAGCAACTTGTAAGCCTAGAATATCTTGATCTTTCAAAAAACAGTCTGCACGGTACAATTCCTCAAAATATGGGTCAGCTTTCAAAATTAGTCGACTTGTATCTTTCTGAAAATAATTTGCAAGGTAACATTCCCCCAAGTTTTAGTCAACTTCGGAGTTTGAAAAACTTGGATATTTCTTCAAATAATTTCGAAGGCATAATTTTTGAAGTAAGATGGCCTCAGCAACTTTCCTACCTGAATCTCGGTAATAATCATTTTACTGGGTCAATTCCTCAAAATATTGCTGACACATTGCCCAATGTTACTGAGTTGCTTCTTAAATACAACCTTCTACATGGTTCTATTCCAAACTCATTGTGTAAAATAGACTCCTTGAGCATTCTTGACCTTTCAGTCAACAATTTAGCAGGGCAAATTCCTGATTGCTGGACTGCTACCCAAGAATTGACTGACATCTGTCTTTCATTCAATAAATTATCAGGTGTCATTCCAAGTTCCTTAGGTAATCTTCCGAATTTGGAATGGTTGGTTTTAAGCAAAAACAGTTTTCATGGGGAGTTTCCATCCTTTCTGACAAAAATTAAGAAACTAATACTATTAGATCTTGGAGAGAATCAAATGTCAGGGACTATACCGTCTTGGATTGGGGACATTTTTTCCTCAATGCATATTCTTAGGCTACCACAGAACAAGTTCCGTGGAAATATTCCTGCACAAATATGCCAACTTTCTGAACTGAAAGTCTTGGACCTTTCCAACAACAAGTTCACCGGCTCAATCCCTCACTGCATTGTGAACCTCACCGGCATGATGTTGGAAACAAATTTAGCACCATCTTCAAATGCACAGCCTCCTTCAGACCAGTATGAGGATCAACTGTGGTATGAACAAGAGCTCATGGAGAGACTGAAAGGAAGAGAACTTCTATACAGTAGAAATCTAAGACTATTAGCCAACTTGGACTTGTCAAATAACAGTTTGAGTGGATCTATTCCTGAAGGAATAACTATGCTTACAGCATTGCAAGGCCTAAATCTATCACACAATCATCTCTCAGGAGATATCCCTGCAGAGATAGGGAACATGAGGTCACTAGAATCTTTTGATGTTTCCCACAATCATCTTTCAGGCAAAATTCCTGACAGCATGTCTAGTTTAACCTTTCTAAGCTACTTGAATTTGTCCTACAACAACTTTTCAGGAACAATTCCCAAAGGGAATCAGTTTTTAGGCTTTGATGATCCATTCCTGTATATTGGTAACCCATTTCTCTGTGGACCTCCACTACCTAATCAATGCCCTGCCCCTACCTGTGATTCCCCAGAAGAAGACGAAAATGGCGAAGAGGATAAGCTTGAGAAATGGTTGTTTTACTTGGTTGTAGCAGTGGGCTTTATTATTGGGTTTTGGGGATTCGTAGGAGTTTCACTGCTGAAGAAGAATTGGAGGCATGCTTGCTTTCAATATATTGATGAAGCAGTGCAAAGGATTGCTACGATTGCAAGAGAGTAAGCAAGTTTGAACAAAAGGTGAAGGGGGGAGCCCCGTCGATAAGTAGCTTATGAATATGATTATCTTGTTGCTTACTGTTTGTTGAATTGTCTCTATCTTTTGCTCTAGTTAATGCCTCAAGTTTATTTTCCTAGTTAATGAAGTGATTCGCCGCTATGTATAAAATACAAGCAATGCTACTTCTATTATTGCCGTTTCCATGGTTGTAGGTAACCAAGTTGCACTTTAGTTCAGTTCCTACTCCTAGAGTACGGTATTGTGGTATCACGTAGTAAAAGGCTTGGCTTGACGGTAATTTTAGAAGTGGTGCTTTGCTTTTAAAAATGTATAAGCCATTTTATTTTTTATTTTTTTGTTTGGTAAAGTAAATGGTTAACATATTTTTGCTTCTAGCTTTTAAGAATCTAGGGGACTCTTATAGCTCTTATGATGTGCTTAATAGTACCGATTTGTATTTTCTAAAATTTAAAACATTAATATTTTATTAATTAAAGGCTTTATTTATAGAAAATTGGCTTTTTAAAAATATTTATATTAATTACAATCATTTAAGATTTTAAAAGCAATTTATCAAGAGATTTACTAATACTACATTTATAGCAGCTTCTTATGAAGAATAATTTTTATATTATTTTATCAAATAGTATCGAGGTAATTTATCAAGAGCTTTTTTTTTTTCAAAGTTTAAAAAACTCAGAAGCTATAAAAATAACGATATTACCAAAAAAATAGATTAATATTATATCTTCTAGTACACATTTTTCATTCATATTATAAAGTCTTGATTTTCCTCACTACTCCAAATTGCTGGGTTTTTCTTCGTTAATAGAATCTTTTATAAATCACCTTCAAAATATAAGTAACATTATTCCAAATTTATAACTTTCATACAGATAGAATGAGTATTATACTAAGGAGAGCTTTTCTCAGCATCCTCAATTTTTCAAAAGATACCGAAACTTTATAAGAATTAATAATTACATTAAGTCAGAAATACTATTTTTAAAACATAAAAAATATATTTTTTGACTGGAAAATAAAAAATATATTTGAAAGTATTACAATTCACGGTTAAATAATAGCTGCTCATGGTAATAGGTATTAGTACCTTTCAAATTATCATGAGTGCCCAGAATCTCCAATATATATAAGGCAAAATATCATTTTTGACATTTTAATACTCAAATAATGAAATAGATTGTCGGCTTTGGTTGTATTCATCAGCAATGTGAATGCTTTGCAATATCGAGAAAGCTGCTTTGAGGAACCAAAATATATTGTATCATATAGTTCAGATTACATTTTTCGCATCGGATCTCATAGTCGTAGTAATGGACAAACGACTATTTTTCACTCCACGTTCTTCACGCTATCTATACTCAACGGGAGGGGCACTAATGGTACAAGAAAAAGGCACACTTAAAACTCGGCAAGGTGAAACATGAGGTCTTTCAGCGGTAGTCTCGCGGCAGTCTCATCTCTGCGAGGGAATACGGCTCTCGTGGCATGGAAATGTCTGATTCATATAATAAAAGTGTTCGGTCATGATAACATTTGGTCTGCCATCTAAGCATAGCTTGCAATTTCGGTAGACAACAAGGGAGGTCACTCCATGCTGAAAGAAATTTAAAAAATCTGAACAGTTAGTTGCCTTTATGGGGTCGATTCTCGTCGGAGATTGCATGAATAGTGCTCTATTACACGTTTGGCTAAGTGAGCTTTGTTTATGTATTTTTGTGCGAAGAGTGAGCTTAATTTATCTAACAGAAATATGTAATCGTATGTAAAGATGCCAAAATCAAAATTTGCTAGTTCAAAAGGTGTAAAATAATGCTATTTTTAAGTGATGAATTCCTCGATGATAATTGAGAAATATCTCTATTAGTGAAGAGGGTATTGCAACTCCCACTAAACTATCATTGATTCAAATGAGGTGGTTTTTAACCACATTATTTAAATGTGGTTAAATATAAATAAAAGTGTTATCAAACTCAAATCCAAGCTTCCATTATTCTTTTCTCCTCAGTCCCTCCATTGTCATAAGTTGAAACCACTCCTCCTTCTATCATCAACCAACCTTACATTCTCTTACATGTGTTTTCATGTGGGGTGCATGTGTCTTCTTGTTACCTTTTTCTTTTTTGTGTGTGTCTGAACTAGCTTCTTATTACAATTTAATCACACTATTCCAAGTGGTATTTTGAGTTTTACTATTTTTTTTCTGTAATTTGCAACTATACCTTATGAAGAAACTGGAATTGTCGATTCATTTTTCAATCAATAACTTCTAAGTTTTTTTTTCTTTGTTATTACTTTGATTTTCATCAAAACCCTGGGAAGCCCCTGCTAAGACGAAAGCAATACCAATGGCTAACAAGGAAAATCTGATAAGGGTATTAATTTTGTTGCTGTCCAGGCTCGGGGTAGTGTTGGATAGGCTTGTATTTGGTTTGAACTGACTCTCCCTGGTCTTGACCCTGACCTATATCCCTGGCGAGGAGCCCGTTGTTTGTTCATAAATGCAGGGACCGTTACCCTTTAATCACTCAATACTTCCGTTTGAGGAGATATTTCATATCCTAGAGGATCCTGCACTCTTTTGGACCCTACTAGACTTGTTTTGCGGGGCCCAACCATTCAAGCGTAGGGGCCGATCGAGCCTATTGAGGTTCGTTCGGGGACGAGGCTGCTAGGATGGCCCAATGAGTAGGGGGGTCAGGTGCATCATAAGGTCAGCATATGTCCAACTGGTCCATAAGAACTCCAAGCTCGAGGTTCGAAGGACTAAAAAGGCTAGTGTGCTTGTTGACATGCCCAGTCGATCTACAAATTCTTGTTCTAAGGTCAGGAATGGAACAAGTCTAGGAATATGTCTGACCAGTCCACAAGCCCTATAGGCTCGAGCTCCGAAGGACTGAAGAGGCTTAGCAGATCATACATGTAGGCCAGTTTGTTTCTGCTCGATGCTATTGATTTCGAATTTCCTTCCAGATTCTTCACGACTGTGTAGTTCTTGAGTTAGTAGCCACGTGTCATTATCTTATTGAATAGGAAGTCTTGTTTATTAAATGTGACTTTGTCACTGTGCGATGACAGACACGTGTTCTAGAATGTACGATGACGATGAGGAAGTTGAATAGCCCTTTCGTCCGCCAAAACTCCTATGAAGAGGTGGAAAGTTGCCTACTTTTTCATATTGTTCACTCTTTGCTCTTTGTTTGGGCTCCTCCTCCCCAATGTTTCTTTCCGCTTTTCATCCTTCGCAGTGTTCATTCTCTGGAGATTTTCAATGCTGCGTTCATCCAATTTCTTTTAAGAGGCACGCCATTTTTCAACCCTTCTCTGTTTGGCTTTGTTAGGATGTTGCTTGTATGTGAAGGATTTCTTGTGGGGGGGTGTGTTTGGTTAGCGAAGATTTTGGTTATTTGCTAAAAGTCCTATCTGATGATGTTTGAAAGGAACATAAGTGTTTTACTTTCATTTGGTTATTTTTGGCATTACCAAAGATAGGAATGGAATCTGGATTTTTAGGTAGCAAAAATGCTTTCTATGGATTTCTCTCCTTAGTCTCCATCTTATATCTTGTTTTCTTGTCGAGGGGGGGGTTCCCTAACTGGGTACCTCTAGGCTGTGTAGGTTTACCACTATGGAGACCATGATTGAACAATCAGTTGAGGTCTCGGTCCCCCAACCTAGCGACCTACCCAAATTGCTAGGGGAGATAAAGTCCATCCTGACTGAAGCTGGGGATGTGGAAGGGGTGAGACTCGGTGGCGTAGCCGAGGGACTTGAGTTAATTGCATGTGCTCCGGATGACCGAGTGACCGGTGATCCTAGTCCGAGTTCATTTTATATGTATGAGATGATCTTCAGTCGCGTGAAAGTAGAATTTCCTTTCCCTGAATTGTATTCTGATATTCTGGGTATGCTTCAACTGGCTCCCATTCAGTTCCATCCAAATTCCTGGGGTTTCTTCTGGGGTTTTCGATTATTATGCGACCTTCTAGGGTTCCAGGAAACCCTGTGGTTATTCTTTTATTTCTTTTGGGTGAGCAAGCCTAAGGTCGGTAGTGATTTATTGGTGTCGTTCAACGGAGCTCGAAAGAAGCGATTGCTGGAGGCCTTTGAATCTTCTTACAAGAGGCAGACGTATATGGATCAGTTTTTTAAGATTTGACCGGGTGTTCTAGTAAGCGACTGGTTCTATGACGCCTCCAGTCGTCCAATGTAACATCCAAATTTTTAACCCAATACTCTAGAACATAATTAGGTTAATCATTAGTCTGTTACGTCATAACTTCCTTATTACTTTAAAATACTTAGTGGAAATACTGGTAAATTTTTTTTTTGAAATATAAAAGCAAAGTGAGAGCCGCGCGACACGTAAATTAATAATGCACGAAAGGTAATAAAACAAGCATCGCATTGCAACATGACATAAGTGAGTAAAGGCACACCATAATAACATTGAACTGCATATTTATATAATATATGATATGCCCACTTGCGTAGAGTGGGGCTTAGTTTGATACAACATGAGCAATACAACTAAAAAGGAAATACAAGAGAAAGTGCAATGGAAACTATAAAAGCAACTCCCCTACCCAAGTGCAACTAACGGGATGACCTCTAAAACAAAAGAACGTTCATTCCTATCTAAGTGGTGTGTGCTCTACCCGGGTACTCCATCGGTCGTACGTCACCTCCTACTGACGTCCATCTCGCAAGCGAGGCACATATCCAGGAAACTGGGCGAGCTCCTTGGGTGTGAAGAGGTGGAACGGGGATCGAGAGTGACCCCCGCGATGTGGCTGCATCTCCGGTCGTTGTGCAAGCCGTGGATGAGTCACGGTATCCTCACCGCCCTCCCTCATCAGTGGTGGAGTAGGGGCAGAGCTCTCGCTATATAGATGGGTAGGTGGGTCCTCGGACGGGTCGGTTTCCGAGAAGTAGGTCCGGGGCACATAATCGGGGTAGTCACGCATGGCAGAGGCGGCGGTGTGCATGCGGAGCACTCTCTCGTTATGCGTACGCGTGCGCTCAAAAACCCGCTCGTCGTCGTCGTAGGGTGCTGTCGGGGAGACGCGATGGGTATCCACGGGGTGAGCGACGGGACGTCCTACGAACATGAAGACTCGCATCGTGCACTGTCCCTCAAAATGGTATGACCCATGATCCGGGTCATAGTGTACCTCCCACGTCGGGGTGTCCACGAAAACCACGAACGTCGCCATCTGAAGACGTGACGGAAAGAAAGAGATAGAGGGAGTGAGAATCTTGCTAAAGAATCTCAATAGGGCCTCCTACTACCTTGGTATCATCATTTACGTCCTCAGGAACCTTGGGTTTAATAAACAAAATAAGTGAGCATGTATTAAGTCTATTTTTAGGTTCTAAAATATAATTAGCCAAGGTCTGTTCATTTTAGCATGATTCTTAATGACATGGATGCAAGCATATTAGAGAATGTATGCATGGCTCTACTTAATGCAAGAATAATCATCATAACTTTAAGAACATCATAATAGTGGCATAAAGTGGCAATTAAATTCTCTTTGTGACATAATCATCATAACTTCCTCATAGGCCACCCTAAAAGACAAGCGCTCTGGGGTGCTTTACTAACCGGTGTCACCCAGAACGTGTTATATCTCTAGGTTATGAGCTCATACCTCAACTAGTCGTCACTAGTTCTTACTTATCAATCTCGATAAGCGTAACATAATCATAAACATAATCCCGACTTATCCAGTACGGGCTAGGGGGCATTTCTTGGGGGTGCTCGGCCAAACCGGTGTCACCCAAGAATTAATCTTGGTACTGATGTCACATGAGTTCTCTGGAGGTGCTCGGCTGAACTGGTGTCATCTGAGAACTCATCTTAGTACCTCATAAAAATTTCATAGGTTTTCAAAAACTTTCTGAGTCCCGAATTTGTCGTAAATTGACAAGATAATCGCAGCAAGCGTCAATTTCTTCCAAATTCTTCTTTATGCCACATAAGTCAATCAAACATGCATCCTTCATCATAAATTCATGCATTCTCATAATCATCCTCATACTTTCACAAGCAACATTAAAATTCGTTATGCACTTGGACCTACGGTGTCTTATGCTCTGACCCTTACGGGCCTTAAACTTGTGATGTAATTAATCTATCATCTTCCGTCAAACTTTTATGCACCTAAGGGTTCTCTTTTAACAAAAATTATTATTATTCATGCTCTCTATTAAATCTGAACATCATTCCTCCTTAGGGTAGCACTTTAAACTTAGGATTGCGGGGTTCTAGAACTTACGTTTTAGACCCTTTCTTGGTTCTGTCTTCGCCTAAGGCGCTATAAGTTAAACCTAAACCAATTATGAGTCATTCCTATATCAAAGAACTAATTATAAACCATGTTCTCTACATTATAAGGTTGCTGGACAGATTCTAAGAATTAAATGTTCTAAGGGTTCTAGAATTGCGGTTTTATGGTTTACTAGTTACTAGTTTTTCTATAGGTGCTAAAATTCAAACCTACTTCAAATGTAACCAAATTTTTCATGATTAAACAATCCTAATCTGATTATATTCCCATTGAAACAGTTTGGGCAGTGTCCATAAATAAATGGGATAAAACTATGCTAAATCTTGACTTTACGGTTTTTCTAGAAAGCTAGTTTCTTTCCTAACTTGCATAGAAATGTTCCTACTTCATCATACATAATTTGTACTCATTCAAACACATCAAAACATCATCACATGGCAGCAAACACATCATGGAAGAACCGAAACATTAAGTCCTAAAAAAATACATAACTTGATATCTTAAAACACATAAGTTGCTAGTTTCTCTTGGGATCATTTTCAAGACTTCTAAAACTCTTTTGCAAACCATTTTATTTTGTGAAAGAGACTAAATCAACCTTAGGTCAGTGACCACCTAATCCCTCCTTCAAAAGAGTTAAATTCTTAGAACCTTGTTAGTCTTGAACTCAAACAAATTCATGAGATTTAAAAGGATTCTTAAAACTTGGCTTATTGGTCTTTGAAGCTAGATGAAACTCATTCCAAGTTCATCATCACCACAAGGCCGAAATCATGCATTCAAAGAATGCTTCCTCATTAAACTTTAACTTGAGATAAAATGGGCAAGTCTTTGAGCTCTAAGATCTTTTAAGTGATGACATAATTTAAACATGCTATGCACTTCATTTTTATTCTTCATTACAAAATAAAGTGAGAGCTTAAAGTAAACATGCAAGACTTGAATATAAAAATGCAAGGCTTAAAATAAATATGCAAGACTTGGAATATAAATATGCAAGGCTTGAAATAAATATGCAAGACTTGGAATATAAATATGCAAGGCTTGAAATATAAATATGCAAGTTCATTTCTTTATTTTAGTGCTCTAGGCTCAAAGAACAATCGACTTTAAGGCCGAAATAGAAAGGCTTTGAGATTTAGTTAGGTGATAGTGCAAGTTCTCATTTTAAATCTTTACGTTCTTTAGTGATAAAAGTAAATATGCTAAGCAAGAATGTAAATATGAGATGCACTCCATTCTTTATCCTTTAACTTTAAGTGATGGCTTGGAAATTAAATATGAATGCAAAGCTCAAAATAAACATGCAATGCATAAGCTTGAATTTAAATATGAATGCTAGTTCATTTTATTTCTTATTAGAGCTCATACAAGACTTTAAAGGAACTCAAACCTCAACCCAAACTTATCATGACAAGATAAAGTAAAACAAGAGTGAACCTTAAGGGTTCTTTCAAACACAAAGTTTCTTTTCTTGGAATGTAAACATAAATAACATTTTTATTAAAACTCAAGCTCTAGAGGCCTCATTGTGATGAACACATAGTCATCATCTAGAAGCTCTCATCATCAAGCCATTGTGAACTTCCTTGGCCAATATGGCCGAAACCTTAAAGAAAGAAAAGGAAGAAGAACCAAAATTGTTGGAGAAGAAAAGAAACATTTGGAACTCTAGAGACCATGATCTTGATGATGCATTAACACCAACATCATGAGCTCTCATCATTGAGTTCATGTTAACCATTTTAAAACATCATCAAAGTGAAAGGTTTCAAAGATTCAAGAAGAAAACTAAAAACATCTTTCACTCAAGAACAAAGATCAAGCTTTAGAGATTGTTCAAGTGATGAACATCATCATGAAACTCTCATCATCAAGCTCTCATTCCTTTGATTCTCAAGCCTCATGGCCGAAAAACAAAGAGGAGTGGAAGAAGAAAAGAAGTTCTAAAAAGGATTCAAGAGAAACTATGAACACATAAAGAAATTAAGAACTTTAAATGAAAGAACTCTTGAAAGAAAATCCCTACCTAGTGATTAGGAGGTTGGAATGAGAGAAGAGGATGAAGAACTTGAAGAACTTGAAGACTTGAACTTGAGAGAAAAAGGAAGCTTTGAAGTGCTCTTTGAAAACTTACACTTTGCAAATGAACCCAAAATGATACAAGTTCACCCAAGCAAGCTATTTATAGAGAAATAAAGCAAATGAAAGGTGCAAGGAGGGGGAGGAGCTTCGGCCATGCAGCATGGAGGCAGCCCATGAGTTCCGTGAGATGAGATAATGTGGTCTTGAGGCATGGTGAGGTATGGTTCAAAGTATGGTGAGGTATGGTTCAAGGTATGGCTTCAAGCATGGTTCTTTGAGTGAGAAATAATTCAACATGTGTGGTAAAAGAGAGAGAGAGGGCCGAAATGCATCAGCCATGGGGAGGGTTCTCTTTGCATTTTAATTGTGGTTTAGAGTTGTGTTTAGGTGTATCTTTGATTAGGACTAAGATTAGGAATTTGTAAGAAAGTGTTTAGGTGAGAAAATGGGTAATTAAGGTTGTCAAGACATAATTAAAGAGTGTTCTTGCATCATTAGTGAGTTATAAATTCATTTTAGTGTATAAATAATTCTAGACACAATTCCTTGATTTAAGGAATTGGAGAGAGAAAATACTATTCAAGATTCCAAGAGTGAAATCTTGAGTTTTAGAAAAGAGATTTAAATCTAATCTAAGCAATCTTAGGTTCTAATTAATTTTAATAATTTATTTTGACTCTAGATTAATTATGGAAATTAATTAATCTTCGTTTAGAGCCTAATATTGCTTAGGTTTGCTTAATCACATCGTTAAGCTCAAAAACACTATTCTAGGGGCAAAATCGTAATTTTGCACTAAAACTGCCCAGGACCACCGAGACTCGAACAGATGTTTTGAAACATGTAAAAACATGGTTTTAAACCTCTGGGGAAAGTTTTGGGCTCAAACGGCACCTTTACCCGTGTAAAACGCTATAGGGGTATTTTGGTCATTTTGACTAAATCATGAAAATGAGACTTTCGCCTCCGAAACCACTCAAGGGTCATTCAATCCCCTTCGAACATTGAGTCGGCCCTTCGAGGACTGCCGGGTCGGCCATCCTCGAATTTCGGGCTGAAAATGACCTCAGGGGCATTTCAGTCATTTTCCACTCAGACAGAAAATCAGGGCGTTACATCCAAAATTTCCCTTCAGGTGGAATGCTTCCCCTCTGCCGAGTCTTCGGGTGTCCCCAAAGGATTTTTTTGTCGGGGAAAGAGCCCATGCTGCCGAGTTAAAGCAATTGTCGACGGACATTGTGGGTCAAAATTTGACCAAAGTAAAGTATGCCTTCTTAATCCAGGATGGGGACAACCGACCCCTTCTTGAGAAAAGATTTCATAAGAGATTGTTTGTATTTAACTTGCTGGATGATTTTTGGTTAGGATATCCTTTAATAATGTTTTTTTTAGGGCGGTTTCTTGACCTCTTGGAGCGAGAGAAGCAAGCGATGGCTGACAAAACCCCTCATTATGATGTTGATGCACTCCGAGCATCAAACAAGAAAAAGAGAAAGGCCAGCTCTGAGCTTTTTGGAGGTTCTTCTGCGAGTAAAGGATCTGCCGGGCATTCCAGCAGTGTCGCAGATGTGACCTCTATCCCATAGTAGCAAGCAGGGTCAGTGAAGGTGACAACTCCATTCAATCTGAGCCTGTTAGGATGATGGATAGGAGTCTTCAACTCCTTGGCCAGGTTCCTCGCCCGCCATGCCTTCTAGGTCTGGTTGTCTC
Organism: Dalbergia cochinchinensis; assembly: GCA_031216125.1. Classification (NCBI taxonomy): domain Eukaryota; kingdom Viridiplantae; phylum Streptophyta; class Magnoliopsida; order Fabales; family Fabaceae; genus Dalbergia; species Dalbergia cochinchinensis. The sequence goes on along the minus strand of CM062375.1, from coordinate 18,554,211 downwards.
CACCCCTTCTAATCCCTTGTTGGAAGAAGCTGCACAATCTCTAAAAGAATATAGTGGAGATGCAGGGGTACTGATCAGTTCCATATAGGATAGGCGTTTTGGTAACGAGCGTCTTATTGATACCTAATTATTATTCAATAATGATGTGGCTATGTTTCGAAAAGTTAGGTTGATGTCTTTGTTCTGAGCATAAGAGGCGACCTCGCTTCGAAATGCTGCGATGGCTCGCTATGTGGAGAAGGAAGTTCGAAAGATGGCCTCCCAGGCTAGCTAGACTAACGAGTAGTTGTCCCAAGCTCAAGGCAAAATAAATACACTGGAGAAACTACAGGGTGAGGAGAGAGTCAAGTTTAAGGTTTGGGAGAAGCAATAGGAAGAGTAGATTCAGGATTTATCTGAATGGGTTTAGACCTTGTTCTCCTTGCTAAAATTTACTCAAAAGAATGAAAAAGGGCTCTTAGAGAAATTGACTAGGTTAAAGACCAAAAAGGGGGAGATCGAACAATCAATCATGGACGATCTGCCTCGTCAATTTGAAGTGGGGTATGAGCATGCTAGAAACCATTTCAATTATCTTTTTCAGGATTCAGGTATAAATTTTGATCAAGCTGGTCCTTGGCATAAAATGGTGGATGGCGTGCTGCACCCACCTTCTGATGACAATTTTGATGTTGAGGGAGCAGATCAGCTAGGGGCTAAGGATGCTTGAAGGCCAGTTAGGAATGTCAGGCTAAAGATCTGAAGGTCGGGGAATGCCCGTTGCTTATGTAAATGTTTTTTTGAAATTTCAAATATTATATATATATATATATATATATATATATATATATTTCTTTTTTTAAGGCCATGAAAGGATTAACATTCTTCTAAACCTTATGCTTTTGGTAGAAATGAGAATTATATTGTTGAAGTCTTTGGAAATGTCAGATGTGCTAGGGAAGATTGGATTTCACATACTTATGACAACGTTTTGTTGTTGTGATGCTCGGGGGCTGCATACTCGTGACTATGAGGTTTTAATGTTGTGAAGTTATGACTAAGTGGTAGGAGGATAATAATACTATGAAGTATATACTAGATAGAATGTTTGAAAAGATCAAAAATGTAATTTATTTCATCATCGAAGGTCAAACAGAATGGTTTTGGTACAATGTATAATTCTAGCTGTAATACCTTCACAGTTTCATAGCATTCCATGTCCTTGGTATTGCTTTGCCGTCCATTGTGGAGAGCTTGTAGGAGCCATTTCCCAAACTTGCTTTAACTCAGAATGGTCCGTCCTAGTTTGGGCCTAACTTTCCTTCCATCGGGTGTTTGTTCGCTCTTTTTAGTACAAAGTCCCCCTTCTCAAATTGTCTTTTTACTACCTTCTGATTGTAACGTCGGGCTATCTTGCTTTTGGCTGCCATGCTCCTTATGTGAGCTATTTCTCGTTCTTCTCAAGCAGGTCTAAATCAGTTCTTCATGATGAGTTATTTCGGTCTTCCTCAAAGTTTTCTCTTTTGAAGGATGGTAGACCAACTTCTATTAGAATCATAGCTTCAGCTCCATATGTGAGCCGAAAAGGAGTTTCCGTCATGGTAGATTGAGTAGTGGTGTGGTAGGCCTATAGGATGCTCAGCAGTTTTTCCACCCATCATCCCTTTGCCCGATCAAGACGCTTTTTAATGCCCTGTAGGATTATTTTATTGACGGCCTCTGCTTGATCGTTGCATTGGAGGTGTTTTACAGAATAAAATATTCGTTTGATTCCCAAGCGTTCACAAAACCATTTGAAGGTTTTGTCTGCAAATTGAGATTTGTTGTTTGTGACCATGGCATAGGGCAAGCCATACCTGAAGATTATGCTTTTCCATATAAAATCTTCAATTTTCCAAGCTATGTTGGTTGACAAGGGCTCTACTTAGTAAAGTAATCGATTGCCACAATGAGGAATTTTTGCTGCCCCATGGCTTGAGGGAATGGGCCTAAAAGATCCATCCCCCACCTGCAAAATGGCCACTGGATGTCTGAATTGTGAAGTTCTTCTGGAGGTGCTAGATGCATAGAAGCTAACCTTTGGGATTTATCACACTTCTGAACATATCTTGAACAATTTGCTTTGATCATTAGCCAATAGTATCTGGCTTTAACGATCTTCTCAGAGAAGGATCTTGCTCCCAAATGATGACCACAGACTTCTTCGTGCATCTCTACCATCACATATTCTGACTCTTCTAGATCTAGACATTTGAGCAAGGGCATGGAGAATCCTCATTTCTATAATTGGCCTTCTATGATCACGTAATAGGCTGAGGATCTACACAGTTTCCTAACGGCCTTGTCATCGGTTGGGACTTCCCCAGTTGTCAAGAATGTCTTGATAGATGTAATATCCTTCCAAGTACAACGTCATCCTTAAGTCATGACATCAGACTTGAGAGTTGTTACTTATAAATTATCAAACTTTTCTTAAATAACTAGTGCAAATGCGATAAGATCGTGTAATAACTAATGTAATTTGGTTAAAATATATAACAGAGAAACACAACATTTATTGAATACATAGCTACGTACAAATGGAAGCTCTTCTAAGAGCTTTAATACATATACATTCTTTATTACATTTACATACATATAACTCCAACTAAGTACAGTAAATTAAAAATATCAACTATTAAACTACTGTAATCCTGAGTTCTTTCACGTAGCAGTCACATCATTCTCTGGATTAACCTAGAAACGACACAGGAACACAAAACACATAGGGGTGAGAATTATACAATTCTCTGTAGGGTAACTCCTCAAAAACTCAACCATAATGTCATCGTCATCGCCCCAACCACTCTGGTTTATTAAGAAAAGGTGGTCAAGCATTACATAATAATGATTCGTTTTTAAAGTTCTAAATCATATTTTCAAAGTGGGTTGTTTTTACTGAGCAATCACTTGATGCACATATATCATAAAGCTCAAATATATAGTTAATAATCCTAATCAAGCAACTAAATATGGTGTGAGTATGCATATGTTAAATATAGTGAACTTATCTCAAAGTGACTTGGTTTTACTTGTGGCCATAAAACTCAACTCGGTGCATTTTTCTCTTTTCATCGATATAGGAAAGATTTAGTGTATACCTGACGGGTATTTACTATGGATAACTCCACAATGAACAGTTTATACCACATGGTATTTATAATGGCTTACATACACAAGGAAAATAGATTGCTTATTAGGACTGAGCTCATTCCTATACATGATCATTGGATTTACTTTTTCCAATTCTCGTATAGATCTATTCCTAGCCGATACGTCTAACGACTCATATTATCTCTAGGGAAGTTCATCTTTTTGCCTTCCCCTTTATCTCTAGGGAAGTTCATCTTTTTGCTACCCCCTTTATCTCTAGGAAAGTTCCTCTTTTTGCCTTCCCTTCATTCTACATAAGTCTTGTTTCTATTTTCTCCATATGCTAGAATATGCACGAGTGAAATTTATACATTCTCTTTTCTCATAGAATTGCATCATGTACTTTCTTTTCTCAAATGCATGCATAAGCCACATGTAAGCATTCAATCACAAGTAATTATCATTTTTACCTCATAATTCAATCTTTAAATTGGCTAGCATGCATTTATACTCATCATACTTAAAGCAAGAGTCATTATATCATCAAATCAATACTTGAGTTCATTTCAGCACAAATACAGCAAGTTGGTAGAATTCATGCCTGAGGAGTATAATTTATTCTATCCATCAAACATCCATTGCAAGGGCTATGAAAATTCTCCAAGATACGTCAATGTGTCTACAAGGCGCTGTAAAAATTTCAGAAGGAAAATCCTTCTCTAACTTGTTTAACAAAATTAGACAATCTTGGTGGCCAGAAACCACTCAGCCTCATTTCAGAACCAAAATCTCATAATTTTTAACCCTAGCAAATGATTGAATCAATTCAAAATAAAAATCACGGTTACACTTCAATATGTTATCAACTCCCTATAAAAATTTCAAAGGAAGAATCAATCATTTGCTATGGTAACAAAATTAGCAAATTTCACAGCTTCAGAGTCAACATCTCAGGCAGCACAGTTACAACTTCGGTTCATGATTTTTTAAACATAGCAAAAGTGACCAGAATACCTCAAAAGTTTACTGAAGATGGCTTAACATGTTAACCACATCATATAAATTTTTTAACTCAATCTAAAGCCTCTAACTTGATCAGAAAATTCATGAACAAATGTTGCCCTGTTGAAATTCGAAAATCCAGCAGCATGTGTCAAATTCTCTTTTGACAAAAATGATTTTTCACAACATCAAACGACTCCACCAAAATTAATACATCAACATCCATATATCATCAACCAATTAAACTAGAAATGTCAATTTAACTCAGTGATTAAAATAGAAAAACAGATTTGAAGAAAAAGAGATTTAAAAACCCTACTTTGGTGGCTTTAAGGATCTTGGCTCCAAAGGATACTCCAAGATTGATTTTGCTCACTTCAAGGCCACCAAATCAGCACCAGATCCTTCCTTGGGCAGTGAAGAATGATCTCTCAAGGTGAAAAAATGTGATGGATTCAAATTCTAATCGGTTAGTTTTATAGGGATTAAGGTGCAGAACAAGTTTAGTGAAGGAACTTTGAGATTTTAACAAAGCTAGGCTAAGGTTTTAAGGATTTATAGCTTGGAAATAGAAGTTTGGAAGAAGAAATGAAGGCTATATCCTTGGTTTACTTGGCCAAGAATGTTATAAATGGAGAGATAAGGTTGGTTGGTTTGATTTTATCTTGTAATTGAACTTAGATATTATATAATATAAATGAAGACTTCTTGAGAAAGAAAGAAATATGGATGGCTAGGATTAAATCTTGTAAAGCAAGATTAAATCTTAGCCTTACACTTGGCATATAAAGGATAAACATCATCCTTTTTATAGAATAAACTATCTTTCAGTATTAGAAATCACACACCGAAATTTTACCAAACGGCTAAAACAGTGTATTCGAGTAATCAAACATTGCCCGAAAATTAATTCCAGGTATACAATCCTCATTCCTTACTATTTCTAATCTCAATCCTTTAATTTCTCAGTTTTGGGTATCTTCGAGTCTCGATTTTAGTGTTTCGACTGTCCTAATGGGCTCGTGGGGCTTGCAAGGTTACTATTTATGTTTTTTTTTTTTTACAAATCCCTTGGACCGTCCTCATCACTACTAAAGCTGTCAGATTTTTGAAATTACGACTAGTAAAGCTCAAATTAATTTTTTAACTAATTTTTAGGGTGTTACAATAGGGGCTATCCAAGAACTTGTGCTTGTCCTGAGGGGGTTGGGTAGGTCTTTGTTGGGTGAGATGTTTGGGACGGTCAAGTTATCGATATGAAATACACCTGTTGAAGATATGGTCAGATGCTCAATTGTTTCTTGAATAACCGATTAGTTATTCCCTGGTCACCTTATGCTTACTAACTTTGAAAGAAGATCGGCGCGTGAATTCTGTTCTCTTGGTATATGTTCAATCTGGAACTTGGAGAATGTCGTCGCCATCAATTTCTTAGCTTGATCAAGGTATTGTGCTAAGAGCGTGTCTTTACCATATATTCTTCCCTAACCTGCATTGTTTTTTGAAAAGCAATGTGAAATTAAATAAAAGCCAGTGTTGTATTCCTATGGAACCATATAGCTGCCAAAGAGTATTGATAATCTCCTAAGAGGAGCAATTGTTAAAAGACTGAGCTTATAATGAAAATGGGGAAACATAAGAAGGGAGGCTATCATTAATATATCATTTGGATTATTCTAGTCGATGAAATATTAGACCCAGGCATTTATACCGGTAATGAGGGCTTCATATTCGGCTTGGTTGTTGTTTGCCTTGAATCCAAACTTCAAGGATTGCTCTATTATTACTCCATCTGGCCTTTCTAGAATTATGCCTGCGTCGCTCCTTTGTAAATTGGACACCCTGTCAACATAGAGAATCCATTCCTTTGTCGGGTTATCGATCGAGCTACACCATTTATTAATAAAGTCTGCCAGAAATTGGGATTTGATTGGGCCCCTACTTTCATACAATATCTTGTATTCGGATAGCTCTACTGACCAGCAATCATATCGGTTAGGGCTCCTGATGAAGATCTGATGACTCTGAAAGTAAGGGCACAATCGTCTAGCAGAGATTACTAAAGCTAAGCTTACTGCTTTTCTAGATACTAAAAGATAGAGTATTAGTGGTTCTCCAAGAATGGGCTTTGTCAGGATGGGCTGGCTTAAGAGAAATTCCTTGATATTCTAGAAGGCTACTTTACACTCGTCACTCCACTTGAATTGCTGTGCTTTACAGATGCAGTCAAATAAAGGGGCTGTCTTATCACCCACTTTGAACATAAAAACGGGTCAAGGCCATCACTCAACCTGCTAGCTGTTGAACCTCTTTTATTGTGGCCGAGCTCCTCGTTTCTATGACAGCCTCACATTTATTTGAGTTAGCCTTAATTCCTCTGTATGTGATCATGAAACCCAAAAATTTTCCGACTTGCACTCCGAACGTACACTTGTTCGGATTCAGATGCATGTTGTATTTTCTTAACTCCTCAAAAACTTGCTAAAGATCTGCAGTGTGATCTCTACTATGACCAGTCTTCACGGCCATATCATCCACATATACTTTGATATTTCTACCAATTTGCTGCTCAAAAACCTTGTCCATCAACCGTTGATAAGTTGCCCTAGCATTTTTCAGGCCAAAAGGAATCACTCGATAGCAATATATTAGTCCATCTGTCATGAAGGTTGTTTTTTCTTTATTTTCTAGGTGCATAGGGATTTGATTGTATCCATATTATGCAACTGGTACCCTGTAGCAGAATCTACAAGTTTGTTAACGTTTGGTAAGGGATACGAGTCTTTGGGGCAAGCCTTGTTGAGATTTATAAAGTCGACACACATCTACAATGTTCCCTTGTTCTTTTTTTCAACTAGGACCACGTTAGAGAGCCTTGCTGTATATTTCAGCTTTCTGATGAACCCTACTTTCAAGAGCTTTTTTGTTTCAGCCTTCATGATCTTCTTTTTCTACTCAGTCAGCATCCGCTTTCGCTGGGCAATGGGTTCGTACCCTGGGATCACCTCTAACTTATGATTCATGAAGCTCGGTTCTATGCTCGGCATATCGGTTGGAACCTAAGTGAACAAATCTGCATATTCTACTAAAGGTTAAATTAATTTTACCTTCAAATCTGGTGGCAGTCCTGGTTTGATGGTTAAGCTGCGATTTTCACTATCTTTTTCAATTTTGACTTCGTCTAACTCCCCATTGGGCTGTGGTATAGTCTCCTAGTGCATAGATCTAGCTCGGTCATGTTGACGTTGGCATGAACTACATGCTTTGTATCAAAACCTCTGACTTGCTTCTTTTTTTGGCCAGTGACACCGGTTAACATCAGCTTGTGTATGTGCAAACAATTAGCATAACATTGTCGAGCTTCAAATTGGTCTGCATGGATCACCTCTACCCCCGAGTTAATTGGGAACTTCATTGTGAGGTGGGGGGTTGAGATGATGGCTTTGAGCTTGTTAATGGAAGTCCGACCAATAATGATGTTGTATGGGCTTTGGTTGTCCACGATAAGGAATTTGATCGAGATGGTCTTTACCCCGCCAAAGGTGGTTAGGAATTCTACACTCCCTAAGGGAATGACCTGTTCTCCTGTAAAGCCTCTAAGACCGCCATGGGAAGCAGAAATGCTTTTAGGTAAGTTCAACTTTGAGAAGGCCTCTATAAAAATGATGTCTGTCGAACTTCCTTAGTCTACCATAACTCTTCTCACTTCAAAATTAGCAACAATGGCACGAATGACCATCGGATTGTCATGATTAGGTTCTGTCCCTTTGAAATCTTTGGCTGAGAAAGTGATTGGGACATCATGCTCGTCTAATCTGGATAAATTCTGGCCCATACTCAATATAGCCTTTAATGCCCTCGTATGCCTTCTCCAGGCAGATTTTGACGAGCCAACTTTAGCATATCTGCCCGCGATTGTATGAATGACGCCTCTAATGAAAGGGTCTCCACTTCTTCCCGGTGACTTCGCTCCTGATCCCCCCAGTCGATCTTCTTTTGATAATGGTCTCTGCTTTTCTCTACCCGGGTTGTGTAGGAAATACTTGGCTAGCTTGCTGCTTCTGGCTAGGCTCTCTAAGAGATTCCTCAGGACGTTGCACTCGTCGTTTGTGGGCCCAAAGGCCCGATGGTAATCACAACACTTATGTCGATCGACATAATAGGGTTAGAACCTTGGTGCTTTTGGAAGAGCTACAATCCCAGTGCTACAAACATCACAAAGAATTACTTCCTTTGGAGCTTCAAACTAGGTGTAGTTTGTGTAGGCACATTGTGGGGCCTGGTTTTTAGGGCATCTTCTTTTGTTCCTTGTCGACCCTTGATTCCTCTGGAATGTATTCCGGGGTTGTCATTGGGTTTGAGCGCCTTCTCTCCCTGGAGAGTTTGGTTGACGCTTGGGCTCCTCTCTATTTTGCTTCCGACTTTCTTCCCGATTGTACTCGGCTACCCTATTATGTAGCTCATCCAAACTATGAATCGGATTAATGTCCAGCAACTCGGGAAATGGTCCTAGTCTCAATGCTCCCACAAAGGCATAGATAGCAACCTTCTGATCCAAGTCTTTAATCTAGGTCATCTCTTTATTGAATCACCCCATGAAATCTTTTAGTAGTTCTCGATCTCCCTATACCAAGCTGTACAGACTCCCAATCATTTTCTGATGGGTCTTGCTAGCTGTAAAATAGTTCAAAAAGTGATTGGTCAGGTCCTTAAAACTTATGAGGGATCATGGAGGAAGGGACGAGAACTATTGCTATGCAACATCTATAAGAGTGGCCAGAAAAGCCTTGCAATGAAAGGCACCAGAGTCTCCATATACTGGCATTGTGTTCTTGAAAGCATTAATATGGGTTTGGGGGTCAAATGTCTCATCATAGGACCGGAGGTGGGTTGGCAGTCGATAATATGGGTTTGGGGGTCAGATGTCTCATCATAGGATTGAAGGTGGGTTGGTAGTCGGTATAAGGGTGGGACAAGTTCAATCATGATGAATTCTGTGAATAGATGTCGGGGATGATTAGGGATGGCTATGTGTTTGTTGATTGAATAATAACTGGGATAGTTATGGTGAGTTTGGCTTGGGTAATGGTGGGCTGGGGTTTTAGTATGTGAAAAGGGGTGGTGAGCTGAGTGGTGTGGTTCATGAGTTAGGGGCCGATAAGTGTTATGGCTCGTATATGAAGGCTGGGTCTCTGAATTCTCGAGAGAGAACTGAAATTCTTCCGGGTGGTCGGTATGTTTCATTACATTTATCTACTGTTGCATGTCCTGAAAGGTTTTCATAATCTGTTCCATGAATGAGGGAGGCATGTTATTTGTGCTCCCTTCATTGTTATTGGCTTGGGTATTGGTAATGGTGTTTTGGATATTCCCCTTACTGCGCATATTGACCATCGTGGCAGGTGAAAAGTGTGCAGTCTGAGGAGTATAAAGATGGGAAAAAAATTTTAGTCATCTAGGCTCGAGGTAGTGTTGGGTAGGCATGTATCATGTAAAGCCCGGTGATGAAATCAATAAGTGATTGCCAGTGCAAGAAGGCACGGATAAGAAGCGGCTCCTGGCAGACTTCTAAGCAGAGGGGTATATGAATGAATCGATTACACATCCAAATGAGAGGGATCCTGAGGCTGTATAGGTATAGGACTATATAATTAAGGAGGATTTATATGAATTGATTTGTACTACCTATACTCACAAGATATATCTTCTTTTCGGTAGCCCATCACTAAAGAACTCCATAGTTAAGTGTGCTTGACTTGGAGCAATTTTGGGATGGGTGACCTCTTGGGAAGTTTTCACAGAAAAAGTGTGAGTGAGGACAAAGCATGCTAAAAAGACCCGTGTTGGTTTTTGGGGATAGTCATCAATCTATAAAGCAGCAGGGGATGTTAAAAATGGTATCAGAGCCTGCACCTCTTCGAGTATGGTGTGGTTCGGGGATGAACCAAGTGGAAGTTGGTAGGCATGTAATGCTTGGTGACGAAGTCGAGGAGTGATTGCCGGTGTAAGAAGGCACAGACAAGGAGCGGCTCCTGGCAGACTTCTAAGTGGAGGGGTACATGAATGAACCGATTACACACCCAAATAAGAGGGATCCTGAGACTATATAGGTAAGGAGGGCTTATATAAATTGATTTGTACTACCTATACCAACAAGATGCATATTCTTTTCGGTAGCCCATCATTAAAGAACTCCATAGTTAAGCGTGCTTGACTTGGAGCAATTTTGGGATGGATGACCTCTTAGGAAGAAGTTTTCCTAGGAAGCATGTGAGTGAGGACAAAGCATGCTGAAAGGACCTGTGTTGATTTGTGGGGACAGTCATCAATCCATAAAGTAGCAGGGGATATTACATCTTCTCTCTACTAGTCAATGCAATATATATTAGTTTAAGTCTTACAATGCTAAGGGCAAATTAAAAGCTCTATTTTCATCTCTTATCTTCTAGCAATATTTCAATTTTGTCCCCAAAGTTTCTTCTTCTTTTTGTTTTTTCATTTTGTTCCTAACATTTTGATAATATCTCAATGTTGTCCTATTTGATAACAATATTAATTTATGTAACAAAGGTTGTTGATCTGGCTCAAATGTGTCCATTTTTTTCTCATGTAGATGTCATGTTATATATGCAAAAGCTTTATTTTCATTCACGGTCCTTGCAACTTTAGTTTTTGTGGTTAAAAATTGTCTACAAATAAGATCAAATTCATTTTAATAAGGATTATTAGACAAAAATAGATCTTCAACCGATATAATAAGGCATCCCTATTAGATAATAATGAATGTTTCAAAGCCAAATAGGTAGTATTTGTTAGTAAAATTGAGTGTTTAATTTGCAAATAGGACAACATAGAAACATTATCAAAAAGTTAGGGATGAAATTGAAATATCACTAAGTTTGCGTTTGGATGAAGTAATCTTAAATTTTAGGGAATTTAAAATGGAAACAATTTCAATTGCTTTAATTGAATTTCCTTCATTTTTAAATTATTTTGTTTGGATAAGGTAATAATATGACTTCATTTGCAAAAGACTTTGTTTGCATAATGAATTCATGTCACATTCTCTATGGGTAAGAATAGATAATAAGCATTCAGATGATATCCAATGATAGGTGAGAGGTGGTGGACAATAGGCAGACAACTGGCAATGGGCAATAGGATTTTGTAGTTGACAAATGTACATAGAAGGGAGGGTTGAATTGTGCTTCTTCTTACTTACTTGACTTTTTCTACTTTCTGAAACTTCAAACAAGCTTTCTAAAGTCTTTGGACTTGGATATATAGAGCTGAAGCAATGTTTGTTTAGAAAGTTAATCTTTCTGAAGTTTGAAACTAATTAATCAGATTCAACTTAATCAAAGTTAGATATAAATTAAAAAAAAAGTGTTAGAAAAAGATTGAGAGAGAGTGAGATATACACAAGAGATTATACTAGTTTGGCCTACAAATTCCTACATCTAGTTTTAGACCCTTAGGTCCTAAATCCACTAGTATTCTTGACCCAGCTGCTGTAGGATCTTATAGGATAGCCTTTGCCATTACATAGTGTACCATACACAAAATCATTGGCATATTACTCATAATCACAATTCTAGCTCATACAACACTTGTCTAGAATTTCAATCCTAAATAAAATTATGGTTAATTAATTAGACATCACTAAAACAGGGTGAAATAATTCAAAGAGATATTTCAACATGTCTATGTTAATCTGTAAAAAAATTGACTTAAAAAGGAATTTCTTGCTGTATTAAAACTTTATACAAAATAAATGGACAGAATCTACTTGGTTAAGGATTCAACTCGAATACCATAACAAATGAACTTAATAAATTTTGTAAAAGTCCAATTAGACCTCAAGGTGTCTACAATAACCTGTAAAAATCTCATAGCAAGATTCAATAATTTGATATAGTAACAAAATTAGACAAATTTAGAGTTTCAAAACTAGCTATTCAGATAGGAACTACAATAGCCTTAGTTTTTTATTTTTCAAAAATAGTAAAATACCTCAAACGGACTAAAAAAATCATGAAGTTTAGTAGTTGGCTGTTGTCAACACCAAGTTTAAAAGGAATTTAGATTCGCAATCCGAGTTGCACAAGACATCTAGACAGTAGTGTGCAACCCGAGTCATCTCACAAGGAAGTTGTTAGTTGGAGTTTAAGAGGGGTTTTGTTGCATGAGAAAATGAAATAGCAAATAATTGAAAATAACAAAAATAAAAGAGAGCTAGCCTAGGGGGTTCTCTAGCTAGGGAGTGCTAATCATCAACATAAACAAATGATCAAAAATGTGGTGAAGACTATGTGTTAATATGCAGTCATACAATTAACTAGAAATTCTTCTTAAAGTCAATCAACTAAAGGATAAAAGCAAGCACATACACTTAGATAATTTCAATCACAACACCCAAATGTACAAATTGAATTAAATGCCAATTGCCATAGCCCAATTCTTAATCAAGAATTAACTCTATTCTCAATCATTAATCAATCAACATGCATTCAATCAACAAGCTAAGACATGTATGCTCACATACATATAATAGCACTTCACTCAACATGCATATCAATCAATAAACATAAGAAGAGAAGGAAACACAAGGAGAAAGAAACCAACACCAAGGATTTGTACTAAGATCAAAATGTTTCAAAACACAACCCTAGCTCTTGAATCCCTTGAGCTAGCAAGAGAACTACTCCTCCATGAAGAAGGTTACAAACAAAGAAAGAGGAAAACTATAGAAATCATACGTGGAAATTGCAACAAAAATAACTAAAGCTAAGTATATGAGTGTGTCTTCGAAGAAGAGGAGCAGAAGAAAACTCTCTCCAAAATCTAGTTCTATTTCCTCAAATGGCAAGGAATGCTCGGAATTTGTGTTTTAGAGTATTACATCATCATTAAATTTGCTAAAAAGGGGCCTAAGTAGGTAAAAATTGCAAAATTCATCTTTCAGACTTGGCCTGCAAAACTCGCTGCAGTGAGTGGACTTCAATATCTCCATTAGCCCCAACTCACAGGGTTAGTGCAGTGACCTTTGTTCACTGTAGTGAAGCTGCCTTTATTCCTGATGATGCTCAGACTTCCAGCCTTGCTATAGCGACTGATGCTCACTGCAGTGAAGTTGTCCAGGTAGTCTACCATCTATGAGCTCCTAGACTTCAACTAGGTCTCTCTCCTTCACCTTAGTGCATGATCTGAAGCTCCACTCTTCAATGTACTCTCAAGGATGACCCTTCAAATATCCACAAATCACTCTGTAAGAAAAAGAGGATTCATTAATGATAAAACCAAAATTACTTAAAGCTAGTAAATTAAAGTAACAATGCAAAATTGAGTATAAAGAGAGTTAGTTGCAAAATTCTAAAAAGATAATGGAAGTTAAGCTCAAAAAGAATGCAAAAGCACCAAGTGTAAAAGGGAAAATATTTACAAAAAGTGTGTTTATTAACTCTTCTACACTTAAGCAATTGCATATCCTCATGCAAAGAGTATCACAGACAAAATAAAGTAAAATAAGGAAAGCAAAAGGGATAGAAGGAAAGACCCTACTAAAAAACATGGAAAGAAAGAATATTTACAAAGATTTGGAAAAAGAAGATAATAAAGCCCAATCGGTCATAATTACAAGCACCAACAATAAAAATTGGTAACTCAACCATCAAACGAGAGCTTAACAAGCATAGATTATATTAGAAAATGAGTAATTAGATTAGATTCTTACATGGATGTGTGTTACTCAGTTCACTCAAGTGTGTGTGGGAATGCAACACTTAAACACTTCATTATGCAATGCTTTCCATAAGCTTATCCTTCATCTTAATCACTACAATTCAAACACAAGCAAAAACAAGCATCAAGAGGTCTTATTCGAGAATGTAGTAGGGTTAAGGTTAGGGAAGGATAGAATTTGGGATATGTAGGTTAAACTTAAGTCTGAGGAAAGCAAAGGTATGTGCTTACACGAAGGATGTGCAAATGAGAAGCCAAAGTCAAACCAATGGTGATCCCAAAAAGAATCCTTATTAATGCAGTCTTACACAAGTGATGCACTCTTATTCAAAGCAAGTAGTGAATTGGTGATTTATCTCTTCGTGTTCTTTCTCTCTTATTTTATTTTATTTATTTCTTTCAAAAGATTAGACTAATTACAAAAACTTTCACCAATTCACCAAAAATTCACCTGGAGTTCTTTTCTAGAATCCACAATTCATTCAAAAAGGCTCCTTGATACTTGATTTCTAGCACAACAACTTCACCAATGCTTCCTAGGCTCAATGTAACACCCTAAAAATTATTTAAAAATTAATTTGGGCTTTGCTAGCCGTAATTTCAAAAATCTGACAGTTTTAGAAATGATGAGGACAATCCAATGGATTTGTAAAAAAAAAAAAATCATGAATAGTAATCTTGTGGGCCCTACGGGCCCGTCGGGACAGCCGAAACCCTAGAATTGGGACCCGAAAGTGCCCAAAACTGAGAAATTATAGGATTGAGATTAGAAATAGTTAGAAATGAGGATTTTATATTTAGAATTAATTTTTGAGCAATGTCTTATTACCTGGGTACAGTGTTTTGCTGGTTCGGTATAATTTCGATGTGCAGTTTTTAACGCCGTACAAGTTACTTAGTGGCTAAGTAACCTTTACCAATCACTTTATGCCAAGTGGATGGCAAGGATTAAAACTTAAAAAGCAAGTTTTAATCATGACCTTTGATTTATTATATTTTACTCGGGAGCCAATAACTCATCCGTCTGGTGGAATTTCGGTGTGCGGTTTTAACACCAAAAAGGATACTTGCTCCCCAAGTTAAAGTGATCCAATTATCTTGAGCCAAGTGGAAGACCAAGATCCATTCTTTTCCTAAGAAAACATTCTTGGCTATCCATTTTTCTTTCTTTGGTCAAATATTACTTAATTACACATTATAATATTCATTCTTTATATATAAGATCAACACCAAACCAAGCTTCTCCAAGAAGCCAAATTTAATGCTTCTTAAAGCCCAATTTCAGCCAGCCTTTGAAGAGAACACCAGCCACCATTTTCATTTCTTCAAGAGCTTACAACTTGCTTCAAATCACCAAAACTCTTGCCTAAAGTTCCTAAAACCACAAACTCTCTTCACAAAACTTGTTCTACATATCAAAACCTATAATTCTAACCGATTGGAATTCATTTCCTCACCTTGGTATCTCATACATCACTGATTAAGGAAGATCTTGGTGCTGATATGGTGGCCTTGAAGTGGGCAAAATCAATCTTGGAGCATCCTTTGGAGCCAAGATCCCTAAAGCCATCAAAGTAGGGTTTTTAAACCTCTTCTTCTTCAAATCCGTTTTTCTATGTTAATGACTGATTTAAATTGATATTTTTGGCTGTGTTGGTTTATGATATATGGATATTGATGTATTAATTTTGGTGGAATGTTTGGATGATTCTAGAAATCATTTTTGTCAAAAGGAATATTAGACTATGCTGCTGGATTTTCGGATTTCTTCTGGACAGGTTATGATTCATGAATTTTCTGATGTATTTGTATTAATTTTTATGAGCTATAAAAATTATATGTTGAAGGTAACAACCAACGCAACTCCATGATTTTTCTTGGGTCCTAAAAATGAGTTTTACTATTTTATAAAAACAAAAAACCAAGACTGTTCTTGAGTTGTCTGGACAGCCAATTCTGAAGCTCTGAGATTGTCTAATTTTGTTGCCACATCAAATGAATGATTTTTCCACTGAAATTTCTACAGGATATTGAGGACATGTTAAAGTCCAACCATGAATTTTTGTATGATTTGATATGCTTATTTGGTAGGGTAATAAGATTGGAACTTTGGCTGTTGGCTGCAAATAGGGGGTTTCTGGCCTCCTATTTTGTTGAATTTTGTTATCATACTTAGAGAATTATTTTAACTCCGAAATTTTTAGAGGACCTTGGGGACACATTGACGTGCCTTGGATAATTTTTATAGCCTTGGATTTCATGGTTTGAAGTGCAAAATCATTTGCACTATAGATATGTGAAATCTGCCATTGTGCTGAAAATGAATTGATGCTTTGAGTTGATGAAATAATGACATTGGGTTCAAGTATGACATATATGAATGCATGCTAGTGACTTTAAGTAATAGTTTGAGGCATGATTGAAATCGTATTATGAATGAATGCATATATGTGCCTCATGCATGCATTTGGAAAAGAACAGTGAATGATATGCATATGTGGCAAAAGAGAATATATGAACTTTAATCGTGCATGTTCTAACATATGGAGAAAACAGAAACAAGACTTAGATTGAATTAAGAGAAAAGCAAAAAGACGAACTTCTCTCGAGATATTATGAGTCGGTAGACGTATTGGCTAGGAATAGAACTGTGTGTGATTCGGAAATGGAAAAAAATGAAGTCTGATGATCACGTATAGGAATGAGTTCAGTCCTGATAAGTAGTCTATTTCCCTTGTGTGGTGTGATCCACTATAAATACCATTTGGTATAAACTATCTATTATGGAGTTGTCTATGGCAAATACCCGTTGGGTATAAACGAAGTCTTTCTATGCCAATAAAAAGAGAAAAATGCACTCAATTAAGTTCTATGGCCACAAGAGAAAACTAGAGAATTCCTTCTGATATTATTCGGAACAAGTGAAGATGAGTTCATTAAAGATTTCAGCATTTATCATATGCATATACATATTGATTTGAATTTTCTGCCTAGGATGATTTACTAGGTGTTTGAACATTGTGCAGTATATGCATTAAGTGACTGATTATTAAAAGCTACCCACTTTGGAAGTACGATTTAGAACTTTAAAAATGGACCATTGTTATAAGATGCATGATCACATTTTTTTCTAATAAACCAAAGTGGCTGGGGCGATGACGATGACATTATGAGTGAGTTTTTGAGGAGTTGCCCTACCGAGAATTGTATAATTCTCACCCCTATGTGTTTTGTGTTCCCGTGTCGTCTCCAGGTTAATCCAGAGAATGATGCGGTTGCTGCGTGAAAGAACTCAGGATTACAGTACTTGATGCTTTTCTTATGCGGTATATAGTTGTAGGTATATGTGTAGAGGAATGTAATAGAGATTGTATATGTATTCAAGCTCACAGTAGAGCTTCCTTATGTAATTGAATTGTATCTTTTTTATACATGTTAATCAAATTACGCTAGTTATTACACGATCTTATAGCATTTGCTATAGTTATTTAAGAAAGGTCCGATAATGTAGAAGTAACAACTTTTAAGTCTAATGTCATGACTTAAGGGTGATATTATACTTGGGAGGATGTTACACTCAAGTTGGGTATTTTTCATTATTTTTTCACTTGAGGTTATGATGGATAGGTTAAGACAAAGAAAGGGTGTCAAAGGCTCAAAATGAGGGTTATGCAAAGGGTTTATGTAATAGGGTAGGCTTTTTAGGCCAAGTGGTTAACAAAAACAAAATAAATGTCTCAATCACATACATCCCATGCAATGTATTGAAAATGCTTTGAAAAAGAATTAGACAAGTTCTAGAATGACAAGCAATATGAGTGTCCACACCGGAACAAAAAATGAAAGCAATCAATTTAGGTAATCATCAATTAGCTCAAAAGCTCACAAGCTAATTCCAACCAATCAATCAAAATCAATATCAATCTAATGCTTATTGCTCAAAAAAGGAATTGATTGCCAAAAATTTAAACAAGTGCTAACTATGATTAAAGGAGATGTATGACCAAGAAAACTCACTAACTAAACAATTTCCAAACTCTTTGTTTAAAAAAAGAAAAAAAAAGGTCCAAACCATCTAACGGTAAAAATAACTGAACAAGAAAAAATAAAAATTAAAATAAAAGCATAAGAGATAAAAGGAGAGGGAAAAGAAAGGTCCTACATAAGTAAATCACCCCTACACTTGTACAAAGCACTATCCCTAATGCTATACAACAGTCTTAACCAAAATAGTGTAGAGGGGGAAATAGAAGGGAACCCGACTTAATCATTGGAAGTCTCCTGCTCAGAAGCCTCAGCATCTGGATCTTATGAGTCCCCTCCTGGTCAGCATCTATGTGCCCTGAATCCTCCTGCAATGTCTCGACCATCTGTTCTTCTTGTAACATCCCCTGCTGCTTTATGAATTAACAATTGTCCCTACAAACCAACGTGGGTCTTTTCAGCATGCTTTGTCCTCATTTGCATGCTTCCTAGGAAAACTTCCCAGGAGGTCCTAAAATTGCTCCAAGTCAAGCACGCTTAACTGTGGAGTTCTTTCAATTTGGGCTACCGAAAAGAAGATGCACCTTGTTGGTATAGGTAGTACAAATCAATTCATATAAGCCCTCCTCAACTGTATAGTCTCATACATATACAGTCTTAGGATCCCTCTCATTCGAGCATGTAATCGGTTCATTTATGTATCCCTACATTTTCGAAGCCTACCAGGAGCCGCTTCTTGTTCATGGCTCCTTGCATCGGCGATCACTCCTCGACTTCGCAATCCTCGGGCGTTACATGCCCACCAACTTCTGCTTGGTTTGTACCTGAACCACACCATATTGGGAGAAGTGCAGGCTCTGATACCATTTGTAACATTCCCTGCTGCTTTATGGATTGACAACTGTCCTCACAAACCAACATGGATCTTTTCAGCATGCTTTGTCCTCATTTGCATGCTTCCTAGGAAAACTTCCCAGGAGGTCCTAAAATTGCTCCAAGTCAAGCATGCTTAACTGTGGAGTTCTTTCAATTTGTGCTACCAAAAAGAAGATGCACCTTGTTGGTATAGGTAGTACAAATCAATTCATATAAGCCCTCCTCAACTGCATAGTCTCATACCTATTTAGTCGTAGGATCCCTTTCATTCGGGCGTGTAATCGGTCCATTTATGTACCCCTCTGCTTTCGAAGCCTGCCAGGAGCCGCTCCTTGTCCGTGCTTCCTTGCACCGGCGATCAATCCCCGATTTCGCAATCCCCAGGCGTTACATGCCCACTAGCTTTTGCTTGGTTCATCTCCAAACCACACCATACTAGGGGAGGTGTAAGCTCTGATACCATTTGTAATATCCCCTGCTGCTTTATAGATTGACAATTGTCCCTAGAAACCAACACAGGTATTTTCAGCATGCTTTATCTTCACTTGCACGCTTCCCTAGAAAACTTTCTAGGAGGTCACCTATCCCAAAATTGCTCCAAGTCAAGCACGCTTAACTATGGAGTTCTTTCAGTTTGGGCTACCTGTAACGCCCCGATTTTCTATCTGAGAGGAAAATGACCAAAATACCCCTAAGATCATTTTCTGCTCAGAATTCGAGGATAGCCGGCCTGGCAGCCCTTGAGGGGTCAACTTAATGTTTGAAGGGGATTAGATGATTCTTGAGTGATTTTAGAAACGAAAAACTTGTTTTCTACAGTTTCGGGTCCAAATGACCAAAATACCCCTATAGCGTTTTTACGTGGGTAAAAGTTTTGTTCGAGCCCGAAACTTTCCCCAAAAGTTTAAAATGATGTTTTTATGTGTTTAAAAGTATCTGTTTAAGTCCCAATGGTCCTGGGCAGTTTTTGTACAAAATTACGATTTTACCCCTAGAATAGTGTTTTTAAGCTTAATGATGTAATTAAGCAAACCTAAGCAATATTAGGCTCTAATAGGAGATTAATTAATTCTCATAATTAATCTAGAGTCAAAATAAGTTATTAAAATTAATTAGGAACTAAAATTGCTTAGATTAAACCTAAATCTCTTTTTAAAACTTAAGATTCCTAGTCTTGGAATTTTGAATAGTATTTTCTCTTCCCAATTTCCCTAAATCAAGGAATTGTGTTGGCATTGGATTCCTAGTTAATGGAATTTGACTCCATTAATTTAGTAGGAGTACCTCCTAAATCTAGTCTTACAAGTCTCTAATTTACCATTACCTCACCTAAATACTTACTTACAAATTCCTAATCCTAAGCCTAATCAAAGCTACACCTAAACACACCCCTAAACCACAATTAAATGAAAGATTTTCCTCCCCCATTTCTTGAAGAAAATGGTGCCACCTTTCCCCCTCCATTTGTCAATCACATGTTGAAATTCAAACACACAAAGAATCATGCTTAGCACCATACCTTAGGCCATACCTAGCCATGCTTTTCACCATACCTCACCATGCTTCAAGGACACAACATCTCACCTCATAGAACACATGGGACATGGCCGAAATCCTCCTCCCCCATTACACTTCTCATTTGTTTCATTTCTCTATAAATAACATGCTTGGATGAACTTGAATCACTTTTAGTTCATTTGCCAAGTTTGTGTTTCCAAGAGCACTTTGAGTTTTTCTTTTTCTCTCAAAGTTCAAGAGTTCATCTTCTTTAACTTCTTTATCTTCTTCACTCATCTCAACCTCCAATCACTTGGTAGGGATTTTATTTTAAGTGTTTCATTCATTAAAAGTTCTTATTTAGTTATGTGCTTTATGGTTTCTCTTGAATCTTTTAGAACTTCTTTCTTCCTCTTTGTTTTTCTTTTCAGCCAAGAGCCTTAAAAGCCTTGGAAATGAGAGCTTAATGAGGATTTTATGATGATGTTTATCACTTGAGCAACCTTTAAAGCTTGATCTTGGTTCTTGAATAAAAGTTGTTTTTGGTTTCCTTCTTGCTTGATCTTGAGAAACTTAACTTTGATGATGTTTGTATGAACTCAATGATGAGGGCTCATGATGTTGGTGTTAATACATCATCAAGATCATGGCCTCTAGAGTTCCAAAATGGTTCCTTTCTTTGATCATGGTTTCAGGTTTTTTCCTTTTCTTTCCTTTAAATTTTCGGCCATCCATGTTGAATGGCCCAACATGATAGCTTGATGATGAGAGTTCTAGATGATGACTTCATGTTCATCACAATGAAATCGTTAAAGCTTGAGTTTTCATAAAAATGTTATATAGCTCTCTCATGGTTTTATTTTTAAGAAATGTTGTTTTGAGTTCTAGGAACTCTAAAGTTCACTTTATCTTTTCATGATGAGTTTGGGTTAAGGCCTATGTTCCTCTAAAGTCTTGTAAGAGTTCTAGTAAAGATATAAAAATGAACTTGCATATTTATATTCCAAGTTCTTGCATCTCATATTTACTTTTTTATGCCATCACTAAACTCTAAAGATTAAAGAAAAGGACTTGCATTATCACATTTAAGTTTCAAGCTTTGCATCTCACTTTTACATTCCAAGTCATCACCTAAATCCTAGTAGATAAAATGAACTTGCATATTTACTTTTGAGCCTTGCATATTTACTTTCAAGTTTTGCATATTTACCTTTGAGTCTTGCATATTTACTTTCAAGCCTTGCATATTTACTTTAAAGTCTTGTATATTTACTTTCAAGCCTTGCATATTTACTTTCAAGTCTTGCATATTTACTTTGAAGCTCTCGCTTTACTTTATAATGAAGAATAAAATGGAATGCATAGCACATTTACTTTTTATCATCACTTAAGGAACCTAGAGCTCAAAGACTTGCCCTTTTTATCTCAATTTAAAGTTGGTTATGGAGACATCCTCATGGATGCATATTTCAGCCATGTGATGATGATGAACTTGGTGTGAGTTTCATCTAGTCACAAGAGCCAACAATCTATGTTCTAAGATTTTCTTTAAACTTCAAGAGTTTTATAAAATTATTACCAATAAGATTTATGAATTAAACCTCTTCTAAGAATGTTTTAAATAGGCTACTGCCCTATGGTCATTCTTAGTCTCTTCTTGTGAAATAAAATGGTTTTCAAAGAGTTTTAGAAGTCCTAAAACGATTCCAAGAGAAACTAGTAATTTATGTCTTAAAAATGTGAGATTATGTGTTCTTTGGAACCTATGCTTTTCGATTCTGCCATGGTGTGATTGCTGCTGTATGATGATGTTTTGGCATGTTAGAATGCGTAAAAATTGTATATGTTGAGGTAGGAACCTTTCTATGCATGTTAGGAAAGAAACCAGTCTTATAGAAAAACCGTAAAGTTGAGTTTTAACATGCTTTTGACCCATTAATTCTTAGCCACAACCAAAACTGTTTTAATATGTTAACATTCAATTTAGGATTGTTTAATTATGAAAAACTTGGTAGCATTTGATGTAGGATTGATTTCTAGCACCTATAGAGAAACTAGTGACTAGAAAACCGTAAAAGTGCGATTCTAGAACACTTAGATTATTTAATTTTATAATTCTGTCTAGCAACCTTATAATACAGTAAACATGGTTTATAATTAGCTCAAAGGCATAGGAATACCTCATAATTGGTTTAGATTTAATTTATAGTGCTTTAGGCGAAGACGGAATGTAGAAAGGGTCTAAAATGTAGTTTCTAGAACCTCGTAATCGCAAGTTCTAGAAAATGGCAGATCTGTATAGGGCTGTTTGGTTTTGCTCCTAGGCATAAAAATTAGTGAGGATAGTAATTGTGAAACCATAGGTGCATAAAAGATTAATAGCGGTCGTTAGAATAATTAGGGCCTGTTTGCTTTGCCAATTTTCAGTTTTCAGTTTCCAGTTTCTAATTTTCAGTTTTCTGTTTTGTGAAGGAAAAACTAAAAAAACTGAAAATTTCAATTTTCAGTTTTTTCAGTTTTTCCTTTACAAATCTCAAAAACTGAAAACTGGAAACTGGAAACTGAAAAATGGAAAATACAAAGCAAACAGGCCCTATATCTCAAGTTTAAGACCCGTAAGGGTCAAAGCATAAGACACCATAGGTTTAAGAGCATAATGAGCTTTAGTGTTTCATGTGAACACATGTTTTATTATGAGAGTACCTTGAGCATATGATTTCTTATGAGAAGGTATATAATGTTGATGTGTTGATGCTCATGCTATGATGCCTTATGAATAATTGTGATGTTATGATGCGTATGATGTTTAGGATGTTTATGATGCATATGATGATGACGACGATTATGACAAGCATGATTATAAATGACTATGTAGAGATATGAATGTGGCATAAAGAAGATTTGGAAGAAATTTGGTATGTTGTTGTTATGCTGCCGAATTTCTAACAAACTTGAGGACTTTTAAAATTTTGAAAATATGAGTTTTTAATGTGACATAGTACTGTGAAAATACGTTCTGGGGGACGGCGATATGTAACGCCCTAGAAACAAATCCTTGAGGGGGACGGCGATACGTAACGCCTCAAAGAGGACAATATTCGCTATGTACTTGATACTGGTGCGACACGTTTTGTTATGATTATTATTATTATGATTTCACTTATCAGAGGATAAGTAAGAACTAGTGACAACTGGTTAAGGTATGAGCTCATAACCTAGAGATGTGACACTTTCTGGGTGACACCGGTTTAGCCGAGCACCCCCAGATCGATTGTCTTTTTAGGGTGATCCCTATGTTACATGTAATGCCCTGATTTTCTGTTTGAGAGAAAATGACCAAAATGCCCCTGAGGTCATTTTCTGCTCGGAATTCGAGCATAGCTTGCTTGGCAATCCTCGAAAGGTCAACTCAATGTTTGAAGGGGATTAGATGGTCCTTGAGTGATTTCGAAAGCGAAAATCGTGTTTTCTGCAGTTTTGGGTCAAAATGACCAAAATACCCTTATAGCATTTTTACGCGGGTAAAGGTGCCGTTCGAGCCCGAAACTTTCCCCGAAGGTTTAAAATGATGTTTTCATGTGTTTAAAAGTATTTGTTTAAGTTCTAGTGGTCCCGGGCAGTTTTTGTGCAAAATTACGATTTTGCCCTATGTAGTGCATTTTGGGCCTAATGACATGATTAGCAAAATCTAAGCAATATTAGGCTCTAATCGAAGATTAATTAATTTTGATAATTAATCTAGAGTCAAAATAAGTTAATAAAACTAATTAGGACCTAAAATTGCTTAGATTAAACCTAAATCTCTTTTTAAAACTCAAGATTTCTAGTTTTGGAATCTTGAATAGTATTTTCTCTCTCCAATTTCCCTGAATCAAGGAATTGTGTTGGCATTGGATTCCTTGTTAATGGAGTTTGACTCGATTAATTTAGCAAGATCACCTCCTAAACCTAGTCTTACAAGCCTGTAATTAACCATTACTTCACCTAAACACTGTCTTACAAATTCCTAATCTTAAACATAACCTAAAACACACCTAAACACACTTCTAAACCACAATTAAATGGAAGAAATCCCTCCCCCATGGCTGATGCATTTTCAGCCACATCATCTAAGTTTCATCACATGTTTTAAATTTTAAACACTCCTTGAGCCATGCTTTGAGTCATACCTTGAACCATGCCTCAAGATCACAACATCTCACCTCATAGAACTCATGGGCTGCCTTGACCATGGCCGAAACTCTCCTCTCCCTTTGCACCTTTCATTTGTTTCATTTCTCTATAAATAGCACACTTGAGTGAACTTGAAATACCTTTAGTTCATTTGCTAAGTTTAGAGCACTCAAAGCTTTTCCTTTTCTTTCAAAGAGCAAGAGTTCTTCTTCTTCATCTTCTTCATTCCCTTCAACATCATTTCAGCCATTAAAGTTCTTGTTTAAGTTATATGCTTTATAGTTTCTCTTGAATCTTTTAGGACTTCCTTCTTCCTCTTTGTTTCTTCTTCCATTTTTGGCCATGGGCCTTTAAGTGAGCTTGGAAATGAGAGCTTAATGATGGGGATTGCATGATGATGTTCATCACTTGAGCAACCCCTAAAGCTTGATCTTAGTTCTTGAGAAAAAGGTGCTTTTAGTTTCTTTCTTTCTATCTTGGAAACCTTACTTTGATGTTGTTCTAAAATAAGTGTATGAACTCAATGATGAGGACACATGATCTTGGTGTTAATACATGATCAAGATCATGGTCTCTAGAGTTTTAAAATGGTTCTTTTCTTGTTCATGGCTTTGGCCCCATTTTCCTTTTTCTTTCTCTAAAAATTCAGCCATCATTGATGGTTCAACATGGAAGCTTGATGATGAGAGTTCCTAAATGATGACTATGTGTTCATCACAATGAGACCTCTAGAGCTTGAGTTTTAACAAAAATGCTATTTATGATTTTGCTTCAAGGAATGATATTTTGTTACTTTAGCTTATTGTGATAAACTTGGGTTAAGGTTTAAGTTCCTTCAAAGCCTTGTAAGAGCTCTAGTAAAGATATAAAAATAAACTTGCATATTTATATTTCAAACTCTTGCATCTCATATTTACCTTCCTATGCTATCACTAAACTCTAAAGATTAAAGAAAAAGACTTGCATTATCACGTTTATGTTCAAGCCTTGCATTGCACATTTTCAAGTCATCACTTAAAGAACGTATAGATTTAAAACGAGAGCTTGCATATCACCTAATTAATCTCAAAGCCTTTCTATTTCGGCCTTAAAGTCAATTGTTGCTGGGCCTAGAGCACTAAAATAAAGAATTGAACTTGCATATTTACTTTCAAGTTTCGCATATTTACTTTGTGCCTTGCATATTTAATTTCAAGTTCTTGCATTCCATATTTACTTTGAAGCTCTCACTTTACTTTATAATGAAGAATAAAATGGAATGCATAGCACGTTTATATTTTGTCATCACTTAAAGAACCTAGAGCTCAAAGACTTGCCCTCATTATCTCAAGTTAAAGCTTGATTATGGAAACATCCCCAAGGATGTAAATTCGGCCATGTGATGTTGATAGACTCAAAATGAGTTTTATTTAGTTGCAAGGGCCAACAATCTATGTTCAAAAGTTTTCCTATGTTTTTAAGAGTTCTATAAGGTCATGATCAAGAAGATTTGTAAATTAAACCTCTTCCAAGAGTGTTTTAAATTAATTGCTACCCCATGATTGTTGTTAGCCTCTTTTACAAGATAAAATGTTTTGCAAAAAGGTTTTAGAAGTCCTAAAACGATTCAAGGAGAAATTAGCAACCTATGCTTGTTGAAAATGAGATTTTATGCAAGATATGTATATGCATGAATTCGATTCTTCCGTGACATGTTTGCTGTTGTATGATGATGTTTTGACATGTTAGAATGTGTGAAATTTAGATGTATTGAGGTAGGAATCTTTCTATGCACGTTAGGAAAGAACCTAGTCTAACAGAAAAAATCGTAAAGTCAAGTTTTAGCATAGTTATGACCCATTTATTTTTAGTTTCTGTACAAACTGTTTTAGTGGGATAATAATCAGATTAGGATTGTTTAATCATGAAAACCTTGGTAACATTTGATGTAGGATCGATTTTTAGAGCCTATAGAGAAACTAGCAACTAGAAAATCGTAAAAATGCAATTCTAGAACTCTTAGAACATTTAATTTCCTGATTCTGTACAGCACCCTTTTATAATGTAGTAAACATGATTTATAAACAGATCAAAGGCTTAGGAATACCTCATAATTGGTTTAGATTTAATTTATAGCACCTTAGGCGAAGACAGAACCGAGAAAGGGTCTAAAACGTAAGTTCTAGATCCTCGTAATCATAAAGATGTAATTCTGCCTGTAACACCCCGATTTCTCTGTCCGAGGGAAATGACCAAAATGCCCCTGAGGTCATTTCCTGACCCGAACTCGAGGGTAACCAACTCGGTCGTCCTCGAAGGGTCAACTCAATGTTTGAAGGGGATTAAATGGCCCTTGAATGCTTTCGGAAACGAAAATTTCGTTTAGCAGCTTTAGTCAAAATGACCAAAATACCCCTATAGCGTTTTTACGCGGGTAAAGGTGCCGTTTGAGCCCGGAACTTTCCCCAGAGGTTTAAAAACATGTTTTCATGTGTCTAGAGGTCTCTGTTCAAGTCCCGGTGGTCCCGGGCAGTTTTAGTGCAAAATTACGATTTTGCCCCTAGAATAGTGTTTTTGAGCTTAATGACGTAATTAAGCAAACCTAAGCAATATTAGGCTCTAAACGAAGATTAATTTATTTCCCTAATTAATCTAGAGTCAAAATAATTTATTAAAGTTAATTAGAACCTAAAATTGCTTAGATTAAACTTAAATCCCTTTTTAGAACTCAAGATTCCTAGTCTTGGAATCTTGAATAGTGTTTTCTCTCTCCAATTCCTTAAATCAAGGAAATGTGTCTAGAGTTGTTTAGACTCTAAATTGAGGATTTAACTCACTAATGGTGCAAGACCACTCCTTAATTATGTCTAGACCACCTTAATTATCCATTTTCCTTACCTAAACACTTTCTTACAAATTCCTAATCTTAAGCATAATCAAAGGTACACATAAACACAACTCTAAACCACAATTAAAATGCAAAGAACCCTCCCCCATGGGCTGATGCATATTCGGCCATCACTCTCCAATTACCACACATATTAAATTGTTTTCTCACTCAAAGAGCCATGCTTGAGCCATACCTTGAGCCATACCTCACCATGCTTTGAACCATACCTCACCATACCTCAAGAACACATTATCTCACCTCATGGAACTCATGGAATGCCTCCAATCTGCACCTCATGGCCGAAGCTCTTCATCACCATGAGCTCCCTCCATTTGTTTCATTTCTCTATAAATAGAATGCCTTGAGGAGCTTGCACCACTTTTAGATCATTTGCTAAGTTTAGGAAACACTCAAAGCTTTTCTTTTCTCTCAAAGTTCTAGTGTTCTTCAAGTTCTTCAAGCTCTTCAAAGTTCTTCATCATCTTCATCTTCTTCTTCCATCTTCAAGTTCATCACACCAAGCAGGGATTTTCTTTCAAGTACTTCTTTCTTTAAAGTTCTTGTTCTAGCTTTATGTCCATAGTTTCTCTTGTTTCTCTTTAGAACTTCATTTCCACTCCTTTTTCCTTTTCATTTTCGGCCATAGGCCTTGGAGAACAAAGGAATGAGAGTTTCATGATGATGTTCATCACTTGAAACAAACTCTAGAGCTTGATCTTTGTTCTTGAGCAAAAATGTTTTTAGTTTTTCTTTTCTTGAACTCTTAAGAACTTTAGCTTTGATGATGTTTTTAAATGGCTCTATGAACTCAATGATGAGGACTCATGATGTTGGTGTTAATATATCACCAAGATCATGAACTCTAGAGTTTTAAAATGTTCCTTTTTCTTCTTGAAGATTTCGGCCATTACCTTAAAATTTTCTAAGCTTCATGCTTTGATTTCCTAAAAATATGATGTTGAGTTTCAAGAACTCTAAGCTTGACTTTACCTTGTTGGATGAGTTTGGGTTATGGTTTAAGTTCCTTTCAAGTCTTGTTAAGAGCTCTAGAGAGATAAAATGAACTTGCATAATTTATCTTATGCTTGCACTCATGTTTACATTCTTGCTATGCATCTTTGCTTTCTAGCTATCACCTAAGAACATGAAGATTAAAATGGAACTTGTATCATCACTTAATTTAATTCTCGAAGCCTTTCTATTTCGGCCTTAAAGTCGATTGTTGTTGGGCCAAGAGCACTAAAATAAAGAATTGAACCATGCATATTTACCTTCAAGCTTGCACGTTTAAGTTTATGCCTCGCATATTTACTTTCAAGCTTGCACGTTTAAGTTATGCCTTGCATATTTAATTTTAAGTCATCACTTTACTTTGTAAGCAAGATTAAAAACGAAAAGCATGAGCACGTTTAGTTTATGTCATAACTTAAGAACCTAGAGCTCAAAGACATGCCCATTTCATTCCAAGTTAAAGTTATATGTGAATGTATTCCTTGAATGCATAATTTCGGCCAAGTAGTGATGATGGGCTTGCAATGAGTTTTCATCTAGCTACTAGGACTAATAGTCTATGTTTTAAGTTTTCCCTAAAGCTTTACAATCTTTATAAGGTTATGTCATCACAAGTTGTGATTTTATTATCTTTTAGGGGATGGAATATGTTTTGGTCAGTGACCTAAGGCTTCACTTAGCCTCTTGATGAATTAAAATGTTTTGCAAAGAGTTTTAGAAGTTCTAGATTGATTCCAAGAGAAACTAGTTAACTTATGTACCTAGAAATGTCCATTTAACTCTCTCATTTAAGTTAAATGTTTTCGGTTCTGATGTGATGAGTGTGATGCTGTATGATGATGTTTTGATGTGTTGGAATGTGTGAAAATATCATATGATGATTTAGAAGCGATCCTATGCATGATAGGTAAGAAACTAGCTAACTAGAAATACCGTAAAGCTAGAATTTAACATAGTTTTGACCCATTTGTTTATGGAACTTTTCCAAAATGTTTTAATGGGGACATAATCAGATTTAGATTGTTTAGACATGAGAAACTTGGTATCATTTGAGTTAGAATTGAATTCTAGCACCTATGGGGAAACTAGTAACTAGAAAATCGTAAAAATGCAAATGTAGAACTCTTAGAACATTTAATTTTCTGGATTCTGTCCAGCACCCTTACATCATGGTAAACATGATTAATAATTAGTCCTTAAGCATAGAAATGCCTCATAATTGATTTAGATTTAATCCATAGCACCTTCGGCGAAAACGGAACCAAGAAAGGGTCTAAAACGTAAGTTCTAGAACCCCGTATTCACATGTTAGGATTTCCACCCTATGCTATTCAGATTTAAAAGTAAAATGAGAGGATTATGAATGATGTTTAATTATGAGCCTTAGGTGCTTAAAAGATGAACGACGGATGTAGAGAACTATATCTCAAGATTAAGACCCGTAAGGGTCAAAGCATAAGCTATCGTAAGGGTAAGCGTTTGGATGTTTTATGATGATGCATGAAGTATGCTAATGATGATGATGTTATTCATATGAGGAATTTATGAGGTTATATGTTTATGTGGCATAAAGCAAATTTGGAAGGAAATTCGATGTAATGACCAGTTGTGCTTAATTTCCGACAAATTTGGGGACTTAAAGAAATTTTGAAAATTAAGGTACTAAGATGGGTTCTAGGATGGCACCGGTTCGGCCGAGCACCTCCATAGAACTCATGTGACATCGGTACCATTTTATACTCTTAGGTGACACCGGTTCGGCCGAGCACCCCTAAGAGTTTTGCCCCCTAACCCGTACTCAGATAGTCGGGATTTATGATTTATGATACGCTTATCGTTAAGTGGTAAGTAAGAACTAGTGACGACTAGTTAAGGTATGAGCTCATAACCTAGATGTATGACACGCTCGGGTGACACCGGTTCGCCGAGCACCCCAGATTCGATTGTCTTTTAGGGTGGCCCATGAGGAAGAGAAGTTTCATGATTATGATTATGTCACTAAGTTTTGTCCCATATGAATGTTACTATTGCCACTTTATGCCACCAAGAATGATGATGCTTGATGTTATGTTTTATGTATGTGCATTAGGTAGTGCCATGCATACATTTTCTATTATGTTGCATTCATGACATTAAGATCATCCTAAAATGAATGGACCTTGGCTAAAATATATTTTTAAGTTTAAAATGAACTTAATACATGCTCAGTCGTTTTGTATAAATAAACCCAAGGTTCCTGAGGACGTAGATGATGACACCTAGGTAGTAGGAGGCCCTACTGAGATTCTTTAGCAAGATTCTCACTCCCTCTATCTCTTTCTTTTCGTCACGTCTTCAGATAGCGAAGTTTGTAGTGTTCGTGGACACCCCGACATGGGAGGTGCACTATGACCCGGCTCACGGGTCATACCATTTTGAGGGGCAGTGCACAGTGCGGGTTTTCATGTTCGTAGGATGCCCCTTCGCTCATACCATTTTTGAGCGTGCGCGTACGCATGATGAGAGAGTGCTCCGCATGCACACCGCCGCCTTAGCCATGCGAGGCTATCCCGATTACGTGCCCCGGACCTACTTCTCGGAGACCGACCCGTCCGAGGACCCACCTACTCATCCGTATAGCGAGAGCTCTGCCCCCTCTCCACCATTGATGAGGGAGGGCAGTGAGGATACCGTGACTCAGCCCTAACTTGCACGACGACCGGAGATGCGGCCACACCGCGGGGGTCACTCTCGATCCCCGTTCCGCCTCTTTACGCCCGAGGAGCTCACACAGTTTCCCGGATACTTGCCTCGTTCACGAGACGGACGTCAGTAGGAGGTGACGATCGACCGATGGAGTACCCGGTTAGAGCACACACCACTTAGATGGGGATAAACCTTCTTTTGTTTAAAGGTTATCCTATTAGGTGCACTCGGGTAGGGGAGTAGATTATGTTCATGTTTTATGTTGTATTTTCTTTTATACATTTCCCCTGTACTAAACTAAGTCCCACACTTATAAGTGGGCAAATTATATATATATATGAGATGATCTTCAGTGTTACTCATGGTGTGCCTTATGTTATGATGTTGTGAGACATTTGTTTACCATACATGGTTTACTGCTTATCGCATCACGCGGCTCTCACTTTGTTTTTCAAAAAAAAAATTACCCGTATTTTCCGCTAAGTAATTCAAAGATAAATGAGAACTATGAAGTAACAGACTAACGATTAACCTAAATATGTTCTAGAGTATTGGGTTAAAAATTAGGATGTTACACTGCCCTTAGAGTATGATGCTGCCCAGATTTGGTTCAAAGCTATGCTTGAGCACTGCTTACCACCCACAAACAGATGGGCAATTTGAAAGGACGATCCAAACCCTAGAGGACATGCTAAGAGCCTGTGTGTTAGACCAAAGGGGAAGTTGGGATAAGTACTTGCCTTTGATCGAGTTTGCGTATAACAACAATTATCACATGAGCATCGGTATGGCACCGTACGAGGCGTTGTATGGAAGGAAGTGCCAATCACCTTTGTGTTGGTACGAGCCTGGGGAGCAAAGTGTCTTAGGACTTGATGTAGTGAGGGAGACGACGGAACAAATCAAGAGGATCCGGGATAGGATGCTCACTGCTCAAAGTAGACAAAAGAGCTATGCGGACAAGCGGTGCAAGCCCTTGGAATTCGAAGAGGGAGAACATGTGTTCCTTAGGATTACCCCCACTACAGGCATAGGGAGAGCCATGAAAGTCAAAAAGTTGAGCCCCCGATTCCTTGGTCCCTTCCAAATTCTTCAAAGGATAGGAACAGTTGCCTACAAAATAGCCTTACCTCCTAATCTTTCTAATCTTCATGACGTCTTTCACGTCTCTTAGTTAAGGAAGTATGAGTCCGACCCCAGCCACGTTTTAGAGCCGGAGCATGTTCAGTTAAGGGACGACCTAACTTTCAATCTTCCCCCTACGAGAATCGTGGACCGCGGAGTCAAGCAGCTGAGGAACAAGTCTGTTCCTTTGGTAAAAGTAGCATGGGGACGCGACAAGTCCGAAGAATTCACATGGGAGCTAGAGACAGAAATGCGAGACAAGTATCCCGAGCTTGTCTAAGCTAACGAATTTCGAGGGCGAAATTCTTTTTAAGGAGGGGAGTAATGTAACACCCCGATTTTTCTGTTCGAGGGAAATGACCAAAATGCCCCTGAGGTCATTTCCTGACCCGAACTCGAGGGTAACCAACTCGATCATCCTCGAAGGGTCAACTCAATGTTTGAAGGGGATTGAATGGCCTTTGAATGCTTCCGGAAGCGAAAATCTCATTTTCACTGATTTCGGGTCAAAATGACCAAAATACCCCTATAGCGTTTTTACGCTGGTAGAAGTGCCGTTTGCGCCCGAAACTTTTCCCAGAAGTTTAAAAACACGTTTTCATGTGTCTAGAGGTCTCTGTTCAAGTCCCGGTGGTCCCGGGCAGTTTTAGTGCAAAATTACGATTTTGCCCCTAGAATAGTGTTTTTGAGCTTAATGACGTAATTAAGCAAACCTAAGCAATATTAGGCTCTAAACGAAGATTAATTAATTTCCCTAATTAATCTAGAGTCAAAATAATTTATTAAAGTTAATTAGAACCTAAAATTGCTTAGATTAAACTTAAATCCCTTTTTAGAACTCAAGATTCCTAGTCTTGGAATCTTGAATAGTGTTTTCTCTCTCCAATTCCTTAAATCAAGGAAGTGTGTCTAGAGTTGTTTAGACTCTAAATTGAGGATCTAACTCACTAATGGTGCAAGACCACTCCTTAATTATGTCTAGACCATCCTAATTATCCATTGTCCTTACCTAAACGCTTTCTTACAAATTCCTAATCTTAAGCATAATCAAAGATACACCTAAACACAACTCTAAACCACAATTAAAATGCAAACACAACCACACATGCGCTGATGCATTTCGGCCACCTCCTCCCCCATTTGACCACATGTTGATTTGTTTCTCACTCAAAGAACCATGCTTGAAGCCATACCTTGAACCATTCCTCACCATACTTTGAACCATACCTCACCATGCCTCAAGACCACATTATCTCACCTCATGGAACTCATGGATGCCTCCATTCTGCACCCTCATGGCCGAAACCCCTTCAGCCGCACACACACTCCATTTGCTTCATTCTTCTATAAATAGAATGCCTTGAGGAGCATGCACCACTTTTAGATCATTTGCTAAGTTTAGGAACACCCAAAGCTTTTCTTTTCTCTCAAAGTTCTAGTGTTCTTCAAGTTCTTCAAAGTTCTTCATCATCTTCATCTTCTTCTTCCATCTTCAAGTTCATCACATCAAGTAGGGATTTTCTTTCAAGTATTCCTTTCTTTAAAGTTCTTGTTCTAAGCTTTATGTTTATAGTTTCTCTTGATTCTTTTTAGAACTTCTTTTCTTCTCCTTTTTCTTTCTCATTTTCGGCCATGGGCCTTGAAGTTCAAAGAAATGAGAGCTTGATGATGAGAGTTTCATGATGATGTTCATCACTTGAAACAAACTCTAGAGCTTGATCTTTGTTCTTGAGCAAAAGTGTTTCTAGTTTTTCCTTTCTTGAACTCTTGAGAACTTTAGTTTTGATGGTGATTTAAAATAGTTCTAAGGACTCAATGATGAGGTCTCATGATGTTGGTGTTAATATATTATCAAGATCATGGACTCTAGAGTTTCAAAATGTTCTTTTTGTTCCTTGAAATTTCGGCCATTTCCTTTTCTTTTACATGCAAAATGTTTTGATTTTCTAAAAATGTTATGTTGAGTTCTAAGAACTCTAGACTTTACTTTATCTTGGTTTGATGAGTTTGGGTTGAGGTTTAAGTTCCTTTAAAGTCTTATTAAGAGCTCTTGAAAGATAAAATGAACTTGCATAATTTATTTTATGTTTGCCTTTATATTTACATTCTTGCTATCCACCTTTACTTTCAAGCTATCACCTAAGAACATAAAGATTAAAATGGAACTTGCATCATCACTTAATTTAATTCTCAAAGCCTTTCTATTTCAGCTTTAAAGTCAATTGTTGTTGGGCCTAGAGCACTAAAATAAAGAATTGAACTTGCATCATCACCTAATTAATTTCTCGAATGCCTATCTATTTCGGCCTTAAAGTCAATTGTTGTTGGGCCAAGAGCATTAAAATAAAGAATTGAACCTTGCATGTAACACCCCGATTTTTCTGTCCGAGGGAAATGACCAAAATGCCCCTGAGGTCATTTCCTGACCCGAACTCGAGGGTAACCAACTCGGTCATCCTCGAAGGGTCAACTCAATGTTTGAAGGGGATTGAATGGCCTTTGAATGCTTTCGGAAGCGAAAATTTCGTTTTCGCAGCTTTGGTCAAAATGACCAAAATACCCCTATAGCGTTTTTACGCGGGTAAAGGTGCCGTTTGAGCCCGGAACTTTCCCCAGAGGTTTAAAAACATGATTTCATGTGTCTAGAGGTATCTGTTCAAGTCCCGGTGGTCCCGGGCAATTTTAGTGCAAAATTACGATTTTGCCCCTGGAATAGTGTTTTTAAGCTTAATGACGTAATTAAGCAAAACTAAGCAATATTAGGCTCTAAACGAAGATTAATTTATTTCCCTAATTAATCTAGAGTCAAAATAATTTATTAAAGTTAATTAGAACCTAAAATTGCTTAGATTAAACTTAAATCCTTTTTAGAACTCAAGATTCCTAGTCTTGGAATCATGAATAGTGTTTTCTCTCTCCAATTCCTTAAATCAAGGAAATGTGTCTAGAGTTGTTTAAACTCTAAATTGAGGATTTAACTCTCTAATGGTGCAAGACCACTCCTTAATTATGTCTAGACCACCTTAATTACCCATTTACCTTACCTAAACACCTTCTTACAAATTCCTAATCTTAAGCATAATCAAAGATACACCTAAACACAACTCTAAACCACAATTAAAATGCAAACTAATCCTCCCCATGGGCTGATGCATTTTCGGCCACATGCTCCCCATTTGACCACATGTTTAATTATTTTCTCACTCAAAGAACCATGCTTGAGCCATACCTTGAGCCATACCTCACCATGCTTTGAACCATACCTCACCATACCTCAAGAACACATTATCTCACCTCATGGAACTCATGGAGAGCCTCCATTCTGCACCTCATCGCCCAAGCCATCCTCACCCATGAGCATCCTCCATTTGTTTCATTTCTCTATAAATAGAATGCCTTGAGGAGCTTGCACCACTTTTAGATCATTTGCTAAGTTTAGGAAACACTCAAAGCTTTTCTTTTTCTCTCAAAGTCTTTGTGTTCTTCAAGTTCTTGGAGTTCTTCAAGTTCTTCATCTTCTTCATTTCCTTCTTCCATCTTCAAGTTCATCACACCAAGTAGGGATTTTCTTTCATGTGTTCTTTCTTTAAAGTTCTTGTTCTAAGCTTAAAGTTCATAGTTTCTCTTGATTCTTTTTAGAACTTCTTTTTCTTCCCTTTACCTTTTCATTTTCGGCCATGGGCCTTGGAGAACAAAGGAATGAGAGCTTGATGATGAGAGTTTCATGATGATGTTCATCACTTGAGATAAACTCTAGAGCTTGATTTTTGTTCTTGAGCAAAAGTGTTTCTAGATTTTTTCCTTTCTTGAACTTTTGAGAACCTTAACTTTGATGTTGTTTCAAAATGGTTCTAATGACTCAATGATGAGGTCTCATGATGTTGGAGTTTGTATATCACCAAGATCATGGATTCTAGAGTTTCAAACATTTCTTTTCTTTCCTTGAAGTTTCGGCCATTACCTTTTCCTTTTCATGCTAGATGTTTGATTTTTAAATATGTTATGTTGAGTTCTAAGAACTCTAGACTTTTACCTTGTCTTGGTTTGATGAGTTTGGGTTGAGGTTTAAGTTCCTTTAAAGTCTTGTTAAGAGCTCTAGAAAGATAAAATGAACTTGCATAATTTATCTTATGCTTGCATTCATATTTACATTCTTGCTATGCATCTTTACTTTCAAGCCATCACCTAAGAACATAAAGATTAAAATGGAACTTGTATCATCACTTAACTTAATTCTCAAAGCCTTTCTATTTCGGCCTTAAAGTCGATTGTTGTTGGGCCTAGAGCACTAAAATAAAGAATTGAACTTGCATTATCACCTAATTAATTTCTCGAATGCCTATCTATTTCGGCCTTAAAGTCGATTGTTGTTGGGCCAAGAGCACTAAAATAAAGAATTGAATCTTGCATCTTTACTTTCAAGCTTGCGTTTAAGATTATGCGCATATTTACTTTCAAGTTTACACGTTTAAATTATGCCTTGCATATTTAATTTCAAGACATCACTTTACCTTGAAAGCAAGATTAAAAATGAAGAGCATGAGCACGTTTAGTTTATGTCGTAACTTAAGAACCTAGAGCTCAAAGACTTGCCCATTTCATTCCAAGTTAAAGTTTAATGCAAACCACACTTTGAATGTACGTTTTTCGGCCAAGTAGTGAAGATGGACTTGCAATGAGTTTTCATCTAGCTACTAGGGCCAATAGCCTATGTTTTGAGTTTTCCTTAAAGTTTGACAATTCTTTATAAGGTTATGTCGTTATAAGTTGTGATTCCAATCTCTTTTAGGGGATGGAATATGTTTTGGTCAGTGACCTAAGGCTTCACTTAGCCTCTTGATGAATTTACATGTTTTGCAAAGAGTTTTAGAAATTCTAGATTGATTCCAAGAGAAACTAGTTAACTTATGTACCTAGAAATGTCAATTTAATTCTCTTATTGAGGCAAGATGTTTTCGGCTCTGATGTGATGAATGTGATGCTGTATGATGATGTTTTAATGTGTTGGAATGTGTGAAAATATCATGTGATGATGTAGAAGCGAACCTATGCATGATAGGTAAGAAACTAGCTAACTAGAAATACAGTAAAGCTAGAATTTAACATATAGTTTTGACCCATTTGTTTATGGAACCAATCCAAACTGTTTTAATGGGAACATAATCAGATTTAGATTGTTTAGACATGAAAAACTTGGTAACATTTGGATTAGAATCGAATTCCTAGCACCTCACGGGAAACTAGTAACTAGAAAACCGTGAAAAATGCAAAATGTAGAACTCTTAGAACATTTAATTTTCTGGAATCTGTCCAGCACCCTTACAACATGATAAACATGGTTAATAATTAGTCCTTAAACATAGGAATGTCTCATAATTGATTTAGATTTAATGTATAGCGCCTCGGGCGAAGACGGAGCAGAAAGGGTCTAAAAGCGTAAGTTCTAGAACCCCAGTAAAAACG
Source organism: Dalbergia cochinchinensis (assembly GCA_031216125.1). NCBI lineage: Eukaryota > Viridiplantae > Streptophyta > Magnoliopsida > Fabales > Fabaceae > Dalbergia > Dalbergia cochinchinensis. The sequence goes on along the minus strand of CM062375.1, from coordinate 18,516,674 downwards.
AGTTAGAGATTCTACATCCCTATGCTATTCAGATTTAAAAGTATGAACATGAGAATGAAGAATGATGTTTAATATGAGCCTTAGGGGCATAAAAATATGAGCGACGGATATTAGAGAGCTATATCTCAAGATTAAGACCCGTAAGAGGTCAAAGCATAAGCTACAGTGAGGGTAAGCGTTGAATGATGTATGATGATGCATGAAGTATGCTAATGATGATGATGTTATTCATATGAGGAATTTATGAGGTTATATGTTTATGTGGCATAAAGCAAATTTGGAAGGAAATTCGTGTAATGACCGTTTTGGCCGCTTGAATTTCCGACAAATTTGGAAGGAAACTCGGTGTAATGACCGTTTTGGCTTGAATTTCGGCAAATTTGGGGACTTAAAGAGATTTTGAAAATTAAGGTACTAAGATGGGTTCTAGGATGACACCGGTTCGGCCGAGCACCTCCATAGAACTCATGTGACATCGGTGCCATTTTATACTCTTAGGTGACACCGGATTAGTGCCGAGCACCCCTAAGAGATTTGCCCCCAACCCGCATTTCGGATAGTCGGGATTTATGATACGCTATCGTTAAGTGGTAAGTAAGAACTAGTGACGACTAGTTAAGGTATGAGCTCATAACCTAGATGTATGACATGTTGCAGGTGACATAGGTTAGCACCCCGATTCGATTGTCTTTTAGGGTGGCCCATGAGGAAGAAAGTTCATGATTATGATTATGTCACTAAGTTTTGTCCCATATGAATGTTACTATTGCCACTTTATGCCACCAACGATGATGATACTTGATGTTATGCTTTATGTATGTGCATTAGGTAGTGCCATGCATACATTTTCCATTATGTTGCATTCATGACATTAAGATCATCCTAAAATGAACGGACCTTGGCTAAAGTATATTTTTGAAGTTTAAAATGAACTAAATGCATGTTCGTCATTTCGTATAATTAAACCCAAGGTTCTCAGGGCGTAGATGATGACACCTAGGTAGTAGGAGGCCCTCTGAGATTCTTTAGTAAGATTCTCACTCCTCTACCTCTTTCTTTCCACACGCCTTCAGATGGCGGCGTTCGTAGCATTCATGGACACCCGACATGGGAGGTGCACTATGACCCGACTCACGGGTCATACCATTTGAGGCGCACGGTGCGGATTTTCATGTTTGTAGGACGCCCTTCGCTCATCCCGTGCACACCCATCACTTACTCCCCGATTGCACCTATGGCGGCACTTGAGCGGGTTTTTGAGCGTGCGCGACAAGATGACGCAGAGAGTACTCCGTGCAGGCACACCGCCGCCTTAGCCATGCGAGATTATCCCGACTATGTGCCGGACCTATTTCACGGAGACCGACCCGTCCGAGGACCCGCCTACCCATCCGTATAGCGAGGACTCGCCCCTCTCCACCAGATAAGGGAGGCGGTGAGGATCTGGTGACTCAGCCACGGCTTACGCGACGACCGGAGATGCGACCATACCCTGGGCGTCACCCTCGATCCCCATTCCGCCTCTTCACGTCCGAGCAGCTCGCCCAGTTTCCCCGATATCTGCCTCGTTCGCGTGATGGACGCCAGTAGAAGGTGACGATCGTCCCATGGAGTACCGGTTAGAGCACACACACCACTTAGATGGGGATAAACCTTCTTTTGTTTAGAGGTTATCCTATTAGATGCACTCGGGTAGGGGAGTAGATTATGTTTATGTTTTAGGTTGTATTTCCCTTGTACTGAATTAAGTCCCACACTTATAAGTGGGCAAGTTATATATATATGAGATTATATTCAGTGATGTTCATGATGTGCCTTATGTTATGATGATTGTAAGACGATTGTTTTACTTTGCATGGTTTACCGCTTATCGCATCACGCGGCTCTCACTTTTATTTCAAAAAAAAATTACCCGTATTTTCCGCTAAGTAATTCAAAGTTAAATGAGAACTATGAAGTAACAGACTAATGATTAACCTAAATATGTTCTAGAGTATTGGGTTAAAAATTAGGATGTTACATTGCACCTTTACTTTCAAGCTTGCAAGATTAAGTTTATGCCTCGCATATTTACTTTCAAGCTTGCATGTTTAAGTTTATGCCTTGCATATTTAAATTAAGCCATCACTTTATTTTGTAAGCAAGAATAAAAAAAAATGAAAAGCATGAGCACGTTTATTTTATGTCATAACTTAAGAACCTAGAGCTCAAAGACTTTTCCATTTCATTCCAAGTTAAAGTTTAATGTGAAACCATTCTTTGAATGCATGTTTTCGGCCAAGTAGTGATGATGGACTTGCAATGAGTTTTCATCTAGCCACAAGGACCAATAGTCTATGTTCTAAGTTTCCTTAAAGCTTTACAAAGCTTTTCAAGGTTATGTTACCATGAGATATGACATCACTCCCTTTGAGAAGATGAAATATATTTTGGTCATTGACCTAAGGCTTCTCTTAGCCTCTTGATGAATTAAAATGTTTTGCAAAGAGTTTTAGAAATTCTAAATTGATTCTAAGAGAAACTAGTTAACTTATGTACCTAGAAATGTCAATTTAAATCCTTTACTAAAGCTAAATGTTTTCGGTTCTGATATGATGAGTATGATGCTGTATGATGATGTTTTGATGTGTTAGAATGTGTGAAAATATCATATGATGATGTAGAAATGATTCTATGCATAATAGGTAAGAAACTAGCTAACTAGAAATACCGTAAAGCTAGAATTTAACATAGTTTTGACCCATTTGTTTTTGGAACTTATCCAAACTGTTTTAATGGGAGCATAATCAGATTAGGATTGTTTAGACATGAAAAACTTGGTAACATTTGGATTAGAATCGAATTCTAGCACCTATAGGGAAACTAGTAACTAGAAAACCGTAAAAGTGCAAGTTTAGAACTCTTAGAACATTTATTTTTCTGCATTCTGTCCAGCACCCTTACAACATGATAAACATGATTAATAATTATTCCTTAAGCATAGGAATGCCTCATAATTGATTTAGATTTAATTCATAGCGCCTTAGGCGAAGACGGAACCAAGAAAGGGTCTAAAACGTAAGTTCTAGAACCCCGTAATCACAAGTTAGGAATTCTGCCCTATGCTTTTCAGATTTAAGTGTGAACATGAGGATTATGAATAATGTTTAATTATGAGCCCTTAGGTGCATAAAATATGAGCGACGGATGTTAGAGAACCATATCTCATGATTAAGACCATTAAGGGTCAAAGCATAAGCTACCGTAAGGATAAACGGTTGAATGTTCCATGATGATGTATGTGTTATGTGAAGGATGTTAATGTTATTCATATGAGGAATTCATGAGGATATATGTTTGTGTGGCATAAAGCAAATTTGGGAGAAATCCGGCGTGATGCCATCGTGCCGCCGAATTTCCGACAAATTTGGGGACTTAAAGAGATTTCGAAAATTAAGGTACTAAGATGGGTTCTAGGATGACACGGGTTTGGCCGAGCGCCTCCATAGAACTCATGTGACATCGGTACCATTTTATACTCTTAGGTGACACCGGTTCGGCCGAGCACCCCTAAGAGAATTGCCCCCTAACCCGTACTCAGATAGTCGGGATTTATGATTTACGATACGCTTATCGTTAAGTGGTAAGTAAGAACTAGTGATGACTAGTTATGGTATGAGCTCATAACCTAGATGTATGACACGTTCTAGGTGACACCGGTTCGGCCGAGCACCCCCAGTTCGATTGTCTTTTAGGGTGGCCCATGAGGAAGAGAAGTTTCATGATTATGATTATGCCACTAAGTTTGTCCCATATGAATGTTTCTATTGCCACTTTATGCCACTAAGTATGATGAGGCTTGATGTTATGTCTTATGTATGTGCATTAGGTAGTACCATGCATACATTTTCTATTATGTTGCATTCATGACATTAAGATCATCCTAAAATGAATGGACCTTGGCTAAAGTATATTTTAAAGTTTAAAATGAACTTAATGCATGTTCAGTCACTTTGTATAATTAAACCCAAGGTTCCTGAGGACGTAGATGATGACACCTAGGTAGTAGGAGACCTTACTGAGATTCTTTAGCAAGATTCTCACTCCCTCTATCTCTTTCTTTCCGTCACGTCTTCAGATGGCGACGTTCGTAGTCTTCGTGGACACCCCGACATGGGAGGTGCACTATGACCCGGCTCACGGGTCATACCATTTTGAGGGGCAGTGCACGGTGCGGGTTTTCATGTTTATAGGACGCCCCTTCGCTCATCCTGTGCACACCCATCGCTTCTCCCCGACTGCACCCTATGGTGACGACGAGCGGGTTTTTTAGCGGCAGACGCGCATGACGAGAGAGAGAGTGCTCCGCATGCACACCGCCGCCCTAGCCATGCGAGACTATCCCGATTACGTGCCCTGGACCTACTTTTCGGAGACCGACCCGTCTGAGGACCCGCCTACCCATCCGTATAGCGAGAGCTCTGCCCCCTCTCCACCATTGATGAGGGAGGGCAGTGAGGATACCGTGACTCAGCCACGACTTGCACGGCGACCGGAGATGCGGCCACACCGCGGGGGTCACTCTCGATCCCCGTTCCGCCTCTTTACGCCCGAGGAGCTCGTCCAGTTTCCCGGAGTACTCGGTTAGAGCACACACCACATAGATGGGGATAAACCTTCTTTTGTTTAGAGGTTATCCCATTAGATGCACTCGGGTAGGGGAGTAGATCATGTTTATGTTTATGTTGTATTTCCTTTCATGTATTTCCCTTGTACTAAATTAAGTCCCACACTTATAAGTGGGCAAGTTATATAAATATAAGATGGTATTCAGTGTTTTCCCATGATGTGCCTTTATGTGCTTTATGCTATGACGTTATGAGATGTATGTCTTGTTCTTTACGTGTTACATCGCATCACGCGGCTCTCACTTTGTATTTCAAAAAAAAAATTTACCCATATTTTCTGCTAAGTATTTCAAAGTAAAAATGAGAACTATGAAGTAACAAACTAATGATTAACCTAAGTATGTTCTAGAGTATTGGGTTAAAAATTAGGATGTTACAGTGAACCTTAGGTGCATAAGAGGTTAATAGAGAATGATAGAATAATTACATTTCAGGTTTAAGGCCCGTAAGGGTCAAAGCATAAGATACCGTAAGTCCAAGGATATAATGAGCTTTTATGTTACACGAGGATGTATGTTTTATTTGAGAATGATCATGTCAACGCATGAAATTATGATTCAGGATACATGTTCTAATTGTTTATGTGGCATAAAGCAAATTTGGAAGAAATTCGGTGTGCTACTGTTATGCTGTCGAATTTCTGACAAATTTGGGGACTTAGAAAGTTTTTGAAAAACCTATGAGATTTTCTTTAAAAGAGATGAGGTACTAAGATGTGTTCTTGAATAACACCGGTTCGGCCGAGCACCTCTAAGAACTCATGTGACATCGGTACCAAGATGTATTCTTGGGTGACACCGGTTCGGCCGAGCACCCCCAAGAAAATGCCCCTAAGCCCGTACTAGAGAGTCAGGATTTATTTGTGATACACTTATCGGTAAGGGATAAGTAAGAACTAGTGACGACTAGTTAGGTATGAGCTCATAACCTAGAGATGTGACATGTTCTGGGTGACACTGGTTCGACCGAGCACCCCTAGAACGAATGTCTTTTAGGGTGGCCCCATGAGAAAGTAGTGTATGATGCATATGTCACAAAGTTTTCCCCACCTGTGATTTCAATTGCCACTTTATGCCACTATTATGATGTTACTTGATGTTATGATGAATATTCTTGCACTAAGTAGTGCTATGCATCCATTCTTTAACATGTTGCATCCATGACATTAAGAATCATTCTAAAATAAACGGACCTTGGCTAACTATGTTTAGAAGCTTAAAATGAACTTGTTGCATGCTCACTTATTTCATACACTAAACCCAAGGTCCCTAAGGACGTAGATGATGACACTTAGGTAGTAGTAGGCTCTACTGAGATTCTTTAGCAAGATTCTCACTCCCTCTATCTTTTCCTTTCGTTACGTCTTCAGATGGCGACGTTCGTGATTTTTGTGGACACCCCGACATGGGAGGTGCATCATGATCCGGACCAGGGGTCATACTATTTTGTGGGTCACTGTGTCATTCGTGTATTCATGATCGTTGGATGGTCCTTCAGCCACCTTATACATACTCACCGATTCTCTCCTGCCTCACCATTCGGCGACGACTTCATGTTCAAGCGCGTACGCCCTCGAGAGGAGCGGATCCGCCGCACCCCACCAACAGCTTCTGCTATCCGGGACTACCGGCAGTATGTGGCTCGCTCCCCCTCATCATTCTCCAAGACGGACCCTTCAGAGGACTCTGCTACTCAGGTACCTTTCGAGGGATCCTCCCCCGCTGTACCGATGGACTTTGGGGAGGGTAGCGAGGCTTCTATTACTCAGCTGATACGTGGAGGACGGGTAAGGATGATTCCCCGCCGTGCAGCTCATGCCCGGCCAATGCAGCGCATAGCTACCCCGACAGAGATAGCCCAGTGGATTGGATACGTCCCTCCTTTCCAGAGAGTGTAACATCCTAATTTTTAACCCAATACTCTAGAACATATTTAGGTTAATCATTAGTCTATTACTCTTTTAGTCTCATTCCTTACAACCTTTCATTAAAATACTTAGCGGAAAATACGAATAAATTTTTCTTTTTGAAACTTGAAAGCAAAACGTGAGCTGCGCACTAACCTAACGTTCGTCATAACCATAACATGCAAGAAAAAGTAACCACACCATTGATAATCATGAAACATAGTATTATACATAACAATCATAATAACAGCACATCTTCATAGATACATAGACTACTAACATCATTGTACCATCATTTACATCAAAACATGCCCATATATGTGAAGTCATCCTTATCCACCTATGAGGTTAGATAGGTGTCAACCCAAAAGCTAAGCTATCTATGCTCCCACAGCGACCCTCTGCCCCATCTGCTAGTGTGATCCTTAAGCACGAGTCTCAGAAGGAGTTATGAACCTCGTTGTAATCCTCGTCTAGAGATGACACGGAAGAAGAGGAAGGGATGAGAAACTCATTCAAGATTCTCAGTAGGGATTCCCGACTCTAACACAAGTGTCATCGTCGTCATCCCCAGCCACTTCGGTTTTAATTATGAAAAAGGTGTATATGCATAAGGATTGGTTTTAGGCTTTTCAAATCTATTTATCCGAAGTGGGTGTCTTTTAGTATGTGTCTTAATGGCATGGATGCAACAGATATTTGATGAATGCATGACAATGCCATACGCACATTAACATGAACATCATTGCTTTTGAGCTCCACATAAAGAAATATAAATCATATGCGTGGCATAAAAGGCACAGTACTTTTCATGTGACATCTTTCTCATAAGTTGAACTCTTAAGTTCTTTTTCTTTAAGACCACCCTCTTAACATATCCACCAAAAGTCCAACCGATTCACCGGCCCGGCGATAATCTGGTCACCAAACTACATCTCACTTATCGCCTAGGAATGAGCTCAATCCTAACTAGTCGTCACTAGATTTAATATGGGCTAATAGAGGGGGTATACATAACTTTCTTGGATCACCTATCTTAGGATCATTTCCTTCTTTGAAACACTCTACCGGTATCTAGTATACAGCGAATTATCTGCTTTGGCAAGCTCAATGTCAATACCCTCATGGATTTGTTTCCTCCCCACCGTAGCGGGAGAAATGCGTCTCAGTGTTATGTCACATCTGTTCTGGGGGTGCTTGGCCGAACTGGTGTCACCCAGAACCTCTCCTGGGGGTGCTTGGCCTAACCGATGTCACCCAGGAGTTTTTGCAAATTTTTCTCAAATCCTCAAGTTTAATAGAAAATTCAGCAGCGTAACGGCATACACGGATTTCCTTCAAACTTGCTTTATGCCACGAAACATATAGAGCATGCATAGTCATTCAACATCACCATAAGACATCAATGTCATATAGTCAAACTCATCATAATATATACATCATCATGTCATTGCTTTAACATTCTTAAAGGATAGCATGCTCCTAACCAGTTTGCCGGAATCAAGGGTCAGGCTCAGCTAATGCGTATGCTATGCTCAAGTCATTCTCATGTAACACTATAGCTCATTATGCTCTTGAACCTTGTAACACCCTAATATTTAACTTAATACGCCTAGGACGCATTTAAGTTAATTATTAGTCATTACTCTTTTGTTCCAGTTTTTAACTCAAAACTTCTTTAAAATACTTTAGTGAAAATATGGGTAAATTTTTTTTTTGAAACTTAAATACCAAATCGTGAGCCGCGCATACTATATATCTAATGTCATTACCTTGCCTGCGTAAGAGAGATGTTAGAAACGAATAATAGGTAGATACAATCATAACATAACATAACATAACTCAAATAATAATAACATATCAATAACTGTGTCATAATAGTGATGTCTTGTAATCTTAAGGACATCAATATATATCCATCAATAGAATACAAACTGATAACTGAGATATGTTCACTCTAAAGGCAAATATCCAAAAGGAAGTTATCTCCGTAGCTCCTCGTCCACTTTCAAGACAAATCACGAACTACATCTTCATTCATGTTTGGAGATGACACGGAAAAGAAAAGGGATGAGAAACTTATACAAGAATCTCAGTAGGGCTTCCCGACTATAACACAAGTGTCATCGTCATCGTCCCCAGGAACCCCGGGTTTAATTATGAAAATGGTGAACATATATATAAGGTTCATTTATTAAGTTCTAAATATCATTAGCCGAGGCCCGTATCTTTTAACATGAATCTTAATGTCATGAATGCAACATATTAGTCCTGGATGCATGTCAATATCATATACATAGTATCATAAAATCCAAAAATAAACAATGCATATGATATAAAGAACATCATGATCATCATTCTTACAAGTGACTTAAACTTCTTCATTCTCTTTTCCTTGGGGGCCGCCCTATAATTCTCTCTTTTCTCGAGAGTTCTAGGTTATGAGCTCATACCTCACTAGACGTCACTAGCGTAATCTTATCCCTTTTGATAAGTTAAATTCCCGACTCTTAAGGTATGGGATAGGGGGCATTAGGACCACCTTTCGTAACCTTTAATTCGGGGAGTTCAAAGGATCACTTCCCATTTGGATCACCTCTCATAACCTTTAATTCGGGGAGTCTAGAGGATCATTTCCATATGTCTTATGTCACCTTTAATCTTGGCATGATATATGAGATGCAAACATAAATAACTTCATCATTTCAATATTTCATGCTCATAAACTTCATGAACTTATGCATCTCAACGAATCAAACATAACCACAACATGCCGTAATTTAAATCATATAAACATGCATCATATTTCATTGCATACATCCATAAGCCATATAAATCTCAATATATGAACATAGCCATCACAAGATATCAATCACATTCATCTCATCAAATTCTCAATATTTATGCTTAAGCCCCAAAGGGTTAAATCACAATTTCTCAAAGGTTACAGGTCAAAATGTAATTACCCCTTTTCAACATCTACTCATAAATTAAAGACCTTTAACATTAACCAATACATTTCAAGAGACATATAACTATTAGGAACCATTCAAAATTATCATAAAAACCTTTTAGGGCCATAGATTAAATTTAACATGTTTTAGGGCTCAAAGTGCAAAGTAACACAATTTTTGACACTTAATAGCAACCGAAAATTATAAAACTTTTTCTAAACATTATATATGGTATTTTGAACACATGGACACATTCAACATCATTAGTTGGTCTAATTAAAAACATTTGGCTGAAATTAACATAGTTGATAGTTCAAAACATAATTGTTCGCATTTTGCAAAACAGCCCAAACTAACATTTATAATTACCCTTTTATGCATCTATGGTACCGAAAACAATTCCTACAACAAATGTAAGCAATTCTAAAGTATGTGAACAATGTGAACAACCTTCAAAAACCCTTCAACAGAATCAGAAAATTAATCTCCTTAAAGCTTTACAAAAACACAATTTTAATCCTTTCTAGTTACTAGACTTTCCTAAAATGCTAAGAACAATTTTTATAACAATTATTAGTGATCCTCAAGTGTGTGAACAGATATAAATAGTATTGAACAGTGATGAACAGGGGCGAACAGTAATAAAAAAAATTAGCATTCTAAAAGCTTCATAAAAACACAATTTTGATCCTTTTTAGTTACTAGTTTTTCCTAAGACACTAAAAACAATTTTTATAATAACTATTAGTGATTTAAACTCATCTAAACATTCCAATTTCTAAAGGATTAGATCATAATTCTAAAACTTTAGCATTTAAAACCATGAGAAAAGTCATATTCTTAATTCTTTGCAATTTCTAGGTCTTTCAAAATTTCTTTGTACAACTTTAAAGATAAGATTATACCTAAAAATAAAATACAACAATTTTCAAATCAGAATCATACAAGGCCAAAATAGATAGATGAGAAGTGTCCATGATCAAAATTACCATTTAAGATAAAAGAAGTAAATCTTGAACTTTAGGATTTAGGTGATGACTAGAATCATAAACTTGTCTTATAACCTTATTATCATCATTATAAGGTGACAACTTGGAAATATAAATATGAAATGCAAGGCTTGAAATATAAATATAAAGATGAAAATTCATTCTTAGATCTTTATTATTTAAGTAATAACTTGAAATGTAAATATGAATATGCAAGTTCATATTATTATCTTCAAGAATTAAAGTGATAACTTGAAATATAAATATGATTATCCAAAGCTTGAAATATAAATATGATGTGCAAGAACTTGAAAAATAAATATGGACGCTAGTTCATTTTTATATCTTGTTAAGCTTAAAACTCAACTTAGTAATTCCTTTGTTAATCTTTTAACATCAAGAATTAAACCTTGAGCTTTAGAGGTCATTTAAATGATGGATTCACAACCACCACCATGATTCCTCATCATCAAGCCATGGTCATTATCAAACCATATAAACCGAAATTATAAAGAAAGAACAAAGAAAGTGTAACACCCCGATTTTTCTGTCCGAGGGAAATGACCAAAATGCCCCTGAGGTCATTTCCTGACCCGAACTCGAGGGTAACCAACTCGGTCATCCTCGAAGGGTCAACTCAATGTTTGAAGGGGATTGAATGGCCTTTGAATGCTTTCGGAAGCGAAAATTTCGCTTTTCAGCTTTCGGGTCAAAATGACCAAAATACCCCTATAGCGCTTTTACGCGGGTAAAGGTGCCGTTTGAGCCCGGAACTTTCCCCAGAGGTTTAAAAACATGTTTTCATGTGTCTAAGAGGTCTCTGTTCAAGTCCCGGTGGTCCCGGGCAGTTTTAGTGCAAAATTACGATTTTGCCCCTGGAATAGTGTTTTTAAGCTTAATGACGTAATTAAGCAAACCTAAGCAATATTAGGCTCTAAACGAAGATTAATTTATTTCCCTAATTAATCTAGAGTCAAAATAATTTATTAAAGTTAATTAGAACCTAAAATTGCTTAGATTAAACTTAAATCCCTTTTTAGAACTCAAGATTCCTAGTCTTGGAATCATGAATAGTGTTTTCTCTCTCCAATTCCTTAAATCAAGGAAATGAGTCTAGAGTTGTTTAAACTCTAAATTGAGGATTTAACTCTCTAATGGTGCAAGACCACTCCTTAATTATGTCTAGACCACCTTAATTACCCATTTACCTTACCTAAACACCTTCTTACAAATTCCTAATCTTAAGCATAATCAAAGATACACCTAAACACAACTCTAAACCACAATTAAAATGCAAACTAATCCTCCCCATGGGCTGATGCATTTTCGGCCACATGCTCCCCATTTGACACATATTAAATTGTTTTCTCACTCAAAGAGCCATGCTTGAGCCATACCTTGAGCCATACCTCACCATGCTTTGAACCATACCTCACCATACCTCAAGAACACATTATCTCACCTCATGGAACTCATGGAGAGCCTCCAATCTGCACCCTCATGGCCGAAACCTTCTCCTCCATGAGCTCCCTCCATTTGTTTCATTTCTCTATAAATAGAATGCCTTGAGGAGCTTGCACCACTTTTAGATCATTTGCTAAGTTTAGGAAACACTCAAAGCTTTCTTTTTCTCTCAAAGTTTTTGTGTTCTTCAAGTTCTTGGAGTTCTTCAAGTTCTTCATCATCTTCATCTTCTTCTTCCATCTTCAAGTTCATCACACCAAGTAGGGACTTTCTTTCATGTGTTCTTTCTTTAAAGTTCTTGTTCTAAGCTTAATGTTCATAGTTTCTCTTGATTCTTTTTAGAACTTCTTTTTCTATCCTTCACCTTTTCATTTTCGGCCATGGGCCTTGGAGAACAAAGGAATGAGAGCTTGATGATGAGAGTTTCATGATGATGTTCATCACTTGAAACAAACTCTAGAGCTTGATTTTTGTTCTTGAGCAAAAGTGTTTCTAGATTTTCCTTTCTTGAACTTTTGAGAACCTTAACTTTGATGTTGTTTCAAAATGGTTCTAATGACTCAATGATGAGGTCTCATGATGTTGGAGTTTGTATATCACCAAGATCATGGATTCTAGAGTTTCAAACATTTCTTTTCTTTCCTTGAAGTTTCGCCATTACCTTTTCCTTTTCATGCTAGATGTTTGATTTTTAAATATGTTATGTTGAGTTCTAAGAACTCTAGACTTTTACCTTGTCTTGGTTTGATGAGTTTGGGTTGAGGTTTAAGTTCCTTTAAAGTCTTGTTAAGAGCTCTAGAAAGATAAAATGAACTTGCATAATTTATTTTATGCTTGCATTCATATTTACACTCTTGCTATGCATCTTTACTTTCAAGCCATCACCTAAGAACATAAAGATTAAAATGGAACTTGTATCATCACTTAACTTAATTCTCAAAGCCTTTCTATTTCGGCCTTAAAGTCGATTGTTGTTGGGCCTAGAGCACTAAAATAAAGAATTGAACTTGCATTATCACCTAATTAATTTCTCGAATGCCTATCTATTTCGGCCTTAAAGTCGATTGTTGTTGGGCCAAGAGCACTAAAATAAGGAATTGAATCTTGCATCTTTACTTTCAAGCTTGCACGTTTAAGATTATGCTTCGTGATATTTACTTTCGAGTTTACACGTTTAACTTATCCCTTGCATATTTAATTTCAAGTCATCACTTTACCTTGAAAGCAAGATTAAAAATGAAGAGCATGAGCACGGTTAGTTTATGTCGTAACTTAAGAACCTAGAGCTCAAAGACTTGCCCATTTCATTCCAAGTTAAAGTTTAATGCAAACCACACTTTGAATGTATGTTTTTCGCCAAGTAGTGAAGATGGACTTGCAATGAGTTTTCATCTAGCTACTAGGACCAATAGCCTATGTTTTGAGTTTTCCTTAAAGTTTGACAATTCTTTATAAGGTTATGTCGTTACAAGTTGTGATTCCAATCTCTTTTAGGGGATGGAATATGTTTTGGTCAGTGACCTAAGGCTTCACTTAGCCTCTTGACGATTTAAAATGTCTTGCAAAGAGTTTTAGAAATTCTAAATTGATTCCAAGAGAAACTAGTTAACTTATGTACCTAGAAATGTCAATTTAATTCTCTTATTGAGGCAAGATGTTTTCGGTTCTGATGTGATGAATGTGATGCTGTATGATGATGTTTTAATGTGTTGGAATGTGTGAAAATATCATGTGATGATGTAGAAGCGAACCTATGCATGATAGGTAAGAAACTAGCTAACTAGAAATACCGTAAAGCTAGAATTTAACATAGTTTTGACTCCATTTGTTTATGGAACCAATCCAAACTGTTTTAATGGGAACATAATCAGATTTAGATTGTTTAGGCATGAAAAACTTGGTATCATTTGAGTTAGAATCGAATTCTAGCACCTATGGGGAAACTAGTAGCTAGAAAACCGTAAAAATGCAAATGTAGAACTCTTAGAACATTTAATTTTCTGAAATCTGTCCAGCACCCTTACAACATGATAAACATGATTAATAATTAGTCCTTAAGCATAGGAATGTCTCATAATTGATTTAGATTTAATGTATAGCGCCAAAGTAAGACGGAACCGAGAAAGGGTCTAAAACGTAAGTTCTAGAACCCCGTAAAAACGAGTTAGAGATTCTGTCCTATGCTATTCAGATTTAAGTATGAACATGAGAATGAAGAATGATGTTTAATATGAGCCTTAGGGGCATAAAATATGAGCGACGGATATTAGAGAGCTATATCTCAAGATTAAGACCCGTAAGGGTCAAAGCATAAGCTACCGTGAGGGTAAGCGCTTGAATGATGTATGATGATGCATGAAGTATGCTAATGATGTTATTCATATGAGGAATTTATGAGGTTATATGTTTATGTGGCATAAAGCAAATTTGGAAGGAAATTCGGTGTAATGACCGTTTTGGCCGTCAATTTCCGACAAATTTGGAAGGAAACTCGGTGTAATGACTGCTTTGGCCGCCGAATTTCGCAAATTTGGGGACTTAAAGAGATTTTGAAAATTAAGGTACTAAGATGGGTTCTAGGATGACACCGTTCGGCCGAGCACCTCCATAGAACTCATGTGACATCGGTACCATTTTATACTCTTAGGTGACACCGGTTCGGCCGAGCACCCCTAAGAGATTTGCCCCCAACCCGCACTCGGATAGTCGGGATTTATGATACGCTTATCGTTAAGTGGTTACGAAGAACTAGTGACGACTAGATATGGTATGAGCTCATAACCTAGTTGTATGACACGGTCGGGTGACACCGGTTCGCCGAGCACCCCCAGTTCGATTGTCTTATAGGGTCGCCCATGAGGAAGAAAAGTTCATGATTATGATTATGTCACTATGTTTTGTCCCATATGAATGTTACTATTGCCACTTTATGCCACCAATGATGATGATGCTTGATGTTATGTTTTATGTATGTGCATTAGGTAGTGCCATGCATACATTTTCCATTATGTTGCACTCATGACATTAAGATCATCCTAAAATGAACGGACCTTGGCTAAAGTATATTTTTGAAGTTTAAAATGAACTAAATGCATGTTCAGTCATTTCGTATAATTAAACCCAAGGTTCCTGAGGACGTAGATGATGACACCTAGGTAGTAGGAGGCCCTACTGAGATTCTTTAGTAAGATTCTCACTCCTTCTATCTCTTTCTTTCCGTCACGCTCTTCAGATGGCGACGTCAGAGCATTCATGGACACCCCGACATGGGAGGTGCACTATGACCCGACTCACGGTCATACCATTTTGAGGGCAAAGGCACGGTGCGGATTTTCATGTTTGTAGGACGCCTTCGCCATCCCGCACACCCATCACTTCTCCCGATCGCACCCTATGGCGATTTACGAGCGGTTTTTGAGCGTCGCGCACGCGATGACGAGAGAGTACTCCGTAGGCACACCGCCGCCTTAGCCATGCGAGATTATCCCGACTATGTGCCCCGGACCTATTTCACGGAGACCGACCCATCCGAGGACCCGCCTACCCATCCGTATAGCGAGGACTCTGCCCCTCTCCACCACGGATAAGGGAGGCGGTGAGGATACCGTGACTCACCACGGCCACGCGACGACCGGAGATGCGACCATACCGTGGGGTCACCTCGATCCCCATTCCGCCTCTTCACGTCCGAGGAGCTCGCCCAGCTTCCTGATATCCGCCTCGCTCGCGAGATGGACGCCAAGAGAAGGTGACGATCGTCCGATGGAGCAATCTTGCTAGAGCACACACACCACTTAGATGGGGATAAACCTTCTTTTGTTTAGAGGCTATCCTATTAGATGCACTCGGGTAGGGGAGTAGATTATGTTTATGTTTTAGGTTGTATTTCGCTTGTACTGAATTAAGTCCCACACTTATAAGTGGGCAAGTTATATATATATGAGATTATATTCAGTGATGTTCATGATGTGCCTTATGTTATGATGATTGTAAGACGATTGTTTTACTTTGCATGGTTTACCGCTTATCGCATCACGCGGCTCTCACTTTTATTTCAAAAAAATTACCCGTATTTTCCGCTAAGTAATTCAAAGTTAAATGAGAACTATGAAGTAACAGACTAATGATTAACCTAATTATGTTCTAGAGTATTGGGTTAAAAATTAGGATGTTACATTATGGTATCAGAGCAGTTCGATTCTCATGGAGCCTGAGGATTGGCCTGACTATGCTTTCTAAAGCGTAGTACGATAGCTAGGTCATGCGTAGAGCTTAACTAGAGATAAGCTATAGGGTAGAAGTTCATGACCCTTGTCTACTTGCGTGTGCCATGGTAACTAGCTCATTTTACATGGAATATTGAGCCTGATCACCTCAGTGTTTATTGTCTCATGTGTTTAGGGACCAATGGCACCAAGGAGACAACCTAGGACCCCGACCGAGGGAGACCAAAGCGATGCCATCGCCGCCGTTGTTCGTGACATGGCTAGAGCCATGGAACGAATGTTCGAGAGGATGAACCAACAAGGGGACACCGGACGTGCTCCCCCTACTGCTGAAATGGTCGAGCAAGCGAGGTTTGGTGAGTTTCGCAAGGCGAACCCACCAACCTTCCGAGGAGCCATGGACCCCGACAAAGCTGATGAGTGGATCAAAAACATGGAGAAGATCTACTCCGTGGTGGCTTGCTCGGAGGAGCAAAAGGTCACCTTCGCTGCTTATATGATGGAGTCGGATGCCGAAGTTCGTGGATCGCACCAAGATCGCTAGAAGCTTCGCATCGCTGCCAATCGGGAGCTATTCAAGACCTACTTCTATGAGAAGTACTTCCCGGAGTCCGTGAGGAACGCGAAAGATATTGAGTTCATGCAACTGACTCAAGGAGGGTCTACTGTCGCCCAGTACACGGCGAAATTCGAGGAGCTGATTAAGTTCTCTAGGGTGTTTCAAGGAAACCCCGACGAGGTGTGGAAGTGCGTCAAGTATGAGGCCGGACTAACGGCAGAGCTCAACTATGTTGTAGCGCACATGGAGATTAGGGACTTTCCAACCCTAGTCAACAAGTGCCGGATCATGGAAGAGGGACAGAAGAAAATCAATGCTGCAAGGGCAGCACAGAACAAGGGGCTAGCACCTCAAGCCCCAAAATTCAAGCCCCAATATCCAAACCAATCCCGAAATCACTATAATCCCTACCAAACCAACCAGTTCAGACCACAACAACAACAAAGAACCCCCTTCCACCAACAACCCAAGCAGCCATACCGACCACAATTCCAGAACAACAACAACAACCGCAACAACCACAACAACAACCGACAAGGAGGGTCGGGCGGCCCCCGAAACAACCAAGGAGGGTCAAGTGGGACTAGGAACAAGACGCCTCAAGGAACCCCCGCCCAAGCTATCCCAAACTGCAGTTATGTCCCAAGTGCGGGAAGGATCATGGCAACCGCCCTCGCTTAGCGGGCGTAATATCTCGCCTCGATGCGGAAAGCCTGGCCACTACGCCAAAGAATCGCACTAATGGGAGGCCAAAGAAGCCACAATTCCCGGCCGCAACACCAAGGGAGGGTCTTCACCCTCAATGTAGACGAGGCGGACACATCCAACGGTCTCATAGAAGGTAAGTGCGAAATAGATGGTAGAACCTTAACTGTGCTATATGACTCTGGTGCAACACATTCTTTTATTTCATATGCTAGTGTCGAGGCTCTAAATTTGAAAACTTCCAAACTTCCTTTTGATCTTATTGTCTCTACCCCCACAAATCATCCTGTGAATACTTGTTATTGTTGCCTAAATTGTCACCTCACCACGTAAAAATAGATCATATGTTGTGGATTTAATTTGTTTACCCATGAAAGGTATAGGAATAGTTCTTGGCATGGATTGGCTTCACGCCAACCGTATTGTTAGACTGTGACACCAAAGCAGTCGTCCTTTCCTTCTCCCCCTAGTGAAATAAGTCAACCTTTGAAACTCTATCTCAATGCCGTAGAGGTCCACTGTAGTGGGAAAAAGACTAAGGGATATGTTCTCCTAGCCGCTAGCGAGGTACACTTTGAGCAGAATTTAGAGGATATACCTATAGTGAGAAACTATCCCGAGGTGTTTCCTAAGATATACCCGAGTTCCCTCCCGAGCGAGAAGTGGAGTTCTCCATTGAGTTGGTTCTGGAGCGGACCAATCTCCATTGCCCTATAGAATGTCACCCTAGAACTAGCCGAGCTTAAAACCCAACTTGAGGAACTTTTAGAGAAAAGCTTCATAAGACCTAGTGCTTCACCATGGGGAGCCCCGGTCTTGTTTGTGAAAAAGAAGGACGGGAGTATGAGGTTGTGTATAGATTATAGGCAATTGAACCGTGTGACAGTGAAAAACAAATACCCTTTGCCTAGGATTGATGATCTCATGGACCAATTGAGAGGAGCGGTAGTGTTTTCCAAGATCGACCTAAGGTCAGATACCACCAAATTAGAGTGAGAGATCAAGATATACCAAAGACCGCCTTTAGAACTCGGTATGGACACTTTGAGTTCGCGGTGATGTCTTTTGGGTTGACAAATGCTCTGCAGTTGTTTATGGATTACATGAATAGGATCTTTAGACCCTATTTAGATCAATTCGTGGTCGCTTTTATAGATGATATACTCATCTATTCAAGACCCACGAGAGCATGAGCGTCATTTAAGGATAGTTTTGGAGATTTTGAAGGAGAAAAGCTATATGCAAAACTCTCTAAGTGTGAATTTTGGTTGGAGGAGGTCAAGTTTTTAGGGCACGTTGTGTCAAAAGGAGGTGTAGCCGCTGATCCTAGTAAGGTAGAAGCCGTAATGAATTGGGATAGACCAACCACCGTGAATGTAAATACTGAGCTTTTGGGTTTAGCAAAGCTACTACCGTAGGTTTATCAAAGGATTTTCCCAGCTAGCCCTACCCTTGACCAAGCTCACTAGGAAGAATGCCCCGCTTGAGTGGAGCCCTAATGTGAGAAGAGTTTCCAAGAGCTTAAGGAAAGGTTAACCACGACCCCAGCCTTAGTCTTACCTAGCCCCAATGTACCGTTCGAGGTATATTGTGATGCTTCGGGCAAAGGACTAGGGTGTGTGTTGATGCAAAATAGGCAAGTGGTAGCCTATGCATCCCGACAACTCAAGCCTCACGAGGCTAACTACCCCACCCATGACCTAGAGTTAGCCGTAGTGTTTGCCTTAAAGATGTGGAGACACCATTTGTATGGTGTAAGGTTTGAGGTTTTCTCCGATCATAAGAGTCTCAAGTACCTCTTTGATCAAAAGGAGTTAAATATGAGGCAAAGAAGGTGGATGGAATTCCTTAAGGACTACGATTTCGGTTTAAGTTACCACCCCGGCAAGGCTAATGTAGTCGCCGACGCCTTGAGCCGAAAGTCGTTACACCTGTCCTACATGATGATCAAAGAAGTTGAGTTGATAGAGAAGTTTAGGGATATGAATCTAGGGATGTCAGCGACCGATAAAGGAATAAAAATGTGCTATCTTAGTGTGACAAGTGGATTTAAGCAGAGAATCATGTTAGCACAACGAGAGAATGAGGAGTTCGAAGAGGTCATAGATGCTTTGTTAAGTGGGAAAGTTAAAAGGTTTCCAAAGAGGTGAGGATTGGATATGGAGATTTGAGGGAAGGATCTGCGTACCCCAAGATGGTGACCTCCGAGAGAAGATCTTGGAGGAGGCTCACAAAAGCTATTTCACCATTCATCCTTGGTGTTACCAAGATGTACCAAGACTTGAAGAAGATGTTTTGGTGGCCCTAATGAAAAAGGATGTAGTCGCTGGGTTAGTAAGTGCTTGGTATGTCGAAAGTGAAAATCGAGCACCAAAAACCTTCAGGTTTGTTGCAACCCCTGTCAATCCCCGAATGGAAGTGGGAATGCATATCTATGGATTTCGTGACAGGATTGCCTAAGACGCAAGCTGGCCATGATGCTATATGGGTGATAGTGGATCGACTAACCAAGTCGGCACACTTTCTACCTATTAGAGTAACGGACTCTTTAGATAAATTGGCTCACTTATACATCCAAGAGATCGTAAGATTGCATGGAGTACCGCCGACGATAATCTCGGATAGAGATCCGCGGTTTACGTCGGCGTTTGGGGAGCCTTTCAAAAGGCGTTTGTTTCAAAGCTATGCTTGAGCACTGCTTACCACCCACAAACAGACGGACAATCTGAAAGGACGATCCAAACCCTAGAGGATATGCTAAGAGCCTGTGTGTTAGACCAAAGGGGAAGTTGGGATAGGTACTTGCCTTTGATCGAGTTTATGATAACAATAGTTATCACGCAAGCATCGATATGGCACCGCATTTGAGGCATTGTATGGAAGGAAGTGCCAATCACCTTTGTGTTGGTACGAGCCTGGGGAGCAAAGTGTCTTAGGACCCGATGTAGTGAGGGAAACAACGGAACAAATCAAGAGGATCCGGATAGGATGCTCACCGCTCAAAGTAGACAAAAGAGCTATGCGGACAAGCGGCGCAAGCCCTTGGAGTTCGAGGAGGAGAACATGTGTTCCTTAGGATTACCCCCACTACAGGCATAGGAAGAGCCATGAAAGTCAAAAAGTTGAGCCCCCGATTCCTTGGTCCCTTCCAAATCCTTCAAAGGATAGGAACAATGCCTACAAAATAGCCTTACCCCTAATCTTTCTAATCTCCATGACGTCTTTCACGCCTCTCACCTAAGGAAGTATGAGTCCGACCCTAGCCACGCTTTTAGAGCCAGAGCACGTTCGCTAAGGGACGACCTAACTTTCAATCTTCCCTACGAGAATCGTGGACCGCGAGTCAAGTACCGAGGAACAAGTCTGTTCCATTGGTAAAGGTAGCATGGGGACGCGACAAATCCAAAGAGTTTACATGGGAGCTAGAGTCAGAAATGCAAGACAAGTATCCCGAGCTTTTCTAAGGTAACGAATTTCGAGGGCGAAATTCTTTTTAAGGAGGGGAGTAATGTAACACCCCGATTTTTCTGTCCCAGGGAAATGACCAAAATGCCCCTGAGGTCATTTCCTGACCCCAACTCGAGGGTAACCAACTCGGTCATCCTCGAAGGGTCAACTCAATGTTTGAAGGGGATTGAATGGCCTTTGAATGCTTTCGGAAGCGAAAATTTCGTTTTCCGCAGTTTCGGGTCAAAATGACCAAAATACCCCTATAGCGCTTTTACGCGGGTAAAGGTGCCGTTTGAGCCCGGAACTTTCCCCAGAGGTTTAAAAACATGTTTTCATGTGTCTAAGAGGTCTCTGTTCAAGTCCCGGTGGTCCCGGGCAGTTTTAGTGCAAAATTACGATTTTGCCCCTGGAATAGTGTTTTTAAGCTTAATGACGTAATTAAGCAAACCTAAGCAATATTAGGCTCTAAACGAAGATTAATTTATTTCCCTAATTAATCTAGAGTCAAAATAATTTATTAAAGTTAATTAGAACCTAAAATTGCTTAGATTAAACTTAAATGCCTTATTAGAACTCAAGATTCCTAGTCTTGGAATCATGAATAGTGTTTTCTCTCTCCAATTCCTTAAATCAAGGAAATGAGTCTAGAGTTGTTTAAACTCTAAATTGAGGATTTAACTCTCTAATGGTGCAAGACCACTCCTTAATTATGTCTAGACCACCTTAATTACCCATTTACCTTACCTAAACACCTTCTTACAAATTCCTAATCTTAAGCATAATCAAAGATACACCTAAACACAACTCTAAACCACAATTAAAATGCAAACTAATCCTCCCCATGGGCTGATGCATTTTCGCCACATGCTCCCCATTTGACACATATTAAATTGTTTTCTCACTCAAAGAGCCATGCTTGAGCCATACCTTGAGCCATACCTCACCATGCTTTGAACCATACCTCACCATACCTCAAGAACACATTATCTCACCTCATGGAACTCATGGAGAGCCTCCAATCTGCACCCTCATGGCCGAAACCTTCTCCTCCATGAGCTCCCTCCATTTGTTTCATTTCTCTATAAATAGAATGCCTTGAGGAGCTTGCACCACTTTTAGATCATTTGCTAAGTTTAGGAAACACTCAAAGCTTTCTTTTTCTCTCAAAGTTTTTGTGTTCTTCAAGTTCTTGGAGTTCTTCAAGTTCTTCATCATCTTCATCTTCTTCTTCCATCTTCAAGTTCATCACACCAAGTAGGGACTTTCTTTCATGTGTTCTTTCTTTAAAGTTCTTGTTCTAAGCTTAATGTTCATAGTTTCTCTTGATTCTTTTTAGAACTTCTTTTTCTATCCTTCACCTTTTCATTTTCGGCCATGGGCCTTGGAGAACAAAGGAATGAGAGCTTGATGATGAGAGTTTCATGATGATGTTCATCACTTGAAACAAACTCTAGAGCTTGATTTTTGTTCTTGAGCAAAAGTGTTTCTAGATTTTCCTTTCTTGAACTTTTGAGAACCTTAACTTTGATGTTGTTTCAAAATGGTTCTAATGACTCAATGATGAGGTCTCATGATGTTGGAGTTTGTATATCACCAAGATCATGGATTCTAGAGTTTCAAACATTTCTTTTCTTTCCTTGAAGTTTCGGCCATTACCTTTTCCTTTTCATGCTAGATGTTTGATTTTTAAATATGTTATGTTGAGTTCTAAGAACTCTAGACTTTTACCTTGTCTTGGTTTGATGAGTTTGGGTTGAGGTTTAAGTTCCTTTAAAGTCTTGTTAAGAGCTCTAGAAAGATAAAATGAACTTGCATAATTTATTTTATGCTTGCATTCATATTTACACTCTTGCTATGCATCTTTACTTTCAAGCCATCACCTAAGAACATAAAGATTAAAATGGAACTTGTATCATCACTTAACTTAATTCTCAAAGCCTTTCTATTTCGGCCTTAAAGTCGATTGTTGTTGGGCCTAGAGCACTAAAATAAAGAATTGAACTTGCATTATCACCTAATTAATTTCTCGAATGCCTATCTATTTCGCCCTGAAAGTCGGTTGTTGTTGGCCCAAGAGCACTAAAATTAGGAATTGTATCTTCCATCTTTACTTTCAAGCTTGCTCGTTTAAGATTATGCTTCGCATATTTACTTTCGAGTTTACACGCTTAAATTATGCCTTGCATATTTAATTTCAAGTCATCACTTTACCTTGAAAGCAAGATTAAAAATGAAGAGCATGAGCACGTTTAGTTTATGTCGTAACTTAAGAACCTAGAGCTCAAAGACTTGCCCATTTCATTCCAAGTTAAAGTTTAATGCAAACCACACTTTGAATGTATGTTTTTCGGCCAAGTAGTGAAGATGGACTTGCAATGAGTTTTCATCTAGCTACTAGGACCAATAGCCTATGTTTTGAGTTTTCCTTAAAGTTTGACAATTCTTTATAAGGTTATGTCGTTACAAGTTGTGATTCCAATCTCTTTTAGGGGATGGAATATGTTTTGGTCAGTGACCTAAGGCTTCACTTAGCCTCTTGACGATTTAAAATGTCTTGCA
Organism: Dalbergia cochinchinensis; assembly: GCA_031216125.1. Taxonomy (NCBI): domain Eukaryota; kingdom Viridiplantae; phylum Streptophyta; class Magnoliopsida; order Fabales; family Fabaceae; genus Dalbergia; species Dalbergia cochinchinensis. The sequence continues at coordinate 18,493,195 of CM062375.1, read as the reverse complement.
AAGAGTTTTAGAAATTCTAAATTGATTCCAAGAGAAACTAGTTAACTTATGTACCTAGAAATGTCAATTTAATTCTCTTATTGAGGCAAGATGTTTTTCGGTTCTGATGTGATGAATGTGATGCTGTATGATGATGTTTTAATGTGTTGGAATGTGTGAAAATATCATGTGATGATGTAGAAGCGAACCTATGCATGATAGGTAAGAAACTAGCTAACTAGAAATACCGTAAAGCTAGAATTTAACATAGTTTTGACCCATTTGTTTATGGAACCAATCCAAACTGTTTTAATGGGAACATAATCAGATTTAGATTGTTTAGGCATGAAAAACTTGGTATCATTTGAGTTAGAATCGAATTCTAGCACCTATGGGGAAACTAGTAGCTAGAAAACCGTAAAAATGCAAATGTAGAACTCTTAGAACATTTAATTTTCTGAAATCTGTCCAGCACCCTTACAACATGATAAACATGATTAATAATTAGTCCTTAAGCATAGGAATGTCTCATAATTGATTTAGATTTAATGTATAGCGCCTCAGGCGAAGACGGAACCGAGAAAGGGTCTAAAACGTAAGTTCTAGAACCCCGTAAAAACGAGTTAGAGATTCTGTCCTATGCTATTCAGATTTAAGTATGAACATGAGAATGAAGAATGATGTTTAATATGAGCCTTAGGGGCATAAAATATGAGCGACGGATATTAGAGAGCTATATCTCAAGATTAAGACCCGTAAGGGTCAAAGCATAAGCTACCGTGAGGGTAAGCGTTTGAATGATGTATGATGATGCATGAAGTATGCTAATGATGTTATTCATATGAGGAATTTATGAGGTTATATGTTTATGTGGCATAAAGCAAATTTGGAAGGAAATTCGGTGTAATGACCGTTTTGGCCGCCCAATTTCCGACAAATTTGCAAGGAAACTCGGTGTAATGACCGATTTGGTCCCCGAATTTCTGGCAAATTTGGGGACTTAAAGAGATTTTGAAAATTAAGGTACTAAGATGGGTTCTAGGATGACACCGGTTCGGCCGAGCACCTCCATAGAACTCATGTGACATCGGTACCATTTTATACTCTTAGGTGACACCGGTTCGGCCGAGCACCCCTAAGAGATTTGCCCCCTAACCCGGACTCAGATAGTCGGGATTTATGATACGCTTATCGTTAAGTGGTAAGTAAGAACTAGTGACGACTAGTTAAGGTATGAGCTCATAACCTAGATGTATGACACGTTCTGGGTGACACCGTTCGGCCGAGCACCCCAGCCTCGATTGTCTTTAGGGTGGCCCATGAGGAAGAAAAGTTCATGATTATGATTATGTCACTATGTTTTGTCCCATATGAATGTTACTATTGCCACTTTATGCCACCAATGATGATGATGCTTGATGTTATGTTTTATGTATGTGCATTAGGTAGTGCCATGCATACATTTTCCATTATGTTGCACTCATGACATTAAGATCATCCTAAAATGAACGGACCTTGGCTAAAGTATATTTTTGAAGTTTAAAATGAACTAAATGCATGTTCACCATTTCGTATAATTAAACCCAAGGTTCCCGAGGACGTAGATGATGACACCTAGGTAGTAGGAGGCCCTATCGAGATTCTTTAGTAAGATTCTCACTCCTCTATCTCTTTCTTTCCGTCACGTCTTCAGATGGCGACGTCAGAGCATTCATGGACACCCGACATGGGAGGTGCACTATGACCCGACTCACGGTCATACCATTTTGAGGGCGGCACGGTGCGGATTTTCATGTTTGTAGGACGCCTTCGCTCATCCGTGCACACCCATCACTTCTCCCGATCGCACCTATGGCGACGACGAGCGGTTTTTGAGCCGCAGCGCGTACGCATGACGAGAGAGTACTCCGTAGGCACACCGCCGCCTTAGCCATGCGAGATTATCCCGACTATGTGCCCCGGACCTATTTCACGGAGACCGACCCATCCGAGGACCCGCCTACCCATCCGTATAGCGAGGACTCTGCCCCCTCTCCACCACGGATAAGGGAGGCGGTGAGGATACCGTGACTCAGCCACGGCCACGCGACGACCGCAGATGGGACCATACCGTGCGGGTCACCCTCGATCCCCATTCCGCCTCTTCACGTCCGAGGAGCTCGCCCAGTTTCCCGCATATCTGCCTCGTTCGCGAGATGGACGCCAGTAGAAGGTGACGATCGTCCGATGGAGTACCCGGTTAGAGCACACACACCACTTAGATGGGGATAAACCTTCTTTTGTTTAGAGGCTATCCTATTAGATGCACTCGGGTAGGGGAGTAGATTATGTTTATGTTTTAGGTTGTATTTCCCTTGTACTGAATTAAGTCCCACACTTATAAGTGAGCAAGTTATATATATATGAGATTATATTCAGTGATGTTCATGATGTGCCTTATGTTATGATGATTGTAAGACGATTGTTTTACTTTGCATGGTTTACCGCTTATCGCATCACGCGGCTCTCACTTTTATTTCAAAAAAAAATTACCCGTATTTTCCGCTAAGTAATTCAAAGTTAAATGAGAACTATGAAGTAACAGACTAATGATTAACCTAATTATGTTCTAGAGTATTGGGTTAAAAATTAGGATGTTACAGAAAGAACATGAAATAAAATACCTACCAAGTTGTTTCTTGGTATCAAAAGGTAATGCTTGATCTTTAGAGAAGTTAGAAGAAGAAAATATGTCCTTGATATGTCCTTTGAACTTCGGCCAAGATTAGAGCAAATGGATGGAGGATTTCTCTTGTGTTTTTGTGTTTGATAATGGAAAGGTTATGTGTTTAGGAGTTAATTTATGGTTGGAATGTGTATGCTTGAGGTTTAGAGCTTGGTTAGAGGTTGGGAATGGAGTCTCTTGAGTGTGAATGAGGAAGAAGAAGAAAGCTTGAAGTATTGAGAGAATTAGAGAACTTTGAGTAAGAAAACTATCAAGTAAGAAAATGCTAAGGCTAGGAATGTTTGTGTGTGCATTTTGGCAATGGGAGAGCTCATATTTATAGGCCAAGGAAGGCTATATGTATGCTACATATGGGCTGTAATGTGATCAGAAATCTTGCTCAAAAATAATGCAAAACAACTCAAAGATCACATGGTATGGTCATTGTGTTGTTTGAGTGCTTAATTCTTTGATAATAAAATAAAATGGGGGCATTATGGGGGGTGTATGGCTGCTGCTCCTAGGCTGTTATGTGATTAGAATTTTTGATCCAAAAATGTGCAAGACAACTAAAAAGAACACATGGTAATGTTATGATGTGTTTGTGTGCATTATTCTTGAATGAATTTTAAAATTTGCACAACATGGGAACATGGAGGGCACGGCTACTTTAGGGAATAATGGGGGACAAGTTTTATTCTTTCATTCATGGTAGGACATGTATTTGAGGTGTATCTTGAAGAAAAACAATAAAGTATTGGTATCATGGTAGTGCCTAATGATGTAGTGCAACAATCTTTGAAATAAAAAAATGAAATATGACCACCATTGAGAGTGTGATGGCCGCTGGTTTCTGGTCCTTTTATGATCAGATTTTGTTATGTTTTACAAGTGGTAAATCATGTATTAGATGTGTATTTACTTAGACAAAAGATTAGGAATTGATAGATTAGTGAAAATGGTAAAAGGTTAAGTGTTTAGGACAAACCAAAACAAGGTAAAAAGAGAAATCACATACTAGTAAATGAGGTTAATTTCAAATGAGTAAAAATCACTTTGTAACATAGGTTCTAAACTTAGGATAAGAAAATGTAAATGTACAAGATTTTACCTAAACCGAAATCTTAACTTTGATCTCAAATATCACTAATCTTATGAGCTTTCATAATTAAGGAAAGATAATTTTTATTTTTACCTTAGGTAATTTAGACTCTAATTACCTCAGTAATTATTTTTAACCTTGGGTAATTAATTTTAAACTCAAGGTTAATGAATAAAATCAATTTGAGTTCAATTGGAGCTTTAACATTACCTTAATTACGTAAGTAAACTTATTTGGTATAACTAGGGGTAAAAAGGTAATTTCATGTAAAAACTCCCTGTAAATATTGGACAATCTCGAATCATACTTAAAATAGTCATTTTGAACCTTTGGGTGAAAACTGAATTCAAAGATTATATAATTTCATGAAAAAATTACTACAGGGGTAAAACGGTAATTTTACTTACGGTAAAAATTGAGAATTGAGATTTTTACCTCTAAGGCACATATAATCCCCATCAGCATCAAATTAACCCTTCAAAGATAATTTAGATTGGTTATCCTTGATTTCTTGGTCATTTTACACGTACAGAAAAATCGGGGTTTGCGACTTTCGCACGAATCGCTAATCAAGTCTCTTATGATATTTCTCTAATGTCATATTCCTTTATTGAGGTTTATTTGACCTCGAATTACGTGTAAAAATTACCTAAGGGTATTTTGGTAATTTTTACATAGCAGTAAAAATTGGGGCGTTACAAACCTACGGTGTCTTATGCTTTGACCCTTACGGGTCTTAGACGTAAGATATGATTTTTTTATTGTTCTCTATCAACCTCTTATACACCTAAAGATTCACAACTAATAATTCTTACTAGTATTTAAGTTCATTAGTAAATCTGGGCAGAATTACATCTTCATGGTCATGGGGTTCTAGAACCTACGTTTTAGACCCTTTTTGGGTTCCGTCTCTGCCTAAGGCGCTATAAATTCAATCTAAACCAATTATGGGGTATTCCTAAGGCTTTGAACTATTTATAAATCATGTTTACTACATTATAAGGGTGCTGTACAGAATCAGAAAATTAAATGTTCTAAGAGTTCTAGAATTGCACTTTTTACGGTTTTCTAGTTACTAATTTCTCTATAGGCGTTAAAAATCAATCCTACATCAAATGTTATCAAGTTTTTCATGATTAATCAATCCTAAACTGAATATTAACCCACTAAAACAGTTTTACCAGTGGCTAAAAATAAATGGGTGAAAACTATGTTGAAACTTGACTTTACGGTTTTTCTAGAAAGCTAGTTTCTCTCCTATCTTACATAGAAATGTTCCTACCTCATCATACATAATTTTTACTCATTCAAACACATCAAAACATCATAACACATAAGCAAACTCATCATGGAAGAATCGAAACTTTAAGTTTCCAAAAAGATGCATCACTTGATATTTCTAAAACGTATAAGTTGCTAGTTTCTCTTGGAACCATTTTTAGAACTTCTAAAACTCTTTTGCAAACCATTTTATTTTGTAAAAGAGATAAAAACATCCTTAGGTCAGTGACCACTTAATCTCTCCTTAAAATAGAATTAAATTCATAAATCTTGTTGGTCTTAATCTCATAGAATTCATGAGGCTTAAAGAGAATTCTTAAAACTTAGATTGTTGGCCCTTGTAGCTAGATGAAACTCATTCCAAGTTCATCATCACTACTTGGCCGAGATTATGCATTCAAAGAATGCTCCCACATTAAACTTTAACTTGAGATAAAATGGGCAAGTCCTTAAGCTCTAAGGTCTTTTAAGTGATGACATAATTTAAACATGCTATGCACTTCATTTTTATTCTTCATTACGAAGTAAAGTGAGGGCGTAAAGTAAATATGCAAGACTTGGAATATAAATATGCAAGACTTGAAATATAGATATGCAAGGCTTGAAATGTAAATATGCAAGGCTTGAAATGTAAATATGCAAAACTTAAAATATAAATATGCAAGTTTATTTTTTTTTTTAGTGCTCTAAGCCCAGCAACAATCGACTTTAAGGTCGAAATAGAAAGGCTTTGAGATTTAGTTAGGTGATAGTGCAACTCTCATTTTAAATCTTTATGTTCTTTAGTGATGAAAAGTAAATATGCTAGACAAGAATGTAAATATGAAATGCAATCCATTCTTCATCCTTTAACTTTAAGTAATGGCTTGGAAATTAAATATGAATGCAAAGCTTGAAATAAATATGGAATGCATAAGCTTGAATTTAAATATGAATGCTAGTCCATTTTATTTCTTATTAGAGCTCATACAAGACTTTTAAAGTAACTTAAACCTCAACCCAAACTTATCATAACAAGATAAAGTAAAGACAAGAGTGAACCTCAAGGGTTCTTTAAAACACAAAGTTTCTTTTCTTGAAATGTAGACATAAATAACATTTTTATTAAAACTCAAGCTCTAGAGGCCTCATTGTGATGAACACATAGTTATCATCTAGAAGCTCTCATCATCAAGCCATTGTGAACCTTAATGGCCATCATGACCGAAAATGTGTAGGAAGAAAAGGAAAAGGAACCGAAACTTTTAAGTGGAAAAGGAAACATTTGAAACTCTAGAGACCATGACCTTGATGATGCATTAACACCAACATCATGAGTCCTCATCATTGAGTTCATGTTAACCATTTTAAAACATTCTTAAAGTGAAAGGTTTTCAAGGATTCAAGAAGAAAAACTAAAAACATCTTTAACTCAAGAACAAAGATCAAGCTTTAGAGATTGTTCAAGTGATGCACATCATCATGAAACCTCATCATCAAGCTCTCATTCCTTTGATCTTCAAGCCTCATGGCCGAAAACAAAGAGGAGAATAAGAAGAAAAGAAGTTCTAAAAAGATTCAAGAGAAACTATGAACACATAAAGAGATTAAGAATTTTAAATGAAAGAACTCTTGAAAGAAAATCCCTACCAAGTGATTTGGAGATTGGGATGAGAGAAGAGGATGAAGAACTTGAAGACTTGAACTTGAGAGAAAAAGGAAACTTTGAAGTGCTCTTTGGAAACTTACACTTAGCAAATGAACCCAAAATGATGCAAGTTCACCCAAGCAAGCTATTTATAGAGAAATGAAACAAATGCAAGGGTGCAAGGAGGAGGGAAGGCTTTGGCCATTACAGCATCATGGGCAGCCCCCATGTGTTCCATGAGGTGAGATGTTGTGATCTTGAGGCATGGTGAGGTACGGTTCAAAGTATGGTGAGGTATGATTCAAGGTATGGCTCAAGCATGGTTCTTTGAGTGAGAAACAATTCAACATGTGTTGTAAAAGAGAGAGAGAGGGCCGAAATTGCATCAGCCATGGGGAGGGTTTTTCTTGCATTTTAATTGTGGTTTAGAGTTGTGTTTAGGTGTATCTTTGGTTAGGATTAAGATTAGGAATTTGTAAGAAAGTGTTTAGGTGAGAAAATGGGTAATCAAGGTTGTCAAGAACATAATTAAGGAGTGTTCTTGCACCATTAGTGAGTTATAAATTCATTTTAGTGTATAAACAATTCCAGACACAATTCCTTGATTTAAGGAATTGGAGAGAGAAAACACTATTCAAGATTCCAAGAGTGAAATCTTGAGTTTTAGAAAAGAGATTTAAATCTAATCTAACCAATCTTAGGTTCTAATCAATTTTAATAATTTATTTTGACTCTAGATTAATTATGGAAATTAATTAATCTTTGATTAGAGCCTAATATTGCTTAGGATTGCTTAGGTTTGCTTAATTACATCATTAAGCTCAAAAACACTATTCTAGGGGCAAAATCATAATTTTGTACTAAAATTGCCCGGGACCACCGGGACTCAAACAGATGCTTTGAAACATGTAAAAACATGGTTTTAAACCTCTGGGGAAAGTTTCGGGCTCAAACGGCACCTTTACCCGCGTAAAAGCTATAGGGGTATTTTGGTCATTTTGACCTAAAATTGCAGAAATGAGACTTTCATCTCCGGAACCACTCAAGGGTCATTCAATCCCCTTCAAACATTGAGTTGGCCCTTCGAGGATTGCCGGGTCGGTCATCCTCGAATTCCAGGCCGAAAATGACCTCAGGGGCATTTTGGTCATTTTCCACTCAGACAGAAAATCGGGGCGTTACAGAGAGGCCCGCAGTAGGAGACGACAATCATGCCCCGGTGCCCGAGCTCTGACTGGACCAGAATACCTTTCTTTTCCCTTAAGGTTATCTATTTGTAAACGTACTAGAGTAGGAGAATTTCTTTTTATGCCTTCTGTTGTACTTTCACTTTCCATGTATTTCCATTTCAGTTGTATTAGCTTGATGTTTTACTAAATTAAGTCCCGCCTTTCTTGGGCAGGCATAATGTATCCACTTATGCAGTTTGCTTTATTATTCTTTGCATTTACATGTTCTATGATCGGATGTTCACGATGTGTTTATTTGGATTTGTGTTTTATTCCTTTCATACTTCATCGATCGTTATGTCGCGCGGCTCTCACTTTGCTTTTTCAATTCAAAAAAAAGTTTTTACCTATATTTTCTGCTAAGTATTTTAAAGTAAACAGGAAGCTATGATGTAACAGACTAATGATTAACCTGAATATGTTCTAGAGTATTAGGTTAAAAATTAGGATGTTACATTACAATACGATGCTTTGAATGTCACATAGTTGCAGAAAGAGAAATGCTCTACATGAGAAGTATATGCCACTTTATGCCACCTGCATGATGTTGATCTCTCTATGGATGCTTAACTGATTTCTGCTTGATGCATCTTCACACATTCATGCTTTTTATGCTGCATCCATAACATCAAGATTCATTCTAAAATAGGGGACCTTGGCTAACCATGTTTTAAAGCTTAAAAATGAACTTGATGCATGCTCACCTATTTTATACACTAAACCCAAGGTTCCTAAAGACGTAGATGATGTCACCTAGATAAGAGGTTACCCTATGAGATTCTTTAGCAAGATTCTCACTCCCCCTACCTTTTCTTTCCGTCATGTCTTCAGATGGAGACATTCGTGGTCTTCGTGGATACCCCAACGTGGGAGGTGCACTATGATCCAGAGCATGGATCATATCATTTTGAGGGTTGATATGCTGTTTGTGTCTTCATGTTCGTCGGACAACCTTTCACTCATCCTGTACATACCCACTGTTTCTCCTCGACATCACCCTTTGGCGATGACAACCAAGTTTTTGAGCATGCCCACACGCACAATGAGGGGGTGCTTCGTATGCACACCGCCGCCTCGACCATGTGCGACTACCTCAACTATGTGCCGTGTATGTATTTCTTGGGGACCAAATCTGTCAGAGGACTTGCCTACCCACATGTATAGTAAGAGTTATGCCCCACTCCTTCGCAGATGAGAGAGGGCAGCAAGGAGACTGTCACGCAGCTGAGATTGGCTCAGAGGCCATCTATGCATCCACATCATAGAGGTCACTCGCAGTTCTTTGGCGTGCCTGTTCCCGTCGAGCTCCGCCAATGGATTGGATATGTCCCACCCTTTCTGGGATCCCAGTAGTAGAGGCTCGTGGGTAGAGATAATGCACACACCACGTAGATGAGGATAAACCTTCTTTTGTTTTAGAGGTTATCCATTTTAGGTGCACTTGGGTAGGGGAGTTCCCCTTTTCGCTTTCTGTAGTATTTTCATTTCTGTTGTATTTCTATTTCAGATGTATTTGTTTTATGTTGTACCAACTAAGTCCCTCTTTTCATGAGTGGGCATATCATATATAGATATGCAATTAGTTTTATCATGATGTGCAATTACTTGCTTTATGATCTGATGTTCATGACATGTTTACTTGATTTTGTGTTTTATTTCCTTATGTGTCTCATCATTCATCGTGTTGTGCGGCTCTCACTTTGCTTTTACATTTCAAAAAAAAATTTACCTGTATTATTTGCTAAGTATTTTAAATTAAAGAGGAAACTATGACGTAATAGACTAATGATTAATGTAAACATGTTCTAGGAGTATTAGGTTAAAAATTAGGATGTTACACTACCGAAAAGACAATGCATCTTGTCGGTATAAGTAGTACAAATCAATTCATATAAGCCTTCCTCAACTGTATAGTCCTATACCTATACAGTCTTAGGATCCCTTTCATTCGGGTGTGTAATCGGTTTATTTATGTACCCTTCCGCTTTCGAAGCCTGCTAGGAGCCACTCCTTGTTCGTGCTTCCTTGCATCGGCAATCACTCCTCAACTTTGCAATCCCCGGGCATTACATGCCCATCAGCTTCCACTTTATTTGTCCTTAAACCACACTATACTGGGAGAGGTGCAGGCTCTGATACTATTTGTAACATCCCCTGTTGCTTTATAGATTGACAACTGTCCCCACAAACCAACACGGGTCTTTTCAGCATGCTTTGTCCTCACTTGTACGTTTCCTAGGAAAACTTCCCAGGAGGTCACCTATCCTAAAATTACTCCAAGTCAAGCACGCTTAACTGTGGAGTTCTTTAGTTTGGGCTACCAACAAGAAGATACACCTTGTTGGTATAGGTAGTACAAACTAATTCATATAAGCAAACCTCAACTGTATAGTCCCATACCTATACAGTCTTAGGATCCCTCTCATTCGGGCGTGTAATTCGTTCATTTATGTACCCCTCCACTTTTGAAGCCTGCTAGGAGCCACTTCTTGTCTGTGCCTTCTTGCACCGGTGATTACTCCCCAACTTCACAATCGCCGGCATTACACTTCTAGCCTGGCAATCCTTCGCATAATCCTACAGTCAAAAGCTGCAACAATATCTGTAATATGCTAGTGGAGGCCTTGGTTGAGCCTTCAAGCTCTCTCCCTCATCTGTACCTTGAGCTCTTCCATCCCAGCTAGCAATGCTCCAAAGGGCTTGTCTGCTGTAGGGCCCTCACTAGCCTTTTTCCTGGCCATAACATCCTTTGGCACTAGGCCAGCAACTGTAACAGAAGGGAATTTGGTCTGGAGGAGGTCATTTGGGAGCTGTTGGACTCCACAAGCCATAGCCATCCTGGTAATGAGCACAAGGTATGACAACCTTGTTCTAGTAGTAGAAGAAAGGGCATCTGGCATATGAGCCTGTATCCTTGATGGAAGGTCTAATCCCTTATCTTCCACTAGGCAGTAGAGCATGAGAGCATTGTTAAGGTTGAGATCGGATACGTGGGAGCCAAGGAGTATGTGGGAGAAGAGGATATGCATCCAGGCCAAGGCCTCCAATGTCAGGTGAGCAACAGGGGCAAGTGCGGTCTATTTTATTGAGTATATATCCACTCGCACCTTGGGTAAGTCAGTTGGTCCTTGATCTCTCCCAATTCCATATTTTGGATATCATCCAAAAGCAACCGGTGGCATGGCCACATCCTCAAGGTCCTCAGGTAGGGCTAGGATAGTACGGATACTATTAGCACATGAGATGTTAGCTGGTAGCATGGCCACATCTAGTAGAACATTCTAACCTCAGGCCTTTATGTCATCAAGCACCTTCTGTAGCTTATTCTCCTGCAGATCCTCATACAAAATTTTGTTCTCAAATAAGCACGGCCTCCTGTGCATGACACTCTGGAAAACCTTCTTAGTGGCAATGTTTTCAAATCTAAATGGGTCAGCAGGGGTGGGAGAGCAGCTCCCTCATTGAGGAACTCAAGTCAGGGTGTAATACCTCATTTTTTTCCCACTAAACTTTTAAATGACCAAAATAACCTTGCACAGCTTTAAGGCAATTTTAAGTTTTGGTTGACCCGGCCTTATCCTGGAAATCAAAAACGATGATTTTAAGGCATGAACTATGTTTGTTTAAGTCCCGGAGGTCCCGGGCAACTTTTGGTAAAAATTACAATTTTGCCCCTACTAAGTGCATTTCAAGCTTAACGAATTATTTAACTCGAAACCTAAGCAATATTAAGCTCTAATGAAAGGTTAATTAAATTCCCTAATTAATCTAGAGCTAAAATAATTATTTGAGGTTAATAAGAACCTAAGATTGCTTAAGGAAACTCAAAACTCATTTCTAGTCTTTTTCTTTAAAGAAAAGCATCCATAAATAGTGTTTTCACTATTCATACTCCCATTCCCAAGGAAGGTTGTCACTCTCAAATCACCATGACCAAATTGGAAGAAATATGTCATTCAAAATTCAAAAAGAATGAATTGTTTATATAGTCATTCAAAATTTGCAATCAAGCTTTACAATCAACCATGCTTTTCATATTTTCTTCCATACCTTTGAATGACAACACATATAGATATTTTATCTTCCTTATGGCCATGAAACCACACGGTTTCTTCTTCCTTTGAGCAGCCCAAAGTTTTGTTCATTGCCTATAAATACATGACCTTGATGAACTCTTTGTCACTTTAGTTCCTTTGCAAAGCTTAGAGTTCCAAGAGTAAGTCTTTCCAAGTTCTCTTCTTCCTCTGCATTCCAAAGAAGAAACCACCACTCCTCCACCTCCAATCTTCAACTTTCAAACACTTCTCCAAGCCTAAACCAAGACACACACATCTTTTTCCTTCATCTCTTTTCTTGGCTAAAAACATACCAAGGCTTCAAGGAAGATTTTTCTTCTTTCACTTTAAAGAACCAACCTTTCTCCATCTTCAAGGATATCAACACTTGGTAGAGATATTTTCTAAAAATGATTTCTTTAATCTTGATGCTTTGATCTTGCTTGAAATGTGGTTTGGATGAGTTTCCATGAAGTTTCATTTTCGATTTTCATCCTTTTCTTTTCTTTCATTTTCGGCCTCAAGGCTTACAAAATGATGGCTTGATGGTGAGTGCTCTCTAGATGTGACCATGAGTCCATCTCACAAAAGGCCTCTAAAGCTTGAGTTTTTCTTAAAGAAAAGTTTCATCTTTTACAAGTTTAGTTAAGGATGAGTTTATGTTTCTCTTGAACATTTTGGAACTTTTCTTTTCCTTTTTATGTTTCAGCCATGAAGGCCTTTGGCACTTAGCAAAATGAAAGCTTGATGATGAGGGTGTCATGATGGTGTTTGTCACTTAAACAACCTCTAAAGCTTGAATCTTTCTTAAAAGGAAAGTTCCATCTTTTTCAAAGTTGAGTAAAGAATGAGTTTATGTCTCTTTTGAACACTTTTTGGATTTCTCTTTTTCTTCAACATTTTGGCCATGGAGGCTTATAAGACTTGGAAACATGGAAGCTTGATGATGAGGGTTTCATGTTGACGTTTGTCACATGAACAAACTCTAAAGCTTGAAACTCTTGACCCTAAACCAAGTATGATTTTGGCCTAGCTCTTCTCCTTTGGCATGAACTTTGTCTTGGATGTTAGTTTGAAAGGAAGTTATGTACTCAATGATGAGGACTTAGGGTGTTGATGTTATAGATCATCAAGATTTTCGTCCCTAGAGTTTAAAGATGGTTCATTTCTTCTTGGTGAAGATTCGGCCATCTCCATGATTCTTTGAGGTTATGATTTCTTTTGTTATCTTAGCACTAATAGTTTTCTTTTCGTGTGAGGATGAGTTTTGGGTTGGAACTTTGTTCTTTTTAAAGTCTTGTAAGAGCTCTAGACAAGATATAAAAGCAACTTGCATTCACGTTTATTTTATGCTTTGCACAGCACGTCTACTTTCGATGCTATCACTAAACCCCAAGATAAAGAATGAACTTGCATAATGCACGTTTAAATTCTAAGCTTTGCATTTCATGTTATATTTCAAGTCATCACTGAACTCAAAGGCTCAAAATGAATATGCATCTCATATCTACTTTAAGCTATCACTTTACTTTCTAATGAACTATAAAAATAGAATGTATGGCACGTTTACTTTTATGCCATCACCTAAAACTACTAGAGCTCAAAGACTTGCCTATTTCATCTTGAGAAAAGATAAATCAAAGAGGTATCCCCTTGAATATGTATTCGGCCATGTGGTAAAGATGGCTCAAGGATGAGTTCCACTTAATTACAAGGGCCTATAAGGAATGTCTTAAGATTTTCCTAAGCATAAAAGTACTTAACAAAGGTTTTAAATAAGGTTCTAAGTTTTAATCTTGTTCAAAAGCAAAATCAAATAGCTACTGCCCTATGTGTTTTATGATGGTTTTTGATGAGATAAATGTTGTTTCCATGAAGTTTTAAAGTCCCAAAAAGGTTCCAAGAGAAACTAGTGAACTATGTGCATCAAAAGAAAGCTTTACTTGTGATTTTATGACAAGCTCTTTTTGGTTCTGCCTTGTTCATTTCTAGTACCTTAAATCATGCTTTGGGTGGTCTAAATATGTTTAAATACCCTGCCAAGTATATGATAATTGTTCTAGACATTTTGAAGCATGCTTAGTTACTTTAATTGCTTGAAATGTGAATTCTAGAAACTCATAGGTACAGAAATTATAGATTCTGTTCCAGCCCAGTTAATGCCTATAGAATCACGTTATATGATGTCTAGAGGAGTGAAGTGACTCATAGTTGGTTTAGGTATGAATTATTGCATCATAGAAAAAGTCGGAAGCGAGAAAGGACTTAGAACGCATTTTCTAGAACACCATAATTCATCTAATTTAGCTTACTGCCTAATGCTGTCCAGCCATAATTAATTAGGTTTTAGGACTTAATAAATTGTGATAATGAGGTTAATCAATCCCTTAGAGGTATAATGAAATAATTTCAACGTTTGAGGTTACTCAATTGAGGGTTTTCACTCTTAAGGGAAAGGTTTATGTATCACTCTATGAATGATGAATTGGTGTTTACCTCATGACTTGTATGATGCTATGTGAACTATTATTCTTGAATGATAGTTTTATTGTTGCATGTGATTGTTCTTCAAGAACTTAGAGATGCCATGTTGTAATAATAGATATGTGACATGTATGAACTAAGTGGCATCTCAATAAACATGCTAAGACTTAAGGTGACTTAAACTATGAGAAAATGATCCTTTGAACCACCAAACTAAGGGCAGGGATGAGGTGATTCTAGCCCCCTAGACCCGTACTTTAAGTCGGGACCTTTAACTTATCAAAAGGGATAAGTCCATGTGCTAGTGACGACTAGCGTGGTATGAGCTCATAACCTGGAAGTTTCTCCAAAGGGAGATCAGTTAGGGTGGCCCCAGGAAGAAAATGATGAGGTTTGAATGTCACCTAAAGTAACCAAGATAAATTACCAAGTACCATGTTCTAAGAACTATGATTTTATGTACCATGAATTATGAGTTTATATGCCATGATCCATGATATTAGGAACCATGATTTATGATTTTACGTATCATGATTTATGATTCAAGTTTCATAACTTATAGACTATGTAACCAAGAAGTTTTAGAATTAAAAAGAATGGGCCTCGGAGGGGAACATCTTTGAACTTTATAATTGAACCATTATATGCCCATGTTTTTAATAAGAAATCGAGGTCCCTGGAGACGTAGATGATGACACCTAGATAGGAGGAGAAACCCTATTGAGTTTCTTTGGTAAGAAATCTCACTCCCTCTATTTTTCTTTTTCCGTCACGTCTTCAGATTTGGATGGCGACGTTCGTGCTCTACATTGAGACGCCTACGTGGGAGTTCCACCATGATCCGGAGCACAGATCTTATCATTTTGAGGGCTGCTGCACAGTTTGTGTTTTCATGTTCCCCGGACGGCCATTTGCTCATCTTGTAGATAGCTATCTTTTCTTACCGATGTTGCCTTATAGTGATGATATGGTTTTTGAGCGTGCTCGCACACGCAACGAGAGGATTCTCTGGACCTACACTACGGGCTCGGGCGCTGTACCTGAGTACGTACCTCATTCGCAACATTCAGAGGAGGACCCCTCGGAGGATCCACCCGTCCATATGTATGGAGAAGACTCTATCCCCTACTCCCCCACGCATGCCAGTGGGCAGCGAGGTGACGGTCACTCAGCCACGGAGGGCCCGAACGTCCGAGATGCTACCCTAATACGGAGGACATGGTCAAGTATCCACTCCTGCTGAGCTTCGCCCGTGGATCGGCTATGTCCCACCTTACCTGTGACTTTGGTCGTATGGTTTAGAGGATAGTCCTTAGTGCACACACGATATGTAGCTAGGATAAACCTTCTTTTGTATTGAGGTTATCCACCTTAGATGCACTTGGGTATGGGTGTTTCCCCTTATGCTTCATTGATGATTTCATGTATTTCCTGTTTACTGATGTATTTGCTCCTTATGTTCTAAATAGTCCCGCCACTCTCGATGGGCACCCTTTATGTATTGATGTATGAGGTATTTCAATTATGTGTTCATGATGTTGAGCCTTTTCTATGTTTACATTTCCACACTTTACAATATCGCTTAATTTCGTTATGCGCAGCTCATACTTTATCAAAGTTTTGTTAAAAGAAAAATTTGGCTCATATTTTCGTTAAGTAATTTTCAAAGTAATAGAATTGAGACAAGGAGTAATGACTAATATTTAGCCTCAGTACATACTAGTAGTATTGGGTTGAATATTAGGGTGTTACACAGGGCACTGGCATTTAGGAGCCATTAACCTAAAAAAAGGAAAAAGAAATACATGAAGAAAGTCCAAAGCAGGAAACAATACAAAAGGAAAAGTGTAGGAAAACATAAAGCAAAAGTATAATGTCCAAGAGTTGCTAGAGTTCAGAGGTATGAAGCATAAAGCTTAAAATAGGGTAACAGATGTAGAATAGGGGGTTTAGAGTTATTGGAGCGAGTTATAATCACTACAGCAATTGAAGGTGAAGCAAGCTCACTGTAATGACTCAAGTTCACTGTAGTGAGTGAATCTCAACAATCAGTAACAAAAAGCTCAATCTTCGATGTAACATCCTAATTTTTAACCCAATACTCTAGAACATTTTTAGATTAATCATTAGTCTATTACGTCATAGTTTCCTTTTTACTTTAAAATACTTAGCGAAAAATACTGGTAAATTTTTTTTTTAATTATAAAAGCAAAGTGAGAGCCGCATGACATGATAAGCAATGAAGCACGAAAGGAAATAAAGCAAGCATCTCATAAACATCATAACATAAAGTAGGTAAAGGCACATCATGATAAAACTGAATTGCATATATATATGATATGATATGCCCACTTATGAAAAGTGGGACTTAGTTTGGTATAACATGAAATGAATACATCTAAAAAGAAAATACAAAAGAAAGTGCGACAGAAAGCATAAAAGCAAACTCCCCTACCCAAGAGCAACTAAAGGGATAACCTCTAAACAAAAGAAGGTTTGTCCTTATCTAAGTGGTGTGTGCACTAGCCCGGGTACTCCATTGGTCATCCGCTACCTCCTACTGACGTCCATCCCATGAGCGAGGCACATACTCGGCAAACTGGGCGAGCTCCTTCGACGTTTAAAGATGAAGCGGAGATCGGGAGTGACCCCCATGATGTCACCGCATCTCCGGTCATCGTGCTAGCCCGAGCTAAGTCACGGTGTCCTCACTGCCCTCTCTCATCAGTGGTGGAGTGGAGGCAGAACCCTCATTGTATAGATCGGTAGTCGGGTCGTCTGACGGGTCGGTCTCTGAGAAGTATGTCTGGGGCACATAGTTGGGGTAGTCGCGCATGGCTGAAGCGGCGGTGTGCATGTGGAGCACTCTCTCGTTGTGCATACGTGCGCGCTCAAAAACCTGCTTGTCGTCACTGTAGGGTGCTGTCGGGGAGAAGCAATGGGTATATACAGGGTGAGCGAAGGGTCATCCAATGAACATGAAGACATGAACTGTGCACTGACCCTCTCCGGATCATAGTGCACCTCCCACGTCGGGGTGTCCACAAAAACCACGAACGTTGCTATCTGAAGACGTGATGGAAAGAAAAGATAGAGGGAGTGAGAATCTTGCTAAAGAATCTTAATAGGGCCTCCTACTACCTAGGTATCATCATCTACGTTCTCAAGAACCTTGGGTTTAGTGTATAAAATAAGTGAGCATGGGTTAAGTTCATTTTTAAGCTTTTAAAATATAATTAACCAAGATCCGTTCATTTTAGAATGAATCTTAATGTCATGAATGCAATATATTAAAGGATGTATGCATGGCACTACTTAATGCAAGGACATCAATCATAACATCAAGAAGCATCATAATGGTGGCATAAAATGGAAATTGAAATCTCATGTGGGGAAAACTTTGTGACATAATCATCATACTTTACTTTCTCATGGGGCCACTCTAAAAGACATTCATTCTGGGGGTGCTCGGCAGAACCAGTGTCACCCAGAATGTAATATCCTAATTTTTAACCCAATACTCTAGAACATATTTAGGTCAATCATTAGTCTGTTACGTTATAGCTTCCTTATTACTTTAAAATACTTAGCGAAAATACTGGTAAATATATTTTTGAAATACAAAAGCAAAGTGAGAGCCGCGCGACATGTTAAATAATAATGCACGAAAGGGAATTAAGCAAGCATCGCATAGCAACATGACATAAGCAAGTAAAGGCACATCACAATAGAAACGAACTGAATATCTATATAATATTATATGATATGCCCACTCATGGAGAGTAGGGCTTAGTTTAGTACATCATGAACAGATACATCTAAAAAGCAAATACAAAGGAAAGTATGACGGAAAATTTAAAAGCAACTCCCCTACCCAAGTGTAACTAAAGGGATAACCTCTAAACAAAAAAAGGTCCATTCTCATCTAAGTGGTGTGTGCTCTACCCGGGTACTCCATCGGTCATACGTCGCCTCCTACTAACGTCCATCTCGTGAGCGAGGCACATACCCAGGAAACTGGGCGAGCTCCTCAGGCGTAAAGAGGCAGAACGGGGATCAAGAGTGACCCCCGCGATGTGGCCACATCTCCGGTCGTTGTGCTAGCCGTGGCTAAGTCACGGTATCCTCACTGCCCTCCCTCATCAGTGGTGGAGTGGGGGCGGAGCTCTCGCTGTACGGATAGGTAGGCGGGTCCTCCGACGGATCGGTCTTCGAGAAGTAAGTCTAGGGCACATAGTCGGGATAGTCACGCATGGCTGAGGCGGCGGTGTGCATGCGGAGAACTTTCTCATTATGCGTACGCGCACTCTCAAAAACCCGTTCGTCGTCGCCGTAGGGTGCTGTCAGGGAGAAGCAATGGGTATGCATAGGGTGAGCAAAGGGACGTCCAACGAACATGAAAACTCACACCGTGCACTGTCCCTCAAAATGGTATGATCCGTGATCCGGATTATAGTGCACCTCCCACGTCGGGGTGTCCACAAAAACCACGAACGTCACCATCTGAAGACGTGACGGAAAGAAAGAGATAGAGGGAGTGAGAATCTTGCTAAAGAATCTCAGTAGGGCCTCCTACTACCTAGGTGTCATCATCTACGTCCTCAGGAACCTTGGGTTTAGTATTTAAAACAAGTGAGCATGTATCAAGTCCATTTTTAAGCTTTAAAACATATTTAGCCAAGGTCCATTCATTTTAGCATGATTCTTAATGACATGGATGCAATCATATTAAAGAATGTATGGATGGCTCTACTTAATGCAAGAAAGTAGTCATAACATTAAAATCATCATAATAGTGGCATAAAGTGACACTTAAATACTCATATGGGAATCTTTGTGACATAAACATCATACTTTGCTTCCTCATAGGCCACTCTAAAAGACAATCGCTCTAGGGGTGCTCGGCCGAACCGGTGTCACCCAGAACGTGTCACATCTCTAGGTTATGAGCTCATACCTTAACTAGTCGTTACTAGTTCTTACTTATCAATCCCGATAAGCGTAACATAATCATAAACATAATCTCGACTTATCCAGTATGGGCTAGAGGGCATGTCTTGGGGGTGCTTGGCCGAACCGGTGTCACCCAAGAATTCCTCTTGGTACCGATGTCACATGAGTTCTCTAGAGGTGCTCGGCCGAACCGGTGTCATCCGAGAACTCATCTTAGTACCTCGTAAAAATCTCATAGGTTTTCAAAAACTTTATGAGTCCCCGAATTTGTCAGAAATTTGGCAGCATAACAGCAGCATCCCGAACTTCTTCCAAATTCTTCTTTATGCCACATAAGTCATTCAAACATGCATCCTCCATCATAATTTTCATGCATTCACATAATCATTCTCATGCGTTCACAAGCAACATTAAAAATTCATTATGTTCTTGGTCCTACGGTATCTTATGCTTTGACCCTTACGGGCCTTAGACTTGTGATGTAATTCACCTATCATCTTCTATCAACCTTTTATGCACCTAAGGGTTTCCTTCTAATAGATCTCATTATTATTATGCTGTCTATTAAATCTGAACAACATCATTCCTTAGGGGCAGCATTACAAACTTATAATTGCGGGGTTCTAGAACTTATGTTTTAGACTCTTTCTTGGTTCTGTCTTCGCTTAAGGCGCTATAAGTTCGACCTAAACCAATTATGAGGCATTCCTATGCCTAAGAACTAATTGTAAGCCATGTTCTCTACATTATAAGGTTTCTGGACAGATTCTAAAAACTAAATGTTCTAAGAGCTCTAGAATTGCGGTTTTACGGGTTTCTAGTTACTAGTTTCTCTATAGGTGCTAAAATTCAATCCTACTTGAATTGTAACCAAATTCTTCATGATTAAACAATCCTAATCTGATTATATTTCCATTGAAATAGTTTGGGCAGTGTCCAAAAATAAATGGGTTAAAACTATGCTAAATCTTGACTTTACGGTTTTTCTAGAAAGCTAGTTTCTCTCCTATTATGCATAGAAATGTTCCTACTTCAACATACGTAATTTTCACACATTCTAACACATCAAAACATCATCATATAGCCGCAAACCTATCATGGAAGAACCGAAACATTAAGTCCCAAGAAGATGCATAACTTGATATTTTTAAAACACATAAGTTGCTAGTTTCTCTTGGAATCATTTTTAGGATTTCTAAGACTCTTTTGCAAACCATTTTATTTCGTAAAAGAGACTAAAAACATGCTTAGGTCAGTGACCACTTAATCCCTCCTTAAAAGAGAATTAAATTCATAAATCTTGTTGGTCTTAATCTCATAAACTCCATGAGGTTTTAAAGAGAATCTTAAAACTTAGATTGTTGGCCCTTGTAGCTAGATGAATCTCCTTCCAAGTTCATCATCACTACATGGCCGAAATTATGCATTCAAAGAATGCTTCCACATTAGACTTTAACTTGAGATAAAATGGGCAAGTCTTTGAGCTCTAAGGTCTTTAGGTGATGACATAATTTAAACATGCTATGCACTTCATTTTATTCTTCATTACAAAGTAAAGAGAGAGCTTAAAGTAAATATGGAAGACTTGAATATAAATATGCAAGGCTTGAAATAAATATGCAAGACTTGAAATATAAATATGCAAGGCTTGAAATAAAGATGTGAGACTTGAAATATAAAATATGTAAGTTCATTTCTTTATTTTAGTGCTCTAGGCCCAGCAACAATCGACTTTAAGGCCGAAATAGAAAGGCTTTGAGATTTAGTTAGGTGATAGTGCAACTCTCATTTTAAATCTTTATGTTCTTTAGTGATGAAAAGTAAATATGCTAGACAAGAATGTAAATATGAGATGCAATCCGTTCTTTATCCTTTAACTTTAAGTGATGGCTTGGAAATTAAATATGAATGCAAAGCTCAAAGTAAATATGTAATGCACAAGCTTGAATTTAAATATGAATGCTAGTCCATTTTATTTCTTATTAGAGCTCATACAAGATTTTTCAAGGAACTTAAACCTCAACCCAAACTTATCATGCCAAGATAAAGTAAAGATAAGAGTGAACCTCAAGGGTTTTTTAAAACACAAAGTTTCTTTTCTTGAGATGTGGTCATAGATAACATTTTTATTAAAACCCAAGCTCGAGAGACCTCATTGTGATGAACACATAGTCATCATCTAGAAGCTCTCATCATCGAGCCATTGAGAACCTTATTGGCCAACATGGCCGAAAATGTGAAGAAAGGAAAGGAAAAGGAACCGAAACTTTTTAAGAAGAAAAGGAAACATTTGAAACTCTAGAGACCATGATCTTGATGATGCATTAACACCAACATCATGAGTCCTCCTCATTGAGTTCATGTAACCATTTTAAAATATCCTCAAGGTGAGAGGTTACAAGGTTCAAGAAGAAAGAACAAAAGAAAACATCTTTAACTTAAGAACAAAGATCAAGCTTTAGAGATTAACCAAGTGATGGACATCACCACCATGAAACCTCATCATCAAGCTCTCATTCCCTTGTCCTCAAGGCCTATGGCCAAAAATGATGAAGAAAAAGGAGAGGAAGAGAAGTTCTAAAAAGACCTCAAGAGAAACCATAAACACATAACTAGAAATGGAACTTAAACAAAGAAAATGCTTGAAAGAAAATCCCTACCAAGTGATTTGAAGGTTGGGATGAGAGAAGAGGATGAAGAACTTGAAGACTTGAACTTGAGAGAAAAAGGAAACTTTGAAGTGCTCTTTGAAAACTTACACTTAGCAAATGAACCCAAAATGATGCAAGTTCACCCAAGCATGCTATTTATAGAGAAATGAAACAAATGCAAGGTGCAAATGGGGGGAGAAGGCTTCGGCCATGCAGCACAAGGGCAGCCCCATGAGTTCCATGAGGTGAGATGTTGTGATCTTGAGGTATGGTGAGGTATGGTTCAAAGTATGGTGAGGTATGGTTCAAGGTATGGCTCAAGTATGGTTCTTTGAGTGAGAAACAATCAACATGTGATGTAAATGAGAGAGAGATGGCCGAAACTTGCATCAACCATGGGGAGGATTTTCTTGCATTTTAATTGTGGTTTAGAGTTGTGTTTAGGTGTATCTTTGATTAGGGTTAAGATTAGGAATTTGTAAGAAAGTATTTAGGTGAGAAAATGGGTAATCAAGGTTGCCAAGACACATTTAAGGAGTGTTCTTGCATCATTAGTGAGTTATAAACTCATTTTAGTGTATAAACAATTCCAGACACAATTTCATGATTTAAGGAATTAGAGAGAGAAAACACTATTCAAGATTCCAAGAGTGAAATCTTGAGTTTTAGAAAGGAGATTTAAATCTAATCTAAGCAATCTTAGGTTCTAATTAATTTTAATAATTTATTTTGACTTTAGATTAATTATGGAAATTAATTAATCTTCGATTAGAGCTTAATATTGCTTAGGTTTGCTTAATTACATCATTAAGTTCAAAAACACTATTCTAGGGGCAAAATCGTAATTTTGCACTAAAACTGCTTGGGACCACCGGGACTCCAAAAGATGCTTTGAAACAAGTAAAAATATGGTTTTAAACCTCTGGGGAAAGTTTTGGGCTCAAACGGCACCTTTACCTGCATAAAAACGCTATAGGGGTATTTTGGTCATTTTGACCCGAAACTGTAGAAAATGAGACTTTCGCCTCCGGAACCACTCAAGGGTCATTCAATCCCCTTCAAACATTGAGTT
The DNA here is from genome assembly GCA_031216125.1 of Dalbergia cochinchinensis. NCBI lineage: Eukaryota > Viridiplantae > Streptophyta > Magnoliopsida > Fabales > Fabaceae > Dalbergia > Dalbergia cochinchinensis. The sequence goes on along the minus strand of CM062375.1, from coordinate 18,470,058 downwards.
GGCCCTTCAAGTACTACCAGGTTGGCCATCCTTGAATTCCGAGCCGAAAATAACCTCAGGGGCATTTTGGTCATTTTTCACTCAGACAGAAAATCGGGGCGTTACACAAAACATGTTACATCTTTGGGTTATGAGCTCATACCTAACTAGTCGTCACTAGTTTTTACTTATCAATTCCGATAAGCGTATCATAATCATAATCCCGACTATCTAGCACAGGCTAGGGGGCATTTCTTAGGGGTGTTTAGCCAAACCGGTGTCACCCAGGAGTATATCTTGGTACCGATGTCACATGAGTTCTTTGGAGGTGCTCAGCCGAACCGGTGTCTTCCAAGAACTTATCTTAGTACCTCATATCTTATAAAGAAAATCTCATTGGTTTTTCAAAAGCTTTCTAAGTCCCCAAATTTGTCGGAAATTCGGCAGCATAATAGTAGCACGCCGGATTTCTTCCAAATTTACTTTATGCCACATAAACAAATAGAACATTATCCTCAATCATAAATTCATACGTTGACATAATGATTCTCAAATAGAACATACATTCACATGTAACATTGAAACTCATTATGCTCTTGATCCTACGGTATCTTATGCTTTGACCCTTACGGGCCTTAAACTTGAGATGTAATTATTCTATCATTCTCTACCAACCTCTTATGCACCTAAGGATTCCCTTCTAACAAATCTTACTATCATTTATGTTCTTCAATAAATCTGGGCAGCACCATGGCAAATCTTACTATCATTTATCTATGATTACGGGGTTCTAGAACTTACATTTTAGACCCTTTCTTAGTTCCGTCTTTGCCTAAGGCGCTATAAATTAAATCTAAACCAATTATGAGGCATTCCTATGCCTAAGAACTAATTATAAACCATGTTTACCATATTATGAGGTTGATGCACAGAATCCAGAAATTAAATGTTCTAAGAGTTCTAGGATTGCACTTTTACGGTTTTCTAGTTACTAGTTTCTCTATAGGTGTTAAAATTCAATCCTACTTCAAATGTAACCAAATTTTTCATGATTAATCAATCATAAACTGATTGTTATCATGCTAAAACAGTTTTGACATTGATTAGGATTGAAGGGGTTAAACACACGTTAAATTCCAACTTTACGATTTTTCTATGAAGCTAGTTTCTCTCCTAACATGCATAGAAGTATTCTTACCTCATCATATATCATTTTCACACATTCTAACACATCAAAACATCATCATACAACAACAAACACATCAAGGCAGAGCCGAACTGGTCAAGTCCAAAAAGACATATAATTTGACATTTCTAAAGCATATAAGTTGCTAGTTTCCCTTGGAATCATTTTAGGACTTCTAAAACTCTTTGCAAACCATTTTATTTTATCAAAGGCTAAAAACAACCTTAGGTCAGTAACCAATTTAATTCTTCTTTAGAAGAGGATTAAAATCATAAATCTTGTTGGTCATAACTTCATAAAACTTATCAAGCTTAAAGAAAATCCTAGAACATAGGTTGTTAGCCCTTGTAACTAGGTGGAACTCATTCCAAGCTCATCATTATTACTTGGCCGAAATTATACATTCAAAGAATTCTTCCATATTAAACTTTAACTTGAGATAAAATGGGCAAGTCTTTGAGCTCTAAGGTCTTTAAGTAATGACAAAATATAAACATGCTATGTACTTCATTTTTATTCTTCATTACAAGGTAAAGTGAGAACTTTAAAGTAAATATGCAAGACTCGGAAATAAATATGCAAGGCTTGAAATTTACATATGCAAGACTTGAAGTAAATATGCAAGGCTTGAAAGTAAATATGCAATGCAAGTTCATTTCTTTATTTTAGTGCTCTAGGACCAGTAACAATCGACTTTAAGGCCGAAATAGAAAAGCTTTGAGAATTAATTAGGTGATAATGAAAGTCTTGTTTTAATTTTTGAGTCCTTAGGTGATGACTTGAAAATAAAGATGCAAAGCAAGAATATAAACATGAGTGCAACCTCAAAATAAATATGCAAGTTCATTTATATCTTATTAGAGCTCATTCAAGACTTTAGAGGAACTTAAACCTTAACCCAAACTCATCATGACAAGATAAAGTGAGGTCTAGAGTTCTTAGAACTCAAGATAACATTTCTAAAGAATTAAACCACAAGTGAGCTATATAACATTTTTATGAAAACTCAAGCTTTAGAGGTTTCATTGTGGTGAACATAAAGTCTCCATCTAGAACTCTCATCATGAAGCTATCATGTTGGACCACCCAAGTTGGTTGGCTGAAATCATGAAGGAAAGAAAAGGAAAGAAATAGAAATCTTGAGAAAAGAAAAAGGAAGGAACCGAAATCATAAGCAAGAAAAGATCCATTTTGAAACTTTAAAGTAAATATGCAAGGCTTGAAAGTAAGTATGCAAGACTTGAAATAAATATGCAAGGCCTGAACGTAAATATGCAAGACTTGAAATAAATATGCAATGCAAGTTCATTTCTTTATTTTAGTGCTCTAAGCCCAGCAACAATCGACTTTAAGGCCAAAATAGAAAGGCTTTGAGAATTAATTAGATGATAATGCAAGTCTTGTTTTAATCTTTGAGTCCTTAGGTGATGACTTGAAAATAAAGATGCAGAGCAAGAATATAAACATGAGTGTAACCTGAAAATAAATATGCAAGTTCATTTATATCTTATTAGAGCTCATTCAAGACTTTAGAGGAACTTAAACCTTAACCCAAACTCATCATGACAAGATAAAGTGAGGTCTAGAGTTCTTAGAACTCAAGATAACATTTCTAAAGAATTAAACCACAAGTGAGCTATATAACATTTTTATGAAAACTCAACCTTTAGAGATTTCATTGTGGTGAACATAAAGTCTCCATCTAGAACTCTCATCATCAAGCTATCATGTTGGACCACCCAAGTTGGTTGGCCGAAATCATGAAGGAAAGAAAAGGAAGGAAACCGAAATCTTGGGAAAAGAAAAAGGAAGGAACTGAAATCATAAGCAAGAAAAAATCCATTTTGAAACTCTAGAGACCATGATCTTGATGATGTATTAACACCAACATCATGAGTCCTCATCATTGAGTTCACTAACTCATTTTAAATCCATATCAAAGTTAAGAATCTCAAGGTTCAAGAAAGAAAGAAACTAAAAACACCTTTTGCTTAAGAACAAAGATCAAGCTTTAGAGGTTGTTCAAGTGATGAATATCATCATGAAACCCTTATCATCAAGCTCTCATTCCTTTGTTTTCAAAGGCTCATGGCTGAAAATGAAGAAGAAAGAGAAGAAGAAAAAAATTCCAAAAAGATTCAAGAGAAACCATAAAATACATAACTAGATCAAGAACTTAAATGAAAGAAACACTTGAATGAAAATCCCTACCAAGAGATTGGAGGTTTGAGATTAGTGAAGAAGATGAAGAACTTGAAGAACTTGGACACTTGAACTTTGAGAGAAAAAGAAAACTTTGAAGTGCTCTTTGAAAACTTACACTTGGCAAATGAACCCAAAGTGATGCAAGTTCACCCAAGCATGCTATTTATAGAGAAATGAAACAAATGAGGGGTGTTTGGGGAGGGAATGGCTTTGGCCATTTACAGCCATAAGGAGGAGAAAAATATCTTCTCCAAGGCATCTTTCAAGGCATGGTGGAAAGCATGGCTAGGTATAGGTTCAAGTATGGGTGCAATTATGGGTCAAGCATGGTTCTTTGAGTGAGAAACAAATCAACATGTGATGTAAATGGGGTTGATGTGTAACACCCTGATTCTCTTTAGAAATTAAATGAGGTTTTATTAATGAGAATTTCAAGATTTTGACATATGTAGACATGATGAGAATGATTCATGTAACGCCCCGATTTTCGCTAAACTTACATAATGACCAAAATACCCCTGAGGTCATTTTCACCCGAAACACGAGGACGGCCGGCCTTGGCCATCCTCATAGGGTTCATATGTTATATGAAGGGGATTGTATGAGCATGAGTGCCTAACAAAGCGGGAAAACCTCATTTCTGAGATTTCTGCACGTAAATGACCAAAATACCCCTGTAACATAATTAAGGCAGTATTAAGTCCCGTTTTGACCCGGACTTTGTTCTGAGGTTCAAAACAACGATTTTAAGGCATAAACTATGTTGGTTTAAGTCACGGAGATCCCGGGCAACTTTTGATAAAAATTACGGTTTTGCCCCTGCATATTGCATTTTCGGCTTAATGAGCCGTTTAACTCCAAACCTAAGCAATATTAGGCTCTAATTAAAGGTTAATTAATTTCCATAATTAATCTAGAGCCAAAACCATCATTTAGAATTAATTGGAACCTAAAATTGCTTAGGAAAAATTCAAATCTCATCATAGTCTTATTCTTTAAAAAGGAAAAAGAATATGTGAATAGTGTCGAATAGTGTTTCCATTATTCACATCAACTTTTCTTTTTGAGACAAGTTGTCACACTCACATCACTAGTCCTAGAGGTGTTGACTCCCTAATCCTTCTAGACCACCTCTAAACCTAGGGATTTATGGTTTTAATTAACCTATTAGTGCACCTAAGTACCTACTTAGCAATTTTTAATCCTAAGCCTAATCTATGTCACACCAAAACACACTTCTAGAACATGGTTTAAGGAGATATTCCTCCTCCCCAAGGCTGCCAAGAATGGCGCCATTTTCTCTAGAAATCATCAAAAAAATTAGTCTATGTGTTCAAGCTATCTTGTGACATGTGTCTTGAACACTTTCAATCAATGATCAACTTTCAAGAAAAATTGTCACTCAAGACTCAAAGAATATTTTATATGGTCAATCAAGGTTTTCAATTCATTTCTAAAATGAATTAAATTATGTCTTTCAAATTCAAAAAGAATGATTTGTTTTTGTGGTCATTCAAGCTTTCTATCAACCTTTTTCAAGACAACATGTCTTACAACACATTACCTATGCTTTGGGAATTTAAGTCTAGAAAATTTTCTCTTCTTTTTGGGCATGAGGAGCACGGTTTTCTTCACCCTTGTGCAGCCCAAAATTTTGTGTTTTCATGCATTTTTAAAGGTTGGAAAATAAGGTACATTCTAGCCATGCTTTAGGACATGCATAGCTAGACTTTTCACCATACTTTGAATGACCAACACCATGCTTTGAACAAAGATATTTCTTCCTTCTTGTGGCTGAAATGTGGCCGAATTCTTTCCCCCCAAAAAGCCTCCAATACTTAATTCATTTCACTTCTCTATAAATAGGTAGCTTAGGGAACTTGAAGCACCTTTGTTCATTTTTTCACTAAAGCTTTGAGTTAGAGCACTTTGAGTTTCTTTCTCTCAAGTTCAAGAGCTCATCCTCTCCAACCTCTTCATCTTCTTCACTTCCTCTCAATCTCAAACTCTAGGTAGGGAGCTCTTCAAGAATGCTTTCTTTTACTTTCATGATCAATGTTTATCTTGTTTGAAAGTTGTGTTGTTAGCAAGTTTTTCTCTCAAACATTTTCGGTTTCTTCTTTTCTCTTCCTCTTCATTTTCGGCCTCAAGACCAAAATGAGGAAAGCTTGATGATGAGTGTTCTTTTGGGATGACCATGTGTTCATCCTAACATGAAACCTCTAAAGCTTGAGTTTTGTTTGAGAAAAGTTTCATCTTTTTCATGTCTTGGTTAAGACAAGGCTATGTTTTTCATGAAAACTCTTTTGAGCTTTTGTTCCTTGATGTTTTCGGCCATGAAGGCTTAAAGAGCTTGGAAAAATGGTAGCTTTGTAATGAGCACTTCATGTTGGCCTTTGTCACATGATCAAACTCTAAAGTTTGAGTTTTTCCAAGAAAGGTTTCTCTTTTCAAGTCTTGGTCAAAGAATGAGTTATGTTTCTTTGATGCCTTGAAACTTTCCTTTTCTTTTTGTTAGTTTTCGGCCATGAAGGCCTCTTGGACTTGAAATATGAGGAGCTTGATGATGAGAGTTGTGTGATGATGTTTGTCACATGAACAACCTCTAAAGCTTGAGTTTTCTAAAAATAAGTTTATTATTTTCAAGTTGTGCTCAAGACATAGTTATGTTTCTCTTGGATCTTTGAAAACCCCATTTCTTTCCCTTGAGTATTCGGCCATGAAAGGCTTTGGGACTTAGAAAAATGGTAGCTTGATGATGAGGGCTTCATGTTGATGTATGTCACATGAACAAAGCTCTAGAGCATAGACTTGGTCCCTAGGCCAAGCATATTTCGATTACTTTCCTCCATGTTGGTCATGAGTTTAGTTTTCTTTTCTTGTGAGGGTGAGTTATGGGTTGAAACCTTGTTTCCTTTAAAGTCTTGCAAGAGCTCTAAACAAGATATAAAAGAAGTTGCATCCACGTTTACGTTAATGCTTTGCATTAGCACGTTTATTTCCTATGCCATCACTAAGACCCAAGATAATGAATGAACTTGCACAATGCACGTTTATGTTTCAAGCTTTGCATCTCATTTTATATTTCAAGTCATCACTAAACTCTAAGAATAAGAATGAAGATGCATTTCATCTTTACTTTGTGCTATCACTTTATTTTCTAAAGGACTATAAAATGAAAGGCATAGCACGTTTATTTTATGTCATCACTTGAAACTTTAGAGCTCAAAGACTTGCCCATTTCATCTTAAGAAAAGAATTTAATCAAGGAGATATCTCCTTGAACATCACTCGGCCATGTGGTGTAAATGGCTCTAGGGTGAGTTTCATTTAACTACAAGGGCCTATAATGCATGTCTTAGAATTTTTCTAAGCTTTGATGCACTTAACCAAGGTTTTAAACATGTTTTTAAGTTTTAAATCCTTGCCAAGAGCAAGCCGAAATGGCTGCTGCCCTTGGTGTTCCATGATGAGTTTTCGCAAAATAAACTTTGATCTTACATAGTCTTGAAGTCCCAAAAAGGTTCCAAGAGAAACTAGCAAGTTATATGGTTGAAAGAAAGGTTTTTCTCATGATTTTATGCCTTAAGGATTTCGGTTCTGCCTTAATAACTCCAGCACCTTAAATTCTATTTTGGGTGGTCTAAATATGTTGTAATACCTTGCCAAGTATGTGATAATTGTTCTAGACTCGTTAAAGCATTGTTAGTGACTTTGTTTGCTTAATGTGTGAATTCTAGAACTATAAAGAATGGCAAAATGAGTTTCTGCCCAGCCTTGATAAAATATTTAGAATCACATTAGATTATGTCTAGATGTGTGGGAGTGACTCATAATTGGCTTAGGTATTAATTATTGCACCATAGAAAAAGTCGGATGCGAGAAAGGGCTTAAAACACATTTTCTAGAACACGTAATTCATCAAATATGAACATCTACATAAAGCTGTCCAACCATAATTAATTAGGATTTAGAACCTAATGGATTATGGTAATGAGGTTAATCAATCCCATAAATATACTAGAAAGTAATGGGAAAGTTTGAGGTTACCCGATTTAGGGATTTTTACCTTAAGGGATGATTATGCGCCTCTAAGTTTGATGATGAATTGATGTGTTAGCTCATGACGTGTATGGTGCCATGTTAACTATTATCCCTATGTGAAAGCGTGTATTGACATGTTATTATTATTCTTTAAAAAGGACTTAAAGATGCCGAGGTAGTAATTATGTGTTATGCATTAATTATGTGGCATCTTAAAGAAACATGTTAAACTTAGGATAACTTAGAACATCATAATGCAATCCTTTGAAACCACCGAATTAAGGGTGGGGACAATGTGATTCTAGCCCCCTAAACCCGTACTTAAAGTCGGGAAGTTGACTTATCCAAATGGATAAAGTCTAGATGCTAGTGACGATTAGCGTGGTATGAGCTCATAACCTAGAGTTTTCTCAAAAGGGAGAAATATTAGGGCGGCCCAGTTAAGTAAAGGTTCTTATGTCACCTAAGTAACCCAGTTATATGATTTATGTTCCATGTACCAGTTATATGATTTATGTTCCATGTACCAGTTATATGATTTACGTTCTACGTACCAAGCTACATGATTTATGTCTATGATTTTAGTGTAAAGCCTATGTAACACAAGTGCCATGATAAAAGGAACGGATTCTCGGTAAAGGAGATTTTGGAAAACTCATAATTGAACCTATGTATGTCCATTATTTTATAAACAACCCGAGATTCCTGGAGACGTATATGATGACACCTAGGATAGAAGGAAAACCCTACTGAGTTTCTTTAGTAAGAATCTTACTCCCTCTATCTTTTCCTTTCCATTACGTCTTCAGAGCGAGATGGCGACCTTCGTCCTATTCATTGACACTCCACGGTGGGAGATCCACCACGACCCGGAGTATGGGTCCTATCATTTTGAGGGCCGATGTACCTTACGTGTATTCATGTTCGTTGGACGGCCATTTTCGCACCGTGTCTATAGCCACCACTTCACCCCGGCATCCCCCTACGACGATCCCGCGATTTTTGAGCATGCACGACCCCAATGGGAGCAGAACCTGCGGGCCCCCTCTGACCGTTCAGCCAATCTGCCGGTATACGTGCCGTTGACACAACACTCGGAGGAGGACCCTATAGAGGATGTCCCTATGGGTCATGAGGACTCTGCCCCCACTCCACCGCAGCGACCCACGGGCAGCGAGGAGATGGTTACCCAGCGACGGAGGGCTCCGGCACCAGGACCACGACCTCGACGTGGGCGGCCCATCCAGTCACAGGGCATGCCTGCACCGGCCGAGCTCCGCCCATGGATTGGCTACGTCCCTCCATACCCGTGATCTCATTGCATAGACATAGGGTAGACCTTAGTGCACGCACACCACTAGTATGGATGAAATCCCTTTTTGCATTGGGGTTATCCATCATAGATTGCACGGGGATCGGGATGTTTCCTTTCAGTTCTTTTCGATGTATTTCTGTTTTCTGTTGTATTTATTTATACATTATGTACTTGAAGAGTCCTGCCCAGTGGATAGGCATTTTATCTATGAGGTATTTCAGTTATGATTGATGTTAGGTTCGATGTTATGTGTTGGAGCCATTCCTATGTTATCATTCCGTATACTATGATACCGACTCGTAAAGTTACGCGCGGCTTCTATTTTAAGTGTTATGTGTTGGAGCCATTCCTATGTCATCTTAGTACCTTACATCTTATAAAGAAAATCTCATAGGTTTTTCAAAAACTTTCTAAGTCCCCAAATTTGTCAGAAATTCAGCAACATAATAGCAGCACACCGGATTTCTTCCAAATTTACTTTATGCCACATAAACAAATAGAACATGTATCCTCAATCATAAATTCATACATTGACATAATCATTCTCAAATAGAACATACATTCACATGTAACATTGAAACTCATTATGCTCTTGATCCTACGGTATCTTATGCTTTGACCCTTACGGGCTTTAAGCTTGAGATGTAATTATTCTATCATTCTCTATCAACCTCTTATGCACCTAAGGATTCTCTTCTAACAAATCTCTACCATTTATGTTCTTTAATAAATCTGGGCAGCACTATACTCCAAGGGCAGAGTTATATATCTATGATTATGGGGTTCTAGAACTTACGTTTTTGACCCTATCTCGATTCCGTCTTCGCCTAAGGCGCTACAAATTAAATCTAACCTAATTATGAGGCATTCCTATGCCTAAGATTCAACCCTACTTCAAATGTATAGGTGCTAAAATTCAACCCTACTTCAAATGTAACCAAATTTTTCATGATTAATCAATCCTAAACTGATTGTTATCATACTAAAATAGTTTTGGCATTGATTAGGATTGAAGGGGTTAAACACACGTTAAATTCTAACTTTATGGTTTTTCTATGAAGCTAGTTTCTCTCCTAACATGCATAGAAGTGTTCCTACCTCATCATATATCATTTTCACACATTCTAACACATCAAAACATCATCATACAGCAACAAACACATCAAGGCAGAATCGAACTGTTCAAGTCCAAAAAGACACATAATTTGACATTTCTAAAGCATATAAGTTGCTAGTTTCCCTTGGAATCATTTTAGGACTTCTAAAACTCTTTGCAAACCATTTTATTTTATCAAGAGGCTAAAAACAACCTTAGGTCAGTAACCAATTTAATTCTTCTTTAGAAGAGGATTAAAATCATAAATCTTGTTGGTCATAACTTTATAAAACTCATCAAGCTTAAAGAAAATCCTAGAACATAGGTTGTTGGCCCTTGTAACTAGGTGGAACTCATTCCAAGCTCATCATTATTACTTGGTCGAAATTATACATTCAAAGAATGCTTCCATATTAAACTTTAACTTGAGATAAAATAGGCAAGTCTTTTAGCTCTAAGGTCTTTAAGTGATGACAAAATATAAACATGCTATGCACTTCATTTTTATTCTTCATTACAAAGTAAAGTGAGAACTTTAAAGTACATATGCAAGACTTGGAAATAAATATGCAAGGCTTGAAATTTAAATATGCAAGACTTGAAGTGAATATGCAAGGCTTGAAAGTAAGTATGCAAGACTTGAAATAAATATGCAAGGCCTGAACGTAAATATGCAAGACTTGAAATAAATATGCAATGCAAGTTCATTTCTTTATTTTAGTGCTCTAAGCCCAGCAACAATCGACTTTAAGGCTGAAATAGAAAGGCTTTGAGAATTAATTAGATGATAATACAAGTCTTGTTTTAATCTTTGAGTCCTTAGGTGATGACTTGAAAATAAAGATGCAGAGCAAGAATATAAACATGAGTGTAACCTGAAAATAAATATGCAAGTTCATTTATATCTTATTAGAGCTCATTCAAGACTTTAGAGGAACTTAAACCTTAACCCAAACTCATCATGACAAGATAAAGTGAGGTCTAGAGTTCTTAGAACTCAAGATAACATTTCTAAAGAATTAAACCACAAGTGAGCTATATAACATTTTTATGAAAACTCAAGCTTTAGAGATTTCATTGTGGTGAACATAAAGTCTCCATCTAGAACTCTCATCATCAAGCTATCATGTTGGACCACCCAAGTTGGTTGGCCGAAATCATGAAGGAAAGAAAAGGAAGGAAACCGAAATCTTGGGAAAAGAAAAAGGAAGGAACTGAAATCATAAGCAAGAAAAGATCCATTTTGAAACTCTAGAGACCATGATCTTGATGATGTATTAACACCAACATCATGAGTCCTCATCACTGAGTTCACTAACTCATTTTAAATCAACATCAAAGTTAGGAATCTCAAGGTTCAAGAAAGAAAGAAACTAAAAGAACCTTTTGCTTAAGAACAAAGATCAAGATTTAGAGGTTGTTCAAGTGATGAATATCATCATGAAACCCTCAGCATCAAGCTCTCATTCCTTTGTTTTCAAGGGCTCAAGGCCGAAAATGGAAAAGGAAGAGAAGAAGAAAAGAAGTTCCAAAAAATTCAAGAGAAACCATAAAACACATAACTAGATTAAGAACTTAAATGAAAGAAACACTTGAAAGAAAATCCCTACCAAGAGATTGGGGGTTTGAGATGAGTGAAGAGGATGAAGAACTTGAAGAACTTGGACACTTGAACTTCGAGAGAAATAGAAAACTTTGAAGTGCTCTTTGAAAACTTACACTTGGCAAGTGAACCCAAAATGATGCAAGTTCACCCAAGCATGCTATTTATAGAGAAATGAAACAAATGAGGGGTGTTTGGGGAAGGAATGGCTTCGGACATTTACAGCCATAAGGAGGAGAAAAATATCTTCTCTAAGGTATGGTTCAAGGCATGGTGGAAAGCATGGCTAGGTATGGGTTCAAGTATGGGTGCAAGTATGGGTCAAGCATGGTTCTTTGAGTGAGAAACAAATCAACATGTGATGCAAACAGGGGAGGAGGTGGCCGAAATGCATCAGCCATGGGGGAGGATTTCTTGCATTTTAATTGTGGTTTAGGGTTGTGTTTAGGTGTATCTTTGATTAGGATTAAGATTAGGAATTTGTAAGAAAGTGTTTAGGTTAGAAAATGGGTAGTCAAGGTTGTCAAGACATGTTTAAGGAGTGGTCTTGCATCATTAGTGAGTTATAAATTCATTTTAGTTCATAAACAACTCTAGACACAATTCCATGATTTAAGGAATTGGAAAGAGAAAATACTATTTAAGATTCCAAGATTGGAATCTTGAGTTTTAAAAAGAGATTTAGGTTTAATCTAAGGAATTTTAGGTTCTAATTAATTTTAATAGCTTATTTTGACTCTAGATTAATTATGAAAATTAATTAATCTTCGATTAGAGCCTAATATTGCTTAGGTTTGCTTAATTATGTCATTAAGCTCAAAAACACTATCCCAGGGGCAAAATCGTAATTTTACACTAAAACTGTCCGGGACCACCGGGACTTAAATAGATACCTCTAAACACTTGAAAATACCTTTTTAATCCTCTGGGAAAAGTTTCAGGCTCAAACGGCACCTTTACCCGCATAAAAACGCTATAGGGGTATTTTGATCATTTTGACCTGAAATTGCAAAAAACAAGATTTCGTTTCTAAAATCACTCAATGATCATCCAATCCCCTTCAAACATTGGGTCAGCCCTTCGAGTATGGCCAAGATGGCTTTCCTCGAATTTCGGGTAGAAAATGACCTCAGGGGCATTTTGGTCATTTTGCTCTCAGACAGAAAAATCAGGGCGCTACATTACTCCCTTCCTTAAAAAGAATTTCGCCCTCGAAATTCATTACCTTAGAAAAGCTCTGGATATTTCGTCTTCATCTCTGATTCTAGCGCCCATGTGAATTCTTTGGCCTTGTCCCGTCCCCATGCTACTTCTGCCAAAGGAACATACTTGTTCCTCAACTGCTTGACTCTGCAATTCACGATCCTCGTCGCATGGTAGATTGAAAGTTAGGTCCTCTCTTAACTGTACATGCTCTGGCTCTAGGACATGGCTAGGGTCTGACTCATACTTCCTTAACTGGGAGACGTGAAAGACGTCATGGAGATTGGAAAGGTTAGGGGGTAAGGCTATTTTGTAGGCTACTGGCCCTACTTTCTGAAGGATCTCGAAGGGACCAAGGAATTAGGGGTTTAACTTTTTAACTTTCATAGCCCTTCCTATGCCTGTAGTGGCGTGATCCTAAGGAACACATGTTCTCCCTCGTTGAATTCCAACGGCTTACGCTGCTTATCCGTATAGCTCTTTTGTCTACTTTGATCTGTAAGCATCCTATCCTGGATCCTCTTGATCTGCTCCGTTGTCTCCCTCACTTTATCAGGTCCTAGCATGCTTTGCTCTCCGGGCTCATACCAGTATAGAGGGGATTGACATTTTCGTCCCTTGAAAGGTACATTGGGGTCAGGTAACACCAAAATTTGGGTCGAGGTTAGCTTTTCCTTTAGCTCTTAGAAGCTCTTTTCACAATCGAGATTCCATACAAAACGGGCATTTTTCCTAGTGAGCTTGGTCAAAGGTAGGGCAATATGAGAAAATCCTTTAATGAACCTATGGTAGTAGCCTGCTAAACCTAAGAAACTCCATATTTCTATTACGGTGGTTGGTCTTTCTCATTTCATCACTACCTCAACCTTACTAGGATTGATGGCTATGCCTCCTTTCGACACTACATGACCCAAAAACTTCACTTCCTCTAACCAAAATCCATACTTAGAGAGCTTTGCATACAACTTTTTCTCCTTCAAGATCTCCAAAACCAAACTTAAATGATGCTCGTGCTCCTCGTGGGTCTTTGAATAGATGAGTATATCATCTATGAAGACAACCACGAACTGATCTAAATAGGATCTAAAGATCCTATTCATGTAATCCATAAACACCGCAGGAGTGTTCATCAAGCCAAAAGACATCACTGTGAACTCAAAGTATCCATACCGAGTTCTAAAGGCGGTTTTAGGTATGTCTTGATCTCTTACCCTAATCTGGTGGTATCCCGACCTTAAATCAATCTTGGAACATACTACTGCTCCTTTTAACTGGTCTATCAAATCATCAATCCTAGGCAGGGGATATTTGTTTTTCACCATAACTCGATTTAATTGCCTATAATCTATGCATAACCTCAAGCTTCCATCTTTCTTCTTCACGAACAAGACCAGGGCTCCCCAAGGTGAAGCACTAGGTCTAATGAAACTTTTCCCCAAAAGTTCCTCTAACTGTGTTTTCAGTTCGGCTAAATCTATGGGTGACATCAGATAAGGGGCTATAGAAATAGGTCCTACTCCAGGAACCAACTCAATAGAAAACTCTACTTCTCTCTCTGGAGGGAACTCGGGTATCTCGTTCGGAAATACCTCGGGATAGTCTCTTGCTACGGGTATGCTATCCAAGCTCTGTTCAAAGTCTACATCACTGGCAACTAGGAGAACAAATCCCTTAGTCCTTTCCACACTATAGTTGACCTCTACGGCATTGAGGTAAAGTTTCAAGGTTTGACTAGTTTCACTAGGGTGAGAAGGAAAAACAACAGTTTTGGTATTACAATCTAACAATACACGATTGGCATGAAGCCAATCCATGCCAAGGATTATACCTATACCTTTCATGGGTAAGCAAATTAAATCTATGACAAAGGATCTATTTTCTACAGTAAGATGGTAGTTTACACAATAGTTACAGGTATTTACAAGACGATTAGTGGAGTAGCAACAATGAGATCAAAAGGAAGCTTGGAAACTTTCAAATTTAAAAGCTCGACGCTAGCATGTGAAATGAATGAATAGGTCACACTAGATCATATAGTACAATTAAAGTTCTACCATTTACTTCGCACTTACCTTCTATGAGGTTGTGAACAATCGATTTTATTCAATCTTTTAACAATAAAATCAAACAATTTGCACTTAATTTACCTTTTTATTATAGTTTCATTAGATGTTTCTATTGAAAATAAAAAAAAGATTTGCTGTTTGTTTTGTATTTGTATAATAAAAAATAAAGGGATAAAAAAAATAAAAAAGGTGAAAGGAGACAGAGGACCTTCACGGGTTCCTCTTCCTTGTGGATTCTGTCACCAAGGCATACACGTGAAGTTACAGTAACCTGGGGAGGGGGAAAAGCAGAAAAATCAAAACAGAGGTAATGATGGTGTCCTTGAATTTGGATCCCTCTTTCGGTGGAATTTAAAAAAAAAAGAGAAAAGAACACATAAGGTATACATGGGGGGAACAAAGATCATAATCAGGAGAGAAGGAAAAATTCTGAAGTTCAAAAAAATTTTCAAACACACTCATCACACGGTGAACCTGCAAAAAATTAGAATCAACCAGTCCAGTAATTGAGCTCAGCAGAAAGAAAGAAAAAAACTGAAACAGGTACACATCTCCATCATCAAAATAAAAAATATAAAAAATAATAATAAAAACACCGGGGCCGCGGCCCTTCCTCCTCCACCACCGCGGCCCCCCTTCTCCAGCATCAACATGCTTCCCATCATCATGCTTGCCATCATCAACACCCTCCATTACAACCACCCACAACCGCCATGATCTCTCCTCTACCCCTCACCTTCCTCGGCCATACAACCACCCTTCAACCATCATCATCATCTTCACCTACTGAAGCACCATGGCCAGCCTCAAACACCAACCTTCCATGACCGCCACTGGTTCTTCTCCCCTCTTCCCTCATCAAATCGCCACCCTCAACCAACATAGTCATACTCTCCATCGTCTTCAACCATCATCATCCCTCAAGTTTCAACCGCCACATCCAACCACCATCATGAACCACCATACATCACCACTCCCATCCCCTCCGTGCCCATCACCGTCATCATCCTTCCCTTTTCCTTCATCATTCTTCCTCTTCCATTCCCCTTCTCCCTCTAGCTTGTCACCATCATCATCATCCCTCAAGTTTCAACCACCACAACTCCCAGCCACCATCATCACAACCCCCTCCTCTCCCTTCAACCCATCGCCATCATCCTCACCCCAAACCGCGGACTCACCTCGAACCGCCGCGACTTTTTCCTTCATGCCCGCAAGCCACCGCACCGGAGCTGCCTCCGCTGCCCGCGATGCCGACGTTGTACGCACCAAGATACCCACGCCTCGCCGCTGGCTCTTCCTCCGTTAGCAACTGCGGCTCCTCCCTCTCATCCCCACCTCAGATCCGTTAACCATCGTAGCTCCACTGCCCATGTCCGCGAAACCCACCAACAAGAGCCATGAACCACCGCATCCCCTTCCTCTCCTCAGCCGCCGCGCCCCTACAGCAGCGGATCGGCCTCCCTTGCCCTCACTCTCTCTCCCTCTCTCGGTTCTCTCATTCCCAGATCTTCTCTTTAGCTTTGCTTTCTCTTAGTTTTTTACTTTGCTGAGGTGAGAATTTTTTTCTTTTGTTTTAGTGCTAGTGTGTGAACGTGAAAGAAAGAGAGTGTTGTGAGGGAGTCCGTGAGTGTGTGCGTGTGTATGGGTATGTGCGTGTGAGAAAAAGAGGATTGTGTGTGTGTGTGTGTGTGTGTGTGTTGGGTGGTAGTGTATGTGAGTATGGGTAGATTAAAAATAAAAAGTGTTATTTTATAATTATTTATTTATATTCTGAGTTAATTTTATTTAACTTTGTGAGATCTAATAATAGTTTTGTTTGATTTGAGATTTGATTGTCTAATTAAGTTTTCTTTTAGTATTTGGTTTTGATTTAGTCTAGGCCTAAATAAAGTTTTTTTTAATTTTGTAATAAATATTTCGACATTTTGATAAAAAAAAAGAGAGGAGAGAATTTATAATATGTGTGCTTTTATTTTTTTTATTCAAATGAAATTAGGTAAATTCAAAAAAAAAAAAAAAGTTATTCAATTTAATTTCATTTTATTATTTTGGGTGAATGTAATGTCAATGTTTCTATGAATTGAAAAAGACTAAAAAAGGATAATTAGGACCTTTCTTTAATTTAATTATTTTAGGTGTTTTCGCTTAAATTAATAATGTCTATGTTTATGGTTTAATTATTTTATGTTTATAGGTTTTGCTTAATTTCTAGTGTTTTGTTTTTAGTTTATTTATTTTATATGTTTATACGTTTTGTTTAAATTAATTATAATGGTATTCACGAATGTTTTTTTTTTTGTCTTGTTTGGATTAAGAGTGTTTGTGTTTTATATTTTTAGCTTAATTACTTTTTGTGTTTATGTTTTTTGATTAAGATTAATTGTGTAAATTGTAATATTTTACATTTCTAGTTTAATTATTGTACATGTTTTGTGTATTTGCATTTGTGAATTACTTATTTAGTTTTGTTATTTTATGTTTATGCGTTTTGTGTGTAATTAGGTCATAAATTTTTGTTTCTCTTGATTTAATTATTTTATATGTTTATATGTTTTGTTTGAATTAATTGTGTTTAACTTTGGAAGTTCCCGTTAAAATCAGAATTTCGTCTAAAAAAAGAAGTTTTATTCAGCTTGGATTTGAAATGAATACTTGAGTGTTTTATTTTATTAAAATTCATTTAGTTAATTAATTGATGAATTGTTTTTATTTTTTAAATAGAGTTAATTTAGCCATGACGGCTTGTTAACTCTATGTTTCAAGAATATTTTAGCTGTGACGGCTTGATATCCAAAGTCTTTTCAAAATAGAGTTAATTTGACCGCGACGGTTTATTAACTTTATGTTTTAGAATATTTTAGCTATGACAGCTTGATATTCTAAAACTCTCTTTCAAAATCAGATTTTCATAATATTATTTTGCTTGTAAATATTTTATTATTACTTCGCTATTTTTTATTATATTAATCTGAGTTAATTATTAAATTGTAAATATCTCTTTTTAAGAATAAAGTTAATTTGATCGCGACGGTTTGTTAACTTTACGTTTTAGAATATTTTAGTTGTGACAGCTTAATATTCTAAAATTCTTTTTTTAAAAATTAACTTTTCATCACTTAATTTATTTGTAAATAATTTTCCTAGTTTTTTTTTATTATGCATTTTGTTTATTTATAAGTTTCTTTTCCTAATTTTTTTTATTTAAAAATACTTTATTTAACTCTTGTTATTGTAGATAAAGAGTTAATTTAGCCGTAGCGGCTTGTTAACTCGATATTTCGAACATTTGAGTTGTAATGACTTAATGATTCGAAATTTTCCTTAAAAATGCTTGTTCTCTTTTATTTTTGTTTCCATTGATTTATAAAAATAAAAAAAATAATTTTTTTTCTTCTTTTTTCTCTTATTTGTAAATATTTGTAATTTATATACTGATTTTCAATTTAAATTTGCTCGTTTATTTTAATTGTCTTGAAACAGAAAATAAATGTTTGAAAAAGGTTATTTATTTAATTTGCACAGTTAATTAAAGGTACCGTCCAAGGACGCGTGTACTAGGGTGCGTGGGATTAAATTCCTGCCCTTCCCTATACATAACCGACTCTAATCTAAACTGGTTTCAAAGACTATTCTCTAAAAAATGGGTTTTTCCAACGTTTTTCCCAATTTTAAATAAACTTGGTGGCGACTCCAATATTTTCAAACAAAATTTCTCTTTTTTCGCCGTCCCCGTCGCGATCCTGGTTGCGACAGATGGCGACTCCACTGGGGATTTCCAAGAGAGTCAGGCCTATTTTAATTAGTTGTGCAAATTAAATATAGCCTTTTGATGTTTGTTTCCCTTTTCTTAGTTTACTTTATCTAATATTTTCTTTCTTTATGTTTTGTCTCTTTATAGAGTCTTTATGTTTCGCGTGTTTATTTATAGTGATGGCTTTATTTGTTAAGACCTTAGGATAGACGACTGTTAATTGGGTTCTGTACGTGTTTGTTTGAGTTGTTTTTGCAGGTATTAGTCATGGGTAGTCTTAGGATTTCATGTTTGTATGCTCTCTTCACACACAACACTTACACAATAATCACACGAGTAGGGCCCTATACCCGGGTCTGAGTGTAACTTGAGATAGGAAAGAGATTGTGTAGCGATAGCCATTTTGGATGTTCATCCTGTTTGGTTATCGCGAAAATCTCATCTAGAGTGTGATTCTTTCATGAATGCCCTACATCTAGCAGTTCACCTGCTGTTGTGGGTAACGTTCTGAAATGAATCTTAACTCTAGAGGCCGTAGAACTCTGAGAATATAGACCCACCTAGTGAAAGTGTTCACAAGGTAGAATGACCATAGGACCATAGAATTAACCTCCAGAATTTACCTCACATAGGACACAAAGAGAGCGTGCATTTTCCTCAACTCCTTTCTTTGTACATAATTTCCTATCATTGTTCTTTGTACATAATTTCTGTTCATTTCCTAAATTGTTTACTTTTCCTTCTTTCATTCAAATCAAATTTTTCTTTTTATTATGGCAGGTTTGTTAGAAGGTTGAATTGAAATCTTATTGTGAGTATCTTTGTAAAATGGAAACGAATATGAGACCAAACAGTCAAGAAGGTGAAAAGTTGAAAAGAACTTTGCGTCTTAAAGCCAAGACATTTGACACAAAAAACCTAAGATTTTTGGGTCAACTGCTAAAGTTACCACAGTGCCTGTCTCTCACCAGAAAGTATGGAAAGATCTTGAATCTCTTAAAAGTGGAAGAGCAGGAAGAAGCAATTACAGCACTGGCACAGTATTATGATCCTCCGCTCCGATGTTTCACTTTTCAAGACTTCCAATTAGCACCTACCATTGAAGAATTTGAGAAAATCCTAGGACTGCCACTAGAAGGAGAAAAACCCTATCACTATCAAGGACATTATCCTTCTTTACATACAATATCAACCGTCCTAAGAGTAGGTGTGAAAAACTTGCACGAAGCACAGAGGTGTAGAAATGGGACTTATGGATTCGCAAGGGATTATCTCGAAGAGCATATGCGCCGTTTAGCTCAAGTCGAAGACTGGGATGCTTTCGTAGATGTACTGGCCCTCACCATCTACGACACTGTTTTATTTTCGAACATTGAAGGCCTTGTAGACTTTGCGGCTATTGACATATTCCTTGCTCACAAGTTCCATGGTCATAATCCCGTTCCAGCCCTCCTGGCAAATGTTTATTGTACTCTGAACTTTTGCCATGAGAGAAATGGTAAGAGAATTCTGTGCTGTTTACCAACGCTATATGTGTGGGTTACTTCGCACATATTCCAAAGGAATTACAAGGCGCCTTGTCCGATTGAAGATCTACGAATGCATAATATCAAGAAGAAGAGTGGACAAGAGTGGGCTCAAGACCTGGCCAAATTGGATGAAAAGATGATACGATGGTATCCTTGGAGGGAGGATGGTCAAACTCTGATTTATCAGTGCGGAAGCTTTCTGAATGTACCTCTCATGGGTACCCGAGGATGCATAAACTACAATCCTATCTTGGTATTACGCCAGCTCGGGTATCCCATGACGGGACCTCCTTCTGAAGCTGCAGTTACTCCATTCGTCTCATATTATCAAGACTCCAATGACAATGGCCTATTGCAGAAAGTCCAATATGCTTGGAACAAGATCATCCGAAAAGGAAAAGAATTGGGAATGAGGAGTTGTGCAGTGAAAGAAAGTTATCATCAATGGGTGAAAAACAGGGCACAAGAGATCAAAATGCCATTCAGGGTCATAGCTGTTACTCCTCTGGACGATGCATCAGCATGCCGCTTTCATGAAAATGAAGAAATCAAAGAAGTGAAGGAGAAATTAGACAAGGTTGAACAAGAAAAGATGCAAATAGAAGCTGAGTTGAAAAGTGTCCGCCATAACTACACGACGTTAAAACGAGAAAGCACTAAAAAGGATCAAGCTCTAGAAGGAACAAGCAAGAAGTTGAAGATGGGGCACGAACACATGATGAAAACCAAGGAATGCCTCAAAGCTGCCAATAAAGAGCTAGGACTTCGGAGACAGGAGCGTGACAAAGCGCTAGCTGAAAATCAACAATTGAAGGAATTACTCCGAAAGGCCAAAATTGCTGAAGAAACTGCGGTAAGAGGTGAAGAACAAATGAAACAACAAATGGAAGAATTGAACAATGAGTACCAAAGGAAGATTGAAGAGCTAAGCCAACACATGAATGATGAGGTCATGGAATATCAAGTTGCTCTGGAAGAAGAAAAGAAGAGAGTTGCGAGTCTGGATTCTGAAATACAACATCAAAACCACATTATTCATGAGTTGAAGACTCGCTTCTCAAACTTGGCAGGATTGGCTAACGCAGCTATAGAAGATGTTCCAAGCTATTTAGGATTGGCCGAGCAAGGAATAATCCCTTTCAAAACCCCGATTGAGATTAGTAACTTTATTGACTATTGTAAAGACTTGATTGGGAGAATGAAGCAAATGATTGCTGAGAAATGTTGAGAAAGGCATTTGTGGCTTTACAGTGTATTTTCTTTTGTTGTTGTGAGAACCAATGTAAGAAAGATGATGGTTGTAATATGCCTTTATGAATAAAAGAATATTCGTTTCTCTATATCGTGTTGGTCTCATAGCAATGTCCATGACTTAGTACTTTTGAACGAGACGTTCTGAGGAATGGTTATCATCAAAGATACTCACATCAAGATTCGGTTCAACTGATGATTTCTAACAAATAGCTATGTTTTTGTCTTTTTCTTTTCACTAAAATTTGTTTTTAATAGGTAAAAATCTATCACAATTGGGCGCCCAAGGAAAATCGATACCGATCAAACTCGAATTCACAATACCAGAGCCTGGACCAAAATGGCTGGAGGGAATGGTGACACAGAAAGGGGTATCCCAATCACAACTACTTCTGAAGTAGGAAGAAATCTGAGCGATGAAGTTGATGCGGTGAGAGGAAAACTGAATGAACTGTCAAACAACCAAGGAAGATTGGAGGATATGATGCGGGCCATACAAGAATCACTTAACCTATTGGGAGCTCATTCAGCAAATATGCAACCAAATACTACGACACTGGGTATGCCTGTGGTACCGGGTGCAGCTCTAGATGTCACTGTAGGGATGAATGATATGGGTGAAATCCTGAATAACCTCCATGGGCAACCACCGCCCACGATACCATTGGTAATCCCTATCGGAGAAGGCTATCGTTCCTTAGAAAATGTGCAAACTCACGAGCATAGGCATGTTACCCCTATCTGGGAGCAGCCTCGTATGGTCATCCAGAAGCAGCCATCCTCCTCAGAGAACAGTCGTGCAGAGGCAGAAAAAGGAAAGTTTAAAGAAGAATGGATGGAGAAGATTCAAGAGCAGATTCGGGCTATTCAAGGACCTAGCCCCTATGGGTATGTGGAAGTTGAACAACTCTGCCCTTCTACTGATGTAGTAATCCCTAGGGACTTCAAGGTTCCTGACTTCTCAAAGTATGACGGGACGGGTAATCCTCTTTTTCACTTGAAGAGTTATTGTACTAAGATGGCGATATGGTCAAAGGATGAAAAATTCCTCATCAACTTCTTCCATGAAAGCCTGACTGGACCTGCTCTGGAGTGGTACATTCAACTAGACCACTCAAAGATTTCTAGCTGGAGAGAATTGGCAAATCTATTCATGAGCCAATACAAGTTCAATCTTGAGGTGGCACCTACACGGGAGCAATTAAGCTCTATGCAGAAGAAGAAGGATGAATCATTCAAGCAATATGCTCAAAGATAGAGAGCCTTGGTTGCTCAGGTCCAACCGCCACTCATCCCGACTGAAATGTGTTCTTACTTCTTGGGAACCCTAGGATCCCCTTACATTGGGGCAATGGCAGGGGCAGCATACAAAGACTTCTCTGAGTTGATAACTGCCGGAGAAAGAATTGAAAGCTTAGCAAAAGCCGGTAAGCTTCCCATGAGCAGTGAAGACACTAGGAAAAGTTTCCCACCCAGAAAGAAGGAGACAGATGTGAATTATGTGCATGGTCAGCAATCCTTCGTCCCACGATACACACCAACCCGACCACGATCATACCAAACCCCTATCCCTCATTACCCGCCATACCAAACCACACCAACCGCGAACACTGTTCCATATTCCCAACCCCAAGTTAACAACCTCCACATAAGGCCATATCAACCAACCCGCCCAACATACACCCCAGCACCTCGACCAAATTTCCAAAACCAAAACCGTAGTCGATTCCCCAACTTCCCACCTTTCCCAAAGTTATCCATTTCGAATGCTGATCTGTTTCAAAAGTTAGTTGATGCTCATCTGATCTCGGCATATCCTGTGCACCCGTTAGAACCACCATACCCAGCTTGGTACAACCCGAACCTGACCTGTAAATACCACATGGACATAGCAGGGCACTCCATTGAGGATTGCGAAGGTTTCAAAACAGCAGTAAGAAGGTTAATTGCTTGTGGGAGGCTAGACTTTCAAGAAGATTCGAAGCCAGACATTGTGAATAACCCGATCCCGAAACACGAAGGAGGAAGTCGTGTAAATGCCTTGGAGGTGGAAGAACCTCTAGTTAAGAGGATTATGAGTCTCCGAACTCCTATGGAGAAAGTGTTCAATGGTTTGAAGGAGGCGGGGTACCATATCGCAGCATCTGCATCCATGATAAAAGAGAATGAGAAAGATGACATAAGGTCGAGCTGCATATACCACTCTGGAGGTTTTGGTCATGATATAGAAAGTTGTTGGGATTTCAAAGCTCGAGTACAAGAATTACTCGACCTAGGTGTGATTCAAGCAAAAAAGAGGTCGAATCTTCCTGAAGAGGTGAATGTGATCGATCGTTTCGTACTCCGCGTCCCTCCACTGAATCAAGTTTCGAAACCAGAGAAAGTGGTGATCACCGTGAAGAAACCAGCACCATTCAGTTACGAGAATACACACGCTATCCCTTGGAACTATGAAACTAATGTGGAGACGAATGGAGACATAGGGGAAACTTCGAAAGCCCAAACAAGTGAAGTGGTAGCGGAGGTAAAAGGAATAATAAGAAGTGGAAGAATTTATGGGCCCGGAGAACTGGAAAAAGGAAAGTTTGTCGAAGAAGAGAACGTAGGAAGGGGTTTTGGTGCGGACAGAAAAGGAAGAGAAGAAAATGAAGAAGAGGAGTTCCTGAAGATTATGAAGCAAAGTGAGTACGACATACTGGAGCAATTGAAGAAGACTCATGCCAGAATCTCCTTGTTGTCATTAATCTTATCATCTGAATCTCACCAAAAGGCAGTACTAAAGGTATTGAAAGATGCTTATGTGAAACCGGATGTCTCACTAGAGAGTATGGTGAATATGGTCGATCTGGTAAAGCGTGTTAATATGATCACTTTCTCAAGTGAAGAAATCGTATCACAGGCTAACCCACGAGCACTGTATATAACCCTTAAATGCAAAGGCTATATAGTGCCCAAAGTCCTCATTGATGGAGGGTCGGGATTAAATGTCTTGCCAGCGTCGACATTGAGCTACTTGTCAATAGGCAAAGACGATATTTCACCACAAGTAATGATCGTGAGAGCTTTTGATGGAGCGAAGAAAAACATCTTGGGGGAAATAGTGCTGCCATTGGAAATCGGCCCAAGCCGATTTGAGGTTTTATTCCAAGTGATGGAGATTGAATCTGATTACAATATGCTGCTGGGAAGACCATGGATTAACAATATTGGTGCTGTTCCTTCAACCTTGCATCAAAAAGTTAAATACATTGAAAATGATTCAGTCATTACAATCCATGGAGAGAAGGAAATCATTGTATCTAAACCTGTCTCACTTCCATATGTTGAAAATGTGGAGTTAGTGGAAAACAGCTTATGGCACAGTCTGGAGGTGGTAGGGCTGAAGCAAGAACAGAATGAGTTCCTAGGGCAGGATGTCAATCAAGTAGTGGCTCATATCATGACCAAAAATGGTTATCTGCATGGCAAAGGGCTGGGACCACGGTTACAAGGTATCAAGACACCTCTACCTATCTCAGGGAAGCCTAACCGATTTGGTTTAGGATATGATGCGTCATTGGAGGAGCAGATCAAGACCATGGTTCTTGAGCAAAAGAAACCCAATGAGAAGATGAAGCAGATCCCTCATCTGAAAGAAACATTTCCTTATCCGGCTGAAGTGATTGCGGCTGAAGAAAGTTATGAAGCTAGCCATTGTCCAACCATCAATATGGTGGATGTTGAGAAGCCTGAAGAATGCAACAATGCTTATGCTGTCGACCACAATGAGATGCTGATGAATTGGACAGCCGAACCAATGATTGATGTTGTTACTTCAAAGTAATCATTTGGGATTGTATTAATTGTATTTGCTTTTATGTATGCTACTTTGAGACATCATTTGAATAAACTTGCATGTTTATCCAGAATTTTTCTCTTTACCATCCGTTATTCTTTTTCTTTATCATTATTTCCTCAAACCATTAATTTGTGCCTTTTATTCGTATTTTACCCATTATTTGTCTTGGCATTCCAACCCACCACAATTACTTTCCAGGGATTTAAGTATAAGAGTTTTGCTACATGAAAGGGATTTTGAAGGCCAATCAATTGATTCTCTTACTGCACTTGATTGCGATAGCTATGAATCTGAAGAAGATGAAGAAACTGTTGAGAGATTTTCAGGGTTACTAGAACACATGGATAAAGGATTTGACTTAGACAATGAGGTGATCGAAGTAATTAACATGGGCACCGAAGAAGAAAGGAAAGAGCTGAAAATAGTGGAGAATCCTGAGCGAACAAAAATGATCGCCTTGTTCAAAGAATATCTAGATATTTTTGCATGGTCTTATCATGATATGCCATGACTGGATCCAGAGATTGCTTCACACAAGATCCCTTTGTACCCAGTGGTCGAAATGAAAAAGCAAAAGTTGAGAAGAATGCGGCCTGACATGTCACTAAAGATAAAAGAAGAAGTAACTAAACAGCTAGAGGCCGGGTTTCTAGAGGTGTCAAGACACACAGGTTGGGTGGCCAACATCGTGCCTGTGCCTAAAAAGGATGGGAAGGTTAGGATGTGTGTTGATTATCGAGACCTGAATAAAGCTAGCTCGAAAGACGATTTTCCACTCCCTCACATTGATGTCCTTGTTGATAATACAGCCAGAAACCACCGGTTTTCATTTATGGATGGATATTCCGGGTACAATCAGATTCTCATGGATGTTCATGATAAAGGAAAAACTACATTCATAACTCCGTGGGGAACATTCTGCTACACAGTCATGCCATTCGGGTTGAAGAATGCCGGTGCCACTTACCAACGTGCTATGGTTGCATTGTTCCATGACATGATGCACAAAGAAATTGAAGTGTATGTAGATGACATGGTCGCTAAGTCCAAAGAGGGAGAAAGCCATGTAGCAGTCTTACAAAAGCTGTTTGAAAGACTCAGAAAATACAAGTTGCGACTGAACCCAAATAAATGCATCTTTGGAGCTTCCACGGGGAAATTACTAGGATTCATTGTCAGCAGAGAAGGGATAAAGGTGGATCCGGATAAGGTGAAAGCCATACAAGAAATGCCAGCCCCTCGAACTGAAAAGGAAGTGAGAAGATTTCTTGGGAGGCTCAATTACATTGCTAGATTCATTGCCAATTTGACCAGTACTTGTGAGCCTATATTCAAGTTGCTGCGAAAACATAAACCTGGAGAATGGAATGAAGAATGCCAAGAAGCCTTCGATAAAATAAAGACTTATCTAATGAAACCTCCAGTTTTGATTCCTCCTACACCAGGCCGTCCTTTAATACTGTATCTTACAGTGTTATCTACTTCGCTCGGGGCAATGTTAGGACAATATGATGAATCTGGAAAGAAAGAACAGGCCATTTACTATTTGAGCAAGAAGTTTAATGAATGCGAATCTCGCTATCTGGCAATTGAAAAGACTTATTGTGCATTAGTATGGGCTTCCAAGAGGTTGAGGCAGTACATGTTATACTACACTACCTGGCTGATTTCTCGAATGGATCCGTTAAAGTACATATTTGATAGTCCTCATGTGTCATTGAGAATGTCAAAATGGCAAGTGATGTTATCTGAATTTGATATCAAATATGTTACTCAAAAGTCCATCAAAGGAAGTGCAATTGCTGATCATCTAGCTGAAAACCCTCTGGAGGTTGTACAACCCACTATGCTTGAGTTCCCCGATGACGAGGTGTTGGCACTAGAAAGAGAAGATGAGGAAGAGGGGAATGTGTGGAAGATGTACTTTGATGGAGCAGCCAATATGAATGGATGTGGAATAGGAGCTGTAGTAGTCTCACTAGCTGAGAAACAGTACCCAGTTTCTGTCAAATTAGACTTTGAATGTACCAACAACATGGCAGAATATGAAGCATGTGCAAATGGTTTGCAAGTTGCGATTGACTTGGGAATCAAAGATCTAAAAGTCTTTGGAGACTCCGCGCTCATAATCTATCAAGTTAATGGAGAATGGTGCACAAAGGATCCGAAATTAGTACCTTATCAGAAGCATTTGTCTCAGTTAATTGAGCGCTTTGATGACATATCATTCTCTCATTTAACTCGGGACAAGAACCAGTTTGCGGATGCTTTAGCGACTTTGGCCATGATGACTAACTTAAAGGTCCATGCTAATGTCCAACCCATCCATGTAGAAGTGCAAAGTGAACCAGTTTATTATGGCAATGTGGAGATTGAGTCGGACGGCCAACCATGGTATCATGATATCAAACAGTACATTCAAAGAGGAGAATACCCAATAGGTACAAATGAGGTGGATAAGAAGACAATTCGAAGACTAGCCATGGCTTTCTTCCTGAATGGTGAAGTTCTCTATAAGAGGAACTATGACACGACTCTCCTCAGATGTGTAGATGCTCATGAAGCTCGAATAATCATGATTGAAGTTCATGAAGGGATCTGTGGAACTCATGCCAATGGACATATGATGGCTCGTAAAATCTTAAGAAGCGGTTATTACTGGTCCACTATGGAGAATGACTGTATCAGTTATGTTCGGAAGTGCCACAAATGCCAAATATATGCAGATCGAGTCAATGTTCCCCCAGTTCAGTTGCACAACATGGTGTCTCCTTGGCCTTTCTCGATGTGGGGCATGGATGTTATCGGTCCGATTAACCCCAAAGCATCTAGTGGTCATCGTTTCATCTTGGTGGCGATAGATTATTTCACTAAATGGGTGGAAGCTGTTTCATATGCCAATATCACACAGAAGGTGTTTCTTAGATTCATCAAGAGAGACATTATCTGCAGATATGGAATTCCAGAAAGGATCATTACAGACAATGCTCCTAACCTCAATGGTGCCGAAGTTCAGAAGTTCTTTGAGACTTTCAAGATCAAGCATCATAACTCAGCTCCTTACAGGCCTCAAATGAATGGTGCGGTTGAAGCTACAAATAAGAATCTCAAGAAAATCATCGCCAAAATGGTGGTGAATTACAAAGACTGGCATGAAATGCTGCCATATGCTCTGCACGCATATCGTACCAACATACGATCAAGCACAGGAGTAACTCCTTTCTCATTGGTATATGGAATGGAAGCCGTATCTCCTATAGAGGTTGAAATCCCTTCGCTCAGAGTTTTAATGGGGGCTGAGCTGGAAGAATCTGAATGGGTGAAAGTTCGATATGAGCAATTGAACATGATCGAAGAGAAGAGGCTTGCAGCCATTTGCCACGGCCAGTTGTATCAAAGCAGAATGGCTAAGGCTTTTAATAAGAAAGTCCGCCCTAGAGATTTTTATCCTGGAGATTTGGTTTTGAAGAAAATTCTCCCTAATCAAGAAGATGCACGGGGAAAGTGGGCTCCAAGTTATGAGGGTCCTTACATTGTCAAGCATGCATTCTCAGGTGGACCGTTGATTTTGCAAAACATAGAGGGACAAGAATTGCCTAAACTAATCAACAGTGATGCAGTTAAAAGATTTTATGCCTGAAGAGATGTTTAAAAAGCCCGTTAGGTCAAAAACTCGAAAGAGCGACCTAAGCAAAAGTTAGGGTAAAGCAGATACTTAAAAAGCCCGTTAGGTCGAAAACTCGAAAGAGCGACCTAAGCAAAAGTTAGGGCAAAGCAAAAAGGAAAAGCCTGTTAGGTCGAAAACTCGAAAGAGCGACCTAAGCAAAATTAGGGCAAAACAGCAAAACAAAAGAGCTCGCTAGGTTGAAAACTCAAAAGAGCGGCCTAGGCAAAAGTTAGAGCAGAAAAGATAAGCATCTTCGCTGGCAGCTTACACTGGGCAATTTTTGATAGTCCAGCGAGTCAAGCAGATAAGGGCTGAAACTGGGGCAATTTTGGAAAGGAATTTGAAGATATGTCATCAGATATCATGGCTATGATGCTTAACTTGCTTTAAGAAGTCAATTGATTGAGCCACCAAGAACCTAAACTGGGGCAAAAATTTTGTGTCTCCTAAAATTTTATCTTTCGCATTTATATTGTTCCAAACATTTTGTCATCTAATATACCAAACAATGAAAATGTCCATTCAGTTGATCCCTCCACCTTCCCTTTGAATGCATGTTTATTCATGATGTCTCAAGTAGGATAAATTTAAGCTTCAATTATACGATCTAACAATGTTTATAGCAATACATCAATGATTAGCATTAATTCAGAAATTTCAGCTAAGCTTGACAGAAAAGTAATCAACCTTCTGAAAAGGATATGGGAGAAAAATAAAAATGAGCAAGGTCACAGAAGAAAAGAAAGTCTTGGTTGAGCCAGAAGGTCCAATGCTAGAATTGTGAGTTTGATCGGTTAAAGTTCTCCTCAAGGCTTGCCCGATTGGGTTACGGTTAGTTTTTCAATATTGTATAAACTGAAGGTGGATAATTCAAGGCTTTTTGCATAAAATTTGAAAAATAAAAAGAAAAAAGAGATTGTTTTCTTTTCCATTTTACATTTCAAGTTGGCCTCGGATGCCAAATTTACGTTTTTAGTCGGCCTCAGATGCCAATTTACGTTTTCAGTCGGCCTCAGATGCAAATTTACATTTCAGTCGGCCTCAGATGCCAATTTACGTTTTCAGTCGGCCTCAGATGCCAAATTTACGTTTTCAGTCGGCCTCAGATGCAAATTTACATTTCAGTCGGCCTCAGATGCCAATTTACGTTTTCAGTCGGCCTCAGATGCCAAATTTACGTTTTCAGTCGGCCTCAGATGCCAATTTTACATTTCAAGTCGGCCTCAGATGCCAAATTTACGTTTTCAGTCGGCCTCAGATGCCAATTTACGTTTTCAGTCAGCCTCAGATGCCAATTTACATTTCAGTCGGCCTCAGATGCCAATTTACGTTTTCAGTCGGCCTCAGATGCCAATTTACGTTTTCAGTCGGCCTCAGATGCCAATTTACGATTTCAGTCGGCCTCAGATGCCAATTTACGTTTTCAGTCGGCCTCAGATGCCAATTTACGTTTCAGTCGGCCTCAGATGCCAATTTACATTTCAGTCGGCCTCAGATTCCAATTTACGTTTTCAGTCGGCCTCAGATGCCAATTTACGTTTTCAGTCGGCCTCAGATGCCAATTTACATTTCCAGTCGGCCTCAGATGCCAATTTACATTTTCAGTCGGCCTCAGATACCCATTTACATTTCCAGTCGGCCTCAGATGCCAATTTACATTTCCAGTCGGCCTCATATGCCAAATTACATTTTCAATCGGCCTCAGTTGCCAATTTAATTTCCAATTGACCTTAGATTGCCGTTTTACATTTCCAGTTAACCCCTTGTTGATTTTTGAGTTCCGGTCAGCACCGTCTGCTTTAATATTTTGCTAGCTTGTGCATTTGCATTTGACTTTCTTATGTATGCATATCATTTTGCTGTTTAGATTTCGGTTGCTTATATTTCATGCATTTATCGAACAAAATCGATGCTCATGTCTTTATTCATTCCTTATGAAGAAAATATAAAACTTAAGTTTTTCATATTCTCTTATAAGAAATGAATAAAGAGGGGCAACTGTGAACAATCGATTTTATTCAATCTTTTAACAATAAAATCAAACAATTTGCACTTAATTTACCTTTTTATTATAGTTTCATTGAATGTTTCTATTGAAAATAAAAAAAAGATTTGCCGTTTGTTTTGTATTTGTATAATAAAAAATAAAGGGATAAAAAAAAATAAAAAAGGTGAAAGGAGACAGAGGACCTTCACGGGTTCCTCTTCCTTGTGGATTATGTCTCCAAGGCATACACGTGAAGTTACAGTAACCTGGGGAGGGGGAAAAGCAGAAAAATCAAAACAGAGGTAATGATGGTGTCCTTGAATTTGGATCCCTCTTTCGGTGGAATTTTAAAAAAAAAGAGAAAAGAACACAGAAGGTATACATGGGGGGAACGAAGATCATAATCAGGAGAGAAGGAAAAATTCTGAAGTTCAAAAAAATTTTCAAACACACTCATCACACGGTGAACCTGCAAAAAATTAGAATCAACCAGTCCACTAATTGAGCTCAGCAGAAAGAAAGAAAAAAACTGAAACAGGTACACATCTCCATCATCAAAATAAAAAATATAAAAAATAATAATAAAAACACCGGGGCCGCGGCCCTTCCTCCTCCACCACCGCGGCCCCCCCTTCTCCAGCATCAACATGCTTCCCATCATCATGCTTCCCATCATCAACACCCTCCATTACAACCACCTACAACCGCCATGATCTCTCCTCTACCCCTCACCTTCCTCGGCCATACAACCACCCTTCAACCATCATCATCATCTTCACCTACTGAAGCACCATGGCCAGCCTCAAACACCAACCTTCCATGACCGCCACTGGTTCTTCTCCCCTCTTCCCTCATCAAATCGCCACCCTCAACCAACATAGTCATCCTCTCCATCGTCTTCAACCATCATCATCCCTCAAGTTTCAACCGCCACATCCAACCACCATCATAAACCACCATACATCACCACTCCCATCCCCTCCGTGCCCATCACCGTCATCATCCTTCCCTTTTCCTTCATCCTTCCCTTTTCCTTCATCCTTCTTCCTCTTCCATTCCCCCTCTCCCTCTAGCTTGTCACCATCATCGTCATCCCTCAAGTTTCAACCACCACAACTCCCAGCCACCATCATCACAACCCCCTCCTCTCCCTTCAACCCATCGCTATCATCCTCACCCCAAACCGCGGACTCACCTCGAACCGCCGCGACTTCTTCCTTCGTGCCCGCAAGCCACCGCACCGAGTGCCTCACGCCGCGCGACGCCGACGTTGCAGCGCATCAAGACAGCCCACGCCTCCGCGAAGCTCTCTTCCTCTGTTAGCAACCATGGCTCCTCCCTCTCATCCCCACCTCAGATCCGTTAACCACCGTAGCTCCACTGCCCATGTCCGCGAAACCCACCAACAAGAGCCGCGAACCACCGCATCCCCTTCCTCTCCTCAGCCGCCGCGCCCCTACAGCAGCGGATCGGCCTCCCTTGCCCTCACTCTCTCTCCCTCTCTCGGTTCTCTCATTCCCAGATCTTCTCTTTAGCTTTGCTTTCTCTTAGTTTTTTACTTTGCTGAGGTGAGAATTTTTTTCTTTTGTTTTAGTGCTATTGTGTGAATGTGAAAGAAAGAGAGTGTTGTGAGGGAGTCCGTGAGTGTGTGCGTGTGTATGGGTATGTGCATGTGAGAAAAAGAGGATTGTGTGTGTGTGTGTGTGTGTTGGGTGGTAGTGTATGTGAGTATGGGTAGATTAAAAATAAAAAGTGTTATTTTATAATTATTTATTTATATTTTGAGTTAATTTTATTTAACTTTGTGAGATCTAATAATAGTTTTGTTTGATTTGAGATTTGATTGTCTAATTAAGTTTTCTTTTAGTATTTGGTTTTGATTTAGTCTAGGCCTAAATAAAGTTTTTTTTAATTTTGTAATAAATATTTCGACATTTTGATAAAAAAAAGAGAGGAGAGAATTTATAATATGTGTGCTTTTATTTTTTTTATTCGAATGAAATTAGGTAAATTCAAAAAAAAAAAGAAAAAAAAAGTTATTCAATTTAATTTCATTTTATTATTTTGGGTGAATGTAATGTCAATGTTTCTATGAATTGAAAAAGACTAAAAAAGGATAATTAGGACCTTTCTTTAATTTAATTATTTTAGGTGTTTTTGCTTAAATTAATAATGTCTATGTTTATGGTTTAATTATTTTATGTTTATAGGTTTTGCTTAATTTCTAGTGTTTTGTTTTTAGTTTATTTATTTTATATGTTTATACGTTTTGTTTAAATTAATTATAATGGTATTCACGAATGTTTTTTTTTTTTTTTGTCTTGTTTGGATTAAGAGTGTTTGTGTTTTATATTTTTAGCTTAATTACTTTTTGTGTTTATGTTTTTTGATTAAGATTAATTGTGTAAATTGTAATATTTTACATTTCTAGTTTAATTATTGTACATGTTTTGTGTATTTGCATTTGTGAATTACTTATTTAGTTTTGTTATTTTATGTTTATGCGTTTTGTGTGTAATTAGGTCATAAATTTTTGTTTCTCTTGATTTAATTATTTTATATGTTTATATGTTTTGTTTGAATTAATTGTGTTTAACTTTGTAAGTTCCCGTTAAAATCAGAATTTCGTCTAAAAAGAGAAGTTTTATTCAGCTTGGATTTGAAATGAATACTTGAGTGTTTTATTTTATTAAAATTCATTTAGTTAATTAATTGATGAATTGTTTTTGTTTTTTAAATAGAGTTAATTTAGCCATGACGGCTTGTTAACTCTATGTTTCAAGAATATTTTAGCTGTGACGGCTTGATATTCAAAGTCTTTTCAAAATAGAGTTAATTTGACCGCGACGGTTTATTAACTTTATGTTTTAGAATATTTTAGCTATGACAGCTTGATATTCTAAAACTCTCTTTCAAAATCAGATTTTCATAATATTATTTTGCTTGTAAATATTTTATTATTACTTCACTATTTTTTATTATATTAATCTGAGTTAATTATTAAATTGTAAATATCTCTTTTTAAGAATAAAGTTAATTTGATTGCGACGATTTGTTAACTTTACGTTTTAGAATATTTTAGTTGTGACAGCTTAATATTCTAAAATTCTTTTTTTAAAAATTAACTTTTCATCACTTAATTTATTTGTAAATAATTTTCCTAGTTTTTTTTATGCTATTTATGCATTTTGTTTATTTATAAGTTTCTTTTCCTAATTTTTTTTATTTCAAAATACTTTATTTAACTCTTGTTATTGTAGATAAAGAGTTAATTTAGCCGTAGCGGCTTGTTAACTCGATATTTCGAACATTTGAGTTGTGACAGCTTAATGATTCGAAATTTTCCTTAAAAATGCTTGTTCTCTTTTATTTTTGTTTCCATTGATTTATAAAAATAAAAAAATAATTTTTTTTCTTCTTTTTTCTCTTATTTGTAAATATTTGTAATTTATATACTTATTTTCAATTTAAATTTGTTCGTTTATTTTAATTGTCTTGAAACAGAAAATAAATGTTTGAAAAAGGTTATTTATTTAATTTGCACAGTTAATTAAAGGTACCGTCCAAGGACGGGTGTACTAGGGTGCGTGGGATTAAATTCCTGCCCTTCCCTATACATAACCGACTCCCGAACTCAAACTGGTTTCAAAGACTATTCTCTAAAAAATGGGTTTTTCCAACGTTTTTCCCAATTTTAAATAAACTTGGTGGCGACTCCAATATTTTCAAACAAAATTTCTCTTTTTTCGCCGCCCCCGTCGCGATCCCGGTTGAGACAGAGGTCGTTGGACTTTTTCGTGTCATCAGCACTGAGGGTAAAGACCTTCCTTTGGTGTTATGGCCAGGAGTTCTGGTTCGTTGGCCTCCCATTGGTGAATTTGTTGGCGTAATGGTCGAGCTTTCTGCATTTGAAGTAGACTCCCTACCCAGCCATGTAGGGACGATTACTGTGAATCCTCCCACATTGTGGACACTCCGCAGCCAGTGCAGGCCCAGGGAAGGCAGCAGGGGCTCCTTGAGGTGCCTTATTCTTGGCCCCACTGGACCTTCCCTGTTGGTAGTTGCTCCGGGAATCACCCAATTCCCCGTGTGGGTTGTTGTTCTTGTGGCCATTGTGCTTGAAAAGTGGCCTTTCATGTTGCTTGGATTGTTGATGAAAGGGTATTCTCTGCTGCTATTGTGGTTAGTTGTATTGCGACCTGAAGTGGGTTCTTGACTGGTTTTGATGTTGCAGCTTGAACCTCGGGGCTTGCAGTCCTAGCCCTTTGGCGCGTTCAGCCCTCGCAGCATTAAGCTTCCCTTGTCCTTGTTCTAGTATGCGGCACTTGTTGACCAGGGCAGGGAAATCCCTGATCTCCATGTGCGCCACAGCGTAGTTTAGTTATGGCTTTAATCCAGCCTCGTACTTCACACACTTCTATATCTCATAGGGGTTCCTTTGGAACACCTGTGAGAACTTGATTAGCTCCTCGAATCTTGTCATGTACTGAGCGACAGACATCCCTCCCTAGGTCAGTTGGATAAATTCTATATCCCTTGCGTTTCTGACAGACTCGAGGAAGTACTTCTCGTAGAAATACATCTTGAACAGCTCCCAGTCAATAGCAGTACCGGAAACTTCCAACAGCCTTCAAGTGCTGATCCACCAGAACTCAGTGTCAGATTCTATCATATAGGCAGCAAACATGACCTTCTGCTCCTCCGAATAGGCAACTATAGAATAAATCTTCTTCATGTTCTTGATCCATTCATCAGCCTTGTTAGGATCCACGGCTCCTCTGAAGGTTGGTGGGTTTGTCTTGCAGAACTCACCAAACCGAGCTTGCTCAATCATCTCAATTGTAGGGGGAGCACTTCTAGCTTCTCCCTGCTAGTTTATCCTTTCAAACATGCGTTCCATGGCCCTTACCATGTCATGGACAGCGGCAGCAATTGCGTTGTCTTGGTTATCCTCAGTCGGGGTCCTAGGCTGTCTCCTGGGTACCATTGGCTCCTAAACACACGAGACAATAAACACTGAGGTGATTAGGCTTAATATTCCATGCAAGATGAGCTAGTTACCATGGCACATGCAAGCAGACAGAAGTCATGCACTTCTAACTTATAGCTTATCTCTATTGTCCAAGCACTACACATGACCTAACTATCGCATCATACTTAGAAAGCATAGCTAGTCCAATCCTCAGGCTCTATGAGAACCAAACTGCTCTGATACCAAAATGTAACATCCTAATTTTTAACCCAACACTTCTAGATGTATTTAGGTTAAACATTAGTCATTGCTTCTTAGTCTCGTTCTTTAAAACCTTACTTTATTAAAATACTTAGCAGAAATACGGGTAGTTTTTTTTTTGAAACATAAAAGCAAAGTGAGATCCGCAGATGTGCATAAAGTAAAACGCGTGGCAGACATACACAGAGAAGATCAACCATCATAAACATATCATAAAATCATAAGAGGAGCAACATCACAATTAAACACAAGAAAGTCATAACAAGTATACGTAGTCATCTCATAGGTTTAGTACAGTCATCCATAAATAAAGCATAACACAAATACACATGAATCCCCCATCTCAAAAAGTGCACCTAAACTAGATAACCCATAGAACAAAAGTAGGCTATCCTAATCTAGTCAGAACTTAAGGCACCAGAACACAACTGCAATCTCCTACTACTGACCATTCCCAGAAGGAGGAAAGTATCTAACCTACTGAGCTATCTCTGCCGGAGTGGCTATACGCTGCATCCGTCAGGCATGGGCTCCTCGATGGGGAATCATCCTTACTCGTCCCCCACACATCAGCTGTGTGACGGTGGCCTCACTACCCTCTCCAAAGTCTATCAGCACGGTGGGGGAGGAACCCTCGGAAGGCACCTGGGTGGTGGAGTCCTCGAAAGGATCCGTCCCTAAGAGTGATGATGAGGAGCAGGACACGTACTGCGAGAAATCCCGGATAGCAGATGCAGTCGGTGGGGTGCGGCAAGTCCGCTCCTCATGGGGTCGTGCACGCTCGAACATAAGGTCATTGCCAAACGGTAAGGCAAGGGAGAAACGGAAGCTAGAGACTGGATGTGTAAAAGGCCGATCCATGTAGACAAAAAAAAGGACGGCACAATGACCCACAAAATGATAAGAACAATGGGGAGAGTCATAATGCATCTCCTATGTGGGCGCATCAACGAATATCACGAACGTCGCTATCGAGCTCTAAAGATGTGACAGTAAGGAAAGATAAAGGGAGTGAGAATATTAATGAAGAATCTCAGTAGGGTATCCTACTACCTAGGTGACATCATTTACGTCCTCAGGAACCTTGGGTTTAATGTATGAAATAAGTGAGCATGCATCAAGTTCATTTTAAGCTTTAAATCATAGTTAACCAAGGTTTGCCTATTTTAGAATGAATCTTAATGTTATGGATGCAGCATAGCAAAGCATGAATGCATGACGATACGCTAAGCAGGAATCGATTAAACATTCATAGAGAAACCATCATCATATAAGTGGCATATATCTCTTATTTAAAACAT
Organism: Dalbergia cochinchinensis; assembly: GCA_031216125.1. Lineage (NCBI taxonomy): Eukaryota > Viridiplantae > Streptophyta > Magnoliopsida > Fabales > Fabaceae > Dalbergia > Dalbergia cochinchinensis. Next base: position 18,432,801 of record CM062375.1, on the reverse strand, counting down.
TTCTCTTTCTTTAACTGTGTGACATTCAAACATCGTACTTTGCATCATAGGGATCTCCCTAAAATCTTCTCTAGGTTATGAGCTCATACCTTAACTAGATGTCACTAGTTCTTACTTATCCTCTAATAAGTGTAATCATAATGATAATCATAATCATAACATAATGCGTCACATTGGTATCAGAGTACACAGCGAATATTGTCCTCTTTGGGGCGTTACGTATCGACGTCCCCCTCAAGGATTTGTTCCAAGTGTAACATCCTAATTTTTAACCCAATACTCTAGAACATACTTAGGTTAAACATTAGTCTGTTACTTCATAGTTCTCAATTTTACTTAGAAATACTTAGCGAAAAATACGGGTAAATTTTTTTTTGAAATATAAAGTGAGAGCTGCGTGATGCGATAAGCGGTAAACCATGCAAAGTAAAGCAATCGTCTCACAACATCATAACATAAGGCACAACATGAACAACACTGAATACCATCTCATATATATATATATAACTTGCCCACTTATAAGTGTGGGACTTAATTTGGTACAAGGGAAATACATAAAAGAAAATACAACATAAGCATAAACATAATCTACTCCCCTACCCAAGTGCACCTAATGGGATAACCTCTAAACAAAAGAAGGTTTATCCCCATCTAAGTGGTGTGTGCTCTAACCGGGTACTCCATCGGACTATCGTCGCTCCCATCAAGGCGTCCATCTCGCGAACGAGGCAAATATCCGGGAAACTGGGCGAGCTCCTCGGACGTGAAGAGGCGGAACGGGGATCGAGTGTGTCCCCCACGGTATGGTCGCATCTCCGGTCGTCGTGCAAGCCGTGGCTGAGTCACGGTATCCTCACTGCCCTCCCTCGACGGTGGGGGAGAGGGGGCAGAGCTCTCGCTATACGGATGGGTAGGCGGGTCCTCGGACGGATCGGTCTCCGAGAAGTAAGTCCGGGGCACGTAATCTGGATAGTCTCGCATGGCTAGGGCGGCGGTGTGCGTGCAGAGCACTCTCTCGTCATGCGTTCGCGCGCGCTCAAAAACCCGCTCGTCGTCGCCATAGGGTGCAGTCGGGGAGAAGTGATGGGTGTGCACGGGATGAGCGAAAGGGCGTCCTACGAACATGAAAACCCGCACCGTGCACTGTCCCTCAAAATGGTATGACCCGTGAGTCGGGTCATAGTGCACCTCCCACGTCGGCGTGTCCACGAACACTACGAACGTCGCCATCTGAAGACGTGACGGAAAGAAAGAGATAGAGGGAGTGAGAATCTTGCTAAAGAATCTCAGTAGGGCCTCCTACTACCTAGGTGTCATCATCTACGTCCTCAGGAACCTTGGGTTTAATTAGACAAATGAGTGAGCATGCATTATGTCCATTTTTAAGTTTTAAACATAGTTTAGCCAAGGTCCATTCATTTTAGAATGATCTTAATGTCATGAATGCAACATAATAAAGGATGTATACATGGCACTACTTAATGCACATACATAAACATAACATCAAGCATCATCATACTTAGTGGCATAAAGTGGCAATAGAAACATTCATATGGGACAAACTTAGTGACATAATCATAAACATGAAACATCTCTTCCTCATGGGCCACCCTAAAAGACAATCGAACTGGGGGTGCTCGGCCGAACCGGTGTCACCCAGAACGTGTCATACATCTAGGTTATGAGCTCATACCTTAACTAGTCGTCACTAGTTCTTACTTACCACTTAACGATAAGCGTATCGTAAATCCCGACTATCTGAGTACGGGTTAGGGGGCAATTCTCTTAGGGGTGCTCGGCCGAACCGATGTCACCTAAGAGTATAAAATGGTACCGATGTCACATGAGTTCTATGGAGGTGCTCGGCCGAACCGGTGTCATCCTAGAACCCATCTTAGTACCTTAATTTTCGAAATCTCTTTAAGTCCCCAAATTCATCGGAAATTCGGTGGCACGAAGGCATTACGCTGAATTTCTTCCAAATTTGCTTTATGCCACACAATCATATATCCTCATGAATTCCTCATATGAATAACATCATCATCATTTGCATACTACATGCATCATCATAAAACATTCAAACGCTTACCCTTACGGTAGCTTATGCTTTGACCCTTACGGGTCTTAATCTTGAGATATGGTTCTCTAACATCCGTCGCTCATATTTTATGCACCTAAAGGCTCATAATTAAACATCATTCATCATCCTCATGTTCATACTTAAATCTGAATAGCATAGGGCAGAATTCCTACCTTGTGATTACGGGGTTCTAGAACTTACATTTTAGACCCTTTCTTAGTTCCGTCTTCGCCTAAGGCGCTATGAATTAAATCTAAGTCAATTATGAGGCATCCCTATGCTTAAGGACTAATTAATAATCACATTTATCATGTTGTAAGGGTGCTGGACAGAATCCAGAAAAAAGAAATGTTTTAAGAGTTCTAAACTTGCACTTTTACGATTTTCTAGTTACTAGTTTTCCTTATAGGTGCTAGAATTCAATTCTAACTCAAATGATACCAAGTTTTTCATGTCTAAACAATCTAAATCTGATTATGTTCCCATTAAAACAGTTTGGATTAGTTCCATAAACAAATGGGTCAAAACTATGTTAAATTCTAGCTTTACGGTATTTCAAGTTAGCTAGTTTCTTACCTATCATGCATAGGATCGCTTCTACATCATCATGTGATATTTTCACACATTCCAACACATCAAAACATCATCATACAGAATCATACTCATCATATCAGAACCGAAAACATTTAACTTTAATGAGAGAGTTAAATTGACATTTCTAGGTACATGAGTTAACTAGTTTCTCTTGGAACCAATCTAGAACTTCTAAAATTCTTTGCAAAACATTTTAATTCATCAAGAGGCTAAGTGAAGCCTTAGGTCAGTGACCAAAATATATTTCATCTCCTAAAAAGGGAATAAAGTCATATCTTATGACGACATAACCTTGAAAAGGTTTGTAAAGCTTTTAAGAAAACTTAGAACATAGACTATTGGCGCTTGTAGCTAGATGACAACTCATTGCTAATCCATCATCACTACTTGGCCGAAAATATGCATTCAAAGAAAGGTTTCACATTAAACTTTATCTTGGAATGAAATGGGCAAGTCTTTGAGCTCTAGGTTTTTAAGTTACGACATAAAATAAACGTGCTCATGCTTTTCATTTTTAATCTTGCTTACAAACTAAAGTGATGACATAAATTAAATATGCAAGGCATAAACTTAAACGTGCAAGCTTGAAAGTAAATATGCGAGGCATAAACTTAAACGTGCAAGCTTGAAGGTAAATATGCAAGGTTCAATTCTTTATTTTAGTGCTCTTGGCCCAACAACAATCGACTTTAAAGCCGAAATAGAAAGGCTTCGAGAATTAAATTAAGTGAAGATGCAAGTTCCATTTTAATCTTTATGTTCTAAGGTGTTAGGTTGAAAGTAAAGATGCATAGCAAGAATGTAAATATGAATGCAAGCATAAAATAAATTATGCAAGTTCATTTTATTTTTCTAGAGCTCTTAACAAGACTTTAAAGGAATTTAAACCATAACCCAAACTCATCCAAACAAGGTAAAGTCAAGCTTAGAGTTCTTTAAAACTTAACATAATATCTTTAGGAAATCAAACCATGAAACCTAGAAAACTAAGGAAATGGCCGAAATCATCAAGAAGAAAAAGGAACATTTTAAAACTCTAGAGTTCACGATCTTGATGATATATTAACACCAACATCATGAGTCCTCATCATTGAGTTCATAGAGCTATTTTAAAACATCATCAAAGCTAAAGTTCTCAAGGGTTCAAGAAAGAAAAAAACTAAAAACATTTTTGCTCAAGAACAAAGATCAAGCTCTAGAGTTTGTTTCAAGTGATGAACATCATAGAGCCATAGGCCTTTGTTATCCAAGGCCTATGGCCGAAAATGAAAAGGAAAAAGGAGTGGAAATGAAGTTCTAAAAAGAAACAAGAGAAACTATGAACATCAAGCTTGAAACAAGAACTTTAAAGAAAAGAATACATGAAAGAAAATCCCTACTTGATGTGATGAACTTGAAGATGGAAGAAGAAGATGGAGATGATGAAGAACTTTGAAGAACTTGAAGAACTTGAAGAACACTAGAACTTTGAGAGAAAAGGAAAAGCTTTGAGTGCTCCTAAACTTAGCAAATGATCTAAAAGTGGTGCAAGCTCCTCAAGGCATTGTATTTATAGAGAAATGAAACAAATGAAGGGAGTGAATGGGTGAAGAGGTTTCGGCCATGAGGGTGCAGATTGGAGGGCATCCCATGAGTTCCATGAGGTGAGATAATGTGTTCTTGAGGCATGGTGAGGTATGGCTTAAGGTATGGTAAAGTATGGTTCAAGGCATGGCCTCAAGCATGGTTCTTTGAGTAAGAAAATAATTAAACATGTGGTCAATGGGGGAGGAGCATTTTGGCCATGTGCATCAGATTTGGGAGAGGTTTAGTTGCATTTTAATTGTGGTTTAGAGTTGTGTTTAGGTGTATCTTTGATTATGCTTAAGATTAGGAATTTGTAAGAAAGTGTTTAGGCAAGGGAAATGGATAATTAAGGTGGTCTAGACATAATTAAGGAGTGGTCTTGCACCATTAGTGAGTTAAATCCTCAATTTAGAGTTTTAACAACTCTAGACACATTTCCTTGATTTAAGGAATTGGAGAGAGAAAACACTATTCAAGATTCCAAGACTAGGAATCTTGAGTTCTAAAAAGGGATTTAAGTTTAATCTAAGCAATTTTAGGTTCTAATTAACCTTAATAAATTATTTTGACTCTAGATTAATTAGGGAAATAAATTAATCTTCGTTTAGAGCCTAATATTGCTTAGGTTTGCTTAATTACGTCATTAAGCTTAAAAACACTATTCTAGGGGCAAAATCGTAATGTTGCACTAAAACTGCCCGGGACCACCGGGACTTGAACAGAGACCTCTAGACACATGAAAACATGTTTTTAAACCTCTAGGGAAAGTTTTGGGTTCAAACGGCACCTTTACCCGCGTAAAACGCTATAGGGGTATTTTGGTCATTTTGACCCGAAACTGTGGAAAATGAAATTTTCGCTTCCGAAAGCATTCAAAGGCCATTCAATCCCCTTCAAACATTGAGTTGACCCTTCGAGGATGACCGAGTTGGTTACCCTCGAGTTCGGGTCAGGAAATGACCTCAGGGGCATTTTGGTCATTTCCCTCGGACAGAAAAATCGGGGTGTTACACCAAGGGTGTTACGTATCGCCGTCCCCCAGAATGCGTTTATAGTACTATGTCACATCAAAATCTCTTATATCTTCAAAAACTTTCCAAGTCCTCAAATTTGATGGAAATTTGACAGCATAACGGTTGTACACCGAATTTTCCCAAATTTGCTTTATACCACATAAACAAACAGAGCATGTACTTTCAATCGTAAATTCATATCCAAGACTAACCATCAAGGTCATACAAACATCTTATACATTCACTTGGGATAATAAAGCTCATTATGCGACATAACCACATAATCTTATGCTTTTAACCCTTACGGGCCAAAATCTTGAAATCTAATTAATCGATTATCTGTTCCTAACTTTTTATGCACCTAATGGTTCAAAACAAAGAATCCTTACTAATATTAATGATTTTGAACATTCCCAAATAGTGCCTAATAGTTCAGGGCAGAATTAGTTTCGCTTGATTACGGGGTTCTAGAGATTAAGTCTTTGATCCTTTCTAAGTTTTGTCTTCGCCTAAGGTGCAATAATTAATTCCTAGACCAATTATGAGTGTTTCATACACATATACACTTAATATAACAGGTTTCTACCATTCTTAATCATACTAAAATATAATCCTCAATCATGTCCTTAAAAGCTCTAGAAATCACACTTTTATAGTTTTCTAGTTACTAGTTTTTCCTATAAGAGCTAAAAATTAATGCTACCTCAAATGTTACCAAAATTTTCATGATTAAACAATTCTAAACAGAATTTTATCAAGCTAAAACAGTTTTGACAGTGGCTATGATTAAATGGGTCAAAGACATGCAAAATCTCAACCTTACGGTTATTCTAGAAAACTAGTTTCTTTCCTAACATGCATAGAAAGATCCCTATCTCAATAGTTATAATTTTTACACATTCTAATACATTAAAATAGCATCATACAGCAGCCAACACACCAAGACAGAACCAAAATATTTAAATTCCAAAGGACACATAAATTCATATTTCTAAGGCATATAAATTACTAGTTTCTCTAGGGATCATCTTAGAACTTCTAAAACTCCTTGAAAACCATTTTATTTCACCAAGATCATAAAATACAAGGCATGGGCAGTGGCTAATTTAAATCACTCTTAGAAGAGGTTTAATTCATAAGTCTTGTTGGTAACAACTTTATAAAACCCTTAATTCTTATGGAAAATCTTAGAACATAGGTTGTTGGCCCTTGTAACTAGATGAAACTTATACCAAGCTCATCATCATCACATGGTCATTTTTATGCATCCCAAGAATGCTTCCATATCAAACTTTAACTTGAGATGAAAAGGTCAAGTCTTTGAGCTCTAAGACCTTTAGGTGATGGCAAAATATAAATATGCTATGCGCTTCATTTTTATTATTAATTATAAAGTAAAGTGAGGGCTTCAAAATAAATATGCAAGACTTGAAAGTAAATATGTAAGACTTAAAAGTAAATATGCAAGGCATTGAAAGTAAATACGCAAGACTTGAAAGTAAATATGCAAAGCATTCAAAGTAAATATGCAAGACTTGAAAGTAAATAAGCAAGGCATTGAAAGTAAATATGCAAGTTCATTTTTATGTCTTAGTAGAGCTCTTTCAAGACTTTAAAGGAATGTAAACCTCAACCTAAACTTATCATATCAAGACAAAGCAAGCTTTAGAGTTCTAGTACCACGGTTTCATGGAAGCCTTATAATGTGAATATCATCATCAAGCTCAAAGACATGGACTTTAAGGAAATAAATTAACTAACAACATACTCTAGAACAAAAACCTTGCTAATCAAAGAAAAAGAAATGAGGCCAAAGCCATGAGGAAGAATAGAATAAAACTTTTTAAACTCTAGAGGCCATGATCTTATTAATACATCAATACCAACATCATGTGCTCTCATCGTTGAGCCATTTCCCAACTAACACAAGCCCTTAAAAATCAAAAATAGGACCAAGGAAAAAGGAAAGGAAACCGAAACTAGAGCATGAAAAGAAAAGGAGAAACCGAAACATGCTTGGTTCAAGAACTAAGTTCCAAGCTCTAGAGGTTTCACAAGTGAATATTCTCATGATCTACATCTTGAACCCTCATTATCAAGCATCATTTTCTTTAAAAAGGAAGGCTCCAAGGGCAAAATTAAAGAGAAGAAAAAGAAGTTCTAAAAGTCAACAGAAACTAACAAAAACCCATTTTTATCGAAGTTTTAAAAGAGAAATCTTTAACAAAACAAAATTCCTACCAAAAGGTGAAGAGGAAATCTTGATTTTTGAAGTGAAATGAGAAGAAAAACTTGCTCCCAAGTGGTCCTTGAGGTTCAGCCGGAATGGGAAGAAAAGAAAGGAAAAGGTTTTTGTGTGAGTTTTGAGGTGTGAGCTTAAAAGCTTATGTATTTGAATGATGATCTATGGTGGTTGTGTAGTGGTTTGAGGTTGTGAGGGGTGGCTCTTGGGTGAAGATGAAGATGATGAAGAAGAAGAAGACTCTTTGAACTTTTGAGAGAAACTAAAGAAACTCTTGAAAGCTTGGGCTTGCAAATGAACCAAAATGTGCCCAGGTTCATCCAAACAAGCTATTTATAGAGAAATGAAACAAATGAGGTCATGAAGGGGGGAAAGGGTGGTTGGCCATGGAGAGGAAAAAGAGAGAGGAAATATCTCTTCCAATGTGTCATTCAAGGTAAGGTTGGAGGTATGGCTAGATAAGGTTTAAAGTATGGTGCAAGGCATGGTATAGCATGGTAAATGAATCAACATGTGATGGAATGGAGGGGGAGAGTGGCCCTAGTTCATCATGCCCAAGGGGGAGGAGAATTTCACATTTTAATTGTGGTTTAGAGTTGTGTTTAGGTGTGTCTTTGATTAGGCTTAAGATTAGGAATTTGTGAGAAGCTTTTAGGTAAGGTAATGGCTGATTAAGGATGTCAAGACAAGATCAGGGAGTGGTCTTGCTTCATTAGTGAGGTTAAAACTCATTTTATGATGTAAACAAATGCAAACATAATTCCTTGATTTAAGGAATTGGAGAAGAAAGCACAATTAAAACACTATTCAAGATTCCATGACTTGGAATCTTGAGTTTTAAAAAGAGATTTAAGTCTAATCTAAGCAAATTTAGATTCTAATCAACCTTAATAAATTATTTTGGCTCTAGATTAATTATCAAATTAATTAATCTTCGATTAAGGCCTAATATTGCTTAGGTTTGCTTAATTACGTCATTAAGCTCAAAAATGTTATCCTAGAGACAAAATCGTAATTTTACTCAAAAACTGCCCGAGACCACTAGGACTTAAACAGACACCATTAAACACATTTAATCTTCATTGTGAACTCTCTGGGAAAGTTTCAGGCTGAAACGGCACTTATACTCGCGCAAAACACTGTAGGGGTATTTTGGTCATTTTGAGCCGAAAACTCCGAAGATGAGGTTTTTGTCTCCGAGATCATTCACAACTTATCTGATCCCCTTCAGACATTGAGTCGACCCTTCGAGGACTGTCGGGTCGGCTTTCCTCAAACTCCGGTGAAAAATGACCTCAGGGTCATTTTTACTCAGACAGAAAAATTGGGGCGTTACAATTCACAACCCATCCAATCCTCTTTAAACATTGAGTTGACCCTTCGAAGACCGCCGGGTCAGCTATCCTGGAATTCCTGGTGTAAAATGACCTCGAGACCATTTTGGTCTTTTTTGTTCAGACAGAAAGATCGAGGTGTTACAGTAATTGATTACCAGGACCTCAAACTTCCTTGTTTTGAAAAATTGAGCCAAGTTATTGATTACAAGGCTCATGTAATCAATTACTAGAACCTAAAATGTATGAATAAGTGTTCCTTCCTTTATGTAAACATGAATTGATGATCTTGTATGCTTATCTCTTAGATTATGAATATGATGATTTATAGTTTGATGAAGTTATATATATGTCTTGTAAGCATGCCTATTAAATTTATGATTATATATTCTTTAAGTGATAACCATGCTTATAAATTTTTGATGCATAATTTGAGTATGACATATTGAGAAGGAAAGATAAGATTTTTTTCAAGGTGACATAAAATACATGGAAATGATCCTCTAGACTCTCTGAATTAAAGGTTATGAGAGGTGATCCTAATGCCGCTTATCCCATACCTTAAGAGAGGGAATTTAACTTATCAAAAGAGATAAGATTAGGCTAGTGACGACTAGTGAGGTATGAGATCATAACCTTGAACTCTCAAAAGGGAGAGAAATAGGGTGGCCCCAAAGATAGAGAAAGAATAGCTTAAGTCACCAAAAAGATAAGATAAAGCAATGCATGTTTTGTTGCTATGCTCCATGAGTATCATTCACGTTAGTATATATGTTATGTCACACCTTGCATTGACATGCATAGTATGATGAGGTATGATGCATTCATAACATCTAAGACACATATTAAAATGAATGGGCCTCGGTAAATAACATTTTAGAACTTAAAAACTGAACCTCATATATGCCCATTATTTTAGAATAAAACCCGAGGTTCCTGAGGACGTAGATGATGACACTAGGATAGGAGGAAACCCCTACTGAGATTCTTTATTAAGTTTCTCACTCCCTTTATCTTTTCTTTCCGTCGCGTCTTCAGAGGTTGATAGCGATGTTCATGATCTACATTGACGCGCCTAATTGGGAGATGCACTACGACGTTGCCCACCGTTCCTATCACTTTGTGGGTCATTGTACCGTTCGCCTTTTTGTATACATGGGTTGTCCCTTCACACACCCAATTTCTAGCTTCTGGTTCTCTTCTACTTCCCCCTATAGTGATGATCTCATCTTTGAGAGCGTACGCCCTCATGAGGAGTGTACTCGGTGTACGTACTCCTCTATCCCTCAGCGTTTTTGGAGATGGATCCTTCCAAGGACTCTATTACCCAGGTACCTTCCAAGGGTTCTTCACCTACCGTGCCCATGAACTTTGGCGAGGGCAGTGAGGCCACCATTACACAGCCAATATGTGGCAGATGAGTGAGGATGACTACCCATCAAGAAGTCCATGTTCGACCTATGCACCGATTGGCCATCTCGGTCGAGCTGGCGCAGTAGGTTGGGTATGTTCCTCCTCCTTAGGGTGGGTAGCAATAGGAGCCAATGGATGTTGTTTTGGTGCTCGAGCATATGACTGACATAGGATAACCTTTTCTTATTTTGGGTTATCTACTTTAAATACACTAGGGTAGACGAGGGTTTATGGTTTTTGTATTTTATGTTTTTCTTTTTATGTATTTCGGATAACTGTACTTATTACTCCTATCTTACTTAATGTATGGATGAACCTTTATTATATATATGTTATGATCTTGTGCCTTTATTCTTTTCACACATGATTTATTATTATTCGTTTACAAACCACATGATGCAATGTTATCATATGCATGGCTAATGTTTTAATCTCTTGTTTCAACAAAAAAAAAATTTATCCATATTTTCACTAGGTATTTTCTAAAACTAGAATTAAAAACTGGAATAAAAGAGCAATAACTAATAATTAACTTGAATACATCCTAGGTGTATTGAGTTAAATATTAGGGTGTTACATTTTGGTATCAGAGCAGTTCGGTCCTCACGGAGCCTGAGGATTGGACTGACTATGCTTCTTAAGCATAATGTGGTAGCTATGTCATGTGTAGCACTTTATTGATAGGATAAGCTATAGGATACGAATGCATGACTACTGCATGTTGAACATGCCATGGTAACTAGCTCACTTTACATAGAGTATTGAGCCTGATCACCTCAGTGTTTGTTGTTTTGTGTGCATAGGAACCAATGGCACCTCCACAACAAAATAGGACCATGACTTCTTGTAGACAAGATAACGAAACTACTGAAGCCCTCCGTTATGTGGCCAGGACCATGAGGGCAATGTTTGAAAGAATGGACAGAGACCGCCAAGCCGATGCCAGCCATGGTCATAATGCTACTGAGGTCCCCGAGCATGCATGTTTTGGGGAATTTCACAAGGCCAACCCACCTTCATTCAAGGGAACCCTAAACCCGAATCACACTGACAAATGGATCAAGAGCATAGAGAAGATCTTTACTGTAATCCTATGCACAGAGATTCAGAAGGTGACTTTTGCCACCTACATGCTGGAAGAGGATACTGGATTTTGGTGGATTGGTGCTCAGAGACTGTTGGAGGCAGTTGGTATCGAGATTGACTGGGAGCTGTTCAAAGCTCACTTCTATGAGAAATACTTCGCGGAGTTGGTAAGAAATGCCAGAGACATCGAGTTCATGCAACTCACTCAAGGGGGGATGAGCATTGCCTAATACACCGCCAAATTTGAGGAGCTCATCAAATTCTTAAGGATGTAACAAGGAAATCCCAATGAGTACTGAAAGTGCATTAAGTACGAGTCCGGGCTGAAGGCCGAGATTAATGTTGTGGTAGCCATTTGGAGATCATGCACTTCCCTACCTTGGTCAACAAATGCCGCATCATCGAAGACGGCCAAAGAAAGCTGAGCATGTTACAAGCCGATGATCATACAAAGAAGCTGGCACCCCAAACTCGAAGGTTTAAGCCATAGACTCGACCACCTTTCTGACCACAACCGAGGCTGTAGTCCAAGCCACAATTCTAGCCCCAAGGCCCCCAGAGAGACTTTAACCAAGGGAGGCCATATGACAACTGAGGCAAGGCACCACAAAGAGCCCTAGCTGCACCCTCAAGGCTTACACCCACCGTCGTATGCTCCAAGTGCGGGAAACCCCATGGAGACCTGCCCTGTCGAGCAGGGCTGGGTGGCTATTACCGATGTAGGAAGCCCGGTCACTATTCATAGGAATGCACACAAAGAAACCCGGTAACCCCTAACCCTAAGCCGCAACGCTAAGGAAGGGTCTTTACCCTCAATACCAAAGAGACGACGACGTCACGGAACCTCATAGAAGGTAAGTGTAAAATGAACAGTAGGACTTTAATTGTACTTTATGACTCTGGCGCCGCCCATTTGTTCATATCCCATTCTTGTGTTGAGTCCTTGAAATTGCATGTGTCAGAACTTCCTTTTGATCTCACTATTTCTACCCCTACTGGAAGGCCTGTTAGAACATGTAGATGTTGTGTAAACTGTAGTTTTATTGTTGAAAAGAGATCTTTTGTCTTAGATTTTGTTTGCTTACTTATGCAAGGCCTAGACATCATCCTTGGCATGGATTGGCTTCATACCAACCGTGTGATACTAAATTGTTATGAAAAATCCATTGTTTTTCTTCCCCTCCCCAATAAACCTAGAAAACCTCTAAGTTTGTATATAAATGCTGTAGAAATAAACTATGGTAAGGGAGAAAATAAGGGTTACATTCTTCTAGCCGCTAGTGATGTAGACTTTGAACAAAACTTTGATAAGATACCTGTTGTGAGGGACTATCCCGAAGTATTCTTGGATGAGATTCCTGAGTTGCCTCCGAGAAGAGAAGTAGAGTTCTCTATTGAGTTGATCCCTGGAACCGGACCCATATCCATAGCACTATATAGGATGTTACCATTGGAGTTAACCGAACTAAAAACCCAGTTGGAAGAGGTTTTAGAAGACTGAGTACATTACCATAGTGAGCCCTGGTTTTGTTCGTCAAAAAGAAGGATGGAAGTATGAGGTTGTGCGTTGATTATAAGCAGTTAAACTGAGTGACAGTGAAAAACAAGTACTCTTTGCCTAGGATTGATGATTTGATGGACCAGTTGAGAAGACCAACTATGTTTTCAAAAATTGATTTGAGGTCGAGATACCAGCGGATTAGAGTGAGGGATGAGGATATACCAAAAACAGTCTTTCACACTCGTTATGGCCACTTTGAGTTTACCGTAATGTCTTTTGGACTGAGAAATACTCCGGCTTTGTTCATGGATTATATGAATAGGATCTTTAGGCCCTATCTGGACCAGTTTGTGGTTGTCTTCATAGATGATATACTCATCTACTCCAAGACCCACAAGGAGCATGAACATCATTTAAGGATAGTGCTGGAGATCCTAAAAGAAAAGAAACTATATGCCAAGCTGTAACACTCTAATAATTGACTCAATACACCTAGGATGAGTTCAAGTTAATTATTAGTTAATACTTTTTTGCTCCAGTTCTTAACTCTAGTTTTAGAAAGTACTTAGTGAAAATATGGATAAAATTTTTCTTTTTAAAAGGCAAATCAAAATGTGAGCCACGAATGCACATAAGGTAAAATGTGTTGTTGTCTTGCAGATAAAAGAATGATAAAACCATAACACTATAAATGGAACATGGAATCATGAAAGAAACAACATCGTAATTATATGAATAGTTATAACATACGTCAAGTCATCATAGTAGTTTATTACAGTCATTTAGCAAAAATGTAAAGGAAACATAAAGGAAAATATATCTGAATCCCCCATCCACAAAAGTGCATCTAAACTAGATAACCTCTAAAAGCAAAAGAAGGCTATCCTAATCAATTCAGAAGCTCGAGCACTAATTCACAACTACCGTCCCTACTGCTGCTCTCCCCTAGGCGGAGGAAGATATCCAATCCACTGTGCTATCTTGGTTGGAGTAGCCAGACGCTGCATAGGTCGGGCATAGCCTCTTCATTAGGGGACCATCCTCACTCGTCCTCTACGTATCAGCTAGGTAATGGTGGCCTTACTGTCCTCACCAAGGTCCATGGGCATGGCAGGTGAAGAACCCTCAAAGAGCACCTGGGTGGCGGAGTCCTCGGAAGGATCCGTCTCCGAAAATGATAAGGGGGAGTGGGGCACATACTGGGAGAAGTCCTGAATAGCAGATGCAGTCGGTGAAGTGTGGCGAGTACGCTCCTCATGAGGGTGAGCACGCTCAAAAATGAAGTCATCGCCAAATGGGAAGGCATGAGAGAAACGAAAGCTGGAAACTAGGTGTGTGAAGGGGCGATCCATATACACAAAAAGGCAAACCGAACAACAACCCACAAAGTGATAAGAACGGTGGGCAAGGTTATAATGCATCCCCATATGAGCTCGTCAATGAAGATCACGAATGTCGCCATCGGCCTCTGAAGACGTGACGGAAAGAAAAGATAGAGGGAGTGAAAAACTTAGTAAAGAATCTGAGTAGGGTGTTCTCTATCTTAGTATCATCATCTACGTCCTTAGGAACCTCGGGTTTTCATTCTAAAATAGTGAGCATACATATAAGGTTCAATTTTTAAGTTCTAAGCGTTATTACCGAGGCCCATTCATTTTAATATGCGTCTTTATGAATGCATCATGTTTTTATCATGCCATGCATGTCAATGCTAGACGTAATATAATATATGCGACGTAACAAGTACTCACGAAACATCATGACATGCATTTCTTTATTTTATCTTTTTGGTGACTTAAGCATTATTCTTTCTCTTCTCTTGGGGCCACCCTATGTCTCTCCCTTTTGAGAGCTTCTAGGTTATGAGCTCATACCTAACTAGTTGTCACTAGTTCTTGCTTATCCTAAGATTAGTATAATCTCGACTCCTGGAGTGCAGGTTAGGGGGCTTTTATAATCTCTTTTTGCTAGGGAGATCCGCGTCTACCGAATGGTAGATATTGTCTTCTTTGCCCTTTTGCTAGGGGCGCAAGGTTTTGTTTTCTCCTTTTGCTAGGAAGAAATGTGTCTGATATGTACTGTCGCATCCAATATCAAAATAGTCTAAATCCCCTTATTTGCAATATAAGTAGACTCAGGTCATTCTTCCTCAGGACACATCAGTTATGTTATTGAATTGTAAATACTAATAACAATAAAAAGGCCAGGGGGGGAAGAGTTTGTGATTTTTAGAATGAAACAGAATGAAAGGATTACAGAAACAGAAATAGAATAGAATCACACTTGATCAAAGAATCAATCCCAGACATCATGACTATTGGTAGAATTCATCACAGTTCAAAAGAGTTAATTTTGTATGCTACTCTGTTAATCCGAATCAACTATATAATCATACAGTTTTTACTCAACAATCCTTAAATCACAATCGCAATTTAAATGAATGTCAAATTACGTGCAGTTTGGATTAACCTAAACAACCAATCGGTTATTCAGCCTTTACTTCAATTTCACTAATGAATTCAGTCTTATATCTAATCAGATATAATTCAAACATGATCATGTTAAATAACCAAATCCATAATCGAAATTGAAGTTTAGAAAAGGAAAGCATACATACAAATAAGATTTATACAACAGGAACTCCGAATTCAAACCAACTATCTATGATGTCAAGGATTGAGAGAAGTTTAGCCTTCCATGGACATCTCCATTGGCAAGCTCTCTGTATGAACACCTTGAGTTTGAAAGGAAAAACGAAAATACAAGTTTCTGGTTCTTTATTGTTGATTGAGTACAGAATTGCAAAGGAAACAGAAATTTATAGGCAATCCAATGTCCCTACCCGGATTTCCACTTATCACTAACCTTATCTTATCCAGATTTTCCTGATTTTTGAAATATGATCTAGATAAGATAATCCTCTCTGGATAAGCTTTCCAGAGACATATTATATGCCTTAATTGGATCAGAAATGAGTGAGATATGCCCAATTATGTGAGGAAAGGTCTTGGACCCGCCTAAGCATTAGCTCCGGAACTTGGAAGCCCAATTAAGCCTTGAAACGGACCGAATTTGATGAAGCCTATGAAACCCAAAATTATAAATCTCGGTCTTAGCTTTCAGGAGCCACCAAGATCACCTAAATCCAATATTTGTAGAGCCCAAAATGATCTGTGGAAGACAAAAAGGTCATAGTGAGTGTAAAATCCGAAATTAACCAAATTTCAACAATTAAATCCAATGAGGCCCAATAATGCAAAACTCAATTAAATCATTAGCATTAAACACATATAGAAGCAAATTAGGCCAAGTATGAACAATAATAGATGTCTAAATATTTCTCTATCAAATTCCCCCACACTTAGTCTTTTGCACTCTTGGGCAAAATCCAAAAGTTGAATCATAGGGGCCTAAAAATTCACCATTGGAAATAAGAAACAAACACTTTATTCACAAGAATTCAGAACATATGTATGAACACATTCTTAACATCTCAAGAAGACAAATCCAATCAAAAGATGAACCAAGAGTAATAGAATCTCATTAGGCAAACTCTCAAGTGTTTAGGCTTGTATTTACACTCAAAGCACATCATGAATATTAACACTACCATAAGCTTGACAAGCCTCTAACATCAACATTTGAAATATATGCACATAAAGATCAAAAGGACTTTCCAGGTTGTAGCAGGGTTAAGGTATGGGAAGATATAAGAAAGGATACTAGCTATCAACCTAAGAGACTAGAAGAGCCATGAGGAATGATTCCAAATAAACATGCACAGCTGAACTCCATTTCCATTTTGCCTTTCATATATATATATATATATATATATATATTTTCTTTTTCTTTTTCTCTTCTTCTTTTCTCTTTTTTCACTCCTGCCAAATATGCATTTCTATTATATTTACAACTAAACACAAATTTTTTTTTCATAACGAATACATATATGAAGTAAACAAAACAAGAAAACCTCAAATTGTTGGATAACTCCTACATTTATTTAAGAACCCATTCCAAAGCTCTTTTACTCTCTAAAGTTAAGGTGAATAATTGTTTTTCACTTTATGAGCTTGTAGTGAATTACAAAACAAAGGATGGTTTAAATAGGCTCAAATAGGCACACAATGGAATTAATGCAAGGTAGGCTAATTTGGATAGTAGCATAGAAAAAAAATGGCCTAAATCATCTAAATACATGCATGTGAACCAAAAGCTTCAACAAAAGTTAAGTCAAGTTCTAGAGTGACTAACAAACATGAGTGAAAACACACAAGCAAATAAAAACATAGTTATTCATATGTACAAGGCTCAAAAACTCTCAAGGGATAAATCTATCATAATTGGTCCATCAATTAATCATCAATGCTTACTAAAAATGCATCCATATCATGCCATGAAAACTTGAGCACAAAATCAAAACAAACTTTTTTTTTTATATATATTTTTTTATTTTTTATTTTTTATTTTATTTTTTTAGAAAGACTTAGGAAGACAAAATCCTAATTCTGAAACACTCCCCCACACTTAAATTACTCATTTTCCTCGATGTGATTACAAAACAAAAGATAAAGAAACTTGTGTAATTAAAGAGCGAAGGAGGAAAAACTCCCTTATTATAGTGGACAAATTTGCACTTGAGGATGAGTGGGCTTATCCAAAGATAGCTCCTCTAGTTCCTCCCCTACCAATGCCAGGTTTTCATGAAAATGCTTCAGACAGTGACCATTAACTTTGAAACTCTTGTCACTAGATTCACTTTTGATCTCCACTGTACCATAAGGAAAAATGTTAGTAACAACAAAAGGACCATCCCATCTTGAACGAAGCTTACCGTGCATGAGCTTAAGATGAGAATTGAACAAAAGGACTTTTTGGCCAACAGAGATTTCATAAGCCTCTTAGTTTTCTCCTTTGTCATGAAATTTCTTAGTTTTCTCCTTGTAAAATTTTGAATTCTCATAAGCCTCCAAACGAAGCTCCTTAAGTTCCTGCAACTGAAATTTCCTTTCAACACCTGTTTTATCAAAATCCATATTACAACACTTAACTGCCCAATATGCACGATGCTCAATCTCCACCGGAAGATGACATGCTTTACCAAAAACAACTCGAAAAGGAGACATCCCTATAGGTGTCTTGTAAGCAGTCTTGTGAGCCCAAAGAGCATCCTCAAGCCTACGGCTCCAGTCTTTCCTATTCGGTTGCACTACCTTTTGCAAAATTTTCTTGATCTCCCTATTGAAAACCTCAGCCTGCCCATTAGTTTGGGGATGATAGGCAGTGGAAACTCTATGGACAACCCCATACTTTCGAAGCAAAGCTTCCATGGTCCTATTGCAAAAATGACTCCCTTGGTCACTAATGATAGCGCGAGGCACACCAAACCTACAAAATATGTTAGACTTTACAAAATCTGCAACAACACGGGAGTCATTAGCCTTGGTGGCTTTGGCCTCCACCCATTTGGATACATAATCAACATCAAGCAAAACATATGTAAATCCAAAAAAGGCAGGAAAGGGTCCCATAAAATCAATACCCCAAACATCAAAAACTTCACAAAAGAGAATAGGTTGCTGTGGCATCTCATGTCTACGAGTGATGGCAGATCCGGTTTTCTGGCACTGCTCACAAGTGGTAAAAACCTGATGTGCATCCTTGAAAATGGTAGGCTAATAGAAGCCAGAGTCTAGTACTTTCCTAGCTGTCCGCTGTGGTTCAAAGTGCCCTTCAACAAGGGAAGCATGACAGAAATGAAGTACAGACTGGATCTCATGATCTGCTCTCTAACACTTGATCAATGAATGGAAGAGGAAAATGGTCCTTTCTAGTGGCTTGGTTCAACTTCCTGTAGTCTACACACACCCTCCAACTATTTTGGATTCTAGTTAGAATCAATTCATTGTTCTGATTTTTCACAATAGTTATGTCAGTCTTCTTAGGAACCACTTGCAAAAGACTAACCCACTCACTGTCTGATATAGGATAAATGATCCCTGCTGCTAGCAACTTGCTGACTTCTTTCTTCACTACCTCCAAAATGGTAGGATTCAGCCACCTTTGTGGCTGTCTTACAGTTCTAGCACCATCCTCTAACAATATCTGGTGCATACAAGTGGAAGGACTAATCCCTAGAATATCAGCTAAAGACCAACCAATAGCTTTCTTGTGATCTTTCAACATCTGCAGTAACTTATCTTCTTGATCCGGTTGGAGATCATTTGCTATAATAACTGGTAGCTTATCATTAGCCTCTAGGAAAGCATATTTTAGGTGTGAAGGTAGAGGCTTCAACTCTAAAGTTGGTGGTTGCATAATGGATGGTAATGGTGGTTCTTTCAATTCTGTTGCTGCAACATTCAAATCTGCACAAATATTTTCTATAGCAACAGTTTTTGCATAATCAATCTCCACACTTTTGAACTCTTCACAATCAGCAAATTCATCAAAATCAGCAAAATCATCATATTCAGAGCTTAAATCTGCATAATCATCAATCAGAAAATCAATGACATCAAGATAGAAAAGAGAATGCTCTTCTGAAGGATGTTTCATTGCTTCAAAAATATTTAATTGTACAACATCATCACCAAACTCCATAGAAAGAGTTCCTGCATCCACATCCATCTTAGTTTTTACTATTTTCAGAAAAGGTCTTCCCAAAATCAGTGTGGGTCCATTGCTGGACATTTCATCTTCCATTTCCAGAATGTAGAAATCGGCTGGGAAAATCAACTCATTTACCTGAACAAGCACATCTTCAAGCACACCTGCTAGATGTGTAGTGCTCCTGTTGGCTAGTTGGATTACTACACCAGTTGGTTTCAAATCTCCAAGCTTCAATGATCTATAAACTGATGTAGGCATGACATTTATGGAGGCACCTAAATCTAGCATTGCATTCCCAAATTTAGAGTTGCCTATGGTGCAAGGGATGGTGAAAGTACCTGGATCTCTGCACTTCTTGGGTATATTGGGCTGAATCAATGCAAAAACATTTCTACCCATGCTCACCTTTTCATGACCGTTCAACTTCCTTTTATGAGTGCATAACTCCTTAAGAAACTTTGCATATTTGGGAATCTGCTTTATGGCATCCAAGAGAGGGATGTTGACTTCTACTTTCTTAAAAGTGTCAAATAGCTCCTTATCTACTTCAGCTGCTTTTCTTGTTTAAGCTATTCTGTTGGGAAAAGGTAATGGAGGTATGAAATTAGAATATGTAGCACTTGACTTTTTCTGAGTTTCCATTTTTTTTGCTGCATCATTTTTTTTTGTTTCCTCGGCGCTAGATTCAATTTTCTGTTTCTCCATTTCTAACTCCTTACCACTTCTCAATGTAATTGCACTCACATTTCCTTTTGGATTGATGACTGATTGAGAAGGGATTTGGCCAGAACCTTCTGACTGCATTTTGTTGACTGAAGTTGCCAACTGTCCAATTTGTGTCTGCAAGTCTTGCATTGTAGAATTCACATTTTGCTGGAACTGTAGGTTACTGGTCGCCATCTATTTCACCAAATCCTCTAATGTAGGATCTGAACTGGTACTTTGCATGGGTTGCATCACATTCTACTGCATATTCTGCTGCTGTCTAAATGGAGATGGTTGGTACTTATTGGTTTGACTTGGACTTGGTCCGGGTGTTTGAAATTTTTATTGCTGTGGTACATTTTGCTGCACAGGACCATATCTCAGGTTAGGATGATCTCTCCACCCTGGATTGTACCTCTTAGAAAATGGATCATACTTTTGCTGTTGTTGAGGTCTCAGATGGTTGCCGTTGTCGCGCCATCCAATGAACATTCCGCCATCGCAAATGAGTCTTGTACTCCTGGATCAGTTTCTTGTAATGTAGGACATGCATCAGTATAATGACCTGTGGTGGTACATATGCCGCATACTTGTGAAGGACACTGATTTGCTGTATTGATTTACTGGTGTTGTCCAACAGCTAGCTGTCTTATAAGAGATGTAAGCTCGGTTATCTTATTTTCCAGCCTCTGATTATCAGCAGCTGCAGTCAGCTTATTGACTCCCTTAGCTGGTGCAAAAGATCTTAAGCCAAACTGCTGTGAGTTGGTTGCCATGTTAGCAATTAGAGTTCTGGCTTCTGCAGGTGTCTTGTCCATCAATGCTTCACCACTTGCTGCATCAATCATATTTCTATCATTTTGAATCAGCCCTTCATAGAAATATTGGATGAGAAGCTGTTCATTAATCTGGTGGTGAGGACATGTTGCACACAACTTTTTGAATCTTTCCCAGTACTCATATAAAGTCTCCCTAGAGAACTGCCTGATACCACAAATATCTTTTCGGATAGATGCTGTTCTGGATGCAAGGAAGAACTTCTCTAAGAACAATCTCTTCATTTCTTGCCATGTAGTAACAGAACCTGGATGAAGATAATACAACCAGTCCTTTGCTTCAGCATCTAAAGAGAAAGGAAATGCTTTCAATTTGATATGCTCTTCAGGCACTCCTTGAGGTCGCATGGTGGAGCACACAACATGAAACTCCTTAAGATGCTTATTAGGATCCTCTCCTGCAAGACCGTGAAACTTGGGCAGCAAATGGATTAGACCAGACTTAAGCTCAAATGGCACCTCTAACTTAGGATATTGAATACACAAAGGCTGATATGCAACATCAGGTGCAGCCAATTCTTTCAAAGTTCTATTAGCCATGTTATCAATACTAATTTCAGATACAAGAACACGGATATCAAATGCACAATTAGATACAGAATCACTCAAATTAACACTTTGATTACCACCAGCAACACTATGAAAAGCCAAATTCCTATTCACTCTATTCAATCTATGAAAGGTTCTATCGATTTCAAGATCATGTGCATATAATTCACCAGGATCAGACCTTGTCATGCACACATACACAAAAAGCACAGCTAGAATTCAGGAACACAACTCAAAATAGCCTATATACTGCAAAATATAATAGAAATTGAAAAGTCCTACCAATTAATTTTTTAAAAAATAAACAACACCATAGAAGTACTCTAAAATACTAGGGAAGTAATCTGACTAATTTTTTCATTTTTAAAAATAGAAAAAATAATAAAAAATTAAAAAAGTGGTCTAAATGAAGGATTTTTGGAAAAATAAGCATAGCAAGACAATTACTCCGATAATTCTCTTGGGTCTATTACTTTTTTTCTGATTTTCTAGAATTTTTTTGAGGTTAAATGAGTTAGTCAAAAAATACCTGTATTTTCTGCAGCAACAAGAAACAACAGCCTGCAACACCACTGTTAGTGAAATACAGAAGCAGAAATATGTGCAGAATTATTTGAAACACACATATATAACAAGATCAGATAACATAATATGCATCCCCGGCAACGGCGCCAAATTTTGATATGTACTGTCGCATCCAATATCAAAATAGTCTAAATCCCCTTATTTGCAATATAAGTAGACTCAGGCCATTCTTCCTCAAGACACATCAGTTATGTTATCGAATTGTAAATACTAATAACAATAAAAAGGGGGGGAAAGAGTTTGTGATTTTTAGAATGAAACAGAATGAAAGGATTACAGAAACAGAAATAGAATAGAATCACACTTGATCAAAGAATCAATCCCAAACATCATGACTATTTGCAGAATTCATCACAGTTCAAAAGAGTTAACTTTGTATGCTACTCTGTTAATCCGAATCAACTATATAATCATACAGTTTTTACTCAACAATCCTTAAATCACAATCACAATTTAAATGAATGTCAAATTACGTGCAGTTTGGATTAACCTAAACAACCAATCGGTTATTCAGCCTTTACTTCAATTTCACTAACGAATTCAGTCTTATATCTAATCAGATATAATTCAAACATGATCATGTTAAATAACCAAATCCATAATTGAAATTGAAGTTTAGAAAAGGAAAGCATACATACAAATAAGATTTATACAACAGGAACTCCGAATTCAAACCAACTATCTATGATGTCAAGGATTGAGAGAAGTTTAGCCTTCCATGGACATCTCCATTGGCAAGCTCTCTATATGAACACCTTGAGTTTGAAAGGAAAAATGAAAATACAAGTTTCTGATTCTTTATTGTTGATTGAGTACAGAATTACAAAGGAAACAGAAATTTATAGGCAATCCAATGTCCCTACCCAGATTTCCACTTATCACTAACCTTATCTTATCCAGATTTTCCTGATTTCTGAAATCTGATCTAGATAAGATAATCCTCTCTGGATAAGCTTTCCAAAGACATATTATATGCCTTAATTGGATCAGAAATGAGTGAGATATGCCCAATTATGTGAGGAAAGGTCTTGGACCTGCCTAAGCATTAGCTTCGGAAATTGGAAGCCCAATTAAGCTTGTGAAACCCAAAATTATAAATCTCGGTCTTAGCTTTCAGGAGCCACCAAGATCACATAAATCTGATATTTGTAGAGCCCAAAATGATCTGTGGAAGACAAAAAGGTCATAGTGAGTGTAAAATCCGAAATTAACCAAATTTCAACAATTAAATCCAATGAGGCCCAATAATGCAAAACTCAATTAAATCATTAGCATTAAACACATATAGAAGCAAATTAGGCCAAGTATGAACAATAATAGATGTCTAAATATTTCTCTATCAGCGTCTCATGTCACTTTACCTTTAGCATGTTATATTAAGATACAAGAACACAATTTATCATATAGTGTCACATGCTTTCATATTACTTTTATACATGCATCTTAAACGTTCCAATTAGAATTATAACATGCTATAACAATCTTTATGCAAACATAATCATTACATAAACCTCTAGCACATATATGCATATTACATCATAAAGCAAACACATCATGATAATTCCTTAATCGGTTAAACCCAACTTTCGCATTTATTCTTTTATGCATCTAAGGGGTCAATTCTAATGATTCTCACTAATATTTAAGCTTATGAACAGCACCAAACAGCATCATATAGTTTGGACAGAATTTATTAAATTCCATTACAGGGTTTTACAAGCTACATCTTTGACCCTTTCTAAGTTTTCGACTTTCCCTAAGATGCTAAAATTAATTCCTAAACCAATTGAGTTTAATGTAACATCCTAATTTTTAACCTAATACTCTAGAACATATTTAGGTTAATCATTAGTCTATTACTCTTTTAGTCTCATTCCTTACAACCTTTCATTAAAATACTTAGCGGAAAATATGAATAAATTTTTCTTTTTGAAACTTGAAAGCAAAACGCAAGCCGCGCACTAACCTAATGTTCGTCATAACCATAACGTGCAAGAAAAAGTAACTACACCATTGATAATCATGAAACATAGTATTATACATAACAATCATAATAACATCACATCTTCATAGATACATAGACTACTAACATCATTGTACCATCATTTACATCAAAACATGCCCATATATGTGAAGTCATCCTTATCCACCTATGAGGTTAGATAGGTGTCAACCCAAAAGCTAAGCTATCTATGCTCCTACAGCGACCCTCTGCCCCGTCTGCTAGTGTGATCCTTAAGCATGAGTCTCAGAAGGAGTTACGAACCTCATTGTAATCCTCGTCTAGAGACGACACGGAAGAAGAGGAAGGGATGAGAAACTCATTCAAGATTCTCAGTAGGGATTCCCAACTCTAACAGAAATGTCATCATCGTTGTCCCCAGCCACTTCGGTTTTAATTATGAAAAAGGTGTACATGCATAAGGATTGGTTTTAGGCTTTTCAAATCTATTTATCCGAAGTGGGTGTCTTTTAGTATGTGTCTTAATGACAAGAATGCAACAGATATTTGATGAATGCATGACAATACCATATGCACATTAACACAAAAGTCGTAATACTTGGGCACATCATAAGGAAACATAAATCATATACGTGGCATAAAAAGGCATAGTACTTTTCATGTGACATCTTTCTCATAAGTAAAACTCTTAAGTTCTTTTTCTTAAAGACCACCCTCTTAACATATCCACCAAAAGTCCAACCGATTCACCGCCCTGATAACTGTCACCAAACTACATCTCACCTATCGCCTAGGAATGAGCTCAATCCTAACTAGTCGTCACTAGATTTAATATGGGCTAATAGAGGGGGTATACAGAACTTTCTTGAATCACCTATCTTAGGATCATTTCCTTCTTTGAAACGCTCTACTGGTATCTAGTACACAGCGGATTGTCCGCTTTGGCAAGATCAATGTCAATACCCTCACGGATTTGTTTCCTCCCCACCGAAGCGAAAGAAATGTGTCTCAGTGTTATGTCACATCTGTTCTGGGGGTGCTCGGCCGAACCGGTGTCACCCAGAACCTCTCCTGGGGGTGCTTGGCCGAACCAGTGTCACCCAGGAGTTTTTGCAAAATTTTCTCAAATCCTTTAGTTTGATAGAAAATTTGGCAGCATAACGGCATACACTGGATTTCCTTCAAACTTGCTTTATGCCACGAAACATATAGAGCATGCATAGCCATTCAACATCACCATAAGACATCAATGTCATATAGTCAAACTCATCATAATATATACATCATCACGTTATTGCTTTAACATTCTCAGAGGATAGCATGCTCCTAACCAGTTTGCTGGAATCAAGGGCCGGGCTCAGCTAATGCGTATGCTATGCTCAAGTCATTCTCAGGTAACACTACGGCTCATTATGCTCTTGATCCTACGGTATCTTATGCTTTGACCTTTATGGGCCTTAAACTTGTGATGTAATTAACCTATCATCTTCCATCAAACTTTTATGCACCTAAGGGTTCTCTTTTGACAAATCTTATTATTATTTATGCTCTCTATTAAATCTGAACATCATCATTCCTTAGGGGCAGCATTATAAACTTATAATTGTGGGGTCCTAGAACTTATGTTTTAGACCCTTTCTAGGTTCTGTCTTCGCCTAAGGCGCTATAAGTTAAACCTAAACCAATTATGAGACATTCCTATGACTAAGAACTAATTATAAACCATGTCCACCATATTATGAGGTTGCTGGACAGATTCTAAAAATTAAATGTTCTAAGAGTTCTAGAATTACGGTTCTACGGTTTTCTAGTTACTAGTTTCTCTATAGGTGCTAAAACTCAATCCTACTTCAATTGTAACCAAATTTTTCATGATTAAACAATCCTAATCTGATTATATTCCCATTGAAACAGTTTGGGCAGTGTCCAAAAATAAATGGGTTAAAACTATGCTAAATCTTGACTTTAAGGTTTTTCTAGAAAGCTAGTTTCTCTCCTATCATGCATAGAAATGTTCCTACTTCAACATACATAATTTTCACACATTATAACACATCAAAACATCATCACACAACAACAAACTCATCATGACAAGGCCGAAACACCAAGTCCCTAAGAAAGTGCATAACTTGATGTTTCTAAGACATATAAGGTGCTAGTTTCTCTTGAAACCAAATTAGAACCTTTAAAACTGTTTTGCAAACCAATTTATTTTATAAAAGAGGCTAAAACATCCTTAGGTCGGTGACCACTTGATCCCTCCTTAAAGAGAGTTAAATTCATAGAATCTTGCTGGTCTTAAACTCAAACAAATTCATGAGATTTAAAAGGATTCTTAAAATTTGACTTATTGGTCCTTGAAGCTAGATGAAACTCATTCCAAGTTCATCATCACTACAAGGCCGAGTTTATGCACTCAAAGAATGCTCCCACATTAAACTTTAACTTGAGATAAAATGGGCAAGTCTTTGAGCTCTAAGGTCTTTAAGTGATGACATAATTTAAACATGCTATGCACTTCATTTTATTCTTTATTACAAAGTAAAGTGAGAGCTTAAGGTAGATATGCAAGACTTGAATTATAAATATGCAAAGCTTGAATTAAATATGCAAGACTTGAAATATAAATATGCAAAACTTTAAAATATAAATATGCAAGTTCATTTCTTTATTTTAGTGCTCTAGGCCGAGCAACAATCGACTTTAAGGCCGAAATAGAAAGGCTTTGAGATTTAGTTAAGTGATAATGCAATTCTCATTTTAAATCTTTATGTTCTTTAGTGATGAAAAGTAGATATGCTAGACAAGAATGTAAATATGAGATGCACTCCATTCTTTATCCTTTAACTTTAAGTGATGGCTTGGAAATTAAATATGAATGCAAAGTTCAAAGTAAATATGTAATGCATAAGCTTGAATTTAAATATGAATGCTAGTCCATTTTATTTCTTATTAGAGCTCATACAAGACTTTTGAATGAACTTAAACCTCAACCCAAACTTATCATGACAAGATAAAGTAAAAACAAGAGTGAACCTCAAGGGTTCCTTAAAACACAAAGTTTCTTTTCTTGAAATGTAGACATAAATGACATTTTTATTAAAACTCAAGCTCTATAGGCCTCATTGTGATGAACACATAGTCATCATCTAGAAGCCCTCATCATCAAGCCATTGTGAACCTTATTGGCCATCATGGCCGAAAATGTGAAGAAAGAAAAAGAAAAGGAAAAGGAACCGAAACTTTTAAGAGGAAAAGGAAACACTTGAAACTCTAGAGACCATGATCTTGGTGATGCATTAGCACCAACATCATGAGTCCTCATCATTGAGTTCATGTGACCATTTTAAAACATCATCAAAGTGAAAGGTTTCAAGGATTCAAGAAGAAAAACTAAAAACATCTTTAACTCAAGAACAAAGATCAAGCTTTAGAGATTATTCAAGTGATGAACATCATCATGAAACCTCATTATCAAGCTCTCATTCCCTTGTTCTCAAGGCCCATGGCTGAAACAAAGAAGGAGAGGAAGAAGAAAAGAAGTTCTAAAAAGATTCAAGAGAAACTATGAACACATAAAGAGATTAAGAACTTTAAATGAAAGAAACTCATGAAAGAAAATCCCTACCAAGTGATTTGGAGATTGGGATGAGAGAAGAGGATGAAGAACTTGAAGAACTTGAAGAACTTGAAAACTTGAACTTGAGAGAAAAAGGAAACTTTGAAGTGCTCTTTGAAAACTTACACTTAGCAAATGAACCCAAAATGATGCAAGTTCACCCAAGCAAGCTATTTATAGAGAAATGAAACAAATGCAAGGTGCAAGGAGGGAGGAGGGCTTCAGCCATCAGCACAAGGGCAGCCCATGAGTTCCATGAGGTGAGATAATGTGGTCTTGAGGCATGGTGTGGTATGGTTCAAAGTATGGTGAGGTATGGTTCAAAGTATGGTGAGGTATGGTTCAAGGTATGGCTTCAAGCATGGTTCTTTGAGTGAGAAACAAATCAACATGTGTTATACATAGGAGAGAGATGGCCGAATGTGCTTCAGCCATGGGGGGAGGATTTCTTGCATTTTAATTGTGGTTTAGAGTTGTGTTTAGGTGTATCTTTGATTAGGATTAAGATTAGGAATTTGTAAGAAAGTGTTTAGGTGAGAAAATGGGTAATCAAGGTTGTCAAGACATATTTAAGGAGTGTTCTTACATCATTAGTGAGTTATAAACTCATGTTAGTGCATAAACAATTCTAGACACAATTCCTTGATTTAAGGAATTGGAGAGAGAAAACACTATTCAAGATTCCAAGAGTGAAATCTTGAGTTTTAGAAAAGAGCTTTAAATCTAATCTATGCAATCTTAGGTTCTAATCAATTTTAATAATTTATTTTGACTCTAGATTAATTATGGAAATTAATTAATCTTTGATTAGAGCCTAATATTGCTTAGGTTTACTTAATTACATCATTAAGCTCAAAAATACTATTCTAGGGGTAAAATCGTAATTTTATACTAAAATTGCCCGGGACCACCGGGACTCAAACAGATGCTTTGAAACATGTAAAAATATGGTTTTAAACCTTTGGGGAAAGTTTCGGGCTCAAATGGCACCTTTACCCGCATAAAACGCTATAGGGGTATTTTGGTCATTTTGACCCGAAATTGCAGAAAATGAGACTTTTGTCTCCAGAACCACTCAAGGGCCATTCAATCCCCTTCAAACATTGAGTTGGCCCTTCAAGGACTGCCGGGTCGGTCATCCTCGAATTCCGGGCTGAAAATGACCTCAGGGGCATTTTGGTCATTTTCCACTCAGACAGAAAATCGGGGCGTTACATTTAACACATATACACCTAATATAACACACTTCTATTATTTTTAAACATGCTGAAACAGAAACTATAGTTTCATCCTTAAGAGTTCTAGAAATCACATTTTTATGGTTTTCTAGTTACTAGTTCCTTTTTTAATGCTAAAGACCAATCTTATACCAAATGTTACCAAGTTTTTCATGATCAAACAATCCCAAACGGAATTTTATCTTATTAAAACAGTTTTTGCAGTGGCTATAATTAGGTTAGTCAAAGACTTGCTAAAATCCAACTTTATGGTTTTCTAGAAAGCTAGTTTCCTTCCTAACATACATATAATGGTTTTTACCTTAATAATTATAATTTTGCACATTCTAACACATCAAACAGCACCATGCAACAACAAACTTGTCAAGGCAATAACCAAAAAGTTAAATTCCAAAGGACACCTTAAATCATATTTCTAATACAAATAAATTACTAGTTTCTCTTGGAATCAATTTAGGACTTCTACAACTCTTTGAAACTAATTTATTTTATTAAAGGTGATAAAATTAACCTTAGGGCAGTAGCTAAATTAAAACATTCTTGAAAGAGGTTTAGTCCATAAAATCATGTTTGTAGTATTCTTTACAACCTTCAGTGCTTAAGAAAGTCTTAGGACATAGATTATTGGCCTTTGTGACTAAATGAAAATTATATCAAGCTCATCATCATCACTTGGCGAATTTATGCATTCACAAGAATACCTCCACATCCCAGCTTCTTCTTGAGATAAAGAGGGCAAGTCTTTGAGCTCTAGGAACTTTTAGTGATGGAAAAATCATAAACATGCTATGTACTTCATTTTATTCTTCATTATAAAGTAAAGTGAGAGCTTTAAAGTAAATATGAGATGCAAGTTCAATTCTTTATTTTAATGCTCTCAACCCCGCACAAATCGACTTTAAGGCCGAAATAGGTGAGCTTTGAGCTTAGGCTATTTAGGTGATGACATAAATATAAACATGAAATGCAAAGCTGGAAATTTAAAGCATTAAATTTAAACATGAAATGCAAGTTCATTTTATGTTTTACTAGAGCTCATATAAGACTTTAAAGGAACTTAAACCTCAATCCCAAACTTATCTTAACAAGATGAAGCAAGCTTTAGAGTTCTTTGTACCAAAGTTTTCAATGAAACCTTATGGTGTCAACTTCATCATCAAGCTCAAGGAATGGATTGAAAGGAAACCCAATCAAACACTAACACTATCTTAAGAACCGAAAATGGGTTAAGTTAGAGAACTAAACTTTGAGCTTTAGAGATCAATTCCTTGATGACAACCAAGCCATATTAAAGTGCTCTCATCATCAAGCTAATATTTTTGCATATTTCTTTAAATAAGGCTGAATCATTAAGGAGAAAAAGGAAAGAGAGGTTGAAACCTGTAACACCCTAAAAATTATCTAAAAATTAATTTGAACTTTATTAGTCATAATTTCAAAAATTTGATAGTTTGAACAATGATGAGGACGATCTAACGGATTTATAAAAAAAAAAAATTATGAATAGTAACTTACGGGCCCCTCAGGCCTGCCGAGACAGCCGAAACCCTAGAATTGGGACCTGGAGATGCCCGAAATTGAGAAATTATATGATTATGGTTAGAAATAGGTAGAAATAAAGATTTTATACCCGAAATTATTTTTCGGGCAATGTTTGATTTCCCGGGTACACTGTTTTACCCGTTCGGTAAAATTTCAGTGTGCGATTTCTAACACCGAAAGATAGTTTTATCTTTGTAAAAGGATAATGTTTATCCTTTAGAGCCAAGTGTAAGGCTAGGATTTAATCTTGGATTACAAGATCAAATCCTAGCCATTCATCTTGTTTTCTTTTAAAAAGAATACACACATCATATTAAACAATTATTACAACCTAATTTAATATCATTAAAAGCCATAAAACTTACCTTTGAAGCTTGCAATTCTCGGCCATTTCAGAGAGAATACAGCCACCATTGTTATCTTCTTCATAAGCTCAAGTTTTAATTTCCAATCACTAAAACACTAACCTAGAGTTCATAAAACCACAAAGTTCCTTCACAAAACTTGTTCTACACCTCAAACCCTAAAAATCTAACCGATTGAAATCTCAAATCCTCACTTTAATACCTGACTTCCCCATTTGCCTAAGGAAGGTTTAGGACTGAAATTGGTGTCTTGAAGTGAAGGGAGATCATTTAGAACATCCTTTGAAGTATCAAGCTCAAAAGCTTTCCAAGTAGGGTTTTCTTTGGCCTTTTTCTTTCAAAACTTTTTTGAACAATTATTACTGGTTTCAACTCAAAATTTCTGGTTAATTTGGTTGATATTATGTTGATATTGATGTATGAATTTTGGTGAAGTGTTTGGATGAGGTTAGAAAGATCATTTTGTCAAAAGATGTTGAGTGATACTTGCTGGATTTTCGATTTTCTTACAGGCTGTGTGTGATCATGAATTTTCTGGGCTTGTTGTGTGCAATTTCGTCATCTGAAAAAAATATATGTTGGAGTTAACATCGTTAGCTAGTCCTACGAAATTTCTTGGGTTTTTATTTTGAGTCAAACTGCCTTAGAAAAATCAAGAACTAAAATTAAGCACATGCTGCCTAAAGTGTTGGAACAAAAAACTGTAAATTTGGCTAATTTTGTGACCATATCAAATAATGGAATTATCACATGAAAGTTTTACAGGGTATTAGAGACATATTGAGGTTTTACCAGGATTTTTATTTCAAATTTTCTGGGTTCAATTTCTAGGGTTAAAAATTATGAATTTTGGTTCTTGAGCTGAGGTTGAGTGGTTTTTGACCACCAAATTTTTCTAATTTTGTTAACATAGTTAGAGAACTCTTTTTACCCTGAAATTTTTACAGATCCTTAGGGAAACATTGAAGTGTCTTCAATAATTTTTATAACCTCTAAATTGATTGTTTGATGTGCAAATAAATTTGTGCTACCATGGTGTAAAATCTGCCCACTTGCTGGAAGTGAACCAAAGACTTGAAGTGATAATGTAATGGTATTTTGGTTCTAGTATGACATGAATACTTGATGTTAAATATTTGGCGATGTGACTTGTGATGTATAAATGCATACTAGAGGAAGTAAAGATTGGTTTATGAAGCATGATTGAAATCACAAGGTGAATGAATGTTTATATGTGTTTTATACATGCATTGGAAAGAAAGTGAATGATATATTGAATTAAGTTCTATAACCATAAATAAACATGAGATCCTCTATGACTTGTCAAGGGCAAATAAGAAACATGAGATCCTCTATGACTTGTCAAGGACAAATAGAGAAACATAAGATCCTTTCGACTTGTCGAGGGCAACTTAGAGAGAGATGAGATCCTTTCGACTTGTCGAGGGCAAATAGAGAAGGATGAGATCCTTTCGACTTGTTGAGGGCAAATAGAGAGAAAAATGAGATCTTTTTGACTTATTGAGGAAAAATAAAGATAGATGAGATCCTCTTCGATTTGTCAAGGGCAATTAAAGATAATTTCCCTACCTTTAGTATATACATATTTGTATCATATCGAATCATTTTGATTGACATTATTTACTATGATTATGAGCTTGTGATAAATGTGTACACAATGATTGATTCTTAAAAACAACCCACTTCGAAAATATGATTTGGAACTTTAAAAATGAACCTTATTATGTAATGCTTTCACTTTTTTTTTTATAAACCGAAGTGGCTAGGACGATGGTGATGACATTATGATTGTGTATTAGGGGGAGTTGCCTTACCGAGAATTATAAAATTCTCACCCCTATTTTGTGTGTTCTCGTGTCGTCTCTAGGTTGATCCAAAGAATGGTGAAGACACTACAAGAAAAACTATACTGGAGTTGCAGTAGTTTAGTAGTGGATGTGTTTATTTTACCATAACTGTATTGTGGTTATATATATGTAAATGTAATAGAGAACGGATGTGTTAAGCTCATAGAAGAGCTTCCCTAGTGTACTTAACCTTGTATTAAATAAATGTTTTGGTTTTCCTTGCTATATATATATATTTCAATAGAACTACGACATAGTTATCTCCCAAATCAATCAAACTGGCTATAGATAATTATTGAAAGGTCCGTTAATTTATAAGTAACAACTCTCGAGTCTGATGTCATGACTTAAGGATGACGTTGTACTTGGGAGGATGTTACAAAGCCAAAATGAAGAAAAGGCACCATCTTGGAACTCTAGAGACCATGATCTTGATGATACATCAACACCAACATCATGTGCTCTTATCATTGAGTTATTTTTCATTCAAAGCAAACATCAAAAACCAAATCCATTACAAGGAAAGAAAAGGAAAAACTGAAAACATTCTTGGTCCAAGAACCAAGTTCCAAGCTTTAGAGGTTACACAAGTGATGACTCTTGTAACGACTAGTCTATCTGCATTTTCTCTGATAAAATAATTAATTGTGAGTAATCAGTAGGGATTTTAAGAATTTTGGTCGACACAATTAGGATCAGAACAATATAAGGATTCTGTTAAAAAAAATGAAAATTAATTAAATATTAATAAAAATTTAGAATAATAATATTTTAATCAGTAATATAGGATGAGATCTTATAAATGATATTAGGGCAAAATAAAAATTAGGATGAGGTTAAAATGATAATTTTACCCGATAAAGTTTTTTTTATGTCAATCGGGTACCGAAATGATAAGAAACGGTATACCGAAATGGTAATAACCGGTATACCGAAACATCTAAATTGGTTCAATTAATGGACATGATCATATCTTAAATAAATTTTTACTTAGAATAATCAAATAAATATAGATATTCCTAATACTGATAGAAGGCAAATTGATCTGGAAAGATCAATTCCCTTACTTTCTCTCCAAGTTAGTGATATTATGAAAAGGAAAAAGGGAAATGAATAATCATTCCTTCCCGGTTTCTTTAAGCTTCACATTTTCTTCTTTCTTCCTCCATCTTCTTCAAGTTCTTGTTATTCAAACTCCATGAAAGCTCCATATTCTTGGAAAATACACTTAGATAAATACTTTATCTACATCAAACTCAAGCCAAAACCTTTGTTTTTCCCCTTTAAATATGTCCAAACAATGGTGATATAGATTTGGAAAGTGGGTTTGAGGCTTGGATTAGAGGAGAAAAGCTAGAGAAATTCTAGTCTATTGCTTGGTGATTGTTTGGCTAGTTTCTTAATATAAATCCTTGAGATATGTTTGAAATTATTTTATGAAATCTGAAATTTATCTTCAAGATTCATATATATGTGAGTTGGATGAATATAAAGGATGCAATAGATATGAGTTTTGAATTGGTTTGCAGGATTTTCGGATTTCAATGGGGCAGCATTTGTTCATGAATTTTCTGACCTAGTTAGAGGCTTTAGATTGAGCTGAAAATTTTATATGATGTAGCTAACATGTTAAGGCATCTTCAGTAAAATATTTTGAGGTATTCTGGTCACTTTTGCTATGTTAAAAAAATCTAGAACCGAAATTGTACCTATGCTGCCTGAACTATTGGAACTGAAGCTGTAAATTTGTCTATTTTTGTTGCCATAGAAAATGACTGATTTTTCCTTTGAAATTTTTACAGCATATTAGAGACATCTTAAGGTTTTACTAGGATTTTTATTCCTAATTTTCTGGTTTCACGTTCTAGGGTTAAAAATTAGGGAATTCGGGAATTTAGCTGAGAATCGGTAGTCTCTGACAACCAAATTTGTCTAATTTTGTTAACATAGCTAGAGAACTCTTTTTACTATGAAATTTTTATGGAACCTTTTGGGCGCATTGAGGTGTTATTGAGAATTTTTATAGTCTTCGATTTGATGGTTTGAATTGCATATTAAATTGTGCTACAAATATATGAAATCTGCCATTGTGCTGAAAATAAATTGATGCTTTGAATTGATGAAATACTGGCATCTTGTACTAGTATGACATGAGCACATGAACAGAATATGAATATCTCATAAGACATCAAGAGGTTTTAATAGAATATCTCATACACATTTAGTAGATTTTAACAAAATATCTCATAGGAATTCAAGAGACTTTAAGGAAATATCTCATAAGAGTTTAATAAAATTCCAAGGAAATCTCAGGCAAATATAAGAAACCGAGCTTCATAAAGAGAGGGAACGTAAGAAAATAAGTCTCACACAAAGAGAAGGAAATCAAGAAAACAAGCTTTACATAATAATTAATTGCTTAATGGTAAGCTCATGGATTCACGGATAGTAGTAGACATGCTACGCCTTTAGAACTATATCAGCTTGTAATCGCGATGGCGTTACATCGTTATGAGAAAAGGATGTACTGAGAATAGCAAGGCTATTCTAGATAAGATGTAGTATACGTACTCCATCTAGTGAACTATATTAGGTTGTAACGTGATGACCTTGCATCATTAACAGTACGATCCACAGAGAAGTATATCAGAAGAATCCTATGAGTTCTACTATCAAGCCTAAACTTTAATAATAAGATCATGTCAGGGAGGAAATGAAATGGATAAAACAAAATGAAGTAAATCAAGTTAAAGGGATGAACTATATCAGATTATAACACAAGGTGTTACAAAGAAAAAATTGAGATTGATGTATTGAGAAGAAAATGTTTTGAGATCTATATCAGGATATAGTACGAGATACTATATCAAGTGAAGTATATCAGATTGTAACACGAGGTGTTACAGCAGAGGCAATACATCAAAAGAGAAGTATATCAGAAAATCATAAGTAATTCTTTTCTAAGCCTAAAGTTGTTCATGAGCTTATGATAAAGAAATAATGAAGTAAACGAGATAATATTATACGAACAACCAGAATAAGAGAAATTTTAAGACTATGTCGGATATTACTGTGTAGTATACTGGTATTTTTCCTATTGGGACTCTTTGATTCTCATTCCTACTGTTATCATATTTTTTTCTATAGATTGCGATGATCATGATTTATTTTGTGGAGATTCTTAGCTGGTATTGGCACTATGGTCCAGACGTTTTGATGAATCGATGACAGAGAATTAATTAGTTCTTTTATTTTGTTTTGATGAATTTTGAGTAGTGCCTTCCCTAGACTAGAGGGTTCCTGCATGAACCAGGGTAAGGGTTTGATATAATTACAGGATATTATTGATTAGTAATCGGTCAGTTCAATTATGTATTTTCGACATATTATTTATGTTCAAACTTAGCGTCATAGAGAGGAAGCGCTTTATGTTTGTCATGAAAGGCAGGCTCATATATAACAATATATGTACACTCTTCCAAGATCAAGTAGAGTTTACAAGTAACAACTACTCACTATAAGGTTATGGCTTAAGCATAAGTTTATGGTGTGACGGGTGTTACAACTCTCATGATCATCATCTTGAAACCCTTATCATCAAGCCAATATTCTCAAGTTCCAAAAGGCTCCAAGGCCGAAAAATAAAGAGAAAGAAAGAAGTTCCAAAAAGCTAAGAGAAACCAACAAAACTTGCCTTTTAACAAACATCAAAAGATTAAAGCACTTTAGAACAACATTTCCTACCAGGTGGTGAAGAGAAAAGCTTGGTTTTTGAAGTGAAGATAAGAATAAAACTTTCTTCCAAAGTGGGCTTGTGGTTTTGGCCAAGGTGAAGAGGAAAAGAGAGTGAGGTGTTTTCTTTGAGCTTTGTGTTTAGGAGATAGTGTATGGTTGAGAGGTGGTGATATGAGGTTAAAGTGTAGTGGTTCTTTGTGGGCTTGGAGGAGGTGAAGAAGATGAGAGGAAAAGAACTTTTGAACTTTGAGAGGAAATGAGAGAAACTCAAGAATGCTCTTTGAAACTTACTCTTGGCAAATGATCAAAATGTGACCAAGTTCTTCCAAGCATGGTATTTATAGAAAAAAAATTAACGGTGAATGAATGGAAGGAGAGGTCATGGCAATGTGCAGCCTTGGGGGGGATATCTCATTAATTTGTCATTTAAAGGCATGGTTCAAGGCATGGTGGAGTATGGTTCAAGGCATGATGAGGTATAGCTCAAAGTATGGCTATTTGTATGTAAAAATAAATCATCATACAATGAAAAATGGGGGAAGGTGGCTGGTCATGGTTAAGGAGAATAGAGGGGGATTTTGTCATTTAAATGTTGGTTTAGAAGTGTGTTTAGGGGTTGATTTGGTTTGGCCTTGGATTAGGAGTTGAAATTGAGTGTTTAAGTGGGAAAGTGTAATATCCTAATTTTTAACCCAATACTCTATAACATATTTAGGTTAATCATTAGTCGGTTCCGTCATAGTCTCATCTTTACTTTAAAATACTTAACGGAAAATATTGGTAAAATTTTTTTTGAATTTATAAAAGCAAAGTGAGAGCCGCGCGACACGATGAGCAATAAAGCATGGATGGAAATAAAGCAAACATCTCATAACATCATAACATAAGGCAAGTAAAGGCACATCTCAATAAAATTGAACTGCATATTTATATATAATATGATATGCCCACTTATGTAGAGTGAGACTTAGTTTGGTACAACTATAATAGAAATACATGGAAAATGAAAGTACAACAAAGGCATAAAAAGAAACTCTCCTAAATTTAGTGTGCCTACAAATAGATAGCCTTAAGACAAAAGGAGGCTATCCAGGCCTAGTCAAAGCTCGGGCACCAGAACGCAATGGTCGTCTCCTACTGCGGGCCTCTCTGGAAAGGAGGGATGTATCCGATCCACTAGGCTATCTTGGCCGGGGTGGCTATGCGCTGCATCGGTCGGGTGTGAGCTCCACGGTGGGGAATCATCCTCACCCATCCTCCACGTACTGGCTGAGCGACAGAAGCCTCACTACCCTCCCCAACATCCATCGGCACAGTGGGGGAGGATCCCTCGGAAGGTACCTGAGTGGCAGAGTCCTCCGAAGGGTCTGTCTCGGAGAATGATGAGGGCGAGCGGGGCACATACTGTGGGTAGTCCCAAATGGCAGAAGCTATCAGTGGGGTGCGGTGGATCTGCTCCTCTCAAGGGCGTGCGCGCTCGAACACGAGGTCGTCACCGAAGGGTGAGACAGGAGATAATCAATGGCTATGTACGGGGTGACTAAAGGGCCGTCCAATGAACATAAATACACGAACAACGCAGTGACCCACAAAATGGTATGACCCGTGGTCCGGATCATGATGCACCTCCCACGTTGGGGTGTCCACAAAAATCACGAACGTCGCCATCTGAAGACGTGATGGAGGAAAAGAGATAGAGGGAGTGAGAATCTTGCTAAAGAATCTCAGTAGGGCCTCCTACTACCTAGGTGTCATCATCTACGTCCTCAGGAACCTTGGGTTTAGTATACAAAATAAGTGAGCATGCGTTAAGTCCATTTTTAAGCTTTGAAACATAGTTAGCCAAGGTCCATTCATTTTAATATGATTCTTAATGTCATGAATACAACATATTAAAGAATGTATGCATGGCTTTACTTAGTGCAAGAATAATAATCATAACATTAAGAACAACATAGTAGTGGCATAAAGTGGCAGTTGAATTTCATATGGGAAAACTTTGTGAGATAATCATCATACTTTACTTCTTCGTAGGCCACCCTAAAAGACAATCGTTCTGGGGCTGCTCAGCCAAACTGGTGTCACCCAAAATGTGTCACATCTCTAGATTATGAGCTCATACCTTAACTAGTTGTCACTAGTTCTTACTTATCAATCTTGATAAGTGTATCATAATCATAAACATAATCCTGACTTATCCAGTATAGGCTAGGGGGCATTTCTTAGGGGTGCTCGGCCGAACCGGTGTCACCCAAGAATTCATCTTGGTACCGATGTCACATGAGTTCTCTAGAGGTGCTCGGCCGAACCGGTGTCATCTGAGAACTCATCTTAGTACCTCATAAATAAAAATCTCATAGGTTTTCAAAAATTTTCTAAGTCCCCAAATTTGTCATAAATTCGGTGACATAACAGCAACATGTCGAATTTCTTCCAAATTTTACTTTATGCCACATAGGTCAATTAAACATGCATCCTTCATCATAATTCCATGCATTCACATAATCATTCTCATACGTTCATAGGCAACATTGAAAATTCATTATGCTCTTGGTCCTACGGTATCTTATGCATTGACCCTTACGGGTCTTAAACTCGTGATGTAATTAATCTATCATTTTCTATCGACCTCTTATGCACCTAAGGATTCTCTTATAACAAATATTACTATTATTTATACTCTTTAATAAATCTGGGCAACACCATTCCTTAGGGGGCAGAATTATAAACTTACAATTACGGGGTTCTAGAACTTACGTTTTAAACCTTTTCCTGGTTCCGTCTTCGCCTAAGGCGCTATAAATTAAATCTAAACCGATTATGAGGTATTCTTGGACCTTTGAACTAATTATAAATCATTTATACCATGTTTTAAGGGTGCTGTACAGAAACAGAAAACTAAATGTTCTAAGAGTTCTAGAATTGCGATTTTACGATTTTCTAGTTACTAGTTTCTCCATAGATGCTAAAATTCAATCCTACTTCAAATGTAAGCAAATTTTTCATGATTAAACAATCCTAATCTGATTATATTCCCATTGAAACAGTTTGGGCAGTATCCAAAAATAAATGGATTAAAACTATACTAAGTCTTAACTTTACAATTTTGCTAGAAAGCTAGTTTCTCTCCTATCGTGCATAGAAATGTTCCTACCTCATCATACATAATTTTTACACATTCTAACACATCAAAACATCATCACACAGCAGCAAATTCATTATGGTAGAACCAAAACATTAAGTTCCAAAAAGATACATAACTCGATATTTCTAAAGCATATAAGTTGCTAGTTTCTCTTGGAATCATTTTTAGGACCTCTAAAACTCTTTTGCAAACCATTTTATTTTGTAAAAGAGGCTAAAAACATCATTAGGTTAGTGACCACTTGATCCCTCCTTAAAAGAGAATTAAATTCATAAATCTTGTTGGTCTTAATCTCACAAAGTTCATGAGGCTTAAAGAAAGTCGTAAAACCTATATTGTTAGCCCTTGTAGCTAGATGAAACTCATTCCAAGCTCATCATCACTACATGACCGAAATTATGCATTCGAAGAATGTTCCCACCTTAAACTTTAACTTGAGATAAAATGGGCAAGTCTTTGAGCTCCAAGGTCTTTAAGTGATGACATAATTTAAACATGCTATGCACCTCATTTTTATTCTTCATTACAAAGTAAAGTGAGAGCTTAAAGTAAATATGCAAGACTTGAAATGTAAATATGTCAGGCTTGAAATAAATATGCAAGACTTGAAATGTAAATATGCAAGGCTTGAAATAAATATGCAAGACTTAAAATAAATATGCCATGGAAATTCATTTCTTTATTTTAGTGCTCTAGGCCCAGCAACAATCGACTTTAAGGCCGAAAAAGAAAGGCTTTGAGATTTAGTTAGGTGATAATGCAAGTTCTCATTTTAAATCTTTACGTTCTTTAGTGATAGAAAGTAAATATGCTAGACAAGAATGTAAATATGAGGTGCACTCCATTCTTTATCTTTTAACTTTAAGTGATGGCTTGGAAAATAAATATGAATGCAAAGCTCAAAGTAAATATGTAATGCATAAGCTTGAATTTAAATATGAATGCTAGTCTATTTTATTTCTTATTAGAGCTCATACAGGACTTTGGAGGAACTTAAACCTCAACCCAAACTTATTATGACAAGGTAAAGTAAAGACAAGAGTGAACCTCAAGGGTTCTTTACAACACAAAGTTTCTTTTCTTGAAATGTTGTCATAAATGACATTTTTATTAAAACTCAAGCTCTAGAGGCCTCATTGTGATGAACACATAGTCATCATCTAGAAGCTCTCATCATCAAGCCATTATGAATCCCAATGGCCAACATGGCTGAAAATTTAAAGAAAGAAAAGGAAAAGGAACTGAAACTTTTTAAGAAGAAAAGGAAACATTTGAAACTCTAGAGACCATGATCTTGATGATGCATTAACACCAACATCATGAGTCCTTAATATTGAGTTTATGTAACCATTTTAAAATATCATCAAAGTTAAAGATTCAAGGTTCAAGAAGAAAGAACTAAAAACATCTTTAACTTAAGAGCAAAGATCAAGCTTTAGAGATTGTTCAAGTGATGGACATCATCATCATGAAACCTCATCATCAAGCTCTCATTCCCTTGTCCTCAAAGGCCCATAGCCGAAAATGAAGAAGAAAAAGGAAAGGGAAAGAAGTTCTAAAAAGACTCAAGAGAAACCATAAACACATAACTAGAGTAAGAACTTAAACAAAGGAAATACTTGAAAGAAAATCCCTACCAAGTGATTTGAAGATTGGGATGGGAGAAGAGGATGAAGAACTTGAACACTTGAACTTGAGAGAAAAGAAAACTTTGAAGTGCTCTTTGAAAACATACACTTAGAAAATGAACCCAAAATGATGCAAGTTCACCCAAGCATGCTATTTATAGAGAAATGAAAAAAATGAAAGGTGCAAGAGGGAGGGAAGGTTTCGGCCAAGCAAGAGCAGCCCCATAAGGTCCATGAGGTGAGATGTTGTGATCTTGAGGCGTGGTGAGGTATGGTTCAAAGTATGGTGAGGTATAGTTCAAGGTATGGCTCAAGCATGGTTCTTTGAGTGAGAAACAAATCAACATGTGATGTAAATGGAGGAGGAGTGGCCGAAACTTGCATCAGCCATGGGGGGAAATTTCTTGCATTTTAATTGTGGTTTAGAGTTGTGTTTAGGTGTATCTTTGATTATGATTAAGATTAGGAATTTGTAAGAAAGTGTTTAGGTGAGAAAATGAGTAATCAAGGTTGTCAAGACATGTTTAAGGAGTGATTTTGTGTAACGCCCCGATTTTCTATCTGAGTGGAAAATGACCAAAAAGCCCCTGAGGTC
Organism: Dalbergia cochinchinensis; assembly: GCA_031216125.1. Taxonomy (NCBI): domain Eukaryota; kingdom Viridiplantae; phylum Streptophyta; class Magnoliopsida; order Fabales; family Fabaceae; genus Dalbergia; species Dalbergia cochinchinensis. The sequence goes on along the minus strand of CM062375.1, from coordinate 18,390,987 downwards.
ATTTTTGGCCCAGAATTCGAGGATGGTCGACCCAGCAGTCCTCGAAGGGCCAACTCAATGTTTGAAGGGGATTGAATGACCCTTGAGTGGTTCCGGAGGCGAAAGTCTCATTTTCTGCAGTTTCGGATCAAAATGACCAAAATACCCCTATAGCGTTTTACGCGGGTAAAGGTGCCGTTTGAGCCCGAAACTTTCCCCAAAGGTTCAAAACCATGTTTTTACATGTTTCAAAACATCTGTTTGAGTCCCGGCAGTCCCGGGCAGTTTTAGTGCAAAATTATGATTTTGCCCCTAGAATAGTGTTTTTGAGCTTAACGATGTGATTAAGCAAACCTAAGCAATATTAGGCTCTAAACGAAGATTAATTAATTTCCATAATTAATCTAGAGTCAAAATAAATTATTAAAATTAATTAAAACCTAAGATTGCTTAGATTAGATTTAAATCTCTTTTCTAAAACTCAAGATTTCACTTTTGGAATCTTGAATAGTGTTTTCTCTCTCCAATTCCTTAAATCAAGGAATTGTGTCTAGAATTGTTTATACACTAAAATGAATTTATAACTCACTAATGATGCAAGAACACTCTTTAATTATGTCTTGACAACCTTAATTACCCATTTTCTCACCTAAACACTTTCTTACAAACTCCTAACCTTAATCCTAATCAAAGATACACCTAAACACAACTCTAAACCACAATTAAAATGCAAGAAACCCTCCCCCATGGTTGATGCATTTCGGCCACCTCTCTCTCTTTTACCTCACATGTTGAATTGTTTCTCACTCAAAGAACCATACTTGAGGCCATACCTTGAACCATACCTCTCCATACTTTGAACCATACCTCACCATGCCTCAAGACCACATTATCTCACCTCATGAAACTCATGGGTTCCCTCCATTCTGCATGGCCGAAGCCTCTCCCTCCATTTGCACCCTTCATTTGTTTCATTTCTCTATAAATAGCTTGCTTGGGTGAACTTGTATCATTTTGGGTTCATTTGCAAAGTGTAAGTTTTCAAAGAAATACTTCAAAGCTTCCTTTTTCTCTCAAGTTCAAGTCTTCAAGTTCTTCAAGCTCTTCATCCTCTTCTCTCATTCCAACCTCCTAATCACTAGGTAGGGATTTTCTTTCAAGAGTTATTTCATTTAAAGTTCACAATTTCTTTATGTTTTCATAATTTCTCTTGAATCCTTTTTAGAACTTCTTTTCTTCTTCCACTCCTCTATGTTTTTCGGCCATGAGGCTTGTGAATCAAAGAAATGAGAGCTTGATGATGAGAGTTTCATGATGATGTTCATCACTTGAACAATCTCTAAAGCTTGATCTTTGATCTTGAGTTAAAGATGTTTTTAGTTTTCTTCTTAAACCTTTGAAACCTTTCACTTTGATGATATTTTAAAATAGTTAACATGAACTCAATGATGAGAGCTCATGATGTTGGTGTTAATGCATCATCAAGATCATGACCTCTAGAGTTCCCAATGTTTCTTTTCTTCTCCAACAATTTCGGCTCTTCTTCTTTTTCTTTCCTTGTGGTTTTGGCCATGTTGGTCAAGGGGACTCATAATGGCTCGATGATGGGAGCTTCTAGATGATGACTATGTGTTCATCACAATGAGGCCTCTAGTGCTTGGGTTTTAATAAAAATGTTATTTATGTTTACATTCCAAGGAAAAGAACTTTATTTTTAAAGAACCCTTGAGGTTCACTCTTGTTTTTCTTTACCTTGTCATGATGAGTTTGGGTTGAGGTTTGAGTTCCTTTAAAGTCTTGTATGAGCTCTAATAAGAAATAAAATGAACTAGCATTCATATTTAAATTCAAGTTTATGCATTGCATGTTTATTTTGAGCTTTGCATTCATATTTGATTTCCAAGCCATCACTTAAAGTTAAAGGATAAAGAATGGAGTGCATCTCATATTTATATTCTTGCTTAGCATATTTACTTTTATCACTAAGGAACGTAAAGATTTAAAATGAGAACTTGCACTATCACCTAACTAAATCTCAAAGCCTTTCTATTTCGGCCTTAAAGTCGATTGTTGCTGGGCCTAGAGCACTAAAATAAAGAAATGAACTTGCATATTTATTTTAAGCCTTGCATTTTTATATTCAAGTCTAGCATGTTTACTTTAAGTTCTCACTTTAATTTGTAATGAAGAATAAAAATGAAGTGTGTAGCATGTTTAAATTATGTCATCACTTAAAAGATCTTAGAGCTCAATGACTTGCCCATTTTATCTCAAGTTAAAGTCTAATGAGGAAGCATTCCTTGAATGCATGATTTCGGCCACGAAGTGATGATGGACTTTGAATGAGATTCATCTAGCTTCAAGGACCAATAAGTCAAGTTTTAAGAATCCTTTTAAGTCTCATGAATTTGTTTAAGTTAAGACCAACAAGGTTTTATGACTTTAACACTATTTTAAGGAGGGATTAAGTGGTCACTGACCTAAGGATGTTTTCTTTTAGTCTCTCAACAAGATAAAATGGTTTGCAAAAGAGTTTTTAGAAGTCTTGAAAATGATTCCAAGAGAAACTAGTAACTTATGTGTTTTAAAAATATCAAGTTATGTATCTTTTTGGAAACTTAATGTTTCGGTCCTTCCATGATGGGTTGCTGCTGTATGATGATGTTATGATGTGTGAAAATTATGTATGATGAGATAGGAACACATTTAGGCATGTTAAAAGAGAAACTAGCTTTCTAGGAAAACCGTAAAGTCAAGATTTAGCATAGTCTTAACCCATTTATTTATGGACACTACCCAAACTGTTTTAATGGGAATATAATCAGATTAGGATTGATTAATCATGAAAAATTTGGTTACATTTGAAGTAGGAATGAATTTTGGCACCTATAGAGAAACTAGTAACTAGGAAACCGTAAAACCGCAATTCTAGAACTCTTAGAACATTTAATTCTTAGAATCTGTCCAGTAACCTTATAATGTAGATAACATGGTTTATAATTAGTTCATTGATATAGGAATGACTCATAATTGGTCTAGGTTTAACTTATAGCGCCTTAGGCGAAGACAGAACCAAGAAAGGGTCTAAAATGCAAGTTCTAGAGCCCCGTAATCATAAGTTTATAACGTTGCCCCTAAGGAATGGTGATGTGCAGATTTAATTGAGAGCATAAATTAATGATGAGTTTTGATAAGAGAGAACCCTTAGGTGCATAAAAGTTTGATAGGAGATGATAGGTTAACTACATTACAAGTTTAAGGCTCGTAAGGGTCAGAGCATAAAATACCGTAGGACCAAGTGCATAACGAAATTTTAATGTGGCTTGTGAAAGTATGAGGATGATTATGTGAATGCATAAAATTATGATGAAGGATGCATGTTTGATTGACTCATGTGGCATAAAGAAGAATTTGGAAGAAATTCGGCATGCCGCAGTTATGCCGCCGAATTTCTAACAAATTCGGGACTTAGAAAGTTTTTGAAAAACTATGAAATTTTTATGAGGTACTAAGATGAGTTCTCGGAGGACACCGGTTCGACCGAGCACCTCCAGAGAACTCATGTGACATCGGTACCAAGATTAATTCTTGGGTGACACCGGTTCGGCCGAGCACCCCTAAGAAATGCCCCCTAGCCCGTACTGGATAAGTCGGGATTATGTTTATGATTATGTTACGCTTATCGAGATTGATAAGTAAGAACTAGTGGCGACTAGTTAAGGTATGAGCTCATAACCTAGAGATGTGACACATTCTGGGTGACACCGGTTCGGCTGAGCACCCCTAGGGCGCTTGTCTTTTAGGGTGGCCTATGAGGAAGTTATGATGATTATGTCACAAAGAGAATTTAATTGCCACTTTATGCCACTATTATGATGTTCTTAAAGATATGATGATTGTTCATGTATTAAGTAGAGCCATGCATACATCCTTTAATATGTTTGCATCCATGACATTAAGAATCATGCTAAAATGAATGGACTTTGGCTAAATTATGTTTTAGAACTTAAAAATGGACTCAATGCATGCTCACTTATTTGTATAACTAAACCCAAGGTTCCTGAGGACGTAGATGATGACACCTAGGTAGTAGGAGGCCCTACTGAGATACTTTAGCAAGATTCTCACTCCCTCTATCTCTTTCTTTCCGTCACGTCTTCAGATGGCGACGTTCGTGGTTTTCGTGGACACCCCGACGTGGGAGGTGCACTATGACCCGGCTCACGGGTCATACCATTTTGAGGGACAGTGCACAGTGCGAGTTTTCATGTTCGTAGGACGTCCCTTCGCCCACCCCGTGCACACCCATCGCTTCTCCTCGACAGCACCCTATGGCGACGACGAGCGGGTTTTTGAGCGCGCACGTACGCATAACGAGAGAGTGCTCCGTATGCACACTGCCGCCTCAGCCATGCGAGACTATCCAGATTACGTGCCCCGGACCTACTTCTCGGAGACCGACCCGTCCAAGGACCCACCTACCCATCCGTATAGCGAGAGCTCCGCCCCCTCTCCACCACTGATGAGGGAGGGCAGTGAGGATACCATGACTCAGCCACGGCTTGCACGACGACCGGAGATGCGGCCACGCCGCGGGGGTCACTCTCGATCCCCGTTCTGCCTCTTCATGCCCGAGGAGCTCGCCCAGTTTCCTGGATATATGCCTCGCTCACGAGACGGACATCAGTAGGAGGTGACGTACGACCGATGGAGTACCCGGGTAGAGCACACACCACATAGGTAGGGATGAACTTTCTTTTGTTTTAGAGGTCATCTCGTTAGTTGCACTTAGGTAGGGGAGTTGCCTTTATAGTTGCTGTTGCATTTTCTCTTGTATTTCCTTTTTAGTTGTATTGTTCATGTTGTATCAAACTAAGCCCCACTCTATACAAGTGGGCATTTCATATATTATATAAATATGCAGTTCAGTGTTATCATGATGTGTCGTTATTTGCTTATGTCATGTTGTTATGCGATGCTTGCTTATTACCTTTCGTGCATTATAAATTAACGTATCACGTGGCTCTCACTTTGCTTTTATAATAAAATTAAAATACCAGTATTTCCGCTAAGTATTTTAAAGTAATAAGAAAGCTATGACGTAACAGACTAATGATTAACCTAATTATGTTCTAGAGTATTGGGTTAAAAATTAGGATGTTACATCTTGCATCATTAGTGAGATATAAACTCATTTTATTGCATAAACAATTCTAGACACAATTCCTTGATTTAAGGAATTGGAGAGAGAAAATACTATTCAAGATTCCAAGAGTGGAATCTTGAGTTTAAACAAGGAGATTTAAATATAATCTAAGCAATTTTAGGTTCTAATTAATTTTAATAGTTTATTTTGACTCTAGATTAATTATGAAAATTAATTAATCTTCGATTAGAGCCTAATATTGCTTTGGTTTGCTTAATTACATCATTAAGCTCAAAAACACTATTCTAGGGGCAAAATCGTAATTTTACACTAAAACTGCCCGGGACCACCGGGACTTAAACAGACGCTTTTAAACATGTAAAAACCTTGTTTTAAACCTTCGGCGAATGTTTCGGGCTCAAACAGCACCTTTACCCGCGTAAAAATGCTATAGGGGTATTTTGGTCTTTTTGACCCGAAACTATAGAAAATGAGACTTTCGCCTCCGAAACTACTCAAGGGTCATTCAATCCCCTTCAAACATTGAGTTGGCCCTTCGAGGGCTGCGGGGCCGGTCATTCTCGAATTCCGGGCCGAAAATGACCTCAGGGGCATTTTGGTCATTTTCCACTCAGACAGAAAATCGGGGCGTTACAAAAAGAGTATGATTAAGGCTACTCAAGACAAGGTTTAAGAGATGTTCTTGCCCAATTAGTGTAATTGCACCTTTATTAGGGAGGAATCTCATCATGTGACAATTTCCTTAATTTGAGGAATCATGAATAGGAAAGTTACTATTTAAAAGACATGACACTAATTCTTGAATTAAGAAGGGGATTTTGAGTTTCTCTAAGCAATCTTAGATTATAATTAACCTTTATAAATTATTTTGACTCTAGATTAATTATCAAAATTAATTAATCTTCGATTAGAACCTAATATTGCTTAGGTTTACTTAATTACATCATTAGGTTCAAAAGGCACTATTCTCGGGGCAAAATCGTAATTTTGCATAAAAACTACCTGGGACTTTCAGAACTTAAACAGTCATCATTAAACATATATAATCATCATTTTAAACTCTCTGGGAAGGTTCTGGGCTCAAATGGCACTTATACCTATGTAAAAACACTATAGGAGCATTTTGGTCATTTTAAGCTGAAAGTCCAAAAAATGAAATTTTCATTCCTGAGATTATTCATAACTCATCTAATTCCCTTCAAACATTGAGTTGACCCTTCGAGGATCGCTGGGCCGGCTATCCCTGAATTTCGGGTGAAAATGACCTCAGGGGCATTTTGGTCATTTTTGCTCAAATAGAAAAATCGGGGCGTTACACAAGCTATCTAAGTGTGAATTTTGGTTGGAGGAGGTAAAATTTTTAGGGCATGTAGTGCCAAAAGGAGCTACTACAGTTGACCCTAGTAAGGTAGAGGCTGTGATGAACTGGGAGAGACCTACCACAATAACGGAGGTTAGAAGCTTTTTGGGTTTGACAGGTTATTACCGTAGGTTTATTAAAGGATTTTCCTAGATTTCTTGACCCTTAACCAAACTTACTAGGAAGAATGCCCTTTTTTCTTGGACTCCAAAGTATGAAAAGAGCTTCCAAGAATTGAAACAGAAGTTAGCCTCAACCCTAGTCTTAGTGTTGCCTGGCCCCAATGTACTGTTTAAGGTATATTGCGATGCTTTCGGTAAAGGATTGGGTTGTGTATTGATGCAAAATAGGCAAGTGGTGGCCTATGCATCTAGACAACTCAAGTCTCACGAGGCAAACTGCCCCACCCATGACCTAGAGTTAGCCGCCGTAGTGTTTGTGCTAAAGGTGTGGAGAGACCATTTGTACGAAGTAAGGTTTGAGGTGTTCTCTGATCACAAGATTTTAAAGTACCTCTTTGATCAGAAAGAGCTAAACATGAGACAGAGGAGGTGGATGGAGTTTCTAAAGGACTATGATTTTGGGTTAAACTACCACCCCGGCAAGGCCAATGTAGTGGCCGATGCCCTAAGTAGGAAGTCTTTGCACCTACCCATATGATAGTTAAGGAGGAAGAGTTAATCGAAAAGTTTAAAGACCTAAACCTAGGAATGACCTTGACCACTAAGAGCATAAAAGCATGCCATTTTAGTGTGACGAGTGACTTTAGGAGAAGGATTACTCAAGCTCAACGGGAGGATGGAGAGTTTCAAGAAACTCTAGAAGTGATACGGGATAGAAAGTTGAAGGGTTTTACACAAGATGCCGATGGTGTATCGGGGTTTGAAGGTCGGATTTGTGTACCAACAAGTGGTGACCTTCGAAAGGAGATTTTGGATGAAGCCCACAAAAGCCATTTTACCATTCACCTTGTATCAAGATCTGAAGAAGATGTTCTGGTGGCCTAGGTTGAAAAAGAATGTGAGTGCATGGGTGAGTAAGTGCTTAGTCTGTCAGAAGGTGAAGATTGAGCACCAAAAACCTTCGGGGATGTTACAACCCTTATCAATCCCTGAGTGGAAATGGGATAGTATCTCAATGGATTTTATGACTGGGCTACCAAGGACCCAAGTTGGTCATGATGCCGTATGGGTAATAATGGACCGGCTGACCAAGTCAGCCTACTTTTTACCTATCAAGGCAACATACTCCTTGGATAGGCTAGCTTAGTTATATATTCAGAAGATCGTAAGATTGCATGGGGTACCATCGACGATAATCTTGGGCCGAGACCCACAGTTTATGTCATGATTTTGGGGAGCCTTTCAACATGTATTTGGTTCAAAGTCGTGTCTAAGCACAGCTTACCACCTTCAAACGGATGGACAATCCGAGAAGACCATCCAGACATTGCAAGAGATGCTGAGGGCATGTGTAATGGACCAAAGAAGAAGCTGGGACAAGTACTTGCTGTTGATTGAATTTGCGTATAACAACAGTTATCACGCGAGTATCGACATGGCACCGTATGAGGCCCCGTATGGACAAAAATGTCAATCACCCCTATGCTAGTATGAACCGAGAGAGTAGAGTTTGTTAGGACCCGATATCGTGAGGGAAACGATAGAACAAATCAAGAGAATTAGGGATAGGGTTCTCACTACTCAAAATCGACAGAAAAGCTGTGTGGACAAATGATGAAAGCCATTAGAATTTCAAGAGAGAGAACAAGTGTTCCTTAGGATCACCCTTGCCACAAGCATAGGTCAAGCTATGAGAGTTAAGAAGTTAAGCCCCAGATTCCTTGGCCCCTTCGAAATCGAGTCAAAACCGTAGCATACCATATAGCCTTACTTCCTAACCTATCCAACCTCCATGATGTTTTCCATATCTCTCAGTTAAGAAAATACCAGTTTGACCCAAGCCATGTGTTAGAGCCAAAGCAAGTACAGTTAAAGGAAGACCTGATGTTTAACCTACCCCCTACAAGGATTGTAGACAGAGAAGTCAAGCAACTGAGAAACAAGGCTATACCCTTAGTCAAAGTAGCATGGGCACAGGGAAGAGCAGAGGAATTCACGTGGGAGTTGGAATCAGATATGAAGATGCTTTACCTTGTACTTTTCTCAAGTAACGAATTTCGAGGGCAAAATTCTTTTTAAGGGGGGAGTAATGTAATGCCCCAATTTTACCTGGGGATCGAGGAAAGCCAGTCTAGGCAAACCTCGAGTGGGTGTTTTGATGTTAAATGGGGATTATGTGTGCTAATAAAGCAGAAGAATCTCATTCTTGAGTTCTAATATGCAGAATGACCAAAATGCCCATGTGGCTAATTAACACAAAATTAAGTGCCGATTGAGCCCGGATTTCACCCAAAAGTTTGAAATGATGTTTTTAAGTGATGTTTAACATCTGGTTAAGGCCGGGTAGTCTCAGGAGGTTTTTACAAAAAATTACCGTTTTGCCCCTGACTAGTGCATTTTGGGCCTAATGATACGATTAACGAAACCTAAGCAACATTAGGCTCCAATTAAAGATTAGTAAATTCAAATTGCTAATCTAGAGTCAAAATAATTAATTAAGATTAGAACCTAAGATTGCTTAGAGAAACTCAAAATCCTTTTCTAATTCAAGATTTAGTGTCATGTCTTTTGAATAGTAAAATCCCTATTCCAATTTCCTTAAATTATGGAAATGGTCACATGATGAGATTTCTCCCTAATAAAGGTGGATTTGCACTAATTAAGCAAGAACACTTCTTAAACTTTGTCTTAAGTAGCCTTAATCATGCACTTTCTCACTAAAACATCTAACTACAACTCCTAATGAATTACCTAATCAAACCCATTCCCTAAACCAAGTCATAACACAAATGAAATAACAAAATTTCCTCCCTAAACCGCCCATAGGAACCGGCCACACCCTCCTGCATTAATCCATCACTTGTTGAAATTCAAACACGTAACGCCCCAGTTTTTACTGCTATGTTAAGATTACCAAAATGCCCCTAGGTAATTTTTACACGTAATTCAAGGTCAAATAATTCTCAATAAAGGAATATAACATTAGAGAAACATCATAGGAGACTTGTTTAGCGATTCCTGCGAAAGTCGCAAACCCCGATTTTTCTATACGTGTAAAATGACCAAAATGCCCCTAAGATCATTTTTACCTAGAAAATCAAAGATAAACAATCTAGATTATCTTTGACAGGTTAGTTTAAGGCTTGATGGGGATTATATGTGCCTTAGAGGTAAAAATCTCAAATTCTCAATTTTTACCGTAAGTAAAATTACTGTTTTACCCCTGCAGTAATTTTTCATTAACTTATATAATTTTTGAATTCGGTTTTCACCCAAAGATTCAAAATAGCTATTTCAAGTATGATTTGAGGTTGTCCAATATTTACAGAGAGTTTTTATGTTAAATTACCTTTTTACCCCTAGTTGTGGTAAAATAGGTTTACTTGTGTAATTAAGATAATATTAAAACTCTATCGGGACTCAAATTGATTTTATTCATTAACCTTGAGTTTAAAATTAATTACCCAAGGTTAAAAATAATTACTTGAGGTAATTAGAGTCAAGATTTACCTAAGATAAATTTAAATTACCTTTCCTTGATTTTAGAAGCTCATAAATTTAGTAATGTTTTAGGTCAAAGTTAAATTTACGGTTTCGGTAAAATCTTGTACATTTATATTTTCTTATCCTAAGATTCGAACCTAAGTTACAAATTGGTTTTTACTCATTTGAAATTAACCTCATTTACTAGTGTAAGATTTCTCTTTTTACCTTGTCTTGATTTGTCCTAAACACTTGACCTTTTACCATTTTCACTAACCTATCAATTCCTAATCTTTTACCTAAGTAAATACACATCTAATACATGATTTATCACTTATAAAATAACACCAATCTGATCATGAAAGCATCAGAAACCAGCGCCCATGATCAGCCCAAATAACCATATTTTATTGCTTTTCTTCCAACATGACACCATACCTTTGGCTTTCTTTTTCATTATTTTTTTGGCTAAATTTAATCAAAAGAAATCCATCCATGTTCAGCCTCATCAGCCATGATTCCTTGCCTCCCATTTACATAATATTTTATGCATCTTCAAGCCATGATACATGAACACAATTATGACTACACATTATGCTTTCTTTCTCTATGTTTCTTTAATTGAAAAATGAAATTAAAATCCCATTTTTCCAGCCTTGGTTGCACGGTCATATGGCCTTCCTTGGCCTATAAATAAGAGCTCTTCCATTGCTAAAATCTTCACACAAACATCCATAGCCTTGGTGCTTAGTTACTTGATAGTTTTCTTGATCAAAGTTTGCTCAAAGTTCTCAAATTCTCTCAATACTTCAAGCTTTCTTCTTCTTCCTTATTCACATTCAAGAGCCTCCATTCCCAACCTCTAACCAAGCTCTAAACCTCAAGCATACACATTCCAACCATAAACTAACTCCTAGACACATAACCTTTCCATTATCAAACACAAAATCACAAGAAAAATCCTTCCTCCATTAGTTCTTGTCTTGGCCGAAGCCATCATCATTATCTAGAGGAGATTTTCTTCTTTTCACTTCTTAAGACATCAAGCTTTAACATTTGAGAACAAGAAACAACTTGGTAGGGATTTTATTTCATGTTCTTTCTTTGTTCTTCCTTTATATTTCGGTTTTTATGACTTGATATTGACCATGGCTTGATGATGAGGAATCATGGTGGAGGTTGTGAATCCATCATTTAAATGACCTCTAAAGCTCAAGGTTTAATTCTTGATGGTAAAAGATTAACAAAGGAATTACTAAGTTTTGAGTTTTAAGCTTAACAAAATATAAAAATGAACTAGCATCTATATTTATGTTTCAAGTTCTTACACATCATATTTATATTTCAAGCTTTGCATAATCCTATTTATATTCCAAGTTATCACTTTAATTCTTGAAGATAATAATATGAACTTGCATATTCATATTTACATTTCAAGTTATTACTTAAAAATAAGGATCTAAGAATGAATTTGCATCTTTATATTTATATTTCCAAGTTGTCACCTTATAATGATAATAATAAGGTTAAGAGATAAGTTTATGATTCTAGTCATCACCTAAATCCTAAAGTTCAAGATTTACTTCTTTTAATCATAAATGGTAATTTTGATCATGGGCACTTCTCATCTACTTATTTTTGGCCCTTGTATGATTCTGATTTGAAGCTTGTTGTATTTTATTTTTAGGTATAATCTTGTCTTTAAAGTTGTACAAAGAAATTTTGAAAGACCTAGAAGTTGCAGAGTTAAGAATATGATTTTTCTCATAATTTTAAATGCTAGAGTTTTAGGATTCTGATCTAATCCTTTAGAAATTGGGATGGTTACTGATTTGGAATGTTTAGATGAGTTTAAATCACAAATAGTTACTATAAAAATTGTTTTTAGTGTCTTAGGAAAAACTAGTAACTAAAAAGGATCAAAAATTGTGTTTTTATGAAGCTTTTAGAATGCTAATTTTTCTGATTACTGTTTGGCCCTGTTCACTACTGTTTATAGCTGTTCACACACTTGAGGATCACCAATAATTGTTATAAAAATTGTTCTTAGCATTTTAGGAAAGTCTAGTAACTAGAAAGGCTTAAAATTGTGTTTTTGTAAAGCTTTAAGGAGATTAATTTTCTGATTCTGTTCAAGGGTTGTTCAAGGCTGTTTACATTGTTCACATACTTTAGAATTACTTACATTTGTTGTAAGAATTATTTTTGGTACCATAGATGCATAAAAGGGTAATTATAAATGTTAGTTTGGACTATTTTGCAAAATGCGAAAAGTTATGTTTTGAACTATCAACTATGTTATTTCAGCCAAATGTTTTTAATTAAGACCAACTAATGATGTTGAATGTGTCCACGTGTTCAAAATACCATATATAATGTTTAGAAAAAGTTTTATAATTTTCGGTCGCTATTAAGTGTCAAAAATTGTGTTACTTTGCACTTTGACCCCTAAAATATGTTAAAATTAGTCTATGGCCCTAAGAGGTTTTTATGATAAGTTTGAATGGTTATGTCTCTTGAAATGTATTGGTTAATGTTAAAGGTCTTTAATTTATGAGTAGATGTTAAAAAGGGGTAATTATATTTTGACCCGTAACCTTTGAGAAATTGAGATTTAACCCCTTTGGGGTTTAAACGTAAATATTGATGATATGATGAGATGAATGTGAATGATGTTGTGTGAAGGGTATGTTTATGTGCGGAAACTTATATGGCTTATGGATATATGAGATGAAATATGATGCATGTTTATATGATTTAAATTATGGCATGTTATAATTATGTTTGATTCATTGAGATGCACATGAAATGTTGAATTGATGAGTTATAATTGTGGTATTCATATTTGCATCTTCATATAATATGCCAAGATTAAAGGTGACATAAGACACATGGAAATGATCCTCTAGACTCCCCGAATTAAAGGTTATGAGAGGTGATCCAAATGGGAAGTGATCCTTTGGACTCCCCGAATTAAAGGTTATGAAAGGTGATCCTAATGCCCCCTAACCCGTACATTAAGAGTCGGGAATTTAACTTATCAAAAGGGATAAGATTACGCTAGTGACGACTAGTGAGGTATGAGCTCATAACCTAGAACTCTCGAGAAAAGAGAGAATTATAGGGCAGCCCCCAAGGAAAAGAGAATGAAGAAGTTTAAGTCACCTGTAAGAATAATGATCATGATGTTCTTTATATTATATGCATCGTTTCATGGATTTTATGATATTATGTATATGAAATTAACATGCATCCATGACTAATATATTGCATTCATGACATTAAGATTCATGCTAAAAGATACGGGCCTCGGCTAATGATATTTAGAACTTAATAAATGAACCTTATATATATGTTCACCATTTTCATAATTAAACCCGAGGTTCCTGGGGACGATGACGATGACACTTGTGTTATAGTCGGGAAGCCCTACTGAGATTCTTGTATAAGTTTCTCATCCCTTTTCTTTTCCGTGTCGTCTCCAGACATGAATGAAGGTGTAGTTCGTGATTTGTCTTGAGAGTGGACGAGGAGTTACGGAGATAACTTCCTTTTGGATATTTGCCCTTAGAGTAATCATATCTCAGTTATCAGTTTGTATACTATTGATGGATATATATTGATGTCCTTAAAATTACAAGACATCACTATTATGATACAGTTATTGATATGTCATTATTAATTGAGTTATGTTATGTTATGTTACGGTTGTATTATGTATTTACCTATTATTCGTTTCTAACATATCTCTTACGCAGGCAAGGTAATGACGTTAGATATTTAGTATGTGCGGCTCACGATTTGGTATTTAAGTTCAAAAAAAAAATTTTACCCATATTTTCACTAAAGTATTTTAAAGAAGTTTGAGTTAAAAACTGGAACAAAAGAGTAATGACTAATAATTAACTTAAATACGTCCTAGGCGTGTTGAGTTAAATATTAGGGTGTTACAAAACACTTAAAGAGCCATGCTTAGAACCATGCTTAAGGCCATACCTAGCCATACCTACACCATGCCATGATATGATGCCTTTGAATAAGATATTTTCCTTCCTTTCTTCCTCTACATGTTGCGGCCTCCCTCCCTCATGCATCCCCTCATGTTGATTTTCTATAAACACTAGAAGCTCCCAAGAGATCACTTGCTCATTTGCTTGCAATCTTGGTTCAAAGAATTCTCAAGTTTTCTTTCTAAGCTCTCAAAGAGTTCTCTTCTTTTTTTTCTTCTTTTTTCATTGCCTCAAGAGCCACCACCCTCCACCACTTCCTAACCTAAGACCACCACACAACCACCATAAACAGATAACCTCTCCGCTTCCAAGTTCAAGGCAAAGACACATATTCCTTCCTCTTTCTCTTTCTTGGCCGAAACCACCATTAAAGCACCAAGGAATATTCGTTCTTCTCATCTTATCAAGACCAAGTTCCCTTCTTGGAAATAAAGAAACATATCTTAGGTAGGGAGTTTGTTTTCGAAATGTTCATTCCTTAAGCCATTTTGTTGGAATGCTGAAATGATGTTCCCTTCCTTTTCTTCTTCTTTATTTCGGCTTTAATTTTTCATTTCTCTAGTTTGTTTTGATTAAAATGTTGGAACCATCGATTGATTATGATGGATCTTAGTGATGGTTGTAGAACAATCATGTGATAGACCATTAAGAGCCCAAGGTTTGGTTCCTTTTGGTTTTGGTTGATTAAAGGCTAAAATGAAACTTGCATTAGTATATTTATATTTATGTCATCACCTAAATAATTAAACTTGAAGCCTACCTATTTCAACCTTAAAATTGATTGTTGATTCAGAGTGAATACTCTAAGGGCCTAGAACACTAAAATAAAGAATTAGACTTGCATTCATAATTATATTTCCTTGTCATCACCTTATAATGTTAAAGGCTAAAATGAAACCTGTATTAGGATATTTATATTTATATCATCACCTAAATAATTAAACTCGAAGCCTACCTATTTCAACATTAAAGTTGATTGTTGATTTAGAATGAATACTCTAAGGGGCCTAGAGCATTAAAATAAAGAATTGGACTTGCATTCATATTTATATTTCCTTGCCATCTAAATCCTAAAGGTTAAAAATGAGTATTTACTTTATTAAAGATGTTTCAACTTCAATGACCTTGTTGATGATGAATCTTGGTTTTATCAAGAAAAGAAGTTTGAAAGATTTTAAGAAATGAAGAGGAGTAAAATGTGTAGTTGATTTTAAGAATATGTTAGGATGACGTTTAATAAGGTTTTAGAATAGAAGAATATTTTTTTAGAAATGTCAAAACCTAAGTTTTTTTGATTTTGGGTTACTGGTAATCGATTACCAGGATGCTTTGCATTACCTGGAGATGATATTTTGGCCTGTGTAATCAATTGCAGCTTCATGTAATTGATTACAAGACCTTCTAGGCCCAAGTAATTGATTACTTAGGTGTTCTTAAGACCCATAATGTATTTTCAACCGAGGTAATTGATTACAAGGTTTATATAATCGATTACCAAGTCCTCAAACTTCCCTATTTTGAAAAATTGAGCCAAGTAATCGATTACAAGGCTCATGTAATCGATTAACAGAACCTAAAATGTATGAATAAGTGTTCCTTCCTTTATGTAAACATGAATTGATGATCTTGCATTCTTATCTCTTGGATTACGAATATGATGATTTATGGTTTGATGAAGTTATATATATGTCTTGTAAACATGCCTATTAAATTTATGATTATATATGCTTTAGGTGATAACCATGCTAATAAATGTTTGATTGATAATTTGAGTATGACATATTGAGAAGGAAGATATGATTTTTTGAAGGTGACATAAAATACATAGAAATGATCCTTTAGACTCCCTGAATTAAAGATTATGAGAGGTGATCCTAATGTCTCCTATCTCGTACCTTAAGAGTTAGGAATTTAACTTATCAAAAGGGATAAGATTATGCTAGTGACGAATAGTAAGGTATGAGCTCATAACCTAGAACTCCCAAAAGGGAGAAATAGGGTGGCCCTAAAGAGAGAAAAAGAATAGCTTAAGTCACCAAGAAGATGAGATAAAGCAATACATGTTATGTTTGCTATGTTCCATGAGTACCATTTATGTTAGTATATATGTTATGTCACACCTTGCATTGACATGCATAGTATGATGAGGTATGATGCATTCATGACATCTAAGACGTATATTAAAACGAATGGACCTTGGTAAATAACATTTTAGAACTTTAAAACTGAACCTCATATATGCCCACTATTTTAGAATAAAACCCGAGGTTCCTGAGGACGTAGATGATGACACTAGGATAGGAGGATACTCCTACTGAGATTCTTTATTAAGTTTTTCACTCTCTCTATCTTTTTTTTCCATCGCGCCTTCAGAGGTTGATGGCGACATTTGTGATCTACATTGACGTGCCTACTTGGGAGATGCACTACGACGCCATCCACCGTTCCTATCACTTTGTGGGTTGTTGTGCCATTTGCCTTTTTGTGTACATGGACCATCCTTTTACACACCTAGTTTCTAGCTTCTGGTTCTCTCCTGGTTCACCCTATGGCGACGATCTCGTCTTCAAGCACACACGCCCTCACGAGTAGCAGACTCGCCATTCTCAGCCAACCGTATCTGCCATCTGTGATTTTCCGGAGTACGTACCCTTCTCTCCCTCGATATTTTTGGAGACGGATCCTTTCGAGGACTCTGCTACCCAGTACCTTCGAGGGTTCTTCACCTACCGTGCCCATGTGTAACGCCCTGTTTTTCTCTAAACTTTTAAATGACCAAAATGCTCCTGAGGTCATTTTACCTGAAACACAAGGACGACCGGCCTCGGCCATCCTCACAGGGCTTTTATGATATATGAAGCAGATTGTATGCATATGAATGCTTAACAAAACAGAAAAATATCGTTCTAAGGTTTCTGTGCATAAATAACCAAAATACCCTTGCACAGATTTAAGACAATTTATAAGTTTTGTTTTGACCCGAACCTTGCCCAGAGGTCTAAAACGATGATGTTAAGGCATGTTTCATGGTTGTTTAAGTCCCAGAGGCCCTAAGCAACTTTTGGTCAAAATTACGATTTTGTCCCTGCTTAGTGCATTTCAAGCGTAACAAGTTACCTAACTCAAAACCTAAGCAATATTAGGCTCTAATTAAAGGTTAATTAATTTCCATAATTAATCTATAGCTATAATAATTATTTGAGGTTAATTAGAACCTAAAATTGCTTACGAAAACTCAAAACCCATTTCTAATCTTTTTCTCTAAAGAAAAGCATCCATGAATAGTATTTTCATTATTCACACTCCCATTCCCAAGGAAGGTTGTCACTCTCAAATCACCATGACTAAATTGGAAGAAATATGTCATTCAAAATTCAAAAAGAATGAATTGTTTATATAGTCATTCAAAGCTTTCAATCAAGCTTTAAAATCAACCATGCCTTCCATGCTTTCTTCCATACCTTTGAATGACAACACATGAAGATATTTTATTTCCTTGTGGCCATGAAATCTTCTCTCCCTTGGCTTCATGATTTTCGGCCACCTCTTCCTCCTTTAAAGGAATTATTTCATTTCATGTCATTTATCATATGTTGCTTTCTTTTACAAGCAAAAGCCATGCTTGAAGTATGCTTGCCCAGGCTTCCAACCATGCTTCCATCACATCACCATACCACCAAGCCAAATTCTCTCACCTCATGGAGGCCACACCTTTATTGTCCTATAAATACACTACACTACACAACCCCATTCTTTTGCTCACTTCTTGCAAAATCTCGAAAAGTCTCAAGCTTTCTTACTTCCTTCTTCTTCCAAGCTCTCAAGAGTTCTTCAAGCTCAAAGTTCTTCCTCTCATTTTCAAGAAACACAAGGTAGGGACCCTTTCTAAAGATATGTCTTTGATCTTTATGTTTGAATCTTGTTGGGAAATGATGAATGGTTGAACCTCTATGATGTTTTCTTTTTCGATTTCTTCCTTTCCTTTTCCTCTAGATTTTGGCCTCAAGGCCATGAATATGATGGGTTGATGATGAGTGCTCTCTAGAGGTGACTGTGAGTTCATCTCACATGAGACCTCTAAAGCTTGAGTTTTTCTTAAAGAAAAGTTTCATCTTTTACAAGTTTAGTTAAGGATGAGGTTATGTTTCTCTTGAACATTTGGAACTTCTCTTTTCCTCTTCATGTTTCGGCCATGAAGCCTGTAATATCCTAATTTTTAACCCAATACTCTAGAACATATTTAGGTTAATCATTAGTCTATTACGTCATAGTTTCCTTTTTACTCTAAAATACTTAGCGGAAAATACTGGTAAATTTTTTTTTGAATTATAAAAGCAAAGTGAGAGCCGCACGACTTGATGAACGATGAAGCATGAAAGGAATGAAATGCAATCTAAGTAAACACATCATAAATATCTGATCATAAAACATGTAAATGCACAAAATAACATAGCAAACTGTATAAGTAGATATATATATATATATATATATATATATATATCATGCCCACCCAAGAAAGGCGGGACTTAGTTTGGTACAACATGAAGCGAATACAATCGAGATAGAAATACATGGAAAATGAAGGTGCAACAGAAGGCATAAAAAGAAACTCTCATACTCAGGTGCACCTACATCTAGATAGCCTTAAGGCAAAAGGAGGCTATCCCGATCTAGTCAGAGCTCGGGCACCAGAACATGACTATTGTCTCCTACTGCGGGCCTCTCTAGAAAGGAGGGACGTATCCAATCCACTGGGCTATCTCTGCCAGGGTAGCTATACGCTGCATCGGCCGGGCATGAGCTCCATAGTGAGGTATCATCCTCACTCATCCTCCACAAACCGGCTGAGTGACGGAAGCCTCGCTACCCTCCCCAAGGTCTATCAGGACGGTGGGGGAGGATCCCTCGGAAGGTACCTGAGTGGCAGAGTCCTCTGAAGGGTCCGTCTCGGAGAATGATGAGGGAGAACGGGGCATATACTGTGGGTAGTCCCGGATGGTAGAAGCTGTCGGTGGGGTGCGGTGGATCTGCTCCTCTCAAGGGCGTGCGCGCTTGAACACGAAGTCGTTGCCAAAAGGTGAGGTAGGAAAGAATCGATGAGTATGTACAGGGTGACTGAAGGGCCGTCAAACGAACATGAACCCACGAATGACACAGCAACCCACAAAATGGTAGACCCGTGGTCTGGATCATGATGCACCTCCCATGTCGGGGTGTCCACAAAAATCACAAACGTCGCCATCTGAAGACATGATGGAAGGAAAAGATAGAGGGAGTGAGAATCTTACTAAAGAATCTCAGTAGGGCCTCCTACTACCAAAGTGTCATGATCTACGTCCTCAGGAACCTTGGGTTTAGTGTTTAAAATAAGTGAGCATGCATCAAGTTCATTTTAAGCTTTAAAACATAGGTAACCAAGGTTTGTTCATTTTAGAAAGATTCTTAATGTCATGGATGCAACATATTAAAGAATGTATGCATGGCACTACTTAAGGCAAGAATAGTCATCATAATATCAAGTAACATCATAATAGTGGGATAAGGTGGCAATTGAAATCTCAGGTGGGAAAACTTTGTGACATAATCATCATACTTTACTTTCTCATGGGGCCACTCTAAAAAAGCATTTGTTCTGGGGGTGCTCGGCCGAACCGGTGTCACCCAAAACGTGTCATATCTCTAGGTTATGAGCTCATACCTAACTAGTCGTCACTAGTTCTTACTTATCCCTTACCAATAAGCGTATCATAAATAAATCCTGACTCTCTAGTACGGGCTAAGGGGCATTTTCTTGGGGGTGCTCGGCCGAACCGGTGTCACCCAAGAATACGTCTTGGTACCGAAGTCACATGAGTTCTTGGAGGTGCTCGGCCGAACCGGTGTCATCCAAGAACACATCTTAGTACCTCATCTCTTTTAAAGAAAATCTCATTGTTTTTTCAAAAACTTTCTAAGTCCCCAAATTTGTCAGAAATTCGGCAGTATAACGGCGGCATACCGAATTTCTTCCAAATTTACTTTATGCCACATAAACAAGTAGAACATGTATCCTCAATCATAATTCCATACGTTTACATAATCATTCTCAAATAAAACATACATTCGCATGTAACATTGAAACTCATTATGCTCTTGATCCTACGGTATCTTATGCTTTGACCCTTATGGGCCTTAAACTTGAGATGTAATTATTCTATCATTCTCTATCAACCTCTTATGCACCTAAGGATTCTCTTCTAAAAAATCTTACTATCATTTATATTCTTTAATAAATCTGGGCAGCACCATACTCTAAGGGTAGAGTTATATATCTATGATTACGGGGTTCTAGAACTTACGTTTTAGACCCTTTCTCGGTTTTGTCTTCACCTAAGGTGCTATAAATTAAATTTAAACCAATTATGAGGCATTCCAGTGCCTAAGAACTAATTATAAACCATGTTTGCCATATTATGAGGTTGCTGGACAGAATTTAGAAATTAAATGTTCTAAGAGTTCTAGGATTCTACTTTTACGGTTTTCTAGTTACTAGTTTCTCTATAGGTGCTAAAATTCAATCCTACTTCAAATGTAACCTAATTTTTCATGATTAATCAATCCTAAACTGATTGTTATCATACTAAAATAGTTTTGGCATTGATTAGGATTGAAGGGGTTAAACACACGTTAAATTCCAACTTTATGATTTTTCTATGAAGCTAGTTTCTCTCCTACCATGCATAGAAGTGTTCCTACCTCATCATATATCATTTTCACACATTCTAACATATCAAAATATCATCATATAGTAACAAACACATCAAGGCAGAACCAAACTGTTCAAGTCCAAAAAGACACATAATTTGACATTTCTAAAGCATATAAGTTGCTAGTTTCCCTTGGAATCATTTCAGGACTTCTAAAACTCTTTGCAAACCATTTTATTTTATCAAAAGGATAAAAACAACCTTAGGTCAGTAACCAATTTAATTCTTCTTTAGAAGAGGATTAAAATCATAAATCTTGTTGGTCATAACTTTATAAAACTCATCAAGCTTAAAGAAAATCCTTGAACATAGGTTGTTGCCCCCTGTAACTAGATGAAACTCATTCCAAGCTCATCATTATTACTTGACCGAAATTATACATTCAAAGAATGCTTCCATATTAAACTTTAACTTGAAATAAAATGGGCAAGTCTTTGAGCTCTAAGGTCTTTTAGTGATGACAAAATATAAACTTGCTATGCACTTCATTTTTATTCTTCATTACAAAGTAAAGTGAGAACTGTAACGCCCCAATTTTTACTGCTATGTGAAAATTACCAAAATACCCCTAGGTAATTTTTACACGTAATTCGAGGTTAGATAATCCTCAATAAAGGAATATAATATTAGAGAAATATCATATGAGACTTAATCAGCGATTCGTATAAAAGTCGCGAACCCCGATTTTTCTGTACGTGTAAAATAACCAAAATGCCCCCGAGGTCATTTTTACCTAGAAATCAAGGATAACCAATCTAAATTATCTTTGAGGGGTTAGTTTTATGATTGATGGGGATTATAGATAAAAATCTCAATTTTCAATTTTTACCGTAAGCAAAAATTACCGTTTTACCCCTGCAGTAATGTTACATGAAATTATGTAATCTTTGAATTCGATTTTTACCAAAAGGTTCAAAATGTCTATTTAAGGTATAATTTGAGAATGTCCAGTAATTACAAGGATTTTTTTTATGTGAAATTATCTTTTTACCCTAGTTATACCAAATAATTATACTTGCGTAATTAAGGTAATGTTAAAGCTCCAATTGAACTCGAATTGATTATATTCATTAACCTTGGGTTAAAAATAATTACTTGAGGTTAAAAATAATTATCTAAGGTTGAAAATAATTACTAGAGGTAATTAGAGCCTAAGGATTGTTTAGGAAAATTTAATTTCCTTTCTTAATTACAAAGAACTCATGAAACCTATAATGTTAAAGATTAGGGTAAATGTAATGCATTTACTTTCTTTACCTTGAGATTAAAATTTAAATTACTAATTGATTTTCAACTCAATTGAGGTTAACTCTATTATTAAAATAAAGATTATCTTTTTACCTAGTCTTGAGTTATCTTACACACCTAGTTTTACCTTTTAAACAAAATTACCAATTTCTAAATCTACCACCTAATTAAATAAGCTATCCTTGTGTCCTACCATAAATAATAAATGAAATTTTGTCCCCCAAATTCCTTGAATCAGCCGTGACATTCCATGCTTCATATGATGCTTATATTTTAAAACTTCATTCAAGGAATAATGCACTACATCATGAACCTCAAAGACATATCCTACCATGAATGAAAAAAATAAAACTTGTCCCCCCATGATAGTCTTGCAAACTCACGGATTCTTCCTCCTCCATCACCTTGATATTTTAATTTTCTCTTTAACAATAAGACACATACAACACTCATTACATTACCACATACTTTGTTAAAGTTGTCTTGCACTTTATTTGATCAAAAAAATTCTGATCACATTGCACATGAGAAGGCCACAGTTTTCAACTCCTTTCCACCATCACATTTTAATTTTTATAAAGCCTAAAGCACCCTAAAACATATCATATCTATAGTATGTGTTCTTTGACTTGTCTTGCAACCTTTTTGAGCAAAAATTATGATTGTATTACAGCCTATATGCATCAGCCTCCATACCCCCACAATGCCTCCATTTTATTTTATTATCAAAGAATTAAGCACTCAAACAACACCATGACCATACCATGTGATCTTTGAGTTGTTTTGCATTATTTTTGAGCAAGAATTCTGATCACATTTCAGCCCATATACAGCGTACATACACCCTCCAAATGCCCTATAAATATGTGATTTTCCAAGGCCTAAATGCACACACAAACATTCCTAGCCTTAGCATTTTCTTACTTGATAATTTTCTTACTCAAAGTTTGCTCAAAGTTCTCTAATTCTCTCAATACTTCAAGCTTTCTTCTTCTTCCTCATTCCCACTCAAGAGACTCCATACCCAACCTCTAATCAAGTTCTAAACCTCAAGCATACACATTTCAACCATAAATCAACTCCTAAACACATAACCTTTCAATTATCAAACACAAAAACACAAGAAAAATCCTCCCTCCATTTGCTCTAATCTTGGCCAAATTTCAAGGACATATTTTCTTCTTCTAACTTCTCTAAAGATCAAGCATTACCTTTTGATAACAAGAAACAACTTGGTAGGGATTTTATTTCATGTTCTTTCTTTTGTTCTTCCTTTATATTTTGGTTTTTATGACTTGATATTGACCATGGCTTGATGATGAGGAATCATGGTGGTGGTTGTGAATCCATCATTTAAATGACCTCTAAAGCTCAAGGTTTAATTCTTGATGTCAAAAGATTAATGAAAGAATTGCTAAGTTTTGAGTTTTAAGCTTAATAAGACATAAAAAAGAACTTGTATCCATATTTATATTTCAAGTTCTTGCACATCATATTTATATTTCAAGCTTTTCATAATCATATTTATATTTCAAGTTATCACTTTAATTCTTGAAGATAATAATATGAACTTGCATATTCATATTTACATTTCAAGTTATTACTTAAATCATAAAGATCGAAGAATGAATTTGCATCTTTATATTTATATTTCAAGTCTTGTATTTCATATTTATATTTCCAAGTTGTCACCTTATAATGATAATAATAAGGTTATAAGACAAGTTTATGATTCTAATCATTACTTAAATTCTAAAGTTCAAGATTCACTTCTTTTATCTTAAATGGTAATTTTGATCATGGACACTTCTCATCTATTTATTTTGGCCCTTGTATGATTCTAATTTGAAACTTGTTGTATTTTATTTTTAGGTATAATCTTATCTTTAAAGTTGTACAAAGAAATTTTGAAAGACCTAGAAATTGCAAAGAATTAAGAATATGATTTTTCTCATGATTTTAAATGCTAAAGTTTTAGAATTCTAATCTAATCTTTTAGAAATTGGAATGGTTACTGATTTGGAATGTTTAGATGAGTTTAAATCACTAATAGTTGTTGTAAAAATTGTTTTTAGTGTTTTGGGAAAAACTAGTAACTAAAAATGATCAAGATCGTGTTCTTATGAAGCTTTTAGAAATTTTTCTGATCATTGTTTGGCCCTATTCATCACTGGTCACTACTATTTATTTCTATTCACACACTTGAGGATCACTAATAATTGTCATAAAATTGTTCTTAGCATTTTAAGAAAGTCTAGTAACTAGAAAGGAATAAAATTGTGATTTTATGAAGCTTTAAGGAGACTAATTTTTTGATTCTGTTCAACGGTTGTTTAAGGATGTTCACATTGTTCACACACTTAGGAATTACTTATATTTGATGTAAAAATTGTTTTTGGTATCATAGATGCATAAAAGGGTAATTACAAGTGTTAGTTTGGGACGTATTGCAAAATGCGGAAAGTTGTGTTTTAAACTATCAATTATGTCATTTCAGCCAAATGATTTTATTTAGAGCTACTAATGATGTTGAATGTGTCCATGAGACCAAAATACCATTTATAAAGTTTAGATAAAGTTTTAGAAATTTTGGTTATTGTTAAATATTAAACACAAGCGATTCTGCACTTTGACCCCTAAAGTATGTTAAAATTTGGTCTATAGCCCTAAAAGGTTTTTATGATGAGTTTTATATGGTTCTAGTAGTTATATGTCTTTTGAAAGTATTGGTTAATGTTAAAGATCTCTAGTTTGTGAGAATGTGTTAAAAAGAGGTATTAACATTTTTGTAACGCCTCGTTTTTCTCTAAACTTTTAAATGACCAAAATGCCCCTGAGATCATTTTTACCTGAAACATGAGGATGACCGGCCTCGGCCATCCTCACAAGGCTTTTATGATATATGAAAGGGATTATATGTTTATGAATGTTAACAAGCCAGAAAAATCTTATTTCTTAGGTTTCTGTGCACAAATGACCAAAATACCCCTAACTTGATTTAAGGCAGTTTTAAGTTTTGACTCCGACCCGGACTCGTCCCGGAGGTCAAAATGATGTTTTAAGGCATGAACTATGTTGGTTTAAGTCCCGGAGGTCCCGGGCAACTTTTGGCAAAAATTACGATTTTACTCCCGCTTAGTGCATTTTACGTCTAACGAGTTACTTAACTCAAACCCAAGCAATATTAAGCTCTAATGAAAGATTAATTAATTTCTTTTATTAATCTAGAGCTAAAATAATTATTTGAGATTGATTAGAACCTAAAATTGCTTAAGAAAATTTAAAACTCATTTCTAATTCTTTTCTTTCTTTAAAGAAAAAGCAACTATGAATAGTATTTTCACTATTCATGTTCACATTCCCAAGAACACTTTCATTCCTAATAAAAGTTGTCACACTTCAATCAATGGTCATAGGAGTTTGACTCCATCAATCCTACAATAGTACCCTTAGTCCAAGGTATTAGGGTCCTAATTACCTAATTAGTTCACCTAAACACTTGGTTACACAACCTTAATTAGTGACCTAACCTTGTTTACTCCTAAACACTTCATTAGTACATGATTAAATTGGATGAAATCTTCCCTCTCTTGGCCTTATAATGATCAGCCACTTTTCCCCCCAAAAATTCAAAAGAATGATATTTTATATAGTCAATCACATTGTCCATCAAAGCCACCCTAAGACCTATGACCTATGACACCATGAATGACAACACAAGAGATATTTTTCCTCATTCTTCCTCAAGAAATTTTGGCCAACTTCTTTCCCTCCACTCCTTCATGATTCATTTGCCTATAAATACACAACACCACACAACTTTACTCCTTTGCTCACTTCTTGCAAAATCTCTAAAAGTCTCAAGCTTTCTCACTTCTTTTTCTCTCAAGCTTCCAAGAGTTCTTCAAGCTCAAGTTCTTCCTCTCATTTTTCGAAAACCACAAGGTAGGGAACCTTTCTAAATATGTCTTTGATTCCTATGTTGAATCTTATTGGGAAATGATGAAAGGTGGAACCTCCATGTTGCTCACTTCTTGGATTTTTGACCTCAAGGCCTTGAGCATGATAGCTTGATGATGAGTGCTCTCTAAAGGTGACCATGAGTTCATCTCACATGAGACCTCTAAATCTTGAGTTTTTCTTAAAGAAAAGTTTCATCTTTTACAAGTTTAGTCAAGAATGAGGCTATGTTTCTCTTGAATGTTTGAAATTTTCTTTTCTCCTTTATGATTCGGCCATGAAGGCCTTTGGTCCTTGGAAAAATGAAAGCTTGATGATGAGGGTGTTATGATGGTGTTTGTCACTCAACAACCCCTAAAGCTTGAATTTTTCACAAGGAAAGTTTCATCCTTTTTCAAGGATAAGTAAAGGAGGAGTTTATGTTTCTCTTGAACACTTTTTGCACTTTCCTTTTTCTTTTATATTTTCGGCTATGAGAGTTTCTAAGGCTTGGAAAAAATGAAAGCTTGATGATAAGGGTTTCATGTTGATGCTTGTCACATGAACAAACTCTAAAGCTTGAAACTTTAACCTTAAACCAAGCATGGTTTTGGTTTTGCTTTCTCCTCTAGCATAAACTTTGTTTTAAATGTTGGTTTTAAGGAAGCTATGTACTCAATGATGAGGACTTAGGATGTTGATGTCATAGATCATCAAGATCTTGGTCCCTAGAATTCAAAAATGGTTCATTCTTCTTGATGAAGATTCGACCATCTTCAAGTTTTTAAGGTCATGATTCATTTTAAGTATTCTAGCACTAGTAGTTCTCTTTTCTTGTGATGATGAGGTTTGGGTTGGAACTATGTTCTCTTTAAAAGTCTTGTAAGAGCTCTAGACAAGATAAAACTAATTTGCATTCATGTTTACTTTATGCTTTGCATAGCACGTTTATTTCCTATGCTATCACTAAACCCCAAGATAAGGAATGAACTTGCATAATGCACGTTTAAATTCTAAGCTTTGCATTTCATGTTTATATTTCAATTCATCACTTAAGAACTTAAAGATTTAAAACGAGAGCTTGCATATCACCTAAAATAATCTCAAAGCCTTTCTATTTCGGCCTTAAAGTCGATTGTTGCTGGGTCTAGAGCACTAAAATAAAGAATTGAACTTGCATATTTACTTTCAAGTTTTGCATATTTACTTTGAGCCTTGCATATTTAATTTCAAGTTCTTGCATTTCATATTTACTTTGAAGCTCTTACTTTACTTTCTAATGAAGAATAAAATGGAATGCATAGCACGTTTACTTTTTGTCATCACTTAAAGATCCTAGAGCTCAAAGACTTGCCCATTTCATCTTGAGAAAAGTTAGATCAAGGAGGTATTCCCTTGATAATACATTCGGCCATGTAATGATGGGAACTCTAGGATGAGTTTTCATTAGTACAAGAGCCTATAGCTTATGTTTTAAGTTTTTCCTAAACATAAGTGACATTCATAAGTATTTTGAGTATGTTCTTATATTTAGGATTTCAACCATGAGTAAAATTAAAGAGTTTTCTGCCCCATGTATTTTATGAAAGTTCTTGACAAGTTAAATTGATTTCTAAGGTATTTTTGAAGTCCTAAAATTGTTCTAAGAGAAACTAGTTGCCTATGTACATGAAAAAGGAAGTTTACACATGATTTGATGACTTTGAGGTTTCGGTTCTGCCTTACTCATTTCCAGCACCTTAAATCATGTTTTGGGTGGTCTAAATATGTTTAAATACCTTGCCAAGTATATAATAATTATTCTAGACATTTTGGAGCATGCTTAGTGTAACATCCTAATTTTTAACCCAATACTCTAGAACATATTTAGGTTAATCATTAGTCTGTTACTTCATAGTTCTCATTTAACTTTGAATTACTTAGCGGAAAATACGGGTAAATTTTTTTGAAATAAAAGTGAGAGCCGCGTGATACGATGAGCGGTACACCATGTAAAGTGAAACAATTATCTCACAACATCATAACATGAGGCACAACATGAACATCACTGAATATCATCTCATATATATATAATTTGCCCACTTATAAGTGTGGGACTTAGTTTAGTACAGGGGAAATGCATAAAAGAAAATACAACATAAAACATGAACATAATCTACTCCCCTACCCGAGTGCACCTAATAGGATAACCTCTAAACGAAAGAAGGTTTATCCCCATCTAAGTGGTGTGTGCTCTAACCGGGTACTCCATCGGTCGATCGGCACCTCCTACTGACGTCCGTCTCGTGAACGAGGCAAGTATCTGGGAAAGCGCGAGCTCCTCGGCGTAAAGAGGCGAACGGGATCGAGTGACCCCGCGGTGTGGCCGCATCTCCTGGCCGTCGTGCAAGTCGGGCTGAGTCACGGTATCCTCACTGCCCTCCCTCATCAATGGTGGAGAGGGGGCAGAGCTCTCGCTATACGGATGAGTAGGCGGGTCCTCGGACGAGTCGGTCTCCGAGAAGTAGGTCCGGGGCACGTAATCGGGATGGTCTCGCATGGCTAAGGCGGCGGTGTGCATGCGGAGCACTCTCTCGTCATGCGTACGCGCAGACGCTCAAAACCCGCCGTCGCCGCCATAGGGTGCAGTCGGGGAGAAGCGATGGGTGTGCACGGGATGAGCGAAGGGGCGTGCTACGTACATGAAAACCCGCACCGTGCACTGCCCCTCAAAATGGTATGACCCGTGAGCCGGGTCATAGTGCACCTCCCATGTCGGGATGTCCACGAACACTACGAACGTCGCCATCTGAAGACGTGACAGAAAGAAAGAGATAGAGGGAGTGAGAATCTTGCTAAAGAATCTCAGTAGGGTCTCCTACTACCTAGGTGTCATCATCTACGTCCTCAGGAACCTTGGGTTTATTTATACAAAATGACTGAGCATGTATTAGGTTCATTTTAAAATTTAAAATATATTTTAGCCAAGGTCCATTCATTTTAGGATGATCTTAATGTCATGGATGCAACATATTAGAAAATGTATGCATGGCACTACCTGATGCACATACATAAAACATAACATCAAGCATCATCATTCTTGGTGGCATAAAGTGGCAATAGTAACATTCATATGGGACAAAACTTAGTGACATAATCATAATCATGAAACTTCTCTTCCTCATGGGCCACCCTAAAAGACAATCGAATCGGGGTGCTCGGCCAACCGGTGTGTCACCCGAGCGTGTCATACATCTAGGTTATGAGCTCATACCTTAACTAGTCGTCACTAGTTCTTACTTACCACTTAACGATAAGCGTATCATAAATCATAAATCCCGACTATCTGAGTACGGGTTAGGGGGCAAATCTCTTAGGGGTGCTCGGCCGAACCGATGTCACCTAAGAGTATAAAATGGTACCGATGTCACATGAGTTCTATGGAGGTGCTCGGCCGAACCGGTGTCATCCTAGAACCCATCTTAGTACCTTAATTTTCAAAATCTCTTTAAGTCCCCAAATTTGTCGGAAATTCGGCGGCCAAACGGTCATTACACCGAATTTCCTTCCAAATTTGCTTTATGCCACATTAACATATAATCTCATAAATTCCTCATATGAATAACATCATCATCATTAGCATACTTCATGCATCATCATAAATCATCCAAACGCTTACCCTTACGGTAGCTTATGCTTTGACCCTTACGGGTCTTAATCTTGAGATATAGTTCTCTACATCCGTTGTTCATATTTTAAGCACCTAAGGCTCATAATTAAACATCATTCGTAATCCTCTCATTTTACTTTTAAATCTGAATAGCATAGGGTGGAAATCCTAACATGTGAATACGGGGTTCTAGAACTTACGTTTTAGACCCTTTCTTGGTTCCGTTTTCGCCGAAGGCGCTATATATTAAATCTAAATCAATTATGAGGCATTCCTATGCTTAAGGACTAATTATTAATCATATTTACCATGTTGCAAGGGTGCTGGACAGAATCCAGAAAATTAAATGTTCTAAGAGTTCTACATTTGCATTTTTACGGTTTTCTAGTTACTAGTTTCCCCATAGGTGCTAGAATTCAATTCTAACTCAAATGATACCAAGTTTTTCATGTCTAAACAATCTAAATCTGATTATGTCCCCATTAAAACAGTTTGGATTAGTTCCATAAACAAATGGGTCAAAACTATGTTAAATTCTAGCTTTACGGTATTTCTAGTTAGCTAGTTTTTCACCTATCATGCATAGGATCGCTTCTACATCATCATACAATATTTTCACACATTCCAATACATCAAAACATCATCATACAGCATCACACTCATCATATCAGAACCGAAAATATTTAACTTTAATAAGAGAGTTAAATTGACATTTCTAGGTACATAAGTTAACTAGTTTCTCTTGGAATCAATCTAGAACTTCTAAAACTCTTTGCAAAACATTTTAATTCATCAAGAGGCTGAGAGAAGCCTTAGCTCAGTGACCAAAACATATTCCATCCCCTAAAAGAGAATGAAATCACAACTTGTGATGATACAACCTTATAAAGATTTGTAAAGCTTTAAGGAAAACTTAAAACATAGGCTATTGGTCCTAGTAGCTAGATGAAAACTCATTGCAAGTCCATCATCACTACTTGGCCGAAATTATGTATTCAAGGAATGCATTCACATTTAACTTTATCTTGGAATGAAATGGGCAAGTCTTTGAGCTCTAGGTTCTTAAGTTACGACATAAAATAAACGTGCTCATGCTTTTCACTTTTAATCTTGCTTACAAAGTAAAGTCATGATTTAAATTAAATATGCAAGGCATAAACTTAAACGTGCAAGCTTGAAAGTAAATATGCGAGGCATAAACTTAAACGTGCAAGCTTGAAGGTAAATATGCATGGTTCAATTCTTTATTTTAGTGCTCTTGGCCCAACAACAATCGACTTTAAGGCCGAAATAGATAGGCATTCGAGAAATTAATTAGGTTATAATGCAAGTTCAATTCTTTATTTTAGTGCTCTAGGCCCAACAACAATCGACTTTAAGGCCGAAATAGAAAGGCTTCGAGAATTAAATTAAGTGATGATACAAGTTCCATTTTAATCTTTATGTTCTTAAGTGATAGCTAGAAAGTAAAGATGCATAGCAAGAATGTAAATATGAATGCAAGCATAAAATAAATTATGCAAGTTCATTTTATCTTTCTAGAGCTCTTAACAAGACTTTAAAGGAATTTAAACCTTAACCCAAACTCATTCAAACAAGGTAAAGTCAAGCTTGGAGTTCTTAGAACTCAACATAATATCTTTGGGAATCAAACTATGAAACTTAGAAAATCTCAAGGAAATGGCCGAAATCTCCAAGAAGGGAAAAGTGCATTTTAAAACTCTAGAGTTCATGACCTTGATGATATATTAACACCAACATCATGAGTCCTCATCATTGAGTTCATAGAGCCATTTTAAAACACCATCAAAGTTAAAGTTCTCAAAAGTTCAAGAAAGGAAAATCTAGAAACACTTTTGCTCAAGAACAAAAATCAAGCTCTAGAGTTTGTTTCAAGTGATGAACATCATCATGAAACTCTCATCATCAAGCTCTCATTCCTTTGTTCTCCAAGGCCCATGGCCGAAAATGAAAAGGTAAAGGAAAGAAAAAGAAGTTCTAAAAAGAATCAAGAGAAACTATGAACATTAAGCTTAGAACAAGAACTTTAAAGAAAGAATACATGAAAGAAAATCCCTACTTGGTGTGATGAACTTGAAGATGGAAGAAGAAGATGAAGAAGATGAAGAACTTGAAGAACTCCAAGAACTTGAAGAACACAAAGACTTTGAGAGAAAAAGAAAAGCTTTGAGTGTTTTCTAAACTTAGCAAATGATCTAAAAGTGGTGCAAGCTCCTCAAGGCATTCTATTTATAGAGAAATGAAACAAATGGAGGGAGCTCATGGAGGATGATGGCTTCGGCCATGAGGTGCAGATTGGAGGCATTCCATGAGTTCCATGAGGTGAGATAATGTGTTCTTGAGGTATGGTGAGGTATGGCTCAAAGCATGGTGAGGTATGGCTCAAGGTATGGCTCAAGCATGGTTCTTTGAGTGAGAAAATAATTAAACATGTGGTCAATGGGAAGGGATGTGGCCGAAATGCATCAGCCCATGGGGAGGATTAGTTTGCATTTTAATTGTGGTTTAGAGTTGTGTTTAGGTGTATCTTTGATTATGCTTAAGATTAGGAATTTGTAAGAAAGTGTTTGGGTAAGGTAAATGGGTAATTAAGGTGGTCTAGACATAATTAAGGAGTGGTCTTGCACCATTTAGAGAGTTAAATCCTCAATTTAGAGTCTAAACAACTCTAAACACAATTCCTTGATTTAAGGAATTGGAGAGAGAAAACACTATTCAAGATTCCAAGACTAGGAGTCTTGAGTTCTAAAAAGGGATTTAAGTTTAATCTAAGCAATTTTAGGTTCTAATTAACTTTAATAAATTATTTTGACTCTAGATTAATTAGGGAAATAAATTAATCTTCGTTTAGAGCCTAATATTGCTTAGGTTTGCTTAATTACGTCATTAAGCTCAAAAACACTATTCTAGGGGCAAAATCGTAATTTTGTACTAAAACTGTCCGGGACCACCGGGACTTGAACAGAGACCTCTAGGCATATGAAATCATGTTTTTAAACCTCTGGGGAAAGTTCCGGGCTCAAACGGCACCTTTACCCGCGTAAAAACGCTATAGGGGTATTTTGGTCATTTTGACCGAAATCATGAAACGAAATTTTCGCTTCCGAAAGCATTCAAAGGCCATTCAATCCCCTTCAAACATTGAGTTGACCCTTCGAGGATGACCGAGTTGGTTACCCTCGAGTTCGGGTCAGAAAATGACCTCAGGGGCATTTTGGTCATTTCCCTCGGACAGAAAAATCGGGGTGTTACACTTAGTTATTTTAATTGCTTGAAATGTGAATTCTAGAACCCCATAGGTACAGAAAATATGAATTCTGTCCAGAATGATTAACATCTATAGAATCACATTATATGATGTCTAGATTAGTGAGAGTGACTCATAATTGGCTTAGGTATTAATTGTTGCATCATAGAAAAAGTCGGACGTGAGAAAGGGTTTAAAATGCATCTTTTAGAACACCGTAATTCATCTAATTCAAGCTTACTACCAATGCTGTCCAGCCATGATTAATTAGGTTTTAGGACTTAATAAATTATGGTAATGAGGTTAATCAATCCCTTAGAGGTACACGGGAATAATTTAGAAGTTTGAGATTACCCGATTATGGGTTTTCACTCTTAGGGGAAAGGTTCACGGATTACTCTATGGATGATGAATTGGTGTTTACCTCATGACTTATGTGATGCTATGTGAACTATTATTCTTAAATGATAGTTTTATTGCATGTGATTGTTCTTCAAGAACTTAGAGATGCCTATGTTGTAATCATTGATACTTGACATGTATGAACTAAGTGGCATCTCAATAAACATGCTAAGACTTAAGGTGACTTAAACTATGAGAAGATGATCCTTGAACTACCAAGTTAAGGGTGGGGATAAGGTGATTCTAGCCCCCTAGACTCGTACTTTAAGTCGGGACCTTTAACTTATCAAAAGGGATAAGTCCATGTGCTAGTGACGACTAGCGTGGTATAAGCTCATAACCTAGAATTTTCTCCACGGGGAGATCAGTTAGGGTGGCCCCAGGAAAATAATGATGATGTTTTAATGTCACCTCAAGTAACCAAGATATGTACCATGTACCATGTTCCATGAACTATGTGCTATGCCCCATGATATAAGAAACCATGATTATATGAGTTTATGTGCTATGCCCTATGATATAAGAAACCATGAACCATGAATTTATGAGTTTATGTGCTATGACCCATGATATAGGAAACCATGATTTATGATTAATGTACCATGACTTATGATCCATGTTTCATGACTTATAGACTATGTAACCAAGAGATTTTCATAATTAAAAGGAACGGGTCTTGGAGGTTAATGTTTTCGAACTTCATAAATGAACTATTATATACCCACATTTTTACTAAGAAACTGAGGTCCCTGGAGACGTATATGATGACACTTAAATATGAGGAAAAACCCTACTGAGTTTCTTTAGTAAGAAATCTCATTCCCTCTATCTCTTTCTTTCCATTACGTCTCTAGATTCGGATGGCGACGTTTGTACTCTATGTTGAGACACCTATATGGGAGTACCACTACGATCCAGAGCACGGATCGTACCATTTTGAAGGCCGCTGCACTATTCGTGTCTTTATGTTTCCCGGACGGCCTTTCACCCATCCTGTAGATAGCTACCTCTTCTCCCTAATGTCACCTTATGGAGATGACATGGTTTTTGAGCATGCTCACACACGCAACGAGAGAATCCTACGGACTTACACTGCAGGCTTGGGCGCTGTACCCGAATATGTACCCCGCTCGCAGCATTCGGAGGAGCCACCTGCCCCTATGTATGAAGAGGACTCTGCCCCCACTTCCCCACGTGTGCTAGCAGGCAGCGAGGAGACGGTTACCCAGCCATGGAGGGCTCGGATGCCCGAGGTGTGACCTCACCACGGTGGACGTGTCCGAGTACCCACTCCTGACGTGCTTCGCCCGTGGATTGGCTATGTCCCACCTTATCCGTGACTGTAGCCGTATGGTTTAGAGGGTAGTCCTTAGTGCACACACGTCACGTAGTAGGATAAACCTTCTTTTGTGTTGAGGTTATCCATTTCAGATGCACTTGGGTGTGGGTTTTCTCTTGTATGTGTCCTTTATATTTCGATGTATTTCCTACGTTTCAGTCGTATTGCACTCTATGTATGGAACAGTCCCGCCATTACTGGTAGGCATTCTACGTATTAATATATGAGGTATTTCAGTATATGTGTTCATGATGCTGTGTATGGAGCCTTTATGTGTGTACATTTCCGCACTTTACGATATCATTCGAATTACCTAATACGCGGCTCATACTTTATCAAGGTTTTGTTACAAAAAAAAATGGCTCGTATTTTTAGTAAGTAATTTCAGAGGTAATAGAACTAAAACAAGAAGTAATGACTAATATTTGGCCTCAATACATACTAGTAGTATTGGGTTGAATATTAGGGTGTTACAATTTTGACCTGAAATCTTTGAGAAATTGCGATTTGACCTCTTTGGGGCTTAAGCGTAAATATTGATAAATTTGATGAGATGAATGTGATTGATATCTCATGAAGGCTATGTTCATGTGTTGAAATTTATATGGCTTATGGATATATGCAATGAAATATGATGCATGTTTATATGATTTAAATTACGGCATGTTATGGTTATGTTTGATTCATTAAGATGCATAAGTTCATGAAGTTTATGAGCATGAAATGATGAAGTTATTCATGTTTGCATCTCATATATCATGCCAAGATTTAAGGTGACATAAAACACATGGAAATGATCCTCTAGACTCCCCGAATTAAAGGCTATGAGAGGTGATCCGAACAGGAAGTGATCCTTTGGACTCCCCGAATTAAAGGTTATGAAAGGTGATCCT
The DNA here is from genome assembly GCA_031216125.1 of Dalbergia cochinchinensis. Classification (NCBI taxonomy): domain Eukaryota; kingdom Viridiplantae; phylum Streptophyta; class Magnoliopsida; order Fabales; family Fabaceae; genus Dalbergia; species Dalbergia cochinchinensis. Next base: position 18,355,382 of record CM062375.1, on the reverse strand, counting down.
AATGCCCCCTATCCCGTACCTTAAGAGTCGGGAATTTAACTTATCAAAAGGGATAAGATTACGCTAGTGACGACTAGTGAGATATGAGCTCATAACCTAGAACTCTCGAGAAAAGAATTATAGGGTGGCCCCCAAGGAAAAGAGAATAAAGAAGTTAAGTCACCTGTAAGAATGATGATCATGATGTTCTTTATATCATATGCATTGTTTTATGGATTTTATGATATTATGTATATGATATTGACATGCATCCATGACTAAAATGTTGTATTCATGACATTAAGATTCATTCTAAAAGATACGAGCCTCGGCTAATGATATTTAGAACTTAATAAATGAACCTTATATATATTCATAATTAAACCCGAGGTTCCTGGGGACGATGACGATGAAACTTGTGTTAGAGTCGGGAAGCCTTACTGAGGTTCTTGTATAAGTTTCTCATCCCTTTTTCTTTTCCGTGTCATCTCCAGACATGAATGATGGTGTAGTTCGTGATTTACCTTGAGACTGGACGAAGAGCTACGGAGATAACTTTCCTTTGGATATTTGCCTTTAGAGTGATCGTATCTCATATATCAGTTTGTATTCTATTGATGGATATATATTGATGTCCTAAAGTTTATAAGACATCACTATTATGATACAGTTATTGATATGTTATTATTATTTGAGTTATGTTATGCCATGGTTGTATTATGTATTTATCTGTTATTTGTTTCTAACATATCTCTTATGTAACACCCCGATTTTTCTGTCCGAGGGAAATGACCAAAATGCCCCTGAGGTCATTTCCTGACCCGAATTCGAGGGTAACCAACTCGGTCGTCCTCGAAGGGTCAACTCAATATTTGAAGGGGATTGAATGGCCTTTGAATGCTTTCGGAAGCGAAAATTTCGTTTTCCGCAGTTTCGGGTCAAAATGACCAAAATACCCCTATAACGTTTTTACGCAGGTAAAGGTGCCGTTTGAGCCCGAAACTTTCCCCAGAGGTTTAAAAACACGTTTTCATGTGTCTAGAGGTCTCTATTCAAGTCCCGGTGGTCCCGGGCAGTTTTAGTGCAAAATTACGATTTTGCCCCTAGAATAGTGTTTTTGAGCTTAATGACGTAATTAAGCAAACCTAAGCAATATTAGGCTCTAAACGAAGATTAATTAATTTCCCTAATTAATCTAGAGTCAAAATAATTTATTAAAGTTAATTAGAACCTAAAATTGCTTAGATTAAACTTAAATCCCTTTTTAGAACTCAAGACTCCTAGTCTTGGAATCTTAAATAGTATTTTCTCTCTCCAATTCCTTAAATCAAGGAAATGTGTCTAGAGTTGTTTAGACTCTAAATTGAGGATTTAACTCACTAATGGTGCAAGACCACTCCTTAATTATGTCTAGACCACCTTAATTATCCATTTTCCTTACCTAAACACTTTCTTACAAATTCCTAATCTTAAGCATAATCAAAGATACACCTAAACACAACTCTAAACCACAATTAAAATGCAAAGAAACCTCCCCCATGGCTGATGAAGTTTCGGCCACCTCTCTCCAATTACCACACATATTAAATTGTTTTCTCACTCAAAGAACCATGCTTGAGCCATACCTTGAGCCATACCTCACCATGCTTTGAACTATACCTCACCATGCTTCAAGACCACATTATCTCACCTCATGGAACTCATGGATGCCCTCCAATTCTGCACACATGGCCGAAGCTCTTCACCTCCATGAGCTCCCTCCATTTGTTTCATTTCTCTATAAATACAATGCCTTGAGGAGCTTGCACCACTTTTAGATCATTTGCTAAGTTTAGCAGCACTCAAAGCTTTTCTTTTTCTCTCAAAGTTCTAGTGTTCTTCAAGTTCTTCAAGTTCTTCAAAGTTCTTCATCATCTTCATCTTCTTCTTCCATCTTCAAGTTCATCACATCAAGTAGGGATTTTCTTTCATGTATTCTTTTCTTTAAAGTTCTTGCTCTAAGCTTTATGTTTATAGTTTCTCTTGATTCTCTTTAGAACTTCTCTTCCATTCTTCTTCCTTTTCATTTTCGACCATAGGCCTTGGAGTTCATAGAAATGAGAGCTTGATGATGAAAGTTTCATGATGATGTTCATCACTTGAAACAAACTTTAGAGCTTGATCTTTGTTCTTGAGCAAAAAATGTTTTTAGTTTTTCCTTTCTTGAACTCTTGAGAACTTTAGCTTTGATGATGTTTTAAAATGGCTCTATGAACTCAATGATGAGGACTCATGATGTTGGTGTTAATATATCATCAAGATCATGAACTCTAGAGTTTTAAAATGTTCCCTTTTCTTCTTGAGGATTTCGGCCATTTCCTTAATTTTCTAGGCTTCATGGTTTGATTTCCTAAAAATATTATGTTAAGTTTTAAGAACTCTAAGCTTGACTTTACCTTGTTTGGATGAGTTTGGGTTATGGTTTAAGTTCCTTTAAAGTCTTGTTAAGAGCTCTAGAAAGATAAAATGAACTTGCATAATTTATTTTATGCTTGCTTTCATATTTACATTCTTGCTATGCATCTTTACTTTCAAGCTATCACCTAAGAACATAAAGATTAAAATGGAACTTGCATCTTCACTTAATTTAATTCTCGAAGCCTTTCTATTTCGGCCTTAAAGTCGATTGTTGTTGGGCCTAGAGCACTAAAATAAAGAATTGAACTTGCATCATCACCTAATTAATTTCTCGAATGCCTATCTATTTCGGCCTTAAAGTCGATTGTTGTTGGGCCAAAAGCACTAAAATAAAGAATTGAATCTTGCATATTTACTTTCAAGCTTGCACGTTTAAGTTTATGCCTCGCATATTTACTTTCAAGCTTGCACGTTTAAGTTTATGCCTTGTATATTTAATTTATGTCATCACTTTATTTTGTAAGCAAGATTAAAAATGAAAAGCATGAGCACGTTTATTTTATGTCGTAACTTAAGAACCTAGAGCTCAAAGACTTGCCCATTTCATTCCAAGATAAAGTTTAATGTGAAACCTTTCTTTGAATGCATATTTTCGGCCAAGTAGTAATGATGGGCTTGCAATGAGTTTTCATCTAGCTACAAGGACCAATAGTCTACGTTCTAAGTTTTCCTTAAAGCTTTACAAACCTTTTCAAGGTTATGTTGTCATGAGATATGACTTTATTCCCTTTTAGGAGATGAAATATATTTTGGTCATTAACCTAAGACTTCTCTTAGCCTCTTGATGAATTAAAATGATTTGCAAAGAGTTTTAGAAATTCTAAATTGATTCCAAGAGAAACTAGTTAACTTATGTACCTAGAAATGTCAATTTAACTCTCTTATTGAAGTTAAATGTTTTCGATTCTGATATGATGAGTGTGATGCTGTATGATGATGTTTTGATGTGTTGGAATGTGTGAAAATATCATATGATGATGTAGAAGCAATCCGATGCATGATAGGTAAGAAACTAGCTAACTAGAAATACCGTAAAGTTGGAATTTGACATAGTTTTAACCCATTTGTTTATGGATTCTGTACAAACTGTTTTAATGGGAACATAATCAGATTTAGATTGTTTAGACATGAAAAACTTGGTATCATTTGAATTAGAATTGAATTCTAGCACCTATAGAGAAACTAGTAACTAGGAAATCGTAAAAATGCAATGTAGAACTCTTAGAGCATTTATTTTTCTAGATTCTGTCCAGCACCCTTACATCATGATAAACATGATTAATAATTAGTCTTTAAGCATAGGAATGTCTCATAATTGATTTAGATTTAATTTATAGCGCCTTAGGCGAAGACGGAACCGAGAAAGGGTCTAAAACGTAAGTTCTAGAACCCCGTAAACACAAGTTAGAGATTTTGCCCTATGCTATTCAGATTCAAGTATGAACATGTGGATTAGGAATGATGATTAATTAAGAGCCCTTAGGTGCATAAAAATATGAGCGACGGACGTTAGAGAACTATATCTCAAGATTAAGACCCGTAAGGGTCAAAGCATAAGCTACCGTAAGGGTAAGCGTTTGAATGCTTTATGATGATGCATGTAGTATGCAAATGATGATGATGATATTCATATGAGGAATTCATGAGGATATATGTTTGTATGACATAAAGCAAATTTGGAAGAAATTCGGCGTAATGCCTTCGTGCCGTCGAATTTCCGACAAATTTGGGGACTTAAAGAGATTTTGAAAATTAAGGTACTAAGATGGGTTCTAGGATGACACCGGTTCAGCCGAGCACCTCCATAGAACTCATGTGACATCGGTACCATTTTATACTCTTAGGTGACACCGGTTCGGCCGAGCACCCCTAAGAGAATTGCCCCCTAACCCGTACTCAGATAGTCGGGATTTATGATTTATTATACGCTTATCGTTAAGTGGTAAGTAAGAACTAGTGACAACTAGTTAAGGTATGAGCTCATAACCTAGATGTATGACACGTTCTGTGTAACACCCCGATTTCTCTGTCCGAGGGAAATGACCAAAATGCCCCTGAGGTCATTTCCTGACCCGAACTCGAAGGTAACCAACTCGGTCATCCTCGAAGGGTCAACTCAATGTTTGAAGGGGATTGAATGGCCTTTGAATGCTTTCGGAAGTGAAAATTTCGTTTTCCGCAGTTTCGGGTCAAAATGACCAAAATACCCCTATAGTGTTTTTACGCGGGTAAAGGTGCCGTTTGAGCCCGGAACTTTCCCCAGAGGTTTAAAAACATGTTTTCATGTGTCTAGAGGTCTCTGTTCAAGTCCCGGTGGTCCCGGGCAGTTTTAGTGCAAAATTACGATTTTGCCCCTAGAATAGTGTTTTTGAGCTTAATGACGTAATTAAGCAAACCTAAGCAATATTAGGCTCTAAATGAAGATTAATTTATTTCCCTAATTAATCTAGAGTCAAAATAATTTATTAAAGTTAATTAGAACCTAAAATTGCTTAGATTAAACATTAAATCCCTTTTTAGAACTCAAGACTCCTAGTCTTGGAATCTTGAATAGTGTTTTCTCTTTCCAATTCCTTAAATCAAGGAAATGTGTCTAGAGTTGTTTAGACTCTAAATTGAGGATTTAACTCACTAATGGTGCAAGACCACTCCTTAATTATGTCTAGACCACCTTAATTACCCATTTACCTTACCTAAACACTTTCTTACAAATTCCTAATCTTAAGCATAATCAAAGATACACCTAAACACAACTCTAAACCACAATTAAAATGCAAAGAAACCTCCCCCATGGGCTGATGCATATTCGGCCATCTCTCTCCAATTACCACACATATTAAATTATTTTCTCACTCAAAGAACCATGCTTGAGCCATACCTTGAGCCATACCTCACCATGCTTTGAACCATACCTCACCATACCTCAAGAACACATTATCTCACCTCATGGAACTCATGGAAAGCCTCCAATCTGCACCTCATGGCCGAAGCTCTTCATCACCATGAGCTCCCTCCATTTGTTTCATTTCTCTATAAATAGAATGCCTTGAGGAGCTTGCACCACTTTTAGATCATTTGCTAAGTTTAGGAACTCTCAAAGCTTTTCTTTTTCTCTCAAAGTTTTTGTGTTCTTCAAGTTCTTGGAGTTCCTCAAGTTCTTCATCTTCTTCATCTTCTTCTTCCATCTTCAAGTTCATCACACCAAGTAGGGATTTTCTTTCATGTATTCTTTTCTTTAAAGTTCTTGTTTTAAGCTTGATGTTCATAGTTTCTCTTGATTCCTTTTAGAACTTCTTTTCTTCTCCTTCTTCCTCTTTATGTTTCGGCCATGGGCCTTTGGGAATGAAGGAATGAGAGCTTGATGATGAGAGTTTCATGATGATGTTCATCACTTGAAACAAACTCTAGAGCTTGATCTTTGTTCTAGAGCAAAAATATTTTTAGTTTTTCTTTTCTTGAACTCTTAAGAACTTTAGCTTTGATGATGTTTTTAAATGGCTCTATGAACTCAATGATGAGGACCCATGATGTTGGTGTTAATATATCACCAAGATCATGAACTCTAGAGTTTTAAAATGTTCCTTTTTCTTCTTGAAGATTTCGGCCATTTCCTTAAATTTTTCTAAGCTTCATGGTTTGATTTCCTAAAAATATTATGTTAAGTTTTAAAGAACTCTAAGCTTGACTTTACCTTGTTTGGATGAGTTTGGGTTATGGTTTAAATTCCTTTAAAGTCTTGTTAAGAGCTCTAGAAAGATATAATGAACTTGCATAATTTATTTTATACTTACATCCATATTTACATTCTCGCTATGCATCTTTGCTTTCTATCTATCACCTAAGAACATAAAGATTAAAATGGAACTTGTATCATCACTTAATTTAATTCTCGAAGCCTTTCTATTTCGGCCTTAAAATCGATTGTTGTTGGGCCTAGAGCACTAAAATAAAGAATTGAACTTGCATTATCACATAATTAATTTCTCGAATGCCTATCTATTTCGGCCTTAAAGTCGATTGTTGTTGGGCCAAGAGCACTAAAATAAAGAATTGAACCATGCATATTTACCTACAAGCTTGCACGTCTAAGTTTATGCCTCGCATATTTACTTTCAAGCTTGCACGTTTAAGTTATGCCTTGCATATTTAATTTTAAGTCATCATTTTACTTTGTAAGCAAGATTAAAAACGAAAAGCATGAGCACGTTTAGTTTATGTCATAACTTAAGAACCTAGAGCTCAAAGACTTGCCCATTTCATTCCAAGTTAAAGTTAAATGCGAATGTATTCCTTGGATGTATAATTTCGGCCAAGTAGTGATGATGGGCTTGCAATGGGTTTTCATCTAGCTACTAGGACCGATAGTCTATGTTTTAAGTTTTCCCTAAAGCCTTACAATCTTTATAAGGTTATGTCATCACAAGTTGTGATTTTATTATCTTTTAGGGGATGGAATATGTTTTGGTCAGTGACCTAAGGCTTCACTTAGCCTCTTGATGAATTAAAATGTTTTGCAAAGAGTTTTAGAAGTTCTAGATTGATTCCAAGAGAAACTAGTTGACTTATATACCCAGAAATGTCAATTTAACTCTCTCATTTAAGTTAAATGTTTTCGGTTCTGATGTGATGAATGTGATGCTGTATGATGATGTTTTGATGTGTTGGAATGTGTAAAAATATCATATGATGATGTAGAAGCGATCCTATGCATGATAGGTAAGAAACTAGCTAACTAGAAATACCGTAAAGCTAGAATTTAACATAGTTTTGACCCATTTGTTTATGGAACTTTTCCAAACTGTTTTAATGGGGACATAATCAGATTTAGATTGTTTAGACATGAAAAACTTGGCATCATTTGAGTTAGAATTGAATTCTAGCACCTATGGGGAAACTAGTAACTAGAAAACCGTAAAAATGCAAATGTAGAACTCTTAGAACATTTAATTTTCTGGATTCTGTCCAGCACCCTTACATCATGGTAAACATGATTAATAATTAGTCCTTAAGCATAGGAATGCCTCATAATTGATTTAGATTTAATATATAGCGCCTTCGGCGAAAACGGAACCAAGAAAGGGTCTAAAACGTAAGTTCTAGAACCCCGTATTCACATGTTAGGATTTCCACCCTATGCTATTCAGATTTAAAAGTAAAATGAGAGGATTATGAATGATGTTTAATTATGAGCCTTAGGTGCTTAAAATATGAACGACGGATGTAGAGAACTATATCTCAAGATTAAGACCCGTAAGGGTCAAAGCATAAGCTACCGTAAGGGCAAGCGTTTGGATGTTTTATGATGATGCATGAAGTATGCTAATGATGATGATGTTATTCATATGAGGAAGTTATGAGATTATATGTTTATGTGGCATAAAGCAAATTTGGAAGGAAATTCGGTGTAATGACCGTTGGGTCACTAATTTCGACAAATTTGGGGACTTAAAGAAATTTTGAAAATTAAGGTACTAAGATGGGTTCTAGGATGACACCGGTTCGGCCGAGCACCTCCATAGAACTCATGTGACATCGGTACCATTTTATACTCTTAGGTGACACCGGTTCGGCCGAGCACCCTTAAGAGGTTTGCCCCCTAACCCGTACTCAGATAGTCGGGATTTATGAATTATGATACGCTTATCGTTAAGTGGTAAGTAAGAACTAGTGACGACTAGTTAAGGTATGAGCTCATAACCTAGATGTATGACACGTTCTAGGTGACACCGGTTCGGCCGAGCACCCCCAGTTCGATTGTCTTTTAGGGTGGCCCATGAGGAAGAGAAGTTTCATGATTATGATTATGTCACTAAGTTTTGTCCCATATGAATGTTACTATTGCCACTTTATGCCACCAAGAATGATGATGCTTGATGTTATGTTTTATGTATGTGCATTAGGTAGTGTCATGCATACATTTTCTATTATGTTGCATTCATGACATTAAGATCATCCTAAAATGAATGGACCTTGGCTAAAATATATTTTAAAGTTTAAAAGGAACCTAATACATGCTCAGTCATTTTGTATAAATAAACTCAAGGTTCCTGAGGACGTAGATGATGACACCTAGGTAGTAGGAGGCCCTACTGAGATTCTTTAGCAAGATTCTCACTCCCTCTATCTCTTTCTTTCGGTCACGTCTTCAGATGGCGACGTTCGTGGTGTTCGTGGACACGCCGACATGGGAGGTGCACCATGACCCGGACCACGGGTCATTTCATTTTGTGGGTCGATGCACGGTTAGAGTATTCATGTTTATGGGTCGACCCTTCACTCCCCCTGTACATTCCCATCGTTTCTCCCCCGTCTCACCTTTTGGCGATGACCTGGTGTTCGAGCGCGCACGTCCCCTAGAGGAGAGGCTTCGCCGTACCCCATCATCCACGTCCGCCGCTTGAGACTACCCCCAGTATGTGCCCTGCTGTTCGCCGTCATCTTTCTCGGAGACGGATCCTTCCGAGGATTCGGCAACCCAGGCACCCTCCGAGGGATCTTCCCCCTCCATACCTATGGACTTTGGAGAGAATAGCGAGCCCACCATGACTCAGCCGAGGCGTGCACGACGACCGGAGATGCGGCCATACCCCGGGGCTCACACTCGATCCCCGCTCCGCCTCTTCACGCCCGAGGAGCTCGCCCAGTTTCCCGGATATCTGCCTCGATCACGAGATAGTCGCCAGTAGGAGGTCGTGGATGGCCCGAGTTAGAGCACACACCACTTAGATGGGGATAAACCTTCTTTTGTTTAAAGGTTTCCCATTAGATGCACTCGGGTAGGGGAGTAGATTATGTTTATGCTTATGTTGTACTTTCTTTTATGCATTTCCCTTGTACTAAATTAAGACCCACACTTATAAGTGGGCAAGTTATATATATATGAGATGATATTCAGTGATGTTCATGTTGTGCCTTATGTTATGATGTTGTGAGATAATTGTTTCACTTTACATGGTGTACCGCTTATCGCATCACGCGGCTCTCATTTTTATTTCAAAAAAAAATTACCCGTATTTTCCGCTAAGTAATTCAAAGTTAAATGAGAACTATGAAGTAACAGACTAATGATTAACCTAAATATGTTCTAGAGTATTGGGTTAAAAATTAGAATGTTACATTATGGTATCAGAGCAGTTCGATTCTCATGGAGCCTGAGGATTGGACTGACTATGCTTTCTAAAGCGTAGTACGATAGCTATGTCATGCGTAGTGCTTAGTTAGAGATAAGCTATAGGATGGAAGTGCATGACCCTTGTCTACTTGCGTGTGCCATGGTAACTAGCTCATTTTACATGGAATATTGAGCCTGATCACCTCAGTGTTTATTATCTCGTGTGTTTAGGAACCAATGGCATCAAGGAGACAACCTAGGACCCTGACCGAGGGGGACCAAAACGATGCTACTGCTGCTGCTGTTCGTGACATGGCTAGGGCCATGGAACGAATGTTCGAGAGGATGAACCAACAAGGGAACACCGGACGTGCTCCCCCTACTGCCGAAATGATCGAGCAAGCGAGGTTTGGTGAGTTTCGCAAGGCGAACCCGCCAACCTTCCGAGGAGCCATGGACCCCGACCAAGCTGATGAGTGGATCAAAAACATGGAGAAGATCTACTCTGTGGTGGCTTGTTCGGAGGAGCAGAAGGTCACCTTTGCGGCCTATATGATGGAATCGGATGCCGAGTTTTGGTGGACCGGCACCCGAAGACTGCTAGAAGCTTCTGGTACCGCTGTCAACTGGGAGCTATTCAAGACCTACTTCTATGAGAAGTACTTCCTGAGTCCGTAAGGAGCATAAAGGACATTGAGTTCATGCAATCGACCCAAGGAGGTCATCGTCGCCAAAGACACGGCGAAATTCGAGGAGCTGATCAAGTTCTCTAGGGTGTTTCAAGGGAACCCCGACGAGGTATGGAAGTGCGTCAAGTATGAGGCCGGACTAACGCGAGCTCAACTATCTTTGTGGCGCACATGGAGATTAGGGACTTTCCAACCCTAGTCAACAAGTGCCGGATCATGGAAGAGGGACAGAAGAAAATCAATGCTGCAAGGCAAAGACGAACAAAGGGCTAGCACCTCAAGCCCCAAAATTCAAGCCCCAATATCCAAACCAATCCCGAAATCACTATAATCCCTACCAAACCAACCAGTTCAGACCACAACAACAACAAAGAACCCCCTTCCACCAACAACCCAAGCAACTATACCGACCACAATTCCAGAACAACAACAACAACCGCAACAACAACAACAACAACCGACAAGGAGGGTCGGGCGGCCCCCGAAACAACCAAGGAGGGTCAAGTGGGACTAAGAACAAGACGCCCCAAGGAGCCCCCGCCACCTTTGCTAGGCCTACACCGGCAATACTATGCCCCCAGTGCGGGAAAGATCATGGCAACCGTCCCTGCCTAGCTGGACAAAACGTGTGCTTCAAGTGTGGGAAGCCCGGCCACTATGCCAACAGATGCAACAACGGAGGGCCAGCAAATCAGAACCCTAGGCCGCAACACCAAGGGAGGGTCTTCACCCTCAATGTGGACGAAGCGGACACATCCAACGGTCTCATAGAAGGTAAATGCGAAATAGATGGTAGAACCTTAACTGTGCTATATGACTCTGGTGCAACACATTCTTTTATTTCATATGCTAGTGTCGAGACTCTAAATTTGAAAACTTCCAAACTTCCTTTTGATCTTATTGTCTCTACCCCAACAAATCATCCTGTGAATACTTGTTATTGTTGCCTAAATTGTCACCTCACCACAAAAAATAGATCATATGTTGTGGATTTAATTTGTTTACCCATGAAAGGTATAGGAGTAGTTCTTGGCATGGATTGGCTTCACGCCAACCGTGTATTGTTAGACTGTGACACCAAAACAGTTGTCTTTCCTTCTCCCCCTAGTGAAATAAGTCAACCTTTGAAACTCTATCTCAATGCCGTAGAGAGGTCCTTGTAGTGGGAAAAAGACTAAGGGATATGTTCTCCTAGCCGCTAGCGAGATACACTTTGAGCAGAATTTAGAGAATATACCAGTAGTGAGAGACTATCCCGAGGTGTTTCCCTATGATATACCCGAGTTCCCTCCCGAGCGAGAAGTGGAGTCCTCCATTGAGTTGGTTCCTGGAGCGGGACCAATCTCCATTGCCCCCTATAGAATGTCACCCCTAGAACTAGCCGAGCTTAAAACCCAACTTGTGGAACTTTTAGAGAAGAGCTTTATAAGACCTAGTGCTTCACCATGGGGAGCCCCGGTCTTGTTTGTCAAAAAGAAGGACGGGAGTATGAGGTTGTGCATAGATTATAGGCAATTAAATCATGTGACAGTGAAAAACAAATACCCTTTGCCTAGGATTGATGATCTCATGGACCAATTGAGAGGAGCGGTAGTGTTTTCCAAGATCGACCTAAGGTCAGGATACCACCAAATTAGAGTAAGAGATCAAGATATACCAAAGACCGCCTTTAGAACTCGGTATGGACACTTTGAGTTTGCGGTGATGTCTTTTGGGTTGACAAATGCTCCTGCAGTATTTATGGATTACATGAATAGGATCTTTAGACCCTATTTAGATCAGTTCGTGGTCGTTTTCATAGATGATATACTCATCTATTTGAAGACCCACGAGGAGCATGAGCGACATTTGAGGATAGTTTTGGAAATTTTGAAGGAGAAAAAGTTGTATGCAAAACTCTCTAAGTGTGAATTTTGGTTGGAGGAGGTCAAGTTTTTAGGGCACGTTGTGTCAAAAGGAGGCATAGCCGTTGATCCTAGTAAGGTAGAAGCCGTAATGAATTGGGATAGACCGACCACCGTAACGGAAATACGGAGCTTTTTGGGCTTAGCAGGCTACTACCGTAGGTTTATCAAAGGATTTTCCCAGTTAGCCCTACCCTTGACCAAGCTCACTAGGAAGAATGCCCCGTTTGAGTGGAGCCCCGAATGTGAGAAGAGTTTTCAAGAGCTTAAGGAAAGGTTAACCACGACCCCAGTCTTAGTCTTACCTAGCCCTAATGTACCCTTCGAGGTATATTGTGATGCTTCGGGCAAAGGACTAGGGTGTGTGTTGATGCAAAATAGGCAAGTGGTAGCCTATGCATCTCGACAACTCAAGCCTCATGAGGCTAACTACCCCACCCATGACCTAGAATTAGCCGCCGTAGTGTTTGCCTTAAAGATGTGGAGACACCATCTGTATGGTGTAAGGTTTGAAGTTTTCTCCGATCATAAGAGTCTCAAGTACCTCTTTGATCAAAAGGAGTTAAACATGAGGCAAAGAAGGTGGATGGAATTCCTCAAAGACTACGATTTCGGTTTAAGTTACCACCGGGGCAAGGCTAATGTAGTCGCGACGCCTTGAGCCGAAAGTCGTTACACCTGTCCCACATGATGATCAAAGAAGTTGAGTTGATAGAGAAGTTTAGGGATATGAATCTAGGGATGTCAAAGAATCGATAGAGGGATAAAGATGTGCTATCTTAGTGTAACAAGTGGATTTAAGCAAAGAATCATGTTAGCACAACGAGGGAATGAGGAGTTCGAAGAGATCATAGATGCTGTTAAGGCGGGAAAGTTGAAAGGTTTCGAAAGAAGCGAGGATTGGATATGGAGATTTGAGGGAAGGATCTGCATACCCCAAAATGGTGACCTCCGAGAAAAGATCTTGGAGGAGGCTCACAAAAGCTATTTCACCATTCATCCCGGTGTTACCAAGATGTACCAAGACTTGAAGAAGATGTTTTGGTGGCCCGGAATGAAGAAGGATGTAGTCGCCTGGGTTAGTAAGTGCTTGGTATGTCAGAAAGTGAAAATCGAGCACCAAAAACCTTCAGGTTTGTTGCAACCCCTGTCAATCCCCGAGTGGAAGTGGGAATGCATATCTATGGATTTCGTGACGGGATTGCCTAAGACCCAAGCTGGCCATGATGCTATTTGGGTGATAGTGGATCGACTAACCAAGTCGGCACACTTTCTACCTATTAGAGTGACATACTCTTTAGATAAATTGGCTCGGTTATACATCCAAGAGATCGTAAGATTGCATGGAGTACCGTCGACGATAATCTCGGATAGAGATCCGCGGTTTACGTTGCGTTTTTGGGGAGCCTTTCAAAAGGCGTTTGGTTCAAAGCTATGCTTAAGCACTGCTTACCACCCACAAACAGACGGACAATCCGAAAGGACGATCCAAACCCTAGAGGACATGCTAAGAGCCTGTGTGTTAGACCAAAGGGGAAGTTGGGATAAGTACTTGCCTTTGATCGAGTTTGCGTATAACAACAGTTATCACGCGAGCATCGGTATGGCACCGTACGAGGCGTTGTTGTATGGAAGGAAGTGCCAATCACCTTTGTGTTGGTACGAGCCTGGGGAGCAAAGTGTCTTAGGACCTGATGTAGTGAGGGAGGCGATGGAGCAAATCAAGAGGATCTGGGATAGGATGCTCACTGCTCAAAGTAGACAAAAGAGCTATGCGGACAAGCGGCGCAAGCCCTTGGAGTTCGAAGAGGGAGAACATGTGTTCCTTAGGATTACCCCCACTACAGGCATAGGGAGAGCCATGAAAGTCAAAAAGTTGAGCCCCCGATTCCTTGGTCCTTTCCAAATTCTTCAAAGGATAGGAACAGTTGCCTACAAAATAGCCTTACCCCCTAATCTTTCTAATCTTCATGACGTCTTTCACGTCTCTCAGTTAAGGAAGTATGAGTCCGACCCTAGCCACGTTTTAGAGCCAGAGCATGTTCAGTTAAGGGACGACCTAACTTTCAATCTTTCCCCTACGAGAATCGTGGACCGCGGAGTCAAGCAGCTGAGGAACAAGTCTGTTCCTTTGGTAAAAGTAGCATGGGGACGCGACAAGTCCGAAGAATTCACATGGGAGCTAGAGACAGAAATGCGAGACAAGTATCCCGAGCTTTTCTAAGGTAACGAATTTCGAGGGCGAAATTCTTTTTAAGGAGGGGAGTAATGTAACACCCCGATTTCTCTGTCTGAGGGAAATGACCAAAATGCCCCTGAGGTCATTTCCTGACCCGAATTCGAGGGTAACCAACTCGGTCATCCTCGAAGGGTCAACTCAATGTTTGAAGGGGATTGAATGGCCTTTGAATGCTTTCGGAAGTGAAAATTTCATTTTCCGCAGTTTCGGGTCAAAATGACCAAAATACCCCTATAGCGTTTTTACGCGGGTAAAGGTGCCGTTTGAGCCCTAACTTTCCCAGAGGTTTAAAAACATGTTTTCATGTGTCTAGAGGTCTCTGTTCAAGTCTCGGTGGTCCCGGGCAGTTTTAGTGCAAAATTACGATTTTGCCCCTAGAATAGTGTTTTTGAGCTTAATGACGTAATTAAGCAAACCTAAGCAATATTAGGCTCTAAACGAAGATTAATTTATTTCCCTAATTAATCTAGAGTCAAAATAATTTATTAAAGTTAATTAGAACCTAAAATTGCTTAGATTAAACATTAAATCCCTTTTTAGAACTCAAGACTCCTAGTCTTGGAATCTTGAATAGTGTTTTCTCTTTCCAATTCCTTAAATCAAGGAAATGTGTCTAGAGTTGTTTAGACTCTAAATTGAGGATTTAACTCACTAATGGTGCAAGACCACTCCTTAATTATGTCTAGACCACCTTAATTACCCATTTACCTTACCTAAACACTTTCTTACAAATTCCTAATCTTAAGCATAATCAAAGATACACCTAAACATAACTCTAAACCACAATTAAAATGCAAAGAAACCTCCCCCATGGGCTGATGCATATTCGGCCATCTCTCTCCAATTACCACACATATTAAATTATTTTCTCACTCAAAGAACCATGCTTGAGCCATACCTTGAGCCATACCTCACCATGCTTTGAACCATACCTCACCATACCTCAAGAACACATTATCTCACCTCATGGAACTCATGGAAAGCCTCCAATCTGCACCTCATGGCCGAAGCTCTTCATCACCATGAGCTCCCTCCATTTGTTTCATTTCTCTATAAATAGAATGCCTTGAGGAGCTTGCACCACTTTTAGATCATTTGCTAAGTTTAGGAACTCTCAAAGCTTTTCTTTTTCTCTCAAAGTTTTTGTGTTCTTCAAGTTCTTGGAGTTCCTCAAGTTCTTCATCTTCTTCATCTTCTTCTTCCATCTTCAAGTTCATCACACCAAGTAGGGATTTTCTTTCATGTATTCTTTTCTTTAAAGTTCTTGTTTTAAGCTTGATGTTCATAGTTTCTCTTGATTCCTTTTAGAACTTCTTTTCTTCTCCTTCTTCCTCTTTATGTTTCGGCCATGGGCCTTTGGGAATGAAGGAATGAGAGCTTGATGATGAGAGTTTCATGATGATGTTCATCACTTGAAACAAACTCTAGAGCTTGATCTTTGTTCTAGAGCAAAAATGTTTTTAGTTTTTCTTTTCTTGAACTCTTAAGAACTTTAGCTTTGATGATGTTTTTAAATGGCTCTATGAACTCAATGATGAGGACCCATGATGTTGGTGTTAATATATCACCAAGATCATGAACTCTAGAGTTTTAAAATGTTCCTTTTTCTTCTTGAAGATTTCGGCCATTTCCTTAAATTTTTCTAAGCTTCATGGTTTGATTTCCTAAAAATATTATGTTAAGTTTTAAAGAACTCTAAGCTTGACTTTACCTTGTTTGGATGAGTTTGGGTTATGGTTTAAATTCCTTTAAAGTCTTGTTAAGAGCTCTAGAAAGATATAATGAACTTGCATAATTTATTTTATGCTTACATCCATATTTACATTCTCGCTATGCATCTTTGCTTTCTATCTATCACCTAAGAACATAAAGATTAAAATGGAACTTGTATCATCACTTAATTTAATTCTCGAAGCCTTTCTATTTCGGCCTTAAAGTCGATTGTTGTTGGGCCTAGAGCACTAAAATAAAGAATTGAACTTGCATTATCACATAATTAATTTCTCGAATGCCTATCTATTTCGGCCTTAAAGTCGATTGTTGTTGGGCCAAGAGCACTAAAATAAAGAATTGAACCATGCATATTTACCTACAAGCTTGCACGTCTAAGTTTATGCCTCGCATATTTACTTTCAAGCTTGCACGTTTAAGTTATGCCTTGCATATTTAATTTTAAGTCATCACTTTACTTTGTAAGCAAGATTAAAAACGAAAAGCATGAGCACGTTTAGTTTATGTCATAACTTAAGAACCTAGAGCTCAAAGACTTGCCCATTTCATTCCAAGTTAAAGTTAAATGCGAATGTATTCCTTGGATGTATAATTTCGGCCAAGTAGTGATGATGGGCTTGCAATGGGTTTTCATCTAGCTACTAGGACCGATAGTCTATGTTTTAAGTTTTCCCTAAAGCCTTACAATCTTTATAAGGTTATGTCATCACAAGTTGTGATTTTATTATCTTTTAGGGGATGGAATATGTTTTGGTCAGTGACCTAAGGCTTCACTTAGCCTCTTGATGAATTAAAATGTTTTGCAAAGAGTTTTAGAAGTTCTAGATTGATTCCAAGAGAAACTAGTTGACTTATGTACCCAGAAATGTCAATTTAACTCTCTCATTTAAGTTAAATGTTTTCGGTTCTGATGTGATGAATGTGATGCTGTATGATGATGTTTTGATGTGTTGGAATGTGTAAAAATATCATATGATGATGTAGAAGCGATCCTATGCATGATAGGTAAGAAACTAGCTAACTAGAAATACCGTAAAGCTAGAATTTAACATAGTTTTGACCCATTTGTTTATGAAACTTTTCCAAACTGTTTTAATGGGGACATAATCAGATTTAGATTGTTTAGACATGAAAAACTTGGCATCATTTGAGTTATAATTGAATTCTAGCACCTATGGGGAAACTAGTAACTAGAAAACCGTAAAAATGCAAATGTAGAACTCTTAGAACATTTAATTTTCTGGATTCTGTCCAGCACCCTTACATCATGGTAAACATGATTAATAATTAGTCCTTAAGCATAGGAATGCCTCATAATTGATTTAGATTTAATATATAGCTTTCAAGTAAAAACGGAACCAAGAAAAGGTCTAAAACGTAAGTTCTAGAACCCCGTATTCACATGTTAGGATTTCCACCCTATGCTATTCAGATTTAAAAGTAAAATGAGAGGATTATGAATGATGTTTAATTATGAGCCTTAGGTGCTTAAAATATGAACGACGGATGTAGAGAACTATATCTCAAGATTAAGACCCGTAAGGGTCAAAGCATAAGCTACCGTAAGGGCAAGCGTTTGGATGTTTTATGATGATGCATGAAGTATGCTAATGATGATGATGTTATTCATATGAGGAAGTTATGAGATTATATGTTTATGTGGCATAAAGCAAATTTGGAAGGAAATTCGGTGTAATGACCGTTGGGCCGCCAAATTTCCGACAAATTTGGGGACTTAAAGAAATTTTGAAAATTAAGGTACTAAGATGGGTTCTAGGATGACACCGGTTCGGCCGAGCACCTCCATAGAACTCATGTGACATCGGCACCATTTTATACTCTTAGGTGACACCGGTTCGGCCGAGCACCCCTAAGAGGTTTGCCCCCTAACCCGTACTCAGATAGTCGGGATTTATGAATTATGATACGCTTATCGTTAAGTGGTAAGTAAGAACTAGTGACGACTAGTTAAGGTATGAGCTCATAACCTAGATGTATGACACGTTCTGGGTGACACCGGTTCGGCCGAGCACCCCCAGTTCGATTGTCTTTAGGGTGGCCCATGAGGAAGAGAAGTTTCATGATTATGATTATGTCACTAAGTTTTGTCCCATATGAATGTTACTATTGCCACTTTATGCCACCAAGAATGATGATGCTTGATGTTATGTTTTATGTATGTGCATTAGGTAGTGTCATGCATACATTTTCTATTATGTTGCATTCATGACATTAAGATCATCCTAAAATGAATGGACCTTGGCTAAAATATATTTTAAAGTTTAAAAGGAACCTAATACATGCTCAGTCATTTTGTATAAATAAACTCAAGGTTCCTGAGGACGTAGATGATGACACCTAGGTAGTAGGAGGCCCTACTGAGATTCTTTAGCAAGATTCTCACTCCCTCTATCTCTTTCTTTCCGTCACGTCTTCAGATGGCGACGTTCGTGGTGTTCGTGGACACGCCGACATGGGAGGTGCACCATGACCCGGACCACGGGTCATTTCATTTTGTGGGTCGATGCACGGTTAGAGTATTCATGTTTATGGGTCGACCCTTCACTCCCCCTGTACATTCCCATCGTTTCTCCCCCGTCTCACCTTTTGGCGATGACCTGGTGTTCGAGCCAAGACGTCCCCTAGAGGAGAGGCTTCGCCGTACCCCATCATCCACGTCCGCTGCTCGAGACTACCCCCAGTATGTGCCCCGTTGCCCGTCATCTTTTTCGGAGATGGATTCTTCCGAGGATTCGGCAACCCAGGCACCCTCCGAGGGATCTTCCCCCTCCATACCTATGGACTTTGGAGAGGATAGCGAGCCCACCGTGACTCAGCCGTGGCGTGCACGACGACCGGAGATGCGGCCATACCCCGGGGCTCACACTCGATCCCCGCTCCGCCTCTTCACGCCCGAGGAGCTCGCCCAGTTTCCCGGATATCTGCCTCGATCACGAGATAGTCGCCAGTAGGAGGTCGTGGATGGCCCGAGTTAGAGCACACACCACTTAGATGGGGATAAACCTTCTTTTGTTTAAAGGTTTCCCATTAGATGCACTCGGGTAGGGGAGTAGATTATGTTTATGCTTATGTTGTACTTTCTTTTATGCATTTCCCTTGTACTAAATTAAGACCCACACTTATAAGTGGGCAAGTTATATATATATGAGATGATATTCAGTGATGTTCATGTTGTGCCTCATGTTATGATGTTGTGAGATAATTGTTTCACTTTACATGTTGTACCGCTTATCGCATCACGCGGCTCTCACTTTTATTTCAAAAAAAAATTACCCGTATTTTCCGCTAAGTAATTCAAAGTTAAATGAGAACTATGAAGTAACAGACTAATGATTAACCTAAATATGTTCTAGAGTATTGGGTTAAAAATTAGGATGTTACATTCTGGGTGACACTGGTTCGGCCGAGCACCCCCAGTTCGATTGTCTTTTAGGGTGGCCTATGAGGAAGAGATGTTTCATGATTATGATTATGTCACTAAGTTTGTCCCATATGAATGTTTCTATTGCCACTTTATGCTACTAAGTATGATGATGCTTAATGTTATGTTCTATGTATGTGCATTAGGTAGTGCCATGCATACATTTTTTATTATGTTGCATTCATGACATTAAGATCATCCTAAAATGAATGGACCTTGGCTAAAGTATATTTTAAAGTTTAAAATGAACTTAATGCATGTTTACTCATTTGTATAATTAAACCCAAGGTTCCTGAGGACGTAGATGATGACACCTAGGTAGTAGGAGGCCCTACTGAGATTCTTTAGCAAGATTCTCACTCCCTCTATCTCTTTCTTTCTGTCACGTCTTCAGATGGCGACGTTCGTAGTGTTTGTGGACACGCCGACATGGGAGGTGCACTATGACCCGGACCACGGGTCATTCTATTTTGTGGGTCGATGCACAGTTAGAGTATTGATGTTCATGGGTCGACCCTTCACTCCCCCTGTACATTCCCATCGTTTCTCCCCCATCTCACCCTCTGGCGATGACCTGGTGTTCGAGCATGCACGTCCCCGAGAGGAGAGGCTACGCCGTACCTCACCGTCCGCGTCTGCTGTTCGAGACTACCCCCAGTATGTGCCCCGTTGCCCGTCGTCTTTCTTGGAGACGGATCCTTCCGAGGATTCGGCCACCCAGGTACCCTCCGAGGGATCGTCCCCTACCATACCCATGGACTTTGGAGAGGATAGCGAGCCCACCGTGACTCAGCCGAGACGTGCACGACGACCGGAGATGCGGCCATACCCCGGGGGTCACGCTCGATCCCCATTCCGCCTCTTCACGTCCGAGGAGCTCGCCCAGTTTCCCGGATATCTGCCTCGTTCACGAGATAGTCGCCAGTAGGAGGTCGTGGATGGCCCGGGTTAGAGCACACACTACTTAGATGGGGATAAACCTCCTTTTGTTTAGAGGTTTCCCATTAGATGCACTCGGGTAGGGGAGTAGATTATGTTTATGTTTATGTTGTATTTGCTTTTATGTATTCCCTTGTACCAAATTAAGTCCCACACTTATAAGTGGGCAAATTATATATATAAGATGTTATTCAGTGTTTTCCCATGATGTGCCTTTATGTGCTTTGTGCTATAACGTTAAGAGTTATATGATTTGCCCATTACTTGTTACATCGCATCACACGGTTCTCACTTTATATTTCAAAAAAAAATTTACCCGTATTTTCCGCTAAGTATTTCTAAGTAAAATTGAGAACTATGAAGTAACAGACTAATGTTTAACCTAAGTATGTTCTAGAGTATTGGGTTAAAAATTAGGATGTTACATCTTATGCCATGGTTGTATTATGTATTTATCTGTTATTTGTATGCGCATCTCATGTTTTTGTATTTAAAGTTCAAAAAAAAAATTTACCCATATTTTCACTAAAGTATTTTTTTCAAGAGGTTTTGAATCAAAAACTGAAACAAAAGAGTAATAACTAATACTTAACTTAAATACGTCCTAGGCATATTGAGTTAAATATTAGGGTGTTATAAGAACTTTAAAGTAAATATGCAAAACTTGGAAATAAATATGAAAGGCTTGAAATTTAAATATGCAAGACTTGAAGTAAATATGCAAGGCTTGAAAGTACATATGCAAGACTTGAAATAAATATGCAATGCAAGTTCATTTCTTTATTTTAGTGCTCTAGGTCCAGCAACAATCGACTTTAAGGCTGAAATAGAAAGGCTTTGAGCATTAATTAGGTGATAATGCAAGTCTTGTTTTAATCTTTGAGTCCTTAGGAGATGACTTGAAAATAAAGATGCAAAGCAAGAATATAAACATGAGTGCAACCGCAAAATAAATATGCAAGTTCATTTATATCTTATTAGAGCTCATTCAAGATTTTAGAGGAACTTAAACCTTAACCCAAACTTATCATGACAAGATAAAGTGAGGTCTAGAGTTCTTAGAACTCAAGATAACATTTCTAAAGAATTAAACCACAAGTGAGCTATATAACATTTTTATGAAAACTCAAGCTTTAGAGGTTTCATTGTGGTGAACATAAAGTCTCCATCTAGAACTCTCATCATGAAGCTATCATGTTGGACCACCCAAGTTGGTTAGCCGAAATCGTGAAGGAAAGAAAAGGAAAGATACCGAAATCTTGAGGAAAGAAAAAGGAAGGAACCGAAATCATAAGCAAGAAGAGATCCATTTTGAAACTCTAGAGACCTTGATCTTGATGATGTATTAACACCAACATCATGAGTCCTGTAACGCCCCGATTTTCGCTAAACTTTCATAATGACCAAAATGCCCCTGAGGTCATTTTTACCCGAAACACGAGGACTGCCGGCTTTGGCCATCCTCATAGGGTTCATATGTTATATGAAGGGGATTGTATGAGCATGAGTGCCTAACAAAGCAGGAAAACCTCATTTCTGAGATTTCTGCGCGTAAATGACCAAAATACCCCTGTAACAGAATTAAGGCAGTTTTAAGTTCCGTTTCGACCCGGACTTTGTTCTAGGTTCAAAACAATGATTTTAAGGCATGAACTATGTTTGTTTAAGTCCCGGAGGTTCCGGGCAACTTTTGATGAAAATTACGGTTTTGCCCCTGCATATTTCATTTTCAGCTTAATGAGCCGCTTAACTCCAAACCTAAGCAATATTAGGCTCTAATTAAAGGTTAATTAATTTCCATAATTAATCTAGAGCCAAAACCATCATTTAGAATTAATTGGAACCTAAAATTGCTTAGGGAAATTCAAATCTCATCCTAGTCTCATTCTTTGAAAAAGAATAAGAATCTGTGAATAGTGTCGAATAGTGTTTCCACTATTCACATCAACTTTTCTTTTCAAGACAAGTTGTCACACCCACATCACTAGTCTTGGAGGTGTTGACTCCCCTAATCCTTCTAGACCACTTCTAACCTAGGGATTTGTGGTTTTAATTAACCTATTAGTGCACCTAAGTACCTACTTAGCAACTTTTAATCCTAAGCCTAATCTATGTCACACCAAAGCACACTTCTAGAACATGGTTTAAGGAGATATTTCTCCTCCCCAAGGCTGCCAAGAATGGCGCCATTTTCCCCTAGAAAATCATCAAAAAGTTAGTCTATGTGTTCAAGCTATCTTGTGACATATGTCTTGAACACTTTTAATCAATGGTCAACTTTCAAGAAAATTGTCACTCAAGACTCAAAGAGTATTTTATATGGTCAATCAAGGCTTTCAATTCATTTCTAAAATAAAAATAATTATGTCTTTCAAACTCAAAAAGAATGATTTGTTTTTGTGGTCATTCAAGCTTTCCATCAAACTTTTTCAAGGACAACATGTCTTACAACACATTACCTATGCTTTGGGAATTTAAGTCTAGAAAATTTCCTCCTCTTTTTGGGCATGAGGAGCACGGTTTCTCTTCAGATTTTGCAGCCCAAATTTTAAGTTTTTATGCATTTTTAAAGGTTTGAAAACAAGGTACATGCTAGCCATACTTTAGGACATGCATAGCTAGACTTTTCACCATGCTTTGAATGACTTTACACCATGCTTTGAACAAAATTTTTCCTCCCTCATGTGGCTGTAAAAGTGGCCGAAATTCTCCCCCCAAAAGGCCTCCAATATTCAATTCAATTCATTTCACTTCTCTATAAATAGGTAGCTTAGGGAACTTGAAGCACCTTTGTTCATTTCACTAAAGCTTTGAGTTAGAGCACTTTGAGTTTCTTTCTCTCAAGTTCAAGAGCTCATCCTCTCCAACCTCTTCATCTTCTTCACTTCCTCTCAAATCCCAAACTCTAGGTAGGGAGCTCTTCAAGAATGCTTTCTTTTATTTTCATGCTCAATGTTTATCTTGCTTGAAAGTTGTGTTGTTAGTAAGTCTTTCTCCCAAGCATTATTTCGGTTCTTCTTTTCTCTTCCTTTTCATTTTCGGCCTTAAGGCCATGGTAGTGAGAGCTTGATGATGAGTTCTCTCAAAGATGAAACCATGAGTTCATCTTAAAATGAGGCCTCTAAAGCTTGAACCTTTCTTAAGAAAAAGTTCCATCATTTCTCCTTTTTCTTTCATTTTCGGCCTCAAGACCAAAATGAGGAGAGCTTGATGATGAGTGCTCTCTTGGGATAACTATGTGTTCATCTTAACATGAGACCTCTAAAGCTTGTGTTTTGTTTGAGAAATGTTTTATCTTTTTCATGTTTTGGTTAAGACAAGGCTATGTTTTTCATGAAAACTCTCTTTGAGCTTTTGTTCCTAGATGATACGGCCATGGAGGCTTAAGGTGCTTGGAAAAATGGTAGCTTTGTAATGAGTGCTTCATGATGGCCTTTGTCACATGAACAAACTCTAAAGCTTGAGTTTTTCCAAGAAAGGTTTCTCTTTTTCAAGTCTTGGTCAAGAATGAGTTATGTCTCTTTGATGTCTTGAAACTTTCCTTTTCTTTTGTTTAGGTTTCGGCCATGAAGGCCTCTTGGACTTGAAATATGAGAAGCTTGATGATGAGAGTTGTGTGATGATGTTTGTCACATGAACAACCTCTAAAGCTTTAGTTTTCTAAAAAATAAGTTTACTACTTTCAAGTTTTGCTCAAGACATGGTTATGTTTCTCTTGAACCTTGAAAACCTCATTTCTTTTCCCTTGAGTTTTTGGCCTTGAAGGCCTTTGGGACTTAGAAAAATGGTAGCTTGATGATGAGGGCTTCATGTTGATGTATGTCACATGAACAAAACTCTAGAGCATAAATTTGGTTTCTAGGCCAAGTATGTTTCGGTTTCTTTCCTTTATGTTGGTCATGAGTTTTGTGTTGTTAATAAATGTAGAGCATTGTAAAAATACTCAATGATGAGGACCTGAGATGTTGGTGTTTGAATCACCAAGATCTTGGTCCCTAGAGTTCAAAAATAAGGTTGTTTCCTCATGATGAGGATTCGGCCACCTCATGGACTTGGAGGATATGATCTTCTTTTATACAACTTAGCAACACTAGTGTTTTCTCTTCTTGTGAGGATGAGTTATGGGTTGAAACTTTGTTTCCTTTAAAGTCTTGCAAGAGCTCTAAACAAGATATAAAAGAAGTTGCATCCACGTTTACGTTCATCTTTTACTTTGTGCTATCACTTTATTTTCTAAAGGACTATAAAATGAAATGCATAGCACGTTTATTCTATGTCATCGCTTGAAACTTTAGAGCTCAAAGACTTGCCCATTTCATCTTAAGAAAAGAATTAAATCAAGGAGGTATCTCCTTGAACATCATTCGGCCATGTGGTGTAAATGGCTCTAGGATGAGTTTCATTTAACTACAAGGGCCTATAATGTGTGTCTTAGAAATTTTCTAAGCTTTAATGCACCTAACCAAGGTTTTAAACATGTTTTCAAGTTTTGAATCATTGTCAAGAGCAAGCCGAAATGGTTGCTGCCCTTGATGTTCCATGGTGAGTTTTGGCAAAATAAACTTTGATTTTTCATGGTCTTGAAGTCCCAAAAAGGTTCCAAGAGAAACTAGCAAGTTATATGGTTGAAAGAAAGGTTTTTCTCATGATTTTATGCCTTAAAGGTCTTCGGTTTTGCCTTAGTAATTTCAGCACCTTAAATTCTGTTTTGGGTGGTCTAAATATGTTGTAATACCTTGCCAAGTATGTGATAATTGTTCTAGACTCTTTAAAGCATTATTAGTGACTTTGTTTGCTTAATATGTGAATTCTAGAACTATAAAGAATGGCAAAATGAGGTTCTGCCCAGCCTTGATAAAATATTTAGAATCACATTAGATTATGTCTAGATGTGTGGGAGTGACTCATAATTGGCCTAGGTATTAATTATTGCACCATAGAAAAAGTCGGATGCGAGAAAGGGCTTAAAACGCATTTTCTAGAACACGTAATTCATCAAATATGAACAACTACATAAAGCTGTCCAACCATAATTAATTGGGATTTAGAACTTAATGGATTATGGTAATGAGGTTAATCAATCCCATAAACATACTAGAAAGTAATGGGAAAGTTTGAGGGTACCCGATTTAGGGATTTTTACCTTAAGGGATGATTATGCGCCCCTAAGTTTGATGATGAATTGATGTGTTAGCTCATGACGTGTATGGTGCCATGTGAACTATTATCCCTATGTGATAGCTTGTATTAACATGTTATTATTTCTGTAAAAGAACTTTAGAGATGCCGAGGTAGTAATTATGTGTTATGCATTATTTATGTGGCATCTTAAAGAAACATGTTAAACTTAGGATGACTCAGAACATAAGAATGTAATCCTTTGAAACCACCGAATTAAGGGTGGGGACAATGTGATTCTAGCCCCCTAAACCCGTGCTTAAAGTCGGGAAGTTGACTTATCCAAATGGATAAAGTCTAGATGCTAGTGACGACTAGTGTGGTATGAACTCATAACCTAGAGTTTTCTCAAAAGGGAGAAATATTAGGGCGGCCCAGTTAAGTAAAGGTTCTTAGTCACCTAAGTAAACCAGTTATATGATTTATGTTTCATGTACCGGTTATATGATTTATGTTTCATGTACCAGTTATATGATTTATGTTCCATGTACCAGTTATATGATTTATGTTTCATGTACCAGTTATATGATTTACGTTCTACGTACCAAGCTACATGATTTATGTCTATGACTTTAGTATAAAGCCTATGTAACACAAGTGCCGTGATAAAAAGAACGGATTCTCAGAAAATGAGATTTTGGAAAACTCATAACTGAACCTATATATGTCCATTATTTTATAAATAAACCCGAGATTCCTGGAGACGTATATGATGACACCTAGGATAAAAGGAAAACCCTACTGAGTTTCTTTAGTAAGAATCTCACTCCCTCTATCTTTTCCTTTCCATTACGTCTTCAGAGCGAGATGGCGACCTTCGTCCTATTCATTGACACTCCATGGTGGGAGATCCACCACGACCCGGAGTATGGGTCCTATCATTTTGAGGGCCGATGTACCTTATGTGTATTCATGTTCGTTGGATGGCCATTTTCGCACCGTGTCTATAGCCACCACTTCACCCCGGCATCCCCCTACGATGATCCCGCGATTTTTGAGCATGCACGACCCCAATGGGAGCAGAACCTGTGGGCCCCCTCTGATCGTTCAACCGATTTGCCGGTATACGTGCCGTTGACACAACACTCGGAGGAGGACCCTATAGAGGATATCCCTATGGGTCATGAGGACTCTGCCCCCACTCCACCGCAGCGACCGACGGGCAGTGAGGAAACGGTTACCCAACGTCGGAGAGCTCCGGCACCAGGACCACGACCTCGACGTGGGCGGCCCATCCAGTCACAGGGCATGCCTGCCCCGGCCGAGCTCCACCCATGGATTGGCTACGTCCCTCCATACCCGTGATCTCATTGCATAGACAGAGGGTAGGTCTTAGTGCACGCACACCACTAGTATGGATGAAACCCTTTTTTGCGTTGGGGTTATCCATCGTAGATTGCACGGGGATCGGGATGTTTTCTTTCAGTTCTTTTCGATGTATTTCTGTTTTCTGTTATATTTATTTATACATTATGTACTTGAAGAGTCCTGCCCAGTGGGTAGGCATTTTATCTATGAGGTATTTCAGTTATGATTGATGTTATGTTCAATGTTATGGTTTGGAGCCATTCCTATGTTATCGTTCCGTATACTATGATACCGACTCATAAAGTTACGCGTGGCTTCTATTTTAAGTAACGATTTCAAAAAAAAAAAGTTGGCTCGTATTTTCGTTAAGTCTATTTTCTCAAGAAGATGAACCATGCCAGCAAGTAACGACTAATATTTGGCCTAAGTACATACTAGTAGTATTGGGTCGAATCTTAGGGTGTTACAAGTCCTCATCACTGAGTTCACTAACTCATTTTAAATCAACATCAAAGTTAAGAATCTCAAAGTTCAAGAAAGAAAGAAACTAAAAACACCTTTTGCTTAAGAACAAAGATCAAGTTTTAGAGGTTATTCAAGTGTTGAATATCATCATGAAAACCTCATCATCAAGCTCTCATTCCTTTGTTTTCAAAGGCTCATGGCTGAAAATGAAGGAGGAAGAGAAGAAGAAAAGAAGTTCCAAAAAGATTCAAGAGAAACCATAAAACACATAACTAGATTAAGAACTTAAATGAAAGAAACACTTGAAAGAAAATCCCTACCAAGTGATTGGAGGTTGAGATGAGTGAAGAGGATGAAGAAGTTGAAGAACTTGGACACTTTAACTTTGAGAGAAAAAGAAAACTTTAGAGTGCTCTTTGAAGACTTACACTTAGCAAATGAACCCAAAGTGATGCAAGTTCACCTAAGCATGCTATTTATAGAGAAATGAAACAAAATAAGAGGTGCAAATGGGGAGGAAAGCTTCGGCCATTTACAGCCATAGGGAAGAGAAAATATCTTCTCCAAGGTATGGTTCAAGGCATGGTGGAAAACATGGCTAGGTATGGGTTCAAGTATGGGTCAAGCATGGTTCTTTGAGTGACAAACAAATCAACATGTGATGCAAATGGGGGAGGAGGTGGCAGAAATGGATCAGCCATGGGAGAGGATTTCTTGCATTTTAATTGTGGTTTAGGGTTGTGTTTAGGTATATCTTTGATTAGGATTAACTGAACTCCCAAATTAATTATGATAAATAGCTTATTATTTGCGTTCTCTTTTGATATTGTCATGCAAACCTTCATTTTTGGTAGAAGTTATGAAATTTCTTCAATAAGCTAGCAATATCCTGATTATATAACTGCAATTACTTATTAAAAGATTCTAAAAATTTTGCATTCCCCTTCTTATTAAGGGCTGCTATTTTCATCTCAATATAAAAAGTTACCAAATTGTGGAGAAAGTTTTCAATTCATAAAATGATGTGTATCCTTTTATTTTTTGTAAGAAAGTGTTTAGGTGAGGAAATGGGTAGTCAAGGTTGTCAAGACATGTTTAAGGAGTGGTCTTGCATCATTAGTGAGTTATAAATTCATTTTAGATCATAAACAACTCTAGACACAATTCCATGATTTAAGGAATTGGGAAGAGAAAATATTATTCAAGATTCCAAGATTAGAATCTTGAGTTTTAAAAAAAGATTTAAGTTTAATTTAAGCAATTTTAGGTTCTAATTAATTTTATTGACTCTAGATTAATTATGGAAATTAATTAATCTTCGATTAGAGCCTAATATTGCTTAGGTTTGCTTAATTACATCATTAAGCTCAAAAATACTATTCTAGGGGCAAAATTGTAATTTTGCACTAAAACTACCCGAGATCACCGGGACTTAAACAGATACCTCTAAACACTTGAAATTACCTTTTTAATCCTTTGGGAAAAGTTTCAGACTCAAACGACACCTTTATCCACGTAAAAACACTATAGAGGTATTTTGGTCATTTTGACCTGAAATTGCAGAAAACGAGATTTCATTTCTGAAATCACTCAAGGATTATCCAATCCCTTTCAAACATTGAGTTGGCCCTTCGAGGATGGCCGAGATGGCTTTCCTCGAATTTCAGGCAGAAAATGACCTCAGGGGCATTTTGGTCATTTTCCTCTCAGACAGAAAAATCGGGGCGTTACAAAGGCCTTTGGCACTTGGAAAAATGAAAGCTTGATGATGAGGATGTCATGAGGGTGCTTGTCACTTAGACAACCTCTAAAGCTTGAATCTTTCTTAAAAGGAAAGTTCCATCTTTTCCAAAGTTGAGTAAAGAATGAGTTTATGTCTCTCTTGAACACTTTTTGGATTTCTCTTTCTCTTCAACATTTCGGCCATGGAGGCTTATGGGGCTTGGAAAAATGAAAGCTTGATGATGAGGGTTTCATGTTGACATTTGTCACATGAACAAACTCTAAAGCTTGAAACTTTTGACTTTAAACCAAGTATGATTTTGGCCATCTTCATGATTCTTTGAGGTTATCATTTCTTTTGTTATCTTAGCACTAATAGTTTTCTTTTCGTGTGAGGATGAGTTTTGGGTTGGAACTTTGTTCTTTCTAAAGTCTTGCAAGAGCTCTAAACAAGATATAAAAGTAACTTGCATTCACGTTTATTTTATGCTTTGCATAGCACGTTTACTTTCTATGCTATCACTAAACCCCAAGATGAAGAATGAACTTGCATAATACACGTTTAAATTCCAAGCTTTGCATTTCATGTTATATTTCAAGTCATCACTAAACTCAAAGGCTAAGAATGAATGTGCATTTCATATCTACTTTATGCTATCACTTTACTTTCTAATGAACTATAAAAACGGAATGCATGGCACGTTTACTTTTATACTATCACCTAAAACTACTAGAGCTCAAAGAGTTGCTCATTTCATCTTGAGAAAAGATAAATTTTGCCTCCATGAAGTATTGAAGCCCTAGAAAGGTTCCAAGAGAAACTAGTGACCTAGATGCATTGAAAAGGAAGTTTTATACATGATTTGATGATTACTAATTTTCGGATCTGCCTTAACAGTACCAGCCCCTTAAATTCTGTTTTGGGTTACTAGTAATCAATTACAAGGCTTATGTAATCGATTACCAGAGTGCCTTGGACAACCGTATATGAGTTTTTGGCCTGTGTAATCAATTACATGATGATGTAATTGATTACACAATACTCTGGGAAACCCTAAACATGTTTTTGGACCCTAGTAATCGATTATCACTCCATGTAATCAATTACTCAGGTGTTCTTGAGGCCCAGAATGCATTTTCAATCAAGGTAATCAATTACAAGGTTCATGTAATCGATTACCAGGACCTCAAACTTCTCGATTTTAGAAAGTTAAGCCAAGTAATCGATTACAAGGCCCATGTAATCGATTACCAGTATCTAAAGTGTGTAAATAAGTGTTCCTTCCTCTATGTGAATATGACTTGATGATATTGCATGCCTATTCTCAGATTATGAATATGATGAATTAGTGTTTACCTCATGACTTGTATGATATTATGTGAACTATTATTCTCAAATGATAGTTTTATTTATTGCATGTGATTGTTCTTCAAGAACTTAGAGATGCCAATATTGTAATAATAGATATGTGACCTGTATGAACTAAGTGGCATCTCAATAAATATGCTAAGACTTTAGGTGACTTAAACTATGAGAAAATGATCCTTTGAACCACCAAACTAAGGGTGGGGATGAGGTGATTCTAGCCCCCTAGACTCGTACTTTATGTCGGGACCTTTAACTTATCAAAAGGGATAAGTCCATGTGCTAGTGACGACTAGCATGGTGTGAGCTCATAACTTAGAAGTTTCTCCAAAGGGAGATCAGTTAGGGTGGCCCTAGGAAGAAAATGATGAGGTTTTAATATCACCTAAAGTAACCAAGATAAATTACCATGCACCATGTTCTAAGAACTATGCTTCTATGTACCATGAAATATGAGTTTATGATCCATGATACCAGGAACCATGATCTATGATCTTATGTACCATGAATTATGAATTTATGTGCCATGATCCATGATATTAGGAACCATGATTTATGATTTTACGTACCATGATTTATGATTCAAGTTTCATGACTTGCAAACTACATAACCCATAAGTTTTAGAATTAAAAGGAATGGGCCTCGGAGGTTAACAATTGCGAACTTCATAATTGAACCATTATATGCCCATGTTTTTACTAAGAAACCGAGGTTCCTAGAGACGTAGATGATGACACCTAGGTAGGAGGAAAAACCCTACTAAGTTTCTTTAGTAAGAAATCTCACTTCCTCTATCTCTCTTTTTCCATCACGTCTTCAAATTCGGATGGCGACATTCATGCTCTACATTGAGACACCTACATGGGAGTTCCACCATGATCCGGAGAACGGATCTTATCATTTTGAGGGCCGCTGCATAGTTCGTGTTTTCATGTTCCCGGATGGCCATTTGCTCACCTTATAGATAGCTACCTTTTCTCACCAATGTCACCTTATGGCGATGATATAGTTTTTGAGCGTGCTCGCACACGTGACGAGAAGATTCTTCAGACCTACACTGTAGGCTCGGGCACCGTACCTAAGTACGTACCCCGTTTGCAGCATTTAGAGGAGGACCCCTCGGAGGATCCACCCGTCCATATGTATGGAGAGGACTCTGGCCCCACTCCCTCACGTGTGCCAGTAGGCAGCTAGGAGACAATCACCAAGCCACGAAGGGCCCAGATGCCGAAGATGCGACCCCACCGTGGAGGACATGCCCGAGTATCCACTCCTACTGAGCTTCGCTCGTGGATTGGCTACGTCCCACCTTACCCGTGACTTTGGCCGTATGGTTTAAAGGGTAGTCCTTAGTGCACACACGACACATAGTTAGGATAAACCTTCTTTTGTGTTGAGGTTATCCATTTCAAATGCACTTGGGTATGGGTGTTTCTTTGCGTGTGTCTTTTATGTTCCCATGTATTACCTGCATGTCAGTGGTATTAGCTTTTATGTATTGAACAGTCCTGCTATTATTGGTGGGCCTATTATGTATTAATGAATAAGGTATTTCAGTATATGTGTCCATGATGTTGTTTATTGAGCCTTTTCTATGTTTACATTTTCGCACTTTACAATATCGCTTAATTTCGTTATGCGTGGCTCATACTTTATCAAAGTTTTGTTAAAAGAAAAATTTGGCTCATATTTTCTGTAAGTAATTTCAAAGATAATAGAACTGAATCAAGAAGTAATGACTAATATTTGGCCTCAGTACATGCTAGTAGTATTGGGTTGAATATTAAGGTATTACACCATGGACTTTGGTGAGGGCAGTGAGGCCATCGTTACACAGCCGATATATTGCGAACGAGTGAGGATGACTCCCTGTCAAGGAGCCCATCTATGACCTGCGCACCGATTGGCCACCCCGGCTGAGCTGGCGCAGTGGGTCTGGTATGTCCCTCCTCCTTAGGGTGGGCAGTAGTCGAAGCCGGTGGATGTTGTTTTGGTGCTCGAGCATATGACTAACATAGGATAGCCTTCTTTTGTTTTGGGGTTATCTACTTTAGATGCACTAGGGTAGGCGAGGGTTTATGGTTTGTGTATTTTATTTTATTTTTTATGTATTTCGGATGACTGTACTTATTACTCCTATCTTACTTAATGTATGGATGAACCTTTATTATATATATATATGATATGATGGTTCTTCAGATGCATGATTTATTATTATTCGTTTATGAACCACACGATGCAATGTTATCATATGCATGGCTCACGTTTTCATCTCTTGTTTCAAAAAAAAAAATTTATCCATATTTTCACTAAGTATTTTCTAAAACTAGAATTAAGAACTGGAACAAAAGAGTAATAAATATTAATTAACTTGAATACATCCTAAGTGTATTGAGTTAAATATTTGGGTGTTACACACTGCAAAGTGACATTGAGGATAATACAATATCTAACAT
The DNA here is from genome assembly GCA_031216125.1 of Dalbergia cochinchinensis. Classification (NCBI taxonomy): domain Eukaryota; kingdom Viridiplantae; phylum Streptophyta; class Magnoliopsida; order Fabales; family Fabaceae; genus Dalbergia; species Dalbergia cochinchinensis. Next base: position 18,322,395 of record CM062375.1, on the reverse strand, counting down.
ATAGCTTATGCAAAAGACCCTTTAGCAAATACAAAGCAAATTAAATGATATGGAACATAGATGAATAAGGTGTCACAAACTAAGCCCAAGGGTGGTGGCAAGTTTTTTTTCAAGGAATGGACATCATCACAATGATTCTTACCATGAGCACTAGAGGAGGAGTTTGACGATGATGATTCAGTTGGGAATTTGAAGATTGGAAATAAAGGACAATTGAACAACAATATGAATGCTATCAAAATGTAGATACCACTGTTTAAGGAAGGAATGATGCTGAAGCACATTTACAGTGGGAAAGGAAGATAAAGATGATTTTTTCATGCCACTATTATTCTAAGGGGAAAAAGGTTTAACTGGCTACAATAGAGTTTTTTGATGATGCTTTAATTTGATGAAAATGAAATTAAAACTAAAAATGAAAAAAAAATGAAGAAAAATAAAAGAGAAAGGTAAAGAAAAACCTTACGGTAGGTTGTCTCCTATCCAGCACTTTGCTTTAATGTCCCTAAGTTGGAGAGTCAGGACCCTCATGGAAAATAAACATCATCAAGTTCAATGGTCCCCTTGAAGGGACAATAAGTCCTTGGTCTTGTGCACTAATGTACACTGCTAATGCATGTTCCTGGAGGGCATATCCTAGCTCCCATCAGGTTACCCGGATCAAAATCATAATGAGGTCTTAGGGATGTTTCCACTCCCAAACCCATTGTCTAGTTCGCTCCATGAGCCGCAATACCTAAAATAAGGTCAGTTACACAAAACTTGATAGAAAGAGGATCAATAATATTAGGAAACACAAAATCAATATGTTCAATATGGTCTACAATTTCATGAATAATGGGAGTGGGGTTTTTAGAAAAAATGTCATCAGAATTGTTTAATGCACACCTATTCAACCATGCATTGATCTCAGTACATGCAAGGCATACAAAATTGTCATGGCAATCACTACATGTAAATTCATCAAATGCATCTAAATGCATGAACCCTAATTTGTTATCATTAACCAAATATTAAACCCATTGGTGGCTATTAGTAAAAAATTACTGGAAATTATACTATTGATCGATCGACCTCTAGAATTTGACCAATGTAAATAACTAATAAACAAAATCTCAATTTATTTAGAAATCACATTGATTTAATGAACCAATTGCTATAGCCTAACCTCCAATTGAAAAGTTAATTATAATATTCTCCGTCAAACATAATCTATCAATTTATATCCAAAGGGTTTCTCTAAATGACGATCGTCAATTTAGTTATTCCAATAACAATTATATTAATCGCCACAATAATTATAGAAATAGAAACTACAAAATATTAAGAAGATCAATGCATTTAATATCAAAAAGGTCTCACACATCATTCCAATCTATCCAGAAAACCCTTACACTAGTAAAGAAATCTAGTCTTCCATCTCTGGAGGATTACGACAATGAAGATAAAAAAGAACCTGAAAATAATAGCAATAATCCTTACCTCAATCTCCAAGACAAAACACCTTTACCAATGAAATCCATAAGAGAAGAATAGAGAAGAAGAAGATGTAGAGAGAGAATAATTACAACTAAAAGTCATAGCCTAAAAGTGAGTCAAAACCTAAGGTAAACATCTGTGTCAATCTTTTATATATTGCTCTCTAAAATGGGTCAAAGTTGGACCCAAAAATAGATTAAATGAGCTGCAGTAATGAATGAGCACTTCATGACTTAGCAGTGAGCAACGCGTGCTCATTTACTGTTGTAGCTCTAGACAAAACTGACGTCTTTTGTAATGCCGTGATTTTTTTTCCCATGTACAAATGACTAAGATGCCCATGAGGCCATTTTACTGGCGAAATAACGGTAGCCGACCTCGGCCATCCTCAAAAGGCTATTTTAATGTTGAATTTCGGCCATCCTCAAAGGGCTATTTTAATGTTGAACAAGGATCATGTGTGTTATATGTGTTAATAGAGCAGAAGAATCTCATTTTTGAATTCTTACGTGAAGTTACCAAAATGCCCTTGTGTCTAATTGACATAGAATTAAATTCCAACTGGACCTGGACTTTGCCCCGGAGTTTGAAATGTCATTTTTAAGAAATGATTAATGCCTAGTTAAGCTCGGGTTTCTACAGGGAGTTTTGTGAAAAAAATTACCGTTTTGTTCCTAATTAAAGGCATAATGAGCTCAATTATATAATTAACAAAACCTAAGCAATATTAGGCTCCAATTAAAGATTAATTAATTTCAATAATTAATCTAGGGTCAAAATAATTAATTAAGGTTAATCAGGGCCTAAGATTGCTTAAAAAAATTTAAGACTTTATGTCACATTTTCATGAATAGTATTTTCGCTCTCCAATTCCCTAATTTAAGGAACTATAGATATAATTGAGAATCTTTATTGGAAGAGGTTTGACTCCATTAAATAAACAAGAACACTCTTTAACCTTGTCTTGAGTAACTTTAATCATTCATTTTCTCACCTAAACACTTAATTACAACTCCTAATCAAGTGTCTAATCAAACCTATTCCCTAAACCATGTCATAACACAAATGGAAAAGAGATATTCCCTCCTGGCCTTGTAGTTTATGGCCACTCCTCCTCCATTCACTCCATTATATGTTGAAATTTCATTAAAATACACACTCAAAGAAGCATGTCTAAACTCATACCCAGCTACACGTTGACATGATGCACACAAAAGATATTTTCTTCCTTTTCCCTCCAAGATGGCCTACAACCACTCCCTCCCGTTCATCCCCTCATGTTTCATTTCTTCTATACATATAACTTCAAGGAAGCTCAAAGTGTCATTTAATCATCCTTGCAACTTTTGATCACTCAATTTTTTTCTCTAGCTCCTCAAAGAATTCTTCTTCTTCTTCTTCATTCTTCCAAGAGCCACCACCCTCCACCATGTAACACCCTAATATTTAACCTAATGCGCCTAGGATGCACTTAGATTAATTAGTAGTCATTACTCTTTGTTTCAGTTATTAACTTTAGGTCTTTAAAAATACTTAGCAAAAATATGGGTAAATTTTTCTTTCTAAAACTTGAAATGAAAAACATGAGCCACGCAACTTTAAGAGAACTTTGTCGTTACGCATACAAGCCACAAAGGAACTAAGCACAACATAAATAAGAACTTAACCAATCAAATCATAAGCATAACATAACACCATGAAGGCATACATTAATAATATCAAAGGTTCTGTAATATCCTAATTTTTAACCCAATACTCTAGAACATATTTAGGTTAATCATTAGTCTATTACGTCATAGTTTCCTTTTTACCTTAAAATACTTAGCGGAAAATACAAGTAAATTTTTTTTTTGAAATATAAAGGCAAAGTGAGAGCCGCACAACATGAGATACGATGAGGCATATAAGAAATAAAATGCAAGGTCAAACAAACATTTCATGAATGTCAGAGCATAAAGCATATAATTGCACATCATGATAAGACTCAACTGCATATATATAATATGTCCACTTATGAAAAGAGGGACTTAGTTGGTACAACATAGGAACAAATACATCTGAAATGAAATACAACATAAATGTAAATACAACAGAAGGTGAAAAAGGAAACTCCCCTACCCAAGTGCATCTAAAGTGGATAACTTCTAAACAAAAGAATGTTTATCCTTATTTATGAGGTGTGTGTACTATCTCTACCCACGAGCCTCTACTGTTGGGGTCTCGAGAAAGGTGGGACATACCCAATCCATGGTCGGAGCGCGGCAGGAATGGGCACGCCAGAGAACTGCGAAAGACCTCCACTACGTGGGCGCATCGAAGGCCTCCAAGCTAATCTCAGGTGCGTGACAGTCTCTTCGTTACCCTCTCTCATCTGCGGTAGAATGGGGGCAGAGCTCTTACTATATATATGGGTAGGTGAATCCTCTGACGGGTTGGTCTCCGAGAAGTACGTACGCGGCACGTAATCAAGGTAGTTGCGCATGGCCGAAGCAGTGTTGTGCATGCGGAGCGCCCTCTCACTGTGTGAGCGGGCGCGCTCAAAAACCCGATCGTCATCGTTGTAGGGTGATATCAAGGAGAAATGGTGGATATGTACAGGATAAGCGAAGGGTCATCCAATGAACATGAAAACACAAACAACACAATGACCCTCAAAATGATATGATCCATGTTCTGGATCATAGTGCACTTCCCACGTCAGGGTGTCCACGAAGACCACGAATGTCGCCATCTGAAGACGTGACGGAAAGAGAAGATAGAGGGAGTGAGAATCTTGCTAAAGAATCTAAGTAAGGTAACCTCCTATCTAGGTGTCATCATCTACGTTCTCAGGGACATTGGGTTTAATGTATAAAATAAGTGAGCATGCATCAAGTTCCTTTTTAAGCTTTAAAACATGGTTAACCAAGGTCTGCCCATTTTAGAATGATTCTTAATGTTATGAATGCAACATAGCAACGAATGTATGCATGGCACTACTTTATAAAAGAATATCAATCGACATAACATCAAGAAATATCATAATAGTGGCATAAAGTGACAATTGAAATCTCATGTGAGGAAAACTTTGTGACATAATCATCATATTTTACTTTCTCATGAGACCACCCTAAAAAGACATTCGTTCTGGGGGTGCTTGGCCGAACCGGTGTCACCTAGAACGTGTCACATCTCTAGGTTATGAGCTCATACCTGTAACGCCCCGATTTTCTGTCCTAGTAGAAAATGACCGAAATGCCCCTGAGGTCATTTTCGGCCCGAAATTCGAGGATGGCCGACTCGGCAGTCCTCGAAGGGCCAACTCAATGTTTGAAGGGGATTGAATGACCCTTGAGTGGTTCCAGAGGCGAAAGTCTCATTTTCCGCAATTTCGGGTCAAAATGACCAAAATACCCCTATAGCATTTTACGCGGGTAAAGGTGCCGTTTGAGCCCGAAACTTTCCCTAGAAGTTTAAAACCATGTTTTTATATGTTTCAAAACATCTGTTTGAGTCCTGGTGGTTCCGGACAGTTTTAGTGCAAAATTACGATTTTGCCCCTAGAATAGTGTTTTTGAGCTTAACGATGTGATTAAGCAAACCTAAGCAATATTAGGCTCTAAACGAAGATTAATTAATTTTCATAATTAATCTAGAGTCAAAATAAATTATTAAAATTAATTGAAACCTAAGATTTCTTAGATTAGATTTAAATCTCTTTTCTAAAACTCAAGATTTCACTCTTGGAATCTTGAATAGTGTTTTCTCTCTCCAATTCCTTTAATCAATGAATTGTGTCTAGGATTGTTTATACACTAAAATGAATTTATAACTCACTAATGATGCAAGAACACTCTTTAATTATGTCTTGACAACCTTGATTACCCATTTTCTCACCTAAACACTTTCTTACAAATTCCTAATCTTAATCCTAATCAAAGCTACACCTAAACACAACTCTAAACCACAATTAAAATGTAAAGAGAACCCTCCCCATGGCTGATGCATTTCGGCCCTCTCTCTCTCTTTTGCCACACATGTTGAATTGTTTCTCACTCAAAGAACCATGCTTGAAGCCATACTTTGAACCATACCTCACCATGCCTCAAGACTACATTATCTAACCTCATGGAACTCATGGGCTGCCTCCATGCTGCATGGCCGAAGCTCCTCCCCCTCCTTGCACCTTTCAGTTGCTTCATTTCTCTATAAATAGCTTGCTTGGGTGAACTTGTATCATTTTTGGTTCATTTGCAAAGTGTAAGTTTTCAAAGAGCACTTCAAAGCTTCCTTTTTCTCTCAAGTTCAAGTCTTCAAGTTCTTCATCCTCTTCTCTCATTCCAACCTCCTAATCACTAGGTAGGGATTTTCTTTCAAGAGTTCTTTCATTTAAAGTTCTTAATTTCTTTATGTGTTCATAGTTTCTCTTGAATCCTTTTTAGAACTTCTTTTCTTCTTCCACTCCTCTTTGTTTTTCGACCATGAGGCTTGAGAATCAAAGGAATGAGAGCTTGATGATGAGAGTTTCATGATGATGTTCATCACTTGAACAATCTCTAAAGCTTGATCTATGTTCTTGAGTTAAAGATATTTTTAGTTTTCTTCTTGAATCTTTGAAACCTTTCACTTTGATGATGTTTTAAAATGGTTAACATGAACTCAATGATGAGAGCTCATGATGTTGGTGTTAATGCATCATCAAGATCATGGTCTCTAGAGTTCCAAATGTTTCTTTTCTTTTCCAACAATTTCGATTCTTCTTCCTTTTCTTTCTTTAAGGTTTTGGCCATATTGGCCAAGGAAGTTCACAATGGCTTGATGATGAGAGCTTCTAGATGATGACTATGTGTTCATCACAATGAGGCCTCTAGAGCTTGAGTTTTAATAAAAATATTATTTATGTTTACATTCCAAGAAAAGGAACTTTGTGTTTCAAAGAACCCTTGAGGTTCACTCTTGTTTTACTTTGTCTTGTCAAGATAAGTTTGGGTTGAGATTTGAGTTCCTTTAAAGTCTTGTATGAGCTCTAATAAGAAATAAAATGAACTAGCATTCATATTTAAATTCAAGCTTATGCATTGCATGTTTATTTTGAGCTTTGCATTCATATTTAATTTCCAAGCCATCACTTTAAAGTTAAAGGATAAAGAATGGAGTGCATCTCATATTTACATTCTTGCTTAGCATATTTACTTTTATCACTAAGGAACGTAAAGATTTAAAATGAGAACTTGCACTATCACCTAACTAAATCTCAAAGCCTTTCTATTTCTGCCTTAAAGTCAATTGTTGCTGGGCCTAGAGCACTAAAATAAAGAAATGGGCTTGCATATTTATATTTCAAGCCTTGCATATTTATATTCCAAGTCTTGCATATTTATTTTAAGCCTTGCATTTTTTATATTCAAGTCTTGCACGTTTACTTTGAGCTCTCACCTTATGTTGTAATGAAGAATAAAAATGAAGTGCATAGCATGTTTAAATTATGTCATCACTTAAAAGATCTTAGAGCTCAAAGACTTGCCCATTCTATCTCAAGTTAAGGTTTAATGAGGGAGCATTCTTTGAATGCATGATTTCGGCCTTGTGGTGATGATGAACTTGGAATGAGTTTCATCTAGCTTCAAGGACCAATAAGCCAAGTTTTAAGAATCCTTTTAAATCTCATGGATTTGTTTGAGTTCAAGACCAACAAGGTTCTAAGAATTTAATTCTTTTGAAGGAGGGATTAAGTGGTCACTGACCTAAGATTGTTTTAGTCTCTTTCACAAAATAAAATGGTTTACAAATGAGTTTTAGAAGTCTTGAAAATGATCCCAAGAGAAACTAGCAACTTATGTGTTTTAAGATATCAAGTTATGTATTTTTTTAGGACTTAATGTTTCGGTTCTTCCATGATGTGTTTGATGCCATGTGATGATGTTTTGATGTGTTTGAATGAGTAAAAATTATGTATGATGAAGTAGGAACATTTCTATGCAAGTTAGGAAAGAAACTAATTTTCTAGAAAAATCGTAAAGTCAAGATTTAACATAGTTTTATCCCATTTATTTATGGATACTGCCCAAACTGTTTCAATGGGAATATAATCAGATTAGGATTGTTTAATCATGAAAAATTTGGATACATTTGAAGTAGGTTTGAATTTTAGCACCTATAGAGAAACTAATAACTAGTAAACCGTAAAACTGCAATTCTAGAACCCTTAGAACATTTAATTCTTAGAATCTGTCCAGCAACCTTATAATATAGAGAACATGGTTTATAATTAGTTCTTTGATATAGGAATGACTCATAATTGGTTTAGGTTTAACTTATAGCGCCTTAGGCGAAGACAGAACCAAGAAATGGTCTAAAATGTAAGTTCTAGAACCCCGCAATCCTAAGTTTAAAGTGCTGCCCTAAGGAGGGATGATGTTCAGATTTAATAAAGAGCATGAATAATAATAAGTTTTGTTAAAAGAGAACCCTTAGGTGCATAAAAGTTTGACGGAAGATGATAGATTAATTACATCACAAGTTTAAGGCCCGTAAAGGTCAGAACATAAGACACCGTAGGTCCAAGTGCATAATGAATTTTAATGTTGCTTGTGAAAGTATGAGGGTGATTATGAGAATGCATGAATTTATGATGAAGGATGCATGTTTGATTGACTTATGTGTCATAAAGAAGAATTTGGAAGAAATTCGGCACGCTACAGTTATGCCGTCGAATTTCTGACAAATTCGGGACTCAAAAAGTTTTTGAAAACCTATGAAATTTTTATGAGGTACTAAGATGAGTTCTCGGATGACACCGGTTCGGCCGAGTACCTCCAGAGAACTCATGTGGCATCGGAACCAAGATTAATTCTTGGGTGACACCGGTTCGGCAGAGCACCCCCAAGAAATGCCCCCTAGCCCGTACTGGATAAGTTAGGATTATGTTTATGATTATGTTACGCTTATTGAGATTGATAAGTAAGAACTAGTGACAACTAGTTGAGGTATGAGCTCATGACCTAGAGATGTGACATGTTCTGGGTGACACCGGTTTGGCCGAGCACCCCCAGAGCGCTTGTCTTTTAGGGTGGCCTATGAGGAAGTTATGATGATTATGTCACAAAGAGAATTTAATTGCCACTTTATGCCACTATTATGATAATCTTAAAGATATGATGATTATTCTTGTATTAAGTAGAGCCATGCATACATCCTTTAATATGTTTGCATCCATGACATTAAGAATCATGCTAAAATGAATGGACCTTGGCTAATTATGTTTTAGAACCTAAAAATGGACTTAATGCATGCTCACTTATTTTGTTTACTAAACCCAAGGTTCCTGAGGACGTAGATGATGACACCTAGGTAGTAGGAGGCCCTACTGAGATTCTTTAGCAAGATTCTCACTCCCTCTATCTCTTTCTTTCCGTCACGTCTTCAGATGGAGACGTTCATGATTTTTGTGGACACCCCAACTTGGGAGGTACATCATGTCCGGACCACGGGTCATACCATTTTGTGGGCCGCTCCGTCGTCTGAGTGTTTATGTTCGTTGGACGGCCCTTTAATCACCCCGTACATAGCCACCGATTCTCTCCTGTCTCACCCTACAGTGACGACTTCGTGTTCAAGCGTGCACGTCCTCGAGAAGAGCGGATCCGCCGCACCTCACTAACGGCCTCTGCCATCCGGGACTACCCACAGTATGTACCTCACTCGCCTTCATCATTCTCCGAGACGGACCCTTCAGAGGATTCTGCCACTCAGGTACCCTCCAAGGGATCCTCCCCCACTGTGCCGATGGACGTTGGGGAGCGTAGCAAGGCTTTCGTCGCTCAGCCAGTATGTGGAGGACGGGTGAGGATGATTCCCCGCCGTGGAGCTCATGTCCGACCGATGCAGCGCATCGCCACCCTAGCCGAGATCGCCCAGTGGATCGGGTACATCCCTCCTTTCCAGAGAGCCCTGCAGTAGCAGACGACCGTCGCGGTTCTGGTGCTCGAGCTTGATTAGACTAGGGTAGCCTCCTTTTGTCTTTGGGGCTATCCATTTGTAGGCGCACTAGAGTTAGGAGAGTTTCTTTTATCACCTTTGTTGTACTTTCGTTTCCATGTATTTTCATTCTAGTTGTACTAAACTAGGTCTCACTCTTTATGAGTGAGCATATCATATATTATATAATTATGCAGTTCAATGTTATTGTGATGTGCCCTTACTTGCCTTATGATATGATGATATGTTTGCTTTACCTTCAATCACGCTTTATCATTCATCGTGTCGCGCGGCTCTCACTTTGCTTTTATATTTCAAAAAAAAAATTTACCAGTATTTTCGCTAATTATTTTAAAGTAATAAGGAAGCTATGACGTAACAGACTAATGATTAACCTAATTATGTTCTAGAGTATTGGGTTAAAAATTAGGATGTTACAATACCTAACTAGTCATCACTAGTTCTTACGTATCCAATGATAAACGTAACACCCTAAAAATTATTTAAAAATTAATTTGGGCTTTACTAGCCATAATTTCAAAAATCTGACAGTTTTAGAAATGATGAGAGCGATCCAATGGATTTGTAAAAAAAAAAATGTGAATAGTAACCTTTCAGGCCCCATGGGCCCGTCAGGACAACCGAAACCCTAGAATTGGGACCCGAAGGTACCCAAAACTGAGAAATTATAGGATTGAGATTAGAAATAGTTAGAAATGAGGATTTTATACTTAGAATTAATTTTTGGGCAAAGTCTTATTACCCGGGTATAGTGTTTTGCCCGTTTGGTGGAATTTCAATGTGTAGTTTTTAACGTTGTACGAGTTCGTTAGTTGCTAAGTAGCCTTTACCAACCACTTTATGCCAAGTGGATGGCAAGGATTAAAACTTGAAAAGCAAGTTTTAATCATGACCTTTGATTTATTATATTTAACTCGGAAGCTAATAACTCATCCGTTCGATGGAATTTCAGTGTGCGGTTTTAACACCGAAAAAGCTACTTGCTCACCAAGTTAATATGAGGCACTTATCTTGAGCCAAGTGGAAGACCAAGATCCATTCTTTTCCTAAGAAAATAATCTTGGCCATCCATTTTTCTTTCTTTGGTCAAAGATTACTTAATTACACATTATAATATTCATTCTTTATATATAAGATCAACACCAAACCAAGCTTCTCCAAGAAGCCAAATTTTCTTCTTTTTAAAGCCCAATTTCGGCCAGCCTTTGAAGAGAACACCAGCCACCATTTTCATTTCTTCAAGAGCTTACAACTTGCTTCAAATCACCAAAACTCTTGCCCAAAATTCCTAAAACCACAAACTCTCTTCACAAAACTTGTTCTACACATCAAAACCTACAATTCTAACTAATTGGAATTTCATTTCCTCACCTTGGTATCTCATACATCACTGATTAAGGAAGAGCTTGGTGCTGATATGGTGGCCTTGAAGTGGGCAAAATCAATCTTGGAGCATCCTTTGGAGCCAAGATCCCTAAAGCCATCAAAGTAGGGTTTTTAAACCTCTTCTACTTCAAATCCGTTTTTCTGTGTTAATGACTGATTTAAATTGATATTTTTAGTTGTTTTGGTTGATGATATATGGATATTGATGTATTAATTTTAGTGGAGTGTTTGGATGATTCTAGAAATCATTTTTGTCAAAAGGAATATTAGACTATGTTGCTGGATTTTCGGATTTCTTCTGGACAGGTTATGGTTCATGAATTTTCTAATGTATTTGTAGTACTTTTTATGAGCTATAAAAATTATATGTTTAAGCTAACATCCTAAGGCAACTCCATGATTTTTCTTGGGTCTTAAAAATGAGTTTTACTATTTTATAAAAATCAAAAACCAAGATTGTTCTTGAGTTGTCTGGACAGCCAATTCTGAAGCTCTGAGATTGTCTAATTTTGTTACCGTATAAAATGATTGATTTTTCCACTGAAATTTCTATAGGATATTGAGGACATATTAAAGTCCAACCATGAATTTTTGTATGATTTGATATGACCATTTGGTAGGCTAATAAGATTGGAACTTTGGTTGTTAGCTGCAAATATGGGGTTTCTGGCCTCCTAAATTGTTGAATTTTGTTATCATACTTAGAGAGCTCTTTTAACTCCAAAATTTTTAGAGGACCTTGGGGACACATTGAAGTGTCTTGGAGAATTTTTATATCCCTTGTAATGGATGTTTGATGGACAGAATAAATTATACTCCTTAGGCTTGAATTCTACCAACCTGTTGTATTTGTGCTGAAATAAACTTAAGTATTGAGTTGATGATATAATGACTCTTGATTTAAGTATGATGAGTATGAATGCATGCTAGAAAATTTAAAGATTGATTTATGAGGCATAAATTAGAATGACTTGTGATTGAATGCCTACATGTGGCTTGTGCATGCGTTTGAGAAAAGAAAGCACATGGTACAGTTATCTGAGCAAAAAAAAAAGAATGTATAAATTTCACTCGTGCATGTTCTGACATATGGAGAAAACAGAAACAAGACTTATGTGGAATGAGGGGAAGGCAAAAAGAGGAACTTCCCTAGAGATAAAAGGGAGGCAAAAAGACGAACTCCCCTAGAGATAAAGGGGAAGGCAAAAAGATGAACTTTCCTAGAGATAATATGAGTCGGTAGATGTATCGGCTAGAAATAGAACTGTGTGTGATTCGGAAATAGAAAAAAATGAAGTCCAATGATTACGTATAGGAATGAGCTCAGTCCTGATAAGCAGTCTATTCCCTTGTGTGGTGTGATCCACTAGAAATACCATTAGGTATAAACTATCTATTATGGAGTTGTCCACGGCAGATACCCGTCGGGTATACACTAAGTCTTTCCTATGTCGATGGAAAAAAGAAAAATGCACTGAGTTGAGTTCTATGACCACAAGTAAAACCAGGTCACTTTGAGATAAGATCACTATATTTAGCATATGCATACTCATATCATATTTAATTTCTTGATTAGGATTATTGATTATATGTTTGAGCTTTATGATATGTGTGCATTAAGTGATTGATCATTAAAAACAACCCACTTCGAAAATATGATTTTGAACTTTAAAAATGAATCATTATTATGTAATGTTTGATCACCTTTTCTTAATAAACCGAAGTGGCTGGGGCGATGACGATGACAGTATGAGTGAGTTTTTGGGGAGTTGCCCTGCTGAGAATTGTATAATTCTCACCCATATGTGTTTTGTGTTCCCGTGTTGCCTCCAGGTTGATCCAAAAAATGATGTGGCTGCTACGTGAAAGAAACTTAGGATTGCATTAGTTTAATAGCTGATATTTTTCTTATATGGTATATAGTTATAGGTATATGTGTAGGTAAATGTAATAGAGATTGTATATATATTCAAGCTCCAAGTAGAGCTTCCTTATGTAATAGACTTGTATCTTTGTTAAATATTTTAATTTGATTACGCTAGTTATTGCATGATCTTATCACATTTGCTATAGTTATTTAAGATAGGTCCGATAATTTATAAGTAACAACTCTCAAGTCTGATGTCATGACTTAAGGATGACGTTGTACTTAGGAGGATGTTACAATCAGCGTCATATAATCATAATCCTGACTCTCTAGTACGGGCTAGGGGGCATTTCTTAGGGGTGTTTGGCCGAACCGATGTCACCCAAGAACACGTCTTGGTACCGATATCACATGAATTCTTGGGGGTGCTCGGCCAAACCGGTACCACCCAAGAACGCATCTTGTTATGCTCCTAAACCTATGGTGTCTTATGCTTTGACCCTTATGAGTCTTAAACTTGAGGTATAATTATTCTAACATTCGCTATTAACCTTTTATGCACCTAAGGATTCACAAATAATGATTCTTACTAATATTTATGTTCACCAATGAATCTGGACAGCATCATGCTTTAAGGGCAGCATTACATCTTGTGATTACCAGGTTCTAAAAACTACGTCTTAGACCCTTTCTAAGTTCCGTCTTCGCCTAAGGCACTATAAATCAAATCTAAACTAATTATGAGCTATTCCTACACCTATGAACTAATTATAAACCATGTTCACTAGATTACAAGGTTGCTGGACAGAATTAGAAAAATTACATAATCTAAGTGTTCTAGAATTGCATTTTTATGGTTTTTCAGTTACTAGTTTCTCCATAGGTGCTAAAAATCAATCCTACATCAAATGTTACCAAGTTTTTCATAATTTAACAATCCTAAACAGAATATTATCACATTAAAACAGTTTTGGCAGTGGCTAAAAGTAAATGGGTCAAAACTATGCTAAAACTCAACTTTACAGTTTTTCTGTAAGACTAGTTTTTTTTCCTATCATGCATAGAAAGGTTCCTACCTCAATAGACATAATTTTAACACATTCTAACATATCAAAACAATATCATACAGCAGCAAGCATACCATTAACAACTTTTAATGAATGAAACACTTAAAATAAAATCCATACCAAGTGATTTGGAGGTTGAGATAAGAGAAGAAGTTGAAGAAGAGGAACTCTTAAACTTGAGAGAAAAATGAAAGCTTTAAGGTGCTCTTGAAAAATCAACTTGGCAAATGAACCAAAAGTGGTTCAAGTTCATCCAAGCATGCAATTTATAGAAGAAGGAAACATGAGGGGTGAAAATGGGGGGAAGAAAAGCACCATTTTGGGGAAGGGAGGAGGGAGAAAAATATCTCTTGGTTATGTCATTTCAAGGTAAGGTTTAGGCATGGTGTAGCATGCTTCTTTGAGTGTGTGAGTGAACAAATTTGTGATGCAAGAAGGGATGAGATGGCGCCACTTTTTGGGGATCCAAGGGGAGGAAAATCTTTCATTTAATTGTGGTTTAGAGGTGTGTTTAGGTGTAACTTTGATCAGGCTTAGCATTAGGAATTTGTAAGTAAGTGTGTAAGTGAAAGGATAGGTAATCAAGGCTATTTTAAGGCATGATTAGTGAGCACTCTAGCCCATTAGTGGGGTCAAAATCCTACTCTACCTACGCTTCTTGGAGTATGGAGAGTGAATAGTGAAAATACTATTCAAGATTCTATGTCTTGAGAACTTGAATTTTTAAAAGAAAAAAGGGTTTTTGAGTTTAATCTAAGCAATCTTAGATTCTAATTAATTTTTATAACTTATTTTGACTCTGGATTAATTATGAAAATTAATTAACCTTCGATTAGAGCCTAATATTGCTTAGGTTTGCTTTATCACATCATTAAGCTCAAATGGCACTATACGAGGGGCAAAACTGTAATTTTACACAAAAACTGCTTGGGACCACCGGGATTTAAACAGATACTTTTAAACACATGAAAACGTCATTTTAAACCTTTGGGGAAAGTTTCGGGCTCAAACGGCACCTTTACCCGCGTAAAATGCTATAGGGGTATTTTGGCCATTTCGACCCGAAATTGCAGAAAACATGATTTTTGTTTCCGAAATCACTCAAGGACCATCCAATCCCCTTCAAACATCAAGTTGACCCTTCGAGGACTGTCGGGCCGGCTATCCTCGAATTCTAAGCAGAAAATGACACCAAAGGCATTTTGGTCATTTTCTCTCAAACAAAAAAATCGGGACGTTATATTACTCTCCTCCTTTAAAAGAATTTCGTCATCGAAATTCGTTACCTTAGAAGAGCTCTGGGTACTTGGTCTTCATCTTCGATTCTAGTCCCCATGCAAATTCTTCAGACTTGTCTCGTCCCCATGCTACTTTCAGCAAAGGAACAAACTTGTTTCTCAACTGCTTGACTCCGCGATCCACGATCCTCGTAGGCGGCAGGTTGAAAGTCAGGTCTTCCCTTAACTGTACATGCTTTGTCTCTAAGACATGGCTAGGGTCAGACTCGTATTTCCTCAACTGAGAGACATGGAAAACGTCATGAAGATTGGAAAGGTTCGGGGCTAAGGCTATTTTGTAAGCTACTGGCCTTACTCTCTAAAGGATCTTAAAGGGACCAAGAAATCAGGGGCTCAAATTTTTGACCTTCATAGCTCTCCTTATGCCTGTAGTGGGAGTGATCCTAAGGAATACATGTTCTCCTTCATTAAACTCTAACGGCTTGCGCCGCTTGTCCGCATAGCTCTTTTGCTTCTTTGAGCCGTAAGCATCCTATCCCGGATCCTCTTAATCTGTTTCGTGGTTTCCTTCACTACATCGGGTCCTATCATGCTTTGCTCTCTGGGTTCATACCAACACAGAGAGGATTGACACTTCTATCCATATAAGGCTTCGTAGGGTGCCATGCTGATGCTTGCATGATAATTGTTGATATACGCAAACTCTATCAGCGGCAGATACTTGTCCCAGCTTCCCCTTTGGTCTAAAACACAGGCTCTCAACATATCCTCTAGGGTTTGGATCGTTCTTTTTGATTGCCTGTCTGTCTGTGGGTGGTAAGCTGTGCTTAAGCATAACTTTGAACCGAATGCCTTTTGAAAGGCTCCCCAAAAATATGATGTAATCGCGGATCTCTTTCTGAGATTATCATTGACGGTACACCATGCAACCTTATGATCTCTTGGATGTACAGCTGTGCCAATCTATCCAAAGAGTATGTCACCCTAATAGGTAAGAAGTGAGCTGACTTGGTTAGTCAATTCACTATTACCCATATAGCATCATGGCCAGCTTGGGTCTTAGGCAATCCTGTAACACCCTGGTAATTAACCAGATACACCTAGGTTGAATCTGATTAATGACTAGACTTTACTCCTTGCTTTGGTTCTTTCTTCATAATTTGAAAATACTTAGTGAAATTACGAGCCATTTTTTTTTTAAACACATAATTGAAAACATGAGGCGAGTACAACGTGAACGAGTAAGCGGAGTATAATAAGACGTTTAAAAATATATCACATCATATCACTTAGGCTCCATCATATAATATCCATAAGCACATTATAGCATATATTTACATACAATAACCTCACTCAAAAGGTGGGTTATGTTCATACATCATTATCTTATGCAAACCCATAAAAGAAAATATACATAAGGAAATACATGCCCCTAAACTAGATAACTCCATAAGCCGAGAAGGTTATCCTAAAACTAGAGTGTATGAACACACATAAATCTACTAAGAACCTTCTATGGCCACTGTCCTGGAAATGGGGGAATAAATCCGATCCACTGATGAGCTCCCTCGGGAGGGGACACATGAGATGCACCAGGCTGGGGTCGCATGGACAGCCTTCTCGCTAACCTCGGCTGAACAACTGTTTCCTCACTACCCTCTCTTACACGTGTGGGAGTAGGAGCAGAGCTCTCAGAATATACATGAGTAGGAGTGTCCTCTGAAGGATCAGTTTCAGAATATCTCGTCTCGAGAACATACTCTGGAAATCCATGGACAGCAGATGAAGCGGGATAAGAACGTAACATCCTTTCATCAAGTGGACGTGCATGTTCGAAAACCATTTCATCGCCATAGGGAGAAGTAGGAGAAAATCGATAACTAGGGACAGGATGTGTAAATGGACGACCTATGTAAATAAAAACACGAATCACAAGACCTCCCTTCAAAATGATACGAGCGATGCACCGGATCATAGTGGAATTCCCAAGTAGGGGTATCAACGAACAGGACGAATGTCACCATTTGAATCTGGAGACAATGACGGAAATAAAGAAAAGGGAGTGAGAATCTTGCTAAAGAATTCTCAGTAGGGTACCTCCTTCTACAATGTCATCATCAAGGACCCCAGAGACCTCGGGATTATTCTAAAATAGTGAGCATGCAAAGATTCATTTTAAGTTCGGACAAATACTTAACCGAGGTTCGTCAATTTTTAATCATGCGTCTTATAATGCATCTTATTCTTAACATGTCATATTTACAATGAACTTTTCCTTTATCATTACATCATATTCCTCATCATCATTATCAAAATAACATACATAAAAGAACGTCATATAATATTAGCTACACATGGACACAGTGCACATATTTCATTTCTTTAGTGCCTTAGGTGACTTAAAATCTTATCATCATCATTATTTTCCTTGGGCCACCCTATACTCCACCCTTTTGGGAGTAATTTAGGTTATTAGCTCATACTTTACTAGTCGTCACTAGCATATACTTATCCCTTTTGATAAGCTAAAGTCCCGACTCTACCCTTTTGAGAGAACGGGTTAGGGGCTAAAATCACCTTTTCACCACCTATAGTCTGATGGTTCCAAAGGATCATTTTCTTATAAGTTTAAGTCACCATTAAATCTTTGCATGTTATATCACAATACAATTCATAAACATCATAATATTTTCTCATTTATAGTCTTAAGCTAGAATAATATATATCAACTATAATCATGCATATGGGAGATTGCGAGGAAAGAGAGGTGGGTCACAATGGACACGCTTAAATACCAAGTCTTTCCTTAGCCAGAACCTTTCCAAATTACACTTTTACAATGATACACTTTCTTCTAGCAACAAAGGTAAATTTTACATAATAAAGAACATTTCATGTATAAGCATTCTCATTATTTGCAACGGCAACTATAACATGCAAGCCAGGAAATCATTCAATGATATCAAGTACTTAATAAGCATCCAATCCTTACATAGAATTATCAATTATAGAACTAATTAGTTACTAAACCAATTATGAATCATTCTCTTAACAATAAACCATAATTATCACAACTTCAATCATATCAAATCATTATCACACATTGATACTAAACTCAGAGCAAAGGTCTAATCATGAACCTCATGCAATTACATAGAATCATATTTTAAGTGCATATAAAATACTAGTTCCTCAGAAAATCCTTGCAAAGCCTTAAAACTCATTTAGAAACTAGTTCTTTTGTCAAATTTGGGAGGATCTTCACAATTAAAATTCTCACTTAAGATAAAAGGAGTAAGTCTTGAGCTTTAGAGATTTAGTTGACATCTTAGAATTATAAACATGCTATGTAACCTTATTTTAATCTTATCTTTATAAGGTGATAGCTTGGAATTATAAACATGATATGCAATTCCATTTCTTTATCTTTAAGATTTAAGGTGATGACTTGAAAATTAAACATGATGCAAGAACTTGAAATATAAACATGATACAAGAAACTGGAGCTGTAATCCGCACAGGACCAGAGAGAGGAGAAGAGAATATTAAGAAACCTGAGCTATGTAGTCCGCACAGACCAGAGAGGAGAAGAGAATATTAAGAAACCGAGCTATGTAGTCCGCACAGACCAGAGAGGGAGAAGAGAATTATTATTACATCTTTTTAAGCTCCAATCTCAAGAATTTTTAAAGAATAAATTCTTTAACTCCAATAATCATATTTCTTTGCTTGTGATACATGGGCAAGTTTTTGAGCTCTAGGATCTTTAGGTGATGGCATAAAATAAACATGTCATGCGTTGATTCTTTTAGCCATTATAAAATATAGTGAGAGCATAAATTAAATATGAGATGCAACCTCTTTATTATCTTGAAAGATTAAGTGATGACTTGAAACATAAACATGAAATACAAGCTTGGAGTTTAAACATGAGAAATGCAAGTTCATTTATTCATTCTTGAAAATTTAGTGATGACATAGAAGGTAAACATGGTTATGCAAAGCATAAACTTAATCATGGATGCAAATTCATTTTGTTTCTTTACTAGAGCTCCTTCAAGACTTTAAAAGAATTATAAATTCAACCCAATACATATCTTAACAAGAAATAAAACATAAAAGGAAAATACATCTTTCAAGTTCTAAACTAAAAATCTTTGTTCTAGCATTATAAAGCATTATTCTTTAAAGTTTTGCATCAAGTGGAATTTTCAAGCTTTAGAGGCCTAACTTGTGATGGATTTACAATCCACCCTCAAGGTCCTCATCATCAAGCCATCATCTTAGTTCCACCTAGGCCATATGGTTGAATTGGTTAAAGAAAAATTGAAGAGGAAAACTAAAATGAAAAGCTAAGGTAAGTTCATAATTTCATCATTTTGAGCTAAAAACACAACTCCTCAAAGCATAGAAATAAATTTAGAAACTACTCCCTACCTAATCTGAGTTGAAGAAGAGGAAGAGAACTTGGTTTCTTGAAGTGAAATGAAACAAAATCTCTTTGAAAAAATTGAAGAAAGAATTCAGCCAAAGAGGAGGAAGAAAGAAAGTTTTTGGTGCTCCCAAAAACTAGTTATGAACCAAGCATTCCAAGACTACTCAAGCAAGCCTATTTATAGAAGATTTTGAGGCTTCTAATTGGCCAAAATGATGAGGTAGTGGACGGAATTTTTCAGGAGAAATAAGGGAGGAAAAATCATTTTAGACAAAGTTGTATGAAATTAAGGAATTATGTCTCTTATGGTGACATTTTGGCATTTTGTTTTAGTGCAACTTTTGGCAATAATTCAGCTGCATAATGGCATCAATAATTTCGTCCATTACAGCCCAAAGAAGTGAAATTTGTGTGTTCCATGCATTATTTAGGTGTAGGCAAGGTATTCATGTAATTTAGAGAATTTACGGTTAAGGGTTTAAGTGAATTAGTAAGCAATTTGGGTGTTTTTGAGCAATTTTGGGTTCTAATCAATCTAAATACATAATTTTGACTCTAGATTAATATTTAGAATTTAATAAGCTTTAATTTGAGCCTAATATTGCTTAGGTTTCAGATATCTAATCAAAAATCCTGAAATTCGCAAAATCGCCCAAAAACAGGGCAAAATCGCATTTTCACTTAAAAATCGCTGAGGCCACCCGAGCTTAACCAATGGTTAATCATGGCTTAAAAACACATTTTAAAACATTTTAGTGAGGTTCGGGCTCAGTCGGCACGCACATCGAAGTTAAAACGACTTGAGGCGTTTTGGTCATTTCGCGCGTCGGAACTCAAAATCGAGATCCTTCTGCTCTATTAACACACATAACACAAACAATCCCTTATTATCCTCAAAATATCCCCTTGAGAATAGGTGGGGCCCACGATCCTCATTTTCTGAGTAAAATGACTTCAGGGGCATTTTGATCATTTTATACGTACAGAAATTCGGGATTTGCGACTCTCGCATGAATCATTCCTAACCTCTCTTCTAATGTTATATTCCTTTATTGAGGATTGTTCGGCCTCAAATCTTATGTAATAATTACCTACGGTAATTCGGTAATTGTGTAATTTCTAATGACAGTAAAAATTACAGTAAAAATTGGGGCGTTACAAATCCTGTCTCAAAATCCATAGATATACACTCCCACTTCCACTCGGGGATTGACAGGGGTTGCAACAAACTTGAAGGCTTTTGGTGCTCGATCTTCACTTTCTGACATACCAAGTACTTACTAACCTAAGTGACCACATCCTTTTTTAATCTGGGCCACCAAAACATCTTCTTTAAATCCAGGTACATCTTGGTCACACTCGGATGGATAGTGAAATGGATTTTGTGGGCTCCTCCAAGATCTTCTCTCGAAGGTCACCATCGTGTGGCACACAGATTCTACCTTCGAACCTCCATAGATTATCAGAACCTTGTTCAAAACCTTTTAACTTTCTTGCCTTTACTGCATCTATGGTTTTCCCAAACTCCTCATTTTCCCATTGTGCTAGCATGACTCTCTATTTAAATCCACTTGTCACAGTCAGATAACATATCTTCATGCTTTCGTTGGTCATGGACATCCCTAGATTCATATCTCTAAACTTCTCTATCATCTCAACTTCCTTGATCATCATGTGAGATAGGTGCAGCGATTTTCGGCTCAAGGCATCGGCGACTACATTAGCCTTGCTGGGGTGGTAACTTAAGCCGAAATCATAGTCCTTTAGAAACTTCATCCACCTTCTTTGTCTCATGTTTAGCTCCTTTTGATCAAAGAGATACTTAATGCTCTTGTGATTAGAGAAAACTTCAAACCTCACACCATATAAATGGTGTCTCCACATCTTCAAGTCGAACACGAAGGCTACTAACTCCAGGTCATGGGTGGGGTAGTTTACTTCGTGCGGCTTGAGTTGCCTTCACGTATAGGCTACCACTTGCCTATTTTGCATCAGTACACAGCCTAAACCCTTGCCCGAGGCATCACAATATACCTCGAAAGGTACATTGGGGCTAGGTAAAACCAAGACTAGGGTTATGGTTAGCTTTTCTTTTAGCTCCAGAAGCTCTTCTCACACTCGGGATTCCATACGAAGGGGGTGTTCTTCCTAGTTAGCTTGGTCAAGGGTAGAGCAACCTGGTAAAAACCCTCGATAAACCTATGGTAATAGCCTGCTAAGCCCAAGAAACTCCATATTTTTGTTACGGTGGTTGGCCTATCCCAATTCATCACTGCTTCCACCTTATTGGGATCAACCGCTATGCCTTCTTTCGATACAACATGCCCTAAAAACTTCACCTCCTCCAACCAAAATTCACACTTAGAGAGCTTCGCATACAACTTTTTCTCCTTCAAGATCTCCAAAACCCACTTTAAGTGACGTTCATGCTCCTCGTGGGTCTTCAAATAGACGAGTATGTCATCTATGAAAACAACCATGAATTGGTCTAAATAGGGTCTAAAGATCCTATTCATGTAATCCATAAACACTGCAGGAGCATTTGTCAACCCAAAAGACATCACTGTGAACTCGAAGTGTCCATCCCGAGTCCAAAAGGGGGTCTTTGGTATATCTTGATCTCTCACCCTAATTTGGTGGTATCGCGTCCTTAGATCAATCTTGGAAAATACCACCGCTCCTCTCAATTGGTCCATAAGATCATCAATCCTAGGCAAAGGGTACTTTTTTTCACCGTTATACAATTCAATTGCCTATAGTCTATGCATAAGCTCATACTTCCATCCTTCTTTTTAACAAACAAAACTGAGGCTCCCCAAGGTAAGGCACTAGGTCTTATGAAACTCTTCCCTAAAAGTTCCTCAAGCTGTGTTTTTAACTCAGCTAACTCTAGGGGCGACATCCAATAAGGGGCTATGGAGATTGGTCCCACTCCAAGAACTAACTCAATAGAGAACTCTACTTCCCTCTCAGGAGGGAACTCAGGTATTTCATCTGGGAATTCCTCAGGATAGTCTCTTACTACTAGTATGCTATCCAAGCTTTGCTCAAAATCTACGTCACTAGCAGCCAGGAGAACATATCTTTTAGTCTTTTGCCCACTACAATTGACTTCTACGGCATTAAGGTAAAGTTTCAAGGTTTGACTAGATTCGCTAAGGGGAGAAGGAAAAACAACAATTTTGGTATTACAATCTAGCATTACACGGTTGGCGTGAAGCCAATCCATGCCAAGGACTACACCTATACCTTTCATGGGCAAGCAAATCAAATCTATGACAAAGGATCTATTTTCTGTAGTGAGATGATAGTTTAAACAACAAAAAAGGTATTTACAGGATGATTTGTGGGGGTAGCAACAATAAGATCAAAAGGAAGTTTGGAAACTTTCAAGTTTAGAGACTCGACACTAGCATATGAAATGAAACAATGTGTTGCCCCAAAGTCATATAGTACAGTTAAAGATTTATCATTTATTTCGCACTTACCTTCTATGAGGTCGTTGGACTTTTTCGCGTCGTCCACATTGAGGGTGAAGACCCTCCCTTGGCGTTGTGGCCTGGGGTTCCGGTTAGCTGGCCTCTCGCATTGGGGGCACTCCGCGGCCGTTGTGTAACACCCTCCAAACCACCATGTCTTACTCGAGTGTTAACATAGTAATTAGAAAAGTATTACGTATCTTCATAATCTATACTAGTCAAAAGAAGTGAAATCAAATAATTCAGACACATATATGGCTAAACTCGTATATACATATATAAACATCATTTTTAAGTTTGCAATATGTACATCGTATCGGGAAACACACTAGTTAATGTCTAAGCCAGTCAGGAACACAGTTCACAAAAAGCAAAGAAACACCTCTAGTATCTAGTCTAATCTGCTCAAAGTTGAGGTCCAGCAAAATTTTATACAACCAGAATTGGACCTCATAACATTTAATAAGATGAAATCTGCAGGCTAGCAAGGCTCTAGTACTAAACTACCACTATATGCATATCAGGAGTCCCTGAAGATCTCACGTCATACTAGATAAAACCATTGGCCATCGGTATGATAGCCTCACCTCCGCCAAGGGCATCAGGACCCTCAGGTGGGTCAGAATCTGAAGACGAGGATAAAGAAGGATCATCTACTGGAGGGGCTGTTGGTGGTGCAAGCAAGACATCAAATATCACTGGATGTGCTAAGTGGAGAGGCACACCATCATAAGGGAAAGCAGGGTCAAAGTCAACTGTAAATACAGAGGTACTAAAAGAACGGCCAAAAAACACATAAGGACGAACTTACGAGTAAACCACTACATAAAGAGAGTCGAGAGCAGGATCATAATGCCACACCCACTGTGGCGAGTCAAGGTAAAATACTAGTGACGACATCTACTAGATCAGAATAATACAAAGTGAATAAAACCATAGGGATGAGAATATTATAAAATTCTCAGTAGGGTACTCCTTCAAATGTGAACATAATATAACCAGTAGATTCATTCATATTGAACTCATCATGCTAAATTATATGCATAAATACTAATGTGCATAATTTATATAAAGTCGAATGCAAAATGGTAGTAATTAAGTGTTTTTCTATTATAACTCGTGAAATTCAACTTAATGCAATTATCTCTTTTCATTAACATAGGGAAGGCTTAATCTCATATCAAGTGGTATCTATAGTGGAATCACTCCACAAGAACTATTCCTTACTACGACATAAGCTCATTCCTATATGTCGATACGTCTACTGACTCATCAAATTCCTAGGGAAGCTCTTACTTTTGTCTTTTCCTCTTAACCACACAAGCCTTGTTTCTATTTTCCCCATATGTTAAAAAATTGCACAACTAAAAGTTATGTCATTTTTCTTTTCTTTTCCTTTATCCTCACAATAATCACATAGTGTACTTCTCTTTTCAAAGGCCTGCTTAGATCACAGGTAGGCATACAATTATGTTGGAGTCTCATCCATATCTCATCAACATTACTTTTAAACAATTAGCATGCATTAACATGATATATACTTGCATCTAAAGCCATTCTATCCTTAGTTCAAAGCATTCTTACCATTTTCAGCAATCAGCAGATTTATCACTCTAGAATTCAAAATTAATTTCCACATCAAACTGCGAATTCAAGAGTCACAAAAATTCCCTATGACACCTCCATATGTCTAAAATATCCTGTAAAATTTTCATAACAATAGGAGTTCTATAATCATGTCACTAAATTTTACAAATTTAGTGGTCACAGCACACCTTTTTACAGCCTAGGACAGGGTTCTCCTAATTTTTAAATTTATCATATGATGGAATCAACCAAGATAAAATTTAAAGGTACAATTCAAGATGTTTTTAACTCCCTATAAAAATTTCAAAAGAGAAATAGCTCATTTACTATGATAATAAAATCATACAATTTTCCTGCTTCAAATTCAGAAACCTAGACAGTAAGAGTACTAATTTGGTTCTTGATTTTTCTCAGTTAGTAAAAGTATTCATCATGCACCACAAAATTTTTTAAAGTTTCCTTAGGATGTTAGCTTCAACATATAATTTTTATAGCTCATAAAAATGAACACAATTGTACTAGAAAATTCATGCACAAACCTTGCCCTGTTGAAATCCGAAATTCCAGCAAACCAATTCAAAATCTCTTGTGATAAAAAAGATTTTTCCACAACACCAAACACCCCACCAAAATTAGTCTGTCAATATCAACATATTATCAACGAAAAAAATCAAAAATTTCAGGCAGAACCAGCAAGAACTTCTCAGAATAAATTTTGAAACAAAAGAGAGCAATTAAACCCTACTTTGAGAGCTTTTGAGTTCTTTGCTCCAAAAATGTTCCACTTGACCTCCCTT
The DNA here is from genome assembly GCA_031216125.1 of Dalbergia cochinchinensis. NCBI lineage: Eukaryota > Viridiplantae > Streptophyta > Magnoliopsida > Fabales > Fabaceae > Dalbergia > Dalbergia cochinchinensis. Next base: position 18,297,083 of record CM062375.1, on the reverse strand, counting down.
CACCTTGAGAGCTCCTAGTCACACACCAAACCTCCCATAGGAAGTGAGGGAGTGAGGAACCAAGGTGAAAATTGATGGAGAATTAGAATTCTAATCGATTAGAATTCTAATCGATTAGAATTGTAGAGTTTGAGGTGTAGAACAACTTTGATGAAGGAAGATTTTGATTTCAAAGACTCTAGGCTAGTATATATGGAAATCAAAACCAAGATGAAGCTCTTGGCTATGGAGGAAGGTAGCTGGTTTTTCTCCCTTAGGCTGGCCGAAAATTAGCTTCTTAAAGAAGCTAATTAGTCATGTTTATCTCTTATAGTAAAGATATGAATATTATATATATATTTAGATAGTTATCATCCAATAAAGTAAAATGAATGGTTGTGATTCAATCTTGTAATTCAGGATTGAATCTTGGCCATTCATTTGATTTTAAGTGATAAGTTCATTTGTTTTGTAGAGATGTAACTAGTTTCGATGTTAGAAATCACACACCGAAATTTCATCGAACAGGTGAAACAGTGTACCCGGGTAAACAAACATTGCCCGAAAAATATTTTCGGGTATAAAATCTTTAATTCTACCTATTTCTAACCATAATCATATAATCTCTCAATTTTGGGCATCTCTGAGGCCCAATTCTAGGATTTTGGCTGTCCTGGCAAGCCTGCGGGACCCACAAAATACTATTCACAATTTTTTTTTTTGCTTCCTGGAATCCTTATCATCATTTCTATATCTATCAAAATTTTAAAATTCTCATTAATAAACCTCATTTAATTTCTAAAGAGAATTAGGGTGTTACATTACCACGCACCTTAATAAAAATTTTGTCCTCAAAATTTCATACCTGTAAACAACTCTGGATAATCATTTTTCATGCTTGATTCTAATTCCCATGTATATTCTTCGTTTCCAGGTCCACCCCAAGCCACTTTTACAAGTTGCACAGATTTATTTCTAAGTTGTCTGACTTCTCTATCAATGATCTGAATAGGAGGGACTTGAAATGTCAAGTCATCCCTTAATTGTATCGATTCGGGCTCAATAATGTGGTGTGGATCTGGATGATACATTCAAAGTTGAGACACATTGAAAACATTATGAAGGTTAGATAAATGTGGAGGTAAGGCTATTTGGTAAGTAGCTGACACAATTCGTCAAAGAATTTGAAAAGGACCTATGAACCTGCGTGACAACTTTTTAACTCTAAGGGCTCTACCTACTCCAGTAGTGGGCATGACCTTCAAGAATACATGTTCTCCCTCTTGAAACTCTAAAGGTTTCCTTCGAGTGTCTGTGTAGCTCTTTTGATGATTTTGCACAGTGCGAATTTTACTCTTGATCTTTTGGATCTGCTCCGTTGTTTGGTTAACAAGGTCAAGCCCTAGCAATCCTGCTTCCCCTGAGTCATACCAACATAATGGAGATTGGCATTTTCTTCCATATAGTGTGTAACATCCTAATTTTTAACCCAATACTCTAGAACATATTTAGGTTAATCATTAGTCTATTACGTCGTAGTTTCCTTATTACTTTAAAATACTTAGCAGAAAATACTGGTAAATTTTTTTGAATTATAAAAGCAAAGTGAGAGCCGCGCGACACGATAAGCAATGAAGCACGTAAGGAAATAAAGCAAGCATCTCATAAACATCATAACATAAAGCAGGTAAAGGCACATCACGATAAAACTGAATTGCATATATATGTGATATGATATGCCCACTTATGAAGAGTGGGACTTAGTTTGGTACAACATGAAACGAATACATCTAAACAGAAAATACAAAGGAAAGTGCGATGGAAAGCATAAAAGAAAACTCCCCTACCCAAGTGCAACTAAAGGGATAACCTCTAAACAAAAGAAGGTTTATCCTCATCTAAGTGGTGTGTGCACTAGCCCGGTACTCCATCGGTCATCCGCTACCTCCTACTGACGTCCATCCCGCAAGCGAGGCACATACCCGGCAAACTAGGTGAGCTCCTCCGACATGTAAAGATGAAGTGGGGATCGGGAGTGACCCCCATGATGTGGCCGCATCTCCAGTCATCATGCTAGCCGAGGCTGAGTCACGGTGTCCTTACTACCCTCTCTCATCAGTGGTGGAGTGGGGGCAGAGTTCTCGCTGTACAGATGGGTAGGTGGGTCCTCTGACGGGTCGATATCTGAGAAGTATGTCTAGGGCATATAGTCAGGGTTGTCACGCATGGCTGAAGCGGCGGTTTGCATGCGGAGCACTCTTTCATTGTGCATACGTGCGCACTCAAAAACCCGCTCGTCGTCACCGTAGGGTGCTGTCGGGGAGAAGCGATGGGTATATACAGGGTGAGCGAAGGGTCATCCAATAAACATGAAGACACGAACTGTGCACTGACCCTCAAAATAGTATGATTCGTGCTCAGGATCATAGTGCACCTCCCATGTCGGGGTGTCCACAAAAACCACAAACGTCGCCATTTGAAGACGTGACTGAAAGAAAAGATAGAGGGAGTGAGAATCTTGCTAAAGAATCTCAGTAGGGCCTCCTACTTCCTAGGCGTCATCATCTACATCCTCAGGAACCTTGGGTTTAGTGTATAAAATATGTAAGCATGCGTTAAGTTCATTTTTAAGCTTTTAAAATATAATTAACCAAGGCCTGTTCATTTTATAATGAATCTTAATGTCATGAATGCAATACAGTATAAGATGTATGCATGGCACTACTTAATGCAAGCACATCAATCATAATATCAGGAAGCATCATAATGGTGGCATAAAGAGGCAATTGAAATCTCATGTGGGGAAAACTTTGTGACATAATCATCATACTTTACTTTTTCATGGGGCCACCCTAAAAGACATTCATTTTGGGGGTGCTCGGCCGAACTGGTGTCACCCAAAACGTGTCACATCTCTAGGTTATGAACTCATACCTAACTAGTCGTCACTAGTTCTTACTTATCCCTTACCGATAAGTGTATCATAAATAAATCCCGACTCTCTAGTACGGTCTAGGGGGCATTTTCTTGGGGGTGTTTGGCCGAACCGGTGTCACCCAAGAATACGTCTTGGTACCGATGTCACATGAGTTCTTGGAAGTGCTCGGCCGAACCGGTGTCATCTAAGAACACATCTTAGTACCTCATCTCTTTTAAAGAAAATCTCATGGGTTTTTCAAAAACTTTCTAAGTCCCCAAATTTGTCAGAAATTCAAAGATAACATGCATACCGAATTTCTTCCAAATTTACTTTATGTCACATAAACAAGTAGAACATGTATCCTCAATCATAATTCCATACGTTTACATAATCAATCTCAAATAAGACATACATTCACATGTAACATTGAAACTCATTATGCTCTTGATCCTACGGTATCTTATGCTTTGACCCTTATGGGCCTTAATATTGAGATGTAATTATCCTATCATTCTGTATCAACCTCTTATGCACCAAAGGATTCTCTTCTAACAAATCTTACTATCATTTATGTTCTTTGATAAATCTGGGCAGCACCATACTCCAAGGGCAAAGTTATATATCTATGATTACGGGGTTCTAGAACTTACGTTTTAGACCCTTTCTCGATTCCATCTTTGCCTAAGGTGCTATAAATTAAATCTAAACCAATTATGAGGCATTCCTATGCCTAAGAGCTAATTATAAACCATGTTTGCCATATTATGAGGTTTCTGGACAGAATCCAGAAATGAAATGATTTAAGAGTTCTAGGATTTCACTTTTACGGTTTTCTAGTTACTAGTTTCTCTATAGGTGCTAAAATTCAATCCTACTTCAAATGTAACCAAATTTTTCATGATTAATCAATCCTAAACTGATTGTTATCATAGTAAAACAGTTTTGGCATTGATTAGGATTGAAGGGGTTAAACACACGTTAAATTCCAACTTTATAATTTTTCTTGAAGCTAGTTTCTCTCCTATCATGCATAGAAGTGTTCCTACCTCATCATATATCATTTTCACACATTCTAACACATCAAAACATCATCATACAGTAACAAACACATCAAGGTAGAACCGAACTGTTTAAGTCCAAAAAGACACATAATTTGACTTCTAAAGCATATAAGTTGCTAGTTTTCCTTGGAATCATTTTAGGACTTCTAAAACTCTTTGCAAACCATTTTATTTTATCAAGAGGCTAAAAACAACCTTAGGTTAGTAACCAATTTAATTCTTCTTTAGAAGAAGATTAAAATCATAAATTTTGTTGGTCATAACTTTATAAAACTCATCAAGCTTAAAGAAAATCCTAGAACATAGGTTGTTGGCCCTTGTAACTAGATGGAACTCATTCCAAGCTCATCATTATTACTTGGCCGAAATTATACATTCAAAGACTGCTTCCATATTAAACTTTAACTTGAGATAAAATGAGCAAGTCTTTGAGCTCTAAGGTCTTTAAGTGATGACAAAATATAAACATGTTATGCACTTCATTTTCATTCTTCATTACAAAGTAAAGTGAGAACTTTAAAGTAAATATGCAAAACTTGGAAATAAATATGCAAGGCTTGAAATTTAAATATGCAAGACTTGAAGTAAATATGCAAGGCTTGAACGTAAATATGCAAGACTTGAAATAAATATGCAATGCAAATTCATTTCTTTATTTTAGTGCTCTAGGCCCAGCAACAATCTACTTTAAGGCCGAAATAAAAAGGCTTTGAGAATTAATTAGGTGATAATGCAAGTCTTGTTTTAATCTTTGAGTCCTTAGGTGATGACTTGAAAATAAAGATGCATAGCAAGAATATAAACATGAGTGCAACCTCAAAATAAATATGCAAGTTCATTTATATCTTATTAGAGCTCATTCAAGACTTTAGAGGAACTTAAACCTTAACCCAAACTCATCATGACAAGATAAAGTGAGGTCTAGAGTTCTTAGAACTCAAGATAACATTTCTAAAGAATTAAACCATAAGTGAGCTATATAACATTTTTATGAAAACTCAAGCTTTAGAGGTTTCATTGTGGTGAACATAAAGTCTCCATTTAGAACTCTCATCATCAAGCTATCATGTTAGACCACCCAAGTTGGTTGGCCGAAATCATGAAGGAAAGAAAAGGAAAGAAACTGAAATCTTGAGGAAAGAAAAAGGAAGGAACCAAAATCATAAGCAAGAAAAGATCCATTTTGAAACTCTAGAGACCATGATCTTGATGATGTATTAACACCAACATCATGAGTCCTCATCACTGAGTTCACTAACTCATTTTAAATCAACATCAAAGTTAAGAATCTCAAGGTTCAAGAAAGAAAGAAACTAAAAACACCTTTTGCTTAAGAACAAAGATCAAGCTTTAGAGGTTGTTCAAGTGATGAATATCATCATGAAACCCTCATCATCAAGATCTCATTCCTTTGTTTTCAAAGGCTCATGGCCGAAAATGAAGAAGGAAGAGAAGAAGAAAAGAAGTTCCAAAAAGATTCAAGAGAAACCATAAAACACATAACTAGATTAAGAACTTAAATGAAAGAAACACTTGAAAAAAAATCCCTACCAAGAGATTGGAGGTTTGAGATGAGTGAAGAGGATGAAGAACTTGAAGAACTTGGACACTTGAACTTTGAGAGAAAAAGAAAACTTTGAAGTGCTCTTTGAAAACTTACACTTGGCAAATGAACCCAAAATGATGCAAGTTCACCCAAGCATGCTATTTATAGAGAAATGAAACAAAATGAGAGGTGTAAATAAGGAGGAAGGCTTCGGCCATTTACAGCCATGGGAAGAGAAAATATCTTCTCCAAGGTATGGTTCAAGGCATGGTGGAAAGCATGGCTAGGTATGGGTTCAAGTATGAGTGCAAGTATGGGTCAAGCATGGTTCTTTGAGTGAGAAACAAATCAACATGTGATGCAAATGGGGGAGGAGGTGGCAAAAATGCATCAGCCATGGGGGAGGATTTCTTGCATTTTAATTGTGGTTTAGAGTTGTGTTTAGGTGTATCTTTGATTAGGATTAAGATTAGGAATTTGTAAGAAAGTGTTTAGGTGAGAAAATGGGTACTCAAGGTTGTCAAGACATGTTTAAGGAGTGGTCTTGCATCATTAGTGAGTTATAAATTCATTTTAGTTCATAAACAACTCTAGACACAATTCCATGATTTAAGGAATTGGAAAGAGAAAATACTATTCAAGATTCCAAGATTGGAATCTTGAGTTTTAAAAAGAGATTTAAGTTTAATCTAAACAATTTTAGGTTCTAATTAATTTTAATAGCTTATTTTGACTCTAGATTAATTATGAAAATTAATTAATCTTTGATTAGAGCCTAATATTGCTTAGGTTTGCTTAATTACGTCATTAAGCTCAAAAATACTATTACAGGGGCAAAATCATAATTTTGTACTAAAACTGCCCGGGACCACCGAGACTTAAACAGATACCTCTAAACACTTGAAATTACCTTTTTAATCCTTTGGGAAAAGTTTCAGGCTCAAACGACACCTTTACCTGCATAAAAACGCTATAGGGGTATTTTGGTCATTTTGACCTGAAACTGTAGAAAACGAGATTTCCTTTCTGCAATCACTCAAGGATCATCCAATCCCCTTCAAACATTAAGGCAGCCCTTCGAGGATGGCCGAGATGGCTTTCCTCGAATTCTGGGCAGAAAATGATCTCAAGGGCATTTTGGTCATTTTCCTCTCAGACAGAAAAATTGAGGCGTTACATAGTGCTTCATACGGGGCCATGCCAATGCTAGCGTGATGACTATTATTATAAGAAAATTCAACCAATGGAAGTAACTTATCCCAACTTCCTTTTTGCTCAATCACGCACGCCCTTAACATGTCTTCCAAGGTTTGTATGGTTCGTTCTGTTTGTTCGTCAGTCTGGGGATGGTAGGCAGCACTTAAACAAAGTTTGGTTCCAAAGGCCTTTTGAAAAGCTCCCCAAAATCTTGAAGTAAATCGGGGTTCTCTGTCAGAAACTATAGAAGAAGGAACACCGTGTAACCTGACTATCTCTTGGATGTACAAAGAAGCTAACTTATCCAAAAGGAAAATTAGCCTTAATGGGTAAGAAATGAGCAGACTTAGTCAATCTATCTACTATAACCCACATAGCATCATGACCTGACGATGTCCTTAGCAAACCCATTACAAAGTCCATAGAGATACTTTCCCATTTCCATTCTGGGACTTCCAAATGTTGTAGGGTTCCAGCTGGTTTTTGGTGTTCTTTTTTAACTTTTTGACAAGTTAAGCACTTCCTGACAAATTCTTCTATGTCTTTCTTCATTCCTAACCACCAAAACATTTTCTTGAGATCCGCATACATCTTACTAATCCCTGGGTGTATAGTGAATTCACCCCTAGGAGCCTCCTCTAAGATCTCATTTCTCAGATTGCCACTTGTAGGTACACATACCCTGTCCATGTATCTCCATATACCTTGTTGATCTTGAGTAAATCCTGGCAACTCCTTTGTATGAATTGATCTTAACATCTCTTGGAACTTTGGATCTTCGCATTGTGGGCCAAAATCTGTCCTTTGAACTCACTTGTTACTTTTATCTGGCCTAATACAACACCTTTGAACTCACTTGTTACTTATATCTAGACCAAGCTTCTGAAAGCTTTCCACTAACTCCACCTCTTTAATCCTCAAACAAGCTACACTTAAGGATTTTCTGCTTAGGGCATCGACAACAACATTTGCCTTGCCTGGATGGTAATTCAGACTAAAATCATAATCCTTGAGGAATTCCATCCATCTTCGTTGTCTCATGTTCAATTCCTTCTGGTCAAAGAGATAATTCAAGCTTTTGTGGTCCGAGAAAACATTGAACTGCACACCATAAAGGAGATGTCGCCAAATCTTTAGAGCAAAAACCACAGTCGCAAGTTCAAGGTCATGGGTGGGATAGTTGACTTCGTGGGGTTTGAACTGCCGAGAAGCATAGGCGACCACTTTTCGATTTTGCATCAATACACATCCTATACCCTTATTAGAAGCATCACAATAAACCTCAAAAGGTTCATGAGGGTCGGGTAATACTAATACTGGAGCTGTGGTCAACTTTTGTTTCAATTCCTGAAAACTATTTTCACACTCTGATGTCCACTTGAATAGAGCATTCTTTCGGGTTAACTTAGTCAAAGGTACGGCTATTTGAGAAAAACTCATAATAAAATGCCTATAGTATCCAGCTAACCCTAGGAAACTCTGAATCTCTGTCACTGTTGTTGGTCGTTCCCAATGAAGTACTGATTCCATTTTACTGGGATCTACGGAGATTCCCTCTCATGATACCACATGACCTAAAAATCTAACCTCTTCCATCCAAAATTCACATTTTGACAATTTAGCATACAACTTCTGCTCCCTTAGGATCTGTAACACAATCCAAAGATGCTCTGCATGTTCTTCCTCTGTCCTTGAATAAATAAGTACATCATTGATGAAGACAACTACAAATTTATCCAAGTAAGGTCGGAAGATTCGATTAATATAATCCATAAATACTGCTGGAGCATTCGTCAATCCAAAAGACATCACCCTATACTCGTAATGCCCATATCGAGTTCTAAAAGTAGTTTTGGGAATATCTTCATCCTGAACTCGAATTTGATGGTAGCCTGATCTAAGATCAATCTTTGAGAATATGGTTGCCCCTCTCAACTGATACATAAAGTCATCAATCCTTGGCAAAGGGTATTTGTTCTTAATCGTTACCTTATTCAACTGCTTATAGTCCACACAAAGCCTCATACCCCCATCCTTTTTCTTTACCAAAAGAACAGGGGCTCCCCACGGAGAGGCACTAGGTCTAATGAAGTACTTCCCTAATAATTCTCCATTTTGTGACTTTAATTCCTTCAACTCTAAAGGGGACATTCTATAAGGAGCAATTGAAATAGGAAGCGTCCCTGGAACTAACTCAATGGAGAATTCAATCTCTCGTTCAGGAGGAAATTCGAGAATATCCTCTGGAAAGACATCTGGATATTCTCTTACTACTGGAATCTTACTTAATTCGTGGTCACCTTCAGTTTCACTGGCTGAGAGAAGAACATATTCCTGATGATCTGTTTTGTTTGGGTTGGGTGTTACTAAGTCTAAATAAAAAGAAAAAGGAACCACAGGAATAGAAGGTAATGTAGAAAGAAATATAGGAGTTTGTCTGGACAGTGTAAAAGAACATAATTAGGTACTAACCAATCCATACCTAAAATTACCTCTAAACCAGATAAAGGAAGACAAACTAAATTGGCAGTAAACTCTCTAGCACCTATTTGAAGAGGAAGGTTCATGCATGTATTGCGAGTTCTAATAGGAGTAGCAGTATGAGTGGATACAAGGAGATCGTAAGGTAATTTAGACACAGGTAATTGTAATCTCTGTACACACTCATGGGATATGAAAGAATGAGAGGCACCTGTATCATACAATACATTCAAGGTATTACCATTTATTTCACACTTACCTCGGATCAGATCAGTAAATTGAGAAGCTTCTTTGGGACTTATGGTAAAAACGTGTCCATGTTGTTGTGGCCTGGAGGCGGGCTGCTGGCCTGTCTTGTCGAGGCATTCAAATATTTTATGTCCTGGCTTCCCACATCCAAAGCAAATGATTTGTGTTGTCCAGCAAGGCCGATTCCCATGATTCTTCCCACATTTAAGGCAATCTCTCCCTACCTCAGGTCTTGCAAATTGAAGTTGTTTCCCTTTGTTGTTGTCATTGTTATTGTTATTGTTGGGTGGAAATCTCCGCCGGGGTTGGTTAACAGGCTTGAATCGGGGGCCTTGGGGTGCTAACCCTCTTCTAGCATTATTTTGGGCATATTTGAAATTTATCAGCTTCTTGTTAGATTCCTCTACACGCCGACATTTGTTCACCAAAGTAGGATAGTCTCGGATCTCCAGGAGACTTACAGCTGCTTCTATATCTTCTCGTAGACCTCCTTCATATTTCATGCATTTCCAGGCTTCATCCGGGTCACGCTAGTAAATCGTAGAAAACTTGAAGAGCTCTTCAAATTTTGCTGTGTACTCTGCTACACTCATTGACCCTTGATTGAGCGCCATAAACTCTAATTCTTTTGTATTTCTCACAGATGTAGGGAAATACTTGTAGTGGAAGGCTTCCTTGAAAATGTCCCAAGTAACTTCAGTTTGGGAAGCTTTAAATAACCTCCTGGTGCCAACCTACTAGGATTCCGCATCTGCTTCCAGCATGTAGATGGAAAAAGCCACTTTTTGGGTCTCTGTGCACAGGAGAACTGAGAAGATCTTCTCTATGGCCTAAACCCATTCTTCTGCCTTACTTGGGTTGAAGGCTCCTCGAAATGGTGGGGGATTTGCCTTCCTAAACTCGGCAAACTTCTGATACTCTACATCAACCTCATTCACAGCAGGGTTATCGACTGGGTTTTGCTTTTCATTGCGATTTAGCCACTCCATCATTTGGGTAGCAGCTGTAGCTTGTTCCCTCATGGCAGCCGCTATCTCACGGAAAGTATTCATCATGTCGGCATCACTTCCAGCTCCACTCCTAGTTTGCTGATTCGAAGTCATTCATTCCTGTTATAACACCCTAAAAAATTAGTTAAAAATTAATTTGAGCTTTACTAGTCGTAATTTTAAAAATCTAATAGTTTTAGTAATGATGAGGACGGTCCAAGGGATTTGTAAAAAAAAAAAAATGCTACGGGCCCCACCGGTCCGTCGGAACAGCCGATACCCTAGAATTGGGCCTCGGAGATGCCTGAAACTAAGAAATTATAATATTAAGATTATAAATGAGTAGGAATAAAGATTTCATACCTAGAATTAATTTTTCAAGTAATGTTTGATTACCCTGGTACACTATTTTACCCGATCGATGTGCGGTTTCTAACACCGTAAAAGCTACTTAGTGGCTAAGTAAACTTTATCAACCACTTTATGCCAAGTGGATGACAATGATTGAAAATTGAAAAGCAAGTTTTAATCATGGCCTTTCATTTATTAATATTTTACTTGGGTGCTCATATCTCACCCATTCGATGGGATTTTGGTGTGCGATTTTGACACTGTAAAAGCTATTTATTCTACAAGTTAAAGAGAGCCACTTATCTTGAGCCAAGTGGCTGACCAAGATTTGTTCTTTGACCAACAAACCAAATCTTAGCCATCCATTTTTCTTACTTTGGTCAAAGATCATTTAATTGTACAATATAATACTCATTCTTTTATATATAACAAGATAACCACAAGCCAAGCTTCTTCAAGAAGCTCAAAATTTCATGCGTCATGCTGTAAGGAGAAGGAAACCAGGTTCCTCCATGTCCAAGAGCTCAAACTTCACATCAAATGCCAAAAACACTAGCCTAGAGTTGATAAAACACTAAACTTCCTCCACTAAACTTATTCTACACATCAATACCTACAAATCTAACCGATTGGAATTTCAATTCCTCATCAATCCTAACCTTGGTATCTCATACATCACTAATTAAGGAAGGGCTTGGTGCCGATTTGGTGGCCTTGAGTTGAGCAAAATCAATCTTGGAGCATCCTTTGGAGCCAAGATCCCTAAAGCCATTAAAGTAGGGTTTTCTTTGGTCTTTTCTTTCTAATTTTATACTGGACTTTTCTAATTGTGTTTGGTCCGAAATTTCTAGATATATTGGTTGATAATATGTTGATATTGATGTGTTAATTTTGGTGGAGTGTTTGGATGATGTTAAAAATCATTTTTACTCAAGAGAAATTGAAATATGCATGCTGGATTTTCGGTTCTGTTCTAGGCAACAGATAATCACGAATTTTCTGGGTGAATTTTGGGTGTTTTCATGAGCTATAAAAATTATATGTTGAAGGTAACATCCTAGGATAGTTCCATGAGTTTTCTTGAGCTCTAGTTTTGATTGCTAATGCCTTGAAAAATTCAAGAACCGAAGTTGTAACTATTCTGCCTGAAATGTTGAATCTGAAGCTGTGAACTTGTGACATTTTATTACCTTAGTAAATGATCGAATTATGAGCTGAAATTTTTACAAGATATTATGAACATATTGAAGTCCAACCCTGAATTTTTATATGATTTTATATGATCATTTGGTAGGGTAATAAAATTGGAAACTATGACTATTGGCTATAAATAGGGGGTTTCTAACCTTCCAAGTTGTCTAATTTTGTTGACATATTTAGAGAATTCTTTTTGTTATGAAATTTTTATGGAACCTTGTGGACACATTGAGGTGTCATTGAAAATTTTTATAGAATTTGAATTGATCATTTGGTATGAGAAATAAATTATGCTACTTGAGTGAAAAATTTGCTAATGTGCTGAAGTTGTGATGATGCCTTGAATTAGTGACCTAATGGCATTTGGTTCAAGTTGATGTGTATGAATGCATGCCATGGACTTCCAAGATTATGTTATGAGGAATGAATGAATAATATATATAGGTTTGAAGTATTATGAGATCAGAGAAATATGTTCATGCATATAGAAATGTGATGCATGTATATGTGAGCTTGAGGATAGTGTATGTGGTAAGTGAAAAGTAAAGTCCCCTTTAATGTAAAAAGGGCATGACAAAGTCCCCTTTAATATAAAAAGGGCACGAAGAAGTCCCCTTTAATATGTAAAGGGCACGAAGAAGCCCCCTTTAATATGTAAAGGGCATGAAAAGGTCCCCTTTTGTTTATCAAGGGCATGAGAGAAGTCCCCTTTTGTTTATAAAGGGCACGGGAAAGGTCCCTTTTGTTTATAAAAGGCACAGGAAAGGTCCCTATTAGGGCAAGGAAAAGTCCCCTTTATTATGTCAAGGGCACAAAAAGATCATTGTAATTGCCATATGTATATGTATATCTTGTTAAATTGTTGGTCTTGAAGGAATTCCTATGATGTTGAATGTTATGAAATACATGTTTTAAGTGATTGAATAATAAAAGAGACCCACTGTGGAAAGGTGATTTTATAATTTTAAAATGAACATTTGATATGTACATATTGCATGCTCATGCTTTCTTAATAAACTGAAGTGGTTGGGGCGATGACGATGACATTATGAATGTGTAATTGGGGAGTTACCCTACTGAGAATCTTAGAATTCTCACCCCTATGTTTTTGTGTTCTCGTGTCATCTCCAGGTTGATGCAGAGAATCGAGGGACTGCTATGCAAAAGAACTCAAAAATGCAATAATGTAGTAGTTAATGCTTTTATTATGTTGTATTTAGTGGAATGGATATGTGTGTAAATATGTTAGAGAACAAAGATGTGTTAAGGCTCATAGAAAAGCTTCCCTTATGTACTTAAATCTGTATTAAATAAATAGTTTGGTTTCATTGCTATATATTTTAGTATAATTATGACCTAGTTATCTCGCGAACTAACCAAACTGGCTATAGATATTTAAGAAAGGTCTACAAACTTAAAAGTAACAACTCTCGAGTACGACACCATAACTTAAGGATAAGTTTGTACTTGGGAAGATGTTACACCTATCACACCAAACAAAATATTGAGTTGATCAGGCTCAATACCAAGCTAAGTGCAGTAGCAACCCTCAACATTCCTTATCAGTCGTCATACATACACATATATATGTATATATAATCATAATGTATGACAATCTCTAAGAAAGCATAGCTGGTCCAATCCTCAGGCTTAGAGGATTGTCTAGCTCTGATACCATAATGTAACACTTTCCTAACCACCATGCCTTACTCGAGTGTTAACATAGTAATTAAAAAAGTATTACGTATCTTCATAATCTATACTAGTCGAAAGAAGTGAAATCAAACAATTCAGACACATGTATGGCTAAACTCGTATATACATATATAAACATCATTTTAAGTTTGCAATATGTACATCGTACCGAGAAACACACTAGTTAATGTCTAAGCTAGTCAGGAACTCAGTTCACAAAAAGGAAAGAAACACCTCCAGTATCTAGTCTAACCTGCTCAAAGTCGAGGTCTAGCAAAATTTTATACAACCAGAATTGGACCTCATAACATTTAATAAGATCAAATCTGCAAGCTAGCAAGGCTCTAGTACTAAACTACCACTATATACATATCAGGAGTCCCTGAAGATCTCATGTCCTACTAGATAAAACCATTGGCCATCGGTATGATAGCCTCACCTCCGCCAGGGGCATCAGGACCCCCAAGTGGGTCAGAATCTGAAGACGAGGATGAAGAGGGATCATCTGCTGGAGGGGGTGCTAGTGGTGCAAGCGGGACATCAAATATCACTGGATGTGCCAAGTGGAGAGGCACACCATCATAAGGGAAAGTAGGGTCAAAGTCAGCTGTAAATACAGAGGTACTAAAAGAACGGCCGAAAAACACATAAGCATGAACTTGCGAGTAACCCACTACATAAAGAGAGTCGAGAGCAGGATCATAATGCCAAACCCACTGTGGTGAGTCAAGGTAAAATACTAGTGACGGCATCTGCTGGATTTGAATAATACAAAGTAAATAAAACCATAGGGATGAAAATATTATAAAATTCTCAGTAGGGTGCTCCCTCAAATGTGAACATAATATAACCAGTAAATTCATTTGTATTGAATTCATCATGCTAAATTATATGCATAAATACTAAGGTGCATAATTTATATAAAGTCGAATGCAAAATGGTAGTAATCAAGTGTTTTTCTCTTGTAACTCATGGAATTTAATTTAGTGTAATTATCTTTTTTCATTAACATAGGGAAGGCTTAATCTCATATCAAGTGGTATCTGTAGTGGAATCACTCCACAAGAACTGTTGATTACTAGGACATGAGATCATTCCTATATGTCGATATGTCTACTGACTCATCAAATTTCTAGGGAAGCTCTTACTTTTGCCTTCCCCTCTTAACCACACAAGCCTTGTTTCTATTTTCCCCATATGTTAAAAAATTGCACAACTAAAAGTTGTCATTTTTCTTTTCTTTTCCTTTATCCTCACAATAATCACATAGTGTACTTCTCTTTTCAAAGGCTTGCTTAGATCACAGGTGGGCATTCAATTATGTTGGAGTCTCATCCATATCTCATCAACATTTCTTTTAAACAATTGGCATGCATTAACATGATATATACTTGCATCTAAAGCCATTCTATCGTTAGTTCAATGCATTCTTACCATTTTCAGCAATCAGTAGATTTATCACTCTAGAATTCAAAATTAATTTACACATCAAACTGCCAATTCAAGAGTCGAGAAAATTCCCTATGACACCTCCATATGTCTAAAAGATCCTGTAAAATTTTCATAACAATAGGAGTTCTATAACTATGTCACTAAATTTTACAAATTTAGTGGTCACAGCACACCTTTTCACAGCCTAGGACAAGGTTCTCCTAATTTTTAAATTTATCATATGATGGAATCAACCAAGATAAAATTTAAAGGTACAATTCAAGATGTTGTTAACTCCCTATAAAAATTTCAAAAGAGAAATCGCTCATTTACTATGAAATCATATAATTTTCCTGCTTCAAATTTAGAAACCTAGATAGTAAGAGTACTAATTCAGTTCTTGATTTTTCTCAGGTAGTAAAAGTCTTCATCATGCACCACAAAATTTTTCAAATTTCCTTAGGATGTTAGCTTCAACATATAATTTTTATAGCTCATAAAAATGAACACAATTGTACCAAAAAATTCATGAACAAACCCTACCCTGTTGAAATCCGAAAATCCAGCAAACCAATTCAAAATCTCTTGTGATAAAAAAGTTTTTTCCACACCAAACACCCCACCAAAATTAGTATGTCAATATTAACATATTATCTACCAACAAAATCAAAAATTTCAAGCAGAACCAGCAAGAACTTCTCAGAATAAATTTTGAAACAAAAGAAAGCAATTAAACCCTACTTTGAGAGCTTTTGAGTTCTTTGCTCCAAAAATGTTCTACTTGAACTCCCTTCACCTTGAGAGCTCCTAGTCACACACCAAACCTCCCCTAGGCAGTGAAGGAGTGAGGAACCAAGGTGAAAATTGATGGAGAATTAGAATTTTGATCAGTTAGAATTGTAGAGTTTGAGGTGTAGAATAACTTTGATGAAGGAAGATTTTGATTTCAAAGACTCTAGGCTAGTATATATGGAAATCAAAACCAAGATGAAGCTCTTGGCTACGGAGGAAGGCAGCTGGTTTCTCTCCCTTGGGCTGGCCGAAAATTGGCTTCTTAAAGAAGCTAATTAGTCATGTTTATCTCTTATAATAAAGATATGAATATTATATATATATATATATATATATATATATATATATATATATATATATATATTTAGATAGTTATCATCCAATAAAGTAAAATGAATGGTTGTGATTCAATCTTGTAATTCAAGATTGAATCTTGGCCATTCATTTGATTTGAAGAGATAGGTTCATTTTTTTTGTAGAGATATAACTAGTTTTCAGTGTTAGAAATCACACACCGAAATTTCATCAAACGGGTGAAACAGTGTACCTAGGTAATCAAATATTTCCCGAAAAATATTTTCGGGTATAAAATCTTTAATTCTACCTATTTCTAACCATAATCATATAGTTTCTCAATTTTGGTCATCTCCGGGGTCCAATTCTAGGATTTTTGGCTGTCCCGGCCGGCTTACGGGGCCTACAAAATACTATTCACTTTTTTTTTTTGCTTCCTGGAATCCTTCTCATCATTTCTACATTTATCAAAATCTTAAAATTCTCATTAATAAACCTCATTTAATCTCTAAAGAGAATTAGGGTGTTACACGTTGCGGGGTTAGGGAAGGTAGCGGGGGCTCCTTGAGGTGCCTTGTTCTTGGCCCCGCTGGACCCTCCTTGTTGATAGTTGCTCCGAGGACTGCCTGACCCTCCTTGTCGGTTATTGTTGTTGCTATTGTTGTGTCTGGGGTTGTTGTTGTTGTTTCTGAATGGTGTTCTCTGATGTTGCCTTTGTTGGTGGAAGGGTGGTCTTTGTTGGTGTTGTTTTGGCTTGAACTGGTTAGTATGGTAGGGGTTGTAGTGACTTCGTGATTGGTTTTGGTGCTGCGGTTTGAACCTTGGGGCTTGAGTTCCTAGCCCTTTGGCATGTTCCGCTTTTGCAACATGGAGCTTTCCCTGTCCTTCCTCCAGAATGCGGCACTTATTGACCAAGGTGGGGAAGTCCCTGATCTCCATATGTGCCATGGCGTAGTTTAACTCTGGCTTTAACCTGACCTCATACTTCATGCACTTCCATATCTCATTGGGGTTCCCTTGGAACACCCGTGAGAACTTGATCAGCTCTTCAAATCTCGCCTTGTACTGAGCAATAGACATCCCTCCTTGGGTTAGCTGCATAAACTCGATGTCCCTTGCGTTTCTGATCGACTCGGGGAAGTGCTTCTCGTAGAAGTATGTCTTGAATAGCTCCTAGTCAATAGTAGTACCGGAGGCTTCCAACAGCCTTCGCGTGCCAGTCTACCACAACTCGGCATCCGATTCCATCATATAGGCTGCAAGCGTGACCTTTTGCTCCTCTGAGTAGGCGACCACCGAATAGATCTTTTCCAAGTTCTTGATCCATTCATCTGCCTTGTTGGGGTCCATGGATCCCCTAAAGGTTGATGGGTTCGCCTTGCGGAACTCACCGAATCGAGCTTGCTGTACTATTTTCGCCTTGAGGGGAGCACGTCTAGCTTCTCCCTGCTGGTCATCCTCTTGAACATGCGCTCTATGGCCTTTGCCATGTCACAAACAGCGACAACAGTTGCATTTTCTTGGATATCTTCGGTTGGGGTCCTAGGCTGTCTCCTGGGTGCCATTGGTTCCTAAACACATGTAACAACAAACACTGAAGTGATTAGGCTCAATATTTCATGTAAGATGAGCTAGTTACCATGGCACACGCAAGCAAACAGAGGTCATGTGTAACGCCCCAATTTTTACTATAATTTTTACTGTCATTAGAAATTACCGAATTACTGTAGGTAATTATTACATAAGATTTGAGGCCGAACAATCCTCAATAAAGGAATATAACATTAGAAGAGAGGTTAGGAGCGATTCATGCGAGAGTCGCAAATCCCGAATTTCTGTACGTATAAAATGACCAAAATGCCCTCGGGTTATTTTACTTAGAAAATGAGGATCGTGGGCCCCACCTATTCTCAAGGGGATGTTTTGATGATAATAAGGGATTGTTTGTGTTATGTGTGATAATAGAGCAGAAGGATCTCAATTTTGAGTTCTGACACGCGAAATGACCAAAACGCCCCTGCGGCTGTTTTAACTCCGATGTGCGTGCCGACTGAGCTCGAACCTCACTAAAATGTTTTAAAATTTATTTTTAAGCCATGATTAACTATTGGTTAAGCTCGGGTGGCCTCGGGCAGTTTTTAAGTGAAAGTACGATTTTGCCCCTATTTTTGGACGCTTATGAATTTCGGGATTTTTGATTCGTATACCGAAACCTAAGCAATATTAGGCTCAAATTAAAGCTTATTAAATTCTAAATATTAGTCTAGAGTCAAAATTATGTATTTAGATTGATTAGAACCCAAAATTGCTCAAAAACACCCAAATTGCTTACAAATTCACTTAAGCCCTTAACCGTAAATTCTCTAAATTACATGAATACCTTGCCTACACTTAAATAATGCATGGAACACACAAATTTCACTTCTTTGGACTGTAATGGATGAAATTATTGATGCCATTATGCAGCTGAATTATTGCCAAAAGTTGCACTAAAACAAAATGCCAAAATGTCACCATAAGAGACATAATTCCTTAATTTCATACAACTTTGTCTAAAATGATTTTTCCTCCCTTATTTCTCCTGCAAAATTCCGCCAACTACCTCCTCATTTTGGCCAATTAGAAGCCTCAAAATCTTCTATAAATAGGCTTGCTTGAGTGGTCTTGGAATGCTTTGTTCATAACTAGTTTTTAGGAGCACCAAAAACTTTCTTTCTTCCTCCTCTTTGGCTGAATTCTTTCTTCAATTTTTTCAAAGAGATTTTGTTTCATTTCACTTCAAGAAATCAAGTTCTCTTCCTCTTCTTCAACTCAGATTAGGTAGGGAGTAGTTTCTAAATTTATTTCTATGCTTTGAGGAGTTGTGTTTTTAGCTCAAAATGATGAAATTATGAACTTACCTTAGCTTTTCATTTCGGTTTTCCTCTTCATTTTTCTTTAACCAATTCGGCCATATGGCCTAGGTGGAACTAAGATGATGGCTTGATGATGAGGACCTTGAGGGTGGGTTGTAAATCCATCACAAGTTAGGCCTCTAAAGCTTGAAAATTCCACTTGATGCAAAACTTTAAAGAATAATGCTTTATGATGCTAAAACAAAGATTTTTAGTTTAGAACTTGAAAAATGTATTTTCCAAGCTTGTATTTCATGTTTATGTTTCAAGTCATCACTTAATCTTTCAAGATAATAAAGAGGTTGCATCTCATATTTAATTTATGCTCTCACTTTATTTTATAATGGCTAAAAGAATCAACGCATGGCATGTTTATTTTATGCCATCACCTAAAGATCCTAGAGGTCAAAGACTTGGCCATGTATCACAAGCAAAGAAATATGATTATTGGAGTTAAAGAATTTATTCTTTAAAAAGTCTTGAGATTGGAGCTTAAAAAGATGTAATAATAATTCTCTTCTCCCTTCACCGATCCTGTGCGGACTACCGCCGCTCCGGTTTCTTAATATTCTCTTCTCCCTCTACTGGTCCTGTGCGGATTATCGCCGCTCCAGTTTCTTGCATCATGTTTATATTTCAAGTTCTTGCATCATGTTTAATTTTCAAGTCATCACCTTAAATCTTAAAGATAAAGAAATGGAATGGCATATCATGTTTATAATTCCAAGCTATCAACTTATAAAGATAAGATTAAAATAAGGTTGCATAGCATGTTTATAATTCTAAGATGTCACCTAAATCACTAAAGCTCAAGACTTACTCCTTTTATCTTAAGTGAGAATTTTAATTGTGAAGATCCTCCCAAGTTTGACAAAAGAACTAGTTTCTAAATGAGTTTTAAGACTTTGCAAGGATTTTACGGGGAACTAGTATTTTATATGCCCTTAAAATATGATTCTTTGTAATTGCATGAGGTTCATGATTCGGCCACTGATCTGAGTTTAGTATCAATGTATGATAATGATTTGATACGTTTGAAGTTATGATAATTATGGTTTATTGTTAAGAGAATGATTCACTGCATGTTAGAGATAAAACTAGCTCCCTAGAACAACCGAAGAGCTAGAATTTACCTAGTTTTTGACCCCTTTAAGTTTAGCCAATGCCAAATCTATTTTAGTATGTTATAATTCTATCTAGGATTAGTTAGCCACGAAAAATTTGGTATCAATTAGACTAGGATTGATCCCGAACACTAAAAATGAACTTAGCAACTAGAAAACCGTAAAAACAAGATTTCTAGAACTCTAGGGAATGAAATTTATGCATTCTATCCAAAATCTTTAGCAACGATAAGAACCAGGTTTTATTATGTTTAAATAAGGGAGAATGATTCATAATTGGTTTAGTAACTAATTTCAGCATCATAGGGAAATCTGGTAACAAGAAAGGATTTAAAACATAACTTCTAGCATACCGTAAAACCTTAGGAACAACTTACTACCTATGCTACCCCATTTGATTTAATAGTGTTCTTAAGGCCTATAAATAATTGTAAGGATGGTAATAAATCCCTTAGGTGCATAACTAATTAGTTCTATAATTGATAATTCTATGTAAGTATTGGATGCTTATTAAGTACTTGATATCATTGAATGATTTCCTGGCTAGCATGTTATAGTTGCTGTTGCAAATAATGAGAATGCTTATGCATGAAATATTCTTTATTATGTAAAATTTACCTTTGTTGCTAGAAGAAAGTGTATCATTGTAAAAGTGTAATTTGGAAAGGTTCTGGCTAAGGAAAGACTTGGTATTTGAGCGTGTCCATTGTGACCCACCTCTCTTTCCTGGGAATCTCCCAGATGCATGATTATAGTTGATATATATTATTCTAGCTTAAAACTATAAATGAGAAAATGCTATGATGTTTATGAATTGTATTGTGATATAACATGCAAAGATTTAATGGTGACTTAAACTTACAAGAAAATGATCCTTTGGAACCATCAGACTATAGGTGGTGAAAAGGTGATTTTAGCCCCCTAACTAGTTCTCTCAAAAGGGTAGAGTCGGGACTTTAGCTTATCAAAAGGGATAAGTATATGCTAGTGACGACTAGTAAAGTATGAGCTCATAACCTAAATTACTCCCAAAAGGGTGGAGTATAGGGTGGCCCAAGGAAAATAATGATGATGATAAGATTTTAAGTCATCTAAGGCACTAAAGAAATGAAATATGTGCACTGTGTCCATGTGTAGCTAATATTATATGACGTTCTTTTATGCATGTTATTTTGATAATGATGATGAGGAATATGATGTAATGATAAAGGAAAAGTTCATTGTAAATATGACATGTTAAGATTATGATGCATTATAAGACGCATGATTAAAAATTGACGAACCTCGGTTAAGTATTTGTCCGAACTTAAAATGAATCTTTGCATGCTCACTATTTTAGAATAATCCCGAGGTTCCTGGGGACTTTGATGATGACACTGTAGAAGGAGGTACCCTACTAAGAATTCTTTAGCAAGATTCTCACTCCCTTTTCTTCATTTCCGTCATTGTCTCCAGATTCAAATGGCGACATTCGTCCTGTTTGTTGATACCCCTACTTGGGAATTCCACTATGATCCGGTGCATCGCTCGTATCATTTTGAAGGGAGGTGCGCAGTTCATGTTTTTATTTACATAGGTCGTCCATTTGCACATCTTATCCCTAGTTATCAATTTTCTCCTACTTCTCCCTATGGCGATGAAATGGTTTTCGAACATGCACGTCCACTTGATGAAAGGATGTTACGTTCTTATCCCTCTTCATTTGCTGTCCATGGATTTCCAGAGTATGTTCCCGAGACGAGATATTCTGAAACTGATCCTTCAGAGGACACTCCTACTCATGTATATTCTGAGAGCTCTGCTCCTACTCCCACACGTGTAAGAGAGGGTAGTGAGGAAACAGTTGTTTAGCCGAGGTTAGCAAGAAGGCCGTCCATGCGACCCCAGCCTGGTGCATCTCGTGTGTCCCCTCCCGAGGGAGCTCATCAGTGGATCAGATTTATTCCCCCATTTCCAAGACAGTGGCCATAGAAGGTTTTTAGTAGATTTATGTGTGTTCATGTACCCTAGTTTTAGGATAATCTTCCCGACTTATGGAGTTATCTAGTTTAGAGGCATGTATTTCCTTATGTATATTTTCTTTTATGGGTTTGCATAAGACAATGATGTATGATCATAACCCACCCTTTGAGTGAGGTTATTGTATGTAAATATATGTTATAATGTGCTTATGGATGTTATATGATGGAGCCAAAGTGATATGATGTGATATATTCTTAAACGTCTTATTATACTCTGCTTACTCGTTCACGTTGTACTCGGCTCACATTTTCAATTATGTTTTTTAAAAAAAAAATGGCTCGTAATTTCACTAAGTATTTTCAAATTATGAAGAAAGAACCAAAGCAAGGAGTAAAGTCTAGTCATTAATCAGATTCAACCTAGGTGTATTTGGTTAATTACTAGGGTGTTACATCATGCATCTCTATCCTACAGCTTTTCCCTACCATCCAAGCACTACGCATGACATAACTATCACACCATGCTTAGAAAGCATAGTCAGTCCAATCCTCAGGCTCCATGAGAATCAAATTGCTTTGATACCATAATGTAACATCCTTATTTTTAACCCAATACTCTGGAACATATTTAGGTTAATCATAGTTTATTACATCATAGTTTCCTCTTAACTTTAAAATACTTAGCGGAAAATACAGGTAAATTTTTTTTTTTTTTGGAAATGTAAAAGTAAAGTGAGAGCCACACAATACGATGAATGATGAAGCATTAAAGAAATCAAACACAAATCCAAATAAACACCTCATGAACATCCGATCACAAAACATGTAATTACATGACATGATAAAACAAACCACATATATAGATATCATATGCCCACTCAAGAAAAGCGGGACTTAGTTTGGTACAGCACAGAACAATTACAACTGAAATAGGAATACATGGAAACATAAAAGAAGAAACACCCACACCCTAGTGCACCTAAAATGGATAACCTTTCCGAACAAAAGAAGGCTATCCTAATCTACGTGTGGTGTGTACACTATCACTCCTCAAGTGCCTCTACTGCTGGTAGTCTGGATAGGGCGGGACATAGCCGATCCACGGGTGAAGCATATCTGGAGTGGGCACTCACTGGGGCTGGACATGAGCTCCTCGATGGGGGTGCATAGACTGCCTCCGAGCCAGCCTCGGCTATGTAACCGTCTCTTTACTACCCTCTACTCTCAGTGGGGGAGTAGGGGCAGAGCTCTCAAAGTACAGATGGGTGGGTGGATCCTCTGAGGGGTCAGTCTCCAAATGCCTCGAACGGGGGACATAGTCGGGAAAATCATGGGCGGAAAACTCCACAAAGTACGTACGGAGTACCCTCTGGTTATGCGTCCGCGCATGCTTAAAAACCATGTCGTCGCCAAGCAGGGAAGTCAGAGAAAAACAATGGCTATGTACAGGGTGAGAAAAGGGGCGGTCCAAGAACATAAATACACGGAGTGTGCAGCTCCCCTCAAAATGATATGACCAGTGCTCCGGGTTGTATTGCACCTCCTAGGTGGGGGTATCAGCGAATAACACGAAAGTCGCCATCTGAAGACGTGACGGAGAGAAAAGATAGAGGGGTGAGAATCTTGCTAAAGAATCTCAGTAGGGTAGCCTCCTATCTAGGTGTCATCATTTACGTCCTTAAGAACCTTGGGTTTCTTTGAAAAAGGTGAGCATGCATAAAATTCACTTGTTAGGTTTTAAACTTAATTATCCAAGGTTCATTCCTTTTAGGATGAGTCTTAATGTCATGAGTGCAACATAATAAAGCATGAATGCATAAAGATGCAATAGGCAGAATCAATTAAACATTTATAGAGCTATCAACATCATACAGGTAGCATAAAGTGGCATATACTTCTCATGTAAAAGTATTTCTCTTTCTATAACTGTGTGACATTCAAAGCATTGTACTGTAGCATAGGGATCACCCTAAAATCATCTCTAGGGTATGAGCTCATACCTTAACTAGTCGTCACTAGTTCTTACTTATCCTCTGATAAGCGAAATCTCAATAATAATAATAATCATAACAGAACGCATCACACCGGTATCAAGTACACGGTGAATATTGTCCTCTTCTGGGCGTTACGTATCGCCGTCCCCCTCAAAGATTTTTTTCTGGGGCGTTACATATCACCATCTCCCAGAACACATTCTCACAGTACTATGTCACATTCAAAACTCATATCTTTTTGAAAACTTTCCAAGTTCCTCAAATTTGTCAGAAATTCGGCAACATAACCACGGCACACCGAATTTCTTCCAAATTTGCTTTATGCCACATTCATATATATACATGATCATGAGCATCACAGTCATCATAAATTTTCATAATAAAAACATGCACGCACATAAAGTACTAAAGTTCATTATGTTCTTAAACCTAGGGTGTCTTATGCTTTGGCCTTTACGGGTCTTAAACTTGAGATATAATAATTCTAACATCCGCTATAAATCTTTTATGCACCTATGGGTTCACAACTAATATCCTCACTGATTTTTTTATGCCTAGGAGCAAAACCAAACAGCCCCATACAGTTCTTCCATTTCCCAAAACTTGCGATTACGGGGTCTTAGAAACTACATTTTAGACCGTTTCTACATTTTGTCTTCGCTTACTGTGCTATAAATTAAATCCAAACCAATTATGAGGTATTCCTATACCTTTGAACTAATTATAAACCATGTTTACTACATTATAAGGTTGCTGGATAGAATTAGAAAATCAAATAATCTAAGTGTTCTAGAATTGCACTTTTATGGTTTTCTAGTTACTAGTTTCTCTATGGGTGCTAGAGATTAATCCTACATCAAATGCTACCAAGTTTTTCATAATGAAACAATTCCAAACTGAATGTTATCCCATCAAAACTGTTTTGGCAGTGGCTAAAAATAAATGGGTCAAAACTATGCTAAAACTCAACTTTACGGTTTTTCGGTAAGACTAGTTTCTTTCCTAACATGCATAGAAAGGCTCCTACCTCAACATATATAATTTTCACATATTCTAAAATGTCAAAACATCATCATACAGCAGCAACCACACCATGGAAGAATCGAAAAGCATAGGTTCCAAAGAACACATAATTTCATATTTTCAAAACATATAAATTGCTAGTTTCTCTTGGAATCATTTTAGGACTTCTAAAACTCTTTGAAAACCATTTTATTTCACGAAAGGGACTAAGAATGGCCATAGGGCAGTAGCTAGTTTAAAACATTCCTAGAAGAGGTTTAATTCATAAATCTCATTGGTAATAGTTTTATAAAACTCTTGAGGTCTAAGGAAAATCTTAAAACATAGATTGTTGGCTCTTGTGACTAAATGAAACTCACACCAAGTTCATCATGATCACATGGCTGAAATATGCATCGATGAGGATGTCTCCATAGCCACCTTTAACTTGAGATAAAAGGGCAAGTCTTTGAGCTCTAGGTTCTTTAAGTAATGACAAAATATAAACGTGTTATTCTTTATTTGAGCTTTATTAGTCATAATTTCAAAAATTTGATAGTTTGAACAATTGTAACATCCTAATTTTTAACCCAATACTCTAGAACATATTTAGATTAATCATTAGTTTATTACTCTTTTAGTCTCATTCCTTACAACCTTTCATTAAAATACTTAGCGGAAAATACGAATAAATTTTTCATTTTGAAACTTGAAAGCAAAACGCGAGCCGCGCACTAACCTAACGTTTGTCATAACCATAACGTACAAGAAAAAGTAACCACACCATTGATAATCATGAAACATAGTATTATACATAACAATCATAATAACATCACATCTTCATAGATACATAGACTACTAACATCATTGTACCATCATTTACATCAAAACATGCCCATATATATGAAGTCATCCTTATCCACCTATGAGGTTAGATAGATGTCAACCCAAAAGCTAAGCTATCTATGCTCCCGCAGTGACCCTCTGCCCCATCTGCTAGTGTGATCCTTAAGCACGAGTCTCAGAAGGAGTTACGAACCTCATTGTAATCCTCGTCTAGAGACGACACGGAAGAAGAGGAAGGGATGAGAAACTCATTCAAGATTCTCAGTAGGGAATCCCGACTCTAACACAAGTGTCATCATCGTCGTCCCCAGCCACTTCGATTTTAATTATGGAAAAGGTGTACATGCATAAGGATTGGTTTTAGGCTTTTCAAATCTATTTATCCAAAATGGATGTCTTTTAGTATGTGTCTTAATGACATGAATGCAACAGATATTTGATGAATGCATGACAATACCATATGCACATTAACACGAAAGTCGTAATACTTGGGCACATCATAAGGAAACATAAATCATATACGCGGCATAAAAAGACATAGTACTTTTCATGTGACATCTTTATCATAAGTAAAACTCTTAAGTTCTTTTTCTTAAAGACCACCCTCTTAACATATCCACCAAAACTCCAACCGATTCACCGGCCCGGCGATAATCTGGTCACCAAACTACATCTCACCTATTGCCTAGGAATGAGCTCAATCCTAACTAGTCGTCACTAGATTTAATATGGGCTAATAGAGGGGGTATACATAACTTTCTTGGATCACCTATCTTAGGATCATTTCCTTCTTTGAAATGCTCTACTGGTATCTAGTACACAGCGAATTGTCCGCTTTGGCAAGCTCAATGTCAATACCCTCACGGATTTGTTTCCTCCCCACCGCAGTAGGAGAAATGCATCTCAGTGTTATGTCACATCTGTTCTAGGGGTGCTCGGCCGAACCGGTATCACCCAGGAGTTTTCGCAAATTTTTCTCAAATCCTCAAGTTTGATAGAAAATTCGGCAGCGTAACGGCATACACCGGATTTCCTTCAAACTTGCTTTATGCCACGAAACATATAGAGCATGCATAGCCATTCAACATCACCATAAGACATCAATGTCATATAGTCAAACTCATCATAATATATACGTCATCACGTCATTGCTTTAACATTCTTAAAGGATAGAATGCTCCTAACCAGTTTGCCGGAATCAAGGGCCGGGCTCAGCTAATGCGTATGCTATGCTCAAGTCATTCTCATGTAACACTATGGCTCATTATGCTCTTGATCCTATGGTATCTTATGCTTTGACCCTTACGGGCCTTAAACTTGTGATGTAATTAACCTATCATCTTCCATCAAACTTTTATGCACCTAAGGGTTCTCTTCTGAAAAATCTTATTATTATTTATGCTCTCTATTAAATCTGAACATCATCATTCCTTAGGGGCAGCATTATAAACTTATAATTGCGGGGTCCTAGAATTTACGTTTTAGACCCTTTCTAGGTTCTGTCTTCGCCTAAGGCGCTATAAGTTAAACCTAAACCAATTATGAGACATTCCTATGACTAAGAACTAATTATAAACCATGTCCACCATATTATGAGGTTGCTGGATAGATTCTAAAAATTAAATGTTCTAAGAGTTCTAGAATTGCGGTTCTACGGTTTTCTAGTTACTAGTTTCTCTATAGGTGCTAAAACTCAATCCTACTTCAATTGTAACCAAATTTTTCATGATTAAACAATCCTAATCTGATTATATTCCCATTGAAACAGTTTGGGCAGTGTCCAAAAATAAATGGGTTAAAACTATGCTAAATCTTGACTTTACGGTTTTTCTAGAAAACTAGTTTCTCTCCTATCATGCATAGAAATGTTCCTACTTCAACATACATAATTTTCACACATTATAACATATCAAAACATCATCACATAACATCAAACTCATCACGACAAGGCCGAAACACCAAGTCCCCAAGAAGGTGCATAACTTGATGTTTCTAAGACATATAAGGTGCTAGTTTCTCTTGGAACCAAATTAGAACCTTTAAAACTCTTTTGCAAACCAATTTATTTTATAAAAGAGGCTAAAACATCCTTAGGTCGGTGACCACTTGATCCCTCCTTAAAGAGAGTTAAATTCATAGAACCTTGTTGGTCTTAAACTTAAACAAATTCATGAGATTTAAAAGGATTCTTAAAACTTGACTTATTGGTCCTTGAAGCTAGATGAAACTCATTTCAAGTTCATCATCACTACAAGGCCGAGTTTATGCATTCAAATAATGCTCCCACATTAAACTTTAACTTGAGATAAAATGGGCAAGTCTTTGAGCTCTAAGGTCTTTAAGTGATGACATAATTTAAACATGCTATGCACTTCATTTTATTCTTCATTACAAAGTAAAGTGAGAGCTTAAGGTAGATATGCAAGACTTGAATTATAAATATGCAAAGCTTGAATTAAATATGCAAGACTTGAAATATAAATATGCAAAACTTTAAAATATAAATATGCAAGTTCATTTCTTTATTTTAGTGCTTTAGGCCCAGCAACAATTGACTTTAAGGCCGAAATAGAAAGGCTTTGAGATTTAGTTAGGTGATAGTGCAATTCTCATTTTAAATCTTTATGTTCTTTAGTGATGAAAAGTAGATATGCTAGACAAGAATATAAATATGAGATGCACTCCATTCTTTATCCTTTAACTTTAAGTGATGGTTTGGAAATTAAATATGAATGCAAAGCTCAAAGTAAATATGTAATGCATAAGTTTGAATTTAAATATGAATGCTAGTCCATTTTATTTCTTATTAGAGCTCATACAAGACTTTTGAACGAACTTAAACCTCAACCCAAACTTATCATGACAAGATAAAGTAAAAACAAGAGTGAACCTCAAGAGTTCCTTAAAACACAAAGTTTCTTTTCTTGAAATGTAGACATAAATGACATTTTTATTAAAACTCAAGCTCTAGAGGCCTCATTGTGATGAACACATAGTCATCATCTAGAAGCCCTCATCATCAAGCCATTGTGAACCTTATTGGCCATCATGGCCGAAAATGTGAAGAAAGAAAAGGAAAAGGAACCGAAACTTTTAAGAGGAAAAGGAAACATTTGAAACTCTAGAGACCATGATCTTGGTGATGCATTAGCACCAACATCATGAGTCCTCATCATTGAGTTCATGTGACCATTTTAAAACATCATCAAAGTGAAAGGTTTCAAGGATTCAAGAAAAAAAAACTAAAAACATCTTTAACTCAAGAACAAAAATCAAGCTTTAGAGATTATTCAAGTGATGAACATCATCATGAAACCTCATTATCAAGCTCTCATTCCCTTGTTCTCAAGGCCCATGGCCGAAACAAAGAAGGAGAGGAAAAAGAAAAGAAGTTCTAAAAAGATTCAAGAGAAACTATGAACACATAAAGAGATTAAGAACTTTAAATGAAAGAAACTCATGAAAGAAAATCCCTACCAAGTGATTTCGAGATTGGGATGAGAGAACAGGATGAAGAACTTGAAGACTTGAACTTGAGAGAAAAAGAAAACTTTGAAGTGCTCTTTGAAAACTTACACTTAGCAAATGAACCCAAAATGATGCAAGTTCACCCAAGCAAGCTATTTATAGAGAAATGAAACAAATGCAAGGTGCAAGGAGGGAGGAGGGCTTCGGCCATCAGCACAAGGGCAGCCCATGAGTTCCATGAGGTGAGATAATGTGGTCTTGAGGCATGGTGAGGTATGGTTCAAAGTATGGTGAGGCATGGTTCAAGGTATGGCTTCAAGCATGGTTCTTTGAGTGAGAAACAAATCAACATGTGTTGTACATGGGAGAGAGATGGCCGAATGTGCATCAGCCATGGGGGGAGGATTTCTTGCATTTTAATTGTGGTTTAGAGTTGTGTTTAGGTGTATCTTTGATTAGGATTAAGATTAGGAATTTGTAAGAAAATGTGTAGGTGAGAAAATCGGTAATCAAGGTTGTCAAGACATAATTAAGGAGTGTTCTTGCATCATTAGTGAGTTATAAACTCATTTTAGTGCATAAATAATTCTAGACACAATTCCTTGATTTAAGGAATTGGAGAGAGAAAATACTATTCAAGATTCCAAGAGTGAAATCTTGAGTTTTAGAAAAGAGATTTAAATCTAATCTAAGCAATCTTAGGTTCTAATCAATTTTAATAATTTATTTTGACTCTAGATTAATTATGGAAATTAATTAATCTTCGATTAGAGCCTAATATTGCTTAGATTTGCTTAATTACATCATTAAGCTCAAAAACACTATTCTAGGTGCAAAATCGTAATTTTGTACTAAAATTGCCCGGGACCACCAGGACTCAAACAGATGCTTTGAAACATGTAAAAACATGGTTTTAAACCTCTGGGAAAAGTTTCAGGCTCAAACGGCACCTTTACCCGCGTAAAACGCTATAGGGGTATTTTGGTCATTTTGACCCGAAACTGCAGAAAATGAGACTTCCGTCTCCGGAACCACTCAAGGGTCATTCAATCCCCTTCAAACATTGAGTTGGCCCTTCGAGGATTGCCGGGTCGGTCATCCTCGAATTCCAGGCCGAAAATGACCTCAGGGGCATTTTGGTCATTTTCCACTCAGACAGAAAATTGGAGCGTTACAACAATAATGAGGACGATCCAACGGATTTATAAAAAAAAATATGAAGTGTTTTATGGGCCCCGTAGGCCCGCTAGAACAGCCAAAACCCTAGAATTGGGACCCGAAGATGCCCGAAATGGAGAAATTATATGATTATGGTTAGAAATAGGTAGAAATAAAGATTTTATACCCGAAATTATTTTTCGGGCAATGTTTGATTTCCAGGGTACACTGTTTTACCCGTTCGGTGAAATTTTGGTGTGCAATTTCTAACACCAAAAGTTAGTTTAACCTTTACAAATGGATAATGTATATCCATTCAAGCTAAGTGTAAGGCTAGGATTTAATCTTGAATTTCAAAATCAAATCCTAGCCATTCATCTTGTTTTCTTGCTAGAAAGAATTAGATTTTATATTAAACAATGTTTATAACCTATCTACATTAAAAATCATTTAAAACTACCAACCTTATCTCTTCAAATTGATCTTCTCGGCCAAGTCTCCTTGCCATACAGCCACCATTGTTCATTCTTCAAGAGCTTCACACTTGATTTCAATCTCTCAAAATCATGTCCTAGACTTGTCAAAACATCAAACATCCGTCACAAAACTTACTCCATTCATCAATATCTACAAATCTAACCGATTGAAATCTCAAATCCTCACCTTAATACCTCATTTCCCCACTGCCTAAGGAAGGGTTAGGTGCTGTTTGGAAGGCTTGAAGTGAAGAAAAATCATTTTTGAAAGATTCCTTGGAGTTAGAAGCCTTAAAGCTTCACAAGTAGGGTTTTCTTTGGCCTTCTTTCTTTCAAACATTTTCTGAGCAATTCTTACTGGTTTCAATCCGAAATTTATGGTTAATTTGGTTGATATTATGTTTTTATTGATGTATGAATTTTTCTGGAGTGTTTGGGGTTGTGGAAAAATCATTTTTATCAAAAGAGATTTTGAAGTGGTTTGCTGGATTTTCGGTTTTCCTCATGGCAGTGATTGTTCACGAATTTTCTGAGGGAATTGTGGGTGTTTTCATGAGCTATAAAAATTATATGTTGAAGGTAACATCCTAGGGTAGTTCCATGAATTTTTTTGAGCTCTGGTTTTGATTCCTAATGCCTTGAGAAATTCAAGAACCAAAGCGGTAACTATGCTGCCTGAAATGTTGAATCTGAAGCTGTGAACTTGTGAAATTTTATTAACCTAGAAAATGATCGAATTATTAGCTGAAATTTTCACAAGATGTTGAGGACATATTGAGGTCCAACTATAATTTTTTGTACAAAGTTCTGGGTTCATTTGATAGGGTATAAAAATTGAGACTTCTGGCTATCAGCTATTAGTGTGTAGTTTCTGACCACTAAATTTTTAGAATTTTGTTAATATAATTAGAGAACTCTAATTACCCTGAAATTTTTACAGGATCTTGATGACACATTGAGGTGTCCTTGATAATTTTTATAGCCTCTGAAATGATTGTTTTATTATGGAAATAAATTTGTGCCATAATAGTGTGAAGTCTGCCATTGTGCTGAAAATAAATTGATGCTATGAATTGATGAAATAATGGCATTTTATACTAGTATGCCATGAGTACCTAAATATGAGTATGAATAATTGAGCATATGAACTTATTGATGAGCTTAGGCACACAAAGATATGAATACTCCTTATAATTGTATGCATATGAGAGAAAAGCATGAGATTGCATTTCTTGGACTGGAGAAAGTAAATCCAGTTTGCTGAAGAAAGTAAATCCAGTTTGTTAGGGAAAGTAAACCTGACTGCTAAGAAAAGCATAAGAGTATGTTCCTTGGACTGGAGAAAGTAAATCCAGATTGTTAGGGAAAGTAAACCTAACTACCAAGGAGAGCATGACATTTATAATCCTTGGGCTGGAGAAAGTAAATCTGGTCTGTCAGGGAAAGTAAACCTGACTACCCTTGAATTGAGTCGGGGAAAGTAAACCTGGCTAGGAATAGGTCTGTGTGAGAATTGGAGAAAGTAAATCCAATGATCATGTATAGGAATGAGCTCAGTCCTGAAAAGCAGTCTATTATCCATTATTGCCACATTGGGGACGGCGGTATGTAACGCCCAGATGTGACAAGATTAGTCAAGGGCCAAGGCAAGTTTAAGAAATAAATTTTCTAAGGAATCTTTTGTCTTATATGCCAGTGAAGAAGTTTAGTATTGATATTGAGACCAATATATTTAAGTGGAAAGTTAGTAGTGTATGATGTTGAGTAGTATGGTATATGTACATTAAGTGATTGAATGCTAAAAGAAACCCACTTCGGAAAGGTGATTTTATAACTTTAAAATGAACCTTTGATATATATATTGCATGTCCACTTTTTCTTAATAAACCGAAGTGGCTGGGGCAATGACGATG
This sequence comes from Dalbergia cochinchinensis, assembly GCA_031216125.1. Classification (NCBI taxonomy): domain Eukaryota; kingdom Viridiplantae; phylum Streptophyta; class Magnoliopsida; order Fabales; family Fabaceae; genus Dalbergia; species Dalbergia cochinchinensis. The sequence goes on along the minus strand of CM062375.1, from coordinate 18,264,065 downwards.
ACATTATGACTGTGTATTTGGGGGAGTTACCCTACTGAGAATTGTATAATTCTCACCCCTATGTTTTTGTGTTCCCGTGTCATCTCCAGGTTGATGCAGAAAATTGAGAAACTGCTATACAACAGAACTCGAAAGTACAATAGGGTAGTAGTTAATACTTTTGTTATGTTGTATTTAGTGGAATGGATATGTATGTAAATAGGTTAGAGGACAAAGGTGCGTTAAAGCTCATCAAAGAGCTTTCTTAATATACTGAACTTTGTATTAAATGAATATTTTGGTTTCATTACTATATATTTCAGTAGAATTATGACCAAGTTATCTAATGAATCAATCAAAATGGCTATAGATATTTAAAAAAGGTCCGCTAATTTATAAGTAACAACTCTCGAGTATGATGTCATGACTCAAGGATGATGCTATACTTGGGAGGATGTTACACATTCCATTTTATTCTTCATCATAAAGTGAAGTGAGAGCTTCAAAGTAAATATGGGATGCAAGAACTTGAAACATAAACATGAGGTGCTAGGAATATAAATATGCAAGACATGAAAATATATATGCAAGTTCATTTTATCTTTTGGGATTTAAGTGATGACTTGAAGTATAAATATAGATGCAAGTCCGGTTCTTTATTTTAGTGCTCTAGACTCCACAACAATCGACTTTAAGACTGAAATAGGTGAGTTTCGAGATTAATTATTAGGTGATATGAGAATGCAACTCTTGTTTTAATCTTTACGTTGTAGGTGATTAGCTCAAAAATAAATATGCTAGGTAAGGAAAATAAATATGAATACAAGTTCATTTTACATTCTTCACTAGAGCTCTTGCAAGACTTTAAAGGAACTTAAACTTCAACCCAAACTTATCATAGCAAGATAAAGTGAACTTTAGAGTTCTTTGTACCGAGGTGTCGGAGAAACCTTATGGTTTGAACATCATCATCAAGTTCAAGGAAATGGATCAAGAGATCAAAATAACTAACAACCAACATTATTCAAAACAAAACCTTGAACACCAAAGGAAAGGAAAACAAGGCTGAAGCCATGAGGAGGAAAAGAATAAACTTTAAAACTTTAGAGGCCATGATCTTGGTGACACATAAACTCCAACATCATGTGCTCTCATCCATGAGTCATTTTTATCCAAAAACAAACCTTCAAAATCGAAACCATAGCAAGGAAAAGAGAAGGAGAAATCGAAACCAAAACAAGAGAAGGAAAAGGAAAAGAAACTAAAACTATTGAAAGAAAAGAAAGGAATAACCCAAAATGTGTTGAGATTAAGACTTAGTTTCAAGCTTTAGAGGTTTCTCAAAGGTAATCATGAGTCCATTATCTTGAAACCTCATCATCAAGCCATAGTTTTCCTTCCAAGATAGGCCATTATGGCCAAAATTAAAAGGAAGAAAAAGGAATCCAAGAAACTGAAAAAGAAAGAAAAGAGAAGGAAAGAAGGATTAAAAGATTCAAGAGAAATCATAAAACACATGGCTAAATAACAACTTTTAATGAATGAAACACTTAAAATAAAATCCTTACCAAGTGATTTGGAGGTTGAGATGAGAGAAGAAGATGAAGAAGTTGAAGAAAAGGAACTCTTGAACTTAAGAGAAAAGGGAAAAGCTTTAAGGTGCTCTTGAAAACTCAACTTGGCAAATGAACCAAAAGTGGTTCAAGTTCATCCAAGAATGTTATTTATAGAGGAAGGAAACATGAGGGGTGAAAATGGGGGTAAGAATGGCGCTATTTTGGGGAAGGGAAGAGGGAGAAAAATATCTCTTGGTTATGTTATTTCAAGGTAAGGTGTAGGCATGGGTTTAGGCATGGTGTAGCATGCTTCTTTGAGTATGTGAGTGAACAAATTTGTGATGCAAGAGGGGATAAGGTGGCGCCACTTTTTGGGGATTCAAGGGGAGGAAAATCTTTCATTTAATTGTGGTTTAGAGGTGTGTTTAGGTGTAGCTTTGATTAGGCTTAGCATTAGGAACTTGTAAATAAGTGTGTAAGAGAAAGGATAAGTAATCAAGGCTATTTTAAGGCATGATTAGTGAGAACTCTAGCCCATTAGTGGGGTCAAAATCCTACTCTACCTAGGCTTCTTGGAGTATAGAGAGTGAATAGTGAAAATACTATTCAAGATTCTATGTCCTAGAAACTTGAATTTTTAAAAGAAAAAGGGGTTTTTTAAGTTTAATCTAAGCAATCTTAGGTTCAAATTAATTTTTATAACTTATTTTGACTCTGGATTAATTATAGAAATTAATTACTCTTCGATTAGAGCCTAATATTACTTAGGTTTGCTTTATCACATCATTAAGCTCAAATGGCACTATGCTAGGGGTAAAATCGTAATTTTGTACAAAAATTGTCTGAGACCACCGGGACTTAAACAGATGCTTTTAAACACATGAAAATGTCATTTTAAACCTTCGGAGAAAGTTTCGGGCTCAAACGGCACCTTTATCCGCGTAAAATACTATAGAATATTTTGGTCATTTCGACACGAAACTGTAAAAAACATGATTTCTGTTTCCAAAATCATTCAAGGACTATCCAATCCCCTTGAAACATCGAGTTGACCCTTCGAGGATTGTCGGGCCGACTATCCTCGAATTCTGGACAGAAAATGACCTCAGGGGTATTTTGGTCATTTTCTCTCAAACAGAAAAATCGAGGCGTTACAATCTGCAATTAGTTCTATGTTAATTAGCCAGAACTCAAAAATGAGATTCTTCTCTATTACCACACATAACACATATAATCCTCTTCAAACATTGAACTAACCCCTTGATGGTAGCTTGGACCGGCTGTCCTCGATTCCCAGACAAAAATGATCTTAGGGGCCTTTTTGTCATTTGTACACAGGGGGCAAAATCGGGGCATTACACACCACTTCTCAACCCCAAACCTCCACACAATCACCATAGACCTTCCTTTGAACACCTAACCTCTCCATTTCCAAGAACAAAAACTCAAGACAAACCTTTCTTCCTTTCTTTCTTTCCTTGGCCGAAAACATTCCTTGCTCTAAAGGAAGGATTGTGCTTCTCATCTAATTTTCAAGATCAAGCTCTTTTCTTTTCAAGAAAAATACCTTTAGTAGGGAGTTGTTTTAAAGTTTGTCATTCTTTTCTATTGTATTACTCTTGGATTGAAATGTTATGATGTTGGTTCTCTCCTCCTCCACTTCATTTTCAGTTTCTTGCCTTCCTTTTTCTTTCTCTTCATTTTCAGCCTTAATGGCCTTGTTAATTGAAAAACCATGGCTTGATGATGAAGATCTTGGGTGTTGATTGTAAAATCATCATTTGCTTGACCTCTAAAGCTCAAGGTTTCACTTCTAAGAGTTTTTAGCAAATGAAGATGTTATGTGGTTTTAAAGAGTTTTGCTTTGAGTAAAATGGACATTCATTCACTTTACAAAACCTTGGAGTTGATCGGTGTTTTAGAGTTATTACTCTAAATCGGAGTCTTGAGCTTAAGACTTAAAGAAATAATAAATGAAAATGCATTCATAGTTATTTTCCAAGCTATCACCTAAATTTCAAAGATTAAAATAAAGCTTGCATTAGCATATTTATGTTTATGCCATCACCTAACTAATTAATGTTCAAGACTTACACTTTTCAACCTTAAAGTTGATCGGTGTTTTAGAGTAAATACTCTAAATCGGAGTCTTGGGCATTAAAACTAGAGAAATCGAAATGCATTCATATTTATATTTCAAGTCTTTGCATTTCATATTTATATTCAAGCCTTGCACTTCATATTTATGTTTATGTCATCACCTAACTAATTAAAGTTCAAGACTTACCCCTTTCAACCTTAAAAGTTGATCGGTATTTTAGAGTAAATACTCTAAATCAGAGTCTTGGGCATTAAAACTAGAGAAATGGAAATGCATTCATATTTATATTTCAAGTCTTTGCATATCATATTTATATTCAAGCCTTGCACTTCATATTTATTTCTAAGTTATCACCTAAAGCGTGAAGATAAGAAATGAACTTGTATTTTATGTTTATATTTCTTGTCTAGCATTTTACTTTCCAAGTGATCACCTAAACTTAAAGATTAAAAATGAGCTTCCATTCTCATGTTTATATTCAAGCTTTGTATATCATATTTATATTCCCTTTGCCATCACCTTATAATGCCAAGATTAAAATGAGACTTGCATTTGCATATTTAAGCTTATGCCATCACTTAAATAATCTAGTGCTCAAGACATACCCCTTTCAACTTACATGGGGATTTTCATTCATGGAACATCTCTCTTTATACATGTAATTCGGTTCTTCTAGGAATGAGGTCCTAATAAATGATATGTTGTTGTCTTGAAAAATGAAGTTTGTGTCTTACAACTTTTCCTTGAATAATATGTTAATTCTTAAAGCATTAAAACACGGTTCACATAACCAAAATCCTTTTAAGATCTCTAACTTTTGCCACTGAATTAAGGTCATTATTTGTGTTCCTATGAGGATAAAATTAATTACAAGTGTATTTCTTGATCTAAAATTAATTCTATTAGAGACTACTTACTAGAAATGCTCATGTTTTACCTTTGCATGATCTTAGGAAATTAAATTCTAGTTCTTGTTCAAACCTTTCCAGATTTGATGTATGCTGTTTAGAATGTGTTAAACATGTAAAAATTGTTATTAATTAGTGTGGTAATTATTCTTAGCAATTAAGGAAAGACTAGTAACTAGAAAGAATCGAAAGTGTGAATTCTAGGACTCCCTCAAGCAAATAATATGGTTTCTATCCAGCATGTGATATTTTACTAAAAAGGTTGTTTAACACTTAGTAAATACATAGGAATCACTCATAATTGGTTTAGGAATTAATTCGAGCATCTTAAGAAAAGTCGGTAATGAGAAAGGGTCAAAAACATAACTTCTTGGACACCAAAATGGCTCATTTTATTTTCTGTTCCAAATCTGTCTAGATTGGTTCAAAGATGTTCTTGAGGTTAAAAATTAGTGAGAATCATTAGAATTGATCCCTTAGATGTATAAAAGAATAAATATGAAAGATGGTTCTGGCCGATTTAGAGGTTTAATCGATTAAGAGTTAATAAGAATGTTTGTTTTATGATATGTTGAGATTTATGTATTGGTTATGTTTGCATGATGCAAAGATTGTTAAAGCATGTTATGATTTCATGAGAAACATTTAAGATGCATATGTGGAGATAATATGAAGACATGTGATAATTAAATAATGTGTTTGTTTCCTTGTATCCTAACATGATATGCTAAAGGTAATGTGACATAAAATATATGGAAATGATCCTCTAGACTCCCCGAATTAAAGGTTATGAGAGGTGATCCAAATAGGAAATGACCTTTTGGACTCCCTGAATTAAAGGTTATGAAAGGTGATCCTAGTGTCCCCTATCATGTACTTTAACAGTCAGGGATTTAACTTATCAAAAGGGATAAGATTATGCTAGTGGAGACTAGTGAGTTATGAACTCATAACCTAAAACTCTCAAAAGGGAGAGTAATAGGGTGGCCCCAAAGAGAGAGAAAGAATGGCTTAAGTCACCTAAAGAATAAAATGAAGAAATTTGTGATATGTTTACTATGTTTCATGTGCATCACTTATGTTATTATAGTAGGTTGCACCCTGTATTGACATGCATTTCATGATGATGTATAATGCATTTATAATATCCAAGATGCACATTGAAATGAATGGGCCTCGGTAATTAGTATTTTAGAACTTAAAAATTGAACCTTATGCATGCCTACTATTTCATGATGAAACCCAAGGTTCCTGAGGACATAGATGATGACACTAGGATAGGAGGACGCCCTACTAAGATTCTTTATCAAAGTCTCTCACTTCCTCTGTCTTTCTTTCCATTGCATCTTTAAAGGATGATGGCATCGTTTGTGATTTTTGTTGACGTACCTACCCGGGAGCTGAACTTCGACGCCGTACATCAATCGTGTCACTTTGTGGGTCGTTGTGCTGTTCGTCTCTTTATATTCATAGAGCGACCTTTTGCACACCTGGTCTCTAGCTTCTGATTCTCTCTCGCTTCTCCTTTTGGTGACGACTTTGTGTTGAAGCATGCCCGGCCATATGGGGAGCAGATTCGCTATACCCATCTAGCCGCTTCTGCCATTGTGACTATCTTGAGTACGTCCCTCGATCTCCCACAATGGATTCTCAGTATGATCCGTCTGAGGATTCACCATCGGAGGGTTCCGTCCCCACCTTTCCTATGGAGGTTGGAGGCCATAGTGAGGCCACTGTGACTCAGCCAGTGAAAGGAGCTAGAGTAGCTATGCGACCACACCGCGCTCACCGTTTGGTCACACCCGATGAGCTGGCACCGTGGATTAGCTACCTTCCTCCCTCTCAGGAGTGCCAGCAGTAGAGGATAACAGTGGGTCAGATGGAGTACCTGTATATATATCACATAGCCTTCTTTTGCTATGGAAAGTAAGTGTAAAATGAATGGTAACGACTTAATTGAATTGTTTGATTCTGGCACTACCCATTCTTTTATATCATGTTCTTGTGTAGAGGCTCTAGGTTTACACGTGTCTGAACTCCCTTTTAATCTCATTGTCTCTACCCCTACTGGGAAACCAGTCAGGACTTGCCAATGTTGTTTAGAATGTAGCTTTACCCTTGCAAGTAGGACCTTTGCTTTAGATTTTATATGTTTACCCATGAAAGGCCTAGACATAATCCTCGTCATGGATTGGCTTTGGACCAACCATGTACTGTTGAACTGTTATGAGAAAACTATCACCTTCCTTCCCATTTCCTGTGAACCAAGGAAAATTATGAGGATATACCTAAATGCCGTAGACCTAGACTATGGTAAGGGTGAAAAAGGTTATATTCTTTTAGCCGCTAGTGATGTTGACTTTGGGCAAAGTATCGAAGAGATGCCCATAGTGAGAGATTATCCCGAAGTATTTCCAAATGAAATCCTTGAGTTTCCCCCCAAGAGAGAGATTGAATTCTCAATAGAGTTCCTCCCAGGTACCAGACCTATATCCATAGCCCCATATAGAATGCCTCCTCTAGAATTGGCCGAGTTGAAAACCCAGTTAGAAGACCTTTTGGAAAAGAAGTTCAATAGGCCGAGTGCATCACCGTGGGGAGCCCCGGTGTTGTTTGTGAAAACAAAAGACAGAAGTATGAGGATGTGTGTCGACTATAGGCAGTTAAACAAGTTACGGTGAAGAATAAGTATCCTTTGCCTAGAATTGATGATCTGATAGATGAATTGAGAGGTGTAGTCGTGTTTTTTAAGATCGACTTGAGGTCTGGCTATTATCAAATTAGAGTTAGGGATAAGGATATCCCCAAGACGGCTTTTCGCACTCGATATCGTCATTTCGAGTTCACAGTTATGTCTTTTGGATTGACCAATGCTCTGGCTGTTTTCATGGATTACATGAATAGAATCTTTAGACCCTATCTGGATAAGTTTGTGGTTGTCTTTATAGATGATACACTCATTTATTCAAGGACCCACGAGGTGCATGAGCAACACCTAGTCACAGTATTGGAGATTTTGAGGGAAAAGAAACTATATGCCAAGCTGTCTAAGTGTGAGTTCTGGTTAGAAGAAGTAAAATTTCTAGGGCATGTAGTGTCAAAAGATGGTATTGCAGTAGATCCTAGTAAGGTGGAGGCTGTGATGAATTGGGAACAACTAAGACGATAACCAAGATAAGGAGCTTTTTGGGCTTAGCTGGCTACTATCGTAGGTTTATCAAAGGATTTTCTTAGATCTCGTTACCATTAACCAACCTTACTAGGAAGAACATCTTTTTTATATGGACCCCGGACTTTGAGAAAAGTTTTCAAGAGCTGAAGCATAAGTTGACCTTGACCCCCGTCCTAGTCCTTCCCGACCCTAAGGAGCCTTTTGAGGTGTTTTGTGAAGCTTCTGATAAGGGTTTGGGCTGTGTTTTGATGCAAAATAGGCAAGTGGTGGCCTACGCATCAAGGCAACTCAAGCCGCATGAAGCAAACTACTCTACCCATGACCTTGAGTTAGCAGCCGTTGTGTTTGCTCTAAAAATCTGGAGACACCACTTGTATGGAGTCAAGTTTAAGGCGTTCTCCGATCATAAGAGTTTGAAGTATCTTTTTGACCAGAAAGAGCTAAACATGAGGCAAAGGAGATAGATGGAGTTCTCGAAGGATTACGATTTTGGGTTGAACTACCATCCAGGAAAAGCTAATATGGTAGCCGATGCCCTGAGTAGGAAATCCCTGCATCTGTCCCACTTGATGGTTAAGGAAGCTGAATTGATTGAAGCGTTTAGAGACCTAAACCTATGAGTAACCTTGACTACCAAGGGCATGAGAGTTTGCCATCTTAGTGTGATGAGTGAGTTCAAGGAAAGTATCATTCAAGCCCAAAAGGAGGATATTGAGTTCCAAGAGATCTTAGAGGTAGTAAGAGCTGATAAGCTAAAAGGTTTCGTTTAAGGGAGAGATGGTATATGGAGGTTTGAAGGGCTCATATGCGTACCTGATAGTGGAGGCCTTTGGAAGAGGATTCTCGAGGAGGCCCACAAGAGTAATTTCGCAATTCATCCTGGTGTCACCAAGATGTACCAAGACTTGAAGAAGATGTTTTGGTGGCCTGGTTTGAAGAAGGACGTTTGCACATGGGTGAGTAAGTGCTTAGTATGTCAGAAGGTGAAAATTGAGCACCAAAAACCCTTTGGGATGTTGCAACCCCTATCTATTCCCGAATAGAAATGGGATAGCATCTCTATGGATTTTGTGACTGGACTACCGAGGACCTAAGCGAATCATGATGCTATATGGGTAATAGTGGATAGGTTGACGAAGTCAGCCTACTTTCTACCTATTAAAGTGACTTATTCCTTGGATAGGTTGGCATAGTTATATGTTCAAGAGATTGTGAGATTACATGGAGTACCATCGACTATAATTTCAGATCGAGATCTGTGATTTACGTCACGGTTTTAGGGAGCCTTTCAAAAGGTGTTCGGTTCAAAGCTATATTTGAGTACAGCTTACGACCCACACATGGATAGACAATCTGAAAGAACAATTCAAAACTTGGAGGATATGCTTAGGGCGTGTGTTCTAGACCAGAAAAGAAGTTGGGACAAATACTTGCCGCTGATCGAATTTGTATATAACAATAGTTATCACGCGAGCATTGGCATGGCACCGTATGAGGCCCTGTATGGACGAAAGTGTCAATCACCCCTATGTTGGTACGAACCTGGAGAGCAAAGTCTGATTGGACCAGATTTAGTGAGGGAAACGACGAAACAGATTAAAAAGATAAGGGATAAGATTCTCACTGGTCAATGCCGACAGAAGAGCTATGCGGATTAGCAGCGTAAGCTGATTGAGTTTCAAGTAGGGGAACATGTGTTCCTCAAAATCACACCCACCACAAGGATAGGTCGAGCAATGAAAGTGAAAAAGTTAAGCCCTAGGTTCCTTGGCCCATTTGAAATCCTCAATAGAGTAGGGTCTGTAGCATACTGCATAGCCCTGCCCCCAAGTTTATCCAACCTCCACAATGTCTTCCATGTATCCCAGTTACGGAAATTCTAGTCTGACCCAAGTCACGTGCTAGAGCCAGAACATGTACAATTAAGAAATGACCTAACATTTAACCTACCTCCCTCGAGAGTTGTGGACCGAGGAGTCAAACAGTTAAGGAATAAAACTGTATCGCTGGTCAAAGTTGTGTGGGGATGCGGAAAAACCGAAGAATTCACATAGGAGTTGGAGTCCAACATGCAAGCCCGATACCCCGAGCTATTCTCATGTAATGAATTTCAAGGACGAAATTCCTTTTAAGGAAGGGAGTAATGTAATGCCCCATTTTTCTCTAAACTTTTAAATAACCAAAATGCCCTTGAGGTCATTTTTACCTGAAACACGAGGACAACCGGCCTCGGCCATCCTCACAAGGCTTTTATGATATATGAAGGGGATTATATGTATATGAATGTTTAACAAAGCAGAAAAATCTTATTTCTGAGGTTTCTGTGCATAAATGACCAAAATACCCTTACACAGATTTAAGATAGTTTTAAGTTTTGTTTTGACCCGGACCTTGCCCAAAGGTCTAAAACGATGATGTTAAGGCATGTTTCATGGTTGTTTAAGTTCCGGAGGCCCCGGCCAACTTTTGGTAAAAATTACAATTTTGCCCCTACTTAGTGCATTTCAAGCTTAACGAATTATTTAACACGAAACCTAAGCAATATTAGGCTCTAATGAAAGGTTAATTAATTTTCCTAATTAATCTAGAGCTAAAATAACTATTTGAGGTTAATTAGGACCTAAAATTGCTTAAGGAAACTCAAAACCCATTTCTAGTCTTTTTCTCTAAAGAAAAGCATCCATGAATAGTGTTTTCACTATTCATACTCCCATTCCCAAAGAAAAGTTGTCACCCTCTAATCACTAGTCATAGGAGTTTTGACTCCATTAATCTTACAAGGTCACACTTAATCCAAGGTATTCATGGCCCTAATTACCAAATTAGTTCACCTAAACACTTGATTACACAACCTTAATTAGTGGCATAACCTTGCTTACTTCTAGATGTGTTTCTAATACATGATAAATCAAACAAAACCCCCCTATGGCTACATCAAAACCGCCACCTTTTCCCCTAAAAATTCAAAAGAATTATATTTTATGTAGTCAATCAAGCTTCCTTTCAAAGCCACCTTATGAACCATGCCTACTATGCTTTCAATCACACCATGAATGACAACTCAAGAAGATTTTTTTTTCTCCTCCTTGCCCAAGAAGCTTCGGCCATGCCTCCCCCCTTCACTCCTTCATGATTTATTTGCTTATAAATACATTACCTTGGTGAACCTTGTCTCATTTTCAACCATTTGCAAAGTTTGAGTCAAGAGTGGTGTTAGTTCTCTCTAGAGCTTTCTCCAAGTTTTCCTTTTCCTTTCCTTGCTCCAAGAAGAAACCGCCACCTCCTCCTCCTCCATTCTTCATCTTGCTTCCATCTAGACACATACAACCAAGCTCAAACATATCTTCTTCCTCTATTTCTTCCTTTGGCCGAAAACATACCAAGGCTCCAAGGAAGATTTTCCTTCTTTCACTTCAAAGAACCAACCTTTCTCCATCTTCAAGGATATCAACACTTGGTAGGGAACCTTTCTAAAAATGTGTCTTTGACCTTTATGTTTGAATCTTGTTGGGAAATGATGAATGGTTGAACCTCTATGATGTTTTCTTTTTCGATTTCTTCCTTTCCTTTTCCTCTAGATTTTGGCCTCAAGGCCTTGAATATGATGACTTGATGATGAGTGCTCTCTAGAGGTGACTATGAGTTCATTTCACATGAGACCTTTAAAGCTTGAGTTTTTCTTAAAGAAAAGTTTCATCTTTTACAAGTTTAGTTAAGGATAAGTTTATGTTTCTCTTGAACATTTTGGAACTTCTCTTTTCCTCTTCATGTTTCGGCCATGAAGGCCTTTGGCACTTGGAAAAATAGAAACTTGATGATGAGGGTTTCATGTTGACGCTTGTCACATGAATAAACTCTAAAGCTTGAAACTTTTTGACTCTAAACCAAGTATGATTTCGGCCATCTCCATGATTCTTTGAGGTTATAATTTCTTTTGTTATCTTAGCACTAATTGTAATGCCTCGATTTTTGTGTCTGAGAGGAAAATAACTAAAATGCCCCTGAGGTCATTTTCTGCCCGGAATTTGAGGATGGCCCTTGAGTAGGTTCAGAGGCGAAAATCTCATTTTCTGCAGTTTCGGGTCAAAATGACCAAAATACCCCTATAGCGTTTTTACGTAGGTAAAGGTGCCGTTGAGCCCGAAACTTTCCCTGAAGGTTTAAAACAATGTTTTCATGTGTTTAAAAGTGTCTGTTTAAGTCCCGGTGGTCCCGGGCAGTTTTTGTGCAAAATTATGATTTTGCCCCCGGGATAGTGCCATTTGAGCTTAATGATGTAATTAAACAAACCTAAGCAATATTAGGCTCTAATCAAAGATTAATTAATTTCTATAATTAATCTAGAGTCAAAATAAGTTAATAAAATTAATTAGGACCTAAAATTTCTTAGATTAAACCTAAATCTCTTTTTAAAACTCAAGATTCCTACTCTTGGAATCTTGAATAGTGTTTTCTCTCTCCAATTTCCCTAAATCAAGGAATTGTGTTGGCATTGGATTACTTGTTAATGGAGTTTGACTCCATTAATTTAGCAAGACCACCTCCTAAACCTAGTCTTACAAGCCTCTAATTAACCATTACCTCAGCTAAACACTTTCCTACAAATTCCTAATCTTAAACATAATCTAAAACACACCTAAACACACTTCTAAACTACAATTAAATGGAAGAAATCCCTCCCCCATGGCTAATGCATTTCGGCCACATCATCCCCAAATTCCATCACATGTTTTAAATTTTAAACACTCCTTGAGCCATGCTTTGAGCCATACCTTGAACCATACCTCATAATACCTTGAATCATACCTCACCATGCCTCAAGATCACAACATCTCACCTCATGGAACTCATGGTGTAACACCCTAATTTTTAAGCTAATACTCTAGAACATATTTAGGTTAATCATTAGTCTATTACCCTTTAGTCTCATTCTTTTAAACGTTTCATTAAAATACTTAGCAGAAAATACGAATAAATTTTTCTTTTTCAAAACTTGAAAACAAAATGCGAGCCGCGCGCTAACCTAACATTCGTCATAACCATATCGTGCAAGAAAAAGTAATCACACCATGCATACCCATGAAAGGTACCATTATACATAACAACATAATATCATCACAGCTTCATAAATACGTAAATTACTAGCATCGTTGTACCATTATTTACATCAAAACATGCACATATATATATGAAGGGATCCTTATCCACCTATGAGGTTGGATAAGTGTCAACCCAAAATCTAAGCTATCTATGTTCCTACAGGGACCCTCTGCTCCGTTTGCTAGTGAGACCCTTAAGCACGAGCCTTAGAAGAAGTCACGAACCTCGTTGTAATCCTTATCTAGAGACGACACAGAAGAAAAGAGAGGGATGAGAAACTCATTCAAGATTCTCAGTAGGGATTCTCGACTCTAACACAAGTGTCATCGTCATCGTCCCTAGCCACCTTGGTTTTAATTATGAAAAGGGTGTATATGCATAAGAATTGGTTTTAGGCTTTTCAAATCTATTTATCCGAAGTGGGTGTCTTTTAGTATGTGTCTTGATGACATGAATGCAATAGATATTTGATGAATGCATGACAATACCATATGTACATTAACATGAAAATCATAACACTTGGACCCAACATATAGAAACATAAATCATATACGTGGCATAAAAAGGTATAGTACTTTCCATGTGATATTTTTCTCATAAGTCAAACTCTTGGATTCTTTTTCTTAAAGACCACCCTCTTAACATATCCACCAAAAATCCAACCGACTCACTGGCCCGGCGATAATCTGGTCACCAAACTATATCTCACCTATCGCCTAGGAATGAGCTCAATTCTAACTAGTCGTCACTAGATTTAATATGGGCTAGTAGAGAGGGTTTACATAACTTCCTTGGATCACCTATCTTAGGATCATTTCCTTCCTTGAAACGCTCTACTGGTATCTAGTACACAGCGAATTGTCCGCTTTGGCAAGCTCAATGTCAATACCCTCACAGATTTGTTTCCTCCCCATCGTATCGAGAGGAATGCGTCTCAGTGTTATATCACATCTGTTCTGGGGGTGCTCGGCCAAACCGGTGTCATCCAGAACCTTTCTTGGGGGTGTCACCTAGGAGTTTTCGCAAACTTTTCTCAAATCCTCAAGTTTGGTGGGAAATTCGGCAGCGTAATGGCGTACACCGGATTTCCTTCAAACTTGCTTTATGCCACGAAACATTTAGAACATGCCTAGCCATTCAACATCACCATAAGACATCAAGTCATATTGTCAAACTCATCATAACATGTACATCATCACATCATTACTTTAACATTCTTAAAAGATAGCATATTCCTAACCAGTTTACTGCAATCAAGGACTGGGCTCAGCTAATGCATATGTCATGCTCAAGTCATTCTCATAATTATACAAACATTCTCACATAACATTATAGCTCATTACGCTCTTGAACCTATGGTGTCTTATGCTTTGACTCTTACGGGTCTTAGACGTAAGATATGATTATTCTATTGTTCTCTATCAACCTTTTATGCACCTAAGGGTTCACAACCAATAATTCTTACTAGCATTTAAGTTCATTAGTAAATCTGGGTAGCATCATACTCTAAGGGCAGAATTACATCTTTAAGGTTACGAGGTTCTAGAACTTACGTTTTAGACCCTTTCTTGGTTCCGTCTTCACCTAAGGCGCTATAAATTAAATCTAAACCAATTATGAGGTATTCCTAAGCCTTTGAACTAATTATAAATCATGTTTACTACATTATAAGGGTGCTGTACAGAATCAGAAAATTAAATGTTCTAAGAGTTCTAGAATTGCATTTTTACAGTTTTCTAATTGCTAGTTTCTCTATAGGCTCTAAAAATCAATCCTACATCAAATGTTACCAATTTTTTCATATTTAAACAATCCTAATCTGATTATTATCCCATTAAAACAGTTTGAATAGAATCTAAAAATAAATGAGTCAAAACTATGCTAGAACTCAACTTTACGGTTTGTCGACAAGACTAGTTTCTTTTCTGACTCGCATAGAAAGACTCCCAACTTATTATGCATAATTTTAACACATTCCAACAACATCATACAGCAGCAACCATACCATGACAGAACCGAATTCATATATATTCATATCATGCATAAAATTTCATTTTTAGCAAGCATAAGTTACTAGTTTCTCATGGATTCACTTTAGGACTTCTAAAACTCTTTGGAAACCAACTGATTTTACTAAAATCACCACAAGTCAAACAAGGGTAGCAACCACTTGGGTTGGCTCAAGATTTTAAATTTAAAACATAAAATTATACTTGAAATGTTCTTCGAGTTCTCCTATGCTTAATGAAATCCTACGGCATAGGTTATAGGCACTTATGACTAGATGAAAGTCATGCCAAGCTCATCATCATCACATGGCCGAATTGTGCATTCAAGGGAATGCTTCCATAACCAAACTTTAGCTTGAGATAAAGAGGGCAAGTCTTTGAGCTCTAGGTTCTTTAAGTGATGACAAAACATAAACGTGCTATGCATTCCATTTTATTCTCCATTATAAGGTAAAGTGAGGGCTTCAAAGTAAACATGAGATACAAGAACTTAAAATATAAATATGAGGTGCTAGAAATATAAATATGCAAGACTTGAAAGTAAATATGCAATTTCAATTCTTTATTTTAGTGCTCTAGGCCCAGCAACAATCGACTTTAAGGCCGAAATAGAAAGGCTTCGAGATTAATTAGGTGATATGCAAGTTCTTATTTTAAATCTTTAAGTTCTTAAGTGATGACTTGAAACATAAACGTGAAATGCAAAGCTTGAAACTTAAACGTCGTAATGCAAGTTCTTTTCTTTAATCTTTAGAGTTTAGTGATGACATAGGAAAGTAAATATGAGATGCAAGAACTTGGAATGTAAATATGAGGGGCTAGAAATATAAATATGCAAGTTCATTTTTTTATCTTTATTGGAGCTCTTACAAGACTTTAAAGGAACTTAAACCTCAACCTAAACTTATCATAGCAAGATAAAGTGAACTTTAGAGCTCTTTATACCAAGGTGTCAAAGAAACCTTATGGTTTGAACATCATCATCAAGTTCAAGGAAATGGATCAAGAGATTAAAATGACTAACAACCAACATTATTCAAAACAAAACCTTGAACTCCAAAGAAAAGGAAGACAAGGCCGAAGCCATGAGGAGGAGAAAAACAAAACTTTAAACTCTAGAGGCTATGATCTTGGTGTCACATAATCTCCAACATCATGTACTCTCATCCTTGAGCCATTTTTTTCATACAAAAATGAACCTTCAAAACCAAAATCCAAACAAGAAGAGGAAAAAGAAAAGAAACCAAATCCAAGAAGGAAAAGAAGGAAAAGGAACCGAACTTGTTTCAAGGAAAGGAATAACCGAGATATGTTAAGATCAAAACCAAATTTCAAGTTCTAAAGGTTTCTCAAATGATAATCATGAGTCCATTATATTGAAACCTCATCATCAAGCCCTGATTTTCTTCCAAGATAGGCCATCATGGCCGAAACATAAAGGAAGAAAAAGGGAACCAAGAAACCGAAAAAGAAAGAAGGAAAGAAAAGAAAAGAAAAAAAGAACTAAGAGGTTCTAAGGAACTCATAAAGCACATAACCAAATAACAACTTTTAATGAATGAAACACTTGAAAGAAATCCCTACCAAGTGGTGAAGAGGAAAGCTTGGTTCTTGAAGTGAAATGAGAAGAAAAACTTCCTTCCAAGTGAGCTAGGAGATTTGGCCAAAGGAGGAAGAAAAGGAAGGTGAGGTGTTTGCTTTGAGCTTTTGTGTTTAAAGGATGTTGTATGGT
Source organism: Dalbergia cochinchinensis (assembly GCA_031216125.1). NCBI lineage: Eukaryota > Viridiplantae > Streptophyta > Magnoliopsida > Fabales > Fabaceae > Dalbergia > Dalbergia cochinchinensis. Next base: position 18,247,508 of record CM062375.1, on the reverse strand, counting down.
TGAGATGTGGTGGTATAAGGTTGAGGTGTGGTAGCTCTATGTGAGCTTGAAGAAGATGAAGAAGATGAGGAAGAAAAAGAGTTCTTGAGCTTGAGAGAATAAGAAAAGCTTTAAGGTGCTCTTGAAAACTCAACTTGGCAAATGAACTAAAAGTGATTCAAGTTCATCCAAGTATGCTATTTATAGAGAAATGAAACATGAGAGGTGAGAATAGGAGGGAAAAGTGGCACCATTTTTTTTGGGGAAGGAAGGAGGAAGAAAATATCTCTTGGTTATGTCATTCCAAGGTAAGGTGTAGGCATGGGTTTAGGCATAGTGTAGGCATGATTCTTTGAATGAAAGAATTCAAACATATGGTGGATATTGGAGGGTGATGTGGCGCTATCTTCTCCATGGAATGGGGGAGGAAAATCTTCCATTTAATTGTGGCTTAGAGATGTGTTTAGGTGTAGCTTTGATTAGGCTTAGGATTAGGAACTTCTAAGTAGGTGTGTAAGTGAAAGGATAGGTAATTAAGGCTATGTTAAGGCATGATTAGTGAGCATTCTAGCTCATTAGTGGGGTCAAAATCCTACTCTAGCTAGGCTCCTTGGAGTATGAAGAGTGAATAGTGAAAACACTATTTAAGATTCTATGTTCTAGAAACTTGAGTTTTTAAAAGAAAAAGGGGTTGAGTTTAACCTAAGCAATCTTAGGTTCTAATTAATTTTAATAACTTATTTTGACTCTAGATTAATTATGAAAATTAATTAATCTTCCATTAGAGCCTAATATTGCTTAGGTTTCTTAATTACATCGTTAAGCTCAAAAATACTATTCCAGGGGCAAAGTCATAATTTTGCACAAAAACTGGCCGAGACCTCTGGGACTTAAACAAATACTTTTAAATACATGAAAACGCCATTTTAAACCTTTGAGGAAAGTTTCGGGCTCGAACAGCACCTTTACCCGCGTAAAAACGCTATAGGGGTATTTTGGTCATTTTAGCCCTAAACTGCAGAAAACATGATTTTCATTTCCATAACCACTCAAGGATCATCTAATCCCCTTCAAACATTGAGTTGACCTTTCAAGGATTGTCAGTCCGGCTGTCCTCGAATTCCAGGCAGAAAATGACCTCAGAGACATTTTGGTCATTTTCTCTCAGACAGAAAAATTGGGGTGTTACACATGGGCTGCCTTGACCATGGCCGAAACCCTTCTCCCCCTTGCACCTTTCATTTGTTTCATTTCTCTATAAATAGCACACTTGAGTGAACTTGAAACACCTTTAGTTCATTTGCTAAGTTTAGAGCACTCAAAGCTTTCCTTTTCTCTCAAAGACCAAGAGCTCTTCTTCTTCAAACATCTTCATCTTCTTCATCCTCTTCAACATCATTTCACTTGGTAGGGATTTGATTTTAAATGTTTCTTTCATTAAAAGTTCTTATTTAGTCATGTACTTGATGGTTTCTCTTGAATCTTTTAGAACTTCTTCTTTTCTTCCCATTTTGATTTCGGCCTAGAGCCTTTGATGAACTTGGAAATGAGAGCTTGATGATGGGGATTGCATAATGATATTTATCACTTGAGCAACCCCTAAAGCTTAATCTTGGTTCTTGAGGAGAAGATGTCTTTAGTTTCTTTCCTTTCTACCTTGAAAACTTAACTTTGATGTTGTTCTAAAATGAGTGTATAAACTCAATGATGAGGACACATGATGTTGGTGTTAATACATAATCAAGATCATGGTCTCTAGAGTTTCAAAATGGTTCTTTTTCTTGGTCATGGTTTTGGACCCATTTTCCTTTTTCTTTCTCTAAAAATTCGGCCATCATTGGTGGTTCAACATGGAAGCTTGATGATGAGAGTTTCTAGATGATGACCATGTGTTCATCACAATGAGACCTCTAGAGCTTGAGTTTTAATAAAAATGTTATTTATGATTTTGCTTCAAGGAATGATATTTTGTTTACTTTAGCTTATTGTGATAAACTTGGGTTAAGGTTTAAGTTTCTTCAAAGTCTTGTAAGAGCTCTAGTAAAGATATAAAAATGAACTTGCATATTTATATTTCTAGCACCTCATATTTATATTTCAAGCTCTTGCATCTCATATTTACTTTCCTATGTCATCACTAAACTTTAAAGATTAAAGAAAAGGACTTGCATTATCACGTTTAAGTTTCAAGCCTTGCATTGCACGTTTATATTTCAAGTCATCACTTAAAGAACTTAAAGATTTAAAACAAGAGCTTGCATATCACCTAATTAATCTCGAAGCCTTTCTATTTCGGCCTTAAAGTCAATTATTGTTGGGCCTAGAGAACTAAAATAAAGAATTGAACTCGCATATTTACTTTGAACCTTGCATATTTAATTTCAAGTTCTTACATTTCATATTTACTTTGAAGCTCTCACTTTACCTTATAATAAAGAATAAAATGGAATGCATAGCATGTTTATATTTTATCATCACTTAAAGAACCTAGAACTCAAAGATTTGCCCTCATATTTCAGGTTAAATTTTGATTATGGAAACATCCCCAAGGATGTAAATTCGACCATGTGATGTTGATAAACTCAAAATGAGTTTCATCTAGTTGCAAGGGCCAACAATCTATGTTCAAAAGTTTTCCTATGTTTTTAAGAGTTCTATAAGGTCATGACCAACAAGATTTGTAAATTAAACCTCTTCCAAGAGTGTTTTAAATTGCCGCACGATTGTTCTTAGCCTTTTCTATGAGATAAAATGTTTTACAAAAGAGTTTTAGAAGTCCTAAAACGATTCAAGGAGAAACTACCAACCTATGCTTGTTGAAAATGAGATTTTATGCAAGATATGTATATGCATGAATTTGGTTCTGCCATGACATGTTTGCTGCTGTATGATGATGTTTTGACATGTTAGAATGTGTGAAATTTATATATGTTGAGGTAGGAACCTTTCTATGCATGTTAGGAAAGAACCTAGTCTAACAGAAAAATCGTAAAGTCAAGTTTTAGCATAGTTATGACCCATTTATTTTTAGTTTCTGTACAAACTGTTTTAGTGGGATAATAATCAGATTAGGATTGTTTAATCATGAAAAACTTGGTAACATTCGATGTAAGATTGATTTTTAGAGCCTATAGAGAAACTAGCAACTAGAGAACCATAAAAATGCAATTCTAGAACTCTTAGACCATTTAATTTTCTGATTCTGTATAGCACCCTTATAATGTAGTAAACATGATTTATAAATAGTTCAAAGGCTTAGGACTACCTCATAATTGGTTTATATTTAATTTATAGCGCCGTAGGCAAAGACGGAACTGAGAAAGGGTCTAAAACGTAAGTTCTAGAACCCCGTAATCATAAAGATGTAATTCTGCCCTTAGAGTATGATGCTGCCCAGATTTATTGATGAACATAAATGCTAGTAAAAATTATTAGTTGTGAACCTTAGGTGCATAAGAGGTTAATAGAGAACGATAGAATAATTACATTTCAAGTTTAAGGCCCATAAGGGTCAAAACATAAGATACCGTAAGTTCAAGGATATAATGAGCTTTTATGTTACATGAGGATGTATGTTTTATTTGAGAATGATCATTTCAACGTATAAAATTATGATTGAGGATACATGTTCTAATTGTTTATGTGGGATAAAGTAAATTTGGAAGAAATCCGGCGTACTGCTATTATGCTACTGAATCTTTAACAAATTTGGGGACTTAGAAAGTTTTTGAAAAACCTATGAGATTTTCTTTAAAAGAGATGAGGTACTAAGATGTGTTCTTAGATGACACCGGTTCGGCTGAGCACCTCCAAGAACTCATGTGACATCGGTACCAAGATGTATTCTTGGGTGACACCGGTTCGGCCGAGCACCCCCAAGAAAATGCCCCCTAGCCCGTACTAGAGAGTCGCGATTTATTTATGATACGCTTATCGGTAAGGGATAAGTAAGAACTAGTGACGACTAGTTAGGTATGAGCTCATAACCTAGAAATGTGACACGTTCTGGGTGACACCGGTTTGGCCGAGCACCCCCAGAATGAATATCTTTTTAGGGTGGCCCCATAAGAAAGTAAAGTATGATGATTATATCGCCAAAGTCTTTCCACATGAGATTTCAATTGCCACTTTATGCCACTATTATGATGTTACTTGATGTTATGATGAATATTCTTGCATTAAGTAGTTTCATACATACATTCTTTAATACGTTGCATCCATGACATTAAGAATCATTCTAAAATGAACGGACCTTGGCTAATTATACTTTAAAGCTTAAAATGAACTCGATGCATGCTCACTTATTTTACACACTAAACCCAAGGTTCCTGAGGATGTAGATGATGACACTTAGGTAGTAGGAGGCCCTACTGAGATTCTTTAGCAAGATTCTCACTCCCTCTATCTTTTCCTTCCGTCACGTCTTCAGATGGCAACATTCATATTGTTCGTTGATACCTCCACCTGGGAGGTGCATTACGACCCGGAGCACCGGTCCTATCATTTTGAAGGGAGCTGCACACTCTAAGTGTTTATGTTTTTGGGACGCCCCTTTTCTTACCCTGTACATAGCCATCGATTTTCTCTAACTTCCCCCTATGGAGACGACATGGTTTTTGAGCGAGCGTGGACGCATAACGAGAAGGTGCTCCGCACGTACTTTTCTGAGTTCGCCGCTCATGATTTTCCTGACTATGTCCCCTAATCGAGACATTTGGAGACTGACTCATCAGAGGATCCACCCACCCATCCATACTCTGAGAGCTCTGCCCCTACTCTCCCGTTGAAGGTAGAGGGTAGTGAGGAAACGGTCACACAGCCGAGACTGGCTCGGAGGTAGTCCATGCGTCCCCGTCGAGGAGCTCATGTTCAGCCGCAGCGAGTGCCCACTCTAGATGCGCTTCACCCATGGATCGATTATACCCTGCCCTATTCGAACTACCAATAGTAGAGGCACTCGAGGAGTGATAGTGTACACACCAAACGTAGATTAGGATAGCTTTCTTTTGTTCAGAAAGGTTATCCATTTTAGGTGTACTAAGGTGTGAGTGTTCTCTTTTTATGTTTCCATGTATTTCTATTTCAGTTGTATTTGTCCTATGTTGTACTAAACTAAGTCCCGCCTTTCCTGGGTGGGCATAATATGTATCCACTTATGTAGTTTGTTTTATTATGTTGTGCAATTACATGTTTTATGACCGGATGTTCATGATGTGTTTATTTGGATTTGTGTTTTATTCCTTTCATGCTTCATCGTTCGTCATGTCACGCAGCTCTCACTTTGCCTTTACACTTCAAAAAAAAAAATTACCTGTATTTTTCGCTAAGTATTTTAAAGTAAAAAGGAAACTATGACGTAACAGACTAATGATTAACCTAAATATGTTCTAGAGTATTGGGTTAAAAATTAGGATGTTATACTAATAGTTTTCTTTTCATGTGAGGATGAGTTTTGGGTTGGCACTTTACTCTTTCTAATGTCTTGTAAAAGCTCTAGACAAGATATAAAATGTAACACCCTAGTAATTAACCAAATACACCTAGGTTGAATCTGATTAATGACTAGACTTTACTCCTTGCTTTGGTTCTTTCTTCATAATTTGAAAATACTTAGTGAAATTACGAGCCATTTTTTTTAAAAAAAAAAAACATAATTGAAAACGTGAGCCGAGTACAACATGAACGAGTAAGCGGAGTATAATAAGACGTTTAAGAATATATCACATCATATCACTTTGGCTCCATCATATAACATCCATAAGCACATTATAACATATATTTACATACAATAACCTCACTCAAAGGGTGGGTTATGATCATACATCATTGTCTTATGCAAACCCATAAAAGAAAATATACATAAAGAAATACATGCCCCTAAACTAGATAACTCCATAAGCCGGGAAAGTTATCCTAAAACTAGGGTGCATGAACACACATAAATCTACTAAGAACCTTCTATAGCCATTGTCCTGGAAATGGGGGAATAAATCCGATCCACTGATGAGCTCCCTCGAGAGGGGACATACGAGATGCACCAGGCTGGGGTCGCATGGACGACCTTCTTGCTAACCTCGACTGAACAACTGTTTCCTCACTACCCTCTCTTACACGTGTGGGAGTAGGAGCAGAGCTCTTAGAATATACATGAGTAGGAGTGTCCTCTGAAGGATCAGTTTCAGAATATCTCGTCTCGGGAACATACTCTAGAAATCCATGGACAGCAGATGAAGCGGGATAAGAACGTAACATCCTTTCATCAAGTGGACGTGCATGTTCGAAAACTATTTCATCGCCATAGGGAGAAGTAGGAGAAAATCGATAACTAGGGACAAGATGTGCAAATGGACGACCTATGTAAATAAAAACACGAACTGCGCACCTCCCTTCAAAATGATACGAGCGATGCACCGGATCATAGTGGAATTCCCAAGTAAGGGTATCAACGAACAGAACGAATGTCGCCATTTGAATCTGGAGACAATGACGGAAATAAAGAAAAAGGGAGTGAGATTCTTGCTAAAGGATTCTCAGTAGGGTACCTCCTTCTCTGATGTCATCATCAAAGTCCCAGGAACCTCGGGATTATTCTAAAATAGTGAGCATGCAAAGATTCATTTTAAGTTCGGACAAATACTTAACCGAGGTTCGTCAATTTTTAATCATGCGTCTTATAATGCATCTTAATCTTAACATGTCATATTTACAATGAACTTTTCCTTTATCATTACATCATATTCCTCATCATCATTATCAAAATAACATGCATAAAAGAACGTCATATAATATTAGCTACACATGGACACAGTGCACATATTTCATTTCTTTAGTGCCTTAGGTGACTTAAAATCTTATCATCATCATTATTTTCCTTGGGCCACCCTATACTCCACCCTTTTGGGAGTAATTTAGGTTATGAGCTCATACTTTACTAGTCGTCACTAGTATATACTTATCCCTTTTGATAAGCTAAAGTCCCAACTCTACCCTTTTGAGAGAACGGGTTAGGGGTCTAAAATCACCTTTTCACCACCTATAGTCTGATGGTTCCAAAGGATCATTTTCTTATAAGTTTAAGTCACCATTAAATCTTTGCATGTTATATCACAATACAATTCATAAACATCATAGCATTTTCTCATTTATAGTCTTAAGCTAGAATAATATATATCAACTATAATCAAGCATCTGGAAGATTCCCAGGAAAGAGAGGTGGGTCACAATGGACACGCTTAAATACCAAGCCTTTCCTTAGCCAGAACCTTTCCAAATTACACTTTTACAATTATACACTTTCTTCTAGCAACAAAGGTAAATTTTACATAATAAAGAATATTTCATGCATAAGCATTCTCATTATTTGCAACAGCAACTATAACATGCAAGCCAGGAAATCATTCAATGATATCATGTGCTTAATAAGCATCCAATACTTACATAGAATTATCAATTATAGAACTAATTAGTTATGCACCTAAGGGATTTATTACCATCCTTACGATTATTTATAGGCCTTAAGAACACTATTAAATCAAATGGGGTAGCATAGGTAGTAAGTTGTTCCTAAGGTTTTACGGTATGCTAGAAGCTATATTTTAAATCCTTTCTTGTTACCAGCTTTCCCTATGATGCTGAAATTAGTTACTAAACCAATTATGAATCATTCTCTTAACAATAAACCATAATTATCATAACTTCAAACATATCAAATCATTATCATACATTGATACTAAACTCAGATCAGTGGCCGAATCATGAACCTCATGCAATTACATAGAATCATATTTTAAGTGCATATAAAATACTAGTTCCCCGTAAAATCCGTGCAAAGTCTTAAAACTCATTTAGAAACTAGTTCTTTTGTGAAACTTGGAAGGATCTTCACAATTAAAATTCTCACTTAAGATAAAAGGAGTAAGTCTTGAGCTTTAGAGATTTAGGTGACATTTTAGAATTATAAACATGCTATGCAACCTTATTTTAATCTTATCTTTATAAGGTGATAGCTTGGAATTATAAACATGATATGCAATTCCATTTCTTTATCTTTAAGATTTAAGGTGATGACTTGAAAATTAAACATGATGCAAGAACTTGAAATATAAACATGATGCAAGAAACTGGAGCGTGTAATCCGCAGGACCAGTAGAGGGAGAAGAGAATATTAAGAAACCGAAGCGGCGGTAGTCCACATAAGACCGGTGAAGGGAGAAGAGAATTATTATTACATCTTTTTAAGCTCCAATCTCAAGACTTTTTAAAGAATAAATTCTTTAACTCCAATAATCATATTTCTTTGCTTGTGATACATGGCCAAGTCTTTGACCTCTAGGATCTTTAGGTGATGGCATAAAATAAACATGCCATGCGTTGATTCTTTTAGCCATTATAAAATAAAGTGAGAGCATAAATTAAATATGAGATGCAACCTCTTTATTATCTTGAAAGATTAAGTGATGACTTGAAACATAAACATGAAATACAAGCTTGGAAAATACATCTTTCAAGTTCTAAACTAAAAATCTTTGTTTTAGCATCATAAAGCATTATTCTTTAAAGTTTTGCATCAAGTGGAATTTTCAAGCTTTAGAGGCCTAACTTGTGATGGATTTACAACCCACCCTCAAGGTCCTCATCATCAAGCCATCATCTTAGTTCCACCTAGGCCATATGGTCGAATTGGTTAAAGAAAAATGAAGAGGAAAACCGAAATGAAAAGCTAAGGTAAGTTCATAATTTCATCATTTTGAGCTAAAAACACAACTCCTCAAAGCATAGAAATAAATTTAGAAACTACTCCCTACCTAATCTGAGTTGAAGAAGAGGAAGAGAACTTGATTTCTTGAAGTGAAATGAAACAAAATCTCTTTGAAAAATTGAAGAAAGAATTCAGCCAAAGAGGAGGAAGAAAAGTAAGTTTTTGGTGCTCCTAAAAACTAGTTATGAACAAAGCATTCCAAGACCACTCAAGCAAGCCTATTTATAGAAGATTTTGAGGCTTCTAATTGGCCAAAATGAGGAGGTAGTTGGCAGAATTTTACAGGAGAAATAAGGGAGGAAAAATCATTTTAGACAAAGTTGTATGAAATTAAGGAATTATGTCTCTTATGGTGACATTTTGGCATTTTGTTTTAGTGCAACTTTTGGCAATAATTCAGCTGCATAATAGCATCAATAATTTCATCCATTACAGCCCAAAGAAGTGAAATTTGTGTGTTCCATGCATTATTTAGGTGTAGGCAAGGTATTCATGTAATTTAGAGAATTTACGGTTAAGGGCTTAAGTGAATTAGTAAGCAATTTGGGTGTTTTTGAGCAATTTTGGGTTCTAATCAATCTAAATACATAATTTTGACTCTAGATTAATATTTAGAATTTAATAAGCTTTAATTTGAGCCTAATATTGCTTAGGTTTCGGTATACGAATCAAAAATCCCGAAATTCGCAAAACTGCCCAAAAATAGGGGCAAAATCGTACTTTTACTTAAAAACTGCCCGAGGCCACCCGAGCTTAACCAATGGTTAATCATGGCTTAAAAAAAAATTTTAAAACATTTTAGTGAGGTTCGGGTTCAGTCAGCACGCACATCGGAGTTAAAGCAATGCTTGGGCGTTTTGGTCATTTCGTGCGTCGGAACTCAAAATTGAGATCATACGCTCTATTAACACACATAACACAAACAATCCCTTATTATCATCAAAACATCCCCTTGAGAATAGGTGGGGCCCACGATCCTCATTTTCTGAGTAAAATAACTTCAGGGGCATTTTGGTCATTTTATATGTACAGAAATTCGGGATTTGCGACTCTCGCATGAATCGCTCCTAACCTCTCTTCTAATGTTATATTCCTTTATTGAGGATTGTTCGGCCTCAAATCTTATGTAATAATTACCTACAGTAATTCGGTAATTTCTAATGACAGTAAAAATTGGGGCGTTACATAAAAGTAACTTGCATTCACGTTTATTTTATGCTTTGCATAGCACGTTTACTTTCTATGCTATCACTAAACCCCAAGATAAAGAATGAACTTGCATAATGCACGTTTAAATTCCAAGCTTTGCATTTCGTGTTATATTTCAAGTCATCACTATACTCAAAGGCTAAAAATGAATGTGCATTTCATATCTACTTTAAGCTATCACTTTACTTTCTAATGAACTATAAAAACGGAATGCATGACACGTTTACTTTTATGCCATCACCTAAAAGTACTAGAGCTCAAAGACTTGCCCATTTCATCTTGAGAAAAGATAAATCAAGGGGGTATCCCCTTGAATATGTATTCAGCCATGTGGTAAAGATGGCTCAAGGATGAGTTCCACTAAATTACAAGGGCCTATAAGGAATGTCTTAGGATTTTCCTAAGCATAGAAGTACTTAACAAATGTTTTAATGAGATTCCAAGTTTTAATCTTATTCAAAAGCAAAATCAAATAGCTACTTTTCTATGTGTTTTATGATGGTTTTCGATAAGATAAATTAAGTTTTGAAGCCCCAAAAAGGTTCCAAGAGAAACTAGCTACCTATGTGCCTTGAAAAAGAAGTTTTCTAAATGATTTGATGATTACTAATTTTCGGATCTGCCTTAACAGTACCAGCCCCTTAAATTCTATTTTGGGTGGTCTAAATATGTTCAAATACCTTGCCAAGTATATGATAATTATTCTAGACATTTTGGAGCATGCCTAGTTACTTTAATTGCTTGAAATGTGAATTCTAGAACCCCATAGGTACAGAATTATAGATTCTGTTCCAGCCTAGTTAATGTCTATGGAATCACATTATATGATGTTTAGATGAGTGAGAGTGACTCATAATTGGTTTAGGTATGAATTATTGCATCATAGAAAAAGTCGGAAGTGAGAAAGGGCATAGAATGCATTTTCTAGAACACCCTAATTCATCTAATTTAGCTTACTGCCTAATGTTGTCCAGCCATAATTAATTAGGTTTTAGGACTTAATAAATTTTGGTAATAAGGTTAATTAATCCCTTAGAGGTGTAATGAAATAATTTGGAAGTTGAGGTTACTCGATTAAGGGTTTTCACTCTTAAAGGAAAGGTTTAAGCATTACTCTATGAATGATGAATTGGTGTTTACCTCATGACTTGTATGATGCTATGTGAACTATTATCCTTAAATGATAGTTTTATTATTGCATGTGATTGTTCTTCAAGAACTTAGAGATGCCTATGTTGTAATAATAGATATGTGACATGTATGGACTAAGTGACATCTCAATAAACATGCTAAGACTTAAGGTGACTTAAACTATGAGAAAATGATCCTTTGAACCACCAAACTAAGGGTGGAGATGAGGTGATTCTAGCCCCCTAGACCCGTACTCTAAGTTGGGACCTTTAACTTATCAAAAGGGATAAGTCCATGTGCTAGTGACGACTAGCATGGTATGAGCTCATAACCTATAAGTTTCTCCAAAGGGAGATCAGTTAGGGTGGCCCTAGGAAGAAAATGATGAGGTTTTAATGCCACCTAAAGTAACCAAGATAAATTACCATGTACCATGTTCCAAGAACTATGCTTCTATGTACCATGAATTATGAATTTATGTGCCATGATCCATGATAGTAGAAACCATGATTTATGATTTTACGTACCATGACTTATGATTCAAGTTTTATGACTTATAGACTACGTAACCAAGAAGTTTTAAAATTAAAAGGAATGGGCCTCAGAGTTTAACATTTGCGAACTTCATAATTGAACCATTATATGCCCACATTTTTACTAAGAAACCGAGGTTTCTGGAGATGTAGATGATGACACCTAGATAAGAGGAAAAACCCTACTGAGTTTCTTTAGTAAGAAATCTCACTCTCTCTACCTTTCTCTTTCCGTCACGTCTTCAGATTCGGATGGCGACGTTCGTGCTTTACATTGGGACACCTACATGGGAGTTCCACTATGATCTGGAGCACGGATCTTATCATTTTGAGGGCCGCCGCACAGTTCGTGTTTTCATGTTCCCTGGACGGCCATTTGCTCATCCTGTAGATAGCTATATTTTCTCACCGATGTCACCTTATGGTGACGATATGGTTTTGAGTGTGCTCGCACACGCAACGAGAGGATTCTCCGGGCCTACACTGTGGGCTCGGGCGCTGTACTTGAGTACGTACCTCGTTCGCAGCATTCAAAGGAGGACCCTTCAAAGGATCCACCCACCCATATGTATGGAGAGGACTCTGCCCCCACTCCCCTACGCATGCCAATGGGCAACGAGGAGATGGTCACCCAGCCATGGAGGGCCCGGATGCCCAAGATGCAACCCCGATGCAGAGGACATGTTCGAGTACCCACTCCTACTGAGCTTCGCCCATGGATTGGCTATGTCCCGCCTTACTAGTGACTTTGGTCGTATGGTTGGAGGGTAGTTCTTAGTGCATACACGACATGTAGTTAGGATAAACCTTCTTTTGTGTTGAGGTTATCCACCTTAGATGCACTTGGGTGTGGGTGTTTCCCTTCATGTTTTATTTATGATTTCATGTATTTCCTGTTTGATGATGTATTTGCTTCTCATGTACTGAACAATCCCGCCACTCTCGGTGGGCACCCTTTATATATTAATGTACGAGGTATTTCAATTATGTGTCCACAATGTTGTTTACTGAGCCTTTTCTATGTTTACATTTCCACATTTTACAATATCGCTTATTCGTTATGCGCGGCTCATACTTTATCAAAGTTTTGTTTAAAGAAAAAAAAATTTGGCTCATATTTTCATTAAGTAATTTTCAAAGTAATAGAACTAAGACAAGAAGTAATAACTAATATTTAGCCTCAGTACATACTAGTAGTATTGGGTTGAATATTAGGGTGTTACAGTGCGTAGGAGAGAAAGTGGCTAGTTGTACCTTTGTTCTTTTCTTTATGCTTTTATGGATAACTGTACCGCTCTAACCTTTAATGGTGAGCTTGATGCTACTCTAAGTATTTATGTTATGAGATGTACTATGGATTATCTACTATTGTTGGTGTACGCCTCCATGATGTTGTGATATGCTATGGTTTGTATTTACTTAAATCCATGAGTGCTTATGAATGTGTTTTGTTCCTTTTCGGCTTGTATGAGTAGTGCACGATGTAGTTCTACTAGAGTTGCTCGGCTCACATTGTCATCTCTTATCTCAAAAAAAAAATTTACCCATATTTTCGCTAAGTATTTTTCAAAAAAAATTTGAATTAAAAATCTAGAGCAAAAGAGTAATAACTAATAATTAACTTGAATAAATCCTAGGCGTGTTAGGTTAAATATTAGGGTGTTACACCTTCACATATTTGGTCAATTTTAACCCTTAAATGTTTGAATTTGTCCTTGGCACTAGAAATAGAGATTGTATCTCTTTGAATAAACTTTCCAACGACATCAAAATCACTTTAATAGAATATCTGTAGCTCTAGATATTGCGAAAATACTAACTGGAGGTTAAGTTGGACAGCATTAGGACATCAGCAACCTTTAATCTTGCAACTCAATTTTCATCAAGATGCTCTTAGAAATGGATTTTGAGCTAAACATGAAAGTTTTAGAAGACTTCTTGAGATTTCTGAAACATCTTTATTTGTCTCAATTGGATCCCTGTAGAGAGAGATACAGATTTTCCACTACAATATTTTATGCAAATGTTCTCAAATAAACTGAAGAACTTTTCTAGTCAGCTCCCAAATTCTCTCAAGTTGATCATTACTACAAGCTCCATGCAGAAAGCTCTCAGCCTTGTTCTTGAGATTTTGCATTTAATTCAAAGTTCTTGTATACAAAAACAATACTAAGGAGACAAGTTAAACATAATAGGCTTTAATCAAATAATCTATATAATAGTCAATGATTCTATAAAAAAATGAACAATGAGACACAAGTCAAAATCCTAATTAATTACATCAATGACATAGTAAAACTCATGCAAAAAACAAAGAATTAGAAGTAAGATAAGTGGCATAAATGCCTCTTATCATTTCCCTCAAGAGAGAAAAGGAATGCATGCAGCTTCACTTGGTTTTCATCCAACCCAAGCGACCTCATGTTTGAACAAACAACATGGAATTCCTTGAGGTGCTTATGTGGATCTTTACCCGCATGGCCATGAAACTTTGGAAGTAGATGTATGAGCCCATATTTAAGCTCAAAATCCACATCTAAGTCAGGATATAATTCCCGAGGGTTGCTGGTGCATGTCAGGAGCTACAAGCTCCTTAAGAGTTCTCCCTTGGTTCGCCATTGAGTTTCAGCTTCTTGAAACAATAACAGAAGAATTAGATAGTTCAGGAGAAGTATAAACAGTTTCTAAATCAAAGCTAGAATTAAATGAAAAAACATCATATGGTTTCCCATGTAACACCCTAAAAATTATTTAAAAAAATTAATTTGAGCTTTATTAGTCATAATTTCAAAAATCTAACAGTATTAACAATGATGAGGATAGTCCAATGGATTTGTAAAAAAAAATGAATAGTATTTTAGGGCCTGGAAATGCCCGGAACTAAGAAATTATAGGATTGAGATTAGAAATGGTAAGGAATGAGAATTTTAGACCTAAAATTAATTTTCAGATAATGTTTGATTACCTGAGTACGGTATTTTACCCGTTTGGTAAAATTTCGATGTGCGATTTATAACATCGAAAGATAGTTTAATTACTATAAATGGATAATGTATATCCATTCAAGACAAGTGGAGGGCTAAGATTTAATCTTGAGTTACAAGATTAAATCCTAGCCATCCATTTTACTTTCTTTCTTTAAGAACTATGAATTTATATTATATAATATCCATACTTTAATACACGATAACTATTAAACGAATCTTCCTTATCACTCTACAATGCATTTCTCGGCTAGCAAGAAAGAACCAGCCAACCTCCATTTTCTTTTCCTTCAAAGAGCTTGAAAACTTGATTTTGAGCATCCAAACAACTAACATACACTTGGTAAAACTTCAAACTCCTTTTTACTAAAGTTATTCTACTCATCACCACCTACAAAACTAACAGATTAGAATTTGAAACCATCACTTTTTCCACTTTGAGGGCTCACAATTTTTTGTTAAAGGAAGGATTTAGTGCTGTTGGTAAGTTTTGAAGTGAAGGAAAAGCATTCTAGAGCATCCTTTGAAGTTAAGAGCCGTAAATCTCCAAAAGTATGGCATTTTAAACTCTTTTACATTAAACTCTGCTTTTATGATTTGCCTACTGATTTGGATGAATATTTTTAGTTGGATTGGTTGATTATATATTGATATTGATGTATTAATTTTGGTAGAGCAGTTTGATGTTATGAAAAATGATTTTTGTTAAAAGAGAATTTGACATATGCTGCTGCATTTTCAGATTTCAACAGCATAGGGTTTGTTTACGAATTTTCTGGTTCAATTGTAGTCATTTTTGTAAGCTATAAAAATTATATGTTGAAGCTAACATATTATAGAAACTCTGAGAATTTTTGTGGTGCATGATAAGGACTTTTACTACCTAAGAAAAATCATGAACCGAAGTTGTAACTGTGCTGCCTCAGATATTGAAACTGAATCTGTAAAATTGTATAATTTTGTTACCAAAACAAATGATTGATTCATCCTTTGAAAATTTTACAGGAAGTTGATAACATATGCAGGTGTTGCAACATCCTAATTTTTAACCCAATACTCCTAGAACATATTTAGGTTAATCATTAATCTATTACGTCATAGTTTCCTCTTCTCTTTAAAATATTTAGCGAAAAATACAGGTAAATTTTTTTTTGAAATGTAAAAGCAAAGTGAGAGCCGCGCAACACAACGAACGATGAAGCACATAAAGAAATAAAACACAAAATCAAATAAACATCCTATGAACATCCAATTGTAAAGCATAAAACAAACTGCGTATATATATCATATGCCTACTCATGAAAAACGGGACTTAGTTGGTACATCATAAAACAAATACATCTGAAATGGAAATACAACAGAAAGGAAAATACAACCGAAAGCGTAAAAAGAGACTCTCCAATCTCAAAAGGGTGCACCTACACTAGATAACCCCTAAAACAACAGTAGGCTATCCTGATCTAGACAGAAGCTCAGGCACCAAAACAAGTATGCAGTCTCCTACTACGGACCTCTCTGGAAAGGAGGAACATATCCAATCCTTGGCAAGGAATCATCCTCACTCGTCCCCTGCACATCGGTTGTACGACGGTGGCCTCACTACCCTCTCCAAAGTCCATCGGTATGGTGCGAGAGGATCCCTCAAAAGGTACCTGGGTGGCGAAGTCCTCGGAAGGGTCTGTCTCTGAGAATGACTATAGGGAGCAAGACACGTACTGCGGGAAATCCCGAATAGCAGATGCGGTCAGTGGAATGCGGCGGATCCGTTCCTCACGGGGGCATGCATGCTCGAATACAAGGTCATCGCCAAACTGTGAAACGGGGGAGAAATAGTGGGTATGTACAAGATGAGCGAAGGGTCATCCAACAAAAATGAAGACACGAACAGCACATCGACCCTCAAAATGATATGATCCATGCTCTGGATCATAGTGCACCTCCCACGTCAAGGTATCCACGAAGACCACGAATGTCGCCATCTAAAGACGTGACGAAAAGAAAAGGTAGGGGGAGTTAGAATCTTGCTAAAGAATCTCCATAGAGTAACCTCCTATCTAGGTGACATCATCTACGTCCTCAGGAACCTTAGGTTTAGTGTATAAAATAGGTGAGCATGCATCAAGTTCATTTTTAAGCTTTAAAACATAGTTAGCCAAGGTCCGCCTATTTTAGAATGAATCTTGATGTTATGGATGCAACAAAAAAAGCATGAATACATGAAGATGCATCAAGTAGAAATCAATTAAGCATCCATAGAGAGATCAACATCATACAGGTGGCATAAAGTGGCATATACTTCTCATGTAAAACATTTCTCTTTCTGCAACTATCTGACATTCAAAGCATCATACTGTAACATAGGGATCACCCTAAAAAGACAATCGATCTGGGGGTGCTCGGCAGGACCGGTGTCACCTAGAACGTGTCACATCTCTAGGTTATGAGTTCATACCTTAACTAGTCGTCACTAGTTCTTACTTATCCTCTGATAAGCGTAATCATAATAATAATAATCATAACAAAACGCGTCGCACCAGTATCAAGTACACAATGAATATTGTCCTCTTTGGGGTGTTACGTATTGTCGTCCCCCTCAAGGATTTGTTTCTGGGGCGTTACGTATTGCCGTCTCCCAGAACGCGTTTTCATAGTACTATGTCACATTATAAAAAACTCATATCTTTTCAAAACTTTCAAAGTCCTCAAGTTTGTCAGAAATTCGGCAGCATAACTGTAGCACACTAAATTTCTTCCAAACCTTCTTTATGCCACATTCATATCTTTACATAGTCATTTATAATCATGTGTGTCATAATCATCATCATCATATGCATCATAAACATCTTAAACATCATACGCATCATATCATCGCAATTATTCATAAGGCATCATAGCATGAGCATCAACACATCAACATTATATACCTTCTCATAAGAAATCATATGCTCAAGGTACTCTCATAATAAAACATGTGTTCACATGAAACACTAAAGCTCATTATGCTCTTAAACCTATGGTGTCTTATGATTTGTCCCTTACGAGTCTTAAACTTGAGATATAATTATTCTAACGTCCGCTATTAATCTTTTATGCACCTATGGGTTCACAACTAATATCCTCACTAATTTTTATGCCTAGGAGCAAAACCAAACAGCCCCATACAGATCTGCCATTTTCTAAAAGTTGTGATTACGGGGTTCTAGAAACTACGTTTTAGACCCTTTTTACATTCCGTCTTCGCCTAAGGCGCTATAAATTAAATCTAAACCAATTATGAGGTATTCCTATGCCTTTGAAATAATTATAAACCATGTTTACTACATTATAAGGTTGCTGGACAGAATTAGAAAACTAATTAATCTAAGTGTTCTAGAATCGCATTTTTACGGTTTTCTAGTCACTAGTTTCTCTATAGGTGCTAAAAATCAATCCTACATCAAATGTTACCAAATTTTTCATGATTAATTAATCCTACATTGAATGTTAACACATTAAAATATTTTTGGCAGTGGCTAAGAGTTAATGGTCAAAAGCATGTTAAAACTCAACTTTATGATTTTTCTGTAAGACTAGTTTCTTTCCTAACATGCATAGAAAGGTTCCTACCTCAACATATGTAATTTTTACACATTCTAACATGCCAAAACATCATCATATAGGAGCAATCACACCATGGCAGAATCAAAAAGCATAGGTTCCAAAGAATACATAATCTCATATTTTTAAGACATATAAATTACTAGTTTCTCTTGGAATTGTTTTAGGACTTCTAAAACTCTTTGAAAACCATCTTATTTTACAAGAAGAAACTAAGAATGACCATAGGGCAGTAGCTTATGTAAAACATCCTTAGAAGAGCTTTAATTCGCAAATCTGATTGGTAATAACTTTATAAAACTCTTGAGGCCCAAAGAAAACCTTAGAACATAGATTGTTGGCTCTTGTGACTAGATGAAACTCACACCAAGTTCATCATCATCACATGGCCGAAATATGCATCCATGAGGATGTCTCCATAACCAACTTTACATGGCCGAAATATGCATCCATGAGGATGTCTTCATAACCAACTTTAACTTGAGATAAAAGGGCAAGTATTTGAGCTCTAGATTCTTTAAGTGATGGCAAAATATAGACGTGCTATGCATTCCATTTTATTCTTCATTATAAAGTAAAATAAGAACTTGAAAGTAAATATGCAAGGCTCAAAGGTAAATATGCAAAACTTGAAAGTAAATATGCAAGGCTCAAAAGTAAATATGCAAGTTCATTTTATCTACTAGGATTTAGGTGATGACTTGGAATGTAAATGTGAGATGCAAAGCTTGAAACTTAAATGTGATAATGCAAGTCTTTTTCTTTAATATTTAGAGTTTAGTGATGGCATAGAAAAGTAAATATGAGATACAAGAACTTGGAATGTAAATATGAGGTGCTAGCAATATAAATATGCAAGTTCATTTTTACATCTTTACTAGAGCTCTTACAAGACTTTAGAGGAACATAGGCCTTAACCCAAACTCATCATGACAAGATAAAGTGAATTTTAGAATTCCTATAACTCAAAACAACATTTCTTAAAAATAAAACCATAAGAGAGCTATATAACATTTTTATGAAAACTCAAGCTTTAGAGATTTCATTGTGATGAACATGAAGTCATCATCTAGAACTCTCATCATCAAGCTATCATGTTAAGCCATTTAACATGGATGGCCGAAAATTTAAAGGAAAGAAAAGGAAAAGAGTCGAAACCATGATTAAAGAAAGGAACCATTTTGGAACTCTAGAAACCATAATCTTGATTATGTATTAACACCAACATCATGAGCCCTCATCATTGAGTTTATAGAAACATCATCAAAGTTAAGTTTCTCAAGATCAAGCAAGAAGGAAACCAAAAACAACTTTTATTCAAGAACCAAGATCAAGCTTTAGAGGTTGCTCAAGTGATAAACATCATCATGAAATCCTCATCATCAAGCTCTTATTTCCAAGCCTTTTAAGGCTCTTGGCCGAAAAGAAAAACAAAGAGGAAGAAAGAAGTTCTAAAATATTCAAGAGAAACCATAAAGCACATAACTAAATAAGAAATTTTAATGGATGAAACACTTAAAATAAAATCCCTACCAAGTGATTGGAGGTTAAGATGAGTGAAGAAGTTGAAGAAGATGAACTCTTGAACTTTGAGAGAAAAGGACAAGCTCAAGTGCTTTGAAAACTCAAACTTGGCAAATGAACTAAAAGTGATTCAAGTTCATCCAAGCATGCTATTTATAGAGAAATGAAACAAATGAGAGGTGTAATGGAGGAGGAGGATTTCAGCCATGTCCCATGTGTTCCATGAGGTGAGATGTTGTGTCCTTGAAGCATGATGAGGTATGGTGAAAAGCATGGCTAGGTATGACCTAAGGTATGGTGCTAAGCATGGTTCTTTGTATGTTTGAATTTCAACATGTGATTGACAAATGGAGGGGGAAAGGTGGTGCCATTTTCTTTATGAAATGGGGGAGGAAGATCTTTCATTTAATTGTGGTTTAGAGGTGTGTTTAAGTGTAGCTTTGATTAAGCTTAGGATTAGGAATTTGTAAGTAAGTGTTTAGGTGAGGTAATGGTTAATTAGATACTTATAAGACTAGATTTAGGAGGTGTTCTTACTAAATTAATGGAGTCAAACTCCATTAACTAGGAATCTAATGCCAACACAATTCCTGGATTTAGGGAAATTTGAGAGAGAAAACACTATTCAAGATTCCAAGACTAGGAATCTTGAGTTTTAAAAAGAGATTTAGGTTTAATCTAAGCAATTTTAGGCCCTAATTAATTTTAATGACTTATTTTGACTCTAGAATAATTATGGAAATTAACTAATCTTCGATTAGAACCTAATATTGCTTAGGTTTGCTTAATTACGTCATTAAGCTCAAAAACACTATTCCAGGGGCAAAACCGTAATTTTGCACAAAAACTACCGGGACCACCGGGACTTAAACAGATACTTTTAAACTCGTGAAAACATCATTTTAAACCTTCGGGAAAAGTTTCGGCTCGAACGGCACTTTTACCCGCATAAAAGCGCTATAGGGGTATTTTAGTCATTTGGATCCGAAACTGCAGAAAACAAGTTTTTCATTTCCAAAATCACTCAAGGATCATCTAATCCCTTTCAAACATTGAGTTGACCATTCGAGGACTGCTGAGCCGGCTATCCTCGAATTCTGGGCAGAAAATGACCTCAGTGGCATTTTGGTCATTTTTCTCTCAGATAGAAAATCGGGGCATTACAGGTGTAACTGTGAATTTTATTTTGAATTGATTCAATCATTTGCTAGGGTTAAAAATTATGAAAATCCTAATCTGAGCTATGTATACATGGTCTCTAACCCCTAAATTTGTACAATTTATGTAAACTTGGTTAGAGAACTCTAATTTCTGGTAAATTTTTACAGGATCTTTTAGACACATTGAGGTGTCATGGCGAATTTTTATAGCCTCTGAATTGGTTATTGGATGTGAAAAATAAATCTTGCTACTTAAGTGAAAAATCTGCTATTGTGCTAGAAAATGAATTGATGCTTTGAATTGATGAAATAATGACATCTTGTACTAGCATAACATGAGTACATGAATATAAATATGAATAATTGAGCATGAGAACTTATTAATGAGGTTAGGCACACCTAGATATGAATACTCCTTATAATTGTGTGCATGTAAGAGAAAAGCATAAGATTGCATTTCTTGGACTGGAGAAAGTAAATCCGGTTTGTCAGAGAAAGTAAATCTGATTACCAAGAAAAGCATGAGAGTATATATTTCTTGAGCTGGAAAAAGTAAATCCAGTCTTTCTAGGAAAGTAAACCTGATGAAAAACATGAGATTATCTGTCTTGGGCTGGATAAAGTAAATCTGGTCAGTTGGGGAAAGTAAACCTGATTACCCTTGAACTAAGTCGGGGAAAGTAAACCTGGCTAGGAATAGGTCTATGTGAGAATTAGAGAAAGTAAATCCAATGATCATGTATAGGAATAAGCTCAGTCCTGAAAAGCAATCTATTACCAATTATTGCCACGCTAGGGACGACAGTGCATAACGCCCAGACGTGACAAGATTAGTCAAGGGCCAAGACAAGTTGAGGTAGAAATTGTTTTAAGTAGTCTTTTATCTTATGTGCTAAGTGAAGAATTTTAGTATCGATATTGAGGCCAATATGTTTAAGTGTGATTTTGGCAGCATATAGTTTATATGAAAATTAGTAGTATGATACATGATTGAATAATAAAAGCTACACACTTCAGAAGAACGATTTTAGAACTTTAAAATGAATCATTAATATGTATTGTATAATCACATTTTCTTGATAAACCAAAGTGGCTGGGACGATGACAATGACATTATGATTATATATTTGTGGAATTGCCCTACTGAGAATTGTATAATTCTCACCCCTATACGTTTTATGTTCATGTGTCGTCTCCAGGTTGATCTAGAGAACTATGGGGCTGCTATACAAAGAAAACTCGAGATTGCAGTAGTTTAGTAGTTGATGCTTTTCTTATGTGGTAAAAAGTCATAGGTATATGTGTAGGCAAATGTAATAGAGATTGTATATGTATTAAAGCTCACAGTAGAGCTTCCTTATGTAATTGAATTTATAGGAAATAATTGTTTTGTATCTTTGTTATATATTTTAGTCAAATTACGCTAGTTATTACACAAACCCATCGAATTTGCTATAGTTATTTAAGAAAGGTCTGCTAATTTATAAGTAACAACTCTCAAGTCTGATGTCATGATTTAAGGATGACGTTGCACTTGGGAGGATGTTACATCCTATGAATGAACAATTATCTCCTAGTCTGTCTCAATTGCCTAAGAGTTCTCTCAATATCAATATCAAAATGGGTTAACTGAGGATTAGGTTGGGTGATGCGAGCTGTCACGACTCATAAACAAATTAAAATTTATAAAGTACCAAGTTGCACTAAAAATGTAGTAAAAGGCATAACTCAGGTGGTCTTTCAAGGAAATATTACTAGCCAATTAGAAATTAGGAGTTTTGAAATTGTTGTAATAATAAGAATTAATAGAGAAAATTATATGAGAAGAATTACCTGCACAAGGAGTTCTTTAGATTAAGAATTTTTTAATCATTAGTTCAAAGGATTAATTCATGGCGATAGTTACTTTTATTAATTATGCAACCACACAACAATGATGCAATTCTACTTAGCAGTCACACAATCGCACTTCCACTAAGCGTTTGACTAACAGATGCACTAGTAATCCATAATCATGGTTCTATGAGCCTATGCTAGTTTAATTACTAATTACAGCAACCTAATTCCCAAACGGAGTTAATTCCAATCCACACAATCAGGCAATTCTCAAAAATATATTGCAATAATTGACTTAACAGATATTAGAGAGAGATGATAGGAAGGAGAAAAAAACCAACCATAAATTGCAATTAAGAATAGGAACCTCAAGAACAATCTTAATCCTTAGTTATCCATGCACAAGGTAAAAAAATTGCTCCTCCATAGGTGGAGGATCCAATCAGTGTTAAAGAAAGTACAATGGTAATCCCAAACAGAAGCCAAAACAAGGATTGGAAGCTGAAAAACCTAGAGAAAGAGTAGTGAGATGAAGAAAGCGAATGTAAAGAGAATAGAGAGAGTAGAGGCCGTCTTCGAGCCAATGTGTAAGATCCCTTTAACCTAGGTTACATACGTATATATAACACTCCATGAAGACCCCTAGTAGTTGTGGCAGCCCTAGAGCCAAATTGCTGAAAATTTGCAGCCATGTTCTCAAAAAAAAGCACTGGCCTTTGCTAGAATCTTATCCAAAAGTGCCCCTTACTAGCAGCGTCTATCATACATTTATTAGCAGGTACTAACCCCTCATAAAAGTACTGATGGAGGAGTTGCTCCGGAATTTGATGGTTGGGGCAGCTTGCACAAAGGAGCTTAAAACACTCTCAATACTCATAAAGAGTCATATGACTAATGGATCCCAGATATCTCATTTCTGATAGTAGCTACTCGAGAGGCGGGAAAATACTTCTCCAAGAAAAGTCTCTTCATCCCTATCCAACTATTTACAATCTGTAACATCCTAATTTTTAACCCAATACTCTAGAACATATTTAAGTTAATCATTAGTCTATTACTCTTTTAGTCTCATTCTTTAAAACCTTTCATTAAAATACTTAGCGGAAGATACGAATACATTTTTCTTTTTCGAAACTTGAAAAACAAAACGCGAGCCACACGCTAACCTAATGTTTGTCATAACCACATTGTGCAAGAAAAGTAATCACACATAACAATCATAATATCATCACTCCTTCATAAATACATAAATTACTAGCGTCATTGTACCATTATTTACATCAAAATACGCCTATATATATGAAGTGATCCTTATCCACCTATGAGGTTGGATAAGTATCAATCCAAAAACTAAGCTATCTATGCTTCCGCAGCGATCCTTTGCTCCGTTTGCTAGTGTGACTCTTAAGCATGAGCCTTAGAAGAAGTCATGAACCTCGTTGTAATCCTTGTCTAGAGACGACATAGAAGAAGAGAAAGGGATGAGAAACTCATTCAAGATTCTCAGTAGGGATTCCCGACGCTAACATAAGTATCATCGTCATCGTCCCCAGCCATCTCGATTTAATTATGAAAAAGGTGTACATGCATAAGGTTTGGTTTTAGACTTTTCAAATCTATTTATCCAAAGTGGGTGTCTTTTAGTATGAGTCTTAATGACATGAATGCAATAGATATTCGATGAATGCATGGCAATACCATATGCACTTTAACATGAAAATCATAGTACTTGGGCACATCATAAGGAAACATAAATCATATACGTGGCATAAAAGGCATAGTACTTTTCATGTGACATCTTTCTCATAAGTCAAACTATTGAGTTCTTTTTCTTTAAGACCACCCTCTTAACATATCCACCAAAAGTCCAACCGACTAACCGGCCCAACGATAATCTGGTCACCAAACTACATCTCACCTATCGCCTAGGAATGAGCTCAATCCTAACTAGTCGTCATTAGATTTAATATGGGCTAATAGAGGGGGTATACATAACTTTCTTGGATCACCTATCTTAGGATCATTTCCTTCTTTGAAACGCTCTACTGGTATCTAGTACACAATGAATTGCCCACTTTGGCAAGCTCAATGTCAATACCCTTATGAATTTGTTTCCTCCCCACCGTAGCGGGAGGAATGCGTCTTAGTGTTACGTCACATCTGTTCTGGGGGTGCTCGGCCGAACCGGTGTCACCCAGAACCTTTCCTGAGGGTGCTCGACCGAACCAGTGTCACCCAGGAGTTTTCGCAAACTTTTCTCAAATTCTCAAGTTTGATGGGAAATTTGGCAGCGTAACGGCGTACACCGGATTTCCTTCAAACTTACTTTATGCCACGAAACTTATAGGACATGCATAGCCATTCAACATCATCATAAGACATCAAGTCATATAGTCAAACTCATCATAGCATATATGTCATCACATCATTGTTTTAACGTTCTCAAAAGATAGTATACTCCTAACCAGTTTGCCGGAATCAAGGGTCGGGCTCAGCTAATGCATATGCTACGCTCAAGTCATCCTCATAATCAATCATACATCTACTAGAAGTCATAAGGTTCATTATGTCTTGGGACCTATGGTGTCTTATGCTTTGACCTTTACGGGTCTTTAACTTGAGGTATAATTATTCTAACATTCGCTATCAACCTTTTATGCACCTCAGGATTCTCAACTAACAATTCTTACAAATATTTATATCCATCACTGAATCTGGATAGCATCATGCTCTAAAGGCAAAGTTTACATCTTGTGATTACGGGGTTTTAGAAACTACATTTTAGACCCTTTCTGAGTTTCATCTTCGCCTAAGGCGCTATTAATTAAATCTAAACCAATTATGAGGTGTTCCTAAGCCCTTGAACTAATTATAAATCATGTTTACTACATTATAAGGGTGCTGGAAAGAATCAGAAAATTAAAAGTTCTAAGAGTTCTAGAATTGCATTTTTTACAGTTTTCTAGTTGCTAGTTTCTCTATAGGCTCTAACAATCAATCCTACCTCATCATATATCATTTTCACACATTCGAACACATCAAAACATCATCATACAACAACAAACACATCAAGGCAGAACCAAACTATTCAAGTTCAAAAGGACACATAATTTGACATTCCTAAAGCATATAAGTTGCTAGTTTCCTTTGGAATCATTTTAGGACTTCTAAAACTCTTTGCAAAACATTTTATTTTATCAAGAGGCTGAAAACAACCTTAGGTCCATAACCAATTTAATTCTTCTTTAGAAGAGGATTAAAATCATAAATCTTGTTGGTCATAACTTTATAAAACTCATCAAGCTTAAAGAAAATCCTAGAACATAGATTGTTGGCCCTTGTAACTAGATGGAACTCATTCCAAGCTCATCGTTATTACTTGGCCAAAATTATACATTCAAAGAATGCTTCCTTTTTAAACTTTAACTTGAGATAAAATGGGCAAGTCTTTGAGCTCTAAGGTCTTTAAGTGATGATAAAATATAAACATGCTATGCACTTCATTTTTATTCTTCATTACAAAGTAAAGTGAGAACTTTAAAGTAAATATGCAAGACTTGGAAATAAATATGCAAGGCTTGAAATTTAAATATGCAAGGCTTGAAAGTAAAAATGCAAGACTTGAAATAAATATGCAATGCAAGTTCATTTCTTTATTTTAGTGCTCTAGGCCCAGCAACAATCGACTTTAAGGCCGAAATAGAAAGGCTTTAAGAATTAATTAGGTGATAATGCAAGTCTTGTTTTAATCTTTGAGTCCTTAGGTGATGACTTGAAAATAAAGATGCAAAGCAAGAATATAAACATGAGTGCAACTTCAAAATAAATATGCAAGTTCATTTATATCTTATTAGAGCTCATTCAAGACATTAGAGGAACTTTAACCTTAACCCAAACTCATCATGATAAGAAAAAGTGAGGTCTAGAGTTCTTAGAACTCAAGATAAAATTCCTTAAAAATATAACCATAAATGAACTTTATAACACCTTTATGAAAACTCAAGCTTTAGAGATTTCATTGTGGTGAACATAAAGTCACCAACTAGAACTCTCATCATCAAGCTATCATGAGGGTTCATCCAACAATTGTTGGCTGAAAATTTTAGAGAAAAAGAAAAGGAAAGAAACCGAAACTTAAGAGCAAGAAAGAACCATTTTGAAACTCTAGAGACCATGATCTTGATGATTATTAACATTGACAATATGGGTCCTCATCATTAAGTTCACGTAACCATTTTAAAACATCATCAAAGTTAAAGATTTCAAGGTTCAAGAAAGAAAGAATTATAAACATTTTCAACTCAAAAACAAAGATCAAGCTTTAGAGGTTGTTCAAGTGATGAACATCATCATGAAACCCTCATCATCAAGCTCTCATTCCTTTGTTTTCAAGGGCTCAAGGCCGAAAATGAAAAGGAAGAAAAGAAGAAAAGAAGTTCCAAAAGATTCAAGAAAAACCATAAAACACATAACTAGATTAAGAACTTAAATGAAAGAAACACTTGAAAGAAAATCCCTACCAAGTGATTGGAGGTTGAGATGAGTGAAGAGGATGAAGAAGTTGAAGAACTTGGACACTTGAACTTTGAGAGAAAAAGAAAACTTTAGAGTGCTCTTTGAAGACTTACACTTAGCAAATGAACCCAAAAATGATACAAGTTCACCCAAGCATGTTATTTATAGAGAAATGAAACAAATGAGGAGTGTTTGGGGAGGGAATGGCTTCGGCCATTTACAGCCATAACGAGGAGAAAAATATCTTCTCCAAGGCATGGTTCAAGGCCTGGTGGAAAGCATGGCTAGGTATGGGTTCAAGTATGGTGCAAGTATGGGTCAATCATGGTTCTTTGAGTGAGAAACAAATCAACATGTGATGTAAATAGGGGAGAAGGTGGCCAAAATGCATCAGCCATGGGGGAGGATTTCTTGCATTTTAATTGTGGTTTAGAGTTGTTTTTAGGTATATCTTTGATTAGAATTAAGATTAGGAGTTTGTAAGAAAGTGTTTAGGTGAGAAAATGGGTAATCAAGGTTGTCAAGACATGTTTAAGGAGTGGCCTTGCATCATTAGTGAGTTATAAATTCATTTTAGTTCATAAACAACTCTAGACACAATTCCATGATTTAAGGAATTGAAAAGAGAAAATACTATTCAAGATTCCAAGATTGGAATCGAGTTTTAAAAAGAGATTTAAGTTTAATCTAAGCAATTTTAAGTTCTAATTAATTTTAATAGCTTATTTTGACTCTAGATTAATTATGAAAATTAATTAATCTTCGATTAGAGCCTAATACTGCTTAAGTTTGCTTAATTACGTCATTAAGTTCAAAAATACTATTCCAGGGGCAAAATCATAATTTTGCACTAAAACTGCCTAGGACCACTGGGACTTAAACAGATACCTCTAAACACTTGAAATTACCTTTTTAATCCTTTGGGAAAAGTTTCAGGCTCAAACGGCACCTTTACCCACGTAAAAACACTATAGGAGTATTTTGATCATTTTGACCTAAAACTGTAGAAAACGAGATTTCGTTTCTGAAATCACTCAAGGATCATCCAATCCCCTTCAAACATTGAGTCGGCCCTTCAAGGATGGCCGGGATGGCTTTCCTCGAATTCCGGACAGAAAATGACCTCAGGGGCATTTTGGTCATTTTCCTCTCAGACAGAAAAATCGGGGCGTTACACAATCCCATGTGGCAAATTGAAAAACCAATTTTCTGCAGCACCCTCTATGGAAAAAGGGAATGCTCAGAGCTTAATATCATCCATCTCTACCCCATTAGGTCTTATGCCAAAACACACCAAGTGTAGCTTCTTTAAATGCTAGTGGGAGTCTTCTCTAGACGACCCATGGAACTTGGGCAGAGCATGAACTATATACCCCTTAAGTTCAAAATCATTGTTAAGCCTTGGGTATGTAATGGCCAAAGGCTGCTAGGTGAAATCAGGAGCGATGAGCTCCCTCAGTGTATGCTGTCATTCTCCCATGTTTGTTGTATCACTTGAAACACTAAACAAAGGATCAAAATACTCATATGGTTCTGCTTGTTGACGTTTTGCCTGTCTGATTTTTCTCAAAGTTTTCTCAATCTCAGAGTCAAGAGGTATCAAATTTCCAGCAAATAGGAAACGCCTCGTACAAGGGAACATAACTTTTTTTTTTTTGCAGAATAAAATAGATAATAGAAAATAAAAAAATAATAAATAAAATAAAATAAAATAAAAAGTGGAATAAAATAAAAATAGAAAAAAAACTAAGTTTTAATTCCTTCCCAGCAACAGTACCAAAATTTGAACGAAGGTTGTTACCTACCTCTTCAAATTAGAATTTATTTTAATACTAAGTTACAAAAATAGTATAGTAAGGAGCACAACTTAGGTCATCTCTCAAGGAGGTTTTAATACATAGTTGGAAAGGTTTGGTGTAACATCCTAATTTTTAACCCAATACTCTATAACATATTTAGGTTAATCATTAGTCTGTTACTTCATAGTTCTCATTTAACTTTGAATTACTTAGCGAAAAATACGGGTAATTTTTTTTTGAAATAAAAGTGAGAGCCGCGTGATGCGATAAACAGTAAACCATGTATGGTAAACGAATGTCTCACAACATCATAACATAAGGCACACCATGAGTAACACTGAAGATCATCTCATATATATATATAATTTGCCCACTTATAAGTGTGGGACTTAGTTTAGTACAGGGGAAATGCATAAAAGAAAATACACATAAAACATGAACATAATCTACTCCCCTACCCGAGTGCACCTAATAGGATAACCTCTAAACAAAAGAAGGTTTATCCCCATCTAAGTGGTGTGTGCTCTAACCGGGTACTCCATCGGTCGATCGTCACCTCCTACTGACGTCCGTCTTGTGAGCGAGGCAAGTATCCGGGAAACTGTGCGAGCTCCTCGGGCGTAAAGAGGCGGAACGGGGATCGAGAGTGACCCCCGCGGTGTGGCCGCATCTCCGGTCGCCGTGCAAGTCGGGGCTGAGTCACGGTATCCTTACTGCCCTCCCTCATCAATGGTGGAGAGGGCGAGCTCGCTATACGGATGAGTAGGCGGGTCCTCGGACGGGTCGGTCTCCGAGAAGTAGGTCCGGGGCACGTAATCGGGATAGTCTCGCCTGGCTAAGGCGGCGGTGTGCATGCGGAGCACTCTCTCGTCATGCGTACGCGCGCGCTCAAAAACCCGCTCGTCGTCGCCATAGGGTGCAGTCGGGGAGAAGCGATGGGTGTGCACGGGATGAGCGAAGGGGCGTCCTACGAACATGAAAACCCGCACCGCACCGCCTCAAAATGGTATGACCCGTTAGCCGGGTCATAGTGCACCTCCCATGTCGGGGTGTCCACGAACACTACGAACGTCGCCATCTGAAGACGTGACGGAAAGAAAGAGATAGAGGAGTGAGAATCTTGCTAAAGAATCTCAGTAGGGCCTCCTACTACCTAGGTGTCATCATCTACGTCCTCAGGAACCTTGGGTTTATTTATACAAAATGACTGAGCATGAATTAGGTTCCTTTTAGACTTTAAAATATATTTTAGCCAAGGTCCATTCATTTTAGGATGATCTTAATGTCATGAATGCAACATAATAGAAAATGTATGCATGGCACTACCTAATGCACATACATAAAACATAACATCAAGCATCATCATTCTTGGTGGCATAAAGTGGCAATAGTAACATTCATATGGGACAAAACTTAGTGACATAATCATAATCATGAAACTTCTCTTCCTCATGGGCCACCCTAAAAGACAATCGAACTGGGGGTGCTCGGCCGAACCGGTGTCACCCAGAACGTGTCATACATCTAGGTTATGAGCTCATACCTTAACTAGTCGTCACTAGTTCTTACTTACCACTTAACGAAAAGCGTATCATAATTCATAAATCCCGACTATCTGAGTACGAGTCAGGGGGCAAACCTCTTAGGGGTGCTCGGCCGAACCGGTGTCACCTAAGAGTATAAAATGGTACCGATGTCACATGAGTTCTATGGAGGTGCTCGGCCGAACCGGTGTCATCCTAGAACCCATCTTAGTACCTTAATTTTCAAAATCTCTTTAAGTCCCCAAATTTGTTGGAAATTCGGCGGCACAACGGTCATTACACCGAATTTCCTTCCAAATTTGCTTTATGCCACATTAACATATAATCTCATAACTTCCTCATATGAATAACATCATCATCATTAGCATACTTCATCCATCATCATAAAACATCCAAACGCTTACCCTTACGGTAGCTTATGCTTTGACCCTTACGGGTCTTAATCTTGAGATATAGTTCTCTACATCCGTCGTTCATATTTTAAGCACCTAAGGCTCATAATTAAACATCATTCATAATCCTCTCATTTTACTTTTAAATCTGAATAGCATAGGGTGGAAATCCTAACATGTGAATACGGGGTTCTAGAACTTACGTTTTAGACCCTTTCTTGGTTCCGTTTTCGCCGAAGGCGCTATATATTAAATCTAAATCAATTATGAGGCATTCCTATGCTTAAGGACTAATTATTAATCATGTTTACCATGTTGTAAGGGTGCTGGACAGAATCCAGAAAATTAAATGTTCTAAGAGTTCTACATTTGCATTTTTACGGTTTTCTAGTTACTAGTTTCCCCATAGGTGCTAGAATTCAATTCTAACTCAAATGATGCCAAGTTTTTCATGTCTAAACAATCTAAATCTGATTATGTCCCCATTAAAACAGTTTGGAAAAGTTCCATAAACAAATGGGTCAAAACTATGTTAAATTCTAGCTTTACGGTATTTCTAGTTAGCTAGTTTCTTACCTATCATGCATAGGATCGCTTCTACATCATCATATGATATTTTTACACATTCCAACACATCAAAACATCATCATATAGCATCACATTCATCACATCAGAACCGAAAACATTTAACTTAAATGAGAGAGTTAAATTGACATTTCTAGGTACATAAGTTAACTAGTTTCTCTTGGAATCAATCTAGAACTTCTAAAACTCTTTGCAAAACATTTTAATTCATCAAGAGGCTAAGTGAAGCCTTAGGTCACTGACCAAAACATATTCCATCCCCTAAAAGATAATAAAATCACAACTTGTGATGACATAACCTTATAAAGATTTGTAAAGCTTTGAGGAAAAACTTAAACATAGACTATTGGTCCTAGTAGCTAGATGGAAACTCATTGTGAGTCCATCATCACTACTTGGCCGAAATTATACATCCAAGGAATACATTCGCATTTAACTTTAACTTGGACTGAAATGGGCAAGTCTTTGAGCTCTAGGTTCTTAAGTTATGACATAAACTAAACGTGCTCATGCTTTTTGTTTTTAATCTTGCTTACAAAGTAAAGTGATGACTTAAAATTAAATATGCAAGGCATAACTTAAACGTGCAAGCTTGAAAGTAAATATGCGAGGCATAAACTTAAACGTGCAAGCTTGTAGGTAAATATGCATGGTTCAATTCTTTATTTTAGTGCTCTTGGCCCAACAACAATCGACTTTAAGGCCGAAATAGATAGGCATTCGAGAAATTAATTATGTGATAATGCAAGTTCAATTCTTTATTTTAGTGCTCTAGGCCCAACAACAATCGACTTTAAGGCCAAAATAGAAAGGCTTCGAGAATTAAATTAAGTGATGATACAAGTTCCATTTTAATCTTTATGTTCTTAGGTGATAGCTAGAAAGCAAAGATGCATAGCAAGAATGTAAATATGGATGTAAGCATAAAATAAATTATGCAAGTTCATTTCATCTTTCTAGAGCACTTACAAGACTTTAAAGGAATTTAAAAACCATAACCCAAACTCATCCAAACAAGGTAAAGTCAAGCTTAGAGTTCTTAAAACTCAACATAATATTTTTAGGAAATCAAACCATGAAACTTAGAAAATTAATGGATTTGGCCGAAATCATCAAGAAGAAAAGGAACATTTTAATACTCTAGAGTTCATGATCTTGATGATACATTAACACCAACATCATGAGTCCTCATCATTGAGTTCATAGAGCCATTTTAAAACATCACTAAAGCTAAAGTTCTTAAGAGTTCAAGAAAAGAAAAACTAAAAACATTTTTGCTCAAGAACAAAGATCAAGCTCTAGAGTTTGTTTCAAGTGATGAACATCATCATGAAACTCTCATCATCAAGCTCTCATTCCTTTGTTCTCCAAGGCCTATGGCCGAAAATGAAAAGGAAAAAGGAGTGGAAATGAAGTTCTAAAGAGAAACAAGAGAAACTATGAACATCAAGCTTGAAACAAGAACTTTAAAGAAAAGAATACATGAAAGAAAATCCTTACTTGGTGTGATGAACTTGAAGATAGAAGAAGAAGATGAAGAAGATGAAGAACTTGAGGAACTCCAAGAACTTGAAGAACACTAGAACTTTTGAGAGAAAAGGAAAAGCTTTGAGTGCTCCTAAACTTAGCAAATGATCTAAAAGTGGTGCAAGCTCCTCAAGGCATTCTATTTATAGAGAAATGAAACAAATGGAGGGTGTGAATGGTGTAACATCCTAATTTTTAACCCAATACTCTAGAACATATTTAGGTTAATCGTTAGTCTGTTACTTCATAGTTCTCATTTATCTTTGAATTACTTAGCGGAAAATACGGGTAATTTTTTTTCGAAATACAAAGTGAGAGCCGCGTGATGCGATATAACTTGCAACGGACAAAACATACATCTCATAACGTCAAAGCATAAAGCATAGAAGGACACATCATGAGAGACACTGAATAACATCTCATATATAATTATAATTTGCCCACTTATAAGCGTGGGACTTGATTTGGTACATGGAAGTACATGAAAGAAAATACAACATAAACATAAACATAATCTACTCCCATACCCGAGTGCAACTAATAGGATAACCTTTAAACAAAAGAAGGTTCATCCCCATCTAAGTGGTGTGTGCTCCAACTCGGGGACGTGCGCGCTCGAACACCAGGCCATCGCCAAAAGGTGAGACGGGGGATATACGATGGGAATGTACAAGGGGAGTGAAGGGTCGACCCATGAACATGAATACTCTGACTGTGCATCGACCCACAAAATGGTATGATTCGTGGTCCGGGTCATGGTGCACCTCCTATGTCGGTGTGTCCACGAACATTACGAACGTCGCCATTTGAAGACGTGACGGAAAGAAGGAGATAGAGGGAGTGAGAATCTTACTAAAGAATCTCAGTAGGGCCTCCTACTACCTAGGTGTCATCATCTACGTCCTCAGGAACCTTGGGTTTATTTATACAAAACGACTAAGCATGTATTAAGTTCATTTTAAACTTAAAAATATATTTTAGCCAAGGTCCATTCATTTTAGGATGATCTTAATGTCATGAATGCAACATAATAGAAATTGTATGCATGGCACTACCTAATGCACATACATAAAACATAACATCAAGCATCATCATTTTTGGTGGCATAAAGTGGCAATAGTAACATTCATATGGGACAAAACTTAGTGACATAATCATAATCATGAAACTTCTCTTCCTCATGGGCCACCCTAAAAGACAATCGAATCGGGGTGCTCGGCTAACGGTGTCACCCGTAACGTGTCATACATCTAGGTTATGAGCTCATACCTTAACTAGTCGTCACTAGTTCTTACTTACCACTTAACGATAAGCGTATCATAAATCATAAATCCCGACAATCTGAGTACGGGTTAGGGGGCAATTCTCTTAGGGGTGCTCGGCCGAACCGGTGTCACCTAAGAGTGTAAAATGGTACCGATGTCACATGAGTTCTATGGAGGTGGTCGGCCGAACCGGTGTCATCCTAGAACCCATCTTAGTACCTTAATTTTCAAAATTTCTTTAAGTCCCCAAATTTGTCGGAAATTCGGCGGCACAACGGTCATTACACCGAATTTCCTTCCAAATTTGCTTTATGCCATATAAACATCTAACCTCATAAATTCCTCATATGAATAACATCATCATCATTAGCATACTTCATGCATCATCATAAATCATCCAAACGCTTACCCTTACGGTAGCTTATGCTTTGACCCTTACGGGTCTTAATCTTGAGATATAGTTCTCTACATCCGTCGTTCATATTTTAAGCACCTAAGGCTCATAATTAAACATCATTCATAATCCTCTCATTTTACTTTTAAATCCGAATAGCATAGGGTGGAAATCCTAACATGTGAATACGGGGTTCTAGAACTTACCTTTTAGACCCTTTCTTGGTTCCGTTTTCGCCGAAGGCGCTATATATTAAATCTAAATCAATTATGAGGCATTCCTATGCTTAAGGACTAATTATTAATCATGTTTACCATGTTGTAAGGGTGCTGGACAGAATCCAGAAAATTAAATGTTCTAAGAGTTCTACATTTGCATTTTTACGGTTTTCTAGTTACTAGTTTCCCCATAGGTGCTAGAATTCAATTCTAACTCAAATGATACCAAGTTTTTCATGTCTAAACAATCTAAATCTGATTATGTCCCCATTAAAACAGTTTGGAAAAGTCCCATAAACAAATGGGTCAAAACTATGTTAAATTCTAGCTTTACGGTATTTCTAGTTAGCTAGTTTCTTACCTATCATGCATAGGATCGCTTCTACATCATCATATGATATTTTCATACATTCCAACACATCAAAACATCATCATACAGCATCACATTCATCATATCAGAACCGAAAACATTTAACTTAAATGAGAGAGTTAAATTGACATTTCTAGGTACATAAGTTAACTAGTTTCTCTTGGAATCGATCTAGAACTTCTAAAACTCTTTGCAAAACATTTTAATTCATCAAGAGGCTATGTGAAGCCTTAGGTCACTGACCAAAACATATTCCATCCCCTAAAAGATAATAAAATCACAACTTGTGATGACGTAACCTTATAAAGATTTGTAAAGCTTTAAGGAAAACTTAAAACATAGACTATTGGTCCTAGTAGCTAGATGAAAACTCATTGCAAGTCCATCATCACTACTTGGCCGAAATTATTCATTCAAGGAATACATTCACATATAACTTTAACTTGGAATGAAATGGGCAAGTCTTTGAGCTCTAGGTTCTTAAGTTATGACATAAACTAAACGTGCTCATGCTTTTTGTTTTTAATCTTGCTTACAAAGTAAAGTGATGACTTAAAATTAAATATGCAAGGCATAACTTAAACGTGCAAGCTTGAAAGTAAACATGCGAGGCATAAATTTAAACGTGCAAGCTTGAAGGTAAATATGCATGGTTCAATTCTTTATTTTAGTGCTCTTGGCCCAACAACAATCGACTTTAAGGCCCAAATAGATAGGCATTCGAGAAATTAATTAGGTGATAGAGCAAGTTCAATTCTTTATTTTAGTGCTCTAGGCCCAACAACAATCGACTTTAAGACCGAAATAGAAAGGCTTCGAGAATTAAATTAAGTGATGATACAAGTTCCATTTTAATCTTTATGTTCTTAAGTGATAGCTAGAAAGCAAAGATGCATAGCAAGAATGTAAATATGGATGTAAGCATAAAATAAATTATGCAAGTTCATTTTATCATTTCTAGAGCTCTTGACAAGACTTTAAAGGAATTTAAACCATAACCCAAACTCATCCAAACAAGGTAAAGTCAAGCTTAGAGTTCTTAAAACTCAACATAATATTTTTAGGAAATCAAACCATGAAACTTAGAAAATTAATGGATTTGGCCGAAATCATCAAGAAGAAAAGGAACATTTTAAAACTCTAAAGTTCATGATCTTGGTGATATATTAACACCAACATCATGAGTCCTCATCATTGAGTTCATAGAGCCATTTTAAAACATCACTAAAGCTAAAGTTCTTAAGAGTTCAAGAAAAGAAAAACTAAAAACATTTTTGCTCAAGAACAAAGATCAAGCTCTAGAGTTTGTTTCAAGTGATGAACATCATCATGAAACTCTCATCATCAAGCTCTCATTCCTTTGTTCTCTAAGGCCCATGGCCGAAAATGAAAAGGAAGGAGGAGTGGAAATGAAGTTCTAAAGAGAAACAAGAGAAACTATGAACATCAAGCTTGAAACAAGAACTTTAAAGAAAAGAATACATGAAAGAAAATCCCTACTTGATATGATGAACTTGAAGATGGAAGAAGAAGATGAAGAAGATGAAGAACTTTGAAGAGCTTGAAGAACTTGAAGAACACTAGAACTTTGAGAGAAAAGGAAAAGCTTTGAGTGCTCCTAAACTTAGCAAATGATCTAAAAGTGGTGCAAGCTCCTCAAGGCATTCTATTTATAGAGAAATGAAACAAATGGAGGGGGTGAGGGCTGAAGGTGTTTTCGGCCATGAGGTGCAGAATTGGAGGCATCCATGAGTTCCATGAGGTGAGATAATGTGTTCTTGAGGTATGGTGAGGTATGGCTTAAGGTATGGTGAGGTATGGTTCAAGGTATGGCTTCAAGCATGGTTCTTTGAGTGAGAAAATAATTAATCATGTGGCCAAAGAGGGGTGTGCTGGCCGAAATGCATCAGCCAAGGGAGGAGAGTTTCTTGCATTTTAATTGTGGTTTAGAGTTGTGTTTAGGTGTATCTTTGATTATGCTTAAGATTAGGAATTTGTAAGAAAGTGTTTAGGTAAGGTAATTGGGTAATTAAGGTGGTCTAGACATAATTAAGGAGTGGTCTTGCACCATTAGTGAGTTAAATCCTCAATTTAGAGTCTAAACAACTCTAGACACATTTCCTTGATTTAAGGAATTGGAGAGAGAAAACACTATTCAAGATTCCAAGACTAGGAGTCTTGAGTTCTAAAAAGGGATTTACGTTTAATCTAAGTAATTTTAGGTTCTAATTAACTTTAATGAATTATTTTGACTCTAGATTAATTAGGAAAATAAATTAATCTTCGTTTAGAGCCTAATATTGCTTAGGTTTGCTTAATTACGTCATTAAGCTCAAAAGCACTATTCTAGAGGCAAAATCGTAATTTTGCACTAAAACTGCCCGGGACCACCGGGACTTGAACAGAGACCTCTAGACACATGAAAACATGTTTTTGAACCTCTGGGGAAAGTTCTGGGCTCAAACGGCACCTTTACCCGCGTAAAAACGCTATAGGGGTATTTTGGTCATTTTGACCCGAAACTGCGGAAAATGAAATTTTCGCTTCCGAAAGCATTCAAGGGCCATTTAATCCCCTTCAAACATTGAGTTGACCCTTCGAGGATGACCGAGTTGGTTACCCTCGAGTTCGGGTCAGGAAATGACCTCAGGGGCATTTTGGTCATTTCCCTCGGACAGAGAAATCGGGGTGTTACAAATGGGCTGATGCATTTTCGGCCAAGAGGTGCAGAATTGGAGGGTTCCATGTGTTCCATGAGGTGAGATAATGTGTTCTTGAGGCATGGTGAGGTATGGCTCAAGGTATGGTGAGGTATGGTTCAAGGTATGGTCTCAAGCATGGTTCTTTGAGTGAGAAAATAATTAAACATGTGGTCAATGGGGAGTGGGCTGTTCGGCCATGTTGCAGCCAAGGGGAGGATTAGTTTGCATTTTAATGGTGGTTTAGAGTTGTGTTTAGGTGTATCTTTGATTATGCTTAAGATTAGGAATTTGTAAGAAAGTGTTTAGGTAAAGTAAATGGGTAATAAAGGTGGTCTAGACATAATTAAGGAGTGGTCTTGCACCATTAGTGAGTTAAATCCTCAATTTAGAGTCTAAACAACTCTAGACACATTTCCTTGATTTAAGGAATTGGAGAGAGAAAACACTATTCAAGATTCCAAGACTAGGAGTCTTGAGTTCTAAAAAGGGATTTAATGTTTAATCTAAGCAATTTTAGGTTCTAATTAACTTTAATAAATTATTTTGACTCTAGATTAATTAGGGAAATAAATTAATCTTCGTTTAGAGCCTAATATTGCTTAGGTTTGCTTAATTACGTCATTAAGCTCAAAAACACTATTCTAGGGGCAAAATCGTAATTTTGCACTAAAACTGCCCGGGACCACCGGGACTTGAACAGAGACCTCTAGACACATGAAAACATGTTTTTAAACCTCTGGGGAAAGTTCCGGGCTCAAACGGCACCTTTACCCGCGTAAAACGCTATAGGGGTATTTTGGTCATTTTGACCCAAGCTCATGAAACGAAATTTTCGCTTCCGAAAGCATTCAAGGGCCATTTAATCCCCTTCAAACATTGAGTTGACCCTTCGAGGATGACCGAGTTGGTTACCCTCGAGTTCGGGTCAGGAAATGACCTCAAATGACCTCAGGGGCATTTTGGTCATTTCCCTCGGACAGAAAAATCGGGGTGTTACATTTGGGGGTTTTGAGAATAAAAGCAAAGTAATTTAAATTAAAAGATAATAGCAACGATGAAGAAGACACTAGTGCAAGGTATTCCTAGGATTGGAAATTAATTATTATTGACCAAATATTAAACCCATTGGTGGCTATTAGTAATAAATTACTAGCAATTTTACTTGGGATCGATCGACCTCTAGAATTTGATTAATGCAAATAACAAAATAATGAGATTTCAATTTATTTAGAAATCACATTTATTTAATGAACCAATTGCTATAACATAATCGCCATTTGAAAAGTTAATTCTAATGTTGTCCCTCAAAAATAAACCAATAGATCTATCAATTTATACCCAAAGGATTTCCTAAATGACAATCGCAATCACCATAATAGTTATAGGATTATAAACTATAGAACATTAAGAAAACCAATGCATTTAATATCAAAAGAGATCTTAAACATCATCCTAATCTATCTGGAAACCCTTACACTAGTGAAGAAACCTACTTCTTCGTCTTTGGAGGATTACAACAGTGAAAATAAATTAAACCTAAAAAATAGTAACAATCCTTGCTATAATCTCAAAGACAAAATACCTTTCACCAATGGAACCCTTAGAGAAAGAAGAGAGAGATGTAGAGAGAAGATGGAAAGAGATGTAGAGAGAGAATAATAGCAACCTAAAGTGTGCAACCCAAAGTGAGTCCAAAGCTAGGGTAAACATATGTATCAATCTTTTAAATACTACTCTCTAAAATAGCCCAAAGTGGGGCCCAAAAAAAGATAAGTGAACTGCAATCCCATCGTCACACCAACGCTGCATCATTCAATAGAATGCTAAGTCCCAAAAATTGATTGTTGTTGCTCTATCGAGTGCTGCAGCGTTCACCGAAGAGTGAATTTCCACATTCTTTCTTCTTTTTTGTTCCAGGCTTCTTCCAGAGAATTTCCAACCTTGTTCTTGATATTTTGCACTTGACCAAGGCTCCTATGCTCAAAATCACACCCAAAGAGACAAGTCAAACGCAACATGGTGTGATCACAAATTATTCTAAAATTAGTATAAAAGCTAATAATTCTATTAAATTCACACAATGAGGTATAATCACACTACAACATTTCTGGGCTATGGCAATGCCAAACATGGCAATGCATGAAAAACCATTGCTTAAAAGGGCCTATGGCCATGGTTTTTTTTACCGTTGCTGGTGTAGATGAATTTATATATGTTATTGCAACAGCATAAAATCGTACTCTTAGTATATATAAGTAACAGTTTATGAATTGTTGTATTGTTTTTATTTTAGACAATGGTTATTTAAATATTGCCTATATAAATTTATAACAGGTATACTTAAAAACTATTGTTAATGTACATGAAACTTAACAGTACATGTAAAAGCTTCCCCAATGTATTATCACCTACTGAGTGTGTCGGTCACAAAGTTCCTTTTCCCACCACCATTTGTGAAAACTCTCAACCAACCAACAGAACACGCTTCAGCCTAAAGGAAAGGAAACTTTTTGTCACCCCTCCTCAAACCCACACACCCCTAAAAAAAGGTTAGGAAACTTGGGTTCTCCTTCAAACCCATACCTGCCACCCCTTTCAAACCCTCACGCGCCTGAAAAAGGGAAAGGAATCTTGGCCATCGCCTTCAAACCCATACCCGCCTAGATCGCTTGGAACGCTGCCACCGCCTTCAAACTCGCACCCGCCTGGAGCCTTGGCTGCTGGTCTTGCCTCAACCTCGCCTGGGAGCGTAGCGGCTGTTTCCACCGTGCCGGAAAGCGTAGCATCCTCTTGGCCCCATCGCGTCCTCGTTGATCCGGTGGTGGTGCTTCATGCTACTGCTCTGGCATCCTCCTCAATCATCTTGTAGTGGTCGATTCCTCTATCTCTCTACACAGCTCTCTCACTGTCTCATTACTCTGGTGTCTATCTAGTTAGACTCTCTCTATTTTGCCTTTCTCTATTTCACGCAAGGAACGTCTTTGAGGTATTGAATCCTGATGCCCTACCTTTCGTTGCCCATGCTCTGAACCCTGATGAGAGTGAAGGGATATATAAATTGCCTTTTACTAGCTAGCTTTATATTAATAAGAAAAATCCATGAAACAAGTATAAATGGGAATGAAGGGATTTAGCTAGGGATGGGCTACGAAGGTAAGACTCACTTACTCACTGACTTCTGTTTGCCTAATTTTATTGTAAGCATACTTCTATATAATGTGTTGAAGTTGTATCAATAGAAGAAAATTCCAGAATGTATTGCTTTGTACATTTGGGTCTGTTGATTAGGAGATAATTCCAGAATGTATTGCTTTGAAGTCATGATGAAACATGGCGTGGCAAAAGAGGAACAAAAGAAAACAACAAACATCAAGTTCATGTATAAGCCTATGATAAATCCTACAATTGTTCTTGTCAATATGACTTTATAGCATGTAAAGTACCTTTCAACAACTAGTTCATTGTTAGGTAACATGGTTTGTGTATATTATTATGGTACACATTTGTTTTCTTATGTTAAAAGGACATGCATTATGGTGTCGAAGTTCCATTCTAATGCTCATGAACAATCTTACTATACGTTGGATAAGGAAGATATTGACATTAACATTAATCTTATCTTCAAGCTTTACTACATATAGGAATTCAGCTTTTGTATTTGCAAATATAATAGTCTAATTATGTC
The DNA here is from genome assembly GCA_031216125.1 of Dalbergia cochinchinensis. Classification (NCBI taxonomy): domain Eukaryota; kingdom Viridiplantae; phylum Streptophyta; class Magnoliopsida; order Fabales; family Fabaceae; genus Dalbergia; species Dalbergia cochinchinensis. The sequence continues at coordinate 18,205,801 of CM062375.1, read as the reverse complement.
ACAGATATTCTTTCCTTTTGCCTGTCATTTTATCTTTTTCTATTAACAGGGCAATGGCCTTTTTTTCAAATAAAATGTTACGTGTTGCTTTGTGCATCTTTGTTTGGTTGTTCTCCAATAAAATGTTACTTGTTACTTGTTGCTTTGTGTACCTTGGTTTGGGCCCTATTGAAGTTCGATGTTGGTAATGTTTGGGTTGAGTGATATTTAATGCTCTTATTGTATACTATATCTATATCCTTAGCATGAGTAAAAATAACTAATTTTGTTTCTATTTCTTTGTGATGTTAAACAGTCTTTTTAGCATATTGAATTTCACAAATTGAGACATTCTTCTTTTCTTCTGCCACTCCTGTGACAAGTCATTTAGCTTTTTATTTGCTCTATAAATTTGATCTTTTCGTGATAGCTTGATTGTTTTAGGATTTGTTTGTGGACATTATGCTATGAATAAATTGATTAAACTTCATTATGCTTGTCATTGATCCTTTAGTCATCAACTTTTATGTGGATATTATGCTATAAATAAATAGATTTCTTCCCCTTCTGTCATTTTGTCTTTGGTTTTATTATTGTGTAGCAGGATGTAGGCATGGTTTTTCTGGTTTAGTGATATTACTTTATCTGTTTTATTTTGTTATTAATTTTAATTCTTGTCCTCAAAGGCGCACAATGAGATCAAAAAGGAAAAAAAAAAAACAAGTAAGTGGATTAAAGAATGTAGATTGACTGAGTATATATTGTATATTTTAGTGAGAAGTGATGTGTTATAGTTTGATTTTGGTTTTTATTATACTATGCTTGTTGTTGAGTGTTGTGGCACATTTTTTAATACATGATGTGCTCTTATGTTGTGGTGACTAAATCACTTATTATTTCTCTTGATTAGTGTTTACTCCAATTGTTATTGCTAAAATTTTTGCAAAGTCACTTATATATATGTGTGTGTGTGTATGTGTGTATATGTGTGTGTGTGTATATATATATATATTTGCTTATATTGACCCTTGTCTTATTTTATTAATTATATGTTTATGGTGTTTAATTTCATGATTTTCTACAGCAAAATCATGTTGAAAGAGAGGAAGAACCCAACAAGTGAAAGAGATCAACATCTTTTGTGATGATAAAGGACTTCGATGTTGCATTTCATGACTTTTTGTACATAGTGAATATTAGTTTGTTACTATCAATACTTAATGAGATGTTATCATGGTTTATATCCTTTTGTTATGTGACTTTGAAATAGTATTTTGTTGTTGTCATGACTTTAGTTTGTATGCCACCTATTAAAGGTTATTAATGTGTACATATGGATCTTACAGATTTAAAAATAGGACTTGATAATTGTATATATATATATATATATGCTTGTCATAGATAAATTCATTTACAATGTTTTGTTTTTACTGTAATATTATTATTTAAACCAACATATTAGCAAAAGAAAAAAAAACTATATTGAAATAGGCAACATTTGTAAAATTGTTTCTTATAAATACTACTATCATCTATAAAAGTGTCATCCATTAGGATAGACAATATGTATAAAATCATTTCCCATCAATAAGAATACTTAATATAAAACTGTTGCTTATAACTAGCAACGCTTTTTAAATTGTTACTTATATTCATCATAGCAACAGGTGCAAATCGTTGCTTAAAACTTGGCAACGGTTTAAAAAATATTCCAAATATCAAATATTACTAACAGTGTAAAACCATTGCCAAATGAAAGGCAACAGTCAAAACCGTTGTCTAATGCATACCAATAAAACCGTTGTCTGTTCTATTGACAAATGCAACGATTTTTATTTTACCTTGGTTGAAAGTATAAAACTATTGCCTAAAGGAATAGGTAACGGTTGCATACTCCACAATTGCAAAACTGTTGCCTATTCCAAAGGCAACAGTTTTCTTATATATAGCTAGACCTGGGTATACGGACCGGTCTGATCTGTTTAGCTCGGTACATGACGGACCAACATTAAACGGGCCGGACCGGACCGGTCCGCTTAATATATGGACTGGCATTTTGCCTAGTCTGCGTCCGCTCCGCCTAGGCCCACAAGTCCATGGATCTATCCGCATTGTTAGCCCAGCAAGAAGTCCGCACACTAAATCGCGGACCAGCTTTTTTTTTCCTTTCATTTTTTTAAACTTTTTTTAACACCATATATTATATATTTATATTTATACAATATATTTTACGTCACAAAATATATATACACATTTTTCTTTATAGTATCCAATTTAACTTTTAAGCAAATAATAGTACTAATTACTACAAATAGTAAATACTAGTGTTAATTGTTTCAAAATAATAACATACAAATTACAAACTAATCAAATATGCATAACTCCTCCAATTATAAATAATATTGAAACTATTAAAGAATATAAATTAACAATTAGTAACTATCAAACATGAAACGTAAGCAAATCAAATACTAAATACTAAATACAAATACAAAAAATAGTAAAATAAACCAACTCACCAAAACAAAAGTCTTAACACATCAAATTTAAATTATTACAAAGTCCATCCATCACTATCAAGCACATAAATAAAGTTCACCCATAAAAATACAAATAAAAATATAATATCCTTGCAAAGTCCATCCATAAGAAAGATAAGGTAAAAAATACAAATGTTTCCAAAGTCCACTAACAGTCTAAAATTATTGCAAATCATTTTTCTTTATTCAATGACACCACCTGAAGCACTATTAGGTGCTTTTGAATTAATGCATTCTTCATCTGAACTTGAGTCTCCTTCTTGCTCTACAACTCACAACACAAACAATACAAAATAATTACCATCACATTTATTCAAAATATTACAATAGGAAAAAGACAAGAATTGAAAATATATTATTTACTTTGCACATCAAAGCCAAGCAACCAATTTCCAGTACATATGAAAGCTTGCACATTTTTGGAAAGAAGAGAACTTCTATATTTGTTGAGAACATGAGAACCAATACTAAATGCAGATTCAGATGCCACAGTTGTTATAGGAATGCTCAAAATATCACAAGCCATCAATGCTAAATCTGGAAATTGATGTCTATTGTCCTTCCAATAATGCAATATGTCAAGATTTTGATGAGATTGAAACTCCATTTATTACTCATCCAAATAAATATCCAATTATGACTTTTCAACTTCAGTAACATTTTGGTTCTCATATTCAATATACTCCTATATCATTTTCAAATTATAACAGTAATTAGAATTCTAATAATTAAACCCAAAAATGAAAACATAACAAGTAAAAAATAGAAACTTACATCCATATCAATCCACGGTGAAATTAATGGATCTCCAATAAAATTTCCACTTGTTGCTTGATTAGCATGAGGCTGGCTACTTTGAACTTGAGAATTACTCGACTCTCCAAGAGACATTTGAACATACTCATTAAAAAAGGTGGTCAATTTATCTTTCACGGAACTCAACTTTTCTTGACAAGCTATTGGGTCAAGACCAAGCTTTCGATAGCAAAACTCCAAAAATGTGAACTTCATGTGAGGATCAAGAACAGATCCAAGTACAAGCATGATACTGTAATCACTCCAATACTTGTCAAACTTCACTTTCATCCTAGAAGCCATATCCCTAATTATTGCATCCTCATTACTCACATTTTGAATGAGCAAACATTCAATCCTCCACACTTGTTTGAAATACAGATTTGATGTTGGATAGGATGATCCGTATATCAAGTTAGTGATCACATAAAAGAGACGTAAAAATTCACATATTTTTCCAGCCCTTATTCATTCTTCCTTAGAAGGGCAATGCTTATGGTTTGGTTCATTCAAAGCATATTGCCAAAAAGAATGCCGATATGGAAGTGCACTTTCAAGCATAAGAAAAGTGGAGTTCCACCTAGTAGGGACATCTAAACGCAAGCCAACACTAGCACCGCCGTATTTTTTTACAATTTCTTTGAAAGTGTAACACCCCGATTTCTGTCAGGAAATGACCAAATGCCACGAGGTCATTTCTGACCCGAACTCGAGGGTAACCAACTCGGTTGTCCTCGAAGGGTCAACTCAGGTGTTTGAAGGGATTAAATGCCCTTGAATGCTTTCGAGCGAAAATTTCGCGCATAGTTTCGGGTCAAAATGACCAAAATACCCCTATAGCGTTTTTATGCGGGTAAAGGTGCCGTTTGAGCCCGGAACTTTCCCCAGAGGTTTAAAAACATGTTTTCATGTGTCTAGAGGTCTCTATTCAAGTCCCGGTGGCCCCGAGCAGTTTTAGTGCAAAATTACGATTTTGCCCCTAGAATAGTGCTTTTGAGCTTAACGACGTAATTAAGCAAACCTAAGCAATATTAGGCTCTAAACGAAGATTAATTTATTTCCCTAATTAATCTAGAGTCAAAATAATTTATTAAAGTTAATTAGAACCTAAAATTGCTTAGATTAAACTTAAATCCCTTTTTAGAACTCAAGACTCCTAGTCTTGGAATCTTGAATAGTGTTTTTCCTCCAATTCCTTAAATCAAGGAAATGTGTCTAGAGTTGTTTAGACTCTAAATTGAGGATTTAACTCATTAATGGTGCAAGACCACTCCTTAATTATGTCTAGACCACCTTAATTACCCATTTACCTTACCTAAACACTTTCTTACAAATTCCTAATCTTAAGCATAATCAAAGATACACCTAAATACAACTCTAAACCACAATTAAAATGCAAAAAAACCTCCCCCATGGGCTGATGCATATTCGGCCATCTCTCTCCAATTACCACACATATTAAATTGTTTTCTCACTCAAAGAACCATGGTTGAGCCTACCTGAGCCATAGCTCACCATGGTTTGAACCATACCTCACCATACCTCAAGAACACATTATCTCACCTCATGGAACTCATGGTAAGCCTCCAATCTGCACCCTCATGGTCAGAAACCTCTTCACCCATGAGCTCCCTCCATTTGTTTCATTTCTCTATAAATAGAATGCCTTGAGGAGCTTGCACCACTTTTAGATCATTTGCTAAGTTTAGGAACTCTCAAAGCTTTTCTTTTTCTCTCAAAGTTTTTGTGTTCTTCAAGTTCTTGGAGTTCCTCAAGTTCTTCATCTTCTTCATCTTCTTCTTCCATCTTCAAGTTCATCACACCAAGTAGGGATTTTCTTTCATGTATTCTTTTCTTTAAAGTTCTTGTTTCAAGCTTGATGTTCATAGTTTCTCTTGGTTCCTTTTTAGAACTTCTTTTCTTCTCCTTCTTCCTCTTTATGTTTCGGCCATGGGCCTTTGGGAATGAAGGAATGAGAGCTTGATGATGAGAGTTTCATGATGATGTTCATCACTTGAAACAAACTCTAGAGCTTGATCTTTGTTCTTGAGCAAAAATGTTTTTAGTTTTTCTTTTCTTGAACTCTTGAGAACTTTAGCTTTAATGATGTTTTAAAATGGCTCTATGAACTCAATGATGAGGACTCATGATGTTGGTGTTAATATATCATCAAGATCATGAACTCTAGAGTTTTAAATGTTCCTTTTCTTCTTGAAGATTTCGGCCATTACCTTAAATTTTCTAAGCTTCATGGTTTGATTTCCTAAAAATATTATGTTGAGTTTCAAGAACTCTAAGCTTGACTTTACCTTGTTGGATGAGTTTGGGTTATGGTTTAAGTTCCTTTAAAGTCTTGTTAAGAGCTCTAGAGAGATAAAATGAACTTGCATAATTTATTTTATGCTTGCATTCATATTTACATTCTTGCTATGCATCTTTACCTTCTAGCTATCACCTAAGAACATAAAGATTAAAATGAAACTTGTATCATCACTTAACTTAATTCTCGAAGCCTTTCTATTTACTTTAAAGTCGATTGTTGGGGCCTAGAGCACTAAAATAAAGAATTGAACTTGCATTATCACCTAATTAATTTCTCGAATGCCTATCTATTTCGGCCTTAAAGTCGATTGTTGTTGGGCCAAGAGCACTAAAATAAAGAATTGGACCATGCATATTTACCTTCAAGCTTGCACGTTTAAGTTTATGCCTCGCATATTTACTTCCAAGCTTGCACGTTTAAGTTATGCCTTGCATATTTAATTTTAAGTCATCACTTTACCTTGTAAGCAAGATTAAAAACGAAAAGCATGAGCACGTTTAGTTTATGTCACAACTTAAGAACCTAGAGCTCAAAGGCTTGCCCATTTCATTCCAAGTTAAAGTTATATGTGAATGTATTCCTTGAATGCATAATTTCGGCCAAGTAGTGATGATGGGCTTGCAATAAGTTTTCATCTAGCTACTAGGACCAATAGTCTATGTTTTAAGTTTTCCTTAAAGCTTTACAAATCTTTATAAGGTTATGTCATCACAAGTTGTGATTTTATTATCTTTTAGGGGATGGAATATGTTTTGGTCAGTGACCTAAGGCTTCACTTAGCCTCTTGATGAATTAAAATGTTTTGCAAAGAGTTTTAGAAGTTCTAGAATGATTCCAAGAGAAACTAGTTAACTTATGTACCTAGAAATGTCAATTTAACTCCCTCATTTAAGTTAGATGTTTTCAGTTCTGATGTGATGAGTGTGATGCTGTATGATGATATTTTGATGTGTTGGAATGTGTGAAAATAACATATGATGATGTAGAAGCGATCCTATGCATGATAGGTAAGAAACTAGCTAACTAGAAATACCGTAAAGCTAGAATTTAACATAGTTTTGACCCATTTGTTTATGAAACTTTTTCAAACTGTTTTAATGGGGACATGATCAGATTTAGATTGTTTAGACATGAAAAACTTGGTATCATTTGAGTTAGAATTGAATTCTAGCACCTATGGGGAAACTAGTAACTAGAAAATCGTAAAAATGCAAATGTAGAACTCTTAGAACATTTAATTTTCTGGATTCTGTCCAGCACCCTTACAACATGGTAAACATGATTAATAATTAGTCCTTAAGCATAGGAATGCCTCATAATTGATTTAGATTTAATCCATGGCGCGTAAAACTAGCGAACCAAGAAATGGTCTAAAACGTAAGTTCTAGAACCCCGTATTCACATGTTAGGATTTCCACCCTATGCCATTCAGATTTCAAAGTAAAATGAGAGGATTATGAATTATGTTTAATTATGAGCCTTAGGTGCTTAAAATATGAACGACGGATGTAGAGAACTATATCTCAAGATTAAGACCCGTAAGGGTCAAAGCATAAGCTACCGTAAGGGTAAGCGTTTGGATGTTTTATGATGATGCATGAAGTATGTCAATGATGATGATGTTATTCATATGAGGAATTTATGAGGTTACATGTTTATGTGGCATAAAGCAAATTTGGAAGGAAATTGATTGTAATGACCGTTGTCGCGAATTTCCGACAAATTTGGGGACTTAAAGAAATTTTGAAAATTAAGGTACTAAGATGGGTTCTAGGATGACAATTCAGGTGAGCACCTCCATAGAACTCATGTGACATCGGTACCATTTTACACTCTTAGGTGACACCGGTTCTGCCGAGCACCCCTAAGAGAATTGCCCCCTAACCCGTACTCAGATAGTCGGGATTTATGATTTATGATACGCTTATCGTTAAGTGGTAAGTAAGAACTAGTGACGACTAGTTAAGGTATGAGCTCATAATCTAGATGTATGACACGTTCTGGGTGACACCGGTTTGAGCACCCCCAGATTCGATTGTCTTTAGGTGTGGCCCATGACGAAGAGAAGTTTCATGATTATGATTATGTCACTAAGTTTTGTCCCATATGAATGTTACTAATGCCACTTTATGCCACCAAAAATGATGATGCTTGATGTTATGTTTTATGTATGTGCATTAGGTAGTGCCATGCATACATTTTCTATTATGTTGCATTCATGACATTAAGATCATCCTAAAATGAATGGACCTTGGTAAAATATATTTTTAAGTTTAAAAAGAACCTAATACATGCTCAGTCATTTTGTATAAATAAACCCAAGGTTCCTGAGGACGTAGATGATGACACCTAGGTAGTAGGAGGCCCTACTGAGATTCTTTAGCAAGATTCTCACTCCCTTTATCACTTTCTTTCCGTCACGTCTTCAGATGGCGACGTTTGTAGTGTTCGTGGACACCCCGACATGGGAGGTGCACTATGACCCGGCTCACGGGTCATACCATTTTGAGGGGCGGTGCGGGTTTTTATGTTGAGGCGCCCGCCGCTCATCCCGTGCACACCCATTGCTTCTCCCCGATTGCACCCTATGGCGACGACGAGTGGGTTTTTGAGCGTGCGCGTCGCGCGCAGAGAGTGCTCGCATGCACAGCCGCTTAGCCATGCGAGACTATCCCGTTCGTCCCGGACCTACTTCTGGAGACCGACCTGGTCCGAGACCCGCCTACTCATCCGTGATAGCAGAGTTCGCCTCTCCACCATTGATGAGGAGGCGTGAGGATCTCGTGACTCACCGACTTGCACGACGACGGAGATGCGGCCACACGCCATGGTCACTCGATCCGTTCCGCCTCTTTACGCCCGAGGAGCTTGCACGCTTTCTCGGATACTTGCCTCGTTCACGAGGCGACGTCAATAGAGGTGACGATCGACCGATGGAGTGCCCGGTTATAGAGCACACACACACTTAGATGGGGATAAACCTTCTTTTTGTTTAGAGGTTATCCTATTAGGTGCACTCAGTGGGGGAGTAGATTATGTTCATGTTTTATGTTGTATTTTCTTTTATGCATTTCCCCTGTACTAAACTAAGTCCCACACTTATAAGTGGGAAATTATATATATATATGAGATGATCTTCAGTGTTACTCATGGTGTGCCTTATGTTATGATGTTGTGAGACATTTGTTTACCATACATGGTTTACAGCTTATCGCATCACGCGGCTCTCACTTTGTTTTTCAAAAAAAAATTTACCCGTATTTTTCGCTAAGTAATTCAAAGATAAATGAGAACTATGAAGTAATAGGCTAACGATTAACCTAAATATGTTCTAGAGTATTGGGTTAAAAATTAGGATGTTATAGAAAGCATTCATTCTTGCCTCTGATCCCTTGACAAACTTGGTACTCTCTCTAATTTTATGTAAAGCGGCACTAGTAGCTTTCAAACCCTCTTGAACAATTAAGTTTAAAATATGGGCACAACATCGAATGTGAAAAAACTCACCACGCGTTAGGCATATCACGAAGTCTATCTTTCAGCACTTCTTGCATATTGTCATTAGAACTAGCATTGTCCAAAGTTAATGAAAAAACTTTTCCATCAATACCCCACTCTTGCAAAAAATTTAACACAACCTTAGATAATTCACGTCAAGTGTGAAGAGGAGGCATATAAGAGAAATTAAGAATTTTGCTATTAAGCTTCCAATTCTCATCAATAAAATGAGCTATCAATGTGATATAGCCCTCAGTTGTACAAGAAGTCCAAACATCAGAAGTCAAGCATACCCTACTTGGAATGTGAGACAACACCTCCTTCAACGTCTTCTTCTCACTCTCGTACATATTAATCGCATCCAAAGTTACTATACGCCTAGAGTAAACCTTAGCTTCAGGATTTAGATAGTTCAACAACTCCTTAACCCTCTTATATTCAACAAAATTAAACGGAAGGTCATGCTCTATGATACACATAGCAACCATATCACTCACAAGTTAGTTATCAACCTTTCTAGATCTTAGTTTTCCACCTTGATCAAGTATTAATTTCCCAACCTCACTATCTGTAAACCTAGGTATTTTCTCACATTTATTCAAATGACGCAACAATGTTGAAGTTCCATACCTAGTACCACCACTAACATATGCATTCCCACAAGCTTTACATTGTGCTCTCTCTTTCCCATCCTTACCAACCCTAATTTTATCAAAATGTTGCCAAACACTAGATGTTTGACTTCTAGCCCTCTTACTTGGAATGAGTGCTTCAGATTCAACAGGGAGCGAAGATAGACTATCATCACCAGTACTAGTACCACTACTAACATCAGCATCAACATGTTGATCAAAATTATTGCGACTTGCTTCAGCAGTGGATGAACCCGCATTTAACTTTGACACATTCATGTTTAATTTTCAATCTAAATCACACCACACAATCACAACAAAACATTTTAAATTTCAATCTACAAATTTTAAAAACAAATAAACAACTCAAAATTGATTCTCAATTCAGCAAAACAAAGTATATTTTTTTAAAAAAAAAAACACATGATACAAAAATAATATTACTTTATACTCACAAAGAAAAAGGTGAATGTAGCTCTCCTGTTGTATTCAAAACAGGAATTTGTTGCAGCTCAATTGGCTTCTGTTTCAGAAACTAAGAACATTATCTATAGAATATAAGGATAAATATGATAGCAGAAAATAATGGAAGCTTCAAACTAGACAATTTCAAGGAAGAAAAAGTATAATGGAAGATCTAAACCAGACAAATTCAAGGAAGAAAAAGACTATGCCAACATCTATTCTGGATAAACAAAAACATTGTTTTGCAACTAATATGAATTAGATTATTACCTCAAGAACTCCTTATGTTGAATACTTTAAAACTCCAAGTGATGCAAGCAGTAGCTGGCAGGGGTGGCAGAAGTTCCCTGGAGGCAACTTGGCAGCTGTGCCGATGGGTTCCCTGGAGGCAGCCCACGATATCCGCGGATGGCAGATCGGAGACGTGGAGGTCGCGGTTTGCAGAGCTGTTTGAGATCGGAGACGTGGATGGTCGAGGCCAGCAAGTCGTGACCGGCGAGGCAGTTAGGAAACGACCCACGAAGCTCCAAGGTGAATGTGTGTAAATGAGCGACTGAGCGCCGCCATGAGTCTGTCACCGATGGCCGTGAAGAAGAAGAGCGAAGAGTGAAGTCTGAAGACCCACCGCTGTGACCGTTTTAGAAAGTGAGATTTGAGATTGAAGAATGAAGTCCCCAACCTTAGTGACAGTGAGTACTAAACTGAGTAGTGCTGTAGTGGGCATGGCCGCATGGGCCACTAAACTTTTGGCTTGGGCTGAGCATACTCTTGGGCTTAGGTTGAATGCTGGACTGAAAAAAAATTGAAGCGTTTTATACGGGTTAAGCAGACTAGCCCACAAATCCACGGGCCAAGCCCGTTTAGCCCGCAGGCTAAACAGAGCGGGTTAGAAAAGTCCACGGGCTAGCCAATTAAAAATTTTCTAGTCCATTTTTGCACAAGTTGCGAGTTAAACGGGTTGGTCCGCGGGTCGCGGTCCGTATACCCAGCTCTATATATAGCCATGGTTTTTGGCCGTTGTTGAAGAACAAAAATGTCAACATCCTTATTAATTGCATTAATAACACAATAAAACTCATGTAAAAAGTTAAGGTTTGTAGCAAGATAAGTGGCATAAATGCCTCTTATCAGTGTCATTTTCACAAATCTTATAGGAGATGAGTGTTTTTAAAAAAAGAAAATTAAATACTCAAATTGATCCATGAGAAGTGCATAGGGGATAAATTAGTCCCCAAATTTTAAAGTCTTAAATTAATCTCTCATATTTTAAAAAAGAAAACAAATTGGTTCACCTATATAATTATATATAATGTATGAAAGGACTAATTTATCATGTTATTCACTATACGAAACTATAAGATTAATCAATTTGTTTTTTTTTAAATGTGACAAATCAATTTTAAACTTTTAAATGTGATTAATTTATCCTCCAAAATAATTTTTTATGGGCCAATATTTGGATTTTTTTCTTAAAAAAGAAACAAAAAGCTCTTTCTGTCGTTATATTGAGCACCACGAATTACGGAAAGTTGTCATCGTCGAGAACATTGGTAGGATGAAATGTGTAAATGTTTTGACCAGATAAGCAGCGCTATTTGGCAGACGGACAGAGTACGCGAAAAGTTAAGAAAATGTTTTATCGAGTCAAATGCGTTTATGGGTTATGACCATACAAAGAGGTCGAATTTGAAAATTTGGTGGCAATGAAAGTCCGGAAGTTGAAGTAAAACTTCGCCCTACTTTTCGTGGAGAAGCGCGTTCGGACCGTTCGGCATTTTTGTTTGATCGGACCCCAAAAGCTAGTATAAAAACCCTTCTCTATTGCATGTGTGGTGCTCATCGCTCCATCACACAATTCACAAGGCTAATGAAAAGTATGTCACACTTTAACATGCAACAACTATTGCTTGTTTTGTTGCTTGCTCTTTTGACGTCCACTCGTCCACAAGAGGATCCAGGAGGGCCAGCTTCAGCGCCAGACAGTGGACCCGGCTACTTCGTACCTCCAATACCCCATCCCCAGAATGGCCGTGACGAACCGCCTTCTCCGCACCGGCGGCCGCCACGTAGGTTTACTTTGGAAAATGCACCAGTTTACAATGCTCCGCACAAGAAGACAACTTATGGTCACTATCCCAAGTATTATTGGCATACGCATGAAGTTGGAGGCATGTTTATGTGAAAGGTGCAACGACTATTGGCGATATTTCCTTTGTTCGATGCATGTTTATTTTGAAGTGGATCTTTGCTTTGCTGAAAGGTGTGTGTAGTGGCTGCGTTGCTTTGCTGGGGTTGTGTAGTGTTTTTCCACTTAATTATTTGTGTGGTTGTCTTATGTTGTAAGTGTTTTGGAAATATATATATATTTTGAGTATGCTGTGTTAGAGGCTAAGAAATGGAGATAAATTTTTTATGATTAAGCTCTATATGTAATACATAGGAAACTCAATTATAAAAAATTTACCTCTATTTTTACTCTTCCATCAAACATGGCCTTAGCGATATACTTTTCTGGCCTTCTTGTCCTTTTGCTTTTGTGTTTTGAGTGTTCCTTGTATTTTATTATGCTCCTCTTTCTTTTGAGAATTTGAGCCTTTATAAAATTATAAAAAGATAAATTTACTCTATCTTTCTGATATGCATAAGAGCTGAACTTCAGAGGTTGATATAGTTAATTAGCTACATGTTTTCGTGACTTTGCAATGATATTAGACCCTCAACCTCATACATTTTAGTTTTATATAAGTTAGATAGCAAACCCGTGGCAATAATTCCCGGAACTTAGTTATATGAATTTTAATAATTAATAAGGTTAGAATAAAAACATTTAGTTGATCATATATAATGATACAATTTAAAATAATCAAATTTTGCGTACAAAATATTTGAAGAAAGTGAACACAGCAAAATATTTCAGACAATGGCGTGCTCATCGCCATCCTTTTCCGTCTGTAATGGGAAGAAGGAGGAAATATAAAATGGTAACGTCACATTAAACCATTCCATATTCTAAGAAAATGGTCTGCATCATGGATTCGGATTACTTGTTCAAATTATATGATTTGCAATTAAATAAGTTAGATACTGATTAAGTAGAGAGAGATGATGGGACCCTTGGACTAAAACTTGCAACATTCCGAGTATTATTGAGGAGGTTAATACAATCATATATCAGAAAGTTTTGGATGAGCGTTAGATGATCAGAAAACTCATTTTTGGAAATATATATAGGGGCTGGTGATGGAAGACTAAAAGCATAGGTTCCCAAAAGTATTGGTTCATAATTTTCTTAATAGTGATAACAAAGATAATGTTTTCGGGAATAAAAGTACCAATTTGCAATGATCAAATTTCAATCTAATGGAACATTAATTCAACTAACACAACCGAAGAAACAGTACTCAACTTTAATATTCTGAGAATAAATCAATTAACAAGGGATTAAATTCAGTAAGAACTATAGCAACTTACAATTAAACATGATCTTCAAAGGAAGCTTAGGTACTCGCAATCAAGTTTTGGAGTGTTGTACTTACATAATAGGTATACATTTAGACATATTGGACAATTTTCAGTTCAAGGACCAACAGTCTACATTGTAACGCCCCAATTTTTTTATTTGTGCAAAATGACTAAAATATCTCTGAGTCCATTTCTATGCAAATTTCGAGAATGACATAGCCTGAACATTCTTAGAGGGGATAGTTCAATGTTTGAAGAAGATTAAAAGTGTTTAGTATGCTTCTAGATGCAAAAAATGGAAATTCTTGTGTTTTTGGTAAAATGGCCAAAATACCTGTGAGACTAGACTTGGTCATTACCTGGGGATGAGAAATGTGTTTTTGTTGGGATGTATGATAATTAGATGTGATTTGTGAGATCTTGGTAAAAATTTATGTGAAATTATGATTTTACCTCTGATTAGTAGTAATGAAGCTTAATTAATATAATTAAGAAAATATAATTAGTATTAGAATCAAAATAAAGGTAATTTTATTTTATGTATTAGTCTTGGGTCAAAATAACTAACTGAAGTGAGTTGTGTGATTAGAATTGCTAAATATATTTAATTACATAATATTTTAAGAATATAGTCTAGTAGCTAGAAAGCACAAGGTGAATTGGAATAAAAGAATGAAATAGCACTTAATAGTGCATTACCTCCACTAATCTTACTTGTTTAGGTCTAAGTACCCCCAATTAGCATGAATTAAATATATTAGTACATTCAAGATTGAATCTTAGGTATTAAATCAAGATTAAGTGCCCTTAAAGTGATTATTTTGAATCCTAATTATTCTAGAAACCTTATACTATACCTTTAACCCTAATTCCTACTTTTACAAAGTTGCAAAAATAACCCTTCTCCAAGCCAAGGCTGGCGATGGCCCCCTTTTCCTCTCTCCTTTTTATTTTTTTGTTACAAATATCCAAATAATATCACATCCTAGTCACTCATACTCTCTTCATTTGCATTTTTCCTTTTTTTTGGAGAAACTTTGTCTCCAATTTTGGTTCAAAAAATGCTCTCACCTCTCTCTTTATACATTCTCTTATTCTCTTAATTCTTCACCATTCTTGAACGAAAACCAAGCCTTAAAACGCACACCTTCACCATACTCACACATTCATTCACTCCCTAAATATCACACCAACCTTATAATCAATCCATTTCCATCGAAAAACACACCCTTCCCTTATGCCACAGGACTTTGTTTTTGTTCTCTTCTTCTTGTTGGTTTTTCTTTTGATTTTGAGGATGAACCATGAATCTTGTTGATGAGAGCTTTCTAATGGTAAAATTTTATTCTCCGTATTGAAACCTCTAGAGATTTCTAAGTGGTTATCCTTGGCCTTCAAAAGAAAAGCTCTTTTTCTCAACAAAAATGTTTTCTTGGGGATGATGATGAGTCATGTGATCATGACTTGATCATAATGCTCTAAAGCTATTTATTCCCTTTGTGGGCTAGAAACTACTTATCTTACACTTTTTGTCAGAGAATGGTCTATATGAGTACTTAGAGGTTGAGTTTGTTTTCATTTTCAGTGTCTTTTGTGTTATGAGACTTTGATCTTGTTTTTAATCGGTTCATATCTTTTATTTTTTATGATTTGTGATCTTGGAAGTATAACACCCTAGTAGCTTCAATGTATGCTTAAGTTCATATTTGGATTCCATTAATTTATTATCTTTCAGCTTTGCAGAAAATTCAAAACTTTTACATTAATGTTGTAACACCCTAATATTCGACCCAATACTACTAGTACGTACTTAGGCCAAATATTAGTCATTACCTACTGTCATGGTTCTTTTCACTTGGAAAAATAGCTTAACGAAAATATGAGCCAATTTTTTTTTAAAAAAACATTACTTAAAATAGAAGCCGCGCATATCTTACCGGGTCGGTATCATAAAGTGCAGAAATATAAACATAGAAGTGGCTCCGAATCATAACATCATCACAACTGGAATACCTCATATATAATATGCCTACCCTACGGGGCAGGACTCTTCAAGTACATGGTAAACAGGAATACAACAAAAATACAGAATACATAGAAAAGAACTAGAAAGAAACATCCCTACTCACGTGCAACCTAAGGTGGATAACCTCAACACAAAAGAGGTTTCATCCATACTACGTGTCGTGCGTGCACTAAGGGCTACCCTCCAATCTCCATAGCAGACTCACGGGTACGGAGGAACGTAGCCAATCCACGGGCGGAGCTCGGCGGGTGCAGGCATGCCCTGTGACTGAACGTGTCGTCCACATCGGGGTCGTAGTCCGCACCAGAAGCCCTCCGATCTTTGAGTATCTCCTCGCTGCCCATCGGTCGCAGAGGCGGAGTGGGGGCAGAGCCCTCATGGTCCATGGGGGAGTCCTCCACAGGGTCCTCTTCCGAGTGCTGCGATAGTGGCACATACTCCGGTATGTCCGCTGAACCGGTAGAGTGGGTCCGTAAGTTCCTCTCATGTCGTGGCCATGCATGCTCAAAGATCGTGGGGTCACCATAGGGGGATGTCGGGGAGAAGCGATAACTATATACGGGGTGTGCAAACGGCCATCCCAAAAACATGAAGATGCGCACAGTACATCGGCCCTCAAAATGG
This sequence comes from Dalbergia cochinchinensis, assembly GCA_031216125.1. Taxonomy (NCBI): domain Eukaryota; kingdom Viridiplantae; phylum Streptophyta; class Magnoliopsida; order Fabales; family Fabaceae; genus Dalbergia; species Dalbergia cochinchinensis. The sequence continues at coordinate 18,189,457 of CM062375.1, read as the reverse complement.
AATGACCCATGCTTCGGGTCATGGTGGACCTCCCACCGGGGTATGTCAACGAACAGCACGAACGTCGCCATCTCGCTCTGAAGACGTAATGGAAAGAAAGAGATAGAGGGAGTGAGATTCTCACTAAAGAAACTCAGTAGGGCTCTCCTCCTATCCTAGGTGTCATCATTTACGTCTCCAGGTATCTTGGGTTATGTATAAAACCGTGGGCATATATTGGTTCAATTATGAGTTTTCTAAAGTCTCAATTTCCGAGATCCGTTTCTTTTAACATATCACTTGTATTTACATAAATCATGGGAAATAAATTGTGGGACTTCAATCATATAACTTGGATCATAGAACATAAATCATGTAACTTGGATCATGGAACATAAATCATATAACTTGGAATCATAGAACATAGATCATATAACTTGGTACTTGGCACATGGTGACTTATCTTGGTTACTTAGGTGACATTAAACTTTCACTTAAACTGGGGCCGCCCTCATATTTCTCCCTTTTGAGAAATCTCTAGGCTATGAGCTCATACCACACTAGTCGTCACTAGTATCTAGACTTTTATCCCTTGGGGTAAGTCAACTTCCCGACTTTAAGTACGGGTTTAGGGGGGCTAGAATCACATTGTCCCCACCCTTAGTTTGGGGGTTTCAAAGGATTACATTCTCATATTTTAAGTCACCCTAAGTTTAACATGTTTCTTTAAGATGCCACATAATTAATGCATAACACATAATTACCACTTCGGCATCTCTAAGGTTCTTTTAAAGAAGCAATAACATGAGTTCACATGGCATCACATACGTCATGAGCTAACACACCAATTCATCGTTAAATGTGAGGCACATAATTATCCCATAAGGTAGAAATCCCTAAATCGGGTAACCTCGAACTTCCAAATTATTTTCTTATACCTCTAAGGGATTGATTAACCTCATTACCATGATTTATTAAGTCCTAAAACCTAATTAATCATGGCTGGACAGCCTTGGCAGTAGGCTTGTATTAGATGAATTACGGTGTTCTAGAAGATGCATTTCAAACCCTTTCTCACATCTGACTTTTTCTATGATGCAACAATTAATTCCTAAGCCAATTATGAGTCACTCTCACTGATCTAGACATCATATAATGTGATTCTATGGGTGTTAATCAATCTGGACAGAATTCATATTTTTTGTATCTATGGGGTTCTAGAATTCACATTTCAAGCAATTAAGGTAATCAAACATGCTCTAAAATGTCTAAAACAATTAGCATATACTTGGCAAGGTATTCAAACATATTTAGACCACCCAAAACATAATTTAAGGTGCTGGAAATGATCATGGCAGAACCGAAATTGGTAAGTCATCAAATCATGTGTAAACTTTCTTTTTCATGTACCTAGGTAACTAGTTTCTCTTGGGACAATTTTAAGACTTAAAAATACCTTGGAAATCAATTTAACTTGTCAAGAACTTTCATAAAATACATAGGGCAGCAACTCTTTAAATTTACTCATGGTTGAAATTCTAAATGTAAGAACATACTCAAAAATACTTTCAAATGTCACTTATGTTTAGGAAAAACTTAAAACATAAACTATAGGCTCTTGTAACTAATGAAAAACTCATCCTAGAGCTTCCATCACCACATGGCCGAATACATTTCAAGAGAATACCTCTTGATTTAACTTTTCTCAAGATGAAATTGGCAAGTCTTTGAGCTATAGTCTCTTAGGTGATGGCATAAAAGTAAACATGCTATGCATTCCATTTTGTTCTTCATTAGAGAGTAAAGTGAGAGCTTCAACGTAAATATGAAATGCAAGAACTTGAAATTAAATGTGCAAGACTCAAAGTAAATATGCAAAACTTGAAAGTAAATATGCAAGTTCCATTCTTTATTTTAGTGCTCTAGGCCCAGCAACAATCGACTTTAAGGCCGAAATAGAAAGGTTTCGAGATTATTTTAGGTGATATGAAAGCTCTCGTTTTACATCTTTAAGTTCTTAAGTGATGACTTGAAATATAACATGGAATGCGAAGCTTGGAATTTAAACGTGCATTATGCAAGTTCATTCCTTATCTTGGGGTTTAGTGATAGCATAGAAATAAACATGCTATGCAAAGCATAAAGTAAACGTGAATGCAAGTTACTTTTATTTTGTCTAGAGCTCTTGCAAGACTTTTAAAAGAACATAGTTCCAACCCAAACCTCATCCTCACAAGAAAAGGAAACTACTAGTGCTTGAATACTTAAAATGAATCATGACCATAAAACTTGAAGATGGCCGAATCTTCATTAAGAAGAATAACCCATTTTTGAACTCTAGGGACCAAGATCTTGATGATTCAAACGCCAACATCTCAAGTCCTCATCATTGAGTATTTTACTATGTTTTAAACTTCCATCAAAACCAAACTCATGGTAAACATAAAGGAACAAAACCGAAAACATACTTGGTCTAGGAACCAAGTTCAAGCTCTAGAGTTTTGTTCATGTGACATACATCAACATGAAGCCCTCATCATCAAGCTACCATTTTTTTTTTCAAGTTCCAAAGGCCTTCATGGCCGAAACCTCAAAGAAATGAGATGGAGTTTTTAAAGGTTCAAGAGAAACACAACTATTTCTTGAGTAAAACTTGGAAATAATAAACTTTTCTTAAGAATACTCAAGCTCTAAAGGTTGTTCATGTTACAAACATCAACATGAAGCTCTCATCATCAAGCTACCATTTTTCCAAGTACCTTAGGCCTTTATGGCCGAAACATCAAGAAACAAAAGTTCCAAAAGGTTTCATGAAAAACACAACCTTGTCTTGACCAAAACTTGAAAAAGATGAAACTTTTCACAAACAAGATTCAAGCTTTAGAGGTCTCATGTTGGGATGAACACATGGTCATCTCAAGAGAGCACTCATCATCAAGCTCTCATGTTCAAGGCCTTGAGGCCGAAAATGAAAGGAAAAGAAAAGGAAGAAACCGAAAAATGAAGAAGCAACATGGAGGTTCCACCTTGCATCATTTCCCAATAAGATTCAATATAGAAATGAAAAACATATTGAGAAAGGTTCCCTACCTTGTGGTTTTGAAAAGAAAAGGAAGAACTTGAGCTTGAAGAACTCTTGGAAGCTTGAGAGAAAACTTCAAAGTGCTCTAAACTCTAAGCTTTAGTAAAATGAACAAAGGTGCTTCAAGTTCCCTAAGCTACCTATTTATAGAGATGTAAAATGATGGTGGCCTTTTGGGGAGGGGGGGAATTCGGCCACTTTACAGCCACATGGGGGAGGAAATATCTTTGTTCAAAGCATGGTGTTAGTCATTCAAAGCATGGTAAAAAGTCTAGCTATGCATGGCCTAAGGTATGGCTAACAATGTAGCTTATTTCCAAATCTTTTAAATGAATAAAATCATAAAATTTTGGGCTGTAAAGGAGTGGAAAAAACCATGCCTTCCATGTCAAAAAAAGAATAAAATATTTTCAAATTTTGAATTTCCAAAGCATAGGTAAGGTGGTGTAAGACATAGTGTCTTGAAAAGTTTGATTGAAAGCTTGAATGACCACAAAAATAATTCATTTTTTTTGAATTTGAATGACATAAATATTTTTAATTTAGAAATGAATTGAAAACCTTGATTGATGTATGACAACTTTTCTTGGAAGAGAAAGCACTTGAAAGGAAATGTGAATAGTGAAAAATACTATTTATAGTTGCTTTTCTTTAAAGAAAGGAAAGAATTAGAATTGAGTTGCAAATTTCCCTAAGCAAATTTTAGGTTCTAATTAACCTTAAATAATTATTTTAGCTTTAGATTAATTAATAAAATTAATTAACCTTTCATTAGAGTATAATATTACTTAGGTTTGAGTTAAATAACTCGTTAGGCTTAAAATGCACTAAGCAGGGGTAAAATCGTAATTTTTACCAAAAGTTGGCCGGGACCTCCGGGACTTAGACCAACATGGTTCATGCCTTAAAACATCATTTTTGATCTCCGGAACGAGTCCGGGTCGGAGTCGAAACTTAAAACGGCCTTAAATCAAGTTAGGGGTATTTTGGTCATTTGTGCGCAGAAATCTCAGAAATGAGGTTTTTCTGCTCCGTTGGACATTCACAATCATACAATCCCCTTCATATAACATATGAACCCTATGAGGATGGCCAAAGCCGGCCGTCCTCGTGTTTTCGGGTAAAAATGACCTCAGGGGCATTTTGATCATTTAAAAGTTTAGAGAAAAACGGGGCGTTACAAATGTACTAAAAATTAATCATGTGTGTGTATGTGTATATGTAATGAAACTTACAAAACTATGACCCTTGTGGGATTTGATCAATAGAGGGGATGGTATCGTACGTGCGATATCATTAGTATAGTCATAAAATGTAAAGACAATACATAGCTCATTCCATGCATTGTAAAATATTAATAACTCAAACATCATAGCTAATCAAGGTAACATGTCATATCATCAAAATAAACTAGGATGGGAAGAATGTTCCTACAACCATCCTTAAACATGGAAATCCAATAAAGAAACAAACAAAATTATTGAGTTCATGTTCAACATATGGTATAACACTCCAAATCCTAACATAGTTGCTTCCATGGTTTGTATTTATGCCTTCAAGCCTCCAACTGCACCCTCGTCCTGTTCTCCACCTAAAGGCAATACGAAAATGAAGAAGGAATGAGAAATATAATATTTCTCAGTAGGGAAATGCATAGGTGTCATCATTTTTGCCTTTAGCCACCTCGAGTTTAATTGCTAAAAGAAGTGCGTACATTGATACGAGCTGTCGCGACTCACAAACAAATTAAAATTTATAAAGTGCTAAGTTACACTAAAAATATAGTAAAGGGCACATCCTAGGTCATCTCTCAAGGAGGCTTCAATACTTAGTTGGAAAGATTTGGGGGTTTTAAGAATTAAAGCAAATAATTTAAATTGAAAGATAATAGCAATAACAGAGAAGATGCTAGTGTAAGGTATTCCTTGTATTGGAAATCAATTATCATTGACCAAATATTAAACCCATTGATGGCTATTAGTAATAAATTTCTGTAATTCTACTAGTGATCAATCGATCTCTAGGATTTCACCAATGCAAATAACTAATAAACGATGATCGCCAATTTATTTAGAAATCACATTGATTTAATGAACCAATTGCTATAGCCTAACCGCCAATCGGAGTGTTAATTCTAACGTTATGACAACCGCCAATTTAGTTATTCCAATAAAGATTATAGCAATCACCACAATAATTAAAGGAATGGAAATTATAGAACATTAAGAAAACCAATGCATTCAATATAAACAGAGTCTCAAATGTCATCCCAATCCATCCGGAAATCCCTACACTAGTAAAGAAATCTACTCCTCTATCTTTGGAAGATTACAACAATGAAGATAAAAGAACCTGAAAATAATATCAATGGTCCTTCCTACAATCTCCAAGGCAGAGCACCTTTACGAATGGAACCCTTAGAGAGAGAGAAAAAGAGAAGGAGAAGAGAGAGATATAGAGAGAGAATAATAGCAACTAAAAGTGGCCGCCTAAAATTGAGTCCAAAGTTGAATGAAAAACTAGGGTAAAAGTCTATAACAATTCCTTAAATAATACTCTCTAAAATAGCCAAAATTGGGGCCCAAAAACAGGTTAGATGAGCTATTCTGCGTCATCGCATGATCGTTGCGGTGCTCAGCAATGAGCTATGCTGATGAACGTCATTTTTTTGGGTTGCTGCTAAGCACTGCAACGCTGGAAAGAATTGAATCTGGCCTCGGCACTAGAAATAGAAATTGTAGCCCTTTGAATAAGGTTTCCAATGCCACTAAAATCACCTCAATCGGACATCTATAGCTTCAGATTTTGTGAAAATACTAACTGGAGGTTAAGTTAGACAGTATCAAAACATCAGCAACCTTTAATCTTGCAACTCGATTTTCACCAAGATACTCTTAGAACTTGGTTTTGGGCTAAACATGAAAGTTGTAGAGGACTTCTTGAGCTTTCCAAAACATCTTTATTTGTCTTAATCCGATCCCTTTATTCTTGACAATTGTATTTGATCCAAAGCTCCTATACTCAAGACCATGCTCAAAGAGACAAGTCAAATGCAATAGGATGTAATTACAAATTATCCTATAATCAATGCAAAAGCCATCAATTCTATCAAAATCACACAATGAGGGATAAATCAAAATCCTTATTAATTGTGTCAATAATACAGTAAAACTCATGTAAAAAGCTAAGGTTTGATAGCAAGATAAGTGGCATAAATGTCCCATATCAAACTCCCCCGCACTTAAGCTTTCACATGTCCTTATGTGAAACTAAGATCAAACCAAGACATGGATGAGAAGAAGTAAACAAGGACTACACTAGACTCCTAACCTAGAATGCATGATGCATGTAATTAAATGACAATACACCAATTCAATGAACCTAGAGGCACAACAGTAAGTTTTCACACCAATAATCAAGAGAATTACAACAAGCAAGGCATGATCACCAACATAGCACACAAGGTAGAATCCATATATGATGCATAGATCAAGTACAAAAATTCTTCCAAGGTCAGTGTTTGCCCCTTATTCACTCAAGTGTTTTGGGTTAGGATGCACACTCAATCACCTCAAATGAAAATACATTATCATAGGCTTGCTAGGGGTCTCATTCTCTATTTTGTCACACACATATGCATACTGAATCAAGAGGACTTACCTTTGGTTGTAATGAGGCTTAGGTGAAGATGGATAAAAATATAGGCCAATGGGGTTAGACCTCAAGTCAAAGGAGAGCAAATACATACACCAAGAGCACAAGTGCCTAAGGGTACACTTTGTCCAACTTAACACAATTACAGGCCTTTCTATTGCAATGCGGCATACTTTCAACCAAACTTTTTCAGATTTTTTTTTTATCAAACTTGTATTTTTCTGTTTCTTTTATCTTTTTTTTGGTGTGTGCCACTTATTAAATTTTAGGTACACATTGTTCCTCCCCCACACTTAAATTGAAACATGTCCTTATGCTCTCCCCCACACTTATGCTCAAGCACATATAAGAAATGCACAAATGCTTTCCTAAGCCTAAAAGGTTGAGAATTTTCATGGTTTTTCACTTTTGGCGAAAGAAGTGCTCAAACAAAAGAATGGGCAATAAGGCTCAAAAGGGCTAAACAATAATAACATGCAAAGGATGGCTATATGGGCAAGTGGCTAAAAACAAGAAAAATGCCTCAATCATATTCAAACATGCACATAGAAACATATTTTCAAGGAAGACCCTAAGCAAGTTCTAGAATGCAAATCCAAAGAGGAAAACACACATGAATAAATAAGGATGGTATTGATAACTGATTTTTGTATCACACTTTATTTTTGCAATTGAATAATGATTTTGGGCTATTTAGTGTGTAAATATTGGTTTTTGGTCTAAATTGGACTTTTGTTTTAGGAGCTCGATTGAAGGCCAAATTCGGACAACAAGGCAGCTATGAAATGCTGGAGTAAAGTTTAGTTAATTAAGTGTCCAATTGCATGGGACCAAAGCCATTATTTTCAGTTTTTTTTTTGTTTGGGCCGATTTTTGTTCTTTGAGCCGGTTTATTTTATTTTAGTTTTTAAGAGCTGGAAAACAAAGGGACTAAGAGAGAAAAAACTACTCTTTCAGATTCTGCCAGCTGAGTTTTTGTTCATCCTGTTCTTCAGAGTTTTATCCATCCTGTTCAACTCTTTTTCTTTTTTTATTTTTCGATTTTTGTCTCTGCCATGGTTGGCTAAGGCGCTAATCGACTAACCCACGAATTGAGTCTCCACCATTAATCCAGAGGACGTTTGTGTTCCACACTGAGTTTGTTTTTGCCTCATACAGGGGTGTTGAATGTTAGATTTAACATTTAGGTTAATTAATCGAAAGGGCTCAAAATCAAAACAGGTTTAAGTGGGCATTGTACGTTGAATGAGTGAACACGCCGAGTTTTTTATAAAATGCTAGGTGATTGCCTAGTGGATTCGTTTTTCTAAATAAATACAGGGATTCCGATTTGTTTAGGATTAGCCACGAATTCAGTGAGTAATTGTCTAATGACGGATTCTCAGGAGCTCAAGTCTGGGTTGGTTGCTTTTTTTTAATTGTTAATTTCATTTTAATCTATTATCTGTAATATGTTAATATTGAAATTGAACAAACCCCCCCTTTTCGTTTCTGTTGCTTTTTTTTTTGTATTGTGCTGTTTCCAATTGAGCGAATTGGTTCATTGTGAATTCCTTGGGAAACGATTTAGGTTGCTCTATATTACAAATTTTCTTTTTATTAGCCTGATTAATTTGAGTGAGCTCGACAGTCACGTCAGGTATATTATAATCTAATCAAAGAGGCTCAAACTCTCACAGGTAAAAGTTCATATACTAATTCCAAATGACACAATGAATCTACCAAGCATGCAACATAAGATAAAGTCAATGCCAAGCAAGTTAATAAGGTGCATGTAGTGTGAGCCTATGCACGTAACCTCTAAGATGCCAAAGGGATGGTATAAAATGCAAATGAAAATAAATATGATGCAAGAATTAAAACTAAAAATGACAAAAAAAATAAAATGCAGAAAAATAAAAGGGAAAGATAAAGAACCTCACTGTGTGTTGTCTCCCACCCAGCACTTTGTTTTCACGTATTTAAGTTGGATGGTCAAGACCCTCATGGAGGGTGAGCAGCTTCAACCCATAGATAGGCTGTCTAGGTCCTTAGATCTATGGGAGTCTCATGGAGGTGCATTAGCTAGTGTCTTTCAATATTACATCGAGTCATCCTAGAAATTTCTAGCTCAATTGCACCATCAAGGTACACACAAGTGACCAAGAATGGTCCCTTCCATCTACACCTTGGCTTCCTAGCTATCAGTTTTTCCCTGGGTTCATGTAGCAAGATCCATTGCTAGGGCTTCTTACCCAACATGGGCTGGTCATGGAGCACCCGGCAAACTAATGACTATTGCCTGGGTAGTATACCTGTATATGAAAACTTGGAACACTCTAAAATAACAGATGCATCATATCCCATGGAAGAAGAAAAAGTTGGGAAAGGGGGATCTAGGCCATTATAAGCATTATCAACTAAAGAGTCAATGACATCAATGCTAAACGCGGACTGTTCCTCATGGGGATGTTTCATAGCATTAGATAAGTTAAATTGAACTTTCATGTCCTCACACTCCATGGATAATATGCCAGCATGAACATCAATCAAGGTTCTAGCAGTTTTCAAAAAAGGTCTTCCCAAGATCAATGTATGCTAGCTAGAATTGGCGTCATTTTCCATTTCAAGCACTTAAAAATCAGCAAGGAATATTAAATCATTTACCTGGACATGAACATTTTCCAATACTCCTTCTGGTCTTGTGATGCTGTGATTGGCCAGCTAAATTTGCAACCTAGTTAGCTTAAGCTCTCCAAAGTGCAAGAGCTGGTAAAGTGATTTAGGCATAACATTAATGCCTGCTCCAAGGTCAGCCAGAGCTCTAATGATGTGCAAGTTCCCAATGGTACAGGGAACATAGAATATGCCCGGGTCCTTGCACTTGGTTGGCAAGTTGCTTAGCTTAATAATGGAGGAAGCATTGACCCCCATGGTCACCTTGTCCTCCCCACTGCCCTTGATCTTCCTGCTATTGGTGCATAGATCTTTCAAGAATTTTTCACATTTTGGAATTTGCTTGATTGCATCCAATAGAGGTATGTTTACTTGCACCTTTTTAAATGTTTCCCAGGTTTCATAATCCAATTTTGATGCAGCAGACTTTTTAGATTGGATCCTTTATGGGAATGGCAATGGAGGGAGGAATTTTGGTACTTTTACAGGTTCTGTGGAGAGCTGCAGTGCTGGTTGACCACTGCAATGCTCTCCAAAATGCTCTTTGGGCTCGTCTTCAGCTCGCTCCTTTGCCTGGATAGGCCTAGTCACTTCTGGGATTTTCATTGCAACCGAGGGTATCCTGGCACCAGGCTTCCATTTGATGATTCTGTGGAGCGCTGCAGCGCTGGTTGACCATTGCAACGCTTTCCAGAATGCTCTTCAGACTTGTCTTTAGCTCGCTCCTTTGCCTGGACAGACCTAGTCAATTTTGGGATTTTCATCCCTGACCTAAGAGTGATAGCACAGATATTTTCTCTTAGATTAGGAACCGGTTGAGATGGTTGCTGGGCCCTATTAGCACTGACTATTTTTCATCTGAGTCACCTCCTCTCTCAGCTGGGCATTTTCTCTTCTAATTTCATGTATTTGCTCCATCATCATCTTCATAATCTCAGTCATGGTGGGATTTGAAGTTGGAGGTACAGGAAGGGCCTGTTGCCTCTGATGAGGTGCTAAATACTTCTGCTGTAAGGGTTGACCCTGTGGTTGAGAGTTATTTTCCTACTTCAAATTGAGGTGATTCTTTCAGCTGGAGTTATAAGTATTCCCAAATGGGAACTAGCCTGCTTGATTCTGAGATTGACTCTGGAAGAGGTTTGTTGTTACTACTCCAGTGGAGGTGCAAATGCCACAGACCATAGAGACCACTAGAGTTATTGCTTAGCTCACCATCAATTGCTTTATAAGGCCAGAAAGCTGCTGTAAAGTCTGGGTCAACAATGGGTTCTCTGTCTGGCTCACTTCATGATAGCCTCTAGTAGTTGTGGCTGCCTTAGAACTAAATTGCTGAAAATTAGCAGCCATATTCTCAATCAATGCACAAGCTTCTTCCAGTGTCTTATCTAAGAATGCCCCTCTACTAGCAGCATCTATCATGCATCTATCAGCAAGTACCAACCCTCATAAAAGTACTAAAGGAGGAGTTGCTCTGGAATATGATGGTTAGGGCAGCTTGCACAGAGGAGCTTAAACTGCTCCTAATACTTATGAAGAGTCTCATCTGATTGGAAAATTCCAGAGATTTCTTTTCTGATAGAAGCCACTCTAGAGGTAGGAAAATACCTCTCCAAAAAAAGCCTCTTCATCCTAGTCCAGCTATTGACAACCCCATTAGGAAGGTTGAAAAACCAATTTTCTGCTGCACACTAAAGGGAAAAAGGGAATGCTCTCAATTTAACATCATCCACCTCTACCTTATTGGGTTTCATCCTAGAACACACCATATGAAGCTTCTTCAAATGCTGATAGGGGTCTTCTCCAGAAAGCCCATGGAATTTAGGCAAAGCATGTACTATATACCCTTTAAGTTCAAAATCAATGTCTAACTTGGGGTAAGTAATGGCCAAGGGCTGCTTGGTAAAGTCAAGAGCAGTAAGCTCCTTAAGTATTCTATTCCGATCTACCATATAACCTGTATTTCCTGAAACACTAAATAGAGGATCAGAATGTTCAAATGGTTTCACTTGTTGACACTTTACCTGTCTGATATTTCTCAAAGTTTTCTCAATTTCAGAATCAAGAGATATCAAATTTCTAACAGACAAGGAATGCCTCATACAAGGGAATTTTTTTTTTGAAAGTAAAATAATTGCAGAAAATAAAAATAGTAAATAAATAAATAAAAATAAAATAAAATAAAAACTGGAAAAAAATAAAAATAAAAAAATGAAAAAAATATACAACTAATTTTTAATGCCTCCCCGGCAATGACGCCAAAATTTGATGTGAGCTGTCGCGACTCAAACAAATTAAAATTTATAAAGTGTTAAGTTTCACCGAAAATATAGTAAAGAGCACAACGTATGTCGTCTCTCAAGGAAGCTTCAATACTTAGTTGGAAAAATTTGGGGGTTTTAAGAATTAAAGCAAATAATTTAAATTGGAAGATAATAGCAATAATAGAGAAGGCACTAGTGCAAGGTATTCCTTGGATTGGAAATCAATTATCATTGACCAAATATTAAACCCATTGATGGCTATTAGTAATAAATTACTGGCAATTCTACTAGTGATCAATCGATCTCTAGAATTTGACCAATGCAAATAACTAATAAATGATGATCACCAATTTATTTAGAAATCATATTGATTTAATGAATCAATTGCTACAGCCTAACCGCCAATCGGAGTGTTAATTCTAACATTCTCCCTCAAATATAAACCAATAGATCTACTAACCAAAGGGTTTCACTAAACGACAATCACCAATTTAGTTATTCTAATAAAGATTATAGCAATCACCACAATAATCAAAGGAATGGAAACTGCAAAACATTAAGAAAACCAATGCATTCAATATAAACAAAGGATCTCAAATGTCATCCTAATCCATTCGAAAATCCATACACTAGTAAAGAAATCTAGTCCTCCATCTCTGGAGGATTACAACAATAAAGATAAAAGAACCTGAAAATAATAGCAATGATCCTTGCCATAATCTCTAAGACAGAGAACCTTCACCAATGGAACCTTTAAAGAGAAAGAGAAGCGAGAAGGAGAAGAGGGAGATGTAGAGAGAAAATAATAGCAACTAAAAATGGCCGCTTAAAAGTGAGTCCAAAATTGAATGAAAAACAAGGGCAAAAGTTTATAACAATTTCTTAAATACTGCTCTCTAAAATAGCCAAAACTGGGGCCCAAAAATAGGTTAAATGGGCTATTCTACGTCATCACACGAGCACTGCGGCGCTCAGTAGTGAGTTATGCTGATGAACATCATTTTTTTGGGTTGCTATTGAGCGCTGTAGCGCTGGACAGAATTGAATCTAGCCTCGGCATTAAAAATAGCAATTGTAGCCCTTTGAATAAGCTTTCCAACGCCATCAAAATCACCTCAATTAGACATCTGTAGCTCCAGATTTGTGAAAATACTAACTGGAGGTCAAGTTGGACAGTATCATAACATCAGCAAACTTTAATCTTGTAACTTGATTTTCACCAAGATACTCTTAGAACAGGGTTTTGGGCTGAATATGAAAGTTGTAGAGAACTTTGTGAGCTTTCCAAAACATATTTATTTGTTTTAATCCGATCCCTTGTTCTTGACAATTGCATTTGATCCAAAGCTCCTATACTCAAAACCATACTCAAAAAGACAAGTCAAACGCAACATGATGTAATTACAAATTATACCATAATCAATGTAAAAGCCATCAATTCTATCAAAATCACACAATGAGGGATAAATCAAAATCCTTATTAATTGTGTCAGTAATACAGTAAAACTCATGTAAAAAGCTAAGATTTGGTAGCAAGATAAGTGGCATAAATGTCCTTTATCATGCATGTATATAGTCATCTTTCAATTTTCAAAAGTCTTTCATTAGTTGAAAGAGGTCCCATTTTTACATGATTATTCTATGAACATGCCATGACTCATGTATGAACATTTCATGCATAAGGTAAGGTGTATCCACTTTTCTCTTGTTACATGATCATGCCATGACTCATGTGTGCTCCGTCAACTGACATGCCATGAGATGTGTATGTATTCTGTGAATTGACATGCCATATGTGTATGTACATTTGATTCATAAGGTAAGGTGTATCCTCTTTCTTCTTGTTAAATGCTCATGCCATGATTTATATGTGCATGCATCATGAGCTATTAATTGGTAATCATACAACATAATGTGTCTTGGCTTTGATCTTTGGTATCGACCTCCGATCTTAATTCTTGATTACTTAGTGTCATCTGTGATCTTTGGTGTCAACTTCCAATCTTAACTAAAAAACCTACAGTGGGCCTCCCTCCTTAAACTTATGCGATTAAGCTCAAATCGACGACTGTTGTCCCCCTGGGTGAGGGGTAAAATATAACACTATTTATTAGTTCCTTTCCTTTACTTTCTTAATGCAAGTAATGTCACATGCATGAATTTACATCTCAAGATAGCAATACAATACACATAGCATGATGTAACATCCTCCCAAGTACAACGTCATCCTTAAGTCATGACATCAGACTTGAGAGTTATTACTTATAAATTACCGGACCTTTCTTAAATAGCTATAGCAAATACGATAAGATCGTGTAATAACTAGCGTAATTTGGTTAAAATATATAACAAAGAAACACAATATTTATTGAATACATAACTAAGTACAAAAGGAAGCTCCTCTAAGAGCTTTAATACATATACTTTCTCTATTACATTTACATACATATAACTCTAACTAAGTACAGTAAATTAAAAACATCAACTATTAAACTACTGTAATCCTGAGTTCTTTCATGCAGCAGCCGCATCATTCTCTGGATTAACCTGGAGACAACACGGGAACACAAAACACATAGGAGTGAGAATGATATAATTCTTAGTAGGGCAACTCCCCAAAAACTCACTCATATTGTCATCATCATCGCCCCAGCCACTTCGGTTTATTAGAAAAAGAGTGATTATGGCTTTCATACCAATGGTTCATTTTTAAAGTTCCAAATCGTACTTCCGAAGTGGGTAGTTTTTAATAATCACTCACTTAATGCATATGTATTATAATGTCAAGCATATAGTAAATCGTCCTAAGCAGACATTCAAAAATAACAACCAAAACATAAGTAGAAATTTCATTCTTACAAGCGTTATCAAGTAAACTTATATGCAGAAATAATAATAAATTATGCATTCCTTTTCATGGCCAAGGAACTTAATCTAGTGCATTTTTCTCTTTTCATTGACATAGGAAAGACTTAGCTTATATCATGCAGTAAAACTCATTTCAGTGCAACTTTTGCTCTTCATTGACATAGGAAAGACTTAGTTTATACCCAACGGGTATCTGTCGCGGACAACTCTACAATAGATAGTTTATACCAAATGACATTTATAGTGGATCACACCACATAAGGGAAATAGACTGCTTATCAGGACTAAGCTCATTCCTATACGTGATTATCAAACTTCATTTTTTTCCATTTCCGAATCACACATAGTTCTATTCCTAGCCGATACGTCTACTGACTCATAATATCTCGGGAGAAGTTCCTCTTTTTGCCTTCCCCTTAATTCAATCTATGTCTTGTTTCTGTTTTCTCCATATGTCAGAATAGACATACTCATAGTATTTTGGGAAAGTTCCTACTTTTTCCTTCCCCTCATTCAATCTAAGTCTTGTTTCTATTTTCTCCATATGTCAGAACATGCACGATTAAAGTTCATATATTCTCTTTTGCCACATGTACAAATCATTCACTGTTCTTTTCTAAATGCATGCATGAGTCACATATACACATTCATTCATAATATGATTTCAATCATGCCTCAAACCATTCCTTAAAGTCACTAGCATGCATTCATATATGTCATACTTGAACCCAATGTCATTATTTCATCAACTCAAAGCATCAATTCATTTTTAGCACAATGGCAAATTTCACATATCTATAGCACAAATTATTTTACATTTCAAACCATGGAATCCAAAGCTATAAAAATTATCCAAGACACTTAAATGTGTCCCTAAGGTCCTCTAAAAATTTTGAATTTAAAAGAGTTCTCTAAGTATGATAACAAAATTCAACAAATTAGGAGGCCAGAAACCCCCTATTTGCAGCCAACAGCCAAAGTTTCAATCTTATTACCCTATCAAATGATCATATCAAATCATACAAAAATTCATGGTTGGACTTTAACATGTCCTCAATATCCTGTAGAAATTTAAGTGGAAGAATCAATCATTTGGCATGGTAACAAAATTAGACAATCTCAGAGCTTCAGAATTGGCTATCCAGACAACTCAAGAACAGTCTTGGTTTTTGATTTTTATAAAATAGTAAAACTCATTTTTAGGACCCAAGAAAAATCATGGAGTTGTTTTAGGATTTAGCTTCAACATATAATTTTTATAGCTTAACAAAACATCTACAAATATATCAGAAAATTCGTGACTCATAACCTGCTCAGAAGAAATCCGAAAATCCAGCAGCATCGTCTACGATTCCTTTTGAGAAAAACGATACCTAACATCATCCAAACACTCCACCAAAATTCATACATCAATATCCATATATAATCAATCAATTCAACTAAAAATATCAACTTAAATCAGTGATTAAAATAGAAAAATAGATTTGAAGAAGAAGTGGTTCAAAAACCCTACTTTGATGGCTTTAGGGATCTTGGCTCCAAAAGATGCTCCAATATTCATTTTGCTCACTTCAAGGCCACCAAATCAGCACCAAGTCCTTCCTTAATCAGTGATGTATGAGATAGCAAGGTGAGGATTGATTAGGAATTGAAATTCAATCGGTTAGTTTGATAGATTATAAGGAGTAGAACAAGTTTTGTGAAGAGATCTTGAGGTTTTGTCAAGTTTAGGCTAGGGTTTATGAAGCTTCAAGTTTTCTAATGGTGGCATGGGAGAAAGAAGATGAAGTCTGATGTATTTTGGGGGTCTTGGCCGAAATTGATGGTGTTGGAGTGATAAGGTTTGGTGATTTATCATTATCTAGGTGTAAAAGTAGTCAAAATGGGTATTTATTCCTTTTTTAAAATGAAATAATGAAACGGATGGCTAAGATTTGGTTTCTTGGTCAAAGAATGAAGCTTGGCCATCCACTTGGCTCAAGATAAGTGGCTCACATTAACTTGGTGAGCAAGTAGCTTTTTCAGTGTTAAAATCGCACACCGAAATTCCACCGAACGGACGAGTTATTGGCTCTCGAGTAAAATATAATAAATCAAAGGTCATGATTAAAACTTGCTTTTCAAGTTTTAATCCTTTCCATCCACTTGGCATAAAGTGGTTGGTAAAGGTTACTTAGCCACTAAGTAACTTGTACGGCGTTAAAAGCTGCATATCGAAACTCTGCCGAACGAGCGAAACACTATACCCGAGTAATAAGACATTACCCGAAAATTAATTCTAAGCATAAAATCCTCATTTCTAACTATTTCTAATCTCAATCCTATAATTTCTCAGCTTTGGGCACCTCCGAGTCCCAATTCTAGGGTTTCGGCTGTCCTGACGGGCCCGTAGGGCCCACAAGGTTACTATTTATATTTTTTTTTTTACAAATCCCTTGAACCATCCTCGTCATTACTAAAACTATCAGATTTTTGAAATTACGACTAGTAAAGCCCCAAATTAATTTTTAAATAATTTTTAGGGTGTTACACATGAGATATCAATAATAACTTAAACAATGCATAATATCATAAAATAACAATTCTATCGATAAGAACATATCTCAATAACTTAGGATTTCCATACAAGCACGAGTATTTTATGAATTTGTATGATAGAGTCATGAGACCCATATATCATCCTTATAATATTCTAAAATTGTGTTCTGGCCCTTGTTTTAATCCTTAAAGCTTAGCAATTTTGTTAAAATATTTTAGTATATTATTCTTACAAAATTAAGCACCTTTTAACTTTTTCAATTCCTCACAGATTTGACAATTATTATAAGAAATTTCACTGTGATCCTTGTACTTAGAAATTTAAGCTAATATTTTATGAGGATGATTCTAATTTAGCAAACTTCCAATAGTAAAATGAGTCAAATTCGATAAGTACACAATTTTATAAAAATTCCTAAATAGAGGCTATTTGGTTATGCACCCAACTGAGGGTGCAACAATTTATGAAAATTACTGACACAAAACTAGAAAGTTTTTTGCCGTGAAAATTTCCATAATTATAGTCCTAAGTGTTAGATTTCATTTAAAATTGGTTTAATTGAATTTTGAGTTGTATAACTCGAATTTTGGAGTTTTCATTGCATGTCGCTCAGATTCCAAATAGCAGAAGATGATGCCTCTTCTAATATTTTTCACGAATTTTCTAGGAAACCAAACACTACCAAATAAAAATAGAAACGTGTCTCTGTGTTTTAGCTTTTATACAAAATTGGAATGGGCTTAATTGGTGGTCTATAGACTAAGAAATGAATTTTTTATTGAAGATTGTCCAGATTAATTAGTTATTCTGAAAATTAGAAATTTACATATAAGTTTTATGGTTTTGTTCAAATTATATTTCTTACCTGTTTTCCTCTTTTAGAAACTTTCAAGAACACGAAAGAAACACCATTTACAGAAATGATGTACAATATTTATGTGTATATTTTCAAAAGAAATGCTTTGAAATCAAGTTTTCATAAAAACGCAATTTAGAACACCTTGAGTGTCTCCTCTGAACAAACACCCCCTCAATCACTTAAAAGTGACATAAACCCATGTTAAGAGACCTCATAGATCTTTTTGGGATCCTCATTCAATCACATCCTTGGAGAGAGGATGTAACACCCCAATTTTTCTGTCTGAGGGAAATGACCAAAATGCCCCTGAGGTCATTTCCTGACCTGAATTCGAGGGTAACCAACTTGGTCGTCCTCGAAGGGTCAACTCAATATTTGAATGGGATTGAATGGCCTTTGAATGCTTCCGGAAGCGAAAATCTCGTTTTCCGCAGTTTCGGGTCAAAATGACCAAAATACCCCTATAGCGTTTTTACGCAGGTAAAAGTGCCGTTTGAGCCCGAAACTTTCCCCAGAGGTTTAAAAACACGTTTTCATGTGTCTAGAGGTCTCTGTTCAAGTCCCGGTGGTCCCGGGCAGTTTTAGTGCAAAATTACGATTTTGCCCCTAGAATAGTGTTTTTGAGCTTAATGATGTAATTAAGCAAACCTAGGCAATATTAGGCTCTAAATGAAGATTAATTAATTTCCCTAATTAATCTAGAGTCAAAATAATTTATTAAAGTTAATTAGAACCTAAAATTGCTTACATTAAACTTAAATCCCTTTTTAGAACTCAAGATTCATAGTTTTAGAATCTTGAATAGTGTTTTCTCTCTCCAATTCCTTAAATCAAGGAAGTGTGTCTAGAGTTGTTTAGACTCTAAATTGAGGATCTAACTCACTAATGGTGCAAGACCACTCCTTAATTATGTCTAGACCACCCTAATTATCCATTTTCCTTACCTAAAAACTTTTTTACAAATTCCTAATCTTAAGCATAATCAAAGATACACCTAAACACAACTCTAAACCACAATTAAAATGCAAGAAATCCTCCCCCAAATCTGATGCACATGGCCGAAACTCTCACCCCCTTTGGCCACATGTTTAATTGTTTTCTCACTCAAAGAACCATGCTTGAGGCCATACCTTGAACCATACCTCACCATACTTTGAGCCATACCTCACCATGCCTTAAGACCACATTATCTCACCTCATGGAACTCATGGATGCCCTCCAATTTTGCACATATGGACAAAGCCCTCCTCCTCCATGAGCACCCTTCATTTGTTTCATTTTTCTATAAATAGAATGCCTTGAGGAGCTTGCACCACTTTTAGATCATTTGCTAAGTTTAGGAACACTCAAAGCTTTTCTTTTTCTCTCAAAGCTCTTGTGTTCTTCAAGTTCTTGGAGCTCTTCATCTTCTTCATCTTCTTCTTCCATCTTCAAGTTCATCACATCAAGTAGGGATTTCCTTTCATGTATTCTTTTCTTTAAAGTTCTTGTTTCAAGTTTGATGTTCATAGTTTCTCTTGTTTCTTTTTAGAACTTCTCTTCTACTCCTTTTTCCTTTTCATTTTCGGCCATAGGCCTTGGAGAACAAAGGAATGAGAGCTTGATAATGAGAGTTTCATGATGATGTTCATCACTTGAAACAAACTCTAGAGCTTGATCTCTGTTCTTGAGTAAAATACTTCTAGTTCTTCCTTTCTTTAACTTTTGGAATCTTTAACTTTGATGATGTTTTAAAATGGTTCTAAGGACTCAATGATGAGGTCTCATGATGTTGGTGTTAATATATCATCAAGATCATAGACTCTAGAGTTTCAAAATGTTCTTTTGTTTTCCTTGAAGTTTCGGCCATTTCCTTTTCTTTTATATGCAAAATGTTTTGATTTTCTAAAAATGTTACGTTGAGTTCTAAGAACTCTAGACTTTACTTTACTTTGGTTTGATGAGTTTGGGTTGAGGTTTAAATTCCTTTAAAGTCTTGTTAAGAGCTCTAGAAAGATAAAATGAACTTGCATAATTTATTTTATGCTTGCATTTATATTTACATTCTTGCTATGCACCTTTACCTTCAAGCTATCACCTAAGAACATAAAGATTAAAATGGAACTTGCATCATCACTTAATTTAATTCTCAAAGCCTTTCTATTTCGACCTTAAAGTCGATTGTTGTTGGGCCTAGAGCACTAAAATAAAGAATTGAACTTGCATCATCACATAATTAATTTCTCGAATGCCTATCTATTTCGGCCTTAAAGTCGATTGTTGTTGGGCCAAGAGCACTAAAATAAAGAATTGAACCTTGCATATTTACTTTCAAGCTTGCACGTTTAAGTTTATGCCTCGCATATTTACTTTGAAGCTTGCACGTTTAAGTTTATGCCTTGCATATTTAAATTAAGTCATCACTTTATTTTGTAAGCAAGATTAAAAATGAAAAGCATGAGCACGTTTATTTTATGTCATAACTTAAGAACCTAGAGCTCAAAGACTTGCCCATTTCATTTCAAGTTAAAGTTTAATGTGAATGCATTCTTTGAATGCATGTTTTCGGCCAAGTAGTGATAATGGACTTGCAATGAGTTTTCATCTAGCTACAAGGACCAATAGTCTATGTTCTAAGTTTTTCTTAAAAGCTTTACAATCCTTACAAGGTTACGTTATCATGAGATATGACTTTATTCCCTCTTAGAAGATGAAATATATTTTGGTCACTGACCTAAGGCTTCTCTTAGCCTCTTGATGAATTAAAATGATTTGCAAAGAGTTTTAGAAGTTCTAAATTGAGTCCATGAGAAACTAGTTAACTTATGTACCTCGAAATGCCAATTTAATTCTCTTACTGAAGCTCCATGATTTCGGTTCTGTCATGATGAGTGTGATACTGTATGGTGATGTTTTGATGTGTGAAAATATCATATGATGATGTAGAAACGATTCTATGTATAATAGGTAAGAAACTAGCTAACTAGAAATACTGTAAAGCTAGAATTTAATATAGTTTAGACCCATTTGTTTTTGGAACTTATCCAAACTGTTTTAATAGGAACATAATCAGATTAGGATTGTTTATACATGAAAAACTTGGTAACATTCGGATTATAATTGAATTTTAGCACCTCTAGGGAAACTAGTAACTAGAAAACCGTAAAAATGCAAATGTAGAACTCTTAGAACATTTAGTTTCCTGGATTCTGTCCAGCAATGTTACAACATGATAAATGTGATTTATAATTAGTTCTTAAGCATAGGAATGTCTCGTAATTGATTTAGATTTAATTTATAGCGCCTTAGGCGGAGACGAAACCGAGAAAGGGTCTAAAACGTAAGCTCTAGAACCCCGTAACCGCAAGTTGGAAATTCTACCCTATGCTTTTCAGATTTGAGAATGAGTATGAGAATTAGGAATGATGATTAATTATGAGCCCTTAGGTGCATAAAATATGAACGACAGATGTTAGAGAACTATATCTCAAGATTAAGACCCGTAAGGGTCAAAGCATAAGCTACCATAAGGGTAAGCGTTTGAAAGTTCTATAATGATGTATGTGGTATGTAAACGATGATGATGTTATTCATATGAGGAATTCATGAGGATACATGTTTATGTGGCATAAAGCAAATTTGGAAGGAATTCGGCGTAATGTCATCGTACCGCCGAATTCCCGACGAATTTGGGGACTTAAAGGGATTTTGAAAATTAAGGTACTAAGATGGGTTCTAGGATGACACCGGTTCGGCCGAGCACCTCCATAGAACTCATGTGACATCGGTACCAATTTATACTCTTAGGTGACACCGGTTCGGCCGAGCACCCCTAAGAGAATTGCCCCCTAACCCGTACTCAGATAGTCGGGATTTATGATTTATGATACGCTTATCGTTAAGTGGTAAGTGTAACGCCTCGATTTTTCTGTCTGAGTGGAAAATGACCGAATTGCCCCTGAGGTCATTTTCGGCCCGGAATTCGAGGATGGCCGACTCGGTAGTCCTCGAAGGGCCAACTCAATGTTTGAAGGGGATTGAATGACCCTTGAGTGGTTCCGGAGGCGAAAGTCTCATTTTCATGATTTAGGTTAAAATGACCAAAATACCCCTATAGCGTTTTACGCGGGTAAAGGTGCCGTTTGAACCCGAAACTTTCCCCAGAGGTTTAAAACCATGTTTTTACATGTTTCAAAACATCTGTTTAAGTCCCGGTGGTCCCGGGCAGTTTTAGTGCAAAATTACGATTTTGCCCCTAGAATAGTGTTTTTGAGCTTAATGACGTAATTAAGCAAACCTAAGCAATATTAGGCTCTAAACGAAGATTAATTTATTTCCCTAATTAATCTAGAGTCAAAATAATTTATTAAAGTTAATTAGAACCTAAAATTGCTTAGATTAAACTTAAATCCCTTTTTAGAACTCAAGACTCTTAGTCTTGGAATCTTGAATAGTGTTTTCTCTCTCCAATTCCTTAAATCAAGGAAATGTGTCTAGAGTTGTTTAGACTTTAAATTGAGGATTTAACTCACTAATGGTGCAAGACCACTCCTTAATTATGTCTAGACCACCTTAATTACCCATTTCCCTTACCTAAACACTTTCTTACAAATTCCTAATCTTAAGCATAATCAAAGATACACCTAAACACAACTCTAAACCACAATTAAAATGCAAACTAATCCTCCCCTTGGCTGCAACATGGCCGAACAGCCATGCCCTCTTTGGCCACATGTTTAATTATTTTCTCACTCAAAGAATCATGCTTGAGGCCATACCTTGAACCATACCTCACCATACCTTGAGCCATACCTCACCATGCCTCAAGAACACATTATCTCACCTCATGGAACTCATGGGATGCCCTCCAATCTGCACCCTCATGGCCGAAACCTCTTCACCCATTCACACCCTTCATTTGTTTCATTTCTCTATAAATAGAATGCCTTGAGGAGCTTGCACCACTTTTAGATCATTTGCTAAGTTTAGGAACACTCAAAGCTTTTCTTTTTCTCTCAAAGTTCTTGTGTTCTTCAAGTTCTTGGATTTCTTCATCATCTTCATCTTCTTCTTCCATCTTCAAGTTCATCACACCAAGTAGGGATTTTCTTTCAAGTATTCCTTTCTTTAAAGTTCTTGTTCTAAGCTTTATGTTCATAGTTTCTCTTGATTCTTTTTAGAACTTCTTTTCTTTTCCTTGTTCTTTCTCATTTTTGGCCATGGGCCTTGAGGTTCAAAGAAATGAGAGCTTGATGATGAGAGTTTCATGATGATGTTCATCACTTGAAACAAACTCTAGAGCTTGATCTTTGTTCTTGAGCAAAAATGTTTCTAGTTTTTCCTTTCTTGAACTCTTGAGAACTTTAGTTTTGATGATGATTCAAAATGGTTTTGAGGACTCAATGATGAGGTCTCATGATGTTGGTGTTATTATATCATCAAGATCATGGACCTTAGAGTTTTAAAATGTTCCTTTTTCTTCTTGAAAATTTTGGCCATTTCCTTAATTTTTCTAGGCTTCATGGTTTGATTTCCTAAAAATATTATGTTGAGTTTTAAGCACTCTAAGCTCGACTTTACCTTGTTTGGATGAGTTTGGGTTATGGTTTAAGTTCCTGTAAAATCTTGTTAAGAGCTCTAGAAAAATAAAATGAACTTGCATAATTTATTTTATGCTTGCATTCATATTTACATTCTTGCTATGCATCTTTACTTTCAAGCTATCACCTAAGAACATAAAGATTAAAATGGAACTTGTATCATCACTTAATTTAATTCTCAAAGCCTTTCTATTTCGGCCTTAAAATCGATTGTTGTTGGGCCTAGAGCACTAAAATAAAGAATTGAACTTACATTATCACCTAATTAATTTCTCAAATGCCTATCTATTTCGGCCTTAAAGTCGATTGTTGTTGGGCCAAGAGCACTAAAATAAAGAATTGAACGATGCATATTTACCTTCAAGCTTGCACGTTTAAGTTTATGCCTCGCATATTTACTTTCAAGCTTGCATGTTTAAGTTTATGCCTTGCATATTTAATTTAAGTCATCACTTTACTTTGTAAGCAAGATTAAAAATGAAAAGCATGAGCACGTTTATTTTATGTCGTAACTTAAGAACCTAGAGCTCAAAGACTTGCCCATTTCATTCCAAGATAAAGTTAAATGTGAATGCATTCCTTGAATGCATAATTTCGGCCAAGTAGTGATGGTGGACTTGCAATGAGTTTTCATCTAGCTACTAGGACCAATAGTCTATGTTTTAAGTTTTCCTTAAAGCTTTACAAATCCTTATAAGGTTGTATCATCACAAGTTGTGATTTCATTCTCTTTTAGGGGATGGAATATGTTTAGGTCACTGACCTAAGGCTTCTCTTAGCCTCTTGATGAATTAAAATGTTTTGCAGAGAGTTTTAGAAGTTCTAGATTGATTCCAAGAGAAACTAGTTAACTTATGTACCTAGAAATGTCAATTTAACTCTCTTGTTAAAGTTAAATGTTTTCGGTTCTGATATGATGAGTGTGATGCCATATGATGATGTTTTGATGTGTTGGAATGTGTGAAAATATCATATGATGATGTAGAAGCGATCCTATGCATGATAGGTAAGAAACTAGCTAACTAGAAATACCGTAAAGTTGGAATTTGACATAGTTTTAACCCATTTGTTTATGGATTCGGTCCAAACTGTTTTAATGGGAACATAATCAGATTTAGATTGTTTAGACATGAAAAACTTGGTATCATTTGAATTAGAATTGAATTCTAGCACCTATAGGGAAACTAGTAACTAGAAAACCGTAAAAATGCAATGTAGAACTCTTAGAGCATTTATTTTTCTGGATTCTGTCCAGCAAACTTACAACATGATAAACTTGATTAATAATTATTCTTTAAGCATAGGAATGCCTCATAATTGATTTAGATTTGATTTATAGCGCCTTAGGCGAAAACGGAACCAAGAAAGGGTCTAAAACGTAAGTTCTAGAACCCCGTAATCACAAGTTAGGAATTCTGCCCTATGCTATTCAGATTTAAGTGTGAACATGAGGATGATGAATGATGTTTAATTATGAGCCCTTAGGTGCATAAAATATGAGCGACGGATGTTAGAGAACTATATCTTAAGATTTAGACCCGTAAGGGTCAAAGCATAAGCTACCATAAGGGTAAACGTTTGAATGTTCTATGATGATGCATGTGGTATGTAAATGATGATGATGTTATTCATATGAGGAATTCATGAGGTTGTATGTTTATGAGAGTATATAGTGTCGATATGTTGATGCTCACGCCATGATGCGTTATGCAAAATTATGATATTATGATGCTTATGATGCACACGATGATTATGATGCCTTATGTCGGTATTGAATGGCTATGCATGCTCTATATGTTTGGTGGCATAAAGCAAGTTTGATGGAAATCCGGTGTACGCCGTTACGCTGCCCAATTTCCTATCAAACTTGAGTACTTGAGAAAAAGCTTGCGAAAACTCCTGGGTGACACCGGTTCGGCCGAGCACCCCCAGGATAGGTTCTGGGTGACACCGGTTCGGCCGAGCACCCCCAGAACAGATGTGACATAGCATCGAGACGCATTTCTCCCTTCACGGTGGGAGGAAACAAATCCGTGAGGGTATTGACATTGAGCTTGCCAAAGCGGACAATTCGCTGTGTACTAGATACCAGTAGAGCGTTTCAAAGAAGGAAATGATCCTAAGATAGGTGATCCAAGAAAGTTATGTATACCTCCTCTATTAGCCCATATTAAATCTAGTGACGACTAGTTAGGATTGAGCTCATTCCTAGGCGATAGGTGAGATGTAGTTTCTTGACAGTTATCGCCGGGCCGGTGAATCGGTTGGACTTTTGGTGGATATGTTAAGAGGGTGGTCTTTAAGAAAAAGAACTTAAGAGTTTTACTTATGAGAAAGATGCCACAAGAAAAGTACTATGCCTTTTCATGCCACGTATATGATTTATGTTCCTTTATGATGGGCCCAAGTATTACGATTTTCGTGTTAATGTGCATATGGTATTGTCATGCATTCATCAAATATCTGTTGCATTCATGTCATTAAGACACATACTAAAAGACACCCACTTCGGATAATTAGATTTGTAAAGCCTAAAACCAATCCTTATGCATGTACACCTTTTTTCATAATTAAAATCGAGGTGGCTGGGGACGACGACGATGACACTAGTGTTAGAGTCGGGAATCCCTACTGAGAATCTCGAATGACTTTTTCATCCCTTACTTTTCTTAGTGTCGTCTCTAGACGAGGATTACAACGAGGTTCGTGATTTCTTCTGAGGCTCGCGCTTAAGGGACACACTAGCAAACGGAGCAGAGGGTCGCTGCGGGAGCATAGATAGCTTAGCTTTTTGGGTCGACACTTATTCAACCTCATAGGTGGATAAGGATGACTTCACATATATGGGCGTGTATTGATGTAAATGATGGTACAATGATGTTAGTAGTCTATGTATCTATAAAGATGTGATGATATTATGATTGTTATGTATAATACTATGTTTCATGATTATCAATGGTGTGGCTACTTTTCCTTGCACGTTATGGCTATGATGAATGTTAGGTTAGTGCGCGGCTCGCGTTTTGCTTTCAAGTTTCAAAAAGAAAAATTTATTCATATTTTTCGCTAAGTATTTTAATGAAAGGTTGTAAGGAATGAGACTAAAAGAGTAATAGACTAATGATTAACCTAAATATGTTCTATAGTATTGGGTTAAAAATTAGGATGCTACAGTAAGTAAGAACTAGTGACGACTAGTTAAGGTATGAGCTCATAACCTAGAGATGTGACACGTTCTGGGTGACACCGGTTCGGCCGAGCACCCCTAGTTCGATTGTCTTTTAGGGTGGCCCATGAGGAAGAGATGTTTCATGATTATGATTATGTCACTAAGTTTGTCCCATATGAACATTACTATTGCCACTTTATGCCACTAAGTATGATGATGCTTGATGTTATGTTTTATGTATGTGCATTAGGTAGTGCCATGCATACATCTTCTATTATGTTGCATTCATGACATTAAGATCATCCTAAAATGAATGGACCTTGGCTAAAGTATATTTTAAAGTTTAAAATTAACTTAATGCATGTTCAGTCATTTTGTATAATTAAACCCAAGGTTCCTGAGGACGTAGATGATGACACCTAGGTAGTAGGAGGCCCTACTGAGATTCTTTAGCAAGATTCTCACTCCCTCTATCTCTTTCTTTCCGTCACGTCTTCAGATGGCGACGTTCGTAGTGTTCGTGGACACGCCAACATGGGAGGTGCACCATGACCCGGACCACAGGTCGTTCCATTTTGTGGGTTGATGCACGATTAGAGTATTCATGTTCATGGGTCGACCCTTCACTCCCTCTGTATATTCCCATCGTTTCTCCCCCGTCTCACCTTTTGGCGATGACCCGGTGTTCGAGCGCGCGCGTCCCTTAGAGGAGAGGCTTCGCCGTACACCATCGTCCACATCCGCCACTCGAGACTACCCTCAGTATGTGCCCCGTTGCCCGTCGTCTTTTTCGGAGACGGATCCTTCCAAGGATTCGGCAACCCAGGTACCGTCCGAGGGATCTTTCCCCACCATACCCATGGACCTTGGGGAGGATAGCGAGCCTTCCGTGACTCAGCCGAGGCTTGCACGACGACTGGAGATGAGGCCACGCCGTGGAGGTCACTTCCGAGCCCCACCCCGCCTATTTACGCCGGAGGAGCTTGCTCAGTTTCCTGGTTACGTGCCACGCTCGAGGGATAGTCGCCAGTAGGAGGCTGTGGATGACCCGGGTTAGAGCACACACCACTTAGATGGGGATAAACCTTCTTTTGTATAGAGGTTATCCCATTAAATGCACTCGGGTGGGGGAGTAGTTTATGTTTATGTTTACGTTATGTTGTATCTCCTTTCATGTGTTCCTTTGTACCAAATTAAGTCCCACACTTATAAGTGGGCAAGTTATGTATATATATATATATATGAGATGATATTCAGTGTTTTCCCATGATGTGCCTCTATGTGCCTTATGCTATGACGTTATGAGATGTATGTTTTGTCCGTTACTTGTTATATCGCATCACGCGGCTCTCACTTTGTATTTTAAAAAAAAATTTACCCGTATTTTTCGCTAAGTATTTCTAAGTAAAATTGAGAACTATGAAGTAACAAACTAATGATTAACCTAAGTATGTTCTAGAGTATTGGGTTAAAAATTAGGATGTTACAGAGGAGGGTTTATTCGTTCATCAGATTTACTAGGAAAGACATCCATAGCCATGGAAGGGCTATAACATTCTTAACCCAATTTCGGGACAAATGAGCCATTCGTAGCCACAAAAAGACTACAAAAATTCATGATCAACCACAAATAAAAGTAACAAACATGAATTTCCTATCTCAATTGAAGGCAAAAGAAGGCAAATAAGTTGTGAACATTGGATCGAACAGAAAAACTTCTTGGAACTCCTCTTGAATCCTCTTAGACTACCACTTGTGAGTTTTCCTTGAGAGTGTATTTTGAGTGAAAAAGAAAACAATTAAGAGTGGGGGAGGAGGAGAGAGAGCTACAACCAGAAGTAGGGAAAGAGGGAGAGGATAGCTTGTTAAATAGAGGAGAAGTCAGGGCTTGGCAATTGCTATGCCTAGGAAGCACCCAAATTCCATTTTCCCAAGCTTTGAAAAAGCCACCTTATCCTCTCTTTTTCCCATGCTTGGGCCAGCTATGCATAGCCTCATCTAGTTTGTGTTTTGGTTTTTGAGCAGATGGGGCTGGCCCGGTCTGTGAGTGTGAAAAGATGGAAATGCCTCTTTCGGCAATTTTTTTTTCGAAAATCGCTCGTTTGACACAAAATAAACTTTATAAAATTATCCAATTGATGTTGTTAAACATTTTTCACAAGAAATATCTTATTTCACTGTGTCTTAATGTATTTTTTTTTATAATTTTCCCATTTTAACTTCAGTGGAAAAATTACCAATTTTCCTTTTTTATTAGAAAAAGATAATTTTCACACAGATATCTCTAACTACTCATTTAAAAAATACTTAGCATGAGGGAAGTAATTAGGATGTTATATCCTTATAATTCAGCCTTCAATGGCAAAATTGCCATTTTATCCCTTTTCTCAGAAAAGGATCGTTTTGTGTAAAAGCTTCTAACCACTCATTAAAATAAGTGCATGATATGCGGGGAAAAATTTAAGATGTTACAGGATGAATGCTATGGTTTTTATGCTAAAATTGGTTTTTTGAGCTTTGAAACGTGATTTTCGGTTCATGTATCTTATGAGACTTATTTTGCCTTATTGATGGAAAACGTCAGACTTAAAATTGATGATGTATGTTGGATGATGAGGTCACAATTTGTGATGCATATGAAATTTGAAAATGTTTTCTTGTGATGTAATGAGTAAAAGTGCTTTTGTGAGTGATTTTGAGCCTTTTGAGTAAGAGAAAGGGATTTTTATGTTTTATGTACATATGCACATGTACTCGACCTGCATTATATTTTGGAGAGTATGATTTGTTTTGATGATTTGAAATATGTGTTGTTGTGGTTATAATATGAAAAAGTGATTTTGTGATCATTAGAGGTCATTTAGGGGTTAAAAAGCAATTTAGGGAACATATTTTTGCTTCATAATTGAAATTTTAGTTGTGTGCAGTACTTTTGTATTTAATTGATCTTTTATGATGTAAAATGATGATTTTTGTGATTAGAATGCTTAGGAAAAGTCTTGAAACAAAACTAGTAAAGATAGGTCTAGGTAAAACCATAATTTTGCATTCTTATGGTAAAATATTTTTGCTACTATTTTGATATGATTTCCTCACTTTTTTCTAGTACTTTTAATGTTGAGATTATGTGCTTTGATTTGCAAAATTTGTTCTTGAGTCATTGTGTGTTCATAAGTATGTTTTAAGGCTTTACATGTTAGATGGTTTTGCAAATATGAAAAGCTATGTGCATTTTGTTTTCATAAGTGTTTTTGTATGATTCATATGGTCAAGTTACATGTTATATGTTGTGTGTTCACATGTTTTAGAAAAAGTTTGTGAAAATGTCTCGAAGGCCTCATAATTGTTGAACCCCCCCCCCCAAAAAAAGAATTAAAAAGTTAAAATTACACTTTCACCCCCTAAGTTGTTGTATTTTGGTTTAAGGCCCAAATACCTTGGAAATTGTCCTAGAAGTGTTCTAAAATCATAAAATGGTTTCTAAAAGTGTAAAATACGTATAGTTTCGAGAAAAATGATAAATTATGTAAGTTTACACTTTGATCCCAAAAGTTTGTGAAAATTCGATTTCGACCCCAAAATGGGAAAAGTGATATTTCTTTGTTGCCTTGTGATTTTTTGATGTTTGGCGTATGATATTGATTGAGATAATTTGTTACAAATTGTTTATTGATTGAATATGTGATATTATATGAGACTGTGACTCGATGATATGCATGGTTTAGTTTATGATCTTATTAACTCTAGAACACTTCAAAAAGCTTTATAACTTGAGTTTTGAGTGACAACAAAGCAAATTTTGTTAAAACATTTTCAAGAATGGACTCATGCTTTACTTGAATTTTTGGAGTATTTAACAGGACCACTCTCATAAACATACAGATTCAATCAACGAGATATTTTTTACAATATTATGTTTCAACATGATTATAATCTCATTCTATAATACCACAGGTTTTAAATAAAAAGGCTAGAGAAATTTTTTTGAACTAGAAAGAGTGTCAGTCACCCTTACCTGTCATTTTAGGTTTTGGATTTCACTAAGTTTGGACCCTATATGTCCTTGGAGAGCTACATGATAGAGCCATAGTCTTTGGATCAAAAGTCTCGGCAATTGTTGCCTAGAGAAAAATAAGTTGAAGAGTGATTTTTAATGAATTTTATGAAACCTTTAAACAATTCATTTTTAAGCCACAAGTTTATAAAATCGTAAGAATTCCAGAGTTTGAACTAAAACCCAAAATTTGGATTTTGATTTGTTAAGATCCTTATTTATATTTATGTTTTAAAGTTAATAAAGAGTAAAATAAATGAAGACATTAAGTTAAAATTAATCAATGTAAGTAATGTATTCTGGAGAACATTGCAGCAATCATGGAACAGTAAGGCTGTGTGGGTGCAGATATTATACTCTCTGGTGCGCTGTAGCACTCAAAGAGCACTGCAGCAGTCAATAGTCTTATAAAAACTCTCATTTCGGGGTCTAGACCATTCTAGACACTCCCTACACTCCCCAAACACATGCTTTTACCCAGAAAACATGGTCTTGACCCCTAAACACCACTTTTCTTTCATATTTGGAGACTTCAAGGTATGTTATTCTCTTGGTTTTACTCTTTTCTCCTTGATTTTCTAGGATTCTCGGGGTGATTCTCATGTCTATCAAAGGAGAGGAATTCTTTCTCTATGTTAGGAAGAGAGTTGAGTTATTTAGAGGATGATTTAGAGTTCTGTTGATTCTATATCAGATATTACTGTCGTTTCTGCTTCCAAGTGTCTTGTTGGTGCTGTTCCTGCGTCTTGTACCCAATCAAGAGAGTGGGTTTGCACCTGTGATCTCTATGTTGTGCATTAAAATTATTTTCAGAAAGATATCATTTACTACTTGATTTTAGAGATTTCTATAAAGAAGTTTGAGGTTACTATTGGTTTGTATGTTTTAGAACTCCTGGTTTTAGAGCTCCTGGTTTTAGAGCATGAACTTATTTTTGATAAAACTCATAGGACCATGTTTATTATACTGATTTTATGTAGAATTGATTATATATGTAATTGTTAGAGACTTTGATGATTATTTGACAAGATTCTGGACCTGATTTATATATATGATATTGAGTTTCTAGTTATGAAAAAGTTGACAGTTTGAATTATGTTTTGGGTGATTAATCAAAAGGTTTTAGAGCTTGAATCTTAAGATTCAAGAATAGTTGATGGTTACGTATTCAATGGGCTATATAAATCACAAGTGTCTAGAAAGGGTGATCCCTTGGACATGATTTCTTAGCTGCAGTTATGCTAAGGTCAGATTGTTAAATCAGATAGATTCAGAGCTCACAGAGAATTAAAAGGGTTTCAAGGATTTCCATATTTAGATGAATTTATTTAGTTAGTTTAGAAGGTAACTATAGAGAAATAGGCTGTGTAATAATGACAGTTAATCCGTTAACCTTGGTACCAAGTTACTTAGGCCAAAGATTATAGAGAGTTCATTGTCACACTAGGATGGCAATACATAACATCCAGATGTGACCAAAGATTCATATTCAGAGTTTTGTTATGTCACAAATATTGTGCGTAACTAGAGCAGAGAATATTGTTTCTCTAGGAGTTATTACACTATGAGCTTATATGATTTCAAGTATGAAAGTAAGTTAAGAAAATTGTTTTTGAATTGTAACATGATGATTGGAATGTATATGTAAATATATATATATATATATATATATATATATATATATATATATATATGCATACTTGACTATGAATACTTTTGAGTATTAATGATGTTATAATGATTATGTGCATTGTTCTTTGGTGTCCAATGAAAGGGGATTTCAGGTAAGAACTCACTCACTGAGTTTTGATAACAAAACTTACCCATCTACTTTTCTCTCTATTACAGGTACCTTAGCTACTGTAGATCCTCCTCTTCCATCTTCCCAACAGTAGTAGAGCTCAGTTAGTAAGCTTCACCTGAGTGAAGCATTCTTATTGTGTTTAGAGTGCTCCAGTGCATTGCAAGTAGGATCCCGGACCTTAGATCATGTTTTCCATTTAGCATACTATGATAATGTATTCATGTTTTGCATTTAATGACTTAATTGTATTAATTTCATGGATAGTTTGAAGCAAAGCAACTTATATTTTTATATATGGTATTATGATTTCAGACCTTAGAGACAGATTATGAGATTGTAGATTAGATTATTTCGATCATTTTGATTATTTTGAATTTAAAAAACATATAATTTAGATGTGGAAAAAGAGAACTTTTTTCTTTGTTTTTCATGGATTTTATAACCAGAACATGCATGTAGAAACAATTTATAGGTTACGAAGGTTACGCGGGATAAGATTTCCTACATGCTAGTTGTAACATCCTAATTTTTAACCCAATACTCTAGAACATATTTAGGTTAATCGTTAGTCTGTTACTTCATAGTTCTCATTTATCTTTGAATTACTTAGCGGAAAATACGGGTAATTTTTTTTTTGAAAAACAAAGTGAGACCCGCGTGATGCGATAAGCAGTAAACCATGTATGGTAAACAAATGTCTCACAACATCATAACATAAGGCACACCATGAGTAACACTGAAGATCATCTCATATATATATAATTTGCCCACTTATAAGTGTGGGACTTAGTTTAGTACAGGGGAAATGCATAAAAGAAAATACAACATAAAACATGAACATAATCTACTCCCCTACCCGAGTGCACCTAATAGGATAACCTCTAAGCAAAACAAGGTTTATCCCCATCTAAGTGGTGTGTGCTCTAACCGGGTACTCCATCGGTCGATCGTCACCTCCTACTGACGTCCGTCTCGTGAACGAGGCAAGTATCCGGGAAACTGTGCGAGCTCCTCGGGCGTAAAGAGGCGGAACAGGGATCGAGAGTGACCCCCGCGGTGTGGCCGCATCTCCGGTCGTCGTGCAAGTCCGGGCTGAGTCACGGTATCCTCATTGCCCTCCCTCATCAATGGTGGAGAGGGGGCAGAGCTCTCGCTATACGGATGAGTAGGCGGGTCCTCGGATGGGTCAGTCTCTGAGAAGTAGGTCCGGCACGCATGTCGGGATAGTCTCGCATGGCTAAGGCGGCGGTGTGCATGCGGAGCACTCTCGTCATGCGTCTGCGCACGCTCAAAAAGCCGCCGTCGTCGCCATAGGGTGCGATCGGGGAGAAGCGATGGTGTGCGGGATGAGCGAAGGCGTCCTACGAACATGAAAACCCGCACCGTGCCGCGCCCCTCAAAATGGTATGACTCGTGAGCCGGGTCATAGTGCACCTCCCATGTCGGGTGTCCACGAACACTCTGACGTCGCCATCTGAAGGCGTGACGGAAAGAAAGAGATAGAGGAGTGAGAATCTTGTTAAAGAATCTCGGTAGGGCCTCCTACTACCTAGGTGTCATCATCTACGTCCTCGGGAACCTTGGGTTTATTTATACAAAGCATTGAGCATGTATTAAGTTCATTTTAAACTTAAAAATATATTTTAGCCAAGGTCCATTCATTTTAGGATGATCTTAATGTCATGAATGCAACATAATAGAAAATGTATGCATGGCACTACCTAATGCACATACATAAAACATAACATCAAGCATCATCATTCTTGGTGGCATAAAGTGGCAATAGTAACATTCATATGGGACAAAACTTAGTGACATAATCATAATCATGAAACTTCTCTTCCTCATGGGCCACCCTAAAAGACAATCGAACTGGGGGTGCTCGGCCGAACCGGTGTCACCCAGAACGTGTCATACATCTAGGTTATGAGCTCATACCTTAAATAGTCGTCACCAGTTCTTACTTACCACTTAACGATAAGCGTATCATAAATCATAAATCCCGACTATCTGAGTACGGGTTAGGGGGCAAAACTCTTAGGGGTGCTCGGCCGAACCGGTGTCACCTAAGAGTATAAAATGGTACCGATGTCACATGAGTTCTATGGAGGTGCTCGGCCGAACCGGTGTCATCCTAGAACCCATCTTAGTACCTTAATTTTCAAAATTTCTTTAAGTCCCCAAATTTGTTGGAAATTCAAGACAACCGTCATTACACCGAATTTCCTTCCAAATTTGCTTTATGCCACATAAACATATAACCTCATAAATTCCTCATATGAATAACATCATCATCATTAGCATACTTCATGCATCATCATAAAACATCCAAACGCTTACCCTTACGGTAGCTTATGCTTTGACCCTTACGGGTCTTAATCTTGAGATATAGTTCTCTACATCCGTCGTTCATCTTTTAAGCACCTAAGGCTCATAATTAAACATCATTCATAATCCTCTCATTTTACTTTTAAATCTGAATAGCATAGGGTGGAAATCCTAACATGTGAATACGGGGTTCTAGAACTTACGTTTTGGACCCTTTCTTGGTTCCGTTTTTACTTGAAAGCTATGGATTAAATCTAAATCAATTATGAGGCATTCCTATGCTTAAGGAATAATTATTAATCATGTTTACCATGATGTAAGGGTGCTGGACAGAATCCAGAAAATTAAATGTTCTAAGAGTTCTACATTTGCATTTTTACGGTTTTCTAGTTACTAGTTTCCCCATAGGTGCTAGAATTCAATTCTAACTCAAATGATACCAAGTTTCTCATGTCTAAACAATCTAAATCTGATTATGTCCCCATTAAAACAGTTTGGAAAAGTTCCATAAACAAATGGGTCAAAACTATGTTAAATTCTAGCTTTACGGTATTTCTAGTTAGCTAGTTTCTTACCTATCATGCATAGGATCGCTTCTACATCATCATATGATATTTTCACACATTCCAACACATCAAAACATCATCATACAGCATCACACTCATCACATCAGAACCGAAAAGATTTAACTTAAATGAGAGAGTTAAATTGACATTTCTAGGTACATAAGTTAACTAGTTTCTCTTGGAATCAATCTAGAACTTCTAAAACTCTTTGCAAAACATTTTAATTCATCAAGAGGCTAAGTGAAGCCTTAGGTCACTGACCAAAACATATTCCATCCCCTAAAAGATAATAAAATCACAACTTGTGATGACATAACCTTATAAAGATTGTAAAGCTTTAGGGAAAACTTAAAACATAGACTATTGGTCCTAGTAGCTAGATGAAAACTCATTGCAAGCCCATCATCACTACTTGGCGAAATTATGCATTCAAGGAATACATTCACATATAACTTTAACTTGGAATGAAATGGGCAAGTCTTTGAGCTCTAGGTTCTTAAGTTATGACATAAACTAAACGTGCTCATGCTTTTCATTTTTAATCTTGCTTACAAAGTAAAGTGATGACTTAAAATTAAATATGCAAGGCATAACTTAAACGTGCAAGCTTGAAAGTAAATATGCGAGGCATAAACTTAAACGTGCAAGCTTAAAGGTAAATATGCATGGTTCAATTCTTTATTTTAGTGCTCTTGGCCCAACAACAATCGACTTTAAGGCCGAAATAGATAGGCATTCGAGAAATTAATTAGGTGATAATGCAAGTTCAATTCTTTATTTTAGTGCTCTAGGCCCAACAACAATCGACTTTAAGGCCGAAATAGAAAGGCTTCGAGAATTAAATTAAGTGATGATACAAGTTCCATTTTAATCTTTATGTTCTTAGGTGATAGCTAGAAAGCAAAGATGTATAGCAAGAATGTAAACATGAGTGCAAGCATAAGGTAAATTATGCAAGTTCATTTTATCTCTCTAGAGCTCTTAACAAGACTTGAAAGGAACTTAAACCATAACCCAAACTCATCCAACAAGGTAAAGTCAAGCTTAGAGTTCTTGAAACTCAACATCATATTTTTAGGAAATCAAACCATGAAGCTTAGAAAATTTTAAGGTAATGGCCGAAATCTTCAAGAAGAAAAAGGAACATTTTAAAACTCTAGAGTTCATGGTCTTGGTGATATATTAACACCAACATCATGAGTCCTCATCATTGAGTTCATAGAGCCATTTAAAAACATCATCAAAGCTAAAGTTCTTAAGAGTTCAAGAAAAGAAAAACTAAAAACATTTTTGCTCAAGAACAAAGATCAAGCTCTAGAGTTTGTTTCAAGTGATGAACATCATCATGAAACTCTCATCATCAAGCTCTCATTCCTTTGTTCTCCAAGGCCTATGGCCGAAAATGAAAAGGAAAAAGGAGTGGAAATGAAGTTCTAAAGAGAAACAAGAGAAACTATGAACATAAAGCTAGAACAAGAACTTTAAAGAAAGAAGTACTTGAAAGAAAATCCCTACTTGGTGTGATGAACTTGAAGATGGAAGAAGAAGATGAAGATGATGAAGAACTTTGAAGAGCTTGAAGAACTTGAAG
This sequence comes from Dalbergia cochinchinensis, assembly GCA_031216125.1. Taxonomy (NCBI): domain Eukaryota; kingdom Viridiplantae; phylum Streptophyta; class Magnoliopsida; order Fabales; family Fabaceae; genus Dalbergia; species Dalbergia cochinchinensis. The sequence goes on along the minus strand of CM062375.1, from coordinate 18,152,469 downwards.
AACACTAGAACTTTGAGAGAAAAGAAAAGCTTTGAGTGTTTCCTAAACTTAGCAAATGATCTAAAAGTGGTGCAAGCTCCTCAAGGCATTCTATTTATAGAGAAATGAAACAAATGGAGGGAGCTCATGGTGATGAAGAGCTTCGGCCATGAGGTGCAGATTGGAGGCATTCCATGAGTTCCATGAGGTGAGATAATGTGTTCTTGAGGTATGGTGAGGTATGGTTCAAAGCATGGTGAGGTATGGCTCAAGGTATGGCTCAAGCATGGCTCTTTGAGTGAGAAAACAATTTAATATGTGTGGTAATTGGAGAGTGATGGCCGAATATGCATCAGCCCATGGGGGAGGGTTCTTTGCATTTTAATTGTGGTTTAGAGTTGTGTTTAGGTGTATCTTTGATTATGCTTAAGATTAGGAATTTGTAAGAAAGTGTTTAGGTAAGGAAAATGGGTAATTAAGGTGGTCTAGACATAATTAAGGAGTGGTCTTGCACCATTAGTGAGTTAAATCCTCAATTTAGAGTCTAAACAACTCTAGACACATTTCCTTGATTTAAGGAATTGGAGAGAGAAAACACTATTCAAGATTCCAAGACTAGGAATCTTGAGTTCTAAAAAGGAATTTAAGTTTAATCTAAGCAATTTTAGGTTCTAATTAACTTTAATAAATTATTTTGACTCTAGATTAATTAGGGAAATAAATTAATCTTCGTTTAGAGCCTAATATTGCTTAGGTTTGCTTAATTACGTCATTAAGCTCAAAAACACTATTCTAGGGGCAAAATCGTAATTTTGCACTAAAACTGCCCGGGACCACGGGACTTGAACAGAGACCTCTAGACACATGAAAACATGTTTTTAAACCTCTGGGGAAAGTTCCGGGCTCAAACGGCACCTTTACCCGCGTAAAAACGCTATAGTGGTATTTTGGTCATTTTGACCCGAAACTGCGGAAAATGAAATTTTCGTTTCCGAAAGCATTCAAGGGCCATTTAATCCCCTTCAAACATTGAGTTGACCCTTCGAGGATGACCGAGTTGGTTACCCTCGAGTTCGGGTCAGGAAATGACCTCAGCGGCATTTTGGTCATTTCCCTCGGACAGAGAAATCGGGGTGTTACACTAGTCACGTCCCCAGATTTGGTCGTGACACATTCAAAGAGATTCAAAACTTTAATGATGTGAAGAATAGTTTTAAAAGTGAACTTGAGTATGTTATATACACAAGAAAGGAATTTCTAGTTAAGAAACCGAGTTTAGATCTTCAGAAAATGATTCACACATTTAGAAAGTGCTACTCAATGAAGAAATCAATCTTTGCCTGAAGCAAGTCGTGATCAAAATCATCAATCATAATTAAGATATCACTATTAATAAGGAGATCAAAAACTGATGAAATGCATAAGAAAGCATGTGTATTCAGATACCATGCAAACTTTGTAGAAAATGAGGGAAAATTCAAATTTCAAATTAAGTCAACTCCCAAAAGGGGGTGATATTGACATGTTACTTTTACACTTGGTCAATTATCCCTATTTCTAAAACAAAAAGTTCAAAAACCATGTCCAAAAAGTAAAAAGAAGTTTCTAAATCTTTACTTAGAGACCACATTCGACAACGACCTTTGTATCTGCAAAAGTAGCTTTTACAAGCTAGTCTTCTAGATGGCACTTCCCAAGACACACACAGAAGATCAACATATGTCAAGAGGAAAAGAAATCAAGGGACAATGGTCTGATTTGAAGATCAAGTATAAAAGGATGTCATGTGCATACAGATCCAGTAGTGATCATTGTGAGGTTGGCTAGAAGAGGCAAGTAAAAAGACTACTTAGAGTGAGAGTAAATTGGAACTACTGTTCACTGGATATAGCTTAAGAGGGCTATCAAAAGACTATCTTATTTTCTCAAGGTTGAGAAAGGTTGATTAGTGGAACTCAACAGGTTGTTGAGTACTAGATGTAGGCAAGGTTAGCCAAACAAGTATAAAAATAATTGTGTAATATCATACCATCTCTCTTTATCTCTTTTATATTATGAATTTGTGATTCACTATATTATATATTTCTAAAAAACATTTTTGAATAATTTCTGTGTTTTCACTTGGTTCAAAAAGTAACTTTCCAAACCTTACAAACAAAGATTTCTGTACATTCAAGTGCAAACTTGATAGACTTTGTTTATTTGTTCATAATACAAAAGGGAAGTTAAAGCACATTTCAACCCCCCTTCTCATGCTATTTTCAACCTACAATTGGTATTAGAGCTTACGCTTCTAAAGGGTTAAGCATTCAAACAATTACAGAGGTTAAGATCCTAAGGATAAATGGCACGGATCATTCACATCACAGAAGGACATTGATACGAGTTGTCGTGACTCACAAAAAAATTAAAATTTATAAAGTGCCAAGTTGCACCAAAAATGTAGTAAATGGCATAATTCAGGTCATCTCATAAGGAAGTGTTACTAGCCAATTAGAAATTTGGAGGTTTTGAAATTGTTGCAATAATAAAAATTAGTAGAGAAAATTATATGAAAGTAATCACTTGCACAAAGAGTCCTTCAGATTAAAAATTATTCAATAATTGATTCAAAGGATTAATTCATGGCAGTGATTACTTTTATTAAGTAAGTTTTCACACAACGATGATGCAATTGTACTTAATAGTTACATAAACGCTCTCCCATTAAGGGTTTGACTAACACATGAACAAGTGATCTATAATCATGATTCTATGAATTTATGCTAGTTTAATTACCATTACAGCAAGCTAATTCCCAATAGAGTTAATTTTAATTCCTTACCAAATGGATGTAATTTAATCAGTTGACCAAATACCCCAATGGAATCTCAATCATGGATACAGATGAACACACAATTAGGTAACTATCAAAAATACAATTGCAATAATGCACACAATCGATATTAAAAAGAGATGACAAGAGAGAGAGAGAGAAAAACTAACTATAAATTGTAATTAAAAATTGGAATCTCAAGAACAATCTTAATCTTCAGTTATCCTTACACAAGATAAAAGGATTACTCCTCCATAGGTGGAGGATAACAATCAATGTAATGGAGACTACAATTGTAATCTCAAACAGGATTCAAAACAAGGATTGAAGGCTCCCAAAATCTATAGAGAGACTAGGGAGAGGGAGTAGAGAGTGTGGAGGCTGTAACATCCTTATTTTTAACCCAATACTCTAGAACATACTTAGGTTAATCATTAGTCCGTTACTTCATAGTTCTCAATTTTACTTAGAAATACTTAGCAGAAAATACAGGTAAATATTTTTTTGAAATACAAAGTGAGAACCGCGTGATGCGATATAACATGTAACGGTCAAAACATACATCTCATAACATCATAGCATAAGGCACACCATAAATAACACTGAATATCATCTCATATATATATAACTTGCCCACTTATAAGTGTGGGACTTAATTTAGTACAAGGAAAATACATGAAAGGAAATACAACATAAACATAAACATGATCTACTCCCCTACCCGAGTGCATCTAATGGGATAACCTCTAAACAAAAGAAGGTTTATCCCCATCTAAGTGGTGTGTGCTCTAACCGGGTACTCCATCGGTCGATCGTCACCTCCTACTGATGTCCATCTCACGAACGAGGCAAGTATCCGGGAAACTGGGCGAGCTCCTCGGGCATAAAGAGGCGGAACGGGGATCGAGAGTGACCCCCACGGTGTGGCCGCATCTCCGGTCGCCGTGCAAGTCGTGGTTGAGTCACGGTATCCTCACTGCCCTCCATCATCAATAGTGGATAGGGGGTAGAGCTCTCACTATATGGATGGGTAGGCGGGTCCTCAGACGGGTCGGTCTCCGAGAAGTAGGTCCGGGGCACGTAATCGGGATAGTCTCGCATGGCTGAGGCGGCGGTGTGCATGCGGAGCACTCTCTCGTCATGCGTACGCGCACGCTCAAAAACCCGCTTGTCGTCGCCATAGGGTGCAGTCGGGGAGAAGCGATGGGTGTGCACGGGATGAGCGTAGGGGAGTCCTATGAACATGAAAACCCGTACCATGCACTGCCCCTCAAAATGGTATGACCCGTGAGCCGGGTCATAGTGCACCTCCCATGTCGGGGTGTCCACGAACACTACGAACGTCGCCATCTGAAGACGTGACGGAAAGAAAGAGATAGAGGGAGTGAGAATCTTGCTAAAGAATCTTAGTAGGGCCTCCTACTACCTAGGTGTCATCATCTACGTCCTCAGGAACCTTGGGTTTAATTATACAAAATGACTGAACATGCATTAAGTTCATTTTAAACTTTAAAATATACTTTAGCCAAGGTCCATTCATTTTAGGATGATCTTAATGTCATGAATGCAACATAATAGAAGATGTATGCATGGCACTACCTAATGCACATACATAAAACATAACATCAAGCATCATCGTACTTAGTGGCATAAAGTGACAATAGTAATGTTCATATGGGACAAACTTAGTGACATAATCATAATCATGAAACATCTCTTCCTCATGGGCCACCCTAAAAGACAATCGAACTAGGGGTGCTCGGCCGAACCGGTGTCACCCAGAACGTGTCACATATCTAGGTTATGAGCCCATACCTTAACTAGTCGTCACTAGTTTTTACTTACCACTTAACGATAAGCGTATCATAAATCATAAATCCCGACTATCTGAGTACGGGTTAGGGGGCAATTCTTTTAGGGGTGCTCGGCCAAACCGGTGTCACCTAAGAGTATAAAATGGTACCGATGTCACATGAGTTCTATGGAGGTGCTCGGCCGAACTGGTGTCATCCTAGAACCCATCTTAGTACCTTAATTTTCAAAATCTCTTTAAGTCCCCAAATTCGTCGAGAATTCGGCGGCACGATGGCATTACGCCGAATTCCTTCCAAATTTGCTTTATGCCACACAAACATATATCCTCATGAATTCCTCATATGAATAACATCATCATCATTTACATACCACATGCATCATTATGGAACATTCAATCGTTTATCCTTACGGTAGCTTATGCTTTGACCCTTACGGGTCTTAATCATGAGATATAGTTCTCTAACATCCATCGTTCATATGTTATGCACCTAAGGGCTCATAATTAATCATCATTCCTAATTCTCATATTCATTCTCAAATCTGAAAAGCATAGGGCAAAATTTCTAACTTGTGGTTACGGGGTTCTAGAACTTATGTTTTAGACCCTTTTTCGGTTCTGTCTTCGCCCAAGGCGCTATGAATTAAATCTAAATCAATTATGAGGTATTCCTATGCTTAAGGACTAATTATTAATCACGTTTATCATGTTGTAAGGGTGCTGGACAGAATCCAGAAAAATAAATGTTCTAAGAGTTCTAAACTTGCACTTTTACGGTTTTCTAGTTACTAGTTTCCCTATAGGTGCTAGAATTCGATTCTAATCCAAATGTTACCAAGTTTTTCATGTCTAAACAATCCTAATCTGATTATGCTCCCATTAAAACAGTTTGGATAAGTTCCAAAAACAAATGGGTCGAAACTATGTTAAATTCTAGCTTTACGGTATTTCTAGTTAGCTAGTTTCTTACCTATTATGCATAGAATCATTTCTACATTGTCATATGATGTTTTCACACATTCTAACACATCAAAACATCATCATATCAGAACCGAAAACATTTAGCTTCAGTAAAGGATTTAAATTGACATTTCTAGGTACATAAGTTAACTAGTTTCTCTTGGAATCAATTTAGAATTTCTAAAACTCTTTGCAAATTATTTTAATTCATCAAGAGGCTAAGAGAAGTCTTAGGTCAATGACCAAAATATTCTTCATCTTCTAAAAGGGAATAAAGTCATATCTCATGATCACATAACCTTGAAAAGATTTGTAAAGCTTTAAGAAAAACTTAGAACATAGACTATTGGTCCTTGTAGGTAGATGAAAACTCATTACAAGTCCATCATCACTACTTGGCCGAAGACATGCATTCAAAGAATGCATTCACATTAAACTTTGACTTGAAATGAAATGGGCAAGTCTTTGAGCTCTAGGTTCTTAAGTTATGACATAAAATAAACGTGCTCATGCTTTTCATTTTTAATCTTGCTTACAAAATAAAGTGATGACTTAATTTAAATATGCAAGGCATAAACTTAAACGTGCAAGCTTGAAAGTAAATATGCAAAGTTCAATTCTTTATTTTAGTGCTCTTGGCCCAACAACAATCGACTTTAAGGCCGAAATAGATAGGCATTCGAGAAATTAATTAGGTGATAATGCAAGTTCAATTCTTTATTTTAGTGCTCTAGGCCCAACAACAATTGACTTTAAGGCCGAAATAGAAAGGCTTTGAGAATTAAATTAAGTGATGATGCAAGTTCCATTTTAATCTTTATGTTCTTGGGTGATAGCTTGAAAGTAAAGGTGCATAGCAAGAATGTAAATATAAATGCAAGCATAAAATAAATTATGCAAGTTTATTTTATCTTTCTAGAGCTCTTAACAAGACTTTAAAGGAACTTAAACCTCAACCCAAACTCATTAAATCAAGATAAAGTAAAGTCTAGAGTTCGTAGAACTCAAGATAACATTTTTAGAAAATCAAAACATTTTGCATGTAAAAGAAAAGGAAATGGCTGAAATTTCAAGGAACAAAAAGAACATTTTGAAACTCTAGAGTCCATGATCTTGATGATATATTAACACCAACATCATGAGACCTCATCATTGAGTCCTTAGAACCATTTTAAAACACCATCAAAGTTAAAGATTCCAAAAGTTAAAGAAAGGAAGAACTAGAAGTATTTTACTCAAGAACAAAGATCAAGCTCTAGAGGTTGTTTCAAGTGATGAACATCATCATGAAACTCTCATCATCAAGCTCTCATTCCTTTGTTCTCCAAGGCCTATGGCCGAAAATGAAAAGGAAAAAGGAGTGGAAGAGAAGTTCTAAAAAGAAACAAGAGAAACTATGGACATCAAGCTTGAAACAAGAACTTTAAAGAAAAGAATACATGAAAGGAAATCCCTACTTGATGTGATGAACTTGAAGATGGAAGAAGAAGATGAAGATGATGAAGAACTCCAAGAACTTGAAGAACACAAGAGCTTTGAGAGAAAAAAAAAAGCTTTGAGTGTTCCCAAACTTAGCAAATGATCTAAAAGTGGTGCAAGCTCCTCAAGGCATTCTATTTATAGAGAGATGAAACAAATGAAGTGTGTGTATGGCTGAAGGGGTTTCGGCCATGAGGGTGCAGAAATGGAGGGCATCCATGAGTTCCATGAGGTGAGATAATGTGGTCTTGAGGCATGGTGAGGTATGGCTCAAAGTATGGTGAGGTATGGTTCAAGGTATGGCCTCAAGCATGGTTCTTTGAGTGAGAAAATAATTAAACATGTGGCCAAAGGGGGCATGGCTGTTCGGCCATGTTACAGCCAAGGGGAGGTTTGTTTTGCAATTTAATTGTGATTTAGAGTTGTGTTTAGGTGTATCTTTGATTATGCTTAAGGTTAGGAAGTTGTAAGAAAGTGTTTAGGTAAGGAAAATGGATAATTTGGGTGGTCTAGACATAATTAAGGAGTGGTCTTGCACCATTAGTGAGTTAGATCCTCAATTTAGAGTCTAAACAACTCTAGACACACTTCCTTGATTTAAGAAATTGGAGAGAGAAAACACTATTCAAGATTCCAAGACTAGGAATCTTGAGTTCTAAAAAGGAATTTAAGTTTAATCTAAGCAATTTTAGGTTCTAATTAATTTTAATAAATTATTTTGACTCTAGATTAATTAGGGAAATTAATTAATCTTCGTTTAGAGCCTAATATTGCTTAGGTTTGCTTAATTACGTCATTAAGCTCAAAAACACTATTCTAGGGGCAAAATCGTAATTTTGCACTAAAACTGCCCGGGACCACCGGGACTTGAACAGAGACCTCTAGACACATGAAAACATGTTTTTAAACCTCTAGGGAAAGTTTTGGGGCTCAAACGGCACTTCTACCCGCGTAAAAATGCTATAGGGGTATTTTGGTCATTTTGACCAAAGCTATGAGCTGAGATTTTCGCTTCCGGAAGCATTCAAAGGCCATTCAATCCCCTTCAAACATTGATTTGACCCTTCGAGGATGACCGACTTGGTTACCCTCGAATTCGGGTCAGGAAATGACCTCAGGGGCATTTTGGTCATTTTCCCTCGGACAGAAAAATCGGGGTGTTACATTACTCCCCTCCTTAAAAAGAATTTCGCCCTCGAAATTCGTTACCTTAGAAAAGCTCGAGATACTTGTCTCGCATTTCTGTCTCTAGCTCCCATGTGAATTCTTCAGACTTGTCGCGTCCTCATGCTACTTTCACTAAAGGAACAGACTTGTTCCTCAGCTGCTTGACTCCGCGGTCCACGATTCTCGTAGGGGGAAGATTGAAAGTTAGGTCGTCCTTTAACCGAACATGCTCTGGCTCTAAAACGTGGCTAGGGTCGGACTCATACTTCCTTAACTGAGAGACGTGAAAGACGTCATGAAGATTAGAAAGATTAGGGGGTAAGGCTATTTTGTAAGCAACTGTTCCTATCCTTTGAAGAATTTGGAAGGGACCAAGGAATCGGGGGCTCAACTTTTTGACTTTCATGGCTCTCCCTATGCCTGTAGTGGGGGTAATCCTAAGGAACACATGTTCTCCCTCTATGAACTCCAAGGGCTTGCGCCTCTTGTCCGCATAGCACTTTTGTCTACTTTGAGCAGTGTGTAACATCCTAATTTTTAACCCAATACTCTAGAACATATTTAGGTTAATCATTAGTCTATTACTTCATAGTCTCCTTTTTACTTTAAAATTACTTAGCAAAAATATGGGTAAATTTTTTTTTTGAATAATAAAAGCAAAGTGAGAGCCAGAACAGGTGAATGATGAAGCACATAAAGAAATATAACAAATATCTCATAAGCATCACAACATAAGGCAGATAATGGCACATCATCAAGAAAACCGAACTGCATATATATATATATATATAACACGATATGCCCACTTATAAGAAGCGGGACTTAGTTTGGTACAACATAGAACAAATACATCTGAAAAGAAGGTACATTAGAAAGGAAATTACTACAGAAAGTGAGAAGGGAAAACTCCCCTACCCAAGTGCATCTAAAACGGATAACCTCTATACAAGAGAAGGTTTATTCTCTCCTATGTGGTGTGTGCACTATTTCTACCCGCGAGCCTCAACTGCTAGGATCCCGTAAAGGATAGGGCGTATCCAATCCAAGGGCGAGGCACATCTGGAATTGGGCACGCTCAAAACTTGATCCTCGTCGCCGTATGGTGATGTCGGGTCGCCTATCAAACGCGAAATCACGAACAAAGGCATCGGCCCTCAAAAGGTATAGCCCATGCTCCGAATCATGGTGCACTTCCCACGTCGGGGAATCCACAAAATCCACGAGCGTCGTCATCTGAAGACGTGACGGAAAGAAGAGATAGAGGGAGTGAGAATCTTGCTAAAGAATCTCAGTAGGGTAACCTCCTATCTAGGTGTCATCATCTACGACCTCAGGAACCTTGGGTTTATTGTATAAAATGAGTGGGCATCTATCCAATTCATTTTTAAGTTACTAAATGTCATTAGCAAAGGGCTGGCAATTTTAGAATGAGTCTTGATGTTACGGATGCAGCATAATAAAGCATGAATGCATGAAGATGCATCAAGCATAAATCATTTAATCATCATAGAAGAATCAATATCACGTAAGTGGCATAAAGTGGCATATACTTCTCATGTAAAACATCTTTCTATAACTTGTGTGAGATTCCAAGCATTGTCTTTGTAACATAGGGATTACCCTAAAAGACAATCGATCTGGGGGTGCTCGGCGAACGGTGTCACCCGAGCGTGTCACATCTCTAGGTTATGAGCTCATACCTAACTAGTCGTCACTAGTTCTTACTTATCAATCCCGATAAGCGTAATCATAATAATAATCATAATCATAACAAAGCGCGTCCCACGGGCATCAAGTACACGGTGAATATTGTCCTCTTGGGCGTTCACGTATCGCCGTCCCCTCAAAGATTTGTTTCGGGCGCACGTATCGCCGTCCCGAGTAACGTTTTCACAGTACTATGTCACATTAAAAACTCATGTACTTTCAAAACTTTCAAGGTCCTCAAGTTTATCGAAATTCACCTAACAAGACAATCGAATTTCTTCCAAACTTTCTTTATGCCACATTCATATCTTTACACAATCATTTATAATCATGTGTGTCATAAGCATCATCATCATATGCATCATAGGCATTGTAAAACATCATACGCATCATAACGTGAGCATCAATAAATTAACATTGCATATCCTCATAAGAAATCATATGCCCAAGATATTCTCATAATAAAACATGCGATCACGTAAAACACTAAAGTTTATTATGCCCTTACGCCTATGGTGTCTTATGCTTTGGCCCATACGAGCCTTAAACTTGAGGTATAATTATTCTGACATTCTCTATTAACCTTTTATGCACCTATAGGTTCACAACTAATGATCTTTACTAATGTTTATGTTCAATGATGAATCTGGACAGCATCTTTCTTAAGGGCAAAATTACATCTTGGGATTACGGGGTTCTAGAAGCTACGTCTTAGACCCTTATTTGGTTCCGTCTTCGCCTAAGGCGCTATAAATTAAATCTAAACCAATTGTGAGGTATTCCTAAGCCATTGAACTAATTATAAATCATATTTACTCCATTATAAGGGTGCTGTACAGAATCAGAAAATTCAATGTTCTAAGAGTTCTAGAATTACGTTTTTTTACGGTTTTCTAGTTACTAGTTTCTCTGTAGGCGCAAAAAATTCAATTCTAATCCAAATGTCACCAAGTTTTACATGCCTAAACAATCCTAATCTGATTATGTTCCCATTAAAATAGTTTGGGCAGAATCCATAAAGAAATGGGTTGAAACTATGTTAAATTCTAACTTTACGGTATTTCTAGTTACTAGTTTCTCTATGGGTGCTAAAAATTCAATCCTATTCCAAATGTAACCAAATTTTCCATGAATAATCAATCCTAAACTGATTGTTATCATACTAAAACAGTTTTGGTATTAGGTATGAATGAATGGGTCAAAACTAGGTTGAAACACAACTTTACGGTTTTTCTATAAAGCTAGTTTCTTTCCTAACATACATAGAAAGGTTCCTACCTCATCATAAGTAATTTTCACACATTCTAACACATCAAAACATCATCATTCAGTAGCAATCTCATCATGAAAGAACCGAAATATCAAGCCCCAAAAAGATGTATAAATTGATATTTCTAAAGCATCTAAATTGCTAGTTTCTCTTGGAATCATTTTAGGACTTCTAAAACTCTTTGCAAACCATTTTACTTCATCAAGAGGCTAAAAATAACCTTAGGTCAGCAACCAATTAAATTATCCTTTAGAAGAGGATTAACATCATAAATTTTGTTGGTCATGACTTTATAAAACTCATCAAGCTTAAAGAAAATCCTAGAACCTAGGTTGTTGGCCCTTGTAACTAGATGAAACTCACTCCAATCTCATCATCACTACATGGCCGAGATTATGCATTCAAAGAATGCTTCCATAGTAGACTTTAACTTAAGATAAAATGGGCAAGTCTTTGAGCTCTAGGTCCTTAAGTTATGACATAAAGTAAACGTGCTATGCTTTTTCATTTTTAATCTTGCTTACAAAATAAAGTGAGGACTTAACATAAATATGCAAGACTTGAAAGGTAAATATGCAAGACACAAACTTAACCGTGCAAGCTTGAAGGTAAACATGCAAGGTTCAATTCTTTATTTTAGTGCTCTTGGCCCAGCAACGATCGACTTTAAGGCCGAAATAGAAAGGCATTCGAGAAATTAATTAAGTGATAATGCAAGTTCAATTCTTTATTTTAGTGCTCTAGGCCCAGCAACAATCGACTTTAAGGCCGAAATAGAAAGGCCTTGAGAATTAAATTAAGTGATGATGCAAGTTCCATTTTAATCTTTATGTTCTTAGGTAATGACTTGAAAAAGTAAAGATGCATAGCAAGAATGTAAATATGAGTGCAAGCATAAAATAAATTATGCAAAGTTCATTTTATCTTTCTAGAGCTCTTAACAAGACTTTAGAGGAACTCAATGCTTAACCCAAACTCATCCAACCAAGGTAAAGTAAAGCTAAGAGTTCTTAGAACTCAACATAATATTTTTAGAAAACCAAAACATAAAACTTGGAAAAACAAGGAAAAAGACCGAAACTTCAAGAAGGAAAAAGGAACATTTTATAACTCTAGAGTCCATGATCTTGATGATATATTAACACCAACATCATGAGTCCTCATCATTGAGTCCTTAGAACCATTTTTGAAACATCATCAAAGTTAGAGTTCTCAAAAGTTCAAGAAAGGAAGAACTAGAAACATTTTTACTCAAGAACAAAGATCAAGCTCTAGAGTTTGTTTCAAGTGATGAACATCATCATGAAACTCTCATCATCAAGCTCTCATTTCTTTGAACTCCAAGGCTCATGGCGAAATGAGAAAGAACAAAAGAAAAGAAAAGAAGTTCTAAAAAGAATCAAGAGAAACTATGAACATCAAACTTAGAATAAGAACTTTTAAAGAAAGAATAGATGAAAGAAAATCCTACTTGGTGTGATGATCTTGAAGATGGAAGAAGATGAAGAGCTTGAGGCTTGAAGAACACAAGAGTTTTTGAGAGAAAAAGAAAAGCTTTGGAGAGATCTAAACTTTACAAATGAACTAAAGTAGTAAAATGTTCACCAAGGCAAGCTATATATAGAGCCTTGAGTCATGAATGAGTGGAGAGGAAGAGGCCATGTAGTTGTCTTCTAGAATAAGGGAAGTATGTGGAGGAGAATGAATGAGAAGTTGTCTTGGAGACATGGCCAATTGTGTGCCACACATTCAAACAACATGTGATGCAAAGTGGAGGGAAAAGTGGAGCCATTTTTTTTGGGCAACCATGGGGGCAAAATCATCTCCTCTAATCATGGTTTAAAGGTGTGTTTAGGTGTGTTATGGATTAGACTTAGGATTAAGGGTTGTTATGTAGGTACTTTAAGTAAACTAGTTAGCTAATTAATGCTATAATCCCATAGGTTAGAAGTGATCATGTAGGTTTAGTGGAGTCAAAAACTTTTATAGCTAGTGATGTGAGTGTGACAACTTTTCTTGGAAATGGGGGCATGAATAGTGAAAACACTATTCATGGATACTTTTTCTTTAAAGAAAGAAAAGAATTTAGAAAAGGGTTTTTAAATTTCTTTAAACAAATTCTAGGTTCCAATTAATTTTAAATAATGATTTTGGCTCTAGATTAATTATGGAAATTAATTAACCTTTAATTAGAGCCTAATATTGCTTAGGTTTGCTTAATTATATCATTAAACTCAAACAGCACTATCCCGGGGGCAAAATCGTAATTTTGTACAAAACGCCGAACCATCGGAACTTAAAGCAGACACTTTAAAATAGTTGAAAGCGTTATTTTAAACCTTTAGGGAAAGTTTCGGTTCGAATGGCATTTCTACGCGTAGTATGCTATAGGGGTATTTTGGTCATTTTGACGGCTATGAGAAAACACGATTTTTGTTTGAAAGCACACAAAGACCATCAATCCCCTTGAAACATTGAGTTGGCCCTTGAGGACTGCGGGTCGGCTATCTCGGTCGAGGCGAAAAATGACCTCGAGGGCATTTTGGTCATTTCTCTTAAGCGAGAAAAATCGGCGTTACGGTGAGCATCCTATCCCGGATCCTCTTGATTTGTTCCGTCGTCTCCCTCACTACATCAGGTCCTAAGACACTTTGCTCCCCAGGCTCGTACCAACACAAAGGTGATTGGAACTTCCTTCCATACAACGCCTCGTACGGTGCCATACCGATGCTCGCGTGATAACTGTTGTTATACGCAAACTCGATCAAAGGCAAGTACTTGTCCTAACTTCCCCTTTGGTCTAACACACAGGCTCTTAGCATGTCCTCTAGGGTTTGGATCGTCCTTTCGGATTGTCCGTCTATTTGTGGGTGGTAAGCAGTGCTCAAGCATAGCTTTGAACCAAACGCCTTTTGAAAGGCTCCCCAAAAACGTGACGTAAACCGCGGATCACGATCCGAGATTATTGTTGACGGCACTCCATGTAATCTTACGATCTCTTGGATGTATAACTGAGCCAATTTATCTAAAGAGTATGTCACTCTAATAGGCAGAAAGTGTGTCGACTTGGTTAGTCGATCCATTATCACCCATATAGCATCATGGCCAGCTTGGGCCTTAGGCAATCCCGTCACGAAATCCATAGATATGCATTCCCACTTCCACTCGGGGATTGACAGGGGCTGCAACAAACCTGAAGGTTTTTGGTGCTCGATTTTCACTTTCTGACATACGAAGCACTTACTAACCCAGGCGACTACATCCTTCTTCATTCCGGGCCACCAAAACATCTTCTTCAAGTCTTGGTACATCTTGGTAACACCGGGATGAATGGTGAAATAGCTTTTGTGAGCCTCCTCCAAGATCTTCTCTCGGAGGTCACCATCTTGGGGTACGCAGATCCTTCCTTCAAACTTCCATATCCAATCCTCACCTTTTTCGAAACCCTTCAACTTTCCCGCCTTAACAGCATCTATGATCTCTTCGAACTCCTCATTCTCTCGTTGTGCTAACATGATTCTTTGCTTAAATCCACTTGTCACACTAAGATAGCACATCCTCATCCCTTTATCGGTCGCTGACATCCCTAGATTCATATCCCTAAACTTCTCTATTAACTCGACTTCTTTGATCATCATGTGGGACAGGTGTAACGACTTTCGGCTCAAGGCATTGGTGACTACATTAGCCTTGCCGGGGTGGTAACTTAAGCCGAAATCGTAATCTTTGAGGAATTCTATCCACCTTCTTTGCCTCATGTTCAACTCCTTTTGATCAAAGAGGTACTTGAGACTCTTATGATCGGAGAAAACTTCAAACCTTACACCATACAAATGGTGTCTCCACATCTTTAAGGCAAACACTACGGTGGCTAACTCTAGGTCATGGGTGGGGTAGTTAGCCTCGTGAGGCTTGAGTTGTCGAGATGCATAGGCTACCACTTGCCTATTTTGCATCAACACACACCCTAGTCCTTTGTCCGAAGCATCACAATATACCTCGAAGGGTACATTGGGGCTAGGTAAGACTAAGACTGGGGTCGTGGTTAACCTTTCCTTAAGCTCTTGGAAACTTTTCTCACATTCGGGATTCTACACAAATGGTGCATTCTTCCTAGTTAGCTTGGTCAGGGGTAGGGCAATTTGGGAGAATCCCTTGATAAACCTACGGTTGTAGCCCGCTAAACCCAAAAAGCTCTGTATTTCTGTTACGGTGGTTGGTCTATCCCAATTCATGACGGCTTCTACCTTACTAGGATCAACGGCTATACCTCCTTTTGACACAACGTGCCCTAAAAACTTGACCTCCTCTAACCAAAATTCACACTTAGAGAGTTTTGCATACAGCTTTTTCTCCTTCAAGATCTCCAAAACTATCCTCAAATGACGCTCATGCTCCTCATGGGTCTTCGAATAGATGAGTATATCATCTATGAAAACGACCACGAACTGATCTAAATAGGGTCTAAAGATCCTATTCATGTAATCCATAAATACTGCAGGAGCATTCGTCAATCCAAAAGACATCACTGTGAACTCAAAGTGTCCATACCGAGTTCTAAAGGCGGTCTTTGGTATATCTTGATCTCTCACTCTAATTTGGTGGTATCCTGACCTTAGGTCGATCTTGGAAAATACTACCGCTCCTCTCAATTGGTCCATGAGATCATCAATCCTAGGCAAAGGGTATTTGTTTTTCACCGTTACACGGTTCAATTGCCTATAGTCTATACAAAACCTCATGCTCCCGTCCTTCTTCTTCACAAACAAGACCGGGGCTCCCCACGGTGAAGCACTAGGTCTTATAAAGCTCTTCTCTAAAAGTTCCTCAAGTTGTGTTTTAAGCTCGGCTAGTTCTAGGGGTGACATTCTATAGGGGGCAATGGAGATTGGTCCCGCTCCAGGAACCAACTCAATGGAGAACTCCACTTCTCTCTCTGGAGGGAACTCGGGTATATCTTCCGGAAACACCTTGGGATAGTCTCTCACTACTGGTATATTCTCTAAATTCTGCTCAAAGTGTACTTTGCTAGCGGCTAGGAGAACATATCCCTTAGTCTTTTTCCCACTACAGTGGACCTCTACGGCATTGAGATAGAGTCTCAAAGGTTGACTTACTTCACTAGGGAGAGAAGGAAAGACAACTATTTTGGTGTCACAGTCTAACAATACACGGTTGGCGTGAAGCCAATCCATGCCAAGAACTACTCCTATACTTTTCATGGGTAAACAAATTAAATCCATAACATATGATCTATTTTCTGTGGTGAGGTGACAGTTTAGACAACAATAACAAGTATTCACAGGATGATTTGTGGGGGTAGAGACAATAAGATCAAAAGGAAGTTTGGAAGTTTTCAAATTTAGAGCCTCGACACTAGCATATGAAATAAAAGAATGTGTTGCACCAGAGTCATAAAGTACAGTTAAGGTCCTACCATCTATTTCACACTTACCTTCTATGAGACCGTTGGATGTGTCTGCTTCGTCTACATTGAGGGTGAAGACCCTCCCTTGGTATTGCGGCCTAGGGTTCTGATTTGCTGGCCCTCCGTTGTTGCATCTGTTGGCGTAGTGGCCGGGCTTCCCGCACTTGAAACACGCGTTTTGTCCAGCTAGGCAGGGACGGTTGCCATGATCTTTCCCGCACTGGGGGCATATTATCACCGGTGTAGGCCTAGCAAAGGTGGCGGGGGCTCCTTGGGGTGTCTTGTTCTTGGTCCTACTGGACTCTCCTTGTTGCGCATTGTTCCAGGGGCCTCCCGACACTCCTTGCCGGTTATTATTGTTGTTGTTGTTTCGGTGGTTGTTGTTCTGGAACGGTGGTCTGTAGGGTTGCTTGGGTTGTTGTTGGAAGGGGGTCCTTTGTTGTTGTTGTTGATGTGGCTTGAATTGGTTGGTGTGGTAGGGGTTGTAATGGTTTCGTGGTTGGTTTTGGTGTTGGGGTTTGAACTTCGGGGCTTGAGGTCCTAGCCCCTTAGCTCTTTCCGCCCTTGCAGCCTGGAGCTTACCTTGTCCTTCCTCCAAAATGCGGCACTTGTTGACCAGGGTGGGGAAGTCCCTGATCTCCATATGTGCTACAGCATAATTCAGCTCCGGCTTCAATCCGGCTTCGTACTTCACACATTTCCATATCTCATCGGGGTTCCCTTGGAACACCCGTGAGAACTTGATCAGTTCTTCAAATCTCACCGTGTACTGGGCAACAGTCCTTCCTCCTTGAATTAACTGCATGAATTCAATGTCCTTCACATTCCTTACTGACTCCGAGAAGTACTTCTCATAGAAGTAAGTCTTGAATAGCCGATAGAAGTACCAGAAGCTTCTAGCAGTCTTCGGGTGCCAGTCCACCAGAACTCGGCATCCGACTCCATCATATAAGCAGCGAAGGTGACCTTTTGCTCCTCCGAGCAAGCTACCATGGAGTAGATCTTCTCCATGTTTTTGATCCACTCATCAGCTTTGTCGGGGTCCATGGCTCCTCGGAAGGTTAGTGGGTTCGCCTTGCGAAACTCACCAAACCTTACTTGTTCAACCATTTCAGCAGTAGGGGGAGCACGTCCGGTGTCCCCTTGTTGGTTCATCCTCTCGAACATTGGTTCCATGGCCCTAGCAGTGTCACGAACAGCAGCAGCAGTAGCATCGTTTTGGTCCCCCTCGGTCGGGGTCCTAGGTTGTCTCCTTGGTGCCATTGGTTCCTAAACACACGAGACAATAAACACTGAGGTGATCAGGCTCAGTATTCCATGTAAGATGAGCTAGTTACCATGGCACACGCAAGTAGACAAGGGTCATGCACTTCTATCCTATAGCTTATCTCTAACTAAGAACTACGCATGACGTAGCTATCGTACTACGCTTTAGAAAGCATAGTCAATCCAATCCTCAGGCTCCATGAGAATCGAACTGCTCTGATACCATAATGTAACATCCTAATTTTTAACCCAATACTCTAGAACATACTTAGGTTAATCATTAGTCCATTACTTCATAGTTCTCAATTTTACTTAGAAATACTTAGCGGAAAATACGGGTAAATTTTTTTTTGAAATACAAAGTGAGAGCCGCGTGATGCAATATAACATGTAACGGTCAAAACATACATCTCATAACGTCATAGCATAAGGCACACCATGAATAACACTGAATATCATCTCATATATATATAACTTGCCCACTTATAAGTGTGGGACTTAATTTAGTACAAGGGAAATACATGAAAGGAAATACAACATAAACATAAACATGATCTACTCTCCTACCCGAGTGCATCTAATGGGATAACCTTTAAACAAAAGAAGGTGTATCCCCATCTAAGTGGTGTGTGCTCTAACCGGGTACTCCATCGGTCGATCGTCACCTCCTACTGACGTCCATCTCACGAACGAGGCAAGTATCCGGGAAACTGGGCGAGCTCCTCGGGCGTAAAGAGGCGGAACAAGGATCGAGAGTAACCCCCACGGTGTGGCCGCATCTCCGGTCGCCGTGCAAGTCGTGGCTGAGTCATGGTATCCTCACTGCCCTCCCTCATCAATGGTGGAGAGGGGGCAGAGCTCTCGCTATACGGATGGGTAAGCGGGTCCTCGGACGGGTCGATCTCTGAGAAGTAGGTCCGGGGCACGTAATCGGGATAGTCTCGCATGGCTGAGGTGGTGGTGTGCATGCGGAGCACTCTCTCATCATGCGTACGCACACACTCAAAAACCCGCTCGTCGTTGCCATAGGGTGCAGTCGGGGAGAAGCGATGGGTGTGCACAAGATGAGCGTAGAGGCGTCCTATGAACATGAAAACCCGTATCGTGCACTGCCCCTCAAAATGGTATGACCCGTGAGCCGGGTCATAGTGCACCTCCCATGTCGGGGTGTCCACGAACACTACGAACGTCGCCATCTGAAGACGTGACAGAAAGAAAGAGATAGAGGGAGTGAGAATCTTGCTAAAAAATCTCAGTAGGGCCTCCTACTACCTAGGTGTCATCATCTACGTCCTCAGGAACCTTGGGTTTAATTATACAAAATGACTGAACATGCATTAAGTTCATTTTAAATTTTAAAATATACTTTAGCCAAGGTCCATTCATTTTAGGATGATCTTAATGTCATGAATGCAACATAATAGAAGATGTATGCATGGCACTACCTAATGCACATACATAAAACATAACATCAAGCATCATCGTACTTAGTGGCATAAAGTGGCAATAGTAATGTTCATATGGGACAAACTTAGTGACATAATCATAATCATGAAACATCTCTTCCTCATGGGCCACCCTAAAAGACAATCGAACTGGGGGTGCTCGGCCGAACCGGTGTCACCCAGAACGTGTCACATATCTAGGTAATGAGCTCATACCTTAACTAGTGGTCACTAGTTCTTACTTACCACTTAACGATAAGCGTATCATAAATCATAAATCCCGACTATCTGAGTACGGGTTAGGGGGCAATTCTCTTAGGGGTGCTTGGCCGAACCGGTGTCATCCTAGAACCCATCTTAGTACCTTAATTTTCAAAATCTCTTTAAGTCCCCAAATTCGTCGAGAATTCGGCGGCACGATGGCATTACGCCTAATTCCTTCCAAATTTGCTTTATGCCACACAAACATATATCCTCATGAATTTCTCATATGAATAACATCATCATCATTTACATACCACATGCATCATTATGGAACATTCAATCGTTAATCCTTACGGTAGCTTATGCTTTGACCCTTACGGGTCTTAATCATGAGATATAGTTCTCTAACATCCGTCGTTCATATGTTATGCACCTAAGGGCTCATAATTAATCATCATTCCTAATTCTTATATTCATTCTCAAATCTGAAAAGCATAGGGCAGAATTTCTAACTTGTGGTTACGGGATTCTAGAACTTACGTTTTAGACCCCTTTTCAGTTCCGTCTTCGCCCAAGGCGCTATGAATTAAATCTAAATCAATTATGAGGCATTCCTATGCTTAAGGACTAATTATTAATCATGTTTATCATGTTGTAAGGGTGCTGGACAGAATCCAGAAAAATAAATGTTCTAAGAGTTCTAAACTTGCACTTTTACGGTTTTCTAGTTACTAGTTTCCCTATAGGTGCTAGAATTCGATTCTAATCCAAATGTTACCAAGATTTTCATGTCTAAACAATCCTAATCTGATTATGCTCCCATTAAAACAGTTTGGATAAGTTCCAAAAACAAATGGGTCAAAACTATGTTAAATTCTAGCTTTACGGTATTTCTAGTTAGCTAGTTTCTTACCTATTATGCATAGAATCATTTCTACATCGTCATATGATATTTTCACACATTCTAACACATCAAAACATCATCATATCTGAACCGAAAACATTTAGCTTCAGTAAAGGGTTTAAATTGACATTTCTAGGTACATAAGTTAACTAGTTTCTCTTGGAATCAATTTAGAATTTCTAAAACTCTTTGCAAATCATTTTAATTCATCAAGAGGCTAAGAGAAGCCTTAGGTCAATGACCAAAATATTCTTCATCTTCTAAAAAGGAATAAAGTCATATCTCATGATAAAATAACCTTGAAAAGATTTGTAAAGCTTTAAGAAAAACTTAGAACATAGACTATTGGTCCTTGTAGGTAGATGAAAACTCATTACAAGTCCATCATCACTACTTGGCCGAAGACATGCATTCAAAGAATGCATTCACATTAAACTTTGACTTGAAATGAAATGGGCAAGTCTTTGAGCTCTAGGTTCTTAAGTTATGACATAAAATAAATGTGCTCATGCTTTTCATTTTTAATCTTGCTTACAAAATAAAGTGATGACTTAATTTAAATATGCAAGGCATAAACTTAAACGTGCAAGCTTGAAAGTAAATATGCAAGGTTCAATTCTTTATTTTAGTGCTCTTGGCCCAACAACAATCGACTTTAAGGCCGAAATAGATTGGCATTCGAGAAATTAATTAGGTGATAATGCAAGTTCAATTCTTTATTTTAGTGCTCTAGGCCCAACAACAATCGACTTTAAGGCCGAAATAGAAAGGCTTTGAGAATTAAATTAAGTGATGATGCAAGTGCCATTTTAATCTTTATGTTCTTAGGTGATAGCTTGAAAGTAAAGGTGCATAGCAAGAATGTAAATATAAATGCAAGCATAAAATAAATTATGCAAGTTCATTTTATCTTTCTAGAGCTCTTAACAAGACTTTAAAGGAACTTAAACCTCAACCCAAACTCATCAAACCAAGATAAAGTAAAGTCTAGAGTTCTTAGAACTCAACATAACATTTTTAGAAAATCAAAACATTTTGCATGTAAAAGAAAAGGAAATGGCTGAAATTTCAAGGAACAAAAAGAACATTTTGAAACTCTAGAGTCATGATCTTGATGATATATTAACACCAACATCATGAGACCTCATCATTGAGTCCTTAGAACCATTTTAAAACACCATCAAAGTTAAAGATTCCAAAAGTTAATGAAAGGAAGAACTAGAAGTATTTTACTCAAGAACAAAGATCAAGCTCTAGAGGTTGTTTCAAGTGATGAACATCATCATGAAACTCTCATCATCAAGCTCTCATTCCTTTGTTCTCCAAGGCCTATGGCCGAAAATGAAAAGGAAAAAGGAGTGGAAGAGAAGTTCTAAAAAGAAACAAGAGAAACTATGGACATGAAGCTTGAAACAAGAACTTGAAAGAAAAGAATACATGAAAGGAAATCCCTACTTGATGTGATGAACTTGAAGATGAAAGAAGAAGATGAAGATGATGAAGAACTCCAAGAACTTGAAGAACACAAGAGCTTTGAGAGAAAAAGAAAAGCTTTGAGTGTTCCCAAACTTAGCAAATGATCTAAAAGTGGTGCAAGCTCCTCAAGGCATTCTATTTATAGAGAGATGAAACAAATGAAGTGTGTGTGTGGCTGAAGGGGTTTTGCCCATGAGGGTGCAGAAATGGAGGGCATCCATGAGTTCCATGAGGTGAGATAATGTGGTCTTGAGGCATGGTGAGGTATGGCTCAAAGTATGGTGAGGTATGGTTCAAGGTATGGCCTCAAGCATGGTTCTTTGAGTGAGAAAATAATTAAACATGTGGCCAAAGGAGGCATGGCTGTTCGGCCATGTTACAGCCAAGGGGAGGTTTGTTTTGCAATTTAATTGTGATTTAGAGTTGTGTTTAGGTGTATCTTTGATTATGCTTAAGGTTAGGAAGTTGTAAGAAAGTGTTTAGGTAAGGAAAATGGATAATTAGGGTGGTCTAGACATAATTAAGGAGTGGTCTTGCACCATTAGTTAGTTAGATCCTCAATTTAGAGTCTAAACAACTCTAGACACACTTCCTTGATTTAAGGAATTGGAGAGAGAAAACACTATTCAAGATTCCAAGACTAGGAATCTTGAGTTCTAAAAAGGAATTTAAGTTTAATCTAAGCAATTTTAGGTTCTAATTAACTTTAATAAATTATTTTGACTCTAGATTAATTAGGGAAATTAATTAATCTTCGTTTAGAGCCTAATATTGCTTAGGTTTGCTTAATTACGTCATTAAGCTCAAAAATACTATTATAGGGGCAAAATCGTAATTTTGCACTAAAACTACCCGGGACCACCGAGACTTGAACAGAGACCTCTAGACACATGAAAACGTGTTTTTAAACCTCTGGGGAAAGTTTCGGGCTCAAACGGCACTTCTACCCGCGTAAAAACGCTATATGGGTATTTTGGTCATTTTGACCAAGCTATGAGCGAGATTTTCGCTTCCGGAAGCATTCAAAGGCCATTCAATCCCCTTCAAACATTGATTTGACCCTTTGAGGACGACCGAGTTGGTTACCCTCGAATTCGGGTCAGGAAATGACCTCAGGGACATTTTGGTCATTTTCCCTCAGACAGAAAAATTGGGGTGTTATAGAGGCAGCCTTAGAGCAAGTGTATAAGATCCCTATTAACTTAGGTTAGGTTGGTATATATAATACATCATCACAGTGTCAAAAATGGCTCCCAAAATAATGGAAAATGTTGTTTTATGAACTGATACTATCATGGGGGGTGCTATAGCGGTCTGGGGATAATTTTGGCTCATTCTTGCTTATTTGGTAACCACTATAGTGGTCTAATACTGGCACAGATACTGCTTTGTACACTTCTAAGCCTGTTTTTGGGCCCAAAACATTTGAAATAGCTCTTGGGCCTAGAAATATAAGTTGTAGCCTTTTGACTAAAATTTTAAATACGGCAAGAATAACCTCAATCGAATATCTGTATCTCCAAATATTGGTAAAATACCAATTGAGAGTTAAACTAGATAACATCGGAACATCAGCAACCTTTAATCTTGAAACTTGATTTTCACCAAGAGGCTCTTAGAACTTGGTTTTGAGCTGAACATAAAAGTCATACAGAACTTCTTGAGATTTCCAAAACATCTTTATTTGTTTCAATCTAATCTTTGTAAAGAAAGATACAATTTTTCTATTGCAATACGTACTGTGAATGAGCTCTAGACAACTTCTATTTAGCTCCCAAAATTCTCCTAAATTGAATATTGCTACAAACTCCATGCACTTCTATGGTTATCATACACTAACATTGGAAGTTTCTAGAAGCAAATAGTACTCACAAAAGAGGTTAAAAGTACAGGAGGCTCCAAAATATAGTTATTTAGTAAAATGGTGGAAGAAACCATGATTTTATTTAATGATACCCCATGAAGGCTAAATGTGAGTCTACCAAATGTCAACAAATTAATCACACAAATGATGCAATATGCCTAAAGTTATAGAGGAAAATGAGTGTATAAATGCAATTCCTCAAACTCCCTTACACTTATACAGTTACATATTCTCTTGCACGAGACTCAAATAGATGTAGCAATGAGACTAGACTCCTGAATCTACTAACTCTAAAAATAAATGATGCATGAAAAATAACAATGCACCAATCCAATGGACGAACAGGCACAAACAGTAAGCAACTACACAAACAATGAAAAGGAATTCAACAAGCAAGGAATGAATAAGAACAGAGCATTCAAGGTAGAATCCACATATATGATGAATGAATTAAGTGCAAAAATCATCCCAAAGTTAGTGTCCGCCATTCGTTCACTCAAGTGTCTTGGCCTAAGATGTATACTCAAATCACCTCAAAAGAAAGTGCATTACCATAGGCTTGCCAAGGGTCTCATTCTCCATTCGTCACATACACATGTATACTAAATCAAGAGGACTTGCTTTGGGTTATAATAGGGCATAGGTGAATGTGGGAGAATATAAAGAATAATGGAGCTAAACCTCTAGTCAAAGGAGAGAAAATGCATACATAAAGAGCACAAGTACCTAAGGGTACACTTTGTCCAATTCAACCATTCATAGGCCCTTAATTTGCAATGTGACACACTTTTAACCAAACATTTTAGATCTTTTTTTTTGTTTTCCTTCCTTTCTTTTTTTTTCTTTTCAAATTGCTTCTTTTTCTTACTTTCTTAATGTGCCACTTGCTAAAATTTATTTTGGCCACTCACAAATACATAATGTCTTTTCCCCGCACTTAAATTGGGGCATGTCCTCATGCTTTCTCCCACACTTATGCTCAATATGCACAAATGCTCCCCTAAGCCTAAAAAGTTAGGAAATTTTATGATTTTTCATTGTTGGCTAAGGGTGTGCTAAAACAAAAGAAGATGTCAAAAGGCTCAAAGAAGCTAGACAATGGCAATATGCAAGGGTTGGTTATATGGTCAAGTGGCTAAAAATAAGAAAAATACCTCAATCACCTTCAAGTATGCACATGGAAACATATTTTCAAACAAGATCCTAGGTGAGTTCTAGAATGCAAATCCAAAGAGGAAAACACACATGAACAAATAAGGGCGACACATGATAGTACAAACCAATCAAAAAGCTCAAAAATCTCACAAATAAATCAAATGTACTCAATCCAAACAAAATAGTGAATCACGAAGTATGTAATACAAAATAAAGTCAATGTCCAACAAGTCAATATAGTACATGTAGAATCAGCCAATGCATGCAACCTCCAAAGTATCAAAGAAATGGTGTAAGACTCAAAATAAAACAAAACACGATACAAGACTCAAAACAAAAATAAAAATAAAAATAAATAAAATACAAAAACATAAAAGAGAAAAAGTAAAGAAGAGATAGGAATACAGAACCAAGAAAGGGTCTAAAACGCAAGTTCTAGAACCCCGTAATCATAAGTTTATAACGCTGCCCCTAAGGAATGATGTTGTTCAGATTTAATAGAGAGCATAAATAAATAATAAGTTTTGTTAAAAGAGAACCCTTAGATGCATAAAAGTTGATAGAAGATGATAGGTTAATTACACCTCAAGTTAAAGACCCGTAAGGGTCAAAGCATAAGACACCATAGGCTTAAGAGCATAATGAGCTTTAATGTTTCATGCAAGTGTATGTTTTATTATGAGAACAACTTGAGCATGTGATCTCTTATAAGAGTATATAGTGTTGATGTGTTAATGCTCATGCCATGATGCGTTATGCAAAATTATGATATTATGATGCTTATGATGCATACGATGATTATGATGCCTTATGTTGGTGTTGAATGGCTATGCATGCTCCATATGTTTGGTGGCATAAAGCAAGTTTGATGGAAATCCGGTGTACGCCGTTACGCTGCCGAATTTCCCATCAAACTTGAGTACTTGAGAAAAAGCTTGCAAAAACTCCTGGGTGACATCGGTTCGGCCGAGCACCCCCAGGATAGGTTCTGGATGACACCGGTTCGGCCGAGCACCCCCAGAACATATGTGACATAGTACTGAGACGCATTTCTCCCGCTACGGTGAGGAGAGAGCAAATTCGTGAGGGTATTGATTTTGAGCTTGCCAAAGCGGACAATTCACTATGTACTAGATACCAGTAGAGCGTTTCAAAGAAGGAAATGATCCTAAGATAGGTGATCCAAGAAAGTTATGTATACCCCCTCTATTAGCCCATATTAAATCTAGTGACGACTAGTTAGGATTGAGCTCATTCCTAGGCAATAGGTGAGATGTAGTTTGGTGACCAGATTATCGCCGGGCCGGTGAATCGGTTGGACTTTTGGTGGATATGTTAAGAGGGTGGTTTTTAAGAAAAAAGAACTTAAGAGTTTTACTTACGAGAAAGATGTCACATGAAAAGTACTATGCCTTTTTATGCCGCGTATATGATTTATGTTTCCTTATGATGTGCCCAAGTATTACGACTTTCGTGTTAATGTGCATATGGTATTGTCATGCATTCATCAAATATCTGTTGCATTCATGTCATTAAGACACATACTAAAAGACACCCACTTCGGATAAATAGATTTGAAAAGCCTAAAACCAATCCTTATGCATGTACACCTTTTTCATAATTAAAACCGAAGTGGCTGGGGACAACGACGATGACACTTGTGTTAGAGTCGGGAATCCCTACTAAGAATCTTAATGAGTTTCTCATCCCTTCCTCTTCTTCCGTGTCGTCTCTAGACGAGGATTACAACGAGGTTCGTAACTTCTTCTGAGACTCGTGCTTAAGGATCACACTAGTAGGCAGGCGGAGAGTCATTTGGGAGCATAGATAGCTTAGCTTTTGGGTTGACACCTATCTAACCTCATAGGTGGATAAGGATGACTTCACATATATGGGCATGTTTTGATGTAAATGATTGTACAATGATGTTAGTAGTCTATGTATCTATGAAGATGTGATGATATTATGATTGTTATGAATAATACTATGTTTCATGATTATCAATGGTGTGGTTACTTTTTCTTGCACGTTATGGTTATGACGAACGTTAGGTTAGTGTGTGGCTCGCGTTTTGCTTTCAAGTTTCAAAAAGACAAATTTATTCGTATTTTCCGTTAAGTATTTTAATGAAAGGTTGTAAGGAACGAGACTAAAAGAGTAATAGACTAATGATTAACCTAAATATGTTCTAGAGTATTGGGTTAGAAATTAGGATGTTACAATCCTTGTACAAGGTAAAAGGATTGCTCCTCCATTGGTGGAGGATAATAATCAATGTAATGGAGAGTACAATTGTAATCCCAAACAGAAGCCAAAATAAGGATTGGAAACTCCTAAAACCTAGAGAGAGAGTACATAGTGTGGAGGCAACCTTAAAGCAAGTGTGTAAGTTCCCTATTTACCTAAGTTGAGTTGGTATATATAATAAATGATCACAGTGTCAAAAACAGGCCTCAAAATAATAGAAAACACTATTTTATGACCTAATACTATCATGGGAGACCACTATGGTAGTCTAGTGATAATTTTGGCTCATTCTTGCTCTTTGGTAACTGCTATAGCAGTCTGATACTTGCGTAAATACCACTTCATACATTTCTAAGCCTGTTTTAAGGCCCAAAATGTTTGAGTTAGCTCTTGGGCTTAGAAATCTATGTTATAGCTCTTTGAATAAGATTTCCAGCACCAAAAGAATCACTTCAATCAGATATCTATAGCTCTAGATATTGGTAAAATACTAACTGAGAGTTAAATTAGACAACATCAAAATATCAGCAAACTTTAATCTTGCAACTTGATTTTCACCAAAAGGCTCATAGAACTAGGTGTTGAGCTAAACATGAAAGTTATAGAAGACTTCTTAATTTTCCAAAACCTATTTATTTGTTTCAATATGATCTTTGTAAAGAAAGATACAAGTTTTTTTTATTACAATACATGCTGTAAATGAACTCCAGACAACTTCTATTTAGCTTCCCAAATTCTCCCAAACTGAACACTATTACAAACTCCATACACTTCTATGTTCTTCATATACCAACATGGAAATTTCCTACAAGCAAATAACACTCACGAAAGAGGATTAGAAGTATAGGAAGCTCCAAAATATATTTATTTATCAAAATGGTACAAAGAACCATGATTTCATTCAATGATACCCAATGAGGACTAAATGTGAATCTACCAAATGTCAAAAAATTAATCACACAAATGATGCAATATGCCTAAAGTTATGAAGGAAAATGAGAGTGTATAAATGCAACCCATCAAATACTCCATAAATAGACCCCATTCTTTGATGGTGGTGACTATGCTTGCTGGAGAGATAGGATGGAGTTGTTTATCAAATACACAAGTCTTGACTTATAGGAGATAATACAAGAAGGAGACTATACTCCTATGGATATAATGATTGCTCTAAAATGAATCACAAAAATCTTCACTCGTAATTTCATAAATTTCTCAATAACATAATTAAATATAAATATAGGTGGTCTATGAATCCTACCTCCAATGTAATAGAGCACTATTAAATATAAACTGACTGTACTTCACTCCAAAGTAAAGCTCACCCAAAAAAATAGATGAACAGCTACTGAGGAGAGATATTTAGGAAGACTCTGGTCTAGCAACTGTTTCTGTAAAGGGGAAAAAGAGCAGTGAGTTTCATCTAAAACTCAGTGAGTGATTCTCACCCATAGCCACATATGGGACAGCAAGGAAGGTTCATAAATAGTAATACAGCAATAAAAAATCTTTTCAATTGATACTACATAATAATAGTGATAACATCAATTTAGTATAAAGCATAAGAAACATAATACTTTTCTAGGGAATTAAAAGGAGACAAACTACTAAAGGATTCATAAAAGCAATGCTCAGCCCCTTGCGAGCAAGAGTACCTAACTAGATTTTAATGGTTACTCATGAATCGCGTCCCTCATGGACTAATATGAGTAAAGGATAATTGCCCCTTATAAGCAACTTGGTATACCAAGGTTGATGAATTTACTATCATTAACTTATAGCTCTGTCTCTCTCTAAAATCTTATCCAAACATTACTCGTAGTCAATATCCTAAAATCTCAAAGCTAGAATTATCAACTTAATGTTTCCTATCGCTTCTACAATTCACTATTGAATTTCTGGAATAAATACTCTCTTTTCATGAATTAACTAGAAGTAGTTAAAAAGCATGATAACTTAAATGGCATACAAGCATCAACAATGGTCCCATGTGTTTTTTTTTTCCTAAAAGTCATGCATTTTCATGATAAACTACAAAATCATAATTTTCTCTGATTTAGCATAGTTTTGAACGCATGTTAATAGCCATTAAATTTCTAAATTCATGGAAGATACAAACATCTTATACAAACTACTTGTAATGGCAAAAAAAATAAAGTCATGAGCTTAAGCCTACTCACCTGGAAGGGTCAGGAAAGAGGTGCTGGCACCAGTAGAGCTTCGAGAGTTTGAATGACACCAACGTCTAAAGCAATAAAACTCATGAATAAGCTATAGCCATACTAGAATGACCTTATGAACATTGGAAGAGTACCCAAACTTGACAATAACTAAGAACATAAACTCCTAATCACATAAAAAAGGAAGAAAAAAGGGAAAACAATAAAATCTATTAACAAAACCTTACCTTAAGGCTAGGAGGAGATAGAATTAAAGGTGAAACAGAGGGCGGGAGGAGAGCAGGAAAGAGCTAGGTTCGCATTTCTGGGGTTAAAACATGTGGGGATTTATAGTATTATGAGGTCACTTAAATGAAACTACATCATTTTGAACATGTTCTGATACTGGTCGCACCGCTATAGTGGTTATCCTTGGACCAAAAATGGTGCTAATGTACCAACCATTGCTATAGTAGTCATAGGAATACAAGTTTTGCATTTTTGATTTCTTTCATGCATACGGGGCCTTTCTAATGAGACAGGTGAGGTCCCAAGGCTATACTAGACTCATCTGAGAACACATGGATATAAGGCATCACATAAGGAGATTTGGTCTCCAAATTTTAAATAAACATACCTTGAGATGGAAAAAGATATGGATACTTGATCTTCATGGCTTCTTCAATTTCCAAAGTTGATTTCTCATTAGAATGGTTCCTCCAAATAACTTTCATTGAGGGCATCTCATTTGGGTAAAGCTTTTTGATCTGCCTATCCACGATGGTAACTAGTTCTTCCTTATATGATAAGCTCTCATTAGCTTGAACTGCTTGCAGTGTGAGCATATAAGACTAATTGGGCATATGCTTTATGAACATGCTAACATGGAAAACAAGGTGGATAGCTAACAAATTAGGAGGTAGTGCCAATCAATAGGCCACTATTCCAATCTCTCATGAATCTCAAATAGACTAATATAGTGAGGGTTCAACTTTCCATGCTTACTGATAAGTGCTATTTACATCAACATTTTTCATCTATAGCACTAGGGATTTGCATGGGTTTTATGTGATAAGCATCATAATTTGGCTAAGAATTGCTAATGTCCTCAATTTGCAATTCATACAAGTTTGCTATTAAATCATGCATAACTGTGGAGGATTTGAGATTTGTTGTCCTTATGCTTTCAATTTCACAATTTGAGCTAACCTTGTGTACAAAGTGGGATATAGAAGCATGGGAAAAGTGAAAAGTCATCCCTTAAAATAGGGTATCTTGCCAGGCGAGCTCTCAACCTTGAATAGCGAGCTCTCAAGTATCAGAGACCTTCATGGAAAAGAAAACATCACCTGTGAGCTTATCAATCTTTGCCTAGCAAGATCTTAAGTTCTAGAGACCTTCACAGAAAAGAAGACCTAGCCTGGCAAGAAGATCACCTTTGGCTAGCAAGATTCCAGGTTCCAAAGAGCACCGTTGGCAAAGAAGACCTCATCTAGTGATAAAAACTCTCTCAACTAGCGAGCACTTATGTTAGTAGAAAAAAATTATATTTGTATCTTTTTTTTACCCTCTTTTGTAAAGACTAGGAACTACAAAAATCTAACTTAAGAATTTCTGAAGAGGCTGGACATTTTTTAGGTTAAGTTCTAGGTTTTTTCCTTATTCTCTCTACTCCATCTCTCTAGAATTTTATTGTTTTGGATAAAACTCTTAGGTTGGTGATTATTAGCACCATTTTATATTAGTATTCATTGTCTTTTCTTTAATTTCTATTTGTTTGTAACCCTCTGTCATGGACAAGTAGTTCTTTTGACTAGTTTAAAGGATATTTGATAGTTTGTAATGTGTTAGAGGTTGAATCTTGATGAGTTGTTAGTTTCTTTATCTCTTTTATGAAGTTTTCTGCATTTTCTATGTTGAGCTCATATGATTTTGCATGAACTTTCTTGAATCTTTATTTTGATATGATTATATTGATTATGTTGATTGAGGAGTTGTTAATCAAGTTAACAGATTTATTAGCATGCTTAATAAACTTAAAAGAGATTGAGTTAGTCATTTCATGGCTAGGTTGAGGTAATTGGTACTTGGGTTAATATGTGTATGTTAAGGGTTAGGATTCTAGCTACTTGCATATCTATCTTAATCAAATGCTACTTAATAGAATTACTTTGTTGTTTGTATGATCATATAGGTAACTAAATCAACCAACCATCATGTGTTTCATAAAATGTCAACCTAGGATAGCATCTTACTTACTTGAAATTATCATTTGAACTAGGATTTCTTTATTATCAATTCTTATCTCAACTTATTGCTATTGCTCTTTATGATATAACCCCTCCACAAAAATCTTCAATTAGTTAGTGAGCCTTCCTAGGGAAACGACCTTGGTTGCACTATATTGCATTTTAGTGTAATTGAGCTTTTTTATAAATTCTAATTTGTTGAGAGGCAGCAATAATCTACTCGGTACTTACCGAACTTCACTACATCCTTTATGAGAGACACCCATTTAAACACATGGTCACCAACCACAAAATCCAAGTCTTGATGTCAATTATCTGTATAGGATTTTTTCTAGAATGAGCTACCAATAACCACCCTCTGATTAGCTGAACCTTTTTTTAAGGCTTCCTGAACTAGGTATGAGCCTAGGGACTTAGCTTCCCTAAGCTCAATCCATCTGATGGGAAGTCTATAGCACCTCTATACATAGCTTTAAACGGTGCCATCTACATACTAGCTTGGTTATTGTTGTTACATGAGAACTTTATTAGTGGCAAGTAGTCACACCAACTCCCATCGAAATTGAAAACAAAAGCTCTGTGCATGTCTTCAAGAGTTTGAATTGTTCTCTTTGACTTGCCATTTGTTTATGGATGGAAAGTTGTGATCAAGTATACATACATCCCAAGAGCCTTTTGGAATGCACTCTAGAACCACAAAGTGAACTGGGACCCTCCATCTAATATGATGGACACTGGCACTACATGAAACCTAACTATCTCATCGATATAGAAGTAGGCATACTATGCTGAACTCAATGTGACTTTCACAAGTAGGAAGTGTGCTGATTTGGTTATTCTGTCCACTATCACCTAAATGGAGTCAAAACCCTAAGTGGTATGAGGGAACTCGACCATGAAGTCCATGGTTATCCCTACCAATTTCGCGTTGGAATCTCTATATGCTAAGTGCTTAGCCTTGACTTGATGATACACTAAACACCATGACACAAAGTTGCCAACATCCCTTTTCATGCTTTCTATCAAAACAATTGCCTGAGGTCTTGATACATCTTGGTTGAAATCAGATGAACTGAATATGCTGTTCTATGGGTCTTCTCTATCATTTTCCTCTTTAGCTCTCCCACATTGGGTATACATAGACAATTCCTAAAATTAACACACCTTCAAAATTAACTATGAACTCTGTGTTCTCTCCTTTACCAACATCTTTTATGAGCTTGGCTAACTTGGGATCTTCATCCTATTGTGCCTTGATCTACTTTACCAAGGTTGATTGAGCCCTAATATGAGCCAAGAAAAATCCCTTATCACTCAAACCAAATTTAATTCCCTTAGCCTCTAACGTGTGGATGTCTCCACTAACGGCTATATTACTATCGCTATATATGCCAAACTATCCACAGACTTCCTACTCAACACATCTGCCATAACATTAGGCTTTCATGGGTAGGAAGAAATCACACAATCATAATCTTTTAACAATTCTACCCACTGGCTTGCCTGAGATTTAGATCTTTTTACTAAAAAATGTACTGCAAGCTCTTATGGTCCGTGAAGATCTCACAAGTCTCTCCGTACAGGTAGTGCCTCCAAATCTTCAAGGCAAAAACTATTGCCACCATCTCAAGATCATGTATGGGATAATTCTACTCACGCTTCTTGAGTTGCTGAGACACGTAAACCATAACCCGGTCTTGCTATATAAGGACACAACTGAGACCAATTCTTTAAGTGTCACAGAATACTGAGAAACCACCTATCCTTGAAGGTAAAACCAACATTAGCGTCGTGGTCAAATAAGTCTTGAGTTTCTAAAAAATCTCCTCACACTCAATTGTCCATAAGAATCTGACATTTTTCTGGGTTAATCTGGTCAACAATACTATCCTATAATACCTGCTAGACCTAAAACTGTGAACCTCAGAAATTGTGGAATGCCTTAGCCATTCTTGTATGGCCTCAACTTTCTTTGGGTTCACCAAAGAGGTCTACAAGATTTTCCTTAGATGCTGTTCATGATCCTTCTTACTCCTAGAATAGACTAAGAAGTCATCATGAAGGCAAACAATTGGTTCTCCCTCAAGGTCTTTGAATACCCTGTTCATCTGATCTATGAAAGTTACGGGGGTATTGGTTAACCCAAAGGACACCACCAGAAACTCATACTATCTGTAGCGAGCCCTAAAGGTAATCTTGGGTAGGTTTTCACCTTTAATCTTTAGCTAATGGTAATGGGATTGAAGGTCAATCTGGGAAAAACACGCTACTTGTTGGAGCTAATCAAACAGGTCATCGATCACCCTTTTCAACTGCCTATAGTCTATACACATCCTCATTGATCTATTTTTCTTCTTTATAAGTAGCAATGGAGAACCAAGGTACTTGGTTGAACAAATCCCTTGTTAAGTGATACTTGCAGTTAATCTTTCAACTCTCTCAATTTTGCTAGCACCATGTGACATGAGGGTATAGAGATGAGCCTTACTCCATGCTCAAGCTCTATCCCGAACTTGACTTCCATTTCTGGTGGCATTGCCAACAAGTCATCTAGAAACATGTCAAGAAATGCTACTTTCCAAAACCTTGACATCTTTTATCCATAAGCCACTGGGCACTCAAAGCCAAAATCAAATTCACAGGAGCTAATCCACTTGTACCTTGGAACTCTTGTAGTATGCCTTCCTGAACATCAAACCATACTATTTTGCTGTAATATTCTACCATTGCATTGCATGAAGCTAACCAGTTCATGAAGAGGATAACATCAAAGCTGAACATGTTCAATACTATGAGATCTGGTAGTGTATCCATGTTGTAAACCTTGACCTCGCATGATCCATACACTAATTGAATGTAGAAAAACTCTCTCATAGGTGCCTCGAAGAAGAAAGGCTCATCTAGGTTGGAAGAGGATCTCTTAAACTGCATGGTAAAGAATGGGGACACATAAGAATATTTGGACCTTGGGTCGAGCAAATACATAGCTTCAAAGGAGCAAACTATCATAATACCTGTCACAAAGGCATTGGGTACCTATGCATCCAAGCATGTCAAAGTGAACAAATAGGGTATCCCCTGCCACCCTATCCTCTACCCCCAGTCCTTCTGCCCTTAGGTCTTTTGCTTGCTAGAGCAACAAAGCCCTCCTGAGTTGCCAACTAATAGGATGGTGCTAGTGTGGTAGGGTTCATTGACCTTTGACTGGAAGCTCTCCCTAACATAGGGTAATCCTTCCTCATGTGGCCCTGCAGGCCACAACCATAGCAAGCTGTAGAATCACTCATGCACTGGCCCAAATGTCTTTTCCTACATGATTGACAATCTAGGTAGAACTGGCCTAAACTCTACCAATCGAGCTAACTATAATATCTTGAAAATAGATGTCTTTAGTAAGGTCAAGTCTAAGCTCTAGAAGTGGTGGATAAAGCTTGAAAATACCTTAAAAATATATAAAGTTAACTTAAATAAATTATGTATCCTAAATAAATTATAAATTTATAATGAATTTATATATGAATGTTTTTATGTGTTGATATTTAGTTATTATTTGAATTTGATATTTATTCTTTTTATGAAATCTAATATTCAATTTGTGATATCACGTTTGATTTTTTATAAACTTTGAAAATATTATCTTATCAAATCTATTAGTTCTAATATGTTTATAAGTACCAATTATATTAATATTTGTATTAGCATTGTATATTATATGTTTGGATGGAATTCCAAAAGAAAAAATACGCTATATTTCCCTTTTCACATATGTTCTTTAGAAATTGATTTATAATTACTAAGGTTATGTTAAGATTTATTTAGATATTTATCATTTATATTTATAGTGTAAATATCAATTAGGATTTGAGAATATATATATAATATAATATAATATAATATAAAGTATCAATTTGATGTTGGTTTGTTCCTTTTATTAGAGATTGTAATTATTCTATAAAGATTTGATTATTAGTGTATATATATGAAATATTTCACACATATTACTTTCGTAGTGATGATGCTAGCATAAAGTATTTCATATTGTTAATAGATATAATTTTTTAAGTAGTTATAAAACAATCAAATACTTTCAATAATATAAATATTTAGAATTAAATGAATATGTTAGAAAAATATGTTTCTTTATATACATATCAGTTTCATATATATTTGAAAACAGGTAAATTGATACTTAAATATTTTGAAAATATTTGACAATTAACCAAAATTATAAACAGTATGATTCAAAAATTATTTTCCATTAGTCGATGAATTATAATGATATTTATTTAAAAATATTAGATATTATTTATATTTAATATGTATTATGAATATGATTTGTTGCATATTATTTTAATAGAGAAATATTAGATACTATTTAAGAAGTTATTAATGATTAAAATTATGTATGAAATTTCTTGATCATGTAAATTATTATTATTGTTTTTATTATACTAACATTATAAAGATAATGTTAGTATTGGAACATCATGGCAAGATTTGTTTGTTAGAAAAAAAAACAAAAAGGAAAAGTAAATAAAAAATTTGAATGTGGAAGAATGTGTGATTTGTTAATTAATTTAAATTAAATCATATATTTCGGTCATTGCTATAAATGAGGTATTGCAGCACATGCACATGGATGCAGAACTCCTTCGGTTTGAGGTTTAAAATTTTATATCACTGCTGTATATTTGACACATTATAATACTCTTAAATAATCTTCTAAAAACCCTAGCCACCTAAGGATTTTTTTCCTAGAAAAATGTAGGTTGAAAAGTGCACAAGAAAGAGGGGTTGAATCATGCTTTTACTTTTCTTCTTTTTTATTTCTGAAAAACTTCAAAATAAATACTATCAAATATGAAATTGAAATGCAACTGAAAGCACGTTAGTAAGCGTCAGAAGGTAACTTTCTAAACTAGAATAAAGATATGAAAAACTAGTTTAAAGATGTTTTTTCAAAAAAGCATTAATAGTAAGCACAAAACAAATACTAAAGAAGATTCAGGGAGAAAGAGAGATATAGCACATGAGATTTGATACTGGTTCGGCCAACCTACCTACATCCAATTCTCAACAACCATTGAGTTTCACTAATCAACCCCTTTCTCAACCATGAGATAGTTAGATAGTCTTTCTATAGTCTTCGCAAGCTATCTCAATGTGATTAATAGCTCACTCTATTATTACTCCCAAGTAGTCTTTGACTAACCTCTTCAAGCTACCTCACATTGATCATTACTGGATCAGGGTACAAAGAATATTTGTGGGTTGGCTCACTCCAATTCTCAAAAGTTTTCTCAGAATAAAACAATGTATGAGCTGAAAACTTGATTGACTTCTTTCTAACAATTTTTCATAGGAAGAAAGTCTTATCTAATAAGAACTTAGAGAGAAGATTTGTACAGAAGAGTGAAACTGATTACAAGCAGTAATAATTTATACAGGATGAAGGAGAGTCTCTAGTTCTTTAGAGTAAATCCAATCAAATCAAAAGTCTTAAGTTGTAAGCACATAATCTCCTTTTATACTTGATCTCTCATTTATGATCGTTGCTCTTGATCTGTTTTCTATAAGTAGAAAAGTGCACGAAAAGAAGGAGGTTGAATCGTGCTTCACCTTTCTTCTCTTTTTGGTCTCTGAAAAAGTTTAAACAAAAACTATCATGTTTTAACTTGTAGCACAGCAAAAATAGCATTACTCACTTTAAAAACCCACTTTCTGAACTACAATGGATATGATAAACGAGTGTATAAGTTGGTTATTCAGAAAAAGAGAATATATAGGAGTTAAGGGAGAAGAAGATACTGCATAGATATTTTTATACTGGTTTGACCAACCTGCCTACATCTAGTTCTCAACAACCATTGAGTTCCATTAAAAACATTTCTCAACCAGAGAAAGTTGGATAGTCTTTACAATAGCCTTCCTAAGCTATGACCAGTAGCTAACTCTACTATCACAGACTAAGTACTCTTTGACCAGCCTCTCCAAGTTAAACTAGTGACCAGTAAGTATGCTCTGCTGTCACAACTTGAGTAGTCTTTCACTAGCTTCTCTAAGCTAACCCCATAACCTGTAGATCACTCCTACAATCACATTACAAGTAGTCTTTACTTAGCCTCTCCATGCTAACCCTGTGACTTGTAGATCACTTCTACAGTCACATTACAAATAGTCTTTACTTAGCCTCTCCAAACTAACTCACACCGATCACTACTGGATTGAGGTTACAATGGTTTGTGTTTGGGTTTATCACTCAAACTAACCAGTACTCAAGTTTTCATAAGATATACAGTAACAGACCTGGAAAACTTGAATGACTTCTTTCTATGATTCTTCCTAGGAAGATCATATGATCTATTACAAACATAGGAAAAAGACTTTTACAAACAAAAAATTGATTACAAGATGTAATGAAACTTTACAGAAAAGATAAGGAGGCAAACTGTCAGCATTTCAGCACTTATACAGCAAAAGTCTCTTTTCTTGTAAGTACAACATCTTTATTTATAAATGGTCTACATTTATGATCATTGCCCTTGATCAGTTGTCCAAGTGACATATGTTGATAATCTGTTTGCTTCTTAGAAATGCTATCTAGAAGAGTAGCTTGATATTTGTCAGAGCTGTTACAGAAGCTGTTATGAAATAGAAGTTTCTGAGGTCACCTTTAGAAACTACTTTTTACTTTCTGAACGAGGTTTCTGAAACTTTTTCTTCTAGAAGCTAGAATAGTTGACCAAGTTAGAAAAAGAAATTTCACGTCAGTCTGTAACTTGGTTTGACTTTAAATTTGAAATTCAAATTTCCCTTATTTTCTTGCAAAATGCACCGTTTCATTGTGAAATAAACTTTCTGAAGTACAGTATCAGTTCCTTGATATATCTTTTATATTCTAGGCTTCAATCAGAGCTTGTAGATGTTGAAATAATTGCGATTATGATGATAGAAGGCTGTAGTACACACTTACTTCATTTGAAGCATACTTTCTAAAGTCTCGTGCTATTTTCTGAAGATCTAGGCCTTGGTTTCTTATACATGATTTTCTTCAACACATTAAGCATGTACACATTCATTTCCTGATATATTTTTCACTTCCATTAAGTTTCCATCTCTTTAAATGAGATTAAACATGCTTCCACATGTAGAGTGAAAATATTTATGTTTTAAGGCCCGTGTTATGCTAACGTAAGGACTTGTTTAATAATTCAAGAAACTCAAGGGCAACATTAGTCCTTCTTCAAAATATTTTCTCTAAATTGGTTGTATTATCACTCAAAATATTTTGCAATAACACTTTTTGAAGGGTTCTAGAGCTAACAATCTTCCCCTTTTTGATGTTGACAAACTAATTTGAAGAAAATCTTTTGAAGAGATTTTGAAAGAAATATAACAGGATATATAGCATTGATAACTCCTTTAGGAGTTATGTTTTTCTTTAGTTTTCTTAGGACTTTTAGTTTATTTTCATAGTTAGTTTGAGTTTTCATGGTTTCCCTTTCTATATAATTTGGTTTAAATTCTTGCATAACCATACTCACATTGAATCTTGCATTCTAGTTGTGTTTTACATTGTTTTGTAGCTTTTTGGAATAAGAATTAAGGAAGCATTTGAGCTAGGATTGCAAAGGAGCAAGAATTGGAGCTGAAGGGATGTCAGAAATCCATGCTGGAGCATGGGTCCTGAAACTGAAGCCACGCTACAGCGTGGGAAGCCATGCTACAGCGTGGCTTGCTATCACAAATCTAAAATTTTCACTTAAGCTATGCTCCAGCGTAGCCATAGCCACGCTACAGCGTGGGTGTACGAATCTGACATGTGGACTGGGCCTCTGTACTAACTCTGGCAGCCCATGATTAGTACAAAAACCTAGGCAATCACGTTGGAAGGGGGATGATCCATCAGAATACTAAATTTGGAAAAGGAAGACCTAGAGCTTGGGAGCATAGGGGGTTGGAGCTTCAAGAACTTGAGAGAGAGACCTTTCTTGGATTATTCTTCAATTCTTGTGTATTTTCTTGTTCATGGCTTCTTCTTATTTCTCTTTTAATTGTGTTGTTTCTATTTCATTTGCAATGAATTGTAACTAAACCCTTGCTAAGGGTGATTTATGGATGCTTTGTGTTTGACGTTATGCTAATATGAATGAATGTATCTTGTTCTCATTTGATAGTGAGTATTGTATTTGAGTTTATTTATCTTGAATTGCTTGATCACCAATTTAGGATTATAGGGGTTTTCACAAATTTGAGAAAAGGAGTAAGAACCATGCCTATGAATACAATGCCATGAGTTGAATGACACCTAGAGATAGGCAAATGTGATTCATGTGGTAATTAAGGGTTTGAGAACTTCTTGTAGACTTAAGCATGCTAAGAGATTAGGTGTTTGACTCTATTTGGGGTGGCATTAAATGATCTTGAAAAAGGCTTTTAACGACATGATGACTCATACCATCACTTTATTGAATTTGGATAAGGCACATTGATATTTATGTTGCATGTTGTTAACACATAGTTGAAGTAAATCACCCTAGCATTTAATTTCATTCATTCTTATATTGCTTTCACATCGTTTTAGCACTTTAGTATTATTCCTTTTAATATCATCTCTTTTCAATTGCTCAACTTGTTATCTAATTAACTAGAATCGGTACTTGAATTATCCCTGTGGGTACGACAACCCTCTATTTTACTCTATTACTTGACGACCTAGTATACTTGCTAGTGTCACTCTCCTTTGGGAGGGATCAAGCATGATAACCAATATTCTTTCAAATCATCATATGATATGATTTTCAAAGAGTCTTTTTCTCAAGGCATGATATTTATAGAGTAAAAAATGTTTCATAGCATTAAATGGCTTAAATCAGAGCTACTTTAACTTTTCATAAAATTTCTGAAGTTACTTAGAGTACTTTTTATAACACCCTAAAAATTATTTAAAAATTAATTTCGGCTTTACTAGTCATAATTTCAAAAATCTGACAGTTTTATTGATGATGAAAATGATCCAAGGGATTTATAAAAAAAACAAAGAATAGTAACCCTATAGGTGCCATAGGCCTGTCGGGACAGCTGAAACCCTAGAATTGGAACCCGGAGGTGCCCAAAGCTGAGAAATTATAGGATTGAGATTAGAAATGGTTAGAAATGAGGATTTTATACTTAGAATTAATTTTCGGGCAATGTCTTATTACCCAGGTACAGTGTTTCGTCCATTCGGTGGAGTTTTGATGTGCAGTTTTTAACACCATACAAGTTACTTAGTGGCCAAGTAACCTTTACCAACCACTTTATGCCAAGTGAATGGCAAGGATTAAAACTTGAAAAGCAAGTTTTAATCTTACCCTTTCATTAATTATTTTTTTTGGGAGCCAATATCTTACTCGTTCGGTGGAATTTCGGTGTGCGGTTTTAACATCGAAAAGGCTACTTGCTCCCTAAGTTAAAATGATCCAATTATATTGAGCCAAGTGGATGACCAAGATCCATTCTTTGCCTAAGAAAACAATCTTGGCCATCCATTTTTCTTTCTTTGATCAAAGATTACTTAATTACACATTATAATATTCATTCTTCATATATAAGATCAACACCAAACCAAGCTTCTCAAAGAAGCCAAGTTGTCTTCTTCTTAAAGCTCAATTTCAGCTAGCCTAAGAAAAGAACATCAATCACCATTTTCATTTCTTCAAGAGCTTACAACTTGCTTCAAATCACCAAAACTCTTGCCCAAAGTTCCTAAAACCACAAACTCTCTTCACAAAACTTGTTCTACACATCAAAACCTACAATTCTAACCGATCAGAATTTCATTTCCTTACCATTTCTCACCTTGATGCCTCATATACTACTACCTAATGGAGGGTTTGATACTGGTTTGAAGGCTTTGAAGTGAAGGAAATCGTCCTTGGAGCATCCTTTGGAGTTAAGATCCCTAAAGCCACCAAAGTAGATTTTTAAATCTCATTTTCGTCAAATCTGTTTTTCTATTTTAATCATTGATTTTGAATTGACATTTCTAGTTTTATTGGTTGATGATATATGGATGTTGATGTATTAATTTTGGTGGAGTGGTTTGATGTTGTGAAAAATCATTTTTGTCAAAAGAGAATTTGACACATGCTGTTGGATTTTCGGATTTCAACAGGGCAGCATTTGTTTACAAATTTTCTG
Organism: Dalbergia cochinchinensis; assembly: GCA_031216125.1. Classification (NCBI taxonomy): domain Eukaryota; kingdom Viridiplantae; phylum Streptophyta; class Magnoliopsida; order Fabales; family Fabaceae; genus Dalbergia; species Dalbergia cochinchinensis. Next base: position 18,110,700 of record CM062375.1, on the reverse strand, counting down.
ACCTAGTTAGAGGCTTTAGATTGAGCTAAAACTTTTATATGATGTAGTTAACGTGTTAAGCCATCTTCAGTAAAAATTTTGAGGTATTTTGTTCAAATTTGCTATATTTAAAAAAATCATGAACTGAAGTTGTAACTATGTTGCTTGAGATGTTGACTCTGAAGCTGTGAGATTTGCTAATTTTGTTACCATAACAAATGATTGATTCTTCCTTTGAAGGTTTTACAGGGAGTTGATAACATATTGAAATGTAGCTGTGATTTTTATTTCGAATTGATTCAATCATGTGCTAGGGTTAAAAATTATGAGATTTCCGTGATTTTTTATAGGGCCTTGTGGACCATTGAGGTGTCTTGGAGAATTTTTATAGCCCTTGCAATGGATGTTTGATAGACGGAATAAATCATACTCCTTAGGCATGAATTATGCCAACATGCTGTATTTCTGCCGAAATGAACTCAAGTATTGATTTGATGATATAATGACTCTTGCTTTAAGTATGATGAGTATAAATGCTTGCTAGCCAGTTTAAAGATTGAATTATGAGGCAAAAATGAGAATTACTTGTGATTGAATGCTTACATGTGGCTTATGCATGCCTTTGAGAAAAGAAAGTACAGGATGCAATTATATGTGAAAAGAAAATGTATAAATTTCACTCGTGCATGTTCTGACATATGGAGAAAATAGAAACAAGACTTATGTGGAATATGGTGAAAGCAAAAAGAGGAACTTCCTTAAGATAAAAGGGGAGGCAAAAAGAGGAACTTCCCTAGAGATAAAGGGGAAGGCAAAAAGATGAACTTCCCCAAAGATAATATGAGTTGATAGACGTGTCAGCTGGGAATAGATCTGTATGAGAATTGGAGAAAGTAAATCCAATGATCATGTATAGGAATGAGTTCAGTCCTGATAAGCAGTCTATTTCCCTTGTGTGATGTGAACCACTATAAATACCATATGGTATAAATTGTTTATTGTGGAGTTATCCATAGTAAATACCCATTGGGTATACACTAAGTCTTTCCTATGTCGATGAAAAGAGAAAAATGCACCGAGTTGAATTCTAAGGCCATAAGTAAAACCAGGTCACTTTGAGATAAGTTCACTATATTTAGCATATGCATACTCATATCATATTTAATTTCTTGATTAGGATTATTAACTATATGTTTGAGCTTTATGATATGTGTGCATTAAGTGATTGATCATTAAAAATAACCCACTTTGGAAATATGATTTTGGAACTTTAAAAAATGAATCATTATTATGTAATGCTTGATCACCTTTTCTTAATAAATCGAAGTGGCTGGGGCGATGACGATGACATTATAGTTGAGTTTTTGGGGAGTTACCCTACTGAGAATTGTATAATTCTCACCCGTATGTGTTTTGTGTTCCCATGTCGTCTCCAGGTTAATCCAAAGAATGATGCGGCTGCTCTGTGAAAGAACTGAGGATTATAGTAGTTTAATAGTTGATGTTTTTAACTTACTGTACTTCATTGGAGTTATATGTATGTAAATGTAATAGAGAATGTATATGTATTAAAGCTCTTAGAAGAGCTTCCTTTTGTACTTAGCTATGTATTCAATAAATGTTGTGTTTCTTTGTTATATATATTTTAACCAAATTATGCTAGTTATTACAAGATCTTATCTCATTTGCTGTATTTATTTAAGAAAGGTCCGGTGATTTATAAGTAACAACTCTCAAGTCTGATGTCATGACTTAAGGATGATGTTGTACTTGGGAGGATGTTACACTTTTTAAGAGGTATCAAAGCAAATTTGGGAAAAGATATAAGCATTTAAGCTTTTTGAATAAACACAATATCATTTTTTGTTATTTTGACTTTTCTAAAAATGCAAGAGTTTGGATAAAGTGAGTAATACTTGTGATTTATGAAAGAATTATTTCAATATTGTTTACTGATTCTTCATGTTTTATTATTATTTCTTGTATTGTATCAATCACAAATAATACTACAAACTAGAATAATAGTGGAATTGTCGGTACAGAGTCAAAAAAGGATTCTGTGATAACACGAATAACGAAACAATCTAACAAATCCAATTAGAACGTCTAACAAGTTCTTAGTTGATTTCTAGTAGAATCGGAAAAAATTACGAATAAACAAAATATTCAGAAACAAAACTTGACTTTGAATCCATACTTGGCTTATCTTTATTGGAACATGATTTTGAAACAATATGAGATTTTGTGTATAAAACAAAGGTAACATACAAACTTTGCACATAGAAGAAGTTTCTAAAGTTCAAAGAAACCTTATCTCAATTATATCAGCATACGTGAAAGAGGTTTCTAAAGCTCAAAAAGGGACTGATCCAAATTGTATCAGAGCATGATTTTCAGAGCTTGTGAATGAGGAAACTTCATATTTTGTGTGACAAAGTGTCTGTGTTAAAAAAAAATTTTAAGATCATGTAACCTGGCTTATATACATCAACTTGCTATAAGCATTATCTTGACATACATATCAAAACACAAAAGGACACATATCAGAGCATACAACAAAAAGATATGTATCAAAGCTAATCATACAAACAAGATACCAATGTAGCTAAGTATCAAAGCGTGCTAATAATTTGAGCATATCTAAATGGCGCTAAGACCTATGATGCATACATCATAGTAGGATATCTGATTAACTAAGCAAGATATATATCTCAAGGTAAACAGATTATATATATATATATATATATATATATATATATATATATATCTGTGTATGTGTGTATGTGTGTGTGTGTGTGGGCACGCCATGTAAGAGAAAGCATTATCAGAGAAAAAACACAATATGGTATTAAAGTTAAAAACTAAAAACATAGCAAATGTATGTACTAAAGAAAAACATAGCAATAATTGAAATAAAACTTAATTGTTCAAAAAAAAAAAATGTTAACATAAAAAAAAACTCTGAGATCTCATGTGTTTGAACTTGAGCACCATGCTTTTTGTTGGATGCTTCAACCCAATCCAATCTAGAGGCCATATCTCTCTGATTTTGTAAAAGAAGCCAAATCTGATGAGAACTTGTTGAAATCTAAGTTGAAAGTTAGTGTAGCAGGTGGATGGTTACTATTTTAGATGGAGCAGCCTTAGGAAATGGCTCTCGTATGTCTAGGGGTATGGTGTTCCTAGACTTTTGCGATCCAGCATCAGCATTAGCCATTTGAGCAGTAAGTGGGGGAGAAGATGAAACATCAGTAGCGGCGGTAATAGGAGCAGAAGCTAGGTGGGAGCAAGAGCAGACTCAAGAACAAGAGCCGAGGCAGAAGAAGCAGCTTATTCAGCTTGAGATGTGGCAGTTTTTGAGGTCTTATCCTCTTTATCTTCTTCTTCCACTAGAGTTATATGAATAGAAGGAGAAGGTTAAGGTATCATCAGAATAACTACATTTTTTAGTTCTTTAGCACCCTCTACTCACTCTTCAATGATTGGCTCCACAGATGGCTCTTTAATGATAGGCTCTAAGATTTTGAAGAACTTATTTATGAAGAAATTGAGTTCATCTAGACCTTCTTCATCAGGTTGTGATTCTGACTCCATGGACTTAGTCATGAATTTCAACATCTGATTAATGGTCATGAGGTCATCACTGTCACCTTGGGAAGCCACGTCAGCCTCAATTCTTGTTGTCTTCTCGGGAATAGTGTTTGATTCAGTGGTGGAACATGTCTTATAAGCCATTTGTCTACAGGGAGGTGTAGTAGAGACTTGGAAAGGAGGACAACCCGAACTGCTATAGGCGTAGTAGGCTGTTCTTTAATTACTACAAAGGGTTTAGGTGTTGTAGGTCTTCTTCTTCTGGTGCTGGGCCTTTGCATCCTTTTAGCCTTTGCTAGTTTTCTAGCCTCCTCTAATCTCCTTTTCTCTTAAAGAACTCTCTGCCTTTTGCGAATTCATTCTGCTTCCTTTTTATCCTCAGAAGATTCAGGATCCTTAGCAACAGCCCCTACCAATTCAGCATCAAATGTCTTTTAAACTAAGTACTGTTCTAGCCACTCCCTTATGCAAATTTCTCTATTTCGGGTCGAGATCTTTTCTATGAATAGGGAGTTTATCAGGAGTGCCCTTGGGTAGCTCACTTTCTGAGGTCTTTTCCTCAATTTCTGATGGTTTAAAAGCCTTTGGGGTTTTAGCTAGCTTATGCCTTTTATTTTACTTCCTTTTGCCCTTTTGTTCAGTTCTAGAAGGAGTTTTTTCAAAAAAAGTTCTTTCTAATACTTGCTCTGCTTCCTTAGAACTTTCAAAACTCCCTTCTAGAAGGACCATCTTCTTCCTTAGCCTTTTCTTTTTCTACTCTGTCTTATTCTTCTTAGCTTTTATGGCTGCTTTTTATACTTTAGCATCCTTGATTCGGGAGCTTTATTTTCTGGTGCTTGTCTTGATAAGTCTAGACTTGGTCTTTTTCATTGTTCTGAAGAAAAGTATGGTGTAGTCTATGCTGGTGAGGATTCAAACCACTCTTTAGTAAGAGGATATTTGAGGTGCTGGAAAATCTTTGTCAACAACATCCCGTAGGGGACCCTAGCAGCTTTCCTCTTTTCCTTAGTGATAGCACTGAGCATGTAGTCCATAATATCTTGGACAGGTTTACTTTTCTTTTAGCATTAAGTAGAGAAAAAGTAGCATACAATCCATACCCAACAAAATGCTAGTGCTTCCTAACCTAGGAAGAATTATAAATTAGACTACATGAATACCTTTCTTACCCTTGTACTAAACATGACAGTAGTAATGTCGCTTGGCTAGTATCGTGGTGAATCAATGAGACACTTTGAGACTTCCTCAACATTCATCCCGAGTGACATGTACCATTTACTCTTCGCTAAACAATTGACTCTAGAAATGGGAGCCCTAACCGCTATACACAAGTTGGATAACCCAAACTCCATGTAGGTGTCTTGAATGGTGGTTTTGAAGGTGGTATGATACTTTGCTTCAGGGTTAAAGTAGAAAGTAGTCACTATCCCAAGAAACACCCTATCTAAGATGTCCAGAAAATCTTCCTAGCCCTAAAAAGCAACACTTCCTTGACTATAAGAACTTGGTTCAACAATGAGTTGTTCAATCTTTTCCCAGGAGTAATTTTTTCCTGAGAGAAGTTGTCTTCATACAGCTCCTGCATAAGTGATTCATTAACCATGATTAAAGGTCCCCTCTTAGTAGTGGAATGGTCAAGTTCTTTTCCTTCAGCCATTGAAAAGTAATGTTAAATGAAAGGTTGAAGGTTGAGAGGGTTTGTGAGAGAGAACGGTAAAGTTGCAGAGATGAAAGCTTTGTGAGCAACAGAATGGGAAGCGGTTGAGGTTCTTGTGTTTAAGTTAAAGATGAAACTAATGTGTGATGTATGAGAAGTGGGGAGTTATTTAAGTGATGGGATGTAATAACTGAAAGTGAAGCGAAGTGGGAGAGAGAAACTCAAAGGGAAAGGAATTATCTTGCCTTTTTCATTCTTCCAGAAAGAGTGATTCCTGACGCATAAAACCACTTTCTGAACAATGTTACTTTCTAAGCTCTACATCCACTTTCTGACCTATTAGAGTAACATTGCTTTCTCATGATGTATCCATTTTCTTATTCTAAACCCCGTGAGACTATATATATGCCATTCTCTAATCCTTTGTACCTTTTTTTTGGCATCTTGTCTTCTTTTTGAGCTTGCAAACTGACTTTTTGATCTTTAATATGATTCTCTGGCCTTGTAAACTGATTGTCTAATCTTGCAACTTGATGTCTTCATTTGGGATTCAGTTTAGAGCCTTGAAGGTGGGATATCTAGAGATGTTTATGCAAAAATGCTTATACAGATTTAAAAACCTTTAAGTTCAAAAGCTTTTTCAAAACACAAAAGCAATCTTCGCCTAAAAGTTTTGCGAATATATCAGACACTTGTTCTTCAGTATTCACAAACATTAACTCAACATCTTCTTTCTGAACATGATATTGAATAAAATGATGTTTAACATCGATATGCTTCAATCTAGAGTGATGAATAGAATTCTTAGCAAGATTAATAGAACTAGTATTATCACAGAAGTTAGGGATTTTGAAATTCCTTAGGTGATAATTTTCTAGCTGGTTCCTTATTTACAATAGCTGGGTGCAATAGTTTGTAGCAGCTACATATTCAGTTTCAGCTGTACAGAGTGCTTTGGTAATCTGCTTCTTACATGACCATGTGATGAAACTCTTTCCAAAGAAATAGCAGCATCCACTAATGCTCTTTCTCTCTACTCTATCTTCAGCGAAGTCTACATCACAATAACCTACAGCCTTACAATATGCACCTTTCTTGTACCATAAGCCAAGATTAGCAGTATCAGATAAGTATCTTAAAATTCATTTGATAGCATTTAAGTGTGATTGCTTTGCGTTAAATTGAAATCTAGCACAAATCCCCACACTTAATTGAATGTCAGGTGTACTTGCTGTAAGATATAGAAGTGAATTAATCATTCCTCTATAATTACTTTGTGATACCTTTTCTCCATTCTCATCAACATCGATAATTTGAGATGGATACATAGGGGCACTCATAGTTTTGGCTTGATCCATATTAAACTTTTTCAACGACTCTTTTTTATACTTTTCTTGATGGATCAAGATTCCTTCTTTTTATTGTTTTATTTGAAAAGTAAGGAAAAACTTGAGTTTACCCGTCATGCTCATCTCAAATTCACTTTGTATTAATTTTGAAATCTTTTCATAGAGATAATGATCAGTGGCGCTAAATATAATGTCATCAACAAATAGTTGGACTACCATAAAGTGATTTCTTGCTCAAGAATAAAAAAAGTTATATCAACTTTACTTCTTTTGAACCCATTCTTCAGTAAAAATGTACTTAGCCTTTCATATCAAACTCGGGGAGCTTGTTTTAGACCGTAAAGTGCTTTCGTTAGCTTGAAGACATGGTTGGGAAGGATTTCACTCAAAGAGGAATCCATTTAGGAATGCAGACTTAACATCCATCTGGTAATGAGTGAATCCTTATAGGCAGCAAAAGCAAGTAGCATTCTTATGACTTCCAGCCTAGCTATTGGTGTAAAGGTTTCATCATAATCAATTTCCTCTTGTTGATTATTACCTTGTGCAACCAATCTTGCTTTGTTCTGATAATAGTCTTTCCCTTGGGTTCTCTATGAATGTCCAGACTATGCTTTTCTCAAATTGGTCGAGTTCCTCTTCCATAGCATCCACCGAACTTTGATCATTCAAAGCATATTCAATACATTTAGGCTCTATGGTGGAGATGAAAGCATAGTTTGACATATTTCTAAAGGAGGATTTGGCTTTTACAGTCTTGGAAATGTCTCTGAGAACTTTATTCTGAGAAACTGCTCTTAGATAAAAAAAAAACTCCGTTGTAATTTCTATAGCCTTGATGCTCTTTAGTTTCTCTTTCATCTTCAGACTACTTTTCTTCATGCTTAGAAATGTCACTTTTTGATGGCTTTGGATCATGAGCAAGCTTTCTAAATAGTCCATGTTCTGGTGCTTACTTTCTGAAGGTTGAGTTTTCATCTACATGCTTTCAGATAAATCCTTGAGGTTCGATTTCTCAAGATTCTCATTCAGCTCTTCAAAATCATTAGCAAATTCCTTCTTTAGCTCTTTGAACTTGTGTGGATAGTCTTCTCAACAAATCGCATTCTTTTGTTGTACACCCTATAAGCTTTAAAAACCGAGGAATATCTTACGAAAATACCATCATCAGATTTAGGATCAAACTTTGCAAGTTTGTCCTTGGTATTAAGAATAAAACATGATGAGCCAAATATATGAAAATATGATATATTGGGTTTTCTACCCTTCCATAACTCATAAGATGTTTTCTTGAGGATTGGCCTTAGAAAGATTCTATTTTGGATATAGCACAAGGTGTTTATAGCCTTTGACTAAAAACCTTTTGATAAACCACTTTCTAAAAGCATGGTTCTGGCCATCTCCTGTAAGTTTCTATGCTTCCTTTCAGCATTTAGTTGGGGAATTCATGAGCAGAGAACTCATGAAAGATGTAATGATTTTCACAAAACTCTTTGAAAACATGATTTTCAAATTCTCTTCCATGTTTTGATCTTATAAAGGTAATTTGAGAATCTTTTTCAATGTAAACTTGGAATCTTTCAACCACTTCATCCTTAGAAGCTAGAAAGATAACCTATGTAATTCTAGAGAAATCATCCATTATGATGAGGCAATATCTCTTGCCAGCATGAGTTGCAGTCTTGGTTAGTCCAAAAAAGATCCATGTGTAAAAGCTCAAGTGGCTTAGTGATTGAAACCACACATTTTTGTTCTGGAAAGAAACATTGGTTTGCTTGTCTTTCTCATAGAAATCACAAGTTGAGTCCTTGTCAAATCTAATCTTTGGCAGGCCTTTAACAAGCTCATTCTGAACAAGCTCAAAAATAAGCTTCATATGAGCATGTCCAAGCTTCTTATACCATAGCCACTTATCATCTGTAAAGGATGCAAGGCATTTTACATCTTGATCTAAAAGGTCATCCAAGAATAAAATAAAACATTAAAGCTTTGGTCATCTGTTATCATACCTTTTGCTAGATAGGATAACCTGTCCTGAAGTGGGATTTACTATCTTGCATGTATGAGCATTAAATAAAACATTAAAGCTTTGGTCATAGAAATGGATGATGCTCAACAAATTGTGAACCAGACCATCAACAAACAATACATCAAAAATTTGGTGAGAATTATCCTTACCAACATTTCCTATGCCTCTGACCTTGGCCTTACCTCCATCAGCAAACTTAACTGATTCAGAGTTCTTCAGCTTCAGGTTTCTGAATCATCTTCTGGATCTAGTCATGTTTCTGGAGCAGCCATTGTCCACGTACCATTTGGTGTCCTGTTCAACGTGCATTCTCAAACACACGTGCAACAAACATAGTTTTTAATTTAGGTGCCCAAACTTTCTTGGGTCCTTTTAGGTTAATCTTTCACACAGAAGGTTTCCCAAGATTTTTGACAGACTTCTTCCTCATAAAGCACTTGTCAGGTGGGTGCCCCTTCTTTATGATAGAAAGTGTAAGAAACTTTGTTCTTTACGTTTTTTGGCTGAGTTGCCTTTTCATTTTTATCCATCTCTTCCTCATATCCTAATCTAGTCTTTTGAAAATATGGCCTTTAACCTCTAAGTATTAGTTCAAGATTCCTTCAATCATTTACCATCTTTTCAAGGTCAGATTTGAGAAGCTTTGAAGTCCTCTTAAGTTCAGAAATAACTTTCTGAGATTTTTTATTTTTGTCAGCGACTTCATCTTTTAAGGCATTGTTATTTTCTCCATTTATCTTTTCCTTTACAAGCCTTAGATTCTCAATATCTTATTTGGCCATTTCAAGTTCTAAAACAACTTTCTGATGTTTCCTTTTCATATTGAGATAATGAAATGAAAAGTTTGAGAATTTTCAAGCAGCCCATCATATAAAGCTAATAGTTCATTATAGGAAAGATCAGGATCAGAGTTATTTACCTTAGTTTCTTCTTCTGAAGCATAGTCAGCTATGAAGCATAGGTTGGCAACATCTTCTAGCTCATTTTGGCTTTTTGATCCTTCCTTCTCTTCTTCAGAGTCTCTCCAGCTAGCCAGCATACTTTTCTTCTTAGAGGCGAACTTCTTTTGTAGACCCTTGAGCTTGGGACATTCAGGTTTAAAATGTCCTTTCTCACCATAGTTGTAGCAAGTGACGCCTCTCATTATTCCCTTGCCTTTCTTGTCCTTCTTGAGGTTGATGTCTCTCCTTCTTTTTATTTTGTCCCTCCAGGCTTTGGACATTTTCCTTATCAACATGGAGATTTTGCCTCGATTCTCATCTTTAGTCTCTTCATCAGATTCTTCCTCATCATTGGAGGCTTCAACAATATTCATTGCTTTACCCTTCATTTGTTTATGATAAATTGACTTCAGGACTATGGACTTGCTCTTCTTGATGGATTCACCATGCTTTAGAGAGCACTACCTCATGGGTTTTGAATGACCTAATAAGTGCATCCAAGCCAAGAGTTTGAAGGTCTTTGGCTTTAGTGATGGTTGTGACTTTAGGCAACCATTTAGTAGGGAGGCTTCTCAAAAATTTTCTAACTATTTCAGAGTTAGAATACCTTTTGCCTAGTCCCTTAAGTTAGTTTATGATGTGCATAAACCTTGTGGTCATATCATCAATACTTTCTTGACCTATCATTTTAAACATTTCATATTGATGGACCAGCATACTGATCTTTGTCTCTTTAACTTGAACTGTTCCTTCGTGCAGCAAGTGTAGTCTTCCCATATCTCCTTAGCTGTGTCACAAGCAATGATTTTATCATATTCACCTTTGCTTAGTGCACGTGTGAGTAGGTACTTAGTTTTTGAGTTCAACTAAACTCTGGCTTTATGTTGCTCTGTCCACCTACTCTAGGGGACTTCTCTTGATGTTAAAAGTGCATTATCAGTTCCCGAAACTTCCTTTGTAGGAACATAGTCTCCTTCCTGTATGATCTTCCACAAGTCAAGACTTGTGTATTTAATGAGCAGCTTTATCCTGTCTTTCCAATAAGCATAGTCCTTACCATCAAAGGATGGCAGTCTATTAATGGAGTGTCCTTCTGCAATGTGGATGTTTTGTGCCATAACTCTTCAAGATCTTTGTCTTTTACAGTTATTAGATTACTTAATCCCTTAGAGGGTTGAGCTTTTATGCCACTTGCAGATAGAAAAGCACATGAGAAGGGGGTTGAATCATACTTTACTTTTGTTCTCTTTTTGGATTATGAAAAGTTTAAACAAAAACTATCAAGTGTTTAACTTGTAGTGCAGCGGAAACAGCTTTAGTCACTTCAGAAACCTACTCTCTGAATTACAACAAATATGATAAATAAGTGTATAAGTTGGTTATTCAGAAAACACAATATGATAGGCACAAAGCAGAGAATATAAATGAGTTAAGAAAGAAGAGGATACTGTACTGATATTTTTTATACTGATTTGGCTAACTTCCCTACATCTAGTTTTTAACAACCATTAAGTTCCATTGAAAACCTTTCTCAAGTGGAAAAAGTTGGGTAGTCTTTATAGTAGTCTTTACAATAGTCTTCCTAAGCTCTTACCTATGACTAGTAGCTAACTCTACTGTCACAGATCTAGTAATCTTTGACTATCCTCTCCAAGCTAAACCAATGACCAGCAAGTACACTCTGCTATCACAACCTGAGTAGTCTTTCACTAGCCTCTCCAAGCTACTCTCGTGACCTACAGATCATTCCTACAGTCACATTACAAGTAGTCTTTACTTAGTCTTTATCGATCACTACTAGATTGAGGTTACGAAGGTTTGTATTTGGGTTTATAACTCAAACTAACCAACACTCAAGTTTTCATAAGATATACAGTCACAAATTTGGAAAACTTGAATGACTTCTTTCTATGACTCTTCCTAGGAAAAATGTAGAAAGAATATTTTTACAAACAAGAAACTAATTACAAGATGTAGTGAAACTTTACAGAAAATATGAGGAGGAAAACTTTCAGTGTTTCAGCACTTATACAGCAAAAGTCTCTTTTCTTGTAAGCACAACATCTCTATTTATAGATAGTCTACATTTATAACCATTGTCCTTGATCAGTTGTCCAAGAGACACATGTTGATCACCTGATTGTGTCTTGGAAATGCAGTCTAGACAAGTAACTCGATATTTGTCAGAGTTGTTGTAGAAGCCATTGTGAAATAGAGGTTTTTGAGGCCACCTTCATAAACTACTTTTTACTTTCTGAATGAGGTTTCTGAACTTTTCCTTCTAGAAGCTGGAGTGGTTGACCAAGTTGGTTGAAGTAATGTCATGTTAATCTACAAGTGGGTTTGACTTTAAATTTGAAATTCAAATTTCCTTCATTTTCTTGCAAAACGCACTGTTTCAATATGAGGTGAACTTTTTGAAATGCTATATCAGTTCCTTAATATATCTTTGATCTTCCAGACTTCAACCAGAGCTTATAGATGATGAAATGATTGCAATTGTGATGATTGAAGTGATAGTGCACATTTGTTTTAGAGTTAATTTGAAATCTTCATTTGAAGTATACTTTTTGAAATCACTGCTACTTTCTGAAGATCTGAGCCTTCATTTCTTATACATCATGATATATTTTTCATTTCCATTAAGTTCCCATCTCTTTAAATGAGATAAAACATGCTTGCACATGTAGAGTGAAAATATTTACACTTTAAAACTCGTGTTATGATAACATAAAGACTTGTTTAATATTTCAAGAAACACAAGGGAAACATTAGTCCTTCTTCAAAATATTTTCTCTAAATTGTTTGTGTTATCACTCAAAACATTTTGCATTAAAACTTTTTGAGGGGTTCTGGAGTTAACATTTTCCTAGTGACACATGTTGATATTATTTTTGTGTCTTGGAAATGTAATCTTGAAGAGTAGCTTGGCATGTTAGAGCCACTTTTACAATTGCAGAGACCGTTGTCTAATAGAGGTTTTTGAATCCATATTCAGAAACTACTTTTTACTTTCTGAACGAGGTTTCTGAACTTCTTCTTATAGAAACTGAGATGGTTAACCAAGTTGAATATGAGATGTCATTGTCAGTCCTTGACCGAGTTTAACTTCAATTTGAATTTTGAATTTTCCATTCCATTTCTACAAAGTACACTGTTTGCAGTGAACATGCTTTCTGAAATGTTATTTTAGTTTCTGGACTTTCCTTTTGATCTTTTGTACTTCAATTAGAGCTTATTGTAAAGGAAATATTATGATCATGATGATTGAAGATGGTAATCACATTTTGCTTCAAAGGTGGATTGAAATCTTCACTTGCATGTCACTTTCTGAAGACATAGGCTACTTTCTGAAGATCTAAAACTTCATTTCTTATCTTTGAATAATTTTTTTCATGTGTTAAACACACTAATGTCCATTTCAAGGATTATCTTTCACTTCTTTTTAAGTTCAAAATCTCTTTGAATGAGATTAATCATGTTTGCATATGTTATCGTGAAAATAAGCTCGATATAGGGACTTGTATGTTAACATGAATGGGCCTATTTGGTACTCAAGAAACTCAAGTAAAAGATTAGTCCTTCTACAAAATATTTTCATGAAATAGTTTTGTTGTCATTCAAATTTTAAGCAATAATACTTTATGAATAGTTCTAGAGCTAACAAGAAAAATGTGATTTCTCTTAACTTTCTCTGATTAATCTCTTTCGGTAAGTGCTTTCATCCATATCCTTATATGAGTTATGAGTTTGGCAAATCTTTAGGCTATTGTGGTATAGTTTTCTCTTCTTATTCAATTCTCAACCATTCATGATTCTTGTCTATAATTTCATGGCAATTGAGAATGTCATTCTAGTTCCCCTATATCATGTAGGCAGTGGCCAGGCACTCCTAGCAACGAACAGTGAGTGGGTAGTTGCTCATAGCTATATTTTAGCTATTAAAATAATTTAGAAAATAATTATTATTGCTATTATCATGAAAATCATATTTTGGAAAACTCATGGGACCATTGTTTGTTGCATAAGTGTTGGAAGTGCCACCAATTCAAGTTATATTATATTTAAGCAATATGTGATTTGTTTGGCATGATATACGTCTTCTCATCAGAAAATAGATTGACAGATATCATGATTTAATAGCTAAAAGTATTATTTAATTATAAGATATGAACAGCAAGCAAGACATCATAGAATAATTTAAATGAATATTAGAAATTATTATTATTATTATTATTTAGTACAATATGACCCATCTAGTTACCATAAAACAATTAAGGAGATAAAACAGTCCATAACTATTTGATAGCTACCACATGAATAGCAGTTAGAATAATAGGAACAGATATGATGTTGTGTAAATTTTGATTATCCATATATAAAGCCCAGCCTAATATTAGAACTCAACTAAGCAACTAGTATAGTGCCCAATTAAAATAAGAAATAGTAATGTTTAGCATGATAAGCTTAGCCAGTGATGGAGAGTAGTTAACAACTAAGTTATACGAATAGATTAGTACACACTTATTATGTATCATAGGAATAACAACCAGAATAATAAGAATACCCTAAATAATAAGTAAAGTTTAATTAATTGTTATTAGATGACATGATAGGACTTAGTCAATTAGTAAAAATTAACTAATAGCTTTTGCAGCCTCTATGATTAAATTATGAATTAATTATTAAAGAATAAGAAATGTTTAGTATACCAAGATTAGCTTCAATTTTAAAGGTATTTTTTTAACTATTATCAGTTTCTAAAATTAATTTACTTATATAGTATTAGGGAACCTAACTTTTGAGGAATAATAAAACAGGTAAATAGTAATTAAAGGTTCATAGTTACATTGTTGATGTTATTATTATGACTGTTGATGTTGCAAATGGTGAGTTGGCAACATAGCATGAATAGTTTCTATGACATAATATTTAATATCTAGATTGCTATCTCATAAGCAGCAAACAGCCTACAGGGAATATGATTGTGTCTGAATTTATTGATTATTTAGTTAACTTATGCATGCTTGAAACCAGTCTAGTAGAATCACAGTTTGTGTTGGAAAAGTCGTCAACCTTGTTACGCCTGGCTACCAAGGAGGTGGTGTACCAAGCGGTCATGAAGGCAATCTTATAAGTCATTAACCTTGGCATATCTACCTGCCATGGAGGTGATATGCTAAGCAGCCACGGAGGCAGACTTTTATGATCCGATGTACTAGAGGATATGGTCCCAACGAGGATAATCCCATAAGTAAATGTTTATGATGCTAGTGAATGCTTATTGAATATGAATTCAACTTTAAGTTAATTTCCTTTAATAAGATAGGGATCAAATTGAATGTCTATAAATATTATTACTATTATAGAATTATTTGTATGTCCATGTTGTATGTATTATTATTATATAGTTCCTTGTTGTCCCATGTGAGCTATGGGTGGCTATCTACTCACTAAGTTTTAATGAACTCACCCTCCTTTTTCCTTCCCTTAATAGTTACAGTTGCAGATCCAGTTGTTATTCGACCTAGACTTAGTAGCTTTGCAGCTATTCTAGTGGTGAGCTTCACTTTGTAGTGAAGTTTAAATTAAGATCATATTAGAATAGAGTGCTCTAGTAGTGTGTAGGTAAGGGCCTCAGACATCGTTTAGCATGCATGGTTATTTTAAAGTTATGTTATTTTGTCATAATGATATGATATATAATTTCTTCTAGGAACATGATTTAAGATTGTCTATTTCAATTATGGATTTTGGAACGATTTGAAAGAATTAAATATTTTATGTATTTTATGAATAAGGTTTTCAAGAAGTTTTGAGGAATTTATTTATTTATTTTTATGATTTATTATGAGCATTAATTTAGTAAATTACTATGCATAATTACATGAAATTAATTCCAGAAGGCTTCCATAAAGGATAATATCCCTTATGTGTCGGTCATGATTTTTGGGCCGTGACACTAACTACCTCCCCTAATCTGCATTTGTGAGGTAGCAGGGCTTGTCAAGGTGGGCTTTGAGAAGGCTGCCTTACCCAACCAGCCCCATTGCCAACCTTGCTAATGGTAACTCTTGCTTGAGCTAGCTCCACCCAAGGAGCCATGAAACTTGGCCTTCTTTTTGGCCTCTGATAAAGATCTACGCTTTGCCAAACCACTTTCTAGAGCAGTTGTTCTGTCCACTATCTAGGCAAAATCCATAGCCCCAATGTGTGATTATAGACTAACAAACATATCCTTGGGCAATCCTTGAACAAAACATCTCACTTTATCCATTTCTATAGGTAAAATGCTTGAAGCCGCTTGAGCCAGGTATGTGAATCTCTTGCCAAATCCCTAAGTCGACTAGATGATCCACCCGAAGACTGGGTGGACAACCAATTTAACATAAGCATTAAAGCTACATTATTGTCAAAGTCGACAACAAGATCTCCTTTCTAAAGGATCGACCACTTCATTCCCGGCTTCACCAAAAAATTGGTAGACATGAAGGAAACCTCTCTCCTCCCATAGCATAACCTCATACACCCACATGGAGAAATGATCTAGCAAATCTCTAAGCATTCAAGCTGAAGAAAGCTAACAACTTTAAGTAACAAAAGGCCTAGATGTTGAGCTCAGAATATATATACTGAGTCAGTATCTCGGCTAGCCATTTACCTTCCCTGCTCGAGTTCTAACAATGTAAAGTCGACAATCTGATTAGACAACCCATCATCCTTAATTGAATTCAACGACGAGGGCTCAATTTTATACTTAAACTTGTAGATGTCGTCAACTAAGAAAACCATGGCAAAATCTTTAAGTTCATAAATAAAGAAAAAAGGGAACATAAGACTAGACTTTTGACCTACACAAAGCAAGACCTTAGAGTAATTAAATAATGAAGGACTTTAATCACCCATTGACACAGGAAAAAATGTGCCACGCACACCATGTGAACATCTATGACTAGTACCATTACGTAGACAAAGGTACACATTGAAGATACCTCTATAGACTCAATACATAGTTCATAGCCAATTGCCAAACTTGAGAGTTAAACAAATCAGGTCGAATATACAAATCAACAACTCATCCCAATCAATACAAGCTTAGGTCTTGACTCACTCAACCCATCCTTAAACAATTACAAGGTCATTCCAAATGGACCTATAAATCTCTTAAAGAGAGTAACATGAACACGATTACAAAATAGATACCCCTTCTAATCAAGGACTAAGGGCTCATCACTTTGATCTAATGGCTCAAAGCAGCCAAACAAATGGACCATAATCATGCTTGCATAATCAGGCAATTCAAGTTTGCCCAAAGTCCTTGGCATTTATCCTACGACCAACACTAAGAGATCTGAACCGCCTATTACTAAGAGCTAGTCACTCTAATGGCTTACAAGTGACCTATGATCACCATTCAAATGTGACATGATTTCCCTCCACTCTTAACATGACATGTGTCTCAACACAATTCTCCATAGACTGTCACTACAACAACTGAAAATGTACAACCTTGGCCCAATCTCAAAGGACTCTCCCAAAGGGTCCCACAACTTGCCAACATGGCATAGTGGCTCCTAAAGATTCTCCATTGATTTAGCTTAGGATATCTCCTAGATTGACTACCTGATTAAATGAGATTCTCTATTAACTCATGGGATCTCCCATTACTATATCATATCTCCTACAAATATAGAATTTATTTAATATCTATTAAATCTTAGGAATATATCCCCTGTTCAAGGAAGATTATCTCCTAACTTATCACAGGGTTACCTCTCACTATATAAGGGGCTCAACGCCCCTAGGTATTATTATCTTATATCATGTTATTCTTTTACTACTCTATGCCTCCCTCATTCACTAACTTGAGTATCGGAGTGTCTTTGCAGGTACCCTGTCCCTTCCTTGCATGGACATTAGAGCTACTTGTATCCTTATCTGACTTCTAGGTAAGAACAGTATTCAAACACTTACTTTTGTAAGTTTGACATTGAATCAAAATCAAAATCACTTATTCAATGTTGCTTGTGATCGTTCTTTTCAAATTGAAAAACAATCTAGCAACTTAATTTATTTATGTTGACATTGTCAAGATCGAGTTAATAAAAAAACTTCTTTTACACTTAATTGATAAAAAAAACTTGAGAAACCATAAAGACGAATCACTTTTGTTCCCCGAATTGAGACCATGAAGCAAAGCTTGTCGAATTCATTTGTTTGTCGTGAAAATGCAAGCTAAACAAGGTGAATCCTGCATACAAGTTGGAGGATAAAAATGAACATTTACTCTTTCTAGATAAGCTTATTTTGGATTTAAAAGTGATTATAATCAAAAGCTTTTTGAGGTAGTTGATTTTTAAAAAAATCATTTATTTCTCAAAATTTACGTGTGTTTGAATTAGAGTTTGCAAATGGAGATTTGTACTAATTTGATTCAATAGAATCGATTTTGATAAAAAAAAATTCATTAATGTCAACGTGATTTATTTTTAAAAAAATTAGGATAATAGTAATCAATATCTCTTTAAGATACAAAATTGGTAAAATGGATATAAGTCTATATTATGCTATTGTCTATTGATATTATTACTATTTACTTCATTTTTTATTTTTAAGATACTTGAATACATTATAGAAGTATTATTACAAATAAAATTCTATAAATATTATTTTTAAGATGCTTGAAGAACTTTTGACGTGAGTATTAAAATATAAATAATATTATTTGGATAATATTAATAAGAATTACGTTTTAATATATAATTACTTTACATTATTTAAATGAGTTTATATTATAATTTTAATATTACACTTTATTGCATTTTATTTTTGAAATATACTTTAGTAATCTATATAAATACTGCTATATTTTTAAAATTTTATTTTTATTATTAAATTATAAATAAAAAATTACGAAACTGTGTGTAAAACAAATACATAAATGGTAATCAAATTAAAAAAAATCTGTAAAATATATGTAAAAAAGAAAATAAAAGTATTCAATATGTGAAAGAAATTTAATTTTAATATACCAAATCAGTAAATTTTTTTAATTACTAAAATGGGTGAAAGAATGAAATTAAAGGTTAAATTGAGTAATTTATCTTTTGGTACCATCAAAAAAGAAATAAATAGCAAAACAATGCAACCCAACACAACAAAAATACCGAGCGAAATCAATTGAAAGCCCAGACGAAGAAAAACAAAATCAATTGAAAGCAAAAATAGCCAAACAAAGCTGGCGTTCAAGAAGGGGGACGTGGATTTGGGTGTGTCCATCGCCTATCCAAACACGCCATGCTAGCAAGCAAACATAGACTAACAGTAAGTTTGAAAACGCTACTCTAGCTGCGTTCTAGACCTTCTATGTGTTGGGTCTGTTGTTGAATAACTTGAGGACGCTAATTGCGTCTGTCAAGCTGAATTAGTCCAAATGATACGTGGTGGTTGTTTCTGCCAAGATGCCGCCCAATCCATTCTTCCTTCGGCACCTATTTCAATGGGCTTTGAGCATTTTTCAATCCTTTTCAGGTGTGAACATTGGGACATTTTTGTAATCTGGAAAGCGAGGTTCATGGAGATGTGAGAAAGCATTACAAGGTGTTTGGAACTATGAAACACGGACAAGCGACACGGGTGCGACCCGACTAAGATACGAGGATATGACAATATTTACAAAATATACGAAATGATAGGGTCAGAATATGTAGTATAATAAAACATAAAAGTAATACACTATGATGAAAAACAATAGCAGATTAACCACAAGGTGTGGTATGATAACAGCTTACCTTGTTCCTTAATTACGTAGTTAGGGGTTCAATCCTCACTTATGGGAATGGGGTGAGGGGATTAGTTATTGTTATCGACGGTAGATACCTAATTTCGATTAAAAAAAATAGCAGATCAAAGCATATTTATAGTTGAGAAACAGTTTATAACCAAGAACTGACCAACAAAAATACAATCAAAAAAAATCTACACAAATTTTAATCTATCAAAAGATGAAAATAAAAGTTGCATAATAGAGATGTTGTTTGTCGTATCATCTACATGAGTTGAAACTGTGTCGACAGTACATCGGCAAAGCAGAATTGTGGTGTCAAAGTATTGGACACGATGTAGTACGTTTTTTGGAAGTGTACATTCTTCATAGGTTTGGAAACTCATTGAATTGAATTCATTGATTGAGAACTAACTAATGCCTTTGAATTGAAATCCTAATGGGATTCACTTCTTTTCAGAAAGCCCAAAAATAAATCAAAGCCAAATAAGTCTAATTTGTCCCTGTAATTTGGGTCAAAAATTGATATACCCGAAATACCCCCAAAGCATATATTATGATGGTTCATTCATAAAGGATAAAATAGTTAAAATAAAAAATTTAATTAATTTTCAGTTACAGTTCAAACCAATGAATTGAATTGATCAATTCCATAATTTTAATTTACTCCAAATATAAGAATCTGAATCTTAATAGAAATATATTCAATTTGTAATAGATTTAAATTCAATTTCATCTCATCTTTTCACTCCAAACAACCTGTTAATCTTGGATCCCTTTGTCCTTCCAATTTGCGTAGATTTGGGGTTAGAAGGAAAGACAAACAAATAATAAGAATAAGATTTTTATAATAATATTTGACTATTGATTTTTTTCTAGTTTGTTTGCTTAAAGTTGTTGGAGTTGGATTTTTTACCCATATAAAATGTGAAAAAACATTATGTACACAAATAAACTAAAAAAAGATTTGGTACTGAATTGAATTGTTTCTTATGCACGCGAATACGATAGGGGTCCCTGCTTATCCCAAAAAAGTATGAATATGCTGAGGACCCATATGTGTTCAAGTTGATTTTGAATGACCTTTCAAGCATTAGGAATGAAAGTCAGTTATATTGTTTGATATGAAAATATATGAGTTAATGACACTGTAAGACTCTCTTACCTTATTAGTACATCAAAAATAAATTTTTAAAATAATATTTTTATTAACTCTTTAAGTATAAATTTGAAAAATAAATATTTATTTGAATTTTTAATTATAATTGTTATAGTATTTATTAAATTTTGATATGTAAATTGTATTTTATTTTAGATATTATTTAATATTTTATAATTTTATAAAATATAATAACTAACAAATGTATAATAGTTTCTTTCTATTTGGTACATTTTAGTACTTTCCTTTTGTACTTTTCATCACAATATATAAAAGGATTAATTACTCTGTAGGTCTATATAATTTCACTCAATTTCAATTAGGTTCTTATAATTTAAAATTTTTAAGTTAGTTCCTGTAGTGCATGAAATTTTTCAATCAGGTCCCCATTGTTATGAAAAATGAAATATTTATTAAGTATTCTATTTCTATAAGAAGGTGAAGAGAGAGATGAAAATAGAATATTTCATTTCTCATAATGGGAGGGACTTGATTGGAATTTTTCATATACTATAGGGACTAACTTACAATATTTTAAATTAGAGGCACCTAATTAAAAATTCAATAAAACTAAAGAGACCCACATGATAATTAAACTTATATAATGAAAGAAAAAACACATCAAACTAATAATTTTTAGGAACCATTTATTACATATAAATTTTAAAAAATAAGATAACTAAAATATTAATTTATAACACTTATTCTTAATATTTTATACATATAATTGTATTTGATGCAAAATATTACTAATAACAAATCATGTATTACTTATTTTTAATAATTATTTATTTATAAATTAATATTATTATGAATATTTAATTTATTATAAAACTTTCAACCAAATTGGTTTTTGTTAATTTTGATATGTTTTTTTAATATTATTTATATGATTAATTTATATATACTAACAATGCAAAATACTTTATATAATCAACCAATGTAAATTTAAGAATGTACTGATTCATGGTGAAAGGTTTTCAACCAGAATTTATGAAACATTGTTAGTGCATAACAATTCTAATCATTATTTATTTCATAATTTATTATTTTAATAATAGATAAAAATCAATTCTTGAAAGAACGGTTATGTTGTAAACATATACAATACTTTGCAGGGCTCCTTCTAACATGGGCCGGGTGATCCGAAACATGGTCCTTTTAGTGCATGCCTTGGATCTTCTATATTTAAGGCATTGAGCAAATTTGTGGGAATTGCACAGCTCACCCCAAATCATCCAAACCAAAATGATGGAATTATGAATTGAACCTAGACTTGGTTTGGCAATTAGCGATGGCATAATATTGTGTAATGGTTGCTATATATTTATTTTGGTTGACATATTAATCTCTTATTACTACTTGTAGCACAAAAAAATAAAAAAAAGGAACATAAAATATTATCCAACTGTAGTTATTGTTTTTATATAATATATAAAACTACAAATAATAAATGTTTAAATAATAATATTTATTTTTAAATTTATAAATAAATAAATTATTTTTTATTTTATTTTTGGTTAAACATTAATTTAAGGTTAAAATTATTTGAAATAGTAAAATCATAGTAGTATATCACATAATAATGTAATATCTGACACATTGTCATGTGAAACATTATATGATATAAAGATGTTAATAGACCTTGGATTCATTTGACACACCTTATAATATAGTAAATGATATCATAAGACTTGATAAAATAAGATCTAATGAACTTTTAATTCTATATGGTGTTTGGTATAGCATAATATAAAATATTATATTTTATATTCTATAATATTATCATTTGTTTATAAATAATTCTAATATTCTAATATTATAATACTACACAGTGCTTTATAAAGCATTCGACATGAATCATTATTTAACGTTCAATTTGAAGAAGGAATTAAATTTATTATTTTATTATATTTTTCATTTTTATGTAATTTACATAATTACAAAGAATAAACGTTTAAATAATAATACCATACTTTACATCAAAAATTTTTTACTTTGATTTTTTTGTTAAATATTCATTTAAAATTAATTTTTTTTGTAACAATGAAACAATAATGTTATGATTTCAAATATGCCTCACTCTTCTATATTGATTGTTGTTATCCAAGATAGGTTGTAGTGAATGGTACAATAAGAAAATCTTGAGTTATCATTGTAAACTTGTCAATTGTGCAATCAAATATACCACTAATTTTTTTATGTAGATATAATATATGAAATATTGATGAAAATTTACTTTACTTATGGTTGACAAATCTTTGGAGAAGTTGACGTTGAAACTTCCAATCCATATGTCTTACTCAACCTATTAAAAGGCTCCCATAGTCTCTTGAATATTTTTATGTCAACTCCTACCATTAGACTTTGTAGCACTATTTTGCGGACCAATACCAATAAATAAAAATAACACTAGTGTTAAAATAACTAGAATTCCTCTTGAATTGAACTGTCCACTGCTAGTAATTCAGCATGGTATGTTGGTAGTTAATTCTGTGAAAAAGCTAGTAGTCATGCAAATCTCTTCCAATTTTTTTTTCAATCATATAAGGCTTATTCAACTTAGTTAAAGTGTTCTGTAGCTTGTAGCCCATTTTTCCAACCAATATTAACAAATCAAAATCAAAATAGTGCAAAAATTATTAGAATTCTCATTGAATTGGACTGTCCATTATTAGTAAATTGGCGTAATACATTGGTAATTCATTAAGAAGGCGCTAGTAATCATCTAGGTCTCTTTGAAAACATATTTTTCCAATCCAGTAAGTCATACTCAACTTATTAAAGTCTTCCATAGCTAGTAGCTTTCTTTTTGGGACCAATACCAATAAATAAAAATGACACTAGTGCTAAAATTATTAGAATTTCCCTTGAATTGCACTATTAAATGCTGATAATTTAGCATGATTTGCTGGTGACTATCTTTGAAAGTGCTAGTAATTACTGGAAAATGCTAGTAATATTTTAATCCTAGATTAGTCAACTCATTTATCAAGTTAAGTATCATTCTTTTCTAAATTCAAATGTCACCCTAACTTTTCTACATTTTCAGTTTCCTACCCTCCTCATCATACTCTACAACTCTACCCTCCCTATCTTAGAAGCCTCCTACTTTGTAGGCACCAAATTGTAAATAAAAGCATAATGTATTGTTGGTGGGCTTCCCTCCTCAAAGGGTCTAACAACTTGTAAAAAAAAGAAATTGCAAAAAAAAATGGAAGACTGAAAAAGCAAAAAAAAAAAAACAAGAGGAACAAACTACTGTAGCGTGAAAATTAGAAAAATGAGAATTGTTCAAGTGTGAACAGGAGAGCATCGCGGAAAGAAGAAACAAGAGAAAAAGGCAGTGTATTAGATTCATCATTAGATGGGTAAACATGCTTTGTTTATTATGAAAATTTAATATGTTGTTCCTGATGTTGAGCTTGATATTTTGATATAGTTTGTTAATTTTATTTTCTTCTTTGGTGGCTATTTTCCGATGCCCATATTATGGAGTTATATGGTTGTGTTCTACCCATTGGGTGAGTATTCTATTGATTGTTGAGATTCCCTAGTGCTTCTAGTAAGACTGGTTGTATTCTCATTGATTCATAGAGGAAGTTTTTGCTGGATTAGGTCTCGTGGGTTTTTTGTCCCTCTAATTGAGAGTTTTCCCACGTTAAAAATTGTGGTGTCTCCTATTTCTTTTTTTTGCCAAATTATTATACTTCCTAGAGTATTTTTGGTACTACCTATTTAACTGCATAGGTATAGGGAAATATTTGTTACTTCCACTATTGATAACAGGTTCATTTCTAAGGTTTCCTTAACAAAGTGGTATCCAAAGCTTAGTTTTTTTTTATCTATGCAATTTAAATAGAGAAATATCAGGGGCCAAATATGATCAAGTTGAATTCCAAAAATTACTCAGTTTGGAAGACTCTCATGGAATACACGTCGTACAATAAGGATTTGTATGATCCTATTAAAGGAGACAAATGTAAGCCTGCTGATAAGTGTAACACCCTAATTCTCTTTATAAATTAAATGAGGTTTTATTAATGAGAATTTTAAGATTTTGATAGATGTAGAAATGATGAGAAGGATTCGAGGAAGCAAAAGAAAAAACATAAATAGTATTTTGTGAGCCCCACAGGCCTGCTGGGACAGCCGAAATCCTAGAATTGGGCCTTAGAGATGCCCAAAATTGAGAAATTATATGATTATGGTTAGAAATAGGTAGAATTAAAGATTTTATACCCGAAAATATTTTTCGGGCAATGTTTGATTGCCTGGGTACACTGTTTCACCCGTTCGGTGAAATTTCGGTGTGTGATTTTTAACCCCGAAAACTAATTACATCTCTACAAAATAAATGAACCTATCTTTTAAAATCAAATAAATGGCCAAGATTCAATCTTGAATTACAAGATTGAATCACAACCATTCATTTTACTTTATTGGATGATAACTATCTAAATATATATATAATATTCATATCTTTACTATAAGTGATAAACATGACCAATTAGCTTCTTCAAGAAGCTCATTTTTGGCCAGCCCAAGGAGAGAGAACTCAACTGCCTTCCTCCATAGCCAAGAGCTTCATCTTGGTATTGATTCCCATATATACTAGCCTAGAGTCCTTAAAATCAAAACTTTCCTTCATCAAAGTTGTTCTACACCTCAAACTCTACAATTCTAACCAATTAGAATTCTAATTCTCCATTAATTTTCACCTTGGTCCCTCACTCCCTCACTGCCTAGGGGAGGTTTGGTGTGTGACTAGGAGCTCTCAAGGTGAAGGGAGGTCAAGTAGAGCACTTTTGAAGCAAGGAACTCAAATGCTCTCAAAGTAGGGTTTATTTGCTCTCTTTTGTTTCAAAATTTATTCTGAGAAGTTCTTGCTGGTTCTGCTAGAAATTTTTAATTCTACTAGTTGATAATATGTTGATATTGATGTACTAATTTTGGTGGGGTGTTTGGTGTTGAGGAAAAATCACTTTTATCACAAGATATTTTGATTTGATTTGCTGGATTTTCGGATTTCAACAGGGCAGGGTTTGTGCATGAATTTTATGGTACAATTGTGTTCATTTTTATGAGCTGTAAAAATTATATGTTGAAGCTAACATCCTAAGGAAACTCTGCCAAATTTTGTGATGCATGATAAAGACTTTTACTCCCTGATAAAAATCAAGAACTGAATTAGTACTCATGCTGTCTAGATTTCTGAATCTGAAGCAGGAAAATTGTATGATTTTATTATCATAGTAAATGAGTGATTTCTCTTTTGAAATTTTTATAGGGAGTTAAAAACATCTTGAATTGTACCTGTAAATTTTATCTTGGGTTGATTACATCTTATGATAAATTTAAAAATTAGGAGAACCCTATCCTAGGCTGTGAAAAGGTGTTGTGACCACTAAATTTGTAAAATTTAATGACATGGTTATAGAACTCCTATTGTGATGAAAATTTTACAGGATCTTCTAGACATATGGAGGTGTCATAGAGAATTTTTGTGACTCTTGAATTGGTAGTTTGATATGGAAATTAATTTTGAATTCTAGAGTGATAAATCTGCTGATTGCTGAAAATGGTAAGAATGCCTTGAACTAATGATAGAATGGCTTTAGATGCAAGTATATACCATGTTAATGCATGTTAATTGTTTAAAAGAAATGTTGATGAGATATGGATGAGACTCCAACATAATTTTATGCCTACCTGTGATCTACACAGATCTTTGAAAAGAGAAGTACACTATGTGATTCTTGTGATGATAAAGGAAAAGAAAAGAAAAATAACATGACTTTTTGTTGTGCAATTTTTTTAATATATGGGGAAAATAGAAACAAGGCTTGTGTGGTTAAGAAGGGAAGGCAAAAGTAAGAGCTTTCTTAGGAATTTGATGAGTCGATAGACGTATCGACATATAGGAATGAGCTCATGTCCTAGTAATCAATAGTTGTTGTGGAATGACTACACTACAGATACCACTTAATATGAGATTAAGCCTCCCCTATGTTAATGAAAAGAGATAATTGCACTAAGTTGAATTCCACGAGTTACAAGAGAAAAACACTTGATTTTTTACCATTTTGCATTCGACTTTATATGAATTATACACATTAGTATTTATGCATATAATTTAGCATGATTAATTCAATATGAATGAATTTACTGGTTATATTATATTCACATTGGAAGGAGTACCCTACTGAGAATTTTATAATATTCTCATCTCTATGGTTTTATTTACTTTGTATTATTCAAATCCAGCAGATGCCGTCACTAGTATTTTACCTTGACTCGCCACAGTGGGTGTGGCATTATGATACTGTTCTCGACTCTCTTTATGTAGTAGGTTACTCACAAGTTCGTGCTTATGTGTTTTTCGGCCATTCTTTTAGTACCTCTATATTTACAGCTAATTTTGACCCGGCTTTCCCTTATGATGGTGTGCCTCTCCACTTGGCACATCCTGTGATATTTGATGTCTCGCCTGCACCACCAGCACCCCCTCCAGCAGATGATCCCCCTTCCTCCTCGTCTTCAGATTCTAACCCACCTGAGGGTCCTGATGCCCCTGGCAGAGGTGAGGCTATTATACCGATGGCCAATGGTTTCATCTAGTAGGACGTGAGATCTTCAGGGACTCCTGATATGTATATAGTGGTAGTTTAGTACTAGAGCCTTGCTAGCCTGCAAATTTGATCTTATTAAATGTTATAAGGTCCAATTCTGGTTGTATAAAATTTTGCTAGACCTCGACTTTGAGCAGTTTAGACTAGATACTAGAGGTGTTTCTTTCCTTTTTGGTGAGTTGAGTTCCTGAATAGCTTAGACATTAACTAGTGGGTTTCTCGGTACGATGTACATATTGTAAACTTAAAAATGATGTTTATATATGTATATACGAGTTTAGCCATATATGTGTCTGAATTATTTGATTTCACTTCTTTTGACTAGTATAGATTATGAAGATACGTAATACTTTTCTAATTACTGTATTGATACTCGAGTAAAGTATGGTAATTAGGAAGGTGTTACAATAAATCTGAAGTTGAATGGAACATAATGAATAGAAAAGATGTTGCTTTGATTAGGTAGTAGCTGGATCTTTGTGTGTATCCACATGTTGACAAAGAAACTAATGGTCAAAGCTTGTGGCAAAAATTGGTAGATTTATATGAAAGGAAGAATATGCAACATAAGGCATATTTGATTTGGAAGCTTATAAATATGAAATATAAAGAAAGTGATTCAATGGCAGAGCATTTGAGTAGCTTCCAGAAGATTATCAATCAGTTGATAACCAATGAGATTACATTGTCTGATAAGTTGCAAGCATTGTTGTTGTTGATTTCTTTGCCTGCCAGTTAGGAAGTCCTGTTGTGACATTGACTAACGTAGCTCCAAATGGGAAGTTAATGTTGTCAATGGTTAAAGAAAGTATGTTGAATGAAGAAGCTAGAAGAAGAGAGCGAGGTTTGATTGGTACCTCTACCTAGCTAGAAGCACTTGTTGCAGAGTCATAGGGGATGAGCCAAAGTAGAAGACCTCATAATATTGATAGGTCAGAGAGTCGTAACAAGTCAAAGGGTAAGTCCAAGACAAGAAAGGATTTTAATTGCTATCATTGTGGCAAGCCGAGACACATCAACAGCCATTGCAGGTACTTGAAAAGAAAGAAATCAAGAGAAAGAAATAAAGACAAAAATAGTAACAATGATAAAGATACCACTGCAATTGCATATGATGATGTCCTTGTTCTTCATCATGATAACTTCATAAATCTTGCATGTGATGATTCCAGTTGGATCATGGATTCTGGTGCCTCATGTCATGTTACTCCTAAGCGTGAGTTTTTCTCTACTTATACTGTTGGTGACGTTGGCAAAATAAGACTAGTAGATGAAGGGATGCAAGATTGTTGGTATAGGAGATGTGTGGCTTGAAACTAGCTTAGAATACAGATTACAACTGAAGAATGTTATGCATGCCCTGATTTGCGTCTTAACTTGATGTCAATCAAAGCATTGAACGGAGAAGGTTACTACACTACCTTTGGTGATGGAAAATTTAAAATCACCAAAGGGTCGCTAGTTGTTGTAAGAGAAAATAATAGTTTCATTACTCTTTACCAATTGCATGAAAAGTTGTGTAGAAAGGAGGTGAATGTTATTTAGACTTATGGCATATGTGTCTTGGCCACTTGAATGAAAAAAAACTTGGCATTCTAGTCAAGAATTAGTTCTGCTTCTGGTAAAAGGTATGCATCTAAAGACTTGCACTCATTGTTTTGTTGGAAAGTATGCTAGAGTAGCTTTTCATTATTCAAGACCTCATAGGAGAACACATGTGCTAGATTTAGTTCAGACTAATGTTTGCACTATGGATACAAAAACACTAGGAGGTGCATCATATTTTTTGACTTTTATTAATGACCATTCTCGAAAAGTGTGGGCTTTTGTGTTGAAATCTAAAGATCAGGTGCTTGGAGTTTTCAAGAGCTTCTATGCAAGTATTGAAAGAGAAAAGGGAATGAAACTTAAATGTGTTTGAGCAAATAATGGTGGTGAGTATAGAGGTCCATTTGAAGACTATTGTAGAGAACATGGGATTAGACTTGAGAAAACAGTTCCCAAGACTCCTCAGGATAATGGAGCTACAAAGAGAATGAATTGTACAATCAATAACAGAATCAGGTACATGCTCTCTCATGCAAAGTTGTCCAAATCCTTGTGGGGTGAAACAATGAGAACTGCAGTGGATTTGATCAACCTTTGTCCTTCAACTCCTCTAGACGGTGATGTTCCATAAAGAGTATGGACAGGGAAAGATATCTCATATAGTCACTTCAGAGTGTTTAGTTACAGGGCCTTTATTCATGTTCCAAGAGATGAGAGGCCCAAGCTTAATGGGAAGTCCAAGTAGTGTATCTTCATAGGTTATGGTCACAAAGACTTTGGTTATAGGTTATGGGATCTGGCGAGTAAGAGAATAATCAAAAGTTGAGATGTAATCTTTCTTGAAGACCAAACAATTGAAGATTTTGAAAAGTCAGATAAGCCGGTGTCTATTACTAGAAGTGATAGTGATGTTAAGCTAAAGGCTCCTCCTAGTACTCCTGTTAATGGGGGAGATGCAGAGGTTGATGATGGTAATACAAGTGATGAGCCTATACCTACTCTTGAGGTGCTAGTTAAGCAAGTTCCCAAAACCACGAGTTAGGCCACAATTGAGAAGATCTACAAGACGGTGCAGCCTTCTAAAAAATATCCTTCAGACAAGTATGTGACTATCACCGATGGTGGAGAGCTAGAAAACTACCAAGAAGCTATTTCTGATAAGTACAAAAACAAATGGTTGAAGGCCATGCAAGAGGAAATGAATTCCTTGCATGAGAATCACACTTTTAAGTTGGAGAAGTTGCCAAAGGATAGAAAAGTACTCAAAAATAAATAGGTGTTCAAGCTGAAAATTGAAAATAATGTCTCACAACCAAGGTACAAAGTAAGATTGGTTGTAAAAGGTTTTGAGTAGAAGAAAATAATTGATTTTGAAGAGATTTTTTCACCAGTGGTGAAGATGTTCTCTATTCGAGTTGTGCTTTGTAACACCCCGATTTTTCCTTACTGTAATTACCAAAATGCCCCTAGGTAATTTACACACGAGTTTTGAGGCCGAACAATTCTCAATAGAGTATTTTAACATTAGAATAATGTCATATGAAGGTTGGATAGCAATTCCTATGAAAATTGTAAATCTCGATTTTTTCGTGTGCAAAATGTCCAAAATACCCCTAAGGTCATTTTTATCAGGAAATCAAAGATAACCAATCCTGGTTATCCTCAAGGGATTAGATTTATGTTTAAAGGGGATTATTTTTGTTATGTTGATGTTGTGGTAAAAATCTCAACTCCCAATTTTTATCGTACATAAAATTACCGATTTACCCTTGTGTTAACCTAACACGAAATTGAGTAACTTTTGAACTCGGTTATCATTTGGAAAGTTCAAGATGTTTGTTACAAGCATGGCTTTGATGATCAAGTAATTCTGGAAATTTTTATGTGAAATGACCATTATACCCCTAGTTAATGCTTAATGAGTCTTCTTAATTAAGGCAATATTAGATTCTACTTCAATTCAAATTGTTTTCATTCATCAACCTTGGGTTAAAAATAATTACTTGAGGTTAAAAATAATTACCTAAGGTTAAAAAATAATTACTAGAGGTAATTAGAGCCTAAGAATTGTTTAGGAAAATTTAATTTCCTTTCTTAATTAGAAAGAGCTCATAAAACCAATAATGCTAAGATCAAGGAAATTCTAATGTATTTACTTTCTTTATCTTGAGATTAAAACTTAAGTTACTAATTGATTTTCAACTCAATTGAGATTAACTCCATTACCAGTATAAGATTATCCTTTTACCTAGTCTTGAGTTACCTTACACACCTAGTTTTACCATTCTCACAAAATTACCAATTTCTAAATCTACCACCTAATAAAATAAGCTATCCTACATGTCCTACCATACAAAATAAATGAAATCTTGTTCCCCATTATTCCTATACCAGCCGTGAAATTCCATGCTTCCCATGATGCTCATATTATAAAATTTCATTCAAGGAATAATGCACTCAAACAACATCATGACTTTACCATGTGTTCTTTGAGTTGTCTTGCAATATTTTTGAGCAAACATTCTGCTCCATTCACAACCTATATGTAGTGTACAACAGCCCCCAAATGTCCTATATATATGTGTGTGTTTCTTTCAAGCCAAATGTGCACACAAACACTTAGTCTTGCTACTTGAAATTTTTGGTGTAGTCTTGTTCACTATTTTGGCCAAAAATCCTCTCATATCTCTCTAAACTCAAAGCTTTCTTCTTCTTCCTTCTCCACCTCTAAGAGACTCGATTCTTAATATTCATCCAAGTTCCCAAGCTCAAACAAACACATACATACCATAAACTAACCCCCTAAGCACCTAAAACTTTCATTATCAAACACAAGAACACAACAAATATCCTTCCACCATTCTATCATCACTTGGCTGAAACCATGATCATCATCTAGAGGAGATTTTCTTCTCTTTACGTCTTAAGATATCAAGCTTTAACTTTTGAGAACAAGAAACAACTTGGTTGGGATTTTATTTCATGTTCTTTCCTTTAATTCTTCCTAAAAATTTCTGATTTATGGCTTGATGATGAGACCATGAAATAAGGTTCTTGGAACCATGATAATCAAGGGCTCTAAAGCTCACTTCCTTTGTTAAGATTAATGGAGGTTAAAGAGTTTAATTCTCTAAAAGTTTTGAGTTTAACAAGATAATAAATGAACTTGCATCCATGTTTATGTTTCAAGCTCTTGCATATCATGTTTAAATTTCAAGCCTTGCATAATCATGTTTAATTTCAAGTCATCACCTTAAATCTTGAAGATAATAATATGAATTTGCATCTTCATGTTTAAATTCCAAGTAATGCATTTCATATTTATATTTCAAGTTACCACCTAAACTTTGAAGATCTAAAAATGAACTTGCATCTTCATATTTATATTTCAAGTATTGCATATCATGTTTATATTTCCAAGTCATCACCTTATAATGATAAAGAGTAAAAATGGGATTGCATAGCATGTTTATGATTTTTGCTATCACCTAAATCTCTAAAGCCCAAAACTTACCTCTTTAATCTTAAATAGGAATTTTTATTATGGATATATTTAAATTATGTTATTTTCAGCCTCTTGATGCTCTTGGTATTGATGTTGGTTTATTTATTTTTAAGGCTTTGATCTTGTCTTTAAATTACTCAAAGAACTGCTATTGGAATTGAAAATTCAAAGAAGTTAAAGATTGTGCTTTTTCAAGCTTTTGGGATGACAGACTTAAGTTACTAACATGATTTAAATAAAATGGTTAGAATGCTGATTTAAAAGATTTGAATGTGTATAAATTACTTATAATTGATATAAAAATTGTTTTTAGCATTTTTGGGGTGAACTAGTAACTAGAAATGATCAAAATCGTAATTTTATGAAGCTTTAGAGAATGAATTTTCTGGATAAATTTCTCACTGATTTGATACTAATCATATTGTTTATATACATAAGAATTATTAATATTTGATGTAAAAATTGTTTTTGGCATCTTAGAGGTATAAAAGAATAATTACAAGTGTTAGTTTTGACCATTTTATAAAATGTCAAAAGTTATGTTTTAAACTATCAATTATGTAATTTTGATCAAAGGATTTTAATTGGAGTTAGTAATGATATCTGATGTGTCTATGTGTTTAAAATACCATGTATAATGTTTAAAAAAAGTTTTAGAAGTGTTGGCATTTGTTAAGTGTCAAAATTGAGTAACTTTGCACTTTGACCCCTAAAGGATGTTAAAATTTGGTCTACAGCCCTAAAAGGTTTTTATGATGAGTTTAAATAGTTTCTAACAGTTATATGTCTTTTGAAAGCATTGGTTAATGTTAAGGATCTTTAGTTTGTGAGAATATGTTAAAAAAATTATGCTTTGACCCATAACCTTTGAGAAATTATAATTTGACCCATTTTGGGGCTTAAGCATAAATATTGATAATTTGATGAAATGAATGTGATTAATATCTTGTGAATACTATGTTCATGTATTGAAATTTATATGGCTTAGATGTATATTATGTAATTTGAATTATGACATGTTATAGTTATGTTTGATTCATTTAGATGCATAATTTCATGAAGTTTTATGAGCATGAAATGTTGAAATGATGAGTTATTCATATTTTCATCTCTATATAATATGCCAAGATTAAAGGTGACATAAGACACATGGAAATGATCCTGTAGACTCCTCGAATTAAAGGTTATGAAAGGTGATCCAAATAGGAAGTAATCCTTTAGACTCCCTGAATTAAAGGTTATAAAAGGTGATCCTATGCTATGAACATGACATGTTAGATGATAATTTATAGTTATATGTTCCATGTGTACATCTCTTGATAACATGCTAAGATTAAAGATGACATAAAATATAAGGAAATGATCCTCTAGACTCTCCGAATTAAAGGTTATGAAAGGTGATTCAATAAGGTTAATGCAACATAAAATATGCGGAAGTCATCCTCTAGACTCCCCGAATTAAAGGTTATGAGAGGTGATCCAAAGAAGTTACATGCTTATGATGAGAAAGTTGAGCTAAGGCAAAGAAGTGATGTATTTTCCTCCTCTATTACCCCATATTAAATCTAGTGACGGCTAATTAGGTTGAGCTTAATCTTAGGCGATCGATGAGGTGGAGTTTTGGTGTTGAATATAAAGTCACCAAGGAAGGTGAGATGGTTGGTTTAAGATGGTGACGTAAGAGGATGATTGTTAAGAAAGGAACTTGAGACTTCCACTATGAGAAAGTAAATTATCATGGGTTCTCTTGCCTTTCTCATGCAAGCTAAATGGTATACGACTCATCAGGTTTGTTATATCATGCATTCATACTAAGTCACCTAAGAAAGTAAAGTAAAGATGTATATTTGGTATGTTTACTTATATGATATGGCTAGATAACTTTAGTTCCATAATCGAACTTATGTTCATATAATTATCCTTGTCTTATGTTTTTGTTTTTGTGTGTTACAAATTCATGTTAAGAGTATGCTTATGTTATTTGCATATGTTACTTATGTACTGGAGGCATTACCATGCATACATGAGATATCTATTGCATTCATGACATTAAGATTCATATTAAAAGATACATGCATCGGCTAACAGTATTTGGAACTTAATAAATGAACCTTATATATGTGCACATTTTCATAATAAAACTCGAGGTTCCTGGAGACGATTACGATGACACTTGCATTAGATTAGGGAAGCCCTATTGAGAATCTTGTATAAGTTTCTCATCCATTTTTCTTTCTTCTGTGTCGTCTCTAGACAAGGATGATGGCATAGCTCGTGAATTTCTCTAAAACTCAGACGAGAGAGTTGTGCTACAAAAGGGATTAAGAAGGTAGCAATGGGAGTATAGAGATAGTTTCCCTTGGATATTGGCTTTAGGGTGATCATACCCTTTTTATTTGCTTGTGCTTTAGTCTCTTGATGGATGTGTACTGATGCCCTCTATGTTTAGAGGACGTCACTATTATGATATAATTCTGATGTGTTAATATTGATTATGTCATGATATTCCATAGTTTATATATATATTGTGATATTGTATGTATCTATGACTTGTCTTTATCCTTTCTTATTTATAGGTAAGGCGAACGACGTTAGTTACTTAGCATGCGCAGCTCATGTTTTGTATTTATTTTAAACAAAAAAAAATTTACCCATATTTTCACTAAGGTATTTTTCAAGAGTTTGAGTTAAAACCTGGAACAAAAGAGTAATGAGTAATAATTAACTTAAATACGTTCTAGGCGTATTGGGTTAAATATTAGGGTGTTACATGCTTAGTTTAGCAGCAAGGTTGCATTTAGAAGTTGAGAAGCTTGATGTGAAGATTGCATTCCTTCATGGTGATTTGGTGGAAGAAATTTATATGGAACAACCAGAGGGTTTCAAGGTTAAGGGAAATGAGTAGCTTGTGTGCAAATTGAAGATGAGTTTGTATGGCCTCAAGCAAGCACCAAGGCAATGGTACAAGAAAATTGATTCTTTCATGGTGAATCATCGGTATAGTAAGACTACTTCGGACCATTACGTATTTGTCAAGAAATTCTCTGATGGTGATTTCATAATTCTCTTGCTTTGTGTGGATGGCATGTTGACAATTGGTCATGACAAGTAGAATATTCACAGTCTTAAGAGCAACTTAAGCAAGTCCTTTGCTATGAAAGACTTAGGTTCTGCAAAGCAAATCCTTAGCATGAGGATCACTCATGATAGGAAGAATGGTAAGTTGTGGTTATCTCAGCAAAAGTATATAGAAAAGGTGTTAGAGAGGTTTAACATGAGTAATTCAAAGCCTGTTGGTACTCCACTTGCTGTTCATTTCAAGTTGAGTTCACAACAATGCCCTATAAGTGAGAAAGAAAAAGAAGAGATGAAGAAGGTTTCATGTGTGTTTGCAGTTGGCAGTTTGATGTACGCCATGGTATGTACTAGGCCAGATATTGCTCATGTTGTTGGTGTTGTTAGCCAATTTCTCTCTAATCATGGTAAAGATCCTTGGCAAGTTGTTAAGTGGATTTTCAAGTATTTGTAGGGCACTTCCAATGTTTGTTTGTGCTTTGGTAGTGGTCAGCCTATGTTGGATGATTACACAGATGCGGATATGGCTGGTGATCTTGATTCTAAGAAGTCCACTTCTAGGTACTTGATGACTTTTGTAGGGGGAGCTGTGTCATGGCAGTCCAGACTTCAGAAATGTGTTGCTTTGTCTTCCACTGAGGATGAATATATTGTTGTTATTGAAGCTTCAAAAGAACTCTTGTGGATGCTGAAATTCCTATAAGAGTTAGGCCTTGATCAAGATAAATTTGTGTTATTTTCTGATAGCCAGAGTGCTATCCATCTCAGCAAGAACCCTACATTTCATTCCAGGTTAAAGTATATAGAGGTGCGATATCATTGGATATGTGAAGCACTGGAGATGAAGTTGCTCTCATTGGAGAAGATCCATACTGATGATAATAGTTCAGATATGATGACTAAAGCTTTGCTGACAGTGTAGTTTGTTTCTTGTAGAAAGAAGGTGGGCTTAGTGGAGCAGCACATCGCTACTTGAGTCTGGAAGGGGGAGATTTGTTGATAGGCTTTCCTCCTCAAGAGGCCCAACAACTTATAAAGAAAACAAAAAAAGAATTGTAAAATAAAAAATAGGGAAAACCGAAAAAAAAGAGGAACATGCTATTGTAGCGTGAAAATTTGAAAAACAACAATTGTTCAAATGCGAATAGGGGAGTGCCGTTGAGAAAAAAAAGGGGGAAAAAGCATTGCACTGGGTTCATCATCATATGAGTAAACATGCTCCATTTATTACAAAAATTTAGTGTGTTGTTCCTGATGTTGAGCTTAATATTTTGATATAGCCTGTTAATTTTATTGTCTTCTCTGGTGGCTGTTTTGTAATAGCCACACTGTGGAGTTATATGGTTGTGTTTCGCCCATTAGGTGAGTATTCTGTTGATTGTTGAGAGTCTCTAGTGTTACTATGAAGACTGGTTGTATTCCTGTTGATTCATAGAGGAAGTTTTTGCTAGATTAGATCCTGTGGATTTTTTGTTCCTCTAATTGGGGGTTTTTCCATGTTAATAATTGCAGTGTCTCCTATATTATTTTTCTGTCAAATTATTATATTGCCTAGAGTATTTTTAGTACTACCTATTTAACTGCACAAGTAGGGAGAAATATTTGCTTCCGTTATTGATAATAGGTTCATTCCTAAGGTTTCCCCGACACATATATATTATTACACTAGCAGAAATTTGCAAAATACCGACTAAATTGTAGATGAAAAAAATTACCAATGAAACATATTATTACAGTTTGAAATACTGTCAGACATTGAACGTCTGTTATTTCATTATCAGTAAATCTTACAAATAGATTTACAGATCTGTCTACAATTTTAAATTGAATTACCAATGGTTTATTATTTAACAGTTGTCACTAAAAGCATGAACAAATCCATTAATTTTTCTTGGAAAATTATTACAAATAGACTATCTATTTGTAGTAATTTTATTTTAAAAAAATTGTAAAATTTACGTAATTTCATAAAAAAATTCATCTATAATAGAAAGTAAAAATATTTTTTAGCAATGTTTTATAAAAAATTTGTCTCTAATATAATATTTTTTTTAAAAAAAAACGTTAATTCTTCCCTTCAAAAAATACGTTTGAAATATTTTTCAAATTTTTTTATTTGATTATTCTTTTATTTTACTATTTATTATTATTTTCACATTAGTTATTATTATTACAATTATCATAACTATTAATAAATTTTTTGGAATATATGTAAAATTTAACAAAAATCACAATTATTAAAACAAAATATAACTATAAATAACATAAAATGAAAAAAAGCACAAATCCCAAATAAAATAGAAAGGTCAAAGTCAAATGATAATACAAATATGATCATGAACATATCATTTCCAAGTAGTTATTTCCGGGAATAACTAAATATACCTTGAAACAGATGCCACCTTAACTCTTCACACTTAAATATAAAGAATTACAATAAGAGTTTTTTACACATTTAAATTAAAAAAAAAGGATATTTTAAATGTACCCGGATCTATAAAGTATTAAGTATATATCATGTCTTGTATTATATTGAAGTCGACTTAAATCGATTTCTGTGATAAGTTCAAAATTTGAAAGTTTCCAACACACAAATCGATTTAAATCGATTCCTGTAGTGTTAGCAACAGTCAGAACAGTCTTCACTCTAAATCGATTTGTGGGTGGTGTCAGATGCCTAGTGACAAATCAATTTGAATAAATTTCTGATTCAAAATTGATTCAAATTGTTTTCCTTGCCCATTTTTTTCTCTATAAAACCATATTCTTCTAAAGCTGCTTCTCACTTCCCTTTTCTCAAAATTTCTTCCTTTCCTTCAAAATTTTGCTCCTAGTTTGGTCTTTTGGTGAAGATGAAGTTAGTAAAACAAAGAATAAATGTTGAAAATATCTACTGCTTAAATGAGGTTGATCACATAACGGGAAGACTAGTAATGCAAGTTAGTAATTTGTTTTACTTAGTTTATTCTCTTAACAATTTAATTTATTTAGTTTAAAATATTTTAATATGTTAATTATGAGGTAGGCTTAGTAATTTAATAAATTGTAATATATTTGAGTAAAATGTATTGTAGTATACATAATATTTGAATTTAATTTAATATATGATCAGCCATTTAGTGTAATTTTTTTCGTGTACATAAGTATTTAGAGTGTATATTGCACTTTATCTTGTAGGATAGGATAATTTAATATATTGTTGTTGAGTTGGTGTTAAGATTATAAGATTTAGTGGAATTTAATTTTTGTAGAATAAATGCAATGCCAAGTAAAAATTAAATATAATTAACTTTATATAAGACTTTTAGTGCATAGATTACACTGCCTCTTTTAGGATAGAATATACTTAATATGTTATTGTTTAGTTGGTTTAGATTATAGGATTTTATGGAATTTATTTTTTATAGAATAAATATTATAACAATTATAATTTGAATTTAATTAGTTTTATATTGTCTCTTATAGGATAAAATATATTTAATATATTGTTTGGTTGCGTAAGAGCATAGGATTTGCATAATTTAATTTTTGTAAAATAAATGTTATGTCAATTATAAATTAAATATAATAAATTATTCATTATATGGCAAGAATGC
Organism: Dalbergia cochinchinensis; assembly: GCA_031216125.1. NCBI lineage: Eukaryota > Viridiplantae > Streptophyta > Magnoliopsida > Fabales > Fabaceae > Dalbergia > Dalbergia cochinchinensis. The sequence goes on along the minus strand of CM062375.1, from coordinate 18,071,855 downwards.
CTATAAGATATTACAAGAATGTCCTCTTATGGTGTCACATCTTGCCTGAGGTTTCTCAAAAAAAAAAAAAAAACCAGCCTTCCTTTGTCTCCCCCTCCACCATGGCAAATGCAACTGGCAAAATGTGAGTTACCATCTTAGACAATTGCCATCAGCAATGTTCCACTATATTGTCATATAGGTAAGTGCCGTCAATTGAAATAAGTCGTTTGCAATATTTGAACACTTCTATACACAGCAGATATGTCCAAAAAAGCGAGTGGAACACAAAAGAATTATGATCTATAACATCACCTACATAGTATGGTCCAATCTGTAGCTGGACAATAGTTCCTGGCATATAAGACTGTAGACCACCCAATCTGTAATAGTTCCTGGCATATAAGACTGTTCCCAATCACCATAAATCATAGCAAGTACTTTCTATTTGGCCAGCCACACTTTTCTATATGTTGTCTTGAACTTCAACTTGGACTTTACTAATGCTTGTAGTAACTTGATGGCTATTGTTGGATTTGCTTGCACCATGGGATAAATGCGGGCATAGATAATATGATAATCTATCTAGGCATGCTGATTTGTACACTCAGGAAAGGCACACACGTGTGGTCTGTTAAGCTTCCAAACTTTCCATAGTTGTGATTTTGTGCGAAGTGTCACACATATACTCTAATTACAGCCATTGCCAAACTTTACACATTTGCAATGAAAATTTATGTGGTCAAACTCATGAACTTTGTACTGCACACCTCTTCGGATGCTGTAACGTTTAACTGCAAATACCACTTCTTCTTTATTGCGAAACACTTTACTAACTGGCAGATAATTTTCTCCTCCAAAACCCGACTACATCAAAATGTATTACATCAAAATCAATTGCAGAATAATGGCTAGGATGCTCTGGAGACTAAGATTGGGATTGACACCGAAACACGAACTATTCATCCAAGTGTTGTACCTGAACTAACTCCCCATCTTCCTCCTCATCATAATCATTTCCTACATGATCAAGCTCCTTTTCTTCATCATTATGATCATCCTCCTGATCAACAACAAAATGAAAATCCTTAACTAGGCTAGCAATGTGCTAATGGCTAGGGATTTAATGGTAATGGCTCTTCAACTTGCCTTGCAAGTTGTGCAAAGCTTAGAGAAGTCAAATCTTCATCTGCTATATATAAACTTTTCACATGATCATAGAGCACTTTTCTTAGCTCAAGAACCCATCAGGAAGCTCCAGTGCTAAATGTTGAGTGATAACATAACCAATTTTGGCAAAATATTTTGAAAAATAACTAATTTTTCTCTTAAGTTTCTTGAAACACCAAACAGGTCTATTCACGTTTACATACTCAGTTCTAAAATGAGATTATTTTTACAATGACATATGCAAATATATTTGATCTCATTTAAAGAGATTTGGAATTCAATGAAAGTAAAAAATAAATTTTGAAATGAATGGTTCTATGCTAAACATAAGAAAGAAAATTCATAAAAGCAAGAAACCAAGACCCAGATCTTCAAAAAGTAACATGTAACTTCAGAAAGTGCAATTCAAGTGAAGATTTCAATCCAACTCTGAAGCAAAGTGTGATTATCATCTTCAATCATCATGATCGTAATCATATCTTTCACAACAAGCTCTGATTGAAGAGTGGGAGATCAAAGAAAAGTCCAGAAAATGTGACGGCACTTTAGAAAGCTTGTTTCACTGTAAACGGTGCACTTTATAGGAATATGAGGGAAAATTGAAATTCAAATTTAAAATCAAACCCAGTCAAGGACTAACATGATATCTCTTCTACCAACTTGGTTAATTTCCCTAGCTTCTATAAAGACAAGTTCAGAAACTTTGTTCAGAAAGTAAAAAGTAGTTTCTGAAGATTGACTCAGAAACCTCGATTATACAATAGCTTCTGTAACTGCTCTGACATGCCTAGCTACACCTCTAGACTTCATTTCCAAGGAAAAAAAAAAGATCAACACATGTTACTAGGAAAACAGATCAAGGGCAATGGTCATAAATGAAGATCAAGTATAAAAATAGATATTATGCTTGCAAGAAAGGGACTTATGTTCATTACATGTGTTGAAATGCTGAATTATGCGTATTGGAGAGACAAAATGGAGTTGTCCATCAAGTACACAAGTCTTGACTTGTGGGAGATCATCTAAAAAAGAGACTACGTTCCAATGGAAGAAGTTCCTAGGATGGAAGATGCACTTTCCACCTCCAGAGAAGTTCCCAAGAGTAGGTGGACAAAGCAACATAAAGCTAGAGTTCAATTGAACTCCAAGGCTAAGTACCTACTCACATGCACACTAAGCGAAGCTGAATATAGTAAGATTATTACTTGTGACACAGCCAAGGAGATCTAGGATAGTCTTCATATGCTATATGAAGATACTGATCAAGTTAAGGAGACAAAGATCAATATGTTGGTTCATCAATATGAAATGTTTAAAATGTCTTAGCAAGAAAGCATTGATGACATGGTTACACGGTTCATGCACATTGTGAACCAACTGAAGGGATTGGGTAAAAAGTACTCTAACTATGAGATGATTAGAAAAATTTTGAGAAGCCTTCTTGTAAAATGGCTTCCCAAAAGTCATTGCTATTACAAAATCCAACGACCTTCAAACTCTTGGCTTGGATGCACTCATTGGGTTGCTCAAAACCTATGAGGTTGTGCTTTCTGAGGTTCATGGTGAAACTATGAAAAAGAGAAAGTCCACGGTCTTGGAGTCATCGCACAAGAAGTAGACTAAGGGAAAAGCAATAAAACTTGCTGAAACATAAGATGAAAAAGAATAATCTGATACAGAATCTAAAGAAGATGATGGAAATGAGATCTCCATGCTTATGAGGAAAATTTCTAAAGCTTAGAAAAGCAGAACAAAGAGAAGAAGAGACAATAACCTCAGAAAGGACAAGAAGGGTAAGGGAAAACTGGAAAGCATGACCTGCTACAATTGTGAAGAGAAAGGACACTTCAAGACTGACTGTCTTAAGCTCAAGGGTCCACAAAAAAAATTACCCTAAAAGAAAAAAGGAATGCTGGCTACATTGAGTGACTTAGAGGAGGAGAATGAAGGATCAGAAAGCCAGGATGAACTTGAAGATATCGCAAACCTATGCTTCATGGCTGGCTGTGCTTTACAAGGAGAACCTGAGGTAAATAACTCTTCTGAACCTGATTTCTCTTGTAATAAATTACTTGTATTATATGATGAGTTGCTTGAAAACTCTCAAACTCTTTCATCTCATTATCTCAACCTCAAAAGGAACCATTAGAAAGTAGTTCTGGATCTCAAAAAGGCAAAAACAGATGTTGAAAATCTAAGGCTTAAGAAGGAAGAAATAAAGGAGAGAACAAGGTTTTAAATATTAAGCTTAATGCTTTAGAAGCTGAAGTCATTGACAAGAATCAAAAAACCTAGAAAGTGATTTTTGAACTTGATAAAACTTCAAGGCTTCTCAAATCTAACCTTGAAAAATGGTAAATGGTTCAAGGAATCTTGAACTAATGCTTGGAGGTCAAAGGCCATATTTTCAAAACACTGGTTTAGGAATTGAGAGTGAGATGGATGAGAAAGGAAAAATAATCTCATAAGAAAAAGTTAAAAATAGAGTTTCTTATACTTTTTGTCACAAGAAACCACACCCACCTTATAAGAAAAAAAATCTATAAAACAAGTTGGGAAACCTCCCCTAAGAAAAATTGACCCAAAAAGACCTAAGAAAGTCTGGGTACCTAAAGTAAAAACTATTTTTATTATAGGTATGTCTGAGAACGCATGTTAATAAGGACAATAAGTGGTACATGGACAGTGGCTGCTCCAGATATGTCTGGATCAAGGAGGTAGTTCAAGAACCTGAAGCCCAAGAACTCTGGATCAGTCATTTGCTGATGAAGGTAGGGCCAAGGTCATAGGTGTAGGAAATGTTGGTAAGGATAACTCACCAAATTTCTAATAGTTAACTTATTGATGCTTTGGCTTATAATCTGCTGAGCATAAGGCAATTCTGTGACCAAGACTTCAATGTTTTATTTAATGCTCATGCTTGCAAAATTGTAAATCCTACTTCTGGACAAGTCATTTTATCTAGGAAGAGACATGATAACATTTATATGTTGTTCTTTGATGACCTTCCAAATCAAGATGTAAAATGTCTTGCATCCTTTATGGATGATTAGTAAGAAGCTTGGACATACTCATATGAAGCTGATTTTTGAGCTATCTTAGAAAGAGCTTGTTAAAGGCATACCAAAGATAAGATTTAACAAGGATTCAACTTGTAATTTCTGTGACAAAGGCAAGCAAACTAAAGCTTTTTTCCACAACAAAAATATGGTGTTAACCATTAAGCCACTTGAGCATTTACATATGGATCTTTTTGGACCAACCAAAACTGCAAGTCTTGTGGAAAAAAGATATTGCCTCATAGTGGATGATTTGTCTAGATTTAAATGGGTTATTTTCATAGCTTCTAAGGATGAGGTGGTAGAAAGATTCAAAGTTTTTGCAAAACGTGTTTGCCTTGAAAAAGATTCTCAAATCACCTCTATAAGATCTAATCATGGATGAGAATTTGAAAATCATAATTTTGAAGAGTTTTGTAAAAAACATGGCATCTCTCACAAGTTCTCTGCACCTAGAACTCCCCAACAAAATGGGGTTGCTGAAACAAAGAACAGGAGCTCGCAAGAGATAGCCAGAACTATGCTTTTAGAAAGTGATTTATCAAAAGGTTTCTAGGCAGAGGCCATAAATACCTCTTGCTATATTCAAAATAAAATCTTTCTAAGGCCAATCCTCAAGAGAACTCCTTGTAAGCTATGGAATGGTAGAAAACCTAACATATCATACTTTCATATATTTGGCTAATTTTGCTTTAGTATTAACACCAAGGACAAACTCGCAAAGTTTGATCCTAAATTTGATGATGGAATTTTTGTTAGGATACTCTTTGGTCTCAAAAGCTTACAAGGTGTACAATAAAAGAGCGTTATGCATTGAAGAGACTATCCACATCAAATTCAAAGAGCTTAATAAGGACTTTGCTGGAGATCTGGAAGAGCTGAACCTCAAGGGACCCTTAGAAAGTAAGCATATGAAAGCACAATCTTCTGAAAGTAAGCTCCAGAACATGGAGTTTTTAGACAGCATGCTCAAAACTCGAAAGCCCTCAGAAAGCAACATTTTTTAGCATAAAGAAGAGATATCTGAAGATGCAAGAGAAACTGAAGAACATCAAGGTTATAGGAACTATAGAGGAGTTTTGTTTATGAAAGCAATTTCCTAGAACAAAGTGCTAGGGGATATTTCCAAGGATATGAGAATAAGATCCTCCCTCAGAAATATGTCCAATTGTGCTTTCATTTCCACCATTGAACCTGATTGTATTGAAGATGTTTTGAATGATCAAAGTTAGGTGTATGTTATGCAAGAGGAATTGGACCAATTTGAGAAAAGAAAAGTCTTGACACTCGTGGAGAAGCCTAAAAGAAAAACCATCATTGAAACCAAATGCGTGTTCAGAAACAACCTTGATGAAGATGGAAAGGTTGTCATAAACAAAGCAAGGTTGGTTGTACAAGGTTATAATCAACAAAAGGGAATTGATTATGCTAAAACCTTTGCACCAGTAGCTAGGCTTGATGCCATAAGAATGTTACTGGCTTTTGTTGCCTTTAAGAGATTCACTCTTTACTAATTGGATGTTAAGTCTATGTTCCTAAATGGATTTCTTTCTAAGAAAGTATATGTCAGGCAGCCTCCAAGTTTTGAGAGTGAAAACCTTTCCAACCATGTCTTTTGGTTAACAAAGGCACTTTATGGTCTGAACAAGCTACCAAAGCTTGGTATAAAGGCTAAATACCTTTTTAGTAAAGAATGGATTCAAGAAGGGTAAAGTTGATACAACCCTATTCACTTTGGAGCAAAATAATCACTTTTTGATAGTTTAAATATATGTTAATGACATTATATTTTGGCACCCTTGATCATTTTCTTTATGGAAGTTTCCAAAAATTAATACAGAGTGAATTTGAGATAAGCATGATGGATGAACTCATGTTTTTCCTTGGACTTCAAATAAAACAACAAAAGGAAGGAACTCTGATCCATCAAGAAAAGCACACAAAAGAGCTTTTGGAAAAGTTTAATATGGATTAAGCCAAACCAATGAGCACCCCTATGCATCTATCTCAAGTCATCAATGTAGATGAGAATGGTGACAAGGTATCAAAAATTAATTACAGCGGAATGATTGGTTTACTACTGTATCTTATAGCAAGTAAACCAGACATTTAATTAAGTGTGGGAATTTGTGATAAGTTTCAATCTAACCCAAAGCAATCATAATTAAATACTGTTAAAAGGATTTTAAGATATTTATCCAGTACTACTAATCTTGGTTTGGGTATAAGAAAGGTACATCTTGTAAGATTATAGGATACTATGATGCTAACTTTTCTGGAGATAGAGTAAAGAGAAAAAGCATCAATGGGTGCTGCTGTTTCTTTGGAAAGAGCCCAATCACTTGGTCATGCAAGAAGTGGAACATTATTGCTCTCTCTACAGCTGAAGCTGAATATGTAGCTGCTGCACATAGATGTTGTGGATAAAGAATCAACTTGAAGATTATCACCTGAGGTATTTCAAAATCCCTATCTTTTGTGATAATACAAGTGCTATTAATCTTGCTATTCACCAAACCACTAGCTAAAGATCATTTTTGTTGCTTGAAAATGCTTTTGAGTCTTAAAAGTTTTTAAAACTTGCATAAAAACATCTATGGACACTCCCCATCATGGCTATGAACTGAAGCCCAAATGAAGACATCATTTTACAAGACTAGAAGATTAGTTTACAAGATCAAAAAATCAGTGTGCAAGGTCAGAAAGAGGCTCAGAAGTTCAGAAAATGGATCAGAAAAGTCATACATGCTTAGAATATGGAAGATCAATCATATAAGAGGAAGTAGTATTGAGTAAAGTTTAGAAAGTGGTTCCACGCTTCAGAAACCATTTATTCTAGGAGAATGAAAAAGGCGGGATAAATCCCACTCTTTTTGAGTTTATCTCTCTTATATCGCTTCACCTTCAGGCTTTTTGTCCTATTACTTAAATAACTTCCCACTCCTTACAGGTCACACCTTACTCCTTCGTCTTCAACCTCAAATGCTCTTATCTTCACCAAAAACCATTTCATTTCTTCTATCACACAAACCTTCTTTTCTCAATCCTCACACACGCAATCTTTACCATGGCTGAAGGAAAGCATTTTGACCGATCTATTGCATGTATAGGAACTCTTCACATGTATAATGAACCTTTCAAGTAACAACACTACTTAGATAACTTTTCTCATAGAAAGGTGGCACCTAGAAAAAGGAGGAGCAGAGAACTGATGAACTAGGTTCCTTCCTTGGAAAGACTTTCTCATTCCAAGGCTAGGAAGAGTTCTTAGATATCTTTGATAGAGTGTTCCCAGGAATAGTAACTGCCTTCGACTTCCATGTAGGGTTGAAGTCTGAATCAGAAATGAAAACCTCTATTAGGGACATTTACATGGCAATAGGAATTAGTGATATCCCCACCGTCATCCAAGCACCTGCATTTGGACTTAGATGCTCATCCCAAAATGATTGGTTCATATCTCTCAGAGTCTCAACTGAGGGGGTCTCTAAATGTCTTACTTACTCTCCCTGATACTAACATGGTGAGATCACAACTACTCTACTGAGTTCTAAGGCATGACAAGTTTTTACCATTATCTAATTCTCTCTTCTCCTAAGACTAAGAAGCACCAACTTGTTAGTTAGGATGGACTGCATGCTTCTCCACTATTTGTTGGCAAAGAGGAAGGTAAATATGCCTAGACTAATATTTAACTACGTTCAGTGCTATCTCCAAAGGAAAAAGGAGAACTGTTGCTATCCTCTATGGGGAATTGCTAACTAGAATCTTCCAATATTTGAACTATCCTTTGGCTAATGAGCAGTTCAAATACATGGAGGGTACTGAGTACAGCCTGAACTCTTTCAAGACTCTAAGAAGAAACATTGGTGCACCCATAACCAGTGTTAGGAGACAGAGTGCAAGGATCAGGAGCACAGTCATTGAAAAGGCTACTGAAGAGACAGGGAACAGAAAAAGAAAAAGAAAAGTGATCCTCATTGAGAATAGCTTTGAGGACATTGAAGAACCTGAGGAAAAATCAGAGTTTTCTAGGTTTGAGCCTGCACTAATAATCAAGTTTAAGTTAGAAAAATAGAGCAAGCAAAGGCAAGACAAGGACCAAGAGAAAGTAAAATCCTCTTTTTCATTCAAGTCTTCTGACTTTGAGATAGAGTCCTCAGTGGATGAGTAGCTCAATGAAGATTCTGAGACTGGATCACCTTATGCCACTCCTTCTATCTCTGCTTCTACTGATGAGCCTCTTATCCTTACTCCAACTACTGTTTTTGCACTATCCTTTGCTCAAAATGTCACCTCCATAACAGCAAGAGTCACTCCTTCCTCAAGCCAACCTCAACCTACACCTCAACTAAGCTTCTCTAAAGTTCAGCTAATATTGAATAATTAGCACAACATGGCTGATCGGTTAGTCATGATAGAAGCTCAGTCAAGAAGAAATGAAGCATTGTTATTAGAGATTCTTCGTGAAGTCAAGTAAAAGGGTTGATGATGGTGTTGCCTAGTTTCCAACACACCTTCTTTTTATTGATGACAAAAGGGGGAGAAGAATAGAAGATGAAGAAAATTTTATGCTGAAAAATTCAGAGGGAGCAAGTTAAGGGGGAGCTCAGAGATTTTTTTTTAAAATCAGTAGTAGCATATTTTTTTCTTTGTACATTCATTCATTTGTTTAGCTCTGAACCTTTTTCTTTTTTACTGATTATTTTATTACTGCTTTGATCTTTGAACTATTCTCTTTGGTAATTATATGATCAGTTTATCTGGTTCAAATTGATATATCATGCTTATCATATATCTTGATCATGATGTATGCTATATAAGTCTTAAGCATTTGCACTAATACTTAGCATGCTCTAATACTTAGCTACATCTAGCATATGCTCTGTTTTATTTGAATGATTAACTCTGATACATATCTTTTAATGCTCTGATATATACATATACACATCTTTGTCAATGCTCCAATATGTATACATGATACACAATCTTGAAATTTTGTGATATAGACATATATGCTCTGACATACATATATGAAGTTTTATCATATATATCTCAAGCTCTTATGCACATGCTCTGATACATAAGTGATCAATTTCTTTTGAACTTCAAAAACTTCCATTGTGTGCAAAGTTTATATGTTGCATGTTTCTATACACCTTGATTGCATCATTGTTTCAAAAATTTATTTGGACAAAGATGTGCTATATATAGGTTCAAGATCAAGATTAAATATCACAAGCATTGCACTCTTTATTCAAATATATTTAATTTTAGAAATTCAACATGACTAAACGTTAAGCTACTATCATTTAGAAAGCTTATATGATCATATCTTTCTCAAAATTTCTCTGATACGTCTTAGAAAGTGTTCTGACTAATAACTTCAAAAACCTTTTGCGAAATAAAACAGCTTTGATTCTTGTCACTTAAGGTTGTGAAATGTCTTGATTTCATCTATGACATACCTTAAGAATGAGACTTTCTGAAAATCTTATCAAATATATTTTGAAAGAATATAGGTTTATCTTGCTCTACATTATCTCATATATTTCTTTCAAAATCTGCTCAAAAGATTTTCTAAAAATTTGGTTTGTCATCATCTAACATGGGGAGATTGTTAGTGCTAAATGTTTTGAGTGATAACATAACCAATTTTGGGAAAATATTTTGTAGGACTAACATTTCTCTTGAGTTTCTTAAAGCACCAAACAGGACTACTCACATTTACATACTCAGTTCTAAAACAAGATATTTTCACAATGACATATGCAAATATGTTCAATCTCATTTAAAGAGATTTGGAATTCAATCAAAGTGAAAAATAAATCTTGAAATGAATGATTCTTGCTAAACGTAAGAAAGAAAATTCACAAGAATAAGAAAATAAGACCTAGATCTTTATAAAGTAACATGTGACTTCAAAAAATGCAATTCAAGTGAAGATTTCAATCAAACTTTAAAGTAAAATGTGATTATCATCTTCAATCATCATTATTGTAATCATATCTTTCACAATAAGATTTGATTGAAGCGTAGAAGATCAAAGAGAAGTCCAGAAACTGTGATAGAACTTCAGAAAGCACATTCACAGGAATAGAAAGGATAGAAGGGGAATTTGAAATTCAAATTCAAAGTCAAATTCAGTCAAGGACTGACGTGATATCTGTAACACCCCGATTTTTCTGTCTGAGGCAAATGACCAAAATGCCCCTGAGGTCATTTCCTGACCCGAATTCAAGGGTAACCAACTCGATCGTCCTCGAAGGGTAAACTCAATGTTTGAAGGGGATTGAATGGCCTTTGAATGCTTCCGGAAGCAAAAATCTCGTTTTCCGCAGTTTTGGGTCAAAATGACCAAAATACCCCTATAGCATTTTTACGCGGGTAGAAGTGCCGTTTGAGCCCGAAACTTTCCCCAGAGGTTTAAAAACACGTTTTCATGTGTCTAGAGGTCTCTGTTCAAGTCCCGGTGGTCCCGGGCAGTTTTAGTGCAAAATTACGATTTTGCCCCTAGAATAGTGTTTTTGAGCTTAATGATGTAATTAAGCAAACCTAAGCAATATTAGGCTCTAAACGAAGATTAATTAATTTCCCTAATTAATCTAGAGTCAAAATAATTTATTAAATTTAATTAGAACCTAAAATTGCTTAGATTAAACTTAAATCCCTTTTTAGAACTCAAGATTCCTAGTCTTGGAATCTTGAATAGTGTTTTCTCTCTCCAATTCCTTAAATCAAGGAAGTGTGTCTAGAGTTGTTTAGACTCTAAATTGAGGATCTAACTCACTAATGGTGCAAGACCACTCCTTAATTATGTCTAGACCACCCTGATTATCCATTTTCCTTACCTAAACACTTTCTTACAAATTCCTAATCTTAAGCAAAATCAAAGATACACCTAAACACAACTCTAAACCATAATTAAAATGCAAGAAATCCTCCCCCAAATCTGATGCACATGGCCGAAACTTTCACCCCCTTTGGCCACATGTTTAATTGTTTTCTCACTCAAAGAACCATACTTGAGGCCATACCTTGAACCATACATCACCATACTTTGAGCCATACCTCACCATGCCTCAAAACCACATTATCTCACCTCATGGAACTCATGGATGCCCTTCAATTCTGCACACATGGCCGAAGCCCTCCTTCTCCATGAGCACCCTTCATTTGTTTCATTTCTCTATAAATAAAATGCCTTGAGGAGCTTGCACCACTTTAGATCATTTGCTAAGTTTAGGAACACTCAAAGCTTTTCTTTTTCTCTCAAAGCTCTTGTGTTCTTCAAGTTCTAGGAGCTCTTCATCTTCTTCTTCCATCTTCAAGTTCATCACATCAAGTAGGGATTTCCTTTCATGTATTCTTTTCTTTAAAGTTCTTGTTTCAAGCTTGATGTTCATAGTTTCTCTTGTTTCTTTTTAGAACTTCTCTTCTACTCCTTTTTCCTTTTCATTTTCGGCCATCGGCCTTGGAGAACAAAGGAATGAGAGCTTGATGATGAGAGTTTCATGATGATGTTCATCACTTGAAACAAACTCTAGAGCTTGATCTTTGTTCTTGAGTAAAATACTTCTAGTTCTTCCTTTCTTTAACTTTTGGAATCTTTAACTTTGATGATGTTTTAAAATGGTTCTAAAGACTCAATGATGAGGTCTCATGATGTTGGTGTTAGTATATCATCAAGATCATGGACTCTAGAGTTTCAAAATGTTCTTTGGTTTTCCTTGAAGTTTCGGCCATTTCCTTTTCTTTTACATGCAAAATGTTTTGATTTTCTAAAAATGTTACGTTGAGTTCTAAGAACTCTAGACTTTACTTTACCTTGGTTTGATGAGTTTGGGTTGAGGTTTAAGTTCCTTTAAAGTCTTGTTAAGAGCTCTAGAAAGATAAAATGAACTTGCATAATTTATTTTATGCTTGCATTTATATTTACATTCTTGCTATGCACCTTTACCTTCAAGCTATCACCTAAGAACATAAAGATTAAAATGGAACTTGCATCATCACTTAATTTAATTCTCAAAGCCTTTCTATTTCGGCCTTAAAGTCGATTGTTGTTGGGCCTAGAGCACTAAAATAAAGAATTGAACTTGCATCATCACCTAATTAATTTCTCGAATGCCTATATATTTCGGTCTTAAAGTCGATTGTTGTTGGGCCAAGAGCACTAAAATAAAGAATTGAACCTTGCATATTTACTTTCAAGCTTGCACGTTTAAGTTTATGCCTCGCATATTTACTTTCAAGCTTGCACGTTTAAGTTTATGCCTTGCATATTTAAATTAAGTCATCACTTTATTTTGTAAGCAAGATTAAAAATGAAAAGCATGAGCACGTTTATTTTATGTCATAACTTAAGAACCTAGAGCTCAAAGACTTGCCCATTTCATTTCAAGTTAAAGTTTAATGTGAATGCATTCTTTGAATGCATGTTTTCGGCCAAGTAGTGATGATGGACTTGCAATGAGTTTTCATCTAGCTACAAGGACCAATAGTCTATGTTCTAAGTTTTTCTTAAAAGCTTTACAATCCTTACAAGGTTATGTTATCATGAGATATGACTTCATTCCCTCTTAGAAGATGAAATATATTTTGGTCACTGACCTAAGGCTTCTCTTAGCCTCTTGATGAATTAAAATGATTTGCAAAGAGTTTTAGAAGTTCTAAATTGAGTCCATGAGAAACTAGTTAACTTATGTACCTCGAAATGCCAATTTAATTCTCTTAATGAAGCTCCATGATTTCGGTTCTGTCACGATGAGTGTGATACTATATGGTGATGTTTTGATGTGTGAAAATATCATATGATGATGTAGAAATGATTCTATGCATAATAGGTAAGAAACTAGCTAACTAGAAATACCGTAAAGCTAGAATTTAATATAGTTTAGACCCATTTGTTTTTGGAACTTATCCAAACTGTTTTAATGGGAACATAATCAGATTAGGATTGTTTAGACATGAAAAACTTGGTAACATTCGGATTAGAATTGAATTTTAGCACCTATAGGGAAACTAGTAACTAGAAAACTGTAAAAATGCAAATGTAGAACTCTTAGAACATCTAGTTTCCTGGATTCTGTCCAGCAACGTTACAACATGATAAATGTGATTTATAATTAGTTCTTAAGCATAGGAATGTCTCATGATTGATTTAGATTTAATTTATAGCGCCTTAGGCGGAGACGGAACAGAGAAAGGGTCTAAAACGTAAGCTCTAGAACCTCGTAATCGCAAGTTGGAAATTCTGCCCTATGCTTTTCAGATTTGAGAATTAATATGAGAATTAGGAATGATGATTAATTATGAGCCCTTAGGTGCATAAAATATGAACAACAGATATTAGAGAACTATATCTCAAGATTAAGACCCGTAAGGGTCAAAGCATAAGCTACCGTAAGGGTAAGCGTTTGAAAGTTCTATAATGATGTATGTGGTATGTAAATGATGATGATGTTATTCATATGAGGAATTCATGAGGATATATGTTTATGTGGAATAAAGCAAATTTGGAAGGAATTCAGCGTAATGCCATCGTGCCGCGGAATTCCCGACGAATTTGGGGACTTAAAGGGATTTGGAAAATTAAGGTACTAAGATGGGTTCTAGGATGACACCGGTTCGGCCGAGCACCCCTAAGAGAATTGCCCCCTAACCCGTACTCAGATAGTCGGGATTTATGATTTATGATATGCTTATTGTTAAGTGGTAAGTAAGAACTAGTGACGACTAATTAAGGTATGAGCTCATAACCTAGAGATGTGACACGTTTTGGGTGACACCGGTTCGACCGAGCACCCCCAGTTCGATTGTCTTTTATGGTGGCCCATGAGGAAGAGATGTTTCATGATTATGATTATGTCACTAAGTTTGTCCCATATGAACATTACTATTGCCACTTTATGGCACTAAGTATGATGATGCTTGATGTTATGTTTTATGTATGTGCATTAGGTAGTTCCATGCATACATCTTCTATTATGTTGCATTCATGACATTAAGATCATCCTAAAATGAATGGACCTTGGCTAAAGTATATTTTAAAGTTTAAAATGAACTTAATGCATGTTTAGTCATTTTGTATAATTAAACCTAAGGTTCCTGATGATGTAGATGATGACACCTAGGTAGTAGGAGGCCCTACTGAGATTCTTTAGCAAGATTCTCACTCCCTCTATCTCTTTCTTTCCGTCACGTCTTCAGATGGCGACGTTCGTAGTGTTCGTGGACATGCCGACATGGGAGGTGCACCATGACCCGGACCACGGGTCGTTCCATTTTGTGGGTCGATGCACGGTTAGAGTATTCATGTTCATGGGTCGACCCTTCACTCCCCCTGTACATTCCCATCGTTTCTCCCTCGTCTCACCTTTTGGCGATGACCTGGTGTTAGAGCGCGCACATCCCCTAAAGGAGAGGCTTCGCCGTACACCACCGTCCACGTCCGCCGCTCAAGACTACCCCCAGTATGTGCCCCGTTGCCCGTCGTCTTTTTCCGAGACGGATCCTTCCGAGGATTCGGCAACCCAGGTACCCTCCGAGGGATCTTCCCCCACCATACCCATGGACCTTGGGGAGGATAGCGAGCCTTTCGTGACTCAGCCGAGGCTTGCACGACGACCGGAGATGAGGCCACGCCGTGGAGGTCACTTCTGAGCCCCACCCCGTGTAACATCCTAATTTTTAACCCAATACTCTAGAACATACTTAGGTTAATCATTAGTCTGTTACTTCATAGTTCTCAATTTTACTTAGAAATACTTAGCGGAAAATACGGGTAAATTTTTTTTTGAAATACAAAGTGAGAGCCGCGTGATGCGATGTAACAAGTAACGGGCAAAACATACATCTCATAACGTCATAGCATAAGGCACATAAAGGCACATCATGGGAAAACACTGAATATCATCTTATATATATATAACTTGCCCACTTATAAGTGTGGGACTTAATTTGGTACAACACGAGTAATACAATCTAAAAAGGAAATACAAGAGAAAATGCAACGAAAACTATAAAAGCAACTCCCCTACCCAAGTGCAACTAGCGGGATGACCTCTAATACAAAAGAAGGTTCATCTCCATCTAAGTGTGTGTGCTTTACCCGGGTACTCCATCGGTCGATCGTCACCTCCTACTGACGTCCATCTCGCGAACGAGGCAAATATCCGGGGCACGTAATCGGGATAGTCTCTCATGGCTGAGGCGGCGGTGTGCATGCGGAGCACTCTCTCGTCATGCGTACGCGCGCGCTCAAAAACCCGCTCGTCGTCGCCATAGGGTGCAGTCGGGGAGAAGCGATGGGTGTGCACGGGATGAGCAAAGGGGTGTCCTACGAACATGAAAACCCACACCGTGCACTGTCCCTCAAAATGGTATGACCCGTGAGCCGGGTCATAGTGCACCTCCCATGTCGGCGTGTCCACGAACACTACGAACGTCGCCATTTGAAGACGTGATGGACAGAAAGAGATAGAGGGAGTGAGAATCTTGCTAAAGAATCTCAGTAAGGCCTCCTACTACCTAGGTGTCATCATCTACATCCTCAGGAACCTTGGGTTTAATTATACAAAATGACTGAACATGCATTAAGTTCATTTTAAACTTTAAAATATACTTTAGCCAAGGTCCATTCATTTTAGGATGATCTTAATGTCATGAATGCAACATAATAGAAGATGTATGCATGGCACTACCTAATGCACATACATATGACATAACATCAAGCATCATCATACTTAGTGGCATAAAGTGGCAATAGTAACGTTCATATGGGACAAACTTAGTGACATAATTATAATCATGAAACATCTCTTCCTCATGGGCCACCCTAAAAGACAATCGAACTGGGGTTGCTCGGCCGAACCGGTGTCACCCAGAACGTGTCACATCTCTAGGTTATGAGCTCATACCTTAACTAGTCGTCACTAGTTCTTACTTACCACTTAACGATAAGCGTATCATAAATCATAAATCCCGACTATCTGAGTACGGGTTAGGGGGCAATTCTCTTAGGGGTGCTCGGCCGAACTGGTGTCACCTAAGAGTATAAATTGGTACTGATATCACATGGGTTCTATGGAGGTGCTCGGCCGAACCGGTGTCATCCTAGAACCCATCTTAGTACCTTAATTTTCAAAATCTCTTTAAGTCCCCAAATTCGTGAATTGGCTGACACGATGGCATTACGCCGAATTCCTTCCAAATTTGCTTTATGCCACATAAACATATATCCTCATGAATTCCTCATATGAGTAATATCATCATCATTTACATACCACATGCATCATCATAAAACATTCAAACGCTTACCCTTACGGTAACTTATGTTTTGACCCTTACGGGTCTTAATCTTGAGATATAGTTCTCTAACATCCGTCGTTCATATGTTATGCACCTAAGGGCTCATAATAAATCATCATTCCTAATCCTCATGTTCATACTCAAATCTGAAAAGCATAGGGCAGAATTTCTGTCTTGTGGTTACGGGGTTCTAGAACTTACGTTTTAGACCCTTTCTTGGTTCCGTCTTCGCCTAAGGCGCTACAAGTTAAATCTAAATCAATTATGAGACATTCCTTATGCTTAAGAACTAATTATAAATCACATTTATCATGTTGTAAAGTTTCTGGATAGAATCCAGAAACTAAATGTTCTAAGAGTTCTACATTTGCATTTTTACGGTTTTCTAGTTACTAGTTTCCCTATAGGTGGTAAAATTCGATTCTAATCCAAATGTTACCAAGTTTTTCATGTCTAAACAATCCTAATCTGATTATGCTCCCATTAAAATAGTTTGGATAAGTTCCAAAAGCAAATGGGTCAAAACTATGTTAAATTCTAGCTTTACGGTATTTCTAATTAGCTAGTTTCTTACCTATTATGCATAGAATCATTTCTACATCATCATATGATATTTTCACACATCAAAAAATCACCATATAGCATCACACTCATCATGACAGAACCGAATTCATGGAGCTTCAGTAAGAGAATTAAATTGACATTTCGAGGTACATAAGTTAACTAGTTTCTCATGGAATCAATTTAGAACTTCTAAAACTCTTTGCAAATCATTTTAATTCATCAAGAAGCTAAGAGAGGCCTTAGGTCAGTGACCAAAATATATTTCATCTTCTAAGAGGGAATAAAGTCATATCTCATGATAACATAACCTTGTAAAGATTGTAAAGCTTTTAAGAAAAACTTAGAACATAGACTATTGGTCCTTGTAGCTAGATGAAAACTCATTGCAAGTCCATCATCACTACTTGGCCGAAAACATGCATTCAAAGAAAGCATTCACATTAAACTTTAACTTGAAATGAAATGGGCAAGTCTTTGAGCTCTAGGTTCTTAAGTTACGACATAAAATAAACGTGCTCATGATTTTCATTTTTAATCTTGCTTACAAAATAAAGTGATGACTTAATTTAAATATGCAAGGCATAAACTTAAATGTGCAAGCTTGAAAGTAAATATGCGAGGCATAAACTTAAACGTGCAAGCTTGAAAGTAAATATGCAAGGTTCAATTCTTTATTTTAGTGCTCTTGGCCCAACAACAATCGACTTTAAGGCCGAAATAGATAGGCATTCGAGAAATTAATTAGGTGATGATGCAAGTTCAATTCTTTATTTTAGTGCTCTAGGCCCAACAACAATCGATTTTAAGGCCGAAATAGAAAGGCTTTGAGAATTAAATTAAGTGATGATGCAAGTTCCATTTTATTCTTTATGTTCTTAGGTGATAGCTTGAAAGTAAAGGTGCATAGCAAGAATGTAAATATAAATGCAAGCATAAAATAAATTATGCAAGTTCATTTTATCTTTCTAGAGCTCTTAACAAGACTTTAAAGGAACTTAAACCTCAACCCAAACTCATCAAACCAAGATAAAGTAAAGTCTAGAGTTCTTAGAACTCAACATAACATTTTTAGAAAATCAAAACATTTTGCATGTAAAAGAAAAGGAAATGGCCGAAACTTCAAGGAAAACAAAAGAACATTTTGAAACTCTAGAGTCCATGATCTTGATGATATATTAACACTAACATCATGAGACCTCATCATTGAGTCCTTAGAACCATTTTAAAACATCATCAAAGTTAAAGATTCCAAAAGTTAAAGAAAGGAAGAACTAGAAGTATTTTACTCAAGAACAAAGATCAAGCTTTAGAGTTTGTTTCAAGTGATGAACATCATCATGAAACTCTCATCATCAAGCTCTCATTTCCTTTGTTCTCCAAGGCCTATGGCCGAAAATGAAAAGGAAAAAGGAGTAAAAGAGAAGTTCTAAAAAGAATCAAGAGAAACTATGAACATAAAGCTAGAACAAGAACTTTAAAGAAAGAAATACTTGAAAGAAAATCCCTACTTGATGTGATGAACTTGAAGATGGAAGAAGAAGATGAAGATGATGAAGAAGATGGAGAGCTCCAAGAACTTGAAGAACACAAGAGCTTTGAGAGAAAAGAAAAGCTTTGAGTGTTCCTAAACTTAGCAAATGATCTAAAAGTTGTGCAAGCTCCTCAAGGCATTCTATTTATAGAGAAATGAAACAAATGGAGGGTGTGAATGGGCTGATGAGTTTCGGCCATTGTGTACAGAATTGGAGGGCATCCATGAGTTCCATGAGGTGAGATAATGTGGTCTTGAGGCATGGTGAGGTATGGCTCAAAGTATGGTGAGGTATGGTTCAAGGTATGGTCTCAAGCATGGTTCTTTGAGTGAGAAACAATTCAACATGTGTGGTAAAAGGAGAGAGATGGCCGAATATGCATTAGCCATGGGGGGAGGATTTCTTGCATTTTAATTGTGGTTTAGAGTTGTGTTTAGGTGTATCTTTGATTATGCTTAAGATTAGGAATTTGTAAGAAAGTGTTTAGGTAAGGAAAATGGATAATTAGGGTGGTCTAGACATAATTAAGGAGTGGTCTTGCACCATTAGTGAGTTAGATCCTCAATTTAGAGTCTAAACAACTCTAGACACACTTCCTTGATTTAAGAAATTGGAGAGAGAAAACACTATTCAAGATTCCAAGATTAGGAATCTTGAGTTCTAAAAAGGGATTTAAGTTTAATCTAAGCAATTTTAGGTTCTAATTAACTTTAATAAATTATTTTGACTCTAGATTAATTAGGAAAATTAATTAATCTTCGTTTAGAACCTAATATTGCTTAGGTTTGCTTAATTACGTTATTAAGCTCAAAAACACTATTCTAGGGGCAAAATCGTAATTTTGCACTAAAACTGGCTGGGACCACCGGGACTTGAACAGAGACCTCTAGACACATGAAAACGTGTTTTTAAACCTCTGGGAAAAGTTTCGGGCTCAAACGGCACTTCTACCCGCGTAAAAACACTATAGGGGTATTTTGGTCATTTTGACCTGAAACTGCGGAAAACGAGATTTTCACTTTCGGAAGCATTCAAAGGCCATTCAATCCCCTTTAAACATTGAGTTGACCCTTCGAGGATGACCGAGTTGGTTACCCTCGAATTCGGATCAGGAAATGACATCAGGGGCATTTTGGTCATTTCCCTCAGATAGAAAAAATCGGGGTATTACACCCTGCCTATTCACGCCAGAGGAGCTTGCTTAGTTTCTTGGTTACGTGCCACACTCGAGGGATAGTAGGCAGTAGGAGGCTGTGGATGGCCCGGGTTAGAGCACACACCACTTAGATGGGGATAAACCTTCTTTTGATTTGAGGTTATCCCATTAGGTGCACCCGGGTAGGGGAGTAGTGTATGTTTATGCTCATGTTGTATTTTCTTTCATGTATTCCCTTGTATTAAATTAAGTCCCACGCTTATAAGTGGGCAAGTTATATATCTATATGAGATGATATTCAGTGTTTCTCATGATGTGTCTTTATGTGCCTTATGCTATGACGTTATGAGATGTATGTTTGACCGTTTCATGTTATATCGCATCATGCGGCTCTCACTTTGTGTTTCAAAAAAAATTTACCCGTATTTTCCGCTACGTATTTCAAAGTAAAAATGAGAACTATGAAGTAACAGACTAATGATTAACCAAGTATGTTCTAGAGTATTGGGTTAAAAATTAGGATGTTACAACATCTCTTTTACCAACTTGGTCAATTGCCCCAGCTTCTAGAAGGAAAAGTGTAACACCCCGATTTTTTGTCTGAGTGGAAAATGACCAAAATGCCCCTGAGGTCATTTTCGGCCCGGAATTCGAGGATGGCCGACCCGGCAGTCCTCGAAGGGCCAACTCAATGTTTGAAGGGGATTGAATGACCCTTGAGTGGTTTCGGAGGCGAAAGTCTCATTTTCTGTAGTTTTGGGTCAAAATGACCAAAATACCCTTATAGCGTTTTTACGGGGGTAAAGGTGCCGTTTGAGCCCGAAACTTTCCCCAGAGGTTTAAAACCCTGTTTTTACATGTTTCAAAACATCGGTTTGGGTCCCGGGCAGTTTTAGTACAAAATTATGATTTTACCCCTAGAATAGTGTTTTTGAGCTTAATGATGTAATTAAGCAAACCTACGCAATATTAGGCTCTAATCGAAGATTAATTAATTTCCATAATTAATCTAGAGTCAAAATAAATTATTAAAATTAATTCGAACCTAAGATTGCTTAGATTAGATTTAAATCTCTTTTCTAAAACTCAAGATTTCACTCTTAGAATCTTAAATAGTATTTTCTCTCTCCAATTCCTTAAATCAAGGAATTGTGTCTAGAATTATTTATACACTAAAATGAGTTTATAACTCACTAATGATGCAAGAACACTCCTTAATTATGTCTTGACAACCTTGATTACCCATTTTCTCACCTAAACACTTTCTTACAAATTCCTAATCATAATCCTAATCAAAGATACACCTAAACACAACTCTAAACCATAATTAAAATGCAAGAAATCCATCCCCCATGACTGATGCACATTCGGTCATCTCTCTCCCTTTTATATCACATGTTGAATTGTTTCTCACTCAAAGAATCATGCTTGAGCCATACCTTGTGCCATACCTTGTACCATACCTCACCATACTTTGAGCCATACCTCACCATGCCTCAAGACCACATTATCTCACCTCATGGAACTCATGGGCTGCCCATGAGACTGATGGCCGAAGCCTTCCCCCCTCCTTGTACCTTTCATTTATTTCATTTATCTATAAATAGCTTGCTTGGGTGAACTTGCATCATTTTGGGTTCATTTGCTAAGTGTAAGTTTTCAAAGAGCACTTCAAAGTTTCCTTTTTCTCTCAAGTTCAATTCTTCAAGTTCTTCATCCTCTTCTCTCATCCCAATCTTCAAACCACTAGATAGGGATTTTCTTTCAAGAGTTCTTTCATTTAAAGTTCTTAATCTCTTTATGTGTTCATAGTTTCTCTTGAATCTTTCTAGAACTTCTTTTCTTCTCCTTCTCCTCTTTGTTTCCGGCCATGAGGCTTGAAGATCAAAGGAATGAGAGCTTGATGATGAGGTTTCATGATGATGTTCATCACTTGAACAATCTCTAAAGCTTGATCTTTGTTCTTGAGTTAAAGATGTTCTTAGTTTTTCTTCTTGAATCCTTGAAAACCTTTCACTTTGAGGATGTTTTAAAATGGTTACATGAACTCCATGATGAGGACTCATGATGTTGGTGCTAATGCATCATCAAGATCATGGTCTCTAGAGTTTCAAATGTTTCCTTTTCCTCTTAAAAGTTTCGGTTCCTTTTCCTTTTCTCTCTTCACATTTTCGGCCATGATGGCCATTAAGGTTCACAATGGCTTGATGATGAGAGCTTCTAGATGATGACTATGTGTTAATCACAATGAGGCCTCTAGAGCTTGAGTTTTAATAAAAATGTTATTTATGTCTACATTTCAAGAAAAGAAACTTTGTGTTTTAAAGAAACCTTGAGGTTCACTCTTGTTTTTACTTTACCTTGACATGATAAGTTTGGGTTGAGGTTTAAGTTCCTCTAAAGTCTTGTATGAGGTCTAATAAGAAATAAAATGGACTAGCATTCATATTTAAATTCAAGCTTATGCATTACATGTTTAATTTGAGCTTTGCATTCATATTTAATTTCCAAGCCATCACTTAAAGTTAAAGGCTAAAGAATGGAGTGCATCTCATATTTATATTTTTGTCTTGCATATTTACCTTTCATCACTAAAGAATGTAAAGATTTAAAATAAGGACTTGCACTATCACCTAACTAAATCTCAAAGCCTTTCTATTTCGGCCTTAAAGTTGATTGTTGCTGGGCCTAGAGCACTAAAATAAAGAAATGAACTTGCATATTTATATTTTAAAGTTTTGCATATTTATATTTCAAGTCTTGCATATTTAATTCAAGCTTTGCATATTTATAATTCAAGTCTTGCATATTTACTTTAAGCTCTCACTTTATTTCGTAATAAAGAATAAAAATGAAGTGCATAGCATGTTTAAAATTATGTCAACACCTAAGAACCTTAGAGCTCAAAGACTTGCCCATTTTATCTCAAGTTAAAGTCTAGTGTGGAGGCATTCTTTGAATGCATAATCTCGGCCAAGTAGTGATGATAAACTTGGAATGAGTTTCATCTAGCTACAAGGGCCAACAATCTAAGTTTTAAGATTCTCTTTAAAACCTCATGAAGTTTACAAGATTAAGACCAACAAGGTTCTATGAATTTAACTCTCTTTAAGGAGGGATCAAGTGGTCACCGACCTAAGGATGTTTTAGCCTCTTTTACAAAATAAATTGGTTTGCAAAAGAGTTTTAAAGGTTCTAAATTGGTTCCAAGAGAAACTAGCACCTTATATGCCTTAGAAACATCAAGTTATGCACCTTCTTGGGGACTTGGTGTTTCGGCCTTGTCATGATGAGTTTGTTGTTGTGTGATGATGTTTTGATGTGTTATAATGTGTGGAAATTATGTATAATGAGGTAGGAACACTTCTATGCATGTTAAAAGAGAAACTAGCTTTCTAGGAAAAATCGTAAAGTCAAGATTTAGCATAGTTTTAATCCATTTTACCTTTGGACACTGCCTAAACTGTTTCAATGGGAATATAATCAGATTAGGATTGTTTAATCATGAAAAATTTGGTTACAATTGAAGTAGGATTGAATTTTAGCACCTATAGGGAAACTAGTAACTAGAAAACCGTAAAACCGTAATTCTAGAACTCCTAGAACATTTAATTTTTAGAATCTGTCCAGCAACCTTTTAATGAAGAGAACATGGATTATAATTAGTTCCTAGACATAGGGATGTCTCATAATTGGTTTAGGTCAAACTTATAGCACCTTAGGAGAAGACAGAACCAAGAAAAGGTCTAAAACGTAAGTTCTAGAACCCCGTAATTTTGAGTTTATGATTCTGCCCCTAAGGAATGATGTTGTTCAGATTTAATAGAGAGCATAAATAATAATGAGATCTATTAGAAGAGAACCCTTAGGTGCATAAAAGGTTGATAGAAGATGATAGGTTAACTACATTACAAGTTTAAGGCCCGTAAGGGTCAGAGCATAAGATACCGTAGGACCAAGTGTATAACGAATCTTTAATGTTGCTTATGAAAGTATGAAGATGATTATGTGAATGCATGAAATTATGATGAAGGATGCATGTTTGATTGACTCATGTGGCATAAAGAAGAATTCGGAAGAAATCCGGCATGCTGCAGTTATGCCGCTGAATTTCTGACAAATTCAAGGACTCAGAAAGTTTTTGAAAACCTATGAAATTTTTATGAGGTACTAAGATGAGTTCTCGGATGACACCGGTTCGGCCGAGCACCTCCAGAGAACTCATGTGACATCGGTACCAAGATGAATTCTTAGGTGACACCGGTTCGGCCGAGCACGCCCAAGAAATGCCCCCTAGCCCGTACTGGATAAGTTGGGATTATGTTTATGATTATGTTATGCTTATCGGGATTGATAAGTAAGAACTAGTGATGACTAGTTAAGGTATGAGCTCATAACCTAGAGATGTGACACGTTCTGGGTGACACCGGTTCGACTGATCACCCCCAGGGCGTTTGTCTTTTAGGGTGGCCTATGAGAAAGTTATGATGATTATGTCACAAAGAGAATTTAACTGCCACTTTATGCCACTATTATGATGTTCTTAAAGATATGATGATTATTCTTGCATTAAGTAGAGCCATGCATACATTCTTTAATATGATTGCATCCATGTCATTAAGATTCATGCTAAAATGAACGGATCTTAGCTAATTATGTTTTAGAACCTAAAAATGGATGTTTATGCATGCTCACTTATTTTGTATAACTAAACCCAAGGTTCCTGAGGACGTAGATGATGACACCTAGGTAGTAGGAGACCCTACTGAGATTCTTTAGCAAGATTCTCACTCCCTCTATCTCTTTCTTTCCGTCACGTCTTCAGATGGCGACGTTCGTGGTTTTCGTGGACACCCCGATGTAGGAGGTGCACTATGACCGGGATCACGGGTCATATCATTTTGAGGGACAATGCACGGTGCGAGTCTTCATGTTCGTAGGATGTCCCTTCGCTCACCCCGTGCATACCCATCGCTTCTCCCCGACAGCACCCTACGGCGACGACGAGCGGGTTTTTGAGCACGTGCGTACGCATAACGAGAGAGTGCTCCGCATGCACACCACCGCCTCAGCCATGCGTGACTATCCCAATTATGTGCCCCAGACCTACTTCTCGGAGACCGACCCGTCCAAGGACCCGCCTACCCATCGGTATAGCGAGAGCTCCGCCCCCACTCCACCACTGATGAGGGAGGGCAATGAGGATACCGTGACTCAGCCACGGCTTGCACGACGACCGGAGATGCGGCTGCATCGCGGGGGTCACTCTCGATCCCCGTTCCACCTCTTTACGCCCGAGGAGCTCGCCTAGTTTCCCGGATATGTGCCTCGCTCGCGAGATGGACGTTAGTAGGAGGTGACATACAACCGATGGAGTACCTGGGTAGAGCACACA
This sequence comes from Dalbergia cochinchinensis, assembly GCA_031216125.1. Lineage (NCBI taxonomy): Eukaryota > Viridiplantae > Streptophyta > Magnoliopsida > Fabales > Fabaceae > Dalbergia > Dalbergia cochinchinensis. The sequence goes on along the minus strand of CM062375.1, from coordinate 18,046,691 downwards.
CCACTTAGATGAGGATGGACCTTCTTTTGTTTAAAGGTTATCCCTTTAGTTGCACTTGGGTAGGGGAGTTGCTTTTACGTTTCCATAGTATTTTCCTTTGTATTTTCTTTTAGTTGTATCTGTTTATGATGTATCAAACTAAGCCCCACTCTACACAAGTGGGCATATCATATATTATACAAATATGCAGTTCAATGTTATTATGATGTGCCTTTACTTGCTTATGCCATGTTGCTATGCGATGCTTGCTTTATAACCTTTCGTGCATTATTAATTAACGTGTCATGCGGCTCTCACTTTGCTTTTATAATTCAAAAAAATTTTACCAGTATTTCCGCTAAGTATTTTAAAGTAATAAGGAAGCTATGACGTAACAGACTAATGATTAACCTAATTATGTTCTAGAGTATTGGGTTAAAAATTAGGATGTTACAAAAAGTTTAGAAACCTCGTTCAGAAAGTAAAAAATAGTTTCTAAAGGTTGACTCAGAAATCAAGGCAACGGTCTTAAATGAAGATCAAGAATAAAAGGAGATGTTGTGCTTACAAGAAAGGGACTTATGCTCATTACATATGCTGAAATGCTAAAGAAATTTCCTCTCATTTTCTATAAAACTATTACAGCATATAATCAGTTTTATCTTTGTAAAAATATTCTTTCTATGTTTTTATTAGTTAACATCATTCTTCCTAGAAAGAATATATAGAAAGAAGTCATTCAAGTTTTCTAGCTCTGATACTGTTTATCTTACGAAAACTTTAGTGTTTATTAGTTTGACTGATATAACCCAAGCACAACCTTTGTAACCCGATCCGATAGTGATCGCTGAGAGTTAGCTTGGAGAGGCTAGTCAAAGACTATTTGAGTATGACAGTAAAGTGAATTTCTGGTCATTGAGTTAGCTTGAAGAGGCTAAATAAAGACTACTTATGAGTGACAGTAGAGTGAGCTACTAATCACAAAATTAGCTTGGAGAAGCTAGTCAAAGACTACTTGGATTTGATACTAGAGTGAGCTACTGGTCACTGGATAAAGCTCGAGAAAGCTACTCAAAGACTATCTAACATTCTCGAGTTGAGAAAAGATTTTAGTGGAAGTTGTAACATCCTAATTTTTAACCCAGTACTCTAGAACATATTTAGGTTAATCGTTAGTCTGTTACTTCATAGTTCTCATTTATCTTTGAATTGCTTAGCGGAAAATACGGGTAAATTTTTTTTTGAAAAACAAAGGGAGAACCGCGTGATGCGATAAGCAGTGAACTATGTATGGTAAACAAATGTCTCACAACATCATAACATAAGGCACACCATGAGTAACACTGAAGATCATCTCATATATATATAATTTGCCCACTTATAAGTGTGGGACTTAGTTTAGTACAGGGGAAATGCATAAAAGAAAATACAACATAAAACATGAACATAATCTACTCCCCTACCCGAGTGCACCTAATAGGATAACTTCTAACCAAAAGAAGGTTTATCCCCATCTAAGTGGTGTGTGCTCTAACTGGGTACTCCATCGGTCGATCGTCACCTCCTACTGACGTCCGTCTCGTGAACGAGGCAAGTATCCGGGAAACTGTGCGAGCTCCTTGGGCGTAAAGAGGCGGAACGGGGATCGAGAGTGACCCCCGCGGTGTGGCCGCATCTCCGGTCGTCGTGCAAGTCAGGGCTGAGTCACGGCATCCTCACTGCCCTCCCTCATCAATGGTGGAGAGGGGGCAGAGCTCTCGCTATACGGATGAGTAGGCGGGTCCTCGGACGGGTCGGTCTCCGAGAAGTAGGTCCGGGGCACGTAATCGGGATAGTGTACAATTTTAATATATAGAGATTAATTTCTATGCAGTGATAGTGTACAATTTTTTTATATTATTATTTAATTATATATTATTATATTAGTAAAAGTGGTTAAGCCTCATATCCACTATTTGAAAAGTCATGTAAATAGTATGATTTAATTGGATGATAGTGTAAAAAAATTTTACACTATTAGTACATAAAAATTGGACTCTTAAACATAAATATATAAGCCTACCAAATAAATTTTAGTCTATCATTTTTCACTCGTGGGTCATTTTAGTCCCTAACTTTTAAAATGAGTCGAATTAGTTTCCGATATTGCAAAATGTGAGTCATATTAGTCCCTCAATTCAATCTTACTTAATAATTTATTAATTAAATAATGATAAGTAACCTTAAGTGATATGTTGATATACCATATGTCATCTAAAGTAAAATAAAATTTAAAATGACTTATTTTAGTGTTTAAAATTATACAAAATAAGTCATGTAAATATTTATTTTATGTCATAAAATGACTCTTTTGTGTAATTTTAAATATCAAAATAAGTTATTTTAAACTTCCTTCTACTTCATATGACACATGGTATGATAAGATATCACTTAACATTGTATATAATCATTTAATTGATAAAATGTTAAATAAAAGTGGAACAAAAGACTAACTTAATTTATATTTTATAATGACGGGGACTAATTTAATTTATTTTAAAATTTAAAAATTAAAATAATTCAAAAATAAAATATTAGGAACTAAAAATGAGTATTAACTATTATATTTTCAAATGTGTCTCTTACCTCGCTTACTTTCTTGCGATAGTACTATGCAACCTACTCATCACCTCATCAATAAATCGGAAGTAAGCACGCCTCCAACTTTTTCTCAACAATAAACTTCCAATCACAGCCCAAAACCCAGTGGCAAAGCCGAGTGCTATCACCAAGTAAAACCACAGTTTCTCTAATCTACCCTCTTTGTCACCGCCATCTTCGTTGACATGTTGGTAGTCACCAGCAGGACACTGATTTGGCAGGGGAGCCCCACAGAGAAATGGGTTACCAATGTAAGTCAAAGGATCATCAAGCACCGAAAGCTGATTTCCTTTGGGAATCTGTCCTGAAAGGTTGTTGTAGGAAAAATTTATGTAGCTCAACCAAGTTAAACTAGACAGGCTTTCTGGAATTGGGCCTGTGAGCTGGTTGTTAGACACATCAAAAGATTCTAGTGACATCATGTCCCCTATCCTTTCAGGGATTTCTCCTGACAAAGAATTGTGTGATAGATTCAGGCCTTGCAGTGCAGTGAGGAGAGCTATCGGTTCTGGAATCAATCCACTCAAACTGTTCTTTGACAGGTCCAAGTTGGCTACCAGTCTTAGATTTTTGGTGTAGACAAGATCTCTTCCTTTTAAGACCTGCATGAGTTCTTGTTCATACCACAGTCTATCTGTCTCATTTGATTTCTTTTCTGAAATCATTCCTGTGAGGTTTCCAATGCAGTGAGGGATTGATCCCTTTAACTTGTTGCTGGAAAGGTCCAAGATTTGCAGTGCAGAAAGTTGACAAAATTCTACAGGAATGTGTCCATGGAACTTGTTATGTGGTAGCCTAAGAATTTGCATTGAGGGAAAAGTTTCCCCGATCCATGAAGGTATAACACCGGTCATGTGATTCTCTCCAAGATCTAGAAGTAGGAGTTGCTTTGAATTTGTCAAAGACGATGGAAACTCCCCTTGAAGACTGTTATTACTCAAATGAAGCCATGCCAAGTTGGGCAGAGTACCCAAGGAGCTTGGAATAACACCTGACAATTTGTTGGATGACAAGTTAATGTCACTCAATACTTGAGTAGCACTCCAACAATTCGGAATCTCACCAGATAAATTGTTTTCTGAGACGTCAAGAATATACAAGGAGTCCATTTTGCACAATGAATTGGGAATGGAATCATTTATGAGGTTCTCCCCAAGAAGCAACTCAGTAACATTGGGTAATCTTTCAGCAATATTTTCGGGAAGTGATCCAGTGAAATGGTTGTTGAAGAGGTTCAAGAAGGAGAGTTGCTGTGGCAATTTTATTTCAGAAATCATGCCCTCCAAGTGGTTAAAGGACATGTCTAAGTTGTGCAGGTTCACAAGCTGACCGAAACTTTGAGGAATGTTCCCATTTAAATTATTTACAGAAAGATAGAGGGTTTCCAATTTTGAAAGTTGACCAAGATTTTGAGGAATAGCTCCACCCAGAATGTTTCTTGAAAGATCAAAATATTCAAGGCTTAAAAGCTGGTCAAGACTTCTAGGAATAACACCATGAAGATGATTAGAAGAAAGATCTAAGGTATTTAGGTTGACAAGTTGTCCAATACATTCAGGAATAGAGCCATTCAATCCATTATTGGAGAAATACAAGTACTTTAGATTGACAAGATTTGTTATATTGCAATGAAGAACCCCGCCCAAATGATTGAAAGAAAGATCTAGGTAACTTAGGTTTTTAAATTGCCCAAGAAAATCAGGAACAGTTCCGTTCAAACGATTGTGAGCAAGGCTTATATGTCTCAAGTTTGGCAATTTTCCTAAAGAAAAAGGAATTGGACCATAGAATAAATTTGACTCAAGTTCAAGGACTTCCAGATTTTCAAGTTCCCCCAACCATGTTGGCAGAGGATAATTTAATTTATTGTTACTCAAATACAGTTGCTTCAAATGATACCTGGTGCACCGAGTATGAATATAGCCAACGAGTGCATCTCCTTGAATCTCATTTCCTGATAAATCCAATGTTTGCAGATGACAACAGTTTCCCAGAATCGATGTTAGAGAACCCTCAATATGAGTTACTTTATTCAATGAAACAGTGAGATGCTGAAGACCCTTTAACTCCCCCAACCATGATGGAACAGAATCAAGATTGTTTAGGGAAAGGTCAAGCAATGTCAAGGAAGTAAGATTTTGAAGTGTTGAAGGAAATGGGCCATAAAGAGAATTATTTCCAAGATACAGAATAGCAAGGTTATTAGCATTACCCAACCAAAATGGTACTGAATTCAGGTTGTTTTCAGTAAGGTCAATAACCGCGAGGGAACTCATATTTTGCAAAGTATCAAGAAATGGAGCTTCAAGCCCATTCTCAGCGAGATTGAGGGATTGAACTCCAGTGAGATTTGTGGGAGCAGCAAATTGATGATGATTGTGCAACTGGTTTAGACTGCAATTCATCAAGTCTATTTCTAACAAAGAGGGAAGCATGTTAAGTGCCTGAAATAAATTCTGTGCCTTCCCCAGATAAACATCGCTCATGTAAAGGTGTTGCAGTGATGAAAGTTGAGAAACCCAAGAGATATCATCAGCATACAAATCATTGAAACTGAGATCAAGATAGAACAATTTTGTGAGGTTTCCAACATTATGGGGGATTCTCCCACCAAAATGAGCATCAGAGAGAATAAGGACCTGCAATTGCTCCAATGATTGGATGGAAATTGGTATTGGGCTGCCATGGAAATTGTTTCCACTCAAGTCCAAATGACTCAGATACTTCAACTGCAAGAGAGAATGATGAACACGTTGAGCATGAAGAATGTATTTGTAGAAGGAACAGTTTGATGATTGATCACATGGATTTTTCAGATCAAGCAAGACAACACGTCCAGTAATATTGTTGCAACCTACACCTTCCCATTGGCAGCAATCATTTCCTTCCCAGGAGGAAAGCCTGAATGATGGATCTTTGAAGCTTCCTTTCAGCTTTAGAAGAGCTTGCCTCTCTTCTTCTAAACAGGTCACTGATGAATGTCCACCCAAACAGAACTCTGGCATTACAGTCAAAAGGAAAGCAGTAGCAAAAGCAAACGATTGATAACTCCCCATATCGAAGTATTAGCAGATGCAACTTTGTTACCTCTGGTGTGTACTGAAGTTCTCGTATAACTTCTACATTGGCAAGACACACACGCACATTATATTTTCAAAGATGTTTACACAAAATTTCGAAAATTTTATGTTTTGAAGAATTCAAACCATTATTTCTCAGTCGAAAGTTTAAAATACGCAATTATATTTTCAAACAACATAAGGTAGTTTGATTATAAAAAATAGTAAAAGGTACAAGTCAATGAATATAATAAAAGCCACATCAGTCGATAAAAAATTATAGATTATAAGTTTTTTCTGATAAAACACTAAAATATTGTGTTTATTCACGGACAACTTGTATTTACACTATATTAAGAAACCGAGAAAAGATCAACTTTCTCACGTGAGAAGAAAAAGTTTTTTCTTATTTTTATTTGTTTTTTCATCAGAAGTTTAAAAATAATCTGGTTGAAACTTATGACTATCGACTATATTTACAAGATTTTAGTTATCACGTGAATTAAAATATCTGAACCTAAAAATATCTTCTAACGTAGCAGCAAAAAAAAAAAAAAAATCTGAGTTCTATCTTCTAAGATATGGTTGAACATGGAATAATAATAATAAAAAAGGGAGATAAGTACGACCTCTATTGTTTAATATCCATCCATCTTTACTTATACACATATTAATAAAATGATTATATAAACTTAGAGTTAAATAAATTTAAGTGTGTTTTATAATATTATCTTTATTACCTACTCTGATATTCTCTCTTATCATGTATAATTTATTCATTAACTCTCCCTTATTTAATAAGAGTTTGAAGAAAAAATAATTAATATTGTCTAGAATTCTTAAAACTATATGTTCTCTATGTTCTTGAATAATTGGTTAGTTATAAATGTTCACTTGAATTAAGAAGATGATCGGTAAAACATCAATATTAGTAGGAATTATGAATAATTTATTAAGTTATCTTTTTTTTTAATACTCTAATTTCCTCTATCTCCATGCACTAGTGAGTCAATAATATTTAATAGAGATATTATTGATAAAAAATAATTAATACTACCTAAATTTTTAAAATAAATAATTATTCAAATTAAAAATTGACAAAATATAATAGTAGTAAAATGAAATTTTATACGTGGAGAAATGGAGAGAATCAATAGTTTGGAACTTTCCATATGCATTGACCTAGTATTTCCTTTTCCTAGCCTTAGCCAACTCATAAATGCGTGAAGCGAACAACTATGAAAATGCTACCCGAGGCGCCACCTGCACGGCAATTCTACTATTTTTTAAGTCAAAGCGTATTTTTTATTGCTACGTTTAAGGGCATCACATCTTGTTCTTGTGAATTCAAACTAATTTGTTCAACATAACTGAAAATACTTAATAAGATTAACTTTGAAATTTAAAATTCAGAGTGACTTTGAACTTCATAATAACATCAAACTAATCTGTTCAAAGCTTTTTCCTTGCACAAAATTCAGAGAGAACTTACCAAAAAAATTAAAAAAAAAATTGATTAATCTTGGATGTCCACCACTAACATTATTTATTAATATACATTAGTGTTTTTTTGTTTTGGTAATAGCAATATGTTGCGCAGCTACGTTGCATAGTCAGACGTATTATGTGAAGATCGAAAAGCTAGAATACGGCTCGTATTATACAAGGAAAAAGTGTCCAATAGCTTGACATATTGCACATGGACGAGCTCCATATACACTTTCCCAAAACTAGGTGAAGCATATCAGAGTATTTTTTGTGTGATTTTTTTTATTTTATTTTGGTGAGTGACTCTAAGGAAAAAAAATGGCCCGGAGATACTATATGCTTGTTTACTATAATTGTGAGATTATTTCAAAGCTCACAAGATGGAGTCTAGTTTTGCTATCAAAATCTAGCACTTATTAGTATTTGTTCATTTATAAATCTTTTTGAGTTTCGTGCAAAATTTTTTCACAAGTTACGAGAAGGAAACAAGTAAATAATCCATATAGTATATCAACTACCCATGTTGATTGCTCAAGGTGCAGTACGGTATAGAAATTGCACCATTGGTACTGATGATAATTTGAGGATGATGTTTGATTGTCATAACCAATTTCTCAACGTCAATGTTATAGAGGTATTTGTAGCTCTAGGAGAGTTGCAGTTGAGCTCTAATGGATCTGCTCTTGTTCAAGCTTTTGATGGATTGTTATTAGCTTAGCATTCCCAAATAATTTCTATGCCAAGGCCAGTGCACAATGAAAACCTTCGAGAAATAAATTAGGAAAATGTGATAAGTGGCCCGACCTTGAGACAACTTACGGTTGAGGTTGGTAGAGAGCTTCCACTAGATAGCCCAATTGCAAGTTATATAATGAGGTGGTTTTTGAAGAGGAGCCAAACAAGGGTAAATTTTTTTTTTCCATGTTATTTTTTAATTAATTTGTTATTTCTTTTATGATATTTGTGGTTAACTTATTATTTAATATTATTTAAATTCCTATCTGAATTATTGCAATATTTTTTTTTTATTTCAATGGGTAACATATGGTTTAAATTCTTATCCATGAATTATTTTATTATTTTTTTAATGAAGAATGTGGTTAACTTATTTTTTAATATTGTTTAAAGTCCTGTTCACAAATTATGTTATTATTTTTTATTATGAAGTATGTGGTTAATTTATTTTTCAATAGTATTGATTATTTATAGTGAATATTATGATATTTTGATTTTAGTTGAAATATTTCGATGTCGCACAAAGATGATGATGTGATGGTGTTAACAATTATAATAGGTATCTCCAGTGGATAATAGTGAGGTGGAGAAGAAACTAGATAAGATGATTGAGTTTTCAAAAAGGATTGTCTCGAACCAATCCAGACAAGCCTTTCCACCTCAAACACCTTGTGGTATTTGCTTTTGTGACACCCATAACACTGATGATGTATGTCCACAGCTATAGGAAGACTTCACTTCAGTTGTTGTTAGCAATGTATTCTCTGGTGGTCCTCATAATCAAAACAACTAGTAAGTGCAGGTAGAAAAGTGTATGACAAAAGGGGTTGAATTGTGCTTTATCTTTCTTTCTTTTCTCATTTATGAAAAACTTGAACAAATACTAGCAAGTGTAAATTTGAAATGCAGCAGAAATAACATTAGTAGACATCAAAAAGTTACTTTCAAAACTATGTCAAAGATATGAAAAACACATAGAAGAGGGTTTTCAGAAAACACAAAATAAACAATACTAAGCAGTAAATAAAAAGGATAGTTAAGGAAGGAGAAGATACTGCAGAGGAGTTTTTATACTGGTTCAGCCAGCCTACCTACATCCAGTTCTCAACCATTGTTGAATTCCACTAAAACCTTTCTCAACCCAAGAAAGTTGAATAGTCTTTATAGTGGTCTTCTCAAGCTTTTACTAGCGACTATTAGCTCACTCTACTTTCATACTTGAGTAGTCTTCGACTAGCCTCTCCAAGCTCCGTGACTAGTAGCTCACCCCACTATCACCTTACAAGTAGTATTTGCTTAGCCTCTTCAAGCTAACTCTGTGACGAGCAGCTCACTCTATTATCACTTACAAGTAGTCTTTGCTTAGTGTAACACCCTAATATTTAACTCAACACGCCTAGGACATATTTAAGTTAAGTATTAGTTATTACTCTTTTGTTTCAGTTTTTGATTCAAAACTTCTTGAAAAATACTCTAGTGAAAATATGGGTAAATTTTTTTTTTTGAACTTTAAATACCAAAACGTGAGCCGCACATACAAGATATCTAATGTCATTTATCTTGCCTGTGTAAAAGAGATATTAGAAACAAATAACGGATAAATACATAATACAATCATGGCATAACATAACTCAAATAATAATAACATATCAATAATTGTATCATAATAGTGACGTCTTGTAAACTTAAGGACATCAATATATATCCATCAATAGAATACAAACTGATATATGAAATACAATCACTCTAAAGGCAAATATCCAAAGGAAAGTTATCTTCGTAGCTCTTCGTCCAGTCTCAAGGTAAATCACAAACTACACCATCATTCATGTCTGGAGACGACATGGAAAAGAAAAGGGATGAGAAACTTATGCAAGAATCTCAGTAGGCCTTCCCGACTCTAACACAAGTGTCATCGTCATCGTCCCCAGGAACCTCGGGTTTAATTAAGAAAATGGTAAACATATATATAAGATTCATTTATTAAGTTCTAAATACCATTAGTCGAGGCCCGTATCTTTTAGCATGAATCTTAATGTCATGAATGCAACATATTAGTCATGGATGCATGTCGATATCATAATATCATAAAATTCATAAAACAATGCATATGATATAAAGAACATTATGATCATTATTTCTTACAGGTGACTTAAACTTCTTATTCTCTTTTCCTTGGGGGCCGCCCTATAATTCTCTCTTTTCTCGAGAGTTCTAGGTTATGAGCTCATACTTCACTAGTCGTTACTAGCGTAATCTTATCCCTTTTGATAAGTTAAATTCTCGACTCTTAAGGTACGGGATAGGGGGCATTAGGATCACATTTCATAACCTTTAATTCGGGGAGTCCAAAGGATCACTTCCTATTCGGATCACCTCTCATAACTTTTAATTAGAGGAGTCTAGAGGATCATTTCCATGTGTTTTATGTCACCTTAAATCTTGGCATGATATATATAGATGCAAACATGAATAACTCATCATTAATATTTTATGCTCATAAACTTCACGAACTTATGCATCTCAATGAATCAAACATAACTGTAACATGCCATAAATCAAATCATATAAACATGCATCATATTTCATTGCATATATCCATAAGTCATATAAATCTCAATATATGAACATAGCCATCACAAGATATCAATCACATTCATCTCATCAAATTATCAACATTTACGTTTAAGTCCCAAAGAGTCAAATCACAATTTCTCAAAGGTTACAGGTCAAAACGTAATTACCCCTTTTTAACATCTACTCATAAATTAAAGACCTTTAACTTTAACCAATACATTTCAAGAGACATATAACTATCAGAAACCATTCAAACTCATAATAAAAACCTTTTAAGGCCATAGACTAAATTTAACATATTTTAAGGGTCAAAGTACAAAGTTACTTATTTTTAACACTTAAAAAGCCAATACTTCTAAAACTTTCTCTAAACATCATAAATGGTATTCTAAACACATATACACATCAGATATCATTATTTACTCTAATTAAAATCTTTTGAATCAAAAAAATTACATAATTGATAGTTTAGGACACAACTTTATGCATTTTATGAATCGGTCAAAACTAATACTTGTAATTATTCTTTTTAACCTCTAAGATACCAAAAACAATTTATACATCAAATATTAATAATTATAATGTATATAAACCATAAGATCAGTATTAAATTAGTGAGGAATTAATCTAGAAAATTCATTGTCTAAAGCTTTATAAAATTACGATTTTGATCATTTCTAATTATTAGTTTATCTCAAAAATGCTAAAAACAATTCTTACATCAATTATAAGTAATTTATACACATTCAAACCTTCTAAAATAAAATTCTAACTATTTTATTTAAATCAGGTCAGTAACATAATTTTTAAATCAAAAAGCTTGATAAAAGCACAATCTATAACATCTTTGGATTTCTAACTCTAACAAGAATTATTTAAGTAATTTAAAGACAAGATCAAAGCCTTAAAAATAAAATAAATGAATCTTAATACCAAGAACATCAAGAGGCTGAAATTAACTTAAAATAAGAATTCCTATTTAAGATTAAAGAGGTAAGTTTTAAGCTTTTAGAGATTTAGGTGATAGCAAGAATCATAGATAAACTATGTAATCCATTTTTAATCTTTATCATTATAAGGTAATAACTTGGAAATATAAACATGATATGTAATACTTCAAATATAAATATGAAGATGCAAGTTTATTTTTAGATCTTCAAAGTTTAGTGATAACTTGAAACATAAAGTGCATTACTTGAAATTTAAACATGGGAATACAAATTCATATTATTATCTTCAAGATTTAAGATGATGAACTTGAAATTAAATATGATTATACAAGGCTTGAAATTTAAATATGATGTGCAAGAACTTGAAACATAAATATGGATGCTAGTTCATTTTTATATCTTGTTAAGCTTAAAACTCAAAACATAGCAATTCCTTTATTAATCTTTTAACATCAAGAATTAAACTTTGGGCTTTAGAGTTCATTTAAATGATGTATTCACAACCACCACCATGATTCCTCATCATCAAGCCATGGTCATAATCAAATCATAAAAATAAAAAATATAAAGAAAGAACAAGAGAAAGAACATGAAATAAAATCCCTACCAAGTTGTTTCTTGTTATCAAAAGATAATGCTTGATCTTTAGAGAAGTTAGCAGAAGAAAATATGTCCTTGATATGTCCTTGAAATTCAGCCAAGATTAGAGCAAATGGAGGAAGGATTTTTCTTGTGTTTTTGTGTTTGATAATGGAAATGTTATGTGTTTAGGAGTTGATTTATGGTTAGAATGTGTATGCTTGAGGTTTAGAACTCGATTAGAGGTTGGGAATGGAGTCTCTTGAGTGTGAATGAGGAAGAAGAAGAAAGCTTGAAGTATTAAGAGAATTAGAGAACTTTGAGCAAACTTTGAGTAAGAAAACTATCAAGTAAGAAAATGCTAAGGCTAAGAATGTTTGTGTGTGCATTTTGGCAATGGAAGAGCTCATATTTATAGGCCAAGGAGGGCTGTATGGCAGCTGCCTTGTGGTTGGAAAAATGGAGTTTTTGGTTCATTTTTCAATTAAAGAAAACATGGAAAAGAATGCTTTTATTCTTGTAATAATTTGGTTCATGCATAATGGATGAAAACACTAAAATATGATGCTAATGGGAGACATTGTTACTGATCACATCATGGCTGAAATGGGTGGGTTTTCTTTTGAATAAACATAGCCAAAAATAATACAAAAGAAAGCTGAAGGTATGGTGTTATGGTTGGAAATGTTTCTTTGTTGGAAAAATAATTAAAATATGGTGAAAAGGAGACAAGTTGGCCACTGGTTTCTGATTCCTTTAGGATCAGATTGGTAATGTTTTACAAGTGGTAAATCATGTATTAGATGTGTATTTACTTAGGTAAAAGATTAGGAATTGATAGATTAGTGAAAATGGTAAAAGGTTAAGTGTTTAGGTCAATACAAAACAAGGTAAAAAGAGAAATCATATACTAGTAAATGAGGTTAATTTCAAATGAGTAAAAAATCAATTTGTAATATAGGTTCTAAACTTAGGATAAGAAAATGTAAATATACAATATTTTACCTAAACCGAAATCTTAACTTTGATCTCAATTATCACTAATTTTATGAGCTTTCATAATTAAGGAAAGATAATTTAATTTTACCTTAGATAATTTTAGACTCTAGGTAATTTTAGACTCTAATTACCTCAGTAATTATTTTTAACCTTGGGTAATTAATTTTAAACTCAAGGTTAATGAATAAAATCAATTTGAGTTCAAATATAGCTTTAATACTATCTTAATTACACAAGTAAACCTATTTACCACAACTAGGGGTAGAAAGGTAATTTCACGTAAAAACTCTCTGTAAATACTGGACAATCTCAAATCATACTTGAAATAGTCATTTTGAACCTTTGGGTGAAAACCGAATTCAAAGATCATATAATTTCACAAAAAATTACTGCAGGGGTAAAACGGTAATTTTACTTACGATAAAAATTGAGAATTGAAATTTTTATCTCTAAGGCACATATAATCCCCATCAGGCATAAAATTAACCCATCAAAGATAATTTAGATTGGTTATCCTTGATTTCTAGGTAAAAACGACCTCAGGGGCATTTTGGTCATTTTACATGTATAGAAAAATCGGGGTTTGCGATTTTCGTACGAATCGCTAATCAAGTCTCCTATGATGTTTCTCTAATGTCATATTTCTTTATTGAGAATTATTTGACCTCGAATTACGTGTAAAAATTACCTAGGGGCATTTTAGTAATTTTTTACATAGCAGTAAAAATTGGGGCGTTACACTTAGCCTCTTCAAGCTAACTTAAAGTGATCATTATCGGATCGGGGTTACAAAGATTTTTGTTTGGGTATGAACACTCAAACTAACTAACTCTCAAGTTTTCATGTGATAAACAATAACAGAGCTGGAAGACTTGAGTGATTTCTTTCTATCTATTCTTCTTAGGAAGAATGTATGATCTATTAAAAACGTAGAAAGAAGATTTTTACAAAGAAGAAACTGATTACAAGTAGTAATAACTTTACAAAGAATGCAGGGAAATTTCTTTAGCATTTTAGCACAGTATTTCAGCCAAAGTCCTTATCATTGTAGCACATCATCTCCTTTTATACTTGATCTTGATTTATGATTGTTGCCTTGATTTGTTTCCTAAGTGACACGTGTTAATTTTCTTTTTGTCTTGGAAATACAGTCTAGAGGAGAAGCTCGACATTGTCAGAGTAGTTGCAGAAACTATTGTGTAATAGAGGTTTCTGAGTTCTCCTTCAGAAACTACTTTTTACTTTCTGAATGAGGATTCTAAATTTTTCCTTCTAGAAGCTAGGATAGTCTACCAAGTTAGCAGAAGAGATGTCACGTCATTCTTTGATTAGTTTTGACTTTAAATTTGAATTTCAAAATTTCCTCATTTTCCAATAAAGTGCATCATTTATAGTGAAACATGCTTTCTGAACTATTCAAAATTCTCTCTTTTTCCAATGACATTTTGTACTGAGGCTTTCTGAAGTGTTCTGGAGTTAAAAATCTCCCCCTTTTGATGACGACAAACCAAATTTTAGAAAATCTTTTGAAGAGATTTTGAAAGAAATATATTACAAGATGAAAAGCTTGATAAACTAATTTTCTTTCAAAATACATATGATATGATTTTCAAAGTGTAACACCCTAATTCTCTTAAGAAATTAAATGAGGTTTATTAATGAGAATTTTAAGATTTTGATAGATGTAGAAATGATAAGAAGGATTCAAGGAAGCAAAAAAAAAAATGTGAATAACATTTTGCGGGCCTCGCAGGCTTGTCGGGACAGCCGAAATCCTAGAATTGGATCCCGGAGATGCCCAAAATTGAGAAATTGTGTTATTATGGTTAGGAATAGGTACAATTAAAGATTTTATACCCTAAAATATTTTTCGGGCAATGTTTGATTGCACGGGTACACTGTTTCACCCGTTCGGTGAAATTTTGGTGTGTGATTTCTAACCCCGAAAGCTAATTACATCTCTACAAAACAAATGAACCTATCTTTTAAAATCAAATAAATGGCCAAGATTCAATCTTGAATTACAAGATTGAATCACAACCATTCATTTTACTTTATTGGATGATAACTATCTAAATATATATATAATATTCATATCTTTACTATAAGTGATAAACATGACCAATTAGCTTATTCAAGAAGCTGATTTTTGGCTAGCCCAAGGAGAGAGAACTTAGCTTCCTTCCTCCATAGCCAAGAGCTTCATCTTGGTTTTGATTTTCATATATACTAGCCTAGAGTCCTTAAAATCAAAACTTTCCTTCATCAAAGTTGTTCTACACCTCAAACTCTACAATTCTAATTGATCAGAATTCTAATTCTCCATCAATTTTCACCTTGGTCCCTCACTCCTCATTGCCTAAGGGAGGTTTGGTGTGTGATTAGGAGCTCTCAAGGTGAAGGGAGGTCAAGTAGGGCACTTTTGAAGCAAGGAACTCAAAAGCTCTCAAAGTAGGGTTTATTTGCTCTCTTTTGTTTCAAAATTTATTCTAAGAAGTTCTTGCTAGTTCTGCCCGAAATTTTTGATTTTTTTTGGTTAATAATATGTTGATATTGACGTACTAATTTTGGTGGGGTGTTTGGTGTTGTGGAAAAAATCACTTTTATCACAAGAGATTTTGAATTGATTTGCTGAATTTTCGGATTTCAACAAGGTAGGATTTGTGCATGAATTTTCTAGTACAATTGTGTTTATTTTTATGAGCTATAAAAATTATAGGTTGAAGCTAACATCCTAAGGAAGCTCTGAAAAATTTTGTGGTGCATGATAAATACTTTACTCCCTGAGAAAAATCAAGAACCGAATTAGTACTCATGCTGACTAGATTTCTGAATCTGAAGTAGGAAAATTGTATGATTTTATTATCATAGTAAATGAGTGATTTCTCTTTTGAAATTTTTATAGCGGGTTAACAACATCTCAAATTGTACCTGTAAATTTTATCTTGGGTTGATTCCATCATATGATAAATTTAAAAATTAGGAGAACCCTGGCCTAGGCTGTGAAAAGGTGTGCTGTGGCCACTAAATTTGTAAAATTTAGTGACATGGTTATAGAAATCCTATTGTTGTGAAAATTTTACAGCGTCTGGAGGTGTCATAGAGAATTTTTCTGACTCTTGAATTGGTAGTTTGATATGGAAATTAATTTTGAATTCTAGAGTGATAAATCTGCTAATTGCTGAAAATGGTAAGAATGCCTTAAGCTAATGATAAAATGGCTTTAGATGCAAGTATATACCATGTGAATGCATGTTAATTGTTTAAAAGAAATATTGATGAGATATGGATGAGACTCCAACATAATTGTATGCTTACCTGTGATCTACGTAGATCTTTGAAAAGAGAAGTATACTATGTGATTATTGTGAGGATAAAGGAAAAGAAAAGAAAAATAACATGATTTTTAGTTGTGCAAATTTTTTTAACATACGGGGAAAATAGAAACAAGGCTTGTGTGGTTAAGAGGGGAAGGCAAAAGTAAGAGCTTCCCTAGGAATTTGATGAGTCAATAGACGTATCGACATATAGGAATGAGCTCATGTCCTAGTAATCAATAGTTCTTGTGGAATGACTCCACTACAGATACCACTTGATATGAGATTAAGCCTTCCTTATGTCACTGAAAAGAGATGATTGCACTAAGTTGAATTCCATGAGTTACAAGAGAAAAACACTTGATTATTACCATTTTGCATTCGACTTTATATGAATTATGCACATTAGTATTATGCATATAATTTAGCATGATTAATTCAATATGACTGAATTTACAGATTATATTATGTTCACATTGGAAGGAGTGCCCTACTGAGAATTTTATAATATTCTCATCCCTATGGTTTTATTTACTTTATATTATTCAGATCCAACAGATGCCGTCACTAGTATTTTACCTTGACTCGTCCAGTGGGTGTGGCATTATGATCCTGTTCTCGACTCTCTTTATGTAGTGGGTTACTCGCAAGTTCGTGCTTATGTGTTTTTCTGCCGTTCTTTTAGTACCTCTGTATTTACAACTGATTTTGACCCGGCTTTCCCTTATGATGGTGTGCCTCTCCACTTGGCACATCCTATGATATTTGATGTCCTGCCTGCACCACCAGCACCCCCTCCAGCAGATGATCCCCCTTCCTCCTCGTCTTCAGATTCTGACCCACCTGAGGGTCCTGATGCCCCTGGCAGAGGTGAGGCTATCATACCAATGGCCAATGGTTTTATCTAGTAGGACGTGAGATCTTCAGGGACTCCTGATATGTATATAGCGGTAGTTTAGTACTAGAGCCTTGCTAGCCTGCAGATTTGATCTTATTGAATGTTATGAGGTCCAATTCTGGTTGTATAAAATTTTGCTGGACCTCGACTTTGAGCAAGTTAGACTAGATATTGGAGGTGTTTCTTTCCTTTTTGGTGAACTGAGTTCCTGACTAGCTTAGACATTAACTAGTGGGCTTCTTGGTACGATGTACATATTGTAAACTTAAAAATGATGTTTATATATGTATATACGAGTTTACCCATATAAGTGTCTGAATTATTTGATTTCACTTCTTTCGACTAGTATAGATTATGAAGGTACGTAATACTTTTCTAATTAATGTATTGATACTCAAGTAAAGTATGGTAATTAGGAGGGTGTTACACAGAGAGTCTCAATCTTAAGGTATGATATAGATAGAATCAAAATGCTTCGTTACGTTAAGTGACTAAAATCAAAGCTGTTTTATCTCAATGAATGTAACACCCTAATATTTAACTCAACACACCTAGGACGCATTTAAGTTAATTATTAGTTATTACTCTATTGTTCCAGTTTTTAACTCAAGACTTCTTGAAAATACTTTAGTGAAAATATGGGTAAAATTTTTTTTTGAACTTAAATACCAAAACGTGAGTCGTGCATACTAAATATCTAACATCATTTGTCTTGCCTGCGTAAGAGAGACGTTAGAAACAAATAACAGATAAATACATAGTACAACCATGGCATAACATAACTCAAATAATAATAGCATATCAATAACTATATCATAATAGTGATGTCTTGTAAACTTAAGGACATCAATATATATCCATCAATAGAATACAAACTGATAAATGAGATATGATCACTCTAAAGGAAAATATCCAAAGGAAAGTTATCTCTGTAGCTCCTCGTCCAGTCTCAAGATAAATCACGAACTACACCATCATTCATATCTGGAGATGACACGAAAAAGAAAAGGGATGAGAAACTTATACAAGAATCTCAATAGGGCTTCCCGACTCTAACACAAGTGTCATCGTCATCGTCCCCAGGAACCTCAGGTTTAATTATGAAAATGGTGAACATATATTATAAGGTTCATTTATTAAGTTCTGAATACCATTAGCCGAGGCTTGTATCTTTTAGCATGAATCTTAATGTCATGAATGCAACATATTACTCATGGATGCATGTCAAGATCATATAAATAATATCATAAAATTCATAAAACAATGCATATGATATAAAGAACATTATGATAATCATTCTTACAGGTGACTTAAACTTCTTTATTCTCTTTTTCTTGGGGGTCGCCCTATAATTCTCTTTTTTCTCGAGAGTTCTAGGTTATGAGCTCATACCTCACCAGTTGTCACTAGTGTAATCTTATCCCTTTTGAAAAGTTAAATTTTCGACTCTTAAGGTACGGGATAGGCAGTATTAGGATCACCTTTCATAACCTTTAATTCGGGGAGTCCAGAGGATCATTTCCTATTTGGATCACCTCTCATAACCTTTAATTCGGGGAGTCTAGAGGATCATTTCCATGTGTTTTACGTCACCTTTAATCTTGGCATGATATATAGAGATGCAAACATGAATAACTCATCATTAATATTTCATGCTCTTGAACTTATGCATCTCAATGAATCAAAAATAACCGTAACATGCCATAAATCAAATCACATAAACATGCATCATATTTCATTGCATATATCCATAAGCCATATAAATCTCAATATATGAACATAGCCATCACAAGATATTAATCACATTCATCTCATCAAATTATCAATAGTTACGTTTAAGTCCCAAAGGGTCAAATCACAATTTCTTAAAGGTTACGGGTCAAAACATAATTATTTCTTTTTAACATCTACTCATAAATTAAAGATCTTTAACTTTAACCAATACATTTCAAGAGAGATATAACTATTGGAAACCATTCAAACTCATCATAAAAACCTTTTAGGGCCATAGACTAAATTTAACACATTTTAGGGGTCAAAGTACAAAGTTACTTATTTTTGACACTTATCAATAGCCAATACTTCTAAAACTTTCTCTAAACATCATAAATGGTATTCTAAACACATATACACATCAAATATCATTATTTACTCTAATTAAAATCTTTTGAATCAAAAAAATTACATAATTGATAGTTTAGGACACAACTTTATGCATTTTATGAAACAGTCAAAACTAATACTTGTAATTATTCTTTTCAACCTCTAAGATACCAAAAATAATTTATACATCAAATACTAATAATTGTAATGTATATAAACCATAAGATTAGTATCAAATCAGTGAGGAATTAATCCAGAAAATTCATTGTCTAAAGCTTTATAAAATTACGATTTTGATCCTTTCTAATTATTAGTTTATCTGAAAAATGCTAAAAACAATTCTTACATCAATTATAAGTAATTTATACATATTCAAACCTTATAAAATAGCATTCTAACCATTTTATTTAAATCAGGTCAGTAACATAATTTTTAAATAAAAAAGTTTGAGAAAAGCACAATTTTTAACATCTTTGGAGTTCTAACTCTAACAAAAATTATTTAAGTAATCTAAAGACAAGATCAAAGCCTTAAAAATAAAATAAACTAATCTTAATACCAAGAACTTCAAGAGGCTGAAATTAACTTAATTTAAGTATAAGAATTCCTATTTAAGATTAAATAGGTAAGTTTTGAGCTTTTAGAGATTTAGGTGATAGCAAGAATCATAGATATGCTATGCAATCCACTTTTAATCTTTATCATTATAAGGTGATAACTTGGAAATATAAACATGATATGTAATACTTCAAATATAAATATGAAGATGCAAGTTTATTTTTAGGTCTTCAAAGTTGAGTGATAACTTGAAACATAAAATACATTACTTGAAATTTAAATGTGAGAATGCAAATTCATATTATTATCTTCAAGATTTAAGGTGATGACTTGAAATTAAATATGATTATGCAAGGCTTGAAATTTAAATATGATATGCAAGAGCTTGAACCATAAACAATGGATGCAAGTTCATTTATCATCTTGTTAAGCTCAAAACTTTTAGAGAATTAAACTCTTTAACCTCAATTAATCTTAACAAAGGAAGTGAGCATTGGAGTCCTTGATTATCATGGTTCCACGAACCTTATTTCATGGTCTCATCATTAAGCTCATTAAAAGTTAAATTATAAGCAAAGAATAAGGAAATAACATGAAATAAAATCCCTACCAAGTTGTTTCTTGTTCTCAAATGTTAAAGCTTGATGTCTTAAGAAATAAAGAGAAGAAAATCTCCTCTAGATGATGATGGTAACTTTGGCCAAGTGATGATGGAATGGTGGAAGAATTTTTGTTGTGTTCTTGTGTTTGATAATGGAAAGGTTATGTGTTTAGGAGTTGATTTGTGGTTGGAATATGTATGCTTGAGGTTTAGAACTTGATTAGAGGTTGGGAATGAAGTCTCTTGAGTGTGAATGAGGAAGAAGAAGAAAGCTTGAAGTATTGAGAGAATTAGAGAACTCTGAGCAAACTTTGAATAAGAAAACTATCAAGTAAGAAAATGCTAAAGCTAGGAATGTTTGTGTGTGCATTTAGGCAATGGAAGAGCTCATATTTATAGGCCAAGGAAGGCTGTATGGCTGCTGCTTTATGGCTGGAAAAATGGAGTTTTTAGTTCATTTTTCAATTAAAGAAAACATGGAAAAAGAATGATTTTATTCTTGTAATAATTTGGTTCATGCATAATGGATGAAAACACTAAAATATGATGCTAATGGGAGACATTGTTGCTGATCACATCATGGCTGAAATGGGTGGGTTTTCTTTTGGTTAAACATAGCCAAAAATAATGCAAAAGAAAGCTAAAGGTATGGTGTTATGGTTGGATATGTTTCTTGGTTGGAAAAACAATTAAAATATGGTGAAAAGGAGGCAAGTTGGCCACTGGTTTCTGACTCCTTTAGGATCAGATTGGTGATGTTTTACAAGTGGTAAATCATGTATTAGATGTGTATTTACGTAGGTAAGATTAGGAATTGATAGGTTAGTGAAAATGGTAAAAGGTTAAGTGTTTAAGACAAATCAAGACAAGGTAAAAAGAGAAATCATACACTAGTAAATGAAGTTAATTTCAAATGAGTTAAAATCAATTTATAACATAGGTTCTAAACTTAGGATAAGAAAATATAAATGTACAAGATTTTACCTAAACCGAAATCTTAACTTTGATCTCAATTATCACTAATTTTATGAGCTTTCATAATTAAGGAAAGGTAATTTAATTTTACCTTAGGTAATTTTAGACTCTAATTACCTCAGTAATTAATTTTTAACCTTAGGTAATTAATTTAAACTCAGGGTTGATGAGTGAAATCATTGAGTTCAAATGGAGCTTTAATACTACCTTGATTATACAAGTAAATCTATTTAGTACAACTAGGGGTAAAAAGGTAATTTTATGTAAATACTCCCTGTAAATATTGGACAATCTCAAATCATACTTGAAATAGTCATTTTGAACCTTTGGGTGAAAACCAAATTCAAAGATTATATAATTTCATGAAAAATTATTGTAGGGGTAAAACGGTAATTTTACTCACGATAAAAATTAAGAATTGAGATTTTTAACTCTAAGGCATATATAATCCCCATCAGGCATAGAATTAACCCCTCAAAGATAATTTAGTTTGGTTATCCTTGATTTCTAGGTAAAAATGACCTCAAGGGCATTTTGGTCATTTTACACGTACAGAAAAAATCGGGATTTGCAACTTTCGTACGAATCGTTAATCAAGTCTCCTATGATGTTTTTCTAATGTTATATTCCTTTATTGAGGATTATTTGACCTCGAATTATGTGTAAAAATCACCTAGGGGCATTTTGGTAATTTTTGCTTAGTAGTAAAAATTGGGGCATTACAATTAAGGTTTTGAAAGTTAATCAAAATGATTTCTGAGAGGTATTAGAGCAATTTTGAGAAGTATATGAGCATATAAGCTTTCTAAATAAAGATAGCTTGATTTTTAGTTAGTTTGACTTTTCTGGAAATATGCGTGTTTGAATAAAAAGAGTAATACTTGTGATATTTACTCTTAATGTTGAATCCATACTCAACACATCTTTATCCAAACAAATTTTTGAAACACGATGCAATTTTTTGTGCATAAAAGCATGCAGCATATAAACTTTGCACACAAAGGAAGTTTTTAAAGCTTAAAAGAAATTGATCACAGTTGTATCAGAGCATGTGTCTTAGAGGTTGTGATGTATACGAGAAAGTTTCAAATTTGTGTCAGAGCATATATGTTTATATCATAAAATCTTCAAGATCATGTATGATGATATATATATATATATATTAGAGCACTAATAAAGATGTGTATCAGGGCTATGTATATATCATATCATTAACAGATATGTATCAGAGCTAATCATACAAGTAAAATAGAGCATATGTTTGATATGGCTAAGTATCAAAGTGTGCTAAGACTTATAATGCATACACCATGATCAAGATATATGATTAGCTACTCAAGCAAGATATATCAGAGTAAAATCTTCAAGATCATGTGTGTATATATATATATATATATCAGAGCACTAATAAAGATGTGTATCAGAGCTATGTAAATATCATATCATTAATAGATATGTATCAGAGCTAATCATACAAGTAAAATAGAGCATATGTTTGATATGGCTAAGTATCAAAGTGTGCTAAGACTTATAAAGCATACACCACGATCAATGTAACATCCTAATTTTTAACCCAATACTCTAGAACATACTTAGGTTAATCGTTAGTCTGTTACTTCATAGTTCTCATTTTTACTTTGAAATACTTTAGCGGAAAATATGGGTAAATTTTTTTTGAAATACAAAGTGAGAGCCGCGTGATGCGATATATCATGTAACGATCAAATCATACGTCTCATAACATCATAGCATAAGGCACGACATGAATAACACTGAATATCATTTCATATATATATAACTTGCCCACTTATAAGTGTGGGGCTTAATTTAGTACAAGGGAAATGCATGAAAGAAAATACAACATAAACATAAACCACCCCCCTACCTGAGTGCATATAATGGGATAACCTCTAAACAAAAGAAGGTTTATCTCCATCTAAGTGGTGTGTGCTCTAACATGGGCCATCCACAACCTCCTATTGGTGACTATCCCTCGAGCGCGGTACGTAACCAGGAAACTGAGCAAGCTCCTCCGACGTGAATAGACGGGACGGGGCCCGGAAGTGACCTCCACGACGTGACCTCATCTCCGGTCGTCGTGCAAGCCTCGGCTGAGTCACGGAAGGCTCACTACTTTCCCCAAGGTCCATGGGTATGGTAGGGGAAGATCCCTCGAAGGGTACCTGGGTTGCTGAATCCTCGGAAGGATCCGTCTCCGAAAAAGACGACGGGCAACGGGGCACATACTGGGGGTAGTCTCGAGCGACGGACGTGGATGGTGGGGTACGGCGAAGCCTCTCCTCTAGGGGACGTGCGCGCTCGAACACCCGGTCATCGCCAAAAGGTGAGATGGGGGAGAAACGATGGGAATGTACAGGGGGAGTGAAGGGTCGACCCATGAATATAAATACTCTAACCGTGCATCGACCCACAAAATGGAATGACCCGTGGTCCGGGTCATGGTGCACCTCCCATGTCGGCGTGTTCATGAACACTACGAACGTCGCCATCTGAAGACGTGACGGAAAGAAAGAGATAGAGGGAGTGAGAATCTTGCTAAAGAATCTCAGTAGGGCCTCCTACTACCTAGGTGTCATCATCTACGTCCTCAGGAACCTTGGGTTTAATTATACAAAATGACTGAACATGCATTAAGTTCATTTTAAACTTTAAAATATATTTTATCCAAGGTCAATTCATTTTAGGATGATCTTCATGTCATGAATGCAACATAATAGAGGATGTATGCATGGCACTACCTAATGCACATACATAACACATAACATCGAGCCTCATCATACTTAGTGGCATAAAGTGGCAATAATAACATTCATATGGGACAAACTTAGTGACATAATCATAATCATGAAACATCTCTTCCTCATGGGCCACCCTAAAAGACAATCGAACTGGGGGTGCTCGACCGAACCTGTGTCACCTAGAACATGTCATACATCTAGGTTATGAGCTCATACCTTAACTAGTCCTCACTAGTTCTTACTTACCACTTAACGATAAGCGTATCATAAATCATAAATCCCGACTATCTGAGTACGGGTTAGGGGGCAATTCTCTTAGGGGTGCTCGGCCGAACAGGTGTCCCCTAAGAGTATAAAATGGTACTGATGTCACATGAGTTCTATGGAGGTGCTCGGCCGAACCGGTGTCATCCTAGAACCCATCTTAGTACCTTAATTTTCAAAATCTCTTTAAGTCCCCAAATTTGTCGGGAATTCGGCGGCACGATGGCATTACCCCGAATTCCTTCCAAATTTGCTTTATGCCACATAAACATATATCCTCATGAATTCATCATATGAATAACATCATCATCATTTATATAACACATGCATCATCATAGAACTTTCAACCGTTTATCCTTACGGTAGCTTATGCTCTTACCCTTACGGGTCTTAATCATGAGATATGGTTCTCTAACATCCGTCGCTCATATTTTATGCACCTAAGGGTTCATAATTTAAACATCATTCATCATCCTCATGTTCACACTTAAATCTGAATAGCATAGGGCAGAATTCCTAACTTGTGATTACGGGGTTCTAGAACTTACGATTTAGACCCTTTCTTGGTTCCGTTTTCGCCTAAGGCGCTATGAATTAAATCTAAATCAATTATAAGCATTCCTATGCTTAAAGACTAATTATTAATCAAGTTTATCATGTTGTAGGGGTGCTGGACAGAATCCAAAAAAAATAAATGTTCTAAGAGTTCTACTTTGCATTTTTACGGTTTTCTAGTTACTAGTTTCCCTATAGGTGCTAGAATTCAATTCTAACTCAAATGATACCAAGTTTTTCATGTCTAAACAATCTAAATCTGATTATGTTCTCATTAAAACAGTTTGGATAAGTTCCAAAAACAAATGGGTCAAAACTATATTAAATTCTAGCTTTACGGTATTTCTAGTTAGCTAGTTTCTTACCTATTATGCATAGAATCACTTCTACATCATCATATGATATTTTCACACATTCTAGCACACCAAAACATCATCATACAGCATTACACTCATCATATCAGAACCGAAAACTTTTAGCTTCAGTAAAGGATTTAAATTGACATTTATAGGTACATAAGTTGACTAGTTTCTCTTGGAATCAATTTAGAATTTCTAAAACTCTTTGCAAATCATTTTAATTCATCAAGAGGCTAAGAGAAGCCTTAGGTCAATGACCAAAAAATATATTTCATCTCCTAAAAGGGAATGAAGTCATATCTCATGACAACATAACCTTGAAAAGGTTTGTAAAGCTTTAAGGAAAACTTAGAACATAGACTATTGGTCCGTGTAGCTAGATGAAAACTCATTGCAAGTCCATCATCACTACTTGGCCAAAAATATGCATTCAAAGGATGCATTTACTTTGAACTTTAACTTGAAATGAAATGGGTAGGTCTTTGAGCTCTAGGTTGTTAAGTTGTGACATAAACTAAACGTGCTCATGCTTTTCATTTTAATCTTGCTTACAAAATAAAGTGATGACTTAAATTAAATATGCAAGGCATAAACTTAAACGTGCAAGCTTGAAAGTAAATATGCGAGGCATAAACTTAAACGTACAAGCTTGAAAGTAAATGTGCAAGATTCAATTCTTTATTTTAGTGCTCTTGGCCCAACAACAATCGACTTTAAGGCCGAAATAGATAGGCATTCGAGAAATTAATTTGGTGATGATGCAAGTTCAATTTTTTTGTTTTAGTGCTCTAGGCCCAACAACAATCGACTTTAAGGCCGAAATAGAAAGGCTTTGAGAATTAAATTAAGTGATGATGCAAGTTCCATTTTAATCTTTATGTTCTTAGGTGATAGCTTGAAAGTAAAGGTGCATAACAAGAATGTAAACATGAGTGCAAGCGTAAGATAAATTATGCAAGTTCATTTAATCTTTCTAGAGCTCTTAACAAGACTTTAAAGGAACTTAAACCTTAACCCAAACTCATTCAAACAAGGTAAAGTCAAGCTTAGAGTTCTTAGAACTCAACATAATATTTTTAGGAAATCAAACCATGAAGCTTAGAAACATTAAGGAAATGGCCGAAATCTTCAAGAAGAAAAAGGAACATTTTAAAACTCTAGAGTTCATGATCTTGATGATATATTAACACCAACATCATGAGTCCTCATCATTGAGTTCACAGAGCCATTTTAAAACATCATCAAAGCTAAAGTTCTCAAGAGTTCAAGAAAGGAAAAACTAGAAATATTTTTGCTCAAGAACAAAGATCAAGCTCTAGAGTTTGTTTCAAGTGATGAACATCATCATGAAACTCTCATCATCAAGCTCTCATTTCTTTGAACTCCAAAGTCCTATGGCCGAAACATAAAGAGGAAGGAGGAGAAGAAAAGAAGTTCTAAAAGGAATCAAGAGAAACTATGAACATCAAACTTGAAACAAGAACCTTAAAGAAAGGAATACTTGAAAGAAAATCCCTACTTGGTGTGATGAACTTGAAGATGGAAGAAGAAGATGAAGATGATGAAGAACTTTGAAGAACTTGAAGAACTTGAAGAACACTAGATCTTTGAGAGAAGAGAAAAGCTTTGAGTGTTCCTAAACTTAGCAAATGATCTAAAAGTGGTGCAAGCTCCTCAAGGCATTCTATTTATAGAGAAATGAAACAAATGAAGTGTGTGTGTGGGCTGAAGGTGTTTCGGCCATGAGGGTGCAGAATGGAGGCATCCATGAGTTCCATGAGGTGAGATAATGTGTTCTTGAGGCATGGTGAGGCATGACTCAAGGTATGGTGAGGTATGGTTCAAGGTATGGCCTCAAGCATGGTTCTTTGAGTGAGAAAATAATTAAACATGTGGTCAATGGGGGCATGGTTGTTCGGCCATGTTGCAGCCAAGGGGAGGATTAGTTTGCATTTTAATTGTGGTTTAGAGTTGTGTTTAGGTGTATCTTTGATTATGCTTAAGATTAGGAAGTTGTAAGAAAGTGTTTAGGTAAGGGAAATGGATAATTAAGGTGGTCTAGACATAATTAAGGAGTGGTCTTGCACCATTAGTGAGTTAAATCCTCAATTTAGAGTCTAAACAACTCTAGACACATTTCCTTGATTTAAGGAATTGGAGAGAGAAAACACTATTCAAGATTCCAAGACTAGGAATCTTGAGTTCTAAAAAGGGATTTAAGTTTAATCTAAGCAATTTTAGGTTCTAATTAACTTTAATAAATTATTTTGACTATAGATTAATTAGGGAAATTAATTAATCTTCGTTTAGAGCCTAATATTGCTTAGGTTTGCTTAATTACGTCGTTAAGCTCAAAAACACTATTCTAGGGGCAAAATCATAATTTTGCACTAAAACTGCCCGGGACCACCGAGACTTGAACAGAGACCTCTAGACACATGAAAACATGTTTTGAACCTCTGGGGAAAGTTTCGGGCTCAAACGGCACCTTTACCCGCGTAAAACGCTTTAGGGGTATTTTGGTCATTTTGACCCGAAACTGCGGAAAACAAAATTTTCGCTTCTGAAAGCATTCAAAGGCCATTCAATCCCCTTCAAACATTGAGTTGACCCTTCGAGGACGACCGAGTTGGTTACCCTCGAAGTCGGGTCAGGAAATGACCGCAGGGGCATTTTGGTCATTTCCCTCGGACAGAAAAATCGGGGTGTTACAATCAAGATATACGGTTAGCTACTTAAGCAAAATATATCAGGGTTTAAATAACTTGAGAATAACTTGAGAAGGATAAATTAATCATATATGTACCAAAACGATGATAGTTCAGATTATCAGAGCAATAATAAAATAGGTTCAAACAAAATAATAAAAAGAAGTTCAAACAACAAAGAAAATGATTATACCGAAAAAAATATCTATGAGCTCCCCCTCAGCTTCCTCCCTTTAAATTGCTCAGCACAATTTTCTTTATCTCTTTTCTTCTCCATTTTTTGTCATCACAAAAAAAAGGTGTGCTGGAACTCAGGTGACACCATCATCAATGCTTGACTGAGCGTCTTGAAGAACCTGAAGTAGTAGCTCTTCATGTCTTCAAAGTTGTGCGCCAAGCTCCCTGTTGGAGGCTTCAACCCTGTCTAATCTTGAGGCCATATCCCTCTGATTATGCAGAAGAAGCTGGACTTGAGGAAAACTTGTTGAAGGCTCGGATGAAGGCTAGTGTGAAAGGTGGATTGTTGCTGGTGTAGATAGAGTAGCCTTAGGTGTAGACTCAGGTATGTTTAGGGGTATGGTGATCCCAGACTTTGGTGAGTCAGCATCAACATCAACCATTTGAGCAGTAGGTGGTAGAATGGATGGTGGCTCATTTTCTAGTGGTATGATAAGGAAGATGATTGGTGAAACATCAACAGTGGTGGCAATAGAAGCAGAAATAGGAAAAGGAATAGAGGCAAAAGTAACAGTGGGATCACAAAGAGAAGTAGTAATAGCACCAGTTTCAGAAGCATTTTCAACATGAGGAGCTTTGGTTTATGAGGTTTTGTATTCTTCATCTTCTACTGGAGTTATTCTTATAGAAGGAGGAGGTTGAGGTACTATCAGAATTATAGCATTTTTTGGTTCAGCTGCTTCCTCGGTAGGCTCTTCAATAATCGGCTCCAAGGTTTGAAAGAGCTCATTCACAAAAAAATTGAGTTCTTCTAGACCTTCTTCCTTAGGCTATGACTCTGACTCCATGGCTTTGGTCATGGACATTAACAACTGGAGCTGTGCTTAATTTTGTAGTGGAGCAGGTTTCTTAAGCTATCTGACTTCTAGGAGGTGCAGTAGAGATTGGAAAGGAAGTAAACCTGAATTGCTAGGTCACAAGTCTTATAGGTTGTTTTTCAATGACTATAAAGGGTTCAAGAACTACAAATCCTTTCCTTCTTCTGCTAGAGCCTTGAATCCCTTTCGCCCTTTATAACTTTCTAGCTTCCTCCAAGCTTCTTTTCTCTTGGAGAATTCTTTGCTCTTTGAGAACTCATTTTGCTTCCTCCTCATTATGAGAAGATTTAGTGTCCTTTGCTACGACCCCTACTTATTCAGCATCACATGTATCTTTCAATATCAGAGCTACCCTAGGCACTCCTTTAGGCAGATTCTTGTATTTATGCTTAATGTCCTTTCTGTGGATTGGGAATTTGTCAAGCCTTCTTCTGGGGAGCTCACTTTCTTAAGTCTCATCCTTAGTTTCTGAAGGTTCAGAAAGCTTTGGCTTTTTAGCTTGCTTTTGCTTCTTGTTCTGTCTACTTTTGCTTATCTCATTTGCTCTAGGAGGGACTTCCTCAAACAAGGTCCTCTCAGATACTTGCTTTGCTTCATCGGAGCTTTCTAAACTGCTTTCAAGAATGACAATATTCCTTTTTGTCCTTCCCTTTTTCTGCTCTTTCTTCTTCTTTGCTTTAATAACAGCCTTTTCTGCTTTAGCATCCTTGATTTAGGAGCTTTGTTTTCTGGAACTTGTTTTCACAGGTACAGACTTAGTCCTCTTCATTGACTTGAAAGAAAGTATGGTATAATCTATGCCTCTAAGATATTCAAACCACTTTTCAGTAAGAGGGTATTCAATGTGTTGGAAAATTCTCATCAGGCAACATTCAATAAAGAACCCGAATGATTCTCCTTTTCTCCTTAATGATAGTGCTAAGCACGTAGTCCACAATCATCCTAGGTAGATTAACTTTTCTTTTTTCCATCAGGAAAAATAGTAGCATATAGTCCATACCTATAAGCATGTCAGTACTGCCTAGCCTAGGGAAAATGGTACACTGAACGACAGTGAATACCTTTCTCACCCTTGAGCTCAGCATGGTTGTGGTAATGTCACTAGCCTGGTGTCTTGGAGAGTTAGTGAGACACTTGGAAACCTCTTCCGTGCTTACTCTAAGAGATTTGAACTAGTCATTTTGAGCTAAACAGGTTAGTCCCGAAACAAGAGCCCTAACTACTGTAGATAGCTCAGATAGCCTTATTTCTATGTAGGTATCATGAATAGTTATTTTGAGGCTAGTATGATTCTTTGCCTCTTGGCAGAAATCGAAGGGAGTAACCATACCTAGAAACAACCTATCCAAGATGTCCAGAAACTCCTTCCAACCTTGGAATGTGAAGACTTCCTTAGCTATAGGAACTTGGTTCATCAGGGAGTTGCTTAATCTCTTCCCGGAAGCAATCTTTCTCTGAGAGAAAATTTCAATATAGTATTCTTGCATCAGTAGCTCATTATACATGAGAAAAGGTCCTTTTTTGCCATAAATCGATCGAGTTGTTTTCCTTCAGCCATGGTAGGATATGTGTGAAATGGTTAAATGAAAAGGTGAGGGTTTGAGAAGACAGTACAATTGCAGGGAAGGAAGATTTGTGAGAGAGAATATGAAACAATTGAAGTTTCAAATGTTTGAGGTTGAAGATGAGAAAGTAAGGTGTTACGTGTAAGGAGTGGGGAGTTATTTAAGTGATGAGACATAAAGACTAAAGATGAGGCGATATGGGAAAGAGAAACTCGAAAAGAGTGGAAATTATCCCGCCTTTTTATTCTTCCAGAATGAGTGGTTTCTGAGACTTTGAACTACTTTCTGAACCTTGTCAACTTTCTGACTCATTGAGATAATACTGCTTTACCTCATCTTATCCATGTACAAATTATTAACCTGTGAGACCATATAACCCATTTTCTGATTATCTGATCTTCTTTCTAAGCTTGCAAATTAACTTTCTGATCTTGCAAACTGATCTTCTGGTATTGCAAACTGATGCCTTTGTGTGGGCTTCAGTTCAGAGCCATGATGGGGAAAGTCTAGAGATGTTTATAGATGAGTGATGATGCATGTTTTAAAAACTTTTAAGGTTCAAAAGCATTTTCAAGTAGCAAAACCGATCTTCAGCTAATGGTTTTGTGAATATATCAAACACTTTATCTTTAGTATTCACAAACATTAACTCAACATCCCTTTTTTGAGCATGATCTCTAATAAAATGATGTTTAACATCAATGTGCTTGGATCTAGAGTGTTGGATAGGATTCTTAACAAGATTAATAACACTAGTATTATAACAGAAGTTAGCGATTTTGGAGTACCTCAGGTGATAATCTTTAAGTTGATTTATTATCCATAGCATATGGGTACAACAATTTGTAGTAGCTACATATTCAGCTTTAGTAGTAGAGAGAGCAATGGTGTTCTGCTTCTTGCATAACCAAGTGATAAGGTTTTTTCCAAAGAAACAGCAGCATCCATTGGTGCTTTTCTTTTTACTCTGTCTCTAGTGAAGTCATCATCACAGTACCCTACAATCTCACAAGATGAACCTTCCTCCTACAATATGCCAAGATTAGTAGTACCGAATAGATATCTTAAAATCCTTTTAACAGCATT
This sequence comes from Dalbergia cochinchinensis, assembly GCA_031216125.1. NCBI lineage: Eukaryota > Viridiplantae > Streptophyta > Magnoliopsida > Fabales > Fabaceae > Dalbergia > Dalbergia cochinchinensis. The sequence goes on along the minus strand of CM062375.1, from coordinate 18,014,882 downwards.
TAAGTGTGATTGCTTTGGATTAAATTGAAATCTAGCACAAATTCCCACACTTAAGTGAATGTCTAGTCTTCTTGCTATAAGATATAGAAGTAAACCAATTATTCCTCTATACATGCTTTATAATACCTTTACACTATTCTTGTCAGCATCGATAACTTGAGATAGATGCATGAGGGTATTCATGAGTTTGGCTTAATCCATGTTAAACTTTTTCAAAAGCTCTTTTGCATACTTTTCTTGATAAACCAAGGTTCTTTCCTTTTGTTGTTTTATTTAAAAACTTGAGTTCACACATCATGCTCATCTCAATTCACTCTACATTAATTTTGAAAACTTTTCACATAGAGAATGATTAGAGGCACCAAATATAATATCATCAACATATATTTCAACTATCAGAAAGTGATTATTTTGCTCAAACTAAATAAAATTGTGTCAATTTTACCTCTCGTGGACCCATTCTTCAGTAAAAAGGTACTTAGTCTTTTATACCAAGCTCAGAGAGCTTATTTCAGACCGTAAAGTGCCTTTTTTATCTTGAAGAGATGGTTGGGAAGGTTTTCACTCTCAAAACTAGGAAACTGTTTACATAAACTTCCTCAGAGAGGAATCCATTTAGAAATGCAGACATAACATTCATTTGGTAAAGAGTGAGTTTTTTATAGATAGTAAATACAAGTAGAATTCTTTTAACATTCTTTACTACTTTATAGATTGATGACTGTCCCCACAAACCAACACAGGTCTTTTTAGCTTGCTTTATCCTCACTCACATGCTTCCTGAGAAAACTTCCTAAGAGGTCACCCATCCCAAAATTGTTCCAACTCAAACACGCTTAACTGTGGAGTTCTTTAGTGATGGACTATTGAAAAGAAGATGCATCTTATTGGTATAGATCGTACAAATCAATTCGTATAAGCTATCATCAATTATATAGTCTTAGGATCCCTCTCATTCTGGTGTGTAATTGGTTCATTCATGTACTCCTCCGCTTAGAAGTTTGCCAAGAGCCGCTCATTGTTCGCGTCTTTTTGCACCGGTGATCACCCCCGCCCTCGTCACCGGGCATTACATGCCCACTAGCTTCGACTTGGTTCATCCCCCAACCACACCGTACTGGGAGAAGTACTGGCTCTACTACCATTTGTAACACCCTCCCAAATACAACATCATTCTTAAGTCATAACTTTATACTTAGGAGTTGTCACTTATAAAGTTATGGACCTTCCTTAATTATCTATAATAGAATCGGTTGAATCATATAGTAACTAATTTGTGGTTCTATCAAAATATATAGTAAGGCAAAAAAGTATTTATTTAACACAACATCAATTACAAAAGGAAACTCTCCTCTGAGCTTTAGTACATGTCTGTTCTCTATTATGTTTACAGACATATACATATGACTAAGTACAACATAATAAAAACACTAACTACTAAACTATTGCAATCTGATTTCTTTTGTGTAGCAGCCCTATAGTTCTCTGGATCAACTTGGATATGACATGGAAACACAAAACACAGAGGGGTGAGAATTATAAAATTCTCAGTAAGGCATTTCCTCAAGTACACAATGGTAATGTCATCGTGATCGTGCTAACTACTTCGATTTATCAAGAAAAAGGTGATCATGCAGTTTATAACACAGTTCATTTTTAAAGTTCCAAACCATACTTCCAAAGTGGGTTTTTCTTTTTTAAATCAATCACTTTATACAAATTTATCATAAGCTCATAATCATAGTAAATAATGTCAATCAAAATGATTCGATATGATACAAATATATATATGCCAAATATAGGGAAGTTATCTTTAATTGCCCTTGATAAATCAAAGATGACCTCATCTATACTTATTTTCCCTTGACAAGTTGAAAGGATCTCATATTTCTCTATTTGCCCTCAACAAGTTGAAAGGATCTCATCTCTCTCTAGTTGCCCTTGACAAGTCAAAGAAGATCTCATGTTTCTTATTTGCCCTTGACAATTCAAAGAGGATCTCATTTTTACTTATGGCTATAGAACTTAATTTAGTATATCATTCACTTTTCTTTTTCCAATGCATGCATAAAACACATATAGGCATTCATTCACACTATGATTTCAATCATGCCTCATAAACCAATCTTTACTTTGTCTAGCATATATTTATACATCACAAGTCACGTGGCTAAATATTTAACATCAAGTATTCATGTCATATTAGAACCAAAATGCCATTACATTATCAATTCAAGTCTTGGGTTCATTTCCAGCAATTGTGTAGATTTCATACCATTGTAGCACAAATTTATTTTCACATTAAACAATCAGTTCTTCTTTACATTGAGATCCAGAAAGTGGCTTTTGCTACCTACATGCTAGAAGCAGATGTTGAATTCTGGTGAGTTAGCACCAGGGGATTATTCGAAGCTTCCCAAACTGAAGTCACTTAGGATGTTTTCAAGGAAGCTTTTTACCACAAATACTTCCCCACCTCTATGAGAAATGCAAAGGAATTAGAGTTCATTGCACTCAAACAAGAGTCTATAAGTGTAGCAGAGTAAACTGCCAAGTTTGAGGAGCTCTGTAAGTTTTTTTACTATCTATCAGCGTAATCCTAATGAAGCTTGGAAATGTATAAAGTATGAAGGAGGTTTACATGAGGACATCAAAACTGCTGTAGGTCTCTTAGAGATCCAGGATTATGCAACCTTGGTGAATAAGTACCGTCATGTAAAGGACTCCAATAAGAAGTTAGCAATCGCCTAATCTGCTAAAGACATTTCTAATAAGAGATTGGCACTTGAAGACCGAGATTATAAGGAGGCTCTGTCCTAAAAGAAGCAGTTTCAGACCAAATTGCATGAGGATAAACAACAATGACAGTCAACTATGAGACAGATTGCCCAGAATGTAGGAAGAACCATGAAGGTAGACCTTGTACAGGTGGACAAAATATATGCTACCACTATGGAGAACCAGGACATAAGATTTAGGGGTGTCCAGAGAGGTATACAAAACTTGCTGAGATGCCACCACACAAGAACACTACGAGTTAAGTATACTCACCACTTGATAATTTAATCTGAGGTAGGGACGTTTTAGAATTCATTTGTTGTTTTTTGTTTGTCTGTGTATTAATTCCTTGTTTGATTTGTGAAATTTGTCTTTTAAAATTATTTTCAAACGAATTTTGAAGGCCAAATTCTTTTTAAGGTGGGTGGCAATGTAACACCTAAAAAATTATTTAAAGATTAATTTGGACTTTATTAGTCGTGATTTCAAAAATTTGATAGTTTTAGCAATGATGTGGATGGGCCAACAGATGCGTTAAAAAAAAATTTGGGCCGAGGTGGATAGTAACCTTACGAGCCCCATGGGCCCGTCGGGACAACTGAAACCCCATATCCGAGACCAGGAAATGTCTGGGACTGAGAAAAGAGAGGGTTAAGGTTAGAAATAGTTAGAAATAAAGATTTTATACCTAGAATTAATTTATGGGTAATGTTTGATTTCTCGGGTATGGTGTTTTACCTATTTGGTGAATTTCGATGTGCAATTTCTAACACCGAAAACTATTTTAATCTTCACAAAATGAAGGAGATTATCTAATTATATCAAATGAATGGCTAAGATTCAATCTTGAATTACAAGATTTAAACCTAGCGATCCATTTTACTATCGTGGATTAAAGACTACTCAAATATACAATATAATATTCATTCATTTAAGTATAAGATAAACATAAGTTCCAAGCTTCTTCAAGAAGCCAAATTTCTTCTTCTTCAAGCCTCATTTTCAGCCAAACACTAAGGAGGAAGGCAGTAACCTCCATTTCCATCTCAAGAGCTCAAACTTTCATTCAAATGCCAAAAACACTAGCCTAGAGTTGTTAAAACTACCAACTTCCTTTACTAAACTTAATCTACACCTCAATACCTATCAGTCTAACTAATTGAAATCTCAATTATCCATCAATCCTTACATTGATACCTCACTTGCTCACTAATTTAGGAACGGTTTGGGTTTGATTTGGGAGCTTTGAAGTGGAAGGAATCAATCTTGGAGCACCTTGGAGTCAAGGATCCACTAAGTTACCAAAAGTAAGGCTTGTTGTCTTGTTTAATGAAATTTGTTTCTTGCAGATTTTGATGGGTTAAAATTGATATTTTCCAGTTCTATTGTGTGATTACATATATATATATATATATATATATAGATGTATTTGCTTTGGTGGATTGGTTTGTTATGGAAAACTCATTTTTATGAAAAGAGATTTTGAACCATCCTGCTAGATTTTTTATTTTTGTATAAGCAGCCACTGATCACAAATTTTCTGAGGGAATTGTTGAGTATTCTCATAAGCTAGAAAAAATATATGTTGAAGCTAATATCCTAGGCTAGTTCTATGAATTTTCTTGAGCTGTGTTTTGAACTTTCACTGCTTGAAAAAAGATCAGAAACTGAAGTGATCTATGTGCTGCCTGAAATATTGAAATAGAAGCTGTAAAATTTTGCTGATTTTGTTACTATACAAAATTATTGAATTATACTTAAAGTTTTTACAAGTTGTTGTAAACATCTTGAAGTTCAAGCCTAATTTTTATTTTGAATTGATTCAATCATTTGCTAGGGTTAAAAATTGAGATTTCGGTTATGAGCTGAGGCTAAGTGATTTTTGACCACCAAATTTGTTTAATTTTGTTAATATAATTAGAGAACTCTTTTTGCCTGAAGTTTGTATAGGACCTTGGGGCACATATTGAAGTGTCTTGGATAATTTTTATTGCCTCCAAATTGATTGTTTGATGTGCAAATAAATTTGTGGTATAATGGTGTAAAATCTGCTCAATTGCTGGAAATGAATCTAAGACTTGAATTGATAAGGTAATGGCATTTTGATTCTAGTATGACTTGAATACTTGATGTTAAATATTTAGCCATGTGACTTGTGATGTATAAATGCATTTTAGAGGAAGTAAAGATTGGTTTATGAGGCATGATTGAAATCACAGTGTGAATGAATGCTTATATGTGTCTTATGCGTGCATTGGAAAAAGAAAAGTGAATGATATATTGAATTAAGTTCTATAGCCATGAGTAAAAATGAGATCCTCTTTGACATGTCAAGGGCCAATAAGAAACATTATATCCTCTTTGACTTGTCAAGGGCAAATTTAGACACATTTCTGAGGGAGGATCCTGTTCACACACCCTTTATAATGTTTCCTACAACTTTGTTATGATAAACTGTTTTTAGATCAGAAACTCCTTTGTAGTTCTTATAACCTTGATGTTCTTCAGCTTCTCTTTCATCTTCAAATTGCTCTTTTTCATACTCATAAATGTCACTTTCTGAGGGTTTTGGAGTTCTGAGTATTTTTTAAGAGTCCATATTCTAGAGCTTACTTTCTGAAGACTGCACTTCCATCTACTTGCTTTCTAAGTATTCCTTGAGCCTCATATTCTCAAGGTTCTCTTCTAGCTCTTCAAGATCATCAAAAAAGTCCTTCTTGAGCTCTTTGAATTTGATGTGGATATTCTCTTGAATGTATAGCGTTCTTTTATTATACACATTTAGACACATTTTTGAAGGAGGATCCTGTTCATACACCCTTGGTAATGTTTCCTAGAACTTTGTTATGAGAAACTATTTTTAGATCAAAAACTCCTTTGTAGTTCCTATAACCTTGATGTTTTTCGGCTTCTCTTTCATCTTCAGATTGATCTTCTTCATGCTCAGAAATGTCACTTTCTAAGGGCTTTGGAGTTTTGAGTAATTTTTGAAGAGTCCATGTTCTAGAGCTTGCTTTCTAAAGATTGTGCTTCCATCTACTTGCTTTCTAAGGATTTGTTGTGGCTTATATTCTCAAGGTTCTCTTCTAACTCTTCAAGATCATCAGTAAAGTCCTTCTTGAGCTTTTTGAATTTGATGTGGATATTTTCTTGAATGCATAGCGTTCTTTTATTATACACACTATAAGCTTTGGAGACCAAAGAGTATCCTACAAAAATTCCATCATTAGATTTTGGATCAAACTTTGCTAGTTTGTACTTGGTGTTAAGAATAAAACAAGATAAGCCAAATATATGGAAATACGATATGTTGGGTTTTCTACCCTTCCATAGCTCATAAGGAGTTTTCTTGAGGATTAGCCTTAGAAAGATTCTATTTTGAATATAATATGAGGTGTTTATAGCCTCTGCCCAAATACGGAATCAATGAAACCATTATATATGTGTCAATTCCTTTTAATTCACTTAATCGCTCAATTTCATTCTTTAAAAGCATGGACCAAATTACAGTGGATTGAACTTAGGGGACAGGATTAGTTGATCCGCCCTATGTTGGGACTAACATTAGTCTCACTTTGAAAATAACAAAACATCTCATCCATGTGTTATTTAAAAAGTGCACAAATTTTATCAAATTACAAATAACCCCTTTGCATTTTTACAGTTTATTTCCAAAGGAAGGCTATTGTCTTAGTGGTGGGTTCAGATCTGCATCTCCTAAATATTGACGAAGGACAAGATGACCTATTGCTTAATGAAGAACAAAAAGGCCGAGGTGGTTAACATGCTCTTCATGCCATAATGGCAGAGGAAGCTTCCACCTAAGGACTCGCTCTATCGCGTAGTGATGGCTCTAGTAATGTTTGAGCAGACCCTTTCTTTGGTGGCCAAGCAATTATGATGAATGGAGGTGGCCAAGGCCACCCCTGTTTGTGCACCACCATCTCTTGCATTGTGCTCCCCCTATTGTCTTCTCCAAGGAGTATGAGATTCACATACATGGTTTGGCACTCTCGACTCACCCCTCTTTCTTAGAAATCTTGTACTAAGTTTGATTTGAAGTTGTTATCAAAAGATTCATGATTTTTACTTTAGTTTGAAATGTCTTAAAGGGTGTTTGTGACTATGAATCTGGTGTATACTCATGAATTTTAAATTTGATTTGGGTGCAAGCTCTATTATTTGCTTGGTATTCCCATATGGTTATCACTGTTGTTTAATGTCATTATTGTACGTCTAAATTCCTCCTTTGGAAATTTCATGTTGATGTATGTTAGCCGGATGTTTGGCTTAGGATTGTTCTTTTAATTCGCTTTCTCAGTTAGGATTGTTCCTTTAATTCATTTGGGAATTATTTTTGGGTTGAATTATGTATGATTACAATTGCTCTCTTTGTTCTTAGTGCTAAGTGCTAATTTTCCTTCTTTACGCTATTTTTTTTTCAGTTGAAGATGCACTAGCGCATCCCTACCTATCATCTCAACACGACATTAGTGCTGAACCTGTGTGCATGACTCCCTTCAGCTTTGATTTTGAGCAACATTCTTTGATCAAGGAGCAGACGAAAGAACCGATATATCGAGAGGCTCTAGTATTTAACCATAAATATCAATAGTAATAGTAGAGATGTTTGTCGTTAGGGTTTGAACAGTGTTATGTCTGTGTCCATAGATCAAGAGATTTCCTATATATATTTTATCATTTGAAAGCAGATGACCTTGGAGTTGAATTCAATTGTTTTTCATTAGAGGCATGATTAGTAGACGGCAATAATCATAAGGTGGTATTTGTATTGACTTATTTGCTTCATTTTATTGTCGGATTCATTCACTACCAAAAAAATAATAAATTACGATGGATTTTTTGGAGAGTTATGGCGATTTTAACTGTCATAATTACCAATGCCATTCGGTAAATTATGGATGTTCAAAAAATTCCGCCATAATGAATGCCGAGAACTGCCATTTTTTTCAATATGAATTATGGCGAGCTAGAACCGTTGATTTTCCCTAACAAAATTGCCCATTATACTTAGCAATGAAAACTGCCACTTTTTTCAAGGTGAACTGCCACAGTTTGGGGTAAAATTTTAAAAAATTATTAATTATTGCAGTTTGGAAGAGCCATAATTTTCTATGAATTTGTTTTTTTTTAAAAAAGGTTAGCGACGACAATTAGAAACCGCTAGAATTTGTGCCCTGATTGAAGAAAAACATTCCTTTATTTTAATAATAATGGTACTCAATTTAATAAAACCTATTTCAGCTACACATTAAACTAAGATGATAAAATAAAGGAATTAAGCAAAAATCAAGTTTTATATTAAACTAAATTACACAGCAGCTCTACGTAAGCACTAACCACCAAGGCCAACATAAATATATAGTGAATATATTTTCTGTGCTACATCAAAAAAGTAATTATGACCCCAAGGAAAAGGCAATAGCCAAATCTGCAGTTTTAAAGCCAACCAAAAGATTACCATGTATATACTCAATAACTGTCATAATTAATATACAACAAATAGATAAGAAAGAATATTGCTTTTACACATAGTAGTCAATCCCGGATCGTGGCGCATCGCAGTCGACCCCAAAAATACTATAGAAGTATAGCGGATAGTGGCAGGGCCGTTATTTCATAAAAATATGTGCAAATATTGTGCATTTTACACATAAGTGCATAACACATATAAATGTTCAAATAAAAGAAATCCATAATTAAACTCAATCATCTAATAATTTAAAGGCATATCATATTCATATCATACTCTAAAATCATCATGATGTTAGTGCATAAATAAGAGTCATAAGGCCAAGCAAAAAATAAAAGATAATAGTAAAAGCTAGTTTCTATTCCCAAAAGGCCAAAACTAAGGGTCATAAGACCAAGCAAAAAATGAAAGAATATTCCTAAAAGGCCAAACCTACTTAAGTTTCTTGGACTACAAAAAGTAAAAGCTAAAAACATTCTTCCCCATTGTAACATCCTAATTTTTAACCCAATACTCTAGAACATAATTAGGTTAATCATTAGTGAGAGCTGCGCGACGCGTTAATTAATAATGCACGAAAGGTAATAAAACAAGCATCGCATTGCAACATGACATAAGCGAGCTTAGTTTGATACAACATGATAAAACATGACATCGTATCGCATTGCACGAAAGGTAATAAAACAAGCATCACATTACACCAAAATAACATTGAACTACATATTTATATAATATATGATATGCCCACTTGCGTAGAGTGGGGCTTAGTTTGATACAACATGAGCAATACAACTAAAAGGGAAATACAAGAGAAAGTGCAACGGAAACTATAAAAGCAACTCCTCTACCCAAGTGCAACTAACGGGATGACATCTAAAACAAAAGAAGGTTCATCCCCATCTAAGTGGTGTGTGCTCTACCCGGGTACTCCATCGGTCATACGTCACTTCCTACTGATGTCCATCTCGAGAGCGAGGCGCATATCCGGGAAACTGGGCGAGCTCCTCGGGCGTGAAAAGGCGGAATGGGGATCGAGAGTGACCCCTGCGATGTGGCTGCATCTCCGGTCGTCGTGCAAGCCATGGCTGAGTCATGGTATCCTTACTGTCCTCCCTCATCAGTGGTAGAGTGGGGGCAGAGCTCTCACTATATGGATGGGTAGGCGGGTCCTTGGATGGGTTAGTCTCCGAGAAGTAGGTCCAGGGCACGTAATCGGGGTAGTCACGCATGGCTGAGGCGGCGGTGTGTATGCGGAGCACTCTCTCGTTATGCGTACGCACGCGCTCAAAACTTCCTCTTTGTGACCTGATCATCATAACTTCCTCATAGGCCACCCTAAAAGACAAGCGCTCTGGGGGTGCTCGGCCGAACCGGTGTCACCCAGAACGTGTCACATCTCTAGGTTATGAGCTCATACCTCAACTAGTCGTCACTAGTTCTTACTTATCAATCTCGATAAGCGTAACATAACCATAAACATAATTTCGACTTATCCAGTACAGGCTAGGGGGCATTTCTTGGGGGTGCTCAGCTGAACCGGTGTCACCCAAGAATTAATCTTGGTACTGATGTCACATGAGTTCTCTGGAGGTGCTCAACCGAACCGGTGTCATCCGAGAACTCATCTTAGTACCTCATAAAAATTTTATAGGTTTTCAAAAACTTTCTGAGTCCCGAATTTGTCAGAAATTCGACGGCATAGCTGTAGCGTGCCGAATTTCTTCCAAATTCTTCTTTATGCCACATAAATCAATCAAACATGCATCCTTCATCATAAATTCATGCATTCTCATAATCATCCTTATACTTTCACAAGCAACATTAAAATTCGTTATGCACTTGGACCTATGGTGTCTTATGCTCTGACCCTTACTGGCCTTAAACTTGTGATGTAATTAATCTATCTTCTGTCAAACTTTTATGCACCTAAGAGTTCTCTTTTAACAAAACTTATTATTATTCATGCTCTCTATTAAATCTGAACATCATCCCTCCTTAGGGGCAACACTTTAAACTTAGGATTGCGGGGTTCTAGAACTTACGTTTTAGACCCTTTCTTGGTTCTGTCTTTGCCTAAGGCGCTATAAGTTAAACCTAAACCAATTATGAGTCATTCCTATATCAAAGAACTAATTTTAAGCCATTTTCTCTACATTATAAGGTTGCTGGACAGATTCTAAGAATTAAATGTTCTAAGGGTTCTAGAATTGTGGTTTTACAGTTTACTAGTTACTAGTTTCTCTATAGGTGCTAAAATTCAATCCTACTTCAAATGTAACCAAATTTTTCATGATTAAACAATACTAATCTGATTATATTCCCATTGAAATAGTTTGGGTAGTGTCCATAAATAAATGGGATAAAACTATGCTAAATCTTGACTTTACGGTTTTTCTAGAAAGCTAGTTTCTTTCCTAACTTGCATAGAAATGTTCCTACTTCATCATACATAATTTTTACTCATTCAAACACATCAAAACATCATCACATGGCTGCAAACACATCAAGTCCTAAAAAGATACATAACTTGTTATCTTAAAACACATAAGTTGCTAGTTTCTCTTGGAATCATTTTCAAGACTTCTAAAACTCTTTTGCAAACCATTTTATTTTGTGAAAGAGACTAAAACAATCTTAGGTCAGTGACCACTTAATCCCTCATTCAAAAGAGTTAAATTCTTAGAACCTTGTTGGTCTTGAACTCAAACAAATTCATGAGATTTGAAAGGATTCTTAAAACTTGGCTTATTGGTCTTTGAAGCTAGATGAAACTCATTCGAAGTTCATCATCACCACAAGGCCAAAATCATGCATTCAAAGAATGCTTCCTCATTAAACTTTAACTTGAGATAAAATGGGCAAGTTTTTGAGCTCTAAGATCTTTTAAGTGATGACATAATTTAAACATGCTATGCACTTCATTTTTATTCTTCATTACAAAATAAAGTGAGAGCTTGAAGTAAACGTGCAAGACTTGAATATAAAAATGCAAGGCTTAAAATAAATATGCAAGACTTGGAATATAAATATGCAAGGCTTAAAATAAATATGCAAGACTTGGAATATAAATATCCAAGGCTTGAAATATAAATATACAAGTTCATTTCTTTATTTTAGTGCTCTAGGCCCAGCAACAATCGACTTTAAGGCCGAAATAGAAAGGGTTTGAGATTTAGTTAGGTGATAGTGCAAGTTCTCATTTTAAATCTTTACGCTCCTTAGTGATAAAAGTAAATATGCTAAGCAAGAATGTAAATATGAGATGCACTCCATTCTTTATCCTTTAACTTTAAGTGATGGTGTAACATCCTAATTTTTAACCCAATACTCTAGAACATACTTAGGTTAATCATTAGTCTGTTACTTCATAGTTCTCATTTTTACTTTGAAATACTTAGCGGAAAATACGAGTAAATTTTTTTTTTGAAATACAAAGTGAGAGCCGCGTGATGCGATATAACATGTAAAGGGCAAAACATACATCTCATAACGTCATAGCATAGGGCACATAAAGGAACATCATGAGAAACACTGAATATCATCTCATATATATATATACATATATATATATATATATATATATATATATAACTTGCCCACTTATAAGTGTGGGACTTAATTTAGTACAACGGAATACATGAAAGAAAATACAACATAAACATAAATATAAACTACTCCCCTACCCGAGTGCGTCTAGTGAGGTAACCTCTAAACAAAAGAAGGTTTATCCTCGTCTATGTGGTGTGTGCACTAACCCGGGCCATCCACAGCCTCCTACTGGCGACTATCCCTCGAGCGTGGCACGTAACCAGGAAACTGAGCAAGCTCCTCCGGCGAGAATAGGCGGAACGGGGCTGGGGAGTGACCTCCATGGCGCGGCCTCATCTCCGACCGTCGTGCAAGCCTCGGCTGAGTCACGGTGGGGTCGCTACCCTCCCCAAGGTCCATGGGTATGGTGGGGGAAGATCCCTCAGAAGGTACCTGGGTTGCCGAATCCTCAGAAGGATCAGTCTCCGAAAATGACGACGGGCAACGGGGCACATACTGGGGGTAGTCTCGAACGGCGGACGCGGACGGTGGAGTACGGCGAAGCCTCTCCTCTCGGGGACGTGCACGCTTGAACACCAGGTCATCGCCAAAAGGTGAGACGGGGGAGAAATGATAGGAATGTACAAGGGGAGTGAAGGGTCGACCCATGAACATGAATACTCTAACCGTGCATCGACCCACAAAATGGAATGACCCGTGATCCGGGTCATGGTGCACCTCCCATGTCGGCGTGTCCACGAACACCACGAACGTTGCCATCTAAAGACGTAACGGAAAGAAGAGATAGAGGGAGTGAGAATCTTACTAAAGAATCTCAGTAGGGCCTCCTACTACCTAGGTGTCATCATCTACGTCCTCAGGAACCTTGGGTTTAGTTATACAAAATGAGTGAGGATGCATTAAGTCCATTTTTAAGTTCTAAAACATAGTTTAGCCAAGGTCCATTCTTTTTAGCATGATTCTTAATGACATGGATGCAAGCATGTTAAAGAATGTATGCATGGCTTTACTTAAATGCAAGAATAATCATCATACACATAGAACATCAAAATGGTAGTGGCATAAAGTGGCAAATAAATTCTCTTTGTGACATAATCATCATAACTTTCTCATGGGCCACCCTAAAAGACAAGCGCTCTGGGGGTGCTCGGCCGAACCGGTGTCACCCAGAACGTGTCATATCTCTAGGTTATGAGCTCATACCTTAACTAGTCCTCACTAGTTCTTACTTACCACTTAACAATAAGCGTATCATAAATTATAAATCCCGACTATCTGAGTACGGGTTAGGGGGCAATTCTCTTAGGGGTGCTCGGCCGAACCGGTGTCACCTAAGAGTATAAATTGGTACCGATGTCACATGAGTTCTATGGAGGTGCTCGGCCGAACCGGTGTCATCCTAGAACCCATCTTAGTACCTTAATTTTCAAAATCTCTTTAAGTCCCCAAATTTGTCGGAAATTTGGTGCCACAAAGGCATTACGCCGAATTCCTTCCAAATTTGCTTTATGCCACATAAACATATATCCTCATGAATTCCTCATATGAATAACATTATCATTCTTCACATAACACATGCATCATCATAGAACATTCAAACGCTTACCCTTACGGTAGCTTATGCTTTGACCCCTTACGGGTCTTAATCTTGAGATATAGTTATCTAACATCCGTCATTCATATGTTATGCACCTAAGGGCTCATAATTAATCATCATTCCTAATCCTCATGTTCATACTCAAATCTGAAAAGCATAGGGCAGAATTTCTAACTTGATGATTACGGGGTTCTAGAACTTACGTTTTAGACCCTTCCTCGGTTCCGTCTTTGCCTAAGGCGCTATAAATTAAATCTAAATCAATTATGAGACATTCCTATGCTTAAGAACTAATTATAAATCACATTTATCATGTTGTGATGTTGCTGGACAGAATCCAGAAAACTAAATGTTCTAAGAGTTCTACATTTGCATTTTTACGGTTTTCTAGTTACTAGTTTCCCTATAGGTGCTAAAATTCAATTCTAGTCCAAATGTTACCATGTTTTTCATGTCTAAACAATCCTAATCTGATTATGTTCCCATTAAAACAGTTTGGATAAGCTCCAAAAACAAATGGGTCTAAACTATGTTAAATTCTAGCTTTACGGTGTTTCTAGTTAGCTAGTTTCTTACCTATCATGCATAGAATCGTTTCTACATCATCATGTGATATTTTCACACATTCTAACACATCAAAACATCATCATACAGCCATAAGTTCATCATGACAGTACCGAAAACATCTAACGTCAATAAGAGAACTAAATTGACATTTCTAGGTACATAAGTTAACTAGTTTCTCTTGGAATCAATTTAGAATTTCTAATACTCTTTGCAAATCATTTTAATTCATCAAGAGGCTAAGAGAAGCCTTAGGTCAGTGACCAAAATATATTTCATCTTCTAAAAGGAAATAAAGTCATATCTCATGATAACATAACCTTGTAAAGATTTGTAAAGCTTTTAAGAAAAACTTAGAACATAGACTATTAGTCCTTGTAGCTAGATGAAAACTCATTGCAAGTCCATCATCACTACTTAGCCGAAAACATGCATTCAAAGAAGGCATTCACATTAAACTTTAACTTGAAATGAGATAGGCAAGTCTTTGAGCTCTAGGTTCTTAAGTTATGACATAAAATAAACGTGCTCATGCTTTTCATTTTTAATCTTGCTCAAAAAATAAAGTGATGACTTAAAATAAATATGCAAGGGATAAACTTAAACGTGCAAGCTTGAAGGTAAATATGCAAGGTTTAATTCTTTATTTTAGTGCTCTTGGCCCAACAACAATCGACTTTAAGGCCGAAATAGAAAGGCATTCGAGAAATTAATTAGGTGATAATGCAAGTTCAATTCTTTATTTTAGTATTCTTAGCCCAACAACAATCGACTTTAAGGCCAAAATAGAAAGGCTTTGAGAATTAAATTAGGTGATGATGCAAGTTCCATTTTAAATCTTTATGTTCTTAGGTGATAGCTTGAAAGTAAAGGTGCATAGCAAGAATGTAAATATAAATGCAAGCATAAAATAAATTATGCAAGTTCATTTTATCTTTCTAGAGCTCTTAACAAGACTTTAAAGGAACTTAAACCTCAACCCAAACTTATCAAACCAAGATCAAGTAAAGTCTAGAGTCCTTAGAACTCAACATAACATTTTTAGAAAATCAAAACATTTGGCATGTAAAAGAAAAGGGAAATGGCCGAAACTTCAAGGAGGAAAAGGAATATTTTAAAACTCTAGGGTCCATGATCTTGATGATATATTAACACCAACATCATGAGACCTCATCATTGAGTCCTTAGAACCATTTTGAAACATCACCAAAGATAGAGTTCTCAAGAGTTCAAGAAAGGAAGAACTAGAAACATTTTTGCTCAAGAACAAAGATCAAGCTCTAGAGTTTGTTTCAAGTGATGGACATCATCATGAAACTCTCATCATCAAGCTCTCATTCCTCTATTCTCAAGGGCTCATGGCCGAAACAAGAAAGAAAAGGAATAGAGAAGAAGTTCTAAAAAGGAAACAAGAGAAACCATAAACATCAAGCTTTTAAGAAGAACATTCATGAAAAGAAATCCCTACTTGGTGTGATGCTCTTGAAGATGGAAGAAGAAGATGAAGAAGATAAAGAACTTGAAGAACTTTGAAGACTTGAACTTGAGAGAAAAGAAAGCTTTGAAGTGTTTCTTTGAAAACTTACACTTTGCAAATAAACCCAAAATGATACAAGTTCACCCAAGCAAGCTATTTATAGAGAAATGAAGCAAATGAAAGGTGCAAGGAGGGGGAGGAGCTTCGGCCATGCAGCATGGAGGCAGCCCATGAGTTCCATGAGGTGAGATAATGTGGTCTTGAGGCATGGTGAGGTATGGTTCAAGGTATGGCCTCAAGCATGGTTCTTTGAGTGAGAAACAAATCAACATGTGGTCAAATGGGGGAGGAGGTGGCTGAAACTTCATCAGCCATGGGGGAAGGATTTCTTGCATTTTAATTGTGGTTTAGAGTTGTGTTTAGGTGTATCTTTGATTAGGATTAAGATTAGGAGTTTGTAAGAAAGTGTTTAGGTGAGAAAATGGGTAATTAAGGTTGTCAAGACATAATTAAAGAGTGTTCTTGCATCATTAGTGAGTTATAAATTCATTTTAATGTATAAACAATTCTAGACACAATTCCTTGATTTAAGGAATTGGAAAGAGAAAACACTATTCAAGATTCCAAGAGTGAAATCTTGAGTTTTAGAAAAGAGATTTAAATCTAATCTAAGCAATCTTAGATTCTAATTAATTTTAATAATTTATTTTGACTCTAGATTAATTATGGAAATTAATTAATCTTCGATTAGAGCCTAATATTGCTTAGGTTTGCTTAATTACATCATTAAGCTCAAAAACACTATTCTAGAGGCAAAATCGTAATTTTGCACTAAAACTGCCCGGGACCACCGGGACTCAAACAGATGTTTTGAAACATGTAAAAACATGGTTTTAAACCTCTGGGGAAAGTTCCGGGCTCAAACGGCACCTTTACCCACGTAAAACGCTACAGGGGTATTTTGGTCATTTTGACCCAAAACTGCGGAAAATGAGACTTCCGCCTTCGAAACCACTCAAGGGTCATTCAATCCCCTTCAAACGTTGAGTTGGCCCTTCGAGGACTGCCGGGTTGGCCATCCTCGAATTCCGGGCCGAAAATGACCTCAGGGGTATTTCGGTCATTTTCCACTCAGACAGAAAAATCGGGGCGTTACAGATGGCTTGGAAATTAAATATGAATGCAAAGCTCAAAATAAACATGCAATGCATAAGCTTGAATTTAAATATGAATGCTAGTTCATTTTATTTCTTATTAGAGCTCATACAAGACTTTAAAGGAACTAAAACCTCAACCCAAACTTATCATGACAAGATAAAGTAAAACAAGAGTGAACTTCAAGGGTTCTTTGAAACACAAAGTTTCTTTTCTTGGAATGTAAACATAAATAACATTTTTATTAAAACCCAAGCTCTAGAGGCCTCATTATGATGAACACATAGTCATCATCTAGAAGCTCTCATCATCAAGCCATTGTGAACTTCCTTGGCCAATATGGCCGAAACCTTAAAGAAAGAAAAGGAAGAAGAACCGAAATTGTTGGAGAAGAAAAGAAACATTTGGAACTCTAGAAACCATGATCTTGATGATGCATTAACACCAACATCATGAGCTCTCATCATTGAGTTCATGTTAACTATTTTAAAACATCATCAAAGTGAAAGGTTTCAAAGATTCAAGAAGAAAACTAGAAACATCTTTAACTCAAGAACAAAGATCAAGCTTTAGAGATTGTTCAAGTGATGAACATCATCATGAAACTCTCATCATCAAGCTCTCATCCCTTTGATTCTCAAGCCTCATGGCTGAAAAACAAAGAGGAGTGGAAGAAGAAAAGAAGCTCTAAAAAGGATTCAAGAGAAACTATGAACACATAAAGAAATTAAGAACTTTAAATGAAAGAACTCTTGAAAGAAAATCCTTACCTAATGATTAGGAGGTTGGAATGAGAGAAGAGGATGAAGAACTTGAAGAACTTGAAGAACTTGAAGACTTGAACTTGAGAGAAAAAGGAAGCTTTGAAGTGCTCTTTGAAAACTTACACTTTGCAAATGAACCCAAAATGATACAAGTTCACCCAAGCAAGCTAATTATAGAGAAATGAAGCAAATGAAAGGTGCAAGGAGGGGGAGGAGCTTCGGCCATGCAGCATGGAGGCAGCCCATGAGTTCCATGAGGTGAGATAATGTGGTCTTGAGGCATGGTGAGGTATGGTTCAAAGTATGGTGAGGTATGGTTCAAGGTATGGCTTCAAGTATGGTTCTTTGAGTGAGAAACAATTCACCATGTGTGGTAAAAGAGAAAGAGAGGGCCTAAATGCATCAGCCATGGGGAGGGTTCTCTTTGCATTTTAATTGTGGTTTAGAGTTGTGTTTAGGTGTATCTTTGATTAGGATTAAGATTAGGAATTTGTAAGAAAGTATTTAGGTGAGAAAATGGGTAATTAAGGTTGTCAAGACATAATTAAAGAGTGTTCTTGCATCATTAGTGAGTTATAAATTCATTTTAGTGTATAAACAATTCTAGACACAATTTCTTGATTTAAGGAATTGGATAGAGAAAACACTATTCAAGATTCCAAGAGTGAAATCTTGAGTTTTAGAAAAGAGATTTAAATCTAATCTAAGCAATCTTAGGTTCTAATTAATTTTAATAATTTATTTTGACTCTAGATTAATTATGGAAATTAATTAATCTTCGATTAGAGCCTAATATTGCTTAGGTTTGCTTAATCACATCGTTAAGCTCAAAAACACTATTCTAGGGGCAAAATCATAATTTTGCACTAAAACTGCCCGGAACCACCGGGACTCAAACAGATGTTTTGAAACATGTAAAAACATGGTTTTAAACCTCTGGGGAATGTTTCGGGTTCAAACGGCACCTTTACCCGCATAAAACGCTAAAGGGGTATTTTGGTCATTTTGACCCAAAACTGCAGAAAATGAGACTTTCGCCTCCGGAACCACCCAAGGGTCATTCAATCCCGTTCAAACATTGAGTTGGCCCTTCGAGGACCGCCAGGCAGGCCGTCCTCGAATTCCGGGCCGAAAATGACCTTAGGGGCATTTTGGTCATTTTCCACTCAGACAGAAAATCGGGGCGTTACACTCATCAATGAGTGAGACACTGATCAATCATCATCATCATAATCATCCCCCATAGCCAAGTTCTCTTCATCACTTTGCCCTCCACTGGAACTAGACTTAAAAATCTCTTCATATTGACTTTCATTCTCATCTGACTTTGTCTCTTCCTCCTCATCATCAAAATATTCCTCTTTTTGATCTTGCATAGGCTCCTTCTCTTTCTTTCTTGATGACCTAGAAGTCTTTGCAGCAATAGTAGGAGTAGGTCTCTTCGATCTTGTAGCAAGCCTAGTGTTTTGGAGAGGCTCACTAGCACCTACTGCAATAGAAACATCAATCCACATAAAATCATCATCATCAAACACCAATTCATCCTTAGCACCTTCCTTGTCCATTTGTCCAACCAACTACTCATTGCATTCATCAACATCACGTAGGACAATTGGATCAATCCCATCTCTACAATCAAAGCACTCTTTGAGACTTTGATTGTACTTGACGTACACCAAGTCTTGCAACTTTTGATGCTCAAGCTTACTTCTTTTTCTTTGAATGAATCTATTACATCACAAATTCACAATTCAGTTCAAGCTTCAAAGTTAGTTCTAAGGCATTAAATGAAACTTTGTAAAGGAGAATAATGTGATAACTAATAATATTTGCTTACATGCTCAAAAGCGCTCCAATTTCGCTTGCATCCTGATGAACTGCAAGTCAAACTTAGCACCTTGATAGCAAATTTCTGTAATGTAGGAATGGGTAATCTATAATTCCTCCACCATTCAACTATGATTCAAAGCCAATTAATTAACATTGTTATTTGCTATGTTTATCAATAATCAATAATGAAATACCGAATACATGTATATCTTAAACTCTTACCGGGAGCTAGTATGTTCCTATGTTTTATTGCAAACTTTGATTCAAACACCTATTCAGCCCTCTTGTAATAAGGTAACTCCAATACAATCTTGTCAGCTTCCTCTTCATCTGTAACCAATCTCTTAATACACATGTAGAGTCCTTACATCACTTCTTCATCAAACTCCATACTTTTGTTGCTATAATAAAACTCAGGGTTTAGAAAATAGCCAGCTGCATGCAATGGATGATGAAGTTGTGACTCCATCTTCTATCAATAATAGCAAAAGTGTCTTTATATAACACTTCTTTTTCTTTGAAAACTTGTTGAATAGTTTCCTTGACCCAATCCATTGCTTCATAGATATATCCCATAGTAGGCTTTTTCTCATTATCAACAAGCCTATGGACATTGACAAGTGGCCTCATAACTATAATACAATATTGCACATCATTCCAAAATAAAGCTAGCTGTACAATATCATTTGCCTTCTTTCCCTTTATTTCTTTGGCTGACCTGGACTTCAACTATTCCTCTAAAGTGAACATCTTCCTAAGGTTGTGCTTTTGTTTGAACAACCTTTGCAAGGTAAGAAAGGTTGTAGCAAACCTTGTCATTCCATGCCTAGCCAATTCCATCTTGTTAGTAAACTTTCTCATAATGTTCAAGGCCAATAATATCAAGTCCATACAATGTGTAGCACATGGAGTCCAAAAGAGATTCTTCCTCTTAGCTTCAAGTAGTTTGTCTAAGAAGAATCAAATTAAATGAACTAGATAAGTGGCTAACAATCAAAGTAAGTAAAAAAAAAAAGGCAATTAGACTTAAGTTAGCAATTCTTAGACATAATTAAGCAATTCTTAGACATAATTACTTTCATTATCAGATACCACCTGAAGAACATTTTGTTCTCCAATCTCTTCTACAAAGTTATCCAAAGTTCAAACACTTTCCCCCATCTTCAAGTAAGTAGAAACATCAACACTTCTCAAACATTGTCCCTTATAGACAATTCACCATGAAATTTATTAAGGTCCTATTCTTCCTATTCGTCCTAGCATTTGACATATTATGCATCCAAATTACACCCATTGTTCTTTATGGCTCTTCATCATGTCTTTTATAAATGCCAACTCCTTTTTAAGGAGTAGAACTCTCAACTCATGGTAGCTTAGAGCCTTAAGATGTGGACCATAGTTTCCAACACCTTCAAGCATCATCTCAAAGCTTTTTGATCTTGCAATGTTAAAAGGAATCTCATTCCTATAAAAAAATCTAGCAATGTATTGGATAGTTCTTTCCCTTGCCTCTTTATCACAAGCATCATTAATGCTTGTTTGCCTATGAGCTTTTCCAAGTTTCATTGTGCTTTATAATTTTCAGAAGAAGCAAATCCATGGGGCTTTTCACATTTTGTCCTTTCTTGGGTGGCTTGAGAGAAGACTCGATTGTTAATGAAGGCCTTTTTCCCACTTCTAATTTGACGAATTTCTCGTACTTCCTCTTGTTTATCTTCATCTTCTTGCATTTTCGCTAAATATGCTTTCTTCAAATCATTTTTCTTCTCCAAAGCTTTTTTAAGAAGTTATTTTACTTCTGGGGGAACCGTTTTACAAGAATCAACATCCACTTCATACACATTTGGTGTCTTTTGGCTCTAGTGATTCCTTTCGTACTCACTTTTCCACAAAAATCACAAGTGACACTCTTCCTATAATTAATATCTTTTAAACTATTCCATTGCCATGCAATGTCAATATTGTCACCAGTAGGTTTCACTAAACCATGTAAAGAGAGAGCAGCTCCTTGTATTGGTGTTGCCATGACTAAAAAAAAACTAAACAGAAACAGAAATATAAAATAAAACATGGGAATGACAATATGAGAGGATAACGAGGAAAAAAGAAAAGATAAGCCTAAGGCCTAAAGCCTTGGATAATGATGGTTGAACGTTAAAGGAAAGAAAAAAATGAAGGGAAAAAAGGGAATATATGGCCTCATTGCTATAGTGGTTACTGGAAGAATAAAGGGAAAAAAATGAAAAATAAAGTTGGCTTGGGAAAGAAGGAAAAGAGGGGAGGGATTCAAGGAAGAGACAAGAGATAGAGTCACCTATTGAAAAGCTGTTGGCTGAAAGTAGGGATGTCGCCAGCCACCACTGTTATTGAAGTCACTGCCAGAGTCTGGCTATAGGTCGCTAGTCAGTTGTAGCAGAACGTGAGGTAGCAGGAGGGGAGAGTGAAGAGGAACAATGGATAGCTTGGAAAAGAAGCAAAGAACGATTGTGTGTGTTGTATTTTTGACTTTTGGAGTTTGAACTTTGATGAAATAAAAAGTAGGGTTTTACTTTTACCCTACAAAGTCATTTTAACCCCCTCTCAATACATTGAGCTTGATAGAAATGAGGACATGGCCCAACACAAGGGGAAATCACAGCCTAGCACAAATAGCGGCAGCTATTACTGTAATCGGCTATGCGATAGGCCACAATTCATGGCTGTGACTTCTGTGAACGACAACCGCTCCACGACCAGCTCTCTGTAGCAACCAGGTGCAATGCGCCATGAAGGTACAATAGTGCCGCTATAGCACGCTATTGATAACAGAGCCTTTACATTTGAAATTTGGATAAATAGGCTTCCTAATTTCATAAGTAAGTAATGCCAAATAAAACTAGTGTCAAATAGCAGCATCTTTATATGAACATTTGAAAAGAAATTTTCTATAGGAAGTGATTTAAAAAGGCTAAAGTCCATAATGCATGTATAGCTTAACTGGAACGAAGAAAGACACTAAATTTTTATTGTGGCATTTTAGTTACATGGGTAAAAAAGAGAAGTCTATGGTATGTTGTGGTTCTACCTTAAACAATGAAGATAATGGTGACAAGAGGTGGTTCTTTCTCAGGGTCAGTAGTAGAGTAAAAGACATCTATGCCTGGAAGATCCGACTTTCCAGTAGGATTGTTAGGATTTGGTGTTTAAAATTTCTCCTAGAGAACATTAAGATCTGTGGAACGATTTACTGGGCATAGCTTGGGCAATTGATCCAGAAGCTAAGAAAAAGCAAACCATATCTCATAAACCACAGACATCCCCATATCCAAATTGCATCAGTATTTGGGCTTTGGACCCTCCATATGAGGAATAGTACTAAGACAACCATTCGAATCAAAATGATAAGACTGTAAAACCAAATGCAATAGGAAGAAAGGCAATTGTAAGATGACACAGATGATTGGTGTAAGGCATAGATAGTTTCCTTGACTAGTATACATGATAATGATATAACTAAAGACAATCTTGAATGATAATATTATGAGTTTGGTAGTGTTAAATGTAACATCCCCTGCTGCTTTATGGATTGATGACTATCCCTACAAACCAATATAGGTCCTTTCAGTATGCTTTGTCCTCATTCACATGCTTCCTGGGAAAACTTCCCAGAAGGTCACCCATCCCAAAATTGCTCCAAGTCAAGCACATTTAACTTTGGAGTTCTCTAGTGATGGGCTACCGAAAAGAAGATGTATCTTATTAATATAGGTAGTACAAATCAATTCATATAAGCCCTCCTTAACTATATAGTCTCATACCTATACAATCTCAGGATCCCTCTCATTCAGATGTGTAATCGGTTCATTCATGTGCCCCTCCGCTTGGAAATCTGCTAAGAGCTGCTCCTTGTCCGTGCCTTCTTTTGTACCGGTGAC
Organism: Dalbergia cochinchinensis; assembly: GCA_031216125.1. Lineage (NCBI taxonomy): Eukaryota > Viridiplantae > Streptophyta > Magnoliopsida > Fabales > Fabaceae > Dalbergia > Dalbergia cochinchinensis. The sequence goes on along the minus strand of CM062375.1, from coordinate 17,991,760 downwards.
CACTCCTCGACTTCGTCCCCGGGCATTACATGCCCACCAGCTTCCGCTTGGTTTGTCCTTGAATCGCACCATACTGGGAGAGGTGCAGGCTCTAATACCATTTGTAACATCCCCTGCTACTTTATGGATTGACGACTATCCCCATAAACCAATACGGGTCTTTCTAGCATGTTTTGTCCTCACTCACATGCTTCTTAGGAAAACTTCTCAGGAGGCCACCGATCCCAAAATTACTCCAAGTCAAGCATGCTTAACTGTAGAGTTCTTTAGTGATGGGCTATTGAAAAGAAGATGTATCTTGTTAGTATAGATAGTACAAATTAATTCATATAAGCCCTCCTTAACTATATAGTCCCATACCTACACAGTCTCAGGATCCCTATCATTCAGATGTGTAATCGGTTCATTCATGTACCCTTCCACTTGGAAGTCTGCTAGGTGCCATGTAACGCCTCGATTTTTTATCTGAGAGAAAATGACCAAAATGCCCCTAAGGTCATTTTCTGCCCGAAATTCGAGGATAGTAGGCCCGGTAGTCCTCGAAGGGTCAAATCAATGTTTGAAGGGGATTAGATGGTCCTTGAGTGATTTCGGAAACAAAAATCTTGTTTTCGGTAGTTTCGGTCAAAATGACCAAAATACCCCCATAGCGTTTTTATGAGGGTAAAGGTGCCATTCGAGCCCGAAACTTTCCCCAAAGGTTTAAAATGATGTTTTCATGTGTTTAAAAGTATTTTTTTATGTCCCGGAGATTCCGGGCAGTTTTTATGCAAAATGACGATTTTGCCCCTAGAATAGTGCCATTTGAGCTTAATGATGTAATTAAGCAAACCTAAGCAATATTAGGCTTTAATCGAAGGTTAATTAATTTCCATAATTAATCTAAAGTCAAAATAAGTTATTAAAATTAATTAGAACCTAAAATTGCTTAGATTAAACCTAAATCTCTTTTTAAAACTCAAGATTCCTAGTCATGGAATCTTGAATAGTGTTTGAATAGGGTCTTCTCTCTCTAATCTCCCTAAATCAAGGAATTGTGTTGGCATTGGATTCCTAGTTAAGGCAGTTTGACTCCATTAATTTAGCAAGACCACCTCTTAAATCTAGACTTACAAGTCTCTAATTAACCATTACCTCACCTAAACACTTACTTAGAAATTCCTAATCCTAAGCCTAATCAAAGCTATACCTAAACACACATCCTAATCCACAATTAAGGAACAACTTGTTCCCCAAGTTCTTCTAGAAAGGCATGGCCGCCCATACCTCCCTCATGGCCACCCATACCACACCATGCCTTGCACCATGCCTAGAACCATACCTTAGGCCATACCTCACCATACCTTGAACCATGCCTTTGAATGACCATTTGAAGAAGATATTTTCCTTCCTTTTCTTCCTCAAAATTCGGCCACCCTCCCTCCTTGCACCCTTGGTTTTGTTTTTCTATGAATACATATGTAAATGAACTTGTGAGAAGCTTTAGTTCATTTGCTAGCTTTGAGTTTCAAGAGTTGTCTTGGTTTCTTTCTTTTCTTTCAAAGAACTCAAGAGTTCTTTCTTCCTCTCATCTTCTTCATCCTTTCCACCACCACACAACCACCATTAAATTTTCCTTAAAATACTTAGCCATATCATTCTCAAGATCAAGCTCAACAAACACAACTTCATTTCCTTTTCCTTTCCTCTTGGCCAAAGCTCCATCAAGCTTTAGGGAGGATTTTTCTTTCATTCTCCTCTCAAGACCAAGCCTTCTTCATCCTCCAAGAGTTGGTAGGGATTTTGACTAATTGGAGTTCAGTTGGCAATTGAATAACCAATTTTTTAAAACCCTTTATTTCTTTTCTTAAGGCTCAAGTGGGAATCTAAATTTTTGTTTTTGATCATTGATGATTGATCTTTCAAATTCAGCGTAATTGCAAATCAATCATCATCAAAATGCTTGGATTGAAGAACAAAAATTGAAGTTTTCATCAAGGAATTGATTACGCACTTCAGAAAGCTCACTTCATCGTGGAGCACAGAATGCTATAGGAAATTGAGGGAAATTTGAATTTTGAATTTCAAATTTTCAAGTCAAACCCAGTTTCAAACTGGTACGTCATCTCTTCTATCTAATTGATCAACCACCTGAGCTTCTAGAAGGAGGAGTTCAGAAACCATGATCAGAAAGTGAAAAAGTGATTTCTGAGGGAGCATCAGAAACCTTAACTATACAATGGCTTCTGCAATCGATGTGATAAACTGTGAACTAATATTTGTAGACTAACTTTCTAAGACATAAACGGATGATCTACACTTGTCACTTGGAGAACTAATCAAAGTCAATGGTCATAAGGGAAGACCACTATAAATTGGGATACTGTGCTTAAAAGCTGATGAGAGATTTGAAAATTCAAGAGAAGAAACTCTGTAAAAATCTCTTTCCACTTCCTGGAAGATTCAATATATATCATGTGATCAATTTTATCCTTGAAGTGTAAAAATCTTCCTTCTAGATTCTTAATTAGACTTATGCTCTTTGATACGAGCTGTCGCAACTAAAACAAATTAAAATTTATAAAGTGCTAAGTTGCACCAAAAACGTAGTAAAGGGCATAACCTAGGTCGTCTCTCAAGGAGGCTTCAATACGTAGTTGGAACGATTTGGGGTTTTGAAGAATAAGAATTATAGCAATGGAATTTAAAAGATAATAGCAACAGTGGAAAAAGGCACTAGTGCAAGGTATTCCTAGGATTGGAAATCAATTATCATTGACTAAATATTAAACCCATTGGTAGCTATTAGTAGCAAATTACTCGCAACTTTACTAGTGATTAATCAATCCCTAAAGTTGATTAATGAAATTAACAAATAAATGAGTTCTCAATTTAATTGGTAATTAAAATGATCCAAGGTACCAATTGTTATAGCCTAACTGTCAATCGGAAAGTTAATTCTAATGTTCTTCCTCAAACATAAACCAATAGATCTATTAATTTATACCTAAAATGGGTCAAAGTGGGGCTCAAAAATAGGTTAAATGAGTTATTCTACGTTATTGTATGACCGATGCAGCGCTCATTGATTGCTGCAGCGGTCAGCTGTAACACCCTAAAAATTATTTAAAAATTAATTTGGGCTTTACTAGTTGTAATTTCAAAATCTGACAGTTTTAGTAATGATGAGGATGGTTCAACGGATTTATAAAAAAAAAAATTCATGAATAGTAACCTTGTGGGCCCCACGGGCATATCGGGACAGCCGAAACCCTCGAATTGGGACCTGGAGGTGTCCAAAGTTGAGAAATTATAGGATTGAGATTAGAAATAGTTAGAAATGAGGATTTTATACTTAGAATTAATTTTCAGGCAATGTCTTATTACCAGGGTACAGTGTTTTGCCCGTTCGGTGGAATTTCGATGTGTAGTTTTTAACGCCATACAAGTTACTTAGTGGCTAAGTAACCTTTACCAACCACTTTATGCCAAGTTGATGGCAATGATTAAAACTTGAAAAACAAGTTTTAATCATGACCTTTGATTAATTATATTTTACTCGGGAGCCAATAACTCATCCGTTCGGTGGAATTTCGGTGTGTGGTTTTAACACCGAAAAAACTACTTGCTCACCAAGTTAATGTGAGCCACTTATCTTGAGCCAAGTGGAATGCCAAGATTTATTCTTTGACCAAGAAACCAAATCTTAGCCACCCATTTCATTATTTCATTTTGAAAAAGGAATAAATACCCATTTTGACTACTTTTACACCTAGATAAGGAAAAATCACCAAACCTTATCACTCCAACACCATCAATTTTGGCCAAGACCCCCAAATACCTCATACTTCATCTTATTTCTCTCATGTCACCATTAACAAACTTGAAGCTTCATAAACCCTAGCCTAAACTTAACAAAACCTCAAGATCTCTTCACAAAACTTGTTCTACTCTCTATAATCTACAAAACCAACCGATTAGAATTTTAAATAATCTCCAAGATGAACCCTGAGCTATCATTCTCTACTGTTTAAGGAAGGGTTAGGTACTGTTTGGAAGGCTTGAAGTGAGGAAAAATCATTTTTTGAAAGATCCTTTGGAGCCAAGATCCCTAAAGCCACCAAAGTAGGATTTTTGAACCTCTTCTTCTTCAAATCCATTTTTCTGTGTTAATCACTGATTTAAATTGATATTTTTGGTTGTATTGGTTGATGATATATGGTTATTGATGTATTAATTTTGGTGGAGTCTTTGGACGATTTTAGAAATCATTTTTGCCAAAAGAAATATTAGACTATGCTGCTGGATTTTCGGATTTCTTCTGGACAGGTTATGGTTCATGAATTTTCTAATGTATTTGTAGATGTTTTTATGAGCTATAAAAATTATATGTTGAAGCTAACATCTAAGGCAATTCCATGATTTTTATTGGGTCCTAAAAATGAGTTTTACTATTTTATAAAAATAAAAAATTGAGACTGTTCTTGAGTTGTCTGGACAGCCAATTCTGAAGCTCTAAGCTTGTCTAATTTTGTTACCACATCAAATGATTGATTTTTCCATTGAAATTTCGACGAGATATTGAGGACATGTTAAAGTCCAACTATGAATTTTTGTATGATTTGATATGATCATTTGATAGGGTAATAAGATTGGAACTTTGGCTGTTGGCTGCAAATAGGGTGTTTCTGGCCTCCTATTTTGTTGAATTTTGTTATCATACTTAGAAAACTCTTTTAACTTTGAAATTTTTAGAGGACCTTGGGGACACATTGAAGTGTCTTGGATAATTTTTATAGCCTTGGATTTCATGGTTTGAAATACAAAATAATTTGTGCTATAGATATGTGAAATCATATTATGAATGAATGTGTGTATATGCCTCATGCATGCATTTGGAAAAGAACAGCGAATGATATGTACATGTGGCAAAAGAGAATATATGAACTTTAATCGTACATATTCTGACATATGGAGAAAACAGAAATAAGACTTAGATTGAATGACGGGAAGGCAAAAGTAGGAACTTTCCCAAAATACTAAGTGTGCATATTCTGACATATGGAGAAAACAGAAACAAGACTTAGATTGAATTAAGGGGAAGGCAAAAAGAGGAACTTCTCCCGAGATATTATGAGCCGATAAACGTATTGGCTAGGAATAGAACTGTGTGTGATTGGAAAATGGAAAAAAATGAAGTCCGATGATCATGTATAGGAATGAGCTCAGTCCTGATAAGTACTCTATTTCCCTTTTGTAGTGTAATCCACTATAAATACCATTTGGTATAAACTATCTATTATGGAGTTGTCCATAGCAGATACCTGTTGGGTATAAACTAAGTCTTTCCTATGTCAATAAAAAGAGAAAAATGCACTGAATTGAGTTTTGCAACATGATATAAACTAAGTCTTTCCTATGTCAATGAAAAGAGAAAAATGCACTCAATTAAGTTCCATGGCCACAAGAGAAAACTAGAGAATTCCTTCTGACCTTATTTGGAACAAGTGAAGATGATTTCATTAAAGATTTCAGCATTTATCATATGCATATACATATTGATTTGAATTGTTTACCTAGGATGATTTACTAGGTGTTTGAACATTGTGCAGTATATGCATTAAGTGACTGATTATTAAAAGCTACCCACTTTGGAAGTACGATTTGAAACTTTAAAAATGGACCATTGTTATAAGATGCATGATCACATTTTTTCTAATAAACCAAAGTGGTTGGGGCGATGACGATGACATTATGAGTGAGTTTTTGGGGAGTTGCCCTACTGAGAATTGTATAATTCTCACCCCTATGTGTTTTGTGTTCCCGCGTCGTCTTCAGGTTAATCCAGAGAATAATGTGGCTGCTGCGTGAAAGAACTCAGGATTACAGTAGTTGATGCTTTTCTTATGCGGTATATAGTTGTAGGTATATGTGTAGGTGAATGTAATAGAGATTGTATATGTATTCAAGCTCACAATAGAGCTTCCGTATGTAATTGACTTGTATCTTTGTTACACGTGTTAATCGAATTATGCTAGTTATTACACGATCTTATCACATTTGCTATAGTTATTTAAGAAAGGTCTGATAGTTTATAAGTAACAACTCTCAAGCCTGATGTCATGACTTAAGGATGATATTGTACTTGGGAGGATGTTACATCAGTAGTGAGCTATGCTGCTAAACGTCACTTTTTCATGCGCTGTTGAGTACTATAGTCATTAAAGACCACTATAGTAGTGGACAGAATTGTAATTGGCCTTACACTAGAAATAGAAATTGTAGTTCTTTGAATAAGCTTTCCAACGCCACTAAAATCACCTCAATCAAACATCTTTAGCTCCAGATATTGCGAAAATACTAACTAGAGGTCAAGTTGGATTGCATCAGAACATCAGCAACCTTTAATCTTACAACTCAATTTTTACTAAGATACTTTTAGAATTGGGTTTTGAGCTAAACATGAAAGTTGTAAAGGACTTCTTGAGCTTTCCAAAACATTTTCATTTGTCTTAATCCGATCCCTGCAAAAAGAGATACAGATTTTCTCTTACAAAGTTTCTTGCAATTTTGCTCAAATGAACTCAAGAATTCTTCTATTTTGCTTCCAAATTCTTCTCAACAGTTTCCAACCTTGTTCTTGACATTTGCACTTGATTCAAAGCTCTTGTGCACAAAATGATACTCAAATTAACCAGTCAAATGCAACAGGGTATAATTACAAATTATCCCAAAATCAATGCAAAAGCCATCAATTCTATCAAAATTATGCAATGAGGAACAAATTAAAATCTTTATTAATTGTATCAACAACACATTAAAACTCATGTAAAAAGCTAAGGTTTAGAAGTAAGATAAGTGGCACAACAGCTCCTTATCACTCTTCCTAGGGAAGAAGTGATAGAAGGAAGTCATTCAAGTTTTCTCAAGATCTTTTCATGTATATGTTAAGGAAACTTGAGTGGAGGTTAGTTTGAGTGGCAACCCAAACACTTAACCTTTGTATCCTTGATCTGGTAGTGATCACTATGAGATAGTTTGGAGAAGCTACTGTAAAACTACTTGTAACGTGACTGTGAGGTGTTCTTATTGGTCACGGTTTAGCTTGGAGAGGCTAATAAAAGACTACTTACAGCTTGGAGAGGCTGGGGCAAGACTACTTTCAATATGATAGTAGAGGTTGCTATTAGTCATGGGTTTCAGCTTGGAGAGATTGGTGCTACACTACTCATTGCAGCGTGGAGAGGCTGGTACAAAACTACTTAATTTGTGATAGCAGGTTATTTCTGAAGGTCACAGATGAGAGCTTGGCAAGGCTAATTATGCCTCTAATTTTTCTTTGTAATTTTCTTTGTCATTAGAAATTACTCAATTAGAATTATCGTAGGTAATTATTACATAAGATTTGAGTAGAGACAATCCTCAATAAAGGAATATAACATTAGAAGAGAGGTTAGGAACGATTCATGAGAGTCGCAAATCCAGAATTTCAATGCGTATAAAATGACCAAATGCCCTGAAGTTATTTTACTCAGAAAATGAGGATCGTGGGCCCCACCTATTCTCAAGGGGATATTTTGAGGATAATAAGGGATTGTTTGTGTTATGTGTGTTAATAAGCGAGAAGGATCTCAATTTTGAGTTAGAGCCTTGAAAATGACCAAAGCAGCCCCTATGTTTGTTTTAACTCAGATGTGCGTGTAGTGAGCCGAACCTCACTAAAATGTTTTAAAATGTGTTTTTAAGCCATGATTAACCATTGGTTGCTTCGGGTGGCCTCGGGCAATTTTAAGTGAAAGTGCGATTTTGCCCCTTTATTTTGAGGCGATTTCGAATTGGGATTTTGATTAGTATCACAGAAACCTAAGCAATATTAGGCTCAAATTAAAGCTTATTAAATTCTAAATATTAATCTAGAGTCAAAATTATGTATTTAGATTGATTAGAACCCAAAATTGCTCAAAAACACCCAAATTGCTTACTAATTCACTTAAACCCTTAACCGTAAATTCTCTAAATTACATGAGATACCTTGCCTACACCTAAATAATGCATGGAACACACAAATTTCACTTCTTTGGGCTGTAATGGGACGGAATTATTGATGCCATTATGCAGCTGAATTATTGCCAAAAGTTGCACTAAAACAAAATGCCAAAATGTCACCATATGAGACATAATTCCTTAATTTCATACAACTTTGTCTAAAATGATTTTCCTCCCTTATTTCTCCTGCAAAATTCCAGTCCACTACCTCATCATTTTGGCCAATTAGAAGCCTCAAAATCTTCTATAAATAGGCTTGCTTGAGTGGTCTTGGAATGCTTGGTTCATAACTAGTTTTTAGGAGCACCAAAAACTTTCTTTCTTCCTCCTCTTTGGCTGAATTCTTTCTTCAATTTTTCAAAGAGATTTTGTTTCATTCACTTCAAGAAACCAAGTTCTCTTCTCTTCTTCAACTCAGATTAGGTAGGGAGTAGTTTCTAAATTTATTTCTATGCTTTGAGGAGTTGTGTTTTTAGCTCAAAATGATGAAATTATGAACTTGCTTTAGCTTTTCATTTTGGCTTTCCTCTTCAATTTTCTTTAACCAATTCAACCATATGGCCTAGGTGGAACTAAGATGATGGCTTGATGATGAGGACCTTGAGGGTGGGTTGTAAATCCAGCACAAGTTGAGCCTCTAAAGCTTGAGAAAATTCCACTTGATGCAAAACTTTAAAGAATAATGCTTTATGATGCTAAACAAAGATTTTTAGTTTTAGAACTTGAAAGATGTATTTTTTCCTTTTATGTTTTATTTCTTGTTAAGATATGTATTGGGTTGAATTTATAATTCTTGTGAAGTCTTGAAGGAGCTCTAGTAAAGAAACAAAATGAATTTGCATCCATGATTAAGTTTATGCTTTGCATAACCATGTTTACCTTCTATGTCATCACTAAATTTTCAAGAATGAATAAATGAACTTGCATTTCTCATGTTTAAATTCCAAGCTTGTATCTCATGTTTATGTTTCAAGTCATCACTTAATCTTTCAAGATAATAAAGAGGTTGCATCTCATATTTAATTTATGCTCTCACTATATTTTATAATGGCTAAAAGAATCAGCATGGCATGTTTATTTTATGCCATCACCTAAAGATCCTAGAGCTCAAAGACTTGCCCATGTATCACAAGCAAAGAAATATGATTATTGGAGTTAAAGAATTTATTCTTTAAAAAGTCTTGAGATTGGAGCTTAAAAGATGTAATAATAATATTCTTCTTCTCCTCTGCCGGTCTGTCTGCGGACTCTGCGTTCGGTTTCTTAATATTCTCTTCTCCTCTCTTTTGGTCTGTGCGGACTCACGTAGCTCAGGTTTCTTAATATTCTCTTCTCCATCGTGGTCATGCCGGACTACACGCGCTCAGGATTTCTTAATATTTTCTTCTCCTCTCACTGGTCACGTATGCGGATTACAGACGCTCCAGTTTCTTGTATCATGTTTATATTTCAAGTTCTTGCATCATGTTTAATTTTTAAGTCATCACCTTAAATCTTAAAGATAAAGAAATGGAATTGCATATCATGTTTATAATTCCAAGCTATCACCTTATAAAGATAAGATTAAAATAAGGTTGCATAGCATGTTTATAATTCTAAGATGTCACCTAAATCTCTAAAGCTCAAGACTTACTCCTTTTATCTTAAGTGAGAATTTTAATTGTGAAGATCCTCCCAAATTTGACAAAAGAACTAGTTTCTAAATGAGTTTTAAAAGGCTTTGCAAGGATTTTACGGGGAACTAGTATTTTATATGCACTTAAAATATGATTCTATGTAATTGCATGAGGTTCATGATTCGGCCACTGATCTGAGTTTAGTATCAATGTGTGATAATGATTTGATATGATTGAAGTTGTGATAATTATGGTTTTATTGTTAAGAGAATGATTCATAATTGGTTTAGTAACTAATTAGTTCTATAATTGATAATTCTATGTAAGGATTGGATGCTTATTAAGTACTTGATATCATTGAATGATTTCCTGGCTTGCATGTTATAGTTGCTGTTGCAAATAATGAGAATGCTTGTACATGAAATGTTCTTTATTATGTAAAATTTACCTTTGTTGCTAAAAGAAAGTGTATCATTGTAAAAGTGTAATTTGGAAAGGTTGTCGCTAAGGAAAGACTAGCTATTTAAGCGTGTCCATTGTGACCCACCTCTCTTTCACAGGAATCTCCCATATGCATGATTACGATTGATATATATTATTCTAGCTTAAGACTATAAATGAGAAAATGTTATGATGTTTATGAATTGTATTATGATATAACATGCAAAGATTTAATGATGACTTAAACTTATAAGAAAATGATCCTTTGGAACCATCAGACTATAGGTGGTGAAAAGGTGATTTTAGCCCCTAACCGGATTCTCTCAAAAGGGTAGAGTCGGGACTTTAGCTTATCAAAGGGATAAGTATATGCTAGTGACGACTAGTAAAATATGAGCTCATAACCTAAATTACTCCCAAAAGGGTGGAGTATAGGGTGGCCCAAGGAAAATAATGATGATGATAAGATTTTAAGTCATCAAAGGCACTAAAGAAATGAAATATGTGCATTACGTGTCCATGTGTAGCTAATATTATATGACGTTCTTTTATGCATGTTATTTTGATAATGATGATGAGGAATATGATGTAATGATAAAGGAAATGTTCATTGTAAATATGACATGTTAAGAATAAGATGCATTATAAGACGATGATTAAAATTGACGACCTCGGTTAAGTATTTGTCAGAACTTAAAATGAATCTTTGCATGCTCACTATTTTAGAATAATCCCAGGGTTCCCAGGGACTTTGATGATGACTTTGTAGAAGGAGGTACCTTACTGAGAATTCTTTAGCAAGATTCTCACTCCCTTTTTCTTTATTTCCGTCATTGTCTCCAGATTCAAATGGCGACATTCGTCTGTTCGTTGATACCCCTACTTGCAGGAATTCCACTATGATCAGGTGCATCGCTTCGTATCATTTTGAAGGGAGGTCGCATGATTCGTGTTTTATTTACATAGGTCGTCCATTTGCACATCTGTCCCTAGTTATCGATTTTCTCCTACTTCTCCCTATGGCGATGAAATGGTTTTCGAACATGCGTCCACTTGATGAAAGGATGTTCGTTCTTATCCCGCTTCATCATTGTCCATGGATTTCAGTATGTTCCCGAGGCGAGATATTCGGCCGATCCTTGAGGACACTCCTACTCATGTATATTCTCGAGAGCTCGCTCCCTACTCCCACGCGTGTAAGAGAGGTAGTGAGAACTTGATTGTTCGTAGGAGTTAGCGAGAAGGCCGTCCATGCGACTGACTGGTGCTTCTCGTGTGTCCGAGATCCCGGTGGAGCTCATGTCAGGTGGATCGGATTTATTCCCCCATTTCGGGACCGGCTAAAAAGGTTCTTAGTAGATTTATGTGTGATCATGCACCCTAGTTTTAGGATAACCTTCCCGACTTATGGAGTTATCTAGTTTAGGGGCATGTATTTCCTTAAGTATATTTTCTTTTATGGGTTTGCATAAGATAATGATGTATGAACATAACCCACCCTTTGAGTGAGGTTATTGTATGTAAATATATGCTATAATGTGCTTATAGAATGTTATATGATGGAGCCTAAGTGATATGATGTGATATATTCTTAAACGTCTTGTATTATACCCCGCTTACTCGTTCACGTTGTACTCGGCTCATGTTTTCAATTATGTGTTTAAAAAAAAAAAAAATGGCTCGTAATTTCACTAAGTATTTTCAAATTATGAAGAAAGAACCAAAGCAAGGAGTAAAGTCTAGTCGTGTCGGATTCAACCTAGGTGTATCGGTTTAATTACTAAGGTGTTACATTTTGGTATCAGGCGATTCGATTCTCATGGAGCACGAGGATTGGACTAGCTATCCTTCTAAAGCATAATACGTTAGTAACGTCATATGTAGATGTTTATCATTAGGATGAGCTTGAGGATTAGAAATACATGACTACTGTATGTTGAAAGTGCCATGGTAACTTGCTCACTTTGCATGGAATATTGGGCCTGATCACCTCAGTGTTCCTGTTTTGTGTGTATAGGGACCAATGACGCGTCGACAGGACTAGGGCTGACCTGCAGAATAATCAAGGCAACGAGATGTAGAAGCACTCAGCGGCGTAAGCAAGGACCATGAGAATGATGATAGAGCGAATGGATCAGGATCGTCAAGCCAATATGAATCAGGGGACATGAGATTCCTGAACATGCACATTCGGGGAGTTTCGAAAGGCAAACCCACGAGTTTTCAAGGGACAGAATCCAAATATTGCGAGATGAATGGATTCGGAATATTGAAAGGTCTTTCTTTGTAGTCCCATGCTCGGAGGAGTGAAAGGTCACCTTCGCTACTCATATGCTTGGAAGGTGATGCGGTTTACGGTGGGCCGGGTGTTCGAAGACTCCTGGAGACGATCGACATGGACATTGATTGGGAACTTTTCAAGGTCCATTTTTATGAAAAGTACTTTCCAGTCGATTAGAAATGCCAAGGACATTGAATTCATGCAAGTTGTCCAGGAATATGAATGTGGCCCGATACACGCGGATTTGAAGAACTCATTAAGTTCTCAAGAATGTACCAAGGAAATCCTGATGAGTGCTTGGAAATGCATTAAATACGAGTGGGGTTGAAGAAGCGGAACTTAATGTAAGCGATTTGCACATTTGGAGATTAGGGATTTCTCTACCCTAGTTAACAAATGTCGGATTATTGAAGAAGGTCGAGAAAACTAAACACCCCAAAGTCAGGATAATATTGCAAAAAGTTGATACCTCAAGGTCAATGAGTTCAAGAAGCGATCGACCTCCATTTCCCCCTCAATCAAGACCACAAGGGACACAAAGAAATTTTCAACAAGGAAGGCCAAACAACAACAATCGCTATAATAACAACCGCTACAACAATAACCCGTTAACAATCACAACAACAACAATAACAACAATAAAGGAAAGCACCACAAAGAGGTCGGTGCACTCGCGGCTGCGCCATCCATGGAATGTCCCAAGTGCGGCAAGAATCATGGGAGCATGCCATGTCGAGCCGAACAAGCGTGCTATCGTGTGAAAACCAGGTCATTACTCGAGAATGCCGCGGAAAGAAACCCGCCATGACCCCCAATCCCAAGCCGCAATACCAGGGAAGGGTATTTATCATTATCTTGAAGAAACAACGAAGTCACGGAAATCTCGTGGAAGGTAAGGGTAATATGCATGGTAAAGACTTAATTGTACTATATGATTAGCGCTTCTATTCTTTTATCTCCCATTCATGTGTTAAAAGCCTTAATTTACCTAGTGACTGAGCTTCCTTTTGACCTTATTGTTTCTACATTGGAAAACCCGTTAGGACTTGTAAATGTTGTTTAGATTGTAGTTTTATTATAGATAATAGATCCTTTGTTTTAGATCTTGTTGCTTACCCATGCGAGGTTTAGATGTGATTCTTGGCATGGATTGGCTTGAGGCCAACCGTGTCTTTGTTAAGCTGTTATGAGAAAACCATCACTTTTCTTCCTGTTCCTATTGAACCTAAGAAACCCATAAGTCTTTACATAGCTATTTGTGGAAATGGATTGTGGTAAGGGTGAGAGTAAAGGTTACATTTTCTTAGCCGCTAGTGATGTAGACTTTGAGCAAAGTATCGATGAGATACCAATAGTAAGAAATTATCTCAAGTATTTCGGATGAGATACGAAGTTTCCCCCAAAGAGAGAGATAGAGTTTTCCATAGAATTGCTAGGGTGCCGAGGACTATATCCATAGCCCCATCACAGGATGTCCCTATTAGAATTGACCGAGTTAAAAACTCAATTGGAAGATTTATTGGAGAAAAAAGTTTGTTAGGCCTAGTGCATCACCTTGGGGAGCCCTGTGTTGTTTGTAAAGAAAAAGGATGGGAGTATGAGGATGTGTGTAGATTATCGTGAGTTGAATAAAATGCGGTGAAAAACAAGTATCCTCTGCCTAGGATCGATGATTTGATGGACCAACTAAAAGGTGCGGTAGTGTTTTCTAAGATAGATTTGAGGTCAGGCTACCATCAAATTAGAGTGAGAGATGAAGACATACCTAAAACGGACCTTTACCTTTTCGTCACGGCCATTTTGAGTTTGCGTAAGAATGTCGTTTGGGTTAACCAATGCTCCAGCAATTTTAATGGATTCCATGAATAGGATCAACGGGCCCTATTTAGATCAGTATGTAGTTGTCTTTATAGATGACATTCTCATATATTCTAAGACCCATGAAGAGCATGAATGCCACACGACCATAATCTTGGAGATCTTGAAGGAAAAGAAACTATATGCCAAGATTTCCAAGTGTGAGTTTTGGTTGGATAAGGTGCAATTTTTAGGGCATGTAGTATCTAAGAAAGGAATTCTTTGTAGATCCTAGTAAGGTAGAAGCGGTAGTAACCTGGGAAAGACCAACCACTTTGTGAAGTAAGGAGCTTTTTAGGTTTAGCCGGTTATTCTGTCGATTTATCAAGGGATTTTCCCAGATTTCCCTACCTTGACCAAAGTGACTAGGAAGAACACCCCTTTTTCATGGACCGGAGTGTGAAAAGAGCTTTCAAGAGTTAAAACACAAGCTAACCTCTACCCCTTTGTTTTAGTGTTACCCACCCCAATGTGCCTTCGAGGTGTATTGTGATGCTTCAAAAAGGGTTTAGGTTGTGTATTGATGCAAGATAGGCAAGTGGTGGCCTATGCATCAAGACAACTCAAGCCACATGAGGCAAACTACCCTACCCATGACCTTGAGTTAATTTGTAGTCGTGTTTGCTCTAAAGATTTGGAGACACCATTTATATGGAGTTAAGTTTGAGGTGTTTTCCGATCACAAGAGTTTGAAATATCTCTTTGATCAAAAAGAGCTAAACATGAGGCAAAGGCGATGGATGGAGTTCTTGAAAGATTATGATTTTGGATTGAATTACCATCCTGGTAAAGCTAATGTAGTAGGAGATGCTTTGAGTAGGAAGTCCTTACAAGTGTCCCGTTTGATGGTGAAGGAGGTTGAATTGATTGAGCAATTTAGGGACTTAAACCTAGGAATGACTTTGACCACTAAGGGCATCAGAGCTTGTCATCTTAGAGTGACAAGTGAGTTCAAAGAAAGGATTGTTCAAGCTCAAGGGATGATCTTTGAGTTTCAAGAGACTTTAGAGCGATGAAGCGGGAAAGTTGATAGGTTTTAAAGGAATGGGCGATTTGTGGAGGTTTAAAGGTCGAATATGTGTGCACACAGTGGTGGCCTCAGAAAGGATATTTTGGAGAAGCCCATAAGAGCCATTTTACCCCTTCATCCTGGTGCCACCAAGATGTATCAAGATTTGAAGAAGAGCATACGATCAACTGGAATGAAGAAAGATGTGTGCACATGGGTGAGTAAGTGCTTGGTGTGTCAAAGGTGAAGATTGAACACCAAAAACCCTGCACGGAATCTGCAACCTTTGTCGATCCCTGAGTGGAAGTGGGATAGTATCTGCATGGATTATGTGAGTGGATTCTGGGGACCCAAATGAATCATGATACCATATGGGTAATCGTGGATCGATTGCCAATCAGCCCACTTTACCTATTAAGGTGACTTATTCCTTGGATAGGTTAGCACAATTATATATTCGGAGATAGTAAAGTTACATGGGGTGTAGTCAGCGATAATCTCGGACCGGGATCCGCGGTTTACGTCCACGATTTTGAGGAGCCTTTCAAAAGGCATTTGGTTCAAAGTTGTGTCTACACGGCCTATCACCCCAAACAGACGGTCAATCTGAAAGAACTATCCAAACCTTGGAGGATATGTTAAGGGCATGTGTTTTTAGATCAAAGGGAAGTTGGGATAAGTACACGCCATTGATTGAATTTGCATATAACAATATTATCATGCGAGTATCGGTATATGCCGTGTATGAGGCCCTCTATGAATGGAAATGTCAATCTCCCTTATGTTGGTATGATGGAGAGCAAAGTTTACTCGGACCGATATTGTGAGGAAACATGAGAACAAATCAAGAAGATTAGGGATAAGATTCTTCTTGCTCAAAGTCCCGCGAAGAAAAACTATGCGGACAAGCGAAGCAGCTAGATTTTCAAGAAGGGGACCACGTGTTCCTAAGGATCACCCCACCACGGGCATAGTACCGAGCAATAAAAGTAAAAATTGAGCCCTGATTTCTTGGTCAGTTTGAAATCCTTACCAAAGTAGGACACGTAGCTCTTATGTATAGCCACCCTAGTCTATCCAACCTTCATGATGTTTTCCATGTCTCTCGATTAAGAAAGTATCAATCTGACCGAGTCATGTACTAGAGCGAACATGTACAATTAAGAGATAACCTGACATTTAACTTACTACCCACGAGAATCGTCAGCCCAGGAGTTAAGCGGTTAAGGAACAAGTGTACCCTGGGTCAAAGTAGCATGGGGACGGTGAAACCAGAAGAACTTACATGGGAGCTGGAAGCAAACATGAAAGCACAATATACCCGAGTTGTTCTCAGTAGAATTTCAGGCGAAATTCTTTTAAGGAGGGAGTAATGTAACGCCCCGATTTTCTTGTAATTTTTCTTGTCATTAGAAATTACTCAATTACCGATATCGTAGGTAATTATTACACATAAGATTTGAGGCCGAACAATCCTCAATAAAGGAATATAACATTAGAAGAGAGGTTAGGAACGATTCATGCAGAGTCATAATCCAATTTCTGCGTATAAAATGACCAAAATGCCCTGAGTTATTTTACTCGGAAAATGAGGATCGTGGGCCCCACCTATTCTCAAGGGGATATTTTGAGGATAATAAGGGATTGTTTGTGTTATGTGTGTTAATAAGCGAAAGGATCTCAATTTTGAGATTAGCCTTGAAATGACCAAACGCCCAAGAATTTGTTTGTAACTCAGATGTCGCGTGAGCCGAACCTCACTAAAATGTTTTAAAATGTGTTTTTAAGCCATGATTAACCATTGGTTAAGCTCGGGTGGCCTCGGGCAATTTTAAGTGAAAGTACGATTTTGCCCTATTTTTGGGGCGATTTGCACTTAGGATTTTGATTAGTATCAAACCTAAGCAATATTAGCTCAAATTAAAGCTTATTAAATTCTAAATATTAATCTAGAGTCAAAATTATGTATTTAGATTGATTAGAACCCAAAATTGCTCAAAAACACCCAAATTGCTTACTAATTCACTTAAACCCTTAGCAGTAAATTCTCTAAATTACATGAATACCTTGCCTACACCTAAATAATGCATGGAACACACAAATTTCACTTCTTTGGGCTGTAATGGACGGAATTATTGATGCCATTATGCAGCTGAATTATTGCCAAAAGTTGCACTAAAACAAAATGCCAAAATGTCACCATATGAGACATAATTCCTTAATTTCATACAACTTTGTCTAAAATGATTTTTCCTCCCTTATTTCTCCTGCAAAATTCCGTCCACTACCTCATCATTTTGGCCAATTAGAAGCCTCAAATCTTCTATAAATAGGCTTGCTGAGTGGTCTTGGAATGCTTGGTTCATAACTAGTTTTAGGAGCACCAAAGCTTTCTTTTCTTCCTCCTCTTTGGCTGAATTCTTTCTTTCAATTTTCAAAGAGATTTTGTTTCATTTCACTTCAAGAAACCAAGTTCTCTTCCTCTTCTTCAACTCAGATTAGGTAGGGAGTAGTTTCTAAATTTATTTCTATGCTTTGAGGAGTTGTGTTTTTAGCTCAAATGATGAAATTATGAACTTGCTTTAGCTTTTCATTTTGGCTTTCCTCTTCAATTTTCTTTAACCAATTCAACCATATGGCCTAGGTGGAACTAAGATGATGGCTTGATGATGAGGACCTTGAGGGTGGGTTGTAAATCCATCACAAGTTAGGCCTCTAAAGCTTGAAAATTCCACTTGATGCAAAACTTTAAAGAATAATGCTTTTATGATGCTAAAACAAAGATTTTTAGTTTAGAACTTGAAAGATGTATTTTCCTTTTATGTTTTATTTCTTGTTAAGATATGTATTGGGTTGAATTTATAATTCTTTTTAAAGTCTTGAAGGAGCTCTAGTAAAGAAACAAAATGAATTTGCATCCATGATTAAGTTTATGCTTTGCATAACCATATTTACAACCTTCTATGTCATCACTAAATTTTCAAGAATGAATAAATGAACTTGCATTTCTCATGTTTAAATTCAAGCTTGTATCTCATGTTTATGTTTCAAGTCATCACTTAATCTTTCAAGATAATAAAGAGGTTGCATCTCATATTTAATTTATGCTCTCACTATATTTTATAATGGCTAAAAAGAATCAGCATGGCATGTTTGTTTTATGCCATCACCTAAAGATCCTAGAGCTCAAAGACTTGCCCATGTATCACAAGCAAAGAAATATGATTATTGGAGTTAAAGAATTTATTCTTTAAAAAGTCTTGAGTTGGAGCTTAAAAAGATGTAATAATAATATTCTCTTCTCCCTCTCTTGGTCTGTGCGGACTCATGCGCTCAGGTTTCTTAATATTCTCTTCTCCCTCTCTTGGTCTGTGCGGACTACCAGCTCTCAGGTTTCTTAATATTCTCTTCTCCTCTCTGGTCTGTCAGGACTACCGCCGCTCAGGTTTCTTAATATTTTCTTCTCCCTCTCTGGTCTGCGGATTACTGCCGCTCCAGTTTCATGTATCATGTTTATATTTCAAGTTCTTGCATCATGTTTAATTTTCAAGTCATCACCTTAAATCTTAAAGATAAAAATGGAATTGCATATCATGTTTATAATTCCAAGCTATCACCTTATAAAGATAAGATTAAAATAAGGTTGCATAGCATGTTTATAATTCTAAGATGTCACCTAAATCTCTAAAGCTCAAGACTTACTCCTTTTTATCTTAAGTGAGAATTTAATTGTGAAGATCCTCCCAAATTTGACAAAAGAACTAGTTTCTAAATGAGTTTTAAGGCTTTGCAAGGATTTTACAGGGGAACTAGTATTTTATATGCACTTAAAATATGATTCTATGTAATTGCATGAGGTTCATGATTCTACTTGATCCGAGTTTAGTATCAATGTGTGATAATGATTTGATATGATTGAAGTTGTGATAATTATGGTTTATTGTTAAGAGAATGATTCATAATTGGTTTAGTAACTAATTAGTTCTATAATTGATAATTCTATGTAAGTTGGATGCTTATTAAGTACTTGATATCATTGAATGATTTCTGGCTTGCATGTTATAGTTCTTTGCAAATAATGAGAATGCTTGTACATGAAATGTTCTTTATTATGTAAAATTTACCTTTGTTGCTAAAAGAAAGTGTATCATTGTAAAAAGTGTAATTTGGAAGGTTACGGCTAAGGAAAGACTTGGTATTTAAGCGTGTCCATTGTGACCCTTTCTCTTTCCCCAGGGAATCTCCCATATGCATGATTCTGATTGATATATATTATTCTAGCTTAAGACTATAAATGAGAAAATGTTATGATGTTTATGAATTGTATTATGATATAACATGCAAAGATTTAATGATGACTTAAACTTATAAGAAAATGATCCTTTGGAACCATCAGACTATAGGTGGTGAAAAGGTGATTTTAACCCCTAACAGTTCTTCTCAAAAGGGTAGAGTCGGGACTTTAGCTTATCAAAAGGGATAAGTATATGCTAGTGACGACTAGTAAAATATGAGCTCATAACCTAAATTACTCCCAAAAGGGTGGAGTATAGGGTGGCCCAAGGAAAATAATGATGATGATAGATTTTTAAGTCATCAAAGGCACTAAAGAAATCAAATATGCGCCCTGTCTCCATGTGTAGCTATTATTATCTGCCGTTCTTTTATGCATCTTATTTCGATAATGATGATGAGGAATATGATGTAATGATAAAGGAAATGTTCATTGTAAATATGACATGTTAAGAATAAGATGCATTATAAGGCATGATTAAAAAATTGGCGAACCTCGGTTAAGTATTTGTCAGAACTTAAAATGAATCTTTGCATGCTCACTATTTTAGAATAATCAGGGTTCTGGGGACTTTGATGATGACCTTTGTAGAAGGAGGTACCTACTGAGAATTCTTTAGCAAGATTCTCACTCCCTTTTCTTTATTTAAAGTCATTGTCTCAGATTCAAATGGCGACATTAAATCTGTTAGTTGATACCCCTACTTGCAGGAATTCCACTATGATCCGGTGCGTCGCTCGTATCATTTTGAAGGGAGGTGCTTATAGTTCGTGGTTTTTATTTACATAGGTCGTCCATTTGCACATCCTGTCCTAGTTATCGATTTTCTCCTACTTCTCCCTATGGCGATGAAATGGTTTTGAACATGCATGCGTCCACTTGATGAAAGGATGTTACGTTCTTATCCCGACTTCATCTGCTGTCCATGGATTTCGAGTATGTTCGAGGCGAGATATTACGGCGATCCTTCGAGGACACTCCTACTCATGTATATTCGAGAGCTCTGCTCCTACTCCCACGTGTAAGAGGGTAGTGAGGAAACAAGTTGTTATTGAGGTTAGCGAAGGCGTCCCATGCGACTTCACTGGTGCTTCGTGTGTCCCGTCCCAGGGAGCTCATCGGTGGATCGGATTTATTCCCCCATTTCAGGGCCGATGGCCATAAAAGGTTCTCAGTAGATTTATGTGTGATCATGCACCCTAGATTTAGGATAACCTTCCCGGCTTATGGAGTTATCTAGTTTAGGGCATGTATTTCCTTAAGTATATTTTCTTTTATGGGTTTGCATAAGATAATGATGTATGAACATAACCCACCCTTTGAGTGAGGTTATTGTATGTAAATATATGCTATAATGTGCTTATGAATGTTATATGATGGAGCCTAAGTGATATGATGTGATATATTCTTAAACGTCTTATTATACCCCGCTTACTCGTTCACGTTGTACTCGGCTCATGTTTTCAATTATGTGTTTAAAAAAAAAAAATGGCTCGTAATTTCACTAAGTATTTTCAAATTATGAAGAAAGAACCAAAGCAAGGAGTAAAGTCTAGTCATTAATCAGATTCAACCTAGGTGTATCTGGTTAATTACTAGGGTGTTACACTAATGTAAAGACTATCCATTTGTTCTTTATCAGGTTGAGAAAGATGTTTATTAGTGGAACCTCAACAGTTATTGAGTATTGGATGTAGACAGTTTGGCCAAACCAATATAAAAATATTTGTGTTTCATCTTTCTTTCCTTGATCTTATCTATATTTCCTTATTGTGCTTTATTTCTTCAGTCATACACTGAAATAATGTTCTTACCATTCTGCTATTCATTTTATGATATGTTTATTGATGAAGCTTTAGAAATCTATTTTCTGAAACTACTAACTATGTTTTCACTAAACTACAAGTTTTATACTTGATAGTATATTTGTCAAAAGTTTTAGATAAGTAAAATGAAGTAAGCATGATTCAACCCTCCTTCTCATGCATATTTCCACCTACAAGTGGTTTCAGAGCAAGGCCTCTGAAGGGTTGAGTAATACAACGATTGCAGAGGACAAAGATCTAAGGGACAAAATGGTATACATCCATTACAAGATCAATCTATCACCTGACCATCTTCTGCTAATAAAGTATCAGGATTTGTCTTAGCACTTCCAAGCTTAGAGGGATTTCATAAAGACTGGTAGACAAGAACAACAAAATGGGAAGATTTCAATTGTTCTACTAAGCCAAGCCTCTATTCATATGTGCTTTAAGCTGAAATTGCATATGCTACATATGTATTGTTTGTGACATATGAAAGGCTATATGAAACAGAATGTACATGATGTTTGAAGATCTTAAGTCATTTTAAGATATCTTTATTCCATATGTTGTCATATCAGATGCAATGCAATGCTAAAGCTTCATATGAAGTAGGAAATCTGATATAGATGTCTGAGATTGAAAAATTGAGATAAGATCTTCATATCTATGGAAAATGTAAAAAGTCTGTAATGACTAAAACAGAATGTAACATCCCCTACTGCTTTATGGATTGATGACTGTCCCCACAAACCAACACGGGTCTTTTCAGCATGCTTTGTCCTCATTCGCACACTTCCTAGGAAAACTTCCCAGGAGGTCACCTATCCCAAAATTGCTCCAAGTCAAGCACGCTTAACTGTGGAGTTCTTTCAGTTTAGGCTACCGAAAAGAAGATGCATCTTGTTGGTATAGGTAGTACAAATCAATTCATATAAGCCCTCCTTAACTGTATAGTCCCATACCTATACAGTCTTAGGATCCTTCTCATTCGGGCGTGTAATCGGTTCATTCATGTACCCCTCCGCTTTCGAAGTCTGCCAAGAGCCACTCCTTGTCCGTTTCTCCTTGCACCGGCGATCACTCCCCGAATTCGCAATCCCCGGGCGTTACACGCCCACCATGTTCGTCCCCGAACCACACTGTACTGGGAGAGGTGCAGGCTCTGATACCATTTGTAACATCCCCTGCTGCTTTATGGATTGACGACTGTCCCCACAAACTAACACGGGTCTTTTCAGCATGCTTTGTCCTCATTCGCACACTTCCTAGAAAAACTTCCCAGGAAGTCACCCATCCCAAAATTGCTCCAAGTCAAGCACGCTTAACTGTGGAGTTCTTTCAGTTTAGGCTACCGAAAAAAAGATGCATCTTGTTGGTATAGGTAGTATAAATCAATTCATATAAGCTCTCCTTAACTGTATAGTCCCATACCTATACAGTCTTAGGATCCCTCTCATTCAGGTGTATAATCGGTTCATTCATGTACCCTTCCACTTTCAAAGTTTGCCAGGAGCCGCTCCTTGTCCGTGCCTCCTTGCACTGGCGATCACTCCTCGACTTCGCAATCCCCGGGCGTTACACAGAAGACATCAATCTCATGTATGACAAAAGGGATAAAGATTGTCTTGAGAAAGCAATCTGCTTATCACAGTATAAAGAGACATCACATATTAGGTTTTCTAAGCCTAGACCTTAATGGTTATATCCTTACGTAAAGAAGAAGAATGTGCTAGAAATCTAAAAAGAGGATGTGTCAGGAGATCATAATGTGCTAGAATTTGCTGCCATTTTGTGTTTCATAACTAAAGAACATCAACAGAGATAAGCAAGGTAAATATATCTACTTCTCATCTTTCTTATAATATATTATCTGCTTCATGTGATGAGTTGCTAGATATTTGTCGAGCTTATTCTTCTATATATCTCAAACCAGTCAAGGAACTCATAAGGTAGCCATGAAAACTTGAGAAGATCAAGCCTAAATCTAGAAAGCTGAAAGCAAGATATACTCCAAGGAGATTTTCTTCTTCACAAGTTCTATAAATCTGAAGCCTCCAAAAGATTATATGAATATGTCATAAAGTCATTTCTAAATTGTTGAGAGGAATTCATGGCTTCTAAAGAATCTGATCTAGAACATTCGTCATATTTCAAAAACTTTGTTTTTGTAAAAATGGTCAGACTCAATAGTTTCAGAAACTTGGTCTGGGATATACAAAGGGAACAGAATATGAAATAGCTATGCAATCTCATCTATTATATTTGTATTTTGTCTCTGCTATCTTTGCTGAATAAAGAGATATATTCCTAACAAATGATTCTTGAAAAAGAATTCCATTGAAAAGGGTTGGAAAATCTCTCTCTCTGAAACTAACCAAAAGGACCTAATGTCACGACCTGACTTGGATCGTGACCAGCACATGAGGAATCCGGTCCCCATGTAAGCCTCGTGACCCCTATGTTGTACTATATACTTACTTTCATTCATAAAACATGATTTGATAATATTTTAGATTGATTGTAAATCCTTACTACTGGTTAAATAAACCTTTTTCTCATAAATAAATAGCATAACTGTTGCTACAAAATACATCTCAACAGAGTTGCTCATATACAAAATATTTATGAGTGATATACTGTGAAGTACAAAGAATCATGGTATAAAATCAAAATGCAAAATAAATGACTATATGCGGTCTAGGACCCTGCCCGTCATGTCACTGGAACTCATCTACCATGAACAAGAGTACTAAGGCTTCATGCCAAAGTGAAGCTCACCCAAACTGAAGAAAACTACAGTTGAGGAGGTGGGAGAGGAGGATCCAGAGCTATGTCTGTATCTATGGAAAATGAAGAAGAAAGGGGTGAGTTTTGAAATCAAAACTCAGTGAGTGGACCCTTATTCATAACTGTACATCGGACATGGAAAACATAATATATGAACAATGGTAAAATGCAACATATATACATAGTTCTATTTACTTTACATATTAATTATAATATTTAAAATCTTAAGAATTACATAAGGGAACAGAGTACTCATCAACTGTAGGGAGGGTGCTAAGTCCCTTATGGATAAAGCCCCTGGCTAAGGTGATCTCTTCGGTCCCTGGCGAACCGTGTCCCTGGCGGACAGATGTAACTTAAGGATGAATTACCGCTGGCGGGCCTTGGTATACCAAGGTTAACAAAATAACTGCCATTAACTCACAGTTCTATTCCTCTCAGTAACTCTCTCCATTCTAAAACCTTTGAAATCACAAAAAAGGAGTTCTATGTTTCTAGTTCAACATTTCTCATTACTAGCAATTGTAAATTCTTAAGTCTCAACCCGTAAATCACAGCAAATCTCATTTATTCATAATCAAATCAATTTGCAAATTAAATCATATGAAGCTTTTTATAAAATAAATATGGTCCCATGCATTTCTAAAATCATATTTTTATGCATAAGTTCAAACGGAGCTTTTCTTCTGAAATATATATATTTTTTCATGAAGCCATATCGTACTAGAATCCATTTAAAATCCTCTAAATACTCCGTAATCCTAGAAAATAATAATGTAATGACCAAACTAAGGCCATGAGCTCAAACCCACTCATCTGGAGGGGTAGACTGTGAAGTGCCAACACCACGGGGACTCCAAAGAAAAGCAATGGCACCAATGTCTGCCATTGAAGCCATAAAACTCTAGATTAGTCTCCGTTAATCTCTAGATTGCTCAAACACAACTCTAACAATATTGGGGGAGTACCCCCACTTAACAAAAATGGAGACAAACTACAACCCAATCACCAAGATATGATATGGGAAGGAAAGGAACAATAAAAGCCCATAAATCTTACCTTTGATCTCTTGGGAGGAAAAGAAATGGAGTGGATTTGTGAGAAAGGAGTGGGAGAGGGAGTTTGGAGAGGTAGGGCTTGGAAATGGGGGAAAATTTCTGAGTTGGGGTGTTTAAATGGGGGTTGGGGGTCTCATTAATGCGAAACAACGTGTTTTACACTGTTGACACCGCTATAGCGGTCCTACCATCACTTATGACCGCTATAGCAGTCCCCAAAACCCGTAAAACCATGCTGCCACCTTCTCATGACCACTATAGCGGTCCCCTGGATGCCAAAAATGCACAACCACCCTATTGTGACCGCTATAGCAGTGACAGTTCACACATCAGCTGCACTAAGGGTCCTCTAGGCATCCCGGGACCTTTCCGACAACACGGGTGGGTCCCAGGGGATCCCGGGGCAAAATGAAACTTATCCACTACCACGTATACACTGGGCATCACATTCTCCCCCCTTAAAAGAGATTTGGTCCCTAAATCTAAAACGTACCTTGAGGAGGGAAAAGATGCGGGTACTTGATCCTCATGGCTTCCTCGGCTTCCCAGGTGGCTTCCTCGCCAGAATGGTTCCTCCAGATAACTCTCACTGAGGCCACTTCATTTAAATGAAGCTTCTTAATTTGTCTATCCACAATGGCAACCGGTTCTTCCTCATATGACAGGATCTCATCAACTTGAACAGTTTGCGGTGTGAGCACATGAGACTGATATGGCATGTACTTCTTGAGCATACTAACGTGAAAGACTAGATAGATAGCTGATAGACTAGGAGGCAGTGCCAATCTAGAGGCCACTGCTCCAACTCTCTCTAAAATCTCAAAAGGGCCGATATAGCGAGGATTTAGCTTTCCTCTTTTACCAAACCTCACCACGCCTTTCATGGGCGATACTCGTAAGAACACGTGGTCACCGACTGCAAACTCCAAGTCTCGACGCCAGTTGTCAGCATAGAACTTCTGCCTAGACTGAGCTGCCAACAACCTTTTTCTGATTAGCTGGACCTTCTCTAGAGTCTCTTGCACTAAGTTTGGGCCTAGGCCCTTAGCTTCCCCAAGCTCAAACTAACCAACGGGAGATTTGCACCGCCTCCCATACAGTGCTTCGAATAGTGCTATTTGGATACTTGCTTGATAGTTATTGTTGTAAGAGAACTCTATTAACGGCAAGTGGTTACACCAACTCCCGCCAAAATCTAAAACACAAGCTCGGAGCATATCTTCTAAAGTCTGGATCGTTCTCTTTGACCGGCTATCTGTCTGCGAGTGAAAAGCGGTGGTCAAGTCCACCCGAGTCCCAAGAGCTTCTTGGAATGCTCTGCAGAATCGTGAGGTGAACTAGGACCCTTTATCTGATATAATAGACACTGGCACTCCATGGAGTTTGACAATCTCATCTACATAGAGCTGAGCATACTGAGCTGCACTAAAGGTCATCTTCACTGGTAGGAAGTAGGCCGACTTGGCCATTTTGTCCACGATCACCCAAATGGAATCAAAGCCTTTGGTGGTTTGAGGCAACCCGACCATGAAGTCCATAGTTATCCTCTTCGACTTCCACCCAGGGATCTCTATCTACTGTAGCAAGCTCACAGGCCTTTGGTGCTCAGCCTTAACTTGCTGACACACTAAGCAACGTGCCACGAAGTCATCTATGTCTCTCTTCATGCCTTCCCACTAGTATAGCTGTCTAAGGTCTTGGTACAACTTAGCTGAACCGGGGTGGACGAAGTATGCTGTACTATGGGATTCCTCCATTACTTTTCTCTTTAGCTCACCCACATTAGGTACACATAATCGGTCCCTAAAGCGCAACACACCCTCTATATCAACTGAAAACTCATGATTCTCTCCTCGATGCACATCCTCCAAAAGCCTCGCTATCTTGGGGTTTTCCCCCTACCGTGCCTTAATCTGTTCAACTAGGGTTGACTGGGCCCTAATGTGAGCTAGAAAAGCTCCCAACTCACCCATGCCAAACTAGACTCCTTCTGCCTCTAACTCATGAATGTTCTCTATCAAAGATCACCTCAAGGGTGCTATGTGGGCCAAATTGCCCATAAACTTCCTACTTAGAGCATCCGTTACAATGTTGGCCTTGCCTGGGTGATAGGAGATTGTGCAATCGTAGTCCTTCAACAACTCTAGCCATCTGCGCTGCCTGAGATTCAGATCCTTTTGTTGGAAGATATACTTCAAGTTCTTATGATCTATGAAGATCTCACAAGTCTCTTTGTACAGGTAGTGCCTCCAAATCTTCAGGGCAAATACCACAGCTGCCATCTCTAAATCATGGGTAGGATAGTTCTATTCATGCCTCTTGAGCTGTCTAGAAGCATACGCCATAACTCGGCCATGCTGCATAAGGACACAACTAAGTCCAACTCTAGAGGCATCACAGTATACTTAAAAACCACCCGTGCTAGAGGGCAAAACTAAGACTGGAGCTGTGGTCAAACAAGTCTTGAGCTTCTGAAAACTCTTCTCACATGCTTCTGACAACTGAAACCTAACCCATTTCTGAGTTAGCTTGGTCAAAGGCACTGCTATCCTTGAGAAGTCCTTGACAAACCTCTGATAGTAACCTGCTAGTCCTAGGAAACTCCGGATCTCAGAAACCGTAGAAGGCCTTGGCCATTGTTAAACTGCTTCAACTTTCTTTAGGTCCACTAGAATACCATCCTTGGACACTATATGCCCAAGAAATGCCACTTACTCAAGCCAAAACTCGCACTAAGAGAATTTGGCATACAATTGATTTTTTCTGAAGGTTTGCAAGATAATCATCAAGTGTTGCTCATGCTCCTCCTCACTTTTAGAATACACTAGGATGTCATCAATGAAGACAATAACAAGGTGATCTAGGAACGGCCTGAAAACTCTATTCATCAAGTCCATGAAAGCTGCAGGGGCATTGGTTAATCCAAAGGACATCACTAAGAACTCATGATGTCCATACCTCGTCCTAAAGGCCTTCTTGGGCACATCGTTACTCTTAATATTCAACTGGTGGTAGCCCGACCTCAAGTCTATCTTGGAAAAACACCTAGCCCCTTGGAGCTGATCAAACAGGCCATCTATGCATGGCAATGGGTACCGGTTCTTAATTGTCACCTTGTTCAGCTGCCGATAGTCTATGCACATCCTTATAGACTCATTATTCTTTTTCACAAACAACACCGGAGCATCCCAAGGTGAGGTACTCGATCGGATGAACCCCCTGTCAAGTATCTCTTGGAACGGCTCCTTTAGCTCCTTCAATTCTACAAGTGCCATCCGATATGGAGGAATAAAGATAGGCCGCACTCCAAGCTTAAGCTCTATCCCAAACTCCACCTCTTTATCTAGTGGCATACCTGGTAACTCCTCCGGGAACACATCTGGGAACTCACATACCACTGGAACTGACTCCAAGCTCGGCACTGGAGCATCCACATCCCTAACTGAGGCTAAGAACCCACTACTACCCTTATCCATGAGCCGCATGGCACTTAAAGCTGAGATCAAACTAGAAGGAACTAAATAACTGATACCCTTAAACTCATAGACCTCATCTCCTAGAATCTCAAACTTCACTATCTTACGATAACAGTCCACCATAGCATGGCAGGAGGCTAACCAAGCCATGCCTAGGATAACGTCAAAGTCGGACATATCCAACACGTGTAGATCTGCTGTTGTCTCCATGTCACCGACCTTGACTTCATAACCCTTATATATAGACTGGACATAGAGGGGATCTCTAGAAGGTACCCCAACGTAGAAGGGCTTCTCTAAACTAGTAGGGGACCTCCCGAATAGCATAGCAAAGAAATGGGACACATAGGAGTACGAAGACCCCGAGTCAATCAGACACAAGGCCTCAAAAGAGCATACTGTCATAATAGTTGTGATGACTATATTGGATGCCGCCACATCCTGACGTGTCAAGGCAAATAAGCAAGGCTATCCCTCTAAACTCTAGCTTCTACTCCCAGATCCTCTGCCTCCCTAACCTCGGCCTCTAGGGCCTCCACCTCCAACTCCCCTGCCTACTGAGGCCACAGAACCCTCTCGGGTAGGTAACTGATAAGATGGTGCTGGAGCGATGGGGTTCGTCGAGCCCTGGCTAGAAGCTCTCCCTAAGAGTGGGCAATCCTTCTTGATATGGCCTTACTGGCCACAACCATAGCATCTCGAAAACCCTATCATGCACTGACCGGAATTCCTCTTTCCGCAAGTCTGACACCACAGGATGGGGTGCCCGGTGCTATGCCAACTAGGCTGACTGCCTCCCCTACTCTGACTGAGAAAGGCAGTAGGCCGAGTCAGCATAAACTCCGAGAAGGCTGCTCTCTCTGTTGTGCTCTATATGGGCCCTGTTGGCCTTGTCCCCGGCTCGGTTCGGCTCCACCAGAAAAAGAGCCATGGGTCTTGGCCCTCTTGGCCTCAACTGTAGCTCTCCTTTCTGCCAAACCACCCTCTAAACCAACTGCCATGTCCACCACCTGGGCATAACCTATAGACCCCATATAAGGCTATAAGCTTAGGAACATCTTCTCGGGCAGCCCATGAATGAACCGCCTCACTCTGTCAATCTCTGACATAAGCAACCCTGATACGGCCTGGCTCAGGTAGGTAAACTTCTCGTCATACTTTGCCACTGACATACCCTGAGTCATCCAAAGCCATAGGAACTCATTAAGCATCTAGGCTTGCCGACTCTCACAAAGGAATCTCCTCAAGAATACTGACCGGAACTCCTCCCAGGTGGGTGGCTTTGAGTCACCACGTCCCTAGAGGAACTCCTCATACCATAAACCAGCTTGGCCTCCT
This sequence comes from Dalbergia cochinchinensis, assembly GCA_031216125.1. Taxonomy (NCBI): domain Eukaryota; kingdom Viridiplantae; phylum Streptophyta; class Magnoliopsida; order Fabales; family Fabaceae; genus Dalbergia; species Dalbergia cochinchinensis. The sequence goes on along the minus strand of CM062375.1, from coordinate 17,961,770 downwards.
AGCTAGAAGCCAGTTAACTCCGTTGCCCTTTCTGATGAGCAGTGAAGGACTCTAGTAATCTTCTCTACCTCTCGGAGGAACTCATGTGGATCCTCTATTGTCAAACGCCCACGAAAGGTGGGCAGATCCATCCTCCTAAACCACTCTAGTGCTGAATCATCTGGATCACGAGCCGGTGACTGAACCACAGGCTAGGCTAGCTGAATCACAAGCTGAACTGGCTGACTCATCGGTGGGGTTGGCTGGGCCCCACCCTCAGCCTATTTGGCCACTATGTCTGAAAGCGTGGCTAGGGCCTCCTCCAAGGCTCTAAAGCGGGCTTCTGAGCTGGAAGAACTGCTGCTACGACAGCGACGCGAGGAATGGTGGCGTAAGGGAGGCATGTTGTATCCTAAGAAACATAGAAAGGTGGGATAAGAAACTGATCATAACAAAATGGACAAAATTTCTCATCTGAACCTAGACAAGACTGACCGTCCTAATAGGCCTCAAGTAATACTTCATTAATGTAAATGGGCGTGCTTCCATTTACAAAAAACCCATGCTATCTGTGGACACTTGCTCCAATGACATTCAGGGAAACCTATGGCTCTAATACTACTTTGTCACGACCTGACTTGGATTATAACATCCTAATTTTTAACCCAATACTCTAGAACATACTTAGGTTAATTATTAGTCTGTTACTTCATAGTTCTCATTTTTACTTTGAAATACTTAGCGGAAAATACGGGTAAAATTTTTTTTTGAAATACAAAGTGAGAGCCGCGTGATGCGATGTACAGGTAACAGGAAAAACATACATTCCATAACGTTATAGCATAAAGCACATAAAGGCACATCATGGGAAATGTAACACCCCGATTTTCGCTAAACTTTCATAATGACCAAATTGCCCCTGAGGTCATTTTTTACTCGAACACCAGAGCGGCCGACTTTGGCCATCCTCGTAGGGTTCATATGTTATATGAAGGGGATTGTATGAGCATGAGTGCCTAACAAAGCGGGAAAACCTCATTTCTGAGATTTCTGCGCGTAAATGACCAAAATACCCCTGTAACAGAATTAAGGCAGTATTAAGTTCCGTTTTGACCCGGACCTTGTTCTGAGGTTCAAAACAATGATTTTAAGGCATAAACTATGTTGGTTTAAGTCCCGGAGATCCCGGGCAACTTTTGATAAAAATTACGGTTTTGCCCCTGCATATTGCATTTTCGGCTTAATGAGCCGTTTAACTCCAAACCTAAGCAATATTAGGCTCTAATTAAAGGTTAATTAATTTCCATAATTAATCTAGAGCCAAAACCATCATTTAGAATTAATTGGAAACTAAAATTGCTTAGGGAAAATTCAAATCTCATCATAGTCTTATTCTTTAAAAAGGAAAAAGAATATGTGAATAGTGTCGAATAGTGTTTCCACTATTCACATCAACTTTTCTTTTTGAGACAAGTTGTCACACTCACATCACTAGTCCTAGAGGTGTTGACTCCCTAATCCTTCTAGACCACCTCTAAACCTAGGGATTTATGGTTTTAATTAACCTATTAGTGCACCTAAGTACCTACTTAGCAATTTTTAATCCTAAGCCTAATCTATGTCACACCAAAACACACTTCTAGAACATGGTTTAAGGAGATATTTCTCCTCCCCAAGGCTGCCAAGAATGGCACCATTTTCTCTAGAAATCATCAAAAAAATTAGTCTATGTGTTCAAGCTATCTTGTGACATGTGTCTTGAACACTTTCAATCAATGATCAACTTTCAAGAAAAATTATCACTCAAGACTCAAAGAATATTTTATATGGTCAATCAAGGTTTTCAATTCATTTCTAAAATGAATTAAATTATGTCTTTCAAATTCAAAAAGAATGATTTGTTTTTGTGGTCATTGAAGCTTTCTATCAAACTTTTTCAAGACAACATGTCTTACAACACATTACCTATGCTTTGGGAATTTAAGTCTAGAAAATTTTCTCTTCTTTTTGGGCATGAGAAGCATGGTTTCTCTTCAGATTTTGCAGCCCAAAATTTTAAGTTTTTATACATTTTTAAAGGTTGGAAAATAAGGTACATTCTAGCCATGCTTTAGGACATGCATAGCTAGACTTTTCACCATACTTTGAATGACCAATACCATGCTTTGAACAAAGATATTTCTTCCTTCTTGTGGCTGAAAAGTGGCCGAAATCCTTCCCCCCAAAAGGCCTCCAATATTCAATTCATTTCACTTCTCTATAAATAGGTAGCTTAGGGAACTTGAAGCACCTTTGTTCATTTCACTAAAGCTTTGAGTTAGAGCACTTTGAGTTCCTTTCTCTCAAGTTCAAGAGCTCATCCTCTCCAACCTCTTCATCTTCTTCACTTCCTCTCAATCTCAAACTCTAGGTAGGGAGCTCTTTAAGAATGCTTTCTTTTACTTTCATGATCAATGTTTATCTTGCTTGAAAGTTGTGTTGTTAGTAAGTTTTCTTCCCAAGCATTATTTCGGTTTCTTCTTTTCTCTTCCTTTTCATTTTCGGCCTTAAGGCCATGGTAGTGAGAGCTTGATGATGAGTGCTCTCAAAGATGAAACCATGAGTTTATCTTAAAGTGAGGCCTCTAAAGCTTGAACCTTTCTTAAGAAAAAGTTTCATCATTTCTTCTTTTTCTTTCATTTTCGGCCTCAAGACCAAAATGAGGAGAGCTTGATGATGAGTGCTCTCTTGGGATAACCATGTGTTCATCCTAACATGAGACCTCTAAAGCTTGAGTTTTGTTTGAGAAAAGTTTTATCTTTTTCATGTTTTGGTTAAGACAAGGCTATGTTTTTCATGAAAACTCTTTTTGAGCTTTTTGTTCCTAGATGTTTCGGCTATGGAGGCTTAAGGTACTTGGAAAAAATGGTAGCTTTGTAATGAGTGCTTCATGTTGGCCTTTGTCACATGAACAAACTCTAAAGCTTTAGTTTTTCCAAGAAAGGTTTCTCTTTTTCAAGTCTTGGTCAAGAATGAGTTATGTTTCTTTGATGTCTTGAAACTTTCCTTTTCTTTTGTTTAGGTTTCGGCCATGGAGTCCTCTTGGACTTGAAATATGAGAAGCTTGATGATGAGAGTTGTGTGATGATGTTTGTTGTAACACCCTAGTAATTAACCAGATACACCTAGGTTGAATCTGATTAATGACTAGACTTTACTCCTTGCTTTGGTTCTTTCTTCATAATTTGAAAATACCTAGTGAAATTACGAGCCATTTTTTTTTTAAAACACATAATTGAAAACGTGAGCCGAGTACAACGTGAACGAGTAAGCGGAGTATAATAAGACGTTTAATAATATATCACATCATATCACTTAGGCTCCATCATATAACATCCATAAGCACATTATAGCATATATTTACATACAATAACCTCACTCAAAGGGTGGGTTATGTTCATATACTTAAGGAAATACATGCCCCTAAACTAGATAACTCCATAAGCCGGGAAGGTTATCCTAAAACTAGGGTGCATGATCACACATAAATATACTAAGAACCCTCTATGGCCACTGTCCTGGAAATAGGGGAATAAATCCGATCCACTGATGACCTCCCTCGGGAGGGGGCACACGAGATGCACCAAGCTGGGGTCGCATGGACGACCTTCTTGCTAACCTCGGCTGAACAACTGTTTCCTCACTACCCTCTCTTACACATGTGGGAATAGGAGCAGAGCTCTCAGAATATACATGAGTAGGAGTGTCCTCTGAAGGATCAGTTTCAGAATATCTCGTCTCGGGAACATACTGAAATCCATGGACAACAGATGAAGCGGGATAAGAACGTAACATCCTTTCATCAAGTGGACGTGCATGTTCGAAAACCATTTCATCGCTATAGGGAGAAGTAGGAGAAAATCGATAACTAGGGACAGGATATGCAAATGGACGACCTATGTAAATAAAAACACGAATCACAAGCACCTCCCTTCAAAATGATACGAGCGATGCATCGGATCATAGTGAAATTCCCAAGTAGGGGTATCAACGAACAGGACGAATGTCGCCATCTGAATCTGGAGACAATGACGGAAATAAAGAAAAGGGAGTGAGAATCTTGCTAAAGAATTCTCAATAAGGTACCTCCTTCTACAGTGTCATCATCAAAGTCCCCAGGAACCTCGGGATTATTCTAAAATAGTGAGCATGCAAAGATTCATTTTAAGTTCGGACAAATACTTAACCGAGGTTCGTCAATTTTTAATCATGCGTCTTATAATGCATCATAATCTTAACATGTCATATTTACAATGAACTTTTCCTTTATCATTACATCATTTTCCTCATCATCATTATCAAATAACATGCATAAAAGAACGTCATATAATATTAGCTACATGTGGACATAGTGCACATATTTCGTTTCCTTAGGTGACTTAAAATCTTATCATCATCATTATTTTCCTTAGGCCACCCTATACTCCACCCTTTTGGGAGTAATTTAGGTTATGAGCTCATACTTTACTAGTCGTCACTAGCATATACTTATCCCTTTTGATAAGCTAAAGTCCCGACTCTACCCTTTTGAGAGAACGGGTTAGGGGCTAAAATCACCTTTTCACCACCTATAGTCTGATGGTTCCAAAGGATCATTTTCTTATAAGTTTAAGTCACCATTAAATCTTTGCATGTTATATCATAATACAATTCATAAACATCATAACATTTTCTCATTTATAGTCTTAAGCTAGAATAATATATATCAACTGTAATCATGCATATGGGAGATTCCCAGGAAAGAGAGGTGGGTCACAATGGACACGCTTAAATACCAAGTCTTTCCTTAGCCAGAACCTTTCCAAATTACACTTTTACAATGATACACTTTCTTCTAGCAACAAAGGTAAATTTTACATAATAAAGAACATTTCATGTATAAGCATTCTCATTATTTGCAACAGCAACTATAACATGCAAGCCAGGAAATCATTCAATAAGCATCCAATCCTTACATAGAATTATCAATTATAGAACTAATTAGTTACTAAACCAATTATGGTTTATTGTTTAAATTCTAGTCATTAATCAGATTCAACCTAGGTGTATCTGGTTAATTACTAGGGTGTTACATTTGAAGAAAGAAAGTTTTTGGTGCTTCTAAAAACTAGTTATGAACCAAGCATTCCAAGACCACTCAAGCAAGCCTATTTATAGAAGATTTTGAGGCTTCTAATTGGCCAACATGATGAGGTAGTGGACGGAATTTTGCAGGAGAAATAAGGGAGGAAAAATCATTTTAGACAAAGTTGTATGAAATTAAGGAATTATGTCTCTTATGGTGACATTTTGGCATTTTGTTTTAGTGCAACTTTTGGCAATAATTCAGCTGCATAATGGCATCAATAATTTCGTCCATTACAGCCCAAAGAAGTGAAATTTGTGTGTTCCATGCATTATTTAGGTGTAGGCAAGGTATTCATGTAATTTAGAGAATTTACGGTTAAGGGTTTAAGTGAATTAGTAAGCAATTTGGGTGTTTTTGAGCAATTTTGGGTTCTAATCAATCTAAATACATAATTTTGACTCTAGATTAATATTTAGAATTTAATAAGCTTTAATTTGAGCCTAATATTGCTTAGGTTTCGGTATACGAATCAAAAATCCCGAAATTCGCAAAACTGCCCAAAAACAGGGGCAAAATCGTACTTTCACTTAAAAACTACCCGAGGCCACCCGAGCTTAACCAATGGTTAATCATGACTTAAAAACACATTTTAAAACATTTTAGTGAGGTTCGGGCTCAGTCGGCACGCACATCGAAGTTACAACACATAGGGCGTTTTGATCATTTCTTCTTAACTCAAAATTGAGATCCTTCTGCTCTATTAACACACATAACACAAACAATCCCTTATTATCCTCAAAATATCCCCTTGAGAATAGGTGGGGCCCACGATCCTCATTTTCTGAGTAAAATAACTTCAGGGGCATTTTGGTCATTTTATACGTACAGAAATTCGGGATTTGCGACTTTCACATGAATCGTTCCTAACCTCTCTTCTAATGTTATATTCCTTTATTGAGGATTGTTCGGCCTCAAATCTTATGTAATAATTACCTACGGTAATTCGGTAATTGATTAATTTCTAATGACAGTAAAAATTACAGTAAAAATTGGGGCGTTACATTTGTCACATGAACAATCTCTAAAGCTTGAGTTTTCTAAAAAATAAGTTTACTATTTTCAAGTTTTGCTCAAGACATAGTTATGTTTCTCTTGAACCTTGAAAACCTCATTTCTTTTCCCTTGAGTTTTCGGCCTTGAAGGCCTTTGGGAGTTAGAAAAATGGTAGCTTGATGATGAGGGCTTCATGTTGATGTATGTCACATGAACAAAACTCTAGAGCATAAATTTGGTTTCTAGGCCAAGTATGTTTCGGTTTCTTTCCTTTATGTTGGTCTTGAGTTTTGTGTTGTTAATAAATGTAGAGCATTGTAAAAATACTCAATGATGAGGACTTGAGATGTTGGTATTTGAATCACCAAAATCTTGGTCCCTAGAGTTCAAAAATAAGGTTGTTTCCTCATGATGAGGATTCGGCCACCTCATGGACTTTGAGGAAATGATTTTCTTTTATACAACTTAGCAACACTAGTGTTTTCTCTTCTTGTGAGGATGAGTTATGGGTTAAAACTTTGTTTCCTTTAAAGTCTTGCAAGAGCTCTAAACAAGATATAAAAGAAGTTGCATCCACGTTTACGTTTATGCTTTGCACTAGCACATTTATTTCTTACGCCATCACTAAGACCCAAGATAATGAATGAACTTGCACAATGCATGTTATGTTTCAAGCTTTGCATCTCATTTTATATTTCAAGTCATCACTAAACTCTAAGAATAAGAATGGAGATGCATTTCATCTTTTACTTTGTGCTATCACTTTGTTTTCTAAAGGACTATAAAATGAAATGCATAGCACGTTTATTCTATGTCATCACTTGAAATTTTAGAGCTCAAAGACTTGCCCATTTCATCTTAAGAAAAGAATTAAATCAAGGAGGTATCTCCTTGAACATCATTCGGCCATGTGGTGTAAATGGCTCTAGGATGAGTTTCATTTAACTACAAGGGCCTATAATGCATGTCTTAGAATTTTTCTAAGCTTTGATGCACTTAACCAAGGTTTTAAACATGTTCTCAAGTTTTGAATCATTGTCAAGAGCAAGCCGAAATGGCTGCTGCCCTTGATGTTCCATGATGAGTTTTGGCAAAATAAACTTTGATTTTTCATGGTCTTGAAGTCCCAAAAAGGTTCCAAGAGAAACTAGCAAGTTATATGGTTGAAAGAAAGTTTTTTCTCATGATTTTATGCCTTAAAGGTTTTCGGTTCTGCCTTAGTAATTTCAGCATCTTAAATTCTGTTTTGGGTGGTCTAAATATGTTGTAATACCTTGCCAAGTATGTGATAATTGTTCTAGACTCTTTAAAGCATTATTAGTGACTTTGTTTGCTTAATATGTGAATTCTAGAACTATAAGGAATGGCAAAATGAGTTTCTGCCCAGCCTTGATAAAATATTTAGAATCACATTAGATTATGTCTAAATGTGTGGGAGTGACTCATAATTGGCCTAGGTATTAATTATTGCACCATAGAAAAAGTCGAATGCGAGAAAAGGGCTTAAAACGCATTTTCTAGAACACGTAATTCATCAAATATGAACAACTACATAAAGCTGTCCAACCATAATTAATTAGGATTTAGAACTTAATGGATTATGGTAATGAGGTTAATCAATCCCATAAACATACAAGAAAGTAATGGGAAAGTTTGAGGTTACCCGATTTAGGGATTTTTACCTTAAGGGATGATTATGTGCCTCTAAGTTTGATGATGAATTGATGTGTTAGCTCATGACGTGTATGGTGCCATGTGAACTATTATCCCTATGTGATAGCTTGTATTAACATGTTATTATTTCTTTAAAAGAACTTTGGAGATGCTGAGGTAGTAATTATGTGCTATGCATTAATTATGTGGCATCTTAAAGAAACATGTTAAACTTAGGATGACTCAGAACATAAGAATGTAATCCTTTGAAACCGCCGAATTAAGGGTGGGGACAATGTGATTCTAGCCCCCTAAACCCGTACTTAAAGTCGGGAAGTTAACTTATCCAAATGGATAAAGTCTAGATGCTAGTGACGACTAGTGTGGTATAAGCTCATAACCTAGAGATTTCTCAAAAGGGAGAAATTTAGGGCGGCCCAGTTAAGTAAAGGTTCTTATGTCACCTAAGTAACCCAGTTATATGATTTATGTTCCATGTACCAATTATATGATTTATGTTTCATGTACCAGTTATATGATTTATGTTTCATGTACCAGTTATATGATTTATGTTTCATGTACCAGTTATATGATTTATGTTCCATGTACCAGTTATATGATGCATGATCTACGTACCAAGCTACATGATTTATGTCTACGATTTTGGTATATAGCCTATGTAACACAAGTGCCATGTTAAAGAGAACGGATTCTCGGAAAATGAGATTTTGGAAAACTCATAATTGAACCTATGTATGTCCATTATTTTATAAATAACCCGAGATTCCTGGAGACGTATATGATGACACCTAGGATAGAAGGAAAACCCTACTGAGTTTCTTTAGTAAGAATCTCACTCCCTCTATCTTTTCCTTTCCATTACGTCTTCAGAGCGAGATGGCGACCTTCATCCTATTCATTGACACGCCACGGTGGGAGATCCACCATGACCCGGAGCATGGGTCATTTCATTTTGAGGGCCTGCATCATGCGCATCTTCATGTTTTTAGGACGGCCATTCGCACACCCCTTAGCGATTATCGCTTCTCCCGACATCCCCTATGGTGACCCCGCGATCTTTGAGCATGCACGGCCACGACATGAGAGGAACTCGCGGACCCACTCGCCGGTTCAGCGGACGCGCCGCAAAGATGTGCCATCATCGCAGCACTCAGAGGAGGACCCTTCAAAGGATTCCCCCATGGACCATGAGGGCTCTGTCCCCACTCCGCCTCTGCGACAGATAGGCAGTGAGGAGACAGTCACTCAGCGTCGGAGGGCTTCGGTGCCTGGACCACGACCCCGACGTGGACGACACGTTGATCGCCAGGGCATGCACGCACTGCCGAGCTCGCCCGTGGATTGGCTACGTTCCTCCGCACCGTGAGTCTGCTATGGAGATTGGAGGGTAGTCCTTAGTGCACACACGTCACATAGTATGGATGATACCTCTTTTGTGTTGAGGTTATCCATCTTAGGTTGCACATGGGTAGGGATGCTTCTTTCCAGTTCTTTTCCATGTATTCTGTTTTTCTGCCGTATTCATGTTACTATGTACTTGAAGAGTCCTGCCCTGTAGGGTAGGCATATTTTATCTATGAGGTATTTCAGTTATGATTGATGTTATGTTCGATGTTATGGTTTGGAGCCATTCCTATGTTATCGTTCCGTATACTATGATACTGACTCGTAAAGTTAGATTCTGGCTTCTATTTTAAGTAACGATTTCAAAAAAAAAGTTGGCTCGTATTTTCGTTAAGTCTATTTTCTCAAGAAGATGAACCATGCCAGTAAGTAACGACTAATATTTGGTCTAAGTACGTACTAGTAGTATTGGGTTGAATATTAGGGTGTTACAGGAAAACACTGAATAACATCTTATATATGTATAACTTGCCCACTTATAAGTGTGGGGCTTAATTTAGTATAAGGGAAATACACGAAAGGAAATACAACATAAAACATAAACCACCCCTACCCGAGTGCATCTAACGGGATAACCTTTAAACAAAAGAAGGTTTATCTCCATCTAAGTGGTGTGTGCTCTAACACGGGCCATCCACAGCCTCCTACTGACGACTATCCCTCGAGCGTGGTATGTAACCAGGAAACTGAGCAAGCTCTTCCGACGTGAATAAACGGGACGGGGCTCGGAAGTGACCTCCACGACGTGGCCTCATCTCCGATCGTGGTGCAAGCCTTGGCTGAGTCACGGAAGACTCACTACCCTCCCCAAGGTCCATGGGTATTGTAACACCCCGATTTCTCTGTCCGAGGGAAATGACCAAAATGCCCCTGAGGTCATTTCCTGACCCGAACTCGAGGGTAACCAACTCGGTCGTCCTCGAAGGGTCAACTCAATGTTTGAAGGGAATTAAATGGCCCTTGAATGCTTTCGGAAGCGAAAATTTCGTTTTCCGCAGTTTCGGGTCAAAATGACCAAAATACCCCTATAGCGTTTTTACGCGGGTAAAGGTGCCGTTTGAGCCCGGAACTTTCCCCAGAGGTTCAAAAACATGTTTTCATGTGTCTAGAGGTCTCTGTTCAAGTCCCGGTGGTCCCGGGCAGTTTTAGTACAAAATTACGATTTTGCCCTTAGAATAGTGTTTTTGAGCTTAATGACGTAATTAAGCAAACCTAAGTAATATTAGGCTCTAAACGAAGATTAATTTATTTCCCTAATTAATCTAGAGTCAAAATAATTTATTAAAGTTAATTAGAACCTAAAATTGCTTAGATTAAACTTAAATCCCTATTTAGAACTCAAGACTCCTAGTCTTGGAATCTTGAATAGTGTTTTCTCTCTCCAATTCCTTAAATCAAGGAAATGTGTCTAGAGTTGTTTAGACTCTAAATTGAGGATTTAACTCACTAATGGTGCAAGACCACTCCTTAATTATGTCTAGACCACCTTAATTACCCATTTACCTTACCTAAACACTTTCTTACAAATTCCTAATCTTAAGCATAATCAAAGATACACCTAAACACAACTCTAAACCACAATTAAAATGCAAAGAACCCTCCCCCATGGGCTGATGCATATTCGGCCATCACTCTCCAATTACCACACATATTAAATTGTTTTCTCACTCAAAGAGCCATGCTTGAGCCATATCTTGAGCCATACCTCACCATGCTTTGAACCATACCTCAAGAACACATTATCTCACCTCATGGAACTCATGGAAAGCCTCCAATCTGCACCCTCATGGCCGAAACCTCTTCACCCATGAGCACCCTCCATTTGTTTCATTTCTCTATAAATAGAATGCCTTGAGGAGCTTGCACCACTTTTAGATCATTTGCTAAGTTTAGGAAACACTCAAAGCTTTTCTTTTCTCTCAAAGTTCTAGTGTTCTTCAAGTTCTTCAAGCTCTTCAAAGTTCTTCATCATCTTCATCTTCTTCTTCCATCTTCAAGTTCATCACATCAAGTAGGGATTTTCTTTCATGTATTCTTTTCTTTAAAGTTCTTGTTTCAAGCTTGATGTTCATAGTTTCTCTTGTTTCTCTTTAGAACTTCATTTCCACTCCTTTTTCCCTTTCATTTTCGGCCATGGGCCTTTGGAGAACAAAGGAATGAGAGCTTGATGATGAGAGTTTCATGATGATGTTCATCACTTGAAACAAACTCTAGAGCTTGATCTTTGTTCTTGAGCAAAAATGTTTCTAGTTTTTCCTTTCTTGAACTCTTGAGAACTTTAGCTTTGATGATGTTTTAAAATGGCTCTGTGAACTCAATGATGAGGACTCATGATGTTGGTGTTAATATATCATCAAGATCATGAACTCTAGAGTTTTAAAATGTTCCTTTTTCTTCTTGATGATTTCGGCCATTTCCTTAATTTTTCTAAACTTCATGGTTTGATTTCCTAAGAACATTATGTTGAGTTTTAAGAACTCTAAGCTTGACTTCACCTTGTTTGGATGAGTTTGGGTTATGGTTTAAATTCCTTTAAAGTCTTGTTAAGAGCTCTAGAAAGATAAAATGAACTTGCATAATTTATTTTATGCTTTCATCCATATTTATATTCTTGCTATGCATCTTTGCTTTCTAGCTATCACCTAAGAACATAAAGATTAAAATGGAACTTGTATCATCACTTAATTTAATTCTCGAAGCCTTTCTATTTCGGCCTTAAAGTCGATTGTTGTTGGGCCTAGAGCACTAAAATAAAGAATTGAACTTGCATTACCATCTAATTAATTTCTCGAATGCCTATCTATTTCGGCCTTAAAGTCGATTGTTGTTGGGCCAAGAGCACTAAAATAAAGAATTGAACCATGCATATTTACCTTCAAGCTTGCACGTTTAAGTTTATGCCTCGCATATTTACTTTCAAGCTTGCACGTTTAAGTTTATGTCTTGCATATTTAAATTTAAGTTATCGCTTTACTTTGTAAGCAAGATTAAAAATGAAAAGCATGAGCACGTTTAGTTTATGTCATAACTTAAGAACCTAGAGCTCAAAGACTTGCCTATTACATTCCAAGTTAAAGTTAAATGTGAATGTATTCCTTGAATGCATAATTTTGGCCAAGTAGTGATGATGGACTTGCAATGAGTTTTCATCTAGCTACTAGGACCAATAGTCTACGTTTTAAGTTTTCCCTAAAGCTTTACAAATCTTTATAAGGTTATGTTATCACAAGTTGTGATTTTATCCTCTTTTAGGAGATGAAATATATTTTGGTCAGTGACCTAAGGCTTCACTTAGCCTCTTGATGAATTAAAATGTTTTGCAAAGAGTTTTAGAAGTTCTAGAATGATTCCAACAGAAACTAGTTAACTTATGTACCTAGAAATGTCAATTTAACTCCCTCATTTAAGTTAGATGTTTTCGGTTCTGATGTGATGAGTGTGATGCTGTATGATGATGTTTTGATGTGTTGGAATGTGTGAAAATATCATATGATGATGTAGAAGCGATCCTATGCATGATAGGTAAGAAACTAGCTAACTAGAAATACCGTAAAGCTAGAATTTAACATAGTTTTCACCCATTTGTTTATGGAACTTTTCCAAACTGTTTTAATGGGGACATAATCAGATTTAGATTGTTTAGACATGAAAAACTTGGTATCATTTGAGTTAGAATTGAATTCTAGCACCTATGGGGAAACTAGTAACTAGAAAACCGTAAAAATGCAAATGTAGAACTCTTAGAACATTTAATTTTCTGGATTCTGTCCAGCACCCTTACAACATGATAAACATGATTAATAATTAGTCCTTAAGCATAGGAATGCCTCATAATTGATTTAGATTTAATCCATAGCTTTCTCTAAAACGGAACCAAGAAAGGGTCTAAAACGTAAGTTCTAGAACCCCATATTCACATGTTAGGATTTCCACCCTATGCCATTCAGATTTAAAAGTAAAATGAGAGGATTATGAATGATGTTTAATTATGAGCCTTAGGTGCTTAAAATATGAACGACGGATGTAGAGAACTATATCTCAAGATTAAGACCCGTAAGGGTCAAAGCATAAGCTACCGTAAGGGTAAGCGTTTGGATGATTTATGATGATGCATGAAGTATGCTAATGATGATGATGTTATTCATATGAGGAATTTATGAGATTATATGTTAATGTGGCATAAAGCAAATTTGGAAGGAAATTTGGTGTAATGACCGTTGTGCCGCCGAATTTCCGACAAATTTGGGGACTTAAAGAGATTTTGAAAATTAAGGTACTAAGATGGGTTCTAGGATGACACCGGTTCGGCCGAGCACCCCTAAGAGTTTTGCCCCCTAACCCGTACTCAGATAGTCGGGATTTATGATTTATGATACGCTTATCGTTAAGTGGTAAGTAAGAACTAGTGACGACTAGTTAAGGTATGAGCTCATAACCTAGATGTATGACACGTTCTGGGTGACACCGGTTCAGCCGAGCACCCCCAGTTCGATTGTCTTTTAGGGTGGCCCATAAGGAAGAGAAGTTTCATGATTATGATTATGTCACTAAGTTTTGTCCTATATGAATGTTACTAATGCCACTTTATGCCACCAAGAATGATGATGCTTGATGTTATGCTTTATGTATGTGCATTAGGTAGTGCCATGCATACATTTTCTATTATGTTGCATTCATGACATTAAGATCATCCTAAAATGAATGGACCTTGGCTAAAATATATTTTAAAGTTTAAAATGAACCTAATACATGCTCAGTCATTCTGTATAAATAAACCTAAGGTTCCTGAGGACGTAGATGATGACACCTAGGTAGTAGGAGGCCCTACTGAGATTCTTTAGCAAGATTCTCACTCCCTCTATCTCTTTCTTTCCGTCACGTCTTCAGATGGCGACGTTCATAGTGTTCGTCGACACCTCGACATGGGAGGTGCACTATGACTCGGCTCACGGGTCATACCATTTTGAGGGGCAGTGCACGGTGCGGGTTTTCATGTTCGTAGGACGCCCTTTCGCTCATCCCGTGCACACCCATCGCTTCTCCCCGACTGCACCCTATGGCGACGACGAGGGGGGTTTTGAGCGTGCGCGTACGCATGATGAGAGAGTGCTCCGCATGCACACCGCCGCCTTAGCCATGCGAGATTATCCCGATTACGTGCCCCGGACCTACTTCTCGGAGACCAACCCGTCCGAGGATCTGCGTACCCATCCGTATAGCGAGAGCTCTGCCCCCTCTCCACCATTGATGAGGGAGGGCAGTGAGGATACCGTGACTCAGCCCCGGCTTGCACGACGACCGGAGATGCGGCCACACCGCGGGGGTCACTCTCGATCCCCGTTCCACCTTTTCACGTCCGAGGAGCTCGCCCAGTTTCCCGGATTTTTGCCTCGTTCGCGAGATGGACGCTAGTAGGAGGTGACGATCGTCTGATGGAGTACCCGGTTAGAGCACACACTACCTAGATGAGGGACAAACCTTCTTTTGTTTAAAGGTTTCCCATTAGATGCACTCGGGTAGGGGAGTAGATTATGTTTATGCTTATGTTGTATTTTCTTTTATGCATATCCCTTGTATTAAATTAAGACCCACACTTATAAGTGGGCAAGTTATATATATATGAAATGATATTCAGTGATGTTCATGTTGTGCCTCATGTTATGATGTTGTGAGATAATTGTTTTACTTTACATGGTTTATCATTTAACGCATTACGCGGCTCTCACTTTGTTTTTCAAAAAAAAATTTACCCGTATTTTCCGCTATGTAATTCAAAGTTAGATGAGGACTATGAAGTAACAGACTAATGATTAACCTAATTATGTTCTAGAGTATTGGGTTAAAAATTAGGATGTTACAGGTATGGTGGGGGAAGATCCCTCAGAGGGTACCTGGGTTGCCGAATCCTCGGAAGGGTCCGTCTCCGAGAAAGACGACGGGCAACGGGGCACATACTAGGGGTAGTCTCGAGCGGCGAACGTGGATGGTGGGGTACGGCGAAGCCTCTCCTCTAGGGGACGTGCGCGCTCGAACAACGGGTCATCGCCAAAAGGTGAGACGGGGGAGAAACGATAGGAATGTACAGGGGGAGTGAAAGGTCGACCCATGAACATAAATACTCTAACCGTGCATCGACCCACAAAATGGAAAGACCTGTGGTCCGGGTCATAGTGCACCTCCCATGTCGGCGTGTCCACGAACACTACGAACGTCGCCATCTGAAGACGTGACGGAAAGAAAGAGATAGAGGGAGTGAGAATCTTGCTAAAGAATCTCAGTAGGGCCTCCTACTACCTAGGTGTCATCATCTACGTCCTCAGGAATCTTGGGTTTATTTATACAAAATGACTGAACATGCATTAAGTTCATTTTAAACTTTAAAATATATTTTATCCAAGGTCCATTCATTTTAGGATGATCTTAATGTCATGAATGCAACATAATAGAGGATGTATGCATGGCACTACCTAATGCACATACATAACACATATCATCGAGCCTTATCATACTTGGTGGCATAAAGTGGCAATAGAAACATTCATATGGGACAAACTTAGTGACATAATCATAATCATGAAACATCTCTTCCTCATAGGCCACCCTAAAAGACAATCGAACTGGGGGTGCTTAGCCGAACCGGTGTCACCCAAAACGTGTCATACATCTAGGTTATGAGCTCATACCTTAACTAGTCGTCACTAGTTCTTACTTACCACTTAACGATAAGCGTATCATAAATCATAAATCCCTACTATCTGAGTACGGGTTAGGGGGCAATTCTCTTAGGGGTGCTCGGCCGAACCGGTGTCACCTAAGAGTATAAAATGGTACCGATGTCACATGAGTTCTATGGAGGTGCTCGGCCGAACTGGTGTCATCCTAGAACCCATCTTAGTACCTTAATTTTCAAAAATCTCTTTAAGTCCCCAAATTTGTCGGGAATTCAGCGGTACGAAGGCATTACGCCGAATTCCTTCCAAATTTGCTTTATGCCACAAACATATATCCTCATGAATTCATCATATGAATAACATCATCATCATTTACATAACATGCATCATCATAGAACTTCCAACCGTTTATCCTTACGGTAGCTTATGCTCTGACCCTTACGGGTCTTAATCATGAGATATGGTTCTCTAACATCCGTCGCTCATATTTTATGCACCTAAGAGCTCATAATTAAACATCATTTATCATCCTCATGTTCACACTTAAATCTGAATAGCATAGGGCAGAATTCCTAACTCGTGATTACGGGGTTCTAGAACTTACGTTTTAGACCCTTTCTTGGTTCCGTCTTTGCCTAAAGCGCTATGAATCAAATCTAACTCAATTATGAGGCATTTCTATGCTTAAGGACTAATTATTAATCATTTTTATCATGTTGTAAGGGTGCTGGACAGAATCCAGAAAAATAAATGTTCTAAGAGTTATACATTGCATTTTTACGGTTTTCTAGTTACTAGTTTCCCTATAGGTGCTAGAATTCGATTCTAATCCAAATGTTACCAAGTTTTTCATGTCTAAACAATCCTAATCTGATTATGCTCCCATTAAAACAGTTTGGATAAGTTGCAAAAACAAATGGGTCAAAACTATGTTAAATTCTAGCTTTACGGTATTTCTAGTTAGCTAGTTTCTTACCTATCATGCATAGGATCGCTTCTACATCATCCTATGATATTTTCACACATTCCAACACATCAAAACATCATCATACAGTATCACACTCATCATATCAGAACCGAAAACATTTATCTTTAATAAGAGAGTTAAATTGACATTTCTAGGTGCATAAGTTAACTAGTTTCTCTTGGAATCAATCTAGAACTTCTAAAACTCTTTGCAAAACATTTTAATTCATCAAGAGGCTAAGAGAAGCCTTAGGTCAGTGACCAAAACATATTCCATCTCCTAAAAGAGAATGAAATCATAACTTGTGATGACATAACCTTATAAAGATTTGTAAAGCTTTAAGGAAAACTTAAAACATAGACTATTGGTCCTAGTAGCTAGATGAAAACTCATTGCAAGTCCATCATCACTACTTGGCCGAAAATATGCACTCAAGAATGGTTTCACATTAAACTTTAACTTGGAATGAAATGGGCAAGTCTTTGAGCTCTAGGTTCTTTAAGTTACGACATAAACTAAACGTGCTCATGCTTTTCATTTTTAATCTTGCTTACAAAATAAAGTGATGACATAAATTAAATATGCAAGGCATAAACTTAAACGTGCAAGCTTGAAAGTAAATATGCGAGGCATAAACTTAAACGTGCAAGCTTGAAAGTAAATGTGCAAGATTCAATTATTTATTTTAGTGCTCTTGGCCCAACAACAATCGACTTTAAGGCCGAAATAGATAGGCATTCGAGAGATTAATTAGGTGATAATGCAAGTTCAATTCTTTATTTTAGTGCTCTAGGCCCAACAACAATCGACTTTAAGGCTGAAATAGAAAGGCTTTGAGAATTAAATTAAGTGATGATGCAAGTTCCATTTTAATCTTTATGTTCTTAGGTGATAGCTTGAAAGTAAAGGTGCATAACAAGAATGTAAACATGAGTGCAAGCATAAGATAAATTATGCAAGTTCATTTTATCTCTCTAGAGCTCTTAACAAGACTTTAAAGGAACTCAACCTTAACCCAAACTCATTCAAACAAGGTAAAGTCAAGCTTGGAGTTCTTAGAACTCAACATAATATTTTTAGGAAATCAAACCATGAAGCTTAGAAACATTAAGGAAATGGCCGAAATCTTCAAGAAGAAAAAGAAACATTTTAAAACTCTAGAGTTCATGATCTTGATGATATATTAACATCAACATCATGAGTCCTCATCATTGAGTTCATAGAGCCATTTTAAAACATCATCAAAGCTAAAGTTCTCAAGAGTTCAAGAAAGGACAAACTAGAAACATTTTTGTTCAAGAATAAAGATCAAGCTCTAGAGTTTGTTTCAAGTGATGAGCATCATCATGAAACTCTCATCATCAAGCTCTCACTTCTTCATTCCCAAAGGCCCATGGCCGAAACATAAAGAGGAAGGAGGAGAAAAAAAGAAGTTCTAAAAGGAATCAAGAGAAACTATGAACATCAAACTTGAAACAAGAACCTTAAAGAAAGGAATACTTGAAAGAAAATCCCTACTTGGTGTGATGAACTTGAAGATGGAAGAAGAAGATGAAAATGATGAAGAACTCCAAGAACTTGAAGAACACAAGAACTTTGAGAGGAAAAGAAAAGCTTTGAGTGTTCCTAAACTTAGCAAATGATCTAAAAGTGGTGCAAGCTCCTCAAGGCATTCTATTTATAGAGAAATGAAACAAATGAAGGGAGCTCATGGAGGTGAAGAGCTTCGGCCATGTGTGCAGAATTGGAGGCATCCATGAGCTCCATGAGGTGAGATAATGTGTTCTTGAGGCATGGTGAGGTATGGCTTAAGGTATGGTGAGGTATGGTTCAAGGTATGGCCTCAAGCATGGTTCTTTGAGTGAGAAAATAATTAAACATGTGGTCAATGGGGGAGGAGGTGGCCGAAATGCATCAGCCCATGGGGGAGGGTTCTTTGCATTTTAATTGTGGTTTAGAGTTGTGTTTAGGTGTATCTTTGATTATGCTTAAGATTAAGGAGTTGTAAGAAAGTGTTTAGGTAAGGGAAAATGGATAATTAAGGTGGTCTAGACATAATTAAGGAGTGGTCTTGCACCATTAGTGAGTTAAATCCTCAATTTAGAGTCTAAACAACTCTAGACACATTTCCTTGATTTAAGGAATTGGAGAGAGAAAATACTATTCAAGATTTCAAGACTAGGAATTTTGAGTTCTAAAAAGGGATTTAAGTTTAATCTAAGCAATTTTAGGTTCTAATTAACTTTAATAAATTATTTTGACTCTAGATTAATTAGGGAAATAAATTAATCTTCGTTTAGAGCCTAATATTGCTTAGGTTTGCTTAATTACGTCATTAAGCTCAAAAGCACTATTCTAGGGGCAAAATCGTAATTTACACTAAAACTGCCCGGGACCACCGGGACTTGAACAGAGACCTCTAGACACATGAAAACATGTTTTTAAACCTCTGGGGAAAGTTTCGGGCTCAAACAGCACTTTTACCCGCGTAAAACGCTATAGGGGTATTTTGATCATTTTGACTCGAAACTGCGGAAAATGAAATTTTCACTTCTGAAAGCATTCAAAGGCCATTCAATCCCCTTCAAACATTGAGTTGACCCTTCGAGGATGGCCGAGTTGGTTACCCTCGAATTCAGGTCAGGAAATGATCTCAGGGGCATTTTGGTCATTTTCTTCGGACAGAAAAATCGGGGTGTTACATGGATCGTGACCGGCACGTGAGGAATTCGGCCTCCACGTAAGCCTCATGACCTCTGTGCTGTACTATATGCTTACTTTAATTCATAAAACATGATTTGATAATATTTCAGATTAATGGTAAATCCTCACTACTAGTAAAATAAACCTTTCTCATAAATAAATAGCATAACTGTTGCTACAAAATACATCTCAATTGAGTTGCTCGTATGCAAAATATCTATGGGTGATATGCTGTAAAGAACAAAGAATCATGGTATAAAATCAAAATGCAAAATAAATGACTATATGTGGTTCGGGACCCTGCCCATCACGTCATTGGAACTCATCTACCATGAACAAGAGTACTAAGGCTTCACGCCAAAGCGAAGCTCACCTAAGCTGAAGAAAACTACTGCTGAGGAGGTGGGAGAGGAGAATCCTAAGCTACGTCTGTATCTGTGGAAAATGAAGAAGAGAGGGGTGAGTTTTGAAATCAAAACTTAGTGAGTGGACCCTTACTCATAACCGTACATCCGACATGGAAAACATAATATATGAACAATGATAAAATGCAACATATATACATAGTTCTATTTACTTTACATATTAATTATAATCTTTAAAATCTCAAGAATTCCACAAGGGAACAGAGTGCTCATCAACTGTAGGGAGGGTGCTAAGGCCCTAACGGACAAAGCCCCTGGCTAAGGTGATCTCTTCGGTCCCTGGCGAACCGTGTCCCTGGTAGACAGATCTAACTCAAGGATGAATTGCTGCTGGCAGGCCTTGGTATACTAAGGCTAATGGAATAACTACCGCTAACTCATAGTTCTGTTCCTCTCAGTAACTCTCTCCATTCTAAAACCTCTGAAATCACAAAAGAGGAGTTCTATGTTTCTAGTTCAACATTTATCATTACTAGCAATTGTAAATTCTTAAGTCTTAACTCGTAAATCGCAGCAAATCGCATTTATTCATAATCAAATCAATTTGCGAATTAAATCATATGAAGCTTTTTATAAAATAAATATGGTCCCATGCATTTCTAAAATCATATTTTTATGCATAAGTTCAAACGAAGCTTTTCTACTGAAATATATATATTTTTTCATGAAGCCATATCATACTAGAATCCATTTAAAATCCTGTAAATACTCCGTAATGCTAGAAAATAATAATGTAATGGCCAAACTAAGGCTATGAGCTCAAACCCACTCACCTAGAGGGGGTAGACTGTGAAATGCCAACACCACGAGGGCTCCGAGGAGGAAGAATGGTACCAATGTCTGCCATTGAAGCCATAATACTCTAGATTAGTCTCCATTAATCTCTAGATTACTCAAACACAACTTTAACGATATTGGGGCAGTACCTCCACTTAACAAAAATGGAGACAAACCACAACCCAATCACCAAGATATGAGATGGCTAGGAAAGGAACAATAAAAGCCCATAAATCTTACCTTTGATCTCTTGGGAGGAAAAGAAATGGAGTGGATTTGTGAGAAAGGAATGGGAGAGGGAGTTTGCAGAGGTAGGGCTCGAAAATGGGGGAAAATTTCCGAGTTGGGGTGTTTAAATGGGGGTTAGGGGTCTTACTAATGCAAAATGACATGTTTTGCACTGTTCGTGCATTGTTAACACTGCTATAGTGGTCCTGGAATGCTATAGCGGTCTCTAGGGAGTGAAAACGTTGCTGCCACCCATACATGACTGCTGACCGCTATAGCGGTCCCCAAAACCCCCAAAACCATGCTGCCACTTACTCATAATCGCTATAGCAGTCCTAGACCACTATAGCGATCCCCTAGATGCCAAAAACACACAACCACCATACTGTGACCGCTATAGCAGTCCTGGACCGCTATAGTAATGACAGTTCACACATCAACTGTACTAAGGGTCCTCCGGGCATCCCGGGACCTTTTTGACAACACGGATGGGTCCCAAGGGACCCCAGGGCAAAATGGAACTTATCCACCGCCACGTATACACCAGGTATCACACCTAAGTAAGTCTGGGTACCAAAATCAAAATTCTTTCTTGTAGGTACATCTGAACGGTCTTTTTGGATGAAGTTTCAAAAAGCAAACTGATGATGATAATTCCAGATTTCATGTTCTAAGCCTAAGAATTGTCATAGATTTTAAAGGATAATTCATTCAAGACTCTTTTAAATACGATGATGGAAAGCTTAAAGAAGATCTTACTGACAATCTCGATGATTTCAAGAAAAGTCCTGAGAAAATATATCTCAAGGAAGTTCCAGAAAGCTAGCAAATGAAATCCAAAACTTCAGAAAGTAGACTCCAAAACCTCAACACTTCAGAAAGCATGCTCGAACCTTTCAAAATGATCAGAAAGTAATCTTTGTGGACTACTGTATGAGAGTATGCAGATGACATAGAACTTGAGGAATCTAAATATATAGAAACTTCACGGAAGCTTTTGTTCTAAAGATAGCTTTCTATTGTCTAATTTCATAGAGTGACTCCCAAGGGCATGAGAACCAAGTCATCCCCTAGTTATATATCAAATGTGCTTTCATCACAACCTATGACCTAAATTTTTTGAAAAAGCTTTGAGTAGTCTAAGTCAGGTGGAAGTATGCTGAATGTGCTGGCCAAATTTGAGAGAAAAGGAAAGTCTACATAACATGTTGCAACATCATCATCAGTACAAAGAAGATGTTCAAGGGTAATCTGGACAAAGCTAACATCATCAGGACAAGCATGGCTGCACAAGGGTTAAAAGAAAAAGCACAAGTGATGTTACAATCTTTGCACCCAGATACTGCGGATAAGGAATCAGCTGAAAACCATCCCTAGAGGTACTCTTTTCATCTATCCTATATGATAATACTAGTGTTATTTGTCTTATCAAGAATCCTTTCAGCACTCTAAATCCGTGTTTTTTTTTTCTATTTGCAAAATCTTTTTCATGTGTTTTCTTGCTTGAAACTGGAGATATGAAGTTATAGATATGATTGAAGACTGTGTCAAGAAGTATTTATAAAATCAATTGCTAAAGATCTCTTAAATGTATTTTTGTTTTCATAAAAGCTGTAATGCCCCGATTTTCCCTGCTATGCAAAATGATCAAAATGCCCCTAGCTTTATCTTTGCATGAGAATCAAGAACGACCAGTCTAGGCTATCCTCAATAGGGTGTTGTAATATTAGGATAAGGTTATATGAGATTTAGATAGCAATCCGTGTGAAAATCGTAATCCCTGATTTTTTCGAAGAACAAATGACTAAAATACCCCTGAAATCATTTTGCTCGGAAATCGAGGACAGCTGGTCCAAGCTATCATCGAGGGGTTAATTTAATGTTTAAAGGGGATTAGATGTATTATAGATGATGTTAGAAGTGAAAACCTCAATTCTTGGTTTTTTTTGCGTGCAAAATTATTAAAATACCCCTAAGGTAATTTCTAAACTCGGGCATCACCCGGGAGTCCGAAATATTAATTATTAGTGTTGTATAATATCTAGAAAAGTCCACATAGTCTCGAGGAGTTTTGTATAAAATTATATTTTTATCCCTAGTTAATGCTAAATGAGCTTAATTGAGTGATTAAAGAAACATTAGCAATATTAGGCTCTAATTAAAGATAAATTAATTTTCTTTATTAATCTTGAGTAAAAATAATTATTTGGGGTTAATTAAGGCCTAAGATTGTTCAAGAAAGTTTAAATCTCTTTCTTAATCAAAAGAGCTCATATGGCTTTATGTCAAAATCAAAAAGCAAATAATGTTGTCTCTTTCCATTTTCCTAAAATTAGGAAGCATGTTGGAGTTTGAATTTCAAACAAAGTGAGTTTAACTCAACCAAGTGTGTAAGAATGCTCCTTGATCATGTCTTGAAAGTCTTAAACACTTGGTTACTAACACAAAGACCTAATTACTAAGCCCTAACCCTTTACCTAATTAAATTCATCTCTAAACCATGTCTTAACTTGCATGAAAAATGAAATTTTTCCCCCCAAAAAGCCCCACGTGACATCAGTGTAACACCCCGATTTTTCTGTCTGAGTGAAAATGACCAAAATACCCCTGAGATCATTTTTTACCCGGAATTCAAGGATAGCCGGCCCAGCAATCCTTGAAAGGTCAACACCAATGTTGAAGAGGATTGGATAAGTTGGGAATAATCTCGGAGATGAAAATTTCATTTTTTGAGTTTTCGGCTCAAAATGACCAAAATACCCCTATAGCATCTTACGCGGGTATAAGTGTCGTTTCAGTCCAGAACTTTCCCAAAAAGTCTAATATGATGATTTTATGTGTCTGATGATGTCTGTTTAAGTCCCGGTGGTACCGAGCAGTTTTTGTGCAAAATTATGATTTTGCCCATGGAATAGTAATTTTAAGCTTAATGATGTAATGAAGCAACCCTAAGCAATATTAGGCTCTAATCGAAAATTAATTAATTTTCATAATTAATCTAGAGTCAAAATAATTTATTAAAGTTAATTAGAACCTAAAATTGCTTAGATTAAGCTTAAGCCTCTTTTAAAAACTCAAGATTCCAAATTATGGAATCTTAAATAGTGTTTTCTCTCTCCAATTCCTTAAATTAAAGAATTGTGTCTACAATTGTTTACAATTTCAAAATGAGTTTCAATCTCATTAATGAATCAAGAAACACTCCCTAATCATGTCTTGGCATCCTTAATTAACCATCACCTCACCTAAACACTTACTTAGCAACTCCTAATCTTAAGCCTAATCAAAGCTACACCTAAACAAATAACTAAACCACAATTAATGAGAAATTTTCCTCCCCCTTGGATGCTCCTAAATGGTGCCACCTCATCCTCCAATATTCACCACATGTTTGAATTCTTATACTCAAAAGACCATACCTTGAACCATACATCACCATACTTTAAGTCATACCTAACCATACCTTGCACCTTACCTTTGAATGACCACATGGAAGAGACATTTTTCTCCCTCCATGACCATCAAATTTCAGCCACTTACCCCCTCCATTCACCCTCCATTGGTTTCATTTTCTTATAAATACATGTGCAAATGAGCTTGTAAGAACCTTTAGATCATTTGCTAAGCTTTAAGTTTTTCAAATTCTTTTTTTTCTCTCAAAGTTCAAGAGCCCTTTTTCCTCTCATTCTCTTTATCTTCTTCATCTCCACTAAAAAACCATCCCTCACAACCTCAAACCACTACACAACCACCATAGACCACCATTCAAACACATAAGCTTGCATCCTCACACATCAAGCTCACACAAAAACCTTTCCTTCCCTTTTTCCTTCTCTTTGGCCGAAACTCCAAGGTCCACTTGTAAGCAAGTTTACTTCTCATTTTTACTCCAAGAACAAGCTTTCCTCTTCACCACTTGGTAGGGATTTTTGCTCTTTAAAGTTTTGTCTTTTAAAGCTTTGTAAAAATGAGTGTTTTGTTAGTTTCTCTTGGCTTTTAAAACTTCTTTCCTCCTCTTTAATTTTTATCCTTGGAGCCTTTCCTTGAAAGGAAAATTTATAGCTTGATGATGAGGTTTCAAGATAATGGACTCATAATTATCATTTGAGAAAACTCTAAAGCTTAAAACTTAGTTTTGGTCTTAACACATTTTGGTCATTCATTTGCTTTTCTTTGAACATAGTTTTGGTTCCCTTTTCTTTCCTTTTCCTATGGTTTGGATTTTTGGATTCCTTTTTCCTTGCCTTGCTTTTGAATCTCAAAGAAAGGTTGTTGTTTATTTTGATTTCTTGTTCCATCCTCTCAAGCTTGATGATGATGTTCAAACCATAAAGTTTCTTTGAAACCTTGGTACAAGAACTCTAAAGCTCACTTTGTCTTGTTAAGATATGTGTTGGATTGAGGTTTATATTTCTTTAAAGTCTTGTATGAGCTCTAGTAAAAGATATAAAATGAACTTACATTCATATTTATATTTCTTGCCTAGCATGTTTATTTTTCAAGCCATCACCTAAAACTTAATGATTAAAACAAGAGCTTGCATTTTCATATGACCTAATAATTAATCTTGAAGCTCGCTTATTTCAGCCTTAAAGTCAATTGTTGTGGAGTCTAGAGCACTAAAATAAAGAATTGAACTTACATTCATGTTTATATTTCCTTGTCTAGCATATTTACTTTTTAAGTCACCACCTAAATTCAAAGATAAAAATGAAGTTGCATCTCATATTTATTTTGAGCCCTCACTTTACTTTTCTAATGAAGAATAAAATGAAGTACATATTATGTTTAGGTTCTTGTTATCACTTAAAGACTCTAGAGCTCAAAGACTTGTCCATTTATCTCAAGCAAAGGTTGGACATGGAAGCATTCTCTTGAATGTAAAATTCGGCCCATGTGATGATGATGAGCTTGGTGTGAAGTTTCATCTAGTCACAAGTGCCTATAATCTATGTCTTAGGATTTTCTTAAGCATAGGTGAACTCAAAGAATATTTCAAGCAAGATTTTACGTTTTAAATCCCAACCATGGACCATCTAAAATAGTTGCTACCCTTATTTATTTTATGATGATTTTAATGAAATAAGTTGGTTTCCAAAGAATTTTAGAAGTCCTAAAATAATTCCGTGAGAAACTAGTATCTTATGTGTATTGAAAATGAAATTCTATGATTGGTATGATGTTGTATGTTTTCGGTTCTACCTTGGCATGTTTGCTACTGTTTGGTGATGTTTAATATGTTAGAATGTGCATAAATTGATGAGAATTGGAGTGGAGACTATTCTATGCATGCTATATAAAAAGCTAGTTTACTAAGAAACCGTAAAGTTGTAATTTTAGAGGTCTTTGGCCTAATTAACCTTAGCCACTAACAAAACTGTTTTAGTATGATAAAATTCAGTTTGGGATGGTTTAATTATAAAAAAACTTGGTAACTTTTGGTGTAAGAATGATTTTTAGCACTTAGAGAGAAACTAGTAACTAAAAAACTGTAAAAACATGAATTCTAGAACCTTAAGGATGTAGATTATAAATTCTGTTTCAAGAACATAATAATTCGGTGATAGGTAGCTGAACACTTGGTAAAATGTGTGGGATACACTCATAATTGGTTTAGGAATTAATTATAGTATCTTAGGCGAAGACGAAACTTAGAAAGGGTATAAGACGTAGTTTCTAGAACCCCATAATTAAATGATACCAAATCTGCCCATACTTTTATGATGCTGTCCAGATCTGTTTATGATCATAAAGATAAGTGAGAATTATTAGTTTTGGACCTATAGGTGCATAAAATGTTAAAGACGGATAATAAGTTGGCTAGATTGCAAGATTAAGACCCATAAGGGTCAAAAGCATAAAACATTGTGAGTTAATGGACATAATGAAGTTTGTTAGTATGGATGCATGTGTTATAAAGAACATGTTTATATGCCTTTGATGAATTTTTTTGAATATGGAATTATGATTGAATGTGCATACTTTATATGTTTTGTGGCATAAAGCAAGTTTAGGAAAATTCGGCGCACCGCCGTTGTGCTGCCAAATTTTCACCAAACTTGAGGACTTAGAAAGTTTTTGAAAGATATGAGATACATTCTGGGTGACACCGGTTTAGCCGAGCACGCCCAAGAACAATTGTGACATAGTACTGAGACGCATTCTGGGTGACACTGGTTTAGTCGAGCACCCGCAGGATCAAAACCATGAGGGTATTGACATCGAGCTTGCCAAAGCGAACAAATAATTGTGTACTACATACCAATAATTGTGTTCCAAAGAAGGAAATATTCCTATGGACTCCCCAAATTAAAGGCTATGATAGGTGATCCTTATGCCCCTAGCCCATATTCTAGAAGTTGGGATTATTATGTTACGCTTATCAAGAGGGATAAATAAGAACTAGTGATGACTAGTTAGGTATGAGCTCATTGTAACGCCCCAATTTTTACTGCTATGTGAAAATTACCAAAATGCCCTTAGGTAATTTTTACACGTAATTCAAGGTCAAATAAACCTCAATAAAGGAATATGACATTAGAGAAATATCATAGGAGACTTGATTAGCGATTCGTGCGAAAGTTGCAAGCCCCGATTTTTCTGTACGTGTAAAATGACCAAAATGCCCCTGAGGTCATTTTTACCTAGAAATCAAGAAACAACTTGGTAGGGATTTTATTTCATGTTCTTTCTCTTGTTCTTTCTTTATATTTTCGATTTTTATGATTTGATTATGACCATGGCTTGATGATGAGGAATCATGGTGGTGGTTGTGAATCCATCATTTAAATGACCACTAAAGCTCAAGGTTTAATTCTTGATGTTAAAAGATTAACAAAGGAATTACTAAGTTTTGAGTTTTAAGCTTAACAAGATATACAAATGAACTAGCATCCATATTTATGTTTCAAGTTCTTACCCATCATATTTATATTTCAAGCCTTGCATAATTATATTTATATTCCAAGTTATCACTTTAATTCTTGAAGATAATAATATAAACTTGCATATTTATATTTACATTTCAAGTTATTACTTAAATCATAAGGATCTAAGAATGAATTTGCATCTTTATATTTATATTTCAAGCCTTGCATTTCATATTTATATTTCCAAGTTGTCACCTTATAATGATAATATTAAGGTTATAAGACAAGTTTATGATTCTAGTCATCACCTAAATCCTAAAGTTCAAGATTTACTTCTTTTATCATAAATGGTAATTTTGATCATGGACACTTCTCATCTATCTATTTTGGCCCTTGTATGATTCTGATTTGAAACTTGTTGTATTTTATTTTTAGGTATAATCTTGTCTTTAAAGTTGTACAAAGAAATTTTGAAAGACCTAGAATTGCAAAGAATTAAGAATATGATTTTTCTCATGATTTTAAATGCTAAAGTTTTATTATTCTGATCTAATCTTTTAGAACTAGAATGGTTACTGATTTAGGATGTTTAGATGAGTTTAAATCACTAATAGTTATTATAAAAATTGTTTTTAGTGTCTTAGGAAAAATTAGTAACTAAAAATGATCAAAATTGTGTTTTTATGAAGCTTTTAGAATGCTAATTTTTATGATTACTGTTAGGCACTGTTCAACACTGTTAATCACTGTTCACTACTGTTTATAGCTGTTCACACACTTGAGGATCACTAATAATTGTTATAAAATTTGTTCTTAGCATTTTAGGAAAGTCTAGTAACTAGAAAGGATTAAAATGGTGTTTTTTATAAAGCTTTAAGGAGATTAATTTTCTGATTCTGTTCAAGGGTTGTTCAAGGTTGTTCACATTGTTCACATACTTTAGAATTACTTACATTTGTTGTAAGAATTGTTTTTGGTACCATAGATGCATAAAAGGGTAATTATAAATGTTAGTTTGGGCTGTTTTGCAAAATGCGGAAAGTTATGTTTTGAACTATCAACAATGTTATTTCAGCCAAATGTTTTTAATTAGACCAACTAATGATGTTGAATCTTTCCATGTGTTCAAAATACCATATATAATGTTTAGAAAAAGTTTTATAATTTTCGGTTGCTATTAAGTGTCAAAAATTGTGTTACTTTGCACTTTGACCCCTAAACGTTAAATTTAGTCTATGGCCCTAAAAGGTTTTTATGATAAGTTTGAATGGTTACTAATAGTTATATGTCTCTTGAAATGTATTGGTTAATGTTAAAGGTCTTTAATTTATGAGTAGATGTTAAAAAGGGGTAATTACATTTTGACCCGTAACCTTTGAGAAATTGTGTTTTAACCCTTTGGGGTTTAAACGTAAATATTGATAATATGATGAGATGAATGTGAATGATGTTTTGTGAAGGGTATGTTCATGTGCGGAAACTTATATGGCTTATGTATATGTGAAATGAAATATGATGCATGTTTATGTGACTTAAATTATGGCATGTTATAATTATGTTTGATTCATTGAAATGCACATGAAATGTTGAATTGATGAGTTATAATTGTGATATTTATGCTTGCATCCTCATATAATATGCCAAGATTAAAGGTGACATAAGACACATGGAAATAATCCTCTAGACTCCCTGAATTAAAGGTTATGAGAGGCGATCCGAATAGGAAGTGATCCTTTGGACTCCCCGAATTAAAGGTTATGAAAGGTGATCCTAATGCCCCCTATCCCGTACCTTAAGAGTCGGGAATTTAACTTATCAAGAGGGATAAGATTACACTAGTGACGACTAGTGAGGTATGAGCTCATAACCTAGAACTCTCGAGAAAAGAGGGAATTATAGGGCGACCCCCAAGGAAAAGAGAATGAAGAAGTTTAAGTCACCTGTAAGAATGATGATCATGATGTTCTTTATATCATATGCATTGTTTTATGGATTTTATGACATTACGCATATTGATATTGACATGCATCCATGACTAATATGTTGCATTCATGACATTAAGATTCATGCTAAAAGATACAGGCCTCGGCTAGTGATATTTAGAACTTAATAAATGAACCTTATATATATGTTCACCATTTTCATAATTAAACCCGAGGTTCCTGGGGACGATGACGATGACACTTGTGTTATAGTCGGGAAGCCCTACTGAGATTCTTGTATAAGTTTCTCATCCCTTTTCTTTTCTGTGCCGTCTCTAGACATGAATGAAGGTGTAGTTCGTGATTTGTCTTGAGAGTGGACGAGGAGCTACGGAGATAACATCCTTTTGGATATTTGCCTTTAGAGTGATCGTATCTCAGTTATCAGTTTGTATACTATTGATGGATATATATTGATGTCCTTAAGATTACAAAACATCACTATTATGATACAGTTATTGATATGTCATTATTATTTGAGTTATGTTATGTTATGGTTGTATTATGTATTTACCTGTTATTCATTTCTAACATCTCTCTCACGCAGGCAAGGTAATGACGTTAGATATTTAGTATGCGCGGCTTATGATTTGGTATTTAAGTTCAAAAAAAAATTTACCTATATTTTCACTACAGTATTTTAAAGAAGTTTTGAGTAAAAAAAAAAACTGGAACAAAAGAGTAATGACTAATAATTAACTTAAATGCGTCCTAGACGTGTTGAGTTAAATATTAGGGTGTTACATTTTGGTATCAGAGCAGTTTGATTCTCATGGAGCCTGAGGATTGGACTGACTATGCTTCTTAAGCATAATGCGATAGTTATGTCATGTGTAGTTGTCTTGTTGTTAGAATAAGCTATAGAATAGAGATGCATGACTGCTGTAATTGGAGGTGCCATGGTAACTAGCTCACTTAGCATTAAGTATTGAGCCTGATCACCTCAGTGTTTGTTGTTTTGTGTGCTTAGGAACCAATGGCACCCCCAAGATAGAATAGGACTTCAAACAGTGATAAGCAAAACAATGCAACTGCTGAAGCTCTCAGGGACATGGCGAGGGCCATGCAAATGATGTTCGAGAGAATGGATCGCCAAGGAGAAAATGGACGCTGTCCCGTTACTGCCGAAGGCCTTGAGCATGCCCGATTTGGAGAATTTCATAAAGCGAACCCGGCATCCTTTAGAGGAGCCCTAAATCCGAACCATGCTGATGAATGGATTAAGAGCATGGAGAAGATCTTTTCTGTGATTGCTTGCACTAAGGAACAGAAAGTAGCCTTTGCCACCTACATGCTGGAGGCAGATGCCGAGTTTTGGTGGACTAGCACACGGAGGTTGCTAGAAGTGTCCGGGACACCAATTGATTGGGAGCTGTTCAAGACCTACTTCTATCAAAAGTACTTCCCAGAGTCCATAAGAAATGCCAAAGACATAGAGTTTATGCAGCTAACCCAAAGGGATATGAACATTGCGCAAAGATAATCGCAAAATTCGAAGAGTTGATCAAATTTTCAAGGATCTTTCAAGGTAACCCTGATGAGTTTTGGAAGTGCATGAAATACGAGTCCGGGTTAAAGGCAGAGATAAATGTCGCTGTTGCTCATTTGGAGATTAGAGATTTTTCTACCCTGGTCAATAAATGTCGCATTATCGAGGAAGGTAACAAGAGGCTGAGCTTAGCAAATGCAGAGGACTATAAAAAGAAGCTGGAACCCCAAGCCCCAAGGTTCAAGCCACAAAATCGGCCCCCCTTCAGGCCACAACTGAGACCACAGCCCAGGCCGCAGTTTAGGCCACAAGCCCCTAAGAAGGACTTTCACCAAGGAGGATCGAGTGGAACCAAAGGAAAAGCACCCCAATGGACCCCAGCCGCACCTCCAAGACCTACCCCTGGTGCTGAATGTCCAAAGTGTGGAAAGCAACACGGTGACCGTGTAATGTCCCTAAGAAGGACTACTCATGGGAATGCACAGAGAGGAACCCAATAGCCTCTAACCCCAAGCCACAACGCCAAGGAAGAGTCTTCACCCTTAGTGCAGAGGACTCGATAAAGTCTCGAAACCTCATAGAAGGTAAGTGTGAAATGAATGGTAGAACCTTAATTGTACTATTTGACTCTGGCGCTACTCATTCATTTATATCCCATGTTTGTGCCGAATTCCTAAAATTGCATGTGTCAGAACTCCCCTTTGATCTTACTGTTTCCACCCCCACTGGAAAACCTGTTAGAACTTGTAGATGTTGCCTAAACTGTTATTTTACTGTTGAAGGTAGATCTTTTGTCCTAGATTTAGTTTGTTTACCTATGCAAGGTCTAGACATAATTCTTGGCATGGATTGGCTTTATGCTAACCGTGTAATGTTAAATTGTTATGAGAAGACTATCATTTTTCTTCCAATCCCTAGTAAACCTAGAAAACCCCTAAGTCTGTACATAAATGCTGTAGAAATGAATTGTGGTAAGGATGAAAGTAAGGGATATGTTCTCCTAGCCGCTAGTGATGTAGACTTTGAGCAAAATCATGATGAGATACTTGTTGTGAGAGACTATCCTGAGGTGTTTCTTGATGATATACCCGAGTTTCCTCCAAAAAGAGAAATTGAGTTCTCCATAGAATTAGTTTCGGGAACAGGACCAATATCCATAGCACCCTATAAGATGTCACCTCTAGAGTTAACTGAGTTAAAAACTCAATTGGAGGAGCTTTTAGAGAAGAAGTTTGTGAGACCAAGCGTTTCACCATGGGGAGCCCCGGTCCTATTTGTTAAGAAAAAGGAAGGAAGTATGAGGTTATGCATTGATTATAGGCAATTGAACAGAGTAACAGTAAAGAACAAATACCCTTTGCCTAGGATTGATGATTTAATAGATCAATTGAGAGGAGCGGTGATGTTCTCAAAGATAGATTTGAGGTCAGGTTACCATCAGATTAGAGTTAGGGATGAGGACATACCTAAGATTGCTTTTAGAACCCGGTACGGACACTTTGAGTTCGCAGTTATGTCATTTGGACTGACTAATGCTCCTGCTGTGTTTATGGACTATATGAATAGGATCTTCAGGCCCTATTTACACCAATTCGTGGTTGTTTTCATAGATGATATTCTCATCTATTTGAAGACCCACTGTAACACCTTAATATTCAATCTAATACTACTAGTATGTACTGAGGCCAAATATTAGTCATTACTTCTTGCTTTAGTTCTATTACCTTTGAAATTACTTACTAAAAATACGAGCCACTTTTTTTCGGTAACAAAACCTTGATAAAGTATGAGCCGCGTATAGTGTAATTCGAACGATAACATAAAGTGCGGAAATATAAACACATAAAGGCTCCATACACATCATCATGATCACATATACTGAAATACCTCATATATTAAAACGTAGAATGCCCACGAGTAATGGCGGGACTGTTCCATACATAAAGTGCAATACAACTAAAACGTAGGAAATACATGGAAACATAGACGCTACAAGCAAGAGAATACCCACACCCAAGTGCATCTGAAATGGATAAACTCAACACAAAAGAAGGTTTATCCTATCTACATGACGTGTGTGCACTAAGGACTACCCTCTAAACCATACGGCTACCGTCACGGGTAAGGTGGGACATAGCCGATCCACGGGCGAAGCACGTCAGGAGTGGGAACTCGGACATGTCCTTTGTGTTGGGGTCGCCTCTCAGGCATCTGAGCCCTCTGTGGCTGGGTAACCGTTTCCTCGTTGCCTGCTGGCATACGTGGGGGAGTGGGGGCAGAGTCCTCCTCATACATAGGGGCAGGTGGCTCCTCCGAATGCTGCGAGCGGGGTACATATTCGGGTACAGCGCCCGAGCCTGCGGTGTAAGTCCGTAGGATTCTCTCGTTGCGTGTGCGTGCACACTCAAAAACCATGTCATCTCCATAGGGTGAAATAGGGGAGAAGAGGTAGCTATCTACAGGGTGGGCGAATGGCCATCCAGGAGACATAAAGACGCGAACAGTGCAGTGGCCCTCAAAATGGTACGATCCGTGCTCCAGATCGTAACGGTACTCCCATGTGGGGGTCTCAACGTACAGTACGAACGTCGCCATCCGAATCTAGAGACGTGATGGAAAGAAAGAGATAGAGGGAGTGAGATTTCTTACTAAAGAAACTCAATAGGGTTTTTCCTCATATCTATGTGTCATCATATACGTCTCCAGGGACCTCAGTTTCTTAGTAAAAACGTGGGCATATAATAGTTCATTTATGAGTTCACAAACATTAACCTCCGAGGCCCGTTCCTTTTAATTATGAAAACCTCTTGGTTACATAGTCTATAAGTCATAAAACATGGATGATAAGTCATGGTACATTAATCATAAATCATGGTTTCCTATATCATGGGTCATAGCACATAAACTCATAAATTCATGGTTTCTTATATCATGGGGCATAGAACATAAACTCATACAATCATGGTTTCTTATATCATGGGGCATAGCACATAAACTCATATAATCATGGTTTCTTATATCATGGTGCATAGAATCGTAGTTCATGGAACATGGTACATGCTACATATCTTGGTTACTTGAGGTGACATTAAAACATCATCATTATTTTCCTGGGGCCACCCTAACTGATCTCCCTGTGGAGAAAATTCTAGGTTATGAGCTCATACCTTGCTAGTCGTCACTAGCACATGGACTTATCCCTTTTGATAAGTTAAAGGTCCCGACTTAAAGTACGGGTCTAGAGGGCTAGAATCACCTTATCCCCACCCTTAACTTGGTGGTTCAAGGATTATTTTCTCATAGTTTAAGTCATCTTAAGTCTTAGCATGTTTATTGAGAAGCCACTTAGTTCATACATGTCAAGTATCAATGATTACAACATAGGCATCTCTAAGTTCTTGAAGAACAATCACATGCAATAAAACTATCATTTAGGAATAATAGTTCACATGGCATCATATAAGTCATGAGGTAAACACCAATTCATCATTCATAGAGTAATGCTTAAACCTTTCCCTTAAGAGCGAAAACCCCTAATCGGGTAACCTCAAACTTCCAAATTATTTTCTTATACCTCTAAGGGATTGATTAACCTCATTACCATAATTTCTTAAGTCCTAAAACCTAATTAATCATGGCTGGACAGCATTGGCAGTAACCTTCAATTAGATGAATTACGGTGTTCTAAAAGATGCATTTTAAACCCTTTCTCACATCCGACTTTTTTTATGATGCAACAATTAATACCTAAGCCAATTATGAGTCACTTTGACTGATCTAGACATCATATAATGTGATTCTATGGATGTTAATCAATCTGGACAGAATTCATGTTTTCTGTACCCATGGGGTTCTAGAATTCACATTTCAAACAATTAAAGTAACTAAACATGCTCTAAAATGTCTAGAAATGATCATGGCAGAACCGAAATTGGTAAGTCATCAAATCATGTGTAAACTTTCTTTTTCATGTACATAGGTAACTAGTTTCTCTTGGAACAATTTTAGGACTTCAAAAATACCTTGGAAATCAATTTAACTTGTCAAGAACTTTCATAAAATACATGGGGCAGCAACTCTTTAATTTCACTCATGGTTGAAAATTCTAAATATAAGAACATACTCAAAATAATGAAAAACTCATCCTAGAGCTTTCATCATCACATAGCCGAATGCATTTCAAGAAGATACCTTCTTGATTTAACTTTTCTCAAGATAAAATGGGCAAGTCTTTGAGCTCTAGTCCCTTAGGTGATGGCATAAAAGTAAACGTGCTATGGATTCCATTTTATTCTTCATTAGAGAGTAAAGTAAGAGCTTCAAAGTAAATATGAAATGCAAGAACTTGAAATTTAAATATGCAAGGCTCAAAGTAAATATGCAAAACTTGAAAGTAAATATGCAAGTTCCATTCTTTATTTTAGTGCTCTAGGCCCAGCAACAATCGACTTTAAGGCCGAAATAGAAAGGCTTTGAGATTATCTTAAGTGATATGCAAGCTCTCGTTTTACATCTTTAAGTTCTTAGGTGATGACTTGAAATATAAACGTGGAATGCGAAGCTTGGAATTTAAACGTGCATTATGCAAGGTCATTCCTTATCTTGGGGTTTAGTGATAGCATAGAAATAAACGTGCTATGCAAAGCATAAAGTAAACATGAATGCAAGTTACTTTTATCTTGTCTAGAGCTCTTGCAAGACTTTTAAACAGAACATAGTTCCAACCCAAGCCTCATCCTCACAAGAAAAGGAAATTACTAGTGCTAGAATACTCAAAATAAATCATATCCTTAAAGAACTTGGAAGTGGCCGAATCCCCATCATGGAGAGTGAACCATTTTTAAACTCTACGGACCAAGATCTTGATGATCTAAGACATCAACATCCTAAGTCCTCATCATTGAGTACATAGCTTCCTTAAAACCAACATTTAAAACAAAGTTTATGCTAGAGAAGAAAGCAAAATCGAAACCATGCTTGGTTTAAGATCAAAGTTTCAAGCTTTAGAGTTTGTTCATGTGACTAGCATCAACATGAAACACTCATCATCAAGCTTTCATTTTTCCAAGTCTTAGAAGCCTACATGGCCGAAAACATGGAAGGAAAAAGTGAAGTCCAAAAGAGTTCAAGAGACATAAACTCCTTTCTTTCTCAAACTTGGTAAAAAGGATATAACTTTCCTTAAAAAAAATCAAGCTTTAGAGGTTGTTGAGTGACAAGCACCATCATGATAACCTCATCATCAAGCTTTCATTTTTCTCATGGGTTAAGGCCTTCATGGCTGAATCATAAAGAAGAAAAGAGAAGTTCAAACATTCAAGAGAAACATAACCTCATTCTTGACTAAACTTGTAAAAGATGAAACTTTTCTTTGAGAAAGACTCAAGCTTTAGAGGCCTCATGTGAGATGAACTCATGGTCACCTCTAGAGAGCACTCATCATCAAGCCATCATGTTCAAGGCCTTGAGACCGAAAATGAAAGGAAAAGAAAAGGAAGAAATCGAAAATGAAGAGCAACAAGGAGGTTCCACCTTTCATCATTTCCCAACAAGACTTAACATAGAAATCAAAGACATATTTAGAAAGGTTCCCTACCTTGTGGTTTTCAAAAAAGGAGAGGAAGAACTTGAGCTTAAAGAACTCTTGGAAGCTTGAGAGAAAGGAAGCAAGAAAGCTTGAGACTTTTAGTGATTTTTGCAAGGAGTAAGCAAATGAGTGAAGTTGTGTGGTGTTGTGTATTTATAGGCAAATGAAACATGAAGGAGTGGAGGGAGAGTGGGCTGGCCGAATCCTCTTGAGGGAGAAGAAGAGAAGAAAAATCTCTTGTGTTGTCATTCATGGTGTCATAGGTCATAGGTCTTAGGGTGGCTTTGATGGACAATGTAATTGACTACATAAAATATCATTCTTTTGAATTTTTGGGGGGAAAAGTGGCTGAACATCATAAGACCATGGGAGGGAAGATTTCATCCAATTTAATCATGTACTAATGGAGTGTTTAGGAATAAACAAGGTTAGGTTACTAATTAAGTTTGTGTAACCAAGTGTTTAGGTGAACTAATTAGGTAATTAGGACCCTAATACCTTAGACTAAGAGTACTATTGTAGGATTGATGGAGTCAAACTCCCATGACCATTGATTGATGTATGACAACTTTTCTTGAAAGAGAAAGCATTCTTGGGAAAGGAAATGTGAATAGTAAAAACACTATTCATAGTTGCTTTTTCTTTAAAGAAAGAAAAGAATTAGAATTGAGTTGCAAATTTTCTTAAGCAATTTTAGGTTCTAATCAACCTTAAATAATTATTTTAGCTCTAGATTAATTAATGAAATTAATTAACCTTTCAATAGAGCCTAATATTGCTTAGGTTTGAGTTAAGTAACTCGTTAGGCTTAAAATGCACTAAGCAGGGGTAAAATCGTAATTTTTACCAAAAATTGCCGGGACCTCTGGGACTTAAACCAACATAGTTCATGCCTTAAAACATCATTTTTGATCTCCGGAACGAGTTCGGGTCGGAGTCAAAACTTAAAACTGCCTTAAATCAAGTTAGGGGTATTTTGGTCATTTGTGCATAGAAACCTCAGAAATGAGATTTTTCTGACTTGTTAACATTCATAAACATATAATCCCCTTCATATATCATAAAAGCCTTGTGAGGATGGCCGAGGCCAGTCATCCTCATGTTTCAAGTAAAAATGACCTCAGGGGCATTTTGATCATTTAAAAGTTTAGAGAAAAATGGGGCGTTACATTACTCCCCTCCTTAAAAAGAATTTCGTCCTCGAAATTCATTACCTGAGAAAAGCTCGGGGTATTGGGCTTGCATGTTGGACTCTAACTCCCATGTGAATTCTTCAGTTTTTCCGCGTCCCCACGCGACTTTGACCAACGGTACAGTTTTATTCCTTAACTGTTTGACTCCTCGGTCCACAATTCTCGAGGGAGGTAAGTTAAACGTCAGGTCATCCCTTAATTGTACATGTTCTGGCTCTAGTACATAGCTTGGGTCAGACTGGTATTTCTATAACTGGGATACATGGAAGACATCATGGAGATTGGATAAACTTGGGGGCATGGCTATGCGATATGCTACAGACCCTACTTTATTGAGGATTTCAAATGGGCCAAGGAATCTAGGGCTTAACTTTTTCACCTTCATTGCTCGACCTATGCCTGTGGTGGGGGTGATCTTAAGGAAAACATGCTCTCCTTCTTGAAATTCGATCGACTTGCGCCGCTAGTCTGCATAGCTTTTCTGTCGGCTTTGAGCAGTGAGAATCTTATCCCTTATCCTTTTAATCTGTTCCGTCGTTTTCCTCACTAAGTCTGGTCCAATTAGACTTTGCTCTCCAGGTTCGTACCAACATAGGGGTGATTAACACTTTCGTCCATACAGGGCCTCATATGGTGCCATGCCAATGCTTGCGTGATAACTATTGTTATACGCAAATTCGATTAGCGGCAGGTATTTGTCCCAACTTCCTTTTTGGTCTAGAACACATGCCCTAAGCATATCCTCAAAGGTTTGGATCGTTCTTTCGGATTGGCCATCCGTTTGTGGGTGGTAAGCTGTGCTTAAACACAGCTTTGAATCAAACGCCTTCTGAAAGGCTCCCCAAAATCGTGACGTAAATCGCGGATCTCGATCCGAAATTATGGTTGATGGTACTCCGTGTAATCTCACAATCTCTTGGATATATAACTGTGCCAACCTATCCAAGGAATAAATCACTTTAATAGGTAGAAAGGGAGCATCATGATTTGTTTGGGTCTTTGGGAGTCCAGTCACAAAATCCATAGAGATGCTATCCCACTTCCATTCGAGGATAGATAGGGGTTGCAACATTCCAGAGGGTTTTTGGTGCTCAATTTTCACCTTCTAACACACTAAACACTTACTCACCCATGTGCAAACATCCTTTTTCAAACTTGGCCATCAGAACATCTTCTTTAAGTCTTGGTACATCTTGGTGGCACCAGGATGAATTGCAAAATTACTCTTGTGGGCCTCCTTGAGAATCCTCTTCCGAAAGCCTCCACTATTAGGTACGCATATGTGTCCTTCAAACCTCCACAAACTATCTCTCCCTTGATCGAATCCTTTTAACTTATCAGCTCTTACTGCGTCTAAGGTTTCTTGGAACTCAACATCCTCTTTTTGGGCTTGAATGATACTTTCCTTAAACTCACTCGTCACACTAAGGTGGCAAACCTTCATGCCCTTGGTGGTCAGGGTTATTCCTAGGTTTAGGTCTCTAAATGCTTCAATTAATTCGGCTTCCTTAACCATCAAGTGGGACAGATGCAGGGATTTCCTACTCAGGGCATCAGCTACTACATTAGCTTTTCCTGGATGGTAGTTCAACCTGAAATCATAGTCCTTTAAGAACTCCATCCACCTCCTTTGCCTCATGTTTAGCTCTTTTTGGTCAAACAGATACTTCAAACTCTTATGATCAGAGAACATCTCAACTTGACTCCATACAAGTGGTGTCTCCAGATCTTTAGAGCAAACACAACGGCGGCTAACTCAAGGTCATGGATAGGGTAATTCGCTTTATGCAGCTTGAGTTGCCTTGATGCATAAGCCACCACTTGCCTATTTTGCATCAAAACGCAGCCCAAACCCTTACCAGAAGCATCACAAAATACCTCAAAAGGCTCCTTGGGGTCGGGGAGGACTAGGACAGGGGTCGAGGTCAACTTATGTTTTAGCTCTTGAAAACTTTTCTCACAGTCTGGGGTCCATACAAAGGGGGTGTTTTTCCTAGTAAGTTTGGTCAATGGTAACGAGATCTGAGAAAATCCTTTGATAAACCTACGGTAATAGCCAGCTAAGCCCAAAAAGCTCCTTATCTCGATTACCGTCTTCGGTTGTTCCCAATTCATCACCGCCTCCACCTTACTAGGATCTACTGCAATACCACCTTTTGACACCACATGCCCTAGAAATTTCACCTCTTCCAACCAAAACTCACATTTAGACAACTTGGCATATAGTTTCTTTTCCTTCAAAATCTCTAACACTGTGACTAGGTGTTGCTCATGTTCCTCGTGGGTCTTTGAATAAATGAGTATATCATCTATAAAGACAACCACAAACTTATCCAGGTAAGGTCGGAAAATCCTATTCATATAATCCATAGAAATGGTTGGGGCATTAGTCAATCCAAAGGACATAACTGGGAACTCGAAGTGACCATATCGAGCACGAAAAGCTATCTTAGGTATATCTTCATCCCTAACTCTAATCTGATGATAGCCAGACCTCAAGTCAATCTTAGAAAACACTACTGCACCTCTCAATTGGTCCATCAAATTGTCAATTCTAGGCAAAGGATACTTATTCTTCACTGTGACTTTGTTTAACTGCCTATAGTCGACACACATCCTCATACTTCCATCTTTCTTTTTCACAAACAACACCGGGGCTCCCCACGATGATGCACTCGGCCTAATGAACTTTTTCTCCAAAAGGTCCTCTAACTGGGTTTTCAACTCGGCCAATTCCAAAGGGGGCATTCTATATGGGGCTATGGATATAGGTCCGGTACCTGGGAGTAGCTCTATTGAGAATTCAATCTCTCTCTTAGGGGGAAACTCAGGGATCTCATCTGGAAATACTTCGGGATAATCTCTCACTATGGGTATCTCTTCGATACTTTGCTCAAAGTCAACATCACTAGCAGCTAAAAGAATATAACCTTTTTCACCCTTACCATAATCTAGGTCTATAGCATTTAGGTACACCCTCATACTCTCCCTAGGTTCACGAGAAATGGGAAGAAAGGTGATAGTTTTCTCATAACAGTTCAACAGTACATGGTTGGTCCAAAGCCAATCCATGCCGAGAATTGTATCGATGCCTTGCATGGGTAAACATATGAAATCCAAGACAAAGGTTCTATTTGCAATGGTAAAACTACACTCTAGACAACATTTACAAGTCCTAACTAGTTTCCCAGTAGGGGTAGAGACAATAAGACTAAAAGGGAGTTCAGACACATGGAAACCTAAAGCCTCTACATAAGAACATGATATAAAAGAATGGGTAGCACCAGAATCAAACAGTACAATTAAGTCTTTACCATTCATTTTACACTTACCTTCCATGAGTTTCGAGGACTCCATCGCCTTTTCGGCATTGAGGGTAAAGACCCTTCCTTGATATTGCGGCTTGGGGTTGGGGGTTGGCTGATTCCTCTTGGGGCATTCCTTGGAAAAGTGCCCTGGTTCTCCGTACCGGTAGCAAACATCTAATCCGGCACGAC
Organism: Dalbergia cochinchinensis; assembly: GCA_031216125.1. NCBI lineage: Eukaryota > Viridiplantae > Streptophyta > Magnoliopsida > Fabales > Fabaceae > Dalbergia > Dalbergia cochinchinensis. Next base: position 17,920,165 of record CM062375.1, on the reverse strand, counting down.
ACGGCAAGCTCCCATGGGGTTTGCCGCACTTGGGGCATACGGCATGCTGGGTGGATGACGTCCTTTAGGGCGCCTTCCCCTTATTGACCGTGGGCTTGTTTCTGTTGTTGTTGTTGTTGTTGTTATTTCTTGGTTTGAAGTCCTTCCGAGGTCCTTGGGTTTTGGCCTTGGGTTGAGACTTCTGCTAGGGTTAGGTGTTCTGCTGGCCCTTCTTCTTGAACTTCTGGCCTTGAGGTGCTAACCTTCTGCTGGAGTTGTCGGATCTTTTTGCATTCAACTCCTTCTGCCCATCCTCAATGATGCTGCATTTATTAACCAAGGTTGGGAAGTCCCTAATTTCCAGGTGGGCAACCACAACCTTGAGCTCGGCCCTCAATCCTGACTCGTACTTGATGCACTTCCAGTATTTGTCCGGGTTAGCTTGACACATCCTTGAGAATTTAATCAGGTCTTCGAACTTGGCGGTATACTGGGCCACCGTCCTGTTCTCTTGAAAGAGTTGCATAAACTCTATGTCTTTAGCATTACGGACAGACTCCGGGAAATAATTCTCGTAGAAATGAGCTTTAAATATCTCCCAGTTGATGGCGTCATTAGATGCCTCTAACAGTCTCTGAATTCCGGTCCACCAGCAACCGGCATCACCTTCCAGTATGTATGTGGCGAATCCCACCTTTTGCTCCTCTGAGCAAGGTATCACATTAAAAATCTTCTCCATGCTTCGGATCCACTCCTCAGCATGGTTGGGGTTGGTAGTCCCCTTGAAAATTGGTGGATTTGCCTTGCGAAACTCTCCGAAATGAATGTGTTCGGGGATCTCAGCAGCATTGGGACCATGTTCTACACCAGCACGGCGGTCTTGGTCCATCCGTTCCATCATCATCCTCATAGTCCTTGCCACGTCGCGGAGTACCTCAGCAGTCTCATCATTCTGGGCTCTAGGAGCAGCGTTCCTTGCTGATTATCGTCGTGCCATTAGTCCCTATACACACAAAACAGCAACACTGAGTTGATCAGGCTCAATACTCGATGTAAAGTGAGCAAGTTACCATGGCACTAACAACAAACCGTAGTCATGCATATCTAATCCTACTCATGACATCTCTAGCGGATTATGCTTAAGAAGTATAGTCAGTCCAATCCTTAGGCTCCGTGAGAACCGAACTGCTTTGATACCAAAATGTAACACCCTAATATTCAACCCAATACTACTAGTATGTACTGAGGCCAAATATTAGTCATTACTGTAACGCCTCAATTTTTACTGTAATTTTTACTGTCATTAGAAATTACCGAATTACTGTAGGTAATTATTACATAAGATTTGAGGCCGAACAATCCTCAATAAAGGAATATAACATTAGAAGAGAGGTTAGGAGTGACTTATGCGAGAGTCGAGAATCCCGAATTTCTATACGTATAAAATGACCAAAATGCCCCTGAAGTTATTTTACTCAGAAAATGAGGATCGTGGGCCCCACCTATTCTCAAGGGGATGTTTTGATGATAATAAGGGATTGTTTGTGTTATGTGTGTTAATAGAGCAGAAGGATCTCAATTTTGAGTTCCGACACGTGAAATGACCAAGACGCCCCTGCGGCTGTTTTAACTCCGATGTGTGTGCCGACTAAGCCCGAACCTCACTAAAATGTTTTAAAATTTGTTTTTAAGCCATGATTAACCATTGGTTAAGCTCGAGTGACCTCGGGCAGTTTTTAAGTGAAAGTACGATTTTGCCCCTGTTTTTGGGCAGTTTTGCGAATTTCGGGATTTTTGATTCGTATACCGAAACCTAAGCAATATTAGGCTCAAATTAAAGCTTATTAAATTCTAAATATTAATCTAGAGTCAAAATTATGTATTTAGATTGATTAGAACCCAAAATTGCTCAAAAACACCCAAATTGCTTACTAATTCACTTAAGCCCTTAACCGTAAATTCTCTAAATTACATGAATACCTTGCCTACACCTAAATAATGCATGGAACACACAAATTTCACTTCTTTGGGCTGTAATGGACGAAATTATTGATGCCATTATGCAGCTGAATTATTGCCAAAAGTTGCACTAAAACAAAATGCCAAAATGTCACCATAAGAGACATAATTCCTTAATTTCATACAACTTTGCCTAAAATGATTTTTCCTCCCTTATTTCTCCTGCAAAATTCTGCCAACTACCTCCTCATTTTGGCTAATTAGAAGCCTCAAAATCTTCTATAAATAGGCTTGCTTGAGTGGTCTTGGAATGCTTTGTTCATAACAAGTTTTTAGGAGCACCAAAAACTTTCTTTCTTCCTCCTCTTTGGCTGAATTCTTTCTTCAATTTTTTCAAAGAGATTTTGTTTCATTTCACTTCAAGAAATCAAGTTCTCTTCCTCTTCTTCAACTCAGATTAGGTAGGGAGTAGTTTCTAAACTTATTTCTATGCTTTGAGGAGTTGTGTTTTTAGCTCAAAATGATGAAATTATGAATTTACCTTAGCTTTTCATTTCGGTTTTCCTCTTCATTTTTCTTTAACCAATTCGGCCATATGGCCTAGGTGGAACTAAGATGATGGCCTGATGATGAGGACCTTGAGGGTGGGTTGTAAATCCATCACAAGTTAGGCCTCTAAAGCTTGAAAATTTCACTTGATGCAAAACTTTAAAGAATAATGCTTTATGATGCTAAAACAAAGATTTTTAGTTTAGAACTTGAAAGATATATTTTCCAAGCTTGTATTTCATGTTTATGTTTCAAGTCATCACTTAATCTTTCAAGATAATAAAGAGGTTGCATCTCATATTTAATTTATGCTTTCACTTTATTTTATAATGGCTAAAAGAATCAACGCATGGCATGTTTATTTTATGCCATTACCTAAAGATCCTAGAGGTCAAAGACTTGGCCATGTATCACAAGCAAAGAAATATGATTATTGGAGTTAAAGAATTTATTCTTTAAAAAGTATTGAGATTGGAGCTTAAAAAGATGTAATAATAATTCTCTTCTCCCTTCATCGGTCCTGTGCGGACTACCGCCGCTCCGGTTTCTTAATATTCTCTTCTCCCTCTACTGGTCCTGTGCGGATTACCACCGCTCCAGTTTCTTGCATCATGTTTATATTTCAAGTTCTTGCATCATGTTTAATTTTCAAGTCATCACCTTAAATCTTAAAGATAAAGAAATGCAATTGCATATCATGTTTATAATTCCAAGCTATCACCTTATAAAGATAAGATTAAAATAAGGTTGCATAGCATGTTTATAATTCTAAGATGTCACCTAAATCTCTAAAGCTCAAGACTTACTCCTTTTATCTTAAGTGAGAATTTTAATTGTGAAGATCCTCCCAAGTTTGACAAAAGAACTAGTTTCTAAATGAGTTTTAAGACTTTGCAAGGATTTTACGGGGAACTAGTATTTTATATGCACTTAAAATATGATTCTATGTAATTACATGAGGTTCATGATTCGGCCACTGATCTGAGTTTAGTATCAATGTATGATAATGATTTGATATGTTTAAAGTTGTGATAATTATGGTTTATTGTCAAGAGAATGATTCACTGCATGTTAGAGATAAAACTAGCTCCCTAGAACAACCGAAGAGCTAGAATTTACCTAGTTTTTGACCCCTTTAAGTTTAGCCAATTCCAAATCTATTTTAGTATGTTATAATTCTGTCTAGGATTAGTTAGCCACGAAAAAATTTGGTATCAATTAGACTAGGATTGATCTCGAACACTAAAAATGAACTTAGCAACTAGAAAACCGTAAAAACAAGATTTCTAGAACTCTAGGGAATTAAATTTATGCATTCTATCCGGAATCTTTAGCAACGATAAGAACCAGGTTTTATTATGTTTAAATAAGGGAGAATGATTCATAATTGGTTTAGTAACTAATTTCAGCATCATAGGGAAAGCTGGTAACAAGAAAGGATTTAAAACATAACTTCTAGCATACCGTAAAACCTTAGGAACAACTTACTACCTATGCTACCCCATTTGATTTAATAGTGTTCTTAAGGCCTATAAATAATCGTAAGGATAGTAATGAATCCCTTAGGTGCATAACTAATTAGTTCTATAATTGAAAATTCTATGTAAGTATTGGATGCTTATTAAGTACTTGATATCATTGAATGATTTCCCGGCTTGCATGTTATAGTTGCTGTTGCAAATAATGAGAATGCTTATGCATGAAATATTCTTTATCATGTAAAATTTACCTTTGTTGCTAGATGTAAAAGTGTAATTTGGAAAGGTTCTGGCTAAGGAAATACTTGGTATTTAAGCATGTCCATTGTAACCCACCTCTCTTTCCTGGGAATCTCCCAGATGCATGATTATAGTTGATATATATTATTCTAGCTTAAGACTATAAATGAGAAAATGCTATGATGTTTATGAATTGTATTGTGATATAACATGCAAAGATTTAATGGTGACTTAAACTTATAAGAAAATGATCCTTTGGAACCATCAGACTATAGGTGGTGAAAAGGTGATTTTAGCCCCCTAACCCGTTCTCTCAAAAGGGTAGAGTCGGGACTTTAGCTTATCAAAAGGGATAAGTATATGCTAGTGACGACTAGTAAAGTATGAGCTCATAACCTAAATTACTCCCAAAAGGGTGGAGTATAGGGTGGCCCAAGGAAAATAATGATGATGATAAGATTTTAAGTCACCTAAGGCACTAAAGAAATGAAATATGTGCACTTTGTCCATGTGTAGCTAATATTATGTGACGTTCTTTTATGCATGTTATTTTGATAATGATGATGAGGAATATGATGTAATGATAAAGGAAAAGTTCATTGTAAATATGACATGTTAAGATTACGATCCATTATAAGACGCATGATTAAAAATTGACGAACCTCGGTTAAGTATTTGTCCGAACTTAAAATGAATCTTTGCATGCTCACTATTTTAGAATAATCCCGAGGTTCCTGGGGACTTTGATGATGACACTGTAGAAGGAGGTACCCTACTGAGAATTCTTTAGCAAGATTCTCACTCCCTTTTCTTTATTTCCGTCATTGTCTCCAGATTCAAATGGCGACATTCGTCCTGTTCGTTGATACTCCTACTTGGGAATTCCACTATGATCCGGTGCATCGCTCGTATCATTTTGAAGGGAGGTGCACAGTTCGTGTTTTTATTTACATAGGTCGTCCATTTGCACATCCTGTCCCTAGTTATCAATTTTCTCCTACTTCTCCCTATGGCGATGAAATGGTTTTTGAACATGCACGTCCACTTGATGAAAGGATGTTACGTTCTTATCCCGCTTCATCTGCTGTCCATGGATTTCCAGAGTATGTTCCCAAGACGAGATATTCTGAAACTGATCCTTTAGAGGACACTCCTACTCATGTATATTCTGAGAGCTCTGCTCCTACTCCCACATGTGTAAGAGAGGGTAGTGAGGAAATAGTTGTTCAGCCGAGGTTAGCAAGAAGGCCGTCCATGCGACCCCAGCCTAGTACATCTCGTGTGTCCCCTCCCGAGGGAGCTCATCAGTGGATCGGATTTATTCCCCCATTTCCAGGACAGTGGCCATAGAAGGTTCATAGTAGATTTATGTGTGTTCATGCACCCTAGTTTTAAGATAACCTTCCCGGCTTATGGACTTATCTAGTTTAGGGGCATGTATTTCCTTATGTATATTTTCTTTTATGGGTTTGCATAAGACAATGATGTATGATCATAACCCACCCTTTGAGTGAGGTTATTGTATGTAAATATATGTTATAATGTGCTTATGGATGTTATATGATGGAGCCAAAGTGATATGATGTGATATATTCTTAAACGTCTTATTATACTCCGCTTACTTGTTCACGTTGTACTTGGCTCACGTTTTCAATTATGTTTTTTTTTTAAAAAAAATGACTCGTAATTTCACTAAGTATTTTCAAATTATGAAGAAAGAACCAAAGCAAGGAGTAAAGTCTAGTCATTAATCAGATTCAACCTAGGTGTATTTGGTTAATTACTAGGGTGTTACATTTTGGTTTCAGACCAGTTCGATTCTCATGGAGCCTGAGGATTGGACTGGCTATGCTTCTAAAGCATAATACGTTAGTGACGTCATGTGTAGATGCTTATCATTAGGATGAGCTTGAGGATTAGAAATACATGACTACTGTATGTTGAAAGTGCCATGGTAACTTGCTCACTTTGCATGGAATATTGGGCCTGATCACCTCAGTGTTGCTGTTTTGTGTGTTTAGGGACCAATGGCACGTCGACAACAGACTAGGAGCGCAGCACATAATAATCAAGACAACGAGACAGCCGAAGCACTCCGCGACGTAGCAAGGACCATGAGAATGATGATGGAATGAACGGATCAGGATCGTCAAGCCAATATGAATCAAGGACATGAGATTCCTGAACATGCCTGTTTCGGGGAGTTTCATAAGACGAACCCACTAGTTTTCAAGGGGACCTTGAATCCAAATATTGCAGATGAATGGATTCGAAATATTGAGAAGGTCTTTGCTGTAGTCCCATGCTCAGAGGAGCAAAAGGTCACCTTCGCTACTCATATGCTTGAGGGTGATGCGGTTTACGGTGGGCGGTGTTCGAAGACTCCTGGAGACGACCGATGTGCACATTGATTGGGAACTATTCAAGGTCCATTTTTATGAAAAGTACTTTCCAGAGTCAGTTAGAAATGCCAAGGACATTGAATTCATGCAACTTGTCCAGGGGAATATGAATGTGGCCCAAGACAATCGCCATTTGAAGAACTCATTAAGTTCTCAAGAATGTACCAAGGAAATCCTGATGAGCACTGGAAATACATTAAATACGAGTTAGGGTTGAAGGCGGAACTTAATGTGGCAGTTGCACATTTGGAGATTAGGGATTTCTCTACCCTAGTTAACAAATGTCGGATTATTGAAGAAGGTCGAGAAAAACTAAGCACCCCAAAGTCGATAATATTACCAAAAAGTTGACACCTCAAAGTCAGCAGTTCAAGAGGCAGAATCGACCTCTATTTCTTCCTCAATCAAGACCACAAGGGCCACAAAGAAATTTTCAACAAGGAAGGCCAAACAACAACAACCGCTATAATAACAACCACTACAACAATAACCCCAGTAACAATCGCAACAACAACAATAACAACAATAAAGGGAAAGCACCACAAAGAGGTCTAGCAGTACCTCCACGGCCTGCACCATCCATGGAATCTCCCAAGTGCGGCAAGAATCATGGGAGCATGCCATGTCGAGCCGGAACAAACGTGTGCTATCGGTGTGGAAAACCAGGTCATTACTCCCGAGAATGCACGAAAAGGAACCCGCCAACCCCCAATCCCAAGCCGCAATACCAGGGAAGGGTATTTATCGTTAATCTTTGAAGAAACAACGAAGTCACGAAATCTGGTGGAAGGTAAGGGTAATATGCATGGTAAAGACTTAATTGTACTATATGATTCTAGCACTTCTCATTCTTTTATCTCTCATTCATGTGTTAAAAGCCTTAATTTACCTATGACTGAGCTTCCTTTTGACCTTATTGTTTCTACCTGACCGAAAACCCGTTAGGACTTGTAAATGTTGTTTAGATTATAGTTTTATTATAGATAATAGATCCTTTGTTTTAGATCTTATTTGCTTACCCATACGAGGTTTAAATGTGATTCTTGGCATGGATTGGCTTGAGGCCAACTGTGTACTGTTAAACTGTTATGAGAAAACCATCACTTTTCTTCCTGTTCCTATTGAACCTAAGAAACCCATAAGTCTTTACATAACTGCTGTGGAAATGGACTGTGGTAAGGGTGAGAGTAAAGGTTACATTTTCTTAGCCGCTAGTGATGTAGACTTTGAGCAAAGTATCGATGAGATACCAATAGTAAGAAATTATCTCGAAGTATTTCCAGATGAGATACCAGAGTTTCCCCTCAAGAGAGAGATAGAGTTTTCCATAGAGTTGCTTCCTAGTGCGGGACCTATATCCATAACCCCATACAGGATGTCCCCATTAGAATTGACCGAGTTAAAAACTCAATTGGAAGATTTATTAGAGAAAAAGTATGTTAGGCCTAGTGCATCACCTTGGGGAGCCCCTGTGTTGTTTGTAAAGAAAAAGGATGGGAGTATGAGGATGTGTGTAGATTATAGGCAGTTGAATAAGGTAACGGTGAAAAACAAGTATCCTCTGCCTAGGATCGATGATTTGATGGACCAACTGAAAGGTGCGGTAGTGTTTTCTAAGATAGATTTGGGGTCAGCCTACCATCAAATTAGAGTGAGAGATGAAGACATACCTAAAACGGCCTTTCGCACTCGATACAGCCATTTTGAGTTTCCAGTAATGTCCTTTGGGTTAACCAATGCTCCAGCTGTTTTTATGGATTACATGAATATGATCTTTCGACCCTATTTGGATCAGTTTGTGGTTGTCTTTATAGATGACATTCTCATATATTCTAAGACCCATGAGGAGCATGAATGCCACCTAACCATAGTACTAGAGATCTTAAAGGAAAAGAAACTATATGCCAAGTTTTCCAAGTGTGAGTTTTGGTTGGATAAGGTGAAATTTTTAGGGCATGTAGTATCTAAGAAAGGAATTGTTGTAGATCCTAGTAAGGTAGAAGCGATAGTAAACTGGGAAAGACCAACCACGGTAACTGAAGTACGGAGCTTTTTGGGTTTAGCCGGTTATTACCGTCGATTTATCAAGGGATTTTCCCATATTTCCCTACCTTTGACCAAGCTGACTAGGAAGAACACCCCTTTTTGATGGACCCCAGAGTGTGAAAAGAGCTTTCAAGAGTTAAAACACAAGCTAACCTCGACCCCTATTTTAGTGTTACCCGACCCCAATGTGCCTTTCGAGGTGTATTGTGATGCTTCGAAAAAGGGTTTAGGTTGTGTATTGATGCAAGATAAGCAAGTGGTGGCCTATGCATCAAGACAACTCAAGCCACATGAGGCAAACTACCCTACCCATGACCTTGAGTTAGCTGCCGTCATGTTTGCTCTAAAGATTTGGAGACACCATTTATATGGAGTTAAGTTTGAGGTGTTTTCCGATCACAAGAGTTTGAAATATCTCTTTGATCAAAAAGAGCTAAACAAGAGGCAAAGGCGATGGATGGAGTTCTTAAAAGATTATGATTTTGGATTGAACTACCATCCTGGTAAAGCTAATGTTGTAGCTGATGCTTTGAGTAGAAAGTCCTTATAAGTGTCTCGTTTGATGGTGAAGGAGGTTGAATTGATTGAGCAATTTAGGGACTTAAACCTAGGAATGACTTTGACCACTAAGGGCATCAGAGCTTGTCATCTTAGAGTGACAAGTGAGTTCAAAGAAAGGATTGTTCAAGCTCAAGGGGATGATGCTGAGTTTCAAGAGACTTTAGGGGCAGTGAAGGTAGGAAAGTTGATAGGTTTTACCCAAGGAATAGACGATTTATGGAGTTTTAAAGGTCGAATATGTGTACCTGCTAGTGGTGACCTCCGAAAAGATATTTTGGAGGAAGCCCATAAGAGCCATTTTACCCTGCATCCTGGTGCCACCAAGATGTATCAAGATTTGAAGAAGATGTTCTGGTGGCCTGGAATGAAGAAAGATGTGTGCACATGGGTGAGTAAGTGCTTGGTGTGTCAAAAGGTGAAAATTGAACACCAAAAACCCTCTGGAATGGTGCAACCTCTGTCGATCCCTGAGTGGAAGTGGCATAATATCTCTATGGATTTTGTGACTGGATTACCGAGGACCCAAATGAATCATGATACCATATGGGTAATCGTGGATCGATTGACGAAGTCAACCCACTTTTTACCTATTAAGGTGACTTATTCCTTGGATAGGTTAGCACAATTATATATTCAGGAGATAGTGAGGTTACATAGGGTGTCGTCGACGATAATCTCGGACCGGGATCCGCGGTTTACATCATGATTTTGGGGAGCCTTTCAAAAGGTGTTTAGTTCAAAGCTGTGTCTAAGCGCGGCCTATCACCCCCAAACAGATGCTCAATCTGAAAGAACTATCCAAACCTTGGAGGATATGTTAAGGGCATGTGTTTTAGATCAAAGGGGAAGTTGGGATAAGTACCTGCCACTGATTGAATTTGCATATAACAACAGTTATCATGCAAGTATCGGTATGGCACCGTATGAGGCCCTCTATAGACGGAAATGTCAATCTCCCTTATGTTGGTATGAACCCGGAGAGCAAAGTTTACTCGGACCTGATATTGTGAGGGAAACAACGGAACAAATCAAGAAGATTAGGGATAAGATTCTTACTGCTCAAAGTCGACAAAAAAACTATGCGGACAAGCGGCGAAAACCGCTAGATTTTCAAGAAGGGGACCACGTGTTCCTAAGGATCACCCCCACCACAGGCATAGGCCGAGCAATAAAAGTAAAGAAATTGTGCCCCAGATTTCTTAGTCCGTTTGAAATCCTTACCAAAGTAGGACCTGTAGCCTACCGTATAGCCCTACCCCCGAGTCTATCCAACCTTTATGATGTTTTCCATGTCTCTCAGTTAAGAAAGTATCAATCTGACCCGAGTCATGTACTAGAGCCAGAACATGTACAATTAAGAGATAACCTGACATTTAACTTACTACCCACGAGAATCGTCGACCGAGGAGTTAAGCAGTTAAGGAACAAGGCTGTACCCCTGGTCAAAGTAGCATGGGGACAGGATGAAAATGAAGAACTTACATGGGAGCTGGAATCGAACATGAAAGCACAATACCCCGAGTTGTTCTCAGGTAACGAATTTCCGGGGCGAAATTCTTTTTAAGAAGGGGAGTAATGTAACGCCCCAATTTTTACTGTCATTAGAAATTACCGAATTACTGTAGGTAATTATTACATAAGATTTGAGGCCGAACAATCCTCAATAAAGGAATATAACATTAAAAGAGAGGTTAGGAGTGATTCATGCGAGAGTCGCAAATCCCGAATTTCTGTACGTATAAAATGACCAAAATGCCCCTGAAGTTATTTTACTCAGAAAATGAAGATCGTGGGCCCCACCTATTCTCAAGGGGATGTTTTGATTATAATAAGGGATTGTTTGTGTTATGTGTGTTAATAGAGCAGAAGGATCTCAATTTTGAGTTCCGACGCGCGAAATGACCAAAACGCCCCTGCAGCTGTTTTAACTCCGATGTGCATGCCGACTGAGCCCGAACCTTACTAAAATGTTTTAAAATTTGTTTTTAAGCCATGATTAACCATTGGTTAAGCTTGGGTGGCCTCGGGCAGTTTTTAAGTGAAAGTACGATTTTGCCCCTGTTTTTGGGCAGTTTTGCGAATTTCGGGATTTTTGATTCGTATATCGAAACCTAAGCAATATTAGGCTCAAATTAAAGCTTATTAAATTCTAAATATTAATCTAGAGTCAAAATTATGTATTTAGATTGATTAGAACCCAAAATTTCTCAAAAACACCCAAATTGCTTACTAATTCATTTAAGCCCTTAACCGTAAATTCTCTAAATTACATGAATACCTTGCCTACATCTAAATAATGCATGGAACACACAAATTTCACTTCTTTGGGCTGTAATGGATGAAATTATTGATGCCATTATGCAGCTGAATTATTGCCAAAAGTTGCACTAAAACAAAATGCCAAAATGTCACCATAAGGGACATAATTCCTTAATTTCATACAACTTTGTCTAAAATGATTTTTCCTCCCTTATTTCTCCTGTAAAATTCCACCAACTACCTCCTCATTTTGGCCAATTAGAAGCCTCAAAATCTTCTATAAATAGGCTTGCTTGAGTGGTCTTGGAATGCTTTGTTCATAACTAGATTTTAGGAGCACCAAAAACTTTCTTTCTTCCTCCTCTTTGGCTGAATTCTTTCTTCAATTTTTTCAAAGAGATTTTGTTTCATTTCACTTCAAGAAATCAAGTTCTCTTCCTCTTCTTCAACTCAAATTAGGTAGGGAGTAGTTTCTAAATTTATTTCTATGCTTTGAGGAGTTGTGTTTTTAGCTCAAAATGATAAAATTATGAACTTACCTTAGCTTTTCATTTCGGTTTTCCTCTTCATTTTTCTTTAACCAATTCAGCCATATGGCCTAGGTGGAACTAAGATGATGGCTTGATGATGAGGACCTTGAGGGTGGGTTATAAATCCATCACAAGTTAGGCCTCTAAAGCTTGAAAATTCCACTTAATGCAAAACTTTAAAGAATAATGCTTTATGATGCTAAAACAAAGATTTTTAGTTTAGAACTTGAAAGATGTATTTTCCAAGCTTGTATTTCATGTTTATGTTTCAAGTCATCACTTAATCTTTCAAGATAATAAAGAGGTTGCATCTCATATTTAATTTATGCTTCCACTTTATTTTATAATGGCTAAAAGAATCAACGCATGGCATGTTTATTTTATGTCATCACCTAAAGATCCTAGAGGTCAAAGACTTGGCCATGTATCACAAGCAAAGAAATATGATTATTGGAGTTAAAGAATTTATTCTTTAAAAAGTCTTGAGATTGGAGCTTAAAAAGATGTAATAATAATTCTCTTCTCCCTTCACCGGTCCTGTGCGGACTACCGCCACTCCGGTTTCTTAATATTCTCTTCTCCCTCTTTGGTCTGTGCGGATTACACGCGCTCGATTTCTTGCATCATGTTTATATTTCAAGTTCTTGCATCATGTTTAATTTTCAAGTCATCACCTTAAATCTTAAAATGAAGAAATGGAATTGCATATCATGTTTATAATTCCAAGCTATCACCTTATAAAGATAAGATTAAAATAAGGTTGCATAGCATGTTTATAATTCTAAGATGTCACCTAAATCTCTAAAGCTCAAGACTTACTCCTTTTATCTTAAGTGAGAATTTTAATTGTGAAGATCCTCCCAAGTTTGACAAAAGAAATAGTTTCTAAATGAGTTGTAAGACTTTGCAAGGATTTTACGGGGAACTAGTATTTTATATGCACTTAAAATATGATTCTATGTAATTGCATGAGGTTCATGATTCGGCCACTGATCTGAGTTTAGTATCAATGTATGATAATGATTTGATATGTTTGAAGTTGTGATAATTATGGTTTATTGTTAAGAGAATGATTCACTGCATGTTAGAGATAAAACTAGCTCCCTAGAACAACCGAAAAGCTAGAATTTACCTAGTTTTTGACCCCTTTAAGTTTAGCCAATGCCAAATCTATTTTAGTATGTTATAATTCTGTCTAGGATTAGTTAGCCACGAAAAAATTTGGTATCAATTAGACTAGGATTGATCTAGAACACCAAAAATGAACTTAGCAACTAGAAAACCGTAAAAACAAGATTTCTAGAACTCTAGGGAATGAAATTTATGCATTCTATCCGGAATCTTTAGCAATGATAAGAACCAGGTTTTATTATGTTTAAATAAGGGAGAATGATTCATAATTGGTTTAGTAACTAATTTCAGCATCATAGGGAAAGCTGGTAACAAGAAAGGATTTAAAACATAACTTCTAGCATACCGTAAAACCTTAGGAACAACTTACTACGTATGCTACCCTATTTGATTTAATAGTGTTCTTAAGGCCTATAAATAATCATAAGGATGGTAATAAATCCCTTAGGTGCATAACTAATTAGTTCTATAATTGATAATTCTATGTAAGTATTGGATGCTTATTAAGTACTTGATATCATTGAATGATTTCCTGGCTTGCATGTTATAGTTGCTGTTGCAAATAATGAGAATGTTTATGCATGAAATATTCTTTATTATGTAAAATTTACCTTTGTTGCTAGAAGAAAGTGTATCATTGTAAAAGTGTAATTTGGAAAGGTTCTGGCTAAGGAAAGACTTGGTATTTAAGCGTGTCCATTGTGACTCACCTCTCTTTCCTGGGAATCTCCCAGATGCATGATTATAGTTGATATATATTATTCTAGCTTAAGACTATAAATGAGAAAATGCTATGATGTTTATGAATTGTATTGTGATATAACATGCAAAGATTTAATGGTGACTTAAACTTATAAGAAAATGATCCTTTGGAACCATCAAACTATAGGTGGTGAAAAGGTGATTTTAGCCCCCTAACCCGTTCTCTCAAAAAGGTAAAGTCGGGACTTTAGCTTATCAAAAGGGATAAGTATATGCTAGTGATGACTAGTAAAGTATGAGCTCATAACCTAAATTACTCCCAAAAGGGCGGAGTATAAGGTGGCCCAAGGAAAATAATGATGATGATAAGATTTTAAGTCACCTAAGGCACTAAAGAAATGAAATATGTACACTATGTCCATGTGTAGCTAATATTATATGACGTTCTTTTATGCATGTTATTTTGATAATGATGATGAGGAATATGATGTAATGATAAAGGAAAAGTTCATTGTAAATGTGACATGTTAAGATTATGATGCATTATAAGACGCATGATTAAAAATTGACGAACCTCGGTTAAGTATTTGTCCGAACTTAAAATGAGTCTTTGCATGCTCACTATTTTAGAATAATCCCGAGGTTCCTGGGGACTTTGATGATGACACTGTAGAAGGAGGTACCCTACTGAGAATTCTTTAGCAAGATTCTCACTCCCTTTTCTTTATTTCCGTCATTGTCTCCAGATTCAAATGGCGACATTCGTCCTGTTTGTTGATACCCCTACTTGGGAATTTCACTATGATCCGGTGCATCGCTCGTATCATTTTGAAGGGAGGTGCGCAGTTCATGTTTTTATTTACATAGGTCGTCCATTTGCACATCCTGTCCCTAGTTATCGATTTTCTCCTACTTCTCCCTATGGCGATGAAATGGTTTTCGAACATGCACGTCCACTTGATGAAAGGATGTTACGTTCTTATCCCCCTTCATCTGCTGTCCACGGATTTTGCAGAGTATGTTCCCGAGACGAGATATTCTGAAACTGATCCTTCAGAGGACACTCCTACTCATGTATATTCTGAGAGCTCTGCTCCTACTCCCACACGTGTAAGAGAGGGTAGTGAGGAAACAGTTGTTCAGCCGAGGTTAGCAAGAAGGTCGTCCATGCGACCCCAGCCTGGTGCATCTCGTGTCTCCCCTCCCGAGGGAGCTCATCAGTGGATCGAATTTATTCCCCCATTTCCAGGACAGTGGCCATAGAAGGTTTATAATAGATTTATGTGTGTTCATGCACCCTAGTTTTAGGATAACCTTCCCGGCTTATGGACTTATCTAGTTTAGGGGCATGCATTTCCTTATGTATATTTTCTTTTATGGGTTTGCATAAGACAATGATGTATGATCATAACCCACCCTTTGAGTGAGGTTATTGTATGTAAATATATGTTATAATGTACTTATGGATGTTATATGATGGAGCCAAAGTGATATGATGTGATATATTCTTAAACGTCTTATTATACTCCGCTTACTCGTTCACGTTGTACTCGGCTCACGTTTTCAATTATGTTTTTTTTATAAAAAAAATGGCTCGTAATTTCACTAAATATTTTCAAATTATGAAGAAAGAACCAAAGCAAGGAGTAAAGTCTAGTCATTAATCAGATTCAACCTAGGTGTATTTGGTTAATTACTAGGGTGTTACAATTACTTCTTGCTTTAGTTCTATTACGTTTGAAATTACTTACTGAAAATACGAGCCTCTTTTTTTTTGTAACAAAACCTTGATAAAGTATGAGCCGCGTATAGTGTAATTCGAACGATAACATAAAGTGCGGAAATATAAACACATAAAGGCTCCATACATAGCATCATGATCACATATACTGAAATACCTCATATATTAAAACGTAGAATGCCCACGAGTAATGGCGGGACTGTTCCATACATAAAGTGCAATACAACTGAAACGTAGGAAATAAATGGAAACATAGACGCTACAAGCAAGAGAATACCCACACCCAAGTGCATCTGAAATAGATAACCTCAACACAAAAGAAGGTTTATCCTATCTACGTGACGTGTGTGCACTAAGGACTACCCTCTAAACCATACGGCTACCGTCACGGGTAAGGTGGGACATAGCCGATCCACGGGCGAAGCACGTCAGGAGTGGGCACTCGGACACGTCCTTCGTGTTGGGCTCGCCTCTCAGGCATCCGAGCCCTCCGTGGCTGGGTAACCATTTCCTCGCTGCCTGCTGGCATACGTGGGGGAGTGGGGGCAGAGTCCTCCTCATACATAGGGGCAGGTGGCTCCTCCGAATGCTGCAAGCGGGGTACATATTCGGGTACAGCGCCCGAGCCTGCGGTGTAAGTCCGTAGGATTCTCTCATTGCATGTGCGTGCACGCTCAAAAACCATGTCATCTCCATAAGGTGACATTGGGGAGAAGAGGTAGCTATCTACAAGGTGGGCGAATAGCCGTCCGGGAAACATAAAGACGCGAACAGTGTAGCGGCCCTCAAAATGGTATGATCCGCGCTCCGGATCGTAATGGTACTCCCATGTGGGGGTCTCAACGTACAGTATGAACGTCGCCATCCGAATCTAGAGACGTGATGGAAAGAAAGAGATAAAGGGAGTGAGATTTCTTACTAAAGAAACTCAGTAGGGTTTTTCCTCATATCTATGTGTCATCATATACGTCTCCAGGGACCTCAGTTTCTTAGTAAAAACGTGGGCATATAATAGTTCATTTATGAGTTCGCAAACATTAACCTCTGAGGCCCGTTCCTTTTAATTATGAAAACCTCTTGGTTACATAGTCTATAAGTCATAAAACATGGATCATAAGTCATGGTACATTAATCATAAATCATGGTTTCCTATATCATGGGTCATAGCACATAAACTCATAAATTCATGGTTTCTTATATCATGGGGCATAGTACATAAACTCATAAATTCATGGTTTCTTATATCATGGGGCATAGCACATAAACTCATATAATCATGGTTTCTTATATCATGGGGCATAGCACATAAACTCATATAATCATGGTTTCTTATATCATGGTGCATAGAATCGTATTTCATGGAACATGGTACATATCTTGGTTACTTGAGGTGACATTAAAACATCATCATTATTTTCCTGGGGCCACTCTAACTGATCTCCCTGTGGAGAAAATTCTAGGTTATGAGCTCATACCTTGCTAGTCGTCACTAGCACATGGACTTATCCCTTTTGATAAGTTAAAGGTCCCGACTTAAAGTACGGGTCTAGGGGGCTAGAATCACCTTATAACCACCCTTAACTTGGTGGTTCAAGGATCATTTTCTCATAGTTTAAGTCACCTTAAGTCTTAGCATGTTTATTGAGAAGCCACTTAGTTCATACATGTCAAGTATCAATGATTACAACATAGGCATCTCTAAGTTCTTGAAGAACAATCACATGCAATAAAACTATCATTTAGGAATAATAGTTCACATGGCATCATATAAGTCATGAGGTAAATACCAATTCATCATTCATAGAGTAATGCTTAAACCTTTCCCTTAGGAGCGAAAACCCGTAATCGGGTAACCTCAAACTTTCAAATTATTTTCTTATACCTCTAAGGGATTGATTAACCTCATTACCATAATTTATTAAGTCCTAAAACCTAATTAATCATGGCTGGACAGCATTGGCAATAAGCTTCAATTAGATGAATTACAGTGTTCTAAAAGATGCATTTTAAACCCTTTCTCACATCCGACTTTTTCTATGATGCAACAATTAATACCTAAGCCAATTATGAGTCACTCTCACTGATCTAGACATCATATAATGTGATTCTATGGATGTTAATCAATCTGGACAGAATTCATATTTTCTGTACCCATGGGGTTCTAGAATTCACATTTCAAACAATTAAAGTAACTAAACATGCTCTAAAATGTCTAGAACAATTAGCATATACTTGGCAAGGTATTTAAACATATTTAGACCACCCAAAACATAATTTAAGGTGCTGGAAATGATCATGGCAGAACCGAAATTGGTAAGTCATCAAATCATGTGTAAACTTTCTTTTTCATGTACATAGGTAACTAGTTTCTCTTGGAACAATTTTAGGACTTCAAAAATACCTTGGAAATCAATTTAACTTGTCAAGAACTTTCATAAAATACATGGGGCAGCAACTCTTTAATTTCACTCATGGTTGAAAATTCTAAATATAAGAACATACTCAAAATACTTTTAAATGTCACTTATGCTTAGGAAAAACTTAAAACATAAGCTATAGGCTCTTGTAACTAATGAAAAACTCATCCTAGAGCTTTCATCATCACATGGCCGAATGCATTTCAAGAAGATACCTTTTTGATTTAACTTTTCTCAAGTTGAAATGGGCAAGTCTTTGAGCTCTAGTCCCTTAGGTGATGGCATAAAAGTAAACGTGCTATGCATTCCATTTTATTCTTCATTAGAGAGTAAAGTAAGAGCTTCAAAGTAAATATGAAATGCAAGAACTTGAAATTTAAATATGCAAGGCTCAAAGTAAATATGCAAAACTTGAAAGTAAATATGCAAGTTCCATTCTTTATTTTAGTGCTCTAGGCCCAGCAACAATTGACTTTAAGGCCGAAATAGAAAGGCTTTGAGATTATCTTAAGTGAAATGCAAGCTCTTGTTTTACATCTTTAAGTTCTTAGGTGATGACTTGAAATATAAACGTGGAATGCGAAGCTTGGAATTTAAACGTGCATTATGCAAGTTCATTCCTTATCTTGGGGTTTAGTGATAGCATAGAAATAAACGGCTATGCAAAGCATAAAGTAAACGTGAATGCAAGTTACTTTTATCTTGTCTAGAGCTCTTGCAAGACTTTTAAAAAGAACATAGTTCCAACCCAAGCCTCATCCTCACAAGAAAAGGAAATTACTAGTGCTAGAATACTCAAAATAAATCATATCCTTAAAGAACTTGGAAGTGGCCGAATCCCCATCATGGAGAGTGAACCATTTTTAAACTCTACGAACCAAGATCTTGATGATCTAAGACATCAACATCCTAAGTCCTCATCATTGAGTACATAGCTTCCTTAAAACCAACATTTAAAATAAAGTTTATGATAGAGAAGAAAGCAAAACCGAAACCATGCTTGGTTTAAGATCAAAGTTTCAAGCTTTAGAGTTTGTTCATGTGACTAGCATCAACATGAAACACTCATCATCAAGCTTTCATTTTTCCAAGTCTTAGAAGCCTACATGGCCGAAAACATGGAAGGAAAAAGTGAAGTCCAAAAGAGTTCAAGAGACATAAACTCTTTTCTTTCTCAAACTTGGTAAAAAGGATGTAACTTTCCCTAAAAAAAATCAAGCTTTAGAGGTTGTTGAGTGACAAGCACCATCATGACAACCTCATCATCAAGCTTTCATTTTTCTCAAGGGTTAAGGCCTTCATGGCCGAATCATAAAGAAGAAAAGAGAAGTTCAAACATTCAAGGGAAACATAACCTCATTCTTGACTAAACTTGTAAAAGATGAAACTTTTCTTTGAGAAAGACTCAAGCTTTAGAGGCCTCATGTGAGATGAACTCATGGTCACCTCTAGAGAGCACTCATCATCAAGCCATCATGTTCAAGGCCTTGAGGCCGAAAATGAAAGGGAAAGAAAAGGAAGAAACCGAAAATGAAGAGCAACATGGAGGTTCCACCTTTCATCATTTCCCAACAAGACTTAACATAGAAATCAAAGACATATTTAGAAAGGTTCCCTACCTTGTGGTTTTCGAAAAAGGAGAAGAAGAACTTGAGCTTGAAGAACTCTTGGAAGCTTGAGAGAAAAGAAGCAAGAAAGCTTGAGACTTTTAGTGATTTTTGCAAGGAGTAAGCAAAGGAGTGAAGTTGTGTCGTGTTGTGTATTTATAGGCAAATGAAACATGAAGGAGTGGAGGGAGAGTGGGCTGGCCGAATCCTCTTGAGGGAGAAGGAGAGAAGAAAAATCTCTTGTGTTGTCATTCATGGTGTCATAGGTCATAGGTCATAGGTCTTGGGGTGGCTTTGATGGACAATGTAATTGACTACATAAAATATCATTCTTTTGAATTTTTGGGGGGAAAAGTGGCTGAACATCATAAGACCATGGGAGGGAAGATTTCATCCAATTTAATCATGTACTAATAGAGTGTTTAGGAATAAACAAGGTTAAGTCACTAATTAAGGTTGTGTAACCAAGTGTTTAGGTGAACTAATTAGGTAATTAGGACCCTAATACCTTAGACTAAGAGTACTATTGTAGGATTGATGGAGTCAAACTCCCATGACCATTGATTGATGTATGACAACTTTTCTTGGAAGAGAAAGCATTCTTGGAAAAGGAAATGTGAATAGTGAAAACACTATTCATAGTTGCTTTTTCTTTAAAGAAAGGAAAGAATTAGAATTGAGTTGCAAATTTCCTTAAGCAATTTTAGGTTCTAATCAACCTTAAATAATTATTTTAGCTCTAGATTAATTAAGGAAATTAATTAACCTTTCATTAGAGCCTAATATTGCTTAGGTTTGAGTTAAGTAACTCATTAGGCTTAAAATGCACTAAGCAGGGGTAAAATTGTAATTTTTATCAAAATTTGCCCGGGACCTCCGGGACTTAAACCAACATAGTTCATGCCTTAAAACATCATTTTTGATCTCCGGTGTAACACCCCGATTTTTCTGTCTGAGGGAAATGACCAAAATGCCCCTGAGGTCATTTCCTGACCCGAATTCGAGGGTAACCAACTCGGTAGCCCTCGAAGGGTCAACTCAATGTTTGAAGGGGATTGAATGGCCTTCGAATGTTTCCGGAAGCGAAAATCTCGTTTCCGCAGTTTCGGGTCAAAATGACCAAAATACCCCTATAGCGTTTTTACGCGGGTAGAAGTGCCATTTGAGCCCGAAACTTTCCCCAGAGGTTTAAAAATATGTTTTCATGTGTCTAGAGGTCTCAGTTCAAGTCCCGGTGGTCCCGGCCAGTTATTGTGCAAAATTACGATTTTGCCCCTAGAATAGTGTTTTTACGCCTAATGACGTAACTAAGCTAACCTAAGCAATATTAGGCTCTAATCGAAGATTAATTAATCTCCCTAATTAATCTAGAGTCAAAATAATTTATTAAAGTTAATTAGAACCTAAAATTGCTTGGATTAAACTTAAATCCCTTTTTAGAACTCAAGATTCCTAGTCTTGGAATCTTGAATAGTATTTTCTCTCACCAATTCCCTAAATCAAGGAAGTGTGTCTAGAGTTGTTTAGACTCTAATTTGAGGATCTAACTCACTAATGGTGCAAGACCACTCCTTAATTATGTCTAGACCACCCTAATTATCCATTTTTCCTTACCTAAACATCTTCTTACAACTTCCTAACCTTAAACATAATCAAAGATACACCTAAACACAACTCTAAACCACAATTAAAATGCAAACACAACCCCACATGGGCTGATGCATTTCGGCCAGGCCTCATCCCCCTTTGACCACATGTTAAATTGTTTTCTCACTCAAAGAACCATGCTTAACCCATGCTTGCACCATACGTGAGCCCATGCTTGGCCATGCTTCCAACCATGCTTTGAACCATGCCTTGTAACAGAAATTTTCTCTCCCATTCTGCAATCCTCATGGCCGAAGCTTCATCACCACACACACCCCTCCATTTGCTTTATTTCTCTATAAATAGATGGCCTTGGGAAGCTTGCACCACTTTTAGATCATTTGCTAAGTTTAGGAACACTCAAAGCTTTTCTTTTTCTCTCAAAGCTCTTGTGTTCTTCAAGTTCTTGGAGCTCTCCATCTTCTTCATCTTCTTCTTCCATCTTCAAGTTCATCACACCAAGTAGGGATTTCTTTTCATGAATGTTCTTCTTTAAAGCTTGATGTTTATGGTTTCTCTTGTTTTCTTTTTAGAACTTCTTCTCTATTCCTTTTTCTTTCTTGTTTCGGCCATTAGCCCTTGAGAATAGAGAAATGAGAGCTTGATGATGAGAGTTTCATGATGATGTTCATCACTTGAAACAAACTCTAGAGGTTGATCTTTGTTCTTGAGCAAAAATGTTTCTAGTTCTTCCTTTCTTGAACTCTTGAGAACTCTATCTTTGGTGATGTTTCAAAATGGTTTTAAGGACTCAATGATGAGGTCTCATGATGTTGGTGTTAATATATCATCAAGATCATGGACCCTAGAGTTTTAAAATGTTCCTTTTCCTTCTTGAAGTTTTGGCCACTTCCTTTTCTTTTACAAGCTAAATGTTTTGATTTTCTAAAAATGTTATGTTGAGTTCTAAGGACTCTAGACTTTACTTGATCTTGGTTTGATGAGTTTGGGTTAAGGTTTAAGTTCCTTTAAAGTCTTGTTAAGAGCTCTAGAAAGATAAAATGAACTTGCATAATTTATTTTATGCTTGCATTTATATTTACATTCTTGTTATGCACCTTTACTTTCAAGCTATCACCTAAGAACATAAAGATTAAAATGGAACTTGCATCATCACTTAATTTAATTCTCAAAGCCTTTCTATTTCGGCATTAAAGTTTCCATTGTTATCGCTCAGAAACTAAAATAAAGAATTGAACTTGCATTATCACCTAATTAATTTCTCGAATGCCTTTCTATTTCGGCCTTAAAGTCGATTGTTGTTGGGCCAAGAGCACTAAAATAAAGAATTGAACCTTTCATATTTACTTTCAAGCTTGCACATTTAAGTTTATGCCTTGCATATTTAATTTAAGTCATCACTTTATTTTGTAAGCAAGATTCAAAATGAAAAGCATAAGCACGTTTATTTTATGTCATAACTTAAGAACCTAGAGCTCAAAGACTTGCCCATTTCATTTCAAGTTAAAGTTTAATGTGAATGCATTCTTTGAATGCATGTTTCGGCTAAGTAGTGATGATGGACTTGCAATGAGTTTTCATCTAGCTACAAGGGCCGATAATCTATGTTCTAAGTTTTTCCTGAAGCCTTACAAATCCTTATAAGGATATGTTATCATGAGTTATAATTTTATTCCCTCTTTGAAGATGAAATATATTTTGGTCACTGACCTAAGGCTTCTCTTAGCCTCCTAATGAATTAAAATGATTTGCAAAGAGTTTTAGAGATTCTAAATTGATTCCAAGATAAACTAGTTAACTTATGTACCTAGAGATGTCAATTTAGTTCTCTTGTTGAAGTTAGATGTCTTTGGTACTGTCATGATGAGCTTGTGGCCATATGATGATGTTTTGATGTGTTTGAATGTGTGAAAATATCACATGATGATGTAGAAATGATTCTTTGCATGATAGGTAAGAAACTAGCTAACTAGAAATACCGTAAAGCTAGAATTTAACATAGTTTAGACCCATTTGTTTTTGGAACTTATCCAAACTGTTTTAATGGGAACATAATCAGATTAGGATTGTTTAGACATGAAAAAATTGGTAACATTTGGATTAGAATTGAATTTTAGCACCTATAGGGAAACTAGTAACTAGAAAACCGTAAAAATGCAAATGTAGAACTCTTAGAACATTTAGTTTTCTGGATTCTGTCCAGCAATGTTACAACATGATAAATGTGATTTATAATTAGTTCTTAAGCATAGGAATGTCTCATAATTGATTTAGATTTAATTTATAGCGCCTAGGCTAAGATTTTAACCAAGAAAGGGTCTAAAACGTAAGTTCTAGAACCTCAGAACTACAAGTTAGAAATTCTGCCCTATGCTTTTCAGATTTGAGTATGAACATGAGGATTAGGAATGATGATTAATTATGAGCCCTTAGGTGCATAACATATGAGCGACAGATGTTAGAGAACTATATCTTAAGATTAAGACCCGTAAGGGTCAAAGCATAAGCTACCGTAAGGGTAAGCGTTTGAATGTTCTATGATGATGCATGTGTTATGTGAAGGATGATAATGTTATTCATATGAGGAATTCATGAGGATATATGTTTATGTGGCATAAAGCAAATTTGGAAGGAATTCGGTGTAATGCCATTGTGCCGCCGAATTTCCGACAAATTTGGGGACTTAAAGAGATTTTGAAAATTAAGGTACTAAGGTGGGTTCTAGGATGACACCGGTTCAGCCGAGCACCTCCATAGAACTCATGTGACATCGGTACCAATTTATACTCTTAGGTGACACCGGTTCGGCCGAGCACCTCTAAGAGAATTGCCCCCTAACCCGTACTCAGATAGTCGGGATTTATGATTTATGATATGCTTATCGTTAAGTGGTAAGTAAGAACTAGTGACGACTAGTTAAGGTATGAGCTCATAACCTAGAGATGTGACACGTTTTGGGTGACACCGGTTAGGCCAAGCACCCCCAGAGCGCTTGTCTTTTAGGGCAGCCTATGAGGAAAAGAAGTTTCATGATTATGATTATGTCACTAATTTTGTCCCATATGAATGTTTCTATTGCCGCTTTATGCCCTAAGTATGATGATGCTTGATGATATGATTTATATATGTGCATTAGGTAGCGCTATGCATACATTCTCTATTATGTTGCATTCATGACATTAAGATCATCCTAAAATGAATGGACCTTGGTTAAAGTATATTTTAAAGTTTAAAATGAACTCGATGCATGCTCACTTGCTTCTACGAAAATAAACCCAAGGTTCCTGAGGACGTAGATGATGACACCTAGGTAGTAGGAGGCCCTACTGAGATTCTTTAGTAAGATTCTCACTCCTCTATCTCTTCTTTCCGTCACGTCTTTAGATGGCGACGTTCGTGGTGTTCGTGGACACGCCGACATGGGAGGTGCACCATGACCCGGACCACGAGTCATTCCATTTTGAGGGTCGATGCACGGTTAGAGTATTCATGTTCATGGGTCGACCCTTCACTCCCCCTGTACATTCCCATCGTTTCTCCCCCGTCTCACCTTTTGGCGATGACCTGGTGTTCGAGCGCGCACGTCCCCGAGAGGAAAGGCTTCGCCATACTCCACCGTCCGTATCCGCCGTTCGAGACTACCCCCAGTATATGCCCCGTTGCCCGTCGTCTTTTTCGGAGACAGATCATTCCGAGGATTCGGAAACCCAGGTACCCTCCGAGGGATCTTCCCCCACCATACCCATGGACCTTAGGGAGGGTAGCGAGCCCACCGTGACTCAGCCGAGGCTCGCACAATGATCGGAGATGAGGCCGCGCCGTGGAGGTCACTCCCGAGCCCCGTTCCACCTATTCTCGCCGGAGGAGCTTGCTCAGTTTCCTGGTTACGTGCCACGCTCGAGGGATAGTGGCCAGTAGGAGGCTGTGGATGGCCCGGGTTAGTGCACACACCGCATAGACGAGGGTAAACCTTCTTTTGTTTACAGGTTACCCCATTAGATGCACTCGGGTAGGGGAGTAGTTTATGTTTATGTTTATGTTGTATTTTCTTTCATGTATTCCTTTATACTAAATTAAGTCCCACACTTATAAGTGAGCAAGTTATATATATATATGAGATGATATTCAGTGTTTCTCATGATGTGCCTTCATGTGCCTTATACTATGACGTTATGAGATGTATGTTTTGTCCTTTACGTGTTATATCGTATCACGCGACTCTCACTTTGTATTTCAAAAAAAATTTACCCGTATTTTCCGCTAAGTATTTCAAAGTAAAAATGAGAACTATGAAGTAACTGACTAATGATTAACCTAAGTATGTTCTAGAGTATTGGGTTAAAAATTAGGATGTTACATCCGGGACGAGTTCGGGTTGGAGTCAAAACTTAAAACTGCCTTAAATCAAGTTAAGGGTATTTTGGTCATTTGTGCACAAAAACCTCAGAAATGAGATTTTTCTGACTTGTTAACATTCATAAACATATAATCCCCTTCATATATCATAAAAGCCTTTTCAGGATGGCCGAGGCCAGTCGTCCTCATGTTTCAGGTAAAAATGACCTCAGGGGCAATTTGGTCATTTAAAAGTTTAGAGAAAAATGGGGCGTTACACCCACGAGGAGCATGAACGTCATTTGAGGATAGTTTTGGAAATCTTAAAGGAGAAGAAACTATATGCCAAACTGTCTAAGTGTGAATTCTAGCTGGAGGAAGTAAAGTTTTTAGGGCATGTAGTGTCAAGAGGGTATTGCTGTTGACCCTAGTAAGATAGAGGCTGTAATGAATTGGGAAAGACCTACCACTGTAACGGAGATTAGGAGCTTTTTGGGTCTAGCAGGTTATTACCGTAGGTTTATTAAAGGATTTTCCCAGATTTCTTTACCCTTGACTAAGCTTACTAGGAAGAATACCTCTTTTACTTGGACCCCAGAGTGTGAAAAGAGCTTCCAAGAATTGAAATAGAAGCTAACCTCAACCCCGGTTTTAGTACTACCTGCCCCTAATGTACCTTTTGAGGTATATTGTGATGCTTATGGGAAGGGTTTGGGTTGTGTATTGATGCAAAATAGGCAAGTGGTGGCCTATGCGTCGCGACAACTCAAGTTGCACGAGGCAAACTACCCCACCCATGACCTTGAGTTAGCCGCCGTAGTGTTTGCTTTAAAGGTATGGAGACACCACTTGTACGGAGTAAAATTCGAGGTGTTTTCTTATCACAAGAGTCTGAAGTATCTCTTTGATCTAAAAGAGCTAAACATGAGGCAGAGAAGGTGGATGGAGTTTTTGAAGGATTATGACTTTGAGTTGAACTACCATCCTGGCAAGGCCAATGTAGTGGCAGACGCCTTAAGTAGGAAATCATTGCACCTATCCTATATGATGGTTAAGGAAGTTGAGCTGATTGAAAAGTTTAGAGACCTAAACCTAGGTATGACCTTGACCACTAAGAGCATAAAGGCTTGCCATCTTAGTGTAACGAGTGACTTTAGGAAAAGGATCATTCAAGCTCAATAGGAGGATAGAGAGTTTCAATAGACCCTAGAGGCAGTATGGGCAGGAAAGTTAAAAGAATTCACCCAAGGTGCCGATGGTATGTGGAAATTCAAAGGAAGGATCTGTGTACCGGCAATTGGTGACCTCCGAAAAAAAATCTTGAAAGAGGCCCATAAAAGCCATTTTACCATCCACCCTGGTACCACCAAGATGTACCAGGACTTGAAAAAGATGTTTTGGTGGCCCGGGTTAAAGAAGGATGTGAGTGCCTGGGTAAGCAAGTGCTTAGTTTGTCAAAAGGTGAAGATTGAGCACCAAAAACCCTCTGGAATGTTGCAACCCCTATCAATCCCCGAGTGGAAATGGGATAGTACCTCAATGGATTTCGTGACTGGACTACCAAAGACCCAAGCAGGTCACGATGCGATATGGGTAATCGTGGATCGGCTAACTAAGTCAGCCCATTTCTTACCTATCAAGATGACTTACTCTTTGGATAGATTATCTCTTGGATGCATGGAGTACCATCGACGATAATTTCGAATCGAGATTCGCGATTTACGTCACGTTTTTGGGGAGCCTTTCAAAAGGCATTTGGTTCAAGGCTATGCTTAAGCACGGCTTATCACCCTCAAACGGATGGTCAATTAGAGAGAACCATTCAAACCTTGGAGGATATGTTAAGGGCTTGTGTGTTGGACCAAAAGGGGAGCTAGGATAGATACTTGCCATTGATTGAGTTTTCATATAACAATAGTTACCAAGCAAGTATTGGTATGGCACTGTATGAGGCCCTATATGATAGAAAATGCCAATCCCCTCTATGTTGGTATGAACCCGGAGAACAAAGTCTGTTAGGACCCAATGTTGTGAGGGAAACCACGGAACAAATCAAAAGGATTAGGGATAGAATTCTTACTGCTCAAAGTCGATAGAAAAGCTATGCGGACAAACGGTGAAAACCGCTAGAATTTCAAGAGGGAGAACATGTGTTCCTTAGGATCACCCCTACCACAGGCATAGGTCGAGCTATGAAAGTCAAAAAATTGAGCCCCAGATTTCTTGGTCCATTTGAAATCCTTAGTCGAGTCGGGCCTGTAGCATACCGAATAGCTTTACCACCCAACTTATCCAACCTCCATGATGTTTTTCATGTCTCTCAATTAAGAAAGTACCAGTCAGATCCTAGCCATGTATTAGAGCCAGAGCAAGTACAATTAAGGGAGGACCTAACATTTAACCAGCCACCTATGAGAATCGTAGACAAGGGAGTCAAGCAACTGAGGAACAAGACCGTACCTTTGGTCAAGGTAGCATGGGGACGAGGAAAGATAGAAGAATTCACATGGGAGTTGGAATCAGACATGAAGATGCAACATCCCGAGCTTTTTACAGGTAACAAATTTTGAGGGCGAAATTCTTTTTAAGGAGGGGAGAAATGTAACACCCCAATTTTTACTGCTATGTGAAAATTACCAAAATGCCCCTAGGTAATTTTTACATGTAATTCAAGGTCAAATAAACCTCAATAAAGGAATATGACATTAGAGAAATATCATAGGAGACTTGATTAGCGATTTGTGCGAAAGTCGTAAACCCCGATTTTTCTGTACGTGTAAAATGACCAAAATGCCCCTGAGGTCATTTTTACCTAGAAATCAAGAAACAACTTGGTAGGGATTTTATTTCATGTTCTTTCTCTTGTTCTTTCTTTATATTTTTTATTTTTATGATTTGATTATGACCATGGCTTGATGATGAGGAATCATGGTGGTGGTTGTGAATCCATCATTTAAATGACCTCTAAAGCTCAAGGTTTAATTCTTGATGTTAAAAGATTAACAAAGGAATTACTAAGTTTTGAGTTTTAAGCTTAACAAGATATAAAAATGAACTAGCATCCATATTTATATTTCAAGTTCTTACCCATCATATTTATATTTCAAGCCTTGCATAATCATATTTATATTCCAAGTTATCACTTTAATTCTTGAAGATAATAATATAAACTTGCATATTCATATTTACATTTCAAGTTATTACTTAAATCATAAGGATCTAAGAATGAATTTGCATCTTTATATTTATATTTCAAGCCTTGCATTTCATATTTATATTTCCAAG
This sequence comes from Dalbergia cochinchinensis, assembly GCA_031216125.1. Taxonomy (NCBI): domain Eukaryota; kingdom Viridiplantae; phylum Streptophyta; class Magnoliopsida; order Fabales; family Fabaceae; genus Dalbergia; species Dalbergia cochinchinensis. Next base: position 17,891,336 of record CM062375.1, on the reverse strand, counting down.
TTGTCACCTTATAATGATAATATTAAGGTTATAAGACAAGTTTATGATTCTAGTCATCACCTAAATCCTAAAGTTCAAGATTTACTTCTTTTATCATAAATGGTAATTTTGATCATAGACACTTCTCATCTATCTATTTTGGCCCTTGTATGATTCTGATTTGAAACTTGTTGTATTTTATTTTTAGGTATAATCTTGTCTTTAAAGTTGTACAAAGAAATTTTGAAAGACCTAGAATTGCAAAGAATTAAGAATATGATTTTTCTCATGATTTTAAATGCTAAAGTTTTATTATTCTGATCTAATCTTTTAGAACTAGAATGGTTACTGATTTAGGATGTTTAGATGAGTTTAAATCACTAATAGTTATTATAAAAATTGTTTTTAGTGTCTTAGGAAAAATTAGTAACTAAAAATGATCAAAATTGTGTTTTTATGAAGCTTTTAGAATGCTAATTTTTATGATACTGTTCATCACTGTTCACTACTGTTTATAGCTGTTCACACACTTGAGGATCACTAATAATTGTTATAAAAATTGTTCTTAGCATTTTAGGAAAGTCTAGTAACTAGAAAGGATTAAAATGGTGTTTTTTATAAAGCTTTAAGGAGATTAATTTTCTGATTCTGTTCAAGGGTTGTTCAAGGGTGTTCACATTGTTCACATACTTTAGAATTACTTACATTTGTTGTAAGAATTGTTTTTGGTACCATAGATACATAAAAGGGTAATTATAAATGTTAGTTTGGGCTGTTTTGCAAAATACGAAAAGTTATGTTTTGAACTATCAACTATGTTATTTCAGCCAAATGTTTTTAATTAGACCAACTAATGATGTTGAACGTGTCCATGTGTTCAAAATACCATATATAATGTTTAGAAAAAGTTTTATAATTTTCGGTTGCTATTAAGTGTCAAAAATTGTGTTACTTTGCACTTTGACCCCTAAAACATGTTAAATTTAGTCTATGGCCCTAAAAGGTTTTTATGATAAGTTTGAATGGTTACTAATAGTTATATGTCTCTTGAAATGTATTGGTTGATGTTAAAGGTCTTTAATTTATGAGTAGATGTTAAAAAGGGGTAATTACATTTTGACCCGTAACCTTTGAGAAATTGTGTTTTAACCCTTTGGGGTTTAAACGTAAATATTGATAATATGATGAGATGAATGTGAATGATGTTTTGTGAAGGGTATGTTCATGTGCCGAAACTTATATGGCTTATGGATATGTGAAATGAAATATGATGCATGTTTATGTGACTTAAATTATGGCATGTTATAATTATGTTTGATTCATTGAGATGCACATGAAATGTTGAATTGATGAGTTATAATTATGATATTCATGCTTGCATCCTCATATAATATGCCAAGATTAAAGGTGACATAAGACACATGGAAATGATCCTCTAGACTCCCCGAATTAAAGGTTATAAGAGGTGATCCGAATAGGAAGTGATCCTTTAGACTCCCCGAATTAAAGGTTATGAAAGGTGATCCTAATGCCCCCTATCCCGTACCTTAAGAGTCGGGAATTTAACTTATAAAGAGGGATAAGATTACACTAGTGGCAACTAGTGAGGTATGAGCTCATAACCTAGAACTCTCGAGAAAAGAGGGAATTATAGGGCGACCCCAAGGAAAAGAGAATGAAGAAGTTTAAGTCACTTGTAAGAATGATGATCATGATGTTCTTTATATCATATGCATTGTTTTATGGATTTTATGGTATTACGCATATTGATATTGACATGCATCCATGACTAATATGTTGCATTCATGACATTAAGATTCATGCTAAAAGATACGGGCCTCGGCTAATGATATTTAGAACTTAATAAATGAACCTTATATATATGTTCACCATTTTCATAATTAAACCCGAGGTTCCTGGGGACAATGATGATGACACTTGTGTTATAGTCGGGAAGCCCTACTGAGATTCTTGTATAAGTTTCTCATCCCTTTTCTTTTCCGTGTCATCTCCAGACATGAATGAAGGTGTAGTTCGTGATTTGTCTTGAGAGTGGACGAAGAGCTACGGAGATAACTTCCTTTTGGATATTTGCCTTTAAAGTGATCGTATCTCATTTATCAATTTGTATACTATTGATGGATATATATTGATGTCCTTAAGATTACAAAACATCACTATTATGATACAGTTATTGATATGTCATTATTATTTGAGTTATGTTATGTTATGGTTGTATTATGTATTTACCTGTTATTCGTTTCTAACATCTCTCTCACGCAGGCAAGGTAATGACGTTAGATATTTAGTATGCGCGGCTCACGATTTGGTATTGAAGTTCAAAAAAAAAATTTACCCATATTTTCACTACAATATTTTAAAGAAGTTTTGAGTAAAAAAAAAAAAAAACTGGAACAAAAGAGTAATGACTAATAATTAACTTAAATGCGTCCTAGGTGTGTTGAGTTAAATATTAGGGTGTTACACTCATAACCTAGAGATGTTATTAGGGTGGTCCCCATGATGCAAAGTATAATGTTTAATGTCACATAGTTAAGAAAAGAGAAAGTTTCACAAGAAAAGTTACATGCCACTTATATGATGTTCCTTGATGTTGCATTCTATTATCCTCTTGCATACTGTATTATCATGCATTCATGATCTGATATGTTGCATACATGACATTAAGATTCATTCTAAAATAAACAGACCTTGGATAATTATGTTTAAACCTAATACTGAAGTATATGCATGCACACCTTTTTATAATAAACCCAAGGTTCCTAAGGATGTGGACGAGAGATTCCCTACTGAGATTCTTTAGTAAGATTCTCACTTCCTATTTCTTTCCATCGCATCTTCAGATCCTGATGGCGACTTTCGTGTTGTTCATCGACACCCCGACATGGTTGGTTCACTATGATCCGGAGCACGAGTCTTATCATTTTGAAAAGAGCTGCACTGTCCGAGTTTTCATGTTTTTGGGGCGACCCTTTGCACATCCTGTACATAGTTATCATTTTTCTCCGACTTCTCCTTTTGGCGACGACATGGTCTTCGAGCGTACATGGACATACAATGAGAGGATACTCTGCACATATACCACTGCACCTGCTGTTCATGGCATCCCTGACTATGTTCCCCGCTCCAGGCATTCAGAGATTGACCGATCGGAGGATCCGCCTGCCCATCTCTATTCTAAGAGTTCTGCCCCCACTCCCCTACTGAGGGTGGAGGGTAGTGAGGAGACAATTACACAGCCGAGGTTGGCACAGAGGCTAGCTATGTGACCCCGACGTGATGCCCATGGTCAGGCATCTCGTGTGCCCACTCTTGACGAGCTTCGTCCATGGATCGGCTATGTTCCACCCTATCCAGACTACTAGCAGTATGACTCTTGACGGGATCATTAGTGCACACATTACCACTAGTTTATGATAACCTTCTTTTGTTCTAGAGGTTGTCTATTTTAGGTGCACGAGGGTAGGGGGTGACTTCCTTTATGTTTTCCTTTGTATTTCCTTATATTTCCAGTTCAGTTGTATTTTGCACTATGATGTACTAAACTTATTCCGCCTCCCATAGGTGGGCAGTTGTTATATTAATATCGTATTATCGTTGGTGTGCACTTGATTGACTATCGTTATGAGGTTATTTGATGTTCTTATCTTGTGCTTTCGTTTATATGAGTTACGTTTCATGATAACACTCGCTTAAGATACGTGCGGTTCTTACTTTGCATTTATGTTAAAAAAAAAAATTATCCATATTTTCCGCTAAGTATTTTAAAGAAAGGTTTAAAGAATGAGACTAAAAAAGTAATAAACTAATGGTTAACCTAAATACGTTCTAGGAGTATTGGGTTAAAAATTAGGATGTTATAATAAGCCTTTTTCCCCCAAATTCTCTCTCATATTTTGATTTTAAACACTCATATACTCACAAAAACTCTCATTCTTACCACTAATTTTTTTGGTGACAACTTGTTCACCGAGTTGTGTCAAAAAAGTGCCCTTATTCTTTCCATCTTAAGCTCTGTTCTTCCTTTTCTCCTTCACCTTCAAGAATCTCCATTTTTGTTCTTTAACCAAGCTTCAAACATCAAACCAACACACCACCACCATAGGTCTTCCTTAAAACACATAAGCTTTCATCTCTATACACCAGACCAACACAAAAATCGTTCCTCCTATTTTGTTCCCTCTTGGCCAAATCTACCTTCATTCCAAGAGAAGATTTGTTCTTCTCATTTCTTTGCAAAAAATCAAGCTTCCTCTTACAAAAATAAAACACACTTGGTAGGGATTTTGTTTTGAGTTTCTTCTTTTTTTTCTTTTGTTTATTTTCAGCTTAGATGTTAGAATAAATGGACATGTTTTTTCTCTTTTATTTTCCTCTCATTTTCGATTTTGATGATGGATGAATGGTTGAGTTTTTTCTCTTTTCTTTCTTTCCATTTCGATTTTGAGCTTTTCTTTTCTTTCTTTATTCTTTGCGGTTTTGTTGTTGTTAGATGGTAAAAAAACCATGACTTGATGATAAGAGATCTTAATGGTGGTTTGATATCACCATGTTCTTGACCTTTAAAGCTCAAGGTTTGATTCATTCTCAGTTTTAAAGAATGAGAGATGTAGAATACTTATTGGTTCCTTTGAAATATTTTTCTTTGATGTTTGAGACAATGGCTTGATGATGAGGGTTTCTAGATGATGATTGTGAAATCATCATATTTGTGGCCTCTAGAGCTCGAACTTGTTTTCAGATTTCAAAGAGGTATAATGAGTAAAATGTTGGTTATCTCTCTTTGTCCATTTCTTTTTCTTTGAGCTTGATGGTGAGTCTAAGAAATAAGGTTCTTGAAACCATGGTATTGAGAGACTCTAAAACTCACTTCCATTTGTTAAGATTGACTAGGGTTGGAAATATCATTCTTTAAAGTCTTGAAATGAACTCTAGTAAGATATAAAAATGGATTTGCATCATGTTTATATTTCAAGCTCTTGCATCTCATGTTTATGTTTCAATGCCTTGTATATCATGTTTATTTTCAAGTCATCACCTTAAATCTTAAAGACTAAAGAAATGGACTTGCATTTCACTGTTTAAATTTCAAGTCTTGCATTTTATGTTTATATTTTAAGCTATCACCTAACTCTAAAGACTTAAAAATAAACTTACATTTCACTATTTATATTTCAAGTTTTGCATATCATATTTATATTTCCAACCTATCACTTTATAATAACAAAGACTAAAAATGAGATTGCATAACATGTTTATGATTCTTGTCATCACCTAAATCTCTAGAGCTCAAAGACTTGCCCTTGTATCTTAAATGGAAATTTTGATCATGGCTATTTCTCTTGAATGTGTTTTCGGCCATAATATAGTGTTGGTTTTGGAATGAATTTTGTTTTGTTTTAAGGTTCAAAACTTGTGTCTTGTAATATTTTTGTTGAAAGAATTGGAAACTCTAAAGGTATTGAAAATATAATTTTCATGGACAAAACCTTGTTAATAGAATCTTTATTTTTGCTACTTCCCTAAAAGTTATTATTATATTTTCAAAGGGGTAAATTGGTTTTAAGTGCTTTCATTGACTTAGAATAAATTTAGAGAAAAACTAGTAACTAGAAATGATCAATATTGTAATTCTCAATGCTTTTAGAATTAAAGTTATAGCTACTGTTTTGACCTTTCTAAATTTATAACATGCTGTTTGGAATAGTTTAGATGTGTGAAAATTACTATTAATTATTGTAAAAATTATTCTTGGCACTTTAAGCAAAACTAGTAACTAGAAATGTATAAAATTGTAATTTTTGAAAGCTTCTAGAAATTTGAATTTTGGCTACTGCTTGGAATTATTTGATTTTGTATGGAGCTGTTTGGGATTGTCTAATTATGTAAAATTTGCTAATAATAAGTGTAATAATTATTTTTAGCGCTTAGGGAAAAACTAGTAACAAGAAAAAGATCAAAAATGTGATTTCTAGAGCACTTAGGAATTGAAATTATGGATTCTGTTTGGTGCTATTTGGTGCTGCCATGATGGGTAAAAATCACTAATAATTGTTGTAAAAATTATTTTTGGTGCCTTAGGTGATTAAAAGAATAATTAGAAGTGTTAGTTTGAACCGTTTTGCAAAATATGGCAAGTTGTATTTTAAACTATCATTATGGAATTATGGCCAAAAGGATTTAATTAGAATTAGTAATGATTTTAAATATGTCCATGTATTCAAAATACCATATATGATGTTTAGAAAAAGTTTTAGAAGCATTGGCATTTGTTAAATGTCAAAAATGAGAAACATTGCACTTTGACCCCTAAAGTCTATCAAAATTTGGCTGATGGCCCAAAAAGGTTTCTATGATGGGTTTAAATGATTTCTAAATATTATGGGTTTCTTAAAAGCATAAGTTAATTTTAAGGATCATTAGTTTGAGAAAATGTGTTAAAAGGAGAATTTGGACTTTGACCCGTAATTTTTGAGATATAGTAGTTTTGACCCCTTTTGGGACTTAAGTACGAACATTGATAACTTGATAAGGTTAATATGAATGATATTTTATGGAAGCCATGTTCATGTGATTTAACTGAAAATTATATGACTCGAGATAATTGTGCCAATTTACGGAATTAAGGACCATGCATGCTTGATTTTGAATTATGAAAATGATGATCTCTAGTATGTTGTATATATCCTATTGAGCATATACATTAGCTGAGTCCGGTCCTTGAATTCTAGCATACTGGGTAGGAGCATATTTATTATTATAAGATGTTAATTGAGGATATGCTTATGGATATATGCAAAGAATGTGATGCAAGCTTATGTGATCAAAGAATGTGATGCATGCTTATGCCTGAGGAGATGCTTGTTTTGCAAGTTATAGTAAAGAGTATAATTTTGAATATAGCATGAAAACGTGTTTTAGAAAATCATGGGACCATATTGATACATTTATTGTTATGGAGATGTTTTATGTGCTCAAGTTTAAGAGATTTATTAGAAATATGTGATTTAGCAAGTTTACTAAAATTATCGAACGCATTTTATGGATTTACAATATTGCCATATTTTCAAGAGATATCAGAAAGCTTTTAAAATATCAAAGAAATTTATTATGGGTGAATATAGAGCAAAGAATGATCTAGCATTTTTGAAATACATATGTTATGATGATTTCATAATTTTCATGACTTTGATTCATATTGGTTTTAAAGTATGATATTTGAGTTTTCTAGTTTTGCAAAATATGAATGCTTGAGAAATGAGATTTTAGAAATTCAGTTTTATGATACTCAGAGGTATGGAATTTAGAATGATTCATTGCAACTATTAAATACATATTCTGTGGGCTTAAAATCAGAATACCTGTAAACGGGTGATCCCTTGGGCATGGTTTCATAGTCACAGTTATGCCCCTCCATAGGAGATGCATTTCAATTCAGTCAACCAATCTTACCATTTTGTGGGTAAATGTGTCGTCCATTTGTTTATTTTCTTGGACCATCCCTTTGCATCCCCTGTCACTAGTTTATGGTTCTCCACTGCTACTTCTTTTGCTGATGACTTCACCTTCGAGCGTGCACATCTGCGTATGGAGCAGTTCCCTCGTGGCTGCCCTGCCACCTCAGCCATTCTTGACTTCCTTATTTACATGCCCCAATCACCCCCTCGTCCTACTGAACCATGGTCAAACCCATCAGAGGAGTCACCCTCCCAACACTCTTCAGTGACTCTACCCCCATGGCCCCTATGGATGTAGGAGGTGACAGCGATAGAGAGGCTACTGTCACATAGCCATTGAAAGGAGTTGAGTGCATTCATAAAGAGAGCTACCTATCTTCACCAAGGAGCCTATCTCCATCTTGCTGGCCGTCTTGCCATGCCCAATGATATTGCTCGTGTGATTAGCTATCTTCATCCTTCTCGGGAGCGCCATTAGTAGGTATTGATGGTGGACCTCTTGGAGCACTTGTGCATATCGTGGAGAGGGTTGCCTTCTTTTGATATTTTTGTTAGATGCTATCTATTCTAGGCGCGTCCCAGTAGGAGTGGAAGGAAGAAAGGTTTTTAGTAGGCTGCTATTAGTTATAATGTGGAATGATTAATACTTATGCTATATGTGTGTGTGTGTGTGTGTGTGTGTGTGTGATTTTGTTTATGAGATTGTTGTGCTTGTATCTTGCGTATGCCCATGAAATGTTTTTATTATTCCTACATGTATATACGAAATGAATGATGAGTTTTGTAAAACCCTAATAATTGACTCAACATGCCTTGGACGTATTTCAGTTGATTATTAGATATTACTCTTTGCTTTCAGTTTTTTTTTCTTTGGAAGTACTTAGTGAAAATATGAGCCAATTTTTTCTTTTTTGAAAAACATAAACAAAACGTGAGCTATGCATCACATAAGCAATTGTCAATGTAAAGCATAGTGATAAAAAGAAATCATAAAATAGAAACATCAAATAGGCTCCATAAGATAAACAACCATCAGCACACCATAGTTAAATAGATAATATCCCACCTATGAAAGGTAAGTTAGGTTCAGTACAACATGGAAATACAAATACATCAGGAAAGGAAAATACAATGGAAAACATGCCTACCTAGTGCACCTAAGGTAGATAACCTCTAAAACAAAAGAAGGTTATCCTAAACTAGTAGTGGTGTGTGCACTAAAAACCTTCCAAGATATCTACCACTGCGGGCCCGAGAAGGGTGGAACATAGCCGATCCATAGGCAAAGACCGTTGGGAGTGGGCTCACGAAGTGGCTGAACATGGGCTCCACACCGAGGCACATAACTGGCCTTCATGCCAACCTCAGCTGGATGACTGTCTCCTCGCTACCATCCCTCATCTGTGTGGGAGTAAGGGCAGAACTCTCAGAATACATGTAGGTAGGCGAGTCCTCCAACGGGTCAGTCTCTAAATGCCTTGAGCGGGGGACATAGTCCAAAAAATTGCGAGTGGCAGATGTAGGGGTGTACATACGAAGGATCCTCTCATTGTGCGTACACGCACACTCAAAAACCATATCGTCACCGTACAGGGAAGTCGGAGAGAAACGGTAGCTAGATACGAGGTGTGCAAATGGTCGTCCCACAAACATGAAGACTCGGACGGAAAAGCATCCCTCAAAATGGGAAGACTGATAGTCGGGGTTGAAGTGAACCTTCCAGGTGGGGGTGTCAATGAAGAGAACGAACATCGCCATCGGAATCTGAAGACGTAACGGAAAGAAAAAGAGAGAAGGAATGAGAATCTTACTAAAGAATCTTAGTAGGGTATCCTCCTATCTAAGTGACATTATCAACGTCCCCCATGAACCTCGGGCTTTTTATGAAATAGTGGGCATACAACGATTCATTTATTAAGTTCTAAAACATCAATTACCGTGGCCCATTCATTTTATCATGAGTCTTGTAATGAATGCATCATACTTTTTATGATATGCATGTCAATACTTTATGCAACGTTTAACTTTAAGGCATACATCTAACTTCAAAGCAAACATGATGTGCATAGAACATGGTTCATGAATGACATTCCTTGCTTCTTTAGGTGACTTAAGCTAGTTCTTTTTCATTCTTGGGGTCACCCTAATACTCCTCCCTTTTGAGAGTACTTCTAGGTTATGAGCTCATACCTCACTAGTCGTCACTTGCATTTACTTATCCCTTTTGACAAGTTAAAGTCCCAACTTAATAAGTACGGGTTAGGGGGCAAGAATCACCTTTTCATCACCTATAGTTTGATGAGTCCAAAGGATCATTTACTCATGTTTTAAGTCACTTTAAGTCTTAGCATGTTATAATAAGATGCAACACATAACACATAAATGTCATAATTCTTCATGTATTTCTAGCATATGCATCTCTAACGTTCCAAATGAAACCATAACATGCAAATGATGAATCCTACCTCTAGAGATTAATATCTCACATAGCATCAAATATCACATGAATTCATCAACTCAAATTATCAACACATAAACATTCCCTTAAATGGCCAAACCCCTAAATCGGGTAACTCAATTGTCAAATTATTTTCTTATGCATCTAAAGGATTGATTGTCATCATTACCACTAAACCTCAAGAACATCATTGATCGAAGTTGGACAACATAGGCAGTAAATACATTTCTATGATTTATGGTGTTCTAGAAGTTGTGTTTTATGCCCTTTCTCGTTACCGGCTTCTCCTATGATGCTAAAATTAATTCCTAAACCATTTACGAGTCATTCTCTCTCAAGTAAACATGGTATAACATGATTTTACAAACATTCAAGGTGCTGGAACAGCATTTATAAATTCAATTCCGTAGGGGTTCTAGAAGTCACATTTTTACGATTTTCTAGTTACTAGTTTCTCTTTTAGTGTCAAGGATCAATCTTATACCAAATGTTACCAATTTTTTCATGATCAAACAATGCCAAACAAAATTCCATCGTAATAAACAGTTCTGGCAGTGGCTAAAATTGAATGGTCAAGGACATGCAAAATCCTAACTTTACGGTCTTTCTAGAAAGCTAGTTTCTTTCTTAACATGCATAGAATGGTTCCTACATCGATAATTATAATTTTACATATTCTAACACATCAAAATAGCATCATACGGTAGCAAACTTGCCAATGTAGTAACCAAAAAGTATCAAGTCCCATGAGTACAATATAAGGCATTCCTAGTAACTAAACTTCATACTTAAACAACTTCTAAATCAAGAGATATAATGAATATGTTAGACAAGGAAAAGTAGACATAAATGCAAGTCCAATTCTTTATTTTAGTGCTCTAGGCCCCTTAGAGTATTCACTCTAAATCAACAATCAACTTTAAGGTTGAAATAGGTAGGCTTTGAGTTAATTAATTAGGTGATATGAAAATGCAAGCTCTCGTTTTAATCTTTAGGTTTTTAGGTGATGGCTTGAAAGTAAACATGCTAGGCAAGAACTGTAAATATGAAATGCAAGTTCATTCTTATCTTTAAGCTTTAGATGATAACTTGGAAGTAAATATGATATGCAAATTTTAGTGCTCTAGGCCCCTTAGAGTATTCACTCTAAATCAATAATCAACTTTAAGGTTGAAATAGGTGGGCTTTGAGATTAATTAGTTAGGTGATAGCAAAGGAATATAAACATGAATGTAATGTGCTACCTAGCATTTTCATCTAGCTCTATAAAAAAAGAACTCAAGCTCTAGAGGTCCCATTGTAATGAACTCATAGTCATTGTCTAGAAACTCTCATCATTAAGCTATCATGAGAAACCATCAAAACCTTCATAGCCGAAATGCATAAGGAAGGAAAAGGAGGAAATCGAAATGGTAAAGCATCAAAACATCATTTTAAATCAAGAATAAAGCTTAACAAAGTAAGGAAATAATTTTCAAAATAACTTCCTACCAAAGTTATGTTTTCTTGGGGATGAAAAAGACTTGATCTTGAGAGAAGGATGAGAGAAAAATCTTCTTTGGAATGGAGAGGAAGATTCGGCCAAGGGGAAAAAGGAAGAAAGAAAGTTGTGTTTCTTGAGTTTGATCTTTGGAATGGTAAGGCCAAGTGTTTAGAGGGTGGCATATAGTTGAGAGGTGGTGGTTCTTTATGAGTGAGAAGGAGATGAAGAAGAAGATGGAAGAACTCTTTGAACTCCTAAGAGAAAATGAGATAAACTCAAGAATGCTCTTTGAAACTCACTCTTAGCAATTGCTCAAAATGTGACCAAGTTCTTCCAAGCATAGTATTTATAGAAAAACAAACTCAAGGGTGAATGAATGGAGGGGAAGGCCGCGGCATTTTGGAGGGAGGGAGGAAGGAAAATATCTCATTAGTTAGTCATTCAAAGGCATGGTGGAGTATGACTCAAAGCATGGCCTTAAGCATGGTCCTAAGCATGGCTCTTTCAGTGTTTGAATTCCAACATGTGATGGATTTATGGAGGAGGGTATGGCCAATTCTTATGGGAGGTTTAGGGAGAATATTTTGCCATTTCATTTGTGTTATGACTTAGTTTAGGGAATGGGTTTGATTAGGCAATTGATTAGGAGTTTGTAAGTAAGTGTTTAGATAAGGTAATGGATAATTAAGGATGTCAAGACATGATTAGGGAGTGTTCTTGCTTCATTAGAGAGATTAAAACTCATTTCATAGTGTAAACAATTGTGAACACAATTCCTTGATTTAAGGAATTGGAGAGAGAAAATACTATTCAAGATTCCATGACATGAAATCTTAACATAAGATAGGAATTTAAGTTTATTTAAGCAATCTTAGGTTCTAATTAACCTTAATAAATTATTTTAGCTCTAGATTAATTACTGATTATAATTAATCTTCAATTAAAGCATAATATTGCTTAGGTTTCTTTAATTATATCATTAGGTCTGAAATGCACTATGTAGGGGCAAAATCGTAATTTTTTCAAAAACTGCCCGGGACCTTCAAGACTTAAACAAACCTCGAATATGCCTTGAAAACATAGTTTTAGACTTCCAGACAAGATCTGGGTCAAATCAGAATTTAAAACCGTACTTAATCATAGCAAGGGTATTTTGGTCATTTTTTCATAGAAACCCTAGAAAATGAGATTTTTTTGCTCTATTAACATTCACTCACATATAATCCCCTTTTGATATTTCAACAATCCTTTGAGGATGGTCGGGCCGGCTATCCTCATCTTTCTAGTAAAAATGACCTCATGGGTCATTTTGGTCATTTGCACGCTTAGAGAAAATTAGGACGTTACAAGTTTTTATTTATTACACGCAACTCACGTTTTGTTTTTAAGTTCAAAGGAAAAAAAATTATCCATATTTTTGCTAAGTATTTTTCATAGTTAAAGACAAGAACTGAAACAAAAGAGTATATTCTAATAAATTAACTCAAATACGTCCTAAGCGTGTTGGATTAAATATTAGGATATTACACCTAGCTAAGGTATTCGTATTGACATGGTGCACTAAAAAAAAAGTCATCTTCATGTACGTTTAATCATCTATTAAATAAATACTTGTCTTTAAATAATTAAATACTTAAATCCATATGTTTCTATAAACCTAATTATTCAAAATAACTAAAATCCATTAAATGAATAATACATGACTCGTAAAAGTAATCTAAATTAACATGCTATGACTTAAATAAATTAAATTCTACCTGTTTAGCTAGTCCGTGAATCATGCATACATAATATTAGGGCACTCCAAAAAAATATATTAAAATAGTCTTAAAAACTAACTGGCCTCACTATGAAGTAAAGCTCACCACTAGAATTTGTCAACCACTATTGAGAAAGAGTATGAGTAACATTTATTTCAACAACTAGATTTGAAAAGAGGAGGATGGGGTGAGTCATTGAACTTTGTGAGTAGAAAATCACTGACAGCTCACATAAGAAAAACAAGAATGATACATACATACAATAAATGCAGCATTCACAAAATCTTTTTTATACATAATAATAATAGTATTAATATAATTATCTGTTTCACTTTCTAAAGCATTTTTATAATCAAAATCTGAGGAAATTATAGATGGACAAATATCGTATCATAATGATATCACATCATCTTGTGCTTATCATATTTGGAACTCCTCAGCAAGGAGATAGCAAGCATTGTGACCTACTATAAAATTAACAATTTATAAAAGCAAGTGGCAACAATATATGCAGTACAAGGCAGAACTTGGGTCATCTCACGTAGGTATCAATAACTACTAGACTAAGTGAATAAGGAGGTTTCCAAATGCATTCAACAAAAATAAAACCAAAAGCTAACAAAGTAAGAGCTAAGAAATAATAAAGACTCTAGCATAAGTACCTCCCAAAGCCTAGGATTTATTCATCCTTAACACAGAATTTATCAAACATGTAGTGGGTGAATTGTTCAAGTTAATTGTTTAGTCAAACAACTAACTTAGCTAATTAACTTAGTAAATCACATGATCATGCAATTAACGAAGCATTAGCTAATATACAGGTTTGAATTAGTGAGATATCAAAAAAATAAAAAATAAAAAAACAAAAGTGCACTCTAACTCAAACATTATGTAATATTCTAGGTTTAAGTGCCCTTAAGAAGGGCTCCCTGAATCCCCTTGGTAGATTCTATAGACGCACTTTTCTTGTTCACATGAATGTGCAATTTTTCGCATATCAGTGCAATGAGTTTTTCCCAATTGTCCTCCTCAAGTTTGAGTAAGCTATAGATTTTAGCCTATTTTCGTAACCACATTTTTACTGTATGGTTGCTAATAAGTATGCATTTCTATACATATTTTATACATTATTCTTAATGTTCTAACTCTCTTTTATGCTTAATTGTCTGCATTTGCATCATATTTGAGTTTCGACATTGATTTGAGTATTAATGAGAATTTTCTACATAATTGTGCTTCTGGCACCCTTTTTTGTCACTTAAATAGAGTTGTAGACCTATAAAACTTACGCTCTTTAGCTCTTAGGAAAGCTAAGAGGATTATTTAAAATTTTGATGAAGAGCTCAAAAGCTAGATCGGAAGTCTAGCTAATCAAAATAAGCCTAAAAGTCTGAATTGAGCTATTGAATTTTTAGATTTGGCATGCTTTAATAATCAAGATATGTCTCCCGCATTTGAAGTCCAAATGAGGCAAATAAGGTTTCCATTTTTAAGAGAAGAAAAATATCTACAACTTTCATGAAGATATAAAGAGCTAATTTGGTTGTTTCAGGGGTCAAATATTGAGAAACCTCGTTGTAGCGAGCCTGGGTTATTGCAGTAACCCCTAGTGCTACTATTTCCAAGTTTTGGTTCAGACATGCTCATTGTAGTGAGCAAGAGTCATTATAGTGAGCTCCCAAAGATCTATGACTCTGTTATACACATTTTAATGAGTTTTAGGGTCTTTAAATGATCTCCAAACCCTTTGAATAAAAAGACATGACCCTTTTCCTCAAATCAGCTTAGGTTAGATGTCATGACCTGGTCTGGGAACGTGACCGGCATGTGAGAAATCTCATTCTCACGTAAGTCTCGTGACCTAATAACTGTTTCTACATGTATGCTCTGTTTATAAAAACCAGGAAATTTCTCTTTTTCTACATATAAATCACCTCTTCTTTAAATCAAAATAAACAAAATAATCAAATAGTTAAGTCTAATGATTCATAATCTGTCTCTAAAGTCTGAAATCATAATACATTATAAAACTAGCTCTGTTTCAAAATGTCCATGAAATTAATACAAATATGCCTTTAAATACAAAATATGACTATATCATCATAGTATGCTAATTGCAAAATATGATCTAAGGTCCTGGATCCTGCCTGCATCTACACTGAAGTACTCTAAATCAAAATGATAGCAAGACTCACCAACTAAGGCCTAGTACGGCTAGGAGAAAGGGGGTTGAAGAGACTTCATAGCAACTGTTCTATCTGTAAAAATGGGAAAAAAAAAAGAGGGGTGAGTTTTGTTACCAAAACTCAGTGAGTGAATCCTCACCTAAAACCCCCTTCCATGGGACACCCAGAATAATGCATAAAATCATAATAACGTCATTAATACTCAAAAGTATTCACTTATGTATATATCTATTCATTCCAATTATCATGTGTCAACCCAAAACAATTTTCTTATCTTACTTTCATACCTGAAATTATACAAGCTCATAGTATAATAGCTCCTAGAGAAATAGTAATCTCTACTCTGTGGGTACCCAGTTCCTCGTGAACCGCGTCCCTTGTAGACTAATCTCAAACTCTGAATATGAATCTCTATATAATCTCTATAATCTCTGGCCCGGGCAACATGGTACCAAGGTTAATGGATTAACTACTGTTAACACAGCCTATTTCTCTATAGCTACCTTCTGGCTTAATTAAATAAATCTATTTATATCTAGAAATCCCTAAAACCTTTGAATTCTCTATGAGCTCTGAATCCCTATAACTCCTAACAGTTTGACCTTAGCATAACTGTGACTATGAAATCATACATGATGATTTCAAGTCCCCAGAATATGTATCCGCTAACTGTTCTGAATCATGCAAAGATCCATACTCTAAAATCCTTTTATGTCTGAATTTCTAGATTATTCTTTATCAACAATAAACTTGTCGTACTCTAAGAATCCATCTAATTCTAACAGTCTGACCTTAGCATAACCGTGGTTACGGAATCATGTCCAAGGGATCACCTTATGTAGACATTTATGATTCCATACCTCCACAGAGTATATAGCCATCAACTGTTTTGAATCTTATCAAGATTCAAGCTCTAAAGCCTTTTGATTAATTATCTAAAACATATCTCAACTATCAAGCCTTTCATAATTAGAAAAATCAATATCATGCTTCAAAATAGCCCAGCTTGCAATCAAATTCCAGTTTCTTCTCTAAATTGTATAGCTAGGTATAAAACCATTTCATATACGTAAATCAGTGTCATAATCCATTAAAACAACCATAAAGGTCTCTAATAATCACATATATCCTCAATTCTTCATAAAATCAATATAACAAATATGGTCCCATGAGTTTTATCAAAACAGTTTTATGCTCTAAAACCAAGAGTTCTAAAACATATAAATCAACAGAAATCTCAAACTTCTTTGCAGAAAGCTCTAAACTTAAGCAGTAAATGATATCTTTATGAAAATAACTCTAATGCATAACATAGAGATCACATATGCGAATCCACTCACCTGGAGGGATAGCATCCACATCAACAGGACACTTGGAAGTAGAAACGATAGCAATATCTTACCTAGATGCACCAGAGCACTAAATCATCCTTTAGATAGGCTATCCTCACCCTATTCCTGGTGAAGGAACTTCATGACACAAAACCCATGGAAGCACTCTAAGAACCTTAGAGAATCAAAGAAAAAAAGGCAAAACCAAGAGAACAACATACCTTAAAGCCTTGGAGGACGAAGATTCCAAGCTATACTTGAAGAAATTGGAAGAAAATGGAGTTTCTGGGGGAAAACCATGTTTTCTAGGTGAGAGCTCGAGATTGGGGGTGAGAATGGGTGTGTGGAGTATTCTGGACCCTGAAATGGGGTTTTTATAGATCTGTTGATCACTGCAGTGCTCACCCGAGAGTCTAGAAATGTCCCTTACACCGCCTTACTGTTCTGTTGACTGCTGCAACGCTAATGACTATTGCAGCAGTCTCCAGAATACACTCCAGAATGCACTTATTTACATTTACTAATTTTAAGTTAATGGAGGACATTAACTTTAAAACATAAATGTAAATAAGGAAATACCTCCCATTTATATTCAAATAAAATATCAAAAAAATCAAAATGCCAACAAATCAAAATCCAAATTTTGGGTTTTAGTTCAAATTCAAGAATTCTCATGATTTTATAAACTCTTAAGATAAAAATAAAATATTCAAAGGTTTCATAAAATTCATTAAAAATCACTCTTCAACTCATTTTCTCTAGGGAATCATTACCGGGACTTTTAATCCCAAGATTATGACTCTATCATGGAGCTCTCCAAGGATATGTAGGGTCTAGACGTAGTGAAATCCAGGACCCGATCGATAGGTAAAGGTGATTGGCACTGTTTCTAGTTCGAAAAAAAAATTTCTAAGCTTTTAATTTAAAACCTGGGATATTACATTGGAGTAGTTTTAGGCTCTTCTTCGCTTTTCCACATCTCCTTATCTCTTTTTTCTTCCTCCACCCTTTTGTTTTCCTCTTCTTCACCCATCTTCTTCCTCACTCACTCTTTTCTTCTATTAGATTAGGTGTTATTTTCTATTTTTATTGTAGTTTCTCCATGGAGGAGTATGTTTGTAACTAGCATCAAGGATTCTCCAGGTCCCAAGGGTTTGTCTTGAGCCTTGCATATTCAATGAGCACATGATTTGGTTTCTTGATAGTCCTTGTCTTATATTCCTTCCATTCCTCATGTGTTTATATTGATTAATTGATTGATTATGATATGTGAATGTATGAGTATGTGGTTGGAATGAATGTTAATTTTGTATGCTAATTCATGATTATGGGTTGGATACATAATTAGGATTGTTGACTAGGCATGAATTGGTTGATTGATTAATGAATGCTTAGTTAGCTTAGAAAATTGTGATTAATTATTGATTAAGGTTAAAGTAATGTAATTGGTACTCAAGTTAGTGTATGCATTTAAGGATTGAGATATCAGTTATTTAGGTATTGTATGCTAGCCAAATGCATAGTGATTGATTGATTACTAAGTGAATTATGGTGCCAAGGTTGTATGATTGCATAATTCTAGGCACAAGTTAGTCACTTACTATATGCTTGATAAAATGTATGTGTCAAGAATAGATGGATTCTAGGCTTAGGAAATCCTTATGCTAGTGATTTAGTTAATTGTTAGTTATTTCTTTGTTTTAGTTTATATTCTATTTTTGTCTTATGCTCTCAATGAAAAACCCCTTATTGCATAGTTTATTATTTCACTAATATCATTGGGAGATGACCTGGGTTACGCATCATTATACTATGTTTTGTTATAATTCAGTTTTAAATAAACTTGTTAATTTTTTAAAGCTAGAGACACATCACTCTAGTCCTTACCAAATTTTGGCATCATTGCTGGAGATATTGGTATGAATAAGCTTGTATATACCTATACATTATTGAGCATCTACACATTCATCATATTTTTCACTTTTTTTTATCATTTATGGTGTTTTGGTGCTAAAAATAGGTGATGTCCTATTTTGAATCATCTAAGTTTGCCACGGAACTTGGTATCCCAAATACTTTGGGCATTCTAAACAAGGCTCACTTCAGTGAGTGTAACACCTTCCCAAGTACAACATTATCCTTAAACCATGACATTAGATCTAGGAGTTATTACTTATAAATTAATGGACTTTACTTAAGTATCTACAACATATTCAATCGATTTGTGCAGTAATCTAATTTGTAGTTCTACTAAAATATATAAAAAGGAAACAAAATATTTATTGAATACAAATTCAAACACAAGAAAAAGCTCTTCTATGAGCCTTAATGTACATATGTCTTCTTATACATTTACAAACATATATAGATTAAAACTGATAAGGGACTTCAACTATCGAGTTACTACAAATCGGACTTTTCCATGGTAGCAGCCTCATTGTTCTCTTGAGCAATCTAAAGACGACACGGGAACATAAAAATATAGAGGTGAGAATTGTGAAATTCTCAGTAGGGCATCCCCAATTACACAATAATCAATGTCATTGTCATCATCCTAGCCCCTTTAGTATATTAAGAAAAATATGATCATACAACATATATCAAATATTTATTTTAAAGTTCAAAATAATCCTTCTGAAATGGGTTTCTTTTAGTATTCAATCACTTAATTATCATATATTATATTGCCCAAGCTCACAGTAAATCATCATGGGCAAATAATTCAATATAATATGAGTATGCATATGATAAATACAATGACTATCTTTACTCAGGTAGTGATCTTATCTTCATGTGCCCTTAATATGTTGAAGGGGATCTCATATATATCTTTCTTATCTTAATGTGCCCTTGGTATGTCGAAGGAAATCTCATCTTTTACATGCCCTTGACATAAGTGGCGTTGCCCACACTATGGTAATAGACTATTTATCAGGACTGAGCTCATTCATATATATGATTATCAGATTTACTTTCTCTAATTCTCACATGGTATGATTTTGTCATGACCCGATTTAGGCTCATGACCAGCACGCGAGAAATCTCATCCCCACGTAAGCTTTATGACCTGTGTACTGCTCTATATGCATATTCTAACAGGAAAGATCCATTTAAAATAGAATTCCAACATGCAAATCACTTGTTCTCTGAAATCAAGATAATTATATTTGAAATCTCATGATCAATATCTAAAGTCTGTGGTCATAGCATCATCATATATGAAATACCAAAGTATCAAACTACTCATATCCAACTTGTTCAGAAATAACCAAATTCTTTAAATACAATTATAATACGATCAAAATATGCAAAATGCAATATAGTCTCTATATGGTTTAGGACTCCTGCCTGCATTGACATTGGAGCACTCTAAACTAAATCAAGATTGCTTTACTCAAGTGAAGCTCACCAACTGAATCTCTATTGCTGCTGGGAGGTAGAAGGCTGGAAAGAATCCGTAGCAGCTGCTGTATCTGTAGATAGGAGAGGAAATAGATGGGTGAGTTTTTATACAAAAACTCAGTGAGTGAAATTCTCACCTGAAACCCCCATCATGGGACATCAAGAAAGCAATGCAATAAGAGCCATATTAACAATAATAATGATAGTAATAATGATAATAACGTTCTAAAACATTTCATACTTTTATTCACAATTATCTTTATATCAATCTTGCAGCACCCTAATAAAGAAATAGAAATCTTTACATAAAACTTTACCAATATGTCTGAGCGTTATGTATCGCCGTCCCCAGTGTATCATCAAATTCTCTTACTATAGGTCTTAGGTCACAACTAGGCGCTACGTGTCATCATCCCCAATGTAGTGAGGATTTCTCTGTTTACTCTAGCCCAGGATTGCTTGGTACCAAGGTTAACAGATTAACTGCCATTAACATACAGCCTATTTCTCTATTGCTACTGTCAGCTCAACCAAAACCTCATTCCTCTATATTTCATAAAGGCTTCTAACCTAAGGTTCAAAGTTTCATCATATATAACATGTCATTCTAGAAATCATATTATCATTTTAACCTTTCTAAACACTTGTAATCAGAATCCAACTCTTTATAAACACATTTAAATAACAATGGTCCAATGGTTTTCATAAATCATATACTTCATGCCATTTGAAAACCGCATTCTCATAAGCTTGATAAATCAATAGAAATCTCTAATTTCTTTGCAAAAATTCCTAAAATCATATTATAAAACATATTTTTATGAAAATAACTCTAATGCTCAACATAGAGATCATAGGTTTGAATCCACTCACCTGGAGTACTAGAATAATCAGGATTGACACCAATAGAAGCTTGGGAGACAGAAATGATACCACTATCTACCAGTAAAGCAATAAAACTCTAGATTAATCTCAAAATAACTCTATTTTAACCCCCATCAATGGTGAAAGAACCTGATGACCCAAGAACAGGGAGGAACTCAAGATCAAACCCTAAGAACAAGGAAGAATAGAGGAAATAGGAAGCAAAACTAGTATAATATCTTACCTTTAAGCCTTGGAAGTGAAAGATTGGTGTTAAATTGATAAAAATTGGGCGAGAGAGAGGTGAAAGACGAGGGTTCTTTGAGTTTTAGGGTGAGGGTCATGTTTTTGTATTCTGAAAATCGAAATAGGTGTTTTTATAATTCTAGTGACCATTGTAGCACTCACCGGAGAGCATAAAAATCATCTTTTATACTGCCTTACAATTCCCTGACTGCTGCAACGCTCTCAAAAACACTGTCCAGGAGCACTTATTTACATTTATTAGTTTTAAGTTAATGTCCTCATTTGGATTCAAATAACTTTAAGTTAACGTTTCCATTAATTTTAAAACATAAATATAAATAAGGAAATACCCCATTTGGATTCAAATAACATATCAGAAAAATCAAAATCCCAACAATTCAGAATCCAAGTTTTGGATTTTAGTTCAAATTCGAGAATTTTTGAGATTTTCTAAACTTGTGGGCTACAAACGAAGAGTCTAAACGCTCCATAAAAATTCGTTAAAAATCATCCTTCAATTTATTTTCTTCTTTGGAACAATTACTGTGACTTTTAATCCCAAGAATATGGTTCTATCATATAGCCCTCTAAGGACGTGTATGATCCAAACTTAGTGAAATTCAGGACTCGGATTTGTCTAACGACATGTGTATAACTCTAAGCTCTCCTAGGTAATAGTAATACCTAGGGTATTACAGATTCCTAGTTAGGTTTACTTTTCTTGACTCATTGTCAAAGGAGATCTCTTATCCATTTTGAATACCTTAACAACTCATGTTTCATGTCCCATGTTCTATGCACAAGTATCATAAACATATATGTATAGCATCTAGTGTACCATGCATACATATTTCTCTTAATCACTATTCATAATCTTAATCTTCTCTTCATATAGGAGCAATGGTTATCAGCATTCGTAGTTACATGTTCATAACACCATCACTAAGTTCATATAGTATACAAGACATTAAATCATTAACATTTCATCATAGTTTCAGCTAATTGGCATGCTATCTAGAATTTTAGCTTTGAAGAAAATTTTAGTTAAATTACTAAACATCATGAATGCAGGGTGAAATAATTTTTAGAGATAATTCAATATGTTCATGAGATCCTATAAAAATTTCAGGTGAAAATAAAATCTCTAGCTGTATTAACAAAATTATACAAATTATGTGGTCAAAAATCACCTAGTTGCAGCCAATAGTTAGATTTCTCAACTTTGTTACTATAAATAATGAACTCAATAAATTCTATAAAAATTCAGGATTGGACTCAAAGTGTCCACAAAACTTGTAAAAAATCAAGTTAAAATTCGATCATTTGGTATAGTGAAAAAATTAGACAAAATTAGTACTTTAGAGTTGGCTATTTAGGTAGAAACCTTGATCACCTATTTTTCTGAATTTTTAAAATAGTAAAGTATTCAAATGAACTCAATAAAAATATCTGGGAGTTACTTTATATGTTAACTTCGTCATATAAAAATCTAGTTGAAAAATATATCTCCTACTAAGTGAGAAAAATTATGTAAGATAACCTATTTGCTTAACATCCGAGTTTCCAACAATATAACTTACAACTTCTTTTAACAAAAAGGATTTTCTAATAACAAATTAATCTACCTATGCAAGCACATCAACATCTATGTGTAATCATCTAGTAAAACTAAAAATTCAAGCTCAAATATTTAGATAATTTTCAGAACCAGTTTTGAAAAAAAAAAAAAGGCTCAAAAGAACCTTACTTTTTGCTAGAAGATCTTTGCTCTTGTCTTGGATCTTGCAAGTGTTTCTACACCCAAATTAAACTCAAAATCAGCTAAACCCTCTTCTTAGGCAGTGATATAGAAGCTCCTCTTTGATGGTAAAGTGAGATAAAAATCCTTTTTTGTTAGAGTAAGATAGGAAGATTTCAAGAGATATCTTAGGTCCTGTGTTTAAATCATTGATATTTGGTGTAATGGAATGAAGTTTACAAGATAATTCATAGGGTTTGGCAAGGAAGAAATATGGAGGGGCCATAAGGAAGAAGAAGACCAAAATTTTACGGAAAAGGGGTGAGAAAATGTGATTTGTGTTGTTAATATAAAATGTGTAAAACTTCTCACCACAAAAAATATAACTTTGTAATCAAAATTAAGATTTTTATGTGGCTATTATAAAATCTTGAAAAAATGTGAGATGTGGCCATTGCCTAGCCATATGCTTGTAAGAAGCTTGCTTTCTAAGCTTCATACAGTATAAGAAACCACACACTAAAATTTTACTGAATAAGTGAGATATTGGTTCTCAAGTGAAATTAAAATTAATGAAAAGCCAAGATTAAAACTTACTTGAATTTTAATCTATGCTATCCACTTGGCTCAACATGAGTGGCTCACTTAAATTTATTGAGCAAGTTGCTTTTTTGGGGTTAAAATTGAATACTGATATTCTACCGAATATGTATAATATCCCTACCAAGAATCAAAAAACACTGTTCATTTTTTTCGTACTCTTCCGTTAGTCATTTCTCAATATGACTATATCAAAATTTTGAAACTATCATTAATAAAGTCTAAATAAATTTTTAGAATAATTTTGGGGTTTTATAGTGAGCCCACCTTGTTTTTGCCAAATTCTACCATTTAGGCCACTTTTTCAATTTATTTTGATTTTATTTACATTTTTTCATATTTTTATGCTTGTCTTTTCTTTTTTTTTTTTTTTGCCTCTCATCACCGACCAATATTTTGCATAGTTTTTTATTGGTTGTTTTAAGTCATTTTAGGGTAGCTTTTAGTTTAGTATAAACATCCAAATAAAAGAAATTTAGACATAAACAAATCTAAAGCTCTTACACATCCATGAGAAATGAATTAATGGGTAATGCCAGAGTCTTACAGTACAATCAAAATCGTACCATTAACCTGGCAAGGTAAGTGCTCATGACGTTCTTCGGACACTCGGCGCCAATGGATCCTAAGATGCCCGCTTGATGCCATCAATTCCCAACATGCTTAAGAAAGATAGTCAGTTCAATCCCTAAGCTCTATGAGAATTGAACTGATTTGCTACCAAAATGTAATACTCTAATTTTTAACCCAATACAATTAAGTTGCATTACGATCAATTATCAGTTGTTATGCTTTTGTCTCGGGATTTAACCTTTTTCAAATATGAAAGTGAAGAACTTGAGCCTTGCGCGTGAGGGCATAATAACTAATTATACCGGTTAACCATGAACATAACAAATCGCATGAACACAAATAATCCTCCATACATATCCAAATAGTTTAATACATCACAACATAAGTTGAGCGTAGCACGTAATCATCATGTATATAATTAATCTATAATACAATCTCCATATACGAAATTTAAATAAGATCCTTAAGCAAACATAGTAATCTAGCCATTAAGAATCCGGTCACTACCATATACATGTACTATGACCATAGTCTTAACATAATTCTAAGCCTAATGTAAACTGACACTGCTGAACAAAAAGGGGTTCTATAAGCGGTAGGGGGTAGGTGACACACGTCCAATGAGCTTGATTCGTAGGGGCAACAACTTCTACATGCGCTCTGATTCGCTATTTTGGCACCGACCACCTCTGAAGATGGCAAAGAAGCAGGGGTGAGATATCATCAATT
Source organism: Dalbergia cochinchinensis (assembly GCA_031216125.1). NCBI lineage: Eukaryota > Viridiplantae > Streptophyta > Magnoliopsida > Fabales > Fabaceae > Dalbergia > Dalbergia cochinchinensis. The sequence continues at coordinate 17,866,509 of CM062375.1, read as the reverse complement.
TCTTAGTAAGGTTACAAAAATAACTTGGTGTTATCGTGGTCATCCTCATCCACTTTGGCTCATTATGAAAAAGCGGACAAAAATCAAGGATTCATTTTAAGGTTTAGAAAACATTTGATCCGAGTAAATTCCTTTTCTATTTGCATGGTCTTTATACATGAATGCAACAATACTTTTAATAGATGCTTGGTCAGACATAATCAAACGCTTAAGACATAAACTCATATAGATTACATAATCATCCCATAAACTAACTTTCTCGGCGACTTAAAATAATCCTTGCTCTGGATACTCTTGATCTTTCTTTCTTTTCTCTTCTCTTCTCTTCTCTTCTCTACCTCTCCTCAATAAAAGTCATGAGATTATAGCAACCAGTTGTCACCGGTATAAAAATAATAATAATAATTTTTTACTCTCAAAGAAAGGGGTACTGGATCATCTTCCTTTCCCAGTATATGACTAGAAGCTAGAAGGTCCTCTCTATGTATCTTAAGTACCACCGCATTAATCATATTCTTAATATATGCAATTATCCGTTCACTATTATAAATAATTCTAATCTTAAGGGAATATTTAGCAAAAAAGCTAAAATTATAATAAAATAAAAACATTAATGAATTATTTATAAATTTAAAAATAAGTATTACTTAAATATTTATTGTTTATTTATAGTTATTATAAATCATTATTAATTTTTATTCAAAATTATAATTTATTTTGATGTAGTCTATTAGTTACCTTAATTTTAATGATTATTTATTAATTTAATGAAATATTAAATTAAAATATAATACTATATATTTTAAATATTTGAATATTTTTTACTTATATTTTTCATCTTATACTATATTAAAAAATAAATTATATTAAAATTATAATTTTTATTAGTTATTTAAATTTAATGGGATAAAGCGCAATTTTTGAGGAAGAATATAATAGAATGCAATTTAACTAAACAATAATGGGGATGTGCTATTTACTTTAATATCTACTACATGAAGAAACCTTAGATGCTCTGGAAGTAAGAGATAAGATTTGTCATATTTTATTTTTTATTTGATATGTCAATTATTATATTAAAAATGATAAAAAACAATGAATTAATAATTACCTATAAAATTAATATTTTAATTGATAAATGGCAGAGTAAAATCTATTGCTTTGTTATCACCTAACTATTTTATACACAGCGGCGAATGAGTTCATTAACTAGACAGAAGTTACGATGTTAACTTGTGCATAAGATACAGACCGGCAATGAGCGAAAAGATAATCATATGTCACTCACCGATAGGGCTTTCACCCAGTCTTTTGTTCAAACTTGCCAACTCTGTTGTGAATCTTGTGCACTACTTCATCAATGTAACGAAAGTAAGCATGCCTCCGGCTCTTCTTCACCAGTAAAGCTCCGATGACAGCCCAAAACCCTATAATAAAGCCCAGCGCTACGACAAGGTAAAACAACCATTTCTCAAGCTTGTCCTCTTCGCCATTTTCATTGTCTTCTTGTGGGAAATCATCAGCAGGGGCAAGGCATTCATGTGGCAGTGGAGGCCCACAGAGAAATTTGTTACCGACATACAAGAATGGATCATCAAATCCCGAGAACTGATTTCCGCTTGGAATTGGTCCTGAAAGGTTGTTGTAGGACATATTCAAGTAGCTTAGAAAGGTTAAATCAATCATGCTGTCTGGAATTGTGCCTGAAATCTGGTTATGAGAGATATCAAAGGATTCTAGTGACTTCATATCCCCAATCTCTCCAGGGATTTCTCCTGAGAGATGATTGTATGATAGATTTAGGCCTTCCAGTGCCGTAAGCACAACTATTCCTTCAGGAATAGATCCACTCAAACTGTTGTTTGACAAGTCCAAGTTGCCTAGTAGTCTCAGATTTTTACCATAAAGAATTTCTTTTCCTTTCAATGTCTCCGTGAGCTCTTGTACATACCATAGTGAATCCTGAGATGGTGCTAAATCTGTTTCATTTGTTTTCTTTTCCAACACCATTCCTGTGAGGTTCGCAATGCAGTGAGGGATTGAGCCCGTTAACTTGTTGTTGGAAAGGTCCAAGATTTTCAGTACAGAGAGTTGGCATATTTGTGCAGGAATGTTTCCATGAAACTTGTTCTGGTGTAGCCTAAGAATTTGCATTGAGGAAAAAACGTCCCCAATCCATGAGGGTAAAATTCCTGATAGTTGGTTCTCTCCAAGATCTAACAGTACCAGCTGCTTCATTTCTCTCAAAAAGGATGGAAACTCCCCATGAAGACTGTTATTGCTCAAATGCAACCATTCCAAATTGGGAAGATTACCTAAGGAGCTTGGAATGACACCTGATAATTTATTGGATGAAATATAGATGTAAGTCAATTCTTGAGTAGCACTCCAGCAATCAGGAATCTCCCCTGATAAATTGTTCACTGAAAGGTCAAGCTTGAGCAATGAGTCTATTTTACACAATGAATTTGGAATGGAACCAGATAGATGGTTATATCCAAGAAGCAAGTTAGAAACATTAGGCAATCTTTCAGCAATATTTTGGGGAATTGACCCAGTGAAATGATTAACACCGAGATTTACATAGGAGAGTTGCTGAGGCCATCTTACTTCAAAGATTATGCCTTCCAATTGATTTGAAGCCACATCTATGTTTTGCAAGGTCAGAAGTTGACTAAAACTTTGGGGAATGTTACCATGCAATTTATTTTCATAAAGATAGAGGTCTATCAATTTTGAAAGTTGACCAAGATTTTCAGGAATTATACCACGCAGATTGTTTTCTGAAAGATCAAGATATTCTAGGCTTACAAGTTGCTCAAGGCTTCTAGGAATAATACCACTGAAGTTATTAGAGCCAAGAACTAAGTCCATTAGATTGACAAGTTGTCCAATGCTATTTGGAAGAGATCCCTGCAAATTGTTTCCTGAAAGCCACAAATACTCCAGATTGACAAGTTTTGTTATGTTACTAGGAAGCTCCCCAACCAAATGATTCTGAGAAATATCCAAGTAAGTGAGATTTTCAAGTTGTGCAATGGAGTCTGGAATAGTCCCATTCAAACGATTCTCATACAGCAATAGACGTCTCAAGTTTGACAACTTCCCAAGAGAGAAAGGTATAGAACCAAAGAATAAATTTGACTGTAGTCTAAGCACTACCAGATTTTCTAGTTGCCCTAACCATGCTGGCAAATGACCAGTAAACTCGTTGTTACTCAGATCCAGTTTCTCTAAATCAAACCTCGTGCACCCGGAATGTATGTCGCCTACAAATGCGTCTCCCTGAATCTTGTTTTCTGACAAATCTAATGTTTGAAGATAACAACAGTTTGCTAGAATTGAAGGTAGAGAACCCTCAATGCGACTTACATCATTGAGTGAAAGATTGAGGTGTTGGAGACTCTTCAACTCACTCAACCATGGTGGAACAGAATCAAGATTGTTCTGGGAAAGGTCAAGGATTGTCAAGGAAGTTAGATTCTGAAGAGCAGAAGGAAATGAACCACGAAGAGCATTACTTCTAAGATTCAAATAAGCAAGGTCAGAGCAGCCACCCAGCCAAAATGGAACAGACCTTAGGTTGTTATAAGAAAGATCAAGCACTGTAATGAAAGTCATGTTTTGGAAAGTTTCCAAAAATGGAGCTTCAATACCATTCTGGGAGAGATTAAGGAATTGAACTCCAGAAAGATTTGTTTCACTAACAAGTTGATTATGAATCCACAGCTCGTTTAAGCTGCAATTCGTCAAGTCTATTTCTAGCAAGGAAGGAGACATGTTTAGTACCTGCAACAAATTGTGTGCCTTTCCCAGATATACATAACTCATATAAAGGTATTGAAGTGATGGAAGTTGAGAAACCCAGTAGATATCATCAGCATACAAAGCATTCGAGCTTAGATCAAGAAGGAGCAATTTTTTGAGGTTTCCAAGATAGTTGGGGATCCTCCCACTAAAATGAGAATAAGAAAGAGAGAGAAATTGTAGCTTCTCCAATGACTTGATGAACAGTGGTATTGGATTAGCTTGAAAATTGTTTCCACTCAAGTCCAAATAAGTGAGGTATTTGAACTGCAACAGAGAAGGATCTATATGTTGAGATTCAAGCATGTATTTGGAGAAGGGACAGCTTGATTGGAAATATCCTTGGCCCCTGGATAGGAAGCATGGATTCCTGAGGTCAAGCTTGACAACATGTCCTGTGGTATTGCTGCAACCAACACCTTTCCATAGACAACAATCATTTCCTTCCCAAGAGGAAAGCCTAGATGATGGCTCTTTGAAGCTTCCTTTGAGCATAAGAAGAGCTTGCCTCTCCGTTTCCAAGCAGCCAACGTGCGCATGGCCACAGGAAGACAATTGTGCCAATGCAGTCAAAAAGAAAACAACGGCAAAAGCACTCGGGTAGATTGAGTATCCCATGTCTGCAGAACGACTGTATAACTCACAAACCAGCAAGGGCTATACAGGAGGATTGATGACTTATTTTTCATCAATTGTGGAAAAAAAAAAGTTACATGATCCGTCGATCTAAATAGCACAAACACTAGTACAATACTGGGCATGGCATAGGTGTGATATACGGAAGGTATTTGGTTTATAGTTTTCAGAATCGGACTGGTAATCGAGTAAGACAAGACACTGGATCATCAGTGACTAACCAGTTGAACCAGATGACATAATTTTACGTAACTAAATATGTAATATTTATATAAATAATGAAGCAAAATAACACAAATTTGAGGCTGACCTAGTGGTGACACAAGCAAAATGCTATGGGTCAGTTCATATGTGGGACCCAGCCAATTCGCTCCGATTATTGACCGATTTAGATACTTAACTGGTCCATTAAGTGTACCGAGCTGATCAGGTTCTTAAAACTATGATTTGGTTACATATGCGGTGTTCAATACTCATTCTGTTTGTTTATAAAAAAAAAAAAACTTGTTTCTTTTTATTGTTTGGGGGTACAAATGGTCAAAACTAATACAATATTAGTATAAAAAAATTCAGAACTAAATAACAGAGGGGCACCAATATTTCAAAGTTGCGATGTCATTGGGGACCCACTCCATTGCTACCGTTATTTAGTTATTGAAATTGGAAAGCGGCCAATGTTTTTGACTGGACGGGTGATATTTGTTCTCACCAAAAAGGTGAGAGAGAAGGTGAGATAAAAAAAATAAGAAAAAGAAAAGAAAAGAGAAAAAATCAAAGGAGAGAGAGGAAGTAACCCACGGGAGTTGAGTGTCTGCGTCGATACAATGCATTCAAAGTTCACTTCCCTTTTGACAATGTCGGAAAGCATGAATATTTGATCCCTTTGTCGTTCCAAAATGAGTTGTTTACTTGTTTGGGGTCAGGATCAGAGACTTACTGATGATAAGGATACATAAGATTTTTATAGCAATAAATAGCCAAAAATTTAGCCAACCAAATAAAAAATATTATTTAGACATTCTAAAAGCATCAACTCCATTATTATTGGATATAATGATAGATCTATATTCACCCTACTCTTTTATCATATCCGATGGAGTAAGTATCATAATATAATACCTATTTTGAGCGTTAAAATAACATTGATCATAAATAGCACACTCACTAGCACAATAGCATAGGTATGATATAGAAAGTACTTGGGTATATGATGTTCAAAATTAATAAAATATTAAGGTTTAAATATTTTTTTTTGTTCCTTAAAAAATAAGTGAATTTTTATTTTAATCTTTAGAAAAATAAATGGTTTTGGTTGAAACATTTACAAAATCATATAGTTTTTGTCTCTGCAATAATTAATCTGTTTTTATTAAATGCAAAGCTGACTAATAAGAAATCATTTTATCTAATCTCAATAGTCATACGTGGTATACCATAATACTTGTCAAAACACTCATCCAACAGTTCGTTAGACCCAGCCAATTCGTCCATCTAACCAAATCTAATATATCTTGCATTATAGTAGGTTTTGCCATATATAGTTATGATATGTTATATGTGACTATGGACTTTGATATAGAATTGGATAACATAGTTTTCTGTTAGCTAACTCAGCAATAAACAGAGATAGACTAATTGAAGGGACTAAAACCAAACAATTTTAAAAATATTTAGAAAAAATAGAAATAAAATTAAAACTCTTATTTTCAGGGATAAAAAACATATTTAATAAGCTTAATAATATCAAAAAAAAATATAAACTAAATACAAGGAGAGGCATTTATATTTCACAAATCATGTTCAAACCAAGTGAGGCATCCAGTAAGTGGTTAATCAGTACAATTAACGGGGCATTGGTTGAAGCATATATAATTAAATAAATTAAAAAATATATAAGTTATCAAGCAAAAAAAGAGTGCCACTTTTAAGCTTATGAATTTCATGCAACAAATTACTTAAATTAGAAATCATCCAAGGATTGGGGTGAAGGTAGGTCAAATGCTCTTTATCTTAGCCAACATTTGACCCAGTTTACTTACCATATTTTGTTAACAAGTTAGCTCAAGACTTTTCAAAAAAAAAAAAAATTCAGCAAAATAGGTCAGATTTAAACAAAGAAAATAGATTATTAGTCATAACATGATGACCTATTTTTATTAATATTATTACCATTATTATTATTTAAAAATCTAACGATGATATAAACATTTTAATTCGTTTAAAAATAGACATTTTAATCTTCTTAATAAGAAGCCTTTTAACCTTTTTAAAAATATACTTTTTTGAACATATTTAAAACTCTTTTAACTTATTTAAGAGTAAACATTTTGGTCATTTTAACAAATTTAATAATCCAATAGACCTATAAATAAATTTTTGGGTTGGACCTCACTTTTAGAAAGATCAAGCTAAAGTCATAAAAGATGTCTATGTTAGATAATAAACCTAGACTCAAAATAGATTTTAAAAATACAAACTAATCCTATTTAAATCAAAGCCTAGCTTAGTCAAGCCTATTTCCACCATTTTTCAAGGAAACAAACAATATATGGCTTGTTGTCCATGATTTTTGTCACACATTGAATAGTGGAAGAGTTGAAATCCAAGTGCTTAACTGTAACCCTCATTGTAGCTCTCATTAGGAGGCCGAAGTAGTTGATTGTTAACTTAAAAAGTCGTCTCTTATTTTTTAAAAGGTTAAATTTTTGTGAAGTCATTTGTTTTAATAAAAAATTTCAAATAGGTCACTTTTAAAAATATGCATGTCCTGGCTGACTTGATTGAACCAGGCTTGGTCACCAAGTTTTACAAGAATTGATCAGGTTGTACTGGTTTGCATCAATTCAATTACATAACCGATCTATATGTGGTTTACAATAATATAAAATATATTTAATTTATTTAAGTTCTAAATTATTATTATCTTAAAAGAGCATGTTATTAAATATTAATAGTAACAATAATTTGTAATAATAATTTTTAAAAAATTAAAAATGAAAAATTTTCTTTACTATTATAAGTGTGAACATCTTCTCCCAATTTATAAATATCTTGATCGATTCATTGTTCTACACATACAAGTCATCGTTTATCAATTACGCAAACCAATCAACCTTAACTATTTGAAGAGAATTGACGGACCCAACATGTGGAAAACAAAATTTGACTATAATGGAGATTGGGAGAACCATTATTTTAGTCCCGAAAAATCATATCATTGTGAAAATAGTCTCTGAAAAAACTACATTCACTCATAGTCATTCATAGATCCATTCCATTTGGAAAATTCATTCAAACAAGCTGACATTCATTTTCATTAACAAAAATTATTTTCAAGCATGTACATGGGAACAAATTTTCAAATAAGACCCTAGGTACGTTATAGAATATAAATCCAAAGAGGAAAACACACATAAACAAATAAGGATGACACATGATAGTTCAAACCAATAAAGAGGCTAAAAAACTCACAAGTAAAGTGCATGTATTCAATCCAAACAACATAGTGAACCATCAAGTATGCAATACAAGATAAAGTCAATGTCAAGCAATTCAATATAGTGTATGTGATGTTAGCCTTTGCATGTAACCTCTAAGGCATTAAAGGAATATTGTAAGACATAAATAAAATAAAATAGAATGCAAGACTCAAAACTAAAAATAACAAGAAATAAAATTCATAAATATAAAAGAGAAAAATGAAAGAAGAGCACTCTCATGGTGGTTTGCCTCCTACTCAGCACTTTGCTTTAACGCTCCTAAGTTGGACGGTCAGGACCTTCATGGTGACTTATGCTTGATTTACTCCTGGAACTCCCACCAATGCTTATATCTTTTGACTCCACCTAGATCTCATTGTATATGGAGCATACCACAAGTCTTGAAAGAATTGGGTTTTCGGGGCCCAATTGTTAAAGATGTTGATGTATTCCTGGAAGTCTTTAAGCTCCTCCCGGGCTTAACATTTGCAAATTAAACAACTTCCAATGGGAAAGGATGTGTGCTCCTAAAAGAAGTTTTCCAATGTGACATGCTACCACAAGTTACCAAATAGTCTTAGTCAGCTCACCAGATATTGCACATAGGGCTTGGATCTAGGCATTAATCTCTAGAATAGCATACTCATTCCACTCGAGAAGGTGCTTAGGGAGGGGAGATTCCAATTTCAATAAAAGCAGCTGGCTCTTAAGAGGTGATGGATAGGCACATGACACAACCTCTGTACCTAACATCTCAACTATAGAATCTTCTTTCACAGTATCAGCAGTCTCATAATTATCAGTCAACTCTACAAACTCATGAGACTATGCACACAGATCTTCAAACCATGTGAGGTGTTGAATTTCTCCAAGTAGAATATCTGAAGGGCTTGAATCCAAGGTGAAATAACTAACATCGTCGACATTACCACTTTCTGTATCTTCACCACAATCAGGGTCATCAGAATTGGCAAGTGGAGTGCAAGGAACATCAAGCCCTTAACCAATTCCTTGTGTAGTGTTTCACCTATATGTTTTGTGGCCTATTGAGATGTATCACTACTTTGGCCGGAACTCGGCAGTGCATCTAGAATTTGAGAAGAACTCGACTGTTGGACCTGTGAGTTCTACAACTCAATTATGTCATTCATCATCTCTGGCAAGGCCTGTGAATTTTGAGCACCCTAAATTGATAATATTGTGATTGCACTCCAATATCATCTTTTGTTGATCCATTATCAATTTCATCATATTTAGAAGTGAAACATCTAAGCTAGTGGAAGAGACTAGTGGTGCAGGTGCTTAGGTTAACTGATATGCAAGTGGCTGCTGATAGAAAAGTGGCGATGGTTGGAAATGTTATTGGAAGTACAAGGGTTAATATGGCTCAACACCCCCGTATCTCTGGTCCATAAAACCATACTAATCGGATCGGTACATGTCAGAGTAAGCATCAGATCCATGTTGTGACTCCTTTCTTTGATATGGGTCATCGTCATCAACCTAGATACCTACGACATTACAAGAACTATATGACTGGGTGCTAAAAGACTTGTTAGTGAACATGAGCAATCAGGTGGAAGAAGAAAATAAAAAATAAAATAAGAAACAAAAATCTGTTTTTTTTAAAGCTAAAAAAGAAAATAGAAAGATTGAAAATAAATTAATATTTTAATATAAAATAAATAAATAAAAATAAAAAGGTAGAAACAAAATAAAATAAAATAATACTTAAAAAAGAATCAGCTAGCACCACTTCCTCGGCAATGGCACCAAAATTTGATGCGAGTTGTCGCTACTCACAATAAATTAAAATTATTTTAATTACTAAATTACAAAAAAAAAATACAGTTAAGGTGCAATCCAAGTCATCTTACAAGGAAATGTTCTAATTGATTCAAGGAATTAGGGGGATTTTTAAAGTTATTGAAAGAAAAATTAAATTGAGAAAATATTATAAGAAAAATTACCTGCATAAAGAATCCTTTAGATTAAGAATTTTTTAATGTAACACCCCGATTTTTCTGTCCGAGGGAAATGACCAAAATGCCCCTGAGGTCATTTCCTGACCCGAACTCGAGGGTAACCAACTCGGTCATCCTCGAAGGGTCAACTCAATGTTTGAAGGGGATTGAATGGCCTTTGAATGCTTTCGGAAGCGAAAATTTCGTTTTCATAGTTTAGTCAAAATGACCAAAATACCCCTATAGCGTTTTTACGCGGGTAAAGGTGCCGTTTGAGCCCGGAACTTTCCCCAGAGTTTTAAAAACATGATTTCATGTGTCTTGAGGTCTCTGTTCAAGTCCCGGTGGTCCCGGGCAGTTTTAGTGCAAAATTACGATTTTGCCCCTAGAATAGTGTTTTTGAGCTTAATGACGTAATTAAGCAAACCTAAGCAATATTAGGCTCTAAACGAAGATTAATTTATTTCCCTAATTAATCTAGAGTCAAAATAATTTATTAAAGTTAATTAGAACCTAAAATTGCTTAGATTAAACTTAAATCCCTTTTTAGAACTCAAGATTCCTAGTCTTGGAATCTTGAATAGTGTTTTCTCTCTCCAATTCCTTAAATCAAGAAAATGTGTCTAGAGTTGTTTAAACTCTAAATTGAGGATTTAACTCACTAATGGTGCAAGACCACTCCTTAATTATGTCTAGACCACCTTAATTACCCAATTACCTTACCTAAACACTTTCTTACAAATTCCTAATCTTAAGCATAATCAAAGATACACCTAAACACAACTCTAAACCACAATTAAAATGCAAACTAATCCTCCCCATGCATGATGAAGTTTCGGCCAGACCTCATCCCCATTGGCCACATGTTTAATTGTTTTCTCACTCAAAGAACCATGCTTGAGGCCATACCTTGAACCATACCTCACCATACCTTAAGCCATACCTCACCATGCCTCAAGAATACATTATCTCACCTCATGGAACACATGGAACCCTCCAATTCTGCACCTCTTGGCCGAAAATGCATCAGCCCACATACACCCTCCATTTGTTTCATTTCTCTATAAATAGAATGCCTTGAGGAGCTTGCACCACTTTTAGATCATTTGCCAAGTTTAGGAAACACTCAAAGCTTTTCTTTTTCTCTCAAAGTCTTTGTGTTCTTCAAGTTCTTGGAGTTCTTCAAGTTCTTCATCTTCTTCATCTTCTTCTTCCATCTTCAAGTTCATCACACCAAGTAGGGATTTTCTTTCATGTATTCTTTCTTTAAAGTTCTTGTTCTAAGCTTAATGTTCATAGTTTCTCTTGATTCTTTTTAGAACTTCTTTTCCTTTCCTTGTTCTTGCTCTTTTTCGGCCATGGGCCTTGGAGTTCAAAGAAATGAGAGCTTGATGATGAGAGTTTCATGATGATGTTCATCACTTGAAACAAACTCTAGAGCTTGATTTTTGTTCTTGAGCAAAAGTGTTTCTAGATTTTCCTTTCTTGAACTTTTGAGAACTTTAACTTTGATGGTGTTTTAAAATGGCTCTATGAACTCAATGATGACGACTCATGATGTTGGTGTTCATATATCATCAAGGTCATGAACTCTAGAGTTTTAAAATGCACTTTTCTCTTCTTGGAGATTTCGGCCATTTCCTTGAGATTTTCTAAGTTTCATAGTTTGATTCCCAAAGATGTTATGTTGAGTTCTAAGAACTCCAAGCTTGACTTTACCTTGTTTGAATGAGTTTGGGTTAAGATTTAAGTTCCTTTAAAGTCTTGTTAAGAGCTCTAGAAAGATAAAATGAACTTGCATAATTTATTTTATGCTTGCATTCATATTTACATTCTTGCTATGCATCTTTACTTTCAAGCCATCACCTAAGAACATAAAGATTAAAATGGAACTTGTATCATCACTTAATTTAATTCTCGAAGCCTTTCTATTTCGGCCTTAAAGTCGATTGTTGTTGGGCCTAGAGCACTAAAATAAAGAATTGAACTTGCATTATCACCTAATTAATTTCTCGAATGCCTATCTATTTCGGCCTTAAAGTCGATTGTTGTTGGGCCAAGAGCACTAAAATAAAGAATTGAATCTTGCATATTTACTTTCAAGCTTGCACGTTTAAGATTATGCTCGTGATATTTACTTTCAAGCTTGCACGTTTAAATTGTGCCTTGCATATTTAATTTCAAGTCATCACTTTACTTTGAAAGCAAGATTAAAAATGAAAAGCATGAGCACGTTTAGTTTATGTCGTAACTTAAGAACCTAGAGCTCAAAGACTTGCCCATTTCATTCCAAGTTAAAGTTTAATGCAAACCACACTTTGAATGTATGTTTTTCGCCAAGTAGTGATGATGGACTTGCAATGAGTTTTCATCTAGCTACTAGGACCAATAGCCTATGTTTTGAGTTTTCCTTAAAGTTTTACAATTCTTTATAAGGTTATGTCATTATAAGTTGTGATTCCAATCTCTTTTAGGGGATGGAATATGTTTTGGTCAGTGACCTAAGGCTTCACTTAGCCTCTTGATGAATTAAAATGTTTTGCAAAGAGTTTTAGAAATTCTAAATTGATTCCAAGAGAAACTAGTTAACTTATGTACCTAGAAATGTCAATTTAATTCTCTTATTGAGGCAAGATGTTTTTGGTTCTGATGTGATGAATGTGATGCTGTATGATGATGTTTTAATGTGTTGGAATGTGTGAAAATATCATATGATGATGTAGAAGCGATCCTATGCATGATAGGTAAGAAACTAGCTAACTAGAAATACCGTAAAGCTAGAATTTAACATAGTTTTGACCCATTTGTTTATGGAACTAATCCAAACTGTTTTAATGGGGACATAATCAGATTTAGATTGTTTAGACATGAAAAACTTGGTATCATTTGAGTTAGAATTGAATTCTAGCACCTACGGGGAAACTAGTAACTAGAAAACCGTAAAAATGCAAATGTAGAACTCTTAGAACATTTAATTCTCTGAATTCTGTCCAGCACCCTTACAACATGATAAACATGATTAATAATTAGTCCTTAAGCATAGGAATGCCTCATAATTTATCTAGATTTAATCCATAGAGCCTTCGGCGAAAACGGAACCAAGAAAGGGTCTAAAACGTAAGTTCTAGAACCCCGTATTCACATGTTAGGATTTCCACCCTATGCTATTCAGATTTAAAAGTAAAATGAGAGGATTATGAATGATGTTTAATTATGAGCCTTAGGTGCTTAAAATATGAACGACGGGTGTAGAGAACTATATCTCAAGATTAAGACCCGTAAGGGTCAAAGCATAAGCTACCGTAAGGGTAAGCGTTTGGATGATTTATGATGATGCATGAAGTATGCTAATGATGATGATGTTATTCATATGAGGAACTTATGAGATTATATGTTAATGTGGCATAAAGCAAATTTGGAAGGAAATTCGATTGTAATGACCGTTTTGGCGCCAATTTCCGACAAATTTGGGGACTTAAAGAGATTTTGAAAATTAAGGTACTAAGATGGGTTCTAGGATGACACCGGTTCGACCGAGCACCTCCATAGAACTCATGTGACATCGGTACCATTTTATACTCTTAGGTGACACCGGTTCCGCCGAGCACCCCTAAGAGTTTTGCCCCCTAACCCGTACTCAGATAGTCGGGATTTATGATACGCTTATCGTTAAGTGGTAAGTAAGAACTAGTGACGACTAGTTAAGGTATGAGCTCATAACCTAGATGTATGACACGCTTACGGGTGACACCGGTTGGCGAGCACCCCGATTCGATTGTCTTTTAGGGTGGCCCCGAGGAAGAGAAGTTCACGATTATGATTATGTCACTCGCTTTGTCCCATATGAATGTTACTATTGCCACTTTATGCCACCAATGATGATGATGCTTGATGTTATGTTTTATGTATGTGCATTAGGTAGTGCCATGCATACATTTTCTATTATGTTGCATTCATGACATTAAGATCATCCTAAAATGAATGGGCCTTGGCTAACGTATATTTTGAAGTTTAAAATGAACTAAATGCATGTTCAGACTTTTCGCATAATTAAACCCAAGGTTCCTGAGGACGTAGATGATGGCACCTAGGTAGTAGGAGGCCCTATTGAGATTCTTTAGCAAGATTCTCACTCCCTCTATCTCTTTCTTCCCGTCACGTCTTCAGATGGCGACGTTCGTTGTGTTCGTGGACACGCCGACATGGGAGATGCACCATGACCCGGACCACGGGTCATTCCATTTTGTGGGTCGATGCACAGTTAGAGTATTCATGTTCATGGGTCGACCCTTCACTCCCCCTGTACATTCGCATCGTTTCTCCCCCGTCTCACCTTTTGGCGATGACCTAGTGTTCGAGCGCCAAGACGTCCTCGAGAGGAGAGGCTACGCCGTACTCCACCTTCCGCATCCGCCGTTCGAGACTACCCCGAGTATGTGCCCCGTTGCCCATCGTCCTTCTCGGAGATGGATCCTTCCGAGGATTCGGCCACCAGGTACCCTCCGAGGGATCTTCCCCCACCATACCTATGGACTTCGGAGAGGATAGCGAGCCCACCGTGACTCGGCCGAGGCGTGCACGACGACCGGAGATGCGGCCATACCCTGGGAGTCATATTCGATCCCCACTCCCCCTTTTCACACCCGAGGAGCTCGCTCAGTTTCCCGGATATCTGCCTCGATCACGGGATGGTCGCCAGTAGGAGGTCGAGGATGGCCCGAGTTAGAACACACACCACTTAGATGAGGATGAACCTTCTTTTGTTTAAAGGTTATCCTATTAGTTGCACTCGGGTAGGGGAGTAGATTATATTTATGTTTATGTTGTATTTTCTTTCATGTATTTCCATGTACTAAATCAAGTCCCACGCTTATAAGTGGGCAAATTATAATTATATATGAGATGTTATTCAGTGTCTCTCATGATGTGCCCTTATATGCTTTATGCTATGACGTTATGAGATGTACGTTTTGCCCGTTGCAAGTTATATCGCATCACGCGGCTCTCACTTTCATTTCAAAAAAAAATTACCCGTATTTTCCGCTAAGTAATTCAAAGTTAGATGAGAACTATGAAGTAACAGACTAATGATTAACCTAAATATGTTCTAGAGTATTGGGTTAAAAATTAGGATGTTACACAATCCAAGTCATCTTACAAGGAAATGTTCTAATTGATTCAAGGAATTAGGGGGATTTTTAAAGTTATTGAAAGAAAAATTAAATTGAGAAAATATTATAAGAAAAATTACCTGCATAAAGAATCCTTTAGATTAAGAATTATTCAATCACTGGTTCAAAAGATAAATTCATAGTGGTGGTTACTTTCATTAATTATGTTTTCACACAATAATAATGCTATTATGCTTAATGGTCATACAATCGCACTCTCACTAAGGGTTTGACTAACACAAATACTAGTAATCCATAATCATGGTTCTATGAGCCTATGTTAGTTTAATTACCAATTATAGCAATGTAATCTTCCAACGGAGTTAATTTCAATCCCTTACCAATTGGATGTAATTTAACCAATTGTCCAAATATCACAATAGAATCCTAATTATGCATGTAGATGAACACATAATTAGGCAACCCTTGGAAATACAATTGCAATAATTTATACAACCAATATTAAAGGTAGTCTAGAAGAATAGCCCGTCTATTTATCAGAGATGTCGTAGAAGCCATTGCAATATATGAGATTTCTGAAGTCCCTTCAAAAACTACTCTGCTTTATGAATCATGGTTTCTGAACTTTTCTTCTAGGACCTGGGATTGTTGACCTCAAAGGTCAAAGAGATAATGAGCCAGTTTTGACACTGGGTTTGAACTTTTACAAATTCAAATTTCCCTCCTCCTCCTTTTGTAGAGCGTATTGTTTTACAGTAAGTGAGCTTTCTAAAGAACAGTAACATTTTCTTGATTGATTCTTGAGACTACTTGTCTTCAATCAGCATTTGTTGATACTTTAAGCTTTATGAAAGAGATGATTGAAGGTAGTAGAACACTTTAGCTTCATATATAATTTGATATCTTCCTTTCAGGTATACTTTCTGAAGTCCAGTGTTACTTTCTAAAGTCCAGTGTTACTTTCTAAAATCTCAAAACTCAGTGTTGGTTTCTTCTTCAGATCGTTAGCTATTTTAAGCTTGAATAAGGATATACTTTTTACTTCCCTTTTCAATTTAGATCTCTTAACATGAGATAAAGCATGTTTGTACATGCAAAATAAAATATATCCTCATTTAATTAAGCTTTGATATGCTAAATGATAGAACCTGTTTAGTTCTTCAAAAAAAAAAAAAAATCAAGACAATCATTAGTCATTCTTCAAAGTATTTTTTCTAAATTGGTTTTGTTATCATTCAAAACTTGTTAACACTTCTTAGAAGAGTTTTAGAGCTAACACTAATTATATAATATATCATAAAAAAATTGCATAGCATCTTGTATACCATATCACTACCAATTTTCTGGAATTGATCATAGTGTAAAAATTATAGGCATGTAATTCGTATTAAGCAAAATTTTCTCATAAAGACAAAAAAAAGTGATCGATATAATGTAACAAAGTTGTTTGTACTTAATTATAAAATAATTGTACAAACAAATTTAAAAGAAGCAAAATTTATTTTTGTGCATGAAATCTTATCTCAAATTTCCATAAAAATTTTTGCCCAAAAAAAAAAAATTCAAAGCATCAAAATCCAATTAAAAGTGTTACATTGAAGCAATGTAGAAATTGCTTGGAAAAATACGAAACAATTACTTTAATATTTCTGCATCATGAACAGTAGCAAATTGGAGTTCAAATATGGAAAATAAATAAGAAAAATAGGAGAAAAGTGAGAAAAAAGAATAGTAATGGTAAGAGAAGAAGTGATTAGTTTCACAAGTATAGACAATCCATCACTACGGTCTATATCTAATAGCATTGCAATGGAGGATAATGAAACAAAGAAGAGAAAGAAGGGGGATTAGCACCACAGAACAAAAATTAGAACTTAAAATGAACTTAACAAAATATTAAAATAGTATTTTCTTACCCATGAACACAAAGAAAATAAAGTGAAGAAAAGGTAGACGAAGGTAGAGGATAAAAATTGGATGATGATGTAGAGCTCAGAGAATAAAAAAAATACCTTTATGAGTATAACAAAATATTAAGAATAATATTAAGAGTATGATTGGTAGTATAATAAAAAAGGAAAAACCCCAAGAGCAAGACTCTAAGAATAAAATTATTACCTCTAATATAATCTATAAGTAAGACATACTTTTTCTTTTATAGATAATATATATAATAACTAGAAACGACTGAATCAATTTAGAATTTAATTTATTGAGAAAAACATCTACTTTGATTGTGTTGCAAATGAAAGATTTGTTCACAAAAAATATATATTTTTGTTTGAAATCGTATTTTTATAAGAAAAAATTGATTTCTTTGAAAAAATAGATCCCATTTATATATATAGTTTTATAAGTAAAAGTCAACCCATTCCAATGTACAGTCATGCTATACTATAATTTTTTTTGTGTTGAACATTGGAAAATATAAATTATCGTTAACATTAAATGTTATCATATTCTTTTACGTCTTTTATGTCCACAAATGAATCCTTAGTTGTTGGTAATTAGGATTACCTAATTAATTATCTAATTAAATCTATCAATGAGATGAAATGAAATACTCATCATTCACACTTTAAAATCTGGTTTTATTAAGAATATTATAATGCAAATCATTTGCATCCTATTGATATAAATCAAAAATTATATTTTTATCATCAACTAATTTTATTAACAATATTTCATATTTTTGTATAAAAAATCTGATTTTATTAAAAAAAAAATCTGAATCCTATATCTATTAAAAAAATCAGATTTTTTTTAAAATCAGATTTAGCAATATTTAAGATTTTTACTAATATATGAATAAAAATCAAATTTTATTAAAAATATAATATTTGAATCATATTCCTATTAAAAAATTTTGAATCTTGTTCCTATAAAAAATTTGAATCATTTGAAAATCATATTTCTATTAAATTAAATATTTAGTATGTGAATTTTTTTAAAAAAATTCAAATCATATTGATATTAAAATTAATACAATTAATTTTTTTATAAAATATTATTTGAATATTGTTCCTATAAAAAATTTGATTCATTTGAAAATTAGATTCCTACTAAATTAAATATTATTTAGTATGTGATGTTTTATTGAAAAATATGAATCCAATTTCTATAAAAATTAGCGCAATTAATATCTTTTCATGGGTGGACAGCCAAATGGTCTAGTTAAATAACACGTAAACCATTATCTTTTCTGGAAAATTCGACTTCAAATTATATATATAGATACACACACATATGGATGTATATTCGTAATGGGCAAAAAAGATTCACCTAGCTCATTTTTTGTGTATTTTAATGTGGCATTATTTTTCTTTTTTATTTTCTAATCAATAATTTCGTGATTGTTATCTACTATTAAAAATAATTATTAGAGAACAAATTTTTTAATTTTTACGTGTTGATATTGCTATTAGAGCACAGTTTTTTTTTTTTCCCGCTATTCTCCCATTGCCATTTAGATGATTCTATTTATTAAGGCGTCGGTTTTGATGTATTAATTAGTTATAGAAGTTAAGAGGCTACACAAGTACATTTCTAAAAAGACTAAAATAATTTTTGTAATTTTTATTATAATTTTTTCAAATAATTTTTAATAAATAATTATATATTTTTCATTTAAATTTTTATTCATATATATTTAATCTTTATACATATTATAGATATATGTTAGTATTTTATTTTAAATAAAAATTAATTTTGTTTATTTTTTATATTACAAATGATCATATTATAGTGTCTTATTTTTATTTTTATTATAATATATTATTTTCAATTATATTGTTTAAATTAATTTATAGTTTTGTATTATGATAATAAAGCGACGGGCGACTGTCAGTAGTGTGTAATAAAAGTTAGCTTAGAGAGATTTTAATAAAGCTTTATTGCAATTTCTGATTCATTAAGTGCTTTTTTTTAATTTGTTTTTCTTTTGTAGATAAATAAAGCAGCATACTTCTTAACATGTTCTTTTTCAATAATTACCAAAGAACTCAATACCCAAGCAAGGCAGAACAAATGAGTAGCAAGACAACAAAGAACAAAACATCAGAAAAGTATAGCACCTGAACCCAACTGCAAAAGTTGGCTAATCCACCCACAAAAATAAGTCCATTAACCACCCAGAGAGATACTAATCACCATCTCCGTCAGCATGGCCATGAAGGATGGGATAGTACCAGAGAAAACATGTCATGAAAGAAAATAACTAATCAATATTTTTAACATACTTCTTCACATTTTTTTTTTTACCAACCATGGATATATATTATCTTTAATTTATATCGTAGCCTATGATTTTAAGCTTGACAATCGTAGTTTATTTTATTTAACAAGATGTATAGCTCTGAACAATTGTAGTTTACCATTGATTTTAATAGATATATTATTTCGCTACATTCAAGTTGTATTGTAGCCTATGATTTAAACTGTTTTTTCTGATTGATATCATATACAAAATGATGTTATTACCTTTAATTTGTAACCTTATATGCAATCAAAATTGTCTAAGTTATATAAATTTTAGATTTTTTTATTTATATATATATGTTTGGTAATTTCATTTAGATATAGGAGGCGAGAAACAGAGAGACAATTCTTTATATATATATATATATATATATATATATATATATATATATATATATATATATATATATATATATATATATCTGTGTGTGTGTCAAAGCATGCACGATACAAAAATCAAATCAAATAAACTAGGTTAAATTTAGAAGACCGGCAACAACCATGGGAAAGGGAACACCTGACTTTGCTTCCTTGCTATATATATAAAATTAGGTAAATTTAGAAGACCAGCAACAACCATGGGAAAGGGAAAATCTGACTTTGCTTCCTTGCTATATATATAAAATTAGGTAAATTTAGAAGACCGGCAACAACCATGGGAAAGGGAACACCTGACTTTGCTTCCTAGCTAGTTGGTCAAGTAGATAACAGCAATTAAATGCTTCCATACCTTTCTGAAAGGGTTTTTTCCTCTTCATATTTTTCAAAGCACAAGAACTAGCAAGTCTACGCAGAATTTCCTAAAATGTCATTTTTCTTTGGCTTGTACATTATCTTCTCCACTTTTTTTTATTATTATTTTAGATTTTCCACTAGACAATAAGATCCTAAATGATGAAATGTTTTCATTTTAAAAATCACTTAGGATATGTGTGTGAGTTTAGATTTTGGTGAAAAAATGTAGGGTAAAATTTCAAAATTTCATATTACAAAATCCTTCCCTTCCCTTTATCCTCTCCAAAATATAGCTCATAAATATACTCTTAGATTGTGTTTGGGTGAAGTATTCTTAAATTTCAAGAAATTTAAACTATTATAAATTCTAATTGCTTCAATTTAATTCCCTTCATTTTTAAGTTGTTTTGCTTGGATAAAATAATTATATGACTTCATTTGCAAGATATTGTTTGCGTGAAGAAATTAAATCACCTTCTCTATGAAAAGAGTAGATTATGCCATGGAGGTGACCGATGGAGGGTGGTGCATGGTAGGCAGCTAAAGCTATGACAAATAGTTGATGAGTAGCATGCAACTAGCAAGGGCGATCGCAAGCCAGCCAATTGGCTGATGGTGAACAAGTAGTGGTTGATGAATGACAGTATATTTGCAAGAGTGATAGTTATGAAATTTCCTTGTGTTAACTAATGTTCAAACTAGGAATTTTGAAATTTTCTTGTATTAATATTCAAACAAAAAATTTCCTTGTATTATTCAAACAAGGAACTTCATACTAAGCACTTTGAAATCCTCTAAAAAATACACTATCTTCTAAAAATATTCCATCCAAATACATTCTTAAACTTTATAAGGATAAGTGCCTTTTTAATTTTTTTTTTGCAACACTTAAACATATTTTTTGATCCTATAAATATAGGTCATTTTGGTTTTACTCTCTAATTTTTTTGGGTTTTTAATACCTCTTTTTTTTTTTTTGGTTCATAGTACCTCTTTTTTCTAATATTATGCGTTTTAGTCCTATTGTTAATCTACACAGTTAGATGATAACATTTATAGGGATGAAAGCAGGATTTCTAGGATATTTACAAGAGCATAAAGTAAAATTTTCACTATTCATACGAATTAAATACTAACGCTAAACTACTTATAAGAATCTAAATTTAGAGTATAGGAACTAAAAATATAATATTTGAAAACCAAAAATAAAAAATACTTTTTTAAAGAGGCTAAAACCAAATTACATATATTCGTAAGAACTAAAAATGAATTCAACCATTTTTTTTTTCCAAATATGAAACTTTCACCCTAGGACGACGACGACCCCATGCCTTTATAAAATGCATTTAGGGTGAGATGCATGCCACAAGGCTGAAAAGATGTCATACGTATCCAAGTTGTTGCTAGCTTTGTTCCTTACACTTGTTCTTGTGCTGTTAACCTCCCCGGGGATCGATGCACATTGCGCGGTGGTCCCCTACCCTCCACCTCCCATCCCTCGACCGCCGTGCCTCCCCGATCCCTAAGTATTGAGCACAGCGCTATCCTCGTTTCGCTTATATACATTTGAGAGATCGAGACCTGCACAAAATTTTTCTATATGTTGGCCGCTTTGTAGTTCATCTACATCATCCACTTCGTTGCTTTTATTTAGATTTCATTTCAGAGCAGTGTGTCTGCAGCTTTTACTTAAGTAATAGGTAGCAATAGAGACTTGTCACAGCTATAGTTTGGGAATTTATTGTAATTTATTGATCAATCACATTATTTCTAAATGCCACCGCCCAGCAACTCAATTCGAGCTGATCTAGCTCAACCGCACAGGCAAACATAATCTCAAGCTAAAATTACACTTATCTCCCCCAAATCTCTCTACTTTTTCTATTTTTAAAATTCGCACATCAAGTTGATAAAATTTGAAAAATTTAACGCTACTCTAGCAATACAGAAAAGTCATCATAGCTCATGTATACGTTCTTGGGGATTTGTAATCAAAGTTTACCTACCCATGTGATAATACGGCAAAGTCATCAGAGTTCGTGTATCAATTACGGCAGAAATTACTGTCAATAACAATTTTATAGTGTACTGTGTGACGCTCATACCCCCTTGGATCAACTACATGAACTCTATATCCTTGGCGTTCCTTATAGACTTCGGAAAGTACTTCTCATAGAAGTGGGTCTTGAATAATTCCCAATCAATATGGGTGCCCGACGCCTCTAGCAGTCTTTGGGTGCCAGTCCACCAGAACTCGGCATCCGCCTCCAGCATGTAGGCAGCAAAAGTCACTTTTTTGCTCCTTGGTATAAACGATCATTGAAAAGATCTTTTCCATGCTCTTGATCCACTCGTCACCTTGGTTCAGATTCAGAGTTCCTCTAAATGATGGCGGGTTCGCTCTGCGGAACTCCCCGAATCAGGCATGCTCAAGGTCCTGAACAGCATTAGGATGATGGCCAGCATTGCCCTGACAATCCATCCTCTCGAACATCATTTGCATGGCCCTTTCCATGTCCCTGGAGGCTTTAGCCGTTTCGTTGCTTTGATTGCTTGCACTTGAAGTCATATTCTGTCGTGGTCATGCCATTTATTCCTAAGCACACAAAACAGCAAACACTGAGGTGATCAGGCTCGATACTCCATGTAAAATGAGCTAGTTACCATGGCACATACCCACATACAGAAGTCATGCATCTTTATCCTATAGCTTATCCTATTGATAAAGCAACTACACATGACATCACTACCGCATTATGCCTAAGAAGCATAGTCAGTCCAATCATCAG
The DNA here is from genome assembly GCA_031216125.1 of Dalbergia cochinchinensis. NCBI lineage: Eukaryota > Viridiplantae > Streptophyta > Magnoliopsida > Fabales > Fabaceae > Dalbergia > Dalbergia cochinchinensis. Next base: position 17,843,710 of record CM062375.1, on the reverse strand, counting down.
GCTCCGTGAGAACCAAACTACTCTGATACCAAAATGTAATACCCTAATATTTAACCCAACACGCCTAGGACGCATATAAGTTAATTATTAGTTATTATTCTTTTATTTTAGTTCTTAACTTTAGGTTGTTAAAATACTTAGCAAAAATATGGGTAAATTTTGTTTTGAATAACTTGCAATGAAAACGTAAGCTGTGCAAACTTAAAGGAACAATGCCAACCGTCTCGCATACAAGTCGAAAAGAAACTAAAAACACATCATAGATACACATGGATAAAATTAGACACAAGCCATAATCACAACACTTGATCATAGGTTTCATGCATTATAAATAACAGATGTTCCAAATTATACACCATAATATAAAATACTTAATATAGTAGTATCATACCTACCATTAAAGGTTGGGATAGTACAGTCATCCATGAAAAGCATCAAAAGAAAAGAACAAGGTGCAACTAGCCAAGATCTCTCATCTCCACTACGCCTAAGTAGATAACCTCTAGGAACAAAGGAAGGCTATCATCTACGTAACATGTGCATAGGCATTTTGTGAGATCCACTGACGTCCCCTACTACTGGTGCTCCAAGGAGGAGGAAGGTAACCAATCCACTAAGCCAACTCATCGAGTGTAGCCAAACGGTGAGCCGGACGGGTGTGGGCACCTTGCATGGTCGCATAGCTATCCTAGCTCCTCTCACTGGCTGGGTCATAGTGGTGTCACTATCGCCTCCAATCTTCATGGGAACGGTAGATGCAGAACTATCAGAAAGACGCTAAGTGGTAGAATCCTCAGACGGGTCATACTCTGACTCCATCAAGTGAAGAAGAGATCGGGGAACATAATTGAGGTGGTCACGGATGGTAGAAGCAGCAAGACGGGTATGATGAGTCTGCTCCCTACGGGGTCGAGCACGCTCAAACACGAGGTCGTCACTGAACGAAGAGGTGGGAGAGAATCAGAAGCTAGAGATCGGGTGTGCAAAAGGATGCTCCATGAACACAAAAAGGCGTACAGCACAATGACTCATGAAATGGTACGACTGATGAGCAGTGTTGAAGTGCATCTCCCAAGTAGGTGCGGCCATCCTCCTTTGAAGACGAGATGGAAAGAAAGAAAGAAGGGATGGGAAAATTGAACAAGAATCTTAGTAGGGTATTCTCCTTTTAACTAATGTCATCATTTTCGTCCTCAGAAACCTCGGGTTTCATTATGAAATAGTGGGCATAAATATAATTCGATTATTAAGTTCTAAGTTCCATTAACCGAGGCTCGTGTCTTGTAACATGAGTTTGAATGTCATGAATGCATCATATCATATTATGAAAAACATGTCAATAGCAGATGCATCGTACTATAAGCAATCATGTGTAAAATAATTAATGACACAAAAAACATGATTAGCATGACATGATCTCTTCTTTTTTATTCTTTAGGTGAATTTTCTCTTTTCTCTCTGTGGGGGCCATCCTAATACTCTCTTCTCTCGAGAGTTATAGGTTATGAGCTCATACCTTACTTATCGTTACTAGCTTACACTTATCCTCTTGATAAGCAAATTTTTGACTCCCATAGTGCAAGTTAGAGGGCATTGGATTACTTTCCGCTGGGCCCGACCTATTACGAAAAGATCATCTCCTTGGATCACCTTACGTTGGGCCCGACCCATTACAGAAGGATCATTTCCCTTGCTCACCTTACGCTGGGCCCATGCCCATTATGAAAGGATCATTTTCGAGTGTATTATGTCACCTTTAATCTTAACATATTATTTAGAGATGCAACATGGGCATACAATCACATCATCATAGTTTATCAATCAACATTTTATGCTCATAAATCACATCAACTATGCATCTCAAATATCTTAATCATAATTGCAATAATTCACCTAGCATACCATCATTAACATCTTACTGAAAAATAAAGATGCTTATACCCAATATGCCGGAATCCGGACTGGACTCAGCTAATGCACATGTTATGCTCAACAAGGTATACACATATATACTCAATGTACCAAATATCATCATGGATATCATTTTCCTAATTGTCCTCAAATTATCGGTAATTACTCATTAGCCCTTAAATAGGACATTCACAAATCGATTTGACCTAATATTAGTAATTATTCTTTTATGCATCTAAGAGATCAATTATAATGATTCCCACTAATTTTTAACCTCAAAAAATTATCAAACAATGCTGTACAGTTTTGGACAGCACTTAGAAATAATAGTTTCGGGGTTCTAGAAGTTACGTTTTTGACCCTTTTTAGTTACCGACTTTTCCTAAGATGCTAAAATTAATTCCTACACCAATTATTAGTGATTCACACACATATACAAAGTGTTAAACCTCTTTTTATTGATTTAATACATGCTGAAACAGAATCCATAATTCAAGCCTTAATTGTTCTAGAGATCACATTTTTAATCATTTCTAGTTACTAGTTCTTCCCCAAGTGCTAAAAATAATTATTACACTAATTATTAGCAAATTTTCCACAATTATACAACCCCAAACAGCACCATACAGAATTAAACAACTCCAATCAGTAGCCAAAAATTCTAATCCCTAGAAGTTCCTAAATTTACAATTTCACACATTTCTAGAGACTAGTTTTGCCCAAAGAGTCAAGAATGATTTTTACAACAATTTATAGTAACTTTCACACAACTAAACCATTCCAAACATCATGTCACAGATTTAAAAAGATTAGAAAGCATTGAAAATTGCAATTTTAATCATATCTAGTAACTAGTTTTCTTCTAAATTTATTCTAAGTCAATAAATACACTTAAAACCAATTTACCCCTTTGAAAAAAATAAATATTAACCCTTAGGGCAGTAGCATAACTAAATATTTCATTAATAAGATTTTGTTCATGAAAGCCATATTTTAATACCTTGAGAGTTTTTCAATTCTTTCAAAAATTATAAGACATAAGTTTGAAACCTGAAGTCAAAATAAAATCCATTCTAAGGCCAACACTTGGTCATGGCTGAAAATGCATCCAAGAGGGATAACTAGACTAAAACTTCCATTTAAGATACAAGGGCAAGTCTTTGAACTCCAGAGATTTAGGTGATGACAAGAAAATAAACATGATATCCAATCTCATTTTAGTCTTCATCATTATAAAGTGATGGCTTGAAAAAGTAAATATGATGTACAAGACATTGAAACATAAACATGAGATGCAAGAGCTTGAAATATAAACATGATGCAAGTCTATTTTTATATCTTCCTAGAGCTTATTTCAAGACTTTAAAGAATGATACTCTTAACCCTATTCAGTCTTAACAAATGGAAGTGAGCTTTAGAGTCTCTCATTATCATGGTTCCAAGAACCTTATTTCCTTAGACTCACCATCAAGCTCAAAGAAAAACCAACAAAGAGAACCAAATAGCATTTTACTTACTATAAACCTTTTGAAATCGAAAATGAAACCTTGAGCTTTAGAGGTCCCATATGTGATGATTTTACCAAAAATCATCTAGGAACCCTCATCATCAAGCCATGGTCTCAAATATCAAAGAAAGAATATTTCAAAGAACCAACAATATTCTACATTTCTCACTTCCTAAAACCAAAAATGAACCAAGTCTTTGGGCTTTAGAGGTCAAGTGCATGGTGATATCAAAACCACCATCAAGATCTCTCATCATCAAGCCATGATTTTTGACATCAAAGACCAACAATGCCGAAAAGAAAAAGAAAGAAAAGAAAAGCTCAAAACCAAAAATAGAAGGAAAAAAAAGAACCAAAACTCAACCATTCAACCATTAACCAAACCAACAAAAAGAAAGGAAGATAAAAGAGGAAGACTTTTCCATTTATTCCAACATAGAAACTGAAAAGCAAAGGAGAAAGAAAAAGAAAGAACTCAAAATAAAAACCCTACCAAAGATGCTTTCTTGTTAACAAGGAAAGAGCTTGATCTTTGTGAAAGAATGAGAAGAATAGATCTTCTCTTGGAGCACCAAGGGATTTTGGCCAAGGAAAGAAAGAAAAGAAAGAAGGATTTTTTTTGAGTTTTTGTGTCTTGGAATGGAAAGGTTGTATGCTTTAGGAAAAATCTATAGAACAAAATGAGAGCTTGAATTGAGAGGATTTCAAGAGCTCTTTTTTGACACAAAAGCTTTGGCCAAAAAAATGAGTGGTAGAAATGAGAATGTTTTCAAGTGTTAGTGTATAAGGAAAATTAAATTATAAGGGTGAATTCTTGGGGGTGGCTGCTGCCTTCATAGCCCTTTGGGAGGAAAATTTTGTTTTTCATTTAGGTTAGGAGTTTGTTTAGAGATAGGTTTGATTAGGCAATGGTTTATGAATTGGTAATTAAGAATTTGGAGTTGTAAGCATGTGTTTAGGGGCTTTAAGACATGATTAGAGTGTAGTCTTACACACTTAGTTTGAATTAAACTCAATTAGTTTGAATTTCAAAAACTAACACAAGTCCTAATTTTAAGGAAAAGGAGAGAGAAAATACTATTCACTTTTTGACTTACTACATGTCTTAAGAGCTCTTTAATTAAGATGAGATTTAAATTTTCCTAAGCAATCTTAGGCCTCAAATAACCTTAACTAATTATTTTGACTCAAGATTAATAATTAAAATTAATTTACTTTTAATTTGAGCCTAATATTGGATGTATTTTCTTAATCGCTTAATTAAGCTCATTATGCACTTAAACAGGGGCAAAATAGTAATTTTGCACAAAAACTCCTCGGGATCAGCCAGGCTTACACAGATATCATGCATCCCCTAAAATCAACATTTCAAACTCCCCGCTATAGTCTGAGTCCAGTCGGCAATTAATCCCCTGTTACATTACTGCAGGGGTATTTTGGTAATTTCGTGTGTAAAAAACCAAAAACTGATATTTCCACCTTTATTATTACGCACAACATATATAATCCCTTTCAAATATTAAAATAACTCCTTGAGGATAGCTTGGGCTGGCGGTCCTCGATTCCCAGGTGAAAATGACCTCAGGAGCGTTTTAGTCATTTGTACATGGGGAAAAATCGGGGCATTACATCTTGACTTATGGGAGATAATTCAAGAAGGAGATTTTGTTCCAAAGGAAGAAGTTCCAAGAACAGATAATGCATCCTCAATCTTAAGAGAAATCCCTTGGAGTAGGTGGATAGAGCAACACAAGACTAGAGTTCAATTGAACTCTAAAGCTAAATACCTACTCACGTGTGCACTAAGCAAAGCTGAATATGACAAAATTATTACTTGTGACATGGCAAAAGAAATATGGCACATATTGCATATACTGCATGAGGGCACTGATCAAGTTAAAGAAACCATGATCAGTATGCTGATTCATCAATATAAAATGTTTAAATTGACAGATCAAGAGAATATTGATGAAATGATGACAAGGTTTATGTATATCATAAACCAACTAAAGGGTTTAGGCAAGAAATACACTAACTATGAAATGGTAAGAAAAATCTTAAGAAGCCTCTTTGCCAAATGGCTACCCAAGGTCACAACCATTACTAAAGCAAAAGACCTTCATACTCTCAGCTTAGATGCACTCATTGGGTCACTCAAAGCCCTTGAGGTTATGCTCTCTAAAATGCATGGTTAATCTAGCAAAAAGAGCAAGTCTATGGCTTTGAAGTCATTTCATAAAAAAAAACCAATAAAGCTAAGGCAATGAAGGTTGCTGAAATCTCTGATGAGGAGGAAGAAATTGATGATGAAGCTGAAGAAGATGGAAATGAGTTTTCCATGCTTGTAAAGAAAATGTCAAAATTCTAGAGAGGCAAAATGAAGAAAAGAGGAGACATCAACTTTAGAAAGGACAAAAAAGGTAACCTGAAGTTGAAAGTGTCATCTGCTATCACTGTGGGAAAAAAAGACATTTCAAACCAAATTGTCCTAAACTCAAAGGCCCACGAAAAAGGTTCGTCCCAAGAAGAAAGGCATGTTGGCTACTTGGAGCGAATCTGAGGAAGAAAAGGAAGAATCAAAAGATCTGGAGGTGATGGATGCTGCCAACCTATGCTTCATGGTTGGATATTCATCAGAGACTCTGAGGTAAATAATACTGATCTCTCCTATGATGAACTTTTATCTTTGTATGAAGAATTGCTTGAAGACTCTTAAACTCTTTCTTCACATTATCTCAATCTTAAAAAGGAATATAAGAAAACTATTTTGAAACTCAAAATGGCCAAGATAGAAGCTGAGAATCTAAGGCTTGAAAAGGAAGAACTGAAAGGAGAAAACAAAGTTTTAAATGTAAAACTCAATGCCTTAGAATTCGAAGTTGCAAATAAAAATAACATACCCAAATAGTCATCTCTGAGCTTGAAAGAACTTCAAAACTCCTTAAATATGACCTAAAAAAGTGGTAAATGGATTAAGAAATCTTGATCTAATGCTTGGAGATCAGCAGCCATGTTTTTAAAAGACTGGATTGGGAAAAAATAAAAGTTTCTTGCACTATCTATTTTAAGAAGGGATATCCACCAGACAAATGCTTCATGAAAAAGAAGTCTTTTTAGGTTGGACAACCTTCTCCTTAGACTAATTCAAGAGGACCCAAGAAAATTTAGGTAGCTAAAATAAAAAATGTGTTTGTTGTAGTCTGTCTAAGAATGCATGTGGAGCTTGACAACAAGTGGTACATTGACAGTGGCTGCTCAAGGCACATGTCCGGATCAAGAAAATGGTTCAAAAATTTGAGACCAAAAAACTCTGGATTAGTAAAATTCACAAATGAAGGTAAAGCTAAGGTCACAAGCATAGGAGATGTTGGTAAGAATGATTCTCACCAAATTTCTGATGTCTTGCTAGTTAATGGTCTGGCTCACAATTTACTAAGTATCAGCCAGTTTTGTGACCAAGGTCTTAATGTTATCTTTAATGCTCACACTTGCAAAGTAGTAAGTCCAAATTCAGAACAGGCTATTCTCTTATCCTTGGATGATCTAAGAGATCAAAATGTAAAATGTCTTGTATTATTCACGGATGATAAGTGGTTGTAGCATAAGAAACTTGGGCATGCTCATATGAAGCTAATTTCTGAGCTCTCTCAGAAAGAGCTTGTTAAAAGCCTTCCAAAGAACAGATTTGACAAGGATTCAATTGAGAAAGGTAAGCAAACTTGTCGCAACCGGGATGGTGAACGGGACGGAGAAAAAGAGTTCTAGTTTGAAAATATGGAGTTGCCACAAAGTTTATTAAAATTGGGAAAACATGGAAAAATCCATTTATTTTTTTTAAAAAAAAGCTTTAAAACCATATTTGAATTCGGGAGTCGATTATGTATAGGAAAGGGTAAGAATTTAATCCTACGCACCCCTACTACATCCGTTCTCAGACGGTACCTTAGTAAGTTGTGCAAATTAATTAATAACCTTCAAAATTTCTTTTTAAATATAAAAAGACAATGCAAAATATTTACAATCAAATAAACAATATATGAAAATTTAATTTTGGCTTGACAGGAGTCGCTTGCTCCTACATATCTCCTGGTGCAATGGGGAATTCAAAGTCACATAGTTCTACAGAAAATAATTCTATGTTGACTGATTAAAAGAGAATAAAGAAAGCGTTGATTAATTTTAATTTTTGAAAGAGATTTCAGAATATGAAGCTGTCATAGTTAAAATATTCTTAAAACATAGAGTTAACAAGTCATCACGGCTAAATTAATTCTATTTTAAAAAAATTCATCAATTAATTAACTAAATGAATTTTAATAAAGCAAAATACTCAAGTATTTATTTCAAATCCGAAATGAATATAACTCCTCCTTTTTTATTTTAGACATAAGCTAAACCTAAACCAAGCAAACCAACCTAAAAAAAAATGAAATGAACACTTAACCAAACAAGTAAATTTAAATCCAAGCACTAACTTCAAAAGTTTATTCTAAAAAAGAAAATGACTTACAATAAAAAAGAAATGAAACTAAAATTTTTTAATTATCTTATTCCTAATTTTGCTAAATTAATTTCCTGAACCTTTTCTTTTTTGTTTATAAGACAAGAAACTCAAATATTTATTTTGAACCCACAATGCATAAATTATATATTTTTAACTTGTTTTAGATTTGAATTAATCTAAACCCAAATAAATAAAGTCGAAAATAAAATAAACATTAACCCAATGCGCAAATTCTAACCTAATCAAACAAACCAAAATCTGATCTAAAACAAATTAAATGATCTAAACCCAAAAAGCAAAATAAAGACTTCCTAATTTCTTAACCTAAATCTACACTTCCTCAACATACATACACACACACACAATCCCACCCTTTTACATGCGGACCTTCTCTCTCATTTATACACTATAGCACTCTCTCTCTCTCACACACACACACACACACACACACTAAAACACGCTCTCTCACACATTACCCGTTCCTTTCTCTCTACACACACATAACTCTCTCTTTCACTCGCACTCACACAGATACAGAGAGGTATTGAGAGACAGCGAAAAAGGAAGGGAAGGAGCATGGAGAGAGAGAGAGAGCTCGAGAGGGGAAGTTGCGGCCAAGGTAAAGGCGAGAGGAGCATGGCGCGGCTGGGGAAATGTGGTTTTGCGAAGGGTAGATCGAGCCACCGGTGGCTGGCGAGGAGAGGCTAGGGCGAAATATCCGCGGCGACGTTCGTGGAGAGGCTAAGGGGAGAAGATCCGTGACAACGTTTGTGCACTAGGTAGCCAGCTTGGGGGCTGGCCGAGTTGGAGGCATGTGGTTTGGGTGTGTGGATTTTGAGCAGTGAAGGGTGTTGATGATGGTGGTGGCTGCCGGCATGGAGGAAGACGGGGTTCGAAGGGATGTCGGTGGTGAGTGGTTGTCACAAATCCAAGGTGGTGAGTGGTGGTCAGGCCATGATGGAGGTTGTGGGGTGCGACGGTGGAAGGTTGAAGCAGATGATGTGAGGCTAATGAGGGAAGGGTGATGATGATGGTGATTCATTGAGGAGGAGAAGAGAGTGGCGGTTGGGTGGCAGATCCAAAATGTGAGCAGCGGTAGTGGATTTAGAGGTTGAGAGCGGTGGTGGTGGTATGGTGTTGATGATGATGAAGATTGGAAGGCTGCAGTGGAGATGGGGAGGCCGCGGCCTCTACACCCTTTTCCTTTTCTTGTTTTTTTAAACAATTTTAATTGATGATGATTCTGCTCCTGTTGTTTACCTTGTTCTTTCCTTCGTTGCTACTGAATTGTATATGCTGGACTGTATTACTAGACTGGATATCGATAGTTTCTTGGCAGGCTCTCTCCAATTGATATTCTAAAAATCCCTGTTTTTTTCTTTGACGGCTTTTGCTCTCTGATATTACTCTTTGAGTTGGAAATTTTTCTTTCTCTTTGAAATTTTCTGGCCGATGATGATATATTTTTTTTCTTTCCCCTATTGTTGCCGATGAGTTTTTTTTTTTTTTTATAGTTGTTCCTCGGGTGACCAAACTTATCCTACTCTTATAGCTGTGTGTGACACCAAATCATCACTGAAAGAGAGTTCAACATCTTGTGAGTAGTGGAGAAAAACACCATGATGATGTTCTCTACCCTTTTTAATTTTTTAAAAAAGTTTCTCTTATCCCGATGGTTCACATGTGCATCTCGGGGAAAGAAGAAGAGAGGAACCTGAGAGGAGCCGTGACTCCTTTGATTTTTGTTTTATCATTTTTTTTATTCTTTTATTTTAAGTGAAATGGGTTGCAACTGGTTGGGCTCTCCTTTTTTATTTCTCTTTGAATGGGGTTGAACAATAAATACAAAACGAGGTAATGGATTGAAAAGGATATACAAAACACAAATGGACTAAAACTAAATTGGATATCAAGTTAATAAAACTGGACTGAAATAAATGAAATGGGCATTTCTTTTTTTTTCTCATTTTTTAGGAAATACAAAAACAACCAGCAAACATTTTTCCATTTTTTCAAAAGAAATAATTAACAAAACTATAATAAAATAAAATAAAAGGAATAAAAAAGGAAACTAACACAAATTTTAGATTTTATTATTAAAAGATCAGACAAAATTGGGTATTCACAAAACCATAGCTTCTTTCCATAACAAGCATATGGTTTCAACGACCAAACTACTTGAGCTTTTACATATGGATCTCTTTGGACCAACCATGACTATAACACTCAAATTTTTCTATGTGAGTAAAAATGACCAAAATGCCCCTGAGGTCATTTTTCACCTGGAATTCGAGGATAGCCGGCCCGACAGTCCTCGAAAGGTCAACTCAATGTTTGAAGGGGATTGGCTGAGCTGGGAATGATCTCGGAGATGAAAATTTCATTTTTCGAGTTTTCTGCTCAAAATGACCAAAATACCCCTATAGGGTTTTGTGCAGGTATAAGTTCCATTCGAGCCCGGAACTTTCCTAGAAAGTTTAATATGATGATTTTGTGTGTCTAATGGTGTTTGTTTAAGTCCCGGTGATCCCGGACAGTTTTTGTGTGAAATTATAATTTTGCCCTTAGAATAGTGATTTTGAGCTTAATGACAATTAAGCAAACCTAAGCAATATTACGCTCTAATAAAAGATTAATTAATTTCCATAATTAATCTAGAGTAAAAATAATTTATTAAAGTTAATTAGAACCTAAAATTGCTTAGATTAAACTTAAACCTCTTTTAAAAACTCAAGATTCCAAGTCATGGAATCTTGAATAGTGTTTTCTCTTTCCAATTCCTTACATCAAGGAATTGTGTCTACAATTGTTTACACTTTAAAATGAGTTTCAATGTCACTAATGAAGCAAGAACACTCCCTAATCATGTCCTGGCATCCTTAATTCACCATTACCTCAGCTAAACACTTACTTAGCAATTCTTAATCTTAAGCCTAATCTAAGACACACCTAAACACATCACTAAACCACAATCAATGAGACATTCCCCTCCCCTTGGCATGATGAAAATCGGTGCCACCCCCCTCCATTGTCCATCACATGTTTGATTTCTTACACTCAAGAGACCATACTTTGAGCCATACCTCACCATACCTTAAGCCATACCTCACCGTGCTTTGAACCATACTCCACCATGCCTTTGAATGACCACTTGAATGAGATATTTTCCTTCCTTTCCTCCCTCATGGCCACGGAACTCTCACCCTCCATTCACCCTCCATTTGTTTCATTTCCTTATAAATACACATGCAAATGAACTTGTAAGAACCTTTAGATCATTTGCTAAGCTTTGAGTTTTCAAGAGCAACCTCAAGTTCTTTCTTTTCTCTCAAAGCTGAAGAGTTTTCTTTTTCTCATTCTCTTCATCTCCTTCAAGTTCACTTCAACCTCACCATTTGGTAGGGAGCTTGTTCTAAACTCATTCCTTTACTTGGATATGCTTTGTTCTTGGATTAAAATGTTGTTTTAATGAACCTTCTTGGGTTTTTATCTTTTTCGGTTTCTTTTTCTTCTTCCTTTTTCATTTTGGCCTTGAAGGCCTTATTTACTTTCCATGATGGTTTTGCTCTTCAAAATCTTGAACTTTCATGTTGATGTTTTGATATGAAAGGTTCTAGTTTTTCTTGGTTCAAACTCTTTTTCTCTCTTTTTATTCTTGACTATAAGGCTTGGTTTGAAAGGAAATCTTCTTAGCTTGAGGATGAGATTTCAAGATAATGGACCTATGGTTAACATTTGAGAAACCTCTAAAGCTTGAAACTTAGTTTTGATCTTAACACATTTTAGCTTTTCCTTTCCTTTTCCATAGCCTTGGTTTCAGTTTTCCTTTTCTTTTTCCTATCCTTTTGATTTCGATTTTGGTTCCTTCTTCCTTGCCCTGTTTTTTATTCTAAAGAAAGGTATTAGTTATTTTGATTTCTTAATCCATTCCCTTGAGTTTGATGATGATGTTCAAACCATAAGGTTTCCTTGAAAACTTGGTACAAAGAACTCTAAAGCTCACTTTGCCTTGTTAAGATATGTGTTGAATTGAGGTTTATATTCCTTTAAAGTCTTGTATGAGCTCTAGTAAAGAATAAAATGAACTTGCATTTATATTTATATTTCAAGTCCTTGTATGGCATGTTTATATTCAAGCTTTGCATTCACGTTTAAGTTTCTTGCAATCGCCTAAAACTTAAAGATTAAAACAAGAGCTTGCATTTTCATATCACCTAATGATTAATCTTGAAGCTCGCCTATTTCGGTCTTAAAGTCCATTGTTGTGGAGCCTAGAGCACTAAAATAAAGAATTGGACTTGCATTTACGTTTACATTTCATTGTCTAGCATATTTAAATTTCAAGTCATCACCTAAACTTTAAAGATAAAAATGAAGTTGCATCTCATATTTATTTTGAGCTCTCACTTTACTTTTCTAATGAAGAATAAAATGAAGTGCATGACATGTTTATATTCTTGTTATCACTTAAAGATTCTAGAGTTCAAAGACTTATCCCTTTATCTCAAGGAAAGTTGGATATGGAAGCATTCTCTTGAATGCAAAATTCGGCCATATGATGATGATGGTCTTGGTGTGAGTTTCATCTAGTCATAAGTGCCAACAATCTATGACTTAGGACTTTCCTAAGCATAGGTGAGCTCAAAGAATGTTTCAAGCATGATTTTATGTTTTAAATTCCAACCATAAACCATTTAAAATAGCTGCTGCCCTTATTTATTTTAAAATAAGTTAGTTTCCAAAGAGTTTTAGAAGTCCTAAAGTGATTCCATGAGAAACTAGTAACTTATGTGTATTGAAAATGAAATTTTATGCCTGTTAAGATGCTGTATGTTTTCAATTCTGCGTTGGCATGTTTGCTACTGTTTGGTGATGTTTAGTATGTTAGAGTGTGTATAAATTGATAAGAATTGGAGTAGAGACTATTCTATGCATGTTAGATAAAAAGCTAGTTTACTAGGAAACTGTAAAGTTGTGATTTTAGAGGACTTTGGTCTAATTAATCTTAGCCACTATCAAAACTATTTTAGTATGATAAAATTTTGTTTGGGGTGGTTTAACTATGAAAAACTTGGTAACTTTTGGCATAAGAAAGATTTTTGGCCCTTAGAGAGAAACTAGTAACTAGAAAATCATAAAAACATGAATTCTAGAACCTTAAGGATGTAGATTATAAATTTTGTTTTAGGAACATAATAATTCAGTGATAGGTAGCTTAACACTTGGTAAAATGTGTGGGATATACTCATAATTGGTTTAGAAATTAATTATAGCACCTTAGACGAAGACAGAACTTAGAAAGGGTCTAAGACGTAGTTTCTAGAACCCCATAGTTAAATGGTATCAAGTCTGTCCACATTTTTATGATGCTATCCAGATTTATTTATGATCATAAAAGTAAGTGAGAATTATTAGTTGTGAACCTATAGGTGCATAAAAGGTTAAAAACGGATAATAGGTTGCTAGATTGCAAGTTTAATACCTGTAAGAGTCAAAGGCATGAAGCTTTGTGAATTAAGTGACATGATGAAGTTCGTTGTGTTGACGAACATGTTTATATAACCTTGGTGGATTATTTTAAATATGGAATTATGATTGAATGTACTTACTCTATATATTTTGTGGTATAAAGCAAGTTTGGAAAATTCAGCGCACAGCTGTTGTGCTGCCAAATTTTTGCCAAACTTGAGGACTTAGAAAGTTTTTGAAAGATATGAGATACGTTCTGGGTGACACCAGTTTAGCTGAGACGCGTTTTGGGTGACACCAGTTTAGCTGAGCACTCCCAGAAATAAAATCGTGAGGGTATTGACATCGAGCTTGCTAGAGCGGACAAATAATTGTGTACTAGATACTAGTGATTGCTTTTCAAAGAAGGAAATATTCCTATGGACTCCCCGAATTAAAGGTTATGATAGGTGATCCTTATGCCTTCTAGCTTGTATTCTAGAAGTTGGGATTATTATGTTACGCTTATCAAGAGGGATAAGTAAGAACCAGTAACGACTAGTTAGGTATAAGCTGATAACCTAGAGATGTTTTTGGGGTGGCCCCAATGATGCAAAGTATAATGTTTGATGTCACGAGGTTGGGAAAAGAGGAAGTTTCACAAGAAAAGTTACATGCTGCTTTATGCCATTTATGTGATGTTTCTTGGTGTTGTGTTCTATTGCTTTCTTACATAATGTATTACCATACATTCATGCTTTGATATGTTGCATACATGACATTAAGATTCGTTCTAAAATGAACGGACCTTGGATAATTATGTTTAAAACCTAATAATGAACTATATGCATGCGCACCTTTTTATAATAAACCCAAGGTTCTTAAGGATGTGGACGATGCCACTTAGATAGGAGGTTCCTTACTGAGATTCTTTAGTAAAATTCTCACTCCCTTTTCTTTCTGTTGCATCTTCAGATCTTGATGGCGACTTTCGTGTTGTTCATTGATACCCCTACCTGGGAGGTTCACTACGACCCCGACTATCGGTCCTATCATTTTGAGGGGAGCTGCATGTAACATCCTAATTTTTAACCCCATACTCTAGAACATAATCAGGTTATCATTAGTCTGTTACTTCATAGTTCTCAATTTTACTTAGAAATACTTAGCGGAAAATACGAGTAAATTTTTTTTTGAAAAACAAAGTGAGAGCCGCGTAATGCGTTAAACGATAAACCATGTAAAGTAAAACAATTATCTCACAACATCATAACATGAGGCACAACATGAACATCACTGAATATCATTTCATATATATATAACTTGCCCACTTATAAGTGTGGGTCTTAATTTAGTACAAGGGAAATGCATAAAAGAAAATACAACATAAGCATGAACATAATCTACTCCCCTACCCGAGTGCACCTAATAGGATAACCTCTAAACAAAAGAAGGTTTATCCCCATCTAAGTGGTGTGTGCTCTAACCGGGTACTCCATCGGTCGATCGTCACCTCCTACTGACGTCCGTCTCGTGAACGAGGCAAGTATCCGGGAAACTGTGCGAGCTCCTCGAGCGTAAAGAGGCGGAACGGGGATCGAGAGTGACCCCCGTGGTGTGGCCGCATCTCCGGTTGTTGTGCAAGTCGGGGCTGAGTCACGGTATCCTCACTGCCCTCCCTCATCAATGGTGGAGAGGGCGAGCTCGCTATCACGGATGAGTAGGCGGGTCCTCGGACGGTCGGTCTCCGAGAAGTAGGTCCGGCACGCATGTCGGGATAGTCTCGCATGGGTGAGGCGGCGGTGTGCATCACGAGCACTCTCTCGTCATGCGTCTGCGCTGCGCTCAAAAAACCGGCTCGTCGTCGCCATAGGGTGCGGTCGGGAGAAGCGATGGGTGTGCGGGATGAGCGAAGGCGTCCTACGAACATGAAAACCCGCACCGTGCCGCCCTCAAAATGGTATGACCCGTGAGCCGGGTCATAGTGCACCTCCCATGTCGGGTGTCCACGAACACTACGACGTCGCCATCTGAAGGCGTGGCGGAAAGAAAGAGATAGAGGAGTGAGAATCTTGCTAAAGAATCTCAGTAGGGCCTCCTACTACCTAGGTGTCATCATCTACGTCCTCAGGAACCTTGGGTTTATTTATACAAAATGACTGAGCATGTATTAAGTTCATTTTTAAAATTTAAAATGTATTTTAGCCAAGGTCCATTCATTTTAGGATGATTTTAATGTCATGAATGCAACATAATAGAAAATGTATGCATGGCACTACCTAATGCACATACATAAAACATAACATCAAGCATCATCATACTTGGTGGCATAAAGTGGCAATAGTAACATTCATATGGGACAAAACTTAGTGACATAATCATAATCATGAAACTTCTCTTCCTCATGGGCCACCCTAAAAGACAATTGAACTGGGGGTGCTCGGCCGAACCGGTGTCACCCAGAACGTGTCATACATCTAGGTTATGAGCTCATACCTTAACTAGTCGTCACTAGTTCTTACTTACCACTTAACGATAAGTGTATCATAAATCATAAATCCCGACTATCTGAGTACGGGTTAGGGGGCAAAACTCTTAGGGGTGCTCGGCCAAACTGGTGTCACCTAAGAGTGTAAAATGGTACCGATGTCACATGAGTTCTATGGAGGTGCTCGGCCAAACCGGTGTCATCCTAGAACCCATCTTAGTACCTTAATTTTCAAAATCTCTTTAAGTCCCCAAATTTGTTGGAAATTCGGCGGCACAACGGTCATTACACTGAATTTCCTTCCAAATTTGCTTTATGCCACATAAACATATAGTCTCATAAATTCCTCATATGAATAACATCATCATCATTAGCATACTTCATGCATCATCATAAAACATCCAAACGCTTACCCTTACGGTAGCTTATGCTTTGACCCTTACGGGTCTTAATCTTGAGATATAGTTCTCTACATCCGTCGTTCATATTTTAAGCACCTAAGGCTCATAATTAAACATCATTCATAATCCTCTCATTTTGCTTTTAAATCTGAATAGCATAGGGTGGAAATCCTAACATGTGAATACGGGGTTCTAGAACTTACGTTTTAGACCCTTTCTTGGTTTCGTTTTTACTTGAAGAAGCTATGGATTAAATCTAAATCAATTATGAGGCATTCCTATGCTTAAGGACTAATTATTAATCATGTTTATCATGTTGTAAGGGTGCTGGACAGAATCCAGAAAATTAAATGTTCTAAGAGTTCTACATTTGCATTTTTACGGTTTTCTAGTTACTAGTTTCCCCATAGGTGCTAGAATTCAATTCTATTTCAAATGAAACCAGGTTTTTCATGTCTAAACGATCTAAATCTGATTATGTCCCCATTAAAACAGTTTGGAACAGTTCCATAAACAAATGGGTCAAAACTATGTTAAATTCTAGCTTTACGGTATTTCTAGTTAGCTAGTTTCTTACCTATCATGCATAGGATCGCTTCTACATCATCATATGATATTTTCACACATTCCAACACATCAAAACATCATCATACAACATCACACTCATCATATCAGGACCGAAAACATTCAACTTTAATAAGAGAGTTCAAATTGACACTTCTAGGTACATAAGTTAACTAGTTTCTCTTGGAATCGATCTAGAACTTCTGAAACTCTTTGCAAAACATTTTAATTCATCAAGAGGCTAAGAGAAGCTTTAGGTCACTGACCAAAACATATTCCATCCCCTAAAAGATAATAAAATCACAACTTGTGATGACATAACCTTATAAAGATTGTAAAGCTTTAGGGAAAACTTAAAACATAGACTATTGGTCCTAGTAGCTAGATGAAAACTCATTGCAAGCCCATCATCACTACTTGGCCGAAATTATACATTCAAGGAATACATTCACATTTAAATTTATCTTGGAATGAAATGGGCAAGTCTTTGAGCTCTAGGTTCTTAAGTTACGACATAAACTAAACGTGCTCATGCTTTTCATTTTTAATCTTACTTACAAAGTAAAGTGATGACTTAAATTTAAATATGCGAGGCATAAGCTTAAACGTGCAAGCTTGAAAGTAAATATGCGAGGCATAAACTTAGACGTGCAAGCTTGTAGGTAAATATGCATGGTTCAATTCTTTATTTTAGTGCTCTTGGCCCAACAACAATCAACTTTAAGGCCGAAATAGATAGGCATTCGAGAAATTAATTAGGTGATAATGCAAGTTCAATTCTTTATTTTAGTGCTCTAGGCCCAACAACAATCGACTTTAAGGCCGAAATAGAAAGGCTTCGAGAATTAAATTAAGTGATGATACAAGTTCCATTTTAATCTTTATGTCCTTAAGTGATAGCTAGAAAGTAAAGGTGCATAATAAGAATGTAAACACGAGTGCAAGTATAAGATAAATTATGCAAGTTCATTTTATCTCTCTAGAGCTCTTAACAAGACTTTAAAGTAACTTAAACCATAACCCAAACTCATCCAACAAGGTAAAGTCAAGCTTAGAGTTCTTAAAACTCAACATAATATTTTTAGAAAATCAAACCATGAAGCTTAGAAAATTTAAGGAAATGGCCGAAATCATCAAGAAGAAAAAGGAACATTTTAAAACTCTAGAGTTCATGATCTTGGTGATATATTAACACCAACCTCATGAGTCCTCATCATTGAGTTCATAGAGCCATTTAAAAACATCATCAAAGCTAAAGTTCTTAAGAGTTCAAGAAAAGAAAAACTAAAAACATTTTTGCTCAAGAACAAAGATCAAGCTCTAGAGTTTGTTTCAAGTGATGAACATCATCATGAAACTCTCATCATCAAGCTCTCATTCCTTTGTTCTCCAAGGCCTATGGCCGAAAATGAAAAGGAAAAAGGAGTGGAAATGAAGTTCTAAAGAGAAACAAGAGAAACTATGAACATCAAGCTTGAAACAAGAACTTTAAGAAAAGAATACATGAAAGAAAATCCCTACTTGGTGTGATGAACTTGAAGAAGGAAGAAGAAGATGAAGATGATGAAGAACTTTGAAGAGCTTGAAGAACTTGAAGAACACTAGAACTTTGAGAGAAAAGAAAAGCTTTGAGTGTTTCCTAAACTTAGCAAATGATCTAAAAGTGGTGCAAGCTCCTCAAGGCATTCTATTTATAGAGAAATAAAACAAATGGAGGGTGTGAATGGGCTGATGTATTTTCGGCCAAGAGGTGCAGAATTGGAGGGTTCCATGTGTTCCATGAGGTGAGATATTGTGTTCTTGAGGTATGGCTTAAGGTATGGTGAGGTATGGTTCAAGGTATGGCCTCAAGCATGGTTCTTTGAGTGAGAAACAATTTAATATGTGGTCAAAGGAGGAGTGTGCTGGCCGAAACTTCATCATCCATGGGGGAGGTTTCTTTGCATTTTAATTGTGGTTTAGAGTTGTGTTTAGGTGTATCTTTGATTATGCTTAAGATTAGGAATTTGTAAGAAAGTGTTTAGGTAAGGTAAATGGATAATTAAGGTGGTCTAGACATAATTAAGGAGTGGTCTTGCACCATTAGTGAGTTAAATCCTTAATTTAGAGTCTAAACAACTCTAGACACATTTCCTTGATTTAAGGAATTGGAGAGAGAAAACACTATTCAAGATTCCAAGACTAGGAGTCTTGAGTTCTAAAAAGGGATTTAAGTTTAATCTAAGCAATTTTAGGTTCTAATTAACTTTAATAAATTATTTTGACTCTAGATTAATTAGGGAAATAAATTAATCTTCGTTTAGAGCCTAATATTGCTTAGGTTTGCTTAATTACATCATTAAGCTTAAAAACACTATTCTAGGGGCAAAATCGTAATTTTGCACTAAAACTGCCCGGGACCACCGGGACTTGAACAGAGACCTCTAGACACATGAAAACATGTTTTTAAACCTCTGGGAAAAGGTCAGGGCTCAAACGGCACCTTTACCCGCGTAAAAACGCTATAGGGGTATTTTGGTCATTTTGACCCGAAACTGCGGAAAACGTGATTTTCGCTTCCGGGAGCATTCAAAGGCCATTCAATCCCCTTCAAACATTGAGTTGACCCTTCGAGGACGACCGAGTTGGTTACCCTCGAACTCGGGTCAGGAAATGACCTTAGGGGCATTTTGGTCATTTCCCTCGGACAGAGAAATCGGGGTGTTACATTACTCCCCTCCTTAAAAAGAATTTCGCCCTCGAAATTCGTTACCTTAGAAAAGCTCGGGATACTTGTCTCGCATTTCCGTCTCTAGCTCCCATGTGAATTCTTCGGACTTGTCGCGTCCCCATGCTACCTTTACCAATGGAACAGACTTGTTCCTCAGCTGCTTGACTCCGCGGTCCACGATTCTCGTAGGGGGAAGATTGAAAGTTAGGTCATCCCTTAACTGAACATGCTCTGGCTCTAAAACGTGGCTAGGGTCGGACTCATACTTCCTTAATTGAGAGACGTGAAAGACGTCGTGAAGATTAGAAAGATTAGGGGGTAAGGCTATTTTGTAGGCAACTGTTCCTATCCTTTGAAGAATTTGGAAAGGACCAAGGAATCGGGGGCTCAACTTTTTGACTTTCATGGCTCTCCCTATGCCTGTAGTGGGGGTAATCCTAAGGAACACATGTTCTCCCTCTTCGAATTCCAAGGGCTTGCGCCGCTTGTCCGCATAGCTCTTTTGTCTACTTTGAGCAGTGAGCATCCTATCCCGGATCCTCTTGATTTGTTCCGTCGTTTCCCTCACTACATCGGGTCCTAAGACACTTTGCTCCCCAGGCTCGTACCAACACAAAGGTGATTGGCACTTCCTTTCATACAACGCCTCGTACGGTGCCATACCGATGCTCGCATGATAACTGTTGTTATACGCAAACTCGATCAAAGGCAAGTACTTATCCCAACTTCCCCTTTGGTCTAACACACAGGCTCTTAGCATATCCTCTAAGTGCGGATCGTCCTTCGGATTGTCCGTCTGTTTGTGGGTGGTAGCGGTGCTTAAGCATAGCTTTGAACCAAACGCCTTTTGAAAGGCTCCCCAAAAACGCGACGTAAACCGCGGATCTCTATCCGAGATTATCGTCGACGGTACTCCATGCAATCTTACGATCTCTTGGATGTATAACTGTGCCAATTTATCTAAAGAGTATGTCACTCTAATAGGTAGAAAGTGTGCCGACTTGGTTAGTCGATCCATTATCACCCATATAGCATCATGGCCAGCTTGGGTCTTAGGCAATCCCGTCACGAAATCCATAGATATGCATTCCCACTTCCACTCGGGGATTGACAGGGGTTGCAACAAACTTGAAGGTTTTTGGTGCTCGATTTTCACTTTCTGACATACCAAGCACTTACTAACCCAGGCGACTACATCCTTCTTCATTCCGGGCCACCAAAACATCTTCTTCAAGTCTTGGTACATCTTGGTAATACCGGGATGAATGGTGAAATAGCTTTTGTGAGCCTCCTCCAAGATCTTTTCTCGGAGGTCACCATCTTGGGGTACGCAGATCCTTCCCTCAAATCTCCATATCCAATCATCGCCTCTTTCGAAACCTTTCAACTTTCCCGCCTTAACAGCATCTATGATCTCTTTGAACTCCTCATTCCCTCGTTGTGCTAACATGATCCTTTGCTTAAATCCACTTGTTACACTAAGATAGCACATCTTTATCCCTCTATCGGTTGCTGACATCCCTAGATTCATATCCCTAAACTTCTCTATCAACTCAACTTCTTTGATCATCATGTGGGACAGGTGTAACGACTTTCGGCTCAAGGCGTCGGTGACTACATTAGCCTTGCCGGGGTGGTAACTTAAACCGAAATCGTAGTCTTTGAGGAATTCCATCCACCTTCTTTGCCTCATGTTTAACTCCTTTTGATCAAAGAGGTACTTGAGACTCTTATGATTGGAGAAAACTTCAAATCTTACACCATACAGATGGTGTCTCCACATCTTTAAGGCAAATACTACGGCGGCTAATTCTAGGTCATGGGTGGGGTAGTTAGCCTCGTGAGGCTTGAGTTGTCGAGATGCATAGGCTACCACTTGCCTATTTTGCATCAACACACACCCTAGTCCTTTGCTCGAAGCATCACAATATACCTCGAAGGGTACATTGGGGCTAGGTAAGACTAAGACTGGGGTCGTGGTTAACCTTTCCTTAAGCTCTTGAAAACTCTTCTCACATTCGGGGCTCCACTCAAACGGGGCATTCTTACTAGTGAGCTTGGTCAAGGGTAGGGCTAACTGGGAAAATCCTTTGATAAACCTACTGTAGTAGCCTGCTAAGCCCAAAAAGCTCCATATTTCCGTTACGGTTGTCGGTCTATCCCAATTCATTACGGCTTCTACCTTACTAGGATCAACGGCTATGCCTCCTTTTGACACAACGTGTCCTAAAAACTTGACCTCCTCCAACCAAAATTCACACTTAGAGAGTTTTGCATACAGCTTTTTCTCCTTCAAAATCTCCAAAACTATCCTCAAATGACGCTCATGCTCCTCGTGGGTCTTCGAATAGATGAGTATATCATCTATGAAAACGACCACGAACTGATCTAAATAGGGTCTAAAGATCCTATTCATGTAATCCATAAATACTGCAGGAGCATTTGTCAACCCAAAAGACATCACCGTGAACTCAAAGTGTCCATACCGAGTTCTAAAGGCGGTCTTTGGTATATCTTGATCTCTCACTCTAATTTGGTGGTATCCTGACCTTAGGTCGATCTTGGAAAACACTACCGCTCCTCTCAATTGGTCCATGAGATCATCAATCCTAGGCAAAGGGTATTTGTTTTTCACTGTCACACGATTTAATTGCCTATAATCTATGCACAACCTCATACTCCCGTCCTTCTTTTTCACAAACAAGACCGGGGCTCCCCATGGTGAAGCACTAGGTCTTATAAAGCTCTTCTCTAAAAGTTCCTCAAGTTGGGTTTTAAGCTCGGCTAGTTCTAGGGGTGACATTCTATAGGGGGCAATGGAGATTGGTCCCGCTCCAGGAACTAACTCAATGGAGAACTCCACTTCTCGCTCAGGAGGAAACTCGGGTATATCTTCCGGAAATACCTCGGGATAGTCTCTCACTATAGGTATATTTTTTAAATTCTGCTCAAAGTGTACTTCGCTAGCGGCTAGGAGAACATATCCCTTAGTCTTTTTCCCACTACAGTGGACCTCTACGGCATTGAGATAGAGTTTCAAAGGTTGACTTATTTCACTAGGGGGAGAAGGAAAGACGACTGTTTTGGTGTCACAGTCTAACAATACACGGTTGGCGTGAAGCCAATCCATGCCAAGAACTACTCCTATACCTTTCATGGGTAAACAAATTAAATCCACAACATATGATCTATTTTCTGTGGTGAGGTGACAATTTAGGCAACAATAACAAGTATTCACAGGATGATTTGTGGGGGTAGAGACAATAAGATCAAAAGAAAGTTTGGAAGTTTTCAAATTTAGAGCCTCAACACTAGCATAAGAAATAAAAGAATGTGTTGCACCAGAGTCATAAAGTACAGTTAAGGTCCTACCATCTATTTCGCACTTACCTTCTATGAAACCGTTGGATGTGTCCGCTTCGTCTACATTAAGGGTGAAGACCTTCCCTTGGTGTTGCGGCCTAGGGTTCTGATTTGTTGGCCCTCCGTTGTTGCATCTATTGGCGTAGTGGCCGGGCTTCCCACACTTGAAGCACATGTTTTGTCCAGCTAGGCAGGGACGGTTGCCATGATCTTTCCCGCACTGGAGGCATAGTATTGCCGGTGTAGGCCTAGCAAAGGTGGCGGGGGCTCCTTGGGGCGTCTTGTTCTTAGTCCCACTTGACCCTCCTTGGTTGTTTCGGGGGCCGCCCGACCCTCCTTGTCGGTTGTTGTTGTTGTTGTTGTTGCGGTTGTTGTTGTTCTGGAATTGTGGTCGGTATGGTTGCTTGGGTTGTTGGTGGAAGGGGGTTCTTTGTTGTTGTTGTGGTGCAGGCGGTTAGTTTGGTAGGGATTATAGTGATTTCGGGATTGGTTTGGATATTGGGGCTTGAATTTTGGGGCTTGAGGTGTTAGCCCCTTGTTTCGTGCTGCCCTTGCAGCATTGATTTTCTTCTGTCCCTCTTCCACGATCCGGCACTTGTTGACTAGGGTTGGAAAGTCCCTAATCTTCATGTGTACCACAGCATAGTTGAGCTCTGCCGTTAGCCCGGCCTCATATTTGACGCACTTCCATACCTCATCGGGGTTTCCTTGAAACACCCTAGAGAACTTGATCAGCTCCTCGAATTTCGCCGTGTACTGGGCGACAGTAGACCCTCCTTGGGTCAGTTGCATGAACTCAATGTCCTTTGCATTCCTCACCGATTCCGGAAAGTACTTCTCATAGAAGTAAGTCTTGAAACGACTCGATTGGCAATGATGCGAAGCTTCTAGCAGTCTTCGGGTGCCGGTCCACCAAAACTCGGCATCCGATTCCATCATATAGGCCGCAAAGGTGACCTTCTAATCCTCCGAGCAAGCCACCACAGAGTAGATCTTTTCCATGTTTTTGATCCACTCATCAGCTTGGTCGGGGTCCATGGCTCCTCGGAAGGTTGGCGGGTTCGCCTTGCGAAACTCACCAAACCTTGCTTGCTCGATCATTTCGGCAGTAGGGGAACCACGTCCGGTGTTCCCTTGTTGGTTCATCCTCTCGAACATTCGTTCCATGGCCCTAGCCATGTCACGAACAGCAGCAGCAGTAGCATCATTTTGGTCCCCCTCGGTCGGGGTCCTAGGTTGTCTCCTTGGTGCCATTGGTTCCTAAACACACGAGACAATAAACACTGAGGTGATCAGGCTCAATATTCCATGTAAAATGAGCTAGTTACCATGGCACACGCAAGTCGACAAGGGTCATGCACTCCTACCCTATAGCTTATCTCTAACTAAGCACTACGCATGACATAGCTATCGTACTACGCTTTAGAAAGCATAGTCAGTCCAATCCTCAGGCTCCATGAGAATCGAACTTCTCTGATACCATAATGTAACATCCTAATTTTTAACCCCATACTCTAGAACATAATCAGGTTAATCATTAGTCTGTTACTTCATAGTTCTCAATTTTACTTAGAAATACTTAGCGGAAAATACGGGTAAATTTTTTTTTGAAAAACAAAGTGAGAGCCGCGTAATGCGTTAAACGATAAACCATGTAAAGTAAAACAATTATCTCACAACATCATAACATGAGGCACAACATGAACATCACTGAATATCATTTCATATATATATAACTTGCCCACTTATAAGTGTGGGTCTTAATTTAGTACAAGGGAAATGCATAAAAGAAAATACAACATAAGCATGAACATAATCTACTCCCCTACCCGAGTGCACCTAATAGGATAACCTCTAAACAAAAGAAGGTTTATCCCCATCTAAGTGGTGTGTGCTCTAACCGGGTACTCCATCGGTCGATCGTCACCTCCTATTGACATCCGTCTCGTGAACGAGGCAAGTATCCGGAAAGCGTGCGAGCTCCTCGGCGTCAAGAGGCGGAGCGGGGATCGAGTGACCCTGCGGTGTGGCGCATCTCGGTCGTCGTGCAAGTCGGGGTGAGTCACGGTATCCTCACCGCCCTCCTCATCAATGGTGGAGAGAGGCGAGCTCTCGCTATACGGATGAGTAGGCGGGTCCTCGGACGGGTCGGTCTCAGAAGTAGGTCAGGCACGCATGTCGGGATAGTCTCGCATGGCTAAGGCGGCGGTGTGCATGCGGAGCACTCTCTCGTCATGCGTACGCGCGCGCTCAAAAACCCGCTCGTCGTCGCCATAGGGTGCAGTCGGGGAGAAGCGATGGGTGTGCACGGGATGAGCGAAGGGGCGTCCTACGAACATGAAAACCCGCACCGTGCACTGCCCCTCAAAATGGTATGACCCGTGAGCCGGGTCATAGTGCACCTCCCATGTCGGGGTGTCCACGAACACTACGAACGTCGCCATCTGAAGACGTGACGGAAAGAAAGAGATAGAAGGAGTGAGAATCTTGCTAAAGAATCTCAGTAGGGCCTCCTACTACCTAGGTGTCATCATCTACGTCCTCAGGAACCTTGGGTTTATTTATACAAAATGACTGAGCATGTATTAAGTTCATTTTTAAACTTTAAAATGTATTTTAGCCAAGGTCCATTCATTTTAGGATGATCTTAATGTCATGAATGCAACATAATAGACAATGTATGCATGGCACTACCTAATGCACATACATAAAACATAACATCAAGCATCATCATACTTGGTGGCATAAAGTGGCAATAGTAACATTCATATGGGATAAAACTTAGTGACATAATCATAATCATGAAACTTCTCTTCCTCATGGGCCACCCTAAAAGACAATCGAACTGGGGGTGCTCGGCGAACGGTGTCACCCGAGCGTGTCATACATCTAGGTTATGAGCTCATACCTTAACTAGTCGTCACTAGTTCTTACTTACCACTTAACGATAAGCGTATCATAAATCATAAATCCCGACTATCTGAGTACGGGTTAGGGGGCAAAACTCTTAGGGGTGCCCGGCCAAACCGGTGTCACCTAAGAGTGTAAAATGGTACCGATGTCACATGAGTTCTATGGAGGTGCTCGGCCAAACCGGTGTCATCCTAGAACCCATCTTAGTACCTTAATTTTCAAAATCTCTTTAAGTCCCCAAATTTGTTGGAAATTCGGCGGCACAACGGTCATTACATCGAATTTCCTTCCAAATTTGCTTTATGCCACATAAACATATAGTCTCATAAATTCCTCATATGAATAACATCATCATCATTAGCATACTTCATGCATCATCATAAAACATCCAAATGCTTACCCTTACGGTAGCTTATGCTTTGACCCTTACGGGTCTTAATCTTGAGATATAGTTCTCTACATCCGTCGTTCATATTTTAAGCACCTAAGGCTCATAATTAAACATCATTCATAATCCTCTCATTTTGCTTTTAAATCTGAATAGCATAGGGTGGAAATCCTAACATGTGAATACGGGGTTCTATAACTTACGTTTTAGACCCTTTCTTGGTTCCGTTTTTATGAAAGCTATGGATTAAATCTAAATCAATTATGAGGCATTCCTATGCTTAAGGACTAATTATTAATCATGTTTATCATGTTGTAAGGGTGCTGGACAGAATCCAGAAAATTAAATGTTCTAAGAGTTCTACATTTGCATTTTTACGGTTTTCTAGTTACTAGTTTCCCCATAGGTGCTAGAATTCAATTCTATTTCAAATGAAACCAAGTTTTTCATGTCTAAACGATCTAAATCTGATTATGTCCCCATTAAAACAGTTTGGAAAATTTCCATAAACAAATGGGTCAAAACTATGTTAACTTCTAGCTTTATGGTATTTCTAGTTAGCTAGTTTCTTACCTATCATGCATAGGATCGCTTCTACATCATCATATGATATTTTCACACATTCCAACACATCAAAACATCATCATACAACATCACACTCATCATATCAGGACCGAAAACATTCAACTTTAATAAGAGAGTTCAAATTGACACTTCTAGGTACATAAGTTAACTAGTTTCTCTTGGAATCAATCTAGAACTTCTGAAACTCTTTGCAAAACATTTTAATTCATCAAGAGGCTAAGAGAAGCCTTAGGTCACTGACCAAAACATATTCCATCCCCTAAAAGATAATAAAATCACAACTTGTGATGACATAACCTTATAAAGATTGTAAAGCTTTAGGGAAAACTTAAAACATAGACTATTGGTCCTAGTAGCTAGATGAAAACTCATTGCAAGCCCATCATCACTACTTGGCCGAAATTATACATTCAAGGAATACATTCACATTTAACTTTATCTTGGAATGAAATGGGCAAGTCTTTGAGCTCTAGGTTCTTAAGTTACGACATAAACTAAACGTGCTCATGCTTTTCATTTTTAATCTTACTTACAAAGTAAAGTGATGACTTAAATTTAAATATGCGAGGCATAAACTTAAACGTGCAAGCTTGAAAGTAAATATGCGAGGCATAAACTTAGACGTGCAAGCTTGTAGGTAAATATGCATGGTTCAATTCTTTATTTTAGTGCTCTTGGCCCAACAACAATCGACTTTAAGGCCGAAATAGATAGGCATTCGAGAAATTAATTAGGTGATAATGCAAGTTCAATTCTTTATTTTAGTGCTCTAGGCCCAACAACAATCGACTTTAAGGCCGAAATAGAAAGGCCTCGAGAATTAAATTATGTGATGATACAAGTTCCATTTTAATCTTTATGTCCTTAAGTGATAGCTAGAAAGTAAAGGTGCATAATAAGAATGTAAACATGAGTGCAAGCATAAGATAAATTATGCAAGTTCATTTTATCTCTCTAGAGCTCTTAACAAGACTTTAAAGCAACTTAAACCATAACCCAAACTCATCCAACAAGGTAAAGTCAAGCTTAGAGTTCTTAAAACTCAACATAATATTTTTAGGAAATCAAACCATGAAGCTTAGAAAATTTAAGGAAATGGCCGAAATCATCAAGAAGAAAAAGGAACATTTTAAAACTCTAGAGTTCATGATCTTGGTGATATATTAACACCAACCTCATGAGTCCTCATCATTGAGTTCATAGAGCCATTTAAAAACATCATCAAAGCTAAAGTTCTTAAGAGTTCAAGAAAAGAAAAACTAAAAAACATTTTTGCTCAAGAACAAAGATCAAGCTCTAGAGTTTGTTTCAAGTGATGAACATCATCATGAAACTCTCATCATCAAGCTCTCATTCCTTTGTTCTCCAAGGCCTATGGCCGAAAATGAAAAGGAAAAAGGAGTGGAAATGAAGTTCTAAAGAGAAACAAGAGAAACTATGAACATCAAGCTTGAAACAAGAACTTTAAGAAAAGAATACATGAAAGAAAATCCCTACTTGGTGTGATGAACTTGAAGAAGGAAGAAGAAGATGAAGATGATGAAGAACTTTGAAGAGCTTGAAGAACTTGAAGAACACTAGAACTTTGAGAGAAAAGAAAAGCTTTGAGTGTTTCCTAAACTTAGCAAATGATCTAAAAGTGGTGCAAGCTCCTCAAGGCATTCTATTTATAGAGAAATAAAACAAATGGAGGGTGTGAATGGGCTGATGTATTTTCGGCCAAGAGGTGCAGAATTGGAGGGTTCCATGTGTTCCATGAGGTGAGATATTGTGTTCTTGAGGTATGGCTTAAGGTATGGTGAGGTATGGTTCAAGGTATGGCCTCAAGCATGGTTCTTTGAGTGAGAAACAATTTAATATGTGGTCAAAGGAGGAGTGTGCTGGCCGAAACTTCATCATCCATGGGGGAGGTTTCTTTGCATTTTAATTGTGGTTTAGAGTTGTGTTTAGGTGTATCTTTGATTATGCTTAAGATTAGGAATTTGTAAGAAAGTGTTTAGGTAAGGTAAATGGATAATTAAGGTGGTCTAGACATAATTAAGGAGTGGTCTTGCACCATTAGTGAGTAAAATCCTTAATTTAGAGTCTAAACAACTCTAGACACATTTCCTTGATTTAAGGAATTGGAGAGAGAAAACACTATTCAAGATTCTAAGACTAGGAGTCTTGAGTTCTAAAAAGGGATTTAAGTTTAATCTAAGTAATTTTAGGTTCTAATTAACTTTAATAAATTATTTTGACTCTAGATTAATTAGGGAAATAAATTAATCTTCATTTAGAGCCTAATATTGCTTAGGTTTGCTTAATTACATCATTAAGCTCAAAAACACTATTCTAGGGGCAAAATCGTAATTTTGCACTAAAACTGCCCGGGACCACCGGGACTTGAACAGAGACCTCTAGACACATGAAAACATGTTTTTAAACCTCTGGGAAAAGTTCCGGGCTCAAACGGCACCTTTATCCGCGTAAAAATGCTATAGGGGTATTTTGGTCATTTTGACCCGAAACTGCGGAAAACGAGATTTTCGCTTCCGGGAGCATTCAAAGGCCATTCAATCCCCTTCAAACATTGAGTTGACCCTTCGAGGACAACCGAGTTGGTTACCCTCGAACTCGGGTCAGGAAGTGAACTCAGGGGCATTTTGGTCATTTCCCTCGGACAGAGAAATCGGGGTGTTACACTGCACCATCCGAGTTTTCATGTTTTTGGGATGACCTTTTGCACATCCTGTATGTAGTTATCATTTTTCTCTGACTTCTTCATTTGGTGACGACATGGTCTTCAAGCGTGCGCGAACGCACAATGAGAGGATACTTTGCACATATACCACTACATCTGTCGTCTGTGACTTCCCAACCTATTTTCTTCGCTCCAGGCATTCAGAGACTGACCCATCGGAGGATCCGCCTACCCTTCTCTATTCTGAGAGTTTTTCCCCCACTCCTCCACAGAGGGTGGAGGGTAGTAAGGAGACGGTCACATTGCCAAGGTTGGCACGGAGGGCAGTCATGCGACCCCGATGTGGTGCTCATGCTTAGACATCTTGTGTGCCTACTCCCGATGAGCTTCGTCTGTGGATCGACTATGTTCCACCCTATCTTGACTACCAGCAGTAAGGCTCTTGGGGGATCATTAGTGCTCACACTACCATTAGTTCAGGATAACTTCCTTTTGTTCTAGAGGTTATCTATTTTAGGTGTATGAGGGTAGGGGGTGATTTCCTTTATGCTTTTCTTTGTATTTTCATTTCAATTGTATTTGCACTATGATGTACCAAACTTATCCCGCCTTCCAGAGGTGGGCAATTATCATATTAATATAATGTTATTGTTAGTGTGCACATGATTGTCCAATGTTATGAAGTTATTTGATGTTCTTATCTTGTGCTTTCTTTTGTATGAGTTATGCTTCATGATAGAGCTCGCTTAAGATACCCACAGCTCTTACTTTGCATTTATATTTCAAAAGAAAAAAAATTTACCCGTATTTTTCGCTAAGTATTTTAAAGAAAGGTTTTAAAGAATAAGACTAACAGTGTAATGGACTAATGGTTAACCTAAATACGTTCTAGGAGTATTGGGTTAAAAATTAGGATGTTACATTTTGGTATCAAAGCAGTTCGGTACTCACGGAGCTTGAGGATTGGACTGACTATGCTTCATAAGCATAATGCAGTAGGCATGTCATGTGTAGTGCTTGATAGAGATAAGCTATAAGGTTAGGTATGCATGACCCCTGTTTGTTTGTGTGTGCCATGGTAACTAGCTCATTTCGTATGGAATATTGAGCCTGATCAAGTCAATGTTTATTGTCTGATGTGTTTAGGAACCAATGGCACCCAGATGACAGACTAGGGCCCCAACCAAAGGGAACCAACACAACGCAATTGCCACGGCTGTTCGAGACATGGCGAGGGCAACAGGGAGACGCTGCATGTGCTCCCCCTACAGTTGAGATGATCGAGCAAGCTAGCTTCGGCGAATTCCACAAAGGCTAACCCACCTACCTTTCGGGGAGCTATGGATCCCGACAAGGTTGACGAGTGGATAAAGAATTTGGAGAAAATTTATTCTATGGTCGCCTGTTCGGAGGAGTAGAAGGTCACGTTTGCACCTACAAGATGGAATCTGATGCCGAGTCCTGGTAGACCGGCACTCGAAGACTGTTGGAGGCTTCCGGTACTACTATCAACTGGGAGCTGTTCAAGGACATCGAATTCATGCAACTGACCCAGGGTGGGTCTACTGTCGCCCAATACATGGCAAAGTTTGAAGAACTGGTCAAGTTTTCACGGCTGTTCCAAGGAAACCTCGATGAAGTATGGGAATGTATAAAGTATAAAGCTGGGCTGACGGTGGAGTTGAACTACGCAGTAGCATGCATGGAGATTAGGGACTTCCCTACCTTGGTCAACAAGTGTAGGATTATGGAGGAAGGGCAACGGAAGATCAGTGCTGCGAGAGCGGAGTGTGCCAAGGGGCTAGGACCCTAAGCCCCAAGGTTGAAACCACAACATCAGAATCAGTCAAGGAATCACTACAACCCATATCACACTAACCAGTTCAAGTCACAGTAACAACAACAACAACAAAAAGCACCCTTCTATGAACAATCCAAGCAACACCAGAGGCCACCTTTCAAGCACAATGGCTGCTGAAACAACAACCAGCAATAGGGATCGGGAGGTCCTCGGAACAACAACAATTATCACCAAGGAGGGTCCAACGGGGCCAAAAACAAGGCACCTCAAGGTGCCCCCACTGCTTTCACCAGACCCGCATTGGCTGTGGAGTGCCCTAAGTGTAGAAAGAATCATGGTAACCGCCCCTGCCTAGTTGGGCAGGGAATCTGCTTCAAGTGCGGGAAGCACGACCACTACGCCATGGATTGCACAAACGGGAGGCCATTAAACCAAAACCCTAGGCCACAGCACCAAGAGAGGGTCTTCACCCTCAGTGCGGACGACGCGGAGAAGTCCAACGACTTCATAGAAGGTAAGTACAAAGTAAACAGTAGAACTTTAATTGTACTGTATGACTCTGATGTAACCCATTCATTCATTTCACATGCTAGCAACAAGTCTTTAAATTTGAAAGTTTCTAAACTCCCTTTTGACCTTATTGTTGCTACTCCCACTAATTGTCCTGTAAATACCTATAACTGTTGTTTAAATTGCCATCTTACTATAGATAATAGATCCTTTGTCATAGATTTTATATGTTTACCCATGAAAGACATAGGCATAATTCTTGGCATGGATTGGCTTCACGCCAACCGTGTGATGTTAGACTGTGATACCAAAATAGTTATTTTTCGTTCTCCCCCTAGTAAAACTAGTCGAACCTTGAAGCTTTATCTAAATGCCGTAAAGGTCAATTGTAGTGGGAAGGAAACAAAGGGATATGTTCTCCTAGCTGCTAGTGAGGTAGACTTTGAGCAAAACCTAGAAGATATAACGGTAGCAAGAGACTATCTCGAGGTATTTCTGGATGAGATACACGAGTTCTCTCCTGAAAGAGAAGTAGAGTTTTCCATCGAGTTGGTCCCTGGAGCAGGACCTATCTCTATAGCCCCTTATCGCATGTCACCCTTAGAATTGACCGAGTTGAAAACACAAATAGAGGAGCTTTTAGAGAAAATTTTCATAAGACCCAGCGCTTCATCTTGAGGAGCCCCCGTCTTATTCATAAAAAAGAAAGATGGAAGTATGAGGTTATGCATAGATTATAGGCAATTGAATCGAGTAACAGTGAAAAACAAGTATCCCTTGCCTAGGATTGATGATCTTATGGACCAATTGAAAGGAGCGGTGGTATTTTCTAAGATTGATTTAAGGTCGGGATACCACCAGATTAGGGTAAGAGACCAGGATATACCTAAAATCGCCTTTAGAACTCGGTATGGACACTTTGAGTTCATTGTGATGTCTTTTGGACTGACGAATGCTCCTGCGGTGTTTATGGATTATATGAATAGGATCTTTAGACCCTATTTAGATCAGTTCATGGTTGTTTTCATAGATGATATACTCATCTATTCGAAGACCTATGAGGAGCACGAGCATCACTTGAGGATGGTTTTAGAGATCTTGAAGGAGAAGAAGCTATATGCCAAGCTCTCTAAGTGTGAATTTTGGCCGGAGGAAGTGAAGTTTCTAGGGCATATAGTGTCTAGAGGAGGTATAGCTGTTGATCCCAGTAAGGTCGACGCAGTGATGAATTAGGATAGACCAACCACCGTAACGGAAATACAAAGCTTCTTGGGTTTAGTAGGCTACTACTGTAGGTTTATAAAGGGATTTTTCCATATCGCCCTACCCTTAACCAAGCTTACTAGGAAAAATGCCCCCTTTGTATGGAATACTGTGTGTGAAAAGAGCTTTCAAGAGCTGAAGGAAAAGCTAACCACGACCCCGGTTTTAGTTTTACCTGACTCCAACGTGCCTTTTGAGGTATATTGTGATGCTTCGGGCAAAGGTTTAGGCTGTGTGTTAACGCAAAATAGGCAAGTGGTAGCCTATGCATCCAGAAAACTTAAGCCTCACGAGATAAACTACCCTACCCATGACCTGGAGTTAGCAGCCATAGTGTTCGCTTTGAATATGTGGAGACACCATTTATATAGTGTGAGGTTTGAAGTTTTCTCCAATCATAAGAGTCTTAAGTACCTATTTGATCAAAAGGAGTTGAACATGAGGCATAAAAGATAGATGGAGTTTTTGAAAAACTACGATATCGGTTTAAGTTACCACCCCGGCAAGGCTAACGTAGTCGCTGATGCCTTGAGCCGAAAATCATTACATCTATCTTACATGATGGTAAAGGAAGTTGAGCTGATAGAGAAGTTTAGGGATATGAATTTGGGGATGTCTTTGACCGATAGAGGTATGAAGATGTGTCACCTTAGTATGATGAGTAGTTTCAAGTAAAGGATTACTCTAGCACAACGAGAAGATAAGGAGTTTAGGGAAACTTTAGAGGCTATCAAGGCGGGAAAGTTGAAAGGTTTTGAGCAAGGCCCTGATGGTTTATGGAGGTTCAAAGGGTGAATCTGTATGCCACAAGATGGTGACCTCCGAGAGAAGATTTTGGAGGAGGCTCACAAGAGCCATTTCACCATTCATCTTGGTATCACCAAGATGTATTAGGACTTGAAGAAGATGTTTTGGTGGTCCGAATTAAAGAAGGATGTGGTCACTTGGGTTAGTAAGTGTTTGGTTTGTCAAAAAGTGAAAATCGAGCACCAAAAGCCCTCCGGAATGTTGCAACCCCTATCAATCCTTGAGCGGAAGTGGGAAGGTATATAAATGGATTTTGTGATGGGATTACTGAGGACCCAAACTGGCTATGACCCCATATGGGTGATCGTGGATCGACTGACTAAGTCGGCCCACTTTCTGCCTATTCGAGTAACATACTCTTTGGATAAATTGGCATAGTTATACATCCAAGAGATCGTGAGATTACATGGAGTGCCATCGATAAAAATCTCGGATAGGGATCTGCGGTTTACGTCATGTTTTTGGGAAGCCTTTCAAAAGGCATTTGGTTCAAAGTTGTGCTTAAGCACAACATACCACCTATAGACAGATAGCTAATCTAGAGAACAATCCAAACCCTGGAAGACATGTTGAGAGCCTGTGTTTTGGACCAGAGGGGAAACTAGGATAGGTATCTGCCTTTGATCGAATTTGCGTATAACAACAGTTATCACGTGAGTATCGGTATGGCACCCTATGAAGCCTTGTATGGATGGGAGGGTCAATCCCCTTTATGCTGGTATGAACCTGGGGAAGAAAGTATGCTAGACCAGATGTAGTGAGGAAAACAACGGAGCAGGTCAAGAGGATTAGGGATAGGATGCTTGTGGCTCAAAGTAGACAAAAGAGCTATGCGGATAGGCGGCGAAAGCTGTTAGAATTCAATGAAGGAGAACATGTATTCCTTAGAATCACTCCTACTACAGCCATAAGAAGAGCCATGAAAGTTAAAAAGTTGAGTCCCTAATTCCTTGGTCCCTTTGAAATTCTTCAAAAGGTCGGGTCAGTAGCCTACAAAATAGCCTTACCCCCTAATCTTTCAAATCTCCACGACGTCTTTTATGTTTCCCAGTTGAGGAAATATGAGTCCGACCCTAGCCATGTTTTAGAACTAGAGCAAGTACAATTAAAGGATGACCTAACTTTCAATTTGTCACCAACGAGGATCGTGGACCATGGAGACAAGCAGTTGAGGAACAAGTTCGTTCCTTTAGTGAAAGTGGCGTGGGGGCAAGGGAAGTCGGAGGAATACATATGGGAACTAGAGACAGAAATGAGGACAAAGTATCCAGAGCTGTTCTAAGGTAACGAATTTTAAGGACGAAATTCTTTTAAGGAGGGGAGTAATGTAATAACTCGATTCTCTGTCTGAGTAAAAATTACCAAAATGCCTCTGAGGTCATTTTTCACCCGAAATTCGAGGATAGCCAGCCCGGCAGTCCTCGAAGGGTCAACTCAATATTTGAAGGGGATTGGCTGAGTTGGGAATGATCTCGGAGATGCAAATTTCATTTTTCGACTTTTCAGCTCAAAATGACCAAAATACCCCTATAGCGTTTTACGCAGGTATAAGTGCCATTCAAGCTCGGAACTTTTCCAGAAAGTTTAATATGATGATTTTGTGTGTCTGATGATGTCTGTTTAAGTCCTAGTGGTCTTGGGCAGTTTTTGTGTGAAATTATGATTTTACCCCTGGAATAGTGATTTTGAGCTTAATGACGCAATTAAGCAAACCTAAGCAATATTAGGCTCTAATTGAAGATTAATTAATTTACATAATTAATCTAGGGTCAATATAATTTATTAAAGTTAATTAGAACCTAAAATTGCTTATATTAAACTTAAACCTCTTTTAGAAACACAAGATTTCAAGTCATGGAATCTTGAATAGTGTTTTCTCTTTCCAATTCCTTAAATCAAGGAATTGTGTCTACAATTGTTTACACTTTAAAAAATGAGTTTCAATCTCACTAATGAAGTAAGAACACTCCCTAATCATGTCTTGGTATCCTTAATTGACCATTACCTCACCTAAACACTGACTTAGCAACTCCTAATCTTAAGCCTAATCTAAGACACACCTAAACACATCACTAAACCACAATCAATGAGACATTTTTCCTCCCCATTGGGATGCTGAAAATCGGCACCACCTCCCCCTCCATTGTCTATCACATGTTTGAATTCTTACACTCAAGAGACCATACTTTGAGCCATACCTCACCGTGCTTTGAACCATACTCCACCATGCCTTTGAATGACCACTTGAATGAGATATTTTCCTTCCTTTCCTCCTTCATGGATGTGGTACTCTCACCCTCCATTCACCCTCCATTTGTTTCATTTTCTTATAAATACACATGCAAATGAACTTGTAAGAACCTTTAGATCATTTGCTAAGCTTTGAGTTTTCAAGAGCAACCTCAAGTTCTTTCTTTTCTCTCAAAGCTCAAGAGTTTTCTTCCTCTCATTCTCTTCATCTGTTTCAAGTTCACTTCAACCTCACCATTTGGTAGGGAGCTTGTTCTAAACTCATTCATTTACTTGGATATGCTTTGTTCTTGGATTAAAATGTTGTTTTAATAAACCTTCTTGGTTTTTTTTTTATTTTTCGATTTCTTTTTCTTCTTCCTTTTTCATTTTGGCCTTCAAGGCCTTATTTACTTTCCATGATGGTTTTGCTCTTCAAAATATTTAACTTTCATGTTGATGTTTTGATATGAAAGGTTCTAGTTTTTCTTGGTTCAAACTCTTTTTCTCTTTTTTTATTCTTGACTATAAGGCTTGGTTTGAAAGGAAATCTTCTTAGCTTGAGGATGAGATTTCAAGATAATGGACCTATGGTTAACATTTGAGAAACCTCTAAAGCTTGAAACTTAGTTTTGATCTTAACACATTGTGGCTTTTCCTTTCCTTTTCCTTAGCCTTGGTTTTAGTTTTCCTTTTCTTTTCCTTTCCTTTTGGTTTCGGTTTTGGTTCCTTCTTCCTTGCCTTGTTTTTTATTCTAAAGAAAGGTTATTAGTTATTTTGATCTCGTGATCCATTTCCTTGAGCTTGATGATGATGTTCAAACCATAAGGTTTCCTTGAAAACTTGGTACAAAGAACTCTAAAGCTCACTTTGCCTTGTTAAGATATGTGTTGGATTGAGGTTTATATTCCTTTAAAGTCTTGTAAGAGCTCTAGTAAAGAATAAAATGAACTTGTATTCATATTTATATTTCAAGTCCTTGAATGGCATATTTATATTCAAGCTTTTCATTCACGTTTAAGTTTCTTGCCATCGCCTAAAACTTAAAGATTAAAACAAGAGCTTGCATTTTCATATCACCTAATGATTAATCTTGAAGCTTGCCTATTTTAGCCTTAAAGTTGATTGTTGTGGAGCCTAGAGCACTAAAATAAAGAATTGGACTTGCATTTATGTTTACATTTCATTGTCTAGCATATTTACTTTTCAAGTCATCACCTAAACTTTAAAGATAAGAATGAAGTTGCATCTCATATTTATTTTGAGCTCTCACTTTACTTTTCTAATGAAGAATAAAATGAAGTGCATAGCATGTTTATATTTTTGTTATCACTTAAAGATTCTAGAGCTCAAAGACTTATCCCTTTATCTCAAGGAAAGTTGGATATGGAAGCATTCTCTTGAATGCAAAATTCGGCCATGTGATGATGATGAGCTTGGTATGGGTTTCATCTAGTCACAAGTGCCAATAATCTATAACTTAGGACTTTCCTAAGCGTAGGTGAACTCAAAGAATGTTTCAAGCATGATTTTATGTTTTAAATTCCAACCATGAACCATTTAAAATAGTTGCTGCCCTTATTTTTTTTATGATGATTTTAATGAAATAAGTTATTTTGCAAAGAGTTTTAGAAGTCTTAAAGTGATTCCATGAGAAACTAGTAACTTATATGTATTGAAAATGAAATTTTATGCTTGTTAGGATGTTGCATGTTTTCGGTTTTGCCTTGGCATATTTGCTACTGTTTGGTGATGTTTAATATGTTAGAGTATGTATAAATTGATAAGAATTGGAGTAGAGACTATTTTATGCATGTTAGATAAAAAGCTAGTTTACTAGGAAACCGTAAAGTTGTGATTTTAGAGGACTTTGGTGTAATTAATCTTAGCCACTATTAAAACTGTT
This sequence comes from Dalbergia cochinchinensis, assembly GCA_031216125.1. Lineage (NCBI taxonomy): Eukaryota > Viridiplantae > Streptophyta > Magnoliopsida > Fabales > Fabaceae > Dalbergia > Dalbergia cochinchinensis. The sequence continues at coordinate 17,805,729 of CM062375.1, read as the reverse complement.
TTAGTATGATAAAATTCTATTTGGGATGGTTTAACTATGAAAAACTTGGTAACTTTTGGCGTAAGAAAGATTTTTGGCACTTAAAGAGAAACTAGTAACTAGAAAACCGTAAAAACACGAATTCTAGAACCTTAAGGATGTAGATTATAAATTTTGTTTTAGGAACATAATAATTCAGTGATAGGTAGCTGAACACTTGGTAAAATGTGTGGGATATACTCATAATTGGTTTAGAAATTAATTATAGCACCTTAGGCAAAGACAGAACTTAGAAGGGGTCTAAGACGTAGTTTCTAGAACCCCATAGTTAAATGGTATCAAGTCTGCCCACATTTTTATGATGCTGTCCAGATTTATTTATGATCATAAAAATAAGTGAGAATTATTAGTCATGAACCTATAGGTGCATAAAAGGTTAAAAACGGATAATAGGTTGGCTAGATTGCAAGTTTAATAACCGTAAGAGTCAAATGCATGAAGCTTTGTGAATTAAGTGACATGATGAAGTTTGTTAGTGTTGATGCATGTGCTATGAAGAACATGTTAATATGACCTTGGTGGCTTATTTTGAATATGGAATTATGATTGAATGTACTTACTTTATATATTTTGTGGCATAAAGTAAGTTTGGGAAAATTCAGCGCACAGCCGTTTTGCTGCCGAATTTTTGCCAAACTTGAGGACTTAGAAAGTTTTTGAAAGATATGAGATACGTTCTAGGTGACACCAGTTTAGTCGAGCACACCTAAGAACAAATGTCACATAGTATTGAGACGCGTTCTGGGTGACACCGGTTTAGCCGAGCACCCCTAGAAGTAAAATCGTGAGGGTATTGACATCGAGCTTGCTAGAGTGGACAAATAACTATGTACTAGATACCAGTGATTGCGTTTCAAAGAAGCAAATATTCCTATGGACTCCCCGAATTAAAGGTTATGATAGGTGATCCTTATGCCCCCTAGCCCATACTCTAGAAGTCGGGATTATTATGTTACGCTTATCAAGAGGGATAAGTAAGAACTAGTGACGACTAATTAGGTATGAGCTCATAACCTAGAGATGTTTTTAGGGCGGCCCCCCATGATGCAAAGTGTAATGTTTGATGTCACAAGGTTGAGAAAAGAGGAAGTTTCACAAGAAAAGTTACATGCCACTTTATGCCACTTATGTGATGTTTCTTAGTGTTGTGTTCTATTGCTTTCTTGCATAATGTATTACCATGCATTCATGCTTTGATATGTTGCATACATGACATTAAGATTCATTCTAAAATGAACGGACCTTGGATAATTATGTTTAAAACCTAATAATGAACTATATGCATGCGCACCTTTTTATAATAAACCCAAGGTTTCTGAGGATGTGGACGATGTCACTTAGATAGGAGGTTCCTTATTGAGATTCTTTAGTAAGATTCTCACTCCCTTTTCTTTCCGTCGCATCTTCAGATCCTGATGGTGACTTTCGTGCTGTTCATTGATACCCCCACTTGGGAGGTTCACTATGATCCTGACCATCGGTCCTATCATTTTGAGGGTGTAACATCCTAATTTTTAACCCAATACTTTAGAACATATTTAGGTTAATCGTTAGTCTATTACGTCATAGTTTCCTTATTACTTTAAAATACTTAGCAGAAAATACTAGTAATTTTTTTTTTTGAATTATAAAAGCAAACTGAGAGCCGCGCGACACAATAAGCAATGAAGCACGTAAGGAAATAAAGCAAGCATCTCATAAACATCATAACACAAAGCAGGTAAAGGCACATCACGATAAAACTGAACTACATATATATATGATATGATATGCCCACTTATGAAGAGTAGGACTTAGTTTGGTACAACATGAAACGAATACATCTAAAAAGAAATACAAAGGAAAGTGCGACAGAAAGCATAAAAGCAAACTCCCCTACCCAAGTGCAACTAAAGGGATAACTTCTAAACAAAAGAAGGTTTATCCTCATCTAAGTGGTGTGTGCACTAGCCCGGGTACTCCATCGGTTATCCACTACCTCCTACTGACGTCCATCCCGTAAGCGAGGCCCATACCCGGCAAATTGGGCGAGCTCCTCTGACGTGTAAAGACAAAGCGAGGATCGGGAGTGACCCCCACAACGCGGCCGCATCTCTAATCGTCGTGCTAGCCAAGGCTGAGTCACGGTGTCCTTACTACCCTCTCTCATCAGTGGTGGAGTGGGGGCAGAGTTCTCATTGTACAGATGGGTAGGCGGGTCCTCCGACGGGTCGATCTCCGAGAAGTATGTCTGGGGCACATCGTCGGGGTAGTCGCGCATGGCTGAAGCGGCAGTGTGCATGCGGAGCACTCTCTCATTGTGCGTACGTGTACGCTCAAAAACCCGCTTGTCGTCACCATAGGGTGCTTTCGGGGAGAAGCGATGGGTATGTACAGGGTGAGCGAAGGGTCGTCCAATGAACATGAAGACACAAACTGTGTACTGACCCTCAAAATGGTATGATCTGTGCTCCGGATCATAGTGCACCTCCCACGTTGGGGTGTGCACAAAAACCACGAACGTCGCTATCTGAAGCTGTGACGGAAAGAAAAGATAGGGGGAGTGAGAATCTTACTAAAGAATCTCAGTAGGGCCTCCTACTACCTAGGTGTCATTATCTACGTCCTCAGGAACCTTGGGTTTAGTGTATAAATAAGTGAGCATGCGTTAAGTTCATTTTTAAGCTTTTAAAATATAATTAACCAAGGTCCGTTCATTTTAGAATGAATCTTAATGTCATGAATGCAATATAGTAAAGGATGTATGCATGGCACTACTTAATGTAAGGACATCAATCATAACATCAAGAAGCATCATAATGGTGGCATAAAGTGGCAATTGAAATCTCATGTAGGGAAAACTATGTGACATAATCATCATACTTTACTTTCTCATGGGGCCACCCTAAAAGACATTCGTTCTAGGGGTGCTCGGCCGAACCGGTGTCACCCATAACGTGTGACATCTCTAGGTTATGAGCTTATACCTAATTAGTTGTCACTAGTTCTTATCAATCCCGATAAGCGTATCATAATCATAATCCCGACTATCTAGTACGGGATAGGGGGCATTTCTTGGGAGTGCTCGACCGAATCAGTGTCATCCAAGAACTCATCTTAGTACCTCATATCTTATAAAGAAAATCTCATAGGTTTTTCAAAAACTTTCTAAGTCTCCAAATTTGTCAGAAATTCGGCAACATAACAGCAGCATGCCAGATTTCTTCCAAATTTACTTTATGCCACATAAACAAATAGAACATGTATCCTCAATCATAAATTCATACATTGACATAATCATTCTCAAATAGAACATACATTCACATGTAACATTGAAACTCATTATGCTCTTGATCCTACGGTATCTTATGCTTTGACCCTTACGGGCCTTAAACTTGAGATGTAATTATTTTATCATTCTTTATCAACCTCTTATGCACCTAAGGATTCTCTTCTAACAAATCTTACTGTAATGCCCCAATTTTTACTGCTATGTAAAAATTACCAAAATGCCTCTAGGTAATTTTTACACGTAATTTGAGGTCAGATAATCCTCAATAAAGGAATATAACATTAGAGAAATATCATATGAGACTTGATCAGCGATTCATATGAAAGTCGCGAACCACGATTTTTAGTACTTGTAAAATGGCCAAAATGCCCCTGAGGTCATTTTTACCTAGAAATCAAGGATAACCAATCTAAATTATCTGTGAGGGGTTAGTTTTATGATTGATGGGGATTATATGTGCCTTAGAGATAAAAATCTCAATTATCAATTTTTACCGTAAGCAAAAATTACTATTTTACCCCTGCAGTAATTTTACATGAAATTATGTAATCTTTGAATTCAATTTTCACCAAAAGCTTCAAAATGTCTATTTAAGGTATAATTTGAGAATGTCCAGTAATTACAAGGAGTTTTTTTATGTGAAATTATCTTTTTACCCCTAGTTAAACCAAATAAGTTTACTTGTGTAATTAAGGTAATGTTAAAGCTCCAATTGAACTCGAATTGATTATATTCATTAACCTTGGGTTAAAAATAATCACTTGAGGTTAAAAATAATTACCTAAGGTTAAAAATAATTACTAGAGGTAATTAGAGCCTAGGGATTGTTTAGGAAAATTTAATTTCCTTTCTTAATTACAAAGAACTCATGAAACCTATAATGTTAAAGATTAGGGTAAATGTAATGCATTTACTTTCTTTACCTTGAGATTAAAATTTAAATTACTAATTGATTTTCAATTCAATTGAGATTAACTCTATTATTTAAATAAAGATTATCTTTTTACCTAGTCTTGCATTATCTTACACACCTAGTTTTACCTTTTAAACAAAATTACCAATTTCTAAATCTACCACCTAATTAAATAAGCTATCCTTGTGTCCTACCATGAATAATAAATGAAATTTTGTCCCCCAAATTCCTTGAATCAACCGTGACATTCCATGCTTCATATGATGCTTATATTTTAAAATTTCATTCAAGGAATAATGCACTACATCATGCACCTCAAAGACATGTCCTACCATGAATGAAAAAAATAAAACTTGTCCCCCCATGATAGCCTTGCAAACTCACGGATTCTTCCTCCTCCATCACCTTGATATTTTAATTTTTTCTTTAACAATAAGACACATACAACACTCATTACATTACCACTTACTTTGTTAGAGTTGTCTTGCACTTTATTTGATCAAAAAAATTCTGATCACATTGCACATGAGAAGGCCACGGTTTTCAACTCCTTTCCACCATCACATTTTAATTTTTATAAAGCCTAAAGCACCTTAAAACATATCATATCTATAGTATGTGTTCTTTGACTTGTCTTGCAACCTTTTTGAGCAAAAATTATGATTGTATTACAGCCTATATGCATAAGCCTCCATACCCCCATAATGCCTCCATTTTATTTTATTATCAAAGAATTAAGCACTCAAACAACACCATGACCATACCATGTGATCTTTGAGTTGTTTTGTATTATTTTTGAGCAAGAATTCTGATCACATTTCAGCCCATATGCAGCGTACACACACCCTCCAAATGCCCTATAAATATGTGATTTTCCAAGGCCTAAATGCACACACAAACATTCCTAGCCTTAGCATTTTCTTACTTGATAGTTTTCTTACTCAAAGATTGCTAAAAGTTCTCTAATTCTCTCAATACTTCAAGCTTTCTTCTTCTTCCTCATTCCCACTCAAGAGACTCCATACCCAACCTCTAATCAAGTTCTAAACCTCAAGCATACACATTTCAACCATAAATCAACTCCTAAACACATAACCTTTCAATTATCAAACACAAAAACACAAGAAAAATCCTCCCTCCATTTGCTCTAATCTTGGCCGAATTTGAAGGACATATTTTTCTTCTTCATAGTTCTCTAAAGATCAAGCATTACCTTTTGATAACAAGAAACAACTTGGTAGGGATTTTATTTCATGTTCTTTCTCTTGTTCTTTCTTTATATTTTCAATTTTTATGATTTGATTATGACCATGGCTTGATGATGAGGAATCATGGTGGTGGTTGTGAATCCATCATTTAAATAAACTCTAAAGCCCAAGGTTTAATTCTTGATGTTAAAAGATTAATAAAGGAATTACTAAGTTTTGAGTTTTAAGCTTAACAAGATATAAAAATGAACTAGCATCCATATTTTATGTTTCAAGTTCTTACACATCATATTAAATTTCAAGCCTTGTATAATCATATTTAATTTCAAGTTCATCATCTTAAATGTTGAAGATAATAATATGAATTTGCATTCTCATGTTTAAATTTCAAGTAATGCATTTTATGTTTCAAGTTATCACTAAATTTTGAAGATCTAAAAATAAACTTGCATCTTCATATTTATATTTGAAGTATTACATATCATGTTTATATTTCCAAGTTATCACCTTATAATGATAAAGATTAAAAATGGATTGTATAGCATATCTATGATTCTTGCTATCACCTAAATCTCTAAAAGCTCAAAACTTACCTCTTTAACCTTAAATAGGAATTCTTATACTTAAATTAAGTTAATTTCAGCCTCTTGATGTTCTTGGTATTAAGATTCGTTTATTTTATTTTTAAGGCTTTGATCTTATCTTTAAATTACTTAAATAATTCTTGTTAGAGTTAGAAATCCAAAGATGTTAAAGATTGTGCTTTTCTCAAGCTTTTTGATTTAGAAATTATGTTACTGACCTGAATTAAATAAAATGGTTAGAATGCTACTTTATAAGGTTTGAATGTGTATAAATTACTCATAATTGATGTAAGAATTATTTTTAGCATTTTTGAGATAAACTAATAATTAGAAAGGATCAAATCGTAATTTTATAAAGCTTTAGACAATGAATTTTCTAGATTAATTCCTCACTGATTTGATACTAATCTTATGGTTTATATACATTAGAATTATTAGTATTTGATGTATAAAATGTTTTTGGTACCTTAGAGGTTGAAAAGAGTAATTACAAGTATTAGTTTTGACTGATTCATAAAATGCGGAAAGTTGTGTCCTAAACTATCAATTATGTAATTTTTTGATTCAAAGGATTTTAATTAGAGTAAATAATGATATCTGATGTGTATGTGTGTTTAGAATACCATTTATGATGTTTAGAGAAAGTTTTAGAAGTATTGGCTTTTGATAAGTGTCATGTAACGCCCAGGGATTGCGAAGTCGGGGAGTGATCGCCGGTGCAAGGAGGCACGGACAAGGAGCGGCTCCTGGCAGACTTCGAAAGCGGAGGGGTGCATGAATGAACCGATTACACACCCGAATGAGAGGGATCCTGAGACTGTATAGGTATGGGACTATACAGTTGAGGAGGGCTTATATGAATTGATTTGTACTACCTATACTAACAAGATGCATCTTCTTTTCGGTAGCCAAAACTGAAAGAACTCCACAGTTAAACGTGCTTGACTTGGAGCAATTTTGGGATGGGTGACCTCCTGGAAAGTTTTCCTAGGAAGTGTGCGAGTGAGGACAAAGCACGCTGAAAAGACTCGTGTTGGTTTGTGAGGACAATCGTCAATCCATAAAGTAGCAGGGGATGTTACATGTCAAAAATAAGTAACTTTGTGCTTTGACCCCTAAAATATGTTAAATTTAGTCTATGGCCCTAAAAGGTTTTTCTGATGAGTTTGAATGCTTTCTAATAGCTATATGTCTCTTGAAATGTATTGGTTAAAGTTAAGGATCTTTAATTTATGAGTAGATGTTAAGAAGGGGTAATTACGTTTTGACCCGTAACCTTTGAGAAATTGTGATTTGACCCTTTGAGACTTAAACGTAAATATTGATAATTTGATGAGATGAATGTGATTGATATCTTGTTATGGCTATGTTCATATATTGAGATTTATATGGCTTATGGATGTATGCAATGAAATATGATGCATGTTTATATGATTTAAATTACGGCATGTTATGGTTATGTTTAATTCGTTGAGATGCATAAGTTCATGAAGTTTATGAGCATGAAATATTGAAATGATGAAGTTATTTATGTTTGCATCTCATATATCATGCCAAGATTAAAGGTGACATAAGACACATGGAAATGATCCTCTAGACTCCCCGAATTAAAGGTTATAAGGGGTGATCCAAATAGGAAGTGATCCTTTGGACTCCCCGAATTAAAGGTTATGAAAGGTGATCCTAATGCCCCCTATCTCGTACCTTAAGAGTCGGGAATTTAACTTATCAAAAGGAATAAGATTATGCTAGTGACGACTAGTGAGGTATGAGCTCATAACCTGGAACTCTCGAGAAAAGAGAGAATTATAGGGCGGCCCCCAAGAAAAAGAGAATAAAGAAGTTTAAGTCACCTGTAAGAATGATGATCATGATGTTCTTTATATCATATGCATCATTTTATGAATTTTATGATATTATGTATTTGATATTGACATGCATCCATGACTAATATGTTGCATTCATGACATTAAGATTCATGCTAAAAGATACGAGCCTCGGCTAATGATATTTATAACTTAATAAATGAACCTTATATATATGTTCACCATTTTCATAATTAAACCCGAGGTTCCTGGGGACGATGACGATGACACTTGTGTTAGAGTCGGGAAGCCCTACTGAGATTCTTATATAAGTTTCTCATCCCTTTTTCTTTTCCGTGTCGTCTCCAGATATGAATGATGGTGTAGTTCGTGATTTACCTTGAGACTGGATAAAGAGCTACGAAGATAACTTTCTTTTGGATATTTGCCTTTAGAGTGATCGTATCTCATATATCAGTTTGTATTCTATTGATGGATATATATTGATGTCCTTAAGTTTACAAGACATCACTATTATGATACAGTTATTGATATGTTATTATTATTTGAGTTATGTTATGCCATGGTTGTATTATATATTTATCCGTTATTTGTTTCTAACATCTCTCTTACGCAGGCAAGATAAATGACGTTAGATATCTAGTATGCACGGCTCACGTTTTGTATTTAAAGTTAAAAAAAAATTTACCCATATTTTCACTAAAGTATTTTTTCAAGAGGTTTTGAATTAAAAACTGAAACAAAAGAGCAATAACTAATACTTAACTTAAATACGTCCTAGGCGTGTTGAGTTAAATATTAGGGTGTTACACTTACTATCATTTATGTTCTTTAATAAATCTAGGCAGCACCATACTCCAAGGGTAGAGTTATATATCTATGATCACGGGGTTCTAGAACTTACGTTTTAGACCCTTTCTCGGTTCCGTCTTCGCCTAAGACACTATAAATTAAATCTAAACCAATTATGAGGCATTCCTATGCCTAAGAACTAATTATAAATCATGTTTTCCATATTATGAGGTTGTTGGACAGAATCCATAAATTAAATGTTCTAAGAGTTCTAGGATTGCACTTTTACGGTTTTCTAATTACTAGTTTCTCTATAGGTGCTAAAATTCAATCCTACTTCGAATGTAACCATATTTTTCATGATTAATCAATCCTAAACTGATTGTTATCATACTAAAACAGTTTTGGCATTGATTAGGATTGAAGGGGTTAAGCACACGTTAAATTCCAACTTTATGGTTTTTCTATGAAGTTAGTTTCTCTCCTAACATGTATAGAAGTGTTCCTACCTCATCATATATTATTTCTACACATTCTAACACATCAAAACATCATCATACAACAACAAACACATCAAGGCAGAACCGAACTATTCAAGTCCAAAAAGACACATAAGTTGACATTTCTAAAGCATATAAGTTGCTAGTTTCCCTTAGAATCATTTTAGGACTTCTAAAACTCTTTGCAAACCATTTTATTTTATCAAGAGGCTAAAAACAACCTTAGGTCAGTAACCAATTTAATTCTTCTTTAGAAGAGGATTAAAATCATAAATCTTGTTGGTCATAACTTTATAAAACTCATCAAGCTTAAAGAAAATCCGAGAACATAGGTTGTTGGCCCTTGTAACTAGATGGAACTCATTCCAAGCTCATCATTATTACTTGGCCGATATTATACATTCAAATAATGCTTCCTTATTAAACTTTAACTTGAGATAAAATGGGCAAGTCTTTGAGCTCTAAGGTCTTTAAGTGATGACAAAATATAAACATGCTATGCACTTCATTTTTATTCTTCATTACAAAGTAAAGTGGGAACTTTAAAGTAAATACACAAGACTTGGAAATAAATATGCAAGGCTTGAAATTTAAATATGCAAGACTTGAAGTAAATATGCAAGGCTTAAAATAAATATGCAATGCAAGTTCATTTCTTTATTTTAGTGCTCTAGGCCCAGCAACAATCGACTTTAAGGCCGAAATAGAAAGGCTTTGAGAATTAATTAGGTGATAATGCAAGTCTTATTTTAATCTTTGAGTCCTTAGGTGATGACTTGAAAATAAAGATGCAAAGCAAGAATATAAACATGAGTGCAACCTCAAAATAAGTATGCAAGTTCATTTATATCTTATTAGAGCTCATTCAAGACTTTAGAGGAACTTAAACCTTAACCCAAACTCATCATGACAAGATAAAGTGAGGTCTAGAGTTCTTAGAACTCAAGATAACATTCCTTAAAAATATAACCGTAAATGAACTTTATAACACCTTTATGAAAACTCAAGCTTTAGAGATTTCTTTGTGGTGAACATAAAGTCACTAACTAGAACTCTCATCATCAAGCTATCATGAGGGTTCAACCAATAATTGGTGGCCAAAAATTTTAGAGAAAAAGAAAAGGAAAGGAACCGAAACTTAAGAGCAAGAAAGAACCATTTTGAAATTCTAGAGACCATGATCTTGATGATGTATTATCATTGACACCATGGGTCCTCATCATTGAGCTCATGTAACCATTTTAAAGCATCATCAAAGTTAAAGATTTCAAGGTTCAAGAAAGAAAGAACTATAAACATTTTTAACTCAAGAACAAAGATCAAGCTTTAAAGGTTATTCAAGTAATGAACATCATCATGAAACGCTCATCATCAAGCTCTCATTCCTTTGTTTTCAAGGGCTCAAGGCCGAAAATGGAAAAGGAAGAGAAGAAGAAAAGAAGTTCAAAAAGATTCAAGAGAAACCATAAAACACATAACTAGATTAAGAACTTAAATCAAAGAAACACTTGAAAGAAAATCCCTACCAAGTGATTAGAGGTTGAGATGAGTGAAGAGGATGAAGAAGTTGAAGAACTTGGACACTTGAACTTTGAGAGAAAAAGAAAACTTTAGAGTGCTCTTTGAAGACTTACACTTAGCAAATGAACCCAAAATGATGCAAGTTCACCCAAGCATGCTATTTATAGAGAAATGAAACAAATTAGGGGTGTTTGGGGAGGGAATGGCTTCGGCCATTACAGCCACAAGGAGGAGAAAAATATCTTCTCCAAGGCATGGTTCAAGGCATGGTGGGAAGTATGGCTAGGTATGGGTTCAAGTATGGGTGCAAGTATAGGTCAAGCATAGTTCTCTGAGTGAGAAATAGATCAACATGTGATAGAATTGGGGGAGGGATGGCCGAAATGTAACATCCTCCCAAGTACAGCATCATCCTTAAGTCATGACATAATACTCAAGAGTTGTTACTTATAAATTAGTGGACCTTTCTCAAATATCTATAGCCGGTTTGATTGATTCGCAAGATAACTAAGTCATAATTCTACTAAAATATATAGCAATGAAACCAAAATATATATTTAATACAAAGTTCAGTACATAAAGGAAGCTCTTTCAGGAGCTTTAACGTACCTTTGTCCTTTAACATATTTACATATATATCCATTCCACTAAATACAACATAATAAAAGCATTAACTACTACACTATTACACTTCCGCGTTCTTTGGCATAGCAGTCTCTCTATTTTCTGCGTCAACCTAGAGACGACACGGGAACACAAAAACATAGGGGTGAGAATTATACAATTCTCAGTAGGGTAACTCCCCCAAATACACAATTATAATGTCATCATCATTGCCCCAGCCACTTCGGTTTATTAAGAAAAAATGGTCATGCAGTATATAATAACAGTTTATTTTTAAAGTTCCAAATCATACTTCCGAAGTGGGTTACTTTTAACATTCAATCACTTAATGTACATATACCATGCTACTCAACATCATATACTACTAACTTTCCACTTAAATATATTGGTCTCAATATCGATACTAAACTTCTTCACTCGGCATATAAGACAAAGGGTTTCTTAGAAAGTTTACTTCTTAAACTTGCCTTGGCCCTTGACTAATCTTGTCACGTTTGGGCGTTACGTACCGCCGTCCCTGTAACATCCTAAATTTTAACCCAATACTCTAGAACATACTTAGGTTAATCATTAGTCTGTTACTTCATAGTTCTCAATTTTACTTAGAAATACTTAGCGGAAAATACGGGTAAATTTTTTTTTGAAATACAAAGTGAGAGCCGCGTGATGCGATATATCATGTAACGAACAAAACATATATCTCATAACGTCATAGCATAAGGCACACCATGAATAACACTGAATATCATCTCATATATATATAACTTGCCCACTTATAAGTGTGAGACTTAATTTAGTACAAGGGAAATACATGAAAGGAAATACAACATAAACATAAACATGATCTACTCCCCTACCTGAGTGCATCTAATGGGATAACCTCTAAACAAAAGAAGGTTTATCCCCATCTATGTGGTGTGTGCTCTAACCGGGTACTCCATCGATCGATCGTCACCTCCTACTGACGTCCATCTCGCGAACGAGGTAAGTCTGCGGGAAACTGGGCGAGCTCTTCGGGCGTAAAGAGGCGGAACGGGGATCGAGAGTGACCCCCGCGGTGTGGCCGCATCTCCGGTCGCCGTGCAAGTCGTGGCTGAGTCACGGTATCCTCACTGCCCTCCCTCATCAATGGTGGAGAGGGGGCAGAGCTCTGGCTATACGGATGGGTAGGCGGGTCCTCGGACGGGTCGGTCTCCGAGAAGTAGGTCCGGGGCACGTAATCGGGATAGTCTCGCATGGCTGAGGCAGCGGTGTGCATGCGGAGCACTCTCTCGTCATCATGCGTCTGCGCCGCGCTCAAAAACCGCTAAATCGTCGCCATAGGGTGCAGTCCGGGAGAAGCGATGGGTGTGCACGGGATGAGCGAAGGGGTATCCTACGAACATGAAAACCCGCACCGTGCACTGCCCCTCAAAATGATATGACCGGTGAGCCGGGTCATAGTGCACCTCCCATGTCGGGGTGTCCACGAACACTACGAACGTCGCCATTTGAAGACGTGACGGAAAGAAAGAGATAGAGGGAGTGAGAATCTTGCTAAAGAATCTCAGTAGAGCCTCCTACTACCTAGGTGTCATCATCTACGTCCTCAGGAACCTTGGGTTTAATTATACAAAATGAGTGAACATGCATTAAGTCCATTTTTAAGTTCTAAAACATAGTTTAGCCAAGGTCCATTCATTTTAGAATGATCTTAATGTCATGAATGCAACATAATAGAGAATGTATTCATGGCGCTACCTAATGCACATACATAAATCTTATCATCAAGCATCATCATACTTAGTGGCATAAAGTGGCAATAGAAACATTCATATGGGACAAACTTAGTGACATAATCATAATCATGAAACATCTCTTCCTCATGGGCCACCCTAAAAGACAATCGAACTGCGGGTGCTCGGCCGAACCGGTGTCACCCAGAACGTGTCATACATCTAGGTTATGAGCTCATACCTTAACTAGTTGTCACTAGTTCTTACTTACCACTTAACGATAAGCATATCATAAATCATAAATCCCGACTATCTGAGTACGGGTTAGGGGGCAATTCTCTTAGGGGTGCTCGGCCGAACCGGTGTCACCTAAGAGTATAAATTGGTACCGATGTCACATGAGTTCTATGGAGGTGCTCGGCCGAACCGGTGTCATCCTAGAACCCATCTTAGTACCTTAATTTTTCAAAATCTCTTTAAGTCCCCAAATTCGTCGGGAATTCGGCGGCACAAAGGCATTATGCCGAATTCCTTTCAAATTTGCTTTATGCCACATAAACATATATCCTCATGAATTCCTCATATGAATAACATCATCATCATTTACATACCACATGCGTCATCATAGAACATTCAAACGCTTACCCTTACGGTAGCTTATGCTTTGACCCTTATGGGTCTTAATCTTGAGATATAGTTCTCTAACATCTGTCGTTCGTATTTTATGCACCTAAGGGCTCATAATTAATCATCATTCCTAATCCTCATGTTCATACTCAAATCTGAAAAGCATAGGGCAGAATCTCTAACTTGTGGTTACGGGGTTCTAGAACTTACGTTTTAGACCCTTTCTCGGTTTCGTCTTTGCCTAAGGCGCTATAAATCAAATCTAAATCAATTATGAGACATTCCTATGCTTAAGAACTAATTATAAATCACATTTATCATGTTGTAACGTTGCTGGACAGAATCCAGAGAACTAAATGTTCTAAGAGTTCTATATTTGTATTTTTACGGTTTTCTAGTTACTAGTTTCCCTATAGGTGCTAAAATTCAATTCTAATCCAAATGTTACCAAGTTTTTCATGTCTAAACAATCCTAATCTGAATATGTTCCCATTAAAACAGTTTGCATAAGTTCCAAAAACAAATGGGTCTAAACTATGTTAAGCTTTAGCTTTACGGTATTTCTAGTTAGCTAGTTTCTTACCTATCATGCATAGAATCGTTTCGACATCATCATATGATATTTTCACACATTCAAACACATCAAAACATCATCATACAGCCACAAGCTCATCATGACAGTACCGAAAACATCTAACTTTAATAAGAGAACTAAATTGACATTTCTAGGTACATAAGTTAACTAGTTTCTCTTGGGATCAAATTAGAATTTCTAAAACTCTTTGCAAATCATTTTAATTCGTCAAGAGGCTAAGAGAAGCTTGAGGTCAGTGACCAAAATATATTTCATCTTCTAAGAGGGGATAAAGTCATATCTCATGATAACATAACCTTGTAAAGATTGTAAAGCTTTTAAGAAAAACTTAGAACATAGACTATTGGTCCTTGTAGCTAGATGAAAACTTATTGCAAGTCCATCATCACTACTTGGCCGAAAACATGTGTTCAAAGAATGGTTTCACATTAAACTTTAACTTAGAATGAAATGGGCAAGTCTTTGAGCTCTAGGTTCTTAAGTTATGGCATAAAATAAACGTGCTCATGCTTTCCATTTTTTAATCTTTGCTTACAAAATAAAGTGATGACGTAAGATAAATATGCAAGGCATAAACTTAAACGTGCAAGCTTGAAAGTAAATATGCGAGGCATAAACTTTAAACGTGCAAGCTTGAAGGTAAAGATGCAAGGTTCAATTCTTTATTTTAGTGCTCTTGGCCCAACAACAATCGACTTTAAGGCTGAAATAGATAGGCATTCGAGAAATTAATTAGGTGATAATGCAAGTTCAATTCTTTATTTTAGTGCTCTAGGCCCAACAACAATCGACTTTAAGGCCGAAATAGATAGGTTTTGAGAATTAAATTAAGTGATGATGCAAGTTCCATTTTAATCTTTATGTTCTTAGGTGATAGCTTGAAAGTAAAGGTGCATAGCAAGAATGTAAATATAAATGGAAGCATAAAGTAAATTATGCAAGTTCATTTTATCTTTCTAGAGCTCTTAACAAGACTTTAAAGGAACTTAAACCTCAACCCAAACTCCTCAAACCAAGATAAAGTAAAGTCTAGAGCTCTTAGAACTCAACATAACATTTTTAGAAAATCGAAACATCTTGCATGTAAAAGAAAAGGAAATGGCCGAAACTTCAAGGAAAACAAAAGAACATTTTGAAACTCTAGAGTCCATGATCTTGATGATATATTAACATCAACATCATGAGACCTCATCATTGAGTCCTTAGAACCATTTTAAAACATCATCGAAGTTAAAGATTCCAAAAGTTAGAGAA
This sequence comes from Dalbergia cochinchinensis, assembly GCA_031216125.1. Taxonomy (NCBI): domain Eukaryota; kingdom Viridiplantae; phylum Streptophyta; class Magnoliopsida; order Fabales; family Fabaceae; genus Dalbergia; species Dalbergia cochinchinensis. Next base: position 17,790,260 of record CM062375.1, on the reverse strand, counting down.
AGGAAGAACTAGAAGTATTTTACTCAAGAACAAAGATCAAGCTCTAGAGTTTGTTTCAAGTGATGAACATCATCATGAAACTCTCATCATCAAGCTCTCATTTCTTTGAACTTCAAGGCCCATGGTCGAAAATGAGAAAGAAAAAGGAGAAGAACAAAAGTTCTAAAAGAATCAAGAGAAACTATAAACATAAAGCTTAGAACAAGAACATTAAAGAAAAGAATACATGAAAGGAAATCCCTACTTGGTGTGATGAACTTGAAGATGGAAGAAGAAGATGAAGATGATGAAGAAATCCAAGAACTTGAAGAACACAAGAGCTTTGAGAGAAAAAGAAAAGCTTTGAGTGTTCCTAAACTTAGCAAATGATCTAAAAGTGGTGCAAGCTCCTCAAGGCATTCTATTTATAGAGAAATGAAACAAATGAAGGGTGTGAATGGGCTGATGAGTTTTGGCCATTGTGTGCAGAATTGGAGGGCATCCATGAGTTCCATGAGGTGAGATAATGTGGTCTTGAGGCATGGTGAGGTATGGCTCAAAGTATGGTGAGGTATGGTTCAAGGTATGGCTCAAGCATGGCTTCAAGGAGTGAGAAAACAATTCAATCATGTGGCCAAAGAGAGCATGGTTGTTCGGTCATGTTACAGCCAAGGGGAGGTTTGTTTTGCAATTTAATTATGATTTAGAGTTGTGTTTAGGTGTATCTTTGATTATGCTTAAGGTTAGGAAGTTGTAAGAAAGTGTTTAGGTAAGGAAAATGGATAATTAAGGTGGTCTAGACATAATTAAGGAGTGGTCTTGCACCATTAGTGAGTTAGATCCTCAATTTAGAGTCTAAACAACTCTAGACACACTTCCTTGATTTAAGGAATTGGAGAGAGAAAACACTATTCAAGATTCCAAGACTAGGAATCTTGAGTTCTAAAAAGGGATTTAAGTTTAATCTAAGCAATTTTAGGTTCTAATTAACTTTAATAAATTATTTTGACTCTAGATTAATTAGGGAAATTAATTAATCTTCATTTAGAGCCTAATATTGCTTAGGTTTGCTTAATTACGTCATTAAGCTCAAAAACACTATTCTAGGGGCAAAATCGTAATTTTACACTAAAACTGCCCGGGACCACCGGGACTTGAACAGAGACCTCTAGACACATGAAAACGTGTTTTTAAACCTTTGGGGAAAATTTCGGGCTCAAACGGCACTTCTACCCGCGTAAAAACGCTATAGGGGTATTTTGGTCATTTTGACCCGAAACTGCAGAAAACAAGATTTTCACTTCCGGAAGCATTCAAAGGCCATTCAATCCCCTTCAAACATTGAGTTGACCCTTCGAGGACGACCGAGTTGGTTACCCTCAAATTCGGGTCAGGAAATGACCTCAGGGGCATTTTGGTCATTTCCCTCAGATAGAAAAATCGGGGTGTTACAGTCCCCAGTGTGACAATAATGGGTAATAGACTGCTTTTCAGGACATAGCTTATTCCTATACATGATCATTGGATTTACTTTCTCCAATTCTCACACAGACCTATTCCTAGTCAGGTTTACTTTCCCCAACTCAATTTAAGGGTAGTCAGCTTTACTTTCCCTGACAGACCGGATTTACTTTCTCCAGCCCAAGGATTATAAATCTTATGCTTTTCTTGGTAGTTAGGTTTACTTTCCCTAACAAACTGGATTTACTTTCTCCAGTCCAAGAAACATAATCTTATGCTTTTCTTTCGCATATAAACAATTGTAGTAATCATTCATATCTATGTATACCTAACCTCATCAATAAGTTCACATGCTCAATTACTCATATTCATATTCAGGTACTCATGTCATACTAGTACAAAATGCTACATTTTCATCCATTCAAAGCATCAATTTATTTTCAGCACAATGGCAGATTTCACACTATTGTGGCACAAATTTTTTTGCACATAAAACAATCATTTCAGAGACTATAAAAATTATCAAGGACACCTCAATGTGTCACCAAGGTCCTGTAAATATTTCAGGGCAATTAGAGTTCTCTAACTATATTTACAAAATTCTAACAATTTAGTGGTCAGAAACCATCGAACCTCAGCTCAAGAACCAAAATTCATAATTTTTTACCTTAGCAATTGAACCCAGAAAATTCTAAATAAAAATAATGGTAAAACCTAAACATGTTTCTAATATCCTGTAAGATTTCAGCTCATAATTCGATCATTTACTAGGTTAATAAAATTTCACAAGTTCACAGCTTCAAATTCAACATTTCAGGCAGCATAGTTACCACTTCGGTTCTTGAATTTCTCAAGGCATTAAGAATCAAAACCAGAGCTCAAAAAAATTCATGGAACTATCCTAGGATGTTACCTTCAACATATAATTTTTATAGCTCATGAAAACACCCACAACTCCCTCAGAAAATTCGTGAACAATCACTGCCAGCAGGAAAACCGAAAATCCAGCAAACCACTTCAAAATCTCTTTTGATAAAAATGATTTTTCCACAACCCCAAACACCCACCAAAATTAACACATCAATATCACCATATTAGAAACCAATATATTCAAAAATTTCAGACCAAACACAATCAGAAAAGTCCAGCATAAAATTGGAAAGAAAAGACCAAAGAAAACTCTACTTGTGAAGCTTTAAGGCTTCTAACTCCAAGGGATCTTTCAAAAATGATTTTTCTTCACTTCAAGCCTTCCAAACAGCACCTAACCCTTCCTTAGGTAGTGGGGAAATGAGGTATTAAGGTGAGGATTTGAAATTTCAATCGGTTAGATTTGTAGATATTGATGAGTGGAGTAAGTTTTGTCAAGGATGTTTGATGTTTTGACAAGTCTAGGACATGATTTTGAGAGATTGAAATCAAGTGTGAAGCTCTTGAAGAATGAACAATGGTGGCTGTATGGCAAGGAGACTTGGCCGAGAAGATCAATTTGAAGAGATATGGTTGGTAGTTTTAAATGATTTTTTAATGTAGATAGGTTATAAACATTGTTTAATATAAAATCTAATTCTTTCTAGCAAGAAAACAAGATGAATGGTTAGGATTTGATCTGGAAAATCAAGATTAAATCCTAGCCTTACACTTAGCTTGAATAGATATACATTATCCATTTGTAAAGGTCAAACTAACTTTCGGTGTTAGAAATCGTACACCGAAATTTTACCGAACGGGTAAAACAGTGTACCCGGGAAATCAAACATTGCCCGAAAAACAATTTCGGGTATAAAATCTTTATTTCTACCTATTTCTAACCATAATCATATAATTTTTCAATTTCGGGCATCTCCGGGTCTCAATTTTAGGGTTTCGACTGTTCCGGCGGGCCTGCGGGGCCTGCAAAACACTATTCATATTTTTTTTTTTTACAAATCCGTTGGATCGTCTTCATCATTGTTCAAAGTATCAAATTTTTGAAATTATGACTAATAAAGCTCAAATTAATTTTTAAATAATTTTTAGGGTGTTACACGAAACATGCATCAGCCATGGGGGAGGATTTCTTGCATTTTAATTGTGGTTTAGAGTTGTGTTTAGGTGTATCTTTGATTAGGATTAAGATTAGGAATTTGTAAGAAAGTGTTTAGGTGGGAAAATGGGTAGTCAAGGTTGTCAAGACATGTTTAAGGAGTGGTCGTGCATCATGAGTTATAAATTCATTTTTTTTCATAAACAACTCTAGACACAATTCCATGATTTAAGGAATTGGAAAGAGAAAATACTATTCAAGATTCCAAGATTGGAATCTTAAGTTTTAAAAAGAGATTTAAGTTTAATCTAAGCAATTTTAGGTTTTAATAAATTTTAATAGCTTATTTTGACTCTAGATTAATTATGGAAATTAATTAATCTTCGATTAGAGCCTAATATTGCTTAGGTTTGCATAATTACGTCATTAAGCTCAAAAACACTATTCCATGGACAAAATCGTAATTTTACACAAAAACTTCCCGGGACCACCGGGACTCAAATAGACGCTTTTAAACATGTAAAAACATTGTTTTAAACCTTCAGGGAAAGTTTCAGGCTCAAACGGCACCTTTACCCGCGTAGAAATGCTATAGGGGTATTTTGGTCATTTTGACCCGAAACTGCAGAAAATGAGATTTTGTTTCTGAAATCACTCAAGGATCATCCAATCCCCTTCAAACATTGAGTCGGCCCTTCGAGGATGGCCGGGATGGCTTTCCTCGAATTCTGGGCAAAAAATGATCTCAAGGGCATTTTGGTCATTTTCTTCTCAGACAGAAAAATCGAGGCGTTACAGAGGGGAGCTGCACCGTCAGAGTTTTCATGTTTTTGGGATGACCTTTTGCGCATTCTGTGCGTAGTTATCTTTTTTCTCTGACTTCTCCGTTCGGCGATGACATGGTCTTTAAGCATGCGTGGACACACAATGAGAGGATACTTTGCACGTATACCACTGCATCTGCCGTCCGTGACTTCCCAAACTATGTTCCCCGCTCTAGGCATTCGAAGACTGACCCATCGGAGGATCTGTGTACCCACCTCTACCGCCACTCCCCCACAGAGGGTGGAGGGTAGTGAAGAGACGGTTACACTCCCGCCGTGGTTGGCACGGAGGCCAGCCATGTGGCCCCAACATGGCGCTCATGCTTAGACATCTCGTGTGTCCACTCTCGACGAGCTTCGTCTGTGGATCGGCTATGTTCCACCCTATCCCGACTACTAGTAGTAAGACTCTTAGGGGATCATTAGTGCACACACTACCACTAGTTCAGGATAACCTCCTTTTGTTCTAGAGGTTATCCATTTTAGGTGCACGAGGGTAGGGGGATTTCCTTTATGCTTTTCTTTGTATTTTCATTTCAGTTGTATTTGCACTATAATGTACCAAGCTTATCCCGCCTTCCAGAGGTGGGCAGTTATCATATTAATATAATGTTATTGTTGGTGTGCACATGATTGTCCAATGTTATGAAGTTATTTGATGTTCTTATTTGTGCTTTCTTTTGTATAAGTTATGCTTCATGATAGCGCTCGCTTCGGCTCTTTGCATTTATATTTCAAAAGAAAAAAAATTTACCCGTATTTTTCGCTAAGTATTTTAAAGAAAAGTTTTAAAGAATGAGACTAAAAGAGTAATGGACTAATGGTTAACCTAAAAACATTCTAGGAGTATTAGGTTAAAAATTAGGATGTTACAAAGATTGCTAGTCTTGCTGGAAAGATATATTTTCTCGTAATAGCAGATGACTTCTCTAGATTTACATAGGTTATCTTTCTAGCTTCTAAGGATAAGGTGCTTGAAATATTCAAAGTTTTTGCAAAATGTATTTGTATTGAAAAAGATTCTCAAATCAGTTCTATTAGATCTGATCATGGATGAGAATTTGAGAATCTTTTTTTTTTTGAAGAGTTTTGTGAAAAACATGGTATTTTTCATGAGTTTTCTACTCTTAGAGCTCCTTAACAGAATGGGGTAGCTAAAAGGGAAAACAAAAGCTTGTAGGAAATGGCCGAAACCATGCTTTTAGAAGGTGGTTTATCAAAAGGCTTTTGGGTAGAGGCTGTAAATACCTCTTGCTATATAGAAAATAGAATCTTTCTAAGGCCAATCCTCAAGAAATCCTCTTATGAGCTATGGAAAGGAAGAAAACCAAATATATTATATTTTTATATTTTTGGTTCATCATGTTTTATTCTTAATACCAGGGACAAACTTGCAAAGTTTGATCCAAAGTCTGATGGTGGTATTTTTCTAGGCTACTTTTCTGTCTCTAAAGGATACAGGATGTACAAAGAGCTCAAGAAAGACATTGCTGATGATCTTGAAGAACTAGAAGAAAGTTTTGAAAAAATACTTTGAAAAGATACTTCTGATAGCAAGATGATGAAAGCCAAAGCTTCAGAAAGTGAGCTCTAGAACATAGGTATTTCCGAAAGCTTACTCGAAACTCTTAAGAAATTAGAAAGTAACAGTTCTGAACATAAAAAAGAGTAGTCTGAAGATGATGAAGAAGATGAAGAACCTTAAAGTCATAGAAACTACAAAGAGGTTCCTGATTTGAAGGCAGTTTCTTATAACAGAGTTCTTAGAGACATTTCCAAGGAAGTGAGAACTAGATCATCTCTCATAAATATGTTAAACTGCGCTTTCATCTCCACTATTGAACCTGAATATATTGAGAAGCTTTGAGTAAGCAAAGTTGGGTGGATGCTATGCGGGAAGAATTGGAACAGTTCAAGAAAAGCAAAGTCTGGACACTTGTTGAAAGACCAAAGAATAAGACAATCATTGGTACAAAGTGGGTGTTCAGGAATAAGCTCGATGAAGCAAGCAAAGTCATTAGAAATAAAGCAAGATTGGTGGCACAAGGTTATAATCAACAAGACGAAATTAATTATGGTGAAACCTTTGCACCAGTAGCTAGGCTGGAAGCCATCAGAATGCTGCTTGCTTTTATTGCCTTCAAGGGATTCATTCTCTACCAAATGGATGTTAAATCTACATTTCTAAATGGATTTCTCTATAAGGAAGTTTATGTGAAGCAGCCTCCTGGTTTTGAAAGTAAAGACCTTCCCAACCATATCTTCAAGCTAACAAAGACTCTCTATTGTCTGAAATAAGCTCCTTGAGCTTGGTATGATAGATTGAGTACCTTATTACTGAAGAATGAGTTCAAGAGAGGTAAAGTTGAACAAGGTAATGACTTTATGGTCGTTCAAATATATGTTGTTGACATCATATTTGGCACTTCTGATTAATCTCTTTGTGAAATGTTTTCAAAATTACTAAAGAATGAATTTGAGATGAGCATAATGGGTACACTCAAATTCTTCCTTGGTTTGCAAATAAAACAACAAAAGGAAAGAACCTTGATCTATCAAGAAAAATATACAAAGGAAGTTTTAAAGAAATTTAATATGGATCAGGCTAAACCAATGGGCACCCCCATGCATCCATCTCAAATCATTGATACTAATAAAAATGGTGATAAGGTTTCAGAAAGTAATTATCGTGGAATGATTGGTTCACTACTGTATCTTATAGCTAGTAGACTAGACATTCAATTAAGTTGGGTATTTGTGCTAGATTTCAATCTAAGCCAAAAAAATCACACTAAAATGCTATTAAGAGAATTCTTCGATATTTATCAAACACTACTAATCTTGGCTTGTGATATGAGAAAGGTACTTCTTGTGAGATCGTAGCCTATTGTGATGCTGATTTTGTTAGAGAAAGAGTTGAGAGAAAAAGCACCAGTGGTTGCTGCTACTTTTTTGGAAAAAGTTTGATCACATGGTCATGCAAAAAGTAGAATACAATTGCTCTTTACTTTGAGGCTAAATATGTAGCTGCTGCAAATTGTTATGCTCAAATATTATGGCTAATGAACCAGCTGTAAGATTATTGCTTGAGATATTCCAAAATTCCTATCTCCTGTGACAATACTAGTGCTATTAATCTTGCAAAGAATCCTATCTAGCACTCTAGATCCAAGCACATTGATGTTAAACATCATTTTATATGTGATCATGTTCAAAAAAGAGATGTTGAGTTAATACATGTGAATACTGAAGACCAATTATCTGATATATTTACAAAGCTATTAGCTGAAGATCATTTTTCTTTTTTGAAAAGGATTTTAAACTTAATTACTTTTAATTATGCATAAGCTTTCATGCACAAATCATCTCTGGATATTCTCTCTCTTGTCATAAACTACCAAATTGAAGCCCAAAAAGGAAGAACTCAGTTTGCAAGATCGGGTATGATTTTGAAGATCAGAATTCCAGTTTGCTAGTTCAAAAAGAAAATGTTAGTTTAGAAATTATATAAGATGGTCAGAAAGGAGATATGAGAGCTAAAATTAAGGATTTTATGAGAGAAGAGGATTCTGCATGTAAGGTGGAACCTATGAATAATATGTGATTAGTCTCAAATGGGTCAGAAAGTGCATAATGAAGCTCAGAAAGTGATCTCAATAGTCAGAAATCTCTCTTTCTAAAAGGGATGAAAAAGGCTGGATAATTCCCACTCTTTTAGGTTTTCTCTTTCCCACATTGCTTCATCTTCAGTCAGTTACATCACATCACATAAATAACCCCCACTACTCACACATTACCCTTTTACCATTGTCTTTAACCTCAAACACTCAACCTCAACTGTTTCATCATCTGTCAAATATCTTTTTCCTGTAACCGCAATTATCTTCTGTCAAAACTCTCTTATAACCGTAACTTCAATCTTTTTCAAGCTTTAAGTTTTTTCACTCTACCCTATCAATGGCTAAAGGTAAGCACTCTGATGATTGCATCGCTAACATAAGAACACTTTACATGTTTGATGAACTTATGCATTAGGATCACTATGAACAAAACTTTTCTCAATGACCAATAGCTCCTAGCAAAAGACTAACAAAGGAGTTGATGACTCAGATACTCATCTTGCTAGAGGTAATCACCTTCCAGGGATGGGAAGGGTTTAACCTATTTGATCGGGTTTTCACTGGGATAGTCACTACTTTCTGCTCCTAGTTGGTCTAAGTATTTGACTTAGTGCTGACCTCTTACATCAGAGGTATTGATATAGAGCTAGGTCGATCTCTCTAACATCATCAATACACCTGATGAGGGACTTAGGTGTTCCTCTGGAGAAGAATGGTTCATGACTCTTGGAGTCTCAGTACAGGAGGTCTCTAGATGTTTCACTGGTTCCATTAGATATCATCTTGGTAAGATCACTATAGCCCTATTGAACTCTAGTGCAAGGTAGGTCTTCACCATATCTAGTTCTCTTTACTTCCAAGACTGGGAAGCATGCACCTTCTGGTGGGGATAGACTGTATGTTGCTTTTCTGTTTGTTAACAAAAAGAAGGGTAAACTTGCCTAGATTGATCTTTGATTACATGCTGAATGCCATTTCTCCAGAGAAAAGGAGAATTGCTACTGTTCTCTATGGCTTTTTGGTAACCAAAATCTTTGAATTCCTGCAATACCCATTAGAAAATGAATAGTATGAATATATGGAAGGAATTGAGTACTCTCTAAGCTCTTTCAAGACCATATGAAGACCAACTGATGCTATTTCATCTGGCGTCAGTAAATAGAGCCTGCGAATAAAAGATGGAGCTCTTAAAAAGGCAGCTGAAGAGAATAAGGGAAGATGAAGAAAAAGGAAGATCATTCTTCTTAAGGACATCTTCGACGAAAGCAAAAGGCCTGAGATAATTATCAGATATAGGGGTGCACCTTATAAGCATTGCATGGCCTTAGACTCTAACAATGTCACAACCTCAGAGTTTTCTGACTCAGAATCTACTTCTAAAAAGGAAATATCCTCAAAGAATCAGTCAGCAGATTAATCAGCAGATGGCATTACTAAGGAGAGCTCACCTCAAGTATATGCTCCTATCCTTGATCCTTTTATGACTAAACCTTCTCCAGCACAAGGTACTGATCCCTCTTCAAGCTAACTAGCACCAAGGGCACAACCAAGCTTTACAGAGGTCCAAGTGCTGTTGCAAGAACAATGCCTTATCAATAATAGGCTAGATTAGATGGGAGCTTTATCTCAACGACATGAAGTGTTTCTGCTAGAAATTGTTCGTGAAGTCAAGTGTCAGGGCTAATGAAGGCATTCCTGGTTTCCAGCATACCTCCTTTTTGCTGATGTCAAAAGGGGGAGAAGAAAAGAGAAGAAAATCATGTGCTGAGTAAAACAGGGAGAATATGCACTGAGGGGGAACAAATTTTGAGATCTTTTTACATCTGCATCTCCTTAGCATCTCTTTAAGAACAATCCTATTTCTTATGGTTTTTAATTCTGTTTTAGTTCTTCTCATTACTATGATTTTATGATTCATATTTATTTTAGTATGAAAATGCTTTTAAAAAGTAATATCTTTGTTTTATTTGCTCAAATTGTGCTGATAAATCCTACATATAAATATGAGCATCAGTTTTTGAAAAGATGTTTGGATAAAGAAGTGCTGAATAATGATAAATCAAGATATAATATCACAAGTATTACTTGTCAGTTATTCAATCACGTGTATCTGTGGAAAGTTTCTTTTATGACTAAAATTTAAGCTAGTTGTGTTATAAGATCTTAAAAGATAATATTCGGTTAAATACCTCTCTAATGTATATCAGAAAGTGCTTTGAGAAAATTCATTTTTTTTCATAAACAGCAAAATCAACTCTGATTTAAGTTACTTAAGGTTAAAAAAAAGAAAACTTTTGTGAACCTATCTGTGTCAGGTCTTAAGAAAACGACTTCCTGAATGTTGCAGCATGTAATGTGTTGAAATAATAGCTCCTATCATGACCTTTTTATTCTATTTCTTTCAATAACTCTTCAAAAGATTTTCTTCAAATTGGTTTGTCATCATCAAAAAGGGGAGATTATTACCTCCTGAACCATTCCAAGATGTGGTCAACAATGTTTTGAATGACAACAAAGTCAATTTATAGAAAATGCATTGAAGAACGGCCAATGGTTGTTTTAAGTTTCTTGATGAACTAAAAAGGTTCTATCATTTAGCATATCAAGACTTAATCAAATGAGGATATATTTTACTTTGCATGTGCAAACATATTTTATCTCATGTAAAGAGATATGAACTGAAAAAGGAAGTAAAAATTATATTCTCATTTAAGCTTAAAATAGCTAATGATCTGAAGAAGAAAACAATCCTACAAGAAACCAAGATCTGGGACTTCAGAAAGCAGCACAAGACTTTAGAAAATACACCTAAAATGAAGATATCCATCAAACGCCGAAGTCAATGTGTTCTACTATCTTCAATCATCATGTTCGCAAATCTTTTGACATCATAAATCTTGGATTGAAGATCTAAAGACCAAAGAAGCATAAAGCAAATGATACCGCACATCAGAAAGTTCACTTACAGTGATACTGTGCGCTTTACAAGAAATGGAGGGAATTTTTTTGAAATTCAAATTTGTATTTGAAAAATCAAAACCTAGTGATAGAACTAGCATGTCATCTATTTTTCACCACGATCAACTATCTTAGCTTCTAGGAAAAAAAAAAAGGTTCAGAAACCATGTTCAGAAAGTAAAAATAGTTTCTAATGTAGCATCAGAAACTTCTATCTCACAATGGCTTCTGTAACAACTCTGACAAACAGACAAGCTACTCTTCTAGATTACCTTTCCAAGACACAAAAAGATGATCAACATGTGTCACTTGGAGATCTGATCAAGAGGCAATGGTCACAAGGAAGACCATTTATAAATAGAGATGTTGTGCATTTAAAAAAAAAGATTTTTGGCTTAGTACAAAAAACAAAAACTCTGAGAAAAGTTATCTCATCTTCTTTTAGAGTTCATTTATTCTAGTAATCATTTTCTTTGATTGTAAAAATCTTGTTTCTACGTTCCTTTAGTGTTCATACATTCTTCCTAGGAAGAATACTTAGAAAGAAGTCATTTAAGTGGTTTCCCAGAACTTTCATTGTAAATCTTATAGACACGTGAGTGTATCCTTGATCCAATAGTGATTAGTGTAAGCATAGCTTGGAGAGGTTAGCCAAAGACTACTTATAGCTTAGAGAGGCTATTGAAAGACTACTCGATTCAGCTTGAAGAGGCTGTCGAATAAGTACTTGGTTTGTGACAGTAGGGGTTGTCTACTGGTCACTGGTGAGAGCTTAGGAAGGCTATTGTAAAGACTATCCTTGTACTTTCTCTGGTGAGAGAAAGGTTTTAGTGGAACTCAATGGATATTGAGAACTAGATGTAGACAGGTTGGCTGAACCAGTATAAAAACTCTTAAGTGTATATCCTTTCTCCTCCATCTCTTATTTTATTCCTGTATTTGATTGCTTACTATGATAGTTTTGGAAAACTCTCTTTTACACGTTTATTTCTTTTCAATTTAGAAAGTTCACTTTCTGAAGTCACTAACGCTGTTTTTGATGCACTTCAAGCTCATGGCTTGATAGTATCTTGAGTAACTTTTTCAGAAGTCAAAATAGGGAAAAAAAAAGGCAAAGCACGATTCAACTTCTCTTCTCATGCACTTTCTTGCCTACAAGAAGAAAAAAGAATCCATACCTAAGGCATAAACTACCAGAAGAAAAGAATAATCTAGATAACTAACAAGATATCTAACTTTCGGTCTTTTTCATTTCCCTTATGAAATTGAAATCCAAAAAACTAACAATAAAATCTAGAAAATTAATATAGATAAAATCCTAAAAAAAGAAGAGTTGTTCAATCTAAAGAAATATGGCAGCGGTGCTCATAACCACCAGCTATTGACTCATGGCTGTTACTTCTACTGTGATTCGTGATTCAACTTTTCTCTCCCTCATGCTGCTTCCTTCGATAACTATGGTGGAAAAAAGTGTTGTCCAAGCTCACAATTGTGGTACAAAATTGGGAGGAAGAAGGCCCAACACTCAAGGAGTGAGAGAAGAATTGATCAATGAAAAAGAACTAAGAGAAAAGGGAGGCGTGGCGGTGTTGTCTACTGGGTTTTGTTGTTATATTGTACAGGTTAGGGACAATTCCTAGGTGAAAAAGTGAAGAACTTTGCTTGGCTGCCTCTCTTCAATAAAGGGAAATGTTAAAACCTTTAACAATGTGTCAATGGCTCGATCATGAGTCATGACTCATGTGAGCCACAAGCCAACATCTATTAGATGACTTGCTTTTAGAAATTTTTTAAGTGGGCTAACAAGATCATGCTTTCACAAGTCCACAATCTCCTGGTCAAGCTTTAGGAAAAAGGGCTAACAAACCATAAAGAAAAAAGAAAAAAGAGAGTTAGACGAGCTGGTATGTAAAAAGGCTTTATTAAAAATGAGTTGTATTTTTCATACCCGACCCCCCCTTTTTTTGATAAACAGGTTGGTTTGATTGGTTTGTCCTATTTTGACGGTGCTACTTGTACAAATAGGACCTCCTTGAATTGAATGAGATTCAATCGAATTGATTTGAACTATAAATCAAACATCATATTAAGAATTAATTATTTTGTAAACAATATTTGAATTGTAGTAGAAATAAAATATTATGTTTAGGTGAATGAGATCTCAATCCCTAATTAGTTTGTATTAATCTATAGCACTAGTTACATTTTCCTAAGTCTCAATTGAAACCTAATTCTTGCATTCCATGTCAGTTGACCTTACACTAATCAATCAACTAATAAAAGTTCAATTGACATCCCTAATCAAGCAGACTATCCCATAATCATGTAATAGAAAAGCACAAGAAGTTCACCCAATTAAGAAACTTAATTCCACAATCATTTAATTAAGTTTCAAAATTAGGATCAATAATCAATTAAGTTAAGAAATATCGATCAACAATTATGCACACAATCAATAGACTACCTATGCATTCATACATTATAATCAATCAATATAAACACAAAAGGTAGAAAAGAAGAATTAAAAGAAAAGGCACTTGCATTATTCATGAGAGAAAAGGGTTCAAGATAAACCTTGCCCTTATAAAACCTTGAGTTAACAAGTAAACTACTCCTCCATGAATACATGTTTAGAAATAGAAAATTAATTTAAACTTAAGAGAAAGGAAGAAGAATAGTAGATGAAAAAAGAAAAAGAAGGAGAGAAGAGAGGAAAAGAGGAGAGGATAGGTGAAATTGGAGAAATCACAAGAAAGGGAGTTGAATCGTTATCTCTAAAAGCTTTTTGTAACTTGGAAAACTTGTAAATAAGATCTCTCAATTTTTAGAAAACTAGATTGTAAAAGTGTAGGTTAGACTAGAAATATAGCTTTAAGGAGAAAGTAACTTTTTGATGGGTAACAAAAGAAAGTAAACAAAATAACATGAATAGAAGGCAATAAAATAGTGCAAATATATATAAGGGCAGAATCTTAAAAGGATAAAGAAGGATTCATCTAAGAAGGATTCATCTAAGAAGTATTGTCCAAGCTTCTCTAAGCTTACAAATGAGTTGTTTTAAATACTTTCTCTAAGCTACCTCAAAGTGAGTATTCTTTGATTAGCTTTTCTAAGCCAATAATGAGTATTATTTTAAATAGCTTCTCCAAGCTACATCATAGACCACTCATGTTGGGTTACAATCAAGAGATTGAAAGGTTTGTCTTTAGATACACTCAATAGAATCACACTCAATATGTTTTGATTTTTCTATGAAGTACTTTGTTGAGTTACTTCTCTAATAATGCTCAAAAGGATATGAAACAATAACATAATAATGATTTTTGTTTGAAGTTATGAGGTAGAGACTTTATTCTTATAGAAAGAATGAAGGAGAACAAAGAAAGGATTTTTGCAAAGTTTTAGCACCTTTGTTTTTTTCTTATTTCTTCTTGTTCTCACCATCTAACCATATATATAGCCATCTCTAGGAGATTTCCATTGTGAAATAGAGTGAGGACTTGAGAGATAAAATATTCCAATTGTATTGTGCAAAATAGAGTGAAGACCTAATAGATAAAATATTCCTATTGTATCACCCTTCCTACCATAAAACTATGCTTAAGCCATAACCTTATAGTGAGTAGTTGTTACTTGTTAACTTTATTTGACCTTAGAGGTGTATATATAGTATTTAAATATGAGCTGCTTTTGGACAAACATAAACCGCTTTCTCTCTATATTGCTAAGTTTGAGCATAAATTATAGGTCATAACAAAATAGCAATACCACATAATTATATTATACAATGGTAAAACAATCATATACATGACTATATCAACCCTTACCCTAGTTTACGTAGGAACCTTTTAATCTAGGTTGGGTACTACTCAAAAACTCATTAAAAGAAAATAAAAAGACTAACTGAATTCTCTATCATCGATTCATCAAAAGGTCTGGACTGTGATGTCAATGCCAGCTAGAATCTCTATAAAATAATCACCATCATCACAATCTATGTAAAAACGTGATAACAGCATGAATGAGAAAAAGATTCCCAATACTAATCTACTGCATAATGATATCTGACTTAGTGTTAAAATAATCAAAGTATCTTCAATTCCTTCTAAAATAACTAGCTTGGTTATTCCTTTACTCATTAAATATAGTATTATGAGTGCACTTGTGTTTTAGAATAAAAAGGTCATAGGATTCTTAAAATAATTACTCGGTATTCTGGTTGTTTACGTAATAATTAGTTTGTTTATTTCATTACTTCTTTGACACAATCTTATTAGTAAACTTTAGGCTTGAGAATAGAACTCATAGGATTCCTGATATAATTCTCATCTGATGTATTGCCAATTATATAATGCCATCATGTTACAACCTATATAGTTCAAACGGTGTAGTATGTCTACTACAACCTGATCAATCACAATTGCATGCCATTCTCAATAATGTAACATCATCGTGTTACAATTTTATATAGTTCAATTGATATAGTACATCTACTATAACCTTATATAAATCATATCACAATAGCAGGCTATTCCAAATACATCACTTTCATCACAATGATGTAACACCTCACGTTACAACCTTATATAGTTCACAATTTGAATCCATGAGCTTACAATCAAGCAATTGAAATCAAATAAGGCTTATTTTCTTAAGTTTTCTCTCTTCATAAAAATCTTTAACACTTGATTAGGAAATCTTACGATTATCAAGTAAAATCACTTTTTAATAGTTTTATTTCTTATATTTTTGCTTTGAGGTTTCCTTGAAATGTCCTTAACTCTTCTGATATTTTCTCTATTAAGTCTTTTGAATTACTGTGAGACTCTTCTCTTGAAAATCTCATGAATTCTTATGAGATGTTCTCTTCAGAATCTTCTGAATTCTTATGAGATTTTCTATTCAAAATCTCCTGAAGTCTTATAAGATATCCTGTTTAAAATCTCTCTTCAATTTGTATGAGATTTGTCGGTAAAATCTACTAAACTTTCTATGAGATTTTGCTGAAAGAAAATAGTTAAACTGTTATGAGATTTTTCTACAAAGTCTGCTAAACTTTTCTAAGATTTCTTCATAGCAGAAACTTATAAGACTCCTTACTTTATAATTCTTAAAACTCTTAGGAAATTAAACTGAGTGTCTTACTTAGATTTCAAAGCTTTTCTTCTATAAATCAAATTATCATCCTTATTCATGAAACTTTATCATATTTCAAAAATATTAATCTTTCAGATTTCACAAAACTATTTTTGACTATATTTTGGTAAAATTTCTAGATACCTCAATCTTTTCAAAGAATAAAAAATGTCTTTATTTACTTAGTAAATCTCTTCCATCCATTCAATCTATATACAATACTCTTATCTATTGCATCCTTTTACATCTATCAAGTTCATATAGATATGCATCTTGAAATAATTTTAGATTTCACAAACATAATTCCAAACATATCTCAAGAGTTTATATTAGCAAAATAGCCAAACAATCACAAAACAATATATTAGAATCTTTCCTATCTTTCTTCCAAGCCAGTTGCTAAACTTTTCTCTAATTTTTCCTCCTCTAACTAAAGATTCAAACCCATTTTCCAACATCCATACATGCTGCTATTTGGACAAATTTGAAGGGGAAAAATAAGGTTTTAGCTTGAGTATGATGTAGAGGAAGTGTTCTTGAACTAGGTTAAGTGATTTCCTAAGTGTATCCTTCAAGAATTTGAAGCTTTCATAGAGTTTCAAGAAGAAAAACATGAAGATGGTCAAGGGAGAAAGAAAGGAACATGAAGGCTGTAAAGGAAGGGAAGAGAAAATGTGGTCTTTTCTAATTTTTGTTTATATAGAAAAGCATTACTTGGAGAAAAAGCTATTATTGTAACTATTTTCGGATCAATTTGCCTTATATCAGTGTTAGAAATATCTATATTTATTTTATTGTCCTGAGTAAAAAGTATCTTAGATCAAATAATATTCATTAGTTCAACCAGTTTCAATGTTTTAGTGTACCAGTTATTACCATTTCGATGCATCGATTATTACCATTTCGGTACCCGATTGACATAAAAGAAACTTTATAGGGTTAAAAAAATTCATTTAACCTTATCCTTAATTTTATCTATGTTTATATACCATTTATAGGGTCTCATTCTATATCCATGATTAAAATATTATTATATTAAATTTTTAATAATATTAAATTAATTTTCTTTTTTTTACACAAAATTCTCATCTTGTTGTGATCATAATTGTTTCTGTCGAAATTTTCAAAATCCTTATAGATTATTCATAATTAATTATTTTATCACAAACAATACTAAAAAAATAAGTCGTTGCACTTATTGGTCTTACAGTTGGTAGGATGAAAATTTTGTTTTTTCTTCGTACATAAGGACAATAGGAAATATGGTTAACACCACTAGTTGTAGACTATAGTAGCATGCCTTTACAAGATTTGTCGCATATTCAAAGTTAACCTTTTGAGGAATTTCCAATCATAAGCATGATTAGAGCTTCTAATATGCATGAATCTAGCCTTTTGATGAGGATTTCCTTTTGATACATGACTTTTGAGACAATGTTCAAATTGCCTACTTCCTTCTTGTGTAGATCTTTCAAATGAAAATTTATTCTTTGTGAACATGAGTCTTCATTTTAAAAAATTGGTTGCTTTTATGGTGTAGCAAGTGATCATTTTGATGAATAATGAACTTTCTAATTGTTAGACATGGCAGCCATCACCCAAGAGGAGGTGAATTAGGTTATCAGATAACTATTTGAACTTTTATAAATTTTTTATTTCATAGTTTAAATTATAAATGCAATGAAATAAGTCTAGCAAAGATCCAAATATTATGAATTACTCAAATTTAATTTGTACTGAAAGAGGAATAAAAAGAATCACTAATATATATTAATAAGAATAATCAAGATAATGAATCACTTGCATTTTCATGCTTTGATTTCTAAGACTTTTTCTCTATCTTTACACTTTAATCCCTTTGTCACTTATTTAAAAAAATTATTGGAAATTTGATTAAGTATATGAGAATGCAAGTGATTTAGTGAAAGCAACTTTAAGTGTTCCATCAATATAAATGAACAAGGCAATAAAACAAACTTGCAATAATGTAAAGAGATGATGGAAGAGAAATGCAAACTCAATTAGTTTGATTATTTCTTGTGGCTTACATCCTGTCCCCAAACAACCGCTTGAGAGTTTTCACTATCCTCCAAATCTTATAAGTGATTGGAAACCTTTACAAAGCTTGAGTGCTCTTGCACCTTTGGGATCCTTCACCCCTGTATTTGAGCCACTCAACAAAACTTGGACTCGTCACCCTTTCAATTTGCAAGATACCTCACCCTCTTACAAATTTAATAAAGATTGAATATGAATTTTCTCAAAGAGCAAATTATACAAATTGAAGAGCTAAAAGTTTTTCAAGTGATAGAACCATTTTGGCCACAAAACTTTCACAAAAATTGATGAATGAAAAAGAAAATTGAAAGAAGTATATGCTTGGTTTTTTATGCCCAAAAATCTATCTTTTGATGGGTATTTATAGAGCCATAATTTGTGTAACAATTGTCTTTTCAAAACGAACCCATATGTAGATTTTTTGTCATTGTAAATGCTTACGTGAAATTGTAATCACTTACAATAGTGCAATTCAAATTCTGAAATTTGAAATTTAAATTTTTTACTGTTTGTAAGCGCTTACATTAAGTGTGATTTAAATTTTGAAGTTTGAAATTTAAATTTTTGACTATTTTTAAGCACTTATATTAAACTCGTGTAAGTGCGTTAGCATTTACATTAAATAATTTGATCACTTACATTAAGCCCAAATTTCACCAAACAATTTAAAAGGCTTTGTAAGTGATTTCTATAGCTTAAAACACTTGTAAACATGTTTTAAACATTTTGCTTTTAATTAAAACATGTAATAACTTGAAGTTTAACCAAATACTTCACAAATGATATTTAAACATAATTTATTTCAAAATATCAAAGCTTATTGTATAAGAATTCATTTAAGTCTTGTTCTTGAAAATGAGTGACTTAAATTATTAAATCAAGATAGTGGGCAATAAGTTTTATCAAAATAAAAACTTCTAAGAGTTACAAAGAGGGTGGGTAAGGAAGAAGGAGAGTGGGTAAGGAAGAAGATGGGTGAAGAAGAGGAAACAGAAAGCTGGAGGAAGAAAAAGAAGATGCGAAAAGAAGCAGAAGAGAAAGAGAACCTAAAACTACTATAACCTAAGCTAATTTGGGCTAAAGGGTCATATCCTTTTGTTATTAGAGTTTATGGATCATTTAAATACCAAAAAACACATTAAAATGCATACAATAGTGTCACAGATCCTTAAGAGCTCGTTGCAGCGATTCTGGCTCGCTACAATGATCCTGCCTGAACCAAATATTTGGAACAGCAATGACCTTGGTTCACTACAACGAGTGTTTTCAAATTTTAATGTCTTCATGAAAGTTATAGATATTTTTCTTCTCTTCAAAGTAGACACCTTATTTGTCTTATTTGGACTTTGGATGAGGGAGATATGCCCTGATAATGGAAGCATGCCCAATCTAGAAATTCAACACCTTAGTGTTGACTTCTAGGCTTATTTTGACTAGCTAGACATTCGATTCAGCTTTTGACTCCTCATAAAATTTATAGGTGATCCTCTTAACATTTCTACAAGCCAAAGATTACAACTTTTAGAGGTCTACAGCTCTAATAAATAGCAAAATACAAAATAGTATTAGAAGTTCAATAATGCAGAAAACTCTCATTAATGCTCAAATCAATGTCTAAACTCAAACATGATGATAATGCATACAATTAAGCATAAAAGAGAACTAAGACACTAAGAATAAGGTATAGAATATGCATAGAAATACATACTTATCAGATCTGCTAGTGCACCATAGAAGATGAGAGAACGAAGAGTCTTGAAACTACAAATTAAATGAACTTCTCATTTTGATTCAAATACTTTCAATTTCCCCATTTCAATCCAATGGCTGAAAACACTTCCCACCAAAAAGAAAGAAATATGAACCACTCTCCTCATCCCACAGTTGGGGGTTGGTCACTTTAATTTGACAACCAATGTGTGATCCATCATGACAACTTAAATGATGATGTCATTGCAATCCATTTAGAACATGCCACATGTCATCACACTACTCTCCATAACCATCGTCAAAGAAACTAAAAAGACACGCTAAAACAACATACATGACCTCGAAGTAATCAAGCTCTACATATGGACCATCACAAGCCTTGGCATAGTAACCCTGACACCAACAGCTCATCCTATAAGCAAGCTTAGGGACTATGTACTGTACTACAATTATAGGCTAGATACCTCGGCCCGCCCTTAGGGAGTTCGAACAAAGGGCCCCATAAGTTTACTATAAGAATCCTTTTATAATAACCAAAAAAAAAATGAGGTTCACCATAATTTTGAGTAGTATAGACCACCTTAGCACCCCATCTCCCATATTTTTCACTTCTTTCTTTTTCCCCCTTTCATTCTCGTAACCTTCCTCCCTTTCCACTTCCCTCTTTCTTTTTCTTTCTCTCTTCTTTTCTCCCTTTATTCCTTTATTCCTTTTTCTTCCCACCTTCACCAATCATCACCACCACCTCCATTATCATCATCCCCTTCTCCTCCTCATCCCTATAACTGTAACATCCTAATTTTTAACCCAATACTCCTAGAATGTATTTAGGTTAACCATTAGTCTATTACTCTTTTAGTTTCATTCTTTAAAACCTTTCATTAAAATACTTAGCGAAAAATATGAATAAATTTTTCTTTTTGAAACTTGAAAACAAAACGCCAGCCGTGCGCTAACCTAACGTTCATTATAACCATAACGTTCAAAAAAAAGTAATCACACCATACATAATCATGAAATATAGTACTATACATAACAACATAATATCATCACATCTGCATAAATACATAAATTACTAGCATCATTGTATCGTCATTCACAGTAAAAAAAAAAAAAAACATGCACATATATATGAGGTGTTCCTTATCCACCTACGAGGATGTCTAAGTATCAACCCAAAAACTAAACTATCTGTGCTTCCGCAACGACCCTCTGCTCCATTTGCTAGAGTGACCCTTAAACACAAGCCTTAGAAGAAGTCACAAACCATGTTGCTATCCTTGTCTAGAGATGACACAGAAGAAAAGAGAGGGATGAGAAACTAATTCAAGATTCTCAGTAGGGATTTTTGACTCTAACACAAGTGTCATCGTCATCACCCCCAGCCACTTCGGTTTTAATTATGAAAAAGGTGTACATGCATAAGGTTTGGTTTTAAACTTTCCAAATCTACTTGTAACACCCCGATTTCTCTGTCCAAGGGAAATGACTAAAATGCCCCTGAGGTCATTTCCTGACCCGAACTCGAGGGTAACCAACTCGGTCGTCCTCGAACGGTCAACTCAATGTTTGAAGGGGATTAAATGGCCGTTGAATGCTTTCGGAAACGAAAATTTCATTTTCTGCAGTTTCGGGTCAAAATGACCAAAATACCCCTATAGCGTTTTTACGCGGGTAAAGGTGCCGTTTGAGCCCGGAACTTTCCCCAGAGGTTTAAAAACATGTTTTCATGTGTCTAGAGGTCTCTGTTCAAGTCCCGGTGGTCCCGGGCAGTTTTAGTGCAAAATTATGATTTTGCCCCTAGAATAGTGTTTTTGAGCTTAATGACGTAATTAAGCAAACCTAAGAAATATTAGGCTCTAAACGAAGATTAATTTATTTCCCTAATTAATCTAGAGTCAAAATAATTTATTAAAGTTAATTAGAACCTAAAATTGCTTAGATTAAACATTAAATCCCTTTTTAGAACTCAAGACTCCTAGTCTTGGAATCTTGAATAGTGTTTTCTCTTTCCAATTCCTTAAATCAAGGAAATGTGTCTAGAGTTGTTTAGACTCTAAATTGAGGATTTAACTCACTAATGGTGCAAGACCACTCCTTAATTATGTCTAGACCACCTTAATTACCCATTTACCTTACCTAAACACTTTCTTACAAATTCCTAATCTTAAGCATAATCAAAGATACACCTAAACACAACTCTAAACCACAATTAAAATGCAAAGAAACCTCCCCCATGGGCTAATGCATATTCGGCCATCTCTCTCCAATTACCACACATATTAAATTGTTTTCTCACTCAAAGAACCATGCTTGAGCCATACCTTGAGCCATACCTCACCATGCCTTGAACCATACCTCACCATACCTCAAGAACACATTATCTCACCTCATGGAACTCATGGAAAGCCTCCAATCTGCACCCTCATGGCCGAAACCTCTTCACCCATGAGCTCCCTCCATTTGTTTCATTTCTCTATAAATAGAATGCCTTGAGGAGCTTGCACTACTTTTAGATCATTTGCTAAGTTTAGGAACTCTCAAAGCTTTTCTTTTTCTCTCAAAGTTTTTGTGTTCTTCAAGTTCTTAGAGTTCCTCAAGTTCTTCATCTTCTTCATCTTCTTCTTCCATCTTCAAGTTCATCACATCAAGTAGGGGTTTTCTTTCATGTATTCTTTTCTTTAAAGTTCTTGTTTCAAGCTTGATGTTCATAGTTTCTCTTGTTTCTCTTTAGAACTTCATTTCCACTCCTTTTTCCTTTTCATTTTCGGCCATAGGCCTTGGGGAACAAAGGAATGAGAGCTTGATGATGAGAGTTTCATGATGATGTTCATCACGTGAAACAAACTCTAGAGCTTGATCTTTGTTCTTGAGCAAAAATGTTTTTAGTTTTTCTTTTCTTGAACTCTTAAGAACTTTAGCTTTGATGATGGTTTTAAATGGCTCTATGAACTCAATGATGAGGACTCATGATGTTGGTGTTAATATATCACCAAGATCATGAACTTTAGAGTTTTAAAGTGTTCCTTTTTCTTCTTGATGATTTCGGCCATTTCCTTAAATTTTCTAAGCTTCATGGTTTGGTTTCCTAAAAATATTATGTTAAGTTTTAAAGAACTCTAAGCTTGACTTTACCTTGTTTGGATGAGTTTGGGTTATGGTTTAAATTCCTTTAAAGTCTTGTTAAGAGCTCTAGAAAGATAAAATGAACTTGCATAATTTATTCTATGCTTGCATTAATATTTACATTCTTGTTATGCATCTTTACCTTCTAGCTATCACCTAAGAACATAAAGATTAAAATGAAACTTGTATCATCACTTAACTTAATTCTCGAAGCTTTTCTATTTCGGCCTTAAAGTCGATTGTTGCTGGGCCTAGAGCACTAAAATAAAGAATTGAACTTGCATTACCACCTAATTAATTTCTCGAATGCCTATCTATTTCGACCTTAAAGCCAATTGTTGTTGGGCCAAGAGCACTAAAATAAAGAATTGAACCATGCATATTTACCTTCAAGCTTGCACGTCTAAGTTTATGCCTCGCATATTTACTTTCAAGCTTGCCCGTTTAAGTTTATGCCTTGCATATTTAAATTTAAGTCATCACTTTACTTTGTAAGCAAGATTTAAAATGAAAAGCATGAGCACGTTTAGTTTATGTCGTAACTTAAGAACCTAGAGCTCAAAGACTTGCCCATTTCATTCTAGGATAAAGTTAAATGTGAATGTATTCCTTGAATGCATAATTTCGGCCAAAGTAGTGATGATGGACTCACAATGAGTTTTCATCTAGCTACTAGGACCAATAGTCTATGTTTAAGTTTTTCCTCAAAGCTTTACAAATCTTTATAAGGTTATGTCATCACAAGTTGTGATTTTATTATCTTTTAGGGGATGGAATATGTTTTGGTCAGTGACCTAAGGCTTCACTTAGCCTCTTGAGGAATTAAAATGTTTTGCAAAGAGTTTTAGAAGTTCTAGATTGATTTCAAGAGAAACTAGTTAACTTATGTACCTAGAAATGTCAATTTAACTCTCTCATTTAAGTTAAATGCTTTCGGTTCTGATGTGATGAGTGTGATGCTGTATGATGATGTTTTGATGTGTTGGAATGTGTGAAAATATCATATGATGATATGGAAGCGATCCTATGCATGATAGGTAAGAAACTAGCTAACTAGAAATACCGTAAAGCTAGAATTTAACATAGTTTTGACCCATTTGTTTATGGAACTTTTCCAAACTGTTTTAATGGGGACATAATCAGATTTAGATTGTTTAGACATGAAAAACTTGGTATCATTTGAGTTAGAATTGAATTCTAGCACCTATGGGGAAACTAGTAACTAGAAAACCGTAAAAATGCAAATGTAGAACTCTTAGAACATTTAATTTCCTGGATTCTGTCCAGCACCCTTACAACATGGTAAACATGATTAATAATTAGTCCTTAAGCATAGGAATGCCTCATAATTGATTTAGATTTAATATATAGCGCCTTCAAGTAAAAACGGAACCAAGAAAGGGTCTAAAACGTAAGTTCTAGAACCCCGTATTCACATGTTAGGATTTCCACCCTATGCTATTCAGATTTAAAAGTAAAATGAGAGGATTATGAATGATGTCTAATTATGAGCCTTAGGTGCTTAAAATATGAACGTCGGATGTAGAGAACTATATCTCAAGATTAAGACCCGTAAGGGTCAAAGCATAAGCTACCGTAAGGGTAAGCGTTTGGATGTTTTATGATGATGCATGAAGTATGCTAATGATGATGATGTTATTCATATGAGGAGTTTATGAGACTATATGTTTATGTGGCATAAAGCAAATTTGGAAGGAAATTCGGTGTAATGACCGTTGTGCCGAATTCCGACAAATTTGGGGACTTAAAGAGATTTTGAAAATTAAGGTACTAAGATGGGTTCTAGGATGACTCCGGTTCGGCCGAGCACCTCCATAGAACTCATGTGACATCGGTACCATTTTACACTCTTAGGTGACACCGGTTCGGCCGAGCACCCCTAAGAGTTTTGCCCCTAACCCGTACTCAGATAGTCGGCATTTATGATTTATGATACCCTTATCGTTAAGTGGTAAGTAAGAACTAGTGATGACTAGTTAAGGTATGAGCTCATAACCTAGATGTATGACACGTTCTGGGTGACACCGGTTCGGCCGAGCACCCCCAGTTCGATTGTCTTTTAGGGTGGTCCATGAGGAAGAGAAGTTTCATGATTATGATTATGTCACTAAGTTTTGTCCCATATGAATGTTACTATTGCCACTTTATGCCACCAAGAATGATGATGCTTGATGTTATGTTTTATGTATGTGCATTAGGTAGTGCCATGCATACATTTTTTATTATGTTGCATCCATGACATTAAGATCATCCTAAAATGAATGGACCTTGGCTAAAATATATTTTAAAGTTTAAAAATGAACCTAATACATGCTCAGTCATTTTGTATAAATAAACCCAAGGTTCCTGAGGACGTAGATGATGACACCTAGGTAGTAGGAGGCCCTACTGAGATTCTTTAGCAAGATTCTCACTCCTTCTATCTCTTTCTTTCCGTCACGTCTTCAGATGGCGGCGTCAGTAGTGTTCGTGGGACACCCGACATGGGAGGTGCACTATGACCCGGCTCACGGGTCATACTATTTTGAGGGGCAATGCACGGTGCGGGTTTTCATGTTCGTAGGACGCCCCTTCGCTCATCCCGTGCACACCCATTGCTTCTCCCCGACTGCACCCTATGGCGACGACGGCGGGTTTTTTGAGCGCAGCGCATGACGAGAGAGTGCTCGCATGCACACCGCCGCCTTAGCCATGCGAGACTATCCCGATTCGTGCCGGACCTACTTCTCGAGACCGACCCATCCGAGGACCCGCCTACTCATCCAGATAGCGAGCTCGCCCCTCTCTCCACCATTGATGAGGAAGGGCGTGAGGATACCGTGACTCACCGACTTGCACGGCGGCTGACCAGGAGATGCACGGCCACCGCGGGGGTCACTCTCGATCCCCGTTCCGCCTCTTTACGCCCGAGAAGCTCGCACAGTTTCCCAGATACTTGCCTCGTTCACGAGACGGACGTCAGTAGGAGGTGACGATCGACCGATGGAGTACCCAGTTAGAGCACACACCACTTAGATGGGGATAAACCTTCTTTTGTTTAGAGGTTATCCTATTAGGTGCACTCGGGTAGGGGAGTAGATTATGTTCATGTCTTATGTTGTATTTTCTTTTATGCGTTTCCCCTGTACTAAACTAAGTCCCACACTTATAAGTGGGCAAATTATATATATATGAGATGATCTTCAGTGTTACTCATGGTGTGCCTTATGTTATGATGTTGTGAGACATTTGTTTACCATACATGGTTTACTACTTATCGCATCATGCGGCTCTCACTTTGTTTTTTTTTAAAAAAATTTACTCGTATTTTCCGCTAAGTAATTCAAAGATAAATGAGAACTATGAAGTAACAAACTAACGATTAACCTAAATATGTTCTAGAGTATTGGGTTAAAAATTAGGATGTTACACTACTTATCCGAAGTGGGTGTCTTTTAGTATGAGTTTTAATGACATGAATGCAACAGATATTGGATGAATGCATGATAATACCATATGCACATTAACAGGAAAATCATAGTACTTGAGCACAACATCAAGAATCATAAATCATATATGTGGCATAAAAAGGCACAACACTTTTTATGTGACGTCTTTCTCATAAGTCAAACTCTTAAGTTCTTTTTCTTAAAGACCACCCTCTGAGCAATTGACTCACCGGCCCTGGCGATAATCTGGTCACCAAACTACATCTCACCTATTGCCTAGGAATGAGTTCAATCCTAACTAGTCGTCACTAGATTTAATATGGGGTAATAGAGGGGGTATACATAACTTTCTTGGATCACCTATTTTAGGATCATTTCCTTCTTTGAAATGCTCTACTGGTATCTAGTACATAGTGAATTGTCCGCTTTGGCAAGCTCAATATCAATACCCCCATGGATTTGCTTCCTCTCCACCAGAGCGGGAGAAATGTGTCTCAGTACTATGTCACATTTAAATTCTCATGATTTTTCAAAAACTTTTCTAAGTTCTCAAATTTGATGGAAATTCGACAGTATAATGGCTGTAAACCAAATTTCCTTAAATTAGCTTTATGCCATGAAACATATAGAGCATGCATAGCCATTCAACATCAACATAAGGCATCAAGTCATATAGTCAAACTGATCATAGCATATACATCATCACATCATTACTTTAACCTTCTTAAAAGATAGCATGCTCCTAACCAGTTTTTCGGAATCAAGGACCGGGCTCAGCTAATGTATATGTTATGCTCAAGTCATTCTCATAATTAAACATACATCTACTTGAAGTCATAAAGCTGATTATGTTTTGGGACCTATGGTGTCCTTATGCTTTGACCCTTATGGGTCTTAATCTTGAAAATTAATTACGCTAACATCCGTTTTTATCCTTTTATGCACCTATAGGTTTACAACTAATTATTCTCAATAATTTTTATGCTTAGGAACTAATCCAATCAGCACTATGTAAATTTGGACAGTTTTAAGTTCATGTGATTATGGGGTTCTAGAATCTACGTTTTAGACCCTTTTTAAGTTTCGTCTTCATCTAAAACGCTATAAATTAAATCTAAACCAATTATGAAAGGTTCCTACACATATAAACTGATTCTAAACCATGTTTACTGCATTATAAGGTTGCTGGACAGAAACAGAAAATTAAATAATTTAAGTGTTCTAGAATCACACTTTTACAATTTTCTAGTTACTGGTTTCTCTATAGGTGCTAAAAATTAATCCTACATCAAACGTTACTAAGTTTTTTTATAATTAAACAACCCTAAACTGAATGTTATCAAACTAAAACAGTTTTGGCAGTGGCTAAAAATAAATGGGTCAAAAATATGCTAAAACTCAACTTTATGGTTTTTCTTTAATACTAGTTTCTTTCCTGGCATGCATAGAAAGGTTCCTACCTCAACATATATAATTTTTACACATTCTAACACATCAAAACATCATCATACAGCAGAAAACATACCAAGGAAAAATTGAAATGTTTAAATTCCAAAGAACACATACTCTCACATTTCCAAGACATATAAATTACTAGTTTCTCTTGGAATCATTTTAGGACTTCTAAAACTCTTTGAAACCATTTTTATTTTATGAAAGGAGACTAAAAATAATCATAGGGCAGTAGCAAATTTAAAACATTCTTAGAAGAGGTTTAAATCATAAAATCTTGTTGGTAATAACCTTATAAAACTCTTAAGTCCTAAGAAAAATCTTAGAATATAGATTGTTGGCCCTTGTGACTAGATGAAACTCATATCAAGCTCATCATCATCACATGGCCGAAATATGCATCCATGGCGATGTCTCCTTAACCAAACTTTAACTTGAGATAATAAGGGCAAGTCTTTGAGCTCTGGAGTCTTTAAGTGATGATAAAATGTAAACATGCTATGCACTCCATTTTATTCTTCATTATAAAGTAAAGTGAGAGCTTCAAAATAAATATGAGATGCAACTTCATTCTTATCTTTATGTTTAGGTGGTGACTTGAAAAATAAATATGTTAGACGAGGAAACATAAATATAGATGCAAGTTCAATTCTTTATTTTAGTGCTCTAGGCTCCGCAACAATCGACTTTAAGGCCAAAATAGGCGAGCTTCGAGATTAATTATTAGGTGATATGAGGATGCAAGCTCTTGTTTTAATCTTTAAGCTTTAGGTGATGGCTTGAAAAATAAATATGCAAGGCAAAAATGTAAATATGAATGCAAGTTCATTTTAGATTCTTTACTAGAGCTCATACAAGACTTTAAAGGAACTTAAACCTCAACCCCAACTTATCATAGCAAGGCAAAGCAAGCTTTAGAGTCCTTGTACCAAGGTCTACAAAGAAACCATATAGTGTGAACTTCATCATCAAGCGGAAGGAATGGATTTAAAGAAACAAGTTAAAAATTAATATTATTTAAAGAGCCGAAAATAGATCAAGTTAGAGAACCAAACTTTGAGTTTTAGAAACCATCTCACCATGTTTTTGGTGACAAAACCAAAATATCAAAGAAAGAAAACCATGGCCGAAACCATAAAGAAGAAAAGATAAAACTTTGAAACACTAGAGGCCATGATCTTGATGATACATCAACACCAACATCATGTGCTCTCATCCTTGAGTCATTTTCCAACCAATACAAGTTTTAAAAACCAAAACTAGAACCAAAGAAAGGGTAAGGAAAATCGAAATGCTCCTTGGTTCAAAAACTAAGTTTTCAAGCTTTAGAGGTTACACAAGTGGTGATTCTCATGATCAACCACTTGAACCCTCATCATCAAGCCAATATTTCCTTTAAAGAAAGGCTCTAAGGTCGAAAAACATAGAGGAGGAAAGAAGTTCTAAAAGTGAAGAGAAACCAACAAAACTCATCTTTATCAAAACTTTAAAAGATAAAATTTTAACAAAACAAAAATCCCTACCAAGTGGTGTAGAGGAAAGCTTGATCTTTGAAGAGGAAAAGAAAAGAAAACTTGCTCTCAAGTGGCTTGAGGTTTTCGGTGAAGAAGAAAGAAAAAGGAATGAAAGGTTTTTGTGTGAGCTTTATGTGTAAGGATACAAGCTTATGTGTTTGAATGGTGATCTATAGTGGTTGTATGGGGGTTTGAGGTTGTGAAGGGTGGTTCTTGGGTGGAGATGAAGGAGATGAAGAAGAAGAGAACTCTTGAAGAAATGAGAGTGTAACGCCCCGTTTTTCTCTAAACTTTTAAATGACCAAAATGTCCCTGAGGTCATTTTTACCTAAAATAGGAGGACGACCGGCCTCGGCCATCCTCACAAGGCTTTTATGATATATGAAGGGGATTATATGTTTATGAATGTTAACAAGTCAGAAAATCTCATTTCTGAGGTTTCTGTGCACAAATGACCAAAATACCCCTAACTTGATTTAAGGCAGTTTTAAGTTTTGACTCCAACCCGGACTCGTCCCGGAGATCAAAAATGATGTTTTAAGGCATGAACTATGTTGGTCTAAGTCCCGGAGGTCTCGGGTAACTTTTGGTAAAAATTACGATTTTACCCCTGCTTAGTGCATTTTAAGCCTAACGAGTTATTTAACTCAAACCTAAGCAATATTAGGCTCTAATGAAAGGTTAATTAATTTTCTTAATTAATCTAAAGCTAAAATAATCATTTAAGGTTGATTATAACCTAAAATTGCTTCGGGAAATTTGCAACTCAATTCTAATTCTTTTCTTTCTTTAAAGAAAAAGCAACTATGAATAATGTTTTCACTATTCACATTTCCTTTCCCAAAAATGCTTTCTCTTCCAAGACAAGTTGTCATACATCAATCAAGGTTTTCAATTCATTTCTAAATTAAAAATATTTATGTCATTCAAATTCAAAAAGAATGAATTGTTTTTGTGGTCATTCAAGCTTTCAATCAAACTTTTTAAGACACCATGTCTTACACCACCTTACCTATGCTTTGGAAATTCAAGACTAGAAAATATTTTCTTCTTTTTGGACATGGAATGCATGATTTTTCCACTCCTTTACAGCCCAAAATTTTATGATTTTATTCATTTAAAAGGTCTGGAAATAAGCTACATTGTTAGCCATACTTTAGGACATGCATAGCTAGACTTTTTACCATGCTTTGAATGACTAACACCATGCTTTGAACAAAGATATTTCTCTCCTCTTGTGGTTGTAAAGTGGCCGAATACTTCCCCCCAAAAGGCCACCATCATTTCAATTCATTTTACTTCTCTATAAATAGGTAGCTTAGGGAACTTGAAGCACCTTTGTTCATTTTACTAAAGCTTAAAGTTTAGAGCACTTTGAGGTTTTCTTTCTCTCAAGCTTCCAAGAGTTCTTCAAGCTCAAGTTCTTCCTTTCCTTTTCAAAAACCACAAGGTAGGGAACTTTTCTAAATATGTCTTTCATTTCTATGTTGAATCTTGTTGGGAAATGATGAAAGGTGGAACCTCCATGTTGCTTCTTCATTTTCGGTTTCTTCTTTTTCTTTTCCTTTGATTTTCGGCCTCAAGGCCTTGAACATGATGGCTTGATGATGAGTGCTCTCTAGAGGTGACCATGAGTTCATCTCACATGAGGCCTCTAAAGCTTGAGTTTTTCTCAAAGCAAAGTTTCATCTTTTACAAGTTTAGTTGAACATGAGGTTATATTTCTCTTGAATGTTTGAACTTCTCTTTTCTCCTTTAATGTTTTGGCCATGAGGGGCTAAACCCATGAGAAAAATGAAAGCTTGATGATGAGGTTGTCATGATGGTGCTTGTCACTCAACAACCTCTAAAGCTTGAACATTTTAGGAAAGTTACATCCTTTTTCCAAGTTTGAGAAAGAAAGGAGTTTATGTCTCTTGAACTCTTTTGGACTTCACTTTTTCCTCCCATGTTTTCGGCCATGTAGGCTTCTAAGACTTGGAAAAATAAAAGCTTGATAATGAGTGTTTCATGTTGATGCTAGTCACATGAACAAACTCTAAAGCTTGAAACTTTAACCTTAAACTAAACCTGGTTTCGGTTTTGTTTTCTTCTCTAGCATAAGCTTTGTTTTAAATGTTGGTTTTAAGGAAGCTATGTGCTCAATGATGAGGACTTTGGATGTTGATGTCATAGATCATCAAGATCTTGGTCCCTAGAGTTCAAAAATGGTTTATTCTTCTTGATGAAGATTCGGCCATCTTCAAGTTTTTAAGGTCATGGTTCATTTTAAAGTATTATAGTACTAGTAGTTCTCTTTTCTTGTGAGGATGAGGTTTGGGTTGGAACTATGTTCTCTTCAAAAGTCTTGCAAGAGCTCTAGACAAGATAAAAGTAACCTGCATTCACGTTTACTTTATGATTTGCATAGCACGTTTATTTCTATGCTGTCACTAAACCCCAAGATAAGGAATGAATTTGCATAATGCACGTTTAAATTCCAAGCCTCACATTCCATGTTCACATTCCAAGTCATCACTTAAGAACTTAAAGATGTAAAATGAGAGCTTGCATATCACCTAAAATAATCTCGAAGCCTTTCTATTTCGGCCTTAAAGTCGATTGTTGCTGGGCCTAGAGCACTAAAATAAAGAATGGAACTTGCATATTTACTTTCAAGTTTTGCATATTTACTTTGACCCTTGCATATTTAATTTCAAGTTCTTGCATTTCATATTTACCTTAAAGCTCTTACTTCACTCTCTAATGAAGAATAAAATGGAATGCATAGCACGTTTACTTTTATGCCATCACCTAAGAGACTAGAGCTTAAAGACTTGCCCTTTCCATCTTGAGAAAAGTTAAATCAAGAAGGTATCTTCTTGAAATGCATTCAGCCATGTGATGATGAAAGCTCTAGGATGAGTTTTTCATTAGATACAAGAGCCTATAGTTTATATTTTAAGTTTTTCCTAAACATAAGTGACATTTGAAAATATTTTGGAGTATGTTCTTATATTTAGAAGTTTCAACCATGAGTAAAATTAAAGAGTTGCTGCCCTATGTATTTTATGAAAGTTCTTGACAAGTTGAATTGATTTCCAAGGTATTTTTGAAGTCCTAAAATTGTTCCAAGAGAAACTAGTTACCTATGTACATGAAAAAGAAAGTTTACACATGATTTGATGACTTACCAATTTCGCTTCTGCCATGATCATTTCCAGCACCTTAAATTATGTTTTGGGTGGTCTAAATATGTTTGAATACCTTGCCAAGTATATGCTAATTGTTCTAGACATTTTAGAGCATGTTTGGTTACTCTAATTGCTTGAAATGTGAATTCTAGAACCCCATAGGTACAGAAAATATGAATTTTGTCCAGATTGATTAACATCCATAGAATCACATTATATGATGTCTAGATCAGTGAGAGTGACTCATAATTGGCTTAGGTATTAATTGTTGCATCATAGAAAAAGTCGGATATGAGAAAGGGTTTAAAACGAATCTTCTAGAACACCGTAATTCATCTAATACAAGCTTACTGCCAATGCTGTCCAGCCATGATTAATTAGGTTTTAGGACTTAATAAATCATGGTAATGAGGTTAATCAATCCCTTAGAGGTATAAGAAAATAATTTGGAAGTTTGAGGTTACCCGATTTAGGGATTTCTACCTTAAAGGATGATTATGTGCCTCTTATTTAATGATGAATTGATGTGTTAGCTCATGACGTATGTGGTGCCATGTGAACTATTACCCTTATGTGATGATTTGTAATCTCATGTTATTGCTTCTTTAAAAGGACCTTAGAGATGTTGAAGTGGTAATTATGTGTTATGCATTAATTATGTGGCATCTTGAAGTAACATGTTAAACTTAGGGTGACTTAAAATATGAGAACGTAATCCTTTGAAACCACCAAACTAAGGGTGGGGACAATGTGATTCTAGCCCCCTAAACCCGTACTTAAAGTCGGGGAGTTGACTTATCCCAAGGGATAAAAGTCTAGATACTAGTGACGACTAGTGTGGTATGAGCTCATAGCCTAGAGATTTCTCAAAAGGAGAAATATTAGGGCAGCCCCAGTTTAAGTAAAAGTTTTAATGTCACCTAAGTAACTAAGATAAGTCACCATGTGCCAAGTACCAAGTTATATGATTTATGTTCTATGATTCAAGTTATATGATTTATGTTCTATGATCCAAGTTATATGATTTATGTTCTATGATCCAAGTTATATGATTTATGTTCTACGATCCAAGTTATATGATTTCCGTTCAAATTATATGATTGAAATCCCATGATTTATGTAAATACAAGTGTTATGTTAAAAGGAACGGATCTCAGAAATTGAGACTTTAGAGAACTCATATTTGAACCAATATATGTCCATGGTTTTATAAATAACCCGAGATACCTGGAGACGTAGATGATGACACCTAGGATAGGAGGAGAACCCTACTGAGTTTCTTTAGTAAGAATCTCACTCCCTCTATCTCTTTCTTTCCATTACGTCTTCAGAGCGAGATGGTGACGTTCGTGCTGTTCGTTGACACACCCCGGTGGGAGGTCCACCATGACCCGGAGCATGGGTCATTCCATTTTGAGGGCCGATATATTGTGCGCATCTTCATGTTTTTGGGACGGCCATTTGCAAACCCCGTATATAGTTATCGCTTCTCCCCGACATCCCCCTATGGTGACCCTACAATTTTTGAGCGTGCACGGGCACGACATGAGAGGAACCTATGGACCCACTCTGCTGGTTCAACCGACATATCAGAGTATGTGCCACTATCGCAGTACTTGGAAGAGGACCCTGTACAGGACTCCCCCATGGACCATGAGGACTCTGCCCCCACTCCGCCTCGGCGGTGATGAAGCGGCGAGGAGAGCGATCACTCGGCAGGAAGGCTTGGTGCGGGACCACGACCGGCGTGGGCGACACGCTTCGATCCACAGGGCATGCCTGCACCCGCCGAGCTCCGCCCGTGGATTGGCTATGTTCCTCCGTACCCATGATTCTACTGTAGAGATTGGAGGGTAGCCCTTAGTGCACGCACGACACATAGTATGGATGAAACCTCTTTTGTGTTAAAGTTATCCACCTTAGGTTGCACGTGGGTAGGGATGTTTCTTTCTAGTTCATTTCCATGTATTCTGTATTTCCGCTGTATTCATGTTTGTTATGTACTTGAAGAGTCCTGCCCCGTAGGGTAGGCACACTATATATGAAGTATTTTAGTTGCGATGATGCTATGATTTGGAGCCACTTCTATGTTTACATTTCTGCACTTTATGATACTGACCTGGTAAGATACGCGCGGCTTCTATTTTAAGTAATGTTTAAAAAAAAAATTGGCTCGTATTTTTGTTAAGTTATTTTTCCAAGTAAAAAGAACCATGACAGTATGTACTAGTAGTATCGGGTCGAATATTAGGGTGTTACATTTTGGTATCGGAGCAATTCGGTTCTCACGGAGCCTGAGGATTGGACTGGCTATGCTTCTTAAGCATATTCCGCTAGAAATGTCATGAATAGGAGTTTTAGGAATAAGTTATGCATGACTTCTGTTTGTTGCACGTGCCATGGTAACTTGCTCACTTTACTAGGAGGATTGAGCCTGATCAACTCAGTGTTGCTGTTTTGTGTGTATAGGGACCAATGGCACCGTGATGACAGCCTAGGACTACGCCAAATGCCGACCAAGACAATGCAACTGCTGCTGCTGTCCGCCAAATGGCTATAGCCATGGCATATTTGTTTGATCAGATGGATCAATGCGAGAATGCCGTACCGGCTCCCCCTCCTGCTGAGATTCCGGAGCATGTTCGCTTTGGGGAATTTCGTAGGGTGAATCCACCCACCTTCAAGGGAACTGCTAACCTAAACCATGCCGAGGAGTGGATCCGGAGCATGGAGAAGATTTTCGGCGTGATACCGTGCTCTAAGGAGCAAAAGGTAAGGTTTGCCACGTATATGCTCGAAGGTGACGCGACAATGTGATTCTAGCCTCCTAAACCCGTACTTAAAGTCGGGGAGTTGACTTATCCCAAGGGATAAAAGTCTAGATACTAGTGACGACTAGTGTGGTATGAGCTCATAGCCTAGAGATTTCTCAAAAGGGAGAAATATTAGGGCAGCCCCAGTTTAAGTAAAAGTTTTAATGTCACCTAAGTAACTAAGATAAGTCATCATGTGCCAAGTACCAAGTTATATGATTTATGTTCTATGATTCAAGTTATATGATTTATGTTCTATGATCCAAGTTATATGTGTAACGCCCCAATTGTTACTGTAATTTTTACTATCATTAGAAATTATCAAATTACTGTAGGTAATTATTACATAAGATTTGAGGCTGAACAATCCTCAATAAAGGAATATAACATTAGAAGAGAGGTTAGGAGCGATTCATGCGAGAGTCGCAAATCCCGAATTTCTATACGTATAAAATGACCAAAATGCCCCTGAAGTTATTTTACTCAGAAAATGAGGATCGTGGGCCCCACCTATTCTCAAGGGGATGTTTTGATGATAATAAGGGATTGTTTGTGTTATGTGTGTTAATAGTGTAACACCCTAATTTTAACCCAACTTTCTAGAACACATTAGGTTAAACATTAGGCTATTACTTCATAGTCTTATCTTTTTCTTGAAAATATTTAGCGGAAATTACGATGAAATTTTTTTCGAAAGTATAAAACAAAGTGAGAGCCGCGAACTTAACTATTCGTGAGACATGATTAACACTCATAGAGAGAACTCAAAAAGGAAAACATATAATGGTGGAGCAGAAATCATCATAACAAGAAAAACATTTCATTAATAATATATTTAGAGTACATAGGTAGTCATACCCGCATAGGTACAGGCAGAGCTTGTAATACAGAAGAAATAAAATACAACAAGAAACACAAGTGTAGGGTGCGACTACAATAAAAATCCAAAATGCTACCCTCCTAGTAAGCTACGAGTATGAATCCACCACCCCTCCCAAAAGATACAGCCGAAGGGAATATCCTTGCAACGCTTGTGTACTCGAAAGCTCCACCGGGGTGTAGTGCACCTCCCTGGCTGGCGTGTCAATGAAGTCAACGAACATCGCCATCGCTCTCTGAAGATGTGACGGGAGAAGAGAGAGAGGAGTGAGAATTCTTAGTAAAGAATCTCAGTAGGAGTCTCCTATCCTAGGGTTACATCGTTCACATCCCCAGGAACCTTGGGTTTATTTCATAAAGACAAGTGAGCATACATCAAGTTCATTTTAAGTTCTAAAGTGTATTTTAGCCAAGGTCCATTCATTTTAGGATGATCTTAATGTCATGAATGCAACATAATAAAGAATGTATGCGTGGCGCTACTTAATGCACATACATCAATCATCATTATACTTAGTGGTATTAAGTGGCAATTAGAATACATTCATATGGGACAAACTTAGTGACATAATCATAATCATAAAACTTCTCTTCCATATGGGCCACCCTAAAAGACAATCGAACTGGGGGTGCTCGGCCGAACCGGTGTCACCCAGAACGTGTCCATCTCTAGGTTATGAGCTCATACCTTAACTAGTCCTCACTAGTTCTTACTTACCATTTAATGATAAGCGTATCATAAATCATAAATCCTGACTATCTGAGTACGGGTTAGGGGGCAAATCTCTTAGGGGTGCTCGGCCGAACTGGTGTCACCTAAGAGTAAAATGGGTATCGATGTCACATGAGTTCTATGGAGGTGCTCGGCCAAACCGGTGCCATCCTAGAACCCATCTTAGTACCTTAATTTTCAAAATCTTTAAGTCCCCAAATTTGTCGGAAATTCGGCGGCACGATGGCATCACGCCGAATTTCTTCCAAATTTGTTTTATGCCACATAAACATACATCCTCATGAATTCCTCATATGAATGACGTCATCATCCTTCACATAACATATGCATCATCGTAAAACATCTTAACATACCTTAGTATCATATAAATATCATTCTCATATTCTTAATGTCTTATGCATTGACCGCTATGGTCTTTAACTCACAGTCTAAGTTATGAATCATTCAAAGCTAACCTCTCGGGTGCTTAGGAGGTTATGACTAAGTATATCTCTCTTCATACTATGGTCAAGAATATCTTTCAATCTCAAAGGTGCAGAATTCATAATTTCAACTTTACGGGTACCTAGGAGTCACGACAATGACCCTTTCTAAGTTCGGTTTGCTCCTAAGGCACCAAGATCAAGTCCTAAACCAATTATGAGTCATTTCTACACATTTAAACTAATTTAGAACCATGATTATCATTACTAAACCTTGCTGGACAGAATCCAGAAAATTCTAATATTAAGGGATCTAGAACTCTCAAATTAATTCTTTTCTAGTTTCTAACCTTTCTTATCTTTTACTCATGAGTTTTTCCATTGATCATACTTAAACATAAGCATGTTATCATCATTAAAACAGCTCATACAGTGGCCAATCATAGCAAGGCGGAACCGAAACAACACTCTCCATACAAAGGCATAAAACATACTTTTTAAAGCACATAGGATACTAGTTTCTCTTGGAACCTTTTTAAAACCTTCAAAACTCTTTTGTAAACATTTTTAACATCTAAAATCATCAAGATATTTATAAGGGCAGTAGCTAAGTTGAATTTATTTCAAGAGGTACTAAATCCATAAAACTTAGTTCTATATGTTCTTTGAATCCACATAGACTTAGAAAAATTATAAAGCATAGCTTATGGGCATTTGTGATCAAATGAAACTTATCCTAAGTTCATTCATCTCACATAGCCGAAGTGGGCATTCTAAGAGAATGCTTTCCATGTCTAACTCTCATTTGAGACCTTGGGACAAATCTTTGAGCTCTAGAGCTTTAGGTGATGACAAAACATAAACATGCCATGCACTTCATTTTTATTGTTCATTAGGGAAATAAAGTGAGAACTTGAAAAGTAAATAGCTCAAAATAAATATGAGATGCAACTTGTTATTATCTTGGATTTTAAGTGATGACTTGAATAATAAACGTGAAATGCAATGCTTAGAAAATTAAATATGAATATGCAAGTTCATTTTTAGTCTTAGGGCATTAGTGATGACATAAAAATAAATCATGCTAGGCAAGGCATAAACTAAATATGAATGCAAGTTCATTTTGGTTTAATAACTAGAGCTCGTCCAAGACTTTAAAGAACCAATATTCACAACCCCAACATAGTCTCATCAAGTCAAGAGAATGGAACTAAAAGAAATCTCCATATTTTCAAGAAAAGGAATTATGGCCGAAATCATGAGGCTAAGAGAAAGTAATCCATATTCTTTTTTGAAATCATTCTTATTTTCTTAAGTTGAAAACTTTAGTGAACTTCATAGCATAATAATAAAAACTAAAGAAAACTCAAGCTTTAGGGGTCTCATTATGATGAACACATAGTCATCATCTAGAGGTCCCCATCATCAAGCCATCATGTATGAGTTTAAAGGTCATGAAGGCCGAAAACTCAAGAAGGAAAACCAAAAGAGTTTTTAAAAAGAAATTCCAAGAGGTAACTAGAGAAAAACTCATTTTTCATGGAAATGAGATGCAAAGAAACACTCCTACCTAGAGTGAAGACAAAGAGCTTGAACTTTGAGAGAAGAAAACAAGATGATGAGCTCCTCCAAAAGGCTTGATGTTTTCGGCCAAGGGGAGATAAGGGGGTTAGAGTTGTGTTTGAGGTGAGGTTGTGTTTGAGATGAAATATTTGAGAGGTTTGATGGTGATTCAAGGTTATGGGGTGATGTGTGAAGGTTATGAGATGATGATGATGAAGTAAAGAGATGAAAAAGATGAAGATGAAAAAGAAAGGAACTCTTTGGGACTTGAGAGAAAGAAAGAAACTAGCAAGACTACTCTAAGCTTTAGCAAATGCTCAATGTGCATCCAATGCTAACACAAGCTCCCTATTTATAGAAAAACAAAGTGATAGGTGAGAGAATGGAAAGCATGGCTGATGGTAAGAAAGAGAAAATATCTCTTTGATGGTGTCATACAAGCATGGTTTGAAGCATGGAGCTCATGACACAAGGTATGGCTTCAAGCATGGGTTTTTGAGTAATCTTTTCTTTAAATTGTGGATGAAATTAGGCTTCTAGAAGACCAACATGGCTGGAAGTTTTTCAGCCACAAATAATTGAAGGGAATGATTTATTTTACTTGGTTATTCATTTGGAAAAGCAAGCTCGATTGAAATTATGACAAGGCATGACAAGTGAGGTGATTTGAGGTGATTTTCCTTTAAGTTTGAAATATAATAATTCATGAAAATGGGGGATGATTTTCGGTCAGATTTGGGCAGCAAGGAGAGAGGAAAAATCTTCCATGTAATTGGGTGCTAATGATAGGATTAATAGGTTAGTTTAGGTACAAGGTTAGGAGTAATTAAGCTTAAGTTTAGGTAACTAAGCATGTGTATTAGGAATTTTATGACAAGGTTAGGAGTGCTCTTACATCATTAGAGAATTTAAAACTCATTTGTGAATAAACAATGTGTATCACAATCCCATGATTTAAGGAAAGTGAGAGAAAATACTATTTGTGCACTATTTGCATACTATTCATTGATTCCTACACTCAAAGTCTTTGAATTTAAAGATAGGGTTTTAAGTTTATCTAAGCAATTTTAGGTTCTATTCATCCTTATTAAATTATTTTGACCTTAGATTAATTATGAAAATTAATTAACCTTCAATTAGAGCCTAATATTGCTTAGGTTTCGCTTAACCGTGTGATTAGGTGTAAACATACGAAACTATGGGCAAAACCGTAATTTTGCACTTATTTTGCCTGGGACCTCCCCGTCCAAATCTGGGACCACAGAAAACATAAAAACATCTGTTAAAACCATCTGGAGAGGTTTTGGGTTCATCCGCACTGCAAAGGGTAAAACGCCACAGGGGCATTTTGGTCATTTTGACTCGGAAACTCGAAAAATAAGATTTTCGATCCCCGAAAGAAACACACGTCATCCAATCCCTTCCAACATTGAGTTTGCCTTTGAGTCTTGCGACCTGGCTTTCCTCGAATTTCGGGCTGATAATGACCTCAGGGGCATTTTGGTCATTTTCACTCTAGTAGAAAAATCGGGGCGTTACAAATAGAGCAGAAGGATCTCAATTTTGAGTTCTGACGCGCGAAATGACCAAAATGCCCCTACGGCTGTTTTAACTCCGATGTGCATGCCGACTGAGCCTGAACCTCACTAAAATGTTTTAAAATTTGTTTTTAAGCCATGATTAACCATTGGTTAAGCTCGGGTGGCCTCGGGCAGTTTTTAAGTGAAAGTACGATTTTGCCCTGTTTGGGCGCTTTGCGAATTTCGGGATTTTTGATTCGTATACCGAAATCTAAGCAATATTAGGCTCAAATTAAAGCTTATTAAATTCTTAATATTAATCTAGAGTCAAAATTATGTATTTCGATTGATTAGAACCCAAAATTGCTCAAAAACACCCAAATTGCTTACTAATTTACTTTAGCCCTTAACCGTAAATTCTCTAAATTACATGAATACCTTGCCTACACCTAAATAATGCATGGAACATGTAACATCCTAATTTTTAACCCAATACTTTAGAATATATTTAGGTTAATCCTTAGTCTGTTACTTCATAGTTCTCATTTAACTTTGAATTACTTAGCGGAAAATACGGGTAATTTTTTTTTTGAAATACAAAGTGAGAGCCGCGTGATGCGATATAACTTGCAACGGACAAAACATTCATCTCATAACGTCATAGCATAAAGCATATAAGGGCACATCATGAGAGACACTGAATAACACCTCATATATAATTATAATTTGCCCACTTATAAGCGTGGGGCCTGATTTAGTACATGGAAATACATGAAAGAAAAATACAACATAAACATAAACATAATCTACTCCCCTACCCGAGTGCAACTAATAGGATAACCTTTAAACAAAAGAAGGTTCATCCCCAACTAAGTGGTGTGTGTTCTAACTCGGGGACATGCGTGCTCGAACACCAGGCCATCGCCAAGAGGTGAGACGGGGGAGAAACGATGGGAATGTACAAGGGGAGTGAAGGGTCGACCCATGAACATAAATACTCTAACCGTGCATCGACCCACAAAATGGAATGACCCGTGGTCCGGGTCATGGTGCACCTCCCATGTCGGCGTGTCCACGAACACCACTTAACGCCGCCTCAAGACGTGACGGAAAGAAAGAGGTGGAGGGAGTGAGAATCTTGCTAAAGAATCTCAGTAGGGCCTCCTACTACCTAGGTGTCATCATCTACGTCCTCAGGAACCTTGGGTTTATTTATACAAAATGACTGAGCATGTATTCGGTTCATTTTAGACTTTAAAATATATTTTAGCCAAGGTCCATTCATTTTAGGATGATCTTAATGTCATGGATGCAACATAATAGAGAATGTATGCATGGCACTACCTAATGCACATACATAAAACATAACATCAAGCATCATCATTCTTGGTGGCATAAAGTGGCAATAGTAACATTCACAATCCTGGGGGTGCTCATGGGCCACCCTAAAAGACAATAAAACTTAATGACATAATCATAATCCTGAAACTTCTCTTCCTCATGGGCCACCCTAAAAGACAATAGAACTGGGGGTGCTCGGCCGAACCGGTGTCACCCAGAACGTGTCATTACATCTAGGTTATGAGCTCATACCTTAACTAGTCGTCACTAGTTCTTACTTACCACTTAACGATAAGCGTATCATAAATCCCGACTATCTGAGTACGGGTTAGGGGGCAAAACTCTTAGGGGTGCTCGGCCGAACCGGTGTCACCTAAGAGTATAAAATGGTACCGATGTCACATGAGTTCTATGGAGGTGCTCGGCCGAACCGGTGTCATCCTAGAACCCATCTTAGTACCTTAATTTTCAAAATCTCTTTAAGTCCCCAAATTTGTCGGAAATTCGGCGGCCAAAACGGTCATTACACCGAAGTTCCTTCCAAATTTGCTTTATGCCACATTAACATATAATCTCATAAGTTCCTCATATGAATAACATCATCATCATTAGCATACTTCATGCATCATCATAAATCATCCAAACACTTACCCTTACGGTAGCTTATGCTTTGACCCTTACGGGTCTTAATCTTGAGATATAGTTCTCTACATCCGTCGTTCATATTTTAAGCACCTAAGGCTCATAATTAAACATCATTCATAATCCTCTCATTTTACTTTTAAATCTGAAAAGCATAGGGTGGAAATCCTAACATGTGAATACGGGGTTCTAGAACTTACGTTTTAGACCCTTTCTTGGTTCCGTTTTCGCCGAGAGCGCTATGGATTAAATCTAGATCAATTATGAGGCATTCCTATGCTTAAGGACTAATTATTAATCATGTTTATCATGTTGTAAGGGTGCTGGACAGAATCCAGAAAATTAAATGTTCTAAGAGTTCTACATTTGCATTTTTACGGTTTTCTAGTTACTAGTTTCCCCATAGGTGCTAGAATTCAATTCTAACTCAAATGATACCAAGTTTTTCATGTCTAAACAATCTAAATCTGATTATGTCCCCATTAAAACAGTTTGAATTAGTTCCATAAACAAATGGGTCAAAACTATGTTAAATTCTAGCTTTACGGTATTTCTAGTTAGCTAGTTTCTTACCTATCATGCATAGGATCGCTTCTACATCATCATATGATATTTTCACACATTCCAACACATTAAAACATCAACATACAGCATCACATTCATCACATCAGAACCGAAAACATCTTGCCTCAATAAGAGAATTAAATTGACATTTCTAGGTACATAAGTTAACTAGTTTCTCTTGGAATCAATTTAGAATTTCTAAATCTCTTTGCAAAACATTTTAATTCATCAAGAGGCTAAGTGAAGCCTTAGGTCACTGACCAAAACATATTCCATCCCCTAAAAGAGATTGGAATCACAACTTATAATGACATAACCTTATAAAGAATTGTAAAACTTTAAGGAAAACTCAAAACATAGGCTATCGGTCCTAGTAGCTAGATGAAAACTCATTGCAAGTCCATCATCACTACTTGGCCGAAAAACATACATTCAAAGTGTGGTTTGCATTAAACTTTAACTTGGAATGAAATGGGCAAGTCTTTGAGCTCTAGGTTCTTAAGTTACGACATAAACTAAACGTGCTCATGCTTTTCACTTTTAATCTTGCTTTCAAAGTAAAGTGATGACTTGAAATTAAATATGCAAGGCATAATTTAAACGTGCAAGCTTGAAAGTAAATATGCGAAGCATAATCTTAAACGTGCAAGCTTGAAAGTAAATATGCAAGATTCAATTCTTTATTTTAGTGCTCTTGGCCCAACAACAATCGACTTTAAGGCCGAAATAGATAGGCATTCGAGAAATTAATTAGGTGATAATGCAAGTTCAATTCTTTATTTTAGTGCTCTAGGCCCAACAACAATCGACTTTAAGGCCGAAATAGAAAGGCTTCGAGAATTAAATTAAGTGATGATACAAGTTCCATTTTAATCTTTATGTTCTTAGGTGAAGGCTTGAAAGTAAAGATGCATAGCAAGAATGTAAATATGAATGCAAGCATAAAATAAATTATGCAAGTTCATTTTATCTTTCTAGAGCTCTTAACAAGACTTTAAAGGAACTTAAATCTTAACCCAAACTCATTCAAACAAGGTAAAGTCAAGCTTGGAGTTCTTAGAACTCAACATAACATCTTTGGGAATCAAACTATGAAACTTAGAAAATCTCAAGGAAATGGCCGAAATCTCCAAGAAGAGAAAAGTGCATTTTAAAACTCTAGAGTTCATGATCTTGATGATATATTAACACCAACATCATGAGTCCTCATCATTGAGTTCATAGAGCCATTTTAAAACACCATCAAAGTTAAAGTTCTCAAAAGTTCAAGAA
This sequence comes from Dalbergia cochinchinensis, assembly GCA_031216125.1. NCBI lineage: Eukaryota > Viridiplantae > Streptophyta > Magnoliopsida > Fabales > Fabaceae > Dalbergia > Dalbergia cochinchinensis. The sequence continues at coordinate 17,746,025 of CM062375.1, read as the reverse complement.
AGGAAAATCTAGAAACACTTTTGCTCAAGAACAAAAATCAAGCTCTAGAGTTTGTTTCAAGTGATGAACATCATCATGAAACTCTCATCATCATCAAGCTCTCATTTCTTTGAACTCCAAGGCCCATGGCCGAAAAAGAGCAAGAACAAGGAAAGGAAAAGAAGTTCTAAAAAGAATCAAGAGAAACTATGAACATTAAGCTTAGAACAAGAACTTTAAAGAAAGAATACATGAAAGAAAATCCCTACTTGGTGTGATGAACTTGAAGATGGAAGAAGAAGATGAAGAAGATGAAGAACTTGAAGAACTCCAAGAACTTGAAGAACACAAAGACTTTGAGAGAAAAAGAAAAGCTTTGAGTGTTTCCTAAACTTGGCAAATGATCTAAAAGTGGTGCAAGCTCCTCAAGGCATTCTATTTATAGAGAAATGAAACAAATGGAGGGTGTATGTGGGCTGATGCATTTTCGGCCAAGAGGTGCAGAATTGGAGGGTTCCATGTGTTCCATGAGGTGAGATAATGTGTTCTTGAGGCATGGTGAGGTATGGCTTAAGGTATGGTGAGGTATGGTTCAAGGTATGGCCTCAAGCATGGTTCTTTGAGTGAGGAAACAATTAAACATGTGGCCAATGAGGATGAGGTCTGGCCGAAACTTCATCATGCATGGGGAGGATTAGTTTGCATTTTAATTGTGGTTTAGAGTTGTGTTTAGGTGTATCTTTGATTATGCTTAAGATTAGGAATTTGTAAGAAAGTGTTTAGGTAAGGGAAATGGGTAATTAAGGTGGTCTAGACATAATTAAGGAGTGGTCTTGCACCATTAGAGAGCTAAATCCTCAATTTAGAGTTTAAACAACTCTAGACACATTTCCTTGATTTAAGGAATTGGAGAGAAAACACTATTCAAGATTCCAAGACTAGGGATCTTGAGTTCTAAAAAGGATTTAAGTTTAATCTAAGCAATTTTAGGTTCTAATTAACTTTAATAAATTATTTTGACTCTAGATTAATTAGGGAAATAAATTAATCTTCGTTTAGAGCCTAATATTGCTTAGGTTTGCTTAATTACGTCATTAAGCTCAAAAACACTATTCTAGGGGCAAAATCGTAATTTTGCACTAAAACTGCCCGGGACCACCGGGACTTGAACAGAGACCTCAAGACACATGAAATCATGTTTTTAAACCTCTGGGGAAAGTTCCGGGCCCAAACGGCACCTTTACCCGCATAAAAACGCTATAGGGGTATTTTGGTCATTTTGACCAAATCATGAAACGAAATTTTCGCTTCCGAAAGCATTCAAAGGCCATTCAATCCCCTTCAAACATTGAGTTGACCCTTCGAGGGTGACCGAGTTGGTTACCCTCGAGTTCGGGTCAGGAAATGACCTCAGGGGCATTTTGGTCATTTCCCTCGGACAGAAAAATCGGGGTGTTACAGAACACACAAATTTCACTTCTTTAGGCTGTAATGGATGAAATTATTGATGCCATTATGCAGCTGAATTATTGCCAAAAGTTGCACTAAAACAAAATGCCAAAATGTCACCATAAGAGACATAATTCCTTAATTTCATACAACTTTGTCTAAAATGATTTTTCCTCCCTTATTTCTCCTGCAAAATTCCGCCAACTACCTCCTCATTTTGGCCAATTAGAAGCCTCAAAATCTTCTATAAATAGGCTTGCTTGAGTGATCTTGGAATGCTTTGTTCATAACTAGTTTTTAGGAGCACCAAAAACTTTCTTTCTTCTTCCTCTTTGGCTGAATTCTTTCTTCAATTTTTCAAAGAGATTTTGTTTCATTTCACTTCAAGAAATCAAGTTCTCTTCCTCTTCTTCAACTTAGATTAGGTAGGGAGTAGTTTCTAAATTTATTTCTATGCTTTGAGGAGTTGTGTTTTTAGCTCAAAATGATGAAATTATGAACTTACCTTAGCTTTTCATCTCGGTTTTCCTCTTCATTTTTCTTTAACCAATTCGGACATATGGCCTAAGTGGAACTAAGATGATGGCTTGATGATGAGGACCTTGAGGGTGGGTTGTAAATCCATCACAAGTTAGGCCTCTAAAGCTTGAAAATTCCACTTGATGCAAAACTTTAAAGAATAATGCTTTATGATGTAAAACAAAGATTTTTAGTTTAGAACTTGAAATATGTATTTTCCAAGCTTGTATTTCATGTTTATGTTTCAAGTCATCACTTAATCTTTCAAGATAATAAAGAGGTTGCATCTCATATTTAATTTATGCTCTCACTTTATTTTATAATGGCTAAAAGAATCAATGCATGGCATGTTTATTTTATGCCATCACCTAAAGATCCTAGAGGTCAAAGACTTGGCCATGTATCACAAGCAAAGAAATATGATTATTGGAGTTAAAGAATTTATTCTTTAAAAAGTCTTGAGATTGGAGCTTAAAAAGATGTAATAATAATTCTCTTTTCCCTTCACCGATCCTGTGCGGACTACACTGCTCAGGTTTCTTAATATTCTCTTCTCCTCTCGGTCTGTATGGATTACACGCTCCAGCTTTCTTGTATCATGTTTATATTTCAAGTTCTTGCATCATGTTTAATTTTCAAGTCATCACCTTAAATCTTAAAGATAAAGAAATGGAATTGCATATCATGTTTATAATTCCAAGCTATCACCTTATAAAGATAAGATTAAAATAAGGTTGCATAGCATGTTTATAATTCTAAGATGTCACCTAAATCTCTAAAGCTCAAGACTTACTCCTTTTATCTTAAGTGAGAATTTTAATTGTGAAGATCCTCCCAAGTTTAACAAAAGAACTAGTTTCTAAATGAGTTTTAAGACTTTGCAAGGATTTTATGGGGAACTAGTATTTTATATGCACTTAAAATATGATTCTATGCAATTGCATGAGGTTCATGATTCGTGTAACATCCTAATTTTTAACCCAATACTCTAGAACATATTTAGGTTAATCATTAGTCTGTTACTTCATAGTTTTCATTTAACTTTGAATTACTTAGCGGAAAATACGGGTAAATTTTTTTGAAATAAAAGTGAGAGCCGCGTGATGCGATAAGCGGTAAACCATGTATGGTAAGACAATTATCTCACAACATCATAACATGAGGCACAACATGAACATCACTGAATATCATTTCATATATATATAATTTGCCCACTTATAAATGTGGGACTTAGTTTAGTACAGGGGAAATGCATAAAAGAAAATACAACATAAAACATGAACATAATCTACTCCCCTACCCGAGTGCACCTAATAGGATAACCCCTAAACAAAAGAAGGTTTATCCCCATCTAAGTGGTGTGTGCTCTATTTCGGGCATCTACAGCCTCCTACTGGCGACTATCCCTCGAGCGTGGCAAGTAACCAGGAAACTGAGCAAGCTCCTCCGGCGTGAATAGACGGGACGGGGCTCGGAAGTGACCTCCACGGCGTGGCCTCATCTCCGGTCGTCGTGCAAGCCTCGGCTGAGTCACGGAAGGCTCACTACCTTCCCCAAGGTCCATGGGTATAGAGGGGAAGATCCTCGGAGGGTGCCTGGGTTGCAGATCCTCGGAAGGATCCGTCTCCGAAAAAGATGACGAACAGCAGGGCACATCTTTGGGGGTAGTCTCGAGCGGCGGGCGTGGATGATGGGCACGCGAAGCCTCTCCTCTAGGGGACGTGCGCGCTCGAACACCAGGTCATCGCCAAAAGGTGAGACGGGGGAGAAACGATGGGAATGTACAGGGGGAGTGAAGGGTCGACCCATAAACATGAATACTCTAACCGTGCATCGACCCACAAAATGGAATGACCCGTGGTCCGGGTCATGGTGCACCTCCCATGTCGACGTGTCCACGAACACCACGAACGTCGCCATCTGAAGACGCGACGGAAAGAAAGAGATAGAGGGAGTGAGAATCTTGCTAAAGAATCTCAGTAGGGCCTCCTACTACCTAGGTGTCATCATCTACGTTCTCAGGAACCTTGGGTTTTGTTTATACAAAACGACTGAGCATGTATTAAGTTCATTTTAAACTTAAAAATATATTTTAGCCAAGGTCCATTCATTTTAGGATGATCTTAATGTCATGAATGCAACATAATAGAAAATGTATGCATGGCACTATCTAATGCACATACATAAAACATAACATCAAGCATCATCATTCTTGGTGGCATAAAGTGGCAATAGTAACATTCATATGGGACAAAACTTAGTGACATAATCATAATCATGAAACTTCTCTTCCTCATGGGCCACCCTAAAAGACAATCGAGCCCAGGGGTGCTCGGCCGAACGGTGTCACCAGGCGTGTCATACATCTAGGTTATGAGCTCATACATTAACTAGTCGTCACTAGTTCTTACTTACCACTTAACGATAAGCGTATCATAAATCCCGACTATCTGAGTACGGGTTAGGGGGCAAAACTCTTAGGGGTGCTCGGCCGAACCGGTGTCACCTAAGAGTATAAAATGGTACCGATGTCACATGAGTTCTATGGAGGTGCTCGATTTAACCGGGTGTCATCCTAGAACCCATCTTAGTACCTTAATTTTCAAAATCTCTTTAAGTCCCCAAATTTGTCGGAAATTCGGCGGCCAAAACGGTCATTACACCGAAGTTCCTTCCAAATTTGCTTTATGCCACATTAACATATAATCTCATAAGTTCCTCATATGAATAACATCATCATCATTAGCATACTTCATGCATCATCATAAATCATCCAAACACTTACCCTTACGGTAGCTTATGCTTTGACCCTTACGGGTCTTAATCTTGAGATATAGTTCTCTACATCCGTCGTTCATATTTTAAGCACCTAAGGCTCATAATTAAACATCATTCATAATCCTCTCATTTTACTTTTAAATCTGAAAAGCATAGGGTGGAAATCCTAACATGTGAATACGGGGTTCTAGAACTTACGTTTTAGACCCTTTCTTGGTTCCGTTTTCGCCGAGGGCGCTATGGATTAAATCTAGATCAATTATGAGGCATTCCTATGCTTAAGGACTAACTATTAATCATGTTTATCATGTTGTAAGGGTGCTGGACAGAATCCAGAAAATTAAATGTTCTAAGAGTTCTACATTTGCATTTTTACGGTTTTCTAGTTACTAGTTTCCCCATAGGTGCTAGAATTCAATTCTAACTCAAATGATACCAAGTTTTTCATGTCTAAACAATCTAAATCTGATTATGTCCCCATTAAAACAGTTTGGAAAAGTTCCATAAACAAATGGGTCAAAACTATGTTAAATTCTAGCTTTACGGTATTTCTAGTTAGCTAGTTTCTTACCTATCATGCATAGGATCGCTTCTACATCATCATATGATATTTTCACACATTCCAACACATCAAAACATCATCATACAGCATCACACTCATCACATCAGAACCGAAAACATTTAACTTAAATGAGAGAGTTAAATTGACATTTCTAGGTACATAAGTTAACTAGTTTCTCTTGGAATCGATCTAGAACTTCTAAAACTTTTTGCAAAACATTTTAATTCATCAAGAGCCTAAGTGAAGCCTTAGGTCACTGACCAAAACATATTTCATCCCCTAAAAGATAATAAAATCACAACTTGTGATGACAAAACCTTATAAAGATTTGTAAAGCTTTCAGGAAAACTTAAAACATAGACTATTGGTCCTAGTAGCTAGATGAAAACTCATTGCAAGTCCATCATCACTACTTGGCCGAAATTATGCATTCAAGGAATACATTCACATTTAACTTTATCTTGGAATGAAATGGGCAAGTCTTTGAGCTCTAGGTTCTTAAGTTATGACATAAACTAAACGTGCTCATGCTTTTTGTTTTCAATCTTGCTTACAAGGTAAAGTGATGACTTAAAATTAAATATGCAAGGCATAACTTAAACGTGCAAGCTTGAAAGTAAATATGCGAGGCATAAACTTAAACGTGCAAGCTTGAAGGTAAATATGCATGGTTCAATTCTTTATTTTAGTGCTTTTGGCCCAACAACAATCGACTTTAAGGCCGAAATAGATAGGCATTCGAGAAATTAATTAGGTGATAATGCAAGTTCATTTCTTTATTTTAGTGCTCTAGGCCCAACAACAATCGACTTTAAGGCCGAAATAGAAAGGCTTCGAGAATTAAATTAAGTGATGATACAAGTTCCATTTTAATCTTTATGTTCTTAAGTGATAGCTAGAAAGCAAAGATGCATAGCAAGAATGTAAATATGGATGTAAGCATAAAATAAATTATGCAAGTTCATTTTATCCTTTCTAGAGCTCTTGACAAGACTTTAAAGGAATTTAAACCATAACCCAAACTCATCCAAACAAGGTAAAGTCAAGCTTAGAGTTCTTAAAACTCAACATAATATTTTTAGGAAATCAACCATGAAACTTAGAAAATTAATGGATTTAATAAATCATCAAGAAGAAAAGGAACATTTTAAAACTCTAGAGTTCATGATCTTGGTGATATATTAACACCAACATCATGAGTCCTCATCATTGGGTTCATAGAGCCATTTAAAAACATCATCAAAGCTAAAGTTCTTAAGAGTTCAAGAAAAGAAAAACTAGAAACATTTTTGCTCAAGAACAAAGATCAAGCTCTAGAGTTTGTTTCAAGTGATGAACATCATCATGAAACTCTCATCATCAAGCTCTCATTCCTTTGTTCTCCAAGGCCTATGGCCGAAAATGAAAAGGAAAAAGGAGTGGAAATGAAGTTCTAAAGAGAAACAAGAGAAACTATGAACATCAAGCTTGAAACAAGAACTTTAAAGAAAAGAATACATGAAAGAAAATCCCTACTTGATGTGATGAACTTGAAGATGGAAGAAGAAGATGAAGAAGATGAAGAACTTGAGGAACTCCAAGAACTTGAAGAACACAAAAACTTTGAGAGAAAAGAAAAGCTTTGAGAGTTCCTAAACTTAGCAAATGATCTAAAAGTGGTGCAAGCTCCTCAAGGCATTCTATTTATAGAGAAATGAAACAAATGGAGGGTGTAAAGGCTGATGAAGGCTTCGGCCATATGAGGTGCAGATTGGAGGGTTCCATGAGGTGAGATAATGTGTTCTTGAGGTATGGTGAGGTATGGCTTAAGGTATGGTGAGGTATGGTTCAAGGTATGGCTTCAAGCATGGTTCTTTGAGTGAGAAAATAATTAAACATGTGGCCAAAGAGGGGTGTGCTGGCCGAAATGCATCAACCAAGGGAGGAGAGTTTCTTGCATTTTAATTGTGGTTTAGAGTTGTGTTTAGGTGTATCTTTGATTATGCTTAAGATTAGGAATTTGTAAGAAAGTGTTTAGGTAAGGTAATTGGGTAATTAAGGTGCTCTAGACATAATTAAGGAGTGGTCTTGCACCATTAGAGAGTTAAATCCTCAATTTAGAGTCTAAACAACTCTAGACACATTTCCTTGATTTAAGGAATTGGAGAGAGAAAATACTATTCAAGATTCCAAGACTAGGAGTCTTGAGTTCTAAAAAGGGATTTAATGTTTAATCTAAGCAATTTTAGGTTCTAATTAACTTTAATAAATTATTTTTACTCTAGATTAATTAGGGAAATAAATTAATCTTCGTTTAGAGCCTAATATTGCTTAGGTTTGCTTAATTACGTCATTAAGCTCAAAAGCACTATTCTAGGGGCAAAATCGTAATTTTGGACTAAAACTGCCCGGGGCCACCGGGACTTGAACAGAGACCTCTAGACACATGAAAACATGTTTTTAAACCTCTGGGGAAAGTTCCGGGCTCAAATGGCACCATTACCCGTGTAAAAACGCTATAGGGGTATTTTGGTCATTTTGACCCGAAACTGCGGAAAACGAAATTTTCGCTTCCGGAAGCATTCAAAGGCCATTTAATCCCCTTCAAACATTGAGTTGACCCTTCGAGGACGACCGAGTTGGTTACCCTCGAGTTCGGGTCAGGAAATGACCTCAGGGGCATTTTGGTCATTTCCCTCGGATAGAGAAATCGGGGTGTTACATTACTCCCCTCCTTAAAAAGAATTTCGCCCTCGAAATTCGTTACCTTGGAAAAGCTCGGGATACTTGTCTTGCATTTCTGTCTCTAGCTCCCATGTGAATTCTTCAGACTTGTCACGTCCCCATGCTACCTTTACTAATGGAACAGACTTGTTCCTCAGCTGCTTGACTCCGCGGTCCACGATTCTTGTAGGGGGAAGATTGAAAGTTAGGTCGTCCCTTAACTGAACATGCTCTGGCTCTAAAACGTGGCTAGGGTCGGACTCATACTTCCTTAACTGAGAGACGTGAAAGACGTCATGAAGATTTGAAATATTAGGGGGTAAGGCTATTTTGTAGGCAACTGTTCCTATCCTTTGAAGGATTTGGAAAGGACCAAGGAATCGGGGGCTCAACTTTTTGACTTTCATGGCTCTTCCTATGCCTGTAGTGGGGGTAATCCTAAGGAACACATGTTCTCCCTCTTCGAACTCAAAGGGCTTGCGCCGCTTGTCCGCATAGCTCTTTTGTCTACTTTGAGCAGTGAGCATCCTATCCTGGATCCTCTTGATTTGTTCCGTCGTTTCCCTCACTACATCGGGTCCTAAGACACTTTGCTCCCCAGGCTCGTACCAACACAAAGGTGATTGGCACTTCCTTCCATACAACGCCTAAATGCGATTGCCATACCGATGCTCGCGTGATAATCGTTGTTATCACGCAAACTCGATCAAAGGCAAGTGCTTATCCCAACTTCCCTTTGGTCTAACACACGTGCTCTTAGCATGTCCTCTAGGGTTTGGATCGTCCTTTCGGATTGTCCGTCTGTTTGTGGGTGGTAAGCAGTGCTTAAGCATAGCTTTGAACCAAACGCCTTTGAAAGGCTCCCCAAAAACGCGACGTAAACCGCGGATCTCTATCCGAGATTATCGTCGACGGTACTCCATGCAATCTTACGATCTCTTGGATGTATAACCGAGCCAATTTATCTAAAGAGTATGTCACTCTAATAGGTAGAAAGTGTGCCGACTTGGTTAGTCGATCCACTACCACCCAAATAGTATCATGGCCAGCTTGGGTCTTAGGCAATCCCGTCACGAAATCCATAGATATGCATTCCCACTTCCACTCGGGGATTGACAGGGGTTGCAACAAACCTGAAGGCTTTGGTGCTCGATTTTCACTTTACGACATACCAAGCACTTACTAACCCAGCGACTACATCCTTCTTCATTCCGGCCACCAAAACATCTTCTTCAAGTCTTGGTACATCTTGGTAACACCGGGATGAATGGTGAAATAGCTTTTGTGAGCCTCCTCCAAGATCTTTTCTCGGAGGTCACCATCTTGGGGTACGCAGATCCTTCCCTCAAATCTCCATATCCAATCCTCGCCTCTTTTGAAACCTTTCAACTTTCCCGCCTTAACAGCATCTATGATCTCTTCGAACTCCTCATTCTCTCATTGTGCTAACATGATCCTTTGCTTAAATCCACTTGTTACACTAAGATAGCACATCTTTATCCCTCTATCGGTTGCTGACATCCCTAGATTCATATCTCTAAACTTCTCTATCAACTCAACTTCTTTGATCATCATGTGGGACAGGTGTAACGACTTTCGGCTCAAGGCATCAGCGACTACACTAGCCTTGCCGGGGTGGTAACTTAAACCGAAATCGTAGTCTTTGAGGAATTCCATCCACCTTCTTTGCCTCATGTTTAACTCCTTTTGATCAAAGAGGTACTTGAGACTCTTATGATCGGAGAAAACTTCAAACCTTACACCATACAGATGGTGTCTCCACATCTTTAAGGCAAACACTAGCGGCTAATTCTAGGTCATGGGTGGGGTAGTTAGCCTCGTGAGGCTTGAGTTGTCGTGATGCATAGGCTACCACTTGCCTATTTTGCATCAACACACACCCTAGTCCTTTGCCCGAAGCATCACAATATACCTCGAAGGGTACATTGGGGCTAGGTAAGACTAAGACTGGGGTCGTGGTTAACCTTTCCTTAAGCTCTTGAAAACTCTTCTCACATTCGGGGCTCCACTCAAACGGGGCATTCTTCCTAGTGAGCTTGGTCAAGGGTAGGGCTAACTGGGAAAATCCTTTGATAAACCTACGGTAGTAGCCTGCTAAGCCCAAAAAGCTCCGTATTTCCGTTACGGTGGTCGGTCTATCCCAATTCATTACGGCTTCTACCTTACTAGGATCAACAACTATGCCTCCTTTTGACACAACGTGCCCTAAAAACTTGACCTCCTCCAACCAAAATTCACACTTAGAGAGTTTTGCATACAGCTTTTTCTCCTTCAAAATCTCCAAAACTATCCTCAAATGACGCTCATGCTCCTCGTGGGTCTTTGAATAGATGAGTATATCATCTATGAAAACGACCACGAACTGATCTAAATAGGGTGTAAAGATCCTATTCATGTAATCCATAAATACTGCAGGAGCATTCGTCAACCCAAAAGACATCACCGCGAACTCAAAGTGTCCATACCGAGTTCTAAAGGCGGTCTTTGGTATATCTTGATCTCTCACTCTAATTTGGTGGTATCCTGGCCTTAGGTCGATCTTGGAAAACACTACCGCTCCTCTCAATTGGTCCATGAGATCATCAATCCTAGGCAAAGGGTATTTGTTTTTCACTGTCACACGATTTAATTGCCTATAATCTATGCACAACCTCATACTCCCGTCCTTCTTTTTCACAAACAAGACTGGGGCTCCCCATGGTGAAGCACTAGGTCTTATAAAGCTTTTCTCTAAAAGTTCCTCAAGTTGGGTTTTAAGCTCGGCTAGTTCTAGGGGTGACATTCTATAGGGGGCAATGGAGATTGGTCCCGCTCCAGGAACCAACTCAATGGAGAACTCCATTTCTCGCTCGGGAGGGAACTCGGGTATATCTTCCGGAAATACCTCGGGATAGTCTCTCACTATAGGTATATTCTCTAAATTTTGCTCAAGGTGTATCTCGCTAGCGGCTAGGAGAACATATCCCTTAGTCTTTTTCCCACTACAGTGGACCTCTACGGCATTGAGATAGAGTTTCAAAGGTTGACTTATTTCACTAGGGGGAGAAGGAAAGATAATTGTTTTGGTGTCACAGTCTAACAATACACGGTTGGCGTGAAGCCAAACCATGCCAAGAACTACTTCTATACCTTTCATGGGTAAACAAATTAAATCCACAACATATGATCTATTTTCTGTGGTGAGGTGACAATTTAGGCAACAATAACAAGTATTCACAGGATGATTTGTGGGGGTAGAGACAATAAGATCAAAAGGAAGTTTGGAAGTTTTCATATTTAGAGCCTCGACACTAGCATAAGAAATAAAAGAATGTGTTGCGCCAGAGTCATAAGAAATACGATTAAGGTCCTACCATCTATTTCGCACTTACCTTCTATGAGACCGTTGGATGTGTCCGCTTCGTCTACATTGAGGGTGAAGACCCTCCCTTGGTGTTGTGGCCTAGGGTTCTGATTTGCTGGCCCTCCGTTGTTGCATCTATTGGCGTAGTGGCCGAGCTTCCCACACTTGAAGCACACGTTTTGTCCAGCTAGGCAGGGACGGTTGCCATGATCTTTCCCTTGACCGGGGCATAGTATTGCCGGTGTAGGCCTAGCAAAGGTGGCGGGGGCTCCTTGGGGCGTCTTGTTCTTAGTCCCACTTGACCCTCCTTGGTTGTTTCGGGGGCTGCCCGACCCTCCTTGTTGGTTGTTGTTGTTGTTGCGGTTGTTGTTGTTGTTCTGGAATTGTGGTCGGTATGGTTGCTTGGGTTGTTGGTGGAAGGGGGTTCTTTGTTGTTGTTGTGGTCTGAACTGGTTGGTTTGGTAGGGATTATAGTGATTTCGGGATTGGTTTGGATATTGGGGCTTGAATTTTGGGGCTTGAGGTGCTAGCCCTTGTTCGCGTCGCCCTTGCAGCATTGATTTTCTTCTGTCCCTCTTCCATGATCCGACACTTGTTGACTAGGGTTGGAAAGTCCCTAATCTCCATGTGCGCCACAGCATAGTTGAGCTCTGCCGTTAGTCCGGCCTCATACTTGACGCACTTCCACACCTCGTCGGAGTTCCCTTAAAACACCCTAGAGAACTTGATCAGCTCCTCAAACTTCGCCGTGTACTGGGCGACAGTAGACCCTCCTTAGGTTAGTTGCATGAACTCGATGTCCTTCGCATTCCTCACCGATTCCGGAAAGTACTTCTCATAGAAGTAGGTCTTGAAACGACTCCCAGCTGACATGAAGATTAAGCTTCTAGCAGTCTTCGGGTGCCGGTCCACCAAAACTCGGCATCCGATTCCATCATATAGGCCGCAAAGGTGACTTTCTGCTCCTCCGAGCAAGCTACCACAGAGTAGATCTTCTCCATGTTTTTGATCCACTCATCAGCTTGGTCGGGGTCCATGGCTCCTCGGAAGGTTGGCGGGTTCGCCTTGCGAAACTCACCAAACCTTGCTTGCTCGATCATTTCGGCAGTAGGGGGAGCACGTCCGATGTTCCCTTGTTGGTTCATCCTCTCGAACATTCGTTCCATGGCTCTTGCCATGTCACGAACAGCAGCAGCAGTGGCATCGCTTTGGTCCCCCTCGGTCGGGGTCCTAAGTTGTCTCCTTGGTGCCATTGGTCCCTAAACACATGAGACAATAAACACTGAGGTGATCAGGCTCAATATTCCATGTAAGATGAGCTAGTTACCATGGCACACGCAAGTAGACAAAGGGTCATGCACTTCTATCCTATAGCTTATCTCTAACTAAGCACTACGCATGACATAGCTATCGTACTACGCTTTAGAAAGCATAGTCAATCCAATCCTCAGGCTCCATGAGAATCGAACTGCTCTGATACCATAATGTAACATCCTAATTTTTAACCCAATACTCTAGAACATATTTAGGTTAATCATTAGTACATTACTTCATAGTTCTCATTTAACTTTGAATTACTTAGCGGAAAATACGGGTAAATTTTTTTGAAATAAAAGTGAGAGCCGCGTGATGCGATAAGCGGTAAACCATGTATGGTAAGACAATTATCTCACAACATCATAACATGAGGCACAACATGAACATCACTGAATATCATTTCATATATATATAATTTGCCCACTTATAAATGTGGGACTTAGTTTAGTACAGGGGAAATGCATAAAAGAAAATACAACATAAAACATGAACATAATCTACTCCCCTACTCGAGTGCACCTAATAGGATAACCCCTAAACAAAAGAAGGTTTATCCCCATCTAAGTGGTGTGTGCTCTATTTTGGGCATCTACAGCCTCCTACTGGCGACTATCCCTCGAGCGTGGCAAGTAACCAGGAAACTGAGCAAGCTCCTCCGGCGTGAATAGACGGGACGGGGCTCGGAAGTGACCTCCACGGCGTGGCCTCATCTCCGGTCGTCGTGCAAGCCTCGGCTGAGTCACGGAAGGCTCACTACCTTCCCCAAGGTCCATGGGTATAGAGGGGGAAGATCCCTCGGAGGGTGCCTGGGTTGCCGAATCCTCGGAAGGATCCGTCTCCGAAAAAGATAACGGGCAACGGGGCACATACTGGGGGTAGTCTCGAGCGGCGGATGTGGATGATGGGGTACGGCGAAGCCTCTCCTCTAGGGACGTCTTGGCGCTCGAACACCAGGTCATCGCCAAAAGGTGAGACGGGGGAGAAACGATGGGAATGTACAGGGGGAGTGAAGGGTCGACCCATAAACATGAATACTCTAACCGTGCATCGACCCACAAAATGGAATGACCCGTGGTCCGGGTCATGGTGCACCTCCCATGTCGGCGTGTCCACGAACACCACGAACGTCGCCATCTGAAGACGCGACGGAAAGAAAGAGATAGAGGGAGTGAGAATCTTGCTAAAGAATCTCAGTAGGGCCTCCTACTACCTAGGTGTCATCATCTACGTCCTCAGGAACCTTGGGTTTATTTATACAAAACGACTGAGCATGTATTAAGTTCATTTTAAACTTAAAAATATATTTTAGCCAAGGTCCATTCATTTTAGGATGATCTTAATGTCATGAATGCAACATAATAGAAAATGTATGCATGGCACTATCTAATGCACATACATAAAACATAACATCAAGCATCATCATTCTTGGTGGCATAAAGTGGCAATAGTAACATTCATATGGGACAAAACTTAGTGACATAATCATAATCATGAAACTTCTCTTCCTCATGGGCCACCCTAAAAGACAATCGAACTGGGGGTGCTCGGCCGAACCGGTGTCACCCAGAACGTGTCATACATCTAGGTTATGAGCTCATACCTTAACTAGTCGTCACTAGTTCTTACTTACCACTTAACGATAAGCGTATCATAAATCATAAATCCCGACTATCTGAGTACGGGTTAGGGGGCAAAACTCTTAGGGGTGCTCGGCCGAACCGGTGTCACCTAAGAGTATAAAATGGTACCGATGTCACATGAGTTCTATGGAGGTGCTCGACCGAACCGGTGTCATCCTAGAACCCATCTTAGTACCTTAATTTTCAAAATTTCTTTAAGTCCCCAAATTTGTCGGAAATTCGGCGGCACAACGGTCATTACACCGAATTTCCTTCCAAATTTGCTTTATGCCACATAAACATATAACCTCATAAATTCCTCATATGAATAACATCATCATCATTAGCATACTTCATGCATCATCATAAAACATCCAAACGCTTATCCTTACGGTAGCTTATGCTTTGACCCTTGCGGGTCTTAATCTTGAGATATAGTTCTCGACATCCGTCGTTCATATTTTAAGCACCTAAGGCTCATAATTAAACATCATTCATAATCCTCTCATTTTACTTTTAAATCTGAATGGCATAGGGTGGAAATCCTAACATGTGAATACGGGGTTCTAGAACTTACGTCTTAGACCCTTTCTTGGTTCCGTTTTCGTCGAAGGCGCTATGGATTAAATCTAAATCAATTATGAGGCATTCCTATGCTTAAGGACTAATTATTAATCATGTTTATCATGATGTAAGGGTGCTGGACAGAATCCAGAAAATTAAATGTTCTAAGAGTTCTACATTTGCATTTTTACGGTTTTCTAGTTACTAGTTTCCCCATAGGTGCTAGAATTCAATTCTAACTCAAATGATACCAAGTTTTTCATGTCTAAACAATCTAAATCTGATTATGTCCCCATTAAAACAGTTTGAAAAAGTTCCATAAACAAATGGGTCAAAACTATGTTAAATTCTAGCTTTACGGTATTTCTAGTTAGCTAGTTTCTTACCTATCATGCATAGGATCGCTTCTACATCATCATATGATATTTTCACACATTCCAACACATCAAAACATCATCATACAGCATCACACTCATCACATCAGAACCGAAAACATTTAACTTAAATGAGAGAGTTAAATTGACATTTCTAGGTACATAAGTTAACTAGTTTCTCTTGGAATCGATCTAGAACTTCTAAAACTTTTTGTAAAACATTTTAATTCATCAAGAGGCTAAGTGAAGCCTTAGGTCACTGACCAAAACACATTCCATCCCCTAAAAGATAATAAAATCACAACTTGTGATGACAAAACCGTATAAAGATTTGTAAAGCTTTAAGGAAAACTTAAAACATAGACTATTGGTCCTAGTAGCTAGATGAAAACTCATTGCAAGTCCATCATCACTACTTGGCCGAAATTATGCATTCAAGGAATACATTCACATTTAACTTTATCTTGGAATGAAATGGGCAAGTCTTTGAGCTCTAGGTTCTTAAGTTATGACATAAACTAAACGTGCTCATGCTTTTTGTTTTCAATCTTGCTTACAAGGTAAAGTGATGACTTAAAATTAAATATGCAAGGCATAACTTAAACGTGCAAGCTTGAAAGTAAATATGCGAGGCATAAACTTAAACGTGCAAGCTTGAAGGTCCCAACAACAATCGACTTTAAGGCCGAAATAGATAGGCATTCGAGAAATTAATTAGGTGATAATGCAAGTTCATTTCTTTATTTTAGTGCTCTAGGCCCAACAACAATCGACTTTAAGGCCGAAATAGAAAGGCTTCGAGAATTAAATTAAGTGATGATACAAGTTCCATTTTAATCTTTATGTTCTTAAGTGATAGCTAGAAAGCAAAGATGCATAGCAAGAATGTAAATATGGATGTAAGCATAAAATAAATTATGCAAGTTCATTTTATCCTTTCTAGAGCTCTTGACAAGACTTTAAAGGAATTTAAACCATAACCCAAACTCATCCAAACAAGGTAAAGTCAAGCTTAGAGTTCTTAAAACTCAACATAATATTTTTAGGAAATCAACCATGAAACTTAGAAAATTAATGGATTTGGCCGAAATCATCAAGAAGAAAAGGAACATTTTAAAACTCTAGAGTTCATGATCTTGGTGATATATTAACACCAACATCATGAGTCCTCATCATTGGGTTCATAGAGCCATTTAAAAACATCATCAAAGCTAAAGTTCTTAAGAGTTCAAGAAAAGAAAAACTAGAAACATTTTTGCTCAAGAACAAAGATCAAGCTCTAGAGTTTGTTTCAAGTGATGAACATCATCATGAAACTCTCATCATCAAGCTCTCATTCCTTTGTTCTCCAAGGCCTATGGCCGAATAATCAAAAGGAAAAAGGAGTGGAAATGAAGTTCTAAAGAGAAACAAGAGAAACTATGAACATCAAGCTTGAAACAAGAACTTTAAAGAAAAGAATACATGAAAGAAAATCCCTACTTGATGTGATGAACTTGAAGATGGAAGAAGAAGATGAAGAAGATGAAGAACTTGAGGAACTCCAAGAACTTGAAGAACACAAAAACTTTGAGAGAAAAAGAAAAGCTTTGAGAGTTCCTAAACTTAGCAAATGATCTAAAAGTGGTGCAAGCTCCTCAAGGCATTCTATTTATAGAGAAATGAAACAAATGGAGGGTGTGAAGGCTGATGAAGGCTTCGGCCATATGAGGTGCAGATTGGAGGGTTCCATGAGGTGAGATAATGTGTTCTTGAGGTATGGTGAGGTATGGCTTAAGGTATGGTGAGGTATGGTTCAAGGTATGGCTTCAAGCATGGTTCTTTGAGTGAGAAAATAATTAAACATGTGGCCAAAGAGGGGTGTGCTGGCCGAAATGCATCAGCCAAGGGAGGAGAGTTTCTTGCATTTTAATTGTGGTTTAGAGTTGTGTTTAGGTGTATCTTTGATTATGCTTAAGATTATGAATTTGTAAGAAAGTGTTTAGGTAAGGTAATTGGGTAATTAAGGCGCTCTAGACATAATTAAGGAGTGGTCTTGCACTATTAGAGAGTTAAATCCTCAATTTAGAGTCTAAACAACTCTAGACACATTTCCTTGATTTAAGGAATTGGAGAGAGAAAATACTATTCAAGATTCCAAGACTAGGAGTCTTGAGTTCTAAAAAGGGATTTAATGTTTAATCTAAGCAATTTTAGGTTCTAATTAACTTTAATAAATTATTTTGACTCTAGATTAATTAGGGAAATAAATTAATC
Organism: Dalbergia cochinchinensis; assembly: GCA_031216125.1. NCBI lineage: Eukaryota > Viridiplantae > Streptophyta > Magnoliopsida > Fabales > Fabaceae > Dalbergia > Dalbergia cochinchinensis. The sequence goes on along the minus strand of CM062375.1, from coordinate 17,728,541 downwards.
TTCGTTTAGAGCCTAATATTGCTTAGGTTTGCTTAATTATGTCATTAAGCTCAAAAGCACTATTCTAGGGGCAAAATCGTAATTTTGGACTAAAACTGTCCGGGGCCACCGGGACTTGAACAGAGACCTCTAGACACATGAAAACATGTTTTTAAACCTCTGGGGAAAGTTCCGGGCTCAAATGGCACCATTACCCGTGTAAAAACGCTATAGGGGTATTTTGGTCATTTTGACCCGAAACTGCGGAAAACGAAATTTTCGCTTCCGGAAGCATTCAAAGGCCATTTAATCCCCTTCAAACATTGAGTTGACCCTTCGAGGACGACCGATTTGGTTACCCTCGAGTTCGGGTCAGGAAATGACCTCAGGGGCATTTTGGTCATTTCTCTCGGACAGAGAAATCGGGGTGTTACAATTCGGCCACTGATCTAAGTTTAGTATGAATGTATGATAATGATTTGATATGTTTGAAGTTGTGATAATTATGGTTTATTGTTAAGAGAATGATTCACTGCATGTTAGAGATAAAACTAGCTCCCTAGAACAATCGAAGAGCTAGAATTTACCTAGTTTTTGACCCCTTTAAGTTTAGCCAATGCCAAATCTATTTTAGTATGTTATAATTCTGTCTAGGATTAGTTAGCCACGAAAAATTTGGTAGCAATTAGACTAGGATTGATCCCGAACACTAAAAATGAACTTAGCAACTAGAAAACCGTAAAAACAAGATTTCTAGAACTCTAGGGAATGAAATTTATGCATTCTATCTAGAATCTTTAGCAACGATAAGAACCAGGTTTTATTATGTTTAAATAAGGGAGAATGGTTCATAATTGGTTTAGTAACTAATTTCAGCATCATAGGGAAAGCTGGTAATAAGAAAGGATTTAAAACATAACTTCTAGCATACCGTAAAACCTTAGGAACAACTTACTACCTATGCTACCCCATTTGATTTAATAGTGTTCTTAAGGCCTATAAATAATCGTAAGGATGGTAATAAATCCCTTAGGTGCATAACTAATTAGTTCTATAATTGATAATTCTATGTAAGTATTGGATGCTTATTAAGTACTTGATATCATTGAATGATTTCCTGGCTTGTATGTTATAGTTGCTGTTGCAAATAATGAGAATGCTTATGCATGAAATATTCTTTATTATGTAAAATTTACCTTTGTTGCTAGAAGAAAGTGTATCATTGTAAAAGTGTAATTTGGAAAGATTCTGGCTAAGGAAAGACTTGGTATTTAAGCGTGTCCATTGTGACTCACCTCTCTTTCCTAGGAATCTCCCAGATGCATGATTATAGTTGATATATATTATTCTAGTTTAAGACTATAAATGAGAAAATGCTATGATGTTTATGAATTGTATTGTGATATAACATGCAAAGATTTAATGGTGACTTAAACTTATAAGAAAATGATCCTTTGGAACCATCAGACTATAGGTGGTGAAAAGGTGATTTTAGCCCCCTAACCCGTTCTCTCAAAAGGGTAGAGTCGGGACTTTAGCTTATCAAAAGGGATAAGTATATGCTAGTGACAACTAGTAAAGTATGAGATCATAACCTAAATTACTCCTAAAAGGGTGGAGTATAGGGTGGCCCAAGGAAAATAATGATGATGATAAGATTTTAAGTCACCTAAGGCACTAAAGAAATGAAATATGTGCACTGTGTCCATGTATAGCTAATATTATATGACGTTCTTTTATGCATGTTATTTTGATAATGATGATGAGGAATATGATGTAATGATAAAGGAAAAGTTCATTGTAAATATGACATGTTAAGATTATGATGCATTATAAGACGCATGATTAAAAATTGATGAACCTCGGTTAAGTATTTGTCCGAACTTAAAATGAATCTTTGCATGCTCACTATTTTAGAATAATCCCGAGGTTCCTGGGGACTTTGATGATGACACTGTAGAAGGAGGTACCCTACTGAGAATTCTTTAGCAAGATTCTCACTCCCTTTTCTTTATTTCCGTCATTGTCTCCAGATTCAAATGGCGACATTTGTCCTGTTCTACTTGGGAATTCTACTATGATCCGGTGCATTGCTCATATCATTTTGAAGGGAGGTGCGCAGTTCGTGTTTTTATTTACATAGGTCGTCCATTTACACATCCTGTCCCTAGTTATCGATTTTCTCCTACTTCTCCCTATGGCGATGAAATGGTTTTCGAACATGCACGTCCACTTGATGAAAGGATGTTACGTTCTTATCCCGCTTCATCTGCTGTCCATGGATTTCCAGAGTATGTTCCCGAGACGAGATATTCTGAAACTGATCTTTCAGAGGATACTCCTACTCATGTATATTCTGAGAGCTCTGCTCCTACTCCCACACGTGTAAGAGAGGGTAGTGAGGAAACAGTTGTTCAGCCGAGGTTAGCAAGAAGGTCGTCCATGCGACCCCAGCCTGGTGCATCTCGTGTGTCCCCTCCCGAGGGAGCTCATCAGTGGATCGGATTTATTCCCTAATTTCCAGGACAGTGGCCATAGAAGGTTCTTAGTAGATTTATGTGTGTTCATTCACCCTAGTTTTAGGATAACCTTCCCGGCTTATGGAGTTATCTAGTTTAGGGGCATATATTTCCTTATGTATATTTTCTTTTATGGGTTTGCATAAGACAATGATGTATGATCATAACCCACCCTTTGAGTGAGGTTATTCTATGTAAATATATGTTATAATGTGTTTATGGATGTTATATGATGGAGCCAAAGTGATATGATGTGATATATTCTTAAACGTCTTATTATACTCCGCTTACTCGTTCACGTTGTACTCGGCTCACGTTTTCAATTATGTTTTTTTTTTAAAAAAAAATGGCTCGTAATTTTACTAAGTATTTTCAAATTATGAAGAAAGAACCAAAGCAAGGAGTAAAGTCTAGTCATTAATCAGATTCAACCTAGGTGTATTTGGTTAATTACTAGGGTGTTACAATATGATTTATGTTCTATGATCCAAGTTATATGATTTATGTTCTACGATCCAAGTTATTCGATTTCCGTTCAAATTATATGATTGAAATCCCATGATTTATGTAAATACAAGTGTTATGTTAAAAAGAACGGATCTTGAAAATTGAGACTTTAGAGAACTCATAATTGAACCAATATATGTCCATGGTTTTATAAATAACCTGAGATACCTGGAGACGTAGATGATGACACCTAGGATAGGAGGAGAACCCTACTGAGTTTCTTTAGTAAGAATCTCACTCCCTCTATCTCTTTCTTTCCATTACGTCTTCAGAGAGAGATGGCGACGTTCGTGCTGTTTGTTGACACACCCCGGTGGGAGGTCCACCATGACCCGGAGCATGGGTCATTCCATTTTGAGGGCCGATGTACTGTGCACATCTTCATGTTTTTGGGACGGCCATTTGCAAACCCCGTATATAGTTATCGCTTCTCCCTGACATCCCCCTATGGTGACCCCACGATTTTCGAGCATGCACGGGCACGATATGAGAGGAACCTACGGACCCACTCTGCCGGTTCAGCTGACATACCGGAGTATGTGCCACTATCGCAGCACTCGGAAGAGGACCTCATGAGAGACTCCCCATGGACCATGATGACTCTGCCCCCACTCCGCCTCGACGACCGATGGGCAGCGAGGAGATAGTCACTCAGCGTCAGAGGGCTTCAGTGCCCGGACCACGACTCCGGCGTGGATGACACGTTCAGTCACAGGGCATGCCTGCACCCGCCAAGCTCCGCCCATGGATTGGCTACGTTCCTCCGTACCCGTGATTCTGCTGTAGAGATTGGAGGGTAGCCCTTAGTGCATGCACGACACGTAGTATGGATGAAACCTCTTTTGTGTTGAGGTTATCCACCTTAGGTTGCACGTGGGTAGGGATGTTTCTTTCTAGTTCATTTCCATGTATTCTGTATTTCTACTATATTCATGTTTGTTATGTACTTGAAGAGTCCTGCCCCGTAGGGTAGGTATACTATATATGAAGTATTTCAGTTGCGATGATGCTATGATTTGGAGCCACTTCTATGTTTACATTTCTGCACTTTATGATACTGACCCGGTAAGATACGCGCGGCTTCTATTTTAAGTTATGTTTTAAAAAAAAAATTGGCTCGTATTTTCGTTAAGTTATTTTTCCAAGTAAAAAGAACCATGACAGTAAGTAATGACTAATATTTGGCCTAAGTACGTACTAGTAGTATTGGGTCGAATATTAGGGTGTTACAGAGAGAACTTGAGACAACTCTTGAAAACTCAAAGCTAGCAAATGATCCAAAGGTTTTCACAAGTTCATTTGCATATGTATTTATAGAAAAACAAAATGAAGGGTGAAAGAATGGAGGGGTGGCTGAAATTTTGAGGAAGGAAAGGAAGGAAAATATCTTCTTCTAATGGTCATTCAAAGGTATGGTGAGGTATGGCTTAAAGTGGTGTGGTGTAGCTTGAGGTATGGTCTCAAAGCATGGTGTAGGCATGATTCTTTGAATGGAAGAATTCAAACATGTGATGGATATTGGAGAGTGAGGTGGGGCCATTTGGAGCATCCAAGGGGGAGGAAAATGTCTCATTAATTGTGGTTTAGTAATGTGTTTAGGTACATCTTAGATTAGGCTTAAGATTATGAATTGCTAAGTAAGTGTTTTAGGTGACTAAGGATGTAATTAAGGATTTCAAGATAAGGTTAGGGAGTGCTCTTGCTCCATTAGTGAGATAAAAACTCATTTTAGTGTACAAACAATTCAAGACATAATTCCTTAATTTAAGGAATTGGAGAGAGAGAACATTATTCAAGATTCCAAGACTAGGAATCTTGAGTTTTAAAAAGAGATTTAAGTTTAATCTAAGCAATTTTAGGTTCTAATTAACTTTAATAAATCATTTTGACTCTAGATTAATTATGAAAATCAATTAATCTTTGATTAGAGCCTAATATTGCTTAGGTTTGCTTAATTACATCATTAAGCTCAAAAATACTATTCCAGGGGCAAAATCATAATTTTACACAAAAACTGCCCAGGACCACTGGGACTTAAACAAATACTTTTAAACACACGAAAATATCATTTTAAACCTTCAGGGAATGTTTCGAGCTCGAACGGCACCTTTACCCGCGTAAAAATATTGCAGAGGTATTTTGGTCATTTTGACTCAAAACTACAGAAAATAAGATTTTCGTTTCCAAAATCACTCAAGGACCATCTAATCCCCTCCAAACATTAAGTTGACCCTTTAAGGACTGCCGGGTCGGCCATCCTCAAATTTCGGGTGAAAAATGACCTTAGGGGCATTTTGGTCATTTTTACTCAGATAGAAAAATCGGGGTGTTACAATAACCGTTCTCTCTTTCTCCCTTTCCTTTACCTCCACTTTCTCTCTCTAACCTCCATTGGAGAGCTTGAAGATTTAAGAAGGTGTGAGAGTGAATTTCTTCACTAATTCTATTCTCTAGGTCAAAAATAAATTTCTAAACTACTCTATTTAAATTATTAAAGCTCTAGTTAATTTAGGGCCATGTTAGGTCTCTTTGAACCCTAGAAATTAGGGGTTTAGGTGATTTAGGGGTAATTAGTATAAATTAATAGCATTATTAGCTCAATAATATCAAACTTTTCTTGTTCATAGTTATAAAGCATTTGAGCATCAATCATTGGATTGGTGGTACATAGGAGTTAATCTTTGGTTCTTTTGAACCAATTTGTGAGTATATATTATGTCTATAATTATTTTTATTTATGTTAAATTAGCTTTAATTATATTTTAGAAATCTAGGAACTGAAAAATAGTTAATTGGTTGTGTTATGTATTTTTACTGAAATTGCATCCTTCATGTTAGCTTATGTTTTATCAAAAATTGACACATAAGATGATATAATATTGATTTTGAAAAATTATTTTATCTCTATTATGGATTCAAGGACGAGACTTGAGAAATTATGGTTATAGCCATTTATAAAGTTACTGAGAATTGATTTGATATGATATGTAAAATTTTTAGTATATGTTTTAGGGATAATCTCTAATAGGATTTGTAGCTAATGACATTAGGTGTTAGCCTTATGTGCACCTTAACTATATTTGATTAAGACAACATATGGATCCTCCTATTCTATGGCTACTTGCATGGGTAGGACTGTCCTGTTTTAGGATCACATGAAGGAATGGCCGCTCAAGTGTGAATCCGCCTTTTTATCCTGAACTTAACAATTCCCGATTATTGTATATAAAGCTGGTTATTTTCAAAACAAATCTTTTCCTTAAATAAAAGAATTTATTGAATTCATATCAACTATGATGTTACTATTATTTTACTTATAGATTACATATTGTCTCATGTGGGTTATAGACATCTTCTCTATCACTAAGTTGCAAAACTCACTCCATTGTTTTTCTCTCTTTTTCAAATACAGGTGTAGCTTCAAGTTCCAATTCCACGACTCCTTAATAGTCGAGCTTTGAGTTGTGAACCTTCTTGAGAAGGCCTATTTTGTATATTGGGACCTAGTTTACTTTTTGAGTGGTGCCTGGTTAAAATCATCCATAATACTCCATATGTCACAGGCAGGGTCTTCAGATTAGTTTTATGCGTATGTTATGTTTATGATTATGTAAGTGTACTTAAGACTTAGATATATATAGATTATATTATGGAAAGGAATTGTAAACTAAATTTAGAATTATATTTTGAACTATATTTCCATTTATGGTTGGACATATGCTTTGTGGTTAAGAAGTTATATTTGAAACTAGTTTGAAAACTAACTTGACTTCATGTTTAATTTTAGGATTGGGATTGATTTAAATTACATATCAGTTCTTGAATTGAAATTTATATGTTGAGATGATTTTCTAAATTATGTTGAGTTGGTTGTTCTATTACTAGGGATGCATTTTGAGAATGCTTAAAACCCAATTCCATATTTTATATTGTTTTCATATGGTTGTATTTCTAAACTTGGGAACAACTAAAAAATAGAGGAAACTCTTCCTATTTTTTTTGTAAAGGCTTGCGTGTTGAGGCTTGTGGGGATATGTGTTCCCTACTTGCCGGTCATGACCCAAGTTACGTCATGACAAAGTTGGTATTAGAGCCTTAAGTTTCCCTATGCAATATGAAGCAAGTGTCTTTTGGTAGAGTCATGATTGTGTAAATGGTAGCTAGCCTATCTTCACAAAGCACGATCCTACAAGAGGCCTTTAGGAATGTCTTCTTGAGTCTGGTCTTGAGTTGTTTGGTATTATGTCATTCCCATTTCAAACTTTACATGTGTCTTGATTCTTTGTTCAATTTATCAGGTGTGATACCACCTAGGAGGCATAGACGCAATGAGAGGCTAGGAGATTATGATGCCTCTAATGTTGAATCTGATTAAGCCCCCTCTCCTGAATCGAGAGGAAGAGGTCGAGGATATAGACAAGGCCGTACCAGAGGGAGGGGCCATGGGAGAATACTTGAACAAGGTGATGCAGCAGGCCCACAAGGGTAACCAGTTGATCTTGATACATGGATATTGGGCATGCAGCAAGCCATTGATAATTTGGTGGTAGCTTTAACCTAACAAGAAAGAAATAGAGCCCAATGCCATACTGAACCTGCCCCTGGCACTCAAAGAAATGCCAGCCTTTTGGAAGTGAGGAGGTGACTATCAAAGCATACCTCAGGCTAAACCCACCTACTTTTATAGGGGACTCCGCGGATAAAGACCCATAAGAGTTTTTAGACAGATCAAAGAGAGCCCTCAGGATTCTCAGATATAAGAGTGGCAGAGCAGTGGATTTTGTATCTTATAACCTTCAAGGCACCATAGCACACTCGTATTGTTAGAAGAATATGCAATTGATATGAGACCGCCCCTAATGTAGGAAGAATTTTCTCAAGCTTTTAGGAACAGGTTCTTTGTAGAAAACAGAAGGGGGAGACTTGATGAATTTGAGAAGCTAAAACAAGCTCTGTGAATGTCAGTAACTGAAAATGCTACCAAGTTCACCAAGTTGTCCATATTTCCACCATATTTAATTGCAAATGAAGCAATGAAAGTATGAAGATTTATCAGAGGGTAGAGGGAACCACTATGCACCAACCTATTTCCTGAAGTTGGTATATTGTGTTCTGCTCAAGTGGTGGATGTTGCCTATGCTCTGGAAATGACAAGAGAAGAAAATAGATGTCACAACCCGATTTGGGCATGTAACCGGCATGTGAGAAATCCCGCTCCCACGTAAGCCCCATGACCTGCGATGCTATACATGCACAATTATTTATGACTCTTTTAAGATGTAATTTCATTTCCTATATACAAATCACCTGTTATTAAGCCATAGAATTAGGATCAAATCTCGTCTCTAAATTCTAAAGTTATAGTAACAACATAATAATTTAAAAAGTCTATTTATACAAAACTAGCTAGAAAGGTAAAGTTTCATAACTACAAGTCAAGATAACATCATAATATGTATGAACTCTAAAACATGCTCCATGGTCCGAGATCCTGCCTGCAATAATACTGGAGCACTTCTAGAAATAAACAACAAACACTTTACTCCTGTGAAGCTTACCATTGAAACTCTAGTGCTGCAGGGATGATGGTGGCTGGGAAGGACCCATCGCTGCTTCTGAATCTGTAAATAGAGGAAGGAAGAGAGGGGTGAGTTTTGCTACCAAAACCCAGTGAGTAAGTCCTCACCTGAAATCGCTTTTATGGGACACCAAGGAAATAATACATAAAAACAATCATAATAACATTAATCATACTCAAAAGTCATATATAAATAAGTATACATATATACGCATATAAATATTCAAATCATCCCTTCATAAACTCAATAAAAGCAATTTCTTCAATTTACTTTCCTATCTAAAATCATATAAACTCATAGTGTAGTAACTCATAGAGAAACAGTAATGTCTGGTCTAAAATATCATAATGATAAAAAATGTCTAGTCTGGTACTATCTGGTCTATGGGTTTCTTAAGAACCTGAATCGGGAACCTGACTAGATCCTATGTCTGCTCTGCTCTATGAGATTGCCCTCAGGCAATTTGGTACCAAGGTTAATAATCAATTATAGCCGTTAACTTACTGGTTGTTTCTCTAAATGCCACCAAATATATAGCCATCAACTGTTCTGAATCTTATGAAGATTCATGCTCTAAAACCTTTTAGTTGATTATTTAAATCAATTTCAAACCATCAAACTTTTCATAAATTAATTAAGTGAAATTATAGTGGCTAAACCATATTTCTAACCTTTTTCTCTAAACTTCATATCTGGTTATAAAACTATATCATATACATAAACTAGTTCCAAAATCTATTGAAACAATCATAAAGGCCTGTAACAATTACACATATCATAAATTCTACATAAAATCAGTGTAAAAAACATGGTCCCATGAGGTTTTATAAAAAACGAGTTTCATGCTCTAAAACCAAGAGTTTTAAAACATACAAACCAATAGTAAATCTCAAATCTTTGGACAGTAATCTCTAAATTAAGTAATAAATCATATTTTTCATGAAAATAATTATAATGAACAACATAGAGATTACAGATATGAACCCATTCACCTGGAGGGGTGGAATTTGTAGAAACAACACTAACAGAACTCTAGGGGAAGAAATGGCACCAATATCTACCATGGAATCAATAGAATCCTAAATTAATCTCTAGATACTCCAATTTCACCTTATCTAAGGTGAAGGAACATCTTAACATAGAAACCATGGAAGACACCCCCAAGAACATGAGAAATAGGGGGAAAAAAAGTAAAAACCATAAGCTAAACATACCTTAAGCTTGGATGATCAAAGATTCAATCTAGATTTGAGAGAAAATGAAAGAAAATGGAGTTTGGAGGGTGAAGAGAGGTTAAGGGATGAAGTTTTTGGTATTTGGGGATGGAGAGGTCGTGTTTTACGTGGTTTGGACCATGAAATAGGGGTTTTAAAGAAAGTTTGACCGCTAGGCGGTAAATGACTGCTGTGGCAGTCTCTCTGCTGACCGTTGAGGCAGCATCCAAAGAGGTTTTTCTCACATCTTTAGGCTATAACTCAAGTTCTGATATGTATTTAGCTGGGTTAGGTCAATACTCACTAATTTGTATTTCAGTTACATTTAAGTTTCCATTAATTTTAAAACATAAATGTAAATAAGGGAATACCCCCCATTTTGGATTTTAGTTCAAATCCGAAAATTTTCAAGATTTTCTAAACTTGTGGGCTAAAAACATTATATTTAAAGGTTTCAAATTCATTAAAAATCATTCTTTAACTTATTTTCGGCTTAGGAACAATTACCGGGACTTTTGATTCCAAGATTGTAGTTCTATCATGTAGCCCTCCAAGGACATGCAAGGTCTAGACTTAATAAAATTCAGGATTCGGAATGAAAAATAAGGGTAACCGGCACCTTTTCTAGCTCGGAAAAATATTCTCTAACCTTTTTATTTAAAACTAAGGTATTGCAACAGAGCTACAAAGGAACTAGGCAAGAATAAAAAATGAATGGACAATTTTCTAGAAGGTCTTCTGGGGGATCAGGCTATCAGAGCTATCAGCACCATCATGGCCAGTAGGGCTGATAATAGGCACCATCAGGTGGAGCCATGTCATCTAGCCTCACTCTGATGAGCGTCTCGAGTTTAAGATCACACACTGAGAGTTATCTCATCTAGTACCCATGGATCAGGGCAATCGAACTATGTTAAACTATTTTACTAACAGCGTAGAAACTATCACATTGGAGTCTATCACAAGGCTACTGGAGCTTGTTCTAGTTATGGGCAATAGGACCACATCAAGAGGGATTGCCCCCATGCAGTTGGTGGTTTTGGATAGAGTTTAGCATGTCTTGCAGTACCATTACCATCCTTTTTATCTTTATCTTTGGATGGCTCTTCTAGCCCCTAGTAGGGGAAGAGGGGAAAGGAGTAGGTTGCAGAGGTCCTGGCAATAGGGGTTTAGGCCAAGTTGGCAAAGGCCAATTAAGGATATATGTTATGACATGCCAGGGTGCCTAGGCATCCAATTTAGTGGTGGCAGGTACTTTTCAAGTTGTGTTATCTCCAAAACCCTTTTTGAAAGCTTTAATAAAATATGTTTTGAGTGACAATAAAGCCAATTTAAAGAAAATGTTCTTGAAAAATGACTAATGGCTACTTGAGTTTCCTGTGTTAGCAAACAGGATCTATCATTAGCATAACAAGGCTTGTTTAAGCAAGAATAATTTCACTTTACATGTGTAAACATGTTTTATCTCTTTTTAAGAGATATGAACTAAATAAAAGTAATAATTATCCCCAAATATGAGCTTAAAATGCCTAATGATTGAAGAAAAGCAACCAATACAAGAAGCCAAATTTTTGGGACTTGAAAAAGTAGTACGAGACTTCAGAAAATACACCAGGAATGAAGATATCAATCATTTACTGAAGCCAAAGTGTTCTACTATCTTCAATCATGACACCGGTAATACTTTGTTCATCAATAATCTTTGATTGAAGTTAGCAAGACCTAAGAATCATCCAGGAATTTATTCCAGACTTCAGAAAGCTTACTTTACTGTGGAGCGCTGAACATTATAAGAAATAGACAGAATTTTTTAAATTCAAATTTGAATTTGAAAAGTCAAAACCTAATGGCAGAACTGGAATGTCATCTCTTTTGCCACTGTGGTCAACTGCCTCAGCTTCTAGAAGAAAGATTTCAGAAACCATGTTTAGAAAGTAAGAATAGTTTCTTAATTAGCATCAGAAACCTCAATCCTGCTAACAGCTCTAAAAAATAAACAAGCTACTCTTCTAGATTAATTTTCTAAGTCACAAATGGATTATCAACATGTGTTACGTGGAGATCTTATCGGAGGCAACTGTAACATCCCCTACTGCTTTATGGATTGACGACTATCCCCACAAACTAACATGGGTCTTTTCAACGTGCTTTGTCTTCATTCACATGCTCCCTGGGAAAACTTCCCAGGAGGTCACTCATCCCAAAATTGCTCCAAGTCAATCACACTTAACTATGGAGTTCTTTAGTGATAGGCTATCGAAAAGAAGATGCATCTTGTTGGTATAGGTAGTACAAATCAATTCATATAAGCCCTCCTCAACTGTATAGTCCCATACCTATACAGTATCAGGATCCCTCTTATTCGGTTGTGTAATCGGTTCATTCATGTATCCCTCTGCTTTCGAAGTCTGCCAGGAGTCGCTCCTTATCCATGCCTCCTTGCACCGGCAATCACTCCCCGACTTCGCAATCCCTAAGCATTACATGCCCACCAGCTTCCACTTGGTTCGTCCCCAAACCACACCATACTGGGAGAGGTGCAAGCTCTGATACCATTTGTAACATCCCCTACTGGTTTATGGATTGATGACTATCCCCACAAACTAACACGGATCTTTTCAATGTGCTTTGTCCTTATTCACACACTCCATGGGAAAACTTCCCAGGAGGTCACCCATCCTAAAATTGCTCCAAGTCAAGCACGCTTAACTATGGAGTTCTTTAGTGATAGGCTACCGAAAAGAAGATGCATCTTGTTGGTATAGGTAGTACAAATCAATTCATATAAGCCTTCCTCAACTGTATAGTCTCATACTTATACAGTATCAGGATCCTTCTCATTCGAGTGTGTAATCGGTTCATTCATGTATCCCTCTACTTTTAAAGTTTGCCAGGAGCCGTTCCTTCTCCATGCCTCCTTGCACTAGCGATCACTCCTCGACTTCACAATCCCCAGGGGTTACATGGCATTTTGTAACATCCTTCCAAGTGCAATGTCATCCTTAAGTCATGACATCGGACTCGAGAGTTATCACCTTTAAATTAGTAGACCTTTCTTAAATAACTGTAGCAAATTCGATGGGTTCGTGTAATAACTAGCGTAATTTGATTAAAATATATAACAAAGATACAAAACATTTATTTACTATAAAGTCAATTATATAAGAAAGCTCTACTATGAGCTTTAACACATATACAATCTCTATTGCATTTACCTACACAATTACTTGCAGCTATATACCACATAAAAAAAGCATCAACTCCTAAACTAATGCAATCTTGAGTTTCTTTCATGTAGCAACTGCATCATTCTCTGGATCAACCTGGAGACGACACGAGAACACAAATGCATAGGGATGAGAATTATACAATTCTCAGTAGGGCAACTCCCTAAAAACTTACTCATAATTTCATCGTCATCGCCCCAGCCACTTTGGTTTATTAGAAAAAAAAACTGATCATGCATTTCATAATAATGGTCCATTTTTAAAGTTCCAAATCGTACTTCCAAAGTAAGTAGCTTTTAATAAATCAGTCACTTAATGCATGTACTGCCCAATGTTCAAACACCTAGTAAATCATCCTAGGCAGAAAATTCAAATCATTATGCATATGCATATGATAAATACCAAAATCTTTAATGAAATCATCTTCACTTGTTCTGGATATATCAAAGGGAATTCTTTAATTTTCTCTTGTGGCTATAAAACTTAATTGAGTGCATTTTTCTCTTTTCATTGACATAGGAAAGACTTAGCTTTATCATGCCGTAAAACTCAATTCAGTGCAACTTTCTCTCTTCATTGACATAGGAAAGACTTAGTTTATACCCAACGGGTATCTGCCATGGACAACTCCACAATGGATACTTTATACCAAATGGTATTTATAGTGGATCACACTACACAAGGGAAATAAACTGCTTATCAGGACTGAGCTCATTCCTATACATGATCATCAGACTTCATTTTTTTCCATTTCTAAATCACACACAGTTCTATTCTTAGCCGATACATCTATCGACTCATAATATCTCAGGCGAAGTTCCTCTTTTTGCCTTCTCTTCAATTCAATCTAAGTCTTGTTTCTATTTTCTCCATATGTCAGAATAGGCACACTCATAGTAGTTTGGGAAAATTCTTACTTTTGCCTTCCCCTCATTCAATCTAAGTCTTGTTTCTATTTTCTCCATATATCAGAACATGCACGATTAAAGTTCATATATTCTTTTTTGCCACATGTGTATATCATTTACTTTACTTTTCCAAATGCATGCATGAGGCACATGTAACATCCTAATTTTTAACCCAATACTCCTAGAACATATTTAGGTTAATCATTAGTTTATTACGTCATAGTTTCCTCTTTACTTTAAAATACTTAGCGAAAAATACAGGTAAATTTTTTTTTGAAATGTAAAAGCAAAGTGAGAGCCGTGCAACACGATGAACGATGAGGCACATAAAGAAATAAAACACAAGATTAAATAAACATCTCCTGAACGTTAGAACATAAAGCACGTAATTGCACATCATGAAAAAACTAACTACATATATATATATATAATGTGCCTACTCATGAAAAGCGGGACTTAGTTGGTACAACATAGGAATAGATACATCCGAAATGAAAATACAACAGAAAGCGTAAAAGGAAACTCCCCTATCTCAAAAAGGTGCACCTACACTAGATAACCCCTAAGACAAAAGTAGGCTATCCTGATATAGTCAGAAGCTCGGGGCACCAGAACACATCTGCAGTCTCTTACTGCTGACCTCCCTGGAAAGGAGGAACGTATCCAATCCACTGAGCTATCTCCGTCGGGGCAGCTATATGCTGCATTGGCCGGGCATGGGCTCCTCGGTGGGGAATCATCCTCACTCGTCCCCCACGCATCGACTGTGTGACGGTGGTCTCACTGCCTTCTCTAAAGTCCGTCGGCACGGTGGAGCAGGAGTGGCCGAATGTGCATCAGCCAAGGGAGGAGGAAAATCTCTCTTTTTAATTGTGGTTTAGAGTTGTGTTTAGGTGTGTTTTTGATTAGGCTTAAGTTTAGGAATTTGTGAGAAAGTGTTTAGGTGACTAAGGATGTAATTAAGGACTTCAAGACAAGGTTAGGGAGTGCTCTTGCTTCATTAGTGAGATAAAAACTCATTTTAGTATATAAACAATTCTAGACACAACTCCTTAATTTAAGGAATTGGAGAGAGAAAATACTATTCAAGATTCCAAAACTAGGAATCTTGAGTTTTAAAAAGAGATTTAGGTTTAATCTAAAAAATTTTAGGTTCTAATTAAATTTAATACCTTATTTTGACTCTAGATTAATTATGAAAATTAATTAATCTTCGATTAAAGCCTAATATTGCTTAGGTTTGCTTCATTACATCATTAAGTTCAAACGGCACTATTCCAGAGGCAAAATCGTAATTTTGAACAAAAATTGCCCGGGACCACCGGGACTTAAACAGATACTTTTAAACACATGAAAACATCATTTTAAACCTTTGGGGAAAGTCTCGGGCTCGAACGGCACCTTTACTTGAGTAAAAATGCTATATGGGTATTTTGGTCATTTTGACCCAAAATTGCAGAAAATAAGATTTTTGTTTCCGAAATTACTCAAGGATCATCTAATCCCCTTCAAACATTGAGTTGACCCCTCGAGAACTGCCGAGCCGGCTGTCCTCGAATTCCAGGCAGAAAATGACCTCAGGGGCATTTTGGTCATTTTTCTCTTTGTCAGAAAATCAGGGTGTTACATTACTCCCCTCCTTTAAAAGAATTTCATCCTCAAAATTTGTTACCTTAGAAAAGCTCTAAATACTTGGTCCTCATCTTTGACACTAGCTCCCATGTGAATTCTTCGAACTTGTCCCGTCCCCATGCTACTTTCACCAAAGGAATGGACGTGTTTCTCAACTGCTTGACTTCGCAATCTATGATCCTTGTAAGTGACAGATTGAAAGTCAGGTCCTCCCTTAACTGTACATGCTCTGGTTCTAAGACATGGCTAGGGTCGGACTTGTACTTTCTCAACTGAGAGACGTGAAAGATGTCATGAAGATTAGAAAGGTTAGGGGGTAAGGCTATTTTGTAAGCTACTGACCCTACTCTTTGAAGAATTGCAAAGGGACCAAGGAATCAAGGGCTTAACTTTTTGACTTTCATAGTTCTTTCTATGCCTGTAGTGGGGGTGATCCTAAGGAATACATGTTCTCCCTCGTTAAACTCTAATGGTTTGCGTCGTTTATCCGCATAGCTCTTTTGTCTACTCTGAGTCGTAAGCATCTTATCCCGGATCCTCTTGATCTGTTCCGTGGTGTAACGCCCCAATTTTTTTTACTGTAATTTTTACTGTCATTGGAAATTACTGAATTACCATAGGTAATTATTACATAAGATTTGAGGCCGAACAATCCTTAATAAAGGAATATAACATTAGAAGATAGGTTAGGAGCGATTCATGCGAGAGTCGCAAATCGCGAATTTCATGCGTGTAAAATGACCAAAATGTCCCTGAAGTTATTTTACTCAGAAAATGAGGATTGTGGGCCCCACATATTCTCAAGGGGATGTTTTGAGAATAATAAGGGATTATTTGTGTTATGTGTGTTAACAGAGCAGAAGAATCTCAATTTTGAGTTCCGACGCGCGAAATGACCAAAACGCCCCTGCAGCTGTTTTAACTCCGATGTGCGTGCCGACTGAGCCCGAACCTCACTAAAATGTTTTAAAATGTTTTTTTTAAGCCATGATTAACCATTGGTTAAGCTCGGGTGGCCTCGGCGATTTTTAAGTGAAAATGCGATTTTGCCCCGCTTTTGGCAATTTTGCGAATTTCGGGATTTTCGATTCATATACCGAAACCTAAGCAATATTAGGCTCAAATTAAAGCTTATTAAATTCTAAATATTAATCTAGATTCAAAATTATGTATTTAGATTGATTAGAACCCAAAATTGCTCAAAAACACCCAAATTGCTTACTAATTCACTTAAGCCCTTAACGTAAATTCTCTAAATTACATGAATACCTTGCCTACACCTAAATAATGCATGGAACACACAAATTTCACTTCTTTGGGCTGTAATGCACGAAATTATTGATGCCATTATGCAGCTGAATTATTTCCAAAAGTTGCACTAAAACAAAATGCCAAAATGTCACCATATGAGACATAATTCCTTAATTTCATACAACTTTGTCTAAAATGATTTTTCCTCCATTATTACTCCTGAAAAATTCTGACAACTACCTCCTCATTTTGGCCAATTAGAAGCCTCAAAATCTTCTATAAATAGGCTTGCTTGAGTGGTCTTGGAATGGTTGGTTCATAACTAGTTTTTAGGAGCACCAAAAACTTTCTTTCTTCCTCCTCTTTGACTGAATTCTTTCTTCAATTTTTCAAAGAGATTTTGTGTCATTTCACTTCAAGAAATCAAGTTCTCTTCCTCTCCTTCAACTCAGATTAGGTAGGGAGTAGTTTCTAAATTTATTTCTATGCTTTGAGGAGTTGTGTTTTTAGCTCAAAATGATGAAATTATGAATTTACCTTAGCTTTTCATTTTGGTTTTCCTCTTCTTTTTTTAACCAATTTAGGCCATATGGCCTAGGTGGAACTAAGATGATGGCTTGATGATGAGGACCTTGAGGGTGGGTTGTAAATCCATCACAAGTTAGGCCTCTAAAGCTTGAAAATTCCACTTGATGCAAAACTTTAAAGAATAATACTTTATGATGCTAAAACAATGATTTTTTTAGTTTAGAACTTGAAAGATGTATTTCCTTTTATGTTTTATTTCTTGTTAAGATATGTATTGGGTTGAATTTATAATTCTTTTAAAGTCTTGAAGGAGCTCTAGTAAAGAAACAAAATGAATTTGCATCCATGATTAAGTTTATGCTTTGCATAACCATGTTTGCCTTCTATGTCATAACTAAATTTTCAAAGAATGAATAAATGAACTTGCATTTCTCATGTTTAAATTCCAAGCTTGTATTTCATATTTATGTTTCAAGTTATCACTTAATCTTTCAAGATAATAAAGAGGTTGCATCTCATATTTAATTTATGCTCTCACTTTATTTTATAATGGCTAAAAGAATCAACGCATGACATATTTATTTTATGCCATCACCTAACGATCCTAGAGCTCAAAGACTTGCCCATGTATCACAAGCAAAGAAATATGATTATTGGAGTTAAAGAATTTATTCTTTAAAAAGTCTTGAGATTGGAGCTTAAAAGATGTAATAATAATTCTCTTCTCCCTCTCTTGGTCACATGCGGACTACATAGCTCCGGTTTCTTAATATTCTCTTCTCCTCTCTCGGTCTGTGCGGACTACCGCAGCTCAGTTTCTCAATATACTCTTCTCCCTCTACTGGTCCTGTGCGGATTACGGCCGCTCCAGTTTCTTGTATCATGTTTATATTTCAAGTTCTTGCATCATGTTTAATTTTCAAGTCATCACCTTAAATCTTAAAGATAAAGAAATGGAATTGCATATCATGTGTATAATTCCAAGCTATCACCTTATAAAGATAAGATTAAAATAAGGTTGCATAGCATGTTTATAACTCTAAGATGTCACCTAAATCTCTAAAGCTCAAGACTTACTCCTTTTATCTTAAGTGAGAATTTTAATTGTGAAGATCCTCCCAAATTTGACAAAAGAACTAGTTTCTAAATGAGTTTTAAGGCTTTGCAAGGATTTTACTGGGAACTAGTATTTTATATGCACTTAAAATATGATTCTATGTAATTGCATGAGGTTCATGATTCGGCCACTGATCTGAGTTTAGTATCAATGTGTGATAATTATGGTTTATTGTTAAGAGAATGATTCATAATTGGTTTAGTAACTAATTAGTTCCATAATTGATAATTCTATGTAAGGATTGGATGCTTATTAAGTACTTGATATCATTGAATGATTTCATCGCTTGCATGTTATAGTTCCTGTTGCAAATAATGAGAATGCTTATACATGAAATGTTCTTTATTATGTAAAATTTACCTTTGTTGCTAGAAGAAAGTGTATCATTGTAAAAGTGTAATTTGGAAAGGTTCTGGCTAAGGAAAGACTTGGTATTTAAGCGTGTCCATTATGACCCACCTCTCTTTCCTGG
The DNA here is from genome assembly GCA_031216125.1 of Dalbergia cochinchinensis. Classification (NCBI taxonomy): domain Eukaryota; kingdom Viridiplantae; phylum Streptophyta; class Magnoliopsida; order Fabales; family Fabaceae; genus Dalbergia; species Dalbergia cochinchinensis. The sequence continues at coordinate 17,709,608 of CM062375.1, read as the reverse complement.
GAATCTCCCATATGCATGATTACAGTTGATATATATTATTCTAGTTTAAGACTATAAATAAGAAAATATTATGATGTTTATGAATTCTATTGTGATATAACATGCAAAGATTTAATGGTGACTTAAACTTATAAGAAAATGATCCTTTGGAACCATCAGACTATAGGTGGTGAAAAGGTGATTTTAGCCCCCTAACCCGTTCTCTCAAAAGGGTAGAGTCGGGTGTAACACCCTAGTAATTAACCAGATACACCTAGGTTGAATCTGATTAATGACTAGACTTTACTCCTTGCTTTGGTTCTTTCTTCATAATTTGAAAATACTTAGTGAAATTACGAGCCATTTTTTTTTTTTAAACACATAATTGAAAACATGAGCCGAGTACAACGTGAACGAGTAAGCGGGGTATAATAAGACGTTTAAGAATATATCACATCATATCACTTAGGCTCCATCATATAACATTCATAAGCACATTATAGCATATATTTACATACAATAACCTCACTCAAAGGGTGGGTTATGTTCATACATCATTATCTTATGCAAACCCATAAAAGAAAATATACTTAAGGAAATACATGCCCCTAAACTAGATAACTCCATAAGTTGGGAAGGTTATCCTAAAACTAGGGTGCATGATCACACATAAATCTACTAAGAACCTTTTATGGCCACTTTGTCACTGGAAATGGGGAATAAATCCGATCCACTGATGAGCTCCTGGGGGCGGGACACACGAGATGCACCAGTGGGAGTCGCATGGGCGGCCTTCTCGCTAACCTCGGCTGAACAACTTGTTTCCTCACTACCCTCTCTTACGTGAGGGAGTAGGAGCAGAGCTCTCAGAATATACATGAGTAGGAGTGTCCTCTGAAGGATCAGTTTCAGAATATCTCGTCTCGGGAACATACTCTGGAAATCCATGGACAGCAGATGAAGCGGGATAAGAACGTAACATCCTTTCATCAAGTGGACGTGCATGTTCGAAAACCATTTCATCGCCATAGGGAGAAGTAGGAGAAAATCGATAACTAGGGACAGGATGTGCAAATGGGCGACCTATGTAAATAAAAACACGACTGCGCACCTCCCTTCAAAATGATCTGAGCGATGCAGGATCATAGTGGAATTCCCAAGTAGGGGTATCAACGAACAGGGCGAATGTCGCCATTTGAATCTGGAGACAATGATGGAAATAAAGAAAAGGGAGTGAGAAGCTTGCTAAAGAATTCTCGGTAGGGTACCTCCTTCTACAGTGTCATCATCAAAGTCCCGGGAACCTCGGGATTATTCTAAAATAGTGAGCATGCAAAGATTCATTTTAAGTTAGGACAAATACTTAACCGAGGTTCGTCAATTTTTAATCATCGTCTTATAATGCATCTTATTCTTAACATGTCATATTTACAATGAACATTTCCTTTATCATTACATCATATTCCTCATCATCATTATCAAAATAACATGCATAAAAGAACGTCATATAATATTAGCTACACATGGACACACAGTGCACATATTTCATTTCTTTAGTGCCTTTGATGACTTAAAATCTTATCATCATCATTATTTTCCTTGGGCCACCCTATACTCCACCCTTTGGGAGTAATTTAGGTTATGAGCTCATATTTTACTAGTCGTCACTAGCATATACTTATCCCTTTTGATAAGCTAAAGTCCCGACTCTACCCTTTTGAGAGAGCGGGTTAGGGGCTAAAATCACCTTTTCACCACCTATAGTCGATGGTTCCAAAGGATCATTTTCTTATAAGTTTAAGTCATCATTAAATCTTTGCATGTTATATCATAATACAATTCATAAACATCATAACATTTTCTCATTTATAGTCTTAAGCTAGAATAATATATATCAACTGTAATCATGCATATGGGAGATTCCCAGGGAAGAGAGGTGGGTCACAATGGACACGCTTAAATACCAAGTCTTTCCTTAGCGAACCTTTCCAAATTACACTTTTACAATGATACACTTTCTTTTAGCAACAAAGGTAAATTTTACATAATAAAGAACATTTCATGTACAAGCATTCTCATTATTAGCAACAGCAACTATAACATGCAAGCCAGGAAATCATTCAATGATATCAAGTACTTAATAAGCATCCAATCCTTACATAGAATTATCAATTATAGAACTAATTAGTTACTAAACCAATTATGAATCATTCTCTTAACAATAAACCATAATTATCACAACTTCAATCATATCAAATCATTATCACACATTGATACTAAACTCGGATCGATGGCGAATCATGAACCTCATGCAATTACATTGAATCATATTTTAAGTGCATATAAAATACTAGTTCCCAGTAAAATCCTTGCAAAGCCTTAAAACTCATTTAGAAACTAGTTCTTTTGTCAAATTTGGGAGGATCTTCACAATTAAAATTCTCACTTAAGATAAAAGGAGTAAGTCTTGAGCTTTAGAGATTTAGGTGACATCTTAGAATTATAAACATGCTATGCAACCTTATTTTAATCTTATCTTTATAAGGTGATAGCTTGGAATTATAAACATGATATGCAATTCCATTTCTTTATCTTTAAGATTTAAGGTGATGACTTAAAAATTAAACATGATGCAAGAACTTGAAATATAAACATGATACAAGAAAGCTGGAGGCGGTAATCCGCACAGGACCAGTAGAGAGAGAAGAAAATATTAAGAAACCGGAGCGGCGGTAGTCCGCACAGGACCAGTAGAGGGAGAAGAGAATATTAAGAAACCGGAGCGGCGGTAGTCCGCACAGGACCAGTAGAGGGAGAAGAGAATATTATTATTACATCTTTTTAAGCTCCAATCTCAAGACTTTTTAAAGAATAAATTCTTTAACTCCAATAATCATATTTCTTTGCTTGTGATACATGGGCAAGTCTTTGAGCTCTAGGATCTTTAGGTGATGGCATAAAATAAACATGCCATGCGTTGATTCTTTTAGCCATTATAAAATATAGTGAGAGCATAAATTAAATATGAGATGCAACCTCTTTATTATCTTGAAAGATTAAGTGATGACTTGAAACATAAACATGAGATACAAGCTTGGAATTTAAACATGAGAAATGCAAGTTCATTTATTCATTCTTGAAAATTTAGTGATGACATAGAAGGTAAACATGGTTATGCAAAGCATAAACTTAATCATGGATGCAAATTCATTTTGTTTCTTTACTAGAGCTCCTTCAAGACTTTAAAAGAATTATAAATTCAACCCAATACATATCTTAACAAGAAATAAAACATAAAAGGAAAAAATACATCTTTCAAGTTCTAAACTAAAAATCTTTGTTTTAGCATCATAAAGCATTATTCTTTAAAGTTTTGCATCAAGTGGAATTTTCAAGCTTTAGAGGCCTAACTTGTGATGGATTTACAACCCACCCTCAAGGTCCTCATCATCAAGCCATCATCTTAGTTCCACCTAGGCCATATGGTTGAATTGGTTAAAGAAAAATTGAAGAGGAAAGCCAAAATGAAAAGCTAAAGCAAGTTCATAATTTCATCATTTTGAGCTAAAAACACAACTCCTCAAAGCATAGAAATAAATTTAGAAACTACTCCCTACCTAATCTGAGTTGAAGAAGAGGAAGAGAACTTGGTTTCTTGAAGTGAAATGAAACAAAATCTCTTTGAAAAATTGAAGAAAGAATTCAGCCAAAGAGGAGGAAGAAAGAAAGTTTTTGGTGCTCCTAAAAACTAGTTATGAACCAAGCATTCCAAGACCACTCAAGCAAGCCTATTTATAGAAGATTTTGAGGCTTCTAATTGGCCAAAATGATGAGGTAGTGGACGGAATTTTGCAGGAGAAATAAGGGAGGAAAAATCATTTTAGACAAAGTTGTATGAAATTAAGGAATTATGTCTCATATGGTGACATTTTGGCATTTTGTTTTAGTGCAACTTTTGGCAATAATTCAGCTGCATAATGGCATCAATAATTCCGTCCATTACAGCCCAAAGAAGTGAAATTTGTGTGTTCCATGCATTATTTAGGTGTAGGCAAGGTATTCATGTAATTTAGAGAATTTACGGTTAAGGGTTTAAGTGAATTAGTAAGCAATTTGGGTGTTTTTGAGCAATTTTGGGTTCTAATCAATCTAAATACATAATTTTGACTCTAGATTAATATTTAGAATTTAATAAGCTTTAATTTGAGCCTAATATTGCTTAGGTTTGATATCTGAATCAAAAATCCGAAATTCAGAAAGCGCCAAAAATAGGGGCAAAATCGTACTTTCACTTAAAAATTGCCCGAGGCCACCCGAGCTTAACCAATGGTTAATCATGGCTTAAAAACACATTTTAAAACATTTTAGTGAGGTTCGGGCTCAGTCGGCACGCACATCGGAGTTAAAAGCGACAGGGGCTGCTTTTGGTCATTTCGGCGTCGAACTCAAAATTGAGATCTTACTGCTCTATTAACACACATAACACAAACAATCCCTTATTATCCTCAAAATATCCCCTTGAGAATAGGTGGGGCCCACGATCCTCATTTTACGAGTAAAATAACTTCAGGGCATTTTGGTCATTTTATACGTCTGAAATTCGGGATTTGCGACTCTCGCATGAATCGTTCCTAACCTCTCTTCTAATGTTATATTCCTTTATTGAGGATTGTTCGGCCTCAAATCTTATGTAATAATTACGTAGGGTAATTAGGTAATTGAGTAATTTCTAATGACGGTAAAAATTACAGTAAAAATTGGGCGTTACATTACTCCCCTCCTTAAAAGAATTTCGCCGGAAGTCGTTATCTGAGAACAACTTCGGGGTATTGTGCTTTCATGTTTGCTTCCAGCTCCCATGTAAGTTCTTCGGTTTCACCTGTCCCCATGCTACTTTGACCAGGGTACGACCTTGTTCCTTAACCGCTTAACTCCTCGGTTGACGATTCTCGTGGGTAGTAAGTTAAATGTCGAGGTTATCTCTTAATTGTACATGTTTGGCTCTAGTACATGACTCGGGTCGATTGATACTTTCTTAAGCGAGACATGGAAAACATCATGAAGGTTGGATAGACTCGGGGTAGGGCTATACGGTGAGCTCTGAGTCCTACTTTGGTAAGGATTTCAAGCGGACCAAGAAATGCAGGGCTCAATTTTTTACTTTTATTGCTCGGCCTATGCCCGTGGTGGGGTGATCCTTAGGAACACGTGGTCCCTTCTTGAAAATCTAGCGGTTTTCGCCGCTTGTCCGCATAGTTTTTCTGTCGACTTTGAGCAGTAAGAATCTTATCCCTAATCTTCTTGATTTGTTCTGTTGTTTCCTCACAATATCAGTCCGAGTAAACTTTGCTCTCCGGGTTCATACCAACATAAGGAGATTGACATTTAGTCCATAGAGGGCCTCATACGGTGCCATATCGATACTCGCATGATAATTGTTGTTATATGCAAATTCAATCAATGGCGTGTACTTATCCCAACTTCCTTTGATCTAAAACACATGCCCTTAACATATCCTCCAAGGTTTGGATAGTTCTTTCAGATTGACCGTCTGTTTGGGGGTGATAGGCCGTGCTTAGACACAACTTTGAACCAAATGCCTTTTGAAAGGCTCCCCAAAATCGTGACGTAAACCGCGGATCGGTCCGAGATTATCGTCGGCGGCACCCCATGTAACCTTACTATCTCTGAATATATAATTGTGCTAACCTATCCAAGGAATAAGTCACCTTAATAGGTAAAAGTGGCTGACTTCGTCAATCGATCCACGATTACCCATATGGTATCATGATTCATTTGGGTCCTCGGTAATCCAGTCACAAAATCCATGGAGATACTATCCCACTTCCACTCAGGGATCGACAAAGGTTGCAGCATTCCAGAGGGTCTATGGTGTTCAATCTTCACCTTTTGACACACCAAGCACTTACTCACCCATGTGCACACATCTTTCTTCATTCCAGGCCACCTGGACATCTTCTTCAAATCTTGATACATCTTGGTGGCCCCAGGATGAAGGGTAAAATGGCTCTTATGGGCTTCCACCAAAATATCCTTTCGGAGGCCACCACTAGCAGGTACACATATTCGACCTTTAAACCTCCACAAATCGTCCATTCCTTGGGTAAAACCTATCAACTTTCCTGCCTTCACTGCCCTAAAGTCTCTTGAAACTCACATCATCCCCTTGAGCTTGAACAATCCTTTCTTTGAACTCACTTGTCACTCTAAGATGACAAGCTCTGATGCCCTTAGTGGTCAAAGTCATTCCTAGGTTTAAGTCCCTAAATTGCTCAATCAATTCAACCTCCTTCACCATCAAACGGGACACTTGTAAGGACTTCCTACTCAAAGCATGAGCTACTACATTAGCTTTACCAGGATGGTAATTCAATCCAAAATCATAATCTTTCAAGAACTCCATCCATCGCCTTTGCCTCATGTTTAGCTCTTTTTGATCAAAGAGATATTTCAAACTCTTGTGATCGGAAAACACCTCAAACTTAACTCCATATAAATGGTGTCTCCAAATCTTTAGAGCAAACACGACGCCAGCTAACTCAAGGTCATGGGTAGGGTAGTTTGCCTCATGTGGCTTGAGTTGTCTTGATGCATAGGCCACCACTTGCCTATCTTGCATCAATACACAACCTAAACCCTTTTTGAAGCATCACAATACACCTCGAAAGGCACATTGGGGTCGGGTAACACTAAAACAGGGGTAGAGGTTAGCTTGTGTTTTAACTCTTGAAAGCTCTTTTCACACTCAGGGTCCATGAAAAAGGGTGTTCTTCCTAGTCACTTGGTCAAAGGTAGGAAATCTGGGAAAATCCCTTGATAAATCGCGGTAATAACGGCTAAACCTAAAAGCTCCTTACTTGATTCTGATGGTTGGTCTTTCCCAGTTTACTACCGCTTCTACCTTACTAGGATCTCTGACAATTCCTTTTTTAGATACTACATGCGCTAAAAATTGCACCTTATCCAACCAAAACTCACACTTGGAAATCTTGGCATATAGTTTCTTTTCCTTCAAGATCTCGAGTACTATGGTCAGGTGGCATTCATGCTCTTCATGGGTCTTAGAATATATGAGAATGTCATCTATAAAGACAACTACAAACTGATCTAAATAGGGCCGAAAGATCCTATTCATGTAATCCATAAAAATAGCTGGAGCATTGGTTAACCCAAACGACATTACTGCAAACTCAAAATGGCCGTATCGAGTGCGTAAGGCAGTTTTAGGTATGTCTTGATCTCTCACTCTAATTTGATGGTAGCACGACCTCAAATCTATCTTAGAAAACACTACCGCACCTTTTAGTTGGTCCATCAAATCATCGATCCTAGGCAGAGGATACTTGTTTTTCACCGTTACTTTATTCAACTGCCGATAATCTACACACATCCTCATACTCCCATCCTTTTTCTTTACAAACAACACAGGGCTCCCAAGGTGATGCACTAGGCCTAACAAACTTTTTCTCCAATAAATCTTCCAATTGAGTTTTTAACTCGGTCAATTCTAATGGGGACATCTGTATGGGGCTATGGATATAGGTCCCGCACCCGGAAGCAATTCTATGGAAAACTCTATCTCTCTCTTGGGAAACTCTGGTATCTCATGTGGAAATACTTGAGGATAATTTCTTACTATTGGTATCTCATCGATACTTTGCTCAAAGTCTACATCACTAGCGGCTAAGAAAATGTAACCTTTACTCTCACCCTTACCACAATCCATTTCCACACAGCAGTTATGTAAAGACTTATGGGTTTCTTAGGTTCAATAGAGCAGGAAGAAAAGTGATGGTTTTCTCATAACAGTTTAACGACACGGTTGGCCTCAAGCCAATCCATGCCAAGAATCACATCTAAACCTCGCATGGGTAAGCAAATAAGATCTAAAACAAAGGATCTATTATCTATCATAAAACTACAATCTAAACAACATATACAAGTGCTAAGGGGTTTTCGGTCAGGTAGAAACAATAAGGTCAAAAGGAAGCTCAGTCATAGGTAAATTAAGGCTTTTAACACATGAATGGGAGATAAAAAGAATGAGAAGCGCCAGAATCATATAGTACAATTAAGTCTTTACCATGCATATTACCCTTACCTTCCACGAGATTTCGTGACCGTTGTTTCTTCAAAGATAATGCTGATAAATACCCTTCCTGGTATTGCAGCTTGGGATTGGGGGTTGGCGGGTTTCTTTTCGTGCATTCTCGGGAGTAATGACCTGGTTTTCCACACCGATAGCAAACGTCTGTTCCGGCTCGACATGGCATGCTCCCATGATTCTTGCCGCACTTGGGACATTCCATGGATGGCGCAGCCGTGGAAGTCTTCTTTGGACCTCTTTGTGGTGCTTTCCTTTATTGTTGTTATTGTTGTTGTTGTGATTGTTCTTTGGGGTTATTGTTGTAGCGGGTGTTATTATAGCGATTGTGGTTGTTTGGCCTTCCTTGTTGAAAATTTCTTTGTGTCCCTTGTGGTCTTGATTGAGGGGAAATGGAGGTCGACTACGCCTCTTGAGCTGCGACCTTGAGGTATCAACTTTTTGGTAATATTATCTGACTTTGGGGTGTTTAGTTTTCTCTGACCTTCTTCAATAATCCGACATTTGTTAACTAGGGTAGAAATCCTAATCTCCAAATGTGCAACCGCCACATTAAGTTCCGCCTTCAACCACGACTCGTATTTAATGCATTTCGATTACTCATCGAGTTTCCTTGGTACATTCTTGAGAACTTAATGAGTTCTTCAAATCTGGCGATGTCTTTGGGCCACATTCATATTCCCCTGGACAACTTGCATGAATTCAATGTCCTTGGCATTTCTAACTGACTCTGGAAAGTACTTTTCATAAAAATGGACCTTGAAAAGTTCCCAATCAATGTCCATGTCGGTCGTCTCGAGGAGTCTTCGAACACCCGTCCACCAGCCACCGGCATCACCTTCAAGCATATGAGTAGCGAAGGTGACCTTCTGCTCCTCCGAGCATGGGACTACAGCAAAGACCTTCTCAATATTCGAATCCATTCATCCGCAATATTTGGATTGGTGTCCCCTTGAAAAGCGGTGAGTTTGCCTTACGAAACTCCCCCAAACAGGCATGTTCAGGAATCTCATGTCCCTGATTCATATTGCCTTGACGATCCTGATCCATTCGTTCTATCATCATTCTCATGGTCCTTGCTACGTCGCGAGTGCTTGGCTGTCTCGTTGCCTTGATTATTCCTGCTGCGCTCCTAGTACATTGTCGGCGTGCCATTGGTCCCTATACACACAAAACAAAGAACACTGAGGTGATCAGGCCCAATATTCCATGCAAAGTGAGCAAGTTACCATGGCACTTTCAACATACAGTAGTCATGTATTTCTAATCCTCAAGCTCATCCTAATGATAAACATCTACCCATAGCGTTACTAACGTATTATGCTTTAGAAGCATAGCTAGTCCAATCCTCAGGCTCCATGAGAATCGAATCGCTCGATACCAAAATGTAACACTTAGTAATTAACCGGATACACCTAGGTTGAATCTGATTAATGACTAGACTTTACTCCTTGCTTTGGTTCTTTCTTCATAATTTGAAAATACTTAGTGAAATTACGAGCCATTTTTTTAAACACATAATTGAAAACATGAGCGAGTACAACGTGAGCGAGTAAGCGGGGTATAATAAGGCGTTTAAGAATATATCACATCATATCACTTAGGCTCCATCATATAACATTCATAAGCACATTATAGCATATATTTACATACAATAACCTCACTCAAAGGGTGGGTTATGTTCATACATCATTATCTTATGCAAACCCATAAAAGAAAATATACTTAAGGAAATACATGCCCCTAAACTAGATAACTCCATAAGTCGGGAAGGTTATCCTAAAACTAGGTGCATGATCACACATAAATCTACTAAGAACCTTTTATGGCCCTTTGTCCTGGAAATGGGGAATAAATCCGATCCATGATGAGCTCCACGGGGGCGGGACACGAGATGCACCAGGTGGAGTCGCATGGGCGGCCTTCTCGCTAACCTCGGCTGAACAATTGTTTCCTCACTACCCTCTCTTACGTGTGGGAGTAGGAGCGAGCTCTCGGAGAATATACATGAGTAGGAGTGTCCTCTGAAGGATCGGTTTCAGAATATCTCGTCTCGGGAACATACTACGGAAATCCATGGACAGCAGATGAAGCGGGATAAGAACGTAACATCCTTTCATCAAGTGGGCGTGCATGTTCGAAAACCATTTCATCGCCATAGGGAGAAGTAGGAGAAAATCGATAACTAGGGACAGGATGTGCAAATGGGCGACCTATGTAAATAAAAACACGACTCACGCACCTCCCTTCAAAATGATACGAGCGATGCACGGATCATAGTGGAATTCCCAAGTAGGGGTATCAACGAGCAGGGACGAATGTCGCCATTTGAATCTGGAGACAATGGCGGAAATAAAGAAAAGGAGTGAGAATCTTGCTAAAGAATTCTCGAGAGGGTACCTCCTTCTGTGATGTCATCATCAAAGTCCCAGGAACCTCGGGATTATTCTAAAATAGTGAGCATGCAAAGATTCATTTTAAGTTCGGACAAATACTTAACCGAGGTTCGTCAATTTTTAATCATCGTCTTATAATGCATCTTATTCTTAACATGTCATATTTACAATGAACATTTCCTTTATCATTACATCATATTCCTCATCATCATTATCAAAATAACATGCATAAAAGAACGTCATATAATATTAGCTACACATGGACACACAGTGCACATATTTCATTTCTTTAGTGCCTTTGATGACTTAAAATCTTATCATCATCATTATTTTCCTTGGGCCACCCTATACTCCACCCTTTTGGGAGTAATTTAGGTTATGAGCTCATATTTTACTAGTCGTCACTAGCATATACTTATCCCTTTTGATAAGCTAAAGTCCCGACTCTACCCTTTTGAGAGAACGGGTTAGGGGGCTAAAATCACCTTTTCACCACCTATAGTCTGATGGTTCCAAAGGATCATTTTCTTATAAGTTTAAGTCATCATTAAATCTTTGCATGTTATATCATAATACAATTCATAAACATCATAACATTTTCTCATTTATAGTCTTAAGCTAGAATAATATATATCAGCTGGAATCATGCATATGGGAGATTCCCGAGAAGAGAGGTGGGTCACAATGGACACGCTTAAATACCAAGTCTTTCCTTAGCGAGAACCTTTCCAAATTACACTTTTACAATGATACACTTTCTTTTAGCAACAAAGGTAAATTTTACATAATAAAGAACATTTCATGTACAAGCATTCTCATTATTTGCAACAGCAACTATAACATGCAAGCCAGAAAATCATTCAATGATATCAAGTACTTAATAAGCATCCAATCCTTACATAGAATTATCAATTATAGAACTAATTAGTTACTAAACCAATTATGAATCATTCTCTTAACAATAAACCATAATTATCACAACTTCAATCATATCAAATCATTATCACACATTGATACTAAACTCAGATCAGTGGCGAATCATGAACCTCATGCAATTACATAGAATCATATTTTAAGTGCATATAAAATACTAGTTCCAGTAAAATCCTTGCAAAGCCTTAAAACTCATTTAGAAACTAGTTCTTTTGTCAAATTTGGGAGGATCTTCACAATTAAAATTCTCACTTAAGATAAAAGGAGTAAGTCTTGAGCTTTAGAGATTTAGGTGACATCTTAGAATTATAAACATGCTATGCAACCTTATTTTAATCTTATCTTTATAAGGTGATAGCTTGGAATTATAAACATGATATGCAATTCCATTTCTTTATCTTTAAGATTTAAGGTGATGACTTAAAAATTAAACATGATGCAAGAACTTGAAATATAAACATGATACAAGTAAGCTGGAGGCGGTAATCCGCACAGGACGTAGAGGGGAGAAGAAAATATTAAGAAACCGGGCGGTAGTCCGCACAGACCGATAGAGAGGAGAAGAGAATATTAAGAAACCGGAGCGGCGGTAGTCCATACAGGACGATAGAGGGAGAAGAGAATATTATTATTACATCTTTTTAAGCTCCAATCTCAAGACTTTTTAAAGAATAAATTCTTTAACTCCAATAATCATATTTCTTTGCTTGTGATACATGGGCAAGTCTTTGAGCTCTAGGATCTTTAGGTGATGGCATAAAATAAACATGCCATGCGTTGATTCTTTTAGCCATTATAAAATATAGTGAGAGCATAAATTAAATATGAGATGCAACCTCTTTATTATCTTGAAAGATTAAGTGATGACTTGAAACATAAACATGAGATACAAGCTTGGAATTTAAACATGAGAAATGCAAGTTCATTTATTCATTCTTGAAAATTTAGTGATGACATAGAAGGTAAACATGGTTATGCAAAGCATAAACTTAATCATGGATGCAAATTCATTTTGTTTCTTTACTAGAGCTCCTTCAAGACTTTAAAAGAATTATAAATTCAACCCAATACATATCTTAACAAGAAATAAAACATAAAAGGAAAAATACATCTTTCAAGTTCTAAACTAAAAATCTTTGTTTTAGCATCATAAAGCATTATTCTTTAAAGTTTTGCATCAAGTGGAATTTTCAAGCTTTAGAGGCCTAACTTTTGATGGATTTACAACCCACCCTCAAGGTCCTCATCATCAAGCCATCATCTTAGTTCCACCTAGGCCATATGGTTGAATTGGTTAAAGAAAAATTGAAGAGGAAAGCCAAAATGAAAAGCTAAAGCAAGTTCATAATTTCATCATTTTGAGCTAAAAACACAACTCCTCAAAGCATAGAAATAAATTTAGAAACTACTCCCTACCTAATCTGAGTTGAAGAAGAGGAAGAGAACTTGGTTTCTTGAAGTGAAATGAAACAAAATCTCTTTGAAAAATTGAAGAAAGAATTCAGCCAAAGAGGAGGAAGAAAGAAAGTTTTTGGTGCTCCTAAAAACTAGTTATGAACCAAGCATTCCAAGACCACTCAAGCAAGCCTATTTATAGAAGATTTTGAGGCTTCTAATTGGCCAAAATGATGAGGTAGTGGACGGAATTTTGCAGGAGAAATAAGGGAGGAAAAATCATTTTAGACAAAGTTGTATGAAATTAAGGAATTATGTCTCATATGGTGACATTTTGGCATTTTGTTTTAGTGCAACTTTTGGCAATAATTCAGCTGCATAATGGCATCAATAATTCCGTCCATTACAGCCCAAAGAAGTGAAATTTGTGTGTTCCATGCATTATTTAGGTGTAGGCAAGGTATTCATGTAATTTAGAGAATTTACGGTTAAGGGTTTAAGTGAATTAGTAAGCAATTTGGGTGTTTTTGAGCAATTTTGGGTTCTAATCAATCTAAATACATAATTTTGACTCTAGATTAATATTTAGAATTTAATAAGCTTTAATTTGAGCCTAATATTGCTTAGGTTTTGATTATCTGAATCAAAAATCCCGAAATTCAAAATCGCCCAAAAATAGGGCAAAATCGTACTTTCACTTAAAAATTGCCCGAGGCCACCCGAGCTTAACCAATGGTTAATCATGGCTTAAAAACACATTTTAAAACATTTTAGTGAGGTTCGGGCTCCGTCGGCACGCACATCGGAGTTAAAGCATTGCAGGCGTTTTGGTCATTTCGCGTCGAACTCAAAATTGAGATCCTTCTGCTCTATTAACACACATAACACAAACAATCCCTTATTATCCTCAAAATATCCCCTTGAGAATAGGTGGGGCCCACGATCCTCATTTTCTGAGTAAAATAACTTCAGGGGCATTTTGGTCATTTTATACGTACAGAAATTCGGGATTTGCGACTCTCGCATGAATCGTTCCTAACCTCTCTTCTAATGTTATATTCCTTTATTGAGGATTGTTCGGCCTCAAATCTTATGTAATAATTACCTACGATAATTCGGTAATTGAGTAATTTCTAATGACAGTAAAAATTACAGTAAAAATTGGGGCGTTACATCGGGACTTTAGCTTATCAAAAGGGATAAGTATATGCTAGTGACGACTAGTAAAGTATGAGCTCATAACTTAAATTACTCCCAAAAGGGTGGAGTATAGGGTGGCCTAAGGAAAATAATGATGATGATAAGATTTTAAGTCACCTAAGGCACTAAAGAAATGAAATATGTGCATTATGTCCACGTGTAGCTAATATTATATGACATTCTTTTATGCATGTTATTTGATAATGATGATGAGCAATATGATGTAATGATAAAGGAAAAGTTCATTGTAAATATGACATGTTAAGATTATGATGCATTATAAGACGCATGATTAAAAATTGACGAACCTCGGTTAAGTATTTGTCCGAATTTAAAATGAATCTTTGCATGCTCACTATTTTAGAATAATCCCGAGGTTCCTGGGGACTTTGATGATGACACTGTAGAAGGAGGTACCCTACTGAGAATTCTTTAAGCAAGATTCTCACTCCCTTTTCTTTATTTCCGTCATTGTCTCCAGATTGAGATGGCGACATTCGTCTGTTCGTTGATACCCTACTTGGGAATTTCATTATGATCGGTGCATCGCTCGTATCATTTTGAGGAGGTCTTGTGATTCGTGTTTTTATTTACATAGGTCATCCCTTTGCACATCCTCTCCCTAGTTATCGATTTTCTGCTACTACTCCCTATGGCGATGAAATGGTTTCGAACATGCACGTCCACTTGATGAAAGGATGTTACGTTCTTATCCCGCTTCATCTGCTGTCCACGGATTTCAGAGTATGTTCGAGGCGAGATATTCTCAAACTGATCCTTCAGAGACACTCCTACTCATGTATATTCTGAGAGCTCTGCTCCTACTCCCACGTGTAAGAGAGGGTAGTGAGGAAGCAGTTCTTCAGCCAAGCTTAGCTAGAAGGCCGTCCATGCGGCCCCAGCCTGGTGCATCTCGTGTGTCCCGTCCCGAGGGAGCTCATCAATGGATCAGATTTATTCCCCCATTTCTAGGACAAAGGTGGCCATAGAGGGTTCTTAGTAGACTTATGTGTGATCATGCACCCTAGTTTTAGGATAACCTTCGGCTTATAGAGTTATCTAGTTTAGGGGCATGTATTTCCTTATGTATATTTTCTTTTATGGGTTTGCATAAGACAATGATGTATGAACATAACCCACCCTTTGAGTGAGGTTATTGTATGTAAATATATGCTATAATGTGTTTATGGATGTTATATGATGGAGCCAAAGTGATATGATGTGATATATTCTTAAACGTCTTATTATACTCCACTTACTCGTTCACGTTGTACTCGCCTCACGTTTTCAATTATGTTTTTTAAAAAAAAATGGCTAAATAATTTCACTAAGTATTTTCAAATTATGAAGAAGGAACCAAAGTAAGGAGTAAAGTCTAGTCATTAATCAGATTCAACCTAGGTGTATTTGGTTAATAACTAGGGTGTTACATTTTGGTATCGAGCGATTCGATTCTCATGGAGCACGAGGATTGGACTAGCTATGCTTCTAAAGCATAACACGTTAGTGACGTCATGTGTAGATGTTTATCATTAGGATGAGCCTAAGGATTAGAAATACATGACTCTTTGTATGTTGAAAGTGCCATGGTAACTTGCTCACTTTGCATGGAATATTGGGCCTGATCACCTCGGTGTTCTTTGTTTTTTGTGTGTATAGGGACCAATGGCACGTCGACAACAGACTAGGAGCGCAGCACAGAATAATCAAGACAACGAGACAGCCGAAGCACTCCGCGATGTAGCAAGGACCATGAGAATGATGATGGAACGAATGGATCAGGATCGTCAAGCCAATATGAATCAAGGACATGAAACTCCTGAACATGCCCGTTTCGGAGAGTTTCGTAAGGCAAACCCACCAGTTTTCAAGGGGACCCTGAATCCAAATATTGCAGATGAATGGATTCGAATATTGAGAAGGTCTTTGCTGTAGTCCCATGCTCGGAGGAGCAAAAGGTCACCTTCGCTACTCATATGCTTGAGGGTGATGCCAGTTTCTGGTGGAGAGGTGTTCGAAGACTCCTGGAGTTGCCTGACATGGACATTGATTGGGAACTATTCAAGGTCCATTTTTATGAAAAGTACTTTCCAGAGTCAGTTAGAAATGCCAAGGACATTGAATTCATGCAACTTGTCCAGGGAAATATGAATGTGGCCCAAGACATCGCGATTTGAAGAACTCATTAAGTTCTCAAGAATGTACCAAGGAAATCTGATGAGTCTGGAAATGCATTAAATACGAGTCGTGGTTGAAGGCGGAACTTAATGTGGCGATTGCACATTTGGAGATTATTTCTCTACCCTAGTTAACAAATGTCGGATTATTGAAGAAGGTCAGAGAAAACTAAACACCCTAAAATCAGATAATATTACCAAAAAGTTGACACCTCAAGGTCAGCAGTTCAAAAGGCAGAATCGACCTCCATTTCCCCCTCAATCAAGACCACAAGGGCCACAAAGAAATTTTCAACAAGGAAGGCCAAACAACAACAACCGCTATAATAACAATCGCTACAACAATAACCGCAGTAACAATCGCAACAACAACAATAACAACAATAAAGGGAAAGCACCACAAAGAGGTCCAACAGTACCTCCACAGTTTGTGCCATCCATGGAGTGTCCCAAGTGTGGTAAGAATCATGGGAGCATGCCATGTCGAGCCGGAACAAACGTGTGCTATCGGTGTGGAAAACCAGGTCATTACTCCCGAGAATGCGGAAAGGAACCCGCCAACCCCAATCCCAAGCCGCAATACCAGGGAAGGGTATTTCATTAATCTTTGAAGAAACAACGAAGTCACGAAATCTCGTGGAAGGTAAGGGTAATATGCATGGTAAAGACTTAATTGTACTATATGATTAAGCGCTTCTCATTCTTTTATCTCCCATTCATGTGTTAAAAGCCTTAATTTACCTATGGTGAGCTTCCTTTTGACCTTATTGTTTCTACCCCGACTGGAAAACCCGTTAGGACTTGTAAATGTTGTTTAGATTGTAGTTTTATTATAGATAATAGATCCTTTGTTTTAGATCTTATTTGCTTACCTATCTTGAGGTTTAGATGTGATTCTTGGGATGGATTGGGTTGAGGCCAACCGTGTCTTTGTTAAGCTGTTATGAAAACCATCACTTTTCTTCCTATTCCTATTGAACCTAAGAAACCCATAAGTCTTTACATAGCTGCTTGTGGAAATGGACTATGGTAAGGGTGAGAGTAAAGGATACATTTTCTTAGCCGCTAGTGATGTAGACTTTGAGCAACGTATCGATGAGATACCAATAGTAAGAAATTATCCCGAAGTATTTCCGGATGAGATACCGAGTTTCCCCCAAGAGAGATAGAATTTTCCATAGAGTTGCTTAGTGCGGGACCTATATCCATAGCCCCATACAGGATGTCCCCATTAGAATTGACCGAGTTAAAAACTCAATTGGAAGATTTATTGGAGAAAAAGTTTGTTAGGCCTAGTGCATCACCTTGGGGAGCCCCTGTGTTGTTTGTAAAGAAAAAGGATGGGAGTATGAGGATGTGTGTAGATTATAGGCGATTGAATAAAGTAGTGATGAAAAACAAGTATCCTCTGCCTAGGATCGATGATTTGATGGACCAACTGAAAGGTGCGGTAGTGTTTTCTAAGATAGATTTGAGGTCAGGCTACCATCAAATTAGAGTGAGAGATGAAGACATACCAAGCGGCCTTTACTTTCGATACGGCCATTTTGAGTTTGCAGTAATGTCCTTTGGGTTAACCAATGCTCCAGCTATTTTTATGGATTACATGAATAGGATCTTTCGGCCCTATTTAGATCAGTTTGTAGTTGTCTTTATAGATGACATTCTCATATATTCTAAGACCCATGAAGAGCATGAATGCCACCTAACCATAGTACTAGAGATCTTGAAGGAAAAGAAACTATATGCCAAGATTTCCAAGTGTGAGTTTTGGTTGGATAAGGTGCAATTTTAAGGGCATGTAGTATCTAAGAAAGGAATTGCTGTAGATCCTAGTAAGGTAGAAGCGATAGTAAGCTGGAAAGACCAACCACGATGGCTGAAGTAAGGAGCTTTTTGGGTTTAGCGGTTATTACCGTCGATTTATCAAGGGATTTTCCCAGATTTCCCTACCTTTGACCAAGTGACTAGGAAGAACACCCCTTTTTCATGGACCCCGGAGTGTGAAAAGAGCTTTCAAGAGTTAAAACACAAGCTAACCTCGACCCCTGTTTTAGTGTTACCCGACCCCAATGTGCCTTTCGAGGTGTATTGTGATGCTTCAAAAAAACGGTTTAGGTTGTGTATTGATGCAAGATAGGCAAGTGGTGGCCTATGCATCAAGACAACTCAAGCCACATGAGGCAAACTACCCTACCCATGATCTTGAGTTAGTCAGTCGTGTTTGCTTTAAAGATTTGGAGACACCATTTATATGGAGTTAAGTTTGAGGTGTTTTCCGATCACAAGAGTTTGAAATATCTCTTTGATCAAAAAGAGCTAAACATGAGGCAAAGGCGATGGATGGAGTTCTTGAAAGATTATGATTTTGGATTGAACTACCATCCTGGTAAAGCTAATGTAGTACGTGATGCTTTGAGTAGGAAGTCCTTACAAGTGTCTCGTTTGATGGTGAAGGAGGTTGAATTGATTGAACAATTTAGGGACTTAAACCTAGGAATGACTTTGACCACTAAGGGCATCAAAGCTTGTCATCTTAGAGTGACAAGTGAGTTCAAAGAACGGATTGTTCAAGCTCAAGGGGACGATCCTGAGTTTCAAAAAGACTTTAGAAGGCGATGAAAGCGGGGAAAGTTGATAGGTTTTACCCAAGGAATGGACGATTTATGGAGGTTTAAAGGTCGAATATGTGTACTGCTAGTGGTGACCTCCGAAAGATATTTTGGAGGAAGGCCATAAGAGTCATTTTACCCTTCATCCTGGTGCCACCAAGATGTATCAAGATTTGAAGAAGATGTTACGGTGGCCTGGAATGAAGGAAGATGTGTGCACATGGGTGAGTAAGTGCTTGGTGTGTCAAAAGGTGAAGATTGAACACCAAAAACCATCGGAATGCTGCAACCTCTGTCGATCCTGAGTGGAAGTGGGATAGTATCTCCATGGATTTTGTATTTGGATTACCAAGGACCCAAATGAATCATGATACCATATGGGTAATCGTGGATCGATTGACAAAGTCAGCCCACTTTTACCTATTAAGGTGACTTATTCCTTGGATAGGTTAGCACAATTATATATTCAGGAGATAGTGAGGTTACATGGGGTGCCGTCGGCGATAATCTCGGATCGAGATCCGCGATTTACGTCGCGATTTTGGGAGCCTTTCAAAAGGCATTTGGTTCAAAGCGTGTCTAAGCCACGACCTATCACCCCCAAACAGACGGTCAATCTGAAAGAACTATCCAAACCTTGGAGGATATGTTAAGGGCATGTGTTTTAGATCAAAGGGGAAGTTGGGATAAGTACCTGCCACTGATTGAATTTGCATATAACAACTTGATTATCATGCAAGTATCGGTATGGCACCGTATGAGGCCCTCTATGGACGGAAATGTCAATCTCCCTTATGTTGGTATGAACCGGAGAGCAAAGTTTACTCGGACTGATATTGTGAGGGAAACAACGGAACAAATCAAAGATTAGGGATAAGATTCTTCTTGCTCAAAGTCGACAGAAAAACTATGCGGACAAGCGGCGAAAACCGCTAGATTTTCAAGAAAGGGACCACGTGTTCCTAAGGATCACCCCCACCACAGGCATAGGCCGAGCAATAAAAGTAAAGAAATTGAGCCCCAGATTTCTTGGTCCGTTTGAAATCCTTACCAAAGTAGGACCTGTAGCCTACCGTATAGCCCTACCCCCGAGTCTATCCAACCTTCATGATGTTTTCCATGTCTCTCAGTTAAGAAAGTATCAATCTGACCCGAGTCATGTACTAGAGCCAGAACATGTACAATTAAGAGATAACCTGACATTTAACTTACTACCCACGAGAATCGTCGACCGAGGAGTTAAGCAGCTAAGGAACAAGGTTGTACCCCTGGTCAAAGTAGCATGGGGACAGGGTGAAACCGAAGAACTTACATGGGAACTGGAATCGAACATGAAAGCACAATACCCCGAGTTGTTCTCAGGTAACGAATTTCCGGGGCGAAATTCTTTGTAAGGAGGGGAGTAATGTAACGCCCCAATTTTTTTTACTGTAATTTTTACTGTCATTGGAAATTACTGAATTACCATAGGTAATTATTACATAAGATTTGAGGCCGAACAATCCTTAATAAAGGAATATAACATTAGAAGATAGGTTAGGAGCGATTCATGCGAGAGTCGCAAATCCCGAATTTCTGTACGTGTAAAATGACCAAAATGTCCCTGAAGTTATTTTACTCAGAAAATGAGGATTGTGGGCCCCACATATTCTCAAGGGGATGTTTTGAGAATAATAAGGGATTATTTGTGTTATGTGTGTTAATAGAGCAGAAGAATCTCAATTTTGAGTTCCGACGCGCGAAATGACCAAAACGCCCCTGCAGGTGTTTTAACTCCGATGTGCGTGCCAGTGAGCCCGAACCTCACTAAAATGTTTTAAAATGTTTTTAAGCCATGATTAACCATTGGTTAAGCTCGGGTGGCCTCAGGCGATTTTTAAGTGAAAGTACGATTTTGCCCCGTTTTGGGCGATTTTGAATTTCGGGATTTTCGATTCATATACGAAACCTAAGCAATATTAGGCTCAAATTAAAGCTTATTAAATTCTAAATATTAATCTAGATTCAAAATTATGTATTTAGATTGATTAGAACCCAAAATTGCTCAAAAACACCCAAATTGCTTACTAATTCACTTAAGCCCTTAACAGTAAATTCTCTAAATTACATGAATACCTTGCCTACACCTAAATAATGCATGGAACACACAAATTTCACTTCTTTGGGCTGTAATGCACGAAATTATTGATGCCATTATGCAGCTGAATTATTTCCAAAAAGTTGCACTAAAACAAAATGCCAAAATGTCACCATATGAGACATAATTCCTTAATTTCATACAACTTTGTCTAAAATGATTTTTCCTCCATTATTACTCCTGAAAAATTCTGACAACTACCTCCTCATTTTGGCCAATTAGAAGCCTCAAAATCTTCTATAAATAGGCTTGCTTGAGTGGTCTTGGAATGGTTGGTTCATAACTAGTTTTTAGGAGCACCAGAAACTTTCTTTCTTCCTCCTCTTTGGCTGAATTCTTTCTTCAATTTTTCAAAGAGATTTTGTGTCATTTCACTTCAAGAAATCAAGTTCTCTTCCTCTCCTTCAACTCAGATTAGGTAGGGAGTAGTTTCTAAATTTATTTCTATGCTTTGAGGAGTTGTGTTTTTAGCTCAAAATGATGAAATTATGAATTTACCTTAGCTTTTCATTTTGGTTTTCCTCTTCTTTTTTTTTAACCAATTTAGGCCATATGGCCTAGGTGGAACTAAGATGATGGCTTGATGATGAGGACCTTGAGGGTGGGTTGTAAATCCATCACAAGTTAGGCCTCTAAAGCTTGAAAATTCCACTTGATGCAAAACTTTAAAGAATAATACTTTATGATGCTAAAACAATGATTTTTTTAGTTTAGAACTTGAAAGATGTATTTCCTTTTATGTTTTATTTCTTGTTAAGATATGTATTGGGTTGAATTTATAATTCTTTTAAAGTCTTGAAGGAGCTCTAGTAAAGAAACAAAATGAATTTGCATCCATGATTAAGTTTATGCTTTGCATAACCATGTTTGCCTTCTATGTCATAACTAAATTTTCAAAGAATGAATAAATGAACTTGCATTTCTCATGTTTAAATTCCAAGCTTGTATTTCATATTTATGTTTCAAGTTATCACTTAATCTTTCAAGATAATAAAGAGGTTGCATCTCATATTTAATTTATGCTCTCACTTTATTTTATAATGGCTAAAAGAATCAACGCATGACATATTTATTTTATGCCATCACCTAACGATCCTAGAGCTCAAAGACTTGCCCATGTATCACAAGCAAAGAAATATGATTATTGGAGTTAAAGAATTTATTCTTTAAAAAGTCTTGAGATTGGAGCTTAAAAAGATGTAATAATAATTCTCTTCTCCCTCTCTGGTCTGTGCGGACTACGCCGCTCCGGTTTCTTAATATTCTCTTCTCCCTCTCTGGTCTGTGCGGACTACCGCTCCAGTTTCTTAATATTCTCTTCTCCCTCTCTCTTGGTCACGTATGCGGATTACACTTGCTCGATTTCTTGTATCATGTTTATATTTCAAGTTCTTGCATCATGTTTAATTTTCAAGTCATCACCTTAAATCTTAAAGATAAAGAAATGGAATTGCATATCATGTGTATAATTCCAAGCTATCACCTTATAAAGATAAGATTAAAATAAGGTTGCATAGCATGTTTATAACTCTAAGATGTCACCTAAATCTCTAAAGCTCAAGACTTACTCCTTTTATCTTAAGTGAGAATTTTAATTGTGAAGATCCTCCCAAATTTGACAAAAGAACTAGTTTCTAAATGAGTTTTAAGGCTTTGCAAGGATTTTACTGGGAACTAGTATTTTATATGCACTTAAAATATGATTCTATGTAATTGCATGAGGTTCATGATTCGCCACTGATCTGAGTTTAGTATCAATGTGTGATAATTATGGTTTATTGTTAAGAGAATGATTCATAATTGGTTTAGTAACTAATTAGTTCCATAATTGATAATTCTATGTAAGGATTGGATGCTTATTAAGTACTTGATATCATTGAATGATTTCATCGCTTGCATGTTATAGTTCTTTGTTGCAAATAATGAGAATGCTTATACATGAAATATTCTTTATTATGTAAAATTTACCTTTGTTGCTAGAAGAAAGTGTATCATTGTAAAAGTGTAATTTGGAAAGGTTACGGCTAAGGAAAGACTTGGTATTTAAGCGTGTCCATTATGACCCACCTCTCTTTCTCGGGAATCTCCCATATGCATGATTACGATTGATATATATTATTCTAGTTTAAGACTATAAATAAGAAAATATTATGATGTTTATGAATTCTATTGTGATATAACATGCAAAGATTTAATGGTGACTTAAACTTATAAGAAAATGATCCTTTGGAACCATCGGACTATAGGTGGTGAAAAGGTGATTTTAGCCCCTAACCCGTTTCTCTCAAAAGGGTAGAGTCGGGACTTTAGCTTATCAAAGGGATAAGTATATGCTAGTGACGACTAGTAAAGTATGAGCTCATAACTTAAATTACTCCCCAAAGGGTGGAGTATAGGGTGGCCTAAGGAAAATAATGATGATGATAAGATTTTAAGTCACCTAAGGCACTAAAGAAATGAAATATGTGCATTATGTCCACGTGTAGCTAATATTATATGACATTCTTTTATGCATGTTATTTGATAATGATGATGAGCAATATGATGTAATGATAAAGGAAAAGTTCATTGTAAATATGACATGTTAAGATTATGATGCATTATAAGGCGCATGATTAAAAATTGACGAACCTCGGTTAAGTATTTGTCCGAATTTAAAATGAATCTTTGCATGCTCACTATTTTAGAATAATCCCGAGGTTCCTGGGGACTTTGATGATGACACTGTAGAAGGAGGTACCCTAGTGAGAATTCTTTAGCAAGATTGTCACACCCTTTTCTTTATTTCCGTCATTGTCTCCAGATTCAGATGGCGACATTCGTCTGTTCGTTGATACCCTACTTGGGAATTTCATTATGATCCTGCATCGCTCGTATCATTTTGAGGGAGTCTTGTGATTCGTGTTTTTATTTACATAGGTCGTCCCTTTGCACATCCTGTCCCTAGTTATCGATTTTCTCCTACTTCTCCCTATGGCGATGAAATGGTTTCGAACATGCACGTCCACTTGATGAAAGGATGTTACGTTCTTATCCCGCTTCATCTGCTGTCCACGGATTTCAGTATGTTCCCGAGGCGAGATATTCTCAAACCGATCCTTGAGGACACTCCTACTCATGTATATTCTGAGAGCTCTGCTCCTACTCCCACACGTGTAAGAGAGGGTAGTGAGGAAACGATTGTTCAGCCGAGGTTAGCAAGAAGGCCGTCCATGCGACCCCAACATGGTGCATCTCGTGTGTCCCCTCCCGAGGGAGCTCATCAGTGGATCGGATTTATTCCCCCATTTCTAGGACAGTGGCCATAGAGGGTTCTTAGTAGACTTATGTGTGATCATGCACCCTAGTTTTAGGATAACCTTCCCGGCTTATAGAGTTATCTAGTTTAGGGGCATGTATTTCCTTATGTATATTTTCTTTTATGGGTTTGCATAAGACAATGATGTATGAACATAACCCACCCTTTGAGTGAGGTTATTGTATGTAAATATATGCTATAATGTGTTTATGGATGTTATATGATGGAGCCAAAGTGATATGATGTGATATATTCTTAAACGTCTTATTATACTCCACTTACTCGTTCACGTTGTACTCGGCTCACGTTTTCAATTATGTTTTTTTTTTTAAAAAAAAAATGGCTCGTAATTTCACTAAGTATTTTCAAATTATGAAGAAGGAACCAAAGTAAGGAGTAAAGTCTAGTCATTAATCAGATTCAACCTAGGTGTATTTGGTTAATAACTAGGGTGTTACACGTGGTTTCCTTCACTACATCGAGTCCTAGCCTGCTTTGCTCTCCAGATTCATACCAACACAGAGGGGATTGACACTTCCATCCATATAAGGCTTCGTAGGGTGCCATGCTGATGCTTGCATGATAATTGTTGTTATACGCAAATTCGATCAATGGCAGATACTTATCCCAGCTTCCCCTTTGGTCTAAAACACAAGCTCTCAACATATCTTCTAGGGTTTGGATCGTTCTTTCTGACTGCCCGTCTGTTTGTGGGTGGTAAGCTCTGCTTAAGCATAACTTTGAAATGAATGCCTTTTGAAAGGCTCCCTAAATACGTGACGTAAACCGCAAATCCCTATCCGAGATTATCGTCAACGGTACACCATGTAACCTTATGATCTCTTGGATGTACAGTTGTGCCAATCTATCCAAAGAGTATGTTACTCTAATAGGCAGAAAGTAAGCCGACTTGGTTAGTCGATCCACTATCACCCATATAGCATCATGGTCAGCTTGGGTCTTAGGCAATCCCGTCACAAAATCCATAGATATACACTCCCACTTCCACTCGGGGATTGACAAGGGTTGTAACAAACCTGAAGGCTTTTGGTACTCGATCTTCACCTTTTGACATACCAAGCACTTACTAACCCAGGCGACCACAACTTTTTTCAATCCGGGCCACCAAAACATCTTTAAATCTTGATACATCTTGGTAACACCAGGATGAATGGTAAAATAGCTCTTGTGGGCCTCCTCTAAGATCTTCTCTCGAAGGTCACCATCTTGTGGCACGCAGATTCTCCCTTCAACCTCCATGTCTCATCAGAACCCCATTCAAAACCTTTTAACTTTCCTGCCTTAACTGCCTCTAGGGTTTCCCTAAACTCCTCGTTTTCTCATTGTGCTAGCATGACTCTCTGCTTAAACCCATTTGTCACGCTAAGATAACACATCTTCATGCCTTCGTTGGTGACAAACATCCCCAGATTCATATTTCTAAACTTCTCTATCAGCTCAACTTCCTTGACCATCATGTGAGATAGGTGTAACGAATTTCGGCTCAAGGCATCGGCGACTACATTAGCCTTGCCGGGGTGGTAACTTAAGCTGAAATCATAGTCCTTAAGGAACTCTATCTATCTTCTTTGCCTCATGTTTAGCTCTTTCTGATCAAAGAGTAACTTGAGACTCTTGTGATCTGAGAAAACTTCAAACCTTACACCATATAAATGGTGTCTACATCTTCAAAGCGAACACTATGGCTGCTAACTCTAGGTCATGGGTAGGGTAGTTTGCCTCATGAGGCTTGAGTTGCCTAGATGAATAAGCTACCACTTACCTATTTAGCATTAACATACAACCTACACCTTTGCCTGAAGCATCACAATATACCTCAAAGGGTACATTGGGGCTGGATAAAACCAAAACTAGGGTTGAAGTTAGCTTCTCCTTAAGCTCTTGGAAACTTTTCTCATACTCGGGATTCCATATGAATAAGGTGTTCTTCCTAGTTAGCTTGGTCAGAGGTAGGACAATCGGGGAGAAACCTTTGATAAACCTACGGTAGTAGCCTGCTAAACCCAAAAAGCTCTGTATTTCCATTACGATGGTTGGTCTATCCCAATTCATCA
Organism: Dalbergia cochinchinensis; assembly: GCA_031216125.1. NCBI lineage: Eukaryota > Viridiplantae > Streptophyta > Magnoliopsida > Fabales > Fabaceae > Dalbergia > Dalbergia cochinchinensis. Next base: position 17,683,281 of record CM062375.1, on the reverse strand, counting down.
CTGCTTACTAGGGTCAACGACTATACCCCCCTTTGACATGACATGCCCTAAAAACTTTACTTCCTTTAACCAAAATTCACACTTAGATAGCTTAGCGTACAACTTCTTCTCCTTCAAGATCTCCAAAACCATCCTTAGATGATGTTCATGTTTCTCATGGGTCTTCAAATAGATGAGTATATCATCTATGAAAACGACCACGAACTGATCTAAATAGGGTCTAAATATCCTATTCATGTAATCCATAAACACTATAGGAGTATTCGTCAACCTAAAAGACATCACCGTGAACTCAAAGTGTCCATACCGAGTTCTAAAGGCGATCTTTGGTATATCCTGATCTCTCACCCTAATCTGGTGATATCCCGACCTTAAATCAATCTTGGAAAATACCACCGCTTCTCTCAACTGGTCCATAAGATCATCAATCCTAGGCAAAGGGTACTAGTTTTTCACTGTCACATAATTCAACTGCCTATAGTCTATGCATAACCTCATACTCGCGTCCTTCTTTTTAACAAACAAAACCGGGGCTCCCTAGGGTGAAGCACTTGGTCTAATGAAATTCTTCTCTAAAAGCTCCTTAAGCTGGGTTTTCAACTCGACTAACTCCAAGGGCGACATCCAATAAGGGGCTATAGAGATTGGTCCTACTCCCGGAACTAACTCAATAAAGAACTCCACTTCTCTTTCAAGAGGGAACTCGGGTATCTCATCCGAGAACACCTTGGGATAGTCTCTTACTACTGGTATGCTACCCAAGTTTTGCTCAGAATCTACGTCACTAGTGGCTAGAAGAACGTATCCCTTAGTCCTTTTCCCACTACAATTTACCTCTACGGTATTAAGGTAAAGTTTCAAGGTTTGGCTGGTTTCGCTAAGGGGAAAAGGAAAAACAACAGTTTTGGTATCACAATCTAACATCACACGGTTGGCATGAAGCCAATCCATGCTAAGGACTACGTGTATACCTTTCATGGGCAAGCAAATTAAATCTATGACAAAGGATCTATTTTCTGCAGCGAGATGGCAGTTTAAACAACACAAACAGGTATTTACAGGATGATTTGTGGGGGTAGCGGCAATAAGATCAAAAGGAAGTTTGGAAACCTTTAAATTTAGAGACTCGACACTAGCATATAAAATGAAAGAATGTGTTGCACCAGATTCATATAGTACAATTAAAGTTCTACCATGTATTTCGCATTTACCTTCTATGAGGTCGTTGGACTTTTCCGCGTCGTTTGCATTGAGGGTGAAGACCCTCCTTTGGTGTTGTGGCTGGGTTCTGGTTTGTTGGCCTCCCATTGGTGCATTTGTTAGCGTAGTGGCCGGGCTTTTCGTACTTGAAGCAGACTCTCTGCCCAGCAATACAGGGGTGATCACTGTGCATCTTCCCACATTGAGGACATTCCGTGGCTGGTATAGGGTTGGGGAAGGCAGTGGGGGCTCCCTGAGGTGCCTTGTTCTTGGCCCCACTAGACCCTACTTGTTGATAGTTACTCCGGGGTCTGCCTGACCCTCCTTGTCGGTTGTTGTTGTTGTTTCTGGGGTTATTGTACTTGGATGGTGCTCTTTGATATTGCTTGGATTGTTGGTGAAAAGGTGTTCTTTGTTATTGTTGCTGTGGCTTGAACTGGTTGGTGTGATAGGGGTTGTAGTGATTCCACAACTGATTCTGATGTTGCGGTTTAAACCTCGAGGCTTGAGGTTCTAGCCCCATGGTACGCTCTGCCCTTGCGGCATGGAGCTTTCCTTGTCCTTCTTCCAGTATGCGGCACTTGTTGACCAGGGTAAGGAAATCCCTGATCTCCATGTGTGCCACAGCATAGTTCAGTTCTGGCTTTAATTCTACCTCGTACTTCACACACTTCCATATCTCATCGGGGTTCCTTTGGAACACTCGTGAGAACTTGATCAGCTCCTTGAATCTTGCTGTGTACTGAGTGACAGACATCCCTCCCTAGGCAGCTGCATAAATTTTATATCTCTTGCATTCCCGACAGACTTGGGGAAGTACTTCTCAGAGAAATACGTCTTGAACAGCTCCCAGTCAATAGCAGTACTGGAAACTTCCAATAGCCATCGAGTGCTGGTCCACCAGAACTCGGTGTCAGATTCCATCATATAGGCAGCAAATGTGACATTCTACTCCTTCGAATAGGTGACCACTGAATAGATCTTCTCCATGTTCTTAATCCATTCATCAGCCTTGTTGGGGTCTATGGCTCCTCTGAAGATTGGTGGGTTCGCCTTGTAAAACTCACCAAACCTAACTTGCTCGATCATCTCAGTGGTAAGAGGAGCATGTCTAGTATCTCTCTGCTAGTTCATCCTTTCAAACATACGTTCCATGGCCCTTGCCATGTCACAGATAGTGGCAGCAGTTGCGTTGTCTTGGTTATCCTCGGTCGGGGTCCTAGGCTGTCTCCTGGGTGCCATTGGTTCCTAAACACACAAAACAACAACCACTGAGATGATCAACCTCAATATTCCATGTAAGATGAGCTAGTTACCATGGCACACGTAAACAGACAGGGGTCATGCATATCTATCCTACAACTTATCTCTACTATCCAAGCACTACGTATGACATAACTATCTTACCACGCTTAGCAAGCATAGTCAGTCCAATCCTTGGGCTCCATGAGAACCGAACTGCTTTGATACCATAATGTAACATCCTAATTTTTAACCCAATACTCCTAGAACATATTTAGGTTAATCATTAGTCTATTATATCACAGTTTTCTCTTTACTTTAAAATACTTAACGAAAAATACAGGTAAATTTTTTTTTGAAATGTAAAAGCAAAGTAAGAGGTGCACAACATGATGAACGACGAGGCACATAAAGAAATAAAACACAAGATTAAATAAACATCTCATGAACGTCAAAATATAAAGCATGTAATGGCACATCATGACAAAACTAGCTGCATATATATATATAAATAATATGCCCACTCATGAAAAGTGAGACTTAGTTAGTACAACATAGGAACAGATGCATCTGAAATGAAAATACATCAGAAAGCGTAAAAGGAAACTCCCTTATCTCAAAAAGATGCACCTACACTAGATAACCCCTAAGACAAAAGTAGGCTATTCTGATCTAGTTAGAAACTCGGGCACCAGAACACATTTGCAGTCTCCTATTGCTGACCTCCCTGGAAAGGAGGAATGTATCCAATCCACCGAGCTATCTCTGCTTGGGTGGCTATACGTTGCATCGACCGGGCATGGGCTCCCCGACGGAGAATCATCCTCACTTGTCCCCCGCGCATCGGTTGTGTGACAGTAGCCACACTGCCCTCTTGAAAATCCATCGACACGGTGGAGGAGGAGTGGCCGAATGTGCATCAGCCAAGGGGGGAGGAAAATCTCTCTTTTTAATTGTGGTTTAGAGTTGTGTTTAGGTGTGTCTTTGATTAGGCTTAAGTTTAGGAATTTGTGAGAAAGTGTTTAGGTGACTAAGGATGTAATTAAGGATTTCAAGACAAGGTTAGGGAGTGCTCTTGCTTCATTAGTGAGATAAAAACTCATTTTAGTGTATAAACAATTCTAGACATAATTCTTTAATTTAAGGAATTGGAGAGAGAAAACACTATTCAAGATTCCAAAACTAGGAATCTTGAGTTTTAAAAAGAGATTTAGGTTTAATCTAAGCAATTTTAGGTTCTAATTAATTTTAATAACTTATTTTGACTCTAGATTAATTATGAAAATTAATTAATCTTCGATTAGAGCCTAATGTTGCTTAGGTTTGCTTAATTACATCATTAAGCTCAAACGGCACTATTCCAAGGGCAAAATCATAATTTTGCACAAAAACTGCACGGGACTACTGGGACTTAAACAGATACTTTTAAACACATGAAAACATCATTTTAAACCTTTGGCAAAAGTCTCGGGCTCGAATGGCACCTTTACCCGTGTAAAAATGCTATAGGGGTATTTTAGTCATTTTGACTTGAAACTGCAGAAAACAAGATTTTCGTTTCCGAAATCACTCAAGGATTATCCAATCCTTTCAAACTTTGAGTTGACCCCTCGAGGACTGCTGGGCCGACTATCCTCGAATTCTGAGCAGAAAATGACCTCAGGGGCATTTTGGTCATTTTTCTCTCAGACAGAAAATCGGGGCGTTACAGCACGTATACACATTCATTCCCAATATGATTTCAATCATGCCTCAAACTATTCCTTAAATTCACTCATATGCATTCATATATCATACTTGAACCCAATGTCATTATTTCATTAATTCAAAGCATCAATTCATTTTCAGCACAATGACAGATTTCACATATCCATAACACAAATTATTATGCATTTCAAACCATCAAATCTAAGGCTATAAAAATTATCCAAGACACTTCAATGTGTCTTCAAGATCCTCTAAAAATTTCGGAGTTAAAAGAGTTCTCTATGTATGATAAGAAAATCCAACAATTTTAGTGGTCAGAGATCACTTATACTCAGCTCAGAACCAGAAACACATAATTTTTAACAATAGCAAATGAACCCAGAAAATTTAAAATAAACATCCTGGTAAAACCTCAAGATGTTTCTAATATCCTGTAAAAATTTCAAAGGATAAGTCAATCATTTACTATGGTAACAAAATTAAACAAATTTACAGCTTTAGTTCCAATAACTCAAGCAGTATGGATACTCTTTAAGTTCATGATTTTTCTTAAGCAGTTAGAGTCTTTATCATGCTCCATGAAAATTCTCAGAGTTGCCTTGGGATGTTAGCTATTGCACTAGAAAATTCATGAACAAATCCTGCCCTATTGAAATCCGAAAATCCAGCAGCATGTGTCAAATTCTCTTTTGACAAAAACCATTTTTCACAACATCAAACCACTCTACCAAAATTAACACATCAATATCAATATGTAATCAAGCAATTCAACTAACAATATTCAGCCAAATCAGTAGGCAAATCATAAAAACAGAGTTGAATGTAAAAAAGGTTTAAAATGCCCTACTTGAATCTCCATAGCTCCTTGCCTAGAACAATCTTCTCCAAGTGTTTTTCTTCATTCAAAATCCTTCCAAACAGCCCTTAAAGCTCTCTTTGGTAGTGATGTATGATGGCTCAAAGCAGGAAAATAGTTATAGATTAAAATTCTAATCGGTTAGATTGGTAGATTATGAAGAGTAGAACAAGTTTACTGATGGAAATTAGAAGTTTTAACAACTCTAGGTTAAGGTTTTTGAGGTTGGAAATAAATTTTGGGGCTTTTGAGAAAAAGAAATGGAGGTTGTTGTTCCCCCTTCCTTGCTGTCTATGAATGCTTGCTAACTTAATGAAGAAGATGTTGTTGTGTTCGGCTAGTAAAGGAAGTTTGGATGTTGTATAATATAAATGAATGATTCTTAGAGAAAGATAGTAGAATGGATAGCTAGGATTTAATCTTGGAAGCCAAGATTAAATCTTAGCCTTACACATGGGTTGAATAGATATACATTATCTATTTATCATGATTAAATTATCTTTCGGTATCAAAAATCGCACACCGAAATTACCGAACGGGTAAAACACTGTACCCGGGTAATCAAACATTGCTCAAAAATTAATTCTAAATATAAAACCCTCATCTCTAACTATTTCTAATCTTAATCCTCTCTTTTCTCAGTTTCGAGCATCTCCTGGTCCCAAATCTAGGGTTTTGATTGTCCCAACAGGCCGATGGGGCCCGCAAGGTTACTATTCATAATTTTTTTTATAAATCCCTTGGACCATCCTCATCATTGCTAAAGGTGTCAGATTTTTGAAATTACGATTAGTAAAGCCCAAATTAATTTTTAAATAATTTTTAGAGTATTATAGCAACAATCACAAGGAAGACCATTTATAAATAAAGATGTTGTGTTCTCAAAGATATATGATTGACGCTGCACAAAGAGCAAAAATCTATGAAAATTTCTCCTTATTTTCTTGTAAAGTTCATTACATCTAGTAATCATTTCCTTTGGTTGTAAAATTCTTCTTTCTACATTCCTTCAGTGTTCAAATGTTCTTCCAAGGAAGAATATTTAGAAAGAAGTCATTCAAGTGTTTCTCATATCTTTCTTTGTAAATCTTAAAGAAACTTGAGTGTAAGTTAGTTTGAGTTGCAAATCCAAACACAAACCTTTGTATCCTCGATCTAGTAGTGATCGGTGTGAGCATAGCTTGTAGAGGCTAGTCAAAGACTACTTGCAATGTGACAATAAAGGTGCTTTACTGGTTTAGGTTTAGCTTGGAGAGGTTGGTCAAAGACTACTTGGTTCAGCTTGAAGAGGCTGGTGAATAACTGCTTAGATTATGATAGTAAATGTTGTCTACTAGTCACTGGTAAGAGCTTGGGAAGGATATTGTAAAGACTATCATTATTCTTTATCTAGTCTGAGAAAGATTTAGTGGAACTCAACTATTGTTGAAAATTGGATGTAGGCAGGTTGGCCGAACCAGTATAAATCTTCAGTGCAGTATCTTTCACTTTTCCTTCACCTTTTTTTTGTTTATAGTGTTTAGCATATTTTTTGTGTTTCTCTTGGAAAACTTTCTTTTACATATTTAGCTAACTTTATTAGTTCAAAAAGCTCACTTTCTGACGTCTCTAATGCTGCTTCTGCTACACTTCAAGCTCACAACTTGATAGTACTTTGATTAAGTTTTTCAGGATCTAAGAATGGAAATAAAAAGAGATACACAAGATTTAACCCCTCTTTTCATATGCGTTTTTACCTATAGTTTGTTCTTTTGATGCACAAGTATTATTTGACCCATGTTCCACACATTCATATGTGTCTTCATATTTTGCGTCTGGCTTTGGTTAGCAACCAGGGCTTTTGGAAAGCCCGTTTTTTATTAGTACTCCAATGGGAGAATCTTTGTGGGTTTAGTTAGGTTTTTGATCCTGCATAGTCAGTATGAATGGGGTTGACATTTCAGTTGATTTGATGATTTTAGAGATGGTTGAGTTTGATGCCATCTTAGCCATGGACCGGTTAGTCTCTTATCATGTCTTTGTGGATTGCTATTCCAAGGTAGGGAGATTTGACGTTCTTGATGGACTATCTTTCAAGTTCAAACGGGATAATTATCTTACTATGGCTAGTCTGATTTCATTTATGAGTGCCTTACACTTGATGAATAAAGGCAACCAAGCCTTTCTTATGATGGTTAAAGAGGTTGAGGCTGAAGTGCCTAGCATTGACCGAGTTCTGATGGTTAAAGAGTTCTTAGATGTGTTTCCAGATGAACTACCAAGGATGCCTCCCACGAGAAAAATAGAATTTGGCATAGATTTGGCTCCAGGAGTTCAACCCATATCTATTCCTTCTTATAGTATGTCTCCTACTGAATTACGGGAGCCAAGAGATCAGTTGCAAGATATGTTGGAGAATAGTTTCATTCGTCTGAGCACATCCCCATGGGGAGCTGTAGTGCTCTTTGTGAAGAAGAAAGATAGTTCAAAATGGTTATGTATAGATTACTAGTAGCTTAATCGATTTACTGTATGCAATAAGTACCTCCCACCGAGAATTGATTATTTATTTAACCAGCTTCAAGGAGTGTCTTATTTCTCTAAGATTGATCTTTGTTTTGGGTATCATTAGTTAAGAATTATAGAGGAGGATATTCCGAAGACTACTATCCGTACCTACTATGGGCACTAAGAATTCTTGGTGATGTCCTTTAGTTTAACAAATGCCCTAGCTACTTTTGTGGACCTAATGAACCAAGTGTTCAAACCCGTCTTGGATCACTTTGTAATTGTCTTTATCAATGATATCTTGGTGTATTCCAAGAGTATGGATGAGCATGAATATCATCTAAGAATTGCTTTGCAAACTTTGAGGGACTTCCAACTTTATGCCAAGTTCTCCAAGTATGAATCATGGCTTGATCAAGTGGCTTTTAGGATGGAATTAAAGTGGACCCAAGGAAGGTTGAAGCTATCCAACAATGGCCAAGGCCCACCTCAGTAACTGAGATTCAAAACTATTTCGGGTTGGCTAGTTACTATCGGTAATTTGTTAAGGACTTCTTTAGAATTTTCGCGCCATTAACTAAGTTAAGTCAGAAGAATGTGCAGTTCCAATGGTCAGCTGCTTGTAAAGATAGTTTTCAGATGCTGAAGGCTTGTTGAACCTTAGTACCTGTGCTTGTTTTGCCTTCTGTTTCTGGGAGTTCCCAATTTATTATGATACTTCTCGGATAGGACTTGGTTATATTTTTATGCAGCATGGTTGAGTTATTTCTTATGCCTTACGACAACTCAAAAAACATGAGCAAAACTATCCTACCCATGATCTAGAGATGGTAGCAATAGTTTTTGCTTTGAAGATTTGGAGGCATTATCTTTATGGTGAGACTTGTGAGACCTATACTGACTGCAAGATCTTAAAGTGTATATATTTCGGCAAAAGGATTTGAATCTAAGGTAGCAAAGATGGATAGAGCTTCTTAAAGACTATGACTACACCATTCTCTACTATCCTGGCAAGGCTAATGTTGTGGCAAATGCCTTAAGCAGGAAACCTGTGGGTGGCTTGGCTCATATTGCTCTTATGAGAAGGTCATTAGTAGAGGAAGTTCATCAGCTTGAGTCCAATGGTTTTCAGTTTGACTTAGGAGAGCTTAGGATACTCTTGGCTCATGTAAGAGCCTGGTCATCTCTCATAGAGCAAATTAAGGCATCTCACAATAAAGATTATAGAGTGCTTAAGTTGAAGAATAATGCCAAAAGTAGGGCAGCCTCAAAGTTTATGATAAATCAAGAAGGAGTACTTCGATTTGATAATTAATTATGTATACTTGATTTTAGGAATCTCAGAAAGACCATCTTGGAAAAAGCTCATAACTCTCGGTACTCTATACATCTTGGATCGGCTAAGATGTATCAAGATTTACGATAGTTATATTGGTGGGAAGGAATGAAAATGGATGTTGGAGACTATGTCTCATTGTTTAGTGTGTCAGCAAGTCAAGGCTGAGCATAAAAGACCAACAAGGTTGCTTCAACAATTAGAAATACTTGAATGAAAGCGGGAACGGATCACTATGGATTTTGTGACAAGCCTACCCCACATCATCCACTACTAGACATGTATCAAATAGAGATTGATTTTGTGACTAAAATAAATTGGTCACTAAAGTGATAAATCTGTGACCAAATTAGTGACAAATTGAGCCACTAGGGCGAATGAAAAGGGTTGAAAAATTCAGTTATTAAATCAGTCACTAAATGCTTGCTTGCATAAAAATCGGTCACTAATATTTCAACTAGTGACCGATTTTGTGATGGCATTAATTCATACTAGAAATCCCTGCTTGCATAAAATCAGTCTCTAAATCGGTCACTAATTGAGAATTTAGTGACTGATATTTATTTTAATAGAAATGCTTACTTGCATAAAAATCGGTCTCTAAATCAGTCATTAACCAATATTTCAATTAGTGACCAATTTTGTAGATGATACTAATTCATACAAGAAATCCTTACCTGTATAAAAATCGGTCTCTAAATCAGTGATTGATTTTGTGACTGATATTAATTCATATGAGAAATCCCTGCCTGCATAAAAATTGATCTCTAGATCAATCACTAGTGGTTCAATTAGTAACTGATTTTGTGATTGATATTAATTCATACGAGAAATCCTTGCTTGCATAAAAATTGGCACTAATATTTTAATTAGTGACCGATTTAATGAGTGATATTTATTCTTAATAGAAATGCTTATTTGCATAAAAATTGATCATTAATATTTCAATTAGGGATTGATTTTGTGACTGATATTAATTCATATGAGAAATCCTTACCTGCATAAAAATTGGTCTCTAAATCAGTCACTAATATTTTAATTAGTGACTGATTTTGTGACTGATACTAATTCATACGAGAAATCCTTGTCTGTTAAAAAATTGATCTCTAAATTGATCACTAATAGTTCAATTAGTGACCGATATTAATTCATAAGAGAAATCCTTGCCTGCATAAAAATCGATCTCTAAATCGGTTACTAGTATTTCAATTAGTGACCGATTTAGTGACTACACTTTATTCTTAATAGAAATGATTGCTTGCATAAAAATTGGTCTCAAAATCGGTCACTAATATTTTAATTAGTGACTGATTTTTTCACTGATATTAATTCATACAAAAAATCCTTACTTGCATAAAATTGTTTCTAAATCGTGTGACCGATTTAGTGATTGGTATTTATTCTTAATAGGAATGATTAGTTGCATAAAAATTAGTCTCTAAATCGGTCACTGATATTTCAATTAGTAGCACATTTTGTGACTAATATTAATTCATATGAGAAATCTTTGCTTGTATAAAAATTGATCTCTAAATTGATCACTAATATTTCAATTAGTGATTGATTTAATGACTAATTTTTATTCTTAGTAGGAATGCTTACTTTCATAAAAATTAGTCTCTAAATCCAGTACAAATATTTTAATTATGACCCATATAATGACTGATATTTTGGTCAATACTAGCTGACACATAAAGAGAAAAAAAGCCTTAAGCGTCTCATTTTTCTGCCAAATCTCCCATTTACTTTGCCTCTTCTCCACACCACCACCCATTCTCATTTTTCCCCACATTGCCACCCCTGCACACACACGTCTCCTCCTTCTTGGTATAGCAACAACGCCGCTGCCCTTCTATCAGCGACCACGGCGTGCGCAGCTCCTCCTTCTCTAGCAGGTCTCCACCGCAACGCAGCCCCCCTCTGTTGTGATCCTTCCCCCGCTAAGCCACCATGATGCAGCCCCCTCTTTTATGATCTTTTCCCCATGAAGCCATCGCGACTTAGCCCCCTCTATGTTGATCTTTTCCTCGCAAAGCCACTGCAATCCAACACCCTCTCTGTGGTTGAAACCACCGTAAAGCCACCACTAGTTCACCTTCTCTTCCCTTTTTTTGTTCTGTTCTTTTTTTTGTCTTTTCTTTTAATTTTTTCTGTTAAGTGTTTTGATAAAAAAGGTAGCCTTGCTGGAGCTAAATTAATAGACTTTATATGGTCATGGTGTTTGTTGAGTTTTTGACTTTGGTTAAAATTGATTTTTATTTCTTTTTCCTTTTTGTTATTTGTGGCTGAAGGAAGAGTTGTAGAGGACAAATTTGGAGTTGGAATCCTTCAAGGAGAATATAAAAGAAAATCAAGAGAAGATTAAGCTCAATAAGCAAGTGCCCTACCTTATTGGAAACATTGTTGAGGTCATTAACTGTTACTGCTCATAGTTATTTTCTATTGAGTAATGGCTACCATAGCTCATAGACATGATTAATTAGAGAGACTTCCTCTTTTCCCTTCTTTCCTTCTTTTTTTCTTTTGATTTTTGGTTGAGCATTTTTGTTTAGGTTTGTTGTTATAGTATTATGGCTATAGTTGAAACAAAGCGTAGTTTAATTTTGTTTAGGGTTTGGTTTTCTTTTTCATTGTGATGTAATGTTTGCTATGATTTTAGATTGGGATTTTTATTTGTTTTTGTGATGTGTTGGATTTGGTTGAGAATTTGTTTAATAGGTTGGGTATGTTTGTGTTTGTGTGTGAGTGCTGGAAGATGTGTGAAGTGATGAGGATGAGTGAATGACTAAGTTATTTTTGTTGTGTGTTTTTCAATGGGTATGGTTTCCTTAGCTTTTATGCATGTTATCCATTTTACCTAAGCTTGCGTACAATTGTAATTCTTTTCTTATTCTTTCCATTTTTTGAGAAAACACAGTGAGTGCACTTTGTACTGAGTTAAAAGGCTAATGGAGATAATAGTGGGTAAATCAAAAGTGCATGAGTAATCTGCCTAGCAACAGTGATTGTGTGAATCTTAGTTGGCAAGGTTGAGGACTCCTATAATTGGGTGATTTGTTGGTTTATAGAATCTATTGTAAAGGTTATTGTTGCTGGTTTGGATTTTGCTTGTGGGGTGACAACTATGAATTTGTCTGTGATGTGTTGGGGTCCTGGTTGGTCTGGTAATAAGGCTAATTCTACTAGTGAGCTTCCATCGAGAATGTTCTTCATGGACAATGTGTTAAGGGTAATTGTGGTTCTTGTGCTTCATATCCAAATTCTGATTTTTTGTGTCATGGTTTTGGAAGTATTTGCTATTCATGCCAGGCTGAGATTCCACTAGCAGTCCCATTGATACCACCAAGATCAACAAAAGTTCCTCATGAACAATCTTCTTTAGGTGAAGACATAAACATGAGGGTGTTTTTGGCTACTTTGATTGTTAGAGCTAGCAAAAGGTTAACTTCTGATTGGAATAACTTGATTTTAGGAATATTGTTAAGACGTATATATGTATATATATAACATCCTAATACATAAGTTTGTGCGCCACCGAACCTTGATATAAAGCTTTGCTTTATATATATATATATATATATAATTGTATATTGGTTGTGATTGCCAAAAATAGGATTGTGAAAATGTATAGATGTGTAATTGGTTAAAGTGGAAATGGATAATAAAAGGCAATTTATTATTCACATAACATCTTGCTTTGGCCAAAGTACTATTTCTATTTTACAGGTCCTAGCATTTTAGCGCTAGTCATTTTTCGGCTTCCATTAACAGGGCACGAGGACAACGTTGAGAGTCAATATCGTGCACGAGAACAATGGCGAAGGAGTTGACGATGTATAGAGGCAACAGAGTCAATCTCGTGTAGAGGCAACAATGTAGACTTTATTGTGCAGAGAATGGTATTGCAAGGGGGAATAGAGAGGTTTGACAGAGGATTTTAATATGATATTGTATACTTAATTTCAATTTATTGATTTACTGCTATAAACTTGAGATTATGAGGCCAATAATGGTTTTAGGCTTGTTTAATGAAATGGAAGCCTCTGAATATATTTTTGTTTTATTAGACACTGCCTTCTATTTTATGTTGCTATATATATCTCTGAATACAAGTTGAAAAATTGGAAGATAGAAAATGGAAAAATTATTTTATTTTCTATTTTTTATGTATTTGTGTCCAATTTAGCGACCAAAAAAATTAGTGACAGCTATAGCGACTGATTTTTGCCAAATGGAAGTTTCGCATCTGCGATTGAAAATTTAGTCACAAAATTAATGATCGATTTATTGGTCACTAATAGTTTCACGTAGCAACCAAAATATCAGTCACAAAGTTATTGACCGATTTATCAGTCGCTAATAGTACACCAAACCACCAAACAAAATTGGTCGTATGGATAGAAAAATCGATCACTAAATTGGTCACAACAATTAGTGACCGATTTTTTTTTGTCACTAATTCTTAGCCACCATGGTTTTAACTACTTTTGTTTTCAGTCGTTAAATTGGTCCCTATCGGATTTAGTGACCAATTTCATGAAATTAGTGCTCGAAAAATCGGTCATTAATCACTGATTTTTTGTAGTGATCAATGGGTTTGACTTTGTGTGGGTCATAGTGGACCGTATAACCAAATCGGCTCACTTTCTTCTAATGAAGAGCACCTATTGGACTCATCAGTATGCTCAGTTGTATATTAATGAGATTGTCAGACTCCATGGAATTCCGATTTCCATCATATCTGATTATGGGGCCCAGTTTACTACTCTGTTCTAGAGAGCTCCAAGAAGCCTTAGGAACTCGGCTTAACCTTAGAGTCGCGTTCCATCCTCAAATGGATAGGCAATCCGAGAGAACTATTTAGATCCTAGAAGATATGTTCAGGTCATGTGTATTGGACTTTGGCGAAAATTGGAGTAGTTACTATAATACCTCATGTACACGTGCTCCTAGACAAGTGTAGTGCGGCCATAGGGCCTTTTGGGACCCACTCGTATTACTAAGAAGGCCCTAGACGCATAAAAGGGCCAAGGATGCAGTTTAGGGTGCTGTTCTTGTAGAATTCTATAGAATAGCCTCATTGCAGTGAACAGGCGAGCCAGAAGGCTTGAAACGCCCCGATTTTTCTATCTGAGTGGAAAATGACCGAAATGCCCCTGAGGTCATTTTCGGCCCAGAATTCAAGGATGGCCGACCCAGCAGTCCTCGAAGGGCCAACTCAATGTTTGAAGGGGATTGAATGACCCTTGAGTGGTTCCGGAGGCAAAAGTCTCATTTTCCGCAGTTTCGAGTCAAAATGACCAAAATACCCCCATAGCGTTTTACGCAGGTAGAGGTGCCGTTTGAGCCCAGAACTTTCCCCAGAGGTTTAAAACCATGTTTTTACATGTTTCAAAACATCTTCTTAAGTCCCGGTGGTCCCGGGCAGTTTTAGTGCAAAATTATGATTTTGCCCCTAGAATAGTGTTTTTGAGCTTAATGATGTAATTAAGCAAACCTAAGCAATATTAGGCTCTAAACGAAGATTAATTAATTTCCCTAATTAATCTAGAGTCAAAATAATTTATTAAAGTTAATTAGAACCTAAAATTACTTAGATTAATCTTAAATCCCTTTTTAGAACTCAAGATTCCTAGTCTTGGAATCTTGAATAGTGTTTTCTCTCTCCAATTCCTTAAATCAAGGAATTGTGTCTAGAATTGTTTATACACTAAAATGAATTTATAACTCACTAATGATGCAAGAACACTCTCTAATTATGTCTTGACAACCTTAATTACCCATTTTCTCACCTAAACACTTTCTTACAAATTCCTAATCTTAATCCTAATCAAAGATACACCTAAACACAACTCCAAACCACAATTAAAATGCAAGAAACCCTCCTCCCTTGGCTGATGCATTTCGGCCACCTCTCCCCCATTTGACCACATGTTGATTTGTTTTCTCACTCAAAGAACCATGCTTGAGGCCATACCTTGAACCATACCTCACCATACTTTGAACCATACCTCACCATGCCTCAAGACCACATTATCTCACCTCATGGAACTCATGGGTTCCCTCCCCATCTGATGGCCGAAGCTCCTCGCCCTCCATGCACCTTCCATTTGCTTTATTTCTCTATAAATAGATGGCCTTGGGAAGCTTGCACCACTTTTAGATCATTTGCTAAGTTTAGGAACACTCAAAGCTTCTCTTTTTCTCTCAAAGTTCTAGTGTTCTTCAAGATCTTCAAAGTTCTTCAAGTTCTTCATATTCTTCTTCCATCTTCAAGATCATCACACCAAGTAGGAATTTCTTTTCATGAATGTTCTTCTTTAAAGCTTGATGTTTATGGTTTCTCTTGTTTCCTTTTTAGAATTTCTTCTCTATTCCTTTTTCTTTCTTGATTCGGCCATGAGCCCATGAGAATAGAGAAATGAGAGCTTGATGATGAGAGTTTCATGATGATGTCCATCACTTGGAAAAAACTCTAGAACTTGATCTTTGTTCTTGAGCAAAAATGTTTCTAGTTCTTCCTTTCTTGAACTCTTGAGAACTCTATTTTTTTGGTGATGTTTCATGTAACACCCCGATTTTTCTGTCCGAGGGAAATGACCAAAATGCCCCTGAGGTCATTTCCTGACCCGAACTCGAGGGTAACCAACTCGGTCATCCTCGAAGGGTCAACTCAATGTTTGAAGGGGATTGAATGGCCTTTGAATGCTTTCGGAAGCGAAAATTTCGTTTTCCGCAGTTTCGGGTCAAAATGACCAAAATACCCCTATAGCGTTTTTACGCCGGTAAAGGTGCCGTTTGAGCCCGGAACTTTCCCCAGAGGTTTAAAAACATGTTTTCATGTGTCTAGAGGTCTCTGTTCAAGCCCCGGTGGTCCCGGGCAGTTTTAGTGCAAAATTACGATTTTGCCCCTGGAATAGTGTTTTTAAGCTTAATGACGTAATTAAGCAAACCTAAGCAATATTAGGCTCTAAACGAAGATTAATTTATTTCCTTAATTAATCTAGAGTCAAAATAATTTATTAAAGTTAATTAGAACCTAAAATTGCTTAGATTAAACTTAAATCCCTTTTTAGAACTCAAGATTCCTAGTCTTGGAATCTTGAATAGTGTTTTCTCTCCATTTCCTTAAATCAAGGAAATGTGTCTAGAGTTGTTTAAACTCTAAATTGAGGATTTAACTCTCTAATGGTGCAAGACCACTCCTTAATTATGTCTAGACCACCTTAATTACCCATTTACCTTACCTAAACACCTTCTTACAAATTCCTAATCTTAAGCATAACCAAAGATACACCTAAACACAACTCTAAACCACAATTAAAATGCAAGAAACTCTCCTCCCTTGGCTGATGCATTTCGGCCAGCCCACTCCGCATTGACCACATGTTTAATTATTTTCTCACTCAAAGAACCATGCTTGAGCCATACCTTGAGCCATACCTCACCATGCTTTGAACCATACCTCACCATACCTCAAGAACACATTATCTCACCTCATGGAACTCATGGAGAGCCTCCATTCTGCACCTCATGGTCCGAAGCCATCCTCACCCATGAGCATCCTCCATTTGTTTCATTTCTCTATAAATAGAATGCCTTGAGGAGCTTGCACCACTTTTAGATCATTTGCTAAGTTTAGGAAACACTCAAAGCTTTTTCTTTTTCTCTCAAAGTCTTTGTGTTCTTCAAGTTCTTGGAGTTCTTCAAGTTCTTCATCATCTTCATCTTCTTCTTCCATCTTCAAGTTCATCACACCAAGTAGGGATTTTCTTTCATGTGTTCTTTCTTTAAAGTTCTTGTTCTAAGCTTAAAGTTCATAGTTTCTCTTGATTCTTTTTAGAACTTCTTTTCTTCCCTTTACCTTTTCATTTTCGGCCATGGGCCTTGGAGAACAAAGGAATGAGAGCTTGATGATGAGAGTTTCATGATGATGTTCATCACTTGAAACAAACTCTAGAGCTTGATTTTTGTTCTTGAGCAAAAGTGTTTCTAGATTTTTCCTTTCTTGAACTTTTGAGAACCTTAACTTTGATGTTGTTTCAAAATGGTTCTAATGACTCAATGATGAGGTCTCATGATGTTGGAGTTTGTATATCACCAAGATCATGGATTCTAGAGTTTCAAACATTTCTTTTCTTTCCTTGAAGTTTCGGCCATTACCTTTTCCTTTTTATGCTAGATGTTTGATTTTTAAATATGTTATGTTGAGTTCTAAGAACTCTAGACTTTTACCTTGTCTTGGTTTGATGAGTTTGGGTTGAGGTTTAAGTTCCTTTAAAGTCTTGTTAAGAGCTCTAGAAAGATAAAATGAACTTGCATAATTTATTTTATGCTTGCATTCATATTTACATTCTTGCTATGCATCTTTACTTGCAAGCCATCACCTAAGAACATAAAGATTAAAATGGAACTTGTATCATCACTTAACTTAATTCTCAAAGCCTTTCTATTTCGGCCTTAAAGTCGATTGTTGCTGGGCCTAGAGCACTAAAATAAAGAATTGAACTTGCATTATCACCTAATTAATTTCTCGAATGCCTATCTATTTCGGCCTTAAAGTCGATTGTTGTTGGGCCAAGAGCACTAAAATAAGGAATTGAATCTTGCATCTTTACTTTCAAGCTTGCACGTTTAAGATTATGTCAGATATTTTCTTTCGAGTTTACACGCTTTAAATTATGCCTTGCATATTTAATTCCAAGCCCTCACTTTTCGTCGAAAGCAAGATTAAAAATGAAGAGCATGAGCACGATTAGTATATGTCAGAACTTAAGAACCTAGAGCTCAAACACTTCCCCATTTCATTCCAAGTTAAACTGCAATCCAAACCACACTTTGAATGTACCTTTTTCGGCCAAGTAGTGAAGATGGACTTGCAATGAGTTTTCATCTAGCTACTAGGACCAATAGCCTATGTTTTGAGTTTTCCTTAAAGTTTGACAATTCTTTATAAGGTTATGTCGTTATAAGTTGTGATTCCAATCTCTTTCAGGGGATGGAATATGTTTTGGTCAGTGACCTAAGGCTTCACCTAGCCTCTTGATGAATTAAAATGTTTTGCAAAGAGTTTTAGAAATTCTAGATTGATTCCAAGAGAAACTAGTTAACTTATGTACCTAGAAATGTCAATTTAATTCTCTTATTGAGGCAAGATGTTTTCGGCTCTGATGTGATGAATGTGATGCTGTATGATGATGTTTTAATGTGTTGGAAGGTGTGAAAATATCATGTGATGTTGTAGAAGCAAACCTATGCATGATAGGTAAGAAACTAGCTAACTAGAAATACCGTAAAGCTAGAATTTAACATAGTTTTGACCCATTTGTTTATGGAACCAATCCAAACTGTTTTAATGGGAACATAATCAGATTTAGAATGATTAGACATGAAAAACTTGGTATCATTTGAGTTAGAATCGAATTCTAGCACCTACGGGGAAACTAGTAACTAGAAAACCGTAAAAATGCAAATGTAGAACTCTTAGAACATTTAATTTTCTGGAATCTGTCCAGCACCCTTACAACATGATAAACATGGTTAATAATTAGTCCTTAAACATAGGAATGTCTCATAATTGATTTAGATTTAATGTATAGCGCAAAGTAAGACGGAACCGAGAAAGGATCTAAAACGTAAGTTCTAGAACCCCGTAAAAACAAGTTAGAGACTCACCCTATGCTATTCAGATTTAAGTATGAACATGAGAATGAAGAATGATGTTTAATATGAGCCTTAGGGGCATAAAAATATGAGCGACGGATATTAGAGAGCTATATCTCAAGATTAAGACCCGTAAGTGTCAAAGCATAAGCTACCGTGAGGGTAAGCGTTTGAATGATGTATGATGATGCATGAAGTATGCTAATGATGATGATGTTATTCATATGAGGAATTTATGAGGTTATATGTTTATGTGGCATAAAGCAAATTTGGAAGGAAATTCGTGTAATGACCGCTCGGCGCCGAATTTCCGACAAATTTGGAAGGAAACTCGGTGTAATGTCCGTTTTGGCCGCCCAATTTCTGGCAAATTTGGGGACTTAAAGAGATTTTGAAAATTAAGGTACTAAGATGGGTTCTAGGATGGCACCGTTCGCCGAGCACCTCCATAGAACTCATGTGACATCGGTACCATTTTATACTCTTAGGTGACACCGGTTCGGCCGAGCACCCCTAAGAGATTTGCCCCCTAACCCGCACTCAGATAGTCGGGATTTATGATACGCTTATCGTTAAGTGGTAAGTAAGAACTAGTGACGACTAGTTAAGGTATGAGCTCATAACCTAGATGTATGACACGTTCTCGGTGACACCGGTTCGGCCGAGCACCCCCAGTTCGATTGTCATTTAGGGTGGCCCATGAGGAAGAAAAGTTCATGATTATGATTATGTCACTAAGTTTTGTCCCATATGAATGTTACTATTGCCACTTTATGCCACCAATGATGATGATGCTTGATGTTATGTTTTATGTATGTGCATTAGGTAGTGCCATGCATACATTTTCCATTATGTTGCATTCATGACATTAAGATCATCCTAAAATGAACGGACCTTGGCTAAAGTATATTTTTGAAGTTTAAAATGAACTAAATGCATGTTCACTCATTTCATATAATTTAACCCAAGGTTCCCGAGGACGAGATGATGACACCTAGGTAGTAGGAGGCTCTACCGAGATTCTTTAGTAAGATTCTCACTCCTCTATCTCTTTCTTTCCGTCACGCCTTCAGATGGCGACGTCAGTAGCATTCATGGACACCCCGACATGGGAGGTGCACTATGACCCGACTCACGGGTCATACCATTTTGAGGGGCGCACGTGCGGATTTTCATGTTCGTAGGACGCCTTCGCCATCCCGCACACCCATCACTTCTCCCGACCGCACCCTATGGCGACGACGAGCGGTTTTTGAGCGCGCGCAGACGCGATGACGCAGAGTACTCCGAGGCACACCGCCGCCTTAGCCATGCGAGATTATCCCGACTATGTGCCCCGGACCTATTTCACGAGACCGACCCATCCGAGGACCCGCCTACCCATCCGTATAGCGAGGACTCGCCCTCTCCACCACGGATAAGGGAGGGCGGTGAGGATACCGTGACTCACCACGGCCACGCGACGACCGGAGATGCGACCATACCGTGGGGTCACCTCGATCCCCATTCCGCCTCTTCACGTCCGAGGAGCTCGCCCGCTTTCCTGGATATCCGCCTCGTCATGAGATGGACGCCAGAGAGGTGACGATCGTCCGATGGAGTACCCGGTTAGGGGCACACACACCATTTAGATGGGGATAAACCTTCTTTTGTTTAGAGGTTATCCTATTAGATGCACTCGGGTAGGGAGTAGATTATGTTTATGTTTTAGGTTGTATTTCCTTTGTATCTTGAATTAAGTCCCACACTTATAAGTGGGCAAGTTATATATATATGAGATTATATTCAAGTGATGTTCATGATGTGCCTTATGTTATGATGATTGTGAGACGATTGTTTTACTTTGCATGGTTTACCGCTTATCGCATCACGCGGCTCTCACTTTTATTTCAAAAAAAAATTACCCGTATTTTCCGCTAAGTAATTCAAAGTTAAATGAGAACTATGAAGTAAATGTACTAATGATTAACCTAAATATGTTCTAGAGTATTGGGTTAAAAATTAGGATGTTACATTATGGTATCGTGAGCGCTGATTCTCATGGAGCCTGAGGATTGGACTGACTATGCTTTCTAAAGCGTAGTACGATAGCTATGTCATGCGTAGAGCTTAACTAGAGATAAGCTATAGGGTAGAAGTTCATGACCCTTGTCTACTTGCGTGTGCCATGGTAACTAGCCCATTTTACATGGAATATTGAGCCTGATCACCTCAGTGTTTATTGTCTCATGTGTTTAGGGACCAATGGCACCAAGGAGACAACCTAGGACCCCGACCGAGGGAGACCAAAGCGATGCCATCGCCGCTGCTCGTGACATGGCTAGAGCCATGGAACGAATGTTCGAGAGGATGAACCAACAAGGGGACACCGGACGTGCTCCCCCTACTGCCGAAATGGTCGAGCAAGCGAGGTTTGGTGAGTTTCGCAAGGCTTAACCCACCAACCTTCCGAGGAGCCATGGACCCCGACAAAGTCGATGAGTGGATCAAAAACATGGAGAAGATCTACTCCGTGGTGGCTTGCTCAGAGGAGCAAAAGGTCACCTTCGCTGCTTATATGATGGAGTCGGATGCCGAGTTCTGGTGGACTGGCACCCGAAGACTGCTAGAAGCTTCGCACGGCCAATCGGGAGCTATTCAGACCTACTTCTATGAGAAGTACTTCCTGAGTCCGTGAGGAACGCGAAAGATATTGAGTTCATGCAATCGACTCAAGGAGGTCATCGTCGCCAAGACACTAAATTCGAGGAGCCGATTAAGTTCTCAGTGGTGTTTCAAGGAAACCCCGACGAGGTGTGGAAGTGCGCCAAGTATGAGGCCTGACTAACGGCAGAGCTCAACTATGTGTCAGAGCGCACATGGAGATTAGGGACTTTCCAACCCTAGTCAACAAGTGCCGGATCATGGAAGAGGGACAGAAGAAAATCAATGCTGCAAGGGCAGCACGAAACAAGGGGCTAGCACCTCAAGCCCCAAAATTCAAGCCCCAATATCCAAACCAATCCCGAAATCACTATAATCCCTACCAGTCCAACTTCAGACCACAACAACAACAAAGAACCCCCTTCGACCAACAACCCAAGCAACCATACCGACCACAATTCCAGAACAACAACCAGAACCGCAACAACCACAACAACATCCGACAAGGAGGGTCGGCCCTCAAACAACCAAGGAGGTCAAGTGGGACTAAGAACAGACGCCTCAAGGAACCCCGCCAAGCTATCCCTATGTCCTGCGCGGAAGGATCATGGCAACCGCCCCGCGGGGCGTAATATCCGCTCGATGCGGAAAGCCTGGCCACTACGCCAAAGAATCGCACTAATGGGAGGCCAATTCCCGGCCGCAACACCAAGGGAGGGTCTTCACCTCAATGTAGACGAGGCGGACACATCCAACGGTCTCATAGAAGGTAAGCTAAATAGATGGTAGAACCTTAACTGTGCTATATGACTCTGGTGCAACACATTCTTTTATTTCATATGCTAGTGTCGAGGCTCTAAATTTGAAAACTTCCAAACTTCCTTTTGATCTTATTGTCTCTACCCCACAAATCATCCTGTGAATACTTGTTATTGTTGCCTAAATTGTCACCTCACCACAGAAAATAGATCATATGTTGTGGATTTAATTTGTTTACCCATGAAAGGTATAGGAATAGTTCTTGGCATGGATTGGCTTCACGCCAACCGTGTATTGTTAGACTGTGACACCAAAATGCCTTTCCTTCTCCCCTAGTGAAATAAGTCAACCTTTGAAACTCTATCTCAATGTCAGAGGTCCACCTGTAGTGGGAAAAAGACTAAGGGATATGTTCTCCTAGCCGCTAGCGAGGTACACTTTGAGCAATTTAGAGAATATACCTATAGTGAGAAACTATCCCGAGGTGTTTCGGAAGATATACCCGAGTTCCCTCCCGAGCGAAGTGGAGTTCTCCATTGAGTTGGTTCCTGAGCGGACCAATCTCCATCGCCCCTATAGAATGTCACCCTAGAACTAGCCGAGCTTAAACCCAACTTGAGGAACTTTTAGAGAAAAGCTTCATAAGACCTAGTGCTTCGCCATGGGGAGCCCGGTCTTGTTTGTGAAAAAGAAGGACGGGAGTATGAGGTTGTGCATAGATTATAGGCAATTGAATCGTGTGATGTGAAAAACAAATACCCTTTGCCTAGGATTGATGATCTCATGGACCAGCTTGAGAGGAGCGGTAGTGTTTTCCAAGATCGACCTAAGGTCGATACCACCAAATTAGAGTAAGAGATCAAGATATACCAAAGACCGCCTTTAGAACTCGGTATGGACACCTTGAGTTCGCGGTGATGTCTTGTGGGATGACAAATGCTCCTGCAGTGTTTATGGATTACATGAATAGGATCTTTAGACCCTATTTAGATCAATTCGTGGTCGCTTTTTATAGATGATATACTCATCTATTCAAGACCCACGAGGAGCATGAGCGTCATTTAAGGATAGTTTTGGAGATTTTGAAGGAGAAAAGCTATATGCAAAACTCTCTTAGTGTGAATTTTGGTTGGAGGAGGTCAAGTTTTTAGGGCACGTTGTGTCAAAAGGAGGTATAGCCGTTGATCCTAGTAAGGTAGAAGTCGTAATGAATTGGGATAGACCAACCACCGTAATGTAAATACTGAGCTTTTTGGGTTTAGCAAAGCTACTACCGTAGGTTTATCAAAGGATTTTCCCAGCTAGCCCTACCCTTGACCAAGCTCACTAGGAAGAATGCCCCGCTTGGAGTGGAGCCCTGAGTGTGAGAAGAGTTTCCAAGAGCTTAAGGAAAGGTTAACCACGACCCCAGCCTTAGTCTTACCTAGCCCCAATGTACCCTTCGAGGTATATTGTGATGCTTCTGCAAAGGACTAGGGTGTGTGTTGATGCAAAATAGGCAAGTGGTAGCCTATGCATCCCGACAACTCAAGCCTCACGAGGCTAACTACCCCACCCATGACCTAGAGTTAGGCTGTAGTAGTGTTTGCCTTAAAGATCTGCAGACACCATTTGTATGGTCTAAGGTTTGAGGTTTTCTCCGATCATAAGAGTCTCAAGTACCTCTTTGATCAAAAGGAGTTAAATATGAGGCAAAGAAGGTGGATGGAATTCCTCAAGGACTACGATTTCGGTTTAAGTTACCACCCAGCAAGGCTAATGTAGTCGCCGATGCCTTGAGCCGAAAGTCGTTACACTGTCCCACATGATGATCAAAGAAGTTGAGTTGATAGAGAAGTTTAGGGATATGAATCTAGGGATGTCAATGATCGATAAAGGAATAAAAATGTGCTATCTTAGTGTGACAAGTGGATTTAAGCGAGAGAATCATGTTAGCACAACGAGAGAATGAGGAGTTCAAGAGATCATAGATGTCATAAGGCGGGAAAGTTAAAAGGTTTGAAAGAGGTGAGGATTGGATATGGAGATTTGAGGGAAGGATCTGCGTACCCCAAGATGGTGACCTCCGAGAGAAGATCTTGGAGGAGGCTCACAAAAGCTATTTCACCATTCATCCCGGTGTTACCAAGATGTACCAAGACTTGAAGAAGATGTTTTGGTGGCGGAATGAAAAAGGATGTAGTCGCCTGGGTTAGTAAGTGCTTGGTATGTCGAAAGTGAAAATCGAGCACCAAAACCTTCAGGTTTGTTGCAACCCCATCAATCCCCGAATGGAAGTGGGAATGCATATCTATGGATTTCGTGACAGATTGCCTAAGACGCAAGCTGGCCATGATGCTATATGGGTGATAGTGGATCGACTAACCAAGTCGGCACACTTTCTACCTATTAGAGTGACGTACTCTTTAGATAAATTGGCTCGGTTATACATCCAAGAGATCGTAAGATTGCATGGAGTACCGTCGACGATAATCTCGGATAGAGATCCGCGGTTTACGTCGCGCTTTTGGGAGCCTTCCAAAGGCGTTTGGTTCAAAGCTATGCTTGAGCACCGCTACCACCCACAAACAGACGGACAATCTGAAAGGACGATCCAAACCCTAGAGGATATGCTAAGAGCCTGTGTGTTAGACCAAAGGGGAAGTTGGGATAGGTACTTGCCTTTCATCGAAGTTTGCGTATAACAATAGTTATCACGCAAGCATCCAGATGGCACCGCATTTGAGGCATTGTATGGAAGGAAGTGCCAATCACCTTTGTGTTGGTACGAGCCTGGGAGCAAAGTGTCTTAGGACCCGATGTAGTGAGGGAAACAACGGAACAAATCAAGAGGATCAGGGATAGGATGCTCACCGCTTCAAAGTAGACAAAAGAGCTATGCGGACAAGCGGCGCAAGCCCTTGAGTTCGAGGAGGAGAACATGTGTTCCTTAGGATTACCCCACTACAGGCATAGGAAGAGCCATGAAAGTCAAAAAGTTGAGCCCCGATTCCTTGGTCCCTTCCAAATTCTTCAAAGGATAGGAACAGTTGCCTACAAAATAGCCTTACCCCTAATCTTTCTAATCTCCATGACGCCTTTCACGCCTCTCACTAAGGAAGTATGAGTCCGACCCTAGCCACGCTTTAGAGCCAGAGCATGTTCGGTTAAGGGACGACCTAACTTTCAATCTTCCCTACGAGAATCGTGGACCGCGAGTCAAGCGGTGAGAACAAGTCCTGCTCCATTGGTAAAGGTAGCATGGGGACGCGACAAATCCAAGAGCTTACATGGGAGCTAGAGTCGAAATGCAAGACAAGTATCCCGAGCTTTTCTAAGGTAACGAATTTCGAGGGCGAAATTCTTTTAAGGAGGGGAGTAATGTAACACCCCGATTTTTCTGTCCGAGGGAAATGACCAAAATGCCCCTGAGGTCATTTCCTGACCCGAACTCGAGGGTAACCAACTCGGTCATCCTCGAAGGGTCAACTCAATGTTTGAAGGGGATTGAATGGCCTTTGAATGCTTTCGAGCGAAAATTTCGCTTTCCAGCTGGTCAAAATGACCAAAATACCCCTATAGCGCTTTTACGCGGTAAAGGTGCCGCTTGAGCCCTAACTTTCCCCAGAGGTTTAAAAACATGTTTTCATGTGTCTAGAGGTCTCTGTTCAAGCCCCGGTGGTCCCGGGCAGTTTTAGTGCAAAATTACGATTTTGCCCCTGGAATAGTGTTTTTAAGCTTAATGACGTAATTAAGCAAACCTAAGCAATATTAGGCTCTAAACGAAGATTAATTTATTTCCTTAATTAATCTAGAGTCAAAATAATTTATTAAAGTTAATTAGAACCTAAAATTGCTTAGATTAAACTTAAATCCCTTTTTAGAACTCAAGATTCCTAGTCTTGGAATCTTGAATAGTGTTTTCTCTCTCCATTTCCTTAAATCAAGGAAATGTGTCTAGAGTTGTTTAAACTCTAAATTGAGGATTTAACTCTCTAATGGTGCAAGACCACTCCTTAATTATGTCTAGACCACCTTAATTACCCATTTACCTTACCTAAACACCTTCTTACAAATTCCTAATCTTAAGCATAACCAAAGATACACCTAAACACAACTCTAAACCACAATTAAAATGCAAGAAACTCTCCTCCCTTGGCTGATGCATTTCGGCCAGCCCACTCCCCATTGACCACATGTTTAATTATTTTCTCACTCAAAGAACCATGCTTGAGCCATACCTTGAGCCATACCTCACCATGCTTTGAACCATACCTCACCATACCTCAAGAACACATTATCTCACCTCATGGAACTCATGGAGAGCCTCCATTCTGCACCTCATGGCCGAAGCCATCCTCACCCATGAGCATCCTCCATTTGTTTCATTTCTCTATAAATAGAATGCCTTGAGGAGCTTGCACCACTTTTAGATCATTTGCTAAGTTTAGGAAACACTCAAAGCTTTTCTTTTTCTCTCAAAGTCTTTGTGTTCTTCAAGTTCTTGGAGTTCTTCAAGTTCTTCATCATCTTCATCTTCTTCTTCCATCTTCAAGTTCATCACACCAAGTAGGGATTTTCTTTCATGTGTTCTTTCTTTAAAGTTCTTGTTCTAAGCTTAAAGTTCATAGTTTCTCTTGATTCTTTTTAGAACTTCTTTTCTTCCCTTTACCTTTTCATTTTCGCCATGGGCCTTGGAGAACAAAGGAATGAGAGCTTGATGATGAGAGTTTCATGATGATGTTCATCACTTGAAACAAACTCTAGAGCTTGATTTTTGTTCTTGAGCAAAAGTGTTTCTAGATTTTTCCTTTCTTGAACTTTTGAGAACCTTAACTTTGATGTTGTTTCAAAATGGTTCTAATGACTCAATGATGAGGTCTCATGATGTTGGAGTTTGTATATCACCAAGATCATGGATTCTAGAGTTTCAAACATTTCTTTTCTTTCCTTGAAGTTTCGGCCATTACCTTTTCCTTTTTATGCTAGATGTTTGATTTTTAAATATGTTATGTTGAGTTCTAAGAACTCTAGACTTTTACCTTGTCTTGGTTTGATGAGTTTGGGTTGAGGTTTAAGTTCCTTTAAAGTCTTGTTAAGAGCTCTAGAAAGATAAAATGAACTTGCATAATTTATTTTATGCTTGCATTCATATTTACATTCTTGCTATGCATCTTTACTTGCAAGCCATCACCTAAGAACATAAAGATTAAAATGGAACTTGTATCATCACTTAACTTAATTCTCAAAGCCTTTCTATTTCGGCCTTAAAGTCGATTGTTGCTGGGCCTAGAGCACTAAAATAAAGAATTGAACTTGCATTATCACCTAATTAATTTCTCGAATGCCTATCTATTTCGGCCTTAAAGTCGATTGTTGTTGGGCCAAGAGCACTAAAATAAGGAATTGAATCTTGCATCTTTACTTTCAAGCTTGCACGTTTAAGATTATGCTTCGCATATTTTCTTTCGAGTTTACACGTTTAAATTATGCCTTGCATATTTAATTTCAAGCCATCACTTTACCTTGAAAGCAAGATTAAAAATGAAGAGCATGAGCACGTTTAGTTTATGTCGTAACTTAAGAACCTAGAGCTCAAAGACTTGCCCATTTCATTCCAAGTTAAAGTTCAATGCAAACCACACTTTGAATGTCGTTTTCGCCCAAGTAGTGAAGATGGACTTGCAATGAGTTTTCATCTAGCTACTAGGACCAATAGCCTATGTTTTGAGTTTTCCTTAAAGTTTGACAATTCTTTATAAGGTTATGTCGTTATAAGTTGTGATTCCAATCTCTTTCAGGGGATGGAATATGTTTTGGTCAGTGACCTAAGGCTTCACCTAGCCTCTTGATGAATTAAAATGTTTTGCAAAGAGTTTTAGAAATTCTAGATTGATTCCAAGAGAAACTAGTTAACTTATGTACCTAGAAATGTCAATTTAATTCTCTTATTGAGGCAAGATGTTTTCGGCTCTGATGTGATGAATGTGATGCTGTATGATGATGTTTTAATGTGTTGGAAGGTGTGAAAATATCATGTGATGTTGTAGAAGCAAACCTATGCATGATAGGTAAGAAACTAGCTAACTAGAAATACCGTAAAGCTAGAATTTAACATAGTTTTGACCCATTTGTTTATGGAACCAATCCAAACTGTTTTAATGGGAACATAATCAGATTTAGAATGATTAGACATGAAAAACTTGGTATCATTTGAGTTAGAATCGAATTCTAGCACCTACGGGGAAACTAGTAACTAGAAAACCGTAAAAATGCAAATGTAGAACTCTTAGAACATTTAATTTTCTGGAATCTGTCCAGCACCCTTACAACATGATAAACATGGTTAATAATTAGTCCTTAAACATAGGAATGTCTCATAATTGATTTAGATTTAATGTATAGCGCCTCAGGCGAAGACGGAACCGAGAAAGGATCTAAAACGTAAGTTCTAGAACCCCGTAAAAACAAGTTAGAGACTCAGTCCTATGCTATTCAGATTTAAGTATGAACATGAGAATGAAGAATGATGTTTAATATGAGCCTTAGGGGCATAAAAATATGAGCGACGGATATTAGAGAGCTATATCTCAAGATTAAGACCCGTAAGGGTCAAAGCATAAGCTACCGTGAGGGTAAGCGTTTGAATGATGTATGATGATGCATGAAGTATGCTAATGATGATGATGTTATTCATATGAGGAATTTATGAGGTTATATGTTTATGTGGCATAAAGCAAATTTGGAAGGAAATTCGGTGTAATGACCGTTCAGCCGAATTTCCGACAAATTTGGAAGGAAACTTCGGTGTAATGACCGTTTGGCCGAATTTCGCAAATTTGGGGACTTAAAGAGGTTTTCAAAATTAAGGTACTAAGATGGGTTCTAGGATGACACCGTGTCGGCCGAGCACCTCCATAGAGCTCATGTGACATCGGTACCATTTTATACTCTTAGGTGACACCGGTTCGCCGAGCACCCCTAAGAGATTTGCCCCCAACCCGCACTCGAGATAGTCGGGATTTATGATACGCTTATCGTTAAGTGGTAAGTAAGAACTAGTGACGACTAGTTAAGGTATGAGCTCATAACCTAGATGTATGACACGATCTGGG
The DNA here is from genome assembly GCA_031216125.1 of Dalbergia cochinchinensis. Classification (NCBI taxonomy): domain Eukaryota; kingdom Viridiplantae; phylum Streptophyta; class Magnoliopsida; order Fabales; family Fabaceae; genus Dalbergia; species Dalbergia cochinchinensis. The sequence continues at coordinate 17,654,294 of CM062375.1, read as the reverse complement.
TGACACCGGTTCGGCCGAGCACCCCGGTTCGATTGTCTTTTAGGGTGGCCCATGAGGAAGAAAAGTTCATGATTATGATTATGTCACTAAGTTTTGTCCCATATGAATGTTACTATTGCCACTTTATGCCACCAATGATGATGATGCTTGATGTTATGTTTTATGTATGTGCATTAGGTAGTGCCATGCATACATTTTCCATTATGTTGCATTCATGACATTAAGATCATCCTAAAATGAACGGACCTTGGCTAAAGTATATTTTTGAAGTTTAAAATGAACTAAATGCATGTTCAGTCATTTCATATAATTAAACCCAAGGTTCCTGAGGACGTAGATGATGACACCTAGGTAGTAGGAGGCCCTACTGAGATTCTTTAGTAAGATTCTCACTCCTCTATCTCTTTCTTTCCGTCCACGTCCTTCAGATGGCGACGTCGTAGCATTCATGGACACCCCGACATGGGAGGTGCACTATGACCCGACTCACGGGTCATACCATTTTGAGGCGTGCGGTGCGGATTTTCATGTTCGTAGGACGCCCTTCGCCATCCCGTGCACACCCATCACTTCTCCCGATCGCACCCTATGGCGACGGCGGGTTTTTGAGCGCGGCGCGCATGACGAGAGAGTACTCGTAGGCACACCGCCGCCTTAGCCATGCGAGATTATCCCGACTATGTGCCCGGACCTATTTCACGAGACCGACCCATCCGAGGACCCGCCTACCCATCCGTATAGCGAGGACTCGCCCCTCTCCACCACGGATAAGGGAGGCGGTGAGGATACCGTGACTCACCACGACGGCTACGCTGACGACCGGAGATGCGACCATACCGTGGGGTCACCCTCGATCCCCATTCCGCCTCTTCACGTCCGAGGAGCTCGCTTGATTTCCCGGATATATGCCTCCTTCGCGAGATGGACGCCAAGAGAGGTGACGATCGTCCGATGGAGTACCCGGTTAGGGCACACACACCATTTAGATGGGGATAAACCTTCTTTTGTTTAGAGGTTATCCTATTAGATGCACTCGGGTAGGGGAGTAGATTATGTTTATGTTTTAGGTTGTATTTCCCTTGTACTGAATTAAGTCCCACACTTATAAGTGGGCAAGTTATATATATATGAGATTATATTCAGTGATGTTCATGATGTGCCTTATGTTATGATGATTGTGAGACGATTGTTTTACTTTGCATGGTTTACCGCTTATCGCATCACGCGGCTCTCACTTTTATTTCAAAAAAAAATTACCCGTATTTTCCGCTAAGTAATTCAAAGTTAAATGAGAACTATGAAGTAACAGACTAATGATTAACCTAAATATGTTCTAGAGTATTGGGTTAAAAATTAGGATGTTACATTTCAAAATGGTTTTAAGGACTCAATGATGAGGTCTCATGATGTTGGTGTTATTATATCATCAAGATCATGGACCCTAGAGTTTTAAAATGTTCCTTTTCCTTCTTGAAGTTTCGGCCACTTCCTTTTCTTCTACAAGCTAAATGTTTTAATTTTCTAAAATGTCATGTTGAGTTAACACCCTAATATTCGACCCAATACTACTAGTACGTACTTAGGCCAAAAATTAGTCATTACTTACTGTCATGGTTCTTTTTACTTAGAAAAATAGCTTAAAGAAAATACGAGCCAATTTTTTTTTCAAAACATTACTTAAAATAGAAGCCGCGTGTATCTTACCGGGTCGGTATCATAAAGTGCAGAAATATAAACATAGATGTGGCTCCGAATCATAACATCATCACAACTGAAATACTTCATATATAATATGCCTACCCTACGGGGCAGGACTCTTCAAGTACATAATAAACAGGAATACAACGAAAATACAGAATACATGGAAATGAACTAGAAAGAAACATCCCTACCCACGTGCAACCTAAGGTGGATAACCTCAACACAAAAGAGGTTTCATCCATACTATGTGTCGTGCGTGCACTAAGGGCTACCCTCCAATCTCTACAGCAGAATCACGGGTACGGGGGAACGTAGCCAATCCACGAGCAGAGCTCAGTAGGTGCAGGCATGCCTTGTGACTGAACGTGTCGTCCACGCCGGGGTCGTGGTCCAGGCACCGAAGCCCTCCGACGCTGAGTGACTGTCTCCTCGCTGCCCATCGGTCGCCGAGGCGGAGTGGGGGCAGAGCCCTCATGGTCCATGGGGGAGTCCTCTACAGGGTCCTCTTCCGAGTGCTGCGATAGTGGCACATGCTCTGGTATGTCAGCTGAACCGGCAGAGTGGGTCCGTAGGTTCCTCTCATGTCATGCTCGTGCACGCTCAAAAATCGTGGGGTCACCATAGGGGGATGTCGAGGAGAAGTGATAACTATATATTGGGTGTGCAAACAGCCGTCCCAAAAACATGAAGATGCGCATAGTACATCGGCCCTCAAAATGGAATGACCCATGCTCTGGGTCATGGTCGACCTCCCACCGGGGTGTGTCAACGAACAGCACGAACGTCGCCATCTCGCTCTGAAGACGTAATGGAAAGAAAGAGATAGAGGGAGTGAGATTCTTATTAAAGAAACTCAATAGGGTTCTCCTCCTATCCTATGTGTCATCATTTACGTCTCCAGTTATCTCGGGTTATTTATAAAACCATGGACATATATTGGTTCCATTATGAGTTTTCTAAAGTCTCAATTTCCAAGATCCGTTCCTTTTAACATATCACTTGTATTTACATAAATCATGGGAAATAAACTGTGGGACTTCAATCATATAACTTGGATCATAGAACATAAATCATATAACTTGGATCATAGAACATAAATCATATAACTTGGTACTTGGCACATGGTGACTTATCTTGGTTACTTAGGTGACATTAAAACTTTTACTTAAACTGGGGCCTCCCTAATATTTCTCCCTTTTGAGAAATCTCTAGGCTATGAGCTCATACCACACTAGTCGTCGCTAGTATCTAGACTTTTATCCCTTAGGATAAGTCAACTTCTTGACTTTAAGTATGGGTTTAAGGGGCTAGAATCACATTGTCGCCACCCTTAGTTTGGTGGTTTTAAAGGATTATATTCTCATATTTTAAGTCACCCTAAGTTTAACATGTTACTTTAAGATGCCACATAATTAATGCAAAACACATAATTACCACTTCGGCATCTCTAAGGTTCTTTTAAAGAAGTAATAACATGAGATTACAAATCATCACATAAGGGTAATAGTTCACATGGCACCACATACGTCATGAGCTAACACATCAATTCATCATTAAATGAGAGGCACATAATCATCCCTTAAGGTAGAAACCCCTAAATCGGGTAACCTCAAACTTTCAAATTATTTTCTTATACCCCAAAGGGATTGATTAACCTCATTACCATGATTTATTAAGTCCTAAAACCTAATTAATCATGGCTGGACAGCCTTGGCAGTAAGCTTGTATTAGATGAATTACAGTGTTCTAGAAGATGCATTTTAAACCCTTTCTCACATCCGACTTTTTCTATGATGCAACAATTAATACCTAAGCCAATTATGAGTCACTCTCACTGATCTAGACATCATCTAATGTGATTCTATGGATGTTAATCAATCTGGACAGAATTCATATTTTCTGTACCTATGGGGTTCTAGAATTCATGTTTCAAGCAATTAAAGTAACCAAACATGCTCTAAAATGTCTAGAACAATTAGCATATACTTGGCAAGGTATTCAAACATATTTAGACCACCCAAAACATAATTTAAGGTGCTGAAAATGATCATGGCAGAACCAAAATTGGTAAGTCATCAAATCATGTGTAAACTTCCTTTTTCATGTACATAGGTAACTAGTTTCTCTTAGAACAATTTTAGGACTTCAAAAATACCTTGGAAATCAATTTAACTTGTCAAGAACTTTCATAAAATACATAGGGCAGCAACTCTTTAAATTTACTCATGGTTGAAATTTGAAATATAAGAACATACTCAAAAATACTTTCAAATGTCACTTATGTTTAGGAAAAACTTAAAACATAAACTATAGGCTCTTGTAACTAATGAAAAACTCATCCTAGAGCTTCCATCATCACATGGCCGAATGCATTTCAAGAAGATACCTTCTTGATTTAACTTTTCTCAAGACGAAATGGGCAAGTCTTTGAGCTCTAGTCTCTTAGGTGATGGCATAAAAGTAAACGTGCTATGCATTCCATTTTATTCTTCATTAGAGAGTAAAGTGAGAGCTTCAAAGTAAACATGAAATGCAAGAACTTGAAATTAAATGTGCAAGGCTCAAAGTAAATATACAAAACTTGAAAGTAAATATGCAAGTTCCATTCTTTATTTTAGTGCTCTAGGCCTAGCAACAATCAACTTTAAGGTCGAAATAGAAAGGTTTCGAGATTATTTTAGGTGATAAGCAAGCTCTCGTTTTACATCTTTAAGTTCTTAAGTGATGACTTAAAATATAAACATGGAATGCGAAGCTTGGAATTTAAACGTGCATTATGCAAGTTCATTCCTTATCTTGGGGTTTAGTGATAGCATAGAAATAAACATGCTATGCAAAGCATAAAGTAAACGTGAATGCAAGTTACTTTTATCTTGTCTAGAGCTCTTGCAAGACTTTTAAAAAGAGCATAGTTCCAACCGAAACCTCATCCTCACAAGAAAAGGAAACTACTAGTGCTTGAATACTTAAAATGAATCATGACCTTAAAAACTTGAAGATGGCTGAATCTTCATCAAGAAGAATAAACCATTTTTGAACTCTAGGGATCAAGATCTTGATGATTCAAACACCAACATCTCAAGTCCTCATCATTGAGTATTTTACTATGCTTTAAACTTCCATCAAAACCAAACTCATGGTAAACATAAAGGAACAAAACTGAAAACATACTTGGTCTGGGAACCAAGTTCAAGCTCTAGAGTTTTGTTCATGTGACATACATCAACATGAAGCCCTCATCATCAAGCTACCATTTCTTTCTCAAGTTCCAAAGGCCTTCATGGCCGAACCCTCAAAGAAAAGAGATGGAGTTTTCAAAGGTTCAAGAGAAACACAACTATTTCTTGAGTAAAACTTGGAAATAATAAACTTTTCTTAAGAAAACTCAAGCTTTAGAGGTTGTTGAGTGACAAGCACCCTCATGACAACCTCATCATCAAGCTTTCATTTTTCTCATGGGTTTAGGCCCTCATGGCCAAAACATTAAAGGAGAAAGGAGAAGTTCAAACATTCAAGAGAAACATAACCTCATATTCAACTAAACTTGTAAAAGATGAAACTTTTCTTTGAGAAAAACTCAAGCTTTAGAGGCCTCATGTGAGATGAACTCATGGTCACCTCTAGAGAGCACTCATCATCAAGCCATCATGTTCAAGGCCTTGAGGCCGAAAATGAAAGGAAAAGAAAAGGAAGAAACCGAAAATGAAGAAGCAACATGGAGGTTCCACCTTTCATCATTTTCCAACAAGATTCAACATAGAAATGAAAAACATATTTAGAAAGGTTCCCTACCTTGTGGTTTTTTGAAAAGAAAAGGAAGAACTTGAGCTTGAAGAACTCTTGGAAGCTTGAGAGAAAACCTCAAAGTGCTCTAAACTCTAAACTTTAGTAAAATGAACAAAGGTGCTTCAAGTTCCCTAAGCTACCTATTTATAGAGAAGTAAAATGAATTGAAATGATGGTGGCCTTTTGGGGGGAAGCCACATGGGGGAGGAAATATCTTTGTTCAAAGCATGGTGTTAGTCATTCAAAGCATGGTAAAAAGTCTAGCTATGCATGTCCTAAAGTATGGCTAACAATGTAGCTTATTTCCAAACCTTTTAAATGAATAAAATCATAAAATTTTGGGCTGTAAAGGAGTGGAAAAAACCATGCATTCCATGTCAAAAAAAGAAGAAAATATTTTCTAATTTTGAATTTCCAAAGCACAGGTAAGGTGGTGTAAGACATAATGTCTTGAAAAGTTTGATTGAAAGCTTGAATGACCACAAAAACAATTCATTCTTTTTGAATTTGAATGACATAAATATTTTTAATTTAGAAATGAATTGAAAACCTTGATTGATATATGACAACTTTTCTTGGAAGAGAAAGCATTTTTGGGAAAGGAAATGTAAATAGTGAAAATACTATTCATAGTTGCTTTTTCTTTAAAGAAAGGAAAGAATTAGAATTAAGTTGCAAATTTCCCTAAGCAATTTTTGGTTCTAATTAACCTTTAATAATTATTTTAGCTTTAGATTAATTAAGAAAATTAATTAACCTTTCATTAGAGTCTAATATTGTTTAGGTTTGAGTTAAATAACTCGTTAGGCTTAAAATGCACTAAGCAGGGGTAAAATCGTAATTTTTACCAAAAGTTGCCCGGGATCTCCGGGACTTAGACCAATGTGGTTCATGCCTTAAAACATCATTTTTGATCTCCGGGACGAGTCCGGGTCGGAGTCAAAACTTAAAACGGCCTTAAATCAAGTTAGGGGTATTTTGGTCATTTGTGCATAGAAATATCAGAAATGAGGTTTTTCTGCTCCGTTGGACATTCACAATCATACAATCCCCTTCATATAACATATGAACCCTATGAGGATGGCCAAAGCCGGCCGTCCTCGTGTTTCGGGTAAAAATGACCTCAGGGGCATTTTGGTCATTTAAGAGTTTAGAGAAAAACGGGGTGTTACATCTAGACTTTACTTGATCTTGATTTGATGAGTTTGGGTTAAGGTTTAAGTTCCTTTAAAGTCTTGTTAAGAGCACTAAAATAAAGAATTGAACTTGCATTATCACCTAATTAATTTCTCGAATGCCTTTCTATTTCGGCCTTAAAGTCGATTATTGTTGGGTCAAGAGCACTAAAATAAAGAATTGAACCTTGCATAGCTTGCAAGTTTAAGTTTATGCCTCGCATATTTATTTTAAGTCATCACTTTATTTTGTAAGTAAGATTAAAAATGAAAAGCATGAGCACGTTTATTTTATGTCATAACTTAAGAACCTAGAGCTCAAAGACTTGCCCATTTTATTTCAAGTTAAAGTTTAATGTGAATGCATTCTTTTAATGCATGTTTTCGGCCAAGTAGTGATGATGGACTTGCAATGAGTTTTCATCTAGCTACAAGGACTAATAGTCTATGTTTTAAGTTTTTCTTAAAGCTTTACAAATCTTTACAATGTTATGTTATCATGAGATATGACTGTATTCCCTTTTAGAAGATGAAATATATTTTGGTCACTGACCTAAGGCTTCTCTTAGCCTCTTGATGAATTAAAATGTTTTGCAAAGAGTTTTAGAAATTCTAAATTGATTCCAAGAGAAACTAGTTAACTTATGTACCTAGAAATGTCAATTTAGTTCTCTTATTGAAGTTAGATGTTTTCGGTACTGTCATGATGAGCTTATGGCTGTATGATGATGCTTTGATGTGTTAGAATGTGTGAAATTATCACATGATGATGTAGAAACGATTCTATGCATGATAGGTAAGAAACTAGCTAACTAGAAATACCGTAAAGCTAGAATTTAACATAATTTAGACCCATTTGTTTTTGGAACTTATCCAAACTGTTTTAATGGGAACATAATCAGATTAGGATTGTTTAGACATGAAAAACTTGGTAACATTTGGACTAGAATTGAATTTTAGCACCTATAGGGAAACTAGTAACTAGAAAACCGTAAAAATGCAAATGTAGAACTCTTAGAACATTTAGTTTTCTGGATTCTATCCAGCAACATTACAACATGATAAATGTGATTTATAATTAGTTCTTAAGCATAGGAATGCCTCATAATTGATTTAGATTTAATTTATAGCGCCTTAGGCGAAGACGGAACCGAGAAAGGGTCTAAAACGTAAGTTCTAGAACCCCGTAATCATCAAGTTAGAAATTCTGCCCTATGCTTTTCAGATTTGAGTATGAACATGAGGATTATGAATGATGATTAATTGTGAGCCCTTAGGTGCATAACATATGAACGACAGATGTTAGATAACTATATCTCAAGATTAAGACCCGTAAGGAGTCAAAGCATAAGCTACCGTAAGGGTAAGCGTTTGAATGTTCTATGATGATGCATGTGTTATGAGAAGAATAATAATGTTATTCATATGAGGAATTCATGAGGATATATGTTTATGTGGCATAAAGCAAATTTGGAAGGAATTCGGCGTAATGCCTTTGTGCCGCCGAATTCCCGACAAATTTGGGGACTTAAAGAGATTTTGAAAATTAAGGTCCTAAGATGGGTTCTAGGATGACACCGGTTCAGCCGAGCACCTCATAGAACTCATGTGACATCGGTACCAATTTATACTCTTAGGTGACACCGGTTCGGCCGAGCACCCCGAAGAGAATTGCCCCCTAACCCGTACTCAGATAGTCGAGATTTATGATTTATGATACACTTATCGTTAAGTGGTAAGTAAGAACTAGTGACGACTAGTTAAGGTATGAGCTCATAACCTAGAGATGTGACACGTTCTGGGTGACACCGGTTCGGCCGAGCACCCCCAGAGCGCTTGTCATTTAGAGTGGCCCATGAGGAAGTTATGATGATTATGTCACAAAGAGAATTTATTTGCCACTTTATGCCACTACCATTATGATGTTCTATGTGTATGATGATTATTCTTGCATTTAAGTAGAGCCATGCATACATTCTTTAACATGCTTGCATCCATGTCATTAAGAATCATGCTAAAAAGAACGGACCTTGGCTAAACTATGTTTTAGAACTTAAAAATGGACTTAATGCATGCTCACTCATTTGGTATAATTAAACCCAAGGTTCCTGAGGACGTAGATGATGACACCTAGGTAGTAGGAGGCCCTACTGAGATTCTTTAGCAAGATTCTCACTCCCTCTATCTCTTTCTTTCCGTCACATCTTCAAATGGCGACGTTCGTGGTATTCGTGGACACCCCGACATGGGAGGTGCACTATGACCCGGCTCACGGGTCATACCATTTTGAGGGACAGTGCACGGTGCGGGTTTTCATGTTCGTAGGACGCCTATTCGCTCATCCCGTGCACACCCATCGCTTTTCCCCGACTGCACCCTATGGCGACGACGAGCGGGTTTTTGAGCACGCGCGTACACATAACCAGAGAGTGCTCCGCATGCACACCGCCGCCTCAGCCATGCGAGACTATCCCGATTACGTGCCCTGGACCTACTTCTCGGAGACCGACCCATCCGAGGACCCGCCTACCCATCCGTATAGCGAGAGCTCCGCCCCCTCTCCCTCAACGATGAGGGAGGGCATTGAGGATACCGTGACTCAGCCACGGCTTGCACGACGACCGGAGATGCGGCCACATCGTGGGGGTCACTCTCGATCCCCGTTCCGCCTCTTTATGCCCGAGGAGCTCACCCAGTTTCCGGGATATTTGCCTCATTCGCGAGATGGACGTCAGTAGGAGGTGACGATCGACCGATGGAGTACCCGGGTAGAGCACACACCACTTAGATGGAGATGAACCTTCTTTTGTATTAGAGGTCATCCCGTTAGTTGCACTTGGGTAGGGGAGTTGCTTTTATAGTTTCCGTTGCACTTTCTCTTGTATTTCCTTTTTAATTGTATTACTCATGTTGTACTAAATTAAGTCCCACACTTATAAGTGGGCAAGTTATATATATATATATATATATCAGATGATATTCAGTGTTTCTCATGATGTGCCATTATGTGCCCTATGCTATGACGCTATGAGATGTATGTTTTGCCCTTTACGTGTTATATCGCATCACGCGGCTCTCACTTTGTATTTCTAAAAAAAATTTACCCGCATTTTCCGCTAAGTATTTCCAAGTAAAAAAATGAGAACTATGAAGTAACAGACTAATGATTAATCTAAGTATGTTCTAGAGTATTGTGTTAAAAATCAGGATGTTACAAGGCTCACTGCAGCTAGCGGGCCTGATGTCAGCACAATGCAAAATGAAACAGTTTCACTTACTGATACCCCCACCCCTATATAAACCTTTTTAGCCTAAAACCCTACCCCAAAGCATCATTTTCTCTTCTTCTTCCTCCCCTCCACTCTCATCCTTCATCAATCTTCTTCCTCCAAGTTTTAAGGTGAGTCTGGTTGTGGATGCTTCCTTTCTCTCCTCCCTATCATGTTCTAGGTTATGGGTTGTTATAGTTTCTCTCATTGTTGTCAAGAGGGTGTGCTCCCCTAATGTTGTTAGAGTTGAGTTAGAGTTATTCCAGAGTTGATAGAGAGTATTCATGTGTCTTTGTTGCTCTATGGTAGTTATTTGTGCCATTACAAGCTTCCGAGGTCAAGTTGGTGGTGCCCCCATACACTTGGCTCCAAATAATAAGTGGGTCTAAACTCATGACATTAGTTTTTGTCAAATACAAGTATGTTTATGCACATGGTTGTTAAATATGAAAGTAGATATGAGAATATGATTTTACACATTACGTTGAAATAGCAAGAACTATGATTTTGATGATATAGCATGAAAAATATGTTTTTAGAATACCATGGGACCATGTTTAAAATGTTGTATGCTATGGAAGTATATCAATTGAGATATGATTTTAGAGATTTAAATTTTTGTGATAAGTTCAAGAAAAGGATTTACAGTGTATTTAGCAAGATGCCAAGTTGTAAAGTATGTTCATGTGAATTTATGATATTAATATGTTTTCAAGATTGAGATTTCAAACTATGTTTTATAATATTCAATTAAAGTATATATTGGAAAAATGTGAACAAGAGTATGATTTTATATTAAGACTAGAGATGTTATTGCACTTCCAGAGTTTTCAAGATATGAAATATGATGTTTGAAGTATGATATTAGAGATTTCAAGTATACAAAAAAATATGTTAGTTTAAGATATGAACTTAGAACTTTAGGTTATGGTACAAAGAAGTATGTGTAACACCCTAATATTCAACCTAACATGCCTAGGACAAGTTTAAGTTAATTATTAACTATTACTCTTTTGTTCCAGTTCTTAACTTTAAGCTCTTGAAAATACTTTAGTAAAAATACGGGTTAATTCTTTTTTGAACTTTAAAAGCAAAACCTGAGCTTCACATGCTAAATAAAACACGTCGTTTGTCTTACGTATAAAAGGGAGACTCTAGAAACACATTACAGGTATACACAAAATACAAACATCACAATATCATGAACATAATCATATCATCACACACACACACACACACACACATATATAATCTATACTGACCATTCTGCCTCATGCATCAAAATATACATATATAGTAGCATCATACCCACCAACAAAGGTTAGGCCAAGTACAATCATCTAGAATATACATGAACAATATGCAGATGGAAACTAAATACAAGCTAAAAAAAAGACCTCTCCTCCTGTAACATCCTAATTTTTAACCCAATACTCTATAACATACTTAGGTTAATCATTAGTCTATTACTTCATAGTTCTCAATTTTACTTAGAAATACTTAGCAGAAAATACGGGTAAAATTTTTTTTTGAAATACAAAGTGAGAGCCGCGTGATGCGATGTAATAGGTAACGGGCAAAACATACATCTCATAACATCATAGCATAAGGCACATAAAGGCACATCATGAGAAACACTGAATATCATCTCATATAGATATATAACTTGCCCACTTATAAGCGTGGGACTTAATTTAATACAAGGGAATACATGAAAGAAAATACAACATGAGCATAAACATAAACTACTCCCCTACCCGAGTACATCTAATGGGATAACCTCTAAACAAAAGAAGGTTTATCTCCATCTAAGTGGTGTGTGCTCTAACCCGGGCCATCCACAGCCTCCTACTGCCTACTATCCCTCGAGCGTGGCACGTAACCAGGAAACTGAGCAAGCTCCTCCGGCATGAATAGGCGGGACGGGGCTCGGAAGTGACCTCCACGGCGTGGCCTCATCTCCGGTCGTCGTGCAAGCCTCGGCTGAGTCACGGAAGGCTCGCTACCCTCCCCAAGGTCCATGGGTATGGTGGGGGAAGATCCCTCGGAGGGTACCTGGGTTGCCGAATCCTCGGAAGGATCCGTCTCCGAAAACGACGACGGACAACGGGGCACATACTGGGGGTAGTCTCGGGTGGCGGACGTGGACGGTGGGGTACGGCGAAGCCTCTCCTCTCGGGGGCGTGCGCGCTCAAACACCAGGTCATCGCCAAAAGGTGAGACGGGGGAGAAACGATGGGAATGTACAGGGGGAGTGAAGGGTCGACCCATGAACATGAATACTCTAACCGTGCATCGACCCACAAAATGGAACGACCCGTGGTCCGGGTCATGGTGCACCTCCCATGTCGGCGTGTCCACGAACACTACGAACGTCGCCATCTGAAGACGTGACGGAAAGAAAGAGATAGAGGGAGTGAGAATCTTGCTAAAGAATCTCAGTAGGGCCTCCTACTACCTAGGTGTCATCATCTACGTCCTCAGGAACCTTGGGTTTAATTATACAAAATGACTGAACATGCATTAAGTTCATTTTAAACTTTCAAAGTATACTTTAGCCAAGGTCCATTCGTTTTAGGATGATCTTAATGTCATGAATGCAACACAATAGAAGATGTATGCATGGCACTACCCAATGCACATACATAAAACATAACATCAAGCATTATCATACTTAGTGGCAAAAAGTGGCAATAGTAACGTTCATATGGGACAAACTTAGTGACATAATCATAATCATGAAACATCTCTTCCTCAAGGGCCACCCTAAAAGACAATCGAACTGGGGGTGCTCGGTCGAACCGGTGTCACCCAGAACGTGTCACATCTCTAGGTTATGAGCTCATACCTTAACTAGTCGTCACTAGTTCTTACTTACCACTTAACGATAAGCATATCATAAATCATAAATCCCGACTATCTGAGTACGAGTTAGGGGGCAATTCTCTTAGGGGTGCTCGGCTGAACCGGTGTCACCTAAGAGTATAAATTGGTACCGATGTCACATGAATTCTATGGAGGTGCTCGGCCGAACCGGTGTCATCCTAGAACCCATCTTAGTACCTTAATTTTCAAAATCTCTTTAAGTCCCCAAATTCATCGGAAATTCGGCGGCACGATGGCATTACGCCGAATTCCTTCCAAATTTGCTTTATGCCACATAAACATATATCCTCATGAATTCCTCATATGAATAACATCATCATCATTTACATAACACATGCATCATCATAGAACATTCAAACGCTTACCCTTACGGTAGCTTATGCTTTGACCCTTACGGGTCTTAATCTTGAGATATAGTTCTCTAACATCCGTCGTTCATATGTTATGCACCTACGGGCTCATAATTAATCATCATTCCTAATCCTCATGTTCATTCTCAAATCTGAAAAGCATAGGGCAGAATTTCTAACTTGTGGTTACGGGGTTCTAGAACTTATGTTTTAGACCCTTTCTTGGTTCCGTCTTCACCTAAGGCACTATAAGTTAAATCTAAATCAATTATGAGACATTCCTATGCTTAAGAACTAATTATAAATCACATTTATCATGTTGTAACGTTGCTGGACAGAACCCAGAAAACTAAATATTCTAAGAGTTCTACATTTGCATTTTTACAGTTTTCTAGTTACTAGTTTCTCTATAGGTGCTAAAATTCAATTCTAATCCAAACGTTACCAAGTTTTTCATGTCTAAACAATCCTAATATGATTATGTTCCCATTAAAACAGTTTGGATAAGTTTCAAAAACAAATGGGTCAAAACTATGTTAAATTCTAGCTTTACGGTATTTCTAGTTAGCTAGTTTCTTACTTATTATGCATAGAATCATTTCTACATCATCATATGATATTTTCACACATCAAAACATCACCATACAACATCACACTCATCATGACAGAACCGAAATCATGGAGCTTCAGCAAAAGAATTAAATTGACATTTCGAGGTACATAAGTTAACTAGTTTCTCATGGAATCAATTTAGAACTTCTAAAACTCTTCGCAAATCATTTTAATTCCTCAAGAGGCTAAGAGAAGCCTTAGGTCAGTGACCAAAATATATTTCATCTTCTAAAAGGGAATAAAGTCGGAACTCATGATAACATAACCTTGTAAAAATTTGTAAAGCTTTAAAAAAAAACTTAAAACATAGACTATTAGTCCTTGTAACTAGATGAAAACTCATTGCAAGTCCACCATCACTACTTAGCCGAAAACATGCATTCAAGGAATGCATTCACATTAAACTTTAACTTGAAATGAAATGGGCAAGTCTTTGAGCTCTAGGTTCTTAAGTTATGACATAAACTAAATGTGCTCATGCTTTTCATTTTTAATCTTGCTTACAAAATAAAGTGATGACTTAAAATAAATATGCAAGGCATAAACTTAAACGTGCAAGCTTGAAAGTAAATATGCATGGTTCAATTCTTTATTTTAATGCTCTTGGCCCAACAACAATTGACTTTAAGGCCGAAATAGATAGGCATTCGAGAGATTAATTAGGTGATAATGCAAGTTCAATTCTTTATTTTAGTGCTCTAGGCCCAACAATAATTGACTTTAAGGCCGAAATAGAAAGGCTTTGAGAGTTATATTAAGTGATGATGCAAGTTCCATTTTAATCTTTATGTTCTTTGGTGATAGCTTGAAAGTAAAGGTGCATAGCAAGAATGTAAATATAGATACAAGAATAAAAAAAATTATGCAAGTTCATTTTATCTTTCTAGAGCTCTTAACAAGACTTTAAAGGAACTTAAACCTCAACCCAAAACTCATCAAACCAAGATAAAGAAAAGTCTAGAGTTCTTAGAACTCAACATAACATTTTTAGAAGATCAAACATTTTGCATGTAAAAGAAAAGGAAATGGCCGAAACTTCAAGGAAAACAAAAGAACATTTTGAAACTCTAGAGTCCATGATGTAACGCCCCAATTTTTACTGTAATTTTTACTGTCATTAGAAATTACTCAATTACCGAATTATCGTAGGTAATTATTACATAAGATTTGAGGCCGAACAATCCTCAATAAAGGAATATAACATTAGAAGAGAGGTTAGGAACGATTCATGCGAGAGTCGCAAATCCGAATTCAGTGACGTATAAAATGACCAAAATGCCCTGGTTATTTTACTCAGAAAATGAGGATCGTGGGCCCCACCTATTCTCAAGGGGATATTTTGAGGATAATAAGGGATTGTTTGTGTTATGTGTGTTAATAGAGCAGAAGGATCTCAATTTTGAGTTCCGACGCGCGAAATGACCAAAACGCCTCAGTTGTTTAACTCCGATGCGTCTGTGGCTGACTGAGCCGAACCTCACTAAAATGTTTTAAAATGTGTTTTTAAGCCATGATTAACCATTGGTTAAGCTCGGGTGGCCTCGGCAATTTTTAAGTGAAAGTACGATTTTGCCCTATTTTTGGGCGGGCTTTATAATTTCGGGATTTTTGATTCAGATATCAAAACCTAAGCAATATTAGGCTCAAATTAAAGCTTATTAAATTCTAAATATTAATCTAGAGTCAAAATTATGTATTTAGATTGATTAGAACCCAAAATTGCTCAAAAACACCCAAATTGCTTACTAATTCACTTAAACCCTTAACTGTAAATTCTCTAAATTACATGAATACCTTGCCTACACCTAAATAATGCATGGAACACACAAATTTCACTTCTTTGGGCTGTAATGGACGGAATTATTGATGCCATTATACAGCTGAATTATTGCCAAAAGTTGCACTAAAACAAAATGCCAAAATGTCACCATATGAGACATAATTCCTTAATTTCATACAACTTTGTCTAAAATGATTTTTTCCTCCCTTATTTCTCCTGCAAAATTCCGTCCACTACCTCATCATTTTGGCCAATTAGAAGCCTCAAAATCTTCTATAAATAGGCTTGCTTGAGTGGTCTTGGAATGCTTGGTTCATAACTAGTTTTTAGGAGCACCAAAAACTTTCTTTCTTCCTCCTCTTTGGCTGAATTCTTTCTTCAATTTTTCAAAGAGATTTTGTTTCATTTTCACTTCAAGAAACCAAGTTCTCTTCCTCTTCTTCAACTCCAGATTAGGTAGGGAGTAGTTTCTAAATTTATTTCTATGCTTTGAGGAGTTGTGTTTTTAGCTCAAAATGATGAAATTATGAACTTGCTTTAGCTTTTCATTTTGGCTTTCCTCTTCAATTTTTCTTTAACCAATTCAACCATATGGCCTAGGTGGAACTAAGATGATGGCTTGATGATGAGGACCTTGAGGGTGGGTTGTAAATCCATCACAAGTTAGGCCTCTAAAGCTTGAAAATTCCACTTGATGCAAAACTTTAAAGAATAATGCTTTATGATGCTAAAACAAAGATTTTTAGTTTAGAACTTGAAAGATGTATTTTTCCTTTTATGTTTTATTTCTTGTTAAGATATGTATTGGGTTGAATTTATAATTCTTTTAAAGTCTTGAAGGAGCTCTAGTAAAGAAACAAAATGAATTTGCATCCATGATTAAGTTTATGCTTTGCATAACCATGTTTACCTTCTATGTCATCACTAAATTTTCAAGAATGAATAAATGAACTTGCATTTCTCATGTTTAAATTCCAAGCTTGTATCTCATGTTTATGTTTCAAGTCATCACTTAATCTTTCAAGATAATAAAGAGGTTGCATCTCATATTTAATTTATGCTCTCACTATATTTTATAATGGCTAAAAGAATCAACGCATGGCATGTTTATTTTATGCCATCACCTAAAGATCCTAGAGCTCAAAGACTTGCCCATGTATCACAAGCAAAGAAATATGATTATTGGAGTTAAAGAATTTATTCTTTAAAAAGTCTTGAGATAGGAGCTTAAAAAGATGTAATAATAATATTCTCTTCTCGCTCTATCGGTCTGTCAATTGGACTACGCGCTCGGTTTCTTAATATTCTCTTCTCCTATCGGTCCTGCATGGACTTACCGCTCCGGTTTTCTTAATATTCTCTTCTCCCTCTCTGGTCACATGCGGACTCACCGCCCGGTTTCTTAATATTTTCTTCTCCCTCTGGTCCTCATGGGATTACATGCTCCAGCTTTCTTGTATCATGTTTATATTTCTCAAGTTCTTGCATCATGTTTAATTTTTAAGTCATCACCTTAAATCTTAAAGATAAAGAAATGGAATTGCATATCATGTTTATAATTCCAAGCTATCACCTTATAAAGATAAGATTAAAATAAGGTTGCATAGCATGTTTATAATTCTAAGATGTCACCTAAATCTCTAAAGCTCAAGACTTACTCCTTTTATCTTAAGTGAGAATTTTAATTGTGAAGATCCTCCCAAATTTGACAAAAGAACTAGTTTCTAAATGAGTTTTAAGGCTTTGCAAGGATTTTACGAGGAAGTAGTATTTTATATGCCCTTAAAATATGATACTATGTAATTGCATGAGGTTCATGATTCGGCCAATTAACTGAGTTTAGTATCAATGTGTGATAATGATTTGATATGATTGAAGTTGTGATAATTATGGTTTATTGTTAAGAGAATGATTCATAATTGGTTTAGTAACTAATTAGTTCTATAATTGATAATTCTATGTAAGGATTGGATGCTTATTAAGTACTTGATATCATTGAATGATTTCTGGCTTGCATGTTATAGTTGCTGTGCATAAATAATGAGAATGCTTGTACATGAAATGTTCTTTATTATGTAAAATTTACCTTTGTTGCTAAAAGAAAGTGTATCATTGTAAAAGTGTAATTTGGAAAGGTTCGGCTAAGGAAAGACTTGGTATTTAAGCGTGTCCATTGTGACCCACCTCTCTTTCCTGAGGAATCTCCCATATGCATGATTGTTGATATATATTATTCTAGCTTAAGACTATAAATGAGAAAATGTTATGATGTTTATGAATTGTATTATGATATAACATGCAAAGATTTAATGATGACTTAAACTTATAAGAAAATGATCCTTTGGAACCATCGACTATAGGTGGTGAAAAGGTGATTTTAGCCCCTAACCCGTTCTCTCAAAAGGGTAGAGTCGGGACTTTAGCTTATCAAAAAGGGATAAGTATATGCTAGTGACGACTAGTAAAATATGAGCTCATAACCTAAATTACTCCCAAAAGGGTGGAGTATAGGGTGCCCCAAGGAAAATAATGATGATGATAAGATTTTAAGTCATCAAAGGCACTAAAGAAATGAAATATGTGCACTGTGTCCATGTGTAGCTAATATTATATGACGTTCTTTTATGCATGTTATTTTGATAATGATGATGAGGAATATGATGTAATGATAAAGTGTTCATTGTAAATATGACATGTTAAGAATAAGATGCATTATAAGACGATGATTAAAAATTGACGAACCTCGGTTAAGTATTTGTCGAACTTAAAATGAATCTTTGCATGCTCACTATTTTTAGAATAATCCCGAGGTTCCCGGGACTTTGATGATGACATCAGAGAAGGAGGTACCTCACGAGAATTCTTTAGCAAGATTCTCACTCCCTTTTCTTTATTTCCGTCATTGTCTCCAGATTCAAATGGCGACATTCGTCCGTTGATACCCCTACTTGAATTCCACTATGATCCGGTGCATCGCTCAGTATCATTTTGAAGGAGGTGCTGAGTTCGTGTTTTATTTACATAGGTCGTCCATTTGCACATCCCGTCCCTAGTTATCGATTTTCTCCTACTTCTCTATGGCGATGAAATGGTTTTCGAACATGCACGTCCACTTGATGAAAGGATGTTACGTTCTTATCCCGCTTCATCTGGCCGCCCATGGATTTCAGTATGTTCCCGAGGACGAGATATTCTGAACTGATCCTTCAGAGGGACACTCTCATGTATATTCTGAGAGCTACGCTCCTACTCCTACACGTGTAAGAGAGGGTAGTGAGGAACAGGTTGTTCACCGAGGTTAGCGAGAAGGCGTCCATGCGACTGCACTGGTGCATCGTGTCCCGGCCCCTGGGAGCTCATCGATGGATCGGATTTATTCCCCCCATTTCCAGACAAAGTGGCCATAAAAAGGTTCTTAGTAGATTTATGTGTGATCATGCACCCTAGTTTTAGGATAACCTTCCTACTCTTATGGAGTTATCTAGTTTAGGGGCATGTATTTCCCCAAAGTATATTTTCTTTTATGGGTTTGCATAAGATAATGATGTATGAACATAACCCACCCTTTGAGTGAGGTTATTGTATGTAAATATATGCTATAATGTGCTTATGAATGTTATATGATGGAGCCTAAGTGATATGATGTGATATATTCTTAAACGTCTTATTATACCCCGCTTACTCGTTCACGTTGTACTCGGCTCATGTTTTCAATTATGTGTTTAAAAAAAAAAAAATGGCTCGTAATTTCACTAAGTATTTTCAAATTATGAAGAAAGAACCAAAGCAAGGAGTAAAGTCTAGTCATTAATCAGATTCAACCTAGGTGTATCTGGTTAATTACTAGGGTGTTACACATGATCTTGATAATATATTAACATCAACATCATGAGACCTCATCATTGAGTCCTTAGAACCATTTTAAAACATCATCAAAGTTAAAGATTCCAAAAGTTAGAGAAAGGAAGAACTAGAAGTATTTTTACTCAAGAACAAAGATCAAGCTCTAGAGTTTGTTTCAAGTGATGAACATCATCATGAAACTCTCATCATCAAGCTCTCATTCCTTTGTTCTCCAAGGCCTATGGCCAAAAATGAAAAGGAAAAAGGAGTAGAAGAGAAGTTCTAAAAAGAATCAAGAGAAACTATGAGCATAAAGCTAGAACAAGAACTTTAAAGAAAGAAATACTTGAAAGAAAATCCCTACTTGGTGTGATGAACTTGAAGATGGAAGAAGCAGATGAAGATGATGAAGAACTTGAAGAACTTGAAGAACACTAGAACTTTGAGAGAAAAAGAAAAGCTTTGAATGTTCCTAAACTTAGCAAATGATCTAAAAGTGGTACAAGCTTCCCAAGGCCATCTATTTATAGAGAAATGAAGCAAATGGAGGGTGTGAATGGGCTGATGAGTTTCGGCCATTGTGTGCAGAATTGGGGAGAAAAATATCTCTTACAAAGGCATGGTGAGTTATGGGTTCAAGCATGGTGAGGTATGGTTCAAGGCATGGCTCAAGCATGGTTCTTTGAGTGAGAAACAAATCAACATGTCAAATGGGGGTGAGAATTTTGGCCATGTGCATCAGATTTGGGGGAGGATTAGTTTGCATTTTAATTGTGGTTTAGAGTTGTGTTTAGGTGTATCTTTGATTATGCTTAAGATTAGAAATTTGTAAGAAAGTGTTTAGGTAAGGAAAATGGATAATTAGGGTGGTCTAGACATAATTAAGGAGTGGTCTTGCACCATTAGTGAGTTATAAATTCATTTTAGTGTTTAAACAATTCTAGACACAATTCCTTAATTTAAGGAATTGGAGAGAGAAAACACTATTCAAGATTCCAAGACTAGGAATCTTGAGTTCTAAAAAGGGATTTAAGTTTAATCTAAGCAATTTTAGGTTCTAATTAACTTTAATAAATTATTTTGACTCTAGATTAATTAGGGAAATTAATTAATCTTCATTTAGAGCCTAATATTGCTTAGGTTTGCTTAATTACATCATTAAGCTCAAAAACACTATTCTAGGGGCAAAACCGTAATTTTACACTAAAACTGCCCGGGACCACCAGGACTTGAACAGAGACCTCTAGACACATGAAAACGTGTTTTTAAACCTCTGGGAAAAGTTTCGGGCGCAAACGGCACTTTTACCCGCGTAAAAATGCTATAGGGGTATTTTGGTCATTTTGACCCGAAACTGCGGAAAACGAGATTTTTGCTTCCGGAAGCATTCAAAGGCCATTCAATCCCCTTCAAACATTGAGTTGACCCTTCGAGGACGACCGAGTTGGTTACCCTCGAATTCGGGACAGGAAATGACCTCAGGGGCATTTTGGTCATTTCCCTCAGACAGAAAAATCGGGGTGTTACACCTCCCACTACTACTACTGGGGTGTGCTTAGAATAGATAACCTCTAATCAACAAAAAGCAAAAGAAGGCTATCCCCTCCACTAAAAATGCACCAGCACTCCAGGAGGTCTATCACTGACTCCTACTGCTATCGCTCCTGGGAGAGAGGGAGAAAGGTAATGAATCCAACAAGCTAGCTTGTTAGGAGTGGCAAGACGGTGGGCAGATCGAACATGGGCACCTCGGTAGGGTCGGGTGGCTTCTCCACAAAGAGACGTGGCTCCTTTCATCGACTGTGTGACAATAGTATCTCTGTTGCTACCACCCTCCATCATCATAGAAACGACAAGGGTAGAACCATCAGAAGAAAGCTGGGTGGGTAAATCCTCGGATGGGTCTGACCATGGCTCGGTAGGGTGAGGTGGTGATCGTGGCACGTAGACGGGGATGTCATCGATTGATGACGCAGCAGTGTGGGTGTGAGGGAATTACTATGTACATAGGCGTGCATGCTCGAAGGTGAAGTCATCCATGTAGGGAGTAGCAGGGGAGAACCAAACAACGCTAGTAATAGGATGTGCAAAGGGACGGTCCAGGAACACGAATAGGCGAACCGCACAATGTCCTACAAAGTGGTATGACCGATTGACCGGGTCATAGTGCATCTCCTAGGAAAGGGCGTCAATGTAAATCGTGAAGGTGGCTATCAACCTCTAAAAATGAGACGAAAAGAAAGAAAGAGGGGATGAGAAACTTATATAAGAATCTCAATAGGACTTTCACCTCCTAACATGCTTCATCATCTACGTCCTCAGGAATCTCGGGTTTTATTATGAAATTAGTGGGCATATATATAGGGTTCATTTATTAAGTTCTAAATATAATTAATCTGAGGCCCATACATTTTAGCATGAATCTTAATGCATGAATACAACATACTAAATCATGAACGCATGTCGATTCCATAAGCAAGATATCATAGAATCATATTAAGTGGGCATAACATAGAGAATGTAAATTCTTCTAACATGATCTTTCCTTATTATTCTTTTAGGTGACTTAAACTTCTTATTCTCTTTTCCATGGGGGCCACCCTAATACTCTCTCATTTTGAGAGTTCTAGATTATGAGCTCATATCTAATTAGTCATGACTAGTTTATACTTATCCTTTTGACAAGCTAAATTCCCGATTCTTAGAGTGCGGGTTAAGGGGCATAGGTTCACCTTTCAAAACCATTAAGTCTTGGAGTCTAAAGGATCACTTTTTTTACTAGATCACCTTTCCTAACCATTAATTCCTAGAGTCTAGAGGATCATTTTTGTATGTCTTATGTCACCTATTGTCTTAGTATATTGTTTGCATATGCAAATGTGAGCATGTAATCATAACTTTTGCTAATAAGTCTCATAGATAATGCATCTTAATCATTCATTCATAATCTCATCATACCACAAAATCATTATGTCATTGACCACATAAACATGCATCACATCTCTTTGCATATATCCATAAGCATAATATCAATCGTTATCTTATAGCAGTAAACATGCTCCTACCCAGTATGCCAGAAATCAAGGACCGGACTCAGCTAATGCATATGCTATACTTAATAGGATATATATAACATACTAGGGATCATCATTCACATTATCTCGCTTAGAAGTCACTTATTTGTACATTTGGGGGCCTGGTAATTGATTACATGTGCTGGTAATCGATTACCAGAATCAAAGACTTGTTCTGGGCACAAAGAGCATCTTGGAAATCGATTACATAAACTGGTAATCGATTACCAGAACCAAAAACTTGTTCCGTTTACAAAGAATCATCTTGGTAATCGATTACACAAGCTGGTAATCGATTACCAAAATCCTTGAAATTTGAAAAACCAAAGTTTTAACACAACTCAAGCTGCTTTTTCATTCCAAGACCATTTTAAAACATCATTCTAATATTGCTTTTGAAATCATACCCACATTTTCATAAAACAAAACAAGCTCTTCACTAAAACTAAAGATTTTATTATTAGGATTTTAATCCCTTAGGCAATACATTTCCACTCCTCTTGAGATCTCAAATCCTATAAAATTTCTTTGTACATCATAGAAGCAAGATTCAAGTCTCAAAAAGAAAACAAAACCAACTTCAATCCAAATACCATCTTGGGGTCAAAAACATATATAGATCAAGGTGTGCCCATGATCAATGTTTCTATTTAAGTTGAAAGTGGTGAGTCTTAAGCCTTAGAGATTTAGGTGATGACTAGAAACATAAATATGCTATGCAAGTCTCCTTCTTAATCTTTATCATTATAAGGTGATAACTTAGAAATATAAATATGATGTGCAAGACTTGAAATATAAACATGAGAATGCAAGTTTATTTTTAAGTCTTCAAGGTTTAGGTGATGACTTCAAATTTAAACATGATATGCAAGACTTGGAATTTAAACATGATAATACAAGTCCATTTTCTCATCTTTGAGATTTAGGTGATAACTTGAAATCTAAATATAATATGCAAGGCTGGGAAATATAAACATGAAATGTAAGAGCTTGAAACATAAAAATGAATGCAAATCCACTTTTATATCTCATTAGGCTTCAAACTTAAGATTTTTTAAAGAATGAACTCTTTAACCCCAATCAATCTTACAAAATAGAAGTGAGCTTTAGAGTCCATCAACACCATAGTTCCAAGAACCTCATTTCTTGGACTCACTATCAAGTTCAAAAGGGACTAACCAAGGAAGACCAACAAGAATTCATTTTTCATACTCTTTTGAAACCAAAAATCAAGCCTTGAGCTTTAGAGATCAAATACATGATGGCTTCACAACCAACATCAAAAACCCTCATCATTAAGTTATGGCCTTGACCAACAACGAACAATAAAATCAAAAATAAAAGAAAAGAAATAGAACAAGAACTTGACCATTGATCCAACATCAAACCCAAAAGAAAACAAGGAAAAGGAGAAATAACTCAAAACAAAAATCCTACCAAAGGTGTTTCCTTTCTTGCAAGATGAGAAACTCTTTTTCTTGTGAAAGGAAGAAAAGAAAAAAAAATCTTCTCTTGGAGCCAAGGTAGTTTTTGGCCAAGGAAAAAGAAAATGGAAGGAGGATTTTTTCTTGGGTTCATGAGCTTAAGGATGGAAAGGTTATGTGTCTTGGAGATGATCTATGGTGGAGGTGAGGTGGTTTGAGATGGAAAGGAGGTTGAGGATGGATGTTTTCTTGAAGGTGGAGGAGAAGAAAATGAGAGCTTGAGTTGAGAGGATTCAAGATCACTTTTTTGACACAAAGCTTTGGCCAAAAAAATAGGTGGTTAGAATGAGAGTGTTTGTGTATATGACTGTAAAAAAAAAAAAAAAATCATAAGAGAAAGGAAGGGTATATGGCCTCCGGCCACTTTGGGGTTTGGGGGGAAATTTCATTTCATTTTGGATGTAGGGATTAGAATTTTAGGTAATTTTAATTAAGGAATAGGTTAGGAATTGATAATTAGGTGTTTGAGTTAGTAATTATGTGTTTATGACCTTCAAGACATGATTAAAGAGTAGTCTTGCACTCTTAATTTGAATTAAACTCAATTAATTTGAAATTTAAACTCTAACACATTCCTAAATTCAGGGGAATGGACAGAGAAAACACTATTTGGCTATGACATGACATAATGTCTTTGATTAAGAAGGGAATTTGAACTTCCTTAAAAAAAAACTTAGGCCTTAATTAACCTTACATAAATAATTTGACTTAAAATTAATATATAAAATTAATTTATCTTTAACTAGAGCCTAATATTGCCTATATTTCCTTAATTGCTTAATTAAGCTCATTTAGCACCAATTAGGGGCAAAAACATAAATTCACACAAGAACTCCTGGGACCACCTGGACTTTCTAGATATCATGCAACACGTATAATAAACATTTCAAACTCTCGGGGTGATGGCCAGGTTCAATCGTCGCTTAATTCCGTGTTAAATTACCTTAGGGGTACTTTGGTAATTTTACGCATGAGAAAAATCAGGAAATTGTCTAGTCCATAGTGGGGATAATTTTCTAGTCACCTTTTTTATTTTTTTTGAGAATTATTATAATTAGCGCTAAATATTACATATGCCAACTTTACCTCCAGAAAATAAATATTGAAATATAATGTAACATATCCGAATATCAAACAAAAAAAGACTAAAAGAAATGAGTATTAATTTCACACTCATATAATATATTTTCCAAAGTTATATAACTTATTTTCTTAAAATATCATTCCAATTATACTTGATGATATTCGAATTTAAATGAGAGGCCAAAAAGTGATCAAATCTCTGAAACACATTTCTGTATTTTTTTCCTATATCATAACTACCTTCTTCCTTTTCAAGTCACATTTTTTGTTTTTTGAGAATTATTATAATTAGTATTAAATATAATGTGTAATGCCCTGATTTTCTGTCTAAGTGGAAAATGACCAAAATGCCCCTGAGGTCATTTTCGGCCCGAAATTCGAGGATGGCCTGCTCGGCAATCCTCGAAGGGCCAACTCAATGTTTGAAGGGGATTGAATGACCCTTGAGTGGTTTCGGAGGCGAAAGTCTCATTTTCTACAGTTTCGGGTCAAAATGACCAAAATACCCTTATAGCGTTTTTACGCGGGTAAAGGTGTCGTTTGAGCCTGAAAGTTTCCCCGAAGGTTTAAAACAATGTTTTTACATGTTTAAAAGCATCTGTTTGAGTCCCGGTGGTCCCGAGCAGTTTTAGTACAAAATTACGATTTTACCCCTAGAATAGTGTTTTTGAGCTTAATGATGTAATTAAGCAAACCTAAGCAATATTAGGCTCTAATCGAAGATTAATTAATTTTCATAATTAATCTAGAGTCAAAATAAGCTATTAAAATTAATTAGAACCTAAAATTGCTTAGATTAGATTTAAATCTCTTTTTAAAACTCAAGATTTCACTCTTGGAATCTTGAATAGTATTTTCTCTCTCCAATTTCTTAAATCAAGGAATTGTGTCTAGAATTGTTTATGCACTAAAATGAGGTTATAACTCACTAATGATGCAAGACCACTCCTTAAATATGTTTTGAAAACCTTGATTACCCATTTTCTCACCTAAACACTTTCTTACAAATTCCTAATCTTAATCCTAATCAAAGATACACCTAAACACAACTCTAAACCACAATTAAAATGCAAAGAACCCTCCCCCATGGCTGATGCACTTTCGGCCCTCTCTCTCTTATTCACATCACATGTTGATTTGTTTCTCACTCAAAGAACCATGCTTGAGCCATACCTTGAACCATACCTCACCATGCCTCAAGATCACAACATCTCACTTCATGGAACTCATGGGGCTGCTCTTCATGGTCGAAACCTTTCCTCCCTCCTTGCACCTTGCATTTGTTTCATTTCTCTATAAATAGCATGCTTGGGTGAACTTGCATCATTTTGGATTCATTTGCTAAGTGTAAGTTTTCAAAGAGCACTTCAAAGGTTCCTTTTTCTCTCAAGTTCAAGTGTTCTAGTTCTTCATCCTCTTCTCTCATCCTAATCTCCAAATCACTTGGTAGGGATTTTCTTTCAA
Organism: Dalbergia cochinchinensis; assembly: GCA_031216125.1. NCBI lineage: Eukaryota > Viridiplantae > Streptophyta > Magnoliopsida > Fabales > Fabaceae > Dalbergia > Dalbergia cochinchinensis. The sequence goes on along the minus strand of CM062375.1, from coordinate 17,627,787 downwards.
GTATTTCCTTTGGTTAAGTTCTTACTCTAGTTATGTGTTTATGGTTTCTCTTAAGTCTTTTTAGAACTTCTTTCCCTCTCCTTCTTCTTCATCATTTTCGGCCATGGGCCTTTGAGGACTCATTATGTTGGTGTTAATGCATCATCGAGATCATGGTCTCTAGAGTTTCAAATGTTTCCTTTTCTTCTTAAAAGTTTCGGTTCCTTTTCCTTTTCTTTCTCCAAATTTTCGGCCATGTTGGCCAATGAGGTTCACAATGGCTTGATGATGAGAGCTTCTAGATGATGACTATGTGTTCATCACAATGAAGCCTCTAGAGCTTGAATTTTAATAAAAATGTTATTTATGACCACATTTCAAGAAAAAGACTTTGTGTCCTAAGGAACCCTTGAGGTTCACTCTTGTCTTTACTTTATCTTGTCATGATAAGTTTAGGTTGAGGTTTAAGTTCCTTTAAAGTCTTGTATGAGCTCTAATAAGAAATAAAATGGACTAGCATTCATATTTAAATTCAAGCTTATGCATTACATATTTACTTTGGGCTTTGCATTCATATTTATTTTTCAAGCCATCACTTTAAGTTAAAGAATAAAGAATGGATTGCACTCATATTTACATTCTTGTCTAGCATATTTACTTTCCATAACTAAAGAACATAAAGATTTAAAATGAGAACTTGCACTATCATCTAACTAAATCTCAAAGCCTTTCTATTTTGGCCTTAAAGTCAATTGTTGCTGGGCCTAGAGCACTAAAATAAAGAAATGAACTTGGATATTTATATTTCAAGTCTTGCATATTTATTTCAAGCCTTGCATATTTATATTTCAAGCCTTGCATATTTACTTTAAGCTCTCACTTCACTATGTAATGAAGAATAAAAATGAGTTGCATAGCATGTTTGAATTATGTCAACACCTAAGAACCTTAGAGCTCAAAGACTTGCCATTTTATCTCAAGTTAAAGTTTTATGTGGGAACATTCTTTGAATGCACAATTTTGGTCATGTAGTGATGATGAGCTTGGAATGAGTTTCATCTAGCTACGAAGGCCAACAATCTAAGTTTCACGACTTTCTTTAAGCCTCATGAACTTTATGAGATTAAGACCAAATAAGATTTATGAATTTAATCCTCTTTTAAGGAGGGGTCAAGAGGTCACTGACCTAATGATTTTTTTAGCCTCCTTTACAAAATAAAATGGTTTGCGAAAGAGTTTTAGATGTCCTAAAAATGATTCCAAGAGAAACTAGCAACGTATATGCTTTAGAAATATCAAGTTATGCATCTTTTTGGGGCTTAATGTTTCGATGCTTCCATGTTAAGTTTGCTGCTGTATGATGATGTTTTGATGTGTTAGAATGTGTAAACATTGTGTATGATAAAGTAGGAACATTCCTATGCATGATAGGAGGGAAACTAGCTTTCTAGGAAAACCGTAAAGTCAAGACTTAGCATAGTTTTAACCCATTTATTTTTGGATACTGCCCAAACTGTTTCAATGGGAATATAATCAGATTAGGATTGTTTAATCATGAAAAATTTGGTTACATTTGAAGTAGGATTGAATTTTAGCACCTATAGAGAAACTAGTAACTAGAAAACTGTAAAATCGCAATTGTAGAACTCTTAGAACATTTAATTTTTAGAATCTGTCCGGAAACCTCATAATATGGTAAACATGGTTTATAATTAGTTCTTAGACATAGGAACGTCTCATAATTGGTTTAGGTTTAATTTATAGCGCCTTAGGCGAAGACGGAACCGAGAAAGGGTCTAAGACGTAATCTCTAGAACCTCGCAATTATAAGTTTATAATGCTGCCCCTAAGGAATGGTGATGTTCAGATTTATTAGAGAGCATAAATAATAATAAGATTCGTTAGAAGAGAGCCCTTAGGTGCATAAGAGGTTGGTAGAAGATGATAGGTTAATTACATCACAAGTTTAAGGCCCGTAAGGGTTAGAGCATAAGATACCGTTGGACCAAGAGCATAATGAATTTTCAATGTTGCTTGTGAAAGTATGAGAATGATTATGTGAATGCATGAAATTATGATGGAGGATGCATGTTTGAATAACTTATGTGGCATAAAGCAAAATTTGGAAGAAATTCGGCATGCTGCTGTTATGCTGCCAAATTTCTGACAAATTTGGGGACTTAGAAAGTTTTTGAAAACCTATGAGATTTTTATTTATGAGGTACTAAGATGAGTTCTCGGATGACACCGGTTCGGCCGACCACTTCCAGAGAACTCAAGTGACATTGGTACCAAGATGAATTCTTGGGTGACACCGGTTCGGCCGAGCACCCCCAAGAAATGCCCTCTAGCCCGTACTGGATAAGTCGGGATTATGTTTATGATTATGTTACGCTTATCGGGATTGATAAGTAAGAACTAGTGACGACTAGTTAAGGTATGAGCTCATAACCTAGAGATGTGACACGTTCTGGGTGACACCAGTTCGACCGAGCACCCCCAGAGCGATTGTCTTTTAGGGTGGCCTACGAGGAAGTAAAGCATGATGTCTATGTCACAAAGTTTCCCATATGAGAATTTAATTGCCACTTTATGCCACTATTATGATGTTCTTAAAGTTACAATGATTATCCTTGCATTAAGTAGAGCCATGCATACATCCTTCTATATGTTGCATCCATGTCATTAAGAATCATGCTAAAATGAACGGACCTTGGCTAAATATGTTTTAAAACCTAAAAATAGACTTAATGTATGCTCACTTATTTTGTATACTAAACCCAAGGTTCCTGTGGACGTAGATGATGACACCTAGGTAGTAGAAGGCCCTACTGAGATTCTTTAGCAAGATTCTCACCCCTTCTATCTCCTTCTTTCCGTCACGTCTTCAGATGGCGACGTTCGTGATTTTTGTGGACACCCCAACATGGGAGGTGCATCATGATCCGGACCACGGGTCATACCATTTTGTGGGTCGCTGCGTTGTTCGTATATTTATGTTCATTGGATGGCCCTTTAGTCACCCCATACATAGCCATCGATTCTGTCCTGTCTCACCCTTCGGCGACGACCTCGTGTTCGAGTGCGCACGCCCTTGAGAGGAGCAGATCTGCCACACCCCACCGACAGCTTCTGCCATCCGGGACTACTCACAGTATGTGCCTCGCTCACCCTCATCATTCTCTGAGATGGACCCTTCGGAGGACTCTACCACTCAGGTACCTTCCGAGGGATCCTCCTCCACTGTGCCGATGGATGTTGAGGAGGGTAGTGAGGCTTCTGTCGCTTAGCCGGTACGTGGAGGACGGGTGAGGATGATTCCCCGCCGTGGAGCTCACACCCGACTGATGCAGCATATAGCCACCCCAGCCGAGATAGCCCAGTGGATCAGATACATCCTTCCTTTCCAGAGAGGCCCGTAGTAGGAGACGACTGTCGCGTTCTAGTGCTCGAGCTTTGACTAGGTTTGGATAGCCTCTTTTTGACTTAAGGCTATCTATTTGTAAGCGCACTAGAGTTAGGAGAGTTTCTTTTTATGCCTTTGTTGTACTTTCATTTTCCTTGTATTTCTATTCCAGATGTATCAAACTAAGCCCCACTCTACACAAGTGGGCATATCATATATATATAAATATGCAGTTTAGTTTTATTGTGATGTGCCTTTACTTGCTGTATGTTATGATAAGATGTTTGCTTTATTTCCATCCATGTTTTATTGCTCATCGTGTCGCGCAGCTCTCACTTTGCTTTTATAAATTCAAAAAAAATTTACCAGTATTTCCGCTAAGTATTTTACAGTAAAGAGGAGACTATGACGTAACCGACTAATGATTAACCTAAATATGTTCTAGAGTATTGGGTTAAAAATTAGGATGTTACATAATGTTCTAGAGTATTGGGTTACAAATTATTTCCATCCATGTTTTATTGCTGATGTCTTCATTTCATATAAGAAAATATTATAAATAAAGTTTAACCATAAAATTAATTTGAATAATCAATTAAATAAATCAAGTGAAACATAGTCGTCATTGGATTATTTAGCCCCTAAAATGCACTTTTTTTTTTTCAATTTTGGACTTAAGCAACATTAAAGACGCATTTGTGATTTCTACAGATAAACTACATAATAGAAATAAAAATAACATCATTACAAAATGGCATAAAATGCTATATCAATGCATAAAACATATAAAAAAATAAGTAAAAACTAACAGATAGTTTATACGTACATGTCATCCTAAATTGTTGGGAGAGCAATCAACAATAAAATTGTGTAGCTTGCGGATGAAAAAAATATTACTTTAAATGATGAATCAGATGTAAAGAAGGAAATTCATAAAATAAAGAAATTAAAATCAGGAAGTATTATAAAAAAAGAGCGAACTTGAATATACTTTAAAAACCGAGAAGAATAATGATACTAAATAGTATAAGAGTAGTGGTTGATTGGTAAATTCATAATAAAATGACACAGTGTGAAAATTTCAATCACAAACCAATATTAGACAATTCTTCTTGCAGCACGTCAAAAGCTATTATCACTTGGGATATGATGATGTGTTTGATATATTCTATTATCTTCGATTGCTCTGTTATTGTAGTGTTTAATGAACAAATAGAAGTATTGTTTTCAAATTGAATTTTTAGTTTTGCTCAAGTTATATATATACTATTTTGCTTATTATGATTGGTGCAAGCATTGCTTAGAGACACTATGGATGATGATGTTGTGTCTATTGTTAAAGAACTATGAAGGTGGTTACCAAATTTTAATGCTGTTGGCCAAATACATAATATGCATGCAGACTATGCTGGTGGGATGCAGAGGAAAAGAAGGACCAGCAAAAGCAATGCAGGGGTAGATCTCAAGCTATGTCCAAAAAACCCAAAATCCTATAAATGGCTGATTCTACCAGCGACGTGCAAAGAAGGAGAAAGGCCGGGCAACAACAATGAAAGTGGTGGAGCAAATCTCAAGCCATTCGATGTGGTGCCATGTTGGTGATGGTCATTTTGTTTTTTTTTTCATTATATATATATATATATATATATATATATATATATTTTGAAAGTAATTTATTTGTGGGTAGGATAAACATTGTTTACATTTGGTCTTCAATATTAGACAATTATTCTTAACTTTTTTTTTTCATAATTTTAGCCATGTTTTTTTATTCCTAGATTTTTTTTTGTAATTTTTCCTTTTTATTTTTGTTCGTTATTTTTTTTAAAAAAAATTGATTTTTGGGTCCGATATACATGGTCTACATTTCGTCTTGAACTTATGAAAATTCATTTTCAGTGTGTAAGAATCGTAATTTTTCCTCTTTTAGGAAAGTCACATGAGTAAGTTTTGTTAAAAAAATAAATGTAGACCACAAATCAAAGTCACGTGGGTAGCTAGTCCCACATTGGTCAAAGCATGCCTTATAAAATGACACGGTGTGAAAATTTGAATCATAAACAGCGGGGGGCACCTCATAGTTTTGTTCTTCCCCCTTTAGGGGGAAAATGCGTCTACATGGGATAAGTATCCACACCTTTATAAGGCATGCTTTGTTCCCCTCTTTAACTGATGTGGGACTAGCTACCTAACCAAGGTTGGTCTAGTTTATAATGTAACATCCTCCCAAGTACAACATCAGTCTTAAGCGATAACATCGAACTCAAGAGTTGTTACTTATAGATTAGTAGACCTTTTTAAATATTTATAGCAAAATCGATTGAATTGGGTAGTAACTAAATCGTGGTTCTATTACAATATATGATAAAGAAACAAAACATTTATTGATTACAAGGTCGAGCACTAAAGGAATCTCTTCTATGAGCTTCAATACACATATGGTTTCTATTATATTTACAGACATAACATATGACTAAGTACAATCAATATAAGCTTCAGCCTTAAACTACTGGAAAATCCGGTTTCTTTTCATACAGTAGCCTTCTTGTTCTCTAGATCAACCTAGAGACGACACGGGAACATAAACGCATAGGGGAGAGAGTTATAAAATTCTTAGTAAGGCATCCCCAAAACATATACTAAAATCCAAGTCATCGTAATCTTGTCCCAGCCACTTTGATTTATTAAGAAAATGTGAGCACGCAACATATATCAAAGATTCATTTTAAAGTTGAAAAACCATTTTTTCGAAGTGGATTTCTTTTAGCATTCAATCACTTAATGTACATATATCATAATGTTCCAACAAATAGTAAATCATCCAAGACAGTCAATTTAGAATAACATGAGTATGCATATGATAAATACAGTGAAATTATCTCAAATTAACTTGGTTTCACTTATGGCCATAGAACTCAACTCGATGCATTTTTCTTTTTATACTCTTGGTTTATACAACATAGTATTTATAGTGGATCACACTATACAAGGGAAATAGACTGCTTATCAAGACTAAGCTCATTCTGATACGTGATCATCGAACTTCATTTTTTCCTCTTCCGAATTACACACAGTTCTATTCCTAGTTGATACATTTACCGACTCATAATATCTCTAGAGAAGTTTGTCTTTTTCCTTTTCCCTTATATAATATCTCTAGGGAAGTTCTTTTTTCTACTTTCCCCTCATTCAACATAAGTCTTCTTTTTATTTTGTCCATATGTCAAAACATGCACAATTGAAATTTATACATTCTCTTTTCTCATATAATTGCGTCATGTACTTTTCTCTTTTCCCAAATGCATGCATAAGCCATATATAGGCATTCATTCACAATGAAATTCTCATTCTTTTCTCATAAATCAATCTTAAAGTCCATAGCATGCATTCATTCACATCATATTTGAATTAAAAGTCATTATATCGCCAAATCAATACTTGGATTCAATTCCAACATGTTAGCAGAATTTATGCTTAAGTAGCAAGATTTATTTTGCATATTAAATAGCCAATTCAAAGGCTATAAAAATTCTTTATGACACCTCAAGATGTCCACAAGGCCCTATATAAACTTTAGAATAAGAATCCTTCTGTAACTATATTAATAAAATTAGACAAATCTAGTAGTCAGAGACCATTTAATCTCAGCTCAAAATCAGGAATTCATAATTTTTAACCTTAGAAAATGATTGCATCAATTTAGAATAAAAATCATGGCAAGATGTTTCCAAACATTATAAAAATTTCAAAGGAAAAAGCTATCATTTGGTATTGTAACAAAATTAAATAAATTCATAGCTTGTAATCCAACAATCCAAGCAGCACTAGTATCATTTCAATTAATGATTTTTTTCAAGTAGTAAAAGGCTTTAAGATAACCAAGAAAAATGATGGAGTTGTCTTAGGATGTTAGCTTCAACATATAATTTTTATAGCTCATAAAAATACCTACAATTACACCAAAAAATTTGTGAACAATCTTTGCCTATTACCGATTCGAGAATCCAGCATCCCAAATCAAAATCTCTTTTGATAAAAATGATTTTTTCACAACACCAAACTACTCCACCTATGCAAACACATGTATATCTATGTATAATCATGCATTAGAACTAGAAAATTTGAAATTCCAAGAGGTGAAAATCTAGAAAAATAGAATCACAACAAACAAGAACACAAAACCCTATTTTTTGGAGTTTTAGAGATATTGGCTCCAAAGGATGCTCTAAGGATGATTCCCTTCATTTTAAGGCCTTTAAACCAACATCAAAACCTTGCTTAGGCAGTAGGATATGAGATATCAAGGTGAGAAATGGTGAGAAAATGAAATTTCAATTAGTTAGTTTGATAGATTATGAGGAATAGAACAAGTTTTGTGAAGAGAGTTTGTGGTTTTAGTGACTTTGAGCTTATTAGGTTTTTAAAGCTTGAAGCTTATTAATGGAGGTTTGAAAGGAAGAACAATGGATGGGCTGTGTTTCTGCCTATTGGCTGAAAATGAAGATGATGGAGTGATAAGGTTGGTTGTGTTGTGTTTATCCTGAGTTTGGTGATAGTATTTATCTGGCTTCAAGCTTTTCTTTCTTTCTTTTGGAAAAAGAAATGAAATGAATTGCTGGAATTGTTTTCTTGGTTAAAGAATGAATCTTGGTGATCCACTTAGCTCAAAATAAGTGGCTCACTTTGACTTAGGGAGTAAGCAGCTTTTTCAGTGTTAAAATCTCACACTGAAATTCCACCGAACGAATGAGATTTTGGCACCCAAAGGCAATGATTAAAACTTGCTTTTCAAGTTTCAATCCTTGCCATCTACTTGGCATAAAGTGGTTGGTAAATGATACTTGGCCACTAAGCAACTTGTACAATGTTAAAAATCGCATCAAAACTCTATTGAACGGGTGAAACACTGTACTCGGGTAATCAGACATTGCCTGAAAATTAATTGTAGGTATAAAATCCTCACTTCTAACTACTTCTAACCTTAACCTTATCTTTTCTTAGTCTTGGGCATTTCCGAGTACTAATTCTAGGGTTTCAGCTGTCTCGATGGGCTTGTGAGGCTCGCAAGGTCACTATTCATCCCAACCTGAATTTTTTTTTACACGTCCGTTGGGCCATCCTCATTGTTGCTAAAACTGTCAAATTTTTGAAATTATAACTAATAAAGCTCAAATTAATTTTTAAATAATTTTTAGGGTGTTACAAACAATGGCCATTGTAACACCTTAAAAAAAATTGTCTAAAAATTAATTTGAGCTTTATTAGTCATAATTTCAAAAATTTGATAGTTTAAACAATGATGAGGACGATCCAATGAATTTGTAAAAAAAAAAAAATATGAATAGTAACTTGCGGGCCTTGCAGGCTCGTCGGGACAGCTGAAACCCCTGATTCGGGACCCGAAGGTGCCCAAAATTGGGAAAACATGGAAATAAGGTTAGAAATAGGTAGAAATAAAGATTTTATACCCGAAATTATTTTTCAGGCAATGTTTGATTTCCCGAATACACCATTTTACCCGTTCGGTAAAATTTCGGTATGCGATTTCTAGCATCGAAAGATAGTTTGACATTTACAAAAAGAGAATGCTTATCCATTTGACTTAAATGAATGGCTAAGATTCAATCTTCAACAACAAGATCCAACCCTAGCCATCCATTTTGTTTCTTAGATTAGGAATTATCCAAATATAATATAAGATATTCATGGCATTTAATAAACAAGAGTAACACAAGTTAAAGCTTCTTTAAGAAGCCAAAAGGTTCGGCCTTCAACAGAGGAAGGCAGCAACTCCATCTCGATTCTCAAGAGCTCCATAGTTTTCATTCCAAGGCCAAATACCTTAGCTTAGAGTTGTTAAAATTTCCAAGTTCCTTCATAAAACTTGTTTCACACATCAATATCTACCATTCTAACCGATTGAAATTTCAATTCCTCACTTTGATATCTTATACTCCTCTGCCTAAGGAAGGGTTTGGTGTGGGTTTAGGAGCTTTGAAGTGGAACGAATCAATCTTGGAGTACCTTGGAGCCAAGGATCCAAAAGACACCAAAAGTAAGGTTTTCTTTGGCCTTTTTCTTTCAAAATTCTTTTGAGGAATTCTTACTAGTTTATGTAACACCCTAGTAATTAACCAAATACACCTAGGTTGAATCTGATTAATGACTAGACTTTACTCCTTGCTTTGGTTCTTTCTTCATAATTTGAAAATACTTAGTGAAATTACGAGCCAATTTTTTTTTAAAAAAAACATAATTGAAAACGTGAGCCGAGTACAACGTGAACGAGTAAGTGGAGTATAATAAGACGTTTAAGAATATATCACATCATATCACTTTGGCTCCATCATATAACATCCATAAGCACATTATAACATATATTTACGTACAATAACCTCACTCAAAGGGTGGGTTATGATCATACATCATTGTCTTATGCAAACCCATAAAAGAAAATATACATAAGGAAATACATGCCCCTAAACTAGATAACTCCATAAGCCGGGAAGGTTATCCTAAAACTAGGGTGCATGAACACACATAAATCTACTAAGAACCTTCTATGGCCACTGTCCTGGAAATGGGGGAATAAATCCGATCCACTGATGAGCTCCCTTGGGAGGGGACACACGAGATGCACCAGGCTGGGGTCGCATGGACGGCCTTCTTGCTAACCTCGGCTGAACAACTGTTTCCTCACTACCCTCTCTTACACGTGTGGGAGTAGGAGCAGAGCTCTCAGAATATACATGAGTAGGAGTGTCCTCTGAAGGATCAGTTTCAGAATATCTCGTCTCGGGAACATACTCTGGAAATCCATGGACAGCAGATGAAGCGGGATAAGAACGTAACATCCTTTCATCAAGTGGACGTGCATGTTCGAAAACCATTTCATCGCCATAGGGAGAAGTAGGAGAAAATCGATAACTAGGGATAGGATGTGCAAATGGACGACCTATGTAAATAAAAACACAAACTGCGCACCTCCCTTCAAAATGATACGAGCGATGCACCGGATCATAGTGGAATTCCCAAGTAGGGGTATCAACGAACAAGACGAATGTCGCCATTTGAATATGGAGATAATGACGGAAATAAAGAAAAGGGAGTGAGAATCTTGCTAAAGAATTCTCAGTAGGGTACCTCCTTCTACAGTGTCATCATCAAAGTGCCGAGGAACCTCGGGATTATTCTAAAATAGTGAGCATGCAAAGATTCATTTTAAGTTCGGACAAATACTTAACCGAGGTTCGTCAGTTTTTAATCATGCGTCTTATAATGCATCATAATCTTAACATGCCATATTTACAATGAACTTTTCCTTTATCATTACATCATATTCCTCATCATCATTATCAAAATAACATGCATAAAAGAACGTCATATAATATTAGCTACACATGGACACAGTGCACATATTTCATTTCTTTAGTGCCTTAGGTGACTTAAAATCTTATCATCATCATTATTTTCCTTAGGCCACCCTATACTCCACCCTTTTGGGAGTAATTTAGGTTATGAGCTCATACTTTACTAGTCGTCACTAGCATATACTTATCCCTTTTGATAAGCTAAAGTCCCGACTCTACCCTTTTGAGAGAACGGGTTAGGGGGGTAAAATCACCTTTTCACCACCTATAGTCTGATGGTTCCAAAGGATCATTTTCTTATAAGTTTAAGTCACCATTAAATCTTTGCATGTTATATCACAATACAATTCATAAACATCATAGCATTTTCTCATTTATAGTCTTAAGCTAGAATAATATATATCAACTATAATCATGCATCTGGGAGATTCCCAGGAAAGAGAGGTAGGTCACAATGGACACGCTTAAATACCAAGTCTTTCCTTAGCCAGAACCTTTCCAAATTACACTTTTACAATAATACACTTTCTTCTAGCAACAAAGGTAAATTTTACATAATAAAGAATATTTCATGCATAAGCATTCTCATTATTTGCAACAGCAACTATAACATGCAAGCTAGGAAATCATTCAATGATATCAAGTACTTAATAAGCATCCTATACTTACATAGAATTATCAATTATAGAACTAATTAGTTATGCACCTAAGGATTTATTACCATCCTTACGATTATTTATAGGCCTTAAGAACACTATTAAATCAAATGGGGTAGCATAGGTAGTAAGTTGTTCCTAAGGTTTTACGGTATGCTAGAAGTTATGTTTTAAATCCTTTCTTGTTACCAGCTTTCCCTATGATGCTGAAATTAGTTACTAAACCAATTATGAATCATTCTCCCTTATTTTCATAAAGATTCTGGATAGAATGCATAAATTTCATTCCCTAGAGTTCTAGAAATCTTGTTTTTATGGTTTTCTAGTTGCTAAGTTCATTTTTAGTGTTCGGGATCAATCCTAGTCTAATTGATACCAAATTGGCTAACTAATCCTAGACAGAATTATAACATACTAAAACAGATTTGGCATTGGCTAAACTTAAAGGGGTCAAAAACTAGGTAAATTCTAGCTCTTCGGTTGTTCTAGGGAGCTAGTTTTATCTCTAACATGCAGTGAATCATTCTCTTAACAATAAACCATAATTATCACAACTTCAAACATATCAAATCATTATCATACATTGATACTAAACTTAGATCAGTAGCCGAATCATGAACCTCATGCAATTACATAGAATCATATTTTAAGTGCATATAAAATACTAGTTCCCCGTAAAATCCTTGCAAAGTCTTAAAACTCATTTAGAAACTAGTTCTTTTGTCAAACTTGGGAGGATCTTCACAATTAAAATTCTCACTTAAGATAAAAGGAGTAAGTCTTGAGCTTTAGAGATTTAGGTGACATCTTAGAATTATAAACATGCTATGCAACCTTATTTTAATCTTATCTTTATAAGGTGATAGCTTGGAATTATAAACATGATATGCAATTCCATTTCTTTATCTTTAAGATTTAAGGTGATGACTTGAAAATTAAACATGATGCAAGAACTTGAAATATAAACATGATGCAAGAAACTGGAGCGGTAATCCACACAGGACCAGTAGAGGGAGAAGAGAATATTAAGAAACCGGAGCGGCGGTAGTCCGCACAGGACCGGTGAAGGGAGAAGAGAATTATTATTACATCTTTTTAAGCTCCAATCTCAAGACTTTTTAAAGAATAAATTCTTTAACTCCAATAATCATATTTCTTTGCTTGTGATACATGGCCAAGTCTTTGACCTCTAGGATCTTTAGGTGATGGCATAAAATAAACATGCCATGCGTTGATTCTTTTAGCCATTATAAAATAAAGTGAGAGCATAAATTAAATATGAGATGCAACCTCTTTATTATCTTGAAAGATTAAGTGATGACTTGAAACATAAACATGAAATACAAGCAGGAAAAATACATCTTTCAAGTTCTAAACTAAAAATCTTTGTTTTAGCATCATAAAGCATTATTCTTTAAAGTTTTGCATCAAGTGGAATTTTCAAGCTTTAGAGGCCTAACTTGTGGTGGATTTACAACCCACCCTCAAGGTCCTCATCATCAAGCCATCATCTTAGTTCCACCTAGGCCATATGGTTGAATTGGTTAAAGAAAAATTGAAGAGGAAAGCCAAAATGAAAAGCTAAAGCAAGTTCATAATTTCATCATTTTGAGCTAAAAACACAACTCCTCAAAGCATAGAAATAAATTTAGAAACTACTCCCTACCTAATCTGAGTTGAAGAAGAGGAAGAGAACTTGGTTTCTTGAAGTGAAATGAAACAAAATCTCTTTGAAAAATTGAAGAAAGAATTCAGCCAAAGAGGAGGAAGAAAGAAAGTTTTTGGTGCTCCTAAAAACTAGTTATGAACAAAGCATTCCAAGACCACTCAAGCAAGCCTATTTATAGAAGATTTTGAGGCTTCTAATTGGCCAAAATGAGGAGGTAGTTGGTGGAATTTTGCAGGAGAAATAAGGGAGGAAAAATCATTTTAGACAAAGTTGTATGAAATTAAGGAATTATGTCTCTTATGGTGACATTTTGGCGTTTTGTTTTAGTACAACTTTTGGCAATAATTCAGCTGCATAATGGCATCAATAATTTCATCCATTACAGCCCAAAGAAGTGAAATTTGTGTGTTCCATGCATTATTTAGGTGTAGGCAAGGTATTCATGTAATTTAGAGAATTTACGATTAAGGGCTTAAGTGAATTAGTAAGCAATTTGGGTGTTTTTGAGCAATTTTGGGTTCTAATCAATCTAAATACATAATTTTGACTCTAGATTAATATTTAGAATTTAATAAGCTTTAATTTGAGCCTAATATTGCTTAGGTTTAGGTATCTGAATAAAAATCCCGAAATTCGCAAAACTGCCCAAAAATAGGGGCAAAATCGTACTTTCACTTAAAAGCGCCGAGGCCACCCGAGCTTAACCAATGGTTAATCATGGCTTAAAAACAAATTTTAAAACATTTTAGTGAGGTTCGGGCCAGTCGACACGCACATCGGAGTTAAAAGCAATGCAGGCGTTTTGGTCATTTGGCGTCGAACTCAAAATTGAGATCCTTCTGCTCTATTAACACACATAACACAAACAATCCCTTATTATCATCAAAACATCCCCTTGAGAATAGGTGGGGCCCACGATCCTCATTTTCTTAGTAAAATAACTTCAGGGGCATTTTGGTTATTTTATACGTACAAAAATTTGGGATTTGCGACTCTCGCATGAATCGCTCCTAACCTCTCTTCTAATGTTATATTCCTTTATTGAGGATTGTTCGGCCTCAAATCTTATGTAATAATTACCTACAGTAATTCGGTAATTTCTAATGACAGTAAAAATTACAGTAAAAATTGGGGCGTTATAGTTTAAGTCTGAAATTTCAGTTAATTTGGTTGATATTATGTTGATATTGATGTATGAATTTTGGTGAAGTATTTGGATGAGGTTAGAAAGATCATTTTGTCAAAAGATGTTGAGTGATACTTGCTGGATTTTCAGTTTTTTTACAGGCAGTGTGCGATCACGAGTTTTTTGGGCTTGTTGTGTGCATTTGCATGATCTGGAAAAAATATATGTTGGAGCTAACATCTTGGTCTAGTCCCACAAATTTTCTTGGATTCTTATTTTGAGTCAAACTGCTTTAAAAAAATCAAGAACCGAAATTAAGCATATGCTACCTGAAGTGTTGGAACAAAAGCTATAAATATTTCTAACTTTGTTACCACATCAAATGATGGAATTATCACTTGAAATGTTTACAGGATATTAGAAACATGTTGAGGTTTTACCAGGATTTTTATTTAGAATTTTCTGGGTTCAATTGCTGGGGTTAAAAATTATGAATTTTGGTTCTTGAGCTGAGGTTGAGTGGTTTCTGACCACCAAATTTGTCCAATTTTGTTAACATAGTTACAGAACTCTTTTTACTCTGAAATTTTCATATAACCTTGGGAATACATTGAAGTATCTTGAATAATTTTTATAGACTCTAAATTGATTGTTTGATGTGCAAATAAATTTGTGCTATAATGGTGTGAAATCTGCCCACTTGCTGGAAATGAACCAAAGACTTGAATTGATAATGTAATGGTAGTTTGGTTCTAGTATGGCATGAATACTTGATGTTAAATGTTTGGTTATGTCACTTGTGATGTATAAATACATACTAGAGAAAGTAAAGATTGGTATATGAGGATCACAATGTGAATGAATGCCTATAGGTGAATGAAATGCATAAGTAAAATGAGATCCTCTATGACTTATCAAGGGCAAATAAGAAACATGAGATCCTCTATGATTTGTCAAGGGCAAATAAAGAAACATAAGATCCTTTTGACTTGTCGAGGGCAAATAAAGAGATATGAGATCCTTTCGACTTTTCGAGGGCAAATAGAGCAATATGAGATCCTTTCGACTTGTCGAGGGCAAATAGAGAGAGATGAGGTCCTTTTAACTTGTCGAGGGCAAATAGAGACAGATGAGATCCTCTTCGATTTATCAAGGACAATTAAAGATAATTTCTCTACTTCTGGTATATACATATTTGTATCATATCAAATCATTTTGATTGACATTATTTACTATGATTATGAGCTTATGATAAATGTGTACAAGTGATTGATTCTTAAAAACAACCCACTTCCGAAATATGATTTGGAACTTTAAAAATGAACTGTTATTATGTAATGCTTGATCACTTTTTTTTAATAAACCGAAGTGGCTGGGCGATGACGATGACATTATGATTGTGTATTACGGGAGTTGCCCTATTGAGAATTGTATAATTCTCACCCCTATTTTATGTGTTCCCGTGTCGTCTCCAGGTTGATTCGAAGAACGGTGAAGACACTACAAGAAAAACTATACTAGAGTTGCAGTAGTTTAGTAGTTGATGTGTTTATTTTACCATAACTTTATTGTGGTTATATATATGTAAATGTAATAGAGAACAGATGTGTTAAGCTCAGAAGAGCTTCCCTTGTGTACTTAACCTTGTATTAAATAAATGTTTTGGTTTTCCTTGCTATATATATTTCAATAGAACTAAGACATAGTTATCTCGCAAATCAATCAAACTGGCTATAGATATTTAAGAAAGGCCCGCTAATTTATAAGTAACAACTCTCGAGTCTGATGTCATGACTAATGTCTATTATTATCACTCTTTTGACTAACTCTCACGTATAAAAGGGATTGGGGTACAAAAAAGGGAAAAATACCAACATCAACTTATCGAACTAATTAAATAAAAAGAAAGTTTTATTTTGAAATAGAGTGCGACAACCATCCCAATATATATCTCACTGTCCTCCCCAGCGCTGGCTGATCTTTCCCACACACTATCATGACCAGGATTTTTCGTTACCTAGTTCCACTGCCAAATCCCACGCACTCATCATCACCTTATCCTTCCTCGCCATGCAACGCTGCTCCCACCATCATTTGCGCTCTTTCAATGGTAGTGCAGAGTCTAGATCCAGATTTCAGTTTGGTTTCTTTTTTCCTTTGCTTTGGTTTCATGCCTGTGCAAAGTCCAGATCTAGATCTAGATCTGTGTATTATGATCAGTGCCCATTTTGGTTTCATTTTTGCTTCGCTTTACCAATCAGACAACCTAAAAAAAAAGAAACTTTACTAAGCAGACAATCCAGAAATGAAGTGCCAATACAAAAAGGTAAAAAAAAAAGGGGAAAGAAGAAGAAGAATTAATGGATGAGGAATGGGTAGAGAATACCTGGTAGCGATGATAGAGAATGGGGTCAACAACTGAATCTGGTTCAAAGCTGTAGACTAGAAGTCATTGGTCACAGCCATGGCGGTGTTAATGGATGGCAGGGATTTTGTAACATCCTAATTTTTAACCCAATACTCTAGAACATATTTAGGTTAATCATTAGTCTATTACTCTTTTAGTCTCATTCCTTACAACCTTTCATTAAAATACTTAGCGGAAAATACGAATAAATTTTTCTTTTTGAAACTTGAAAGCAAAACGCGAGCCGCGCACTAACTTATCGTTCGTCATAACCATATCGTGCGAGAAAAGTAACCACACCATTGATAATCATGAAACATAGTATTATACTTAACATTCATAATATCATCACATCTTCATAGATACATAGACTACTAACATCATTGTACCATCATTTACATCAAAACACGTCCATATATGTGAAGTCATCCTTATCCACCTATGAGGTTGGATACGTGTCAACCCAAAAGCTAAGCTATCTATGCTTCTTGGCGACCCTCCGCCTGCCTTCTAGTATGATCCTCAAGCACGAGCCTCAGAAGAAGTCATGATCCTCGTTGTAATCCTCGTCCAGAGACGACACGGAAGAAAAGGAAGGGATGAGAAACTCATTCGAGATTCTCGAGGGATTCGACTCTAACACTAGTGTCATCGTCGTCATCCCCAGCCACCTCGGTTTTAATTATGAAAAAGGTGTACATGCATAAGGATTGGTTTTAGGCTTTACAAATCTATTTATCCGAAGTGGGTGTCTTTTAGTATGTGTCTTAATGACATGAATGCAACAGATATTTGATGAATGCATGACAATACCATATGCACATTAACACGAAAATCGTAATACTTGGGCACATCATAAGGAAACATAAATCATATTTGTGGCATAAAAGGCATAGTACTTTTCATGTGATATCTTTCTCATAAGTAAAACTCTTAAGTTCTTTTTCTTAAAGACCACCCTCTTAACATATCCACCAAAAGTCCAACTGATTCACCGGCCCGGCGATAATCTGGTCACCAAATTACATCTCACCTATCGCCTAGGAATGAGTTCATTCCTAACTAGTCGTCACTAGATTTAATATGGGCTAATAGAGGGGGTATACATAACTTTCTCGGATCACCTATCTTAGGATCATTTCCTTCTTTGAAACGCTCTCTTTGGTATCTAGTACACAAAGAAATTGTCCGCTTTGGCAAGCTCAATGTCAATACCCTCACGGATTTGTTTCCTCCCCACCGTAGCGGGAGAAATGCGTCTCAGTACTTTGTCACATCCGTTCTGGGGGTGCTCGGCCGAACCGGTGTCACCCAGGAGTTTTCACAAACTTTTCTCAAATTCTCAAGTTTGATGGGAAATTCGGCAGCGTAACGGCATACACCGGATTTCCTTCAAACTTGCTTTATGCCACGAAACATATAGAGCATGCATAGTCATTCAACATCAACATAAGGCATCATATTCATCGTATGCATCGTAAGCATCATAATATCATAATTTTACATAACGCATCGTGGCGAGAGCATCAACACATCAATACTATACGCTCTCATCAGAGATCACATGCTCAAGTTGTTCTCGTAATAAAACATATATCCTCATGAATTCCTCATATGAATATCATCATCATCATTTACATAACATACATCATCATGGAACATTCAACCGTTTATCCTTACGGTAGCTTATGCTTTGACCCTTACGGGTCTTAATCTTGAGATATAATTCTCTAACATCCGACGCTCATATTTTTATGCACCTAAGGGCTCATAATTAATCATCATTCCTAATCCTCATGTTCATACTTAAATCTGAAAAGCATAGGGCAGAATCTCTAACTTGTATTTACGGGGTTCTAGAACTTACGTTTTAGACCCTTTCTCGGTTCTGTTTTTTGAAGGCTATATATTAAATCTAAATCAATTATGAGGCATTCCTATGCTTAAGGATTAATTATTAATCATGTTTATCATGTTGTAAGGGTGCTGGACAGAATCCAGAAAATTAAATGTTCTAAGAGTTCTACATTTGCATTTTTACGGTTTTTCTTGTTACTAGTTTTCCCGTAGGTGCTAGAATTCGATTCTAATCCAAATGATACCAAGTTTTTCATGTCTAAACAATCTAAATCTGATTATGTCCCCATTAAAACAGTTTGGATTAGTTCCATAAACAAATGGGTCAAAACTATGTTAAATTCTAGCTTTACGGTATTTCTAGTTAGCTAGTTTCTTACCTATCATGCATAGGTTCGCTTCTACATCATCACATGATATTTTCACACATTCCAACACATCAAAACATCATCATACAGCATCACACTCATCACATCAGAACCAAAAACATTTAACTTAAATGAGAGAGTTAAATTGCCATTTCTAGGTACATAAGTTAACTAGTTTCTCTTGGAATCAATTTAGAATTTCTAAAACTCTTTGCAAGACATTTTAAATCATCAAGAGGCTAAGTGAAGCCTTAGGTCAGTGACCAAAACATATTCCATCCCCTAAAAGAGATTGGAATCACAACTTATAATGACATAACCTTATAATGATTTGTAAAGCTTTAAAGAAAACTTGAAACGTAGACTATTGGTCCTAGTAGCTAGATGAAAACTCATTGCAAGTCCATCATCACTACTTGGCCAAAAAAACATCCATTCAAAGAATGGTTTTACATTAAACTTTAACTTGGAATGAAATGGGCAAGTCTTTGAGCTCTAGGTTCTTTAAGTTGCGACATAAACTAAACGTGCTCATGCTTTTCATTTTTAATCTTGCTTACAAATTAAAATGATGACATAAATTAAATATGCAAGGCATAAACGTAACGTGCAAGCTTGAAAGTAAATATGCGAAGCATAATCTTAAACGTGCAAGCTTGAAAGTAAATGTGCAAGATTCAATTCTTTATTTTAGTGCTCTTGGCCCAACAACAATCGACTTTAAGGCCGAAATAGATAGGCATTCGAGAGATTAATTAGGTGATAATGCAAGTTCAATTCTTTATTTTAGTGCTCTAGGCCCAACAACAATCGACTTTAAGGCCGAAATAGAAAGGCTTTGAGAATTAAATTAAGTGATGGTACAAGTTCCATTTTAATCTTTATGTTCTTAGGTGATAGCTTGAAAGTAAAATGCATAGCAAGAATGTAAATATGAATGCAAGCATAAAATAAATTATGCAAGTTCTTTTTATCTCTCTAGAGCTCTTAGCAAGACTTTAAAGGAACTTAAACCTCAACCCAAACTCATCAAACCAAGACAAAGTAAAAGTCTAGAGTTCTTAGAACTCAACATAACATATTTAGAAAATCAAACGTTTTGCATGTAAGAGGAAAGGTAATGGCCAAAACTTCAAGGAAAGAAAAGAAATATTTGAAACTTTAGAATCCATGATCTTGGTGATATATTAACACCAACATCATGAGACCTCATCATTGAGTTCATAGAGTCATTTTAAAACATTATCAAAGTTAAAGTTCTCAAGAGTTCAGGAAAGGAAAAACTAGAAACACTTTTGCTCAAGAACAAAGATCAAGCTCTAGAGTTTGTTTCAAGTGATGAACATCATCATGAAACTCTCATCATCAAGCTCTCATTTCTTTGAACTCCAAAGGCCCATGGCCGAAACATAAAGAGGAATGAGGAGAAGAAAAGAAGTTCTAAAAGGAATCAAGAGAAACTATGAACATAAAGCTTAGAACAAGAACTTTAAAGAAAAGAATACATGAAAGAAAATCTCTACTTGGTGTGATATTCTTGAAGATGGAAGAAGAAGATGAAGAAGATGAAGAACTTGAAGAACACAAGAATTTTGAGAGAAAAAGAAAAGCTTTGAGTGTTCCTAGACTTAGCAAATGATCTAAAAGTGGTGCAAGCTTCCCAAGGCCATCTATTTATAGAGAAATGAAGCAAATGGAGGGTGCAAAGTGAGGAGGAGGTTTCGGCCATCAGATGGGGAGGGAGACCATGAGTTCCATGAGGTGAGATAATGTGGTCTTGAGGCATGGTGAGGTATGGTTCAAAGTATGGTGAGGTATGGTTCAAGGTATGGCCTCAAGCATGGTTCTTTGAGTGAGAAAATAATTTAACATGTGGTCAAAGGGGGATGAGGTGGCCGAAATGCATCAGCCCATGGGGGAGGATTTCTTGCATTTTAATTGTGGTTTAGAGTTGTGTTTAGGTGTATCTTTGATTATGCTTAAGATTAGGAATTTGTAAGAAAGTGTTTAGGTAAGGAAAATGGATAATTAAGGTGGTCTAGACATAATTAAGGAGTGGTCTTGCACCATTAGTGAGTTAAATCCTCAATTTAGAGTCTAAACAACTCTAGACACATTTCCTTGATTTAAGGAATTGGAGACAGAAAACACTATTCAAGATTCCAAGACTAGGAGTCTTGAGTTCTAAAAAGGGATTTAAGTTTAATCTAAGCAATTTTAGGTTCTAATTAACTTTAATAAATTATTTTGACTCTAGATTAATTAGGAAAATTAATTAATCTTCGTTTAGAGTCTAATATTGCTTAGGTTTGCTTAATTACGTCATTAAGCTCAAAAACACTATTCTAGGGGCAAAATCATAATTTTGCACTAAAACTGCCCGGGACCACCGGGACTTGAATAGAGACCTCTAGACACATGAAAACGTGTTTTTAAACCTCTGGGGAAAGTTTCGGGCTCAAACGGCACCTTTACCCGCGTAAAACGCTACAGGGGTATTTTGGTCATTTTGACCCGAAACTGCGGAAAATGAGATTTTTGCTTCCGGGAGCATTCAAAGGCCATTCAATCCCCTTCAAACATTGAGTTGACCCTTCAAGGATGACCGAGTTGGTTACCCTCGAGTTCGGGTCAGGAAATGACCTCAGGGGCATTTTGGTCATTTCCCTCGGACAGAAAAATCGGGGTGTTACAGATTTGATGATCATCACAAAGGGCACACAAAAGTAGTGAAGAGAGAAAACAAGCAAGAGATGAGAGAATGTGCGAAGAGAAGAGAGTGCATATGGTAAGGGGTGAGGTGAGAGGATTTGGAGGTGGGTCGAGGTAGGGAAGTGCTTTTGTGGTAAGAATGATATAATCGCAAGTTTTACAATATGGGTGTATGGTTTCCAGAGTTTTTATTAATTGATGCATTAACAAATGAAACAAATTAAAAATGGTAAGCAGACATGAAACCAAATTCCATTCTGGTTAGGAGACACCAATATGGCAGCTTTTTTTGGAATCCATTTTATTTAATGGTAGAGATGATGATGATTATTATTATTATTATAGCTACAGATTATTGTTTCTTTATGAGTTGTCGTATCCCCAGTTAAAAATGTTTTCATGATAAATTATGTATTTAGGGATGCTTGTTTATGAAACTATAGAATGAAAAATGTTTTGTTATATAGCTATGTTTGTAAATAACAATTAGCTTATGATTACTGCAAATATATTGTATTTATGCATATCCCTTGGTTATCTCGTGTGGGTAATGGGTGAGAGCTTAATCACTAAGTCCATTGACTCACCCCTCTCTCTTCCTCTCATAGTTATAGGTACAGGTGTTTTCTGTCTCTAGCTTTTTAAACACTATTACTCCCAGTGGTGAGCGTTATTTTGAAGTAAGGCTTAGTTTAGGTTCATGTTAGCATTAGAATGCTCTAGTAGATGTGCAGGCAAGACCCGAGCTATGCATTTATTTTGAAATATTGTATTTATTTTCAAAGATTATGTAATTTCCTATATGTTTCCAAAGTTCAAGTATGCATTTTGAAATGTAGACTGAGCCTAGAGACATATGTAGCGAATTGGAAATATATTTATGTTTCAACTTTCAAGAATTTAATTTGATTTTTAGTTTATGACCATTACTAGAAGATGGAACAGTTTACCCTTTTATGAATAACAGATTTGATGAAGATGCTTTCAGAGTTATGCATTTTAAATACCTTAGTTTTTGTGAATTTGAATATTATGTTGCAAATAAAGAAATGACTATTGATTTAAAAGAAAATCATATTTTAATTATTATATTATGATAAATTATGCATACTCAGTGATCACGAGGCTTACGTAGGGATGGGATTCCTCACGTGCTGGTCATGTTCTCAAGTTAGGTCATGACAAAGTGGTATTAGAGCCATAGGTTTCTCTACATGATACTGGAGCAAGTATCCACAAATGGCATGACGTTTATGTGAATGAAACTGGGGCCATTTTCACTAACGTCATGTTGTTTGAAGCCTATACAAAGTGTCAGTCATATCTAGGTTCAATTAGAGTCCTTGTCATTTTTTAGAATTCTTGATTCGATCATGTCTTTTTCCTTTTTTCTCAAGTGAGCTATGCCACTTGTGAACTACCGTTGCCATCGTCACCAGAGTAGCCTTTTGTCAGCTAATGCCAATTACATCTAGTACCTCGAGTGAGCCGTTTTGAACCTGGCGAAGGTAGTTAGCAAGCACATTAGAGTTGGAGGCATCAATAGGGGACATAGCTAGGCATGACCAGCTTAGCCAGGGGTCAATAGTAGGCACCATTGGTCGGGACCACCTCCTTAGCACCCTCTCCAATGTGCCCTTCTGTTGTTCGACCCAAGGGTCAAGAGAATGGCCAGCCCAAGGGGAAAAGTTTGATGCAAACCCATTGTTCACACCCAATTTATTAGACATATGGTAAGCACCATAGAGGCCAGTGTTTGCTTGGTACGTTCACATGCTGTGGACGTGGATAAAAAATGCATAAGAAGAAGGATTGCCCACTATTTCAGGGAGCAGCTAGTTAGAGGCCAGAGTAACTTGATACCCAGTATAGCTTCCCCACTTGGCAATGTAGCCACCCTAGCTGATGGAGGTCCCCATGCGAGTGACTCAGAGCTAGCAGGTAGAATCACAATTGAAATACAGATCATGCATGTAGACATCTAGTAGGAATGACAATTAGCTGTGATATATTGAAATGTTTTAAGTGACTTGATGCCATGGATCTGGCATGATTTGTTTCTAAAGGTGTGTCATTCACGATTTATGCTTGGAGATGGTGTTTTTGCATGATAAGAGTATAGAAGGCATGAAGTGTAACACCTCGATTTTTCTGTCTGAGGGAAATGACCAAAATGCCCCTAAGGTCATTTCCTGACCTGAATTCGAGGGTAACCAACTCGGTCATCCTCGAAGGGTCAACTCAATGTTTGAAGGGGATTGAATGGCCTTTGAATGCTTCCGGAAGCGAAAATCTTGTTTTTCGCAGTTTCGGGTCAAAATGACCAAAATACCCCTATAGCGTTTTTACGCGGGTAGAAGTGTCGTTTGAGCCCGAAACTTTCCCCAAAGGTTTAAAAACACGTTTTCATGTGTCTAGAGGTCTCTGTTTAAGTCCCAGTGGTCCTAGGCAGTTTTAGTGCAAAATTATGATTTTGCCCTTAGAATAGTGTTTTTGAGCTTAATGACGTAATTAAGCAAACCTAAGCAATATTAGGCTCTAAACGAAGATTAATTAATTTTCCTAATTAATCTAGAGTCAAAATAATTTATTAAAGTTAATTAGAACCTAAAATTGCTTAGATTAAACTTAAATCCCTTTTTAGAACTCAAGATTCCTAGTCTTGGAATCTTGAATAGTGTTTTCTCTCTCCAATTCCTTAAATCAAGGAAGTGTGTCTAGAGTTGTTTAGACTCTAAATTGAGGATCTAACTCACTAATGGTGCAAGACCACTCCTTAATTATGTCTAGACCACCCTAATTATCCATTTTCCTTACCTAAACACTTTCTTACAACTTCCTAACCTTAAGCATAATCAAAGATACACCTAAACACAACTCTAAATCATAATTAAATTGCAAAACAAACCTCCCCTTGGCTGTAACATGGCCGAACAACCATGCTCTCTTTGGCCACATGATTGAATTGTTTTCTCACTCTTTGAAGCCATGCTTGAGCCATACCTTGAACCATACCTCACCATACTTTGAGCCATACCTCACCATGCCTCAAGACCACATTATCTCACCTCATGGAACTCATGGATGCCCTCCAATTCTGCACACAATGGCCGAAACTCATCAGCCCATTCACACCCTTCATTTGTTTCATTTCTCTATAAATAGAATGCCTTGAGGAGCTTGCACCACTTTTAGATCATTTGCTAAGTTTAGGAACACTCAAAGCTTTTCTTTTCTCTCAAAGTTCTAGTGTTCTTCAAGTTCTTCAAAGTTCTTCATCATCTTCATCTTCTTCTTCCATCTTCAAGTTCATCACACCAAGTAGGGATTTCCTTTCACGTATTCTTTTCTTTAAAGTTCTTGTTCTAACTTTATGTTCATAGTTTCTCTTGATTCTTTTTGGAACTTCTTTTCTTCTCCTTTTTCTTTCTCATTTTTGGCCATGGGCCTTGAAGTTCAAAGAAATGAGAGCTTGATGATGAGAGTTTCATGATGATGTTCATCACTTGAAACAAACTCTAGAGCTTAATCTTTGTTCTTGAGTAAAATACTTCTAGTTCTTCCTTTCTCCAACTTTTGGACTCTTTAACTTTGATGATGTTTTAAAATGGTTCTAAGGACTCAATGATGAGGTCTCATGATGTTGATGTTAATATATCATCAAGATCATGGACTCTAGAGTTTCAAAATGTTTTTTTGTTCCTTGAAATTTCGGCCATTTCCTTTTCTTTTACATGCAAAATGTTTTGATTTTCTAAAAATGTTAGGTTGAGTTCTAAGAACTCTAGACTTTTCTTTATCTTGGTTTGATGAGTTTGGGTTGAGGTTTAAGTTCCTTTAAAGTCTTGTTAAGAGCTCTAGAAAGATAAAATGAACTTGCATAATTTATTTTATGCTTGCATTTATATTTACATTCTTGCTATGCACCTTTACTTTCAAGCTATCACCTAAGAACATATAGATTAAAATGGAACTTGCATCATCACTTAATTTAATTCTCAAAGCCTTTCTATTTCGGCTTTAAAGTCGATTGTTGTTGGGCCTAGAGCACTAAAATAAAGAATTGAGCTTGCATCATCACCTAATTAATTTCTCGAATGCCTATCTATTTCGGCCTTAAAGTCGATTGTTGTTGGGCCTGGAGCACTAAAATAAAGAATTGAACCTTGCATATTTACTTTCAAGCTTGCACGTTTAAGTTTATGCCTCGCATATTTACTTTCAAGCTTGCACGTTTAAGATTATGCCTTGCATATTTAATTTAAGTCATCACTTTGTTTGTAAGCAACATTAAAAATGAAAAGCATGAGCACGTTTAGTTTATGTCATAACTTAACAACCTAGAGCTCAAAGACTTGCCCATTTCATTTCAAGTTAAAGTTTAATGTGAATGCATTCCTTGAATGCATGTTTTCGGCCAAGTAGTGATGATGGACTTGTAATGAGTTTTCATCTAGCTACAAGGACCAATAGTCTATGTTCTAAGTTTTTCTTAAAGCTTTACAAATCTTTTCAAGGTTATGTTATCATGAGATATGACTTTATTCCCTCTTAGAAGATGAAATATATTTTGGTCACTGACCTAAGGCTTCTCTTAGCCCCTTGATGAACTAAAATGATTTGCAAAGAGTTTTAGAAGTTCTAAATTGATTCCATGAGAAACTAGTTAACTTATGTACCTAGAAATGTCAATTTAAATCCTTTACTGAAGCTAAATGTTTTCGGTTCTGATATGATGAGTGTGATGCTGTATGATGATGCTTTGATGTGTTAGAATGTGTGAAAATATCATATGATGATGTAAAAATGATTCTATGCATAATAGGTAAGAAACTAGCTAACTAGAAATACCGTAAAGCCAGAATTTAACATAGTTTTGACCCATTTGTTTTTGGAACTTATCCAAACTGTTTTAATGGGAGCATAATCAGATTAGGATTGTTTAGACATGAAAAACTTGGTAACATTTGGATTAGAATCGAATTTTAGCAGCTATAGGGAAACTAGTAACTAGAAAACCGTAAAAGTGCAAGTTTAGAACTCTTAGAACATTTATTTTTCTGGATTCTGTCCAGCACCCTTACAACATGATAAACGTGATTAATAATTAGTCCTTAAGTATAGGAATGCCTCATAATTGATTTAGATTTAATTCATAGCGCCCTAGGCGAAGACGGAATCGAGAAAGGGTCTAAAACGTAAGTTCTAGAACCCCGTAATCACAAGTTAGGAATTCTGCCCTATGCTTTTCAGATTTAAGTGTGAACATGAGGATTATGAATGATGTTTAATTATGAGCCCTTAGGTGCATAACATATGAGCGACGGATGTTAGAGAACCATATCTCATGATTAAGACCCGTAAGGGTCAAAGCATAAGCTACCGTAAGGATAAACGGTTGAATGTTCCATGATGATGTATGTGTTCCGTGAAGGATGTTAATGTTATTCATATGAGGAATTCATGAGGATATATGTTTGTGTGGCATAAAGCAAATTTAGAAGAAATCCGGTGTGATGCCATCGTGCCGCCGAATTTTCGACAAATTTGGGGACTTAAAGAGATTTTGAAAATTAAGGTACTAAGATGGGTTCTAAGATGACACCGGTTCGGCCAAGCACCTCCATAGAACTCATGTGAATCGGTACCATTTTATACTTTTAGGTGACACCGGTTTGGCCGAGCACCCCTAAGAGGTTTGCCCCCTAACCCGTACTCAGATAGTCGGGATTTATGATTTATGATACGCTTATCGTTAAGTGGTAAGTAAGAACTAGTGACGACTAGTTAAAGTATGAGCTCATAACCTAGATATGTGACATGTTCTAGGTGACACCGGTTCAGCCGAGCACCCCCAGTTCGATTGTCTTTTAGGGTGGCCCATGAGGAAGAAAAGTTTCATGATTATGATTATGTCACTAAGTTTGTCCCATATGAACATTACTATTGCCACTTTATGCCACTAAGTATGATGATGCTTGATGTTATGTTTTATGTATGTGCATTAGGTAGTGTCATGCATACATCTTCTATTATGTTGCATTCATGACATTAAGATCATCCTAAAATGAATGGACCTTGGCTAAAGTATATTTTAAAGTTTAAAATGAACTTAATACATGTTCAGTCATTTCGTATAATTAAAGCCAAGGTTCCTGAGGACGTAGATGATGACACCTAGATAGTAGGAGGCCCTACTAAGATTCTTTAGCAAGATTCTCACTCCTTCTATCTCTTCTTTCCGTCACGTCTTCAGATGGCGACGTTCGTAGTGTTCGTGGACACGCCGACATGGGAAGTGCACCATGACCCGGACCACGGGTCGTTCCATTTTGTGGGTCGATGCACGGTTAGAGTATTCATGTTCATGGGTCGACCATTCACTCCCCCTGTACATTCCCATCGTTTCTCCCCCGTCTCACCTTTGGGCGATGACCTGGTGTTCGAGCACGCACGCCCCCAAGAGGAGAGGCTTTGCTGTACCCCACCGTCCACGTCCTCCGCTCGAGACTACCCCTAGTATGTGCCCCGTTGCCCGTCGTCTTTTTCAGAGACGAATCCTTTCGAGGATTCGGCAACCCAGGTACCCTCCGAGGGATCTTCCCCCACCATACCCATGGACCTTGGGGAGGGTAGCGAGCCTTCCGTGACTCAGCCAAGGCTTACACGACAACCGGAGATGAGGCCACGCCGTGGAGGTCACTTCCGAGCCCCGTCCCGCCTATTTACGCCGGAGGAGCTTGCTCAGTTTCCTGGGTACGTGCCACGCTCGAGGGTTAGTCGCCAGTAGGAGGCTGTGGATAGCCCGGGTTAGAGCACACACCACTTAGATGGGGATAAACCTTCTTTTGATTTGAGGTTATCCCATTAGATACACTCGGGTAGAGGAGTAGTTTATGTTTATACTCATGTTGTATTTTCTTTCATGTATTCCCTTGTATTAAATTAAGTCCCACGCTTATAAGTGGGCAAGTTATATATCTATATGAGATGATATTCAGTGTTTCCCATGATATGCCTTTATGTGCCTTATGCTATGACGTTATAAGATGTATGTTTCGTCCGTTATATGTTATATCGCATCACGCGGCTTTCACTTTGTATTTCAAAAAAAAATTTACCCGTATTTTCCGCTAAGTATTTCTAAGTAAAATTGAGAACTATGAAGTAACAGACTAATGATTAACCTAAGTATGTTCTAGAGTATTAGGTTAAAAATTAGGACGTTACATGAAGAATATGTTGACAACATGATATGAGTTACTAGGCTGATTTTGGACATTTTGTTTGGATCATCATGCATATTAGTTGTATATGACTGCTTTGATTGCTACTTGTTGTACCTTTGCAAAATGGTTTTATGAATACTTGAGGAATTTGGTAAATGTTTTGTAAGATTCAAAATGGAAGAATTTTCTCAAAAAAGTTTTATCAACATTGCATTACTGTGATCAATTTTCTTAGATTAGAAAAAGGGAGATTTGAAGCATGTTTTATGTATGAAGATTTAAGATGTTTAGATACAAGTATCTTGTACAGTTATTTTTTATGCTAATAGTGTATAGCTCAACTTAATGTTAAATACTTTAACAAGTTGTATTTGTTTGGGGAATGTTTCCTCTTGTCTGATGTGTGCAAAAATATTATTGATTTGAGGTTATGTGACATGAATTAGAGCACTATATGCATGTATGATAGCTTTACTTGAGTTGGCATTGCAGAAACATGATTTAAGTAACTTGAGGAACTCATAGGTGGAGGATGGATGTTCTTTTCCCCTGACCTATGCATGTAAGCTAGATGAAAGAGATTTAAATGAAATCAGTTATGTTTAAGTTACAGCTTGATAACACAATAGTAAGAAGTTAATAGGCAAGAAACATGTTGTTTGTCTCTATTGCATGAACTTGTATGATGTGTGGACATGATTGGATGTTTTGAATGCATGTTATTATGGTAGGATGTTCTAGAGATCTTTAAGCAGGCTATGGCTATTTGATTTATTTGTATGATATATGTGATTGATGTGTTGCATATACGCAAGCTAGAAGTATAAGCATATGAACGCTTAATATAACACTCAATAAGAGAATCATGGAGTTCAGAAATCGAGGACTAGTAGTCCCTGTAGCATCAGTTGAAGTTAGACACAAGAGAAAAAGAACCAGAGCAAGGATACAAGTGATGTTAGCCTCATCTTTGAGAGCTCATATGCACACGAGGTGGCGAAGCATATATGCTCATCTAAGACTTGCACTGTGGAAAGGGCTGCCATGGGAGACGGAGCCCCTCAGTGTAAGGGTCTTGATAGGAGCCAGTGCCACCTTGATGGGAAAGGGCTGCCCTGGGTAGTGGAGCCTCCCAGGTGTGACAATTGGCATCCTCAGCAAGAGTAATGGAGAAGTGGCCTTCAAGATGGCACTAGCCTTAGAGTATTAGGTATTACAGCCAGAGTATCATGTCAGAGTGTTCCAGGTATTCAGGCCTATCCTTGAAACTTGTGTAGATTAAATATTTATTCTTTTTGATCTTCTAGTTATGCAAGTTTAGATTTGGGGACCAAATCTTTTTAAGGGGAAAGCATGTAACATCTTAGTTACACGTGTCCCTGAACAAGTCCAATGCGGCCCTAAGGTCCCCTAGGATCCACCCGTGTTGCTGATTAGGCACGGATGTGTAAAAAGGCCAAGGATACAACGAGTGGCTACTTTAGTAGGCTCGCTACAGCAAGCGTTACTCACTGTAGCGAGTGGGCCCAATGTCAACATAGTGCAAAACGATGCAGTTTCACTTACTAATACCCAACCCCTATATAAAATTAGTGATGTTAAGATCAAAGTTAAGATTTCAGTTTAGGTAAAATTTAGTACAATTATATTTCCTTATCCTAAGTTAGAACTCATGTTACAAATTGATTTTAACTCATTTGAAATTAACTTCATTTACTAGTATATGATTATTCTTTTTACCTTGTCTTGTTTTGTCCTAAACACTTAACCTTTTGCCATTTTCACTAATTTATCAATTCCTAATCTTTTATGTAAGTAAGTGCACATCTAATACATGATTTACCACTTGTAAAACAACACCAATCTGATCATAATTCCATCAGAAACCAGCGGCCATACATGCTTCAGTTCACCATATTTTATTATTTTTCCAACATAAAATCATATCCAACCTTATCACCATTTCTTTAGCTTTCTTTTTCATTATTTTTGGCTATGTTTAATCAAAAGAAATCCATCTATATCTAACCTTATTAGCCACGATTTCTTGTCTTCCATTAACATATATTTTATGCATTTTCAAACAATGATACATGGACAACATTATGACCACACATCATGCTTTCTTTTCTAAGTTTTCTTTAATTGAAAAATGAAATAAACCCTCCATTTTCCATCTACAAGGCAGCGGCCAAACAGCCTTTATGAGCCTATAAATCGGTGCTCTTCCATTGCTAAAATATTCACACAAATACTCATAGCCTTAGCACTTGCTTACTTGATAGTCTTTTTGCTCAAAGTTCTCTAATTTTCTTAATACTTCAAGCTTACTTCTTCTTCCTCATTCACATTCAAGAGACTCCATTCCTAGCCTCTAACCAAGCTCTAAACCTCAAGCATACACATTCCAACTATAAATCAACTCCTAAACACACAACCTTTCCATTATCAAATACAAAATCATAAGAAAAATACTTCCTCCGTTTGTTCTCATCATGGCCGAATTTCAAAGGACTCATCAAGGAAATAATTTCTTCTTCTAACTTCTCTAAAGATCAAGCATTATCTTTTGTTAACAAGAAACAACTAGGTAGGGAATTTATTTCATGTTATTTCCTTGTTCTTTGCTTATAATTTAACTTTTAATGAGCTTGATGATGAGACCATGAAATAAGGTTCTTGAAACCATGACAATCAAGGACTCTAAAGTTCACTTCCTTTGTTAAGATTAATTGGCGTTAAAGAGTTTAATTCTCTAAAAGTTTTGAGCTTAACAAGATAATACACTACCAGAAACGCGCGGTATTCCAACGACTTTACCGATAGGTTTACTGACGATCGTAAATTTTACCGATGGCCTTACCGACGGGTACGGAGCCATCTGTGATGAGGGCGTCGATGAATATTATCAACGGTACAAAAGAACTCATCGATTATTATCGACGCCTTTATCGACGGATATATGGATTAATAACCGTCAATACAATTAAATAAAAGGTGTCAACGAATTGTCAAGGGCATAATTTTACCGACGGTTATTTTTAATTTTTACCGTCGGTGTTACCGACGAATGTTTATTTTTCTGCAATTTTATTATAAATAAATAAATCCATATTACCGACGGCTTTACCTGTCGGTAATAATAAAAAAAATTTTAAAAAATAATTTTCTTTTACCAATTTATTAATTATATATTTATTTATATATAAATACCTAATTATCAATTAAAATGATATTAAATAAGAAAATAATAAATTGATAAAAAGAATAAATTAAACTGATTAAATAAAATAACAAATTATGACAATAAAATATACACAAATCACAAATCATAATAAATGTAAAAAGAACAAATCCAGAATGGAAAAAAATGAAGATAAATAAAAACTAGCTAAAGTCCTGGGCGTAGCATCATCATCATCAAGACCATCATCATCATCCGCCCTGTCCGACTGTGATTGGCCCTCATCAATGACGGGAGTGGGATACGGGGGAATGGGGTTTGGAGGAGCGTCTTGTCAGAGATGGAGGATCCCAAAGCTTGCATGCCCTGGAAGAAGCTCGTCACATGTGCAGTGACCTGCTGCTGCATCTTCCGGAGCTGAGCCTTCTCCTTCTTCGCTAACTCCTACTACTGGTGCTCTAAAGAGAGCTTAAGCTCTCGGATCTCTATCAACTCCTGCTCCAAAGCTGTCCAGTGTAACACCCTAAAAATTGGTTAAAAATTAATTTGAGCTTTATTAGTTATAATTTCAAAAATATGACAGTTTTAACAATGATGAGGACGGTCCAACGGTTTTGTGTACAAAAAAAAATGTGAATAGTATTTTATGGTCCATGAGCCATTGCACACAAAACCCTTGATTTGGGACCCGAAGATGCCCGAAATTTGGAAAACATGGGAATAAGATTAGAAATAGATAGAAATAAAGATTTTATACCTAGAATTAATTTTCGGGCAATGTTTGATTACCCAGGTATGGTGTTTCACCCATTCGATGAAATTTCGGTGTGCGATTTTTAACACCAAAAGTTAGTTAATCTCGATAAAATGATGAAGTTTATCCATTTGAAGTCAAATGGATGGCTAAAATTTCATTTTGAATAAAAGATCAAATCTTAGCCATTGATGTTAATTTCCTTATATGAAAAGAATTACATTTTATATTCAACCAATGATATCACACATAATAAGATCAACTTAACCCACCTAACTTCATAATTTCCATCCTCAAAAATCTCGGCCAGCAAGTTAGGAACCAGAACCTCCATATTCTCCTTGCTAAAAACCTTGAAACCTTGATTTCCAACCTTAAAATCTTAAGCTTGAACTTGATAAAACCCTAAACTCCCTTCACTAAACTTATTCTACTTCTCAATACCTACAAAACTAACCGATTAGAATCTCCAAATCTCACTTTATTACCTCACCCCTCACTGATTAGAGGAGAGTTTGATTGTGTTTTAAGAGCTTTGGAGTGAATAACTTTCATTTTGGAGCAAACTAGAGACAAGGATATATTAGCTTTCAAGAGTAGGGTTTTCTTTGGTCTTTTCTTTCCAATTTTATGCTGTACTTTTGTGATTGTGTTTGGTTCAAAATTTCTGGATATATTGGTTGATAATATGCTGATATTGATGTGTTAATTTTGGTGGGGTGTTTGGGGTTGTGTAAAAATCATTTTTATCAAAAGAGATTTAGAGTTGGTTTGCTGGATTTTCGGATTTCAACAGGGCAAGTGTTGTTCACGAATTTTCTGGTGCAATTGTGTTCATTTTTGTGAGCTATAAAAATTATATGTTGAATTTAACATCTGAAGACAACCCTAAGATTTTTCTTAGGTCATGTTAAGGACTTTCTCTGCTTGAAAAAAAATTCATAATTCCTGAACATTGTTGCCGGAAAATCCTAGTTTGAAGCAAGCTGGGAATTTTGTCAAATTGTTTGATATATTTAGAGATATTGGATTCGGCAAAAAATTTTATGCGATGTAGGTAACATGTTAGGGAGTCTCTAGTAAAAATTTGGAGCCATTCTGGACACTTTTTCTATGTTTAAAAAATTCATGAACTTAGATTGTAACTATGCTGGCTGGATTATGGGAATTGAAGCTGTGATTTTGTATAATTTTGTTATCATAGCAAATGATTGAATTATCCTTTGAAACTTTTACAGGGTGCTTAAAACAAGTATAACCATGATTTTTATTTTGAATTGATTCAATCATTTGCTAGAGCTAAAAATTATGAGATTTCGGTTCTGAGCTGAGTATACGTGGTCTTTGACCACTAAATTTGTGCATTTTGTTATTATATTTATGGAATTCTTTTTACTCTGAAATTTTCAGAGAACCTTGGAGACATATTGAATTGTCTTTGAGAATTTTTATAGCATTGAATTTGATGGTTCAAAATGCAAAATAAATTTTGCTATGAATAAGTGAAATCTGCCATTGTGCTGAAAATGAATTGATGCTTTGAATTGATGAAATAATGGCATCTTGTACTAGTATGACATGAGTACATGAATATGAATATGAATAATTGAGTATGTGACCTTATTGATGAGGTTGTCACACATAGATATGAATACTTATTACAATTGCTCATATGTGAAAGGAAAGCATAAGATTATGTTTCTTGGGCTGGAGAAAATAAATCCAGTTTGTTAGGGAAAGTAAACCTGACTACCAAGAAAAGCATAAGATAGATAATCCTTGGGCTGGAGAAAGTAAATCCGATCTGCCGGGGAAAGTAAACCCGATTATCCTTGAATTGAGTCGGGGAAAGTAAACCTGGCTAGGAATAGGTCTGTGTGAGAATTGGAGAAAGTAAATCCAATGATCATGTATAGGAATGAGCTCAATCCTGAAAAGTAGTCTATTACCCATTATTGCCACGCTGGGGATGGCGGTACGTAACGCCCAGATGTGACAAGATTAGTCAAGGGCCAAGGAAAGTTAAGAAGTAGTCCTTTGTCTTATATGCCGAGTGAAGAAATTTAGTATCGATATTGAGACCAATATATTTAAGTGGAAAGTTAGTAGTATATGATGTTGAGTAGTATGGTATATGTACATTAAGTGATTGAATGTTAAAAGTAACCCACTTCGGAAGTATGATTTGGAACTTTAAAAATAATTTGTTATTAATGCATGACCATATTTTCTTAATAAACCAAAGTGGCTGGGGCGATGACGATGACAGTATGATTATGTATTTGGGGGAGTTACCCTACTGAGAATTGTATAATTCTCACCCCTATGTTTTTTGTGTTCCCGTGTCGTCTCCAGGTTGATGCAGAGAACCGAGAGGCTACTATGCAAAAGAACTCGGAAGTGCAATAGTTTAGTAGTTAACGCTTTTATTATGTTGTATTTAGTGAAATGTGTAACATTCTAATTTTCAACCTAATACTCATAGAATGTATTTCGATTAACCATTAGTCTATTACTCTTTTAGTCTCATTATCGTAAAAGGGTTGTTAACATAAAGCGCAAACATAAAAGAATAGCATAATCGGAAACATCAACACATCGTCATATAACATTAACTTCAAATATTTAAGTCAAACGGCATTAATAGTATTAATGATATAGTAATATTCCACAGTAACATCACATTAATCATATTGAGCCCACCTATAAAGGTTGAGCATGCAACAACTTAAAAGCCATGCATAACTATGGTGTAAAAAGCTAAGGCCATGTCCCCGCTTCTGCTGCGCCACTCCATTCTCGACCCTCGAGCTACTTCCATGTCGGCACCTCAGGGCTACCCATGGGTGTTGTTGTTGACCTTATCTGAAGACGAAGATGGAAAAGAAAGATTGGGGGTGAGAAACTTATACAAGAATCTCAGTATGGCTCCCTTTTTTACACACGTGTCATCATCATCGTCCTCAGAAACCTCGGGTTTAGTTATGAAGTAGTGAGCATGCAAAGATTCATTTATTAAGTCCTAAAACATCCATAACCAAGGCTCGTTCATTTTATCATGAGTCTTGTAATGAATGCATCATACTTCTTTATGATATGCATGTCAATACTTTATGCAACATTAACTTCAAAGCATATATCTAACTTCATACCTCGCTAGTCGTCACTAGCATAAACTTATTCCCTTTTGATAAGTTGAAGTCCCGACTTGATAAGTACGGGTTAGGGGGCAAGAATCACCTTTTTATCACCTATAGTTTGATGAGTCCAAAGGATCATTTTTTCATATTTTAAAATCATCTTAAGCAAGAATCACCTTTTCATCACCTATCGTTTGGTGAGTCCAAAGGATCATTTTCTCATGTTTTGAGTCACCTTAAGTCTTGGCATGTTATAACAAGATGCAACACATATCTCATAAATGTCATAATTCTTCATATATTTCTAACATATTCATCTCTAATGTTTCAAATGGAACCATAACATGCAAATGATGAATCCTATGCCAATACCTCACATAACATCAATTCTCACATGAATGCATCATCTCATATCATCATCTCATAAACATTCCCTTAAATGGCCAAACACTTAAATTGGGTAACTCAAATTGTCAAATTATTTCCTTATGTGTCTAAGGGACTAATCATCGTCATTTCTGCTAATTATTAACTTTAAGAACATCATCAATCAAAGTTGGATAGCATGGGTAGTAAATGAAATTCTATGATTTAAGGTGTTCTCGAAGTTGCGTTTTACGCCCTTCCTCGTTATTGGTTTTTCTTATGATACTAGAATTAATTCCTAAACCATTTATGGGTCATTCTTACTCAAGTAAACATGGCATAACATGGTTTTACAATCCTCCAAAGGTGCTGGAACAGAAACAGAAAATTAATTAATCTAAGTGTTCTAGGATTGCAGTTTTACGGTTTTCTAGTTACTAGTTTCTCCATAGGTGTTAAAAATCAATCCTACATCAAATGTTACCAAGTTTTTCATATTTAAACAATCCTAATCTGATTATCATCCCACTAAAATAGTTTGGTCAGTGTCTAAAAATAAATGGGTCGAACCACGCTAAAACTTGACTTTACGGTTTTTCTATGAGACTAGTTTCTTTCCTAACATGCATAGAAAGGTTCCTCTCTCAGCATATACAATTTTTACACATTCTAGCATGTCAAAACATCATCATACAGTAGCAAACACATCATGGCAAAATCGAATAACATGGGCTCCAACAAACACATAATCTCACACTTTCAAAGCATATAAATTACTAGTTTCTCTTGGAATCATTTTAGGACTTCTAAAACTCTTTGAAAACCATTTTATTTCACAAAGAGGGGCTAAGAATGACCATAGTGCAGTAGCTATTTTGAAACATTCCTAGAAGAGGTTTAATTCATAAATCTCATTGGCAATAATTTTATAAAACTCTTGAGGTCTAAAGAAAATCTTAAAACATGGATTGTTGGCTCTTGTGACTAGATAAGACTCACACCAAGTTCATCATCATCACATGGCCAAAATATGCATCCATGAGGATGTCTCCATAACCAACTTTAACTTGAGATAATAAGGGCAAGTCTTTGAGCTCTGTAACACCCCGATTTCTTTGTCCGAGGGAAATGACCAAAATGCCCCTGAGGTCATTTCCTGACCCGAACTCGAGGGTAACCAACTCGGTCATCCTCGAAGGGTCAACTCAATGTTTGAAGGGGATTGAATGGCCTTTGAATGCTTTCGGAAGCGAAAATTTCGTTTTCAGCTTTGGTCAAAATGACCAAAATACCCCTATAAGCGTTTTTACGGCGGGTAAAGGTCGTTTGAGCCCTAACTTTCCCAGAGGTTTAAAAACATGTTTTCATGTGTCTAGAGGTCTCTGTTCAAGTCCCGGTGGTCCCGGGCAGTTTTAGTGCAAAATTACGATTTTGCCCCTAGAATAGTGTTTTTGAGCTTAATGACGTAATTAAGCAAACCTAAGCAATATTAGGCTCTAAACGAAGATTAATTTATTTCCCTAATTAATCTAGAGCCAAAATAATTTATTAAAGTTAATTAGAACCTAAAATTACTTAGATTAAACTTAAATCCCTTTTTAGAACTCAAGACTCTTAGTCTTGGAATTTTGAATAGTGTTTTCTCTCTCCAATTCCTTAAATCAAGGAAATGTGTCTAGAGTTGTTTAGACTCTAAATTGAGGATTTAACTCACTAATGGTGCAAGACCACTCCTTAATTATGTCTAGACCACCTTAATTACCCATTTACCTTACCTAAACACTTTCTTACAAATTCCTAACCTTAAGCATAATCAAAGATACACCTAAACACAACTCTAAACCACAATTAAAATGCAAAGAAACCTCCCCCATGGGCTGATGCATATTCGGCCATCTCTCTCCAATTACCACACATATTAAATTGTTTTCTCACTCAAAGAACCATGCTTGAGCCATACCTTGAGCCATACCTCACCATGCCTTGAACCATACCTCACCATACCTCAAGAACACATTATCTCACCTCATGGAACTCATGGAAAGCCTCCAATCTGCACCCTCATGGCCGAAACCTCTTCACCCATGAGCTCCCTCCATTTGTTTCATTTCTCTATAAATAGAATGCCTTGAGGAGCTTGCACCACTTTTAGATCATTTGCTAAGTTTAGGAACTCTCAAAGCTTTTCTTTTTCTCTCAAAGTTTTTGTGTTCTTCAAGTTCTTGGAGTTCCTCAAGTTCTTCATCTTCTTCATCTTCTTCTTCCATCTTCAAGTTCATCACACCAAGTAGGGATTTTCTTTCATGTATTCTTTTCTTTAAAGTTCTTGTTTCAAGCTTGATGTTCATAGTTTTTCTTGTTTCTCTTTAGAACTTCATTTCCACTCCTTTTTCCTTTTCATTTTCGGCCATAGGCCTTGGAGAACAAAGGAATGAGAGCTTGATGATGAGAGTTTCATGATGATGTTCATCACTTGAAACAAACTCTAGAGCTTGATCTTTGTTCTTGAGCAAAAATGTTTTTAGTTTTTCTTTTCTTGAACTCTTAAGAACTTTAGCTTTGATGATGGTTTTAAATGGCTCTATGAACTCAATGATGAGGACTCATGATGTTGGTGTTAATATATCACCAAGATCATGAACTCTAGAGTTTTAAAATGTTCCTTTTTCTTCTTGAAGATTTCGGCCATTTCCTTAAATTTTTCTAAGCTTCATGGTTTGATTTCCTAAAAATATTATGTTAAGTTTTAAAGAACTCTAAGCTTGACTTTAACCTTGTTTGGATGAGTTTGGGTTATGGTTTAAATTCCTTTAAAGTCTTGTTAAGAGCTCTAGAAAGATAAAATGAACTTGCATAATTTATTTTATGCTTGCATTCATATTTACATTCTTGCTATGCATCTTTACTTTCTAGCTATCACTTAAGAACATAAAGATTAAAATGGAACTTGTATCATCACTTAATTTAATTCTCGAAGCCTTTCTATTTTGGCCTTAAAGTCGATTGTTGTTGGGCCTAGAGCACTAAAATAAAGAATTGAACTTGCATTACCACCTAATTAATTTCTCGAATGCCTATCTATTTCGGCCTTAAAGCCGATTGTTGTTGGGCCAAGAGCACTAAAATAAAGAATTGAACCATGCATATTTACCTTCAAGCTTGCACGTTTAAGTTTATGCCTCGCATATTTACTTTCAAGCTTGCACGTTTAAGTTATGCCTTGCATATTTAATTTTAAGTCATCACTTTACTTTGTAAGCAAGATTAAAAATGAAAAGCATGAGCACGTTTAATTTATGTCGTAACTTAAGAACCTAGAGCTCAAAGACTTGCCCATTTCATTCCAAGATAAAGTTAAATGTGAATGTATTCCTTGAATGCATAATTTCGGCCAAAGTAGTGATGATGGACTCACAATGAGTTTTCATCTAGCTACTAGGACCAATAGTCTATGTTTAAGTTTTTCCTCAAAGCTTTACAAATCTTTATAAGGTTATGTCATCACAAGTTGTGATTTTATTATCTTTTAGGGGATGAAATATGTTTTGGTCAGTGACCTAAGGCTTCACTTAGCCTCTTGAGGAATTAAAATGTTTTGCAAAGAGTTTTAGAAGTTCTAGATTGATTCCAAGAGAAACTAGTTAACTTATGTACCTAGAAATGTCAATTTAACTCTCTCATTTAAGTTAAATGTTTTCGGTTCTGATGTGATGAGTGTGATGCTGTATGATGATGTTTTCATGTGTTGGAATGTGTGAAAATATCATATGATGATGTGGAAGCGATCCTATTCATGA
The DNA here is from genome assembly GCA_031216125.1 of Dalbergia cochinchinensis. Classification (NCBI taxonomy): domain Eukaryota; kingdom Viridiplantae; phylum Streptophyta; class Magnoliopsida; order Fabales; family Fabaceae; genus Dalbergia; species Dalbergia cochinchinensis. Next base: position 17,587,767 of record CM062375.1, on the reverse strand, counting down.
TAGGTAAGAAACTAGCTAACTAGAAATACCGTAAAGCTAGAATTTAACATAGTTTTGACCCATTTGTTTATGGAACTTTTCCAAACTGTTTTAATGGGGACATAATCAGATTTAGATTGTTTAGACATGAAAAACTTGGTATCATTTGAGTTAGAATTGAATTCTAGCACCTATGGGGAAACTAGTAACTAGAAAACCGTAAAAATGCAAATGTAGAACTCTTAGAACATTTAATTTCCTGGATTCTGTCCAACACCCTTACAACATGGTAAACATGATTAATAATTAGTCCTTAAGCATAGGAATGCCTCATAATTGATTTAGATTTAATCCATAGCTTTCTTCAAGTAAAACGGAACCAAGAAAGGGTCTAAAACGTAAGTCCTAGAACCCCGTATTCACATGTTAGGATTTCCACCCTATGCCATTCAGATTTAAAAGTAAAATGAGAGGATTATGAATGATGTTTAATTATGAGCCTTAGGTGCTTAAAATATGAACGACGGATGTAGAGAACTATATCTCAAGATTAAGACCCGTAAGGGTCAAAGCATAAGCTACCGTAAGGGTAAGCGTTTGGATGTTTTATGATGATGCATGAAGTATGCTAATGATGATGATGTTATTCATATGAGGAATTTATGAGACTATATGCTTATGTGGCATAAAGCAAATTTGGAAGGAAATTCGGTGTAATGACCGTTGTGCACTAATTTTCGACAAATTTGGGGACTTAAAGAGATTTTGAAAATTAAGGTACTAAGATGGGTTCTAGGATGACACCGGTTCGGCCGAGCACCTCCATAGAACTCATGTGACATCGGTACCATTTTACACTCTTAGGTGACACCGGTTCGGCCGAGCACCCCTAAGAGAATTGCCTCCTAACCCGTACTCAGATAGTCGGGATTTATGATTTATGATACGCTTATCGTTAAGTGGTAAGTAAGAACTAGTGACGACTAGTTAAGGTATGAGCTCATAACCTAGATGTATGACACGCTACGGGTGACACCGGTTCGGCCGAGCACCCGATTCGATTGTCTTTTAGGGTAGCCCATGAGGAAGAGAAGTTTCATGATTATGATTATGTCACTAAGTTTTGTCCCATATGAATGTTACTATTGCCACTTTATGCCACCAAGAATGATGATGCTTGATGTTATGTTTTATGTATGTGCATTAGGTAGTGCCATGCATACATTTTTTATTATGTTGCATCCATGACATTAAGATCATCCTAAAATGAATGGACCTTGGCTAAAATATATTTTAAAGTTTAAAATGAACCTAATACATGCTCAGTCACTTTGTATAAATAAACCCAAGGTTCCTGAGGACGTAGATGATGACACCTAGGTAGTAGGAGGCCCTACTGAGATTCTTCAGCAAGATTCTCACTCCCTCTATCTCTTTCTTTCCGTCACGTCTTCAGATGGCGACGTTCGTGGTGTTCGTGGACACGCCGACATGGGAGGTGCACCATGACCCGGACCACGGGTCATTCCATTTTGTGGGTCGATGCACGGTTAGAGTATTCATGTTTATGGGTCGACCCTTCACTCCCCCTGTACATTCCTATCGTTTCTCCCCCGTCTCACCTTTTGGCGATGACCAAGTGTTCGAGCGCGCACGTCCCCTAGAGGAGAGGCTTCGCCGTACCCCATCATCCACGTCCGCCGCTCGAGACTACCCCCAGTATGTGCCCCGTTGCCCGTCGTCCTTTTCGGAGACGGATCCTTCCGAGGATTCGGCAACCCAAGCACCCTCCGAGGGATCTTCCCCCTCCATACCTATGGACTTTGGAGAGGATAGCGAGCCCACCGTGACGCAGCCGAGGCGTGCATGATGACCGGAGATGCGGCCATACCCCGGGGCTCACACTCGATCCCCGCTCCGCCTCTTCACGCCCGAGGAACTCGCCCAGTTTCCCGGATATCTGCCTCGATCACGAGATAGTCCCCAGTAGGAGGCCGTGGATGGCCCGAGTTAGAGCACACACCACTTAGATGGGGATAAACCTTCTTTTGTTTAAAGGTTTCCCATTAGATGCACTTGGGTAGGGGAGTAGATTATGTTTATGCTTATGTTGTACTTTCTTTTATGCATTTCCCTTGTACTAAATTAAGACCCACACTTATAAGTGGGCAAGTTATATATATATGAGATGATATTCAGTGATGTTCATGTTGTGCCTCATGTTATGATGATGTGAGATAATTGTTTCACTTTACATGGTGTACCGCTTATCGCATCACGCGGCTCTCACTTTTATTTCAAAAAAAAAAATTACCCGTATTTTCCGCTAAGTAATTCAAAGTTAAATGAGAACTATGAAGTAACAGACTAATGATTAACCTAAATATGTTCTAGAGTATTGGGTTAAAAATTAGGATGTTACAAGCTCTAGGTTCTTTAAGTGATGACAAAATATAAATGTGCTATGCATTCTATTTTATTCTTCATTATAAAGTAAAGTGAGAGCTTCAAAGTAAATATGAAATGCAAGAACTTGAAATTAAATATGCAAGGTTTGAAAGTAAATATGCAAGGCTCAAAGTAAATATGCAAAACTTGAAAGTAAATATGCAAGTTTAGTTCTTTATTTTAGTGCTCTAGGCCCAGCAACAATCGACTTTAAGACTGAAATAGAAAGGCTTCGAGATTAATTAGGTGATATGCAAATTCTTGTTTTAATCTTTAAGTTCTTAGGTGATGACTTGAAATATAAACATGAAATGCAAAGCTTGAAACTTAAACGTGATAATGCAAGTTCTTTTCTTAGATCCTTAGAGTTTACTTATGACATAGAAAGGTAAATATGAGATGTAAGAACTTCGAATATAAATATGAGGAGCTAGAAATATAAATATGCAAGTTCATTTTTACATCTTTACTAGAGCTTTTACAAGACTTTAAAGGGACATAAGCCTTAACCCAAACTTATCATGACAAGATAAAGTGAACATTAAAGTTCCTAGAACACAAAACAACATTCCTTAAAAAATAAAACCATAAGAGGGCCATATAACATTTTTATGAAAACTCAAGCTTTAGAGATTTCATTATGATGAACAAGAAGTCATCATCTAAAACTCTCATCATCAAGCTATCATGTTGAGCCATTCAACATAATGGCCGAAAACTCAAAGGGAAGAAAAGGAGAAGAACCGAAACCATGAATAAGAAAAGAAACAATTTTGAAACTCTAGAGACCATGATCTTGATGATGTATTAATACCAACATCATGAGTCCTCATCATTGAGTTCATACATCCATTTTAGAGCATTATCAAAAATAAGTTCCCAAGATCAAGAAAGAAAGAAACCAAAAACATCTTTTACTCGAGAACCAAGATCAAGCTTTAGAGGTTGCTCAAGTGATAAATATTATCATGAGATCCTCATCATCAAGCTCTCATTTCCAAGTCCCTCAAAGCCCTTGGCCGAAAATGAAAAAGAAACAGAGGAAGAAAGAAGTTCTAAAAGATTCAAGAGAAACCATGAAACACATAACTAGTAAGAACTTTTAATGAAACAAACACTTGAAATAAAATCCCTACCAAGTGAAATGAGGTTGAAGAAGATGAATAAGATGAAGAAGTTGAAAAAGTTGAAGAAGAAGAACTCTTGGTCTTGAGAGATAAAGAAAGGCTTTGAGGTACTTCTTAAAAACTAAAACATGAGGGGTGAAAAAGGGAGGGAAAAATGGCACCACTTTTAGGGAAGGAAGGAGGGAGAAAATATCTCTTGGTTATGTCATTTCAAGGTAAGGTGTAGGCGTAGGTTTAGGCGTAGGTTTAGGCATAGTGTAGGCATGGTTCTTTGAATGAAAGAATTCAAACATGTGATGGATATTGGAGGGTGATGTGGCACTATCTTCTCCATGGAATGGGGGAGGAAAATCTTCCATTTAATTGTGGTTTAGAGGTGTGTTTAGGTGTAGCTTTGATTAGGCTTAGGATTAGGAACTTGTAGGTAAGTGTGTAAGTGAAAGGATAGGTAATCAAGACTATGTTAGGGTATGATTAGTGAGCATTCTAGCCCATTAGTGAGGTCAAAATCCTACTCTACCTAGGCTTCTTGGAGTATGGAGAGTGAATTGTGAAAACACTATTCAAGATTCTATGTCTTGGGAGCTTGAATTTTTAAAAGAAAAAGGGGGTTTTGAGTTCAATCTAAGCAATCTTAGGTTCTAATAAATTTTAATAACTTATTTTGACTCTAGATTAATTATGAAAATTAATTAATCTTCGATTAAAGCCTAATATTGCTTAGGTTTGCGTAATTACATCATTAAGCTCAAATGACACTATGCCAGGGGCAAAATCGTAATTTTACACAAAACTGTTCGGGACCACTGGGACATAAATAGGTATTTTTAAACACATAAAAATGTCGTTTTAAACCTTTGGGGGAAGTTTCGGGCTCAAACGACACCTTTACCCTCGTAAAACGCTATAGGGGTATTTTGGTCATTTTGACATGAAACTGCAGAAAACACGTTTTTCGTTTCCGAAAACACTCAAGGATCATCCAATCCCCTTCAAACATTGAGCTGACCCTTCGAGGACTACCGTGCCAGCTATCCTGGAATCCCGGTCAGGAAATGACCTCAGGGGCATTTTGGTCATTTCCCTCAAACAGAAAAATCGGGGCGTTACAAAATGGATATGTATGTGAATATGTTAGAAGACAAAGGTGTGTTAAGGCTCATAAAAGAGCTTCCTTGATGTACTGAACTTTGTATTAAATAAATATTTTGGTTTCATTTCTATATATTTCAGTAGAATTATGACCTAGTTATCTAGCGAATCAATCAAAATGGCTATAGATATTTAAGAAAGGTCCGCTAATTTATAAGTAGCAACTCTCGAGTATGATGTCATGACTTAAGGATGACGTTGTAATTGGGAAGATGTTACATCTGGCACACTTTCTTCTTTGGATATTGTACTCTTCTTTGCAACTCTTTGCTGAGGGCATGCACATGCTCCCTCAAGGTATCATCCCCAATAGCTGGCCCAGTGGCGGAAGATGGGGATATACTCTCAGGGTAGTATCCCATCCCATATGTGTGGCCCTTGTTAGGGCTACCAACCACCTAAGCCCAGATATCCTCCTCAGTTGGAGGAGGAGGAATGTCAACATCGGGCCTAGCCTCAGCCACTTGGGTCTGGTATTGGGTCTGTACCTGCTCTCAAAGGTCAGTAAACTCGCACAGTAAGGGAAAAAAGATAATTATCATTGTAAGTAATAATTATGACATAAATGAAAATAATAATAAAAGTTAAGTAAAGTTATGTACAAATTCAAACGTACATAGGTCATCTTGGAGTGAGCATCCACCCAAACCTCTCCAAGCTCATTATCATCCCTTTGTACACCCTTTCGGGTGTAGGTCTCCCGAAATAGCTCGCCTTGTGTCGGAGGGCAGCTCCACTCCCTCACCTACACAATAAAGTCATATACATATAGTATTTGCACAATTCAAATATAGTAAATGTTACTACAAAATTTATAAAGGTTAAAAAATTACCAAACACTTGTGTTCCCTCCTGGGTGCTCAACCCACCGGTGCGCAGCGACCCACCTTTTTGTGAGGCTCAGTTTGTCTTCCCTTTAGTCGACCTATCTATAAAGATCGGGTCACTGGCCCAGTAGCATTGCAGCTCACTGAGCGTGGCATCCCCCAGCCACGAGCTACTCATCTGCCCCTTCCGAATAGCATGAAACATATCCCATAGTCACTTGGAGGATCTAATCTTCCAAGCCCTCTTCACTGGGGGCTCATGCTTAGGGTCAATGTAGAAGGATTTCTGCATATAAAATGCACAACATGCAAGTTATTATATATAAACATATAATTAAATAATATAAACATACATTTTAATAAAAGCAAATAAATCATAGAATTACCTTCCAGTCCTCCCAAAATAACTCCCTGGTGGTCTTTGGGATGTCACTCCATGTGGGCCATGGATGGTTATACTAACTCTATATAACCTCCATGATCCTATGGTGAGCCGGCGCAAATAGCTCAAAAATATTACATAGATAAATAAATCACAAAACAATCAAAATGATTTAATTCTCATAAGCAATGTAAAACTATAATGTAATAAAAAAAAATTCAACTTACCTGTCTTTACTGTCCGGCCTGATCTGGCGGAACGGTCTAACATTAGCTCTAAGTGGCCTGCCATCAGGGTCGAGGGGCCTCCCATATGCGTCTCGTGCCTGTGACCCAGTGGAGCAAGGAGGAATCTGTCGATCTGAGTGGGAGTAGGGCGTGGGAGGGCTAGAGGCGATGGTAGAGTGGGAGGGATCACTAATGCGAGCAGGCTGTAAGTGTGAAAATGAGTGGGCATCATCCTAAAGCCTAGGGTGCTAATGGTAGGGACTGAGGTAGAGGTAGTGGAAGGGGAGGTGGTGGAAGGGACAGTGGTGAAGGCGGTGGCAGGGACAGTGGCGGAAGTAGTGGAAGGGTTGATGGCAGAGGTGGTGGGAAGGGCAGAAGTAGGAGGGGCGGTGGCAGAGCTGGTGGTAGGTAAACTGACCTTCCGAGGTCGGCCTCTGCCTCTACTAGTCATATTGAAATAATTAAATAGTAGTCAATTAAAAAATTTTATTAAATCAGAAAATTATTATAATTTCATAATAATATTGCATATAATATCAAGCACCTCAGTTAATCCAAAAGTGCAGGGTTGTTTTCATTATCACTCTGTTGTTGATCACTAGGTGAATTATCAGCACTACTAGCACTTATTTCATCTTCATGATTTCTGATTGGGTGGTTACTTGTCCATTCAATTATGTCAACTTCTCAAGTAGTCAACAAAAAAGGGTTTTCAGGATTGTCTGTATCGATTACTACCACTGAAGTGGGTGGATCATCCATTTGATAAGCATCTGTATTTGTATCTTCCTCTATTTCAATCCTACCTCTTGATTTTATCTTGTTCACAACCCTCCACTGTGACCTACTTTTTCCAGGATAAGACATATAATTTACTTGTCTAGCATTCTGGGCTATAATGAATAGATCATAACTTCTATATCTTCTGATGTGATTGATTTCAATGAATTTGTAATTATTGTGTTGTCGTGTCCCAATAAGTTGGGTAGGATCATACCATTCACATTTGAATAGGACACATTCATTTGTGAGGTCACCAACGTACTCAAACTTAAGGATTTCTTGAACGACACCATACCAATCACATTCTCCGTCCCCAGTATCGCCTTTAACACAAACACTGGTATTGTCAGTTTTTTTTCCCCGCACCCCAATCAACTGTGTGAAACTTGTACCCATTAACATAGTACATGGGCCAACTTACTATATTTTTTGGCCCCCAAGCTAAATTAAACAAGTGGGGACATGTTACGCCATTATTTTTATCATGAACCTACAAACATAAAGTTTGAAGTGCCAATTAGGAGTACATATCAAACAGGATTAACATCGGGCTTATATTGGGTTACATAATCTTAAATAAGTGGACTTACATGTAATCTAAACCAATCCGGAAATTGTTGAAGAGCATCTTCACCGTGCAGTTACTCAAAATATTTATTGTCAAAAGTATATTTTATGTTATTATAAAGATGCATAACATAAAACTTTCACTAATAAAGGAATTGTTGACTTATAATCTAAATGGTTGCACCTCATCATAATTTATCAAAATATGTAAGTGTGCAGAATTCCACTCCTGGGAAGTCAGCCATCGAGCCATGCTATTTCCAGCTTCTCAACCAGGTTGATGGAATATAGACAAAGTTAGTGGAATAGAATACTCCCCTCCATCATCGTTATGACCAACTCGAGTTCTCCTAGATTGAACATGTGGCTGAAAGTAAAATGAGCAGAAATTTGAAGTCTCTTTTGCTAGATAAGCTTGATATATTGATCCTTCCACTTGAGACCTATTCTTTATGGTTCTTTTAAACTTTCCTATTTCCTTTTCAAATAGATACATCCACCTGTATTGAACCGGTCCACACACCTGTGCTTCATATGCCAAATATATGGCAAGAATCCATTGAGTCAAAGAACCCAAGATGAAAAATTCTTTCTAATTTGCAAAGAATTATGAGAATATTTTTTTCCATGACAAGTAGATCATCAACCCTAAGAGTAGAAGAACATAAATCCCTGAAATACTGACTAAGCTCGGTTGGGGGCTTCCAGACAACATCAGGTAGCTCTCTGAATGCAATTGGAAGCAAACACTCCATGAAGACGTGACAATCATGGCTTTTTATGCCAACAAGCTTACCTTGAGCAACATTGACACACCTATTTAAGTTAGAAGCATAACCATCGTGCATTCTCAATTCCTTCAGCCACTGACAAATAGCTTGTTTCTGATTGGAACTCAGAGCATATTTGGCCTTTGGTTTATAGAACTGACCATCTCTTAATTCTTGTAAGTGCAAATTAGGTTGCGTGCAATACTCAGCCAGATCATGCCTTGCCTTGTCGTTGTCTTCAGTTCGATCTGTATCCAATACAGTATTCATAATATTGTCAAACGCATTTTTCTCAATATGCATGACATATAAACAATGACGCACCAAATTATCCTTCCAATACGTCAACTCCCAGAAAATACTTTATTTTGTCCAATTATGGTATACCCCATACACTAGCATTCGCACTACTTTTCCAGCTTCTGTTATTTTTGGGAATTCATTAACTTGATCCTACATTTCGCGGCCACATTGTCTAATTGGAGGCTCATCATGCTCAACAAAAATTTTGTTTAAAGCCATATCTACTTCGCCTATATGGATGATCAGAATCTAAGAACCTTCTATGATAATCAAACCAAGAGTTCTTTCCTCTACATTTCAAGATGAATGCTTTAGTATTCACCATGCAAATCGGGTATGCTAATTTGCCTTGGATCATCCATCCAGACAACATTCCATAAGTGGGAAAATCATTGATGGTCCACATTAATGTAGCTCTTATTATGAAATTCTGCTTTGTTGAAATATCATAAGTAAGAACACCTTGACACCACAACTCATTTAGTTTAGGAACTAGGGGTTGAAGATACACATCAATCTTAGCCTTTGGATTATCAAGGCTAGGGATTATACATGTTAAGAACAGGTAAGGATCTTTCATGCACATTTCAAGAGGGAGATTATAGGGCATAACAACTACAGGCCAATAGGAATAGGGTTTGCTAAATTGATTTTTCGGAGTAAATCCATCTGAATAGAGTCTCAATCTAACATTTCGTGGGTCACAAGCAAAATCAGGATACTGTTGATTGAAATTTTTCCATGCCTCACCGTGTGATAGATGTAGCATCACACCGTCATCCCTCTGATTTTCACTGTGCCACCTCATATGAGAAGCCGAGCTCATTGACGCATATAGTCTTGTGAGTCTAGGGATTAACGGTAGATAATGCATTCTTTTCTGAGGGACATCCTTATACCTCCCACTTCAACGTCTCTTAGGTTTAAACCTAGGCTCTTGGCAAAACTTACACTCAGTCAATAAAATATCATCTTTATAATAAAGCATGCAACCTTTCAAGCAGCAATCAATCTTTATTTCCTTCAACCCAAGTTTAGAAACTAATTTTTTAGCTTGATAAAAATCTTTTGGAATTACATCAGGGTTTGGACTTAGCTCACTTATTAGTGCTGCCCACTGATCAAAAGAACTTTGGCTTTGATTCCCTTCGGACTTAATGCTCAACATTCGAATTGCTAATGACAATTCAGAGTGCACACAATCCTCCAACAAAGGTTGATTGGCTGCTTCTACGAGACTATTAAACCGAGTGGCATCTTGGTTGGGCTCCTCGACTGAAGGCTGCGAATAACGAGGAGCAAATTCGGGCCCAGCAGCATCAAACACCATCTCTTGATGCCTAGCCAAGTTATCCTCCCATGACACATTACCCACGTCATTTTGAGTTAGATGGATCCCACCAGAACTACTTCCAGTTTGAAACATACCCGCTTGATTCCATACATTAAGGACCTCCCCATGCTCGGTCCAAACCCAATAGTCAAGCATGAATCCCTACTTGTACAAATGAACTCTTATTGTATCATTATCTAAATACTTCCTACATTTGCACTTATTACATGGACACCTAACTTTTGCCTCATTAATGAACTGTTGTGTTTGACATGCTATCCTCATAAATTCTTTAACACTATAAAACTCTGACTTAATTCCCCCTGTATTAAGATGCAATCTATCATACATCATGACTGGTTTGAAGGTAACATTGCGCTTGTGATAAACCAAAGACCCTACAATTTTTTAAGGACGTCAAATTACTACTATCAAATACAATTTTAATCTATTATTCCCACACAAAAATTAACAAAATTTCGACAGCACCTCCCTTATAATTAGGAGCATCCATCGTCAAAAATTTATTGTATTTGGTCTTTAAAACAGATTCAATTAGTCTTTAACTTTTATTTAACAAACTCAACTGCCTTTTAAGTGTTTTTTAATATAGTTACATTTTTTAATCTATTATTCCCACATAAAAATTAACAAAATTTCAACAGCACCTCCCCTATAAGTAGGAGCATCCATCGTCAGATATTTATTGTATTTGGTCTTTAAAACATATTCAATTGGTCTTTAACTTTTATTTAAAAAACTCAACTGCCTTTTAAGTTTTTCTTAATATAGTTACATTTTTAATCTATTATTCCCACACAAAAATTAACAAAATTTTGACAACACCTCCCCTATAATTAGGAGTATCCATCATCAGATATTTATTGTATTTGGTCTTTAAAACATATTCAATTAGTCTTTAACTTTTATTTAACAAACTCAATTGCCTTTTAAGTTTTAAATTTTTCTTAATATAGTTACATTTTTTAATCTATTATTCTCATACAAAAATTAACAAAATTTTGACAACACCTCTCCTATAATTAGGAGCTTCCATCATTAGATATATCAGTCAATTCAACAATTATAGATATTATTATAAAAATCAACAATAGAATAGGAACAGTGAAATAGTTACATGTTAATAATTACATACAATTCACATAATCCTAAAAACGTTTTATTGCATATCCCCTTATAACTCCACAACATGCATCCTGCGATCTTTGCAAACACAAAGAATCCCACAGCAAACAATTCAAACAAGTCAGGGAAGGACCTCTATGCCCTTTCCCCCAGTCAGCAATCCCCATTTCCTATAACTCTATCCTAGAAAACATAAGTCTCTATATATCATATGTATATAATAAATCATTAAATGATATAAATAACAAGGATTCAGCAACTAACCTCTATAGCAGTAAAAAAAAAAAAAACTAAAATGTAGGAAAGCCCTCCGCGGTCACCCAAATCCAATCCTGAAAATTGAACATTATAAATTTCAATAACTATAATTACATACGTACAAAACATAGACTACTATAAAAAAAAAAGAACAGCAAACTGATCCCAAAGTCGATAGTTACTATGACCCTCAACCAAAACTCCTACATTAACAAATTACTAACAATAATTAATCACCAATGCAATAAACGCACAACACTATGGACACCCATAAACGAACATAAAAATTTAATCAAATGAAAAAACTAAACCGATTAAAATGCTCACCAAAGAGCAGGGATCATAGAGGTGGTCTCCGTTTCTCAAACGGAGCTCCGATAGCGGCGAACAGAAGGGAAAATTACAGAGGCGGTGGCGGCTAGAGAAAGAGAGTGAGTTTAGAGAGAGTGTAAGGTATCCGAGTGAGGAGGAAGAAGGGACTCGGGTGGGGTATAATTCACGCATTACCAATGAGCTTACCGACGGGTACGCATTTATTAAAACGCAGTGTTTCATTAAAAGTACTTACCGACGGGTTTACCAACGGGTTAAGGGTAATACGAAGGGTTTACGCGGCAATAATAAAAATTTCAAATACCCATCGCTAGACTCGTCAATAAGTACTTTTAATGAAACGCTGTGTTTTGCCCACCCGTCGATAAAGCAATCAATAATTATCATTTAGTAATATTATATTTTACCCGTTGGCAATGTATTTACTACATAATTATAGTAATTAACCATCGGTACAGCCGTCGGTAAATCCATCGGTTGTTTTACACGCGTAATGTGCTAGCATTTACCGACGGGTTCTTGTACATATCATAATTATTTTCAATAACGCGTTGCATTATCGTAAATATCATCGATAATTACCGATGGGTTTCGAACCCGTCGATAACCTCATCGATTTCCCATGTGTTTTTGGTAGTGACAAATGAACTTGCATCCATATTTATGTTTTAAGCTTTTGCATATCATATTTAAATTTCAAGCCTTGCATAACTGTAACGCCCCAATTTTTACTGTAATTTTTACTGTCATTAGAAATTACTCAATTACCGAATTACCGTAGGTAATTATTACATAAGATTTGAGGCCAAACAATCCTCAATAAAGGAATATAACATTAGAAGAGAGGTTAGGAACGATTCATGCGAGAGTCGCAAATCCCGAGTTTCTGTACGTATAAAATGACCAAAATGCCCCTGAAGTTATTTTACTCAGAAAATGAGGATCGTGGGCCCCACCTATTCTCAAGGGGATATTTTGAGGATAATAAGGGATTGTTTGTGTTATGTGTGTTAATAGAGCAGAAGGATCTCAATTTTGAGTTCCGACGCGCGAAATGACCAAAACGCCTAATTTGTTTAACTCCGATGTGCGTGCCAACTGAGCCCGAACCTCACTAAATTGTTTTAAAATGTATTTTTAAGCCATGATTAACCATTGGTTAAGCTCAGGTGGCCTTGGGCAGTTTTTAAGTGAAAGTACGATTTTGCCCCTGTTTTTGGGCAGTTTTGCGAATTTCGGGATTTTTGATTCGTATACCGAAACCTAAGCAATATTAGGCTCAAATTAAAGCTTATTAAATTCTAAATATTAATCTAGAGTCAAAATTATGTAATTAGATTGGTTAGAACCCAAAATTGCTCAAAAACACCCAAATTGCTTACTAATTCACTTAAACCCTTAACCATAAATTCTCTAAATTACATGAATACCTTGCCTACACCTAAATAATGCATGGAACACACAAATTTCACTTCTTTGGGCTGTAATGGATGAAATTATTGATGCCATTATGCAGCTGAATTATTGCCAAAAGTTGCACTAAAACAAAATGCCAGAATGTCACCATAAGAGACATAATTCCTTAATTTCATACAACTTTGTCTAAAATGATTTTTCCTCCCTTATTTCTCCTGTAAAATTCCGTCCACTACCTCATCATTTTGGCCAATTAGAAGCCTCAAAATCTTCTATGAATAGGCTTGCTTGAGTGGTCTTGGAATGCTTGGTTCATAACTAGTTTTTAGGAGCACCAAAAACTTTCTTTCTTCCTCCTCTTTGGCTGAATTCTTTCTTCAATTTTTTCAAAGAGATTTTGTTTCATTTCACTTCAAGAAACCAAGTTCTCTTCCTCTTCTTCAACTCAGATTAGGTAGGGAGTAGTTTCTAAATTTATTTCTATGCTTTGAGGAGTTGTGTTTTTAGCTCAAAATGATGAAATTATGAACTTGCCTTAGTTTTTCATTTTGGTTTTCCTCTTCAATTTTTCTTTAACCAATTCAACCATATGGCCTAGGTGGAACTAAGATGATGGCTTGATGATGAGGACCTTGAGGGTGGGTTGTAAATCCATCACAAGTTAGGCCTCTAAAGCTTGAAAATTCCACTTGATGCAAAACTTTAAAGAATAATGCTTTATGATGCTAAAACAAAGATTTTTAGTTTAGAACTTGAAAGATGTATTTTCCTTTTATGTTTTATTTCTTGTTAAGATTTGTATTGGGTTGAATTTATAATTCTTTTAAAGTCTTGAAGGAGCTCTAGTAAAGAAACAAAATGAATTTGCATCCATGATTAAGTTTATGCTTTGCATAACCATGTTTACCTTCTATGTCATCACTAAATTTTCAAGAATGAATAAATGAACTTGCATTTCTCATGTTTAAATTCCAAGCTTGTATTTCATGTTTATGTTTCAAGTCATCACTTAATCTTTCAAGATAATAAAGAGGTTGCATCTCATATTTAATTTATGCTCTCACTATATTTTATAATGGCTAAAAGAATCAACGCATGGCATGTTTATTTTATGCCATCACCTAAAGATCCTAGAGCTCAAAGACTTGTCCATGTATCACAAGCAAAGAAATATGATTATTGGAGTTAAAGAATTTATTCTTTAAAAAGTCTTGAGATTGGAGCTTAAAAAGATGTAATAATAATTCTCTTCTCCCTCTCTCTGGTCTGTGCGGACTACCGCAGCTCCGGTTTCTTAATATTCTCTTCTCCTCTCTGGTCTGTGCGGATTACCGCGCTCCAGCTTTCTTGTATCATGTTTATATTTCAAGTTCTTGCATCATGTTTAATTTTCAAGTCATCACCTTAAATCTTAAAGATAAAGAAATGGAATTGCATATCATGTTTATAATTCCAAGCTATCACCTTATAAAGATAAGATTAAAATAAGGTTGCATAGCATGTTTATAATTCTAAGATGTCACCTAAATCTCTAAAGCTCAAGACTTACTCCTTTTATCTTAAGTGAGAATTTTAATTGTGAAGATCCTCCCAAATTTGACAAAAGAACTAGTTTCTAAATGAGTTTTAAGGCTTTGCAAGGATTTTACGGGGAACTAGTATTTTATATGCACTTAAAATATGATTCTATGTAATTGCATGAGGTTCATGATTCGGCCACTTATCTGAGTTTAGTATCAATGTGTGATAATGATGTGATATGATTGAAGTTGTGATAATTATGGTTTATTGTTAAGAGAATGATTCATAATTGGTTTAGTAACTAATTAGTTCTATAATTGATAATTCTATGTAAGGATTGGATGCTTATTAAGTACTTGATATCATTGAATGATTTCCTGGCTTGCATGTTATAGTTACTGTTGCAAATAATGAGAATGCTTATACATGAAATGTTCTTTATTATGTAAAATTTACCTTTGTTGCTAGAAGAAAGTGTATCATTGTAAAAGTGTAATTTGGAAAGGTTCTGGCTAAGGAAAGACTTGGTATTTAAGCGTGTCTATTGTGACCCACCTCTCTTTCCTAGGAATCTCCCATATGCATGATTACAGTTGATATATATTATTCTAGCTTAAGACTATAAATAGAAAATGTTATGATGTTTATGAATTGTATTATGGTATAACATGCAAAGATTTAATGGTGACTTAAACTTATAAGAAAATGATCCTTTGGAACCATCAGATTATAGGTGGTGAAAAGGTGATTTTAGCCCCCTAACCCGTTCTCTAAAAAGGGTAGAGTCGGGACTTTAGCTTATCAAAAGAGATAAGTATATGCTAGTGACGACTAGTAAAGTATGAGCTCATAACCTAAATTACTCCCAAAAGGGTGGAGTATAGGGTGGCCCAAGGAAAATAATGATGATGATAAGATTTTAAGTCACCTAAGGCACTAAAGAAATGAAATATGTGCACTGTGTCCATGTGTAGCTAATATTATATGACGTTCTTTTATGCATGTTATTTTGATAATGATGATGAGGAATATGATGTAATGATAAAGGAAAAGTTCATTGTAAATATGACATGTTAAGAATAAGATGCATTATAAGACGCATGATTAAAAATTGACGAACCTCGGTTAAGTATTTGTCCGAACTTAAAATGAATCTTTGCATGCTCACTATTTTAGAATAATCCCAAGGTTCCTGGGGACTTTGATGATGACACTGTAAAAGGAGGCACCCTACTGAGAATTCTTCAGCAAGATTCTCACTCCCTTTCCTTTATTTCCGTCATTGTCTCCAGATTCAAATGGCGACATTCGTCCTGTTCGTTGATACCCCTACTTGGGAATTCCACTATGATCCGGTGCATCGCTCGTATCATTTTGAAGGGAGGTGCGCAGTTCATGTTTTTATTTACATAGGTCGTCCATTTGCACATCCTATCCCTAGTTATCGATTTTCTCCTACTTCTCCCTATGGCGATGAAATGGTTTTCGAACATGCACGTCCACTTGATGAAAGGATGTTACGTTCTTATCCCGTTTCATCTGCTGTCCATGAATTTCCAGAGTATGTTCCCGAGACGAGATATTCTGAAACTGATCCTTCAGAGGACACTCCTACTCATGTATATTCTGAGAGGGTAGTGAGGAAACAGTTGTTCAGCCGAGGTTAGCGAGAAGGCCGTCCATGTGACCCCAGCCTGGTGCATCTCGTGTGTCCCTTCCCGAGGGAGCTCATCAGTGGATCGGATTTATTCCCCCATTTCCAGGACAGTGGCCATAGAAGGTTCTTAGTAGATTTATGTGTGTTCATGCACCCTAGTTTTAGGATAACCTTCCCGGCTTATGGAGTTATCTAGTTTAGGGGCATGTATTTCCTTATGTATATTTTCTTTTATGGGTTTGCATAAGATAATGATGTATGAACATAACCCACCCTTTGAGTGAGGTTATTGTATGTAAATATATGCTATAATGTGCTTATGGATGTTATATGATGGAGCCTAAGTGATATGGTGTGATATATTCTTAAACGTCTTATTATACTTCGCTTACTCGTTCACGTTGTACTCGGCTCACGTTTTCAATTATGTGTTTAAAAAAAAAAAATGGCTCGTAATTTCACTAAGTATTTTCAAATTTTGAAGAAAGAACCAAAGCAAGGAGTAAAGTCTAGTCATTAATCAGATTCAACCTAGGTGTATCTGGTTAATTACTAGGGTGTTACAATAACCATGTTTAATTTCAAGTCATCACCTTAAATCTTGAAGATAATAATATGAATTTGCATCTTCATGTTTAAATTCCAAGAAATGCATTTAATGTTTATATTTCAAGTTATCACCTAAACTTTAAAGATCTAAAAATGAACTTGCATCTCCATAATTATATTTCAAGTATTTCATATCATGTTTATAATTCCAAGTTTTCACCTTATAATGATAAAGATTAAAAATGGATTGCATAGCATGTTTATGATTCTTGCTATCACCTAAATCTCTAAAGCTCAAAACTTACCTCTTTAATCTTAAATAGGAATTCCTATATTTAAATTAAGTTAATATTATCCTCTTGATATTCTTGGTATTGAAGTTGGTTTACTTTATTGTTAAGGCTTTGATCTTGTCTTTAAATTACTCAAATAACTTTTGTTAGGATTAGCAATTTAAAGAAGTTAAAGATTGTGCTTTTCTCAAGCTTTTTGATTAAAAGAATTAGGTTACTGACTTGATTTATATAAAATGGTTAGGATGCTGATTCAAAAGGTTTGGATGTGTATAAATAACTTATAATTGATGTAAGAATTGTTTTTAACATTTTCGAGATAAACTAGTAACTAGAAAGGATTAAAACCATAATTTTATAAAGCTTTAGAGAATGAATTTTCTAAATTAATTCCTCACTGATTTGATATTGATCATATTGTTTGTATACATAAGAATTATTAGTATTTGAAGTAAAAATTGTTTTTTGGTATCTTAGAGGTTGAAAAGAATTACAAGTGTTAGTTTTGACCATTTTGCAAAATGCGGAAAGTTGTGTCCTAAACTATCAATTATGTAATTTTGGTCAAAGGATTTTAATTAGAGTTATGAATGATATCTTATGTGTCTATATGTTTAAAATACCATTTATAATATTTAGAAAAAGTTTTAGAAGTATTGGCTTTTGATAAGTGTCGAAAATGAGCAACTTTACACTTTGACCCCTAAAATGTGTTAAATTTAGTCTATGGCCCTAAAAGGTTTTTATGATGAGTTTAAATGGTTTCTAATAGTTATATGTCTCTTGAAAGTATTGGTTAATGTTAAAGATCTTTAGTTTGTGAGAATGTGTTAAGAAGGGGTATTAACTTTTTGACTCGTAACTCTTGAAAAATTGCGATTTGACTCCTTTGGGGCTGAAACATAAATATTGATAATTTGATGAGATGAATATGATTGATACCTTGTGATGGCTATGTTCATATATTGAAATTTATATGGCTTAGATGCATGTTTATGTAATTTGAATAATGACATGTTATGGTTATGTTTGATTCATTGAGATGCATAGTTTCATGAAGTTTTATGAGCATGAAATGTTGAAATGATGAGTTATTAATGTTTGCATCTCTATATAATATGCCAAGATTGAAGGTGACATAAGACACATGGAAATGATCCTTTAGACTCCCCGAATTAAAGGTTATGAATGGTGATCCTAATGCCCCTATCCCGTACCTTAAGAGTCAGGAATTTAACTTATCAAAAGGGATAAGATTACGTTAGTGACAACTAGTGAGGTATGAGCTCATAACCTAGAACTCTCAAGAAAAGAGAGAATATAGGGTGGCCCCCAAGGAAAAGAAAATAAGAAGTTTAAGTCACTTATAAGAATGCTGATCATGATTTTATGTTCTTTATATCATATGTATTGTTTTATAAATTCTATGATATTTTGTATATGATATTGAAATGCATTCATGATTAGTATATTACAGTCATGACATTAAGATTCATGCTAAAGGACACAGACCTTGGCTAATGGTATTTAAAACTTAAAAAATGAACTCTATACATGCCCACCTTTTTATAATGAAACCCGAGATTCTTGAGGACAATGATGATGACACACATGGTAGAAGGAGATGACCCTACTGAGATTCTTTTATAAGATTCTCACTCTCTTTATTTCTTTCCATCTCGTCTTTAGAGGCTGATGGCGACATTTGTGATCTACGTTCATGCACCCGCTTAGGAGATACATTTTGATCCTGCGAATCGGTCATATTATTTTATGGGTCATTGTGTTATTCATATTTATGTTTTTATGGCTCATCCTTTTGTGCATCCTATTGATAGTGTTTGATTCTCTCTTACTACTTCTTTCACAGATGATTTCACCTTCGAGCGTGTGCATCCACGAACTCCACAGTATCCCCCTCCCCATCCTAGTGTATCTGCTATTCAAAAATTTCCTGAGTACATACCCTTATCGCCACCCCATTCTACTGGCTCGTGGTCAGACCCTTCGGAGAGATCACTCTCTCAGCACTCTTCCTACAGTTCTGCTTCGATGGATAGGGAGGTGATGACGGTGAAGTGGAGACTGTTACATAGCCCATTTGTAGAGGTTCCACTCACCCTCATCGAGGTGCCCATGTTCAACCGACCAAACGTCTGGCTACACGTGACGATCTACCCATTCTAGGTATGCTTAGTGAGAGGAGAGAACTGAGATAGTTTGATTTCTTCCGTGTGCTATTTACTTTGGTATTTGTATGTTCTATTGCGCAAAGAGGAATGATTTAATTTTAATATGTATAATTATGAATTTTTGGTATTTATATTGTGGTGATGTATTTGATGTATGATTATGATTTGTTATTACACTTTTCTTATATATGCAAAATGTATGACTTTGACATCTTAGTATGCGTGGCTCACGTTTTGTTTAAAAAAAAAATTTACCTATATTTTCACTAATGTATTTTAAAAGTTTAAATTAAAGACTGGAACAAAAGAGTAATAACTAATAATTAACTTAAATGCATTCCTAGGCGTATTGAGTTAAATATTAGGGTGTTACACAAGAACTATGATTTTGATAATATAGCATGAAAATTGTGTTTTTAGAGAACCATGGGACCATGTTTGAAATGTTGAATGCCATTAAAGTATATCAATTGAGATATGATTTTAGAGATTTCAGTTTTCATGATAAGTTCAAGAAAAGGATTTATAGTGAAGCATATGTTTAGCAAGATGCCAAGTTGTAAAGTATGTTCTTGTGAACTTATGACATTAATGTGTTTTCAAGATTGAGATTTCAAACTATGTTTTAAGATATTCAATTAAAGCATATATTGGGAAAATGTGAACAAGAGTAGGATTTTATATTAAGATTAAAGGTTTTATTGCACTTCCAGAGTTTTCAAGATATGAAACATGATGTTTGAAGTATGATATTATAGATTTCAAGTATACAGAAAAATATGTTAGTCTAAGGTATGAACTTAGAACTTGAGCGTATAGCACAAAGAAGCATGGAATTCAATATGATTCATAGCAACTACTAGATCTTAGAATCAGAATGCCTATAAGCGGATGATCCCTTGGGCATGATTTTCACAGCCACAGTTATTCTAGAGTTAAATTATTAGAGTTGTATGAGTTTGGAACTCTCAGAGTACTAAGAATTTACGGCCTCTTGTTCACGAGGGACTAAGCACCCACCCTTCAGTTATGGTTTTTGATAAACTAGTTTAGATGGTAGCTATAAAAAAATAGACAGTGAGTTAATGACTGCAAAAATGATCGTTAACCTTGGTACCAAGTTATTCTTAAGGGCAATCTCATAGAGCAGAGATGGAATGTAGTTAGGTGTCTGATTCAAATCCTTGCGAGGTCATAGAGCAGAGAATTAGTTATGTTATAATTGACATGCAAAACCAGAGAAATTTAGAATTATTATTATTATTATTATTATTATTATTATATGTATAACTATAGATTGCTATTTCTCTATGAGTTATTTCATCTCTAGTTAAAAATATTTTCATGATAAACTATGTACTTAGGGATGCTTGTTTATGAAACTATGGAATGCAAAGTGTCTTGTTATATCGCTATGTATGTAAATATTAAATGGTTTTTGATTGCTACTTGTATATAGTATTTATGCATATCCCTTGGTTGTCCCATGTGGGTGATAGGTGAGAGCTCACTCGCTAAGTCTGTTGACTCACCTTTCTCCTTTCCCTCATAGTTGTAGTTACAAGTGTTTTTCTACCTCCAGCTTTATAGATGCAATTGGTCCTAGCAGCAAGCCTTATTTTGAAGTAAGGCTTAGTTTAGGTTCATGTTAGTATTGGAATGCTCCAGTAGATGTGCAGCCAGGATCTGAGCCATGCATTTATTTTGAGATATTGTATTTATTTTTAGAGATTATGTGATTCCCTATATGTCTTCAAGGTTTAATTATGTACTTTGAAATGTAGACAAAGCCTAGAGACTTATGTTGCAAACCGAAAACATATTTGTGTTTCATCTTTCAAGAATTTAAATCAATTTTCAATTTCTGACCATGACTAAAAGATGGAACAGTTTACCTTTTTATGGCTAACAGATTTAATGAAGACGTTTTCCAAGTTATGTATTTTAAATACCTTAGTTTTTATGAAGTTCAATATTATGTTGCAAATAGAGAAGTGGTTGTTGATTTAGAAAAAAAAAATCATATTTTAATTATTATATTATGATAAATTATCCATATAGAGTGACTTAGTGATCACGTGGTTTACATGGGGATGGGATTCCTCATGTGTCGGTCACGTTCCTAAGTCGGGTCATAACAATTACCTACCTCTTATAGAGTTTTCATACAACAATTGTAATGCCCGGGGATTGCGAAGTCAGGGAGTGATCACTGGTGCAAGGAGGCATGGACAAGGAGCGGCTCCTAGCAGACTTTGAAAGCAAAGGGGTACATGAATGAACCGATTACACACCCGAATGAGAGAGATCCTGAGACTGTATAGGTATGGGACTATACAGTTAAGGAGGGCTTATATGAATTGATTTGTACTACCTATACCAACAAGATACATCTTCTTTTCGGTAGCCCAAACTGAAAGAACTCCACAGTTAAGCGTGCTTGACTTGGAGCAATTTTGGGATGGATGACCTCCTAGGAAGTTTTCCTAGGAAGCGTGTGAGTGGGGACAAAGCACGCTGAAAAAGACCCATGTTGGTTTGTGGGGACAGTCGTCAATCCATAAAGCAGCAGGGGATGTTACACGAGGCATGATCATCATGAACGCATGGCAACTTGAATGAGAGCATTTGCTCTATTGAAAGGAAAGGGATTTTTGTGTAGTCATGAGCTGTTGTTATGATGAGGACATTGTTTATTACCCTAATAAAGTCCTCTTCAAAACAACCTGTGTTATGCACCCAGGTGTTATTATACAAGGATTCTGTAATGTCACGTTGAACCCGGAATACATTCCGCTTGTAAAGTACCCCGAACTAGTGTATCCATCTACAAAAAAGTGTTTAGAAACATGGATGTACTCCTTAGGAAGAAAGGTTTGCAATATTCAATATCAACAAAAAATAATTATCAGTGTAGGGATTACCTGTAAAAAGGCCAGGTTGTTAAGAGGCGGCAGAAAGTTTTCCTTGAGCAAGCCTCATAGCTTGCTGCTCAGCTCTGGAAGAAGGGCAATCGAAAAAGAAAATTAGGAATTCAAAGTGAGCAGAGGCATGGAAGGGTATCATCCAGAGGGTTTTTTAGGGGAAAGTGGCATGGTGCTCCTTATTGTTGACTCGGCCTCAGTAAGTATAGGTTATCAGTTTATGTTACACTTATTTGGCAAAGAACTGAGACTAAAGAATGGTTTTGTCCATATGCATAACATACCAAAGTAATGAAATTTAAAAGCAATGGGCGTCAGACATAGTAGGAAGAATCCATTTTAGGGATTTTTCCTAATTTCGTAATTCATTATATCTGTAAACTGCTTTCGGTGTATTTTTCTATAGTAATCCACAAAACAACATTTTTACGTAAACATACATACTTCGAATATTACATTTAAAAAATAACCATTTTAGCCCTAATTCAAAATTTGTTCATGATCCTTATTTGAACACATCCACATCTACTCTGTTGTTCATTTTTGGTAGTCTTTTTTTCCACAACCCCATATGTAACACCCTCCCAACTACCATGTTTTACTCGAGCGTTAACATAGTAATTAGAAAAGTATTACTTACATTCATGATCTATACTAGTCAAAAGAAAGAAAATCCAAGGATTTATACACATATATCGCCAAACTCGTATATACATATATGAACATCATTTTTAAGTTTGTGAACTTAGTTCACAAAAGGAAGGAGCACCTCCAGTATCTAATCTAACCTGCTCAAAGTTGAGGTCTAGCAAAATTTTATACAAACAGAAATAAACCCCACAACATTTAATACGATCAATCTACAGGTTAGCGGGTCACTAGTACTAAACTACCACTATATAAATATCATGAGTCCCTGAAGATCTCACATCCTACTAAATGAAACCATTGGCCATCGGTATGATAGCCTCACCTCCGCCCGGGGCATCAGGACCCTCCGGTGGGTCTTAGTCTGAAGACGAGGATGAAGAAGGATCATCTGCTGGAGGGGGTGTTGGTGGTGCAGGTGGGACATCAAATATCACTGGGTGTGCTAAGTGGAGAGGCACACCATCATAAGGGAAAGCAAGGTCAAAGTCAGCTGTAAATACTGAAGTACTAAAGGAACGGCCGAAAAACACATAGACATGAACTTACGAGTAATCTACTACATACAGAGAGTCGAGAGCAGGATCATAATGCTACACCCACTATGGCGACTCAAGGTAAAACACTAGTGACGGCATCTGCTGGATCTGATTAACACAAAGTAAATACAACCGTAGGGATAAGAATATTATAAAATCCTCAGTAGGGTATTCCCTCAAGTATAATGTGAAACATAATAAGTTCATTCATGTGGGAATACTCATGCAAAACTATGGGTATCAATATCAAGGTATATACATCATGTAAAATCAAGTACAAGTATAATAATGATTCGTGCATTGTTCTTTTTCTCATTAACATAGGGAAGGCTTAATCTCAGATCAAATGATGTCTGTAGTGGAATCACTCCACGAGCACTATTGACCATTAGGACATGAGCTCATTCCTATATGTCGATACGTCTACCAACTCATCAAATTCCCAGGAAAGCTCTTACTTTTGTCTTTCCCGTTCAACCACATAAGCCTTGTCTCTATTTTCTCCATATGTTAAAAATTGTACAACTAAAAGTCATGTTATTTTTTTTTCTTTTCCTTTATCCTCACAATAATCACATAGTGTACTTCTCTTTTCAAAGGCCTGCTTAAATCATAGGTAGGCATACAATTAAGTTAGAGTCTCATCCATATCTCATCAACATTTCTTTCAAACAATTAGCATGCATTAACATGATATATACTTGCATCTAAAGCCATTCTATCATTAGTTCAAGACATTCTTACCATTTTCAGCAATCAGCAGATTTATCACTCTAGAATTCAAAATTAATTTCCCTATCAAATAGCCAATTTAAGAGCCATAAAAATTCTCTATGACACGTCACTGTGTCTAAAAGGCCCTGTACAAATTTCCAAAGAAATCTCTAACCTTATCAAATAAATTTTGCAAATCTGGTGGTCAGAGACCACTTGTTCACAGCTTAGATCAGGACTCTCATAGTTTTCAACCCCACCAATTGATTAAATCAACTCAAAATAAAATTCAAAGTTGCAATTCAATGTGTTATCAGCCTCCCATAAAATTTTCAAAGATTAAATCCATCGTTTACTATAATAATAAAATCACACAATTTTACTGCCTCAGCTTCAACATTTCAAGCAGCATAGTCACAACTTAGGTTCTTGAATTTTTAAACGCAGAAAAAGTGCCCAGAATGACCCCAAATTTTTACTAGAGACTCCCTAAATGTTAAATACATCCCATAAAATTTTCAACTGAATCCAAGATCTCGAGATATATCAGAAAATTCGACAAACTTTTCTACTTGTTTCAAACTGGGATTTTCCAGCAACAATGTTCAAGAATCATGAATTTTTTTCAAGCAGAGAAAATCCTTCACATGACCCAAGGAAAATCATGGGGTTGTCTTAGGATGTTACCTTAAACATATAATTTTTATAGCTCATAAAACTGAACACAATTGCACCAGAAAATTTGTTAACAAGTTCTGCCTTGTTGAAATCCGAAAATCCAGCAAACTAATTCCAAGTCTCTCTTGATGAAAAATGATTTTTCCACAGCACCAAACACTCCACCAAAATTCATACATCAATATCAACATATGATCAACCAATAAAATTAGAAATTTTAGGACAAAACCAATCAGAATTTTCAGAGTAAATTTTGAAACAAAAGAGGACAAATAAACCCTACCCTTGGAAGCTAATGCTTCTTTAGCTTTTGTATACTTCAAGATAGATGTTCTCCACCCCAGAACTCTTAAAACACACTTAGATCCTCCACTAATCAGTGCTGAGTGAGGTATTAAAGTAAGGTTTTGAAAAATCTAATCGGTATATTTGTGGAGGTTGAAGTGTAGAACAAGTTTGCTTAAGGAAGTTTTTGATTCTAGCAAGATTTGGTCTAGGATTTTGGAGGTTGAAATTCAAAGTTAGCAAAGGTTTTTAGATAAAGAAGGAATGAGTTTTCTGCTGCTCTTCACTTGGCCGAGGATGATGATGAAAAAGATGAGATTAGGTGGGTTAAATATATCTATTAAGGAGTGTTTTGATTGGTTGAAAAATAAAATATAATTTCTTTCCATTAAAAGGGTTTAAAATCAATGGCTAGGATTTGATCTTTCATCCAAGATGAAATCCTAGCCATTCACTTGGTATTCAAGTGGATATACTTCATTATTTGTAGATATTAACTAGTTTTTGGTGTTAGAAATTGAACACCGAAATTTCATCAAACGGGCGAAACAATGTACCCGAGAAATCAAACATTGCCCAAAAAATAATTTCGGGCATAAAATCATTATTCCTACCTATTTCTAAACATAATCATATAATTTCTTAATTTTGGGCATCTCCGGGGCCCAATTCTAGGGTTTCGGCTGTCCCGGCGGACCTGTGGAGCCTGCAAGAAACTATTCACATTTTTTTTTTGCTTCCTTGAGTCAGTCTCATCATTTCCACATCTATCAATATCTTAAAATTCTCATTAATAAAACCTCATTTAATTTCTAAAAAGAATAGGGTGTTACACCATAACTGGCCCTTCAAAGAACACAGATTCACGTCTCTTCAAGCATGGAGGGTGAAGGATCTTTCGAGAGCACTAACACTCCAAACACCTCAAATCGTGGAAGCCATTTTTGCATTTGTGGCCTTCGTTCTAAGTTGCAGACTTCGTGGACAGAGGCAAACCCAGGTAGAAGGTTTTTTGGGAGTCTAAGATATGGAACTCCAAGACACTGCAACTACTTAGCTTGGTGGGATCCACCGGTTCCAGAGAGATCTGCTAAAGTCAGCAATGGATTGTTGAGGCAGAAGAAAGACCTTGATAATGTTGTTGAAGCTCAAAACATTGAGTTATTGGTATTGAACGAGGAATTAGAAAGCAAAATGTTAAATTAGAGGAATTAGGGTGGAGGGTAGAATCATACAAGCTTAAAGTGAAGAAGCTCCATGTTGTACTAGCTTCTGTACTCATTGTCTTGTTCGTAAAGTTGTTTGGGTAGAGCACTAGATGTGTGTATGTTATGTTTTTAAGTTGATGTAATTGGTTTTGATGATATTGCAATGTATTTTGTGACTGTTTTCCAATTCTCGTGTTTTTTTTCTAAGTTAGTATAAACCTTAATCCCCTAATGATCAAGAATTAATGTTGTGACAAAGTTGCTCTTGTAATTGAATATCCTTTAACATATAAAATACAGAGGTATTAGAGATAATGAAAATCAACATTCAATTAATTCCCATTTGATAAGAGGAACATATGGAAAATGCCAAAAACAAACACAATTTCCTTTTTGCCAATTATTTTTTCAACTAAAGAGACTGATCCAAACATGCTTTCATTGCATTAGTATTTTAAATATGTGTACAAAATTAATGCTTGTGGCTATTACAAAAAAAAAAAAAGAAAAAAAAACCAATAGTGTTTTTCACTAACACCATCAAGCCCAGTTATACAAACCCTAACCCCAAAACCAAAATACAGCCACTCCATATGATCAGCCAAAAAGTTAGAGCATCAAACCACACATCATGCCCTTCTTGCATCTGAACACGTCGTGTCCTTCAAGTCACTTGACCAGTTGTCACAAACACTAGACAAAGCATGGTGCTCTGCCTCCTCCACAGTAGCCTCGGGGAGCAACTCCATTGGAGCAGGGTCAGGGGCATCTACCCGAATGCTGAAGTCACAGTATTTGATTTGGTTCCCCTTTTGATCATACACCTCCATATTGAAGGATCCTCCACTGATGTAGTTCAGGAAAAACCATGCCTCACCCTCTATTTTATAAAATTCCTCAGCCAGAAAAGACCATCCTTAATGAAGCATAAAATGGATCCCGCCATCGGTACTCTAGTGTGAAACGGTTCCCTTTTGGGTCAATAACATGAAGACCCCCTTGAATTTCATGCCCAAAATGTTGCATGAAAGAGACACTTTGTAACGTCCCAATTTTTACTGTTATGTGAAAATTACCAAAATGCCCCTAGGTAATTTTTACACGTAATTCAAAGTCAAATAAAGGAATATAACATTAGAGAAACATCATAGGAGACTTGTTTAGCGATTCCTGCGAAAGTCGCAAACCCTGGTTTTTCTATATGTGTAAAATGACTAAAATGCCCCTAAGGTCATTTTTACCTAGAAAATCAAAGATAACCAATCTAGATTATCTTTGAGGGGTTAGTTTAAGGCTTGATGGGGATTATATGTGCCTTAGAGGTAAAAATCTCAATTCTCAATTTTTATCGTAAGTAAAATTATCGTTTTACCTCTGCAGTAATTTTTCATGAAATTATATAATTTTTTCAATTCAGTTTTCACCCAAAGATTCAAAATAGCTATTTCAAGTATGATTTGAGATTGTCTAGTATTTACAGGGAGTTTTTATGTGAAATTACCTTTTTACCCCTAGTTGTGGTTAGGTTTACTTGTGTAATTAAGATAGTATAAAAACTCTATTTGAACTCAAATTGATTTTATTCATTAACCTTGAGTTTAAAATTAATTACCCAAGGTTAAAAATAATTACTTGAGGTAATTAAAGTCAAGATTTACCTAAGGTAAAATTAAATTACTTTTCCTTGATTTTAGGAGCTCATAAATTTAGTGATGTTTTAGGCCAAAGTTAAATTTACGGTTTAGGTAAAATCTTATAAATTCATATTTTCTTATCCTAAGATTAGAACCTATATTACAAATTGGTTTTAACTCATTTGAAATTAACTCCATTACTAGTATGAGATTATCTTTTCACCTAGTCTTGAGTTATCTTACACACCTAGTTTTACCATTTTCACAAAATTACCAATTCCTAAAACTACCACCAAATTAATTATACTATCCTTGTGTCCTACCACATAGAAAATTAAATAATTATTCCCCATTGTTCCCTAAATAGCCGTGGCCTTCCTACCACCATCATGTGCTCATATTTTTTTTCCTCATTTTATTTCAAAGAATAATGCACTACATCATTAGGCATACCTCAAATACATGTCCTACCATTTATCAAAAGCAAGAAATTGCCTTCCACTTGGCCTTGTGAAGATCATGGCCATATCACTCTCAATACCACATATTTTAATTTTTTTTCTAACAAAGATACATGCTACATCATCATGTCATTTGCTTTCTTTTCCTTTCTTTCACATTGGTTTTATTCAAAAGAATTCTTTCTATTCAAGCCATGAAGGTTCACGGCAACTACTAGGTCCTTTATCTCCATATTTTATTTGTTTTCAACAACTAATACACATCAAACATCATTATCTTGACTCATGCTTTCTTTTAAATTGTTTTTTTTAATCAACAAAAAATTCCTTCCATGATGGCCATAGAAACCGTGCACCTATGGCACTCCAATATCTCATTTTTTTTTTTTTTACATCAATAATACACATATCACATCATTGTCATCCCATTTGCTCTTATTTTAAGTTGTCTTGGATTAAAAATTATTCAAAAAACTTCTTCCAAAACAGCCATAAAGCTTGCGGACATTATGCTTCCATTACCTCCATATTTTATTTATTTCCAAACAAAAATGCATGTACAAATCATTACTACACATTATGCTTTCCTTTCTAAGTTTTCTTTAATAAAAATAAATAAATAAAATCCTTCCATTTCCAGCCTTATATCACACGGCTACTCCCTCCATTTTTCCTATAAATATGAGCTCTTCTAAGCCTAAAATGTTCACACAAACATCCATAGCCTTGGTACTTACTTACTTGATAGTTTTCTTGATCAAAGTTTGCTCAAAGTTCTCAAATTCTCTCAATAATTCAAGCTTTCTTCTTCTTCCTCATTCACACTCAAGAGACTCCATTCCCAACCTCTAACCAAGCTCTAAACCTCAAGCATACACATTCCAACCATAAATCAACTCCTAAACACATAACCTTTCCATTATCAAACACAAGAACACAAGAGAAATCCTCCCTCCATTTGCTCTAATCTTGCCCGAAGTTCAAAGGACATATCAAGGACATATTTTCTTCTTCTAACTTCTCTAAAGATCAAGCGTTTCCTTTTGATAACAAGAAACAACTTGGTAGGGATTTTATTTCATGTTCTTTCTTTGTTCTTCCTTTATAATTTCGATTTATATGGTTTGATAATGACCATGGCTTGATGATGAGGAATCATGGTGGTGGTTGTGAATCCATCATTTAAATGACCTCTAACGCTCAAGGTTTAATTCTTGATGTTAAAAGATTAACAAAGGAATTACTAAGTTTTGAGTTTTAAGCTTAACAAAATATAAAAATGAACTAGCATCTATATTTATGTTTCAAGTTCTTACACATCATATTTATATTCCAAGCTTTGCATAATCCTATTTATATTCCAAGTTATCACTTTAATTCTTGAAGATAATAATATGAACTTGCATATTCATACTTACATTTCAAGTTATTACTTAAATCATAAGGATCTAAGAATGAATTTGCATCTTTATATTTATATTTCAAACCTTGCATTTCATATTTATATTTCCAAGTTGTCACCTTATAATGATAATAATAAAGTTAAGAGATAAGTTTATGATTCTAGTCATCACCTAAATCCTAAAGTTCAAGATTTACTTCTTTTAATCATAAATGGTAATTTTGATCATGGACACTTCTCATCTACTTATTTTTGGCCCTTGTATGATTTTGATTTGAAGCTTGTTGTATTTTATTTTTAGGTATAATCTTGTCTTTAATGTTGTACAAAGAAATTTTGAAAGACCTAGAAGTTGCAAAGAATTAAGAATATGATTTTTCTCATGGTTTTAAATGCTAGAGTTTTAGGATTCTGATCTAATCCTTTAGAAATTGGAATGGTTACTGATTTGGAATGTTTAGATGAGTTTAAATCACTAATAGTTATTATAAAAATTGTTTTTAGTGTCTTAGGAAAAACTAGTAACTAAAAAGGATCAAAATCGTGTTTTTATGAAGCTTTTAGAATGCTAATTTTTCTGATTACTGTTCGGCCCTGTTCACCACTGCTCACTACTGTTTATAGCTGTTCACACACTTGAGGATCACTAATAATTGTTATAAAAATTGTTCTTAGCATTTTAGGAAAGTCTAGTAACTAGAAAGGATTAAAATTGTGTTTTTGTAAAGCTTTAAGGAGATTAATTTTCTGATTCTGTTCAAAGGTTGTTCAAGGCTGTTCACATTGTTCAAATACTTTATAATTACTTACATTTGTTGTAAGAATTGTTTTTGGTACCATAGATGCATAAAAGGGTAATTATAAATGTTAGTTTGGGCTGTTTTGCAAAATGCGAAAAGTTATGTTTTGAACTATCAACTATGTTATTTCAGCCAAATGTTTTTAATTAGACCAACTAATGATGTTGAATGTGTCCATGTGTTCAAAATACCATATATAATGTTTAGAAAATTTTTTATAATTTTCGGTTGCTATTAAGTGTCAAAAATTGTGTTACTTTGCACTTTGACCCCTAAAATATGTTAAAATTAGTCTATGGCCCTAAGAGGTTTTTATGATAAGTTTGAATGGTTACTAATAGTTATATGTCTCTTGAAATGTATTGGTTAATGTTAAAGGTCTTTAATTTATGAGTAGATGTTAAAAAGGGGTAATTATATTTTGACCCGTAACCTTTGAGAAATTGAGATTTAACCCCTTTGGGGTTTAAACGTAAATATTGACAATATGATGAGATGAATGTGATTGATGTTTTGTGAAGAATGAGTTGATGTGCTGAAATTTATATGGCTTATAGATATTTGCAATGACATATGATGCATGTTTATGCGATTTACATTATGGCATGTTATAATTATGTTTGATTCATTGATATGCACATGAAATAATGAATTAATGAGTTATAATTGTGATATTCATGTTTGCATCTCCATATAACATGCCAAGATTAAATGTGACATAAGACACATGGAAATGATCCTCTAGACTCCCCGAATTAAAGGTTATGAGAGGTGATCCAAATAGGAAGTGATCCTTTGGACTCCCCGAATTAAAGGTTATAAAAGGCGATCCTAATGCCCCCTATCCCGTACCTTAAGAGTCGGGAATTTATCTTATCAAAAGGGATAAGAATACGCTAGTGACGACTAGTGAGGTATGAGCTCATAACCTAAGAACTCTCGAGAAAGGAGAGAATATAGGGCAGCCCCCAAGGAAAAGAGAATGAGAAGTTTAAGTCACCTATAAGAATGATGTTCATGTTTTTATGTTCATTATATCATATGCATTTGTTTTATGAAATTTATGTTAATTGCATATGACATTGACATGCATTCATGAGTGGTATGTTGCATTCATGACATTAAGATTCATGCTAAAAGATACGGGCCTCAGCTAATGGTATTTAGAACTTAATAAATGAACCTTATATATATGCCCACCATTTTCATAATGAAACCCGAGGTTCCTGGGGACGATGACGATGACACTTGTGTTATAGTCGGGAAGCCCTACTGAGATTCTTGTATAAGTTTCTCATCCCTTTTCTTTTCCGTGTCGTCTCCAGACATGAATGAAGGTGTAGTTCGTGATTTTTCTTGAGAGTGGATGAGGAGCTACGAAGATAACTTCCTTTTGGATAATTGCCTTTAGAGTGATCGTATCTCAGTTATTAGTTTGTATACTATTGATGGATATATATTGATGTCCTTAAGATTACAAAACATCACTATTATGATACAGTTATTGATATGTCATTATTATTTGAGTTATGTTATGTTATGGTTGTACTATGTATTTACCTGTTATTCATTTCTAACATCTCTCTTATGCAGGCAAGGTAATGACGTTAGATATTTAGTATGCGTGGCTCACGATTTGGTATTTAAAGTTTTAAAAAAAAATTACCCATATTTTCACTACAGTATTTTAAAGAAGTTTTGAGTTAAAAACTGGAACAAAAGAGTAATGACTAATAATTAACTTAAATGCATCCTAGGCGTGTTGAGTTAAATATTAGGGTGTTACACTTAGGGGGGTGGTCGTCTATAAATAAAATGCGTAGTATAAATTATTAACAAACATAATAAAACACCTAACAAATAGAGAAAATAAGGGTACTGAAAGTAGTACTCAAAAGATCCCACAACACACAACCTAAAAATTGAAAAAAATGGAGAATAAAAAGAAAATCTTTAAAAACCATTACCATGTCAGGGAAGCTCAAAATGTTTACTGTTTTAAGCTGCTTGTTTCTCCTCTCGATCCTCTCTGCCAATGTCAACTCCATGGCAAAATAGGGAAGAAGGTGGTAGAATGGTCGGGTGTGTGTCTGTGTTCGGGGTTTCCAGTTGCTGGTGGAACGAGTGGTGTCAAGGTGCGCTTCCTTGGTTATTTATAATGGGGGATTTTGTGGTGAAAAATTCACTTGATAATGCCAAGCGTCAGTGTGACTGATGGAGTACTTTTCCCCCTTTTTTTTGGGTGTTGAAGGCCTCCGACCAATGGAGTTCTTATTAATGTGCAATGACACTAAGCAGATGAGAATAGGCGCAAGTGGGAATGGATGTAGAGTGAAAAAATTTAAATTTTTTAGTAAAATACCTAAATACACGCCCCTCTATTTTTGGCCGTTAATAAAGATAGGATTAAATTGTACCACCACATTTAATCTTTAAAACTATCACCAAATATAATCGAATAGAAAAAATGTCTGGATGTTACTAATGTAAAATATTTACTAATTTCTATACATGGTTTAATAATGTCAACAATACAAGTGCTCCAAATATATAAATTGCACTCAATTGTATATCTCCCTACATTATTTATTAAATTAGATATTTCAAATTTTAATAAGGAATATTATTTATGCTATGATTAATAAAATATTGTCAATTCATGACTAAGACTAAATTTATATATTTTCTGGGTGACAACAAACAGATACGTTACATACATGATATAAATATTAGTAATCTTCAAATTAAACTGGACTTACATGTTAGTTTAGGGGATAAAAACTATGTTTAGTGAGTTAGGATGGATGGAAGATCATTAATGTAAAGTTTATTTAATTTTAATCAATTAATAATAAAATTAAATTATATTTGTCAACTTAAATTGTCACATGATGAGTATGTATTAATTTGATTATCTACAATGAATGGATTTATGTGATGGAGTATGTATGAAAAGGTTGACAAGGAGCAATAAACAAGCAGTACCTCTAGTGGAAGGAGGTGGCATTTCAGGTTGCTCTTTGATGTATATGGTTGTTGAAGGGAGGTGACCTTGCAATTACAGGTTCCCCTTTGATGTGTATAGATTATACTCACAATCTTTCACACCTAGCTTGAAACTCATCATTAGTCGCAATTTAATGAGTATATATCTAGTTATACTTAGATATATCTCTCTCAATATCTATCTATAATACTAATATTTAAAACTTATTCTACGAAAGTTTTACAAGTATTATTCATAGAGTAACTTATGGCTCACAATTTTTACAACCTTGATTCTTAATTATTTTTCTATGAAAAATTACCTTCATATCTATTTCATTAATACAACATACATATTTTACATTAAATATTGGAT
Organism: Dalbergia cochinchinensis; assembly: GCA_031216125.1. Lineage (NCBI taxonomy): Eukaryota > Viridiplantae > Streptophyta > Magnoliopsida > Fabales > Fabaceae > Dalbergia > Dalbergia cochinchinensis. Next base: position 17,553,850 of record CM062375.1, on the reverse strand, counting down.
TTCAAACTATTACAATTCTTAATGTAAATAAAATAGCAGATCAAAATATGTCAGTCTAAATTATTTAACATTAAAAATGGGTATTCATGTGATATATATTTTTTCTATTTTCTTTATGTTATTTTTTTATTTTTCTAATTAAACACATGTTTTCCATAATTAATTACAAAATTTTAAATTTTGACTTCACCTTGATGTTTTAGATTTTGAATTCAATAGAAACCTTAATTTCTATTCTACAACAAACCAAAATCCAATTAGATTAATGTACTAACCCTTGCAACATGTGTAATGCAATTGTTAATAGTATTATATGCAAAGTGAATTATTTTTTGATATATATATATATATATATATATTAATAGTATTATATGCAAAATGAAGAGAATTTTAATGTGTGCACGTGTGTGTATGTGTGTATATATATATATATATATAAGTATAGCTAGATAGGTACTCATTAAATTGCGACTAATTATGAGTTTCAAGCTATATGTGAAATGATTGTGAGTGTAATTCAAATGGAAAATTTAATTTTTTCTTGTTAGCTAATTCTAGTTAATTACTCAATGGCCATGTTTAATCAAACCCTTTCATTTGCTTGGCTTTCTTTGCACCTGTATAGATACATTCATTGGTCATACAACCATCAATCACTCAATATAATTGATACATTTCGAAGAGGAACTTGTAATTGTAAGGTCACCTCCCTCCAAATATAATTTAATTTAAATATTAATTTATTAAATTTAAATAAACTTGACATTCATGATGCTCAATACATCCAAGAGAAACCTGAAATGCCACCTCCTTCCACTAGAGGTACTACTTGTTTATTGCTCCCTATCAGCCTTTTCATAAGTGCTCCATCACATAAATCCATTCATTGTAGATATTCACATTAATACATACTCATCATGTGACAATTTAATTTGACAAATATAATTTAATTTTATTATTAATTGATTAAATTTAAATAAACTTTACATTAATGATCTTCTATCCATCCAAACTCACTAAACATAGTTTTTATCCCCTAAAATAATGTGTAAGTCCAGTTTAATGTTAACATTGCTAATATTTATATCATGTAGGTAATGTATCTATTTGTTGTCACCCAGAAAATATATAAATTTAGTATTAGTCATGAATTGACAATATTTTATTAATCATAGCATAAATAATAGATTTGCAATTGCACACCCGCTATATTAAATTTATCTATTTTCTGAGTGATAGCAAACACATACGTTACATGATATAAATATTAGCAATCTAAAAATTAAACTGTATTTACACATTATTTTAGTGGATAAAAACTATGCTTAGTGAGTTTGGATGGATCGAGCATCATGAATGTCAAGTTTATTTAAATATGAAATATTAGATGATTCTAATAATGATATAGTTTGATTTTATATCTCAATCTATTTTTTAATAACTTTGTAGTATATGGAGCTCTTTTCTTTAAGTTGTTGTATGTTTATTGCATTTATTGCATTAAAATTCAAACAGATACATTAATTGGGCTCTTATTCCTTGCATTGCCATTGGAGTAACCCTACCCCTAACAATTACTACCGACCTAGCTCAGTTGTGTGACCCTTACCCTCGCGCAAACCATTAGCTAGGTGTACACCTTGCATGGTCATTAGTGTAACCCTCACCATGACCCTAAGCCTAACACTAACCCTAGTGCTTTCTAACCCTAACCTTAACCATTAGTGCCAATCATAGCTCAATGGTGTAACCCTAACCCTGACCATAACTTTTAGTTAGGCTTATACCTTGCATGGTGATTAGTGTAACCCTAACCCTAACCCTAGTTCCCTCTAACCCTAATGCTAACCCTATCTGTTAGTTGGGCTCACACCTTGCATGGTCATTGGTGTAACCCTAACCCTAACCATTAGTTGGGCTTACACCTTTCATGCTTATTAGTGTAACCCTAACCCTAACCCTAATAGTAATGTCCTTACAAAGAGCTATGAGTCAGCACGTTACCCTTGAGGCCTTGACCAGCATTCCCCACAGGGTTCATACCAAACAAGCAGCAGAAACAAAGAGTGTCTTTTTAGTTGCTCCTGCACGTAAAGTGAAAAGGATGTGAAAGGGATGTTGTTCCGTAGTAGCACACCTGAGGCCTAATATGCATCTGACACCATGTCTTGTAGCCCCAATCCTTGCACCTTTTTCTTACTAGCTATCTGTTAACATAATTTTTCACATAAATGGATATTTTGGGTGCTCAAGGCAAAAAGGAGTGGCATAACATTAATAACTCAATTTTAAGTTTAATTACTTATTATAGAATGTATTAAGTTTTAGTCATAATTTAAAGTACCACCAACAATATGCAAGTCTCTTGAATATGATTGGAATACATTTATAATAATTATAATCATATTTAAAATCTTAAAATAATATGTTTTCCACACAAGTTTACATAAGTGAAAAAGACAAATTGGCCTTGTGAGAAAATGCAATGTTGCTCTAAATGAAGTTCCTTGATTTCTTTGAGTCATACTATAATTGTGCTATAGTGTAATTAAAAAAAATCTGAAGAAGTCTTACAAATCCACGTAAAATCGAGGGAAAAAAATTTCAACAGATCACATTAGGTTTTTTCAATATAATAATCTGTGTGGAAAACTGATCTTTCCTACTTTGGTGGAAGAAAACATACGTACGTAACTATGTCATCAGAAGCATATATGCAAGTATTATATAAAGTCGCTTTCATTTTAGTACTAAGAGCAACTACAAGCATGCTTTTTTTACTGAATATTGATGCAAGTGCATTTTAAAGAGTTAGGAGGGATTTTCAAAATTCTTCAAAATTTATATTCCCTCCTCTATTAACTCTTTTGAAACTTTTTGGTGCTCCTCAAAATTTACATTCCCTCATCTGTTTTCTCTATCCAAGCTACAACTTACTCAAAATTTAACTTCCTTCCTTCACTTTCTCTATACATCGTACAACATCCTTAAAATTAGTATTCCCTCGTCTATTTTCTATATACAAGCTACAATAGATAGTGTCAGAGTGTTAAGGCCTCAGGTATAACACTAACGGACAAGGATGGATTTATGAGACGGAGCATGTATGAAAAGGCTCATACGAGGAATAAACAAGCACGACTTCTAGTGGAAGGAGGTGGCCCTCGAGGGTGCACTTCAATGTGTATGGTTCTTCAATGTGTATCGCTCTTAAATATATGGTATAGAGCAATAAACTTAAGACAATAAAAGAAAGATATTCATATATGAATAAATTATAAAATATTAGTATGAGATAAAAAACCAAAATTTGGAACTCCATATGTACTAGAATAATTATCTATTTTAAAAATTTACTTTCTATATATATTAAGTTTAAGTAACATTGCTTATTTGTTTGTAATAATATTTTTATTAAATATTATTCACAGATTGGTAAGCTAAAAGAAATATCTATACAACACCTTTCAATACAGTGTCCAAAATATTACCAATCACTAAATATTAAATACCAAATACAAATACATTAATTTATGCAAGATATATGGATTATGTGCTTTTAAATAGGTCCCCAATACCATCTGAAGGTCACAACACATGATGGAGCAAAAGATGATCTTCCTCTGGGAGGATATCAGAATTTTCCCCTCATTACATCGACAGATTAAAAAAAAGGGAAAAAAAGTGAAAACTGAAAGGTCACGTCTTTCAACGAATTAATCAGACAAGACTTTATATTTAATCCGGTTAATCCTAGCCACATCATTACCTTCATATTTTCACGTGCATACTTGGAGACTGTTCTTCTTTATTTAGATCTCTGAAAACCAGAGGTAACATTTCTCCCTGTCACCCTCTTTAACATGGGTGCTCCCTCAGTTACTCCATTCATTTTCTTCATTTTGTAACTTGAGGTTGTTTGCTATTTCAAGATTTTGTAACTATTGGTGAAAATGGCCGATGCTACTAATGGAGATGACCAACACAAAAAGTTCACTGTTATGAGTAGACCCAACCAAGTAAGTCATTTATGCAATGTGTTCTTCCAATGGTATTTGTTAAAATTTTTGAGTTGAAATCATGATCATAATCTGCATCGGTGACTAATTTTTCTTTTGTGCAGATAACATCACCTATAAGATCCAGCTTTAGCCGTCGATTTGACAATGAAATTGATTTGCAGATGAATGTCTGTGACCCAATGGGTAATCGTTTCACCCTCCATCTCAAGCGTCATTACAATGAATTGTATTTCAGCGATGGCCTCTTTTGGATCCGTCATTTTTACAAAATCAGGGGAATTGTAACCTTCTACTTTCACTATCGAGGAAGGGGCAACTTTGACATCCAAGTTCGCTACACAGCCACTGTCACAGAAATTGACTACCTTGACTTTAGTCGCCGGGTACAAATGTCAGCCGGTCAATCATTCCCGACGGAGATTAGTAGGGTGCCCAGTCCTGCTTCAGACACAGATGAGGAGTTGCAAGACACGGCTACCTCAATCTAAAGCCATGGCTAGGATGCTTCAATTCCGCTGCTATTTATGTTTTGTTTCAATTTTTAGTGGGAAAATGTAATTTGACTTTCGATAGTTTATGTTTTTGTAAACAATATTTATTTAGAGAATAATTATTTTCTGTTAAGAATATTTCTATTGAAAGTAATTATCATATGAAAAAAAAAATTGAACTGGAGCATCTCACGTGTCTTATATATAGTTAAAGAAATAAAGATTAAAGATTAATTTACCTAATGGAGCAACTAAAGAGGGAGCAACTAAAATAATCTTATTCAAGAGATTTGCGTATTGTTGGTCTTACTTTAAATTATTATGACTAAAACTTAATAACTTATATAATAAGTAATTAAATTTAAATTTGAGTTGTTAATGTTATGCCACTCCTTTTTGCCTTGAGCACCTAAAATATCCATTTAGGTGCAAGTATGGAGCTACAAGACATGGTGTCATAAGCATATTAGGCCTAGCTTTTTTACCAAAGAAAAATAAAAAAAAATAATTATTTACTATACGGTTTTCATCATTTTTTGCCTTTTATCCTTATCATCTGTCTTTGTAGAAGGTATATGAAAATAACTGATTTTGTGTGATGAATTATTAAAAAATAATATTAAATACCTTAAATTGAATTTTGACCAAAAAAATATTATAACTCTAAAATAATTAAATTTTATCTATAATTAAGAGTTTGAACAACAGCACTCACATAAATTATAAGTGAGTTTTACACTTAAAATTCTAATTTTCATATTTAAATTATTCAAACTTTGTACAGAAACACATGAAATTATATTAAAATACCTTAAATTGGGAATTTTTTTGGCATTTTAGAGAAGCCCATTTATATTGAGTAGCTTCATTTATACAAAATAGTACATTGGTTATAGGAGTAAATCTAGACTGTATAACCATATATAGATGATCAGAATTAAAATTAAATTTATTAATAATAATTACTAATTATGTGATTATTTAAAGCTATCTCATGATTTTATGTTTTAATCTCGACTATTTATGTATATAATATCTAACGGCCCAAATTTACTCATCGTACTTTCACAATAAACTATCTCTTCCACTTAAGTCATTTCCTAACATCTTATTTTCATTAGAAATGCTAGAAATCTTACTACTTTTAAAATCATTATACTCATTGCCAAATTTTTACTACACTTTCGTCCTAGTTTTAGCCCTTACATGTGGATGAATTTGATTTTGATAATAATGTAGTATTTCACATTATCATTCCATTATTAAAGTAGTTTGATTATGATAATGATCATGAAAAAAGAGTCCATTTATAATAGTAGTTCCTTGTAGTGGCCATATATTCATGCTCCTATCCTTATTTCAAATAAAATTATGTGCATAATTAAATAGTATTAAAATATGATGGACTTAAAATATGATTCGTTTCTTTTTTCAATTTTGATCACAAACATTTATTTTGCATTTCCCCAAACTTCATGATGACAAACTGTTGTTCATGTGATTTAGTAAACTTTAATACTTCTCATAAATATTATCGCATCCTGTAAACTTTAGTCCTTCCTCACATCTTGTTCACGTTATAACTTAAAAAATAACACAAAAATTCTAAGTCATTAATCATTTGTTGAAGCCTTATATCTTGAAGAGTTCATGTTTATGCGATGCATTACCCTCATATCTCAATCTCAAGAAGAAATTCCAAAACAATTACCCTTAAATAAAGAACTACTGTAAGAAATCCCAAAATTAACAATTACACTCATATCATAGAATTGCATAATCAACAAATCAACTTGAATTGATCAATTGCTTGATATGGATATATATATATATCACATAAATTGTAACACCCCGATTTTTCTATTTGAGAGGAAAATGACCAAAATGCCCCTAAGCTCATTTTCTGCCCGGAATTCGAAGAAAGCCATCCCGACCATCCTTGAAGGGCCGACTCAATGTTTGAAGGGGATTGGATGATGCTTGAGTGATTTCATAAATAAAATCTCGTTTTCTGTAATTTCAGGTCAAAATAACCAAAATACCTCTATAGCATTTTTACGCGGGTAAAGGTGCTGTTTGAGCTTGGAACTTTTCCCAAAGGATTAAAAAGGTAATTTCAAGTGTTTAGAGGTATCTGTTGAAGTCCCGGTGGTCCCGGGCAGTTTTAGTGCAAATTACGATTTTACCCCTGGAATAGTATTTTTGAGCTTAATGATGTAATTAAGCAAACTTAAGCAATATTAGGCTCTAATCGAAGATTAATTAATTTTCATAATTAATCTAGAGTCAAAATAAGCTATTAAAATTAATTAGAACCTAAAATTGCTTAGATTAAACTTAAATTTCTTTTTAAAACTTAAGATTCCAATCATAGAATCTTAAATAGTATTTTCTTTTTCCAATTCCGTAAATCATGGAATTGTGTCTAGAGTTGTTTATGAGCTAAAATGAATTTATAACTCACTAATGATGCAAGACCACTCCTTAAACATGTCTTGACAACCTTGACTACCCATTTTCTCACATAAACACTTTCCTACAAATTCCTAATCTTAATCCTAATCAAAGATACACCTAAACACAACTCTAAACCACAATTAAAATGCAAGAAATCCTCCCCCATGGCTGATGCATTTTCGGCCACCTCACCCCTATTTACATCACATGTTGATTTGTTTCTCACTCAAAGAACCATGCTTGACCCATACTTGCATCCATACCTGAACCCATACCTAGCCATGCTTTCCACCATGCCTTGAACTATGCCTTGGAGAAGATATTTTTCTCCTCCTTATGGCTGTAAATAGCCGAAGCCATTCCCTCCCCAAACACCCCTCATTTGTTTCATTTCTCTATAAATAGCATGCTTGGGTGAACTTGCATCATTTTGGGTTCATTTGCTAAGTGTAAGTTTTCAAAGAGCACTTCAAAGTTTTCTTTTTCTCTCAAAGTTCAAGTGTCCAAGTTCTTCAAGTTCTTCATCCTCTTCACTCATTTCAAACCTCCAATCTCTTGGTAGGGATTTTCTTTCAAGTGTTTCTTTCATTTAAGTTCTTAATCTAGTTATGTGTTTTATGGTTTCTCTTGAATCTTTTGGAACTTCTTTTCTTCTTCTTTTCCTTTTCCATTTTCGGCCTTAAGCCCTTGAAAACAAAGGAATGAGAGCTTGATGATAAGGGTTTCATGATGATGTTCATCACTTGAACAACCTCTAAAGCTTGATCTTTGTTCTTAAGTTAAAAATGTTTATAGTTCTTTCTTTCTTGAACCTTGAAATCTTTAACTTTGATGATGTTTTAAAATCGTTACGTGAACTCAATGATGAGGACCCATGGTGTCAATGTTAATACATTATCAAGATCATGGTCTCTAGAGTTTCAAAATGGTTCTTTCTTGCTCTTAAGTTTCGGTTTCTTTCCTTTTCTTTTTCTCTAAAATTGTTGGCCAACAATTGTTGGATGAACCCTCATGATAGCTTGATGATGAGAGTTCTAGTTGGTGACTTTCACCACAAAGAAATCTCTAAAGCTTGAGTATTCATAAAGGTGTTATAAAGTTCATTTATGGTTATATTTATAAGGAATGTTATCTTGAGTTCTAAGAACTCTAGACCTCACTTTATCTTGTCATGATGAGTTTGGATTAAGGTTTAAGTTCCTCTAAAGTCTTGAATGAGCTCTAATAAGATATAAATGAACTTGCATATTTATTTTGAGGTTGCACTCATGTTTATATTCTTGCTTTGCATCTTTATTTTCAAGTCATCACCTAAGGACTCAAAGATTAAAACGAAGACTTGCATTATCACCTAATTAATTCTCAAAGCCTTTCTATTTCGGCTTTAAAGTCGATTGTTGCTAGACCTAGAGCACTAAAATAAAGAAATGAACTTGCATTGCATATTTATTTCAAGCCTTGCATATTTACTTCAAGTCTTGCATATTTAAATTTCAAGCCTTGCATATTTATTTCCAAGTTTTGCATATTTACTTTAAAGTTCTCGCTTTACTTTGTAATGAAGAATAAAAATGAAGTGCATAGCATGTTTATATTTTGTCATCACTCAAAGACCTTAGAGCACAAAGACGTGCCCATTTTATCTCAAGTTAAAGTTTAATATGGAAGCATTCTATGAATGTATAATTTCAGCCAAGTAATAACGATGAGCTTGGAATGAGTTCCATCTAGTTACAAGGGCCAACAACCTATGTTCTAGGATTTTCTTTAAGCTTGATGAGTTTTATAAAGTTATGACCAACAAGATTTATGATTTTAATCCTCTTCTAAAGAAGAATTAAATTGGTTACTGACCTAAGGTTGTTTTTAGCCTCTTGATAAAATAAAATGGTTTGCAAAGAGTTTTAGAAGTCCTAAAATGATTCCAAGGGAAACTAGCAACTTATATGCTTTAGAAATGTCAAATGATGTGTCTTTTTGGACTTGAACAATTCGGTTCTGCCTTGATGTGTTTGTTGTTGTATGATGATGTTTTGATGTGTTAGAATGTGTGCAAATGATATATGATGAGGAAGGAATACTTCTATGCATGGTAGGAGAGAAACTAGCTTTATAGAAAAACTGTAAAGTTAGAATTTAACGTGTGTTTAACCCCTTCAATCCTAATCAATGGAAAAACTATTTTTCGTATGATAACAATCAGTTTAGGATTGATTAATCATGAAGTAGGATTGAATTTTATCACCTATAGAGAAACTAGAAACTAGAAAACCGTAAAAGTGCAATCCTAGAACTCTTAGAACATTTAATTTCTGGATTCTGTCCAGCAACCTCATAATATGGTAAACATTGTTTATAATTAGTTCTTAGGCATAGAAATGCCTCATAATTAGGTTAGATTTAATTTGTAGCGCCTTTGGCGAAGACGGAACCGAGAAAGGGTCCAAAACGTAAGTTCTAGAACCCCGTAATCATAGATATATAACTCTGCCCTTGGAGTATGGTGATGCCCAGATTCATTAAAGAACATAAATGATAGTAAGATTTGTTAGAAGAGAATCCTTAGGTGCATAAGAGGTTGATAGAGAATGATAGAATAATTACATCTCAAGTTTAAGGCCCATAAGGGTCATAGCATAAGATACCGTAAGATCAAGAGCATAATGAGTTTCAATGTTACATGTGAATGTATGTTCTATTTGAGAATGATTATTTTAACGTATGAATTTATGATTGAGGATACATGTTCTATTTGTTTATGTGGCATAAAGTAAATTTGGAAGAAATCCGGCGTGCTGCTGTTATGCTACCGAATTTCTGACAAATTTGGGGACTTAGAAAGCTTTTGAAAAACTTATGAGATTTTCTTTATAAGATATGAGGAACTAAGATGAGTTATTGGATGACACCAGTTCGGCCGAGCACCTCCAAAGAACTCATGTGACATCGGTACCAAGATGTATTCTTGGGTGACACCGGTTCAGCCGAGCACCCCCAAGAAATGCCCCCTAGCCCGTACTAGATAGTCGGGATTATGATTATGATATACTTATCGGGATTGATAAGTAAGAACTAGTGACGACTAGTTAGGTATGAGCTCATAACCTAGAGATGTGACACGTTCTGGGTGGCATCGGTTCGGCCGAGCACCCCCAGAAGCGAATATCTTTTAGGGTGGCCCCATGAGAAGTAAAGTATGATGATTATGTCACAAAGTTTTCCCATATGAGATTTCAATTGCCACTTTATGCCCTTATTATGAAGTTACTCGATGTTATGATGAATATTCTTGCATTAAGTAGTGCCATGCATACATCCTTTACTATATTGCATTCATGACATTAAGATTCATTCTAAAATGAATGGACCTTGGTTAATTATATTTTAAAAGCTTAAAAATGAACTTAACGCATGCTCACTTATTTTATACACTAAACCCAAGGTTCCTAAGGACGTAGATGATGACAGTTAGGTAGTAGGAGGCCCTACTGAGATTCTTTAGCAAGATTCTCACCCCCTTTATCTTTTCTTTCCATCACGACTTCAGATGGCGACGTTCGTGATTTTTGTGGACACCCCGACATGGGAGGTGCATCATGATCCGGACCACGGGTTATACAATTTTATGGATCGCTGTGTCGTTCGTGTATTCATGTTCATTGGACGGCCCTTCAGTCACCCTGTACATGCTCATTGATTCTCTCCTACCTCACCTTTCGGCGACGACTTCGTGTTCGAGCGCGCACGCCCTCGAGAGGAACGGATCTGTCGCATCCCACTGACAGCTTCTGCCATCCGGAATTACCCACAGTATGTGCCCCACTCTCCCTCATCATTCTCCGAGACAGACCCTTCAGAGGACTCTGCCACTCAGGTACCTTCCGAGGGATCCTCCCCCACCATCCCGATGGACCTTGGGGAGGGTAGCGAGACTTCTGTCACTCAGCCGGTACGTGGAGGATGGGTGAGGATGATTCCCCACCATGGAGCTCATGCTCGGCCGATGCAATGCATAGCTACCCCGGCAGAGATAGCCCAGTGGATCGGATACGTCCCTCCTTTCTAGAGAGGCCCGCAGTAGGAGACGACCGTCCCGTTCTGGTGCCCGAGCTTTGACTAGACTAGGATAGCCTCCTTTTGCCTTAAGGCTATCTGTTTGTAGGCGTACTAGAGTAGGAGAGTTTGCTTTTATGCTTTTCGCCGCACTTTCCTTTGTATTTTCTTTTTAGATGTATTTGTTTCATGTTGTACTAAATTAAGTCCCACTCTTCATAAGTAGGCATATCATATCATATATATATATATACACAGTTCAGTTTTATCGTGATGTACCTTTACCTGCTTTCTGTTATGATGTTTATGAGATGCTTGCTTTATTTCCTTACGTGCTTTATTGCTTATCGTGTCGCGCAGCTCTCACTTTGCTTTTATAATTCAAAAAAAAAAAAATTACCAGTGTCTTCCTCTAAGTATTTTAAAGTAAAAAGGAAACTATGGCGTAATAGACTAATGATTAACCTAAATATGCTCTAGAGTATTGGGTTAAAAATTAGGATGTTACATAAATAATACTTTATGTCACAAAATCTTCTTTAAATTGAATTTGACGAATGAACAAATTGTACTACAAATTATTGATATAGAAATCAATTGATTTGAGATTTATGAAGCTTAAAACACGATGGAAAGCTTTACATGTATTTTTTTAAATTAATGAAGCATTGCTTATCTCTGAGAACATTGGCTCTTTTTTTTTTTTAACCAATCATATGTTTCTAAGCCAAACTTGGTGGTTCCGTGGTAGTGTTGACACTGGAAGTGTTGGCTTCCACTTGTATTCGGGTTTAACTCTTTCTTCCTACACGGAGACATTTTTTCCTTTTGTATTTTTTTTTTGGTGAAAAATGTTTAGGGGATAGGGATGGAAAATGCCAATATAGTTAGTGTCAGGGGTCGAACCTGGATCATCTTGTTCAGAGAAAAGGACAATTCATATATCTGCCACCGAAACACCCTTTGCGAAACTAATAAATAATTGAGATATTTTTAAAATCAAGCAAGCGTAATGGAGAAGCATTTATAATACACCAACTCCTCCTCGTGGTCATCGCTTTTTTCAAAATTTCACTTCTGAGTCTGCCAAAAGTGTGGATTTCAACTGTGGCTTTTCCTCACTAGAGTGATTCATCATCAACCTTGCTACACCCACTCCTCATTGCCAGCAACTGGTAAGCTTTAAGTATTTTCTTGGAACTAGTTCATTTCAACTTCTTGTCTACTCCATTTTTGCCCTAGTTTTCAGTAGCTTAACGCGCACCCATCTTTAATTTTCAGCATTTCTTTTTGCTGTTCAAAGTGAGACATGACACAGTTGATTTCAACCAAGCCCCAAGTAAATTTTGTCATTCATTTCAAGTTATTCATAGCATATTTTTTTTTGCCCTATTCTAAGTTTGTGCATGATTTTCATTTCCACAGGATGTAGGTGTATCATAGAAGAATGGAATCCCTACCAATGGGGCCCATTCTCCCAGTACAACCCCTCTTCCTACTGGAACCCCTTCCACTTCACCCACCCTACCACAGGAGCCATTACCACTACTTCCCCTGCTCCTACTGAAGCCCATGCATCTGCATTTTGCCTTACTAATAAGAAGCGAAAACGGGGCTCCAAATAACACCCTGAGGGGAGCAACTCAAAGCATGAGAAAGTGACCTCTAATAAGAGGCGTTCACAGCGCCTCCTTCATCACATCACAGTTATCTCCCAACCGCGGCAAGATGAATCGATTCAAGTCCCTAGTGAGGACGAAGAAGAGACGGAATCTGAAATCCAGGCTTCTCAAGAGGATTCGAAACATGATGGGGAGCAATCCGAGGAAGTGAAGAGGGACAGAGATACACTCCATAATATCATGGAAGTGCTATCCTCTAAGGGTAACATGACAGGCATGCTTGCCTGGGTGGTGGAGTTTATGGGGACAAAATTTGAAGGGGTCAATAAAAGTATGGCTTTGTTAAATGACAAGGTATATCTATTGGTTGTTAATTGCCCTGTACATTCCCCTCAATGTGATACACCAATAAACTTGTATTGTGCTTCTTTGGTTACCTCTGTTAAACCTTGTGTTGTTCTTTATGTTTTTAGCGTTTTGTGTGGTGTAAGTATTTGGTACCTGAATTTTGTTTAACTCATCTATAGCAAAAATTAATTTTCTAAATATTCCTTAGTGTGTTTGGTGTATCATTCTAAATATTCACATTAATCATAATCATACTTCAAACTTGTGTTGTTGCATCTGATTAATTCCTTATGCAAGGTGGATAAAATGGCTGAGGGGAGTGCCATGTCTGGTTGCCCAGATACACCGAGCAGCAGCTCTGTTGAAGGATACCAAGCAAGGTACATATCAACACAGAAAAAGGTGATGTATTACTTTTTTACTGGATAGTTTTTCACCATCCCACCATTATATTGCCCTGATTTTGGACCATACTGATACGAGGAATTTATAGGTTGAAGAGTTAAACAAAAAAGTAGAAGAATTGGTTTCAAAGCTGGATGCAGAACATGAGAGAGCTGAAGAGGTAAGCAAGAAATTAGGTGTGTTGTATTGCACTGTTCTTTGGTTCCAATAGTTATCACCGAAAACATTCTTGTGATTTTTACTTTTAGACGACAGACAGCACATAATAAACTACACTAATTTGTAAATGTTGTTTGTAAGTCTATAGTGTAAAATAGAGAATGTAGAATTCAATGGAATTTGGCATGAGATTGAAGAATTTGTAGTTGATGATGCAATTACTGCTATCGTGCACACATGTGAGGAGTCAAGCCTAATTAATGTGATATTGAACCTACATGAGTTGTTTATAATGGATCATTTGTTAGGAATAGTTGGAATGTGGTTGTTTGGCTTAGTTTAGACCGTAGATTACAATAAGTATGGGATCATGTTCTACCTCTTCCTCTTTTATCTTTTTTTGGATACTATACTGTACTGGTGTGTGTGTCTCGATATATATAAATTTACATGTATATGGAGTCGATATACGCAATTGATGGGTCCAATTTGTCCTTCATGTTTCTTGCATTGTAGCTTCAAATGGAAAATGACAAGTTGTATGAAACAATAAACCTCCTTGAAGACACTGTGGTTGCTGCCTCCAAGAAAGCAATCAAGGATGTGTGTGAGAGTAGAGGGTTGACAATGCATAGGAAGAATGACACATAGTCTTTGGTGATAACTTAGTGTTGAATGCTTTGGTAATTTTAAATATTTTGCTAGAGAAAATCTATGAGTACTGTTGTTTTTGTGTTGGGGCATGGCTGCACAGGATGTGAAGAGTCCACATCTTTTTGAATCTCTCGATTTAAACAACGGCTTTGGCCGATGTTTTGAAGGGTTGAGGGGAGCAGCTTCCCCCACTAAAAAATGTCTTAACTATATATGTATGGTGTAATTAAGACAAATCGCTACAAGGATTGTTATTTTGCTGCTTAAAAGGATGAATCATTCCTCTATGTTTCTCCCCCCTAATGTTTCGCTCATCTTCGGCCACTCAAATGACATCAAACTTTACAATTAATAAACTGAGTAGATACCCTTTTTTGGCGTTCTCAATACGATAAAAGGGAAAATATTAAAAGCAAATGTAAGGAGTAATAGTATTCGAATGGTCCATTTTTTACTACAACAGATTCTTTACTAAAAAATATAGAGCACACCTATTATGATATTTAAAAATATAGACATCAATAGGCATAGAAATAGTTTATTCATATAAATAAATATTTGGTTAATTTATCCGTGATAATGAATAAAATAGTCTATTCATATTAATAAATTAAATAAGAAAAAGTTGTATGAGACAACAAAAATTAGTATTTATGATACAAGCAAACCATGCCATTGGTTGGTGGTGCTTGAAAATTTCCTTATACATGCAACACTGCATGCTTCTCGGTTTTGATCACCTAAACAACCTTTATGCTTGCCTTTTTTGAGCCATGGGTGCAGCTTTGTGTACTGCACAGGTCAACTCTTAGCATTTTACTTTTTGCTCCTTCCCGCCATCCCGTTAGTTTTATATCCTGGTTGGTATTGGATGCTAAACAAAAAGGGCAACTATCCTGGGAATCGAAAGCCAATCCTGCTTATGACCCTAAATTGTTGCTCATTTGCTCACTCTTCTCAAAACCTTTCAACTCCTTAATCATCTACAATGAGCAAAGTTGATACACATGTTTAAATCATTCCTTTGTTCTCAAATCTCAAGTAATGCTGCTTCAAACAACTACTAGTTGCATGCATTTTTTCAATTATGGTCTTTCTACCTTACATACTGTCACATACTAGTTCTTTGAAGTTTAAACTGCTGTCTACTGTGTTGTAGATTTGGGCTGAACTATTTCCCATAGCATCAACATCTGACTTGCCTCATTCAGAAGTCACCATAGGTATATAATCTATTAAAATTAATAGTGCCACTTACTCTTGGTTGATTGTTGCTCCTACTGTTGCTCTTAATCCTGAAACCCATTGCATAGATATTGCTCCTGATGTTGCTCTCTTGCTAAAACTATTTACATTTTTTGGCACTATTTTGATGAAATATTTCACTTACGTACGTCTATATTTGCTTTAGTGTCTTTTCTCTTCACAAAAAAGACTTGGCATATTACTATAGAATGGTTTACAAATGTGTTTCTTATGCTCCTATAAGGTTAAATACAAAGGCAGTATTATCTTTGCTAGTTGTTGAATTGAGTTTTGCATTGCATTCACACCCTCAATACCCTGAACATTGTCTTTTTTTTTGTGACAGACCAATATCCTGAACACGAAATGGAAAACACTATATCTGGCCAAAGAATCGAGAGCCTAGCCAGTGAAGTGAGCTCACTAAAGCAGGAGGTCAAATTGCTTACTCAAGTACTGAAGGAGCAAGCCCACCACCATGGATCCTTTACAAGCTTAGCAAAGAAAAGACCAGCCATTGAGCAAGACTTGGATTACACACCACCACAGATAGTCATTTTAGACTCTAGTGAGGAAGAGGGATTCACTAGAAGGAAAACAAGAAAACCACCAAACGGGGATGTAGCGGTCTAAATTCTAAAAGGTGTGTTATCAAGGTAAGCCTCGATGAACCACTCATAAGAAATTTCCATGTACCTATGTTTAAGTAAATGATAAATTTCGTACTTTGGAAAATATTCAATTGCAGAAGCGATTGTTTGAGTCAGAAGACAAGCATAAGAAAAACAAATCCCCCAAAATCACAGAGCAATCCCACATAGTCATCACTTTTCCGCCTCCCTACGAGACAGCTTTGGAATATGGCTTGGCTTTTGATGGTCTCATGACAGGGCATGAACTTCCTGAGGTACACAAGCACCTTCCATCGATCACCTTAATCGTTTATAAATTAAATGTTATTTGAAGTATTTCTGATCTGTACATTTGCATGCTTAAGTGGATGGAAACATCATTTCGGCCCATGAAGGAAATGAAACTTAATGGCTATGAGGTTCCAGCGGCTGCATACATATTTAGTACTGAGTATGACCCAAAGTAAAGTATTTCAGTGCCTGCGATCTTTTCCTTTTTTCTTTCTTAGTTTGTAGTAGGTTGTTATGTAGATTCATTAATATATTTTATAATTTTGTAGAGAGGTTTTAGTCCCTAGCAATCATTGTTGTGGAATTAGAGGGACACTGTCAACAATTCTACCAAGCAAATTGCTTGTTGCTGATGTAGTTTTCTGAACTTTCCATAACTCAACAATGATTTATCTGCCAAATGTGATTATGATTACTTTTTAACTTCCATGTGCAGGTCCTCATATTGGTCTCCTTAATGCTCACAAATAAAACAGATAGAGAATTTGAATGGTTTCTTCCAACCACTTTTATGGTAAATATATATTTGATGAACATAATTAATTAGTCGTATGTTTAGATCTGACATTGTAATAGGCTGGTATCTCTTCCCACTAGACTCAAAAATGGAATATCATTAACAATTGGTGTTCAGATCACTTACTAATAGTTGTTACTGTATGTTTCTATGGTGGTCAATAATGAGTTGGTGATCAAGTTAGTAACTGAATATCACCCATCAAGTTATTACAAATGCCATTACCCATTTTTTGACCACTCTAATCTAAACACTAAAAACTATATCTTAAATGCCTCTTTCAGTTGCTCCTCTTAAAGAGTTGTTATTTTGTGTAGCAATTAACAACATCCGGATTCAACCCCACAGAGAAAAACCTGAAGTGGATTATCAGGGACTTCATGGGTCCTGCCGATAAGTTTCAAAAGGTTTGTTTGTCCTTGCAACTAAATTCGATGGTACTCTGTAAAATCTTAGAAAGCAGCCTTACTAATTACCATATTTAATTGTTGCTTCTTATTCATAACTGTTTTGACCTTCGATAGCAATTGGTCCATACAGATACACGTCCCAATCTACAATGACAATCACTGGTTCCTATTGATTATAGACCGCTTCAAAGGGGAGCTAATTTATCTGGACTCTGCTCGATGTGAGAAGCATAGAGCACCACGCATATTCGCCATTAGCAAAGTCGTAAGCTAATATTAATCGAACATTTTAACTATAAATATCTAAGTAGCCATAGACAAATACTTACACTAGCTGTTTATTATCAACATCCAGGTTTCACTTATAGAGGAACTCCTTCATAAGGACTCATTCTATACAAATCCCACAAATAATTTGCGGCCACTTATATCTGAGTATACTCTGATTGAGCCAGAAGCCAAACAACAAGAGCTTGGATCGTAAGACAATTAGTAAATATAAGGACCTCTTTAATTCAAGTTATTTGTTATGCCTTTTCAATTCATAGCTCGTCATTGTATTACTATTGCAGCAATGATTGTGGTATCTTTGTCGCCCAGTGGATGATTATGTCATATTTATGGCAAAATTATGATGTGGAGGTAAGTGCTCTAAGGGTGTACTCATATTTGCACACTATATTTCTCAAATTTGTGTGCTATAATAACAAATTGATTTTAATGTTCTCTGCTACTCTTCAGGTTGGCAATGCACACACAAGGATGCACCTTGCTCTGGATCTTGTGCGTGATGAGTACAACCCTAAGACTAGAGAAATCCAGCTAATGGCAGTGAAAAATTGGAACGAAAAGATGTCAACCCAAGATTGCAACAACTGATCTGCTTACTATGATTGCTAAAAGTCGAATTTTATTTTTTCTTTGTGCTGTTGAGCTGCTTGGTTTTTAGATGCTATCAATTGACCCTACTATTTTGTACCATTTGACATTTTATTGTACCCAATGGCTGGATACATTAATTCCATGATTAGATTCATGTCGAGGATTGTGGGGTCATATGCCCCCCACACAAATTCTGATTTTTGTCAATTATGATCACATGGACGAGTAAATTTTTGGTCTTTCATAACTGAGCACACTTTGTAAAATAAAGAGTTATGTTATGTTTAACCCCCATAAAAAGCAACATATCAAAGGAGCAACATCAGGAGCATGGCCTAATGCATGCTGCTGAAGCCACTTTGTTGAACCCTACAAAAACTAATGTTGTTTTACTGATTCTATTAACTATATACAGAGCCACTGTGATCTTATCATTGCCTGCATCTGAAGCTCAAGAGCACAAGAATTGGGGGAGAAGGTGATCGAAAGAGAGGGATAGTATGAACTAAATTTCTCATGAAATTGGATTTGTCATTCAACTTTGATATGTCAATCTGACAATGAGTTAAAAGAGATGTCAACCTTACAATGAGTTAAAAGAGATAACTAACTAATGCTTAAACATACAAGAATTATCAAATGCCAAGTAATTATAGTCATTACAGATTGTCACTCAATGAAAACATATTTTCTAAGGGGACTAAAGGCCTGTGGCCAAAGTATGCGGCAGTGAATCGTATAATTTCTCATAACGACTTTTCATGTGAGCAATTGCATGTACTGCTCATTCCTGATGTAATTTGCAAAGACTTTGGCATGCACTAGTCATTGTTTTCCTTCTCCTCCCCACTCAACTATACCAGACAACAAAAATATAAAACATACAATTACTTAATTTAAATCATAACAAGGGTGCTGATTTATTTACTGCACAGCTAAATCAACAGCAAAGCAAAGCAAGTGCCTAACCCCATAAGGGAGCTGAAATAAACCAGATGAAAACAAGAACATCAAATCATTGAAGGCCTTACATTACAGGTATGATTAAGGTAATTACATTTACTGTTCCTTCCTAATGTAGTTTGTGAAGACTTTGGCATACACTAGTCATTCTTTTTTGTCTCCTCCCTACTCAACTATACCAGACAATAAAAATATAAAACATACAATTACTTAGTTAAAATCTTAACAAGGGTGCTAATTTATTTATTGCACAGCTAAATCAACAACAAGGCAAAGCAAGTGCCTAACCCCATAAGGGAACTGAAACAAACTAGATGGATACAAGAACATCAAATCTTTGAAGGCCTTACATTACATGTATAATTGAGGACCAACAGACTAAACACCAGCCTAAACCATGATAGATAGTACAAATTACAGTCAAACACATTAGTAATGCCAACAAGATGTTTGAAAATGCAACTTACCATATACACACCATTTGTCACCTTTTATTTCTGTCGTTGCTACTTTCATCACTTCCAAGCATGTGCTGTGAAACATTAACAATGGCCAACAGTTATTATTAACCCCTACTTATCAGCAACATAGAGGTCTATGGCCTTTTACCACTATCATACCTGTAGATACTATTGATGATCGGGATCAATGGGATATTGATATTGGGGTAAGCTTACTGGATTATAGCCAGGAACTCCTAAATGTGGAAAGGCTGGGAAGAAATGTGGATGGTAAAAATGGTTGGAATGCGGTACATCAGAAGATGCCTAGCTTTGAACTAGGGTTGTATGGCCATTTTTCTCACCATTCGGCTCCAACTCGTAGGTCAATGGCACTCCAGGATTGTTCTCAGCCTAACCAACACAATGAGAACCAATGACGGATCCAGAAAGTTTTAGTAATGAGGTCAAAGATAATATGTTATATCTTATTATTTTGTCTCATTTATAATTATATCCAAAAATAGTTAGTACTTCACTTGGTTATTTACTACATTGGATGCATCCAGATTAGCATCTGGTGATGTGGGATAAGAACTGTACTCCTCTTCAAAAGTACGCGAACTTTCTACATTCAATGTTTGACAGGTTCTCATTGTGTGACCCGTCTTGCTACAATTAGTGCACCGCCTCTTTTTTGTAGCATTCTTAGGGCTGATGGCGCACCTTTTGTCTTTGCTGTACTTAGGTCAAGCACCGTAATCCTATCAACACTAGTTGACCTTACATCTACCATGAGCTATTTTTGCTGTAACTGGGATTTTACACCGCGTATTACATCTCTTGCATTGTGGTAGTCAGGGATTTCTTGGGTCGCAAGGAATGACATCCACATACTTGCCGAGCATAAGGCCCCATACCAAAGCATGAACTCCTTATGGGCATCCTTGTCTCCTTTACCCGGGGCCTCCTCATGAGACTTTGCTACCTTTGTCCATCTTTTGAGGATTAAAGTTTCAGGAAATTCTCCAATGCCTTCATGCATCATGACACAGAAAATATGGCTGCATGGAATGCCATGGGTATTCCATAGTCAGCATTGGCAATCAAATTTTTGTGAATTCCTTTCATACATGACCTTCTTTTTCTCGGGTTCTCTGACAAAACTTAGCCACTCTATATATGATAGTACTGGATAAGGTGTCAGATCCGAGAACAATTAGCCCGCTAGCACCTAAAATCTATTTTTTGACATCCATGAAGACTTCCCTGGTGTACGCCTTGGCAGCACTATGCTCAATAGATTCCGGCGGAGTTGCAAGGTAAGCTCACCATCCATCAATTTGTAATCTGCAACCAGCTCAAGTATGCTTTGCCTTGAGGTTACAAATCTTTTGACGAATGAATTAATGCCTTCATACCGTGAAGTTGTTCTCACCCCAGCATAGAACTTATCACGGAGGTAAGCATTATCCCATATTTCCTTCCTTTTATATGTTCTCATCACTCAGCTATTCTCTTGCATCCCAAACTGCTATATCAATTCATCCTACAAAACCTCAAACTCGGTAGGATCAACATTGGCATAGATGCATTTCTTGAATTCCTGGCAGAATGCTTGATCCTTGATGTTGGATGTTGCATTTTTCTCCAAATGCCAAGCACATAGCCGATAGGTGGCATTCGAGAAGACCTCCTTAATTGCCTCCCTCATGGCCTCATCACCATCGGTGACCACTATACTTGGTTGTTTATTATTCATCATAGTTAAGAAGTTATCTAACAACCATTTGTATGTTTCTGCCCATTCATCAGATAACAGGGCAAAGGCAAAAATACAAGTTTGCTTATGACGGTTGCAACTTATACTTGTTCTTTTTGTATGTAGCATCAAATGAGAGAACATCACCAAAACATGCATAGTCAATTTGGCTTAATCCATCAACCCATACCAAGTTCTCCAGGCGACCGCCCTCATTAATGATGTACCTAGCATCCAACAAAGGATTAGAATCTGTCTTTCCTTGCAAATAACTAATAGCAGCAAGTGTATCCCATCAGTGAGCATGCCACGTCTTTCTTTGTTGACGTAATTGTATATGTCCTTCTTTGAGAATCCAAGTCCAACATAACCTCCTACTTGACCAGCCATAAAACCCATGATTTTACATGTTTGGATCGCACTTCGATGCATGCTATCTATTTGTGCTTTATTTGCATCGGATAGCTGGTGATGGTTTGAAATGAGATGAACAAATCTATGCGGTGTCAGAGAATGGTTGTGTTCTTCTACAAACTTGGTGGCTTTCCAAGTCAAAGTCACTTTGTCCCAGCAAATCATCAGCCGTGCATTGCAATTTGTTTGTGTAACTGTCCTAGGATCCCTCTTCCTATCAACTTTCTCTACATATCTTTTCTCTTTCAATCTCTCCTTGTTACAAACAAATTTTTGTCGTGTGAACATGCCTTCTTTATCACGGTGTGTATCCGCTTTTTGAACACCAAACCCAATGCATCTAGCATATTTACAGTAAAATTCATAGGCTTTTTCATGACTGTCAAACTCCATTTTTTTGATTTCAGCTGTATTCAATTCAACTGAGCTTAATTGCTCGATATCCTGCTCTTGCAGCTCCTCACTGGCATTCCTCACATTGTAATTGCTGCTCTCAACACGATCTTCCCTACCATTACCCTCCATCTTCTACCTTGATTATAAGCTCAGACAACCAACAACTTTTTACCAACCTACACAAAATTGCACAAATGTTGTATAATGAGATATCTGCAGCATACTTACACATGACATTCTATAAATGGTTTTTAAGCTAACTTGCTGATTTTAGAAATTGTTCTTAGAGAAACAATTTTGTTGTACCAAATTAAAAATGAACAACACTAACTTCAATCACATCCAAACTATCCATAGCCATTTCGGGAAGAAAAAACAAATTCAAAATAATATCTACAAACCCAAAATAGTATCTGTTACTTACTTAAAGCTCACACGAATTGCCCCAAAATGTGCTCAGTACTAAGGAAAACTAGCAAAGGCAAAGTAATGCAAGCAGCTTTCACCACAATGTACCCAACATGAGCAACCTTGACCGCTTATGGAACAATGTTAGCTTCCTTAAAGTGTGAGGAGAAAAAATCAAAGCACACACAATGTGAGCAATCTTTACCTCGTACAGAGCAATGTGAGCTTCCTTGAAGAGTGAGGAGGAAAAATCGAAACATACACAATGTGAACAATCTTCACCTCTTACAAAGCAATGTGAACTTCCTTAAAGTGAGAAGAAGAAGAACCGAAAGGATAGGTGGCTTTCACTGGCTCAGTTCAAAAAAAAAGGGCAAATCTCGTACAAGCAACTTAAGCGGACAACAAGGTCGTTGCTGATATGAGCTAAACGACAGTGGTTGAACGAATCTGGGAAAAGAAAAAATAGGAGGAGCAGAAAGGACGAGTTTGTAGCTGATACGAGCAACTTAGGGTTGAACAAGGAGAAGCAGTAATAGGAGGAGCAGAAAGGGGATCTTCTTAGACAATTTTCATTTTTTTCCCCTCGTTTAGTTGCTCTTGATTTCAAATATAATCTATTTAATTAAGGGTCATCAGGAGGATTGGTTACTAAGTCAAAAAGACAAACTAGATCCCATGTGTCTCACTTAAGTCTATGTGGTTGCTTCCTATTAGTCCACCAAGGCACCTCATGCATAAGGTGTTGACCACACACCTCGTCTTAGAATGCACCGTAAAACTAAGGCATCTGATTCCTTTTTCAAAGCCACAAGCATGTTGCTCATTTGTTGATTTTTATTTTGTCTTTTTATTTGCCATTTAATTTCGTGTAAACAAGATTTTTGGGTTGGATGTTTTTATTTTTAGTCAGATACATCTTCGGATATTAGGTTGCTATTAGGTTACAACTCTTTTGGGGTTTAGTGGGTTGTTAGCATATTTTTGTTCCTCAGATGAGTCCCTTTTTATATTAGTTAGATTTTTCTTTTTTTAAAAAACAAATGTTCTTGTCTCTTAAATAAAAAAAAAGAAAAGAAAATTTTAATTAATCAATAATCTTCTTTTAGAAGTAGAGTTAATTTAGCCGGGACAACTTATTAATTCTATGTTCTGAAATATTTTATGTAACACCCTAATATTCAACCCAATACTACTAGTACGTACTTAGGCCAAATATTAGTCGTTACTTACTGGCATGGTTCATCTTCTTGAGAAAATAGACTTAACGAAAATACGAGCCAACTTTTTTTTTTGAAATCGTTACTTAAAATAGAAGCCGCGCGTAACTCTACGAGTCAGTATCATAGTATACGGAACGATAACATACGAATGGCTCCAAACCATAACATCGAACATAACATCAATCATAACTGAAATACCTCATAGATAAAATATGCCTACCCTACGGGGCAGGACTCTTCAAGTACATAGTGACATGAATACGGCAGAAAAACAGAATACATGGAAAAGAACTGGAAAGAAGCATCCCTACCCATGTGCAACCTAAGGTGGATAACCTCAACACAAAAGAGGTATCATCCATACTATGTGACGTGTGTGCACTAAGGACTACCCTCCAATCTCCATAGCAGACTCACGGGTACGGAGGAACGTAGCCAATCCACGGGCGGAGCTCGGCGGTGCGAGCATGCCTGTGGATCGAACGTGTCGCCCACGCCGGGTCGTGGTCCGAACGCTGAAACCCTCCGACGCTGAGTGATCGCTTTCTCGCCGCTTATCTGTCGCCGAGGCGGAGTGGGGCAGAGCCCTCATGGTCCATGGGGAATCCTCCGAAGGGTCCTCCTCGAGTCCGCGATGATGGCACGTCTCGCGGCGGCGTCCGGCTGAACCGGCAGTGGGTCCGCAGTTCCTCTTATGTCGTGGCGTGCATGCTCAAAGATCGCGGGGTCACCATAGGGGATCTTTGGGAGAAGCGATAATCGTACAAGGGGTGTGCGAATGGCCGTCCTAAAAACATGAAGATGCGCACGATGCACCGCCCTCAAAATGAAATGACCCATGCTCCGGTCATGGTGGATCTCCCACCGTGGCGTGTCAATGAATAGGACGAAGGTCGCCATCTCGCTCAAGACGTAATGGAAAGGAAAAGATAGAGGAGTGAGATTCTTACTAAAGAAACTCAGTAGGGTTTTCCTTCTATCCTAGGTGTCATCATATACGTCTCCAGGAATCTCGGGTTATTTATAAAATAATGGACATACATAGGTTCAATTATGAGTTTTCCAAAAATCTCACTTTCCGAGAATCCGTTCTTTTTAACATGGCACTTGTGTTACATAGGCTATATACTAAAATCATAGACATAAATCATGTATCTTGGTACGTAGAACATAAATCATATAAGCTGGTACATGGAACATAAATCATATAACTGGTACATGGAATATAAATCATATAAGTGGTACATGAAACATAAATCATATAACTAGTACATGAAACATAAATCATATAACTGGTACATGAAACATAAATCATATATCTGGGTTACTTAGGTGACATAAGAACCTTTACTTAATCGGGCCGCCTAATATTTCTCCTTTTGAGAAATCTCTAGGTTATGAGCTCATACCACGCTAGTCGTCACTAGCATCTAGACTTTATCCATTTGGATAAGTCAACTTCCCGACTTTAAGTACGGGTTTAGGGGGCTAGAATCACATTGTCCCCACCCTTAATTCGGTGGTTTCAAAGGATTGCATTCTGATGTTCTAAGTCATCCTAAGTTTAACATGTTTCTTTAAGATGCCACATAATTAATGCATAACACATAATTACTACCTCGGCATCTTTAAGTCCTTTTTAAAGAATAATAATAACATGTTAGTACACGCTATCACATAGGGATAATAGTTAACATGGCACCATACACGTCATGAGCTAACACATCAATTCATCATCAAACTTAGACCGACATAATCATCCCTTAAGGTAAAAATCCCTAAATCGGGTAACCTCAAACTTTCCCATTACTTTCTAGTATATTTATGGGATTGATTAACCTCATTACCATAATCCTTTAGGTTCTAAAGCCTAATTAATTATGGTTGGACAGCTTTATGTAGTTGTTCATATTTGATGAATTACGTGTTCTAGAAAATGCGTTTTAAGCCCTTTCTCGCATCCGACTTTTTCTATGGTGCAATAATTAATACCTAAGCCAATTATGAGTCACTCCCACACATCTAGACATAATCTAATGTGATTCTAAATATTTTATCAAGGCTGGGCAGAAACTCATTTTGCCATTCTTTATAGTTCTAGAATTCACATATTAAGCAAACAAAGTCACTAATAATGCTTTAAAGAGTCTAGAACAATTATCACATACTTGGCAAGGTATTACAACATATTTAGACCACCCAAAACAGAATTTAAGGTGCTGGAATTTACTAAGGCAGAACCGAAATCCTTAAGGCATAAAATCATGAGAAAAACCTTTCCTTCAACCATATAACTTGCTAGTTTCTCTTGGAACCTATTTGGGACTTCAAGACTATGTAAGATCAAAGTTTATTTTGCCAAAACTCATCATGGAACACCAAGGGCAGCAGCCATTTCGGCTTGCTCTTGGCAAGGATTTAAAACTTAAAAACATGTTTAAAACCTTGGTTAAGTGCATCAAAGCTTAGAAAAATTCTAAGACATGCATTATGGGCCCTTGTAGTTAAATGAAACTCATCCTAGAGCCATTTACACCACATGGCCGAATGATGTTCAAGGAGATACCTCCTTGATTTAATTCTTTTCTTAAGATGAAATGGGCAAGTCTTTGAGCTCTAAAGTTTCAAGTGATGACATAAAATAAACGTGCTATGCATTTCATTTTATAGTCCTTTAGAAAATAAAGTGATAGCACAAAGTAAAGATGAAATGCATCTTCATTCTTATTCTTAGAGTTTAGTGATGACTTGAAACATAAAATGAGATGCAAAGCTTGAAACATAAACGTGCATTGTGCAAGTTCATTCATTATCTTGGGTCTTAGTGATGGCATAGGAAATAAGCGTGCTAATGCGAAGCATAAGCGTAGCGTGGATGCAACTCCTTTTATATCTTGTTTAGAGCTCTTGCAAGACTTTAAGGGAAACAAGGTTTCAACCCATAACTCATCCTCACAAGAAAAGAAAACTAAACTCATGACCAACATGGAAGAAAGTAACCGAAATATGCTTGGCCTAGGGACCAAGTCTATGCTCTAGAGCTTTGTTCATGTGACATACATCAACATGAAGCCCTCATCATCAAGCTACCATTTTTCTAAGTCCCAAAGCCTTTCATGGCCGAATACTCAAGGGAAAGAAATGGGGTTTTCAAAGATCCAAGAGAAACATAACTATGTCTTGAGCAAAACTTGAAAATAATAAACTTGTTTTTAGAAAACTCAAGCTTTAGAGGTTGTTCATGTGACAAACATCATCACACAACTCTCATCATCAAGCTCCTCATATTTCAAGTCCAAGAGGCCTTCATGGCCGAAAACTAACAAAAGAAAAGGAAAGTTTCAAGGCATCAAAGAAACATAACTCATTCTTTGACCAAGACTTGAAAAGAGAAACCTTTCTTGGAAAAACTCAAACTTTAGAGTTTGATCATGTGACAAAGGCCAACATGAAGTGCTCATTACAAAGCTACCATTTTTCCAAGCTCTTTAAGCCTTCATGGCCGAAAACTAACAAAAGAAAAGGAAAGTTTCAAGGCATCAAAGAAACATAACTCATTCTTTGACCAAGACTTGAAAAGAGAAACCTTTCTTGGAAAAACTCAAACTTTAGAGTTTGATCATGTGACAAAGGCCAACATGAAGTGCTCATTACAAAGCTACCATTTTTCCAAGCTCTTTAAGCCTTCATGGCCGAAAACTAACAAAAGAAAAGGAAAGTTTCAAGGCATCAAAGAAACATAACTCATTCTTTGACCAAGACTTGAAAAGAGAAACCTTTCTTGGAAAAACTCAAACTTTAGAGTTTGATCATGTGACAAAGGCCAACATGAAGTGCTCATTACAAAGCTACCATTTTTCCAAGCTCTTTAAGCCTTCATGGCCGAAAACTAACAAAAAGAAAAGGAAAGTTTCAAGGCATCAAAGAAACATAACTCATTCTTTGACCAAGACTTGAAAAGAGAAACCTTTCTTGGAAAAACTCAAACTTTAGAGTTTGATCATGTGACAAAGGCCAACATGAAGTGCTCATTACAAAGCTACCATTTTTCCAAGCTCTTTAAAAATGCATAAAAACTTAAAATTTTGGGCTGCAAAATCTGAAGAGAAACCATGCTTCTCATGCCCAAAAAGAAGAGAAAATTTTCTAGACTTAAATTCCAAGGCATAGGTAATGTGTTGTAAGACATGTTGTCTTGAAAAAGTTTGATAGAAAGCTTGAATGACCACAAAAACAAATCATTCTTTTTGAGTTTGAAAGACATAATTATTTTCATTTTAGAAATGAATTGAAAGCCTTGATTGACCATATAAAATATTCTTTGAGTCTTGAGTGACAATTTTTCTTGAAAGTTGATCATTGATTGAAAGTGTTCAAGACACATGTCACAAGATAGCTTGAACACATAGACTAATTTTTTTTTGATGATTTCTAGAGAAAATGGTGCCATTCTTGGCAGCCTTGGGGAGGAGAAATATCTCCTTAAACCATGTTCTAGAAGTGTGTTTTGGTGTGACATAGATTAGGCTTAGGATTAAAAATTGCTAAGTAGGTACTTAGGTGCACTAATAGGTTAATTAAAACCATAAATCCCTAGGTTTAGAGGTGGTCTAGAAGGATTAGAGAGTCAACACCTCTAGGACTAGTGATGTGAGTATGACAACTTGTCTTCAAAAAGAAAAGTTGATGTGAATAGTGGAAACACTATTCGACACTATTCACATATTCTTTTTCCTTTTTAAAGAATAAGACTATGATGAGATTTGAATTTTCCCTAAGCAATTTTAGGTTCCAATTAATTCTAAATGATGGTTTTGGCTCTAGATTAATTATGGAAATTAATTAACCTTTAATTAGAGCCTAATATTGCTTAGGTTTGGAGTTAAACGGCTCATTAAGCCGAAAATGCAATATGCAGGGGCAAAACCGTAATTTTTACCAAAAGTTGCCCGGGATCTCCGGGACTTAAACCAACATAGTTTATGCCTTAAAATCATGGTTTTGAACCTCAGAACAAAGTCCGGGTCAAAACGGAACTTAATACTGCCTTTAATTCTCACGGTATTTTGGTCATTTACTAAAATCTCTAAATGAGGTTTTCCCGCTTTGTTAGGCACTCATGCTCATACAATCCCCTTCATATAACATATGAACCCTATGAGGATGGCCAAAGCCGGCCGTCCCCGTGTTTCGGGTAAAAATGACCTCAGGGGCAATTTGGTCATTATGAAAGTTTAGCGAAAATCGGGGCGTTACATTTTAGCTGTGACAACTTAATATTCAAAATTTCATTTCAAAAATAAAATTAATCAAACCCACAAATATTTTCTATAGAGCTACATGACTTTGAGTTCTCCATTACACCAGGAGATATGTAAGAACAGGCGATTCTGATCCCTGTCAAGTCAAAATTAAATTTTCATAATTTGTCTTATTTTGTAAATAATTTTCCTAATAATTTTTTTTATATTTTATTTAATTTGCATTTATTTGGGAAATATTTTACTTTGGAATAAAAATGTTAACTTAGCCTTGATGGCTTGTTAACTTGGTATTTTGGACATCTGAATTGTGACAGTTTGATACTCCAAAATTTCTTTTTAAAGAAAGTTTTTTTTTGTAATTTTCTTGTAAATAAGAAATTGAAAATAAATATTTTGAAAGGTCATTAATAATTTGTAAAAAAAAATCAATTAAAGGTACCGTCTAAGGACGGATGTATTAGGGATGCATAGGATTAAATTCCTACCCTTCCTTATGCATAATCAACTCCCGAACTTATAATCTGGTTTCAAAGATCATGTTTTAAAATAAAATGGGTTTTTCCATATTTTCCCAATTTAAGTAAACTTGGTGGCAACTCTATTTTTCAATAACATTTTCTTTTTCACAGTCCCCATTTGTGATCCCGGTGGTGACACTATTTGTTGCAACATTCCATTTTGATGAACCTAACTACCCCTGATGATGACCCATTATGGACACAGATTCTTTCTTTTGGAAACTATAAAATGGAATCAAATGAAGAAAACAAAAACTTATATTAATTTAAATTCCAACACGGAGCTTTGGAGTTTGGCAAGCCAAGAAACTAAGAGAAAGCTGATTTGATATTTTCCTTCACTTTCCCTCATTTTCTCGCAAACCAAATAGATGATTGAGTTAAGAAAAGCCTCGAAGAACCCACCAACATTAGAAACAAGAGAAGTAGATTGGGGTGGACACAAGCCAGGAAGCCTTTTAGTGGTCTGTGGCCTGGCCTGTTAAAAATTAAGGCTAGACTTAGGCCTCTTTAAAAGTTTGTTTATCTTAATAGGCTATGCCTAGCATCGCTATAGAGCTTGTTGAGCTTGTCAGGCTGGCCTGGACCTTTTTACCTTTAAAGGCAAGTGTATAATTTTGTAGACTTTTTAGGCATATTTATGGGTTTGGTTAAAAGCTAGTTTATTAATAAGCCTAGGCCTATTCAGCCTGTTAAGTCTGAGCCTGTGTCATGTACTAAGTTTTTTAGAATTATAGGCTTTTTAAACAGGCTTCAGGTCTGGCCAAGCTTATGTACAAGCTAGGCTTAGGCTAAAAATATTGCCTCTACGCTCAAGCTTAATGTTTGTGATATAATCCTAGTCTGTTAAGGCCAAAGCCTAGCCTGGCCTGGCCTATTTCCACACCTAGCAGTAGAGGACATGGGTAGCAACTAGCAGTTTCTTGTTTTCAGCTACATATATGTGCTTGACAATGTGGACATGCTGAAATAGAGATTAATCATGCTAAAATAAATGATTTTAGTGTTTGTTATCAAAAAAACAAAATAAAGCCTTTTCATTTTTTTTTGGGACTTTTCCTCTAAAAGTTCTATATGATGTGTTATTGAAATAAGAAGCTTGATTAAAATGATTTGTTGTTGATGTGGTTATCTAGCATTTCTATAACATCGTAAATTTTAACCCCATAACTCTTGAGTCATATTAAGATTAATCTTTAGTTATTACATTCTAGTCTCATAAATTTTTCTGATAAAATAAGATATAAAGAAAATAGCAGTAAGAATTTTTTTTATAAAAATCATGCTAGAAGCCTTGCACATAGTTAGATCATGTACAATATTTGTTTTGCAGAAACAAACACATTCATGATCATATACGAATCATCCAATTTCTAGGAAATATATATACCATAAATATGTAGATAAATCAAAACAGTATGTTATAGATACTAAACAACTAGTAAAAACAATAAATATTTTTTGGCTAATAGTGATCCGGTAATCAATGAAGTAATTAACTTCCAATGGAGTTATATATAACTCATCTAAATAAGTCTCATGATCTAGAGTAAAATCGTAGCTATTCTCATAATCTGAAATAAAATCTTATTTACTTTCCTTGAACATATTCCTCCAAAGGATCCTTATTTACTTGCTCCTTGTCCAAAGATGACATAGAAACAAAATGGGGGTGAGAACACGAAAGTTCCTAGTAAAATACAAATAATAAGGTGCCGTTGAAATCATCTTCAGCCACCTTAGTTGATTTTTGAAAAGGCATGAACATATATTAAAATTAAATTAATAAGTTTCAAAAATCTTTATTCGAGAGAGATGTATATTTTAACATGGTCTTTCTTTGCATGGATACAGTACTATATTTCATATATACATGACAATATAAATAAAAATACACGTACATATAAAATTAAATTCAGTCATATAAAATATGTAGTTTAATCTTTTCATTTTATTTCTTTTTTTTATTCATTTATTTCTTTATACATGTCTTTCCTTATATATACACACACACACACATACACACACATCCAGTTCAGCCAATCAGTAGAGCAATAAGCTCATATCAAAAGTCAATCGTTATCGACAAATATAGTGGGCATAAACAAGGTATTGAAATAGTGGGGATCACCTCTTTCTAGTGAGGATTATTTCCAAATCAGTGGGGTCTGAGACCAATATCTTTAACATCCGTATCATATTAATATTTTATCAGTGGGAATCATGTCCAATGTCTTTTCATATCACATTAATACTTTACTTGTGGGGACCATGTTCAATGTCTTTAACATTTTATATCACATTAATACTTTATCATTGGGGATCATATTCAACGTCTTTTGTAACACCCTAATATTTAACCCAATACACCCAGGATGTATTTAAGTTAACTCTTGGAGATTACTCTTTTGCTTCAATTTTTAACTAGTAACTTCGAAAATACTTAGCAAAAATATGGGCAAATTTATTTTTGGGAACTTTGAAAACAAAATATAATCCACACATGCTAAACAAAACCCTTCGCTCGCACCATATGGAAATAATCATCACAAGGGCATACATACCAATTGTTCCCATCATACGCACCAATACATAATACTAAGTAGCATGCCCACCAATAGAGGTTGGGCTAGATACAATAATCTGACAAAAGAAATAGAAATAGAAATATAAACACAAGCATAAATAGTCTAGTAAATACCCTTCCTATACCATGCTTACTGAAATGCACCTAATAATGGATAACCCTATGGTATACTAACAAAATAAGGGCTACCCTATCTACAGAAATGGCACAAGTGCTCCAAAATCCGCTATTAGCTCCTATGAATGTCGCTCCCGGGAAGGAGGTAGGTAACCAAGCACACAGGCAAGATAAGTAGGTGTGGCAAGATGACCAGTCGAAAAAACATGAGCACCTCTATGTGGACGTATGGCTTCCCTCTGAACATGCATAGCACCTCTCAGTGACTGCGACACTGTGGCCTCGCCATCGCTACTACTACCCACCTCAATGGGGATCATGGGCATGGAACCATTGGATAAGTGCTGGAAGGGCGACTCCTTGGATAGGTTTGACCATGGGAAAGAAAGGTGGGGTAGAAATTAAGGCACATAAATGAAGTATCCTCTCATAGAAGGTGTAGCAAGATGGCTACAAGTCCTCCGTGTGCAGGTACGCATGCTTGAAAGCAAAGTCATCGCCAAAGGGTGTAGCCATCGAAAACCAAAAACTAGCGACATAGTGTGCAAAAAGACGATCCTAAAACACGAGCAGGCAAATACACAACAACTGATGAAATGATATGACCTATTACCCAGGTCGTAGTGCAGCTTCCATGAAGGCGCATCAATGTATTGGACAAATGTTGCCATTGGCTTCTGAAGATGAGATGGAAAAGAAAGAGAGAGAGAGAGAGAGAGAGAGAATGTGAAACTTAAACAAAAATCTCAGTAGGGTTTTTTCCTCCAGACATATGTCATTATCTGTGTCCTCAGGAAATAATTACAAAAATAGTGGACATAAACAAGGTTCATTCATTAAGTTTCAAAATTTGTGTCTTTTAATATGAATCTTAATATCATGAATGTATGTTGATACTTTATGCAACATACCAACCATATATTAATATACTATCAAAGCATAAGGAATATAAACATTTTTGGCACATACCTTTCCTCTTTACTCTCTTAGGTGACTTAACATTCTTAATCTTTTATAAAGGCCACTCTAACACTCTCTCTTTTTTGAGAGTTCTAAGGTTATGAGCTCATAGTTGTCACTAGTCTATACTTATCCCTTTTGATAAGGTATTTCCCACTTCCCAGAGTGTAGGATAAGGGGTTGGGATCACTTTTTGCCAAGCCTAGTCCGTTATAAAAGGATCACATCCTTAGATCACCTTTCATAACCAGTATCTTCTGGAGTTTAAAGGATAATTTCGATGTGTCTTATGTCACTTTTATCATTAGCATGTCATTTAGAGATGCAAATATGAGCATTTAACCATAATCATCATCATGACTTAACATTTAACATTTTTATGCTCACAAACTTCATAATTTCTCTAGGTCCACAAATTTGACGAAAATCTGATAGCATGATAGTTGGGAACGAAGTTCCCCTAAATTTGCTTCTGGTCAATTAGTCATACAAACCATGGATCTCAAAGATCCATGTACATAATCAAAACATGCTACAATTATCATTTCATCGATGACACAGACAAGCTGCATATATCCATAGGTATGTTATCATCAATATCTCATTGAAAGGTAAATAAGCTCCTACCTAATTGCTGAAAATCAAGGATCAGACTCAGCTAATGCATATGCTATACTCAACAGGATTTATACAATACAAATAGTAATCATCAATTACATAATCCAAAGATTAAGCCTGCAAAGTTATCAATATGTACATATTTTCACATAATCACTTCAAGTCATTCAATATCTGATGCGAACTATCTTAACTCACAACAAATTAGAATTTATAAAGTGCTAAGTTGCACAAAAAATGTAATAAAAGGCACAACCTAGGTCGTCTCTCAAGGAGGC
Organism: Dalbergia cochinchinensis; assembly: GCA_031216125.1. Taxonomy (NCBI): domain Eukaryota; kingdom Viridiplantae; phylum Streptophyta; class Magnoliopsida; order Fabales; family Fabaceae; genus Dalbergia; species Dalbergia cochinchinensis. The sequence continues at coordinate 17,519,714 of CM062375.1, read as the reverse complement.
TTTAACACTTAGTTGGAAAATTGGAGATTTGGAAAAATGAAAATTAAAACAATTAAAATTAGAAGTTAATAACAATGAGATAATAGCAACAGTGAAGAAAGCACTAGTGTAAGGTATTCTTAGGATTGGAAATCAATTATCATTGGACAAATATCAAACACATTGATGGCTATTAGTAATAAATTACTGGCAATTCTCAAATAACTAATAAACGACAATCGCCAATTTATTTAGAAATCACATTGATTTAATGAACCAATTGCGACAGCCTAACCACCAATTAGGAAGTTAATTCTAATGTACTCTCTCAAACATAAACTAATAGATCTATCAATTTATGCTGAAAAGGTTTCTCTAAATGATGATTGCCAATTTAGTTATTCCAATAACGATTATAGCAATCACCACAATAATTAAAGGAATAGAAACTACAGAACATTACGAAAACTAATGTATTCAATATAAACAAATGTTCTCAAATGTCATCCCAATCCATCCGAAAATCCCTTCACTAGTAAAGAAATCTACTCTTTCATCTTTGGAAGATTATAATAATGAAGATAAAAGAACCTAAAAATAATAGCAATGATCCTTGCCACAATCTCCAAGACAAAGCACCTTCACTAATGGAACCCTTAGAGAGAGAAGAATAGAGAAGGAGAAGAGAAAGATATAGAGAGAGAATAAAAGCAACTAAAAGTGGCGGCTTAAAACTGAGTAAAAAGCTAGGTAAAAATCTATAACAATCCCTTAAATACTGCTTTCTAATAATGGGCCAAAGTGGGCCAAAAAACAAATGAGTGGGTTGCAATCTGGTCATCTCACGAGCTGTAGCACTGGACAGAATTGATGTATTCACGTATTTGGTCATTTTGGCCTCTTAAAATCCGAATCTGTCATTAGCACTAGAAATAATGATTATAGCCCTTTGAATAAGCTTTCCAACGCGACCAAAATCACCTTAATTGGATGTTTGTAGCTCTAAATATTGCAAAAATATTAACTAGAGGTCAAGTTGGACAGCATCATAACATTAGTAACTTTTAATCTTGCAACTCAATTTTCACCAAGATACTCTTAGAACTGGGTTTTGAGTTGAACATAAAAGTTGTAGAGGACTTCTTAAGCTTTCCAAAACATCTTTATTTGTCTTAATCTGATCCCTTGTTCTTGCCAATTGCATTTGATCCAAAGCTCCTATACTCAAAACCATACTCAAAGAGACAAGTCAAACGTAATATAATGTAATTACAAATTATCCCATAATCAATACAAAAGTCATCAATTCTATCAAAATCACACAATGAGGAATAAATCAAAATCCTTATTAATTGTGCCAACAATACATTAAAACTCATGTAAAAAGCTAATGTTTAGAAGTAAGATAAGAGGCACAAATGCCCTTTATCAATATCCAAACAATTCACATGAACATAACCCACATAGTGTACCATTAACATCAATATTATCAAGTTATTAATATTTGTACTTTAGTCCCAAAAAGGGTCAAAACTGAAATTTCTATAAGTGTATAGGCCAAAGTGTAAATTTCTTACTCAACATTTTTTCTCGAAGTTAATGACTCAAAATTATTTTACACTTTTAAGAGACCCAATACCACTTAGATATTACTTCTAAACATCATAAAAACCATTTTTGGCCATTGGCCAAACTTGTTAGAATTTAAAGGGTAAAGTACAAAATTTCACTTTTTGACACTTAGTGAGTGCCAACACTTCTAAAATTCCTTCTTAGCACTATAAATGGCATTTTGAGTACATAGACATATCCAAATCATTTTTAACTTTAATTAAACTCATTTGGCCGAATGCAACCAAGGTGCAATTTTTCATATTCGCAAAACTATCCGTACCTAACACTTTTAAAATTCCTTTTAGATACCTAGGATGTTAAAAATAATTTTTACCATTGCTCTCAACATACCAAACAATCAAAACAGTGACAAACTGTGGCCAAACAATTAGTAACAGTGACAAAAATTAAAAATGTGATAAGCATTGAAAATTATGTTTTTGCTATTTTCTAGTTACTTGTTTCTTCCAAAAATCATTTTACAATACTTTAAACACAAAAAAATCATTTTCACACTTAAAGAAATCAATTTTTGACCTGAAAATAGTAGCTATCCCAAAATCATATCCATGGGGTCCTACATTTTGAAGAATTATATTTTTACCCCTTATTAGTTTCTAACTCTTTCAAAAATTCCCTTAAGCACCTCAGAACAAAATATAAGTTTAAAATGAGATAAAATCAACCCCAAACTCCATATATGTTGGCTAAAACATATAGGTATGTATGTGTCCATGTTCAAAAATTCCAATTATGATAGTCGAAGATAAGTCTTGAGCATTAGAAATATAAGATAATGACTAGAAATATAAATATGCAATACTTGCTCATTTTAAACCATTAGAAATATAAAGTGATGACTTGAAATATAAATATACAATGCTTGTTCATTTTAAACCATTAGAAATATAAGGTGATAACTTGAAATATAAATATGCAATGTGTGATACCTGGCATACATGTGTCAGTGGATAAGTTTCGTACTGCCCTAAGGTCCCCTAGGACCCGCCCATGTTGTCAGGAAGGCCCAAGATGCATGAAAGGCCCTTGAACCTGCCGTTTTGGTTAATTGTCACCACTATAGCGATTACAGTGTGTGGCCGGGAAAGTTTGGTGGTTCTATACACCGTTATAGCAATCCTGGACCGCTATAGCGATTGTAACATCCTAATTTTTAACCCAATACTCTAGAACATACTTAGGTTAATCATTAGTCTATTACTTCATAGTTCTCATTTTTACTTTGAAATACTTAGCGGAAAATACGGGTAAATTTGTTTTTGAAATATAAAGTGAGAGCCGTGTGATACGATATAACATGTAACGGACAAAACATACATCTCATAACGTCATAGCATAAGGCACATAAAGGCACATCATGAGAAACACTGAATATCATCTCATATATGTATATAACTTGCCCACTTATAAGTGTGGGACTTAATTTAGTACAACGGAATACATGAAAGAAAATACAACATAAACATAAACATAAACTACTCCCCTACCCGAGTGCATCTAATGGGCTAACCTCTAAACAAAAGAAGGTTTATCCTCGTCTATGTGGTGTGTGCACTAACCCGGGCCATCCACAGCCTCCTACTGGCGACTATCCCTCGAGCGTGGCACGTAACCAGGAAACTGAGCAAGCTCCTATGGTGAGAATAGGCAGAACGGGGCTTGGGAGTGACCTCCATGGCGAGGCCTCATCTCCGGTCGTCGTGCAAGCCTCGGCTGAGTCACGGTGGGCTCGCTACCCTCCCCAAGGTCCATGGGTATGGTGGGGGAAGATCCCTCGGAGGGTACCTGGGTTGCCGAATCCTCGGAAGGATCCGTCTCCGAAAATGATGATGGGCAACGGGGCACATACTGGGGGTAGTCTCGAACGGCGGACGCGGATGGTGGAGTACGGCGAAGCCTCTCTTCTCGGGGACATACACGCTCGAACACCAGGTCATCGCCAAAAGGTGAGACGGGGGAGAAACGATGGGAATGTACGGGGGGAGTGAAGGGTCGACCCATGAACATGAATACTTTAACCGTGCATCAACCCACAAAATGGAATGACCCGTGATCCAGGTCATGGTGCACCTCCCATGTCGGCGTGTCCACGAACACCACGAACGTCGCCATCTAAAGACGTGACGGAAAGAAGAGATAGAGGGAGTGAGAATCTTACTAAAGAATCTCAGTAGGGCCTCCTACTACCTAGGTGTCATCATCTACGTCCTCAGGAACCTTGGGTTTAGTTATACAAAATGAGTGAACATGCATTAAGTCCATTTTTAAGTTCTAAAACATAGTTTAGCCAAGGTCCGTTCTTTTTAGCATGATTCTTAATGACATGGATGCAAGCATGTTAAAGAATGTATGCATGGCTCTACTTAAATGCAAGAATAATCATCATACACATAGAACATCATAATGGTAGTGGCATAAAGTGGCAAATAAATTCTCTTTGTGACATAATCATCATAACTTCCTCATGGGCCACCATAAAAGACAAGCGCTCTGGGGGTGCTCGGCCGAACTGGTGTCACCCAGAATGTGTCACATCTCTAGGTTATGAGCTCATACCTTAACTAGTCATCACTAGTTCTTACTTACCACTTAACGATAAGCGTATCATAAATCATAAATCCCAACTATCTGAGTACGGGTTAGGGGACAATTCTCTTAGGGGTGCTCGGCCGAACTGGTGTCACCTAAGAGTATAAATTGGTACGATGTCACATGAGTTCTATGGAGGTGCTCAGCCGAACCGGTGTCATCCTAGAACCCATCTTAGTACCTTAATTTTCAAAATCTCTTTAAGTCCCCAAATTTGTCGGGAATTTGGCGGCACAAAGGCATTACGCCGAATTCCTTCCAAATTTGCTTTATGCCACATAAACATATATCCTCATGAATTCCTCATATGAATAACATTATCATTCTTCACATAACACATGCATCATCATCGAACATTCAAACGCTTACCCTTACGGTAGCTTATGCTTTGACCCCTTACGGGTCTTAATCTTGAGATATAGTTATCTAACATTCATCGTTCATATGTTATGCACCTAAGGGCTCATAATTAATCATCATTCCTAATCCTCATGTTCATACTCAAATCTGAAAACCATAGGGCAGAATTTCTAACTTGATGATTACGGGGTTATAGAACTTACGTTTTAGACCCTTTCTCGGTTCCGTCTTCGCCTAAGGCACTATAAATTAAATCTAAATCAATTATGAGACATTCCTATGCTTAAGAACTAATTATAAATCACATTTATCATGTTGTAATATTGCTGGACAGAATCCAGAAAACTAAGGGCCTGTTTGGTTTGCTGAAAACAGTTTTGATTTCAGGTTTCGATTTTGATTTGAATTTGTAAAGGAAAAACTGAAAACTGAAATTTTCAGTTTTCAGTTTTTTCAGTTTTTCCTTCACAAATTCAGAAAATTGAAAACTGGAAACTGAAAACTGAAAACTGGAAAAAGTAAACCAAACAGGCCCTAAATGTTCTAAGAGTTCTACATTTGCATTTTTACGGTTTTCTAGTTACTAGTTTCCCTATAGGTGCTAAAATTCAATTCTAGTCCAAATGTTACCAAGTTTTTCATGTCTAAACAATCCTAATCTGATTATGTTCCCAGTAAAACAGTTTGGATAAGCTCCAAAAACAAATGGGTCTAAACTATATTAAATTCTAGCTTTACGGTGTTTCTAGTTAGCTAGTTTCTTACCTATCATGCATAGAATCGTTTCTACATCATCATGTGATATTTTCACACATTCTAACACATCAAAACATCATCATACAGCCATAAGCTCATCATGACAGTACCGAAAACATCTAACTTCAATAAGAGAACTAAATTGACATTTCTAGGTACATAAGTTAACTAGTTTCTCTTGGAATCAATTTAGAATTTCTAAAACTCTTTGCAAATAATTTTAATTCATCAAGAGGCTAAGAGAAGCCTTAAGTCAGTGACCAAAATATATTTCATCTTCTAAAAGGGAATAAAGTCATATCTCATGATAACATAACCTTGTAAAGATTTGTAAAGCTTTTAAGAAAAACTTAGAACATAGACTATTAGTCCTTGTAGCTAGATGAAAACTCATTGCAAGTCCATCATCACTACTTGGCCGAAAACATGCATTCAAAGAATGCATTCACATTAAACTTTAACTTGAAATGAAATGGGCAAGTCTTTGAGCTCTAGGTTCTTAAGTTATGACATAAAATAAACGTGCTCATGCTTTTCATTTTTAATCTTCCTCACAAAATAAAGTGATGACTTAAAATAAATATGCAAGGCATAAACTTAAACGTGCAAGCTTGAAGGTAAATATGCAAGGTTCAATTCTTTATTTTAGTGCTCTTGGCTCAACAACAATCGACTTTAAGGCCGAAATAGAAAGGCATTCGAGAAATTAATTAGGTGATAATGCAAGTTCAATTCTTTATTTTAGTGCTCTTAGCCAAACAACAATCGACTTTAAGGCCGAAATAGAAAGGCTTTGAGAATTAAATTAGGTGATGATGCAAGTTCCATTTTAAATCTTTATGTTCTTAGGTGATAGCTTGAAAGTAAAGGTGCATAGCAAGAATGTAAATATAAATGCAAGCATAAAATAAATTATGCAAGTTCATTTTATCTTTCTAGAGCTCTTAACAAGACTTTAAAGAAACTTAAACCTCAACCCAAACTCATCAAACCAAGATCAAGTAAAGTCTAGAGTCCTTAGAACTCAACATAACATTTTTAGAAAATTAAAACATTTGGCATGTAAAAGAAAAGGGAAGTGGCCGAAACTTCAAGGAGGAAAAGGAACATTTTAAAACTCTAGAGTCCTTAGAACCATTTTGAAACATCACCAAAGATAGAGTTCTCAAGAGTTCAAGAAAGGAAGAACTAGAAACATTTTTGCTCAAGAACAAAGATCAAGCTCTAGAGTTTGTTTCAAGTGATGAACATCATCATGAAACTCTCATCATCAAGCTCTCATTTCTCTATTCTCAAGGGCTCATGGCCGAAACAAGAAAGAAAAAGGAATAGAGAAGAAGTTCTAAAAAGAAAACAAGAGAAACCATAAACATCAAGCTTTAAAGAAGAACATTCATGAAAAGAAATCCCTACTTGGTGTGATGAACTTGAAAATGGAAGAAGAAGATGAAGAAGATGAAGAAGATGGAGAGCTCCAAGAACTTGAAGAACATAAGAGCTTTGAGAGAAAAAGAAAAGCTTTGAGTGTTCCTAAACTTAGCAAATGATCTAAAAGTGGTGCAAGCTTCCCAAGGCCATCTATTTATAGAGAAATGAAGCAAATGGAGGGGTGTGTGTGGTGATGAAGCTTCGGCCATGAGGAGTGCAGAATGGGAGAGAAAATATCTCTTACAAGGCATAGTTCAAAGCATGGTTGGAAGCATGGCCAAGCATGGGCTCAAGTATGGTGCAAGCATGGGTTAAGCATGGTTCTTTGAGTGAGAAAACAATTTAACATGTGGTCAAAGGGGGATGAGGCCTGGCCGAAATGCATCAGCCCATGTGGGGTTGTGTTTGCATTTTAATAGTGGTTTAGAGTTGTGTTTAGGTGTATCTTTGATTATGCTTAAGGTTAGGAAGTTGTAAGAAAGTGTTTAGGTGAGAAAATGGGTAATCAAGGTTGTCAAGACATAATTAGAGAGTGTTCTTGCATCATTAGTGGGTTATAAACTCATTTTAGTGTTTAAACAATTCTAGACACAATTCTTTGATTTAAGGAATTGGAGAGAGAAAATACTATTCAAGATTCCAAGAGTGAAATCTTGAGTTTTAGAAAAGAGATTTAAATCTAATCTAAGCAATCTTAGGTTCTAATTAATTTTAATAATTTATTTTGACTCTAGATTAATTATGGAAATTAATTAATCTTTGATTAGAGCCTAATATTGCTTAGGTTTGCTTAATTACATCATTAAGCTCAAAAACACTATTCTAGGGGTAAAATCATAATTTTGCACTAAAACTGCCCGGGACTGCCGGGACTCAAGCAGATGTTTTGAAACATGTAAAAACATGGTTTTAAACCTCTGGGGAAAGTTTCGGGCTCAAACGGCACCTTTACCCGCGTAAAACGCTATAGGGGTATTTTGGTCATTTTGACCCGAAACTGCAAAAAATGAGACTTTCGCCTCCGGAACCACTCAAGGGTCATTCAATCCCCTTCAAACATTGAGTTGGCCCTTCGAGGATTGCCAGGTCGGCCATCCTCGAATTCCGGGCCGAAAATGACCTCAGGGGCATTTTGGTCATTTTCCACTCAGACAGAAAATCGGGGCGTTACAGCGATCATAAGTGATGGGTTCGGGGGACGCAGGTGAGCAGGATTGGTGAGGTAGAAACCGTGCGAAGAACTTGAGGAAGAACTTGAGCTTGAAGAACTCTTGGAAGCTTGAGAGAAAAAGAAGTGAGAAAGCTTGAGACTTTTAGAGAATTTGCAAGAAGTGAGCAAAAGAATGAAGTTGTGGTGTGTTGTGTATTTATAGGCAAATGAATCATGGAGGAGTGGAGGGAAAGAAGTTGGCTGAAACTTCTTGAGGAAGAATGAAGAAAAATATCTCTTGTGTTGTCATTCATGGTGTCATTGGTCATAGGTCTTAGGGTGGCTTTGATGGACAATGTGATTGACTACATAAAATATCATTCTTTTGAATTTTTGGGGGGAAAAAGTGGCTGAACATCATAAGACCATGGGAGGGAAGATTTCATTCAATTTAATCATCTACTAATGGAGTGTTTAGGAATAAACAATGTTAGGTCACTAATTAAGGTTGTGTAACCAAGTGTTTAGGTGAACTAATTAGGTAATTAGGACCCTAATACCTTAGACTAAGAGTACTATTATAGGATTGATAGAGTCAAACTCCTATGACCATTGATTGAAATGTGATAACTTTTCTTGGGAATGAAAGTGTTCTTGGGAATGTGAGCATGAATAGTGAAAATACCATTCATAGTTGCTTTTTCTTTAAAGAAAGAAAAGAATTAGAAATGAGTTTTAAATTTCCTTAAGTAATTTTAGGTTCTAATCAATCTCAAATAATTATTTTAGCTCTAGATTAATTAAGGAAATTAATTAACCTTTCATTAGAGCCTAATATTGCTTGGGTTTGAGTTAAGTAACTCGTTAGTCGTAAAATGCAATAAGCGGGGGTAAAATCGTAATTTTTATCAAAAGTTGCCCGGGACCTCCGGGACTTAAACCAACATAGTTCATGCCTTAAAACATCATTTTTGATCTCTAGGACAAGTCCGGGTCAGAGTCAAAACTTAAAACTGCCTTAAATCAAGTTAGGGGTATTTTGGTCATTTGTGCATAGAAACCTCAGAAATGAGATTTTTCTGGCTTGTTAACATTCATAAACATATAATCCCCTTCATATATCATAAAAGCCTTGTGAGGATAGCCGAGGCCGGTCGTCCTCATGTTTCAGGTAAAAATGACCTCAGGGGCATTTTGGTCATTTAAAAGTTTAGAGAAAAACGGGGCATTACAGTGCAAACCACTACACTACTTTTCTTCTTTGTTAATATATAGCCCAACTAAAATATTTATTTTAATTTTCAAATTAAACTATTTAAATAACACACCAATCTAAATCTGACTGACAACACACTACACATATTACAATTTTACAATCCCCAAATCACTCTTTCCATCTTTCACGGTCTCACCACCATACCTCCATAGCCTAGAAGATCATAACACAACTATACACACCCTAAACCGGCCAAGCACCTACACCCACTCGCGACACTAGCAGACCCTCATGCAACCACCCACTGGCCACCAGCCACCAGCCATTGTCGATTCTTTCGCACTCGCACAACCTCACCACATTGTTGCACAGCTACACCACCAAGCCATCGTCGATCTTTCCTCGCACATCCTCACTGCAGTACCATTATTGATCTCTCCTCTCATTGATCTCGCGGCCATGAAAGCCACCCACAATTGCAGATCTGAAATGGTGTGAGGATCTGAAATGGCATGAAAGGTATGAGCTCTTAAATCTCTTGTCCATTTAGATCTGAAAAAGTTTATACGTTATAGTGCTCTCCAGCGTTTTGCTTATGAAATTTATAAAGTCCACTACTAACTGTCTTTCTAGAATTTCTTACAAAATTTTTCTTGATCAAATCTAAGTTTTTCTTTTTCATGTACAGAAAATATTCAGAGGAAAGAATGGTGAGCTATCTGTTCTAGGAAGACTTGTAGTAAGTGCTTTTGCTGGCATGACATCAACTTTTGTAAATAACTAATCATGATTCACGAAGGAAGCATTGCATGGTTTGCAGTTGCTTTCATGATGCTATTGTGTATAATTGCAGGGATTAAACCTTATGCAATGCTCATAACAATTTCTTTTTGTTCAATTGATCTTTCTATGTTTTCCTTATTTCTTTACTTAATGTTAATGTATGTATCTAACTTTGTCCATATGTGAGTAGATTACATACCCATTAGATGTCCTGAGATTACAATTAGCTATTGAATCCAGTTATCGAACAATGCCAGAGGTATGATTAGACTGCCTTTAATATTTAAGCAAGATCTACATGTGTATTGATGAACCATATTGTGGCTTTCCAGGTTGCCTTCAGTGTGCTAAGAGAAGAAGGATTTGCATCTTTCTACCATGGCCTTGAACCTTCTCTAATTGAAATAGCTACATATATTGCAGTGAACTTTTGTGTCTTTGAATTTATGGATGCAACGGGCTTTTTTTAATAATTTTACTTTGAATTTGTGGATGCAATGGTTTTTTTTAATAATTCTACGGCGACAATGTTGGTGACATAGTGCTATTTGGAGACAATGATCTGGAATCATCTAAGCTGACGTTCGATTCATACTGGATCAAAGATAGGAAAGTTGTTAAGGCTTTTTTGGAGAATGAGACTCTTGAGGATACAAATGTAATGTTAATATTAGGTAGGATACAAATGCACGGTGATTGTAACATTTTAATTTTTAACCCAATACTCTAGAACATCTTTAGGTTAATCATTAGTCTATTACGTCATAGTTTCCTTATTACTTTAAAATACTTAGTAGAAAATACTGGTAAATTTTTTTTTTTTTTGAATTATAAAAGCAAAGTAAGAGCCACGCGACACGATAAGCAATGAAGCACGTAAGGAAATAAAGCAAGCATCTCATAAACATCATAACATAAAGCAGGTAAAGGCACATCACGATAAAACTGAACTGCATATATATATATATATGATATGATATGGCCACTTATGAAGAGTAGGACTTAGTTTGGTACAACATGAAACAAATACATGTAAAAAGAAAATACAAAGGAAAGTGCGACGGAAAGCATAAAAGCAAACTCCCCTACCCAAGTGCAACTAAAGGGATAACCTCTAAACAAAAGAAGGTTTATCCTCATCTAAGTGGTGTGTGCATTAGCTCGGGTACTCCATCGGTCATCTGCTACCTCCTACTGATGTCCATCCCGCGAGCGAGGTACATACCCGGCAAACTGGGCGAGCTCCTCCTACGTGTAAAGATGAAGCGGGGATCGGGAGTGACCTCCACGACGTGGCCGCATCTCCGATCGTCGCGCTAGCCAAGGCTGAGTCACGGTGTCCTCACTGCCCTCTCTCATCAGTGGTGGAGTAGGGGTAGAGCTCTCGCTGTACAGATGGATAGGCGGGTCCTCTGATGGGTCGGTCTTTGAGAAGTATGTCTGGGGCACATAGTCGGGGTAGTCGCGCATGGCTGAAGCGGTGGTGTGCATGCGGAGCACTCTCTCGTTGTGCGTACGTGCGCACTCAAAAACCCGCTCGTTGTCACCATAGGGTGCTGTCGGGGAGAGGCAATGGGTATCTACAGGGTGAGCGAAGGGTCGTCCAATGAACATGAAGACACGAACTGTGCACTGACCCTCAAAATGGTATGATCCGTGCTCCGGATCATAGTGCACCTCCCACATCGGGGTGTCCACAAAAACCACGAACATCGCCATCTGAAGATGTAATGGAAAGAAAAGATAGAGGGAGTGAGAATCTTGCTAAAGAATCTCAGTAGGGCCTTCTACTACCTAGGTGTCATCATCTACGTCCTCAGGAACCTTGGGTTTAGTGTATAAAATAAGTGAGCATGTATTAAGTTCATTTTTAAGCTTTTAAAATATAATTAACCAAGGTCCGTTCATTTTAGAATAAATCTTAATGTTATGAATGTAATATAGTACAGGATGTATGCATGGCACTACTTAATGCAAGGACATCAATCATAACATCAAGAAGCATCATAATGGTGGCATAAAGTGGCAATTGAAATCTCATGTGGGGAAAACTTTGTGACATCATCATCATACTTTACTTTCTCATGGGGCCACCCTAAAAGACATTCATTTTGGGGCTGCTAGGCTGAATTGGTGTCACCCAGGATGTGTCACATCTCTAGGTTATGAGCTCATACCTAACTAGTCATCACTAGTTCTTACTTATCCTTTACCGATAAGCATATCATAAATAAATCCCGACTCTCTTGTATGGGCTAGGGGGCATTTTCTTGGGGGTGCTCGGCCGAACCGGTGTCACCTAAGAATACGTCTTGGTACTGATGTCATATGAGTTCTTGGAGGTGCTCAGCCAAACCTGTGTCATCCAAGAACACATCTTAGTACCTCATCTCTTTTAAAGAAAATCTCATGGGTTTTTCAAAAACTTTCAAAGTCCCAAATTTGTCAGAAATTCAGTAGCATAAAGGCGGCATACCGAATTTCTTCCAAATTTACTTTATGCCACATAAACAAGTAGAACACGTATCTTCAATCATAATTCTATAAGTTTACATAATCATTCTCAAATAAAACATACATTCACATGTAACATTGAAACTCATTATGCTCTTGATCCTACGGTATCTTATGCTTTGACCCTTACGGGCCTTAAACTTGAGATGTAATTATTCTATCATTCTCTATCAATCTCTTATGCACCTAAGGATTCTCTTCTAACAAATCTTACTATCATTTATGTTCTTTAATAAATCTGGGCAGCACCATACTCCAAGGGCAGAGTTATATATCTATGATTACAGGGTTCTAGAACTTACGTTTTAGACCCTTTCTCGGTTCCGTCTTCGCCTAAGGCGCTATAAATTAAATCTAAACCAATTATGAGGCATTCCTAAGCCTAAGAACTAATTATAAACTATGTTTGCCATATTATGAGGTTGCTGGACAGAATCCAGAAAATAAATGTTCTAAGAGTTCTAGGATTACACTTTTACTGTTTTCTAGTTACTAGTTTCTCTATAGGTGCTAAAATTCAATCCTACTTCAAATGTAACCAAATTTTTTCATGATTAATCAATCCTAAACTGATTGTTATCATACTAAAATAGTTTTGGCATTGATTAGGATTGAAGGGGTTAAACACACGTTAAATTCCAACTTTATAGTTTTTCTATGAAGTTGGTTTCTCTCCTAACATGCATAGAAGTGTTCCGACCTCATCATATATCAATTTCATACATTCTAACACATCAAAACATCATCATACAGAAACAAACACATCAAGGTAGAACCAAACTATTCTAGTCCAAAAAGACACATAATTTGATATTTCTAAAGCATATAAGTTGCTAGTTTCCCTTGGAATGATTTTAGGACTTCTAAAACTCTTTGCAAACCATTTTATTTTATCAAGAGGCTAAAATCAACCTTAGGTCAGTAACCAATTTAATTCTTCTCTAGAAGAGGATTAAAATCATAAATCTTGTTGGTCATAACTTTATAAAACTTATCAAGCTTAAAGAAAATCCTAGAACATAGGTTGTTGGCCCTTGTGACTAGATGGAACTCATTCCAAGCTCATCATTATTACTTGGCCAAAATTATACATTCAAAGAATGCTTCCATATTAAACTTTAACTTGAGATAAAATGGGCAAGTCTTTGAGCTCTAGAGTCTTTAAGTGATGACAAAATATAAACATGCTATGCACTTCATTTTTATTCTTCATTACAAAGTAAAGTGAGAACTTTAAAGTAAATATGCAAAACTTGGAAATAAATATGCAAGGCTTGAAATTTAAATATGCAAGACTTGAAGTAAATATGAAAGGCTTGAAAGTAAATATACAAGACTTGAAATAAATATGCAAAGCTTGAACGTAAATATGCAAGACTTGAAATAAATATGCAATGCAAGTTCATTTCTTTATTTTAGTGCTCTAGGCGTAGCAACAATCGACTTTAAGACCGAAATAGAAAGGCTTTGAGAATTAATTAAGTGATAATGCAAGTCTTGTTTTAATCTTTGAGTCCTTAGGTGATGACTTGAAAGTAAAGATGCAGAGCAAGAATATAAACATGAGTGCAACCTCAAAATAAATATGCAAGTTCATTTATATCTTATTAGAGCTCATTCAAGACTTTAGAGGATCTTAAACCTTAACCTAAACTCATCATAACAAGATAAAGTGAGGTCTAGAGTTCTTAGAACTGAAGATAACATTTCTAAAGAATTAAAGCACAAGTGAGCTATATAACATTTTTATGAAAACTCAAGCTTTAGAGGTTTCATTGTGGTGAACATAAAGTCTCCATCTAGAACTCTCATCATCAAGTTATCATGTTGGACCACCCAAGTTGGTTGGCCGAAATCATGAAGGAAAGAAAAGAAAGGAAACCGAAATCTTGAGAAAAGAAAAAGGAAGGAACCGAAATCATAAGTAAGAAAAGATCCATTTTGAAACTCTAGAGACCATGATCTTGATGATGTATTAACACCAACATCATGAGTCCTCATCATTGAGTTCACTAACTCATTTTAAATCAACATCAAAGTTAAGAATCTCAAGGTTCAAAAAAGAAAGAAACTAAAAACACCTTTTGCTTAAGAACAAAGATCAAGCTTTAGAGATTGTTCAAGTGATGAATATCATCATGAAACCCTCATCATCAAGCTCTCATTCCTTTGTTTTCAAAGGCTCATGGCCGAAAATGAAGAAGGAAGAGAAGAAGAAAAGAAGTTCCAAAAAGATTCAAGAGAAATCATAAAACACATAACTAGATTAAGAACTTAAATGAAAGAAACACTTGAAAGAAAATTCCTACCAAGTGACTGGAGGTTGAGATGAGCAAAAAGGATGAAGAAGTTGAAGAACTTGGACACTTGAACTTTGAGAGAAAAAGAAAACTTTAGAGTGCTCTTTGAAGACTTACACTTAGCAAATGAACCCCAAAGTGATGCAAGTTCACCCAAGCATGCTATTTATAGAGAAATGAAACAAAATGAGAGGTGTAAATGGGGAGGAAAGCTTCGGCCATTTACAGCCATGGGGAAGAGAGAATATCTTCTCCAAGGTATGGTTCAAGGCATGGTGGAAAGCATGGCTAGGTATGGGTTCAAGTATGGGTGCAAGTATGGGTCAAGCATGATTGTTTGAGTGCGAAACAAATCAACATGTGATGCAAATGGGGGAGGAGGTGGCAGAAATGCATCAGCCATGGGGGAGGATTTCTTGCATTTTATTTGTGGTTTAGAGTTGTGTTTAAGTGTATCTTTGATTAGGATTAAGATTAGGAATTTGTAAGAAAGTGTTTAGGTGAGAAAATGGGTAGTCAAGGTTGTCAAGACATGTTTAAGGAGTGGTCTTGGATCATTAGTGAGTTATAAATTCATTTTAGCTCATAAACAACTCTAGACACAATTCCATGATTTAACGAATTGGAAAGAAAAAATACTATTCAAGATTCCAAGATTGGAATCTTGAGTTTTAAAAAGAGATTTAAGTTTAATCTAAGCAATTTTAGGTTCTAATTAATTTTAATAGCTTATTTTGACTCTAGATTAACTATGGAAATTAATTAATCTTTGATTAGAGCCTAATATTGCTTAAGATTGCTTAATTACGTCATTAAGCTCAAAATACTATTCTAGGGGCAAAATCATAATTTTGCACTAAAACTGTCCGGGACCACTGGGACTTAAACAGATACCTCTAAACACTTGAAATTACCTTTTTAATCCTTTGGGAAAAGTTTTAGGCTCAAATGGCACCTTTACCCGCGTAAAAACACTATAGGGATATTTGGTCATTTTGACCTGAAACTGCAAAAAATAAGATTTCGTTTCTGAAATCATTCAAGGATCATCCAATCACCTTCAAACATTGAGTCGGCCCTTCGAGAATGGCCAGGATGGCTTTCCTCAAATTTCGGGCAGAAAATGACCTCAGGGGCATTTTGGTCATTTTCCTCTCAGACAGAAAAATCAGGGCGTTACATTACTCCCCTCCTTAAAAAGAATTTTATCCTCGAAATTCGTACCTTAGAAGAGCTCTAGATACTTGGTCTTTATCTCCGATTCTAGTTCCCACGTGAATTATTCGGTCTTGTCCCGTCCTCATGCTACTTTCGCCAAAGGAAGGGACTTGTTCCTCAACTGCTTGACTCCGCGATCCACGATCCTCGTCGGCGGCAGATTGAAAGTTAGGTCCTCCCTCAACTGTACATGCTCTAGCTCTAAGACATGGCTAGGGTCGGACTCATACTTCCTTAACTGGGAGACGTGAAAGACGTCATGGAGATTGGAAAGGCTAGGGGGTAAGGCTATTTTGTAGGCCACTGGCCTTACTTTCTGAATGATCTCGAAGGGACCAAGGAATCGGGGGCTCAACTTTTTAACCTTCATAGCCCTTCCTATGCCTGTAGTAGGGGTGATCCTAATGAATACATGTTCTCCCTCATTGAATTCTAACGGCTAGCGCCGCCTATCCGCATAGCTCTTTTGTCTACATTGAGCTATAAGCATCCTATCCCGGATCCTCTTAATCTGCTCCGTTGTCTCCCTCACTATATCGGGTCCTAGCATGCTTTGCTCTCCAGGCTCATACCAGCATAGAGGGGATTGACATTTTCGCCCATATAGGGCTTCGTAGGGTGCTATGCCGATGCTTGCATGATAACTGTTGTTATATGCAAACTCAATCAGTGGCAGGTACTTGTCCCAACTTCCCCTTTGGTCCAAAACACAGGCTCTTAACATGTCTTCTAGGGTTTGGATCGTTCTTTCTGATTGTCCATCTATTTGTGGGTGGTAAGTTATGCTCAAGCAGAGCTTTGAGCTGAACGCCTTTTGAAAGGCTCCCCAAAAACGTGACGTAAACTGTGGATCTTTATCCGAGATTATTGTCGACGGTACACCATGCAACCTTATGATCTCTTGGATGTATAGCTGAGTCAATTTGTCTAAAGAGTATGTTACTCTAATAGGTAGAAAGTGAGCCGACTTAGTTAGTCGATCCACTATCACCTATATCGCATCATGGCCAGCTTGGGTCTTAGGCAATCCTGTCACAAAATCCATAGATGTACGTTCCCATTTCCACTCAGGGATCGACAGGGGTTGTAACAAACCTGAAGGCTTTTGGTGCTCGATCTTTACTTTCTGACATACTGTAACGCCTCGATTTTCTGTCTGAGAGGAAAATGACCAAAATGCCCCTGAGGTCATTTTCGGCCCAAAATTCGAGGATGGCCGGCCCAGCAGTCCTTGAAGGGCCAACTCAATGTTTGAAGGGGATTGAATGGCCCTTGAGTGGTTTCGGGGGCAAAAGTCTCATTTTCTGCAGTTTCGGGTCCAAATGACCAAAATACCCCTATAGCATTTTTATGCAAGTAAAGCTGCCGTTTGAGCCCGAAACTTTCCCCGAAGGTTTAAAACAATGTTTTTACGTGTTTAGAACCGTCTGTTCAAGTCCCAATGGTCCCGGGCAGTTTTAGTGCAAAATTATGATTTTACCCCTAGAATAGTATTTTTGAGCTTAATGATGTAATTAAGCAAACCTAAGCAATATTAGGCTCTAATCGAAGATTAATTAATTTCCATAATTAATCTAGAGTCAAGATAAACTATTAAAATTAATTACAACCTAAAATTGCTTAGATTATATTTAAATCACTTTTTTAAACTCAAGATTCCACTCTTGGAATCTTGAATAGTGTTTTCTCTCTCCAATTCCTTAAATCAAGGAATTGTGTCTAGAATTGTTTATACACTAAAATGAGTTTATAACTCACTAATGATGCAAGACCACTCCTTAAACATGTCTTGACAACCTTGATTACCCATTTTCTCACCTAAACACTTTCTTACAAATTCCTAATCAAAGATACACCTAAACACAACTCTAAACCACAATTAAAATGCAAGAAATCCTCCCCATGGTTGATGCAAGTTTCGGCCATCTCTCTCTCATTTACATCACATGTTGATTTGTTTCCCACTCAAAGAACCATGCTTGAGCCATACCTCACCATACTTTGAACCATACCTCACCATGCCTCAAGATCACAACATCTCACCTCATGGACCTCATGGGGCTACTCTTGTTGGCCGAAACCTTCCTCTCCCTCTTGCACCTTTCATTTGTTTCATTTCTCTATAAATAGCATGCTTGGGTGAACTTGCATCATTTTGGGTTCATTTACTAAGTGTAATTTTTCAAATAGCACTTCAAAGTTTTCTTTTCTCTCAAGTTTAAGTGTTCAAGTTCTTCATTCTCTTCTCTCATCCCAATCTTCAAATCACTTGGTAGGGATTTTCTTTCAAGTGTTTCCTTTATTTAAGTTCTTACTCTAGTTATGTGTTTATGGTTTCTCTTGAGTCTTTTTAGAGCTTCTTTCCCTCTCCTTTTTCTTCTTCATTTTCGGCCATGGGCCTTTGAGGACAAGGGAATGAGGCCTTGAAATCTCTAACTTTGATGATGTTTTAAAATGGTTACATGAACTCAATGATGAAGACTCATGATGTTGGTGTTAATGCATCATCAAAATCATGGTCTCTAGAGTTTCAAATGTTTCCTTTTCTTCTTAAAAAGTTTCAGTTCCTTTTCCTTTTCTTTCTCCAAATTTTCGACCATGTTGGCCAATGAGACTCATAATGGCTTGATGATAAGAGCTTCTAGATGATGACTATGTGTTCATCACAATGAGGCCTCTAGAGCTTGAGTTTTAATAAAAATGTTATTTATGACCTCATTTCAAGAAAAAAAACTTTGTGTTCTAAAGAACCCTTGAGGTTCACTCTTGTCTTTACCTTATCTTGTCATGATAAGTTGGGTTGAGGTTTAAGTTCCTTTAAAGTCTTGTATGAGTTCTAATAAGAAATAAAATGGACTAGCATTCATATTTAAATTCAAGCTTATGCATTACATATTTACCTTAAGCTTTGCATTCATATTTATTTTCCAAGTCATCACTTAAAGTTAAAGGATAAAGAATGGAGTGCACCTCATATTTACATTCTTGTCTAGCATATTTACTTTTCATCACTAAAGAACATAAAGATTTAAAATGGGAACTTGCACTGTCACCTAACTAAATCTCAAAGCCTTTCTATTTTGGCCTTAAAGTCGATTGTTGCTGGGCCTAGAGTACTAAAATAAAGAAATGAACTTGCATGGCATATTTATTTTAAGTCTTGCATATTTATTTCAAGCCTTGCATATTTATTTCAAGCCTTGCATATTTATATTTCAAGCCTTGCATATTTATATTTCAGGTCTTGCATATTTATTTCAAGCCTTGCATATTTATATTTCAAGTCTTGCATATTTACTTTAAGCTCTCACTTTACTTTGTAATGAAGAATAAAAATGAGGTGCATAGCATGTTTAAATTATGTCATCACTTAAAGACCTTAGAGCTCAAAGACTTGCCCATTTTATCTCAAGTTAAAGTTTAATGAGGGAGCATTCCTTGGATGCATAATTTCGATCAAGTAGTGATGATGAACTAGGAAAGAGATTCATCTAGCTACAAGGACCAACAATCTAAGTTTTAAGATTTTCTTCAAGCTTCATAAATTTTATGAAGTGAAGACCAACAAGGTTATGAATTTAATCCTCTTTTAAAGAGGGATCAGGTTGGTTACTGACCTAAAGGTTTGTTAGCCTCTTTGACAAAATAAAATGGTTTGCAAAAGAGTTTTAGAAGTCCTAAAAATGATTCCAAGAGAAACTAGCAACTTATATGCTTTAGAAATATCAAGTTATGCATCTTTTGGGACTTAATGTTTCGTTTCTGCCATGATGAGTTTGCTGCTGTGTAATGATGTTTTGATGCGTTAGAATATTTGAAAATTATGTATGATGAGGTAGGAACATTTATATGCATGATAGGAGAGGAACTAGCTTTCTAGAAAAACCGTAGAGTCAAGACTTAGCATAGTTTTAACCCATTTATGTTTGGATACTGCCCAAAATATTTCAATGGGAATATAATCAGATTAGGATTGTTTAATCATGAAAAATTTGCTTACATTTGAAGTAGGATTGAATTTTTAGCACCTATAGAGAAACTAGTAACTAGAAAATCGTAAAATGCAATTCTAGAACTCTTAGAACATTTAACTTTTAGAATCTGTCCAGCAACCTCATAATATGGTAAAGATGGTTTATAAGTAGTTCTTAGACATAGGAACGCCTCATAATTGGTTTAGATTGAATTTACAGCGCCTTAGGCGAAGACGGAACCAGGAAAGGGTCTAAAACGTAAGTTCTAGAACCCCGTAATTATAAGTTTATAATTCTGCCCCTAAAGAATGGTGTTGCCCAAATTTATTAAAGAGCATAAATAATAGTAATATTTGCTAGAAGAGAATCCTTAGGGGCATAAGAGATTGATAGAAAATGATAGATTAATTACATCACAAGTTTAAGGCCCGTAAGGGTCAAAGCATAAGATACCGTAGGACCAAGAGCATAATGAATTTTCAATATGGCTTGTGAACGTATAAGAATGATTATGTGAATGCATGGAATTATGATGGAGGATGCATGTTTAATTGACTTATGTGGCATAAAGTAAAATTTGGAAGAAATTCGGCATGTTGCTGCTATGCTGCCGAATTTCTGACAAATTTGGGGACTTAGAAAGTTTTGAGAAACCTATGAGATTTTTATTTATGAGGTACTAAGATGAGTTCTCGGATGACATCGGTTCGGCCGAGCACCTCCAAAGAACTCATGTGACATCGGTACCAAGATGAATTCTTGGGTGACACAGGTTCGGCCGAGCACCCCCAAGAAATGCCCCCTAGCCCGTACTGGATAAGTCGGGATTATGTTTATGATTATGATACGCTTATCGGGATTGATAAGTAAGAACTAGTGACGACTAGTTAAGGTATGAGCTCATAACCTAGAGATGTGACACGTTCTGGGTGACACCGGTTCGGCCAAGCACCCCCAGAACGATTGTCTTTTAGGGTGGCCTATGAGGAAGTAAAGTATGATGTTTATGTCACAAAGTTTCCCATATGAGAATTTAATTGCCACTTTATGGCACTATTATGATGTTCTTAAAGTTACGATTATTATTCTTGCATTAAGTAGAGCCATGCATACATTCTTTAATATGATTGCATCCATGTCATTAAGAATCATGCTAAAATGAATGGACCTTGGCTAACTATGTTTCAAAGCTTAAAATGGACTTAATGCATGTTCACTTATTTTGTATACTAAACCCAAGCTTCCTGAGGACATAGATGATGACACTTAGGTAGTAGGAGGCCCTACTAAGATTCTTTAGCAAGATTCTCACTCCCTCTATCTCTTTCTTTCCGTCACGTTTTCAAATGGCGACGTTCGTAGTTTTTGTGGACACCCCGACGTGGGAGGTGCACTATGATCCGGAGCACGGATCATACCATTTTGAGGGACAGTGCACGGTACAAGTCTTCATGTTCGTTGGATGTCCCTTCGCTCACCTCGTGCATACCCATCGCTTCTCCCCGACAGCACCCTACGTCGACGACGAGCGGGTTTTTGAGCGTGCACGTACGCATAACGAGAGAGTGCTCTGCATGCACACCGCCGCCTCAGCCATGCGCGACTATCCTGACTACGTGCCCCGGACTTACTTCTCAGAGACCGACCCGTCGGAGGACCCGCCTACCCATCTATACAATGAGAGCTCTGCCCCCACTCCACCACTGATAAGAGAGGGCAGTGAGGATACTGTGACTCAGCCATGGCTAGCACGACGACCGGAGATGCGGCCACGTCGCGGGGGTCACTCTCGATCCCTGTTCCGCCTTTACACGCCGGAGGAGCTCGCCTAGTTTCCAGGATATGTGCCTCGCTCACGAGATGGACGTCAGTAGGAGGTGACGTACGACCGATGGAGTACCCGGGTAGAGCACACACCACTTAGATGAGGATGGACCTCCTTTTGTTTAGAGGTTATCCCTTTAGTTGCACTTGGGTAGGGGAGTTGCTTTTATGTTTTCCATCGCACTTCCCTTTGTATTTTCTTTTTAGATGTACTTGCTCATGACGTACTAAACTAAGCCCCACTCTCCATGGGTGGGCATATCATATTATATAAATATGCAGTTTAGTTCTATTGTGATGTGCCTTTACTTGCTTTATGTTATGATATTATGAGATGCTTGCTTCATTTCCTTTCATGCTTCATTGTTCATCAATTCGCGCGGCTCTCACTTTACTTTTATAATTCAAAAACAAATTTTACCAGTATTTCTGCTAAGTATTTTAAAGTAATAAGGAAACTATGACATAATAGACTCATGATTAACCTAAATATGTTCTAGAGTATTGGGTTAAAAATTAGGATATACCAAGCACTTACCAACCCAGGTGACCATATCCTTTTTCAATCCGGGCCACCAGAACATCTTTTTAAATCCTGGTACATCTTGGTAACACTAGGATGGACGGTGAAATGGCTTTTGTGGGCCTCCTCCAAGATCTTCCATCTTGTGGAACGCAGATTCTTCCTTCAAACCTCCATATCCAATCAGAACCTTGTTCAAAACCTTTTAGCTTTCCTGCCTTAACCACCTTTATGGTTTCCCTAAATTCCTCACTTTCCCATTATGCTAGCATGACTCTCTATTTAAACCTACTCGTCACGCTAAGATAACACATCTTCATGCTCTCGTTGGTCACAGACATCCCCAGATTCATATCTCTAAACTTCTCTATTAGCTCAACTTCCTTGACCATCATGTGAGATAGGTGCAATGATTTCGGCTCAAGGCATCGGTGACTACATTAGCCTTGCTGGGGTGGTAACTTAAATCGAAATCATAGTCCTTAAGGAACTCCATCCACCTTCTTTGCCTCATGTTCAGCTCCTTTTGATCAAAGAGATACTTGAGACTTTTGTGATCGGAGAAAACTTCAAACCTTACACCATATAAATGGTGCCTCCACATCTTCAAGGCGAATACTATGGCTGCAAACTCCAAGTCATGGGTGGGGTAGTTTGCTTCGTGCGGCTTGAGTTGCCTTGACGCATAGGCTACCACTTGCCTATTTTGCATCAACACACAACCTAAACCCTTACCCGAGGCATCGCAATATACCTCGAAGGGTACATCGGGGCTAGGTAAAACTAAAACTGGGGTTGTGGTTAGCCTCTCCTTAAGCTCTTGGAAGCTTTCGCACACTCGGGACTCCATATGAAGAGGGCATCCTTCCTAGTTAGCTTGGTTAGGGGTAGAGCAATCTGAGAGAAACCTTTGATAAACCTATGGTAGTAGCCTGCTAAACCCAAAAAGCTCTGTATTTCTGTTACAATGGTTGGTCTATCCCCATTCATTATGCCTTCTACCTTACTAGGGTCAACGACTATGCCTCCTTTTGACACGATGTGCCCTAAAAATTTCACTTCCTCCAACCAAAATTCACACTTAGAGAGCTTCGCATACAGCTTTTTCTCTTTCAAGATCTCCAAAATTATCCTTAAATGACGCTCATGCTCCTCATGGGTCTTCAAATAGATGAGTATATCATCTATGAAAATGACCACGAACTGATCTAAATAGGGTCTAAAGATCCTATTCATGTAGTCCATAAATACTGCAGGAGCATTTGTCAACCCAAAAGACATCACCGTGAACTCAAAGTGTCCATACCGAGTTCTAAAGGCGGTCTTTGGTATATCTTGGTCTCTCACCCTAATCTGGTGGTATCCCAACCTTAGATCAATCTTGGAAAATACCACCGCTCCTCTCAATTGGTCCATAAAATCATCTATCCTAGGCAAAGGGTACTTGTTTTTCACCGTTACACGATTCAATTACTTATAGTCTATGCATAATCTTATACTCCTATCCTTTTTCTTAACAAACAAAACTGAGGCTCCCCAAGGTGAGGCACTAGGTCTAATGAAACTCTTCTCCAAAAGCTCCTCAAGCTGGGTTTTCAACTCGGCCAACTCTAAGGGTGACTACTAGTATATTTTCTACGTTTTGCTCAAAGTCTACCTCACTAGCGGCTAAGAGAACATATCCCTTAGTCCTTTCCCCACTACAGTTGACTTATACGGCATTGAGGTAAAATTTCAAGGTTTTACTAGTTTCACTAGAGGGAGAAGGAAAAACAACTATTTTGGTGTCACAATCTAACAATACACGGTTGGCGTGAAGCCAATCCATGCCAAGGACTACACCTATACCTTTCATGGGCAAGCAAATTAAATCTATGACAAAGAATATATTTTCTGCAGTGAGATCAAAAGGAAGTTTGTAAGTCTTTAAGTTTAGAGACTCGACACTAGCATACGAAATGAAAGAATGTGTTGCACCAGAGTCATAAAGTACAGTTAAGGTCCTACCATCTATTTCACACTTACCTTCTATGAGGCCGTTGGATTTCTCCACTTCGTCTGCATTGAAGGTGAAGACCCTCCTTTGGTGTTGTGGCCTAGGGTTCTGGTTCGTTGGCCTCCCATTAGAGCATCTTTTGGCGTAGTGGCTGGGCTTTCCGCACTTGAAACAAACGTTCTGCCCAGCCAGGCAGGGACGGTTGCCGTGGTCTTTCCCGCACTGGGGATACACCATAGTTGGTGCGGGTCTGGCAAAGGTGGTGGGGCCCCTTGGGGTGTCTTGTTCTTGGTCCCGCTGGACCCCCCTTGCTGACTATTGTTCCAGGGGCTGGCCAACCCTCCTTGTCGGTTATTGTTGTTGTTGTTGTTGTTGTTATTGTTGTTTCGGTGGTTATTGTACTAGAATGGGGGCCTGTAGTGTTGCTTGGGTTGTTGGTAGAAGGGGGTTCTTTGTTATTGTTGATATGGCTTAAATTGGTTGGTGTGGTAGGGGTTGTAGTGGGTTCGTGACTGGTTCTGTTGTTGCGGCTTGAAGCATTGATTTTCTTTTGTCCTTCCTCCATGATTCGGCACTTGTTGACCAGGGTAGGGAAATCCCTGATCTCCATGTGTGCCATGGCATCGTTCAACTCTGCTGTCAGTCCGGCTTCATACTTGACGCACTTCCACACCTCGTCGGGGTTCCCTTGAAACACCCGTGAGAATTTGATGAGTTCCTCAAACTTTGCCATGTACTGGGCGACAGTAGACCCTTCTTGGGTCTATTGTATCAACTCAATATCCTTCGCGTTCCTTACTGACTCCGGGAAGTACTTCTCATAGAAGTAGGTCTTGAACGACTCGATCGATAGCGATGCGAAGCTTCGGCGATCTTCGAGTGCCAGTCCACCAGAACTCGGCGTCCGATTCATCATATAGGTAGCGAACGTGACCTTTTGCTCCTCCGAGCAAGCGACCATGGAGTAGATTTTCTCCATGTTCTTGATCCACTCATTAGCTTTGTCGAGATCCATGGTTCCTCTAAAGGCTGGTGGGTTTGCCTTGCGAAATTCACCGAACCTTGCTTGCTCGATCATTTCAGCAGTAGGGGGAGCACGTCCGGTGTCCCCTTGTTGGTTCATCCTTTCGAACATCCGCTCCATGGCTCTTGCCATGTCACGGATAGCAGCAGCAGTTGTATTATCTTGGTTGTCCTCAGTCAGAGTCCTAGGCTGTCTCCTGGGTGCCATTGGTTCCTAAACACATGAGACAATAAACACTGAGGTGATCAGGCTCAATATTCCATGTAAGATGAGCTAGTTACCCTGGCACACGCAAGCGGACAGGGGTCATGCATTTCTATCCTACAGCTTATCTCTACCATCTAAGCACTACACATGACATGGCTATCGTTCTACACTCAGAAAGCATAGTCAGTCCAATCCTCAGGCTCCATGAGAATCGAACTGCTCTGATACCATAATGTAACATCCTAATTTTTAACCCAATACTCTAGAACATCTTTAGGTTAATGATTAGTCAATTACGTCATAGTTTCCTTATTACTTTAAAATACTTAGCAGAAAATACTGGTAAATTTTTTTTTTTTTGAATTATAAAAGCAAAGTGAGAGCCGCACAACACGATAAGCAATGAAGTACGTAAGGAAATAAAGCAAGCATCTCAAACATCATAACATAAAGCAAGTAAAGGCACATCACGATAAAACTGAACTGCATATATATATGATATGATATGCCCACTTATGAAGAGTGGGACTTAGTTTGGTACAACATGAAACAAATACATCTAAAAAGAATATACAAAGGAAAGTGCGACGGAAAGCATAAAAGCAAACTCCCCTACCCAAGTGCAACTAAAGGGATAACCTCCAAACAAAAGAAGGTTTATCCTCATCTAAGTGGTGTGTACACTAGCCTGGGTACTCTATCGGTCATCCGCTACCTCCTACTAACGTCCATCCCGCGAGCGAGGCACATACCTGGCAAACTGGGCGAGCTCCTCCGACGTGTAAAGACGAAGTGGGGATCGGGAGTGACCCCCACAACATGGCCGCATCTCCAGTCGTCACGCTAACTGAGACTGAGTCACGGTGTCCTCTCTGCCCTTTTTCATCAGTGGTGGAGTGGGGGCAGAGCTCTCACTGTACAGATGGATAAACGGGTCCTCCGACGGGTCGGTCTCCAAGAAATATGTCTGGGGCACATAGTCGAGGTAGTCGCGCATGGCTGAAGCGGTGGTGTGCATACGGAGCACTCTCTCGTTGTGTGTACATGCGCACTCGAAAACCAGCTCGTCGTCACCGTAGGGTGCTGTCGGGGAGAAGTGATGGGTATTTACAGGGTGAGCGAAGGGTCGTCCAATGAACATGAAGACACGAACTGTGCACTGGCCCTCAAAATGGTATGATCCGTGCTCCGGATCATAGTGCACCTCCCACGTCGAGGTGTCCACAAAAACTATGAACATCGCCATCTGAAGACGTAACGGAAAGAAAAGATAGAGAGAGTGAGAATCTTGCTAAAGAATCTCAGTAGGACCTCCTACTACCTAGGTGTCATCATCTACGTCCTCAGGAACCTTGGGTTTAGTGTATAAAATAAGTGAGCATGCGTTAAGTTCATTTTTAAGCTTTTAAAATATAATTACCCAAGGTCCGTTCATTTTAGAATGAATCTTAATATCATGAATGCAATATAGTAAAGGATGTATGCATGGCACTACTTAATGCAAGGACATCAATCATAACATCAAGAAGCATTATAATGGTGGCATAAAGTGGCAATTCAAATCTCATGTGGGGAAAACATTGTGACATCATCATCATACTTTACTTTCTCATGGGGCCACCTTAAAAGACATGTATTCTGGGGCTACTCGGCCGAACCGGCGTCACCCAGAACGTGTCACATCTCTAGGTTATGAGCTCATACCTAACTAGTCGTCACTAGTTCTTACTTACCGATAAGCGTATCATAAATAAATCCCGACTCTCTAGTACGGGCTAGGGGGCATTTTCTTGGGGGTGCTCGGCCGAACCAGTGTCACCCAAGAATACGTCTTGGTATCGATGTCACATGAGTTCTTGGAGGTGATCGGCCGAACCGGTGTCATCCAAGAACACATCCTAGTACCTCATCTCTTTTAAAGAAAATCTCGTGGGCTTTTCAAAAACTTTCTAAGCCCCAAATTTGTCAAAAATTCGGCAGCATAACGGCGGCATACTGAATTTCTTCCAAATTTACTTTATGCCACATAAACAAGTAGAACATGTATCCTCAATCATAATTCCATACGTTTACATAATCATTCTCAAATAAAACATACATTCACGTGTAACATTGAAACTCACTATGCTCTTGATCCTATGATATCTTATACTTTGACCCTTACGGGCCTTAAACTTGAGATGTAATTATTCTACCATTCTCTATCAACTGCTTATGCACCTAAGGATTCTCTTCTAACAAATCTTACTATCATTTATGTTCTTTAATAAATCTGGGCAGCACCATACTCCAAGGGCAGAGTTATATATTTATGATTACGGGGTTCTAGAACTTACGTTTTAGACCCTTTCTCAATTCCGTCTTCACCTAAGGTGCTATAAATTAAATCTAAACCAATTATGAGGCATTCCTATACCTAAGAACTAATTATAAACCATGTGTGCCATATTATGAGGTTGCTGGACAGAATCCAGAAATTAAATGTTCTAAGAGTTCTAGGATTACACTTTTACGGTTTTCTAGTTACTAGTTTCTCTATAGGTGCTAATATTCAATCCTACTTCAAATGTAACCAAATTTTTTCATGATTAATCAATCCTAAACTGGTTGTTATCATACTAAAATAGTTTTGGCATTGATTAGGATTGAAGGGGTTAAACACACGTTAAATTACAACTTTACGATTTTTCTATGAAGTTATTTTCACTCCTAACATGCATAGAAGTGTTCCTACCTCATCATATATCAATTTCACACATTCTAACACATCAAAACATCATCATATAGCAACAAACACATCAAGGCAAAACCGAACTGTTCGAGTCCAAAAAGACACATAATTTGACATTTCTAAAGCATATAAGTTGCTAGTTTTCCTTGGAATCATTTTAGGACTTCTAAAACTCTTTGCAAACTATTTTATTTTATCAAAAGGCTAAAAGCAACCTTAGGTCAATAACCAATTTAATTCTTCTCTAGATGAGGATTAAAATCATAAATCTTGTTGGTCATAACTTTATAAAACTCATCAAGCTTAAAGAAAATCCTAGAATATAGGTTGTTGGCCCTTGTGACTAAATGGAACTCATTCCAAGCTCATCATTATTACTTGGCCGAAATTATACATTCAAAGAATGCTTCCATATTAAACTTTAACTTGAGATAAAATGGGCAAGTCTTTGAGCTCTAAGGTCTTTAAGTGATGACAAAATATAAACATGGTATGCACTTCATTTTTATTCTTCATTAAAAAGTAAAGTGAGAACTTTAAAGTAAATATGCAAAACTTGGAAATAAATATGCAAGGCTTGAAATTTAAATATGCAAAACTTGAAATAAATATGTAAGGCTTGAAAGTAAATATGCAAGACTTATATGCAAGACTTGAAATAAATATGCAATGTGTAACAACTCGTCTATTTGTATTTTCTCTGATAAAATAATTCATTGTAAGTAATCAATAGGGATTTTAAAAATTTCGATCGACACAGTTAGGATCAGAACAACATAACGATTCTGTAAAAAAAAATTGAAAATTAATTAAATATTAAAAAAATTTAGAATAATAATATTTTAATCAGTAATATAGGATGGGATGTTATAAATGATATTAGGACAAAATAAAAAATTAAGATGAGGTTAAAATGATAATTTTACCCGATAAAATTTTTTTTATGTCAATCGGGTACTGAAATGATAAGAAACAATACACCGAAATGGCAATAATTGGTATACCGAAACAACTAAATTGGTTCAATTAATGGACATCATCATATCTTAAATAAATTTTTACTTAGAATAATCAAATAAATATAGATATTTCTAATACTGATAGAAGGCAAATTGATCCGGAAATATCAATTCCTTTACTTTGCCTCCAAGTTATTAAGCTTATAAAAAGGAAAACAAAAGAAAACAAATTTCATTGTTCTCGGTTCTTCCACAGAACACATTTTGGCTTCCTTCTTGTTCATTCCTTTCTTTTCTCTTCACTTCTCCATTTTCTAAATTCCTTTCTTTGCAAAAACTCCATCAAATCACCATATCTACAAAGGATACTCTTAGGTAAGCATCTAAACTACTTCAAGAACATCTTCTCTACATCAAGATCAATTGAAAACTTTATTTTTCCTTGCACGTGGTCCATATTCCAGCACAAAACCAGGCTGAATAAAGGGGGGTTTGAGGCTTGGTTGAAGAGGAAAAACTAGAGAAAGTTTAGCAAAACGCTTGGAAGAAAGGTAGGAAAAAATTCTAGTCTATTACTTGGTGATTGTTTGGCTAGTTTGTTAATATAAATCCTTGAAATATGTTTGAAATTATTTTATGAAATCTGAAATTTATCTTCAAGATTCATATATATGTGAGTTGGAATGAATATAAAGGATGCAATAGATATGAGTGTTGAATTGGTTTGCTGAATTTTTGGATTTCAACAGGGCAGCAGTTTTCCCAAATTTTCTAACCTATTTAGAGGCCTTAGATTGAACTGAAAATTTTATATGATGTAGCTAACATGTTGAGTCATCTTCAGTAAAAGTTTTGAGGAATTCTGGTCACTTTTGCTATGTTTAAAAAAATCAAGAACCGAAATTGTACCTATAGTGCCTGAACTATTGGAACTGAAGCTGCAAATTTGTCTATTTTTGTTACCATAGCAAAATGACCGATTTTTCCTTTGAAATTTTTACAGGGTATTAGGGACATCTTAAGGTTTTACTAGGATTTTTATTCCTAATTTTCTGGTTTCATTTTCTAGGGTTAAAAATTAGGGAATTCGGGAATTTAGCTGAGAATCGATGGTCTCTAACGACCAAATTTGTCTAATTTTGTTAACATAGCTAGAGAACTCTTTTTAATATGAAATTTTTATGGAACCTTGTGGACGCATTGAGGTGTCATTGAGAATTTTTATAGTCTCCAATTTGATGGTTTGAATTGCATATTAAATTGCACGACAAATATATGAAATCTGCCATTGTGCTGAAAATAAATTGTTGCTTTGAATTGATGAAATACTGGCATCTTGTACTAGTATGACATGAGCACATAAACCGAATATGAATATCTCATAAGAGTTTAAAAAAATTCCAAGGAAATCTCAGACAAGTATAAGAAACCGAGCTTCATAAAGAGAGGGAACATAAGAAAATAAATCTCACACAAATAGAGGGAAACCAAGAAAACAAGCTTTACATAATAATTAATTGCTTAATGGTAAGCTCATGGATTCACGGGTAGTAGCAGACATGCTACGCCCTTAGAACTATATCAGGTTGTAATCGCGATGGCGTTACATCGTTATGAGGAAAGGGATGTACTGAGAATAGCAAGGCTGTTCTAGATGAGATGAAGTAGACGTACTCCATCTAGTGAACTATATCAGGTTGTAACATGACGGCGTTACATCGTTGACAGTACGATCCAAAGAGAAGTATATCAGAAGAGTCCTATGAGTTCTACCATTAAGTTCAAAATTTTCTAATAAAATTAAGTCATAAGAAATAATGATTCTAACTAATGAAACCATCATATAAATAACTAAAGTACTTTGCTTATCTTGTATTAAGCTGAATATCATTGAGTGGTAGACTAGTATATTTTTGCTACTGGGAATCATTGATTCTCATTCCTATTGTGTGATGCATTTTATATAGATGGCCTCGATCGTGCTCCATCTTGAGATGCCTGAATTGCAGTGGTATTATGACCCGGAGTTACGGTCAGTGTACCTGGTCGCTAAGTCTCGTATCTATGTTTATGTACTATTTGCTCGTCTGTCCGCTACTACTGTTATGAGACTTACATTTGGTTAGATTCCCTCATACCGTTTAACTATCGTAAGCTCTTACATCTGACTTTTTGATGAGCCACTGACCGAGGGAGTTAGGTTATCTGTATGTTGTCAGTTGTATTTTGATAGGCCCTAACCCGGACTAGGTGGTCACTGTGAGGACCAGGGTAGGGTTGTTTATAATATATATGTAATTAGGTATGAATGTATATAGTATGACTATGTGACTTAACTTACGATGGATGTGATATAAGATGTAAATTATCGTGTGACCGACGTCTTAGGATGCTCATTACATTTCTGCTATTCCTATAAGCTGACTATCACATTGTGAGCAAACTTGATATGGGACAAGTTAGTATAGTTTTTAGTGCAAGGCTCATATTTATTACAACTTATACGTGTATATTTCATATAGTTAAGGAATTGCAAATATATAAGTTATGGGTAACGTCTACTTACTGTAATGTTATGACTCAAGTATAGCACTATAGTAGGGAGGGTGTTACACAATGCAAGTTTATTTCTTTATTTTAGTGCTCTAAGCCCAACAACAATTGATTTTAAGACCGAAATAGAAAGGCTTTGAGAATTAATTAGATGATAATGCAAGTCTTGTTTTAATCTTTGAGTCCTTAGGTGATGACTTGAAAATAAAGATGCAGAGCAAGAATATAAACATGATTGCAACCTCAAAATAAATATGCAAGTTCATTTATATCTTATTAGAGCTCATTCAAGACTTTAGAGGAACTTAAAGCTTAACCCAAACTCATCATAACAAGATAAAGTGAGGTCTAGAGTTATTAGAACTGAAGATAACATTTCTAAAGAATTAAAGCACATGTGAGCTACATAACATTTTTATGAAAACTCAAGCTTTAGAGGTTTCATTGTGGTGAACATAAAGTCTCCATCTAGAACTCTCATCATCAAGCTATCATGTTGGACCACCCAAGTTGGTTGGCCGAAATCATGAAGGAAAGAAAAGGAAGGAAACCGAAATCTTGAGAAAAGAAAAAGGAAGGAACCAAAATCATAAGTAAGAAAAGATCTATTTTGAAACTCTAGAGACCATGATCTTGATGATGTATTAACACCAACATCATGAGTCCTCATTATTGAGTTCACTAACTCATTTTAAATCAACATCAAAGTTAAGAATCTCAAGGTTCAAGAAAGAAAGAAACTAAAAACACCTTTTGTTTAAGAACAAAGATCAAGCTTTAGAGGTTGTTCAAGTGATGAATATCATCATGAAACCCTCATCATCAAGCTCTCATTCCTTTGTTTTCAAAGGCTCATGGCCAAAAATGAAGAAGAAAGAGAAGAAGAAAAGAAGTTCCAAAAAGATTCAAGAGAAACCATAAAACACATAACTAGATTAAGAACTTAAATGAAAGAAACACTTGAAAGAAAATCCCTAATAAGTTATTGGAGGTTGAGATGAGTGAAGAGGATGAAAAAGTTGAAGAACTTGGACACTTGAACTTTGAGAGAAAAAGAAAACTTTAGAATACTCTTTGAAGACTTACACTTAGCAAATGAACCCCAAAGTGATGCAAGTTCACCCAAGCATGCTATTTATAGAGAAATGAAACAAAATGAGAGGTGTAAATGGGGAGGAAAGCTTCGGCCATTTACAGCCATGGGGAAGAGAGAATATCTTCTCCAAGGTATGGTTCAAGGCATGGTGGAAAGCATAGCTAGGTATGGGTTCAAGTATAGGTGCAAGTATGGGTCAAGCATGGTTCTTTGAGTGAGAAACAAATCAACATGTGATGCAAATGGGGGAGGAGGTGGCAAAAATACATCAGCCATGGGGGAGGATTTCTTACATTTTAATTGTGGGTTAGAGTTGTGTTTAGGTGTATCTTCGATTAGGATTAAGATTAGGAATTTGTAAGAAAGTGTTTAGGTGAGAAAATGGGTAGTCAAGGTCGTCAAGACATGTTTAAGGAGTGGTATTGCATCATTAGTGAGTTATAAATTCATTTTAGTTCATAAACAACTCTAAACACAATTCCATAATTTAAGGAATTGGAAAGAGAAAATACTATTCAAGATTTCAAGATTGGAATCTTGAGTTTTAAAAAGATATTTAAGTTCAATCTAAGCAATTTTAGGTTCTAATTAATTTTAATAGCTTATTTTGACTCTAGATTAATTATGAAAATTAATTAATCTTCGATTAGAGCCTAATATTGCTTAGATTTGCTTAATTACGTCATTAAACTCAAAAATACTATTCCAGGGGCAAAATCATAATTTTGCACTAAAACTGGCCGGGACCACTGGGACTTAAACAAATACCTCTAAACACTTGAAATTACCTTTTTAATCCTTTGGGAAAAGTTTCAAGCTCAAACGGCACATTTACTCGCGTAAAAACGCTATAGGAGTATTTTGGTCATTTTGACCTGAAACTTCAGAAAATGAGATTTCGTTTCTGTAATCACTCAAGGATCATCCAATCCCCTTCAAACATTGAGTTGACCCCTCGAGGATGGCCAGGATGGCTTTCCTCGAATTCCGGGCAGAAAATTACCTCAGGGGCATTTTGGTCATTTTCCTCTCAGACAGAAAAATCGGGGCGTTACAGTGATTGCATAGAATATGTTTCTATATTTGTTATTTGACTATGGGTTATGTGATTATGGATACAATGTTCTAATGTTTTAAGTGTTCTTTATAATTTGTATTATTTTATGTTTAACAGTTGCTGATTGGCTTGTAAATTGGGACCCGTTTCTAAATTTTTCAGAATTATAGGCATTTTAAACAGGCTTCCAGGTCGGGCCAGGCCAATAAATAGGCTAGGCTTAGGCCTAAAAAATCACCTATAACAGGCCACAGGCCAGGCTTAAGCCCAATGTTTGTAGTGCAGGCCTGGCTT
This sequence comes from Dalbergia cochinchinensis, assembly GCA_031216125.1. Classification (NCBI taxonomy): domain Eukaryota; kingdom Viridiplantae; phylum Streptophyta; class Magnoliopsida; order Fabales; family Fabaceae; genus Dalbergia; species Dalbergia cochinchinensis. The sequence continues at coordinate 17,485,548 of CM062375.1, read as the reverse complement.
GTTAAGAGCAAAGCCTGGCCTAGCCTGGCCTATTCCCATCCCTAATTAGAGATTACAATTGGTTTGCTATATTTATCGAAGTGAAGATTTCTAACTAGAGCTTGAAGTTATGTTTTAATGTAAACTCATGGGACTATTATTATGAAAATGATTTTAATTAGAGATTTATGGATTTCTATGATGATTTCAAGAGTAGAGTATAAGTATATGATAGAGTTTTGAACCTAGAGAAAAGTTTAGCATATATATATATATAGAAGATAAGATATATTTTTATTTAGAGACTAGATAGTAGCTATAGAGAAACAGACAGTGAGTTAATGGTTGGATCTCGATTGTTAACCTTGGTACCAAGTTATCCCAAAAGGACAATCTCATAGAGTAGAGAACGGAACCTAATTAGGTGTCCAATTTAGATCCTAAAGGAATCATAGAGCAGAGAACTCATTATACCACAGTTGACATGCATAACCAGAGAAAATATATATGTACATGTTTAAATGAATAAGAATTGCATGATCAGATATCCCTGTTTCTTTAGTAGAGTACCCTTAATTATGTTTTGCTAGAGATTTTCCGTGTTACGACCACTATGCTATAAATATGTAAAGGTTTTTAGAGTTATTGTATTAACCTATTTTGATTATTATACAATTATTTGTTCTTTTGGTTGTCCCATGAGAGGGTTATGGGTGAGAGCTTGCTCACTGAGTTTTAGATGAAATTCAACCCTCTCCTTTCTTCCATTATAGGTACAGCAGTTATTACAACTCTTCTCTTCCTCCTCTTCCCCCCAGTAAAGACATTCTAGTTGGTGAGCTTCACTTTAGAGTGAATTACTCTTTTTGCATTTTTTATAGTGATAAAGTGCTCTAGTGTACATTGTAGGCAGGGTCCCAAACCATAGATGTATTCTTTTGCATTTTGACACCATAAGTTAGAGTATTGATATTTTTACATGATTATAGTTTTTATGGTTTATGTTGTAAAGAAAGCAACTCATATATATATATATATAATGATCACAAATTCTAGAGTTTGATTATGAAATGATTTATGACTTAAGAGATTACTGATGATGATTATGTTTTCAAAGAACTAAAGATTTATCACAGACGAATTTACGTTATAATAAATGGATTTTATTATCAAATTATGCATATAGAGAGACTTATAGGTCACAAGGCTTATGTGGGAATGGGATTTCTCATGTGTTGGTCATGCTCCTAAATTGGGTTGTGACACAATGCTTATTCATTTTAAGCCATTAGAATATAAAGTGATAACTTGAAAATATAAATATGCAATGCTTGTTCATTTTAAGCCATTAGAAATATAAAGAAATGACTTGAAATATAAATATGCAATGCTTGTTCATTTTAAGCCATTAAAACATGACTTTAAAGTCTTAGGAACCAAATACATCAAAAAGTGTGGAACTTTAACCCTTTCAATCTTAACAAAATAAAGTATTTTGTCACAAAAATGTACAATGCATGAACTTTAGCCCTTAGAAGTATGATAAAGCTTTACAGTCTCTCTTTTGGTGGTTCCAAGAATCTTGTTCTCTTAGACTCATCAACAAGCTCATATATGTAGTAAAATAAATAAAAGAGGAAAATATGCATTCTTTCTGTCTCCCCCCTCCCCCTCTCTCTCTCTCTCTCTGTCTCTGTTTTTTTTTTTTTTGGAACAAAAGGATCAAGCTTTAAGCTCTAGCATCATAAGCATGATGGTTTTACAACCATCATCAAGAACTAGCATTATTAAACCATAGCTTTGATCTATAAGAAAAACCAAAAGAAAAGAGAGGAAACAAAAGGAAGACATAAAATATTCCCTACCAAATGATGCTTCTTGCTTGGAAGTTGAAAACACTTGTTCTTTGTAAAGAAAAGAGAAGAAAAATCTTCTCTTGGAGGAATGGATGATTTCGGCCAAGAGAGGAGGAGAAAGAATGAGAGATTTTTGTGGTGGTTTTGTTGGTAGATGTCAAAGCTTAAGTGTTTATGGAGAAGTTCATGGTGGAAGTGTTTTTGTTTGAAGCTTGAAGCTTGAGTTTTTAAGTAAGAATAGATTTTTTGGTGGAGGAGAAAAAGAGTGTTTAAAGTGGAGAGAATAAGGGAGTTTTTGCATAGACTTGGTGCTCAAGTTATGACAAAAAATAGTGATTGAAAAGAAGAGAGTGTCAATGAGTGTTTGACTGTGTATGCATATTAAAAAAAATCAAAATGAAAGAGTTTGAGGGAGAGGGTTGTTGTGGCATTAAGGGGTTAGGTGGGAGATATTTTGTGTGTTTTGCATGTGTGGAAATTAGGATTAGGTTTGGGTTTAATTAAGAGAATTGTTAGAAAATGATAATTAGGTGTTTAGGGCACTTTAAGCTTAGGTTAGGGGTTTTCATGCATATTTAATTAGAATAAACTTAATTAATTCAAATGTCAAATACAAGCATGGTTCCTAATCTCAAGGGAAAGCAAGAGTGATAAAATAGTTTTTATCCCTTACTTTTAACTTTGTCTCATAAAACACTTTTTGTCTCTTTCTCACTAATATTTAATTAAGAATGAGATTAAGCTTTTCTAATCAATCTTGGACCTCAATAAATCCAAAATAATTATTTTAACTCAAACTTAATTAATAAAAATAATTAATCTTTAATTTGAGTATAATATTTCCTATTGCTTTTAATTACTTTAATTAAGCTTAATTAGCACTAATTAGGAAAAAATGATAATTTTATATAAAATCTCATTGGGACTCATCCAAAGATCATATATCCCCTCAAATTAGCATATCCAACTCCCAAGTGTTGACTGACATTACTTAATTCCTTGTTAAATTACCTTAGGAGTATTTTAGTAATTTTATGCAAGAAAAAAATCGAGAATTGCGATTTTTACACCGATTGCTATCCAAATCACATACACTCCCCTTCAACAATAAATTAACCCTTTAAGGATAACCAAGATTGGCCATCATAGATTTTCACGCAAAATAACCTTAAGGGCATTTTGGTAATTTTATGCAGTAGAGAAAATCAGGGCGTTACATCTTTCATATATATAACTTAATAATTTCTTTTAATATAGGTATACATAATGAAATAATACATAATATATAACATACATATTAGTCATTGACAAATACAGTGAGGATAAATAGGGTGTTAAAATAGTGAGGATCACCTCTCTCTATTGAGAATTATTTCCAAATCAGTGGAGTCTGTCACTAACATCTTTAACATTTCATATTACATTAATATTTTATCAATGAGGACCATATTCAATATCTTTTCATATTATATTAATATTTTACTAGTGGGGACCATGTTTAATATCTTCTCATATCACATTAACACTTTATCAGTGAGGACTATGTTTAACACCTTTAACATTTTATATCACATTAATACTTTATCATTGGAGACCATGTTCAACGTCTTTCATGCATAGAACTGAATACTTTCTTTTAACATAACATAATGAAATAATGCAAAATACATAACATACATATCAACAGTTGACCTACAGCATAGGCATATTTTTTATTATTGCCACATTTGGCATGCATATCATCGCTAACTTAATAGTTCATGTACATTATCATAGAATAACAATTAACTTTACACTATATACCAAAGAGAACTATAGAAAGGTTTGTCCTAAGAATGTTTAAAATTTGAAATGAATTGATAAACTCTCAAAAGAATATAAGGCAATTAAAATAAACATAATCATATCTTAAATTAATGTAAATAAATGGAATAAATCACTAAAATCATTATACGAAAACTTAAATAAAATTTTATCCTAATAAAGCTACGGAGTGATATGTTGTTCCAACACTATTATATATGTAGGAAAAATGCACGAACTTTCACTGTCTTGTTAGGATGTTAATAAATAAATAAAAGTTTTCACATAAAATAGTTGCTTCACCTGTATCTAAAACCACATAAGAAAAATGTAACAAAACAATGGCTATTAAAGATCTATCACAAACGTGCATTACGATTTAAAGAAGTTTTCAAAACAAACTAATTAGTGGATGAGTTATAAATGAATAGATAAATAGGAAAAGAAAAAAACTGCCTCACAGTACACGATACATTGCAAAACATCGAAAACTAATAAGGTTAGATCTACAAAACTATTCTACAACTTATCAAAATTTCCAAGAAAATTAATGCAAGTAAAATTGACAATCAACATATATAGCTAGTAAATAAATATCTCGTATAAGCAGATAGAGTACTGACGATAAAATAAACCAAATAAAAAAGAGATGATGAAACTGTAACACAGTCGTCTTTGACCATTTACTCTAGTAATATTCGTTTTTGGCTAAAGTCTCAAATTCTAAGATTCCAAAAAATGATAAATCAAAAAGTTTGGCACAAAACCCTTACCTCACTAGAGATTAATGGAGGTTAGGGACTTCTATGGCTCAAAGAAGTGGATTTAAGCAAAAATCTTCTCCCTTTATCCATACATAATTGCAATAGTCAAAATAAAATGTGCTAACTTTTTCTCATGTAATGGATGCAATTAGTGTTAGAATGTGTCTCTCTCTCTCTCTCTTTTGTAAATAGAATTTATTTGGATGAAGAAAATAACTGACTAAGTTTAAATTTAAATATATTATTTATTTTTATCTTTATCTTATTGTTATTCTTATTTTTATTTCTATTACTACTATTAATTATTATGTATTATCTTTTTTATTTACCAATGTATCTACCATCAAATGCAATAAATAATCCTTTTGTGTGTTGTAGGTTCATTTAAGGAGGTAGACGCGACGCTGACCATGGATTTTAAAGCTGCTCCATTTCTAAGGTGAGAATTAAACCCTCAACACTTGGTTAAGGAAGGAGATAACTCTTACCATTTCACTTTGGCCGCCAGGGTTTGCATTACTTATACATAACTATTAATGTGTATATATAATTTGTTTTATTATTATTATTATTATTATTATTATAATATATACGTTTACATTATATTATAATTTATTTAATATAATATAACAACTATTATATATATATATGTACACATTATATTACATTATTATAATATATAAAATAGCTATTAAGTTTTTTACTTCTTACTAATCCATGTGTATTATATTTTAAATATACATATATAGATCAATTCAAGTTTTGGATTTCTTATTTGTTTGTTACAAAAAAAAAGTAGAGATTTGGAGAGAGATTATTATTTAAAATTTGAAACTAATATATCAATATTTTAATTGCACAATCTTTTTAATTTAAATATTTGTTGGTTGTAAGGTACTATTGATCTTGTATAATCTTATTTTTGGATTGAGTTGACTTTTCTATAATTAACTAAGATTTTATTCATTTATCAATTAATTACTATAATAGCTCAAAAAAATGAGATAATTAATATAAGGGAAAATTGGGATGTCACAATTTCCATTTGTGATTAAGAGGACAAGGATTTTCAATTAATTTGAAATGTGTAACAGAGAAGGGGATATGACCAAAGGAAGTGTAGTGGTTGTCAAAGGTAAGGAAAGTGGAGGATTTGTCTCTTCTAAAGTGAAGAGGTTACTAAAGTACAAAAGTGAGTAATTAATCACCTTTGAATCATTTAGTAAAATCAACACATGTTACACATATGATGGAGTTATTGATCAAATGATGATTAACCCTTTACTTTGTCCTTTACTAATTTTTTCACTTTAGAGGAATCAAATTTAAGATGAAGAGAGATAGATGATGACAAACAATGATAATGATACTTTCCTTTTCATTTTTTTCTAGGTATCCTATTTAAATCAAGAGAAATGATATTTGAACACACGGATTCGATGTACACGAGCGACACATACGTATAGAAGAGGAGCTGCTTAATATGCCCATAGACTATGAAGGCATATGATGGGTGTATGCATTTAAAAAATCAATAAAAATCATAAAAATACAAAAATTAAAACTTGTGAACTTCCCCCCTCATCCCAAGCTTCTAGACTTTCTCTCTCTTACATAACTCTTTTCTCATCCAAATCTCTTCTTCCCTTACACTCTGATACTCAACCCCATCACTCCTACTCCATTTAAAAATCACAAACAACAAGCCCATGTCACTTCCTTCCCACTCCTAACTCTATCTACTTTTGAACTTATTGGCGATGGGGAGTTGTTCTTACTTCCTACCATGAACAACTTCAAGCGGGAACCCATGGTTGGTTCTTCAATGGTAGTAGTAGCATGACCTCTCTCTTCCAACACATTGAAAGTGCCGCTAGGCACTTCGTGTTTGCCGTAGAAGGAAATACTATAAAGGAAGGTGAACACTTTTCTTTTTTTTTGTGAAGAAAAATTTTTTTTTTCCTTTTTTCTTTGTTTTCTAATGAAGTTGAATATTTTGAGGCCACGAATCTTTGCTTTAGGAAGTCCTTATTTGTTAGTAGCTATTGAGCCATCTTCCAGTTAGCGAAATCCCCAGGTAAGCTCAAGCTTCTATTTGGGTATTTGAAAAAAAAATGAACTCTATGATCCATTATATTACCTTAGTAGTTAAAAAAAGAAAAATGTTATTTCTACTTACCATGCATGAGACATTGTGCCGACTCACATCCCATCAACCATTGAATTGAATGTGAACTGGTATGGTATCGGTGTCCCATGTATAGTGAGTATAAATAACATAACTCTTAAAAAAATGAAACTTTATTGTTGAAGCCTAAAGGCTCTATTTTTCAGAGAAATTGTTATATATAAAATAAGATATTATGTGGAAATTTTGTATTTTGTCATTCTAGCTTCATATTTTTCTTTGAAACTCCAAACTATTTTGTTGAAACTCTAGAAACTTGTACATAGAGATATGACAAGCATTTTAGAATACTCATTGACTTTCTTACATTTATTCACAAACATAGAGACACCCATATCATTATGACAAGCTTACCATTATAGGTTTATGGCATATAACTAGTATGTATTATCTAATTATTTCAAGATAAACTTGCTCCAATGTGACCACTAAAATAAGGAAAGAAATTAAAGGATGCACAAGGAGATGTATTTCATGATTTAGGTTGGTCTTACTTATATGTTGCTTGAGAATATTTTGTAGTGGGATAACAATTGAGCCATGATTTTTTGAAGTTCTTTGAATATTTTGATTTCTGTCTTTTAGAGTTGGTGGAACATACTTGTGGCATGATAACTCTACAAATAGGGGATTATGTTTCAAATGTATCACCAGCAATTTATACTTCTATCGTTAGAGAACTACTTGATGTTTGTATTAGTATTTGTCCTTTTTTCTTGCAATGATTCCGTCATGGGTAAGGTCTTTTTCTACTCTTTGGATGGGTTTTTGCTATCTAATTTGACTTTCACCATTTACTTGTTAAGTACACTTTTATTATTTACTAGCTCCCCTTTCGTAACGTATGCAGTGAGTGACATTTACAAAATGTCTCCAAAAAATAGTTTTGAAACATATATACTAATAGCATGAAGTCTTTGACAAACCTGAAGACTAATGATGATTGCAAATGAGTGCTTCCAAAACTAATCACCAAGGTAAATTAATATGTCATGTCTAGACAACATTAGAAGTAGTGACTAGATAAAGAAGAGTTATGTGGATAGTCATGCATGTATAAAGAAATAAAACATAACATATAATTAAGAATGATGCGTCAATTATGGATGAAAGTTTTCCTTGCTCATAGAGGGCAATATTAGTTGGTGCTACTCAAGTTTTTGATTTTACATTTTCGATTCTGCCTTATTTTCGAGGGCTTTATTTTGTTTGTGTTCACTTGGACATTTTTGGTTTTTTCTTACCTCCTTTTGGGTTAAGTTTATCTTTTTCTTAATTATCATTAAAAAAAAGAGTATAGAAGGCTGAGAACAAGTGCTATTGTTATTTTGTGTTGATTGTTGTTTTTATGAGCTATTGGTTATGGTGTTATTCTGCTGGTTCTGTTGGTTGTAGAGTTGTTGTCTGATGTAATTGGTGCTATGAATGGGTGTAGAATAATGACATATAGGGGCATGAATCTGTCATCACTCTTGGAGTTCTAGCTTTGTGGAGTTAGTCTTCCTGTGCTCAGTTATCATGTTATTATATTATTGGCTCTCAGATCTTGGAATTGGAGTTCTTGTGCTTGTTATCTATTTTGCTTATATGAGGAGTCATTTACTACTAAGTTTTATTGGATGCCTCGACTTGGTTTTATGTATTGGTGCTTTCTTTTAATATGTGGAGGTTAATAGCCTTAGATGTTGATGCTTATGTTGGAATATTTTAGTTGTGTACCTTATTACTCGAGCTCTTGTTTTGCTTCCCTTAGGGGTTAAGCCTTTTTCTGTAAATTATCAAAATCAATATATATATATGGGAATGACCTTTCTACTTTTCTAATCCAATGTATATATATAGGAGACTTCAGCTTGGATCAACTGTGCTAATAAATATATAGTCATCTTTGTTCATAGATTTTGTCTTCCTCATATTATCATTATGTGCCATATTATCTATTGTTGTTTTAAAATCTTTTCAGATTCAACTAGTGCATGCTCAATTCAAAAAAGCCAAAGCTCCTACAAGTAATTTCAACTGAACTTAGATATGGTGGTAGCATAGAAAGAAAAAGACCCTTATTTTATTGTACTCAAGACTTTGGAGAAGTTTATTTGAGGACTATAAATGACCTAGAGAAAGAACGAGACAAAAGTGGTGGGGAACTAAGTGGTTGAAGGGGATAAGAATATGCAAAATTCTTAGCCTCAATGTAATTTTATTATATTATTCATATATGTTTAGAGAATTATGTATTATAAGTCTTGCCCAAATGAGTAGTCTAGGATAATAGTATATTATGCCTGTGTTCAATTTTTCATCTTTTGTGTACTAAAAATCCTATTGCCTTGTTGATAGAGTCAAATTAAGTTAAGCATGCAAATAGTGCAAGAGCTTTGAATGAAGTTTGGTTGTAATTTGTTTGTAAAGAGAAATGTTATAAATTATCTATAAATGATTTTATGTGAGGAATTGAAGAATGAAATATTTGCTTTAGTTTCAGCTATAGATTTTCATAGCAAAGATTTACAAAATTGAAAATTAAGCTAGATAGTATTAACCAAAAGTTACCCGAAGTTCAACACTAAAGAGCAAAGGGTTTAAATGGACTCTATTCGAATGAATCATCTGTTATTTATGTGACATAGTTGAGTTAAGGGAAAAGATTGATTGATAATTGAATTCTTATGTGCATTTTTTTTTTATAAATATAATAAGAGGAATTCATATTACTTTTGCTTTGACTAAATTTTGTTTTCCTCTATTTTGATCGAGGCTCAATTTCTTGATCCATAGAGTTCATGAGTCATATAAACTAGCTTCGTTTTCTAACTCAATTTCTCAAAAAATTCCAATCTCCTTTAACATAAACAAAAATTGATAAGATACTAACGCTTTTGAAAGAACACCAACAAATTAAAAGGGAATCACCAATATGAATGATCACTTTGATCTTGGAGCACGAATCAGATGTCGTGTTGAGGCTCAATTTATCAATTCATAAAGTCCACGAGTTATCTAGACTGGTTCTCTACCCTAATTTCTCATAAAATTCCTATTACTTTTACTATAAACAAAATCTATTAAGGTGCCAACTTTTTTAAAAGATCACTAACAAATTAATAGGAAATCACCAACAAATTAAAAGCACTTGCCGACATATTTTAGAAAAAATTTTGAATCACTTTAATCTTGAAGCACAAATTGAATGTCATGTTGAGTCTCAATTTATCAATCCAGAGATGTTGGTAGAAAAGATATTGGTAACTTAATTTAAAATGTTGGAAATTTTAGTTTGAAATCTTGATAATTTTTTTTTCTAAAAAGCTAGTATCTTTGTAGTTTGTTTATATTCCAAGAAAATGAAAATTTTATAAAAGATTGAGTTGGAGAACAAGTTTATAGAACTTTTCCACTCTATGAATTAGTGAATTGACCCTTCAGAAGACATCCAATTTATGCTTCAAGACCATAGTGATTTGAATTTTCTTATCAATACATGTTGGTAAGCACTTCCAACATGTTGGTAATTCCTTATCAATTTGTTGGTGGTCTTTCAAGAAATTGGTATCTTATCATGTTTTGTTTATATCAAAGGATATTTGAATTTTACGAGAAATTGAGTTAGGGAATTAGTCTAGATGATTCATGGACTCTATGGTTTGACCAATATTCTATCACTTAGATCATAAGGTATAATCATGCACCAACATCTTATCACGTTGGTAACTTTGCTGGTAATTCGTTATCAATTTGTTGGTAACTATGCATAAAAGCCAATAGTTTATTAGTCTTTGTTTATATTAAAGAAGGTAGAAATTTTGTGAGAAATTGAGTTAGAGAACTAGTCTAAAGAACTTATGAACTCTAGAGGTTATTGAATCTAGTCTCAAAACGACATCCAATTTGTACTTCAACACCAAAGTGATTCAATGTTTTTTTTTCCTGATACACGTTTGTAAGTGCCTCCAATATGTTGGTGATTCCTTATTAATTTATTGGTGATCTTTAAAAAAAAATAATATCTTATCAGTTTTTGCTATCCTTTCTAGTAGCATAAGTATGAATGAAAAGACTCCACTGATACTTGATAACTTAAATATACTTACTATCCTTTATAGAAAAAAAAACTAAAAATACAAAATAATCAACAAAACTCAACAAGAACCTGATAGCAATTAATCCCAAGAGTAGGCCTTACAGTAGCATATATAAGCAATTATTTAACCAATGATAAAATTAGAGAGAATGGCTTCAACTGGTAATTGAGTTGCCATTGATGTTTTCTTCTCATAACTGATTTTCTTTATTTTAAGATTCTAGCAAAAATTCTCAGTTGAATAAACATATCATGCAAATAGAGTTGAATAAAAACATATCAACGACATCCATGGATTCATTACCAAACAACTTGAAAATTATTCCACTGGAAAGCTCATAAATTCACATAAACCCCTTATAGATATTACTTTGATTTTTCAAATAATATGGTAATAGAGAAGCTAGTGATATATTACTTTGATTTTTCATATACACAACACTTAAACCAAGTTATCTTTGGTCTCTTTGATAAAATCAAAATCTTAAGCACAATGACATAGAGGAACTTCTTCATTCTCTACAAACCCAACATGCTCTTGTACACAGATCTAACAAGTATACTGTAACACTCTAAAAATTGTCTAAAAATTAATTTGAGCTTTATTATTCATAATTTCAAAAATTTGATAGTTTGAACAATAATGAGGATGATCCAACGGATTTGTTAAAAAAAAAAAATCATGAATAGTATTTTGTGGGCTCCGCAGGCCCATCAGGACAGCCGAAACCCTAGAATTGGGACCCAGAGATGCCCAAAATTGAGAAATTATATGATTATGGTTAGAAATAGGTAGAAATAAAGATTTTATACCCGAAAATATTTTTCGGGCAATATTTGATTACCCGGGTACGGTGTTTTACCCGTTCGGTGAAATTTCGGTGTGCGATTTCTAACACCGAAAGATAGGTTTATCTTTGTAAAAGGATAATGTTTATCCTTTGGAACCAAGTGTAAGGCTAGGATTTAATCTTGAATTACAAGATCATATCCTAGCCATTAATCTTATTTTCTTGGTCAAAGAATGTAGACTTTATATTAAACAATTGTTATAACCTAATTTAATATCATTAAAAGCTATGAAAACTTACCTTTGAAGACACACTTCCTCGGCCATCAAAGGGAGAGCATCAGAAACCTCCATTTTCCATTTCTCATGAGCTCCAAATTGCTTTCCAATCCCAAAAACACTAGCCTAGAGTTGATAAAACACTAAACTTCCTTCACTAAACTTGTTCTACACATCAATATCTACCATTCTAACCGATTGAAATTTCAATTCCTCACTTTGATATCTCATACTCCTCTGCCTAAGGAAGGGTTTGGTGTGGGTTTAGGAGCTTTGAAGTGGAAGGAATCAATCTTGGAGCACCTTGGAGCCAAGGATCCAAAAGACACCAAAAGTAGGGCTTTATTTGTTTCTCTTTTCTTTCAAAATTTGATTTTAATTTCTCTGATTGGTTTGGCTGGAAATTCTGGATGTATTGATTGATGATAGATAGATATTGATGTGTTTAATTTGGTGGAGTGTTTGGATGATGTTAGAAATCATTTTTATTAAAAGAGATTTTGAACCATGTTGCTGGAATTTCAGTTTTTGTACAGGCAGTATTTGTTCACGAATTTTCTGGGCTTGTTGTGGACATTTTCGTGAGCTGAAAAAATTATATGTTGGAGTTAACATCCTTTGTTAGTCCCACGAATTTTCTTGGGTTTTTATTTTGAGTTAAACTACCTTAGAAAAATCAATAACCGAAATTAAGCATATGCTGCCTAAAGTTTTGGAACAAAAGCTGTAAACTTTGCTAATTTTGTTACCATACCAAATGATGGAATTATCCCTTGAAACTTTTACAGAGTATTAGAGACATATTTAGGTTTTACCAGGATTTCTATTTCGAATTTTCTGGGTTCTTTTGCTAGGGTCAAAAATTATGAATTTTGGTTCTTGAGCTGAGGTTGGATGGTTTCTGACCACTAAACTTTTAGAATTTTGTTAATATAATTAGAGAACTCTAATTACCCTGAAATTTTTACAGGACCTTGGTGACACATTGAGGTGTCATTGATCATTTTTATAGTCTCTAAAATGATTGTTTTGTGTGCAAATAAATTCGTGCCACAGTAGTGTGAAATCTGCCATTGTGCTGAAAATAACTTGATGTTTTTGATTGATTAAATGATGGCATTTTGTACTAGTATGACATGAGTACCTGAATATGAGTATGAGTAATTGAGCATGTGAACTTATTGATGAGGTTAGGTACACATAGATATGAATGATTATTACAGTTGTTTATATGCGAAAGAAAAGCATAAGATTATGTTTCTTGGACTGGAGAAAGTAAACCTAACTACCAAGAAAAGCATAAGATTTGTAATCCTTGGGCTGGAGAAAGTAAATCCAGTCTGTCAGGGAAAGTAAACCTGACTACCCTTGAATTGAGTCGGGGAAAGTAAACCTGGCTAGGAATAGGTCTGTGTGAGAATTGGAGAAAGTAAATCCAATGATCATGTATAGGAATGAGCTTCGATCTGAAAAGCGATCTATTACCCATTATTACCACACTGGGACAGCGATCACATGCGCCAGATGTGACAAGATTAGTCAAGGGCCAAGGCAAGTTCAAGAAGTAAATTTTCTAAGGAATCTTTTGTCTTATATGCCGAGTGAAGAAGTTTAGTATTGATATTGAGACCAATATATTTAAGTGGAAAGTTAGTAGTTTATGATGTTGAGTAGTATGGTATATGTACATTAAGTGATTGAATGTTAAAAGAAACCCACTTCGGAAAGGTGATTTTATAACTTTAAAATGAACCTTGGATATATATATATATATATATATATATATATATATATTGCATGCCCACTTTTTCTTAATAAACCGAAGGGGATGGGGCGATGACGATGACATTATGATTGTGTATTTGGGGGAGTTACCCTACTGAGAATTGTATAATTCTCACCCCTATGTTTTTTGTGTTCCCGTATCGTCTCTAGGTTGACGCAGAAAATCGAGAAACTGCTATACAATAGAACTCGGAAGTACAATAGGGTAGTAGTTAATACTTTTGTTATGTTGTATTTAGTGGAATGGATATGTATGTAAATAGGTTAGAGGACGAGGTGTGTTAAGGCTCATCAAAGAGCTTTCTTAATGTACTGAACTTTGTATTAAATGAATATTTTGGTTTTATTGCTATATATTTCAGTAGAATTATAACCAAGTTATCTCGCGAATCAATCCAAATGGCTATAGATATTTAAGAAAGGTCCGCTAATTTATAAGTAACAACTCTTGAGTATGATGTCATGACTTAAGGATGATACTATACTAGGGAGGATGTTACATATACAATCCATCACTAATTGCAAAAGCAATGGAGCACACCCCAACACCATTAGTGAAAGGCTTTTGGAAGGAAATAAGTAGAATCTCAGTAGGCAGGGACATCACAAAAATGCGCCACAGTATGAAATGAACCAAAAAAGTGAGTCATTTTCTGATTGCCTCTAGCCAAGTAAATGTAAGAATAATGCTCATGAAAGATGTAGTCTCCACTTGAGGCAAGAAATATTTCAACATGTTCTTCTTTTTCTTTTTCAAGGAATCAAATGCTTGAATGTGCCCTTGAATCCCTTTGAACACAAGAAAGCACACAAGCACAATGGATTCTCTTTCCTTTTCTAGGCAGCCCTTGAATCCCTATTGATTGTTTTTCATTTTGCTTTGCGGCATACCCATTTTGAATTTGTGGTAGGAGAGTGCTTTTCCAAACCTTAAGTCATGAAGGTTTGTTGACTAGCGGCAGAGGATAAGGCGCAGTCGTGGAGGCGATGGATGTCACGAACTTGTGATGGCTGCGTTGTGAAATACTAGTGGCTGCATTGTCGACTCTCGCTGCTTCCGTCGCAGAGACCCACTACCTCAATGGCGGATTATGATAGCTTGTGTGGACAGTGGCTTCGACCGTGCGATGGATGGAGAAGTGAGACTGAGAGTTGATGGGAAATATGGTGGCTTCTGAATTTTTCTCTTTATTTTGCCTTCGCGCCTTCGCGATTGGTGGTCCATTATTTCTTATCTTTTTTCTTGAATTATTCTTTTACAACCTAGTCCACACTATGCTTCCATGTAGTGTATGTATAATAAAGCTTCCTTCATCAGCGTTGCACAGTACCATATGCGTCGCTTTTGTGCGTCAACATAACATTTCTCTTTCCCTAAATCAAAAGTCATCGCATGATTGACAAATTTTAATATATTTTTTTGACTTTCACTTTTTAGGTGGTACATAAGCTGGTGTGGAATGGCACGTAGAAGCTTCATGGATGAAGCTATTTTAGAAGCTTCATAGGAGAAACCACCTAAAATTTTTTACATGACTTAGGAGAAACCACCTAAAATTTTTTACATGACTTACGTATAATTTTTCTTAGTTAAAATAAAAATAAATTGGAAAATATTGCAAAACAGATGATATAATCTTACTTTAACTGATTTCACCATACTAAAAAAGCATATGTAAAAGTCATACATAAATAGGGGTAATTACAACTACCTCTCTCGAGGTTGTTTGATATTACACTTACCTTCTTCTAATTTTTAATATCTACATTTACCTCCTTTATTTCTAAATAACTTTTTAAAATTTCAATATTACCCTTTATTAAAAAAAATGTCATCACCACCACATTAAGCCCATCACCATTGCTTACAAACCCTTCCATTGATATCACTATCACCTCGTCTTGAATCAAACACCACAATCCTTTAATTCACAAACCGGGCAATAACAGAATAAATCAGAAGCAGCAACAGTAGCATAGGTATTTTTTTAACAGTATTAAAAATTAAAAAAATGAAAGTGGGGGGGGGAGGGGGGCGCGGGTCCTCCTCCATGCCGCCGCCACCGGCGACCTCCCCTTCCTCTCTTCCACCATCATC
This sequence comes from Dalbergia cochinchinensis, assembly GCA_031216125.1. Lineage (NCBI taxonomy): Eukaryota > Viridiplantae > Streptophyta > Magnoliopsida > Fabales > Fabaceae > Dalbergia > Dalbergia cochinchinensis. The sequence goes on along the minus strand of CM062375.1, from coordinate 17,469,925 downwards.
ATCCCCTCAATTCCGAATCACCATCATCACCTCCCCATCACTGCCGCATCACTCCCTTTTAGATTCATCATCTTCACCGCCAACCTCCACCCTCCTCAGTTGCGAGCCGCCATGAACTACGCGCCCTCACCCGCAAAGCACTGGCTTTGGATCCGCCCCTTCACAGTCACTGCCTCCCTTCCCTCATTGCCGCGACTTCCTCCCTGGGATCACCACCATCATCGCGAACCACCATCCCTTCTCCCTTTCCTCCGCCGTCCGCTGCCTTGCATGCACCTACAAACCACCTCCGCCTTTCGTCGCAGCCGCGAGCTCCCTTCTTCCCCTTGCCGTTGCGCGCCTTTGCTGTCTCTGCGGAGCTCGCCGGTGTGCGATCGTGATTCGCGAAGTTCGCCTAGTCCAAATCACAACACCGCCACCAATCGATCCTCCTCCCTTTGTCCAAATTGCGATCTGCCTCGGTGCACAGCTGCACAACCCATCGTTCGTCGTGGCCTCAGCTCTCTCTGCCGTCCCCGCGAGCCACCGACGTGTCACCACAACCTCACCCCAAACCAGATCACGATCCTGCCTTCTGCCTCGCAACACCATAGCTCCACCTCTCGCTGGTTTGATCTCGCCACAGCAACCCTTCTTCATCCTGTCAGCTTCTCCTATCGCTGCTCTCCTTTTTCTCAATGTGTGCATGTGTTTGTGTTGGTCTCTATGTGTGTGGGTGTGTCGATGGTGAAGGGCTAATTTGGGGAGTGAAAATTAGAGGAAGAGAATGTTAATTATATGGGTAAAATAGACTTTTTACAATTATTTAAGGGAGGTGTGTGTAATATTAAAAATTATAGGGGGTAAGTGTAATATCAAAGAATCTTAGAGGAGGTACATGTAATTACCCCTAATTCATATTTTTCATAAAAATAAAAACTAAAAATTATGAGCACACGACAGAGTCGTGAAGCCGCTAGTTATTAATAGAGCAAATGAGATGGGTGCAATTTTTGGAACGCATGGATTGTCCTATTTATTTTAGAATTTAATTGAAACATGAGGAGAAAATTTTTTTGGCACATTTATTTAATTATATAATGGCACATCAATAAATATGAATATTTTTTATCTTACTACTTGAAAAGTTATGCAAAATAAGAGATTTGATTAGAGAACAGTACAAAATTTTTTTACACTATCAGTATACAAAATTAAACTCTATATTATTTTGGTACCCTGAGAGTATTGGTTTTCTTTTGAATCCAATGATTATGGTTTAAGGTTTTTCCTTTGGTACCACAAGCATATTGGTACCCTTTTAAATCTAAGGGTTGTAATTTAATCATGAGCATTTAAAATAGTAATTGATTTAGTTAGTGGGACACGTGGCAAACTTTCAGCCACAAGTTATCTAAAAGGTACTGATACCCATGAATTTTATAGGGTACCGGAGTAATCCCTATGGTTTAATCATGAATATTTAAAATATTAATAAATGGATTTAACTGGAATACACTGACAGTGTAAAGAAGTCTTACACATTCATCCAATCATTTAATGACACATCCGCAAATATGATTACTTTCAATCCCCACTATTTGAAAAGTCATATAAAAGAAGAGATGTGATTGTATAACAGTGTAAAACTCTTTTACACTATCAGTGCGTCAAAATTAAACCCTCAATAAATTTAGTTAGTGAAATATTGATATTTTTAATCATAATTTATTTAGAAGATATCAATACTTATAAATTTTATAAGATACCGAAAAATTTTTTGTTTTATTATTTTTAAATCTGAGACGACATTTTACTGGTAAATATTGAGACCGTCTTGTTAACGACATCGTTTGTAACCTGTCGGTCTCTGTTCCGATAAAACCCCAAATTGATGCACAAAATCGACGCACTATACCAAGATAGAGTTATAGGGTGATGAGGCCAATGCAAATGGATTTGTTCGGAGAGATGGAAGAGCAGGTGTCGACGATGGTGATGGACGTGGATGACGTCGACTCTCTCGAGATCTTCCCTGAGGGAGCCATCTCCGCAGACAACAAGCTCGCCGACGCCGATTTCTTCAACACCTTCCAAGACGATTTCGATGATTCTGACATCAACTAATCCCACTTCATATTCATCATCTTCGTCATCGTCTTTGTAGTTCCTGATTAGGGTATCGCTGTGTTGTAGTCCCTGAACAACACCTTCCAAGAAAACGTTGTACTTTGGTTCTGCGATTTCTTTGTTAATATAGTGGCTGTTCTGTGATAAATCGCTTTCTTTTTTGTTGTGTTTGAATTTGGTGATTTTGTGGTTTGAATTTCCCGTCTATGTAGTTCTGTTTTGGTTTGTTTTTTTTTTTTTTTTTTTGTGCGTGTTTGTGATTGATTTATAGCCGCGATTATTGGTGATTTACTATCTTTATTTTATTTTATTTTATTTTATTTTATTTTTGGATTGAATATAAATGTATTTTGTTGTTAGTCGTCCTTTTTCTTTTTTCTTTTTCTCGGTTGAATTGTTTGTAGTTCTTTTAACTTTGATGTGTGTAGTTTCTTTTATTGTTAGTATTATCAGTTGTATATACAAGGGTTTCTTCCGTCTTAATGGGTTTTGTATGTAATGCTTACTGTAGATGTGTGTTTGAGTGAAAGCACTGTTGTGGATGGTGGCATGTGATTGATGTGTTGAAGGAATTTTCTTGTATGGCAAGGTTTGCTTTTTGCTGTAATTTGTAGCTATAGATTGTTTATGGATAAGGAAACCGGATGGAAATTGTTTTGTTTTTATTTTTATTTTATTTTAATTAATCTAGTTTCTTGAAGGAAGCCTATTTAGCTGCAAGCTTGGTCATACCTTTCATGCTTTTGATGTTTGCATATGGTGATTGTTCCTATGCATATCTTGAATAGTTTTATGCTTGCAGTGTTAATTTTTAACTGGTGTTGCTAATACAGCCGTGTAAAAGGGTTTTGCATCATCATATAGTTCTTGTAGTTTGGTAACAGTTAATGAGCATTCACTTCGTTGTTGTCGGGGTGAAGAAGTCAGGATCATAGTTTAGCTATTATGGTGAATGATGAATGCTTGTTAGTTTTAAGTTTTTTAGCTTAATTACAACGCTTGTTTAGGACTATCTAGCAAATGGGATGCATGTTTCTTTTTTAATGTATTAAGAAGGCCTTCTCTACCATTTGGAATGTCACGATTACTAACCGAATTGGGCATGCCATTCCTCATGGAACTTTTGTTTACTTACAATCTTAGACAGGCGACTTCTTTTGAATCGCATTATGCACATACCATGTTCCGAGGCCACTTCACTGTCTATAGCTTTGATACGGATAAAGGTGCAGTTACTATGGCTTTTACGATGAGGACAAAGCTTGAGTTATATATATATATATATATATAGCGGAACATTTGTAATATCTTGAATTTTGTATGCATGAATTGCTGGTGATTTTGATGAGCGTGCCTTGAATTGTTTGAGTATATTTGTTGCTTTGAGTAGTAACAAAATATGATTTAGGAATATGTTCAAATTGGCTTCTCGCGGGTTATTTTGAGTTGGAAACTGGTTGATAGCTTTCCATATTCTTTTGGAACGGTTAATATCTTTCCGTATTCTTTTGAAGTAGTTGGTGATAAATCTAGCCAGGAGTGTCTCTTTTTTGTTTAATCAGAAAAGGGATGATGGAGAGTGGCAGCAGTTTTCAGTTCTCTTTCTGTCGGGGCCCAAAAATGGTCCTGTGAGAATTGTAGTTTCTGAGGTAATCAAGAAATCGCAGCAACAGGGCAAGGAAGGCCTGAAAAGTTAAAACACTGCGCGCGTTGATATGGGTTTGGGATTATCGATAGACTCTAGCTGGGGAAAAGATTCCTTTGTGTGGACTATGATGGAGTTTATTTTATTTTTCGAGTTAATATATTGGTCTCGGAAGGACTTGTAGCTTAACATTTTAGATTCTCAGTTTAAAAAATTTGTTGAAAAAACTCCATCAAAGAAAATTTGTTTTCGATGACATTTTATATCTAACTGTGACGAGCTAATGTAGAAGAAGTTACCTGGGGGACAAATGAACACAAAGTAGCCTTTGTCTTTCTTTGTAAGCCTTGTCGTTTTTGTTGGGATGGGGGTGGGGTACTTGCATGCACTTCATTGAGAGAGTCAGTGTGTTATTTAGAGGTTTACATAGGTGATGGATTGAATGAATGAGTGAATAAACATACTTGGCTTCATTTTATATTACCCTTTAAATAGGAAGGTGTTTTCACTTGTTGCCTGTTCCTATTATTTTGGAAGGGTGATTGCTCATGTGCTTGATAAAGTCAATAGTGCCTATTAGCATTTAACCACATTTCAAAAATGTGGTTGAATGAAAAAAAAATAATGTAGCTAATCATTTCTCCTACAATTTCACTCGACCCCATTAGTTTTCTACTTCTCTTTCTTCTTTTTTTTTCCTGCAATTCCCCTTCTCACCATTTTCTCGTCCTCCTCCTCCACCAACTTCACCTTCATCAACACTTGCAACACCACAACTTTTGTTCTTAGTTCCTGACCTAATTCTCTTCCTATGGTTTCTACACATAGTGAAGAATAAAAGAACCAAACATATAAGCAACAAAACAACCCCACCAACCCCACCACAACCTCTCGGAGGGAGATTCGGATTCAATAAAAAAGGGGTCATCCTTGAGATGCTGTGGAAGTAAGAGGACAGGGGTAGCCAAGGCCAGTAGCGCCGACGATGGCTTCTAGGAGGAAGCTCCTCCTCTCCTCAAACTCCATCTACTTCCCTGTGACCATCCAAATTCTAAAAATAAAAATAAAAATACTGTAGCTTGAATTGAATTCGAATTTAGTTCAAAAAAAAAAGTCCACAACCTCTTAGAGGGAGATCCGAATCCAAAAAAAAAATGGGGTCATCCTTGATATGTTGCCAAAGTAAGAGGACCAAGAGCAGCCAGCCGGAGGCGCTGACGATGGCCTCGAGGAGGATGTTGTTGGAGATTTTGTTCTCGGAGAAAACAATGACTTTGACTTGGTGGAGGTCGAATGCAAGTTTTGAAGCTAATGTTTCGCCTGAACCTCAGCATAGTGCGGTTGGAATGAAGCAAAATGTTGTTTAGAGGTGGAATAGGTACCATAGGCATTGACTCTATCAGGCACCTGAGCAATGGCCTTTCGGAAGATGGCTTAGTGGGTCTTGCCCTATTCTGACATGCATGGCGATCATGGGGAGTGGATCCACTCACATGTGTAATAATCGGAGTGCAGATAAATCCTGTGATGCCATGAGCTGCGCCCATAATCATCCTTTGGGCCCTTCTATCTGAACTCCAGTATTGGGCCGTCATTGGGCCTATATTACGTTGGGTTTAGCATGGGTTTGGACCCATATTTCTACATTGTAACAATAACATTTATCACATTTTAATAGAGTAGTCTTTTAGTTGGCTAGATATATCTCATGTTAATAGAATATGATGGGCACCGGCCGGCAAACATTAAAAGTATTCATCATCTTTTTCATTTCGACAAAAATTAGTTTATGATAGTTCACTTTATCTAGGTCAATGGCACAAGGAGAGATGACAACTCTGCAAAGTGGTGCAATGTGGTGTAGCGCCTTTCCTTGTGCCATAATTCTGGTTCAGTTTCCTCTTCTTTAAATTTAAATTAATAATGAAAAATATTGTCTTAACATTGGGTCGAAATTGGGAGAATCATCACTTTAGCTGTAAAATATATATATATATATATATATATATATATATATATATATATTGTTAACAAAATAGTTCCAAAAAAAAAAAACTATATTAGCCCATAACCCTCCAAAGATCTAATTAGTTTGATAAATTCATGCAAATGTCAGCTGATCTCTAATTTCCAGTGGTGGTTTTGAAGTTTCAATTTGGCATTAAAAAGGTTATTTTGTTAAAGATATGATCTTTTAGAATTAAAGTGGTGGTTTTACTATGTCAACTTGGTAGAAAATATGATACGTAATCCCTTTTGTTAATGAAAATAAAAGTCAGTTCACGTTTGAGTGAATTTATCAAATGCATTGAATCTTTGAAAGACTTATGATTAGCTGAAGTTTGTTATGGTTTGATAGTCTATTATGATCATTCTATTACCTTGCTCTATTGGTATTTCTTCTGTTAGGTCTCTTCCTCTTATACTCTATATGGCATTCATCTCATTGTATTTCATTATCATCAATATCCAAAGTCTACATTTAGTCAAGCTCATCATTATCTTCTTCAAAAACCAAGCCCCAGCTTGGTTTTTGAAATTAAGTTCGACCTCAAAACAATATGGTTTTGATAACACAGATGATATACTGATTAGATGAAGCAATCCTCAGATTTCTCTAGTAATTTCTGAATTGCATAATCACTTCTCTCTTAAAGATCTTGGTGAGATGAACTACTTTTTAGGTATTGAAGCAACTTATACTCCCTCAGATCGGATTCTTCCTACAGAGACAAAATATATCACCGACTTGTTTGCTAAAGCTGGAATGTCTAATTCCAAATCATTGTAGACACCAATGTTATCTACTGCTAGACTTTCTGCAATTACCCCTGGTTTGGACTTTGATAATTCAACTTTGTATCTTACCATTGTAGGTAGCTTTACGGACAAATACAATTTCTCGTGAATTTTATTTTGTCAGGGTATAATCTTTAGGAGTACAAATGCTAGTTCTCTCCCGAAATTTAGTAAGAGAAATCATTTCTATGCTCCAAATCCACCTTCCCAAAACAAGATCTCACTTTTTTTCTGTGCTTCGCCACATTTTCATAGTTTAATATTAGTTATTTTTATACGCTTTCGATTTTGAGAGTTCAAAACTCAGATTAATGTTTTTTCCTTTTGCCAAAAAACTCAGATTTGTGGGTATGGGGTCTCAGCAAAATATTCCAAATGATGAACCAGTGAAGAAATATGGTGCTAGCATTGCACCCGCCTAAAAGAACCCAAACCAATTAATCAAACATAGATAAGCCATTGTTCGCTACCCAGGGTTTGAACGAGACGGGAGACACTAAAAAGGCGTACAAGATACTCCCTCTATCAAATGCTCACAGGAATCAAGAAAATAATTGATCAAACATCAAATATTAGTAAAAATTAAAATTAGTTTACTAAATTGTCTTTATTTATTTTCAATATTCTAATTTCCTTTTTCTTTTTTACTAATGAATCAATAATATTTAACAGAAATATTATTAATTAAAATTAATTAATACTAACTAAATTTTTGAAATGGATAATTATTTCTAGACAGAATAAATTTTAAAAATGGACAGTTATTTAAGGATAAAGAGAATATATAAAAAAGTTCTAACCTCAAATCTACTGCCGTTTCGTTTGCGGTAGCCGATAGTGAAGTGGCAAAAAATTTACAGTGGTGTGTGATGACATGAGGTGAGATGTAGTGCAACGGCGAATCGTCCAGCGTGAGTGTGCTGGCCACGGTCAGGCTGGGAATATGAACTGAGGGGAGAGAATTTGTTCGCAGTCCAACTTAGTAAGTTTAGAGGTGGATTACCAGTCAAACCAAAAAAAAAGAGGTGGATTACCAGAGGGTCCAAAAGATGAACAAACCACCTTATATCCACAACCTCTTCTGGATTTGGTCATCTTATTCTTAATAGCCAACATGTCGCAAACTAAAGAGGGAGACCTATCTTTTGGACATTATACGCATGCTACCACAACGTCAATTTCTATTTTTGTTTTTCACAACAAAAATATCATTTTGCTATCTAAGATACCATTTTATTACCATTAGATATAATAAAAATCTCCACTCATCTATAAAAATGGATGTCTCAATAGGACATTCAATAACACTAATCTTTTTACTATCACCACTGAAAACACTGCCCTGCTGCCGTTGTCCTCACTGCCAATACACGCAGGTTTTTTAATAAGTAAAACAGAATTTTGTTGTTCTATAAAGAACCAGAACAGGGTAATAAAACAGATATCTAGCAATACAAGTGGGATCCTTGTCAACCCATGCCACAATTCACAAATAGCCCGGTTCTTATTCTTAACGAGGAAGAGAATAAAAGCACAAGTTTCCCTCTCGGCACTCCTTCCTTACAAATTCTGGAAGATTACTTTCAACTTGCAACAAATAGTTTGAAACTTGACATAAACGCAAAGTAAAATTTCAACAAAATCAGTTCCATTTGAACTTGTACCAATTTCAGGAAGGAATCGGGAACACAGGGAGGTAATGGATACATATCATTTATCTATGACAATGCTAGTTAAAGCTGCAGCCTATGATTCAAGTTATATAGTATACCTCAGTGCTTGTGCTAACAAGGCTCAGTCAGTACACACAAGATACAAGAAACAGAAAACCGATTTTTACTTTTGGTATTGCTATTTACCATTTTAACCCATTCAATGAAAAGATTCTCTTAATGCTATGGTTTTACAAAATGGAATGCTTAACAGAGAGTACAGCCAACAATACCAGAAAAGATTCGGTTGTATGTAACATGAAATATATATGCTCTTCTCAAAATCTTTATACTACTGTATCAAGCATAATTCTTGTGCAGGAAACTCTACTGCAAACATTGAACTCTAGTTGGCCCATTATAAGCTATGTTCCAAAAAAGATTCCATCCAATTTTGCTATCCTTAAACACTCTAGTCACACTACAGCCAAAAAAACAAGCAGATGCCTTTACATATCAATCACATCTGTAACAGTGCCTCCACAGCTCTGCTCAAACACACAGCTATAACAAGCATTACAAACAACACTGCCATAAACAAGGAAGAAACCTTTGTATATACTTGCTAACAATAAAAGAACTGCACACATCATAGTTAAAAGAACTACTAACAATTCAACCCAAAAAAATATAAAAAGGAACTACCCACAATTTCACCAAACAAAAAAGGGGACTACAACAAAAACAAAAAACTACAGTTATATTCAATAAAAAATAAAATAAAATAAAGTTACTAAATCACCAATAATCACGGCTATCATCAATCACAAACACCTACGCATGAAAGCCAAGAAAACAAATCAAGAACTACATAGACATGAAATTTAGATCACATAAAAGAAGTTGTTGAAAAGAAGAGGATTTATCACAAAACAGCCATTATATTAACATAAAAATCCCAGAACCAAAGTACGATGTTTTCTTTTCCATCTCTACCATAAAGAGGAAACTATGAGATTGCAATACCCAAAGATAGCAATGCCCTAATCAGAAACCCCCCACAAATTGTTTCACCTAAGGACAATGACGATGATGAAGGGGATTAGTTGATATCAGCATCATCGAAATCATCTTGGAAGCTGTTGAAGAAATCGGCATCAGTGAGCTTGTTGTCTGTGGAGATGACACCTTCTGCAAAGATCTCAAGAGTGTCAACATCATCCACCTCCATTGCCATTGACACCTGCTCGTCAAGCTCTCCAAACAAATCCATTGGCATCGGTCTCATGATCCTCTCTCTCTCAATCTTCTGTCAAATTTTTGCATCACTTTAGGGTTTAATTATATGAGATCGACGGAACAAAACAATGTCATTTCCAAGATGCAACCATTATTGTATTCTATTACACAAATTTATTCATAATCTACACAATGATGAATTCATACTCGAGAAACTCTTGCCAAATTTCGTCTTCTCATTCTGTCACTTCTCTACTTCTACTTACTACAAATCAAATCACATTGAAAATCTTACGATTTTTAAATAAAATAATACGTGAAAAACAGAAAAGATGATAACTCATCTCAATCCTCAAATGGAGGAACTTCATCATCATCCCAGACAGAATCATGGTTGGCTATAAAGTCAGTGCACCAATTTCTTCGGTAGGGGTGTAAAATTTTATACATCAATGGTGTATAAAAATAATCTTTAGTAAATGCTAGCTCAATTCTCTGCTTCCATTCCTTCAACAATGTAAGGTTATGTGATTTACTCTCATCGCAGTAGATTTTAACAGGAAAATTAGGATTTGTTTGCACTTTGGAATTACATGAGTTTCATTCTTGTTTTCAAAGGAAAAAAGCTAAAATACAGCAGCAATTTGTGCAAGCAACATCAGATTTATTTATTTATTTTTTCCGATTACAAGGAACATTAGATTTTAGCGAGACAAATGGTTCCTGTTATCATCAATGTCTGGCGTCGGAATCGTTATAAAAAAAAAAAAAAAAAAAGAACAGATCCGACATACCTTTACGCTAAAAATACACGATCAGATTCAATGATTCCTGGAAAATATGAAACAGATTGAACAAGCCTCCAACAAGAACGATTCAACGAGATGTAACCACAAGCATGGGCAGATGCTTCGACGGAAGTTACACCCAAATCAAAAGAAGGTTCTCGAAAACCGAGATACTCCTGGTTTTTTGTCTGGGATACTCTCTTTTTCGGCCGGAGATCGTTTTAACTTTTCCAAATCCATTGGGCTTTTCGGCTGGGCTCTAGACCATAGGCATCCCTTTTATTTTTCGGGAATATATATCCTTTGCGCAATTTATCCTAAAACTTAAAAAATGTACAAATTGAACTAGATTGTTTCATTGATGTGCAAATTGACCCTTCTCTTGATTTTTGTTCCATTTTTGACAAATATGACACATTCAAGAAAATTTTGGATATTAAGTTGTATATTATTTATTAGTTTAAAGTATCGGGTTGCATCTAACTTAAAGTTTGATGAGGTATAATACACGTATTTTTTAATATAATAAGCAAAAATTTGATAGAAGAGTTAAAATACACATTTAAAAAATATTAGGGTGCCAATTTGCATAGTTTTAAAGTTTTTGACATAAAGTACATAGGGCCTATAGTTTAAGGATAAAATGCAATTTTCCCTAACTTTTCCTCTTCAAGATAATTAATGAATTCGACCAAAAAATGCGTGAAATGTAGTAGCTTAATTGGTAAAGTTTTCCTTTGGATGAGTGCTAATTTTTCAATGCTACTTCAACCTAGCGATACTTTTTCCAACTTAAATGTTAAACCTTTTCCAATAGCACCTCTTTCTACTTCCATTTGCTTGAAGGGAGAGTCATCTCCCATGGAAAGGATCTTCCTTTTCATGGAGGTCTGGTGACCCTATCCTCTTCCTTTTTCTTTTGATTATTTTTTTCCCTCTCCCTTTTGTCTTTTACTTCACTACATGGGGTTTGTTTAATTTCCCTTATGTCAAGTTTTCCTTGATAGCAACAGCATTTGAATCGTAAAAATGGAGTAAGATTAGCCAACATTTTGGGATTTTTCAATTGCTCACACTTTATGAGACTTCAGAATACTACACTTACGACATGTGATAAATTACTTCCTATGACAGTATTAATTAGTTACGACTTTTGTTGTTTTATGTTTATTCTTATGTCTCGTGTTTAGCATGCTTGTTTTAAGATGTTCAGCTTTTGCAAGTATGACAAATTTTGGAGATGATATTGTCCTACTAAGTAATGGAAGACTAATCACAACATACAAGCTCGGAGAGTCCCTGCAGAGTAGGTGTACAGTGTGAATCTTTTCTCTTAAAATGGATTGTTTACAATGAAGGAAGCTTATCTTTATAGAAATGGAATTCTTATTCACCAATAATCTTATATGAAAAATAGAAGTTGAACAATACAGTGCAATCTTGTTCATCAATGCAAGTCAAAAATAGCCTGATTCTTATTCTTTCTTGACTAGTAAAATAGTAAAAACACAAGTTTCACTCTCTATACTTCTTCCTCACAAAAGTTGAAATATTATTTTCCAAAAGAATTTGTTTTACTTTAGACACAAAAATAAATAAATAAATAAATAAAATATTTAATCACTCTAGAAATCTTTATAATTTCATTCAATTTTCAATTGGGTTTTTATAGTTTAATAGTCCTTATACTAGATAGAAATCTTCAATTATGCCCCTATAGTTTAAAAGTTTTCAATCAAGTATTTATATTGTATAAAAATTTTCAATCAAGTCTCCAAATATACTACCACGAGATGGGAAGGTTGAATAGTGCTTTCAAACCCTTTTAGCTTTCTAAAATTCAAACAAAGTCTATTAAGCGTTTACACCTGAAGATAGCAAAAAACAAGAGTTAATAAGCTTCAGAAAGTAAATTTATGAAGTGGTTAGAAATTTAATGAAATTTCAGAAAATAGTTTGAAAAGAAAAAGAATATTCACACAACAGAAAACAAATATCACACAATTATGTAAAGGGATAGAGAAAGAAATATCACTCAAGCAGTTTTATACTGGTTCTATCAAACACTGTCTACATCAAGTTCTCAACAAATCTGATGAGTTCTATTATCAACCACTTTCTCAACCAGAGAAAGTAAGGTGTTCTTTTAATAGTTTTCTCAAGCTATTTCTAGTGAGCAGTATATACAATTAACTCCTACTCACAAGTAGTTTTGTCCTAACCTCTGCAAGCTAATCTCACTCTAACCACTAATGGATCAAGGTACAAAGAGTATAAGGTTTGATGTTTACTTTCCAAGAAAAATGCTCAACTTTCCTAAGATAGTACAATGTTCAAGGGAATAACTTGAAAGATTTCTTTCTAATCTTCCTGAGAAGAATGTTTACTAAGATGTATAAGAAAGAAGATTTTCCTTTACAGAGACTGATTTCAAAGAAGGAATGAACTTTAGAAAGTGTAAGAATGCTTAAGTGTTTAGAGTGCAAAAGTTCTTTCAAGTTTGAAGGATTTCTCTTTTTATACGTGGATTTTAATTTGACCGTTGTCCTTTGGATCTTTCCTCCTTTTGACACTTGTGAATCAAACTTTGTGTATCCTAGGATCTGTTTTCTATAAGTATAGGTTGAGTTGTGTCAGTACTTTCCTTGTTAGTGCAGAATCCATTAACAATGGTTTCTAAATAATTCTTCAGAAACCAATTCTAATTCTGAACATAGTCTCTGAACGTGGTTTCTGAACTTCTTTTCTTGGGAAGATCTTCTAGAAGATTGAGAATATCCAAGCATAAAGTTGATAGGTCACTATCATTACTCTCTAAGTTGTTGATTTCATTTGAAATTCAACTCTTCATTCAGTTTCTATTAGCCAAGAGCAGTTTATGATGTACTTATGCTTTCTGATCAACTTCAACACTTTCTGAGTCTTTTATATTCTTTCTGAAATATCTTTCTAAGGTGGACGATGATCTTTAGATAATGTTAATATTCTTAAAAGATGATCACAACAGAGATTGATAGTGATGTACTTGATGTAACATCTTAATATTTAACTCAACATGTCTAGGATACATTTAAGTTAATTAGTAGTTATCACTCTTTTGATTCAGTTCTTAACTTTAGTTTGTTGAAATACTTAGCGAAAATATGGATAAATTTTTTTTTGAAACTCAAAATGAAAAATGTGAGCCGCGCAGGGAACTACGTCGTACGATATGCCAACAAGTTGATAAAAAACTAAACACACCATAAGCAAACAAGAATTTAAGTAAATACAACTCATAAGCATAACATAACATCATTGAGGCATTCATTGATAGCATCAAAGATTCCATATTACATAGCATAATATAAATACTTAAAAAGAGTAGCATCAAGCCCAACATGAATGGTTGGGTCAATACAGTCATCGAAAGCATAAAAGAAAAGAAACATATATAATTAGCCATGGTCCCTCCTCCCATTACGCCTAAACAGATAACCTCTGAAATGCAAAAGAAGGCTATCGACTACATGACATGAGCACAAGCGCTCTATCAGATCCACCATCGTCATCTACTGCTACCCTCCCCCAAGGGAGGAAGGTATCCAATCCACTGAGCCAACTCGTCGGGTGTGGCCAAACGGTGAGTCGGATGGTCGTGAGCATCTCAGCGTGGTTGCATCGCCACCCTAGCCCCTCTTAGAGGCTGGGTCACAGTAGCCTCGTTACGACCTCTAACATCCATGGGGATGGTAAGTGCAGAACCCTCCGAAGGGCACTGGGTAGCCAAGTTGTCGGACGAGTTATACTGAGAGTCCATCGTGGGTGATCGGGGGACGTACTCTGGGAAGTCACAGACGGCAGAAGCGGTAGGGACGAGTACGGAAGGCCCGCTCCTCGCGAGGACAAGCACGCTTGAAGACGAGGTCATCACCGAAGGGAGAAGCAGGAGAAAACCAAAATCTAGAGATAAGATATGCAATAGGGCGCTCCATGAACACAAAAAGACGGACAACACAACGACCCACGAAATGATATGATTGATGGACGGCATCATAGTGCATCTCCTAGGTGGGCGCATCAACGAAGATTACAAACGAAACCATCCTCCTCTGAAGACGAGATGGAAAGAAAGAAAGAGGGAGTGAGAATCTTGTACAAGAATCTCAGTAGGGCTATCTCCTCCTAACTAGTGTCTCGTCTACGTTCTCAAGAACCTCAAGTTTCATTATGAATAATGGGTAAGCATGTAAGGTTTAATTAATTAGTTCCAAATATTATTTCTTTGAGGCCCACCTATTTTAGCATGTGTCTTAATGCAAGGATGCAACATGACATACCATGAACAAATAACCAATGCTCCAATAAAGGAAATATGGTAAAAAAGTGCAAACTTTCCAACATGATCTTTTTCTCATTAATCTTTTAGGTGACTTAAGCTTTTCATTCTCTTTTCCTTGAGAGCCACCCTATAATTTTCTCTTCAGAGATTTCTAGGTTATGAGCTTGTACCTCACTAATCGTCACTAACCTACACTTATCCTCTAGATAAGTTAATTCTCGACTCCCAGAGTGCGGAATAAGGGGCATAGGATCACCTTTCATAACCTTTAATTTGGGGAGTCGAAAGGATCACCTTATTGGATCACCTCTCATAACCTTTAATTCGGGAAGTCTAGAAGATCATTTTCATGTGTTTTATGTCACCTTAAACTTAGCATGTCATCTAAAAATACAAGCATGAGCACATAATCATATCAACATACTTTACCGATAAACATTTCATGCTCATAAAACACTTTATCAATGCATTTCAATTACCTCAACTATAATTGCAATTCTCCATAAAATATTTGTTTTTAACCCTTTCTAATTACCGGCTTTTCCTAGGATACTAAAATTAATTCATAAAATAATTATTAGTAATTCTTAAACATATACACAATGTTAAACATAATTTTACTGAAATGAAACATGCTGGAATAGAAACCAAAATTTCAATTCTTAAGTGTTCTAGAAATCATAATTTTGATCATTTCTAGTTATTAGCTTTTCCTCAAGTGCTAAAAATAATTTTTACAACATCCAATAGTAATTTTTGCACATCCCAACCCCTCCAAATAGCATATTATAGAATTAATGAAAGTAAAACAGTAGCTAAAATTTTAATTTCTAAAAGCATTGGAAGTTGCAAAATAAATCATTTCTAGTCACTAGTTTTTCTCTAAATTAATTCTAAGTCAATGAAAACACTTGAAACCAATTTATTTCCTTTGAAAACATAATTAATAACCTTTAGGGCAGTATCAAAAACAAGGATCTCATTGACAAGGTTTCATCCAAGAAAATCTCATTTTTAATGCGTCTTCAGTTTCCAATTCTTTCAAGACAAATGAAAGAATTATAGGACACAAATTTTCGGCCTAAACATGAAATAAGATGGGCTAAAATTTTACGTCTAGCTCATCATCATCAAGAGGCTGAAAATACATCCTCAAAAGCATGTCCAGTGTCAAAACTTCCATTTGAGATTCAAGGGCAAGTCTTTGAGCTCTAATGATTTAGGTGATAACAAGAAACACAAACATGCTATGCAACCTTATTTTAATCTTTATCATCATTAAGTGATGGCTTGAAATCATAAATAAATTCATTTTTAGGTCTTTAAGATAGGTGATATATATAAACATGAAATGCAAGGCTTAAATTTAAACATGAAGAATGCAATTTCATTTCTTTAGTCTTTAAGATTTAAAGTGATGGCTTGAAAATAAATATGATATGCAAGACATTGAAACACAAACATGAGATGCAAGAGCTTGAAATATAAATATGATGTAAGTCCATTTTTACATCTTACTAGAGCTCATTCAAGACTTTAAAGAATAGCACTCTCGACCCCAAATCAATCTTAGCAAAATGAAAGTGAGCTTTAGAGTCCTTTAACCCATGGTTCCAAGAACCTCATTCCTTGGACTCACCATCAAGCTTAAAGAAAATGGACAAAGAGAACTAACCAACATCTTACTCATTGTTCTTCTTTGAAAACTGAAAATGAGTTCAATCTTTAAAGGTCACAACTATGATGATTTCACAATCATCATCTAGAAACCTTCATCATCAAGCCATTTTCTCAAGCATCAAGGAAAATATTTTCAAAAGAACCACCAAGTACTCTATGTTTTTCATTCCTTAAAACCGAAAATGGAAATAAAACTTTGAGCTCTAAAGGTCTATCACTTGATGGTTTCACAACCACCACTAAGATCCATCATCATCAAGCCATAACTTCAATATCCCATTAGCAAATCAAAACCGAAAAACTAAAAGGAAAAAGGATGACAAAACTGAAATGAAAAGAAACTAAGGAAACCAAACCCTAGGCTTTAGAGGTCATAGACATGGTGATGTCAACACCACCATCAATAGCTCTAATCATTAAGCCATGGTTCCAACCATTTATTTACAATAAAAATCGAACATAAGAAGAAAAAGGAAGATCAAAATCAAAAACATGGAGCTAGTGAGGAAGATCAAAATCGAAAATAAAAGAAAGGAAAACAAAGAGAACTTGTTCATTCATCCAACATTCAAATCCGAAAATGAAGCAAAGAAAAGAAAAAGAACTGAAACAAAATCTCTACCAAAGTTGTCTTCTTGAAGGAAAAGAGAGAGCTTGGTCTTGTGGGTTGAAATGAGAAGACAAAATCCTCTCTTGAAGCCAAACAAAGATTCGACCAAGGCAAGGTGAGGAGGGTGGAGAGTTTGTCTTGAATTCTAGTGTGTTGATATGGAATGGTTATGTGTATTAGGGGTCCAGAGTGGTGGCTTTCTTGAAATTGGAAGAGGAAGAAGAAAACTTGGGATGAGAGGATTGTAAGAATACTTTTTTTGGACACTAGGTTCTTGTAAAAAAAAATGAGTGGTAAAGTGAATGTGTTTTAGTGTTGAAAAATAATAAATATGGGTTTGTATGTGGGAGGGAAGGCCACGGCCTTCATGGGCATTTAGGAGGGAGTTTCTAATTTTTCATGTGGGTTAGGATGTGTATTAGAGGAAGATTTAATTAGGAAAAGGGTTAGTAATGGGTAATTAGGTATTTAGGTTGATAATCATGTCTTTAGGTGATTAAAGAGTGGTCATAAACATTTAGAAGAGTTAAGTTCATGTAGTTTGAAATTCAAAAACCAACATATTCCTAAGTTTAAGAAGAAAGAGAGAGAAAATATTATTCACCTTTTTTACTATGCCATGTCATGTGAATTCCTTTGATTAAGAAAGCGATTTAATTTGTTGTAAGCAATCTTAAGCCTCTATTAACCTCAATTAATTATTTTGACTCAAGATTAATAATTAAAATTATTTTACCTTTAATTAGAGCTTAATATTGCATGCATTATCTTAATCACTTAATTAAGCTCATTATGCACGTAAGCAAGGACAAAATGATAATTTTGCACAAAAACTCCTGGGACCACCTGGGCTCATACTCCTTTAAAAATAACATTCCAAACTCCCGGGTAAAGTCTGGATCCAATCGACAATTAACTCCGTGTTAATTTGTCACAGGGGCATTTTGGTAATTTTATATGGAAAAAAAAATCAAAAACTGAGATTTTCACCTCCAACATTATGCACAACACAAATAGTCCCCTTCAATTCATTAAAACATCTCTTTGAGGATAGCTTAAACTGACCATCCTCGATTTTGGACAGAAATGACCTTAGGGACATTTTGGTCATTTTGCACACAGGAAAAATCAGGGTGTTCTACTTGATATGATCATGAGAAATTACTTTCTTACATAGTCATGACACTTTCTGAAATCACATACACTTTCTGAAGGCTCAGACTTTCTTTTTAATGTCGTAACTTGCTTTCTCAAGATTCTCATATACTCAAATTCACTTTTTGAACAATTTTTCATATTCTTGAGATACAGAATCTCTTTGAATGAGGTTTTAATCGTGTTAAAACATGACATTATGAAAAATATGTCACGAATTGAATTATTTGCATATGAGAATGAACCTGTTAAGTGCTTTAGAAACTCAAGTAAGACATTAGTTCTTTCTTTAAAGTATTTTCACCAAGTTTACTTTGTTGCCATTCAAAACACAAGCTATAATTGTTTTTTCAAGGGTTCTAGAGCTAAAACATATATAACTTTTAGGGACCTCATTACAAACTTTTGCACAATATAGAGACTTGATTAAATTTTTTTTATAAAGAATACGACCTTGATCACAAATTATTAAATCATAGGGACCTGATTGAAAATTTTTTGTATAGTATAGGAACTTGATTGAAAATCTTTAAACTATACGAACTTAATTGAGAATAGAGTAAAATTATAGAAACTTCTAAAATAATTAAACCTAAAAAAATTTAAAAATACACTTATATAATTTTTATATTATATATTTGCACTTCTTAGGAAAAGCAATAATAATAATAATAATAATAACTGTTTCATATTTTTAATATGCAAATTGAAAGCTGTGTTCTTTAAAAAAAAATAAAAACAATAAAAGAGAAAAAAAATTGAATACTCATAAAATTTAAAAATCACTCTTTTCCCATTAATATGATTTTACCCTTTCAAATTTTAAATAAGACCACTCACTTCTCTCTCTTGATCTTTTTATTTTAGGGTCGCGACTCTCTCGATCTCACTCTTCCATAAAGCTATGGAAATGGGCTGGCTTAACCTATTCGGATTGGCCCACTTCACGCTAAGTTAGTTTCGGACTAAAAAAATGCTAACATAATCCAACCTATTTTTTGACCAAAATTAAAAAAACCTATTCTAGCCATAGGTTGGCCAATCAGGCCAAGTTTTTTTAGTTGTATAATTATTTTAATCTTACAATTCATGTAAAAAGTCAATGAATAAAGGTGTGAATCATGAGTTTGTTGATCTTATTATTAATTTATGTGAAAATGAGAATTCATATAACTCCCTAATACTCGTTTCTATGTACTCGAGTCATATAAAAATTAATACTAAGGAATCACATCTTATTTCATGAGTCTTTCAATATTAGACATAAATGTTGCTAAAAATTCTAATGAAAATTCGGCATGACAATGGCATAGGTACCATAACTCCTATAGGACCGAAAAATCATAAAGTGAATAACCAGTCATTCCTTAGCTCAACCTCCAGTATCTCACATACCATCATCATAATGCACACAATATCACTCAATCCACAACATAAATATAGTAATGTAATATCAAAAAAGATGCAACCTCAAACAAAATACAAGATATAGAAGAAATAAGGGATGTCATGCCCAAATATATAAAAAGATCTAGTGTTATAGCACAATCTCCAAGTAAGGTGAAAACAACAATACTCCAGCAGCTAAATTTCTGTATCAGGATCTACTTGCTCATCTAGAGATGATATGGAAAAAGGAAAAGGGGTGAGAAATCAATTGAAATCTTAGTAGGACATATGCAATTAACGTGACATCATAATTATCTCTAGTCTACCTTGGTTTCATTTGAAGTCATTAGTATATAATCATGAGATTCAATTTTAGGATTTCACAATCGTTCTTTTCCAAGGTAGGGGTGTCTTTTAGCATAATCTTAGATGAGATGTACATGCATGCATGAAAGAAAGGATTAGGCTTATTTAATAAATGTCACAAACATGTATAAATGGCTATCCTAATGCAAATCATCAAGTATATCATAGTTAAGGTCTTTTCTTTAGCCCTATCTACTTCGTAACCTTTGTGTTTCTATCTGTTGTTGTTGACCTAACTGTTCCTTCCTCTCACTTGATCTTGGTTTAGATACTTTAAAAGATATAAGCTCATACTTAATCGATCATCACCGATTCCTTAATGCGAACCAACACTGAAACCCTCATGTGCACCATAAAGAAAGTCAATACCCAGTCGTCATTGGTCCTTAAAACGATTCAGTGTTGGAACCCTCTTTGTCGACATTTAATCTTTATATCTAAATTCTGATTTCTTATTATTTAGTTTTTCCTCTCATTCCCTCTTTCCTCAAAGTCATTATTTCCTCATAAGCAATGCAAGCATAAATTTTAGTAAGGAATTGTACAATCATTTTCTTTAAAATAAGAAATATCACAATTCAATCAAGTATGATACTTAAGCGTAATAAATTGTCACCATTCATCCAAAACAGGTTTTTCATCCTAATTCCACTTAAAACAGTTCTGCCATTTAAATTTTTGGAATTTACACAAAATCCCAAACTTTAGAGAAATTGTGATTTGATCCCTCAACTTTACTAAAATTATAAAATGGCCCAAAACCTCATTTTTTTCTTCTAAGCACATACCTTACTGTTCTAGAACCTATTCTTACCGTTTTACTCCCAAAATATTTGATTTTTACAGAAAACCCCTAAAATATCTAAAATTACCTTTTGACCCCAAATTTTATATATAATTACAAAAATACTCAAATCACATATACTCACTCCATTTTTCATGTCGATTTCAAATATTTGATTAGTTTTAAAATAAAAATTTTCCTTGTGGGAGAACTTTCCTTGGCTAAACCCATATATGCCAAAATCCAAACTTTTGTAAAACTTTGAAACATAATATCATGCTGTCCAGAAATTTCAGTCTCAAAGAAAAATATAATTAAATTACTAAATATCATGAAAATAGAGCAAAATCATTTTTTTAGAGATAATTCAATATGTCCATGAAATCCTGTGAAAATTTCAAAGCATAAAAAGATCTCCAATTATATTAATAAAATTATACAAATTCGGAGGTTAAAAACCACCCATTTTTAGTCAATAGTTAGAATGTAACATCCTAATTTTTAACCCAATACTCTAGAACATATTTAGGTTAATCATTAGTCTGTTACTTCATAGTTCTCATTTTTACTTTGAAATACTTAGCGAAAAATACGGGTAATTTTTTTTGAAATAAAAAGTGAGAGCCGCGTGATGCGATAAGCGGTAAACCATGTATAGTAAACAAATGTCTCACAACATCATAACATAAGGCGCACCATGAATAACACTGAATATCATCTCATATATATATAATTTGCCCACTTATAAGTGTGGGACTTAGTTTAGTACAAGGAAAATACAGGAAAGGAAATACAACATAAACATAAACATGATCTACTCCCCTACCCGAGTGCACCTAATGGGATAACCTCTAAACAAAAGAAGGTTTATCCCTATCTAAGTGGTGTGTGCTCTAATCGGGTACTCCATCGGTCAATCGTCACCTCCTACTGACGTCCGTCTCGCGAACGAGGCAAGTATCCGGGAAACTGGGCGAGCTCCTCGGGCGTAAAGAGGCGGAACGGGGATCGAGAGTGACCCTCGTGGTGTGGTCGCGTCTCCAGTCGCCGCGCAAGTCGTGGCTGAGTCACGGTATCCTCACTGCCCTCCTTTATCAATGGTGGAGAGGGGGCAGAGCTCTCGCTATATGGATGAGTAGGCGGGTCCTCGGACGAGTCGGTCTCCGAAAAGTAGGTCCGGGGCACGTAATCGGGATGGTCTCGCATGGCTAAGGCGGCGGTGTGCATGCGGAGCACTCTCTCGTCATGCGTACGCGCACGCTCAAAAACCCGCTCGTCGTCGCCATAGGGTGCAGTCGGGGAGAAGCGATGGGTGTGCACGGGATGAGCGAAGGGGCGTCCTACGAACATGAAGACCCGCACCGTGCACTGCCCCTCAAAATGGTATGACCCGTGAGCCGGGTCATAGTGCACCTCCCATGTCAGGGTGTCCACGAACACTACGAACGTCGCCATCTGAAGACGTGACGGAAAGAAAGAGATAGAGGGAGTGAGAATCTTGCTAAAGAATCTCAGTAGGGCCTCCTACTACCTAGGTGTCGTCATCTACGTCCTCAGGAACCTTGGGTTTAATTATACAAAATGACTGGGCATGTATTAAGTTCATTTTAAACTTTAAGATATACTTTAGCCAAGGTCCATTCATTTTAGAATGATCTTAATGTCATGAATGCAACGTAATAGAAAATGTATGCATGGCACTACCTAATGCACATACATAAAACATAACATCAAGCATCATCATACTTGGGTGGCATAAAGTGGCAATAGTAACATTCATATGGGACAAAACTTAGTGACATAATCATAATCATGAAACTTCTCTTCCTCATGGGCCACCCTAAAAGACAATCGAACTGGGGGTGCTCGGCCGAACCGGTGTCACCCAGAACGTGTCACATATCTAGGTTATGAGCTCATACCTTAACTAGTCGTCACTAGTTCTTACTTACCACTTAACGATAAGCGTATCATAAATCATAAATCCCGACTATCTGAGTACGGGTTAGGGGGCAAAACTCTTAGGGGTGCTCGGCCGAACCGGTGTCACCTAAGAGTATAAAATGGTACCGATGTCACATGAGTTCTATGGAGGTGCTTGACCGAACCGGTGTCATCCTAGAACCCATCTTAGTACTTTAATTTTCAAAATCTCTTTAAGTCCCCAAATTTGTCGGAAATTCGGCGGCACAACGGTCATTACACCGAATTTCCTTCCAAATTCACTTTATGCCACATAAACATATAACCTCATGAATTCCTCATATGAATAACATCATCATCATTTGCATACTACATGCGTCATCATAAAACATCCAAACGCTTACCCTTACGGTAGCTTATGCTTTGACCCTTACGGGTCTTAATCTTGAGATATAGTTCTTTACATCCGTCGCTCATATCTTTATGCACCTAAGGGCTCATAATTAATCATCATTTCTAATCCTCATGTTCATACTTAAATCTGAAAAGCATAGGGCAGAATCTCTAACTTGTATTTACGGGGTTCTAGAACTTACGTTTTAGACCCTTTCTCGGTTCCGTTTTTAGCGAAAGCTATATATTAAATCTAAATCAATTATGAGACATTCCTATGCTTAAGGACTAATTATTAATCATGTTTATCATGTTGTAAGGGTGCTGGACAGAATCCAGAAAATCAAATGTTCTAAGAGTTCTACATTTACATTTTTACGGTGTTCTAGTTACTAGTTTCCCAATAGGTGCTAGAATTCAATTCTAATCCAAATGTTACCAAGTTTTTCATGTCTAGACAATCTAAATCTGATTATGTTCCCATTAAAACAGTTTGGAAAGAATCCATAAACAAATGGGTTAAAACTATGTCAATTTTCGACTTTACGGTATTTCTAGTTAGCTAGTTTCTTACCTATTATGCATAGGATCGCTTCTACATCATCATATGGTATTTTCACACATTCCAACACATCAAAACATCATCATACAACATCACACTCATCATATCAGGACCGAAAACATTTAACTTCAATAAGAGAGTTAAATTGACATTTCTAGGTACATAAGTTAACTAGTTTCTCTCGGAATCGATCTAGAACTTCTAAAACTCTTTGCAAAACATTTTAATTCATCAAGAGGCTAAGTGAAGCCTTAGGTCACTGACCAAAACATATTCCATCCCCTAAAAGATAATAAAATCACAACTTGTGATGACATAACCTTATAAAGATTTGTAAAGCTTTAAGGAAAACTTAAAACATAGACTATTGGTCCTAGTAGCTAGATGAAAACTCATTGCAAGTCCATCATCACTACTTGGCCGAAATTATGCATTCAAGGAATACATTCACATTTAACTTTATCTTGGAATGAAATGGGCAAGTCTTTGAGCTCTAGATTCTTAAGTTACGACATAAACTAAACGTGCTCATGCTTTTCATTTTTAATCTTGCTTACAAAGTAAAGTGATGACTTAAATTTAAATATGCAAGGCATAAACTTAAACGTGCAAGCTTGAAAGTAAATATGCGAGGCATGAACTTAAACGTGCAAGCTTGAAGGTAAATATGCATGGTTCAATTCTTTATTTTAGTACTCTTGGCCCAACAACAATCGACTTTAAGGCCGAAATAGATAGGCATTCGAGAAATTAATTAGGTGATAATGCAAGTTCAATTCTTTATTTTAGTGCTCTAGGCCCAACAACAATCGACTTTAAGGCCGAAATAGAAAGGCTTCAAGAATTAAATTAAGTGATGATACAAGTTCCATTTTAATCTTTATGTTCTTAGGTGATAGCTAGAAAGCAAAGATGCATAGCAAGAATGTAAATATGAATGCAAGCATAAAATAAATTATGCAAGTTCATTTTATCTTTCTAGAGCTCTTAACAAGACTTTAAAGGAATTTAAACCATAACCCAAACTCATCCAAACAAGGTAAAGTCAAGCTTAGAGTTCTTTAAAACTTAACATAATATTTTTAGGAAATCAAACCACGAAACTTAGAAAAATTTAAGGAAATGGCCGAAATCTTCAAGAAGAAAAAGGAACATTTTAAAACTCTAAAGTTCATGATCTTGATGATATATTGACACCAACATCATGAGTCCTCATCATTGAGTTCATAGAGCCATTTTAAAACATCATTAAAGCTAAAGTTCTCAAGAGTTCAAGAAGGGAAAAACTAAAAACATTTTTGCTCAAGAACAAAGATCAAGCTCTAGAGTTTGTTTCAAGTGATGAACATCATCATAAAACTCTCATCATCAAGCTCTTATTTCTTTGAACTTCAAAGGCCCATGGCCGAAACATAAAGAGGAATGAGGAGAAGAAAAGAAGTTCTAAAAGGAGTCAAGAGAAACTATGAACATGAAGTTTAGAACAAGAACTTTAAAGAAAAAGAATACATGAAAGAAAATCCCTACTTGATGTGATGAACTTGAAGATGGAAGAAGAAGATGAAGAAGATGAAGAACTTGAAGAACTCCAAGAACTTGAAGAACACAAGAACTTTGAGAGAAAAAGAAAAGCTTTGAGTGTTCCTAAACTTAGCAAATGATCTAAAAGTGGTGCAAGCTCCTCAAGGCATTCTATTTATAGAGAAATGAAACAAATGGAGGAAGCTCATGGTGATGAAGAGCTTCGGCCATGTGTGCAGAATTGGAGGCATCCATGAGTTCCATGAGGTGAGATAATGTGTTCTTGAGGCATGGTGAGGTATGGCTTAAGGTGTGGTGAGGTATGATTGAGTATGGCCCAAGCGTAGTTCTTTGAGTGAGAAAATAATTAAACATGTGGTCAATGGGGAAGAGAATTTCGGCCATGTGCATCAGATTTGGGAGAGGTTTAGTTGCATTTTAATTGTGGTTTAGAGTTGTGTTTAGGTGTATCTTTGATTATGCTTAAGATTAGGAATTTGTAAGAAAGTGTTTAGGTAAGGAAAATGGGTAATTAAGGTGGCCTAGACATAATTAAGGAGTGGTCTTGTACCATTAGTGAGTTAAATCCTCAATTTAGAGTCTAAACAACTCTAGACACATTTCCTTGATTTAAGGAATTGGAGAGAGAACACTATTCAAGATTCCAAAGACTAGAGTCTTGAGTTCTAAAAAGGGATTTAAGTTTAATCTAAGCAATTTTAGGTTCTAATTAACTTTAATAAATTATTTTGGCTCTAGATTAATTAGGGAAATAAATTAATCTTCGTTTAGAGCCTAATATTGCTTAGGTTTGCTTAATTACGTCATTAAGCTCAAAAACACTATTCTAGGGGCAAAATCGTAATTTTGCACTAAAAGCTGCCAGGACCACCAGGACTTGAGCAGAGACTCTAGACACATGAAAACATGTTTTTAAACCTCTGGGAAAGTTAGGGCTCAAGCGGCACCTTTACTGCGTAAAACGCTATAGGGGTATTTTGGTCATTTTGACCAAAGCTATGAAACGAAATTTTCGCTCCGAAAGCATTCAAGGCCATTTAATCCCTTCAAACATTGAGTTGACCGCCGAGGACGGCCGAGTTGGTTACCCTCGAGTTCGGTCGAAACGACGCCGAAGATTTTGGTCATTTCCCTCGGACAGAAAAATCGGGGTGTTACATAGAAAACCCAATTTCTTTACCCCATCAAATGAACCCAGAAACTTCTATAAAAATTCATGGTTTAACTTCAAGATGTCCAAACCATCCTATAAAAATTTCAATCATAAATCGATCATTTGGTATAATAACAAAATTATACAAATTCAGTACTTCAGAAATTATTGTTCACTCCAAATTTATAAGCTTCTCGGTTTTTGAATTTTTAAAAATACAAAAAGTCATCTAGACATCTCAAGAAAAATACTGAAGATACCTCCATATGTTACCTTTATCATATAAAAATTTTAGCTCAAAGTCTTGTCTCCATCCAAGTGAATAAAATCTTACAAACTGAGCATAAATCTGAAAATTCCAGCAACACAGCATATAATTTTTTTTTAATCGTTCAAGCATAATCATTTATCAAAACTCAAAATCAGAGAACAAGATAAGATACATAAATTTAAATATAAACCCCTAGCAAAGGATGGTTTTACTAGAGATCAAAATTGCAACAAGCTCTTTGAAGTTTAATCAACTGAGTAAGGAAGCAAAAGATTATTTAATTTCACATGAAAAATATTATTTTCACGTACCTTTAATTTCAAACAAAGATTATTTAATTCATTCATTAATTAACTGAAATAATTAGTATATAAAAATTGATACGTTACAATGACAATAGACAAAAAAAAAGCGACCTTTAAAGAAATGTGTCAGACAATCAAACTTCAAGTAATGTGACTCACTTTTATGATTGATTATTTCGAGACTAAATTGAACATTTTGTCAACATAGAAACATCAACTACCATATCGGAATGCCAGTATATCCCATTAAGTGACAGATTATTAAAACTATACTGGAATAGTAACGAAAGTAAGACCAACAAACATGAATTATGGTTTACAATTTTAGTGATCAAATAGTAAAAATTTGAGGAATGAAATTGAATTACACTTACAATTTCTGGGGCGAAAATAAGCCTTTACTCACCTATTTATTTATTTACAACACAAATTGCATAGTTCATGCGGCTATAACGCTGAAATTAGAAAAGAATCCAACATGACGCATTCTAAAGACTATCTTTTGAATATGATATGCATGCTATAACAACGTTGATTTCAATCACAACACAATGTAATACCAGGACTATAAAACTTCGTTAGAAAGTTTTGCCACTTGCTCTCCAGCAGGTGAGTTACTACCATTATTCAGTTCCATTTGCAGGGTTCTCTCTACTGAAAGCACTGCCCTGATGCCATTCTCCTCACTGCCAATACATGCAATTCTTAATTAGTGAAACAGAAACATTGTGCTTCTACGGAGACCCAGGACGGGATTTAATTTATTTAAACGGATCTCTGCCAACAGAAATGGGATCCTTGTCAAACCATGTCACAAACAACCCGATTATCATTTCTTCCTTAATGTAGAAAAGAATAAAACAAGTATCACTCTCTATACTTCATTACAAGTTCATGAAGATGGCTTTCGACAAATAGTTTGAAACTTGAAATTAATGAAATGAAAAATTTCAACGACATCAGTTCCACTAGAAAATGTTACCCTAATTTCAGAAAGGAAAGAGTGAGATGGTGAATAGATATGATATGATGCCAACCAATTAAAGCTGCAGCCTATCATTCAAGTTAAGATATAGAGGACTTAGTGACTTGTGTGCGAATAAGGCTCAGTCAGTAAACAGAAGATACGAACAAAACCAATTTTTATTTTTGATATTATTGCTATTTACCATTTTAACTCTTGCCATCAAGTGAAAAGATTCTCCTAGTGCTTTGATATTACAAAACGGAATGCTTAACCGAGAGTACAGCCAACCTTACCAGTAAAGATTCGGTTGTCTGAGATGTGATCTGTGATCCTCTCAACATCTTATATACTGTTGTATCTAGCATACTTCTAGTGCATGAAGCTCTGCGGCTGGTCTCCAAACATTGAAACATTGAACACTAGTTGGCGATTATAAGCTATTGTTTCCATCTGGTTGTGGCCTTGACATAGCTTGGTAATTTGATCTTACATTCTGAGTTGATTATACAATAAAGCAGTGCCAGAAAATCAGCAACCAAAAATGAATGAACTAATTAAAAGAGACAGAAAACTAATACTACTTCCGTTATGAAATAATTGTCCACTATTGAATGACTTGAAAGGAAATATGAGAAAATGGGTGGTAAACTGAATATGATATTCTGATTGTTTTTATTATACAAAAAGCCTTACAATAATGGACATCTCCTAATAAATTGTAATAATCTCCTGATACTAGTTTCCTAAATTATGGCACTAATTGTATATACATACTGTACAATATCTTAACACTCCCCCTCAAGCTTGTGAATGAATATCTATCATTCCCAACTTACATATCAATTCTCGAAACCATTCCGTGGGAAGCCCTTTAGTCAACATGTCTGCCAGCTAGAGCCCTGAAGGAATATGTATTGTAGTTATGTGCTTCTGGGAACAAAATGTACTTTGACAGGGGAAAAAAAAGAACTTTTCGAAGATTACTTTAGTTGTTCGTTTGTGATTCTTGAAGTATATGAGCAAGGTGGGCAAGGAAAATGCACCTCCAGATGCTTTATCAAGGAAGCTGTAGTCTAGGGCCCCTTCTATAGTGCAAGTATATGAGTGGGACGGGTTGGAAGACGAGGTGCAAACTGAAGACAGGCTAAGAGGCACCACTCAGGATTGTTGACGGATCTTGGATCTGATAAAGTGTCTTGTTTGAGAAGACGATGCTTGTACTACAAGATCAGGTTGGTAATTCCCTAGAGTTCAGCTAAGATCCAGTTCAACTAAGTATGCCATTTTACGGACCTTGATCATATTCATACATATATAGCCCTTGATCCTCTGTAATATGAATCTCTTTATCACCACTCAAAACACACTCTCAGCTAGCTTCATATAATGGCTCAAGAGCTTAGTACCCCAGTAATTTGCACAAGTTTGTATTCTTCTCATTCTACTACATTCGTTTGTCAATGTCACTCTTCCCTAAGACAACAATTTTTCCAAAGTAAACTAAACTACAGATAAAACCAAACAAAAATGAAAGTAAACAAAATGAAAGTAGAGAAGTAATCTATGAATTGTCTCAAGGGGATGCACTGTACCTCCAGCAATGTTACGTAATAGAAATCTTCCATATGCTGCATAAGAGCAGTCCCATCCCTGATTGAACGAAATATATTGATTTCAGTTTGTAACAACTTCTCAATAAGCTCCTTCTCACCCTTCATCTGGATATAACAAAGTTGAGAATGATAAACAGAGACGAGATATGAAATCTAAAATCTTAACAAGTATAAAATTGTCAATGTGAATATTAAAAGAGGAAAAGTTCAATAGATTGAGAAGAATTCCCTATCAATAAAACGAATATCTATGAGGTGAAATCCTTAAATATATGCTAGGGTGGAGTCCGGATTTATAGTTTGCAGGTGTAGATTGTTTGAGGGAACCAATTAATTAAATTACATATTTTTTGTTAAAATAAATTTCACAGCAGTGCTATGTAGTATGAATTAATTTTCATGCAAGTGTTGACAGCCAATCATGGGTGAGTCAAATTGTCAAAATGAGAAGAGAGATATTTGAGTGGAACAAAACACAATAGCTGTGGTTATTTTTTAACATTTCATACGTCATTCTATGAAGAAGTAACATTTAGTATTCTCGTAAATTTAGAAACAATCCAAAAATTGTAAATGCAGGGTTTGAAGCTTGGGGTTCTCCCCCTTCCCCATGTCCCTAGCAATTAATGATTTAATTGCTTCATAGAGTCATAAACTAATTAAATTTTAAGGAGGAAAAAGCAAACAAGTTCATGCCATCACATGTATTAGGAACCAGAAATTTGACTATAGATCAAGGGAACTATTCACTAACATAACTCCCTCACGCAGTTATGAGCATGATGTCATACATGCTTTCAATCCAACAGCGAACTTTTTATAACTATTGCTACATAAAAAAGTTATTCAATGATATTAGACTGATTTTGATTTAATGCGGTGTCAACAAATCCTGACACTAATGTCCGTTCTCTATACAAAAATGACAAGTAATGGTAACAAATCTAAAAATCTTAACCCGTAGGACTCATTACATAAGGACAATCTATTGTCTTTGCTATTTTAGCATGTGCTTAATAATGTGTCATTCAAATCCTATAAGCGTTTGAGGAAATAGTTTGGTATTAATTACATGTTCTCAAAACCGGGCATGCATTTATTCCTTTATGGCTTTATATAGTGCTGCTGGTATCTATGCTATATAAGCATTTTGATGGAGTATCTTGCCTACACATATTACTATGTTACTTCCTCTCTTCTCTTATATTTTTCTCCAAATTCAACAGTTTCAAAATCAAGGTGCAATACTAGTAAAAACAGCCATGACAGAGAATTTCCTAATATTAAAATTTAAAAATAAAGAAAGACATAATATTCAAAGCATAAAAACCCAATCAGAGTACTCCAAAACAAGCCAAAGGAATGCCAGTATGAAACTAGGGAAAAATTTTCAACCTCTCTTAAACCTTATCCACCCAAT
Organism: Dalbergia cochinchinensis; assembly: GCA_031216125.1. Classification (NCBI taxonomy): domain Eukaryota; kingdom Viridiplantae; phylum Streptophyta; class Magnoliopsida; order Fabales; family Fabaceae; genus Dalbergia; species Dalbergia cochinchinensis. The sequence continues at coordinate 17,439,239 of CM062375.1, read as the reverse complement.
AAATGTTGCCGACCATCAGATGAAAACTGCCATTTGAATGAGAAATCATCTTTACCGAAATCTCAGTTGTCACTTAACCTCAACAGTAATAAGAGTTAAATCATGCCTCCATAATCTAGTTGAGCCTATTGAATATATACTTTTCATATAGCATAATATGCAAGTGAAAGTTACACATCATCATGCCATGAACCTTCTCTTCAAAAAGCTTAAATTGTTGAGTAAAAACACAAGAATGGTTTTATATTTAATATATCCATTCATACAATGCCCATTGGGCTTGTAGTATAAACAATGTGTAGACCCACTTCACCTTATGCTGAAAATTCAAGTTATTTTATTTAAAGGTATAGGGGCATAGAGATCAAACTCTACACTAGATCATAGATATCATATGTCATGAATCATCTCTCCCAAAAGAAGTTGTTAGATAAAGGCATATTAATGATTCTATATTCAAATCAAGGATGGATTTAAGGGGGTCAGCAGGCCCCCCTGCCCACACACACACAAAACAACAAAAAAAAAAAAAAACCACCACCACTTTTAATATGCATACTAATATTATGTATAATGTAAAAAGATATTAACTATCATGTTTAAGTTCTTACTTTTTTTTTAAATATATGTTGTAACTAATGCAACATTATTAATTTAATAGAAATTATAGTGGGAACAAACTTAAAGAGTGAGGTACAGGTTAAGTTATTGGGTGATGTTACAAAGTGATAGTACTCTTCATCCTAAAAGAATTATCTCATTTAGTCACTGAAGCTTCCAAGAATTCAGGTAGTAACCATAACAATATAGGAAAACTCTAAATGCAGTACCAAAAATATAAAAAAAATGATATTTTTCTATCCATAGTGATAAAAAATTGGTTCTCTTCACTCACTGTTTTTTTGGTTTTATAATTTTGGCTCCCTCATTTGTTGTATCCTGGATCGAACCCTGATCTAAATGCATATCTATGTAAATTTATACATATGATCAGAATACTAGTAGAAAATCTGATAAGAAACTTACAAATTCGCTGACTATAATATCTGGTGTGGACTCCCCAAGAACATCACCTGCATAACCATCTCCCAAAATATCTTTGTTTTCCTGGATAGAATGCATCAGATAAATCAATAAAATTGAATCTCCAGCCTCAAGCAGCTGTCCAAGCTATATCAATAAAAATGAAGCACCAGAAACTGCCCAAGCTCCCTAAAATTTAATGAATTCTTCTTGTTTGCCTCAAGTAAATAACTTTCATGAGTGCTGTCATACTCTTTATAAGAGTGTAAATTACATTTAAACAACTATTGATGCCACAGTGCCACCCAACCCAACATAAATAAAAGATAGCACAAAAAAATTCCCTGTGAAATTGTAAGTGTTGAAATTTAGGGCTTTGGATAATAGAACAGGAAAATAGAGAGAATAACAAATCTAGATAATAGGAAAATATATTGATATTGTGTGTTAGTGATACACTGAGATAATCCTATTTATAAACTGAAGATATAATCTAAGCATACTAATAAAATCAACCTAAATAAATATAAATCCATCTGAGATATGATATAAAATATTCTAAAAATATAATGGAGATATCACTAAATATTTTCTTATTTCTAACACTCTCCCTCAAGCTAAAGCTTACTAAACCTTTAAGCTTGTTATAATTAAACCCTTAAAATATAGAAGGACCTTCAAGAAAGACAAGCAAGGCAACTCAGGGATGCTGGATACGTCTAAAAAGATAACACAACAAAGCAGATGGAATGATCATTAGCTTGAACGACATGTTAGAGAATTGCATGACTAGGAAAAATAAGAGACACATAGCTATCAGCAGAGTTTCCAAACAACAATTAAGGATGTAAATGGTCCAGCAATGAAGGCCAGAAAATTCCCAATACATGCAATTATAGATCATAAGAACAACATATGAAAGTCTCGAATAGTTGAAAAATTGGAGATCCAAAGAAGTTGGGATAGCATTGTGAGCACCTGAGAAGTCACAAATAGCCACGGACACAAGACAAGGCACAAAAAAGGGGTAAAATCAGAAATAAGAAAATGTGATGCTGACAGAGTGCACGGATCGCAAAACCAAGGACAGATTTGGAAAGTGGACAACGGTGTGAGCACGACGGTGGGTGAGGCGGCCGGAGACACCTCCAAACCCATGGCCATACGTGGCGGAAAGCAACAACGAGTGGCTATTCAGCAAATAGCGTTTGACGCGTTGAGAGCACGTGGCACCTCGGATGAGGATGCAACCACTGGGGGTGGGCCACCTAGGATTAGGCGGTCCCAATGGTGAGGTTGCTTGCCAGAGTCTACACTGCTAAAGCTCGCCGGCAACAAACAAAGCCGGCGGACAATGGTTTTGGGCTGCTGGAATGGATGACACAATAGAGAGAAGGTCAAGACATTGTTGGAGGGGTGGACACGGTAGGGAGCAGACCAGAAAAGTGGCCGGAAAAGTGTCCGGCATTAGAAACAATGGTGTTTTGATGTTTGAAATTTTTTGAAAAGCAAGAACACTGTCAAACCTAAATAGAAATTGAAAGGCATGACAGGCAACGCAATGGTAGGACAAAAGGAAAGTAAATATTAAATGATAGTAAGGAATGTAGTACAGGTGAGTTCCAAATTATTTGAATCTCTGCCACGAAATAATAGATATAGGTCATGGTAGATGACACCACTCTAATATTATATTGAAATTGAGGGTTTTAGATGATGGAGGAAGAAGAGAAAGAACAGAGACTCAATAATATGAAAATATATTTTATATATTGAGTTATTGTAATATAATAAGGTAATCCTATTTATAAGTTAAGGATAAAATCTAAGTATGATGATAAAATCAACATAAATAAATATAAATCAATCATATATGATATAAAATATTCTAAAGATATAATGAAGATATCATTAAATATTTCCTTATTTTTAATAGTAAGAAATTTCCAATTTTTTTAATAAAAGCAAATGAATTAAAACCGATTTAAGAATCCTACCCCAGACCATGAAATTTTTTTTAAAGCTTTTGATAGAGTTATCAGCATATAATGAAGTTAATCATTTTTGAAAGCTTTTGATAGAGTAATCAGTATATAATGAAGTCATTAGGTTGGGCTTGTACTAAGTGTACTAAATATGTTGGCACACGCCATTTGCATTTTTGTCAAGCCGTCTTGCAAATTGGACTTCAAAGAGGGAGTTTTGATCACTTGGTTATCTTTCAGCATTCACTTGGTAGTGGATTTTCATTTTCCCCAGTAGTGTAGATTAATGATATTGTTAACGGGCATTGAGCAACCACTTACAGACTGAACTAACACCAATTGAATGGTTGATTGTTCCTAAACAGAAAATAGTTTTACAAAGAAAACCTTTTCAGTCATTTCCCACACACATTAAAGCAAACAGTCAAATCAATTTTGCTCATTAGAGATGCCATAGAAAACCTGACGGACAAGCAGATGATATAGTAGTAGTATAACTTATGTACTTCAAATGGAGATGTGTGTGTGTGTGTGTGTGGATGGGTGGGTGGGCATTACAATAACCACTCACCAGCGCATTTCTTAAAACCCCAGCAGCAAGGTATACAGGTTGAGCAACATGACAATAACCCATTAGCCGCGGTACTGTTGGTATAATATCTCTGTGATTCACAACTCGCCAGCTATCTTTAACTTTCTGCAAATTCAAGAGAAAATGTTTACTTATTTACAAACACAAAAACAAACAAATCTACGTCTATGAAACATGACATCGGAGAAGAAAAATGGACTCTAAGTTGATGATTATATATGGTTTGCCATGAATTTTTGCACATGCTTAGCTGGTTTTGTGCCTTGGAAGTATTATCCCATTCCTCGAACTTTTTGGTGTAAGCAAGGAGTAAAAACCAAAGGGAAAAACAAAAAAACCACTCCTTTGATGTTTGTTATAATTAATTCCACTAGACATTTTGATTAGGTGCTTTTGCCCTCACAATATCTTGTTCGAAAAATACTCCTGATGCATCCTCTATGAGACTCAAAAGATGTGCTCATCGGTGACTGTAACATTGTAGAATTGGATGCATAGGATGATCCTCCATTTATAAGCTGTCTAGTGCTATTCAAATGGCAAGACTAATCATTAGATTGCTGCAAATATCATGTCACTTCACTTCAGTAGTTGCATGAGATAACAATTATGCACATAATTTGCAGCATCAGATTTTCCTCAGCCATCCACTAATTTAGCTACTAATACATCTAAGGGCATTCAATTCAATACTGTATGCAAGACAATGAAAACAGCTTCAATAAAATAATTATTATATTTTCTAACCTCATTGTAAACTTCTGCAAATCTTTTGTTACCAACTCTAGGAGATCCAAAGTTATACATAGTAATAGAAATTGCTCCTTGCCTGATACACAAGAAATTGGATATTGTATGTGATGGGCACCATTAAATGAATTGTAAAAGGAAATTCTGGTTTGAATATCAAGATATATTGCTTTCTACAACCAACAAAGATACCACTGCAATTCTACAAGCCTCAAGAACTTAATTATCAATACTACAGATGTACTTTTACATGTCCACTGACCATTTGCAAAATTCATTAAACAAGTGTAATCCTATCCATATAAAAATAGACAGTATTAGCAAGTATCATCTGAATGTATGGATTACACCGAAAGCCTTCAAATATTCTTGTAAAGCAATTTCCATTTGCTTAGGCAGGGAAAACAGTTCAAAATTGACAAAGGTTGAGAAAACTAAAACGGGGTAATTCATTGTAAAAGCATTTCCAGGTTAGGAACAATAACGGCTCAAGTGGTTGATTAAGTCAGATAAGTTGACATAGCCACTCTTTGGACATCCATAACAGATAGGGTAGTTAGCTTTTCCAGAATTATAAATATGTTTACAGGAACTATATTTTGTAATTTCCACTATTTATTTTGAAAATCAGGATTCCTGCACAACGCAAAAGAAACAATAAAAAAGAAAATCTCAACAAGATCTCAACACCTCTGCACAGCAGAGGAAATTAGGCATAAATTGATAGAGAAATTAAGAAAGCTATCCTATTTAGAAATATACTAGGGGCTTGCCAGGCGCTGTCGTGCCTATCAAAGCAGCATTTTTACTTTTTAGTATTAGTTTAACAATATAAATAATAAATCTATATTTATATTTTGATATGCATAGTACAAGTGACACATTTCTAGAGGCAAATAAATTAATAATATGACACACAACTGCGACTTGTCTCTTGGCATGTAACTATGGCAGTATAGAAAGTTACTAAAAACATGTCAACAGTGAACTGGTGAGATAAACAGAGAAGCATCTTAGAGGGATAAAATTAGAAAAAAATTTGTGCACCAAAAAGTAGTTATTCTTCCCACTCCCCTTTATATATGTAATAGATAACAGATTAATTCATGAGAAAATGAATTATGGTCTATACTCAATAGTCAATCTCATAGACTGTGCTGACACTGCCATATTAATTAGTTCTTGCAAGAAATATGACTCTTCATTTCTCTTTATCCCTCTTTCCTACCAAACAATAAAAAAGAACCTTGAAAAGTTACCATTGCAGAAATAAACTTCTTAAAACGGTGCATCCAAAAACCAAAATCATTATGTTTAACATAATGAGTATAACAGACAGAAACAGAATTAAAGGAAGTAAAATATGACTTTGCCCATAAATACTTGTAAACACATGCTCATTTGCTTAAAATATAAATTCTAAATGACTTACTTTGCTAATTGATTTGATGAAAGTTCAAGGGCAAGCAAGGTTGCCAATGCACCACCCAAACTATGACCAGTCACATAAACATGCCATTTGTGGAGATGCTCAGAATGATCTTCTCTGGTACAAAACAATACCTTTTGCTTGTCAATATGAAATCAAATTTTGTAAGTAACGTTGACAGTTAATTGTGAAAAATAGATTATTTTAACCAATGTCCAGCAGCAATACTTAGCAATAAAAGAGATGCTTATGCCGAATCATATAGAAAAGTGCTACGAACTATGCAAGTGCTTAAGTTATTAGGTAGAAGTACATAAAAAGTTTTATGGCTAACATGCCATCTCATAAAAGCAACCCGGAGGGAGACAATTGCACATCTATTTCAAAAAGCTATCTAGTTGGGCAACTTTGACTAGCCACTCCCCAAGGTTTTGTCATTGGTTAGAAAGTTGTCCACAGGCCCCCACGGCCATTCTTGGTTTCTTTCCATGGTCAATTGTCCGAGTACCATAGTTTCATAGATGTTTTTGAGTTGCAAAGGCTCACCACATTTGTTTACTTGTTCTGTGATGTCATCCACCACAGTTGAAACTTTTGAGATTGTTGAGATATATTGTCCATATCTCTTTATGTATTATACATATTTGTTTTCTATTCACCATTTATTATGATAGATATGATTAAGCAAATTAGTATCCGGAAATTATTAGGTAATCTATATATTATAACATTTTTTTGTACAGTGAAATCATTTAAAAAAATAAAAATCTGTTTACTCGTTTACTTTTTTTCTCATATTTTCTTTCAAATTGGTATCAGAGCTCCCAACCTGGGAGCCTGACCACATTCCACTGCCTGCAGCCTTCGTTGCTGAAGAGCCTTCATTACTGTATTATTCAGATCGACCCTTTTTTCCCCATTTTCTCCTGTTTTTCCTGCTTGGTTTAGCCGCTGTCATCACTGCTGGCAAACTTTCGGCGACTTTTCTGACCACTCACCAGCAACATCAAACTCGCCACCCTCAAATCGGCTAGGCCACCAAATCTCAGCCCCAACCACCATTGGACGAGCTCCCACGCGCCGCCGCCTCCCTTTGCGCTTGAGCCGCGCACCGCCACATTCCAAGCCCGTGCAGACGCTTGTAGCCTCGTCTCTTGCTGCCCTTTCACTGCCGACCCTCACCGGCACTTTCCGACCAACTCCTAACCATCGCTCTGCCAATATAGAACCTAAAAAGAGAGTTTTTCTCTTTAATATGGCTGACGCAACAACATCAAGCCATCTTTTAGGGTCGACAACTGTCATCAAATCTCTCGGTAACCATTTTGACCTTTGCCCTCTGCCCTTGTTTGGTAAGGGTCTATTTTCTCATTCCTTTAATGTATCTAGTACTGTTTTTGAGGATTTATGAATAATGGACTCCGGTGCAACTAACCACATGACCTTTTGTCCCACAATTTTTAATTTACCTGCCCTTATTAGGCAAACACCATATTACTATAGCTAATGGATCTCATGCCACAGTTACAAGAATTGGTAGTATTGCTCTTAGCCCTTCCTTGCTGCTAAAAAAATATCCTTCATGTTCCCCAACTCACCTATAACGTTATTTCTATTCACAAACTTATTAAAGACTCAAAATGTGTGAGAACTTTTTTTGAAACATTGTGTCATTCAGGACCTTGCCACAGGAAAGACAATTGAAGTTGCCGAGGAACATGGAGGATTGTACTTTCTTCTCAATGTGCATGCTACAGGTGGTACTAGTAAGAAGTTGCTTGCTTGCTTCTTCTCTCCAATCAAGCTCTAAGTCTGCCTCTTCTCAAATTTGGTTATATCACAAACATCTTGGTCACCCCCCTTCTCCTTACTTAAATCTATGTTTCCATCTCTATTTTCAAAAGAATATGTTGAGTCATTTCATTGTGATGAATGTCAGCTTGCAAAACATCATCGCGTCTCATTTCATCTCATTCTAATAGGAGTCATGAATCTTTTGCACTAATTCATTCAGATATTTGGCGTCTTGCATCTATTTCTAACATCATTGGCAAAAAAATGGTATGTTTCATTCATGGATGATTGCACTAGAGTTACTTGGCTTTTCTTGATGATAGATAAATCAGAGGTTGTTCAATTGTTTGTTCAATTTTATTGCTTGATTCAAGAACAATTTGGAGAACCTATTAAGCATTTACATTCTAATAATGGTAAGGAATATGTGAATCATCATTTTTCATTATTTTGTTAAAAAAACATGGAATTATTCATGAACTTACATGTATAGATATCCCACAGTAAAATGATGTTGTAGAAAGAAAAAATCGTCATTTGTTTGAAATCACTAGGTCTTTACTTTTTCAAATGTCTACTCCTAAGTCCTACTAGGGTAAAGCTATTTTAATTGTTGTCTATTTAAGTAATATAGTATCCTCAAGACTTCTTGGTAATGCAAGTCCTGGGCAACTTGTATTGTTTCGCTTTCCTTATGCCCCTATTATGCAAAGATTAGACCCTCGGGTCTTTGATTGTGTGGCCTTTGTTCATGTGCATCGTCAACATCGTTCCAAACTTGATCCTAGAGCTGTCAAATGTTTTTCTTAGGCTATGCTCCGGACAAGAAAGGATACAAGTGTTTTTACCCATCTAGTCACCCTTTTATGTTTCCTTGGATGTTACATTTAATGAAGAAGAGTCATTCTTTAGTCCTTCGCTTTAGGAGGATAGTCTTTCATGAGCTGAGTCGGTTATCCTAGAGTCCTTTTTTCCTCTTTCATCCACATAGACATTGCCACCTCAAGGATTGATACCCACCTTTTGTTCCCAATCTAACTCTTCCCAAGAGTTAGCACCTTCTCCTCCATCACCCCAACCAGCTACAAACCAATGGAACAATTCAGGCATACCCAGAGAAAAGGCAACCTAAAGTGTTCCAGCAATAGCTCCAGGAGTCTGCACCCATGGTAAGTACTGAAGATACAAGTTCTCCTGTTTTTGATAATGAGTCTTTGAATGAGTTTGAAACCTAACCAAGATGATTTACCTATTTCTAAAAACGAGTCTTCGAATGAGTTTGAACCTAACCTAGATGATTTACTTATTGCATTGAGAAAAGGAAAAAGGACAATCGCCAACTATCTATTTTTCAATTTGCCTCCACTAAACATCTTTCCCTACAACATTAGAGTTTCATTGTAGCTATTGATTCCATCCAAATCCCAAACTCAGTCCAAGAAGCATTAAAAGATGAGAATTGGATTCAAGCAATGAATGAGGAAATGAGTTTGTAAAAACTGGTATCAGTAAGAACAATAAAAATGCAAGAACTGATATGAATAACTTAGAGAAGAGTAATACCAGAGTAGTATTGCTCCCCTTTGCTGTAATTGGTATTATTCAGGCAGAAAAAAGAAGAACAATATGTAGGTAGCCAAGTATTCGAGAGACCTACCACTCTCCTAATTCCAATCCTTTTCCAGCTATCTAAGATACTCCCTCAGCACTCTCCCTCTTCCCATATATTTTCCACTCTTCCTGTAACAGAATCGCAGTGTATCCACCCTACCCCACTAACTGTGCCAGTATGGCAAAGTTAGTTATGAAAGAGTCACTCACTTTTCCCCTCTCAATTCTCATTTTGGCAATTACAATAAAGCCCAATTGTCACTAACTCGGTCCCTAACAATACCCCTCCCCCCCCCCCCCCTTCTAAAAGAATCACCTTGTCCTCAAGGTGATGTGTGGAAAGGAAAACATTAAGTGCTGAAGAAAAAACTTCCCCTAGATCCCATATCTTGAAAAAGAAAGGGAGTGAGTTTGCATTGTTGAGTTTTCCTCCTAGGTCCCATGGATTTGATGCTACTTCTACCTCTAGGTCCATCCAAGAGATCAACTAGAGAGGCCTTATGCCTTGATGGATAGCAATTCCCAAGGCCACTGTAGAATGGCTATGAGGAACCAGTTGAGGAACTGCCCTTGCATAGCACTTGCAATCGGTTTCCATGTAAGCTTCTAGAAAGTTCCTCATAAATTTTGCTGCATCATCATTCATCCTCCTCTGAAATGAGCCAACACAACTTGCCCATGACTGCCCCTGGCTTGATCCTTCCCCACTGAAAATGTGTCTAAGGTCACCCCTTTTACATTCAATTCCCTCAACTTGAATGATAGTTCCTCCCTTATCAATAGCAAGATTCATAGGTGTTGTAGAGTCCCAAGGATCACTATCAAGTAACCAACTAACTCTTGGAATTGCTTCCTTTGAGGAATGACAGTTTCCCATGAAATTTTGGAACCAAAGATGACCCACATAAGTAATATCACAACCAGCCACTATCAGCAACAATGGCCCACAATATGAACCTACCATGTGCAGCTCTAGGAAAAGCATTTTCCATCTGTACAGCTTCCTTGCCAGCTGATGAGCAGCCCATTGATTGACAACCATGCTACTCAAAAGCTGAAAACCAACAAGCTTCCTGTCACTAGAGGCTACTAGGTAATTATCTATGTGTTGCATGGAGATTTCTGCATCAGTTTCAGATATATCAAAAGTAGTAAGAGAATAAACACCTTGCTCATTTTGGCAATTACAATAAAGCCCAATTGTCACTAACTCGATCCCTAACAGAGTGTATTAGAAAAGAATGAAACTTGGGAGATCATTGAGAGATCAGAAGATAAAAGACTAGTAGGATGCAGGTGGATATATATACCCTAAAATATTGGTCTGACGGCACATTAGACCAATATAAAGCAAGATTGGTTGCAGAGAGGTACACACAGACGTATGAAATTGACTATGAGGAGACGTTTGCCCTTGTAGCAAAAATGAATACAGTCAGTGTCTTGATTTCTCTTGTAGTTTATTTTGGATGGAATTTGCATCAATTTGATGTAAAGCATTCTTACATGGAGACTGAGAAGAAAAAGTTAATATGAAAATTCCTCTCGGATACAACATCACCAATGGAAGAAACAAGGCATGTAGGCTCAAAAAGGCTTTGTATGGGTTGAAACAGTCCCCTCGTGCATGGTTTGGGAGATTTGCTAAAACCATGGTATCCCTTGGATACAAGTAAAGTCAAGGAGACCACTCTCTTTTCTTTAAACATACAATTGGAGGAAAACATACAAGCAGAGTCATATGTTATGTGACAATAAATCAACTATTAACATCGGTCATAACCCTATCCAACATGAAAGGACGAAACATATTGAAATTGGCCAACACTTCATCAAGGAGAAGCTAGATAGTGGACTTATAGCCACAATGCATGTTCTTTCCGAACTATAGTTAGTAGATGTGTTGACCAAGGGCCTACCCATAGGGTGGTTTCAAGAACTTACACGCAAGCTAGGAATGATAGATATCCATTCACTGACTTGAGGGGGAGTTTTGAGACATATTGTACATATCTATTTATACATTATACAGATATGTTTTGTATTCATCATCTATATATTGTAACATATGTTGACTCTTTTTTACTCCTTTTTCCTCATATTTTCTTTCAAGTAAGACTACTAAAGCTCCTTCCCTCTAGCTAAAGAGAAAATTGATCTGGTAATGTTTCCATCACATGTACCTTTCCAGGTACTCCCATAATCACCTTAGAGAAGTTGAATGGTGAGAATTTCTTATAACTTTGGTCCCTAGGTTAGGGACTCTCATCTCATCTGCCTCTAATATTACCCAAAATAATAGAAGTGAGTGGAAGAAGTTTGATTATCAATTATGTGCTCTGTTTTGTAGATATTCCCCAAGAAAACCGAAATGAGTGGGAGAGGTTTGATTATCAATTTCATGCCAAGTTATGGTAGTCAGTGGAACCAACACTCTTGGTTAATCTTAGAACACTTAGAACATACTTTAAGATTACGATTGGAATAAGAATCGAAGACTTTCTGTTAACGATATCCAATGCTCATATGATTCAACCCAAAAGTTTACCTCTCTTGAGATATCAAATCATGACTGTGATTAAAGATGTAGGGTTTTGATAGCTGGAATTACACAAAGCATACTCAACAATAGAGTTCAAATTTTTTTTGAAACTCCAGCAGGATGATGACGGCACAGGTCATAGATATGTTAGAGACCGCAAGGCTGCATCTATTTGATTGTGCAAGTAGATGACATTGTCATTACTAATAGGGATAGCCATGGCATAAAGCAAGTCAAACAACATCTATGTCAAGTAGCACAATCCAAAAATGGCATAGTCCCCTAACCTACAAAGTATGCTATGGACATCTTACAAGAAATGGGGTTACTTGGTGCAAAACTTGTTGGTACTCATATGGATCCTCATGTCAAGCTTTCAAATTAGGGGGAGCCACTTTCTGACCCAGGGAGATATAGAAATTTGGTTGGAAAATTGAATTACCTCATTGCCACTTGCCTAGATATCTCTTTTGCAGTGAGTATAATGAGTCAATTCCTAAACTTATCACGTGAAGGTCATTGGGGTGCTGTATTTTGCATTTTTAAGTATGTCAAAGGAGCACGTGGAAAATGTCTTACCTATGAGGATAAAGGGCATAATGAGATAGTTGTGTATTCTAATGCTAATTGGGCAAGTTCTTCGACTAATAGACGTTCCATGTTTGGTTGTTGTATACTTACAGGAGGCAATCTTATTTCTTGGAAAAGTAAGAAGGAAAATGTGGTTGAAAGGTCTAGCGCTAAAGCGGAGTATCAAAGTGCCTGTAAATTGTCTCTAATCCAATTTTCATGAGAGAACCAAATACACTAAGGTTGATTGCCATTTTATTAGGGAAAAGGTTCTATCTGGTGATATCACCACAAGTTTTGCGAACTCAAATTATCAACGTGCTGATGCTCTTACAAAGTCTTTAAGAGGACCAAGAATAAGTTATCTATGTAACAAGTTTGGTGTATATGATCTATATGCTCTAGCTTGCGGGGAAGTGTTTAGAATATGTAAATATGATAACTAGAATATCAAATCATGTATTTAGGATATTAGAATATTCCTGTATATCTGTGAATGTATTTATTACCCAAAGTCTATATATACCATACTCCGTGTGTAGTTAAGAGTTAAGACTCACGGATTCATATATGTTTTTCACTTTATTTCTCTTAATCTCAACATTACTCTTTATACAGAAAATATAAAGAATTATACACAGGCTGAGTATCTTGAGACTTCAGCTACAGGTTATTGATTCAATTGTGTGTGTTTTTACTGTGACAGATACCAGTTCTAACATAATATGACACCATGTTGAAATTCAGTCAGGAAAATAGGGGAAAAAAAAGGAAGAGAATTTTATGATATATTGTCATGTGATACAAGAGACAGACTAATTCCTACTTACTATAATGTTAGGCCCCTAATCCTAATAGAATATGAGAACAAAACATGAAATTTGTAGAAGTAAATATAAAACACAATCTTAAGAGATTATCTAACATACTCTTTAATATTGAAAGATACGATAGAACTAAGACTAGATTTTTTTTTTCCCTAATAAATTATTTTCTTGGTATTGAGGTAAAGCATCATTCTCACGGGTCTCTCTTGCTCACTAAATCTAAATTCATTCAGGACTTACTTGCAAAGGCCCATGAGTGATGCTAGGGGTATCTCAACACCTATGATTGGGGGGTGCAAACTATCCAGGCATGGTAGTGATTTTAATTTTTAACAAATTGTCATCCACTCCTCTCATCCTATAAGTCATAGAGATTTAAATCTTAATAGTTTAAACATAAATATGATCTATGATAGAGCATTATGATGTCACTTGATCCATATAGCCAAACCCACCTAGTGGAACAAGGCTTAATAGTTGTTTTGAATTACTGGTTGACTCCTCCACGGCTGGTGCACAGAGACCATGAAAACAGGGCATATCTGATTTGTTTATGTATGTTGTTAACAAAAAAACTCAGCAACTCAATTTAAAATCTTCAAATTTGGAAAGCATAAAATTTTTTATTTAGATATACCAATAACTAAATATTTCTAAGGTTGTGCATGGCGTGATAAATTTTCTTCAGAAGTACAACTTACACAAAACCAATTGCAAGTCGAATTAGAGAAATGATCCTGGTCCTAACTGAATCGTATGCACTTAAAAAACCACTGTGAACCTGCAATAATCTCAAAACCATCAACAAGTGAGGAGTCTACTGTTTTTTTATCTTGCAGACAACTGACAAACATACTTGAACCTCTTGCTTGAAATCTCCACCTATTCTTTCAGGATTCAGCCTGGGAAAGTTGAAGCAAAGTCAGCTATCAAATGAAATCATCTCAAGAGATCAAGAAAGCATTTTAAATCAACCCCTTAAATTAATTGTGCTTTGACACATGTTAGGGGCCCCTAAGAGTGCATAGCCGAGAAAGATATTTTAATAATAAATATTGAAGTAATAGCAATAGAGTCTAACAGCAGAATAAGAAATGATGACGTAAATGATCTTTTACAAAAGTAAATATATTTTATGTTTGAATGTAAAATTAATTTATATCTGGATGTAATATTAAAAGATATTCATTTATTCTTAAGAATCTTTTTTATGCTATAAAAAAAGATTTTTTTTTTCCCTAGAAGATGAAAATTATAGCTTCTGGAAAAAAACAACGTTTTGTACTTTCCTAGTGATTATACTTATACTTGAAAAATTTACACAAACATAACAAAAAAACATTAAAAAGTACTTCTTTTAATGAAAAATGATCATTTTTATCAAAATAATGGTGCACAAACGAGCTCTTATTTGTTTCAATAAAATAACAAAATAAAAGAATATTGCTGATGTCCCTTGAATAAACATCTATTGCCCCCTACAATTTTCATATCTTCTAATTTTATACCAATTATTTTGTTTTAAACACAACAAGCACATCATACAAAAAATAAGGAAGCATCTAGTCTAATAGATTTATAAAACAACATACCAGTACATTTTCTCGCAAGGGATTATAAATATATCAGATTGGTAAGATGCTAGAACAAAATAAGTTAGATATAATGACCAGTAGACAGCACTCTTCATGGCTAAAAATAAACCAAACATCTAGGCAAGTCACAACAAGGTTAGAAGTGAATGTTACCCAGCGGGAACAAGCATTAGATCAGTTCTTAAGTCCTTCCATTGAGACTGAAAATCAAAGCATAACCATCTTTAAGGCAAACCAGAAGCCACACTCCAACTCCACTTTAAACAACAAGTACATGAATTACCTGTTCTGTTCCCCTAAAAGCAACCACTAACCTTCCTCTTGCAGAATCACGCCAAATTGCAACCTGAATGTTCCAATCATTTAGCAAATTGAAAGCAGTTCACTGAATAAGATATTGGCATTATATCGTAAATAGTGTTTGGGATGATATATTCGCCAATTGTTAAATGAAAAATAATAATATTAATAATAATAATAATAATAAATAGAGCAGCAGACTTATTGAAGAGGAGATAAGAAAACACCTGTGTGTCTGTGGATGCATTATCTAAGAAACATATTTTCTCAAACTCAGACTTAATAAAACTAGGATGACCGAGCGAAGTGGCCAGCATTGCCCAGGCCTCCATCGCAGTTTCTGCAGTTGAAAAAAGTGCTCTCATCTCTTCAGCTTTCTTCTCATCCAACACTGATCCATTCTGTGAGATAGAAAACTCTTGACTACTAGAATATTGTTTGTCATCACCTCCTACTTTGTTGGAATCCTCTTTGCTTTCCTTCCCTTCTGAAGAACTTCCTTCATGTTTCATTTTGGAAATTGTTGCAGTCAGAAGCATCAAACCTCCTAAAATTGAATCAGTCTGCCTCATCAAATTTTGTGTTGCTTTTTTTACCTCTGGGAGTGAAGACTGAATTGCAGCAATGGCAGCTTGACCACCATTTTTATCTTTATCGTGCGCACCTCCTGGAATTGCAAGTCCAGATTGAATATATAAAGTTTCTGCAACATTTTGTGACTGTGAGCCAATTTTATTTAGAAACTCCAATCCATCCCACTTTAACTTCTCAGGAACAGAGAGACCTAGCTTTTGAACAATGTTAGCATTGATAGTATTAGCAAAATTCTTCCAGAAAAGTTGATTCGACAGCTCTTCCTCACTAAATTGTGTTGATTCTTCAGAATCAAATCCATTGTCAGTGTCACTGTCTCGCTCACGAAACTCATTCAAGTTTTTCTGTTCACTGCAATCTCCATTAGATGCTTCTGAACTACCAGCCTCAAGGGATGGCATATTTAACTCAACAACAGAATCATTTAGTTCTCCATACTCTTTAGTACCATACTTATCATTATCAATATCAGCCATCTGGCCCTTCCGAAGATATGAATTATTAAATGACTTTAACTGCCCAAATGCATATTCCACAAACTGGCGAGCTTGGACAGTATCAGAACCAATAACCTTTCTGAGTGCAGAATCAATACCATTTATCTTTAGAAATTCTGAAACAAAAGGTATCTTCCACCACTTTTTTTCTTCAGCAATTTCATCAAAGGTTTTATATTTAACCTAAAATAAAGAAGTTTATTACGGAGATCAACAACCAATGAGCCATCAGATTGGAACCTCACATCACTTACATAAGTGCATTAACATCAAATTAGGCATTTAAATAGTTCGAGCTCCCAAACATAAAACAAATAGTATGAAGCATAAACAAAAGTAAAGTTTTACATTGGGTCCCATAGATTTCATTAAAACAAAAACATATAAGATTATAAAACACTATAATGGCAGCCCAACAAGACCCCAACCTAATGGGGTATGAAGAGGGTAGATGTATGAAGCCTTACCCCCAAGAATGAAGAAAACAATTTAATGCAACTAAGTATATATACCAGCATATGAAGTTGTAACATCACATAAATAATAGGATTCCTTTTTTGGCATCCCTTTGGTGCTCTACTCATGGCTTGTTTAATGGCGTTACTTTATCCAACCTACAAAAGGATGTCTGATTCTCTTTTTTAATCTTGAACTTTTTCGCGCTAAAAAAAAGACATATGTATGAAGTAAAAATGGCCTGGAAAATATCTAGTCCACCGAAATGCAAGTGGTGCATAACTCTCACCAATATTATAAATGTCCTTTGTTTTTCCTTTTCCCTTAAAAGAAACATACCTCAAGCTGGACCTTTCCGCCACCACCCATTCCTTCCAACTCCACCACTATTTCATGAACATCTCCTAGAAAAATAATGCATTTTTGTTATTTGAGAACTTCTTGGACAAATGCAGCCATAAGTCCAAACAAGAAAATGAACTTTATGAGCTCACTTTTAATAAACTCATATTGACGAGTAAAGATTTACTTTAGTCCCTGAAATTGCATGCGTGATTCACTTTAGTCCTTAAAATTGAGGAAGTATCACTTTAGTCCCTGAAATTTCAAAAAATGATTCAAATTAGTCCTTACACTACTCTTCTTGAGGACTAAATTGAATCACCAAAAAGACTAAATTGAATAACTTTTTGAAATTTCAAAGACTAAAGTGATACTTCCTCAATTTTAGGGACTAAAGTGAATCACGCAAACAATTTCAAGGACCGAAGTGAATCTTTACTCCAATTTCTATACTACTTTCATTGACAGTTAAAACTCCAAGTAAACCTGACATTCAAACTTTCTGAAAGAACATGGAGTGAGAATACAACCTCCATTCAAAGGTGGAATCTGTAGTGGTCCTGATTGAGTTAATGACCAAGTTGATCACTGTATTATTATAATTAAAATAAGTATAGAAAATACTATTTTACCCATATCCTCTACTCCTTCTTTCCCTTCCCTACTCCCCATCCTGCACTGTCATTCTTTTAAGACTACACACACCACCATCTACTTCAAATCCTCACCTCCCAACAAGCAGCAGTAGAGGACATTTAATTCTGTACTTCCTTAACTTCAAATAGGACTCCTTCTACAGTTAATTTTTTTTTTCTAGCCCAAATCAATTCCAATCTCAATCATAAATTCAAACCCAACACAAAATACAAATTCAACAATGAACCATCTTCTTCCATGGCTACCTCAAAATCAACCTAGCATCTCAAAATCAAATTATGATTTTGATCATTTTTTTTTCTTTTTGTCATGACAAAATGAAATCAATATGAATGGTGGTGGAGGGATGCAACATTTTTTGTATGACTAACTTGGGTATATAACAAAAAGTTGTCATGCTAGCCCAATAGTGGGGTGATTGGGATTTGCTTTTACTGTCACGTGTGCCTGCAATTTGGTAAACAACATTCATGACCACAAAAAAAACAGAGAGAGAGAGAGATAGAGAGAGAGAAAACAAAGAAGAAGAAGGAGAAGGAGAAGAAACAAGATAAGATACCTATAGAGCTCTGGACTCTGGAAGCAAGCATCGAAGAATGTTCCTTGGGTACTCTCTTAATTTGCTTGTGTATGTTCCAATGGTATTTTATTTAATATTGTTTGTTTTGTCTCATTTAAAACATTTGAAGTTCATGACATCAAAATAATTTTTTGGATATCTTCAAAGTGTGGTTTCTGGGTTGGACGTGTAGCTGTGGAAGGCCACGATGATGACAGTGATTTTTGAGGAGAAAAAAGAAGAGGGTAAAAGGGGTAATACAACTTTAATAAATATTAAAGTATAAATAAGAATTATTATAGGATTAATTTTTTATAACAAAAATATTTTAATCTCAACCATTGAATGAGATTTATATGGCTCAGATTCAATGACCAAGTTGCTCATTATCTCATTGAAGACCACCAAAGAATCCACCTCCATTCAAATCTTAAGTAAGAAACACAACAAGAATTTCTCAGCATTGCAGCAACTATATCTTACAAGCTTTTCAGTCCTCACCATCACAAAGCCATTCCAGGTAAACACCAGCATTCCCCATGCGTTTGTGAGGAGTTACAAGGTTCGCATCCCAAGCTGCAACCTATGATATATTGTCACTTGTTAGAAAGCAGATAGGAAATTTTTTAAATTAATTTTAAGACCAGACTTTTTATTTCATTTTTGCATATAAAGTTTCATGAAATTTCATCACTGAATGCGGACTATATTCCTGATTGCAGCTGTTTCATAAAGTTGCAAGGCAAAACACCTTATTCTAAATAATACCAGAAGAATAAACATCTGGACAGTGACATATGTGATTAAAAACACTACAGGATAGAAAACAAGCATCAAATTTTAGATGCAGAAAGGATCTTGCTTGCACTTGCCAATGTATGTTATGTGTGAATGGATTTGTTTGTGTGTGTGTGTGTGTGAGAGAGAGAGAGAGGGAGTGAGAGAGAGAAAGAGAGATCATGCATGTTAACCTGTAGATGTTTGCTTGGAGGTTGCTTAATATTAAAAGTAAACTCCTCGTTCCAAGTCGGCTCTTTTGTACTGCCATTAATGAATTTCACATAAATGGATGAATTGCTGTGACTGTTAATGATAAGTCGAAAAGCAATATTGAAATGCAAAGCAGCAGTTAAGACAATCTGATTTTTTATAAGAAAACTGAATAGATGTGTTTAGTGGGATTTAATAAGAATAAAACAAACAGCTCCCATACTTGATGCAACTCAGCCAATACACAAATTTGAAATAAAAATGAAGATCCATAATAGATAATACTTCAAGCTCAAAAATGCTTGCAAGGACAATACGAAAGATTTTTTTTTTCCCCCCCAAAGAAAAGCCAACACAGTTGGCACTGTACAACTTATACAGACTGTGAACCATTAAGAGCTTTAGCACTCTTTTTCAACCATTGATGGTCGCTATAAATAAGTGTGAGATGACCAGGATTAAGTAAGAAAAAAGCTAACCCCCATTTGATATTGCTTTTAGCTGTCTGAGAATCCATCTGCATGACCACATATGGATCACTTGTACCCTGGAAATCACATAAAAGGAATGAATGTAAAGCAATAAGAAAAGTCAAAGACAAAACAAGTATTCATATTAATTAGATAAAATAACAGGAAAAAGAACGTCCACGGCCAGATATAAAAAGCAAGCAAAGGAACATACGCAAACATAGCATCACAGAACTATTCAGTAATGAAAATGTCACATCAGAAATAAGATAACCAACCCATGGATCCATGGCAGGAAAATTGAACCCTTTTTTCAACTTTACGAACAACTGACCATCATAAATTTCACGAAAAAATTGCCTGCATATACCCCAAAAAAAAAAAAACTTCATTTAGCATACCCGTCATTTAATAAGTGTTTGATGTTTAGTACAACATCAGCAACCAAGCCTTACCCAACTATGTGAATATGGATCAAATGAGATCAAATTTAATCAACAATTCAAACTTATGGCAGTGAGAAAAGCTCTAAGTGCAACTATGAAAGGCAATTAACACTAACTCAGAAAGATAAACTGTCTTGCAACCGGCAGCATCAACTTCACGCCTGCCAATGTTTTCCTGCAAAAAGTTCAATGCGTAGAGCGAAAAGGATTAAAAAAAAAAGTACGTATTTTTCACAAAGAAAAATTATTACTGTCAGTATCGCACGATGATCAACTTATTCCTTCCACTCACAATCTCCTGTTGAAATCATGAAAACATAAGGGGTCCGGCATTCCCTTAGTGATAATCACTAGCTTTCTTCATTGCTTGTTTATTAGGAAGAACAAAAAATTCAACACAAATACACACACATAGCAGCATCCGAGTTTTTCCTTTTCTATTTTGTCTTTTCCATTTTTCATTTCAATCTTATGCTCAGCTTAAGCCATAGTTTTTTGAGTTTTGCTACGGTTGCTTGAGAAATCAAATCAAACAAATGGGAGAAATTGATTGGATTTTACACGGTGAGTGCTTCAAAATTAAGAAAAATGTTAATATAGATTCGAATTTCTAATCAACGTATTTTTATAATATTTATATATTTTAAGTTTTTAATTATAGTTAGAATAATTGAGATGTTACCAATATAGAGTTAAACCCGATATATACCATCATTACTTCAAAATTTAACTCATATTATTATTATTATTATTATTATTGAAGTTTGTAATAATAATTTTCGATTAACTTTTCTCTATCGGAAAAGAAAAGCCTCTTTTACGGAAAGGATAGAAAAGTCAGGAAAAAATTACGATATCTAACCTTTCACGATGTTCTCGGGAACCAAACAGAATCAAATAAAGAGAGAGAAAAAAAAAGGGATAAAATTTCCAGAAATGAGCATACTGGAGGAGTAGTATAGGCCTCGAAGGCGAAGCCAGCGAGAATAACCGCAAGATTGATATCAAAGGGAGGACGCTCATCGTCTTCCTGGATAGAGACTCCCTCCACTTGAGAGCCGGTTCTGGATGAGCAGCAGATTGAGAGAGCCTTCTTTTTTCTGTTCCCCCTCCCACTGATGAGTCCTGCGGCAGAGAAAATCCGCAACTTTCCGGGAAAATGAGGCGGGAAACAGCGAGAAAATTTGAGCCTCGTTGTGGGATGTGGAATCGGAATCTTCGGTGAGAGAGGAGAGAGATTGTAGCGGAATTGAAGAGAGTGAAGAGAAGCCATGCGGAAGAGAAGAGAGTGAGGGTGGGCAATAGCGCTGGAAGGAGGGAGAAGAAAATGAAGAATTAAAGATAGTGGCAAGTTGTGTAATTTTGAGGGAAACGAAGGGTAGATTGTTTTGGGACTAGATGGGGGCTTTACGCGTACTACCACGGAAAACGGGCAGTGTTGTGTTGTGTTCTGTGTGTAGGTTCGGTTCAGGCGACGCTGGCTGGTTCTGGAACATGTTAACATCGTTTTTGTCGTTGGACATGGATGTTGACCGAGTGACAGTTAAATTGAAGATTTTTTTTTTTTCAAAATAAACTTAAAACTACTATTGAAAATAAAAAAAAACTTTAAATTATTTTTACAATTTTGAATAATTATCCATTTTAAAAATTTATATAGCATTAAGTTTTTTTTTCAACAATACTACTATTAAATACTATTAAAGGAGAAGAGAGATATAGTGGAAGAGGGGAGAAAAGGTTGGAATGTTAAAAAAAATGAAAGTAATTCAATAAATTATTTTTAAAATTTTTTAACTCTAATTTTTTCTCAATCATTTCCTTTATTTTAGTGCGCATTTATAACTGAACAATTATTCAACGACAAAGGAAGTCATTTTCATACGGATTTAATTGTTATGCACTAGTAATATGAAAAATTTTTACACAATCATTTAATCATGTATTATCATATAAGTCACGATAATTGATTTTTACATCCACTACTTGAGAAGTCATTAATGAGTTGCATTTATGCACCTATTTTTCTTATATAACTCTAGGTATATTGTATCATTTATGTACTTAATTGGTTGATATTTAGTTTATTCGTATTTAGTCCTCATTAGGTATCACTGAGTATAATTATGATTATTTACACTATTTTAATGAATAAATATGTTTTGGAGCTTCATGTGCTTCTAATCCTCCTTGTGAGTATAATTTTATTACAAGGACTTCCCATGTTGGTATATGAAGATCATAAAGGTACATGAGCTTATAGTAGCAATCAATTTGGAAGAATTTGAGAGCTAAGTACAAGAGTTCTTAAACTCATTTGAGCACATTTGTATAAAGTATTGTAATAGAAAATTTGTATTTCTCTCTAAGGGATTGGATTGAGACAAATAAAGGTATTTTGAAAAGCTCAGAAAGTCCTTTAAAACTTTAATGTTTAGCTCAAAACCGAGTTCTAAGAGTATCTTGGTGAAAATCGAGTTATAAAATTAAAGGTTGCTGATGTTCTAATGTTGTTTAGTTTGATCCTTAGTTAGTATTTTGGCAATATCTTGAATTATAAATGTCTGATTGAAGTGATTCTTGTGGCATTGAAAAGCTTATTCAAAGGGCTACAATTGTTATTTCAGTGACAATGACATATTTAGATATTTATGGGGCCAAAATGACCAAATGAAGGAAGACATCCATTTTGCCTAAAGCTGCAATGCTCAGTGGCACCTAAAAAAAGAGTTTAAAGAGAGTAATTCACTAGTGAGCACTGTCGCACTTATTAACACCACAGCGTTCATGCGGTAGTATAGGAAAAGTGGCTTATTTTTGGGCCCTACTTGACTTATTTTTGCATACAATGTAAATAGCACTAACACATACATTTAACCTGCTTTTGACTTAGTTGTTTTTAGCCTTTGGCAACTATACTCTCTCTCTACATCTCTCTACCTCTTCTTCTCTACTCTTCTCTCTATAGGGTTCTTTTGGTGAATTGAATTGGTTCTTGGAGATTTTCACGAGGATTATTGTTCTTATCTTCAAGCACTCTTTTATTTTTATTTTTGTAGTCCTCCATATATGATGTAGTAGTTTTCCTTACTAGTGTAAGGGTTTCCATATAGATTGGAATGAAATTTAAGACCATTTTATTCTATTGAACGTATTAATTTTCTCAATACTTTGAAGTTTCTAATCTTATAATTATTGTTGTGATTGTTACAATTTTTATTGGAATAACTAAATTGGCAATCGTCGTTTAGGGAAACCCTTTGGGCATAAATTGATTGATCAATTGGTTTATATTTGAGGGAGAACATTAGAAGTAACTTTCCAATTAGCGGTTAGACTATAGCAATTGATACATTAAATCAATGTAATTTCTAATAAATTGGGATCTTGTTGACTAGTTATTTGCATTGGTCAAATTCTAGAGATCGATTGATCACTAGTATAATTGCCAGTAAGTAATTACTAATAGCAATTAATGTGTTCAATACTTGGTCTATGATAATTAATTCCAAGGAATACCTTGCACTAATGCCTTTAATTCTTGGATGTTCCCAGTTATTTTTAATTGTTTCAATTTAATTTTCAAAACCCAAATTCCAACTAAGTGACATAACCTCCTTGAGAGATGGCCTGAGTTGCATCCTAACTACAATCTCGGTGCATTCGGTACTTGAACATAATTTTATTATTTTAATTCTAATTTGAGGAGGTAGCAAAGGTCATTGTGTATGAAGGCCATCCGAGGCTAGAAGACCTTCTCCAGAGCTTAAAGTAGATTTTGCAAAATTCTACAAAATGTGTTGAAAACTCGCGGATGCTGATTTCATCTCGTGGATGCACGATTTCATCTTGTAGACTTGCATTTTCTATCCTGCCAATGCACATTTTCAATGCGCAAATTGTTTCCCTTCATTGGACAGTGAGCTCTTGAAATTTTGCCTATGTGTGTCACTACATTTTCAATGCATGGACGCACAATTTTGAACCCTTAGAAGTGCATTTTCGCACATCAAAAACTCTCAAAACTGACATAGTTTTGTTTAGTGAGCCCCAACCCTTTATAAACTTAGCCCTAACCAGTTTCCCCTATTCTATAATGCAATCCTACCTCCTTCTACCTCCCTTCCTTGTAACACCCTAATATTTAACCCAACACGCTTAGGACGTATTTAAGTTATTTATTAGTTGTTACTCTTTTGTTCTATCTCTTACTTTTAAATTGTTAAAATACTTAGCGAAAATATTGGTCAATTTTTTTTTTTGAAATTTCAAAACAAAAACGTAAGCCGCGTAACTTGAAAGAAATACGTTGTATGATACACCAAAAAAGCCGATAAGTATACGTGAAACTAAAGTAAATCTCAAAACATAACACGTCATCATGAAGACATTCATAAACAACATCAGAGGTTCATATTACATAGGTGTTTATCATAATAGAGTTATGCCTACCAATAATGGTTGGGATAGTACAGTTATCTAAAGGCATAAAAGGAAATAACAGACACAAGTAGTCAGGGTCTCGACACCCTCTACACTTAAACAGATAACCCCTAGAAGTAAGGGGAGCTATCGTCCACGTGACAGAGCGTAGGCCCTTGATGAGATCCACGGTCGCCTTCTACTGCTACTCACGAACGAAATCATTATCATCTGAAGACGTGATGGAAGAAAGAAAGAGGGGATGAGAATCTTATAAACAAAACTCAGTAGGGAGTTCACCTCCTAACAAGTGTCATTATCTACGTCCTCAGGAACCTTGGGTTTCTTTATAAAGTGGTGAGCATACATATGATTCAATTATTAAGTTCCAAAAATTATTATTCGAGGCCTGTTCATCTTAGAATGCGTCTTAATGCAAGAATGTAACGTGACATACCACATAACTAATGCCATAATTAAACAACATATAATAAAGATTGCAAATTCTTCTAGCATGATCTTTTCCTCAATACTTATTTTACGTGACTTAAGGTTCTTATCTCTTTCTTTTAGGAGCCACCCTATTGTTTTCTCTTCTCGAGAGTTCTAGGTTATGAGACCTCACTAGTCGTCACTAGCTAACACTTATCTTCTCGATAAACAAATTCCCGACTCCCAAAGTGGGGATAGAGGGCATATGATCACTTTTTACTGGGTCCAGCCCACCACAAAAAGGTCACCCTCCTGGATCACCTTTACGTCGAGCCCGGCTCATTACGTAAGGATCATCTCCGAGTGTTTTATGTCACCTTAAGCTTAGCATGTTACATTGAGATGCAAGAGTACAAACATATCATACAATGTCACATGCTCCCATATACTTATAACATATGCATCTTTAATCGTTCTAAGAGTAATCATAACATGCCATGAATCTTTGTAATTGGCAAACGAATATACAAACATAACATCTCATAGTTTTCGATACATCATAAATTCATCATCGTAAAAGAAAATAAATACTTTCCTTAAACGATAAAACCTCAAAATCTAGTAACCTCGACTTTTGAAATTATTAAATTATGCATCTAAGGGATCAATTCCAATGATTCTCATTAATTATTAACCTTAAGAACATCAACCTTAAGAACATCATTAAACAATGCTGGACAGTTCAGGACAGAAATTAAAACTTTGAGCAATTTCTGTGTTCTAGAAGTTACGTCTTTGACTCTTTCTCATTACCGGCTTTTCCTAAGATGCTAGAATTAATTCCTATACCAATTATGGGTGATTCCCACATATTTACTAAGTGTTAAACATCTTTCTATACAATTATTACTTGCTAAAATAGAATCCATTCTTAAGGGTCCTAGAATCACATATATGGTCCTTTCTAGTTGCTAGTCTTTCTCTAAGTGCTAAAAATAATTATTACACTAATTATTAACAAATTTTTCCCACTTAAACAATCCCAAACAGCACCATAACATACTAAAACAGTTTGGGCAGTGGCTGAAAATGGGTTTGTTAAAAGCTTCTAAAGTTACAATTTTACGGGTTTCTAGTTACTAATTTTTACCTAAGATGCCAAGAATGATTTTCACCATAATTAATAGTAATTTTTCCACTTTTAAGTCACTCCAAACAACTTTAAATAAATCTGGAAATACTATGATAGAATCTGAAAATTAAATATTCCAAAAGTATGCAAGGTTGTAATATAAGGTATTTCTAGTAACTAGTATTTCTAAAATTAATTCCTAGTTAAAGAACATTCTTAGAACCAACTTTTTATTCCTTTCGGAAGATGGAATATAACCTTTAGGACTTAGTTGACAACTTAGAAAATAAATATGATTGTATTTCTATTCTTTTTCCTCCTATTTAGAGTATTTACTCTAAAACACCGATTAACTTTAAGGTTGAAAGGGGTAAGTCTTGAACTTTAATTAGTTAGGTGATGAAATAAATATAAACATGGTAATGCAAGCTTTATTTTAATATTTAAGATTTAGGTGATAACTTGGAAAATAAACATGAATGCATTTTTATTTCTTTCTTTTAGTGCTCAAGGCTCCTATTTAGAGTAACCACTCTAAATCACCGATCAACTTTAAGGTTGAAAGGGGTAAACCTTGAACTTAAGTTAATTAAGTAATGACATAAACTTATTACTCCATTTTAGCTTAACCTTTTGAAAACAAAATGGAACCCAAAACTTTAGGCTCTCAATGGTCTATCACATGATGGTTTTACAACTATCACCAAGATCCAACATTATCAAGCCATAGTTCCAACATTTTATTGGCAACCAAAACTAAAACTAGAATGAAAAAGGAAGATTAAAATTCAAAATGAAAACATGATAAAAGAGGAACAACTTGTTCATCAAACCAACAACAACAAGGCCCAAAAAAAAATGAAACAAGAAACAAGAGAAAGAACAACAAAACAAAAATCCCTACCAAAGAAAAAGAGAGAACTTGGTCTTGAAATGAGATGAGAAGAACAATTCATCCTTGAAGCAAGGAAGTGGGTTCGGCCAGGAGAAGAAAAAGAGGAATAAAGATGTGTCTTGGGATTGATCTTGGAAGTGGAGGGCTAAATGTTTTGATAGAAGATTTATGGTGATTGTGTGGTGGTTTGGAGGTGGGGTGTGGTGGTTAATGGTGGTTTCTTTGAAGGAAAGGAAGAAGAAAAGCTTAGAGAGCTTGAGAGAATTCTTAAACTCAAGTTTGCAAGAAATGAACAAATGGTGTGATCAGAGTTTCTTTGCATGTATATTCATAGAAAAATTGGAACATGAGAGGATGAAGATGGGGGGAGTACTACAGCTTTCTAGAAGAACTTGGGGGGCAAGTTTCATCTTAATGTAGGCTAGGATGTGTATTAGAGGTAGATTTAATTAGGAAAATGGTTAGGAATGGGTAATTAGGTGTTTAAATTGATAATCATGCATTTAGGCATTTCAAGATCATGATTAAAGAGTGGTCATAAATATTTAGAGGAGTCAAGTTCATTTAGTTTGAATTAAACTCAATTAATTTGAATTTCAAAAGCCAACACATTTCCTTAAATTAGGGAATAGTCACTATTTACCTTTTTGACTTTTTGATATCTTAAGACCACTTTGATTTTAGAAAGGGATTTAGCTTTCTCTAAGCAATCTTAAGCTCTAACCAACCTCAATTAATTATTTTGACTCAAAATTAATAATTAAAATTAATTAATCTTTAATCAGATCCTAATATTGCTTAGGTTTTGTTAATCGTGCAATTAAGCTCATTATGCCCTTAATTAGAGGTAAAATGGTAATTTTATAGAAAACTCCTCGAGGCCACCCGGATTTATACCGACATCATACATTCCTTAAGAACAACATTCCAAACTTCCAAGTAAAGTACGGGCCCAATCGGTAATTAATTCTGCATTAATTAGCCATAGGGGTATTTTGGTAATTTCGGTCGGAAAAACAAAAAATTGAGATTTTCACCTCTAACATCATGCACAACACAATTAATCCCCTTTAATTGTAAAACTAACCTCTTGATTTTAGCCGGGACCGAGTGTCCTCGATTCCCAGGCAAAAATGACCTTAGGGGTATTTTGGTCATTTGCACACAAGGAAAAATCAGGGCGTTACATTTCTCCCATTTTCTCTCATCTTCCTCCAAGCTCCAAGGTAAGAGATTATTGATGATTATGCTTAGTTCTCCCTTATTCTTCTATGTTGATGAGTTAGGGTGTCAATGTTCATAGTTTTATGTTTGCTTACTTTCCTAGTGTCTATAGAGTTGTTCAAGTGTGTTTATGGTTGTTCATAGGTTTTTGTTGGTTCTATGGTGACATTAGTGTTATTATTACTTCCCAAAGCTCCTTTGGTGCTAGCACCTTTCTCTCGACCCTTTTAGGGGAGCGGGCTTAAGCTTATGACTTCATTTTTGGCCATTACAAATTGTTTTATACACTGTACATACTTGCCATGAATTTAGAAATTTTAATTATGAGATGAACAAGTTTTATGAATTATGCTAAGTTAGAAAAGCTACGATTTCATATCCTTCCATGAAAATGCATGACTTTTAGGAAAATATATGTGACTATTGTTGATGATTGTGTGCTATCTACAATGTTTTGCCCTTTCGAGCTACTTCCAATAAATTATGAGATGAATTTATTTATTTCCAAAATATAGGATATAACTGTAGAGACAAAGCACTAATTTGAGGTTTTAGCTTTCAAAACTTTAGCATGATGACTGTGAGTGACGTTTAAATAGTAATTAGAGAAAAATAAAGCCATTATTTAAGGACAATAAATTCATTAACTCTGGTATTCCATGTCGCCCATGAGGGTCAATTGCCTTTTTACTTAGATTAGTCCATGAGAGATGCAGTTCGTGATGGATTGTTAAAATCTTACTTATATGCTCTTGTTCATAAGGGACTAAGTATCACTTTTATGAATTATTTAGCATTTTTTCCGTCTTTCAATTCATCAGAAAAGTTTAACCTATTTTCTTATGACTTACATGAAATTGTTATTATTATTGTTGTTGTTGTTGTTGTTATGTGTTATGAATGAACTGGATTTTGGCTGTTGCATTACTATCTATGTATTTCCTTGTTGTCCCATGTATGACTGTGGGTGAGAATCTATTTACTAAGTTTTAGATAAAACTCACCCCTTCTCTTTCCCTTTTTAGATATAGCTGCTAATCTAGGGTCTTCCTAGATACCTCATCCTTAGTAGCTATTAGCTTTAACTTTGGTAATGGAGTGAAGCGATTTTAGTTATTTTAGTAGTGCTCTAGTGCATTGCAGGTAGAATTCAGGACTAGGCATTTATATTAGTTAGGGTAAATTACACTCACCTCCCTTGAGGTTTGTGGAAATGCAACTCATACCTCTTCTAGTTGTCCACCTTACACTCACACCCCCTCTGCTTGTCAAATTTTAAGTATTTACATTACAGTCACACTCTTAATTCACAGAACACCATTAGTAAAATTAACAGAATATTATTTTTGTGATATTAATTATTTTTAATTAATAAAATTATAAAAATACCTTTGCCTACTCTGTTAAGTTTAAGGGTACTTTTATAATTTTATTAATTAGGAACAGTTGATATCATAAAAATGTTATTCTATTAAGTTTACTGATGATATTATGTGAATGAGGAGTGTAACTATAATATAAATACTTAAAATTTGATAAGTAGAGGGGGTGTGAATGTAAAGTGGACAACTAGAGGGGGTGTGAGTTGTATTTCCGCAAATCTCAGGGGAGGTGAGTGTAATTTACCCTATTAGTTATAGTTATTTTGAAAGATTATGTAATTATGCTTAATAGATTTTATGACTTGATTTTGGGAGCAATTGCTTATTGCACCACTATTACTATGATTTGGTTATAGTATTTGAGAAATGTTATTCAATTTATACTTAAATTATGTTAAATAGAAACTATGAGGTTTTATGCATATCATGTTATACAAAGGCTTCGGTGGGATCGATTCTCTACATGCCAATCATGCTCCTAAGTCAGGTCGTGATAGAATAAGAAAATGCCAAGGTTGATATAGCACAATATCAGAGATTAGTGGGAAGATTGATATACTTGGCATATACAAGACTAGACTTAGCATATGCTGTCAGTATTTTAGTCTATTCATGCATGATCCAAAGGTAAGACGCATGCAAGCAGTGGATAGAATCTTGTAGTATTTAAAGGCCACACTTAGAAAAGGATTGTTATTTAAATAAGGTGATAAGTTGTCCATGGAAATCTATGATTATACTGGTTTTATTATTGATAGAAGGTCAATAACAAGATATATTGCATGTTTTTGGGAGGAAATTTGGTTACTTAGGGGAGAAAAAAACAAAATGTGATTACTAGGTCAAGTGCTAAGGAAGAATTTTGAGCTATGTCACAAGGGGTTTATGAACTATTATGGATGAAAATTATACTAGATGACTTGATAATAAAGTATGACTTAGAACCCAATTTCTAGTTGGTAGGAAAAAAAGACCTTTTATAAGTAGGAAAAAATGAAAAAAAGGAAAATTGGGGTCGAATCTTTTTGATAATCATTCCCTTTTCAATTGATCTTATTCAACATCTATCAATTGATTGTAATATGATTTGTTTTGTCAATTTGCTCGATTTTATTCTTTAATCAATGTCAATTAGCTTTAGGTCAAATAATTCAGCCGTTAATTACACTGGGGTTAAAAATGTGTATAAATAGTATTTTTAGTTAGATTGAAGGGGGAGAAGTGATGAGGGATTTAGCAGTGGTAGAATTAAGACAAAACTTTGGTGGTCATTTTTGGGTTCTTTGGGTAACATTTTTTTTCTAGTGTAAATCAGTCATTCATTTGTTTTTATCTCTTTGGCATTTTATATTACATAATAAAAGAAATCTCATTTGATATTAACCATTGTGGGAACGTGACTGGCACATGAGAAATCTCATTGCCATGTAGGCCTCGTGACCTGTGTCATGTTATATTTAAGTAAATCATAAAACGGCTCACAATATAGTTTCATTTTTCGAGAATTAGTTATCTATTCTATTAGATCATATGATATATGTATAAAACAAAATCTCATAATTCATCTCTAAAGTCTAAAATCATAAGTTCAGTTAATGTACATAGAGTCCATTATGCTATCCAATATATGAAGAAAGTACCATATACAAAAAACCATAATGGTAAAATCATATAAGTACGGCCCAAATTAATATCATAACATGCAAAACACAAAATATGCTTTGCGATCCGAGATCCTGCCTATAATGCATTGGAACACTTTAAACCAAAACGTCATATATTTCCCATACTAGGGCTCACCAACTGTAATCTATCACTACTGGGAGGAAGGAGGTTGAGAAGTATCCATAGTAACTGCTTTATCTGTAAAAAAAAATGAAACGGAGCAGAGGGGTGAGTTTTGTAACCAAAATTCAGTGAGTCTTCACCTAGAACCCCCTTCATAGGACACCAAGGGAAGATACACAACACCATAACAACAATAATGTTAATAAAGTTTTAAAATAATTCATACTTATAATCATATAATTAAAATCACAACTTTCAATAAACTAACCTAACAGTACCCTAATAGAGAAATAAAAATCTCTGCTCTGGTTACACATAATGTATGTGATATAACAAAACTCTGAATATAAATTTCTGATCACATATAGGCGTTACATATTGTCGTCCCCAGTGTGACAATAAATTCTCTGTTATGTTTGGCTCTGGGCTACTTAGTATCAAGGTTAATGGCTTAATTGCAGTTAACATGCAGCTTATTTCTCTATAGCTACTGGCAGCTCAACTAGAAATCTCAGTCTTTTCTCTATATTTCATAAAGTCTTCTATCCTAGGGTTCAAAACTTCTCCATACACCACAGTGCAATATACTAGTATCTTATAATCAACAGACTAACTCTAAACATTTAAAATCACAACTCAGATTTCTATAATCCATTTCCAAAAACAATGGTCCTATGAGTTTTGTTAAAATCATGTTTCAAGCCACTTTGAAAACCATGAATTCTTAGTTCAGTAGAAGAATCAATAATTCTTTCAATAGTTCTTAAGATAAACTATAAAATTATATAGTAATTCATAATCTTAGTAAAAATAGACATAATGAATAACATAGAGATTACAAATTGGAACCCATTCATTTGGAGTGACAAAAGATACATGTTCAACACTACTTGCGTTTTTTGGAGCATAAATGGCACCAATATCTGCCATAGAATCAACAAAATTCTAGGTTAACCTCTAGGAATTCCTATTTGCATAGATTTAACTCTAATACCATGGATGAGCCTTATTTCCTTAAGGGACATGAGAGCCTTTATGCCAACCCCCAAAACGAGGAAGAATTGAAGGAAAAAGGAGCAAAATCACAAAAACAACATGCCTTACAGCCTTAGAAGTGAAAGATTTAAGCTAAACTTGAGAGAAAATGGAGGTTTGGAGTGAAATAGGGTGGAAGAACGAAGCTTCTTGAGGTTTCGGGTGTAAAACTAGTTTGATGGTCTAGACCCCAAAATGGGTTTTTATGAAAAATGAGCATTGCAGCCATCTCTGTAACACCTTAATATTTAATTCGACACGCCTAGGATGTTTTCAAGCTAATTGTTAGTTGTTACTCTTTTGTTCCAGTTCTTAATTCTAATTTTAGAAAATATTTAGTGAAAATATGGGTAATTTTTTTTTTTAAATTAAAGATGAAAACGTGAGCCATGCATAAAATAAAACTACGTTGTTTGTCTTGCAGATATCATAAATGAAATCATCGTACTATAAATGGTACACAAGATTATAAACACAACAAACCATCATAGTTATATAATAAGGATTTCACCATACACCAAGTCATACAATAGTAGCATTAGACCCACCGTTATAGGTTGAGCCGATACAGTCATCCATGCAAAACATAAAGAAACTAAAATACATACATTAGAATCCTCACTTGCTCGAGTGCACCGAAAGTAGATAACCTCTAAAAGCAAAAGAAAGCTACTCTATATAAGATACGAGTGCATGCACTACAAAGTCTGCCACCAACTCCTACTACTGCTTATCCCAAGTGGAGGAACATAACCAATCCACTGGCCTAGTTCAACCGGAGTGGCCAAATGGTGAATGGGTCGGACATGAGCTCCACCATGGGGTAGCATCGCTACTCTAGCTCCTCGGATCGGGTGAGTCACCGTAGCCTCACTGCCTCCACTATCTTCGTAGGTATGGTAGGGAAAGAACCAACAGACGGTATATGGGTAGCTGAGTCCTCGGATGGGTCAGACTCAGAATGAGCAGGGAGAGAACGGGGAACGTACTCTGGGCAATCCTGGATAGCTGAGGTAGCAGCAGGGGTGCGTCGAATCTGCTCTCCATGGGGGCACGTGCGCTCGAAGAGAAGATCATCGGCAAAAGGTGATGAAGGAGAGAAACGAAAATTGGAGACTGGTTGGGTAAATGGGCAGTCCAAGAACACGAACAGACAAAAAGAACAGCAGCCCACAAAATGGTATGACTGGTGTGTGGCATCAAAATGGAGCTCCTAGGTGTAACATTTCCGTTGCTTTGTGGATTGACAACTGTCCCCACAAACCAAGATGGGTCTTTTCAGCGTGCTTTGTCCTTACTCACACGCTTCCTAGGAAAACTTCCCAGGAGGTCGGCCATCCCAAAATTTCTCCAAGTCAAGCACGCTTAACTGTGGAGTTCTTAGTGACGGGCTACTGAAAAGAAGATGCATCTTATTGGTATAGGTAGTACAAATCAATTCATATAAGCCCTCATTAACTGTATATTCCCATACCTATATAGTCTTAGGATCCCTCTCATTTAGGTATATAATCGGTTCATTCATGTACCTCTCCGCTTAGAAGCTGCCAGGAGCCGCTTATTGTCCATGCCTTCTCGCACCAGCAATCACTCCCCACCCTTGTCCCTAGGCATTACATGACCACCAGCTTCTGCCTAGTTCGTCCCCGAACCACACCATACTAGGAGAGGTGCAGGCTTTGATACCATTTGTAATATCCCCTGCTCCTTTATGGATTGACAACTGTCCCCACAAACTAACACAGGTCTTTTCAACGTGCTTTGTCCTCACTTACACGCTTCCTAGGAAAACTTCCCAGGAGGTCAGCCATCCCAAAATTTCTCTAAGTCAAGTATGCTTAATTATGGAGTTCTTTAGTGATGGGCTACCGAAAAGAAAATGTATCTTATTGGTATAGGTAGTACAAATAAATTCATATAAGCCTTCCTTAACTGTATAGTCTTATACCTATACAGTCTTAGGATCACTCTCATTCGATTATGTAATCGGTTCATTCATGTACCCCTCCGCTTAGAAGCTGCCAGGAGCCGCTCATTGTCCGTGCCTTCTCACACCAGCGATCACTCCCCGCCTCGTCCGTGGGCATTACACCAGGTTGGCACATCAATGAATATCACGAACGACGCTATCGTCCACTGAAAATGCAATGGAAAAAAAGACAGAGGGAGTGAGAAACTTGGTAAAGAATTTCAGTAGGGCATCTTTCTATCCTAGTGTCATCATCTACGTCCTCAGGAATCTTGGGTTTCATTATAAAATAGTGAGCATGCATAAAGTTCATTTATCAAGTTCTTGGATGTTATGAATGCATCATACCTCATCATGAAATGCATGTTAATACAAGGTGCAACATATCATATAGAGACATAAGTGATGTACATAGAACTTGGTAAACAGCGCATGAATTACTTCATTTTATTTTTTAGGTGACTTAATCTATTCTTTTCTCTCATTGGGGCCACCCTATTACTCTCTTCTCCTGAGAGTTCTAGGTTATGAGCTCAGATCTCACTAGTCGTTACTAGCATACTCTTATCCTCATGATAAGTTAACACCCGACTCTTAAAGTACGGGATAGGGGGCAAGGATCACCTTTCATAACATTTAATTCGGGGAGTTTAAAGGATCACTTCTTTATTGGATCATCTCTCATAACCTTTAATTCGGAGAGTCTAGAGGATCATTTCCATATGTTTTATGTCACCTTAACTTTAGCATGTTATATTGAGATGCAAGAACACAAACATAGCATATAATGTCACATACTTTCATATTACTTCAACATATGCATTCTAAACATTCTAAGTGTAATCATAACATGCCACAATAAATCTTGTAACTAGTAGCCAAGTATGCAAACATAATCATCACATAAATTCTCAAATATATCATAAACCCATCATCTCATAAAATAAGCACTTCCATTATCCCTTAAATGGTTAATCCTTTAAATAGGGTAATCCTAACTTTTGTATCTTGTAACATCCTAATTTTTAACCCAATACTCTAGAACATAATTAGGTTAATCATTAGTCTGTTACGTCATAGCTTCCTTATTACTTTAAAATACTTAGCGGAAATACTGGTAATTTTTTTTTTGAAATATAAAAGCAAAGTGAGAGCCGCGTGACACGTTAATTTTTAATGCACGGAAGATAATAAAGCACGCATCTCATAGCAACATGGCATAAGCAAGTAAAGGCACATCATAATAACATTGAACCGCATATTTATATAATATATGATATGCCCACTTGTGTAGAGTGGGGCTTAGTTTGATACATCATAAACAGATACAACTAAAAGAAAATACAAAGGAAAATACTACGGAAACGTAAAATCAACTCCCCTACCCAAGTGCAACGAAAGGGATAACCTCTAAACAAAAGGAGGTCTATCCTTATCTAAGTGGTAGGTGCTCTACCCGGGTACTCCGTCGGTCGTACGTCTCCTCCTACTGACGTCCATCTCACGAGCGAGGCACATATCCGGGAAACTGTGCAAGCTCCTTGGGCGTAAAGAGGCGGAACGGGGATCGAGAGTGACCCCCGCGATGTGGCCGCATCTCCGGTCGTCATGCAAGCCGTGGCTGGGTCACGGTATCCTCACTGCCCTCCCTCATCAGTGGTGGAGTGGGGGCGGAGCTCTCGCTATACGGATGGGTAGGCGGGTCGTCGGACGGGTCGGTCTCCGAGAAGTAGGTGGCACGTAATCGGGATAGTCACGCATGGCTGAGGCGGCGGTATGCATGCGGAGCACTCTCTCGTTATGCGTACGCGCACACTCAAAAACCCGCTCGTCGTCATCGTAAGGTGCTGTCGGGGAGAAGCGGTGGGTATGCCTGGGGTGAGCGAAGGAACGTCCTACGAACATGAAGACTCGCACCGTGCACTGTCCCTCAAAATGGTATAACCCGTGATCCGGGTCATAGTGCACCTCCCACGTTGGGGTGTCCACGAAAACCATGAACGTCGCCATTTGAAGACGTGACGGAAAGAAAGAGATAGAGGGAGTGAGAATCTTACTAAAGAATCTCAGTAGGGTCTCCTATTACCTAGGTGTCATCGTCTACGTCCTCAGGAACCTTGGGTTTAGTCAACGAAATAACTGAGCATGCATTAAGTCCATTTTTAGGTTCTAAAACATAATTTAGCCAAGGTCCATTCATTTTAGCATGATTCTTAATGACATGGATGCAAGCATATTAAAGAATGTATGCATGGCTCTACTCAATGCAAGAATAATCATCATATCTTTAGGAACATCATAATAGTGGCATAAAGTGGCAATTAAATTCTCTTTGTGACATAATCATCATAACTTCCTCATAGGCCACCCTAAAAGACAATCGCTCTGGGGGTGCTCGGCCGAACCGGTGTCACCCAGAACATGTCACATCTTTAGGTTATGAGCTCATACCTTAACTAGTCGTCACTAGTTCTTACTTATCAATCTCGATAAGCGTAGCATAATCATAAACATAATCCCGACTTATCCAGTACGAGCTAGGGGGCATTTCTTGGGGGTGCTCGGCCGAACCGGTGTCACCCAAGAATTAATCTTGGTACCGATGTCACATGAGTTCTCTAGAGGTGCTCGGCCGAACCGGTGTCATCCGAGAACTCATCTTAGTATCTCATAAAAATTTCATAGGTTTTCAAAAACTTTCTGAGTCCTGAATTTGTCAGAAATTCAATGGCATAACTGTAGCATGCCGGATTTCTTCCAAATTCTTCTTTATGCCACATAAGTCAATCAAACATGCATTCTTCATCATAATTTTATGCATTCTCATAATCATCCTTACACTTTCTCAAGCAACATTAAAAGTTCGTTATGCACTTGGTCCTATGGTATTTTATGCTTTGACCCTTACAGGCCTTAAACTTGTGATGTAGTTAACCTATCATCTTCTATCAAACTTTTATCCACCTAAGGGTTCTCCTCTAACAAATCTTATTATTTATTTATGCTTTCTATTAAATCTGAACAACATCATTCCTTAGGGGCAGCTTTATAAACTTATGATTACGGGGTTCTAGAACTTGCATTTTAGACCCTTTCTTGGTTCTGTCTTAGCCTAAGGCGCTATAAGTTAAACCTAAACCAATTATGAGTCATTCCTATATCAAAGAACTAATTATAAACCATGTTCTCTACATTATAAGGTTGCTGGACAGATTCTAAGAATTAAATGTTCTAAGAGTTCTAGAATTGCGATTTTACGGTTTTCTAGTTATTAGTTTCTCTATAGGTGCTAAAATTCAATTCTACTTCAATTGTAACCAAATTTTTCATGATTAAACAATCCTAATCTGATTATATTCCCATTGAAACAGTTTGGGCAGTGTCCATGAATAAATGGGTTAAAACTATACTAAATCTTGACTTTACGGTTTTTCTAAAAGGCTAGTTTCTTTCCTAACTTGCATAGAAATGTCCCTACCTCTTCATACATAATTTTTACTCATTCAAGCACATCAAAACATCATCACAAAGTAGCAAATTCATCGTGGAAAAGCTGAGACATTAAGTTTCCAAAAGATACATAACTTGATATTTTTAAAACGCATAAGTTGCTAGTTTCTCTTGGAGTCATTTTCAAGACTTCTAAAACTCTTTTACAAACCATTTTATTTTGTGAAAGAGACTAAAAACATCCTTAGGTCAGTGACCACTTAATCCCTCCTTCAAAAGAGTTAAATTCTTAGAACCTTGTTGGTCTTGAACTTAAACAAATTCATGAGATTTAAAAGGATTCTTAAAACTTGACTTATTGGTCCTTGAAGCTAGATAAAACTCATTCCAAGTTCACCATCACTACAAGGCCGAAATCATGCATCCAAAGAATGCTCCCTCATTAAACTTTAACTTGAGATAAAATGGGCAAGTCTTTGAGCTCTAAGGTCTTTTAAGTGATGACATAATTTAAACATGCTATGCATTTCATTTTTATTCTTCATTACAAAATAAAGTGAGAGCTTAAAGTAAACATGCAAGACTTGAATATAAAAATGCAAGGCTTAAAATAAATATGCAAGACTTGGAATATAAATATGCAAGTTCATTTCTTTATTTTAGTGCTTTAGGCCCAACAACAATCAACTTTAAGGCCGAAATAGAAAGGTTTTGAGATTTAGTTAGGTGATAGTGCAAACCTCATTTTAAATCTTTACATTCTTTAGTGATGAAAGGTAAATATGCTAGACAAAAATATAAATATGAGATGCACTCCATTCTTTAGCCTTTAACTTTAAGTGATGGCTTGGAAATTAAATATGAATGCAAAGCTCAAATTAAACATGTAATGCATAGGCTTGAATTTAAATATGAATGCTAGTTTATTTTATTTCTTATTAGAGCTCATACAAGACTTTAAAGGAACTTAAACCTCAACCCAAACTTATCATGTCAAGGTAAAGTAGAAACAAGAGTGAACCTCAAGGGTTCTTTAAAACACAAAGTTTCTTTCCTTGAAATGTAAACATAAATAACATTTTTATTAAAACTCAAGCTCTAGAGACCTCTTTGTGATGAATACATAGTCATTATCTAGAAGCTCTCATCATCAAGCTATTGTGAACCTCCTTGGCCATTATGGCCGAAAACTTGGAGAAAGAAAAGGAACAGGAACCGAAATTGTTGGAGAAGGAAAGGAACATTTGGAACTCTAGGGACCATGATCTTGATGGTGCATTAACACCAACATCATGAGTTCTCATCATTGAGTTCATGTTAACCATTTTAAAACATCATCAAAGTGAAAGGTTTTCAAGGATTCAAGAAGAAAAACTAAAAACATCTTTATCTCAAGAACAAAGATCAAGCTTTACAGATTGTTCAAGTGATGAGCATCATCATGAAACTCTCATCATCAAGCTCTTATTCCTTTGATCTTCAAGCCTCATGGCCGAAAAACAAAGAGGAGTAGAAGAGGAAAAGAAGTTCTAAAAAGGATTCAAGAGAAATTATGAACACATAAAGAAATTAAGAACTTTAAATGAAAGAACTCTTGAAAGAAAATCCCTACCTAGTGGTTTGAAGATTGAGATGAGAGGAGAGGATGAAGAACTTGAAGAACTTGAAGACTTGAACTTGAGAGAAAAAGGAAACTTTGAAGTACTCTTTGAAAACTTACACTTAGCAAATGAACCCAAAATGATACAAGTTCACCCAAGCAAGCTATTTATAGAGGAATGAAACAAATGAAAGGTGCATGGAGGGGGAGGAGCTTCGGCCATCAGCCTCATGGGCAGCCCATGAGTTCCATGAGGTGAGATAATGTGGGCTTGAGGCATGGTGAGGTATGGTTCAAAGTATGGTGAGGTATGGTTCAAGGTATGGCTTCAAGCATGGTTCTTTGAGTGAGAAACAATTCAACATGTGATGTAAAAGGAAGAGAGAGGGCCGAAGTGCATCAGCCATGGGGGGAAGGATTTCTTGCATTTTAATTGTGGTTTAGAGTTGTGTTTAGGTGTATCTTTGATTAGGATTAAGAGTAGGAATTTGCAAGAAAGTGTTTAGGTGAGAAAATGGGTAATCAAGGTTGTCAAGACATAATTAAGGAGTGTTCTTGCATTATTAGTGAGTTATAAATTCATTTTAGTGTATAAACAACTCTAGACACAATTCCTTGATTTAAGGAATTGGAGAGAGAAAATACTATTCAAGATTCCAAGAGTGAAATCTTGAGTTTTAGAAAAGAGATTTAAATCTAATCTAAGCAATCTTAGATTCTAATTAATTTTAATAATTTATTTTGACTCTAGATTAATTATGGAAATTAATTAATCTTCGATTAGAATCTAATATTGCTTAGGTTTGCTTAATCACATTGTTAAGCTCAAAAACACTATTCTAGGGGCAAAATCGTAATTTTGTACTAAAACTGCTTGGGACCACCGGGACTCAAACAGATGTTTTGAAACATGTAAAAACATTGTTTTAAACCTCTGGGGAAAGTTTCGGGCTCAAACGGCACCTTTACTGGCGTAAAAACGCTATAGGGGTATTTTGGTTATTTTGACTCGAAACTGCAGAAAATGAGGCTTTCGCCTCCGAAACCACTCAAGGGTCATTCAATCCCCTTCAAACATTGAGTTGACCCTTTGAGGACTGGCAGGTCGGTCATCCTCAAATTCCGGGCCGAAAATGACCTCAGGGGCATTTTGATCATTTTCTACTCAAACAGAAAATCGGGATGTTACATATCTATTCTTTTATGCATCTAAAAGATCAATTACAATGATTTTCATTAATTATTAACCTCAAGAACATCATTAAACAATGCTGGACAAGTTTGGGCAGAAATGAAATTTGAGCAATTTCAGTGTTCTAGAAATTACATTTTTGACCCTTTCTCATTATCGATTTTTCCTAAGATGCTAGAATTAATTTCTATATCAATTATGAGTGATTCCTACACATGTACTATATGTTAAATATCTTTTTACCAAATTGTAACTTGCTGGACAGAATCCATAACTTTCATCCTTAAGGGTTCTAGAAATACATTTTTAATCATTTCTAGTTAATAGTCTTTCCTTAAGTGCTAAAAATAATTATAACACTAATTATTAACAAGTTTTACACACTTCAACAACCCCAAACAGCTTACATCAGATCTGGAAATGCTAGAATAGAATCCAAAATTTAATATTTCCAAAAGCATGCAAAGTTGCAATAATAAGCATTTCTAGTAACAGTCTTTCTTAGAATTAATTCTAAGTCAAGGAACATTCTTATAATTAATTTATCCCTTTGGAAATACACATAAATGTCCTTAGGTTAGTAGTAAAATCAGAGGGCTCATTAATAAGATTTTGGTTATGTGACTCATGTTATAACAATTCAGGAATTACACTTTTCTCGAAGGAAAATTGCAGGACACATGTTCTTGAAAGCTCAAGGTAATAATACACCAAGCTTTAAAACTTTATTTCATTGAAAAAAAAAATATTTGTAAAGACAAATGCCCATGGAACTGAAATTCCTATGTAAGTTGAAAGGGGTAAGTCTTGAGCCTTAGATATTTAGGTGATGACATAAACTTAAATATGCTAATGCAAGCCTCATTTTAATTTTGATATTATAAGGTGATGGCAATGAAAATATAAATATGATATGCAAAGCTTGAATATAAACATGAGAATGCAAGTTCATTTTTAATCAAATATGCTAGATAAGAAATATAAACATGAAATGCAAGTTCATTTTTTTATCTTCAAGATTTAGGTGATAATTGTAACACCCTAACTCTTAACCTAATATGCTCGAGTCGCATTTTCAGTTAATTATTAGTTGCTACGCCTTTGTTTCAAAAATTGACTTATTCATCTTTAAAACACAAGTAATAAAAATATGACTAATTTTTATTTGAACTTTAAAACCAAAAAGTGAGCCACGTGGGTATATAGATATTGATTAATACTTGCATAATAATAGCAAATCACATAAACCTCATCATGATATCGATTAATACTTGCATAAAAGCCATAGCATAACAAGTCACATACCAAATTATCATATCATTTCTATAACATAATAGTGACGTCCTATATACAAAAAGGACATCCAAAGACATTAAATCCACTAATAAGGTTGCACATACACTAAACCAAAGCTAAATAGGGTTATCACCAAACTAGCCTAGTCTCAGCTACAGGTCCATTGAGGGACTAGGCTACACAAAAGTATAAGAGGATGACAGAGAAAAGCTATCTCCATGCTTCTGCTATGACCCTCTGATCCTGTTTGTAGCGTATCTCCCATGTCCATGCCTCATGGAAGATCACGAGCAACGCCATTACCCTTGTCTGGAGACGACATGGAAGAAAAGATAGGGATGGGAAACTTATTCAAGATTCTCAATAGGGCTTCCCGACTCTAACACAAGTGTCATCGTCATCGTCCCCAGCCACTTCGATTTTCATTATGAAAGGGGTGTTTATGCATAAGGTTCAGTTTTAAACTTCTCAAATCTATTTATCCGAAGTGGGTGTCTTTTAGCATGGGTCTTAATGTCATGAATGCAACAATTATCTCATGTATGCATGACAATACCTTAGGGGCATAAGTAACACAAGCATACCAATTTATAACTCAGCATAATGCTAAGTATATAAGCATGGGAAAAGTTAGAGGACTAGAGTCACTTAGCACATATCACATGATTAAATGCACTGATAGGAGAATGAGACAAAATATGCATATACACCTTTGCTTTACTTTCTCATAACTGAATTCTTAAGTTCTTTTTCATAATAACCACCCTCTTAAGTAACCATCCTAAGCCAACCATCTCACCTTCCTCGGCGATTTTATAATAGCCATCAAAACTCCACTTCACCAATCGTCTAGAATGAGCTCAAC
The DNA here is from genome assembly GCA_031216125.1 of Dalbergia cochinchinensis. Classification (NCBI taxonomy): domain Eukaryota; kingdom Viridiplantae; phylum Streptophyta; class Magnoliopsida; order Fabales; family Fabaceae; genus Dalbergia; species Dalbergia cochinchinensis. The sequence continues at coordinate 17,396,528 of CM062375.1, read as the reverse complement.
CTAATTAGGCGTCGCTAGATTTAATATAGGGTAATAGAAGGGGAAACACATCACTTTCTTATTGGATCATTTCTTCTTCGAAACGCATCTACTGACATCCAGTGCATAGTAATATTGTCCGCTTTGGCAGGCTCTATATCCATACCCCCCACGGTTTTGCTTTCTCCTCACCATAGCAGGAGAAATGCGTCTTGGCATACTATGCATAAATGCAACATAAACACATGTTCTTAAATATCAACATGACATATCACTCAATATTTCATGCTTATCAATTCATTATCATCATAGCATGCCACAATTTACACAATACTCATGTCTCAGATTCATATATTCTTATGCACACATCATCAGCACTTTTGCAAAGCGATAAACATGCTCCTATCCAGAATGCCGAAGTGAAGGACTGGGCTCAGCCAATGCAAATGCTATGATCAGCAAGTCATATAAATAAACAATCATACACTTGAAATACTAACTCTTATTGCCTCCTCTATCTTACAGTATTTTATGCTTTTGATCCTTACGAGTCTTAAACTTACGATCTAATTAACCTAGCATCCAAGTTAGTTCTTTTATGCACCTAAGGGATCATAACTAATAATTCTCACTAATTTTTATGCTCATGAACAGTACCAAACACCATCACACAATTTGGACAGAAATATTAAACTTCAATTGCGGGGTTCTAGAAGTCACGTCTTTGACCCCTTTCTAAGTTTCAGCTTTTCCTAAGGTGCTAAGACTAATTGTTACTACCTTTAGGAATTAATCCTACACTTCTAAAACAATTTTATCTCTAATCTTACTCATCCTAAAACAATAGTTATATCTTAAATTCTAAGGGATCTAAAACTCACATTTGACATCCTATCCACTTACTAGTTGTTCCTAACACTCACCAAATGATTTTTCCTTCACTCAAACATAATTTTTACACATTCTAACACATTAAAACAACATCATACAATGGTCATAAATCCAGGGCAGTGGCCGAAACATATATCTCACATAATCACATAAAATCACATTTCAAGTGCATAAAAGTTACTAGTTTCCCTTGGAATCATTTTAGAGCCTCAAAACTCTTTTAGAAACTAATTTATTTCACTAAAACCATCAAAATATAAGGCTATGGTAGTAGCTATTTTAAATCACTCTTAAATGAGTTTTAAAACGTAAAATCACACTCAATGTATTCTTTGAGCTTTTCTATGCTTAAAAAAATCTGAAGACATAGTTTGTTGGTCCTTGTGACTAGATGGGCTTTGGAGCTTATGCAAAGCCCATCCTCATCGCATGGCGGAAAATAGCATTCTTAGAATGCTTCCATTTTCCAAACTTTACTTGAGATAAAAAGAGCAAGTCTTTGAGCTTTGGGATCTTTAGGTGATGACATAAACTTAAACATGCCATGCACTTTGTTTTTACTCTTCATTATAAAAGTAAAGTGAGGGCATGAAAATAAATATGAGATGCAAGCTCATTATTATCTTTAAAGTTTAGGTGATGACTTAAAATACAAACATAAAATGCAAAGCTTGGAATATAAACATGAGAATGCAAGTTTATTTCTTTATTCTTGAGATCTTAGTTATGACAAGGAAAAGTAAACATGATATGCATAGCATAAACTCATACATGGATGCAAGTTCATTTTATTCTTTACTAGAGCTCATACAAGACTTTAAAGGAATATAAACCTCAACCCAACACATATCTTAGCAAGACAGCGAACTTTAGAGTCCTTTGTACCAAGGTTTCAAAGAAATCTTATGGTTTGAACATTATCATCAAGCTCAAGGAAATGGATCATGAGATCAAAATAAATAATGTAACATCCTAATTTTTAACCCAATACTCTAGAACATAATTAGGTTAATCATTAGTCTGTTACGTCATAGCTTTCTCATTACTTTAAAATACTTAGCGGAAATACTGGTAAATTTTTTTTTGAAAATTATAAAAGCAAAGTAAGAGCCGCGCGACACGTTAACTAGTAATTCACGAAAGATAATAAAACAAATATCGCATCGCAACATCGCATAAGCAAGTAAAAGCACATCATAATAACACTGAACTGCATATTTATATATATATGATATGCTCTCTCATAAAGAGTGAGACTTAGTTTAGTACAACTGGAATGAAAATACATGGAAATGAAAGTACAACAAAGGCGATAAAAGAAACTCTCCTAACTCTAATGCGCCTACAAATGGATAGCCCCAAAGGCAAAAGAAGGCTATCCTAGTTTAGTCAAGCTCGAGCACCAGAACCGCGACGGTCGTCTCCTACTGCGGGCCTCTTTGGAAAGGAGGGACGTACCCGATCCATTGGGCGATCTCGGCCGGGGTGGCAATGCGCTACATCGGTCGGACGTGAGCTCCACGGCGGGGAGTCATCCTCACCCATCCTCCACGTACTGGCTGAGCGACGGAAGCCTCGCTAACCCCCAACGTCCATCGGCACAGTGGGGGAGGATCCCTCGGAAGGTACCTGAGTGGCAGAATCCTCCGAAGGGTCCGTCTCGGAGAATGATGAGGGCCAGCGGGGTACATACTGTGGGTAGTCCCGGATGGCAGAGGCCGTCGGTTGTGTGCGGCGGATCTACTCCTCTCGAGGACGTGCGCGCTCGAACACGAAGTTGGCGCCGTAGGGTGAGATAGGAGAGAATCGGTGGCTATGTACGGGGTGATTAAAGGGCCGTCCAACGAACATAAACACTCGGACGACGCAGCGGCCCACAAAATGGTATGACCCGTGATTCGGATCATGATGTACCTCCCAAGTTGGGATGTCCACAAAAACCACGAACGTCGCCATCTGAAGACGTGACGGAAAGAAAGAGATAGAGAGAGTGAAAATCTTGCTAAAGAATCTCAGTAGGGCCTCCTATTACCTAGGTGTCATCGTCTACGTCCTCAGGAACCTTGGGTTTAGTTATGCGAAATAAGTGAACAGGCATTAAGTCCATTTTTAGGTTCTAAAACATAATTTAGCTAAGGTCCGTTCATTTTAGCATGATTCTTAATGTCATGGATGCAAGAATATTAAGGAATGTATGCATGGCTCTACTTAATGCAAGACAAATCATCATGCACATAGCACATCATAATAGTAGTGGCATAAAGTGGCAAATAAATTCTCTTTGTGACATAATCATCATAACTTCCTCATAGACCACCCTAAAAGACAAGCGCTCTGGGGGTACTCGGCCGAACCGGTGTCACCCAGAACGTGTTACATCTCTAGGTTATGAGCTCATACCTTAACTAGTCGTCACTAGTTCTTACTTACCACTTAACGATAAGCGTATCATAAATCATAAATCCCGACTATCTGAGTACGGGTTAGGGGGCAATTCTCGTAGGGGTGCTCGGCCGAACCGGTGTCACCTAAGAGTATAAATTGGTACCGATGTCACATGAGTTCTATGGAGGTGCTCGGCCGAACTGGTGTCATCCTAGAACCCATCTTAGTACTTTAATTTTCAAAATCTCTTTAAGTCCCCAAATTTGTCGAAAATTCGGCGGCACAATGGCATTACGCTGAATTCCTTCCAAATTTGCTTTATGCCACATAAACATATATCCTCATGAATTCCTCATATGATTAACATTATCATTCTTCACATAACACATGCATCATCATAGAACATTCAAATGCTTACCCTTACGATAGCTTATGCTTTGACCCTTACAGGTCTTAATCTTGAGATATAGTTCTCTAACATCCGTCGTTCATATATTATGCACCTAAGGGCTCATAATTAATCATCATTCCTAATCCTCATGTTCATACTCAAATCTGAAAAGCATAGGGTAGAATTTCTAACTTGTGGTTACGGGGTCCTAGAACTTACGTTTTAGACCCTTTCTCGGTTCTGTCTTCGCCTAAGGCATTATAAATTAAATCTAATTCAATTATGAGACATTCCTATGCTTAAGAAATAATTATAAACCACATTTATCATGTTGTAACGTTGCTGGACAGAATCCAGAAAACTAAATGTTCTAAGAGTTCTACATTTGTATTTTTACGGTTTTCTAGTTACTAGTTTTCCTATAGGTGCTAAAATTCAATTCTAATCCAAATGTTACCAAGTTTCTCATGTCTAAACAATTCTAATCTGATTATGTTCCCATTAAAACAGTTTGGATAAGTTCCAAAAGCAAATGGGTCTAAACTATGTTAAATTCTAGCTTTACGGTATTTCTAGTTAGCTAGTTTCTTACCTATCATGCATAGAATCATTTTTACAACATCATGTGATATTTTCACACATTCCAACATATCAAGACATCATCATACAGCCACAAGCTCATCATGATAGTACCAAAAACATCTAACTTCAATAAGAGAACTAAATTGACATTTCTAGGTACATAAGTTAACTAGTTTCTCTTGGAATCAATTTAGAATTTCTAAAACTCTTTGCAAATCATTTTAATTCATCAAGAGGCTAAGAGAAACCTCAGGTCAGTGACCAAAATATATTTCATCTTCTGAAAGGGAATAAAGTCATATCTCATGATAACATAACCTTGTAAAGATTTGTAAAGCTTTAAGAAAAACTTGGAACATAGGCTATTAGTCCTTGTAGCTAGATGAAAACTCATTGCAAGTCCATCATCACTACTTGGCCGAAAACATGCTTTCAAAGAATGCATTCACATTAAACTTTAACTTGAAATGAAATGGGCAAGTCTTTGAGCTCTAGGTTCTTAAGTTATGGCATAAAATAAATGTGCTCATGCTTTTCATTTTTAATCTTGCTTACAAAATAAAGTGACGACTTAAATTAAATATACAAGGCATAAACTTAAACGTGCAAGCTTGAAAGTAAATATGCAAGGTTCAATTCTTTATTTTAGTGCTCTTGGCCCAACAACAATCGACTTTAAGGCCGAAATAGAAAGGCTTTGAGAATTAAATTAAGTGATGATGCAAGTTCCATTTTAATCTTTATGTTCTTAGGTGATAGCTTGAAAGTAAAAGTGCATAGCAAGAATGTAAATATAAATGCAAGCCTAAAATAAATTATACAAGTTTATTTTATCTTTCTAGAGCTCTTAACAAGACTTTAAAGGAACTTAAACCTTAACCCAAACTCACTAAACCAAGATATAGTATAGTCTAGAGTTCTTAGAACTCAACATAATATTTTTAAGAATCAAACCATGAGACTTAGAAAAAGAAAGGAAAAGGGCCGAAACCTCAAGAAGGAAAAAGGAACATTTTAAAACTCTAGAGTCCATGATCTTGATGATATATTAACACCAACATCATGAGACCTCATCATTGAGTCCTTAAAACCATTTTGAAGCATCATCAAAGTTGGAGTTCTTAAGAGTTCAAGAAAGGAAAAACTAAAAAAACATTTTTGCTCAAGGACAAAGATCAAGCTCTAGAGTTTGTTTCAAGTGATAAACATCATCATGAAACTCTCATCATCAAGCTCTTATTTCTTTGAATTCCAAGGCCTATGGCCGAAGATGAAAAGGAAAAAGGAGTAGAAGAGAAGTTCTAAAAGGAAACAAGAGAAACTATGAACATCAAACTTGAAACAAGAACTTTAAAGAAGAGAATACATGAAAGGAAATCCCTACTTGGTGTGATGAACTTGAAGATGGAAGAAGAAGATGAAGAAGATGGAGAGCTCCAAGAACTTGAAGAACACAAGAGCTTTGAGAGAAAAAGAAAAGCTTTGAGTGTTCCTAAACTTAGCAAATGATCTAAAAGTGGTGCAAGCTTCCCAAGGCCATCTATTTATAGAGAAATGAAGCAAATGGAGGGGTGTGTGTGGTGATGAAGCTTCGACCATGAGGAGTGCAGAATAGGAGAGAAAATATCTCTTACAAGGCATGGTTCAAAGCATGGTTGGAAGCATGGCCAAGCATGGGCTCAAGTATGGTGCAAGCATGGGTTAAGCATGGTTCTTTGAGTGAGAAAACAATTTAACATGTGGTCAAAGGGGGATGAGGCCTGGCCAAAATGCATCAGCCCATGTGGGGTTGTGTTTGCATTTTAATTGTGGTTTAGAGTTGTGTTTAGGTGTATCTTTGGTTATGCTTAAGGTTAGGAAGTTGTAAGAAAGTGTTTAGGTGAGAAAATGGGTAATCAAGGTTGTCAAGACATAATTAGAGAGTGTTCTTACATCATTAGTGGGTTATAAACTCATTTTAGTGTTTAAACAATTCTAGACACAATTCCTTGATTTAAGGAATTGGAGAGAGAAAACACTATTCAAGATTCCAAGAGTGAAATCTTGAGTTTTAGAAAAGAGATTTAAATCTAATCTAAGCAATCTTAGGTTATAATTAATTTTAATAATTTATTTTGACTCTAGATTAATTAGGGAAATTAATTAATCTTCGTTTAGAGCTTAATATTGCTTAGGTTTGCTTAATTACATCATTAAGCTCAAAAACACTATTCTAGGGGCAAAATCCTAATTTTGCACTAAAACTGCCCGGGACTGTCGGGACTCAAACAGATGTTTTGAAACATGTAAAAACATGGTTTTAAACCTCTGGGGAAAGTTTCGGGCTCAAACGGCACCTTTACCCGCGTAAAACGCTATAGGGGTATTTTGGTCATTTTGACCCGAAACTGCAGAAAATGAGACTTTCGCCTCCGGAACCACTCAAGGGTCATTCAATCCCTTTCAATCATTGAGTTGGCCCTTCGAGGACTGCCGAGTCGGTCATCCTCGAATTCCGGGTAAAAAATGACCTCAGGGGCATTTCGGTCATTTTCCACTAAGACAGAAAATCGGGGCGTTACAAATAAGAACCTTTCTTGAGAATTAAAAGCAAAGCAAGGAAAAAGGAACTGAAATCTATTCAAAGGAAAAAGGAAAGGAAACCGAAACCATGATCAAAGGAAAAAGGAAAGGAAAAACCGAAATGTGTTAATATCAAAACTAAGTTTCAAGCTTTAGAGGTTTCTCAAATGATAACCATAAGACCATTATCTTGAAACCTCCTCATCAAGCTAAAATTTTTCCTTTCAAACCAAGCTTCATAGCCAAAAATAAAAAGAGAGAAAAAGAGTTTGAACTAAGAGATACTAGAACTTTTCATATCAAAACATCAACATAAAAGTTAAAGCTTTTGAAAAACAGAACCCCTACCAAGGATGTAGTCTTTGATAGAAGGAAGAAAGCTTGGTTCTTGGAGCTAAAATGAGAAGGGGGTTTCGGCCAAGGGGTAAAGAAAGGAAGGAGATGGTTTTCTTGTGAGGCTAAGCTTAGGGGTGGAAAGGTTGTGTATTTAGAAAGTGGTTTGAGGTGGTGGTGTGGTGGTTCATGGTGGTGGAAGAAGTTTCTTGAGGTTGGAAGAGTAGAAAGAAAGCTTTGAAGTTGAGAGAGTTTATGATCACTTTTTTGGACACAAGTGTTTCTCCAAAAAAAGCGAATGGTAAAGAATGAAGTTTTTAGGTTGGAAATAAAATAAATATGATGGTAATTTTGGGGGGAGGAACAATATCTCTTCTAAGTGCATCATCACATTGAATGGTGTAGGAATGGCTAGGTATGGGCTTGGGTATGGTGTAGGAATGGCTAGGTATAAGCATGGGTATGGTGTAGGAATGACTAGGTATGTGCATGGGTATGGTGTTTCTTTGGATTTTTCTAAGCAATCTTAGGTTCTAATTATTCTCAATTAATTATTTTGACTCTAGATTAATTATTAAAATTAAATTACCTTTAATTAGAGCATAATATCGTTTATGTTTCCTTAATTGTTTAATTAAGCTCATTATACATTAACCAATGGGTAAAAAGGTCATTTCACACCAAAACTCTCCGAGACCATCCGGACTCATCCAAACATCAAGCATTTCGTAAAAACAACATTTTAAACTCCTGAGAAATCTTTCCGGCTTAGTTGGCACTAAATCCCACATAAAAAACGCCACAGGGGCATTTTTGTCATTTTGTGTGGAAAGTCCAAAAAGTGAGATTCTCACCTCTGTTACTATTTCTAAGGCATTTAATCCCCTTCAACCAATAACCAACCCCTCGAGGATGGCCCGGGTCGACCGTCCTCGAATCCTAGACAAAAATAACCTCAGGGACATTTTGGTCATTTTTACATGGGAAAATCGCAGATTGCGATTTTCGCGCGGGTTGCTTTCTGATCCTCATGTAATTTATTCGTACTGTAGAAATAGACCTTTAATGGTGGCCAGGGTTGGCCAGCCTCAGTTTTCGAACAAAAATGACCTAGGGGTATTTTGGTCATGTTTGCTAAACAGGAAAAATTGAGGCATTACAATAGCTTGGAAATAAACATGATATGCAAGGCTCAAATATAAATATGAAATGCACGGACTTGGAAGGTAAATATGAATGTATTTCCATTTATTTTTTCTTTAGATCCTAAGCTCAAGACTCCTATTTAAAGTAACAACTCTAAAACACCGATCAATCTTACAAAATGGACAAGAGCTTTAGAGACTATTAACACCATGGTTCCAAGAACCTTTATTTTGTTTGGACTCACCATCAAGCTCAAAGAAATGAAATATAAAGAAACTAACACCTTATTCATTATGATTCTTTGAAAATCGAAAAACGAAGTTCAAGCTTTAGAGGTCACAAATGTGATGATCTCATTATCATCATCTAGGAACCCTCATCATCAAACCAATATTTTTGAACACAAAAGGCCTTTAAGGCAGAAATGAAAAAGAAAGAAAAAGAAGTCCAATAACCAAAAGTGTCAAAAGCAAAACTCATTCATTACTTTATCATCAAACCAAAAATAAAGAGAACATAGAAGAAGAAAATATTTCGAATCAAATCCAATATTCCAACTGAAAATGACTGAAAGAAAAAGAATAAAAACTTTGAAACAACATCCTTACCAAAGATATTTTTCTTGTTGAAAGAAAAGGGCTTGATCTTGAAAGTAAATAAGAAGAACAATCTCCTTAGAGAGCTCCAAGGATTTGGCCAAAGAGGAAAGAAAAGGAAGAAAGATTTGTCTTGAGTTTTTGATCTGAGAAATGGAAAGGTTATGTGTTTTAGAGAAGATCTATGGTGGTTGTGTGGTGATTTAAGGTTGAGATGTGGTGGTTGATGGTGGTTTCTTTGAAGAAGGAGGACGAAGAAGAAGAACTCTTAGGATGAAAGAAAAGAGAGAAAACTTGGAATGATTTTTGAACTAAAATTGCAAGAATGAGAAAATGGTGTCGTAGGTTTCCTTGAGTGTGTATTTATAGAGAAATTGCAATATGAGAGGATGAGAGGGGGAGGGAGGCCGCAGCTTCATCAAGGAAAATAGGAGGGAAGTATCTCATCTAAGTGTATCATTACATGGAATGGTGTAGGAATGGCTATGTATGGGTTTGGGTATGGTTTTCTTTGAGTATGTAAGTAAATGAATCAAAATGTGATAGGATGAATGGAGGAGGGAGTGGCGCCGGTTTCTTAAGGATCCAAGGGGGAGAAAATATCTCATTTTAATTTGGATTAGAAGTGTGTTTAGGAGTAGGTTTGATTAAGCCATTGATTAGGAGTTTGTAATCAAGTGTTTAGGTAAGAAAGTGAGTGATTAAGGCCACTCAAGACATGGTTAAGGAGTGCTCTTACTCACTTAGTGGGATCAAATCTCATTCAACAAGAATTTCAATCACATCTTTGATTCCTTAATCTAAGGAATTGGAGAGAGAAAATACTATTTTATGAAACATGACATAAAGTCTTGAATAAAGAAAGGGATTTTGAGTTTCTTTAAACAATCTTAGGCCCTAATTAACCTCAATTAATTATTTTGACTCTAGATTAGTTATTAGAATTAATAAATATTTAATTAGAGCCTAATCTTGCTTAGGTTTTATTAATCACATAATTAAGCTTATTATGTCCTTAATTAAGGGCAAAACGGTAATCTTACACAAAAACTCCTCGGGATCATCCGAACTTAAACAGACATTAAACATCCTTAAAAATGACATTTCAAACTCCCGGGTAAAGTCCGGGTCCAATCAGCAATTAATTATGTGTTAATTAGCTGTAGGGGTATTTTGGTAATTTTGTGTACAGAAGCCAAAAATGAGATTCTTCTTCTCTATTAACACGCATAACACATATAATCCTCGTTCAACATTAAAACAGCCCTTGGAGGATGGCCAGATCGGCTAACCTAATTTTCTAGGTAAAAATGACCTTAGGGGCATTTCGGTCATTTGCACACAAGAAAAAGCGGGGCGTTACACTCTTTAGAGAAGTTTTTCTCTAATCTTTGAGCAACAATTCAAGTGGGACCTACCTACAACACGAGTAGGTCCCAAGAAATTCTATGGTGGTCTCAGATTTTCCTAAGAACACTGTATTGCTCTAAACTCTCCTAAGAAATAGTATACCTTGAGTATCACATTAACCCTATAGTCATAGCCACCATGCACCAGCATCCTTAAACTCTAAACTACCTCCGTTAACCACAACCCAGTAATACACAAACCACACAACCTCTGGCATCATCACTACAGACATCCAAAACCAAGCCCAACTAAAATCAAAACCACAAGACACAATCCCCAAAAAAAGAAAAAAAAGGAAAAGAGAAGGAAAAAGCCCAAACAACCACCATTGCAAGCTTCGCCGCCACCCTCCACCTTATGAACTCACTTGTAGGAGGCACAACCTCCACACATAGTCAATGCCGCCATTCTACCCTTACAAAACCTGCATGTAACCACAGCTATAATAGCTTGTGCATCATTGCCCTTTGCTAACAATAGTGTCGCACTACAAACCTTGGAGTCGCTACTCGATGCTGAATCACAAGACCACATCAAGCTCGTTGTCGACCATTGCATCTTCCATGAAAAGCTACCACATCACCTCCCTATCGCTACCCTAGGGCTGTAGTGCCTTATCTCACCACCTTTTGCCCCTACTTCTACTTTCCTTTTGTGTATAGTGTCAAATTAGGTCTATGGGATTAGATTATAAGGATTTGTGTGCAGGTATTTTAGATTAGGATCCTCTTTTTTTTTATTTGGGTTTTCACCAAGTCTTCTTTTTAGTAGGTTTTTTTGGGTGAATTTGTTTGGTTTGGGATTTTAGGCCAAGTGGGTTTTTGGGTGATTGTCTTTTTGTAGTAATACTTTTTAGGATGCTTAATTTTCTAATTTTTTTCCCTTATGCTAGCTTCTTTATGGCTAACATAAAACAAAAAATACTATTTATTTTGATTGGGTAGAAATTTAGGATTTTGAAATAGATGAAAGTAAAAATGTTTTTTTATTCACGCAATAATTAATAGTCATGATTAAGAGGTGGGGTACCTTCTTCATGTATTATTAAATTGTAAGGGTTTATTGATTAACGTAGTGCTAATTTGAATTCTCGGAAAGAGCAGATTTTATTTTTTTTCTTCAAATCTTTTCAAAAAAAATAAAATCAACTAACACTTTTTTCATTCGTTTAAATAAAATTAATCCAATAGACAAACATTTTTCAAAATAACTATTTGACTTTGAATTCCTCATTACATTAGAAAATATATAGGAGTAGATATTTTTTTGTCAAGCTAAAATTAATTTTTTTTTCTAAATTTTGTTTCTTTCTTTTGGTAATTTTTTAATTTTTGTAAATATTTTTAGAATTTATTAATATGGGAAAATGAAATTATTAAAGTTATTATTTGAATTGCACAAATAACTTTGGATAACTGTTGTGGGATGGATGTATTAAAGATGTAGTTTAATTTGATTAAGTTTCCACTATTCACTAATCATAATTAGACTGTCAAACCAAATTTCATTTAAAAGGATTAGTTTTTCCAAATCAAAAGGGTTTCAAACTTTTCCATAATAAAATTGGTGGTGACTCCATTGAAAATTAAAATTAATTTTGTCATAATAAATTTTTTTTCTCATTACGGCCCTTCTAGGACATTGTGATAGCTCCTATAAAGGTATTTTGTGAGAATAAATCAACAACTAAGATAACTTATAATTCGGTTCAACATTATAAACCTATGCACATTGAGATTGACTAACATTTCAAGAAAAAGATTTAGATAGTAGATTGATAGCCACTACATATGTTGTAACACCCTAATATTTAACCTTTATGCTCATGTCATAGTTGACTAATTATTAGTTTGTTATGTCTTGATCTCATATGTTATCATTTATTCTTAAAGTAGTTGTAGCGGAAAATATATATAGAATAGTCATGCCATAACACCTATTTAACATGAATTGCTCAAAGAACATCATAAGGTAAAGAACATATTATGTTACCTTAAGCCTCATAAAAGAACAATTTCTTGTACATAACATTCAATCATTGTATAATTATCAACATAATTAACCACAAGAGAATTTCACATGTCTCCATTAAATAAATAATCTCAAGATATAAATAGGACATAAATCATGTAAGATAAATAATCAACGTGCCAAGGATAAGTAGAAATACAAACAGATGATCAAATAATCACATTAACTAATTTCCAAAGCATGTGCTATTTCCAAGGCTCAAGTCCTATGGAAGTCCTACCTCTTGCTCATGGATTCGTTTGAAGACAACATGGAAAGAAAGAAAGGGGTGAGTAACTCGATTGAAACTCAGTGGAGGTTAGAAAACAATTTTAAGTGTCATTGTAGTCATCTCTAGTCACTTTGATTTACTATGAAGACATGCAGACATATATTTGTTCATATTCTAAAGTTATAGTCATTTCAAGAAGTTTGAAATTTCATATTGAATGGCAAGAATAAAGAATGCATGACATGACATAAAGAGACAAAACATAATGCAAAATCATGCATATGAACCCAAAGATCATTGCTTTCTACTTTTCCTCATACTTGAGATAATTCATTATTTTGGTTAACCACCTTCTCTCATTGACCCTAATCAACCTTGCATCACCAAGTCCCAAGGCGATTTCTCTTAGCTCTTGATCAACTCCACATCACCATATTCATCTAGGTTATGAGCTAATATCTATTAATGATCGCTTGATAAAATATTACGGTGGAAGTGGGTATATTTACTTCTCTTATATTTCACACAATTATTATGCCATGAACAATAGAAATAAATGGATCTCTTTCACAATTATGTGATATAAAGCATACATAATGTTTCAAGTCAACTAGAATTTCAAATATTTCATTCACACTTCGAGGTTCATGTTCTAAGGCCTATGAAACATATTCTTAGCTCATTCCATTTCTCCAACCTTTACTTCGAAATGAACTTGGCTAAGTCATGCTTTACATTCCTCATTGCATTCCCTAATCACATAATCTTTCCTTTCCAATAATCCAATGCAATTCAACAAATAATGAGTCATGAGTCACAGAGACATTGTAAATTCACCATTAATCCTCATTATGACCTAGCAAACCATGGCCTCATACCTAAACAATAATTATATCCCAATAGTCATTTAACACAATAGTAAGTTACATAAAGAATCATAATTTCTTTTATAATTGTCAAGCCTTTCACAATTAAATTCCAAACTCAAATTAGATAGAACACAACATGACATCCCTATAATCCCCATTAGGCCAAAAATTACAAGATTACTTATAATTAATCATAAGATTTTTTTTAAAAAAAGACAAAACACCTATTTTGGTCTCTCGAAAATTTGCATCGACCAAATTGGTCATTGTAAAAAAAAATTGTCAAATTGGTCCCTACAAAATTCAATAGTCGAACAAATTGGTCCCTGAAAAATAAATCTCTCAAATTGGTCCTTGTAAAATTTTCAAATCAGACAAATTGGTCCCTACAAAATCGAATAATCAGCCAAATTAGTCCCTTTGATAAGTCAAGCAAGGAGGACTAACTTATCCGATAATTCACTTTTACAGGGACTGATTTGAGAGATTTTTTTATAGGGACTAATTCGGCTAACTATTTAATTTTGTAGGAACCAATTTGAGAGTTTTTTTTATAGGGACCAATTTGGTCAATGTGAAATTTTAGAGTGATGAATATGGTAGTTTTGTCAAAAAAAGTTTACACCTTCAAAATCATCAAACCTAAACATCAATAATTACCAATTCAACAAAACACAACATTTTAGCTTGTAGTCCCTAAAACATGGCAGGGTCAAAAATTACATAGCCAAGTAGAAGTTGAAAAATAATTTTCCAACATCAATAATCTTTCAAACATGAAGCATAAACCCATACTAAACCATTCTTGACTCAAACTCTAATCAAAGACCAAATTCCAACTTCCAAACAACCTCTTATGCTTAGGCCGAAATTTCAAGAGGCAAAGTGTGTTTCAAAAACAAATTTCCAACAACACTAATTTTTGAACATTAAGGATATAAATTTATAATAAATACATTCACATCCCTTTTGTCGCAACCGGGATGGCGACGGGACGGCAAAAAAGAAAATTGTTTTGAAAATTATGGAGTCGCCACCAAGTTTATATAAATTGGGAAAACATGGAAAAACCCATTATTTCTAGAAAATAGTCTTTGAAACCAGATTTGAGTTCGGGAGTCGGTTATGCATAGGAAATGGTAGGAACTTAATTCTATGCACCCCTAATACACCCGTCCTTAGATGGTACCTTAGTAAGTTGTGCAAATTAATTAATAACCTTAAATCAATAAAACAAAACATATTTACAATTTAAACAAACTATTTAAGAAAAATTAATTTTGGCTTGACAGGGATCGCCTGCTCCTACGTATCCCTTAGCACAATGGGGAACTTAAAGTCATGTAATTCTGTAGAAAATATTTCTGAGTTGATAAATTTTATTTATAAAGAACATAATTTTGTAATAAGAAACATAACATCCATTATTGCATAGAATTCAAGTTAGCATTAAGCTACTCAATGAACCCTTATGATTCAAATAAGAATGCAGGTAACATTTGCTACTTAGTCATCACCATTGATCATCGCATGGATTAAAACAAAAAAGTTTTCAAAAAGATTCTTTTTATTGTTTATTGGAAAGAAAACCACTTTTTATTTTTTTTTAACAAACACTAATTTCAATCATGAACTAAGAAAATCAATCCAAAGACAAACTATTAATTTAAGTAAAAACATAAACAAATAATTAAACACTAAAAGCAAATCCATGGCTCTAACTATCATTTTCTTCTCATTCTAATTTATCAAAACAAAAATTTAAGATAAAATTTATTAAACCCAAAAATAATAATTAGATCATTTCCTAAACTAATTTACTGAATTTCACTCAAATGATTTTAAAATAATTGTTGAGAAAAACATATTAATTTTTTAAAAAATATTTAACACAAAAATATCCTATAACTTAAATAGATAAAAAAATAATAATAATAATTTAGGGAGTGGGGTTTATCACCGCACCCACTCCCCACTCACACATAATCGCTCACACACACACACACGGACATTCTCTCACACACAAAAACACAAACGACTTTCTCTCTCACACACACTAACATGCACATGTACAGAGAAAGAAAATGAGAAAGAGAGACCGAAAAAGAGTGAGAGAAGTTGAGAGAGACGGAGAAGGGGGAAGCAGATCCAGGAGCAAGGGAGAAGGAAAAGCGGCATCGTCGTGATCTCAACGCGGCGGCGCTACCAAGCGGTGAAGAGGGGGAGTACGGCAAAGGCAGCTTGCGATTGGGAGATTGGCGGGGATAGGATGCGCGGTGGTAAAGGTCCGCGGCTGAGTGATCTTTACACCAGCGGTGATGCGGTCCTCTCGTTGCAAATCAAGAGAAAAAAAGGGGAAGAGGAGCGCTCCTTGGCCGCAAGTTGCATGTGGTGGTAGCGGCCGGGGGGGAGGGAGGAGGGCTTGCTTTGGCTGCTATGGTGGCTGGCCGGTCATGCGGCCGTGAAGGATGGAGGTCGATCCGAACGTTTGGGGTGAGTTCAAGGTTGAGGAAGGGTGGCTCGCGGTGGCTGATGACAATGGGGATAATGTCGATGAAGGCAATTCACAGCGGTGATGGTAAAACACGACGGTGGTGATGATGGAGTTGAGGGCTGGCTGTGGTGCGGAGTGGAAAGGAAAGGCGTCGATGATGTTGATGATGATGGAAGATGGTGGGGCCATAATGAAGAGAAAGGAAGGCGATTATAGACGCTGGCGGCCGTGGCAGTGGTGCTGATGCCACCGATGTCTTCTCTTGTTTCGGCGTCTTCTCTTATTTTTTGCTTCTTTTTTATATATATATTTTTTTGAAGAAAAAATTTTGAATCTTGGTTTGTTTGTGATTTGGAATTGGGATTTTTCAGGTGTGGATTGAAATGATGACAGTGATAGAAATGGCCACGGACGGGGTACTGGAGCACTGGAGAGGATGAGGGTGTGCAGTGGCCGTGAGGTTTCTGTTTGTGATTCCTTTTTTTTTTTTTTGAATTTGGTTCTGAATTGTAATTTGGAATTGGGATGTGAGTTGAAATTGGATGAATTGTATGGATTGAATTTGTGTGATGAATTGTATGGATTGAATTTTTGTTGATGAAAATTTGGAATTCAGATTTTTCTGTCTTTGCTTTTGGTTTTAGTTGATTTGCATTAAGGGATGAAGATGGTTATCAAAGAGTTCCCCCATTGATGATGGTCTGATGCCCCTATGTAAGCAACAAAATTTCATACAGGCTGACAGAAGGAATCCCAGCTTATCACCAAAAGCAGAAGAGGAACACCACCATTCATCTTCTAGTCAACAATGGAGAAAGACATCATAATGTCCGCCACCACTCCCTTTCCTTTTGAGGAACGGATCCAAACATAGGAATCCAACGTTCCCTTTTTCATTTTTTTGAGTCTAAAAAGAAATTCAAATGCGGGCTAAAAAAAGGAATGAGCTACAATAAAATAAAATGGGCTGAAAGGAATTAAAATAGGCTGGACAATTTTTGTTTTGATTATGCACATGGACCAAAATGTAAATTAAAAAGAACCCAAATGAAAATGACCTGAATTGAAATTGGATTAAACAACAAAGAAGTATAGACAAGACTTGAATCACTCAACCAAACAAAACAACTAATATAAGTTAGACTTTGAAAGTGTGCCAAAAGATTTTTTTGTTTTTGTTTTATGGACCGGACAAAATCGAGTGTTCACACTTTTCTTTCAATAAAACCAAGATTAAACCCCAAATGTAACACCCTAATTTTTCTGTCTGGGTAAAAATGACCAAAATGCTCCTGAGGTCATTTTTCACCTGGAATTCGAGGATAGTCGGCACGGCATTCTTCGAAGGGTCAACTCCAATGTTGAAGGGGATTGGATGAATTGAGAATGATCTAGGAGATGAAAATTTTATTTTTCGAGTTTTCAGCTCAAAATGACCAAAATACCCTTATAGCGTTTTATGTAACATCCTCCCAAGTACAACATGATTTTTAAGTCATAACATCTTACTCGAGAAGTTATTACTTATAAATTAACGGACCTTTCTTAAATATCTATAGCAAGTTCGATTGAAGCGTAAAGTAAATAAATCGTAGTTCTATTACCATATATGACTAAGAAACAAACATTTATTGATTATAAGGTTGAGTACAAAAGGAAGCTCTTCTATGAGCTTTAATACACATCTGGTCTCTATTATAAATACAGACATAAACATATGACTAAGTATAGTTTGTATAAACTTCAGCTGTAAACTATTGCAAATCCGATTTCCTTTCATGAAGTAGCCTCCTTGTTCTCGGGATCAACCTGGAGATGACACGGAAATTCAAACACATAGGGGTGAGAATTCTAAAATTCTTAGTAGGGTAACTCCCCAATTACACAATCATAATGTCATCGTCATCGCCCCCGCCACTTCGGTTTATTAAGAAAGTGTGAGTATGTAATATATATATTAAATGTTCATTTTAAAGTTATAAAATCACCTTTCCAAAGTAGGTTTCTTTTATCATTCAATCACTTAAAACATGTATTTCATAACATTCAAGATCATAGGAATTCATTCAAGACCAATAATTTAACAAAATATATGTATACATATGGTAATTGCAATGATCTTTTCATGCCCTTAACATAGTAAAGAGGACTTTTCCGTGCCCTAATAGGGACTTTTCCGTGCCCTTTACATAATAAAGGGGACTTTTCCGTATCCTAATGGGGACCTTTCCGTGTCCTTTTCATAAAGGGGACTTTTTCATGCCCTAAGGGGGACTTCTCCTTGCCCTTTTTATACTAAAGGGGACTTCATTTTTCACTTAGTACATACATCATCCTCAAGCTCATATATACATGCATAACATTTCTATATGCATGAACATAATTCTCGGATCTCATAATACTTCAAACCTATATATATCATTCATTCATTCCTCATAAAATAATCTTGGAAGTCCATGGCATGCATTCATATACATCAAACTTGAACCAAATGCCATTAGGTCACTAATTCAAGGCATTATCACAATTTCAGTACATTGGAAGATTTTTCACTCAAGTAACACAATTTAATATGCAATCCAAACCATCAAATCGGAGGCTATAAAAATTCTCAATGATACCTCAATGTGTCCACAAAGTTCTACAAAATTTTCAGAGGAATTTGGATTTTAGACACCCCGTATTCACAGCCAACAGTCACAGTTTCCAATTTTATTACCCTACCAAATGATCATATAAAATCGTATAAAAATTCAGAGTTGGGCTTCAATATGTCCTTAATATCCTATAAAACTTTCAAGTGATAACTCAATCATTTTCTATGGAAACAAAATTATACAATTTTATAGCTTCAGTTTCAATGATTTTGACAGCATAAGAACCATTTCGATGTCTGATTTTTTTAAGGCAATTTGACTCAAAATGAGAAACCAAGAAAATTCGTAGGACTAGCCCAAGATGTTAGCTCCAACATATATTTTTCTCAGCTCATGAAGATTCCTACAACATGCCCAGAAAATTTGTGATCTCACACTGCCTGTAAGAAAATCGAAAATCCAGCAGCCTAGTCAAAACTTCTTTTGAAAAAAATGATTTTATAACCTCATCCAAACACTTCACTAAAATTTACACATCAATATCTATCTATCATCAACCAATACATCCAGAAATTTCAAATTAAAACCAGTTAGAAAGATTTAGAAAAATTTTGAAAGTACAAGGCCAAAGAAAACCCTACTCTTGGAAGCTAATGTCTCTTTGTCTCTTACATACTTCAGTATAGATGTTCTCCACCCCAAAGCTCTTGAAACAAATTCAAACCCTCCTCTAATTAGTGATGAGTGAGGTATTAAAGTGAGGTTTTGGAGAATCTAATCGGTTATATTTGTGGAGGTTAAAGTGTAGAACAAGTTTACTTAAGGAAGTTTTTGATTTTAACAAGATTTGATATAGGATTTTGGAGGTTGAAATTCAAGGCTTCAAGCTTTTTGTGAAGAGAAAATGGAGTCCTTTGATCTCTCTCTTTGTTGAACAAACTTGAATGAAGAAATAATGAGGGTAGATGAGTTATATTTATCTAATAAGGTGTAATCTCATTGGTAAAACATAAAGCATTTTTCTTTTCATTAAAAGAAATTAATATCAATGACTAAGATTTGATCTTTCATCCAAGATGAAATCTTAGCCATTCATTTGGCATTCAAAGGGATAAACTTTATTATTTTGTAGAGATTAACTAGCTTCCGGTGTTAAAAATCGCATATTGAAATTTCACCAAACGGGTAAAACAGTATACCCGGGAAATCAAACATTACTCAATATTTAATTTTAAGTATAAAATTTTCATTTCTAACTATTTCTAACCTTATTTCCATGTCTTCCCAATTTCGGGCATCTCCAGGTCCCGAATCTAGAGTTTCGGCAGTCCCGGTGGGCCTGCGGGGCCTGCAAAACACTATTCATATTTTTTTTTTGTACAAATACATTGGACCATCCTCATCATTATTGAAACTGTCAAATTTTTGAAATTATAATTAATAAAGCTCGAATTAATTTTTAAATAATTTTTAGGGTGTTACATTTTACGCGGGTATAAGTGCCGTTTGAGCCTGGAACTTTCCCAGAAAGTCTAATATGACGATTTTATGTGTCTGATGACATCTGTTTAAGTCCCGGTGGTCCCGGACAGTTTTTGTGCAAAATTACGATTTTGCCCTAAGAATAGCGATTTTGAGCTTAATGACGTAATTAAACAAACCTAAGCAATATTAGGCTCTAATCGAAGATTAATTAATTTTCATAATTAATCTAGAGTCAAAATGATTTATTAAAGTTAATTAGAACAAAAAATTGCTTAGATTAAACTTAAATATCTTTTAAAACTCAAGATTCCAAGTTATGGAATCTTAAATAGTGTTTTCTCTATTCCAATCCCATGATTTAAGGAACCTCGGATGTGATTAAAAATCTTGATTGAATATGGTTTGACCCCACTAATGGGCAAGAATGCTCATTAATCATGCCTTAAATAGCCTTAATTATTCATCCTTTCACTCAAACACTTAATCATGCCTTAAATAGCCTTAATTACTCATCCATTCACTCAAACACTTAATTGCAAACTCCTAATCTTAAACCTAATCAAAGATACATCCAAACACATCACTGAACCACAATTAAATAAGACATTTTCCTCCCCCTTAGATGCTCCAAAATGGCACCACCTCACCCCCAAATGCATCACATGTTTGTTCATTCAAACACTCAAAGAGACATGCCACACCATATCCAAGCCCATACCTAGCTATTCCTACAACTTTACCTTGAAAAGACACAACCAAGAGATATTTTCTTTCCCTCCTTCCTCCCAAAATGGTGCCACCCCTCCTCCTTACCTCCCCTCCCCTCATGTTTCTTTTTGTCTATAAATAGACACCAAAGGAGAATTGCAAGAACATTTGCTCATTCTTACAACTCCAAGCTTTCTTTTCTTCATCTCAAGAGTTCTTCTTCTTCTTCTTCTTCTTCTTCTCCTCTATTTATTTTCCAGGGTCAAACCCTCTCTTAATCAAGAAGCACATCCAAGGTAGGGAGTTATGTAGAGAATGCCATTCTTTTCCTTGTTTAGCTTTTGATTTGAAATGATAAAGTGTTGGTTTTTCTTTCCTTCTCCTTCTTTTTTTTGGTTCTTGGTATTCCTTTTTCTCCTCTTGATTTTCGGCCATAATGGCCTACATTGGAAGAAACTATGGCTTGATGATGAGGATCTTGGGTGTTGGTTGAAAAACCACCACTTGGTTGACCTCTAAAGCTTGAAGGTTTTATTCTTTTAATTAGTTTTAGCAAGAAAAGAAAGTATGATGTGTTCAAAAGAGTTTAAGTAGTGAACTTGAGCCTAGGACTCAAAAAGGTAATAAATGGTTTGCATTCATGTTTACTCTTCAAGTTCTTGCATTGCATATTTACTTTTGAGCTTTGCAATCATGTTAAAGTTTCCTTGCCATCACCTAATAATTAATCTCGAAGCCCACCTATATCGGCCTTAAAGTAGATTGTTGTGGGGTCCAGAGCACTAAAATAAAGAAATAAACTTGCATTCCATGTTTACATTTCTTGCATAGCATGTTTATATTTCAAGCCCCTGCATCCCATGTTTATATTTGAGCCTTGCACATCATATTTATGTTTCCATTGTCATCACCTTATAATATCAAGATTAAAACGAAGCTTACATTGGCACATTTACGATTATGTTATCACCTAAATGTCTAAGGCTCAAGATTTATCCTTTTTAATGTCACATAGTGATTTCAAATCCATGGGCATATACCTTTACAAAGATGTCTTGATTTCAAAGGAAATAATGAAAAGAGGTTTAAAATGGTTGTGAGGAGGAAGGAATGACTTAGAATGTGTTTTAAACTTGGATTTTTGTATTTTAAGGGTGCTGGTAATTGATTACAAGACCCATGTAATCGATTACCAGAGGGCTTTGACATACATGAATATGAACTTTTTGGCTTGAGTAATCGATTACATCATCACGTAATCGATTACATGTTTTGGAACTCTAGTAATCGATTACGATTCAATGTAATTGATTACTCAGATGTTCTTGAGGCCCAAATCAAAAGTAATCGATTACAGGAGAGTAATTGATTACAGGGCTCCTGTAATCGATTACCAGAGGCTCTAACCCTCATGTTTCAAAAACTCGAAGCTGTGTAATCGATTACAAGGCTCAGGTAATCGATTACTAGAATCCAAAATGTACAAATAAGTATTTTCCCTACTTGTATAGCATGAATTTATGACCTTGTTTGACATGATATTATGATTAATTGATGCTAGAGTTGATTTGTGAATGGTAGGAAGGATAAGTAATTGGAGAGGACTAGAAATGAGAATTTTAGAACACTTGGAAATTAAAGATTCAGATTCTGTTTCAGCATAATTAATCATAGTTAAAGTAATTTATAATTAGTGTATATGTGTAGGAATCCCTTATAATTGGTTTAGGAATTGATTATAGTACTATAGGCAAAGACGGAACTTATAAAGGGTTAAAGACGTAGTCTCTAGAACTCCATAGTCACATGAAAGGCGAAATGGCATAGTTCTAATTAGAATTATCGCTAAACATAAAAATTAGAGAGAATTATTAGTTGAGAGCCTAAAGGTACATCAAAGGTTAAAAACAAACATTAAGTTAATTAGACTTTAAGTTTAAGATCCAAAAGGAGTAAAGGATTAAGTTACCATAGCATAAACGATTTAATGAATTTATGAATTCAAGTTACGATGTGTGATGCATGTACCATGAATGGATATGTTATACGATTATTTGAATGTGGAAGTACATGCACTATGAGTTCTTGTGGCATAAAGCAAATTTGAAGGAAATTCGGTGTACCGCCGTTACGCTGCCGAAGGATAAATGTACTGAGATACGTTCTGGGTGACACCGGTTTAGCCGAGCATACCCAAGAACAAATGTGACATAGCACTGAGATGCGTTTTGGGTGACTTTGGTTTAGCCAAGCACCCCTAGGAACAAAACCATGAGGGTATTGACATCGAACTTGCCAGAGCAGACAAATAATTGTGTACTAGTTACTAGTAATTGTATTTCAAAGAAGGAAATATTCCTATGGACTCCTCGAATTAAAGGTTATGATAGGTGATCCTTATGCCCCCTAGCCCGTACTCTAGAAGTCGGGATTTATTATGATTCAAAAGGGATAAGTAAGAACTAGTGACAACTAGTTAGGTATGAGCTCATAACCTATAGATGTTTTTAGGGTGGTCCCCATGATGTAAAGTATAAAGTTTAATGTCACAAAGTTGAGAAAAAAGAAAGTTTCACAAGGAAAGTTACATGCCACTTTTTGCCACTTATATGATGTTTCTTGATGTTGTGTTCTATTGTCCTCTTGCATAATCTATTACCATGCATTCATGCTTTGATATTCTGCATACGTGGCATTAAAATTCATTCTAAAATAAACGGACCTTGGATAATTATGTTTGAAACCTAATAATGAATTATATGCATTCACACCTTTTTATATTAAACCCAAGATTCTTGAGGATGTGGACGATGTCACTTAGATAGGAGACTCCCTACTGAGATTCTTTAGTAAGATTCTCACTCCCTTTTCTTTTCGTCGCATCTTCAGAATTGGATGGCAACATTTGTCGTTTTCGTTGACACCTCGACATGGGAGGTTCACTATGATCCTTTTGGCAATGACATGGTCTTCCAGCGTGTGCGAACACATAATGAGAGGATACTCTGCACGTATACCATCGCATTTGTCGTTCGTGACATCCCAGACTATGTTCCCCGCTCCAGGCATTTGGAGACTGACCCATAGGAGGATCTGCCTACTCATCTATATTCCGAGAGTTTTGCCCCCACTCCGCCTCAGAGGGTAAAGGGTAGTGAGGAGACGGTTACACAGTCGTGGTTGGCATGGAGGCCAGCTATGCAACCTCGATGTGGTGCCCATGCTCAGGCATCTCGTGTGTCCACTCCCGATGAGCTTTGTCCATGGATCGGCTATGTTCCACCCTATCTGGACTACTAGCAGTAGGTCTCTTGGAGGATTAGTAGTGCACACACCACCACTAGTTTACGATAACCTTCTTTTGTTCTAGAGGTTATCCATTTTAGGTGCATTAGGGTAGAGGGTGACTTCCTTTATGTTTTCCTTTGTATTTCATTTCGGTCGTATTCACATTTGTGATGTACTAAACTTATCCCACCTCTCGTAGGTGGGCGGTTATTATATTAATATAATATTATTGTGGTGTGCATATGATTATCCAATGTTATGAAGTTATTTGATGCTGTTATCTTGCACCTTCTTTTGTATGAGTTACGTTTTATAACAACCCTCGCTTACGATATGCGCGGCTCTCACTTTGCATTTATGTTTCAAGAAAAAATTTTATTCGTATTTTCCGCTAAGTATTTTAAAGAAAGGTTTAAAGAATGAGACTAAAAGAGTAATAGACTAATGGTTAACCTAAATACATTCTAAGAGTATTGGATTAAAAATTAGGATGTTACACCAAAACCCCAATCAAGCCCAACATCAAAAATAGAAGAGAAAGGTGAGAGTTCATAAAACAATTTTTCACCAAACCAAGTCATTAAATATGGAATGTACACCTCATTATAACACCTTAAATTTTTAACCTTTTATGCTTGATCCGTATTAAGGTTAATCTTTGATTGTTACATTTTGATCTCATAAAAAAATTTCTTTGATAATAAGCTATATAGAAATTACATTTAATTTATTATTATTGTTCGAAAATGTTTAAAGAAACATGAGCCTTCAAGCATAGGCATAGTGACTATTGACACTTGTTAATCATAAATTAGAGAATTATAAAAACATAGATAGTCATCCATATACGTCCACTCATTTCAAATCCATATTAACATATCTTGGACTTCAAACATAAGTACTAAACATATCTCCCACTTATGATCTTTAAATACGATATAATAATAGAAATAGAAAAATAATTGACTACCTAATCACTCATTAAATGCATACATCATAAACATAGTCCTAAAGAAAAGTATAGAAACAACACAAGTAAGAGCAACTATCCAAAAGCCAACTCGATACATCATCTAATGCTTTAGTTGCACAACCTCTTCCTCATCCTTATCTGAATTTGACATGAAAAAGGGGTGAGAAATACTAAATTTCTCTATAAGGATAAAAACAGATGAAGTGTCATTGTGGTGATCTATAGCCAGCTCGATTTATTAAGAAAAAAGTGTACATACATCAAATTCATAAGTTTGGAAAATCTTTTAAGTCCACATTGTCATATATTTTACACATGATCTTTATGCATTAATGTATTCTACTTCGTACCATGATGCAATTTGATTCTTAAATGAATGCCTGCTCATGGTAATATACAATGCAAACCATAAAGCACTTCATAACACATAGAGAAGTCAAGTCATGATAAAATCTTATGCGCATGGACTATGCTTTCTTTTCTCATACTTTAAAATTCTCAATACTTTACATATATATACTGCCCTCTCTCGTGTCACCAAATCCACCCACGTCACTTCCTTAGTGATTTTTCACATGTTACAAAATCTCTTTCACTTCAATCACCTTGGATTAGCTCAATCTAACTAGCTATTACTAGATTTATTATACGTTAGAAGGGGTTCATTTACTTTCCTTTTTCTCTTTATTATCATTTATTCATGTACATGCATATGGTCATATAAAACCAATAAAATAGGCTTTCTTTCTCAAAATACTTTTCATGCTATGGACCCTTGACATAATAGAGCCTCATGCATTATTATGAGACATGAAGCATACATATGGAATATCAAGCATAGTTATGAGACAAGAAGCATACATATGAAATCCCATACATAGTTATGAGGCATGAAGCATGCATATGCCATTTTCAATACCAAAGCCTAAGAAATTGTATCTCATTAAGGTTTGTATTCTATGGCTTTTGAGACATATTCTTACCTCATTTTATTGCTTCAACCCTAGTTTGCAATAGAATGGGTTAAGCTATGTGTTATAGTCATCACATTCCCCATTTACACAATATCTCATTTCACAAGTCCAACCCAATTTCAATCAAGTCACAAGCCAAGTTTCATAAAGACATCATAAATCCATTATTAAATCCGTATTATAGCTAAACAACTCAAACAATAATTATGTGGCGACAAATCGTTTAACATCAACAAGCCACATACAAAATCATAACCTCACAATCTATCAATTAGACAAAAAAAACATCACATGGGCACACAAAATCCTGATATACAAAGTTTCAAGTTCACTTGTTTCCATTAGGCGAAAGGTGCTCAAACTCACAATTATCATAAGTTCCTTACAACTTCAATTTTGTCCTTTCAAAATCATTAAACTCATACAACAACACACATTAAGATTGCAAAACACAAAATTTTAACCCAAGCCCAAACAAATCCCCTATAGGCCAAAACACACACATATATATATGGGAAAATTACATTTACCTCGTTTAAGGTTTGGCAAAATACAACTCGCACACCTTCTATTTTCAAACTTTGCACACTAGGCCCTGAGTTTAGGAAAGTCTTACACCAACCTCTCCTAGTAACGTTAGTCCTTAAATGAATTTAACAAAATAGTATATATGTGCACAACACATGCTTTTCAATGGCACTATTGTAAATATTAAAAACTGTTATAACTATTGAATGACCATATTATCCTTTTATTAAGTGATAAAAGCATACCATCTTCCCATTTGCCCTATTTCCTATAATGGGAAAAAGGATAATATGGTTATTCAATAGTTATATCTGTATTTAGTATCTATAACAGTGCCATTAAAAATAATGTGTTGTGCACATATACTATTATATCAAAGTGACTAATAGACTAACGTTAATAAGGGAGGTTGATGAAGGATTTTTCAAAACTCAGGAACTTGACATATAAATTTTAAAAATAAAAGGAGTGTGGGTTGTATTTTGCGAAACCTTAAGGAAGGTGAGTGTAATTTTCCCTGTATATAATTTTACAATTACTACAAACTCATTTGAAATTAGATTTTTCTCTTCCAAAGTTGCTTTTTCAAGATAACAATAATTACTAATCCACTAAAACACAAGATTTCAAATCTAAAGTGCCAAAATCTCATTTGACCGAATTCTACATGTCTCATTTTAATTAAGTTAAATACATCCAAAATAAGATTTTTCTCTTCTAAAATACATACTTTTACATAACAATAATTATGCAATTATTACAATTACAAAAACACAATTCCAACCTGTAACATAATACTAAAATTGAGGCTTTAAGATTCCTAGTAGGAAATTCTGAAAATTTCTAGCAATATATACCATTCCAAATATTTTGTAATCACATCATAACCTAATTTTTTACACATTTCAATACCCTACTACACACTCAAAATCGTGACATACATAAAGGATTTGGGGCTTTAAGTGAAATTTTAGCACCACCTTTTTTTGTGAGCATGAACCATAGACTTAATATAAACCATTTTTCCATAATCCTCTTTCAAAGAAATTAAACAAAACCCAAAATCCCATTGTTAACAAGTTGGCCAAAAATTTTGCAAGGCTCTTGGAGATCCAAAAGCTCATTTTAGACCAACCAAAGTCATTGAACATCAAACCTAAACCCTCAAGAAGCCATTCCCAGATTTGAACCTTCATAGAAATAAAAAAAATCAATTAAACCCTAAGCTAGGGCTCACATACTCACACAAAAGAAAAAGGTTTTTTAAAAGAAACCCTTACCAATTTGAAGAACTAGATGAAAGGAGTGATCTTGAAGCTTCACAAAGTTGAAGAAGAGGAAAATCCTCTTGTCCTTCAAAGGGTGTAGCTGCGGGTAGTATTTGATTTTAGGAAAGAAGATGAGCTTCTCACAAAGAGATGGATGAAGGCTTGGTGTGTTTGGTTGTTTAGGAAGATTTAAGTTGTGATTAGGACTTTGTGGCGGTGGAAGAGAAATAGAGAGGTAAAGAGAAAGAAGAAAAAGAAAAAGAGAAGACAGTTATGTTTAAAAAATGACAAAAAAAATGAAATAAGGGGCTGATGGGAGGAAAGTCACAAGTATGGGGGTACTAGGGGGCTAGGGTTCATTCTTCTTCTTTATTTATTTTTTTTTTGCGTTAGATGGCGTGTTAGTGTGGGGTTGTGAGTATTAGTTAGGCATATTTTTCTAATTTCACAAAAAAGGCATTTAAATAATATGCAAGACTTAATTAAAATACTAATTTCACAAGCTATTCAAATTCAAACAAATATTATTTTATTCATGTTTCTTTCAATTTTAAACTTCGGTGGGAATTTTCAAATCTCTCGGAGGGAAACCAAAACTTTAAGAACATCATAATTACATCATTATCATAACACTTTTTATCTCTTAAACTAATTAATCACAATTAAAGGTGAAATTATGAATTTTAATTATTAACAAACTAAAATTCATTATGGATGATTAATTATCCTTAATTAATAATAATTAAGGAAAAATTAACCTTTTTGCCTAATCATCGTTATTTAGATCATTCAATCTTCATATAATCACACAAAAATAACTATCATCAAATAAATTAATGTTGGTTAAGGCCAATCATCTCCTTGTACTCAACTAATCACCTTAAAGCTATCCGGGTAATTAACATAAGTAGAAATCAAGGTATTATACTCACAAAAATCAATTTTCAAATTTCAATTCACCCAAAAGCTAAAACACATAAAAACTATAAGCTAGTGTTAAACTTATCGCACAAAACTAGAGTGTCCCCTAAAAAGAAGATTCTTGGAGCTTGTTGAGGGTAAGAAGAAGTAAATCTTCTCCTCTTTAAGTGTGTCAATTGTAACCTTGCAAGGGTTGGAGAGAAAGTGCTTAAGCTCCAATGGTGATAAGGGATGGAGGTTAGGTGTTCGATTAAGGATTATAAGATAAAATGGGTAGTTCATTCTTTGTGTTTTGATTTTTAGGATGTTGATGGAGTTGGATGAAGGTTAAAAAGAAAGATGGAGAAGAAGAAAAGAAGAGAAAGTTTGAAATGTGAAGGTGTATGCAAGTTAAGAGAAAGCCAATGATTTTTTTTAGGGTTTAGGGAATTCATTTGTTTTTTTGGTAAGGATATTGGGTAGTGATGTGTTTGTGAAAGTCAGGGTAGTTTAGTAATTTTAAAAGAAAATTTAAATAATTGCAAGATAATAAAATAATCATGTCACACATCTTTAATTCAAACAAATAATATTCTATTCATGCATCTTGAAACTTTAAATTTTGGGTGGTAACATTTCAATTTCACATGGATGGAAACAAAAATTTCAAGATAACATCACATGTACTTTCATGAAATCATATCACACTTTTTAACTCTTAAACTAATTAATCACAATTAAAGATGGAATTATTCATTTTAAATTACTAAGAGGCTAAAGTTAATAATGGATGATTAATTATCCATTAATGAGCTAGTTAATGTGATTGACTCTTAATTAGACTTAATTATTCCTTGGGTAGCCTCCATTAACACATAATTCAAGCAAATAACAAATTGGCGCATTACACATATTCCTTCAAGATAGAAATTGACAAATGTGTTAGCTATAGGTCTATCCATAGAGCAGTTTCAAGAACATATATGCAAGCTATGAATGATAGATATCTGTTCACTAGCTTTGAAGAACTCTAACCAATGTAACATTCACTACAACATTTTTGTGTTAAGACAACACTTTTTTTCAGCAACACCTAAAAAAGTGTTGTCTTAATTACATATAGACAACACTTTCATAAGAGTTACATTTGATATAATTTTGGCAACATTTTTTATGTTACACTTAAAAAATGTACTCTTAAATGGAATAGAATACACTTATAAAATGTAACCATATCATATATAAATAGGTAACATTTATTTCTATAAAACTCATGCTTTTTAAGTGTTGCCTTTGGTGGTAGATTGATTACAGCTTGTGAATCGTGAGCACTTGTGTCTTTTTGAGAAAGATACATATTAACTTTTTGTGGGCCAACTCAAAGTCCTACTATTAGAGGTAGCTTTGTCTCAAAGCCCAAACCGTGCTTGGAGCTGTTACGAACCAACAGGGTCCACCACACAACAAGAAAAATATCGATGAAATATAAAAGAAGAGGGAGAATGAAAGGACGAAAGGACCTAAGAAAAATAAAGCAATAAAATTGGTGATGCTCAATTCCCACTATCTCCGCCATACTCTGCACAAACTCAAATCCCAACGTCTCGTCTCTTCGCCACTGTCTCTGCCACATTCCACTGTCTTCCGTCAACTTCACTGCACTTTTTTTGCTGTTGCTCGGTCCTTAACTACTTTCTCGCTGTCTTTAAATCATCATCATCATCATCATCCTAAGGTTTCTCCTTTTTCATCCATCTCCTTCTTCATCCATTTCCTTCTTTGTTTTGATTTTGATTTTTGGTCCATTTTCTAGATCTGTTATAAGGATTGAAGTTTTAGGTATTGGATGCTTGGATCTGTTAATGAGTTTTTCATAATTTCCTATTTTCGGTCCATTGAAGTTTTAGGGATTGGATGCGTTGTGTTGATTTAGATTTTTTTAATATTTGTTTGAATGATTTTTTGCGAGAGATTTTTTGACGGATGAGGATACTAGAGATTTTTTTTTCTCTTTGGTTGGTTGTTTCCGATGCTTATGCTTTGTAACATAGTGACGCTGATTTGTTTAGTTTCAGCTCTTAAACTTTTAGCTCAAAGATGACGAACTTGTTTAGTTTCTTGTTGTCCGAGTTTGTGATGAAACTAGACAACACTGTGTTTCTTTGTTCTGCTTTGCAAGCTGAATCTTTGAAACAGAGTGTTTTCTGGCAACAATGCTTGTTTCTTAGGATCGAACACATAAGTGAAAGAATAAAAAATGTGTTTTTATATGTTGGAGAGCAAACTCAGGCAGCAAGTGAAAAGTCAAAGGTTGAGATACTAATGAGAATTTTTTGGTTATTTTAATTATTTTAACTAGCATATAAAGAAATGCACACAGGTCAAGGATTTTCAAGCTTCACGTAATAATATCATATTTTTATTATGTGAACCAAGTTGAATTCAGACAAAAATAACGCTCAGCTAGAATCTAGAAACCATTGTGCTTTTAGAAAACTTAAATTTCACATTGACTTACCCTTTTTTCTAATTATCTTAACTTGTACATATTGAAATGAAATAACAAAAGGAAGAGAACAATTAGCTTGCTTATATAAATGTTAAAAAAATGATGGAGAATAATAATATTATTGTTGTAACACCCCGATTTCTCTGTCCGAGGGAAATGACCAAAATGCCCCTGAGGTCATTTCCTGACCCGAACTCGAGGGTAACCAACTCAGTCGTCCTCGAAGGGTCAACTCAATGTTTGAAGGGGATTGAATGGCCTTTGAATGCTTTCGGAAGCGAAAATTTCGTTTTCCGCAGTTTCGGGTCAAAATGACCAAAATACCCCTATAGCGTTTTTACGCGGGTAAAGGTGCCGTTTGAGCCCGGAACTTTCCCCAGAGGTTTAAAAACATGTTTTCATGTGTTTAGAGGTCTCTGTTCAAGTCCCGGTGGTCCCGGGCAGTTTTAGTGCAAAATTATGATTTTGCCCCTAGGATAGTGCTTTTGAGCTTAATGACGTAATTAAGTAAACCTAAGCAATATTAGGCTCTAAACGAAGATTAATTTATTTCCCTAATTAATCTAGAGCCAAAATAATTTATTGAAGTTAATTAGAACCTAAAATTGCTTAGATTAAACTTAAATCCCTTTTTAGAACTCAAGACTCCTAGTCTTGGAATCTTGAATAGTGTTTTCTCTCTCCAATTCCTTAAATCAAGGAAATGTGACTAGAGTTGTTTAGACTCTAAATTGAGGATTTAACTCACTAATGGTGCAAGACCACTCCTTAATTATGTCTAGACCACCTTAATTACCTATTTACCTTACCTAAACACTTTCTTACAAATTCCTAATCTTAAGCATAATCAAAGATACACCTAAACACAACTCTAAACCACAATTAAAATGCAAAGAAACCTCCCCCATGGATGATGAAGTTTCGGCCAGCACACTCCTCCTTTGACCATCTATTAAATTGTTTTTCACTCAAAGAACCATGCTTGAGGCCATACCTTGAACCATACCTCACCATACCTTAAGCCATACCTCACCATGCCTCAAGAACACAATATCTCACCTCATGGAACACATGGAACCCTCCAATTCTGCACCTCTTGGCCGAAAATACATCAGCCCATTCACACCCTCCATTTGTTTTATTTCTCTATAAATAGAATGCCTTGAGGAGCTTGCACCACTTTTAGATCATTTACTAAGTTTAGGAAACACTCAAAGCTTTTCTTTTCTCTCAAAGTTCTAGCGTTCTTCAAGTTCTTCAAGCTCTTCAAAGTTCTTCAAGCTCTTCAAAGTTCTTCATCATCTTCATCTTCTTCTTCCATCTTCAAGTTCATCACACCAAGTAGGGATTTTCTTTCATGTATTCTTTTCTTTAAAGATCTTGTTTCAAGTTTGATGTTCATAGTTTCTCTTGTTTCTCTTTAGAACTTCATTTCCATTCCTTTTTCCTTTTCATTTTCGGCCATAGGCCTTGGAGAACAAAGGAATGAGAGCTTGATGATGAGAGTTTCATGGTGATGTTCATCACTTGAAACAAACTCTAGAGCTTGATCTTTGTTCTTGAGCAAAAATGTTTTTAGCTTTTCTTTTCTTGAACTCTTAAGAACTTTAGCTTTAATGATGTTTTAAAATGGCTCTATGAACTCAATGATGAGGACTCATGATGTTGGTGTTAATATATCACCAAGATCATGAACTCTAGAGTTTTAAAATGTTCCTTTTTCTTCTTGAAGATTTCGGCCATTACCTTAAATTTTCTAAGCTTCATGGTTTGATTTCCTAAAAATATTATGTTGAGTTTCAAGAACTCTAAGCTTGACTTTACCTTGTTGGATGAGTTTGGGTTATGGTTTAAGTTCCTTTAAAAGTCTTGTTAAGAGCTCTAGAGAGATAAAATGGACTTGCATAATTTATCTTATGCTTGCACTCATGTTTACACTCTTGTTATGCACCTTTACTTTCTAGCTATCACTTAAGAACATAAAGATTAAAATGGAACTTGTATCATCACTTAATTTAATTCTCGAAGCCTTTCTATTTCGGCCTTAAAGTCGATTGTTGTTGGGCCTAGAGCACTAAAATAAAGAATTGAACTTGCATGATCACCTAATTAATTTCTCGAATGCCTATCTATTTCGGCCTTAAAGTCGATTGTTGTTGGGCCAAGAGCACTAAAATAAAGAATTGAACCTTGCATATTTACCTTCAAGCTTGCACGTTTAAGTTTATGCCTCGCATATTTACTTTCAAGCTTGCACGTTTAAGTTTATGCCTTGCATATTTAAATTCAAGTCATCACTTTACTTTGTAAGCAAGATTAAAAATGAAAAGCATGAGCACGTTTAGTTTATGTCGTAACTTAAGAACCTAGAGCTCAAAGACTTGCCCATTTCATTTCAAGTTAAAGTTATATGTGAATACATTCCTTGAATGCATAATTTCGGCCAAGTAGTGATGATGGACTTGTAATGAGTTTTCATCTAGCTACTAGGACCAATAGTCTACGTTTTAAGTTTTTCTTAAAGCTTTACAAATCTTTATAAGGTTATGTTATCACAAGTTGTGATTTTATCCTCTTTTAGGAGATGAAATATATTTTGGTCTTTGACCTAAGGCTTCACTTAGCCTCTTGATGAATTAAAATGTTTTGCAATGAGTTTTAGAAGTTCTAGATTGATTCCAAGAGAAACTAGTTGACTTATGTACCTAGAAATGTCAATTTAACTCTCTTATTGAAGTTAAATGTTTTCGGTCCTGATATGATGAGTGTGATGTGGTATGATGATGTTTTGATGTGTTGGAATGTGCAAAAATATCATATGATGATGTAGAAGCGATCTTATGCATGATAGGTAAGAAACTAGCTAACTAGAAATACCGTAAAGCTAGAATTTAACATAGTTTTGACCCATTTGTTTATGGAACTAATCCAAACTGTTTTAATGGGGACATAATCAGATTTAGATTGTTTAGACATGAAAAACTTGGTATCATTTGGATTAGAATCGAATCCTAGCACCTATAGGGAAACTAGTAACTAGAAAATCGTAAAAGTGCAAGTTTAGAACTCTTAGAACGTTTACTTTTCTGGATTCTGTCCAGCACCCTTACAACATGATAAATGTGATTAATAATTAGTCCTTAAGCATAGGAATGCCTCATAATTGGTTTAGATTTAATATATAGCGCCTTCGGCGAAAACGGAACCGAGAAAGGGTTTAAAACGTAAGTTCTAGAACCCCATAAATGTAAGTTAGAGATTCTGCCCTATGCTATTCAGATTTAAGTATGAACATGAGGATTAGGAATGATGATTAATTATGAGCCCTTAGGTGCATAAAAATATGAGCGACGGATGTTAAAGAATTATATCTCAAGATTAAAACCCGTAAGGGTCAAAGCATAAGCTACCGTAAGGGTAAGCGTTTGAATGTTTTATGATGATGCATGAAGTATGCTAATGATGATGATGTTATTCATATGAGGAATTTATGAGACTATATGTTTATGTGGCATAAAGCAAATTTGGAAGGAAATTCGGTGTAATGACCGTTGTGCCGCCGAATTTCCAACAAATTTGGGGACTTAAAGAGATTTTGAAAATTAAGGTACTAAGATGGGTTCTAGGATGACACCGGTTCGGCCGAGCACCTCCATAGAACTCATGTGACATCGGTACCATTTTACACTCTTAGGTGACACCGGTTCGGCCGAGCACCCCTAAGAGTTTTGCCCCCTAACCCGTACTCAGATAGTCGGGATTTATGATTTATGATACGCTTATCGTTAAGTGGTAAGTAAGAACTAGTGACGACTAGTTAAGGTATGAGCTCATAACCTAGATGTATGACATGTTCTGGGTGACATCGGTTCGGCCGAGCACCCCCAGTTCGATTGTCTTTTAGGGTGGCCCATGAGGAAGAGAAATTTCATGATTATGATTATGTCACTAAGTTTTGTCCCATATGAATGTTACTATTGCCACTTTATGCCACCAAGAATGATGATGCTTGATGTTATGTTTTATGTATGTGCATTAGGTAGTGTCATGCATACATTTTCTATTATGTTGCATTCATGACATTAAGATCATCCTAAAATGAATGGACCTTGGCTAAAATATATTTTTAATTTTAAAATGAACTTAATACATGCTCAGTCGTTTTGTATAAATAAACCCAAGGTTCCTGAGGACGTAGACGATGACACCTAGGTAGTAGGAGGCCCTACTGAGATTCTTTAGCAAGATTCTCACTCCCTCTATCTCTTTCTTTCCGTCACGTCTTCAGATGGCGACGTTCGTGGTGTTCATGGACACGCCGACATGGGAGGTGCACCATGACCCGGACCACGGGTCATTCCATTTTGTGGGTCGATGCACGGTTAGAGTATTCATGTTTATGGGTCGACCCTTCACTCCCCCTGTACATTCCCATCGTTTCTCCCCCGTCTCACCTTTTGGCGATGACCTGGTGTTCGTGCGCCCACGTCCCCTAGAGGAGAGGCTTCGCCGCACCCATCATCCACGTCCCGCCGAGACTACCCCAAGATGTGCCCTGCTGTTCGCCATCTTTTTCGGAGACGGATCCTTCCGAGGATTCGGCAACCCAGGCACCCTCCGAGGGATCTTCCCCCTCCATACCTATGGACTTTGGAGAGGATAGCGAGCCCACCGTGACTCAGCCGAGGCGTGCACGACGACCGGAGATGCGGCCATACCCCGGGGCTCACACTCGATCCCCGCTCCGCCTCTTCACGCCCGAGGAGCTCGCCCAGTTTCCCGGATATCTGCCTCGATCACGAGATAGTCGCCAGTAGGAGGCCGTGGATGGCCCGAGTTAGAGCACACACCACTTAGATGGGGATAAACCTTCTTTTGTTTAAAGGTTTCCCATTAGATGCACTCGGGTAGGGGAGTAGATTATGTTTATGCTTATGTTGTACTTTCTTTTATGCATTTCCCTTGTACTAAATTAAAACCCACACTTATAAGTGGGCAAGTTATATATATATGAGATGATATTCAGTGATGTTCGTGTTGTGCCTCATGTTATGATGTTGTGAGATAATTGTTTTACTTTACATGGTGTACCGCTTATCGCATCACGCGGCTCTCACTTTGTTTTTCAAAAAAAAATTTACCCGTATTTTCCGCTAAGTAATTCAAAGATAAATAAGAACTATGAAGTAACAGACTAACGATTAACCTAAATATGTTCTAGAGCATTGGGTTAAAAATTAGGATGTTACAATTGTTCCGTGATAACTGGATTAAACACAAAGCAGCCACAGGTTAGTCGTTCA
The DNA here is from genome assembly GCA_031216125.1 of Dalbergia cochinchinensis. NCBI lineage: Eukaryota > Viridiplantae > Streptophyta > Magnoliopsida > Fabales > Fabaceae > Dalbergia > Dalbergia cochinchinensis. The sequence goes on along the minus strand of CM062375.1, from coordinate 17,360,115 downwards.
TGCTGGAAGAACTATTTGTAATATAACTAATAATAATTCAGCAAAAGAAACATAGAGAAAGAAAAACAAGCAAAAAAAAAATCTAAGGAAGACTAGGCAAAACATTAAGATCTTGACAAGCCAGGCAATCAGTCAAGTTATTTCTAATTTTTTTTTTTTGAAATTTTTTGTTGAATACAAACGTGGTGCTGCCACACTAACTCAGGCATCACTTATTGGCTGACTTAAGATTTTTGTAAATTTTATTTAGAATTACGTATTATTTTGCATTTGAACTATGCCCTACGTACATTAATTTTTTTTATAAAAAAGTAAGAATGTAAGTGATTGTGAGTGAACGATTGGGAGCATAGTAAAATGGTATTGTATACAAAAGTGATGGGATGGTTTGTAGAAGTTTGGGTGCTGCTACTGGGCTTACTATAAGATTGGCTTTGAGAGAGTTTGACCACTTTTGCTTTAGGCCATCGCTTGCTTCCATTTCTTGCGTCTCTGAGACAGCCTTGCTTCTTTCCTATTTAAGCATCGCAGGTTTTGCGTTTGGTTACCTGTTTAACGATGGTTTCTTATCTTCGACCATGTGAATATCAATAGGTGGTGTGGCTAAAATTAAATTAAAAAATGTCATTTTTCACGAGGCTGAATTTGGTGTGCTAGCTAGGTGATCATATCCTTGGTTGACAATTTTGGGACTTTGTATCAATCAATGTCAGAATGTCCATCTGCTACTACTTTTATTGACTAGAGCTGCTATTTCATTCCATTTGCTATTTCTGCAGGTGCTGCTAAGGTTTGGTGGTGTTGTTGTTGTTTGCTGCTGCTCAAATTTAAGAACTATTACTCTTTGTATTTTACTGTTGCTGCTGTTTGATCATTTGCAGGATTTTTACTTTTGATAGCATCATGATTTTGTAAGAAATTTCTATCTTCTTACTTTTCATGTTATCGGTATACGTGTAAACTCTTGCAAAAGAGAAAGTTCGTAATACTACTACTATAGTAATGATTATATTTAGGACTAATTTGATTTCCTTATTGACATACCTTCTAATTTATAGGTATGGTTTTTCTGATGGAATGAGTATTATATTTCACATAGATTATAGACTCGTAAGGGGGTTTTAAATAGAGAAACAGTTTCTGACTCTAGATTTTTAGCTTATTAGATATCCTTAATCCCTTATTTTTCAACAACTAGTTTAGAAAGTTCCACTTCTTTTTCTAAATGAGTTTCAATTCAATGGTTGAAGCGATTATTGATACCTTTTTTAGGTGGATCACTAATTTTATTTAAGTGCATAGTTGAAGTGTTAACAAAGCTATTTGAATAATTAGGTTTTCCCAATATGTGTCCAAGAATTGGATGAGTTTACCAAGGCATAGCAAAGAGTTCATTAATGGTAGTAAGAGCTTCTTGGACTTTGCTTATTCTGTTAGAATTCCCCAAGGAGAGGAAATCCAATGTCCTTGTGCAAAATGCTGTAACATTCATTGGTATAGAAAACACATAGTCTATGATCATCTGATATGCCATGGATTTATTGAAGGCTACATTAGATGGGTTAATCATGGGGAAACGGTAATCGGCATGGATGTTGATAGTGACACCAATGATGATGTTAACTTACATGACGACTTAGATGGTTTGCTACATGATAGATTTAGAGATGTGGCACAAGCTGAATGTGTTCATGAAGGTTTGAATGAAGATGCGAAGAAGTTTTACAACTTGGTTGAAGAGGCTAGTAAAGACCTATATCCCGGTTGTAAGGGATTTTCTACATTATCTTTTACCATTTGACTATACTTGTTGAAATATATGCATGGGTGGAGTAATGCCTCTTTCACTTCCCTCTTGGAGTTATTAAAAGAGGCTATTCCTGACTTAAATATTCCTTCTTTTTTCAATAAGGCCAAAGCTATGGGGAAAGACTTAGGCCTTGCCAAGAATATGGAGCTTCTCGTTGGATTGAACATCCTATAGTTGACAATGAGTTTGTGCCATCTACAAAACCTCACAATGTTTCTGCTAAAACTCCAAAGATTATTTATGTGTTCAAAGACAGCTGATACCTTGAGGTGGCATGACGAAGGGCACTGTAAAGATGGGAAGTTGAGGCATCCTGCTGATGGCAAGTCATGGAAGGACTTCGATAACTTTCATCCAGATTTTCCTGCTGACTCTCATAACCTGAGACTTGGGTTAGCAAGTGATGGATTTAATCCATTTCGAGCCATGAGCACATCTCATAGCACCTGGCCGGTTATCTTGATGGTATATAATATGCCACCTTGGATGTGCATGAAACCAGAACACTATATGCTTTCTTTGCTAATCCCTGGACCGCGATCACCCGGAAATGATATTGATATTTATCTGTAACCTTTGATAGAGGAGTTGAAGGAGCTATGGGAGCTTAGGGTAGAAACATATGATGCATCAAGAAATCAAGTCTTTCAAATGTGAGCAGCCCTTTTATGGACCATTAATGATTTTCCTGCATATGCAATGTTGTTTGGTTAGAGTACAAAGGGAAAGTTAGCTTGCCCTTGCTGTAATTATGGAACTTGTTCTACTTATCTTAAATACAGCCGAAAGATGTGCTACATGGATCATTGAGTTTTTTTGCCTAAGGATCGTCCGTGGAGAGCTAATAAGAAATCATTTAATGGAAAATCAGAACATAGATCTCCTCCACCATTGCTAACGGGTACTAAAGTTTTTGATCACTTAGAAAATTTTGACAATGCATTTGGAAAGAATAAAAGGAAATCAATGGATGGTCCATGGAAGAAAAGGTCAATTTTTTTCAGTTTGCCATATTGGCAACATAACACAACAAGACACAATCTTGATGTCATGCACATAGAAAAGAACATAGTTGATAATATAATCGGAATACTCTTAGATATTCCTGGCAAGTCAAAAGACCATGCCAATGCTCGGTATGACTTACAAGAGATGGGTATTCGAAAAAGCCTTCATCCAAAAGAAACAAAAGATAGCAAGAAAGCGAAGTTAGCCAGAGCATGCTTCTCTATGACTAATGGAGAGAAATCGATTTTCTGCAGTGTATTGAAAATAGCAAAGCTACCTGATGGTAGTGCATCCAATATTTCTTGGTGTGTACAGCTTGCGGAAAGAAAAATATCTGGTTATAAGACTTATGATGCCCATTTTATGTTGCATTATCTGTTGCAAATACCAATTAAAAACATACTTCCTAGTCAAGTTGTTGTCCTTTTGATTTGTCTTGGTGCCTTCTTCCATTGCTTATGTCAAAAAGTTATCACCTTGGAAAAGATACATTGTTTGGAAGCAGAGATTGCAGAGACACTATGTCAATTGGAATGGATTTTTCCTCCTTCCTTTTTTGACATAATGATTCATTTAGCCAATGAGGTCAGATTAGGTGGCCCAGTTCAGTTTTGATGGATGTATCCTATGGAAAGATATATGTGCACTTTGAAGTCATATATTCGCAATAAAAGTCATCCAGAAGGATCTATTGCAGAGGCTTATTTAGTTGAAGAGTGTTTGACCTTTTGCTCGCATTATTTACATGAAGGAGTTCAAACAAGATTTGGTAGAAGGCCCCGAAATAATGACGGCATTAGTTCAAATGAAATGGAAGCTTCAAATCCATTTCCAGACTTATTTCCCAACAAAGGTTATCCTTTCGGAGGGAAGAAGGGCGATCCTTTTGAGTTAGATGTTGAGTCCCAAAGCCAAGTTCATACCTATATATTAAATAATTGTGATGAAGTTCGAGAATATATTAGGTACATTATGTCACTTGAACTATTTCTTTTCTTTCTATTAATTTTAGTTTATTGCGGTTACTTTTTTTTCCTTTATCAAATAATAATATCTTTCTACTTAGAGAGCATGAACATGTGGTAAATAATCAGAGACGAGGATCAAAATGGATGAAAGCTAAAGACCATAGCGAGAACTTTTCTAGATGGTTTGAAACTCGTGCTATGCAAGAGGATGTTCTAGATTGGATTAAGGAGTTGTCTAGAGGGCCAAGCACAATTGCAAAAAGATATTTGGGGTATCTCATTAATGGATATAGATTCCAAACCAGGCAGCGTGAAGTGAGATGCAAAACACAGAATAGTGGTGTTACATTAGTTGCATTGACTACAAGCTTTGCAAGCTCGAAGGATGCAAATCCAGTTTATGCAAATGTAACTTATTATGGCAGAATAAATGACATAATTGAGATCGATTACTACGGCAATTTTAAAGTTGTGTTATTTAAGTGTGATTGGTATGTGGCTGGGAAAGATGCTCATGACACCCCATATGTCTACTTCAACAAACAATGCTATCAGGATGAACCTTTTGTGCTGGCATCTCAAGCACACCAATGCTTCTATGTGCAAGATCCATTTGATCGAAATAAACACTATGCTATGAATAAAGTTCCAAGGGACTTGTTTAATATAAGTGACCAAGTTGAGTCAGATGCCCAAATCATTTATGAAAATGAACCTTTTGATCATTCAATGGGTCCTTCTATACCCAATGATAATGGTGAAGTCATGTTAGTGAGGAATGATTTGCCTAATGTTCTTGTTGATATCACAAAAGAAGTGCTTCTTTCTCAAGAATATGAAACAGAATCAGAAGAAGAATTAGAAGAAGATTTTGAGTTTGAAGACTCTGAATGATTCATTTTTTTTATTGATTGGTACAATTTTAAATTGGCTTATTTGCTTTTGGATTCACAAAAATTGTGTTTTAATGTTACGTTGTGTTTTCTTGTAGTTATAATTGAATTGAAATTTGTTGTTATTATGCAGGTGCCTTTGTTGATTTTTATTCTGCTGCACTTAGCTACCTTTTTGCATATTTGAGTGGTTAGTTCAACTTGTTTTTTCTTACATGGCTCCGAATTTGCCCTCTTCAGCTCAAGGGAAGCCTCTATATTTTTCTGATTCACTTAAGTCAAACACCACCACAAAATTTTCAGGTTTTCTCTCCTATCTTTTTCTCACATGAACTTTCTTGATTTGGGATTTGTGTAATAGTAATTAATTCATTCAAATTATTTGCAATACAAGGAATGAATCAAGGAGCTACTTTTAAGAAGAAGAGGAGGCTTGTAAAGCAATTTCAAAGCCCATTAAAGAATAAAGGAGTTGATGCTAGTCAGGTGCAAAAGAGGAAGACAGTGTTCCCATCAATAAGTCTTAAAAGCCCATTAAAGAATAAAGGAATTGATGCTAGTCAGGAGCAAAAGAGGAAGACAGTATTCCCCTCAATGAGTCTCGATGAGTTTCTAAAGAAACGAGGGATTTATGTGGAAGAAGAGCAACTTGCTGCTAGAGAGAATAGTTACATGTCAGAGGATGACATGGATATTGATGAAGATGAACTGGTCTCTTTAATTGTGATGGATACCAATAGGCCATGGAGACTGACCACATTGAAGGTAGTGTATTCTCTACTTCATTTTGTTGTAGATATTGTTGACTTTGTATGTTTTAATTTTGTGAACTTCTAATTGTTCTAATTGTTTTGGCTAGGTACATCAAGGAATAAAAAGACTCGCGGAAAAACAACATGCAAAAAAATCCATGCAAGAACCATGGAAGAAAGAGAAGTAGTTACCTTTGATAAAGGGCAAGCAGTGGGACCAACTTCCAAAAGAGTTAATGACCTAACTAACTTCCTTGGAACAATAGGAAGAAATTCTCATTTCATTAGTTTGTCATATACTAATTGGCATGCTGCGACAGATAAAAGACGCATATGGAAATATGTCAATGTAAGAACAATTTATTTTGTATTTGAAATTTTTAATTCAAAGTTTCTTAGCAAATGAAGATACGCATGTTGTTTTTTGCATAGACAAAGTTCATTATTCCAGAAGAGGGAAAGAAATGGGTGATGGAAGGTATTCGAGATGCTTGGAAGCGATACAAGTCAGCCATTAAGAAAAATCATTTTGACAAGTATAACAACATTGAGGATATGTTGAAAAATCATCCCACAGATATTTCAGAAAATCAATTTAAAAAATTGATTGCTTATTGGAGTCTTCCTGAAATCCAAGTGAGTCCAATAACATTATTTTCATACTCTTTTGGAATTTATTGAATTTATTGCATTTGAATCCTTATTCCTGAAATCCTTATTTCTTTGGGTGCATGACGAGGCAGGCCTAGTAGGGGTGCTTGCATTGGTATTATATTTTTTATCTCTTCTTGACGAATACGTGTGTATCGTAAAATAATTAATTTATGTTCAATTGTAGGAGTTAGGTAGTTCTCATCAAAGTAAGAATTGTTAATGTATTTGATTATGTAGCAATGCAACCACCCTAGCCAGGAACCCATTGCATAGAAGGATGAGACATTTTAGATATCTTGTCTTGTTGGTGATAATCATATGTGTGTGTGTATGGGCTCATTATAAACAAGGTAAGGTATCGAATAATCTAAATACTTACCCAACAAATCCTTGACCTTATATTTTATCAACGGTAGGTAGTAAATTGTGGGACTGGGATAGATAATATGCAACTAAAATGTGGAGTCACAGTGCGATAAATGCTTGAGTTTCTGTGTGCTAATTTAATTAGCTAGCTAAAATATTTTTATTAATTTCTCTTACAGTTCTGTTTTCAAATGAAAATAGGTGCTAGTTAAGCTATTGAATTTATTGCATTTGAATCCTTATTTCTTTATTGGAGCATAGTCCATATTTCGTGCAAATTTTGGAAGTCGCAAGAAACAAAAATGGAGGCATAAAATGGGTCCAATCAATTTTGGAATAGTGCGTGTGGAGTTGGTAATATCTTAGAAACTTGCATGAAAGCTTCCATTGGTATTCATAATTTCCTAGTTCAATATCAAGTTTTATATTCTTTTTTTTTTTCATTTTTGTAGCATGAAAACAGTGAGAACAGAGAAGAACCAACTCAATCTGATGTGTTTATTGCAACTTGCATGGGACAAAAGGGGAAGGAACTTGATTTAGAAACACAAGCTGTAATTGTAAGTCACTCCAATGATAATATCAATAATCGATTATCTTTATATTGTGTCATTAACGAGTGTGTTTCTCATGATCAAGTAGAACTTAAAGAACGTCGAGATACTGGGGAAACTGCAGAGGATGCATTCCAAGTAGTTTTTGGGACAGAGAAACCAGGTTGGGTTCGGTGCTATGGGAGGTCAATTACAAAAACTTCTTTGAAAAAAGATGGAGAAATCAACAAAATAAAACAACAACATGCTGAAGAAGTTTTATCTTTGAAAACTGAACTCCATGAAACAAGAGAAGAGGTACAAGAATTATGAAATTTTATGAAGATTTACCTACAGCAAAACAACCCTGGACTGAATATTGATGAAGCACTAATGCATGCTAAGTAGTGCTCTTCTCATGTTTCAAATAATGACTAGGTAAACTATCTCTTCATGCACACATGATCATGCTTTTAGAATAGGAATTATGAGTTGCTGGAAGTATATATTTAAATTGCCTTTTTCAGATCACTAAGTAAATATATATTAGGAGTTAGTGAAATTATATATTTGCTGGAAATATATTAGTGAGTTAAACTTATTAGAATTATATATTGCCTTTTTCAGATGAATGAGCAGCAACTGCCAAGTTTCTTCCACCAAAGAATAAAGAACTAGTTCCAACAGCATGTATTAGGCCCCGCAAACCAGGCTCAGTAATATGTTAGATATGCCAGAAACCAACCAACATCTGTAGTGCTTTTGGCAAGCCACCATCTGGACCCATTAGTGGAAATAAAAGATCATAAAGATTTGCTGTATTTTTTTCTTTTATACTTTTTGAACATTGAATAGTTAATATAAAAGTGAAAAATACGTGCCACTATTTTGTGGGTAGTGTTGCTATTTCTTTTTGTTCTCTTAAAAGTGAGAACACAAAAGTTGAACACTGAATAGTTGATATAAAAGGGAGAACACAATACTTGATATAGAAATAAATTTTTTTCTCTTAAAGTGCCTTATTGTGTTAATAAAAGGGTAGTAGTTTTAGATGATAAACCATTCTTAATTAGTGGTTAGTTCATGTTCTAGAAAGTGTTACCAAATCACAAGCAAATACAACACTTTAACAATGTTAATAGTGTTGTCTATATCTGTATGTAAAAGCAATACTTATAATATGTGGTGTATAATTAGACAATAGGTAACAGTTATAATATGTTACCTAGTTCAAATAATAGGCAACACGTATAATAAGTTTGCCTATATTTAAATGATAGGCAACACATAGAATGTGTTCTCTATTCTAATAATAGGCAACACTTATTAGTAGTTGTCATTGATGCTACTAATAAATGTTGTCTTTGGTCCAAAATATGTTGCCTTAGAGAAAAGGTAACACCTCTTTAGGCCACCCCCTAAAAGAGTTGTCTTAACCTTGAAAATGTTGCCTTTGGGTAAAGGCTACACTTTTTAGATTTTTAGGCCACATTTTTCTAGTGTTACTGTTGGCTAAAAATGTTGTAGTGATTTGAGTTATGGTAATTTAAAGTCACATTACCAGTAATCGAAAAAGATCACCCCATACCAAACATCTTATATAGTGTTATTTTTGTTATATTATAATCCAATTAAACCTTCCCATTTGCTATAATCTTTCTATTGGTACTGAAATTAATTTTTGGAATAATTGTTCATTCTTGTATTAATATTTTTCTCGAAGAATGAAATATTACAGCTGATGCAACTCTAACTAATTTAGACGTCAATTGTTATTGAGAAAAGTGCAGCTGAGGCAATAATATCAATTCATCCAAGAAATAATATTTGGTGAGGTACCATATGTCCACCTACTTAAGCAAGAATCATTATTCAAAATAAAGGGCAGTTACGTGGAGGAAATCTCTATAAATTCCTTAAGACCCTATAATACCTAGTGTATACGTGGCAGCAGATAAGTTTTATACTGCCCTAGGGTCTCCTGGGACCCACCCATGTTCTTGAGAAAGCCTCGGATAGGTGGAGAGCCAAGAAATGCAGGTTGGATGTTGTTTGATAAGAGGCATTTATGCCACTTATTTTGTTCCCAAACCTTAGCTTTTTGCATGAGTTTATTGAGTTATTGGTATGATTAAGTAGGATTTGTAATTATTACTCATTGTGTGAGTCTAATAGAATTATTAGCTTTCGCATTGAATTTAGGATAATTTGTTGCGTTTGACTTGTCCTTTTGAATATGGTTCTGAGCACGGGAGCTTTTGATCAAGTGCAAAATGTCAAGAACAAGGCTGGGAACTCTTTAGAAGAATCCTAGAGCAAAAAGGAAGAAAAAGCGTGAAAGTTCACTCTCGGGAGGTGGTATAGCGCTCATTTAGTGGTGCAGCGCTCGGCAGAGCAACAACCATCAATTTTTGGGACATAGTGTCTGTTGAGTGCTGCTGCGCTCCTTGAGCCTTGTAGTGGTGGTGCGATAATGGGATTGCAATCCACTAATCTTTTTTTAGGCCCCAGTTTGGGCTGTTTTAGAGGGCAGTATATAAGGGATTGTTATAGACTTTTACCCTTGCTTTTGACTCACTTTTAGGTTGCCACTTTTAGTTGCTATTATTCTCTCTGTACATCTCTCCATCTTCTCTCTTCTCGTTTGCTATTCTTTTCTCTCTTAGGGATTCCATTAGTGATGATGCTTTGTCTTGGAGATTGTGGCAAGGATCATTGCTATTATTTTCAGATTCTTTTATCTTCATTGTTGTAATCCTCTGGAGATAGAGGAGTAGATTTCTTTACTAGTGTAAGGGTTTTTGGATGGATTGGGATGATGTTTGAGACCTCTTTTGATATTAAATGCATTAGTTTTCTTTATGTTCTGCAGTTTCTATTCCTTTAGTCATTGTAGTGATTGTTATAAACTTTATTGGGATAACTAAATTAGCGATCATTTTTAGGGAAACCTCTTGGGCATAAATTGATAGATCTATTAGTTTATATTTGAGGGAGAACATTATAATTAACTTTCCAATTGACGGTTAGGCTATAGTAATTGGCTCATTAAATTAATGTGATTTCTAAATAAGTTGAGATCTCGTTTATTAGTTATTTACATTAATCAAGTTCTAGAGGTCGATTGATCATTAGTAGATTTACCAGTAAATTATTATTAATAGCCACCAATGGATTTAATATTTGGTCAATGATAATTAATTTCCAATCCTAGGAATACCTTGCACTAGTGCCTTTTTCACTGTTGCTATTAACTTTTAATTTTAATTGTTTTAATTTTCATTCTTCAAAACCCTCAATTTTCACAACTAAGTATTAAAGCCTTAATTAGAGACGACCTAGATTGTGCCCTTTATTATATTTTTAGTACAACTCAGCATTAAAATAATTTTCTAATTTAAGGACGTAGGCAACCTCTGTTCAAATTTTGGCACCGTTGCCGGGTGTAACATCCCCTGCTGCCCTATGGATTAACGACTATCCCCACAAACTAACGCGGGGTCTCTTTAGCGTACTTTGTCCTCACTTACATGCTTCTTGGGAAAACTTCCCAGGAGGTCACCCATCCCAAAATTGCTCCAAGTTAAGCACGACTAACTATGGAGTTCTTTAGTAATGGGCTATTGAAAAGAAGATGCATCTTATTGGTATAGATAATACAAATCAATTCATATAAGCCATCCTCAACTGCATAGTCCTATACCTATAAAGCCTTAGGAGGCCTCTCATTTTGGTGTGTAATCGATTCATTCATGTACCCCTTTTCTTAGAGGCCTTGCTAGGAGCTGATCTTTGTCTGTGCCTTCTCGCACCGGTGATTACTCATGCCCTCGTCAAGTGCAAGGACCTGGCAAATTCTATGTTCCTTGCACCATTGGGAACCTGCATATCATGAGAGCCCTAACTGACCTTAGAGCTGGCATTAATGTTATGCCTAAATTACTCTATCAATCCTTGCACTTTGGAGAACTCAAGCCAACGAGGTTGCAAATTTAGCTAGCCAACCACAACATCACAAGACCAGAGGGAGTATTGGAAGATGTTTTGGTATAGGTAAATGATTTTATATTCCCTACTGATTTTTATGTGCTTGAGATGGAGAATGACACTATTGTTAGCCAGCATACATCAATCTTGGGTAGATCATTTTTTAAAACTACTAGAACCTTGATCGATGTTCATGTTGGCACATTATCCATGGAGTATGGGGATATGAAAGTTCAATTTAACTTATTTGATGCTATGAAACATCCCCATGAGGAATATTTTGGCATTGATGTTATTGACTCTTTAGTTGATGATGCTTATGGAAATATGCTCTGTAAGGATCCAGACCCCCTTCTCTCACCTTTTCTTTTTCCATGGGATATGATGCACCTGTTGATTTAGAATGTCCTAAGTTTTTAGATACAGGTACACCACCCAGGTAGCAGTCATTAGTTTTCCAGGTGCTCCATGACCGGCCCATGTTTGGTAAGAAGCCCTATGAATGGCAGTGGATCTTGCTACATGAGCCCCGGGCAAAACTGATGGCCAGAAGGCTGAAGTGTAGATGGAAGGAACAATTCTTGGTCACCCATATGCACCCTAATGGTGCAATTGAGTTAGAAAACTCTAGGATCGTTCGATGCACCATTGATGGGTACCGACTGATGCACTTCTATGACACCCCCATGGATCTAAGGGCTCAGTTGGCTTATCTTTGGGTTAAAGCTGCTTACCTTCCACGAAGGTCCTAAGCATCTAACTTAGGGACGTTAAAGCAAAGTGTTGGGTGAGAAACAACCTACCGTGAGGTTTTTCTTTACTTTTCCTTTTTATTTTTCTACATTATATTTATTTTCATTTTAGTTTTGAGTCCTACATCATATTTATTTTTATTTGCATTTTACACCATCTCTTTGGCACTTTAGAGGTTACATGCATAGGCTTACACTACATGCACCTTATATACTTGTTGGGCATTGACTTTATTTTGTGTTGCATTCTTGGTAGTTTCATTGTGTTATTTGGATTGAGTACATGGACTTTTACTTATGAGATTTTAAGCCTCTTTGATAGAACCATCATGTGCCATCCTTGTTTGTTCATGTGTGTTTCCTTTTTTGGATTTGTGTTCTAGAACTTGCTTAGGGTCATTTTTGAAAATATGTTTTCATGTGCATGCTTCAATATGATTGAGGCATTTTTCTTGTTTTAGCTACTTGCCCATATAGCCACCCTTTGCATGTTACCATTATTTAGTCCCTTTGAGCCTTATTGTCCATTCTTTTGTTTTAGCACATCCTTAGCAAAAAAGTAAAAAACTATGAAAATCCCAACCTTTTAGGTTTACGAGAGCAATTGTCCATTTTTTATATGTGCTTGAACACAAGTGTAGGGTAACATATGAGGATATGCCCCGATTTAAGTGGTGGGGAGGAACAATGTGTACAAAAACAAATTCAACAAGTAGCACACACAAAAAAATGAATGAAAGGTTTAAAAAAAAATTCTAGAAAAGTTAAGTTAAAGATGTGCCATATTGTAAAAGAAAGGCCTGTAATTGTGTTAAGTTAGACAAAGACACTTGTGCTCTTTGTGTATGTATTTGCTCTCCTTTGACTTGAGGTTTAGCTCTTTGGCCTATATTTTTATCCACCTTCACCCAAGCCTTATTATAACTAAAGGTTAGTCCTCTTGATTCGGTATGCATGTGTGTGTGACAAAATGGAGAATAAGACCGTAGTAAGCCTATGGTAATGCATGTGTATGTGACAAAATGGAGAATGAGACCGTAGTAAGCCTATGGTAATGCATTTTTATTTGAGGTGATTGAGTGTACATCTTAACCTTAAACATTTGAGTGAATGGGTGGCAAATGCTGACCTTAGGAGGATTTTTGTACTTGATCCATGCATCATATATGAATTCTGCTCTGTGTGCTATATTCTTATTCATGCCTTGCTTGTTGTAATTCTCTTGATTATTAGTGTGAAAGCTTACTGTTGTGCCTCTAGGTTCATTGGCTTGATGCATTATCATTTCTTTTCATGCATCATGCATCTTTTCATTGCTTCTCATCCATGCCTTGGTTTGATCTTAGTTTCACATGAAGACATGTGAAAGCTTAAGTGTAAGGGAGTTTGATGAGAGGCATTTATGCCACTTATCTTGCTACCACACCTTAACTTTTTGCATGAGTTTTATTGAGTTATTGGTATGATTAATTAGGATTTGTAATTATTCCTCATTGTGTGAATCTAATAGAATCATTGATTTTTGCATTGATTTTGAGATAATTTATTGACTTGTCTTTTTTAGTATGGTTATGAGCACAGGAGCTTTTGATCACGTGCAAAATGTCAAGAACAAGGGTAGGAACTCTTTGGATGAACTTGGAACAAATAAGAAGAAAAAACATGAAAGTTCACTCTTGGGTAAGCGCTGCACCGCTCATTTAGCGCTACAGAGCTCGGCAGAGCAACAACCATCAATTTTTGGGACTCAACATTCTGTTGATCGCTGCAGCCCTTCTTGAGCCCAGCAGTGGTGGTGCGGTAATGGGATTACAATCCACTAATATGATTTTGGGCCCTTATTTAGGCTATTTTAGAGAGCAGTATTTAAGAAATTGTTATAGACTTTTACCCTAGCTTTTGACTCACTTTTAGACTGCTACTTTTGATTGCTGTTATTCTCTCTCTACATCTCTCTCCATCTTCTCTCTCTTAACGATTCCATTAATGAAGGTGTTTTGTCTTGGAGATTGTGACAAGGATCATTGTTATTATTTTTAGGTTCTTTTATCTTCATTGTTGTAATCCTCCAGAGATAGAGGAGTAGATTTCTTTACTAGTGTAAGGGTTTTTAGATGGATTAGGATGATGTTTGAGATCTCTTTTGATATTAAATATATTAGTTTTCTTAATATTTTGCAGTTTCTATTTCTCTAATCATTGTGATGATTGCTATAATTTTTATTAGGATAACAAATTGGCGATAGTCATTTAGGGAAACTTTTTAGGCATAAATTGACAAATCTATTGGTTTATGTCTGAAGGAGAACATTAGAATTAACTTTTCGATTAGCGGTTAAGCTATAGCAATTGGCTCATTAAATTAATATGATTTTTAAATGAATTGAGATCTTGTTTATTAGTTATTTACATTGATCAAGTTCTAGAGGTCGATTGATCACTATTAGAATTGCTAGTAAATTATTACTAAAGCCACCAATGGATTTAATATTTGGTCAATAATAGTTAATTTTCAATCCTAGGAATACCTTTCACTAGTGTCTTCTTTGCTATTGCTATTATCTCGTTGCTATTAACTTTTAATTTTAATTATTTTAATTTCATTTTTCAAAACCCCTAATTTTCACAACTAAGTATTGAAGCCTTCTAAAGAGACGACCTAGGTTGCGCCCTTTGCTACATTTTTAGTGCAACTTGGCATTAAAATAATTTTCTAATTTAAGGAGATAAGCATCAGCCTCCATTCATTATTGCTGCAAAATTCTGCAGAACAGCCTCGATGCAATGAGTAAACAGGCCAGAAGTCTCATTGCAACGAAACGTGTTCTCTGCAGTGAGTGGCAACTTCTTCAGGCTTGCTATAGCGAGCGGACCCAATGTCAACACAGTGCAAAATGATTCAGTTTCATTTAATGAGCCCCTAATCCCTTTTAAACATTCCAAAGTCGTGATTTTCATCATATTTCTAAAAGCTCTTCTTTCCCAAACCTCTTTTCTCTCTTCCTCACACAAACCCACTTCAATCCTTCTCTTTTAAGGATCCAAGGTAAGAGTTTTATGGGTTTTTGCCATGCATTTCCTCCATACTTCATGTTCCTAGTTGCAGGTTTGTGGTTTTCTCACATTGTTGTCAAGTGGGGATGCTCCCCAATGTTGTTAGAGTTATGTTTGAGCAATATAGAGGTTGTTAAAGTCTAATCTTGAGTTTTGTGGCTTCAATGGTAGACTTTGGTGCCATCCCTCATTGCCAGAGCTTCGTTGGTGTTGACACCATTACTCCCACCCCTCTAAGTGAGTGGGTTCAGATCCTATGATCCTTATATTGATCATTATAACAATTTCCCTTAATTTTTAGCATGATTGCATGGTTTTAGAGAATATTTCAAGAGATCAGAGATTATGGTTGATTTTACAAAATGTGTGAAAATGATGATTTTCAACTAGAGCATGAAATATATGTTTTAACGTTGACTTATGGGACCATTATTGTTAAAGTGATTTTTATTAAAGAGCTAGAGTATGATTATGACTTGATTGGAGATTTTATGAATTACCACAATGATTTCAAGAGTAAAATAATTATGTATTATAGAGATTTATGCCCAGAGAAATTTCAGAGTAGAGTTTTAGAGAAAAATAATATGTTTTATGAATCAGAGACTCGATGGTAGCTATAGAGGAATAAACAGTGAGTTAACGGCTGAACCTTGATCTTTAATCTTGGTACCAAGATGTCCCAAGAGTACAATCTCAGAGCAGAGAACAGAATCTAGTTAGGTGTCCAATTTAGATCCTAGAAGGATCACAGAGCAGAGAACTCATTATGCCATGACAAGCATACATAACTAGAAAATATATATGTATATGTTTATGTTGTTATGAAATGCATCATCAGATATCCCTATTTCTTTAGTAGAGTACTCATTTATGTTTTACCAGAGATTTCCAGCTTTATCACCATTATGTTATAAATACAAATATGATTCCAGAGTTATTGCATTAACTAGTTTTGATTATTATCTATATAATTATTTATCTTTGTTGTTGTCCCATGAGAGGGTTGTGGGTGAGGGCCCATTCACTGAGTTTTAGATGAAACTCACTCCTCTCCCTTTTCCTGTTATCGATGCATTAGCTACTGTGGGTTCCTCTTAGCCACCTCTTCCCCAGCAGTAGAAATATTCCAGTTGGTGAGCTTCACTTTAGAGTGAAGTATTCTTTTGCATTTTTCTTAGAAATAGAATGCTCTAGTGTACATAGCAGGCAAGGTCCGGACCATAGAGATAGATTCGCATTGATTTATCATGATTATTTTGTATTTACATTGTTATAGTTTTCATGGATATTTTGTATAAAGACCAGCTCATATTTTGTATAATAGAGACAGGTTTAGAGTTTGATTATAATATGTTATTAATGATGAGCTTGATTTCAATAGAGCTAAAGATTTATTAGAGATGAAATGATGTTTTATAAATGGATTTTATTATTAAATTATGCATATAGAGAGACTTATAGGTCACAAGGCTTAAGTGGGGATAGGGATTCCTCACGGGCCAGTCTTGTTCCCAAGTCGGGTCATGACAGAGGTATCAGAGCGCTAGGTTTCCTTGCATGTCACTGGAGAAAGTGTCCACAAGTAGCATGACGTTTATGTAAATGGAAGCACGCCCATTTGTATTAATGAAGCATTACTTGAGGCCTTTAGAATGCTCAATCATGTCCAAGTTCAGAGATAGAGTCTTGTCTTCCCTTCAATATCTGTGTCTTATCGCTTGTATTCATATTCTTACAGATTCAGTATGCCTCTCCTACGTCATCCTTCTTGACGCTGCTACTATAGCAGCAGATTTTTTGTCTCAAAGGCCCGTTTCAAGGCATTAGAGTTGACTTTGGTCGCCCTCATAGGAGTATTCACTAAGCAGATTAAGGTTTGGTTTCAGCCACCAGTTAAAAATTCATATGACTCAGCGTTAGAGTGCCTCAGGAGGATGGATCCATCTACCTTCTAGGGGCGTCTCACAATGGAGAATACTCAGACATTCCTTCGAGAGATAGAAAAGATCACTAAAGTCATCCATTGCTCTTCTGAGAGAACAGTAGAGTTGGCTGGCTTCCAACTGGAAGGCCAGGCAGGTATATAGTACGACGAATTCTTTCAGGAGCATGGTGAATTTGAGCTACCCTCTTAGGAGGAATTCTAGCCAGCGTTTTTGAGGAGGTTCCTTTTGGAAAGCCATAGGGATCAAATGGTTGAGGAGTTCCTGAGGCTCCAACTGATGCCGCGTATGCAATTACGGAGTATGAGAAGAGGTTCACATATCTGGCATAGGCAGCTGCTGGTATTCTCATCAGAGATTGAGAGGGTCAGACTGTTTGTTCAAGGGCTACCTTAGAACATGTTTCTCATTCTTCAGCAACATGTTGGTACCATGGATTATGCACATATAGTAGACAAGGCTATCGGGTGAAAGGCTGGGTTAGTAGATAGGAGAGTTGTGGCGGATTCTGGCAAGAAGGCTAAAACACATGGTTTCTTGTCAAGGATAGCCAGTTCGAGTAGAGGACCTAGCTAGCTAGGCCAACAATGGTCCTAGTCGGGTAGGGCTGGCTTCTTAGAGTCTTCCTTGACTAGGCCTACTACTTCTCAAAGTTAGAGCAGAAAGAGAGGCCAGTATAGCAGTCAGGCTTTAATTCAGAGCTTGCATGTGTTTTAGACTTGTGGGAGGAGACACGACGGTCAGCGCATGATTGGCACTTTCACTTGTTACTGTTGTGGCCAGCAGGTTCACAAGTGTGCAGAGTGTCCATTCAGCCAAAGAGCATCCAATCAGGGGTTGGTGAACCCTACAGCTTTAGGTCAATCTTATCAATCGGTGACCAAGATTGTTCAGTTGCTCTAGCAGGCAGAGGTGCTGGGGCAGAGGTTCGAGCAGTAGAGGTAGAGGACAGGGGGGTGAGGGATCGCCCCATTTGTTTGCTTTCACATATCAGGACGCAGCAGCATCAGCTGATATAATGACAGGTATCATCAAAGTTTTTTCTTTTGAGGCATTTTCATTGATTAACCCTGGGTCTACACATTCGTGTGTGTCCCCATTCTTTGCTGCACAGTTCAAAAGACCTGTTTCTACCTTAGAAAACCCATTTTTAGTGGGGAAACCCGTAGGGTGACCCCTCCTAGTTTAGTTGGTCTATAGAGAGTGTGAGGTCAAGGTTGGAGACATGGAGAGGCTTGCAAACCTTTATTTGCTAGATATGTCAGATTTTGATGTCATCTTACACATGGATTAGCTAGTTTCGTGCCTTGCCATGGTAGACTGTTATAGCAAGTCTGTAAAGTTTGGTGTTCCTGGAGGTGAGCTTCAAGAGTTTAAGGGTACCAGTTGTTTGGTCCTAACCAGCTTGATTTTGGCCATGAGTGTCTTGAGGCCCATGGATAGAGGGAGTTATAGGTTATTGGCTGTAGTTAGAGACATAGATGCAATAGTGCCAAACTTAAAGTTAGTTCTTGTGGTTTGTGAGTTCCCAGATATTTTTCTGGAGGAACTACCAAGGATGCCACCATAGAGAGAGATCGAGTGTGGAATAAAGCCTATGCCCATATCTATACCCCCATACCAAATCGCTCCCACAGAGCTAAAAGAGATGAAGGATCAATTGCAATAATTTCTTAACAAGGGGTTCATCCAACCAAGTATCTCATCTTGAGGCGCTCCGGTGTTGTTGTTCAGAAGAAAGATGGGTCTATGAGGATGTCCATAGATTATAGGCAGTTGAACAAGGTTACAATCAAGAACCGGTACCCCTTACCACACATTGATGACTTGTTTGATTAGCTCTAAGGGGCTAGGTGTTTCTTTAAGATCGACCGTAGGTCGGGCTACTATCAAATGAAGATCAGGGGTTAGGATGTGCCCAAGACGGCCTTTAGGACATGCTATGGATACTATGAGTTCTTAGTTATGTCCTTTAGGTTAACCAATACCCCTACAGCTTTTATGGACCTGATGAACAGGGTTTTCAGACCGTTCCTGGACCACTTCATGGTTGTCTTCATTGATGACATCATGGTGTTCTCTAGGAGCGAAGAGGAGCATGAGCACCACTTTAGGATTGTCTTGCAGACCCTGAGGAAGAACCAGTTGTATGCCAAATTCTCTAAGTGTTCATTTTGGCTTGATCAAGTAGTGTTCCTTGGACATATAGTGTCCAAGGATGGTATCCTAGTTGATGCGAAGAAGGTTGAGGCGGTTCAGCAGTAGCCAAGGCCTTCTATAGTTGTAGAGGTTCTAAGTTTTCTAGGTTTGACAGATTACTACGGCAGATTTGTTAGGGATTTCTTGAGAATAACGGTGTTGTTGACCAGGTTGACTTAAAAAAGTGTGAAGTTTTAGTGGTCGGATGCTTGTGAGTTAAGTTTCCAAAAGCTCGAGAATTGTTTGACTATGACTCCTGTTCTAGCGTCGCCCTCGGGCATAGGTGGCTTTTTGGTATTCTATGATACTTTGAGAGTTGGACTTGGTTGTATCCTGATGCAACATGTTTGAGTTGTAGCTTATGCCTCATAATAGCTCAAGAAACTCGAACAGAACTACCTTACACATGACTTAGAGATGACAGCAGTGGTCTTTGCTTTGAAGAATTGGAGGCACTACCTGTATGGAGAGACATACGAGATCTTCACTGATCATAAGAGTTTGGAGTATATTTTCCAATAGAAGGATTTAAATCTTAAAGAGTAAATGGTTGGAGTTGTTGAAAGACTATGACTACACCATATCTTATCATCCGAGCAAAGCTAATGTGGTATCTGATGCTCTAAGCAGGAAGTCTATGGGTATTTTGGCCCATATAGTGCCTTTGAAGCAGCCGTTGATAGAGGAAATCCATAAGTTAGAGGTAAAGTCTAGTTCGGGCTTGATGATTTCAAGCCTTTGTTTCTCACATTAGGGCCCAGCCAACCCTAGTGGAGAAGATTAAGGCATGGCAAGGTGTGATACTCGAGGTACACGGGTCAGCAGTAAGGTTCTGTATAGTCTCAAGGATTCCCTGGGAACCACTGTTGGGTCCTGAATTTTACTAAGTTTGGATCCTACACCTCCTTAGTGGGCTATATGATAGAACCATATTCTTGGGATTAAAAGTCCCGGCAATTGTTCCTTGAGGGAAAACAAGTTGAAGAGTGATTTTTAATGAATTTTATGAAACCTGTAAATGTTTCGTTGTTAACCCACAAGTTTAGAAAATCTCGGAAATTCCCGGATTTGAACTAAAACCCAAAATTTGGATTCTGATTTGATAGAGTTTTGATTTGAACTAAAACCCAAAATGAATCCAAATGGGGGGTATTTCCTTATTTACATTTATGTTTTAATGTTAATGTCCTCCATTAACTTAAAATTAATAAATGTAAATGAGTGCTAGAACAACCCAGATGCTAGAATAACTAAAAAACACAGAAGTTGGGGGTTGTTGTCACCGCTATAGCGGTCCAGGACCGCTATAGCGATCACCAGAAAATGTTCAAGTGGTGCAGTGATCTGAGGTACCATTATAGCGGTCAAGGACAGCTATAGCGGTCACCAGAAAATGTTCAAGTAGTACAGCGGTCTGAGGTACCGCTATAGTGGTCCAGGATGGCTATAGCGGTCACAATGTGTGCAGCAGGGCAATTTTGGGGTCTGGGTACCGCTATAGCGGTGTCAGTGGAGCAGAAATAGTGTAAAACGATGCCGTTCCATTTTTGGTTCCTTTAAAAGAGCCCATCGGGCTCTCTTCTTTCCCTAGAGGCAGAAACCGAAGCTCTCCACCCCCAAACCCTCATTTTCTCAAATTCTCTCCAAGACGTCATCCTAAATCATCAAGGTAAGTATATATTGTTAGATTATGTCTTTATTTCTCCATGATCTTGGATTTGATCCGATTATTTTTTCTCATTTTTGTCAAGTAGGGGTGTTTCCCCAATTTTAGTAGAATTAGAATAGAGTTCTCTAGAGATTTTTAGAGATTAATCTAGAGTTATGGTTGCTCCATGACAGTTGTTGGTACCATTCCAAACTCTTCAGGTCAAGTTGGTGGGGCCCACATATTCCCGACTTTAAATGGTGAGTGGGTTCAGATCCTATGATCCTTATGTTGATCATTAGAGTTAATTTCAGTACATCATAGCATGAGATATATGTTTTTCTGAAAACTCATGGGACCATTATTATTAAAGTGATTTTTATCAAAGAGCTAGAGTATATATGTAGAGATTTGTTAAACATTGTGATGATTTCCAAAGTAGAGAATATGTATATGCTAGAGCTTGTGAACTCTAGGGTAGAAGATTTATGAGATATAGAGAAAAGATTTAGATTTCTGATTGAACTGGACAGTAGCTATAAAGAAACAGACTGTGAGTTAACGGCAGTTATTCCGTTAACCTTGGTATACCAAGTCGCCTTAGGGCCAGAGAAATAACAAACGAGACCTATTTAGGTGCCCCAGAGATTAGAGACTTTGTTATGCTATGCATGACCAGAGATTTGTTATGTCACATGAATTGGGCATAACCAGAGATTCCTGTTTCTTTGTTATCATACTGCATTAGCTGGTTTGATATATATATATATATATAAAATTTATTTCCCTTGACTGTCCCATGAGAGGGTTATGGGTGAGGACTTACTCACTGAGTTTTGGATGAAACTCACCCCTTTCTTTTCCTCCATTACAGGTGCAATAGACGCTGCGGGTTCTTCTCTTCCATCTCTTCCCCCGCAGTAGAGATTTCCTAGTTGGTGAGCTTCACTTTGTGAGTGAAGTACTTTTAGTATTCTGTTTAGAGATAGAGTGCTCCAGTGTGCATGATGGGCAGGGTCCCGGACCATAGAGATAGACCGACATATTTTTATCATGAATATTTTGTATTTTCATGGTTACAAGTTCTATGGTTTATTTTGTATTAAAAGCAACTAGTGTGTCTTGTATCAGAGATATATACTAGAGCTTGATTATGAAAGTATTTATGATGATTTGTTTTTCAAAGAGTTAGACCTTTATGTCAGAGATGAATTTATGTTTTGGAGAATGATTTTATATTAAAATATGCTCGTAGATGGACTCAGAGATCACGAGGCTTACGTGGGAATGAGAATTCCTCACATGCCGGTCATGTGCCCAAGTTGGGTCGTGACACAGGGGCATGGCACGGGGAAGACCCCAAGTTGGTTAAGCTTATGGAGGAAGTGCACAGAGGAGAGAGCCCTGAGTTTTTAGTGGATGTAGAGGGTATGTTGCGTTTTGATAATCGATTATGTGTGCCCGATGTGGGTGAGTTGAAAAGGAGAGTAATGGAAGAGTCCTATAATGTAGCATACTCCGTCCACCCCGGTTCAGCCAAGATGTACCAAGATTTCAGACAGTTATACTAGTGGGAAAGGATAAAGAAAGACATTGATGACTATGTACCACGTGTAACATCCGAATATTTAACCTAACACGCCTAAGACGTACTCAAGTTAATTATTAGTCATTACTCTTTTGTTCTAGTTCTTAATTCTAATTTTTAGAAAATACTTAGTTAAAATATAGGTAAATTTTTTTTTTTTTAAGTAAGAGGTGAAAACATGAGTCGTGCATAAGATGGACACTATATTCGTTTGATTCATGAACGATAATAAGAAACCATACATGCTATGAATAAAATCATAAGATCATAACATAACAACCATCATCTCATATACATGCAATAAAGGTTCTGCTATATACTAAGTTATATAATAGCATTAATACAGTTATCTGTGCATATACATAGGAAACATAAAATACATAAGACAGAAAATGCCCCGCCCACTAGAGTGCATCTAAAGTAGAAAACCTCAAAGCGCAAAAGAAGGTTATCCTATGTAGACTATATGCACATGCACTACCAAAACTACTGCCAGCTCCTACTACTGCCTACCCCAAAGGGGAGGAACATAACCAACCCATTGAGCCAGTTCGGCCGGAGTAGCTAAACGGTGCACAGGTCGGGCATGGGCTCCACGATAGGGTATCATCCTCACTCGTCCTCCATGAATCGGCTGCGTCACTATGGCCTCACTACCCTCACCAAACTCCATAGGCACGGTAGGGGAGGAACCCTCGAATGCTACCTGGGTAGCTGAGTCCTCAGATGGATCCGTCTCCGAATGAGCCATGGAGGAACAAGGTAGGTACTCCGAGAAAGATAGCAAAAGTGGCTGGCTGGGTATGACGTGTCCACTCTTCACGAGGACGTGTACGCTCGAAGATGAGGTCGTCGCCAAAAGGGGAAGCAGGAGAAAACCGAAAGTTAGAAACTGAATGTGCAAAAGGGCAGTCCATGTACACAAAAAGACGAACGGCGCAACGACCTACGAAGTGATAAGACCAAGGGGCGGCGTCATAGTGCATCTCTCAACTGGGCGTGTCAATGTAAATCATGAATGTCAGCATCAATGTAACGTCCCGATTTTCTATTTGAGAGAAAATGACCGAAATGCCCCTGAGGTCATTTTCTGCCTGGAATTCGAGGATAACTGGCCCGACAGTCCTTGAAGGGTCAACTCAATGTTTGAAGGGGATTGGATGGTCCTTGAGTGGTTTCGGAATGAAAATCGTGCTTTCTGCAGTTTCGGGTCAAAATGACTAAAATACCCTTATAGCATTTTACGCGAGTAAAGGTGCCGTTCGAGCCCAAAACTTTCCTCAAAGGTTTAAAATGACGTTTTCATGTATTTAAAAGTATCTATTTAAGTCCCAGTGATCCCGAGCAGTTTTTGTACAAAATTACGATTTTGCCCCTGGCATAGTGCCATTTGAACTTAATGATGTAATTAAGCAAACCTAAGCAATATTAGGCTCTAATCGAAGATTAATTAATTTTCATAATTAATCTAGAGTCAAAATAAGTCTTTAAAATTAATTAGAACCTAAGATTGCTTAGATTAAACTCAAAACCCCCCTTTTTCTTTTAAAAACTCAAGTTCCAAGACATAGAATCCTGAATAGTGTTTTCACTATTCACTCTTGAATAGTTTTTTCCCACTAATGGCCTAGATTGCTCACTAATTATACCTCAAAATAGCTTTGATTACCTATCCTTTCACTTACACACCTACTTACAAGTTCCTAATCCTAAACTCAATCAAAGATGCACCTAAACATATCACTAACCCACAATTAGGGAAGCAATTTCCTCCTCTTGGATTCTTCAAAATAGGCGCCACCTCACCCCTCCCTACATCAAGAGTTTGTTCTTTCCAACACTCAAAGTGACATGCTAGCCCATACCTCCAACCATGCCTAGCCTTACCTATGAATGACTACATGTAAGAGATATTTTCTCTCCTTCCTCTACTCAAATTGTGCCACCTAGCCTCCTCCCCTCACTCTTCTCATGTTCATTTCCTCTATAAATAGACACCCAAGGAGCTTGCTTGAACCTTTGCTTATTTCTCTCACACCCCCAAATGCTTTCTTTCTCTTAAGCTTCAAGGAGTTCTTCTTCTCCTTCTTCTTCTTCTTCTTCAAGAGCAAGTTCTTTCTCTCAATCAAGGAAAGCACATCCAAGGTAAGGAGTTATGTAGGGATTCTATGTTGAGTTTTCTTCCTCTCCTTGTCCTTTCTCTTTTTCGGTTTTGAGTTTCTTCCATTTGTTCTTGTTTTGTTAAATGTTTGAAAACCATGGCTTGATGATGAGGATATTTGATGTTGGTTGTAAAACCATCATTTGCTTAACCTCTAGAGCTCAAGGTTTCACTTCTAAGAGTTCTTGACAAATAAAGTTGCTATGTGGGTTTTTTTTTTAAGAGTTAAGATGGGATCTTGAGCCTAGGCCTTGAAGGATTAATAAATAGGTTGCATCCATATTTACTTTCCAAGTTCTTGCATTGCACGTTTACATTAAGCTTTCATATCACATTTATTTCTAAGTTATCACCAAAACTTAAAGATAAGAAGTGAACTTGCATTTCATATTTAAGTTTCTTGTCTAGCACGTTTACTTTTCAAGTCATCACCTAAGAACTCAAAGATTAAAATAAGAGTTTGCATATCACCTAACTAATCTCAAAGCCTTTCTATTTCGGCCTTAAAGTCGATTGTTGCTGGGCCTAGAGTACTAAAATAAAGAAATGAACTTGCATTCCATATTTATATTTTTTCCTAGCACGTTTATATGTCAAGATTATTGCATCTCATATCTATATTCGAGCTTTACACATCATATTTATATTTCACTTGCCATCACTTCATAATACCACAATTAAAATAAGGATTGCATTTGCACGTTTAAATTTACGTCATCACCTAAATAATCCTAGAGCTCAAGACTTACTCGTCTTAACTCACAAATGAATTTTGGTCCCATGTGCTTTTACCTTTATAAATGGGTGCTTCCGTTTAAGGAGTTGGAGATTTTGAAAAAGGTCTTGTTGATGATGAATCTTGTTTTGTGATATGTGAAAAGTTTTGAAAGGTAATAGGCCCCAAAAGGATTAAATGTGTGTTTGGTTTTAAGGAAGATGATGGAATGATGTTAAAAGGTTTTTAGAATGAATGGGCAATTTTAAGAATGTCAAAGCTTGAGTTTTCACCGTTTTGGGTTACTGGTAATGATTATAGGTCTTATGTAATCGATTACCAGAGTGCCTTGCACACCCCGATATAAGTTTTGACCTGTATAATCGATTACAAGATGAAGTAATCGATTACACAGTGTTCTGGAAAACCCAGAACATGTTTATGGACCTTGGTAATCAATTACCACTCCATGTAATCGATTACTCAGGTGTTCTTGAGGCCTAGAATGTATTTTCAACCGAGGTAATCGATTACAAGGCTCATGTAATCGATTTCAGGACCTCAAACCTCCCTGTTTTAGAAAATTGAGCCAAGTAATCGATTACAAGGCCCATGTAATCGATTACCAATATCTAAAATGTGTAGATAAGTGTTCTTTCCTTCATGTGAACATGAATTGATGATCTTGCATGCCTATTCTCAGATTATAACATGATGATTTATAGTTTGGTGAATGCATATATATATGAAATGAATGTGAAGGCATGTTGCATGATAAATTGCATGAATGATTATCATTGAGCGAGATGCATGATTTTATGAGTTTATAAGCATGATAAGTTAAGTGATGATTTATGATTGTATTGCATCTTGTTATAACATGCTAAGGCTTAAGGTGACTTAATGTATAAGAAAATGATCCTTTGGACTCACCAAACTATAGGTGATGAAAAGGTGATTCTTGCTTAAAGAATGTAAAGTATGAGAAAATGACTCTTTGGACTCACCAAACTATAGGTGATAAAAAGGTGATTCTTGCTTAAAAAGATGTAAAGTATGAGAAAATGATCCTTTGGACTCACCAAACTATAGGTGATGAAAAGGTGATTCTTGCCTAAAGGATGTAAAGTATGAGAAAATGACCCTTTGGACTCACAAAACTATAGGTGATGAAAAGTTGATTCTTGCTTAAAAAGATATAAAGTATGAGAAAATGATCCTTTGGACTCACCAAACGATAGGTGATGAAAAGGTGATTCTTGCTTAAAGGATGTAAAGTATGAGAAAATGACCCTTTGGACTCACCAAACTATAGGTGATGAAAAGCTAATTCTTGCTTAAAAAGATATAAAGTATGAGAAAATGATCCTTTGGACTCACCAAACGATAGGTGATGAAAAGGTGATTCTTGCCCTCTAACCCGTACTTATCAAGTCGGGACTTCAACTTATCAAAAGGGAATAAGTTTATACTAGTGACGACTAGTGAGGTATGAGCTCATAACCTAGAAGTACTTTCAAAAGGGAAGAGTATTACGGTGGCCCCAAGGATGAAAAGAAACTAATTTAAAGTCACCTAAAGAAACAAGGAATGTCATTCATGAACCATGTTCTATGCACATTATGTTTGCTATGAAGTTAGATGAATGCTTAATGATGCATAAAGTATTGACATGCATATCATAAAGAAGTATGATGCATTCACTACAAGACTCATGATAAAATGAATGGGCCTCGGTAATAGATGTTTTAGAACTTAATAAATGAATCCTTGCATGCTCACTATTTCATAATTAAACCCGAGGTTCCTGAGGATGATGATGATGACACGTGTGTGAAAAAGGGGAGCCCTACTGAGATTCTTGCATAAGTTTCTCACCCCCTATCTTTCTTTTCTATCTTCGTCTTCAGACAAAGTTGACAAGGACATTCGTGGATTGCCCTGAGGTGCCGACGTGGAAGTAGCTTGATGGTCAAGAATAGAGTGACGCAGTGGGAGCGAGGACATAGTCTTAGCTTAATTACACCATAAGTTATGTGTGGTTTTTGAGTTGTTGCATGCTCAACCTTTAAAGGTGGGCTCAATATGTTAACGTGGCATTATGGTGGGATGTCCCTATGTCATTAATACTATTAATGTTTGACTTGATATTTAATGTTAATGCTATATGATGACGTGCCAATGGTTGTTCTTTCTATGAAGCTTACTTGGTGTTTCTGTTTGTGTTATTCTTTTATGCTTACGCTTTACGTTATGCAAGGCTCACGTTTTGTTTATGTTTTAAAAAAAAATATTCTTACCTGTATTTTCCGCTAAGTATTTTAAAGAAAGGTTTTAAAGAATGAGACTAAAAGAGTAATAAACTAATGGTTAACCTAAGTACGTTCTAGGAGTATTGGGTTAAAAATTAGGATGTTACAATCGACCTTTGAAGATGCGATGGAAAGAAAAGATAAAGGGAGTGAGAAACTTGATAAAGAATCTCAGTAGGGTGCCCTTCTATCCTAGTGTCATCATCTATATCCTCAGGAACCTCAGGTTTCATTATAAAATAGTGAGCATGCATAAAGTTCAATTATTAAGTTCTAAAATACTATTTACCAAGGCGCATTCATTTTAATATGCGTCTTGGATGTCGTGTTGCATCATGCCTCGTCATGAAATGCATGTCAATGCAAGGTGGAACATACTAAACACAAATGTAAGTAATGCTCATGGAACATAGTAATTATTACATGAATTTCTTTAATTTATCTTTTAGGTGACTTAGACCATTTCTTTCTCTCATTTGGAGCCACCCTATTACTCTCGCCTTTTGAGAGTTCTAGGTTATGAGCTCATAGCTCACTAGTCATCACTAGCATACTCTTATCTTTAAGATAAGTTAACACCTGAGTTTTAAGTACGGGATAAGGAGCTAGGAGCACCTTTCATAACCTTTAATTCGGGGAGTCCAAAGGATCACTTCCTTATTGGATCACCTCTCATAACCTTTAATTCGGGAAGTCTAGAGGATTATTTCCATATGTTTTATGTCACCTTAGCATTAGCATGTCATGTTAATATGCAAGAAAACAAACATATCATATAATGTCACATGTTTTCGTATTACTTCAATATATGCATCTCAAATATTCCAAGTGCAATCACATCATACCACAATAATTCTCATAATTAGTGACTAAGTGTGCCAATAAAATCATCATATACATATCCAAGAATATTGAATCACATTATCTCTTTAACTATGCACTTTCATTACCTCTTAATCCGTTAAACCTCTAAAATCGGGTAAACCTATCTTTCATGATTATTTTCTTATGCATCCAATGGGATCAATTTCAAAGATTCTCATTAATTATTAACCTTAAGAACACATTAAACAAATCTGGACAGTTTTTGGACAGAAAAGAAAATGAACTATTTCGGTGTTCTAGAAGTTACGTTTTTGACCCTTTCTCATTACCAACTTTTCCTTGGATGCTAGAATTAATTTCTAAACCATTTATGACTGATTCCTATACATTTTACTAAGTGGTAAACATCCTTCTTACTTAATTAATATTTGCTGGACAGAAACCATATTTTTCATTTTAAAGAGTGCTAGAGTTCACATTTTTGGTTCTTTCTAGTTACTAGTCTTTCCTTAGTTACTAAAAATCATTACCACACTCATTAAGAACAATTTTTACATGTTAAATACACTCCAAACAGCATACGTCAAATCTAGAAAGGTTTGAATAGAATCTAAAATTTAATTTCCTAAGAGCATGCAAAATTACAAAATAAGCATTTCTAGTAACTAGTCTTGCTTAGAATTAATTCTAGATCAAGAAATACTCTTATAATTAATTTTATCCTTATAGAAACACAAGTAATAACCTTAGGTCAGTAGTGAAGTTAGAGAACATAATAAAAGGATTTTAGCTACGTGAACCATGTTTAAACACTTTAAGAATAAACATATGTTTCAAGGAAAGGTTGTAAGACACAAACTTCATTTTCTCAAGACAACAACACATCATTTATTAGGACCTCATTCCTTGAAGAACCAAATCACATTTATAAAGGTATATGTTCCATGGACCAAAATCTCCATGCAAGTTGAAAGGGGTAAGTCTTGAGCACTAGATTATTTAGGTGATGGTATAAGCTTAAATATGCAAATGCAAGCCTTATTTTAATCTTGGTATAATAAGGTGATAGCAATAGAAATATAAATATGATATGCAAAGCTTGAATATAAATATGAGAATACAAGCTCATTTTCAATCTTTAAGTTTAGGTGATGGCTTGAAATATAAACATGCTAGACAAAAAATATAAACATGGAATGCAAGTTCATTTCTTATCTTCAAGCTTTAGGTGACAACTTGGAAATAAATATGAGGTGTAACGCTTGAATGTAAATATGGAATGCAAAGACTTCAAATATAAATATAATTCATTTCCAATTATTATTTCTTTAGGTTCTAGGCTCAAGACTCTTATTTAGGGTAATAACTCTAAAACACTGATCAACTTCAAGGTTTGTAAAGTGAATGAATGTCCAATTATTCCTTTTAAATTTTGTGCTCAAGACTCCTATCTAGAGTAATTACTCTAGAACACCGATCAACTTTAAAGTTGAAAGGGGCAAGTCTTGAACTTAAGTTAATTAAGTGACAACCTAAACATATTATTTTATTTAGCTCAAGGAAAAACTCATCAAGAAAACCAAATAACATTTTTATTTGTTAAGAATTCTTAAAAGTGAAATCTTAAGCTTTAGAGGTCAAGCAAATGATGGTTTTATAACTAACATCAAAGATCCTCATCATCAAGCCATAACTTCTTGATTCATTAGGCCATCATGGCCAAAAAAGAAATGAAAGAAAAAGGAAATCTTGAAACTAAAAATAGAGAGGAAAAAGGAGAGAACCAATCTTTCAACACTCCAACACAAGAATAAAACAAAAGGAAATAGTGAAATCTTTAAAACAACTCCCTACCAAGGATATTTCTTGTTTGAAAGAAAAGAACTTAGTCTTGAGATAAGATGAGAAGAAAAAATCTTCCTTGGAGCTTCAAGGTGATTTCGGCCAAGAAAGAAAAAAAGAGGAAAAAAGGTGCGTCTTGGGTTTGATCTTTGGAAGTGGAGAGGTTATGTGTTTAAAGGAATATCTATGGTGGTTGTGTGGTGGTTTGGGGGTTGAGAAGTGGTGGAGGGTGGTGCTCTTGGAGGAATGAAGAAGAAGAAGAAGAGAACTCTTGAGAACTAGAGAGAAAAACTTGAGAATTCTTGAATTCAAGATTGCAAGGAATGAACAAATGGCCTTTGTGAGCTTCTTGTATTTATAGAAAAACTTAACATGTGGGGATGAGGGGGAGGGTGAGGCCGTGGCTTCATGGAGGGAAAAGGAAGAGAAAAATATATCTTTTCATGGAATGGTATAGGCATGGGTTTAGGAATGGCTAGGTATGGCTCAAGACATGGTTCTTTGAGTGTTAAATTCTCAACATGTGATGGAATGAATGGAGGAGGAGTGGCACCGGTTTCTTGAAGGATTAGGGGAGGAAAATATCTCATTTCATTTGTGTTATGACATAGTTTAGGGAATAGGTTTGATTAGGTAATTGATTAGGAGTTGTAATTAGATGTTTAGGCGAGAAAGTGAATGATTAAGGCTACTCAAAACAAGGTTAAGGAGTGTTCTTGCTTAATTAGTGCAAATCCACCTTTATTAATAAGGAATCTCATCACATAACCATTTCCATGATTTAAGGAATTGGAATAGAGAAAATACTATTTCAAATTGACATGACACTAATTCTTGAATTGAGAAAAGGGTTTTGAGTTTCTTTAAGCAATCTTAGGCCCTAATTAACCTCAATTAATTATTTTCACTCTACATTAATTATTAAAATTAATTAATCTTTAATTAGAGCATAATATTGCTTAGGTTTCGTTAATTATGTAATTAAGCTCGTTATGCATATAATTAGGGGCAAAACGGTAATTTTTCACAAAAATTCCCAGGATCACCCGGGCTTAGACAGACGTTAGACATCCCTTAAAAACAACATTTCAAACCTCTGAGCAAAATCCAGGTCCAGTTGGGAATTAATTCTGTGTCAATTAGTCATAGGGGCATTTTGGTAATTTTGCGTGCAGGAACTCAAAAATGAGATTCTTCTGCTCTGTTAACACACATGACACATATAACACACATAGTCCTCGTTCAATACTAAAACAGCCCTTTGAGGATGGCCAGGGTCGGTTATCCTCATTCTCCCGGTAAAAAATGGTCTTAGGGGCATTTTGGTCATTTGTACACGGGAAAAATCGAGGCGTTACAACATGGTGTTTAGTGTGTCAACGAGTCAATGCTAAGCACCAAAGGCCTGCGGACTTGCTACAACAGATAGAGATCCCAGACTGGAAGTGGGAGAGGATAACCATGGACTTTATAGTTGGGTTATCTCCGACCACTAGAGGTTTCAATTCCATATGGGTGATTGTGGATAGAATGACTAAGTCTGCTCACTTCTTACAAGTAAAGACGGCCTTCAGTGCAACTTAGTATGCCTAGCTCTACATAGATGAGGTTGTTCGGCTCGATGGTTTGCCAATGTCAATTATTTTAGACAAAGGGTCCCACTTCACTTCGCCATTTTGGAGAGCATTTCAAGAGGTTCTTGGGACTCATGTAGACTTGATCACAGCTTTTTATCTGCAGACAGATGGCTAGTCATTGAGGACGATCCAGACATTAGAGGACATACTTAGAGCTTGCATTTTAGATTTCGGTGGGAGTTGGTTTGACTACTTGCCATTGATAAAGTTCTCTTATAACAACAGTTACCAAGCTAGCATCCAGATGACACCGTTTGAAGCATTGTATGGAACACTACAGATCTCTTATTGGGTGGTTTGAGCTTGGGGAGCTGAAGCCCTACGCCCATATATGGTACAATGGACCTTACAGAAGGTTCAACTTATTAGAGAACAATTATTGGCGGCTTAGTCCAGGCAGAAGTCTTATGCTAATAACCTGCACAAAGACCCATGAAGGGAGTAGCGAGGTTCGGTAAGCTAGGGAAATTGAATCCCCGCTATATTAGCCCATTTGAAATTCTAGAGAGAGTTAGAACAGTTGCCTACAGATTGGGACTATCTCCCAGTTTATTAGAGATCCATCCTGTGTTTCATGTAAGCATACTCAAAAAATATATGCCCGATTAGTCTCACATGCTCACTCCACAAGTGGTTCAAGTCAATAAGGACTTGTCATATGAAGAGGAACTGGTTGCCATCATGGATAGGTAGATCAAGAAGCTTCGCTCAAAGGAAGTGGCCTTGGTGAAAGTCATCTAGAGGAACCACTCCGGCGAGGAAGCCACTTGGGAAGCCGAGAAAACCATAAGGATCAAGTATCCACGTATTTTTCCTCCTCAAGGTATGTTTTAAGATTTGGGGACCAAATCTCTTTTAAGGGGGAGAATGTAATACCTGGTGTATATATGGCAGCAGATAAGTTTCGTATTGTCCCAAGGTCCCCTAGAACCCACCCGTGTTGTCAAGAAAGCCTAGGATGGGTAAAAAGCCAAGAGATGCAGGTAAGATCTTTGTTACTCTGAGTGCAAAACAAGCGACCTCAACATGATAAATTATTCTCGTTGCAGCAAGTAGGCAGGCCAGAAGTCTTGCTGCAATGAATGGCAACTTCTTCAGGCTTGCTGCAGCGAGTGGGCCTGATGTCAGCACATTGCAAAAGAACGCAGTTTCGTTTAATGAGCCCCTAACCCCTTTTAAACACTCCAAAGTTGGGATTTTCATCCCATTTTCGAAAACCTTCTCTCCTAATCCCTTTTTTCTCTCTTCTTCACTCAAACCCACTTTAATCTTTCTCCTCCAAGGATCCAAAGTAAGAGTTTTATGGGTTTTTGTCATCCCCTTCCTCCCTACTTCATGTGCCTGGTTATGGGTTTGTGGTTTTCTCTCATTGTTGTCAAGTGGGGGTACTCCCCCAATATTGTTAGAGCTATATTTGAGTAATCTAGAGATTGTTAGAGTCTAATCTTGAGTTTAATGGCTTCAATGGCAGATATTGGTGCCATCCCTCCTCCCCGGAGCTCCATTGGTGTTGATACCATCATTCCCTCCCCTCCAGGTGAGTGGGTTCGGATCCTATGATCCTTATGTTGATCATTATAACTATTTTCCTTAATTTGTGGCATGATTGCATGGTTTTAGAGATTATTTCAAGAGATTAGAGATTATGGTTAATTTTACTAAGTGTGTGAAAATGATGATTTTCAACTAGAGCATGACATAGATGTTTTAATGTTAACTAATACGACCATTATTATTAAAGTGATTTTTATTAAAGAGCAATGATTATGACTTGATTGGAAATTTTACAAATTACCACAATGATTTTAAGAGTAAGATAATTATTTATTGAGTTTTATGCCAAGAGAAATGTCAAAGCAGAGTTTTAGTGAAAAATAATATGTTTTATGAATTAGAGACTAGACGGTAGCTATAGAGAAACAAATAGTGAGTTAATGACTGAACTCTGATCGTTAACCTTGGTACCAAGTAGTCCTAAGAGGACAATCTCATAAAGCAAAGAACAGAACCTAGTTAGGTGTCCAATTTAGATCCTAGAGGGATCACAGAGCAGAGAACTAGTTATACCATGGTTGACATGCATAACTAGAGAATGTATATGTATATGTTTATATTGTTATGAAATACATCATCAGAGATCCCTATTTCTCTGGTAGAGTACTCTTATTTATGTTTTA
This sequence comes from Dalbergia cochinchinensis, assembly GCA_031216125.1. NCBI lineage: Eukaryota > Viridiplantae > Streptophyta > Magnoliopsida > Fabales > Fabaceae > Dalbergia > Dalbergia cochinchinensis. The sequence continues at coordinate 17,326,288 of CM062375.1, read as the reverse complement.
CTAGAGATTTCTAGCTTTATTACCATTGTGTTATAAGTACGAATATGATTCCAAAGTTATTGCATTAATTAGTTTTGATGATTATCTATATAATTATTTATCTTTGTTGCTGTCCCATGAGAGGGTTATGGGTAAGGGCTTGATTACTGAGTTTTAGATGAAACTCACCCCTCTTTCTTTTCCTATTATAGATACATTAGCTGCTGCAAGTTCCTCTCAACCAATTCTTCCCCAACAGTAGAGATATTCCAGTTGGTGAGCTTCACTTTGGAGTAAAGTATTCTTTTGCATTTTGCTTAGAACTACAGTGTTCCAGTGTACATGACGGGTAGGATCTCGGTCCATAGAGATAGATTCGTATTGATTTATTATGATTATTTTGTATTTACATGATTATACTTTTCATGGATATTTTGTATAGAGAGCAACTCATATATTTTATATCACAGAGACAGATTTAGAGTTTGATTATAATATGTTATTGATGATGAGCTTATTTTCAACAGAGCTATAGATTTATTAGAGATGAAATGATATTTTATAAATAGATTTTATTATTAAATTATGCATATATAGAGACTCAGAGGTCATGAGGCTTACGTGGGGATAAAGATTCCTCATGTGCCAGTCACATTCTCAAGTCGGTCATGACAAACCCACCATCGGCAAAGGATCCGAAAACACATCATTACATGTATTTTACTTTTCTTTTCAATCCTTTTTAGCTTTTCTTTAATTTTTAGCCTTAGTTGTGGTAATCTAAAACTTGAGGATGTCTTCCTCATGTTACTATCACTTGTAATTGGTGCCTATTATAATGCTTTCTTAACTATCAATAGAGTTTTACCTATTATGCCTTATTTGTCATCTCATCCTTGGTTTAATCATACTTTGTTCTTGGATGTTACATCAGCCAAAGACTTATCATTAAGTACTTTGGGAACTTGCATTTGTAACACCTTAATAATCCCACACTTTTGACTAAGTCATATTGTGGCGAATTACTAGTTGTTACTTGTGAAAATTTAAACTTGTTTTGAATTACGTTATGTGGAAAATAGAGTAAGTTATTCTTTTTGATTGATAATCACATCTTGAAATCAATAAAGCCATGCATGTAAACTAGATATAAACATAAGATGTAAGGTACATTGACATTGCTTTGGTTAGATGAATTGATTTTAATACCTCTTACATGGAAATATAATGATCAACAACAAATTTTCGTTAATTACATAAATATCATAGTCATAACTTATTCATATTTGGAAAGACAAAAACAAAATAAAGCAATTGGGCACTTGTAATCTTTGTTGGGGGTGATGTCTTAGTCTGGAGATGATATAGAAAATAGATATGATAAATAGATATTTCTCAATAGAGACCTAACTATATGCTTACAGTTCAACATTATCACCCCAGGCACTTTGGGTTTCTTATGAAATAGTGAGAATACAAATGGTTCAGTTATTAGGTTTTTCACAAATGTAGTTAGCCAAAGTGGATTCCTTTTAACCACACATTCTTATCATGCCATAATCATAATCATAACATCAGGCAAAAAACATAAATAAATTCATTAGGTAAGAATGTTGATAATTATGATCTTGTGTATATATTTTTTCTCTTCTATTAATTAGTGTCCTGCCTCTCTTTTAAGCTTAATTGTGTGTATTATTTGTATCATATTTGAGTTTGGAAATCAATTTAAGCATTAATGAGAATTGTTGCATAATGGTGCTTCTTGCAATGTTTTTGTGTTTTGATCATAACTAGAATTTTAGATCTCTAAAAATTGTTTTATTTGGATTTTAGGAAAGCTAAAAGGATTATCCACCATTTTCATTTACAACACAAAAGTTGGTTTAGATGTTTAACTAGTTAAATCAAGCTTGAATGTCATAAGAGAGGTGCCGTGATTTCATATTTGACATGCTTTAATAATTAGGGCATGTCTTTATCATAATAAATCTAAATTAGGCAAATAAGGTTCGCATTTTTAATAAAAGAAAAAGATATACAACTTGCATGTAGATACCAAGAGCTAATTTGAATATTTCAAGAGTCAATAGGAGCATAAAATTAAGCTAATAAGATAATTCTATAAATGAAAAAAATCCTGTAAGAAAAACTGGTATAGCCTAAGCAAAATACAAGCTCACCAAATCAAGCATTTACAAACCTAAAAGCCTCCAAAATCAAGCAAGCTTCTAGCAAGACTTGGGCTATGTCAGACAATTTTAGAGATGCAATTTATTCAATTTTGGGCCCATTTTTGCATCTTTAAATGTCATGACTCTTCCCCTAAATAAAAAAAAAATACAAATTTTAGACATTATTGAGGATGAGTTTAGGTTAGTTTTGGTTCTCTATTTTCATGCTTTTCTCTACCGCTCCTCCTCCTTTTCATCTTCTTTCTTCTTCCCTCTTCTTCAATCATCTTCTTCCTCACCAACTCTTTTATTCTCTTATGTTAGGTTTTATTTTATGTTCTCATGTTGCCAAACATGACCTTTGTATAGTAATTTAGAAATATCTCAAGCTATGGATCTCTGATTGTTATGATTCTTATTGTGTTAAAAAGCTAACTCAAATCTCTATAATTTCTATTTCAATTTCTGAGGGAAAATTCCAATCATACTAGAAGATACATTCGAGTTTTAGCTACAATGTCAACTTACACCAATGAGGGATAGTGCTGAAGCACCCATCTCAATGCAGCACATTACATTTTTTGTGTCAGAAACTTTATTTTGATTACTAGTATAAATATGGCACATTATAACACCTCCAACACCTCTATTGCAACCTACCTTAACCTCTCTAATTTCTCTCTAGAAACACGTTTTCCTTCTATTCCACTTTGATTAATCTCTTCTGGTAAGTGTTCCCTCCCCTAATCATTTATAGGTTGTGGTCAATCCTTGGGCTATTTATGATTTTTCCTTTCCATTTCTTTCTCTATCCTGTCTAATCCTCCTTATCTTGTTTGTCAACTAGGACTGTTATAATTCTCCAGGATCTCATCAGCAGTAATAACATACTCATGGATATATTTTAGCCATTAAAAATATTTTGGAAAGCTATATTATATTATATATCAATTATTAGAGTTTAGAAAATAAAGAAAGCTTTATAGTGTATTTATTCTCATGAAAATCATGGTTTTATGAAAATGCATGAACCATTGTTGCTAATTACTTGCTAATTTATGCCCTTGTACATTATGCCATTTTTTTTTAATATGCTTTGTATATAATATGAGTTGTTTTGGTATGCAATTTCATCATAGAATGACTATATACAAATTATGAACTAGTAGTTAAATGGAAGTGTACTTATTTCATAAGCAGACTAGCATTATGGTATCAACAAGATGTGCATATGTTTTTATTTATCCTGTTTGAATTGTAAAAATATGTTGATAGATAATTAGCATGATATATAATCAGTTAATGATAGAAACCAATCAATAACTAGTGCCATTTTACAATTATATTATTATTTAATGAGAAAATTATACTAATCTCCCCTGAGATTTTATGAAATTACATTCAATATCCCTCTATTTGTATACCTGACAGTAACCTCCCTTGTCACTAATGGAACCTAACACTATTTATTGAGAAAGTATATTGTTTGAACTACCCTTATTTACTCCCTTACTAAACAGTCTTCCAATCTTCCATACACCAATAGTGCCAAACCGCAACCTATGAATGTGAAATATAGGAGGAAATAGGAGGTGGTTTACACGTTGGTGATGATGGAGGAGGCAATGTAGTGTGTGGAAAAGGTCATGTGCTGTAGGAAGATTGGACGGAGCTACACATGAGAAAGGTGAGCTTGGCGATAGAGGACAGAGAGGGAGGGCACATGACTACGAAGGAAGGGGTGGGGATAGTGCAGAAGACAAAGGAAGGTGGGGACTGGAGAGAGAAAGGAGGACAGTGGCGGATAAGGTGGGTGCGAAGTAGAAGTTTAGGTGTACCTAAGGTGAGGGAGGGGAGAGATTTTGATAGTATTTCATAATTTAGTGCTAATTCATTGAATCATTTCATTTTATGTGGCTTTGTGAGGTGTTCTATATTGGTGGAAATGTGCACGAGAAGGGAGGGTTGAATCATGCATTGCTTCTTTTTGCATTCTTGAAACTTTTAATAATGATACTATCAAGTGTAAAACTTGTAGTGCAGTAGAAACACAGTTAGTAGTTTCAAAAAGTAGATTTCTGAAGCTTTGTTAATAAACATACATCATAAAATGAATAACAGAATAGCAAGAACATTATTTTAGCATATGATTGAATAATAAAGTGCAATACAGAAATATAGATAAGTATGTCTGAGAGAGTATCAAACTCAATGGGTAATGATATCAGTAGTAACAAGGCTTGGTCTTCATTATCAATCTTGATTTCAATATTCTCCAGATCAAGAATGATCTTATTGAAGTCATCTAAGTGATCTTCCAACCCCTTTCCTGCTAGCATCTTGAAAGTGTACAATTTCTGCTTCAAATACAACCTGTTGGCCAAAGATTTGGTCATGTACAAGTTCTCCAATTTGAGCCAAATTGCAGCAGCAGTCTTCTCCTTGGAGACTTCCCTAAGAACCTTGTCCCCCAAAGAAAGAATTAAGGCGCTATGTGCCTTATTAAGCATTTGTTTCTTCTCTTTATCAGATAGTGTGGTTGGCATTTTCACTTCACCAGCCAATGCTTCTTCAATTCCTTGTTGAACCAAGACAGCTCTCATCTTCATTCTCCAAAGGCTGAAGTCATTCTTGGCCATGAATTTCTCGATATCAAACTTCACAAAGAACACCTCCAAGAATATCCAACCTTGCTTTAGATACCAATCTGTTATGAAAAATAGATACTGAAACTCTATCGAAAACACTCGAGAATATGGAAACAAAGATGAGTCTTGGAAGATGGTTGATAGAGAAGATAAAGTGTTGAAATGCATTAGCTTTCTTGTTATTTTCATTGCATCTATTAATCTATTACAAGCCTTATAGATAGGCATTACAAAACAGCAATATCACTTAGTAACATAACCCTTTTGTTATAAGAGATAATAAAATGTAACTAACTTCCTAAAGCTAAAGTCTCAAGCCATTATTAATAGCTTCACACATGTTCTTCTTTTTTTTTATCATTGCATTGTTGCCCGTTGTGATTGAAAGCTCTACTTATCCTTTAATGTTTGGTCGATACTCATTCTTCTTTTATGGATAATAATCATTCTAGAGTTAGTTGAGATTCTGAAGTTGCTTAGACTTTGATTATGCTTTTTTCTCTTTCTCATGTTTGTGTTCACTATTAATTGATTTTTTATCTATAGATAAGGGATGATGACAAAGGTCCAATAGGATATTCATGCCTAATGCTATTGATTATTTTGTAAGACAAAGGGAAAAAAGGAAAGCAACCTGATCATGGCTGTTAACTCAACTATCTCAAATCCACATTCTGAAAGTAATGTTACAAAGAGTAATACCTTCCTTGAAGATTCACCTGGTTTGAAAAAAGCTAAGTTGTGTGGTTCTCCTGTAGAAGATATAACAAATGGTAATGACCCTCATTTATGAGATTTTTTTTTGTACTGAATTTATGAGAAGTTTTATATTCACTTTATTATATATTTGCAATTCTACAATAAAATGTATATCTAATGTTTGTCAATGGTTAAACAATATCTTTGATAAGTACATGGTAGTAAGTGCAGGACATTGGTATTGCAAATATGATTTAGTTAGATCCACATTCATTAAAAGTAAATGCCATAGGAAAATCTCAAAGCCATGTGAGGCTATCACAATCAACTTTTAGCCCAATTTCACATAAATCAAATGGTAATCTTCATTCTTACTTTAATCATTGAAGTGTTAGAAAATAATGTTGCTACTTAAAAAAAATTTTGCCTATCTTAATGATTCATTATTCCTTTTAAATTGTAATTTTATGATTAATTTGTTCTAGTGATTACAGCACCATATATTAATGAAGTCTGCAACAACTCATCTCCATTATGTAATTCGATTGATCAATTCCTAAGAGATCATTCAAAAGCAAATAACAAATCTCATGGTTCAAGCACTTCTCTGTCAAAGCATTATGAAGGTTAACAAAATATTTCTTTGTATTCTATTGTATATATTTATACTTTGTTCTTCCTTACATCTCTAACTTTTTAAGCTTTGACATTTTTTAACTTATAATTCAATTATTCTTATTCAGGCAGTAAAGAAAACATGACACCAAGCATTTACATACATAAAACTCTTCTAGTAGGGGTGTTGGAACATAATGGCTAAAGTGGAGGCAACATTGAATCATCTTCAAATCACATCATACATCACATTCAAAAAAGGGCTTCAAAGTTTGGTTTGAATAACTTGGAAATGCTTAGCAGTAGAATTTTAGGATCTCTAGATTTTAATGGTGCCAATGAAGTTCATTTTTTTAGCAATCTGGTACAAGAAGATAACTTTATCCAAACTTCTTCACAGCCAACTAAAAATGAAATATTTCAAGATGATGTTTTTCAATGTAATGGTGTCCAACCTAATAGTGATTTATGAGATGATGGTGATTCTTTCAAACATACCTTATGTTAATTTTAGATATGTAATGTCCCAAAAATAAGTGTTATTAGGAAGGTCAAGTCTAAACTATGAGAATGTTGAATAAAGTACAAAAGAGATTCAAATGCCTTATATATATAGTTCCCAAAAGGAGAAAAATAAATTATAAATTTATAATGAATTTTGTACACAAAAGTTTTTATATGCTAATATTCTGTTATTATTTGAATTTGATAATTATTCTTTTTATAAAGCTAATATTCAGTTTGTGATATGATGTTTGATTTTAAATTTTGAAACAATTATCTTATCGAAATAGATTCAATATTATTTATAATAATCGGTACTGTTTAATTTTTAAACTTTGAAAATATTATCTGATCAACTCTATTAGATTCAATATTATTTATAATTATCGTTGATATTAATATTTGTATCAGCATTGTAGATATTGCTAGAATTAGAAAATGTACAACATACTAAATTTTCTTTTTTCACATATGCTCTTCATAAATTAGTTTTTATATCATTTCTAAGGTTATGTTAGGATTTATTTAGATATATATCATTCATATTTATGATGTTAAATATCAATTTATATTTGAATATATGTATGTGTGTGTAAGTGAAATGTCAATTTGAGATTGATTCCTACCTTTCATTAGAGATTATAATTATTCTATAAAGATTTAAATATTAGTGTATATATATAATAATCACATATACTACTTTAGTAATAACGATGTTAGCATAAAGTATTTTACATTGATAATAGATATAATTTTTAAAGTAGTTATAAAATAGTCAGATACCTTCAAAAATACAAATTTATAGAATTAAATGAATATATTAGAAAAAATTTTCTGTGTATGCATATCAATTTCATGAAAATTTGGACACAGACATATCTATAGTTGACGATTTTTAAAATGATTGATAGTTAACCAAAATCATGACCATTGTGATTTGAAAAAAAAATTTCAAGCATTTCTAAATTACAATGATACTTACTTGAAGATATTAGATATTATTTATATTTGACATGTATTGTGAAAATAATTTGTTAGATACTATTTTATAGAGAATTATTAGATATTTTCAAGAAGTTATTAATTACTAGAATTGAGTACAAAATTTGTTCATCATATAAATCATCATCATCATCATCATCATCATCATCATCATTATTGTTGTTGTTGTTGTTGTTGTTGTTGTTGTTATTGTTGTTATCATTATTATTATTTCAAAAGAGAAACAAATACATAATATGAATATGTCAAGATAGATGTTATTTGTTTTAGAAACCTTATTGGCGTTTCATTTCAATATATATGTAGATATATCTGTGATACAAAAGATAATTGAGAAATATATTAAAGTAGTTTGAATTCGAATTATCCAAGTAGTTATAAAAGATATGATTAGATTTATTCTTGTTACTATCCTTATTTGATTGTTATTGATATTACCCACTTAGTTAGGATATATCTATAAAAGATCTTTAATATAGCTTTGTTTTTGTGTTATCAAGTACGACCCCTGTTTAGTATTTTACAAACATCTTGAGTTGTAGACGTCCGATTGACATGATTTTTATGGCATTAGAAAGCTAACTCAATTATCTACAAGTTCTATTTCTAGCTTGGAGGCCAAATTCTAACCACGGGGAAAGTTAAATACTTACAAAAAGTCATAATGAAAAAAAAAAGAAAACAAAAAATAGGAATAAAAAAAAAATTTGTTAGTGATATCTTTCACCTCCTAGTATAAATTTATCACATTATAGTCCTTCTATACATTCTTTTAAGAACCCTAATCATCCAAGGAATTTTTCCCTATAGAGAAAGACGCAATTTCTCTCAGTCATCTTCGAATAATCTCTTCCAGTAGGTGCTCTCATCTTTATCCTTATATGGTTATGAATTTAGCAAATCTTTAGATAATTATGATATGTTTTCTCTTCCCTTTCAATTCCAAGTCATTCATAATTCTTGTCTATAATTCTATGACTGTTGATAGTGCCATTCCAATTCCCCAATATCATATAGGCAGCGGTCAGGCACTCCCAGCAATGAACGGTGAGTGGGTTTAAGCTCATGACCATACTTTTGGTCATTATTATTATTTTTACAATATTATGTAAATTATTTATGAAATTTTAGAATGATTTATGTCCAGAAAACATGCTTTTATGGATTATAGAAATTTTAGAAAAATTATTATTTTTCACAGTTATCATGAAAACCTTATTTTAGAAAGCTCGTGGGACCATGTTTGATACCTTGTATGTTATGAAATATCTTTTTCTAGTTTATGAAATTATGAGACCTCAGTTTAATGTTTATAGCACAAATATTGATTACTATGTTTACAGACTATGGATTTCCTATTAAGATTTTAGAACTTCAGATATGATTTATTAAAAGTATTGAACAAAGTATGATTCATAACAATTGTCAGATGCATACTCTGTTGGTTTTTGAAATCACTATGTCTACAAACTGGTGATCCCTTGAGCATGATTTTAGAACCTCAGTTATGCTAAAGTCAAATTGTTAGAATATAACAATTGTCAGATACATACTCTGTTGACTTCTGAAATCACTATGTTTACAAGCTGGTGATCCATTGGGCATGATTTTAGAACCTCAGTTATGCTAAGGTCAGATTGTTAGAATATAACAATTGTCAAATACATACTCCGTTGGCTTTTGAAATCACTATACCTACAAGCTAGTGATCCCTTGGGCATGATTTTAGAACCTCAGTTATGCTACAGTCATATTGTTAGGATTATATGAATTCAAAGCTTTCAGATTTATTTAATGTTGTTGCAAGTTATTATTATTTTAATAATTAGTGAGAAACAGAACAGTGAGTTAACGACTGTAGGAATGATCGTTAACCTTGGTACCAAGTGGTTCACTAGAAGACTAGCTCATCCACAATAAGGAACCTAATGAGGTGTCCATTTATGGGACCTAATTAGGTGGCCATCAGATTAGCCATTGGCTCAGATTCAGCTATTCAGCTCAGATATTATGTACAGAATAATTTATGTTTCTCTACTAGTTATTATCATGGATTCAGTTAAATTATTATTTCCAGTACAATTATATGTATTTAAATATTAAAAATGTTTTATATCAGCTGCATGTATATTTATGTACTATCTCTGTTGTCCCATGTGGGTTGTAAGTGGAGGCCTGCTCACTGAGTTTTGATGAACTCACCCTTCTCTCTTTCCTCCCCCTTACAGTTACAGCTGCAGATCTTATTATTTTTCAGTTTCAGCCTTAGAAGCCATGTAGTTGTTCTATTGGTGAGCTTCACTTCGCAGTGAAGTTTAAATTAGGATCAAGTTAGAATAGAGTGCTCCAGTAGTGTGCAGGCAAGGTCCTCGGACATCATTTAGCATGCATGATTATTTTAAAGTTATGTTATTTTACCATTATGATATTTTATGTAATTTCTTCCTAGAATGTGATTTAAGATTGTCTATTTAAATTATGGGTTTTGGAACGATTTAGAATAATTAAATATTTTATGTATTTTTTATTAATAAAGATTTCAAGAAATTTTGAGGAAATTATTTATTTATTTATTTTATGATTTATTATGAGTATTAATTTAGTAATTTACTACGTATGATTGCATAAGATTAGTTCCAAAAGACTTCCATAAGGGACAATATCCCTTATGTGCCGGTCACGATTTTTGGGTCGTGATAAGATATCTATTCTTTATTTCATTTAACAAAAGTATGGAAATGAACCATATAACATTTTTCTAATTCATTCATATATTTTGGCTAGGTTTATCTTGAAGGAGATTTGATTGGACAGATCAAGGTTAGGATTTGTATATTTTGATAGATGTTATATATGCCATTCATATAACAATGTCTCTATTTTCTAACTACTTCTTACATTTGTAGAGTGAATAATGTTAATATTTTTCACAGTACTTTGATAGTAGAGATCAAAAATTTGTTTGCCAAAGTTATAGGGGCACTTATTGTGGAACTAGGTTTACCCTAGTGGTTTGATATGATATGTTTTGATGATGACAAATGAATTCAAAAAGATATTCAATATAATATATCAGATTATGTGTGATTGTGTACTCGTTATTGTGATATCTAACTTGCAAATCATACAATGACATTTGATTAATATATTTTATGGAAAACATCCAATAGCTCTTTATAAGTGCTTCGATGGTCTAATCTTGAATATGTTGATATGCATAAAGCACATAGTCATTATGTGAACAAATATATGCATGAAGCACATTCTAGTGTTCTACTGTTAGAAACCATGCATATTGAGATATATATTATGTATGATTGATTTAATTGTGGTATATCTCAATGAATCCTGCATATTGAGATTTTTTTATTGGACTAATGATGATTTTGAATTAAGTTTTTTTGTGTAGAATAATCCAAGTATCAAGAATAGCCTTTGAACAAGAAAGATTACAATAATTGAAGCCAACAAGAATAGGGTCAAAGAAGAACAAGTCAAGAGCTTAATGGTTAGATCATGTTATTAAAAAGTTATTCTTTTGATAAGATTATTTGGCCACTTTGTTAATTAATGTTTCAACTTGGTTTCAAAATCTTTTTTAATCAAGTTTTCTTTCAAATATAGTAATGGATTTGATGATAAGAGAAAAATTTTGATTTTGAAAGAAAAAGTGATTTAAACATAGTTTTTGATGTAATGATTTGATTTGATTTGTGAAAATAGAAGTTTGATTTGAAAAAAAATGTTTAAAAGATGCTTAAAAGTATTTTTAAGGTGAAAGAATGACTTAAACTATGTTTAATATTTAGTTTTTCAAATTTTGGAATACTTGTAATTGATTACCAGAACATGACCATTGCCAAAATTCAAAATTTGAACTGTGGAATCAATTATCAGTTCATGTATTCAATTACCAAACCTAGAAATATGCAAACAAGCGTGTTTTAAAGAGACATATCTTTTGGGATAAATCCCCAACAGTCTACATTTTTTTTGTCTGTAAATAATCATCATTTAACACATTTGAAGAAAAGATCAATTAACACTTGTTTTAAATCATCAATCTTTTCATCAAATATGAGGCCAAAATGTCTTATCCTTTGAGAAACCTTCTAATGCTTCAAGTTGTGATACCTCCTCTATACAGATAGTGATCTATTGTATATACAAGTGAGTTTTGTGTAAAGGGTGAGACATCTCTTGTTAGAATAAGAGTGTGGTATCTCTTGGTTCTTGAGAGACTCAAACATAAATGGTGAAGGATCCCAAGATGTAAGAGTGCTCTTTAATTGTAAAGATTTAAAAGTTAGTAGAACTCTCAAGTGGGTTCCTTGGAGACTGGATATAGGCTACAAGAGGTTATCAAAGCAGTATAAATCGAGTTTGCATCTTTCTTCGCTTAACCTTTTACTTTATTCCAAATTTAATTTATCATTCTTATTAATACAGGTAATTCTCATAATTCCTCTATTAAACAAGTTCTATTTGAGTAATCTCCAATATTTATATATTTTCTATGGTCATTCCGCTGTGTACATAATTTGAGTACATAAAATTAAATTATTTCTTAAATTGGAAATAGTTTTCAAATCACCCAATTCACCTCCTCTTGGGTGATGTTGCCATGACTAACACTTATCTGGTACAATGAGAGAATTAGAAAAAGGCAAGTACCCAAAAATCTAAGGTTTTCACTATGTTGTATGCAAGGAAAAATTGTATTACCTTTGCTTCAAGAACATCCAAGATTGTTGTCTGATCTTCTTCATGGTAGACATCTACTTAGCAAGTATTATATTGATAATGCAAGAAAGTTGAACAATGTATATTCCTTCACTTCAATTGGTGGGAGGGTTGACAACTCTGTCAATAATGGTTCTAGACCTAATTGTTATAGACTCTATGGTCAAAACTTTCACATGATTGGTAGTCTTTTGCCTAAAGAAGGATCTGCTCCAGAGTTTGCATAACTTTATATTTATGACCCTGGCAATGAGGTCTCTAATAGGATCAAAGCTTTCAGGTGATGTTTTTATTAATATTTTTATATATATGGTTTGGTTTAATACTCTTCATAATTTTGACATGTATGTGCTATAGGTGTCGATTTTATTCTCTCAAACGTTGGTTTATTTCTCTAGCAACTCGATTTTAGACATGGACAACTATATGTTGCTATTTCTAGAGTCAAGGCCAAAAACAGGTCTAAAAATTTTAAATCTTGATAACCATGGCCAATTTAGTTCTTTAGCCAATAAAGTTGTTTTCAAGTAGGTGTTTCGAAACTTAACTTAGGTATTGTCACTTTATTTGAGTTCACTTCAAGTAGACTTATGTTGCTATTATTGATTCTTCAAATTTTGTGATAGTATTACTTTTAGTGTGTGTGTGCGTGTATATATCACCTTCATCAACTCTAAACTAACATGAATAGTTTATATATTATAAAAATTATAATATATCACCTTCATCTTTTAATTAATTTATACATTATAAAAGTTATTTGAATGTCTTATAAGACAAAGTACTTAACAAATTTAATTAATTTTAACTTAATTATTCTAAAAATTATTTTTCCATGCAGGGCATGGGTATCATCCAGCTTTTAAGAAGAAATGAAAGAATTGACACATGCTAGTATTAGTTCTTCATTGAAAATCTTCAATCAAAGTATAATTAAGTTTTGACAAAACTACCAAATTCGTCATTCTAAAATTTCACGTCCATCAAATTGGTCCTTATAAAAAAAAACTTTTAAATTGGTCACTGTAAAATTGAATAATCGACCACATTAGCCCTTGAAAAATAAACCTCTCAAATTGGTCCCTATAAAAACTTCAAATTAGACAAATTGAGGTTCCTACAAAATTGAATAATATGCCAAATTAGTCCCTCTAATAAGTTAGATAATGAGAACTAACTTATTTGATAATTCACTTTTATAGGGACTAATTTCAGAGATTTTTTTAAAGGGACTAATTTGTTTGACTATTTAATTTTATAGGGACCATTTTGAGAGGTTTATTTTTTTTACAGGACCACTTTGATCAATATGAAATTTTAAAAGGACAAATTTGGTAGTTTTGTCTTAAGTTTTTTGATATTAACAAACCATATATCAATTTAATAAATAAATTTTATTACCAATAAAATTTGAAAAATATTTATAACATTTCTCATTAGTGCTTAACTGAAGGAATTTTAAATGTCATTGCTTTAATAAAACAAACTCTTCAATTGCGCAATTTTAAAAAATAAAAATGGGTAGAAATTAAAATAGAAAATATAAAGATTGACAATGAACTAATAACAATACACATACACACTTCTATACATTACTGATGTTTAATTCCTTCATTTTCATTCGTAAATTGAATCTTTCATGAATGCTTAAAGTAATAAATCATTGTTTATTGCATACTATAAGGCTTGAGTAGGTTAAATTCGACAATGATATATATATATATATATATATATATATATATATATATATATATATATATATATATATATTAACTTTGATACATTTTCTTTGCATATGTAATGGATCAAAAGAGATGTATAACAAATAAAGTATCATAATTTTTTATTACATCAGCCAATAACTCGAAGCTTAGCTCTAAAACACAAAAATAGAAAAGTACATTTTATTACAACTAGCATTGGTTTTCTTTAACAAAGTATCATAATCAATAGATACTTATTTTGCTATTCCATAACAACTAGAAAAAAGCAAGAATACCTACAGAAAACTTATGTGTATAATTATCTTCCATTTGAAAGAAATTTTCACAAACAGACTATTGTGGGTTTCTTTCACTTTTTGTCCATCCCAAGTGTGTGCTTTACACTATCCACTGCACCTTGAGCCATATTCTTCACTTGTTCCCCAGTCTACAGCAAGAAGATAACAATTTTAATAATGACACTTCCAATTCCAAAATAAACATAGTTCAAAATAGTAGTCCATGAACCAAAAAAGTTGTACTAAGAAAAATTAAACAACCTGTTGGAGAAAACCAGCGGCTTCCTCCTTATTTTGTTCAGCAGTTTGCCCTGTGGTGTTACAAGCTGCTTCAGCCCTCTCTGTAGCTGCCATAGCAGAGTCCTTTGTGGATTGAATCCATTCTTCAGCCTTAGCCTAATTGAATTAATCAAAGATTAATTATAACAAGCATGATCTCCAACTTCAAGCAAAGATTATCACTAAAATATGTTCACTACAAATTCACAATTGAAATTTGTTCTTTAACCTGAGTCTGGCCTTGGGTTTGGCCCGCATTGAAGTTTTGTTGGGCGCTTGACATGTTTGTATGCCTTGAAAACAACTAACACAAGAACAATGAACAATAGATGTAAGTTGGTGTTAATGGTATGTCTTATTGATCTTGTTCAAGAAGGTATTTATAGTGGTTTGATCTACACCCAAATATGAGAAATGCATAAATGTAGGATCCTTCACTCCATTAATGATGAGCGAATATTTCTGCTTTTGAAATGGACTTTGAAGAAGAATATATCTGCTGAACCTCTAAAATGAGAAAGTTGCGCATATGCAAGTTTTGTTAATTACCATTAGTTCATCAATTTTTTTTTTAAATATCATATATTATTTTAATACTTTTCTGTTTTCTTTTTCGTATTTTCTTTAAAATTGAGAATATATAAATTTAGGCAATCTAATCACATATTAGGAAATAATTTTATTTACATACCACTAAATATATAGCTATTTTTATTCATACATTTTTATTACTAATTTCTTTTAAGAAATGATGAATATATGGGGATTATCAACGCAAAGTACTCTTGAGGTTTCACAATCCTCCACCCAAACTACGATAAACATTGCAATCCACCCCATCGATTTACCCTAACTTATTGCAAAGTAAGAATGCTCCTAAGATTAACCTAGGTTACATGTTTAAATAAAAATTACAAAATATTGCTATGAAAAAGTATAAGTGCTTGTGGCTCAATTTGGATGAGAGAAAAACCAAATCAATTCAAATAATATAATTTATAGTTGTTAAATTGGGTTATTTTAATTTAAGCTTTCAATTCAATTAAATCTAATCAAATTTCCATTGATTTGATTGGTTTTTGCCACAACAAGAAATAGCGAAACATAATATTTTGCAATGTATTTAAGTAATATCTTCTTAGAAAATCTAAGTAACATTTAATTCACCGCTCTACAACAAATTAAAGCATCCCTTCCTATAACAACTCTTTTTCTTTTAGGAAAATGGTTATTGACTAGAAAAAGTTCCCGAATTTCAACCACTCGATTGATATACCTTCTCCCTTGTCACACTAGTCAAAGAGATTTGAGTAATCTTATACGAATAATAAAATTACATAATAAATGCACATCACACACTTTATCACTATTAGATATAATGAGTGATCCTCATTCACCCACTCACTCATCACATCTAATGGTGATAAAATATGTGGTGTGTATTTGTTGTACAATTTTATTGTTCCGATAACATTACTCTAGATTTTGCAACGTGGAACTCCTTAAACCCCAACTTTTTTAACCATCCTTATTTCTCATTCTCACACTGTTTTATTCCCTATTTTTAGTATCTCTTGTGTGAGTTAACACTTCTTCTTAACATTAGTTCTTTTAAGCCCAAAGCATATCGATTCACTATATGTGTATAAATTATTAATTAAGATAATATAATAACGTTGATTAAAATTGACACAACATTAACGACTACTTTGCCACTTGTGTCAGCCAAATTCGATTCTAGCATCGATTAGGGAAATATAACAATACTATTTCTTTTATAAGTGTTTTAGGGTGGGGTTTTACATTTCACTATGAGGCAGCAGAGAGAGCTCACAATGCAGAAAAAGAAAATTGGAAAAAAGGACTTGGGGTCCAAAATCCTCCTTTCTATTTCTCTCGTTTATATAGAAAAGGTGACTGAAACAAGCGAGAGTGGAGGAGAGTACTTCCTCGTGAAGAAACTTCGCCTGCTTTTTCCTTTTTTCTTGTCTTTTCATGTCATATCACCAGTGATATTTTTCATCCACTGGGCAATAGAATATCTTTATCTATTGGATAATGAGCTGAGTTAGATAATTGTGACGAAATTTTCAAGAGGCTTTAGTGACACGCTTCCATTGTTAGGTGATTATTCTATCAGGTTCGCTTGAAGCTACTTAAGGTGCCTAAGCAGTAATATTCTTTTTTTATTTCACTCCAAAACATTAGCCCCTTGCTCAACTAAGAGATGTGTCTCTTTGTTGAGCATGATTCATTCCTTTATTTTCACTAATTGTTTACTCTTTTGCTGACATTATAAAGCTAGGCTATGTTGTTGTTTTTACTGTAACCTCCTATGGGTCTTGACCTAGGGGAGTTCAAGCCATCTTTGCCTAAGGATTTCCACCTAGAGGAGCTCAAGCTATCTTCACCTTAGGGCCTCCGCCTATGTGATACCCCAGGTACACGTGTCCTTAGACATATTCAGTACGGCCCTAGGGTCCCCGGGAACCACCCATGTTACCGGATCCTAGATTTTCCTAAGTCTGGACCCTACACCTCCTTGGAGGACTACATGTTAGAGCTACAATCTTGGGATCAAAAGTCCCAGTAATTTTTCCCTAAAGGAAAATAAGGTAAAAAGTAATTTTTAATGGATTTTATGAAGCCCTTAAACGTTTCATTTTTAGCCCACAAGTTTAGAAAATCTTGACAATTCTCGGATTTAAACTAAAACCCAAAATTTGGATTTTGATTGGTTGAGATTTTGATTTTTGTGATATTTTATTTGAATCCAAATGGGAGATATTTCCTTATTTACATTTATGTTTTAAAGTTAATGGAGAGTAAAATAAATGAGAACATTAATGTAAAATTAATAAATGTAAATAAGTGAATGTTGAGGTAACTCAGATGCCAAGATGACAGAAGGATACAGTTTGGGTGTTGTTGCTACAGAATTCTACAAAACAGTCTCGCTGCAGCGAGTAGGTGGGCCAGAAGGCTTGCTATAGCTAGAGATGTTCATTGCAGCGAGTGGTTGTTTCATCTGGCTCGCTGCAGCAAGAAAAGCTCATTGAAGCGAGCGGGCCAGATGACAGCATAGTGCAAAACGATGCAGTTTCATTTAATGAGCCCTATATATACCCCAACTCGAGCATTCTCTCTTCCCAGAAGTAGAAACTCGAACCCTAAACCCCTCCAAGTGATTTCCTTCCCTTCTACTCTCGTCCTCCATCAAATCCACCTCCTCCAAGCTTCAAGGTGAGTTTGGTTATTGGTTTGTGCTTCCATTTTTCCTTCCTTTACATGTTCCATGGTTTGGGCTTGTTGTTTCTCCTATTGTTGTCAAAGTGGGGTGCTCCCCCAATGTTGTTAGAGCTAGATTAGAGATGTTTAGAAATTAGAAGAGACTAATTTTGAGTCAATGTTGATCTATGGCATTTGTTGATGCCATTCCATGCTTCAGAGGTCAAGTTGGTGGTGCCCACATACTCCCGGCTCCAAAGGGTAAATGGTTTTAAAATCATGGCGTTAGTTTTCTGTGCGCGCGCATGTGCATCCGGAGGTTCGCGTCATGGTGGAAAACTTTCCCACAAATCTTCACAAATATGAACGTCCTCCGCGAGGAGCTAAACGGCGTCGAGCTCCACCATATCGTTGTCAATGCCATTAGCATTGTCTTTGATGGCGGCGGCGTAATCATCTGCGGTGTCATTGTCCAGCGCCTTGATTCTCAAATCAGGAGCACGTCTGGCATTTTTAGCAATGGCAAAGGAGGAGGAGAGTATGAAGGTGCGGGAGAAGGAAAAGAAGGCCGCAGCGTTGGCGATGGTGTGGTGGATGACATTCGAAGTGTAGCATTCAAAGGGATGAACGATGGTAAAGGTGCCCTTCTTTGAACGCCTTTGGGAATGGTGGTGAAGGGGAACGTCCGCCAAGTTGTTGTGATGGCTGAGTATACGTTTGTGGTCGGAGGTATGGTTGCCGTGAAGTTGGGAACTTGTGGAAAACTAGGGATTTGAAGCACATAGAGAAAGAAGAAGGAACAAAACATTTTGGCCTTGAAGCCAATGATGAAGCTATTTGAATAATAGCGATTTTGGGATTTTTGTGACGCTTTCTTGCCTCCTTAGTGGAGTCACCAAATCTTTTAGGGTGAAGTTCTACATTTCACTACGAGGCAGAGAGAGCTCACAATGCGGGAAAAGAAAACTAGAAAAAAGGACTGGGGTTCCAAAACCCTCCTTTCTATTTCTCTATCATTTATATAGAAAAGGTGACTGAAGCAAGCAAGGGTGGAGGAGAGTACTTCCTTGTGAAGGAACCTCACCTACTTTTTCCTTTTTTCTTGTCTTTTCATGTCATATCATCGGTGGTATTTTTCATCCATTGGGTAATAGAATATATGTATCTGTTAGATAATGAGATGAGTTAGATAGCCGTGACCAAATTTTCAAGAGGCTTTAGTGACACGCGTTCATTGTTAGGCGGTTATTCCATCAGGTCCGCTTGAAGCTACCTAAGGTGCCTAGCCAGAAATATTCTTCTTTTATTTCACTCCAAAACAATAGGCATAATTCAAATCTAATTCAAATTAACCAAAACCACTAAATTAAAATGATAAAAAAGGTATTGAAATGCAAAATTTTGGACCGAATTAGTTCTTATTATTTTAGAAATCGCTTGAAATGGGTCATATTTTGGATCTAGTTTTCAAAATCGATTCAATCTAATTCAAACTTAATAATATTTTATGATTTTATTTTTCATTATTAATTTTATACTTTCACTTGTATTAATTGTAACTTATTACATAGTTTTTTAATTTGTACATCATGTAGGAATTTTATATCTTTTTTTGATAAATAATGAAAAACTCAACCTCAACAAGACGAAGTGATTACAGTGTGATACAGAGAAACAAAAAGCTGGACATCATGTAGGAATTCTATATCTCAAACAATATAAAAAACAAAATGCCTACATCCCAATGATGTGTTTAATTTTGAATATGACATCTGTAAGAATAACCACAATATAACGGTAAGAAGATAGGATACTATTACATTTCAATTTTTGATTTGGTAGATTTTGGACTTCTGGAAATTTAAGGATAACTTTTGAAAGTCGGGCATTACACTACTGCCCTGATTTTGGACAGTGCAATTTAAAAATTAATATCTAGAGTTACACAGCTTGGAATCGAGAGAAATAAAATTCCTTAGAAAGCTAAAACATAGGGCTAAAATACAAAACAATATGGCAGTCAAATTCTTTCTGTACCATTCCCATGAATTTTCATAATATGTTGTTGCCTTCTAAGAGCGTGTTTCTAGTCAGCCTTATGGTGCGGGAATTTTAATTAAAAAATATGCATATCAAAATTATTAATCCAAATTTGTTTTGTTTGAAAGATTAGTGAGCTAGAAATGTCCCTCTAAGTTTTGAAACTAAAATATGGAGAAATGAATTTTTGACAATTTTTCTAAGTACTGACATTAATTCTGCCCAGATCCTGAAAGTTATAAATGTAACAACAAATAAAGCATTTTTACCAACTTTCCTAATCTCATGAACTTCAAAGTTCAAAAATAGTAAGGGAACGACCAATTACGCCAAATAAAATTGCTAGTTAATAAACTATTTAAAATAAAAATAATAAAGCCAGACAATCTATTAATCTATTAATATATATTACAAAAAAAGAGAAATAAATAGGAAAGATTTGCCAAGTGGAAATCATTAGACAATAATTAGAAGTATTTTTTTTACATGATTAAAAAAAACTTTCTTAATTAAGGAACTTTCAATGAATATTTAACAAAAAAAGTTAGTATTGGCATTAGCCCACCTTAAGGCATGTTTTTAGTTTGAAACAAAATGGGCATTACTCACAGTGGTTTGTGAGCCAATAAATAAGTCACAATAAATTGTTGCAATTGGAAATAAGAAAGGGTTTCTTCTCTTACTAAAACGAGACCCATTACCATAGAGCATTGGACGCGGTATTTGAGCAACCTAGCGTCAGTCTCTCTATCCACACACTGGTTAATTCTTCTCATCAACACTGAACAGTTCAGGTTCTCTCTTCCTTCTCTATCTATCTTGGCAATCTCAACCATTTGAAGACCTTTATTCTAAGGTAATGCTTTATCTCTTCATGTTATTTATGGGCTTGGTATTGGATAGTGAAATATTGAATGGAAAGTGGTTTTGGGTTCTCCATGAAAATCTTGACATATTTTTTTTGTACATGAACACTAACAATAAAATTGGTCATAATTCCTAAAATTTTCGAATGATTATGATACTAGATCTCCCATCTTTCTTGGCAATGGTAATGTGATGCATATCTTACATAACTTGTGGTTTTGAAGCCCTATAGTTTCATTTGGCTGTTTTTCAAGAACCCCTATAACTCCCCAACATTCTTTTTGTGGCAGCTCCTTCTATGCTAGGGACACATGTTTAAGAGAAAATATCTCTGAAGACAGAGGATGGGGATGGGGAGGAAGTCCACATTCCAAAAAATGGATAGAAACCCCTATACTTGAGGTTCTTGATGAAATTCCTGTTGATTCACAGATGGTGCCTGGATTAACATCTCAAATTGAAAAAGAGTCGAACAAGTTGTATGCCTCTATTGTTAGTATTCAATATCGCTTGTGAATATATATATATATATATATATATATAATAAGCTAAAAAGATAAACAAAAACAGGGACTAAAAAGAACCTAGACAAGAATAATGTAAGACATGGAAACGCTACTATATAAATATATATGGAGATTAAACAAAGAAGGGTATGGGGCCTTAGAGCTCATTTCTTAAACTCATGCCCACCACGCTAAAAAAGAAGTAAAAGGGAAGCAGAAAGCATAAGGCAGAAGGAAGAAGAAGAAGACAAAACTCAAGGAAAGAAAAGAAGCAACAGAAGGCAGAAAGAAGAAGACCGAACTGAAGAAGGAAGGAAGAGAAAGTGGCCCCAACCTAATTGCCGCGAGATGGAGGCCACCAGCGCCGGTCAGTTCACTTTGCCAGAGGTCGCCGAGGGTCGCGTGGAGGTTGCTAAGGTCGCGCAGGGGTTGCGCTGAGGTCGAGTAGGGGTCGCGCGGTGGCGCGAAGGTCGTAGGAGGTTGCCGAGGGTGGCGCGGAGGTCACTTTGAAGAACCGCCTTTGGAGATAGAGGTGGAAGTGTGAAACAAAGAAGGGAGAGCAAATGGGTTTTGATGGGTTAGGGTTCTCTTTTTACTAAACCCCCAAAATCCCTAAAATAACCCCCCTCCCTTTTTCAATTTCCTCAAAAAAATGACAGTTTTCCACCATTTTTGCCATGGCGCCATGAAAATTGCGGCCGCCGCGCTATCCAGGTGTCCATGGCAGATTCTTGAAATTCCGCCATGCTATGGCGCCGCCATGGCCGCAATTTATATATATATATATATATTTTGCATTATGAGTTACCATTGGAAATGCCATTTTTTATGATCTGGTTTATGAGGAGTAAGATACTAAAAGTTGACCAGATTGATATTTTTACTTTCCTTTTATTTGATAAGTTATAGTTTTTGCTTTTACGTTTTTCCTCTATCATCTTTTTTGCCTAAGTGTTGCTATTAAATCTGAAATAACTCTGACTTGGTGTTTGAGTTTTTCTACAATATATATTGTATGATGATTTAGCTGAGAACCTGGACTTTCTATAGGTGTGAATGCTTGCAACAGGTGATTTCATACCTTCACAGTAATCGTCTGATTTACTATGCTATTGCTTTTAATGGTTTACAACTAATCAAGGCTGAGGCATGCACTCTTTTATTCTACCAACTATAATTTAAAATATGTATATTGCAAAAGAATTAGGGACAGAGAAAGTCATTAAACTATCTTTGTTAAACAATATTTTTTGTTTGTTTGTGTTTTTAGGACTTGGGATTGAAACTCTGATGTGGAACGTGATTATTGTTCGCAATCTGAAGAGTTTGTCACTTGAACATTTTTTCCAATGTGTTGGTTTACGGCCCACATAGTAGAATACAGAATGGAAAGCTGAATCTACGACTTATTGAATGATGGAATGATTAATGGATTTGAATACAAAATTAAAGGCTGAAATTTTGGTTACTAAAAAGTTGTGCAATGCATATCAGTCCATTGTGAAGGTGTGCCAGTAGTAGTGTATTGAGGTATATCAATCTATAGGTGGCTACGAGTAAATTAGGGTGTTTTAAATTATAGCTGGATTTTGTGCACTTAACGGCTGGTATTTCAATATAGATTAGGTGAAGGTAGCATGATCATAGGAGTATTGAGATTTTTATTTCGGGGATGAAACTGTGTTTGGGTGACGTAATTGTTTGTGAGCCTTTTTCTCCTTCCCTTAATTATTCGGAAGTTGAGTGCATCATTAAATTTTAAGAAAAAAGAAGAAAAATTGTGAATTACCAATAAGCATTTTAGATTTAAAAATGTGTCGTCTTCGTGGGCATTTTTGGTTTGAACAATGGCTATCCCAAGTATTGACTAGGTACAAAAGTGTGAATGCAGTTTAGTCGGAACATAATTTGCACGAGTGATTATAGGAGATAATGCATAGCTGTTTTAGTAAATTACTTTTCACAGCGACCGGAATTTTCGTTTTGATTGTTATAGATTGACAATAAATTATTTATGACTTGTTTTATAAATAATGTCTTTCTACCTAATTTTATGTTTTTAAATTATAAATCATTGCTACCTTTATTGAAATTATCTAAACATATTATTATATTTGTAATGTTTGGTCATTTTGTTTATTTATTTTAGATTTTTCCAATATAAATAAAATCAATTATCATTATCACGATAATAATAAAATAATGGATAAATTACACTCACCTCCTATGATGTTTATGAAAATGCAATTTACACTTTTTCTAGTTGTCCAGCTTGCACTCATACCCTCTTTACTTGTCAAATTTTAAATATTTATATTACGTCACCATCCTCAATCACGAAACACCATTAATAAACTGAAAAAAATGACATTTTTTGATATTACCTGTTCGTAATTAATAAAATTATAAAAATACCCTTAAACTTAATAGAGTGGATAAAAGTATTTTTATAATTTTATTAATTAAAAATATTTAATATCATAAAAATATCATTCTATTAAGTTTATTAATGGTGTTTTGTGAATGAAAAGTGTGACTGTAATATAATTACTTAAAATTTGATAGGTTGAGGGGATGTGAGTATAAACTGGATAACTAGAGAGGTTGTGAGTTGCATCTCCACAAATTTCAGGAAAAGTAAATGTTATTTACCTAAAAAAATAAAAACCGCTTGCATTGCATGGGAAAAAAAATTACTAGTAAGATATTAAAACTAAGATATTAATAAGCGCAAAGAATAACTATTTAGGCAACTATACATGTGCTTAAAACCATAACACATTCACACGAGTGATCATAAGGTATCATTCCGATTTCCATAAGACATTGAAGTGTTGTTGAATTCCTAAATTTGTAGGAATTATCTTGTTATTAGTAATGTGAGTTTCTATTTGTTATGACCATTGCTTTATGTATATGCAAGTTTGATGTTGAGGTTATCACTAGTTCATGTTATGAAGCTAGAGCATCGACATGCATGCTATTTTAAGTTCTTATAATGAAGCATATTTACATTATGCACTAGTGTTATAAATTGTGGTCCGTAGTAGCTGATGCGATCATAATATTGTAATTGCGGTGGTGTCCGCAATCGCATCGGACTGCAATTGCGTTGTGAACCAAAATCACAAGGAAAACCACTCCATAATGTTGTTGCGGCCACAACGCAACGCTCTTACCTAAAGATCTAGTATTAGAAGTGGGGAAAAGTGGGTAGAAGGGAAACTAGGGTTTGGACTAGGAAGTGGGTTTAGGTGGGTGGGGTCTTTTTTTTGTTTATTTTTGTTTTTTGGTTTTGCGTGGGCTTAAGATGACTCTTTTTTTTTTTACTTTTAATGAGGGTTACTGTTTTAATTTGTTAATTTTTTTTATTTGATATTTGTTGTTAATTTTTGTTAATTTTGTTTTTGAATGAATGAAGAAATAGAGTATATTTAGGTCCACTTTTTTTTGTTTAATGTATTATCATTCCGAAAAACATGAAAAATTTGTTTTTGAATTTGTTTGACACACAAATTTGTAACAAATATGTCGGAAACCTATTATTTTAGTGATATAATTGTTGTACTTTTTTATTTTGCAATCTGTGAAAAAAAAATTACGTCGCAACAATCGCAATCCGCATCGCAGTAGCCGCAATGCCTGCAATTGCAATGACTGCAACCACAACCACAACCGTAATTTAGAACACTGTTATGCACTAAATAAGAAAAGATGAGACTATGCGCGTAATCCTTCCATAAGGGGAGGTGACCCTCAGACCACATTAAGGGACATGATCCTCCGACAACAGGAAGTGACTCATAAGATCCTTCCACAAAGGAAGGTGACATTTTCACCCCCCACCCCAAGAGGGCGACAATCAGTTTGAGCACAAAACTCTAAATCTGGGAGGAAGACCCACTGTGAGTTTAAGTTACAGTTCAGAAAAGATAAGTGGCTTCGACCGAAGTAATAGGTTCAACTAAATTTGACAAGGCGCAATGCCTAGGATAAAAGAAAGAAAAATAAGAAAGGCATTGCCGCAAGTTATGTATACATGTTTTCATCATGATGAGAATCTGTCTACTTTCTGTTTTATATGGATCAACGTTTGCTGCGTAAGCACGGATACAACATGCGACACGGATACGACACGACACGAATTTGGCGTCACAGTAATTTTTAAAAAATATATGACAACATGACGAGGACACGTTAGATAAAAAAACACAAATAATATTTTATAATCAAAAAATGATATAATAAAATATAAATTAGATATATTTTGCATAAAAATAAATTAAAAAGATTAACTCAAGATAGTATAATTATTAAAAAGTAATATTCCTTTTCTAATGACTTAATCCACTCTGATAATCTCATTATTAATAGGAAAAGTATCAATCTTTTCTCCTCCAAGTCCATCATCTTCAAATAGAACAGTTTCAATCTCTGGTTCATCTAATGATAGGTATAAAGTGTCAAGATCAGAATTATTATCTTCTACTCTGACATCCCACATCTTGGAAGCTCCTTGTTTATAGTCTTCACTCCTCCTAGATAATAGTCGAAGATTAGTATGTACATATACCAAATCTTTAGCTCTTGAGGGATTCAATTTATTTCTCCTTTTAGAATGAATGAAGGAGTATGTACTCCAATTCCTTGCGCAACAAGATGAAGAGCAAGGTTGCACAAGAAGCTTCAATGTTAGCTTTAGAAGAAGAGAGCAGAAGATCCATAGTTTGACCACCAAGATCTTGGGTTTGGTGCCCACCTATCTTCAATTGAATCAAAATTGGAAAATATGTTTGCAGTTGAAAAAAATCTAGAGAATTCAATAGCAATCTTTGTTCTATCTTTAGGATCTAAAAAATATCTTCTTAAATGTTTATTCCTCTCCATAGAAATTTCTTCATCTTGATGGGGAGCAACTCTATTTGGAGCTTCTTGAAGCCAATGTGCACTATAATATCTACACACTATAATATCTACACAATAAATTTAATTACATGTTACCCACTAATAAAAATCTAAAAATAATTTAACAAAATTTAAAAATAATTTAATACAATAAAAATTTAAAATAATTTAGTAACACTAGCGACTCGACGCCTTTTTTATTTTTTCTAAATTATTGTAATTAGTGCTAAATATTACATAAGACAACTTTGAAAATATATTATTTGAGCGTATAAATTATTATAATTAGTATAAAAAAATGATCAAATATCTAAAACATAATTCATTTCACTGTATTTTGTACAAATAAAATATGCTTAGATAATTTATTGTAAAATAAGTTTAGCTAAAATTAATTAAAGTTAACTGGTTAAAATTTCTCAAGGTATTATGTAAATTTTTACCGTGCTTGTATATGTATCCTATACTACTCTACACAAAATTTTTAAGGTGTTCCTTCTATACAAAATTTATGCACATGTAAGTATATGTATTTAAGTATTTATGAAAAATATTTTCTTCACATTAATATCATTTAGTTGTACTTATTTTTAATTTGAAAATCATCATCATGTATTCTAAATTATACCTCTTCATAAAATTAAATATATAACCTCTTAATCTCTTAAAATTCCTATGCTACTTCTGTGCTCATTGGCATCAAAGCTATCCTTGTCACGATTCTCGAGTTTAAATCTTACAAAAGGCTTCTTAGTAGATGCAACATATGAATGATATATTAAGTATTAAATCACATCATAACAGATTTACTACATATCTCACAGTCAAAAGGAAAAAGCATAAGGAGATATATGACAATGAAGTATACTGTTGTTTTCACGTTAGCATTTAAAGCATAACTTCTTCATTAGTTGTCCAAGTCCATGCCCGTGAAATTTTCCTAGCCTTCATCGGTTGTCCATAATCACTAGTAGTGGTGAATATCATAGTGCAAGGATCAGTCACTGTGGTCATGTAGTGACCTAGCTCATGCGGCCGACCTTGCTGAACTGTTTGGCATTGGGTCATGTGCAATCATCCTTTTAGTTTGTTGAAGCAAAACAAAACATAAAAGCATTCATGAGCTTCAAATATTTGAGCAATTATAGCAGTCCAAAAATTCAACTTATTTGCTTTTCACATTACGTAGGTTCTCAAAATTATTCTTTCAAACTAAAATTATAGTTTAGATTATACATTTGCCATTTTCTATTCTTCCATTTAAAATGTTTCTAAAACTCGAAAGACATCAACACCTTTCACTTCTATAATTTGAAAAAATAATAATTAGTAAATAAAAACACTAATAGCACAAATTGTATAGAACAATGTAATTCGAAGGTCACTGCATTAAACATTTTTTTATAATTGAGATTGAATGACTCAATCAAACTCTGGCCAGAGACAACACAAAAAATAGATTCACCAGTCTCTGGTCAAAGCAAAATAAAGACATACACCAGTATCAACACAAAGCAAAATAACACTCTTAGCCTGTCCCTAAATTAGCATTATAAATCAAGCATAGCAATCCCTTTTATCTACTAACTACCCACTTTCAATAATCACAATATAGCAATCAGATTCCAATCCTAACAACCGAAATTGTCTCCTATTACAAAAGTCACAGACATGATTATATTATCCTAAACTTCAAACAGTAACAGAACCTTCACATAACCAGACATATCTTCCAAGTACCTACATTGCAAAATAAATTATCAATTGAACCTTAACTGTAGCAAACTCGTCCAACATACTCTTCAACACGATGAAGAGAGAATAAAAATAAGGCAACCTAGAGAACATCTTTGTTGCCCCGTTTCTGATAATTCTCCAAATTAAATTTTTTTTTTCAACACTTGTTTTTCACCTTACTCAAACAACCTCACACTAGGACCAATATCTTCCTCTACCTCCCAACTATTTTGGAGCTTTGATTCCTCTATCCTTCATCGAACACTTGGTTGGCTATAAATAAAACAAAAATCATAAAACAAAACAAAAAAAAAGCCAAAAAATTGAAATCAATAAATTAATACAAATTAAAAACCCCTACCATATCCATTTACAATTAACAACACAATGTCTCACATGTCTTTCATCTGTAACAGTTTCTTCCTATTTTATCACAGCCATAACAAAAGAGAGCCACAACAACATGTTACGATCTACCACATACAATCCAAACATGAAACATAAATTTTCATTGCAGGACCAATCTCAATGTAGACAATACATAATCAAACCCAGTACAAAAATCAAACCAGAACATAACCCAATTCAATGAAAAGAAAACAAAAAAGAAAAGGAAAGACAAAGCAGAAGCAAAATTTGAACCAAAAACAAAAGGCCATTTCATATCTGTCCATTTTGAATTTAAGATTAGAGCAAGCACACGGACATTGGTAGAGGAAGAATGATCATTCTCTTCCAAGTACCGCCATGTTGTGGGACAAAGAAGCTTAGGCAGATTCTTTTGTTTTGAAAACAATGTACGTGTGAACATTGCAAAAAATCAATGTCTATCAATTAGAAATGCCTGACAAAGGATTCCTTTGCATCAAAAAAGCAAAATCCAATTTCGCAAATATAAAATACACAATAGGACTTTTCATAACCCTCCTTAGCAAAAAATTAAATCAAAATAGAATGATTTCTCTATGCAAAATAAATTACATTCCATTACATTCTCTAAAAACAACTAAAAATATTCTATCGAAGTTGCAGCTAGCTAAAAATTGTTCAGTTCAGACAACAATACCTCTCAGTAGAATCATTTATTTTCTTCGCAAGGATAACTCCCTTTCTAGGCTTTTCGGTCTGATCAATCCAAAAACAGAAAGAAAAAAAACATTAACTCATCATCATAACAAAAATAATAAATAAATAAATAAAAATTGAAGCCCTAAAAAGCACCTACATCTTGTATCAGAACAGAATGAATCCTCACAGAGTCAACCTCACTAAACTTCTTGAACTCCTTCAGCAATGTCTTCCTTACCTTCAGCGGCAAATTCCCTGCGAATAAGCAAACATAATTGCTATATGGATAGGTCAAAACTCAAAAGAGTAATCCCCTTAGGAACTTCAAATATTTGTAAAAATGGATTCTTTAGTTCATTAGTTCATCAAACACAATCCCGAAAATAAGATATCCTTTCTTTTTTTTTAAACTCCTTTTTTTGGTATTAAGATAAAAATAAAATTATAGACACTAAGATGCAAGGCAAGTACCAGCAACTCCACCTTCATCTTTGCCAACTTCATTTGCGTGCCCTAAAATTACACTTCAATCCAAGCCAATCACCAGTGAATTAATCGGCTAAAGTCAATAATCAAAATAAAAAAATTAAAAATGAAATTAAAATTTGAAAATACTACTCCGTAAACAACAGCAGCAATAAAAGTGATGATCTTCAAAAATTGAACGCACTAAGGTCTTTAAAATCCACTTGATAATTGACCCCACTTTGTCCTAGTTCCACAACTTCATAACTGAAACTTCGTATTAAATAGAAAGATTGATGAAACTGTGATTTGAGCAAATCGGGCTCAGAAAGGTACTTACCACTCCATAGAGGACATTGGGCTTAGATAGAAAGAAAATGGTCTCCGCCGTCTGATCCTTCGCCTCCGCCGCCCAATCTGCAACCATCCGACCTCCTTCCGGTGAGATCTCGGCCCGACGCGCCTCCCAATCTGGCCCTCGCATCCGCCATCGCCTCATCTTTCCGATTGGCCGTTCGATTGTTCCTTACCATGCAGGCGCTGCTCCCGCCACCGTCTGCCTTCTTTCCTCACCCGATGACAGTGCAAATGCTCTTCCGCGTTGGTGATGTCACAGTCGATGGCAGCGGTGGCATAAGTCCTGTCTGGCGATGGTGTGCCTCGACATATCTAGAACCAGATCTCTGTACTGCTATCTGTGGCACCTTAGTAGAATGGATTCATGTTGTTTTGGTAGAATGGACCTCTTCTTTTGTTTAGTGTGGGTGGATAATGTTAGAATGGCTGGGAGGCAGAGGAAGATATTGTTACAGTTTTGATCTAATATCCCTTTTGGTCTAAGAGCATCTACGGGAAAGTGAAATGAACGTGTAGGTGTTAGGATGTGTGGCTGTGTGGTTCAAACGAGATGAATGTGGATGGTTCATGGGTGTGTGCTTACTGGAGTTTTTATTTTTAAATAACTTTTTATTTCAAATTTTGAACAGTTGTTCATGGATTCAAAGACGGAATAGATGAAAGTTGAGACAAATTAAAAATAGTACATGCACTTGAAATCAAATTCCATTTTAATTAGGAGTCACAAAAAAGTAATTTTTTCTTTTTGGAATCCTCTTTATTTAATGGTATAGATATAAACTTACTTTAGGCTTAAAGAATATGCCATGCAATGGAGTGGGGTATTGTTTTTAGTCCATTTATCAATGAGTATTGAATACACCACTTCATAGAATGTCAAGTCCTCATCTGCTCTCTTTCCTTCATGTTTACAAATAGCCACTTTCACTTTTTCTATCATGGTGTCCCACATATCATACACTAAGTGAAGAGTAGAGCATCTGTGTCACGAACTCGCAGCATTTCATATATGTGATCTGTGAAATTGATTATATAATCAATTTTATCCCACAACATATCATTCAAGAGAAAACCTTTAACAGTTGTAGCTTTTTATTGATCATTATGCCTATACGTGTTCCATTCTTAATTGATGACCATTTCTTGCAAAGCTTGCTTTATGACTTTAAACCTCTTTAGCATTACTATGACTGATGCAAATCTTGTCTCAGCAATAGTAAGAAGTTTTAATGACACAAATTGATTGAAGATAGCCAATCTCATTGAATGGTTCATGATGAAATTTCTAATAAAGGAAACATCATCGGCTATCAGAGTGATCCAATGACACTCAGTATATGCAACTTCATTCCTTTCTGTGTTCTCTTCAACACATATTTTTCAAAGCTAAGTTCAATGTGTGCACCACACAAAGAGTCCAAAATATATGAGGATATTCATCTTTAACTAACAATCCTGCAGCTTTACACATAAAAGCATTATTTGTTATAAGTTGGACAACATTATCAACTTCAACCTCAGTGATTGCTTCTTTGAACAAGCGAGCCATATAATGCCTATCTTTACATTCCATAGTGCTATCAATGGACTTCAAAAAATAGGACCTCCTTCACTTGTAGTCATAAAATTAATCAAGGGTCTCCTTTGTGAATCAGTCCACCCATCAGCAACAACGCTAACACATTTTGAACTCTACAAACTTTTGATTGGTTGAAGCATTTTTTCAACATTTGCTTTCTCCTTTTGTAATAAAGTTTTTTCTCAAGGCATTATAACCAGGAGGTTTATAGCCAGACATGGAATGACTTGCTGCAAAAGTGTAGGAGCTCATATAATAAGGCTTTCTAGCAATATGGAAAGGCAAACCAGCAGAATAGAACATCCTCACAATTTGTCAAGTAAGTTGAGCTCTTTCTTCATTATTAAAAGCTTATTCCAAAAGACCTGGTTTTCTTCTTTTTCTTGTTAAACCATCAGAACCAAAGCTGGAAGGAACATGTCTAATTTCAGAAGGCAACGGAAACATGAGGTCATTCTAATGCTTTTGTAGTCTCTTCATCAATTTTTTTCAATTCTGACAAATAGTTGTTGTTTACCGTCTTACAAGCAGCAAACCTATTTCTTGGTATTTTCAATAAATGTGCCCTAACTCTTGAACATGACCCAATGATCACCCTATCACAAAAATTGCATTGCCAACTCTTATTTTCACCGCCAACACTTGCATTCTTGTTTAGAATCTTAACATATGCCCAAAGAGGATTTTTGGGATCTTGATCCTCAGAAGATACATATTTGTTGGGAATAACTAAATTGAAGGTAGCATTTGAACTTGGAGATGCCATTATTCTAAAAAAAGAAATAAAATACTTATATAATAACATAAAAATTATAAAAGTATGTACAATAATTATATTTTTATTACATTACAAAATATAAAAAAACAAATAGCGTTATTGTAAGGTAAAAGAAAAAATAATTACTTAATTATATATATATCATAATTAATATATGTCATAATTAAAAGTAATTTAGGCAAACAAAAACATGTACTATGATGTTGATACATAGTGTAGTGTACATCATACTATTGTCTACACTGCTACATGCCTGTACACCACTCAGTGAGATTCAACACATCAGATATGAGATATTTCATCTCTCTTTTCTGTACGGTGCTTATCTATTTCTACACTCATCTTTTTTATTTTTGTATTTGTCAAAAAAATGTTAAATAATTTAACATACTTAAACCAAAATCCAAAAAAACCAAAAAAAAAAAAAAATCCATGGAACATTCACAGTTGAGCCCAATCCAGAAGCTTTACTGGAAAAAAAAAAAACAAACAAATCCAGAAGCTTCTGTCGAACACAATTAGTTCTTTCTCTCCATGGAAAGATGAGAAACATATAAGAGAAGAAACAAACCACTCACAGTCACGGGTGCTCTGAAACCAGGAAGAAGCTTCATCAAATCATCGTTCACTGCCCCCACCAGTATGACAACTAGCTTTGGCCTTTGGATTGCTGGCTTGTCGCCTCACCAGTCGCTGGAGAGTTGCACTGCTTTGTTGTCTGTGTCACCTCGGTGGTTGCTTCAGTCACAGAGTCAGAAGTTCTGGACTTTGGTATGAGTTGTTACTTATTTTTAGTGTTCTTTTCTCCTCCTCCGAGGTCCAAAAAAATAAGCAACGTTGGTTGTGAAAAAGGGGAAAAGATAAAAAAAAAGAAGATAAAAGCATATCAAATTTGAATTTTTTTGTGATTCAGTGAAAATTTTGTTTTTCATGCGTCTGACCTGAGTTGGATAGTTCAAGTTTTGAAAATTGAAGGGGCTGAACTAGATTCGCCCATGACACCCGCGTCCAGTGAGTTGTCCCAGTGTCCGCCGTGTTGCTATGTCCGACACTGGTGTGGCGGCTATGTTGATGTGTCCGTGCTTCCTTGAAAATTGGCAAAGCAATTGATAGCTGGTGAGTGAAACATTGTCCATGGTTGTCCATTTTAATCATCAAGTAAGCAATTCTGTACTGGTTAGTATGAAGGTAGTGGCACTCAAAGCATTAAACATGATAAACATCAATCTATCATGGACAAGTGTACCCATAGGAGGATGACAGGTGAATTTATCAAAGATGTTTGATGCCAGACATTTTAGCCAGACATCAAAACTGATTTCTCAAAGTTCTTTTAACCCCATCCTTTATATAAAGGCCATCCCATGTATTTGGGAGGGTTGACGGAAAACAAGAAGACACCCATCATGGTCCCATCACCTCCATCCAAACATCATCATCCCTAGCAAACCTTCATCACTATGAGAGTCTTTAAACCACC
Source organism: Dalbergia cochinchinensis (assembly GCA_031216125.1). Classification (NCBI taxonomy): domain Eukaryota; kingdom Viridiplantae; phylum Streptophyta; class Magnoliopsida; order Fabales; family Fabaceae; genus Dalbergia; species Dalbergia cochinchinensis. The sequence goes on along the minus strand of CM062375.1, from coordinate 17,292,633 downwards.
GTTTCCATCCCTTTCACATATCATCATCACCATCCCCGTCAACAAACATTCTCTACATTCCCTCCATATCCAAAAACCGCTCTATATCGATCACACCTATCAGGCAATCACCACATATCATCACCATCAACCTACCTTCATCATCCTCCACCTTGTGTTACCATGTGTCGCCATCGCGCTACAAACTGCGTTACCATCACCGCTGCATCAAAGCCACCATTGTTAGACAACCAATGTGACTCAATCTCCCAACCTCCGCCCTGGTGTCCACATCAACGCCACGCACAATACCACCACCACGCGTACGCCACAGCACAACCATCGTTCAGCCACTTCTGCGATCAGCCTCAGTCATAACTGCAATACCCTATTCAGCTTCGACAAAATCCCAGCCTCTATAATAGCCACCCAAAAACTGCTTAAGCTTTTCTGCTGTTGTGTTTGGTTTAACTTAGGTTTTTTTTTTTGTTCTTTCTTAATTTATGAGTTAATTCTTTTTGGGCTTCTTTTTCTTTTTTTTTTCATTTTTATTTTTTCTCTCTTTCTTAGTTTTTCTTTTGTGCTCTGGATTATTCTATATTATAATACTAAACTTTTTCCACTGAAGTTGCCATTTGCAATTTTCTCTGAAATTAGATGATTTTTAATTTTTGGTGTCATTTAAATATTCTTTTTGACTTTTCCGTTGATCCACACTACTTCACTTTGTGATTAATATTCATTTTTAGTGCGTAATAATTACACTTACAATTATAAATTTACTCTAATTATAATTGTTGAATCATAATATAATTTGTGAATTCTCTCTAACAATATAATTTAAAATTAAATATAATATTGTATCAAAATTAATATTTAAATAATATTATATAAATACTATTCAATAAACAACAATATTAATATTTTGTTTTTGAATCTAATTAAATTAAATTTAACTAATTATGTTAATCTATTGGCCCATTATAATATATTTTTTATTTTTATTTCGGTAATTAATCTGTTTAAATTTTTCAAAGAATTTGAAATCAATTTTTTTAAAAATAGAAATAAAATTTTTATTAAAAGAATTTAATATTATTTTTTGAAGAAAATAATTATCAAAACATAATCAAGGAAAAAACATATTTATGTGGTATTTTATTCATGTAATATCCATTATTCTCTTTTATTTCTTCCACTATCTTCACCATATGACATTTTCTCTTATTTTAAAATTTTTAAATTCTTTGAGATTGTATTATTCTTTAATTTCTTAATTTTGATTTCATTTATGTTATTTCATAAAATTTATTATGCTATACTTTTATTATATTTATTTTAATTACTATTATTACTGTTTATTATATTTTACTTTCTATATTTGTCATTTACATATTTCTTATCTTATTCAATAATCATGTAATTTTTGTTAGTTTCTTTTAAAAAAAAAAGATTTAATTGGAATATACTATCAGTATAAAAAAACTTTACAAATTCATCCAATCATGTAATGATACATCAGCAAATATAATTACTTTTTCACCCAACTATTTAAAAAGTCATACAAAAGAAGAGATTTGATTGGATGACAATGTAAAAGAGTTTTACACTGTCAGTATATCAAAATTAGACCCTTAAAAAAAAGTAATTGAAGTGAATAAATTTTAATGATACAAGAAGGCAAATAAACTATGTTACAAATACATATAAGATAACATAATTGACTGAACTTTTATACTCTATTCATCTAGAATTAAGTTAATATACTAACTGTGCTAAATATTTTTTACGTTGTTATCTAATCAAATGAATTTGAATAATCTTTTAAACAGTGAGTGTCAAAGTTAATGTTTGATATGGCAACATATTACTAAATGATGGTATAAAACTTAATTATACTATTAGTGCATCAAAATCAAATTCATAAATTTAAGGAGAAGTTATCCAAATATAATTAATAACTAGTTATTTATCCCATGCATTGCACGGATGACATAAATTAAATGCTATTAATTATAATTTGTAATGAAAATCACATGATCCCTTTATTTATATGTCTTGTTCACTTTATCTCCAAAATTTCAAAATCATACAAATCGATTTCCGAGGCATTTCATGAATACGCACTTTAACCATTTCTATTAAATTTTTACTTATAACTAATGAAAATTAGGTGCACTATATCCTCTCAAACTTCAGATTGAATGCAATTTGATATCCTAAACTAACAAATAATGGGCAACTTAATACATTAAACTTCCTGAAATGTTTGTTATATTTATTAACAATAGATGAAAGAGTTAATAGAAGGATTGATTCACACAGTTAATAAATGGAAAATGGTGAATTTGAACGTATTGAAATTTTGAGGGTAAAGTGCAACCTATAGGTCAAAGCAGTGAAATGTAAATTTCCTATTTTTCAAATTACACATATTTAATATATTTTAATTTATTTTATTTTATTTTTTGTAGGTCAACTTAAAAAACAAAATAAAAAAATTGTGTGATGACGAAACAATTAAGAAAAATGTAAATGAATAATATGGAAGATCAAAATATAATATATGGTATTAATAGTAATTAAAATAAATAAAAGAGCTTAATTAAATAAAATAAAAAATCATAAATTTAAAAACAATACAATTTAAAAAATTTTAAAATTCAAAATCAAGAGAAAATGCCACATAGCAATGCTAGGGGAAGCACTTATCAGAATATAATAAATAGTATCAACAGTAATAAAATCAACTAAAAGAACATAAATGAAATGATAAATCAAAATTAGAAAATAATATAATTTTAAAATTTCAAAACAAAAAAATTCCACATGTTAATGTTAGTGGAAGAACTTTAGTATTAGACAAAACACCCAATTTAGTCCTTTTAAAATTTTAAGTCGAATATATTGGTCTTTATGAAAATAAAACTCTTAAATTGATCCCTGCAAAATTGAATAGTTGGACAGATTGGTATACGTAAAAAAGAAGAAAAAAAGAGTCTCCTAAATTAACCCTTATAAAAGTGAATTATCAGACAGATTAGTATGCCTAGCTCAATTTATCAGAGGGACTAACTTTACAGATTATTCAATTTTTTAGGGACAAATTTATTCGACTTGAAATTTTACAAGAACAAATTTGGGAGTTTTATTTTTAATGACTAATTTGTCTGACGATTTAATTTTGTAAGGACCAATTTGTGATTTTTTTATATAGACTAATTTGTTCGACTTAAAATTTTAGAGAGACTAAACAGGTGTTTTAAAAAAGAAACCAATTGGAATCAAATATAGATATAGAGAGAAAAGATATAAAAGTTTTATTAGCAAGGAAAGAGGATTTTTTTCATTGATTAGTTCAAAACTATGGAATTGATTGTACATAAAAAGTAGAAGAATGAAGTAAATAATTCTAGTGATCCTATATTCTAGTGATAGACTTATGCATGTCTCAATGTGTAACATCCTAATTTTTAACCCAATACTCCTAGAATGTATTTAGGTTAAACATTAGTCTATTACCCTTTTAGTCCCATTTTTTAAAACCTTTCATTAAAATACTTAGCGGAAAATACGAATAAATTTTTCTTTTTGGAACTTGAAAGCAAAACGCAAGCCGCGCGTTAACCTAATGTTTGTCATAACCATAACGTGCAAGAGAAGTAATCACACCATTCATAATTATGAAACATAGTATTATACATAACAATCATAATATCATCACATCTTCATAGATACATAGATCACTAGCATCATTGTACCATCATTTACATCAAAGCATGTTCATATATATGAAGTGATCCTTATCCTCTTATGAGGTTGGATAAGTGTCAACCCAAAAGCTAAGCTATCTATCCTCCAGCAGCGACCCTTTGCTCCATTTGCTAGTGTGACCCTTAAGCACGAGCCTTAGAAGAAGTCACGAACCTCATTATAATCCTCGTCTGGAGACGACACGGAAGGAAAGGAAGAGGTGAGAAACTCATTCAAGATTCTCAGTAGGGATTCCCAACTCTAACACAAGTGTCATCGTCGTCGTCCCCAGCCACCTCAGTTTTAATTATGAAAAAGGTGTACATGCATAAGGATTGGTTTTAGGCTTTTCAAATCTATTTAGCCAAAGTGGGTGTCTTTTAGTATGTGTCTTAATGACATGAATGCAACAGATATTTGATGAATGCATAGCAATACCATAGGTACTTTAACATGAAAATCATAATACTTGGGCACATCATAAGGAAACAGAAATCATATACGTGGCATAAAAAGGCATAGTACTTTTCATGTGACATCTTTCTCATAAGTCAAACTCTTAAGTTATTTTGTTTAAAGACCACCCTCTTAACATATCCACCAAAAATCCAATCGACTCACCGGCCCCGGCGATAATCTGGTCACCAAACTACATCTCACCTATGACCTAGGAATGAGCTCAATCCTAACTAGTCGTCACTAGATTTAATATGGGGTAATAGAGGGGGTATACATAACTTTCTTGGATCACCTATCTTAGGATCATTTTCTTCTTTGAAACGCTCTACTGGTATCTAGTACACACCTAATTGTCCACTTTGGCAAGCTCAATGTCAATACCCTCATGGATTTATTTCCTCCCCATCGTAGCGGGAGGAATGTGTCTCAGTGTTATGTCACATCTGTTCTGGGGATGCTCGGCTGAACCGGTGTCACCCAGAACCTTTCTTGGGGGTGCTCGGCCAAACTGGTGCCACCCAGGAGTTTTCACAAACTTTTCTCAAATCCTCAAGTTTGATGGGAAATTCGGCAGCGTAACGGTGTACACCGGATTTCCTTCAAACTTGCTTTATGCCACGAAACATATAGAGTATGCATAGCCATTCAATATGACCATAAGACATCAAGTCATATAGTCAAACTCATCATAGTATATATGTCATCACATCATTGCTTTAGCATTCTTAAAAGATAGCATGCTCCTAACTAGTTTACCGGAATCAAGGACCAGGCTCAGCTAATGCATATGCTATGCTCAAGTCATTCTCATAATTAAACATACATCTACTTTAAGTCATAAAGCTCATTATGTCTTGGGACTTATAGTGTCTTATGCTTTGACCCTTACGGGTCTCAATCTTAAAAACTAATTACGCTAACATTCACTTTTATCCTTTTATACACCTATAGGTTCACCACTAATAATCCTTACTCATTTTTATGATCATAAACAAATCTGGACAGTATCATAAGGATGTGGGCTGAATTAATATCATATACTTACGGGGTTCTAGTATTTACGTCTTAGACCATTTTTAAGTTTCGTCTTTGCCTAAGGTGCTATAAATTAAATCTAAACCAATTATGAGGGATTCCTACACATTTGCACTAATTATAGATCACTTTTTCTATGATTAATCATGCTGTAATAGAATCAGAAAATTATATTTCTAAGTGTTCTAGAATTTATGGTTTTCTAGTTACTAGTTTCCCTTTGGGTGCTAAAAATCAATCCTACCTCAAATATTACCAAGTTTTTCATAATTAAAAAATCCTAAACTGAATGTTATCCCATTAAAATAGTTTTGGCAGTGGCTAAAAATAAATGGGTCAAAACTATGCAAAAACTCAACTTTACGATTTTTCTATAAGACTAGTTTCTTTGCTAACATGCATAGAAAGGCATCTACCTCAACATATATAATTTTTACACATCCTAACATGTCAAAACATCATCATATAGCAGCAAGCACATGAGGGCAGAATCGAAACATTAAAGCTCAAGCATCATTCAAAAATTATGTCCTTAATGCATACATGTTACTAGTTTCTCTTGAAATCATTTTAGGACTTCTAAAACTCATTGAAAACTTATTTTATTTTATAAGAGGAGACTAAAATAACCATAGGGCAGTAGCTAATTCAAGGCATGATTAGAAGAGGTTTAACTCATAAATCTTGTTGGTAATAATCTTATAAAACTCTTAAGGCCTAAAGAAAATCTTAGAACATAGATTGTTGGCTCTTGTAACTAGATGAAACTCACATCAAGTACATCATCATCACATGGCCGAATTATGCATCCATGGGGATGTTCCCATAACCAAAATTTAACTTGAGGTAAAGAGGGCAAGTCTTTGAGCTTCTAGAGTCTTTAAGTAATGACAAAATGTAAATGTGCTATGCATCCCATTTTATTCTTCATTATAAAGTAAAGTGAGGACTTCAAAGTAAATATGAGATGCAAGAACTTGAAATATAAATATGAGATGCTAGAAATATAAATATGCAAGACTTGAAAGTAAATATGCAAGTTCATTTTAGCTTTTAGGATTTAAGTGATGACTTGAAATATAAATATGCTAGATAAGGAAACGTAAATGTGAATGCAAGTCTAATTCCTTATTTTAGTGCTCTAGACTCCACAACAATCGACTTTAAGGCCGAAATAGGTGAGCTTCGAGATTAATTATTAGGTGTTATGAAGATGCAACTCTTGTTTTAATCTTTACGTTTTAGGTGATAGCTCAAAAATAAATATGCTAGGTAAGGAAAATAAATATGAATGCAAGTTCATTTTATTTTCTTCACTAGAGCTCTTGCAAAACTTTAAAAGAACTTAAACCTTAACCCAAACTTATCATAGCAAGATAAAGCAAGCTTTAGAGTTCTTGTACCAAGGTTTTACAAAGAAACCATATGGTGTGAACTTCATTATCAAGCTCTAAGGAAATGGACTTAAAGGAATCAAATCATCCAACAACTATCTTTAAACAAAACCTTTGAACATCAAAGAAAAGGAAATAAGGATGAAGCCAAGAGGAAAGAAAAGGAAAAAGGAAACTGAAACTAGAGCATGAAAAGAAAAGGAAAAATCGAAACATGCTTGGTCCAAGAACCAAGTTCCAAGCTCTAGAGGTTTCACAAGTGAAGATTCTCATGATCTACATCTTGAACCCTCATCATCAAGCATCATTTTCTTTAAAAAGAAAGGCTCCAAGGCCAAAATCAAAGAGAAGAAAAAGAAGTTCTAAAAGCCAAGAGAAACTAGCAAAAACTCATTTTTGACAAAGCTTTAAAAGACAAAACTTTAAAGAACAAAATCCCTACCAAGTGATGAAGAGGAAAGCTTGGTTCTTGAAGTAAAATGAGAAGAAAAACTTCCTTCCAAGTGAGCTAGAAGATTCGACCAAAGGAGGAAGAAAAGGAAGGTGAGGTGTTTGTTTTAAGCTTTTGTGTTTAAAGGATGTTGTATGGTTGAGAGGTGGTGGTATGAGGTTGAGGTGTGGTGGCTCTATGCGAGCTTGAAGAAAATGAAGATGAGGAAGAAAAAGAGTTCTTGAGTCTTGAGAGAATTTGAGAGAAACTTGAGATAACTCCTAAAGCTTACACTTTTGCAAAAGATCTAAAAGTGACCAAGTTCTCTCAAAGCATGTATTTATAGAAAAACAAACCAAGGGTGAAGGAATGAAGGGGGTGGTCGAAATTTTGAGGAAGGAAAAGAAGGAAAATATCTTCTTCAAAGTATGGTTGTGGTCATTCAAAGATATGGCCAAGTATGGGTTTAAGCATGGTGTAGGCATGATGTGGTAGAGGTGGCCATGAGGAAGGTATGGGTGGCCATGCCTTTCTAGAAGAACTGGGGGAACAAGTTGTTCCTTAATTGTGGGTTAGGATGTGTGTTTAGGTGTAGCTTTGATTAGGCTTAGGATTAGGAATTTGTGAGAAAGTGTTTAGGTGATTAAGGATGTAATTAGAGACTTGTAAGACTAGATTTAGGAGGTGGTTTTACTAAATTAATGAAGTCAAACCCCATTAACTTGGAATCTAATGCCAACACAATTCCTTGATTTAGGGAGATTGGAGAGAGAAAATACTATTCAAATACTATTCAAGATTCCAAAACTAGGAATCTTGAGTTTTAAAAAGAGATTTAGGTTTAATCTAAGCAATTAGGTTCTAATTAATTTTAATAACTTATTTTGACTCTAGATTAATTATGGGAATTAATTAATCTTCGATTAGAGCCTAATATTGTTTAGGTTTGCTTAATTACATCATTAAGCTCAAATGGCACTATTACAGAGGCAAAGTCATAATTTTGCACAAAAACTGCCCGGGGCCACGGGGACTTAAACAGATACTTTTAAACACATAAAAACATCATTTTAAACCTTCGAGGAAAGTTTCGGGCTCGAACGGCACCTTTACCTGTGTAAAAACGCTATAGGGGTATTTTGGTCATTTTGACTCGAAACTGCAGAAAACAAGATTTTCATTTTTGAAATCACTTAAGGACCATATAATCCCCTTCAAACATTGAGTTGGCCCTTCGAGAACTGTCGGGCCGGCTATCCTCAAATTCTAGATAGAAATTGACCTTAAGGGTATTTTGGTTATTTTTCTTTCAGACAAAATTGGGGCATTACACAATGAGCTTAGTGTGGTCACGAGTTCGACTATCATTCTCATCTTTTATCCCCTAATATCTTAATTAAAAAAATGAAGTAACTAATTCCAACCGGTTAATTCCAATTTTAAGCATTAAATATACCCCAATAATTAGATATTGTCTATCATCAATCATCTATTAAATTTATTAAAAAAATCTTTATTTGAAATTAAGAAAAATTGAAATCAATCTTTTTCAATATAATGAGTTTTTTTTGTTCAAAGATTCTTTTGATTGAGGGGCATTTGGTGAAAATATTTCAAGAAGCAATTCTATAATATTGTAATAGGTGTTGATAGGTTTTTTAATATTTTTAAAAGCTCTAGTTGTAATTTAGATCTTTTCTAGGAATAGGCAGTATTGAAATATAAAATCTTGAAATAACTTTCCTTATTTATTATGGTGAATTGGGGAAAAAAAATCCACTGAAGGCTATCATGGAAGCTGTTAAAATTACTTTTTAAAAATCAAAATAATTACTTTTTAAATGCTAATTTTATAAGAGAATTTTGAATGATAAAATTGAATAAATTTTATATGTTATTTCTTATATTTTATTAGTAATATAAATTATATAAATCTAATTTATGCATGTGTATTTTATTTAAAACTCATCCATTTCAAATTGAGGAAATGATTTTATGTATTTAATTATATCATATTAACACAATACAAATAATATGTGTTTATATATATTATTCTGCTTAAAGATACAAAACCAATTATTGTATCAGTAAATAAATATGTATTAGTATTGACGTAAATAAAATTTAGATATCAAATATTAGGTATAATGTAAGTGATTGTATATATAGAAATTCTTCTGCTAAAAGAAAAAAAATCAACAAATATATATGGGAGGTGTATCATATGAGATGAGTGATTTATTATAAGAGTGAGAAGAGTAAATTTGGGTTGTATGACTATACATGGATGGTCAGGATTGAAAGTTAATTAATGGAAGTAATACTCATATACTCATTTAAAAAAAGTCATATGACTTTATATTTTAATTTTGACCGTTCATGTAAGATCCAATGATCAATATTCACTTCTGTCACTCTCACATAAAATAATCTAGATGATAGCATAGAAATTATAAGAGAGAAACCTTTAAAAATCATTTAAGAGTTAAAGTAAAAAAAAAAAATCATGTATTAGTTTTTCAAATCATGCATAAAATCTGGTGGTTCTTGTTAAAAAAATATTACATGATGGCATTTAAAATATGAAAGAGAAATATTTTAAATATCTTTTAATAATGAATGTAGTAATTATTGAAAATCAAGAGAGGGAAACATTTAAGAATTTAAATAAAAATATATATTATTTTTTGAATCATATATTATTTTATTGAATATATATATGTTAAAATCAAACTTTAGATTTCAAGTATAAGATAAGATGTAACTGAGCATATATAATATATATACACACACACACACACACACATAAATATGCACAATTTTAACTTAAATAAAATTTGGATAATCACTATAAAAAAAATGTGGATGATAGCATAGAAAGTATGAGAGAAAAATATTTAAAATATCATTTAATAGTTAATGTAGTAATTATTGGAAATAAAGAGGGAGAAACACTTAAGAATTCAAGTACGATATTAAAAACATATATATATATATATATATATATATATATATATATATATATATATATATATATATAAAAGAAATTAGAAGGACAGTGGGTGGGGATGAGAGTTGAACACTCGTGACCTCCCTTGGCTTCATTAAGACATGCAACAGTCTACCACTAGACTGTAAGCTTATACTTGCTTCTAAATTTTATATTAATATCTATATATCATAAAAAACCATATATTATAAGCTATATTAATATCTATTGTATGTTTTAATCGAAGTTACTTAAAGAAGAACTACATCTATCTTTCGTACTTTCCTTCAAATTTTGTTCAATTGCTTATTGTAAATTTGGATTTTGAATTAAATTTTACTAATCATCCTTATTATTTGGAAAATTGATAAATAAGCAATTGCGGGATAATGTAAATGGAATTCTCACATTATTGAAAAAACAATCACAATTCTTTTATTGTTTTCATCATATAGAAAGCCTATTACAATATCAATATAAATTATTTGTGTTGAAAACAATAGAAACACCTAAACCCAAAGAATTAAAGATATATTGTTCCAAGAGAATTTAGTAATAATAAGAAAAACCATTACAAAAAAAGAAAATTGCATTTATCGGCAACTATTGTCTGAAATAGTATTGGTGAGACAATGTAAAGTAACATTTACCTGCAATTAATAAAGATTAAAATGAATAAGATAAAGATAAGTAATATATATTAGAACAAAATGAAAATGTGAACGAGAAACTCATTAATTAGATATTGCTTATAACATTCTCATCAAATGAGTAAAACAATGAGATAATATGATCATATTATAATAAAAAGATAAAAGTGGAAGGAATGAATCATCATCACTAAGATTTTGGTCCAGCAACATATAGAACAATCATCCGTGCTTTAATCTAGGTGATGATTTAGATGAAGATGCCGTATTAAATTACACAATATAGAACAATCATTATAGAATGCAAGAACACAATAAATAAGAAAATATAATTAAAAAATCTTAATATAAGGATAGCGAAAAATAAAATCACCATACCAAAATGAATTTGAGCCTGTAATCGCAACAATAAATCAAAAGAAAAAAAGGAATAATAATACCAATTTGACACATTACTCAAATATACATAGTGAAAAAAGAAAATAATATATGCCAAATCAATCATCAATCATAGGAAAATAATGTGGTATCTTTTAAAAATTTATCTAATTATAATTATTTGTTATTTTAATGATTTGATTTATTAATTATGATAATATTATGCCATACCAAAAGGATTTTATAAAATATAATAAATTGATATGATATTCAAATTTTTTTAAAAAAATAATTACGTATTAAATTCTCATGAAGGAGAATTTGACATGCGTCAAAACATTCTTGAGAATGGATTCCTAATTGTATTATTACATGATATATATGTGTGTGTGTGTGTGTAAAGATGAGTTCAAAATTAGTTCATAAAAATAGAATGTAACAATTATAAGAATTGTATACATCTGAAAAATAATTCTCTTCAAAATATTAAAGTAAAGACAACCATTTATTATTCTGCTAAACAATTTATACAAGTTTTTTCATTGTACTTTAAAATATTATAATTATCTTTACATTAAATTATATTTTATTATATAAAAATTGAAATAAATGTTTTTATTAAAATAATCAAAATGTAGTGCTTTCTAATAATAAATAAATTTAAAATTTAATTTTGATACATTGATTATATAAATTTTTTTTATAGTCATTCTATCACATATTATCACAACAACATAAGAAGTTTGACTTTCACCAAACTACTTCAAAAGTCATGTATATATTCATTCTATTTTGTTTCTGTTCATGTTTATTTTTTACTCTTTTCATAAAAAAGACTAAGAATAAAATAAGTTTCTTTCAATGTTTAGATCCAACTTGTCTAGTTTTATATATTACTTAAATAATAAAAGTATTTTTTTTTATCTATGCAACCATTTGTGATATTAATGTAACACCTTGAAATTATTCAAAAATTAATTTAAGCCTTATTAATAAGAATTTTAGAATTCTAACAGGCTTTATATTGATAAAGAAAAAAAAATGAATAGTGTTTTTAAGCCACAGATGAATAGTAAATCTTGAACCAGGGTTAAGGGTGTCCAGGGCCAGGGGAACTTAGACTTGGAAGCCAGTATAGAGTATTAGGTGGGACTCCCGGGTAAGGATATTTTAGGTTCTCGGTAGAGACATTGTACCCATTCGATGAAGTTTTGATGTTCGATTTTTGACACCATAACAGTGACATTGTGGCAAAATAATCACTACTAACCACATTTTTTCCAAGTGGCTGGCATGGATTAGAATTTAGTAAGCAAGTTTTATTCTTGACCTTTCATTAATTTTAATTTCACCTAGGGTCAATATCTCACCTATTCAGTAAAATTTCAATTCGATGTTTCTTGAACCACATGAAGCTTAGAGAGCAAGTTTCTTGACAAATGTGTCACAAAGGAATGGCCATATCTCTTTTTTCTATTAAGATCATATAATAACCACACACAAATCTTATTTTTATGAAAATTTATAAATTTTGTGGTAGGAAATTTTAACACATCTTATATTAATAACATAAATAACAATTTCTCACTTCTTTTCCTTAAGAAATTCAGCTAGTTCCTCAGCTTTTCAGCCTCTTTGTAACCCCTTAACGTATGGTGAAGTACGCTCGAGCCGTATTCAATTTTAAACATTAAAGACTTACTCCTTGGAATCTTAGCTTAACCTTGACTATTCAGAAATACTTAACAGAAAATATGGGCAATTTTTTTTTTCTTTTAAAGGGCATTACTTTTCAAAAAAAGAAGCCTTTGTGCGTGATTATTATTCAACACTAAACCACATAGATATAAGTGAACATATAGCATAATATTAGCATCTAAACACCAAAACAAATCTCAAGCCCATCACATGGAATACCTTGACATATATATAATATATGTAATCTACCATAAAAGCCTCTGCAGCTCACAAGATATTTGAATATGTATACTTGTGCCTTAGCGCACAACCACCTAACTATCTACTAAAGCAGAGATACATAGCAATAAAGAGTGTAACAGATAAGCATGTCAAACGCTCACATGGGTCTGCCATATAGTAATCCAAACCAAAAGATAGTCATATGTCAAGAGATATACGTGGGATAAATATCTAATAATCTTAACAATGTCTCCAGCGTAGCTATCTCTATCTGTCTGCGATTTCAAACATCAGCTACCAGCATGTCCTACTCATCTATATAGGTAAAAAAGTGTATAAGAAGGTGGATTGAATCGTGCTTAGCTTTATTTTACTTTTCTAAAACATTTAAAACAAATACTATCAAGTATGAAACTTGTAGTGCAACAAAAACTCAGTTAGTAGTTTTAGAAAGTAGATTTATGAAGTATGAAATAAATAACAGAAAGTTAAAATCATTATATCAGCATATACTAAAGAATAATGCATAACAGAGAAATATAAAGGAGATCAAGGAGAAGAAGATGTGACACAAATATTTTATACTGGTTCATCCAAAACTGCCTACATCCAGTACTCAACACATGTTGAGGTTCCACTAAAAAATCTTTCTTAACCCGAGAAAGAAAAATTGGATAGTCTTTACATTACCTTCCTAATCTCTCATTTGTGACCAATAGACAACTCCTTCTGCCATAAATTGAGTAGTGATTCACCAACATCTCCAAGCTAAACCGGGTAGTCTTATACTAGCCTCTCCAAGCTAACATTTGTGATCAGTAGACAACTCCTATTGTCACAGTCCTGAGTAGTTATTCACTAACCTCTTTAAGCTAAACTGAGTAGTTATTCACTAGTCTAGCTAGGCTGAACTGAGTAGTCTTATACTAGCCTTTCCAAGCTAAACCGTGAAAAGTAAACCACCTGCTACTGTCTTGTTGAAAGTAGTCTTTACCTAGAATATCTAAATCAAACTGTGACTAGTAAGAACACCTTATTGTCACATTGCATGTAGTTTTACATTAGCCTCTCTAAGCTATCTTACAGCGATCACTACTAGATCGAGGTTACAAAAGTTTTGTATTTGAGTTGCCACTCAAATGAACCTACACTCAAGTTTCCTTAGCATATACATGGAAAAGATTCTGGAAAAGCTTGAATGACTTCTTTCTATGATTTCTTCCTAAAAAGAACATAAATCTATTCAAGAACGTAGAAAGAAGATTTTTACAAGTAAAAAAACTAATTACATTAATGATATAAACGTTATTGCAGATGTGGAGAGATTTTTGTAGAGTCTTCTCTTTATGCACAGAGCCTCTCTTAACTTTTAATTGAGCACAACATCTCTATTTAAAGATGTCTTTCTTGTGACCATTGCCTTTTATTAGATCTTTCAGGGACACGTGTTGATCTTCTATTTGTGTCTTGGAAAGATAGTCTAAAAGAGTAGCCTGTTTGTCTATCAAATCAGTTTGCAGAAGCTATTGTAGAATAGATGTCTTAATTAAATTTGTATTTGGCACATCTTTATCCAAACAAATTTTGATATGAATAATCAAAGATCTATGATAAATGTACCAAAGCATGCATGATTTTTGAGAAAACCATATTGATGCTTATATAGTTTCTGAAGCTCAGAGAAACCTTAATATGAATATATCAATATATTATTAAGCAAGGTTTTTGAAACTCATTATGGATCAGCCCAGAAATAACAAAAATATGGATGAGCTTTTGATATGAGTTGCGAAACGTTTCTCCCTCATGAAAAGTTATATGTAAAACAAAAACATAAGTTTGCCTACTAATACATTTTTGAAGCTAAAAATATATTTTATGACATATAAGCATAACACACTTCCAAAGATTGCTAAAGCTTGTTAACTGATCCTAGTTGTATCAAAATGTATAAACATGGGTTTCTGAAGACTTGTTAGAAACTATATACAACTATATTTTGATTAAGTTATACATAGCCTTTTGAAAGACATCTCATACGTGTGTTAAGGATAATGTGTTTTATAAAAGCTAAAAATAACTTTTAAGCACAACATACACATTGAGGCTTAGCAGATTAATATGATTATCAGAGCAACAAACAACTTGTGCTTTTAAAGATACTTGCCAGAGCTAACCATAAAAACACATGTAAGCTAAGTATCCTAGCATATTGAAGATTAAAGAAGATAACGCATACGCATAAGAGATAAGAAGTTGACATTTATCAGAAAGATATATGATTAGCTGATCATATAAAGAGCATCAATATGAATCAGAGCTTAAGAAAAATAGGGCATAAGTCATAAATGACATATATGCATCTTAAAAGGACATGATATACATGAGCAGAGAAAGAAAAATGATTTGTATAAAACATAAAAAGATAACTGTTAGGGATTTACAAAAACATATAAAATATCAAAAGAAAAAGAAAATATGCATGCAAAATAAAATCTCTACACTCCCTCTCAGCATAAGCTCCCTCTGAATTCCAAAGCACTTAATTTTCTTCAAATGTTTTCTTTCTCCCTCTTTTGACATCATCAAAAAGGATGTGTACTTGGAACCAGACGCTACAGAATCTGAAGCTGCAGATCTTTCATTTATTTGAGCTGGGTGCTATGCTCTGTGATAGTTGCCTCAAATCTATCATGTCTAGAGGAAATATCTCTTAGATTCCATAGGATGATTTGATAGCTTGCTGGAGGCTAAGTTGAGGATGATGGCGGCAAGTTGATGGGTGCAGGAGCAGTTTTGGGAGATGGTTAAGGAATGTTTAGGGGTACAGTCTCCCTTGACTTAGCTGATTCATCTTGAGTCTCATCTTGCGCAGTAGGAGGAGGTGGAAAGGATGGTGCATGACCATTAGCAGATATGGTAGTAGTAGAAGCGGAGACAGTAGGAGCAGGAGAAGGCTCAGAGACAGCAGCAACAACATCTTGTATTTGAGTCGAGGAAGGAGAAACAACTTCTTGAGCTAAAGTAGTAGGGGCATATTGAACGATGTAGAAGCAATAACTTCTTGAACTGGAGGTGCTTCAGCTTCAGATATCCTATCCCTTTCTTCCTCCACTGTAGTAATGCGGATGGAAGAAGGAGGTTGAGGCACCATCAGAACAAGAGCATAACTTAGTGCATGATCCCCTTTATCTAGTTCTTCAATGATTTGCTCCATCTGAGATTCTTCAGCCATGGGCCTAGAATTGATTGTAGTGCTCAGTCTAGCCTTTTCGCTACTTAACAAGCTTTCTTCTTCTTCAGATAATGATGCTTGTTATTCTTCTTCCTCCTCCTCTTCAGTGGATGAGTCATCAATAATGACTTTATAGCTAGCTGCTCTATATTTTTCAAATTCCCTTTTTAGTATGGATATTCTTGACTCCCCCAAGGCTATCTGTTTGCTTTTGAGCCAGACTTCTCTCTTACTAATGACTTTTACTAGTTTGGCAGCCATTTGAGTTTTTTGAGGTGCAAGCTCCTATTTTCTGTTTGTCCTTCTTTCAAAGTGTTGAATTATGGGGACTTCCTTTTCTTCTTCAGACTTAATGAGGACTAGTTTTCTCTTCCTTTTTACCTTTTCATGTTGAGATTCAGCTTTTTGGGAGGCCTTTCGGGCTTGTTCACCTCTTGTTCTCGGACTCTGCCTTGTTAGTTCAACGATTTGGAGGGTAAACCTTTTAATAGAAGTTCTAAAGAAGGAAGGTGTGAAAACAATTCCTTCCAAAGGCTCATAGCTCTTAGTAAGAAGTGGAAAGCTTATATGTTAGAGAAGCTTGGTCAGTAGCATCTCATATGGAACGCTTGCAGTTCTTTGTGTCTCTTTTGTCGCTTCACTCATCATGTAGTCGAAGATGAGCATTGGCAAGTTTACTTTTCTTTTTACCATCAGGCAATAAAGAAGCATGCAGTCCATGCTAATAAGAGCATCTGTGCTGCCAATATGTGGTAGGATAGAGAACTAAACCACAATATATACCTTTCTTGCCCTAGCACTTAGCATATAAGTAGTGATTTCATATGGCTTATGGAGAATAGAATCAGTTAGATACCTGGACACATCTCCTTCATTCATTCAAAGAGATTTGGCCTAGTTTGGTGAGAAGCTGTAAACGATTCCATCATTTAATACTTTCATTATTTAGGTGAGTCTTGAAGCTGTGATCTTGATAGAGCAGTCTCTGACATAGGATAGTGATGGTCTTTCCAAATAAGAATAGAAGGCATTAACTAATCGTAGGAAGATTAGTTCATTTATTTATAGAAATTCCTCCCATTTCTAGAAACTAAAGATTTCAGCAAGAATGGTGATTTCTTCATGGAGGTCTTTTCTTAGAGACTTTCCAGGTGCCATTTTTCTAGAAGCGAAGAACTTTTCATAGCGATCTTGCATGTTAGCATCATTGTACATATGAAAAGATGATTTTACAGAGGCAATTTGAGCCACACTCTTTCCTTTCACCATTAGTGAGGTGTATTGGTGTATTTGTGAGGGAGAAGTTGAAAGATTGAATCTTGAAGAGGATAAAAGTAAGGAATAAAAAGGGTTTAAAGTGTTGTACAGATAAAGGTTTGAGAAAAGATGGTTGCTCTTATAATTTAGAGAACAGATGAAATGGTTTAAGTTGTGTGTTTGGGAAGATAAAGGTAAAGGTGATGTGTGAAGCGTGGGGGTTTAAGTGACGTGACGTGACGTGACATAAAGTGAAGTGACTTGGGAGAGAGAAACACAAAAGAGTGGGAATTATCCTGCCTTTTTATCTTTCTTTCAAAAAGATAATTTTTTTGACTTTTGAGATCACTCTCTGAACTTCACTGTTTACTTTTTGATCCATCGGAGACTCACCATATACGTACCATAAGATCATCATTATATATTGTCTTTTGTAACCCCAAATATTCTTTATTTTCTGATCCTCATCACTTCTTTCTGACTAACCCATCTTTTTCCTGATGAATCCATTTTCTTTATGATCAAACCATCTTCTTTCTAATCTTGTAAACTGCACTTCTGATATTCTATCTTGACTTTTTGATTTTCTGACTAACCAATTAATCATGTAGAATGAACTTTTACTGTTCTTGCAAACTGACATATATCTTCAAGAGGATACTCTTTCTGATGACTTCTGATGGCTTTGCTAGGTCTTCAGATGGGAGTTATGAAGAAAGAATGCCAGAGATGTTTTATGTATGAAAGCTTATCCAAATGTGAAAACTATTAACGAAAAACCTTTTCAAAACAAAAAAGTACACAAGAGATCTTTAGCAACAGATATTGTGAATACATCTTGACACAAGGTCTTCAGTATGTATATCTACTAAATCAACATCTCTGTTTTAAACAAGATATAGAATAGAAAGATTCAGCAACGTGAGCTTGGATTTTGAGTACTGAAAGGATACTTGAAAAGATAAATAACACTAATGTTATTTTAGAAGATAGGAAATATGAAATACCTTAAGAGATAGTCTTCCAGTTTGTTCCTTATTCACAGCATCTGTGTGCAATAGATTGTAACATCACTTGTGCTTGTTCTTTTAGTCTTTTCTCTGGAGAAGCTAGCAGTAGCAAGCAACATTTTGGTGCAAAGGTTTCATCATAATCTATTTTCTATTGATAGGTATAACCTTGTGCAGCCATGCTTGCTCTAATTTGAGTGATGATGTCAGCTTCATCCAATTGTTCTTGAACAATGACTTGTACTGATAATGATTTTTCAACATGACATTTAGATTTTTCCTTTCTCAAACTTGGTCAGCTCATTTAGCATAGCATTCACCTAACTTTGATTACTCAAAGCTTCTTCAATACATTCAAGTTCAGTTGTGGAGATGAAAGCACAGTTTTGATGTATTTCCATGGGATCACTTGGTTCTCATACCCTTGGAAGTAACTCCATGAACTTTAATTTTAGAAGACTATCTTTAGATTAGAAACCCTCATGAAGTTTCTATACATTGACATTCTTTAGCTTCTATGTCATCTCTAGTTTGCTTATCTTCATGACCAGAAAAGATACTTTCTGGTTGTTTGAGTATTCTTAGCATACTTTCTGAAAAATTGATATTCTGGAGCTCACTTTCTGATGCTTTGGCTTTAATCTACTGGCTTTTCTGGAACTTTCTTGACATTTATTCTCTCAGAATTTTCCTCAAAATCATCGAGATTTTCAGCAAGATCTTCTTTAAGCTTTTTTTCATCATCATACTTGAGAGATTGAGTGTTTTATCCTTCAAGTTCTATGAAGACTTCTCAAATTTAGAACATGATATTTGGAATGATCATCATTTGTTTTCTCCTTGATACTTCATCCCTTGAACCTTTTTAGGTATTCCTGTAAAGAAAATAGTTTTGATTTTGGTACCTAGAATTTCATGGGTCCTTTTTGGTTAGTTTCAGAGAGAGAGATTTTTCAACTTTTCCAACGGAGTACTTTTTCAAGTGTAATTTGTCAGGAAAATATCTCTTATTTCAAGAGGAAGTGCAAGAACCAAGACATAGATATAAAAG
Source organism: Dalbergia cochinchinensis (assembly GCA_031216125.1). Lineage (NCBI taxonomy): Eukaryota > Viridiplantae > Streptophyta > Magnoliopsida > Fabales > Fabaceae > Dalbergia > Dalbergia cochinchinensis. The sequence continues at coordinate 17,273,093 of CM062375.1, read as the reverse complement.
ATGAGATTGCATAGTCTTTTTATTTCCCATTTCCTCTATATATTCTAGACCAATTTTTGGAAACTATAGATTCTGACCATTATCATAAAACAAAGGTTTTTCAAGATGTATAAAATGTTCCAGGTCAGATCTTAGAATCCATGAAGTCCTCTCAAAGATTTAGAAGTAACTTTTTGATATTCTTCACATTTCTTTTGGAGACTTCAGCTTTATAGAACTTGAAAAGATAGAAATCTCCTTATAATATCTTACTTTTAGCTTTCTAACTTCAAGCTTGATTTTCTCAATTTGCAAAGAATTTTATGAGTTCCTTGGCTGATTTAAAATATCTAAAAGAATAAGCTTGAGAGACTTCTAGCAACTCATCATATAAAATGGATAATACATGATATGAAGAATAAGATACAGATACATTCACCTCGCTTGTCTCTGTTGAAATGCCCTTAGTCATCAAACATAGAACGGCAGTATTTTCTAGCACATCATGACTTTCTGACTCATCCTTTTTATTTTTATAGGTATTCTAGGCATCCAACATACTCTTCTACTTGATGTTGGGATATTTTTATAATGCTTTGAGCTTGGAACTCCTGATAAATGATGTTCCTTTTTATTGCGGTAGGCATGTCACTATTTTTAAGATAATCTTTGTCCTTTTTTGTCTTTCCTGAGATTGATGTCTCTTTGTTTTAGTCTTTATATACTTTTGACATTTTCCACAGACATAGAGATCTCTTCCCCATTTTCAATCTCAGATTTGTGTATCAAAAAAAATCTTTCCTCTTCATTTGAGGTTTTAGCAATTTTCATTATTTTAGCATTGCATTGCATCTGATATGACAACTTTAGGGTCAAGGATTTCTTAAGACAATTTAAGATCTTGAAATATCATGCACAGTTTATTCCATATAGCCTTTCATGTCACAAGCAATATATATATGTGTCATATTCATCTTCTGCTTAGTGCATATATGAACAAAAGCTTGACTTAGTGAAACAACTGAGCTCTTTCCTTTTTTGTTATTCTTGTCCACCTTCTTTTTGAAATCCCTTTAAACATTGAGTGTGCTGAGACAGATCCTGATACCTCATAAGCAAAAGATGGATAGTTGATAGATTTATCTTTTGCAGTGGATTTGTGACATCCTACCCCTTAGATCTTTGTCCTTTTCAATTGTTGGATTGCTCAACCCTTTAGAGGTTTGGCTCTAATATCACAGGTAAAAAAGTGTACGAGAAAGGGGGTTAAATCGTGCTTGGTTGTATTTTACTTATCTGAAACATTTAAAATGAATACTGTCAAGTATGAAACTTGTAGTGTAGCAGAAACTCAATTATTAGTTTCAGAATGTAGATTTTTGAAGTATGAGATAAATAACGAAAAGTTAAATGCATTATATCAGCATATATTAAAGAATAATGCATAACAGAGAAACATAAAGGAGATTAATGAGAAAAAGATGTGACATAAATATTTTATACTGGTTTGACCAAAACTGCCTGCATACAGTACTCAACACATGTTAAAGTTCCACTAAAAATATCTTTCTCAACCCGAGAAAAAAAAACTAGATAGTCTTTATATTAGCCTTCCCAAGCTCTCATTTGTGACTAATAGAGAACTCCTGCTGCCACAAATTGAGTAGTGATTCACTAGCTTCTCCAGGCTAAACCGAGTAGTTATTCACCAGCCTTTCCAAGTTGAACTGAGTAGTCTTGTATTAGCCTTTCCAAGCTAACATCTGTGACCAGTAAACAACCCCTACTGTCATAATCCTAAGCAGTTATTCACTAGCCTCTCTAAACTGAACCAAGTAGTTATTCACCAGCCTCTCCAAGCTAAACCGAGTAGTCTTGTACAAGAATCTCCAAGCTAAACCATGACAAGTAAACCAATTGTTACTGTCTCGTTGAAAATAGTCTTTAACTAGCCTCTCCAAGCTAAACTGTGACCAGTAAGAACACCTCACTGTCACATTGCAAGTAGTTTTACATTAGCCTCCCCAATTATCTTACAGCGATCATTACCGGATTGAGAATACAAAGATTTTGTGTTTGGGTTGCCACTCAAACTAACCTACACTCAAGTTCCTTAACATATACATGAAAAAGATCTTGGGAAAGCTTGAATGACTTCTTTCTATCATTTCTTTCTAAGAAGAACATAAATCTATTTAAGAGCGTAGAAAAAAAAAATTTACAAGTAAGGAAACTAATTACATTGATGACATAAACCTTATTGGATATGAGGAGAGATTTTTGCAGAGTTTTCTCTTTATGTACGGAGTCTCTTTCTACTTTTAATTGAGCACAACATCTTTTTTTAAAATGTCTTTCTTGTGATGATTGCCTTTGATTAGATCTTCCAGGGACACGTATTGATCTTCTATTTATGTCCTGGAAAGATAGTCTGAAAGAGTAGCCTGTCTGTCTGTCAGATTAGTTTGTAGAAGCCGTTGTGGAATAGAGGTTTCTGATGTTCTTTAGAAAACTATTCTTACTTTTTGAACTATGGTTTTTAAAATTTTTCTTCTAGGACTTGGGATAGTTGTCTTCAAAGACAAACGAGATGATTAGCCGGTTATGACATCAGGATTTGACTCTTTCAAATTCAGATTCAAATTTGAAATTCAAATTTCCTTCCTTTTCCAGTAATGTTCAGCTCTCCATAGTGAAGTGAGCTTTCGGACGTGCCCTATTAGAACCTTGAAGAAACTTTGATCTTCTAATCTTCAATCCAAGCTTTATGAAAATGAAAGATTTGCAATTGTGCTGATTAAAGATAGTGTAACATCTGGTCTTCAGAGATTACTTGATAATCTTCATTGTGAATGTACTTTCGGATGTCCATCGCTACTTTCTAAAGTCTTGAAACTTGGTTTCTTGTATTGTTGATGTCTTCTTCAAAATGGTAGCTATCTTGTGCTTGAATAAGGATATAGTTTCATTTCATTTTCAGTTCATATTTTTTAACTTAAGATAAACATGTTTGCACATGCAACGTGAATTTTATCCTTGTTTGAGTAAGCTTTGCTTTTATTAAACGATAGAATCCTATTATAATCTTACAAGAAACTCAAGATAACCATTAGTCATTCTTCAAAGCATTTTCTTTAAATTGGTTTTGTTATCAATCAAAACTAATTAGCAAATCTTGATAGGGTTCTGGAGCTAACAGTCTAAAAATGTACATGGAAATTTAAATGGGGTGAGAATCCTAATGAATCTCAGTAATAGTAAAAACATGTATAGTGTCCTCATCGTATGTCTTCGGCCCACCTGGTTTATTATAGAAAAGGTGTACATGCCACAATACAGTCCATATTTAGAGTTTTCGCAAACATTATTATCAAGTGGACATTTTATTTTAATATGGTCTAGATCATAAATGTAGCAACCTAGATATGTATATGAATGATAATGATGTCGCATTGAAATATACTTTTCATAAGGGAATGCATGCATGGAAAGAGTAAATATATCACTTAGGCCATATGCATGCATGAAAGAATGAATCATAATCTCATAAGTACATGCATGCATGAAAAGAAACAAACATAATCTTGTGCACATACATGCATGCGTGAAAGAAGTGAACATATATAGTAAGCAGACACAAGAATTTCAACTTTCTTTGAACATAGATCATCTTCAGTTATTCTTTAACCTCTCCGGGACCCTTAGGCTATGAGCTCATACCTAAGATATATAATGCAATCAGCCGTTACTGAACCTCAAGCAATACCAAAACTCGACTAGTCATAAATAATATTCATCATTATGATATGTAAATGTGATTAATCATCACTGAACTTTGATCGGTACTGAACCTAGTGTAAGGGGTTTTTGATACATAGGCATATAAACATTCATACTTTTGTTCTCCATGTTTCATGTCATGGTGTAACACTTAGTACATCCGGTAGTCCTTACTTACTCCACTTTCCTTACTTCGCAAGTGGGCCCACATATGTACTAAGTGGTACACCGTAACAATGTCCTAAGCACATGATGTCTTTTATCCATGTCTTAATGCATAATTGACTCAACACATCCCATTAATAAGGCTTATTCAAGAATAATCACAAGCAATGCTTAGAATAATTGCATAAGTAACAAGTTCAGTCAACAATATCCAGTATAACAATCAATATCATATATATTACTAATGCAACTCAGTCAAGTATGTCACAATAGTTATTCATAATCCAATCAAGTATAATAGTCAACTTCAGTAAACAATCATCTTGTATCTAATAGATATTCAAGAGTCATCAGTGCATTTAAAATTCACAATTAAAAATCTCATCTGCTAAATCGGTTTGAGTTTGATAATAAGAGTATTTTGAAAGACGCATTTTTCCTCTTCCCAAGATATGTGATTACTACAGCCCACTTTCCTTCATGTTACAAGTTCCAAAAATTTATTTTTAAGGACCTTATAACTTCTAAGTTTTACAAAGTATCCCCAAACTTTATAAAATTTACAAAACAACCCCTAACTCAATTTTTCACACAAAAACATATTCTCCACTCTAATTCTACTAAAATTACAGTCCTGCACTTAAATTTCAAAATTTGCATAAAAACCCCAAATTTTTAAGAAATTACATTTTAACCCCTAAACTTTAGTAAAAATGCAAAACAACCCCAAAACTCATTTTTTCCTTCCAAATGCATGCATTATGTTCCAGGGTCTATTTTAACAGTATTATGCACTAAAAATTCAATTTTTACATAAAGCCCCTAAACTTTGTAAAATTATATTTTGACCCCAAAATCTCCACATAGTCACAAAAATACCCAAATCACATGTACCCACTCCATTTTTCATGTAGATTCCAAATATGTGATTAGTTTTTCAAACAAAATTTTCCTTCTATGAGAACTTGCTAAGGCTGAACCCAAATAACCTAAAAATCAAGTCTTTGCAAAAATTTTGAAACATGCATGAATGTGCTCCTTTTTATGTGTAGGTTCTAAATATCAAGATGGTTTTTGAAGCAAAGTTTATCAACATAATAAACCCTCTAAATCAGTGACCAAACTCCAAAATATTAAAGCTTACTCAAAAATTTCATAAAATACATAAAAGTGACTCTTTTTAAGTGTAGGACAAAGATATGGTGTTGGGTTTTAAAATAGAAATCTTTACCTATGAAAAATGAAGTTGGCCGAAGCTTGAAAGGAAGGGAATGATAAGTTCTTCAAAAACTTTCAAAAGAAAGGAAGTGTTTTGACCAAAATAACTAACTTTCAAGCATGAACATCCATCAAAACTCAAACCTTTTTAGCAAAAATAAGAGAAAAAAAATAAGAAAACATGTTTGAACACAAACCTTTACCCAAAAGAGTCTTTGTTGAAGAGTAAGGTAGCTACAAGCTCCTTGAAACTTAAGATCACAAGAAAGGAAGCCTCTTTTCTTCACAATAACAATTTGGCCACATCAAAAACAGGTAAGAGGAGTCCTTTTTCTTGCAAAAATAATGGTGGATTGGGTTTGTTGGGTGAAAGAGCTATGGAAAAGTGTCTGTTTGTTAGATTTGGTGAAGAAATGAAGAAGTTATGAGGTTGGAGGTGATGGAGGTAGATGGTGGAGTTGAGGGGAAATAAGAGTGGAGATGTTTTTAAAAAACAAAAATGAATAGGGATCAGATTAGGGGAGAGGGTGGCGGCCTTTTCATGCTAAAAGGGAGTGGTTGGGTTAGGTTAAGGGCATTTTAGGGTTTAGATAAAAAGGTGGGGGTAGATTAGGTAGAAAATGTACTAATTAGGGGTATTTTAGTAAAAGCAATGGTCAAACTAGGATTAATTTGAATTAATCATTATTAAAGGTATATTTAGTCATAATAAAATGGTATTTGTCCTTGATAGTGTCATAAAGTGTAGCTACTACAAGACAAGAGTAGTAGGTGATGATATCACCATGTCTCTTCTTTGCCTTTAAGAGTGGAATTAAGTTTCCTTAATCATTCTTGAGCCTCAATTAACTCAAAATAATTATTTTTAGTCAAGATTAATTAATAAAAATTAATTATCTTTAATTACTTTAATTAAACTTAATTAGTACTAAATAGGGGTAAAATGATAATTTTAAATAGAAACTATACCAAACTCACCCAAAGATCATATATCCCCTCAAATCATCATACCTAACTCCTAGGTAATGACTAGATCTGATCATTACTTAATCCTGTGTTAAATTACCTTAGAGGTATTTTGACAATTTTCGCACTGATTACCATCTAAAACACATATAGTCCCCTTCAAATATTGTACTAACCCTTTGAGGATGGCTGGGATCGGTCATCCTCGATTCTCATGCAAAAATGACATCAGGGGCATTTTTGTCATTTTACACAGAAGGAAAAATCGGAGCATTACACTCTTCACTTTTTTTCTCTCCCAAACTTCACTCAAAGAAATCATTAGAATTGTAAAAGTCTTCTAGCTAAAACTAAGGCTTTTATGAAAACTTCTTTCGACCTAGCTTTTGTTTTCTGAAAATTTTCAAAGAAATATGCTAGGGTTTGACCTTGTAATCATAGTTTAGAGCTTGAATATTGATAAACATGCATGATTTGGTTAGTACATATTGTTAGGATGATTCTTTCAGCAACTTACATCTTGGTTTGGTATGGTAAAAACTCAGATTTTGAGTCTAGCAGTAAATTTGTGTAATTTTTAAAAATTTAAAAATTCAAAAACTAAAGAGATCAGGGTTACTATATGAACAGCCGATTCTAAAGTTCTGAATTTGTCTAATTTTGTTCCTATATCAAATTATCGAATTTTTACTTGAAATTTTTACAGGTTGTTATAGACAGTTTGAGGTACAACCTAAATTTTTACAGAAATTATTGAGTTTATCTACTATAGTAATAAAATTGGGAATTCTGACTATTGGTTGAAATTAGATGGTTACTGACCACTGAATTTGTACAATTTTGTTAATATAGCTAAAAACTTTATTTTGCTCTGAAATTTTTACAGTATCTCATAGATATATTGAATTATCTCTGAAAGTTATTTCACCATGTATTTATGATGTTTAGTAATTTAACCATAATTTTCTTTAAGGTTGAAATAGAATGCTGGTATGTGGAATTTATGAGTATATGTTAGTGACTTGATGTCTTGTTTACGGTGTGAGTTTATTGATGACATTATGTATATGTAATTGTGAAGTGCCTATGACAATTGTTGCTATATGAAATGAAGATTAAGATTATTAATTGTGATTATGGGTAATATGTAGGTTGAAAAGTGCACGAGAAGGGTGGATTGAATTGTGCTTTGGCTTTTCTTTTCTTTTCATTTCTGAAAAACTTAAACAAAAACTATCAAGTGTGAACTTAAAGTACAGTAGAAATAATGTCGGTATATGTTAGAAATTAACTTTCTGAACTAAAATAGAAATATGAAAAATAAGTTAAAAAAGGTTTTTTTAGAACAACAAATATAATAGGTGCAGAAGAAAATATAAAAGAGATTTAAGGAAAGAGAAGATACTGCACAAGAGTTTTTATACTGGTTTGACTATCCTGCCTATATCCTATTCTTAATAACCGTTCAGTTCCACTAAACAATCCTTTCTCAACCCCAAGAAAGTTAGATAGGCTTTCTATAGCCTTCTCAAGCTATCTCCATGTGATTAATAGCTCACTCTACTGTCATTTCCACATAGTATTTGACTAGTCTCTTCACCTTAATTTAACGTGACCAGTAGCTCACTTTACTTTTTGCAGAAGCCATTGTCTAATAGAGGTTTCTAAGTTCACCTTCACAAACTACATTTTGCTTTTTGAATGAGGTTTCTAAACTTTTTCTTCTAGAAGCTGGGCCAGTTGACCAAGTTGAAAAGATATGTCATCATCAGTCCCTCAGTGAGTTTGACATTAAAATTTGAATTTCAAAGTTTCTCTCCCATTTCTCTAAAGTGCACCGTTTACAGTAAACATGCTTTGTGAAGTGATTTTCAGTTTTTGGACAATCTTTAGATCCTCTGTTCTTCAATCAGAGCTTATTGTAAAGGAAATAATCATGATCATGATGATTGATGATGGTAACCATACTTTTCTTCAGAGTTGGATTGAAATCTTTACTTGAATCTTGCCTTTTGAAGTCATGGCATGTTTTTTGATGATTTGAACTTTAGTTTATTGTTTTGAGAATTTTTCTTTCATGCGTTGAGCATAGAAACGTTCATTTGAAGATTTATTTTTTCACTTTCTTTGAATTCTAAATGTCTTTAAATGAGATTAATCATATTTGCACATGTCATTATGAAAATAATCTCGTCTTAGGAACATGTATACTAATGTGAATAGTCTTGTTTGGTGCTTCAAGAAACTCAAGAAAAAGATCAGCCCTTCTTCAAAATATTTTCACGAATTTGGTTTTATTATCACTCAAAACATTATGCATTGATGCTTTCTGAAGGGTTCTAGAGCTAACAATTTCCCCCTTTTTGATGATAACAAACCAATTTTGAGAAAATCTTTTGGATATATTTTGAAAGAAATATATGAACAGATGTTAGATCAAGAGAATTTTATATTCTTTCAAAATACATTTGATAGAGTTTTAGAAGGTCTCATTCTTAAGGTATGATGTAGATGTGATCAAGATATTTAGCAACCTTAAGTGACTAGAATTAGAACTATTTTATTTCAAAGAAGGTTTTTGAAGTATATCAGAGCACTTTATGAGAAATATCAAAGAAATTTTTTTAAAAAGTTGGAGCATTTAAGCTTTTTGAACAAATAACCTAATTTTAAGTCATTTGACTTTCTGAACTTAGGGGTATTTGAATAAAGAAGATAATACTAGTGATATTCATTCTTGATATTGAATCCATGCGTGGCACAACTTTATCCACAACATTTTTTTTTCAATATACACCATATAAGCTTTGCACACAAGGGAAGTTTCTGAAGAATGTGTATCAGAGCATGTATGTGTCAAAGCATTTTTGTAACATCATGTTTGTGTCTGTGAGAACATCATGCAGTATTTTGACATAACACTTGAACATGTATATTGGAGCATGATATGCATATGAGAAAACTTCAAGTTCATGTGATAGAGCATACATATCAGAGCATTAAAGATAGTGTGTGTGTGTGTGTATTAGAGCTATAATTGATACGCATCAGAACTAATCATTAAATATATTAGAGCATATGATGGATGTAGATTAGTATCAGAGCATACACTCAAAACTTATAAGATATACATCAAGATATATGATAAGGTATTCAAGCAAGATATATCAAACCTTAAGATCCTGAAAAAGATTAGCTGATCATATTTGTGCTACAGTAAAAGATTAGGGTGCTAAAGCAGTAATAATGAAAACAAGTTTAGAGAAAAACATAAAAAATGAATGATGAATGCTATAGATATGATCATGAAGTCTCCTCCTCGGCTTGACCCCCCTGAATTTCTCAGTACAAAAGATTTTTTTCATATCTTCTCTTCTTCTTCCCCTTTTATCAAAAACAAAAAGAGGATGTGCTGGAAACCAGGTTACACCATTATCAACCCCTCCACCTAACCTTTCGAAGAACTTCCAGTAGGAGCTGTTCATGTCTTCTTAACTAAGCTTCTACTCTGTCCAACCGAGTAGCCATGTCATGCTGATTATGTAGTAGGAGCTGGATCTTTGAGAAGTTTGGTTGAGGTTCAGGTTGAGGTTGGCCTGAGATAGGAGTGGGGATAAGAACCTCTTCAATAGGAACAGAAATAGAGGGAATAGCATGAGGTGAGCCAATCTCAGGATCTCCTTTAAGCTGTTCATGCTTTAAGGACTCTACCTCAGAGTCTAAAGACATGGGTAGAATAGAGAATTCTTCATTCTTCATTTCGTTGTCTTGCTTCTACTTGCTTTATTTTTTTTGACCTGGGGACGGTCTTTGTAGATTCAGACTTGTATGATTTTAATTCTCCCTCAAATTATTTAGTGTGCTTTGAGCTGCTTTAAATGATGATTACTTATCTTTTTCCTTTCTATTCACTACTTCTTCAGCAGCCTTTTTTGTATTTGCATCCTTGATCATACCAACTTTGTCTCCTGACACTGGTTGTGGGTGCACCTATCTTTCTTCTCAAGCTCTTGAAAGAATTTAAGGTATACTCAATACCTTCCATATATTTGAACTACTCCTTAGCCAAAGGGCAGTTCAAATGTTGAAAGATTATGGTCAGAAATACCTTATAGGGAACAATAGCAGTTCTCCTTTTTTCTTTGCAAATGGCACTGATCATGTAGTCTAAAATCAATTGGGGTAGATTTACCCTCCTCTTTCCTAGCAAGTAGTAGAGTAGCATGTAGTCCATTCCAATAAGCAAGTTAGTACTTCCCAACCATAGGCGAAGAGAGAATTGGATTACCATAAAAACTTGCCTTGCCTTAGAACTCAACAGAGCAATTATGGTTTCACTCGGTTCATATCTAGGAGAGTTAGTAAGACACTTAGAGACCTTCTCAGTAGAGATTCCAAGAGATTTGAACCAATTTGCTTAAGTTGAGCATCTGACTCAATTGTTGTAAAACATTATAAATTTGGTGGGAATCATCCTTACCAACATTTCCTATACCTGTAACCTTAGGTTTACCTCTATCAGCAAACTTTACTGATCCATAGTTCTTGGGCTTTAGGTTTGTAAACCACTTCTTGGATCCGGTCATGTGTTTGGAGAAGCCACTGTCTATGTACCATTTGTTGTCTTTGTGAACGTGCAATCTCAGACACATCTACAACAAAATAGTTTTTAACTTAGATACCCAAACTTTCTTGGGTCTTCTTGGGTTAGTTTTCCTTGGGATGGGTTTTCTAATTTGTTTTTATAGATTTCTTTCTTATAAAACATTTGTCAGGTAAATGTCCCTTCTTGTAGTAGAAAGTACAAGAAACTTTGTTCTTTACTTTTATTGATGAGATTACTATTCTTTCTTATTCACCTCATTCTTATATCCCAACCTAGCTTTTTCAAAGTATGGCCTTTGACCACCAAACATCATTATTTGAGAAGTTTTGAAGTCCTCTTAAGTTCAGAAATTACTTTCTGAGCCTTTTGATCTTTTTCAGTGACTTTAACTTCCAAGGCTTTAAGTTTAACATCCAAACTTGTTTTCTCTTTTTATCTTTTCCTTCTCAAGCCTTAGATTCTCAATATCTATCTTGGCCATTTCAAGTTCTAGAACCATTTTCTGATGGTTTTTTTGAGATTGAGATAGTAAGAGGATAGGATTTGAGAGTTTTCAAGCAATTCATCATATAAATCAAGTAATTCATCATAAGGGAGGTCAGGTTTAGTAGATGTCTTTACCTTAGGTTCTCCATCTGAAGTATAGCTAGCCATGAAACATAAGTTTGCTATATTTTCATCTCATCCTGGCTTTCTAAATCTTCCTTTTCTTTAAGTATGTATTCTTTCCATAATGATAGCAAGTTATGCTATCTAGCTTTCCTTTGCCCTTTTAGTCCTTTTCGAAGTTGATGTCTTTTCTTTTCTTTGTTCTACTTTTCCAAGCTTTAGACATCTTTTTCACGACCATGTAGATCTCATCTCCATCAACTTCTTCAGATTCTTTACCAGACTCTTTTTGTTCATTTGATGTTTTAGCAACTTTCATTACTTTTCCCTTAGTCTGCCTCTTGTGTGAGGACATCAAGGCCATGGATTTGCTTTTCTTCATAGTTTCACCATGAACCTTAGAGAGCTTAACCTCATGGGTTTTGAATGACCTAATGAGTACACTCAAGCTAAGGGTTTGAAGACCCTGGCTTCTATAACATCTGTGACCTTGGAAAGCCATTTTGTAGGAAGACTTGTCAAGATCTTCCAAACATCTCAGAGTTTAAGTACTTCTTACCCAAACCTTTGAGTTGGTTTACTATGTGCATGAACCTGGTGGTCATGTCATCAATACTCTTTTTTTTAGTCATTTTAAACATTTCGTATTGATGGACCAACATACTAATCTTTGTCTCATTAACTTGATCAGTACTTTCATGTAGCATATGAAGTCTGTCCCAGGTTTTTTTAGCCATGTCACAAGCAATGATCTTATTATATTCATTTTTGCTTAGTGCATATGTAAGTAGGTATTTGGCCTTTGAGTTTAGCTGAACTCTTGCCTTATGTTGCTCTGTCCATTTACTTCTAGGGACTTCTCTAGAGGTAGAAGATGCATCTTCAGTTCCAAGAACTTCTTCTGTTAGAACATAATCTCCTTCTTGGATAATTTCCTACAAGTCAAAACTTGTGTATTTGATGAACAACTCTATTCTATCTTTCCAATATGCATAGTCTCCATTGCCAAAGAATGATGGTATGTTTATGGAGTGTCCTTTTGCAATGTGGATATTTTGTGCCATATTTCATCAGGATCTTAACCTCTACAGTCGTTAGATTGCTCAATCCTTTAGAGGCCTGAGCTCTGATGCCAAAGAATGATGGTATGTTTATGGAGTGTCCTTCTGCAATGTGGATATTTTTGCCATATTTCATCAGGATCTTTAACCTCTACAGTCATTAAATTGCTCAGTCCCTTATTTCTAAAGTGGTTGAAAAGTGTGTGAGACGAGGGGAGGAGGTTGAATCATGCTTTGGCTTTTCTTTTCTTTTCGTTTCTGAAAAAACTTAAACAAAAACTATCAAGTGTAAACTTCAAGTGTAGTAGAAATAGTGTCAGTATATGTTAGAAAGTAACTTTCTAAACTAAAACAGAAATATGAAAAATGAGTTAAAAAAGGTTTTTCAGAATGACAAATATAATAGGTGCAGAACAGAATATAAAAAAGATTCAAGGAAGGAGAAAATACTGCACAAAAGCTTTTATACTCGTTCAACCAACCTGTCTACATGCAGTTCTCAGTAACCATTAAGTTCTATTAATCAATCCTTTCACAACCCCGAGAAAGTTAGTCTTTCTATAGCCTCCTCAAGCTATCTCCATGTGACCAATAGCTCACTCTACTGCCATTTTCAAGTAGTCTTTGATTAGCCTCTTCACCCTAACTTAACATGACCAGTAGCTCACTCGATTATCACCTTCAAGTAGCCTTTGACTAGTTTCTTCAAGCAATCTCAGAATGATCACTACCAGATCAGGTTACAAAGAATGTGTTTGGGTTGGATCACTCAAACTATCAAATACTCAAGTTTTTTCAGAATAAAACAATATCAGAGCTAAAAACTTGTTAAATGACTTCTTTCTAACTATTCTTCCTAGGAAAAAGATGTTATCCAAAGAGAACTCAGAAAGAAAATGTTTACAAATGAAAGAAACTGATTGCAAGCTGTAATAATTTATAGAAGATAGAGGAAGATTTTTTTAATGTTTCAGTACACAATGATGATGAGAAGTCTTGAGTTGTAAGCACGCCATCTCCTTTTATACTCGATCTTCATTTATGATCGTTGCCCTTGATTTGTTTTCCTAATGACACGTGTTGATATTCTTTTTCTGTCTTGGAAATGAAGTCTAGAACAGTAACTCTGTGTGTCAGAGTTACTTTTTACAGTTGCAGAAGCCATTGTCTAATAGAGTTTTTACAGTCTACCTTCAAAAACAAATTTTTGCTTTCTGAACAAGGTTTCTGAACTTTTTCTTCTAGAAGCTAGCATAGTTGACTGAGTTGAAAAGAGATGTCATTATCAGTCTCTGATTGAGTTTGATTTTAATATTTGAATTTCAAATTTTTCGTCCCATTTTTGTAAAATGCACCATTTATAGTAAATGTGCTTTCTAAAGTGCTGTTTTAGTTTCTGGACAATCCTTAGATATTTCATTCTACAATTAGAGCTTGTTGTAAAGGAAATAATCACAATCATGATGATTGAAGATGGCAACCACACTTTTCTTCAGAGTTGGATCGAAACCTTCGCTTGAATCTCTCTTCCTAAAGTCGTGGCATGCTTTATGAAGATCTGAATCTTGGTTTCTTGTTCTTGAGAATTTCCTTTCATGCATTGAGCATATAAACGTTTATTTCAAGATTTATTTTTCACTTTCTTTGAATTCTAAATCTTTTTAAATGAGATTAATCATGTTTGCACATGCCATTGTGAAAATAACCTCATTTTAGGAACATGTGTGCTAATGTGAATAGTCCTGTTTCATGCTTCAAGAAACTCAAGAAAAAGATTAGTTATTTTTCAAAATATTTTCACGAAATTGATTTTATTATCACTCAAAACATTAAGCACTGATGCTTTTTGAAGGGTTCTAGAGCTAACATAGTATGTCAATGACTACATGCATGTACATTATGTAATTTAATCGTTGATGCTTGTACATGTGACATGGAGCATGAAATATGAATTGTTAAAGTATTACAGAATGAATAAGAGATCCCTGTCGACACTAGGTCAGGGAAAGCAAACTTGACTAGAAATAGTACTATGTGGGAGTCGGAAAAAGTAAATTCGATAATCATGTATATGGATGAGCTCAATCCTAATCATCAATCTATTACCCTGGAATGGACAAGGCCACTTATGTCAAGGACACATAAAGATCAGATCTCATTCGATGTGTAAAGGGCACATGAAGATAAGAAAGATATATATGAGATCTCATTCAACATATCAAGGGCATGTGAAGATGAGAAAGATATATATTAGATTCCCTTTGATATATCAAGGACACGTGAAGTTGAGAAAGCTACCAAAGTAAAGATAGTCATTGATATGTATACTCATTATATTGAATTATTTGCCTATGGTGATTTACTACAAGCTTAAGCATTATGATATATGTGAATTAAGTGATTGAATGCTAAAAGAAATTCACTTTGGAAGGATGATTTTGAACTTTAAAATGAATATTTGTTATGTACTTAATGATCACATTTGTTTTGATAAACCGAAGTTGTTGGGACTATAACAATGACATTGATTATTGTGTATTTGGAGATACCCTACTAAGGATTTCATAATTTGTACCCTTTATGTTTGTGTGTTCCCATGTTGTTTCTAAATGGCTCATGAGAATAATGAAGCTACTCATGCTAGAAGTGCCTAATTTAGAATAGCTCGATGGCTGAAGACACTTTCATTTTTTTTTTTTTTTTTTGCTTTAGATGAATATTTAAGAAGACAAGTATATATTAAGGCTCATATAAGAGCTTTTTCATGTATTCAAACGTGTATTTCTTTGACTGCTCTGCTTTCCTCTTACATACATACATACATATATATATAAGTAGAACTGTGACATAGTTACCGCATGACTTGATTGAATATACTATAGATATTTAAGCAAGATCTGTTAATTTATAAGTAACAACTCCCAAGTCAAATATCATGGCTTAAGAATGATGTTGTACTCGGGAGGATGCTAAAATTAATATATGGTCAATTATCCTCAAGTTTAACAAAATTTTAAAGGGGTTCTTATATAGCTAATGTTATCCTAAATCCTACACGAAGTATTGATTATAAGGGTGAAAATTTTTAATATATTAGATATATTAAGAATTTAAAAAAAATTTCATTTTTAGTTTAGGGTTCATCTAACTAGTGCCCTTAGAAAAAAAATTTAGTTTATTCTAATTAATTAGGCAAACTTTTGTGTATCAACTCTTTTTTTTCCACATCTCTTTGCAAAGAGTGTGTTGAAAACCACATTTAATTTCTATGTTCGGTATATAAATCAATACATTTAGAATTGTGTGTACATGTATAGGATGGGCCCAATAGTCTAATTAGTAGAATTAATTAGATTTAGTTAGTAAAAAATAGTATAAATAAGTATGTGAGGAATTGTTATCGATAACCAATATGTGAAATGAAATTTAATTTTCTCCTCTGATATTCTCTCCTCCCTCTCTGCTCATTTCTTGTCTCTCTCAAATTCTCCTATCCAAATTCTTTAGTGTTTTATTGTGCCATAATATATAATTCACTTTTAGTTCTTCTATTAATTAGCAAAACTTTAGTTTATCAACTCTCTTTTTCCGCATCGTGTGCTGTTTCTCTCATATTGTCGAGGGATCTTAAATTTCAAGCCAGCACCTCCTTGCTCACAGCCATCAAATCTCTTCTGGATCAGAATCGGCAGGTTCAGTTGAGGCATGTTTGTTTTCATGGAAGAGTAATACTTCGTATTCAAAAAAATAAATACAGAAATTTTGATGAAAATTATGATAATTATTGGATAAAATAAAGTAGTATAATCTACTAATTCATCTAAAAGCTTGTAATTATATCACATTATTTTGGATATAAAATCCTAAATAAATTCATGGTTATATAGCATTTCACTTTCATGGAAGTGAATTAAGCCATGACACATATCTTCTCCTTCTGTTTTCCCATCCCACAATACTATAACCCAATGAATTTTGGATGGTACCTTCGATATTTTCCCTGTTACGGAAAGCGACGGCATTATAATGAATGCGATAATGAGTAATGAGTAATGAATAAGAACAAAAAGCAAATGTCATATATTTTAAGTACCCTATGGTCGATCACATGAACTTTAGTGCTTTACTATAGTTTTCCTTTGCGAATATTTTAATCACTTAAGAAGTTAAACTATGATAAGCTGTAATCGTATAGGCTAGCTATTTTTATAAATAGAAAAGAAACCCTAAACTCTCTTAAAATAGCAATGATCTTTTAAAAATCTACAATAAAGACTTGAAAGGCATCACACGAAAACAAATCAATTAGCCCCGAAAGTAAAAAGAAGTAGAGAACGGGGTACTCGAATTTTCTCAATAAAGCAGTTTTTCTTTTTTTGGCAAGTTCTCACTAAAGCAGTTCAATAAAATACCTCTAACTTAATTATATTGATCAACTTCTGAAATGGGGTGGTTGGAATTTGTATTTACTGATTATAGAATTGAGTCCAGAAAAAGAGTCTTACAAAGAATTATGCAATTGAAATTTGCTGTTCAGTTGATTTTTACCCCAAAAATAATCACAACAACCAGAAAGATAGAAAAATGTTGACGCCCTAACAAAAAGAAAGAGAATTAGCGTTGCTTTAGGTTGACATAAAGTGATGCAATCATGCTTTCGATTCCCAATGTGGGACCTGAATGTGACTGGAAATTTGTTGCATTGTGATATAGACCAGTATAGGCCCCTACAAGCAAAAGCCTTTGTTAGGATCTGATATTAAAGTGGGTTTACTTTGTGTCTTTCGAAATGATCTTGTATGATTTGTGCAAGTATTTGGTTGAAAAAACATACAAGGAAGTTAGCTATGCAAATAATAACTATTTTTTCCCCTTTTATCCCAGATTTTGAAATCAATATGCTCATTTTTTTTTACATTTCTTTTACATTTTCAAATTTTATTTAAAATTACATTACCCTTCACAATATTTATGTTCAGTATGTTTTAAACATCTTTGTCCACCACATTTTATTTTATCAGTTCTATAAAATGGAAGAAAATATGGGTGTAGGTTTACATCTCTTCGAATTAGGATTAGATGGTAACATCTAAATTTGCAAGTGTGCATTACTTATTGTGGAGTTAGTAGTGGTGATTAATGATAAAAGTTTAGATGGAGTGACTCAAGTAAGAGGAACGGTTTACTGTGAGAATCAGAGGAGTTAATCTTAATTATTGGATTTTATACGAATAATTAAGATTAAAACACAAACTTATGTGAAAGTTTCATATGAATATATAAGCAGTAATTACCATTAATTAACTTTTTAATTTTGACCATCAATATATGATTATACGATCCAGAATTGCTCCTCTTATTCTCATAATAAATCACTCATTATATGGTCCAGAATTACTCATCTTACTCTTATAATAAATCACTTATCTCATATAATGTATCCCAATTTTAGAAATGTGAGGAGATGTGAGTCAAAATAATATTTTTAGTATAAATAAAAATTAAAATGGGTAATGGAAATATGAGAACTGTCTAGGGATGGCAAAAATATTCATAAAGATGGATACCCATGGGAATTATCTGCGATGGGAACGAGTATGGAGACTAGTTTGGTCCCTGCAAGGACGGGGATAGTGTCCCCCCATTTATTAAATAGGGCGGGGCAAGATAACCCATGGAGACCTATCAAATCCCCATAAATATAAGTTTATATAAATGTTTTTAATATGTATACATCCATACCCCAAAATAACTCAACTCTTATATTCCTATATATTTTTAAATAGATTTACATAATGTATTTTATTTTTAATTTTGATTGTGCTAGATATATAATGTTATAATGTTCAATAGATTGTCAATATTTGTGAGTGTTTTATTCTTGTTCAAGAGTATTTTTTAAATTTTTTTCTCCTTTTTATATTTTAATTTTGGAATTCCTTGGAATAGACCCGTGGATGTTTGCAGGGATTTGAATCTCCATAGGAAGTAGGGAATAGGGACTCGCAATGGAAATGGGGATGGAGGGAGGCAAAATTCTTAATAGAGACAGGGAACGGGGGATATATCCCCAGCATCCACGAAACCAATTGTTATCCCTAAAATTGTCAAAGAAAAACTGAAAAAGAAATATCTCATCAAATACTTCATGGTTTTGCTCATATGTATATCATTGAAAATATAATGGACGGTTAGTATTGAATCAGAAATGTGGGAAAGTCACTTTTAGCAACTTGTGTTTACCTAGGTAACTAACTAATCATAACGGTCACAATACCTTATAACTTTCTAATAACTACCATTCTATCATCTATTACTCTCCCTTGAGATAAAAAGGAGATATTCTAAATTCGCATACTGACCAATAAACTGCTGAAACGTTGGGTTAGGCAAGGCCTTGTTCAGGATATCCGCCTTTTGGTTGCGAGGAAACATGAACATTTCGCTGGACCTTCTCTCGTTTTTCTTTTTTTAACCGAAGATAGATATTTATTCAGTAATTCACTCGAAACAGTGAAGAATTTGGGAGAGATAGGAGGATATATAGAAGAATTAGAGAATTCTAGAGAATGACTCAGAGGAGAAGTGAGATTCACTTCATAATTCTCACATACCAATTACAATAGCTAATAGTCCTATTTATAATATTCCTCTTAAATCTAACTATAACAATTGGACTATGTGAATCCAATTATACATATTACACCATTAATTACAAAATGCGTGGTCTAAAAGTGGACAACAATTATACAAGTCGGGGATTCTCAACTCTTTCATAAAAGTAGTGGAAGAAAATATTTAAAAAACTAAGAGAAAGAAGATAAGTAAACTCGATGTCTTAAGAACACTTCAAATAGGAATGATGCATTGTTGAACACTTGCTGGCAAGAGACTTTCAAACACTTTCGAATTCCTTGCTGTCTAGATCCGCCATATGAGAAATGCAATCAATGACTTTTGATTAGCCGAACCTATACTAAGCCAAGAACTAAGAAATTAAGGGTGTGTTCGATAACTGTTTTGCAAAATAATTTGAGTTTAAAAAATAAAAAATTAAAAGATGTTGTTTGGCAACTTTTTGAAAAAGTTAGTTTTAAAAATTAAAAAACAGAACTTGAGTTTTAAAAAATGAAAATCAAAAACAGATTTAAGATGTTTTTCAGTTTTCTTGTTTTAACATGGATGACAAACGCGATGGCATAATTGTAAATAAGTTGACTGTGTGTTTTTGGCCACTCTTCGATTCCTGTTGCTCCGTTTCTATATTTTATTAGAAACACACCCAGAGAAATACATTTACAACCCATCTTCCCTTCATGCCTTCAACCACACAACTCATCCCTTCATTCACACCTTCTGTAATAGCTCAAGTTGCTTATGGATTGACGACTGTCCTCACAAACCAACACGGGATTTTTTTAGTATGCTTTGTCCTTACTCATACTTTCTAGGAAAATTTTCCAGGAGGTCACCCATCCCAAAATTTCTCCAAGTCAAGCATGCTTAACCATGAAGTTCTTTAGTGATGGACTGCCAAAAGGAAGATGCATCTTGTTAGTATAGGTAGTACAAATTAATTCATATAAGTCATCCTCAACTGTATAGTCTTATGCTTATACGCTCTTAGGATGCCTTTTATTCTAATATGTAATCAGTTCATTCATGTACCCCTCCACTTAGAAACCTGCTAGGAGCCACTCATTGTCCTTGCCTTCCTACACCAATGATCACTCCATGTCCTTGTCATCAGGCGTTACATGCCCACCAGCTTCTACTTAGTTCATCCCTGAATCACACAGTATTGGGAAAGGTGCTGCCTCGATGCCATTTGTTACAGCTCAAGCTACTTTATGGATTGACAACTGTCCCCACAAACTAACACGGGGTCTTTTCAACATGCTTTGTCTTCACTTACATGCTTCCTGGCAAAGCTTTCCAGGAGGTCACTCATCCCAAAATTACTCCAAGTCAAGCACGCTTAACCATGTAATTTTTTAGTGATGGGCTACCAAAAGAAGATGCATCTTGTTGGTATAAGTAGTACAAATCAATTCATATAAGTCATCCTCAACTATATAGTCTCATACCTATATAGTCTTAGTATCCTTCTTATTCTAGTGTATAGTTGATTCATTCATGTACCCCTCCGTTTGGAAGCATGCCAGGAGCCGCTCATTCTCTGTGCCTTCTTGCACCGGCGATCACTCCTCATAAGCCTATCGGGACCACCAAAGCCCTAGAATTGGGATCCAAAGATGCCCTAGAGTGAGAAAATATAGGATTAAAGTTATAAATAGTATCAAAGCAGCATATCTCCTAGTATAGTATAGTTCAAGGATGAACTAAGTGGAAGCTGGTGGGAATGTAATGCCCGATGACGAGGGTGGGGAGTGATCGCTAGTGTAAGAAGGCACGAACAATGAGCGGCTCTTGGCAACCTTCAAAGCGGAGGGGTACATGAATGAATCGATTACACACTAGAATGAGAGGGATCATAAGACTGTATAAGTATGAGACTATACAATTAAGGATTGCTTACATAAATTGATTTATACTACTTATACCAACAAGATGCATCTTCGTTTTGGTAGGCCATCACTAAAGAAGTCCATGGTTAAGCATGCTTGACTTGGAGTAATTTTGAGATGGGTAATCTCCTGAGAAGCTTTCCTAGGAAGTATATGAGTAAGGACAAAGCATGCTGAAAAGACCCTGTGTTAGTTTGTGAAGACAATCATCAATCTATAAAGTAGCTTGGGTTGTTACACCTTCAACCAGAGAAACACACCTAAAGTTGCTCCCCCATTCGCCGACGGACCCACGCTGCTCCCGTGACTTGCTCCTCCATTCGTAGGTGGAGGCCAGCTACTCCCGCGACCCAACCCCCAAATTTGCCAATGCACACAACCTGCTCCCCTAGATTCACCAGTCCATGCTACCTAGATCCGTCGGCCCACGCAACCCAGATCCACCTCCGCCTCCGCCTCCGCATGCAGTAAGTCCTTCCCTCTCTTTTTCTCTTTCTCTGCTTCTCTTTTTATGGTTGTTGCTGTGTACTGCTACTTCTCTTTGTTTCGATATTCTATAAACATTGAACCATTTTGCGGTATTGGCTCTAGGACCAAAGAAATAAGCTTAAGATATTGTAGTTGCTTCAGGCTTATCAATTTTTGATGAGGTGTTTTATGTTTATGGGACTTGACTATTTTAAATAGCTTATAATCCTTATACGTATGTAATCTTTTAGATTTTAAATGCATAAAGCAATTACTGGCTAGGTGGTTTCAATTATTTGAAAGAGGTTATAGGTTCAAATACTAGAGGCAAAATTAATCTCTATAGTGTGAAGTAGAAATTGTCTATATGGTATGGCCTGAAACTGCCAGAAGCCATGCCTATTTTCCTTTTAATTGCTAGAATGTATAAAGTGAAAGGGTCATCCAAAGTTTGATATATGAAGCCAAAAACAGGGGGAAAAAAAGCAAAATGGGCGAGCTTTGATTGATGATGCTATAAGGGAAATGGCGAGACATCGTGACCAAATTACAAATTGGATGTGGCTACAAGAAAATCATGCATACCTTATAAATGGATTTATAAATAAATATAAATTGACACCAAGTTGTATTAAAACTATTCTTAAAATGGGAAGTTTGTATTAAGACTTTATTTATTAAGTATGTATGAAAAATATTATCTATAAAACATAATAGTTAAAATTTGTTATTTGTAGTAATGCAATTTGCCAAACAGTTTTTTGTTTTATTAATTTTAAAAGTTGTTTTTTTAAAAAAATTATCCAAATAGGTTTTTTATTTTTCACCATTATAAAACTATTTTTGAAGTTAAATTGCCAAATAGGTTTTTGCTTATTTTTAAAAAATGAACTTAAACTTGTTTTTTAAAACAATTTTAAAAAATTTAAGAACACTTCCAAACAAGCCCTAAAGATCGCTTTCAATGTGTTCATTGTGGTTTTCTTGACCATATTATTGATAAATGTTACAAGCTCCATGGCTATCTAGCTAGATACAACCAAGACCCTAGTCTTCTACTGTTGTTCTTCTTGTTGAGGGAAATTCCAATCAGAATACTGATAATACAACTTTTCTATAAGCCTTTCAGCATAAAAATATTAGAAATATTAAACTTTACTCTTCATGTTGACTTCTCAGTTGATGGTTCAGAATCTTTTTTTTTTGTGGAGTTATTTCTTGTACTATCCCTAGTCATATTTTGCATTTATCTTGCAATATATGTGTAACGCCCCAATTTTTTCCTATGTACAAATTACCAAAATGCCCTTAAAGGGTTAGTCTAATGCTTGAAGGGGATTAGATGTGTTATAGGTGATAATAGAGGTGAAAACTTCAGTTCCTGATTTTTCCCATGCGTGAAATTAACTTCTTGCTCTTGGTTTTTGCTAAATGAGCTTAATTAAGTGATTAAGGAAACATAGGCAATATAAGGCTCTAATTAAAGATAAATTAATTTTATCTAGTAATATTGAGTTAAAATAATTATTTGGGGTTAATTAGGGTCTAAGATTGTTTAGGGAAGTTCAAATACCTCCCTTAATCTAAGATATGATGTCATGTTATGAGCAATAGTGTTTTCTCTCTCTTCTACCCTAAATTAAAGAAGTGTGTTGGAGTTTGAATTTAAACTGATGGAGCTTAACTCCACTAAATGTGCAAGACCACTCCTTAATCATGTCTTGATAACCTTTAATCACTTGGTTACTAGCCCAAACACCTAATTACTAATTCCTAACCCATTTCCTAATCAAATCTACCGCTAACCCAAGTCTTAACCCACATGAAAATGAAAAATCCTTCCCCCCAAAAGCCCATGGAGGCCGCGAACATCCTCTCCCTTTTGCACCCTTATATTTAAATTTTTTGAACACAAAGAACTCTCATTTCACCATTTTCTTTTTTGTTGCAATCTTGCTCAAGAAAATTGGCCAAAAAACTCTCTCTTCTCTCTCATCTCAAGAGCTCTCCTCTTCCTCTTCCATCTTCAAGAAAATCTCCACCCTGAATCTCCTTTCCACCTCAAACCACCATATCACCAACATAGATCATCTCCAAAACACATAACATTTCCATTCCAAGACACAAAAGCTGAAGAAAAATCCTTCTTTCCTTTTCTTCTCTCTTGGTCAAATCCCTTTGCATCCCAAGAGAAGATTTGTTCTTCTCACTTCCTTGTAAAGACCAAGCTTCCCCTTGAACAAAAGAAAACACACTTGGTAGGGGTTTTTATCTTGAGTTCTTCCCTTTTCCCTTGTTTTATTTTTGATTTTGATGATTGATCAATGTTCAAGTTCTTCATCTTTTTCTTTTCTTATATTTTTGGTTTTATTGGTTGGTTGTTGGTCAAGACCATAACTTGATGATGAGGGTTTCGATGTTGGTTGTGTTACCATACTATGTTTGACCTCTAGAGCTCAAGGCTTGATTTTTGGTTTCAAAAGAATATGAGAAATCGAATGTTATTGGTTTTCTTTGGTCATTTTCTTTGAGCTTGATGGTGAGTCCAAGAAATGAGGTTCTTGGAACCATGGTGTTGATGGACTCTAAAGCTCACTTCCATTTTGGAAGATTGATTGGGATTAAAGAGTTTTCATTCTTTAAAAGAGTCTTGAGTTTGGAGCTTAATGAGATGTAAAAATGATTGCATTCATGTTTATTTTTCAAGTTTTTGCATCTCATGTTTGAATTCCAAGCCTTGCATATCATGTTTATATTTCAAGTTCTCACCTTAAATCTTAAAGGTAAGAAAACAGACTTGTATTTCATGTTTATATTTTAAGTTATCACCTAAGCCTCAAAGACTTAAAATGAAATTGCATTTTCATATTTATATTTTAAGTCTTGCATATCGTATTTATATTTCCAAGTTCTCACCATATAATGATGAAGATTAAAATGAGACTTGCATAGCATGTTTATGATTCTAGTCATCACCTAAATCTCTAAAGCTCAAGCCTCTTTATCTTAAATGGAAATTTTGATCATGGATACCTTTTGTTTGATTATATTTCGGCCATATGAGGATTTGGGTTTTGAAGTTGTCTTTATCTTATTTTGAGACTTGAATCTTGTTTCTAAGATGTACAAATAATTTTGAAAAATTTAGGAACTCAAGAGGAGCAAAAATGTGATCTCTAAGTGATTTAGAAGCCTATTAATGAAATCTTTGGTTTTGATGAAGAGTTTGTCTTGATGTGTGGAAATGTGAGTATGATTTCAAAGGAAATGTTGGAATGATGTTTTAAGATGGTTTGAAAATGAAAAGGCAACTTGATTTGTGTCAAAACTTTGGTTTTTCAACTTCTAGAGTTTCTGGTAATTAATTACTATGTGTTGTAATCAATTACCAGGATGTTTTTAGTGCCTGGAAATGAGTTTTTGCCTCTGATAATCGATTACCACACATCGTAATCAATTAGCAGGATATTTCTGAGTGCCCAGAATGTGTTTTTAACACTGGTAATCGATTACACAGCTTATGTAATCGATTTCCAGCAAGTTAATCATGCCAGTTTTGAAAATTTAGCACTGGTAATCGATTACACAACTCATGTAATCGATTACCAGCAGCTTGAACATGTCTGTTTTGCAAACTTGAAATATGTAATTGATTACCAGCTCATATAATTGATTATCAGACCCAGAAAAGTGTTCCACTGGAAATAACATGAATTGATGACTATGCATGCTTAATCCTTGAATTATGTAAATGATGATTTCTAGTATGTTGTATATATCCTGTTGAGCATAGCATATGCATTAGCTGAGTCCGATTCTTGATTTTTGGCACACTGGGTAGGAGCATGTTTATTGTTATAAGATATTGATTGATGACATGCTTATGGATATATGCAAAGGATGTAATGCATGCTTGTGTGATCAATTACATGATGAATTGTGGCATGTTATGATTATGCTTGAATAATGGAGGTACATAACCTAAGTGTTTTGTGAGCATGGAATGTTAGAAGATAAGTTGTGGTTTATTCATATATTTACATCTCTAAATAACGTGCTAAGGTTAGGGTGACATAAGACACATAAAAATGATCCTCTAGACTCCCTGAGTTAAAAGTTAGGAGAAGTGGTCCAATAAAGTGATCTTTTAGACTCATTGAATTAAAGGTTATGAAAGGTGATCTTATGCCCCCGATCTCGCACTCTGAGAGTCGAGAATTAGCTTATCAAGAGGATAAGTGTAGACTAGTGATGACTAGTTAGGTATGAGCTCCTAACCTAGAACTCTCAAAGGAGAGAATATTAGGGCGGGCCCCATGGAAAAGAGAATAAGAAGTTTAAGTCACCTAAGGATTAATGAGGAAAACAATTCATGCTAGAAGAGTTTACATTCTTTATGTTATGACCATCTTATAGGATATCTTGCCTATGGCATTGACATGCATTCATGAATTAGTATGTTGCATTCATACATTAAGATTCATTCTAAAATAATATGGGCCTCGAATTAATGGTATTTGGAACTTAATAAATAAACCTTATATATATATGTGCTCACTATTTCATAATGAAATCCAAAGTTCCCGAGGACGTAGATGACGACACATGATAGGAGGCGAAAACTCTATTGAGATTCTTGTATGAGTTTTTCATTCTCTCTCTCTCTCTTTTTTTTTTTATCTCGTCTTCAGAGGTAGATGGCGACATTTGTGATATACGTTGACGTTCCCACCTGGGAGATGTATTTCGATCCTGCCCACCAGACTAATCACTTTGTTGGTTGTTGTGCTATCTGCTGTAACATCCTAATTTTTAACCCAATACTCTAGAACATATTTAGGTTAATCATTAGTCTATTAGGTCATAGTTTCTTTTCTACTTTAAAATACTTAGCAAAAAATACTGGTAAATTTTTTTTTGAATTATAAAAGCAAAGTGAGAGCCGCGCAACATGATGAGCAATGAAGCATGTAAGGAAATAAAGCAAGCATCTCATAATCATCATAACATAAAGCAGGTAAAGGCACATCACGATAAAACTGAACTGCATATATATATATATAATATGATATGTCCACTTATGAAGAGTGGAACTTAGTTTGGTACAACATGAAATGAATACATCTAAAAAGAAAATACAAAGGAAAGTGCGACGGAAAGCATAAAAGCAAACACTCCTACTCTAGTGCGCCTACCAATAGATAGCCTTAAGACAAAAGAAGGCTATCCTGGTCTAGTCAAAGCTCGGGCACCAAAACGCGATGGTCGTCTCCTATTGGGGGCTTCTCTGGAAAGGAGGGATGTATCTGATCCACTAGGCTATCTCTGCCGGGGTAGCTATGCGCTGCATCGGCCGAGCATGAGCTCCACAGCGGGGAATCATACTCACCCGTCCTCCACGTACCGGCTGAGTGACGGAAGCCTCGCTACCCTCCCCAAGGTCCATCGAGATGGTGGGGGAGGATCCCTCGGAAGGTACCTGAGTGGCAGAGTCCTCTAAAGGGTCCGTCTCGGAAAATGATGAGGGGGAGCGGGGCACGTACTGCAGGTAGTCCTGAATAGCAGAAGCTGTCGGTGGGGTACAGCGGATCCGCTCCTCTCGAGGGCGTGCGCGCTCGAACACGAAGTCATCGCCGAATGGTGAGACAGAAGAGAATCGATAAGTATGTATAAGGTGACTGAAGGGCCACCCAACAAACATGAATACACGAACGACACTGATAGAGAAATTTTTAGGCATCTATTATTGTTCATACTTGGCCTAATTAGCTTCTATATGTGTTTAATGCTAATGATTTAATTGAGTTTTGCATTATTGGGCCTCATTGGATTTAATTGTTGAAATTTGGTTAATTTCGGATTTTACACTTACTATGACTTTTTTGTCTTTCACAGATCATTTTGGGCTCTACAAATATCGGATTTAGGTGATCTTGGTGGCTCCTGAAAGCTAAGACCGAGATTTATAATTTTGGGTTTCATAGGCTTCATCAAATTTGGTCCGTTTCAAGGCTTAATTGGGCTTCCAAGTTCCGGAGCTAATGCTTAGGCGAGTCCAAGACCTTTCCTCACTTAATTGGGCATATCTCACTCATTTATGATCCAATTAAGGCATATAATATGTCTCTGGAAAGCTTATCCAGAGAGGATTATCTTATCTAGATCAGATTTCAGAAATCAGGAAAATCTGGATAAGATAAGGTTAGTGATAAGTGGAAATCCGGGTAGGGACATTGGATTGCCTATAAATTTCTGTTTCTTTTGCAATTCTGAAAAAAAAAATCAACAATAAAGAACCAGAAACTTGTATTTTCATTTTTCCTTTCAAACTCAAGGTGTTCATACAGAGAGCTTGCCAATGGAGATGTCCATGGAAGGGTAAACTTCTCTCAATCCTTGACATCATAGATAGTTGGTTTGAATTCGGAGTTCCTGTTGTATAAATCTTATTTGTATGTATGCTTTCCTTTTCTAAACTTCAATTTCGATTATGGATTTGGTTATTTAACATGATCATGTTTGAATTATATCTGATTAGATATAGGATTGAATTCGTTAGTGAAATTGAAGTAAAGGCTGAATAACCGATTGGTTGTTCAGGTTAATCCAAACTGCACGTAATTTGACATTCATTTAAATTGCGATTGTGATTTAAGGATTGTTGAGTAAAAACTGTATGATTATATAGTTGACTCGGATTAACAGAGTAGCATACAAAGTTAACTCTTCTGAACCGTGATGAATTCTGCCAATAGTCATGATGTCTGGGATTGATTCCTTGATCAAGAGTGATTCTATTCTATTTCTGTTTCTGTTTCTGTAATCCTTTTATTCTAAAATCACAAACTTCCCCCCCTGCCTTTTTATTGTTATTAGTATTTACAATTCGATAACATAACTGATGTGTCCTAAGGAAGAATGACCTGAGTCTACTTATACTACAAATAAGGGGATTTAGACTATTTTGATATTGGATGTGACAGTACATATCAGACACGGCGGCCCACAAAATGGTATGACCCGTGGTCCGGATCATGATGCACCTCCCATGTCGGGGTGTCCACAAAAATCACAAACGTCGCCATCTGAAGGCGTGACAGAAAGAAGAGATAGAGGGAGTGAGAATCTTGCTAAAGAATCTCAGTAAGGCCTCCTACTACCTAGGTGTCATCATCTACGTCCTCAGGAACCTTGGGTTTAGTGTATAAAATAAGTGAGCATGCGTTAAGTTCATTTTTAAGCTTTTGAAATATAATTAACCAAGGTTCGTTCTTTTTAGAATGAATCTTAATGTCATGAATGCAATATAGTAAAGGATGTATGCATGGCACTACTTAATGCAAGGACATCAATCATAACATCAAGAAGCATTATAATGGTGGCATAAAGTGGCAATTGAAATCCCATGTGGGGGAAAACTTTGTGACATAATCATCATACTTTACTTTCTCATGAGGCCACCCTAAAAGACATTCGTTTTGGGGGTGCTCGGCTGAATCGGTGTCACCCAAAACATGTCACATCTCTAGGTTATGAGCTCATACCTAACTAGTGGTCACTAGTTCTTACTTATCAATCCCGATAAGCGTATCATAATCATAATTCCGACTATCTAGTACGGGCTAGGGGGCATTTCTTAGGGGTGCTCGGCCGAACCAGTGCCACCCAAGAATACATCTTGGTACCGATGTCACATGAGTTCTGTGGAGGTGCTCGGCCGAACCGGTGTCATCCAAAAACTGATCTTAGTACCTCATATCTTATAAAGAATATCTTATAGGTTTTTTAAAAACTTTCTAAATCCCTAAATTTGTCAGAGATTCTAAGAAGATAACAAAGAAAGACTGGATTTCTTCCAAATTTACTTTATGCCACATAAACAAATAGAACATGTATCCTCAATCATAAATTCATACGTTGGCATAATCATTCTCAAATAGAACATACATTCACATGTAACATTGAAACTCATTATGCTCTTGATCCTATGATATCTTATACTTTGACCCTTACGGGCCTTAAACTTGAGATGTAATTATTCTATCATTCTCTATCAACCTCTTATGTACCTAAAGATTCTCTTCTAACAAATCTTACTATCATTTTTGTTCTTTAATAAATCTAGGTAGCACCATACTCCAAGGGCAGAGTTATATATCTATGATTATGGGGTTCTAGAACTTACGTTTTACACCCTTTCTCTGTTCCGTCTTCACCTAAGGCGCTATAAATTAAATCTAAACCAATTATGAGGCATTCCTATACCTAAGAACTAATTATAAACCACGTTTATCATATTATGAGGTTGCTGGACAGAATCCAGAAATTAAATGTTCTAAGAGTTCTAGGATTGCACTTTTACGGTTTTCTAGTTACTAGTTTCTCTATAGGTGCTAAAATTCAATCCTTCTTCAAATGTAACCAAATTCTTTGTGATTAATCAATCCTAAACTGATTGTCATCATACTAAAACAGTTTTGGCATTGATTAGGGTTGAAGGGGTTAAACACACTTTAAATTCCAACTTTACGATTTTTCTATAAAGCTAGTTTCTCTCCTAACATGCATAGAAGTGTTCCTACCTCATCATATATCATTTTCACACATTCTAACACATCAAAACATCATCATACAGTAACAAACACATCAAGCCAGAACCGAACTGTTCAAGTCCAAAAAGACACATAATTTGACATTTCTAAAGCATATAAGTTGCTAGTTTCCCTTGGAATCATTTTAGGACTTCTAAAACTCTTTGCAAACCATTTTATTTTATCAAGAGGCTAAAAACAACCTTAGGTCAGTAACCAATTTAATTCTTCTTTAGAAGAGGATTAAAATCATAAATCTTGTTGGTCATAACTTTATAAAACTCATCAAGCTTAAAGAAAATCCAAGAATATAGGTTGTTGGCCCTTGTAACTAGATGGAACTCATTCCAAGCTCATCATTATTACTTGGCCGAAATTATACATTCAAAGAATGCTTCCTTATTAAATTTTAACTTGAGATAAAATGGTGTCGCAACCGGGATCGCGACGGGGACGGCGAAAAAGAGAAATTTTGTTTGAAAATATTGGAGTCGCCACCAAGTTTATTTAAAATTGGGAAAACATTGGAAAAACCCATTTTTAGAGAAGCAGTCTTGGAAACCAGTTTGAGTTCGGGAGTCGGTTATGTATAGGGAAGGGCAGGAATTTAATCTCACGCACCCTAGTACACCCGTCCTTAGACGGTACCTTTAATTAATTGTGCAAATTAAATAAATAACCTTTTTCAACGTTTATTTTCTGTTTCAAGACAATTAAAAGGAATTTATTTTTCTTAAAAGAAAAGAATTTTTAGTGCACCGAACTGTCGCAATTCAGATGTCTTAAAAAAAGAGTTAACTAGTCATCATCGACTAAGTTAACCTTTTTTATTTGAAATGAAACATTCGACAATAAGTATATAACTTTTAAAAAAGAAATCTTCTAAATAATAAATATTTACAAATAGAATCTAATTTTTTTGGTATTTTTTGTAGATCAATAGAAACAAATATAAAAGAGAACAAACATTTTTGAGGAAATTTTCGAGTCATTAAGCTGTCACAACTCAAATGACCGAAATATCGAGTTAACAAGCCGTTACGGCTAAATTGACTCTTCATTACAATAACAAAAGTTAAATAAAATATTTTGAAATAAAATTTAAGAAAAAGAAATTTATAAATAAAACAAAATACACGACTAACATAGAAAAATATTAGGAAAATTATTTACAAATAAATTAAGTGGTGAAAAGGTTAATTTTGAAAGAGAATTTTAGAATATTAAGCTGTCACAGCTAAAATATTCTAAAACATAAAGTTAACAAACCTTCGCGGTCAAATTAACTCTATTATTATTTTTTTTTTAAAAAAGACTTTGAATATCAAGCCGTCGCAGCTAAAATATTCTGAAACATGAGATTAACAAACCGTCTCGGCTCAATTAACCTCTTTTTTTTTATATACAATTCATCAATTAATTAAATACATAAATTCCAATAAAACACTCAAATACTTATTTTGAATCAAAAAATGGATAAAACCCTTCTTTTTAGACAAAAATCTAATTTTAATGGGAACTAGCGAAATTAATGCATAAAAACAAATACCCAATTAATTTTTTTAAAAAAAAAAAGCTAACAAAAGCGAAACTTATAAACACAGACACAATTAACTTAAATAAAATATATAAACATTTAAAATAATTAAACTAAAAAACACATAAACATAAAGCAATTAAACTTAAAAAAAACATAAATAATTTAAACACAACACATAAATATATAAATAATTAAATTAAACAAAATAAAATTACACACTAAATTTAACCAAAACACAAAAAAAAAAAAATTTATTTTAGACCCAAAACGAAATAAAAAACTTTTTTTATTTTATAAATTTAAACTCAAGCTAAACTAATTCTAAGACATAGTCTAAACACTAAATAAATAAACTCAAATCTAAACAAATGATTTCTTTTAAAAAAATAAATAAATAAATAAATGAATAAATAAAAATACATTTACCCAACTAATTTAAACAAACACAAGAAAAAAATAATAATTAAATTAAAAGGAACATTAATTAACAAACATAATTACACAATTAATTAAAACACATAAGCATAAGATAATTAAACTAAAAACATAATCAATTTAAACAAAACACACAAACATTTAAAATAATTAAACCAAAAGTAAAATTAATTTACCAACACGTAAACATAAGGTGATTAAATTGAAAAAGGTAAAATAAACACAACTACATAATTAACTTAAGCTGAATACATAAATATATTAAAAAAAACATAAATGCACAATTTAAAAAAACATAAAAAAATCCTAATTATTATTTTTTTGTCTTTTTATTGACAAAGTCAAAGAAATAATTAATCACTCTTTTCTTGTTTTTTTTTGTTTTAGTCAACTTAAGGTGATTACAAAAAACACAAACTCTTTTTAGTAAATCAAATCATTCGAGTATTTATTTTGAACTCAAATTAAATGAATACTAACTAAATAAAGACACTAATTAAACCAAACAAATTCAAATTTAAATGAATAAATTCAAAAATACTAATCTATGAAGATAAAAATATTAACTTAAAATATAAAATAAAACAAATACTCCCTGTCTATTTATCCTAATTTTACTACCCTTTTAACTCTAATTCACATAATAACCAATATAAACACATTGCCACATCTCTCCATCCATATACACACGCACACACGTTCACACACACACACACGCGTACACAGACACACGCAAAGGAACTAAAAAAAAAGAAAAACTTAGAACTCTTCCTACCTCACACGTACACCCACCTGATACTTTCTCACACCCTCACATATCATCAACACACGCGGAGAGAGAGAGGCTAATAGAAAAAGAAGGAAAAATAAACATATGAGACACAGAGAAAAAGGAACCAAGAGGGAGAAAGAGTCCAATAAACGCAGAGATAAGGAGAGAGAGTGAGAGAGGCGAAAGAGGAGGGAAAGAAAGAAGAGGACCGCCGCGGAAAGGTGGAGGCCGCGGTTGTTTCGCTGGAGGCAAGGCGGAGAGAGCTTCGCGGCTGTTATAGGTGATGAGGTGGTGGTTGTTGCGGATCTGAAGCTGAGATGCTTCAGGCTCACAGCGGAGCTGGTGGCTGAGCTAGGCAAGAGGTCCTGTTCGCGGTAGAGCTCGGTCGCGGTATGGGTGGCGCGGATGAGAGCTGGCCGAAGCCATGCTCAAGGAAGAGGGGCACAAGGCTGCACGATGGCGAAGGAAAAGGCCCGTCTTGGCCGGTGGTGATTTCGCGGTGAAGAAGATGGCTGAGGGTGGTGCACGATGGTGCAGATCAGAGTGGTGGAGAGCTCGATCCCGTACGGAAGGGGGTAGATCGGCGAAGGGAAGAGAGGTTACAAGACGGTGGGGAGAGGAAAACGGAGACTATTGCAGCGGTGGGTGCTGGTATGGAAGAATTGTGGTGGTGGGTCACGATTGGAAGGTGGAGGACAGGGTGGCCAAGGTGCATGGTGGAAGTTCATGGTGAGGTTTGATGGTGATGAAATTGTGAGGATGTTGGACTGAAGGGGAGGGGGATAGGACGGGGATGGAGGCCGCGGGTTGAGATCGGGAAGTCACGGTGGTGGCGGTGAACTTGGTGGTTTGTGAAGGAAGAAAATGAAGCTGAAAAGGGAAGGGGGGCCGCGGCGGTGGAGCAAGGAGGCCGCGGCCCCTATGCTTTTTTTTTGTTTTTATTTATGATGATAACATATATACCTGCTTCTAATTCTTTTGTTCTTGATGGCTCCACTGAATATTGTTGAGTTCGAATTTTTTTTGTAGATGATAGTGTCAAATTATTTCTCGTTGGTGCTGGTCCTTGCTTACTGATGATCTGCCATTCTTTTATTATATCCTCCCTTTCACTGTCTCTGTGTTTTTTGGATTCCCCAACCCACCGAAAAAGAGATTAACATTTTTCAAAAACACTATCATTTGGTTTTGATTTTTTTTTTTTACTTTCCCCTATCCCCATGCTCTCCCGTGATCTAGCTGGAAAGGGCCAAAAAGAGGCGAGTCCGTGAGCTTGTGAGGCTCCTCCGTCTCTTCTTCAACTTTTCTCTCTTTTTTTTTATTTTTTGTAAATAAATAAAGAAAACAACTAGCAAAGAATTTGATGAAATGATTAATGAAATTGCAAATAAAAGAAAAATAATTAAGTAAATAAACTCAATGTGAATTTTTGGATTTTCTTCTTAGAGATCGGACAAAATCAGGTGTTTACAGTTGCCCCTCTTTATTCATTTCTTATGAGAGGATATAAAAAAAAACTTAATTTTTATATATTTTCTTTATAAGGAATGAATAAAGACATGAACATTGATTTTGTTCGATAAATGCATGAAATATAATCTAAATCAAAACGACAGAATAAAATGCACATATGAGAAAATCAAATGCAAATGCATAAGTCAGCAAGAATCTAAAGCAGATGGCGCTGACCGACTGAAAAGGTAAATTGGCATCTGAGGCCGACTTGAAATGTAAAATTGGCATCTGAGGCCGACTGAAATGTAAATTGGCATCTGAGGCCAGCTGAAAATGTAAATTGGCATCTGAGGCCGACAGAAATGTAAATTGGCATCTGAGGCCAGCTGAAAATGTAAATTGGCATCTGAGGCTGACTGAAATGTAAATTGGCATCTGAGGCCGACATAAATGTAAATTGGCAGCTGAGGCCGACTTGAAATGTAAATTGGCATCTGAGGCCGAGTGAAAACGTAAATTGGCATCTGAGGCCGACTGAAAATGTAAATTGGCAGCTAAGGCCGAGTGAAAACAGTAAATTGGCATCTGAGGCCGACTTGAAATGTAAAAATGGCAGCTGAGGCCGACTTGAAATGTAAATTGGCATCTGAGGCCGACTGAAAATGTAAAATTGGCATCTGAGGCCGACTAAAAATGTAAATTGGCATCTGAGGCCGATAGAAATGTAAATTGGCAGCTGAGGCCGACTTGAAAAGTAAATTGGTATCTGAGGCCGACTGAAAATGTAAATTGGCAGCTGAGGCCGAGTGAAAACAGTAAATTGGCATCTGAGGCCGACTTGAAATGTAAATTGGCATCTGAGGCCGACTGCAAATGTAAAATTGGCATCTGAGGTCGACTAAAAATGTAAATTGGCATCTGAGGCCGACTGAAAATGTAAATTGGCATCTGAGGCCGAAAGAAGTGTAAATTGGCAACTGAGGCCGACATGAAATGTAAAATTGGCATCTGAGGCCGACATGAAATGTAAAATTGGCATCTGAGGCCAACTGGAAATGTAATTTGGAAAAGAAAACAATCTTTTTTTCATTTTTCAAATCATATGCAAAAAGCTTTAAATTATCAACCTTCAGTTTATTGAAAAACTAACCGTAACTCAATTGAGCAAGCCTCGAGGAGAACTTTAACCGATCAAACTCATAATCTTAGCATTGGACCTTCTGACACAACCAAGACTTTGTTTTCTTCTGTGACCTTGCTCATTTTTATTCTTCTCCCATTTCCTTTTTCAGAAGGTTGATTACTTTTCTATCAAGCTTAGCTGAAATTTCTGGATTATGATGCTAGTCATTGATGTATTGCTGTAAACATTGTTAGATTGCGTAATTGAAGCTTAAATTTATCCTGCTTGAGACATTATGAATAAACATGCATTCAAAGAGAAGATGGAGGGATCAACTGAATGGACATTTTCACTGTCTGGTGTATTAGATGACAAAATGCTTTGAATAACAGAAATGCGAAAGATAAAATTTTAGGAGACACAAAATTTTTGCCCCAGTTTAGGTTCTTGGTGGCTCAATCAATTGACTTCCTAAAGCAAGTTGAAAGCCGTAGCCATGATATCTGACGACATGTCTTCAAATTCCTTTTAAAATTGCCCCAGTTTTAGCCCTTATCTGCTTGACTTGCTGGATTATCAAAAATTTCCCCAGTTTAGCTTGTGAAGATGCTTATCTTTTCTGTTCTAACTTTTGCCTAGGCCGCTCTTTTGAGTTTTCAACCTAGCGAGCTCTTTTGTTTTGCTGTTTTGCCCTAATTTTTGCTTAGGTCGCTCTTTCGAGTTTTCGACCTAACAGGCTTTTCCTTTTTGCTTTGCCCTAACTTTTGCTTAGGTCGCTCTTTCGAGTTTTCGACCTAACGGGCTTTTTAAATATCTGCTTTGCCCTAACTTTTGCTTAGATCGCTCTTTCGAGTTTTCGACCTAACGGGCTTTTTAAGCACCTTTTCAAGCATAAAATCTTTTGACTGCATCATCATGATTGGTTTAGCGCTTCGTCCCTCCATGTTTTGCAAAATCAACGCTCCTCCTGAGAATGCATGCTTAACAATGTAAGGACCTTCATAACTTGGAGCCCACTTTCCCCGCGTGTCCTCTTGATTAGGAAGAATTTTCTTCAGAACCAAATCTCCTGACTGAAAATCTCTAGGGCAGACTTTCTTATTAAAAGCCTTAGCCATTCTGCTTTGATACAACTGGCCGTGGCAAATGGCTGTAAGCCTCTTCTCTTCGATCATGTTCAATTGCTCATATCGAGCTTTCACCCATTCAGATTCTTCCATCTCAGCTTCCATCAGAACTCTGAGCGAAGGGATTTCAACCTCTATAGGAGATACGGCTTCAATTCCATATACCAATGAAAAAGGAGTTGCCCCTGTGCTTGATCGTATGTTGGTACGATACGCTTGCAGAGCATACGGCAGCATTTCATGCCAATCTTTGTAGTTCACAACCATTTTGGCGATGATTTTCTTGATATTTTTATTTGCAGCTTCAATCGCACCATTCATTTGAGGTCTATAAGGAGCTGAGTTGTGATGCTTGATCTTGAAAGTCTCAAAGAACTTCTGAACTTCGGCACCATTGAGGTTAGGAGCATTGTCTGTAATGATCCTTTCTGGAATTCCATATCTGCAGATGATGTCCTTTTTGATGAATCTGAGAAACACCTTCTGTGTGATATTGATATATGAAACAGCTTCCACCCATTTAGTGAAGTAATCTATTGCTACCAAGATGAAACGATGACCATTAGATGCTTTGGGATTAATCGGGCCGATAACATCCATGCCCCACATCGAGAAAGGCCAAGGAGACACCATGCTATGCAACTGAACTGGGGGAGCATTAACTCGGTCTGCATATATTTGGCATTTGTGGCACTTCCGAACATAACTGATACAGTCATTCTCCATAGTGGACCAGTAATAACCGCTTCTTAAGATTTTGCGAGCCATCATATGTCCATTGGCATGAGTTCCACAGATCCCTTCATGAACTTCAATCATGATTATTCGAGCTTCATGAGCATCTACACATCTGAGGAGAGTTGTGTCATAGTTCCTCTTGTAGAGAACTTCACCATTCAGGAAGAAAGCCATGGCTAGTCTTTGAATTGTCTTCTTATCCACCTCATTTGCACCTGCTGGGTATTCTCCTCTTTGAATGTACTGTTTGATATCATGATACCATGGTTGGCCGTCCGGCTCAATCTCCACATTGCCACAATAAAATGGTTCACTTTGCACTTCTACATGGATGGGTTGGACATTAGCATGGACCTTCAAGTTAGTCATCACGGCCAAAGTCGCTAAAGCATCCGCAAACTGGTTCTTGTCCCGAGTTAGATGAGAGAATGATATGTCATCAAAGCGCTCAATTAACTGAGACAAATGCTTCTGATAAGGTACCAATTTCGGATCCTTTGTGCGCCATTCTCCGTTAACTTGATAGATTATGAGCGCGGAGTCTCCAAAGACTTTTAGATCTTTGATTCCCAAGTCAATCGCAACTTGCAAACCATTTGCACACGCTTCATATTCTGCCATGTTGTTGGTACATTCAAAGTCTAATTTGACAGAAACTGGGTACTGTTTCCCAGCTGGTGAGACTACTACAGCTCCTATTCCACATCCATTCATATTGGCTGCTCCATCAAAGTACATCTTCCACACATTCTCCTCTTCCTCATCTTCTCTTTCTAGTGTCAACACCTCGTCATCAGGGAATTCAAGCATAGTGGGTTGTACACCCTCCAGAGGGTTTTCAGCTAGATGATCAGCAATTGCACTTCCTTTGATGGACTTTTGAGTGACATATTTAATATGAAATTCAGACAGCATCACTTGCCATTTTGACATTCTTAATGACACATGAGGACTATCAAATATGTACTTTAACGGATCCATTCGAGAAATCAACCAAGTAGTGTAGTACAACATGTACTGCCTCAACCTCTTGGAAGCCCATACTAATGCACAACAGGTCTTTTCAATTGCCAGATAGCGAGATTCGCATTCATTAAACTTCTTGCTCAAATAGTAAATGGCCTGCTCTTTCTTTCCGGATTCATCATATTGCCCCAACATTGCCCCAAGTGAAGTAGGTAACACTGTAAGATACAGTATTAAAGGACGGCCTGGCGTAGGAGGAATCAAAACTGGAGCTTTCATTATATAAGCCTTTATTTTGTCGAAGGCTTCTTGGCATTCTTCATTCCATTCTCCAGGTTGATGTTTTCGCAGCAACTTGAATATAGGCTCACAAGTACTAGTCAAATTGACAATGAATCTAGCAATGTAGTTGAGTTTCCCAAGAAAACTTCTTACTTCCTTTTCAGTTCGGGGAGCTGGCATTTCTTGTATTGCTTTCACCTTGTCCGGATCCACTTTTATCCCTTCTCTACTGACAATGAATCCCGAGAATTTCCTGTGGAAGCTCCAAAGATGCATTTATTCGGGTTCAGCCGCAACTTATATTTTCTGAGCCTTTCAAACAGCTTTTGTAAGACTGCTACATGGCTTTCTCCCTCTTTGGACTTAGCGACCATGTCATCTACATACACTTCAATTTCCTTGTGCATCATGTCGTGGAATAGCGCAACCATAGCACGTTGGTAAGTGGCACCGGCATTCTTCAACCCGAATGGCATGACTGTATAGCAGAATGTTCCCCACGGAGTTATGAACGTAGTTTTTCCTTTGTCATGAACATCCATGAGAATCTGATTGTACCCGGAATATCCATCCATGAATGAAAATCGGTGATTCCTGGCTGTATTATCAACAAGGACATCAATGTGAGGGAGTGGAAAGTCATCCTTCGGGCTAGCTTTATTCAGGTCCCGATAATCAACACACATCCTAACCTTCCCATCCTTTTTAGGCACGGGCACGATGTTGGCCACCCAATCTGTGTGTCTCGACACCTCTAGAAACCCGGCCTCTAACTGTTTAGTCACTTCTTCTTTTATCTTTAGCGACATGTCAGGCCGCATTCTTCTCAACTTTTGCTTTTTCGGCTCAACTTCTGGGTACAAAGGGATCTTGTGTGAAACAATCTCTGGATCCAATCCTGGCATATCATGATAAGACCATGCAAAAACATCCAAGTATTCTTCAAACAAAGCAATCATCTCTGTTCGCTCAGGATTCTCCACTATTTTCAGCTCTTTCTTCTCTTCTTCGGTGCCCATGTTAATTACTTCGATCACCTCATTGTCTAAGTCAAATCCTTTTTCCATGTGTTCTAGCAACCCTGAAAATCTCTCAACAGTTTCTTCATCTTCTTCATATTCATAGCTATTGCAATCAAGTGCAGTAAGAGAATCAATTGATTGGCCTTCAAAATCCCTTTCATGTGGCAAAATTCCTACACTTAAATCCCTGGAAAGTAATTGCGGTGGGTTGGAATGCCAAGACAAATAATGGGTAAAACACGAATAAAAAGGGCACAAATTAATGGTTCGAGGAGATAATGATAAAGAAAAGAATAGCAGATGGAAAAGAGAAAAATTGCTGGATGAACATGCAAGTTTATTCAAATGATGTCTCAAAGTAGCATACATAAAAGCAAATACGATTAATACAATCCCACATGATTACTTTGAAGTAATAACATCAATCACTGGTTCGGCTTCCCAATTCATCAGCATCATATCGTGGTTGACAGCATAAGCATTGTTGCGTTCTTCAGGCTTCTCAACATCCACCATATTGATGGTTGGACAACAGCTAGGGACACATCCTTCTTCAACCATAATCACTTCAGTCGGATAAGGAAAGGTCTTTCTCAGATGAGGGATCTGCTTCATCTTCTCTTTTGGTTTCTTTTGCTCAAGAGCCATGGTCTTGATCTGCTCCTCCAATGACGCCTCATATCCTAAACCAAATCGGTTAGGTTTCCCTGAGATAGATAGAGGTGTTTTGATACCCTGCAACCGTGGTCCCAGTCCTTTGCCGTGCAGATAACCATTTTTGATCATGATATGAGCCACTATCTGATTGACATCTTGCCTTGGGAGCTCGTTCTGTTCTTGCTTCAACCCCACCACCTCCAGATTGTGCCATAAGCTGCTTTCTACTAGCTCAACATTTTCAACATATGGAAGTGAGACAGGTTTAGATACAATGATTTCCTTCTCTCCATGGATTGTAATGACTGAATCATTTTCAATGTATTTAACCTTTTGATGCAAGGTTGAAGGAACAGCACCAACATTATTAATCCATGGTCTTCCCAGCAGCATATTGTAATCAGACTCAATTTCCATCACTTGGAATAAAACCTCAAATCGGCTCGGGCCGATTTCCAATAGCAACACTATTTCCCCCAGGATGTTTTTCTTTGCTCCATCAAAAGCTCTCACAATCATTACTTGCGGTGAAACATCGTCTTTGCCCATTGACAAGTAGCTCAATGTCGATGCTGGCAAGACATTTAATCTCGACCCTCCATCAATGAGGACTTTAGGCACTATATAGCCTTTGCATTTTAGGGTTATATACAGTGCTCGTGGGTTGGCCTGTGATACGATCTCTTCACTTGAGAAAGTGATCATATTGACACGCTTTACCGGATCCACCATGTTCACCATATTCTCCAATGAGACATCCGGTTTCACATAAGCATCTTTCAAAACCTTTAACACTGCTTTTTGGTGAGATTCATATGATAAGATTAATGACAACAAGGAGATTCTGGCAGGAGTCCTCTTCAATTGCTCCAGTATGTCGTACTCGCTTTGCTTTATAATCTTCAGGAACTCTTCTTCTTCATTTTCTTTTCTTCCTTTTCTATCTGCACCAAAACTCTTTCCCACGTTCTCTTCATCAACAAGCTTCCTTTTTTCCAGCTCTCCGGGCCCATAAATCCTTCCACTTCTTGTTATTCCTTTTACCTCTGCTATCACTTCACTTGTTTGGGCTTTTGAGGTTTCCCCTATGTCTCCGTTCGTCTCCACATTAGTTTCATAGTTCCAAGGGATAGCATGTGTATTTTCGTAACTGAATGGTGCTGGTTTCCTCACAGTGATCACCACTTTCTCTGGTTTCGGAGTTCGATTCAGTGGAGGGACGCGGAGTACGAAGCGATCGATCACATTCACCTCTTCTGGGAGATTCGACCTCTTTTTTGCTTGAATCACACCTAGGTCGAGTAATTCTTGTACTCGAGCTTTGAAACTCCAACAACTTTCTATATCATGACCAAAACCTCCAGAGTGGTATATGCAGCTCGACTTTATGTCATCTTTCTCATTTTCTTTCATCATTGATGCAGATGCTGCGATATGATACCCAGTCTCCTTCAAGCCATTGAACACTTTCTCCATAGGAGTTCGGAGACTCATAACCTTCTTGATCAATGGTTCATCACTTTCCAAGGCATTCACACGACTTCCCCCTTCGTGTTTTGGAATTGGGTTATTAACAATGTCTGGCTTTGAATCTTCTTGAAGATCTAACCTCCCACAAGCAATTAATCTTCT
Source organism: Dalbergia cochinchinensis (assembly GCA_031216125.1). Taxonomy (NCBI): domain Eukaryota; kingdom Viridiplantae; phylum Streptophyta; class Magnoliopsida; order Fabales; family Fabaceae; genus Dalbergia; species Dalbergia cochinchinensis. The sequence continues at coordinate 17,231,373 of CM062375.1, read as the reverse complement.
TACCGCCATTTTGAATCCTTCACAATCCTCTATAGAATGTCCTGCAATATCCATGTGATATTTGCAAGTAAGGTTTGGGTTGTACCATGCTGGAAATGGCGGTTCTAATGGGTGCACCGGATATGCAGAGATCAGGTGAGCATCAACTAGTTTTTGAAAGAGGTCAGCATTTGAAATGGATAGCTTTGGAAAGGGTGGAAGGTTAGGAAATCGATTTCGGTTCTGGTTTTGGAAATTTGGTCGAGGTGCTGGGGTGTATGTTGGGCGGATTGGTTGATATGGCCTTATGTGGAGGTTGTTAACTTGGGGTTGGGAGTATGGAACAGTGTTTGCGGTTAGTGTGGCTTGGTATGGTGGGTAATGAGGGATAGGGGCTTGGTATGATCGTGGTTGGGTTGGTGTGTATCGTGGGACGAAGGATTGCTGACCATGCACATAATTCACATCTGTCTCCTTCTTTCTGGGTGGGAAACTCTTTCTAGTGTCCTCACTGTTCATGGGAAGCTTGCCGGCTTTTACTAAGCTTTCAATTCTTTCTCCAGCAGTTATCAACTCAGAGAAGTCTTTGTATGCTGCTCCTGCCATTGCCCCAATGTAAGGGGATCCCAAGGTTCCCAAGAAGTAAGAACACATTTCAGTTGGGATGAGCGGCGGTTGAACTTGGGCAGCCAAGGCTCTCCACCTTTGTGCGTATTGCTTGAATGATTCATCCTTCTTCTTCTGCATAGAGCTTAATTGCTCCCGTGTAGGTGCCATCTCAAGATTGAACTTGTATTGGCTCATGAATAGATCTGCCAATTCTCTCCAGCTAGAAATCTTTGAGTGGTCTAGTTGAATGTACCACTCCAGAGCAGGTCCAATCAGGCTTTCATGGAAGAAGTTGATGAGAAATTTTTCATCCTTTGACCATATCGCCATCTTAGTACAATAACTCTTCAAGTGAAAAAGAGGATTACCCGTCCCATCATACTTTGAGAAGTCAGGAACCTTAAAGTCCCTAGGGATTACTACATCAGTAGAAGGACAGAGTTGTTCAACCTCCACATACCCATAGAGGCTAGGTCCTTGAATAGCCCGAATTTGCTCTTGAATCTTCTCCATCCATTCCTCTTTGAACTTTCCTTTTTCTGCCTCTGCACGACTATTTTCTGAGGAGGATGGTTGCTTCTGGATGACCACATGAGGTTGCTCCTGCACAGGTAACATGCCCATGTTCATGAGTTTGCACATTTTCCAAGGAACGATAACCTTCTCCAATAGGGATTACCAATGGTATCGTGGGCGGTGGTTGCCCATGGAAGTTATTCGGGATTTCATCCATATCATTCATCCCTACAGTGACGTTTAGAGCTGCACTCGGAACCACAGGCATACCCAGTGTCATGGTCCTTGGTTGCACATTCGCTGAATGAGCTCCCAATAGGTTAAGTGATTCTTGTATGGCCCGTATCATATCCTCCAATCTTCCTTGGTTATTTGACAGTTCATTCAGTTTTCCTCTCACCCGGTCAACTTCATTGCTCGGATTTCTTCCTCCTTGTAAGTAGTTGTGATTGGGATACCTCTCTCAAGGCCACCATTCCCTCCAGCCATTTTGGTCCGGGCTCTGGTATTGTGAACTCGAGTTTGATCGGTATCGGTTTTCCTTGGGCGCCCAATTGTGATGGATTTTTCCTAAATAAAAACAAACTTTAGTGAAAAGAAAAAGACAAAAACATAGCTATTTGTTAGAAATCATCCGTTGAGCTGAATCTTGATGTGAGTATCTTTGATGATGACCGTTCCTCAGAACGTCTCGTTCAAAAGTACTAAGTCATGGACATTGCTATGAGATCAACACAATGCAGAGAAACAAAGATTTTTCATTCATAAGGGGTATCATACCCATTGTCCTTTTTTACATTCATTCCCAAAACAACAAAAGACAATACATCATAAGGCCAGAACTGCCATTCTCAGCATCTCTCAGCAATTATTTGTTTCATTCTCCCAATCAAGTCTTTACAATAATCAACAAAATTACAAATCTCGATTGGGGTCTTGAAAGGGATTATTCCTTGCTCGGCCAATCCTAAGTATCTTGGAACATCTTCGATGGCCGCATTAGCTAATCCCGCCAAGTTTGAGAAGCGAGTCTTCAGCTCATGAATAATGTGGTTCTGATGTTGTATTTCGGAATCCAAACTTGCAACTCCTTCCTTTTCTTCTTCCAGTGCAACTTGATATTCCATGACCTCATCATTCATGTGTTGACTTAGCTCTTCAATCTTCCTTTGGTATTCATTGTTCAATTCTTCCATTTGTTGTTTCATTTGTTCTTCACCTCTTAGCGCAGTTTCTTCAGCAATTTTGGCCTTTCGAAGTAGATCTTTCAGTTGTTGATTTTCGGCTAGCGCTTTGTCACGCTCTTGCCTCCGAAGTCCAAGCTCTTTGTTGGCAGCTTTGAGGCATTCCTTGGTCTTCATCATGTGTTCATGCCCCATCTTCAGCTTCTTGTTTGTTCCTTCTAGAGCTTGATCCTTTTCGGTGCTTTCTCGTTTTAACGTCGTGTAGTTATGGCGAACACTTTTCAACTCAACTTCTATTTGTACCTTTTCTTGTTCAACCTTGTCTAGCTTCTCCTTCACTTCTTTGATTTCTCCATTTTCATGGAAACCCCAAGTTGATGCATTGTCCAGAGGAGTAACAGTTATGACCTTGAAGGGCAGCTTGATCTCTTGAGCCCTGTTTTTTACCCATTGATGATAACTTTCTTTCACAGCACAACTCCTGACTCCTAATTCTTTTCCCTTCTTGACAACCTTGTTCCAGGCGGACCGGATCTTTTGGAATAGGTCAATGTCTTTGGAGTCTTGATAATATGAGACGAACGGAGTAACTGCAGCTTCAGAAGGAGGTCCCATCATGGGATAACCAAGTTGGCGTAACACCAAGACAGGATTGTAGTTTATGCATCCTCGGGTACCCATGAGAGGTACATTTGGAAAGCTTCCGCACTGATAAATCAGAGTTTGACCATCATCCCTCCAAGGATACCATCGTATCATCTTTTCATCCAATTTGGCCAGGTCCTGAGCCCACTCTTGTCCACTCTTCTTCTTGATGTTATGCATTCGTAGGTCTTCAATCGGACAAGGCGCCTTGTAATTCCTCTGGAATATGTGCGAAGTAACCCACACATATAACATCGGTAAACAGCACAGAATTCTCTTACCATTTCTCTCATGGCAAAAATTTAGAGTACAATAAACATCTGCCAGGAGGGCTAGAACGGGATTATGACCATGGAACTTGCGAGCAAGGAATACGTCAATAGCCGCAAAGTCTACAAGGCCTTCAATGTTCGGAAATAAGACAGTGCCGTAGATGGTGAGGGCCAGTACATCTGCAAGAGTATCCCAATCTTCTGCTTGTGTTAGATGGTGCATGTGCTCTTCCAGGTAATCTCTTGAGAATCCATAGGTCCCATTCCTACATTTCTGTTCTTCATGCAGATTCTTTACACCTACCCTTAGGACAGTTGATAGGGTTTGTAAAGAAGGATAATGGCCTTGGTAATAATAAGGTTTTTCTCCTTCTAATGGTAACCCTAGAATCTTCTCAAATTCTTCGATGGTAGGTGCTAGTTGGAAGTCTTGAAAAGTGAAACATCGGAGCGGAGGATCATATCTTGTGCAGTCTTTGTAATTGCTTCTTCCTGCTCTTCCACTTCTAAGAGATTCAAGATCTTTCCATACTTTCTGGTGAGAGACAGGCGTTGTGGTAACTTTAGCAGTTGACCCAAAGATCTTAGGTTTTTTGTGTCAGGTATCTTGGCTTTGAGACGTAGAGTTCTTTTCAACTTTTCACCTTTCTGACTGTCTGGTCCTATATTTGTTTCCATTTTCCCAAAGATACTCACAATAAGATCTCAGTTCAACTTTCTAACAAACCTGCCATAATAAAAAGAAAATAACTGATTTAAATGAAAGGAGGAATAGTAAACAATTTAGGAAATGAACCGAAATTATGTACAAAGAACAATGATAGGAAAATATGTACAAAGAAAGGAGTTAAGGAAAATGCACGCTCTCTTTGTGTCCTATGTGAGGTAAATTCTGGAGGTTAATTCTATGGTCCTATGGTCGTTCTACCTTGTGAACACTTTCACTGGGTGGGTCTATATTCTCAGAGTTCTACGGCCTCTAGAGTTAAGATTCATTTCAGATCGTTACCCACAACAGCAGGTGAACCGCTAGATGTAGGGCATTCATGAAAGAATCACACTCTAGATGAGATTTTCGCGATAACCAAACAGGATGAACATCCAAAATGGCTACCGCTACACAATCTCTTTCCTATCTCAAGTTACACTCAGACCCGGGTATAGGGCCCCACTCGTGTGATTATCGTGTGAGTGCTGTGTGTGAAGAGAGCATACAAACCTGAAAACCACTCAAACAAACACGTACAACATTCAGTAACAGTCATCTACCCTAAGGTCTTTACAAATAAAGCTATTACTATAAATAAACACATGAAAAGCGAAATTCTGTAAAGAGACAAAGCATACAATATTAGACAAAGTAAAATAAGGAAAGGAAAATAAACATCAAAAGGTTATATTTAATCTGCACAACTACATAAAACAGGCCTGACTCTCTTGGAACTCCCCAGTGGAGTCGCCATCTGTCGCAACCGGGATCGCGACGGGGACGGCGAAAAAGAGAAATTTTGTTTGAAAATATTGGAGTCGCCACCAAGTTTATTTAAAATTGGGAAAACGTTGGAAAAACCCATTTTTAGAGAAGTAGTCTTGGAAACCAGTTTGAGTTCGGGAGTCGGTTATGTATAGGGAAGGGCAGGAATTTAATCTCACGCACCCTAGTACACCCGTCCTTAGACGGTACCTTTAATTAATTGTGCAAATTAAATAAATAACCTTTTTCAACGTTTATTTTCTGTTTCAAGACAATTAAAAGGAATTTATTTTTCTTAAAAGAAAAGAATTTTTAGTGCACCGAACTGTCGCAATTCAGATGTCTTAAAAAAAGAGTTAACTAGTCATCATCGACTAAGTTAACCTTTTTTATTTGAAATGAAACATTCGACAATAAGTATATAACTTTTAAAAAAGAAATCTTCTAAATAATAAATATTTACAAATAGAATCTAATTTTTTTGGTATTTTTTGTAGATCAATAGAAACAAATATAAAAGAGAATAAACATTTTTGAGGAAATTTTCGAGTCATTAAGCTGTCACAACTCAAATGACCGAAATATCGAATTAACAAGCCGTTACGGCTAAATTGACTCTTCATTACAATAACAAAAGTTAAATAAAATATTTTGAAATAAAATTTAAGAAAAAGAAATTTATAAATAAAACAAAATACACGACTAACATAGAAAAATATTAGGAAAATTATTTACAAATAAATTAAGTGGTGAAAAGGTTAATTTTGAAAGAGAATTTTAGAATATTAAGCTGTCACAGCTAAAATATTCTAAAACATAAAGTTAACAAACCGTCGCGGTCAAATTAACTCTATTATTATTTTTTCTTTTTAAAAAGACTTTGAATATCAAGCCGTCGCAGCTAAAATATTCTGAAACATGAGATTAACAAACCGTCTCGGCTCAATTAACCTCTTTTTTTTTATATACAATTCATCAATTAATTAAATACATAAATTCCAATAAAACACTCAAATACTTATTTTGAATCAAAAAATGGATAAAACCCTTCTTTTTAGACAAAAATCTAATTTTAATGGGAACTAGCGAAATTAATGCATAAAAACAAATACCCAATTAATTTAAAAAAAAAAAAAGCTAACAAAAGCGAAACTTATAAACACAAACACAATTAACTTAAATAAAATATATAAACATTTAAAATAATTAAACTAAAAAACACATAAACATAAAGCAATTAAACTTAAAAAAAACATAAATAATTTAAACACAACACATAAATATATAAATAATTAAATTAAACAAAATAAAATTACACACTAAATTTAACCAAAACACAAAAAAAAATATATATATTTTAGACCCAAAACGAAATAAAAAACTTTTTTTATTTTATAAATTTAAACTCAAGCTAAACTAATTGTAAGACATAGTCTAAACACTAAATAAATAAACTCAAATCTAAACAAATGATTTCTTTTAAAAAAATAAATAAATAAATAAATGAATAAATAAAAATACATTTACCCAACTAATTTAAACAAACACAAGAAAAAAATAATAATTAAATTAAAAGGAACATTAATTAACAAACATAATTACACAATTAATTAAAACACATAAGCATAAGATAATTAAACTAAAAACATAATCAATTTAAACAAAACACACAAACATTTAAAATAATTAAACTAAAAGTAAAATTAATTTACCAACACGTAAACATAAGGTGATTAAATTGAAAAAGGTAAAATAAACACAACTACATAATTAACTTAAGCTGAATACATAAATATATTAAAAAAAACATAAATGCACAATTTAAAAAAACATAAAAAAATCCTAATTATTATTTTTTTGTCTTTTTATTGACAAAGTCAAAGAAATAATTAATCACTCTTTTCTTGTTTTTTTTTGTTTTAGTCAACTTAAGGTGATTACAAAAAACACAAACTCTTTTTAGTAAATCAAATCATTCGAGTATTTATTTTGAACTCAAATTAAATGAATACTAACTAAATAAAGACACTAATTAAACCAAACAAATTCAAATTTAAATGAATAAATTCAAAAATACTAATCTATGAAGATAAAAATATTAACTTAAAATATAAAATAAAACAAATATTCCCTATCTATTTATCCTAATTTTACTACCCTTTTAACTCTAATTCACATAATAACCAATATAAACACATTGCCACATCTCTCCATCCATATACACACGCACACACGTTCACACACACACACACGCGTACACAGACACACGCAAAGGAACTAAAAAAAAAAAGAAAAACTTAGAACTCTTCCTACCTCACACGTACACCCACCTGATACTTTCTCACACCCTCACATATCATCAACACACGCGGAGAGAGAGAGGCTAATAGAAAAAGAAGGAAAAATAAACATATGAGACACAGAGAAAAAGGAACCAAGAGGGAGAAAGAGTCCAATAAACGCAGAGATAAGGAGAGAGAGTGAGAGAGGCGAAAGAGGAGGGAAAGAAAGAAGAGGACCGTCGCGGAAAGGTGGAGGCCGCGGTTGTTTCGCTGGAAGCAAGGCGGAGAGAGCTTCGCGGCTGTTATAGGTGATGAGGTGGTGGTTGTTGCGGATCTGGTCGAGATGCTTTGTGCTCACAATGAGAGGTGGTCGAGCTAGGCAAGAGGTCCTATTCGCGGTGGAGCTCGGTCGCGGTATGGGTGGCGCAGATGAGAGCTGGCCGAAGCCATGCTCAAGGAAGAGGGGCACAAGGCTGCACGATGGCGAAGGAAAAGGCCCGTCTTGGCCGGTGGTGATTTCGCGGTGAAGAAGATGGCTGAGGGTGGTGCACGACGGTGTAGATCAGAGTGGTGGAGAGCTCGATCCCGTACGGAAGGGGGTAGATCGGCGAAGGGAAGAGAGGTTACAAGACGGTGGGGAGAGGAAAACGGAGACTATTGCAGCGGTGGGTGCTGGTATGGAAGAATTGTGGTGGTGGGTCACGATTGGAAGGTGGAGGACAGGGTGGCCAAGGTGCATGGTGGAAGTTCATGGTGAGGTTTGATGGTGATGAAATTGTGAGGATGTTGGACTGAAGGGGAGGGGGATAGGACGAGGATGGAGGCCGCGGGTTGAGATCGGGAAGTCACGGTGGTGACGGTGAACTTGGTGGTTTGTGAAGGAAGAAGATGAAGCTGAAAAGGGAAGGGGGGCCGCGGCGGTGGAGCAAGGAGGCCGCGGCCCCTATGCTTTTGTTTTGTTTTTATTTATGATGATAACATATATACCTGCTTCTAATTCTTTTGTTCTTGATGGCTCCACTGAATATTGTTGAGTTCGAATTTTTTTTGTAGATGATAGTGTCAAATTATTTCTCGTTGGTGCTGGTCCTTGCTTACTGATGATCTGCCATTCTTTTATTATATCCTCCCTTTCACTGTCTCTGTGTTTTTTGGATTCCCCAACCCACCAAAAAAGAGATTAACATTTTTCAAAAACACTATCATTTGGTTTTGATTTTTTTTTTTTACTTTCCCCTATCCCCATGCTCTCCCGTGATCTAGCTGGAAAGGGCCAAAAAGAGGCGAGTCCGTGAGCTTGTGAGGCTCCTCCGTCTCTTCTTCAACTTTTCTCTCTTTTTTTTTATTTTTTGTAAATAAATAAAGAAAACAACCAGCAAAGAATTTGATGAAATGATTAATGAAATTGCAAATAAAAGAAAAATAATTAAGTAAATAAACTCAATGTGAATTTTTGGATTTTCTTCTTAGAGATCGGACAAAATCAGGTGTTTACAAATGGCCAAGTCTTTAAGCTCTAAGGTCTCTAAGTGATGACAAAATATAAACATGCTATGCACTTCATTTTTATTCTTCATTGCGAAGTAAAGTGAGAACTTTAAAGTAAATATGCAAGACTTGAAAATAAATATGTAAGGCTTGAAATTTAAATATGCAAGACTTGAAGTAAATATGCAAGACTTGAAATAAATATGCAATGCAAGTTCATTTCTTTATTTTAGTGCTCTAGGCCCAGCAACAATCGACTTTAAGGCCGAAATAGAAAGGTTTTGAGAATTAATTAGGTGATAATGCAAGTCTTGTTTTAATCTTTGAGTCCTTAGGTGATGACTTGAAAATAAAGATGCAAAGCAAGAATATAAACATGAGTGCAATCTCAAAATAAATATGCAAGTTCATTTATATCTTATTAGAGCTCATTCAAGACTTTAGAGGAACTTAAATCTTAACCCAAACTCATCATGACAAGATAAAGTGAGGACTAGAGTTCTTAGAACTCAAGATAACATTCCTTAAAATTATAACCATAAAAGAACTTTATAACACCTTTATGAAAACTCAAGCTTTAGAGATTTCTTTGTGGTGAACATAAAGTCACCAACTAGAACTCTCATCATCAAGCTATCATGAGGGTTCATCCAACAATTGTTGGTCGAAAATTTTAGAGAAAAAGAAAAGGAAAGAAACCGAAACTTAAGAGCAAGAAAGAACCATTTTGAAACTCTAGAGACCATGATCTTGATGATGTATTAACATTGACACCATGGGTCCTCATCATTGAGTTCATGTAACCATTTTAAAACATCATCAAAGTTAAAGATTTCAAGGTTCAAGAAAGAAAGAACTATAAACATTTTTAACTCAAGAACAAAGATCAAGCTTTAGAGGTTGTTCAAGTGATGAACATCATCATGAAACCCTCATCATCAAGCTCTCATTCCTTTGTTTTCAAAGGCTCATGGCCGAAAATGAAGAGGGAAGAGGAGAAGAAAAGAAGTTCCAAAAAGATTCAAGAGAAACCATATAACTAGATTAAGAACTTAAATGAAAGAAACACTTAAAAGAAAATCCTTACCAAGAGATTGGAAGTTTGAGATGAGTGGAGAGGATGAGGAACTTGAAGAACTTGAACACTTGAACTTTGAGAGAAAAAGAAAACTTTGAAGTGCTATTTGAAAACTTATACTTAGCAAATGAATCCAAAATGATGCAAGTTCACCCAAGCATGCTATTTATAGAGAAATGAAACAAATGAGGGGTGTTTGGGGAGGGAATGGCTTCGACCATTATAGCCACAAGGAGGAGAAAAATATCTTCTCCAAGGCATGGTTCAAGGCATGGTGGGAAGCATGGCTAGGAATGGGTTCAAGTATGGGTGCAAGTATGGGTCAAGCATGATTCTTTGAGTGAGAAATAAATCAACATGTGATGGAATTCGGGGAGGGATGGCCGAAACATGCATCAGCCATGGGGGAGGATTTCTTGCATTTTAATTGTGGTTTAGAGTTGTGTTTAGGTGTATCTTTGATTAGGATTAAGATTAGTAATTTATAAGAAAGTGTTTAGGTGAGAAAATGGGTAATCAAGGTTGTCAAGACATGTTTAAGGAGTGGTCTTACATCATTAGTGAATGTTAGGTTACTTTTTCTTGTACGTTATGGTTATGACGAATGTTAGGTTAGTGCACGGCTCGCGTTTTGCTTTCAAGTTTCAAAAAGAAAAATTTATTCGTATTTTCCGCTAAGTATTTTAATGAAAGGTTGTAAGAAATGAGACTAAAAGAGTAATAGACTAATGATTAACCTAAATATGTTCTAGAGTATTAGGTTGAAAATTAGGATGTTACACGATTCAACCCCCTTTCTCATGCCATTTTCAACATACATTTATGCTTGAAAATCCCCTAGAGCTAGGCCTTTTCATTAATTGCATTTACTATTTTGCATTCTTTTCACTTCACATGCATAACCCCATACCAAAAAACAAAAAAAAATTCCAACTAATTAGCAAGCATCCTAGAGAATGTTGTTTAAAAACTCAGACCAGATTAGCTAGTTTGACCATTGAACTGGTGAACTGGCCTAATAACCAGTCCGACCCATATTATGGATCAGATATGCTAACAAATCAGTGTGCCAGCTAATAAGGACATTAGGGAGGGGAACAAAGTATGCCTTATAAGGGTGTGGATATCTTCCCTATGCAGACGCATTTTTCCCTTGAGAGGGGAGAAAAGCAAATCTGTGAAGGACACCCAGTTAAGCCCCAAAATGAACAATATCTACATGCTAGGTATTACACTAATATTAGGGACAGCAATACATAGCACGCCTAGATATGACAGATGTTACAGACGGTATTAGAACTGGTCTCAAGAGTGGTGTGCCGGCCAGTAAGTACGCTGGGGCCCTATTAGGAGGGGTGGAACAAGTCCCACATCAGTTGGGAAGGGGAATAAAGCATGCCTTATAAGGGTGTGGATACCTCCCCTATGCAGACGCATTTTCCCTTTGAGAGGGAGGAAAAGCAAATCTGCGAGGGGCGCACAATTAGGCCCCAAAGCGAACAATATCTGTATGTCAGATGTTACATTCACACTGAGAATGGCGATACGTAGCATACCTAGATGTGATAGATGTTACATTTTCTTACCTTGGAGGATGCTCTTCCTTGACTTAAATTTGAAGAAACAAGACTGGGAGTCATTCTACCTAAACCAAATTCCCCTTTTGTAGTCACTAATAAAAGGAACAAGACTTGTCACAACTACGATTAACCTGGTCACAGCCTCCCATGTTAGCCAAGTGGCCTCAATGAACTCAAGAGGGGGGGTGAATTAAGTTCAAAAACTTTTTCTTTAATTTCACACTCTAATTAAATTTTCAATTAATTTTGAAGAATTTTCTTAAAAACTTAATTTAATGTATACAGATGCAAGAGATATGAGAAATCAATGATATCTATGAACAGGATTTGACAAGATAATGAACTGTAAATTTGCAACAAACTTAAAGAGATAAGGGAAGAAGGATTGCAAACTTCGTTTATACTGGTTCGGTCACCTCTTGTGGCCTACATCCAGTTCTCTCAAGTAACCCACTTGAGAGTTCCACTATTACTTCAACCTTTACAACCAAGAGCACTCCTACACCTTGGGATCCCTCACCCTTGTGTTTGAGTCTCTAAGAACCAAGAGATGCCTCACTCTTGTTCTTACAAAGGGATACCTCACCCTTTTTTTTTACAACTTTTAGAGAGTATTACAAGAAATCACTCTCTGAATAGAGTTGATGTTACAAATGGAAGCCCTATGAGGTTTCTCAAGAATAAGACAATTTTGGCCAAGTATTAATCAAGAAGATTGATAAAAGAGAATGATTGTACAAATGATCTTTGTAATATGTTTTCTGTGTGTTAAAAGATGTTAAACAATGATATTTATAGAACACAGTTCATGTGGACCGTTAAGGATTAACTCCAAGAGATGTATCTCTTCAAAACACACCTTCTGGTGCATTTTTGAGTCTGGTAATCGATTACATATATTGGTAATCGATTACACAGATCAATTTTTCGAAAATAGGCAACGGTCACCTTCTGGTAATCGATTACAATTGATGAGTAATCGATTACACATGTATAGATTTTGAAGCTGGTCACATTTGCACTCTGGTAATCGATTACATTAGGGTTGTAATCGATTACATGTGTGAAAATTCAGGTTCTGGGGTCAAGAATAGCATTGTAATCGATTACATGTATTGGTAATCGATTACATCAATTCCAGAACTTGAGAATTGAAAGTTTAACACACTTCGAGTCATTCTTAGACAATTTCAAAAACATCTTTGAAATATTTCCTTTCAAAACAAACTTGTATTTTCACAAATCAAAACAAATTTCTTCAAGAAGAACATTTGAATTGTTTCAAAATAAATTCTCTATAGATCAAAACATGATTATATTTAAGATGGCCAAATAACCTTAAAGAGAAACCTTTTAACAAATAATCTAAGTTCTAAAAATATCCTAACCAAAGGACTTGATCATTTGCGCTTTCACCTTCATGAGGTCTACATCATTTGCTTCTGTTCTTTGTCAATTCATTTTCATCATCAAAACCTACAAGATAGCATTCACATCCCAAAATGTCATACTCGTAAGAATAAAGGACATATTGCTCCCAATTGTCCTTGTTGTCATTACTGTAGATAGCTAGGTCACTCGATCGAGAATTACCCTACTCTAATCCCATACTTGCCACTACTACTGCTACCAATGACTCTTCACCTTCTTCCACCAATACCACTCCAATCATTGCCTCGACTAGTGATATTGAGCCTCTTCTCAAGCAACTTCTTTCTCTTCTTGGTAATACCTTGCTGCCTTGGTTACTACCTTAGGTTATGTTAGATGATATTTGATTCCACTGGCTCCTACCATATGACATCTGCATCTAGTAACTTCTCTCCTCTATCTACTACCAGTGTTGCACTCGATATCTACACTGCTAATGGATCCCTTATGAACGTCATGAGGACTTCATCTTTGGATCCAACCTTATCTTACTTAACATCTATATTATCCCTAAAGTATATTTTAATTTTATCTCTGTGGGATAGTTATGTAATTTAGGTTATGATGTCACTTTCTCTTCTTTTCATTGTCGTGTGTAGGACTAACAAACGGGACAAGTCATCGGGATTGGATGTAAGGTTAGAAGATTGTTTAGGCTTACCAACCTTCATGTTCTTTCTGTATCAAATTGCTATGCTGCCTCTATACCTGCTTCCCTATAGCTATGGCATCAGTGTCTTGCTCATAGCACTCTAGGGAAAATATGTCCTCTCATCTCCGAAAGATTTGTAATGACTCTTTTTACTTGCATTTCATGTCAAACTATGAAACAACCAGCTTCCTTGTTTAACAAAAGTGCATTAATTTCTAGTTGTCCTTTTGATCTTATGTATTCGAATGTTTGAGGACTAACTCTTACCCTCTCTATAGGAGAGCCTCGCTATTTTGTGATACTCATTAATGATTACTCATGTTTTACCTAGATTTACTTGATGAAAAATCATCATGAGCTACCCTAGATTTACATTAATTTTGTCATAATGATCAAAACACCATTTAATCAAAAGTTCTCATCATAGAATGCCATGGAATATCAAGACATAGCTTTTAAATTTTATTGCTGAATTAGGTGCTCTATCTAGATTTTCTTGCCTTGGTACTTCTCAACAAAATAATCGTGTTAAGAGAAAGCATCGTCATATCCTTGACTCTATTCATGCTATACTTATCTATTCCTCCTATGCTAAGCGTGCTTGAGGTGAAGCTGCCTTAGCTACTATCCATGTCATCAACTACCTCTCATCATTCACTCTTGGTAACATTTCTCCCTTTGAATATCTTTGGCGTACCCTTCCAAACTATTCTTCTCTTAGAGTTTGTCGTTGTGTCTATTTTGTTCTTCTTTAGCCTCATGAATACACAAGACTTAACCTACGTGCTCGTCTTTGTTGCTTCCTTGGCTATGGGATTGGACATAAATTTTGTCATTGTTGGGACCCCTTATCTCAACATATCTATACCTCGTGTCATGTAATCTTTTGGGGAAACCACAAGTTTTCTTCCATGTTATCCTTCAAATCCATTATCTCCACTCATAATCTATTCTTTACTAACCTGTATGTCAATCTCTTTCGTAGTGACATTGATGTAGGTTCTTCATGTGAGCTCATAGCCCCTTCTAATGCTTTAGCAGTCCTAATGACTCAGTTCAGGAAGTGGATCCTATTCCTTTCCTTGATCCCTTTCTTGGTCATCTAACTATAGTAACTAATCCACCTCCTTATCTTCGTGATTGTCATTATTATTTTGCCACACTTCACCTTCATGAACCTATGCCCTACAATGAAGCCTCCACAGACCCCCAGTAGTAGCAAGCTATGCAAGACAAGCAACAAGCTCTAGAGAAAACTCATACTTGGGACTTGGTTGATCCTCCTTCTAATAAGACTTTTGTGGGTTGTAAGTGGGTATATAAAATCAAGACTCATTTTGATGGTTCTGTTGAACAAAACAAGGCTAGGTTGGTTGCTAATGGCCATGGTTTTGAAAATCGGACTGGACTGGCCAATCTGACCGATTAAACGAGGAACCGGTCTGATGTATGGTCTGACTTGGTGCTCAAAACTGGTAGTTAAGATAATCACCTCTGATTGCTGTGAACTATTTGAGAACGGCGAACCGGGCAAACCGGCTCAGTTTGTATGGTCTGATGGTTTTCTAGAGGAGAAGAGATCGAGAGTAGTGCTGCCTATTATATTGTCCATCGCTGGTCACGCTGCCCACTATGCCACTAGCGTTCTGCTTTTGTGTGCTTTGCAACTGCTTTATGCTTTTGCACGTTCTACTTTTCTATCTACTACTTACTGTATTAACAGTAAGAAATTATACACAACACATGGTGCTTGAAGAACAAGGATGCTATCAAGGGATCAAGCTAATAATTTTTCTGTCTTAAAATCATGGCCACTTGAAGCAAATCACCTTTTCATGGGAAGTGGATGTAAGCCTGAAGCTTTTCAAGGTATACTGGTATACAATCGCAAAGTCAACAATAAAGGACTACCTAATAGATCTAGGTTTTTTTTTAACTTTTTGAGGTTATTTGGGCTGGGTTTAATTTTAGGCCCACTTAAACTAAAGTATTTTTTTTTTTCAGCCTGAAGCTATAAAGAACCATAAACAAAAAATTAAAACCCATTCCTTTATTTTTTTTATAGTCAATAAAATAGATGTTGTTTTATATATACATGAAATATAAATATAAACATACTACAATCAAATAAAAATATAACAATAAACTTTAAAGTAATTTTACGATTTACCTTAGTGTCATTAATAGTATTATTATTTAGACCTTTCTCAATAATCACATGCATTTATATATATATACTTACTTCCCTAGCTTGTAATGTCTAATATGATTTTTAATTTTTTTAATTTATTTTATTTTATATATTTATATAAATAAATATTTTATTATATACCCGTTATATCCAGGTTGAATCCCTAGTTAAATCAGTTGAACTTTTGAACCTTTAAATCGCTACCTCATTTGGTTCAATATCCAGTCCAGTTTTTGGAACATTGCTATGGCTTTACTTAAGAAAATGGCATTGATTATGAGGAGACTTTTTCTCCTATTGCTCGTATCATATTCATGCTTTCCTTGCTACTGTAGGCATTGCAAATGGACACTCAGCCAGATGGACATGAAGAATGCTTTCCTTACCAATGGTGATTTGGAAGAGGAAGTCAATATATAGCCACCCCTAAGTTATGCTTGCCCTTCGAACAAGGTCTGTCTCCTTTATAAGGCCACGTAAGGTCTAAAGTATGCTCTTGGAGCATGCTCCATTGTTAGTCAACTTGTTTTCTTATCTAGTTTGTAACACCCTAATATTTAACTCAATACAGCTAGGTTGTATTCAACTTAACTATTAGTTATTACTCTTTTGTTTCAGTCCTTTGTTCTGGTTTTAGAAAACACTTACGAAAATATAGGTAAAATTTTTCTTTTTGGAAGGACAAACAAAATGTGAACTATACGCATGCGTAAAGTAAACTACATCATCACCTTGCAAGGAATCAAAAGGGAAACACGACATATCAAAAGAGAAATAATACCATAAAAGGAACCACATCATGATTTAGATACATAAGTAGTCATATCATACACCAGAACAGTAGTAGTAGAGTTGATATAGTCATCCATGAAAAAAAGAAGAAAATACATGTAGGTTCTCTAACTACAACAGTGCATCTAAAATAGATAACCTCTAAAACAAAAGAAGGCTATCCTAGTTATGTGTGTGTGTGTGCACTAAAGTCAGCTACCAGCTCCTACTCCTACTCGTCGATGGGGGGTACATATCCAACCCACTGGGCCAACTCGGCCTGGGTGGCTAAGCAGTAGGAAGGTCAGGTGTGTGTTTCGCGGCAGGGCACCATCCTCACCCTACTTCCTTGAAGCGGCTGCATCACGGTATCCTCGCTACCCAGCTCCATGGGCACCGACAGCGTGGAACCCTCCAAGTATATGTGAATGGGAGAATCCTTTGATGGATCAGTCTTCGAGTACCTCGTACGAGGAACGTAAGTGAGATAATCATGGACAGCTGAGGCGGCAGTGCGAGCACGTCGAGTTTACTCATCACGAGGGCGGGCATGCTCAAAAACCAAGTTGTCTCCATAGGGGGATGTGGGGGAGAAATGGAAGCTGGAAACCGGGTAAGCAAAGGGGCATCCCATGTATGCAAAAATGCACACTGCACAACGACCTTCAAAATGGTACAAGTGGTGGTCCGGGTCGTAGTACACCTCCCAAACTGCCGTATCAATGAAAATGACGAACGTGGCCATCGTCCTCTGAAGACATAGTGGAAAGAAAGAAAGATAGAGGGAGTGGGAATCTTAAAGAATCTCAGTAAGGAAATCCTCCTATCCTAGTGTCATCACCTATGTCCTCAGGAACCTTGGGTTTATTATAAAGAGGTGAGCATGCATAAGGTTCATTATTAGGTTTGCAAATATAATTATCTAAGGTCTGTGTCTTTTAATATGAATTTTGATGTTATGAATGCAACATATCATATCATGAATGCATGGCAATGTCAGATGCAAACATTACTTTAACATAGCATAAAGAAATATGATTACGTAAGTGGCATAAAGAAGAACGTGATATTTTCAAATAAATTCTTTCCTTTTATTTTTCCTTTAAGTGACATTCAGTTCATCATTCTCTTCCTCATGGGGCCACCCTAATAACTCTTCTCTTTTGAGAGTTCCTAGGTTATGAGCTCATACCTCACTAGTCGTCACTAGCGTAATCTTATCCCTTTTAATAAGTTAACTCCCGACTCCCGGAGTACGGGTTAGGGGGCTTATATCATCTCCTTTTGCTAGGGAGATCCGCATCTACCAAAAAGTAGATATTGTCCTCTTTGCCCTTTTGCTAGGGGCGCAAGGTTTTGTTTCCTCCTTTTGCTAGGGAGAAACACGTCTTATGTCACTTTATTATTAGCATGTTATAAAAGTGCAAACATAACATATCATATCACATGCTTTCATGTTACTCATTGTATGCATCTCAAATAGTCCTCTTTGGTCATTGGTACACGGAAAAATAAAAAATCGAGGCGTTACATAGCCCACATGACTTTGGTCTATTCATTTGCAAGACTGATCATGGGAATGTCCTCTTACTACTTTATGTCAATGACATCATTATTATTAGAGACGATGCCTCCAGAATTGCATATCTCAAAGCTTCTCTTTGTTGCCATTTTGAGATAAAGGACCTTGGGCCTCTCAGATATTTTTTGGGCTTTGAGGTTCTTTCTTCTATCGATAGTCTCTACCTATCTCAAGCCGAGTATGCTTCTAACCTCATCTCTTGACCTGGTCTTTGAGATAGTCACACAAAATCCACTCCCCTTGAGATCGATGTCTGCTTGACACCCATGGATGGTATTCAGCTTGATAACCCTACTCTCTAAAAAAATTTGGCTGGGAGTCTAAATCTATTTGACAATCACATGCCCTGGCATCTTTTATGTTGTGCACTTGGTCAGTCAATTTATGTCTACTCTACACTCCATGCACTTTGCTATTATTCTGCGCATCCTCTGTTATGTCAAAAGTACCTTCTTTCATGGGCATCATTTCTCCTCTCATTCCCCTTTGATTATTCAGGCTTACTTTGATGCTGACCGGGGAGGAGACCCTCTAATCGTCGCTTCAACACTGGATACTGTATCTTCCTTAGCAACTCCCTTATCTCTTGGCCCAGCAAGAAGCAAACCTAGATTGCTCTTTCTAGTTCTAAGGCTGAGTACTAAGCCTTGCTGACACCACTTGTGAACTTCTTTGGATACTTTGCCTTCTTGATGGTCTAGGTATCACTCAACTTTTACTCACGGACCTTTATTGTTGTGATCGAAGTGCTATTTAGATTGCTCATAATGATGTCTTCCAAGAGCGCACCAAATACATTGAGATTGATTGCCACTTTATCCTACATATTCTTCTTGGTGCTCTTCAGTTCCTTTCTATTGAGACTCTTAACCTGCTGACCTGTTTACCAAGGTGCATCATCTTGTCGCTTCCGTACTCTAGTATCCAAACTCTAGTTGATCTCATTATCACTTACTTGAATTTGAGGGGGATGTTAGCGTGATATTAATATCCTGATTTATCCTCATTGATATCAAGAGATTTGTAGAGAATTATCTTGATTATGATTTATTGTAATTGTCTGTAATTTATTATAGTTTGATTCTCTTTGTATATAGGCTTATTCTATTGGTCTATAAATATACCACCTTGTAACCCCTCACTGTAAACCGCACATACAAATCCCTCGTACTCTCCGCATTTTTTATTCTATGTTCTTGGATCATAACAGAATGAATTCCCGTTTATGGTTTTTTTTAAAAATATTGAAAATAGAACTTAAAATAGGCATACCGTATACTTCTTGGAAAATGATGCATCGACTGGTTCACATCCCTGTTCATCCACAGAAATTCTTTGAAAGAGTTCTCCGTGACTTTGTTCTCCTGTATTTCACTTTACTACCCTTCCAATCATTGCATAAATGTTTAAAAAAGAAACTAGCACCTGTAATTTTCAAAACCCAGTTGCCATAAATTTTGCTGCCACAAAAAATGATTGCTTTTTGTAAAAGAGATCTCGAAAATGGAAAACCATTTTTTCTTTTAAGAATTACATTTTCAAGTAAATCCTCCTCAAAAAAATAAAGTTGAAAAATTGGTCTCTAAACCATAATAGTAAAACATAATAGTGCATTTCAACATCATTCACAATTGAAAAGTTTGAAAGATGTAATTAGGACAAATTGATTCCCTGCAATTTATAAAATATTATAAATTGGTTGGCAATGAAAAACACAAATAAGAGTATAAGACATATAAATCTATCGAAATATCCAGAATCAGCTAATTTACTTACATTTTTTTTGTTATGAAGACTCTCCAAATTTGTTTATTCTTGTTAAAGGACCAATTTTTTCAACTCTATTTCTTTTTTCAGAAATAAATTTGGCTATTTCCTATTTCTTGCATAATCCCATTAAAGTTTACCCAGTTTTAGATTTCCAATACTGTTTCTTCACTGTAGTTTTCCACTACTCACTCAAACGCTTTAATTAATTTACTAGCAGTTAGAGGGGGCTTAGAATTGTTTCATCAACTTCTTCAATATCTTTCTCAAACTGTTTTATTCCCTGAATCGGATTCTCAAGTATTTTATAGTAAGAAAAATTACTATTTTGTATTGTCAACTATTGCAATAAAAGAGTATAGTTAACATTGAAGAGAATGGCATCTTACAAAATTGAAGTGCTAGAGTAATAAGTTTTCTAATTCCAAAAACACCCCTGAAATGTTTTTTGTAAACCGTCTGCTCTATAACCATTTTCGAGTCTAGCAGAATCAAGCAAAAAAGGGTTGGTAGGTCGCGATGGGTTACTATCTATTTTCCCTGTTTCAAAGGGAACCTACGGAATGCCAAGATCACTGGCTAAATTTAGAATGGCGATATGCCAAATAAAAGTACAGAAACTTCTTTTAGAAATTAAACTTGTTTGGATCTACATAATGGAAGTAAGGAAAGTAAAAATAAAATGGACAAATTCTCCTCTTTCCTTTACTAGTCCTTAAACCTGGCACATTCTGCGAGTCCAACTGGAAAAGTTACTAATCTTCCTTCATATCTCCTTTGTCTATTACAATGTCCAAGAAAGAGCCTTTTCATCTGTGGAAGTATTGGCTGCTTATTATTCTGCAGAAAAAGGAGGAAAATAGAAAATGAAAACAGCTACGTTTGCAAGATACAAATCAACCCCATATAATACATAATCCACCACCATTTTAAATTTAGGATATGAAGACTAGTCCTCATGCTCCATATTTGCACTTCATCTTCCCAATTTGCTTTTCACGAGCTTCTCTTTCGTGTGAATTGAACTCTTCTTGCCATTCATGATCCTCAAGCTTTGCCTTAACAAGTCAAATTCCCTCTCCTTTTTGTACTTTGCTTGCTCCATTGAAGCTAATTGAGCTTTCAAGGCTTTGATAATTTCTTCCTTGCCTTGAAGTTCCTTCTTCAGATTTTCCATTTGGATGTCCTTTTCCTCTGCTTTCCAATATAGACCATCCCCTGCGAACAAACAGGCGCAAACTAATGCTCAACCAAACCGAAAAAAACAATACAAAAGTTCATGCATTTTGTTATAGTAGTGCAAACATCTGCAATGTAAAAAAATGTAAAATCTATAACCAATCTATTTAATATCTAGTAGGGCGGGATTGAACCACACTGTCCACAAACTAATTTTCAAAAGACATAATTGCAAAAAAGCACAAGGCAAAATGACCAAAAATTAGTGCTCTACAAAATATGATTTGCCCTTTATGTGTTTTAGTTTAGAGTCTATTCTCAGAGAGAGGGGGGGGGGGGGGAGAGAGAGAGAGAGAGACCATCATATGTCCTCTGAATGAGGTCATCCAGTTCAGTCTTAATTGCAAGATAAAGTTGCTTCCACTTCTCCACAGCTTCATCTCTCCTTGCTCTCTCCTCCTTCATCTGCTCAACCAAGAGTTTAGTCCCCATCAACTCCCACTCTTTCTCACTGTTTTTCTCCACCATCCCACCAATTTCTCCCATCTCTCTTATCCTCTCTTCTTTCTCTTCCACCACCTTCCTCAGCTGCTTCACCTCCTCCCTCATCCTCTTCCCCTCTTGCTTCCAATCTGCCTCCTTGAAAGTGAACACCATTATGTCTCTCTCATAGCTCCTAGTCTCCTTCTCCCTCTCATACATCATCTCCTTTATTTCCTCCTGAAGAAGCCTCACTTTCTCTTTCAAATTCATAACATACTTTTCAGAGAGCTTCCTTTCACTCTTGCTAACAGTGCCACCCATCTTTGAAACAACCCCTGCTAATGCCTTTGTGGTTGTAACTAATAAACTATTAGAATGATAATGACTATTGGGTACTGTTCTTATAGTGAGTGACTGAGAGAGAGAGAGAGAGAGAGAGAGAGAGAGAGATAATGATGGGGGGTGTGGATGGCATAAAACGGAGTACAGACTAGGCTCCTCACGTTGATAGCAAGCGTACCAAGAATTTTAGGGTATTTTATGAACTCAGATAAGGGTCATATAGTTGTACTTATTATTCAATAATGGAAGGGGTGAAATAAGGCTCGTGAATGGCACTTTCTCGGTAGGATTTTACACTAGACATATGGACTCCACATGATCTGAATGCAAATATAAATAGGAATACGCATATTCACATGCAAATATTTCTTGGGAGCGTGGGGTAGATTTATGAATTATGACCCCAATTATTTGACAATGTATT
Organism: Dalbergia cochinchinensis; assembly: GCA_031216125.1. Lineage (NCBI taxonomy): Eukaryota > Viridiplantae > Streptophyta > Magnoliopsida > Fabales > Fabaceae > Dalbergia > Dalbergia cochinchinensis. The sequence goes on along the minus strand of CM062375.1, from coordinate 17,209,444 downwards.
GACTACTACTAGCTGGTCCTACTCATCTAATTTTTGCCATGATGAAATAAAGAACGGTTGTACATGAGCACCCCTGCACAATATTCCGTCACACATGGATAGTACAAAAACGTAATTCTCGTGACATTTTGTAAGAAATTATTCAAAATCATAATTTAGGACATAAGCTCATTGAAAATCAAAGGAAAAAAAGGGCTAGGATTCTCTAGTAAGTAATAATTTTATAAAGTGAAAAGGAAATGAATTATTCATTAGATCAATAACTAGCATTACTTAAGTCCTAATAAATGATCCAAATTTTAAAAAATACTCATTCATGCGTGTCTTTTTTGTTTTACCATATTTTTTTTGTAATGTGTATATACTAAAATATGATTTTTTTTTAAAAAAAAAATCACAAAGATACGTGATTTACCAGAAATTGCGACCAGCAAGTTTGGTGAAGACAATGGATAAAAATTGTAATCATATTTAAATCATCAATGGCGAATTTATCTAAAAAGTAATATAATAAATAAATCGTCATTGGAGAATTTATCTAAAAACTAATATAATAAATAAGTTGTCTATGACGATTTTAATAAAAAAAATGGAATAATGAAATAAAACCGTCAATGAAGATTTCAATGTTGTTTGTGCAATTTTCTCTCCCCCGAAAATTTTCGTTGGTGATTTTAGTTCATCTCATCTCGCAACATATTCTTGTGTAGTGAAGTGTCTCACTTGTGAAATTCTGAATGACATTTTAATCTTAAATCTGACATCAACGTAAATTCTCCAATAATATCATATGAAATTTGCCAAATAACCATAAGTTTTATGGGAATTTGGCATCTAGAATGGTGTGTTAAAATTGTTAGTTTCTTTAGATGAATTAGTAGGCCACTGTTTTATATTATTCGATAGTCACTATGATTTCTATCAAAGATTTTATATATATTATTCTAGATGTTTAGCATTATTCATCTCATATTTGTATATATCTCATTAAACAATATGTATAAATTATTACTACTAATTAAGTGGCAATTATTTATAAAAAGTCAATTTCAGTCCAATTGAAAAATGTAAAAAAAGCTCATGTATAGTTAGTTTTCTAATGGCAAAACTTCCTGATAATAACAAGTAAGGAATAAAAAATGTTTTTACAGAACAATAGAATAAGCCGTGTCCCATAAGTCACATGACTTACACTTAAACCCCACATATTTTAGAAGGAGGGAAGAACATTAATTAAACTATGAAAATATACATTGGAACAACTGTCAAGTTGTCTTACCTCTATCTAATGGCTGTTCTTGTAGTAGTTTGCTAGAAGCACCTGCTGGTCCATGCCGACAAGACAAGGCAGAGAGATGAGAGAATAGGCCTACCAACAAGGTTAGTCATGGGAAGCACTTTATAAGAGTGTGACAATATTCTCAAACTCATCAACCTCTTAGCCATTCTGAGAGAGCATCCTATTTTTGCAGGTATTGATTGTGTTTTGGTTCCATAGAAACAAAATTTCAATGCGTGATTTTTGTATATTTCCGCACACGACATTATCATGCTGGTACAAAGAACATTAATAATGGTTGGGGTTGCCGCCTTTGGATTCCCTGCTTGAAAAGGACTTGTAGCATTCCTGCTATTATGGCCTTCCCGTCTAGTTTTCCCCTGGAACGTCTAATATCATTAAATTGGCTTTTGTATATATCATTTCATCCTCCTTGGTATGGCAATAAAATGTTTCGGCAATAGTTACTGTCCTTTGTCAACTTTCATAGATGTGGCCTTACATGCCATCTGTGACCAAGTAAAGAATAAATTAACTCTAAAATTGTCAAATTCACGTGAGTAAAAATATGTAAAAAGATAAATGGACAATGAGTTCAATATACTGTAATTTGGCCCATGCTTTTGAAGAATGAAACTGATTCGGTTGAGTGATATATATATATATATATATATATTTCATTGATTACGTACTTGGATGTTTGAATGAAAACTTCAATTGACAAAAAAAAAACACAATTTAGTATTTATATAATTCTCCCATCAAACTGGCGATATTAAGAGCCCCACACTTATACATTTTTTTTAGCTTTTTATTATCCAAAAATCACATTTGTATATTCTTGTAATTTTATCTATTTTTGGCTATGTATCTTATTACTTTCCAAAAGTCATTTTTAATATTTTGTGAGAAGTTAAAATACCTAGAATATCAAGAAATACTATTTAAAATGCTCAAAAACAAACACTTACTACTACATATCTAGATACAAAATAACCTATCCGTATAAATTATCTTTCAAAAATTACTTTTACATACAGACTTAAATAACCTATTTATCAAACCAACTTGAAGCATTGAGCGCAAAGTATAATTATCAACATGATAGTACCTTTTCAGTTAGGTGTCACTTTGTTGATTTTATTTTTATTTGAAAATTTAATTTTTATTTTAAAATAAGAAAAAAGACAGCACAATGCACAGGGCTTCCGCCTGATTAGGTGTGGCAAACGATGCAAGGCGGGTCAACCGTGGGTTAGTCATAAAATGAGGCAGGGCATGTTGACTCATTTTGGCTATGAGTTAAAAGTGCCAACCTGCCCCATCAAAAAATGGTGAGTTGGTAGGCCAACTTATTTTGAGTTATATTTTTAGTTATTTTACCAACCTGTCTCACCCTGCCATGGGTTGGCGATAAAACAAGGCGACCATGGGTTGACCCTTCATAGTTATTTTGGTTGTAAATACCAAGCCACCTTATCAAAAAATGGCAGGTTAGCAGCCCAACCCAGTAGGTCCAACCCATTTTGTCACCCCTACATCTGGTGGGGTCTGGGGAGGGTAGCTGTGTGTTGCCTTACCCCCACTACAAGAAGATGCTATTTCTGATGTTTCGAAATAATAATTCCAAAATGTTCAGAAATTACACCAATCAAGTTTTTTGCTATTCAAAAATTTTATGTACATAATTCATAATTGGCATTGCTTTAGTATTTTAATTGATCAAATGTTATTCATTAGATTATTTCATGTTCTTACCTAGTAATTTGGCAAGAGAATGGATCTCCTCAAAGCGGCCACGCAAGAGGTGATGGGCCTACTTGTAAGGTCAGTTCAATTCCTACATTTACAAGGGATTAAACACGGAGGAATAATAGTGAAGTTGTGTATTAAATCATACCTGGGGCATTGAACCCCTTGGATAACTAGGTTACCCCATGGATAAATTGTGATAAGGTAATCTCCCTTATGTTTCCTTAAATGAGGAGATTCTTATGAGATTTAAGAAGAGATAAATACACCCCATATTAGTGGCCATGTAATGGGAGATATGTTCTAAATTTGTGCCATTATAAGATTGTAGAGAATCTAATTGGAATTGCGCCTAATCAATAGAGGATTTAGACTAAGAAGGTCCTTGGGAAGTGTCATGACCTAACTTGGGCTATCACCGGCACGTAAGGAACACTGTCCCCCGCAAGCCTCAATATGCAAGCTTTTACAGAAAAATGGACAGAGTTTCCTCTATTTTTCATATATCCCCAGATTTAGAAATATAACCTATATGAAAACAAGATAAAATATAGAATCAGGCTTCAAGTATTCTTAGAATGTGTCCCCAGCAATAGAACAATCAACTCAATATAATTCAGAAAATCATCTCAACATATAAATTTCAATTCAAGAACTGATATGTAAGTTAAATCAAACCCAATCCTAAAATCAAGCATGAAGTCAAGTTAGTTTTCAAACTAGTTTCAAGTATAACTTCTTAACCACAAAGTATATGTCTAACCCATAACTAGAAATGTAGTTCAAAATATAATTCTAAAGTTAGTTTACAAATCCTTTCCATAATATAGTCTATATATATCTAACTCTTAATTACACATACATAACAATAAACATAACATACGCATAAAACTAATCTGAGGACCCTACCTGTGATATATGGAGCATTATGGATGATTTTAACTAGGCACTATTCAAAAAGAAAACTAGGTTCCAATTATACAAAATAGGCCTTCTCAAGAAGGCTTACCAACTCAGAGCTTGGCTATTGAGGAGCCATGGGACTGGAACCTGAAGCTGCATCTGTTTCTGGAAAAGATGGTAAAACAACGGAGTAGGTTTTGCAATGCAGGGGCAGACATGATATCTATAACCCACATGAGACAATATGTAATCCATAAGTAAAATAATAATAACTTCATACTTCATATAAATTCAATAAATTCTTTTATTTAACGAAAAGATTTGTTTTTAAAATAGCCAACTTTATATAAAATAATAGAGAATCGTCAAATTCAAGATAAATAGAGGATTCGCACTTGAGCAGCCATGCCTTCGTGTAATCCTAAAACTGGACGGTCCTACCCATGCGAATAGCCGTAGAACATGATGATCCATTGTGTGGTCCTAATCAAATATAGTCAATGTGGACAAGGCTAATGCTTACTGTCATTAGCTACAAATTCTGTCAGAGATTTTCTCCAAAACATGTAATAAAAATTTTGCATATCATATCAAATCAATTCTCAATAACTTCATAAAGGGCTATAACCACAATTTCTCAAGTCTTGTCCTCAAATCCATAACAAAGATAAAATAATTTTCCAAAATCAATATTATATCATCTCATGTGTCAATTTTTTATTAAACATAAGCTAACATAAAGAATGTAATTTCGTTAAAATTACATAATACAACCAACTAGTTATTTTTCAGTTTCTAGATTTCTAAAATATACTTAGAGCTAATTTAACATAAATAAAAATAATTATAGACATAATTTCTACTCACAAACTGGTTCAAAAGAAATGAAGATCACCTCTCAGGTGGCACCAATCCAACGGTTGATGCTCAAATGCTTTATAACTCCAGGAACAAGATAAATACAACATTAGTGAGTTAATAATACTGTTAATTTACACTAATTAGCCCCAAATCACTAAACCCCAACTTCTAGGATTTAAAGAGACCTAATACTCGCCATAAATTAACTAGAAGCTTTAATAATTTAAATAGAGTAGTTTAAAAATTTATTTACCACTTGGAGAGTAGAATTAATAAAAAAAATCACTCTCACACCTTCTAAAATCTTCAAGCTCTCCAATGGAGGTTAGAGAAAGAAAGTGGGGGGTGGAGGAGGGGGAGAAAGAGAGAACGATTATGGGGATGAGGAGGAGGAAGGGATGATGATGATGGAGATGGTGGTTGTAACATCCTAATTTTTAACCCAATACTCTAGAACATACTTAGGTTAATCATTAGTCTGTTACTTCATAGTTCTCATTTTTACTTTGAAATACTTAGCGAAAAATACGGGTAAATTTTTTTTGAAATACAAAGTAAGAGTCGCGTGATGCGATATATCATGTAACGAACAAACATACATCTCATAACGTCATAGCATAAGGCACACCATGAACAACACTGAATATTATCTCATATATATATAATTCGCCCACCTATAAGTGTGAGACTTAATTTAGTACAAGGGAAATACATGAAAGGAAATACAACATAAACATAAACATGATCTACTCCCCTACCCGAGTGCATCTAATGGGATAACCTCTAAACAAAAGAAGGTTTATCCCCATCTAAGTGGTGTGTGCTCTAACCGGGTACTCCATCGGTCGATCGTCACCTCCTACTGACGTCCATCTTGCGAACGAGGCAAGTATCCGGGAAACTGGGCGAGCTCCTCGGGCATAAAGAGGCGGAACGGGGATCGAGAGTGACCCCCGCAGTGTGGCCGCATCTCCGGTCGCCGTGCAAGTCGTGGCTGAGTCACGGTATCCTCACTGCCCTCCCTCATCAATGGTGGAGAGAGGGCAGAGCTCTCGCTATAAGGATAGGTAGGCGGGTCCTCGGACGGGTCGGTCTCCGAGAAGTAGGTCCGGCACGCACCGGGATAGTCTCGCATGGCTGAGGCGGCGGTGTGCATGTGGAGCACTCTCTTGTCATGCGTACGCGCACGCTCAAAAACCCGCTCGTCGTCGCCATAGGATGCAGTCGGGGAGAAGCGATGGGTGTGCACGGGATGAGCGAAGGGGGCCACTACGAAGATGAAAACCTGCACTGCACCGCTCAAATGGTATGACCCGTGAGCCGGGTCATAGTGCACTTCCCATGTCGGGTGTCCACGAACACTACTAACGCCGCCATCTCAAGACGTGACGGAAAGAAAGAGATAGAGGAGTGAGAATCTTGCTAAAGAATCTCAGTAGGGCCTCCTACTACCTAGATGTCATCATCTACGTCCTCAGGAACCTTGGGTTTAATTATACAAAATGACTGAACATGCATTAAGTTCATTTTAAACTTTAAAATATACTTTAGCCAAGGTCCATTCATTTTAGGATGATCTTAATATCATGAATGCAACATAATAGAAAATGTATGCATGGCACTACCTAATGCACATACATAAAACATAACATCAAGCATCATCATACTTGGTGGCATAAAGTGGCAATAGTAACATTTATATGGGACAAACTTAGTGACATAATCATAATCATGAAACATCTCTTCCTCATGGGCCACCCTAAAAGACAATCGAACTGGGGGTGCTCGGCCGAACCGGTGTCACCCAGAACGTGTCACATATCTAGGTTATGAGTTTATACCTTAACTAGTCGTCACTAGTTCTTACTTACCACTTAACGATAAGTGTATCATAAATCATAAATCCCGACTATCTGAGTACGGGTTAGGGGGCAATCCTCTTAGGGGTGCTCGGCCGAACTGGTGTCACCTAAGAGTATAAATGGTACCGATGTCACATGAGTTCTATGGAGGTGCTCGGTCGAACCGGTGTCATCCTAGAACCCATCTTAGTACCTTAATTTTCAAAATCTCTTTAAGTCCCCAAATTGCAGAATTGACCAAGACGTTGGCATTACGTCGAATTCCTTCCAAATTTGCTTTATGCCACATAAACATATATCCTCATGAATTCCTCATATGAATAACATCATCATCATTTACATACCACATGCATCATCATGGAACATTCAATCGTTTATCCTTACGGTAGCTTATGCTTTGACTCTTACGGGTCTTAATCATGAGATATAGTTCTCTAACCTCCGTCGTTCATATGTTATGCACCTAAGGGCTCATAATTAAACATCATTCATAATCCTCATGTTCACACTTAAATCTGAAAAGCATAGGGCAGAATTCCTAACTTGTGATTACGGGGTTCTAGAACTTACGTTTTAGACCCTTTCTTGGTTCCGTCTTCGCCTAAGGCGCTATGAATTAAATCTAAATCAATTATGAGGCATTCCTATGCTTAAGGACTAATTATTAATCATGTTTATCATGTTGTAAGGATTCTGGACAGAATCCAGAAAAATAAATGTTCTAAGAGTTCTAAACTTGCACTTTTACGGTTTTCTAGTTACTAGTTTCCCTATAGGTGCTAGAATTCGATTCTAATCCAAATGTTACCAAGCTTTTCATGTCTAAACAATCCTAATCTGATTATGCTCCCATTAAAACAGTTTGGATAAGTTCCAAAAATAAATGGGTCAAAACTATGTTAAATTCTAGCTTTACGGTATTTCTAGTTAGCTAGTTTCTTACCTATTATGCATAGAATCATTTCTAGGTACATAAGTTAACTAGTTTCTCTTGGAATCAATTTAGAATTTCTAAGACTCTTTGAAAATCATTTTAATTCATCAAGAGGCTAAGAGAAGCCTTAGGCCAATGACCAAAATATATTTCATTTTCTAAAAAGGAATAAAGTCATATCTCATGATAACATAACCTTGAAAAGATTTGTAAAGCTTTAAGAAAAACTTAGAACATAGACTATTGGTCCTTGTAGCTAGATGAAAACCCATTACAAGTCCATCATCACTACTTGGCCGAAAACATGCATTCAAGGAATGCATTCACATTGAACTTTAACTTGAAATGAAATGGGCAAGTTTTTGAGCTCTAGGTTCTTAAGTTACGACATAAAATAAACGTGCTCATGCTTTTCATTTTTAATCTTGCTTACAAAATGAAGTGATGACTTAAATTAAATATGCAAAGCATAAACTTAAACGTGCAAGCTTGAAAGTAAATATGCGGGGCATAAACTTAAACGTGCAAGCTTGAAAGTAAATATGCAAGGTTCAATTCTTTATTTTAGTGCTCTTGGCCCAACAACAATCGACTTTAAGGCCGAAATAGATAGGCATTCGAGAAATTAGTTAGGTGATGATGCAAGTTCAATTCTTTATTTTAGTGCTCTAGGCCCAACAACAATCGACTTTAAGGCCGAAATAGAAAGGCTTTGAGAATTAAACTAAGTGATGATGCAAGTTCCATTTTAATCTTTATGTTCTTAGGTGATAGCTTGAAAGTAAAGGTGCATAGCAAGAATGTAAATATAAATGCAAGCATAAAATAAATTATGCAAGTTCATTTTATCTTTCTAGAGCTCTTAACAAGACTTTAAAGGAACTTAAACCTCAACCCAAACTCATCAAACCAAGATAAAGTAAAGTCTAGAGTTCTTAGAACTCAACATAACATTTTTAGAAATCAAAACATTTTGCATGTAAAAGAAAAGAAAATGGCCGAAATTTCAAGGAACAAAAGAACATTTTGAAACTCTAGAGTCCATGATCTTGATGATATATTAACACCAACATCATGAGACCTCATCATTGAGTCCTTAGAATCATTTTAAATCACCATCAAAACTAAAGTTCTCAAGAGTTCAAGAAAGGAAGCACTAGAAGCATTTTTGCTCAAGAACAAAGACCAAGCTCTAGAGTTTGTTTCAAGTGATGAACATCATCATGAAACTCTCATCATCAAGCTCTCATTTCTTTAAACTTCAAGGCTCATGGCCGAAAATGAAAAGGAAAAAGGAGTGGAAGAGAAGTTTTAAAAAGAAACAAGAGAAACTATGAACATCAAGTTTGAAATAAGAACTTTAAAGAAAAGAATACATGAAAGGAAATCCCTACTTGATGTGATGAACTTGAAGATGGAAGAAGAAGATGAAGATGATGAAGAACTCCAAGAACTTGAAGAACACAAGAGCTTTGAGAGAAAAAGAAAAGCTTTGAGTGTTCCTAAACTTAGCAAATGATCTAAAAGTGGTGCAAGCTCCTCAAGGCATTCTATTTATAGAGAAATGAAACAAATGAAGGGTGCTCATGGAGGAGAAGAGCTTCGGCCATGTGTGCAGAATTGGAGGGCATCCATGAGTTCCATGAGGTGAGATAATGTGGTCTTGAAGCATGGTGAGGTATGACTCAAAGAATGGTGAGGTATGGTTCAAGGTATGGCCTTAAGCATGGTTCTTTGAGTGAGAAAACAATTAAACATGTGGCCAAAGGGGATGAGAGTTTCGGCCATGTGCATCAGATTTGGGGGAGGATTAGTTTGCATTTTAATTGTGGTTTAGAGTTGTGTTTAGGTGTATCTTTGATTATGCTTAAGATTAGGAATTTGTAAGAAAGTGTTTAGGTAAGGAAAATGGATAATTAGGGTGGTCTAGACATAATTAAGGAGTGATCTTGCACCATTAGTGAGTTAGATCCTCAATTTAGAGTCTAAACAACTCTAGACACACTTCCTTGATTTAAGGAATTGGAGAGAGAAAACACTATTTAAGATTCCAAGACTAGGAATCTTGAGTTCTAAAAACGGATTTAAGTTTAATCTAAGTAATTTTAGGTTCTAATTAACTTTAATAAATTATTTTGACTCTAGATTAATTAGGGAAATTAATTAATCTTCGTTTAGAGCCTAATATTGCTTAGGTTTGCTTAATTACGTCATTAAGCTCAAAAACACTATTCTAGGGGCAAAATCGTAATTTTGCGCTAAAACTGCCCGGGACCACCGGGACTTGAACAGAGACCTCTAGACACATGAAAATATGTTTTTAAACCTCTGAGGAAAGTTTCGGACTCAAACGGCACTTCTACCCGCGTAAAAAACGCTATAGGGGTATTTTGGTCATTTTGACCCGAAACTGCAGAAAATGAGATTTTCGCATCCGGAAGCATTCAAAGGTCATTCAATCCCTGTCAAACATTGAGTTGACCCTTTGAGGACGACCGAGTTGGTTATCCTCGAATTCGGGTCAGGAAATGACCTCAAGGGCATTTTGGTCATTTCCCTCAGACAGAAAAATCGGGGTGTTATAGTGGTGATGATTGGTGATGGTGAGAAGAAGAAGGAAAAAGAACGAAGGGAAAAAAGAAAAGAGAGAAAAAAAGAAATAAGGAAGTGAGAATGGAGGAAGGTTACCAGAATGAAGGGAGGAAATGAGGAAGAAGAGAAAAAGATAGGAAGTAGGGTGCTAAGATGACCTATACCACTTAAAGTGTATGGTGCACCTCATTTTTTTTGTTTTTTTGTTTTAGTTATTACATTCTTCCCCCTTTAAAATAAATTTGGTCCTTGAAATTCCAACAACTTTGAGATAAGACACATACCTCAAGAATCAAACAAATGTTGATATATGGCTCGCATAACCTTTTTTGCTTCCCAACTCACTTATTCTCTAGAATGGTTATTCCAAATCACCTTCACTGACACGACTTCCTTTGATCAAAACTTTTTCACCTGGCAGTCCACAATGACCACCAATTCTTCCTTATAGGACAATTTCTCATTAAGTTGAATTACCTAAGGAGAGATTACATGAGATGGACCGAGAACATATTTTTGAAGCATATAGATATGAAACACTGGATCAACCATGGATAATTTAGGGGGTAATGCTAAATGGTATGCCATTGCACCAACCCTATCCAGAACTTCAAAAGGACCGATATAACAAGGGTTACACTTTGCTCGCTTGCCAAATCTTACAACTCCTTTCAAGGGGGAAACTCGAAGAAAGACATGTTCTCCTACAAAGAACTCCAAGTCACATCTTCTATGATCTGCATAGGATTTTTGCCTACTCTGAGCAATCAAGAGTCGCTTTCAGATCAAACGAACCTTATCTAAAGACCGTCATACAAGGTCAGGACTTAACATATTAGCTTTAACATATTAGCTTTACCAACTTCAAACTAACCTATGGGAGATCTACAATGCCTCCTATACAAAGCCTCAAAAGGTGTCATCTGAATGTTGGCTTGGGAGCTGTTGTTGTAACACCTTAAAAATTATTTAAAAATTAATTTGGGCTTTATTAGCCGTAATTTCAAAACTTTGACAGTTTTAGAAATGATCAGAACGATCCAAAGGATTTGTAAAAAAAAAAGTGTGAATAGTAACATTATGGGCCCCCACGGGCCCGTCGGGACAACTGAAACCCTAGAATTGGGACCCGGAGATGCCCAAAACTGAGAAATTATAGGATTGAGATTAGAAATAGTTAGAAATGAGGATTTTATACTTAGAATTAATTTTCGGGCAATGTCTTATTACTTGGGTACAGTGTTTTGCCCGTTTAATAGAATTTCGATGTGCACTTTTTAACGCCATACAAATTACTTAGTGGCTAAGTAACCTATACCAACCACTTTATGCCAAGTGGATGGCAAGGATTAAAACTTGAAAAGCAAGTTTTAATCATGACCTTTGATTTATTATATTTTACTCGGGACCCAATAACTCATCCGTTCGGTGGAATTTCGGTGTGCGGTTTTAACACCGAAAAGGCTACTTGCTCCCCAAGTTAAAGTGATCCAATTGCCTTGAGCCAAGTGGATACCCAAGATCTATTCTTTGACCAAGGAAACAATCCTATCCATCCATTTTGTTAGCTTTCTTTAAGAATTATCCTTTTACATTACAATAACCAAGCTTTCTTTACAAGCTTCCTTTAAAGATTAACACAAAACCACCAACCTTATCACCCCACCATCATCATTTTTGGCCAAGAGGCAGAAAACACAGCCTCTCCATTGTTCTTCCTCCTAAAGCTCCATTAACAAGCTTCAAGCTTTAAAAACTCTAACTTAGAGTCACTAAAACACCAAGATCCTTTCACAAAACTTGTTCTACTCCTCATAATCTATCAAACTAACCAATTGGAATTTCAATTCCTCATCAATCCTCACCTTGGTATCTCATTCATCACTGATTAAGGAAGGTCTTGGTGCTGATTTGGTGGCCTTGAAGTGAGCAAAATCAATCTTGGAGCATCCTTTGGAGCCAAGATCCCTAAAGCCATCAAAGTAGGGTTTTTAAACCTCTTCTTCTTCAAATCTGTTTTTCTGTGTTAATCACTGATTTAAATTGATATTTTTAGTTGTGTTGGTTGATGATATATGGATATTGATGTATTAATTTTGTTGGAGTGTTTGGATGATTCTAGAAATCATTTTTATCAAAAGGAATATTAGAATATGCTGCTGGATTTTCGGATTTCTTCTGGACAGGTTATGGCTCATGAATTTTCTGATATATTTGTAGTAATTTTTATGAGCTATAAAAATTATATGTTGAATTTAATATCCTAAGGCAACTCGATGATTTTTCTTGGGTCCTAAAAATGAGTTTTACTATTTTATAAAAATCAAAAACCAAGACTATGCTTGAGTTGTCTGGACAGCCAATTCTGAAATTTTGAGTTTGTCTAATTTGGTTACCACATCAAAGGATTGATTTTTCAACTGAAATTCCTATAGGATATTGAGGACATGTTGACATCCAACCATGAATTTTTCTATGATTTTATATGATCATTTGATAGGGTAATAAGATTAGAACTTTGGCTATTGGCTGCAAATAAGGGGTTTTTGGTCCCCTAATTTGTTGAATTTTGTTATCATACTTAGAGAACCTTTTAACTCCGAAATTTTTAGAGGACCTTGAGGACACATTGAAGTGTCTTGGATAATTTTTATAGCCTTAGATTTCATGGTTTGATATGCAAAATAAATTGTACTATAGATATGTGAAATCTGCCATTGTGCTGAAAATGAATTGATGCTTTGAGTTGATGAAATAATGACATTGGGTTCAAGTATAACATTTATGAATGCATGCTAGTGACTTAAAGGAATGGTTTGAGGCATGATTGAAATCATATTATGAATGAATGTGTATATGTGCCTCATGCATGCATTTGGAAAAGAACAGTGAATGATATGTATATGTGGCAAAAGAGAATATATGAACTTTAATCGTGCATGTTCTGACATATGGAAAAAACAGAAACAAGACTTAGATTGAATGAGGGGAAGGCAAAAGTAGGAACTTTCTCAAAACACTGAGTGTGCCTATTCTGACGTATGGAGAAAACAGAAACAAGACTTAGATTGAATTAAGGGGAAGGCAAAAAGTGGAACTTCCCCTGAGATATTATGAGTTGGTAGACGTATCGGCTAGGAATAGAACTGTGTGTGATTCGGAAATGGAAAAAAATGAAGTCCGATAATCACGTATAGGAATGAGCTCAGTCCTGATAAGCAGTCTTTTTCCCTTATGTGGTGTGATCCACTATAAATACCATTTGGTATAAATTATCTATTGTGGAATTGTCCATGGCAGATACTCGTTGGGTATAAACTAAGTCTTTTCTATGTCAATGAAAAGAGAAAAATGTACTAGATTAAGTTCCTTGGCTGTGAAAAAGAATGCATACTTTATTATTATTTCTGTATATAAGTTTACTTAATAATACTTGTAAGAATAAAATTTCTACTTATGTTTTGGTTGTCATTTTTGAATGTCTGCTTAGGATGATTTACTAGATGCTTGACATTATAATACATATGCATTAAGTGATTGATTGTTAAAAGCTACCCACTTCGGAAGTACGATTTGAAACTTTAAAAATGAACCATTGGTATGAAGGCATGATCACTCTTTTTCTAATAAACCGAAATGGCTGGGGCGATGATGATGATAGTATATGTGAGTTTTTGGGGAGTTGCCCTACTGAGAATTGTATGATTCTCACCCCTATGTGTTTTGTGTTCCGGTGTAATCTCCAGGTTAATCCAGAGAATGATGCAGCTACTACGTGAAAGAACTCAGGATTACAGTAGTTTAATAGTTGATATTATTATTATGTTGTATATAGTTGTAGGCATATGTGTATGTAAATGTAATAGAGAATGTATATGTATTAAAGCTCTTAGAAGAGCTTCCTTTTGTACTTAGCTATGTATTCAATAAATGTTGTGTTTCTTTGTTATATATTTTAACCAAATTACGCTAGTTATTATACGATCTTATCACATTTGCTATAGTTATTTAAGAAAGGTCCGATAGTTTATAAGTAACAACTCTCAATCTGATGTCATGACTTAAGGATGATGTTATACTTTGGAGGATGTTACACCTCGACAACTCCACTGGCCAGAGCTACAAATGACATTAGTGTTAGGACCACCTCTTCATCCTTCTCATAAGAGAAGATGAACATATTCTACCATCCAAAAAGACTAGAGCTTCATCCTAACAAGGACAAAGTAGTTATTGTCATGGCCATCCAAAAAATTATTACAATGGAGATTAAGGTCACCAAAGTCAAGGTAAATCATTACTTCTAGTTGCTCTACTAGTCTGATGCTATTTTACTCTTACTCCATAAATAATGTGCACATTTTCATTAATGGTTTGGTTATTTTTATTTAACCATGGTGTTATATAATTGCTTAGGTCCTGACAAGTGATAACCCTATGCACCATATCACATTTTCTCTTCTGATTATGTCCAGCAAGGACAACATGCATGTTGATTGGCTAACATGGATGAATAATGAAGGCCCTGAGCCATTCCCAAACCAACCTATCCTACTCAATATTCACTATCCATATGAGTTTGAACCAAAAATACTTGTCTGGAATTGTGGAGATTTCACTCAACCTGATTTTGTTAAAGCTGCCAATGGGTTATACACTTATTTCCGACCTGACATCTTGATAATTACAAACACGGCTTCACTTGGAGTTGCTGCAATGGATGTTATCAAGCACTTGCCCTTTAATTGCTATATCACCACCCCAAAGGATGGTCATGGAGGAGTATGGGTGATGTGGAAGAGTGATCTTATTGAGTGTCAAGCATATCATTACAATGCCCAAAAGTTCTATGTGGTGATATCAACTACTGCTGCTTATGGAACCCTTCAAATGGGTTCACCTTGAGCTGAGGTAATTCATTTTTTCATGTACTTAATATCTTATTATAAGTAAGTAGTTAATCTATCTAGTATATTAGACTACTGAGGTCAATTTCTGTGCTTTTCATCATTTGGTTACTTTGTGGCAATTGTGGAGCAACTAAATAGATCAACAACTACAATGCCATTATTACTCTATTTTATTTTTTTGGTGGAAATTATTATTCTATGTGGTCCGAACTAGCTTCCCAATATGAAATCAATGGATCTTTATTTTAGTTCGATTAATAGGCCTTTAGTTCGATTAATAGGCCAAGTGGATTTATAATTTGGATGTTGCTCTAAATCATTTTCGGTGCATACATACACTACATAATTAATAACTTATGTTGAGATTTATAATCACTTAACCAAAAATATGGCCTTCCATTGCAATGATTTATTTGTTGCTTACATATAAGCCCCAAATGCACAGACATATTTCCTCGCAGAAATACTAGACAGACTATATTAATGGCCAAGGCCTTTTTTTTTTTTTTTTTGGTCTGATGTCCAAGGCCATTTAAGTTGCATCAGTTTAGACCAAGCCCATTTGCAATTCAAACATAATAGGACTTTGAAATAGGGCACCACCCTGTTCATGGCCCATCAATTATATGGGCCCTTTTATTGGCCTTTAGCTCCACAAAACATGACCAACAAAAAACAACGAGGTACTCCAAAAGATAAAAATTTAATAATAAGGACCAAACTCCCTTTCATTTTCATCCTTTGTCCTGCTCTCTGTGCTTAGTCCTCACAGCAATTAGAGCTCACATTCTTCCTCTTTCTTCAAAACAAACCATTACTGGAGGAAGAGAGACCAGAGACTTGTCAATTCGATTTTCGACAACAATAGAGACTGAGACAGGAAGCGAGTAATAAGCTTTTCCCTTTTGAGATTTGACAATGACGCCAACTCTTTCAACAAGCAAGACTTGTTCAAATAGGCGAAAATCAAAAAATGCAAATGCAACAAAGAGGCCTAAGGTGTTACAGTTCAATGAAGAAGATAACCTCACATTCAAAGGAAAACACGTCAAGAATCGGTACATACAAGTCTACCAAAACTGCCCTTTGATAAAGCGGTGGACGGTTGATTCAAACTACTTCCGCAAAGAAGGTATCATAACATTCCAAAAATTGGAGTAAATAGGATGGGCACCATTCATACAGCTGAGGGAGGAGGTATATCCGAGGTTGGTATGTATATTCTACTCAAACTTGACCAGGGACAATGATACCAATTTCCTAAAAACATATGTGCTTGGGACTGTGATAAGATTCGATGATGACATGGTTAATAGGTGTTTAGGAATAGACCCCTTTGGTAGTGAGAAAGTGTATTTTGTAAGCAGTCCCAATTGTGATTTTGATTCTAAACAAGTCATTAAGGAGGTTACGGGGATACCATATGACGAGAATCCTGATACTGGGAACCTACTAACTATAGATTATAGGATCTTATTTCACTTCATCACTGATGTGGTAGTTCCCAAGTATGGCAAACAAAATGCATTGACAAAATTCCCTCTTTTCTTGATGTCGTCTGCCTAACAAGGGAAAAAACTAGATTTGGGTTATATCATTGTCCAAAAAATGTTAAGCATTTTAAGTCGTGACAAGAGTCACTTGCCATATGGGATGGTCATCACCAAGATCATGAAATCCTTTGGGGTAAATGTTCCAAATAAAGAACACACTCAAAGGTCCACTAAAAAGGGTTCTTATGATTTTTCTTGGACGAGATACATGTCATTCGCGAAGCAAAATGGGAAATGGGTTAGGACTGGGATTGCAGGTGATTTATCCCGAATAGATAAGTCTTCCCCTCAACCTAATTCACCGTCTCTCACCCTTCTTGATAAAGAATCTCAATCCTCGACTGCTTTTCCGCTATGTACATTCTGTGTTTCCAAATGAAAGCTTAGATGAAATTGAAAATCTTTAGACGAAAACACAAAGAAGATTCAACAGTTAGAAGTTAAAATTGAGAATGTGCTCCAAAACCAACATGCTATAATGCAAAATCAACAATGTCTTGAAGCTTCGATGCTCCAGAACCAAGATGATATAACGCAAAATCAACATCGTCTTCAAGCTTCAATTAATGAGATTTTGCGAAAATTCTAGTAGCAAGCAAGGTTTAATTTTCCATATTTGCTTTATATTTGTATCCACATATTTGTTCTTCCCAAGTAATATTCATATTTCCTAATTTGTGTCTTTCTAACTCATCTTCATTGCCATAATGAATTTCCATTGCCAAACATTCGGGTATTTCGTATTGATTTATGTCTTGCTATTCATGAAGTTTTTTAGGTTTCTACCAGTTTTCCTTGGTCAATGCTTTTTCTAATATTGTCCTGATATTTTCAAAGCTTTTTTCTTACTTATTGGTTTCTGTATATAGGCAGGAGCTAGATGAAGAGCTAATTGAAGAGATGCTTGGTGATGTGCCACCCAATGTGTTGGAAGGAAATTATCTAGGTGGAAATGCTTGTGTTGGTTAAAGGCCTTGTATAAGAACTTATTGCTTTGACTTGCTTTTACTTTTCCCAACTCTACTTTTAGTTTTCGATGCTCTATTGTACTTGGATTTGTATGTTTCTTAACCATCTCTAACTTTTGGGAGCACACTTGCTGCTCCCTGTATGTTCACTTGCTAAATTTTAACATGTTAAAAACTGTCAATTGGGAGCATCTAAATGTTTAGGGTCTTAATTGATGGAATCTAAATGTTCACTTGCTAATTGATGCTTACTTGTTGCTCTTTTTGCATTGCTTAATGTTGGAAAAATTGGATTGTGAACAATTAACAAAAAAGTATGCTACATTAATAACTATCGATACTGATAATGGTTCATCTCTTGTCCTGAAGTATTACAATGAAACAAACAACTTTAAACTCTTCATATTGGTGGTGATATTTATAGGCATGGATACGGGCAGATGCTCTTGTGTTCTTTACAATTCTCTAGTAAGGTACTCATTTTTCCATGACTATAGGGCACTTAAGGGAAATATACAATAGCTGAACTCTGAAGAGCCAAATTAGACAATGACTACTTCTACTAAGTAAATTCATCCAACACTTATGATAGGCTTAACACACATGCAATTATTCTGCACTATTTATCTCAATTGTTCATACACATAAAATTCATCACAATCACCTACTACCAATATACAAATTGAGTATCAACATAAAGAGCCTATAAAAGTGTTAGTTGATCAGTTTTGTTGATATGTGTAAAGCATTTTGCTGATGTTTTCATTTGTAATGTCAATTTCATTAGCTAGGTTTGCCACAATACTATTTCTGCTCTCAGATGCTTCTTGAACAATATTCGAAAGTGTCCTCAACCTCCATTTCTTGCAGAGGTAATCCCTTATTGGCTCTGCTTCATTGGCTAAGTCAATTTCCAAATACTTTGCTAGAACAAGGTGGTTTGCCTTTTGTTTTGTGCTTCTGTTAGCAGAACCCTTGCCTACTCCAGATGCATGTTGAAACAATTCCTTGTATTTGTAATCTTGTTTCTTTTTCCCAGCACAGAAAGGATAATGAAAATTGCCATTTAAAGTTTTAACCTTATACTTTCCAGTCCTTAAAAGTTCATATGGTTTCTCCGAGTAGTCTTCAATCTCAGATTCGCTGACATCTTAATCATCTTCAGGGCTGTAGTCCATTGAGGCTATGTATACAAATACAAAGTTTAGGACAAAAGGCTGAGTATATTTTAATGGGGGAAAAATTCCAGACATAATCAAAGCAATATTTGTTGTTAAATCAACTTAAGAAATGCTCATTAAAAGTATTGCAACCAAATAGATTCAAAAAGCAATGAAAAATTAATGCTATAGAGTGCCATGCAAACAACATTCCACTTAGAACAGCAACAGTATATGCTATCACCATTTGACACACCCTCATGTTCATATAATGAGCATAGAACCAGAAACAAATAGCAACAATAGCATACAGACTCAATATGCGGCACAATATTTGGAAAAGATGGCAGTGATTAAGATTATTATTTTTAAAAAAACTCAATTTTTAAAGTAGAGAAAAATCCTTAAACTCAAACATTTGGCAATCTGTAACATCCTAATTTTTAACCCAATACTCTAGAACATATTTAGGTTAATCATTAGTCTATTACGTCATAGTTTCCTTTTTACTTTAAAATACTTAGCGAAAAATACAGGTAAATTTTTTTTGAAATGCAAAGACAAAGTGAGAACCGCGCAACACGGTGAACGATGAAGCACATAAATAGATAAACACAAACTCAAATAAACACCTCATGAACATCCGATCAATCATGATAAAACAAACTGCAAATATATATATATATATATCATATGCTCACTCATGAGAAATGGGACTTAGTTGAGTACAACATGGAACAAATATAACTGAAATGATGGTACAACAGAAAAGAAAATACTACAGAAAGTGAAAAAGGAAACTCCCATACCTAGGTGCATCTAAAATGGATAACCTCTAAACAAGAGAGGGTTTATCCTCTTCTACATGGTGTGTGCACTATCTCTACCCGCAAGCCTCTATTGCTAAGATCCTGGAAAGGGTAGGACGTATCCAATCCAAGGGTGAAGGGCATCCGGGGTGGGCACCCTCAAAAACTTAATCGTCGTCGCTGTATGGTGATGTCGGGGAGAAGCAATGAGTATGTACAGGATGAGCGAAGGGTCGTCCATTAACCATAAAGACACGAACAGTGCATCGACCCTCAAAATGGTATGACTCGTGCTCCGGATCATGGCGCGCTTCCCACGTCAGGGAATCCACAAAAACCACGGACGTTGCCATTTAAAGACGTGACGGAAAGAAGAGATAGAGGGAGTGAGAATCTTACTAAAGAATCTCAGTAGGGTAACCTCCTATCTAGGTGTCATCATCTACGTCCTCAGGAACCTTGGGTTTAGTGCATGCATCAAGTTCATTTTTAAGTTTCAAAACATAGTTAGCCAAGGTCCACCTATTTTAGAATGAGTCTTAATGTTATGGATGCAGCATAATAAGGCATGAATGCATGAAGATGCATCAAGCAGAAATAAATTAAACATCATAGAGAAATCAGCATCATGTAGGTGGCATAAAGCGGCATATACTTCTCATGTAAAATATTTCTGTTTCTATAACTGTGTGACATTCAAAGCATTGTACTGTAACATAGGGATCACCCTGAAAAGACAATCGTTCTGGGGGTGCTCGGCTAAACCGATGTCACCCAGAATGTATCACATCTCTAGGTTATGAGCTCATACCTTAACTAGTCGTCACTAGTTCTTACTTATCCTCTGATAAGCGAAATCATAATAATAATAATCATAACAAAACACGTCACACCGGTACCAAGTACACAGCGAATATTGTCCTCTTTGGGGCGTTACATATCGCCGTCCCCCTCAAGGATTTGTTTCTGGGGTATTGCGTATTGCCGTCCCCCAAAACGCGGGTCTTAAACTTGAGGTATAATTATCCTATCGTTCTCTATCAACCTCTTATGCATCTAAGAGTTCACAACTGATAATTTTTACTGGCATTTATGTTCATTAATAAATCTGGGTAGCATCATACTCTAAGGGCAGAATTTCATCTTTATGATTATAGGGTTCTAGAACTTACGTTTTAGACCCTTTCTTAGTTCCGTCTTCGCCTAAGGCGCTATAAATTAAATCTAAACCAATTATGAGGTATTCCTAAGCCTTTGAACTAATTATAACTCATGTTCACTAAATTGTAAGGGTGCTGAACAGAAACGGAAAATTAAATGTTCTAAGAGTTCTAGAATTGCATTTCTACAGTTTTCTAGTTACTGGTTTCTCTATGGGTGCTAAAATTCAATCCTACACCAAATATTACCAAGTTTTTCATAACTAAACAATCGTAATCTGATTATTATCATACTTAAATATTTTGGGAAGAACCTAAAAATAAATGGGTCAAAACCATGCTAAAACTTGACTTTACGGTTTTTCTGTAAGACTAGTTTCTTTCCTAACATGCATAGAAAGGTCCGTACCTCAACACATATAAATTGTACACATTCTAGCATATCAAAACAACATCATACAGCACCAAGCACACCATGGTAGAACTGAACTCATCTATATACATATCATGCGTAAAATCTCAATTTCCAACAACACCAATTATTGGTTTCTCTTGGAAACGTTTAGGACTTCTAAAACTCTTTTGCAAAACATTTTATCTTGTAAAAGAGGCTAAGAATAATCATTGGACAACAACTACTTTAAAATACCTTTGGAAGAGGTTTAATTTACAAATCTTATTGGTAATGATCTTATAGAGTTCTTAAAACATAGGAAAACTCCTTCAACATAGATTGTTGGCCCTTGCAACTAGATGAAACTCATATTAAGTTCATCATCATCACATGGCCGAAATATGCATCCATGGGGATGTCTCCATAACCAAACTTTAACTTGAGATACCAAGGGCAAGTCTTTGATCTCTAGGTTCCTTAAGTGATGACAAAATATAAACGTGCTATGCATTCCATTTTATTCTTCATTATAAAGTAAAGTGAGAGCTTCAAAGTAAATATGGAATGCAAGAACTTGAAATTAAATACGCAAGGCACAAAGTAAATATGCGAAACTTTAAAGTAAATATGTAAGTTCAATTCTTTATTTTAGTGCTCTAAGCCCAGCAACAATCGACTTTAAGGCCAAAATAGAAAGGCTTCGAGATTAATTAGGTGATATGCAAGCTCTCGTTTTAAATCTTTAAGTTCTTTAAGTGATAACTTGAAATATAAACGTGCAATACAAGGCTTGAACTTAAATGTAATAATGCAAGTCCTTTTCTTTAAACTTTAGTGATAACATAGGAAGGTAAATATGAGATGCAAGAGCTTGAAATATAAATATGAGGTACTAGAAATATAAATATGCAAGTTCATTTTTATATCTTTACTAGAGCTCTTACAAGACTTTAAAGGAACTTAAGCCTCAACCCAAAACCTATCATAGCAAGGTAAAGCAAGCTTTAGAGTTCCTTGAACCAAGGTTTACAGAGAAACCATATGGTATAAACATTATCATCAAGCTTTGAGGAATGGATTAAAAGAACAAGTTAAACATTAATATTATTTAAAGAACTTAAAATGGATCAAGTTAGAAAACCAAGCTTTGAGTTCTAGAAACCATCTCACCATGTCTTTGGTGACAAAACCAAAATATCAAAGAAAAGGAAACCATGGCCGAAACCATGGAGGAGAAAGGATAAAACTTTGAAACTCTAGAGACCATGATCTTGATGATGTATTAACACCAACATCATTTGTCCTCATCATTGAGTTCATACATTCATTTTAGAACAACATCAAAGTAAAGTTTTCAAGATAAAAGAAAGAAACTAAAAACATTTTTTCCTCAAGAACTAAGATCAAGCTTTAGGGGTTACTCAAGTGATGAACATCATCATGCAATCCCCATCATCAAGCTCTCATTTCTAAGCTCCCCAAAGGCCCTTGGCCGAAAATAAAATAGGAGGAGGAGAAAAAGTTCTAAAAGATTCAAAGGAAACCATCAAGTCAATGACTAAATAAGAAATTTAGATGAAAGAAACATTTAAATAAAATCCCTACCAAGTGAAATGATGTTGAAGAAGATGAAGAAGTTGAAGAAGATGGACTCTTGATCTTTGAGAGAAAAAGGAAAGCTTTGAGTGCTCTAGGAAACTAAACTTAGCAAATGAACTAAAGGTGATTCAAGTTCACCTAAGTTTGCTATTTATAGAAAAACAAAACAAGGGTGAAGGAAAAGGAGGGAGTGGCCGAATTCTCTTAGAGGGAAAAGGAAGAAAATATCACTTTGTAAGGTATGATGTAGGCATGGCTAGGTATGGTGAGGTGTGGTCTCAAGTATGGCCTCAAGCATGGGTTCTTTGAATGAAAGAATTCAAACATGTGGTAGATATTGGATGATGATGCGGCGCCATCTTCTCCATGGAATGGGGAAAGGAAATCTTTCATTTAATTGTGGTTTAGAGGTGTGTTTAGGTGTGTCATAGATTATGTTTAAGATTAGGAATTTGTAGGAAAGTGTTTAGGTGAGGTAATGGTTAATTAGAGGCTTGTAAGACTAGGTTTAGGAGGTAGTCTTGCTAAATTAATGGAGTCAAACTCCATTAACAAGGAATCCAATGCCAATACAATTCCTTGATTTAGGGAAATTGGAGAGAGAAAACACTATTCAAGATTCCAAGATTAGGAATCTTAAGTTTTAAAAAGAGATTTAGGTTTAATCTAAGCAATTTTAGGTCCTAATCAATTTTATTAACTTATTTTGACTCTAGATTAATTATAGAAATTAATTAATCTTCGATTAGAGCCTAATATTGCTTATGTTTGCTTAATTACGTCATTAAGCTCAAACGGCACTATCCCGGGGGCAAAATCATAATTTTGCATAAAAACTGCCCGGGACCACCGGGACTTAAACAAACACTTTTAAACACATGAAAACATTATTTTAAACCTTCGGGGAAAGTTTCGGGCTCAACAGCACCTTTACCCGCGTAAAAACGCTATAAGGGTATTTTGGTCATTTTGACCCGAAACTACAGAAAATGAGATTTTTGCCTCCAAAACCACTCAAGGGCCATCTAATCCCCTTCAAACATTAAGTTAACCCTTCGAGGACTGCCGGGCCGACCATCCTCAAATTCCGGGCAGAAAATAACCTCAGGGGCATTTTGGTCATTTTCCTCTCAAACAGAAAAATCGGGGCGTTACACAATCTAACATAAGACTAGGGATTTACATTTCAGAATGACAGAACCTTATCTCTATCATAGACCATTTTACATCCGTAAATGCACAACATGGACAGTTAGTGAATGCAATTTGCATCAATCAGCATTTAATTGGAGTATTGTGATAACTATATGAATGAGATCAGTTAAAATCAGGCCACAAAGTCTAGCATCTGTTTTCAGTATTAGTTTAAAACAAGTATATTCATCAATCTTAAGTACCAACATATAAGTGTAGAGAAAAGACATAATAGAACCAAGGTTAAATTTAGAAAAACTTGGAAAACTGTTCAAACAAGTAAGAAAGCAAAGGACACTCTCTTAGAGCATGAACATGTTAAGAAAATGGTTGCTTACAAAATATTAAACAGAACTTGTCAATGATATCTTCACATTCAAAATAATTTCAGTATCAGGCATAGAAGTTAGCAACTAAAAACTTTCAGATTTTGATTTTCTTGTTTTCTTAGCTAATCTGCCATTTCCTAAGTTAATCACAGATTTTTTCCCCCCTAGAATATCACATGCCATGTTCACCAAAATCCCTAAATCACACACAAGAACAATCTTGCTTTGTTCACAAAACAACAACCAGGAAAATTCTCAACAATCTCGCTTTGTATCATATCAACTACAACAAAACAAGATAAATTTAACAAGAGATACCTTTCATTTCACCCTTGGGATTTACAATGACACCAACATTATCTGCAGAAACCAACACCAAAAGTCAATAATTGTTCACTACCATAACATACATAAATGATGTTAAGACAACATGAGCATAACAAATCCCGATTAAACCAAAGCAACAATGAAAGCTTAAGCAAAAATTGAGAAAATTAAGCAAGAATTTGAGAAGAAAAACAAAAGAAAGAGAGACCTTGGACTGCCTTCCCTGACGATCCCATCTACTGTTTCTCCACCTTTGCCGCCTTAGACTGCCTCATTTTGCGTGAGATTCTGAAGATAATGGAGGTTTCCTCCACAACGTTGACAACGAAGAGCAGCGCGCCAGCGTTGACTTCTAAAGCAAGTTGTCACGGCGTGAGTTTGAACCATGAGTTTTGTACAAATACATGAAATCTCTGCGAAGTGGGCGGCTATAGGTCCTCTGTGAGGTGGGCGGCCATGGAAGTGGGTGAATCAGAGCTCTGATGTAGAATCGTGCTCCATCGTTCAATTTTGTGAGAGCTGCCTTCGAAATGGGTGGCTAATTCCGGTCGTCAGGGTGCACCGCCATGGAAGTGGATCAGGAGTCCTTGGCACATCTTTTTGATTTTTTTATTAAATTTCAAATATGGTTTCACTAACAATTAAGTAGACAGAGAGTAACAAACTAAGCATAAAGTCATAGTATATATAGGATACCTGTGTGTCAGCTTCCCATTTGTCCAACAGGGCACCTCATGCATGAGGTGTTGACCAGCACCTCGTCTTAGAATGGACCTAGTTTTACTTTCAAAAGAAAACAAAAAAGAAGACTCAAAGTAATTGGGGTTCTGGTTTAGAGAGTGGTGGACGCACAAATACACTAACACAGAACTCTCTTTCCCTCTCTCTCCTGCTCCCACACATATACCCACACACGCATGACATACACTAACATGCAAACACTGAGACACAAAAGAAGGAAGAAAGATTGAGAGAAAGAAAGGGAAGCAGAAAGAGAGAACGAAAGAGAAATCTGGCTTTGGAGGAGGAACGCGTGAAAGGGAGGCTGGTCTCGACCTTGTGCGTGGCAGCGCTGAGAGACGCGCAAGGTAAAAAGACCGCAACCTTTGATGGTGAAGATCACGGCAGAGGGGAAGGGCGACGGTGATGAGCAGTGGTCCAGGGAGTTGTGGCAGCTGGAAGGCAGAGTGCTTGCGAGTTGGCGACGATGATGGAGTGGAGGTAGGGAAGATGATGGCCGCGGATGGATGATGATGATGATGATGATGATGGAAGGGAGGTGGTGCGCCGGTGGTGTTAAGGTGAGGAGTGCTGATGGTGGTGGTGATGAGGCTGGGTTTGGGTGCTCGCACGGAAAGAGGAGTTTGTGGTGGTGTGAGGACAGAGGAAGGAGATGGAGGCCGAGAAGGAGAAAGAAGATGGAGGAGGGCTAGGCTTGAGTGCTTTAAGCTGCGATCAGAGTGGAGTACAGCCCCTATCGGAGGAGGAAGAGGTTCTGGGATGCCGGCAGCGGTAGTGGTGGCGCTGCCGGCTTCCCATTTTTTTTTTGTTTCTGATTCTGCTTCTTTTTTATTTTCTGAAATTGGAATTTATGTTTGGCACTGCATTGGAATTGGAATTGGAATTTTTGTGTATTGAAATGGATTGTTGATGAATTTGGGAATTGTATGGATTGAATATCTGATGAATTTGGGTTTCTAGTGTTTTGTTTGTGTTTGGCTAAGAATGATAGATTTTGATTTTGGCTGGGATTTACGGGTATTGCTGGGCTGTTGGCTGTGATTTTTTGGTTTGTGGTTTGGCTAGGAATTTGGTTATTGTCTCTATCCAGAATCCTCCCCTGAGAGCTTCCCGGTCTGTGAATTTATACATGGTTGTGCATTGATTTTCCAGATCGGATAAAAGACTTTTTGTGATCTGATTGAGAGGTTTTTCCAAATTACTGCTTGACTTTGCACACTCTCTCTACAATTTTCCTACTTGCACTCCACTTCGCTGACTCCTTTTCCTATTCGGTGCCCATTTTTCTGAATTATCTCTCCAATGCGCTGTCATGAAAATCTGACCGGACCGGCCAGTCAGACCGGTTGAACCGGAAACCGGCCTATTGTCCGGTCTGGGTTGAACCTGAAAACCGTCTTGTAAAAACCAATCAAGAACAGTTGAGAACTGGCCGGGAACTGATAACAGGGCAAACCGGCTCGGCCAAAAAACCGGTTTGAACCATTTTTTTTTAAAATGCAAAATTGCATATTTTGGGTTTTTTTTTTTAAAAAAAGCCTAAAATATCATATTTCCTATTTTTTTGCCTTTTCTAATATGGAAAATAGTAACTTGAGAGATTTGATCCATATAGATAATGTTTATTTTGATTAAGAGTTGAATTATGTTATGTTCTATGGTTTTATCGATACCTAATTTAATTTTTAGTTATTTTATGACATACATTTTATTTTATATTTTTATATAAATATATGTTTTATTATATATTGGTTATATTCCGGTTAGATCCCCGATTGAATCGGTTGAACCTTTGAATCTTTACCACGATCGATTTGATATCCGGTCTGGTTTTCAGATCCTTACTCCATTGCATGTTCTTGCACTGTTCTTGCTTGACTCTGGCACTGCCCTGTCCATTGTCCTTTCCTTTGGGCAACGCTCTTGCATATTCTTTTTTTAGGCGCTTTAGTTCCTTCTTTTTTTGTTTCAAAATTAAATAACATAAAAAGAAATGAAATGGGCTGAGCTCCTTTTTTTTCCAAGAAATGAAACGGGCCTAATACTCTCTTTTTTATTTTACAACTCAAAAACTAAAAACAATGAAATGGACTCTTTTTATTTTACAACAAAACAAATAGAAAATGAAATGAGCTTTTTTTTTCTTTTAAAAAAAAACAACAACAAAATGAAATGGTTTGAGATATATTTTTTTTATTTTTTTCTATTTTTAGGCTAGATAAAATCGGGTGTTCACAAATAGTATTTCCTTCTTTTTTTTGGGTATCCTTTTCAAATCAAAAGTGACCTCATGATTGACAAGTTTTAATATCTCTGGTTTATGCCTTTATTTTATTTTAGAGGCTAGTTTATACATTTTAAATTTTGTATAGGTTAGAAATTTAATTAGAAAAAGTTTTTTAACTATAGACTTAGGCAATGCTTGGGAGTTTTTATAGATAATGAAGGGGGAGACTAATAATGGAAATGAAGAGAAATGTGAGTAGCAGAGTGGAAAACATTATATTACACCTTAGTTTGGATGTTACACTTATTCCCTCCTTGATCCCCAAATTTAGAGGATCAATAAAACATGATTTTGAGTGGCAAGGGAAAGACACGTTATCCTTTACTAGCCATGTCACTCTCCCTATTAAAATTACTTTCAAATAATGGTAACTTAAGTTTAGCCTTGTCACTCCCTCCATTTTTATTCTCCCAATCACAGCTTGAGGAATTTTGGTAGTTTAATATAGTTTATGGTAAATATTTTATTTTTTTGTTTAGTCTTACATTTGTTTTAAACTTATACATTTTGGAAAAAAAATTGGTTTGAAAATTGTTTATTTATTTTGTTTAGCCCGATCGAGCACTACATGGTAGGTTTGACTTTATGCATAATGGACCAAATCTTCATATTTAACCATACCTAATACAGGATGGGTTTTAACGTGCCTTACAGGTTCCTTTTTATGAGTATGATACTGCATTACCATTAGCCTTTGTAGAGTGGTAGCACCCTGAGACGCACACATTTTAATTGCTTGGGAAATAGTGCACCATCATTTTACAGGACATATCCTTCTAGCTTAAGCTGCGGGTAGATGGTCCTCCTATGAGCAATTGCATGGGTCAGTGGGTGGACTATATTGGTGATGATATATGGGCGATCTACTAATGCTCACTGGGGATTGTGCCATCAGAGGATTACTAGAGGTTCCATAAGAATACGGTTACCTTGTCATGGCTGAGATAGACCTACAATTGGTTCCATAGGAGACTAATGCTCGGATCATGCAGGTAGCACGACCATATATTCTGATGATGATTGGTAATGTGCTACTTCACGATAAGTCATCTGCTAGGGTGCATGTGAGATTTCTCCCATTGTTGGAGGACTTTGCGTATTGTGGGGAGCTCAGCTAGGGTTCGATTGTGTTGTTCATATTGTGCCCCTGTGTACATTGCATAAAGTACTGGATTTTGATAGGAAAACTATACTCCATTTTGTGAGCTTTGAATAATCTCACAATTATAGTGAACAAGTATATAATATCACTTGGCCATTTTTTTTTCTTGGAGTCACTCACTAAAAAAAAAAGAAAAATACTCATGCACACTAAAAAATTACTCTCTGATATGCTTCAAATAGTTTTGGGCTGAAGTGTATATATAGAGCTTTTGTGTGTGCAAAATGTCAAACTATTAGACCTTTTTTCTTGCTTAATATGGCTAACAATTAGCCCAAAATTGAGCTAACAGACATGACAATATGACACCCATAGATAATGATACAACTCACTATTAGCTTCTTTCTTTTTTTGTTTTTGCTTTTGCTTCTTCTCATAAAACGACTAAAACCAACTGAAAATTGATATGAAATCTATCAGAATACAATACGGCTGGCTATGCAGTGAATTGCATTAGAAATGAACCTTCAATTTTCACTTGGTTGTGCATAGAGCTATCAAAATGGGCCAAGCCACTATGGGCCAAGCTTGTTCGGGCTATGTTACTTTTGAGTTCGCTAGCCCAGCCCAATAATCACATGTGAGCAATGGGCCAAATATGGGGCTAATCTTACAATTTTTCAAATGACAAAATATGTTTTTTTTTTTAAATATGGCAACATCTAAACAGAAAAAATAAATTATAGCATCCATTCATTACATTTATGAACATTTGGGAAAATCACAAGGTCATCATTCAGAAATAGTTCACACTACCAAATAACCCCTTGTGTTGCAAGGGTTTGTTAAATTTTTTGTGATTATTAAATTTATATAAAATTTTTTGAAAAAACTTGTTAAAAGAATTAAAATTATATACGATAAGAACATGTTGAATTTTTCTTCATTTGTAGTTCACAATAAAATGAATCAATGAAGTTACATTGAGAGAGTTCATTGAACACTATTGCGGACAACATTTTTGGTGAAGTCTCTTTCAACAATATAATTAAATTCAGATCTTTTCATTAATAACGATTATATCTATACTGAATATATTTTTTTGACATATATATAGAGTGTCTCACATTCATGAAATACACACTTTTATCTTTCATTCATGAGTGCTTGATACAATAGAATGCTAAGAAATATATATTGATTATCACTGTACCATGTCTTCTCGCAAAAGATAAGAAAAATGTAAGTGTGATAAAGAAAAATTAAAATGATATATTATGGTTATTGGAAAGAAAATTCCTACAGCCTTGTTTAACTAGTTTTTCAAAGTTTCCATGGCTAAACTTGATTCGACCTAATGTGATAAACCATGAGTCATTAAAATCAAAGCTTAAATAGATTTTTATATTATTAAAAAGGGTTAAATGTGTAACACCCTAAAAATTAGTTAAAAATTAATTTGAGTTTTATCAATCGTAATTTCAAAAATTTGATAGTTTGAACAATCATGAGGACGATCCAACGGATTTGTAAAAAAAAAATGTGAATAGTAACTTGCGGGCCCCACAAGCCCGCCGGGACAGTTGAAATCCTAGAATTGGGCCCCGGAGATACCCAAAATTGAGAAATTGTATGATTATGGTTAGAAATAAATATAATTAAAGATTTTATACCTAGAATTAATTTTCGGGCAATGTTTGATTATCCGAGTACGGTGTTTCACCCATTCGGTGAAATTTCGGTGTGCGATTTTTAACACTGAAAGCTAGTTAATCTTTGCAAAATTATGAAGTCTGTCCTTTTGAATGCCAAATGAATGGCTAAGATTTTATCTTGGATGAAAGATCAAATCTTAGCCATTGATATTAAGCTCCTTTAATGAAGAGCAATTATGCTTTATGATTAACCAATCACATTATTTCTTACAAGATATATATGACCAAATTCTTCTCCAAGAAGCCATTTCATCCTCGGCAGCAACCATACAGCCAGCACCTCCATTTCCTTCATCAAAAGCTTGATTTCAACCTCAAAAATCCTAAGCCAAACTTCGGTAAAATCAAAATCTTCCTTCACCAAAATTGTTCTGCACTTCAACCTCTACTAAACCAACCGATTAGAATTTTAAATAATCTTCAAGCTGAACCCTGAGCTATCATTCTCTACTGTTTAAGGAAGGGTTAGGTGCTATTTGGAAGGCTTAAAGTAAAGAAAAATCATTTTTGAAAGATCCCTTGGAGTTAGAAGCCTTAAAGCTTCACAAGTAGGGTTTTCTTTGGTCTTTTCTTTCCAATTTTATGATAGACTTTTCTAGTTGTGTTTGGTCTGAAATTTCTGGATATATTGATTGATAATATGATGATATTGATGTGTTAATTTTGGTGGAGTGCTTGGGATTGTGTAAAAATCATTTTTATCAAAAGAGATTCTGAAGTGGTTTACTGGATTTTCAGTTTTCCTGCTGGCAATGATTGTTCACGAATTTTCTAAGGGAATTGTGCATGTTTTCATGAGCTATAAAAATTATATGTTGAAGGTAACATCCTAGAATAGTTCCATGAATTTTCTTGAGCTCTAGTTTTTACTCCTAATGCTTTGAGAAATTCAAGAATCGAAGTGGTAACTATGTTGCCTGAAATGTTGAATCCGAAACTGTGAATTTTTGAAATTTTATTAACCCAGTAAATGATTGAATTATGAGCTGAAATTTTTACAGGATATTAAGGACATATTGAAGTCCAACCCTGAATTTTTATATGATTTGATATGATCATTTGGTAGCATAATAAAATTGGAAACTATGGGTGTTGGCTGTAAATAGGGGGTTTCTAACCTCCGAATTTGTCTAATTTTATTGACATATTTAGAGAATTCTTGTTATGAAATTTTTATAAAACCTTGTGGACACATTAAGGTGTCATTGAAAATTTTTATAGCATTTGAATTGATCATTTGGTATGAGAAATAAATTGTGCTACTTGAGTGAAAAATCTACTAATGTGCTGAAGTTGTGATGCCTTGAATTAGTGACCTGATGGCATTTGGTTCAAGTTGATGTGTATGAATGCATGCCATGGATTTCCAAGATTATGTTATGAGGAATGAATGAATAGTATATATAGGTTTGAAGTATTATGAGATCAGAGAATTATGTTCATGCATATAGAAATGTGATGCATGTATATGTGAGCTTGAGGATAGTGTATGTGGTAAGTGAAAAATAAAGTCCCCTTTAATATAAAAAGGGCACGAAAAAGTCCCCTTTAATATGTAAAGGGCACAGGAAAGATCCCTTTTATTTATAAAGGGTACAGGAAAGGTCCCTTTTGTTCATAAAAGGCACGAGAAAGGTCCCTATTAAGACACGAAAAAGTCCCCTTTATTATGTCAAGGGCATGAAAAGATCATTGTAATTGCCATACGTATATGTATATCTTGTTAAATTATTGGTCTTGAAGGAATTCCTATGATGTTGAATGTTATGAAATACATGTTTTAAGTGATTGAATAATAAAAGAAACCCACTTCGTAAAGGTGATTTTATAACTTTAAAATGAACATTTGGTATATACATATTGCATGCTCACGCTTTCTTAATAAACCGAAGTGACTGGGGCGATGACGATGACATTATAAATGTGTAATTGGGGAGTTACCCTACTGAGAATTTTAGAATTCTCACCCCTATGTTTTTGTGTTCTCGTGTCGTCTCCAGGTTGATGCAGAGAACCAAGGGACTGCTATGCAAAAGAACTCGGAAGTGCAATAGTGTGGTAGTTAATGCTTTTATTATGTTGTATTTAGTGGGATGAATATATGTGTAAATATGTTAGAGAACAAAGGTGTGTTACAGCTCATAGAAGAGCTTCCCTTATGTACTTAACTCTGTATTAAATAAATAGTTTGGTTTCATTGCTATAAATAGTTATCTCGCGAACCAACCAAACTGGCTATAGATATTAAAAAAAGGCCCGCAAACTTAGAAGTAACAACTCTCGAGTATGATGTCATGACTTAAGGACAACGTTATAATTGGGAGGATGTTACAAAATGCATTTTACCCCATTGAATTTTAGGTTATATGCAATTTAAATCCCGACTTTTCAAAATGTGCATAACGACACCCTAAACTTTCCAAACTGTGCAACTCGCTACTTTTCAAACAGTTCATTATGACACCTTGAATTTTCAAATTGTGCAAAAAATCTCCCAAAAATATAAGTTACAGCAGGGTGTCGGGTTGCACACAATAAAAAAATCAATGGGTTATTACACATAGTATTCATGGATAAGGTGTCAAGTTACACAAATTAGAAATATCAAAGGGGTTAAGTGCACATAAAGCTTACATTTATTAGTTGCCAAAATTATACTGAGGGGTTTTTTGCATAGTTTGGAAGTTCAGGGTGTCACGATGCATATTTTGAAAAGTCAGGATGAAAATTACACATGACCTCAAATTTAGGGGATAAAGTGCACTTATCCTTATTAAAAATTATAAAATATGCATGTTGAAATTTTTACAAAATTTAAAATGTGTGAGGGGAAAATAATCTAAAATTCTTAAAATATGTAAATATAAAGTTTTTTTTTGTTATTAGATCTTATTAATTAAGAAGATATTTTGTTTCCTCTTTTAATTTTTCATTAGATATTCCTAGGTTTTTTTACGAAAATAAATTAAAAAAAAGATTATTTACGCATTTCTCACATTGTTAACTTTATATACGGATATACATTCTTTTTTATACATCAGAGGAATCAGTTAAGTATTAGTTGATTTCAGAATGCAAAATCACAAAGAAAGCGATTGAACTCTAGCCGATTTCTGGCCAAAAAATCGGTTGCACCTTAAGTGATTTCACATGGTTTTTGTTCTCCACTGAAAACGGTTGCACCTTGAGTGATTTCTATTGTTTGTAATTTTCAAAGGAATTGGTTATGTGTTAACCTATTCCTTTGTACCTCCCCTCTATATAAACGTTTTCTCTCATCACAACTGATTATCAGAATGTGTGAGTTTTTCAAATTAGCTTGGATGGGTTCTCTCCCTCACAGTGGTCTCCGTTATGGTTTTGTGAAATTTTTTTTTAAGACTCAAATGACAGTAAGAGGTTTTCCATCAGTGTAAGTTTTTTTCAGTTTAGCTTATGTGAATTTTTTTTTTAGGGACGAATGGCAAAAAGAGGTTATATTCTTGTGCATTATAATTGTGAAATAGTACAAAATACACAAGATGGAGTAAAGTTTTGTTGTCAAAATCCAATACCTATGCGTATTTGTTCATCCATGGCTATTTCTGAGCTTCATGAGAAAATCCTTCACAAGTTACAGCAACAGAATAAGCAAATAATATAGATGTTTTATCGACTGCCATTGTTGGTAGGGCAAGGTACGTTACGCTTCACAAGTTGCTTGATTCAAACTGATGATGAAATCGGGATGATGTTCGATTGTCATGCTCGATTTCCCGATCTTAGTGTTATGGAGGTATTCGTAGCTCTGGGAGATTTGAACTAAAGCTCTAGGGGATTTGCTCCTGATCCTGCTTTTGTTGAAAGGCTAGCCCAGCCTTCTCCAACATTTGCGATGTCAAATCCCGAGCGGAATGAAAATTTTATGCCTGAAAATGAGAATGACTTGGTTGGTGGCCAAAACCTTGAAGTGAATGTTGGCAGTGATTTGGCCCAAATCGGACCAAATGCAAGTTATGATGATATTTCTAATGAGGAGGATTTCGAAGAGGACCCGAATGAAGGTAATAACTCGAACTCCTTCTATTACAATTTAATATTTATAATATTTTGTATTTGAGCATATAATTTGAAATAGATTTTGTCCAATAAATTTAAATATGTTGTCATATCTTATTAATGATATTATTTAATTGTCCCAGTGACTATTTAATTTTAGCTAATAATGTTTTATTTAAATATATTAAATATGTCATACACCTTAATAAATTAGTATTGGCATGTTGTCATCTTAGCATTGCAAAACCTTGTATATAATAGTGAATATACTTTAAATTTTGCAGAGTTGTTCGAAGATGAGATTGACGAAGAGGTTATGCCTCTTACCCCGTTCCAATCATCAACAAGACAAACTCAATCACAATCTGAAAGTCAACGAATTGGTCACTATTCAAGTTTAAATTTTGAAGTAATGTAGATGAATCAATTAGATGACAGTGACCCAATGAGACTACATGGAATGAATCAATTGCATGAAGACTAGTAGTTCCCGAATAAAGAATTTGTATTGCTCGCGGTGAAAAATTATAGCATCCAAAAGGGAGCTGAGTACAAGGTATGTTAGTCAGATAATCTGAAATATCAGGGGCAATACAAGCACTTTGGGATGGGGTGTAATTGGAGCATTCGTGTTATATATATTGATGGAAGAAAGGACTGTGGGAGGTTAAGTATAACGGGGAGCACACTTGTTTGTCCGCCGGAATTTCTCAAAAACACGCTCAGTTTGATATTCAAGTCATCGCTGCTAGCATCCATTCTATAGTTGAAGCTGATCCAACAGTTCCTATCAGGACATTACAGGCCTTAGTTTATTCAAAGTATGAATTCCAGATTTCATACAGAAAAGCATGGCTTGCAAAGCAAAAGGCCATTGCTAGGATTTATGGTGATTGGGAGGAATCATACAATGAGCATCCGAAATGGGTATTGGCTTTACAGTCATTTATGCCAGGTACAATCATCGAAATTTCAACTCTACCTTATTATGTTGGTGATTAAGTTGATCACAGCTATGTCATGTTTCACCGTCTATTTTGGACATTCCCGCCATGTATAGAGGGTTTTAAACATTGCAAGCGTTTTGTGACTGTTAATGGAACGCACTTGTATGGCAAGTATGGTGGGAAACTACTAATGGCAATTGCACAGGATGATAACTCAAACATTTTCCCTATTGCATTTGCTGTGGTTGAAGGGGAAATGACAGAGGCTTGGTATTTTTCCTAACAAATCTTTGGCACCATGTGACACCACAAGATGGCATACTAATCACTTCTAATAGGCATGCTACTATCAAAGCAGCATTAGATGCAGAAGGTAGTAGATGGCATCCTCCAAATGCTTACCATGCTTATTACATTCGCCACATAGCATCCAACTTTGCACTAAGATTCAAGAGCATAGATACAAAGCGAGCTTTGATCAATGCAGCATATTCAAAGACTTAGAATGAGTTTCTCTATTACTTTGGGCTGGTGAGAAGTGAGGACCCAGACATGGGTACATGGGTGGACAGGATTCCTTTAGGGAAGTGGACCTAGCACCAAGATGAAGGGCGCAGATATGGTCATATGACCACTAATATGTCTGAGTGTATAAATGTTGTCTTGAAAGGTGTCCGTAACCTTCCAATAACTGCATTAGTGAAGGCCACTTACTATCGTCCTGCTGCATTGTATGTAAAGCGGGGAAAGCAAGTAGAGGCCCAACTAGCAGCTGGACGGGAGTTCTCTGAAGCCTTGATGCGAGCATATCATAAGAACAGGCAATCATTGGCAACCATATTTGTTACTAATTTTTCACGATCTGATGAGTCATTTGATGTAGAGGAGACACAACCTATAGGGAATTGGAGCCAAAGAACTTATAGAGACAAACTTGGGGCTCAATATTGTGATTATGGAGAATTTCAAGCATTACATTATCCTTGTCATCATGTACTTGCTGCTTATGCACATACTGAAGCACAAGTGCAATGGGGCAGTTATGTTGATAATGTCTATCGCATGAATACTGTTATGGAAGTCTACAAAGTAGAGTTTGCTCCGATTGCAAACGAAGCATATTGGCCACCATGGTATGGTCATCCAATACGACCAAATCCTGAGTTTAAACGAGCCAAAAATGGTCGGCCAGTGTCAACTAGAATTCGAAATGAAATGGATGAAGCCAAATCCGGACATGGTAAATGATGTGGACTATGTAGGCAGAAGGGTCACACCAAGCGGTGATGCCCCACCTTAGTGCCCACCTCCTCGAATCAGGCAGGCCCAAGCACTTAAAGCACGGATCAAACTAAATATGGTGTGTTGTGTGTTTTTTTAGTTGTAAGTTGTAAAAGTTCATGCATCAAATGATATGATGTATTGTGTAGTATTTATTTTATTTGCAATATGTTTTATATGTGTTAAAGCATCATATAAGTCATACTTATATTATCACCTTAAGTCATAATAAAATATCTGCTCGCATTAAGTTACAAGAACTACATAATCACCTAAACATCGCATTAAGTTACAAGAACTACATAATCACCTAAACATAATCACCTAAACATATATGAACTACATCAATAGCTATTTACATCATACACCTCATACTAGTGATCTTGTCGGGTGCACCGAGCTCCTATCAGATGGCCACCGGTATGGCAGCGGGTAGGCCGAATCTGCCACGGCCCAAGGTCTTCACCTCCATGCTCATCTCCCCCATGCTCATCTCCTCCATGCTCATCTCCTACATGATCATGGGATATGCAACTAGCGCCAAATGCCGATGCAGGAGTCCCTCCTAAGAGATCAAAGGATGGAATGTCATAGCTTGTGGTCATGGAACTCATGGTAGTCAATGATTGCTGGTGTAACCCAGATGGGTCATCTGAATATATCTGTGCAGAGGTAGAATATGGATCTAGGAATGAGGTCTAGTCCAGAAAGCCCTGACATGCAGCAATGTCTATCTAATCAAGTAACGAGCTCAAACCCATGCTCGGACTAGGCAAGTGTTCATGAGAACTAGAACTGGGCACATAATCATCCACTGTTTGAAAGCTAGAACCGATAATGTGCTCTTGAGTATGAGCATCCATGCTATGCCTGCTAGAACTAGCCATGTCACCCCTAGAATCGATAGTGTGCTCCTGAGTATAAGCACCTGTGGTATGCCCGCTAGAACTGGCCATGTGACCGCTAGAATCGGCACCATCATCATTATCAACATCATCCTCATCATGGATTCCCTCCTGAGCATGCATACGTCTGCTGCGAGTCCCTACTTGTAGTCGACGAGCTCGCCGACGTCAATTTAGAGCATAAGGAGGCATAGCTGCAACATTGACTGGTGCGGCACCAGGCGGTGCATCAGCTGGTAGCTGCACATGTCGAGGGTCATGAAACACCTGCTCACCTGACAAAACCCTCCGTGCAACACAACTATACCAATCAAAATACTCCGGTGAAGGCAACTAGATTGAACCGGGAGCACGATGATGTGGGACTACTCGTTCTCTTCGTTGATTCCATAACTGATGCCATGTCCTATGATAATCTGGTCACCAAGTATACTCCAATACCCATGCATCCCTCGCATGCAAGGCATCAATGTTAAGCGGATCGAATGGAATGGGTTGCTCAACCCCAAATTGTCTAAAGACGCGATTGACGTGATGCCACTCAATATATAGGAAGCAAATTAGTGATGTAAGTGATGCCCAAATTTCAGACTCCGAGATCACCCATGCTAGTGTAATTTGCTGGATCTGTGGGATATCATAGGGTGTCCACACAAACTGTTCAAGAAATTGATTAGCTTTCCACCTATATAAGAATAGAAGTTAATTTGTTAAATAATATTTGTAAACTTACATCTGTATAATGGAGCTGATCAATTTGTGCCTTAAGGTATGGCATGCGTCTCTCATGCACATCAGGCGGCGCTATAAATCCGATCCACCTGAAAATATACATTTGTTCATAATTTGTGGCATTGTAATAGTAAACAATATAAATTACATCATAATTACTAAATTTAGCTATAGTGATATAGCTCCTAGCCAATGGAAACCTAAAACCGAGTCGGTCAACTATAGGACTAAGTGATGACACTTTGTACCATATCCATAACTATAACAAGGCAAGACACCCAGCAAGATCAGCTACTGAGATGTTAATTGCATGACATAAACCACGGTACAATGTTGATAACATAGCAGATCCCCAACTGAGCTGTCCACATTCTTAAAAATCACGTAGAAGAGGCAACCACCTTAAGTGGACTCTAGCTGCTGACTTGTCTGGAAACAGCATCCCCCCAATCAGTAGCATAATATAAACTCGTGTTGCTTGCATGACCTCAAGCTAAGTCGTATTTTCTTGTAAAGGTGCAAAGATGTTCTTCAGCCATGGCAATGTCATTGTGCTACCATTTTTTTTGCGCTCATTCTTCGATAGTACAAAACCAAGCAATTCATGGCACATCTCTCAAATATTTTGGCCACAGAACCTATCCCATGCTCCTGTGCAGCCGCTGACAGGAGCCCCATCCACTCGTAGCCCCAACTGAAATGCAACATCCTGGAATGTTATGGTGCACTCTCCATAAGGCAAGTGGAAGGTGTGAGTTTCGGGATGCCACCGCTCCACAAATGCATATAGCAAAGCATTGTCATATTCAAAAATTTTATTTGGGCAGCATGCCAAGAACCGGCCTGTTCTAGGTATGGCCTTATGCGGAGATCTACCCTTTTCGTGTGATCTCGTCTACCCCGCAAAACACGAGTTGGCTGAAGTACAAAATTGGAAAAAAAAAATTATCATACTCAATAGATTAAAAATGTACAAATCTAATTAAATGAGAACTACGCTAACCAAAAAAAAAATAACTAACAAATCTAATTGAAAAAATTACTATTCAAAATAAAATATGTTCAGCAATTTAATTAAAATATATTATTTACAAAACATGTTACAGTATAATCTAACAATAATATTTATTTGTCTAATTAAATTTAATATTTAAGGTGCACTAGTATCCCTAAAAAAACTAAATAGTCCAATTAAAAAATAATTTCTAATCTAAAAAATTTAAGGTGAAGTATATACTTAACAAAAATTTCTACTCTAATTACAAAACATAAGTATACTATATTTACTTATCTAAAATATTTCAATAAACTAATTAAATTATAATTTTTTCCTAAATATGTTCATCAGTCTAATTAAATTTTACATTATATACTAAACTTTTTTTCA
Organism: Dalbergia cochinchinensis; assembly: GCA_031216125.1. NCBI lineage: Eukaryota > Viridiplantae > Streptophyta > Magnoliopsida > Fabales > Fabaceae > Dalbergia > Dalbergia cochinchinensis. The sequence continues at coordinate 17,169,723 of CM062375.1, read as the reverse complement.
ATCTAATTGCAATATATACTAGGCTAATTTAATTTTATAACTAAAATATGTTTAAGGTGCACTAATCTTACTTATGCATACCTTTTACTTTCCAGTATCGCTAAACTAATTAAACATACACTTTGCTAAACTTATTCATAAATCTAATTACAAAATATATTATTTACTGAATATATTCATAGTGTAATCTAACTACAGTACCTACTAATTTAATCAAATAACAACTAAAATATTTCCAATACACTAAGCTGAATTTAAAAAATTATTACCTAATACAACCAAGATTTAGAATGCACTAAACTAAAGTAAAGAACTATTACATGTAATTAAAAATAAATGACGCAATAAAATATATTAATCTAATAAATCAATAAAAATTTACCTGCAAATGAAGATTTGCTGCAATATGTCCAGAATTATCATAGCGCCTTAAATGATTTTGTGTCATCTCTTTCACTCTTTTTTTTTTCTTCCCGCCGGAGTTTCTTTTTTTTTTTTTCAAGCTCTCAGACCTTCTTTTCTTCCACTCTCAATATGCAAAATTTCGAATGAAGAAGTGGAATCGGTTGAGTTTCTGTTGCTGCACACACACATTTATAGAGACCATTAGCTGGAGATCGGATGGCTGGGTTGAAAGGGGGTAAGTTGATCGGGCGATTGGGAGACTCGGTTTCGCGCGGTCCGCTGCATACGTGACACACGGTGAAATTGGTTGAGACACCCAACCGATTTCGCTGTGTATCCCGCATGCAGCGGACCGCGTGAAACCGAGTCTCCCAGCCGCCCGATGAACCTACCCCTTTCACCCCAGCCGTCCAATCTATGCGGATTGGAATCAATTGCACCTTGACCGATTTGTGTGGCCAGAAATCGGTTGAGGTGCAACCGCTTTCTTTGGGTTTTGCGATTTTGAAATCAACTAATACTTAACCAATTTCCCTAATATTTAAAAAAGATGTATATCCATAAATAAATTTCAAAATGTGAGAAATGCGTAAATAAACCTTTTTTTAATTTATTTTCATAAAAAAGCCATATTCCTATCATATATGTTTCATTCCTATCATATATGCTCCATAAAACATATATAACAAAACAAAAACAAAAGATAGTGTGTGTTAGACTTGGGTAGCTAGTCATGGTTTTAAGTTAGAAACGCAACTTCCTTTTTGCATATCATTCACAAAGGGCTAGTATTAGAGGTGTAGCCTAGGATAAGTGCAAATCTTTGAAAAAAAAAAGAGTAAAATTTATTCCTTTTCATATACTCCATAAGACAAAAGAAAATTTTTGCTTCATAACATGTTATCATTTAATATTTGTTAAGATGAAATGTGTAATGTAACAACCCAGGCCACCTCTATGGTTTGACGACTGTCCTCACAAACCAACACAGGGTCTTTTTAGCATGCTTTATCCTTACTCACGCACTTCCTAGGAAAACATTTCGATAGGTTACCCATCCCAAAATTGCTCCAAGTCAAGCATGCTTAATTATGGAGTTCTTTAGTGATGGCTTATCGAAAAGAACATGCTTCTTGTTGGTATAGGTAGTACAAATCAATTTATATAAGTTATCCTCAACTATCTAGTTCCATACTTATACAATCTTAGGATCCCTCTCATTCTGGTATGTAATCGGTTTATTCATGTACCCCTGTGCTTAAAAGCCTATCAGGAGTCGCTCCTTATCTGTATCTTTCTTGCACCGACGATCACTCTGCACCCTCATCATCGGGCATTATATGGATATCTCATCCATTCGATGGAATTAGATATGCGATATTAACACCGAAAAAGCTACTTACTCATTAAGTTAAAGTTAACCATTTATCTTACAACAAGTAGATGGCAACGAGTCATTCTTTGACCAATGAATCAATCCTACCCATTCATTTCATTTACCAAATAGAAACCTTCAATTATTAAGAACTTGAGCCAAAATGAGTGTCCATTGTTTGTAGGAACCATAAGCCTAAGCACATTACCACTCCTTACATCATGCTCAATGACAAATTAGTGCCATCCCCTTCCAAGATACACTTCTTTAGGCCTCCTTTAACTCCATCTTAACACCATGGAGTAACACTTTCCTTGGGTCCCGAAGTTCCAAATTGCTCACCTTATTTGTAAAAGCTTGCAGAGCAAATGCAACAGGCAGGATCTACATTAAGCAAAACAAAATTAGCACAACAATAGAAACAGAAAACAAAACCAATGTAATATACTATACTAATAATTCAAACTTATTTGAGGGTAACTTTACACTTGTCATTCATAGAGCTATTTAGGCCCCACTACTTACTCAATCTTTATATTTAAAGTAATATTTTGAATTTAATTTACATTTTAATTATTAATTATTTTCATATGAAATAAAATTGAAGATTATAATCATTAAAGATTATAATCCATGCCCAAAAAAAATAAAGATCATAATGAAAATAAAATTATAAATTCAAAAATGAATACAAACTACTATACTATCAATTCAGACTCATTTCAGGAAAACTTATGTACATGACTCATAAAGCTCTTTTGGCCTCATCACTTTCTCAATTTTTATATTTAAAATAATATTTTAAATTTAATTTAAATTTAATTATTATTTATTTTCATATGAAATAAAATTAAAAATTACAATCCTAGCCAACAAAACAAATAAAACTACAATGAAGATAAAATTGTAAAATTATAAATTAATACAAACTATTATAATACTAATAATCCAAGCTCATTTTAGGGAAATTTACATGTGTCATTCATAGAGCTATTTAAGTCCTATCGCTTTCTCAATCTTTATGTTTAAAGTAATATTTGAATTTAATTTATATTTTAATTAGTAATTATTTTTCGTATGAAATAAAATTAAAGATTACAATCATTAAAAATTACAATCCACACCAAAAATAAATAAATAAATAAAAATTATGATGAAAATAAAATTATAAGGTTTTTTATTTTTCACCACATAAGGTTTATAAAGATTATAATCTGCACCAAATAAAATTGTGAAGTTTACAATCCATGCAAAAAAAAAATGATTAAATCTTATGTATTTCTTCACCATATGTGGTTTTTTATTCTTTCAGTTTGTTTAACTTTTTTAACATAATTCCATTTAGTTTGTTTATTTTGAATCATTTTTAATGTTATCTATTTATACTGCTAATAATTTATACTTATTTTAAAGAAATTTTGTCAAGTGTCATGCATAGAGAAATTTATGTTCTATAATTTTCTTAACCTTTAGGTTTTAAAATTTCAATTTGCATGGTAATTATTAATTATTTTTTCTAATTATATTTTCTTATATCTCTTCTATTAACACATACTCTACTTTGAATATTTTACCACTTCCAGTTCCATAATTTTTAAACATTCAAAATATTAAAGGCCTTTAAATCTTTAGAAAGTTTAAAATATCATGATTGAAATTTTTGATAACTTATATATAACACGAAGAAAGGTATTATGATATTAAAATTTTATAATATTCTTAATAAAAAATAAAAATAAATTTAAAAGCATAAAAAAATAAACACATTCATATATTTGAAGAAAAAAGTGACACAAATATAATTTTTGAAATCACTATAAAAAATAATAAATAAAACTAAAAATTTAAAATACATTCTTCAACTTAAATGTTGCAAAAGATTCCTTCTATTATATATCAGGATTCATTTTACATAGTCAGTTTTTCAATGCATATTTTTTCGTAAATTAGTACATTTTTTATTCAAAATTTATCTCTTTTTTAAAAAGTTACATCAACAATATATTTTTCAATTCTTCCTCTTTTCTGAAAGGTTTCTAACTTTAAATGAATATCTTTTGCAAATGATAGAATAAAAATATATCTATATACCAATCTTGATATTCTATATTTATTTTCTTGCAACTAAAACATTGCAACTTTTTAATTTCATAATTTTTCATATTAATTTTTTAAAAAAAGGTTTCAAATTTTCAATATTAAAATATTTAAAAAATTCTACAATTTAAACTTCCTTAATAATGATACTAACTATCTATTAAATTCTTTTGAAAAATTAAATAATTATGTACATATTTTTTTATTAAAAATCACTATGTAATTGATGCACTACTCCAGTAATTGAGATGACGTAAACTATGATCATATATGACTCTCTTTTTTTACTAATTATGACACATATTTTAAAATTGACATTTTAATTTCCTAAAATGATGTACAAGAAAAGGAGGTGCAATTAAAATCACATATATTAAATTTGTTCATTATTTATTAGTTAGAAAAAATATTTTTATAAATTAAATATTTTAATTTATTAAAAACATGTATATGGCTAGGGAAGACAAAAAGAAAAAAAAAGAACATGCTAAAGTGGGTACCCGCAAAGATTATCTGCAATCGAGATGGAAATGGGGACATGTTTAGTCTTCATAGGGACATCGTACAAGGGTGGAGTTTCTATTTGTTAAATCGGGTAGGGACGACGAATGAAGCCTCGCCCCATGGAGGCTCCCGAATTCTCCATTTATATAAATTATTCAAATATCCACTTATATATATAGGATTGGTATTATGTATGTATTTTAGTTTTTAATTTGGATTATGTTGTATGAGTAATATTTGTTATTATGGATATGTATATTTCAAATTTCAAAGTATTTTTAAAATTTTTCTCTTTTTAGAATTTTTTAAACAAACTTATGAATATTCGTAAAGATTCAAATGCTTTGGGGAATGCAGAATAGGGACGCGTGGTAGGTATGGGGATGGGGATGGTCAAGGGATGTGAGCGTAGGATGTGTCTCTTCTGTCATGGATAGCCATTGTCATCCATATAAATGACTCATGATATAGTAAAATTATTTACTTATTCTTTTTCATTATTAAATAGTTTCAACTATCAAATGTGCAAATTTCTCATAAAATAGGTTTTTTTTATTATTAGTTAAAGATCATCTAGTGAGATTTTTTCAACTTTATAAACATTATATTCAAAATAAGATATAAAATAGAATGACACATTTATATTTTGTTCATCTATTTAATTATTTAACTATTAAATTATGTTCAAAACAAATTTATGTACTCAACTTTTTATAAAATATATTTAAATAAATTATTCTTTATTTTTGGTGATGGTTGACAAACTATTTTTATATTAACATCTTGTCAATTACAGGGTCAAATGACTAGTTAGAATAGAATAAAGGCTAGACCAAATGCATACAAATAACAAAGCATACTCAAAAATAGGTGCATTACTCCTATATTTATAGATTTGATGTATTTACCCTTCTAGCAAACAACCTATTCCCTCTGTCTATAATATAAGTTGTTTTTTAATTTTTATTTGATCTAAAATATAAGTCATTTCATATTTCAAGAAAGTGCTACTTTTTATTTATTTTACCCCTATATTTATATGAGTGAGAATGAATGGATGTAAGTATAATTATTGTGATGAATGATGAGTGGTATTTTTTATATTTAAAAAATCAATAAAATTCAATTATTATCTTAATTTCTGTATATAACTTTAAGTGACTTATGCAATGAAATGGACGGAGTACCAAATTTTGAAATCAAAATTAATGACATTGGATGGGACAAGACAAGATGCTGCGTGAGAAGACACTCACCATGCTTTGTAATGAAAGGATAAACATGGATTGATTTGAATCATAACACTCCTTCACAATTAATAAGACCATATCCAACTGGATTTTGAAGTTTCCATCATTTCCAATAAGCTTCGATGCATCAGTGTATCTTTAGTATCACATCTCCAAAGAGTAAAGTGTTACTTTCGTCCCTAAAATTACATGCGTGAGTCACTTTCGTCCCTGAAATTTGGAAATTAACTTTTTAGTCCCTAAAATTGTATTTCATAAGTCATTTTAGTCCCTGAAATTTGGAAAGTATCACTTTAGTCCCTGAAATTGTATTCCGTAGGCTACATTAGTCCTTAAAGAGTTAATTTGACTAGGGACTAATATGACCAATGAAATGTAATTTCAAGGACTAAAGAGTTAGTTTTTCAAATTTTAGGGACTAATGTGACCTATGAAATGCAATTTCAGGAACTAAAGAATTAATTTCCAAATTTCAGGGATGAAAGTGACTCACGCGTGCAATTTCACGGATGAAAGTGATAGTTTACTCCATCTCCAAATATGGATTGCTTATGTGCATCTATTAGTATGAGCATTAATTACAATGGGAGCAAGTAAGATTGGAAACTTTTATCAGTAGCACTCAGATCTGAAATCTAATTCAACTACATCACATCACACATTTGCACTATCTCACTTGCTAAATTTGATCCCGACAATTTGAAGGGAACTGCAAATCATTGTCATGTTGACACGATATCATTTTGAGCTCATGATATCATACCGGATAACCAATTTAAGATATATTTAATTTTATATTATTTTTATTGATAAAATTTTAATTTTATATTATTATTATTATGTATTTTTAAAAATTTTAATTAAAAATAATTATGAAAAATATTAGCAAATTCCAAGAATGTACAGAGGCTTATATCTATAAAAGGATTGAGAAATGATAAATGCTCATCACCACACTTATATTATACACTTATATCAAGTTAAAAATTGTAAACCAAGATGTAAAAAATTATAAACCAAGATATACAAAATTGTAAACTGATATGTCAAAATTTTTTACATATTTGTTTACAACTTTTATATATTGGTTTATAATTTTTTATATACTAATTTATAACTTGATATAAATATATAATATAAATGTAATAGTAATGGTGTATTACTCCTCAAAAGAATTCACTAGGATGAAGCGCTAGATTCCTAAACAGTGCCCATGGTTCAAATCGTAGAATTACGAATGATGCAAATTGGGAGGTTCGGCCCCTAGAGGGCCTTTGCAGTACCAAATCTGAATTAGTGGGCCAATAGGCTAGATACTAGATACTGGATGGTTTCCCAAGGAAAAAAAATTTAACACCCTATTTGGAAAGTTTTTAAGTAATGGAATTGAATTGAATTCCATCAGGAATTGAATTCAATTCTTATGTTTCGAATGAGTTAGTAAATAACAGAATTGAATTGAATTAAATTCCTTGATTTGGAATCTATCAGAATTGAATTCAATTCTTATATTTTTATCATTTTATCCTTCATTAATAAAGCATAATATTTTACTAACAACTCCAATTATTCATTAGAATACATAACATAACATAATTAAACTATGTCGTGTCACATGAAACAAAAACTAAAAACCTGTAAGCCAAAACCACCATTCAAACCACCACTATGAAAAAAAAAACTAAATATCATTGTGTCATTCATAACTAGTCCTGCACATGCAAATCCAAACCACCACCAAAGCCAAAACAATTTCTCCAAATTGTATGGAGAAAGCTTGAAACATTAGATTATCTCAATTTCATATTACACACAAACTTCACAAAATACTAGAATAGAGGTGGGAGAAACATAATAATTTTCATAAACCTTCTGTTTGAACAAAACAACATCTCCCTTGGGAAATCTATTCACATTATACACACTAAATTTCATCAAACCTGTTTCCAAAAGCATACATATATGTCTTAAACTGTAATACTACTTAATCATTACAGTCAAAGATCTCCCCCCAAAAAAATACACTTATAATTATGAAATTTGTCACAAAATCACCAACCTAACTTTTTAGCCAACCATTGAAAGCGTAGCTCTTCTGGGAAACCAAAAAAAACTCCAATAAGATTAGGATGTTCATTAAGCCATTCAACAGCATCAAAGAGGTTGTCATCCTCCAAACCCAATTTAGCTACTACTTCATATATTTCTACAGGCTTACAAACTTGAGTGCTTGTATTTAAAATAGCTTGTGCAATATCTTTCATTGCTGAAGACACTTCTTTTAAATCAGATAAGTACTCATTTGCCATTGGTGCTTTTCTTTTTTTACCTTTCGCAACTGAAGTATTAGGTACAGATGGATTTGATGCTCCAAATTGTGATCCCGGTGTTGATGGCATACTTTCAGAATCAAAGGGAGAAAAATTCTCCAAATGAACCCGATTGTTTGCTTGCATCTCATCAATTTCATCAATACTAATATGGGCATTATCCTTTTCCCATCTTTGTACCTTTTCTCTAGCACTCTCGGCTTGAGCTCTGGTTGCTACATCTTTCTCATATATCTCTCTGAGAATGTCCAGGTGATCAAGGGATTTTTTTTGTGATATTTATGAACTTTGGACTGGCTTAATAACAAAAGGAAATCACAATAAGAAAGTTCGTAAACAAGCATGTGCAAGGAAGATGCTAGCAACTATATTATAGGAAATGAAATAGAACACTCATACCTTTATCAGAGATTTCCACACCTCTAAAGGAGCCTCAAATGTTTTAGAAGAATCATTCCATCCTATTCCACTTTTCATTTCAATTTCTTTTGCTAGCACCATTTGTTCCTTAAGAGTTTTGAGATGATTCATCACTTTGTTTTTGTTGATGTTCAAAGAAAATTTATCATTAACTTCCTCTACCACCTTCCTATATGCTTCAGCAGAAAAAGCTCTATCTTCCTTTTGACCCTTACTCTTTTACTCCCTAAGAACTTCAAGCATCACACCATCCATTTCTGTGGTCCACTTGAAGTATGCATTACAATCATTTCCTCCTTCCACCTCACAAACTTTGTCATCATCCATATCACTACCTATTGTTGTATGCCATCAAATATTGAATTTTTATATTATATTACACAAATGTGGTACTAGAAGTAAAATAATTATAATGTATTGAAATCAAAGTAATGCGATAATAAATTACAAAACATGAAAGTTAATCATCCATTGTAATGTCACATCAAATAAAAACTAATAAATCAAACCATACATCAACTCTAGTTCATTTTTGGGAGCAACAATAAACACAAAAAAATCAATATTGTCTAGTTATATAATCATTCCACATTTGTGCAGCAATGGAGTCTCTCAAAATTTCCCCCCTTCGTCCATCTTCACCTCTAGCAATTGCTCCATTAGCAAGTCCACGTTCAGGCTCATTATTCATGAGATCCCTATCAACTTGTGCAATAATTTCTTCATCTGGATCAAAATCCACTAAGAAGTTGTGCAAGATGCAGCATGCTAAAACAATTTCACTCATTGTCTCTGCATCATATCTAGCCATCTCTGCTAATATTGGAAACCTATTCTTCAAAACACCAAAAGCTCTTTCAATTGCATTGCGTAATGAATGTCTTAAGTTGAATAACTCTTTTGGGTTTTCAGGAGGATGTCGAGAATATTCTTTCAAATGATATCAAGTGCTTTGATATGGAGTGATAAATGTTGACCTCAACATATATCCAGCATCGGCTAAGTAGAAGTTACCTAAAAAATAGAATTAAAAATATTTACATAAAAAAATTCGGAAAAGTTTTATATAGCCATGAAACAAATTTATGGAAAAACTTAATACCTTGAGGGACATTTAGATTATCTTCTCTACTTAACGCGTTATCTAAAATTCTTGAATCTGAAGCTGGGCCCTCCCACCCAGGTAATATGTAACACCCCGAAAATTATTTAAAAATTAATTTGAGCTTTATTAGTCATAATTTCAAAAATTTGACAATTTTAACAATGATGAGGATAGTCTAAGGGATTTGTAAAAAAAAAAATCATGAATAGTAACTTGCGGGCCCTACCGATTCGTTGAGATAGCCGAAACCCTAGAATTAGGCCCAGGAGATGCCCGAAATTGAGAAATTATATGATTATGGTTAGAAATAGGTGGAAATAAAGATTTTATACCCGAAAATATTTTTCGGGCAATGTTTGATTACCCGGGTACACTGTTTCATCTGTTCGGTGAAATTTCGGTGTGTGATTTCTAACACCGAAAACTAGTTAGATCTCTACAAAACAAACAAACCTATCCCTTCAAATCAAATGAATGGTTAAGATTCAATATTGAATTACAAGATTGAATCACAACCATTCATTTTACTTTATTGGCTTTGTAATTATCTAAACATAATATATTTTATTCCTTACTTTAATACAAGATAAACATCATTTTGGCTTCTTTAAGAAGCTCATTCTCGGCCATTTTCTTCAAGGATACAGAAGCTCCATTTCTTCCATGGCTAAGAGCTTCAACATACTTTCAACTTCATATATGTTAGCTTAGAGTTACCAAAATCCAAAGATTCCTTCACAAAACTTGTTCTACACCTCAATACCTACAAATCTAACCGATTGAAATCTCAAATCATCACTTTAATACCTCACTTCCCCACTACCTAAGGAGGTTTTAGGACTAAAATTGGTGTCTTGAAGTGAAGGGAGATCACTTAGAACATCCTTTGAAGTATCAAGCTCAAAAGCTTTCAAAGTAGGGTTTTCTTTGGCCTTTTCCTCTCAAAATTTTTCTGAGCAATTCTTACTGGTTTGAATTCGAAATTTCTAGTTAATATGGTTGATATTATGTTGTTATTGATGTATGAATTTTTATGAAGTGTTTGGATGAGGTTAGAGAGATCATTTTGTCAAAAGATGTTGAGTGACACTTGCTGGATTTTCGGTTTTCTGACAGGCAGTGTGTGATCACGAATGTTCTGGGCTTGTTGTGGGCATTTTCTTGAACTTAAAAAAATATATGTTGGAGTTAACATCTTTAGCTAGTTCCACGAATTTTCTTGGGTTTTTATTTTGTGTCAAACTGCCTTAGAAAAATCAAGAACTGAAATTAAGCATATGCTGCCTGAAATGTTGAATCTGAAGCTGTGAACTTGTGACATTTTATTAACCTAGTAAATGATCGAATTATGAGCTGACATTTTTACAGGATATTAGAAACATGTTGAGGTTTTATCAGGATTTTTATTTAGAATTTTCTGGGTAATTGCTAGGGTAAAAAATTATGAATTTTGGTTCTTGAGCTGAGGTTGGATGGTTTCTGACCACTAAATTTTTAGAATTTTGTTAATATAGTTAGAGAACTCTAATTACCCTGAAATGTTTACAGGATCTTGGTGACACATTGAGGTGTCACTGAGAATTTTTATAGCATTTTAATTGATCATTTGGTATGAGAAATAAATTGTGCTACTTGATTGAAAAATCTGCCAATGTGCTGAAGTTGTGATGATGCCTTGAATTAATGACCTAATGGCATTTGGTTCAAGTTGATGTGTATGAATGCATGCCATGAACTTCCAAGATTATGTTATGAGGAATGAATGAATAATATATATAGGTTTGAAGTATTATGAGATCAGAGAATTATTTTCATGCATATAGAAATGCGATGCATGTATATGTGGGCTTGAGGATAATGTATGTGCTAAGTGAACAATGAAGTCCCCTTTAGTATAAAAAGGGCATGAAGAGGTCCCTAGTAGGGCACGAAGAGGTCCCCAATAGGGCACGAAAAAGTCCCTCTTTAGGGCACGGAAAAGTCCCATTTATTATGTCAAGGGCACGAAAAGATCATTGTAATTGCCATATGTATATGTATATCTTGTTAAATTATTGGTCTTGAAGGAATTCCTATGATGTTGAATGTTATGAAATACATGTTTTAAGTGATTGAATAATAAAAGAGACCCACTTCGGAAAGGTGATTTTATAATTTTAAAATGAACATTTGATATGTACATATTGCATGCTCACACTTTCTTAATAAACCGAAGTGGTCAGGCGATGGCGATGACAATATGAATGTTTAATTGGGGAGTTACCCTCGAGAATTGTATAATTCTCACCCCTATGTTTTTGTGTTCCGTGTCGTCTCGAGGTTGACACAGAGGACCAGAGGACTGCTATGCAAAAGAACTCAGAAGTGCAATAGTGTAGTAGTTAATGCTTTTATTATGTTGTATTTAGTGGAATGAACATGTGTGTAAATATGTCAGAGAACAAAGGTGTGTTAAAGCTCATAGAAGAGCTTCCCTTATGTACTTAACTTTGTATTAAATAAATATTTTGGGTTTCCTTGTTATATATTTTAGTAGAATTATGACCTAGTTATCTCGCGAATCAATCAAAATGGCTATAGATATTTAAGAAAGGTCCGCTAATTTATAAGTAACAACTCTCGAGCATGATGTCATGACTTAAGGATGATACTATACTTGGGAGGATGTTACATAATACGTATGTGAATTTCAAGTCAAAAGTACAAGCTACCAATATATTCATTGTAGGATAGTTTTTCCTTCCTCTATATCTTGACACATCTTCTTTTGAAACCTTAACTCGGATATGTGTTCCATTTATTGCACCAATACAATTCTAAAATTTTCAACATAAACCAGTAACTATTATCATGTGACATTACAAAAGTAAATTCAAATTAATGTTTGTGTTAAAAAAAGTATGGATAGAATCTTCCTCCATTGTTTAGTATTTGTGGTGAAACAGTAGAACCATTTGGTTGGACTAAAAATTGATCTTGAAGTGTTATTAAAGCTTTAAGAACTTGGTGGAAATGACGACTAATGGTCTCAGTAGACCGACGAAAGAAAAAACTTTCTGACCAAACACGTGCTTGACCACTTAAAATATGTAGAAGCTTAGCAACTTGTTCCTTAACAAAACTATATTGATTATCCCTCAAAAGTCCTCTTCCACGAAGTATTGCAACTAATTGAGTGAAAGCATCATAAGTCATACGTATTACAGAGCGTGAGTTATAATGTGCTTCTAATTGAGCCATCAATTCTCGGCATACTTGATGTCTATTATATCGTTGTGATTGAGTAGTTGGTCTTTCAATATGAGACACATGTCGAGTCATATATTGCATGCAAGCTAAATAACCCATATAAGCAACTATGGCTAAGATTGCATTCCTTTCAAATTGCCTCATATTACCTACAATGTAAGTGTTTTTCAATTTTCATGCTAACAAAGTTGTAGCATCTGGATCAATGATATATAGCATACAAAATGCAACTTATTTCAGCTCTTATGTCAATTTTTGATAATTTTTTTGCATCTCATCATTCTGTTCTCAGTAATAATGCAAGGAACAAAACCAAACAGGGCACAAAACCAACAAAACACAAAATCAACAACAACATCCATATCACAAAAGCATAAAACCAACAATAACAACAACATTCAGATCAGTCTAGTGGGGTTCGAAAAATTGCACAGCAAAAACCATATAAATCCAGCAAAAATCGCATAGCAAAAAACATAAATCTAGCAAAAACCAAAAATTGCATAGTAACAACATTCAGATCACCTCCGGTTGATAATGCAGTGGTGGCGGTGGTGCTGTCCAAACCCGTGGCTGGTGGTGGAGGAAAGAAGAATGATGCTGTGGTGGAGGTATGAACCGATCTGCAGTCCACATCTTTGGTTGAATCATAAACCGAAAAAAACAAAGAGGAATGAACAAGTTCAGATCTTCAGTTTTTTGATATACCTTCACCTGATGATGCGGCGGTGGAGGCATGCTTGAGCTCCGGTGGCCGACGATAGCAGCGGACGGACGGTGGCAATGGACGGACGGCAGCAGTGGAGAAGTGGTCCTGGTGCTGCGCAAATGGGAGAAGGGCTGGTGCTGCGCAAAAGAGAGAAAGGCCGTGCAATTGGGAAATGGGAGAAGGGTTCTGCAAATGTGATCATAATACATGGAGGGCTAAATTGGTAATTTTGAATTTTTAGATAAATTTTCTTCACAATTCAAACTTAAAGAGGTTTGATTTATTTTGGAGGGTTTGAATGAAATTAAATTTCAATTTCTTATCAATTTCTTACTAAAAATTTATTCAAAAAGGTGAAATTGAATTTCAATTCTCGAAGTTGTTCAATTTTACCCGTTTCCAAGCTCTAAAGGATTTGGACGAGAATTGAGAAAAATAGCTGTCTAGCATCTAGTATCCGCCACCATATGCACCGAGACTGAGCTAGGGAAACCTTTGAATCAATTTGAGAGAAGTAGACTACAAATTGTGTCCTAGCCGCACCTGCTGCTGAAGCGGAGCACGGAGCGGCGCGGTGGCGGACACTAGAACATACGACAGCAGGCACTGGGACTCGCGGCTGTGTTCGTGGGGACTCACGACGCTGGACAATGGTGTGTTCTTGTTCATTCACACTCCACTTCTCTTCTCCTTCGAAGTTGGGCTAGGGCTGCATAGAGAAAGCACTCTTTCAATCTCTTGAATTTTGTTTTTCACACTTTCAATTTTGATTCTTCTTACAGCTTCAACTAATAAAAAAAAAAAAAAATTGATTTTTCAGAGAAGCAAAAGTTGGCGTTGTAACCGGCAGACAAAGATGGGTGTTACTTTCAGGCGCTAGTACTTCTTTTCTCCGTTATTTTCCACTTGGACCTCTGTTCTTCAGTTCTCTCAGCAGCAGTGTGTGTACTGTGTACCTCCCTTTCTTCTTCATTCCCAAGCAGCGAACACAGTACCTCTGCAATCTCACCCCATTTCAATCCATTACCACAAGAATTTTCCAATACCTCATTTCTCCCCTTTATTTTGTTAATTTTCTGCTCCAAACAATGTCTTCCCAGAAGACCCTTTTGAGAATTTTTAACAAAGCCGCGTCTTTTCCTTCAAACCAGCAACAACAGCTTCAACTTGCCCATAAGATAACTCAAAATCTCATCGATTCAAGCAGTTCCAATTATTTTAGACCAAACAGGGAACTACAATCCATGATCCCCTGCATCACTCCCCATGTTACTCACCATGTTCTCTTAAACCCCACTCTCCCACCTCATTCTCTCTTTTCCTTTTTCCACTTCCTCAGAACCAAACATTCCCACGCTGCACACAAGCCTGACCTTAAGGCCCATGTGATTCTCCTCTCGAGACTCTTTGAGGCTCGAAAATTTGCCACCATGAAGAGCATTCTGAATTGTGTTGTTACTGACAGGGAGATTTGTTGCCCCGTTCCGGGTATTGTTTCTTTGGCTGGTGAATTTGATTCCCATTTTGCTGAGAAGTTGCTTGATATGTTGTTCAGGGTGTGTTCTGATAACATGCTGTTTCAAGAGGCTTTTAGGGTCTATGACTATGCAGAAGGGATGGGGTTGGTGGTAGAGGAGAGGTCTTGTTTTGTGCTTTTGGTTGCTTTGAAGAAATGTGGTGAGGTGGACTTGTGTCTTAGGTTCTTTCGCCGGATGGTCGAGTCGGGTAGTGTTGAGATCAGAGTTCAGTCTTTGACACTTGCGATTGATGTTTTGTGTAGGGGAGGAGAGGTTGGGAAAGCCAAGGAGTTGATGGATGAGATGGCCGGTAAAGGCATCGTGAAACCGACTGTGTTTACTTATAATACTTTGTTGAATGCATATGTTAGAAGAAAGGATCGGAGGGGTGTTGATGAGATATTGAGATTGATGGAGAAGGAGCAAGTCATTCATAGTTTAGCCACGTATGGTATTTTGATTCAGTGGCATGCAAGTTGTGGAAATATAGAGGAAGCTGAAAAGGTATTCGAGGAAATGCACGAAAGAAATGTGGAAATTGATGGTTATGCATATACATCGATGATATGTTGGCATTGTAGATTAGGAAACATTAAAAGGGCATCTGCTTTGTTTGATGAGATGACTCAAAAAGGCATTGTTCCTAATGCTTATACATATGGGGCCTTAATAAGTGGTGTATGCAAGGCAGGCCAAATGGAGGCTGCAGAAATCTTGCTTAAAGAGATGCAAAGTAATGGTGTTGATGTAAACATTGTAATATTTAATACAATGATTGATGGTTACTGTAAAAAAGGCTTGATAGATGAAGCTCTGAAATTGCAAGATATCATGGAAAGGAAAGGATTTGAAGCAGATGTGTTTACGTACAACATTCTTGCTTGTGGGCTATGTAAATTGCATAGGTATGAGGAAGCCAAGAGCACTTTAAATACAATGGCAGAGAAAGGAGTGGCTCCAAATGTTGTGAGTTTCACTACTTTAATTGAGATATATTGTAAGGAAGGAAACCTTGCAGAAGCTGAGTGGCTATTCAGGGATATGGAGAGAAAGGGAGAGGAGCCTAATGTTGTCACATATAATACTCTTATAGATGCATATAGCAAGAAGGAAAAAATGAAGCAGGCTCATATGTTAAAATCTGAAATGGTAGAGAAGGGGTTACTGCCTGATGTATATACATACACATCACTAATACATGGGGAGTGTATTGTTGGCAGGGTAGATGAGGCGTTGAATCTTTTCAATGAAATGTTGTTAAAGGGTATATCAGGAAATGTTGCAACATACACATCAATTATTTCAGGTTTATCCAAGGAGGGTAGAGCAGATGAAGCTTTTAAGTTGTATGATGAGATGATGAAAATCGGCCTAATGCCAGATGATAGAGTTTATGCTGCTCTTGTTGGTAGCCTCCATAAATCCAGCTCTCATGGTGATCTACAACAAATTGAACTTAGAGAGCATGGGCAAACACTTAAGATACCTTGAGCTAGTCAAACGTTGGTTTGGCAATTTTGCACTGGAAGGCAGTAGATAAAATGGTGGATAAGGTTTTGATGTGATGTCATGATGATTTTCTCCTTGAAGCTCGAACAATAAGACCTATTGATGGGGATAAAAACAGCTTTTTGCATTAACAAAATTACAGTTTGAATAGTGGGATAATGTATGGACATCCGGTGTTAGGTAATATACACTTCTGATGCTTTTCCTGTTTTCTGATAAATTATACATGACTTCTCATATCTATCTTTCATTTCTTTACTTCTAGTTACTTCATTTTGATAGGTAAAAGATTACTTTTGGCTGTTCCCAAATCTCCATCTTCACTTACTTGTTTGTGTATATCTATATACAGTTACTGGAGCTTTGTGGTCAAATTTGTCTATTAGGAGAACTCCAAATGGAGTTAAAATTATTCATAAATATCAAAAGGAGCTTATTGATGCTGCTAAAGCTAGGAGCCCAAATTGTGTATGTTCATTATACTATCTATGTGATTCTATCTGCTTAAGTAAACAAGAGCCTATAAGAATGTGTAGAATTTCCAAGTTTTGATGAACCAGATTTTTTAATATTCAGGTCCGAAGGGAAAGCCTGGACATTTTGAAAGTGTTCTCCAATACATGGGGATGGAACTGTATCAAGAAATTGATAACTAAGGTAGCATTTGTTTACTGTGTCTGGGACAGAAATACAGAGATACTATAGACACAAACTTGTTTGGTGATGGAGACAGCAACAGTGGACAGAAAAACATAAAATTTCTGTACCTCCAAAATGTAGGGATAGGATATAGAGAGAGAAATTTGATATTTTTGTCTTCCAATAATACTCCTATACATATTTGTTATTTATATCTCTATCTCCATTATCCCTGTCCTTGTATTTTCTGTCCCAGGACAGTAAACAAACGCTACCTTAAGGGATTAATTGTAGATCAAGTTGTTCATCATAGTTTGGTCTTCCATTGTGGATCTGTTTTTCTGCAAATGTGTTTGTTTACTAGAAGTCTTGTCTCTAAACCTATTTCTTAATAATGGAGAACCATTTGGTACCTTCTGTTTTTATGAGGTTACCAGAACCCTTAGGCTTTGTTTGACAAAGGAAATAAATAGAGAGGAAAGGAAAGGAGTGGAAAGAAATGGAGGGAAAAGAAGTTGAGTGGATATTTATTTTCCATAGGTATGTTTGGATGAAAGGAAAATGGGAAGGAAGAAAATAGAAGAAAGATTAATTTCTTGTGTTTGGATGGGAAAGTGAAAGGCAAAAAAGAAATAATGATATCAAATGACATTTTTGCCCTTATATTATGAAAAATGTATTCTATGTAGAATTATGTAAACTTAAAATTAGATACCATTTTGTTATAAATTTATCTATCAAAATAATGTAAATAAATATAATAAAAATTGACCTTTTATATATTTATATAAAAGCATTGAAGTCTATATTTTTATTTTATATCTAATAATTTTATTAATTAATATCAAATAGAAAATCTAACTATTTTTAATATAAAAAGTTTAGAATAATATCAACCTAATAAATAAGATAAATATTAATAAAAATAAATTATTCAAAATTATTTAAAATAAATATTATTTTTAATTAATATAATGTTTATAAAGGATTTCTTAAAATATGTTTTATGAATTAAACAACACTGGCATCAGAGAATTACAACCACAATATTAACCATTCTTATCACTACTAAACCTTGCCACCACCATTACTCATCAGTCTGGCTATCAATTGGAACATCTACAAATTAATTTCTTTATTGCTTGTTACCAAGAAAACATTCAAAATACAATTACCACAAAATTACTAGTTTAGTAAAGCAGCCAGCACAATAGTAGAAGTTATGCAAGATAAAAGAACATGATGGAGATAAGACAAGCACACTTAACATAAAGCCATATCAGCATATAAATGAAAACAACCTAGAGGTGAACACATAGATAAATCACAATTCAAATGGTCATACACCTGAATTCAAATACACTAACTAGCCATATTATAGCATATGGTTAATATTATATCTTATATCTGCTATTCAATTGTAAAATGTCACTAAATATACATTATACACACCAATCACATCTTAATAATTGAGGTTTGATTAGTCAACAAAAATTAATAATGATGCAACTAGGAAAACTAACATTAGAGGACCAACCTCTTTCATCGAGTAATAGCTATGTTAGTAACAAAATATAGCATTACTAGCATCACAGGTCGTAAAGTCATAGTGATGTCAGGTACAACATATTAGGCCATTACTTGAAGCATAGTTACAAAGTGCATCGCCTCTTTCATTAACTCCTATAATGTGCAAGGTGCACTTTAAATTGAACACCAAAAAATTCTCATTTTGCTCTATCTTCACTACATAAGAAGTTGTAACACCTCAGATGCAACTCAGGCACAACACCCAAATTCTATACCTTAGACCACAAATTATTCGCAAAGTAAAATTGAGCCCTACTTTGTTCAAGAATTACAAGTCCTTCTTCAGCTATCTCAATCTGAGCTTGTTTTTCAACTATATAAACTTTTTGTTTAGCTATTTGAAATTGTTCCTTAGTTATTTGAACTTGCTCCTTAACCGTTACAACTAGTTTTTTCAAAAAAATTCAATTGATCTCTTCATAGTAATAATTCTCATCCTTTATCATATTTGTCTTGAATGCCCTTACTCATTCTTTCCATATTGATTCAAGTAAATTATTCATTAGTGCTTTACCCTTAACACATCTTGATGTTGATACACGAGACCCATTTATCTGGTTTGAAGTACCAAATTCAGGACTATACCCAATTTCATACCTAGCTAAATAGGGAGTAGCTTACTCATCATTCCAATCGGTCTCAATTTTAGAAACCATCCTCATCATTCAAATCAATTATTTCTTTATTCTTGTCCCACCACTTGATCTTTTCTTTGGCACTTTTAGGGTGTTTTCTCCTTTGTCTATATCATATATCTTAGAGTTTGTCATATTTCATTGGAGTGCGCATCCACTTTTTTGCTTGTGGTTTTACCTATAAGTAGAAGAATAGGGTTTGTCATGTATGTTATTGTAATATTTTGTCATAACTTTATGAAAAACTCTTTTAGATATATGGTGTAGACAGACAACGGGAAAACACACTGAAAATGCCAAAGAAAAGGTCAAGAGGTGGGACAACAATAAAGAAACAATTGATTTGAACAATGAGGAAGGTTTCCAAAATTTTGAGTCCAAGTGGAATGACGAGCAAACCACTACCCATTCAACTAGTTATGCAATGGGGTATAGTCCTGAATTTGGTATTTCAAACCAATTAAATGGGCCTCGTGGAACAAAATCAAGAGGTGCTAAGCATAAAGCATCAATGAATGATTTATTTAAATCAAATATGGAAAAAATGAGAAGCACATTCAAGCTTTGACAAATATGATGAAGGATGAGAGTGAGAGATCAATTGAAATTGCTGAAAAGCAAGTTGTAATAGTTGAATAACAAGTTCAGATAGCTAAAGAGCATGTTCAAATAGTTAAATAGCAAGTTCAGATAGCTGAAAAGAAAGCTCAGATAGTTATAAGAGGGCTTGTAATTTTTGAGCAGAGTAGACCTCGATTTTACTCTGAGAATGATGCATGGTCTGAGTTAGAGAATTTGGTCTGTGTATGAGGTGTTCCCGCTCCTTTTGTAGAAAAGACAAGACAAAATGAGAATTTTTTGTGTTCCCTTTGAAGTGTGCCTTGCCACATTATACGAGTTAATGAAATACGTGGGTACAATTTAGGAACTATGCTACTAGTAATGACTTAATATTTTGTGACCATCATAGCTATGACTTTAAGACCTATGATGTCAATAATGCCTCTATATTTTGTGGTTGACATAGCTATGACTCAATGAAAGATGCTGGTGCTCTAATGTTAGTTTTGCTAGTTGCATCATTGTTATTTTTTATTGACTCATCAAGCCTCAATTACTATTTGAGACATGATTGCTGTGTATAAGTTAACATATGTTTAGTGAAATTTTATGGTTGAATGGCAAATATAAGATATAATGTTAGCTATATGATATAATGTGATTGGTTAGTGCATTTGAATTCAGGTGTATGACCATTTTAAATTGTGATTTATCTTTGTGTTCACCTATAGGTTGTTTCCATTTATGTGCTGATTTGGGTTTATGTTAAGTGTGCTTGTCTCCATCATTGTTCTTTTATCTTGTATAGCTTCTATTGTGCTGACTTGATATGTTTGATTGTAAATTCCGATATATGAATTTTCTTGATTCATTTTTGCCCTTTCACAATTTAAGGCTAAGAGGGTGAGCTGGTGAGGTTGCTACCTTGTGACCTCTGGTTCAAACTTTCAAAACAGCCTCTCCCCAAATATGGTAGTAAGATTGCGTATATCTATGCTCTGTAGACATCACTAGGAGAGAGTGTTATGCACTAGACTACCCTTTTACAATTCAAGGGCTAACAAAATGCTAAACCTAGAAAATAAATTCTCAATGAAGTAGTAGGAGAGAAGTTGAGGAAGAGATCAAAAGCATGCACAGTGAATTGCGTAGAGAAACACTTCTCAATGTAAAATGCTGATTAATCCTGTTATGTGATATTTACAGCTGAAGTCGCTTCTTCCCTGATGTTGGGCATTGGCACCCTAGTTGCCAATGGCAATGGCTTTTAGAAATCACTGGGATTCAAAGGCGAAAAAAGATACTAGAGAGAACTTCTATAGGGACAGGGGAAAAAAAAAAAAAGAATGAGCATTACTTGATTTGTTAGTATGTGTCAGGCATATTTATCCCGGGAAATTCATTGCTTGATCTTTTTTCAAATGGTGTAACAACCTCACACATAAGAGAATTCTTTTGAGCATTATTTCCGTGATGCATTGCCAGTGAACATTTGGGCTGTGATTTAAATTGAGTGTGCTTCAGTGGATAAACTTCCTATCAGAGCTTATGTCTACCTACAGTTTGACATGTCTTAAGTTGTGTGAATGGTTCTTGATGAGCAACGTAATTGTTGACATGCAGTTTTTAAGAATGTGTATTTATTGTAGATTAAAGTAGAATTGATATGTTCTACTGGTTTGTGTTGCTGACTACTTAGTATTCATTTCATTGTGTTCAGATCAGAATTCTCCAGATGTGTACAGATGATTTCAATTCTATTTCCAGGTATGTGCTAACTCATGAAGGCAAGAAATCAGCATGTGAATGTCTCAAAAAGATTTGGTATAATAGAATCTCTTTAGAACTCGCTTGCTGTTGAAACTCCTTGTGATATGAAATAAGAAAAGTTCATTAGACATGGTGAACAACGATCTTGATTTGGACTCGGAATTGTTGTATGTAACCATTGACATAGAAAAGGAAGCCCATTAATGCATGCTCCTAGTTAATTCCTTGAGTTGAGACTTGAGATGGTAGGTTATATTGGCTGACGCATTTTTTTCGTGAGTTGGATCTAAACCCAATCTGAATTTTTTGTTGTCCTGTGTTTTTGAGTTTGAGACTTCATCCGATGATAATTCGACTAATGAGTGTATCAGATAGGATCAACCTGAATCTTAGAAACATAGAAATTTGGACATTTTACATAGAAAGATGCATTTGTTGAATTTCCCTTGGAAAAAAATTCTTATATATTTATAAAACCATAAGATTATCTTATATATCTTGTATAATATAAGATTAAATGCTGCATAAACATTAAAATTTATTACTATTGAATTTTATCCTGAAAGCTTTTCTTCTCAAGGAGAGGAGCAAATGTTGCAAATGATAAGCCCACTGCATGGATATAAAGGCAGCTGCCCCACTAGTAAAGGTTACTGCTGATGCTGCTACTTTCAAGAGTCAGGATGAGCTGGAATTGGATTTGTGATCTGAGACCATCATGAAGCCTTCATTGCTACCAAAAGTTGCTGAATCAATGGCATCTGAAACCCATTTAGAGCTAACCTCTCAGTTGCTTGCTAGAGGGGTCTTCTTTCAGCATGGGAGTTGGCTCCAAGAACACTCATCTTGAAGGAAATGCAAAGAAAGTTTCTGGCAGTATGCAGGATCAAATATGCAGGATGCATTTTGTTTCCTGGTTGGTTTGAGACATTTGAAACTAGTTAGGACGCACTTGAGAGAAAGAGGGAAAGAGAGAGGAAAAAAGTAGTTTTTTTTGTTGGGGTAAAAATTTCTCCACTTGGTAAAGAAATTAGGAAGTTCACTGAATGTCTATTTTAATTTTAGGAGATATTCGAATGAACGTCTCCTAAAAGTCTTGGAGACAGAATCAGAACACAGTTAATAGGAGATGCAAATGACATATTCTGATATAACTTCTGTGAAATTAAATTAGTGTGTTTTACTTAGTAAAATGAAATAAGAGAGTAAGGTTTGAGAGGGGTGCATCACAAATTTGTACTGGTTCGACCTCAATATGAGATTTACATTTATTCCACATCAAAAGGTGAGAGTTCTACTAATTTCAAGTTTTCAAATATAAAATGAAGTTTACTGCTCAACATTAGTGTAAGTTAAATCAAACCAAACAAAGTTCAATCCAAGGTACAAATAAAAGTATTCTTTGATAACAACTCTTTCAATCTCACACCAAGAGTAGTTTTTAACAATAGCCTCTCCAAATTCATCTAGAAGTCTTTCTAAGTTCAGATAAAATGGCTTTTATTACTCACAAAAACCTGGTAATCAAATTCCTTTTATATTAATTTTTTATTTTTCTCAAAAGAAGATGTTCACTCAAGTACAACAGAGAACTCAATGTTCACTCTCAGGGTTTATTCTTAAAAGATGCCTTATGAAAATAGCTCAACCTTTTTCGACATAATATTCTATTTCACACTCAACTCTCAGGCAAATAAGGATAGCACTGAAATGCTTTCCAAGACATAGCAAAATGAGGAGAAAAGGGTGAATGAGCACTATTTTTCAAATGCAGTTGGCAATGCAAGCTCTGTTTCTCAAGAACAATGTCAGCCTAATGCTTCCTTAAAGAGAGCAAGATTTTGATCATTACAGGCTAAAGAATGACAGCTGGTGTAGGCTTCTCTCTTTCTCTCTCTCTCTCTCTCTCTAATTTCATGTGCTATCCAATTTGAAATTTGTCCTTTTGCCTAAAGATTCTTTTCTCTTTTGTGAGGTTTCATTATCCTTTGTGCTACATTATGCTTTTGCCTGGAGAAATATTGCATCAATCTCTGCTGAAATTCGTGTTTCTCTCTATTTGCACTGGTGCCACATTTGCTTTCATAGACTGCTTCTCTCAAATACGAGATATCCATTTTTGAGTTGTTGTTTTGATGCGTGAATAATTTGAGAATTAGAGAGAATGGAGAGACTAGAGAAGATAGAGAGAATTGTCAAGAGAGAAAAGACACTTTACTAGTAATTCTCTTCTATATTTCACAAAATGACACTACTCTCTATTTATACTAGAATTATCTTCCATCATTACCCTCCCCTTCAAATCAACCTTGTCCTCAAGGTTGTTAGAAAAAAAATATCCTTAAAATTCTAATTACAACAACTTATAAAAAATAAAAACTAATCCTAAATGTAATTTTTTTCCCTATTCTACTGCCCAAAATATAGAGTTCCACTCCACCAGGGTCCCATAATGTGATTGGGCTAACAAAAATTTGATCAAAATCCATAAAAGGCACAAAATAAAATTTCATAAGTTTTTCCTCAATTTGGGCTAGTCCCAAAATTGTCTGAACATTCCCACAGCCCACTAAAGTCTCCTTTGCGGTTTGGGCTTGGCTAATGCAGTTCAGAAAATGGTTTTCATGAGTCTGCCAAGCTCTTGCCTTCACCTTTGCTTCCGTTTGATCGAATTGGGCTAGGCCCAAAAATGTAGAACCCATCTCTTGCCCCTGGAGCCCAAGTGTTGCATCAGTCCCCTTGCCATTCCAGTACCTTCTCTTGCAGACCCATGGCAGCACTGTCATGGTTGCTGGCCGCCCAGCCACAAACGTGCCATCGTAGGACCAAGGAATGCGCCGATCACCGCGGATTTGAGAAGCATCGCCGTTGCGCGCAGGAGTCGTCGACCTCGATCTGTCTTGTCGTTTTTGCAACCGCCATCGCTGCGCCTGGGAGCACCGATGTTGGAACTTGCTTGCGCCTGGGAACATCGCCGGCAGCAACATCCATCTTTGCCGAGTGAGGAAACATCATCGCGAGTTGTTTGCCTGCGACCGCCAATGACGAAACTTGAGTCGTCGCCGGCCTTTGTTCTTCTTTAAGAAACCATGGTGCGTTCGTTGTCGTTTCCTCCACCACCAGAGCGTTAGGATCATCTAGTTCCAGATTTGAAGGTTTCTTAGTACCGCCATCCTCTTCCGGTGGTGCTGGTTCTCCGCCACGATCTACCGCGTCGACGTTGATCACCGTGACAGTGTTCGGTTTTGACGGAGTTACGCGAACTAGATTCGGTAGTGTTTCACTCATCATCGTTGCTTCCAGCGACAGCTTCTCCCAGTCCTTTATGAGTGATGACTCCTCCCCCTTCCTTTCTCCGCGGATAGCATGAGAGGTTTCGTGGAGGAGATCTGGAATCTCAACTTGTAAATCTAGGTGCTCTTTTTCTACCAGATCTGGTGCTATGATTGCTGTTTTGTTGTTGTTGATTTGTTGGTTTGAGTCCAAACTTGAAGCTGGTACCGTTGCTTCAAATATTTGATTTGTATTTGTTAAATTTTGAATTGCAATTCTGGATTTCTGAATGGTTGATCTATAATTGGTTGCATCTAGACTTTTGAACTGTTGTTGGAATTTGGTTGTTGAATGCTGATCTTCAATTGCTGAAATGTTGTAAACTTGTGCTGCTTTTGCAAATTTTTCTTCCCATATTTTTGCTGAGTACCATGCTCGAACAAGGGATTTAGGATTCTCATACAAAACCTCTCTTTGAATATGCATTTTCAATCCATTCACAAAGCAAGGGATTAGTATTTTAGGATCATGCACATGAACATGATGAGCATGAGCCACAAAAGCTAGATAATGCTCTATTACGGTACTGGTTTGCTCTTTGATCGAGCTCGGCAAACCTCCATAGAAATCGAGTATGGAGGTCAATGAAAGCACCATTTGATGCGTGAATAATTTGAGAATTAGAGAGAATGAAGAGACTAGAGAAGATAGAGAGAATTGTCAAGAGAGAAAAGACACTTTACTGATAATTCTCTTCTATATTTCACAAAATGACATTACTCTCTATTTATACTAGAATTACCTTCCATCATGTTTCTATAATATGTTATCGAATCAATGCCTAAAACACTAAAGCACCCATCAAAACATTCAATAATAAATATTTGTCAACATTCAAGGTTACATAAGCTAACAAGTTATGTACCTAAGATTTGCAATCAAGTGGCTGATTCTTTAGCACATTATACTAGGATGGACAATCCAGCATATGGTTTCGGAGTCCACCAGATTTCCTTTCTCCCTTGTCGAACAATTGAGCATTTTGGTTTTTTGTTTTTTTTTCTTTTTAAAGTTTTTACACGTTTTATTTTTATACTATCATAATTAAATTTTTGTGTGCGGAAAAATGATGTGCCGTGATTGTTAATTTTCAGAAGAATAAGTGGATTATACAGTCAAAAGGTTTTTCAATGCATAGTATTATTCTTGTGTTTCAGTTGAAGGCACAAAATACTTGCCAACCAAAAGCCTCCCGGAGAAAGATAGCCGGGAAAGGTTTTTTATTTAATAGGCCATGTATTTCACAATAACCAACTAGTGGACATTTATTACCTATGCATCTTCTAGACATCTCTCAACTTGTTTGGATAAAATATAGGATAAGAAAAGAAAATAGAAAATAGAAAGAATAATGTATGGAATATGGATTTACGAAAAAAATAATAATATTTAGTGTATAGCAAATTTATAGTAAATTATGCATATATTTATTGAGGTTGTGGAAATATAATTTATACCTCTGTAGTTATTTAATCTACATTCACACCCCATTTGTTTGTCGAATTTTAAATATTTATATTATATTTACATCCCACATTAACAAAGTCTTATTAGTAAACTTAGCATAATGATATTTTTTTATATTAATTGTTCTTAGTTAATGAAATTATAAAAACACCCTTACCCATTCTCGTTATCATTGAACACATGAAAGAGATGGGGATTTAAGTCTTTTTCACAATTATCAGATAAAGTAGATAAATATATTTTTATAATTTTATTAACTAAGAATAATTAATATCATAAAAATATCATTCAGTTAAGTTTACTAATAGTGCTCTATTAGTGAAGGGTGTGTGTGATATAAATATTTAAAATTTAACAAGCAGAGAGAATGTGAGTGTAAATTAGACAACTAGAGAGGATGTGAATTACATTTCTACAAACCATGAACGTAATTTATCCATAAATTTATATAATAATATTATACCAATACTCACAATACTATTTATCTTTTAGTATATTAATATCCACTCTCACTAAAAAATAAATAATCTTATAAATGTTGATATAATGTTATTGTACACTTTTATCGTACCCTATATATTACTAATGAAAAAATTGGGTCAATATTTTGGTATCAGAGACCACACTCGAAGGCTATATGCCTGTATACTATATCAAGGAATACATCCACGGAAAATGACATGACTCATTTTGAAAATTTTGTTTTCTTTACTACGTTTGATCCATTACCACCATGTATACTAATAGCACATTACATGACTACAACTTAGAAATTATTACACGTGTCACCTCAGATGATCTCATATTGTTTTTTCTCTATGATTTTTATTCACTCATTTATTTATTTGTATTTTATTGCAGACTGCGTTTTAAATTCTCAGGATCTATATTGTAAATATAACGAATAATAATTTATTGCATTGAAATTATTGACGCGATTCACTTTATCTTTAAAATTAAAATTTAATACCATAATTTTTTAAATTGAAAAAATTAATCGATTTTTGGGAATGATTTCAACCGTGCTTAGAAATATTATTGATTATAAAATAAAATAAGGAAAAACTCATCTCCTATGTTTCCTTAATTTTATAGGTAAAGAAATTTATTATTTTAGTATTCCATTAAGGTCAAAATTTAAAACTCTTGCAACAATTTATTTCAAAGATTAAACACATATTGTTTTAAATTATGAATAAGTTAAAATTTCATGAATTTAATTTTGATACTATAAAATTATTTTATACTGCTATTCAACTAAAAACTTTTCAAGTAGTATCAAAGTTATGATTAATACGGGAATACAATGATTGGATAATTGATTGGATAATTGTACACTGCATACGAATTACACCAAAATTTTATAATTAATCAATTAATAAGTATAGAAATAGATAAATGGAGAAAGACAATGACGAGGTGTCAAATGGAAACCCATCTTCGTCACTGCCAAACGCAGCCCTTCTTCTCCTCCATATTCCTTGGTCACCCACCTCATCCCCCTCAGTCTCACCCTTGTCCATGCCGACCCCTTCATTTAAAGCCCTATTCCCATTCTCGCTTTTCTTGCTCCTCCAACAACTTCCCGCGTTGGGACTCCAATGCAGAAACGTTTCGACCCCGAAACCGAAACTTCAGCAGCAGCAAAGCTGACGAACAAAAACGACAGGAAGAGGAAAAAGAAGAAGAAGAATATGGCAGCAAGAGGCGGCGGTGGTGGTCCGATGAGCCTCCCGAAATCGACGAAGGAAGTGGTGCGGTTTGGGAAGAAGCCATTAGTAGTATCTGGATTTTCGAGGTAAATCAATTTTTTTTTTTTCTGTTTTCTTGTCCCTCTTGTTTATTTCACTGTTGCTGGGTTTAATTTTGGTTTTACATCATACTAGTGTTTTTGGAACCGTTAATCAATTATTTATTAATTTAATTTAAATGCACTTAACATTTGTTTTTATACGGAAGATGTGTCAGTAGTTTGTAATCTTTTTACTTTGTCTTTTTGGGATTTACTGGTTTGTTATCAGTGACATGATACTTGCCGATTATTATTTGCCTTTATTTTAATTAGGGAGAGACTGAAATTGTAATAAATGATGTTTTTCAACGTTAAATCTCCTTACACTAACTTAGAATATAAATTGAAGTACTATTTTTTCTGGAGGGGGAGGGGGGCGGTGTCTTGATATGATGAATTCTACATGGATTTTTTCTTTTGGTACATCGGAATTTGAAGGCAATGAGATTTTGAACTTATGATCTCATGTATACTGCCGAGCCCTTATCACTAGCCCAACCCTAGTGGCTTGTTCTATATGGAATTGAGAATTTTAATTGAAGGATGCGTGAATTCTTATGATTTCTTGTGCCTTCCTATTTTATGATTAGTTTCATCCATTTATTTGTGTTTTCATATGATCAATTTAAGAGATTTCGTGTTCCTTTCTCTTTTCCTTTGGGCTATGCTAAACACAGTGCAAGTACTTCTTGTAGACTTTACCTTGTGAGAGCTTTCCTCTGTATAACTGTCAGAGTGATTGGTGGATTTTTGGTCTGCCGCCATCCGCCATTGACAACGATGAGAGAGACAAGATGTGTTAAAAATACAGTGCACAGTTAATTGATTTCCCATTTTTCTGCTTGCTGCAAATGGTTTGCATAGGCTTGTAAAGTAGTAAAAATGAATGTGTTCTTTGGCGGAATGCCAAGGATATAATGATAACCCGCAGATAACCCAATGATATAATGATTCTGAAACCCCAGGTACTCACTCTGATAAATAATAAGCTATAATATAAAAATCCTCCCTACCGAACCCTTAAGAAACCTGTTTTTAGAAACTTAGATAACAGGGAAAATATAGGATTGAATGAAATCACAAGGAATTACCCTAGAGCTAGAATGAATTTCTTCAATTTTTTGATTCAACAAGCAAAACAAATTACTCTCTTACTTGCACACAGAGATAGAACTGTTGGAGAAAACAAAGGAGAGATTCGAATTAGGGTTTTGAATGAAAGACTGCTCATGCTTCTTTGAGATATTTATACCTCTTACCATTTATTAAAACATTAAACAGATTCTAAGCCCAATAAGAAAAAATTCCAGCTTGCTAATTATCAAGTCTGGTTGCATTAATTCTATTTTGGATGCCTTAAAACATAAACTAATCAGAACTTATTATTAAAACTTGGCCTGACATGGCTGCTTGTTTTCATTGATTGGCCCATTTGGCTTTGTCTTCTCTTTCTTAGCCTATTCTTTATGCATCTCTTCCACAAATGATTTACCCAAGTTCCCGAAACCTTCCCTTAGCCTCTTAGCTCTCTGCCATATGATATGTCTCATAGGCATGCTAAAATCTCCATCTTGCCTTCATTGTGCTAGAATGTCCAATTTGTCCTCATGAGCTCGTGTCATCTTCTGTTACTAATATCAAACAGTCAAACCAAGTGTAATTCCATTGAACATCCCTTTCTTTTATTAAGAGCGAAAGCCTTTATGGTAATAAGTTGTGTATATGCTGTTTTGCACTGGACTTTGGAGGTTGATCAGAAACTATTGTAACACATGGAACTGAAAAAAGAGCACAGGACACCATATACACAAAAGTTTGAAACAGTTGGGGCAGACACATAATATAGTTGATTTTATTATCAAACTGACTGGAAGTGTTATCTTAAACTAAAAGTGTTATTGAACCATGGTCATTGTTTAAGCTCTATATAGTATATTGTTTCCCTTTTAAAATGAATAATAAGGTAGGTATCGCATGATGAAGATTAAGTGACCAAGTTTTAATGTTTCTCATATCCCAGCTTTCTTGGTACAAGTGTATTGTGTCTATCAAAATTCAAACTCAAAACCTACGAAGCATTGATACTAATACAGACCCGAGACACGACACAACACAGAGATGGACATGTAGACACCCAACTCAAAATTATATATATATATTAAAAATTTAAGATGAAAAACTCACATTCATGATATCATATAAATTTATATATGAAGTCAAGATTTACAATTCTTTCAAATATATTTATAGATGTCACCTAATTTTCATTATTTTTTAAATCCCTCTGAAATAATGGAGCATTCTTGATATATGTTTTTTGTACTTCCTATTTCTAAGCCCTCGTATTATTTTATTATTTCCTGATTCTTTTTTTTCTAAATTATCTGAACTTTTCTTTTGTTTTGAAACCAAAGTAGGCTTGATTGGACTTGACATTTCTTTAGTCCATCAAAGAAATGAAAAAAAAAAAATTGTACAAAAGAAAAAAAAAAGAAATGAAATTTTTTTAAAAAAATGTACTTGGCTGTTTCTGCACCGTGTTTGAGCCGTGTTCAAGATGTATTTGAGTCGTATTCACAGCGTGTCCAAACTGGAAAAAATATTTTAATTGAACACGTACAGATGCATGTCGGATATGTCTCATATGAGCGTCCACTTGGTGTCAGTGTCCCATGTGTGTTAGACATGCAGACACACCACCAAATTGTTGTGTCCATGCTTCCTACCTTGAAACCAAAGGGATGGGAAATATTACTGTGAGTGCTGTAGTAAGAAACTGTTCCTCAAAAGTCACATCTATTCATCTATTTCTGTTAGGAAAGACTCCTACAACTTTACGAAGCCCATTTGATGACAAAAGTCTTAATAGAGTACATTCATCTGTTTCTAATTTAGAGCAAAATGGTAGTGTATAAAATGCAAGACATCTGATTTTCAATGAATTCTTTGTTGAAGGCATCTCTTGAATGATCAAGCAAAAGCAAAGCACCTTGGCGAGCATTGTCTCAGCTGAGGTACGGTGCTTTGCCTGGCAGATATGGTTGGCTATCTTTCAATTTTCAATGCATGCAAAATTTAGTTTTCCTCCAATTATGAAATTTCACTGGACAATATAAGTGCTTTGAGATTTAGTAATCTAGTTATATATGCTAAATTCTGGCCAATTTATCTTACTTAGGAAGCGAAGATTACCTGATTATTTGGTTGTTAGGGCATTCACTGTCGTGAGAACGAAACCATGCATTGCATTTAAAGCAGTTACTGTTGAGGGGCACCACTTTCCATTTCTACTAGAAGCTTTCAATTGTTATTCCTAGTTTATAAAGGCATGTATTAGTGATACAGACTACAAATAATATTGCCCAAGAATGATACAAGAAAGACAAAGGCACCTACCTACCAAGCTGATTTTAATCAAGAATATTTAAATCTCTACAAATCTCTGTAGGCCTAAGGCATGAACTAACCGAGCAGATTTTCATAAAAAAGTGTGTTAGAATTGTCTCTAGATGTGAATAGGTGATCATTTGTTGATAGATCCGATGATTTTAACTAAAATTCTAGGTAAATAGAACTCAGAATGATGAAGTTGGCATTCTGGAATCTACTGCTTTGTTACTCTTCTATAACAATATAACATTTAATATGTTGAACCATAATGTATTAATAATGGTTGCCACCACTGACTTGTGAAATCTGCATTGAGCGGTGAGATAAAAGTTTATAAAAATCACCAAATTGCTGGATTCTCTTAGCAGCTGGTAAAGCATTTCAAACACTGGCAGCACAACCTAATTTAATCCAAACTTGAAGGATTTGTTGTTGCACTATCTCAAAATCTGTTTCTTGTTTCTTTTCTTTTCTTTTTCTTTTTTTATCATTTTCATTTTCCTTTAGGATTAGATTTTCAAGTAAAATTATATAAAAGAACTTTTCCATGAATTTTTCACTACTATTTTTTTTTTAATCTCCATACCAAATTGAACCGTACTCACAAATGTCGTGTTAGTATCCACAATAATGCTGGTCAAAGAGTTTGCGTGGCATGCTTCTTGTGTACGCATTGAAAGCTCTAAAAGCTTTCCAAAGTAACTGTTATCTACTATGATCCGTTTATGCTGGTTGTATTTCATCCTGCTCTATGAAGACAAAGGTCATCATTGCTGTCTTTTGTAAAAGCATAATGCTCTCCAAAATGTTTAATTATGAATTAAGCACCATTAACTTTAGTGGTAATCTGTCTGTGGTCCAGCATTGTTACTGAAAACACAGACAATTTGTAGTGATATAAGGTGATGCAATGTATTTTATTTTTCTCAGTGCAGGTTTTCAAATCCTATGGTTGGACACTTCCTATCATTGTAGGGTCATTGTTGCTGGCTACTGGCCCAAAAGCTTTCCTCATGGCATTAGCACTCCCTCTTGGTCAGTCAGCACTTTCATTAGCATTTGAGAAATTATGGGGCCAGTCTGAGAGCAAACCAAAACGCAAGTACAGGACCAGGAGGAGAGCCCGCTCTATGAATGACTCTAGATTTGAGGAAGAACCCAAAGAAAACCAGAAAGCTAGAACGAGGAAGACAGGATACCAATCATGGGTAGTTGAGGAGAATAATGGTTCACCTGATAGGGGCAGCCGAGAAGCGCCGCCGAGCTTTGGTGGATGGGATGACTTGGAGAGATCTAGACCGACAACAAGGTCATCTCGAGTGATGGACAGGTCAGGAAGGATGCCCATGGAAGCTGGAAGGTTGAGCAGGAGAGAAAGAAAAAGTGACACACCTCTGCTATTGCGATTACTTATTGCTGTTTTTCCATTTTTGGGAACATGGACAAAGATGCTATAGTAATCGCCATCATTTACCAACTCCCAAGTTGGTCTAGCAGGATGAGGCGTTAGGTTCGTCAAACAATGGTTAGAGTTCGAATCTTGGAGTTGTGAATGGAGCAAGCTGGGTTGGGAGGGTTGCCCCTATAATTGGCCTTTGCAGTACCCAAATCCGGATTAGTCGATTGGCAGGCTGGATACCGGCTTGTTTAACCAAAATAAAAAAATCTCCATCATTAAATCTTTGATGAGTTTGATTTTCATTGCTCTCTTTCTCAGAGGAAATGAAGGCAAGTAGTTTTTTATGTAGGTTCTGTCCCTGTGTTCTGAGAGCATGTGTGTAGTGTTGTTTGAATTAGATGATGTGAAGATGAAGCATGTTCATCAAGGTCAGCATGTTTACATTCTTTAACTGATATTTTCGGCAAAAAGGAATTTTGCGCGCCCCGATTTTGATGGTCATTCTGTTTGTTGTGCTGAGATTTTCACCAAATAATGCTATATAGACAGTTTTGTGACCATTACCTTTTCGGGTGTGTTTGGTTGGGAATAAAGTTGGACTGAGGACAACAATGGCAAAGTTGTTCTGGGTCACTAACAAGAGCCTAGCAACCCGATATTCTATATCCTAGTTCCAAACAACTTATTCTTAAATCCTGAAAGAGCGGTTCAAAATAAATTGTTCATTGTATACATTAGTTATTATTGGTCGTACTTCAACATCATGGTCAGGACTCTTAAGTAAGATTAAAGTTTAAGCTGAATTTGAAAAGATTTTTATATATCATTAGGCTTCCATTCATTGATTTCTTTATTAAGTGAAACTTTTTGAGTAATAATCTGACAATTTATTGGGATCTACATTAATTTAGTGTGATCAAATGAATTGGAAAAACATACTCTATATGTTATATTGAATTTTGGGAATTTTAAGTTCATACGAAAGTGTAATTCGATCATTGGTTGTAATTCAGCATCATGGCTTGGACTCGAGCAAGAGCAAAGTATAAATTGGAAAGCCAATTGGATCATTGACAGGGCCCATTGGATACATAAGGGCTATTATTATCTTGGATCTGTGATGGGTTGAACACATGGCTCCTCTCTTCTGAGCCCAAAAAAATATGTTTGTTTTAAACACGTGAGTTGATGACAAAATGCCAAAAGTGTAAGTTGAATTTGAAAAGATTTTTATATATCATTAGGCTTCCATTCATTGATTTCTTTATTAAGTAAAACTTTTTGAGTAATAATCTGACAATTTATTGGGATCTACATTAATTTAGTGTGATCAAATGAATCGGAAAAACATACTCTATATGTTATATTGAATTTTGGGAATTTTACGTTCATACGAAAGTGTAATTCGATCATTGGTTGTAATTCAGCATCATGGCTTGGACCCGAGCAAGAGCGAAGTATAAATTGGAAAGCCAATTGGATCATTGACAAGGCCCATTTGATACATAAGGGCTATTATTATCTTGGATCCGTGATGGGTTGAACACATGGCTCATCTCTTCTGAGCTCGAAAAAATATATTTGTTTTAAACACGTGAGTTGATGATAAAATACCAAAAGTGTAAGTTGAATTTGAAAAGATTTTTATATATCATTAAGCTTCCATTCATTGATTTCTTTATTAAGTAAAACTTTTTGAGTAATAATCTGACAATTTATTGGGATCTACATTAATTTAGTGTGATCAAATGAATTGGAAAAACATACTCTATATGTTATATTGAATTTTGGGAATTTTAAGTTCATACGAAAGTGTAATTCGATCATTGGTTGTAATTCAGCATCATGGCTTGGACTCGAGCAAGAGCGAAGTATAAATTGGAAAGCCAATTGGATTATTGACAGAGCCCATTTGATTCATAAGGGCTATTATTATCTTGGATCCGTGATGGGTTGAACACATGGCTCCTCTCTTCTGAGCCCGAAAAAATATGTTTGTTTTAAACACGTGAGTTGATGAGAAAATGCCAAGTATTATTCACTGTTCTATCGAGGAGAAAGGTACAGACGATCCTATTTGTGGCATGCACAGATGTATTTTCCATAGGTATATATTGGAGTAGATATTTTACTATGTCAATAAGTCTTCAAGAGATAAACATGGTAATTTCATATACGTGGGTTCTAATTTTACGTTTGGTTACTTAGGATGTTACTAGGACATCAGATATTATCCTGTAAGTGTATCGTATAAAACACCAACTATTGGAGAAATAAGAGTGGGGAGAAAATATGAACACAAGGCAACATTCAAAGATAAACACACATATATTAACAGCTGTAGGAGCGCATACCCCAATTAGTCAAACTAATTTCTACAAGTATCAGTGGGATTTTTGATTTTTTCTATTCATGCTTTCAGGGTTTCAAAGAGGTCGGTTTGGATTGCCTGCTCAATGCTTTGAAACCGTTTAGTATTAAATCTATAAAATTTAAAGACACTTTATGTGCTGACCCAAAGAAAGAAACTTTATGTGTAGCAGTAGCACCAACCCCAAAGGCACTTTGTGATTCATGACAAGATACACCAGTCTTATATACATTGAAGTGTCTCGTTATAATATGATGGGCACTCGCTCACCCGCTTTTTTTTTATTTCAACTTGAGGGAGAGTACGGAGTACCATTGATTATGAATTCAATTTCCACTATATAAAAAAAGAAAACTTTATGGACAATGATTGTGACATGGCCGCCAACTTTGACCCTCACTGTTGTATGGAGCACCATGGATGCCGTACAATACGATTTTTAAAAAGTAACGCTGCAATACCTATTTTTGGGCAAATTCTGCTCTTTCGTTGTTTCTCAAATCTTTCAATTTTTACACTGTACCACAAAAAAAATTTAAAGAAATATGTCCTGTTCTCTTAAGTTAAAATACATGACAAAGCTATTTTTATAATAAAAAAAATACGTTTTTTTTAAAAGTTATTATTATTACAGTTCCAATTGTTAGGTGCATAGTTGTTTTCAAAGCTATTATCATTACAGTACTAAGTGTTACTTTCACATTCTAATATTTTTATTAAATTTTTATTTTGTAATTTTAAAAAATATTTGATACATTTTTCACTTCATCATCTAATTAAATATTATTGAATCATTTTTCATAATTATTATTAAATAAATTTAACTTTAAAAGTTTGACTTTTATACATTGACAATGTAAAGTTTTTCTACATTTTCATCCAATTAAATCATACAATTTGAATAGCTTTTTAAGAAGTGGATGTAAGACTCAACTACTTTTAAAAATGTGAAAAATCATAATTGGATGATGATATAAAATTTTTAAATTAAAGTTTATTTTGGTCCTTGAAATTATATATGTGATTCATTATATAGTCAATTAGAATTAAAAAAATATCACTTTTGTCCCTAAAATTATAAAAAGTGATTCAAATTAGTTATTATATTATTATTCGCAATGACTAATTTGAATAACTAAAAGGATGAATATCTTTTTGTAATTTTAAAGACTAAATTTATGTTTTCTTAAATCCAAAGACTAAAATAAACCACGTATATAATTTTAGGGATCAAAATGAACACTTACTTAAATATTTTTACAAGTAAGTGCAAGGAAATTATACTGTTTTTCAAAATAAATGTACAAATTCAATATAAATTTAGTACATTATACTATAAATTTAATCTCTTATACTAAATAAAAATTATTAAATAATTTACAATTCATAAGATATGCATATTCTTAGAAAAATAATTAACAACATCCCTTCTTAAAAATGATTTTTTATCCTGCTCATTTTACTGTTATTACCATATTTGTATAATTTGGATAATACCTCGGAAAATGCAAATTCTTAAAAGTAGAGTCTCAAGTTATAACTACGAGCTGTGACATGATAGAAGTTCACATTATTCCTTAGCCATATAGTCGATAGTTTGAATTTTATTCATGAGAATAGAGCGTATTTCGTGGTAAGCTATTTACTTTATTGAGAGAACTCCTACAATGGATAAAGATTTGTTACTACTGGTGATGGATATACTGATTTCACTGGAAAAAAAAAAGCCTCGGGTTATAAATGTATATCTAATTATATCTCAATTTTTTCTAGTCAATACGACGGCTTTAAAGGTCGTCGCCTCTAATAAATGGCAAGTTTCGCTGGCGGACGACTCTCCCTCCCATTGCTTCTTTATGTGCTGAACCACTTTAAACTCGCACGCAAGCTTCTTTATGACTATTACACCTTTTCACATCGTCATTCTTTTCTTTTCCTTTGCCCTTTTTTGACGTGATTTCACGTCATTATTCTTATTATAAGAATATAACACGACGATATGAACAAATTTTCTATGCTCGAGTGTAATATCTTATGTAATTAAAATTATGCATGCATCGTTGTAATTTTGTTCTCTGTTTTAAATAAAATTATCACCCTCTCCTTTAATCTCAAGGTTATTTACGAGGCATTTGGAGACGATATAAAAAGACAAACGAACGTTTTAAATTATTTGATGGTCACTGTTGATTGACTTAGTATAATTTTCGTCTAGGGAAAAAAAATGCGATCCACAAAGTTTCGTTGAATTAATTAAGTACATTTCATCTAGAAACATTTTCCTTCAATTAAAAAGCATTTAGATTAACATGTACGACTTTCTGCCAAGACTTCAGGCATTTAGTTTAGTTCATTAGTTGTTATCCGATAAATGATAAATAATCATCATCAAACTTATACTATATATTTATATCAAGTTAAAAGTTATAAAGTAGTATATAAAAAATTATAAATTAATGTATAAACTATTATAAACTAGTATGTAAATTTTTTTTAATTATATGCTGATTTAAAAATTTTATATATTAATTTATAATATTTTATATACTAATTTATAACTTTTTACATATTAATTTATAATTTTTTATATATTAATTTATACTATTTTAATTTATTATAAATATATAGTATAAATTTAATGATAATCATCTATCGCTCCTCTATTTTTTTTCACTGGTCAGCTTGCTAACAAATTGATGCTTTATATCGAAGACCTCGTCATAAATGAAAGGTCAGTTTTACCTTATAAATGTTGAAAAGGATGATGATACTTTGTACCTGGTATCCCAGTTGAGAACATTATTTTTTCTTATTATGAAATATTTTAATGTTAGTATTGCCGACTTTGTTATCGATGATTTGTGACGAAGCAATAAAATAATATCTAAATATTCCAACGGGCCTAACCGGTGGTAATAGACAATTTTTGTTTAATTTTTTATCTCCCATATATATAAATATATTTATATAAATTAATTAAATGGATAATTAATTTATATTTATTCAATATTTTTATTTAATAAATTACGTAATTATAAACTAAAATGATTTAAAATAAAAATACTAAATTAACAAAACTATATAATGAACATAGTAAAATCAATCCAAACATAAAATAAAAGAACTAATACACAAAACTCCAAAAATACACAAAAGTGCAACAAATATAATCCAAAATAAGTTGAAAAATATCAAGCTATACTCCTCATCATTGCCGAAGTCATCATCATCAAATAAGGAGACCACAATGGATGGGAGTCGGGGTTGCGTGGACTACTAGGCTTTGGAGGATCCTCGGGTCATCTATTGGAAGTATCGAAGCATGTTAGCCTTCATCTTCTTCTTTATCCTCTTAAATTTCTCTTTCTCAGACTTGGCCTTCTTTTGCTGCTTCTCCATAGATATCTTCACCTGTTTGATCTCAATCATCTCCACCTCCCAAGTAGCTCGATCTGCTTACTACTATTGGAGCCATTGGATGAGCAGTGCCTATTGCTATAGCTCCTAGTTTAGGGCATGAACTTGCTCTTGGAAGGCGCCATTCTTAGGAACAAACCTGATGTCATAGAAAGGGTACATACCATTAGTATAGTACTATCACGACCCGATTTGGATCGTGACTGATGCTGAGTGAAACCGGCCCCACGTAGTTCTCATGATTTAGCATCGCATTATACGCTACTTTAATTTATAAAACATGATTTGATAATATTTCAGATTAATTATAAATCCTTACTATTGGTAAAATAGATCTCTTTCTCATAAATAAATAGCATAACTATTGGTATAATATACATCTCAACTGAGTAATCATATACAAAATATCTATGGGTGATATGTTGTGAAATACAAGAATCATGGTATAAAATCAAAATACAAAATAAACTATATGTAGTCTGGGATCCTGCGAGTCACATCACTGGAGCACATCTACCATAAACAAAAGTACTAATGCTTCACGCTAAAACGAAGCTCACCCGAATTGAAGAAAACTACTGCTGAGGAGGTGGAAGAGGAGGATCCTGTGTTACATCTGAATCTGTAGGAAAAAGGAGAAGAAGGGGTTGAGTTTTGAAAATCAAAACCCAGTGAGTGGATCCTCACTCATAACCGTACATGGGACAGGAAAACATAATATATAAATAATGGTAAAATGTAACATTTATAAACAGTTCTATTTACTTTACATATTAATTATAATCATTAAAATTTCAAGAATTATGCAAGAGAACAGAGTGCTTATCAACTATAGGGAGGGTGCGAAGTCCCTGACAGGCAAAGCCCCTAGCTAATGTGATCTCTTCGGTACCTGGCGAGCTGTGTTCCTGGCGGACAGATCTAACTCAAGATGAATTGCCCCTGGTGGGCCTTGGTATACCAAGGTTAATGGAATAACTGCCGTTAACTCACAGTTTTGTTCCTCTCAGTAACTCTCTCTATACTAAAAGCTCTAAATATCAAAAGGGGAGTTCTATGTTTCTAGTTCAACACTTATCATTTCTAGCATTCGTAAATTCTTAAATCTCAACTCGTAAATCATAGCAATTCTCATCTATTTATAATCAAATTAATTTTATGAATTTAATCATATGAAGCTTTTTATAAAATAAATATAGTCCCATACGATTCTAAAATCATATTTTTATGCATAAGTTCAAACGGAGCTTTTCTAGTGAAATATATATATTTTTCATGAAGTCATATCATACTAAAATCCATTTTAAATCCTCTAAATACTCTGTAATACTGAAAAATAATAATGTAATGACCAAACTAAGGCCATGAGCTCAAACCCACTCACCTGGAGGGGTAGACTGTGAACTGCCAACTCCGCGGGGACTCCGGAGAGGAGGAATGGCACCAACGTCTGCCATTGAAGCCATAAAACTCTAAATTAGTCTCCGTTAACCTCTAGATTAGTCAAACACAACTCTAACAATATTGGGGAAGTACCCCCACATAACAAAAATAGAGACAAACCACAACCCAATCACCAAGATATGAAATGGGAAGGAAAGGAACAAGAAATGCCCATAAATCTTACCTTTGATCTCTTGGGAGGGAAAGAAATGGAGTGGATTTGGGAGAAGGGAGTGGGAGAGGGAGTTTGGAGAGGTAGAGCTCAAAAATGGGGGAAAATTTCTGAGTTGGGGTGTTTAAATAGGGGTTGGGGGTCTCACTAACGTGAAATGACGCGTTTTGAACTGTTCGTGCACTGTTCACACCGCTATAGCGGTGTATGACCGCTATAGCAGTCCTGCCATCACTTATGACCACCATAGTGGTTTCCAGGGAGTGCAAAATCGTTGCTGGTCTCCAGGGAGTGCAAAATCGTTACTGCCCCCATACATGACCGCTATAGCGGTCTCCAGCACCCCCTAAACCTCTTCATGACTGCTATAGCGGTCCCCTGGAGTCAAAAATGAACAACCACCCCTCTATGACCACTATAGCGGTGACAGTTCACATATTAGCTGCACTAAAGGTCCTCCGTGCATCTTGGGGCCTCTTCGACAACACGAGTGGGTCTCAGGGGACCCCGGGGCAAAACGGAACTTATCCAGTGCCACGTATACACTGGGTATCACAAGCACCCCATGTCGTATATGTAACCTTTGTAAGGATAGCTATTCCGTGCCTACACCTGCCCTTCGCGCTCGCTGCCTAAACCCGTTGCCCTCCCAGCAGCTGTGCTTGCTTGACAGCCCTTCCCTACAATACCCCTTACAGGCGCGATGCCCTCTCTAAGCAATAGTGCCTGTGCGCCGCGGCCACCCGTGCTCCTTGCCACTTGAGCCAGCGCTTGAGCCCACTACCTGAGCCCACCACTGCGCTCTCCTCCGTTTGCATCAGTGAGCATCTTTTCTTTTTTTTTTCTTTTTAATTTTTAAGCTTCCATGGCATGGTTAGAAGTTTTCTTATGGGTTACTATTTGATTTGCATCTTATTAGTTGAAATGCTATGTTACAACACTTTTCTTGTGTTTGGATGTTCCAGCACATCCTCCTCCTCTTGGCTTGTTTGATTTTAGTTATGGACTTAGACTTTTTCAAAGTTTTGCTCTCTTTTATAAATGAGATAGGTAATTTTACAAATTATTTGCTAACCCATGATCAAAGAGTAATCAATCTTGCAAAGTTGTTACCTTTAAGTTTAATTGTATACCAAACAAACTTAGGAAGCACACTTACCTTTCAATGAATAGAAAATTTTACAACTCTTCCCCCATTTTTTACCGTGGTGGTCCTTGTTTATTTTGAATGGAAAAATATAAAAGTAAAAAAAAGGGATTATTCAAAATTGGTGCAACTCTCCTTTGAAAATTATATCTACTCATGTGTATAATGTATGAGAAATGTAGGTTATATTTGATGCTTTTTTTTATTAATTGATTTATTAATTTACATAATTGATTTTGTTAGAGAACGTTGAATTCAATTGGAGCATTTCTTTGGGGAGCATATATTTCTTTTGTCAATATTAAAGTAAGTAATTATTCCTTCTCCTTATTTAATTATATTTTTATTAGGATTGAGACTTATGATTTCTAAGATAGAGTTAGAGGAAATGGAGATTGCAAGATTGAAGGGAAGGGCATAGAGGTCATTCCCTGACTTGTTTGTATTATTTGCTATGGAGATTGATTGTGTATGCGAAGATTGTAGGAAATGCATGTGATGTTAAAATGGGGTGTGCTCTAAAACAGTTTTAGGATCTTTAAATGGTTGTTTGATTGTTTGTGAACTTTATTTGACTGGACTGATATATGCATATATTGAAATCAATTTATGAAGATGTCTTAGTTTAAGGAGAGGTTTTGCTGATTTTTTATTTTAATTTAAAGAGTAGAATCTTAATTTAAAGGGAGGTTCTACCGAAATTTTGTGAAGTTAAAGAGCATAATCTATTTACTTAAAAGACTTTTAATTTTAGAAGATAATTTGTTGAAAGATATTTATAATTGAATAAAATTTTAATTTCTGAAACTTTAAATGAATTTGTTAGGTTAAACTACATATCCAAGAACCATGATTCCCACAAACAGACTATGGATATATGACAGGGTGCAACCCAGTAGAGGAGGAATCAAACCTGAATTT
Organism: Dalbergia cochinchinensis; assembly: GCA_031216125.1. NCBI lineage: Eukaryota > Viridiplantae > Streptophyta > Magnoliopsida > Fabales > Fabaceae > Dalbergia > Dalbergia cochinchinensis. The sequence goes on along the minus strand of CM062375.1, from coordinate 17,127,206 downwards.
TAGGCCGGAGTTGAACAATTTATAAAAGTGGCTTGTCAGACAATTCAATTTATGAATGAGCAGAACATTAGGTGTTCCTGTGCTAGATGCAAATATAGGAAATATTTTGATATAGACACTATTAGGTATCACCTGTATAAGGATGGTTTTATGATGGATTATTGGGTTTGGACTATGCATGGGGAAGTTGCCACACAAAATTTTGAATGTGGTGGTGTTGAAAATGCCTATGTTAGAGGTAGTTCAAGTAGAGTTAATATTGGTGAGCACATCATGGGAAATGTTAATTGGGAGGATAACTCTAGATGATATGAGGAAATGATTTATGATGTAGTTGGTCCTCGAACACATGCAGATTATGAACTTTCTGTTGAGGTTCCTAATGCCGAGGTTGAGAAATTTTTCTCTATATTGGAGGCTGTAAGGGCCCCTCTGTGGGAAGAGTGTGTACACTCGAAATTGTCTTTAGCGATTAGGATGTTAGCTACAAAGTCAGAAGGAAACCAAAGTCAAAGTTTGTTTGACCAATGGGCAACATTGATGAGTGAGATTAGTCCACAACCTAGTTCTGTTCCAAAGGATTTCTATCAGGCCAAGAAATTAGTTTCAAAACTCGGGCTAAAATCAGAAAAAATGGATTGTTGTTTAAAATGATGTATGTTGTACTACAAAGATGATGCAGACTTAACCGAATACAAATTTTGTGAAAACCCTAGGTTCAAACCAAAAAGATCTGGAAATGGAAGATATAAGGATATTCCCTACAAAAGAATACACTATTTGCCCCTAATTCCAAGGCTAAAGAGGTTGTATGCTTCAATGAGTTCAGCACCTCACATGAGATGGCACTTTGAGAATAAGAGAAACGATGGTGTCATGATCCACTATTCCCATGGTGAAGCCTGGAAACACTTTGACCAAATTTATCCTAATTTTACTACGGATCCTATGAATGTTAGGTTGGGGATCTGTGTACGTAGATTTATTCCGAATAATCAATTTAGCAAACCCTATTCCTGCTAGCCTGTGGTTGTTTCACTTTACAATCTCTCTCCTGAAATGTGCATGAAAGATCCTTACATGTTTCTAACTTGTATAATCCCTGGCCTCGATAATCCCAAAGCCAAGATTAATGTTTACCTCCAATCGTTGATTGAAGAGCTCAAAGAGTTATGGTATTCAGGTATACAAACTTATGATATTTCCATGAAACAAAATTTCTTGCTGAGGGCAGCATTGATGTAGACTATCAATGATTTTTCGGCCTATGAAATGTTATTAGGTTGGAAGATGCAGGGAAAATTGGCATGTCCAATATGTATGGAGGATACAAAGGCATTCATATTGAAAAATGGTCGGAAAAACTCATGGTTTGATTGTCATCTGACCTTGATCATGAATTTAGTGGTAAGAAGGACGCGTTTAAAAATAAGACGGTTGGACGTGATGAGCCTCTTGTGAGGCTTAGTGGTAAACAGGTTTGGCATAGAGTTAGAGACTTTCCAAAGATAACTGAACTGAGAAAATCCATATGATTGCCAGGATATGGGGTAGATCATAATTGGATCAAACAAAGTATATTTTGGGAGCTGGCTTATTAGGGGGATAATCTAGTTCATCATTGTATTGATGTAATGCATATAGAAAAAAATGTGTGTGATAATATCATAAATACTGTGATGGACACTGATAAAGCTAAGGACAATGTGAAAGCAAGGAAAGATTTGGTTGAGTATTGTAAGAAACCTGAGTTGAGTTTATAGAAGTTGCCAGATGGTCGTATGTGTAAGTCGAAGGCCAGTTACACACTAAATTATGTGCAGAAACAAGCTGTGTATAGGTGGATGCAAGAGGTGTGGATGCCTGACGGTTATGCCTCAAACTTAGGTAGATGGGCTAATATTGCACAAGGACAATTTTTTGGCATGAAGAGTCATGATTGGCATGTACGTATGGAGTGTTTACTTCTTATTGTATTTAGAGAATTATCTCTCCCTGTTTGGAAGCCATTGATTGAGTTGAGTCAATATTTTAGAGACCTATGCTTGTCCACTCTGAAGGTTGAAGATCTCCTAATTATGGAGAGAAATATCCTTATAATTCTGTGCAAATTAAAGAGAATATTTCCTCTCGGTTTCTTTGATTCTATGGAACACTTGCTTGTACACTTGGCATACGAAGCACAAGTATGTGGGCCAGTTCAATATAGATGGATGTGTCTGTTTGAAAGAAATATTGGAAGCTTCAAGAGAATTATGAAAAATAGAGCTTAAGTAGAAGGTTCCATATATGAGGGATATATCTCAAAGGAGACATCTTTCTTTTGTTCTTATTATTTTGAGTCTCATGTTTGGTCTAGACGAACAAGGGTTGGTCGGAATGATGATGAGGGTGAAAGTTCAGTTCAATATACTTTGTCTATATTCAATCAGTCAGGACGTGCTGCTGGAAAATCCAAACCACATTGGCTATCAGGGAAAGAGAAATATCCTGGGCATTTGCATATCTTAATCAACTGTGATGAAGTGCAACCATTTAAGACGTAAGTTATATCAATGTATCATTTTCAATTGTTGATACACTGTCATGCAACAAATCTTATTTTACCTACAATGTTTAATTTATAGGTATTTTGAACAAGTTGATGAGTAACAAACCCTTGAACAATTTCCAGCATGGTTCAGATCCTTTGTATGTGACCTAAATATCTAGTAACTATTTGATCCAAAATTCATACAGTTGTTCTAGTTGTCATCTTTTGTGTTGATGTTTGAAGTTAAATTATTCATGTAAGTGTTTGATAAAAGCAATAATGTAACATGTCCTTATTTACAAAGTTTGGCTTAGGGTCCTGCTAACAAAGTAAATAGTTGGCCAATGTATTATGTGAATAGATACAAGTTTCATACATTTGAATAGGGCAAAGGGAAAGCAACAGACAATAGTGGGGTATGTGTCAGAGGGGATGTAGGCCGTAGGGCGAGTGCTTAGTATGGAGTAATGTCACGACTTGATCTAGGAACGTGACCGGCATGTGAGAAATCTCATTCTCACACAAGCCTCGTGACCTGTTAATTATTTCTACATGCATGCTCTGTTCATAAAAACCATTTAAAATAGAAAATTTCTCTTTTTCTATATATAAATTATCTACTCTTTAAATTCAAATAATCAAAATTATTGAAATAATCAATTCTGCTATTTCATAATCTGTCTCTAGGATCTGAAATCATAATGCCATACATAAAAATACAAGTTTCTCTATTTCAAAATGTCCATGAAATTAATATAAATATGTCTTTAAATATAAAATATGAATATGCCATCATAGTATGCTAAATGCAAAATATGGTCTAAGGTTCGAGATCTTGCCTGTAATGCATTGGAGCACTCTAAATCCAAATGACAGTAAGACTCACTAGCTGAAGTCTAGTACTGCTAGGGTTGAGGAGAATCCATAGCCACTGCTCTATTTGTAAAATAGGAGAAAGAGAGAGGGGATGAGTTTTGTTGTCAAAACCCAGTGAGTGAATTCTCACCTGAAACCCCCTTCCATAGGACACTAAAGAACAATGCATAGAATCTTAGAAGTATTCATAGCTAAATATGTATATGCACTTATATATACATTCCAATCATCATGTTATAATTCAAAATTTTTCTCTAAACTTACTTTCATATCTGAAATCATATAAGCTCATAGTGTAGTGGGTACCTAGTTCCTCGTGAATAAGGGTCCCTAATTGAGATCTTAACAGTTTCTCATGAACTGCGTTTCTCATAGATTGATCTCAAAACTCTGAATATGAATCTCTGGTTACATCTGGGCATTATGTATTGCCATCCCCAGTGTGACAGTAAAACTCTCTGTAATCTCTGGATATAAATCTCTATAATCTCTAGCCCAGACAACTTGGTATCAAGGTTAACAGATTAACTGTCATTAACATATAGCCTATTTCTCCATAGCTACCTTCTAACTTAATTAAATAAATTCATTCGTATATGAAAATCCTTAAAACATTTTAATTCTCTATGAGCTCTGAATCCTTGTAACTCTCTAACAGTTTGACTTTAGCATAACTGTGACTATGAAATCATACATGATGATTTCAAGTCCATAGAATATGTATCTATCGATTGTTCTGAGTCATACAAAGATTCATGCTCGAAAATCCTTTTATGTCTAAATTTCTAGATTATTCTTTATCAACAATAAACTCGTGATACTCTGAGAGCTTTGAACCTACCTTATTCTAACAGTCTGACTTTAGCATTACTGTGGCTATGAAATCATGTCCAAGGGTACACCTTTTGTAGACGTTTATGATTCCATACCTCTACAGATTATGTAGCCGTCAACTGTTTTGAATCTCATGAGGATCCAAGCTCTAAAACCTTTTGATTAATTATCTAAAACATATTTTAACCATCAAGCTTTTCATAGCTAGAAACTCAATATCATGCTTCAAAATAGCAAAGCTTGCAATCATAATTCCAGTTTCTTCTCTAAACTATATATCTAGGTATAAAATCATTTCATATATATAAATCAGTTTCAGAATCCATTGAAACAATAACAAAAGCCTCTAACAATTACATAAATCATCAATTCTACATAAAATCAATGTAACAAATATGGTCCCATGAGTTTTATCAAAAACTAGTTTCATATTCTAAAATCAAGAGTTCTAAAACACACAAACCAGTAGTAACCTTAAACTTCTTTTATAGAAATCTCTAAAATCAAGCAATAAATGATATTTTTATGAAAATAATTCTAATGCATAGCATAGAGGTCAAGATGTGAACCCACTCACTTGGAGGGGTGAACGGTGAAGACTTACACCAATAGAACCCTGGAGAAGTAGAGATAACACCACTATCTGATATAGAAGTAGTAGAACTCCAGATTAACCTCTGAATAGCAAAGAACCCATTTCTAGCAAGGTAGAAGGCTTTTTTACCTTGAAAAGCAAAGAGAACCCCTTCTAAACCAGGAAAACTTAAAGGAAATGAAGCAAAACTAGCAAGATAACATACCTTTAAGCTTAGATGATGAAAGATTCCAAGTTAAACTTGAAGGAATTAGAAGAAAATGGAGTTTAGAGGGAGGAATGGGGTTAGGAGGCAGTGTTTTCATGGTTAAGGGGATAAGGGTGTGAAATGTGCATGAGAGAGTTCTGGAACCCGAAATGGGGGTTTTTATAATTCTGTTGACCACTGCACAGCACTCACCAGAGAGCATAAAATTGTCCCCTACATTGCCTTACTGTTCCCTGACCACTGCAGCACTCTTTAGAATGTTCTCTAGAATACACTTATTTACATTTATTAATTTTAAGTTAATGTCCATTAACTTTAAAACATAAATGTAAATAAGGGAATACCCCCTATTTGGATTCAAACAAAATATAAGAAAAAATCAAAATCCCAACAATTCAGAATGCAAATTTTGGATTTTAGTTCAAATTCAGAAATTCTTACTATTTTATAAACTTGTAGGCTAAAAATGAAATGTTTGAAAGTTTCATAAAATTTATTAAAAATCACTTTTCAATTCATTTACCTCTTAGGAACCATTACTGGGACTTTTGATTCTAAAACCATGGCTCTATCATAAAGCCCTCCAAGGATATGTAGGGTCCAGACTTAGTGAAATTCAGGAATCAGAATGACAGTTATGGGTGACTGACACTCTTTCTAGTTTGAATTTTTTTTCTAGCTCCTTTATTTAAAACCTAGGGTATTACAAGTAATCAAACAAATACTGGAGATTGAATATGTAGGTGATGGACCTCAGAAATTGATAGTGTTGTTTAGTTGTGATTGGTATGACCCTAGATGTCCTGACGAAACATGCTTACACAATCAATATAAACTTACTGAGGTGAATCATACTAAGAGATATGTTGTATATGATCCTTTAATTATTACCTAGCATGCAAGGTAGGTATATTATGCACCATACCCTGGCAAATGCAGAAAGGATTAGAAGTTGGTCATGAAAACTAAACCAAGGGGTCGAGTGAGGTCGAAGAACTACTTGACGATGCTTATCAAGTGAATAACCCAATTCCCTCTCAGGTAGTCGTTGATACGGGAACATTGCTAACTTTACTCTTTTATTCGGGCAATGTTCAGATAAGTCACTCTTCTAGTGATCAATTAGTGAGTAAAAGCAACAAAAGTGATGGTAGTGATAAGGAGGATGAGGAAAATGAGGGAGATGAGTTTGAGGATGATGTTGAGACTGAGACTGAAAAAGATAGTCCTCAACTTTTAGATTAAATGTGATGTGTCTAGTCTCAATTTATTACATTCTTTTCATTTTAAGTTATTATATTATGAATTGATTTTTCATACATTGTTGTTCCTTTTTCAGATATGGCACTAAAGGAAAAACTAAGGGCAAGGGGAAGGGTGTCCCAAACAATCAAAGAATCACCCTCCCACTCAGGCATCTACCACAACCACTCACACCTCTACTTTTATCCTTTCCATGCCACCACCCCGTGCCCATGAGGAGTTTACCATGATACCCATTCCTAGGCATGTGACCAGAGTAGTGCCTTCACCTCCACCTTCACCTCCACTACCATTGGCAGATCCTGTGCCCACCCCGCACATGACTCAGAAAGCGGTGTCGAAAGCGAGACTGTTGGTGGTTCCTTGGTGGGGCAACCAGGACATGGGTCCACAACGGATAATCGGATAAAGCTTATACATATCAATGACAAGTAAGTAAATTAATTTTTCAATTTCTTATGAATCGTGTTGTAATAATTTAAACAATTTCTTGACATACAATAACATTGTTTTGTACTTTTTCCTATGCAGTTGGGAGCCAAACACATCAGCCATGCACGATGTGACATACACCATCCAAAAATTATATGAACGGTCAATTAAGTCCTTCGGCAAGTTGTCGAAGGCCGAGAAGGAGTGCTGGTTTTTTGAGTGGAAGGTTAATAAAATAATTATTATGAAATATGTGATTTACTTCAGAAAATACTTTCAATTACCTTTCTTTTTATTTTTATGTGTAGAGCTACTTCATCATCCATCTCAAAGATGAAGAGTTCATGTTTAAGTGCTTCAAATCCAAGGCAGCTCACAGGTTGCAAGACATGTACATTGACATTCGGGAGCGGCAAGACGAGAACCCTAGGTGGATGACTCAGGCTAGCTTGGACTATTTGTGGCAATACTGGAGAGGTGACAAGTTCAAAGCAAAGTCTTTGAAAGCCAAAGAGAGCCGAGCATCGCATAAGGATGGCTCCCTTAATTGTGGTGGTTCTGCTAGTATCGAGTCTACGCGTCGTCGGATGGTTTAGTCATTATTTTAAACATGTTTTAGTTCCTTTTGTTAAATTTATATTTTATCATATTAATGTTTTACATGTTTCACTCGAGATGCAGACTAATGAGCTAAAGAAGCCACGTACACAGAGTGAGTTATTCAGAAAGACTCACACGCACAAGCTAGAGAAGACGTAGTTCGATCCTCACTCAGAGAATATTTGGGTATATATGTTCTGTGCACTTATTGACTGTATATATATATATATAATTTATTATTTCATATATTTGACTGTCATTACTTTTATTTTTTTGTAGTATACCTATGAGCAGCGCTATCAAGAGGCCACAACCTAGCGAGAGGAGAGGATTGCAGCTGGTGAGGACTGCCCATCGATTGATGAGGACAAGTTGTGGCTTAGAAGAACCACATATATGGCATGAGGTCATTTTATGCAAGTAGTTTATCCACTGTCTCTGTCACTGGGGCATTTACAGGCACTGGGTCCACCACTGATGATGATGAGGTCCGCTAGCAAGTTCACTTGCTCAATGCAGAACTTCATTTTATGCAAGAGAAGGATGCGGAGACTCAGCGAGAGTTGTAGGAGGTGAAAAAGAACATGCAAGACAAGGAAAATGTCTTGGAGATGAGATTACAACAGCAAATGAGGAAAGGGATGATGTCTTTGTGGCAGAAGATGCAGGCAGGCTCTTCCACACCACCAGACATTGATGGTGATGATGATGATGATGGTGGCCGTGGCGATAGTGATGCTAATAGTGGTAGTGGCGATGGGGATGGTGATGCTGATGATGCTGCAAACTTCTCCTGATTTGAGTTACTGTTTTTTCTTTGTTTATCATATGTTGACTTCTTTATGTTTTATGCTTCTAAACTTTTTTGCATTTGTTGTTTATGCTTTTATACTTGCAGACGATGGTGGAATTTGTTGTGTTTATTTAATGAGTATTTTTTTATAATTTGTTATTATTAAATATATTTATAAATTATAATTATTGTTAAATAAAAGATAAGCTCTTAAATAATCAGGTAACATAAAAATTGTTGAATGTTTATTTTTTTAAAAAAATAGTTACCGACGGAATTTTCGTCGGTAAAATGCAAAAAAAAAAGTGATATACACTTTATTGATAGATTTTCTGTCAGTAAAATAGAAAAGAAAAAAATTAAAATATAAAATAACAAAGTAAAAATAAAATTTAAAAATATTACCGACAGAAAATCCATTGGTAAATTTAAAAAGGGAAAAATAAAATTTAAACCATTAAATATAATTGACAGAAAATTTGTTGGTAAAATAAAAAGGAATAAAATTCGAAATTTTAGAATTTATAATTGTCGATTGAAAATCTGTTGGTAAAATGAAAATAAAATTTTAAAATATTACGAATGTAAAATTTGTTAATAAATTTAAAAAAGATAAAAATAAAATTTAAACTATTAAATATTACCGACGAAAAATCCGTTGGTAAAATAAAAAGAAATAAAATTTAAAATTTTAGAATTTATAATTACCGACAAAAAATCTGGTGATAAAATTTTAAAAAATAAAATAAAATAACTGACAAATTACCGTCGAATATTCCATTGGTAAATTTAAAAATTTTTAAAAACATTATTTAAGGGTAAATTTTACCAATGGATTTTTCGTCAGTAATAAATAAAAAATTCATTGATAAAAATTTTTGTCAATGAATTTCCTGATGATTTTGTCAAGCTAATTACCAACAGGTCAAAAAAATCCGTTGACAAATTTGTTGATAAAAATTTCCATTGGATTTTTTCCACCGGTAACTAAAAAATTCCATAGGTAAAATTCGTCTATAACAGCAGTTTTTTTGGTAGTTTCTCAATTATTGATCACCACCTTAACACCACACTATTCCATGCATAAAACACAAGGCATACTAGAACGTACCTCAAAACATACCTTAACTTACTAGTCCTTCCTATCAAACCTCAGGGGGACTTGCCTTCTATGAGGCCTGTACTTGTGACTACCTATGGATGCATCGAGAGCTGTCTACAAATAATTGGGAGTAAGGGTAATGATAGGGTTGGGAATGGACACAACTTTGGTTAGGAGACTCCAGTGTTGTGGTTGGGAGTGGCTCTAGTGCTCTAGTTGGGAGTAGCTCCAATGTTGTGGTTGTGCTGGAATTGGGATGGTAGGGAATGCTTTGGATGGCCAATATACCTAGGGTTGAGTATAATGACAATTAGGGTAGTGGCAGGGAATTAGGGTAAGTGGTGGTAGAGTCCATGGTTGTGGTGGTGACTATATCGAACTTCTTGGGTTGTGTTGTTGTCTCGTTTCAGGGTAATGCTAGGTAGACTTATGTATCGTTTGAACTGCCTTCCCTGTTGTCTCGGTTCTACCTATATCCATCAGCTAGGGGTTCGTTACTGCTATCAATTCTAGGCCATTTGTGTTTAATGGTCGAATATTCCAGTTCGAAAGGACGTTTCATATCCTGGGGATTCTATGCTTCTTTTGGCCCTCTGAGGCTTCATTCGTGGGGTCCAACTATTTTGAAGTATGGGCCGATCATGCTCTTTTGCCCATCAGGATCTGATGGGGGATGAGGCAGCCTAGGCCGCCCAATGAAGGTAAAGATCAAAAATAGGTTCAGAGGATGACCGACTAGTCCACAAGCCTTCCAGGCTTGAGGTCAGAAGGACTGAAGAGGCTAAAGCAAGTCATCAACACATCCGACTGGTCCACAAGCCCTTGAGGCTCGAGGTCAGAAAGGCAAAAAAGACTAATACAAATCGTCATGTCCAATTAGTCCACCGGTCCACAAGCTCTTCAGGCTCAAGGTCAGGAGGACTGAAGAGGCTAATGCAAGTCATCGACACGTTTGATTGGTCCACAAGCCCTCTACGCTCGAGGTCAGAAGCTGGGGAGGTTGGCCGATCTTGATGCAGGCTATTCCGTATTTGCTCGACACGGTCGATTTCGAAATTTCCCTCCAAATTTTTCACGATTGTGCAATTTTCAAGCTAGTGGCCATGTGTTGTTACCTTATAGATTAAGAAGTCACATTCATTAAATGTGACACTTTCCCTGCACAATAATGGACATACGTCTTAAAATTAACGGGGCGATGAGGAAGTTGAACAGCCTCCCTTGCTAGCCCACTCATCCGAAGAAATGGAGGGGTGCTCATTTTATTCATATTTTTCAAGTCACTTAAGTTTTTCCCCTTTGACGTTGCTATTGTCTCCATTCTACATTTGCCATTCAGAAGTTTCAGAGTTGCGTTTGTGCTACTATTCATCACGTTTTAAGAGGTATACCATTTCTGTTCCTTTCTTTCTTTCTTTGGTTTCTATACGTCAATATGTCGCTAAGCATGTAAAGAAGTTGCTTCTGATAGGGGTGTGTTAGGTTAGTGATGGCTCTGAATATTTGTCAAGAAATCTTATTCGTCTATGTTTGAAGGAATATATGTACAAAAATGTTGCTCTCAGATGGTTATTTAGATATAGTGGTGGAAATCTGGGTATTGTTTGCTTAGGCGGTGTAAGATGGTTTGTCTGTAAATTTCTGCCCTTAGTCTCCATCTCATAATTTGTTTCTTCTCGGAGGGGTCCCTCACCGGCCACCTCTAGGCTATGCAAGTTTACTGCTAAGGAGACCATGACTGAACAGTTGACTCAGGTCTCGGTCCCCTAACCTAGTGATATGTTTGACTCGCTAGGGGAGACAAGGTCTACCCTGACTGATGCTAGGGATGTCCAGGGAGTGATTCTTGGGGTGTGCCTGAAGGATTTGAGTTGATCGCATGTGGTCTAAATGACCGGGTGACCGGTGATCTTAGTCCGGGCTTATTTTGTATGTATGAGACGATCTTTAGCTGAGTGAAAGTAGAATTCCCTTTTCCCTACTTATATTATGATATTCCAGACGTGCTTCAGCTAGCTCCTATTCAATTACATCCTAATTCTTAGAGTTTCCTCCGAAGTTTCTGGCTATTATGCGATCTTATAGGTTTCCTGGCTACCCTTAGGCTATTTTTTTATTTCTTCCAGGTGAACAAGCCCAAAGTCGGTAGTGATTCTCTAGTGTCATTCACTGGAGTCGGGGAAAGTGGCTGCTTGAAGCATTTGAATCCTCTTATAAGAAACCGACGTATGTGGGTCAGTTTTTTAAAATTTGGCCTAATGCTTAATTCTACGGTGTCTTCAATTGACCAAAGTTTCCTTTTCGGTGGAACAATTCTCCTGTACCAAGTCCCCAGGTGTCCGTGAGGGACTTCCCTATTGAGGAAAAAATTCATGCGGTTGAATTAGAGCAACTATCCACAGACATTGTGACTTAGAATTTGACTGGAGTGAAGTGTGCCCTTCTAATCCAAGATGGGGATAACCTACCCCAACTTGAGAAAAGATTTCGTAATGCAGATTGCTTGTTAATTTTTTGTTGGATAATGTTCGGCTGAGATGCCTTTTGACACTTTTTTGTTTTAGGGTGTTTTCTTGACCAGTTGGAGTGAGCGAAGAAGGTGATGGCTGATGAAGCTCTACAATATGATGTTGATGCTCTCAGGAAAGATAAAAAGAAAAAGAGAAAGGTCAGTTTCAAGCTTTCTGCTAGTTCTTCTAGGGGTGAAAGCTCTGCCAGGCACTCTAGTGGTGCCATTGATGTGACATCTACCCCAACGCAGGAAACAAGGTCAATAGGAAGTGATAGCTCTTTTCAATCTGACCTGGTTGGTATGACAGATGGGGGTCTTCAACTTCTTGGTTAGACTCCTCGACCTCCACAACCTCCAAGTCTGGTCATCTTTGCTCCTTCTGATCCCTTGCTCGAAGAAGTTGCAAAATTTCTAAAAGATTTTAGTGGGGATGCGAGGGTGCCAATCAGTTCTCTCTGGGATAGGCATTTTGGCAACAAGCGTCTTATTAATACTCAACTTCTATTTGATACCGATATGGCCAAGTTTTAGAAGGGTTATTGTCTCTGTTCCGAGCCCAGGAAGCGACTTCCCTCTGAAATGCTGCGATGGCTCGGCATATGGAAAGGGAAGTCTAGAAGATGGCCTCCCGGGCTAGCTAGGATAACGAGTAGCTGTTAGAAGCTCAGGGGAAAATAGATGCGTTGGAAAAGCTATTGGCTGATGAGAGGGTCAAGTCTGAGGCTCGGAAAAAACAACAGGAAGAGCAGGTTCAAGCTCTATATGAACTGGTCGAGACACTGTCCTCCTCGCTTTGGACTGCTCACAAGCATGAAAGGGAGCTTTTAGAGGAGCTGACTAAGGTGCAGTCTGAGAAAAATGAGGTTAAGCAGTCAATCATGGATGACCTTCCTCGTTAGTTCATTGTGAGCTATGAGCAGGCTCAGAGCCATTTCAAGCATCTTTTTGGCCAAGTTAGACCTTTGGCATAGAGTGGTTGATGACACCTTGCTCCCCTCTTCTGATGATGATTCAAATGCTGAGGATCAGCTAGGGACCAAGGAAACCTGAAGGCTGAGGGATGCCCCGTTTATCTTGTAAATTTTTTTTGGATTGGTTGATAGTCATGAAAAGACTGGCATGTTCTTGAACTTGGTGGGTCATTTGTTTTGGGGGAGCTCTCTCTTCGATATTGAGACACCTGACATATATACATTTATTTTGTGATGTCCAAAGTACTTAATAGAGATCGGATTTCATGTTCTTGCGATAACATTTGATGTTGTGAGGACCAGAAGGTTCATGTACTTGTGATAACAAGGTTTTGACGTTGTGTAGACCGAAAAGTCTGGGTACTCGTGATAATGAGGTTTTGACGTTGTGAAGCCCAGAAAGTCTGTGTACCCCTAATGACGAGTTTTTGACGTTGTGAAGACCAGAAAAGTCCGTGTACTCATGATAACTAGGTTTTGATAGTGATCACTGATAAGAGAATGGTGGCATAGTAAGATTCATATAGGGTAAAAGATGTCAAAGTGTTAAAAATGTTAAATTTATTTCATCAACAAAGCTCGAATGGTTCAGATACAATACAAACGTAATTCTAGCTATAATACCTTTGCAGTTTCATAGCATTCCACATCCTAGGTATTGCTCTGCCCTCCATTGTGGAGAGTTTTTAGGCTCCATTTCCAAGACTTGCTTCAATTCAGAATAGTCCATCCTAGTTTGGGCTTAATTTTCCCTCTACTAGGTGTTTGTCCGCTTTTCTTAGTACAAGGTCCCTTCTCTGGAGTTGTCTTTTTATTACCTTTTGATTGTAACGGCTATTTTAGTTTTGGCTGCAGTACTCCTTATAAGGGTCATTTCTCGTTCTTTTTTGAGCAAGTCTAGGTCGGCCCTTCAGGCTAAATCATTCTAGTCTTCCTCAAAATTTTCTCTTCTGAGGGATGGTAGATCGACCTCTACTGGAATCATGGATTCTGCTCCATATGTGAGCCAGAAAGAAGTCTCTCCTGTAGCAGATTGAGTGGTGGTGTGCTGAGTCCATAGGACGCTCTGCAGCTCTTCTACCCAATGTCCTTTTGCCCGCTCAAGATGTTTCTTGATGTCTAGAAGGATTACTTTGTTGGCAGCAGCTACTTGACCATTGCATTGAGGGTGTTCTACAGAAGTAAAGATTTGTTTGATACCCGAATGCTCACAAAACCCCTTTAAGTTTTTGTCTGCAAATTGAGATTCATTGTCAGTGACTTTGGCATAAGGCAAGCCATACCTACAGATTATGTTTTTCCACACGAAAGCTTCAATCTTCGGGCTGTAATTGTTGATAAGGGCTTTACTTCAATCCATTTAGTGAAATAATTGATTGCCACATGCCCCGTGGCCTGGGGGAATGGGCCTAGAAAAATCATCCCCATTGCAAAATGGCCACTGGATATTTGAGCTATGAAGCTCTTCTGGAGGTACTAGATACATAGATGCAAATCTCTGACATTTATCACACTTCTGAACATATCTTGAACAATCTGCTTTGATTGTTGGCCAGTAGTAGCCAGCTCTGATGACCTTTGCGGAGAGAGATATTGCTCCTAGATGGTGTCCACAAACTCCTTCATGAATCTCAGCCATTACATATTCAGATTATTCTGGGTCTAGACATTTGAGTAGAGGCATGAAAAATGCTCGTTTGTATAATTGCCCTTCCATGATCACATAATAGGCTGAAGATCTACGTAATTTTCTGGCGGCTTTGTCATCGCTTGGGGTTTCCTCGGTTGTCAAGAAAGTCTTGATGGGGGTCATCCAAGGAATTGTGTCTGTTGTCTTTTGAGGGTTAGGGAGATCCTTGTTGGGCAAGATATCTGGGACGGTCAGATTATGGATCTAAAATACAGTCAAAGGTATTGTTAGATGCTCGATTGTTTCTTGAATAATAGATCGGTTATTCCTGGGTCATCTTGTGCTTGCCAATTTTAAGAGAAGATCGGCACGTGAATTCTGATCTCTTGGCATATGTTCGATGTGGAATTTGGCGAACGTCGCCATTAATTTCTTGACTTGGTCCAGGTATTTTGCTAAGAGAGCATCTTTAGCCAAATATTCTCCTCGAACTTGCATTGTTTTTACTTTGAAGGGCTACATTCTTGCATATGAAATTAAAGATAGCAAAAAATATTTCTCTCTATGGAATCAGATAAATAGCCAAAGAAAGCAAATGCTAAAAGACTAAGCTTACAATGAACTGGGGAAATATAAAGAAGAAAGCTATTCTTGATATAAGTATGGCAAATGAAATTTTAGACTCGAACATTCATGTCTAGGATACCTGGCTTGTGACGATCTAAGAATTGCTTTTGGCGATGACCACTGAAGCTCCTACTTCTTTGGCTAAATATAGGCCGGCAAGGAGGGCTTCATACTCGGCTTGGTTGTTACTTGCCTTGAGTCGAAACTTCAAAGATTGCTATATCATTATTCCGTCTGGCCCTTCTAAAATTATACCTGCTCCACTTCCTTGTAAATTGGATGCCCCATCCACGTAGAGTATTCATTCATTGGTTGGAGTGTCGATCAAACCACACCATTCATTGGCAAAGTCTGCCAAGAATTGGGATTTGATTGGGCCTCGCTTTCATATAATATCCCGTATTCAAATAGCTCTACTGACCATACGATCATATGACTGGCCAAGTCGGGTTTTGCAAGGATTTTCCTAATCAGTTGGTCAGTTCTGACGATGATTTGGTGACGCTAAAAGTACAGGCATAACCATCTGGCCGAGATTACTAAGGCCAATGCCAACTGTTTGATTCTTTGGTAGCATGTTTCTAGCCTTTGTAACACCTTACTCACAAAGTATATCGGGCGTTGCTCTTTCTTTACTTCTTTTACCAAAGCTGAGCTAACTGCCTTTAGGGATATCGAGAGATAAAATATCAACGGTTCTCTAAGAATGGGTTTCGTCAGGATGGGTGGGCTTGAAAGAAACAATTTTATGTTCTGGAAGGCTGCTTTGCACTCTTCATTCTACTCAAATTGCTTCGCTTTACGGATGCAATCAAACAAAGGGGCTATCTTGTCACCTGTCTTGGACATAAAACGGGTTAAGGCTGTCACTTGACCTACTAGTTGCTTGACCTCCTTCACGGTGGCTGGGCTTCTCATTTCAATGACTGCCTTGCACTTGTTTGGATTAGCCTTGATTCCTCTGTGCGTGATCATGAAACCTAAAAATTTTCCAGCTTGAACTTCGAATGTACACTTGTTCGGGTTCAGATGCATGTTGTGCTTTCTTAATTCCCCAAAAGTTTCTTGAAGATTTGCGGTATGGTCTCCATCACAACCCGTCTTCATAACCATATCATCAACATAAACTTCAATATAAGATCTTGTCCTTTAATCATTGATATGTGGCCCCTGCATTTTTTCGACCAAAACGCATCACCCGATAGCAATACGTCAGTCTATTTGTCATGAAGATTGTCTTTTCTTTGTCCTTTAGACACATCGGAACCTAATTGTATTCCGAGTATGCATCCATGAAGCTTAGAAATTGGTAACCAACAGTTAAATCTACTAGTTTGTTGATGTTTGGTAAAGGATATGAGTCTTTGGGGCAGGCCTTATTGAGATCTGCGAAATCAACGCACATTCGTCACGCTCCCTTGTTTTTCTTTTTAATTAGGACTGCATTAGAGAGCCATGTTGTGTATTTCACCTTTCTGATGAACCCTGCCTTTAAAAGTTTTTCAGTTTTAGACCTTATGATCTTCTTTTTCTGCTTGGTCAAAATCTGCTTTCGCCGGGCTACAGGTTTGTGTCTAGGGCTCACCTCCAATTTGTGACTTATGAAGCTCAGATCAATGCCTGGAATGTCGGCCGACACCCAAGCAAACAAATCTACATATTCCGTCAAGAGTTGAACTAGCTTCGCTTTTAAATCTTAGGGCAATTCTCACCCAATTATCATGTTCTGCTTTTCATTATTTCCGAATATGATTTTTTCCACCTCCCTATCAAGTTGAGGTCTCATCTCTCGAAAGTCTTCACGCAGATCCAGTTCGGTCATATTGACGTCAGCATAACCGGCCTGTTTTGTGTTAACATCTGAACATTCCTTTCTTTTCTAACTAGTTACGTCGGTCGAGGTTTGCCTGTGAATTCGCAGGCAATCCGCATAGCATTGTCAGCTTCTAGCTAGTCTACGTGGATCACCTCGACTCCTATGTCAATTGGGAACTTCATCGTGAGGTGGGGGGTTGAGATGATTGCTCAGAGTTTGTTAATAGATTTCTAACCGATGATGATGTTGTATGGACTTGGCTTGCCTACGATAAGGAATTTGATCGAGATGGTCTTAACCCTACCGAAGGTGCTTAATAATTTTACACTCGCTCTGGAGGTGACCTATTCTCTAGTAAAGCCTATCAGACCACCATAAGAAATTGAGACGCTTTCTTTAAGTAGGTTCAGCTTCAAAAAAGCTTCCATAAAAATTATATCAACTAAGCTTCCTTAGTTAATTAGGACTCTTCTTATTTAAAAATTGGCAACAATGACCCAGATGACCATCGGGTCATCATGATTGTGATCTATCCCTTTGAAGTCTTTGGCTGAGAAAGTGATCGGGACGTTATGCTTGTCTGATCTTGGAGGCTTTGACCAACACTCATCACGGCCTTTAACTTTCGTATGTATCTTCTCTGGGCTGATTGGCGTATCTGGCCGTGATTGTGTGAATGACGCCTCTCACGGGCAGTCCTTCATTCCTTACTGGTGATTTTGTTCCTGATCCTCTTGGTTGCTCTTCTTTTAGCCTTCGCTCCTCTCTACCTGGATATCTTGGGAAGTTTTGGCTAGCTTACCACTTCTGGCCAGGCTTTCTAAGAGGCCTCTGAGAACGTCACATTCGTCGATTATGTGACCAAAAGCTTAGTGATTATCACAACGTTTATGGCGGTCAACATATTGAGGTTGGAATCTTGGTGCCTTTGGAAGGGCTACAATCCCGGTGCTGCAAACATCATGAAGAATCTCCTCTTTTGGAGCTTCAAATTGGGCGTAGTTTGTATAAGCTCGTTGTGGGGCCCGATTTATAGGGTATCTCTCCTTACTCTTTCTCGGCCTTTGATTCCTTTGGAATGAATTCCGAGGCTGTCGCTAGGCTTGAGCTCCTTCCCTCCCTGGGGATTCTGGGTGACCCTTAGGCTCTTCTCTGTTTCATTTTCGACTCTCTGCCCCCTCTTTTGCTCATATGTATCCTACTGCTTGGCTACGGAGCTCATCCAAATATGAACTGGATTTGTGTCCAGTAATTCGATGAACGACCCTAGCTTCAATGCCTCTATGAAGGCTACAAAGGTATACATGGGGACCTTCTAATCCAAGTCTTTGATTTGAGTCGTTTCCCTATTGAATCATCCTATGAAATCCTTCAAAAGTTCCCGATCGCCTTGTATGAGCCCATACAGACCCCCAATTGTCTTTTGATGGGTCTTGCTAGTTGTAAAGTGGTTCAAGAAGTGATCGGTTGAGTCACTAAAACTTAAAATGGATCAAGAAGGAAGGGACGAGAACGATTATTGCGCTGTATCCATAAGAGTAGCAGGGAGTGCCTTGCAACGAAGGGTGTTAGAATCACCACATACTAGCATGGCATTCTTGAAGGCATCAATATGACTTTAGGGGTCAGACATGCCATCGTAAGGTCGTAGGTGAGTCGACGGTCGGTATGAGGGTGGGACGGGCTCCGTCATGATAAATTTGATGAATGGGTGTCCGCGATGATCAGGGATGGCTATTGTAATATCCTAATTTTTAACCCAATACTCCTAGAGCGTATTTAGGTTAACCATTAGTCTATTACTCTTTTAGTCTCATTTTTTAAAACCTTTTTTTAAAATACTTACCAGAAAATACGGGTAGAATTTTTTTTGAAAACATAAACAAAACGTGAGCTGCGCATAATGTAAAAGGTCGTTAACGTAAAGTGTAAACATAAAAAGAATAACATAGACAGAATCATCAAATAGGCTCCATAGAAAGAACAACATTCGGCACATCATCATATAACATTAACTTCAGATATCAAGTCAAACAATATTAATAGTATTAATGATATAGGAATATTCCACAATAATACCATATCAAATATATTGAGCCCACCTGTAAAGGTTGAGCATGCAACAATTCAAACTACACATAACTATGATGTAAATAAGTTAAGACTATGCCCCTGCTTCTGCTGTGCCACTCTATTCTCGACCATCAAGCTACTTCCATGTTGGCACCTTAAAGCAATCCACGGACGTCGTTGTCAACCTTGTCTGAAGACAAAGATGGAAAAGAAAGATAGAAGGAGTGAGAAACATATATAAGAATCTCAATAGGGCTTCCCTTTTCACACACGTGTCACCATTATCGTCTTGAGGAACCTCGGGTTTAATTATGAAAGTAGTGGGCATAAATAAGATTCATTTGTTAAGTTTTCAAATACTATTAGCTGAGGCCAATATCTTTTAGCATGAATCTTAATGCAAGAATGCAACAAGTATCTCATGTATGCATGGTAATACCTTAGTGCATGCGACATAAATCAACAACGTGTAAAATTCAAAACACAAGGCAGGGCTAAGCACAAGAGTAGGGGATAATCTATAAAACTAAAATAGTGGCAAATAAATGAATGCATGATAGGGCAATATAATGAGTAAAACATTATATAACATGCATAGGCAGATAGGAAAACCCATGGTAATTTCATTCTTCATGAATGAATTCTCATATTTCTTTCTTATCAGTTCCACCCTCTTACGTCATTACCAAAACCAACCAACATACCAGCCCCGGCGATTGTTACAATTACGACCAGAACTAACCAACCTAACCGATCACCTAGGATGAGCTCAACCTAACTAGCCATCGCTAGATTTAATATGGGGTAATAGAAGAGGCAATACATCATTTCCTTATTGGATAATTTCTTCTTCGAAATGCATCTACTGGCATCCAGTGCACAGTGATATTGTCTACTTCAGTAGGCTCGATGTCCATACCCCCCATGGTTTTGCTTTCTCCTCACCGTAGTAGGAGAAATGTGTTTCGGCATGCTATGCGTGAATGCAACATAAACACATGTTCTTAAATATCAACATGACATATCACTCAATACTTCATGCTTATCAATTCACTATCATGATAACATGCCACAATAAATCATATAAATGGATGCCCAAGTATACAACATTATCATCACATAAATTCTCAATTATATCATAAACCCATCAACTCAAGAAATAAACACTTTTCATTATCCCTTAAACGGTTAAACCTCTAAATCGGGTAAACCTAACTTTCGTGTTTATTCTTTCATGCATCTAAGGGATCATAACTAATAATTCTCACTAATTTTTATGCTAATGAACAATACCGAATAGCATCACATAGTTTGGACAAAAACATTAAACTTCAATTATGGGATTCTAGAAGTTACGTCTTTGACCCTTTCTAAGTTTCGTCTTCCACTAAGGTGCTAAAATTAATTCCTAAACCAATTATGAGTGGTTCCTACACTTATGCACTTAATATAACACATTTCTCCCATTTTTAAACATAATAAAATAGAATCCACAATTTCATCCTTAAGAGTCCTAGAATTCATATTTTTCTATGATTTTCTAGTTACTAGTTTCACTTTTAGTGCTAAGGATCAATCTTTACACCAAATGTTACCAAGTTTTTCATGATCAAACAATCCTAAATAGAATTCCATCATACCAAAACAGTTTTGGCATTGGCTAAAATTAAATGGGTCAAAGACTTGCGAAATTCTAACTTTACGGTTTTCCTAGAAAGCTAGTTTCTTTCCTAACATACGTAGAATGATCCTTTCATCAATAATTATAATTTTTACACATTGTAACACAGCATCATACAGTGGTCATAAATCCAGGGCAGTGGCCGAAACATATATCTCACATAATCACATAAAATCTCATTTCAAGTGCATATAAGTTACTAGTTTCTCTTGGAATCATTTTAGACCCTCAAAACTCTTTTAGAAACTAATTTATTTTATTAAAATCATAAAATTATAAGGCTAGGGCAGTAGCTATTTTAAATCACTCTTGAAAGAGGTTTAATCTATGAAATCATGTTTGTAGCTTTCTTTAAGCTCTTACTACCTAAGAAAAATCTTAGGACATAGGTTATTGGCCTTTGTGACTAAATGAAACTTATACCAAGCTCATCATCATCACATGGCCGAGATTATGCATTCACAAGAATGGCTCCACATCCAAACTTTTTCTTGAGATAAAAAGGGCAAGTCTCTGAGCTCTAGAAACTTTTAGTGATGGCAAAATTATAAACATGCTATGCAATTCATTTTATTCTTCATTATAAAATAAAGTGAGAGCTTCAAAATAAATATGAGATGCAAGTTCATTTTTAATCCTTGAGTTTAGGTGATTGCTTGAAATATAAACATGCTAGACAAGAAATATAAGTATGAAATGCAAGTTCATTTATTATCTTTAAGCTTTAAGTGATAACTTGGAAATAAATATGATATGCAAGTCCAATTCTTTATTTTAGTGCTCTAGGCCCCTTAGAGTATTTACTCCAAATCAACAATCAACTTTAAGGTTGAAATAGGTACGCTTTGAGATTAATTATTAAGTGATGACAAGGAAATATAAACATGAATGCAAAGCTTGAATATAAATATGCCATGCAAGGACTTGAAATATAAATATGAATGCAAGCTCATTTTATATCTTACTAGAGCTCATTCAAGACTTTAAAGGAATATAAACCTCAACCCCAAACATATCTTAGTAAGATAAAGCAAGCTTTAGAGTTCTTTGTACCAAGTATTCAAATAAAACCTTATGGTGTGAACTTCATCATCAAGCTCTAGGAAATGGATTTGAGAGAATACATCAAGCCATTAAGCTTCCATATTCTTTAAAATGAAAACCCCAAACTTAAAGAAAAAGAAACATGGCCGAAGCCACGAAGGAAGAAAAGAGAAATCTTTGTGACTCTAGAGGCCATGACTTAGTGATATACTAACACCATCATCATGTGCTCTCATCCTTGAGTTATTTTTCCTTCAAAACAAACATCAAAAACCAAATCCTTTACAAGGAAAGAAAAGGAAGAACCGAAAGCATTCTTAGTCCAAGAACTAAGTTCCAAGCTTTAGAGGTTATACAAGTGATGACTCTCATGATCATCATCTTGAAACCCTCATCAGCAAGCCAACATTTTCTTTTTAAAAGGAAGGTTCCAAGGCCGAAAATCAAAAAGAAGAAAAGAAGTACTAAAAACCAAGAGAAACTAACAAAAACTCATTTTTAACAAAGTTTTAAAAGACAAAACTTTAAAAAAACAAAAATCCCTACCAAGTGGTGAAGAGAAAAGCTTGGTCTTGGAGGAGAAAAAGAGAAGAAAACTTGCTTCCAAGCGGTCTTGATGTTTCAGCCAAAGAGGAAGAAAAAGGAAGGAAAGGTTTTTATGCGAGTTTGATGTGTGAGGATGTAAGCTTATGTGTTTGAATGTTGATCTATGGTGGTTGTGTGGTGATTTGAGGTTGTGAGGGGTGGTTCTTTGGTGGAGATGAAGAAGATGAAGAAGAAGAGAACTCTTGAAGAAATGAGAGAACTTGAGATAACTCTTGAAAACTCAAAGCCTAGCAAATGATCTAAAGGTTCTTACAAGTTCATTTGTATGTGTATTTATAAGGAAATGAAACAAATGGAGGGTGAATGGAGGGAGAAGGAGGCCATGGACTTCATGCCTTGGAGAGAGGAAAATATCTCACTTAATATGTCATTCAAAGGCATGGTGGAGTATGGTTGGAAGTATGGTGAGGTATGGCTCAAAGTATGGTCTCTTGAGTGTAAGAATTTCAAACATGTGATGGATAATGGAGGGGGAGGTGGCGCCTTTTTCTTCTTGCAATGAAAGAGGAAAATCTTTCATTTAATTGTGATTTAGAGGTGTGTTTAGGTGTAGCTTTGATTAGGCTAAGGATTAGGAGTTGTAAGTAAATGTTTAGGTGAGGTAGTGGTCAATTAAGGATGTCAAGACATGATTAGGGAGTGATCTTGCTTCATTAGTGAGATTGAAACTCATTTTAAAGTATAAACAATTGTAGACACAATTCCTTGATTTAAGGAATTGGAAAAAGAAAATACTATTCAAAATTCTATAAATTGGAATCTTGAGTTTTAAAAGAGGTTTAAGTTTAATCTAAACAATTTTAGGTTCTAATTAACCTTAACAAATTATTTTGATTCTAGATTAATTATGAAAATTAATTAATCTTTGATTAGAGCTTAATATTGCTTAGGTTTGCTTAATTGCATCATTAGGCTCAAACGGCATTATTCTAGGGGCAAAATCATAATTTTACACAAAAGCTGCCCAGGGCCTCTGAGACTTAAATAGACATCATCAGACACACAAAATTATCATATTAAACTTTTTGGGAAAGTTCCGGGCTCAAATGGCACTTATACTCGCATAAAACGCTATAGGGGTATTTTGGTCATTTTGAGTCAGAAACTCAAAAAATAAGATTTTCATTTCTAAGATCATTCCCAACTCATCCAATCCCCTTCAACATTGGAGTTAACCCTTCGAGGACTATCGGGCTGACTATCCTTGAATTCTGGGTAAAAAATGACCTCAGGGGCATTTTGGTCATTTTTACTTAGGCAGAAAAATCGGGGTGTTATAGCTATGTGTTTGTCGGTCGAATGATGGCTGGCATAATTGTGGTGTGTTTGGTTTGGGTAGTGATGGGTTGGTGTTTTGGCATGTGAAAGGGTTTGATGAGCTGAGTGACGTGGTACATGAGTTGGGGGTTGGTCTGGATTATGACTTGTGTATGATGGTTGTGTTTCTGAATGTTCAGGGGGAAACTGGGATTCTTCAAAGTGTTCGTTGCGTTGTTGGTTCATGATATTTATCTGTCACTGCATATCCTGGAGGGTCTTCATAATCTGCTCGACAAATGGAGGGGGAATATAGTTCGTGCTCTCTTCATTGTTATTATGTTGGGTATTGGTAGTGGTGTTTTGGACGTTCCCCTTACTGTGTGTGTTGAGTATTGGGATAAGTGAGGAGCGTGCAGTCTAAGGAGTTTTACAGAAGTGGACAAGGTTTTACCAAGTCCCCATAGACGGCGCCAAATGTTGTTGTCTCGTTTTAGGGTAGTGCTAGGTGGGCTTGCATATAGTTTGAATTGCCTTCCTTGTTGTCTCGGCTCCACCTATATCCATCAGCCAGGGGTCTGTCACTACTATCAATGCTAGGCCGTTTGTGTTTAATGGTCGGATATTCCCTTTCGATGGGACGTTTCGTATCCTGGGGATCCTATGCTTCTTTGGGCCCTCCGAGGCTTCACTCATGGGGTCCAACTATTCTGAAGTATGGGCCGATCATGCTCTTTTTCCCATCGGGATCTTATGGGGGATGAGGCAGCCCAGGCGGCCCAATGAGAGTAAAGGTCGGAAATAGGTTTGGAGTATCACCGATCGGTCCACAAGCCCTTTAGGCTCGAGGTCAGAAGGACTAAAGAGGCTAATGCAAGTCATCGACATGTCCGACCGGTCTAGGTTGGCCCTTACCTCTACCAGATGAAGATCTTCTACCAGTGATATCTAAAACAAATTATATTAATATTTACAATTATATTCTTGAACACTAAAAACACATTTTGCAAAAGACATAACTACATTTATATATTTAGTGTTAATTCATAACATTACTGCATATAATATTTAATACCTTATTTAATCCTAAAGTTGAGAGCTTTATTCATCATCAATGTATTGTTGATCATCATCATCAAGAAGTTCATCTTCTTCCTTAGCATCATTACCATCATTTATATCTTTGTCATCACTTGCCACAAGGCAATGACTTGTGTGCTCAATTATATCAACTTCTCTAGTTGTCAAAGGAAGTTGATTGTTAGCATTGCCTGTATCCATCATCGCCCTTGAAAGGGTTTGATTGTTTAGTTGATAAGCTTCTTCAATTTTTTCCTCAATTTGAACCATGCCTCTTGCTTTTGTGTTAGTTACCACCCTCCAATTTTTATTGCATTTCCTAGGATAAGGTAGATAATAAACTCGTCTAGCATTTTGGATAATAATAAATGAATCATAGCTTGCATATCTGCTGGTGTAATTGATCTCAATGATTTTGCCTATATCTTTTTAAGAACGCTATTTCTAATTGCAAGAACAAATTAAATCAACGTATTTAAATTAAGTTCTTAGCCATTTGTGTGCCAAACAACTGATTTAATGTTTGCCCAAAAGAAGGTTGCTGTGTTCTTTTTTGTTTCAATGATTGCATCAAGAATATAATTTGAAGGGCAAAGTGCATTTTACTCCCCTCAATTTTAGATCATATGTAGTTTATATCCTGATTTTTGAAAATATGTATTATGACATCCTGGATTTTTCAAACAGTACAAAATACCTATTTCGATTAAGTTGATATCCATTTCTACAATTATACATAACCTTAATTTTAATATATTATCAATATAACACATTATAATTATGATTTAATTATGTATTATTATATTACTACAAATAATTTATTTTTAAAGTAACTTATCAATATATATTGATTCAAGTGCCCTTTCATTTAATACGTTGCCTAAAATCAAGCAAGATTCTTTTTTAACAAAGTTATAATTTGCACGTGATCAAGCTAGCTGTTAATATTGAAAAGAGAAAAACTATACTTTAGGGTAATGCGGTAATGTGTAGGGTGTTATACCTAAAAAAGAAAAAGAAAAAAGCAAGGGTGGTCCACTCTAGCATCCCACATATGCTTAAATACCTCGTGTGTGAGCGGACGTGATCCGGATATAAATTTGGCCAAAGATTCAAAATGTCATTGAATGATTAGTTTCGACATTACAATTGAAAGATAACTACATACCTTAATTTTTTCCGACTAAATTGAAAAAAATAAAAGTGAAAAACAACCTTGTGCGGTTGATAACATACTCTCTATAAGTTTTTATTATTATTGAATCAAATGGTTGTAATTAGTTTCAGGTTAGCGTTATGAATCAAGATGTTAAACTTATCAAATCTTAAAACTGATGTTAATCAAATAAAGCCTACAATCTCACCTTCTATTAAGGGAGATTCGAGCCAATGATTTTGCTTTCATACTGCACTCATTCGATCATCGTGTGTTTGATCAAGAAGCTCTAGGGGATATGGCTGAAGGTGTTAGAGTATAAAACATTTAATGTTCCTCTATCTATTGACTTAAACTCAAAGGATAAATAGTTTTTGACATCGTATTAGAGTCTACCATGATCAAGAGATCAAGGGTTCGGTTCTTATTATTCCCCTTAAGCATTTTGGATGGATGATTTCATGACAGAAGGGATGGATGACCAAACACAACCAATCCCTCGAGGAACTATGCAAAATCCTGCGCCCCGTGGCTTATGAGGAAACGGAGATTTGTGTTGCAAAATCCGAAATTATATGATTGATCGTTGTTTAGTTTCGATTTATTAGTTTACACTGTAGTCATAGCTTTTATGACTGTCGAATGATGTCTTACCATTTGATTAAGTTCTTCCTGGTTTTCTGAGCCTCTGTTGACCCACCTTGGGGTCTTCAATTTGCCGTTGTTGGGTGCTGTTATTTTAAGATCGTGCTCCTTTAGTTCTTTTGGATACTTATTTCTAATTCTAAGGTGTTCCCCTGTTTGCAGCTCTCTTCTTTAACCTCTATTTCCTGTTGCTTGTACGTCCGTCTAGGTTACTAAGGTACCATCTCAGAAACGTGTCGTTAGTTCTGTTGATCTCGTCCGTTTCTTTCATCTTGTTCTCCTCTTGTGACTGGTTGAGCCATTTTTTTGTATCGAAAAAAAGGGTGCAATTTTATTTCGTATAAAATTGATCAAAATCGTATCAAACATAAAAGCCTTTGCCCCACTGTATATACCATGGGAAAGAAGTTAAGTCTGTCAAATCTTAAAATTCGAGCTCCCTCAATAAGGATAACAATTATCTAACATTAAACAGTAAGAGGAAGCAAGGGCATATATATGAACTTATGAAGCATATATGTAGTGTAATTTTTTGAATCAATTACTGTTTGTCACCTAAATATATATTTATCTTTCTATTTCTTCATTACAGTTATATATAGTCAGTTAGTCACTCAAAATACAGTGTTTCAACCCAACAAAAAATGTCAGTGTGTTTATTGTAGATTTTGGCACTTAGATTGTCAACAATAAATAATTGATAATTTCCTTGTGCAGAAGGTCAAATTGTGCTAAACCAGGCTTATATCAACAAACTCTAGGAGTTTGGATGACAGCCTTTGCTTTTCAAGATCTTGATTCGGGGAGCGAAAAACTACTCCTCTTAGGTTCACCACCAAAAGAAGAATCGAGTGTCGAACTATATTTTATGAATAAGGATGGAATGTGAAGTGATTGTAACGTGATTTGTATTGTGACAATGTAAATGAAATGTTTGACTGATTAAAGAAGAAGAAGAATTTACAGAATGTAAATTGAGTGACAAACTTAAGATAAAGTACAGAAATTATAAAGAAAATAAGAACTTAAGGGAAATCTAATCCTAGGAAAGTAATAGAGAGGCTTGAAAACAATACTCAATTAACTCTGGACTTTATGTAGTCATTGGAGACGTTTCAGAGCGAGTGTATGAGTGAAAATTCCAACTATTTACAATATGTACATAACTACTATTTATAGACAACCTAAATCTCTAGGATTTTGACACTTGTCTTTGACTGTCTCTAGATGTTGTCCACGTGGCTTTAACAGTTATTATCTTTGTCATTTGCTCTTTGATCACCACTTTATCATGTCTTTGTCAAGATTCTGCTAATAACCGCTGGAAACCGTCAATAACCGCTATTTGACGAACACTTGCATGACAATCATCATGACACTACCTTCAACATCTTCAAAATTTTTTAAGTCTTCAAGTGACAAACTACCACTTCGATTTGTCGACCCTTGAGCATGATAGTTATCAGCTTTTGATTGCTTTGATCTTAAAATCTTCTAAGTCCCGAATGACGAACTCTGACCTCGACTTGTCGAACTCCAACTTTGACTGACGAACTTCAACTTTCACTGACAAACTCCCACTTCGGCTGTTGGGCATCAATCTCAACTTTATTATTATTGGCTTGCATGCTTGGATATTTAGCTTCATTCTGAATGACAAATATCCATTTCGACGTGTCGACTATCAAATTTGTCATTTCATTAACATCGATGTGTCTTGAGAATTATACTTTATTAGTGTTAACTAACTTCGACATGTTGATTGTTTGTCATAATTTGTTATTATCAAGGGCCCTCATACTTTGACAACCAAACTCCTTTCCTTATTACCTTTGTCTCATCAAAATCGAATGACAATTTAACTTTTGGACACTAGGTAAAATTTGGTGTTAACAAAGTGTTTCATGAGATCAATCATTGAGTTCAGTGTCACTTGTGACTCCATCGTTTCAATGGGTGACCAATCATAAATTCTAATAATGACAAAACCTTTTCGTCCATCAAATGCAGAGTGCCAAATGCTGAAGCATAAGTGGTGGTGGGAATTCCCTAAGTTAATCAACCTCAAGAAGTGGTTGCTTTCATTTCAAATGCGTCAACGGTGTCTATTGATATTTTAATTTGTAGTATTACCAACTTTCATTGTCTCGCGATTACCTTAAAAGCAAGCAAGAAAGAAAAAAAAAAAAAAAGAGAATTATCTGGCCTCTATCTTTTTGGCAAAAGAAAAATAAGACATATGGTTTACCTTATGCGTCCGCTAACCGCCAGCTGCATCCAAAACAAAAACACCAAAATCATATCCAACACTCAGTATACGTGGTGGGTGAGAGTTCCCATTAATCAACCTCATCAATAGGGGATTATCTTTAGTTATAAAGTGATGATGTGTCTCCATTGTGGTATATTTTATAGTATTTTCGGTTTTCATTTTATGGCAACAAAAGAAAAAGAAAATCAATTGTTTGGCCTCAATCTTCTGGCAATAGAAAGAGAGACGAATGATATCCTTATGGCTTATATAAACTATTGCTTAATTAACGGCTCGAAAACTAAGCGTACGAATTTCTATATGAATAATCTTAACCGTCCCTTGCAATTTCATATTTTTCATTTTTCATTTTTTATTTGTATTATGTTTTAGATGAAAATTGTTTCATCATATCAAGCAATGCTCCCTTATACATACAAGTTCACCAAACCCAAAGGCGTTCCGAACAAAAATACAGTAGTTGATTAAAAAAAAAAAGCCTCCAAAATCATTTACAAGACTCACATCACACCGTATAATATTGTTTTATCTATCAATTTTTTCACAAGACAATTATCACCCATTTTTAAAAAGAACCACACTTATCAAGCTATCCCCGAAGTAAAAGCTCTAAATGCTGCAGATATAAATAAAAAATAGATTATAACACGTACTTCCCTATAGATAATTTATATAATACAATTTAAATTTTTTTTATTATTATAATAAACTTAGAAGTTATATTGCCGGTGACAGATGCATCTTGATTAAGGTGGGGGCTTATGCCTCCACAAAAATTTTAAAACTTTATTTATGATTATCTAGGTATATATTTATTTTTCAAAGTTTTGTTAGGTTTGATCTCTATTAACTTTAAATGAGGTAAAATAATAAGGTATAATCTAATCCACTTTTTATTATATTTATATATTATCTTTCCTCTCATAATCAAAATTTTTTAGATCCGTCAAATTACTCATACTGTTTTTTTTTGGGGTGGGGGGGGGGGGGGGTGAGGGATTATTAGTAAAAGTCTAAAAAGGAAAAAGATTGAAATCACTTAAACTTCAGCATCAAAAAATCCGTTACACTTCAATTTTGAAAATAAAAACAAATATGATGTGTGTATATATACACACACATTAAAGAAGCTAATGGGCATTTGATTTCATAAAACAGTTTTCAGTTTTCATTTTCATGATTTTGTGAAGAAAATACTAAAAATTAAAAATGAGAAACTAAAAATTAGAAAAAAAAACTAAGCAAAAAATGAAAATTGAAAACTATTTTTTAAAACTAAACCCCACCACCATTAATATTTTCAAGGGAAAAATTATTCTTAATGACATGACTCACCAATCATAAGTATGGAATTTATTTTAGGTTTAATTATACCGCAGATCCTATAGTTTTGCACAATTTTCAATCAGGTACCTATAGTTTAAAAGTTTTTAAATAAGTCTCTATAGTGTATAAGATTTTTCAATCAAGTCCCTACCATTATAAAAAAATAGAATATTCTATGGAATATGAAATATTCCATTTGCATCTCACCTTCACATAACGGTAGGGACCTGATTGAAAATTCTCATACACTATAAGGACTTAAATGAAAATTGAGTAAAACTGTGAAGAATAATTAAACCTTTTTTTCCTTCAAATATATATATATGAATGTGTTTATTTCTTTTTTTATATATACTTCTCAATTTATTTTTCCTTTTAATTAATAATATTATAATATTTGAATGTTATAATACCTTTCATTGTAGTTTCCAACATAAGTTATAAAAAAATTCAATTATAATATATTAAATATTCTAAGGATTTAAGGCTTATAATATTTTAAATGTTTAAAAATTATGGGACTAATAAGTGGCATAATATTCAATATAGATCTATGTGCTAATAGAAAAGAAATATAAAGGTATGATTAGAAAAAAAATAATTGATAATTATAATATAAATAAAAATTTATAAACTTACTTTAAACAAAAAAAAAATTAAGAAAACAGTTGGGCATAAATTTCTCTGTGAATGACCCAGAGCAAAAATTTTCATAAAATAAGTCTGAATTGCTAGTAGTATAGATTCAGAAAGCTAAAATATTTAGTTAAAATTGTTTTTAATTATAAAAATTATTATTATTTTTTATTAATATTAATTAAAATATAAGATATTATAGATGACCAAAATAATAAAAATAGGAAAGAAAATTATAATAAACGATTAATGTGCTTATAGATTTTTTTTGTTTTTGGTGAAATGTGCATATAGATTTTTGTTATTTTTGGCAAAATATGCATATAAATTTATACAGGACATAAAATGTTACTGAAATATTTACCTACATAATAATATTGATAGCAGTACAACTTAATTATATTATAAATGAATTTATGGATGTAAATTGTATTAATATTTTTCTAGTGTTACCCAATGTTTGAAGTGTAATTTTGGTATTTGATTTATATACTAAAAAAAATTAAACTTCAAAAATAATTTTTGGTATGAAATTATGAGATATCCTTTTGAACATTAAATTATGAAAAAAAATGCATATTTTGAAGGTTTAATTAATTTTTATGTCCATATAGTTTTACTCAATTCACTACCAGAAACATGCGGGATGCCGATGAAATTATCGACGGGTACTCACTTGTTGGCAATAACTGACAGACTTTCTGACGGTTTAACTCATTTTTGGAAATAAGTATGATAATTGTAAGCACCTATCAGTAGACCCGTCAGTAACTACTAGCACAAAATGCGTCAATTGGTGTGCATAACAACCGATGGGTGTACTGACGGTATTACTGACGGATAATTCCTATATTCAATATTAATTATTTAATAAATAACTTACCGACGGGTCAACCGATGGATATGTTTTATGAATTAAATTACTGTTGGATAGTACCGACGATTAATTATTATATTAAATATCAATAATTTATTAATTGCTTTACCGATGGGTCTACCGACGGTTTATCAAAACACATTGTTTCATTAATGGTAGTTGTCAATGGATGTACCGACAGGTTTTTGAAATTTTTGTTATTGCCACTCAAACCCTTCGTATTTCTCGTTACCCGTCGATAATTGCTATTAATGAAACGATGCGTTTTATTAAACAGGTCCCCGTCAGTAATCCCAAGAATATTACCCCCCCAAGACCCCCTTCCTCCTCACTTGGAAACCTCCCTCTCTCTCTAAACTCTCTCTTTCTAGCCGCGTACCACTGTCATCGTTTTCCCCTCCGTTCACTGCCACTGGAGCTCTGTTTGAGAAACAGAGGCCACCTCTATGATCCCTAGGCTTTGGAGAACATTTTAATCAGTTTAGTTTTTTTTATTTGATTAAGTTTTTCCGTTCGTTTATGGGTGCCCATAATGTTGTGTGTTTGTTACATTGGGGAGTAATTATTGTTATTACTTTGTTAATGTAGGAGTTTTGGTTGAGGATTACAGTGACTATCGATTTTGGGATCGGTTTGCTATTCTTTTTCTTTATATTAGTCTATGTTTTGTATGTATATAATTGTAGTGATTGAAATTTATAATGTTCAATTTTCAGGATTGGATTTGGTTGAACACCAAGAGCTTCCTTATATTTTAGTTTTTTTTTTACTGCTATAGAGGTTAGTTGCTGAATTCTTGTTATTTATATCATTTAATGATTTAATATATATATATGTAAAATATATATAGAGAGAGTTATATTTTCTAGGATAGAGTTGTAGGAAATAGGGATTGCATAATTGGGGGAAAGGGCATAGAGGTCCTTCCCTAACTTGTTTGATTTGTTTGATGTGGGATTTTTTGTGTTTGCGAAGATTGCAAGATGTATGTTGTAGAGTTATAAGGGGATGCGCAATAGAACAGTTTTTATGATTATGTGAATTGTATGTAATTATTAACATGTAATTGTTTTACTGTTCCTATTTTATTGTTGATTTTTATAATAATATCTATAATTATTGAATTGACTGATATATCTAACGATAGAAGTTCCTGATTATAGGGGAGGCGTTGTCAAAATTCTGTTAATTTTTGTGTGGGAATAATAGATTAAAAAAAGTAACTATATTAAGAAAAACTTAAAAGGCAATTGAGTTTGTTGAATAAAATTCAAAGACTAATTGAATGTGTTTTAAAAACCAAATACAATAAATATTTGATGATGGATAATCCTAATTTAAGAGAAGATGCTGTCAAAATTTTGTTAAAGAAATTTATGGCTAGAAGTGTTTTTGGTAGTGTCTTTATTACATATTGAATAATCCATTTCTAAAGCAAGGTGGTTATACACTCTAACTTTAAAATAGAAGCCTCCTTTATATTTAAAAAATAACAAATAAGATTAAAATTATGTCAAAATATAAGAAGACTGAAGTTCTTAATTTAAGTTGAGATGCTATCAAAATTCTGTCAAAATTTTTGTTAAGTAAATAAGATTAAAAGTAATTATGTTACAATTACTTTTAAATAGCAATTAAATTTGTATTTGATAGTAGTAATTTGAAGTCCTTACAAAATTGTAGGGTCTTTGGTTTATCACAAGCGCAATGTTACCTTCAAACCGGTCATGGATATACGATAGATTGCATCCTAATAGAGGGCGGATTAAGTCAGAGTTTTATAGTGGTGTTGAAGAATTTATAAGGGTAGCATATCAAACGCAACAGTTCATTAATGAGGCAAAAGTTAGGTGTCCATGTAATAAGTGCAAATGTAGGAAGTATTTAGATGATGATACAATAAGGGTTCGTTTGTACAAGTGGGGATTCATGCCTGATTATTGAGTTTAGACCGAGCATGAGGAGGTTCTAAATGCATGGAATCAAGTGGGTGTGTTTCAAACTGGAAGTAGTTCTGGTGGGATCCATATAACTCAGAACGATGTGGGTAATGTGCTGTGGGAAGATAACTTGGCTAGGCATCAAGAGATGGTGTTTGATGCTGCTGGGCCTGAATTTGCTAGTCGTTATTCGTAGCCTTCAGTCGAGGAGCCCAAGCAAGATGCCACTCGGTCTTATAGTTTCGTAGAAGCTGCCAATCAACCTTTGTGAGAGGATTGTGTGCACTCTGAATTATCATTAGCAGTTCGAGTGTTGAGCATTAAGTTCGAAGAGAATCAAAGCCAAAGTTCTTTTGATTAGTGGGTTACACTGATAAGTGAGCTAAGTCCAAACCCTGATGTAATTCCAAAAGATTTTTATCAAGTTAAAAATTAGTTTCTAAACTTGGGTTGAAGGAAATAAAGATTGATTGCTACTTGAAAGGTTGCATGTTTTATTATAGAGATGATATTTCATTGACTGAGTGTAAGTTTTGCCAAGAGCCTAGGTTTAAACCTAAGAGACGTAGAAGTGGGAGGTATAAGGATGTCCCTTAGAAAAGAATGCATTATCTTCCTTTAATCCCTAAACTGATGAGACTGTAAGCGTCAATGAGCTCGGCTTTTCATATGAAGTAGCCCAGTAAAAATCAAAGGGATGATGGTGTAATGACGTATCCATCGCACGATGAGGCGTGGAAAAAGTTTGATCAATAGTATCCTGATTTTGCTTGTGACCCACGAAATGTTAGATTGGGACTTTGTTCAGGTGGATTTACTTCGAATAATCAATTTAGCAAACCCTATTCCTGTTGGCCTGTAGTTGTTACGCCCTATAATCTCCTTTCTTAAATGTGCATGAAAGATCCTTATATGTTCTTAACATGTATAATCCCTAGCCCTAATAATCCAAAGGCTAAGATTGATGTGTATCTTCAACCCCTAGTTGATGAACTGAATGAGTTGTGGTGTCAAGGTGTTCTTACTTTTGACATTTCAACAAAGCAGAATTTCATGATGAGAGTTGCATTAATGTGGACCATCAATGATTTTCCAGCTTATAGAATATTGTCTGGATAGATGACCCAAGGAAAATTAGCATGCCCGCTTTGCATGGAGTATATTAAAGCATTCACCTTGAAATATGGAGGAAAAAACTCTTGGTTTGATTGTCATAGAAAGTTCTTAAATTCTGATCATCCACATAGGCGAAGTAGATACGGCTCTAAACAAAATTGTGTTGAGCATGATGAGCCTCCAGTTAGACTAAGTGGCCGTGAAATGTGGGATCGAGTTAAGCAATTCCCAAAAATAACAGAAGCTGAAAAAGTAGTGTGAATGCCAGGGTATAGGGTATACCATAACTAGACAAAACAAAGTATTTTATGGGCGTTGCCATATTGGAAGGATAATTTGCTACGTCATTGTTTAGATGTCATGCATATTGAGAAAAATGTGTTTGACAACATTATGAATACTGTATTGGATATAGATCGAACCAAAGACAATGACAAGACAAGGCATGATCTGGCTGAGTATTGCATGCGACTTGATTTGCATTTACAAGAATTAAGATATGGTCAGTTCTATAAATCGAAGGCCAAATATGCTTTGAGTTCCAATCAGAAACAAGCTGTTTGTCAGTGGCTGAAGGAATTGAGAATGCCGCTTCTAACTTAAGTAAGTATGTCAATATTACCCAAGGTAAGCTTGTTGGCATCAAAAGCCATGATTGTCACGATTTCATGGAGTGTTTGCTTCCAATTACATTCAAAGAGCTATCTGATGTTGTCTAGAAGCCCTTAGCCAAGCTTAGTCGGTATTTCAAGGATTTATGCTCTTATACTCTTAAGGTTGATGATTTACTTGTCATGGAAAAAAATATTCCCATAATTCTCTGCAAATTAGAGAGAATTTTTCCTCCTAGGTTCTTGGACTCAATGGAACAGTTGCCCATATATTTGGCATATGAAGCACGGGTGTGCGGACCGGTTCAATACAGGAGGATGTATCCAATTGAAAGGGAAATAGGAGGGTTTAAAAGAATTATGAAGAATAGGTCTCAAGTGGAAGGACCAATATGTCAAGCTTATCTAGCAAAAGAGACTTCAAATTTCTGCTCACTTTACTTTCAGCCACATGTTCAATCTAGGACAACTTGGGTTGGTCATAACGACGATGGAGGGAAGTGTTCTATTCCACCAACTTTGTTTATATTCAATCAACTTGGCCGAGCAGCTGGAAAGAGCATGGCTCCATGGCTAACTTCCTAGGAATGGAATTCTACACACTTACATATTTTGATAAATTGTGATGAGGTGAAATCATTTAGATTGTAAGTCAACAATACCTTTTTTAGTGAAAGTTTGATGTTATGCATATTTATAATAACGTAAAATATACTTTTAACAACAGATACTTTGAGCAACTGTACAGTCAAGATGCTCTTTAACAATTTTCGGATTGGTTTAGATTACATGTAAGTCCACTTGTTTAAGATAATATAACCCAATATATTCTTATATGTTAATTTTGTTTGATATAAGTCTAATTGACACTTCAAACTTTATGTACGTAGGTTCATGATAAAAATAATGGTGTAACATGTCCTCATTTTCTTGATTTAGCATGGGGCCAAAAAATAAAGTAGTAAGTTGGCCCATGTTCTATGTTAATGGGCCCAAGTTTCACACAATTGATTGGGGTGCGGGGAAAAAAATTGACAATACAGGTATTTGTGTTAAAGGCAATACTAGGGACAGAGAATATGATTGGTATGGTGTCGTTAAAGAAATCCTTGAGTTTCAGTACATTGGTGAGCTCACAAATAAATGTGTCCTATTCAAATGTGAATGGTATGCCTACCCGACTTGCTGGAACACGACAACACAACAATTATAAATTCATTGAAATCAATCATACCAGAAGATATAGAAGTTATGATCCATTCATTATAGCCCAAAAATGCTAGACAAGTATATTATATATCTTATCCTGGAAAAAGTAGGTCACAGAGTGTGATGCCCTAGGCATATGTGCCGGTGGATAAGTTCTGTACTGGCCCAGGGTCCTGTGGGACCCACCCGTGTGGCCGGGAAAGTCCAAGATACATGAAAGACCCTTGAACTGGGTGTTTGGGTGAACTATCACCACTATAGTGGTCCAGAACCACTATAGCGGTCACAGTATATGGCAGCATGGAAATTGGGTCTCTAGAGACTGCTATAGCAGTCTAGGACCGCTATAGCGGTGTCAGTGATACAACAACAGTGCAAAACACGGTGTTTCGTGTAAGTGAGCCCTCCACCCGTTTTAAAACACCCCAACTTGATTTTTTACCCCTAAAATCGAAACCTTATACTCTCCAACTCTCCTCCACCCCTTTCCATACAAATCCTTTCCAATCAATCATTCACAAGCTTCAAGGTATGTTTATGTTGATAGATTTTGTCTTCATTCTTCCTATTCTTTCATATTCTTGGTTTGGGTTGTTGTTTTTCTCCATTGTTGTCAAGTGGAGGTGCTCCCCCAATGTTGTTAGAGCTAGATTAGAGTTGTTTAGAGATAAGCGGAGACTAATCTTGAGTCAATGTTGCTCTTTGGCAGTTGTTGGTGCCATTCCATGCCTCGGAGGTCAAGTTGGTGGTGCCCACATACTTCCGACTCCAAACGGTGAGTGGGTTTGATCTCATAGCCTTAGTTTTATTATTATGAATATGTTTTATGCATGATGATGGTCAAATATGACATTAGAGATGAAATTATGACTATATATATATATATATGTATATGATTGTGCAAGTATGACAATTTAGACAAAGAGTATGATTTTCAAAGAGCATGAATTATGTATTTAGAAAACCATGGGACCATGATTGATGTATAGAGTGCTATGAAAATGTTTTACATATATTCATGAAGTGATTTAGTGCGAGATTATACAATTTAATAAGTTTTAGCATATCCAAAATGTTTCATGAGTTATGACATACTTATACCTCAAGACTAGAGATTTCGAAATATGATTTAAGAGTATCAGTTAAGATGTTTTGGCAAAGAATATAGAGCATAGACGTTTTATTATAATGTTAGAGATTTCATAATTTGAACCTTTCCATTTTAATCTATGATATTAGAGTTATTAATTTATAAAAGAGATTATCGTGAGAAATGAGATTTTAGAAATTTAGTCTTGTGATATTCTAAAAATATGAAATTCAGTATGATTCATAGCACTGTCAGATACATATTCTGTGAGCTTGAAATTAAAACGCCTGCAAGTGGGTGATCCCTTGGGCATGATTTCATAGTCACAGTTATGCTAAAGTCAGGTTGCTAGAGTTGTACGAGTCTAGAGCTTTTAGAGAGTTTTCATTTTTAAATAGTTTTATAAAGAGCTAGAGTATGAGTATGATTGTGTCTTGAGATTTTATGAATTATCTTGATGATCTCAAGAAATAGAGTAACTATGTATGAAAGAGTTTGATTCCCAGATTAGAGTATATAACAGAGGTTTAGAGAAAATAATATGTTTATTGAATTAGAGACTAGATGATAGCTATAGAGAAACAGACAGTGAGTTAATGGCTGAACCCGATCGTTAATCTTGGTACCAAGTTGTCCTGAGAGGACAATCTCATAGAGCAGAGAATAGAACCTATTTAGGTGTTCGCATTAGATCCCAATGGATCATAGAGCATAACATCTTTGGTTCTTGAAGAACTATAGAGCAGAGATTCCTGTCTCTCTAGTAGAGTACTGTTGTTTATGTTTTCAGAGAGTATTAATGATTTTCAGAGATTATTGATGTTCTAAGAGAGTATTTGATTTAAGAGATATTGTATATATGAAAAATGATGATAATCTTGTTGAAGTAAGAATTTAGAAATGCTTTTCTATGAAATTATGAATACAGAGATATATTTTCTATTAGATTATATACAAGAATATCAAATGGTTTGTAACAGATTATGGTTTTAGAAATGCTTGTTTATGAATTTATGGCATGGAAAGTGTTTTCCCGAGAGTAGCTATGTTATGTAAATATTGGAAATGTTTTTCCAGTACATGTATATTTATATATGGTTGTTGTTGTCTCATGTGGGTGATGGGCGAGAGCTCACTCACTGAGTCCATTGTCTCCCCCTTCTCTCTTCCTCCTCATAGTTGCAGGTGCAGATGTTGCTCAACTTACGGTTTGGCAGACGTTGCCATTCTCAGTGGTGAGTCTTACTTTGACGTAAGGCCTAGTTAGAGTCTTGTTAGAGTAGAGTGCTCTAGTAGATGTGCAGACAAGATCCGAGCCATGCATTATTTTCAGATTATGTATTTGGTTTCAATATTTGAAAAGTTATGTATCTGCTTTCAATTCACAAGTGAGGATTTGAAATTGTAGAATTTAATTAGAGTTTATGTAATAAACTAGAGATTTACTTATGATTCAGTTCATACGTTGAATGGAATTTCAGAGTATGATTAAGAGGTTTTCAAAGCTTCATATATCAAGTAATTCAATTTTATAATTCAAGATATACAATTTAGACAGAGTTTTAGAGAAAATTATGATTTAGAATGAAAAGTATATTATTTTATGCATATAGAGGGAATGAGGATTCCTTATGTGTCGATCATGGGCCCAAGTCGGGTTGTGACATAGAGGAAAGTACTGAACAAGATAAAACTAAGAGGTAAGATTGAAATAAAGGAAGATATAAATATAGATGCTTATCAAATGGATGATCAACCCACTTCAATGGTAGTAATCGATGCAGACAATCCTGAAAACCCTCTTCTGTTGACTATCGGGGAAGTTGACATAATTGAATGCACAAGTAACCACCCAATTAGAAATCATAAAGATGAAATAAGTGCTAGTAGTGCTGATGATTCACCTAGTGATCAATAGCAGAGTGATGATGAAAATAGTTCTGCACTTTTAGATTAACTAATGTGTTTAATATTAAATGCAGTATTATTATGAAATTATAATAATTTTCTAATTTAATGAATTTTTTTATGGACTACTTTTTAATTGTTTCAGTATGGCAGGTAGAGGCAGAAGCCGACCTCGAAAGGTCAGTTTACCCACCACCACCTCAGCCACCACCCTTCCCACCACCTCCATTATCGCCTCTTCCACCGTCTCTGCCACCTCCCTTTCCACTACCTTTACCTTAATCCCTACCATTAGCACCCCAGGCTTTAGGATGATGCCTACTCCTGGATATGCCAGGCCCTGACCTCCCTCGTATTCACACCTACAGCCTACTCGCATCAGTGATCCCTTCCTTAGCCCTACCACTGCCCCTACTCCTAGCCTTGTATCTGATCAGATTCCTTCTTCCTCCATTGGGTCATAGGCATGGGATGCATATGGGAAGCCTCTCAGCCCTAATGGCTAGCCACTTAGGGCTAATGGTAGACCGCTCTTCCATATCAGGTTGGATGATAAAGACAGGTAAGTTGAATTTGTTTTGTATTACATTATAGTTTTACATTGCTTATGACAGTTAAACTATTTTGATTGTCTTTTGATTTATTTTATCTATGTAATAGTTTTGATCCATTTGCGCCGGCTCACCACAGGATCATGGAGGTCATACAGAATAGGTATAACCATCCGTGGCCCACATGGAGTGACATCCTAGAGACTACCAGGGAGTTGTTTTGGGAGGACTGGAATGTAATTCTATAATTTATTCGCTTTTATTAAAATATATGTTTATATATTTAATTATATGCTTATATATAATAACCTGTATGTTGTGAATTTTGTATGCAGAAATCCTTCTATATTGACCCTGAGCATGAGCCCGCAGTGAAGAAGGCTTGGAAGATTAAGTCTTCCAAGCGACTACGGGATGTGTTATATGATGTCAGTAAAGGACAGATGAGTAGCTCATGGCTGGGGGATGCCACGCTCAGTAAGCTGCAGCGCCATTGGGCTAGCGACCCGACCTTTAGCGATAGGTCGACTAAAGGAAAGACAAACCGAGCTTCACAGAAAGGCGGGTTGCTACACATCGGTGGGTCAAGCACCCAAGAGGGAATCCGCAAGCGTTTGGTAATTTTTTAACCTTTATAAATTTTATAGTAACATTTACTATATTTGAATTTGTGGCAAGTACTATATGTATATGACTTTATTGTGCTTATTTGTGCAGGCAAAGGAGTTGAGCCGCCCTCCAACACAGGGTGAGTTATTTCAAGAGACCTACACCAAAAAGGGTGTGCAGACGGATGATGATGAGTCTGGAGAGATCTGGGAGGATGTTCACTCCGAGACGACCTATATAGGTTTAAATTTGTACATAACTTAACTTTTATTATTATTTCTATTTATGTCATAATTATTACTTACAATCTGTTTTATCTTTTTCCCTTTGCAGCGTGAGTTTACTGACCTCTGGGAGTAGGCACAGACCTAGTACCAGGCCCAGGTGGCTGAGGCTAGGCCCAATGCTGACATTCCTCCTTCTCCAAACGAGGAGGATGTTTGGACCTAGGTGGTTGATGGCTTGTACAAGGGCAGCATATATGGGATGTGGTACTACCCTGAGAGTATATCCTTATCCTCCGCCACTAGTTCAGCTACTAGGGATGATACCCTGAGAGAGCGTGTGCATGCCCTCAACCAAGAGCTGCAGCAGTAGTCATAGCTCATCCAGTAGCAACAGGAGCAGCAAGCAGGTCGGACAGCTTTGGAGTAGGAGTTGAGAAAGATTTGAGAACTTAAGTTATCATTGGAGCACCAGCAGCAGGAGATAGCGAAGAAGGAGAAGGCTCAGCTCCGGAAGATGCAACAACGGGTCACTGTACAGGTGATAAGCTTCTTCCAGGGCATGTAGGCTTGGGGTCCTCCAGCTTTTGCAACACGCTCCCCTAGACCCCATTCCCCCATATCTCACTCACATCCATTGATGAGGGCTAGTCACAGTTAGATGATGATGATACCACCTACACCGTTGATGATGCCGATGCCCAAGACTTTAACTAGTTTTTATTTATCTTCATTTTTCTTCCATTCTGGATTTTCTTTTTTTACATTTCTTATGATTTGTGTATATTTTATTGTCATAATTTGATATTTTATTTAATCAGTTTAATTTATTCTTTTATCAATTTATTATTTTCTTATTTAATATCATTTTAATTAATAATTAGGTTATTATATAAATAAATATATAATTAATAAATAAAATGTTATCAATCACAACATTGGTAAAAGGAAAGTTTTTTTTAAAAAAATTATTTATTACCAATGGGCATAGCCATCGATAATATGGATTATTTATTTTATAATAAATTGCAGAAAAATAAAAACCGTCGGTAAAAACTAAAAAAAAATCGAATTAAATAATGTAATAAAATTATATCTCTGACGGATGTGCTAACGCTTTTTATTTGATTGTATCGACAGCTATTAATCCATATGTTCATCGGTAAAGGAGTCGATAATAACCGATGAGTTTTGCAATACCGTCGGTAATATTCATCAACACCCTCATCACCAATGGCCTCGTACCTGTTGGTAAGACCGTCGGTAAAATTGATGACCATCAAAAAACTCATTAGAACACCGTGCATTTCTTGTAGTGATTTTCAATTAAGTCCCTATAGTGTATGAGAATTTTCAATCAGGTCCCTGTCGTTATGTGAATAAAAAGATGGAAATGGAATATTCCATATTCCATAGAATATTTTGTTTTTTATAATGGTAGGGATCTGATTGAAAATTCTCATATACTATAAAGACCTATTTAAAAACTTTTAAACTATAAAGACCTAATTGAAAATTGAGTGAAACTATAGGGATCTGCTGTATAATTAAATCTTTATTTTATATGTTAAAACATTTAAAAGATTATTATTAGAATATGAAAAAAGAATGCGTTAAATAATTATATTCAATATTTAATCTATTATACCTAGGAGTGGATTTTATGTGAATTTTACTTGTAATAAGTGTCACAACTTTCTAACTAGTTAGTTAGGACAGTCATTTTGTTAATTAGTTCGTTAGCTTTTGCTGCTAGTATATATACAGAGTTACCTCACCATAACAAACCAACTGATTGTATTCTCACTCTACTCAAGGAGAAAGTTTTTCCTATTTTCTTACACCTTCATCTTTCTCTTTGAAGCTTTCTCTCTGAGTTCTCCTATGGCAAATGCCAACCTAGACCCTTCCAGCCCTTACTTCATTGACCTAAATGAAAATCCTAACATTTCGATCATCTCTTCAACCCTCGTCAGCCATTCCAATGACCATACATGGTGTCAAGAAGTCACCATGGCTCTCGAATTGAAGAACAAATTCCAATTTGTAGATGGTTCAATCCCTAAGCTAGATCCCACTGACTCAACCTATGAAGCATGGTCTTGATGCAACACGCTTGTTCTTTCTTAGATCAATCGATCCCTCAACAAGGAAACTGCGCTAAGTATGCTGTGGCGCAAAGTAGGGCTTGATGTTTGGAACGTTCTCCATTCAAGGTAATACCAAGGTGATGACTTTCACATTTCTTCTTTGTTAGAAGATCTTTATCCCTTAAGCAAGACGACCGATTCATTTCATCATATTTCACCAATCTTCAAAGTATTTGGGGGAAATTGGAATCTTTTCATCCCATCCCTGTCTGTGCATGTTCAATTCCTTGTTCTTGTATCCTGATCCCTACAATTCAAGGATATCACAACAAGGAATTCATTATCAAGTTCCTCAAAGGATTAAGCAAACAATACTCTTAAATCCATTCTCAAGTCATGATGGTAAAGCCATTTCCTGATATAGACCAAGTGCTCTCTTTGGTCCTTTAGCGAGAACTTGAAATAATAGGCAAATCTCCCGCTTCTTTGCTTGCTAATCTTGATGTATCTTCTTGTGGTCGTGGACGTGGACGATCCCGTGGTGGCGGTCAATATCATGTTTCTAGTCGTGGATCTAGTGGTTGTGGTTGACCATTCTGCACTCATTGTAATAGATTTGGTCACACAATTAACTAATGCCATACCAAACATGGGGTTTCCCATACACAGGCAATGCAATAACACTTCAATCCATAATATTACCTCTAATGCAAATGAAGATAGAGCTAATAGTGTGGTTCCTTCCAACAAAGACTCTTGGCTTTACTAAATCAGTTTGAAATTTGAGACATAACCTTACACACTTCATCAATCATGTCTCCACATCTACACCCCAAGATTCAACATCAGGTACTCTCTACTATTTCTTTTGTGATCCCACCATTCTTTCATGTACACAAGATTTACCCCCTTATTAGATTAACGATTCTGGAGCTACTGACCATGTGTGTTTTTTGTCCTAATTTAGTAGTTACAGTAATATTAAACCTCTCCTCATTCGCTTACCTATGATTCAAAAATTACCTCCTTTATCTCTAGCACAACTTTCTTTTCTGATGAATTATTCATTAATAATCTTCTCTATATTCCCCAATTTTGATTTAACCTGATTTTTGTCTCAAAATTAACATTAGACCTTCAATGTTATGTTTCTCTATCTGACTCTAGTGGTCTAATTCAAGACAAGTTTTCTTTGAGGAGGATTTAAAAGGAAAATCTCTATACTTTTGATAGTCCAGGTCCTATTGCACCTATTCATCCCAATACCAAACACCACATCAATTTTGCAAATACTATCTATTGTATCCCCTTTTACTTCTAATTTGTGGCACATTAGGCTAGGCCATACCTCTATAGACAAGCTACATGTATTAGCTAGTTCACATTCATACATTTCCCATACTTATGTAAATAAACACTATGGGGTTTGCCATATGGCCAAGCACAAGCATTTATCATTGTCAATTCTAGTAATATAGTTTCTGACTCTTGTTTTGATCTCATTCTCATTGATATATGGGGCCAATTTTATATTCCTTTTATGCTTGGTCATAGTTATTTTCTTACTATAGTGTATGATAAATCTAGATTCACTTAGGTGTTCCTTATGAAAACAAAATTTGAAACTAGGCAATTAGTCAAAAAATTTGTTTAATTAGTTCAAAATCAATTTAGTACCTTGTTTAAAATCATTCAAATTGATAATGACCAAGAATTTAAATGCCTTCTTATTTGAGTCAATAGGAATTATACATCAAAGAACTTGTGTAGAAACACCCCAAAAAAATGGTGTTGTTGAATGAAAACGTCAACATATTTTAAACATTGTTGAAGCTTTGATGTTCCATTCACATGTTATTCCTATCCAATTCTGGAATTTTGCAATCTCTCATGCAGTCTTTCAATGAATAGAACTCCCTCTACACTATTAGGAAGCAAATCACCCTTTCAAGCTTTGTATATATATATATATATATATGAAAAAAAAAATGCTTCCCTGCAATACTTAAAAGTATTTGGATCCTTGTTATATG
The DNA here is from genome assembly GCA_031216125.1 of Dalbergia cochinchinensis. NCBI lineage: Eukaryota > Viridiplantae > Streptophyta > Magnoliopsida > Fabales > Fabaceae > Dalbergia > Dalbergia cochinchinensis. The sequence goes on along the minus strand of CM062375.1, from coordinate 17,082,380 downwards.
CTTCAAGCCTTTCCAATAACATAAATAAATTTGATCCACTATCCAAACAATGTTTTTTCTTAGGTCTTCAAAATGCCACTAAAGGTTTTGTCATGCTTGATCTGTCTTCTAGAGAAATTATTATTTCTAGACATGTTCAATTTTATGAAATATTTTACCATTTACTCCAAAAGATTCTGAGCATTCAGTAGACACACATGTTAAAATATATCATTTTGATTTTCAACACTTTGCTTTCTCAAATGCATCTACCATTGCATCATATTTAACCAATGCATATTCCCATCACTCCTATCTCACACCTTCATATACTACTATATCTAGCTCCCACACTTCTCCAATATCTTAGTAAGCACACAAAACCCTACCTTTTACATAGGCCACATAGCACCTCATCCAAACACTACTCCCTCATCACCTAATTCCACTTAGCTTACTCACACAGTACCACATCCACCCCATACTTCCTCTATTCCAACATTTCTCATTCCTAGCACATACCAAACAGAACCTTCTCCTCCTAACACTACCAAACCTGATCTTACAGCACCTAATTTCCCATGTCAACCTCAGCCCTTAAGAAAATTTAACAAAATCACAAGACCTCCGAAGTACTTGAGTGACTAACATTGTATGTTAAATTCTTCTAGCAATACACTGATCCTTTCCAAGGTTACTCATCCATTATCCCAATCCATATCATATGAAAATTTCAATTCCTATTACAAGTCATTTTCGCTAGCTATCTCAGCCATCTTAACAACTTATAAACATGTTGTGCTTCATGACTATTGGAATAAAGCCATGTATTCTGACTTGCAAGCACTAGAGGAGAATAAAAGTTGGATTCTAACTAACCTACCTTCTAATAAGAGAGCTATAGGCAGCAAATGGGTGTACAAAATCAAATACAAGCTAGATGGTTTAATCGAGAGACATAAGACATGTTTGGTAGCCAAAGGATTCACACAAAATGAGAGCTCAAACTACGTAGAAACTTTTAGTCCACTTGCCAAAATGACAACCATTCACCTTGTTGTGGCCCTAGCTGCTGCAAATGGTTGGCATCTTAAATAACTAGATGTTAGCACGACTTTTCTTCATGGTAACTTAAATGAAGAAGTTTATATGGTGCCACCCCTTGGCCTTCCTTATGCCCCTTTTGTCCAAGTTTGCAAGCTCCAAAGGTCTCTCTATGGCTTGAAATAAGCTAGTAGGCAACAACCAAAAACTGACTCAAGTCTTCCTACAATGTGGATTCATCTAATCAAAAGCTAACTAATCTGTGTTTGTCAAAAAAATTTAGGATAAATTTACTGTAATCCTTGTCTATGTGGATGATCTCATCCTCACAGGCAATGACATACATGAAATTAATTCAGTGAAACAGACTCTGGACTTCAAATTTAATATTAAACACCTAGGGAATCTAAAGACTTCTTAGGAGTGGAGGTTGCTAGGTCTTCTAAAGGTGTTGCCTTGTTTCAACACAAATATGCTTTGGAATTAATTCAAGATGCTGGCTTACTTGCCAACAAAGCAGCTTTAACACCCTTGGATCATTATTCCAAATAGCAAAAATTGGTGTATGCTTTTATTCAAGATGTTGCTACCTATAGAAGGCTCATTGGAAGATTGGTTTATCTAACCAATGCATGGCCTGGCATATCCTTCTCTATCAGCCAGTTAACTTAGTTCCTTGCCATACCAATGATTGAACATGAACAAGGAGACCACAGAGTGTTAAAATACATGAAATCAACTCCTTCTCGGGGCCTTTTATTCCCTTCCTAACCTAACATAAGGGATTTAGTGATTTAGATTTGGGAGCTTGTCTAGACACAAGGCATTCAATATCTGTCTTCTGTTTCTTTTATGGTTCTGCTTTCATATCCTGGAAATGGTAAAAAAAAAAAATCAAGCAATTGTTAGGAGTTCCTCTGAGACCCAATGGATATAGTTCTTGCTTGATGACCTAATGATTAAGCCTCCTGCACCTATTCCCATATACTATGATAATAGGTCGGCTATGCATATTGCTACAAACCCCGTTTTCCACAAATGAACCAGTACATTGAAATGAATTGCACTTCATTTGAGAAAAAATTCAGTCGGGCCTCATCTATCTACTCTCCATTAACACCAAGGATCAATTAGCAGATGTCTTCACCAAATGCCTTGCTGTAAGCCCTTTTCACAACACTGTTTTCAAGCTTGGCCTCCTAGATTTACACTAGCCAGTTTTTTTTTTTGGGGGGGGGGTGTCATAGCTTGTTAACTAGTTAGTTAGGACAATCATTCTATTAATTAGTTTGTTAGCTTTTACTACTAGTATATATACAATGTTACCTCACCATAACAAACCGTTCTTCATCCCTGTTTCAGTATCTAGTTTGCAGGAAACTTGATAATTAGTTTGAATTCGATCGTTGTTATTTTGAGAAGAGTTTTACTTATTGAGTTAATTGTCATTTTGATCATTGAACTGATATGTGAGTTGCTAGATTGGTAATTGAAGTTTAAAACCCGATCAATTATTCTTTGTCTTTGTAATGTGAATTACACAAGTTCTAAAATAAACATAAATGATTTATGTAAGTCTCTAAAACATACATTATTACATCAAATTAGTTTCTAAAAATAATAAATTTGACTCAAATTAGTCTTTGCTATAAAGCTTAAATTAGGAATTTTTTAAAATTTATCCACCAAAGACTAATAAAATTCACAATTACAAAATTAGGGATTAATTAATCAAATTTTAAAATAACACACATATGCCACTTTAAGGTCCAATGTGAGCATAAACTCTTAACACGTCTATCATTGAGGGACCCAAATTTGTGTAAACAATTATATGAATTGAATTATTGATGTAATTGAATAATTTAATTAGAAATATAATCAATTCAACAAATACATTAAAATTGTTAAATCACAAAAATTTAAAATAATAACTAGTTTAAAAAAATTGAAGGGGGGGGCGATGTATCCAAACTCTTTAGACTGATACAATTTTGTAAAGTGTCATCATGAACTTTAAAATCTTTCTAATTAGTCCTTAAACTTTAACTTATAACTTAATAGATCATTACTATGAAAGAATTTGCTAAAATTACTCTTAGTTATAATGAAATATCGTCTAAATTTAGCATAAAATAAATGGTTAGTATGTTTTTATGTGTTATTATACCATTATTGTATGAATAGATTTAAAACAAAAGAGTCTATTGAAATATTAATCGAAGTTTAAGAATTAATTGAGAAGGTTTTAAAGTTCATAGTGGTGATTTGCAAAAAGGTAAACATTTAGGATGATTTTATATTCTTTCAAAAAAATACAAATATATAATAATGCTTGGTGATCTAAAATTTGCTGCTAAAGTAGATTAAATCATTGGGGGAAATCAAGGAAACAGAAATAAAATATTCTCCATATACACCAAAAGATATATATTCTTCGTATATGACAAAAATTCCCATCCTTTGAATGCAAAGGTTAATTAAAGAAAAAAGAGGTGCTGGAAATTCCAAAAATCAAGGTTTAAATACATTTTTATTGTATCCTGTATCATTGAATTCCTTCTCATACATATTATTATTATTTTTTTGTTGGTAAAGTAGAAAACAGAAAGGCGAGAGAAGAAAGAAAAAAGCGACTACATTCTAGTTCTGGTAAGAACAGTTCCTATAATATTGAGAAATTATTAGGTATTCTTAGAGCAAGATAAAAAATTTACTCTATTCTATTTATTGATTAATAAATCAGTTATTATATTAAAAATATAGAAAAAGTGGGAGATAATAATAGTCTACAAAACTTATATGTCAATCAATAAATAGATCAGAACAAGTGTAATATCTTATTCTCGGTGTACCTAATTACTTCTCTCCAATATTATCTGTCCGCCTGAAAGCACGGAACAACTTCTTTAGAGGGACATCAAATTCTGTTTTATTCTTGAAAATGAATCAAATTCTTATTTCAGTTTCTATATATATTTTTTGTTTAGTCTCCATTCAGTAGTTTTTAAAATATGCACATAATACAAGACCAAAAATAGTTTCTAAATGTATATAGAAAAAAAACTAAAAAGTGATTTCTAAAGCTAAATAAATCTATAATTTTTTAAGTTTCTTAAGAATTATTTATGAGATTTATAAAAAATTGGATTGAAAAAAAATATGAGAACAAAGATGGTATTTAGTATATATTTTTCAGAAATAATTAGTATTTAAACCAAAAACAAACTAAGGACCCTCGGTAAATGGAGTGCATTTAACTTCAGCCATGACTGGACCACTACTTTCAGCCTCCGAAATTTGGCCATTATCAAAACAATCACAAGTTGATGTAAAAACAAAATCAAATAAAATTAAAATAAATGGATAACAAGTTGCTTTTTGTTTGGCCTGAATCTATTGTCAAGAAAGAGAAGACACACAACTCATAGAAAAAGATAGTAACCTGATCTCACATGCGTCCGCCACCCCTCCCCAGAGACAAGCCGTTTTCATGTCCGAACAAAAATATCAATGATGACAGCCAGCAACACTCCAAAATCGAATTGAATACCCATTTCGCTTCTTTTGTTTCTTCAGGAAAAAAAAAAATAGAAAACTTTTACGTAACATATTTTTCACATGACTTTATCTCGTCCATGTTGAAGCTTAAAATGTCGTAAAAGATACAAGGAAAAAAAAAAAAGAAATCCGTAGGAGATAACTGAGGCAACCAAATTAATTTTGAAAAGAAATATCTTCCGGCCAATTCGTATCCCTAACACGCAACAACTAACCCTCCCAAACATACATATATTTTAATTAGAATCCTTTTAGTACACACTGATGTACCAATAAAAATTACAGCATAGAAAGAAAAAAATCTATGGGACAAAAAAAGAGCTACTAATAATTAAGACAAGACAAAAATTCTGACAAGTTATCATCATTCTGTGGTGGGAGTAGAAGATGCATTGGGCTCAATCTTTCTGAGCTTAATCCCATGCTTGTGGGAGTCGTCGTCATCCTCATAAGCATAAGCAAACCCACCGTGTCGGGTCAGATCCATACCCGCGAGCTCGTCCTCAGCAGAGATCCGAAGCAGCTTCATCTTATTCAGAACGAAGAAGAGCGGACCCATGGTTGCGCTGACCCAACCGGCGATAACCAGAACCTGAATCACATGCGCCGCCAGCAGCTTCCCACCACCACCCATGAACAGCCCGTGTGGCCGACCCGATTTTCCCGGGTAAACCTGATCCACATACCCCTTCTTTGCGAAGAGCGCGGTGAAAATCACGCCCCACGCGCCACACCCTCCGTGTAGTTGCGCTGCTTCCAACGGGTCGTCAAATTTGACCTTTTCAGCTAATTTATTGCACCCAATCAAAACCACCGCCGCGACGAATCCGCACACGATAGCGGCCCATGGCTCCACAACGGAACAGCCTGCCGTGATCGCAGCAAAGCCGCCCAGCAAACCGTTACAAACATCGGTCACATTCCAATGGCCTGAAAGGATTCTCTTCCCGAAGAGAGTTGTTAGAGCCGCTGTGCAACCTGCTAAGGTGGTTGTCACTGCGGTTCTACCAACAGCACTCCACTGGCCATAATAACTACCGCTCTCGTAAGCGTTTAAGATTTTGGTGAACGAGCCGGGGTTGAATCCGTACCAGCCGAACCACAGCATGAAAGTACCGAGTACTACTAATGAAGCGCTGTGTCCACGCAGAGATACTGCTCTGCCGGTGTGGTCGAACCGGCCTATTCTGGGGCCCTCGATGAGAGCGCCCCACAGACCGGCGACCCCGCCGACCATGTGGACAACTCCTGACCCGGCGAAATCGATAACGCCGGATCCGAAGAGTAGGTTGCCTGTGTTGGTGGCGCTGGCCCAGCCGTCGGCGGACCAGAACCAGTGCGACACCACGGGGTACACGAAGCCGGTGAGGAAGGAGGAGTAGATGAGATATGCGACGAACTGTGTTCGCTCGGCGATGGAGCCGCTGGTGATTCCAGCGGCGGCGATAGCGAAGGCCCACTGGTAGAGGAAGTAGCTGTAGTCAAAGTCTTGCGTAGGGACGTCTTTGAGGCCGAAGAAGTGGCGGCCGATGAAGCCGTTGGAAGGGGCGCCGAAGGCTAAGGCGAAGCCGAAGAGGTAGTAGAAGAGGCCTCCGGCGGCGGCGTCGAGGACGTTAGTGAGCATGATGTTCATGGTGTTCTTGGCGCGGACGGAGCCGGCGCAGAGCATGGCGAAGCCGAGCTGCATGGAGAAGACCAAGTAGGCGGAGAAGAGGAGGTAGGTGCTGTCCACGGCGTGGGCGGTGTCGGAGAACGTGCTGTTCACGGCGGCAAACTGCTGGCAGATGAGGTCGGCGGCGGCGTTGGCGTTGGTGGCGTTGGGGCCGATGAGCTGCGCCAGTTGCGCCGCCGGGCAAGACGGCAGGGACATGGTTGGTTGTGACTGCTCAAAAGTTTTGAAGATTCGAAAGTGGGTGGCTTACGTAGGGATAGATTTCGGGTCCTTGGGATGTGAGAGCGCTAGTTACTATAAATAGAGAGTGGGAAACTGCAAGTTGTAGACTTTGGTTTGCGAGAGGGTGAAGACTTTTCAAACTTTCACATTTTGTTATTGTTTGGTGGGTTGAATATTTTATAGATGGGCCAGGATACAGTACAGCTTAGCGTGATGAGCTTGTGATGTCTTACTCTGTTAAAAAATTTAAAAATAATATTTTAATATTTAAAAATGGATGTCTAACTTATCACTATTTAATATAATGGTACTTAGCCCATCATACTTAGTGTATGTTTGGTTGCAGGTAAATTTTGAGAAAATTTTTTATGAATAGATTTTATGTGTAATTTTACACATAAAATTCTTACATGAAAATTTATAGCTTTTACTATCCTGCACCCGAACATCGAAACTTAGTCATAGACCGAGGGTCGACAAAGAAATGAGCCTTGGTGTCTTTGTGGAAGAACAAAGATCGGGTCCCAAGCCCTGTTCGAGATCACCTGACAAGCAACATGGAGCTCAGAGATATGGTCATGCCAAAGGTGTGGACCTTGAAGGGCAACACCCTGACATTATCTCAAGGTGTACGAACAAACTACCATAACCCCGAGTTTGGGAAGTGAGTGAAATCAGCGCGGACCTTGACACATCTTTTAGAAGGATCTCCTAATAGTATTTCGTACCATTTGTACAATACAACTCAATCACAAATCACCTATTTTGGATGTATTAAAATTGTATAAATATAAAATGGAAAGTCTATCATGGGTAAGCATTTCATTCCAATTGTTTGTTTCCCTTTTCCGCAATCCTCATTGACTTGGGTGTTGGAGTCCTTTTGCTAGTACCTACCTCAGCGTTTAGTCCATCATGAAGGAGGAGGAAACAACAAACATTACGACTGATCTTACAACTAGAGAGAAGACCCAGCGTAACAATGCATTACATTGGCGCCATTATCAAGGAACCACTTCACCGGTGTTGCATCCTACCACTACCATACCCAACACCACCATACTCCTTAAACATCACCCTAGCCACCACCAGGTAGCCCCTATATGGCTAGAATCAAGACCACTAATAGACCTATTTCTGAGGAAGGTAGTGGCACCGCCATGCCACTAGGTCTGTCCACTCTCAAAAACACTTATCCCCCAAACAGGCTCACCGAATTAGAGTCTGCCTCCACCATCGGCGGACCCAAGCCCAATCCAAAGGTAACCCCGAAAAAAAAGGCTCCACAGCCCCAAAGGTTCCATTGGTTACAGTAGTCGAGATTCCTGAAAGTTCCACCCTTCCCTACTAGGAAATGCTTCATCTATTGCATGAGCAAAATGTGAGAATGGTGAATCTGGAAAACGAGCTTAAAAGAAGAAAACACCATGATGAAAGATGTTAGAGAAATGACACAGTTGCTAAAGAGGTAGAGAGAAAGTCGAGGAGAATAGATGAGAAAATTTGCAAACTACAGGAAAGATTAAAAGCCGCCAAGGAAGCCTAAGCTTAGGAATCACGAAGAGAGGTCTGCTAAGGAGGATGAAGAGCGCCATAATCCCGAAGAAAATTCGTATCACCCAAAAGTTGGCAAGCCCCATACCACCAACTAGCTTAGCTCATCTTGACAACTGAACTCTCACCTAGCATCCTCCATAAGGCCTCGACTGAGGAATAACCCAATCGAGAACCCGAGACTCAGGCTTCACGGTCACAACACTAAACAATGACGAAGACATGGGACCCCATTTGATGAGATAATCATGAGGTACCTCGTTCCCAGCTGGCTTTAAGCCACCCATGGACATGAACTTCCGACCCTTAAGAGCACCTTGACATATTTCCAAACTTCGATGCTCTTTAAAGGAATGATAGACCTTTTCAAATGCAAGGCTTTTCCCCTTTACATAATAGAAATCAGCCTTAACTTAGTTTAACCAGCTCCCAACCAAGTCCATTTATCACTTTTCGGACCTCAACTCTTAGTTCCTGGCTCAGTTTACCATTAGTCGCGAAGATCAAGTCCATCACCGAACTTCTTAGTTTTCAAGAGTTCATGAATGAAATTTTCTTGGAGTACCTTGACAGGTTCAACTAGGAGGTGCTCCACATTAGAGATTTAATCCCCTAGATAGCCTTGATTACACTCATCGGAGGACTAAGGCAAGGAGATTTTCGAGGATTGCTGGCCCAAAAAGAACCCAAACACTTGAAGAGCTCCAAAGCAGAGCCGAGAAGTATATCAAGCTAGAAGTAGAGCCGAGAAGTATATCAAGCTGGAAAATGACTTATAGTTAATAGAGAAAAATAACCATAAAAGCCAAGCCCTAGAAGAGAAGACGTAGCAAGAAGAGACAATCGACCTTAGAAGGGGAGGCGCTATGCCAAGTACTTTCCATTTTGAGTATCCTTAGCATAGCTTTTTCAGGAGATCCACAACACGAAGATCCTACCCAAGTTTACACTAGTAAAAATCACTCCTTGCATTGACAAAATGCTATACTGTATGTATCACCAAAGTCATCGACATCAAACGAGGGATCGTTGAGACCTTTGAGATGTAGTAGAGGAATTGATCACGATAGGGAAACTGGCTAGATATGTGGCATCCTAATAAAGTCAGAGGAAGAAAAAGCCATCACCAAGCATTAGGGACATAGACAGAAGACAGATAGGTAGAGAAAAGATCGATAACCGCTAAAGGGAAGTTCAAGAAGAACATGTTGGGATGCTGTAGCGTGAACTATCAACACCATAGCTGAAGGATTTGTGGGGGAAGGCTTTATAAGTCTTCTCAGAACAGGGCTCTGAAACAAGGGATGAGGGTAGGGATGGGAGAAAAAAAGAAATGCAAAAGTCCCGTGATTATTCGGGTGATTGGGATGTGCGAAGGTTAGTTACTATAAATAGAGAGTGGGAAACTGCAAGTTGAAGACTTTGGTTTGTGAGAGAGGGAGAAGACTTTTCAAACTTTCACATTTTGTTATTATTTGGTAGCTTGAATATTTGTTAGATGGGCTAGGATATAGTACAGCTTAGCATGATGAGCTTGTGATGTCTTATTCTATTAAAAATTTCAGAATAATATTTTAATATTTAAAAGTGGGTATCTAACTTATTTCTATTGAATATAGAGAAATGATACTCATACACCACTATACTTACACCATCTACATCCACCTCGCTAAATGCCAAAATTAGCATATAAAGGTAGTATGGATACGGAGGGGCATTGTGGGAAAAAATGAGAAGGAAAAAAAAAAGAAAGGAACGTGCAACTCTTACCTACCCCATTTGAAAAGCTTCCATTCTTTATGCTTTTTTCGTTCATCTCTCTCACTCCCTCATAGCGTTATTCTTGGCATCGCATAGGGAGGAAGAAGAAGAGCATAAAACCTGCTGATATTTATAGTTATAGCTCATTTCATTCTCTCTTTTACCTATCAAAGCTTTCATTTTTTCTCTTTTTACCAAGTTCTTTCTCTCATTCTTCATCATTCACAGGAGGAGGAAGAAGAAGAAGTAACATTCTTTCTATCTTTCAGAAGTTGTTTACTCTTTTTTTTTTTCTTGTTTCTCTTTCTCACTCACCAAAACCTTCATTTTCTCTCTTTATTACGTTTCTCTCTCTCTCTCTCTCCCTCTCTCGTTCTTTATCGTTCACAAGAGGAAGAAAAAGAAGAAAAATTTTCAGCAATAAAATGAATTGAGAATGACTCTACTAGAAGCTGAGATTTATTGTTATTGTTGAAAACTGGAGCTGCAAAATCATAAATGCATGTTATGACCACTGCTAAAAACCTATCTGTTACTTTAAGATTTTGCTACAGATTCCTGTTAAAAATTCGCAAGTTAGTAGGTTTCATGCAAATTTTGTTGGAAAAAAAATCTGCAGGTAATATGGTCGTTGATAATTGGTTGCTACAGATTTTGAATTCTACAAGTAATTAGTTACGGATTATTTCACAAGAAATATGGAAAATCCGCAACTAATTTTCATGGCAAGGTATATGGGTGGAAGGAATTTTGCTGCGAATTTTGTTCGTAATAAATATTCACAGGAAAATTTGCACTTAGTTTGCACAAGAAAATCCTCAAATTAAATTGTCGCAGCAAAATTCATGAGTAATTTTCGCAACAAAAGTTGTAGGTAACTGAATCCATAGCAAAACTTGTAGGTAATCTCAATTCAATTTCACAAGTAATTGTGTAAGTAATATTCCTATCAAAATTCGCATCTAATTGGCTCAACAAAATCCACATATAATTTAATTTGCAACAAAATCCACAAGTTGTAATGGTCTTCTAAAATATGAATTTGTAGGTAATTACGTAGGTAATTTTCATGACGAAGTTGATTTTGCAAGTAATTTTGCATGTATATTTCACAGTAAATTTTGCAAGTAATGCACCTTTCAAAACTCGATTTTGCAAGTAATTTTACATGTAAGTTTCGCAGCAAAATTGGCAAATAATAAATTTTACAATAAATTTTGCAAGAAATATGAATCATAATTTAATTAAATTCACAGCAAATTTTGCAACTAAACATTTCTAATATAACTTTCATAGGAAATTAAATTTGCAACCAAATTGAATGAATTTAATAATTGTTCGTTAAATTTGTTTCTCACTCATACCTGTTCATATATATATATATATATATATATATATATATATATATAAAATCTATTTCTAATAACTCTTAAATAAACAAAATTTCTAATTCAACAATGAAACATAAATTTTCTCATAATATAATAACTTCAATATAATGCATTACTAAAATTAAATAAAAATTCATAAGTCATCTATCATTATATATGATTAAATACTAAGATCGCTAAATATAAAACAAAGTAATAGTTCTAATAAATGACAGCTAGGCATTAGAGTCTTCAAATGATGTACTATCCTCATTCTCTTCATCACTTGAATCCTCTTTATCACTTGAATTATTTTGATTATGGGATATAGACTTTGTATGAGAAGTACTTGCTTCATAGCCTAATTTCTTCATCATATATTCAATATATTTCTTATTTCATATAACTCTTTCTTCATGTCTTCTTTCTCCTGCCTCTCTTGTTCCAATTGAGCTTGTAAGGAAAAATTGAATTAATGAACTTCACTTCTTTTCTTTTCTTCAATATCTTCTGATATGGTCGTTGTTAGTGAAGTTCTTAGAGTAATAGTTTTCATTGACCTACTCAAAGAACCAAGGCCAGATACTCTCCATTTTTTCTTTCCTCCTATAGAGTCTACCCAAATTTGCAACTCAGATGGCACAGATTGTGACTGTGCAATAGCTTTTCCAGAATTAGTCTTAGTCTGTGATGATAATTTATTTTTTCCTTTTCAAAGTTCTCCTATTATAAACAAAAATCATTAAACTTAGGGTCAAATACAAACAATAAATAGTAGTAGCTTACTCTATTACAGCAAATGTATAAACTAAAAGAAAAAACCTATCATGTTGTTGATTTGAGAGCATAATACACTCACTTTTGAAGATATTAGTGTTTGGAAAATCAAGAATTCATACAAGTAAAACTATAAAAAAGGTAAAATATAAACAGAGCAATAGAGAACTTTTTCATAAGATATGAGAACTTTCTCTAATTTCGACTGTGAATGTGTAAAAATGCATGGCATCAGGTCACAAAGATAGCTAAATGACCAGCAAAGAACATATAATATCTCGACGTTTTGGAGACTACCAACTAACAATGTGCATCATGTAAAAATGTAACTATCAACTTAAGAATATTGGAAAACAGAACAACTCAAAATACAAAATAGATAAACATTCAAGCAGCAACCTGGAAATTTTGAACTAATAAGGAAACTAAATAATCTAGAAAACCTTTTACAAACTAGACTGATCCATTGAGACCTTTGTAGGGATCAATGGAAGGACCTTAATTCTAACATGCCACATACAGTAAGAAAAAACTACTATAGCATAGATACACCTTTACAGTCCTTCTCATCTCTAAATATATAAATAACAAAAACATAATCAACATTAACTCATATAAATATCTTGAGCTTTTGGGTGGACCCATTCTTCATTCTTCTTTGTCTTGTGCGTTTGGAAATAAAATTTAGAGAATAATGGGTTTTTTCCTCCATTTTCAGCTTTCTACAATTCAAAAAGAAAAAGTTTACATGTCGTTAATAATAAAACTGGAATAATAAAATTAAATCAAAGGAGAATTAAATAAACTCTATTAATACCATTCTCCTGTAAAGAACTCGATATTCGGTATGTAGTGATACACCCGCATTGGGGTTACGGTTCTTCTTATTTTGTTCGGAGGTAATACTAAAAATCAATAATAAAATCTGAAGTACATTAAACATATTAAAACTTTCATCCATACAGCATGTTGCATAAACTTTATAAATCATTTCAAGACTATAAGATTTTATTTTAATAATCAGATACTGTGGCCAAGATAGTGTACAACAAACCTCTAATGCATCTGCAAAGCTCCTCTCAACTTCAGAAACACGGTGTTGTGCCTCCAAATTTATTCTTTCAACTTCATCCTCAAAAGCTTTCTGCTGCCTTTCGTTTTCTGCAATAAGCTTGTCTAATTGTATCTCAAGCTTCCGCGACAAACTTTTATAATCAAACTCCTCCTTTATTTTAAGCATATTCTCAACCTTCATAGCCTGACACATAAATACACATCAATGCATCTTTTAGGCACAGCGAGCTATATCAATTGTCAAAAAAGCACTTCATTTGAATTAGTAATCATAATAATCTTAAGATATATAACAGGAAAAATAGCAGTAATAAGTCAATCAAAAACTCTAATGAATTATTTCAGGTACTACAAATTGTTAGAGGAAACTTCACTAGACAGAATGAAAATTAGATAGTAGCAAGAGTTGACGAATGCATGGCACAAGGAGGTGGGAAAATCGAATTCTGTCAATTAATGCATTTAATAATTAAATGACACGTGAGAATTGCAAAAAATGGGATGGGGGAAAAAAAGCAACAGAAAGATAAATAGATGACATTAGCAATTTCAAAGCAAACAAAGCACAGCCTTAAGGGCTATATAAGTGCACTATGACCCAAAAAAAGCATGAAAATAGAAACCAATGCATATGATGCAATTGCAGTAATATACTTAAAAGTATACACCTGTAGATATGAGACAGTGACAGAATCAGTTTCTGGAGATATGTCGACTAAAATATTGAGAGGAAGAGGAGGAGAAACCTAGAAAGTTGGGAAGGCTTCATAGATTATGAAAACGGGACAATGCATTGAGAGAAAGAGGAGGAGAAAGTTACAGGAAGAGTGGAGTCGATTGGAGAATGGGTGCGTCAAAATTAGAGATAGAGAGAGAGAAGGGCTGCAATCCTTCTTCGCGCCACTGCAAATCCTTCTTCGGTTTTAGGTGAGGGCGTGAAGGCATAGTGATGAGGCTCTGGTCGGTTTAGGTGAGAAGTGAGAACAGAGACTTTTGCCCTCTTCGTGCCATTGCAATCCTTATTCAAGATCTTTTTTTTATTATTTAAAAAAAAGGGTAAAAATAAAGAATTCTAATTTAAATTTAATTGTTATGCTAAAAATTAAAAAAGAAATCCAACTTGTCAACAAAAAACTACACTTTTTAAATGATAACTTTTGAGATTTTATAAATTTTTAAGTAATCAAATTAATGGATAGAAAAATTAATTAATTAATCATCTAAGTATTTTAGTAGTTTATTAAATATTAATAATTAATAGTATAAGTAGATTTATATTTTATATGTATGATGATTTAATTAATATTTTTAAATAGAGAAACATGACATTAACTGTTTTATTTATTTTAAACATAAAAGTGAAATTAGTTTAAAACACATTGATTATATTTCTCATAATATTATGTAGAGAACAAATTAAGAAAGGGGAAAGAGATATATCGTGGTATGAGCGAAAGGGATTGTTCATGGCTGGTCGTGACGTTGGGGAGAGGGATGTGGTGTCGTGGAGGTGTTTCACTATACGAATTCTTCTTCATCGATTAAAAAATGAAGAGTATGCAGCAAATGGGTAGGACACAAGGGTTTCACTCAAATTAGTTAAAGAATGTTTTTCTCATATTTAAAAAGGTGGTACAATTAAAAAATTATATATAATTTGAATTTAACTCCTATATGAAAAATAAAAATCCCAATTTGTTAATAAAACTATAGTAAGTTCCCTGTTACATATAGAATTAAGTTTCTTGTTAGGACATTGAAGACATACTTGACCGATTATATATTCTTTTTAATATAAATAAAAGTAATTATCTGAATAATATTTGTTGTTTGAAAAATGATATGTTAAAATTTTAACTCTCAATCGATTATTATTGGAAATAAATGGTTAAAATATTTTAAACAAGAAACCCTCTTGTTTCCTTTCTCATTTTCCAATGTCAAGGGATCAATTTTCCAAATATTATGTTTCATGGTTTGAATATTAAACAATGTAATATAGAAAAATTTTCACTATTTTCTTACAACAGAATGGGAAAGTGCAATAAGAACTTTAAATATTTGTGTGAGTTCATGTTGGTTACTTATTATCTTTATGTAAATTGAATTTGTCTCTGCTAAAGATCCAATTGAGGAAGTGGAGGACTCACTTGAGAGGGTTGAAGGCTCAATTGAGGTAGTGGAAGACTCATTATAGATGGTTGAAGGCTCAATCGAGGAAGTAGAATACTTTATAGAAATTGTTCAAAACTCCATACAAACTATTAAAGATTCAATGGAAAGTTGTTCAAGACTCAATGGAAGTTGTTGAAGACCTAAGGCTCAAAGTTGGTGCTTAAGCACAATAATCTCATTACTAAATTAATAAATATAATTATTTAGTTCTATTTTATATTCATACAATTATGAATTTTATTAATACAATATTATTGGTACAGTTTAAAATTTTTAGATTTCCTGTTTGATCTAATTTTAAAATCTTTAAACTTAGATTGTGTCTTTAAGAATAACGTTATATGTACGTGTGAATATATATAAATGATCTTGCTTTTTTTTTCCACAACAAATCAAATTAAGTACCAGATAAGACTAACAAATATATTGTTAATGACTAAAATCTAATTTTATTATTATATTTAGGTCTATTGTATATTTATAAAATTACGAAAACATAGAGTCCTCAATTGGTTTACAATATTTTATTACTGGTTTATAACATTTTGTGCAATGGTTTATAACTTTTTGCATACTGGTTTACAATATTTCGTAATAGGTATTTACAATTTTGCAACTCTAGTTTTCAGCAAACTGTTTACTATGTGTCCTCAATTGGTTTACAACATTTTGCTACTGGTTTACAACTTTTTGCATACTGATTGATAACATTTCGCAGCAGGCATTTACAATTTTTCAACTCCAATTTTCATCAACCTGTTTAGTATTTGTCCTCAATTGGTTTATAACATTTTGTTACTGGTTTACAATATTTTGTGCAATGGCTTATAACTTTTTGCTACTGATTTATAACTTTTCATAACACGCATTTATAATTTTTCAACTCCAGTTTTCAACAACAGTAAATCTCAGCTTCTAGCAGAGCCATTCTCAATTCATTTTGTTGCTAAAAATTCTTCTTCTTCTTCCTTCTCCTGTGAATGATGAAGAATGAGAGAGAGAGAGAGAGAGAGAGAGAGAGAGAGAGAGATAAGAGAAACGTAATAGAGAAAGAGGGAATGAAGGCTTTGGTGAGTGTAAGAGAGAGAAACAAGAAAAAAAGAGTAAACAAATTCTGAAAGAAAGAAAGAATGTTAATTCTTCTTCTTCTTCCTCCTCCTCCTCCTGTGAATGATGAAGAATGAGAGAGTGAACTTGATAAAAAGAGAAAAAATGAAATCTTTGAAAAGTGAGAGAGAGAATGAAATGATCCATGAGCCACTGCAAACGTCAACTGATTTTATGCCGCCCTTCTTCCTCCCTGCACAATGCCAAGAATGAGAGGTATGAGGAGGTAGGAGAGATGAACGAGAAAAACACAAAGAATGGAAGCTTTTCAAATAGGGTAGGTGAGAGTTGCATGTTCCTTTCTTTTTTTCCCTTTACATTTTTTTCCCACAATGCCCCTCCGTATCCATGCTACCTTTATATGCTAATTTTGGCATTTAGTAAGGTGGATGTAGATGGTGTAAGTATAGTAGTGAATGAGTATCATTTCTGTTGAATATAAGGGTACTTTCCACTCATTTCATTAATCCATCATATTTAGTATATGTTTGGTTGAAGGGGAAAATTTGGGAAATTTTTTTTATGAATGAGTTTCATATATAATTTTACACATAATACTTATTCGTGAAAATTTACAGATGTTACTATATTGTACCCGGACATCAAAACTTGGTCGTAGACCAGGTCAATCGATAAAGAAATAAGCTTTGGCATCTTCATGGATGAACAATGATCGGTTCCTAGGCCCTATCCGAGCTCACCCCGACAGCAACATGGAGCTCTAAGATACGATTATACCAGAGGCGAGGTCCTTGAAGGGCAATACCCTGGTGTTATCTTGGGGTGTACGAATGGACTACCAAAACCCTAAGTCCAGGACGGTGCGAAGTGAGCAAATGTTGAGTGTGGACCTTGACACATCGTCTGGAAGGATCCCTTAATGGTATTTTGTACCATTGTACAATACACTTCAGCCATAAATCACCTATTTTGGACGTATTCAAATGGTATAAATATAAAAAAGAAAGTCTATCGTGGGTAAGTATTTCATCCTAATTATCTGTTTCCCTTTTCTATAACCCTTATTGACTTTGGCGTTGGAGTCCCTTTGTAGGTACCTATTCCAATGCTCAGTTCACCATGAAGAAGGAGGAAACAACCAACATTACTACTGCTCTTACAACTAGAAAGAAGACGCAACACAACAGTACGTTACATCAGCATCATTGTCGGAGAACTGCTTCGCTAGCGATGCATCCTATCACCACCATACTCTTTAAACATCACCCTAGCCACCACCAGCTAGACCCTAGATGGCTAGAATTAAGACCACCGGTAGACCAATTTTCGAGGGAGGTAGTAGCACTGCCATGCCACTAGGTCTGTTCGCCCCCTAGAACATTTATCCCCTAAACAGGCTCACCACATTAGAGCCCGCTTCCACCATCAGCAGACCAAGGCCCAATCCAAAGGTAACCCCAAAAAGATAGGCTCCATAGCCTAGAACGTGCTACTGGTTTCAGTAGTAGAGATTCCTAAAAATTCCACCCTTCCCTAATAGGAAATTCTCCATCTAATGTGTGAGCAAAATACGAGAATTGTTAAACTGAAAAATGAGCTTGAAAGAAGAAAATGCCATGAGGAAAGACGTCAAAGAAATGACACAATTGCTGAAGAGGCAAAAAGAAAGCTAAGGAGAAGAGATGAGAGAATCCACAAAGTGCCCGAGGAAGTCCAAGCTTGGGAATCATAGAGAGAGGTCTACTAGGAGGATGAAGAGGGCCATAACCCTGAAGAAAACTCATATCGTCTAAGATGTTGGCAAGCCTTAACCACCCACTAGCCTAGCTCATTCTAACGACCAAACTCCCAACTAGCATCTTGTGTAAGGCTCCGAGTTGAGATACAACCCAAGTGAGAACTCGAGACCTTAGGTTTCACGGCCACAACACTAGGCAACAATGAAGACATGGAGACCCCATTTGTTGAAACAATCATGAGGTACCTGGTACTAGCAGGCTTTAAGCCATCCACAGATATGAAGCAGTACGACGGAACCTCCGACCCTTAGGAGCACCTCGACATCTTTCAGAACTTGGATGCTCCTTGAAGGAATGACAGACCCCTCAGATGCAAGGCTTTCCCCCTCACATTATAGAAATTAGCCCTAACTTGGTTCAACCACTTCCCAACCAAGTCTATTCACTACTTTTCAGACCTCAGCTCAGGTTCCTAGCTCAGTTCACCACTAGCTGAACGAAAGTCAAGTCTGTCACCAAAATTCTTGGTTCTCATAGATCGTGAATGAAACTTTCCAGGAGTACCTCGATAAGTTCAACCAGGAGGCATTCCATATCAGATATCTAACTATAGGTAGGAAAGCACATGAGAAGGGGGTTGAATCATGCTTTGCTTTTTCTTTCCTGTTTTAGCTTTTGAAAACTTAAGCAAAATACTATCAAGTTATGAGCTTAAAGTGCAGCGGAAACAACGTTAATTATATTAGAAAGCTACTTTCTGAACAATAACTAATAAGATAAAATGTATAAAAAAATGATTGTTTAGAGAACACACTTTAATATGTTCAAATACAAGAAATATAAAGGAGTTAAAAGAGAGAGAGATACTGCACAAAGGTTTTTATACTAGATCGGCCAACCTTCCTATATCCAGTTCTCAATAATAGTTGAGTTCCACTAAACCCTTTCTCAAACCGAGAAAGTTACAACATAATCTTTGCAGTAGCCTTCCCAAGCTTTTACCTGTGACTAGTGGTAACCTTTACTGTTACAAACAAAGTAGTTATTCACCAACCTCTTCAGGCTGAACCTGAGTAGTCTTATACTAGTCTCTCCAAGATAATCCGAGAAGAATTGTACTAGCATTTCCAAGCTAACCCAAGTAATCTTGTACTAGTCTTTCCAAGCTAAACCGTGATCAATAGCTTACTCTACTGTCGCATTGCAAGTAGTTTTACTTAGCCTTTTCAAGTTATCTAACACCGATCACTATTGGAATGAGGTTACAAGAGGTTTGTGTTTGGGTTGCTATTCACACTAACCTACAATCAAGTTTTTCTCAAGATTTACAATAACAGACTGCAAAAACTTGAAAGTCTTCTTTCTATGATTCTTCTTTAGAAGAACGTATGATCAACTAAGAATGTAGAAAGATGATTTTTACAAGCAACGAACTGATTACAAGTTGTAATGAACTATACAAGGGATGAGGAGAAATTTTTGCAGCGTTTTAGCTCTTGTGTAGCATTAGTCTCTTTACATTGAAGCCTACAACATCTCTATTTATAGACAGTCTTTGTTTATGGCCGTTGCCCTTGATCAGTTGTCCAAGTAACACATGTTAATCATCTATTTGTGTCTTGGAAAAGCAATCTAGAGGAGTAGCTCATTGTCCGTCAGAGCTGTTGTAGAAGCCAATATGAAATAGAGATTTTTTATGTTACCTTCGGGAACTACTTTTACTTTCTAGATGAGGTTTTCTAAACTTTTCTTTCTAGAAGATGGAGTGGTTGACCAAGTTAGTAGAAAAGATGGCATGCCAGTCAGTGACTAGGATTGACTTTAAATTTGAATTTTAAATTTCCCTCATTTTCCTATAAAGTGCATTGTTTCACTGTGAAGTGAACTTTTTGAAGTGCGATATCGGTTTCATGATATATATTTGATCTTCTAGTCTTTAACCAAAGCTTGTAGATGATGAGATAATAGTGATCATGATGATTGAAGGTTGTAGAACACATATGCTTTAGAGCTAGATAGATATTTTCACTTTAAGCATACTTTCTGTAGTCATATCCTACCTTTTGAAGATTCGTTGCTTGGTTTCTTGTACATAGTAACTTTCTTTAGTCCATTAAGCATGTATACATTCAATTCACGATATAAATTTCACTTTTATCGAATTCCTATCTCTTTAAACGAGATAAATCATGTTTGCACATATAGGGTGAAATTATTTATGTTTCAAGAAATGTGTTACACAAATAGGAAAGCCTGTTTGCTATTTCAAGAAACTTCAAGGAAATTATTAGTCATTCTTCAAAATATTTTCTTTAAATTGATTGTGTTATCACTCAAAACTTTTTACAATAAAGCTTTCTAAAGGGTTTTGGAGCTAACACTAACACCCAGACCCTTGATTACACTTATCGGAGGACTCAGGTAAATAGATTTCCAAAGATTGCTAACCCAAAAATAACCCAAAACACTTGAAGAGCTCCAAATCAAAGCTGAGAAGCATATCAACTTGGAAGAGGCCTTATAACTAACAGAGAAAAATAACCATAGAAGACCAAGCCCCAAAAGAGAAGATAGAGCAAGATGCGATGATTGGCCTTAGAAAGGAGGGTGCTTTGCCAAGTACACTTTAGTTTAAGTATCCTTAGCCTAGCTCTTTTGAGAGATCCATAATACAGAGCGCTTACCCAAGCCCACACCAGTAAAAATCACTCCTTACATAGACAAAACACTAGGCCGTGAGTATCACCAAAGTCATGGCCATCAAACGGGGGATTGTTGAGACCTTCGAGATGTAGTAGAGGAAATGATCAGGATAGGGAAGCTGGCCATATATGTGGCATCACAACAAAGTTAGAGGAAGAGAAAGCCATCACCAAATATTAGGGACATAGCAAAAAGCAGATGGGCAGAGCAAAGATCAAGAGCTGCCAAAGGGAAGTCCGAGAAGAACCATGTCGAGACCCCTTAGCGCAAACTATCAACACCATAGTCGGAGGATTTATCGGGGGAGGGTTCTCTAAGTCTTCTCAAAATAGGGCTCTGAAACAAGTGATGAGGGTAGGGATCGAAAAAAGAAGCAACACAAAAGTCTCATGATTGTTGCCAATAGCTTTTTCGAAATATGACAACCTAAACATTGTTCTAGGACACCATGATCCTGTGGTGATATTAGTTCTCATCATGAACATGGAAATCAAAAGAGTACATGTCGACCAACCAAAGTTCTTCTGACATCCTCTTCTAGATGCCTTTGACAAACAAGGACTAAATGATAATGATCTGAAAGCACACATAAAAGACCTCATCAGATTTGGAGGAGAAACGGCAAGGCCTGAAGGACGCATCACTCTGCACACCAAGACTATCTTGAAGACTATTCGTCTACAACATCATCATGGAAAAACTGATGATCAATACTCTTGGAGCAATTAAGTCAACTGTTCACCTTGTTATGAAGTTCCACATGAATGAGGGTAGAATAGTTACTATCAAAAGAAGTTAGGAGACAGCGAGATGCTATTGCAATGCTAGACTTGAAGTTGGGAGAGAAAGTAAACAAGACAAGCAGGAAGTAGCCGTGGTAAACCTTAAAGTTTGAAGTTGAAGCATAATGACTGGCCCTAGCCCAATAGAGAATTAGAAGAAGTCTAAATTAGGAAAGAAGAAGACCATACAACTAAGATAAGAAAAAAGCCATCCATAGAAACAAAGGAGCTACTACTCAAATTCTTGAGGGAAAATACCGATGTGTTCACTTGGATAGCAGCAAATGTGCTTGGAGTTGGTCCACAGACAATGTCCCACTAACTTTCCATCTACCTGACAACCAAACCAATTACCAAGCAAAAAAAAAACAAAAAGGTGGTGCCTAAGAAAGAAAAGGAGGTGATAAGGCAGATCAAAGAGCAATTGAAGGTCAGTTCATCAGAAAAGTCCAATACACGACTTGGTTATCCAACTTTGTCCTAGTTTGAAAGATGAATAGAAAAATGAGGTTATGTGTAAACTACACCAACCTCAACAAAAGCATCCCAAAAGATCTGTGCCCTCTTCCTAGTATAAAGGGATTGGTAGATGTAGCTTCCAGCTTTTCGCTCCTATCTTTCATAGATGCTTATTCAATATATAATTAGATCCCTATGGACCCCAAAGATGAGGAGTAGACGACATTCATTACCCCTTGAGCCAACTACTATTACAAAGAGATGTCCTTCAGGTTCTCCATCTAATCTAACAAATAGACAAGCTACTCTTCTAGACTATTTTTTCTAAGACACAAATGGATGATCAACATGTCACTTGGAGATCTGATCAAAGGCAACGTATGTCACTCAATCTGTAATGCACATTACATCTTGCAATCATTTCCTTTGTTTGTAAAAATCTTCTTTCTATGTTCCTTCATTATTTATATGTTCTTCCAAGGAAGAATAGGTGGAAAGAAGTCATTCAAGTTATGCTAGATCTTCCACTGTAAATCTTATGGAAACTTGAGTGTAGGTTAGTTTGAGTTGCAAACCCAAACACAAACCTTTGCAACCTCGATCTAGTAGTGATCGATGTAAGTTAGCTTGCAAAGACTAGTCAACAACTACTTGCAACGCTACAATAAAGGTGTTTTACTAGTCACGGTTTAACTTGAAAAGACTGGTTAAAGACTACTCGATTTAGCGTAGAGAGGCTAGTCAAACACTACTCAGTTTAGGTTGAAGATGCTGGTAAATATCTACTTGGTTGGTGATAGTAGGGGTTGCCTATTGGTCACTAGTTAGAGCTTAGGAAGGGTATTGTAAAGATTATCTTTGTTCTTTCTCTAGAAAGAGAAAGGTTTAGTGGAACTCAATAGTTGTTGAGAACTGGATGTAGGCAGGTTATCTTATTTTTGTATTTGGTTTATTTATTGTGTCATTTCTGGAAAGCTTCATTTCATGTGTTTATCTCATATCTAGTTAGAGAGTACACTTTCTGAAGTCACTAATGTTGTTTTTACTATACTTCAAGCTCATAGCTTAATAGTATATTGATTGAGTTTTTTAGAAGTAAAGTAAGGAAAGAAAAGGCAAAGCACGATTCAACTCCCCCTTCTCATGTGCTTTCTTACTTACAAGTGGCATCAGAGCTTGACCTCTATGAGATTGAGCTCTCTAATGATTGCAGAAGACAAAGATCCTAGGGACAAATGGCACAGAATATGTACATAGCTGAATGATACTCCATCAATATACCGCTATTCTTTGATAGTAGAGATTATACTTATTAGAGAGATAAAATAGTGTTGTTCATTAAATACACAAATCTTGATTTGTGGAAGATCATACAAGAAGGAGACTATGCTCCAATGGAGGAAGTTCCGGGAACAAATAATATACCCTCAACATCAAGTGAAGTGCCTTAGAGTAGGTGGACAGAGCAACACAAGGCTAGAGTTTAACTGAACTCAAAAGCTAAGTACCAACTCACATGTGCACTAAGCAAAGTTGAATATGACAAAATTATTGCTTATGACATGGCAAAGGAAATATGAGACAGGTTGCAAATGCTGCACGAAGGCACTAATCAAGTGAAAGAAATTAAGATCAGTATGCTGGTTCATTAATACAAAATGGTCAAAATGACAAATTAAGAGAGTATTGATGAAATAACTACAAGGTTTATGCATATCATAAACCAACTAAAGGGATTAGGCAAGAGATACTCTAACTCTGAAATGGTTAGAAAAATCTTAAGAAGTCTCCCTATCAAATGGCTGCCTAAGGTCACAGCCATTACTAAGGCAAAAGACCTTTAAATTCTTGGCCTGGATGCACTCATTGGGTCATTTAAAACCCATGAGGTAGTGCTCTCCAAAATGCATGGTGAATCCAATAGAAAGAACAAGTCCATGGCCTTAAAGTCATCTCATCAAAAGGAAAACAAAGCTAAGACAATGAAAGTTGTTGAAATTTCTGATAAAGAGGAAGAAACTGATGATGAGACAAAAGAAGAAGATGGAAATGAGCTTTCCATGCCGATGAGGAAGATGTCCAAGGTCTAGAGAGGCAAGATAAAGAGAAGAAGTGACATTAACCTCAAAAAGGACAGAAAAGGAAAGGTGAAGCCTGAAAGTATTACCTATTATAACTGTGGGGAGAAAGGACACTTCAAACCAGAACGTCCTAAACTCAAAGGCTTACAAAAAAAAGTTCGTACCCAATAAGAAAGGCATGCTGGCCACCTAGAGTGAATCTGAGAAAGAAAAAAGAAGGATTGGAAGATTAGGAAAAGATGGCAGGATATTCATCAGAAAGTGAACCTGAGGCAAACAATACTAACTCTGATCTTTCCTACAATGAACTCTTATCCTTTTATGAGAAACTACTTGAAAACTCTCAAACTCTTTCTTCACACTATCTCAACCTGAAAAAGGAATATAAAAGAACTGTTTTAGAACTTAAAATGGCCAAGCAAGAAGCTGAGAATCTAAGGCTTGAAAAAGAAGAACTAAAAGGAGAAAATAGAGTTTTAATTGTAAAATTCAATGCCTTAAAATTTGAAGTTGCCAGTAAAAATGAAAACACTCAGAAGGTTATCTTTGACCTTGAAAGAACTTCAAAGCTTCTTAAATCTGACCTAGAAAAAAATTGTGAATGGATCAAGGAATCTTGATCTAATGCTTGGAGTTCAGCGGTCAAATTTTCAAAAGACTGGGTTGGGATATGAAGAGGAGTTTGATGAGAAAGGAAAACCAACTCTCCTCAAGAAAGTAAAGGAGTTTCTTATACTTTCTGTTTTAAGAAAGGATATCTATCTGACAAATGCTTCACAAAAAAGAAGTATGTCAAAAAGGTTAGAAAACCTCCATCTCAGACTAACTCAAAAGAACCCAAGAAAATACAGGTACTTAAAATAAAAACTATTTGCTACAGGTCTGTCTGAGAATACAAGTGAAACCTAACAACAAGTGGTACATGGACAGTGGCTACTCCAGGCACATATTCGGATCCAGAAGGTAGTTCAGAAACCTACAATCCAAAGATTTTTGATAAGTAAAATTTGCTGATGGAGTAAGGCTAAGGTCACAAGTATAGGAAATGTTAGTAAGGATGATTCCTACCAAATTTCTGATGTGCTGCCTGTTAACGGTCTTGCTCACAACTTATCAAGTATCAGCCAATTTTGTAACCAAGGCTTTAATGTTATTTTTAATGCTCATGCATGCAAAATAGTTAGTCCCACTTCCAGACAAGTTATTCTATCTGGTAAGAGGCATGATAACACGTATGTGTTATTCTTGGATGATCTAAGAGATCAAAATATAAAATATCTTACATCTTTCATGGATGATAAGTGATTATAGCATAAGAAGCTTGGGCATACTCATATGAAGTTTATTTCTGAGCTCTCTCATAAAGAGCTTGTTAAAGACTTTCCAAAGATCATATTTGATAAGGACACTAGACCACTTGAGCTTTTATATTATGGATCTCTTTGGACCAACCAAGACTACAAGTCTTGCTAGAAAGAGATATTATTTTGTCATAGTGGATTACTACACTAGATTTACATAGGTTATCTTTCTAGCTTCTAAGGATGAGATAGTTGAAATATTCAAAGTTTTGCAAAATGTATTGGCGCAGAAAAAGATTCCCAAATCAGCTCCATCAGATCTGATCATGGAGAAAAATTTGAGAATCATATTTTTGAAGAGTTTTGTAAAAATCATGGTATTCTTCATGAGTTTTCTGCACCTAGAACTCCCTAATAAAATAGGATTGCTAAAAGGAAAAATAAAAGCTTATAGGAAATAGCTAGAACAATGCTGTTAGAAAGTGACTTATCACAAGGTTTTTGGATAGAGGCCGTAAACACCTCATGCTATTTACAAAACAGAATCTTTCTAAGGCCAATTCTTAAGAAAACTTCCTATGAGCTATAGAAGGGTAGGAAACCCAACATTTCATGTTTTCACATTTTTAGCTCATCATGTTTTATCCTTAACACTAGGGACAAACTTGCAAATTTTAATCCTAAATCTGATAATGGTATTTTCCTAAGATACTCTTCTATCTCTAGAGCTGATAGAGTGTACAATAAGATAATGCTATGCGTTGAAGAGGCTATTCACATCAAGTTCAAGTAGCTCAAGAAGGACAATGCTGATGATCTCGAAGAACTGGAAGAGAATCTTGAAAGAATAAGTCTAAAGAAAACTTCTAATAGCAGTAAGATGAAAGACAAACTCTCAGGAAGTGAGCTCCAGAACATAGGCACTTTAGAAAGCTGGCTCAAAACTCCAAAGCAATCAGAAAGTAGCATTTCTGAACATGAAGAAGAGCATTCTGAAAATGAAGGAGAAACTGAAGAACCTCAAAGCATAGAAACTACAAGGGAGTTTCTGATTTAAAGGCAGTTTCTCAAAATAAAGTTCTTAGAGACATTTCCAAGGGTGTGAGAACTAGATCATCCCTTAGAAATATGTCAAATTATGCTTTCATCTCCACCATTGAATCTGTATGCATTGAATATGCTTTAAGTGATCAAAGTTGAGTGGATGCTATGCAAGAAAAACTAGACTAATTCGAGAGAAGAAAGTCTAGACGATCGTTGAAAGACCAAAAGGAAAGACTATCATTGGCACAAAGTGGGCGTTTAGGAATACGCTTGATGAAGCCGGAAAAGTCATCAGGAACAAAGCAAGATTGGTTGCAGGTTATAACCAATAACAGTGAATTGACTATGATGAAACTTTTGTACTAGTAGCTAGGCCTGAAGTCATCAGAATGCTGCTTTCTTTTGCTGCCTTAAAGGGATTCACTATCTACCAAATGGATGTTAAATATGCATTTCTAAATGGATTCCTCTATGAGGAAGTTTATGTAAAGTAGCCTCCTAGTTTTGAGAGTGAAGATCTTTCCAACCATGTCTTCAATGTAACGCCCCGATTTTCTGTCTGAGTGGAAAATGACCAAAATGCCCCTGAGGTCATTTTCGGCCTGGAATTCGAGGATGGCCGGCCCGGCAGTCCTCGGAGGGCCAACTCAATGTTTGAAGGGGATTGAATGACCCTTGAGTGGTTTCGGAGGCGAAAGTCTCATTTTCTACAGTTTCGGGTCAAAATGACCGAAATACCCCTATAGCGTTTTACGCGAGTAAAGGTGCCGTTTGAGCCTGAAACTTTCCCCCAAAGGTTTAAAACCATGTTTTTACATGTTTCAAAACATATGTTTGAGTCCCGGTGGTCCCGGGCAGTTTTAGTGCAAAATTATGATTTTACCCCTAGAATAGTGTTTTTGAGCTTAATGATGTAATTAAGCAAACCTAAGCAATATTAGGCTCTAATCGAAGATTAATTAATTTCCATAATTAATCTAGAGTCAAAATAAATTATTAAAATTAATTAGAACCTAAGATTGCTTAGATTAGATTTAAATCTCCTTTCTAAAACTCAAGATTTCACTCTTGGAATCTTGAATAGTGTTTTCTCTCTCCAATTCCTTAAATCAAGGAATTGTGTCTAGAATTGTTTATACACTAAAATGAGTTTATAACTCAGTAATGATGCAAGAACACTCTTTGATTATGTCTTGACAACCTTAATTACCCATTTTCTCACCTGAACACTTTCTTACAAATCTCTAATCTTAATCCTAATCAAAGATACACCTAAACACAACTCTAAACTACAATTAAAATGCAAGAAAACCCTCCCCATGGCTGAAGCAATTTCGGCCCCCTCTCTCTCATTTACAACACATGTTAAATTGTTTCTCACTTAAAGAACCATGCTTGAAGCCATGCCTTGAACCATACCTCACCATACTTTGAACCATACCACACCATGCCTCAAGACCACATTATCTCACCTCATGAAACTCATGGGCTACCCATGAGGCTGATGGCCGAAATTTCCTTCTTCATTTGCACCTTGCATTTGTTTCATTTCTCTATAAATAGCTTGCTTGGGTGAACTTGCATCATTTTGGGTTCATTTTCTAAGTGTAAGTTTTCAAAGAGCACTTCAAAGTTTCTTTTTTCTCTCAAGTTCAAGTCTTCAAGTTCTTCATCCTCTTCTCTCATCCTAATCCTCAAATCACTTGGTAGGGATTTTCTTTCAAGAGTTCTTTCATTTAAAGTTCTTACTTTCTTGTGTGTTCTTAGTTTCTCTTGAATCCTTTCTAGAACTTCTTTTCTTTTCTTCTTGAATCCTTGAAAACCTTTCACTTTGTTAATGTCTTAAAATGGTTAACATGAACTCAAGGATGAGAGCTCATGATGTTGGTGTTAATGCATCACCAAGATCATGGTCTCTAGAGTTCCAAATGTTTCTTTTCTTCTCCAACAATTTCGGTTCTTCTTCCTATTCTTTCTTTTTGATTTTCGGCCATGTTAGCCAAGGGAACTCACAATGGCTTGATGATGAGAGCTTCTAGATAATGACTATGTGTTCATCACAATGAGGCCTCTAGAGCTTGAGCTTTAATAAAAATGTTATTCATGTTTACGTTCTAAGAAAAGAAACTTTGTGTTTAAAGAACCCATGAGGTTCACTCTTGTTTTTCTTTATCTTGTCATGATGAGTTTGGGTTGAGGTTTAAGTTCCTTTAAAGTCTTGTATGAGCTCTAACAAGAAATAAAATGAACTAGCATTCATATTTAAATTTAAGCTTATGCATTACATATTTATTTTGAGCTTTGCATTCATATTTAATTTTCAAGCCATCACCTAAAGTTAAAGGCTAAAGAATGGAGTGCATTTCATATTTATATTTTTGTCTAGCATATCTACCTTTCCTCACTAATGAACGTAAAGATTTAAAATGAGGTTTGCACTATCACCTAACTAAATCTCAAAGCCTTTCTATTTCGGCCTTAAAGTCGATTGTTGCTGGGCCTAGAACACTAAAATAAAGAAATGAACTTGCATATTTATATTTCAAGCCCTGCATATTTATATTCCAAGTCTTGCATATTTATTTTAAGCCTTAAATTTTTATATACAAGTCTAGCATGTTTACTTTAAGCTCTCACTTTAATTTGTAATGAAGAATAAAAATGAAGTACATAGCATGTTTAAATTATGTCATCACTTAAAAGATCTTAGAGCTCAAAGACTTGCCCATTTTATCTCAAGTTAAAGTTTAATGAGGGAGCATTCTTTGAATGCATGATTTCGGCCATGAAGTGATAATGGACTTGGAATGAGTTTCATCTAGCTTCAAGGACCAATAAGTCAAGTTTTAAGAATCCTTTTAAATCTCATGATTTTGTTTGAGTTAAGACCAACAAGGTTTTATGAATTTAACACTCTTTTAAGGAGGGATTAAGTGGTCACTAACCTAAGGATGTGTTTAGTCTCTTTGACATGATAAAATGGTTTGCAAAAGAGTTTTAGAAGTCTTGAAAATGATTCCAAGAGAAACTAGCAACTTATGTGTTTTAAAAATGTCAAGTTATGTATCTTTTGGAAACTTAATGTTTCGGTTCTTCCATGATGTGTTTGCTGCCATGTGATGATGTTTGATGTGTTTGAATGAGTAAAAAAAAGTATGTATGATGAAGTAGGAACAATTCTATGCAAGTGAAGGAAGAAACTAGCTTTCTAGGAAAACCATAAAGTCAAGATTTAGCATAGTTTTATCCCATTTAGTTATGGACACTGCCCAAACTGTTTTAATGGGAATATAATCAGATTAGGATTGATTAATCATGAAAAACTTGGCTTCATTTGAAGTAAGAATGAATTTTAGCACCTATAGAGAAACTAGTAACTAAAAAATCGTAAAACCGTAATTCTAGAACTCTTAGAACATTTAGTTTTCTGATTCTATCCAGCACCCTTACAATGTAGTAAACATGGTTTATAATTAGTTCAAAGGCTTAGGAATACTTCATAATTGGTTTAGATTTAATTTATAGCACTTTAGGCGAAAACGGAATCGGGAAAGGGTCTAAGACGTAGTTTCTAGAACCCTCATAATCACAAGATGTAATTTCTGCCCTTAAAGTGTAAGGCGGTCCAGATTTGTTAACGGGCATAAATATTAGTAAGAATTATTAGTTGTGAGCCTATAGGTGCATAAAAGGATAAAAACGGATGATAGCGTAATTAGTTTTCAAGATTTAGACCCGTAAAGGTCAAAGCATAAGACACCATAGGCTTAAGAGCATAATGAGCTTTAATGTTTCATGCAAGTGTATGTTTTATTATGAGAACAACTTGAGCATGTGATCTCTTATGAGAGTATATAGTGTTGATGTGTTGATGCTCACGCCATGATGCGTTATGCAAAGTTATGATATTATGATGCTTATGATGCACACGATGATTATGATGCCTTATGTTGGTATTGAATGGTTATGCATGCTCTATATGTTTGGTGGCATAAAGCAAGTTTGATGGAAATCCGGTGTATGCCGTTACGCTGCCGAATTTCCCATCAAACTTAAGTACTTGAGAAAAAGCTTGCGAAAACTCCTGGGTGACACCGGTTCGGCCGAGCACCCCCAAGATAGGTTCTGGGTGACACCGGTTCGACCGAGCACCCCCAGAACAGATGTGACATAGTACTGAGACGCATTTCTCCCGCTACGGTGGGGAGGAAAAAAATCCGTGAGGGTATTGACATTGAGCTTGCCAAAGCCGACAATTCACTGTGTACTAGATACCAGTAGAGCGTTTCAAAGAAGGAAATGATCCTAAGATAGGTGATCCAAGAAAGTTATGTATACCCCCTCTATTAGCCCATATTAAATCTAGTGACGACTAGTTAGGATTGAGCTCATTCCTAGGCGATAGATGAGATGTAGTTTGGTGACCAGATTATCGCCGGGCCGGTGAATCGGTTGGACTTTTGGTGGATATGTTAAGAGGGTGGTCTTTAAGAAAAAGAACTTAAGAGTTTTACTTATGAGAAAGGTGTCACATGAAAAGTACTATGCCTTTTTATGCCACATATATGTTTCTTGTTTCCTTATGATGTGCCCAAGTATTACAACTTTTGTGTTAATGTGCATATGGTATTGTCATGCATTCATCAAATATCTGTTGCATTCATGTCATTAAGACATATACTAAAAGACACCCACTTCGGATAAGTAGATTTGAAAAGCCTAAAACCAATCCTTATGCATGTACACCTTTTTCATAATTAAAACCGAGGTGGCTGGGGACGACGACGATGACACTTGTGTTAGAGTTGGGAATTCCTACTGAGAATCTTGAATAAGTTTCTCATCCCTTTCTCTTCTTCCGTGTCATCTCTAGACGAGGATTAGAACGAGGTTCGTGACTTCTGCTAAGGCTCGTGCTTAAGGATCACACTAGAAGACGGGGTGGAGGGTCGCTGCGGGAGCATAGATAGCTTAGCTTTTTGGGTTGACACTTATCCAACCTCATAGGTAGATAAGGATGACTTCACATATATGGGCGTGTTTTGATGTAAATGATTGTACAATGATATTAGTAGTCCATGTATCTATGAAGATGTGATGATATTATGATTGTTATGTATAATACTATGTTTCATGATTATCAATGGTGTGGTTACTTTTTCTTGCACGTTATGGTTATGACGAACGTTAGGTTAGTGCGCGGCTCGCGTTTTGCTTTGAAGTTTCAAAAAGAAAAATTTATTCGTATTTTTCGCTAAGTATTTTAATGAAAGGTTGTAAGGAATGAGACTAAAAGAGTAATAGACTAATGATTAACCTAAATATGTTCTAGAGTATTGGGTTAAAAATTAGGATGTTACATTCAAGCTAACAAAGGCTTTCTAAGGTCTAAAACAAGCTCCTTGAGCTTGATATGATAGATTGAGCACCTTCTTACTGAAGAATGGGTTCAAGAGAGGTAATGTTAATATTACTCTGTTTACTCTTGAATAAGATAATAACTTTCTAATAGTTCAAACATATGTTGATGACATCATATATCGTGCTACTGATCATTCTCTTTGTGAGAAGTTTTCAAAATTAATGCAGAATGAATTTGAGATGAGCATGATAGGTGAACTCAAATTCTTCCTCGGTTTGCAAATAAAACCCCAAATAAAAGGAAACTTGATTCATCAAGAAAAATATACAAAGAAGCTTTTAAAGAAATTTAATATGGATCAAGCTAAACCAATGAGCACCTCCATGCATCCATATCAAATCATTGATTCCGATGAGAATGGTGGAAAGGTTTCAGAAAGTGTTTATCATGGAATGATTGGTTCACTACTGTGCCTTACAACTAGTAGACTAGACATTCAATTAAGTATAGGAATTTGTGCTAGATTTTAATCTAACCCAAAGCATTCACACTTAAATACTATTAAAAGAATCCTTTAATATTTATCAAGTACTACTAATCTTGGCTTATGGTATGAGAAAGGTACTTCTTGTGATATTGTAGGTTATTATGATGCTGACTTTACTAGAGATAAAGTTAAAAGAAAAAGCACCAGTGATTGCTGCTGTTTCTTTGGAAAAATCCTGATCACATGGTCATGCAAAAAGCAGAATATAATTGCTCTTTCTACTGATTAAGCTAAATATGTAGCTACAACAAATTGTTGCACCTAGATGCTATAAATAAGGATCTTGCTGGAAGATTATCACTTAAGGTATTCTAAAATCCCTATCTTCTGTGATAATACTAGTGCTATTAATCTTGCTAAGAATCCTATCTAGCACTCTAGATCCAAGCACATAGATGTTAAACATCATTTCATCTTAATCATGTTCAAAAAGGAGATGTTGAGTTAATATTTATGAATACCGAAGACCAAGTGTCATATATATTCACAAAGCTAGTAGCTGAAGATTGTTTTTGTGTCTTGAAAATCTTTTAAACTTAAGTGTTTTTAAATCTGCATAAAAATTCATGCACAAATCATCTTTGGAAACTCTCTCTCTATAACTCCAAAGTTGAAGCCCAGAAGGAGAAATCAGTTTGCAAGACCAACATCTTCTTGAAGATTAGAATTCTAGTTTGCAAGTTCAGAAAGAAGATGAGAATCAGAAAGGATATGGGATAGTTAGAAAGAAGATATGAGGATAAAAAAATGAAGAATATATGAGGTCATAGAATTCAATATATGAAGATAAGCTTATGATTAGTATATGGTGAGTCTTTGATGTGTCAGAGAGTGAATAGTGAAGCTCACAAAGTAAGCTCTTCCGAAAGTGCTCTAAAGAGTTAGAAACCACCTTTCTGAAGAAGGATGAAAAAGAAGGATAATTCCCACTCTTTTGAGTTTTTGTCTCCCATGTCACTTCACCTCCAATCAATCATGTCACATCACTTAAATAACCCATACTCCTTATACATCATCTTTTACCTTCGTCTTCAACCTCAAACACGCTACCTTAACTATTTCATCTCATCTCTTACTTTTCTCTCTGTAACCACTACTTTCCTTTCATTCTTACCCAAAGGCCTTTCAAGCATCAACCTTCTTTTCACTATCTTCACAATCATATCAATGGTTAAAGGCAAGCATTTTGACGGTCATGTTGCTAACATAGGAACACTCCTCATGTTTGACGAACCATTATTTTAGGATCACTATGCCACAAACTTTTCTTAGCGACCAATAGCCCCTGGCAAGAAGCTAACAAAGGAGCTAATGACTCAGATACTCATCCTATTAGAAGTTGTTTCCTTCCAGGGATAGGAAGTATTTTTCAGCCTGACTAATCGGGTCTTCACTGGGATGGTCACCACTTTCTATTTCCAGTTGATACAGGCATCAAACTCAGTGCTGACCTCTTATATCAGAGGTATTGATTTGGAGCTAAGCATATCCAACCTCTCCAATATTTTCCATGCTCCCAATGAAGATATCATATGCTCATTTGAGAAGAATTGGTTTATGACCCTTGGTGTCACAACAGAAAAGGTTTCTAATTGCCTCACGGACTCTCCTAGACATCAACTTCAAGAAATACCACTACTTTGTTACACTCCAAAGCTTATCAAGTCTTCACCCTAATCCAATTTTCTCTTCCGTGATTGGGGAGCATGCACCTACTAGTAGGAATAGACTGCATGTTATTGTTTTATTTGTTAGCAAAAAGAAAGGTAAACTTGCCTACACTAATCTTTGATTACATGTTGAGTGTCATCTCTCCAGAGAAAAAGAGAACTGCTGTTGTTCTTTATGGGATTCTGTTGATTAAGATCTTCTAATACTCACATTACCCTTTAGCAAACAGGTGGTATGACTATATGGAAGGTACTGAGTATACTTTCAACTCCTTCAGACCCCCAGGGAGACCTACCAGTGTGGTGAAATCTGGTTTTAGGAGATAGAGTCTGAGAATAAGAGATGCAGCCCTTGAAAAGGTAATGGCGGAGAATGAGGCAAAAGGAAGAAAAAGAAGAACCATACTTCTTGAAGACACCTCTGATGAAAGTAAAAGACCTGAAATAACTATTAGATATGAGGGCTTACCCTGTAGATCATGTATGGCCTCAGCTTCTGAGAATAAGACAAGCTCAAGGTCTTCTGATTCGAAATCTACTTCTAAGGAGTAGATATCTTCAAAGAATAAGTTATCAAATGACAATTCTATGCAGAGCTCACCTCAAGTCTATGCTCCTCTCCTCATCCCAACTGTTCTTGAACTAGCTAGAGCTCATAACGTTGATCCATCTTCAAGCCAACCTATGCTAGGTGCACAGCCAAGCTTCACAAAAGTACAAATGCTATTGCGAGAACAATACATAATCAACAATCGACTGAATTAGATGGAAGCTTTATCACAGAGACATGAAATGCTTATGTTAGAAATCTATTGGGAAGTCAGGCACCAGGGCTGATGATGGCATTCCTAGATTCCAGCACACTTCTTTTTGCTGATGACAAAAGGGAAAGAAGAAATAAAAGAAAAGAAAATCTTGTGCCAAGAAAAACAGGGGGAGTATGCTGAGGCAGAGCATATTCAGAGATTTTTCCTACATTTGCATTTTTTTTGTCTTTGTTGGTTAGACAATTTTTGTTAATTTAATTCAAGTTCTAACTTTCGGTTTTATCTCAACTACTCTGATAACTAGTTTATGCTCTGATGCATCTCCTTAAAGTTTGCTTGCTTGGTTGTATATTTTATGTTGATAAATGAATGATCTTCCTCTTGCTTGATCTTATATCTTATTACATCAATTCATCTGGTATATGCTACGCTTATGCCATGAAACACAGTCCTTAATGCTCTAATATATATAAATGTTTTGGTACACGATGTACTAAGGCTCTGATACATGTTTCATTGATGCTTAGATACATGTTATGCTATGTGTGTGTGTATATATATAAGTGTGCAAACTTATTTGAAAAGCATATGTTCTAAGCATTGTTTTACAAGTTTCTGTGCTCTGATACCTATGTGAAGAGTTTCCTAAACTCTTAATATATGAGCTCATGTTGATCTTTCTCATCTATGCTTTGCTAAAACTAGGATTGATCCCTGATAAGCTTTAGAAATCTCATATAGTAATATGCTAATAAAATTGCATTAAGGTTTCTTTGAGCAATAGAAATTACATAAGCATCTATATGTATTATCTCTCAATCATGCATGCTCTATTACGTCTATCATATATCTCTGAGCATTCGTTTTGAAAATTCATTTAGATAAAGCTGTGCCGAATACAGAATTAATCAAGATGAAATATTATAAGTATTACTTGTTTTTCTGTTCAAGCATGCTTTCTTTTGAAAGTTTCTTTAAATAACTTAAAATCATGTTGTTTGTGTTAAAAGGACTAAAACAATAATATCCAATTCATTACCATTCTAATACATCTCAAAAAGTACTCTGAGTAAGTTCAGAAATTTCATGAACAACCAATCAGCCCTGATTTAAGTTACTTAAGGCTAAAACATTTTTGAACCTATCTATATCATGCCTTAAGAAAAGAACTTCCTGAAAGTTATAACCTATGATGATCTAAAAGAGTAGCTTTTATCATGACATATTCAATTCTATTTCTTTCAACATCTCTTCAAAACATTTTCTTCAAATTGGTTTGTCATCAAAAAGGGGGGGAGATCGGTAGCTCTAGAACCCTTCAGAAAGTTTCAATGTAATATGTTTTGAATGACAACAAAACTAATTTAAAGAAAAGATTTTGAAGAACGACTAATGTCTTTCTGGAGATTCTTGACATAGCATAAATATCTTCAGATTGCATTAGCATGCACTTGAAGTGAGAGCAATTTCACTTTGCATGTATTAATATGATTTATCTCATATGAAGAGATTGAATCTGATAGAAGTGAACATTATATCATGCAAACTACATATTCATGCACTACAAATTAAAGAAAACCATATCAAGAATCAGGAACCAAGATTTGGAACTTTAGAAAATAGCACTGGACTTCAGAAAGTACACCTGAAATGAAGATATCAATCAGATACTAAAGCTAAAGTGTTCTACTAATTTCAATCATCACTCTTGTAATGATTTGATCATCGTGATTGAAGACAAGAATATCAAAGTTTTATCAAGGAAATGCTACCATACTTCAGAAACCTCAAAAATAGTGAGACAATGCGCTCTATAAGAAAAACGAGAGAAATTTGAAATTGAAAAGTCAAAATCCAATATCAGAACTGATTTGTTATCTCTTCTGCCATCATAATCAACTACCCAGTTTCTAGAAAAAAGGGTTCTGAAACCACATTAAGAAAGTAAGAGTAGTTTCTGAAGAGACATAAAACACCTCAACTTTGCAACGACTTCTGCATTTGCTCTGACAAATAGACAAATTATTCTTTTAGACTATTTTTTCCAAGACATAAATGGATGATCCATATGTGCTACTTGGAGATCTAATCAAAGGCAACGGTCACAAGAAAGACCATCTATAAAAAGAGATGGCGTACTTTCAAAGAATAAAAGACTAATGCTGAACAAAAGAACAAAAAATCTACAAAAAGTTCTCCTTAATTTGTAACACATATTGCATCTTGTAATAATTTTCTTTTTTTGTAAAAATATTCTCTCTACGTTCTTTCATTATTTATACATTCTTCCAAGGATGAATAGGTGAAAAGAAGTCATTCAAGTTATCCCAGGCCTTCCATTGTAGATCTTAAGGAAAATTTGAGTTGCAAACCCAAACACAAACCTTTATACCTCAATCCAGTAGTGATCGATGT
Source organism: Dalbergia cochinchinensis (assembly GCA_031216125.1). Taxonomy (NCBI): domain Eukaryota; kingdom Viridiplantae; phylum Streptophyta; class Magnoliopsida; order Fabales; family Fabaceae; genus Dalbergia; species Dalbergia cochinchinensis. The sequence goes on along the minus strand of CM062375.1, from coordinate 17,045,253 downwards.
GAGTTATCTTAAAGAGGCTAGTCAAAGACTACTTGCAATGCTACAGTAAAGGTGTTTTACTGGTCATAATCTAGCTTGGAGAGGCTAGTCAAAGACTACTTACAACGTGACAGTAAAGGTGTTTTATTAGTCATGATTTAGCTTGAAGAAGTTAGTTAAAGACTACTCGGTTTAGCTTGGAAATTTGGTCAAAGACTACTCAGTTTAGTTTGAAGAAGTTGGTGAATAACTACTTGGTTGGTAACAGTAGGGGTTGTCTACTAGTCATTGGTGAGAGCTTGGAAGGACTATTGTAAAGACTATCTTTATTTTTTTTCTAGAAAGAGAAATATTTAATGGAACTCAACAGTTGTTAAGAACTGGATGTAGGCAGATTGGCCGAACCAATATAAAAACCTTGAGCAGTGTGTCTCTTCTCCTTCATCTCTTATCTTATTTCTATATTTGGTTTACTTACTGTGTCATTTCTAGAAACTTTCTTTCATGCGTTTATCTCATATATAGTTCAGAAAGTGCACTTCTTGAAGTTACTAATGTTGTTTTTGCTGCACTTCAAGCTCATAGCTTGATGGTATCTTGATTGAATTTTTCAGAAGTAAAATAGGAAAAAAAAAGGCAAAGCATGAATCAACCCCCTTTCTCGTGCGCTTTCTTACCTACACCATAGATGCTTGTGCATGAATGCTTCTGCAGATTTAAAAACCTTTAAATTCAAAAGCTCTTTCAAAACACAAAAATGATCTTTAGCTAATGGTTTTGTGAATATATCAGACACTTGGTCTACAGTATTTATAAACTTTAACTCAATATCTCCTTTGTGAACATGATCCCTAATGAAATAATGTTTAACATCGATGTGCTTGGATCTAGAGTGCTGAATAGGATTCTTAGCCAGATTAATAGCACTAATATTATCACAAAAGATAGGGATTTTGGACTACCTCAGGTGATAATCTTCTAGCTGGTACCTTATCCACAGCATCTGGGTATAACAATTTACGATAGCTATATATTCAATTTCGATAGTAGATAGTGCAATGGAATTTTATTTTTTGCATGATCAAGTGATCAAGCTTTTTTCCAAAGAAGCTGCAGCAACCACCGATGCTCTTTTTTTTACTCTATCTCCAGCGAAGTCAGTATCACAGTACCCTATAATCTCACAAGATGTACCTTTCTCATACCCCAAGCCAAGATTAGTAGTACTTGATAAATATTTGAAAATTCGCTTAATAGCATTTAAGTGTGATTGCTTTGGGTTAGATTGAAATCTAGCACAAATTCTCATACTTAATTGAATGTTTGGTTTACTAGCTGTAAGGAACAGAAGTGATCTGATACATTTTTGCCATTCTTATTAGCATCAACGATTTGAGAATGATGCATGGGGGTACTAATGGGTTTGGTTTGATCCATATTAAACTTCTTCAAAAGCTCATTTGTATATTTTTCTTGATGGGTCAAGGTTCCTTCTTTTTGGTATTTTATTTACAAATTAAGGAAAAACTTGAGTTCATCCATCATGCTCATCTCAAACTCACTCTACATTAATTTAGAAAACATTTCACTGAGAGAATGATTAGAAGTGCCAAAAATAATGTCATCTAAATATATTTGAACTATCACAAAGTGATTATCTTGATCAAGAGTAAAAAAAATAGTGTAAACATTACCTTTCTTGAACCTATTCTTCAGTAAAAAAGTACTCAGTCTTTCGTACTAAGCTTGAGGAGCTTGTTGCAAATCATAGAGAGCCTTTGTTAGCTTGAAGACATGGTTGGGAAGGTGTTCACTTTCAAAACTAGAAGGTTACTTCACATATACTTCCTCACAGAGAAATCCGTTTAGAAATGCAGACTTAATATCCATCTGGTAAAGAGTGAATCCATTGAAGGCAGCAAAAGCAAGTATCATTCTTATGGCTTCTAGCCTAGCTATTAGTGCAAAGGTTTTTCCATAATCAATTCCCTCTTGTTGATTGTAACCTTGTGCAACCAATCTTGCTTTGTTCCGGATAACTTTGCCAACTTCATCAAGCTTATTTCTGAACATCCATTATGTCCCAATGATGGTTTTCCATTTTGGTCTTTTAACAAGCATCCAGACTTTGTTTTTCTTGAACTGATCAAGTTTTTCTTGTATACCTAACTTTGATCACTTAAAGCTTCCTCAATGCATTCTGGTTCAATGGTGGAGATGAAAGCACAGTTTGACTGATCTCTAAGGGATGATCTGGTTCTCATTCCCTTTGACATATCTCGTAGAATTTTATTTTAGGAAACTGCTTTCAAGTCAGAAACTCTTTTGTAGCTTCTGTATTCATGATATCCTTCAGTTTTTCTTTCCTTTTCAGACTGCTCTCCTTCATGTTCAGAAAGATCACTTTCTGTTAGCTTTGGAGTCTTGAGCAAGCTTTCTAAAGTGTCTACGTTCTGGAGTTAGCTTTCTAAAGTGTCTGGAGTTTACTTTCTGAAGGTTAGGCTTTCATCTACTTGCTTTCTAAAGAATCTTTAGTATATAGTTTCTCTATATTTTCATTCAGCTATTTAAGATCATCAGCAAGGTCCTTCTTGAGCTGCTTGAACTTGATGTGAATTGTCTCTTCAATGCATAGCATTCTTTTGTTATAAATTCTGTAAGCTTTGGAGACAGAAGAGTAGCCTAAGAAAATTCTATCATCAGATTTTGGATCAAACTTTGCATTTTTGTCCTTGGTATTAAGAATAAAATAGGAAGAGCCAAAGATGTGAAAATATCATATATTGGGTTTTCTTCCGTTCCATAGCTCATAAGATGTCTTTTTGAGGATTGGCCTTAAAAAGATTCTGTTTTGTATGTAGCAGGAAGTGTTTGCTACCTCTACCCAAAAATCTTTTAATAAACTACTTTCTAAAAGCATTATTCTAGCCATTTCTTGCAAGCTTCCATTTTTCCTTTCAACAACCCTATTTTGAGGAGTTCTAGGTGCAGAAAACTTGTGAAATATGCCATGTTTTTCACAAAACTCTTCAAAAGTATGATTTTCAAATTTTCCTCCATGATCAGATTGGATAGAGATGATGCGAGAATCCTTTTCAACATAGACACATTTTGCAAATACTTTCAATCTTTCAACCACCTCATCTTTAGAAGTTAGAAAGGTGACCCATGTAAATCTTGAGTAGTCATCCATAATGACAAGGCAATATCTTTTCCCAACAAGACCTGCAGTCTAGGTTGGTCCAAAGAGATCCACAAGAAAAAGCTCAAGTGGCCTAGTAGTTAAAATCACATTCTTATTGTAGGAAAAAGCCTTGATTTGCTTGCCTTTTTCACAAAAATCACGAGTCCTTGTCAAATCTAATCTTTGGCAGGCTATTAACTAGCTCTTTCTAAGACAACTCGAAAATAAGCTTCATATGAGCATGCCTAAACTTCTTATGCCGTAGTTACTTATTATCCATGAAGGATACAAGACACTTTACATCTTTGATCTAACAGATCATCCAAGAATAACACATAGGTATTATCATACATTTTGCCAGATAAGATGACTTGTCTCGAAGTAGGATTAGTTCAAGAAGGTAGGTGTCCCTTCTTATGACAAAAGGTGTAAGAAACTTTATTCTTTACCTTTTTTGACCAAGTTGTCTTTCCCTTCTCATCAATTTCCTCTTCATATCCCAACCCTGTTCTTTGAAAATATGGTCTCTAACCACCAAGCATTAGTTCAAGATTCCTTGAACCATTTACCATTTTTTTAAGGTTAGATTTTAGAAGCTTTGAAGTGCTCTCAAGCTCATAAGTGATTTTCTGAGTGGTTTCATTTTTATCTTAGACTTCAGATTCTAAGGCATTGAACTTTACATTTAAAACATCATTTTCTCCTTTTAATTCTTCTTCTTCAAGCCTTAGACTCTCAACTTCTGCCTTGGCCATTTCAAGTTCCATAACAACCTTTTAATGTTTCTTTTTCAGGTTGAAATTGTGAGATGAAAAATTTTGAGAATCTTTAAGCAACTCTTCATATAAAGCTAAGAGTTCATCATAGGAAAGATCAGGGTTAGAATTGTTTACCTCGAGTTCATTTTCTAACAAATAGCCTGCCATGAAGCATAGATTTGCAATATCTAGCTCCTTCTGGTCTTCTGATCCTTCATTCTCTTCTTCTGATTCACTCCATGTGGCCAGCATGCCTTTTTTCTTAGATGAGAACTTCTATTGTGGACCCTTGACCTTGAGACATTCTATTTTAAAGTGTCTTTTCTCTTTATAGTTGTAGCAAGTGATGCCCTCCAGTTTTACCTTGCCCTTTCTATCCTTCTTGAGGCCGATGTCTCTTCTTTTCTTTGTCTTACCTCTCTAGGCTTTGGACATCTTCCTCACTAGCATGGAGAGCTCGTCTCCATCTTCTTCTTCTGTTTCATCATCAGACTCTTCCTCCTCATCATAGGTTTTAGCAACTTTCATTGCCTTAGTCTTTGTCAGCTTCTGATGGATAAGAGGATTTTAAGGCTGTAGAATTTCATTTCTTAATAGACTCACCATGCATTGTAGAGAGCACTATCTCATAGGTTTTGAGTAACCCAACGAGTACATCTAGACTGAGAGTTTGAAGGTCTTCAGCTTTTATAATGGCTATAACCTTAGGCAGCCATTTGACATGAAGGCTTCTCAAGATTTTTTTAACCATTTCAGAGTTAGAGTATATTTTGCCTAATCCTTTGAGTTAGTTTACAATATGCATAAAGCTTTATGGTCATTTCATCAAAACATCTCATATTAATGAACCAGCATGCTGATCTTTGTTTCCTTAGCTTGATCAGTGCCTTTATACAGCATATGCAATCTGTCTAATATCTCCTTTGCCGTGTCACAAGCAATAATTTTGTTATATTCTGCTTTGCTTAGTGCACATGTGCGTAAGTACTTAGCTTTTGAGTTTAGTTGAACTCTAGCCATGTGTTGCTCTATCCACCTATTCCGAGAGACTTTTCTTATATTGAAGGTACATCACTTGTTCCAATAACTTTTTCAATTGGAACATAGTCACCTTCTTGTATAATCTCCCATAAGTCAAGACTTATGTATTTTATGAACAACTCTATGTGATCTCTCCGGTAGAGATAGTCCCCACCATCACAAAATGATGATCTGTTGATGGAGTGTCCTTCTGCTATATGAATACTTTGTGCTATTTGTCTTTTGGATCTTTGTCTTTTGTAATCGTTAGAATGCTTAACCATTTAGAGGCCAAGCTTTGATACTACTTGTAGGTATCAAAGTGCATGAAAAGGGGGGTTGAATTATACTATGCTTTTCTTTTCTTTTCTTTTGCTGTTGAAAACTTAAATAGAATACTATTAAGCATTGAGCTTATAATGGTGGAAATACAATTAGGTTCTTTAGAAAGTAACTTTCCAAACTATAGCATTAGCAACAGAATAGTAACAGAAGAGCAAGAAACAAAATTTAAGTAGATATTTGAAAAGTAAACTCAGAGTAGTGAAAGTAAAAGAGTTAGGGAAGAAGAGAATCTTGCATAGATATTTTTATATTAGTTCGTCCAACCTACCTACATTCAATTCTTAACCACCATTGAATTTTACTAAACCCTTCTTGGCCCTAGAATGAAAAATAAATAACTTTCCCAAGCTCTTGCCTGTGACTAGTAGACAACTCTTACTGTCATAAACAAAGTAGTTATTCATCAGACTCTCGAAGCTAAACCGAGTAATATTATACTAGCCTTTCCAAGCTAATCTAAGTAGTCTTGTACTAGCCACTCCAAGCTAAACTAAGTAGTATTGTACTAGCCTCTCCAAGCTGACCCGAGTAGACCTATACTATCCTCTCCAAGCTAAACTGTGACCAGCAAGAACACCTTACTATTGCATTGCAAGTAGTTTTACCTTAGCCTCTCCAAGCCATCTCACACTGATCACTATTGGATCAAGGTTACAAGAGGTTCATGTTTGGGTTTGCCACTCAAACTAACCTATACTAAAGTTTCTTGAAAGTATACAATAAAAAGATTTGGGAAAACTCGAATGATTTCTTTCCAATAATTCTTCCTAAGAAGAACATAAGATCTGTTAAGGATATAGAAAGAAGATTTTTATAAATAAGGAAACTGATCCCAAGAAGTAATGAACTTTATAGAAAAGAAGAGGAGAAAAACTTGACTGTATCACATTTTTCTCTTTTTCTTTTAAAGGCTTAGCATCTCTATTTATAGATGATCTGCTTTTGTGACCATTTCCCTTGATCAGCTTTCCAAGTGACATGTGTTCATAATTTGTTTGTGTCTTTAAAAACAGTCTAGAAGTGTAGCTTGTCTTTTGTCAAATCTGTTATAGAAGCCATTGTAAGATAGAGGTTTTTGAAACTACCTTCAGAAACTACTTTTTACTTTCTGAATGTGTTTTCTAAACACTTCCTTCTAGAAGTTGGAGTGGTTGATCGAGTTGGCAGAAGAAATGACATGCCAGTTTGTAGCAGGATTTGATTTCAAATTTTCACTCCTTTTTTTTATAAAGAGTAGCGTCTTACTCTGAAGTGCAATTTCTGAGGTATGGTATCAGATCTTTGATATGTATTTGATCTTCTAATCTTCAATCCAAGCTTGTTAACGATAAATTATTTATGATCATGACGATTGAAGATAGTAGAACATGTTGGCTTAAGGGATGGATAGATATCTTCAAATTAAATTTACTTTTTGAAGTCTAGTGCTTCTATCTAAAGACCTATGCCTTGGTTTCTTATGCTTGTTGATTTTCTTTAACTTATTAGGCATTTGCACGCTCATTTCATGATATAATTATCATTTTCATTTTAGTTTCCATCTCTTCAAACGAGATAAATCATGTTTGCACATGTAAAGTGAAATTATCTTCGCTGGTGTAGCCATATTATGCTTATGGTATGACCTGTTTGCTACTTTGAGAAACTCAAGGAAGACATTAGTTATTCTTAAAAATATTTTCCTTAAATTAGTTCTATTGTCATTCAAAATATACTACATGAATGCTTTCTGAAGAATTCTGGAGCTTGCAATAACAAAGGCAAATATGAGGGAAGGGGAAATAGCACTCTCTGGATGATAAGAATAGGAGGAAAATGGTGGAAAAGTGGCGAAAAATGATGAACGGTGCAAAAACAATGTGGTGGAGCACGATGAATCTCTGAAGGAGCACAATGGAAACATGACGAATTGCAGTGGAGAATGAGAGAAGGCAAAGCTGCATGTATGAATAGAGAGAAATGGGAAAAGTGAGAATTAGGAATGGTATTCTCTTTATATAGGTAAGCTGAGGGCAAAATCATCCAAGGGGCATTACGATCACCCTTTCTACGCCTGGGGATTCCCCCAAAATGCCATGCATTGTATTGCTATTGGGAGGAGGAACATTGCTTCAGGTGAATAGATGCAGACCCTAAATGGCTGGAAAGACCAAACGTCTTTGGAAAGAGCGCGATCTATCTCAAGAAGAGCATGATATTTTACTCGGAACAAGCGTGTTATTCCTCAGAAAAGATTAGTAGATAGAGGGCAATTCTATTCTTCAAGGCACAGTCACCCCACCTCGGTTTTGCCCCAGTCATTGGAAATATTCCTATGAGTCCAACTCCGCTCAAGGAACATGAAACCCAAACTCAACGTCGGAAAGCGGGCATCTCCGCCTCAGATGGACAATATTCATTGGGGAAGGGAAAGAGGAACTTGACAACTGACACAGACATGTGGTAATCGAGTTGGGGGTAATAGTTACTATTTTGTACCTGGACATCGAAACTTAGTCATAGACTGAGTCGATAAAGAAACAAGCCTTGGTGTCTTCATGGAAGAACAACAATCATGTCCCAGGCCTTTGTCCGAGATCATCCCGATAAGCAACATGGAGCTCCAAGATACGGTCATGCCGGAAGTGGGGACCTTGAAGGGCAACACCTCAACATTATCTCAGGGTGTATGATTAGACTACCAAAACCTCGGGTCTGGGATGAGCGCCAAGCGAGCACATGTTGAGCATGGACCTTGACACATCTTCTAAAAGGATCGCCTAATGGTATTTCGTACCACCCATACGATACAGCTCAGCCCTGAATCATCTATTATGGATGTATTAAAATGGTATAAATATAAAATGGAAAGTATGTCATGGGTAGGCATTTCATTCCTATTGTCTGTTTCCCTTTTCAACAACCCTTATTGGCTTGGGCTTGGAGTCCCTTTGCAAGTATTCACCCCAGTGCTCAGCCCACCGTGAAGAAAAAGGAAACAACCAACATTTACCATTGACTATACAACCAGAGAGAAGATCCAGCGTAATAGTGCATTACAATAGCCAATTTTTACCTCTACTAAAATACACCTTTAATAGTAAAAAAAATGAGTGTCTCAACAGGACACCCACTTTTGTGTGTTTAAATAACAATTGGCGTTAAGTTCCAAGTTTAAATAGACACATGCCAAAAAAAAAAGTTTAAAAAATTGAACAAGAACTATTTTAACTTTTAAAAATTCATAGTATTTATATATTATATAATTGTTTGTGGATTCTTTTCAAGTTTCTCATGCTTAAGATACCAAAGCTCAACCTCATGCAATGCAAGGATTTGTTTACATTTTTTTTAAATTGGTATGGTAAAAATACTTATAAAAGTAAATGAGAGTTAATTTTATATGTACATGGATAATATATTTTGAGAAATACTTTATTTATTTTATACCAAAAATAAATTGAAAAATTTTATTGACCATTTTATTGTAAACCACAATATTAGTCTAGTCTACGTATTTTAACTCTTTACAACTTCTCAATCCTTTGGCTAAGATTACTTTTGACAATGCAATATATAATTGTCAATGGAAAAATATTGGTATAGACAAATATGATTATCATAATTTAATGATAATCTTGACTTTTGTTTAATATTATGAGTTTAATTTCTCTGTACAGGTAGTATAACACTTTTTTACACTATTAGTATATCAAAATTAACTTTATTATTATTGTATAATATACCATTATTGAAAATTATTTTCTTCTTGAAAAAAAAGAAAAAGCCACTTTGAGTCTTTTATTACCAAAATTATTCGCTGATAAGAACTTTTGTACACATATTACTTCACGTAATTATTTTTCTTTCAACTACATACTCTTCACATAATATATAGTTGTTGATGACAAAATATATGTACTGGCAAATATATTTCACATAAAATTTAATGGTTAGTGTTGACTTTGTTTATTATCATAATATAACATACCATTATTAAAAATTATTTTCTTTCTTAAAAAAAGTGCCACTTTGAGTGCTTTAATTTGTTACCAAAACTATTCATGCAAAAAGAACTTTCATACTCTCCTAAAACCTTGATGCCTAAAAGATAATTTTGTTCCACTTGCACATTTCTAATACAAAACTTATGCTCTTAAGGTGCATAACTAACATTCCTTTCTTTTTGTAAGTGATGGGTCAAACTATCCACATGATAATAACTTTCTAGTTAATAGTGCTTCATGTAATTATTTGTATTTTTATTATATACTACCCTAGGTGCATATGAAATTTATACTCTTAAAGAGTATAATTGACATTTCTTTCTATTGCAAGCAATGACCCAAAAATCTAATCAAATTTATCATATTGTAGATTCCACTACATAAGCTGTTGTTCAAATATATCACCAATTGCTTTGTCATTTTCATGCTAATAAGCTTATGAATTGTTTTGTTATGTTGGACCTTCAATTGTATAAGATATGTAATAATTAACTCAATTAATAGTATCATTTAAATGAGTGGACAATGTTAGCAATTTTGAAGAGAAGTTAGTCAAGTAACACAATCATTATTAATTAAATTAAGAAATTGTAAAGTTTATTAAAAACTTAAAATATTGGAAAGAATTTTTAAATATTTATGATCATATTAAATAGTCAATAGTAACATCAAATACTAACCAATAAACAAAATAATACACTCCATGTAATTTACAAAATTTTTTATAACATTAAAATAAATTGAAATTTTAATTTGACAAACAACAAATTTATAATATATATTCATAAAACACATAAAATTAATTATTTTATTTTATGTTTTCAACTATTAAAAACTTTTATATTCTATATGAGTTTAATTTTGATGTATTGACAGTGTAAAATAGTTTTATACTATCATTCAATTAAAACATTCAGTTTAGATGACTTTTCAAGTAATTGGTATAAAAGTTAACTATCATGATTTATATGGCAATACATAATTAGATGACTGTGTAAAAAAAATTTACATTGTCAATGCATGGCAATTAAATCCATTCTATATATAATTTATTCAACTAAAATAAAATAAAAAATATAATAATATGAAAAGAAAACTAATAAAATACCAAAGCAAGTTAACTTCTTGAAATTGGTTTTGGCATATGCCCAAATTCTCATCCAAATGATTAAACTATTTCATAATAATTAATGACATCAATTTTCAAGTTAAATTTAATTCAATTTAAGACTGAAAAGAGTAATGTCGAATAACTCCACAATTAAGTCTTTAATTAAATTTAATTTTATAAACTTCAAAAAATTAGAGGAAGTAAATAAGCAGCACACACGCCATCGAAAACACGGACCGTGGCTTCATATTTCATTCCCTCTCACTTTCTTCCTCTAAGAAGATACCTGCATGGCCTACCACGAACAGTTTCTTTTTTTTATGGGTAGTGTAAGAAAGAACCAAATAATTATATCTAGTCGATATCACTTATAGTTCATATTGAAATGCATATACTTAAGAAGAAGAAAATTCTTCTCAAGATAATACCTGAGATCTTTACTGAAAAATCTATCTATAAAATTCAAATGCATGTGAAAAGCATGAACAAATTAAAGGACTAGATTCTAATACTTTAACATTTAAAAACAATTCAACAAATAAGATATTAAACTTATGAATATTATCATAACCTTCACTACTTTTGAATTAGAGGAAGATTTCAACCACCTATTAGATCACCATCAAACAATTTCTTCACACTTTTTCTATGTCAAACCCCTCAATAAATCCCTTCTTTCTTATCATAGATGTTTTCAATAATAGAGATTCTACCCTCTCCTCTACATATCTATCCAATACAGGAACTAATTTTCAACAGAATAAAGAAGAACAAATTTAGCATATTGAAATCAAGCAAAGTTATTATATATATTGTGAACACTTGATTTTGTCTAGCCCATAAGATGGAAAAATAAAAAATATAATTCTTAGCCCATTTCATTTTTTGTTGTTATTATTTTTTTAGCTCACTTCATTTTTTTAGTTTGAGTTGTTAAATTAAAAAAAAAAAAATAGCATTAAGCCTGTTTCATTTTTTAGGTTGCAAAAAAAAATGATAATAATTCAGCCCATTTCGTTTATTTCAATTTGAATTAAAAAAAGAAAAAGAAAAAAAAAGGGAACCGAGGCAACCAGAAAGGAAAAAGACAAAGGAAGAAGTTGTGCTGGTGCTGGCAATTAAGTCAAATGGAGCGTGCAACATAAAGCATCGGACATAGAAGAGCAGAAATTCAGAAACAACGACAATCAAATCCCCAACAATCAGCATGAATCAAGGGATAATTTCTCAAACCAAATCACATGTTCACCTACCATGTTTGAAAAAAAAAACTCATCCTACACTAGTATAAAGGGGATTAAAATTTCACAAACAAGGAGGGAAACTCGGGGGGATCTTGGTCTCTAACCCTCTGATCATCATTCATAACCCAAAGCCAAGGAGCCATGAACATACATAAACCAAATCATTTCCCCAACAACCAATATCCTTGTTACTAAACAAAATAAACCAACAGATACAATATCCAGTCATCCCACCCAAATACAAACTAAAACCCTGGAAGCTCAAATTCATCATCAGATACATAATTCACACAATTCACAAGTTCATCAAGTGTCTATCAATAATCCATTTCAATTCAAACATTCCAGTCTCAGTTTAGAATAGATAAAATTTCAAAAAAATGATAAAAAGAATAAAAAGGGAAGCAAAAGCCAGAGATGGGCCATGGCCTCCTTCCCCGCCGTGACCTACCCCTTCAACCTCTCGCCTCAAATCAAGGCAACCACCAGCCACCTCCGCGCGGCCTCCGTTCCATCACCTTCATCATCGCGCCGCCACCGGCCGTGTTACCACCAACACCTCCAGCCCACAACCACCATGGCCTTTCCCCTCTCATCCATCATCAACCCAAGCGGATTTAGAGACCAGGACCACCCCAATCCCGTGAGTCACCGGCACCATCGCTTCCCTATTGCCGCCTTCGCGTAGCCACCGCAGACAGGCCACCCCACAGCCACTCGCCAGAGATCTCTTCCTTCTTCTTCATCCCTCGTGCGGCTTCCTCCTTCAGGCACGGCAAATCAATCTCCGCCCCTTCACACCGCGCCATCGCGTGGAAGTCGTGGCGGAGCCCCTTTCCCCTTTCAATCACCGCGCTGTCCTTGCAAGCGTCGTGCTCATCCACAGCTGTCGCGGATGGATCATGGCCAGATCGGCCTCCATAACCACCGCACACCTCGTGCACACCACCAGCACTCCGCCGCCAGGCTTCTGGGCTAGCACGAGCTGGCCACCGCCAAGCTTCCGACCTTGAGCCGTTGCCTCCCCCTCCATGCTAACGTCCGCCCTTCATGTCTTTCTCACTCCATCTTTTGCTTTCTCTCTCCCCTTGTGTGGATTTTTCCTTTGTCTCTGTGTGAGTATGTTGTGTATGTGAGTGTTACTTTCCTTTTCTTTTTCTTTTCTTTCCACCAAAAGTTTCCTCCTTGTCTCTATGCGCGCGTGTGTCTGAGGGTGCGATTGAAAATATTTTTGTCTCAAAGTTGAGCTTTTCTGAAAATAAACAGTCACAATTTGAAATGAGGTTTGACCATCTTTCTCTATCCCATGTTTTAATTAAATAATCCCTTGTCACCTCTTTTGAGCCTGAAATTTCCTTTCTTCAAAAGAAACCTTGGACAAGGATCACTCCACAATGGGGCAAGCATAATATGTTAAACCTAATGCATTGTAAAAAAAAAAGAAAAAAAAGAAGAGAAAAATAAATTGGTAGAATTTATCAAAAAAAGAAGTCAAAGATACTTAATTCTTTTGAACCCTTAAACACTTGATTGGGCCTTTTTATATCCTTTGTTTCATAACCCTCAGCCTGGGCCAAGTTATAAGTCTTAAAATGTCCATTCTGATCAATGAGTGACTGTTATGTTTTTTGTAGTTCCAATTTTGAGACAAAGCATGCATAATCTTTCATGACTTTGCACAAGTCCTTGGGGAAAGAAAAAAGAGAAGAAAAGAAAAAGGAAAAAGAGAGAAAATAGGAAGGTTCAAAGAAGAAAAGAAAGAAAAGGACCTGTTAGGTTGAAAACTCAAAAGAGTGGCGTAAGAAAAAGGTTGGAAAAAAATAGGTTGGAAACCTGAAAGGTCAGCCTACGCAAAAGTTAGGAGCATCCCAAGCAACCCAAACTAGACAATTTTGGTGATGATCAGGCCTCATATCTAAGAAAATTGATATCGGGGCAACTTTTTGTGATGATTAGACTTTCCGGCTATGCACACTGAAACTGGGGCAATGTTTTGTGAGGTTTTAGTTAAACATGTGCTCACTGTATCAAGAATAAATGAATGGTTATAATATCCAATGGATGAAAATTGATCGATCACATGAGAACCAAAGAATATATACTGGGGCAATAAGTTGTTTGATTTCTTTCTCCTTTTTGTTTGCATTCTTTTTGTTTGGTCATCTTTTGGAACACCATTTCCATGATCATGTCTATCCAATAAGTTTCTAGATCATTTGCTTGGATCCATGTGCATCTATTAAATTGTGCTTCAACTATAGTGAACATGAGTGAAATAATGGGAATTTATTAATTGGTGGTGATCATGACAAGAGAATTTGAAAAAAAAAAAAAGTGCAATGAAACCATGTTGCAAGGTAGTGAACTCAATAACAAACTTGAAAATGGGTTCAAGTGGTAATATCTTCTCTGAAGAAGCTTATTTATGGTTCAAATGTTTTTCTATGGTAAGGTGATATTTTCGTTACATATTCATTTCAAGATCTCTTTCTTTTGATTTTCATATCATTTAGGTTCTTAGCCTATCTATTTTGTTCAAATCTGTTTCATACTATCATCCTTGGTTCATTCATATGTTGTGCATATTCATCCTTGGCATACCCATTTCAGCTTGATATTTAACATGGTTGGTTTACATTTGTTTTTTAGGAAAAAAAAGAAAGCAAGAGAAGTTTGACTCTGTATTCAATTAATTTCAATATGCAACCAAAAAAAAAAAACTTTTTGAGGAGCCTTATGGTTCAAATGTTTTTTTATCCTAAGATGATCCGTTTGTGACATATTCATCTTAACAAGATTTCTTTCTTTGATTTTCAAATAACTTAGGTCCTTGGCCTGTTCTTTTTAATCCAGTTCATAGTTGTCATGATCGTCGATTCATTCACATATTGTACATACACAGCCTTGGCATTCCCACTTTCACTTGATGCTTTTGCTTTTGAAAAAAAAACAAAGAAAAAACTTTGCATCCAAGTATCTTGAAAAAATGCATTTACTCTTTTAAAAAAAAACAACAAAAAAGAAGAAAGATTGCCATTTACATTTCTTGTCAGCCTCAAATTGCCATTTTAATTTGTGTTTGCTTGCTGACCCGTATCCAGTTGGTTGCAAGGCTTTTCATTTCCCGTCGCTTGTGGACCCGTATCCATTTGGTCACAAGATTTTTAATTTCTTGTCGCTTGTTGACCCGTATCCAGTTAGTCGTAAGTCTTTTCAATTTCCTGTTTCTTGTTGATCCATATATAGTCAGTCGCAACCCTTTTCATTTCTTGTTACTTGTGGACTCGTATCCAGTTGGTCACAAGGCTTTTCATTTCCTGTTGCTTGTGGACCCGTATCCAGTTGGTCGCAAGACTTTTACTTTCCTGTCGCTTGTTGACCCGTATCCAGTTGGTCGCAAGTCTTTTCATTTCTTGTCACTTGTGGACTCTATCCAGTTGGTCGCAAGGCTTTTACTTTCCTATCACTTGTTGACCCGTATCTAGTTGGTCTCAAGTCTTTTTCATTTCCTGTTGCTTGCAGACTCGTATTCAGTTGGTCGCAAGGCTTTTAATTTCCTGTCACTTATTGACCCGTATCCAGTTGGTCGCAAGATTTTTGATTTCTTGTTACTTGCTGACCCATATCTAGTTGGTCGCAAGACATTTAATTTCCTATCATTCTCTCTCTGTTTCCTCTGTGTGTGTGTGTATTCCATGTGTGTGTGTGCGCGTGTGTGCATGTTTGAATTGGTGTGTGAGTATGTGTTGTTGACCCGTATCCAGTTGGTCACTAGATTTTTTATTTCTTTTTGCTTGCTGACCCATATTCAGTTGGTCGCGAGACTTTTAATTTCCTGTCATTCTTTCTCTGTTTCTTATGTCTGTGTGTATGTATGTTCCATGTGTATGTGTGTGCATGTGTGTGCTTTGAATTGATGACTGTGAGTATGTGTTGTAGATCCACATCCAGTTGGTTGCAAGGCTTTTCATTTCCTATTGCTTGCTGAACCATATCCTGTTGGTCGCAAAGGTTGTAAATTCTCATCAGCCCCAGTAGGTTTTTAATCTCCTGTCAACCTTCATCGGTTTATAAATTTTTGGTCAGTCTAGTTGGTTTGTTTTACATTCCTTGTCATTTGTGAATTTGTGACAAAATTAATTAGCTTCTTGTCTTTGCATGATTCATACACAGTTTTTGAATTGCATCATTTGCATGTGCCTTTCATATGTGTTTCTGATCTTTTATTGTTTGGACTTAGATTTTTGCATTTCATGCATTGCCGAACAAAATCAATATTCATGTCTTTACTCATTCCTTATGTTAATAATATAAAAACTTAGGTTTTTATATTCTCTTATAAGAAATGAGTAAAAATGGACAACTATGAACACTCAATTTTGTCCGGCCCATAAGATAGAAAAACAAAAAAATAATTCTTACTCAATTTTGTCCGGCCCATAAGATAGAAAAACAAAAAAATAATTCTTAGCCCATTTTATTTTTTGTTGTTATTTTTTAAGCTCATTTCATTTTTTAAATTTGAGTTGTTAAATTAGAAAAAAAAAAAAGAAATAGCATTAAGCTCATTTCATTTTTTAGGTTGCAAAAAAAAAATGATAATTCATCCCATTTCGTCCATTTTATTTTGAATTAAAAAAGAAAAAGAAAAGAAAAGGGGAACTGAGGCAGCCTGAATGGAAAAAGACAAAGGAAGAAGCAATGCTCGTGCTGGCAATTAAGTCAAATGGAGCGTGCAACATAAAGCATCGGACACAGAAGAGTAGAAATTCAGAAACAATGGCAATCAAATCCCCAACAATCAGCATGAATCAAGGGATAATTTTTCAAACCAAATCACATGTTCACCTATCGTGTTTGGAAAAAAAAAAAAACTCATCCTACACTAGTATAAAGGGGATTAAAATTTCACAGACAAGGGGGAAACTCGGGGGGATCTTGGTCTCTAACCCTCTGATCATCATTCATAACTCAAACCCAAGGAGCCATGAACATACATAAACCAAATCATTTCCCTAGCAACCAATACCCCTGTTACCAGACAAAATAAACCAATAGATACAATATCCAGCCATCCCACCCAAACACAAACCAAAAACCCAGAAGCTCAAATTCATCATCAGATACACAATTCACGCAATTCACAAGTTCATCAAGTGTCCATCAACAATCCATTTCAATTCAAACATTCCAGTCTCAGTTCAGAATAGATAAAATTTCAAAAATAAAAATAAAAAAAGGAAGCAAGAGCCAGAGAGGGGCCGTGGCCACCTTCCCCGCCGCGATCTCCCCCTTCAACCTCTCGCCGCGAATCAAGGCAACCACTAGCCACCTTTGCGCGGCCTACGTTTCATCGCCTTCAGTATCGCGCCGCCACCGGCCATGCTACCACCAGCCCACAACCACCATGGCCTTTCCTTTGTCCTCCATCATTAACCCAAGCGGATCTAGAGACCAGGAGCACTATGATCCCGCTATCCCGTGAGTCACCGGCACCATCCCTTCCTTATCGCCGCCCTAGCGTAGCCGCCGTGGACAGGCTGCCCTATAGCCACTCACCGAAGATCTCTTCCTTCTCCCTTATCCCTCGCACGGCTTCCTCCTTTAGGAGCAGCGGATCGGTCTCCGCCCCTTCACACTGCGTCACCGGGTGGAAGTCGCGGTAGAGCCCTTTTCTCCTTTTAGTCATCGCGCCGTCCTTGCAAGCGTCATGCTCATCCGCAGCTATTGCGGGTGGATCGTGGCCGGATTGGCCTCCATAACCACCATACACCTCACACGCCAACAGCGCTTCGCGAGCTCTGCACCTTCGTCGGGCTTTTGGGCTAGCACGAGCTGGCCACCGCCGAGCTTCCGACCTCGAGCCGCAGCCTCCCTCTCCATGCTAACCTCCGCCCTTCATCTCTCTCTCACTCCATCTTTTACTTTCTCTCTCCCTTTGTGTGGATTTTTCCTTTGTCTCTATGTGAGTGTGCTGTGTATGTGAGTGTTACTTTCCTTTTCTTTTCCTTTTTTTTCCACCGAAAGTTTTCTCTTTGTCTCTATGCGCATGTGTGTCTGAAGGGTGCATTTGAAAGATCTTTGTGCCAAAACCAAACCCATTAATCCCTTATTCCCACTACAATGTTTTTGTTCTTTTATTTACTTAATTTTACTTTTATTTCAGTTAGTGAATTACACAGATATGGGTTTCATTTAGACTTTAATGAGTGAATTTTGTTCTTTTTTATTTTTTTTAATTGCATGGGCTTGGGTTTTAAGTGCATCCTATTGGGTTGTGATTTTCTTTGAAATATACATATAAAAATAACTTTTGTTTCCTGTAAAATAAAACCAATTTGATGGACTTTGATTTAATTTCTTAAAAAAAAAGGAGTTTGGTTTAATTTGGGTTCAAAATAAATTCTTAGGAATTTTTGCTTTTATTTCAAAAATAATAATAATAAAAAATGATAATTAGAGTACTTTTTAAAAATAGGATTAACTAAATCGTGACGACTTGTTAATCCTATAATCTAAAATATCTTAGTTGTAACAGTTTGATAATTTAAAATTCTCTTTTTAAAAATAAAAATCAACCAATCCACAAATATTTACTGCAGAATCACGTGACTTTGAGTTTCCTATTGCAATAGGGGATATGCAGGAGCAGGCAATTTCGATCTTTGTCAAGTCAAAATTAAATTTTCATAATTCATTTTATTTGTAAACATTTTTTCCAATATATTTTCTTATTATTTATTTTACTTGTAAATTTTTTAATTATTTGTTTTACTTGTAAATATTTTTCTAATGATATTTTTTAATATATTTGGGATATTTTATTTTCATTGAATAGAGGAATATTATGTTAAAAATGTTAATTTAGTCGCGACAGCTTGTTAACTCAATAACTTGGACATTTGAGCTGTGACAGCTTAATGATTCAAAAATTCCTTTAAAAAATATATTTATTATTTTTTGCATTTTTTTCTTTCTTTTCTAAAAAAATACCAAAATTTTTTTCCTTTTCTTTTTTGTGAATATTTGTAATAATTTTTTATTTTTAATTTAAATTTTTTTATTTATTTATCAAATTTTTTATTCAAATAAAGATATTAATTTAGCTGTGACTGCTTGTTAATTCAATATTTTGGAAATCTGGATTGTGACTGTTTGATGTTCTAAAATTTCTTTTTAAAGAAAGAGTGTTTTTTTCTAATTTTTCTTGTAAATAAGAAATGGGAAAATAAATATTTCAAAAGGTTATTAATAATTTGTACAAATCAATTATAGGTACCGTCTGAGAAAGGGTGTACTAAGGGTGCATAAGATTAAGTGCCTATCATTTCCTATGCATAAGCGACTTCTGAACTCATAATTTGATTTCAAAGACCATTTCTTTAAAATAATAAGTCTTTCCATATATTTTCCTGATTTTAATAAACTTGGTGACAACTCCATATTTTCAAACAAATCTTTTTTCGCCGTCCCCCTAATGATCCCAGTTGCGACATATATCTTCAATGATAGTGGTTCTACCCTCTGCTCAACATATATGTCCAATACAAGAATTAATTTTCAAGAGAATGAAGAAGAACAAATTCAGCGTATTGAAATAAAGCAAATCTATAGGAAAGTGGTCTATACCCTTTGGCATCTTGAAGTTCTTATTATGGGCGGTCATGTTATGATGTTGATACACAAAACAATGAAATACAAAGGTGGAGATGCTTTCTCTCTAAATGCATTTCTGTTTCAAATGCTAATTGCATTTCTATTTCAAATGCTCATTATATAGTTTCGGTTTCAAGACTAAAATGTCAGCTATAAATTCTAGACGTCTAGTTCATTCTAAATCATGCCAAATGATAAATTTTAGGCCCTTCAACTGCATTACAATCAATTCCATTAATGTAATAATTGCATATTGTAGTCTATTATATATATTGTGAAAGGTATTTTACAATTTAAAATAAAATAAATTATTGAACTAGACGAAGGTTATGTTTTGGAGAAGCTACAAATGAAGAAACACATGCTTTCATGTGTTATACGTACAGTACACATCCACTGGGTTTAAATGTTGAACGCCACGACTCAAGGAATCGCCAAAAAGAAAACATGACTTTTGTTGAATAGTCAATAAGAGTCACATATACGTGAACCAATCAACGACTATGTGTGCTGGTCACAATGCTTTACAATTGACATCATTTCATGAATCAATAACTGGAGGGTGGCATGTTGCAATCCTTCATGTAATATATACACGACCTTTTGTACTGGATGTCTGAGTTCATTTGTATCTTCTCGGATAGTATGTGTATATATATATACACCCATTCTCAAATATTTCTCACACTTTTACTTTGTATATTATGTGAGTTTAAGAGTTCTTTAAAAATTTAAGAGTGAGAGAATTTTTTGTTATTACTAGATAAGAAATTCATATAGAGGTTTTATTGTACCTTGGAGAATATCGTCATCAACCCATAACAACTACGTGTCAGACGAATATCTCACTAAAGATAATGATTGATTTTGTGCATTGAAATCAGAATACTACCTTGTGATTAAAGAGTTTGTCAAACTACATCGATTTGATGGTAGGTGCGCTCCTATGTTCTAGTACTACCCGATTTTCAAAAACCATCCACTTTGGAAAACATCTTGATAAATGCCTTATTTAGATCACTACTTTGTGGTATAACCTAAGCAATTTTTCTTGGATGAGTTAAAAAGGATGTTCCCTAATGATTAAACAGCTGCACCAATTATACAGTAGTGTGCCAGGAATTCTCAACAACTTCGCAACTATGCTGTAAAAAATGACTTCTATAGTTGGAAGGCAGGCTTTACACTACCAAGTTTGGAGGGATTTAGCTATATGGACTTTATCAAAGGACTTCCACCATCTCATGGATTTATTGTGATAATGGTGGCTGTTGACAGGTGTTAACAAAGTTTGCTCATTTCTTCTAACACCTCAAAACTGATTACAACAACAAATCAATGGCAATCGCTTTATCAATAATGTCAAACTGTCATAAATCGTCATTTCAGATTGGGACAAGGTTTTTATCAATGCATTGTGACAACAACTCTTTCAGCAATGAGCTCCTCTTACCATCCTCAAGCCAAGGCCAAAGTGAAGCCGTCATAGATGCTTAGAAATGTATCTATGATGCTTCTCATTTGACAATCCAAAAGCATGGTACAGGTACATTTCTTGGGCTGAATTCTGGTATAACACCAGCCATCACAATAGTGTTGGAATGACACCCTTCAAAGCCTTATATGGCTGAGAACCACCGTGAGTCACTAGATACAAGTTACACTACACTATTACACCTCAAATTCAGCTATTGTTGCAGGAAAAGGATGTCGTATTGAGTAAACTGAAAATGGACCGGACTATATATATGAATATGCTGGCTGACAAGAATAGAAGAGAAATGGTTTTTTATGCATGAGCTAACGTAACAGTTCGATTCAGTGATGAATCCGAAAAATTTTGATAATGGAGGCAAAAATAATAAATAAATATAACAAGTGGAATATGCTATATCTTATTATTTCAACTTATTTATAGTTAGTATGTGGTTAAATTTAACAAAATAATAGAGATAAAAATAGCAAACATATTTATTAAAAGAATTTAAAATTCTTCTGGGGGCATGAGCCCCCACCCTGCTGGACGTGGATCTGTCCCTGGTTTGATTACAACCCTATAGCCAACAATATCAGTAGCACTGAGGAAAAACCTGAAACTAGGACTAAGATTGTTTTTGTCCTTTCACGGTACTTGTTCGAGTGAGGGAAGTGGTTTACAGATTACATCTCCTCTAGAATACACCCTATTTTTTCATGTGTCACTACTTAGTAAATTCAATTGCAAATTATAATGACCCCTCCAGAGGTTCAGTGAAATTTTCTCCGATTCTCCTCTATTTATTTGGGTGACATTGGGCTCCGATAAATGTTCTATTTATTGTACAATAGAAAGGAGGTGATATGATGATTTTATAAATTTAAAGGAGGTCAGTGTAATGACTTTAAAAACTCAAGAATATCCTGAGTAAATTTGATAAATAGAGGAGGGTTAAATTAAATTTCATCAAAACCTCATAGGGTGAGGATAATTTGCCTTAAATTCAAAGATGAAAATGTTCCCCAAATTGCCAATAGACACTTCAGAGTTGGGACCCTACCCGTACTACAACCTTAACCAGTCTTAGCTTTAAGAAGGATCAACAGGGGGACTATTGAAACTCCTGAGTTGTTGATATAGTGGCAGAATACAAATGGTTTAGAGGCCATAGAAGATATGACTGATATAGCAAGTAATTTTTCCTACTTTCAATGTTGGGGACAAGGTCGAGCTTGAAGGGAAGGGCAATAATGATACAAGTGACAACATAAAGGGTGATGTTTGGGAGGCTGAAGTAGCACAAGTGAGACAACTAGGATCAAAATGGAGGGAAAGGTCTTCATGCCCAATGGACATGGGTCAATCGATCCTTGAATTCAGGAAACAAAAAGGAGCGGCAGAAACTGCGAGGCCCCTACAAGCCATAAAGGACTTTGTTCATTGGAAGGCATGAGAGTGGTATAGCTTATTCTCCTTCCCTTGGTGCATTGCTTCTCTCATCTCAGTCACATTCTCCGTTCTTAACTTTCACTCATCTCCTGTAGGCGATTCCTTGAGAATTGAGATTCTTCCCTTTTATTCATTTAGTTGTGTTCTTGTTATTGTTCCATTTGATTAAACCACTTACTCGTTCCCTTGTCACTGGCTATTTCTGAAAGTTCCATTAATTGTATAGTTTCCGTAATTGCTCCTTCGTTGATTCATTTTACTTGCGTCACCATCTTATTTTATTGCACGACGGATTTGTCAATGCAAACTACGTAAGCACCTAGGTTTTCCAGCAATGTGCATTTATCAAGCATGCAATCCAGTAAGTCAATAACAAAAATAAAATAAAATGAAATGAAATGAAGTCAGAACACGCATCACGTGGCATCATAGGCAAAGAAGTTTCTCAGCTTAGACAAACAAATTGTCAACGTCGTGATCTAGTTTTGGCAACAATCAGTGATCTACTAAGTCCTGGATTTATATGCCGTTTACTTTTGGATTTGCATGATATTAAAATTCAGATACGATGCCTGTGAATGAAATGAAATGTTGTGGTTGCCCTTCGTACATTAATTGGTACACATGCGACTATTCAAATTTCGTGGACCATTTTCTATTTTAATAACAAAGACATTAATTAGATTAAATTATTGAAAGTTGACAAAAAGAATTAAATTATGGAAAGATACACATGCAACAAAGTCAATAAAATTGGCTGAAAATTAATAAATGAGAAAAGACATCATCTTTTATATACGTCAAGAACTAATCCTTCTTTTATTTTATTTTGTCTCTGATCTTTCTTTGTGTATGTGTAGCCGAGGGGATTGCCATCATTCTTTTTCGGTGATCTCCCTACCAATTTTTCTTTCTTTTTCTTGCGTAGGTCTTTGTGTATTTTGTTTTGTTATTGTTGTCTCATTTGTCAGCGTTTACTTCATCCTCTTTGTGGATGATTTTTGTCCATTTTATGGGTAGTTTGATTTTCTTTTCATGGGTATTTTTTTCTTTATGATCTTATAAAAACAAAGATACTTAGATTTATTGTGAAATAAGGCATTATATATTCTTCAATCTGTGACACTGTTCGTGCTGGTCTTCATTATGAAGGATACATTAACATATTGTTGGTTAATTCAAATTGTGAAATAATTTTAATTTATATTTGAATTGTCTTTTTCAATTTCGAAGCACCGTTAGGCTTTTTATTAAAAAACATATCAAGAAGTCAACTCACGAATTAGAGCTGAGTAAGCGTTTTTATTGCAGGTTAAACGATTACTCTGAACAAAATTAGATTGAAAAATAAATGAAAAAAATTATCCCTTCATGTATAGGATATATTATTACATAAAAAGCAAAACCTTCATGTATACTGGATAAATTAACTCCAAAAATTATACTTAATGATTTTCGTAAATTTATCTATTTTAATGAAAACTAAGTCAACTCAAATCCGACTTTAACTAAATAAATGCAAATGTCCGTCCCAGTTTTTAGCTTGACTAGTCTGAAGACCAACTTGCGAGTAAACTGTCACTTTGTTTCATAAAATTATAAGAGTGTTTTACTTTAATTCCTAAAATTTCGAAACTATATCTTTAGTCCTTAAAATTATATTTCATAGGTCACATTAGTCCTTGGTTAAACTACTGTCAGTCAACCGTTACATTTTACTGATGTGGCACATTAGGTGACACATAGTATGTCACGTGACATACTAACATGACACAGATTAAAATAAGTTCAGATTAGTTTCTAAAATTTTCTAAAATATATTTAAAAAGTCCCTGAAATTGTAAATGTATCAAAATAACCCCTAAAAGTTTCTAAAATGAGTCAAAAAAGTCCTGAATCCCAAATTTCTCCTCTTTTAGTTCATAAAATCTAAATCCTCGATAATTCTTTAACCCACTTATTTCTCTCTCATTTTAACACCTTATTTAAATAATCCAAAATTTTAAATATCCTGTACTGGACTGAAAATATAGACTGACCTCCTTGGCCCAAACCATAATAGCTCAATTCTAGGCCCCAGAGATCGGCCCAACCCAAATCTCTCCCTCTCTCGGGGTCCCATGACTTGACCACACAGCACGGTATCCTCAATAGATTTTTCTCAAATCTAGTTGAGGACATCTCCTAAATCTCATACAATATCTCTTTGTATCTCATCATATCTTGTCATTATCCTTAATATTAACTAAATCACAAGAATATCTCCTATACTTAAGGAGGATTATAACAGATTTACCAGGGCGTAGCTTCACACTATCTAAGAGAGGTATCGCCCCCCAAGTAGGATAGAATCTTCATCACATAAACACCCCTCCACTCCTCACGCTTTTACTGACTTAAGTATCGAAGTGTCTTTACAGGTACCCCACCCCTTGTTTCCACGGACGTTGGAGCTACTTGCACCCTTACCACTATTTCCAGGTAAGAATATTGGCGCCCACTGTAGGGTTGGTAAACAAGCCTACTTCACAACCTCAAACTCCATTACCCATGGCTGATGCTTCCAGCCAAAATACACCCCCAAATAACCAGCCCTTTCCTAACCTTGACTAGTTGCAGGAAGAAAATCGGAGACTGGTCGAGCAGCTTCATAAATTGCAAGAAGAAAACCAATCCTTAAGGGTTGAAAACTCAAAAAACCCTAAACAAGGAGCCACTAATCTGGGGAATACCGAACATGCCAGTTATGAGTTTTGCAGTGGTAAAACCCGATATTCAAATCATCCAACCTATCAAACTGAATATGATGATGAGCCTGAAACCATAGACCACGGATTGCTCTCAGAAAAACTCATGGCCATCGACCTACCTATCAACTTTAGACTCCCAACTTCACTTTGTCCCTATGACAAAGTAGGAGACCCCCAATCATTCATCATAACGTTCAGATCCATGATGCTTATCAATGGAGCCACCAACCGTATCCTTTGTCGAACTTTCCCATCCTTCTTGGAGAAATCGGCACTACTTTGGTTCTCAACCCTGCCTTGGAATTCCATACACAAGTTTGATGACCTAGCAAAAGCCTTTACCAACAGGTTCGCATCCTCCAAAATCTACACAAAAACCTCAGACTCTTTCAAACACGTCAGAGAAGGACTTGATGAGTCCCTAAGAACTTACCTGACACGATTCCAAGCAGAAGCATCACAAATTCCAGACCTCAACCCTACCGTAGAGCTCCACCAAATCTGAATTGGCCTACATTCTGACCTTTTAAAGAAAACCTAACAATCAATAAGCCAAGGACCATACATGAACTCCGCAAAAGGGCCCTCGGATACATCAACACCGAGGAGCTCCGAGCTGCAGAAAGGAATCAAAGACAAGAAAAAGATAGCTCGGCCTAGGGATACAAGGAAGATAAATCCAAACACAAACAAAACTCAGAGTCCTTCGAGCCGAGATTCACTACTTATACGCCACTCAATGCCTGAGCAAGTACAATTCTAACAGAAATATTCAATGCTCGGCTCATGAAACCAATAAGAGACGAGCTTCGACCGAGTCCAAAAGGTGCAGATAAGCACAAAGTTTGTGAATATCATAACACCACGGGACACATAACCGATGAATGTAAAAATTTAAAATACCAGATCGAACGCTTCATCAGACAAGGATACCTGAAGCAATTCATCAAGGAGAAAGAAGAAAAAAAGAGGTTAAGGTCGAAAAAGAAAAAACAAACATCACAGCCCTTCCTCATCGGACAACGAATCCCCACCATGGCACAAAAAACCTGAAAGAAGAACTTGATCCCACTCTCTTGAGGAAATGAAAATCCAGGGAGTCATTGATCACATTGTGGGAGGATTCACAAGAGTAAGAGAGACAAGCTTGGCAAGAAAAAGATCACTCCCAGCGATCATGTCACTTGAAAGAATGTCACACTTATCAAGACCAAAGACCAAAAACTTAGTAATATATTTCTCAGATTCTAATTATAAGGGAAATGATGAAAATTTGCACGATACGGTTGTAATTTCCATCCTTGCTAGCAATTTTCTAGTCAAGAAAGTCCTAGTAGATCAGGGGAGTTCAGCTGAAATCCTTTTTTATCCCGCCTTCAAACGCATGTAGCTCTCTGAAAGCTCACTTCTCCCATACAACGGTGAACTAGTCAGACATATAGGCAATAAAGTAAAAGTACTCGGCTATGTGTGGCTGAGGACCACATTCGGTACGGAACCACCGAAAAAAACTCTCGACCTCTAATACCATGTCATAGATGCTAATAGTCCTTACCACATAATCCTAGAGCGACCATATCTCAACACCCTAGGAACCGTAGTCTCAATACCTCATCTGGCCATGAAATTCCTGGTTTCCAAATCCAAGGTCGGAGTAGTCCATGCCAATCAAAAAGAAGCAAGAACATACTACAATGAATGCCTGAAAATAAAGTCTATAGAAAAGCCAAAGACTGAACAAATACACAGTGTTTGCTACACTGACCAAATCCCTTTGATCTCTAAGCTCGATCCTAGAAGGATCCAACCGACAGACGACTTACAACCAGTCTAGATTGGTGATGAAGCTAATAAAGTGACATTCATCGGAGCCAATCTCCCTCCGAACTTGTAAGCAGAACTCACTACCTTATTCTTAAGGAATGCTAACCTCTTTACTTGGGCTCTAGCTGATATGCCGAGGATAAACCCAGATGTAATCAGTCACAAACTTATGGTTGATCCGAAAGCTCGACCAATCACGCAAAATAAGAGAACTCTTAGAGGTGAATGCCAAAACGCAACTCCAGAAGAAACTAAGAAACACCTCAAGGCCAACTTCATCAAGGAAATCAGGTACACTACATGGCTTGCAAATGTGGTAATGGTTAAAAAATCTCAGGAAAGTGGCGTATGTGTGTACACTTCACTGGCCTTAACAAAGCCTAGCCAAAAAACTCCTACCCACTGCCTAGCATTGACAAGCTTGTCGATAATGCATCTAGCTACCAATATCTAAGCTTTATGGAAGCATATTCTAGTTACAACCAAATCAAAATGTATCCACAAGACGAAGACAAGACTGTATTCCTCACCAAGCATGCCAATTTTTCCTATAAAGTCATGCCTTTTGGTCTAAAGAATGCAGGTGCCACATACCAGAGACTCATGAATAAAATCTTTGAAGGACAGATCGACAGAAACATCAAGGTGTATGTTGATGACATGGTGGTAGGAACCCCGGCAACTGGAAATCACATTAACGACCTGGAAGAAATATTCAGACAATTACAAAGATATAACATGAGGCTGAATCCAAAAAAATGTGCATTTGGAGTTCATGGAGGGAAATTCCTCAAATTCGTGCTCACGAATCGAGGAATAGAAGCCAATCCTGATACATGCCGAGCAATATTAGAGATGAGAAGCCCAAACTCAGTCAAAGAAATACAGCAGCTCACAGGCTGGCTAGCAGCCTTATCTCGCTTCTTGTCAAGATCAGCAGAAAAAGCAATTCCATTCTTCAAAAGACTAAGAAAATAGACATCATTCAAATGATCCGAAGAGTGTGAAAAAGCCTTCGCCAAACTTAAGGTATTTCTCTCTACGCCATCAATCCTTACCAAACCCTAAATCGGGGAAACCCTTTTCATGTATTTATCAGTAACTGAACATGCAGTAAGCTCGATCGTGGTGATCAACCAAGATAAAGAACAATAACCTGTTTACTTTGTGAGCAAAACACTCCAAGGACTCGAACAGAGATACCAGATATCGAAAAGCTCACCTTTGTTGTGGTGGTTTATGCAAGAAAGTTAAGACCATACTTCCAGAGCCACTACATCATCGTCCGAACAAAACAACCCACCAAGAAAATCCTGATCAAACCAGAACTGGTAGGAATAATGATATCATGGTCATTTGAAATCTCAGAACACAGCCCAGAATATTAGCTTAGAGGACTAATTAAACCTCAATCCTTGGCCAATTTCCTTGCCAAACTTTCCCCCATCCCATAATAAGAATCCAGCTCCTAGATACAACATGTAGATGGAGCAGCCAATGGCAAAGGAATTAGAGCTAGAATCACTCTTGAAAAAGGAAAAGGAATTTTAATTGAACAATCTCTCCAATTCCATTTTCATGCCAGCAATAACCAAGCAGAATGCGAAGCACTCATAGTAGACATCAAGCTCGCCCAAGAAGTCGGAGCACAAAGACTCATCATTAACGCTGATTCATAGCTTGTCGTCAGCCAAGTCACTGGCACTTTCACTACCAAGGACCCTCTCTTAGAAAACTATCTTGCGCTGGTAAGGAACTTGATGCAACACTTCGACTCATGCAAAGTAACACATATACCCACAGAGCACAACACTAGAGCCGACATCCTTTCCAAGCTTGCCAGCACCAGCAAGCCACAGAATAACAAATTCGTTATTCAAATAAAGCTTCAGAAACTGAGCTACTTTCAATCCGAAAGTTATAACATAGAAGTAGGAAAGATTAGCGAACTCCAATCCTTAACTACCTGACCTCTGGAGAACCTCCAAGCTCAATAGCCAATGAAAAGAAATTCAAAAGATAGGCGAGCTACTATACCATTTGTGGAGGATTACTAATCAGAAGGGGATACCCACTCCCCCTCCTGAAGTGCCTTGGTCCTCATGAAGTCAATGACGTCATGGCCGAAATAGATGAGGAAATGTAACATCTTCCTAATTACCATATTTTACTTGAGTATAAATACAGTAATTAGAAAGGTATTACTTACATTCGCAATCTATACTAGTCGAAAATAATTGAAATAAAATAATGTAGATGTATAGGTTGCAAAGCCAATATATACATATATGGACATTGTTGTTAATTTTACAATAGGTAATACTGTAAAACAAACTAGTCATTTCCTAAACATCAGGGACTCAGTCCACAAAAGAACATCCCTACTAGCTAGTCTAACCTACACAAAGTTGAGATCCAGCAAAATTTTATACAAACAGAAAATGAATCTCATCAACATCCAATAAGGTCAAACTATGGTCTGGGGGATCCTATTCCTAACTGCCACTATACATTGGCCAAAAGTCCCTGAGTTGTCCCATGATCTCCTAAATAAAACTATTTGCCATTGGTGCAATGGCATTGCCCCTAACTGGGGCATCAGGATCAACTGGTGGATCGGAGTCGGAGGAAGAAGATGAAGGATCATCTCCAGGAAGGGACATAGGTGGTGCAGGTGGACCTACAAATACATCAGGGTGTGCCATTTCAAGAGGCACTTCAGCATAAGGAAAACCTAGGTCAAACTGAGTACAGAAAATAGAAGTACTAAATGAACGGCTAAAGAACACGTACACTCTAATCCGGGAGTATGCTACAACATATAAGGAGTCTGAGGCTGGGTCATAATGCCACTGCCACTAGGGCGAGTCAAGGAAGATTATCACCGATGACATCCTTAGAATATGAATACAACATAAATACATGCAGCGTAGGGATGAGAATATTATAAAATTCTCAGTAGGGTACTCCCTCAAATGTGAACATAATATAACCAATAAATTCGTTCATATTGAATTCATCATGCTAAATTATATGCATAAATACCAATGTGCATAAATCATATAAAGTCGGATGCAAAAGGGGTAGTAAATAAGTGTCTTTCTCTTGCAACTCATGGAAATCAATTTAGTGCAATTATCTCTTTTCATTAACATAGGGAAGGCTTAATCTCATATCAAGTGGTATCTGTAGTGGAGTCACTCCATAAGAACTATTGATTACTAGGACATGAGCTCATTCTTATATGTCGATACGTCTACCGACTCATCAAATTCTGAGGGAAGCTCTTACTTTTGCCTTCCCCAATTAATCACACAAGCCTTGTTTCTATTTTCCCCATATGTTAAAAATTACACAACTAAAAGTCATGTTATTTTTCTTTTCTTTTCCTTTATCCTCACAATAATCACATAGTATATTTTTCTTTTCAAAGGCCTGCTTAGATCACAGGTAAGCATACAATTATGTTGGAGTCTCATCCATATCTCATCAACATTTCTTTCAAACAATTAGCATGCATTAACATGATATATACTTGCATCTAAAGCCATTCTATCATTAGTTCAAGACATTCTTACCATTTTCAGCAATTAGCAGATTTATCACTTTAGAATTCAAAATTAATTTCTCCATCAAACAGCCAATTCAAGAGTCACAAAAATTTTCTATGACACCTTCATATGTCTAAAAGATCCTGTAAAATTTTCATAACAATTAGAGTTCTATAACTATGTCACTAAATTTTACAAATTTAGTGGTCACAGCACACCTTTTCACAGCCTAGGACAAGGTTCTCCTAATTTTTAAATTTATCATATGATGGAATCAACCCAAGATAAAAATTATAGTTACACTTCAAGATGTTTGTAACTCCCTATAAAAATTTCAAAAGAGAAATCGCTCCTTTAATATGATAATAAAATCATACAATTTCCCTGCTTCAGTTTCAGAAATCCAGACAGCATGAGAGCTATTTCGGTTTCTGATTTTTTTAAGACAGTATTCCTTGAAACCAATGCTCAAAGAATTTCGTGTAGATATTTCAAGATGTTAGGCCCAACATATAATTTTTCCAGGAAATGAATTTCACTACAAACATGTCTATAAATTCATAAAATTTTGCTATTTGCAGGCAAACAGAAAATCCAGCATTCTAACTAAAACTTCTCTTGATAAAATGAGTTATCTAACTTCATCCAAATCCGTCAGCAAAATTCATACATAAATAACCATATATCATTAACCACCACAATGAAAAACTTCGAACAGAATAGGTCAGAAGTGTGAAATATAAATTTGGCAAGAAAAAACCAAATAAAACCCTACTATTGAAAGTAAGTGATGTCTTTGTCCCTAGTATGCTTCAAGATGATGCCCTCCACTTCAAGGCTCTCAAAACACACCCAAAACCCTTTACAAACAGTGAGGTACAAGGGTCAAGATTGAGATTCTAATCGGTTATATGTGTAGATGTTGAGGTGTAGAATAATTTTTGTGAAGGAAACTTTGGATTTTGGTAACTCTAAGCTAACATATATGGAGTTGAAAGCAAGTTGAAGCTCTTAGCCATGGAAAAAAGGGAGCTGCTGTCTTCCTCTGGTTATGGCCGAGAAATAGCTTCTTAAAGAAGCCAAAAAATCAAGCTTATCTTGTATTAAAAAAATGAATAAAATATATTATGTTTAGATAATTACAAAGCCAATAAAGTGAAATGAATGGTTGTGATTCAAGATTGAATCTTAGCCATTCATTTGATTTAAATGGATAGGTTTATTTGTTTTGTAGATATCTAACTAGTTTTCGGTGTTAGAAATCACACACTGAAACTTTACCGAACGGGTGAAACAGTGTACCCAGGTAATCAAACATTGCCCAAAAAATATTTTCGGATATAAAATCTTTAATTTTACCTATTTCTAACTATATTAATATAATTTCTCAATTTTAGGCATCTCCGGGGGCCAATTCTAGGATTTCGGCTGTCCCGGTGGGCTTGCAAGGCCCCGCAAAATACTATTCACTTTTTTTTTTGCTTCCTTGAATCCTTCTCATCATTTCTACATCTATCAAAATTTTAAATTTCTCATTAATAAAACCTCATTTAATTTCTAAAGAGAATTAGGGTGTTACAGGAAATCTATGGAAATCACATTGGAGGCCAAGCTCTAGCTGCCAAAATACCCTGAGCAGGATATTCTTGGACCATTATGAAAACTGACTGCAAAAACTTCATTCAGAAATGTAATAAATGCCAAAGATTCTCTGAAATCTCCCAAAAACATCCAGAACCATTACACTTCTCTAAAGCTAGCTAGCCCTTTCACAGGTGGGGGACTGACCTCCTCGATTCCTTTCCCCTTGCACCGGGACAACTCAAGTACTTGGTAGTAGCTATAGACTACTTCACCAAGTGGATCGAAGCAGAACCCCTGACAACAATTACTGCAGAGAAAATCAAGAAATTCATTTGGAAAAGAATCATATGTAGGTTCGAACTTCCCAAAGAATTGATCACTGACAAAGGTACACAATTCATAGACCAAAGATTAAAGGAACTCTATGACAATTTCCAAATCAAATACATTTTCACCTCTGTAGAACATCCTCAAACCAATGGCCTAGCAGAAGCTGCTAACAAAGTTATCTTCGCAGCCTTAAAGAAGAAGCTCGACAAGGCCTCTAGGTCGAAGACCTCCCTGAGATCCTTTGGGGATATCATACAACTGCTCAGTCCTTAACACAAGAAATACCATACGGGCTTGTCTTCAACAGTGAAGGCATATTCCTAGTAGAGGTTGCCCAACCTAATGCCCACCGACTGGTATTTACAGATACAACAGACGAAGAAAAATGAAGAGCAGAGTTAGATCTCATGGAAGAAGATCGAGAGCTAGCTCACATCAAAGAACAAGCAACCAAAGAAAGGGTAGCCCAAATTTACAACAAGAAGCTCGATCCAAGAGCTTTCCACGTCGAAGACCTGGTCCTATGCAAACTCGAACAACAAAAAAAGCCTCTAGGAGAAGGGAAGTTAACCCTGAATTGGGAAGTACCATTCCAAATCACCCAAGACATCAACCGAGGAGATTGCAAAATTGCTGAGCTCTCAGGAGAAGATCTCCCACGGACATGGAACACCTTGTCCTTAAAGAAATACTATAGCTAGAATATAGATGCCTCAAGTCACATTCGATGGGTGCACTATTTTCCTTTTGTTGGGTTTTATCCCACTGGGTTTTACTAACAAAGGTTTTAACAAAACATGATCAGATGTGAGCCGAATACTTCGGTGGAAAAAAAGTTATAAATGTAATCTCCTTTTTCAAAACATAAATTCATTTCTCATATTATGTCTCTACAGATATTCATATATAAAACCTCGACCATACTACAAACCGCTATACGCACAGTAAACCTCGATACATTCGAGTCCTGAAGGTACACCAAAAATGCTACCATACTCACAGTAAACCTCGATACATTCAAGTCGTGAAAGCACACTGAAAAGCTGTCACACTTCATATAAACCTCGAAATACAAACTAAGCAACGAAAGGCACATAAAAGATCAACATGCTAACCACGGCCCTAATCGAGTAGTGAAAAAAAATCAGAAACAACACAATCAAAGTTTTTGAACAGTGATATCCCGGTATTAGCTACTTTACAAGCATATACCTTCCAATTATATCATACTATATGATCGAACATTTCATCGTCCGAGCATATCTTTATAAATGATAGCTCATTTCAGAGTTCATAAAGAACAAGTGCAAAGAGATTATACATCCATAAAAATAGAAATATCTATTTACAAATCATCCATTAAAAAAGGGGGCTCAAGGATCAGCAAGAGATTCGATTTCAGCAGGAAGGGCGAGCTGAACAGGCTCCATAACCTGAACCTCATCATCCCCTCCCTCCCCAACAACTCCTCTGATCTGAGCACCTTCATCAGCCTCACCAGCTGCAAGATGGTCAACCAACACATCATCAAGTACTTCTTTGAATGGTCCACATTGAGCCAAGTCCAAATCCCTATAAAAGAACTGAACTTGTTCAAGGGCCCGATCAAAACTAGTCGTGTATTGATCAACCATCTCATTCTTCAAAAAGTTGACCTTAACTTGAAGACCCTTCAGCTTATCATTCTCCTTAGCCAATTTCTTATTCTCATTCTCAAAGAATTTCTTTTCAGCCTCAAGCTCCCAAACCTTCAAAGCAGCCGCATCAACATCTATTTTGACTCCAGCCACAAGAGAATCGATCTTATCCTCAAATAACTTTTTGGCCTCTAACCAACCCCTCCTCTCTTCGACCAACTTGGCCTCAGCTTCCTCCTTCTCAACCTTAAAGTCCCAAGAGAGTATCCTTTCGATCTCAAGCTCCCGAATAGAACTCCCATAATGCCTTTCCAAAAACCAAGCAATTACTACCTGGCGAAGACCCTGAATCTCCAAATGGCAACATAGATCAGGGATACCCTCCCTCTCCATTAAATTTCCATCTTCAGGATGGGCGAACTGCTGATCGATGAGTTCAAGATGAGGGAACACCTTGTTTCAGAGGCATGACTGACCAACAATGTTAAGGAACTCCTTCACCTTTATAGCTCCTATAAGACCAGAACTAGAAAGTGAAGGCATCGGCTTAAGAATCGGCTAAGGACTAGCATCCATCCTAGTCCTCTTCTAACTTCTCAGAGGATTGGGATCTGTGGGAGAACCTGAGCTTGACCCAAAACTAGAAGAAACAGGAAGAGCTTAGCTCTCATTCATAGCCATATTCCTCTTAGACTTAAAAGCAGCTGTCTCCTTGGGACCAAGTTTGGGAGCTATCTCACCTGCAAAGAAACACAGAAATTAACAACATACAAGCAAGATCAAGCTAAAGGGCAAAAATAAAATACTACCTATGTATTTGAGAACTCCCTCATTATCACACCCCTACTCCAACAAAACTGCACAAAACAGCAGAAAGCTTGGACTTACACACTCCTCCAAAAAATCAATCACCACCTGATCATCATAGGGTAGAGAACTATACTCTACCCTCAAAATATAGTGAAGATTATGCCGTTAGTACAAAGGAAACCTCTCCAGGCCATTTGAATCCAGGAAAAAGGGGAACTCAGTCTCAACTGACCTAACCTTAATAAATTTTTCCTTAAATCTTTTGAAGTTAGAAGTCAACAAAGACAACAACTTCTTCCTAGGAACACTATTAAAAGAAATCCAATTCCCTTTTTCTATGCCTTTAACTTGAAAAAAATAAAAGAATACACCAACATTAGGCTCCTGCCCAAGAACATCAAACAGGTTCTCAAATGCTCGAATGAAGTTGAGAATGAGCGACATTAACCTTATTCAGACAACCTTCTTCAAACTAAGTAAAAGGAACCCTAACATCTAATTTCTCAAAGAAATCTATGTACATATAGATAAAATCAACCTCACCATCCCCTTCCTTATATTTACATACCCTGTCCTCGGCACCACAAGGAAGATATTCTACCTTTTTCTCCCCATAAGATGACACTAAACACGCCCTCGTAAATCTACGCACAGACTCATTGTTATTAAAAATCGAGTCTACCTCTCTAACCTCACCACTAACCCACCCGTAAGGATCATACTTAGCTTTATCTATCACCTCCTTCCTCTTACTAGAGGCAGAAAGACCTTTTTCTTTTGGTGATCAATAAATATCTAAACAAAGCAAAACGATGAACAAAACTCAGGAAAAAAAACAGATACGAAAAACACTAGCAACTAGTAAAATCTCCTACCCTAGGGTTCAAAATAGAATGAACCGATTTAATAAAAGAAAAAGAGAGGAAAAACCAAACTCACTAATTGAAAATGGAAGAAATCGATATCTAATGGTTGATTCGAAGCCTTTAGCTACAACGTAAAGAACGCCAAAAAAGCAAGAAAGAAGTAAAAAGTTTTCCAGAAATGAAAATGAAGAAACCTTTCTTTCCTCTTTGCTTAAAACCAAGCTCATCCAATGAATAAAATAATTTTCCTTTGATCAATTGTACATCTGAAGCGTTCATTACATCTAACGGCAGAGGGCTCATCGCTTTTATCTGACGGAGGATATACGAACTCACGATCCCATATTAATGAGAAATGATTGCTCACCATTCACCAAAGGACACATGTCATAGCACGTTCTCCTATAACTATTACAACTGCAACCTAAAAGACTTATGACTCAACACAAAACCTTCAAGCTTGGCACGAAGTCTTCAACCCAAAAAGTATGGCCTACATGATCACCATATACTTGACCAACAGCTTGACACAAGCTCGGATATTTACTTACTTGAGTCACCCTCAAGCTATCACAAAATCCTTCAAATCGGATCACCTAATCAACGTATCACAAAACTATAATTGCATAATTAGTCCATTGGAGCTCGCTCAAGGCACATCA
The DNA here is from genome assembly GCA_031216125.1 of Dalbergia cochinchinensis. Lineage (NCBI taxonomy): Eukaryota > Viridiplantae > Streptophyta > Magnoliopsida > Fabales > Fabaceae > Dalbergia > Dalbergia cochinchinensis. The sequence continues at coordinate 17,009,030 of CM062375.1, read as the reverse complement.
AGCAGCATACAATAAGTTGACTCATTCGAGTTCGGTATGTAGTCATCGGCAAACTACCTCAGTCATGACACCTCAGCACTAGCTACTCGGCTTATGACCAAGCTTGGGGCTATATATTGGATTGAAAAATATAGGCCAACCTCCTAGGCCTAACCCATAAGAGCTTAATTCTAGGCCCCAGAGATCGGTCCAACCCGAATCTCTCCCTCTCTCAAGGTCCCACGACTTAATCACACAGCACAGTATCCTTAACTGATTTTCCTCGAATCTAGTTGAGTACATCCCTTAAATCCCATACAATATCTCTTCGTATCTCATCATATCTTATCATTATCTTTAATACTAACCAAATCGCAGGAATGTCTCCTATATTTAAGGAGGATCATAACAGATTTACCAAGGGGTAACTTCACACTATATAAGGGAATATCGCCCCCAAGGTAGGACAGAATCTTCATTACATAAACACCCCTCTACTCCTCGCGCTTTTACTAACTTAAGCATCGAAGTGTCTTTGCAGGTATCCCAACCCCCGTTTCCACGAACGTCGGAGCTACTTGCACCCTTACCACTATTTCAAGGTAAGAACATATCCTAAATATAATTAAGAGCTTGATTAGTTCAAATTTGGTACCCTCCATGTTTAGCTAACATATTTAATTTATTAACTATTACATTATATTTCTTGCAATAAAATGGGTATCAAAAGATTAAAAATAGGATTCAAGGGAAATATTATATTATCAAATGTGGATGGAGTTTATTAAGGGCCTCTTTGGAACATTTTAGTTGCAATTTGGGAAGGAATTTGGTATCAAAATGATCTACCGTGACAATGAAAAGAAACTCTACCTTCATGTCAAATGCACTCGAAAACCATTTCAAATATGAGAGCTTTAATTGAGCTCAAGTAGATAATTGTGTTTCTTATTCCACCTCAATGATAGTGGGTTATAGGGAATGACCGCCTCTTGGGAATGTTGATGTTATATTCTAAATAAGTATCATTGTGTTTGCTTTATTCGCATCCCACATTCTGGCAAGAATTTGTCCTTTCTTTGAAAAGTTTGCTGAAATGACATAGAGTTCGGCCAATAAGAAATAGAACATGGCTAACATGACATAGAGCTCAGCCAATATGAAATCGAGCTCGGCCAATGGGAAGTTAATTAAGATTATTTGGGCCTTGTTAAGTTAATTAAAATTTTAATCAAGTCCCTTTTTAATTTTTTTTATTCAAAAGAAAATTTTGTTGAAATAATGATTTAAATTTTTTAATGAACAATTTAACTTTGATTTTTGTTTAATAATATGTTTGATTTGAAGAAAAATGTTCTTAATGTGTCTAAAAATGTTTTTAGAATGAATTCAAAGAAAAATGTTCTTAATTTGTCTAAAAATGTTTTTAGAATGAAAGAATGACTTAAAGTGAGTTAAAACTTTAAACTTTAAAACTTTTTCAAGCTATAGATAGTTTCAACTTCCATTCTTTGCTTCACTAATTTCACACTCACCAAAAGACCATAATAGAAGCAAACTTTTCAAAGAGAGGAAAAATTCTTGCGAGAATATGTGCGTGAGTCTCGACTTGAAGTGATTCTATTTTTATTGGAAAAATGCCCTCACAAATCGATTTGAATTGAGTTAACTCGATTTTTGAAGGAACATCGCTTTTGCAGTTACAGAACAATGCTTTTGCAATTAACAAATTAATTTAACTCGATTTACATATTTTCCAATTTCAAATTCTAAACTTTATCATGCAAATTGGTTTAAGATGATTTCTATATAATTAAAAATAGGATATATGTGTAATATTTTTTAGAACTGTGTATATATATTATATCATATTTTATTTATTTGATATGTGTAACAAGCTCGATGTTATTTACCCATAAAAAAATTGCTAGGTCTAGATACAAATTATCATGTAAAATTTTGGATAAAATGTAATAAATCCTATTGACACCAAAGCCAAAAGCCTAGAAATTAATAACACTGATGACTACATAGCTATAATACAATGTTTAAAACAATGATACTATCACAACACACTAAATATTATCATAGATACAAAGGTTAGAACATTAAATCTCAGATCTATCTAAAGCATCATCAGACAACATACTCTAGCTATGTAGTTTTCCAAAGAGAAAGTGTATACAGTATCATTTATATTAAAAAAAAATAGTATCATTTATTTATTTAGGTACTTTGATCAGTTTCATGTTATTTGTTCGTATTTGTTGGTATACGTGTCTTTCAAAATGGACCTAGCCCATCGGGTCTTCGATGTGGCCCTTAAATACATGGGACTAGAACAACCCCATAATTACAATAGATAAAATACAATTACCTCACTAGTGGGCCCGAAACAAATAAAAGGCTGTTGGTACACTATTTTTTGGGTTCGTCTGAGTGCGGCATAACAATACTGCTCCATTTGATTCAAAAAGTTAAATCACATTATGGCTATGTGAAACATGATAATCATGTAGTTTCAGCTGCACCAACCACACTTAGTTCATTTCAGTATATATGCAGGAATGAGGGAATTTCAGAAATTCTTGAAATAAATATATAGAAAGTATCATATGAGAAAAATGATTTATTATGAAAATGAAAGGAGTGATTTTTGATGAATCTTATATCAATTATTAAAATTAAAAAACTCTTTAAAGAAATATATATATATATATATATATATATATGCACCTTTATGCGGAGATTACCAACTTGCACATTTTCTTCTAAATAAAAAACTCTCATACTCCTCCTATTCAAAGAAGCTTTTTTTGGTGTAACCTATTCATAGAAGCTAATAGCTTGGAATAAATTTATAAATTTACTTCATCCACATTAATTACTAGATTAGTTTTTTCTCTCATTTCATCTAATTGACGATATTTTCATTTTATAAACGGATTTGCAAAATAAAAATGAAAAATAAATTTGCCACGCCCTAACATATTTGCCAAGATATAATAATATATTAAAAATATAAAAATAATTGTATTAACTATATATTGAAAACTATAAATTAGTGCATAATATTAAATTGTATTGTCTAACTTCTTTCACTCAAAAAGACAACTACATTTTCTGAAGTTGCACTCATGTTTCCGTAACAGTATCAATATAATGTGCAATGGGCAATTGGGTACAGCATTGGTACTTCAAAATTTTAGTTAATATTTTAAATAAATAACGATAGGCAATAATTGCACTGGAAAAAATGATAGGCGAAAAATATTATTTTAGTTTTATTTTTGTAATACAATCTTTACAAATTCTTATAATATCTTCTATTTTTGAAAATGCCATTAATAGGAAGGAAAATATTAACTAGGTGAGAGAAAAAACTAACCAAGTACTTAATGTGAATGAAATAAAATTGCAGATTTATCCTCAGCTATAAGCTTCCTTGGAACAGGAGTGTGTGGAGATTTTTTGTCTAGAAGAAAACGTGTAGGCTGCGCTCTCTCTCTCTCTCTCTCTCTCTCTCTCTCTCTATATATATATATATATATATATATAAGTTTTCCATGGGGAGTCAAAATGGACTAAGTCGTCCTGTTTAGGTCCACTCCGTCAAAATAAAATTGGCTAAAACAACTAGTCCAATCCGCTAACCCGTCAAAAATTAAAAAAAATTTTAAAAAACACTTTTTAATGCTTTGGTAAATTTTTTAAAAAATATTTTTTTATTTATGTATATCCAATTTTTCAAGGTTCATAACAAATATACATCAACTTTGACTAAAAAATATTATTGTTAATAGTATTATTTGTGAATTATGACACTGTTTTATTTTTAAGTTTTAACTTTGAGTGAATAGTATTAACTGTATAGTATTACTGTATTAATAAGTGTACACATTTCTTACTTTTTTCTATTTTGGGCTACACATTTCTTACTTTTTTTTACCAATAAATTATGAATTTTTCTAAAAGAAAAAGATTTGGCTCAAGAGCAAGCCCCCCTAACTCGCCTAAACCTGTAGGTTAAGCAGGGCGGGTTAGGAGGGTCAGAATTTTTTGGTAGGCTCAAAACTTAAATTCAGCCTACTAACAATGGCGATTTTGGCAAGCCAACCTAGCAAGCTCAGCTCATTCTGACATCCCTAGTTTTTCATGGGTCATTCATAGAAAAAATTTTGTCCCACCATTTTCATAACCTTAATATTTAAAGTAGTTTTTTTGGATTTCTTCTAATTATTACTTTTTTTAATCATACATTCATATCTCTCCTCCATTAACACAACAAAAGTACTTTACAAAATATTTCAATCAAAATTATTTAACAAATAACAAATAATATAAATAAAATGATAATTGAATGAAATTATATCATTAAAATTTTGTATATATAATATTGGGCAACAAAAATAAAAGGAATAAATAAACAAATTCCGTCTCACTAAAGGAAACAATACAAGAAGAAAGATAATATAAAGGAGATAAAATTTAACATGGTTCTGCCCTAGCTATTTACATCCATGACCTCAATAAGGAGTTTTAAAATCTTTCATTATCTGTAATTTTGAACACCTGACGTTGTAAACCATCTTTACAACTATTTTATCATATGGATAGCTGCTAAAACTACCTATATGGATCACTCCTATTTTTGGAGGATGTCGAAATCAATCAACCAAAGGTATTTATAAGTCAAAACACTTGCAAGACTTCTAATTCTACTCGACGTGAGGCTTTGGGTTAAATTCTAATAAATCCTTCCCTTAATCAAAAGTCCTGTCAATAGCTGGTTTCTACAATTGTCTCCACAAATATTCTTCTTATACAAATTTGTATTTCCCAAGTATTAAATGGTTTTAACAAATGCTATACATGCTATATTCACTTATACCGTCGCTGCACATAAAACACGCCGCTTGGCCTCCATGTTACCAAGAAGACTTTCGAGACAAGCTTTCTTCACTTGCATTATAGTTGCTCCATGAAACACATTGCCTGACCTCCATATTGCCATAAAGACTTTTGACACAAGGATCGCACACTTGGATCCAAAAACTTTCATTCTCTCCAATACTCGACGAAGTCCAACTAACTGGAACCATTAGTTTTGATACCACTTGTTGGGCAGTAAAAGTAAAAGAAACACAATAAACAAATTTCCTCTCACTAGAGGAAACAACACAAAAAGAAAAATAATATAAAGGAGATAAAATTTAATGCCATTCGACCTTAAAACAAAGTTATTATCATTACATTACCAAAAAAAAAACTATTATAATTAACAATAAGTATATTGATTATAATTGTAGTATTAATGCTAACAAACAAAGCTTAGCACACGTTTATTTTTTAATTATCTTTGTTGGATTTGCATTATGCATGTATTTTTATTTTTGATTTAAATAATGTTGCATTAACTGTATATCTTATTATCTATAATCCATAATCTATAATACTAATCTATATCTATAATAATAATATCAATATTTAAGACTCATTAAAAAAAATGTTTTCCATATATTATTCATAAAGAAAATTATGTCCCAGTATTTTCATAATCTTAATACTTAAAGAAAGTTTGTGAATTTGATTTATCTTCTAATTATTAATTATTTTTTCCAATTATACCTTCATATTTCTCTTCCATTAACACAACAAAAGTACTTTACAAAATATTTCAATTGAGATTATTTAACAAACAACAAATAATATAAATAAAATGATCATTGAACGTAATTATATCATTAAAATTATATATATAATTATAGTATTAATGATGACAAAGCTATTATGATAACAAAGCTATGATAATTACATTGCAAGCAAAAACTATTATAATTAACAATAATTATATTTATTATAATTAACAATTATAATTGTAGTATTAATGCTAACAAGAAAAGCTTAGCATGCCTTTATTGCATTAATTATCTTTATTAGATTTGCATTATACATGTATTTTTATTTTTAATTTGGATTATATTCCATTAGTTGTATTTGTTATTATGGATGTTTATGTTTCGAATTCCAAAATATTTTAAAAAAATTTCCCTTTTTGGAAATATTTTAATAAACACGTGAATACCCGTAGGGATTCAAATACCGATGAAAAATAGGGAATATGGATCCCTAACAGGGATGTGGATAGGAATAAGAGATAATATTCTAAACAAGAATGAAAGGGTATAGGACATATCCCTTCTCTCATGGATACTCATTGTCATCTCTATAAATGATTCATAATATAGTAAAATTATCCACTTATTCTCTTTCATTATTTAATAATTTTAACTTTCAGAATGTGCAAATTTTTCATAAAATAGGCTCTTTATTATTGGTTATAGGTCATTTATTGATATTCTTTCAACCTTATGAACATGACAATAAAATATAAAATAGAATGACACGATTATATTTTATCCATATTTAATTATTTAACTATTAACTTATTTTGAAAATAAATTTATATACTCAATTTTCTATAAGATATATTTAAATAAATTATAATTTCTTTTCAATGGTTAACAAAATATTTTTTATTATTATTTTTTGTATTGTATGAGTTAAACGACTAATATATATAAATAATAAAACACATACATGATAGATTTTTGTTTGTTTTGCACAACAAATCTTAGCTAGTTGAGGAACGAATACAAGGCATGCTAGGAAACTGTTCCAAGAGTGAATCAATGAGCTCAACTGGTACAAAACATCAACGATTCCCAACGATCAAATGATTCATAGAGAAGGGACTTTGTTTCTCTACTATGGATTCCCAACTATTTTGGAAAGCATTTGGTTGTGATACGAAGAAATTTCCTGACGAAACTAAGGCTAGAAAAAATAAAGTGTAAAAAGATAAAAACACAAAAAAGTAAAGATAAATATAAAGGGAAATTATCATTGACTCATTGTGTGTCGTGTTGTCCTTTGATCAACTCACGTTCAATGGCATTTATAGATATAGAAAGCAGCTATTCAATCCGAAACGTGCTAATGTAGACCTAACATCTAACACTAAATAGGACACTCTTGGCTAACTCTGGTAACCTGCCTTGGCTAATTTTGATATGCCATGGTAATTGTTTGCCAATACTTTGCCATGTGTCCTATTTTATAAGAAGCAATTTCCTCTTTTTGTAATCTCCAGAACCGTTATCCACTCACCTATTCACTTAATTGAATTAGAAAGCACTTCCTCCAACCACCCGTATTTTCTAAGAAATGGTTGGAGACTTGATTCAAAAACTTCTTTGTTCACATTCTGAAGTACATTTCTTATTCAACCAAAGTTCATAAGTGGTTTGTGGGTGGCAAACAATGGTGAGGACTAAGGCCCATCGTGCGACCCATTGCCTCAACCAATGGCTAACGTCTTTACACGGTTAATTGTTCTCGGCTAACGGATTTTCAACCAAGGTCATTTGTTGTTTGCCATCAAGCTTCATGGATACTAATATGAGTAGCAAAACACCCTCAAATTCTTAATAAGATATTAATTAATACTTGGCTAAAATGGCACAAACAATATTGAAATAACATTTTTTTACGGCTGAAACAACCTCAATTGATTAAACCCAAATTGCCACGTTAAAGCTCTCATCGTAAATTTTTTGTTGATATGCATTAATAATTATTCTGACATTCACAGCTCAGTCATCGACCAATTAAAGCAGTGACAAGGATTTAGTCTTTTGTGGTTATTTTAAGCTAGTTTTTATCGGTTACATCTTCAACATGCATATTATCAATTACCATCTACTTATCAGCCAAATACTCAACTGTAGGCTAACTTTTGATCATTATTCTTTTAGTTTTTGGCTAGTTTCTCCTTGACCATCATCAAATGAAAAACTAATATTTTTGTGTTCTAATAATATTCCACAAGTGCAAACAAGTGAGAGCCTATTTGTTTCCTATTTCTTTCACTGCAAAATTAAAAATTGGGCTTCCTAATGTATTTTATTCAAAGCAAAATTTTGTTACTTCTGCTCAACTTAATTATGGGACTCTCCATCCATAAAACAAATAGGCCCACTTTCGTTATGTTGGCCCACTTTCTCCCACAAAAATCATGAATTTTGATGCACATTTTTGTAACATAGCGTCTCTTCTCTCTCTCTCTCTCTATTTTTTATCATCAGTTTATAGGAATTCATTTTTTATTTTTTTGCGTTAAAGTAGTGAAGCAAACTAGCCTTAAACTTGGAGTAATATTATTCAAATACCTAAAAAATGGGTGTCTATTGGGATATCCACTTAATCACCATTGAATGTGATATAATAGACGGAGTGTATGAGATTCACCATCATATTCAATGGTTATTAGGTGAGTGTTCCAATAAACATCCACTTTTTGGGTGTTTGAATAATATTATTACTCTTAAACTTGTTTCATTCTTTTATCTCGTGTGCAAGAGGTATCAAATATTATATTCTTCCTAAGGGATTTCTAGAAATATCTTTGTTCATGGAAAATGAAGCAGATAATGATAGAATTTATGCAGGCCTCTAAACAAATCAAATATTACCTATCCTCATAATGTTGATTGTCCTTACTACGCACTCAGATTTCCGGTGATCTACCTCTAAAATTAATCCAAACACGCTGAAGTTGGAATGGAAGAGCAATTTCAAAGACATCCCGTAATTTTATTATTATTATTTTTTTGAAGAGTTGAGAATTATTGTATGGAGACTCTAGGAAAAAGATCAAATATATAAATAGATGTTCCTCGGAATTAAAATGATCATTAGACATGTCACTTGACACAAGACACACGCATTAGCACTGAACATATTGGCCATTTATCTTAAAACTAAAATATTTGTTCTGTAAACTACTAGATCTTTTTCCAATAATCTGCCCCCTCTAAATGTCAGATTCTGAAACTACACTTAAAAATACTTGGTAATTAAAATATAGATACTACAGAATATCAGAATCCAAGATACTTTTGTTGATAAGCTTCGAGCATAATCGACATGTATAAAGACGATTTGTGAAATCAGAAATGATATCGTGCGAGATATGTGACGTTTCAAGAATCCAATTCTATCTCAGTTTAGGCGTTAATTAACCACAACTGATTAGTTTGAAGCAAAATTGAAAAAATAAAATAAAATAAAAATAAGAGAGCATTTGGATTATGTGGCGCTTAAACAAACAAAAAGAATATGACGACAACGATGTGAACTAAGTATTGAGTTGTACTAGGACGAAAAGTGTCACATAATCCATGTTCAAAGCGATTTCTCTTAGCACTGATTTTGTAGCACTGATGGTGTGCTTTGATTTAACTAAATATATTTTCCATCCAAATGAAGCAAAGCATACTCAATAAATAAGTTCAAGTGCTATATGGAATTTCTCTAAAATTTTTGAGCTTTTGGTTCCACTTGGACTCGGACAATTGTACGAGGAAAAGTGGAATTTTTTTTTTTTTTTTCTGGGAATCATTGTCAAGATTATGTCAAGGAAGTCCAGTTTATCAGCTTCCTATTCCTTCCACTTTCCTCCTTATGTTTCTTGATGGTGGAAAGTTGTCATCAGTGCTTGTTATCCAAAATCAGTAAACAAAGCAAAAGGGCAAAGTTTATTTCAGTTTTATATATAGAGGCAAAATTGAGAAATTTTGTTCAGAGGTTACATAATACCATTTTACTACCTCAAGTACACTACACACCTTATGCAACAATTGATCCAAACTAGAAAAGCTCCAGATTTTTGGAGCTTGTTATATATCAAACTGACTTAAATTAGACGTACTATGCTTAGTTATAAACGCTAATTAACAGAAAGGAGCAACTAAATTGTGTAGATTGGCTTTGTTTGTTGCATTAGCTATGCTGAAATTGGAATGAGCATCATCCAAGTTCCACAGCCCTTCCCACAGAGTTTCCTCATTTGGGGCCTCTGGTGGAAGGGCATTGCTATTGAGCAGAGAGTATAAATATCCTTGCTCCTCAATTGTGTTGGGGTGCATGTTGACCATATCTTGTCTCACCAGAGATATGCAAGGTACTCTGTGGCTACTGTCCTCAAGCAAGGCCATGATCCCTTTCATGTCGAAGTTGAACTGCAGTTGCTGCTGCTGTTGCTGTTGTTGCTGCTGCTGCTGCAACTGTTGCTGTTGCTGGTGAAATTGCTGCTTCCTCAGGAGGCGGTTCTTAGCCTTTTCTGCAGCATTAGAGGGATTTTTTGCTTTTTTTTTGAAATGAGTCCTCCAATAGTTCTTAATCTCGTTATCAGTTCTTCCTGGCAAGCTTCTAGCAATTGTTGACCACCTGAAGTTTTTTTTTTTATTTGTTTACCAGTCAAGGCCTTGGTGATAAATCTGTTGAAGTTCTCCAACTACATAGAAACATGCATTTTCAAGAGAGTGGAAATGAGAAAGTGTTGTTACCTGTTTCCCCACCTAGCATGCAGTTCTAGAATTATGCTCTCTTCTTGCGGTGTTATCTGACCCCTCTTGAGATCTGGTCTCAGATAATTCACCCATCTCAATCTACAACTCTTCCCATTTCTCTTCAGTCCTGTTAATTGGCGAAAAAACAATAATACATAATCGATCATTTGGCCTAAAAATAAATAGAATAAATATAAGATCAATATATAGAATCCATATATAGTAACCCTTAACAATTAATTATCAACATGAAGGACTTAAGTTACAAGTTATTATATTATACTGGAAGCAATTTAACTTGTTAGGATGCCATATAGTTGGACTGTCACCTCTAATGTGAAAGTTCAATATTGATATTAAAGAAAAAAAAAAAGAGTACAAAAAGGTTTGGTTGTGACCTGCAAGCCTAGCAACAGAGTTCCATCTACCTTCACCATGCAGCCTGACATACTCAATTAGCAATTTGTCCTCTTCAGCAGTCCATGGTCCTTTCCTCCAACCCTCCTCTTCCATGGCACCCGGACCAATATGGCCTGCCATAACTCCCCCCCAATACATGCAAAAAAGGCTTCAAAGTTCGTGTGTGCTTGGATAAAAGTTTTTGTTTTCCAAAAGCTGTGGCACTGATTTGAGTTTAGGGTATGTTCCGTATTTATACCTGCAGTTGTGACCCCAACTTGGCTCCTTCAAGCAATCAACGGTCACTTTCCCATGATCTTCATCCTTTTCACTGGTTAAGGTACTACGGGTAACATCGTTTGGGGGAAATTTTTTTATAATCACATTACATCAAATGTAAATTCTATTTAAGTATAGTCCATACCCTATCTAATTATAAATAAGGTGTGAATTGGTATAACATTTCACACATAATAAGTATGAATAATATTTTTCGAGAAAAAAATAAAAAAAAAGTAATATTATTTATACTCATAATTTATTGGATATCATATCCACTCACTTTTATCTGCCTATAAGAGACCCAAATTAAGTGAAAGTACACATTTCAATAGGCAAGAGTGTATTGATATACTCTCTCACAAATTGTGATTGCAAATTTATTTAAATAAACAAAGGGGTCCAGTTGACACCGGCGCATGCTTCTCCATCAACTGCTGAATTGACCAAAATACCATTACCCTTAATGTATATTATTTAAATTTGGTTAATGTTGGCATTAAACTTGTGATTGGTCCACTTTTGAGCAAAATCCATTTTCACCACAGCAAAATTTGTGCCAATCAAGGGGTTCGGAAGATAGATATCGGTCGATGATGGAATGACATGCTATTTTAACAGCAGGATTTATTTGGAAATTCAAGAATTTGTTAAGCTATTAGGTGACATGTTTAACCAAGCATCTAGAACAAAATAGATTATATTTTGGTTGATGCTAAAGTGAGACAAGAAAAAGAAAAAGAAAAAAAACTCTGGTTGCCTAAGGACACCTGTGAACTAAGGCTGACATAAAAAATGCTAGCCCAGAAGCATAATCCAAGAAGGTAATCATAAAATATAGGTGGGTAGTGGACATTTTCTAAAACTGAAAATTACAAGAGGGCCAATAAGGTTTTCCCAGCTGTTGGATTTGCTAATTTCTTAGAGTTATATTATTTATATTCATAAAATTATAGTATATCGTGTTAACTTACATCTTATTTATCAATAGATAGGATGTGGATACTATTTAAATAAGGTTCATATCTCATTTAATGATGAATGAGGTGTGAGTCAACATAATATTCTATATTTTATGAGTGTGAAAAATATTTTTCATACACATAATCCATATGAAATTTCCTTAAATTTTATATTATTGTTTGGATACTATTTTGAGTGTTGTGTCCTCAAAATATTATGGTTATCATGGCCTTAAACGTCACCTAGGGTGACAGGTGGTGTCTTGCGAGCATATTTTTGGAAAGATGGTGCTTGTTGGACTTCTATTGCAGGCATGAAGTCTTCCATGTTTCAATAAACAATAATATAATATGCTATACGAACCCAAGATCTATGATGCATTAAGTAACAAGGGATAAAAATCATTTTAAATGGTCTTTCTGTCTCCGGTTATTTATTGAAAAATAAGTAATATATATTATATATTTAATAACTCGTAAATTTTTAAAGATTTATCTAATTAGTGTCCTAAGATAGTATTTGGTATTTATCCAAACATAATGAAAACAGAAATAACGGAGATTGAGACATAAAAAGTAGTATCTCTATATGCTATTTTGTTATGGAAGACAAGGCATTATAATTGTCTCTATATCTTATTTGAAAATACGGGGATAAGACAATAAAAAAATGTTAAAAGACATTATTTATCCTGCCGAACCACCGCCACAAAATTGCTTGACCGTCGAATAGCTGGCCACCGGATCGCCTACCACCGGACCACCGTTGCACCACCGATGGATGTGAGGACACATATAGAGAAATATAAATATGTATAGGGGTATTATTTGAAAAAAATATTAAATTTTTATTTCCATATCTTGTCCTCACTATCGCTATTTTTTGAAGATACAAAAATTTTCTATATTTCTATCATCTGTCCCCTATTTCTGTCTCCATCAACAAATATGTTTCTGTCTTTAGTGTTTTCATATTTTTGTCTCGGAGATAGCTACCAAAAGCTACATAAGGGCACTGGTTAAGGTATTAAAAATAGAAATATTAACATTGAAAATATAAGTTTTGATGTATTCAAAGTATGTGACTCATTAAAAACTTTTGAATCTTATTTTTTTCTTGTATCCTTAACCCAATTTGAATCTTATTTTTTTCTTGTATCCTCAAATGTCAATAAATGATTTGGAAACTTTATTTTAATTATTTTTATTTTTATAATTATGCTGTGTAAATTGCATTTCTAATATAATTAAAATATAGTATCCGTATAAAATGTTACCATATTACTCTATATAAATATATTGTTTAATGACCTTTTATTTATAATTTTTTTGTTGAATTCGTTAAACAGTATGGAAATATATCGTTGAATAAAAGTAGAACTTTTTTAGTTTATAATTTATAATTTATTAATGATCCAAATACTCAAATGTCGTATAAATAATTTATATGCTAGTAAAGAATTGATTTATGGTGATATAGATTTAGCATCAAGATCCCTTCAAGATATATAACTTATTCATTTGAGGAAATTATCATACTTATCATACCATGTACAAAACTGAGTGTTTTAAAATCCCTCCTCTTAGTTTGTTTGTGAACTCATTTTGGCTTTGTTTTCCTCTTTTCCTTTTATTATCCTTTTTAATTACTTCTTTTTTGGCACGTTCAAGAAAGAAATTCTTTGCAAGGGCTAACTTCCTACTACCTATGAATCAAGAATAACTTCAAATAGTTACTGTGTTTGTGTCTAATAATTATGTATTGTCTTTAATATTTTAAGGATACTTTTAGACATTTTTAAATATATTTTGTAATTTTTTCTTTAAGTTTTTATATATTTTGTTTACACCTATCCAAATGGAAATTCAATGTATTTTATTATATTTAAAATAATATATACTAACTTTAAAAGTATTATTTATTGAATTTAAGATTCATGTTTTTAATTAAATACTAATTTTATATGTTATGTAATACCCATGTTATGTTCTATAATTAAAACTTATCCAATCCTGACAGTATATATGGAACGAGTTTTGTGGTTAGAAATTTACCATTTAGAAAAGCTCCCACCTCAAAAGGATTAATCATTGTGTTATTGAGGATAAACACCATGAATCCTCTTATCCCTATTGCATTGTAGTTGTATCTTGTGTCTCTATCCGTGCTTTACGGCCTGATACAATATCATAAGGTAACATCCGAAAAGTACCTGTGTGCAGTAAAAATGTAAAATAACAGCCTAAGAACATTTCTTTTATGTTTAAGCAATATTTATTTTTTCCAAAAAAGTAAAGAAAACAACAGAAAAAGACAGAAATAAGCAAAACTAATAGCTGCTCAAAAGTTTTTTTATTATAAAATTTTGTTTTTGAGGCTTCACATCCAAACAAGGATACAAATTATGAAAGGCAAGCAAGATTTTGTTTTTCAGGAAATGATTTTTAACACCCACTAATTCATATTCGCTGTAGACACTCAATTTATCATCTTTAAATTTTATGGACCCTTATTTTAACACTCTCACCTTATTCATCCATCTTATATTTAGATAGATACCTATTGACACTTACTTTATGAGGTTTAAAATAATATAACTCTTGTTTTTCTGCCTCCCTCCTCGTTGCATTTCCTTCTCCTTAAAAACCGTTGGCAACGTTTTATTTTGTCAGTATTTTTCTTATATAAATGTCAGTATTTTCCTAAACATATATACACTTAAAAACTCCGAAGGAAATTGAAATTTCACTAAGAAATAAAATTGGATTGACCAGTCAATTTTCGCCCGATAATTGCAATTTTGCACTAGAAGTTCCATATAGGTGGCTTTCCATTAATTGTCACTTTTGTCTCGTATAAGCGATGTTCAATAGCCAAAGACCAACGAGAAGAAGAGGAGGAGGATATATCTTGAACATGATCACCCTAATAATATTGTCACTTCCTTTTATTTGAATAATTATATACATGCAACTAAATCTACTAGTACTAGATTCTGCGTGTGCAGCAGTACGGATTGATCATCATATAATAAAGTAAGCATTGTAACCTTTTTACAATAAAAATATCATTGAACTAATTTTTGTGCTAATTTGGACTTCAAACAATTTTAAAAGCGCACCCAAATATATACTTGTTCTACTAAAACACTTAGTTTAACAGCTAAGCATGTATGTGCACTTAAAAAAGAAATATTTTAAAAGGAAAGGTGAGAGTATTACATGTGATTCCTCGTGCTGTTAACATTTTTCTTTGTATAATGTATAACGTTTTGTTCTTTTTTGGGTGTCTTTTTCACTATAGATTAGGATCAAGATTTGGCATTGTTGTGGGGTCACACTAAGAGTATTTAAATTTAGCTAATTGTCTTTCGGCTTAAATAGTTTAATCTGAATACGATAATGTTGTGGCAGGCCAAGTGTAGTTTCTAGAAAACCATTTCTTAATAAGAGAGTTTGACACTCGCCCATTCAACTTAACCGCGATTGAATATACAGGTTATGATTGTTATTATTAGAGTTTTGGGGGTATTATAGTGTGGGAATTATAATTACAAGGTGTCGCATATTTAGTAGCTAGCCTTGTACTTAATTATGAGGTGTGGAGTTCTATTTTCACCCATAAAAATAGAGTAATATTTCATAACTTCATGTTTGGTAGCTAGCCTTGTCCCAAATTATAGGTGTGGAGTTCGATTTTTACCCATGAAAATAAAGTGATGTTTCATAACCATTAGTCTACATACTTTGGTGAACAGTGAACTGTGACGGAAATTAGTCATTACTGCTTGACAATGGATATCTCGCGGCAACCGAAAAATAGTGTGTGAATTATATCATCATCACAACTCAAATTCTAACCAGACCGAGTTAACTCCACGACACCACCCACTAAATTTTAGCTTGATAGTTATGCTGAGTTGGATTCTCACTAAGTGCAGGAAGCCTATAGTTAAATGTACTAGCTTTTAGTTGATTACATGGGTAAGAGTAGAAGTGACGCAAGATCTTCATTACATGATTGTATCCACACAGAAGATTTTCTTGAATGGAAATCATCGGAACTCGATCTCACTGAATCGTGGATAGGGAGTTCCGCCAGTTGTTTCTATGGATTAGGATTCTTTCATGGATAGAAAAATATAAGTATTTTGATTATATATAATATATTCATAAAACTCAATTTAAATAATGGTGCCTATTTTCTTTTGAAATTACTTAATCACAACATGCTTGATCTCGGATATGAGAATATCCTAACATATATATAGTAATGGGATCCATTATATATTGCAACAAAAACAAAATCAGTCATATATTTGTAATTTTTTTAGTAATTAATATTGTGGGTGTGGATGAAGCGTAGTTTTCAAAATCGGACGGATGTGAACTGGATCAACGTGAATGGTCAATGCAGTTAAAATCAAAGTGAATGGGCCGAGCTGCCATCGAACCATGTGTGAATCGGACCGGCAAATTGTCAACGAATCGACTAGAACACCATGTTGTGAAATTCTTTGAAAATCTCCAAAAAAGGCCCAATCTAGATTCAAACCCACGATATGCTCCATTGGAAGGACTAATTGTACCACTGGACTGGTAGCGTCTTTTGTTAATATAAGTCATTGTTTTTATATATAACATATATTTACTTGTACTAAAATTTTGTAAAAATCTCCAAACAACCCAATGCTAGGAATCAAACACAGACAGCTATGGATCTCAAAAGGAATGATAGACATCAATACCACTAGGCTAGCAAACTCCTTATATAATAGATATTTAATTGTATTCATTTTATTTTTATATATTAATTTAATAATATTCGGTTCAATAGATTGAACCAGTGACCCACCGTTTGAATCAGTAACCCACTACCTCGAGTTGATTGCCGAGCCGAGTTTAAAAACTATGAAAGTCTCATATTGGTAGGTTTAATAGAAGAGGGGAAAGACTTTCCCAGTTAATAAAGATTTTAGCCTTTCGTTTTTACACAATGCTAAGATAAAGAGTCTATACACTAGAAAGATACTGTAATTAGATTATTGGGTGGTGAGTTTAATAAAAAATTTGCAACTTAGTTTAACCATTCAAAAGTTGTAAGTAGAAATTTTTATAAGTGGAGTTATTTGATACCTTTTAAGAGTCATGGACATACATTGGCTGAAGTAACCAAACCATATTAATTTATTTTGCATTTTTATCTCATTCTTGCATGCTCTTTGTGGATTCTTCCCATTGCCCAAGAGAGCCTACAGAGCTTTGGTTCAAGAAGGAAGAAAGTTGTCATCACATTGGAAGAAAGGATTACATAAATGAAGGGTAGCGATTGGGTCTATTTAGAGATAAGTTACAAGTCCTATTAAGTTGGTTCTTATTCGTACAATTAAGCACAAAATGTTGAATTAGACAACACCAGAGGAGATGTGGAAAAAATTAGAGTATGGATATAATTAACAAACCATTTGTACTTGAACAGAGACTTGCACACTGAAAATGGCCGAAGAAAGTCGTAATCTACATGATCATATTAACGAGTTTAATTGCATAAAAGATTATAGTAATGAGTTTCATTGGCTAATTTGTCAATTCTTTAATGTAGAAGAGAAGTTATGCAATCAAGAGAGAAAGCAATTCCTTTATTAGTATCATTCTTATAGATCATTTGTAAAATCCTTACTGATTGGGCATAATACAATCAAGCTTGATGCATGATATGACTACTATACTATATGTGGAGAGTTCTTACAGAGGAAGAGACAATTCTTGATGGAGAGATAGACAGCAAGAAAAGTTTATAGAAAAAAGACATCAATGGAGATTCTTAATGTCCAATGGTGAGAAAAGAGTTGAAATGTCAAAAGTAGCTTAAAAGGAAAGTTCATGTAGGTGAATCATCAGATGATGAAGATCTATATCATGTAGCCAATACTAATTCCACTAAGAAGCAATCTAGATAGGTGCTACTATAGATGTACATGTGTGCAAGGATTAAGACATGTTTACTACATACATTGCAGAAAAATGGAGATATTTCGGTTGTATCAATGTAGGAACAAAATTGAAAATGAAATTTTAAGGCAATAGAGAGCTCATCTAAAGCTCTACAATGGTATGTAAAGTTTAAGATATTTCTTATTGGGGGTGTCACGATCCAACTTAGGTTGTGACCAGCCTGTAGGGAACACGCTCCTTGCAAACATTAATATGCAAAATTATAGAAAACGAGCAGAATTTTTCTCTGTTTTTCGGACATCCCCTAATTTACAATACAATCTATATGAAAACTGTCACAACGTACCTGGAGAGAGCCGCAATGGGAATGAGGACTGATTTTAAAATAATAAAAATTTTGGGAGTCGCCACCAACTTTAATTATGATTAAAATTGAAAAATCTTTTGATTTGTAAACTGGTCTTTTAAAAGAGATTTGAGGTTCGAAAGTTTGATTATGATTAAGGAAGGGTGCAAACTTAATCCCACTACACCTCTAATACATTTGTATAAATATAGTTACCCTAGAGCTCATTATGCAAATTAATTATAATTTTAATAATATTTATTTTTCCCAAAAGATGTAACAATTATACAAGAATGGAATAAAAGAAAGGAAACTTAAATTAAAAGAGAACACAATTTAATGAAAAATTAATTTTGGCTTCATAGTTGTTTACTACGTCGACATATCCTCTGGCACAATGAGGAACTAAAAGCCATGTCGTTCTTGCTTATGTGTTTGATGGATTTTAATTAAATAAAAAGAAAAAAATGTATGTGTTGATTGATTTTGATTTTTGAAAGCGAGAAAGATATGTTTGTTTATTGATTTTATTTGTGAAAAAAATTTGATGGAATAATTATTATTTTTTTAAAAAAAAGGAAAAGAGAGGACCAAAACAAAACTACCCAAAATTTTAACTAGGAAAAAGAAGAAAAACTTAGCCCAAACAAAAAAAAACCAATTTAGCTCAAAACATCCCAATTCATAAGCAAAACCCAAGAAATAAACCAGACAAAACACCTCCTTGGCTTCAAAGAAAAAAAAAATCTAACCCAATGGCTAAAGACTTATAAAGACAAAAATATAAACTAATGCAAAGATAAGAAATGGATAAATAAAAAACAAACTAAGACCCAACAAAAAAAATCCCCAAAAAGAAATCTGAATAAAAAATAAGCCTAGACTAAAAAAGAAACTTAAAAAATCTAAAAAGCCCAAAGAAAACCAACCCATACACCTTAATTGCCCAAACAAGAAAATAAGTCCAAACAGAAAAAACCTATCCTATCAACAAAATAAAACAAAATTAAAAAAAAAAACAACAACAATAATAATAATAATAATAATAATAATAATAATAATAATAATAATAATAATAAAAATAAAATCCTAATTCCCTTAATCTACACACACATACACATAAAACAAAACTCTTTCACACTCACCAACACACACATGCACACACTGAGAGAATGAGAGACACAGAGTGAGGGATGGAGAGAGAGAGAGAGACAGAGTGTGAGAGAGAGGAAGAGGAGGGGCCACGTGGCGTGGTGGTCCTCGCGATGGGGAAGGAGGGTGACGTGGAGGTGCGATCACGAAAGGGAGGACCGTGGCTCCGCAGTGACCATGGTGGAGGTCGCAGATGGGTCTTTCGTGGCAGTAGGGTTGCTGCTGGTTAGATACGAGCGGCTGTTTGTGGTTGAGGTACCGGCGGTTGTATGCAACAAAAGGAGGGAGATTAGTCGGCACTGGGGGCTGCGAGGAGGCCAGAGGAAAGAGGTCGCTGGCAGCATTGCATGTGCGCTCCGGCGGCTTTGTGAGCTTAGGTTTTGCGAGGGGATGACCCATGGCCAGTTGGGCATGGATCTACTGGGGAAGAGGTAAATCAGCCGCAGCTTGGCAGTTGCCTGTCTGCTACGCCGCGTAAGAGAGGCTTGAGTTGGCTAGGCACAGCGGCAAAGGGAAGCGGGTGTTGGGGCAGCAGCCGCATCCAGGCACAGCAAAATTGGCACTTTGTGGGCCCGGAAGGTGGTCAGGCGATCGCAATCGAAGTTCACAGTGGTTGTGGCCAGAGCTCATGGTGGCTTCTTCCCCTTTTCTTTCCCTTTTTATTTTTGGTTTTTTTGGTTTTGATGTACTGTGTAATTTTTGTTTTGACTTGGCTTAGTCTTGATTTGATTACAGGGGTTGTGATGGTGGTTTGCCATGATGGCCGATTTGGGTGGTTATGGTTGTGATTGTGTGGCTGATTCAAGGTAGGGGTGTGGCTGTGTATGAACTGATTTGTGTTTTTCTGTTTTGATAAGTGATGATGATGATTATAGTGGGAGAGGTTGAGAGATGATAGTAAAAGAAGATGATGATAATAGTGAAGGATAGTGATAAAAGAGAGGAAGAGGAGGCGATCACGGTGCTTGATGGAGGAAAGAGTTGAGGCCACAGTGGTGGCATGGTGGATAGGATTGTCGCGGCCTCTTCCCCTCCTTTTTTTTAGTATTTTTGTTGATGATGATACTACTACTGCTGCTGTTACCTTGTTCTTTCCTGTTTGTTGCTGGATTTTATTGCTGGCTTTTGTTTTTTTTTTTTTGTACTTTTCTGAATTCACCCGCGTATTCTCTTTGTGTTTTCTGATTGATTTCTCCTATTGTATATCTTTTCTCTATTTTCTCCTTCCCTTCTTTTGTCAATTTTTTCCTTATTTATACACATGCAAATCAATTATAAATGATGTTGTACGGGATGGTTGAGAGATTCTTCATCCCAATATGATGATAATGATAGGCATGATCCGTAAGACTTTTCCATTGTTTTTGTTATCTTTATGTTAATGCGCCATCATTCTGTTCCAGCTCCTTTTTTATTTTTTATTTTTATTTCATTATTTTTTGTTGGGTGCAGATCAACAAAAGACATGGGCTTCAAAAAAGTAAAATAAAATGGGCCAGGCTGTTCTTTTTTTTTTTGGATAAGCAGCATGGGAGATTTTTTTTTTGTTTTCCTTTGTTTTGAAAATAAAAACAAAGATAAAAGTGCCCGGATAAAATATGATATTCACAGTTACCACTCTTTATTTGTTTCTTACTGAAAGATATAAAGTCCATGACTTTGATGTTTTGCTGTAAGGGACAAGTAAAGATATGAACACATATTTTGTCCAAATGCAGGCTGAGATTGCATTGATGATGATGAGTGTGCAATGACACAATGATGATGAATATATGATGAGGATGAATGCATGATGATAGTGCAAAATGATGCGATGAATGATGTCAGATGATTTCATGATAAAAGCACAAGGAATGAAATGTATTTATGTAAAATTTAAAAGCATGTGAAAGAGAATGTGAAATTTAAAAGTGTGTGAAATGTGAAAGCATGTGAAAGTGAAATGCATGTAAAAACATAAGAAAATGAGATCTTGTGAAAGTAAAAGCATGTAAAAGCGAAGCAAAATCATGTGAAATTTAAAATTTGTGAAAGCAGAATAAACAGATGTGAAATTTAAGGTTATGTGAAAGTACAAACCGCGAAAGCAAAGTAAATGCATGTGAAAGTAGAGTAAACGCATATGAAATTTAAATGTGAAAGTAGTAAAGGCATATGAAATTTAAATGTGAAAATAGTAAACGCATGTAAAAGTAAATGTGAAAGCAGTAAACACATGTGAAAGTAAATATGAAAGCAGAGTAAATGTTTGTGAAATTTAATGTGAAAGTAGTAAACGCATGTGAAAGTAAGTGTGAAAGTAGTAAAGGCATGTGAAATTTAAATGTGAAATCAGTAAATACATGTGAAAGTAAATGTGAAAGCAGTAAAGGCAAGTGAAAGTAAATGTGAAAACAAATATGAAAGTAGTAAAGGCATGTGAAATTTAAATGTGAAAGTAGTAAACACATATGAAAGTAAATGTGAAAAAGTAAACGCATGTAAAAGTAAATGTGAGAGTACAGTAAATGTTTGTGAAAGCATGTAAAATGTGAAATTTAAAAGATTTGTGAAATGTAAAAGACTGTGAAAGCAAAATTCTGTGAAAGTGTGTGAAAATGTATATGAAAACAAATGCAAGCAAATGGTTGGTAATTTTGATGAAATGATGATGCGGGATTTATGTGATGATGATATGAATGATGTGAAACTGATGTAAAGATGATATGATAAATTATTCAAAGTGATATATTGATGACAGGATGAATGAATTGATGTAAAACTGATGTAGTGATGATGAAAATGGTTCTTAGAAACAATTTTGCCCCAGTTTGAGGTATTTTCACATTGTCCTTTAAGAAAGCTTTTGTATATCTCAGAATGAGCCGTCTCTTTAAATGACCAGTTTTATGAGCTTCTTAATTGCAATTTTCAAACATTTCTTCTTTTGATAACGCTTCAGTATTCCCTTTTTGCCCTAGTTCTTTCATTGTTATCACTTTTTGCTTTAATCACCCGTTTGGATTTTCCATCTAGTGAGTATTAGCCCATCAAAATCCATATTTGGGATGCCCTCTCCAAATCTTGGCTAAGCAAGTTGCCTCACCCTCTTTGCAATTTAATCTTGATCCTCGAGCCCCCTGCTTGACTTATCCGTTATGAGCTTTGTTAGCAAATTAGTCCCTTGATAGCATTTCAATTATAATATCATGATTATGCATGGTTTTAAAACTGATACTGAGATAAAGATTTTTTAGTAGAAAATGAAGGATAAATAGAGACACAATGGAAGAGAAGGGCAATTTTATTGGATTTCAAACTGGGAAGTATTTGTAGGATTTCAACAACTGCTAAGAGATAAGGAAAGAAGAAAGAAAAGACTGGTAATGCTACTTTCATGTGATCAACCCATTTCACTGATTGATTGGTTACACTAAACTTGAATTCCATGATAGCAAGTGTAATATTTCATTGTGTTTCTAACAATATTGTGATCAAATTGCCTCAATTTTGATGTCCCACATAGCTCTTTGATTATTGTCTTAATCTTTCTCCATTGCATAGGCTGCCTTTTCAAGTTTTCAACCCAGCAATTAGGAGTTACCACCCCCTTTGGTTTGCTCTAATTTTTGCCTAAGTCGCCTTTTTGGGTTTTCAACCTAGCGAACATTTTTTTGTTGTTGTTTTTTTGTTTTCTTTTTTAGGCAAAGTATTTTTTTATAGCATCTGAATTGATTGGTTTAGGGAGTATGTTGCCTTCCATATTAGTGAAGATCAATGCTCCTCTAAAAAATGCATTTTTGATGATGTAAAGGCCTTCATGTGTGGGCGCCCACTTGCCTTGGTTATCCTCTTTATTCGGCAAAATTTTCTTCAGAACAAGATCACTTAGCTGGAATTTTTAAGGACGAACATTTTTATTAAACGTTTTGGCCATCCTTTTCTGGTACAGCTGGCTGTGGCAGACTACGTTTAGCCATTTTTCTTCAAGCATGTTCAATTATTCATATCTCGTTTTGATCCACTCGGCTTCCTGTAATCCAGCTTCTACTAAGACTCTTAAAGATGGTATTTCCACTTCTATGGGTGTCACAGCCTCCATCCCATACACCAGTGAATACGGGGTTGCCCTAGATGAGGATTGCTCATGCTAAATTAGCTTTTTACTTGAAAAATATATATTTTTGGTGAATGTTTTGTGAGCTGAGAAATTCAGAAAGCATTGGATGTTCATTTTGAAGCATATATAGTACACAAGAACAAAGGACAAATCATTTTTATACTATGACAACTATCATTATCACAACTTAGCCTACAACTTCTAGAAGAACAAATCACTAGACACACAACAAATGATCAACACATGTATTATGATGATCAAATCAGGACAAACAATCACATTTAAATTTTCATGTATAAAAGCATCATTCCTTCAAGATGAAGAAGACTTTTGCAAATTGAAAAAGAGAGCTTTGCATTCCATCTTCAGAAGTCTATTCTCCATTTTATTCTAGATTTTAATATCCAAAACCATCCTTCTAGGAATCATTAGCTAACACACTCTCTTGTGAGAGTATAGAAAGAAGTCTCTCAAGTGTTTCCTTACCTCTAATATATATCTTATAGAACTTGAGTAAGTTTTGATTGATATACCAAAAGCTTTAAACTCTAATGTTCCTTGATCTGTTGGTGATCAGTTGTTTTTGATAGCTTGGAGATGTTAGTTAAAAAATACTTGTGAGTTAGGGTTGAGCATACTGACTACTCATAGTTGACAACTTGAAAACCCTAGAGAAAGGCTGTCTTGTTGACCTCTTATATAAGAAAAGTTATTTAGTAGAACTCTCAACAAGTTTTGTTAGGGCCTGGATATAGGCAGGCCTAGCTGAACCAGTATAAATTTCCTGTATGATTATCTTCATATATTATCTCTTATAATCTGCTTTATGTGCTATTGTTTTATTGTGTGTGAATTTATAATTATTTTTTATCATTTTCTGAATACACTTATTTTATGTACACTTTAGAAAGTCACTTTCTGTAGTTATCTAATCTAAACTTATGCTTCCTTCAAGTCTTGGACTTGATAGAAATTGTTTTAAAGTTTTAGAAGGTAAAATAATTTTGATTTGCACAATTCAACCCCATTATCATAAACTCTTTACCTCGCCTACAGTGTTAACCCAATAGGCAAGAGATGAGGTCCAATGACATGCTGAACTAGCCTCTAGCACTTAAAGACATGGCCAGCCTTTTAAGTGTAAAGAGGTGACTATTGAAGTATACCTTAGGCTAGACCTACCTGATTTCATCAAGGACTTGGCAGATGAGGACCTATAGGAGTTTTTGGATGGATCCAAGAGGGCCTTCAGGGTTCTTAGATGTGTGGGTGGTAAAGCAGTAGATCTAGTATCTTATAATCTTCAAGGTATTGTAGTGCACTGGTATGAGGCACTCTTAAATGAATGCATGACTGATATAAGACCACCCCCATGTGGGAAGAGTTTTCTTAAGCCTTTAGGAACAAATTCTTTCTAGACAATAGAAGGAAGAAATTTGTTGATGAATTTGGAAAGCTGAAACAAAATTCGAGAAATGTCAATAACTAACTATGCTACTAAATTCACTAAGCTTTCTAGATTTGCACCACACCTAATTGTAACTCAAGCAATAAAGGTATGAAAATTCATCAAATTAAAGGGTTGAAAAAACCATTATGCACCAACCTACTTCCTGAAGGTGGTAGAATATCTTTTGCTCAAGTGGTGGATATTACGTATGCAATGGAGACAATAATAGAAGAAAATAGAGCTATAAAAGAACTAGGCAAGAAGCCCAAAATGAAAAGGCAATGTTTTTGAGGGTCTTCTAGTGGATCAAGCTATTAGGGTTATCAACAACACCATAGCCAGCAGCACCATCAAGAAGAGCCATGTCATCTGGCCTCACTTCGATAAGTATTTCAAGTTCGAGGTCACATGTTGGGAGCGTCTCTTAGTCAGGCATACAGCGGTCTAGTAAGTCAAGGGATTCAAGGCTGCCGTGTTAACACTGTAGGAATTTCCACTCAGTATCTTGTCTTTGGACTAGCAGAGAATGCTTTAGTTGTAGTCAATCTAGTCACAACAGAAGAGATTGTCCCCATGCTCAAGGAGGTTTGGGGCAAAGTTTAGTATGTACAACATCAGCACTATCATTCTTAGCTTTATTTCTAAATGGCTCTTCTGGCTTCATTAGTATAGGAGAGGGTAGAAGAGTAGGTGGCAGAAGTCTAGGCACTAGAGGTTCAGCCCAATCAGGCAAAGGTCAATCATGGGTATTTGCTCTGACACGATAGGATACCTAAGCATCCAATGTAGTGGTGGTATGTACACTTCAAGTTTGTTCTTTTGATGTATAAGTGTTGTTTGATTTGGGTTCCATACATTCACACGTGTCTCCATATTTTGCGTATCACTTTGGTAAGCAACCAAGGTTCTTGGAAAGCTCTTTTTGGGTAGTACTCTAGTGAGAGAATCTTTGTGGATTCAATTAAAGTTCTAGTCCTGTGTTGTTAGTTTGAATAGGGTTGACACCCTAGCTGATTTGATGCTTCTAGAGATAGTTTACTTTGACGTCATCCTAGGCATAGATTAGTTAGCCTTTCATCATGCCACTATGGACTGCTATTCCAAGATAGTATGGTTTGACATTCCTGATGGTTTGTCTTTCAAGTTCAAAAGGGATAATTATCTTATCCCGGTTTGTCTAATCTCATCCATGAGTTCTTTGCACTTGATAAATAAAGGGAATCAAGCCTTTCTTGTAGTGGTCAGAGATGTTAAGGATGAAGTGCCTAGCATTGATCAAGTTTCGGTGGTTAGAGAGTTTCCAGATGTTTTTGGATGAACTACCAAGGATGTATTTACAAACTTTTAAAATTCTATTTATATATATTTTTAACCCTGGTATGTTTTATAAATGCTTTATTATTTTCTTAAGGGCTAGTAATGCTTGTTTTACCACTAAGTTGCAAAATTCACTCTATTGCTTACCCTTCTTTTTCAAATATAGGTATAGCTTTAGGTTCCAATCCCATGGCTCCCCAATAGATGAGTTCTGAGTTAGAGAGCCTTCTTGAGAAGACCTATTTTGCATATTGGAACCTACATTTTGAGTATTATTTTGTTAGAATTGTCCATTATGCTCCATATGTCATAGGCAGAGTCGTCAGATTTGGTTAATGTTTATGTTTGTGTATTTATGCTTTAGCTATATGAATTATGTTATGGAAAGTATTTGTAAACTAAGTGTGGTATTATGGTTAAACTATATTTTGATAGAAGTTTGAAAACAAAATTGACATCATTTTTAATTTTAGGATTAGGTTCGTTTAATTTACATATTAGAGTTGGATTGGAATTTATATGCTGAGATGACACTACTTGAAAGGCGCGGGACATCGACATCTGTTATCAACGGGTGCAAAACTGTCGATAATTACCGATGGTATTTTCGACAGTTTGACACATTTTTGGAAATTATTATGGTGATTACGAGCACCCATCAGTAACTATGTCGATAACTCGTTAAGCAATACTCGCTACTTGACCTGCATAATATCCGATAAGTACACCGACAGCATTACTGATGGGTAATTACTATATTTAATATCAACTATTTATTAATTAATTTACTAATGGTTTTATCGATGGGTAATTACCATATTTAATATTTATTATTTATTAATTACCTTACCAACGGGTATACTGATGCGTAATTACTAAATTTAATATTCATTATTTATTAATTGAATTACTGATGGGTGTTTGAAAGTTCATAAGTTGCGCACAAATGTTTGGTATTTCTGAACACCCGTCGGCATTTCTGAACACCTGTCGGTAACCTCATCGGTAATTAATTTTTAATAAAATCCATCGTTTCATTAATTTAGCACTCGTCGGTAACTCGAAGATAAATCCACCCCCGTGACTATTCTTCCTCCTTACTCGGAAACCTCCCTCTCTCTCTAAAACCTCTCTTTCTCTCTCTAACCCCATCGCCACCATCATTTTTTGCCTCCGTTCGCCACCACCGGAGTTCCATTCGAGAAATGGAGGCCACCATTATGATCTTGGGGCTTTGGTAAGCATTTTAATCGATTTAGTTTTTGATTTGGTTTACTTTTTCCATTCGTTTATGCGTGCCCATATGATTGTGTTTTGTTACATTAGGGAGTAATTATTGTTGTTAATTTGTTAATGTATGAGTTTTACTTGAGGGTCACAGCGATTATTGACTTTGGGATCGGTTTGCCACTCTTTATCTTTATGTTATTTTAAGTTTTATATGTATGTAATTGTATTGATTTAAATTTATGATGTTGGATTTTCAGGATTGGATTTGGTTGGATACCGAGAGCTTTCCTATATTTTATATTTTTTTACTGTTATAGAGGTTAGTAACTCAATCCTTATTATTTATATCATTGAATGATTTAATATATATATATATATAGGATATATAGAGACTTGTATTTTCTAGGATAGAGTTGTAGGAAATGAGGATTGCATGACTAGGGGGAAGGGCGTAGAGTTCATTCCCCAACTTGTTTGATTTGTTTACTATGGGATTCTGTGTTTGCACAAATTGCAGGATGTATGTTGTGGAGTTATAAGGGGATGCACAATAGAACAGTTTTTTTCGCTGCACACTGGTGGGCGAGCACATAGGAGAGAACTCGCAAGCGCTTAGTAATTCTTTAACCTTTCTAAATTTTATAATAACATTTACTATATTCGAATTATGGCAAATACCATATGTTTATGACTTTATTGTGCTTATTTGTGCAGGAAAAGGAGTTGAGCCACCCTCCAACCTAGGACGAGCTATTTCGGGAGACTCAAGCCAAAATTAATTTTTCATTAAATTATGTTCTCTTTTAATTTAATTTTCCTTTCTTTTATTCTATTGTTGTATAATTGTTACATCTTTTGGAGAAAATAAATATTATTAAAATTATAATTAATTTGCATATTGAGCTCTAGGGTCACCGTATTTATACGGATATATTAGGAGTGTAGTAGGATTAAGTTTCCACCCTTCTTTAATCATAATCAGACTCCCGAACCTCAAATCTCTTTTGAAAAACCAGTTTATAAATCAAAAGGTTTTCCAATTTTAACCATAATTAAAGTTGGTGGCGACTCCCAAAATTTTTATTATTTTAAAATCGGTCCTCATTCCCATCGCGACGCCCTTTAGGTACGTTGTGAAAGTTTGGCGACTCCACTAGGAACTTAAAGAGAGTCAAGCCTATTAAAGTAAATTATGCAAATAATTTTAACTTTATGATATTTATTTTTTCCCTTCATAACACCTTTGTTTTATTTTTGTAAATAACTCTTTTTTTTCATTTTGTACATAATTGTTTATCTTATCTGTAATTATCTGTTACTCAAACCTTAGGGTAGATAACTTTTGTATATGTATGCTATTTTGGCTTTGTCCTGCAGGGATGTGTATAGTACATAGGGCTTGAAAGGTATGTATGCTCCCTACACACATTTTCACTATCACTGTCCTCACACACTATTTGGGCTCTATTCCCGAGCCTTGGAAAACCATAGGGCAAGAAGGGGCTTTGAGGTTGTTATTGTGGCGCTTCCTTAACAGTTATTGACTCACCTGCTCAGGTTGTTACTAGAACTGTAGGTTGCCATATTATGACTCTCATGTCCCTGTGGTTTAACTCATGGAGCTGGGTCTTTATCTTATTAGTAAAGACAACCTTGGGACCATAATCTTTTATGGGTCTAGATCTACCCAAAAGTTGTGCACTACTACAATGACCTTAGATGGCTACCTCAAATAGGGTCAACCATAGAACCACTGAGCATTAGGTCTCACCCAATTAGGACACAAGGGAGCATACTTTTTTCCTCTTTTGGCATGCATCATGCATCATTAGCATTCAACATAGACATTATAACATGGATTGTTCTTTTTTTGCATAAATAGTGAATATTGTAATCATACATATTTCTCATCAAGCATGTTTATATTAAGCATAATAAATAACAACCACATTTTCATTGTACTGAGCTATGTCACATGCATCCTTTCCATGCAACATGCATATTTATTTTGTTTATGACATGCATCTCATTCATTTTTTCTCTCTCTTTGAAAGATCTATTGGTGGTAAAAGAATAACATCATATTAGACAGCAAATGATGGAAAGAGCACCATACGCTAGCAACATATCCAACTTGAAAAAGCATTTCAATTTGATGGGAAATACTAGTTCTCTGGAAAATTTACATCGGTTGAGTCAATTGCTATCCAATGAAAACAGAAGAGTTTTTTCAAACAAATATAGGTCAATTTTAGATTTGTTACTTTATTACTAGAGACTTCTGCCCTCAATATTCTCATTCAGTTTTGGAGCCACACTTTGAGATGTTTTGAATTGCCAAGCATTGATATCACTCCTACCATTGAAGAATATGCCTGCATGCTAAAATTACAATTGAAAAAAAACACCTCTATTTATTTTCATCTGGAACTACCTACTTCAGATGCAAAGATAGTAGAGCAATTTGGAGAATACTAAGGATACCAGTGGCTCAAGTGAAGCTAACAAGACATTCAGAGTCAAAAGGGGTGACTAAAGTATTCATAGAAGAACATTTGAAGGACTTGGGGCATCAAAAAACGTAGGCTACTTTTGCAAAAGTGCTGGCTTTTGCTATCTATAGGTTGGTATTATTTCCTTCTACTCTAGACATGGTTGACCAAGCTGCCATGGATGTTTTTTTCTGTAGGAAATAAGAAAAGAAATCCAGTTCCTGCTGTGTTGGTTGAAATGTTTCTGACTTTAAATTTATGCCATCAAAAACAAAAAAGAAAGCTTCGATGTTGTCTACACCTCTTATATGTGTGGATCATCCCACATATGTATGCAGGGAATCACATCAGAAATGTCTCAAACCCACTAAAGAGCTTTCATCATATTCCAAGAAAGCCAAAAAAAGACCATGAATGAAGGGCTAAATTTGATAGCATAAAGGAACAGTCATTCAAGTGGGTTTGTCAATGGTATGAACATGAAAGAGGTGACATCATTCTTAGTTGTGGAAAATATCATAACATACCATTGATGGGTCCAAGAGGTTGCATATCATACACGCCAACAATAGTGCTCAGAAAACTTTGTTGGACACAAAAGAAACCATGAGAAGAGCAACTGGGTAGACTTTACTTCTAGTACAAGGGAGGTGAACACACTAAGATGTTATCACGAGAAGTTAAAAAGGCATGGAGAGATGTTCAAATGGCAGGAAAAGATGAGTTAGGAAAACCACTCATGATCAGCACCCGCGAGTATGTCACATAGAGAGAAACAAGAAAAGTACCTCAAAGTGTCCCTAGCTCCCTTCATGAAAAAGGGAATGATCCTCAATTGGCTGAATAAATGGAGGTCATAAAAGCACAAATGAATCTCTTGGAACAACAAAAGTAGATAACAAAGCTAGAAGCTGTCATTGCTTGAAGCCAATGTAAAAAGAAAGAAAAGCTTATTGAACAACTGAAAGATAAGCTTGTTGATATCCCTGATCAAGAGAAGCAAAGAGAGAAGATCCAAAACCTTGAAAATCAAGTCCAAATGATGGCTAACGAGAATAATAGGTTTTCAAAGCATGTTAACCAACTAAACAAAGAAAACAAAGAATTGAAAATGAAGATTGGTGAGCAAGAACAAATGAAAGAAGAATTGGAAGTTGAAATGCAAAGACAAAAAGAAGAATTGAAGTTAAAGATAGAAAAGTTAAATGCATCCTTAGCACAAGTTAAGGAAGAATGTGATCAAGAATGGGCCCATTTCATGAAATGCCAAAGCCAACTTCGCAATACAGAAGATGCGGTAAGATTCTGGAAGAAACAAGTTGGTGACTGGGCAATGAAGGTTGAAGAATGGAAAAGAAGATATACAAGATTAACTAAGGAATTAGATCATCATGTTTCGAAGTTCATTTACCATTTTGAAAGAGTATAGAAAGAAGTTCAAAAGAATTTCAAGCTTCATATGCCAAGTGAAATGAGTGATTTCATGGACATGAGTAGGAGCCTTGCTAGAGGTCTTGAGAGAAAGAGAATGGCTATTCATGACTCAACTATGATGTAATTGCACTCTTTTTGAATAAATGAAATGAATTCATTCTTCGACTTTCCCTACTCCTCTTCAAATAAACACGTAAAGACTATATTCATCATGGAGCAAAATCTCCCTTAGATATATTGTCAATTGTATTTCTACTTTATAGAATTTTTTTGTCTTTTGTGTAGAATGTAAGAAAGAAGATCAAGTTCAACATTGCTAGTGTGCTCCTAACAAATTATGTTGTGGATGATAATCCCTTATACTTGTGTCCATTACATATCCTGTCTTATGGACACTATGTCCTCTGAATAGGAAAGGAATCAAGTTTGATACTGTCAAAATAGATGTGATTCTTCACCATCAAAGAATCTTTAAGTTTTTTTTCTTCCTATTTATTTGCATATCCTTTTACTTTTTGTGACAAGGTTGTTAAACATTGATCCTTAAAAAAAAAGCTCTGTCTAATACTAGTGCGCTAGCTAGATAGCCGTACGAACTATGACCCAAAATTGAGATGGAGAAAGCTGAGAAAAAGAAGGCTGAAAAGAGTAAAGGCAAGGAAAAGGCTATGGCTACAGATGGAAGGAATCTAAGTCAAGAAATTGATGACCTCAAAGATATGATAAAGTCCATGTTTTTACCAGAACTCAAGAAATTCATCGTTGACACTATAAATATGGCAAAAGAAAATGTTGAAAATATTGAGCAAGACGTACATGCAAGATATGAGAATGATAAGGAAATTGGCTCTACAAATGAAACTGCAAGGGAGTTGGAATGAATTAAACTAAGAGAAGAGCTAGAAGAGAAAATGCAAGAACAATTCCGGACATTAAGGGGACCAAGTCCATTTGGTTCTATGAATATTAAGGAGCTATGTCTTGCTCCTAATGTCAATATTCCCAAAGATTTTAAAATGCTAGAACTTGTCAAATTTAATGGCAATTCTAATCCCATCATGCACTTGAAAATACATTGTACCAAGATGGGTATGTGGTTGTGGAATGAAAACTTTCTTATCAGTTTTTTCTCTGAAAGCTTAGAGGGGCCCGCTTGGGAATGGTATATACAACTGGACATGGCTCGAATGACATATTAGGAAGATTTGGCTTTGGCTTTTACCAATCAATACAAGTTGAATCTGAATGCTGCGCCCACTAAAGACCAGCTCAAAGGGATGAAAAAGAAGAATGATCAATCATTCAAGGAGTATGCTCAAAGGTGGAGAGCTTTTGCGGCTAGAGTTGTCTCACCATTACTGGAGCAGGAGATGTGCTCTTATTTTATCCTTATCTTGGAGGGTCTTTTCTTCAAAAACATGTTAAAGACTCACGTGAAGGAGTTTGTTGATTTGATAGAGATTGGGGAAAGGATTGAAGCTAACATTCAAGATGGCAAAGTGGGATTAATTGCTGGGGAAACAAGTGAGGCTCATATTAGAAAAGGACAACCCTCTAAAAGGAAAAAGGGAACCATCAACTTCATATAACCACAATGACTTCCCCAACCTAGCTGACTAATCCAACCTAGACCTGTTTCACCATACCATCACTCACCTGACCCATTACCTCCATATCAACCTCAACCATACCAGGTCAACTATATTTCTTACCCTAGACCATATACACCTACCACCTCTAATTCCTACCAAACCAATCTAAATCACCAAATGACCTATCCACCCGTAACGCCTCCTCAATTACCTCTTAAAACCAATGCCACCCCTAAACCACCCATGAATAATCGTCCCTTGTCTGATTTCCATATGAGCAACTCTCAGCTCTTCAGGCATTTGTGTGGAGATAATCTGATAGCCCCATGTCCTGGAAAGACCTTCATACCGTCGTACCCTCGGTGGTATAACCCTAACCAAACATGTGATTATCATTCCAATTCCCTGGGATACTCGGTCGAAGATTGTTATGGGTTCAAAAATGAAGTATGGTATTTGATTGACCACAATGCTATTAAACTAGAGGAAGAATCAAGAGCACACATAAGGAACAACCCATTCCCCAATCACGATGGAGGATAGGTGAATTCCATCTACTGTGAGGAATATACAAGTCAAGGAGTAGAGAATGCCAAGCTCCCAATGAAAAAGATCTTGGACGTACTAAGGAAGGCGAGGTATGAAACAGAAGTTGAAGGGATGAAATGAACAAGAACGATAAAAGGAGATGAAGACGATATATTTTGAGTGTTCTGGAAGGAAGCACCATATGGAGGAATGTCCAAAGCTGAAGCTCTACATTGAAAAGATGATTAAGCTAGGGGTGCTTAAGATACTAAGAGGTATCAAACAAAGCGTCAATATGATTCATCGTGTGCCCCCTATTTTTAAAGTCTACAACCAAGAGCCAACACTGCTTTTCAAAGTACCCAAACCATTTCCTTATGAAAGTGATCGTGCAATCCCATGGAGATATAAAACCCTGGTGGAGCCCAATTCATCGATGTCTGGAATGGAATCTTCCAATCAAAGAGCAGTATCTATCTTCAAGGTGTCTAGATTGCCTTCTCATCTTACAACCTACACAAAGTCTGATTACCCAGAAGTAAGTATAGAAACTGACAATGAAGAATCCTCTGTATCAGAATCTATAACAAATGTTATAGGAATAGGGGAAATTACTCGGAGTGGAAGGTGTTATACTCCCAAGAAGTTATTAAAGAACCCCCAAGTAATGCCTGTAAAGGACAACAGATAAAAGAATCAGGAAGAGGAAGAAGAAAAATTCCTAAAAGTGATGAAACAGAGTGAGTATGATGTAGTAGAATAGTTAAAGAAAACACCAGCAAAGATCTCACTCTACTCCCTAATTTTATCATCAGAGGCTCACCGAAATGAAATCAAGAAGGTGTTAGATCAAGCTTATGTATCCGAAGATATAACCCCTGGTAGGGTTGAAGGGATTGTAAATACAATTAGAATAGCCAATGCCATCACCTTCATGGAAGACGAGGTCTTCCCTCATGCAGTAGGTCACCTAAAGGCACTCCACATTACCTTAAAATGCAAAAGTTGCAATATTGCAAAGGTATTAATTAATAGGGGATCAGCCTTCAATGTGATCCCTTACTCCACATTACAACAACTCGTGATTGATCCTTCTACGATTGAACCAAGTGGGAGGATTGTCAAAACATTTGATGGGTCTTTGAGGGAGATCATAGGAGCCATTAATCTTCAACTACAAATTAGGCCAACTACTTTCATGACCAGATTCCAAGTGATGGATATTGAACTAGGGTACACGATGCTATTAGGAAGACCCTGGATTTATGAGGAAGGTGTTGTCCCTTCTATGCTTCATTAGAGGGTGAAGTTCATAGATAATGGGAAACTGATCACAATCAAAAAGGGAAGAAGAATTATTGATGACTAAACCAGTGGTATTGCCATGTATCGATTATGCTGAAGAAACCCTCGAGGTCTCATTTCAAAACCTTGAGATAGCTGAACCAATAGAACCAAAAGGTGATGTGCATCAAGTAGCTGTTCGAATAATGCGCAAGAATGGATTCAAGAAAGGAAAAAGGTTAGGGAGTCAGTTGCAAGGAACCAAGAACCCAATCACACTTCCTGACAATCCTGGAAAGTTTGGCCTCGGGTATGAAGCCGTAAGTGATCAGTAGTCTTCTAAGCCCTTTAAGAAGAAGATCCCACATATTAGGGACACATTTCCTATACCCACAGTAGTAATGGTAATAGATGAAACTATTAACATTCTTGAAGGAGCTATGGAAATGCCTCAACTGATATATCCTAGGTGCGAACCACTGAGCAACTGGGAGTCTACGCCCCTGAATGATTTACTTTTCTTGGAATAATGGATGCTTAGTCACCTTTGTTTATATTTCAATTGAATAATAAAATGATTATGCGTGGTTTCTCTTTTCCATTCTCTTTTCCTTTCTCTTTTATTTATTTTCGATCTCATCTCAATTCCAAGGATTATTCTCTTTCAGGATCTTCATATTGTTTAAATGATTATGAAAACTCATTAACTGATTATTGCATTACAACGGATTTTAATGAAAATGAAAAAGATAAAGATCCTGAGTTGTGCCAATAATTTCCTAAAATCATGGATTCAATGGAAAAAAGGAATAAATCTACATGATAAGGTTGTTGAAATTGTGAATTTGGGTACTGATGAAGACAAGAAAGAAGTAAAAATAGTCAACAACCTAGAAAGGGATGAGATAATTGCGTTGTTTTATGAATTCCTAGATATTTTTGCCTAGTCTTACAAAGATATGCTCGGTTTGAACCCATAGATAGTGGCTCACAGGATCCCACTAATTGAAGGAATGGAACCTAAGCGACAGAAATTAAGAAGGATAAGCCCAGAAATGTCACTCAAAATCAAGGATGAAGTCAAAAAGCAACTTGATGTGGGCTTCTTGGAGGTCTCACTCTACCCGAAATGGATAGACACCATAGTGCCGGTATCGAAAAAGGATGGAAAAGTCAAAATGTGCGTGGACTATCACGACCTCAATAAAGCAAGCCCAAATGATAATTTTCCTCTCCCACATATAGATGTTCTATTTGATAACACAGCTAGAGCCCATTGATTCTCTTTCATGGATGGTTATTCAAGTTACAATTAGATCTTGATGGAGCAGAAGAAAACAAGGATAAGACATCATTTGTCACTCAGTGGGGAGTATTTTGCTACAGGGTTATGCCGTTTAGACTAAAGAATGCTGGGGCAACATACCAATGAGCGATGGTGACTCTTTTCCATGACATGATCCACAAGGAGCTAGAGGTGTATGTTGATAAAATGGTAGCAAAGTCATAAGAGGGAGAAAGTCATGTTGCGGTGCTCAGTAAACTATTTGAAAGGTTGAGAACTTACAAGTTTCGATTGAATCCAGCAAAATGCACTTTTGAAGCATCTACAAGAAAATTGTTGGGGTTCATTGTCAGCAAGAAGAGTATTAAAGTAGACCCAGACATCCAAAACATGCCAGTGCCCAAGACAGAGAAGGAAGTGGTAGGTTTCTTAGGCTGACTGAATTACATAGCAAGATTCATCTCCAATTTGACACACACTTACGAGCCAATATTCAAGCTATTGAAGAAAAATCATCCAGGCGGATAGGATGATGAGTGTCAAGAGGCCATAAACAAAATCAAGAATTACTTATCAAATCCACCTCTCTTAGTTCTGCCAACACCAGGGTGACCACTCATATTGTACCCCGCAGTCTTGCATGGGTCTATGGGGGCAGTATTGGGTCAGCATGATGAGTCTGGTTGAAAGGAGCAAGCCATTTACTACTTAAGCAAGATGTTCAATGACTGCGAGTCTAGGTATCTAGCTATTAAAAAGACTTGTTGTACACTAGTACGGACGACAAAGGGGTTAAGGAAGTATATGTTCTACTATACAACATTGCTCATATCTCGGATAGACACCATAAAGTGCATATTTGAAAGCCCACATATCTCCTTGAGGATGTCTGGGACATTTATGCCACTTATCTTGCTACCAAACCTTAGATTTTTACATGAGTTTTACTGTATTGTTGACACAATTAATAAGGATTTTCATTTATCCCTCATTGTGTGATTTTGATAGAATTGATGGCTTTTGCATTGATCATGAGATAATTTGTAATTACATCCTGTTGCATTTGATTTGTCTCTTTGAGTATGGTCTTGAGTACAAGAGCTTTGGATCAAATGCAATTGTCAAGAACAAGGGATCGGATTAAGACAAATAAAGATGTTTTTGAAAGCTCAAGAAGTTCTCTACAACTTTTATGTTCAGCCCAAAACCCAGTTCTAAGAGTATCTTGGTGAAAATCGAGTTGCAAGATTAAAGGTTGCTAATGTTCTAATACTGTCCAACTTGACCTCTAATTAGTATTTTCACAATATCTAGAGCTACAGATGTCCGATTGAGGTGATTTTGGTAGCATTGGAAAGCTTATTCAAAGGGCTACAATTTCTATTTCTAGTGTCAAGGCTAGATTCAAATCTATCCAGTGCTGCAACTTTCATAGGCAATTGAAGGCCAACAAAGAACCTAAAAAGCGACGCTCATCAAAGATAGCTCATCGCTGAAAGCAGCAAGTAGTGCTCGTGCGATGATGCCAAACAGCTCATTTAACCTGTTTTTAGGCCCCAGTTTTGGCTATTTTGGAGAGCACTATTTAAGGAATTGATATAGACTTTTACTGTAACGCCCCAGTTTTTACTGCTATGTTAAGATTACCAAAATGCCCCTAGGTAATTTTTACACGTAATTCAAGGTCAAATAATTCTCAATAAAGGAATATAACATTAGAGAAACATCATAGGAGACTTGTTTAGCGATTCCTGCGAAAGTCGCAAACCCCGATTTTTCTATACGTGTAAAATGACCAAAATGCCCCTAAGGTCATTTTTACCTAGAAAATCAAAGATAACCAATCTAGATTATCTTTGAAGGGTTAGTTTAAGGCTTGATGGGGATTATATGTGCCTTAGAGGTA
The DNA here is from genome assembly GCA_031216125.1 of Dalbergia cochinchinensis. Classification (NCBI taxonomy): domain Eukaryota; kingdom Viridiplantae; phylum Streptophyta; class Magnoliopsida; order Fabales; family Fabaceae; genus Dalbergia; species Dalbergia cochinchinensis. The sequence goes on along the minus strand of CM062375.1, from coordinate 16,970,929 downwards.
CAAATCTCAAATTCTCAATTTTTACCGTAAGTAAAATTACCGTTTTACCCTTGCAGTAATTTTTCATAAACTTATATAATTTTTGAATTCGGTTTTCACCCAAAGATTCAAAATAGCTATTTCAAGTATGATTTGAGGTTGTCCAATATTTACAGAGAGTTTTTATGTGAAATTATCTTTTTACCCCTAGTTGTGGTAAAATAGGCTTACTTGTGTAATTAAGATAGTATTAAAACTTTATTGGGACTCAAATTGATTTTATTTATTAACCTTGAGTTTAAAATTAATTACCCAAGGTTAAAAATAATTACTTGAGGTATTTAGAGTCAAGATTTACCTAAGATAAATTTAAATTACCTTTCCTTGATTTTAGAAGCTCATAAATTTAGTAATGTTTTAGGTCAAAGTTAAATTTACGGTTTCGGTAAAATCTTGTACATTTATATTTTCTTATCCTAAGATTCGAACCTAAGTTACAAATTGGTTTTTACTCATTTGAAATTAACCTCATTTACTAGTGTAAGATTTCTCTTTTTACCTTGTCTTGATTTGTCCTAAACACTTGACCTTTTACCATTTTCACTAACCTATAAATTCCTAATCTTTTACCTAAGTAAATACACATCTAATACATGATTTATCACTTATAAAATAACACCAATATGATCATGAAAGCATCAGAAACCAGCGCCCATGATCAGCCCAAACAACCATATTTTATTGCTTTTCTTCCAACATGAAACATATCCAACATGACACCATACCTTTGGCTTTCTTTTTCATTATTTTTTTGGCTAAATTTAATCAAAAGAAATCCATCCATGTTTAGCCTCATTAGCCATGATTCCTTGCCTCCCATTTACATAATATTTTATGCATCTTCAAGCCATGATACATGAACACAATTATGACTACACATTATGCTTTCTTTCTCTATGTTTCTTTAATTGAAAAATGAAATTAAAATCCCATTTTTCCAGCCTTGGTTGCACAGTCATATGGCCTTCCTTGGCCTATAAATAAGAGCTCTTCCATTGCTAAAATGTTCACACAAACATCCATAGCCTTGGTGCTTAGTTACTTGATAGTTTTCTTGATCAAAGTTTGCTCAAAGTTCTCAAATTCTCTCAATACTTCAAGCTTTCTTCTTCTTCCTTATTCACATTCAAGAGCCTCCATTCCCAACCTCTAACCAAGCTCTAAACCTCAAGCATACACATTCCAACCATAAACTAACTCCTAGACACATAACCTTTCCATTATCAAACACAAAATCACAAGAAAAATCCTTCCTCCATTAGTTCTTGTCTTGGCCGAAGCCATCATCATCATCTAGAGGATATTTTCTTCTTTTCACTTCTTAAGACATCAAGCTGTAACATTTGAGAACAAGAAACAACTTGGTAGGGATTTTATTTCATGTTCTTTCTTTGTTCTTCCTTTATATTTCGGTTTTTATGACTTGATATTGACTATGGCTTGATGATGAGGAATCATGGTGGAGGTTGTGAATCCATCATTTAAATGACCTCTAAAGCTCAAGGTTTAATTCTTGATGTTAAAAGATTAACAAAGGAATTACTAAGTTTTGAGTTTTAAGCTTAACAAAATATAAAAATGAACTAGCATCTATATTTATGTTTCAAGTTCTTACACATCATATTTATATTTCAAGCTTTGCATAATCCTATTTATATTCCAAGTTATCACTTTAATTCTTGAAGATAATAATATGAACTTGCATATTCATATTTACATTTCATGTTATTACTTAAAAATAAGGATCTAAGAATGAATTTGCATCTTTATATTTATATTTCAAGCCTTGCATTTCATATTTATATTTCCAAGTTGTCACCTTATAATGATAATAATAAGGTTAAGAGATAAGTTTATGATTCTAGTCATCACCTAAATCCTAAAGTTCAAGATTTACTTCTTTTAATCATAAATCGTAATTTTGATCATGGACACTTCTCATCTACTTATTTTTGGCCCTTGTATGATTCTGATTTGAAGCTTGTTGTATTTTATTTTTAGGTATAATCTTGTCTTTAAAGTTGTACAAAGAAATTTTGAAAGACCTAGAAGTTGCAAAGAGTTAAGAATATGATTTTTCTCATAATTTTAAATGCTAGAGTTTTAGGATTCTGATATAATCCTTTAGAAATTGGGATGGTTACTGATTTGGAATGTTTAGATGAGTTTAAATCACAAATAGTTACTATAAAAATTGTTTTTAGTGTCTTAGGAAAAACTAGTAACTAAAAAGGATAAAAAATTGTGTTTTTATGAAGCTTTTAGAATGCTAATTTTTCTGATTACTGTTAGGCCCTGTTCACTACTGTTTATAGCTGTTCACACACTTGAGGATCACTAATAATTGTTATAAAAATTGTTCTTAGCATTTTAGGAAAGTCTAGTAACTAGAAATGATTAAAATTGTGTTTTTGTAAAGCTTTAAGGAGATTAATTTTCTGATTCCGTTCAAGGGTTGTTCAAGGCTGTTCACATTGTTCACATACTTTAGAATTACTTACATTTGTTGTAAGAATTGTTTTTGGTACCATAGATGCATAAAAGGGTAATTATAAATGTTAGTTTGGGCTGTTTTACAAAATGCGGAAAGTTATGTTTTGAACTATCAACTATGTTATTTCAGCCAAATGTTTTTAATTAAGACCAACTAATGATGTTGAATGTGTCCATGTGTTCAAAATACCATATATAATGTTTAGAAAAAGTTTTATAATTTTCGGTCGCTATTTAGTGTCAAAAATTGTGTTACTTTGCACTTTGACCCCTAAAATATGTTAAAATTAGTCTATGGCCCTAAGAGGTTTTTATGATAAGTTTGAATGGTTACTAATAGTTATATGTCTCTTGAAATGTATTGGTTAATGTTAAAGGTCTTTAATTTATGAGTAGATGTGAAAAAGGGGTAATTATATTTTGACCCATAACCTTTGAGAAATTGAGATTTAACCCCTTTGGGGTTTAAACGTAAATATTGATGATATGATGAGATGAATGTGAATGATGTTGTGTGAAGGGTATGTTTATGTGCGAAAACTTATATGGCTTATGGATATATGAGATGAAATATGATGCATGTTTATATGATTTAAATTATGGCATGTTATAATTATGTTTGATTCATTGAGATGCACATGAAATGTTGAATTGATGAGTTATAATTGTGGTATTCATATTTGCATCTTCATATAATATGCCAAGATTAAAGGTGACATAAGACACATGGAAATGATCCTCTAGACTCCCCGAATTAAAGGTTATGAGAGGTGATCCAAATGGGAAGTGATCCTTTGGACTCCCTGAATTAAAGGTTATGAAAGGTGATCCTAATGCCCCTTATCCCGTACCTTAAGAGTCGGGAATTTAACTTATCAAAAGGGATAAGATTACGCTAGTGACGACTAGTGAGGTATGAGCTCATAACCTAGAACTCTAGAGAAAAGAGAGAATTATAGGGCAGCCCCCAAGGAAAAGAGAATGAAGAAGTTTAAGTCACCTGTAAGAATAATGATCATGATGTTCTTTATATTATATGCATCGTTTTATGGATTTTATGATATTATGTATATGAAATTGACTAATATATTGCATTCATGACATTAAGATTCATGCTAAAAGATACGGGTCTCGGCTAATGATATTTAGAACTTAATAAATGAACCTTATATATATGTTCCCCATTTTCATAATTAAACCCGAGGTTCCTGGGGACGATGACGATGACACTTGTGTTATAGTCGGGAAGCCCTACTGAGATTCTTGTATAAGTTTCTCATCCTTTTTCTTTTCCGTGTCGTCTCCAGACATGAATGAAGGTGTAGTTCGTGATTTGTCTTGAGAGTGGACGAGGAGCTACGGAGATAACTTCCTTTTGGATATTTGCCCTTAGAGTAATCGTATCTCAGTTATCAGTTTGTATACTATTGATGGATATATATTGATGTCCTTAAGATTACAAGACATCACTATTATGATACAGTTATTGATATGTCATTATTATTTGAGTTATGTTATGTTATGGTTGTATTATGTATTTACCTGTTATTCGTTTCTAACATCTCTCTTACGCAGGCAAGGTAATATGCGCGGCTCACGATTTGGTATTTAAGTTCAAAAAAAAAAAATTTACCCATATTTTCACTCAAGTATTTTAAAGAAGTTTGAGTTAAAAACTGGAACAAAAGAGTAATGACTAATAATTAACTTAAATGCGTCCTAGGCGTGTTGTGTTAAATATTAGGGTGTTACATTTACCCTAGTTTTTCATTAAGCTTTTGACTTACTTTTAGGTTGCCAATTTAGTTGCTATTATTCTCTCTCTACATCTCTTGCTTCTCCTTCTCTATTCTCTCTCTAAGGGTTCCATTGGTGAAGGTGCTTTATCTTGGGGATTGTGGCAAGGATTGTTACTATTATTTTCAAGTTCTTTTATCTTCATTATTGTAAACCTCCAGCATGGAGGAGTATATTTCTTTACTAGTATAGGGATTTTCAAATGGATTGAGATGACATTTGAGACCCTTTGTTTGTATTGAATACATTGGTTTTATTAATGTTCTATAGTTTCCATTCCTTTAATTATTTTGATGATTGCTATAATATTTATTGAAATAATTAAATTGGCGATTGTCATTTAGGGAAACCTTTTGGGCATAAATTGGTAGATCTATTGGTTTATGTTTGAGAAAGAACATTAGAATTAACTTTCCAATTGGTGGTTAGGCCATAGCAATTAGTTCATTAAATTAATGTGATTTCTAAATAAATTGACTATCGTCGTTTATTAGTCATTTGCATTGGTCAAATTCTAGAGGTAGATTTTTCACTAGTAGAATTGTCAATAATTTATTACTAATAGCCATCAATTGGTTTAATATTTTGTCAATGATAATTGACCTCCAATCTTATGAATACCTTGCACTAGTGCTTTCTTCACTGTTGATATTATCTCGTTGCTATTAACTTTTAATTTTAATTGCTATAATTCTCATTCTTCCAAACCCTCAATTTCACAACTAAATGTTGAAGCCTCCTTGAGAGACGACCTAGGTTGTGCCTTTTACTACATTTTTGGAGCAACTAGCATTTTATAACTTTTAATTTATTTGTGAGTCGCGACAGCTCGTATCAAATTTTGGCGCCATTGCTAGGAGGCATTAAAACTTAGTTGTTCATTCTTCTTTATTTTTCATTTTTCCCAATTTTATTTTATTTTATTTTTATTTATTTATTTACTATTTTTATTTTCTGCAATTTATTTTACTTTGCAAAAAAGAAAGAAAGAATTATGTTCTCTTATATGAGGCGTTCTCTGTCTATTGGAAATTTGATACCTCTTAATTCTAAAATTGAGAAAACTTTGAGAAAAATTAAGCAGGCAAAGCATCAACAATCTGAATCATCTGAGCATTCAGATCCTCTGTTTAGTGTTTTAGGAAATACAGGTGACATGGGAGATAGGAACAGAACACTCAGGGAGCTCACTGCTCCTAATTTCACCCAGCAGCCCTTGGCAATTACATACCCCAGCTAGACAATGATTTTAAGCTTAAAGGGTATATGGTTCATGCTTTACCCAAGTTCCAAGGGCTATCTAGAGAAGATCCCCACCAGTACTTGAAGAAGCTACACACGGTGCGTTCTGACATGAAGCCTAATAGGATAGAGGTGGATAATGTTAAATTGAGAGCATTCCCCTTCTTCCTAGAGGGTGCTGCAGAAAACTAGTTCTTTAATTTGCCAAATGGGATTGTAAATAGCTGGATGGGGATGAAAAGGATTTTCTTAGAAAGGTATTTTCCTGCCTCCAGAGTAGCTTCTATCATAAAGGAGATTTCTGGAATTCGCTAGTCAGATGAAATTCTTCATGAGTGTTGGGAGCTGCCCAATCTCCTCTGTGCAAGCTGCCCAATCATTAGATTCTAGAACAACTCCTCCTTCAGTACTTTTATGAGGGGTTAATACCTGCTGGTAGATGTATGGTAGGTACTGCTAGTGGAGAGGCGCTCTTAGATAAGACAATGTAAGAAGCCCATGCATTGATTGAGAATATGGCTGCCAATTTTCAACAATTTGGTTCCAAGGCAGCCACACCTACTAGAAACCTTCATGAAGTGAGCCAGACAGAGAAGCCATTGTTAACCTAGACTTTACAGCAGCTTTTTGGCCTTATGAAGCAATTGATGGTGAGCCAGGCAACAACTCCAGTGGTCCCTATGGTTTGTGGCATTTGCACCTCCACTGAACATCACACAGATATGTACCCAGCCCTGTAAGATGAACCAACCATTGGGGTAGCAGCAACAAACCCCTTCCAGAGTCAACCTCATAATCAAGTTGGCCAGTTCCTATTTGGGAATACTTATAACTCCAGCTAGAAGAATCACCCCAATTTGAAGTGGGAAAATAACTCTCAACTACAGGGCCAACCCTTACAGTAGAAGTATTTGGCACCTCATCAGAGGTAACAGGCCCTTCCTACACCTCTAACTTCAGATCCCACCATGACTGAGATGATGAAGATGATGATACAGAAAATACAGGAAATTAGAAGAGAAAATGCCTAGTTGAGAGAGGAGGTGACTCAGATGAAAAATAGTTAGTGCCAACAGGGCCCAGCTGCCCAACTACCACCTCAACCAGTGCCTAATCCGAGAGGAAATGTCTGTGCTATCACTCTTAGGTCCGGAATGAAAATTCCAGAAATGACTAGGCTTGTCCAGGCAAAGGAACAAGCTGAAGACGAGCCTGGAGAGCATTCTAGAGAGCGTTGCAATGGTCAACCAACGTTACAACGCTCTATAGAATCATTTGATGGAGGCCTGGTGCCAGGATACCCCTCGGGTGAGCGCTGCAGCGATCAACTAGCACTACAGTGCTCCACAGAACCTGTAAAAGTACCAAAATGCCTCCCCCCATTGCCATTCTTACAAAGGATCCAACCTAGAAAGTCTGTTGCATCAGAATTAGATTCTAAAACTTGGAAGCATTTAAAAAAGTGCAAGTAAACATACCCCTATTGGATGCAATCAAGCAAATTCCTAAATATGCAAAATTCTTGAAAAATCTATGCAATAATAGGAGGAGGATCAAGGGCAGTAGAAAGGACAAGGTGACTATGGGGGTCAATGCTTCCTTCATCATCAAGCCAAGGAACCTGCCAACCGAGTGCAAAGACCTAGGCACATTTTATGTTCCTTGTACCATTGGGAACTTGCACATCACTAGAGCCCTGGCTGACTTTAGAGCAGGCATTAATGTTATACCTAAATCACTTTACCAATCCTTGCACTTTGGAGAGCACAAGCCAACTGGGTTGTAAATTCAGCTGGCCAATCACAGCATCACAAGATCAAAGGGAGTATTGAAAGATATTCTTGTCCAGGTAAATGATTTAATATTCCCTACTAATTTTTACATGGTTGAAATGGAAAATGACACCAATACTAGCCAGCATACATTGATCTTGGGAAGACACTTTTTGAAAACTGCTAGAACCTTGATTGATGTTCATGTTGGCACATCATCCATGGAGGGTGGGGACATGAAAGTTCAATTTAACTTATCTGATGCTATGAAACATCCCCATAAGGAACACTCCATGTTTGGCATTGTTGTCATTGACTATTTAATTGATGATGCTTATAAGGACCCAAATCCCCCTTCCCTCCTTTTTCTTCTTCCATGGGATATGATGCACTTGTTGTTCTAGAGTGTTTCAAGTTTTTAGATACAGGTACACCACCCAGGCAGCAGTCATTAGTTTGGCAGGTGCTCCATGACCAGCCCATGTTAGGTAAGAAGCCCTGTGAGGGGCAATGGATCTTGCTACATGAGCCCAGCAAAAAACTGATGGCTGGGAAAACAAGGTCTAGATGGAAGGGACCATTCTTGGTCACCTATGTGCACCCTGATGGTGCAATTGAGCTGGAAATTTCTAGGATGACTTGGTGTAATATTGAAGGGCACCGGCTAATGCACCTCCATGAGACTCCCACAGATCTAAGGGCTCAGACAGCCTATCTGGGGATTAAAGCTGCTCACCCTTCATAAAGGTCTTGACCGTCCAACTTAGGGATGTTAAAGCAAAGTGTTGGGTAGGAGACAACCCATCGTGAGGTTTTTCTTTACCTTCCCTTTTTATTTTTTTGCATTTTTTTGTCATTTTTAGTTTTAATTTTTACTTCATATTTATTTTTACTTGCATTTTATACCATCCCTTTGGCACCTTAGAGGTTACATGCCTAGGCTCACACCACATGTACCTTATGAACTTGCTTGGCATTGACTTTATCTTGTGTTGCATACTTGGTAGATTCATTGTGTTGTTTGGATTTAGTACATGCACTTTTACCTGTGACATTTTGAGCCTCTTTGATTAGATTATAATATGTCATCCTTATTTATTCATGTGTGTTTCCCTTTTTGGATTTGTATTCTAGAACTTGCTTAGAGTCTTGCTTGAAAATATGTTGCCATGTGTATACTTGAATATAATTGAGGCATTTTTTCTTGTTTATTGCCACTTACCCATATAGTCATCCCTTGCATGTTACCATTGTTTAGCCCATTTGAGCCTTATTGCCCACTCTCTTGTTTTAGCACATCCTTAGTCAAAAGTGAAAAACCATGAAAATTCCCAACCTTTTAGGCTTAGGAGAGCATTTGTGCATTTCTCCTATGTGCTTGAGCATAAGTATGGGAAAGAGCATGAGGAGATGCTTCAATTTAAGTGTGGGGAGGAACAATGTGTATTCAAAATTCAACAAGTGGCACACACACAAAAAAAGGGGGGGAAATGCAAGATTGAAAAAAATTCTAAAAAAAAAAAGAGTTTGGTTGAAGGTGTACCATATTGCAAAAGAAAGGCCTATAATTGTGTTAAGTTAGACAAAGTGTACCCTTAGACACTTATGCTCTTGGTGTATGCAATTACTCTCCTTTGACTTGATGTCTAACCACATTCGCCTATATTTTTATCCACCTTCACCTAAGCCCCATTACAACCAAAGGTGTCCTCTTGATTCAGTATGCATATGTGAATGATAAAACGGAGAATAAGACCCATAGTAAGCTTATGATAATGCATTTTCGTTTGAGGTGATTGAGTATGCATCATAACCCAAAATATTTGAGTGAATGAGGGGCAAACACTGACCTTGGGAGGACTTTTATACTTGATCCATGCATCATATGTGAATTCTAGTCTATGTGCTATGTTCTTGTTCATGCCTTGCTTGTTGTAATTCTCTTGATTGTTGGCGTGGAAACTTATTATTGTGCCTCTAGGTTCATTGGATTGGTGTATTGTTATTTAATTACATGCATCATGCATTTTAGGTTAGAAGTCTAGTGTAGTCCTTGTTTACTGCTTCTCATCCATGTCTTGGTCTGATCTTAGTTTCACATAAGGACATGTGAAAGCTTAAGTGTGGGGGAGTTTGATAAGGAGCATTATGCCACTTATCTTACTACCAAACCTTAGCTTTTTAGATGAGTTTTACTGTATTGTTGACACAATTAATAAGTATTTTGATTTATCTCTCATTGTGTGATTTTGATAGAATTGATGCCTTTTGCATTGATTATGGGATAATTAGGAATTACATCATGTTGCGTTTGACTTATCCCTCATTGCATTGATTATGGGATAGTCTTGAGTACAAGAGCTTTGGATCAAATTCAATTGTCAAGAACAAGGGATCGGATTAAGACAAATAAAGATATTTTGAAAAGCTCAAGAAGTCCTCTACAACTTTCATGTTCAACTTGACCTCTAGTTAGTATTTTCACAATATCTGGAGCTACAGATGTTCGATTGAGGTGATTTTGGTGGCATTGAAAAGCTCATTCAAAGGGGATACAATTGTTATTTCTAGTGTCAAGGCCAAATTCAATTTTGTCCAGTGTTGCAGTGCTCATAAGCACTGCAGCGCTCAACAGCAACCCAAAAAAATGATGTTCATCACCATAGCTCACTGCTGAGCGCTGCAGCACTCATGACCATTATAGCGCTCGTGTGATGATGCAGAACAGCTTATTTAACCTGTTTTTGGCTATTTTAGAGAGCAGTATTTAAGAAATTGATGTAGACTTTTACCCTAGTTTTTCATTTAACTTTTGACTCACTTTTAGGTTGCCACTTTAGTTGCTATTATTCTCTCTCTACATCTCTCTCTTCTCCTTCTCTATTCTTCTCTCTCTAAGGGTTCCATTGGTTAAGGTGGTTTATTTTGGAGATCGTGGCAATGATTGTTGCTATTATTTTCAGATTCTTTCATCTTCATTGTTGTAATCCTCCAGAGATGGAGGAGTAGATTTCTTTACTAGTGTAGGGATTTCCGGATAGATTGGGATGACATTTGAGACCCTTTGTTTATACTGAATGCATTGATTTTATTAATGTTCTGCAGTTTCCATTCCTTTAATTATTGTGGTGATTGCTATAATCTTTATTAGAATAACTAAATTATCGTTTAGGGAAATCCTTTGGCATAAATTGGTATATCTATTGGTTTATGTTTGAAAGAGAACATTAGAATTAACTTTCCAATTGGCAGTTAGGCTATAGCAATTAGTTCATTAAATCAATGTGATTTCTAAATAAATTAGCGATCGTCATTTATTAGTTATTTGCATTGGTCAAATTCTAGAGGTCGATTGATCACTAGTAGAATTGCTAGCAATTTATTACTAATAGCCATTAATAGGTTTAATATTTGGTCAATGATAATTGATTTATAATCCTAAGAATATCTTGCACTAGTGCTTTCTTCATTGTTGCTATTATCTTGTTGCTATTAACTTTTAATTTTAATTGCTATAATTCTCATTCTTCCAAACCTCTAATTTTCACAACTAAGTGTTGAAGCCTCCTTAAGAGACGACCTAGGTTGTGCCCTTTACGACATTTTTTGTGCAACTTAGCATTTTATAACTTTTAATTTATTTGTGCATCGCGACAGCTCGTATCAAGTACGTGACTACTTAAAAATAAATATGATAGGTAAAGAATATAAATATGAATGCAAGTTCATTTTATATCTTTCACTAGAACTCTTGCAAGACTTTGAAAGAACTTAAACCTCAACCCAAACTTATCATAGCAAGATCAAGCAAGCTTTAGAGTTCTTATACCAAGGTGTGCAAAGAAACCATATGGTGTGAACTTCATCATCAAGCTCTAAGGAGATGGATTAAAAGAACAAATCAAGTTAACATTCCCTTGAAAATGAAAACTCAAAAACTTAAAGAAAAGGAATGATGGCCGAAACTTGGAAGAAAGAAAAGGAAAGAAACCAAAACCATGAGCAAGGAAAAAAACCATTTTGAAACTCTAGAGTCCATGATCTTAATGATATATTAACACCAACATCATGTGTCCTCATCATTAAGTTCATATATTCATTTTAGGACATCAACAAAGTAAAGTTTCTAAAGAATAAGAAAGGAAGAAACCAAGGACATCTTTTACTCAAGAACCAAGATCAAGCTTTAGAGGTTACATAAGTGATGAATATCATCATGGATTCCTCATCATCAAGCTCTCATTTCCAAGTTCCCAAAGGATCTTAGTCGAAAATCAAAGAGGGAGAGAAGAAGTTCTAAAAAGTTTCAAGAGAAATCATAAAGTACAATACTAAATAAGAACTTTAATGAATGAAACACTTAGAACAAAATCCCTACCAAGTGTCTTGAGGTTGAGATGAGTGAAGAAGATGAAGAAGATGAACCCTTGAACTTGAGAGAAAAAGAAAAGCTCAAAGTGCTCTTGAAACTCAAACTTAGCAAATAAACTAAAAGTGCTTCAAGTTCATCCAAGCATGCTATTTATAGAGAGATGAAACAAATGAGAGGTGTGATGGAGGGAGGAAGAATTCGGCTAGCCCATGTGTTCCATGAGGGGAGATGTTGTGTTCTTGAAGCATGGTGAGGTATGGCTCAAGGCATGGTTTAACGCATGGTTCTTTGAGTGTTTAAAATTTCAAACATGTGATGGAAATGAGAAGGAGAGGTGGCCGAATGCATCAGCCAAGGGAGGGAGGAAAATCTCTCTTTTTAATTGTGGTTTAGAGTTGTGTTTAGGTGTGTCTTTGATTATGCTTAAGTTTAGGAATTTGTGAGAAAGTGTTTAGGTGACTAAGGATGTTATTAAGGATTTCAAGACAAGTTTAGGGAGTGCTCTTGATTCATTAGTGAGATAAAAATACATTTTAGTGCATAAACAATTCTAGACACAATTCTTTAATTTAAGGAATTGGAGAGAGAAAACATTATTCAAGATTCCAAGATTAGGAATCTTGAGTTTTAAAAAGAGATTTAGGTTTAATCTAAGCAATTTTAGGTTCTAATTAATTTTAATAACTTATTTTGACTCTAGATTAATTATGAAAATTAATTAATCTTCGATTAGAGCCTAATATTGTTTAGGTTTGCTTAATTACATCATTAAGCTCAAATGGCACCATGCCAGGGGCAAAATCATAATTTTGTATAAAAACTGCCTGAGACCACTGGGACTCAACCAGATACCTGTAAACACATGAAAACATCATTTTAAACCTTTGGGGAAAGTTTCGAGCTCGAACGGCACCTTTACCCGTGTAAAAATGCTATAGGGGTATTTTGGTCATTTTCACCCAAAACTGCAGAAAACAAGATTTTCATTCCGAAATCACTCAAGGACCATCTAATCCCCTTTAAACATTGAGTTGACCCTTCGAGGACTGCCAGGCCGGCTATCCTTGAATTCCAAGCAGAAAATGACCTTAGGAACATTTTGGTCATTTTTCTCTCAGATAGAAAATCGGGGCGTTACACATAACATCATACTATCTTGATAAGAAAGCTCTTAGAAGTACCCAAAACTCTCTTAGGGTGTGCTTGGCAAAGGAAAGAAAAGGAGAGAAAAAAAATTAAAAGAAAAGAAATTGAGTGAAATTTTATTTTCCACAAGTATGTTTGGATGATGAAAGGAAAGTAAGATGAAAGAAAATGGAAGAGTAATTATTATTTTTTATTTATTTGTGTGGAAAAGTGAGATAAAAGGAAAAGATATTAATGACAAATGACAATTTGACCCTTATGTTATTTGAAGATGTTAATTCAACTAAAATATGGAATCATGCATGTAGATTGAAAATGGGTGAAACATAAAAATTAATGCAATAATTGAAAATATCAAATAGAAAAATTAACTATTTTTAATTTAACAAGTTTTATATAATATCAACATATTGAATTAAATCAATGCTAAATAAATTGTACAAAATTATTTAAATAAAAATTAAAACTACTTGCCAACCACAACCATCTAATAAAATTATCTCTTTTAATAGACTTAAGCACAACTATTAACACAATAAAAATAATTAAATGGACAAGATCAACATTTGAATGCCACATATTGCAAACCAAAAATTAACACACTAGAATATTGGTGGTGGGCTCTGAATTAGGACAATAGTGGAGAAAATTAGCTAGTGGCTAGATTAGCCAAGGCGGTTACCAAAATTAGCCAAGACAGTCCTATTTAGTGCTTGGTAGAAATATTGCTAGTGTAGTTTTGATTGAATAACTGTTTTATTGTGTCTATAAATAGCCTTGTGGTTCATTGAAAGAACACACAATCAATCAATTAAAAAACCTTTTACACTCATCTTTATTTTATGCACTTTTACTTTACTATCTTTTACATGTAGTTTCATTAGAAAATCTATTTAGATCACATCCAAAATGCTTTCTAAAGTAGTTTGAAAATCCACACCGGAGAAATAGAGTCTATTTCTTTGCAAAATCATCTAATCATTGGAAATGAGAGGTGTTTTGCACTAGTTGAAGTCTGCAAATTGGGAAATAGTCCCTGACACGCCTTGCATTTGTTCCTCAGCTACCCAAGACGTTTTGTGCAAAACACTAAGTTTTCATGTTCTTAAACTCTATAAAAAAACAGAACAAATTACATAGACCTCACATGAGTTTAGTTGATATTACAGTTATTCTCTCTTAGATTTTAAAATAATACTTACCTCCCTTAATTTATTTTATTCCATTACAACAACCTCCCTTAACTTTAAATTTTAAATTTTAAAAGATTTAAAAATAATGTGAAATGACTTTTAAACCCTTAATTATTCATCATATTTCTATCATATGCTATTTATCTCCACAGTCCCTTATATCTGTAAATCCCCAAATCTCTAAGGCTTAGTTTGCGAGCTGGGGTTTGGGGGGTAAGGAAAGGGAGGGGAAGGCAATGAGGGAATAATCTGTGTTTATGAGTTTTAAAAGTGATGGAAGAAGGAGTTTGAAGGATTTTTAAAATCCTCCAATATCCTCTATTCACCCTTATTTCAAGTTCCTCCATTTTGAGGGGTTTTTAGCTGATATAATTTGAAAATACCATTTTACCCTTATTTATTTTTTTCAATTTCAGAAACCTTGTTAAGAAGCATTCCAATCACTTTCTCTGTGCCGCACCCTAATCCCAAATTTCTTCGAACCCTAATCCCTCATTCTTCCATTTGATTCCTTCAATTCTATTGAATGAATTGGTGAGGACAAATCGATTCCATCGCCAAGCACAAATCGGTGAGGACGAATCAACGAGGACAAATCTCTATGCTTCTTCAATGCTGTTGATTTCACCATTTCAAGGTTAGCATCTCTGTTTCTTTGCATTTCTTCACCATCGCTTACATACTCAACTTCTACGTTTTGGATTGTGGCTTTTAAACGATATTCCTGATTCTGCTTCTTCTCCTTCGCCTACAGATCGTGTACTGAGAGCCACTATCATCAGTTTCAAGAGTGTGACTTCACTGCCTCCCTCTTTCCATACTCGTGAACACTGGAGAAAACAATACGGTAACCCTTTTCTTCTTTTTTATTCTTCTTCTTTGTTGCAGAAACGTCATTTCTGTAATCATGAATTTAAAGCTATATGTTGTTAACTTTAGCCGAAAGCCTATCTGATTAGCGAATGCCTAACTTTGCAACTGTGTTGAAGTACTCTTTTTGATAAGACTTGTAAGTGCTCTGCTGATGTTTTGTTTTGTCGTATGATTTTGACTAAAAAAATTTTGTTGTCTTTGTTGTTGTTGCCAATATTAATAAAGGAGGTCGAGGTGGATTTTATAAAAGATAGTGGGATGGTTTGGGTTTGGGGTGGGTTGTATCTTGTATTATATCTGATTCTGATTCTGATCTGATGATGTTATAACATATGGCTGGCGGCGTTGGGGTGTTTGTGTTTGTATTGTGTTCGGGGGTGTGGCCAGATCTGAATTGCAAGTTGAGTGGAGGAATGGGATTGGTATTTGGTGGGGTGACAGTGATAAATCGAGGGTGAGTGATAGGGGAGGGGAATATGTGATCGGGCGGTTGGCGATAAGATTTTGGGCGAGGGAGGGTTTGTGGCCGTTGGATGAGGATAGGGCCGATGGAGGGAATAATAAAACAGGCTTTTGCAATTGGTGGACCCGTTTGGACTTGAGAGAGAATTGAGTTGATGGATAGGCTCAAAGCTCAGCCATCGGCTAAGGTGGGGAGTGTCGGTGTTTTAGTGGGGATAATACTTATAAGACTGAGAGCAGAGAACGAATTAGTAGAAGTATGCCACTTGAAAAGGGCACATTTATGTCATTTTTGAAAATGCCCAAATACACGAGGACATTAGGTCACCGTGACCTTGGGTTTAGGGTCTTTTAGATTAATATTGCAATATATATTGACAAAAAAGAATTTGATATATGTATGTATATATAGAAGAATATAATGGGCTAAGTTGGTTTTAAAAAAGAAAATATAATATATTGAAAAAACTATTTGTGTTAATTGCTTTTATTTGTTAAAGAAAAAACTTATGGCGAAGCTCTCATTCTCTCCTTGTATATTTTCTTCGCTTTCCTTTTCTCTCCTTCCCTTTCATGCGGTTCCAAACAAGAGGTAAGTGTCCATTCATAGAATAAATCACAATAATTTTCTAGCGGCCCCCAGTGTCATTTTCTGCTTTTGCTACATGAATTTGAGCGATTTGCTCTTCTTATGGCGGTGCAGAATGCTCTACAAGGGGTTTTATTGGCACAAAGTTATTTTCTGAATTGTTTGAATGATTGATAATACCAGCACAGCATCTCAAGAATCACGAGATTTAAAAACAACATGATTTTGTAAACTCTAAGGTCTACAAAAAATTATAAATTAAATGGTTGTCATTCTCAAGGAATAAGAAGGAATCTCTGTAAGAAGTGAAGGGTGAAATTACTTCAAAAATATTTGTCCGCCATAAAATTTGAAGAGGCTAGTTGCTCGAATTAAATGTGACAGAAAGAATTCAAAATTTTTAACAAATCATTACTTTTGTCTGATCACTCAAAATTTATCGCATGTATATTAACAGTACTTGACAAAACTTCGGGTAAACTATTGCTCAAGTCTGTCTCAACACTCTTTATGTCTCAAATCAATATTATTTTTGTATCTAATAATTATTCGTAACCGATTACATATAATCTATGTCATTCTCATCACTATTATCCTCCATTTCTCTTTCACTCATTTCTCTAGTCTATTTTTTAATATCAATAATGCATAGTTTCTTATATAAGTTATATTAAATCTGATACTTTTTATCATGTCATTACCTGTATATAGATGGATGATCAAGAAGGAAACATGAACCTTACATTGTTAAGTTGGAGACAGAAACATAGGATGATTATTGTCCAAGTTGTTTTTCTTGTAGTTTATTATTACATAATTAGAAAACGTTCTAGAGATAGGATGATTGAGCGTACTTTAACATTAGAGAAGGAGAGGGTACGAGCAAAAATAATGAAACAAATTGCTAGTAGTGAAGGTCGTAAGATAATAAGAATGGGTCCCAAAGCTTTTTTAGACTTGTGTGATATCTTAAAACGAGAAGGTGGTCTCCAACCAACACAACGGGTAACCTTAGAGGAACAAGTTGCCAAAACACTCTACATTCTAACACATAATGTTAGAAATCGAGAGGTCCAATTCTGGTTTCGACGCTCTGGGGAATCCACTAGTCGTCATCTTCATCGTGTGCTTCGATCAATAGTTGAGCTAGAAGATAAATATCTCAAACAACCTGATGGCTCGCAAATTCCTATGGAAATTTTGAGGAGCAACCGGTTTAACCCATTCTTTAAGGTAAATTTGTTTTAATTCATAATTCAAAAACATTTTAAAAGAAATTATATTAATAAAAAAAATTCTATGCTAGGATTGTGTTGGGGCAATTGACTGTACACATGTTCGTGTAAAAGTGCCATCAGCTGAAGCTTCAAAGTATCGAGGCAGGAAAGATTTCCCAACACAAAATGTGTTGGTTGCATGCTCCTTTGACCTTAAAATTAGTTATGTTCTACTTGGATGAGAGGGCACTGCATCTGACTCAAGGATACTAAAAAATGCATTACATAGAACAGACAATCTTAGAATACCTAGAGGTAATTAATATAATTGTTCTTCATTTTCCTTTTTGTTCTATTAGATATATCGTAGTAATGGAATATCTCCCTTTTATTAGGTAAATACTATGTGCTTGACGCTGGATTCATGTTGAGAAAGGGATTAATTACACCCTATAGAACAACACGTTATCATTTGAAAGAATTCTCCCTTAGAAATCCACCTCGAACTCCTCACGAATTATTCAACCATCGGTATTCATCCTTGCGTAATGCCGTTGAAAGGGCATTTGGAGTTTTGAAAAGAAGATTTCCTATCATTGCAAGTGGAACTGAACCTACCTATGGAATCAAGACTCAGAATAGGATCATTGTTGCTTGTTGTATTTTGCACAATTACTTGATGATGGTAGATCCTGATGAAGATTTGGTTGCTGAGGTGGATGAAGAAATTAACAATCAAGTTACACCTCACCAACATGTTCATGACCCAGTAGATGATGAGGATGAAGAACATACTCATTTAGGGGAGAATTTTAGAAATTCTATAGCAGAAGCTATGTGGAGAGATTATACTAGCTGATTTCTTTTCCTTTTAGTATACTTATTTGAAAGTGAAATTTTTAGAGATTATACTAGCTGTTTCTACAGGATCTGTGTAATGTTCATGTCTTTCATTATCTATATTGTATCAATGATTTCCACATCTATGAACACATGTAGAACCTCAAATTAATCTCACTGTTATTATGCTATCCATGCTGCTTTCACTTGAGCTTTGATTATGAAGTTAAATATTGTTAAATAATACCTTCTGTCAGAGTTGAGAAAGGTACTCGTTTTGTTTTGTGGCAAATGAAGGAGTTCGGAGTTGAGAACTCCTGGACTCGATTAGGGAAATTCAGTTATCAGCATCCATCTTTTCCAGTAGCTATAGCATCATTTTTTTTGCGGTAGTACCATTGTGCATGTCTGAGAACGGTGACTACTTAGTGCTGGCAAACAATTATGATGAGACTGAAATATTTTTGTATGATCGAAGAGATGATCGAGTAGAATGGACCGGAATGATCTACGGCGAGATGTTCAATGCTAAAAAGACCACATTGAAAGCTTGGTTCTGCCTTGTTGGAATTAAGTTCCTCATCAACCGTTTGTTTCTCTAGTTTTGTTTCATTATCACGTGTGTTGTTGTGATCCCTTGATAGAGCAAAGAAAAACATTTGCAGTTTTATGATTCCAGGACATTTCTTATGACAAATAAAATTCTAATGTAAAACTGGAGTATTGAGGGAGGCATTTCTAATAATGTTAAGCAGTATGTATACATCACCAAAGCTTTCTGTAGCTATCACTGTAAGCATAACGGCTGTGATTCTACCTACTTTAAAATTTGTTATAATTAATGTTATGAAAAAGGATTAAGATATTGACTATTTTAGATGTGTTTGTGTTGTTTTGATACATTCTTACCCATATTTCAATTGCCAACTCTCTCAATTACAGGTAATTATGTCTAAGTCAGAAAGAGAGACATGGACACAAGAGATGGATAATGCTCTTGTTGATGCTTTCCTAAATCAGCTAAACATGGGAAATAAAGTGGGTGGGAGTTTCACATCAAAAGCCTATGAAGCAATAACAAATGAACTACAAGAAAAATTTCAAAGACCTTTTGCAAAAGAAAAGGTGAAAAGTCGCTGGAAGCTAATCAAGAGAGGTTTCTCAAGATGTTACAACTTATTCAAAAATGGGCTTAGCGGGTTTGCTTGGGATCCAGTTACAAAGCGTTGGTGTTCTGAACCCGAAGTATGGCAAAAGCTAATTGAGGTAATAATTATATTTAAATATCCTTCCTTGATGAATCTACTTGCTGAATTGTGATTTTCTCCTTGAAAGTTATTAATGCTTAGTATCTTTCTAAACTTGAAAGTTATTATTGTTGGTTTGATAGACTAAACCTGAAGCTGAAGAATGGATGAAAAAGCTCATCCCAAATTATGATAAGATGATGTTATTGTGTGGCGAAGATAGAGCTACTGGAGAGCATGCTGAGACTGCCAGAGAGATTAGAAACAAAAGGGCGGTGTCTGGTGAATCAGAGTTTCTTGAAACCAGTGAGTTCAATTTGGATAGCATTCAAGACACTATTGGCAATGAAGTCACATCTCCAGAAGTTCCTGTATCTCGCAGCCAAGGGCCCAAAGGTAAAAGGCCTAGAACGTCTAGAGATGAAACTGAAGCTGAAGGGATAAAGATGGTTCTTCAAGATCTTGTTGGAGCTTTTAGAGAGAGCATTGCTGCATATGAAAGAGCTAAGCAGAAGGCTCCAATTCCAAAAAGTGAAGTCTGGAAGATACTCGAAGATTTGCAAATTGAATACCACTTGATTAACCGTGTATACATGTATCTTCTTGGTCATCCCGAGTGCATTAGAGGAGTAATCGGTTGTCCTCAGGACAAATGCAATAGGTTGTTATTTGAGATGGTGTTTGGTCCTAGTGGTCCTTCTTGATATTACTTTTAAATGGATTCTATTTGTGAATTAATGATTTAGTATTTAGGTTGATTAAATACTTGATATTGTTGGAATATTTGAGTTTCAATTAATAGTTCAATTAATGGAACGTTGTTATTTTTTCCTTTTTGCAAGTTGCTATTGTCTACTTAATTGATAGTTATATTTTTTATTTGTCCCTTTTTATAATTTTTCTTCTTGTAAATATTAATTTTTTGCATGGTATTATTATTTTTTTATAAATATGAATTTTTTAAAAAATTTTGATAGGCTTTTTTAAAATATTAATGAGAAAAGTCATTTTTAGATATGAAAAATGAAAAGATATTTTTTAAAATGATCTATTATGTGCAGTAGAAAATTTTGAGGGAGAAGTAGTTTTTTAAATTTTTCCCCAAAATAATTCATTATTAAAAAAATAAAATAATTAAATATATTATTAAGGGAGAAAAGTGTAAAAAAAATTAACTTTATATTTTTTTAATCAGTAGAAATATGTATTTTTAACTAAAATAGTCAACTATATAAAAATAAAATACTTATATTATTTTATTGTAAAGAAGGGTAAAATTATAAAACTAGATCATAAATCCCTCAATTCCTTCCCTTTACATATCTTACACTCCCAAACAAATGAAGGATACAACACAGAGTGGTCACAAATGAGAGGTCCAGCAATCACTTGTTCGAGTCTGAGGTTGCCATCCACAGGGCACTGTTGACCGGTGAGGTGCGATTCTTTGACCCTTACGACACTGACTTCTTCGCCCTAGTCTACTCAAACTCATCTCCACTGTGATGGGTAATCTTGTAAGTGGAAGGAGCAAGGAGAAGATGAACAAACAAGGGTAATTTTGGGATTAAATAAATTAATTGGAACCAAAGAAGATAATTTTAAAATCTAAAAGGAGATAAGTGTAATATCAACGGACCTCTCTTAAGTAATTGCTCAGTGTAATTTGCCAAAAAAAAAATGGTCTCATATTAAATTCTTAAAATTGTAATATTTGTATTTGAAAATTTTATCACTTTTCCATTCTTTTGCTTATCCTATGTTTTCTTTCAGATTGAGCAAGAGCGTAATTCCGTACACTTGGCAATCACAGAACAAAACGAAATTTTAAAATGGAGAAACCCAGAATAATTTCTACGCTTATTATGCGATTTGAAATCCTTGAAAGAACACCGCTTAAGACCAGGATCTAATCACCTTTTTTCACTACTTCGATGACAAATGTGCATATATTCCTCAGTAGTGCTAGTCAACTTTCCTATCACACTCACAAAACCTTAGCATTTTTAATTAATTTAAATCCTTAAAGTATTATTTGTTTATAATTTGTTTATGGTGTACGAGGGCTTCCTAGATGGTACAACCGCTAGCCTTTTCTTTTTCAAGTTCTCAATTAAAATGTGTCCCCCGCTGGTGCTAGCAAAAGTGGAGCACAAACACTTTTGGTTAGCATTTTCATCAGCAGCTTTTCTGGTGCGGATCCTTCTGTTCATGCAACTTGTACCTGAGCCAATAGTCTCAAGTGTTGATCTCACCTTTTGGAAATTATGACAGAGTCGATAGTATATGATTACAGGAAGCTTTTTATGGTGCTCACAAAACATATTGGTGCGTACGATGTTATATATGTATATATTGTTAAATTTAATAATAAATAATTATGATCTATCAAAAAATAATAGAGAATTATGTTTTAATCTTTGAGAATTTTAGTCTACCATTTTCGAGTTTTTCATGTAAGTGCTAAAGATATCTCTAGGTATTTAGTTTGTCTCTTGGAAAACTGAAAGTTACATCCTACTTTTTGTGTTTTCTGTACATTGGTCTATTCTTCAATATATAAATAAATTACTTTTTCAGAACAGATAAACAAAAAAAAAACTACAAATTAATACACAGTTCTACAAAAACAGAGAGGAGATTTGACAGAAAAAAAAATAGATTTGAAAAGATTTCGATACAATTAGAGAAAAGAAAAAAGATGAGAAGATTAATTTGTCAAGAGTTTATCTAGAATTAAAAATTATTAATGATTGGATTGGGTGAAATTTATTGGTTGTGTAAACTATTATAAATAATATTTTTGAGAATTATTTAGCTATGTGAGAAGAATAGAATTAAGAAATTGAATATGGAGGGAGGAGAGGGGGAATGATATGATGATGATGATATGTTGATGAGAGGTCTCCAACTTTGTCCATAAAAGTTGCATTGACAGATAACTTTGTCAAGAAAAGTTAAATTGATGTTGTGTCAGTACCACCGATACAAGTGAGAATAGCTTGCATCGAAATCCTTCTTAACGATAATGTGGTGTTGGTCAGCATGTTTCGTGAATTATTGACGATGACATATTGCGTGAGTAGCAATAGTACAAGTAATAATAACTTATGTTGAAAGTCTTTCTGTCAATATGGTGTTAAGCTGCGTCAGTGAAAAACGATAATTTTTGTTTGAGATTTATTGAAAATTGGAATTGGTTGGTTATTGTAGTTTTTTTTATAATAAGTTAATTTGTAAAGTCATGGACATAGACAGTAAAAGTTGAACTACGTTAGTTATTGTGATTTTTGGCTTTGTTAATCTAATAGATTTGGGTTGATTGGCAGGGAAATTATTTCCCAACATATATAAGTTATAGACCGAAAATGAACATAGCCGAGCAAACCAAAATGAAGGTATATGTAGTGGTTGGACTCGTAATCATCGAGTTAGCCTATTAAATGGAGGCATGCAACGTGAACGACTTATAAGGGATATTGATTTTGTAACTTTCATACACTGGATTATATGCAGATAGGCGAATGGACTACTTGAACTAGATGGTTTTTTCTGGGCCAAGCATTCGTCCAGTCCAGTGAGCATAGTAAAAATCTCTCTATGATCGTATATTATCTGATTGAAAGCGGTAATCCCCACTACTAATAAAATAGCAGTAATAATAATAATCCGATCTATACGAAGGGAATGTTTGGTTAGGGGATAATAATATGATGTGAATTTTTATGGATGAGCTCTATGTGTAAATTATATATGAACCACATTCATGAAAAATTTACTCTTATTTTAACTCCTAATAAACCAAACATACCCAAGGTAAAAGGATCCCCCCAAATATCTATTTTTTGGTTTCTATAAATTATACTGAATTCTTTTTTTATTCAGTTTCATATATATACATATTTATATTAACATTTATACATAACCAATTAAATACAAAGAAAAAATATAGATAAAATTATTTAAAAAAATCTAGCTAATAACCTTCTTGTTATCTCATTTTTTTCAGAAAAAAAATGTTTTGGTTGAGTGAAAAGCTCACTCTAGTCCAGGGTCAGAGCCTGTTTTCAGATTTATTAAGGCCTTATAGAGGTGCTTACATGCAAATCATCCATCAATAGAAAAAATTTGATCATTGATCAAATCCAAGTCATGGTGATGTATGAGTGAAAGCCGTAGACTTTTGCTTTAAAATTATACGTGCAAGCCACTAATACATTTTTGTCTTTTTTTCATTTTGTTTTTTATTCTAAAAATAAAAAAGATGAATTGATAGGGCAGTCAATTAAAAGTAACGTTTATAATACACCGGGTAAGTGCACATTTCGTTACATCAGGGTAAGTAGCAGTATCAGAGTGTGTTAGTTTATTTGCCCTGAGACTAATCACAATTGATGATAAAACTTACAAAAGTATGAATAGAATAGTGATGATAATTATGATGTATTTCTAACATTACTGCTAAGAATAATACATATGAGGAACTTTACACTTTTTGAAGGGTATAACTCCTAAATCATGTTAAAGTACGTTAATTTAAAATTATATAATTTAACTAGGCATTAAATTAAAAATATACATTATACCATTTTAGGGTTGAAAGACAAGCGCCCACCTCCGTATTCTCTCCAGAAATTACAGATTGCAGAGAAGAAAAGTCGCTAATATCCAAATAAAAAAAATAGGTGTAAACTTTTATGAATAAATTTTATGAAGACAATTAATGTACAGAATTTTTTGTTTTTAATAGTTATGAAAGAAGGCTTAAACCCCAAATTGAGGCAAGCAACAGGAAGACCATACAAAAAGAGTTCAACTTAAGTTTATTTAAAATTTTCACTCTATTTCTATCATCGTTCCAAACACACACCCTTGAAATAAAAAGGTTATAACTATACAAAAGTTAGGGTTTGTCTTTCATTCTCCATAAAGTTCGCAAAAAAAAATGACAGATAAAATTTATTTGGGGGATAGCTGTCAATTTTATGAAAAAAATTTAGTTGAGTTGAGGACCAAAAACAAATTATATCTCTAACTTTTAAACATTTTGTCTTTAACTTCTTTATTATTGCATTGGTCAGGTGGGGATTTTTAGTTTAGGGGTGGACGATTTTTGCTAAACAAATTATATATTCAAATACATACTCAAATATAAATTTAATTATTGAATCCCTATTGTATAAAAGCCTTTAGGATTGAGTAAGTGGTGAAGGTTTAAGTAGTTTACCTTAAAGTCTTAGATTTAAATCTTATTGTTTTTCATATGTACAAGAAAGAAATTGTATAACTCCTCAATAAATTAAGCACAAATCATCATTCAATTTCTTTAAAATTTATCTTTCTAGACTTTAGAGAGACAGTTGGATAAATAATTTTCTTTTAACTCATTCTATGACTGAAACTTCCCTATAATTAAAATGCTAATTCTAATGTTATATTCTAATGAAAGCTAATAATAATAATAATAATAATAATAATTGTGAGTTTTCAATACTACACGATTTAATGAGTCAGTCCCAAAAGTTATGACATTTCTGTATCACTATGTTTCAGTATGCAACTTCTTTGAAATTTTTGTCCGACCGTGACATTTTAACTTTTGCTGTAATAAATATATAAATGTAATTTTAAATGTATTTAGAGTGTAAAACCTTTTTTATACTATTATTTAATTAAATTTTTTTTATATACATTTTTTTAAGTAGTAAGATAAGAGTTAAATTTATTTTATTGATGTGACAATATGTTATTAAAAAACTGTATAAAAGATATATATATTATTAGTGTATCAAATACTAATTTTTTTATGTTGTATAATTTCTACAAGCATTGCAGCATACTTGCTCTTCCAGAAAGAATATCGAAATAAGCGCACGAAAAATAATGCAAATGAATTTTTCTTTCTCCATCGAACCCGCACGAAATATGATTTTTCATTTTCAGCTATAAATAAATTATTAATAATTAAACACATTTTTAAACACCTAACCTATTCAATAAGGATGTTACCAGAACCACCTATTCAATAAGGAAAAATTTATCTTTACAAACAGAAAGACGTTAATGAGTGTTTGATAAAATTGTTATTTAGTGACAAAATAGGGAGGAGAAAGTGTACTATAGTTGGATTCCCTGAATCAGATATTCCAGATTCATTATGAAAGTGATGAAATTGCTTAAATGCGAACCAATACGATGATGAGCTCAGAATATATTGTTTGCCTTTCAAATTGTATTATTCTTCACCAAACGATAAACACGAATTTTACAATTTTAGAAGGGTATTATGATCTCTTAAGACTCTCACAGCATTACGTCTAACTAAAAATAGCATTATTTGATTTTTATTTAGACCCACTTGCTCATCCACTAATTAAGCCACTAACACTGCCCATTTTAATTCGTTTTAGGGCCGGGACAAAAAGATACTAACTTATATCCGCCCCTTCACATAAATTTCTTTTTAATTTCTATGCATTAATTGCATAAATTTTTTTACACTTTTTATTCAATTATATATTATTATATTAGTAACAATAGCTGAGTTTCACACTTAATACTTAAAAAATTATTTAAATAAAATAATTTAATTAAATAATAACATAAGTAAATTTGATACTATCAATATATAGAAATTAAACTCAAAATACATATTTGCTCCTTCTCACCAGTAGCTTTAATATAGTTTTCACTATTTTATTCAAATAAAATAATAATTGATGTCATATGCAAAATTAATCCATGATTAGTATGGAGAGCATAATGCTATCCAATTGATTTTTTTTAAAATATTACACTTTTCAAGTTATGATTTTAAGAGTTAATTATTTTTATTGACTAGGCAATTTAAATTATTATCTAAAATTTTTTTACATTGAAAAAGTATCAATTTCTTTTTTCGCTCAAAAAGTATCAAAATTATTGTGTACAGTTTTTAAATTAATTTTTTATATTGTAATAATTGATATCATTTATAACTCATTTGGATGTCATTATTGTGATTAAAAAAATATCTTTTCCTATGCTGCAAGAAATTCACGCAATAAAGATGGAATTACAGACAGATTTAATGCTGTAATTTTCCGATGGTTTTTTATATTACACATGGTCTTACAAATGGAAACATGTCTATTATTTTCACATCTATAATTGTTACAAATGAATTTCAAGATCCTTCTATAAATTATAGCCAGATTTTTGTTACTTTTCGTCTATACTGAGATAAAAAAAAACCATGTAAAAATTGAACAGTTATAGGCAGAATAATCCTTGTATTAAAAATAAAACTCATTTAATTCCATCGCTACCCCCTCCATCGTCTCCAACAACCCTACCCTTCCGATGCCACCATCACTAGTGACTCCCATACCTTCCGCCACCTCAAGTCCCACATCGCCACCCTTCATGGTCATCATGGCCATTAAAGTCATCGCCATTGTCACTAAACAAAGAACTAATTAATGCTCCAAATGTGCTATCTTCAATCCTACACATTAAAAGCTAGTAACTTTGAGCAATTGAATTCAGAAAAAATAGAAGAAATTAAAATAAAATAAATAAATAAACTGATTAAAACCAGAAGTAAATTGAGTAAAAACTTCATAATATTACCACAAACACAATGGTGGTGACCATTTGCTAAATTGTGGTTCTAGTGAGTGACGGTAGTGCAAAAAAGGCCAACAGTGATGGAGGCTCATAGAGAGAGAGAGACAAATAGATAGACAAAGATAGAGAAGATTGAGAAGAGAAGAAAAGAGAAATGGGGAAGAAGAAGAGGGTGCCCATGTTTTGAGCCCTAATCCCGTTTAATGAAATGTAACATTTCATTAAAGACCCCTGCAGATGGATTTTCCATCTGTAACATAGTGATTAAGAGGTGCGATGACATGTGTCTTGAAATGCAAAATATAGACAGATTTTTTCATTTGTAAATGGCGCGTTAATCATGCACCTCGAAATTCAAATTATAGATGGATTTTTTTCATTTATAATAGGCGCCTTTCAAATTATAGATGATTTTTTTTGTCTGTGTAATGAGCGCAATAAGCACACACATTGAAATACAAATTACAGACAGATTTTTTTGTTAGTAATATATTTGATTTATTTTAAATCATTAAATTAAATAAAAACCCATTTGTAAATCCATTAGTATGTTTTCTAAAAAATATATTTTTCAAAATACATCTGTAATTTCTGTCTGTAATAGTTATATGCCAAGTGGCACAAAATGATACCAACAATTACAAATGGATTTGTAGACAAATTATGTAACTTTGACAATAACAAAAAAAAAAAAAATTCCCTTCTTTCCCATTTTCCATTTGTAATCCCTTCTAAACTAACAATGGAACAAAATCTAAATGTGTTTTTTTGTTTGTATTCTGCGAGTTTTTAGTCGTGCTATTAAAAAATATCTTTTATTTTTTTATGTTTGGGTAGATTTTTTAAGTAAAAACAAAATCAATAGAAAAAGTAAAAAGAAAATTTATAACAGGAAAAATACGCTTGATAATAAAAAAAGATTTTTTTAATTACTTTTTAAAGAAATCTTACATTAAAAAATCATATCTTTTTTATAAAATATCATCCAAACCAATCCTTAGTCGAGGACTAAATTTTATATACTTATTCTATATAATAAATTAATGGATATTATTTTTTCTAATCTAATTGTTGAATAATACGATACTTCCTCCATTTCATAATAACTTTTGACTTTTGAATTTTTCATGTTTCACAATATTTATCCATTTACAATATCTAAGTAGCATTAATGTTTTTCATTCATTTATACCCTTAATATAAATGCATTAGTTAAGTAATCAATACAATTAATCAAGATAAGCAAATAATAACTATAGAATGATAGTTTTATCGACTTATAATTTTCTATATTTACCAAGATATTTTTTGTTTTCCTTAATATGTGTATTGTTTGGTTTTTGGTTGTTATTCTGAAAGTAAAGGAGTATTAATTTGATGAACAAATGTTCCCTCGTTTCATTAAAAATTGGATGTTGATGGATATATAATTTAATAAATGATATTTGTTTATATTGTTAAACAATATCATATATCAAAATAAATGAAGATTATGTCATATCAAATCCTTTTAAAATTGTACTAAATTTTATATACTTGAGTTACTTAATTATATTAAAATGCTCATGCTGGGATTGATGAAGTTTTAACTATTTATAAAAAAGTTATTTTGCATTTTTGCAAGGCCTCGTATAGGCAACATCCAGTTCCAACAATTAGATTACCACTAGACTGCCTAGGATCTCAGTGGACCATGCTTGCTATTTAGAGAGGAAAGCAATCAAATCGTGTAATTTACATAAAGTCCATGATATGATAAGTTCAATATGAACTAACTTTATCAGGAGGTTTTGGGAAGATATGAAATACGAGGGTTGTGAACTTATACCTGTTTTTTTTAATGAGGCAATTTCCTAGAGAGATTAATACCACATGGGTTGCATTGAGCCCACGAAATTTGGAGGTGAAGTAAAAGACTTTAGACTTATTCGTATTGTGGATGTATTGGACTAGAGAAATATGGGCCAGAAGACCTCAGCCCCAACCACCAAAGATCGGCTACAGGTCCCAGAGATCGGCCACAAGTCCCAGAAATTGACCATCCGGTGCCCAGTCTCCTATGGATTTATCTTAGATTTAGTAGAGGATACCTTCCAAATCCCACACAAGATCTCCATATTTCTCATTATATCTTGTCATTATTACATTATATCTCATATATTGTATCATATCTCCTGTGCATACAGAATATATCTGATATCTGCCAAATCCCAGGAATATCTCCCTTATACAAAGAAGATATTCTCCTGACTTATCACAGGGTCGCCTCACGCTATATAAGAGGCTCAACGCCCCCAGGTATCACAAGCTAATTACATGCTATTCTTTACCACTTTACACCTCTTTCATTTACTGACTTGAGCGTCAAAATGTCTTGCAGGTATCCCACCCTCCACTTGCATGGACATTGGAGCTACTTGCACCCTTACCACTATTTCTAAGTAAGAACAGTGGGCTATCTTTATAAAATCATTTCTAAGATTTTGGTTGTCAGAATAAAAATGGTCATGCCATCTCTGGCAGGGGAAACTCATTCTATATTTATATTTGCTAGGTAAATTCTTGACAGAGCCTTAATTGCTAATTCTTAGTGATAAGATCAATTAGCATGCTGTTAAGAGTTAGTTAAACAAGTTTGTTTAGGCAGTTAGTGATTAGCTTGAGTTTGTTAATGCTGTAAACACTAATATGCCAACTATACTCTCATGTATATTCTTCTTTGTAAAACAAAATCTTTAGCTAATGAGAATTACAGAATTCATTCACTACATACACAACTTTTCTTCTCTTTTCTTTCTCTGTGAAAGCTTTCCTTGAGTTCATTGCTTAAGTTTCTAATACCTTGCATGGTATCAGAGTTGCAACGATCTATGGTAACCAACTCACCTTCTGCATCACATTGTGTGCTCAAAACCTTTGCAAATCCAATCTCACTGAAGCTAAATGAAGACAACTTCATTCCATGGAAGAAGCAAGCTCTGGGTAGCATTAAAGCTAAGAAATTAAAAGATCACTTGCTGAGGAACAAGATGCTTGCAAGATTTGCTTCAATTGAAAATGAGAAACTAGAAAAACAAAAGTCAAGAATTTCAGAACTAAGAGCAACAAGATCAACATTTAGTGGCTCAGTTACTTACATCAATGGATTTGAGCTTCACAAATTGATTAGCAAAATGCGAATTTACACATGAGATCTGGGAAAAAGTAGAAACGAAGATTAAGCAACTAAAGTCCTAATTGAAAGCAGTCAGTAAGCTAGGCTCAACAGCAGCAAAGTATCTTGGTAAGATCAAGAAAATCTTTGACTCACTCTCTACACCTAAAAGCACCAATTGCAAGAGAAAATTACATAGAAGAAACTCTTGAAGGTCTTGGTGAAGAGTATAGTGCCTTTATCACCATGGCTATGTCTAAAGCTGATACATTGTCAATCAATGAATTTGAATTTTTGCTATTATCACAAGATGATCTCATTGAGAAATTCAGGAAAACCAAACTTGGATCAATTTAGGTGAACATGGCTCAATATGATGAAGGCTATGGTAGAGGTCACAATGGTGGGAGAAGGGACTGAGGAAGAGGCTTTCGTGGTGGAGGAAGATCAAATGGATCAAGAGGCTCTAGATCGCAATGCCAATTATGTAGAGGAATTGGCCACATAGTATGGGAGTGTTATCACAGATTTGATCAAAATTTCACAAACTCTAACAACATGGCATGAAGTTCACCTCCTTTCCCTTCTCCCTCATTCCACAACCCCCAAGCCATTTCTTACTCTCTACTCCTCAACCACAGTTGCAGACCAAGCTATGCACCCCAATTCGAGTGCTTCTCACCACCTCACATTTGATCCAAATAACTTGATTGGAGGATCTAATTTCAAAGGAGCAAATTAGGTTTTTGTTGGGAATAGTATAGGTATAGATATAGCTCATATTGGCACTTCTTTCATATACTCACCTTCCCCTAACCTCACTTTCACACTCAATGATATCTTACATGTTCCTTCTATTTCAAAAAATCTAATCAGTGTAGCCAAATTTCATCCTGAATATTTGTTTGTTAAATCATAGGGAACACGAAAGGCACTTCTACAAGGCACACATAAGAAGGGTCTATACCATCTTGATGATATACATGGACTACAAAATACACATAAAAAAGTTTCATGTTTTAGTGCCTATATTAACTCTGATTTTTCGTTTGATCATTGGCATAAAAGGTTAGGTCATGTCTCCAATAAAGTTGTACATCAAGTTCTTGCTTTTTGTAATGTTTCTGTTTCATGTAATAAAATTTCTAATTTAAATTATCTGTGTAATGCTTGTTGTATGGCCAAATGCCATCAACTTTTTTTTGCATCTTCCACTACTGACTATGCAGCCTCCTTAGATTTAATTTATTCAGATCGTTAAGGGTCCTACACCTATCAATGGCAGAACAGGGGAGGTACCATATCTCATTTGTAGATGCTCATTCAAGATACACTACTGTTTTTATCTTACAAACCAAATCCTAAGCCTTTCAAGCCTTTATTCAATACAAAACAAATATTGAAACAAAGGCTGGCCTTAAAATCAAGTCCCTTCAAATAGACAATCGAAAAGAATACTTGTCCAGTGTCTTCACAAAATGACATTTCCCATGGACTAACCTGCCTTTATACTCACCAACAAAATAGCACCATTGAAAGAAAGGACAAACACATTACAGAAATGGGACTCGCCCTCCTTGTCTAAGCTTTCCTCCCCTTGCAATTTTGGGAAGATGCTTTCCTTTCAGCAACCTATCTCATAAATTCCCTACCCTCCTAAGTCACAGACCACAAATCACCTTTTGAGATCATTAATCACTAAATACCAGATTAAAACTTCCTAAAGGTGTTTGGCTACCCTTGCTACCCTCCTTAGACCTTTTGTAACACCTCGGAGTTATTCAGAAATTAATTAAAGCTTTATTAATGAGAGTTTCAATATTTTGACAGACGTAGTAATGATGAGGACGACCCAATGGAAGGGCAAAAAAAATGAATAGTAACCTTACAGGCCCTGCAGGCCTATCGGGACAATCGAAACCCTAGATTCGAGACTAGGAGATGCCCAGAACTTGGAAAACATAGGGTTAAGGTTACAAATAGTTAGAAATGAAGATTTTATACTTGGAATTTAATTTCGGGAAATATCTGATTACCCGGGTATGGTTTTTTACCATTCAGTAAAATTTCGGTGTGTGATTTCTAACACCGAAAGATAACTTAATCATTATAAAAGGATAATGTATATCCATTTAAATCTAGTGTAAGGCTAAGATTTAATCTTGGTTTACAAGATTAAATTCTATCTATTCATCTTATTTTCTTTCTTTAAAAGAATTATGCATTTATATTATATAATATCTAAGGTTAATCTAAGATAAATACAAGACAACCACCTTCTCACTCCACTTCACCACCACTTCGGCCAACACAAGAAAATAGCCACCCTCCATTGTTGCTTCACCAAAACCATGGAAACTTGATTCAAACCTCTATAATCTTTGCCTAGACTTGTTAAAACCACAAACTCCTTTCACTAAACTTACTCCTTTCATCAAGATCTATCAAACTAACTGATTGAAAAGAGATTGTGGACACATTGAGGTGTCATGGAGAATTTTGTTGCCTTGGAATTGGTTATTTGATGCAAAATAAATCTTGCTATTTAAGTGTAAAATTTGCCAGAATGCTGGAAATGAACCCAAAACTTGAATTGGTAATGTAATGACTTTTGATTTAACTATAATGAGTATAAATGCATGCAAGATAATTTAAAAATTGACTTATGAGGAATGAATATTTATATGTGATTAGAGCCTGCATTGGTAAAAAGAAAGGTGATAAATAAATATGTGACAAAAAAGCATGTAGGAACTTAAATTGTGCATGTTCTAACATATGGAAAAAACAGAAACAAGACTTATGTTTGGTAAAAGGGGAGGCAAAAAGAGGAACATGCCTAGAGATATTATGAGTTGGTAGACATATCGGCTAGGAATAGAATTGTGTAAGATTCAGAAAAAGAAAAAAATAAAGTCTGATGATCACGTATAGGAATGAGCTTATGTCTTGATAAATAGTCTATTGCCCCATTGTGGAGTTATCCACTGTAGATACCATTAGGTATAAATTGCCCATTGTGGAGTCATCCACTGCAGATACCATTTGACATAGAATTAAGTCTTCCCTATGTTAATGAAAAAAGAAAAATGCACTTAATTGAGTTCCATGGTTACAAGAGAAAACATATGACTATTACTATATTTCTGCATATGACATTACATTATTTATGCACATTAGTATTTATACACTTGATTTTGCATGAGAATTCCTATATGAGAATGAATTCATTGGTTATGTTCTGCTCATATTTGAGGGACCCTACTGAGAATTTTATAATATTCTCATCCCTGCATTTGAATGTATGTTGTATTATTCAGATCTAGCTAATGTCATCCATGATATCTTACCTTGATTCCCCATAGTGGGAGGGGCATTATGTTTCGATATTTGACCTTTTGTATGTAGTAGGCTACTTCCAAGTTTGAGCTTACTGTTAGCTCCAGAAGCCTGTCAATATATGCTAATCAGTTTTGAATGATAACAAAGTTAATTTAAAGAAAATATTTTGAAGAATGACTATTGTCTTCCTTGAGTTTCTTGACAAAGTATAACAGGTATTTCTGGATTGCATAATATGCACTTGAGACGAGAATAATTTCACTTTACATGTGCAAACATGATTTATCTCGTATAAAGAGATTGAGCTTAATAAAAAGTGAATATTATATCATACAAAGTAGGCATACATGCTTCACAGATGAAAGAAAATCAAATCAAGAGCAAGAAACCAAGGTATGGGTCTTTAGAAAGTAGCACTGGATTTCAAAAAGTACATTAAAAAAAAAGATATCTCATAGTCTTCGAAGCCAAAATGTTCAACTTTCTTCAATCCTCACATTCGTAAAGTTTGGATCATCAACAAACAGTGATTGAAGACAAGAAGACTCAAATCTCACCAAGGGAAGATTAACGCATTTCAGAAAGCTTACTCTCGGTAAATCTGTGCGTATCTACAAGGAAATAGAGGGAAACTTTATTTTCAAATTTGAATTTCAAATTGAAAAAGTCAAATTACAGTGTCAGAACCATCTGATCATCTCTCTTGTCTTTTAAGTCAACCATCCAAAAGTTCTAGAAGAAAAATTTCAGAAACCACGGTTCAAAAGGTAAAATTAGTTTTCTGAAAGGCATCAAAAACCTCTTTTCATCAACGGCTTCTGCAAATTGTTTTGACAGACAGATAGACTACTCTTCTAGATTATCTTTCCAAGACAAAAATAGAAGATCAAAATGTGTCCCTGGAAAATTTGATCAAAGATAACGGTCACAAGGAAAACCTCTATAAATAGAGATTTGTGCTTACAAGTTATAAGGATAGAAATGTGAAAAAAAGAGCTAAAACTCTGCCAAGTTTTCCATTAATTCTTCTGTAATATCCATTACTGCTTGTAATCCTTTTCATTTTCATAAACTCTTCTTTCTACATCCTTTATGGATAATATGTTCTTCTATGGTAGAATATCTAGAAAGAAGTTATTCAAATATTTCCAAGAACTTCCATTGTATATCCAAAGAAATCTTGAGTGTAGGTTAGTTTGAGTGGCAACCCAAACATATATCCTTTGTATCTTTGATCCAGAAGTGATCAATGCGATATAGCTTGAAGAAGCTTGTCAAATACTATTTGCAATGTGCCAATAAGAATGTTTTACTTGTCACGATTTATTAGCTTGGAGAGGCTAGTGCAAGATTACTCGGTTCAGCTTGAAGAGGCTGTTGAGTAACTATTTCGTTTGTGACAGTAGATGTTATTTACTGGTCACTGGATATAGCTTGGGAAGGCTACTGGAAAGACTATCTTTGTTCTTTCTCAGGTTGGAGAAAGAGTTAGTGAAACTCAACTATTGTTGAGAATTGGATGTAGGCAAGTTTGGCCGAACCAGTATAAAACCTCTTGTGTTGTTGATTCTTTTTCCCTTCGTCTCCTATTTTATTTCCATATCTATTCTTGCATCAGAATTTATTTTGAAAAGACTATCTTATGTTTTTCTTTTGTTTGTTTAAGTTTACTTTCTGAAGTATTTAACGCTTTTTCGGTTGTGCTACAAGTTCACAACTTGATAGCATTTTGATAAAGTTTTCAGATCTTCAGTAAAGAAAGAAAAGGAAAACACGATTTAACCCCCCTTCTTGTGTGCTTTTCTACCTACACTTATGTGTTCTTTAGTCGTTCTTTCAGTTCATCTATGTTCAAGGCCGATTTTGATCTAGCTTTTCCGTATGATGGTGTGCCTCTCCCCTTAGCAAACTCGGTTGTTTTTCATACACCCGCCTGCACTACTAGCACCCCCTCTAGGTGATGCCTCCTCCCCATCTTCATCCTCTGATTTCAATCCATCCAAAGGTCCCAATGCCCCCACAGGAGGCGATGCCATCATACTAATGGCAAACGGTTTCCATTAGGAAGATAAGATACATTCAAGGACTCTTTTACATGTATATAGTCATAGCCTAGTTTAGTACCCCACGAACCTATAGACCATCTTGTTATATGTTTTAAGGTTCGTTTATGTGTATATGTTATTTTTGTTGGGCCTTAAGATTGAGCAGGTTAGGCTAGACACTTGATGTAGTTTTGAACTTAGTTCCTAAATAGTTTTGCTAGTGGACTAACTTATCTTTATGTATAATGTATTTGTAATGACTCGTATATGATGTTATATATTTATAGCTTTTGTAACCTATATATGGCTTGTTTCAATATCATAATGTGAAATATATAAGTTTACTTTATTTTTTGGTTCCCTCGACTAGTTCAAATTTTATCGAAAAGTGATGATCTCCTAGTTACTATGTTAATACTCGAGTAATGCATGGCAGTTAGGAGGGTGTTATACCTTCATAAACTTGAATATAAATTAAATAAATGTGTTTTTCTGGGCTATATTAACAATCACAAAGGCTACAAATATATGGCTCCTTCAAAAAAAATTTATATCTCATGAAATGTATTCTTCAATGAGCATGAGTTTCCTTACTCTTACCTATTTTCTACATCAGTCACCTCATCACAATCTCAATCTGCATCTTTAACTCATAATTCTTCTCTTGTACCTAGACCTAATTCAATCTCTTTTTCCTGAACTGCACTTACATCTATAGCTTCACCTAATTCATCTCATGCCAATGTTGAGACTAATCTTATCTCAACTGTACCAACAACTCCTGTATATACTTATACTTTTGGTTCTTTATTAAGTTCCTCTGCAGGTAACAATAACCAACCGAGCTCTCAAAACTTAGTAGAATTTATAGTATATATTGCATCACCTTTAGTAGACATTGGACCAGCTTTAGTCCTATCTAATGTAGCAACTTTAATTCCTACAGAAACTTCATTTCACAGGCCTACAGACTCTGAAAATAGCTCCAGCCTTCTAGTTGAGGTTGAGGTGAAAGCAATAGCCCTAACAGACACTGGATGACCTCCAATTCAGTCTGCTATACAAGCCCTTCAGCTCACATCCTCTAACAGACCAACCATTATCAATGATCGTCTAATGAAGACCAAGAATAAGTCTGGTATATTCAAGCCCAAAACTTACTTGGCTACATTTACTCAAGCTTCAGACAATATTCTCCAAACTGAACCAAAATCTGTAGCATATGCTCTCTCATCCTCTTACTGGAAAGAGGTGATGGAAGAAGAGTATCAGGCCTTACTCAAAAACTAGACCTAGGAATTAGTGGAACAACCTTTAGAAGCAAAAGAAAGCCAGATGGGTCTATTCAGAAATACAAATTTAGGCTTGTAGCCAAAAGGTTTCATCAACAAGAAGGGCTTTATTTTGATCAGGTATTCAGTCATGTTATCAAGCCATCAATAGTTAGAGTCATGTTATCTATTACTCTCACAAAAGGTTGGAGCATTAGGCAATTTGACTTTAATGCCTTTTTCAATGGTGACTTAGAAGAATTAGTATATATGCTTCAACTAAAAGGATTTTAGTCCTCAACACCTAGTTTGGTATGCAAAGTGTGAACAACTTTGTATGGACTAAAGCAGGCCCCTAGGGCATTATTCTATAAACTCACTAGTACCCTTCAGCAGTTTGGTTTCAAAGTAACCAAATCTGACCCTTCTATCTTCACTAGATTTACTCCTACCTCCATCACATATATTCTAGCCTATGTTGGTTGATGGGTTGCATTTATGCATCCATTCTCTATCCTAACTCTGAACATTTTACATCTTAATTGTACTTAACTGATGGGTAATTGGTAGATTCATATTTAGTCCTCACTGGGTATCATTGAATAAAATCATGGTTCTTTACACTATTTTGATAAACAAATATTCCTGTACTTTTAGTCCTCTTTTGTGAGTGTTATTTGTTTGCAGGGACATCCCATGTTGGCGTATGAAGACCATAGTAGTGTTGAAGTTTGTAGCAGTGTTCAATTAGGGGAATTTGGGGAGCTGAATAGTAGAGTTCTAGAGTGTATTTATAGGAAGTATTATAAAAGAAAATTCTTATCACTCTCTATGGAAATCGGATTGAGGCAAATACATATGTTTTGAAAAGATTAAGAAGTCTTCTATAACTTTTATGATCGGCTCAAAACCCAGTTCCAAGAGCATCTTGGTGAAAATTCAATTGTGAGATTAAAGGTTGCTAATATTCTGATATTGTGTAGTTTGACTCTCAATTGGTATTTTGCTAATATTTGGAGCTAAAGATGTCCAATTGAGGTGATTCTTGTGGCTTTAGAAAGCTTATTTAAATAGCTACAACTTCAATTTTCGGGCACAAGAGCTAATTCAAACATTTTAGGCCTTAAAATGTGTTTGGAAATGTTCAACGCAGTGTTGTGTGAATACATGACTGCTACAGCTGTCCAGGATCATTATAGCGATCACTGGAAAGCAGGATGTTACAACATTTGTGAGAATCAAGAAACAGGACCGCTATAGTGGTCATAAGTGATATGGTTTCCCTGTTTCCACGCGACTTCGGTCCATTGTATTCGGGCATTTGGGATATAACGCGGTTTTTAGCGTAATCGAGAGACAATCAATAACTTAGATTTTTTTTTTGGAATAGTTTAATAGTACTCTCTTTTTCTCTCCCTCTCTCACTGTAACACCCCGATTTTCCTGTGCACAAGTGACCAAAATACCCCTAATGCTATTCATACTGGGAAAATAAGGATGGCCGGGGCCGGCCATCCTCGATGGGACTTCTTTGATATTGAATGGGGATTATATGTGTTAATAGAGTAGAAGAATATCATTTTTGGGTTTCTACATGTGAAATTACTGGAGTACCCTTGTGGTAATTTAAACATGGGATTAGTTACCGATCGAACCTGGGAGTTTGGGACATTGTTTTTACAAGCTTTCAGCATCTAAACATAGTTAGGTCAAATGTATGTATCTCCACCATCTCATGGCCGAGCTCTGCTACCTCATGGCCGAGCTCTGCTCCCTTTACCTCATGGCCGAGCTCTGCTCCCTTTACCTCATAGCCAAACTCTGCTACCTCATGGCCGAGCTCTACTAGCCCATGGCCGAGCTCTGCTACCTTTACCTCATGGTCGAGCTCTGCTATCTCTTGACTGAGCTCTGCCATCTCATGGCCAAGTTCATCATTCACACTTCGGTTGAGCTCTGTCTTCTCTCAACCGAGTTCCGCTCCTCTCTTGGCTGAGCTTCTCCGTGATCCCTTTTTCGTTAACTATAATTAGCTTTGGTTGTTTTCATGAGAGAGTGTTTGTGTGATTTATCCAAACAAATGCTGTGACTTAGTCACTTTCATACTCAAAGAGCCATACCTTGAGTCATACTTAGCCATACCTTAAACTATGCCTACACCATACCATGAAAAGAGATATTTTCTTTTCCTTTCCCTCCCAAAGACTGTCAGTCACTCCTCTCCCTCACTCCCCTCATGTTGAAAATTTTCTATAAATACAAGGGAGCTCTATAAGAGGCCTTTTGCTTATTTCTCTTATAACTCCAAGCTTTCTTTCTTTCATCTCAAAGAGTTCTTCTTCTCCTCTTCTTCCTCTACTCCTTTTTGCAAGATCAAAATCTCTTTCAAAGAAACACATCTTAGGTAGGGAGTTGTTTTACAGATTGTCATTCTTTGCTTTTGCTTTACTCTTGTTTTGAAATGTTACAATGTTGATTCTTCGTTCCTCTTTCTCTTCTTCGATTCTTTATTTTCCTTTTCCTTCCTCTTTGTTTTCGGCCTTGATGGCCTACATAATGAAGAAACCATGGCTTGATGATGAAGATCTTGGGTGTTGGATGCAAAACCATCATTTATTTGACCTATAAAGCTTGAAAGTTTCACTTTAAAAAAAAGGTTCTTTTTAGCAAATAAAGATACTATATTATTTTAAAGAGAGTGAAATGGTGGTCTTGAGCCTAGGACTCAAAGAGATAATAAATAGATTGCATTCATATTTATATTTCAAGTCCTTGCATTGCATATTTGTATTTAAGCTTTACATTCATGTTTTTATTTATATGCCATCACCTAAATAATTAATCTCGAAGCCTACCTATTTCAACCTTAAAGTTGATTGTTGATTTAGAGTGAATACTCTAAGGGGCCTAGAGCACTAAAATAAAGAATTGGACTTGCATATCATATCTATTTCCAAGTTATCACCTAAAGCTTTAAGATAAGAAATGAACTTGCATTTCATGTTTATATTTTTTGTCTAGCATGTTTATATTTCAAGTCATCACTTAAACTTAAAGATTAAAAATGAACTTGCATATTTCAAGTCTTTGCATCTCATGTTTACATTTGAGCCTTGCATATCATATTTATGTTTCCATTGCCATCACCTTAAAATATTAACATTAAAATTAAGCTTGCATTAGTATATTTATGTTTATGTCATCATCTAAATATCTAAAGCTCAAGACTTATCCTTTCACTTACATAATGATCTTGAATCCATGGGCATTTACCTTTAAAAACATGTTTTGGGTTACAAAGTAAAAGTTGGAATAAGGTTCAAAATGGTCTTAGAAGGAAGCAATAGCTTAAAGGATGTTTTAAACTTGAGTTTTCGCAATTTGAACATACTGGTAATCGATTACCAGAGCCCTCAACTCTCCTGTTTTGAAAACTCGAGCTATATAATTGATTACAAGGCTTATGTAATTGGTTACCAAAACCCAAAATGTGCAAATAAGTATTTTTCCAACTTGTATGGCATGAATCTATGATCTTGTATAACGTGAACCTTTGACCTTGTGTGACATGAATTTATGATATTGTATGATTGTTCTTGAATCATGAGCATATTTATTTGAGCTAGAAATTCATTAAAAGGCATTTGCAATAAATGTTGAACATGGTTATATGAGTAATTGAGATACATGATTATGAGAATGACATGATAAGATATAACTTATGAATTATTTTGTATCTCTATGTAACATGCCTAAATTTTTTTAAGGTGACATAAAATATATGGAAATGATCCTCTAGACTCCCTGAATTAAAAGTTATGAGAGGTGATCCAATATAGGGATCCTTCAAACTCCAGGATTAATGGTTATGGAAGGTGACCTGAGGAATATGAAAGGTGATCCTAATGCCCCCTATCCCGTATCTTAATTGTCAGGAACTTAACTTGTCAAAAGGGATAAGATTACGCTAGTGACGACTAGTGAGGTATGAGCTCATAACCTAGAACTTTCAAAAGAAAAAGTAATAGAATGGCCCCAAGGAAAGTAAATGAACAGTTTAAGTCACCTAAAAGATAAGATATAGTAATTCATGATATGTTTGCTAAGTTTCATGAGCATCATTATGTTGTATATCTTATGTTACCCTTCACATTGATATGCATTTCATGATAAGGTATGATGCATTCATAATATTTAAGAAGCATGTTAAAATGAACGAGCCTCAGTAAATGATGTTTTTAGAACTCAATAATTGAACCTTCTGCATACTCACTATTTCATAATTTAACCCGAGGTTCCTGGGGACGATGATGATGTCACGTGCATGGAAATGGGTTCCTTACTGAGATTCTTTTATAAGTTTCTCACTCCTTCCCTTTCTTTCCATCTCCGTCTTCAGAACAAGTTGATGGCGATGTCCATAGGCTACCTTGAAATGCCAGCATGGGAATTGCATGAAGGTTGAGATTAGAGAGGCGCAACGGAGGCAGAGACATAGGCTTTTCCATTTATGACGCTTAGGAGTTATCTTGCCTACGTACATGCTCGCATCTTAGTTTCTAGTAGATATGTACCCGTGATGGGTTAGCTATATTTTAGTTGTGCTTAGTTTTTGAATCTCTGTACTGCTCAACCTTTAATTGGTGAGCTTGATGCTACTATATTAAGTATTTTTATTATGACATGTATTATGGAACCTTTGATGTTATTAATGTATGCACCCATGATGTTATGTTATGCTTATGATTTGGTAATTAGTTCTTGTCCATGATGTGCTTCAGATTGTTTTTATTATGCGAAACGTATGACATAGCTCTTTTGGCATGCACGGCTTATGTTTTTCGTTTTAAGTTCCAAAGAAAAGAATTTACCCATATTTTCGCTAAGTATTTTAAATAAACTAAAATTAAAAACTGAAAACAAAAGAGTAACAACTAATAGTCAACTTGAATGCTTTCTAGGTGTATTCAGTTAAATATTAGGGTGTTATACTCACTCTCTCTCTAGGTTTTAGAGTTCTTAGTCATTGTTGGATTTTAGCTCTTGCTGGATTGTAATTTAGCTTCTCCCTTCAACAACGATTGTGAAACTTCCCCTATGGAGGAGTAATCTCTTTACTGTGCACAAAGATAACTGAGGATTAAGTTTGTTCTTAAGGTTCCTAATTTCTATTGCAATTCATGGTTAGTTTTTCTTCCCTGTTTGCTTTCTCTTTTGATATCAATTGTGAGAATTATTGTAATTGTGTTTTTAAGAGTTGTTTGGTTGTGCATTTGTTCGCATGCATAATCTAGTTACCATTGGGGTATGGGATCAATTGATTTAATTACATCCAATTGGTAAGGGATTGAAATTAACTCTGTTAGGAATTAGATTGTTGTAATTGGTAATCAAACTGACATAGGTTCATAGAATCACCATCGTGAATTACTAGTTCATATGTTAGCCAAACCCTTAGTGAGAATGCAATTGTATGACCGCTAAGTAGAATTGTATCATTGTTGTGTGATAACATAAATAATGAAAGTAACCATCGTCATGAATTTATCTTTTGAACTGATGATTGAACAACTTTTAATCTAAAAGGATCTTTGTGCAAGTAATTCTTTCCATTACAATTCTTCTCAATTTAATTTAGTTGCTATTATCTCAAACCCCCAATTTTCCCGAATCAATTAGAACACTTCCTTGTGAGATGACCTAGATTGTAGCCTTACTGCATTTTTGGTGTAATTTAGTAATTAAAACACTTTTTAATTTGTTGTGGGTAGTGACAGCTTGCATCAAATTTTGGCGCAGTTGCTGGGAAAGTTATGCTGATTGATTCTTTTCTTGTTTCTGGTGAATTCTTTTTTATTTTTTATTTTTATTTATTTTTATTTTCAATTTTTTATTTTATTTTATTTTGTTTCTTAATTTCTGCTTTTTTCCTTTGAATAAAAAAATTTCAATTCATCTTAATTTAATTTTTATTCATCTTTTCTTTATTCCAAGGTATATTGGATAAGGAATTTGATAATTTTTTTTATTTTTTTAGAACTTTCTAATCTCGTTGCTAGTGTTTTAGGAAACATGGCTGACAATAAACAGAACTTTGAAGGAGCTTGCTGCCCAAGACCTAAACTACCAACCTTTGGGGATCATTTATCTCGACCAAGGGGCTGACTTTGAGCTCAAATCAGGACTCCTGCACCACTTGCCTAAGTTTCATAGGCTATGGGGAAAACTCACACAAACATCTCAAGCAATTTCATGTTATTTGTGTGACGATGAAGCCTCAAGGGGTAATGGAGGACCAAATGAAGCTAAGGGCCTTCTCGTTTTTCCTTTGAAGGAGCTACCAAGGACTAGTTCTTTTACATCCCCCATGGAACAGTTGACAGCTGGGCTGGCATAAAGCGCATATTTTTGGAGAAATTCTTCCCATCCTCTAGAGCAGCTGCCATCCAAAAAGATATTTGTGGCATTAGGCAGTTGCAAGGTGAATCTCTCTATGAGTACTGGGACAGGTTCAAGAGATTATGTGTTAGTTGTCCCCAATACCAGATCCCAAAGCAGTTACTTATTCAGTATTTTTATGAGGGATTGCTAGCCATGGAGAGGAGCATGATTGATACTGCAAGTGGGGGTGCCTTAGTTGACAAAACTCCTGCTGCAGCCAGAACTTTGATTGAGAACGTGGCAGAGAACTCTCAATAGTTTAGGTCCAAAGCTAGTAGTAACACGTGCAATGTGAGTGAAGTGTCTCCAATGGATAATAGTAGGGTGAAGTAGAAACTAGATGAGATGACTAAGTTCCTAAAACAAATAGCTTGAATTAGTTGAGGCAGGCTCCTTCACCTCAGACAGCTTGTGGTATTTGTTCTTGTAATACCTATACTACTGATGTATGTCCACAGTTACAAGAGGACCCCACTTTAGTTGCTGCTAGCAATGTGTTCCTTGGTAGACCTTAGAATTAGAACACCTAACAAGGGTATGATCCTTACAACAGTACACATAATTAGGGTTGGAGAGATCACCCTAATCTGAGGTAGAATAACTCACCACAACAGCAACAAAAGTATGTTCTAACCATGCAAAGACAGCAGAGCAACCCACATGTTTACCAACAACCACCTGCTCCACAGTAACCTACCCCTCAGTAGCCTCTAGCACTACCTGCCCCTCCTGCCCCATCAGATGCACCATGGCAGGAGATGATAAAAATGACGATAGAAACACAGAGGAAACAGGAATAAGCCATGCAAGAAATGAGAAATGCAACTGTGAGGCTAGAGAATTCCCAACCCCAGCAAGGGAGTGTATCCACCATTCCTTCTCAAACAATTCCCAACCCCAAAGGGAACATTTCTACTATTACTTTGAGGTTTGGTATAGTTTTGCCTGGGGTTGCTGGTCCTTCAGAGCAGGTTGTGGTTAAGAGTCAGGAGGATGAGACGGTTTAACCAGAGGTGCAACAAGATAAGCTAGCACCGCAGCAGAAGCGAGCAGAAAAGTAGACAGAAAGACCCATTCCATTGCCCTTTCCACAGCGAGTTGCAAGGCCCAAGAGGTCTAATGAATTGGAGTTAGAAAAAGACCTTTTGGAAACTTTTTGAAAGGTAGAGGTCAATATTCCTTTGTTAGGTGCGATCAGGAAAATCTATAAATATGCCAAATTTCTTAAGGATTTGTACACTAACAAGAGGAGACTACAGGGCAATGAGAATGAGAAGTTGACTATAGGGGTGAATGCTTGCTCCCTCATCAAGCCAGGAAACCTGCCACCCAAGTGTAAGCATTTAGGCACATTCAATGTTCTTTGTACCATTAGGAATCTGCAAATCAATCAAGCCATGGATAATCTCGTGGCTGGCATTAATGTTATGCCAAAATCA
Organism: Dalbergia cochinchinensis; assembly: GCA_031216125.1. Taxonomy (NCBI): domain Eukaryota; kingdom Viridiplantae; phylum Streptophyta; class Magnoliopsida; order Fabales; family Fabaceae; genus Dalbergia; species Dalbergia cochinchinensis. Next base: position 16,926,347 of record CM062375.1, on the reverse strand, counting down.
CTGTACAGGTCCTTACACTTTAGGGACTTAAGCCTACCGGGTTGACAATCTAGCTTGCCAACCATAGCATCATAAAGCCAGAAGGGGTATTAGAAGATGTCCTGGTAAAGGTAAATGATTTAATATTCCCTGCTTATTTTTATGTACTTGAGATGGAAAATGACACTGATGCGAACTAGCATATAGTAATCATGGGTAGAACCTTTTTGAAAACTACTAGACCAAAATTAATGTTTATGCTGGTACATTATCCATGGAGTGTGGGGACTTGAAAGCCCAATTTTGTTTCTTTGATGCCATGAAATTCCCCCTTGAGGAACACTTTATGTTTGAAATTGATGTCATTAACTCCCTAGTGGAAGATGCATGTGATACTTTACTTGGCAAGGATGAATAACCCCCCTTTTCCTATTTTTTTCTTCTCCTATGGGATATGATGAATCTGTTGCGGTAGAGTTTTCCGAGCTTATAGATGCAGGTACCTTATCTGGGCAGCAATAATCAGTTTTAGAAGTGCCACATGACCCACCTATTCTAGGAAAGAAACCTCATGTGGGGCAAAAGATTATGCAGTATGAGCCCCAAGTGAAATTTATGACTGCAAGGTCAAAGTCCAAGTGGAAAGGACCACTCTTGGTCACCTGTGCATACCTTTGTGGTGCAGTTGAGTTAGAGGACCCAAGGTCTAAGATAAAACACCTCTACGAAGCCCCTAGGGATTTTGGGGCTGAGATTGGAGTTTTATGGGTTGAAGCTACATGCCCTTCGTGAGGGCCTTGACTGTCCAACTTCAGGACATTAAAGCAAAGTGCTGGGTGGGAGACAACCCACCATGAGGTTTTTACTTACCCTTCCCTTTTAATTTCTACATTTTTTCTTCTTTATTTTCATTTTAGTTTTAAGTCTTGCACCATATTTATTTTTATTTACACTTTTCACTATCCTTTTGGCCCCATAGAGATTACATGCATAGGCTCACACCACATGCACTGTATTGGCATTGACTTTACTTTGTATTGCATGCTTGGTGGATTCACTATGTTGTTTGGATTGAGTACATGCACTCTTACCTGTGAGATTTTGAGTCTCTTTATTGTTTTGGACTATCATGTGTCCTTCTTATTTGTTCATGTGTGTTTCCCTCACTGAATTTGCATTTTAGAACTTGCTTACAATCTTGTTTGAAATATGTTCCCATGTGCATACTTGAAGATGATTGGGGCATTTTTCTTGCTTTTAGCCACTTGACTATATAGCCAACCTTTGTATATTACCATCGTTTAGCCTCTTTTGAGCCTTATTGCCCCTTCTTTTGTTTTAGCTCATTCCTACCCAAACATGAAAAACCATGAAAATTCCAACCTTTTAGGCTTAGGAGAGCATTTTTGGAATTTTTATATATTTGTGTTTTGAGCATAGGTGTGGGGGAGAGCATGAGGACATGCCCCAGTTTAAGCGTGGGGGAGGCAACATGTATTTGTGAATGGCCCAAAAAAAAATTGCAAAATTTTAGATGAATGTGTGTCACATTACAAATTAAGGCCTGTGAATGGTTAAGTTGGACAAAGTGTATCCTTAGGTACTTGTACTCTTGGTGTGTACATTTGCTCTCCTTTGACTAAAAGTTTAGCTCCACTAGCCATTATATTTTTCCACGTACACCTTAGCCCCATCACAACCAAAAACAAGTCTTCTTGATTTAATATGCATGTGAGTGTGACAAATGGAGAATGAGACCCTTGGCAAGCCTATGGTAATGCATTTTCTTTTGAGATGATTTGAGTGTACATTGTATCCCAACATACTTGAGTGAATGAGTAGTAAACACTAACCTTGAGAGGATTTTTGTACTTGATTCATGCATTATGTATGTTGATTCTACCTTGTGTACTTTGTTCTTGCTCATGCCTTGCTTGTTGAGACCTTCTTTGATTGTTGGTGTGAAAGCCCATTGCTTATATCTCTAGGTCCATTGGATTAGTGTATTGTTATTTTCCATGCATCATGCATTTTTAGAGTTAGTAGAGTTTGGAGTCCAATCGCTTAGCTACATCCATCTGAGTCTCTTGCATGAGGACATGCAATTGTTTAAGTGTGGGGAAGTTTGATGGGTTACATTTTTGCATCATTTCTTTATCCTAACTCCGAATAGTTGCATCTTAATTGTACTTAATTGATGGGTAATTGGTAGATTCATATTTAGTCCTCATTAGGTATCATTGAATAAAATCATGATTCTTTGCTCCATTTTGATAAACAAATATTCCTACACTTTTAGTCCTTTTTTGTGAGTGTTATTTATTTGCAAGGACATCCTATGTTGGTGTATGAAAACCATAGCAGTGCTGGAGTTTGTAGTAGTGTTCAATTGGGAGAATTTGGGGAGTTGAATAGTAGAGGTCTGGAGCGTATTTACAGGAAGTATTATAATGAAAAATTCATATATCTCGCTATAGGGATCAGATTAAGGCAAATAAATATGTTTTGAAAAGATTAATAAGTCCTTTATAACTTTTATGTTTAGCTCAAAACTCAATTCTAGGAGCACCTTGGTGAAAATTTAGTTGCGAGATTAAAGATTGCTGATGTTCTGATGCTGTCTAGTTTGACCCTCAATCGGTATTTTGCTAATATCTAGAGCTATAGATGTCCGATTGAGGTGATTCTTGCAGCGTTGTAAATAGCTACAACTTCTATTTTTAGGCACAAGAGCTAATTTGAACATTTTAGGCCTCAAAACAGGTTTGGAAATGTTCAACATGGTGTTGTATGAATACATGACCACTATAGCGGTCCAGGACCACTATAGCAATCACTAGAGAGCAAGATGTTGCAGCATTTGTGAGAATCAAGAGGCAGGACCGCTACAGCAGTCCCAGACCGCTATAGCAGTTATAAGTGATGTGGCTTCCCCATTTCTACATAACTTCAGTCCGCTATATTGGGACATTTGAGATATAACTCAATTTTTAGCATAATTGAGAGACAATCAGCAACTTAGATTTTTGTTTTTGGGAATAGTTTCAGAATACTCTCTCTCTCACCCTCTCTCTAGGTTTTAGAGTTCTTAGTCATTGTTGGATTTTGATTCTTGTTGGATTGTAATTTGGCTTCTCCCTTTAATAACAATTGTGAAACTCTCCCTGTGGAGGAGTAATCTCTTTACCGTGCACAGGGATAACTGAGGATTAAGTTTGTTCTTGAGGTTCCTAATTTCTATTGCAATTCATGGTTAGTTTTTCTTCCCCGTTTGCTTTCTCTTTTGATATCAATTGTGATAATTATTGTAATTATGTTTTTAAGAGTTGTTTGGTTGTTCATTCGTTTGCGTGCATAATCTAGTTACTATTGGAGTATGGGGTCGATTGATTTAATTACATCCAACTGGTAAGGGATTGAAATTAACTCCATTAGGAATTAGGTTGTTGTAATTGGTAATCAAACTGGCATAGGTTCATAGAACCATGATTGTGAATTACTAGTTCATATGTTTGCCAAACCCTTAGTAGGAGTGCGATTGTATGACTGCTAAGTAGAATTGCATCATTGTTGTGTAATAGCATAAATAATGAAAGTAACCACCACCATGAATTTATCTTTTAAACCGATGATTGAACAACTCTTAATCTGAGGGGATCCTTGTGCAGGTAATTCTTTCCATTACAATTCTTCTCAATTTAATTTAGTTGCTATTATCTCAAACCCCGAATTTTCTCGAATCAATTAGAACACTTCCTTGTGAGACAACCTGGATTGCACCCTAACTGCATTTTTAATGTAATTTAGTAATTGAAACACTTTTTAATTTGTTGCGGGTAGTGACAGCTCGCATCATTAATAATATTCTAGTTACAGGCAATGATCCCAAATAGATTTCCAATCTCATTCAATAACTAAACCATGTGTTATTCTCTCAAAAACCTTGGAGAATTTAGTTTCTTCCTTGGTCTAGAATGTCATAGAAGCGGCACATGGCATATATTGGTATCACAGAGTACATAAAGGAATTATTAACAAAGGTTGGTATGAGGTGTGTTAAAGGCACTCCAACTCCAATTATCACTTCTAAAAATTGTCTGCTCATGGAGGACCACACTTCTAAGAGCACAATCTCTATAGGTCAGTGGTAGGAGGCTTGCAATATGCCACCATCACTAAGCCTATTTCTAGATCTCTACTTTATGGAAACAATATAATATCTAGTGCCATTATTCACAAAATAAAGGAGTTGAGGATAATTGCATTCCATAATTCAGATTGGGCTTCTAACATATTGATGACAGAAAGTCCACCAATGGGTTTTGTATCTACCTAGGCCCAAACTTGGTAAGCGAGAGCAGCAAAACCAACAAGCTATGTTTGGAAGTAGCATTGAAGCACAATTCAAAAGCATGGTTGCCTCTTTGGCTGAGATCCTATGGCTGGAAAATTTACTATCTGAGTTACAACTAGACTGTGTCTACCCCCTATTATCCTATGTGATAATCTCAATGTAGTGCAGTTATCAGCTAAGCCAATCTTCCATAATAGATCCAAACATTTTGAGCTTGATCTACACTTTGTTCGAGATAAGTTGTTGCAAAGCAAAATACATGTTCATCACATTCCTGTATTGGACTAAGTGGCAAACTTGTTAACAAAACCAATCTCCAATGCTTCATTTGACAAAGTAAGAGCCAAAATCAAGGTTGTGCTTCACACTCCCCTTAGTTTGAGGGGGATGTTAGTGATAAGATCAATTAGAATGCTGTTAAGAGATAGTTAAACAAGTTTGTTTAGGCAGTTAGTGATTAGCTTCATTTTGTTAATGTTGTTAACAATAGTTTGCCAACTACACTCTCATATATATTCTTCTCTGTAAAACAAACTCTTCAACTAATGAGAATTGTAGAACATACACAACTTTTCTTCTCTTTTCTTTCTCTGTGAAAGCTTTCCTTGAGTTCATTGCTTAAGCCTCTGATACCTTACATTAATGAAGCAGTCTGGTCATCAAAAAAGGTAAAACAAAAAGCAGTTCTATGGGTTTTGGTTGTGTTTGGAGGACATGGCTATGGTAATTTGTTACCACAACTTACATATCTCTTCTCATTAGTGGTTTGCCTACTCTTCTATCTAAATTACAACAGGGTTTACGACAAGGCAATCCCCATCTCTAGGTTGCATAAATATTGGTGTGAACCATGTGGAGCTATTTTATCTGTAGGCTGCAGATGACAACCTGATTTTTTCTCCATTTGATTTGGAGTGCTTAAAAAACTACATAAGACTTCTAACACTTTTTTTTTTTTGTAGTATCAGGCTTAAAAATTAACTACAACAAATCTACTATGGTAACTTTTGGTTGCCCCAATGATTGGGTGGAGGAAGCCAAGTCCAATGGTGTTAAACTATCCATGTGTGTGTGTGTGTGTGTATAATAGTATCTCACTTGGTGCGAATCCAAGAAAAGCGGAAACATGGCAACCTATGATTGAGAAGGTTAAGAAAAGATTGGCTTTATGGAAAGTAAATCTGTTGTCTAGAGCTAGTTGTTTGGTCTCGAGTAAATTGGTCTTAACCAGCCTCCCACTTTACTATCTAAGCATTTTCAAGATACCAAAAGAAAATAAATCCCTTTAATATCTTGATATGTCATCTAGAGACCTAAAGATAAGGGTGGTTTAGGAGTTGACCTAAAAGATAGATTCCCCAAACTATTCTTTATTTCAACAAAAAAAAGAAGAACATATTTATGATATAGGTTATTAGGAAGAGGGTATAGAGTAGGAGTCTAAAATGAAGGTAGTGGTATCTATTTGTCTAGGAAGAACAATTGTTGTCTGACCTTCTTGTAGCTATAAACCAAAATAACCTAGTACAGGGTGTAGAGATGAGTTCTTATAGGGCCATTATTCTTTTAATAGTTTATCTATTTCTTCTTTTTCTTTGTAGGTGTTTAAGGAGATGATGCCATCCTCATCTAAATGGCTCCGTGCATAATTATTGATGTGGTTTATTCTTTAGGGTCGACCTAATACAAAAACCATATCTATAGATTTTATTGCATACCTACGAAGAGGTGAATTGTCATTTTTGCTCAACAGTAACAAAATCTCTTTAGCCTTATTTTCTTCTCATGCTCCATATCTTTTTTTTATTTGGTATAAGTGCATAAATTGGTGGGATTTCTCCTCACGCTTATGATCTAATGATGTTTCTTTCTATGAAGCCTAATGTGTAGCTCCATTTAGGGGTTTTGATAGAAAACTCTAGTTGTGTTTGCTTTATGTCATTTGTTGGACGATCTGATGGGTAAGGAACAAGATGATTATTGAGGGCTTTAAACCAAATTGGGAAGTAGAAGCTCAAAATATATTGGTAAGATAGGTTTATTAGACTAAAGAGTAGTGTCAAGATTTTCCATTTGAACCTCAATCTCTTGTGAGTAATTTGGAATAGGTGAGAGCTTGGCAAACTTAAATCAATTTGAAGTCAATCTGCTTAAAATATTTCTTCACGTGGTGCATTTAAGACTTAATGGCTATCATACTTTTTTGGTTGGCTTGGGGATGGAATGAAATTCATGACACTTGCAATATAGATGAAAATAAAAAATCTTGAGTACATAAGGGTGCTGTTGGACTACTTTTGCATCCAAATTGGACTTCCTAAAGTTAGCCTTCTTTGGATCCATATGATGGTGGTAGTTTTGGTTTATGAGTTTTTCTTCATATTGGTCTCTATCCTTGGCCTTGATAGCGATGCCAAAGGAGTTAGTGATAGAGTCTGTTATGTGCTTTCTCGTGGCATTTAGTGTGTTTCTTTTTTGTTTTGTTTTTGTTCGTATTTGTTTTAATACTATGCTACTATACCTTTTTTATTAGCTCAGCTCCTCTACTAGGTGGTTTGAGCTAGCTTTTTATCAAGGGAAAGAAGTTTGTCAAAATCTACTCTTGCAGTTAATGAATCTCATCCTATTACAATCCATATATAAGTAAACTATATATGGTGGGTCAATGTAGGAGTTAATAGTCATATTTTAGGTCTCCACTGCATATTATCATTTGTGAAAAGACTTTATATATTAACTACAGCATGCAACTATTGTTTAAAAGAATGGTTCAAGAAATAAGTAAATTTTAATTTAAAGGTTAAAGGATCACTATAATTAGTACTAAAAATTGAAATACTTCCAAGAGAGTACTTATGAAAATGTTTGGATACTGGATTAGAATTATGGGCCACATATCTCAGCCAATTCTTGAGGAGCTCAAATAGAAGGTCCCACAAGTTGACCATGTGGTACAAATATCCCCTCAATTGTTCTCCACTAATTTAGCCTAAATCTCTCATTGATTGGGTATGATTATGACTAGATTCCCTATAATCTAGTAATAACATAAATTTAGGAAATATCCTCCACTATTGATCACTGATATTAGGAGTATTTACTGCTACCTACATCCTAATAGAACCTCCATATTCAACGAAATAAAGGGGATATTCAATCTCAATTTATCCATGGAGTAACCTAGTTATATAAGGGGCTCAATGCCCCCAATATGATCTAACTCACAATTTCATATCATTCCTCCATGTCTAATCCTTCTCTAACTTAGGCATTAAAGTATCCCATTGCCTCTAGAATGGACATTTGGAGGAGACTTTCCCTCTTACTGAATTTCTAGGTAAAACAAGTTTGCATCCTTTAGCCTTTTTCCGATGTGACGATCATGAAGAGTATATATATAAATCCAATATAATTGACATTTGAACGTAAATGTAAACTTTGGTAGTTGTATTATGTTGGCCAGGGGCATTTTCGTGACTGGACTGTTTTGTTTTACGTGAGTGGGCTTGGGTAATTTTAATTCCTGAAATGATTATAGGGGTGTAGTGTGGTGGGTTATATATGCTCTTGTTTTAATATGTTTCAGGTACTATCCTATCTTTGATGGTCATGCCGAACGGGATAATGATGGTATTCATGGGGGTATGATAGGTTTTATATTTCCTCATTGTGCTTTGTATGTTTGGGCATCGAGCTTGTTTTATAATTACCGGAAAAAAATGGAAAATATTTAGAGGTTAATTTCAATATATTATTAGTATAACATCGATCTTCTACTCTATTGTCAATTTTATGTTATATTTTGTATCGGTTTTGAAATATTTTAAGAAAGTCAAACACTTTAATTGCAAGATAATGGCTAATTAGATAATAATATAAAAAATTTATTGATAATATATCAAAATTAAATTTAAATATTTATTCATTTCTGAAGAATAAAGAAAAACAAGTCGGTTTGGGATTTTGTAGAAGCTGCATGTTTTAGCATTTCTATATGTTGATTTTAACTTGATTTTTAGTTCCTTTTAAAAAAGTTACATGCAAGGAATATATAAATGTACTTAGCTGTGTCCAGGTAATGCAAAGACTGAAAGCTTTCATTTTAATTAACATCAAATTAAATTGAATTATATGTGTATCGCTATCTGCAATTCTATAATAATGAAGTTATGTTGGAAGAGGAATTGGAAAGGTACGCATTTAATAAAGAAGAGCTTGAGCACCGTTAAAATAATCAAAATAATATAAGTAGATAAAAAGTGTGACCGGATAAAACAGCATAAGAAAGTTCCTTTTAATATTAAAGATGTAATGTATGCCCCTTCATATTCTCGGTTTTCTGCTTCGGCCTTTTTCACCGATTGGATTCTGCAGTTAACAAACGCAATATTGTTTTCTTTTAATCTTCTTGTTCTTATTCTGTGATCATCAGGGTTTATTCTTACTTTTACGTTTTTTTTTTTCCCAATCTGAAATCTTTCTTTTACGTTTTAGCCTTTGCAAAAGCGTATATCTAATCCCACTCAAAGAAACCGTACCCTATTTTAGCATTGCGTATGTCTATCCCGGTGTCTCACGCTATGAAGCATGCAAATATCATTTGGATGTCATGTCATGTCCCTGTTGAATTTTGCATAATATAGATATGACACATATTTATATATATTTAATTTAAAATTTATTTTTCTTACTCTAACATAGAAAATATAGTATAAATAAGATTATAAAAAAAATAAAGCACAAACAAAGTTTATGTAAATGATATTTTGCCTAATATATCATTTTCTTTAAGTTCTTAGTTATATATATATATATGTTGTATTTGTATACTATATTTTTCATCTTTGATGTGTCCCTTGTGTTCACATAGTGTCGTGTATGCAGTATCAGTAATGGTTAATACATCTTCATAAGTCTCAAGATAACTATTTTATGTTTTACATCTACCTCCCTTGAGATTTGATAAAATTCACCTCAACTCTCCCCGGTTTGTCTGGGTAACACTGCCCTACCCATAATGCACGTTCATTTTGCGATAGAGGGAGGTCAGTGCATTGATTTTGTAAACTTATGGGAGGTTTATTGTAATGATTTTATAATCTCAAGGACCTCCTGAACAATTATGCAAATAAAGGGGAGATAGAGTAAATTTTATCCAACCTCAAGGGAGATCAGCATAATTTACCCTACTTTTTTCTTTTAAAATTTATGAGTTTAATTTTGATATATTTAATTACACTGTAATCCAATTAAATCTCTCATATATATGATTTTTTAAGTAGTTAGTGGGATAATCCACTATTAAAATAAAGTTTGATGACAAAATATCAAATTATTTACAAATTGTATGAAAATTTACAAACTTGATCTATTTGGTACAATTGGATTAATGAACTTCCATATTTATAAAAAGTTATTCAATGAAATACATCATGAATCACTCTTATAATAAATAATGTTAGTAAAAAAAATTTAGATAAATTCTATTAACCTCTCTTCAGATTTAGTGTAAATACACCTGTCATCCTCCTATTTTATAAAATTACTCTGACCTCCCCTTTATATATATATAAAAGAAATTTATTCATTAAAAAGCTAAAAAGGACTTACAAATTGAAACAGATAAATCAAATTGAGATTAAGTAAAAAGCAAATACATTTTATATATTGAACTAATCAATGAACTCGACCCTGCTCCTTGCCCAAAGACTATCGATAATAACACATATTTCACATTGGAGACCAACATGATATGTTGCATCTTGAGAACAATACTATACATCCTTCCCAAGTGAATTATATTTAAATATCTCTCCATCTATAAGACCATAAAAAAAAAAAGAATTATCCCCAATGACAATTAAAACACCCATAAAAGAGATTAAAAAAAAACACAGAGAGGATGACAAAAGCATCACCAATGTGACAGTAAAGAACAAAACAAAAACAATTCTAAGTAAAGAGAGCAAAAAGAAAGAATGCCGCAACCACCACCAAAGGAAAAAGATGGCAGCTCCCTCAGCCCCCTCTATGATACTCATACAAAGGAAGACTAGAAAAAGAAGAGACAAAATAAGGATTAGCCTTATTAACCTCTCCTATGTATGTTGATTCATTAATTTAGTTGACAAAAAAATAATATGTGACATGTACATGATTATTAGTTAGTGACAAAATTATAATATATATTGACTTAAATGCCTTTTTTATCATAAGCTGTAATTATAAGTTTTATTTTTAAATAATAAAAAAGTATTCAATTAATATGTTAATATTGTCAAAATATTATATTTTTATCATTAATAATTATGTATAGGTTACATTTTATCCTTTTATTATCATTTAAATTAGTAAACTAGTATATGCAGGAAATGTTAGTGTAAAATTTAGTAAACCTTAGGAACCTTCAATGATAATTTTACAAAAATAGAAGTATACCAAGATTATAATTGCACTAAACCTCATGGAAGATCAATATAATTATTCTTCAATTTTTATCATAATATCTATCTATCTTCTTTACATATCAATAAAGTATGTATGGTTAACTTTCCAAGTTTGCCCTCAAGAGCATTATAAGAAAGCCAATAATTATGAAATGTAGAGAGGTTTAATAAAATGCATTAATTAGTTATTAAAAATTGAAGAGGGAATTTTAATAAGAAAATTTGATGATTAACTCTTTATTTTAGTTTCCTTAATTCTTAGAATAAAATACAACCTTTTCTTTTGAGAGAAGGCTTTACTACACTCTCCTTGCCTTTATTTTCAAAACACACACTCCCTTTCCCTCTATTTCTTAAATATACACTTCTCTCCCCTAAAAATTTTTAAAAGGCTACATTTTAATTTATTTTTAATTTTCTTTTTTCATACTTATTATTTTTTACCAAAATATCCTTGTTAATAGTTATATATATAAAATAATATATACATGTATTTAATTTATTTTTTTGAAATTTTACTATATGAAAAATATATTATTGATATTAATAATAATTTGTAATAATTATTTAAACAATTATATTACATATTTTTTAGTTGTTTATTTTAAAAGATTTATACATGTATATATATAATATTTTCTACTTTTGAATATAAAAAAAAATCACATAGAACATAATAGAAGAATTTTTTATGTTAAAATAAAAATATATATTAATATTATAAAATTAATAATTAATAATTAATAATTTTTATGTTAAAAATAATTGTTATAAATTATTTTTCCTAATAATTATTTTTTACTTCTAATAATCTGTTTTCTTAATATAAAATTAAAAACTAAAATATCTATGTAAAAGTCAATATTTGATATTATTAAAACTGCACGTATATTTTATACTTAATATGTATAATTAATAAATGACTAAAGTAGGAAACAAAATTTCTTTCTCCTATTAATTGTCAACATGATAAATTAAGGATTTAATTTTGATGTATTGATAGTATAATATAATCATCAAATCATATAATATTGCATTAGTAAATATGGCTAACTGTGTCTCACTACTTGAAAATTTATTCAAATAAAAATATTTAATTGGATGACATTATAAAAATATTTTATACTATCTGTGTATCAAAATTAAACTCATAAATTAATTTTTTTTATATAAAAATTTTATAATAACAAATTATTATTTTTGAAAGAATAAATAAAAGAGCATCTAACACCCTAAACTATTCAATTGCACGAAAACGGTCACGTAAACTTGTTAAATATTCCAACTGAATATTTAAATTTTCACTCACTTGTAAATAACCACTACCAACAATTGAATCTTTTAATTAAATCCGAAACTTTCACTCATTTTCAAATAGCCATGGCCAATTAAATCTTTTAATTAAATTCTTAAATTATACTCCTTTAGTCTTGGATTAATTATTCATTTCAAAATATTTCTTTGTCTATAAATAATTTTTCATTTAAAAAATTTAAATAACATTAATGGTTTCTTTTCAATAATAGTTTTATTAAATACTATTGGCTCATCAGTGAAAAGAAGAGAGAACTTAGTGAAGGAGGAGAGAAAAAGTTGAAGTATTAAAAAGAAATAAGGGTAATTAAATAAATTAATCTTAACTTTTTTAACATAAATATTTTCTTAATCATTTTCTTAATTCTTTTGAGCTTTTAAAACTGGAAAATTATTCAAAGACAGAGAGTATAATAATTAATGGTGGCTATGTGCAATAATGAGTGAAAATTGAAGAGTAAATAAATTGTTTTGGTCCTAATTTTTTTTTTTAATTTGATGTCAATTTGGTCCTAATAAATTTTGACATCACTTTAGTCGTAACATTTTAAATTTTGACTTCAATTTGATCCTAAATTTTTTTTTTACTTCAATTTGGTCATAATATTTTTAATTTTGACAACAATTTAGTCATTCATTTAAAGTTGAAAACCAACAAAATAGCTAAATTGATGTAAAAATATAAAATATTAGAAATGAATTGATGCTAAAAAATTTATTAGGGCCTAATTGAAAATGTTAGGACTAGTGCTGCTGTTCAATAAACATCCATTGTATAATAAGTCTCCATTTTTAAAATTTATTTTTACTCAATTATCTGTCCTTTTAATACATTTAGATAATATATATATTAATTATATTTTACCTTTTATACCTTTATTAAATAATATGGATATGAGAGAGAGTAAGTGGATGGATTAATTGGTGTAACATCCTAATTTTTAACCCAATACTCTAAAATATATTTAGGTTAATCATTAGTCTATTACGTCAAAGTTTCCTTTTTTGCTTTAAAATACTTAGTGGAAAATACAGGTAAATTTTTTTTTTGAATTATAAAAGCAAAATGAGAGCCGCGTGATACGACAAGCGATGGAGCACATAAGAGAATAAAACAAGCATCTCATGAACATCATAACATAAAGCAAGTAATAGCATATCATAGTGAAACTGAACTGCATATATATATAATACGATATGCCCACTTATAAAAAGCGGGACTTAGTTGATACATCATAAAGCAAATACAACTGAAAGGAAAAAATACAAGGAAAATGAAAATACGACAGAAGGCATAAAAAGAAACTTTCCTACAAATGGATAACCTCAAAACAAAAGGAGGCTATCCTGATCTAGTCAGAGTTCGGGCACCAGAACACGACTGTCATCTCCTACTGTAGGCCTTTCTGGAAAGGAGGAACGTATTGGATCCACTGAGCTATCTCTGCTAGCGTGGCTATACGCTGTATCTAGTCACAAGGAAAATGAAAATACGACAGAAGGCATAAAAAGAAACTCTCCTACAAATGGATAACCTCAAAACAAAAGGAGGCTATCCTGATCTAGTCAGAGCTCGGGCACCAGAACACGACTGTCTTCTCCTACTGTAGGCCTCTCTGGAAAGGAGGAATGTATCAGATCCACTGAGCTATCTCTACTGGCGTGGCTATACGCTGCATCGGCCGGGCATGGGCTCCACGACGGGGAGTCATCCTCACTCGTCCTCCGCGTATTGACTGAGTAACGGTGGCCTCGCTGCCCTCCCCAAAGTCCATCGGTATGGTAGGGGAGGATCCCTCGGAAGGTACCTGAGTGGCAGAGTCCTTTGAAGAGTCCGTCTCTGAGAATGATGAGGGGGAGCGGGGCACATACTGCGGGTAGTCCTGGATAGCAGAGGCTGTCGGTGGGGTGCGGCGAATCCGCTCCTCTCGAGGGCGTGCGCGCTCGAACACGAGATCGTCGTTGAATGACGAGGCAGGAGAGAATCGGTGAGTATGTATAGGGTGAGTGAAGGGTCGTCCAACGAACATGAATACACGAACGGCACAGTGACCCTCAAAATGGTATGATCCATGGTTCGGATCATAATACACCTCCCATGTTGGGACGTCCACGAACACCACGAACGTCGCCATCTGAAGACGTGACAGAAAGAAAAGATAGGGGGAGTGAGAATCTTGCTAAAGAATCTCAGTAAGGCAACCTCCTATCTAGGTGTCATCATCTACATCCTCAAGAACCTTGGGTTTAGTGTATAAAATAAGTGAGCATGCAACAAGTTCATTTTAAGCTTCAAAACATAGTTAGCTAAGGTCCGTTCATTTTAGAATGATTCTTAATGTCATGGATGCAACATAGTAAAGAATGTATGCATAGCACTACCTAATGCAAGAATATTCATCATAACATCAAGAAACATCATATTGGTGGCCTAAAGTGGCAATTGAAATCTCATGTAGGAAGACTTTGTGACATAATCATCATACTTTACTTTCTCATGGGGCCACCCTAAAAAGACATTCATTCTAGGGGTGCTCGGCCAAACCGGTGTCACCCAGAACGTGTCACATCTCTAGGTTACGAGCTCATACCTACTAATCGTCACTAGTTCTTACGTATCTCTTACTGATAAGAGTATCATAAATAAATCCTGACTCTCTAGTACGGGCTAGGGGGCATTTTCTTGGGGGTGCTCAGCCAAACCGGTGTCACCCAAGAATACATTTTGGTATTGATGTCACATGAGTCCTTAGAGGTGCTCGGGCGAATCGATGTTATCCAAGAACACATCTTAGTACCTCATCTCTTTAAAAGAAAATCTCATAGGTTTTTCAAAAACTTTCTAAGTCCCCAAATTTGTCAGAAATTCGGTAGCATAATAGCAGCACGCCGGATTTCTTCCAAATTTACTTTATGCCACATAAACAAATAGAACATGTATCCTCAATCATAATTTCGCACGTATACATAATCATTCTTAAATAAAACATATGTTCTCATGTAACATTATAGCTCATTATGCTCTTGAACCTAAGGTGTCTTATACTTTGACCCTTACGGGCCTTAAACTTGAGATATAATTGTTCTATCACTCTCTATCAACCTCTTATGCACCTAAGAATTCACAACTAATGATTTTTACTAGCACTTATGTCCATTAATAAATCTGGGCAGCATCATGCTCTAAGGGCAGAATTACATTTGTATGATTACGGGGTTCTAGCACTTACGTTTTAGACCCTTTCTCGGTTCCGTTTTCGCCTAAGGCGCTATAAATTAAATCTAAACCATTTATGAGGTATTCCTATGCCTATGGGCTAATTATAAATCACATTTACTATATTATAGGGGCGCTGGATAGAATCAGAAAATTAAATATTTTAAGAGTTCTAGAATTGCATTTTTACGGTTTTCTAGTTACTAGTTTCTCTATAGATGCTAAAATTCAATCCTACATCAAATGTTACCAAGTTTTTCATAATTAAACAATCCTAATCTGATTATTATCACACTAAAATAGTTTGGGCAGAAACTAAAAATAGATGGGTCAAAACTATGCTAAAACTTGACTTTACAGTTTTTCTGTTGAACTAGTTCCTTTCCTATCATGTATAGAAAGGTTCCTACCTCAAGACATATAATTTTTACACATTCTAGCATATCAAAATAACATCATACAGCATCAAACACATCATGGCAGAACCGAATTCATATATTTATATGTCATGCATGAAATTTCATTTTCAACAAGCATAAGTTACTAGTTCCTCTTTGAATCGTTTTAGGACTTCTAAAACTCTTTCGCAAAATATTTTATCTTGTAAAAGAGACTAAGAACAATCATAGGGCAGTAACTAAATTAAAACACTTTTGGAAGAGGTTTAATTTACAAATCTTGTTAGTAATGACCTTATAAAGTTCTTAAAACATAGGAAAACTTTTGAACATAAATTGTTGGCCCTTGCAACTAGATGAAACTCACATTAAGTTCATCATCATCACATGGCGGAAATATGCATCCATGTGGATGTCTCCATAACCAAACTTTAACTTGAGACAATATGGGCAAGTCTTTGAACTCTTAGAGTTTTTAGGTGACGACAAAAAGTAAACGTGTTATGCATTCCGTTTTATTCTTTATTGTAAAGTAAAGTGAGAACTCCAAAGTAAACATGCAAGTTCAATTCTTTATTTTAGTACTCTAGGCCTAGCAACAATCGACTTTAAAGCCGAAATAGAAAGGCTTCGAGATTAATTAGGTGATATGTAAGCTCTCGTTTTAAATCTTTACGTTCTTAAGTGATGACTTGAAAAGTAAACGTGTTAGACAAGAACATAAATATGAGATGCTCCTCGTTCCTTATCTTTAATTTTAAGTGATAGCTTGGAAGGTAAACATGAATGCAAAGCTCCAAAGTAAACATGCAAATGCAAAAGCTTGAATATAAACATGAGTGCAAGTTCATTTTACTTCTTAATAGAGCTCATCCAAGACTTTAGAGGGACTTAAACCTCAACCCAAAACTTATCATAGCAGGGTAAAGTAAGCTTTAGAGTTCCTTGCACCAAGGTTTACAAAGAAACCATATGGTATGAACATCATCATCAAGCTTTAAGGAAATGGATTAAAAGAACAAATCAAGTTAACATTCCTTCATTACTTTGAAAATGAAAGCTCAATAACTTAAGGAAAAAGGAAAAATGGCCGAATCCATGAGGGGAAAGAAATGGGACTTTAAAGCTCTAGATGTCATGATCTTGATGATGCAACCACATCAACATCATGAGCTCTCATCCTTGAGTCATTTTTATCCAAGAACAAGCCTTCATAAACTGAAATTATAGCAAGGAAAAGAAAGGAAAGCCAAAGCAAGAGAAGGAAAAGAAGCCAAAATCTTGAGAAGAAAAGAAAGAGATAGCCAAAAAGTGTTGAAGTCAAGACTAGGTTCCAAGCTTTAGAGGTTTCTCAAATGATGAATATCATCATGAAATCCTCATCATCAAGCTCTCATTTCCAAGTCTCTTAGCCAAAAATGAAAAAGAACAAAGAGGAAGAAAGAAGTTCTAAAAGATTCAAGAGAAACTATAAAGCACATAACTTAAACAAGAACTTTAATGGCTAAAATATTTAAAACAACACCCCTACCAAGTGAAATGAGGTTGAAGAAGATGAAGAAGATGAAGAAGTTGAAGAAGAAGGATTCTTGATCTTTGAGAGAAAAAGGAAAGCTTTGAGTGCTCTAGAAAACTAAAATTTAGCAAATGACTAAAGGTGATTCAAGTTTACCCAAGTGTGCTATTTATAGAGAAACAAGACATGGAGGGGTGAATGAAGGGTATGTTGGCCGTGAGCTTCATGGTCAAAGAGAGAGAAAATATCTCATTCAAAGCATGGTGGAAGCATAGCTAGCTATGGCTTCAAGTATGGTTCAAGGTATGGCCTCAAGGAGTGTTTGAATTTTAAAACATGTGGTGGAAATGAGATGATAATGTGGCCGAAAATGCATCAGCCATGGGGGAGGAGTTTTTCACATTTTGATTGTGGTTTAGAGTTGTGTTTAGGTGTGTCTTAGATTATACTTAAGATTAAGAATTTGTAGGAAGGTGTTTAGGTAAGGAAATGAGTAATTAAGGTTGTCTAGACATAATTAAGGAGTGGTATTGCTTTATTAGTGAGATAGAAATTCAATTTTAGGGTATAAATAATTCTAGACATAATTCCTTAATTTAAGGAATTGGAGAGAGAAAATACTATTCAAGATCCCAAGACTAGGAATCTTGAGTTTTAAAAAGGGATTTAGGTTTAATCTAAGCAATCTTAGGTTCTAATTAATTCTAATAGCTTAATTTGACTCCAGATTAATTATGAAAATTAATTAATCTTTGATTAGAGCCTAATATTACTTAGGTTTACTTAATTACGTCATTAAGCTCAAACGGCACTATCCTGAGGGCAAAATCATAATTTTGCATAAAAACTCCTTGGGACCATCGGGGTTTAAATAGATACTTTTAAATACTTGAAAACATCATTTTAAACCTTCGGGGAAAGTTTTGGGCTCGAACGGCACTTTTACCCGTGTAAAAACACTGCAGGGGTATTTTGGTCGTTTTGACCTGGAACCGCAGAAAACAAGTTTTTCGTTTCCGAAAACACTCAAGGATTATCCAGTCCCCTTTGAACATTGAGCTGACTCTTTGAGGACTACCGTGCCAGCTATTCTCGAATTCCGGTCTGGAAATGACCTCAGGGGCATTTTGGTCATTTTCCTCAGATAGAAAAATCGAGGCGTTACAATTGGTATGATAGGGAATTTTAAGGATAATTTTATAAAATACACATTGTTATAAAAAATAAGAATAGAGATAATAATAAAGAAGAAGAGAAAGAATAGTTTCATTTGATAATCTCAAAGGTACTCTATATGGAGCATCCAAAGGCTATTTATAGCCAAAGAAAGAGAGATATAATATCACATCAAATCATAGTAGATTATATTCTATCTAATCTAATCAAATCGTAATTGAATAAGCTAAAAATATAGACATCCATAAATGAATAATATTTCATAACACTCCCTTTTGGGTGTCTATCAGAGATATGCCTCATTAAAATCTTACTAAGAAAAATTCGATGGGAAAAAATGTTAGTGAAGGAAAAAGAGTACAATATCTTTATAGTAGGAATGTAGAACTGCCTTGTTAAAAACCTTATTAAGGAAAAACCTGGTGGAATAAAAACTTTGATCAAGGAAAAAAAAGTACAGTATTTCTACCATTCTTTAAAGTATTACTTAAAATCTCATCATTTATGTATTCTAATTTTGTACACCACTTCTACAAAGAAGAAATAGATACTAACTTGATCACTTGAACAAATTGGACATCAGTTCCTCTATTTAGTTGAATTATCTAAACCATATTGTCCTCAAGTAAAGTTGTGCAATTTTCTTCTAAAAGAATCTAGATGATAGTTTGAACATGTAGATCCTTTGTCTTTAGCTAAAAGGATTCACGAGCTTGATGTATTGCACTAATTTCTCTATGATTTGAAGAAATAGTGGCTATAGTTTATCTTGTGTATCTCCAGGATATGATCATGTCTCTATAAGTGAAAGAAACCTGTTTGATATCTGTCTTTATGCAGATTTGATAAATATCCTGCATACTAATACATCTGAAGAAAATATATGCAATTTATCCATACAAAACTTCAGAAGAGTTATGTTTATATAAATTGATTGATAAACAAACATCTTGTCTGTTAGATGCTCGATTTGTGGGCCAAGATAGAATTTCGTCCTTCCAAGATCTTTCATCTCAAACTCTGTTGTTAGATCTTTTATGACTATGGGAACTTCTTTAGGAGTTCTAATGATATTCAAGTCATCAACATACACAACTATTATAATGAATCCAAATATAAACAGAAGGGCAAATGACATCATTTGTAAACCCCTTCTTGATCAAATACTCACTGAGACAGTTATACCACATCTATCCAGATTGCTTCAGACCACATATAGATCTTTGCAACTTGATTGACTACATACCTTGGGGACATTCATTAAATGATGTTGATATCTATAATCCTTCAGGGACTTTTCATGTAAATATCATTATCTAATGAGCTGTATAGATAGGCAAAGACAATGTCTATCATATGCATATTTAGCTTATTATGCGCAAATAAGCTAATCAAATATCGAAACATTGTTGCATACACTACGAGGGAATACATTTCACCATAATCTATATCAGGTCTTTGTGAGAAAACTTGTGCTACAAGTAGAGCCTTGTAGCATGCAATTTCATTTTTCTTATTCTTTTTCTCACAAATGCCCATTTGTATCCCATGGGTTCCACACCTTCTACTGTTTGGACTACAAGTCTAAAGACTTCATGTTTTTGCAAGTAATCTAATTCAGCATAGATGGCTTCTTCCATTTTTGGCCAATCATTTCTACATAGACATTTTCAATCATTCTTGGCTCAAGATCCTCATTTTCATGCATAATACCTAGCACTGTATTATATACAAATATATTGTTGACAATTATTACTTGTTGATTCCACCTTTTTTTTCCTATAGAGACATAGTCTACTGAGATCTCATCATTTTTAATGATTATATTCAGGTACTTGAATGTCTTCTAGCATTTCAAATATATCAAAATTTTTGGATTGCAACAATCATCTTTCTATGCCTTTATTGTAGATGAAGATATGCACGAAAATGGGGGGTTGAATCATGAATTGATCCTTTTTCATTTTCTGAAGCTTCTAAAAAGGATTACTATCAAGTATAAAACTTGAAGTGCAGTGGAAATATAGTTAATGGCTTCAGAAAGTTACTTTCTGAATCTTATTAAATAAAACCCTTGATATTAAAAAAGATAACATAAAAAGCAAAGTATATATAAGACTACTGGTAAAGTAACAAAGCAATAAAGGTAAATAAAAGATATCAGGGTAAGAGAGAAAAGTACACAAAAAATTTTATACTGGTTCCGCCAACATGCCTATATCCAATACTCAACAACCGTTGAGATTCCACTATAGCAACAACTTTCTCATCGAGAAGGTAAAGATGGATAGTCTTTTTATTAGCCTTCCTAAGCTTATCATCCAAGGATTTCAAAAATCACCTGTAACCAAGGATTTTGAGTAGTTATGTACTAGCCTCTCCAAGCTAACACGAGTAGTCTTGACTCTAGCCTCTCCAAGCTAACCCATGACCAATAGGCAACTCCTTCAGCATGTTGTTAGTAGTCTTTCCCTAGCCTCTCCAAGCTGCAAGTAGTCTTGACACTAGCCTCTCCAAGCTGCAAGTAGTCCTGACACTAGCCTCTCCAAGCCTAACTGAGTAGTCTTGACACTGCCCTTTCCAAGCCCAACTGAGTAGTCTTGACACTGGCCTCTCCAAGTCCAACTGAGTAGTCTTGACTCCAGCCTCTCCAAGGCTAACCGTGTGCAGTAGCAACCTTTACTAACACGTTGAAAGTAGTCTTGCCCCAGTCTTTCTAAGTTGCAAGTAGTTTTTCCCCAACCTCTCCAAGTTGCAAGTCATCTTTGACTAGCCTCTCCAAGCTAAACTGTGATAAGTAAGAATATCTTACTCTCGCGTTGCAAGTAGTTTCACCTTAGCCTCTCCAAGTTATGTCACCCATTAATCACTATTGAATCAAGGATACAAAGGCTAAGTGTTTGGGTTGCCACTCAAACTAACCTACACTCAAGTTTCCTTAAAGATAATACATTTAAAAAGATCCTGTGAGAACTTGAATGACTTCCTTCTTCTACTTCTTCCATAAGAAGAATAAAAATCTAACTAAGAATATAGAAGGAAGATTTTCTTTATACTTCAACGATAAAACTAATTACATGATAAAGATTGAATATTCCAAGAAGTGGGAGTAGATTTTTACAGAGTTTTCTCTCTTGAAATTTCAAATCCCTCTCAACATTTTTCAAGCTTAGCATCTTTTCATATAATGATCTTTTCATTGTGACCATTGCCATAGATCAGTTCTTCAAGTGACATGTGTTGATCATCAATTGTGTCTTGAAAGAAACAGCTAAAAAAGAAGTCGACAGAACTATCACATCGATTGCAGAAGCCGTTGTAAATACAAGCTTTCTAATCTCCCATCATAAACTACTTTTCTAATTTTTGAGCAAGTTTTCTGAGCTCCTCCTTCATGAAGCTAGGGTTGTTGATTAAATAGGTAGAAAAGATGACGTGCTAGTTTAAAACTAGAATTGACTTGATAATTTGAAATTCAAATTTCAAATTTTCCTCCCTTTCTTGTAGCATTCGTTGCTCCATGCAAAGATGAGCTTTCTAATGTACACAACCAGTTCCTTGATGAGTATTTGACTTTCTAATCTTTAATCAAATCTTCTTTATGGTGATTTCTTTGTGATTGTGATAATTTAAGATTGAGTAACACATTGCATATGGACATATTCTGATTTCTTCATCTTGAGTATACTTTCTGATGTCCCGTGCTACTTTCTGAAGTACTTTTCCTTGGTGTCTTGGCTCTTGACTTCATCTCCTTCAGTCCTTAAGCATTTACATGTTCTTTGCATGAGATAATGATAACTTCGTTTAAGCTTAATCTCTTCACTCGGGATAAAACATGTTTTCACATGTGTAGTGAAATTATTCTTGATTCAAGTCCGTTTCTATGCTTTGTTCCATAAGTATGGTACATGCTTTGCTTAAAATAAAATTCACTTTCTATTTAGGTCAATCTCTTCCCATGAGATAAAATATGCTCGCACATGCAAAGTGAAACATTATTCTTGCTATAAGCCTGTAACATACTAACTGGATTTTACCTGTTATATTTTGTCAAGAAATTCAAGGTGAACATTAATCATTCTTCAAAGTATTTTCTTTGAATTGGTTTTGTTGTCATTCAAAACACATGAGTGCAAGGGTTTTGGAGCTAACGTCTATTCTCTTCAACAAGAAGAGTATTATTTGCCTCCATAACATCATTTGGCTTTTTGCCCCTCTTCCTTTTTGAGGATTTTTTTATTTTTGGAATCGACTGGTTTGTCACGCTTCTGGCTTGTGATTTTTACATTGACCAATTGTCCAACAGGGACTCAATTTAGATTAGGGCATTTTCAGCTAATATAAAGGACTTAGTTATCCTTTTGTATCACAAAAAAAATGCATCTAGTAATTCATTTGCTATTCTTTCCAAATGTATAATTGTTTGAACTTCTAATTCACATTGCCTTGTGTGAGAATCTAAATAGAATATTGATACATTCCAGTTCATTTTCTTTTCCAGGTGTGTTTACTTTCTCCCTCTGATGTTGAAAACATTATTTCTCATAAACTGAGCCTTAAAGCATCTCCCATTTGTATTTCAATGTATTTTGACTATATAGGGAGAATCACATCCAATATATATCTCCAATTTTCTTTTTGAGTCCCATTTGGAAAAAATGGCAGTTAGGACATATATTGTACTTCTGAAGTTCTTAAATGGGAACCTTTTGGCTGTAGGCCAACGGAATTGTAGGGCAGAGAATTATTGGCAATTTGTTAGCCTTATAGAAATAGGTATTGTAAAATAATATGCGCCCAATTAGAAATTGAGAGATTTGTTCTCATGAGCAAGCAGTTTAGCAATTAATTGGAGGTATTTTATAAGTTAATTATGCTAGCCAACTTTTTCTATATGTGAACATAAATAACTAGATTTTCAACATTTATAACATTGGCATGCAAATAATAGAAGCTTGAGAAATAAATTCACTAGAATTATCAAGATAAATTGTTTTGATTGGATTATCATGAAATTGTTCTCTTGATAATTTGCGCAATTAATATGGCAAGCATCAGGTTGTAAAATCATGATGAGCATACATGTGACTATTTCATAGATTCATTTATTAAAATCATAAAATATTTAAAAGGTCCATATGGTGGATGAATTGATCCACGTTTATCACTTTAAATTCCTTCTGGGAATTTAAGAGATTTAAATCTAATATTTGCTAGTGAAGGCCATATAATTAATTTACTTTGAGAACACGTAGCACAAGAAAACTCATTATAATGAAAAATCTTCTAGTTCTTCAACAAGTACTCATATGAGTTTTCAATAGTTGCACACATCATTATTACTTTAGGATGTCCAAACCGGTCATGCCAAAAGGAAAAATCATTTGGGCTTGTAAACATCTGGTTTCCAATAGCATATGATGATTCAATTGTACTCATATTAGTATTATAGACTAGCAGAAAGTGCAGATAAAATTTTCTAAAGTAACTTTCTTACCTGAAGTACAAGTTGTGATATGGAGTTATATAGTATTATCTTCACTCACTATCACAATATGATATCCATTTTAGTGAATATCTTTGAGACCCACTAAGTCACTTTATTACTATTGTAGCTAGTAGAGAATCATTTATGTTTCTTCAGGAAACAAAATATACAGTAGCTCTTCTGGAGCCTTCATTCATCTTACTATCAAGAATTATATTGATATTTCTAATTAATATTGTTTCTTCAAGAAACATAATAGTAACTCTTCTAGAGTCTTCAATCATCTTGCTATCAAGAATGATATTAATATTTCTAATTAATTTTGTTCCTTCAGAAAATACAATAGTAGCTCTTCTAGAGCCTTCAATCATATTCACAAAACTAATAATCAAGTTAAGATTTTATTATATTATTACAAGATGAAAACATCAAAATATGTCATCAAAGCATAGTTTACAAATTTGGACAGGATCGGCTGGTCCGACCAGTGAACCAGATAGGTAGCCAGTCTGAGCAGCCTTACAAATCGAATCTACACACGAATCGAAGAGAACCGATATGATTTGTCAGTTTTTCCTAAAAACCAGTAACCCAGTGGACCCATCACAAGGAAAAAAAAACTGTTGGCACTATCCCAAGAAGAAGCATTGCCGGTTGCAATGAACTGTTGATGTTGCCATCATATTTAACGCAGTTAGGGGAAAAAAAGAAGAGGAAAAAAATAGATTGCAACTAATGGTGTTATAGAGGGCATAAAGAATGAGAGGCAGAGAAGGGTAAAGAGGAAGGTTCGAGGAAAGCAGTAGGGAAGTGATAGATACACTCACATAGTCAGTGGCTTTAGTATTTTATTGTTAGTCACAAGATAAATTTTCAGAAAGTTTGGGTTTTTACAGACACAACACAGAGAGAATTATAGGAGGAAAGCGAAGGAAAGGGAAAGAATAAGTAGGTGGGTTGAGTGGGCATGGGAGGAATGCAAAGGATAGGGAGAGAGTAGGTATGCAATAGCGTGGAAAAGTGAGAAAAGAAAGAGAAATTTTTAAAATGTTAAATTATTAATTTTTATATTATTATATTATATTTATTTGAATTTTAATATATTTTTTATATTTTTATTTAATTAAATCTGATTCAACAAGTTGAACTAGTGACCCAATAACCCGGTGCCTTGACTAAGTCAATTACCAAGCTGAGTCTAAAAATTATCTATCAAATCATTAACATATCATGTAAATGAAAAGAAATTTTTCATGGCGTGATGGTGATATAAATACATGTATAACTATTAAACCAAAAATATCAGCATCATATTTTATTTCATGATATAATAATCATGATAATAAATAAGATTATCGTGTGACATAAATCAATAAAGTAAATAATATGTTAAATCTCAACAATATCACATAAAAATATGTAATTATGAAATATTCCACGAACAACATAGCTATTTTATTCATTATTGAGAACAATAAGTACTAAAAGTTTTGAAATAAAATATTCCTTGAAAATAGTATCAAGTAATATATCTAATAAAAACTTTCATTATTAAATCAAATAATCAATATTTATATAAAAGATAGAAAGATACATCCAAATGGCTTATATTAATCATGAAATGATTTCATAATATATCTTGAAAAAGAATCATCTTTGCGTTTTCTCATTCTCCTTTAACGATACTTAATAAAGATCAAACAAATATCTCAATGTATGATAGGTACATGCCAAATTTACTTTCATGTCATAGCAATAACATTCATCACACTTGACACCAACAATCTCCCCCCAAAGTGTGAGGTCCAACATGGTGTGCTCCCCCTTTAATGGAATCTTTCATGAAAAAATCAAACACAAAATCTTGGCTCAATACTCTATCCAAGGGTTGATACCACACCCGAGTGCAAACAAACAGCCATGGCCAGCCAAACCATCGGCTTTGATACCACTTCTAGGGTTATAATTTTTTTTTTGGTCATATTCACTTCAGGGAATGGAAAAAAGTCAACTGGGCAAGTTTCATGAATTTTTTTTTTCATGAAAACTTATTATTTGATATCTTGTAAAGCTCTTTCTTGACAATGCTACCCTAGGAGCACATTTAAGACATTAAAGTCAAGAATATTTTTCAACATATATTTATCAATAATGCAAATGCTATCGTAATGGGCTCACAGCTCTTCTTTGTACTTTATCAAAAAGATCACCAAGATCTTTCAAAATATATAGACATAATCCTTTATAAAGGAGCAAAGAAGGGAAATAAATAAATCCATTATATTATTCTCCTCAGGAGAATATGAATATTTAATTTAAATACTCAAAATTGAAAAGTTATATATTGCAAATACTCAAAATTATCCTTGGAGATACATCCACTTCAGGGAATGTAAATATGAAAATGTTTCTTCTTAGAGATATGCAAACTTATTTTACATTGTAATGTCATACACTCTAGGTAATGAGAATAATAGATTCAATCACTTTAGGGAATAATCTTTTGCATATTCACTTCTGGGAATATGTAAATCTCCTTTACTAAAGAAGTAAATCTATTATAATTTTCTTGAATAATTTTGAATAATTCGGATGCATTCACTTCAGGAAATGATAATCTATTTTCTATATTATTCTCATTCACTCTAGGGAATGATTATCCATTTTCCTGTATAATTCTCATCTACTTCTGGAATGATTGTCATTGGGAATGATTGCAATTCACTTTTGGGAATGCAATGCTTCTTGTTTATTAGTCTCAAGATCCATTGAGTAAAGAGAAATCTCAACATATAATATTTAAGATAAATATGGTTAGGATGTCTTTGTAAGCTCCAGAACCCTTTAGAAATGCAGTATGTTTTGAATGGCAATATAACCAATTTAAGGAAAATATTTTGAAGAACAACTAATGTCTTCCTTGAGTTTCTTGAAACAAGTCATACCGTTAGGATAATACGGCTCCAATAATGAAGATAATTTCACTTTATATGTATAAACATGATTTATCTCATTTGATGAGATAGAAACTATAATGGAAGTGATAATTATATCATAAAATGAGTGTGCAAATGCCTAAGGAGTTGAAGAAAATCAACAAGTACAAGAAACCAAGGCATAGGTCTTCAGATAGAAGCACTGGACTTCAAAAAGTAGACTAAATTTGAAGATATCTATCTATCCTTGAAGCCAACATGTTCTACTATCTTCAATAATCATGATCGAAATAAGTTTATCATCAACAAGCTCAAATTGAAGACCAAAAGATCAAAGACATATCAAGGAACTGATGCCGCATCTCAGAAAGTGTACTTCACAATAAGATACTATCCTTTATTGAAAAAGGGAAGGAAAATCTGAAATTCAAATTTGAAATCAAATCCAGATACAAACCGGCATGTCATCTGTTCTACCGACTTAGTCAACCACTCTAGCTTCTAGAAGGAAGTGTTCAAAAACCAAGTTCAAAAAGTAAAAAGTAGTTTCTGAAGGTAGCCTCAGAAACCTCTATCTTATAATGGTTTCTGTTACAGATCTGACAAAAGACAAGCTACACTTCTAGATTGCTTTTAAAGATACAAACAGATGATTAACATGTGTCACTTGGAGAGCTGATCGAGGGCAATGGTCACAAAGGCAGATCATCTATAAATAGAGATGCTGAGCCTTTAAAAGTAGAGTGGAATGTTATACAGTGCTGAAATGCTGCAAGTTTTTCTCCTCTTTTCTATGGAGTTCATTACTTCTAGTAATCAGTTTCTTTAGCTGTAAAAATCTTCTTTCTATGCACTTAATAAATCTTACATTCTTTCTAGGAAGAATTATTAGAAAGAAGTCATTTGAGTTTTCTCATATCTTTTTATTGTATATCTTCAGGAAACTTGAGTGTAGGTTAATTTGAGTGGCAAACCCAAACACAAACCTCTTGTAACCTCGATCCAATAATGATCGGTGTGAGATAGCTTAGAAAGGCTAAGTTAAACCTACTTGCAACATGACAATAAGATGTTCTTGCTAGTCATGGTTTAGCTTGGAGAGGCTAGTATAATACTACTCGATTCAGCTTAGAGAGGCTGGTGAATAACTACTTGGTTTGTGATAGTAGGGGTTGTCTACTGGTCACAGGGAAGAGCTTGGGAATGCTATTACAAAGATTATCCTATTTTGCTTTCTCAGGTTGAGAAAGGTTTAGTGAAACTCAACGGTAGTTAAGAACTAGATATAAGCAGGTTGGCCAAACCAGTATAAAAATATATGTGTAGGATTATCTTCTTTACTAACTCCTTTACTTTCACTATTTTGAGTTTATTTTTTAATATCTGCTTAAAGTCTGTTTCTTGCTCTTCTATTATTACTCTGTTGCTAATGCTGTAGTTCAGAAAATTACTTTATGATGAACCTAACTGTATTTTTGCTGCACTACAAGCTCAACACTTGATAGTATTCTATTTAATAGCAAAACGAGGAAAGAGAAGCAGAACATGATTTAACCCATTCTCGTGCACTTTTCTACCTACAATATTACCTCAAGCCTTTTTGTTCACCACCATATACTGATGCTATAATAATAATATAGGGGAAAGAAAAACCAACCAAGAACAATTGCCTCCGTAAGCGTAACTGGCATTGGCAAAAGAATTGTGGCTTGTATTGAATGCTCTCTCAATTTGCACCATAAACCAAAAATCCCAAAAGAAGGAATCGTGCCTACACTATATTAACAAGCTTCTTCACTTTGAAAGTAAAGTCGTGTTGATAACATGTTATAAAAAATAAGAACAAAGAGAATAATAGAGAAAAAGAGAAAGAATAGTTTCATTGACAATTTCAAAGGTTCTCTATATGAAGCATCCAAAGGGCTATTTATAGTCAAAGGAAGAGAGATATAATATCACATCAAATTATAATATATCATATCTAATCTAATCAAGTCTTAATTGAATTAGCTAAAAAAATGAACATCCATGAATGAATAATATTTCATAACACATAATTTTTTCAAACATCTAGATTCATTCAATTATTTCCTTATTAGTCTATATGCAAGAGTGAAAATGGACAATTATTATGGAAGAAAAGTAGTAGCTGGTAATTATTATGAGTAATGAGCAATACTATATAGTCATCATAATATAACTAGAATGTAATTTTGCACATAATATATGGTCGTGGTTGAATTAAATAGTGGCAGCAATTACCTATTCATTTAGAGGTTATCAATTACTACATCTATTCTCTCATAAGTATCCGTATAGAAAATTTTATTTTTCTACTATCATCACCTTTTAAGATTCTACCCAACATTAATTATTTTTCCCTTGACACCTTATGAGAGAGAGAGAGTTAGTGATTACATTAAATAAGAGACAGTGTTAGTAAGTGATAAAAGTAGTATTATAAAATATACTTAAATTTATCTATTTTTAAATTTATCTAATCATTTTCTTAATATTTGTACATAAATAAATATAGAGAACAGAGATAATATGTTATATCGTTCCAGTATTTACTTTTTGTCAAAAATTCTAGGTGTGCATTATTTTCCAGCCAGTATTCGCAAGTGAATCAAGATTTTAAGGATCCAATTAGAAATTTGAAAAGTTTGAGATAGTTTCTCCTTTTCAAATGCCAACGTCATCATTATATAACAATAGTTGGAAGATAGGCCTCAATGAGCACGTGTTGTAACTCTAGTGAAGACGATACTTAGAGATGGATGAACCAATTGCCGTTCGCTAAATTGTGTTGAAGTAGGTAAATTCGAGTTTAGTGATCTCACAGCTGTAATGAATGAAAATGAGCACAGCCATTATTAGTTGCTAAATCTGACTAACTGTTCATGGGTTTGAACGTAGCAATCAAAGCCGATGAAAAGCTAACAATTAGTGACTATTGTTTAAAGTTCAAAAAGAACCAAAAAGGTTGCAACAAATCTGTGTGCAACAGTGGCCACAATTACAAAAATGAAACAACTTGGTTCATTCAATTTGGTCTTTGACCGTACCTGCCATTTTATGTTCCAGAAAATCCCCCCAAAAAGGTGAGGCTCTGAGTACTTTTTAGAATTATTCTAGTTTCGCTTTGGGACCTAATTTTGATTCTCAGGAGGCAATATTAATATCTTCAGCTCCTTTTGCTTACTTCTTGTTTTACTTTAGAAGTGGATGAAGCGTAAGCAATGACAATGAATCTCTAGAAATTATCCAAATTCGGTTTTATTATTCAAATTACGTCATGAAATATATAGCTGCAAAATCCTTGCAAGGAAAGGAACCATTGCAGCCTCTCTCTTCTCCACATGCATTGTCTTCCAATTGCCGTGGGACTATAAACAACCGTTCTTGACATACGAAGTTGCAAACATAATCAATTTTAAGGATAATTAGCGGGCTAGTAATTATTTGCGTCTCAATCACCCAATTACGGGAAAATGTAGTGCACCCATTTTTGACATAAAGCTTGTCTGTTTTTGGTCAATAAACATTACAAGCTTTCAATTTATTACAGAATTGAGAACTTTATTAAGAATATTACTCCCTTCGTTTGATTCTATCCGTCCATTTTTGAGACATTTCTTTTTTTTTTTTCAAAACATGTGTCCATTTAATAATATTGAGGAAGCATTAATTTTTTTTTACTAATACTATTCTTAGTATAATTGATTGTATTAATTACATTAATGGGAATATATTTATTTTATTAAGGTAATCTTATCCACTTACATAGTTTTGTACCATTACCAAAATTCATTTATTTTATTATTAATTTTTTTTTATTTTGGACAAATAGAGTGAAACGGATGGAGTACAATATGAAAAATCATTTGGTTGGATCACATATTTACCACTAGACCATCAAATAAAGCCAACGATCTCTCAAATAACCCATAACCTCGCTTTGCTATCAGTCATAGGACCAAATGCTTACCAAAAATTGTATAAAGAAACAGCTTTATTTTCTTAAAATTTCTCAAAACAGCATCAAACTTGAGAAGTTGTGCTGATTATAGACGTCATCGGTCAAGATGTTAAGCTCATCCCAAGGGTGATACTAGCTGAATACAAAGCCATTTATTTATTTATTTTTTCAATTATCAATATGGATAGCAGGGTCATTTGCATTAAACCTTATGCATTAGTCGGTACTAGCACAAGCCACACCCTGTGCCTCAAGTCCACACCCCCAAATCCGAGCCAAGTCTAAGCCTCTCTAACCTATGGAGCCCACAAGCATTCCCTCTCACCTGGCCCAAGCTGATACCGGCCCAACACGAAAGCACGGGATCATGGCCTTCAACCAGTGTGACCAACGGAGAACTTGCTAGGCAAATCCTAAGGCCCCCCTCCAATCCAGCCTGTCCTTAAATGTCTAATAGCCCTTGGATCAATGCCCGGTTCCTCCCTATCAATGTCTGGTCCAGTACATATACCCTATCCCCGGAAGGAAGAAAGTGGGTCATTTTCTAGATAGCACACCTTGTAGGGCTGATATTTACACAAATTTTATCTAACGTTAACACAATTCTATTTTTCATCATGAATTGAGATTACAAACACACAAATTTATCTAAGTTGTTGGGGTAAAATTATCTAAAGCATCGAAAAGTGAAATTGGACATTGTCAGCCACTTATATGGACTTAATGAAAATATTGAAGAGCTTGGGCTTCTATATAGATGCTGAGTCATTTTAATACTTATTCTCAACGAGATGATGTGTTGATGGCTACTAGAGGAAGCATAAACTCAAGGTAGTTACCAGTTCTGACAAGAAGCACGATAGTTACCAAGTTTACCAAATTCCAAGATGGAATGAGTCATTTTCGAATAAAGAGTGGGACCAATTACTTGTGTAACGAAATGGGACAGAAGGTTACCAGGGGATGTCTCTCACGAAGTTGATGCCTTCCTTTCTGATGCAGTGCGAATGATTTGATTCAGACGGTAGGGGACCTGCAAGGACTCCACCAAGGGTATCGGAATGTGTTTCAGTCAAACAATGTGTAGGATAGTGTGTGTACCTGGTTCTTTAAGGTACCCTTTAAATAGGAACCCCTCATGCCTATTACCATGCATCCCTGATTTTTGGGATGTGGCTAGTGGGCTCGGTTGGTTATAAGAACGTGGGATAATGGTCATAGGAAGGTCCAGGCTCTGGTCTTGAACTTTCGAGATCCCAGGTCAGAGGCCGAGAGGGGTGCTCCCCATGCCAGTAGTGAGACTTCTGGCTTTGAGGGTCATATTCAACCTTATGGGCCTGGCTTCCCTACTAGGCCTTCTAGTGGTATTGAGCCAGCTTTTGTTTTGGGCCGTAACAACTTGCAAATTCAACTGCATGCTTATGAAGCCTTAGATTGAATAACCATTAATGACACTTGGCCCAATTTGATAGTATTGGTTTAGTTTATAAATATAATAATAGTCGCAATGTAAATCAGAGTTCAATCTGAAAAAACACTTGCATATCTTACATTCTCTACAGTAGCAATAACATCAAGGAATACATGGGAAATTAAGTAAAATTCTATGAACTCGACTTTGTATTATCCATTTTTATTTTCTTTATGATCTTACTTTCCCTTCTCACCATTGTTCTGTATTATCCAATATTCTGAAATTGGATCGAACAGACCGGTCATACCGGTTGAACCGGGAACTGGCTTGTTATCCGGTCCGAGTTATACCTGGAAACCGCCATAGGGAAAACCGGTCAAGAACCGCTTTGAACTGCCCAAGAACCGGTAAACTAGGCAAACAGACCCGACCAAAAAAATGATCCAACCTTTTTTTTATAAAAAAGATGCAAAATGACATCATTTTGAATTTTTTTTTAAAAAAAAATGCCTAAAATCTCATATTTCCTAATTTTTTTCTTTTTCTAATATGGGAAGTAGTAACTTGAGAGATTTGATCTATATGAATAATGATTATTTTAATTAAGGGATAAATTATATTATGTTCTATTGATTTATTGATGCCTAATTTGATTTTTAGTTATTTTATGACAAATATTTTATTTTATATTTTTATATTTATATAAATACATGTCTTATTATATATCGGTTATATTCTATGGATTCGATTGAAGCAGATTGAGCATACTGAGCAGATTATCTCAACCGGTTCGATATCCGGTCCGGTTTTTAGAACCTTGGTATTATCATACTTATCAGAATAATGTCACTGTTATTTATTTAAATCTTTTTCTCTTTCTGCAAATTACCTCTTTAAGTTTGTTTATACTTATTTTTATCGACTTTTATCTGTTCTTCTCCTCTCTTTCTCACTCTTCTTTATCTTTCTCCATTCTCATCTCTGTCTTCTTCTTCATCTATTTTCATCTCTTCTTTAATCTTCTTCTCTTTTCTTTTCTGTTAGTTATTAGTTACTATCTGTTTATTTAGTGAGGCAAGCAACGTTTAACTATAAAATTATTGATGGTTCGTACAAAATTGTTGAAATTAAATATTCTTTTGATAAATTCTGAAATCTAAAAATTTATAAGAGAAGTTGCTTCCATTCCTTGAATTGAGACATGTGAAGCAAAATGAGAATTGTCAATTATTTGTTGTTGATAGGAAGAACTAAAATCCCAGACAAAATACTAATATTATAGAAAACTTTTAATAAACTGAATGAACTTATTTTGGTAGTCTATAATTACTCGGACTTCTCCTAAACATGAATCATATGCAATGCAGTGGTAAATTGAAGACATTTTATCTCTGACTTCATACTGCTTATTTCCGTTATGCATCAAAAAATTCTACTTATTGCTGTCAAATCAAGTTTTATCATTTAATGTAACCCGAAATGGCAAACAATTGGAAGCAATAACTTACGGAAATATTCATTAAACTAATCAACAATTTGATGGCAGAATTTTGAGACAAGCACTCTAACATCTACATCGAAAAAAGCTCTATGACATGAAAAGATCGTAGTGCAAACCAAACTAATTTTCATTGTTGTTCTGATCTTCAATGTGTTCGGTACTGCCGACCTATTCATGCTAGTGTTTATTATTATTTGGATAATAATGATTTCATCTAGAAAATACTTTAGTAATTAATTAATTAATTAGAACTCCCACATTTTCTTCCATCTTCACTCACTAACCCCCGAATTGATTTGGCATTTGTGAAGCCAGTTCAGCCGAAGTACTCTTGTTTTACTTTGACCGACACCCTAAAACACAGCCCTTTTCTCCATTGAAACAAACTTTTTGACTAAATTAGAAGGATAGGATTAATGTGAAACATCCACACGGTCAACAAGTCAACGTTGGGGTTATCCTTTACCTTTTCCTATTCAAGACAAGCAAGTCACACGCTTGGGTAGGCCTACGTAGCCATCATACTC
Organism: Dalbergia cochinchinensis; assembly: GCA_031216125.1. Lineage (NCBI taxonomy): Eukaryota > Viridiplantae > Streptophyta > Magnoliopsida > Fabales > Fabaceae > Dalbergia > Dalbergia cochinchinensis. The sequence goes on along the minus strand of CM062375.1, from coordinate 16,892,096 downwards.
GCCACTATCTGCTTGTCTGGTCTTTGAAAGTCCAGCATTATCATTTAAAGAGCTCAGGGATATAATATTTTTCCAATTCAATTATTTATTGTTCATAATAGTCGTCCTTTCAGTATTTTTCGGTTGGATCATGATCTACCACCATTAAGAATTCATCAGAATAATTTAAGAAAGGTCACATTGTAAATTTGTAGGGACGATATTGTCTTTTTCCTATTACTCTCTCCGTTTTAATATAGCTGTCATTTTTGTTTTTTACTTTAGAGTTTTAAAATATTTGTTAATTTATAATATCTAGTAGTATTTTTTTTTATCAATTATACCCTTAAGATTGAGGAGAGTAATAATGACTATAGTTTTTAGAAAGACAATAAGTACAGCATTAATCTCAAGAACAAAAAGATGATTCACTCTTTGTCCTTTCAAGGAATGACTCACCATTTTGCAAACACCCAGTTAAAAACAAAAATTCACTCCCTATTTAGAGGAAATAGTTGTACAAATTGAAGCACTAGGAATAAGGTTTCCAAATGGTAAGACTTTGTGGCTACAAAATTGATCACTAAAGTGGTGAATAAAAACAGTGAAGAAAACAAGTTTAATTTGTACACAGTATTTCATGCATTAAAATCTGTCAATAGGTGAGTATTTATAGAGAAAAGAATCGTGCAAAGTGTAGTGTAAGAATCCCAAGAGAAATATGTATTTTCAAAATACGGTCGGTTGCACATTTCTAGTGGTTGTAAGCGCTTACATCAAAGATATTGTAATCACTTACATGAGTAAATTAAATTTCAAATTCTAGATAAACTGAGGAACAATGCAATCGCTCACATCACATTGTAATGGCTTACATGATCCCAAATTTCGTAAAAGCAAGGTTTAAAACATAATTTCAGTGATTCTTTCACTGTGAAAGTACTTTTGAACATGCGACATATCAAACAAATATTCACTTAAATTCAATCAAAATGTTTCGCCAGAACCATTGAATCATTCTTATGTTAGAATCAAGGTTTTTTAATTTTAGAATCACACTTCATTATCTCGTTTGAAAGAGCAACTTGATTAGAAATGATTTTGAAACCAAATTTAAATCTTAACCAAGATAGTGGCCAATGATCTTATCACAATAATCTTGAACATAAAATCTAAATACTAAGAATCTAGCAATTGAAGCTTTTGAACTTGTTGTTCTCTTCTTCAATTTAAGCTTTTGTGTCTCTTTAATTGCAACCAATCCTAACCATTCCACATCATCAAAACCTACAACATAATTAAACACATTTTTGCTCTTGGCTTTCAAAAGCCAGGGTTAATTTTGAGGGCATCTATTCAAGTGCTTTTTAGAGTTAACTTGAACTCTCCAAAACTTTAAAGACTATTATAATCTTACTCTAATTAATGACAATAAAGGAGAAATTATCATCTTATATATACATATATATATATATATATATATATATATATATATATATATATCCATTTTATAGTTATTTTGGATTCTAATTAAGAGAAAATTTATGTTACACACACATATATACACATCAAACACTATTATAGTTATTTCTCCTCATTGAAAACAACTTTTACATTATTGTATCAAATAATACCACTATAGCATTTTAGCCAGAGCAACTTCTAGAGAACCAAAGAGGCCAGTAGCTTTAAAAAATCACAACAATACAAACCAAGCCTAAATAACACATGCTTTAGGGGACAAATTGGATATTTCAGCATTTTGCAAGAGAATCCAATATGACCGATCTTGATTGCCATTGAAGATATGAGATTTGTGACGTGACTTAGAGAACAAGGAATCATGCTCTGAGAGGCACAACATATCTAGGGCATATAAAAATTAACTAGGGTGATTTGATCATGACGAGGTGCAACACATCTAGAAAGACTCTACATTAATTAGTTGTTTTATTTTAATTGTAGTGCAACAAATTAGGAGCTAATCAAAATTGATTTTTAGGTTTAGTTTAGATTTGCAGTGATTAAGTTTATTCTAATTTTAATTAAATCCAATCCAAATCTTGTAAATGTCAAATATGATTTAAATTAGTTAGTATTGAATCTTTTATTTTATGATTAAATCTTTTAATTTAGGATTAAATCTGTTTAGGATCTAATCTTTACGAATATAATATTAATCTTTTGAGTTCCTATTTATTAATTATGGTCTATTCATGTATAAATAGGCAAATTGGCCTAGAGAGAAAGAAGACTTCTTGAATAAAAGTTATTTCTTTTATTTATTTATTTATTTAAGAGATGTTAATGTGTGCAAGTTAGGTGTGCCATATCCTTACTTGTTTCATTATTTGTCCTCCCTTTGATCTAGGTTGTCAAGGAAAGCTTCTTTGGAGGTTTACTAGGGAAAATCTCTTTATAGTGACCTAGCTAGGTTGCTAGGAAGAAGTTTCTTATAGGTCTAATAAGGAAAATACTATATGTACTTTTGGTTTATTTTAATTTCATAGCATCTAATTTTACATTCATGGGTGCCCCTTTTTCTTTCTCATTTAATCAATTCAAATCTAAACTCAATCTAGTTAACAATTGATTTAGATTAGGGCAAAGGCTGCCAAACTCCTTACAAGTTAATGTGTGTGAAACTCCTTGAACTTTGACTTGGTATTAGAGGTTAGAAAGAGAAGTTGCCAGTAATTAAAACCACTATAAATTAGTTTTATATTCCCTTATTGAAGTTACTTATTAATTCTTCACCGCACCCTCAATCACCATCACCGGACATTGCCTCCCACGAAGATTATCAACGCCATGCCAACCACCACTATGCCAGCACTGATGAAAGTGTTAAATCAAAAACATTTTTTCAATTGGAAGCTTCTATATATAAATTAAATCATCAATTAATATTTGTCACTATTAAAGTAATTGTTAAGTGAAAAATTATTTACTTTTGGTAGAGTGAATATATATTAGTTAATTAATTTATTATATTATATTATTACCAATTTTTGTAAGCATTTTATTTTGTTTTTTTCCTCTGATTGTTCTATTTACATTGCCACTGTCTTGATTTTCTAATAAGTGATATCGAAAATACTCTTGCTCATCATTTGTGCTCCTCGTTGTCAAAGTGAAAATTACCTGCCCATCAAATATAATTATGTATATTCTGTTTTTTAAAATTATTATTATCAATTATTTATTTAAAAATTTAAGTATAAATATCCTTCCAAAAAAGAAAAGCACAATGACAATGGAGAAACGATGTTTGACGAGCAAGAAAAAAAAAAGTTACACATATTTCCCCATTTTATTTCTTTCTTGGCTATAATCAAAATCAACATAATAGAATTGGTTGAATTTGAAATTTATACAATAATCAATCTTCCTAATAATTAATTACAATAAAATGATGATAGTCGTGATGATAATCAAACAAATTATAAAAATATCTTGTACAGAGGTATTGTGTGTAACAGGTTTACAAGTTTTTAAAACATAATTTACACGTTTTTACAATATGGTTTACAAGATTTTTGGTTTAGATTTACAAGTTTTCTCTTCAAGTTCAGCACCGCTGTCACTTTCAATCATCACAGACACTCCTTTATCACAGTGAGGATATAAATAGCACTAAATAACAAATTTCTTCCCTTTTTGTTTTTGTTATTTATTTCTTGACAATGATCGAAATCAATATAATAGAATTGATTGAATTTGAAATTTATACAATGATCAATCTTCCTAATAATTAATTACAAATGAAATGATGATAATCACGATGATAACCAAATAAAGTATACAAGTATCATAGTGCAAAGATATTGTGTGTCATAGGTTTACAAGTTTTTCTATCACGGTTTACAAGTTTTTACAATATGGTTTACAAGTTTTTACATTATGGTTTATAAGTTTTTACAGTATAGTTTACAAGTTTTTTTTTTGTCTAGGTTTATAAGTTTTCTCAAAGTTTAACACCACTATCACTTGCAATAATCACAGGCATTTCCTTATCACAATGAGGATATAAATAACACTAAATAACAAATTTCTTCCCCTTTTGTTGTTCTTATTTCTTTCTTGATTATGATCGAAATCAACATAATAGAATTAATTGAATTTGAAATTTATACATTGATTAATCTTCCTAATAATTAATTACAAATGAAATGATGATAGTCATGATAATAATCAAACAAATTGTACAAAGTATCCTGGTGCAAGGGTATTGTGTGTCACAGATTTACAAGTTTTTCTATCACAGTTTACAAGTTTTTACAGCATGGTTTACAAATTTTTATAGTATAGTTTACAAGTATTTTGTCTAGCTTTACAGATTTTCTCTTCAAAGCCCAGCACCACTATCACTTTCAATAATCACAAGCATTCCTCTATCACAATGAGGATACAAATAGCAATAAATAATAAATTTCTCCCTTTCTGTTGTTCTAATTTCTTTGTTAGCTATGATCGAAATCAACATAATAGAATGAGTTGAATTTGAAATTTATACGATGATCAGTCTTCTTAATAATTAATTACAAATGAAATGATGATAGTCAGGATGATAATCAAACAAATTGTAGAAGTATCTTGGTGTAGAGGTACTGTGTGTCATAAGTTTACAAGTTTTTCTATCATGGTTTACAAGTTTTTATAGCATGGTTGACAAGTTTTTTAGTTTAGGTTTACAAGTTTTCTCTTCAAGTTCAGCACCACTGTCACTTTTAATCATCACAGGCACTCCTCTATCATAGTGAGAATATAAATAGTACTAAATAATAAATTTCTTCATCGCACCCTCAATCACCATCACTGCGTATTGCCTCTTATGAAGATTATCAACGCCATGCTAACCACCATTGTGTAAGCACTACACCTTCACAACTCATGCTTCTGTTGCTGCCGGTGCACTTCTTTTCAGTCCAGAGAAAGAGGATGCCTTTAATTTCACAAATTTCATAGAAATTGATCTCATGGTATACCACACATCGAGTAATCTAACAACAATGATTTAAGGGTTTATGCATGCTCCAAATACATATGATACACAGTATATGTATCTTTCTCTCTCTTGCTTCTCCTCACTCGTCCCTGGAAACCTTTCCTCGCCTTCTCCTTACCCCCACCAGCATTTCCTCCTTTACCCAACCTCTACTACCTACTGCCAAATGCTTTCCTCTGACCACCATCTCCGCTATCCGCTGCCACACGCTCTCCTCCGGTCACCACCTCCACCTCGCCAGTAACTCATATTTGGTTTTAATTAGAGAAAGTTTGTTGATTGAGACTCTGCTCTTTAACAAAGTAACAAATCCACCTTGATTCTCGTATAGAATAGCAACCTCATATTTATGTGTTTTTCCCCTTCTTCAAAAACTAATTACTTCATGACGTAAGTGTTGGTAAAGTAAATAGAAGTCAAATGTTTGTTCCCATGGTGACAATATATCACCAGATGCAAATTGGTTTCACTTTGAAGCTTCATCATGACTCGTGGATTTGCTACATTATTTAAGGGCACTACTTTATTAAAGAGCAAAGCATTTGGGTGCTTGAGTAAGTAGCATAATGGGTTTATGCTGTTGGAGATTAGTAAAGTTGCAATGGAAAGAGAGGCGCCAGTGAAATGTCAAGTTAGGTGGTTGGAATGGGAGATAGCTAAACAATTTTATATTGAACCGAGTTGAGTGTTATTGTGGGCCAATGTATTTTAAAATAGTAAACCGGGTCTGTAGGTCTCCAAAATGTATCTTAGCCCATGGTGTTTTAATATACATATATCAATGCATAGAATTGTTATTGTGGGCCAAGGAGTGCGGCACACCATACTTGATGCGGAGCATGGCAGAATTCGCCTTAGATTAGCTCCAAATTTGTTGCACTATATATAATCAAAATCAAATAGATGTATTGTGTTCATCATAATCAAATGACCCAAATAATCCCGATATGCTCTAGATAAATTGTGTCTCACACATGATTGCTTGTTCTCCAAGTCGTGTCACCAATCTCAAATTTTCAATGGTGGTCAAAGTCAACCATATTGGACTCTCTTGCAAAATGTTGAAATGTCCAATCCTTTGGAGCATATATCACTAAACCTCCTACTCTATTTTTTCTTTTTCTTAAAAAGAAGTATTTATAACTATTTTATAAGTAAAAAGTTCTACGCAATATGGGACATAAATTGTTTATAGTCTTAAGAATAAAAAGTTTATAATCTAAACAATTTGAGTGATCCCTATGTTTCAACTCTTTGTTTATATTGTTTTAATAAGTTTCTTTTTCTATTTTACACCATATAATTAATCATAAATTGTTTACAGGGAGTGTTTATTGACACTCTTAAATATCTATTGTCAGTCTCATTTTAGTAGCTTTTATTTTATTTCTTTAAAATTCCCTTCTTTCTTCATTTTTAATTAAAAATTAATTTAACAAAACAATCATTATAAATTACCATTATAATTGTATTTTATTATTTGTTTGATTAATTCTAATTTAGTATTTAACAATATTTGATAACTAGATGATATGAGCATTTGATATATAATTAATTTATTTATATTACAATCTTTTAGATCTAACTATTTTTCTCTTTTCAAAAAAATCTTGATTAATAACAAAGGAAAATTGTACTTTATCCCCTCAATTATAGGTCATGTTCACTTTAGACCCTAAACTTTAAAGATGTGCATTTTGACTACATGAACTTTTTTAACTGTGAAAATTGACCTTTCCATTATTTTTGCCATCACTTGTTAAAAAAAACATCACAAAATTAAGAAACTACATGGATAGGACTACACATTTAAGAAAGTTCACGATGTCAAGTTGCGCATGATCAAAAGTTCAAGGGCATAATACTGAATATAGCTAAAATGCACTTTTGTGAAAGTCTACAGGATCGATGTGCACATTTTTAAAGTTTGGTTGCTAAAGTATACATAACTTATAGTTGACAAGGTAAAGTGCAATAATTTTTTCTTTTGATAAAAAGAAGCTTGAACTGCCCCAATTAAAGAGCGAGCAAAGTTCGTACAATAATACAAGTTTATAGAAAAATATAAAACCTAAAATTGAACTTCAAACCATAAACAAAGAGCACCAAAAGACAAAAGACAGAACAAAGAAGCTCCATTAACCCTTTTTGAGCATGGCCATAAAGGCTAACAAAGCACCCTGAAATGGAGAGTACCAAAACTAGTAGATTCAAACTTGCTAATGCTGATAAGAGCACACCCGATGAGAGCAACTCATGCCTTTGTCATGAACCAAAGAAACCATACAACATGAGTGAGCTCATAAAGCATACACTCAAAACCAGCTTCACGACATCCAAAATTCATTCATACTAACATGAAGCATCAACCACCAAAATGGAAACATTTGTTGTGTATAAGAAGAACTATTGATGCAAACTTCTCTATTATTGTAGATTCACAACCATGAAGCTTAGCTCAAACCAAAAAGCATCACACTAAGTTTTGGTCCAGTCACATCAAAATGGAATTATGCATTTCTTCCCAAATAGGTTTATTGCTTTCAAAAGTTTTATTTATTCTCTCACATAATGATCAGTAGAGGTCAAAACAAGTTGGGCCATTTTGACTCAAGTTAATTTTGGGCTAACATTTTATTGGCCCATCCCAACCCTTTGTGTGCCATGAGCTAAACATCAAGCCAACCATCTATTTTTTTTTATTAAATGAATACAAATATTTTAAAACAATTAAAAAAATGAAAGAAAAACAAACAGGTCAATAATTCTTACCAAAGTTATGTGGTTTGGGCTTCATAATGATATGTTTAATTGTTTTTATTTCACTAGAATGAACATGTCTCTTCCTATTAGGATATAGGCCCTTTTTTTTTATCAAACTTTCTTTGAAGCATTAAAATGCCTCTAGAGGAACCTTATGTTTTTAGTTCCTTTCATTCAATTTCTGTTTATCGTCCAAGACCAAAAAGGAAATGGTTACAGTTTGATAATTTAGTGAATGAAATAGAATTATGGGTCTACAGGTGATGAAGCTAAAAAACAATGGGTCATCTTGGGAAATGGCAGTGCTCCTTTTATACATTTATAAGGTGCCTTCTCCGGTACCCCAAATTTTTTTTTGGTACCATTACCCTTATTCCCTGTTAATAGGTTTAAGGGCTATTCCAATTACTTAATATTTACATATTTTAAAACCTTATATTTTCAAATTTGCAATTTGACAAAACATTATTTAAAATTCTATCAAAGCCCTAACCTCAGTAACTGTTTTCACAGAAACTCTAGAAAAAACCCAGTTATCAGAAAAAGCAAATTCATGGCAATGGCAAAGACAACAAACGAAACTATCAATAAGGCAACACCTATGCTGCGAGGTAACAACGAAGATATTGGACATGAAGAATGGATTGAAGGAATACAACTAAGTTAAGTATGGAGGGTTCATAAACTTGGAGGTGGGGGTGACGTGGATACCAATTTGGGAGAGAAGAAGAAGGAAACTTTGAAAGAATTTCAGGAGAAAAAAATTGGGAGGGAGAGAATATGCCTATGATTTTGACAAGCAATTATGATTTTTTTTTAATATCCGGATCCCTCTTATTTACTCACACTGGCACAGGATTAAAGTGGTTCACAAACCTATATGATTCGATAAGCACATTTTAAGTGGTTTGACTATCTGATGTACGAGGAGTGAATGTCATGTTGCACAATTTATCCCTTTGAAAATCAAAATAAGTGGAGATTGTTGCTCACTCTACTACCCCAATACCACGCCTATCTTCTTCTTGTTTTTCTCCATTGCAAATTCCTCACCTGCTTGGCGTTTTACGTATAGGGAGAGTTTTTATATGCTCTTATAATGTTAAAGTGGTCTTATAATGTTAAAATAGTCTTAGCATCTCGACCAAAAAAAAGGGAAGGCGTTCTTAGTTTGTGACAAAAAAAAAGGTAGTCATAGTTTTAGTATTATTTTTATTTTACCATTCACTTAATATCAATTGTAAATATTATATTATAAATTATGTGAAAATTATAATCCCTACATATATATTTCAAATTATAATATGTAATAAGATAATATTTGTATGGGAATTTTTTTTTTTGCAAATTTACAATGACATATTGGTTTTTATTGAATGTAATCTACTATCTATTATAATATATAATAAGATAACTTGGTGCACTTCGTTTTAATATGATTATATTCTCATTCAAAGAGATTCAGTACCTTAATAATGTGAAAAATAGTTAATAGTGAACTTGTGTATGTTGAATACACGAAAAAGGAACTTTGAGTTCAAAAACTAAGTCCAGATCTTAAGAAAATAGTTTATGCATTCAGAAAGTACTACTCAATGAAGTAATCTACCTTTTTCTAAAGCAAGTTGTGATTATAGTCTTCAATCTTGATGAGAAGATTCTTATCAAGCTCAGATTGAGACTACTGTACAAAAACTATCGTTCTTTCTATAGAAAGGGATTTAGTCGAACTCAACAGGTTATTAAAAACTAGATATAGGCAAGATTGACCTACTAGTATGAAAATCATTGTGCAATATCTCTCTATCTCTTCTTATTTCTTTATATTCAGCATTTGTGATTTACTGTGTTATATATTGCTGAAAAACATTTTTGAACATAAAGGGTACCAATACTAATAAGGCACTGAAATAAAAACTATAAATTTATAGATATTTCATCAAAATGTTATACTGGTGAAAAAAATATAAACTTCCAATATCAAAGTATGATAAAATATTGCTATCTAATAGTTAGCTATAGAGTGATCGCACAAATGATTGCGCTAAATATTATAACACCCTAAAAATTATTTAAAAGTTAATTTGAAGTTTATTAGTGAGAATTTCTAAAATCTGACAGAGGTAGCAATGATGGGAACGACCCAATGGACAAGTTGAAAACAAAAATGTGGGCCAACATGAATAGTGATTTTCGAGCTCCTAGATAAATAGTAACCATAAAATTGAAGTCAAAGGTGTATGGGGCTTGGAGAACTAGACCCAAGGACCGAGATAGAGTATTAGGTATGGGGCCACATAGAATATTAGGCATGGGGCCCATATAAATATATTTTAAGTTTATCAGGTATGGTGTTTTACTCGTTTAGTAAAGTTTTTCTGTGCAGTTTTGAACACTATAAAAGTTACTTCGAGGCCAAATAACCTTTATCCACCACTTTATCTAAGTGGATGACAAGGATTGAAACTTGAAAAAAGCAAGTTTTGACCTAGGGGCTAATACCTCATCCATTCGATGGAATTTCGGTGTGCTATTTTAATACTAAAAAAGCTACTTACCCTTCATGTTAAAGTGATCCATTTATCTTGAGTCAAGTGGATGGCCAAGATTCACCGTTTGACCAAGAAAACAATTATAGCCATTCATTTCATTTCTTTTTCAAAAAGAAATAAAGAAAAGCTTGAAACTAGATAAATATTACCACCAAACTTAGAATAAAAACAACACAACCAACCTTATCACTCCATCATCATCAATTTCAGCTAGAACCCTCCAAGAGCACCTCCTCCATTGTTCTTGTTCTCAAACCCTCATTATTGCTTTCAAATTCCCAAAACACTAGCTCAAAATCACAAAAACACTAAGTTTCCTTTATAAAACTTGTTCTACTCATCACAATCTACAAAACTAACGATTAGAATTTTAATCCATCATTATTTTCCCACTTTGAGCCATCACACCTCGCTGCCAAAGAGAGGTTTAAGGGTTATTTGGAAGGATTTTGAATGAAGAAAAGCACCTGGGTAAGATTGTTCTAGGCAAAGAGCTATAAAGATTCAAGTAAGGCTATTGAACCTGTTTTGCTTCAAATCTATTTTTATGCTTTGATTACTTATTTAGCTTGATACTTTTGGTTATATTGGTTGATAATATATGGATATTTATATGCCTAATTTGGTGGAGTGTTTGGATGATGTTAGAAAATGCTTTTTGTCAAAATAGTTTTAAGCTAGTTGCTAGATTTTTTATTTTATCACAGGTAGGAACTAGTCATGAATAGTCTCATATATTTGTAGGTATTTTTATGAACTATAAATTTTATATGTTGAAGCTAACATACTAAGGCAGTTATTTTAAAGATTCTTACTACCCTAAAAACTCAAGAACCATGACTATACATGTTGCTGCTGAATTGCTAAACCTGAAGTTACAAATTTTGCTAATTTTGTTACTATAGAAAATGATTGAATTTTCCTACGGAATTTTTATAAGGTGTTGAAACATCTTAAGTTTTAACCATGAATTATATTCTGAGCTTAAGGATTCATTTGCTAGGGTTAAAAATTTGGGAATTCTGGCTTTGAGCTGAGATTAGGTGGTCTTTGACCACCAAATCTATAGAATTTTGTTAATATAGCTAGAAAATGATACTTGTTCTGAAATTTTTACAGGACCTTTTGGACACATTGAAGTATCATAGGTAATTTTTGTAGCCTTTGGATTAGTTGTTAGATTTGCAAATTAAATTTTTCCATAGAAGAGTAGAATCTGCCAATGTGTAGAAAATGAACCAAAGTCTTGAATTTATGATATAATGACTTGTGATTTAAATATGATGTGTATGAATGCATGCTATGGAATTTAAAGATTGATTTATGAGAAATGAATGAGAATCATTAGTGATTGGTTGTCTATATGTGCTTTATGCATGCATTTTGAAAAAGAAAAGTAAATGATATATATATATATATATATATATATATATATATATACACACATGGTAAAAGATAATGTATGAACTTCAATTGTACATGTCCTGACATATGGACAAAACATAAACAAGACGTATATTGTGTGAAGAGAAAGGTAAAAAGAGAAACTCCCTAGAGATATTATGTGTCAGTAGATGTATCAACTAGAAATAGAATTGTGTGGGATTCAGAAAAAGAAAAAAAATGAAGTATGATCACATATAGAAATGAGCTCAGTCCTAATAAGTACTCGATTTCCCATTGTGGAGTTATCCACTGCAAATATCATTTGGTATGATTTACTGATTGTGGAGTTATCCACTGCATATACTATTTGGTGTGAACTAAGTCTTTTCTATGTTGACGAAAAAAGAAAAATGCACTGAAATGAGTTTAGTATATATCAAGGCACTTTAATATAATTTCACTATGTTTAGCATATGTATATTATGTTTAACATCATTTACTATGATCATGAGCTTTTTTATAACATCCCCTACTACTTTATAGATTGACGACTGTCCCCACAAACTAACATTGGTCTTTTCAACGTGTTTTGTCCTCACTTACACGCTTCCTAGGAAAGTTTCGCAGGAGCTCACCCATCCCAAAATTGCTCCAAGTCAAGCACGCTTAACTGTGGAGTTCTTTAGTGATGGGCTACCGAAAAGAAGATACATTTTGTTAGTATAAGTAGTATAAATCAATTCATATAAGCCCTCCTTAAATGTATAGTCCCATACCTATATAGTCTCAGGATATCTCTCATTCGGGTGTGTAATCGGTTCATTCATGTACCCCTCCGCTTAGAAGTCTGCCATGAGTCGCTCCTTATTTCTGCCTTCTTGCACCGATGATCACTCCCCAACTTTGTCCCCAGGCATTACACTTATGATATATATGTATTAAGTGATTGAATGTTAAAAGCAACCCACCTTGGAAGGATGGTTTTGAAAGTTAAAAATGAATCTTTGTTATGCATGAATCACATTTTTCTAATAAACCGAAGTGGCTGGAATGATGACATGACATTTATAGCTGTGTATTTGGGGATTGCCCTGCTGAGAATTTTAGAATTATCTCCCCTATGTATTGGTGTTTCTATATTTTCTCCAGGTTATCCCAGAGAACTATGAGGCAACTGCATGAAAGAAATCGGGTTCGCAACAGCTTAGAAGCTTATATCGATTGTACTTTTTAACACCTTAAAAATTATTTAAAAATTAATGAGCTTTATTAGTCATAATTTCAAACATCTGACAGTTTTAGAAATGATGAGGGTGGCCCAACGGAGATGTTAAAAAAAAATTTGGGCCAGTATGAATAGTAACCTTGTAGGCCCCATGGGCCTGTTAGGACAGAATTAGGGTTTGGAGTTGCCCAAAATTGAGAAATTATAGAATTGAGATTAGAAATAGGTAGGAATAAAGATTTATTGCCCAGAATTAATTTTTGGGTAATGTTTGATTACCCGGATATGATGTTTTACCCTTTTAGTAAAATTTTGGTGTGTGATTTTAAATACTGAAAGATAGTTTAATTATTATAAAAGGATGATATATATATCCATTTAAACTTAGTGTAAAGCTAAGATTTAATCTTGGTTTTCAAGATTAAATCCCAACTATCCATTTGTTTTTCTTTTCTTTAAAGAACTATACATTTATATCACATAATATCTACACTTAAATATAAGATAAATACAAGACCAAACCTTATCCCTCCATAAACGAAAATCTTGACCAGCCAAGGAAGTCAAGAAACCTCCATTTTTGTTTCTTTAAGAAGCTTGAAACTTGATTTTAAACCTCCAAACACCTAACCTACCCTTGGTAAAACTTCAAACTCCCTTTACTAAATTTACTCTACTCATCACCTCCTACAAAAATAACTGATTAGAATTTGAATCTATCACGTTTTTATATTTTGAGAGCTCATAATTTGTTGCTTAAGGAAAGATTAGGTTTGAAGGCTTTGAAGTGAGAAAAATCACTCTTGGAGCATCCTTTGGAACCAAGATCTCTAAAGCTCCAAAGAGTAAGGTTCTTAAACCTTTTTATTTTCAAATCTATTTTCTAAAGTTTGGCTATTGATTTGCTTGATATTTTATGATTTTATTATGTGATTACACATATATATAGATATATTTGCTTTGATGGAGTGGTGTCGTATTGTGGAAAAATCATTTTGTCAAAAAGAGTTTTAGAACACCTTGCTGGAATTTCAATTTTTGTATAGGCAGTATTTATTCATGAATTTTCTGGCATAGTTGTGCATATTTTCATAGCTAAAAAAAATTTTATGTTGGAACCAATCCTAAGACAACTCCATGATTTTTCTTGGGTCATGGTAAAGACTTTTACTACTTGAAAAAAAAAACATAAATCCCAGGTTGAAGCAAGCAGGGAAATTGTTTGAATTTTTTGACCTATTTAGAGATCTTGGATTGAGCTGACAATTTTATAGGATGTAGCTAACATATTAAGGTGTCTCCAGTAAAAATTTGGAGCCATTCTGGGAACTTTTGCTATGTTTAAAAATTCATGAACCCAAATTGTAACTATGCTACCTAGATTTTGGAAACTAAAGCTACCTGTCAATGTGCATTAAATCCTTATATAAGTCAATCCTCATTTATGCACATCGACTTATATATGACATCCCCCCATCATGCAATCCCTATTTCCTACAACTCTATCCTAGAAAATATAAGTCTCCATATATCCTACATATATATATTAAATCATTAAACAATATAAATAATAAGGATTGAGTTACTAACCTTTATAGTAGTAAATATATATATATATATATAATGTAGGAAACCTCTCGACATCCAACCAAATCCAATTGATGTGCAAAAACTATATAGTTATAGAGTCAATCCTTATATAGACCCAGAAAAAATGAAGTGCATAAAATCCTGTCCACATCATCCTTTAGCAACAGCCGTAATTGTTTTAAAACTTTACATTTCCTTTTTGGATTGTCACCCTCAGTCAAGAAACACCTATGAATTTACACACACAAAAAAATCCTAACTCATAGACAACAGAAAAAGAGAAAAATTATATCAGAGAATTCCATGAGTTGCTGCATTTACATCCTCTATCACCGGCTACTGTCTATGCAACTTGCAGCTCCATCCCAGTAGTTGTCATCATCTGGTGGAACCATCTCTTTCGTACTAATAAAAAAACAGAGAAATTCACAAAAAGGAAAACAGTATATCACAGAAAAAGAAGCATATTCCTCTACTGTAAGTCCATCTCCATCTAAATACAGTATGCTATAAAATTTTATGATAATCTCCAAGCTAAATCCCTGTCTCTTGCACATGATACTGTCATATTGATAAGGGGCATTTGTGCCACTTATCTTACTTCTAAATCTTAGCTTTTTATATGAGTTTTAATGTATTGTTGACACAATTAATAAGGATTTTGATTTATTCCTCATTGTGTGATTTTGATAGAATTAATGACTTTTACATTGATTTTGGAATAATTATTGGATTAGAGCCTGTTGCATTTGACTTGTCTCTTTGAGTATGATCTTGAGTACAGGAGTTTTGGATCAAGTGCAATTGTCAAGAACAAGGGATCGGATTAAGACAAATAAAGATGTTTTGGAAAGCTCAAGAAATCCTCTACAATTTTCATGTTCAACCCAAAACCCAGTTCTACAAGTATATTGGTGAAAATTGGCTTGCAAGATTAGAAGCTGCTGATGTTCTAATGCTGTCCAACTTGACCTCCAATTAGTATTTTCGCAATATCTAGAGCTACATATATATGTGATTTTGGTCGCTGTGGAAAGCTTATTCAAAGGGTCATAACTGCTATTTCTAGTGCTAAGGACAAATTCGGATGTTTAAGGGGTCAAACAGACCAAATACGTGAAGACACTGACTCTACTCATACAATGACGCGAAATAGCTTATTAATTTTATTTTTGGGCCCATTTTGGCCCATGTTTAGAGAATAATATATATAGTAATGACTCAGATGTTTACCCTAGCTTTTGGACCAGCTTTTGACTCACTTTTAGGTTGCCACTTTAGTTGCTATTATTCTCTCTCTACATCTCTTTCTTCTCCTTCTCTATTCTTCTCTCTCTTAGGGATTCTATTGGTGAAGGTATTTTATCTTGGAGATTGTAACACCCTAACTTTCAACACAATACGCCTAGTGCACATAATGGTTAATTGTTAGTTGTTACACTTTCATTTTAGAACTTTTACTTGATTTTTAAACTTTTAAAATAAGTTTACAAAAAATATGACCCCTTTTTTTTTGAAAAAACCAAACTATGAGCCGTTCGCGTACAAGTTATAGCATATAATTATTCATTACATAGCATACGTGCAAATCACAACAGAGTATGCCATAGATTGAGAATATCATCATGTCATAACATTGAATTTAATATCATAATAACAACATTAATAATATAATAATATTCCACAATTATATAATGTCATAACAATAGTATCAAACCCACCTATAGGGGTTGAGCATACAACAATTCAAAAAAACTAAACGTAACTATAATGTAGCTAAACCCTTCGTGACTAAGTTGCAAACTTGTACAAAGGCGAGACAACTCCTAAGGTTGCAAAAGTAAGAGACTATATCCCTACTTCTGCTACGCCACTCTGATCTCGACCATCATGCAACTTCTATGCTGGCACCTTGAGAAAATCAACCGACACTACCATCAACCTTCTCTAAAGACAAAGATGGAAAGAAAAATAGAGGGAGTGAGAAACTTATACAAGAATCTTAGTAAGGTTTCCCTCTCCACACACGTGTCGTCATCATCGTCCTCAAGAACCTTGGGTTTAATTATGAAAGTAGTGGGCATAAATAAGATTCATTTGTTAAGTTTCAAATACCATTAACCGAGGCCCGTATCTTTTAGCATGAATCTTAATGCACGAATGCAACAGGTATCTTATGTATGCATGGCAATGTCTCAGTGCATGTAACATAAATTGATAACATGTAAGTCCAAAACACAAGATAAGGCTAAGCACATAAACATGAGATAAGCTAGAGAACTAAAATAGTGGCAAGTAAATAGGTGTATGGTAAGGCAATGCTATGAGTTATACATCATGTAACATGCATGGGAAGGCAAGAAAACCCATGGTAATTTACTTCCTCATGCATGAATTCTCAAGTTCCTTTCTTATCAATTCTACCCTTTTTAAGTCATCACCAAAACCAACCAACATGACTTCCCCAGCGATTTTTAAAATCATCACCAAAACAAACCAACATACCGATCGCCTAGGATGAGCTCAACCTAACTAGCCGTCGCTGGATTTAACATGGGGTAATAGAAGGGGAGAAACATATCACTTTCTTGCCTTTCTTATTATGAATATACTGTAACACCCTAATATTCGACCCAATACTACTAGTACGTACTTAGGCCAAATATTAGTCGTTACTTACTGACATGGTTCATTTCCTTGGAAAATAGACTTAACGAAAATATGAGCCAACTTTTTTTTTTTTGGAATCATTACTTAAAATAGAAGCACAGAACTTCACGAAATCGGTATCATAGTATGGAATGATAACATAGGAATGGCTCCAAAACATAACATCAACATAACATCAATCATAACTGAATACCTCATAGATAAAATGCCTACCCATCAAGGTGCCAGACTCTTCAAGGCACGTAATGTAAATATAAATACAATGTAATACGTAAATACATCGAATGTAATCGAAGAAAACATCTCGACCCCGTAATCTATGATGGATAACCTCAACACAAAAGAGGTTTCATCCATACTAGTGGTAGCGCAGGCACTAAGGTCTACCCTTCGCTCTATGCAATGAGATCACGGGTATGGAGGACGTAGCCAATCCATGGGCTAAACTGGCCGTGCGTGCATGCCCGGTGTCGATTTGGATGGGCCACGCCGAGGTCGTGGTCCTGGTAGGAGCCCTTCGACGCTGGGTAACCGCCTCTCGCTTGCCGGTCGCCGCGGTGGAGTGGGGCGAGTCCTCACGCACTCCATAGGGACATCCCTATAGGGTCCTCCTCAGAGTGTTGTGTCACGCACGCATAATCAGAGCATATCGCTGAACGGGTCGAGGGGGCCCGCAGTTCTACTCCCATTGTGGTCATGCATGCTCGAAAATCGCGGATCGCCGGGGGGGGATGCCGGTGAAGTGGTAGCTATAGACTTACGGTGCGGAAAATGGCCGCCCAACTAACATGAATACACGTAAGGTACATCGGCCCTCAAAATGATAGGGACCCATACTCCGGGTCGTGGTGGATCTCCCACTGTGAGTGTCAATGAATAGGACAAAGGTCGCCATCTCGCCTCAAGACGTAATGGAAAGGAAAAGATAGAGGGAGTGTGATTCTTACTAAAGAAACTCAGTAGGGTTTTTCTTCTATCCTAGGTGTCATCATATACGTCTCCAGGAATCTCGGGTTATTTACAAAATAATGGACATACGTAGGTTCAATTATGAGTTTTCCAAAATCTCATTTTTCGAGAATCCGGTCTTTTTAACATGGCACTTGTGTTACATAGGCTATATACTAAAAACATAGACATAAATGATGTAGCTTGGTACGCAGAACATAAATCATATAACGTACATGGAACCTAAATCATATAACTGGCACATGGAACATAAATCACATAATCAAGTTACTTAGGTGACATAAGAACCTTACTTAATCAGCCGCTCTAATATTTCTCCTTTGAGAAAACTCTAGGTTATGAGCTCATACCACTCTAGTCATCACTAGCATCTAGACTTTATCCATTTGGATAAGTCAACTTCCAGACTTTAAGTACGGGTTTAGGGGGCTAGAATCACATTGTCCCCACCCTTAATTCGGTGGTTTCAAAGGATTACATTCTCATGTTCTGAGCCATCCTAAGTTTAACATGTTTCTTTAAGATGCCACATAATTAATGCATAGCACATAATTACTACACCGCATCTCCAAAGTTCTTTAAAGAAATAATAACATGTTAATACAAGCTATCACATAGGGATAATAGTTCACATGGCACCATACACGTCATGAGCTAACACATCAATTCATCATCAAACTTAGAGGCGCATAATCATCCCTTAAGGTAAAAAAATCCCTAAATCGGGTAACCTCAACTTTCCCATTACTTTCTAGTATGTTTATGGGATTGATTAACCTCATTACCATAATCCATTAAGTTCTAAATCCTAATTAATTATGGTTGGAGAGCTTTATGTAGTTGTTCATATTTGATGAATTACGTGTTCTAGAAAATGTGTTTTAAGCCCTTCTCGTGATCCGACTTTTCTATGGTGCAATAATTAATACCTAGGCCAATTATGAGTCACTCCCACACATCTAGACATAATCTAATGTGATTCTAAATATTTTATCAAGGCTGGGCAGAAACTCATTTTGCCATTCTTTATAGTTCTAGAATTCACATATTAAGCAAACAAAGTCACTAATAATGCTTTAAAGAGTCTAGAACAATTATCACATACTTGGCAAGGTATTACAACATATTTAGACCACCCAAGACAGAATTTAAGGTGCTGAAATTACTAAGGCAGAACCGAAAGCCTGTAAGGCATAAAATCATGAGAAAAACCTCTCTTTCAACCATATAACTTGCTAGTTTCTCTTGGGACCTGTTTGGGACTTCAAGACCATGAAAAATCAAAGTATATTTTGCCAAAACTCATCATGGAACATCAAGGGCAGCAGCCATTTCCGACTTGCTCTTGACAATGATTCAAAACTTGAAAACATGTTTAAAACCTTGGTTAAGTGCATCAAAGCTTAGAAAAATTCTAAGACGTGCATTATAGGCCCTTGTAGTTTAATGAAACTCATCCTAGAGCCATTTACACCACATGGCCGAATGATGTTCAAGGAGATACCTCCTTGATTTAATTCTTTTCTTAAGATGAAATGGGCAAGTCTTTGAGCTCTAAAGTTTCAAGTGATGACATAGAATAAACGTGCTATGCATTTCATTGTATAGTCCTTTAGAAAACAAAGTGATAGCACAAAGTAAAAGATGAAATGCATCTCCTTTCTTATTCTTAGAGTTTAGTGATGACTTGAAATATAAAATGAGATACAAAGCTTGAAACATAACGTGCATTGTGCAAGTTCATTCATTATCTTGGGTCTTAGTGATGGCATAAGAAATAAACGTGCTAATGCAAAGCATAAACGAAACGTGATGCAACTTCTTTTATATCTTGTTTAGAGCTCTTGCAAGACTTTAAAGGAAACAAAGTTTCAACCCATAACTCATCCTCACAAGAAGAGAAAACACTAGTGTTGCTAAGTTGTATAAAAGAAAATCATATCAAAGTCCATGAGGTGGCCGAATCCTCATCATGAGGAAACAACCTTATTTTTGAACTCTAGGGACCAAGATCTTGGTGATTCAAACACCAACATCTCAAGTCCTCATCATTGAGTATTTTTACAATGCTCTACATTTATTAACAACACAAAACTCATGACCAACATAGAGGAAAGAAACTGAAACATACTTGGCCTAGAAACCAAATTTATGCTCTAGAGTTTTGTTCATGTGACATACATCAACATGAAGCCCTCATCATCAAGCTACCATTTTTCTAAGTCCCAAAGGCCTTCAAGGCCAAAAACTCAAGGGAAAAGAAATGAGGTTTTCAAGGTTCAAGAGAAACATAACTATGTCTTGAGCAAAACTTGAAAATAGTAAACTTATTTTTTTTTTTTTGGAGAACTCAAGCTTTAGAGGTTGTTCATGTGACAAACATCATCACACAACTCTCATCATCAAGCTTCTCATATTTCAAGTCCAAGAGGCCTTCATGGCCGAAACCTAAACAAAAGAAAAGGAAAGTTTCAAGACATCAAAGAAACATAACTCATTCTTGACCAAGACTTGAAAAAGAGAAACCTTTCTTTGGAAAAACTCAAGCTTTAGAGTTTGTTCGTGTGACAAAGGCCAACATGAAGCACTCATTACAAAGCTACCATTTTTCCAAGCACCTTAAGCCTCCATGGCCGAAACATCTAGGAACAAAAAGCTCAAAAAGAGTTTTCATGAAAAACATAGCCTTGTCTTAACCAAAACATGAAAAAGATAAAACTTTTCTCAAACAAAACACAAGCTTTAGAGGTCTCATGTTAGGATGAACACATGGTTATCCTAAGAGAGCACTCATCATCAAGCTCTCCTCATTTTGGTCTTGAGGCCGAAAATGAAAGAAAAAGGAGAAATGATGGAACTTTTTCTTGAGAAAGGTTCAAGCTTTAGAGGCCTCACTTTAAGATGAACTCATGGTTTCATCTTTGAGAGCACTCATCATCAAGCTCTCACTACCATGGCCTTAAGGCGAAAATGAAAAGGAAGAGAAAAAGAAGAAATCGAAATAATGCTTGGGAGAAAACTTACTAACAACACAACTTTCAAGCAAGATAAACATTGAGCATGAAAATAAAAGAAAGCATTCTTGAAGAGCTCCCTACCTAGAGTTTGGGATTTGAGAGGAAGTGAAGAAGATGAAGAGGTTGGAGAGGATGAGCTCTTGAACTTGAGAGAAAGAAACTCAAAGTGTTCTAACTCAAAGCTTTAGTGAAATGAACAAGGTGCTTCAAGTTCCTAAGCTACCTATTCATAGAGAAGTGGAATGAATTGAATGTTGGAGGCCTTGGGGAAGAATTCGCCACTTTTACAGCCACATGAGGGAGGAAAAATCTTGTTCAAAGCATGGTGTAAAGTCATTCAAAGCATGGTGAAAAGTCTAGCTATGCATGTCCTAAAGTATGGCTGGCATGTACCTTATTTTCAAACCTTTAAAAATGCATAAAAACTTAAAATTTTGGGCTGCAAAATCTAAAGAGAAACCGTGCTTCTCATGCCCAAAAAGAGGAGAAAATTTTCTAGACTTAAATTGGCAAAGGATAGGAAATGTGTCGTAAGAGATGTTGTCTTGAAAAAGTTTGATGGGAAGCTTGAATGACCACAAAAACAAATCATTCTTTTTGAGTTTGAAAGACATAATTATTTTCCTTTTAGAAATGAATTGAAAGCCTTGATTGACCATATAAAATATTCTTTGAGTCTTGAGTGACAATTTTTCTTGAAAGTTGATCATTGATTGAAAGTGTTCAAGACATATGTCACAAGATAGCTTTTTGAACACATAGACTAACTTTTTGATGATTTTCTAGGGAGAAATGGCGCCATTCTTGGCAGCCTTGGGGAGGAGAAATATCTCCTTAAACCATGTTCTAGAAGTGTGCTTTGGTGTGACATAGATTAGGCTTAGGATTAAAAGTTGCTAAGTAGGTACTTAGGTGCACTAATAGGTTATTTAAAACCACAAATCCCTAGGTTAGAGGTGGTCTAGAAGGATTAGGGGAGTCCAACACCTCTAAGACTAGTGATGTGGGTGTGACAACTTGTCTTGAAAAGAAAAGTTGATGTGAATAGTGGAAACACTATTCGACACTATTCACAGATTCTTATTTTCTTTTTCTTTTTTTTTAAAGAATAAGACTAGGATGAGATTTGAATTTCCCTAAGCAATTTTAGGTTCCAATTAATTCTAAATGATGGTTTTGGCTCTAGATTAATTATGGAAATTAATTAACCTTTAATTAGAGCCTAATATTGCTTAGGTTTGGAGTTAAACTACTATTGTTGAAAATGCAATATGCAGGGGCAAAACCGTAATTTTCACCAAAAGTTTCCCGGAACCTCCGGGACTTAAACAAACATAGTTCATGCCTTAAAATCATTGTTTTGAACCTAGAACAAAGTCCGGGTCGAAACGGAACTTAAAACTCGCTTTAATTACATGCAGGGTATTTTGGTCATTTACGCCACAGAAACTTAAAATGAGGTTTTCCTGCTTTGTTAGGCACTCATGCTCATACAATCCCCTTCATATAGCAAATGAACCCTATGAGGATGGCCAAAGCCGGCCGTCCTCGTGTTTCGGGTAAAAATGACCTCAGGGGCATTTTGGTCATTATGAAAGTTTAGCGAAAATCGGGGCGTTACATATACAACTTACTTGGATCACCTCTCATAACCATTAATTCGGGGAGTCTAGAGGATCATTTTCATGTGTTTTATGTCACCATAAACTTAGCATATTATATTGAGATGCAAAAGCACAAACATAACATATATTATCACATGCTTTCATATTACTCATCATATGCATCTCAAATATTCCAAAGGTAATCATAATATGCCATGAGAAATCATATAAATTGGTAGCCAAATATGCAACATTATCATCACCTATATTTCATAATATATCATGAACCAATCATATCATGAAATAAGCACGTTTATTAGCCCTTAAACAGTAAAACCTCGAAATCGGGTAACTTAACTTATGAATTTATTTCTTTATGCATCTAAAGGATCAATTACAATGATTTCCGCTAATTATTATCCCCAAGAACATCATTAAATAATGCTGGATAGAATTGGGTAGTAATTGAAGTTGAACAATTTCGGTGTTCTAGAAGTTACGTTTTTTACCCTTTCTCATTACCGACTTTTCCTAAAATGCTAGAATTAATTTCTAAACCATTTATTATGGATTTCAACCCATATACACATGTCAAAACACATTTTTACCAATTGAATGCATGGTGGAACAAAATCTATAATTTCAGTTTTTGAAAGCTCTAGAAACCACATTTTTTATCCTTTTTAGCTACTAGTATTTCCTAAGGTGCCAAGAATAGTTATCACATCAATTAATAGTCATTCTCACACCTTTAAACTACTCCAAACAACATACATCAGATCTGGAAATGTTAGAATAGAAATCAAAATTTAATTTTTTCCAAAGGCATGTAAAATTACAATAATAAGCATTTCTAGTAACTAGTCTTTCTTAGAATTAATTCTAGATCAACGAATGTTCATATAATCAATTCTTATTCACAAATAAGAACCTCAAAATAGTAACATAATTAGAGAGCTCAATAAAAGGATATTTATATTTATAAAGATATATATTCCATGAGTCAAAGTTCTCATGTGAGTTAAAATGGTGAGTCCTGAGCACTAGATTAATTAAGTGATAGCATAAATTTAAACGTGCAATGCAAGCTTCATTATTAACCTTGGCATTACAGAGTGATGGCAAGAGAAACATAAATATGATATGCAAAGCTTGAATATAAATACGAAAATACAAGTTTTAGTTTTAAATCTTTAAGTTTAGGTGATGACTTGAAAAGTAAATATGCTAGACAAGGAAATGTAAACATGAATGCAAGTCCAATTCTTTATTTTAGTGCTTTAGACCTCTTAGAGTATTCACTCTAAATCAACAATCAACTTTAAGGTTGAAATAGGCAGGCTTCGAGTTAATTATTTAGGTGATATGAAAATGCAAGCTCTTGTTTTAATCTTTAAGTTTTAGGTGATGGCTTGAAAAGTAAACATGCTAGGCAAGAAATGTGAATATGAATACAAGTCCAATTCTTTATTTTAGTGCTCTAGGCCCCTTAGAGTATTCACTCTAAATCAATAATCAACTTTAAGATTGAAATAAGTAGGCTTCAAGATTAATTATTTAGGTGATGACAAAGAAACATAAATATGAATGCAAAGCTCAAATATAAATATCCAATGCAAGGACTTGAAATATAAATATGCATGCAATCCATTTATTATCTTTTTGAGTCCTAGGCTCAAGATTACCATTTAACTCTTTAAAACAACATAATACCTTTATTTGCCAAAAACTCTTAGAAGTGAAACCTTCAAGCTTTAAAGGTCAACTAAATGATGGTTTTGCAACCAATACCTAAGATCTTCATCATCAAGCCATGGTTTCTTCATTACATAGGCCATCAAGGCTGAAAACAAAGAGAAAGTAAAAGGAAAATAAAGAACTAAAAATGTGGATGAGGAAGGAAGAATCAACATTACAACATCTTAAACCAAGACTAAAGCAAAAGAAAAGAATAGAAATCATTAAGACAACCCCCTACCAAAGATATTTTTTGAAAGAGCAAAGCTTAGTCTTGGAAATGAGATGAGAAGAACAAATCTTCCTTGGTGCTTCAATGGTGGTTTCAGCCAAGAAAGAAAAAGAGGAAGGAAGATGTGTCTTGAGTTTGATCTTTGAAGTGGAGAGGTTATGTGTTTAAAGGAACATCTATGGTGGTTATGTGGTGGTTTGGGGTTGAGAAGTAGTGGAGGGTGGTGGCTCTTGAAAGAATGGTGAAGAAGAAAAAGAAGAAGAGAACTTTTGAGAATTTAGAGAGAAAGCTTGAGAATTCTTGAACTTAGGATTGTAAGAAATGAACAAATGGCCCTGTAAGCTTGCCTTGTATTTATAGAAAAATGAGAGGAACTTGGTGGCCAAGTTTCATCAATTTTGGGGGGAACTTGGAGGCCAAGTTTCATCTTAATGTAGGGTAGGATATGTATTAGAGGTAAATTTAATTAGGAAAAAGGCTAGGAATAGGTAGTTAGGTGTTTGGGTTGATAATCATGTAATTAGAAATCTCAAGATCATGGTTAAAGAATGGTCATAAATATTTAAAGGAGTTAATTTCATTTAATTTGAATTAAACTCAATTATTTTGAATTTTAAAAGCCAACAAATTTCCTTAAATTAAGGAGTAGGACACTATTCACCTTTTTGACTTTTTGATATCATAAGACCACTTTGATTTAAAAAGGATTTAGTTTTCTCTAAGCAATCTTAAGCCTCAATTAACCTCAAATAATTATTTTAACTCAAGATTAATAATTAAAATTAATTAATCTTTAATTAGAGCCTAATATTGCCTATGTTTCGTTAATCACACAATTAAGCTCATTATGCCCTTAATTAGGGGTAAAATGGTAATTTTATAGTAAAAATCCCCAGGACCACCCGGGCTTATACAGACATCAAACAACTCTTAAAAATGACATTCCAAACTTCCGGGTGAAGTCCAAGCCCAATCGGCAATTAATTCTGTGTTAATTAGCCACAGGGGTATTTTGGTCATTTTGCCCATCGAAACTCAAAAATGAGATTCTTCTGCTCTATTAGCACACATAACACACATAATCCCCATTTAACATCAAAACATCCACTCGAGGTTTTCCTGGACCAGCTTTCCTCGATTAAAAATGACCTCAGGGGCATTTTGGTCATTTTGTACACAGGGGAAAAATCGGGGCGTTAAAAAGATTGTGGCAAGGATCATTGTTATTATTTTCAAGTTTTTTATCTTCATTGTTGTAATCCTCTAGAGATGGAGAAGTAGATTTCTTTACTAGTGTAGGGATTTCTGGATGGATTAAGATGACATTTGAGATCATTTGTTTATATTGAATGCATTGGTTTTTTTAATGTTCTGCAATTTCTATTCCTTTAATTATTGTGGTGATTGCTATAATCTTTATTAGAATAACTAAATTGGTAATTGTCATTTAGGAAAACCCTTGGGGCATAAATTGATAGATCTATTGGTTTATATTTGAAGGAGAACATTAGAATTAACTTTCCAATTGGCAGTTAGGCTATAGCAATTGGTTCATAATGTGATTTCTAAATAAATTGGTAATCATCGTTTATTAGTTAATTGCATTGGTCAAATTCTAGAGGACGATCGATCACTAATAGAATTGCCAGTAATTCATTACTAATAGCCATCAATGGGTTTAATATTTAGTCAATGATAATTAATTTTCAATCCTAGGAATACCTTGCACTAGTGCCTTCTCTATTATTGCTATTATCTTGCAATTTAAATTATTTGCTTTAATTCTTAAAACCCCTAAATCTTTTCAACTAAGTGTTGACGCCTCCTTGAAAAACGACCTAGGTTGTGCCCTCTACTACATTTTTGGTGTAACTTAGCACTTTATAAATTTTAATTTCTTTGTGAGTCTCGACAGCTCGCATCACATATCAAAACAAAATTTTCTTTGATAATCTTTTGCTTGTAATAACTCAATGAAGAACCATGCTTATCCAACCAAAATTTCCTGCACCTTCACATTATGCAATAAAATCAAGAAACTTTAAGCAGATACACATGAATCCACCTAACCCTCTCAAAACTCTGTTTTTGTCTCCCATACATATTAAATCCCCTTATAAGCATATCCCCAAAACAAAAAGCAAATATACTTATAGTTATTTGCACACATACACACACACACACACAAACACACATGCAACACAAGCCTATGCACCCAATAGAAGTTGACATTTAAAAACACTAATTTGTTAACTCAAGCCCCATTCATCAACATATGAACTCACTTAAACAAAGATGACATACCTATCAATCCCCCAAACCCGTGTATGCTCACCCAACACAAATTGTTCCCGATGCTCAGAAACATGACAAAACTCAAGAGACGAATAGAAATTACATATCAATATGTAGCATTTTCAATTGAGTTGATTTGGGTAACAAAATGCTTCTTTGTAAGTAACAAAAATCAGAAGAAAGTGGACAGTTTATGTTGATTCTGACCTTCCCCTTTCCTGATACCAAGCGTTCAATATTCAACCAAAAAGAAAGAACTAAGTTAGATCAGCATATCACAATTTTGATTACCATGTATTTGCACAATTAATAATAAAGAGATGAAGGAAATTAATGAAACAATTGTGATTACCCATGTCTAGAGAAAAGGGTGAAGAGAAAAGTTAGAAGGTAGTGGAGTGATATAACACATGAACCTGGTATAAACAAAATCAACATGAAAGAAATTAATAGCTTTCCTAAACAAAATGTAATGGAAAGAGTTGATTTTAAGTAAAAAGGTTGGCAACTCTATAATTCTTCGAAAGGCGGCGAAGGTGTAGATAGGGCAGAACTTGGCCAGTGCCGCTATGGCTTAGGAGCCATATTCTCCATTGGAACATTCGTTTCTGTTCTTATAGTCAAATTGGTCACGATCTATGCCACGCCATTTTTTATCTATCCTGCACCATCCGTGAAGGATGTGTTGGCAAGGTTGGGGAGGAGGACGTCCTCGGAAATGGCATCAGAGACCTCCGTTGCGCATGGCGTACTTGACATGGTGGTCGACGATGTGTAACACCCTAGTAATTAACCAGATACACCTAGGTTGAATCTGATTAATGACTAGACTTTACTCCTTGCTTTGGTTCTTTCTTCATAATTTGAAAATACTTAGTGAAATTACGAGGCTTTTTTTTTTTAAACACATAATTGAAAACATGAGCAGTACAACGTGAGCAGTAAGCGGGGTATAATAAGACGTTTAAGAATATATCACATCATATCACTTAGGCTCCATCATATAACATCCATAAGCACATTATAGCATATATTTACATACAATAACCTCACTCAAAGGGTGGGTTATGTTCATACATCATTATTTTATGCAAACCCATAAAGAAAATATACTTAAGGAAATACATGCCCCTAAACTGGAATAACTCCATAAGCCGGGAAGGTTATCCTAAAACTAGGGTGCATGATCACACATAAATCTACTAAGAACCTTCTATGGCCTTGTCCTGGAAATGGGGAGAATAAATGCTGATCCACTGATGAGCTCCCTCGGGGCGGGACACCGAGATACACCGGTGAGGGTCGCATGGGCGGCCTTCTCGCTAACCTCAATGAACAACTGTTTCCTCACTACCCTCTCTTACACGTGTGGGAGTAGGAGCGAGCTCTCCGAGAATATACATGAGTAGGAGTGTCCTCTGAAAGGATCAGTTTGAGAATATCTCGTCTCGAGAACATACTCTGAAATCCATGGGCCAGATGAAAGCGGGATAAGAACGTAAC
This sequence comes from Dalbergia cochinchinensis, assembly GCA_031216125.1. Classification (NCBI taxonomy): domain Eukaryota; kingdom Viridiplantae; phylum Streptophyta; class Magnoliopsida; order Fabales; family Fabaceae; genus Dalbergia; species Dalbergia cochinchinensis. The sequence goes on along the minus strand of CM062375.1, from coordinate 16,863,566 downwards.
ATCCTTTCATCAAGTGGGCGTGCATGTTCGAAAACCATTTCATCGCCATAAGAGAAAGTAGGAGAAATCGATAACTAGGGACGGGATGTGCTTGCAAAATGGGCGACCTATGTAAATAAAAACACGACTGCGCACCTCCCTTCAAAATGATACGGCGATGCACGGATCATAGAAATTCCCAAGTAGGGGTATCAACGAACAGGGCGAATGTCGCCATTTGAATCTGGAGACAATGGCGGAAATAAAGAAAGGGAGTGAGAATCTTGCTAAAGAATTCTCGGTAGGGTACCTCCTTCTGATGTGTCATCATCAAAGTCCCGGGAACCCGGGATTATTCTAAAATAGTGAGCATGCAAAGATTCATTTTAAGTTCGGACAAATACTTAACCGAGGTTCGTCAATTTTTAATCATCGTCTTATAATGCATGTTATAGTTAACATGTAATATTTACAATGAGGATTTCCTTTATCATTACATCATATTCCTCAACATCATTATCAAAATATCATGTATAAAACGTCATATAATATTAGCTACACATGGACCACGATTGCACATATTTCATTTCTTTAGTGCCTTTGATGACTTAAATCTTATCATCATCATTATTTTCCTTAGGCCACCTATACTCCACCCTTTTGGGAGTAATTTAGGTTATGAGCTCATATTTTACTAGTCGTCACTAGCATATACTTATCCTTTTGATAAGCTAAAGTCCCGACTCTACCCTTTTGAGAGAGAGCGGGTTAGGGGCTAAAATCACCTTTTCACCACCTATAGTCGATGGTTCCAAAGGATCATTTTCTTATAAGTTTAAGTCATCATTAAATCTTTGCATGTTATATCATAATACAATTCATAAACATCATAACATTTTCTCATTTATAGTCTTAAGCTAGAATAATATATATCAAGCTGTAATCATGCATATGGAGATTCCCGAGGAAGAGAGGTGGGTCACAATGGACAGCTTAAATACCAAGTCTTTCATGCTTTGGAACCTTTCCAAATTACACTTTTACAATGATACACTTTCTTCTAGCAACAAAGGTAAATTTTACATAATAAAGAACATTTCATGTACAAGCATTCTCATTATTTGCAGCAGCAACTATAACATGCAAGCCGGAAATCATTCAATGATATCAAGTACTTAATAGGCATCCAATCCTTACATAGAATTATCAATTATAGAACTAATTAGTTACTAAACCAATTATGAATCATTCTCTTAACAATAAACCATAATTATCACAACTTCAATCATATCAAATCATTATCACACATTGATACTAAACTCGGATCGATTGGCAGAATCATGAACCTCATGCAATTACATAGAATCATATTTTAAGTGCATATAAAATACTAGTTCTAGTAAAATCCTTGCAAAGCCTTAAAACTCATTTAGAAAACTAGTTCTTTTGTCAAATTTGGGAGGATCTTCACAATTAAAATTCTCACTTAAGATAAAAGGAGTAAGTCTTGAGCTTTAGAGATTTAGGTGACATCTTAGAATTATAAACATGCTATGCAACCTTATTTTAATCTTATCTTTATAAGGTGATAGCTTGGAATTATAAACATGATATGCAATTCCATTTCTTTATCTTTAAGATTTAAGGTGATGACTTGAAAATTAAACATGATGCAAGAACTTGAAATATAAACATGATACAAGAAACTAGAAGCGGTAGTCGCCAAGGACGATGAGGAGGAGAAGAGAATATTAAGCCGGGGCGGCGGTGATGATCATACAGGACGATGAGGAGAAGAGAATATTATTATTACATCTTTTTAGCTCCAATCTCAAGACTTTTTAAAGAATAAATTCTTTGCTCAATAATCATATTTCTATGCTTGAGATACATGGGCAAGTCTTTGAGCTCTAGGATCTTTAGGGTGATGGTATAAAATAAATATGCCATCACGTTGATTCTTTTAGCCATTATAAAATATAGTGAGAGCATAAATTAAATATGAGATGCAACCTCTTTATTATCTTGAAAGATTAAGTAATGACTTGAAACATAAACATGAGATACAAGCTTGGAATTTAAACATGAGAAATGCAAGTTCATTTATTCATTCTTGAAAATTTAGTGATGACATAGAAGGTAAACATGGTTATGCAAAGCATAAACTTAATCATGGATGCAAATCCATTTTGTTTCTTTACTAGAGCTCCTTCAAGACTTTAAAAGAATTATAAATTCAACCCAATACATATCTTAACAAGAAATAAAAAATAAAAGGAAAAATACATCTTTCAAGTTCTAAACTAAAAATCTTTGTTTTAGCATCATAAAGCATTATTCTTTAAAGTTTTGCATCAAGTGGAATTTTCAAGCTTTAGAGGCCTAACTTGTGATGGATTTACAACCCACCCTCAAGGTCCTCATCATCAAGCCATCATCTTAGTTCCACCTAGGCCATATGGTTGAATTGGTTAAAGAAAAATTGAAGAGGAAAACCAAAATGAAAAGCTAAGGCAAGTTCATAATTTCATCATTTTGAGCTAAAAACACAACTCCTCAAAGCATAGAAATAAATTTAGAAACTACTCCCTACCTAATCTGAGTTGAAGAAGAGGAAGAGAACTTGGTTTCTTGAAGTGAAATGAAACAAAATCTTTTTGAAAAATTGAAGAGAGAATTCAGCCAAAGAAGAGGAAGAAAGAAAGTTTTTGGTGCTCCTAAAAACTAGTTATGAACCAAGCATTCCAAGACCACTCAAAGCAAGCCTATTTATAGAAGATTTTGAGGCTTCTAATTGGCCAAAATGATGAGGTAGTGGACAGAATTTTGCAGGAGAAATAAGGGAGGAAAAATCATTTTAGACAAAGTTGTATGAAATTAAGGAATTATGTCTCTTATGGTGACATTTTGGCATTTGTTTTAGTGCAACTTTTGGCAATAATTCAGCTGCATAATGGCATCAATAATTTAAGTCCATTACAGCCCAAAAGTGAAATTTGTGTGTTCCATGCATTATTTAGTGTAGGCAAGGTATTCATGTAATTTAGAGAATTTACAGTTAAGGGTTTAAGTGAATTAGTAAGCAATTTGGGTGTTTTTGAGCAATTTTGGGTTCTAATCAATCTAAATACATAATTTTGACTCTAGATTAATATTTAGAATTTAATAAGCTTTAATTTGAGCCTAATATTGCTTAGGTTTGGTATCTGAATCAAAAATCCCGAAATTCAAAAAGCGAGCAGGCAAAATCGTACTTTCACTTAAAAATTGGCCAAGACCACCGAGCTTAACCAATGTAGTTAATCATGGCTTAAAAACACATTTTAAAACATTTTAGTGAGGTTCAGACTCAGGTACAAGACGCACATCCGAGTTAAAAGCGGTAGGAACACGTTTTGGTCATTGTGTCGAACTCAAAATTGAGATCATACGCTCACATTAACACACATAACACAAACAATCCCTTATTATCCTCAAAATATCCCCTTGAGAATAGTGGGGCCCGATCCTCATTTACGAGTAAAATAACTTGAGGGCATTTTTGGTCATTTATCACGTCTGAGAAATTTGGGATTTGCGACTCGCGTAGATCGTTCTAACCTCTCTTCTAATGTTATATTCCTTTATTGAGGATTATTCGGCCTCAAATCTTTATGTAATAATTACCTCACGGTAATTAGGTAATTAGTAATTTTTGTGTGATAAAAGTACAGTAAAAATTGGGGCGTTACACGATGTGTGCGGCCTCTTCAGTTTATCACACCCCTAATGTCTTCATGTTTTAGTGTTTAGAGATAAAAGTGTCCATTTTCAATATTGAAGAAGTTAAGGGAAAAATAACACAATTTAACAAAATAATGAAGTTTACTGGCTCAGCAAGTTACCAGTTTTTGTAGTAATTTATATTAAAATTTCAATATAAAAGAGCCAATCTTTAGTTGACAAATGCACAAGGTATTGGTACACTTATTTTTTGGTGGGTACCAAAGCAAAAACCACATTTATATTACAATTGTTTATGAAATAAAATTATGTTTGATAATCAGGCCATATAATTTTTTTTACTCTTATTTTCTTAGCCCAACTCGTATTTTTCTCAGGTTTTTCGAGTCGACCCATCAGGCTTGACCTATTTGGACGGCTCTCAAACCACCATACCAGGTAAAGTGCAATTTTCCCTAATAACAATAGGAATAATGTGCTCGTGAGCACTTTTTAAAAAAAAATATATTTTTAAAAAAAAGTAACAATAAGGGTGTAATAATAAATTATAATATATGTCCAACATATATGTTAGATTTCTAACATATAGGCCATGTTTCATCGTATACAATAAGGTATATTATTAGACATGATAATACAATATCTGATAGTATAGTATAAGAAATCCACTGTATAAGTTTTTATATTATCTATTGTTTGGTGTGCCACATGATTAGCGGTGGGCGAGTATGGTTGACAACCGACCAAGAGGCAGGGGCGACCAATCGATGGTGGGGGGAGACCAACAGGTGGTAAAGGGACACCAACTAGTGGAGGGCGACAACTAGCAGGAAGCGGGTAGTGATTGGCGACAGGTGGGCTGTGATCGATGGGTGGTGAACTACTATTGATGGTGAGTAGGGGTAGGCATTGACATAGAAGAGTATGTCAAGATTAACTTAGGATTGGCCACTAAAAATAATATTATGAGGTGGTATCAGGCCTCTTGGGACTTGATAACTTAATCCTTCAGTCATAGTATAAAAATGGTTTGATCATATAACATTATATTATCACATGTAACACCAAATATGTGATAAAAATTGATTTTATAGTAGCTGATACTATCAGGCCTTATATTATGTACTAAACGGGGCCATAGCGTTTACACAATTAAAAAAAATTACCCAATAAACATAAGATAACAAAATTTATTGCTAAGTGACAAATCAAATTTTACTATAGCATTTTTTTAGTTCTTATTTTTCTTGAAAATTAAGATAATCTTGTATCATATATTTTTTTTATGACATTTTTATTTTATGTAAATACTATTAGATAATAAATACCAATTTATATGTTGGACATAATGATATAGTAAATAAGGTGATTATTATTCTTTTTACTTCGTATTATTTATTATGAAATATTAGTTCATTCTTACGTATTTGAGAACCTATTGCAATATTACAAATATTTTACTAAAACAATTTAATACACAAATATAATTACATTATTTTTGAATAATTATAATGTTTAATAGTTATTACAATTTACAAAGATTAGAAAATGAGATTAATAGTAAAGATTTTCAAAATCGAATAAATTATTAATTAATTTAATAATAATGAAATTGGATAAAATTATAATTGATGATATGATTAATGTTAAATTATTATTTAAGTTGATGAAAAAAACAAGAATAACATTTTTGGAGAATCAAATAAAAGCCACTAAAATTGGAGTGACAATAGATATTTAGGAGCAACAATAATTATTCCCATATTTACATATAAATATTTATTTTATTACAGTATGATTGAATTGATAAACCTTTAAACCATTGCTACATTTGATTCGATGACTGGTTCGATTTTTCAAAATCTTGACATCAATGTAAACTATTATGAATATCTTATATTAAGCAAATAATAAATCTTGATTAAAATTACAATTAAGTTATGAGATTTTCTCTTTCATTAAGTTACTATTCTCTTCATTTCACGATATCTTTCAGTTTAGAGGTTTTTGATGTCTTAAATTATCTGACCATTTCAAATGCCAATAACTTATTAATATTTTTTCCCATTTTTATTCTTATATTAATATGCTTATGGTTTTTTTTTACGAGAATTAACTATGCTTATGTGATATATTGTTAAACTATCAAATTTAAATCCTTTGCTTTGGTGTAAAAAAGAAAATCTATTATGAGCAAAGGATCGATCTACGATAAATTCAACGAATATGAGAGGTTTGTTTAGTACCCTTATAAAATTCAAAGATACCGGTACCTTATAATTATTTGTTATTAAAATTGTGTTATGTGTCTCACAAACTTAATTTATTAAAGAGTTAAATAAATTTCACCTAATGAATTTTAAGCTATATGCAACTTAGACCCTGACTTTTAAATTTGTTCAGTACAACCCACTATAATTTTCAAATTGTGAAAAAAGACCTTATGTTAAATATATATTTATTTAGTTATGCAAGGCTAGAGTTCCCAGGTTGATTTAATTATGCAAGTTCCTGATGCCTTTTGTTCTGCTTCTGGTATAAAGGTTAACTTTGAAAAATCAAAAGCTCTTTGTTCTAAGTATGTTTCGAGACATTATAGGCATAATTTCACCGGCATATCTTCTATTCACTTTACTACTAATCTAGGAAAGTACCTTGGAGGATTGGTGGTAAAGTAACGAAGGTTCATTTTCAGCATATTCTTGATAATATTAACAGTCGCATGAATAGTAAATTACTATTTATGAATTACAAGATTTTGGTACAGAGAGAGAATTTTCAATGCCTGAATAGTAAAATCACTGTTCATGCATGAAGCAAATTCAGTGCACGCGAGGAATTTTCTCCTATAGCTATAATACGCAGATCACATTTACACTGTAGAAGCCTCTATAAATAGAGGCGGGGATGCAGTTGAAGATACATAAGAAGCAGTAAAGTTACAAGACCTGCTAGTGAAATAGATACATAGAGAGTGTATTATTCTTTGAGAGTGAGAGGAAAACTAGAGTGTATAATGTAACGTCCCAATTTTTACTGCTATGTGAAAATTATCAAAATACCCCTAGGTAATTTTTACACGTAATTCGAGATCAAATAATCCTCAATAAAGGAATATGACATTAGAGAAATATCATAGGAGACTTGATTAGCGATTCATGCGAAAGTCGCAAACCTCGATTTTTGTGTACGTGTAAAATGACCAAAATACCCTTGAGGTCATTTTTACCTAGAAATCAAGGATAACCAATCTAAATTATCTTTGAGGGGTTAATTTTATGCCCGATGGGGATTATATGTGCCTTAGAGGTAAAAATCTCAATTCTCAATTTTTACCGTAAGTAAAATTACCATTTTACCCCTGCAGTAATTTTTCATGAAATTATATAATCTTTGAATTCGGTTTTCACCCAAAGGTTCAAAATGACTATTTTAAGTATGATTTGAGATTTTCCAATATTTATGGGGAGTTTTTATGTGAAATTACCTTTTTACCCCTAGTTGTGGTAAATAGGTTTACTTGTGTAATTAAGATAGCATTAAAACTCTATTTGAACTCAAATTAATTTTATTCATTAATCTTGAGTTTAAAATTAATTACCCAAGGTTAAAAATAATTACTGAGGTAATTAGAGTCTAAAATGACCTAAGATAAAATTAAATTATCTTTCGTTAATTATGAAACCTCATAAAATTAGTGATAATTGAGATCAAAGTTAAGATTTCGGTTTAGGTAAAATATTGTACATTTACATTTTCTTATCCTAAGTTTAGAACCTATGTTACAAAGTGATTTTTACTCATTTGAAATTAACCTCATTTAGTAGTATATGATTTCTCTTTTTACCTTGTCTTGTATTGTCCTAAACACTTAACCTTTTACCATTTTCACTAATCTATCAATTCCTAATCTTTTACCTAAGTAAATACACATCTAATACATGATTTACCACTTGTAAAACATTACCAATCTGATCCTAAAGGAATCAGAAACCAGTGGCCAACTTGTCTCTTTTTCACCATATTTTAATTGTTTTTTCAACAAAGAAACATATCCAACCATAACATCATACCTTTAGCTTTCTTTTGCATTATTTTTGGCTATGTTTATTCAAAAGAAAACCCACCCATTTCAGCCATGATGTGATCAGTAACAATGTCTCCTATTAGCATCATATTTTAGTGTTTTCATCCATTATGCATGAACCAAATTATTACAAGAATAAAAGCATTCTTTTTCCATGTTTTCTTTAATTGAAAATGAACTAAAAACTCCATTTTTCCAGCCACAAGGCAGCTGCCATATAGCCCTCCTTGGCCTATAAATATGAGCTCTTCCATTGCCTAAATGCACACACAAACATTCCTAGCCTTAGCATTTTCTTACTTGATAGTTTTCTTACTCAAAGTTTGCTCAAAGTTCTCTAATTCTCTCAATACTTCAAGCTTTCTTCTTCCTCCTCATTCACACTCAAGAGACTCCATTCCCAACCTCTAACCAAGCTCTAAACCTCAAGCATACACATTCCAACTATAAATCAACTCCTAAACACATAACCTTTCCATTATCAAACACAAAAACACAAGAAAAATCCTTCCTCCATTTGCTCTAATCTTGGCTGAATTTCAAGGACATATCAAGGACATATTTTCTTCTCCTAACTTCTCTAAAGATCAAGCATTATCTTTTGATAACAAGAAACAACTTGGTAGGGATTTTATTTCATATTCTTTCTCTTGTTCTTTCTTTATATTTTTGATTTTTATGATTTGATTATGACCATGGCTTGATGATGAGGAATCATGGTGGTGGTTGTGAATCCATCATTTAAATGAACTCTAAAGCCCAAGGTTTAATTCTTGATGTTAAAAGATTAATAAAGGAATTACTAAGTTTTGAGTTTTAAGCTTAACAAGATATAAAAATGAACTAGCATCCATATTTATGTTTCAAGTTCTTGCACATCATATTTAAATTTCAAGCCTTGCATAATCATATTTAATTTCAAGTTCATCATCTTAAATCTTGAAGATAATAATATGAATTTGCATTCTCATGTTTAAATTTCAAGTAATGCATTTTATGTTTCAAGTTATCACTAAACTTTGAAGATCTAAAAATAAACTTGCATCTTCATATTTATATTTGAAGTATTACATATCATGTTTATATTTCCAAGTTATCACCTTATAATGATAAAAATTAAAAATGGATTGCATAGCATATCTATGACTCTTGCTATCACCTAAATCTCTAAAAGCTCAAAAGTTACCTCTTTAATCTTAAATAGGAATCCTTATACTTAAATTAAGTTAATTTCAGCCTCTTGATGTTCTTGGTATTAAGATTCATTTATTTTATTTTTAAGGCTTTGATCTTGTCTTTAAATTACTTAAATGATTCTTGTTAGAGTTAGAAATCCAAAGATGTTAAAGATTGTGCTTTTCTCAAGCTTTTTTATTTAAAAATTATGTTACTGACCTGACTTAAATAAAATGGTTAGAATACTATTTTATAAGGTTTGAATGTGTATAAATTACTTATAATTGATGTAAGGATTGTTTTTAGCATTTTTGAGATAAACTAATAATTAGAAAGGATCAAAATCATAATTTTATAAAGCTTTAGACAATGAATTTTCTGGATTAATTCCTCACTAATTTGATACTAATATTATGGTTTATATACATTAGAATCATTAGTATTTGATGTGTAAACTGTTTTTGGTATCTTAGAGGTTCAAAAGAATAATTACAAGTATTAGTTTTGACCGATTCATAAAATGCGGAAAGTTGTGTCCTAAACTATCAATTATGTAATTTTTTTATTCAAAGGATTTTAATTAGAGTAAATAATGATATCTGATGTGTATATGTGTTTAGAATACCATTTATGATGTTTAGAGAAAGTTTTAGAAGTATTGGCTTTTTAAGTGTTAAAAATAAGTAACTTTGTACTTTGACCTCTAAAATATGTTAAATTTAGTCTATGGCCCTAAAAGGTTTTTATGATGAGTTTGAATAGTTTCTAATAGTTATATATCTCTTGAAATATATTGGTTAAAGTTAAAGATCTTTAATTTATGAGTAGATGTTAAAAAGGGGTAATTATGTTTTGACCCGTAACCTTTGAGAATTGTGATTTGACCCTTTGGGACTTAAACGTAAATATTGATAATTTGATGAGATGAATATGATTGATATCTTGTGATGGCGATGTTCATATATTGAGATTTATATGGGATATATGCAATGAAATATGATGCATGTTTATGTGATTTGATTTATGGTATGTTACGGTTATGTCTGATTCATTGAGATGCATAAGTTCATGAAGTTTATGAGCATGAAATATTAATGATGAGTTATTCATGTTTGCATCTTTATTTATATCATGCCAAGATTTAAAGCGACGTAAAACACATGGAAATGATCCTCTAGACTCCCCGAATTAAAGGTTATGAGAGGTGATCCGAATAGGAAGTGATCCTTTGGACTCCCCGAATTAAAGGTTATGAAAAGTGATCCTAATGGCCCCTATCCCGTACCTTAAAAGTCGGGAATTTAACTTATCAAAAAGGATAAGATTACGCTAGTGACGACTAGTGAGGTATGAGCTCATAACCTAGAACTCTTGAGAAAAGAGAGAATTATAGGGCAGCCCCCAAGGAAAAGAGAATAAAGAAGTTTAAGTCACCTGTAATAATGATTATCGTGATGTTCTTTATATCATATGCATCATTTTATGAATTTTATGATATTATGTATATGATATTGACATGCATCCATGACTAATATGTTGCATTCATGACATTAAGATTCATGCTAAAAGACACGGGCCTCGGCTAATGGTATTTATAACTTATTAAATGAACCTTATATATATGTTCACCATTTTCATAATTAAACCCGAGGTTCCTGGGGACGATGACGATGACACTTGTGTTAGAGTTAGGAAACCCTACTGAGATTCTTGTATAAGTTTCTCATCCGTTTTTCTTTTCCGTGTCATCTCCAGACATGAATGATGGTGTAGTTCGTGATTTACCTTGAGACTGGATGAAGAGCTACGGAGATAACTTTCCTTTGGATATTTGACTTTAGAGTGATCGTATTTCATATATCAGTTTGTATTCTATTGATGGATATATATTGATGTCCTTAAGTTTACTAGACATCACCATTATGATACAGTAATTGATATGTTATTATTATTTGAGTTATTTTATGCCATGGTTGTATTATGTATTTATCCGCTATTTGTTTCTAACATCTCTCTTACGCAGGCAAGATAAATGACATTAGATATCTAGTATGCGTGGCTCACATTTTGGTATTTAAAGTTTTAAAAAAAAATTTACCCATATTTTCACTAAAGTATTTTTCAAGAATCAAAAACTGAAACAAAAGAGTAATAACTAATACTTAACTTAAATAACGTCTTAGGTGTGTTGAGTTAAATATTAGAGTGTTACATATAAGGTGTGAGTAAATACATCAAAAATATTTTGGACATCATCTATATTACACTTTGGTATTACAAAAGTGTACTATTTGAATAGGAGAGTTCTCACCGGGAAACACTATATTTATCTCTTAGGTTGGAGAGTGTGAAAAAGATATTTTGTAATTATCCTGAATATAGAGGAATATTTTTTTTGAGTCTGTCTCGTGATTTTTCCTCCATTATTTGGGGGGTTTACATATTAAAAATTCATTGTGCAGATTTCTTAATCTATTTTGTTGGCATGAATAGTGACAAGCAGGTCCCACCATAAATAGTTACAAGTGGGTCCCATCATAATTACTATTCACCTTTATATTTATTTTAACTACGCTGTGTCGATTGGAAGATTTAATTCTATCATATTTATTCTGGTGCTCATTGGCATCATTTAATTACATTGTGAATGAGTCCCTGAGCCCAACAAATGGTATCAGAGCTCCTGTAACACCCTAAAAATTAGTTAAAAATTAATTTGAGCTTTATCAATTGTAATTTCAAAAATTTGATAGTTTGAACAATAATGGTCCAACGGTTTTGAAAAAAAAAAATATAAATAGTAACCTACGGGCCCCATCAGTCCGTCGGGACAGCCGAAATCCTAGAATCAAGCTCCGGAGATGCCCAAAATTGAGAAATTATATGATTATGGTTAGAAATAGGTAAAATTAAAGATTTTATACCTGAAAATATTTTTCGGGCAAATATTTGACTACCCGGATACGGTGTTTCACCCATTTGGTGAAATTTTGGTGTGCGATTTTTAATACTGAAAGCTAGTTAATCTCTGCAAAATAATGAAGTCTATCCCTTTGAATGCCAAATGAATGGCTAAGATTTTATCTTGGATGAAAGATCAAATCTTAGCCATTGATATTAAGTTCCTTTAATGAAAAGAAATTATGCTTTATAATTAACCAATTACATTACACCTTATAAGATAAATACGAGCTCTTTTCTTCTCCAAGAAGGATGTAATTCTCGGCCATTAAAGGGAGAGCATCAGAAACCTCCATTTTTCATTTCTCATGAGCTCTAACTTGCCTTCCAATCCCAAAAACCTTAGCCTATAGTTGATAAAACCTCAAACTCTCTTTACAAAACTTCTTCTACTCATCAATAGCTACAAAACCAACCGATTAGAATTTTAAATAATCTCCAAGCTGAACCCTGAGCTATCATTCTCTACTATTTAAGGAAGGGTTAGGTGCTGTTTGGAAGGCTTGAAGTGAAGAAAACTTATTTTTGAAAGATCCCTTGGAGTTAGAAGCCTTAAAGCTTCACAAGCAGGGTTTTCTTTGGTCTTTTCTTTCCAATTTTATGCTGAACTTTTCTGATTGTGTTTGGTCTGAAATTTATAGATATATTGGTTACTAATATGATGATATTGATGTGTTAATTTTGGTGGGGTGTTTGGGGTTGTGGAAAAATCATTTTTATCAAAAGAGATTTTGAAGTGGTTTGCTGGATTTTCGGTTTTCTGACAGGCAGTGTGTGATCACGAATTTTTTGGACTATTTGTGGGCATTTTCATGAACTTAAAAAATTATATGTTTGAGTTAACATCTTTTTCTAGTCCCACGAATTTTCTTGGGTTTTTATTTTGAGTCAAACTGCCTTAGAAAAATCAAGAACTGAAATTAAGTATATGCTGCCTGAAATGTTGAATCTGAAGCTATGAACTTGTGAAATTTTATTAACCGAGTAAATGATCGAATTATGAGCTGAAATTTTTATAGGATATTAGAAACATGTTGAGGTTTTACTATGATTTTTATTTATAATTTTCTGGGTTCAATTGCTAGGGTTAATAATTATGAATTTTGGTTCCTGAGCTGAGGTCAAGTGGTTTCTGACCACTAAATTTGTCTAATTTTTTTAACATAGTTATAGAACTCTTTTGCCCTGAAATTTTTATAGCACCTTGGGGATACATTGAAGTATCTTGGATAATTTTTATAGCCTCTAAATTGATTGTTTGATGTGTAAATAAAATTGTGCTACAATAGTGTGAAATCTGCCATTGTGCTGAAAATAAATTGATGTTTTGAATTGATAAAATGATGGCATTTTGTACTAGTATGACATGAGTACCTGAATATGAGAATGAATAATTGAGAATGTGAACTTATTGATGAGGTCAGGTACACATATATATGAATGAGTATTACAATTGCTTATATGCGAAAAAAAAGCATAAGATTATGTTTCTTGGACTGGAGAAAGTAAATCCAGTTTGTTAGGGAAAGTAAACCTAACTACAAAGAAAAACATAAGATTTATAATCCTTGGGCTGGAGAAAGTAAATCCGGTCTGTCAGGGAAAGTAAACCTACTACCCTTGAATTGAGTCGGGGAAAGTAAACCTGGCTAGGAAGAGGTCTGTGTGAGAATTGGAGAAAGTAAATCCAATGATCATGTATAGGAATGAACTCAGTTCTGAAAAGCAGTCTATTACCCATTATTGCCACACTGGGGATGGCGGTACGTAACGCCCAAATGTGACAAGATTAGTCAAGGGCCAAGGCCAGTTTAAGAAGTAAATTTTCTAAGAAATCTTTTGTCTTATATGCCGAGTGAAGAAGTTTAGCATCAATATTGAGACCAATATATTTAAGTGGAAAGTTTAGTAGTATATGATGTTGAGTACTATGGTATATGTATATTAAGTGATTGAATATTAAAAGTAACCCACTTCGGAAGTACGATTTGGAACTTTAAAAATAAACCGTTATTATATAATGCATGACCACTTTTTCTTAATAAACCGAAGTGGCTGGGGTGATGACGATGAGATTATGATTGTGTATTTGGGGGAGTTATCCAACTGAGAATTGTATAATTCTCACCCCTATGTTTTTGTGTTCCCGTGTCATCTCTAGGTTGATGCAGAAAATCAAGAGACTACTATGCAAAAGAACTCGGAAGTGCAATAGTGTAGTAGTTAATGCTTTTATTATGTTGTATTTAGTGGAATGGATATGTATGTATATATGTTAGAGGACAAAGGTGTGTTAAAGCTCACAAAAGAGCTTCCTTTATGTACTGAACTTTGTATTAAATAAATATTTTGGTTTCATTGCTATATATTTCAGTGGAATTATGACCAAGTTGTCTCGCGAATCAATCCAAATGGCTATAGATATTTAAGAAAGGACCGCTAATTTATAAGTAACAACTCTCGAGTATGATATCATGACTTAAGGATAGCGTTGTACTTGGGAGGATGTTACAGCTCCAAGTTGAGCTCAGAATTATGCTGTGTGAATGAAATGAAAGAGAATATGGGTACCATGATCAACCTAACAGCTGGAAATTACTCCATCTAGAAGCCAAAAATAGAGAATATACTTTTCTATAAGGATTTGTATGATCCTGTGGAAAAGGGAAATGCAAAGCTGGCAAATATGGCGATAGAAAATTGGAAAAAGATGCATCGGAAGGCCATAGGATTGATTAGGTAGTGGGTAAATATTAGTGTATTCGACCTTGTGGCTACAGAGACGAATACCCATACTCTGTTAAAGAATTTACAAGATCTTTATGAGATAAAGACTGCACAAAATAAAGTTTTCGAAATCAGGAAGCTGGTGAGTCTCAAGTATAGAGATGGAAGGTCTGTTGCTAAGCACTTGAGTGACTTCCAAGATATGGTGAATCAATTGAATACTATGAAGATAGTGCTAGATGATGAGTTACAAGCACTATTACTTTTGAGTTATTTGCCAGATAGCTGGGAGACCTCAGTGGTGTCACTAAGCAACTCTACTTCAAATAGGAAGTTGTCTTTAGTCCAAGTTAAAGATAGAATTGTTAGCTCCAGAGCCCAATCAAAATGCCAATTGATAGCTAACAAAGAAAATTTAAAGAAAATGCTTTGAAGAATGTCTAATGGTTGTCTTGAGTTTCTTGTAAGATTATAACAAGATTCTATCATTTAGCAAGAGCAAGGCTTACTCAAATGTTGATAAAATTACTCTACATGTGTACACATGTTTGTCTCATATTAAGATATATGAACTAAAATAGAAGTGAAATTATATCCTTGTTTTAAGCATTTGATAGCTAACGATTTGAGGAAGATATCAATGCTACATTAAACCAAGTCTTGAGACTTCAGAAAGTAGCACTAGACATTAAAAAGTACGCTTACAAATGAATATATAAAGAAATCTCTAAAGATCATATGTTACACTATCTTCAATTAGCACAATTACAAATCAGTCATCATCATAAAACTTGATTTGAATATCAGAAAGTAAAGAAATCATCAAGGATCTATTGCCGCACGTTAGAAAGCTCACATCATTGTGGGGCACTAAGCATTACTGGAAATAGAGGAATATTCGAATTTCAAATTTGAATTTGAATTACAAAGAGTCAAGCCCCCAGTGTCAGAACTGAATAATCATCTCTTTTGCCTTTGAAGTCAGCCATCCCAAGTCTTAGAAGAAAAAGTTCAGAAACCATAGTTCAGAAACTAAGAGTAATTTCTGAAGGACATCAGAAACCTCTTCTCCGCAACAGCTCCTACAAACTGATCTGATAAATAGACATGCTAAACTTCTAGACTATCTTTCCAAGACATAAATGGATTATCAACATGTATCCCTGAAAGAATTTATCAAAGGCAACGGTCACAAGGAAGACCTTCTTTGAATAGGGATAATGCGCTCTAATGTAAAAGTGAGAGACTCTGCGCTTAAAGAGGAAATTCTGCAAAAATATCTCCTTATCTCTAGTAAGGTTCATATCATAATATAATCAGATTCCTTACTTGTGAAAATCTTCCTTCTACGTTCTTAAATAGATGTATATTCTTCTTAGGAAGAAAAGATAGAAGGAAGTCATTTAAGTTTTCCCAGGATCTTTACATGTATATATTAAGGAAACTTAAGTGTAAGTTAGTTGAATGGCAACCCAAACACTAAATCTTTGTATCCTCGATCCGGTAGTTATCGCTGTAAGATAACCTGGAGAAGCTAATGTAAAACTACTTGCAATGTGACAATGAGACATTCTTGCTGATCACGATTTAGCTTGGAGAAGCTAGTTAAAGACTACTTTCAATGGGACAATAACATGTGGTTTACTTGTCACGGGTTCAGATTGAAGAGGCTGGTGAAAAACTACTTGGTTTAGGTTGAAGAGGCTAGTAAAAAACTACTTGATTCAGCTTGAAGAGGCTGATGAATAACTATTCAGGTTTATGACAGTATGGAATTGCCTACTGCTCACGGGTGTTAGCTTGGAGAGACTAGTACAAGACTACTCGGTTCAGCTTGAAAAGGCTGGTGAATAACTACTCGGTTCAGCCTGGAAAGGCTAGTAAATCACCACTCAATTTGTGGCAGCAGAGTTGTCTATTGGTTACAAATGGGAGTTTAGGAAGGCTAATGTAAAGACTATCTAATTGTTCTTTCTCTGGTTTCAGAAAGATGTCTAGTGGAACCTCAACATTTTTTGATTGCTGGATGTAGGCAATATTGGCCGAACCAGTATAAATCTCCGGTGTCTCATCTTCCTCTCTTTGAACTGATTTACTTTTCTATGTTACAGTTTATTATTCATCATATGCTGATATTATGTATTTGTATTTCTGTTATTTGATTTATACTTTAAAAATCTACTTTCTAAAACTAATGACAAAGTTTTCACTGCACTACAAGTTTTACACTTGATAGTATTTATTTTAAATGTTTCAGAAAAGTAAAATGAAGGAATGCACAATTCAACCCCCTTATCGTGCACTCTTTTACCTATAAGTGGTATCAGAATAAGGCCTCTGACAGGTTGAGCAATCCAACGATTGCAAAGGACAAAGATCTAAGGGACAGAATGGAATATATCCACTACACAAGATCAATTTATCGCCTGACCATCTTTCACTGATAAGGTATCAGGATCTATCTTAGCACACTCAAATGTTTAAAGGGATTTCAAAAGACCGGTGGACAAGGACAACAAAAGGAAATAGTTTAGTTGTTTACTAAGTCAAGCTCCTGTTCATATATGCACTAAGCTGAAGATTGAATATATTTCATGTGTATTGCTTATGACATATGAAAGGCTATATGGAATAGTCTATGCATAATGTTTGAAGATCTTAAACCATTTCAAGATACTCTTGTCCCTAAGGTTGTCATATTAGATGCAATGCAATGCTAAAGCAAATGAAAATTGCTAAAACTTCATATGAAGTAGAAAGATTTGATATAGAAATCTAAGATTGAAAATAGAAATGAGATCTCTTTGTCTGTGGAAAATGTGAAAAGCCTGTAAAGACTAAAACAAAGAGACATCAATCTGAGCAAAGACAAAAAGGATAAAGATCATCTTGAGAAAGTAAGCTGCTGACCGCAGTTAAAAAGAAACATCATGTATTAGGAGGTCTAAGCTTAGAGCATCACAGAAATATCTCCTCTTCAAGAAAGAGAATCTATTGGCTACTTAGAGTATCTCTGAAAGCAAAAAGAACAAGTCAAAAAGTCATGATAAGCTAGAATATGCTGTCATTCTGTGTTTCATGACCAAGGACACTTCAACAAAGATGAGCTACGTGAATGTATCTGCATCTTATCCTTCATATCATGTTATAATTGCTTTTCATGATAGGTTACTATAAGTGTTTTAAACATATTCTTGCATATATCTCAAACCAGTCAAGGAACTCATAAGGTTGCTATGAAAACTTAAGAAGATCAAGCCTGAAGCTGAAAAGCTGAAAGTATGATATATTTCAAGAAGATTTCCTTCTTCTCTAGTTCTATAAAACTAAAGCCTCCAAAAGAAATATGAAGAATATCAGAAAATTATTTCTGAATCTTAGATAGGAGTTCATGGCTTCTAAAGATTTGACTTGGAACATTCGATATATTTTAGAAACCTTATTTTTGTAAAAATGGTCAGAATATATAGTTTTAGAAAACTGGTCTGGGATATACAAAGGAAAAAGAATATGAAAAAGCTATGCAACCTCATTGATTATATATGTATTCTATTACTTGTTGTCACTGTTGTAAGAAGAGATATTTACCTGACAAACAGATCTTGAGAAAGAAATCTGTTAGAAAGGTTGGAAAAATATTTTTCTTTGAAACTAACCAAAAGGACCCAAGAAAGTCTAGGTACCGAACTCAAATCCTTTTTCCTGCAAGTATATCTGAAAAGACTCTCTAGGGAAGTATCAAGGACCAAATAGATGACGATCATTCCGGATACCTTATTCTAAGCCTGAGAGTTTCTTTAAAACTTGAAGGATAGTAACTTGGTATTTTTGAATTACAATGATGAACAAGCTTAAAGAAGATCTTGCAAATAATCTCAATAATCTTATGGAAAAATCCTGAGAAGACAAATCTCAAGGAAGTTCCAGAAAGCTAGCAGATGAAAGCCAAAGCTTCAGAAAGTAAGCTTCAAAACATCAACTCTTCAGAAAGCATGCTCGAATCTCCCAAGATAATTAGAAAGTAAAGATTCTGGACTACAAAATGAGCAATACAAAGACGACATAGAAGCTGAAGAATCTCAATGTATAGAAACTACATGAGAGTTTCTAATTTAAAGATGGTCTTCTATTGTCTAAGTTCATGGAGTGACTCCCAAGGGTATGAGAACCAAGTCATCCCCTAGATATATATCAAAATTGTGCTTTCATCACCACCTTTGAGCCTGAATGTATTGAAAAAGCTTTGAATAGTCAAAGTTAGGTGGAGGCTATCCTAAATGTGCTGATCGTGTTCAAGAGAAAAGGCAAAGTCTACACAATATGTTGAAACATCATCATCAGTACAAAGTAGATACTCAAGGACATTTGATTAAAGCTGACATCATCATGGCAAGAATGGCCACAAGGTTAAACCGATCAATAGAAAACTATTTATGATGAAGCCTTTGCACTAGAATGTTGCTTGTTGCTGCTATCTTCTCCAAAGAAGGGGCTGAAAGAACAAGCACAAATAATGCTGCAATCTGTTGCACCCAGATGCTGCGAATAAAGAATTAGCTGAAAGACAATCTCTTGAGGTATTTCATTTTTTCAATATTAGTATTGTTTATCTTATCAAGAATCCTTTTACCACTTTAAATCCAAGTTCATTTTTCAAAATCCTTTTTATTTTATATCTTGTTTAAAATAGAGATGTTGAGTTAGTAATTGTGCATGCTGAAGACTTTGTGTCAAGATGTATCCACAATATCGGTTGCTAAAGATATCTTGCATGCTTTTCTATTTTTTGAAAAAGGCTTTTCTTTAAAAGTTTTCATATCTGCATAAGTATTCATACATAAAATATCTATCCAAATTTAAGAAAGAGGTCAACCCTCCAAATTGCTGAATCAATAAGGCAGAACCCCAGAACAAGAGGTGATCAAGCCTAAGAAGCCTCCCAGAAGGCTAAATCTCAACAGGAAAAGGAAAAAAAGAAAGAGAAAACTTATCCTTATTGAGAGTGAATCTGAAAAAAAAAAAAAAAAAGATGATGTCCCTTTAATTCAACACTTTGAAAGAAAGACAAAAAGAAAACAAGAGCTTGCTCCTCTAGAAACTCAGATGGTGGCCAAACTAGTAAAAGTCATCAGTAGGAGAGAAGTCTAGCTCAAAAGCAAACAAATGGCCTTGGGAGAGTCAAGAATCACCATACTAAAAAAGGAATTTGAAAAATATGAAGTGGCTAGTTACAAAGTCATTATTGATTAGTCATCCACTAAAGAGGAAGAAGAAGCTTTATCATCATCAGAAGAAGAAAGCTTGTTGAATAGTGAAAAGGCTAGACTAAGCACTACAATTAGTTCTAGGCCTATACATCAAGAATCTCGACTAGAGCCAATCATTGAAGAACCAGATAAAGAAGATCATGCATTAAGTTGTGCCTTTGTTCTGATGGCGCCTCAACTTCCTCTGCTTTATTTCAGAAGGTTGTTGCTTCTTCCAAAACTCAGATATTAGATATTGTTGTTGTTACTTCTGAGCCTACCCTAATCCTACTGCCTCTGCTTCTGCTACTGCTACACCTATAAATGGTCATGGACAATCTTCTTCGCCTTAAACTGCTACACAAGATAAGACTCGAGCTAATTCAGCTAAGTCAGGGGAGATTGTACCCCTAAACATTCCTGAGCCATCTAGAGTTGCTCCTGCAGCTATCAATCTGCCGCCTCCATCCTCAACTAAGTCTTCCACAAGCTATCAAGTCATCCTACTGAATCTGAGGGAGATTTCCTCCAAACAGGACAAATTTAAAGCAACTATTATAGAACATGGCGCCCAACTCAGACAAATGGAAGATCTGCAACTTCAGATTCTTCAGATGCTGCAGTGTCTATTTCCAGGCATACCCCCTTTTTGATGATGCCAAAAAGGGAGAAGAAAAGATTTGAAGAAAATCATGTGTCTATGGAATTCAAAGGGAGCTTATGCTACGGGGGAGCTCAGAGATTTTTGTTCAACATGCATTTTTATTTCTTCTATATGTTTTTTTTTGTAAATCCCCGACAGTTAACATTTTATGTTTATATATATATATATATATATATATATATATATATATATATATATATATATATATATATATCATCCTTCTTTCTCTGCTCATATATATCATGATCGTTTATATATGTCATTCATGTTTCATGATATGTTTCATTTAAACTCTGATACATTTTCTTTAAGCTCTGATTCATATCGATGCTTCTTTTTATGCTCAGCTAAATCATATATCTTCTCTGAAGTGTCTGCTTCTTATCTCTTATGCGTATGCATTATCTTGTTTAATCATTACCATACTGGGATACTTAGCTTACATGTTTTCTATGATTAGCTTTGGTAAGTATCTTTAAAAGCACAAGTTGTTTGTTGCTCTGATACTCATTTTTATCTACTGAGCCTTAATATGTATGATGTACTTAATCGATTTTCTTTAGCTTTTACAGAACACATTATCTTTAACACACATATGAGATATGTTTAAAGGGCTATGCATAACTTGATCAGAATATAGTTGTGTATAGTTTCTGACAAGCCTTCAGAAACTCACGCTTACATGTCTTGATACAACTAAGATTAGTTAACAAGTTTTTGAACTTTCTTACAGTGTACAGTGCTTTGTGTTTTAAAATGTGTTTTGCTTCAAAAAATGTATCAGTGGGCAAACTTATCATTTTGTGTTTACAAATATCCTTTCATGCTCTGATACTTATGAGAAAAGTATCACAGCTCAATGCAAAAAGCTCATACTTGCTTATTCTGGGATTAAACTCTAATGAGCTTTAGAAACCTTGCATAGTAATATAGTTTTTCAAGCATGTAGATCTTCAAAAAGTCTCTTTTTAATACTAAAGATCAAGCTGTCTATGTAATCTAGGCTTAAATATTTTCTCTTTTTAACATACTGCTCTGATACTCTTCAGAAAGTACGTTAAGCTTGACCTAAGTTTCAAGTAAAACAACAACAGATATGATTCAAATCATTTAAGACCAAAAAGGTTTTTATAAGATTCGAATTATGCCTTAAGAAAAAGACTTCTTGAAAATCATTTTCAGTGATAAGGTTGAAAGAATATAATATATCGTGCTTATATTTTAGTAATATTTCTTTCAATATCTCTTCAAAAGATTTTCTTCAAATTGATTTGTAATCATCAAAAAGGGGGAAATTATTCGCTCTAGAACCCTGTCAAAATGCATTAATCAATTTTGAAAGACAACAAAGCCAATTTAAAGAAAATGTTTTGAAGAATGACTAATGGTTGTCTTGAGTTTCTTGTAAGATTATGACAAGATTCTATCATTTAGCAAGAGCAAGGCTTACTCAAATATGGATAAAATTCACTCTGCATGTGTAAACATGTTTGTCTCATGTTAAGAGATATGAATTGAAATGGAAGTGAAATTATATTCTTATTTTAAGCAATTGATAGCTAACGATTTCAAGAAGATATCAACGCTACAAGAAACCAAGTCTTGAAATTTCAAAAAGTAGCATTGGACATCAGAAAGTACTCTTACCATGAAGATATCAAGCAATCTCTGAAGACCAAATATTACACTATCTTCAATTAGCACAATTGCAAATCAGTCATCATCATAAAGCTTTGATTGAATATTAGAAAGTAAAGAAATCATCAAGGATCTGTCACCAGACATCAGAAAGTTCACTTTACTATGGAGCACTATGCGTTACTAAAAATGGAGGAAAATTCGAAGTTTGAATTTGAATTTGAATTTGAATTACAAAGAGTCAAATCCCAATGTCAAAAACAGCTAATCATCTTACTTGCCTTCGAAGTGAAATATCCTAAGTCGCAGAAGAAAAAGTTCAGAAACCATGGTTCAGAAAGTAAGAGTAATTTCTAAAGGACATCAGAAATCTCTTTTCCACAATGACTTCTGCAAACTGATCTGATAGGCAAACAGGCTACACTTATAGACTATCTTTCCAAGATACAAATGCATGATCAACATGTGTTCTTAGAAGAACTTATCAAAGGCAACGGTCACAAAGAAGACCTTTGTTTAAATAAAGATCTTGTGCTCTAATGCAAAAGTGAGAGACTCCATGCTTAAAGAAGAAATTATGCAAAAATCTTTCCTCTTCTCCAATAAAGTTCATATCATAATATAATCAGATTCGTTACTTGTGAAAATTGCCCTTCTATGTTCTTAAAGAGACTTATGTTCTTCCTAGGAAGAAATGATAGAAGGAAGTCATTCAAGTCTTCCCAAGATCTTTTCATGTATATGTTAAGAAAACTTGAGTGTAGGTTAGTTTTGAGTGGCAACCCAAATACTAAACCTTTGTATCCTTGATTCGATAATGATCACTGTGAGATAGCTTGGAGAATCTAATGTAAAACTACTTACAATGAGACAATAAGGCATTCTTCCTGATCACGATTTAGCTTGAAGAGACTAGTTAAAGACTATTTTCAATAGGATAGTAACAGGTGGTTAAATTGTCAAGGGTTCAGATTGAAAAGGCTGGTGAAAAACTACTTTGTTCAACTTGGAGAGGCTGGTGAATAATTACTTAAGTTTGTGACAGTATGGAGTTTCCAAGTGGTCATGAGTGTTAGCTTGAAGAGACTAGTACAAGACTACTCGATTCAGCTTGAAGAGGTAGGTGAATAACTATTCAGTTTAGCTTAGAGAGGCTGGTGAATCACTATTCAATTTGTGGTAGCAGGGTTATCTATTGGTCACACATGAGAGTTTCGGAAGACTAATGTAAAGACTATCCAGTTATTCTTTCTCTAGTTTAAGAAAGATGTTTAGTGGAGTCTCAATATTTGTTGAGTACTGAATGTAGGCAGTGTTGGCTGAACCAGTATAAGTCTCTAGTGTCTCATCTTCCTCTCTTTGATCTACTTTACTTTTCTATGTTACGGTTTATTATTCATCATATGCTAATATTATATACTTGCCATTCTGTTATTTAATTTATACTTCAGAAATCTACTTTCTAAAACTAATGACAGAGTTTTCGTTGCACTGTAAGTATTTATTTTAAATGTTTCAGAAAAGTAAAATGAAGGAATGCATGATTCAACCCCCCTTCTCATGTACTCTTTTACCTACAAGTATATTCAATGAAGAAACCAAAAGAAAAGACTTGGTAGGAATAGATAATTCTCATGCCCTTGTCACAGAGAACAAGGGGAGAAGCAAGAGCAGAGGGCAGTCCAGAAAACCAAAGAATCAATCACAGTCCTAACCAAGAAGAAGGTTCAAATATTACCATTGTGGCGAACAAGGGCACATCAAAAGGAATTGTAAGGCTTGGAAGAACAGAAGCAATAAAAATCGGAGAGGTCAAGACACAGCTGATGATAAAAATACTACAACCCTTGTGACAAATAAGGAAATGGTGTTGCTCTCTTTTGTAGATGAAGAGTGTTATGTTGCAGATTCATGTGTTGAATGGGTCATTAACTTAGCAGCCTCTTACCATGCTACTCCTAACAAGGAATTCTTTACTGTGTACAAAGTAAGAGACTTTGGCAAAGTGAAGATGGGTAATAAAAGTAACTCTGACATTGTGGGAGTTGGTGATGTGTGCATTCAAACAAATATAGGATGTACACTGACATTGAAGAATGTACGACATGTGCTAGATTTACACTTGAATCTAATCTCCGTGCATTCTCTGGATCTAGCCGGATACCATAGTAACTTCGGTGATGGCAAGTGGAAGCTTTCCAAAGGTTTGATGGTGGTTGCTAGAGGAACATTGTACAACACTTTGTACAAGACTCAAGTTAAGCAGATTGGAGAGTTGAATGCAGTCGAGGATGATGCTTCGCCAAATTTGTGGCATAAAATACTGGCTCATATGAGTGAAAAGGGAATGCAGATTTTGGCTAGGAAATCCCTCATTCCTTATGCCAAAGGACCAAAGTTAAATCCTTGTGATTATTGTTTATTTGGCAAGCATCATAGAGTGTCTTTTAGCAAAGGATTGAAGCTGAAAAAGAATATTTTGGATATGGTTTACTCTTATGTATGCGGTCCCATGGAGGTGGAGACTCTGGGTGGTAGCAGATATTTTGTGACGTTCATTGATGATGCTTCACAAAAAGTGTAGGTTTATTTTCTAAAGAGGAAAAACTAGGTGTTTCAATACCTCAAGAGGTTTCATGCCATGGTTGAGAGAGAAACTGGAAAACCTTTGAAGTGTCTTCGCAGTGACAATGGGGGACAGTACACTTCCAATGAATTTAAGAAGTACAGCTCTGAACATGGCATCAGGCATGAAAAGGCGATTCCTGCCACCCCACAACATAATGGTGTGGCTGAAAGAATCAACAAAACCATTGTGGAGAAAGTCAGATATATGTTGAGAATGGCTAAGCTGCCTAAGCCATTCTAGGGTGACGTTGTTCAAACAGCATACTACCTGATTAATAGATCTCCGTCTGTTCCTTTGGGTTTTGACATTCCTGAGAAATTATGGTCCGAACATGATGCTAGTTACTCTCATTTGAAGGTATTGGATACAAAGCTTTTGCTCATGTAAATAAGGAGCAGATACAGAAGCTTGATGATAGAGCCATTCCTTGTATATTTATGGACTATGGAGATGACGGATTTGGCTATAGGCTATAGGATCCAGAAAAGAAGAGCGTAGTGTTTTATGAGCAAGAAACTATATCGAATTCTGCTATTCCAGAAAAAACTGTTGAATCTGGTGATAAGGTTAATTTTACACCAATCTATCTTTTGAAAGAAAATGCCACGGAAGGGAGAGAGGTTCAAGACCATTGGATTAATAATGAGCCAGCAATTGATGATGTTGGAGATGGAGGAGGTGTTGAGCAAGGGGGCAAGCTCATACACCACAACTTAGAAGATCTAATAGAGTGCGATATCCATCCAGTAAGTATCCTAAATCGGAGTATGTTCATCTTACCGATAAGGGGGAGCCAGGGAGTTTTGAAAAAGTTTAGACTCATGGATAAAATTTAATGGATCAAAGCCATACAAGAAGAAATGGATTCCTTGCAGAAAAACGATACTTATGAGTTGGTAAAACTCCCTAAAGGCAAGAAAGCCTTGAAGAACAAATGGGTGTTCAAGCCGAAGAAAAATGGTAACAAGCTAGTAAAGTATAAAGCTCACTTGGTTGTGAAAGGTTTTGGTCAGAAGTGAGGGATAGATTTTGATGAGATTTTCTCTCCAGTTGTCAAAATGAGTTCTATTCGAGTTATTCTTGGATTGACGGCTAGCTTAGATTTGGAGCTTGAATAGTTAGATGTGAAGACTACATTTCTCCATGGTGATTTGGAGAAAAAGATCTACATGGATCAACCAGAAGGATTTGAGGAGGCTAGAAAAGAGAACATGGTTTGCAGATTGAAGAAGAGTTTGTATGGATTAAAGCAGGCTCCTAGGCAGTAGTGCAAGAAGTTTGATTCATTCATGGTGGGTCATGGATATATTAAGACAGATGCAGATCACTGTGTATATGTCAAAATATTTGCAGGTGATAAGTTTATCATTCTTCTGTTGTATGTAATGATATATTGCTAGTAGGACAGGATGCGAAAATGATTGGTGATTTGAAAAAGAAGTTATCAAAGTCATTTGATATGAAAGATCTAGACCCTGCAAAGCAAATTTTGGGTATGCAGATTTTGCGAGACCGGATGGCTAGAAAGCTTCGGTTATCATAGAAAAGATATGTGGAGTGGATTCTAGGCAGATTCAATATGAAGAATGCAAAAGCAATTACCACACCATTGGCCAATCATTTTATACTCAACAAAAAGATTTGTCCCACTACTGATGAAGAAAATAAAGCTATGGCTGATATTCCTTACTCATCTGCAGTCGAGAGTTTGATATATACTGTGGTTTGTACTCGGCCAAAGGTCACTCGTGCGGTTAAAGTTATTAGCAGGTTTCTTTTCAATCCTGGTAGAGACCATTGGGAAACTATGAAGTGGATGTTGAGATATCTGAAAGGTAGTTCAAGAATGTGCTTGAGCTTTGGAGGACCAAAATCAGTTTTGGAAGGTTATGTGGATGCTGATATGACAGGAGATCTGGACAGTAGGAAATCTACTTCCGAATTCATGTTTACTTTGGTAGGTGGAGCTGTATATTGGCAATCAAAATTGCAGAAGTGTGTTGCCTTGTCCCCTACTGAGGCAGAATATGTTCTATGACTGAAACTAGGAAAGAAATGCTTTGGTTAAAAAGATTCCTTGAACAATTGGGAATGAAGCAGAACAGGTTCGTTATCCATTGCGATAGTCAAAGTGCTTTGGATTTGAGCAAGAATGCGATGTATCACTCACAGATGAAGCACATTGATATCAGGTATCATTGCTACATCAAGCAGTAAAAGAAAAGCAATTCAAGTTTGAGAAGATTTACACTGATGAAAACCTTGCTGATATGAAAACAAAAGTTGTAGCACAAGATAAGCTTCAACTTTGTGCCGTGTCGATCGGCATGGATCCTAGATAATTGCTCCTAGATTATTTCCCCATCAGCTAAAGGGGGAGAACTATGGGGTCTAGCTGAAATTGTTGAAGCTGAGAAAGTTGAAGCAGAAAAGGGAGATTTCAACATATGAACAGTAAATTACTGTTCACGCATGAAGAGACTTCGGTACAGAAAGAGAATTTTCAATGCGTGAACAGTAAAATCACTGTTCATGTGTGAAGCAAATTCGATGCACGCAAGCAATTTTCTCTGCAGCTGTAATATGTAGATCACGTTTACACTGCAGGAGCCTCTATAAATAGAGGCAAGGATGCAGCTGAAGATACAAAAGAAGCAACGAAGTTACAAGAGCTACTAGTGAGAAAGATACATAGAGAGTGTATTATTCTCTAAGAGTGAAAGGAAAAATAGAGAGCATGAGTAATTCCCAGTGAGTGTAGGGTGTGAGTGAATACACCGAAAATATTTTGAGTATCATCTTCATTACTCATTCGTATTGTAAAAGTATCGTATTTGAATAGAAGGGTTCTCACTGAGAAATACTATATTTACCTCTTGGATTGGAAATTGTGAAAAGATATTTTAATAATTATTCTAAATATAGTGGAATATTTTTTCTGAGTCTATCCCATAGTTTTTCTCTGCTATTTGGGGGTTTCAAATTTCTTGATCTATTTTATTAGTATGAATAGTGACGTGGATCTCACTCAAGTAAATAGTTACATAAATTACTGTCTACGAGAATAGTGGCAAGCGGGATCCCACTATGAATAGTTACAAGCGGGTTCCACCATACATTACTATTCACCCTTATATTTATTTTCGCTGTTGTACGCCGATTGGTAGATTTAATCCTATCAGATTTATTTTGATACTCATTATCATTCATTAGCATCATTTAATTATACTGTGAATCAGTTTAATGAACTCCTTGAGTGTTGAGTGATGATAATGGCGAGCATTTTTCATTTGCCATTGACACCATTGCTGCGAAAGAAGAGATCGCTTGTGGCAGCAACCTCTTCCACCACTGTCGGCGAGCTCTCTTTGCACTCACCAAACCAACCAAGCAACAACATAATATAACAATACAAGCACAAAACGAACAAGTTAGATAAAAAAAAAAAAAAAAGTAGAGAAAATTAAAAACTTTAAGCAGTTAAACAACCAACAGTGCAATCCTCTGGCTGCCCCTTCCTCCTGCTGGAATATGAGATTTTCTGTCAATGACTTTCTCTTCCAACGTTCTATATTTTGTTTTATTCTTCACTGAGAAAGAAAAAGTTTCAATTTTTTTTCTTATCTTATTCCTGCAAACAGATCTCAAATGAGAATGGATCTTAAGATAGTCACTGATTGTTGTGATTCCAAAAGGATAAAAAATGAACATGAAAAACCCATATTTGATCCTTGAGCTGTTTCACAGACTTTTGGCGGAGAAAATTATAACAAAGGACGGTATGCATGGTAGCACAATAAGCTATATGGGTTGAGAGTAGGGCTCAAAATTTGAGATGAAGATGGAGTGGCAAGGATACGTTTAGATTGGCGAGTAGGGTTCAAAGATTAGGGAATAGAGAAAGGATGATTTCGTCCAAAAAATAAGTCATGTGTTCGGCACATGGGTACAACAGGCTAAATGAATATTTGTTTAACATAAGATCTCTTTTACACATTTTGGAAACTGCAGGGGTTGCATTGCAGAATTTAAAAAGTCAGGAAAATATCACATGACCTAAAATATACCAGGATAAAATATATTTAACTCTTTATTACGATATAGAAAATAAATATTCAATCACAACTATTGAAATTAAAAGAATATCAATATCCTATGAATATGGAAAAAAAAATCTTAATGTGGTAAAAATTCTGTTATGGAATAACTCTAAGAATGCTCAGTAATAGAAAATTCTGCTATCATTATTGAACCTATTAGTTATTATTCCAAGCATCTATCATAAAATCATGAAAGAGAACATAAATGATCATTCATGATTTATTGAACTTCAAATCTTGAAAATTATGCCCATGTCTCACCTCACAATTGCCCCCTTCAAACAGTCTTCATGACAATAAGCTTCTCTAAAGTAAAAACGAAAAGCATGATGTAATCAAATGGTTTCTATTGAACATGAAAAACAAAACAAAACGGAAGTAGAAGACGAATCATGGGTATCAAGCACAACCGGATTCTGTCAACAGGAAATAGCATTTACAACAAAAGTCAACTATGACAATCTCATAACACTGGGGGATGATGGTTGCTGTACAGTGCACTATTGATTAGTAAGAGTCCCATTAAGCATGGAACTAAGCGTGTCAACTTTTACTTTATATTATAGGCTACATATGCTCAAGCTTGAGAGGAGGTTGTTCCATTTTTCTCCAATTGTCTTTGTCTGGCCCTCTCCATCTTCCTTTTACGCCATTCCTCCAAAGCTGCGAATCGCAAACATCAAATGAAAGTAAAAACCACTGCCAATATAATGTTATTAGTGTGCTTGAAACCTAAGAATGTTATTCTGCTGAAATACATTAAGGTTTAAGGTGTCGGAACAAAAATAAATCTTGAGCAGCATGGAACCAAAATCAGTCTAGAAAAGGAGTAGGCGACCCGATGATAGGTTTAGTCTTGGTATGAGATTAGCGATGGAGCCAAAAGATTGAGACAAGTAAACAAAAAGGAGAACTTCCAAAAGCTATCAATCAACCGAGAATTTTGAATGGTGCCTGTATTAATCATTTAGGTGAAGCAAATACTTGCGGATTCAACTGTGTCAGCTTAGCAGGAAATCAGCTTCCATGAAGACAAATTAGGAATTCGTTTGACGCATTTTAGAAGGATAACAAAAGCACCACTGGCAGAAGATGCAGATTCAAGGCCAATAGAATTGAGACGACATTACAACAAAAAAGAATGAGCTAAATTGTTGAAATTCCCAGTAGGATTGAACATTTATTTAACAAACAAATAGAATTGATGAAAGACCCTCACGCAACGTGGTATCTATGTTGCACAAGTACGAGTACGAGTATCCGGTATGGTACAAGTATGGTACAGGGTGAGACCTGTACGCATTCCCATGCTGGAACATACAGAAAACTGGAACGGCTGCTAATTGGCCATACCAGTGCATCATTAGGTTGCTATGTCACTATAATGATATGACCAGTGCATCATTAGGTTGCTATGTCACTATGATGATATGAATATAACAAAATTAGAATAATTGGTAAATAAGACTCCATGGTAAAAGCTTCACCTGAATTTATAATTTCTCTGATAATAGAGCAGTGGTGATCAAAGAACGAGCATTGAAGATGTGCTGATCACTGATCATCACATTTTCAGTGCTCATTCTTTGAACATTTGCACATACAAGAAAGTGGTGGTTGAAGTAGATTCAGAGAGAAAAGAAAGGTACCTTTCAAGCTGGCAGCATCATTCAAGGAACGGAAATCTTTTAACCTTTTAGACAGATCAACTGCAGCAGTCTGCTTTGTGTCTTTCTTTTGTGCTGTTTGTGGCTCAGTGTATACTTCCTGCTCAATCTCCCTCACCTATAGAGGAAGACATTCACAGTTACGGACAAAATCATTCTAATCAAAAATTAGTCAGAAGTTGAACAAATGATCATTGAATACAGCATTCCTAACCCCTTCTCAACCCCTCACAAAAATTCGAAGGTAGATTTTTAGCTATGTATGCCAAAAGCTCATATTACTCACACCTTATAGAGATTATTGCAGTGAAAATAAGCCACGTATAGAAACTCTGTAGGCATCCTAAGCCACTAGTACTGCCAATTTTCAAGGTAAAATCCAAGCCTTAATGTGCCAAGTGGAAAATGACAGGATGGTAAGAATTGCTTGTGTGAACTAGTATCCATATTGAAAAAAACAATGATGATACTTAATCTATGTTGCATGAATATGGATAAGGTATTGGTACCCAGTACGGATATGGGTACGAAGTAAGAAAATTTTACAAAAAATGGGGTACGGGTACATCTATATAAAAAAATAAAAAATTCATGATTTTCATATGATAAAAACTAAAACTCTCATATAACTAGCCTAAAATCTAAATTGTTCAACATTACATACCAAAAATAAAAAACTACTTAAAATATTGTTCAACATGAGGCATAAGCATATAACAATTTACAATTTGAGATTTTTTTTTTTTTTTTTGTTACAGGAACCACTTTGTTGGGACTAATTTAAGAATTTAATTTTCACATGAACAATTTTATATGAAATTTTAGAGGACTAATTGTCATAGGAGGAGATATTTTTTCCTTTTAACACTGGCCTTACAGTACTGGGGGACATGATATTGATACATGTGTATGAAACATGATAGATGGGAGAAGTGAGAGAATAGAGACAAAAAATTCAAAATGAGAAAGAACAGTATTTTATGTCACAAGTCTCCCTCTGTGTCTATGGAGCCGAGGAGAGGATAGGAGTGGACGCTACTCCACCACACTTGCCGTGTCCAACCACACCACACAGAGAACACACTCACACTTGAACGAGTCACTCTGAACTGAGGAGCTCATCTGAACCAGGTTGGTCCCTTTCTTCTCTTCCTTCTTGGTTTCTATCTTCTTATTATTGATTTGCACGATGATGGATGGGCATTGTAAAGTTCGGGTCTTTTGTGGCTGCTGTGGAAAATGAGTGAAGTTTAACCCAAAAAAAAAATTCAAAACAGTGTAGTTTTGATTAAAAAACGCGTACCCGCTTTTAGGTACGCGTACCCAATGCGTATCCAAACGTACCCGATTTTTTTTTTTTTTTCAAAAAACAAAGACATTGGGTATGTACCCACACATACCCATGCATACAAATACCCGTTACAGATACTTCTCGAAAAATCTCGTACGCATGCTTCAGAGTACTTAATGTAAAATTCAACACTCCATGGCTGTCGAACTCTTCTGCAATCAAATAAGCAAAATACTAGAGAGGAGGACACAAGTTATATCTTTTATTGTAGAATTCGAGTGTTTCCAGTGAAAGAGGCTTTGAAGCGAATGGATAATGGCAAAATAGTGGGACCTAATAATATACCTATTAAGGAATGGACATGTCTAAGAGCATAGTAGTCAATCCTGGATAGCAGAGCGGCCAGCTCCAAAACCGCTATATCGGGATAGCGCATAGCGGGATAGCCGCTATTTTTAAAAAAAGTAGAAAAACATTGTAATTTACTACATACATATGTATATATACTGAAAAAAAAAGAATATTACCAAAAATTTTACCTATATTTATTATTAATAATCAAAATTTATTGTCAAATATATTTAACACATAATTATCATTGATTTACTGCATAAATAACAAGTGAATAAATAAAAGCATCGTGCATAACCAAAAATAAAAAACAAGAAAAGCACAGTAGTATTTTTTATTTTTTTTTTTGGTGGGGTTGATAAGTTTAGTAGTATATGAGAGGAATTAAATAAAACAGCATCATACTCAGGAACTTAAGCCTCTAAGACTTAAAGGCCCAACAATTCTTCTTATAGAAGAAGAGAAAAAATTATCAGCCCAAATGGAAGTAAGCCCAATAAAAGTTTCAGCACATTAAAAACCCTAAACAAGAGAGCTCTGTTGTGCTGTTAGGAAAGACTAGAAGAAGGGAAAGGGTTCATCGAGATAGGAAGCCAGAGGAGAAGGGATTTCTATCTGAAAAACTCTCCATTTCACGGCGTCTCTTGCAATCACAGCCGCTATTCCGCGATTTGGCCTGCAATCCGCCGCGACTAGTGCCCGCGACGGCCGCGATCTCGATACGCAACACGACGGTTTCCTTGTAGCGGCAGACGGCTGCAATGCGACGCCACAGCGCGATAGCGCCGCTATCACACTGATAACTGTGTCTAAAAGGGAAGGGTATAAATTGGCTTACATAGCTGTCCAACGAGATTATAAGGTCCCAGAAAATGCCAATTAAGTCGAGAAGGAGTGCCTTAATTCCTATCTATGAAACCAAAGGAGATGTACATAATTGTGCAAATTACAAAGGAATTAAGCTCATGAGCCATACTATGAAACTATAAGAGAAGACAACTGAGGGGAGATTGAGACAAAAGACTCACATCACAAATAATTAGTTTGGTTTTATGCTTGGGAGATCTACCTTGGAAGTGATTTACTTGTCATCGAGATTGATTGAGACATGCCAGAGACTAATGAGATTTACGTATAGTCTTCATTGATTTTGATAACGCATATAATAAAATATCAAGGGGGTTTATGTAGAAGGTCCTAGGTAAGAAAAGAGTTTGGATTGCTAACATTCAAGCAACCAAAGATATGTATGATAGAATCACAACTAGCAAGAGAACACAACTTGGAGTTGGACTATTTTCCTATAACTATAGAACTATACCAAGGGTCAACTCTTGAGTCCCTACCTTTTTGCCTGGTCTTGAATGTGCTTACAAAACATATTAAACATCTGGTGCCATAGTGCGTTTTTTCACTTCTCTTTTTACATATGATATAGTTTGAGTAGGAGAAATGAGACAAGAACTAAATAGGAAGCTAGCATTTTGGAGACAAGCTTTGGAAACGGTCGACTTTTGTATAAGGAAAACAAAGTATAGGGGGCAATGTTAAATATTAGGGACAACCTATACCGCAAGCCACAAGATTTAAATATTTCCATCAACCAAAATGACAGGGAAATAGAGAGCAATGTAAACATAAGATTTGAAATGGGTGCTTGTACTAGGGGAGTGCTTTGGGCATTATTCGTGATAAAAAATACCACTACACTTAAGGGAAAATTCTATCACACAATTATAATACCAATGATGTTCCATGAAACAAAATGATGGATGGTAGAAAGTTACCAAGAAAATAGGCTAAATGTTGCAAAGATGAGGATGTTATGATGGTTGAGTGGACACAATAGACAATAGTAGCATTAAGAATAAATGCATTAGGAAAATGTTGGGGCAGCTTCTATAGTGGAAAAGATAGTATAATTACACCTTAGGTGGTTTAGGAGAATGCTGGGGTAGTGTCTATTGTGGAAAAGACAGTATAATTACACCTTAGGTGGGTTAGGCATGTGCAGAGAAGGCATATAGAAGCCTCAAAAAGAAGAGTAGAACAAATGAAGGGAAGTTCAATATAGCTAGAGGTAGAAGGAGATCTAGAGAAACTATAGATAGAACTATAAATGATGTTTAGATTTTAATAGTTCAAATATAAACATAATTTATGACAGACACCATAGTATCGTTTGATCCACATAGCCAATCTCATCCAGTGAAACAAGGCTTAGTTGTTGTTGTACTCCATGGCCATAGTCTAATTATTCCCATGATGTCTAACATGTGAATCTAGACTCTGGGAAATATGAGGAAATGGGAAACCAGAGTATCTGATTAAAATTGATGATGCAGTACATTAATGATGACTGCGTGTTCTATTAACATGACCAGCTGCAGAACTAAAACCCAACAAGTTCTACTCCTCCGACCAGAATTTTCCAGTAGAAAATTGCAGGTTTTACACAATTGAGTGTTCTGAGATGGTAGAATTGCAAGATATTGTTTTCACTGGTATGTCATAGTAATACATTATGCCCTTAAAGTTCACATCCAGTAAGCAACAGCTAACATCACATGGAAAAGGAAAACTGAAGAACTTGGCTGAAGATAAGAGAGATTGCAAGTTGCTAGAAAAATTCGCCACACTGGGAAATACTTTAAGGAAAGTGCTTCCTGAATAACTTGAAAAATGACTTCTTAAGTTTGATGATAGTCTTCCAACTAGAGGACGAAGTGAAACCCACAATAAAGCCTCAAGTTTGTTACAAAAAATTATCATTTGAAGAAAAATGTCACAAATTATTTTCAACAAAAAACATTTCTTCCTTCTTTATTCATACTTTTGGCATTGTGGGCATTACTCATGTTCAACAAATACTACCTTGCAAGAAACATTATAATATAGAGATCAACAAAACCAATTTCGGACTCACTCTCTTTATCAGCTCCAGTGGTAGCATGGCAAGACGAATCTCTTCAGATTCCTTAATATAACTGAGTTGAGCTGCAATTTAAAATCAAGAACATTTCATACAAGCAATTTTAGTAAATATTTCACAATATATCAATCTATTTAGGCATTTAATAAGTAATTGATGTAAAATATAAGATGCCAGTATTGTCCAAGTTTCAAAGATAGAAAATTTTCATGCATCCTTCAGCAAATTTAATTACTGTTAAGATAAATCTAATTCTTGGTCCTACACCTAAAAAATAAAACAATTGGGATACAATGTTTCCTTCACATGGACATGGTATCAATGCCCCTTCATCTAAGCATTTCATGATTTAATGCTCACTGCAAGGTAGATAGTGGACAGTGGACACTGTCAACACTTCAAGCTTGAAGGGCTTTGTGTGAGAGAGCATTTCCTTGGTTTGCATCTAATAGCTAAAGATTTTGGGACGAATTGATTCATGACAATGACTACGTTTAATATCAAGTCACCTAAGTAGAATTGCATGTGAAGTTTCTGTCAAATCAAGTAGAAAACAGGACAACCATACATTTAATTACAGTATATATGCCAAATCTTATAAATTTAGATGGAGTAATAAAACTAATCTGTATAGGCTGAGCAAGTTTCCTGTTTTCCCATTTTTAATGCCTTAGTATAATTATTGTCTACTTTATTCCTGATGTTTGTATCCAATGTATGTAGAAGCTGAATATATATATATACATATATATATATATATGCATTGAGGCAGCCAGTAATATATTGATTAAACTTTAATATTTATGTTCAGCTATGGATTTTTCCATAATACTTGGATGTGCACCAAAATTTTCTTTGAGGATTATGGGAAGAAAAAAAAATGCAAGGTTTTAAGGAGTTGAGGCTCGTATGCAGAATGGAGCGGAAAGTGTATTTGGTAGCAGCACATTTACAACAGTCTAAATGATAAGTCACACCTTCCGAAAGATGTTATCCATATGACCACAATAAAAATTTCAGACACCATCCATAAGTTCAAAGTTCATCGGTTATGGATGAACCACTAACCTGAACTAAGACAAATTATTGAGCCAAACTCACATCTTATTATGGACTGCAACCAATTACAAGATCACAACCAATTGCCAAGAAAATTCAAATCGTCAATTTAACATTAATACATTCATCATCCAACCCAACTCAAACTCATAGTTATAATTACCCAAAAAAATCTCCTATTATCGAAGTTAAAGTACAGAGCCTCATACCACCAACAAATAAAAAAAAATAAAGAAGAACTCGGAAAATTAAAAAATCCCAAACTTTTAAAAAAAAGGTAAAAAATCATTAGAACAAGCAAATTCAACCCCTCCCCCCCCCCCCTTTTTCTTTTTTAATCTGATCATACAAAAAAGGCACAATCTTTACAAAAAAAGAAAACAACTTTAAGACATGCTCAACAAAATCATCCAATACTAAGTACCAAAAAAAAAAAATTCATCCAATACCCATGATCCATTTCAATTAAAAGGATTGAAAATCCCACAAGACAGAACCAAATTAGACAGGGGGAAGTGTGAGAAGAGGACTAACCTGAGTTAGAGTTTGGTGTGGGCAGTTTGCTGCGGGTGTAGGCAGAAGTAAGGAAGGCATGGAGCAAGAAGATTGCGGTGATGACGTTGAGGAGACACACCACCATAGTAGCGTTCCTGAAGGAGAATCTGAGCCTCCACCATTGCTGGACCTCCATCCTCTTTTTTGGTTGCCACAGAAGCTTCAAACATAGACGTGAATAAAATGGAGCAGCTTTTTATCTGTGTGTGTGTGTTTTTTTTTTTTAATTTGTCCCTATATTCACGCCGGGTGGTGTGTGGGACCTGATTGTGACTTCAAGTTTGGCCACAATCCCCTTCGAAAGAAAAGTGGTAGCTACTGTTTCTATTATTTTAATTCAAGCTGTGTTATTTTCATCGCAAATTATAAGGTGAATTTTATACATTTAAATTTATTATCGATTCTCTATTATTAGTTATTAAATAAATATTATTTTTATTAAATGATTTAATCTAATAATTAATAAATAAGAGGTGCATAATAGATCCAAACATATGAGATCCACCATAAAATTCACCCATCCTTATAAATATCATTGTAAATTCTAGCACTATTTTTTTTTCAAAATTGTTTTAAAAACATAATTTTAAAATTTTTAATGTTGTTTACCTGTAATTTTTTTTCAAAAAAATTAAAATTAGAAAATAGTTTATGTTTAGGCAAATTATAAGATAGACATCAAATTTTGAGATTCATTATGGACATTTTATCATTAACCGTTGAATGATTAGCATTTTTATTAAATGATTTGATTTAATGACTAATAATAGGAAATTTATTATGGATCCAAAGATAAAAGGTCCATAATAAAACCACCTTATTTTTATGCTTTTCGAAGAACCAAACAATGAGTTGTTTCTCTCACAAATAAAAGGATGGATTTTATGGTGGACCTTAAATGTTTGGGTTCATCATAGACCACCTATTTATTGATCATTGAATCAAACTATCTAATAAAAATGGTATTCATCTAATGACTGATAATAAAGAGTTCATGATGAATCTAAACATATAATGTCCATCTTATAATTTACTCAAGTAAAAGTATTATAAGAGAGAAAGCAAAAGTATTATAAGAGAAAATGTTGTTCTTCAAATTTACAAATCATTACATCTCACTCTAATTACGATTTTTAAAAATATCACACTCATTTTCACTCTCTTTTTCCATCTATCTTAATTGTAATTTTATAAAACAAAAAGTATTTCTATATTATCATATTTATGGTATGTTTAGTTAGGGACTAAAATGAAATAAATTATTAAATGAGCTTCATATGTAAACAATTTAACAATTTTAAATAT
The DNA here is from genome assembly GCA_031216125.1 of Dalbergia cochinchinensis. Taxonomy (NCBI): domain Eukaryota; kingdom Viridiplantae; phylum Streptophyta; class Magnoliopsida; order Fabales; family Fabaceae; genus Dalbergia; species Dalbergia cochinchinensis. Next base: position 16,825,476 of record CM062375.1, on the reverse strand, counting down.
AACAAAATAGAGTTGTATAGCTACATATAAAAGGCTAATAGGAGTTAGCTTATCTAATTAACATTTTGCATATGCATCACCATGAATTAAGTTCAACTATCAACTTTTCTCTATTGTGGGAGATATGCTCGATAAGTCTAGAGACATGCTCTAATTAGGTGAGCTTTCCACTCCGTCTAAACTTTTATTATTATAAAAATCATATTTAAATGGTTTTTCTAGTCCGTGTATTAAGGACATTGGTTATGATTGTCACAGTAGGTAAGTTTAAAATTTTCTTTATTGATCCCATGCCTTGAAAAGATAACAATTTTCTACTCTGCTTCTATTGTGTAAAAGACCAAAAACTTGTCTTCGGATCTTACTTTAGAAATGTTTAATCTTAACAAAATTGTGTTCTTTTTGTATACATAAAAGATGTCAAAAAATAAGTATAAACGTAACAAGGACAATGAGTTTGATTTTTGTAGATAAAAAATATTGATGTTGAGTTTTACTCACATAAATTGATTATCAATTTTTTTAGAAGGAGATGTAGAGTTTTTCGTGCTCTGATTGATCAATATGAAACTTTCAAACTCTAAAAGATTAATTCCCTAATACATTTTTGAGTGACCATTTTGGATATTTAGTCAACTTATAAAGCAAATTCCCATATGTTAATATGTTATTCTGACTTACCAAGGCTCGAAGCCTAAAACATAGTACTCCAATAGCACAATTCTAAAATCGCAATAATCAAGCTTGATGTTCCTGAATATCACAAGATAGCACCCAGAAAACATAATTCTAATATCATGAAAGTTCCAAATCCAAAATTAAACAATGCAATTCATAGTACATGTTCATAAAATCTAAATTCAAGTTAGTTCAGGTTGGGGGTGGAAATCTAATAACCAGACCAATACACAATTGGTTCTAATCCGATATGAAGTGATGACCCAATTTGAATCGAGCCAATTTAATCAAATAAGTTTGGATTTATCGGATTCATCGAATTGATTCAATCCAATTACACCCTACCTGATATCTGGTGGATAATTTTATAATTTAAGGAAATGAAAAATTAGCTCTAAAAAGATAGTTATAGTAAATTTACTTATTATACTTCAAAGAAATACTTTTTTTGAGGTTAACAACGAAACTCTTGCACATTTTAGCATAACCTGGCAAAGATATTTGTTTAATGGATAAATCTTCTATTTTTGTGGCGCTTCTCCCTCCTTCTAGCTAAGTTATTTCTTTATATATTCGTGCTGAAAACTTCAAAATGATGTTCTATTGGCTTTTTTATTTTTTAGTGTATTGAAATCAAACACATTACCTCCTACTTGAAGGATTTGAACTCCTTTCACACAAATCAACATCTTGCTGGTGATGTTCTATAAACTATAAAGCTGTAATCATAGACCCAAACTTTTTTTTCCATCAATTAATCCCCAAATGTTTGGTTAATGTTGAAAACCTTTAAATCTTATTAAATCAAACAATCATTAGTTGGAATTTGGGTTATAAGAGGAAATATTTGCTGCTATACAGAGTAGAGGAAACATAAAGGCCGAAGAAAATAACCATAAAACCTCAAAAAAGGATGCCGTACTAACTAAATGATGGAGTATTAAATACTATAATTTTTTGTCTTTGTGAGTAGCAATTATATTAAAACTTATGGGAATTTCAGTTATAGAGTGAGTATACAAAAATCATTCTCTCAAACTTCTCCTCTAAAGTTTAGAAAGAGAATATATGAGAATCAAAGTCTAATTCTCTGGAGAGCTATAGTTTGATAACTTCCCTGGGAGTTATAGTTTTTAGCTTGTTTACTTGTGATTTTAACTCTTTTTTTGTATTTTGAAAATTACATTAATCGCAATAAGGTTTTAACCTAATACCTCCTATATATTACCCAAATCCCTCACCACTAAATCAATCCTAGTGGCTTGTGATTTTAACACTTTAGTAACTAGTTTCAGTGTTTGTAATTTTCTTTTGATGCTTTTTAGCTTAAATCATGCATGCTTAGTTTTATTTTCACTTAGTCTGATTTAGGATTTCTAATCATGTTTCTCCTTTGTTTTATAGGCTTTTCAAGCATGGATGAGGAGGCAACCGTGCCAGGATGGAGCTAGGAGTACTCAAGGCTGAGATTGGGACTAAAATGAGTAAGAGCCACGCCACAGCTTGACATACCCACGGTGCTACATGGTGAGCCCAAGTACGAGAATAGGATGTCGAGTAGCAAGTGTACAAGATTGTCAAGTAAGAGTATGAGAACTAGATGTCAAACCCAAGGAAAAAATTCAAGTACTGTTTTCAATTAATAGGAAAAACAAGTTAAACAATCCGGTAATGATGATTTGAAAGACAGTAAAAGGACTAGACGCTAAAGTAACGCAATCAAGTTGTTGTGAATTAAAGAAATGAAGTGCTAAGGTGATTTATTTCACCTACTTGCATTCAATTAGTCTTGTCTAGATTCGATTAAGTGATGATAGGATCACATAAGTTATTAAGAGTCTTTCTCAAAGTGACCTAATCCTGCACAAGTCCCAATTACTACACGAATCATGTTTGCATATTTATTTTTAGGTTTCGTTCAATTCATGACAACAAAATTTATGAATAGATTCATGCCTCTTTTCTCAAATTAACATAAATACCAAATTGGTGGCTAATCAATTCAAGATCATATAACACTCACTATCAAACATGAACAAGATATAGCTTCCACTCACATCGACATAGTTTCAAACAAGATTCATAAACCACCCTAACAAGAGACTTTAGGTAGTCATGATTGGAATTGAAACAAAAACAACAAAAGCATAATCAAGAATGAAAGAACCCATAATCGAAAGAGGTGATCCGAGATTGCAAGATGAGTTAGCACCTCTTTGGCTCTAATCTACCTTAGATATCTCTAGTAACAATTTTATAAATAAATGAGTGACAAATATAAGTGTACTAAACTCGAAGAGAGACGGATATAATTGACCCTAAAATGTATGGAGAATATGTATTGAGCTTCAAAAATTAAGGACGGAAATTAATAAAAAAAAAATTTCAAAGAACAAAATGATGATACATTGAAATTGTCATTTTAGGAAGGCTACATTGTTACCTTAATCGAGCATTTACGTCAAGTAAACTAATCAATGATGCTACATATTTTTCAGAAGCAAGTGCATAACCACATTAACTCCACTGAAATTGCAATGAACTATAAGCAACTCAATAACATGTGCATTGTCCAGTATTATTAAAGTACTACGCTGATTTGTACTTGTGAAAACATCTCACTCAATGAGAGCCGCACTATATTCCAAATAAAGGGTGTCCTGTCATTCGAAAAAAACTAAGAGGGAGAACTGACAATATCATCATGAAAACTGGCCGTCAAGCTAGAGAATACAAATAGAATACAATGTAGGTATGTTCAATAGGGAATCGATACACTCTTACAACAATAGCACAGACCTTCCTTTGCTGATATACTTGCAGTCTAAAAAAAAAAACCCATCACATTAACATAAGTGGACATAAATGCAGCTGCAGCAACTAAATTTAACAAAAATGCTGCTGACAATGCTTCCTAAAATTTACAAGACCAAAATATTAGAGATACAGATGATATAAGTCATTCAGCTGTATATGACGTGCCAAAAAACAGAATTGAGGAGGTCATCAACCTTTATCATGAAGTAGTTACACATTTTGAGTAAAGGTTGGATGTACCAAAATTACGATGCTTGCCATCAGCTACATTGGTTAATTGAAAGCCTTGACTAGGAAGCTGGTTGATGAGCAGAGTTTCTAACTGACACGCGAGGCTTTTTCCTGGGACAAGGAAATAGAGGAATGATGCATTCTGCATTCCTTCCTTTGACCGATGAGCATGAACTCGGCCCTCAAGATCGTCCGTCTGTCAGCAGTTCATCCCAATGAGTGACAGAAAGAAATCAACAAAAATTATAAGCCTTCATAAAAGAGGGACAGTATAAATCATGAAAGCGTGCAAGGTACACCAGTAATTTTCAACATGACACTAGTGAACAGTGAACACTGTTTCAAAAGTTGGCTTGAGTCATTTAAATGTAATAAAGTGATATTATTTATAAGAGTATTGCAGTATATCCATATTATAAAAATTCAAAAAATGGAAGTAAAAAATATTACTAGGTATAGCTCGGAGTATCCATGAGTGTCTGCAGCTGTCTAACACGGGTGTTTGACTATTTTGAAGTGGGTGGGCTTCCTAGCTGCTAAATTACCATGCTAAGAGGAAAGTGGAATAATTACTGCTATGAAACCCTAAACAGGATTGAGAATCTCATATCATTATTATCTAGTTTTCATGATGGTCACTAACTCTTTAAGTAACTTGTCAGGTGAGATACTCATGTTAGATCTTATCCTGAGCTGCACATGCTTACGCTCTAATTCACACAGGAGTTGCTAGGTTGTAGATTCAACTATTAATTGCTGGTTTTAGCCAAAATAAAAAGCTGATATTAGCATATTAGGTGCCCTGACCAGGTATTGACCTGACCCAACTCCAGTATCTACCAGTTAAATTAGCTGGTTAAGAGAGGTATTCAGTAGCAATTTTTGTGCCAGTTCCCACGGCCAAAGGAAACAAAAGAATGAAGGAGAATGCTAGCTAGTCAGAATTAATTTGACAGAACAGGAGCCAGAATTTGTTTGTTTTGGTATTGAATCTTGAATGTATCAGTGGTCTAACTACTTTGTCTTATCTAATAATAACCCTTCTATGTAAGTAAATTATGTCTACACTGTCATTTTATTTTTTTTTTTGGCTTTGAAGAACTAGTCAAAGATGAAGGAAGAAATAAAAGAATTAGAAAAACCTAACTGAATGATAATTAAGAAAACAGGTGAAATTCAAGAGATTAACCTGTCCTACATAGAGTTTCTTATCTGGTCTAAATATCACATAGACACTTGAAGAACCTATAGTCGACGGAGGTGGCTTCTCCCTTGCACCAATCAGGACACATTTTATCTCAGTAAGCTCTGATGTGTCCTTTATCTTTCGGAGTTCCATTATCTTCTCATGGCATATCATAGTGATTGCACTCTCAACTTCCTGGTGTAAGACTTCTATTTGATTAGCTAAAGCAGTTCTCTTATGTGAAGACCCTGAGATAAATCTCTTTGAATGAAGACATGTTCCATTAGGATTAACATTCATGAAACTAGGAAGTTCTTGCTGGTTTGGGAAAGTTTCTGCAGAAAGCCGTTCATTAGCATGCATTGATAGATAAAGATCTTCAGCTCTTTTGATGATGGTATCCGGAATCCCCTCCCTCTGGGCTGTTTCAAAAGCAAGGCTTTCTTTGCAGATTCCATCTGTCAGCTTCCATGTAGGCTTTGTTTCTCCATCAATGCATGCTGTACCCATTGCTTTGTGCACAGTGTTCTTGATGTTTAGTGGCAAAGCAAATATTCCATGCAAGTGAGTGGATACAATACCAAGACACCCTATTTTATCAAGGGTTTCAATAATGCTGCCTGCAATACAAGTCCCTTTGGCTGTTTCTGTTCCTCTGCATATTTCATCAACAAGCACAAGGCTTCTTTTGGTTGTCCCAGCAATGATGGATCGAAGCTCTGACATTTCCACCTGAGACAGATATTAAGATAGAGAAATGTTCAAGGTACTTCTAATATCATAATTCCATTTATGCAGACATGCATTTGGTACTTCTGACAATACTTACGTTGAAGTTCAATATTTATTTAGGAAAATCATAGCAACACAGATTGAACTTTTGATGAACATAAGAGCATGATATGAACAGTACCAAACCTGAAATGAACTTTTCCTATCAGCTGGACTGTCATATGACTTCATATGAAGCATGATGGAGTCAAAATAAGGAATCACGGCAGATTCAGCAGGAACCATTAGTCCACACATTCCAAGTAGTGCAGCAGCACAAATTGACCTAAGTAAACTTGATTTACCACCACCATTTGGTCCTGTCAAAAGAAACAATGATTTCATATCAACAGTATTATGCACTGCACCTCCTTCTGCTATGTTGAACCAATAGGGTAATAAACCGACTATCTTCATCCAATTGTGTTCGTCCAAAGGCTTTACATCCTGCAACACCAGTTTAACACTGTGCATTCACCACATTGAGGACCAAAAAAATTCTTAATAAAGAACAGCTACCAATTGGATATTAGACAAGAAGACAACATGACATAAAAATCAAAACAAACATTCCCATAAAGGCTCAGATTCAAAACTCTCTGCATATACTCATGCAAGCCCTTCAGGAATAAAATACTTAAAACTCGAAAATTTCTTCATACTAAGAGTTGCACTTGAGTTCATTCTTGTGATTAGCAATACCAACTAATAAATTCTTGGTCTGGTTCCAACAACGTACAGAGAATATTGACATCTCCTTCTTTCATCAAAGGACTAAAGCTATTTCTTAGGAAACAAACCACTAAAATAGAGTTCAATCTAAAGAGATCATATAAATGACTAACAGCATAACTCCCAGATTGTGATCATTGGTAAAATGTTAGGTGTAAGTAGATGAAGATGAGAACATGATGCTTGTAAAGGTATCTAGGCTCATCCTGCAGAGCAGGAACACAACGGTAACTGATAAACCCATTTTGTGTCTGAGTTTAAAATGAAAGTTTGGATATTCTCTCTTTCTTTTTATTCTTTTTGCCAAAACCAAATAGTTAAGGGCACTTTTGACAAAAGCTAATACCTAATGATAACTTGGAATATGTTTGAATTCTAGATATATCCTCAGCAAATGTGAATATGGTAGCTTATCATGCCATTGGATCAGCTAGCAGCATGGGCAATCTTAGGATCTGTTCTCTAATTTGATTAGGATAGTATATCTTTGTAATTAATGCTGGCCTTCATATATACAGAAAACTTCGTGCGTATTATCAAGATAAACAATTAAGCCAAAAAAAGTTAAAGATACAGATTTTTAAATCATAGCAGGCCATTCCGTAAAATTAATGTGAAGTCAATTGAGACAAGGGGATTTTGAAAAGGAATATAATTAAGTAGTTCATTGGCCAAATCCTTGAGAGATGAGATGTTATTCATCTTTTCCTCTTTTAACTCAGATAAACATAATTCATCAATCAAAAGGGGGGAAAAACGAAAGACAAAGAGACACATTGAATATACAGCACAGATCATTCAAGGGAAGCACCAAGTAGAAAAATGATGACAGAAAATCCTTTCTTGAACGAATTTCATCACTGCAGATCAAGTTATTATACATTACCTCAAACCCACTGGACTCTACAAGCATAGGAAATGCCCATTTCCTTCTTCTCCCTTCACTGCAAGACATCACCAAACAAAATTAGCAAACTGCCAAGTTTACAAAGAGAACACTAATGATTCAAGTAAATAGCACATTCACCTCAAACATTTTACAAGCAGAATAATGGAACAATAACTAGGTTGAAATTGAAATATTACAAGACAGTTTATTCTGCAAAATTTTCCTTGAAATGTATGAGACTAGCTGAATTATTTAATCTACTTATCTACTTTCAAAGAAAATAATATTTTCCAACCCATCAAATATGACCATTAATACAACACTATTCACAAGCAACCAAATCATAGGAAATGTTAGATGCTAAAAGATTGATAACACCGTTTTCAAGCTGCCTTCCCATTCCAGATAACTGGTTGAGCAAACGGGTATGCCAGACAAGCATATATACCATTCACATTAAATACTTTAGTTTAAAAATGATTTCAACCCAGTCATAAAATGACGTTTCAACCAAAGCACACTAGAAAACAAATACACCTACTAACATAAAAAAGGTTCCTGTTCAATTTACAATGCAATCTATAAAATGAAGATAGAGCTGATTACTTGTAGCCCAATCTATTCATAGCAGCTTGCCAAACAAATCAATGCACCATAAGAAAATCAAATACCATTTTATTCTAATCACAAAAATAAAGCAAAAGCGACTGAAGATGTTTACAAACCTCACATGAGCAAATAAAGCTTTGGCAATAACAAGCAAGGTGGAAGAAAAGACAAGGATGTTTATATTGGATTGCAATTCGGCAGCAAGTCCCCTTAAAAGACCCAAAACTCTTGCTTTTGCATTGGCATTTGCTTCGTGGTACCTGAAACAAATTATTTTAATAGCTATATGATTAAGAAAAGTGAAAGACAAGTATTTGCGAAAATTAAAGAAGTGGCATATGATTCATTGATTCCAGAGTTCTTCAAAACATCATACCTTGTTAAGGCAGCCTCCACCTTTGGCGTGGTAAACCATTCTTCACCTACCTTTCTACCTTTAGAATCTAAAGCCGGTTTAAGCATTTTAATTTGTTCCTCTCCTGGACTACCAGCCCAGAAAGTCGGTGCAAACCGTTTTCCCTTAAACCAAACTGCTTCATGCTCCCTAGCATAAGCTATTTCTCCCTTAGGGCCACCAAGTGGTGCTGCAGTAGCTTTTATTCTAGCAACAATTGGAGTGAAATCTTCAGTTACCTGCAAACACGTTGGTACCAAACAAATAAAACATACAAGTTACTTCATACGCACTTTAAACAGCCACAGGAAAGATTGAGTTACAGACACCTACTGCCAAATGTAAACCCTCAGCTGCTTTTTCCACTTCAGTAAACACATCATCTATGTGGATTCTTTTTATTCGACCTTTCCATGAAGACTCCATATCCTCAAAAAAATCATTTGGAATAACCGAGAAGGAACTGACTTTCTGATCATTCTCATCATCCAGAGAGATTACTTCACCAATCTTACTTGATGCAACTTCACAGCCAGCAATCTGGAAATAAGATAACATTACATATGCTACAAGTCAATGCAATTTAAAACAAGCTAGACAAATTAACCAAGAAATGAGAAAAGCATCAATCTTTCAATAGTGCTAAGAATTCAAGTAGCCCTCCAGTGATTTGCAAGTTCGAAATACATACACTCATCAATTTAAGTATTGACATGGTAGGAAGTTGCACAACAGGTTACCACAACTTCACCAGGTTATATAATGAAAGTTCCATTCATTTTTCTAGCTCCCTCTCAAATGCAAATGTTAGTGTTCCAAAGGAAGATCAATTCATGTAAATTATGAAATCATATAATGGAATATAAGCATCTGTATTGGAATAAGCAGCAAAAACATCCTTTTAGGCAGAGATGAAAAGAGTTAGGAGATTGAAAGGAAAGGGCTGTAGCTCAAGAAAGATAATGTCTAGCTTGATAGTTCCTTCTTGGTTTGGTTAGTTTTTTATTGTAAAGTGGTGTTAAAGAGGGTTCACATTTCGAAAACTAGACAATTAACTGATTATAAAAGTTAATTAGGAACTAATTGATTGTGACAAAAGGGAGGAAACTCTGCATATAGTGGGAAAGAAAGGAGTAAAATGGCTGATCAAGTGACTTTTGCTGGGGTCTATGCGCAGGGGCTTTGATAGAGCCCAAGTTCACTAAGGGGCTGAAGGTGTACTAGAGAAGGAAACATGGGTAGTTTGGGACAAGGGATGCTCACCAAGTTGGCAGCTACAGGTGGGCCCAATAGTGGGCCTGCATAAGAACGGTTTGGGAAATGAGGGTGACTCATGTGAAGGGGAGGCACGTGATTTTCTGCTAAGGGAAAGAGGGTATTGTTTGTTAGTTAGGGGAGGATATTTTCTTTATGCAATTTTACTGCTTTTGGCAAAGGAGTGACTAAGCCACTGTGTGCTCACAACCTGCTTCGCTGTTGTTGCTATTTTGTTGGTTTCTTCCATTAACACATGCATTCCTTCATCTATCCCTGTACTTGTGTGTGCTGTGTACTGTTTAATTTGTTTCTTATACCTGTGTTCTATTAGGTTCCCGCCTAGGGGGTGCTCAAGTCATCTCTGCTGGGATCCGCTGCCTAAGGGTTTCCACCTAGGGTTACACCCACTGCTAAAAGGTGACTTGAAAAGTTTTTTTTTTTTTTTCTTTGGGGTTTTGGGCGATACTTGGTGACCTAGCCAAGCTGAGGGTGGCAAGTCTGATGATGGTGGTGGGTGGTCAGAAAAGTCGCCAGAAAATGGCAGGCAGTGATAAACAGTGGCGGAATTCAAGGAAAAACTGGGGAAAATGGGAAAAGGGGAGAGAGAAGGGCTCAAGGATGATGAATAATACAGAGATGAAGGTTTGTAAATGTTCAGCAATGAAGGCTGGAGACAACGGAATGTGGTCAAGCTCCCAAATCAGGATCATTGATACCAACTTGAAAAGAAAGGAGAAGATTACTATGGCTGAATATGATTTTCACTGATAATAAACTCGTACAAGTAGTTTATATAGACAATTGGCAATAAATGGGTGTCCGATATACCATTTTCCCTAATTTAGGATACTAGTACGGGTAACGGATCATCCTAATAAATGGGAATAAGAGAACAAATCTGTACAAAATAATATACAACAGAATACACAAGGTGCGAATGATCCCTTCTATTGATATGAATAGTAAGTCAACACCAACTAATGGAAAAAGGCTTCATTATTGTTGTATTGCTATGAACAGTGGAAGAAAAAGAAATCCAAAATTTGGGCTTACCAGGGTTTCAAAGTCAATTTCTAATCCAGTTGCCACCCATGTGGGATCAATTAGAAGCTTCAATATTTCATTGAGCTCAGAGGTTCTGTACATCTGCAAAATTTCATCAAGTACATTCTTTATTCTACAAAATTCAATATGATTTGCCTCCCTCCATTCAAGTAGCTTTACAAGCTGCACAAATACAGAGAAGAATTAGACAAGAAAATTAATTGCAAAAGGAAACAATATGGAAGGTAAGTTATTATTTATTTCCAACAGAAATTTAAAAAAAAACAAAAAAGAATGCCATAAGGACTGCCCTGAGTAACAAATTTTTTGCAATATTGACAACACCCTGATGGTCTTCAACATTTCTCATTACAGATATAGGACCTTCTCTCTGTTCCACCTATTATACAAGTGTTACTAGTCCTAAGTTACTCAATGTTCTCCTCATTGACCCCAAGGGCTTTCTCTCAGCTAGTCCCAGCAGCACTGGGTCTCACAGAATCCAGTGACAAAAACCATTTATAGGTACCAAAGTTTTCAAGCCCTAAAAGACTCATGCTAGGTTTTTTTTAATTGCTGCCCAGTGAAGTTTGCTCTTGGCCAGGCTGTATGTGCCATTGCTCCCAAAAGAACCTTTGAAGAGTTTTACATGCCTGTCTACATATATGGTAATCATGAATAACATTCCTCTTGTACTCATGCATTAACGGTATCTTTGGATTGGCAGAACAAGATGGAATGGAGTGGAATCAAAAGGGATTTTAAAGAGCTCCGTTGTTTGGATAAAATAAATTTTGATGGAATGAAATGGAGAAGGATGGAATGGATTCCATCCAATACCACTATATATTCTCAACACCCCCGCCCCCCAACCAAAACAAAAAAAAATCCAAAAAAATACACAACAAAAGAAAAAAATTGGAGGGAATGGGATGGAACACGAGTGGCTGACTTATTTAACAAAATTACTACTTTAACCTTTGAAAAAAATAAATATTCTCCTAATGTTATTAATATAAGGGAATTATAGGAATAAATTTATAATTATCATCATTCCGTCACATTCCATTGTCATATCCAAACAATGGGATGAAATATTTCTCCATTCCATCATTAAATATCCAAACAATAGAGTGGAATACTAATGTCACTCCGCTCCATTCTACTAATTACTATCAATCCAAAAAATAAGAAATTAAAGCTAATAGCAACTCTACTGATTGAAGCATTGATAACGGTGACCATGTATGAAATATCTTGATATCATTTTCTGTTCAGGCATGGCTTGTGTCTTACAAGAGAAAGCAACCGATAAACTAGCCTTAAAAAGTGGAGGTGTTTGAAATTTTCAACATGGCATAAATTAATTACAGCAATCTCAATCTATCATCTTCGAGCCGGTTATGGAAGTATGAACACTAAAACACTAATTTGCCATTCTCTGTTTCAAACAAACACTGTTTAAGAGGAAATAGGACACATACATGTAGGGTCCAGTTGGTTCTATTTTCATTTCCTGTTTTCACTTAGTTTTCATTTTTTTTTCAAGATTTTGTGAAGAAAACAGTAAAAATAACAAAAATCATTTTTTTTGTTTTCATTTTGTGTTTCACTATTTTCTTCACAAAATATTGTGAAACAGAAAATAGATTGACAACAGAAAATCAAAATAGAAAACAAAAACCAAACAAGCCCATAGATTCTTATGAAGCTTATTCACAATTCACAGAAGTAACTGGATAACAACCTTTGCTGAAGAAACACACGTGAATTCAGGAATCGAGCATGTTACACCACTCATAAGTTTGCATGATGCTGCCAAACATAAACAGAAGAGAAATAGTCCAGAATTAAGTATAATAATAATAATAACAACAACAATAATAATAATAAAAACAGCAGCAGCAGCAACAATGATGACGACGATAATGATGATGATGATCTACACTGTGCACGGAGACAAATTTGATATTAAAATAAAAATTAACAGTTAAATTAAAAGACAAAGCAAAATTATTATTGGAAATCACCTTGAATTTTACATGCAATCTCATAGGAAGGAGGATTCAAAAGAAGATCCCTTATGTACCTAAGAACCACACAAACAAATACATGAATCCGGAAAGGGATCCAAAATGAATCACTACAGACTGCATTGTAATTATTAAAACTAGAAGTTCAAAACAAAGAAACCATAAAAGAAAAAGTGAAAATAACAATAACTCAATAAAAATTGAAAATCAAAGTACAGTATGGCCAATGAATTATACAATCACTTAAATGGTTGAAAATTGAAGAATATAAAAATTTCAAACGTTATCAAGCAAGACAATCCACATAACTCCTACAGAGTAAACACACCAGTAAACACAAACATTTGAAAGTTGGGAGTGGGGCAGAGGGTTGATCAATTACAACCATGTAATAATTTCCAAAGGTACCACATACAGAAAATATAAGATTCCATTACTCACAATACAGGTAATCCGTTGCAATTTATAGGAAGTAAGAACTTTAATAAAGAAGGTATTCCTTCGGTTGGAATGGCCCCTGAAAATGCAGGACAGGCAGATAAGGAAAAAGAAAATAACCAGTGGGCACAATTGTTCATCAAGATTTAATACACCAACCAATTTGAGTAGATGTTCCTAGGCTTAAAGGCCGAGCCCTGTTTCCAGAAGAGACAGTTGTGTTCCTAAATGTAACCGCTTCTTCAAGACCATAGAGCTCCTTTACCTATATTCCAAAGTGAAATACAGAAATAATAATCTCAAATTACTTATTCACTCACACATACTCGTTCAAAACATAAAATTCAAATGTAGTTTCATACCTTGACCAAAAGATCAGACACAGGGTTGCCATCAAACCATTCAAAATGTCTGGAACTACATTCTCCCCACAAAAGGCCCCCATCACCAAATTCTCTCCAATGGCAGGTGCCTGTCCAACACCACAACATTGACAAGAATGCAGAAAACTATATATGTCACACATCTTTTGAGAGGAATATATTACAGCGGATGAGTAGACTAATTTTTTGGATAGAAAAATAATTTTATTAAAGAGAGAGGAAGGTTCATAGAGAGAGGATAAAGTATCCACACTAGGAGAAAGAAAATGAAAACATGAGTCCTACAAGATTAAACCATGAAAGAAAGCATGACATTCCGTCTGCATATACACTAAAGAAACACCTGTATAAAGGCGATTTGCAAATCACCACAAAGAAGCTAAGATGGCAACTCTATCCCAAATGTTATCAAAAGATCAAGAGGTCTCGTTGAAATTCTGGCATTTCTTTTCAAATGGACACCAGAGAATAGAGCCAAAAAAGAGAGAGAGAGAGAGATAGGGAACAGTACCACAGAGTTATTGCTTGTTTATGAATCTGAAAGCCTCTAAATTTAATAAGAAACTAATGTAGGTCCCCAGGGCAAACCCAGTTCTCTCCAAAATTGTCAAAAACACTTATTCCAGAGATAAATTGTAGTAAAACAATGCATAAGTATGAGACACTGATTCCAACTTAGAACAACACAAAACAGATATTAAGAGACAAAGCAATAAGAGGCTAGCATGTTCGTAGCATAGTGTTAGTGTTAATCCCGTCAAGGACAGTTGTCCAAAAAAAAGATTTGACCTTAAGAGTAGATAGCCCTTCCTATTTTTCTTTCTAGAGTAGACCTTACCAAAACTGTGTTATGTATCAATATTCCCCCCCCCCCCCCCCCCCCTCTTTTCTTCTGTCTCTTTTCTTTAGAAGATCCAACTTCTCCTCAGGGTGGAAATTAGGAAACTCCTTGAATAATGAAGGGTTTTTCAAAGCATGGGACTGCCAAAGATCCACCATGGCAGCTTTTAATCTCTCAAAGGCTGTCTGAGCATCTATCCCCCAGAAGAAGTTGTCCTTCTTCAGCAATTGAGCTAAGGGCTGGGCAATCTTGCCATAATTCTTGACAAACCCCCTGTAATATCCAACAAGCCCCAAGAACCCCCTCAAGCTCTTGAGATCCTTGGGAAATGGACAATCCACCATGGCAGCAACCTTCTTTTGGTCTGCAGACACCCTAGAACCTGAGATGACGTGCCCTAGGTACTCAAGCTCAGTTTGCCTGAAACAAGACTTTTTCAAGTTGGATGCAAGGCTGCAAGTGTTCCCATTGAGCAGAATCATCAAATAGGAAGTGAAGAGAGTCCCAAGGTTGATAAAGCAAAATATCAAAGACTAGTTAGAAGATTGATATACTAGGCTCATACCAGACTAGACTTAGCAAACATTGTTAATGTGATTAGCCAATTCATGCATGATCTGAAGGTGAGACACATGTAGGAAGTGGATAAAATCTGGCAATATTTGAATGCCACACCCAGGAGACATTTGTTATTTAAACAGGGTGACAAGCTGTCCATGGAAATCTACACTGATGTTGATTATGTTGGTTCTATTATCGATAGAAAATCATCATTTTCATATTGCATGTTTTTGAGAGGAAACTTGGTCCCTTGGAGGAGTAAAAAATAAAATGTGGTTGCTAGATCAAGTACTGAGGCTGAATTTCGAGCGATGGCACCCGAGGTGAGTGAACTTTTATGGATGAAGATTATTCTTGATGACTTGAGAATAAAGTACGCGGCTCCTATGATGCTATTTTGCAACAACAAATCAGCTATTGGTATTGCTCATAATGCGATCCAACAAGACAGAACCAAGTACATTGAGATTGGCTGGCATTTTATCAAAGAAAAGTTAGACAGTGGATTGATAGCCACAACACATGTTCCATCAAGTCAGCAGTTGGCAGATGTGTTAACTAAAGGTCTACCTAGCAATTTCAATAACTTATTCTAGGTGAGAACGATGGATATTCATTCACCAGATTGAGGGAGGGTGTTGAGATATCGTGTATTATTGTGCAGGTTTATTCCCTTATTCTTTGATTTATTAGGATACATACATTACACATATTAGTATCCTAAATTAGGGAAATGACTATCAGACAATAATTACTATATATTGTCTATTGTCTATATATTGTAAACTCCTTGTTCATGTTCATCATCAGTAAAAAATTATACTCATATTACTCTTCTTTCGAAGTACCATCAAGTTCTTCATACTGCCTCCATCTCATCCTTATTATTGAGCTCTTCATCTTATTCAATGAGTAATAGTTGCATCTTCCTCATTGCGCACACATTATCTCAATCCCAATGGCCGCCACATTTGAAACACAGTTTTCTTCTTTGCCTTTCTCGCCACTTCTCTTGTGACAAGAACCTAGGTTCAAGCCTCCTCTCCTCTCACCCCTTCCTCCCGGTTCCACCAACCTTCCCCTCTCTCCATATGCAATTGCATTTGAGCCCTCCCCATGTCTTGCCAACCCCGAAGACCCTAGAAAGTGGGTTTGATTTCTCATATTCCCCCGGTTGAAAGGGGTCACCCCTCCTCCTCTCCAAGCTCCATTCCTCTCTTCTGGTTCCAAAGCTTTGTCCATCATCTCCAACGAGGGCCTAAACTAGTTCACCCTCAAATCAGCTTGAATTTCTTCTCCAATCCATTTAAGAAAATACCCCTCATCACCTCCGAGTCAAGGTCTATCTTGGTGCTCGCAGCTCTTTCAAACTCCTTGCGGTATTGAAGAACAGAATTGGTTTGCTTCACCCTTAGCAGTAGTCCCATGGGATTTTCTGCCATTCTCAATTGAAACTTTTTACTAAGGTCTCCCTTAAACACTCTCCAAGATGGGAAGCGTACTTGTTCCTCCCACCAATGGTACTACATGAGTGCCTCTCCCTCATGGCTACCATCACTAGCTCCATCTTCCCATAATCTTCAATGGCATTGATCTTGAAGTAAGGCTCGATTCTTGCTAGCTACCCATAATCATCCTCACCCAAAAATAGAGGCAGCTCAAGCTTGTGACCAAGTTCCTACCTCCGACCAGAACGGTCATTCCCCCAAGAATCCACATCCTTGTCACACTCTAGTTCCCTTCTGAAACCACTGTTTTCGCACAGGCGCTGCCGGCTTGGTGAGCCCCATTCGCAGCTAGGTCCCCTCTCTTGAGGCCTCATGCTCTAGTTGGCCTCTAACAGAGGACGTGCACAGCTTCCCTTCATTATTTCCCCCACATGCAGCGCGATCAACTCCATAGCTTGTTCTTCAAACCTCTGTTCACTGGTTGCCAAGACATGCATTTGTCGTTCAAGTGCTTCAGCGTTGGCTTCCATGACTATACGCACCACCATCCACAGAGCCCTTATGATCAAAGAGCTTTGATACCAGCTGTAACAAACTAGTATCTAGCAAGAAGAAAATGAATGTAACAATGACTGAAAATGCCTTAGTCGGTAGCTTCAAAGTGAAACTCAGCCTAAGTGTTCGTATTTCTGGAAAATAACTAAGATCACAAAGCAGTAATGACAATGAAGAAAAGAAAATCCTGGGGAATGGCGAAGCCCTTTAGCCGCTCTCTCCTGAAAATATCTGAATGACTGCCTACTACTTCCCAAGTCGAGTAATATTCCCCCTATACAACAAATTGCCTCTAATGGGCCTGCAGATAGCCCACCTTTTTTTTTCCCCTGTCTAGAGTAGGCCTTACCATGCATGGGTATGTATGATATTGCTATTTGACTAAGTAATGGGTCAAAATAAAAAATTTTAAATCCTTTCTTGAAATGCAATTTTACACAAAGTATGTTGGTGCCATAACATTTCTTATATATGGAGGTAGCGTGAAGGAAGGTTACCTTTCTAATAGATTAGTATATTACATGTACAAGAAGCAAAAAAAGGAAATATAGAGCATCCCATTCACAATAATCCTCCCTCCCTCCCTCTCTTATTAAATTCTTTTACACACAAGCCAGTTTTGTTCTTATTCTTATAGAGCAATTAAAAAATGACGGCTCAATGCCCGAGACTCCCATCAGGTGGGGTCTAAGGAGGAAAGATGTACGTAGCTTTACCCCTACTTTGTGGAGAAACTGTTTCTAGGATTTGAACCCGTGAACTCCAAGTTATAAGGCAGCAATCTTACCATTGCGCTAAGACTCACCCTCATTCTTATAGAACAATTAACTAAACAAAATTAATTTCACTTAAATCAGAGATCTAAGTGACAATGGCATCACTTATGACTTTGTAATAGGGAAAGAAGGAAGAAAAAAATTAGAGAAAAGATGAAATATATGACTAAATGGAGGATACAATCTGCCAAAACAACAGCTAAAACTTGTCTCACTAAGTAGAGATATAACTTGCCAAAACAAAAATGAAATTCTAGCTACAAGTAACATGAAAATCTAATAATATGTGCTTTATCATGTCCTCCTTCATACTGGATCTTTAAAATTGAAAAAGAAAAAGGGTATGATATCGCTCTTCTTTTCGGAAGCTACTAATTCTAGCTTATGAGAACAGCAACACTACATATCTTCCAAAAAAATACACTCGTCCTTTTTATCTTCAATAATTTACATATATCATTGAATTAAAAAGCAATTTTTTCTCATGAAAAAGAGGGACCCATAGGCTAGTCACCATATACAAGCACAGACACTTGGCCTTCAAAATTGAAAAAAAGTGTTGACAAACAAAGAAAAAGAGAAAATCATAAGATGAATCCGTGTTGTGATACACTGAGATAATTATATTTATAAAATAAAGATAAAATCTAAACATAATGATAGAATCAACCTAAATTAATCTAAGATATGATTTGAAATATTTTAAGATATAATGGAGATATTACTAAATATTTCCTTATTTCTAACACTCCCCCTTAAGCTAAAGCTTAGTAAGCTTTAAGCTTGTTACAATTAAAGCCTTGAAATATAAAAAAGATCTCCATTGAAGACTAGCAAGACAACTCAGGAATGCTGAATACGTCTACGAAAGATAACACAACAAGGCAGCTGGAATGAACATTAGCTTGAACAGCTAGTTGGATAATTGCATGACTAAGAAAAGAAGAGACACACAACTATCAGCGCTGGAAGAGACACAATGAAGGCGGTGGAAATTCCCTATCCATGCGACAATAGATCGCAAGAACAACATATAGAAGCCTTGAACAATTGAAAGATTAGAGATCCAAAGTCAAAAGAGCATATCACCGTCATAACTGAGTGAAGACTAATATCCCCATTGGTATGATTCACAATAGAATGATGGTAGGAAGCACAACCAAATATTCATTACTCACAGCTATGGGTCACAACATAGGAGTAAAATCGAAAATAAGAAAATGTGATGTTAACGAAGTGTACAGATCACAAAACCAAGGATAGATCTAGAAAGTGGGCAGCAATGCGAGCACGATGATGGGCAAGGCGGCCGAAGAAGCTGTCGAACGCGCGGCCATGCACAGTGGAAAGCGGCTGCAAGTAGCTGGTCTTGCAGAAAGAGAGAACGGGCGTGAGAGCCCGTGGTTGCTGGAACAAGGACACGGTCGCCAGAGGTGGGCTGCGTAGGAGGAGGCGAGCATGGTGGTGGGCTCGTCGGCCAAGATCGATGCCGGGAAAAGCCGTCAGAGATAGTGGCAGATGTGGACAATGGTTCTCTTCCTCTTGGAAGTGACACAACAGAGTGAGGGAAGGTCAAGGTACTACCGGAAGGGTTGACGGAAAAAGTCACCGGAGGCAGTGGCAGGTGTGGAGACCGGAAAAGTGGCCGACAGTAGAAACAGTGGTGGTTTGATGTTAATTTTCTAGAAAGCAAGAATATTGTCAGACCTAAAAACGAATTGAAAGGCTTGACAGACAGAGTAATGGTGGGACAAAAAGAAAAGTAAAGACAGTAGGGGACACAGTATAAGTGACTTCCAAATTACTGGAATCTCTGCAGCGGAACAATGGACACAGGTCCTGGTGGATGGTACCGCTCTAATACCATGTTGAGAAACAGAGAAAGAGAGAAAATCATAGAATGAATCCGTGTTGTGATACACTAAGATAATCATATTTATAAAATAAAGATAAAATCTAAACATAATGATAGAATCAACCTAAATAAATCTAAATTAATCTAATATATGATTTGAAATATTTTAAGATATAATGGAGATATTACTAAATATTTTCTTATTTCTAACAAAAAGACCGTTAAAGAAAAAAAGAACAAGAAAGTGCAAACCAGAAGAATTCTGCCTCAAAGATGTATGCAGAAATAAGTGATGGTATTGACATGTACGAAGCTTTGCAACAACTGCCTCTTCTGTTAAACTGTCTTCTGAAGAATATGTCTTCATTGTCTCTAGGACCAAATTAATGCAATAGCCTCTTGCAGAATGGGATATCCCTAGAATAAGAAGATATCATAGAAAGTCATCCTTCCAATGTAGTCAAAGGAAGTAGTATTAATAACAAATTGCAAACAATCAGAAGCAAACATTACAGAAAAACTTAATTACAGCCCACTCCTCAAAATATTACAGACCACTGAAAGGCATAGACGTTTTCTTGTGAAGCAAGAACATCATAACATATACTCAGGAGCACACCTTTGTTCCATTAGAAAACATTGCATGTAGAAAAAAGCCATGAGTAAGATCAATGAGGATAATGTTGAAATATTGACACTTTTCTCTTTATCATTTATTGTTTTTGTCTTTGTCATTTATTGTTTCTGTCTTTATCATTTATTGTGATGGATAATTTTAGGAATGTCAATATCTTACATTTATTAGGTTGGTTTATGCATTTATTAGGTGGGTCCTACATGTACATATGAATTGTGTTGTATCTTTCTCTTAAGTGAAATATTGGAAACAGAATCATTTAAATCCACTTCTCTCTGTTTTCAAATTGGTATTAGAGCTCCCGATCTAGGAGCCTGATCACTCTCTGCTTTTTTTTTTTTTCCAGCCTTCATTTGCTGGGTTTTTTTGTCTAGTCTTCATTTGCTGGGTTTGTTTTCAGTCTTCATTGCTGGCCTGTTTTCTGTTTGTTTTCAGCCTTCATTGCTTTTTTTTTTCCAGCATTCAAAACTAAACATGATCAGGTTCAAGCCTTCATTTAGAGCATCATAAACCAAAACAGATCAACCTGTGAATTCCAATCAGTGTCCAATAAGATCACTGTGTCAGCAGCTTGAAGATTCACTCCAAAACCACCACCTCAAATACTTGCAACAATAGCTAAAAGTCAGAAATACTATTTTTTCTTCCCGGTTTCCTTTTTTTTCCTGCTTTTCCTTCTCTGCTGTTGTTACAGCCACCGGCGACCCATTCCGACCAGCCTCCGGCCACCTTATCACTATGGCAAAATCGAAAACCTCCATAGCTATTACACCTACACCTTTAAATCCTAATGACCTTCCTGTTTTGCACCCAACATACAACCTACACGAAAAAAATTACTTGCAATGGGCTCTAGTTATCCGACATACTCTTAAAGGTTGTTGGAAATTGTCCCACATTGAGGGAAATCCTCCTCAAAAGGACGACCCTACTTTTGAGGCTTGGGATAATGAGGATTCTCTTATTATGACCTGGCTATGGAGCTATATGATTATTGAAATCAGTCGGAATTATATATTTCTTACTTCATCCTGTGCGGTTTGGGATGTACTTAGCAAAACTTTCTCCAAGAAGCAAGATATTGCTACTTGCTATAAGTTGAAGACGAAAATATTCTCCACCAAGCAAGGAGTGATGTCAGTAACAGATTACTATGGTGTTCTTACTAGTCTGTGGACTGAGTTGGACCAATATCAAAACTTGCAGATGGAATGTAGCAAGGATACTTCTACTTTGGCAGACTTGGTTAACAGGGACAGGATTTTTGAGTTTCTCTCTGGCTTAAATCCAGAATATGATCCCATTCGAATTCAGATTATAGGAAAAGCGCGACTCTCATCTATATCAGGGGTGTTCTATGCTGTGCGGGGAAAGGAAAGTCGTAGGCCAGTTATGCTTGATGACAAACCGAGTAGTGGTTCAACTTTGGTCACTGGCAAGACAGCCAAGCCAGGACCCTCTTCTTCCCTTTCAAGGCCTTCCCAAGATAGTCGTTGGTGCCCCTATTGTAAGAAGTCCGGGCATACTAAAGAAACTTGCTTCAAATTTCATGGAAAAGACAAAGTTCTCAACCGCACAGGAGAATTTCGCGGCTTGTCAAGCAGTCAAGCCTCAATGGCTGCATTAGACAACACCCCCGCTCCTCAAGTGGATGATGAAATTCCTGCCCTTATTAAGGATGAGCTTACACACCTGCAATCTCTCAAAAGCTCTACTAATAAGCCATCTAGCTCTTGCTCTATTAAAGTTCCTTGTTCAGTAAGGTTCCTTGTTCTCAATCTTTTCATGTATCTAACACTGAATCTAAGGTTTTGTGGATCATTAACTCTGGTGCGACTGATCATATGACCTCTAAAACTCCTCATTTTTCTTCTTACCTTCCCATTTTTGAAAAACACATCACTATAGCTGACGGCTCCCAAACCTCAGTTGCAGGATCTAGTAGCATTTTTCTTCACCCTTCCCTACACTTGAATAATGTTCTTCACGTTCCTCAACTCTGCAGTAACCTTATCTCTATTCATAAGCTTACCAAAGAACTTAATGTGCTGTAACTTTTTTCCATTCGCATTGTGTTGTTCAGGATCTTGCCACGGGGAGGACGATTGGAGTTGCTAAAGAACAAAAAGGGTTATATTATCTCCTTAATGCACTAACTAAAGGTGATGATAGACAGAAGACACCAACCTCATGTCATAGTGCAAATTCAGAATCTCAGGCATCAGAAATTTGGTTACATCATAGACGTCTAGGACATCCTCCATTTCAATTAATAAAGCCCATGTATCCATCTCTGTTTTTAAAAGAGTCAATTGAGTCTTTTTCTTGTGAAATTTACCAGTTTGCTAAACACTACCGTGTGTCATTTCCATCTAATTTTAATAAAAGTGATAAACCTTTTGCACTTATTCATTCTGACGTCAGGTGTCCTGCATCTATTCCTAATATCATTGGCACAAAATGGCTTGTTTCTTTTATTGATGATTGCACACGCGTGACTTGGCTTTTTCTTATGAAAGATAAAGCTGAAGTTTTTCAACTCTTTGTTCAGTTTTATCAAATGGTCAAAACACAGTTTGGAAAATCCATTAAACGTTTAAGTTCAGATAATGGTAGGGAATACGTGAATCAACAATTTTGTAACTTCATGAAAGAACAAGACATTATTCATGAGCTTACCTATGTTGATACTCCTCAACAAAATGGTGTGGCAAAGCTGAAGAATAGGCATTTGCTAGAGGTTACCTGTGCTCTTTTTCAAATGTCTATTCCTAGCTCTTATTGGGGTGAAGCAGTTTTAACAACTGCCTACCTGATTAATAGGGTGCCTTCTCCGGTCCTTGGTAATGTCAGTCCTATTCAATCTATGTTGTCTCACTTTCCCTCTATTCCAATTATGCAAAGTTTACAGCCTCGGGTTTTCGGATTTGCAGCCTTTGTCCATGTACATCGTCAACATCGTACTAAACCTGATCCTCGGGCCATCAAATGTGTTTTCATAGGTTATGCTCCTAACAAGAAAGGATATAAATGTTTTCACCCATCCAGTCGTCGCTTCTTTGTATCTTTAGATGTTACATTTTCTAAATTGAGTCTTTTTTAGTCCTCTACTTCAAGGGGAGAGTATAGTAGAAATAGAGACCTTGACCTTTTATCCTCAATCCTTTCTCCCTCTACCATCATCACAAGAATTAGCTCATTCTAATTCTCAAGAGTTAGTGTCATCCACTACACCATCTGAGGATGCTCAGAAGAAACCATTTTTAGTAGATGAAAGGAGAAAGAAACCCGATATGATCCAACAACAACTTCAAGGGTCCGAACCTGTGGTAAGTACCAACGAAACTGACTCTTCCAATATTTGTGAACCCAACCTAGATAACTTACCAATTGTCTTAAGAAAAGAAAAAAGGACTTCCACTAAACATCCTATTTCTTTTTTTTGTCTCCTCTAAACACCTTTCCTTGCAGCATCAAAGTTTCATTGCAGCTATTAATTCCATACAAATCCCAAATTCAGTACAAGAGGCATTAAAAGATATGAATTGGGTTCAAGCCATGAATAAGGAAATGAGGGCGTTTGAGAAGAATGGAACGTGGGAGATCATTGAGAAGCCAAGAGATAAAAGGCTAGTGGGATGTAGATGGATATACACTGTGAAGTATTGGTCAGATGGTGCATTAGATCGATATAAAGCAAAACTAGTTGCAAAAGGATACACACAAACATATGGAATCGACTATGAGGAGACGTTTGCTCGGGTAGCAAAGATGAATACAGTCAAAGTCTTACTTTCTCTTGCATCTCATTTTGGATAGGATTTGCATCAATTCGATGTAAAGAATGCATTCTTACATGGAGACTTAGAGGAAGAAGTTTATATGGAAATTCCTCCCGGATATGATATCACCAATGGAAAAAACAAAGTATGCAGGTTTAAAAAAGCCTTGTATGGGTTGAAACAGTCTCCTCGTGCATGGTTTGGGAGATTTGCAAAGACTATGCTGTCGCTTGGATACAAACAGAGTCAAGGGGACCATACCCTTTTCCTCGAACATACAGTTGGAGGAAAACTTACGGTTCTCCTGGTATATGTGGAAGTCATCATTATATCAGGTAATGATCCAATTGAGAAGAAGATCTTGGACGAGAAGTTAGCTTCTGAATTTGAAATGAAAAATCTAGGAAAATTGAGATACTTCCTTGGAATAGAGGTGACATATTCTAAGTAAGACATCTTTATCTCTCAAAGGAAATATATCCTAGATCTACTTAAAAAGACTGGAAAACTTGGGTACAAAGTTGCTAGTGTTCCCATTTAACAAAACCATCGAATGGGAAGTGAAGAAGAGTCCTAGTGTTGATAAGACACAATACCAAAGACTGGTAGGAAAACTCATATACTTGACCCATACTAGGCCAGACTTGACTTATGCTGTGAATGTGGTCAGCCAATTCATGCATGATCCCAAAGTAAGACACATGCAAGCAGTAGAAAGAATATTACGGTATCTTAAAGCCACACGTGGTAGAGGACTGCTATTCAAAAATGATGACAAGCTCTCTCTAGAAGTCTACACTGATGCTGATTATGCAGGCTCTATTAGTGACAGAAGATCAACATCAGGATATTGTATGTTTTTGGGAGGAAATTTGGTAACTTGGAGAAGCAAAAAGCAAAATGTTGTTGCTCGATCAAGTGCAGACGCAGAATTTCGTGCCATTGCAAGCTACTATGGTTGAAAATTATCTTAGATGACTTGAAAATAAAATATGAAGCTCCTATGAAGATGTTAGGTGACAATAAATCAGCTATTAGCATCACTCATAATCCTGTCCAACATGATGGAACAAAGCATATTGAAATTGACCGACAATTCATCAAGGAAAAGTTGGATAGTGGATTTATAGCCACAATACATGTTCCTTCCGAACTACAGTTGGCAGATATGCTGACTAAAAGCCTACCCAAAGAGCGTTTCAAGAGCTTACATGCAAGCTGGGAATGATAGATATCCATTCACCAGCTTGAAGGGGAGTGTTGAAATATTGACACTTTTGTCTTTGTCATTATTGTTCTTGTCTTTATCATTTATTGTTCTTCTCTTTATCATTTATTGTGATGGATAGTTTTAGGAATGTCAATATCTTACATTTATTAGGTTGGTTTATGCATTTATTAGGTGGGTCCTACAATGTACATATAAATTGTGTTGTATCTTTCTCTTCAGTGAAATATTGGAAACAGAATCATTTAACTCCACTTCTCTCTGTTTTCAAGTTCTCTATTTTCAAGTGATAAAATATCATTGCTTTGGGAAATATAAAGTATACAAGCCAACAAATAGAAATATCAATGAACTAGAGATCTGATCCCTCCTTAGAATATCCAAATGAGAAATCCCTACAAATTGCAACATAGGCCTACAATGGTAGTCCCACTTAACTATATATTCACTTATCTCCAATCCCATGCTATGATCCATGATCCAATCAGCCTATTATTCCTATCACAAACAGAACACTAAAAAAAAAGAACAACGCTAATACTTAAAAGCAAGTAGAAAACAAAGCAAGGCAATTGCCTAAAGAGAAAATCATAATTCCATACCTACCTACTACAGGCATTGGCTCTGGAAAGTCAAGATCATGATCAACCCCAACAAGTCCGTATACATATGGATTTCCTGGATGAGCATGCCTGAAATTTTAAACATGAAGTAAGCAACAATGCATGCTTCGAAATTTCAAAATCGGTTATGGGAGATAAAAATTATGGTGCAGAAAATATTTCATGTCCATGACCTCTACAACTGACAACCTCTTCAAGAGGATTTAAATATGGTTAGAATAAAATAAAAACTGTCAAATATTTGTAATCCAGTCCATAACAGTAACACTGACTTTTAAGGGTAAACTCCATTGTACCCCCTCAACTACAGGTCATGTGCACTTTAATCCCTGGACCAAAAAGAGCAACGTGATCCCCAAACTTTTCTAAATATGTGCTTTAGTTCATTTGTTAAATTTTGTCAATGTCAACAAAAATAGTACATGTTTAGGAAACTATAGGGAATAAGGCTGCACTTGTTTTTTAATTTTAAGGACTAAAGTGCACATGACTCAATTTAGGGAGGTAAAATACTCTTACTTTCTACTAAGTACTAACAATCGACAAAAATTTAACAAAAGGACTATAATGAACATGCAAAAAAGTTCAAGGATCACATTACAACTTTTTTAGTTTAAGGATCAATGTGCACATGACCTATTAGTGAGGGGGATAGGGCGAAGTTTTCCTGATTTTTAATTTATTCCTTTATGGGGAAAAATTCAATTTTATCCCAGGGCATAATAATGTTTTCAGTACCTTCTTTGCTGTTTGCTGTCATTGCAACCAAGAGTTGGCATGGTGAACTATAGGGACCAAATTGACAATAAATGTCTTGTATAAGGACCAAAATGCAACAAATTTTGCCGTAACACATGACAATATTTTTGCCCTCTACACATAGCGCTCATTTTCAACTTGGTCCCCATAAATGATATGCGTTTTCAAGTTTTTCACTATCATTCACAATAAATCCATGCCAAACTCATGGTATTATTATAACAGCACCGGCAATGGTAATGTTGAAAATGATTGTGCATAAAAGGAATAAATTTTAAACTTTGTTCATAAAAGAACTAAATAAAAAATAAGTACCATACATGGGACCAAATATAAAACATAAATACAAAAATACACACTACATCTGCACAAGCATGCCAAGAGGGTTGGTTCACATGGTAAAGATTGAGTAATCAAGTAGACCAAAGTAGAAGTCTCTAGTCATTACAAATTCGACAAAGAGGAGCATCATATAAGGTAGACTAAACCAGGAAAAGAGGGTGCAAAATGAAGAGCTCCCTTCCTACACATCCACCCAGAAGTCCAAAAAAAATATATCATTTGTAACCAAACGAAAAAATTTCTTCAAACATCATATCCCTCTGATTGAGTTTTCCAAAAATAACAGCCTGAGCTCATTGACAAATGAGAAGCTTTATCATAAAAGCACCTACGAACCCAACTTTAGTTATAAGGGCATGGGGTAGTGGTATCAAATTTAATATATGTGGTATCCCGGTGACTAGGTGTCTTTTTAGCGTATTTTTGTTCCATATGATTAGATAAAGCCAAAAGATGCTGTTGTGCATAATGTGTATAATTGATTATAGAAAGCCAAATAGATCTATCACAATTGCATGATAAATAAACATAATCCCAGAGGGTGTAAAGTTAAGATAGAAACTCATATTTCCAAAGACTATACAGTATAGATTAATGTGGCAAAACACATACACATCAATTACTAGAATAAATCCAAATGTAGATGATAACATAAACCAAATGCCACAAATATCTAGTTTCTTTTCAGTTTTAAGTAGGGTTTTTGTTTGTCAAGGAGGATGCCTAATATCTGCTTGTGTAACCTTTTCTTCTTTCTTTTCAATAAAGTTCTTCTCCGGTCCAAAATAAAGGCATAGAGAAACATATCCTCAAATTAACTTTCTACTTGAAAATACAACAAACATTAGCAAGAAAGTAAAGTTTCTCTTCCTTGTTTGTTAATAAAGCAAGCTTTACAAATTGACCCCAGACAGAGAGTGGCTCATAAAAGAATATTGTAAATTTGTAATCACCCAGATATAAAGCGACTTTTCCTGGATCGAGCATGAGTTGGACCCTGAACTTCCTCAACAATGCTCTGTTAAGACCAAAATTTAAAAGCAGAATATATGGATAAACAGGTTAGATGGCATACACCATAACAATTGACGAGCAGCATGTATGCAAGAATAGGAGCCTCGTCATTTTGAGGTTTATTTTGAAGGATACTACAGACACACAGATAAGAGAATATAAAATAAACTCAGGCATGGAATGATGAACTTTATCAGGGTAAAAAAAGACCATCATTTGATTTCCGCACTTACCACTGAATAACCATTACGTGTCAGATCATCCAGCGTCTGTCGCAGATTCTGAATGAAACCAAGACATCCTTAAATATATAAGAAACTTAAAAACCAAGTTGAAACACTGGTCACATAAATAATAACAAAATAAGTACATAGTTATTGTTGTCTATGGCTCTATGAACACAAAATTGAAAACATAACTCTCTTAACATTCCAGAAATCATTTGTAGGAAAGAACAGTTAAGTTCACTGGATGAAATAAAAAGAGAATAGACTCTCTCAACCTCTCTCTCTCTCTCTCTCTCTCAAAGTTATCTGTACTAGGATATGAAAACATGAATACAAAGAATATTCATCAAACTTCCAGAAACAATTAACAAAAGCTTTAACTTTGAAAACCCCTCAAATACTACTACCAATATTCACACAATGGCATACGTACCATGTTTACTGTTATGCTAACATTAGGTATGAAATTTATACTCAACATGACAAAAGTTGACCACCATTTAATTCTGGCATACTCCAGAGACATTATCAATAAAGTAAACTAATTGAAAAAAGATGCATAATCACATCACAAAATCAATATAAAAGTTTGTCAACAGAAGATAAAAACCACATGCACTGGAAGAAGACAGCCAATACCACAACCGGGCAACCGGCTCTGGGAATGCTATCCGATCGCAGACCTCCAAAGGGATTTAAACCCGCATATTCAACAAGAACACAGGCATCTATTCCAATAGCTTCATAGAAGTCCCCAACCTGAGCAAGTGAGAAGAAATTTTAATAAATAGGAGATACTAAAATATAAAGTTTACTCCATGCAAGATAGAAATAGCGATTTAATGTCAGTATGCCAGTGAAAGAGCAAACAGATGCTTTATTGAGAAGACAAGTGGAAACTGTGCTCCATTCAGACCAAATTTACAACTATAAGACTAACATTGCCTGACCAACTTCTCAATGAGTGGTATAAACATAGCTTACTCTGCAAAGCAAAACCTGGCGCGGAAATTTTGACTTGAACTGCAACATTTCCCAGTTGAGTGTCCCCTCCTTCAGACTACAAAGGTGAAAATTGATTTTTTCCATCAAAGGTGAAAATTGATTTTTTCCATCAACTTTCTTACAATAATATCAACCCTCGAAACAGGGAATAAGGGAGTTCACAATATTTGCAATCTTCCATCGAACAATAGCTAGTGCATATGGCAATGGATGAAGGGTGATGAATTATGAATAATACAGTCATAATTGCTTCCTTGTTGACATTGTTACATAATGTGTGGACTTGTAGCTGAACAAAGAACTTATCAGCATTGCGACTTATGTAACGGTAACAAAGCCTTTCTTGAGAACAAATCAAAAAGGGAAGAATAAAATATTTATCAACTGTTTCAATCAAATAACCCTAAGAAATAATTGTTGACATGTACACTGTCAAGTCCTAATAGATTTGTAGATGAAAATTTTAAAGATAAATTAATAATTACAGTTTACATTTTTCTTCAGTTACAAAAGTTAAAAGAAAAAGCAGCAAATAATAACCTCAATTTCATAAGTTCTCACCTTCCATTTTTCAAGTTAGAATTCAAGCCAAGCAAATTAGAATAATCAAGCCTTTTAATCAGCTGGACAGTTGAAGGCTTTCTGCACATTTGCATCCTCTGCCATAATTTGGAAAGATAGCGAGTATCTCAAAACATTCCTTTGCTTATTATAATCAAAACAATAACTTTCAAGAATAGCCCAAAATCTAAAACTTAAATAGATGTATGTTAACTATTAGTGCCTACCTCCTTCCACCACAATATGTGAGAAAGATCTTTGCCATTTAAATCATTATTCGGTACTTTAAGTTTCTTGGTTGCTTTACTGCTTCCCCTCAAGACCTTCCTTTCTTTAAAACATGACACATTCTTCAGATGTCCACTTGTTCTGTTCATCAACAAGTTTCAATAAATTTAGATGGCATA
This sequence comes from Dalbergia cochinchinensis, assembly GCA_031216125.1. Taxonomy (NCBI): domain Eukaryota; kingdom Viridiplantae; phylum Streptophyta; class Magnoliopsida; order Fabales; family Fabaceae; genus Dalbergia; species Dalbergia cochinchinensis. Next base: position 16,795,393 of record CM062375.1, on the reverse strand, counting down.
CCACAAAGGAATAGATGTTTTATATCATTAGGATTTCAGCATGCAAGAAAATAATAAATCATCAAACAAAAGAACCATTTTTTCCGAAATTTAGAGTGACAACTTCCCTCACAATGTGCTTCACTTGCCATCTAACACAATGGCAAAAGATCTCCCAAGTATTTTCCAGCCAAGGAGCCCCCTTGTCATCACAGGCAGCAGAAGTTATCTTCTATACCTCAGTTTGAATTTTATGCTTGGGGACTAGTAAAAGGGTATCCATTGGAATGGGTTCACATTGAGTGCTTCCTGAAGTTAACACTTACCACAAGTTAAATTAGGGAATCAAATTTCAAAGTTTCTGTTGTTCTGTTCTGAAAGATTTGGGGATTCCTGCATGGGCCACTACATAAAGCTACCTGTATATTTTATTAGAAGAGGAGCTGAGGCTGATTTGATATACTCTGCTTGTCCCATACGCTCAAGAATTATTAAAAGTCTGAGACCAAGGTTTCTTGTTGCCGATAGGCTCACTACAATGTGTGCACTTCCACTTTTGTTGGTTGGTGTTTTCTGTTGTGCTTTTGCCCTAGTGGGCAAGATCCAAATTGTGGACAATGGTTTCATTGAAAAGCTTGGGACTGCTGGAATTAGAGTTTGGGGTGAGATAAGTGGTGATGCTCCCGACTTTATTCTTCTTGGGGAAAATATGATTCTGGCGTGCACTCGAGTTAGGATTAAAGGCTATAATCCTGGGAAGACACATTGTGCTGTGAAGACACTTTGTGCTGAGCTTAAAGATTCCATGAAAAAGCACAATTTCACATTAATAGAAGAATTCAATGGGGTCTCTCTTCCTTAATTAAATACTCATACTGAATTGGTGCAAGGGCAACTAGAAGGAATTCTGCCATAGGAATTCATAAGAAGAGGTGGGCAATCTGATAGAGACTGGACAGGGGATGGTTTTCTTATAAAATATAAAGGCATGGTTTCCGCGGAATTGGGAACTAGACCACTAGGCTTCATGCTGTGGGACCCTGGTGGACACTACTGTATTGTAAGAACACTTTCCCCCATATTTTTCAAGATTTGGGACCCTGGAGGAAGATTTCTTTTGGGGCTTGGTCCTGCTCTTCTAACTGTCGCCCAGAGTACTTGCGCACAAGATTGCACGAAAAACTCAATAAATTGCAAGAAGCACATAGCTGCTGCTCAGCATTTCCCGTCTCTACTGCAAACACATAGTTGCTGCTCTTCATATTTTCTAACAATGGAAGGAGCCCTTTCGGGATTCTACGAGACCCTAATCTAGGATTTCACCATGAGTACAAGGTGAATAATCTTTAGGAGGGAGATTGATAGGAACCTAGGGGAATTGGGCCAAGCATATTGGGCCCTAATGTAATTAGTGCATCATGAGTGAGAAAGAAGGTGTGAACGCATGAAATGTGCTGTGAGGACCATAACAGAATGTCCATGTGTGTGAGGTAGTGAAATGTGCAATGAGATGAGTGTATAACAGAATGTGCATGTTTGGGAGTGAGCACTATTACAGGAAGGGAATTGGGGAAAGTGAGGTAGGCAGAATATTGGTTAAGCATTTGGGAGAGTTGAGTTGCTATAGTGCTCAAGGCTTTTCTCTCTTTCTGCAAGATCCATGCTGTTCTTCTCTTCCAAGTGTTAATAAAAAATTACACTTCTCTATCTCTTGTTCATCTTTCTGTGGTTTCTATCACTAAACTTACCGTAAAATTGAGTTCAGTTCAATAAATGATGTTAATAATCCTTCAAGTATTTTAGATGTTTAAGATGGTGCATTGAATACTAACTCAAATATAGATGAAACTTCAGTTAAATGTCATTAATGATCCTAACTCCTAAGTATAGTGAACACAAACCTAATGAAGATGAAACCAAACCACTATCCTCCTAACCTAATAATTTCTGGAGTAAAGATAGGTAAACTGAACATTAATTAATTCAACCGGAACAATACTCAAGTCTGATGAAGGTTGTCCACAATCATCTAAATCACACAAGTTCTCCGTAATAATTTCAGAAAAAAGCAAAACATTGCATCAGTTACAACCATTGCATCCAAAAACACTACATTGTTTCCATGCATGTCTCACTAACAAGATTACAAGAAACACCTCACCCATGCAAGAAGGAAAGAGAAGCAAGATCAAAACCTCATAATGCTCAAAAGCCTTGAAGGCTTCAGAATAAAAAATAAAATAAAAATAAAATAAAATCCACGCAAAGGAAACCAACTATATATACAAGAGAGAGAGAGGGGGAGGGAGAAATTACGGGAGGAAACGCGAGGGAGAGAATGAAATGTATCGAGAAGGTGGAGGAGAGAAAAGGAAGAGAGCAACGGAGCGCCATCGAGGGAACGAAACGACGACGTTTCTAGTGGAGAGCCAGTGCATTGTGGAACTGGGAAGATTCAAGTGAATAAAGAAAGAAAGAGAGAGTTCACGATCACATGAAATGAAAGAACCGAAGAGCAAAGGAAAAGTGATAGCGCGAAACCCCAGACACAGTGGCTGTGCCAACTTCGGCTTCCCGCCTCTCGCAACAAAGGATTTTGATAAGAAACAACGCGAAAGCGAAACGACGGAGCAGAAACTCTTGTCTGTCTGCGTTCGCTCTGTCCTGTGACAGCGGTTTTTTTTTTAATGAGATTTTTTTGGGTGAAAATTAGTTTTTGAATCTGGTTTTGATACAATAAAAAATATTTTACTCAATCATCCAATTCTATAATATTATATCAATAAGAATGATTAACTACCAATCTCATTGCATAAAAAGTGATTCAAATAAAAAGATTTGATTAAATGACAAGGTAAAACTCCTTTACACATACATCAAAATTAAATTATTTTTCACATATTTAGATAATTTTTATAAAGTAATCACAATCTTAAAAAAAAAAAATTATTTTTTAGCATATTTATAGAAGTTAAAAAAAGGAGTCTAACTATCATACACTAATATTGTAACCATCTTTCTTACTATACTTAGTGACCATCTTTACGAAATTAAAAAGTACCATGTGGTCCATTATGAGAGCATATTTAATTCAAATTTTAAAAAGAGTTATTATTCATTTTAGTCTCAAACTTAAAATTTGTGGACTATTTTAGTTCTTAACAGTTAAAATTGATCGAATTAGTCCCTGACATTATAAAACGTAAGTCATGTTAATCCTTCAACCCGACTTTATTCAACATTTCATCAATTAAGTAATTACGTATAACGTTAAATGATACTTTGATATATCTTATATTATCTAAAGTACAATTAGGTTTAATACAATTCATTTTGGTGTCTAAAACTACACAAAATAAGTCATTTAAATCCCTCTTATAACTTATAAAATGACTCATTTTATGTAATTTTAGACATCAAAATAAATTATTTTAAATTTTATTATATTTTAGATGACACGTAGAATGTTAAAATATCACTTAAAGTTAATTACCCTTATTTAAATGACAAAATGCTAAATAAAAGTGGGATGAAAGACTAACTTGGCTCGTGTTTTATAATATTCGAGACTAATTTGACTCATTTTAAAACTTAGGAACTAAAACGACTCATGAGTATAAAGTCATCAACTAAAATAAATATTGACTCTTTAAAAAATTATACAAAGTGGATGAGTTGCCAATCTTTTGTTAGTTGACAGTGTAAAGATATTTTATATTATCAATGTTTGGCCATTACTATTAGCTTTAGAACCCTCCATAAAACTTTATAGCTTGTGTTTTGAGTGACAACAAAGTAAATTTTGTTAAAATATTTTGAAGAATAGGCTAAGGTTTTACTTGAGTTTCTGTAGCATTTAATAGGAACTTTCTCATAACATATAAGTTCAATTAACGAGATATTTTTCACAATCTCCGAGTTTTACATGATTATAATCACATTCAAAGATATTCAAAATTTTAATAATATGAAAAATAGTTCAGAAAGCAAACTAAAGTATGATAGATACACAAGAAAGATTTTTCAAGCATCTGAAACCAAGGACAGATCTTCAGAAAATGAGTCACGCATTTAGAAAGTGATACATTCTTGAAAAAGTCAAATTCTCTCGAGCACATCGTGACCACTGTCTTCAATAACAATGGGATGTTTCCTATCAAGCTCAGACTGAAGTAAAGAAGCTTAGCAGAAACTGAAGAATTACATCAAAAAGCACACGTATTTAGAAACCGTGCTGACTTTATAGAAACGGAGAGAAAATTCAAATAAAGTCAACTTTCAAAAAGTACTAATAGAGACACATTGCTTTTGTACTTGGTCAAGTACCTCATCTTATAGAAGAAGTTCAGAAACCACGTCCAGAAGGTAAAAAAACACCTTCTAAAGCTCCATTCAAAAACCACATTTGACAATGGATTATGCACCTACAAAAGTGGCACTGACATAGCCATGTCACACTTCTAGAGGACAATCACTATGACACAAAAAGAAGATCAACACATATCAAGAGGAAGAAAAATCAAGGGACAACCATCCAATGCAAAATCCAAGTATAAAAGGATGTCTTATTCATATGATACAAAAACTTTTTCCAGAAACAGTTGCTGAGAAAAATTTTAATGCTAATTCTTCTACTTTTGAAAGTTTATTACATCTAATAATCAGTTTCTATAAAAATCTTATTTATTTCTAGCTTTCCTTAGATAACATTTTCTTCTTAGGAAGAACTTTAAAAAGAAGTCACTCAAAGTTTTGGCTTATACACTGTTATATTCCTAAAAAACTTGAGTGTAACTTAGTTGGAGTGAATCAACCAAACTCAAAATCTTCGTACCCTAATTTAGTAGTGATCATTGTGAGGTTAGCTTGAAGTAGTAAAAAGATTACTTGGAGTGATGGTAAATTAGAACTACTGATCATTGGATAAAGCTTGAGAAAGTTATCTAAAGACTATCTCACTTTATTTGGGTTGAGAAGGGGCTATTAGTGAAACTCAACATGTTATTGAGAACTGGACGTGGGCAGTGTTGGCCAAACCAGTATAAAAATCCTTGAGTAATATATTTTTATCTCTCCTTATCTCTTTATTATTTTGCATTTATGTTTGTCCATAATATATATTTCTTGAAAACGATTTTTAAACACTTTTTGAGTTTTTCTTCACTCAGTTCAAAATGTAACTTTCTAAGGTGGACTAACGAAAATCTCTGCTACCTTCAAGGGAAAAACTTAACAGATTTTGTTTATTTTTTTCAAAAACGCAAAAAAACTTGAAGTATGATTCAACCGCCCATTCTCATGGTACTTGTAACATCCTAATTTTTAACCCAATACTCCTAGAACGTATTTAGGTTAAACATTAGTCTATTACCTTTTTAGTCCCATTCTTTAAAGTCTTTCATTAAAATACTTAGCGAAAAATACGAATAAATTTTTCTTTTTGAAACTTGAAAGCAAAACGCGAGCCGCGCGCTAACCTAACATTCGTCATAACCATAACGTGCAAGAAAAGTAATCACACCATTCATACTCATGAAACATGTTATTATACATAACAATCATAATATCATCACATCTTCATAGACACATAGATTACTAGCATCATTATACCATCATTTACATCAAAACATGCCCATATATATGAAGTGATCCTTATCCACCTATGAGGTTGGATAAGTGTCAACCCAAAAGCTAAACTATCTATGCTTCCACAGTGACCCTCTACTCTGTTTGCTGGTGTGACCCTTAAGCACGAGCCTTAGAAAAAGTCACGAACCTCATTATAATCCTCGTCTAGAGACGATACAGAAGAAAAGGAAGGGATGAGAAACTCATTCAAGATTCTCAGTAGGGATTCCCGACTCTAACACAAGTGTCATCGTCGCCGTCCCCAACCACCTCGGTTTTAATTAGGAAAAAGGTGTGCATGCATAAGGATTGGTTTTAGGCTTCTCAAATCTATTTATTTGAAGTGGGTGTCTTTTAGTATGTGTCTTAATGACATGAATGCAACAGATATTTGATGAATACATGACAATACCATATGCACATTAACATGAAAATCATAGCTCTTGGGCTCAACATAAAGAAACATAATCATATACGTGGCACAAAAGGCATAGTACTTTCCATGTGACATCTTTCTCATAAATCAAACTCTTAAGTTCTTTTTCTTAAAGACCACCCTTTTAACATATCCACAAAAAATCCAACCAACATGCCAGCCCCGGCGATAATCTGGTCACCAAACTACATCTCACCTATCGCCTAAGAATGAGCTCAATCCTAACTAGTCGTCACTAGATTTAATATGGGGTAATAGAGGGGGTATACATAACTTTCTTAGATCACCTATCTTAGGATCATTTCCTTCTTTGAAACGCTCTACTAGTATCTAGCACACAGCGAATTGTCCGCTTTGGCAAGCTCAATGTTAATACCCTCACGGATTTGTTTCCTCCCCACCGTAGCGGGAGGAATGCGTCTCAGTGTTATGTCACATCTGTTTTGGGGGTGCTCGGCCGAACCGGTGTCACTCAAGTTCCTGGGGGTGCTTGGCCGAACCGGTGTCACCCAGGAGTTTTCGCAAACTTTTCTCAAATCCTCAAGTTTGATGGGAAATTTGGCAAAGATAGCAGCGTACCAGATTTCCTTCAAACCTGCTTTATGCCACAAAACATATAGAGCATGCATAGCCATTCAATCATCATCATAAGACATCAAGTCATATAGTCAAACTCATCATAGCATATACGTCATCACATCATTACTTTAACATTCTTAAAAGATAGTATGCTCCTAACCAGTTTTCCGGAATCAAGGACCGAGCTCAGCTAATGCATATGCTATGCTCAAGTCATTCTCATAATTAAACATACATCTACTTGAAGTCATGAAGCTCGTTATGTCTTGGGACCCATGGTGTCTTATGCATTGACCCTTACGGGTCGTAATCTTGAAAACGAATTATGCTATCATCCGTTTTTATTCTTTTATACACCTATAGGTTCACCACTAATAATTCTTACTTATTTTTATGATCATAAACAAATCTGGACAGTATCATAAGGATGTGGGCTGAATTTATATCATATACTTACGATGTTCTAGAATCTATGTCTTAGACCCTTTCTAAGTTCCGTCTTCACCTAAGGTGCTAAAAAATAAATCTAAACCATTTATGAAGTATCCCTATGCCTATGAACTAATTATAAATCATGTTTACTACATTACAAGGTTTCTGGACAAAAACAAAAAAATTAAATAATCTAAGTGTTTTAGAATTGCACTTTTACGGTTTTCTAGTTACTAGTTTCTCTACGGGTGCTAAAATTCAATCCTACATTAAATGTTACCAAGTTTTTCATATTTAAACAATTCTAATCTGATTATCATCCCACTCAAACAATTTGGTTAGTGTCTAAAAATAAATGGGTCAAAACCACGCTAAAACTTGACTTTACGATTTTTCTGTAAAACTAGTTTCTTTCCTAACAAGCATAGAAAGGTTCCTATGTCAACACATATCATTTTTCATATTCTTAGGATATCAAAATAACATCATACAGCACCAAACACACCATGGCAAAACCGAACTCATATACATACATATCATGCATAAGATTTCATTTTCAACAAGCATAAGCTACTAGTTTCTCTTTGAATCGTTCTAAGACTTCTAAAACTCTTTTGCAAAACATTTATCTTGTAAAAGGGACTAAGAACAATCATAGGGCAGTAACTAATTTGAAACACTCTTGGAAGAGATTTAATTTACAAATCTTGTTGGTGATGACCTTATAGAATTCTTAAAACCTAGAAAAACTTTTTGAACATAGATTGTTGGCCCTTGCAAATAGATGAAACTCATATTAAGTTTATCATCATCACATGGCCGAAATATGCATCCATGGGGATGTTTCCATAACCAAACTTTAACTTGAGACAATAAGGGCACGTCTTTGAGCTCTTAGAGTTTTTAAGTGATGACAAAGGTAAACGTGTTATGCATTCCATTTTATTCTTTATTGTAAAGTAAAGTGAGAACTTCAAAGTAAATATGCAAGACTTGAAAGTAAATATGCAAGACTTGAAAATAAATATGCAAGTTCAATTCTTTATTTTAATGCTCTGGGCCCAGCAACAATCTACTTTAAGGCCGAAATAGAAAGGCTTTGAGATTGATTAGGTGATATGCAAGCTCTTATTTTAAATCTTTAAGTTCTTAGGTGATGACTCGAAAAGTAAACGTGCTAGACAAGAACATAAATATGAGATGCTCTTCGTTCCTTATCTTTAATTTTAAGTGATAGCTTGGAAAGTAAACATGAATGCAAGGCTCAAAGTAAATATGCAAATGCAAGAGCTTGAATATAAACATGAGTGCAAGTTCATTTTATTTCTTAATAGAGCTCATCCAAGACTTTAGAGGGACTTAAACCTCAACCCAAAACTTATCATAGCAAGGTAAAGTAAGCTTTAGAGTTCCTTGCACCAAGGTTTACAAAGAAACCATATGGTATGAACATCATCATCAAGCTTTAAGGAAATGGATTAAAAGAACAAACCAAGTTAATATTCCTTCATAACTTTGAAAATGAAAGCTCAATAACTTAAGGAAAAAGGGAAAAATGGCCGAATCCATGGGGGGAAAGAAATAGGACTTTGAAGCTCTAGAGGCCATGGTCTTGATGATGCAACCACATCAACATCATGAGCTCTCATTCTTGAGTCATTTTTATCCAAGAATAAGCCTTCATAAACCGAAATCATAGCAAGAAAAAGAGAAAGAAAAACCAAAGCAAGAAAAGGAAAAGAACCCGAAATTTTGAGAAGAAAAGAAAGAGATAACCAAAAAGTGTTGAAGTCAAGCCTAAGTTCCAAGCTTTAAAGGTTCCTCAAGTGATGAATATCATCATGAAATCCTCATTATCAAGCTCTCATTTCCAAGTCTCTCAAGGCCCTTAGCCGAAAATGAAAAAGAAACAAGGAGGAAGAAAGAAGTTCTAAAAGATTCAAGAGAAACTATAAAGCATATAACTTAAAAAAGAACTTTGATGGCTAAAACATTTAAAACAAAATCCTTACCAAGTGAAATGAGGTTGAAGAAGATGAAGAAGTTGAAGAAGAAGAATTCTTGGTCTTTGAGAGAAAAAGTAAAGCTTTGAGTGCTCTAGAAAACTAAAACTTAGCAAATGACTAAAGGTGGCTCAAGTTCACCCAAGTGTGCTATTTATAGAAAAACAAAACATGAGGGGTGAAAAAGGGGGCGAAGAATGGCGCCACTTTTAGGGAAGGAAAGAAGGAGAAAATATCTCTTGGTTATGTCATTTCAAGGTAAGGTGTAGGCATAGGTTTAGGCATAGTGTTGGCATGGTTTTTTGAGTGTGTGAGTCAAAAAATTTGTGAAGCAAGAGGGGATGAGGTGGCCCCACTTTTGGGGGATCCAAGGGGAGGAAAATCTTTCATTTAATTGTGGTTTAAAGGTGTGTTTAGGTGTAGCTTTGATTAGGCTTAGGATTAGGAACTTGCAGGTAAGTGTGTAAGTGAAAGGATAGGTAATCAAGGCTATGATAAGGTATGATTAGTGAGCACTCTAGCCCATTAGTGGGGTCAAAATCCCACTCTACCTAGGCTTCTTGGAGTATGGAGAGTGAATAGTGAAAACACTATTCAAGATTCTATGCCTTGGGAACTTGAATTTTTTAAAAGGAAAAGAGGTTTTTGAGTTTAATTTAAGCAATCTTAGGTTCTAATTAATTTAATAACTTATTTTAACTCTAGATTAATTATGAAAATTAATTAATCTTTGATTAGAGCCTAATATTACTTAGGTTTGCTTAATTACATAATTAAGCTCGATACACTATCTTGGGCAAAATCGTAATTTTGCACAAAAATCAGCCTTTAACGGGACTTAAACAAATATTTTTTAACACATGAAAATGTCGTTTTAAACCTTCGGGGAAAGTTTCGGTCTCGAATGGCACCTTTACCCGCGTAAAAACGCTATAGGGGTATTTTGGTCATTTTAGCCCGAAACTACAGAAAACACGATTTTCGTTTCTGAAATCATTCAAAAACCATCTAATCCCTTTCAAACATTGAGTTGACCATTCGAGGATTGTCGATCCGGCTATCCTCGAATTCCGGACAGAAAATAACCTTAGGGACATTTTGGTTTTTTTTCTTGATGTAAATCCCGGAGCGTAAAGATTTCAACCTATAATTGGCATTAAAACTTAGACCTCTAAGGGGTTGAGAATCCAAACGGTTGCAAAGGTAAAAATCCTGAGGAAATATGGCACACAATGTTCACATTGCAAAAGGACACTCCGTAAATAAACATTCATTCTTTGATGGTGGTGACTATACAAACTGGAGAAACAGGATGGAGTTGTTTATCAAATACAGAAGTCTTGACTTGCGGGAGATTATACAAGAAAGATATTGCTCTCCTAGAGAAGAGGTTCTAGGAGCTGAAGATGGACCTTCCACTTCCAGAGAGATTCCCAGGAGTAGATGGACAGAGCAACACAAAGCAAAAATTCAGCTAAACTGCTAATACATACTCACCTATGAACTAAGCAAAGTTGAATAAGATAAAATTATTGCTTTTAACACAACAAAAGAAATCTGGGACAGACGACACATTTTACATGAAGGAATAGACCAGGTTAAGGAGACCAAATAAGCATGTTAGTCCATCAATACAAAATGTTTAAAATGACTGAACAAGAAAGTATTGATGATATGGCTACCAGGTTCATGCACATAGTTAACCAACTCAAAGGTTTGGGTAAGAAATACTCAAACTCTGAGATTGTGAGAAAGATCCTGAGAAGTTTTCCCTCCAAATGGCTTCCCAAGGTCACAACCATTACAGAAGCTACGGATCTTCAAACCCTTAGCTTGGATTCCCTTATTGGGTCCCTCAAAGCCCATGAGGTTGTACTCTCTAAAGTTTATGGTGAAGCCATGAAGAAAAGTAAATCTATAGCCTTGATGTCCTCTCATAACATGCAAATCAAAGGTAAAGCAATGAAAGTTGCTTAAAGCTCTGATGAACAAGAAGATTTAGAAGAGGAATTTGAGGAAAAAGATAGAGATGAAATCTCCATGCTAATCAGGAAGATGCCCAAAGCTTGGAAGAGCATAATCAAAAAGTGGAAGGATGTCAACCACATAAACGACAAAAAAGACAAATTTTGAGATGAGCAAATTTTGACCATTGGATCTTACATAAATGATCAAAATTAAAACATAAAGTTATGTAACTTTTTTAAATGAGCATGTGAGCATTATTACAATTAATTGACTTTCAATCCTGATCACTCATATATGGTTATAAAGCCTAGATTTTCTCCTCTCACTCTCATATTAAATCACTCATCTTACATGAAATATATATGAATATGATCAAGTTGCACCGATGTAACTTTAAGCAAATGTGACACCGTTGACTAACTTTTTATTAGTGTAAATTTTTACAAAACCTACCGTTGGATTAAAAGCTCACATCGTATAAATCAAATCTGTAAAACTTCAAATTAATCTAAAATTATTTGGCATAATTTTTATATACATCAAAATCAATGTAATATACATGCTTAAAATGAAAAAAAAAGAGTTACATGATTGTATTGCTATTGATGTTCAATTTTTATGAAATTTGACGCATGATAGCATAAAGATAGAAGAAACAATGAAGAAGCTTCAACCTCCAATAATAGCAATAATAGCTCCTCGTTAGAATTACAAATAGCAAAGATAGAAGAAAGACTACATAATTGGTCTACACCAGTAATTAGAAAGAATGAAGTATATAACAATCAACATTTTTGGCAGCAAAAAGATGAAGAAGTTCATATGTTAGAAATGTGAACACCACATTTTGTCCAAACTTTCTTTTTATTATTATCATTTATTTTTTTATTTCATTTTCATTTCATTAGTTTGTCTCCTCCTTTCGTCGGCCTAATCCTTTTCTCTTGTTTTTTTAGTTTAGGTTCCTTAGCCCACCTCATCTTGTTTTGTTTGTTTGCCTATTGTTTTTTGGGCCCATTTGAACATTGCAAGGACAACCCCTTCTTTTCTCCCTAAACCTGTACTTGGGGGCTCATGAAAGCATACAAGATATTTAATTCTGATTCAAATCAAAAGAGGAGATTAACAGGGTGTTTAGAAAAGGATAGAATTGAATTTCTTCAAGAATTGAAATTCAATTCTTTGCTTTGGCACAAATTTTGATCCAAGAATTACATGGGAATCAAAATTCAATTCCACAAACATCCCCAAAAACAAATCAGACCTAAAGTGGTCTGAATTGGTAACGGAATTGATATGAAAAAAAATCAAATTATCATATAGCCGTCCCTGCTCTCTGCTGCAACTTGAAGCCGCCATCCCTCCATTGCGCCATTCCGCCACCGCGGTTCAGCTACGAATCCGACCGATGTTCTCTGGCGAGGAGAGCCGGGAATGGATTTGGGGATTGTTGGACAAAATAGATTGATAAAAAAAAGTGGAAATAGAAACGAAGAGAGATGAGGAGGATGGCAGAGAGGATGAAGGATAATAGGTTAGAGTGTTGAATAAAATGGTAAAAACAAATAAATCAATTTATTTTTAGATACATTCTAAATCAAGAAATTCAATTCAATTCCTCAATTTACTAATTCATTCCAAACATAAGAATTGAATTCAATTCATATAAGAATTGAATTAAATTCAATTCTATCACTTAAAAACTTTCCAATCAGCCTGTAAAGGGGATTGAGGTAATCATGCAATCAAAATCAGGTCAAATCAAACCCAATCTCCAATCTGCATAAAAATGGAAGAAATCAATCAAGCATTAAGCCAATTGATATGCAAGATCGTGTATATAACAGTGTGAATCTGTCAATGTAAGACACTAGGGAAAAATTTGGAAATTAGAGGCAAAAGACATAGAAGGCAACAACAAAAGGAAGGAATTGGGTAGAATCCAGACAAAGATGAGGGAGTTAGAGAGCACACAGGGGAATCAGCAAAGTACAGAGAGAGCTCAACAAAATAATTTCCTAGAGAGAGCACAATAGCAGTGTTATAGGTTCTCCATTGGCATATTTTGTCTCTTTTTTTTTTCTTTTTCTTTCATCATTCTCTCAACATTTGCTCAGTCATTAAAAAAAAGGAAAGAATGAGTGAATAAAAGCAGTCAGTAAATAAAAAAAAGAATGAGTGAGTGAAAGGCAGAAAAGGAGGAACTAAGTGAAGCCATGTAGTGATACCATTGCCACCCTTTGAGCCACCACCACCGCCAAACACCAAAGGGTTGCGACGTCAATGCCGGTTGATGCCGCCACCGTCGTCGCCCTGCCTGTTGGCCGCTGTCGCCGTGCCCCAAGCTCGCAGAGCTAGCAACAGCGAAACTCCAGCACGCATTCGCGCAGCGCGGTCGCACTTTTGCAGCGGCAGTAGCCACGAGACCCGCTACCCCCACGTCAGCCACCACGGCATCCCATCTCTGCCACCGTCTCGCGCATTGCCTTTCATCCGTGAAGCCCACCTGCAGAACCGCGAAGCCAACCCATTCACCAGAACCTCTGTCGAACCAGGTTAGGGAATGCCTCCCCAGCTCCGCCGCCATCGCGGAACGCACCAGCACTGTCGGGCCTTCTTCTCCCTCTGCATTCTCCTATCTTCTCTCTTTTCCTCATTCTTTAGTTGTGTTACTTTCCCTCTTCCATAGCCTACAGATTTTGTGAATTTTAGTTTTAGGGATTTTGTGATTTAGCTTTAGGCTTTGTCTATTTTTTTGTTTGATTGAGTTTTTTGGGTTTTGGGTTGCTGTCTGTTTGTTGGTTGCTTTTGGACTGTTAGGCTAAGCTTAGTTTTGTTTTTTTGGGTTTCGTTTTTTGTTTCAATTGGGCTAACCTTTTTTAAGGTTGGGCCTTTGTTTTTAGGGTTCAAGTTTCTTTTCAAGTTTTTTTAATTCTAGGGCTGGTTCCCTTTTTCTCTTTTATGGGTTTTGTTTTTTTCTTTTTCCTTTTTTTCTTTACAGCTTTATATCTTGTATAAAAAGAACTTTCTTTTATTCTGTTTAGACTTTAAGACTCTCTTTTTTTAAAAAAAAAGAATAAAAAATGCCTTTTTTCCTTATCCATTCAATAGTCAATAGTTATGATTGAGAGGTGGATGCCTCCTTCATGTATTGTTGAACTGTATGGATTTATTGAATAGTCTAGTGCTGCCTTGGGTCTTGTGCATAAGTGGATCTCTCTTTTTTTTAAAATAAGTGGTTCATAAAAATTTCTTTTTCACAAATAAAATCAATCAATAAATATTTCTTTTATTTCATAATTAAAATTCATCAACACGCTTATTTTCTATAAAAACGACTTAGTTTTAAGTTCCTCATTGCACCATAAGATATGTTAATGTAGCCAACATCTATCGAGCAAAAAAAAATTTCATTTTGTTCTTTTTTATTGTTTTAATTTTGGTTTTATTTCTTCATGCATATGTAATTTATTTTTTAGGAAAAATAAATATTTTAAAGTTATAAATAATTTGCATAATGAGCTCTAAAGTAACCGTATTTATACGGATGCATTAGGGGTGCAGTGGGATTAAGTTTTCACCCTTCCCTAATCATAATTAGACTCTTGGACTTAAATCTTTTTAAAAGACTAATGTTGCAAATCAAAAGGTTTTCTAATTTTAGCCATAATTAAAATTGATGGCGACTCCCATTTTTATTTTTAAATTGGTTGTCATTCTCATCGTGGCGCCCTCCGGGGATGTTGTGACAAGAAAATAGTTACCCAAGAATAAGTAATATTAATATAATAAATATATTAGAAGCTGAAAAGATAAGAGACCATAAAGAACAAGAACTTAATTTCATATAGTTAGGACTTATACAAGTAGCAGCAAAATCAAACTTTAAGCTACGAGTGAATATTCCCATATTAATAATATTAAGAGACATAAGATTTAAAAAGTTTGAAGATTCATTAATAGCTATCTTAAAAAGTAATTGTCATGATGGTCCAGTTTTCGTTAACCGTTATCCTAACCTTGTAACGAATATAAATAATGAGTGTACCTCAAAAACCATAAAATTATATGTAGAACCCTTGAATGATATAATAGATTAGAAATATGATCCCTTTCAGATAATATATAGAATATACTATAAAGTAACAAAAAAGAGTATTAGAAACTATTGAAGAATTTGAATCACATCCTTTCCCAAGAGATCAAATTTTATTAAGTCAATTGTATGATATGTTTCTAACTCTAGATAATAATTCAAATTGTGTTGAGAAAAGAATAAATTGCTTAAGTCTGTATTTTCTTTATTTTACTATGCCTACCATACTCTCCGGAACAATTTGCCCCTGCCCTGGTATTAGAGCCTTAGTCGAGGGAGAGGCTCTGGTTTTGATTATTGGATACAAGCTTTTTCTGTTGTTCTTTACACTATTGAGTTATTTCTTTGTTTAAGTTCTGTTATTTATCTTTCTAAGCAAGTTCTGGTTGTTAGTTTGATTTAGAGTCTACTGTAGCAGTGAAAGCCGTTTGTATGTTGGTCCGCCCAGATAATGATCCCAGTAGTAAGTCCCAGGTAAGACAATGAATCCATTGGTCAGTTAGGATGGTCCCATAGCATAAAACTTTGGTAAGATTAATGGTAGTCCTTCTTAAAACTTTAAGTAATTTGAACTTAGGAAGAAATAATGAGAATGTAGTGAGAACAAATAGTGAAAAAGCTTCAACCTCCAATAATAGCAATAATAGCTCCTCGTCAGAATTAAAAATAGCAAAGATAGAAGAAAGACTACATAATTGGTCTATACCAGTAATTAGAAAGAATGAAGTATATAAAAGTCAACAGTTTTTGCAGCAAAAAGATGAAGAAGTTCATATGTTAGAATATAGTTACCCAGGAACAAGTAATAATAATATAATAAATATATTAGAAACTGAAAAGATAAGCGAGCATAAAGAATAAGGATTTAATTTCATACATTTAGGACTTATACAAGTAGCAGCAAAACTAAACTTTAAGCTAGGAGTGAATATTCTCATATTCATAATATTATGAGACATAAGATTTAAAAAGTTTCAAGATTCATTAATAGCTGCCTCAGAAAGTAATTAATTATCATGATGGTCCGGTGTTCTTTAACTTTTATCCTAACTTTACAATGAATATAAATAATGAGTATACCTCATAAACCATAAAATTATATGTAAAAACCCCTAATGATATAATAAATGAGAAATATGATCTCTTTCAGATAATATATAGAATATATTATAAAGTAACAAAAATATATTATAACTTTATAGCCTTAAGACAATCTCCAAGAGATGAGACCATATTGGTACAAGCAAATTAAGAAAAACCATAATACAAATCCTTAAGAAACTAAAACATTCAGAAGTAATAAAACATGTCCCAGAAGAATGGTTAGTAGAAGATGTAATAGAATCAACAAAGGTTGAAAACACACATTTAGTAGATAGGTCAACCATTAACATAGATATAAGAGGAATTGATAATAGCAGAGTAAGAGTAGTGACCATTGTTTATGAAGATACCCAATATTCTCCAATTGCATCACAAATATTAAATGTGTTAACTAAAAGAGAACCTTTTAAAATTGATAAAGATTGGATAACAGTGAATTTTGAAGCTAAGTATGATGAAGAATTAAGAGAATGGTTTTTTCAAACTTTTGATGATAAAGAAATGGAAAAAATAAGAAAAATATTTTATCAATATATGGACGATAGTGAGATAAACTTATATTTCTTTGATCGGTTAAAAACTAATTATGAAGATACCAAAGTAAAAGAACTTTGTCCCTTGGTAAAAATCACATCCACTTGGAAAACGGCCTTAGGAAAAATAATAGTTAGAATATCCTCCAAAAGAAAATGCAATGGTAAAAGTTTCAGACAATGTAGAAGTAGAAATAGCTGGTTATAAAGATACTAGCTTAGAAGGAAATATAGATAAAAAGACATCAAGAAGACACACCAACAATTAAACTATTCAAATGCAATGTTAAAAATTATGAGTAAACAATTAGGAAGAATTGAAAATAACACAAAAGGTAGTAGTACTAGCACTAGTATAAGCAAAAGCTGAATCTTTACTAGTTCAAGTAAGAGTCCATAATTCCAAAACTATTAGAGACCTAATATATAAAATAGTAAGTAATCCTAAAATCTTTAAGCCTAAAACATCATATGAAGTAGACATATAAGATATTAAAGAAAAAATTAAAAATTTAAATCTAGACAAAAGAGCCATAAATACTTCAAAACTACAAGTAAATAAGTTAAGTAATAGAGGACATAATTACCCTAAGTTAAGAAGTTATTATCCTAGACCTACTCCAGCTAATTTAAGTTTTAAAGAAAGAAAATTAATGGTACAAAATACCTTCTCAGGAACAGATTTAGAAGAATGGAATATAGATGGAATAAGTGAATAAACTAAAGTAGATTTAACATGTCAAATGGCAATGGCAGCCACAACCTATAAGTCTAGAAGAATGCTTGAAGTAGATGTAGCAAAAACTATAACCCAAGGATTTACAAGACAATTGAAAGTATGGTGGGATAATTTTCTAACCCCACAAGATAGACATATCATACTTACTAGCATAAAACAAGAAGATGAAACTATAGTATCAGATGTAATAGCAACCTTAATCTTTTCAATAATTAAAAGCTTTATAGGAGAGTGGATGCTAGGATACAATTGAGGGTCAATGCCTATCCTACAGTTGCTTTGGTGGAAGTGGTAGCTAGCCATCGTTAACACCAAGTCTAAAAAGGAAATTTAACTTCCCTAAACCGAGTTTTACAAACACCTAGATAGTGGTGTACAACCCCGGTCATCTCGTAAGGAAACTGAGCTAATTAGTTATAAATAAGGGGGTTTTGTTGCATGAGAATTAAAATCGAAATAATATGCAATTAAAATTAACAATAATAAAAGGAAGCTAGCTTAGGGGATTCTCAAGCTAGGGAGTGCTAATCATTAGCATAACAAGTATCAAACGCTTGGTGAGGAACTATGTACTAATCATATAATCACATAATTAGCTAGCAATTCTCCTTAAAGTCAATGAATTAGAGGATAACATAAAGCACATACACTTAAATTATTGCAATCACAATACCTAAATGTATGAACCAATTAAAATACCAATTGCCATAGTCCAATCCTCAATCAAGAATTGTCTCTATTCTCTTGGTTAGCTAAATACTCACTAATTAATCAATTAGCATGCATTTAATCAACAAGTTAAATCAAGTATGTTACTCTCATACAAAAACCAACACCTAACTCAACATGCAAATGAATCATAAACATGAAAAGAAAGGGAAACACAAAGAGAAAGAGAACAACACCAAGCATTTGCATTAAAATCACAATGTTTCAAAACACAACCCTAGCTCTTGAATCCCCTGAGCTAGCAAGAGCACTACTCCTCCATGAAGGAGGTTACAAATAAAAAATGAAAAGAAATATGGGAATTAGAAATGGAAATCTACATAAAAATCAATCAAGCTATGAATGTCAAGTGTTCTTGAAGGAGAGAAGAAAGAAGAACGAAAGGAGAGGAGAAGAGATCTAAAACCTAAGTCTATTTCCTAATTTGGCAAGGAATGCCTCGGTTTTTGAGCCTCAGAGTTGTACATCATCATAAAATTTGCTAAAAAGGGGCCTAAGTTGGTCAAAATTACAAAATAAAACTTTCAGGTTTGGTCCCGCTATGCTTGCTGCAGTGAGTGATGTTCGCCATAATGAACAGGCTTGAAAAACTCCACAGGAGCCACTTCTTGCTCTCGTTATAGCGAGCGATTTTTGCTTACTGCAGCGAGTATGTCTTCTTTTCTGGTCAAGCTCTGTCTTCCATGCTCACAGTAGCGACTGATGCTTGCTGCAGAGAAGCACTCTGAGCAAGCTTCATTCAGCTCCTCTTTCTTCTTTCCATGTATACTCCAAGCTCCACTGTGCATTGTCAAAGGTGATTCTTCAGATGACCACAAACTCCTCTATGAGAAAAAAAAACTCGTGAGAGATATAAACTAAAATTATGCAAAAGTCACTAAATAGAAAACATCAAGCAAAACTGAATACAAAGAGGATTATATACAAAAGTTAGCAAACTCATGGGAATTAAACTCAAAAAGAATGCAAAAGCACTAAGTGTAAAAAGGGAAAATATTTACAAAAAGAGTGTTTATTAGGAAGCATATGGGCGCACAAAGTTTCTTGACTATGGGTGCTTTTACCTACGTTTTGCAAATGTGACTAAGCAGTTCGAGACATGTAGCTAAACACCATCGCAGTCCCCACTTTCCTCCCTGGCTCTCTTTTCTACTTCCATGGCTTCACTCTTACTCTACCCACCTCCACCACACCCCTCCCTCCTCCAACACCTGTCCCTATCCCAAGCATCTTTATTAAACTCTCACAATCTTGGTATATTCTATTTTTGCAAAAGATGATCCAATTGAAAACAGGTTCAATCCTAAACGTAAAAGGGTCTCTGAGAAAAACATTAACTTTATGAAAAATAAGAAAATCACAACGAAAATAGAGAAAAAACCAATGAAAAGTTGCAGAGTTTGATGTTGGCCTGTGGAGGATCAACATAGAGCTTTCCTTGGTTGGGTCATTAGCCTGAGTGAGAAGCTTTGCCGTGAGCTCATACTGTTCTCCAATGAATGCCTCTTTCACTTTTGCTACAAAGGCAATGATGGAAAAGGGTGCAACCACAATGGACAATGGGAATGACGGAGGAGGAGGGGCGCTAGTACGATGGTGAAGTGTGACACATGAGCTCCTCCAACATCGCGTTGAAGGCCGATATGGTGGCACTTCAGGAATGGGTTGAGCTTGTGGATGATGGCAGTGCACAGCTCCAGCAGAGGGAAATGGTGCAATGGCAACGGCGATTGCACCTTGAGTGGTGTGGCTTCCATAATGGTGAACGATTGTGCTATGCAATTGTTGTTGTTTGTTTTTTTTCTTTAAATAAAAATCTTATTGTGAGGCTTTGATTGTTTGATTTGTTGATTGGGGTTTGAAGTGTGATTATTTGAGTTAGAGTTTAGCTTACAAAGTAGTTGAGCTATTTGGGAGGGGGAGAGGTCATCGAAGGAGGGAGGTGTATGGCAGAGATGGGTGGTGTAACACCCTAATATTCGACCCAATACTACTAGTACGTACTCAGGCCAAATATTAGTCGTTACTAACTGACATGGTTCTTTAAAAAGTAACTTAAAGAAAATACGAGCCAATTTTTTTAAAAAACATTACTTAAAGTAAGAGCCGCGCGTATCCTATCGGGTCGGTATCATAAAGTGCAGAAACATAAACATAGAGGTGGCTCCAAAACGTAGCATCATCATGACTGAAATATTTCATTTTTATAATATGCCTACCCTAAGAAATGGGCGGGCTCTTCAAGTACATAATAACATGAATACGGAGAAAAAGCGAGAATACATGGAAAAGAAGCTGGAAAGAAGCATCCTACCCATGTGCAACCTAAGATGGATAACCCCAACACAAAAAGAGGTTCCATCCATACTATGTGACGTGCGCGGGCACTGAGACTACCCTCCAACCTATGCGCGGATCACGGGTATGGAGGGGCGTAGCCAATCCACGGGCGAGCTCGGCCAGTGCGAGCATGCCATGGCCCCGGATGTGTCGTTCTGTCGAGTCGTGGTCCCGCACCGAGGAGCCCCTCCGACGGCAGTGATGGCGTCTCCTCGCGCCCCTGGTCGGCGGAGGCGGAGTGGGGGCAGAGTCCTCGTGGTCCATGGGGGATTCCTCTGAAGCGTCCTCCTCTAAGTGTTGCCACAATGGCGCGTCTTTGCGACACGTCGTCTGAACCGTGAGTGGGTCAGCGAGTTCCTCTCATGTCGTGATCGGCGCATGCTCCAAAGATAGTGGGGTCACCATAGGGGATGCTGGGGAGAAGCGATAAGCGTACAAGGGTGTGCGAATCGCCGTCCCACAAACATAAAGATGACGATGCAAGCCCTCAAAATGAAATGACCCATGCTCCGGGTCATGGTGGATCTCCAAGTGGGCGTGTCAGCGTCACGACCTGACGTCGCCATCTCACTCACGAGCGTAATGGAAAGAAAGAGATAGAGAGTGAGATTCTTACTAAAGAAACTCAGTGAGGGTTTCCTCCTATCCTAGGTGTCATCATTCGTCTCCACGAATCTCGGTTTATTTATGAAAACCATGGACATCTATTGGTTCAATTATGAGTTTTCTAAAGTCTCAATTTCCGAGATCCATTCCTTTTAACACATCACTTGTATCATAGACATAAATCACATAACTTGGATCATAGAACATAAATCATATACCTTAGATCATGGAACATGGTTTCCTATATCATGGGTCATAGCACATAAACTCATAACTTTATGATTCTCATATCATGGGGCATAGCACGCAAATTCATATAATTATGGTGTATAAAAACATAGCTCATGGAACATGGTACATATCTTGGTTACTTGAGGTGACATTAGGACATCATCATCATTATTTTCCTGGGGCCACCCTAACTGATCTCCTTGTGGAGAAAATTCTAGGTTATGAGCTCATACCTTACTAGTCGTCACTAGTACATGGACTTATCCCTTTTGATAAGTTTAAAGATCCCGACCTACGGTACGGGTCTAGGGGGCTAGAATCACCATATCCCCACCCTTAATCCGGTGGTTCAAGGATCATCTTCTCATAGTCTATGTCACCTTAAGTCTTAGCATGTTAATGCAAGATGCCACATAATTCATGCATGTCAAACATAATTACATTATAGGCATCTTTGAAGTCTTGAAAGAACAATAACATGCAAACATAAAACTATCATCGAAGAATAATAGTTCACATGGTATCATCATACTTGACTCATGGAGTAAAATCATCATAAGGTAAGCAAGAGCAATAAGCCTCTTAACTTGATCATGTTTGAAATCGAACATATAAGATCATGTATTCATGTTAGGCTAAAGCATAGACTCATGTCATAACAATTCTCAGATTCAGGCAATGCAAGACCATAGCTTCAAGTCATTAAATCAGAAAAGCATTCTGTTTGTAAACTTGGAGTTACGGTAATCGATTACATAAGTCTTGTAATCGATTACCTGTTTCTCGAATTTCAAAACATGGAGGTCAGGGAGTTGTCGTAATCGACATGGAATTGTAATCGATTATTTTGTTTAAAACACTTTCTTTGGGCCCACTAGAACATCTAATTGTCGACATATGATTAGGTAATCGATTACTAGAATCGAGAATGTGTAATCGATTACACTATATAGTGTCGATTACTTTGGGCAAAAGTTCATGTTTGAGCTCGTCCGAGCTTCACGTGTCGATTACATGGGCTGGGTAATCGATTAGTCTTAAAAACGAAATATGAGGTCTAAACATATCTGAAGTCATTCCTTTGAAATGCTTATGGTGGCTAGTTTCTCTTGGAACAATTTTGAACTTCAAAAACATCTTGTCAACCATTTTAACTTGTCAAAACCCTTATAAATCTAAGAACATACCCAAAATGTTTTTGAGTACAACATATGTTTTAGAAGGACTTAAAACATGAGCTATAGGCTCCTGTGACTAATAAACTCCTCTTGGAGCTATCTTCATCACATGGCCAAAATGTACATTCTAAGAATGTTTTCCATGGTTAACCTCTTCTCAAGATGAAATGGGCAAATCTTTGAGCTCTAGTATCTTAGATGATGACATAAAATAAACGTGCTATGCACTTCATTTTAGAGTCCTTTAAGTAAAGTGATAGCTCAAAGTAAATATGAAATGCATATCCATTTTCATTCTTTGAGTTTAGTGAGGACTTGAAATATAAAATGAGATGCAAAGCTTGGAATTTAAACGTGCATAATGCAAGTTCATTCTTAGTCTTGGGGTTTAGTGGTTGCATAGAAATAAACGTGCTATGCAAAGCGTAAAGTAAACGTGAATGCAAGTTTCTTTTGTATCTTGTCTAGAGCTCTTACAAGATTTTAAGGAGGAACATAGTCCGAACCCAAAACTCATCTTCACAAGAAAAGAAAAACCATTGGTACCAAGGCATCAAGAGAAAACATGACTTCAAGAGTCATGGGAGTGGTCAAATCTTAACAAAGGGAGGAACCACTTTTAAATCTCTAGGGACCAAGATCTTGATGATCCAAGCATCAACATCCTAAGTCCTCATCATTGAGTACATGGCTCCCTTCAAAACAAATATTTAAACAAAGTTCATGATAAAGGAGAAAACAAAACCAAAACCATGCTTGGTTTAGGGCCAAAGTTTCAAGCTTTAGAGTTTATTCATGTGACAAGCATCAACATGAAGCTCTCATCATCAAGCTTACATTTTTCCCATGTAAAAAGGCTCCATGGCCGAAAATAAGAAGGAAAAGGAAGAAGATCCAAAATGTTCAAGAGAAACATAAACTCCTTTAACTAAACTTGTAAAGAATGAAACTTTCTTTAAGAAAAACTCAAGCTTTAGAGGTCTCATGGACTCATGGTCACATCTAGAGAACATTCATCATCAAGCCATCATATTCAAGGCCTTAAGGCCGAAAAACTAAGGGGAAGAAAAGGAAGAAACCAAAGAGAAAGCAACATAGAGGTTCAATCATTCATCAACTCCCAATCAAGATTCAAGCATAAGAATCAAAGACATATTTAGAAAGAGTTCCCTACCTTGTGTCTTGGAAAAGGAGGAGAGAACTTGAGCTTGAGGAACTCTTTGGGAACTTGAGGGGAAAAAGAAATGAGAAAGCTTGAGACTTTGAGAGAAACCTAGCACCTACTCTTGGCTCAAACCTTTGCAAAAGACCAAAGTGATCAAAGGCTCACCAAGGCAAGCTATTTATAGACAACTAAACCATGGATGTGTGGATAGGAAGGCTGGCCGAATTTGTGGCCACAAGGAGAAGGAAAATCTCTTTGAGTTGTCATTCCAAAGTATGGTCATAAGTGTAGCTAGGTGTAGCCTATGACATGTCTTGAAAATGTGACCTATTTTTTTAAAATCTTGAATGAACAAAATCACTAAAATTGGGGCTGCAAAAAGGAGGAGGAAACCGTGTGGTTTCATGGCCCAGAAAGAAGAAAATATCTTCTTGACTTGTCAACTCAAAGCATGGTTTAGATGTAAAGGAAGCATAGTCTATGTATAGCCTTTAAAGAAAACTTGAATGACTAGATAAAATATAGTTCTTTTTGAATCTTGAAAGACATAAATATTTTAAATTTAGAAATGAATTGAAAATCTTGATTGACTATATACTTTATTCTTTAAATCTTTGAATGACATATTTCTTGAAAGTTGGACATTGATTGAAAAGAGTACAAGACATGTGTCATAGGGTAGCTTGACAACCTAGACTAACCTTTATTGACTTCTAGAGATAGGGTGGTGCCAATTGGGCAACCTTGGGGAGGAAGGATATATCCTCAAACCATGTTCTAGAAGTGTGCTTTGGTGTGACATAGACTAGGCTTAGGATTAATGGTCAAGTTAACCAGGTACTTTGAGTAAACTAATTAGTTAAATAAAGCTAAGATCCTCAAGGTTAGAAGTGGTCTTGTAGGTTTAATGGAGTCAAACTCCATTTGACTAGAGTTAAAAAAAAGGTGACAAATTCCTCAATTTAGGGAGCGAATAGTGAAAACACTATTCTAGGATGCTTTCTTTAAAGAATAAGACTAGAAATAGGTTTTGAGTTTCCTTGAGCAATTCTAGGTTCTAATCAATTTTAAATAATGATTTTGGCTCTAGATTAATTATGAAAATTAATTAACCTTTAATTAGAGTCTAATATTGCCTAGGTTCTGAGTTAGATAACTCATTAATCCCAACCTGCATTAAGCAGGGGCAAAATCGTAATTTTGCTCAGCGCACAGGACCACCGGGACTTAACCAAACCTTAAACAACATAGTTGATGCCTTAAAATCATAGTTTTAAACCTCGGACAGGTTTGGGTGAAATGAGAACTTTAAAAGCCTCTGAGGAAATACATCACAGGGGTATTTTGGTCACTTATGCGCAAAAATCTCAGAAATGAGGTTTTTCTGCTCCGTTAAACATTCACAATCATACAACCCCCTTAATATAACATATGAACCCTATGAGGATGGCCAAAGCCGACCGTCCTCGTGTTTCGGGTGAAAATGACCTCAGGGGCATTTTAGTCATTTTGAAAGTTTAGCGAAAATCGGGGCGTTACAGGTGGCATGATGGTGGAGCTATGGAAGTATAAAAGAGAGCTAGGGAGGAGGGGGAGACTGTGATGGTGTTTAGCTACTTGTATCAAATTGTTTAGCCACATTTGCAAAGCGTGGCTAAAGGCACCTGTAGTCATGAAACATGGCGCGTCCATGTGCTTTCACCAAAGCAACTATAGGATAGGCATTACCCTCAATTGTGTCCTAGTATCTACCTTATAGGAGATACAAGTATATTTAGATAAAGAATAGGAACCCAATTAAGGAGATCCAAGTATATTTAGATAAAGAATAGGGACCCAATTAATTAATTTAAAATGTCCAACCATGTCTGATTATAGATGGTACAAAGATATAATTATGTCAAAAGTAATAATAAGAAAAGTTGCAAATGCACCATTTTGGAAAGAGAGATTTGTAGCAACCTTACCAAGATTATTCTCGGTAAACGTAGCACAAAAATTACAATATCACTTTGGCTCTCATATCCCTTTATGAACAATTAACATTAGGTCAAATTCATAATATTATAGCAAAAATGGGAATAGAAGTTTGTACTGATGTAAAATTACAAGATAGAAAGAGGAAAGAGAAATTAAATAGCAAAAAAGAGTTAAGAACATTTTGCTAACAATATGGAATGGATATTATAAGAGCACCCAGTAGTCAACACAAGAAACAAATAAGAAAACAAACAAAAATTATAAGAGCTAATAATCCTAAAAGATGTTACAAAAAGCAAAGCTATCAACCTCCATAACTTTATCAAAACAAACAACCCCCTACTAAGAGAAAGTATAAAAAAGTAAATAAAAGAGAAAATGTGTGCTGGAAATGTGGAAAACCAGGACACTATGCAAGAAATTATAGGGTACAATAAAAAATAAATGAACTAACCAATGAAGAATTAAAACAAACTTTATTAGCAATATTAATTAATTTTGAACCAGAATCGAAATCTGAAGAAGAAGAGATTAATAGCGAAGAAGAAGAAGCAATAGATAATGAAATATATCAATTAGATAAAAAAATCATTAGAAGAATCAGAAATAAAGGAAGAGGAAAATTATTGTTTACGATTAGGACTATGAACATGTGAAAATTGAATATGAAAAACATTGAATGTATTAACAAGAGACCAAACTGCAACCTTAGTATCAATAATAGATAAAATAGAAGATTCACCATTAGGAGATGAATTTTTACATCAATTAAATGAATTAATTACAAATGAAGAAAAATATTGAGAAGAAATAAGACCAGTAGAAATAAAAGAAGTATATGATAGGTTTAAGATTCCAAAAGATGTAATAACTGTAAAAGATTTGCAAAATGAAATAAAAATATTGAAACAAGAAATTTTAGAATTGAAACAACAAAATATTGCATTAGAATTTAGATTATTAAAAATAGAAGGAGAAAAAATCATAAAAATACAAAATCCAACAACTATAGCTATAAAAGAATCTGAAAACATCGAAAGTTCTACCCTATATTAAGTTTAATTAACACTCATAAATAGTGGAAAAAGATAACTCTAATTGTAAAAGAAGAAATATTTGAGTTAACAGCTTTAGTAAACTCAAGAGCATATATTAATGCCATACAAGAAGGAGTAATACCAACCAAATATTATGAGAAGTCAATTGAAAGAGTTTCAGAAGCAAGTGGAGTAGGATTGAAAATAAATTATAGGCTTTCAAATGTAAAAGTTTGTAAGAATAAGATTTGTTTTACAACTTCATTTGTATTATTAACAAACATTATGAACACAATAACACTAGGAACCCTCTTCATAATTCTTTTGTATCCTTTTTGGACAATTGAAAAAGGAGTTGAAACAGATGTTACACCAGAAACTCCAATTCTCATTGAATTTTAAGAGTCGCCTAGAAAGAAAGAATTAAATTTGTTAAATAAGCTTCAATATCAAGAGAAAAATTAAAAGGAACATGAATAAATCAAAAACAAAAGTAGATTAATTAGTTATAAAAGAATAGAAGATCAAATACAAACTCCTAAAATACAAACGATAATAAAAGATTTCGAAAATAAAATAGAAAAAGAAATTTGTGACAATAATTCGATGGCATTCTATCATAGAAAAATACATGAAATGTCTTTGCCATATGAGGAAGGATTTAAAGAAAAAGATATACCAACCAAAGCTAAGCCAATATAAATGAATAAAGAATATCTGAAATATTGTAGAAAAGAAATACAAGAATATTTAAAAAAAATGATTAATAAGACCCTCTAAGTTGTCTTGGAGTTGTTCAGGATTTTATGTTATGAAAGCATCCGAATTACAAAGAGGAGCCCCCAGATTAGTAATTAATTACAAGCCGTTAAATAAAGTCTGACAATGGATTAGATATCCTTTACCAAATAAAAATGATCTAATTAAAAGGTTGAATAATGCTAACATATTTTGATATAATATCAGGATATTATCAAATATCTGTAAAAGAAGAAGATAGATATAAAACTACATTTGTAGTCCCTTTTGGACATGATGAATGGAACGTAATGCTACAGGGACTCAAAAATGCTACAAGTGAATTTCAAGAAATTATGAATAACATCTTCTATCCACACATGGAATTTTTTATTGTATATTTAGATGATGTTTTGATATTTTCCAAAGGAATTAACCAGCATATGCAATATTTAGAAAAATTTATAGAAATTATAAAAGAAAATGGATTAGCTGTATCGGCAAGAAAAATGAAAATATTCCAAAGTAAAGTAAGATTTTTAGGATGTAAGATTTATCAAGGAACAATTACACCTATTAAAAGATCAATAGAGTATACAGAAAAATTTCCAAATGAAACAATAGATAAAAATCAATTAGAAAAGATTTTTAGGATGTCTTAATTATGTAGTAGATTTTATTCCTAATATAAGAACTATTTGTGCCTCTTTATACAAGCATCTTAGGAAAAATCCTCCATAATGGGATGAAGAAATGAGTCAAACCGTCAAAAAAGTCAAAAGCATTATTAAGAGTCTTCTATGCTTTGGAATACCAGACCCCTGTGCATCATTAATAGTTGAAATTGACGTCTCCAACCTCGGTTATGGTGGTGTTCTCAAACAAGTCCTTTCAGGATCAATAAAAGAACAAGTCGTCAAATATCATTCAGGTATTTGTCATCCAGTTCAGCAAAAGTATTCAACAATATTTAAAAAGAAATTTTATCTATAATGCGATGTATCATAAAGTTTTAAGATGATTTATTTAATAAAAGATTTTTGGTAAGAACAAACTGTAAGGCAGCTCCTAATGTTTGACAAAATGATGTTAAAAACCTTGTTTGAAAGCATATTTTTGCAAGATGGCAAGCACTTTTATCATGTTTTGTTTTTGAAATTATGCACATAAAAGGAGATAAGAATACTCTTCCAGACTCCCTTACAAGAGAATTTTTGCAAGGCTTTGCCCAGAATGAACAAGAAACCAAATACAAGAGATAATTATGGTCCCCTATTAAATCATAAAAATAAGCTTCAACATCAATGCCTTTGACTATGTCACAGGTAGTTAAAAGCTCTACAATATCATCAATCAATAAAAGCTCTGTTGATATATCACCTCAAAATAGGTTTAAAGCCCCTCAACCTTTAATGCCTTTAGATTTATTTATCACTAAGCCCACATATGAAGATTATCCTTACATTGAAAAGCCTCACTTCTTACTAGTATTGCCTATTGAAAAATAATGGTTTATCTTAGATAGAAAAACCATGTATAAGCATATCTTTCCTAAACCCTTTCACTATGCACTAGTTTATCCATGAAAAACCAGTTTTTTTTAGTGTATCCTAGTTGACACTGAATCCATAGAAATAACCCATGTATCTGACAAGAAAGACCTAAATAGAATATCTCATTCCAAGATGAAAATCTTAAAAGTCTTAACCTTGAAAGAGTGGAATCAAAGTCTTCACCAAACCAAAGAATTTAGTAGAAAATTCAAGCCTTCACATTATAATTACTTTGATTACGTAGAAGCCTGGCATCATATATTATATTTTCTTCAAGCCCCCATTTATGTTTCTTTTGGTTTAAAAAGGTAATCTCTTTACAATTCCCTAAATGGTTTCTTAAATGGTTTCTGGACTTTGGTCCAATTCCATCCATTTTTCTAAAGGAAGCAGCTATGCGAAATGAATATTTCAAAGCCAAGACCTTAATTGTTACAAAAATGAAGGTAATCTCATTCATAGCATCCTTAGGACTAACCTGGGTTATGCAATGGAATTATGATTCAGCTACGTTAGAGGAAGATACAAGCATGTAGTATTTGATACAAGTTATTGAAGTCAGATGGTGGGGAATATTTGATTTGAATCTAATCAGTAAAAGTGCAATTGATACGTGGATATCTTATTCACATAATAAGAATACTAGTCCCCCTGATGTACAAGCATCTCCAAGCATATCAAATAAGATAGAATTTGAACAAAAAACTCAATTTATGGCTCAGAAAAAGCAACTGTTAGTAGCACTAGGACCAGCTACGTTAGAGGAAGAAATGCAAGAATAGTTAAAAGCTATATATGCAAAATCAGAAAAAGACAAAGATATCAGTTCAAGCCCGGGACATTATTTTGAAGATACTGAAGACCATTACAACTTTTAAAAAGCAAGAAGAATTGTAATGATAAAATCAGGTGTCGGCAGCATGTCCGCACAGTAAAAGATAGTCAAGACAGAAGTTATTTGTAACACCCTAATATATATTTAACCCAACACACCTAAGACGTATTTAGATTAATTATTAGTCATTATTTTTTTGTCTCAGTTCTTGACTTTAGTTTATTTAAATACTTGGTGAAAATATGGGTAATCTTTTTTGAAATTAAAATGAAAAACGTGAGCCGTTGCAACTTAAAAGAACTACATTGTACGTTACGTATTCAAGCCAAAAAGGAACTAAACATATCATAGCATACATGGATTTAAGCAAATACAAACCATAACATATCACAGCATCATGGAGACATACAATGACAATAGTAGATAATTCATATCATAACATAAATACCTAAAGTAGCAACAAGCTCACCATTAAGGTTAGAGCGGTACAGTCATCCATAAAAGCATAAAAGGAAATAACATAGGTACAACTAGCCATGAATCTGTCCTACCTAACATCTAAATGGTTAACCCCTAAAAGCAAAAGAAGGCTATTGTCTACGTTATAGGTGCATAGGCGCTCTACATGATCCATTATCATCTCATATTGCTGCTCTCCCCTGGAGGGAGGTATCCAATCCACTAGGCCAACTCGTCGGGCGTGGCCAAATGGTGTGCTGGACGAACGTGGGCACCTCGGCATGCACTAGCTCCCCTCACAGACTGATCAATAGTAGCCTCACTACAGCCTCTGGCGTACATAGGGACAATAGGTGCAGAACCCTCCAAAGGACACTGAGTAGGTGAGTCCTCGGATGGGTCATACTACTAGTGCATCATAGGTGAGCTAAGGACATACTCCAAAAAGTCACAAACAACAAAGGTGGCAGGATGGGTGTGGCGGGTCTACTCCTCACGTGGTCGGGCACGTTCGAGCACGAGGTTGTCACCAAAAGGAGAGGGGGAGAGAACCAGAAGCTAGAGACTGGCCGTGCAAAAGGTCACCCCATGAATACAAAAAGACGGACGGCACAATGACCCATGAAGTGATATGACTGATGCTTGGCTTCGAAATGCAGTTCCTAGGTAGGCGTAGGCGCATCAATGAAGATCACGAATGATGTCATCGTCCTCTGAAGACGTGATGAAAAGAAGAAAGAACGGATGAGAATCTTATACAAGAAACTCAATAGGGAACCACCTCCTAGCATGTGACATTATCAACGTCCTCAGGAACCTCAGGTTTTATTATGAAATAGTGGGCATGCATATCAAGTTCAATTACTAAGTTCAAAAATACCTATTACCGAGGCTCGTCATTTTAATATGAGTCTTGGATGTTCTGAATGCATCATATCTCATCATGAAATGCATGTCAATACAAGGTGCAACATACTATATAAAGACATAAGTGATATACAAAGAACACAGTAAACATAGCATGAATTACTTCTATTTATACTTTAGGTGACTTAATTTATTCTTTTTCTTTCATTGGGGCCACTCTATTACCCTCTTCTTTTGAGAGTTCTAGGTTATGAGCTCATACCTCACTAGTCGTTACTAGCATAATCTTATCCCTTTTGATAAGTTAAGTTCCCGACTCTTAAAGTACGGGATAGGGGCATTAGGATCACAATTCATAACCTTTAATTCGGGAAGTCCAAAGGATCACTTCCTATTTTGGATTACCTCTCATAACCTTTAATTTGGGGAGTCTAGAGGATCATTTCCATGTGTCTTATGTCACCTTAAATCTTAGCATGTTATATAGAGATGCAAGGTGATTCATAACTTATTTCTCAACATGTCATGCTCATAGTCATGCATCTCAATCAATCACATAAGCATGTTCAATATTTATTGCATATATCATTGAATGAACTATAATTCAAATAAATAAGCTCCTATCCAGTATGGTAGAATTCGAGGACCGGACTTGGATAATGCACATGCAATGCTTATAGGATATACGTATTCATCAAACAATAAATCACCATGTTTATAATCCGAGAATAAGCATACAAGATCACCAATCCATGTTGTACAAGTGGAGAAATACTTGTTCACACATTTTAGGTTCTGGTAATCGATCACATGAGCCATGTAATCGATCACATAGCTCGAATTTTCAAAACAGGAATTTTGAGGTTCTGGTAATCGATTACATGAGCCTTGTAATCAATTACCGCTATTGAAAATGCATTCTGGTCCTCAAGAACATCTAAGTAATCAATAACTGATAACTCCTTTAGGAGTTATGTTTTTCTTCAGTTTTCTTAGGACTTTTAGTTTATTTTCATAGTTAGTTTTAGTTTTCATAGTTTCCCTTTTCATATCATTTGGTTTAAATTCTTGCATAACTATACTCACATTGAATCTTGCATTCTAGTTGTGTTTTCCATTGTTTTGTAGCTTTTTGGAAGAAGAATTAAGGAAGCATTTGAGCTAGGAGTGCAAAGGAGCAAGAATTGGAGCTGAAGGGATGTCAGAAATCCATGCTGGAGCGTAGAAATCCATGCTGGAGCATGGGTCCTGAAACTGACGCCACGCTACAGCGTGGGAAGCCATGCTACAGCGTGGCTTGCTGTCACAATTCTAAACTTTTCACTTAAGCTATGCTCCAGCGTAGCTATAGCCACACTACAGCGTGGGTGCACGAATCTGACATGTGGACTGGGCCTCAGATCGACTGACTGACCCATGATTGGCACAAAAACCTAGGCAATCACGTTGAAAGGGGAATCATCCATCAGAAGACAAGGAGGAGGAAAAGAGAGACCTAGAGCTTGGGAGCATAGGGGATTGGAGCTTCAAGAACTTGAGAGAGAGACCTCTCTTGGATTATTCTTCAATTCTTGTGTATTTTCTTGTTCATGGCTTCTTCTTATTTCTCTTTTAATTGTGTTGTTTCTATTTCATTTGCAATGAATTGTAACTAAACCCTTGCTAAGGGTGATTTATGGATGCCTTGTGTTTGACATTATGCTAATATGAATGAATGTGTCTTGTTCTCATTTGATAGTGAGTATTGTATTTGAGTTTATTTATCTTGAATTGCTTGATCACCAATTTAAGATTATAGGGGTTTTTACAAATTTGAGAAAAGGAGTAAGAACCATGCCTATGAATACAATGCCATGAGTTGAATGACACCTAGAGATAGGCAAACGTGATTCATGTGGTAATTAAGGGTTTAAGAACTTCTTGTAGACTTAAGCATGCTAAGAGATTAGGTGTTTGAATTTATTTGGGGTGGCATTAAATGATCTTGAGAAAGGCTTTTAATGACATGATGACTCATACCATCACTTTATTGAATTTGGATAAGGCACATTAACATTCATGTTGTATGTTGTTAACACATAGTTGAAGTAAATCACCCTAGCATTTAATTTCATCCATTCTTATATTGCTTTCACATCGTTTTAGCACTTTAGCATTATTCCTTTTAATATCATCTCTTTTCAATTGTTCAACTTGTTATCTAATTAACTAGAATCGGTACTTGAATTATCCCTGTGGGTATGACAACCCTCCATTTTACTCTATTACTTGACGACCTAGTATACTTGCTAGTGTCACTCTCCTTTGGGAGCAATCAAGTTTTTGGCGCCGTTGCCGTGGATATTTCAATATCACCTTTAGTTAATTAGAAACTAGATTGAGCCTTTATTTTACTGCTTGTTCACTTATTTTGTTGTTTCTTGGTTTTGCTGATTACTTACTAGACTAAACTACTTTTAATATCCTTGTTTTAGTATTCTCTCACGTTTCTATTGTTATTTATTTATTTATTTTTTTTACACTAACAGAATCTCACGTTTGCCTTTGTAGATTTTTTTTATTTTCTGTTTATGCGTAGGAGTAGGTCCACAGGTGAGTTGCTATTCGACCTTTAGATTGAAAGAACTTGTAGACAGAATAACGCTGCACGAAGGGCACAACTAGCAAATCGCAATACTGTGGTAGTTGTAGATAATCAAGGAGCAGGCATGGGTGATGTGAACAATGATAGAAGAGTGTTGAGGGACTATAACACTCCTAACTTGGAAGGATATGCCCCTGGAATAGTGAAACCTCCCGTTCAAGCCAATAACTTTGAGCTGAAGACCTCCTTGATACAATTTGTTCAGGGCAATTGCCAATTCTCTGGGTTGCCAAGTGAGGACCCCAATGCACATATTAGCAATTTTTTGGAGATTTGTGACACCATCAAGATCAATGGAGCATCGGATGACGCTATCCGATTGAGGTTGTTCCCATTCTCTTTGAGGGACAAGGCCAAGGCATGGATGAAGAATCTACCACAAGGAACATTGGCTACATGGGAGCAAGTTGCTACAAAGTTCCTAGAGAAGTACTTCCCTCCTGGCAAGTCCGCTAAGCTAAGGAATGACATTACTTCATTCTCTCAAATTGAAGGGGAAACTTTCTATGAAGCTTGGGAGAGATATAAAGATTTACTGGCAAGATGTCCACATCATGGCATTCCGAATTGGATGCAAATTCAAACTTTCTACAATGGTTTGGGTTTTAATACGAAAGTGATGTTGGATGCAGCTGCAGGTGGCTCTCTTCATAACAAGACACCTGCAGAGTCTCAAGAACTATTTGAGCTTATTGCCAGCAATGACTATCAGAAGCCTAGTGATAGAGTGCACAAGGCCAAGAGTGTTTTGGAGGTTGATACTACATCTGCTCTCATGGCAAAGATAGAGGCTCTTCGATTGAGTCTGACCATTCGAAACAATTGGGAATGATAAATGCTTCATCTTACGCTCTTTGTGTTGAGATGTGACTTTTGTCAAGGTAACCATCTCAATGGAGAGTGCTCAGCTGATCCACCTTCCGAAGAGCTAGTCAACTATATGGGGCAAGCTCCTAGAAGTAATCCTTATTCCAACACCTATAATCCAGGGTGGAGGAATCATCCAAATTTCTCTTGGAGTAACCAAGGCCCTCAAAAGCAACAATATAACCCTCCCCCTCCTCAACAAGAAAAGAAGTCTACCTTGGAAGATATGTTTCAGCAATTCATGAAGACTCACACTGCTCATGTGGAGAGAACTGAAGCTCAATTCAAGCATTATGATGCTCAATTCAAGAATCAAGAAGCCTCTATCCGCAACATAGAAAATCAAGTGAGGCAAATTTCTCAACAACTAGCTCAAAGGCCACAAGGTTCTTTGCCAAGTAACACAATCAAGAACCCAAGAGAAGATCTGAAGGCTATTACTCTTAGAAGTGGGAAAGAATTAGGTGATCCGGAGAGCAATGTTGAAGAAGGGGAGAAAGAGGCCAAGGATAAAGGGAAGAAGAAATATGAAATTCCCATGAGAAGAGTGTAACGCCCCAATTTTTACTGTAATTTTTACTGTCATTAGAAATTACTCAATTACCGAATTACCGTAGGTAATTATTACATAAGATTTGAGGCCGAACAATCCTCAATAAAGGAATATAACATTAGGAGAGAGGTTAGGAACGATTCATGCGAGAGTCGCAAATCCCGAATTTCTGTACGTATAAAATGACCAAAATGCCCCTGAAGTTATTTTACTCTGAAAATGAGGATGGTGGGCCCCACCTATTCTCAAGGGGATATTTTGAGGATAATAAGGGATTGTTTGTGTTATGTGTGTTAATAGAGCAAAAGGATCTCAATTTTGAGTTAGGCCTTGAAATGACCAAACAGCCCCTATTGTTTTAACTCCGATGTGTGTGCCGACTGAGCCCGAACCTCACTAAAATGTTTTAAAATGTGTTTTTAAGCCATGATTAACCATTGGTTAAGCTCGGATGGTCTCGGGCAGTTTTTAAGTGAAAGTATGATTTTGCCCCTATTTTTAGGCAGTTTTGCGAATTTCGGGATTTTTGATTCGTATACCGAAACCTAAGCAATATTAGGCTCAAATTAAAGCTTATTAAATTCTAAATATTAATCTATAGTCAAAATTATGTATTTAGATTTATTAGAACCCAAAATTTCTCAAAAACACCCAAATTGCTTACTAATTCACTTAAACCCTTAATCGTAAATTCTCTAAATTACATGAATACCATGCCTACACCTAAATAATGCATGGAACACACAAATTTCACTTCTTTGGGCTGTAATGGACGAAATTATTGATGCCATTATGCAGCTGAATTATTGCCAAAAGTTGCACTAAAATAAAATGCCAAAATGTCACCATAAGAGACATAATTCCTTAATTTCATACAACTTTGTCTAAAATGATTTTTCCTCCCTTATTTCTCCTGCAAAATTCCATCCACTACCTCATCATTTTGGCCAATTAGAAGCCTCAAAATCTTCTATAAATAGGCTTGCTTGAGTGGTCTTGGAATACTTGGTTCATAACTAGTTTTTAGGAGCACCAAAAACTTTCTTTCTTCCTCCTCTTTGGCTGAATTCTTTCTTCAATTTTTTCAAAGAGATTTTGTTTCATTTCACTTCAAGAAACCAAGTTCTCTTCCTCTTCTTCAACTCAGATTAGGTAGGGAGTAGTTTCTAAATTTATTTCTATGCTTTGAGGAGTTGTGTTTTTAGCTCAAAATGATGAAATTATGAACTTACCTTAGCTTTTCATTTTGGTTTTCCTCTTCAATTTTTCTTTAACCAATTCAACCATATGGCCTAGGTGGAACTAAGATGATGGCTTGATGATGAGGACCTTGAGGGTGGGTTGTAAATCCATCACAAGTTAGACCTCTAAAGCTTGAAAATTCCACTTGATGCAAAACTTTAAAGAATAATGCTTTATGATGCTAAAACAAAGATTTTTAGTTTAGAACTTGAAAGATGTATTTTCCTTTTATGTTTTATTTCTTGTTAAGATATGTATTGGGTTGAATTTATAATTCTTTTAAAGTCTTGAAGGAGCTCTAGTAAAGAAACAAAATGAATTTGCATCCATGATTAAGTTTATGCTTTGCATAACCATGTTTACCTTCTATGTCATCACTAAATTTTCAAGAATGAATAAATGAACTTGCATTTCTCATGTTTAAATTCCAAGCTTGTATTTCATGTTTATGTTTCAAGTCATCACTTAATCTTTCAAGATAATAAAGAGGTTGCATCTCATATTTAATTTATGCTCTCACTATATTTTATAATGGCTAAAAGAATCAACGCATGGCATGTTTATTTTATGCCATCACCTAAAGACCCTAGAGCTCAAAGACTTGCCCATGTATCACAAGCAAAGAAATATGATTATTGGAGTTAAAGAATTTATTCTTTAAAAAGTCTTGAGATTGGAGCTTAAAAAGATGTAATAATAATTCTCTTCTCCCTCTATTGGTCTGTGCGGACTCACCGCTCAGGTTTCTTAATATTCTCTTCTCCCTCTACTGGTCCTGCGGACTACCCCGCTCCAGTTTCTTGTATCATGTTTATATTTCAAGTTCTTGCATCATGTTTAATTTTCAAGTCATCACCTTAAATCTTAAAGATAAAGAAATGGAATTGCATATCATGTTTATAATTCCAAGCTATCACCTTATAAAGATAAGATTAAAATAAGGTTGCATAGCATGTTTATAATTCTAAGATGTCACCTAAATCTCTAAAGCTCAAGACTTACTCCTTTTATCTTAAGTGAGAATTTTAATTGTGAAGATCCTCCCAAATTTGACAAAAGAACTAGTTCCTAAATGAGTTTTAAGGCTTTGCAAGGATTTTACGGGGAACTAGTATTTTATATGCACTTAAAATATGATTCTATGTAATTGCATGAGGTTCATGATTCGGCCACTGATCTGAGTTTAGTATCAATGTGTGATAATGATTTGATATGATTGAAGTTGCGATAATTATGGTTTATTGTTAAGAGAATGATTCATAATTGGTTTAGTAACTAATTAGTTCTATAATTGATAATTCTATGTAAGGATTGGATGCTTATTAAGTACTTGATATCATTGAATGATTTCCTGGCTTGCATGTTATAGTTGCTGTGGCAAATAATGAGAATGCTTATACATGAAATGTTCTTTATGATGTAAAATTTACCTTTGTTGCTAGAAGAAAGTGTATCATTGTAAAAGTGTAATTTGGAAAGGTTCTGGCTAAGGAAAGACTTGGTATTTAAGCGTGTCCATTGTGACCCACCTCTCTTTCCTGGGAATCTCCCATATGCATGATTACAGTTGATATATATTATTCTAGCTTAAGACTATAAATGAGCAAATTTTATGATGTTTATGAATTGTATTGTGATATAACATGCAAAGATTTAATGGTGACTTAAACTTATAAGAAAATGATCCTTTGGAACCATCAGACTATAGGTGGTGAAAAGGTGATTTTAGCCCCCTAACCCGTTCTCTCAAAAGGGTAGAGTCAGGACTTTAGCTTATCAAAAGGGATAAGTATATGCTAGTGACGACTAGTAAAGTATGAGCTCATAACCTAAATTACTCCCAAAAGGGTGGAGTATTGGGTGGCCTAAGGAAAATAATGATGATGATAAGATTTTAAGTCACCTAAGGCACTAAAGAAATGAAGTATGTGCACTATGTCCACGTGTAGCTAATATTATATGACGTTCTTTTATGCATGTTATTTGATAATGATGATGAGGAAAATGATGTAATGATAAAGGAAAAGTTCATTGTAAATATGACATGTTAAGATTATGATGCATTATAAGATACATGATTAAAAATTGACGAACCTCGGTTAAGTATTTGTCCGAACTTAAAATGAATCTTTGCATGCTCACTATTTTAGAATAATCCCGAGGTTCCTGGGGACTTTGATGATGACACTGTAGAAGGAGGTACCTTACTGAGAATTCTTTAGCAAGATTCTCACTCCCTTTTCTTTATTTCCGTCATTGTCTCCAGATTCAGATGGCGACATTCGTCCTGTTCATTGATACCCCTACTTGGGAATTTCACTATGATCCGGTGCATCGCTCGTATCATTTTGAAGGAAGGTACACAGTTCGTGTTTTTATTTACATAGGTCGTCCATTTGCACATCCTGTCCCTAGTTATCGATTTTCTCCTACTTCTCCCTATGGCGATGAAATGGTTTTCGAACATGCACGTCCACTTGATGAAAGGATGTTACGTTCTTATCCCGCTTCATCTGCTATCCATGGATTTCCAGAGTATGTTCCCGAGACGAGATATTCTGAAAGTGATCCTTCAGAGGACACTCCTACTCATGTATATTCTGAGAGCTCTGCTCCTACTCCCACACGTGTAAGAGAGGGTAGTGAGGAAACAGTTGTTCAGCCAAGGTTAGCAAGAAGGCCGTCCATGCGACTGACTGGTGCATCTCGTGTGTCCTCCCGAGGGAGCTCATCGATGGATCGGATTTATTCCCCCATTTCGAGGACAGTGGCCATAGAGGGTTCTTAGTAGATTTATGTGTGATCATGCACCCTAGTTTTAGGATAACCTTCCCGGCTTATGGAGTTATCTAGTTTACGGGCATGTATTTCCTTAAGTATATTTTCTTTTATGGGTTTGCATAAGATAATGATGTATGAACATAACCCACCTTTTGAGTGAGGTTATTGTATGTAAATATATGCTATAATGTGCTTATGGATGTTATATGATGGAGCCTAAGTGATATGATGTGATATATTCTTAAACGTCTTATTATACTCCGCTTACTCGTTCACGTTGTACTCGGCTCACATTTTCAATTATGTGTTTAAAAAAAAAATGGCTCGTAATTTCACTAAGTATTTTCAAATTATGAAGAAAGAACCAAAGCAAGGAGTAAAGTCTAGTCATTAATCAGATTCAACCTAGGTGTATCTGGTTAATTACTAGGGTGTTACAAAGAGGGTTGATGGATGAAGAAGATGCAAAGACCTCTACTTATGAGACCCCACCTCCCTATGAACCTCCCATTCCCTATCCTCAAAGGGTGAAGCAACAGAAGAAAGAGCAACAAGACAAACAATTTGCCAAGTTTCTTGAGATTTTCAAGAAATTGGAGATCAACATCCCTCTTGTGGAAGCCATCACCCAAATGTCAAGCTATGCCAAGTTTTTGAAAGACATCATCTCACAAAGGAGGAAGATTAATGAGGATGAGCTTGTGGTTCTTACAGAAGAGTGTAGTGCAATTCTCCAAAACAAACTACCTCCAAAGCTCAAAGATCCAGGGAGTTTCACTATCCCTTGTGTGATCGGTGATGTTTATTTCAACAAGGCTCTTTGTGATCTAGGAGCAAGTGTGAATCTCATGCCTCTCTCTATTTTCAAGAAACTTAGGGTTGGAGAAGTCAAGTCTACCACTGTTTCATTGCAACTTGCTGATAGATCCGTGAAGCATCCAAAGGGCATTATTGAGGATGTACTTGTTAAGGTAGACAAGTTCATTTTTCCAGCAGATTTTATTGTTCTTGATATGGAGGAAGACCGAGAGGTGCCTCTTATCTTGGGGCGACCCTTCTTGGCTACTGGAAGAGCTTTGATTGATGTCTATGAGGGCAAGCTTGAGTTGAGGGTACAAGATAAGCGGGTCATTTTCAATGTATTTGAGGCTGCTAAGTTTCCTACAGAAGTAGATTCATGTTTCAGAGTGGAAGTGATTGATGACATAGTGGCTACTTTATTTCACACCATAGCTACTGTTGACCCTTTGGAGGCATATTTGACAAATGCAAAGGTGCCGAAGCATATTCAAGATGATGATTTAGAATGGTGCCATGAGCTTATGCAAGGTCAACCTATGGGTTCTCAACCTGTTATTGAATTCTTGGAGCAAAAGAATGAAAACCAAGATCATGTGCAGGAACCTCCCAAGCTTGAATTGAAACAACTTCCTAGTCACTTGAGGTATGCTTTTCTGGGTGAAGGGGATACCTATCCAGTTATCATAAGTGCTTCGTTGAATGAATTAGAGGAGGAGAAGCTACTAAGAGTGTTGAGGGATCACAAGACAGCTATGGGTTGGCAGATTTCAGATTTGAAGGGCATTAGCCCTACTTTTTGCACTCACAGGATCTTTATGACAGATGATTTCAAGCCTCTAGTGCAGCCTCAAAGGAGGCTAAATCTCTCAATGAAAGAAGTTGTCAAGAAGGAAGTTGTGAAACTCTTGGATGCTGGAATCATCTACCCCATTTCAGATAGCTCTTGGGTGAGTCCAGTCCAGGTTGTGCCAAAGAAAGGGGGAATAACTGTGGTGAGAATTGACCACAACGAACTCATTCCTACTAGGACGGTCACCGGGTGGCGTATGTGCATTGATTACAGAAAACTCAATGATGCTACCCGGAAAGACCATTTTCCATTGCCATTCATGGACCAAATGCTAGAGAGGATTGCAGGGCATGCTTACTATTGCTTCTTGGATGGGTATTCGGGGTATAATCAGATTCATATAGCCCCAGAAGATCAAGAGAAAACTACTTTCACTTGTCCATTTGGCACTTTTGCATATCGGAGGATGCCCTTCGGGTTGTGCAATGCTCCAGCCACTTTTCAGAGATGCATGGTGGCAATCTTCCATGACATGGTAGAAATTTCATTGAGGTTTTTATGGATGACTTCTCAGTCTTTGGTTGTAATTTTGATAATTGCTTGTACCATTTATCTTTGGTTTTGAAAAGATGCATGGAAACTAACCTCGTGTTGAATTGGGAAAAGTGTCACTTCATGGTGCAGGAGGGCATAGTCCTTGGGCACAAAATTTCTGCTAGAGGCATTGAAGTTGATCGAGCCAAAATTGAGGTGATTGAGAAGCTTCCACCACTTTCTAACATAAAAGGGGTAAGAAGTTTCCTGGGACATGCAGGGTTTTATAGGCATTTCATAAAGGACTTCTCTAAGATTTCTAAACCTCTTAGCAACTTGCTAGTTAGAGATGTTCCTTTTGATTTTGATGATGCTTGTTTGCATGCCTATGAAACTCTGAAACAAAAACTAGTTACCTTTTGAACTTATGTGTGATGCAAGTGATTTTGCAATAGGCGCAGTGCTAGGACAAAGAAAGAAAAAATTGCTGCATGTTATTTACTATGCAAGTAGAACTTTGAATGATGTACAGCTTAACTATGCCACAACTGAAAAGGAATTGTTAGCTGTTGTGTTTGCTTTTGACAAGTTTCGTTCTTACTTGCTTGGTGCAAAAGTGATTGTCTATACAGATCATGCAGCTCTAAAGTACTTGATGACAAAGAAGGAAGCAAAGCCTCGTTTGATCAGATGGATCTTACTCCTTCAAGAGTTTGATTTGGAGATACGTGACAAGAAGGGTGCTAAAAATGTGGTGGCAGATCATCTTTCTAGGCTGGTGTTTCCCTTTGAAGCTAAGGAAGAAGAAATTCATGAGACTTTTCCAGATAAACAACTGCTGGTTGTGCACTCAGCCCCATGGTTTGCAGATTTTGCCAACTACTTGGTAAAGAAGATCCTTCCTGAGGGCCTATCTTATGCTCAGAAGAAGAAGTTTTTCTCGGATCTTAAGTATTACTTCTGGGAAGATCCATTTCTCTATAGACCTTTGTGCGAGATCAAGTGATCAGAAGATGTGTGTCTCATGAGGAGGCTGCTAGCATCCTTTATCATTGTCATACTTCCCCAGTTGGAGGTCATTTTGGTGCAACAAGAACAGCTTCCAAGGTACTTCAATGTGGATTCTATTGGCCTTCACTGTTTAAGGATGCGCATGAGTTTGTGAAGAGATGTGATGAATGCCAAAGGACTGGGAACATCTCTAGAAGACATGAAATGCCTTTGAACAATATTCTTGTGTGTGAGCTTTTTGATGTTTGGGGCATAGACTTCATGGGACCATTCCCTACTTCTTATGGTCAGAAATATATCTTGGTTGCAGTGGATTATGTATCCAAATGGGTGGAGGCAGCTGCATCCCCACCAATGATGCTAGGGTGGTAACCAAGTTCCTCAGGAAGAACATTTTCTCAAGGTTTGGTACACCAAGGGCCATAATCAGTGATGGAGGAACACATTTTTGCAACAAACAGTTTGAAGCTCTTTTGGCCAAATATGGTGTGACTCACAAAGTTTCTACACCATATCATCCTCAAACAAGTGGCCAAGTTGAGGTTTCTAACAGGGAGCTTAAACAGATTCTTGAGAAAACTGTGAGCTCATCACGGAAAGATTGGTCTATCAAGCTAGTTGATGCTCTCTGGGCTTATAGAACCGCTTACAAAACCCCTATTGGAATGTCTCCATATAGGTTGGTTTTTGGTAAAGCATGTCATCTCCCAGTTGAATTGGAACATAAAGCCTATTGGGCCACCAAATTGCTGAATTTTGACTACAAGGATACAGGTAGGAAGAGGTTGTTGCAATTAAGCGAACTTGAGGAGTTTCGACTTGAGGCATATGAAAATGCCAAGATTTACAAAGAAAGAACCAAGTTGTGGCATGACAAGAATATCTTGAGAAGAGATTTTCATGTGGGGCAAAAAGTTTTACTCTTTAACTCCAAATTGAAGCTCTTTCCCGGTAAATTAAGGTCTAGGTGGTTTGGACCATTTCAAGTGACTCAAATCTCACCATTTGGAGCAATTGAGGTCACACATCCCACCAAAGGCACTTTTAAGGTGAATGGTCAACGCTTAAAGCCATACATTGATGGAGATTTTGATAGACTCAATGCTTCAAGGAACCTTTTGGATCCTACTTGAATGGTACATCAATGTCCAACTTAGGGACAATAAACCAAAGTGCTCTTGGAAGACAACCCAAGTCTTTTTAATTTTTTTCCTATTTCATCTATTCTTTAATAATTGCATTCACTTCAATTTTCTTATTTGATTTTATTATTTTGTTTTAATTAGATCCAATTGACTTTTCTTAAGTGTGTTTGTTTGGTTGTGATAGAATATAGAGTGTTTGAGTTGCTGGAACAGGATACAAAGGTCAAAAGCATTTTAGAAGCTATTTTCTGCAGAATTCTGCAAAAAATCCACGCTACAGCATGGAAACTCATGCTACAGCGTGGGTAGCAAGTCAGCAAACAGTATGCTACAGCATGGCACCTCATGCTACAGCATGGAAGTCCGAAAATGAATTTGGTGCAAGACAGTAGGCTCTAGCGTATTTTTCTACGCTCAAGCATGACAAGGTATGTTTTCCTTAAAAAAAATTAAAAAAATTAATTTTTAAAAAAAAATTTACGCTATAGCATGGTAATCCACGCTCTAGCGTGAGGTATGTCAAAATGTTCCAGCATGCTATAGCATGGTAAGTCACGCTCCAGTGTGGTAGTCATGCTACAGCGTGGTGACCCACGCTCCAGCGTGAAATGCGATAAAATCTTCCAGCATGCTATAGTGTATTTTTCCACACTCCAGCATGACTCAAAAAAAAAAAAAAAGAGATGAAAGCCGCTCCCTCATGCTCCTCCAGCGTGAACCCCTTCACCCTACTCACCTTGTCAAATTCTCTCACTTCTTTCTTCTCTCTTTTCAAACCCTCCATTCTTCACGTTCTTCAAACCTCCTCAAGTTTCAACTTTCTCATCCCCTCGTTCATCAAAACCGCAGCCTATCTTTTAATCTTCTTCCATTCTTCAACTTGCAGCCCAAAACCACGTCACACCCTTCAACCACCAAGACCATTTCTTTTCTGTTCTCCATTCACAAATTTCTTTAAAACATCACCAAACCCTAACCGTGAAGTGACAAAACAGCAAATAGGTGGGTTGATTTTTGTTACAATTGATTGAGGAGTTCTGTTCTTTGAGGTTTCAATGGCTTGCATACACCATTTCATCATTCATCACAATTTCGGTATGTTCCCAAACTCTGCCTCTTGGCATTTAAGTTTGATTTCAATGAAGGTTTGCTTTGT
Organism: Dalbergia cochinchinensis; assembly: GCA_031216125.1. Classification (NCBI taxonomy): domain Eukaryota; kingdom Viridiplantae; phylum Streptophyta; class Magnoliopsida; order Fabales; family Fabaceae; genus Dalbergia; species Dalbergia cochinchinensis. The sequence goes on along the minus strand of CM062375.1, from coordinate 16,750,654 downwards.
TGTTCCTCTTTTGCATTTGATTTTGATTTTGAATCTTTATTTTGGTTGCCGCTTTGATTTTGTTCAAAAAAAAGAAAAAAGAAAAAGGGACCAACATGCTAAAGCGTGACTCTTTATGCTGAAGCGTGAATTTGGCCAAAAAAATATGCTATAGCATGGTTCTAGCTCTTATTGTGCTTACTCAAGGGTTGTGACGAGCTTGTACGCATAGAGACATTTTGAGATTAGCTTTGAGTGAATTACAACTTTCCAGAAGTTAAGAGTGATGTACTTGAGAATGGAACTCAAGTGATGTGAAGGAATGAAATCTTGTTGTGTGTTTGTGTTGAATGAGCTCATTTGTTCAATTATAACTTTGGTATCACATGGTTTGATATTGCAAATTGGACGTTGTAACCTGTTTTGATTTGCACTGCAATGTTCTTACTCCTTTTATTATTCTCAGGTACCCTTCAACCATGGCACCAAGAAGAAGCAACAGGCAAGCTGGCCCTCCTCTTAATCCCACTGATGGCAAATTTATTCATCTTGACTCAGAACAACGGTACAACTCTGCCCTCCATAACAGAAAATGCATTGTTGAGAGGGGGGTAAAAATCCTACCTGGCGGCGCCAAGCGGAAGAGATTTTCAAAGGGTAATCAATGAGATTAATAGACGAGGCTGGGACTTCCTTTTTGATGCTCCAGCAGTTGGTAGTGTGCCCTTAGTCAGAGAATTCTATGCCAACATGCTTAAGGAAGGTGAGGATGGGGTACCAAGTGGCAAAATCTTTTTGAAGGGGAAATGGATTTGGCTGTCATCAGAGACAATCAATGCACATCATGAACTCCAAGCGGTAGAAGAATGTGCTTACACATCAATGCTCAACAATCCTCCTAACTGGGATGAGGTTCTCAAAGTCATTGGTAGAGATAGAGCTAAATGGACGTTTTATGAAAATAATATTGAACGTACCACTCCCCAGAACATCCACCTCTCTGATTCAGCTCGAGTTTGGGCCCTAATTATTATGTCTCGCATCCGGCCATGCTCTCATGTCCACACCATTCCCAAAGAGCCTTGCCTCTTGTTGTATTGCATCTTAACTTAGCAAGAGGTGAATGTTAGGACTATTATCAGTGATCATATGAGGCATATCCCAAGCAGTAGGAATAGTTTACCTTACCCCTCCTTGATTACTTCTTTGGCTCGATCAGCTGGTGTAGTCATATGGCAAAATGAAGAGAAGACCCCTATTGAGCCTTTGATATCCCCTGCTTCCATCAACCTCACTATTTCTAGGGCAAGAAACAAGGTAGGAGGAGGTGCTAGCAACAGCTCAAGAATAATCAGATCCACTGATCAACCTGACTCTTTTAGGGGTAGGAGGCAACAAGCTTCATCATCTTCTCAAAGCTCCGATATTGCTTCATTAATGGCGAGGATAGATGATCTTGACATGACAATGAACATGCAGCTGAACAACATCTATGAGCAAGTGGATAGGGGGTTCTATCACTTAGATGATATGATAAGACATGGAAACCCAGATGCTTATCATGACTACCCAGCCATTTTTGCTCCGCTATCCTCTGATAATGATGATGAAAATGTTGGAAATGAAGAGGAGTCAGGTAATTCAGAAGATGGAGATGAGGATAATGAAGATGAGGATGCTGAAGATAATAATTCAGAAGATGAAGATGAAGATGAAGAAGAAGAAAGCCAGTCAGATGATGATGATGATGATGACCCTGATGCTATGGAGGACTCAGATTGACCATCGGGTGCTTTCTTCCCTTTTCCCTCTAATTTTGTGATTTTATTGTGCATGTGTATGCTTGGGGACAAGCACAAATTTTTAAGTTGGGGGTGGGGGACTTACATTGTAGTTGGAGTAGGTTGTAGTTTTTAGTTTTTTTTAATTATTGTTTTAATTTTCTCTTCTTAGGAGTACCTAAAAAAAAAACAGAGAGAAAGAAACAGAAAGAGGTCAAAATGATTGTTGTTGTGGTCCATTCCAATGATTGACTGGCTGTTTTCGTTGTTAATTCTTTAGTAGCTTGGATTGACCATTTGAGTGTTGAAAATCTTCTTGTGCATTATTCTTTTTGGGGAAACATTGACCATACTGCATGCACTATCATGAGTGACTTAGGATTAGTGATCATCATGTTTCATTGCCATAGTTAAATTGTGACTTGCATTCTTTGCATTTGATGCTCTTTAGAGATAAGCATGAGTATGAACTAGCCTTAGAAGTGATCTAGGCCATTGTTGGAAGCCACAAAGAAACCGTTGACCTACCTTTCGACACCAACCCTTGTCACCCCTTTTTGAGCGTTTGGACTATTCTTTCTTGATTGAGCCACATTACAAGCCTAGAAATCCCTTTTGTTTAATTTCCCAATCTTGAACCTAGTTTACCCTCAAGCCTAAAGCTTCTTAAGTTCATGAGAATAGGGTAACTCCTAACTTAGTCCATAAGTCAATGATTATAGGGAAGTCAAAAAAAAAAAAAAAAAGAAATGTGTATTCCCATGTGAATAAAGGAAACTCAAAAAAAAAAGAAAAAAAATTGGCTTGTGATTGGTTGGTTTTGACTGGTGCTTAATTGAGAAATGGAAATAGGTTGTTAAAAAAAAATTGAAATGGGGGCAGCAAGAATATAAGTTGGGGGTTGCTTGAAGGTAGTGGACTAGAAGTGAAGGGTTTCTTAAGTTGAGGGTAATTAATGAGCTTAAATGACTTGTCATCATACCTTAACCTTGGCCTAACATTACAAGCTTAATTAAGTCCTTTTGATCTTTAGCTAGCTGTTACTTTTGTGCATGTATAAAGAGTGATTTTGCTTTGTTTTGGTTGTCTCTTTTTAACTATTGGCATTAGCATGATCAGAATAAGTTCTTTGTTACTTTTTACACACACACACAGAGGTTTGATTTTCTCATAAAAGGTTTTGCATAATTAGATGGTCAATTGCTTGAATTGTGGATCTTGGTAACTTTTGAATTAACTCTTGGAACAATGATGAGGTGTTTATGGACCAACAACTTGCAAATGTTTCGAAATACAAATACCATCTTGCTTGTTTGGTTTCATCTTGAGACTTGCTTGGGGACAAGCAAGTTCTTAAGTTGGGGGTTGTGATAACTCCTTTAGGAGTTATGTTTTTCTTTAGTTTTCTTAGGACTTTTAGTTTATTTTCATAGTTAGTTTTAGTTTTCATCGTTTCCCTTTTCATATCATTTGGTTTGAATTCTTGCATAACCATACTCACATTGAATCTTGCATTCTAGTTGTGTTTTCCATTGTTTTGTAGCTTTTTGGAAGAAGAATTAAGGAAGCATTTGAGCTAGGATTGCAAAGGAGCAAGAATTGGAGCTGAAGGGATGTCAGAAATCCATGCTGGAGCATAGAAATCCATGCTGGAGCATGGGTCCTGAAACTGACGCCACGCTACAGCGTGGGAAGCCATGCTACAGCGTGGCTTGCTGTCACAATTCTAAACTTTTCACTTAAGCTACGCTCCAACATAGCCATAGCCACGCTACAGCGTTGGTGCACGAATCTGACATGTGGACTGGGCCTCTGTACTAACTCTGACAGCCCATGATTGGCACAAAAACCTAGGCAATCACGTTGAAGGGGGAATCATCCATCAGAAGACAAGGAGGAGGAAAAGAGAGACCTAGAGCTTGGGAGCATAGGGGATTGGAGCTTCAAGAACTTGAGAGAGAGACCTCTCTTGGATTATTCTTCAATTCTTGTGTATTTTCTTGTTCATGGCTTCTTCTTATTTCTCTTTTAATTGTGTTGTTTCTATTTCATTTGCAATGAATTGTAACTAAACCCTTGCTAAGGGTGATTTATGGATGCCTTGTGTTTGACATTATGCTAATATGAATGAATGTGTCTTGTTCTCATTTGATAGTGAGTATTGTATTTGAGTTTATTTATCTTGAATTGCTTGATCACCAATTTAGGATTATAGGGGTTTTTTACAAATTTGAGAAAAGGAGTAAGAACCATGCCTATGAATACAATGCCATGAGTTGAATGACACCTAGAGATAGGCAAACGTGATTCATGTGGTAATTAAGTGTTTAAGAACTTCTTGTAGACTTAAGCATGTTAAGAGATTAGGTGTTTGAATCTATTTGGGGTGGCATTTAATGATCTTGAGAAAGGCTTTTAATGACATGATGACTCATACCATCACTTTATTGAATTTGGATAAGGCACATTGATATTCTTGTTGCATGTTGTTAACACATAGTTGAAGTAAATCACCCTAGCATTTAATTTCATCCATTCTTATAAATTGAAATATAAATATGCTAGACAAGAAATATAAATATGAAATGCAAGTTCATTTCCTTATCTTCAAGATTTAGGTTTTGACTTGGAAATAAATATGATATGCAAAGCTCAAATATAAATATGAAATGCAAGGGCTTGGAAGATAAATATGGTTGCATTTCCATTTGTTATTTCTTTAGGTCCTAAGCTCAAAACTCCTATTGAGAGTAACAACTCTAAAACACCGATTAATCTTACAAAATGGGCATGAGCTTTAGAATCCCTTAACACCATGGTTCCAAGAACCTCTTTTCCTTGGACCCATCATCAAGCTCAAAATAAACATTTCAAAACAACAATCTTTTGGAGCCACAAATCAAACCTTAAGCTCTAGAGGTCAAAAAAATGATGGTTTCACAACCAACATGAAAGATCCTCATCATCAAACCATGATTTTCAATCATTTAACAATAACAAAACAAATATAGAAGAAGAAGAAGCTAAAAACCTAACAAAGAAAAGAAGAAAAACTCGATATAAAATCCCTACCAAGTGTGTTTTTTTGTTTGAGCAAGAGAAAGCCTTGATCTCTAAGAAGAAAATGAGAAGAAAAATCTTTTCTTTGAGCAACAAAGCTTTTCGGCCAAAGAAAGAGGAAAAAGGAAGGAAAGTTGTTCTTAAGCTCTTGTGTTTGAAGGTGGGAAGGTTATGTTTCTTGAGGGTGGTTTAGGGAGGTTAAGAGGTGGTGGTGGAAGCAAAAGAGAAATTTTTTAGAAGTGAGAAAAGAGAGAATTCCTATACTAGATTTTTGGACAAGATTTCAAGACCAAAAAAACAAATGGTAGAGTGTGAGCTTTCTTGAGAGTGTAAGTGAATAAAAAGACATCTTTGAGGGTGTGATGGGTGAGGTATGGGTGGCCATGAGGGAGGAATGGGTGACCATAAGGAAGGTATGGGTGAAAGGAGATATTTTCTTTCTTTTTGTGTTAGGAGTTGAGCTTAGAGATAAACTTGATTTGGCACATGATTAGGAATTGTTAATGGAGTGTTTGGGCTAGCAACAAGTAATCAAGGCCATGCAAGACAAAATTAGGAAGTTGTCTTGCTTAATTAGTGAAGTCAAACTTTATTAAGCAGGAATCCAATGCCAACATGGTTTCCTTGATTTAGGGAATTGGATAGAGAAAATTCTGTTTAGCTTGGCATGACACAATGTCTTGAATTAAGGAAGAGATTTTGAGTTTCCCTAAGCAATCTTAAGCTCTAATTAATCTCAATTAATTATTTTGACTCAAGATTAACAACTAGAATTTATTAATCTTTAATTAGAGCATAATATTGCTTATATTTCTTTAATTACACGATTAAGCTTATTAAGCGCTTAATCAGGGGCAAAACGATAATTTTACAGAAAACTCCTCCGGACCACCCCGGCTTACACAATCGTCATACATTCCTTAAAAATAATATTTTAGACTTCCAGGTGAAGTCCACGCCCAACTGGCAATAAATTCTATGTTAATTAGCCGCATGGGTATTTTGGTAATTTTGTGTGAAAAATAAAAAATTGAGATTTTCATCTTTAACAATACACATAACACAATTAATCCTCTTCAAACCTTAAAATATCCATTTCAGATTTGTCTGGATTGGCTTTCCTCAATTCTTGGGTAAAAATGATCTCAGGGACATTTTGGTTATTTGTACACAGAAAAAATCGAGGCATTACATTATCAACATCTCACAATAGTAACAACCAATAATGATGAAGAATTCCAAAAGCGTTTTTCAGAGAAGTGAAAGTCTACGTGATAAGATTATTAGTCTAAAAAGAAAAAGGTGAAAGACATTTTGTCCTTTAGTTATTATTGTATATGTCCTTAGAAAAATCACAGGTCCTTACTATTGTAATAGGAACATAAGTCCTCTACGACAGCAAGCTTGTAAGCAGAAGAAGATAAGTTTTACGAGTGGAAAGTTTTAGGAATTGTAATTTTTGAGAGCAAGCAGACACTAGCCTTAATTCAGTATCAAAAAAACCTTATATCCCTTTACTTATAAAAAATCCTAGCATTTAATAAAAGTCTCCAAACATTTCAAGTTTTCAAAGTAGAATATTTAATATTTGTAAGTTTTCTATAATATGATTCCTTTATATATACTTAGAATTGCAAAAAGAAAATTGAAATATCATCAAAAAAGAGTGTTAGAAACTATTGAAAAGTTTGAATCACATCCTTTCTCAGGAGATCAAATTTTATTAAATTAATTGTATGATATGTTTCTAAATCTAGATAATAATTTAAAGCATGTTGAGAGAAGAATAAATTGCTTAAGTCTTGCTTAAGATTTATAAGTTCTAGTTGCATAAGAACTTTGTATTTTCTTTATTTTACTATGCCTACTGTACTCTTTGTAACACCCTAATATTTAACTCGACATGTCTAGGACGTTTTCAAGTTAATTATTAGTTATTACTCTTTTGTTCCAGCTCTTAATTCTAATCTTAGAAACTACTTAGTGAAAATATGGATAAAATTTTTTTGAAATTAAAGATGAAAAACGTGAGCCATGCATAAGAAAAAAAACTATGTCGTTTGTCTTGCAGATAACAAAAATGAACCCATCGTACTACAAATAGTACACAAGATTATAAGCACAACAAACCATCATAGTTATATAATAAGGATTTCACCATACACCAAGTCATACAATAGTAGCATTAGACCCACCGTTATAGGTTGAGCTGATACAGTCATCCGTGCAAAATATAAGGAAACTAAAATACATACATTAGAATCCTCGCTTACTCGAGTGCACCTAAAGTAGATAACCTCCATGACGGGGTCACATTGCTACTCTGGCTCCTCGGATCGGCTGAGTCACCATAGCCTCACTGCCTCCACTTATCTCCATAGGTACGGTGGGAGAAGAACCGACAAAAGGTATCTGGGTGGCTGAGTCCTCAGATAGGTTAGTCTCAGAATGAGCAAGGGGAGAGCGGGGAACGTACTCTGGGTAATCCCGGACAACTGAAATAGCAGCAGAGGTGCGTCGAATCTGCTTTCCATGGGGGCGCCTGTGCTCAAAGAAAAGATCATCGGCCAAAGGCAACGTAGCAGAAAAATGGAAACTGGAGACTGGGTGGGTAAACAGGCGGTCCAAGAACACAAATAGACAAACGGAACAACAGCCCACAAAATGGTACGACTGGTGTGTGGCATCAAAATGGAGCTCCAGGTTGGCGCATCAACGAATATCATGAACGACGCCATCGTCCTCTGAAGACGTGATAGAAAGAAAGACAGAAAGAGTGAGAAACCTGATAAAGAATCTCAGTAGGGCATCCTTCTATCCTAGTGTCATCACCTACGTCCTCAGGAACCTCGGATTTCATTATAAAATAGTGAGCATGCATAAAGTTCATTTATTAAGTTCTAAAGTACCAATTACTGAGGCCTGTTCATTTTCATATGAGTCTTGGATGTTATGAATACATCATACCTCATCATGAAATGCATGTCAATACAAGGTGCAACATATCATATAAAGACATAAGTAATGTATATAGAACATGGTAAATATGGCATGAATTACTTCATTTTATTCTTTAGGTGACTTAATCTATTCTTTTCTTTCATTGGGGCCACCCTATTACTCTCTCCTCTTGAGAGTTTTAGGTTATGAGCTCATACCTCACTAGTCGTTACTAGCATACTCTTATCCTTATGATAAGTTAACACTCGACTCTTAAAGTATGAGATAGGGGGCAAGGATCACCTTTCATAACCTTTAATTCGGAGAGTCTAAAGAATCACTTCCTTATTGGATCACCTCTCATCATCTTTAATTCAGGGAGTTTAGAGGATCATTTCCATATGTTTTATGTCACCTTAACTTTAGCATGTTATATTGAGATGTAAGAACACAAACATAGCATATAATGTCACATGCTTTCATATTACTTCAACATATGTATCTTAAACATTCCAAGTGTAATCATAACATGCCACAATAAATCTTGTAACTAGTAGCCACGTATGCAAACATAATCATCACATAAATTCTCAAATATATCATAAACTCATCATCTCATAAAATAAGCACTTTCATTATCCTTTAAATGGTTAAACCTCTAAATCGGGAAATCCTAACTTCCATTAATTATTAACCTCAAGAACATCATTAAACAATGCTGGATAGGTTTGGGCAGAAATGAAAATTGAGCAATTTTGGTGTTCTAGAAGTTACGTTTTTGCTCGTTTCTCATTACTGACTGTTCCTAAAATGCTAGAATTAATTCCCAAACCATTTATTAGTGATTCTTACACATATATACCTAATACAATACACTTCTAACATTTTTAAACATGCTGAAACAGAAACTATAATTTTAGTTTTTTTAAAAGCTTTAGAAGTCACATTTTTTATCCTTTTTAGTTACTAGACTTGCCTAAGGGGCCAAGAATGATTATCACATTAATTAATAGTAATTTCCACACATCTAAGCCACTTTAAACAACCTATATCAGATCTGGAAATGCCAAGGCAAAATCCAAAATTTAAATTTCCAAGAGCATACAAAGTTGCAATAATAAGTATTTCTAGTAACTAGTCTCTCTTACAATTAATTCTAGGTCAAGGAACACTTTTATAATTAATTTATCCCTTTGGAAACACAAGTATCCTTAGGTCAGTAGCAAAATCAGAAGGCTCGACAATAAGATTTTGGTTATGTAAATCATGTTTTAACATTTTAGGAATTATATTTTTCTCAAAGGAAAATTGCATGATGCAAGTTTTTGAAAACCTCAAGGTAATGATACACCAAACCTTAAAACTTTATTCCTTTGAAAAATGAAACATATTTGTAAAGACAAATGCCCATGAAATCGAAATTCCTATGTTTGTTGAAAGGGGTAAGTCTTGAGCCTTAGACATTTAGGTGATGACATAAACTTAAACATACTAATGCAAGCCTCATTTTAATTTTGATGTTATAAGGTAATGACAATGAAAATATAAATATGATATGCAAAGCTTGAATATAAACATGAGAATACAAGCTCATTTTTAATCGTTAAAGTTTAAATGATAGCTTGAAACATAAATATGCTGGACAAGAAATATAAATATGAAATGCAAGTTCATTTTCTTATCTTCAAGATTTAGGTGATAACTTGGAAATAAATATGATATGCAAGGCTCACATATAATATGAAATGCAAAGACTTGGAAGGTAAATATGAATGCATTTCCATTTGTTATTTCTTTAGCTCCTAAGCTCAAGACTCCTATTTAGAGTAACAACTCTAAAATACCGATTAATCTTACAAAATGGACATGAGCTTTAGAGTCCATTAACACCATGGTTCCAAGAACCTCTATTTTGTTTGGACTCACCATCAAGCTCAAAGAAATGAAATATAAAGAAACTAACACCTTATTCATTATGATTCTTTGAAAACCGAAAAATAAAGTTCAAGCTTTAGAGGTCACAAATGTGATGATCTCATTATCATCATCTAGGAACCCTCATCATCAAGCCAATATCTTTGAATACAAAAGTCATTTAAGGCCGAAATGAAAATGGAAGAAAAAGAAGTCCAATAACTAAAAGTGTTAAGAGCAAAACTCACTCATTACTTTCTCATCAAACCAAAAACAAAGAGAACATAGAAGAAGAAAATATTTCTAATCAAATCCAACATTCCTATTGAAAATGACTCAAAGAAAAAGAAAAAAAACTTTGAAACAACATCCCTACCAAAGATATTTTTCTTGTTGAAAGAAAAGAGCTTGATCTTGAAAAGAGATTGGAAGAATAATTCTTCCTTGGAGCTCAAAGTGGTTTTGGCCAAGGAAAGAAAAAGAAGAAGGAAAGTTTATCTTGGGTTTTTGATCTTGGAAGTGGAAATGTTGAGTGTTTTAGGGAAAGTCTATGGTGGTGGGGAGGTGGTTTGAGGTTGAGATGTGGTGGTTGATGATTGTTTCTTTGAAGAATAAGGAAGAAGAAGAAGAAGAACTCCTAGGATGAGAGAAAAGAGAGAAAACTTAAATAATCTTTGAACAAAAGTTGCAAAAATGAGCAAACAGTATTGTAAGTTTTCTTGAGTGTATATTTATAGAGAAATTGCAATATGAAAGGATGAGAGTGGGAAGGGATGCCGTGGCATCATCAAGGAGTGGAGAAGGGAAAATATCTTATTTGTGTGTATTGTTACGTGGAATAGTGTAGGAATGGCTAGGTATAGGTTTGGGTATGATTTTCTTTGAGTGTGTAAGTAATTAAATCAAAATGTGATAAGATGAATGGAGGAGGAATGGTGCCAGTCATGCAAGGAAAATAGGGGAGAAAATTTTATCATTTCATGTGTATTAGAAGTTTGTTTAGGAGTATATTTGATTAGGCCTTTGATTAGGAGTTTGTAATCAAGTGTTTAGGTAAAAAAGTGAGTGATTAAGGCCATTCAAGACATGGTTAAAGAGTGGAGTCAAACCTCATTCAACAAGAATTTCAATCACATCTTTGATTCCTTAATTTAAGGAATTGAAGAGAGAAAATACTATTTCATGAGTCATGACATAAAGTCTTGAATTAAGAAAAAGATTTTGAGTTTTTTTAAGCAATCTTAGGCCCTAATTAGCCTCAATTAATTATTTTGACTCTAGATTAATTATTAGAATTAATTAACCTTTAATTAGAGCCTAATATTGTTTAGATTTCCATAATTACACAATTAAACTCATTATAACCTTAATTGGGGGCAAAGTGGTAATTTTATATAAAAACTCCCGTAACCACCCAAGCTTAAATAGACGTTAAATATCCCTTAAAAATGACATTTCAAACTCCCGGATAAAGTCTGGGTTCAATCGGCAATTAATCTCGTGTTAAATTATCACAGGGGCATTTTGCTAATTGCGTACATAGAAAACCCAAAATGAGATTCTTCTCTTCTATTAACATACATAATCCTCGTTCAACATTAAAATAGCCTTTTGAGGATGGCCGAGATCGGCGATTCTCATTTTCCGGGTAAAAATGATTTCAGGGGCATTTCGGTCATTTGTACATAGGAAAAACTGGGGCATTACACTCTCCAAAATTTATAAATCTTAGGCAAGACTTAAACAATTTATTTTTTTTTCTTAACACGCTTCAAATTATTATCTAGACTTAGAAACATATCATACAATTGATTTAATAAAATTTGATCTCCTAGGAAAGGATGTGATTCAAATTCTTCAATAGTTTCTAATACTTTTTTTTTATGATCATTCCATCTTCTTTTTGCAATTCTAAGTATATATAAAGGAATCATATTATAGAAAACTTACTAATTAAGGAGTAAGGCTTTTCAATGTATGGATAATCTTCATATGTGGGCTTAGTGATGAATAAATCTGAAGGCTTTAAAGGCTGAAGGGCTTTATTTGAGGTGATATATCAACAGAGCTTTTACTAATTAATAATGTTGTAGAGCTTTTAACTACCTGTGACATAGTCAGAAGCATTAATGTTGAAGCTAGTATAGATTGCTTATTTTTATTGTCACGAACGTGATTAGCACATAAGGAATCCTCATTCCTACGCAAGCCCTGTGACTTCTTGTAACACCCTAATTCTCTTTAGAAATTAAATGAGGTTTTATTAATGAGAATTTTAAGATTTTGATAGATGTAGAAATGATGAGAAGGATTCAAGGAAGAAAAAAAAAGTGAATAGTATTTTACGGGCCCTGCAGGCCCGCCGAGACAGCTGAAATCCTAGAATTGGGCCCTGGAGATGCCCAAAATTGAGAAATTATATGATTATGGTTAGAAATAGGTAGAATTAAAGATTTTATACCCGAAAATATTTTTCGGGTAATGTTTGATTACCCGGGTACACTGTTTCATCCGTTCAGTGAAATTTCGATGTATGATTTCTAACACCGAAAACTAGTTAGATCTCTACAAAACGAATGAACCTATCTCTTTATATTAAATAAGTGGCTAAGATTCAATCTTGAAATTCAAGATTGAATTACAACCACTTATGTTACTTTATTGAGTTAATAATTATCCAAACATAATATATAATATTATATCACTAATCCACAATAAATACACATAATTAGCTTCATGAAGAAGCCAATTCTCAACCAGCATAAGGGAGAGAGAAAAGCTGCATTTCCTCCATTTTCAAGAGCTTCCTCTTGATTTCAAATACCAAAAACACTAGCCTAGAGTTCATAAAACCACAAAGTTTATTCACAAAACTTGTTCTATACCTCAAACTCTACAAATCTAACCGATTGAAATCTCAAATTCTCACCTTAATAACTTACTTCCCCACTGCCTAAGGAAGGTTTAGGATTGAAATTGGTGTCTTGAAGTGAAGGAAAATCACTTAGAACATCCTTTGAAGTATCAAGCTCAAAAGCTTTCAAAGTAGGGCTTTCTTTGGTCTTTTCTTTCCAATTTTATACTGGACTTTTCTGATTGTGTGAGTCCAAAATTTCTGAATATATTAGTTGATAATATGCTGATATTGATGTTTTAATTTTGTTGGAGTGTTTGTTGTTGTGGAAAAATCATTTTTATAACAAGAGATTTTGAATTGGTTTGCTGGATTTTCGGATTTCAATAGGGCAGGGTTTGTTCATGAATTTTCTGGTACAATCGTGTTCATTTTTATGAGCTATAAAAATTATATGTTGAAGCTAACATCCTAAGGAAACTTTGAAAAATTTTGTGGTGCATGATGAAGACTTTTACTACCTGAGAAAAATCAAGAACTGAATTAGTACTCATGCTGTCTAGGTTTCTGAATCTGAAGCAGGAAAATTGTATGATTTTATTATCATAGTAAATGAGTGATTTCTATTTTGAAATTTTTATAGGAAGTTAACAACATTTTGAAGTGTAACTGTAAGTTTTATTTTGAGTTGATTCCATCATATGATAAATTTAAAACTTATGAGAACCTTGCCCTAGGCTGTGAAAAAGTGTGCTATGACCACTAAATTTGTAAAATTTAGTGATATGGTTATAGAACTCTGATTATTATGAGAATTTTACAGGGTCTTTTAAACATATTGAAGTGCCATAGGGAATTTTTGTGGCTTTTGAATTGTCTTTTTGATGTGAAAATTAAATATTGTCTTTGGAGTAATAAATCTACTAGGGTGTTGAAACAGCGAGAATGTCTTAAATAAATAATAACATGGCATTTGATTCAAGTATATGGTATGTGTATACATACTAGATAATTTAAAGAAATACTTATAAGATATGGAGGAGGCTCCAATGAAATTAAATACTTACTTGTGATGTAAGAATGCCATTGAATAAGAAAAGTATATGATGTGAGTATTATGGTGGTAAAAGAGAAAATATGACTTATAATTGTGTAAATTTTTAACATATGGGGAAAATAGAAACAATGCTTGTGTGGTTAATGGGGGAAGGCAAAAGTAAGAGCTTCCCTAGAAATTTGATGAGTCGGTAGACGTATCGACATATAAGAATAAGCTCATGTCCTAGTAATCAATAGTTCTTGTAGAGTGACTCCACTACAGATACCACTTGATATGAGATTAAGCTTTCCCTATGTTAATGAAAAGAGACAATTACACTAAATTGAATTTCATGAGTTGCAAGAGAATAACACTTGATTACTACCCCTTTTGCATTCGACTTTATATGAATTATGCACATTGGTATTTACGCATATAATTTAGCATGATGAATTCAATATGAATGAATTTACTGGTTATATTATGTTCACATTTGAGGGAGTACCCTACTGAGAATTTTATAATATTCTCATCCCTATGCTGCATGTATTTTATGTTGTATTCAGATTCTAAGGATGCCGTTGGTGATAATCTTCCTTGACTCGCCCCAGTGGCAGTGGCATTGTAATCCAGCCTTAGACTCTTTATATGTTGGAGCATACTCCCGGATCAGAGTGTACATGTTCTTTAGCCATTCATTTAGTACTTCTGTTTTCTCTGCTTAGTTCGACCTAGGTTTTCCTTATGCCGAGGTGCCTCTTGAAATGGCACACCCTGATGTATTTGTAGTTCCACCTGCACCACCTATGTCCCCTCCTGGAGATGATCCTTCATCCTCTTCCTTCGACTCCGATCCACCAGTTGATCCTGATGGTCTAGCTGGGGGCAATGCCATTACACCAATGGCAAATGGTTTTATTTAGGAGACCATGGGGCAACTCAGGGACTTTTGGTGCATGTATAGTGGCAGCTTAGGAATAGGATCCCCAGACCGTAGTTTGACCTTATTGGATGTTGATGAGATTCATTTTCTGTTTGTATAAAATTTTGCTGGATCTCAACTTTGAGTAGGTCAGACTAGCCGGTAGAGATGTTCTTTTGTGGACTGAGTCCCTGTTGTTTAGGAAATGACTAGTTTGTTTTTACAGTATTACCTATTATAAACTTAACAACAATGTCCATATATGTATATATTGGCTTTGCAACATATACGTCTACATTATTTTATTTCAATTATTTTTTATTAGTATAGATTGTGAATGTAAGTAATACTTTTCTAATTACTGTATTGATACTCAAGTAAAATATGGTAATTAGGAGGGTGTTACACTTCTGAATCTCTTTATATGCATATTTTAATATTAAACCCTTTTATAAAACATCATTTCATCCCTAATAAATCTTTAGCTCTTTGAAAACATAATCATCATCAATTTCATTTTCAAACTCTAAATATATCTCTGAGATTCAAAAATATATGAGTTGTGTAACACCCTAGTAATTAACCAAATACACCTAGGTTGAATCTGATTAATGACTAGACTTTACTCCTTGCTTTGGTTCTTTCTTCATAATTTGAAAATACTTAGTGAAATTACGAGCCATTTTTTTTAAAAAAAAAAACATAATTGAAAACGTGAGCCGATTACAACGTGAACGAGTAAGCGGAATAAGACGTTTAAGAATATATCACATCATATCACTTTGGCTCCATCATATAACATCCATAAGCACATTATAACATATATTTACATACAATAACCTCACTCAAAGGGTGGGTTATGATCATATATCATTGTCTTATGCAAACCCATAAAAGAAAATATACATAAGGAAATACATGCCCGTAAACTAGATAACTCCATAAGCCGGGAAGGTTATCCTAAAACTAGGGTGCATGAACACACATAAATCTACTAAGAACCTTCTATGGCCACTGTCCTGGAAATGGGGGAATAAATCCGATCCACTGATGAGCTCCCTCGGGAGGACACACGAGATGCACTAGGTCAGTCGCATGGACACCTTCTCGCTAACCTCTACTGAACAAGCTGTTTCCTCACTACCCTCTCTTACACATGTGGGAGTAGGAGCAGAGCTCTCAGAATATACATGAGTAGGAGTGTCCTCTGAAGGATCAGTTTCAGAATATCTCGTCTCAGGAACATACTCTAAAAATCCATGGGCTGACCGGATGAAGCGGGATAAGAACGTAACATCCTTTCATCAAGTGGACGTGCATGTTCGAAAACCATTTCATCGCCATAGGGAGAAGTAGGAGAAAATCGATAACTAGGGACAGGATGTGCAAATGGACGACCCATGTAAATAAAAACACGAACTGCGCACCTCCCTTCAAAATGATACGAGCGATCCAGCAGATCATAGTGGAATTCCCAAGTAGGGGTATCAACGAACAGACGAATGTCGCCATTTGAATCTGGAGACAATGGCGGAAATAAAGAAAAGAGAGTGAGAATCTTGCTAAAGAATTCTCGGTAGGGTACCTCCTTCTCTGATGTCATCATCAAAGTCCCCAGGAACCTCGGGATTATTCTAAAATAGTGAGCATGCAAAGATTCATTTTAAGTTTGGACAAATACTTAACCGAGGTTCGTCAATTTTTAATCATCGTCTTATAATGCATCATAATCTTAACATGTCATATTTACAATGAACTTTTCCTTTATCATTACATCATATTCCTCATCATCATTATCAAAATAACATGCATAAAAGAACGTCATATAATATTAGCTACACATGGACACAGTGCACATATTTCATTTCTTTAGTGCCTTAGGTGACTTAAAATCTTATCATCATCATTATTTTCCTTAGGCCACCCTATACTCCACCCTTTTGGGAGTAATTTAGGTTATGAGCTCATACTTTACTAGTCGTCACTAGCATATACTTATCCCTTTGATAAGCTAAAGTCCCGACTCTACCCTTTTGAGAGAAGCGGGTTAGGGGCTAAAATCACCTTTTCACCACCTATAGTCTGATGGTTCCAAAGGATCATTTTCTTATAAGTTTAAGTCACCATTAAATCTTTGCATGTTATATCACAATACAATTCATAAACATCATAGCATTTTCTCATTTATAGTCTTAAGCTAGAATAATATATATCAACTATAATCATGCATCTGGGAGATTCCCAGGAAAGAGAGGTGGGTCACAATGGACACGCTTTAATACCAAGTCTTTCCTTAGCCAGAACCTTTCCAAATTACACTTTTACAATGATACACTTTCTTCTAGCAACAAAGGTAAATTTTACATAATAAAGAATATTTCATGCATGAGCATTCTCATTATTTGCAACAGCAACTATAACATGCAAGCCAGGAAATCATTCAATGATATCAAGTACTTAATAAGCATCCAATACTTACATAGAATTATCAATTATAGAACTAATTAGTTATGCACCGAAGGGGTTTATTACCATCCTTATGATTATTTATAGACCTTAAGAACACTATTAAATCAAATGGGGTAGCATAGGTAGTAAGTTGTTCCTAAGGTTTTACGGTATGCTAGAAGGTATGTTTTAAATCCTTTCTTGTTACCAGCTTTCCCTATGATGCTGAAATTAGTTACTAAACCAATTATGAATCATTCTCCCTTATTTAAACATAATAAAACCTGGTTCTTATCGTTGCTAAAGATTCTGGATAGAATGCATAAATTTCATTCCCTAGAGTTCTAGAAATCTTGTTTTTACGGTTTTCTAGTAGCTAAGTTCATTTTTAGTGTTCGGGATCAATCCTAGTCTAATTGATACCAAATTTTTCGTGGCTAACTAATCCTAGACAGAATTATAATATACTAAAACAGATTTGGCATTGGCTAAACTTAAAGGGGTCAAAACTAGGTAAATTCTAGCTCTTCGGTTGTTCTAGGGAGCTAGTTTTATCTCTAACATGCAGTGAATCATTCTCTTAACAATAAACCATAATTATCACAACTTCAAACATATCAAATCATTATCATACATTGATACTAAACTCAGATCAGTGGCCGAATCATGAACCTCATGCAATTACATAGAATCATATTTTAAGTGCATATAAAATACTAGTTCCCCGTAAAATCCTTGCAAAGTCTTAAAACTCATTTAGAAACTAGTTCTTTTGTCAAACTTGGGAGGATCTTTACAATTAAAATTCTCACTTAAGATAAAAGGAGTAAGTCTTGAGCTTTAGAGATTTAGGTGACATCTTAGAATTATAAACATGCTATGCAACCTTATTTTAATCTTATCTTTATAAGGTGATAGCTTGGAATTATAAACATGATATGCAATTCCATTTCTTTATCTTTAAGATTTAAGGTGATGACTTGAAAATTAAACATGATGCAAGAACTTGAAATATAAACATGATGCAAGAAAGCTGGAAGTGTAATCCGCACAAGACCAGTAGAGGGAGAAGAGAATATTAAGAAACCGGAGCGGCGGTAGTCCGCACAGGACCGGTGAAGGGAGAAGAGAATTATTATTACATCTTTTTAAGCTCCAATCTCAAGAATTTTTAAAGAATAAATTCTTTAACTCCAATAATCGTATTTCTTTGCTTGTGATACATGGCCAAGTCTTTGACCTCTAGGATCTTTAGGTGATGGCATAAAATAAACATGCCATGCGTTGATTCTTTTAGCCATTATAAAATAAAGTGAGAGCATAAATTAAATATGAGATGCAACCTCTTTATTATCTTGAAAGATTAAGTGATGACTTGAAACATAAACATGAAATACAAGCATGGCAAATACATCTTTCAAGTTCTAAACTAAAAATCTTTGTTCTAGCATCATAAAGCATTATTCTTTAAAGTTTTGCATCAAGTGGAATTTTCAAGCTTTAGAGCCCTAACTTGTGATGGATTTACAACCCACCCTCAAGGTCCTCATCATCAAGCCATCATCTTAGTTCCACCTAGGCCATATGGCCGAATTGGTTAAAGAAAAATGAAGAGGAAAATCGAAATGAAAAGCTAAGGTAAGTTCATAATTTCATCATTTTGAGCTAAAAACACAACTCCTTAAAGCATAGAAATAAATTTAGAAACTACTCCCTACCTAATCTGAGTTGAAGAAGAGGAAGAGAACTTGATTTCTTGAAGTGAAATGAAACAAAACCTCTTTGAAAAATTGAAGAAAGAATTCAGCCAAAGAGGAGGAAGAAAGAAAGTTTTTGGTGCTCCTAAAAACTAGTTATGAACAAAGCATTCCAAGACCACTCAAGCAAGCCTATTTATAGAAGATTTTGAGGCTTCTAATTGGCCAAAATAAGGAGGTAGTTGACGGAATTTTGCAGGAGAAATAAGGGAGGAAAAAATCATTTTAGACAAAGTTGTATGAAATTAAGGAATTATGTCTCTTATGGTGACATTTTGGCATTTTGTTTTAGTGCAACTTTTGGCAATAATTCAGCTACATAATGGCATCAATAATTTCATCCATTACAGCCCAAAGAAGTGAAATTTGTGTGTTCCATGCATTATTTAGGTGTAGGCAAGGTATTCATGTAATTTAGAGAATTTACGGTTAAGGGCTTAAGTGAATTAGTAAGCAATTTGGGTGTTTTTGAGCAAGTTTGGGTTCTAATCAATGTAAATACATAATTTTGACTCTAGATTAATATTTAGAATTTAATAAGCTTTAATTTGAGCCTAATATTGCTTAGGTTTTGATATCTGAATCAAAAATCCCGAAAGCAAAAGCGCCCAAGCAGGGCAAAATCGTACTTTCACTTAAAATCGCCGAGGCCACCCGAGCTTAACCAATGGTTAATCATGGCTTAAAAACAAATTTTAAAACATTTTAGTCAGGTTCGGGCTCAGTCGGCACGCACATCGGAGTTAAAACAGCTGCAGGGGCATTTTGGTCATTTCGCGCGTCGGAACTCAAAATTGAGATCCTTCTGCTCTATTAACACACATAACACAAACAATTCCTTAATATCATCAAAACATCCCCTTGAGAATAGGTGGGGCCCATGATCCTCATTTTCTGAGTAAAATAACTTCAGGGGCATTCTGGTCATTTTATACGTACAGAAATTCGGGATTTGCGACTCTCGCATGAATCGCTCCTAACCTCTCTTCTAATGTTATATTCCTTTATTGAGGATTGTTCGGCCTCAAATCTTATGTAATAATTACCTACAGTAATTCGGTAATTTCTAATGACAGTAAAAATTACAGTAAAAATTGGGGCGTTACAAGTTGCTCTCTATACAAAATATCTATATAAACTAGAATCATGTAGATACAAAATAATTATGATAAATTAATGTAATTCATCTCTATGGTTCGAGACCCTGCCCGCAATGTATACTGGAGCACTCTATCTCTAAACGAAATGCAAAAGAATACTCCATTCCAAAGTGAAGCTCACCAACTGGAATATCTCTACTATGGGGATGGAAGTGGAAGAGGAGAACTTGTAGCGTCTGCTGCACCTGTAATGAAGGAAGGAAGAGGGATCAGTTTCATCTAAAACTCAATAAGTAAGCTCTCATCCATAACCCTCTCATGGGACAACCAAAGAGAATAAATAATTATAAATAGTTGTCAAAACTGATTAATGCAATGGCTTTAAAATCATGTTCATGTATATATATATATATATATATATATATATATATATATATATATATATATATATATATATATAAAATGACTCGAATGGAATTTCTCTGGAAAACATAAACAACGGTGCTCTACTAGAGAAATAGGGATCTTTGGTAATGCATTTCATAACCATAGAGTATATATGTATTTATATTTTCTAGTGATACATGTCAACCATAGCATAACATGATCTCTGCTCTATGAGATTGTCCCTTTGGGGCAACTTGGTACTAAGGTTAACAATCGTGGTTCAGCTATTAACTCACTGTTTATTTCTCTATAGCTACCGTATAGTCTGTAATTCATAAAACCTATTATTTTTTCTAAAACTCTGTTATGAAATTCCTCTAGGCATAAAACTCCATAATTCATAATTAGTTCACTATTGAAATCATTGTGATAATTTATAAAAATCTGCAATCAGGTCATAATCATACTCTAGCTCTTTAATAAAATCACTTTGACAAGAAAGGTCCCATGAGTTTACATTAAAACATAAATTTCATACTCTAGTTGGAAATCATCATTTAGATAAATATAGCAAACCTATCGAGATCTCTAATCTCTTGAAATATTTTCTAAAATCATGCAATCATGTTATAATTTAAGGAAATTAACTTTATGACCAACATAAGGGCTATAGGTTCCAAACCTACTCACCTGGAGGGGAGGAAGTGATGGCGTCAATACCAATGGAGCTCCAAGAAGGAGGAATGGCACCAGCGTCTGCCATTGAAGCCACAAACTCAAGATTAAACTCTAACAATCTCTAGATTGCTCAAACATAACTCTAACAATATTGGGAGAGTACCCCCACTTAACAACAATAGAGACTAATAATAACCCATTTACTAAGATATGAAATGGAAAGGAAAAAGACAACAAAACCCATGAAATCTTGCCTTTGATCACTTGGGAGGAGGAGGAATGGAGTGGATTTTAGTGAGAAAAGAGTAGAAGAGTGTTTGGTTGTGGCTGGATTCGAAATGATGGGGAAGAACCTGACTTTGGAGTGTTTAAAAAGGGGTGGAGGTTCACTTAAATGAAATGCCACCATTTCGCACTGTTTCTGTATAATAGAAACTGCTATAGCGGTGTATGATCGCGGATCTGCTCGCCTGCACCCCCAAAACCCATCACTTATGGCTACTATAGCAGTGACAGTTCACCAAAATTGCAAGTTCAAGGGTCTTTCATGCATCTTCCCGGTGACATGGGTAGGTCTCGAGGGATCCTGAGGCTAACAGAACTTATCCACTGACACGTGTACGCCAGGTATCACATTTATGATCCAATGGGAGACCATAATTATTTCTCATATTTGGTTTCTTATTCATTTTGGGCAGAGCCCTGCAAAAATTCTCTTGTAAGGAAGTTTGAAAGAGCATTCTTATCTCCTTTTATGTGTGTAATTTCAAAATCAAAACATGATAGAGTGCTTGTTATCTTGCAAAAATATGCTTTGAAACAAGGTTTTTAACAGCTTTTTGTAAGACATTAGGAGCTTCCTTACGTCTGTTCTTACCAAAAATCTTTTATTAAATAAATCATTTTGAAACTTTGTGATACATAGCACTATAGATAAAATTTCTTTTTTAACTGTTGAATACTTTTTCTGAGTTGGCTGACAAATACCTTAGTGATATTTGATGACTTGTTCTTTTATTGATCATCGAAGGACTTGTTTGAGAACACCACCATAACCGAGGTCGGAGGCATCAATTTCAACAATTAATGATGTAGAGAAGTCTGGTATTCCTAAGCATGGAAGACTCTTAACAATGCTTTTAACTTTAATGACGATTTGGCTCATTTCTTTATCCCATTATGGAGAATTTTTCCTAAGACGCTTGTATAAAGGGGCACAAATATTTCTTATATTAGGAATAAAACTTGCTACATAATCAAGACATCCTAAGAATCTTTGTAATTGCTTTTTATCTTTTATTTCATTTAGAAATTTTTCTGTAAACTCTATTGATCTTTTAATAGGTGTAATTATTTCCTGATAAATCTCATATCCTAAAAATCTTACTTTACTTTGGAATATTTTCATTTTTCTTGCTGATACAACTAATCCATTTTCTTTAATAATTTCTATAAATTTTTCCAAATGTTGCATATGTTGGTTAATTCCTTTGGAAAATATCAAAACATCATCTAAATATACAATAGGAAATTCCATGTGTGGATAGAACATGTTATTCTTAATTTCTTGAATTCGCTTCGAGCATTCTTGAGTCCTTGCGGCATTACGTTCCATTCATTATGTCCAAAAGGGACTATAAATGCAGTCTTATCTCTATCTCCTTCTTTTGTAATTAATTCATTTAATTGTTATGGAAATTCATCTCTTAATACTGAGTCCTCTAACTTACCTATTATTGATATTAAGGTTGCTGTTTGATCTTTTGTTAATACATTCATTGTTTTTCCTATACAATTTCCACAATTACATAATCTTGGTCCTAAACAGTAATTTTCTTCTTCCTCTATTTTTGATTCTTCTAGTGAGTTTTTATCTAATTGATATATTTCATTATCTATTGCTTCTTCTTCTTCTTCGCTATTAATTTCTTCTTCTCTAGATTCTGGTTCTGGTTCAGAATTAATTAATATTGCTAATAAAGTTTGTTTTAATTCTTCATTGGTTAGTTCATTTATTTTTTGTTGTACCCTACAATTTCTTGCATAGTGTCCTGGTTTTCCACATTTCCAGCACATATTTTCTCTTTTATTTACTTTTTTATACTTTTTCTTAGTAGCGGGTTGTTTATTTTGATAAGTTTGTGCAAGTTGATAGTTTTGTCTCTTCTAATATTTTCTAGAGGTATTGGCTCCTATATGTTTAGCTTGTTTTCTTATGTGTTTCTTATATTGACTACTATGTGCTCTTACTGGATGCATTCCATATTGTTAGCAAAATGTTTTGAACTCTTTTTTGCTATTTAATTTCTCTTTCCTCATTCTATCTTGTAACTTTACATCAGTATAGACTTCTATTCCTGTTTCTATAATAATATTGTGAATTTGACCAAATGTTAATTGTTCATAAGGGATGTGAGTGCCAAAGTGAGATTGTAATTTTTGTGTTACTTTTATAGAGAATAAGCTTGATAAGACTGCTACAAATTTCCCTTTTCAAAAGGGTGCATTTGCATCTTCTCTTATCATTACTTTTGACATAAATACTTTTTTGTACCATCTATAATCAGACATGGTTGTACATTTTAAATTAATTAATTGGGTTCATATTCTTTTTCTAAATATGTTTGGATCTCCTATAAAGCTTTTAATTTATTGAAAAGATTAAAATTGTTATTGCATATAATATTATAGTTTCACCTTCTTGTTTTATGCTAGTAAATATAATATGTCTATCTTGTGGGGTTAGAAAATTATCCCACCATCCTATCAACTGTCCTATAAATCCTTGGGTTATAATTTTTGCTACATTTGCTTCAGGCATTCTTCTAGACTTATGAGCTGTGGCTACCATTGCCTTCTGATTGGTTAAATTTAATATAGCTTGTTCACTCATTTTGTCTGTATTCCATTCTTCTAAATCTGTTCTTGAGAAGGTATTTTGTACCATTGATTTTCTTTCTTCAAAACTCAAATCAGCTAGTGTAGGTCTAGGATAATAACTGCTTAATTTAGGGTAATTATGTCCTCTATTACTTATTTACTTCTAATTCTATAGTATTTATGGCTCTTTTGTCTAAATTTAAACTTTTTATTTTTCCTTTGATATCTTCTATGTCTGCTTCATATGACATTTTAGACTTAAAGATTTCAGGATGACTTTCTATTTTATACATTAGGGTCTCTAATAGTTTTGGAATTATGTGGCTTTTACTTGTAGTAGTAAAGATTTGGCTTTTATGTATACTAGTGCTAGTATTACTACCTTTTCTGTTATTTTCAATTATTCCTAATTGCTTACTCATAATTTCTAACATTACGTTTGAATAGTTTAATTGTTGGCGTATCTTCTTAATGTCTTTTTAATCTATATTTTCTTCTGGGCTAGTATCTTTATAACGAGCTATTTCTACTTCTACATTGTCTGAAACTTTTACTGTAATGCCTCAATTTTTACTGCTGTGTAAAAATTATGAAAATGCCCCTATATAATTTTTGCATGTAATTCAAGGCCGAATAATCCTCAATGAAGGAATATAACATTAGAGAAACATTATGAAAAACTTGATTAGCAATTCGTGCAAAAGTCGCAAATCCCGATTTCTGTGCGTGTAAAATGACTAAAAAGCCCCTGAGGTTATTTTTACCTAGAAAATCAAAGGCAACCGATCTAGATTACCTTTGAGGGGTTAGTTTAATGCTTGATGGGAATTATATGTGCCTTAGAGCTAAAAATCTCAATTCTCAATTTTTATCGTATGTAAAATTACTATTTTACCCCTGCAGTAATTTTACATGAAATTATATAATCTTTGAATTCGATTTTCACTCAAAAGTTCAAAATTACTATTTCAAGTATGATTTGAGAATGTCTGGTAATTACAGGGAGTTTTTATGTGAAATTATCTTTTTACCCTTAATTGTGCTAAATAGGTTTACTTATGTAATTAAGGTAATATTAAGCTCAAATTAAACTCAAATTGATTTCATTCATTAACCTTGAGTTTAAAGTAAATTACCTAAGGTTAAAAATAATTACTTGAGGTAATTAGAGCCTAAAATTACCTAAGGAAAAATTAAATTACCTTTCCTTAATTGTAAGAGCTCATAAAATTAGTAATATTTGAAGATTAAAGTTAATATTACGGTTTAGGTAAAATATAGTACATTTATATTTTCTAGTGAGATTAACTTCATTTACTAGTGTATGATCATATTTTTTACCTTGTCTTGTTTTATCCTAAGCACTTAACCTTTTACCATTTTCACTAATCTATCAATTTCTAATCTTTTACCTAAGTAAATACACATCCAATACATGATTCACCACTTGTAAAATATCACCAATCTGATCCTAAAGGAATCAGAAACCAGCACCTATGATCAGCCCATTTGCACCATATTTTATTGTTTTTCCAAGATAAAATCATATCCAACCTTATCACCATTTCTTTAGCTTTCTTTTTCATTATTTTTGGCTATTTTTAATCACCCACCCATTTTAGCCATAATGTAATCAGCCACAATGTCTCCCATTAGCATCATATTTTAGTGTTTTCAAACCATGATACATGAACAAAATTATTACAAGAATAAAAGCATTCTTTTTCTGTTTCTTTAATTGAAAAATGAAATTAAAAACCCCATTTTCCAGCCATGAAGGCAGCGGCCATACAGCTTCCTTGGCCTATAAATATGAGCTCTTCCATTGCTAAAATATTCATACAAACATTCATAGCCTTAGCATTTTCTTACTCAAAGTTTGCTCAAAGTTCTCTAATTCTCTCAATACTTCAAGCTTTCTTCTTCTTCCTCATTCACATCCAAGAGACTCCATTCCCAACCTCTACTCAAGCTCTAAATCTCAAGCATACACATTCCAACCACAAATCAATTCCTAAACACATAGCCCTTCCTTTATCAAACACAAAAACACAAGAAAAATCTTCCCTCCATTTGTTCTAATCTTGGCCAAATTGATAGGATTCATCAAAGACATATTTTCTTCTTCTAACTTCTCTAAAAATCAAGCATTATCTTTTGGTAACAAGAAACAACTTGGTAGGGATTTTATTTCATGTTATTTCCTAGTTCCTTGCTTATAATTTAACTTTTAATGAGCTTAATGATGAGACCATGAAATAAGGTTCTTCGAACCGTGATAATAAAGGACTCTAATGCTCACTTCCTTTGTTAAGATTAACTGAGGTTAAAGAGTTTAATTCTCTAAAATTTTTGAGCTTAACAAGATAATAAATGAACTTGCATCCATTATTTATATTTCAGGCTCTTGCATATCTTATTTAAATTTTAAGCCTTACATAATCATATTTAATTTCAAGTCATCACCTTAAATCTTGAAGATAATAATATGAATTTGCATTCTCACGTCTAAATTCCAAGTAATGCATTTCATGTTTATATTTCAAGTTATCACCTAAACTTTGAAGATCTAAACATAAACTTGCATCTTCATATTTACATTTCAAGTATTTCATATCATGTTTATATTTCCAAGTTATCACCTTATAATGATAAAAATTGAAAATGGATTGCATAGCATGTCTATTATTCTTGCTATCATCTAAATTTCTAAAGCTCAAAACTTACCTCTTTAATCTTAATAGGAATTTTTGTTATGGATATTTTTAAATTATGTTATTTCTAGCCTCTTAATGTTCTTGGTATTATAGTTGGTTTATTTTATTTTTAAGGCTTTGATCTTGCCTTTAAATTACTCAAATAACTTTTGTTAATATTAGAAATTCAAAGATGTTAAAGATTGTACTTTCCTCAAGCTTTTTAATTAAAAGATTTAGGCTATTGACCTAAATTAAATAAAATGATTAGGATACTGATTTAAAAGGTTTGGATATGTATAAATTACTTATAATTGATGTAAAAATTATTTTTAGCATTTTTGGGATGAACTAGTAACTAAAAAGGGTCAAAATTGTGTTTTTATGAAGCTTTTAGAATACTAATTTTCTTATCGCTATTCAGCCCTGTTCATCACTGTTCACTACTGTTCATTGTTGTTCACACACTTAAGAATCACTAATAATTGTTATAAAAATTATTTTTTAGCATTTTGGGAATGTCCAGTAACTAGGAAGGATCAAAGTTGTGTTTCTATGAAGTTTTGAGAGATTAATTTTTTGATTCTATTCAAGAGTTATTGAAGGCTGTTCATGTTGTTCACATACTTAAAAACTACTAATATTTGTTGTAAAAATTATTTTTGGTACCATAGATGCATAAAAGGGTAATTACAAGTGTTAGTTTGGGCTTTTTTCCAAAATGCGGAAAGTTGTGTTTTGAACTATCAACTATGTTATTTCAGCCAAATGATTTTATTTAGAGCTACTAATGATATTGAATGTGTCTATGAGTCCAAAATACCATTTATGAAGTTTAGATAAAGTTTTAGAAATTTCTGTTGTTGTTAAATATTAAAAACAAGCAATTCTGCACTTTGACCCCTAAAGTATGTTAAAATTTGGCCTATAGCCATAAAAGGTTTTTATGATGAGTTTTGAATAGTTCTAGTAGTTATATGTCTCTTGAAAATATTGGTTAATATTAAAGATCTCTAGTTTGTGAAAATGTGTTAAAAAGGGATATTTACGTTTTGACCTGTAACCTTTGAGAAATTATGATTTGGCCCCTCTAGGGCTTAAGCGTAAATATGGATAATTTGATGAGTTGAATGTGATTGATATCTTGTGATGGCTATGTTTATATATTGAGATTTATATGGCTTATAAATATATGTAATGAAATATAATGCATGTTTATATGATTTGAATTATGGCGTGCTATAGTTATGTTTGATTCATTGAGATGCATAAGTTCACGAAGTTTATGTGCAAGAAATATTGAAATGATGAGTTATTCATGTTTGCATCTCATATATCATGCCAAGATTAAAGGTGGCATAAGACACATGGAAATGATCCTCTAGACTCCCCGAATTAAAGGTTATGAGAGGTGATCTAAACAGGAAATGATCCTTTAGACTCCCCAAATTAAAGGTTATGAAAGGTAATCCTAATGTCCCTTATCCCGTACCTTAAGAGTCGGGAATTTAACTTATCAACAATAATAAGATTACGCTAGTGACAACTAGTAAGGTTTGAGCTCATAACCTAGAACTCTCAAGAAAAGAGAGAATATAGGGCGGCCCCAAGGAAAAGAGAATAAGAAGTTTAAGTCACCTATAAGAATGATGATCATGATGTTCTTTATATCACATGCATTGTTTTGTAAATTCTATGATATTTTATATATGATATTGACATGCATTCACGACTAATATGTTGCATTCATGACATTAAGATTCATACTAAAACATACAGGCATCAGCTAATGGTATTTAGAACTTAATAAATGAACTCTATACATGCTCACCTTTTTATAATGAAATCCGAGGCTCTTGGGGACGATGATGATGACACACATGGTAGAAGGAGATGACCTTACTGAGATTCTTTTATAAGATTCTCACTCCCTCTTTATTTCTTTCCATCTCGTCTTTAGAGGTTGATGGCGACATTCGTGATCTACGTTGATGCACCTGCTTGGGAGATGCATTTCGATCCAGCAAATCGGTCATATTACTTCATAGGTCGTTGTGCTATTCATGTTTATGTTTTTATAGCTCATCCTTTTGCGTATCCTGTTGATAGTGTTCGATTCTCTCCTACTACTCCTTTCACGGATGATTTCGCCTTCGAGCGTGCGCACCCACGAAATCCACCGTATCCCCCTCCCTATCCTGGTGTGTCTGCTGTTCGAAACTTTCCTGAGTACATACCTCGGTCGCTAGCCCACTCTACCAGCTGGTGGTCAGACCCTTCAGAGAGATCACACTCTCAGCGCTCTTCCTACAATTTTGCTCCGACGGATATGGGAGGTGATGATGGTGAAGCAGAGACCATTACGCAGCCTATTTGTACAGGTGCCACTCGCCCCCGTCAAGGCGCCCATGTTCATTCGACCGGATGTTTGGCTGCACGTGACGATCCTAGGCATGCTTAGTGAGAGGAGAGAATTGAGATAGTTTGATTTTCCCCATGTGCTATTTATTTTGGTATTTGTATGTTCTATTGTGCAAAGAGGAACGATTTAATTTTAATATGTATAATTATGAATTTGTGGTATTTATATTGTGGTGATGTATTTGATGTATGATTATGATATATCATTACACTTTTCTTATGTATGCGAAATGTACGACATTGACATCTTAGTATGCGTGGCTTACATTTTGGTATTTAAGTTCAAAAAAAAAATTTTACCCATATTTTCACTAAAGTATTTTAAAAGTTTAAGATTGGAACAAAAGAACAATAATTAATAATTAATTTAAATGCGTCCTAGACATGTTGAGTTAAACATTAAGGTCTTACATTTACCATTGCATTTTCTTTAGGAGGGTATTCTGACTCTATTATTTTTCCTGAGGCTATTTTCCTAGTGGATGTGATTTTTACCAAGGGACAAATTTCTTTTACTTTGGTATCTTCATAATTTTTTTAACCAATCAAAGAAACATAAGTTAATCTCATTATCTTCCATATATTGATAAAATATTTTTCTTATTTCTTTCGTTTCTTTTTTATCAAAAGTTTCAAAAAACCATTCTCTTAATTCTTTATTATACTTAGCTTTAAAATTTGCTTTTATCCAATATTTATCAATTTAAAAAGGTTTTCTTTTAGTTAACACATTTAATATTTGTGATGCGGTTGGAAAATATTTGGTACCTTCATAAAATGGGGTTGCTACTTTAGCTCTACTATTATCAATTCATCTTATGTCTATGTTAATGGTTGAGCCATCTACTGAATATCTAGATGATTCAAGCTTATATATATGGGGTTCTTGTATTTTTATTGATGTGAACCTATTCATTCCTAACCTTATATTGTTTCTTTCTTGAATTATTTCTCTAACTTGTGTGTTTTCAACCTTTGTTGATTCTATTACATATTCTAATAGCCATTTTTCTGGGAGATGTTTTATTACTTCTGAATGTTTTAGTTTCTTAAGGACTTGCACTGTGGTTTTTCTTAAATTTGCTTGTATCATTATGGTCTCATCTCTTGGAGATTGTCTTAAGGCTCTAAAGTTATAATCTATTTTTGTTACTTTATAATATATTCTATATATTATTTGAAAGGGATATTTCACATCTATTATATCATTAGGGATTTTTATATATAATTTTATGGCTTCTGAGGTATACTCATTATTTATATTCGTTGCAAAGTTAGGATAACAGTTAAAGAAAACTAGATCATCATGACAATTACTTTTTGAGGTATTAATGAATCTTCAAACTTCTTAAATTTTATATCTCTTAATATTATTAATATGAGAATATTCACTCCCAACTTAAAGTTTGGTTTTGCTGCTACTTGTATAAGTTCTAAATGTATGAAATTAAATCCTTATTCTTTATGTTCTCTTATCTTTTCAACTTCTAATATATTTATTATATTATTATTACTTGTTCTTGGCTAACTATCTTCTGACGTATGAACTTCTTTATCTTTTTGTTGCAAAAAATGTTGACTTTTATATACTTTATTCTTTGTAATTAATAGTATAGACCAATTATATAGCCTTCTTCTATCTTTACTATTTGTAATTCTGACGAGGAGCTACTATTGCTATTATGGGAGGTTGAAGCTTCTTTATCGTTTGTTTTTATTATTATTTCATTATTTCTTCCTAAGTTTGAATTATTTAAAATTCTAAGAAGGGCTACCATTAATTCTATCAGAGTTTTATCTTTCTGGTAATCCTTGACCAGCGGATTATTTCTTTACACAGGACCATTATCTAGACTAATTGACATACAAATGGCTCTCACTATTATAATAGACTCTGAATTAGATTAACAACCAGAATTTGCTCAGAAAGATAAATAATAGAACTTAAATGAAGAAATAACTCAATAGTATAAAGAATAATTGAAATAACTCAATATATGTACATATTGACGGACACAAATAACCTTTACAATGGTTAATTATAATTTTATGGTTAGATTGATATCCTATGCACATACGTGTATGTATATGGTATACATATGTTGACGTTCACAGGCATCCCTGCTAGTTTATCCTGCGAAGTCCCCAACCCTAGTGACCATCTCAAAGCCGCGACTGCCGACTGCGCTGCCAGCGGACGCTGACGACCGCGATCTAGACTTCTTATGCAAGTGCCTAACAAAATATGCCCTTTTACCCCCTTTTTTTTT
This sequence comes from Dalbergia cochinchinensis, assembly GCA_031216125.1. Lineage (NCBI taxonomy): Eukaryota > Viridiplantae > Streptophyta > Magnoliopsida > Fabales > Fabaceae > Dalbergia > Dalbergia cochinchinensis. The sequence goes on along the minus strand of CM062375.1, from coordinate 16,719,528 downwards.
TTGCCGATGAATAACTCGTCTGATATATGCATGTTTATTGCTCATTACCCTCTGCGTGTTTTTGGGTTTGTTCAACTTTTTTTTTTTTTGTTGTTGTTATTCTTGGGTGATGAAAATAAGAGATGAGGAACAGCTACGTGCTTTGGTAATTAATAGTGATTTTTAGTTGAGTCTACGAACCTTCTGTGTTTCGAGTTTCGTTCTAAGAACCAATTGTTGGCAAGAGTCACAAAATACGAAGCATAGGACTAGGTCTCTCTGCCAGGGCACTAGTTGTTCTATCAGAAGGGCATGACAAGAATTTTAATTTTATTATTATTCTTTTAAAAATCAGTAAACCAAGGTTTTAGTTTGTAGCATTTCTAAGGCTGGTTTACTTCCAATTTTTCATGTCTTTGCTCTCTGCAAATTTTATTGCTGATAAATTAAGGTGACTACTAGCAGCTGAATATGCTTGACAGCTGGAGATTTTGAGGATTATTGATTTTTCTAGTGAGTAACTTTGGTCATTTTTAGTTATCCCTAATCCTCATCATCATTTGCTGATGGTTGTAGATTGGGGATGGGTATGGTGGGCAAAATCAGTTGCTGGAAACCAAACCCCCCACAAATTTATAGGTTGCCACAACTACTTTAAATGTAATTAGCTATGGAAAATAACAATAGACACTTGATTCAGCTGTCTTTTTGACATTTTCCTTTTTTTTTTCCCTTGTCTTTGCTGAATAGCTTATCCTTTCTGAACTTGCTTCTTTATTTCATACTGTTCTTCTTTTAGTTGAATTATGGTTACTGGTACTTGTGTGTGGCCCTTTGGTTTGGTGGCTATATATCAAAACAGTCTTGACCATGATATTGCAACAGCAGCTGCTTGTGGTCAATATGTGGGTTTGAATCGGCCAACTTTTGTTCTTTTTCCTTCAGTTGCTTCAGTCTTCGTCTATGAAGCACCGGAATGGCAGGAATGTAGCTGTACCCGTTCCCAGCATGTTCCAGAACAGCCATGCGTGCTGCACTGTTAAAAAACGCAGTGTCTTCTTTATTTTTTTATTTTTTCAGATCTGTCCTAGAAAATATGGAAAATATAATAAACCATAAATATAATACATACATATCTGATTGTAAACCAAATTCTTTAATATATCAGATAAGATATTTAATAACAATAAAATAAAATGATATATTTTATAAATCCTTATACTGCCAACGCATGACAATTTTATATGTGTGTGTGTGTGCACGCATGCATGTGCGTGCCGTACCCAAATTTTAATTATTTAGAAGGTGCCGTATCCATGTACTATACTCATTCTGTACCGGAAACTCGTACTTGTGTCGGTGCAACATAGGTCTTCATATCACCATTACCACTACTGTCGTCTGTAGTAACAAATTAACAGCATTGAGAACAAATATTTTGTAGAGTAGATCTAGTGAGGTTTTATGGATCAAGTTTGTATCGTAGATTTGTAGTTCAAAGAGTATGAAGTAGAAAAGTTGTGCATCATTATCTGAGAAGTTCTGAACTGGAAAAGGTTTCATGTCTATGTTTTCTATGTTCAAGTGGTTTTTAATCTCATGACTCTGTTCTCCTTGTAAAATTGTGATTTTGGCTGTATGAATCTTCTAGGAACAAAATCAACTTTGACATTCATCATTTCAATTATTAGCGATTACTGCAAACTTTTAATTTAGAGTGTACTTGTGCCTTTGGATTAGATGGAGTTGGAAGTATATATACTGACATTCTAGTATCTTTTATGCTATGGCAGAAGAAATCACCAGGAAGAAAGAAACAAAGATAACAATTTTTCTCAAAGTCCAGCTGCCCTGGAATGTCAGAATTTCTGCAGAAAACTTGCATGGCTGAATTTTTACACATGGAGATCTAACTAGGGAACCTAACTAACGTGTGAACATAAAAATACAAACATAGCAAAACAAACGAGTGAAAAAAAAACAACAGCAGTGAGTTAACACAAAGGGAAGCACAAAGCCACTCAGCATCTTCTTCTGCTGCTGCATCCTCTTTCTGTGTTCCTCTGCGCTGACAGACACCGATGGCTTCTTCCTCTTTCATTGCTCCATCCTCCTCCTCCATCCTGCACACAAAGGTTGCTTCTCTTGTTTCCACCTTTTACGAACTTAACCCATCAATTTCATTCTCTCTCTCTCCTTGTTTTTCATCCTTTTTAAAAGGCTCAGTTTTTATTCATCCCCTCTTTTCCCAAAGGGGTTAACTTTGGCACCAACTCATAAGTTTTATTATTATTTTTTTGCTGTTTTTTTTTTCCTCTGTCTCAGAAAGATCTTGGTCTCTTTGGTTTCTCTTCCACATCTCGCATTTCTTCCCAGCAATGCCAAAAGACTGGTTCCGGGAGAATTTGTTGCTCGGTTGCAGCACCACAGCAATCTCAGCGCCAGCCTTCTACCACAGGATCAGTTCTGTTGCTTTGTTGTTTTTGTTTTTAGACTAAACACCCATTATGGTCCATCAGAAATATATTGGAGGCCAATTCAAAAGTCCAAAATTGGTTCTTCACAATTCAAAAAAGGGACAAATAGGTCGCTCTATCTCCCTTTATGGAGGGACTAATTTGATCCATTTTTTGAACTCCGTTTGAGAATTTCAAGTTCTGAGGGACTAAAATGGGTATTTTGTCTATTTTTTAGATACCCTTTTGGAGTTTTGGGTTGTTTGTTAATGGATGAGACTTGTTTTGGTTGGTTTCAGGTGAAGACGGCGATGACGATGACTGAGAAGATCTTGGCTAGAGCATCTGAGAAACCCCATTTGAGCCCTGGGGATAATGTTTGGGTTAATGTTGATATTTTGATGACACATGATGTGTGCGGCCCTGGTTCCATTGGCATTTTCAAGAGGGAATTTGGTGAGGATGCTAAGGTAATTTAATGGGTTTTGGACTGTTGTTCAATGTCTCCATTTTGAGATTCGGTTTGTGCTGGTTGTAAAACTTAATTTGTGAGTACTCATAGAGCTGCTTATGTGGTTGAGATTGGATGTCACTGGAACTATGGAGATGAATTTGGGTAATTTGGAGAATGATGAGGTTTTGCAATGTTTGAAGAGAATAGGATGAGTGTCATGTCATAAAATCAATTCGAAGAATGGTCTGAGTTGTAGTTGCTGTTTATAGAATGTAATTAAGTCGTTTTCTGCTTATGTGAGCTTTGTCAATTTAGAAGTCATGTGGGTGGTGCTAGTATACTAATCAGCAATAAGGGGGTCTGCCGGGATAATTTTTCTCAGGCAAATGGCTTCAAAATAAGTTTTTTGGTGACATAATGTATATTGCTGGTTCCTGTAATTGAAAGTTATTTGTACATAACTGCATATTTGATAGCATGTGCAGAAAAATTATCTTGGTCTATGTGGTTCATTCAAGAATTGTTATTTTTAGAGGATTGCTCGACAGTCATGCTCCTTATATGCTAAGACCTAAGTTTTTTTCCATTTCCTCATTGCATTGTTCTCTTGAAGGTTTGGGACCGTGAAAAGCTTGTAATAATACCTGACCACTATATATTTACAACTGATGAACGTGCCAATCGCAATGTTGACATATTAAGAGATTTCTGCCAAGAGCAGAATATCAAGTACTTCTATGATATTAAGGATCTTAGTAATTTTAAGGTAAGCATTCTATGATTTTTTCAGTATTAAATTGTTATGTCATTCTTAAAGATCATTATAATACACGATATCCATTGTCATTGAATGTGATCTTACAACAATGCAGGCAAATCCAGACTACAAAGGTGTTTGCCATGTTGCTCTTGCTCAGGAAGGTCATTGTAGGCCAGGAGAGGTTTGATTAGTTTAGCAAGTTATTTAAAAGCTAGTGAAGTATTGTTTGAAAGAATTTTGGTTCCTGCCTTGCTAATCTCATGCTGGTTGCCTGCAGGTTCTCTTAGGCACTGATTCTCACACTTGTACTGCTGGAGCATTTGGGCAATTTGCTACCGGGATTGGGAATACTGATGCAGGTTTTGTATTGGGGACAGGGAAGCTTCTGCTTAAGGTAATTTAATGTTTCACTAAGGTCTATGACTTTGTTAAGAAGTATCATATTATATTTCTTTTTACTAGAAGTTGTGCTCAGTGCCACTATTGTATTCTCCTATGACATGGTTTTAAAAGTATGTATAACTTTTAGCTCCTTGACCCATTCCTTTGTTGTAGCTATTTTCTTGCAATTTTCCAGTGTTTTAAGAACACAAATACCACTATCATGTATCATCACTATTTGTGGTCATTGTTTCATAGCATGATCACTTTTTCTCCTTGTCAATCAAAGCCTTAGGACTGCATCTCTAACCTTCCAATCAATTTCTAGGTGACTGCTTGAAGCCCTATACTGGCATCTTTAATCAACTTATTTTTGTGTTCTAGTTTTGATCAACAAACCTAGGTGGTTGTTGCCCTATCTATATAGCGTATCCTCTGTAAGTCATCGTGGAGAAATGTGTTAGTCATGTTCAACCAATGCGAGGGCTAATTGTTAGAAACAAGCCAAGGAGATAACTAATGAAAAGATATCAGCTTTATGATAGAAAAGTAACAGTGTAGTTTACTTAATAAATCTGTGCATATTTCTTTGTAACTTGATGGGTTTTCAATCAACTCAAGCAATAGAACTGTTAAGATTAAATATTAAGGCATAAACCTCCTATAACCAATAGCACTTGTGACAATTTCTCAAGTAGTTTGATGACTGTACGAGGTGTAGTATCTACAGAGACCTCTGTTTAGTTTTCTTCCATATGTCCATGTTTAGTTTCCCCCATAGTGATGTTTTCTTTCCAAGGGTTCTGTTGACCCCTACGGCCATCTCTCCACTTTCATAAGAGAAATGATAGTGAGATACATGTCCAAATGCGAAAACAACTAAGTGACAAACATTGTGTGCCAATGCCACTGCAAGAGAAACACTGAAACAGTACCCTTGTGAGCCAAAAATGTAGGAAATATTGGTACCATGAATAAGATTTAAGTAGACTGAACCAATTGAATAAGATAGCTTCCAACTTCGACAAAAGCACCTTGGGCCTGAATCAGCTTCCACTATGGCCTGGTCTATGGTAAATTCCTGTTCCTTTTCACAACTAAGCTAAACTGGAAACTTCATACTTATCTGCGAAAAATAAAAGTTTCATGATCTGCAAATTATTTAAACTGTCTTCGGGGAAATGCTATGCCAAGGTCACAGAAAAAATAAATCCATTTATTGACCCAGATCTACAATTCTTGTGGATGCTGGCCAATGTTCCATCCAGAAATCAGCTGTAGATATCATAAGAAGATAGGTAGAGGAAAGACTTCACCAAAGTTATTGGGTCACCGATCTGACTGATTAGGCTGTGTGTGCACATCTTTAGTTGTATGCATAAAACTAGGGTTACAAGTTTATTTAGCTCAGTTCACTGGCCCAACACTTTATCATTAAAACTCCTGTGTCATTGGGGTTGGAGGAGGTGCATGGGGAAGGGATGGGGTGGAAATGGCAAGGGTCATACCTACAGTTTCTATGGATGATATGTTGTGGAATCATTATATTTTTGAGCTTTTATTTTCAACTCCAGCCTAAGGTTTTTAAATTCATGGTTGTAGTCTCAAATAGTTTTAGTTTGTATTTTTTTTGCTTGTAAATCCATTTTGCTCTTATTGGTTTGGTAGACAGCTAATTTGAATTTTATTTTACTTGGTTCGTTCTCACTCCTCTCTTTGTCTTAACTGTCCCTAATCTGCTTCTACTTACTATTGTAAATGATAGTTAGTAGCAACATCCACAATGCAACACTTGACATTCTTTTAGTAAATTTCTTTTTTCAACAAATGGCACAAATCTATTGGGCCAAGTGTCCTCTGGTGCTTTGATTAAGCTTCTCTCATAAGGTTTTTCAAAGTTGAAAATAATTTGAAAAAAGGAGCTTCTTTGAGAAGCTTTTCTGCCCACTCATATAGTACTGTATAAGAATCGATGGAGTTGTAGCAATTAGTATTATCTAATCTATATCTATACTTATCTATCTATACTGATAGTAAAGTAGTGTCCTATTCAATATTCATCACACTGTTCGTGAACAGTTCTTTTTCATTATTATTATTTTTTCTACTACTACTTATTAAAGTAGTGTCCTATTTACTATTCATCACACTGTTCGTGAACAGTACTTTTTCATTATTATTATTTTTTCTACTACTACTTATTAATGTACAACCACATATCATGATTCTTATTCATGTTTCTTTCCTTTTACAGTTTATATATATATATATAATATAATTAATAATTAATATGTACATAAATAAATATTAAATAAAAAGTGAATTCTTAAGCGTAAATAATTGATGATAAATAATATTAATGATTAAACAATGTTTATATAATGCAATTACATGTAATAGAGCTTAAAGTTTTAAATTTAAATGTTATAGATCAATATTGTAATATTATATTTTAAAAATATATATGTAAATTGTTGTTAAAAAAATATTACTTTATATGCTTTAAATTTAATTTCACATATTATAATGAAAAGTACAAATTAAAGCTATTAAAATGTATAAAGAAAGAAAATGTTATATTCTATCAACTGATTTTTCACAACTTTTCACATTATTTTTAACCACATTCATATATTGAAAAATTTCCATCACGTTCCATATATTGAAAAAATTTACATCTATTTAATTTACTTTTCTGTGCAATTGCTTGAGTCAGATACTAGTATTCTTATATTTGAAAGAACATGTTCTAGCTTTTTCTTGTTAACCATTTTCGATGGGCTGCTTTTATATTCTACTGAGATTAACCTGTTCATTTCTAGTGAAAAAGAATTGGAGTTAGTGTTGGAGCAAATAATGAAATCAGAATGTAGTGAAACTTATGTAGAATCATCAATTACGAATAATGTATTGTTTTATTTAGTTGTTTGTGATAGGAAAATGCCACTCAAGCTTAAGAAATTTTTTTACCACACTAACTATAAGGCTTGGAATGTTTTGTGTGATTGAATGTTAGGTTGTGAAAAACCCAGGAAGAGAATAAAATCAATGTTGTAGGGATGAAAATGTCATGCTGGATGAGTAGACACGCAAAATAGGATTAGGAATGAATGCTTTAAGAAGAAAGTTGGAGTAACAACAATTATGGAAAATATGGTAGAAACCTATAGAAACTCTTGCTATAAGAGTAGATTAGATGGTGGGTAGCTCAATATTTAGAAGAAAAATGGAGAAAACTATGGTATATCCTTTTGGAATTTAGTTTTGTTATTTGGGTTTTGTGAAGATGCTTCATCCTCCTTTGTACTATTTCCTTCTCTTTTAATCATAGTTATAAAACTCGGCCCAATGGTCGACTCGGCCACACCACTAGGTTATTGTGTCACTGGTTCAATCAGTGAGTCATTGGTTGACTCGTTGAACAGGTTTTAATTTAATTTATATAATTGATGGGACACTATAACACGTCCAGCCAAGTGGTAGTTGAGTGTGACCCTCAACAAGCTAGGCTAGGTTCGATTGCCACATTTGGAGTTTTTGAATTATTTCAAGAATTCCAGCTGTTTGCAGTTCACTAGAGGCGCATGGTTCACTTTCAGTTGTGTGGGGTTCATGGTTCACGAAGTCAGTTCCTGACCGGTTTGACTTCGGCCAGCCGGTTCGGACTAGGTTTGACCAAGCCAAATGCGTATCTTATCCAAACAAAGAACCAAACCTCACCAATGACCCTGTTTTGGTTCGAAATGGTTGGTTAGGTTTTAATAACACTGTTTGTAACAAAATTTCTTTTTCTATAAAAAGGACCATGGATGGAACCTATAGCATGGACTTAGATTTAAATAACTCGTCTAAATTCAAGTTTATGATAGGGCATAATGGTGTTGCTTGATTTATGTAATGATATACCTGATCCCACTTAGTGGGAAAAGACTTTGTTGCAATTGTTGTATTGTTTTATTAATATCTACATATTTTTTTCTTAGATTTCTAGTTGTGTTATTTCTTAATTTATTTAACAATAAACCTGCAATTAATAAGTATTCTATACTTTTCGGGCAAGAGTGAAGATGGAGATGTGCATTTTTGTTCTTTTTGTTAATGGTATATATAACTATATATATTATGTAAATGCAGGTGCCTCCAACTCTGAGATTTGTTATGGATGGAGAAATGCCCAATTATTTGCTTGCCAAGGATTTGATTTTGCAAGTAAGTAACCCTGATCCTGTCCTTTTGTATTTGTTGGACGTATCATATGCATAAGGCAACCATGGATTGTTTAGTTACCTCATTTGGAATTTGGATGTAGAGAATATAAAAATTCATATCCTCACAAGAGTGAATGGTTTACCTTGCAGATTATTGGTGAAATAACTATGGCTGGTGCAACATATAAATCTATGGAATTTGTTGGCACAACTGTTGAAGGTTTAAATGTAAGTATGGTCAGCAAAAATGTTATGTTATACCATTGTGTAACTCTTAATGTTGCTTCAATCTCTGAATCTTTTTTTCCCCCTTCAATTGTTCGTGGTTTTCTGATAATTTACTCTTTCTGGGTAGATGGAAGAACGGATGACATTGTGCAACATGGTTGTTGAAGCTGGAGGAAAGAATGGTGTCGTTCCTGCTGATAGCACTACATATGAATATCTTGAGGTTTGTGCAGATGCACTGAATTTTATGTCTTGCCTCTTATTTTATATGCATATATTTTCACTTTGCTTGTATGTTAGGATCTCTATCTCTGAATTTCTTTTTAATAAGATTATGTGAAGATTTTTACATTTACTTTTCTATGCCTAGATTGATATAAAAGTTCACATTTTCTCATAATGTTTTCTCTCTCAACATCAAAGTGTAGTATTCTGTCTTTTGTGGATAGTCTTGATTAGTAGTGATGGATTGATGGTATCATGTTTTCCTTTACATCTTATTGTGTCCATCTCATGAAGTTTTCTTGTGTGTGGTTCCCATTAATGATGATTGTCCTTTGCATATTATGTCCTTGATTGGACCAGCATTGGCTTTAATGCTGTTTCTCTTTTTTTTTTTTTTTTGCTCAGGGTAAAACATCTCTGCCATATGAATCGGTTTATAGTGACCAGCAAGCAAGGTAGTCGTAGATTCCTAATTTCATACTTTTATTCTCTCCTAAAAGGGGGGCCTAGTACATGAGGCTTCTACTTGGTAGGGTTTTGGGAGGGTTAGATGTATGTAGTCTTACCCTCGCTTTGCGGAGGGAATGTTTTCGGCATTTGAACCCGTGACCTCCAAGTCACAGGGCAGTAACTTTACTACTGCATCAAGGCTCACCCTCTTCTTATAATTAATTAAATAAAAACAAAAAATAATGTTAAGGAAGGGCCTATAAGCACTAGCTATTAGTGGGATAAGTATCTTGGGATAGCATGTTAACTTTGGGGATTGTATAAAGAAAACATTTCTTTTGTTAGGATGGTGTAAACATGAAGAAAGTATAACATGATCATGTAACTTACCCTTTAGTCCTTTTTGGTGTGTGTTGGTGATGGTGGCCACTTCATGGTCATGTTACTTATGCTTTTTTGTCTTTTGATATTTCTTGGGTTTATTTTTTTGGGTGTAAATTTTGCTTTAAGCTCCTAACTGATTTGTTTAACAGATTTCGTTCCATGTTGATAAACTTACTTAGAAGTCAATCTATCACCAGGGGGGGGGGGGGGGGGGACTCTAGGGTTAAGTCCTTTACTTGGACCGCAGTTGTTAATAGAATTAATACTAATGAGATGTTGCAGGTTTGTATGCCATAGCTAGTTCTCTTGTTATGTGTATCATCGGTTATGTGAGCTCAAAATTGATTCCATGCTTGTTCCTAGAAGGTTCTATAGCTGTTTCTTTTGGAAAACACTTTGTTTGGTATTTTGGAGGGTGTTGGGCTTTCGTTAGGTCCGTAGACCCGTTGATGTTGACTAACTTTACTGGTTTTGGTAGAAGGAAATACACCAACTTGTAGCAATATGCAATCTATGGTCTATGTTACTTGTTTACGTAGATGGTTGGAGTGTACTTCTTTCATCTTCAAGGAGATTTCTTTGGACAAGTAGCTCCTTTGGGATAATGTGAGGTGTTGGCTTCTTTGTGGTGTGAAGTCCATGGACTTTTTAGAGGGGCTTCTCTTATAGAAATGTTGAGTAATTGGGCAAGTTTGCTCCATTGATGTTTCTCTCATTCTTTTTGTTTGTATCTTGTAACGAGGATTTCTTACCATCCCACTATGTACTCCTCTGTCTAAATGAACGTCTTCAATGCAAAAAATGCTGAGATAGAATAAGAGGAGGTAGCTTATAGTTGTCTCGGAAGATGCTTTTTTTCCTTTTGTTTCTTGTTATGGTTTCAATGCATATAGAGGCAAACGAGTTGTGAAGACTGAATAGGCTTAAGTGTTGTTGTTTAGGGACGTCTGCCTTTTGATTGAGATTTTCTAATATAATGTTTTTGGACCATTTTATCATGAGAACCTTGTTCATAAAGTTCAGGATCTAACACTGAAGTACATGAAAAGTTGGTGATGTTTGTTGTAGATGCATAGAAATGGGCATCCTTTTTTTTTTTGGGAGAATTACAATTTAGTATATATTAAACATATTTACCATTTAGGGTGTGTTCGGCTGATGGGTAAATATGGGGTGGAATTTTTCATACATGAGCTCCATATGCAATTTTACATATTGAGCTCATCGGCTTATCCATGAAAAATTCCACCTCATTTTTGCCTTCTAACCAAACATAGAATTAGAATGAACTGGTCAAAAGAACTGTTAATCAAGTCAACATGTTAGCCATCTTCAGTGTTCTAAATTGCGGTTGCAGTTGTGGTTGCGGCTGCTGCGATTGCGGATACTGCGATGCGGATTGCGGCCGTTGCAGTGTGATTTTTTTTTCTTTTTTTTTTGTACAAAATGTAAAAATAAGAAAAGTACAACAATTATAATACCAAAGTAAATAAGTCTCCAATATATTTGACATAAACTTGTGTCTTTAACATATTAAATACAAACTTCTCATACTTTTAGAATGATACAATAAAATTAGAATTGCTAAGAGGAACTCAACATCTTGCAATTGTGATCAAGTCACTAATTGGCCCATGCAACGAACAAATCACACCACAATTTTAGAGATATCACTTCACTACAAAACAAAACATAATAATAAAACATAATTAGAATCTTTATTTTTTTAAGAGAATCTATATTTTTCTTCACATATGATCTTCTTTGTCACCTTCATCATCTGCTCTTAAATATGCTTTAAATTCTTCCTTTTTTTTTTTGGAGTCAATTTTCTTTGCTTTTCTGTCCATAAGGAGCTTCATCATGCTTTGTTGGACCAATGTTGTAACTCTAGCACAACCTGACACCTGCCCTTTGTAATGTGCTATATGTTGCTTCAATCTAGTAATGCTACCTGTTATTACTCTGTCACAAAGTTTACATCTAATATTGTTTTGATTTTTTATAGTCAAAGGTTCTCCAAAATGCCATCCAATATCATCACTTGGAGCACCCTCCAGCCTCCCTAGTGGAAACTCTTCTCTTGGTGGCATTGTGAAAGTTTTACAATACCTGCTCACAAAAATATATAGTAATTAATAACTTAATCTAAGATAAAAATTTAAATATGACAAGCTAATTAATTTAACACACAATATTTAACTAAAAATTACATTATATTTAAATGTTAAAATAAAATTCACATCCTCATTTTTTCCTTCTGCAAATATTTTATATAAATAAAAATATCTTCAAAGCACACTTTTTTTTCAATATATTTTATTTTAATATAAAATTCAAGTGCTGTTTTCCTGCTTATCCTCTCTCAAAACATTTTATTTTATTTTTCTTAAAAAAAGGCATCCGCTAGAACCTCTTTTTTTTTTTTTGTTGGTAATAATCCACTAGAACCCCTTTGCATAGATGTATATATATTATTTATAGAAAAAGAATTAAAAAAATGAAAAAATCTGCTTCCTCGTGCTGCACGCGGACCACACACTCATCTTTTATATACATTTAACTATATTATATCATATTATATATTATTATATTATATATAGAAAAAATTTAAAAAATTGAAAAAGCGCATCCCTGTTCTCTTCTTTAGTTCTTCTACACTCTTCTTAATATATTTAAGTGTATTATATACAAATATGCTAAAATAAAAAACTCCATTCCCACGGTCTTCATCTTCTGGAGGCGTGGAGCACAGCCAGTAACAACTCCTTTTCTTCTCAATCTTTCCATTTTTTTTATATTTCAAAATGAAACAACCACAACCTTCCTACCCTCAAATCACAAAGAACACAGATCTATGTTTATTAACCCAAAAAAAAAAAAAAATTTTGAAAATGACAAAGGCAAAGAACAGAGAGCTTACTCCTTCTGAGCTAGCTTTCAATGATTACAATTGCAAACCTGAACAACGATGGAGAATGCAAAGCTAAAGGAGACTAATCATCTCACAGTCACAGCAACAAGGTTCGTTTTTGGGTTGGCATGGAACCCCTCACCTTCCTCTTCCTCTCCCTCCTGCTACCACGACCCACTTGCTTTTGTTGTCGACTTGCTGCCGACAATACTGTTCGTTTCTCAGATCTTCTTTGAGAGAACAATCGTGGAGAAAATGAAGAGAGCAAACAGAGAGGTAGAGTGTCTAAATGAGTGAATGTGTTCAAGTTAAATTTTTCATCCCGTTTACCATTTGTCTGATTTATTGATATATGATTGATAGGGAATCTTTTTTTTTTCTCTTTTAATCTGTGAATACTGAGCACTGAGTCACTGAGAATATTCTTTTCTTTTGAAAAATAAAAACGGGACAAAATTTGATGCACTAAAAGGCTGAAATGGGGGTCATTTTATCTGATGCGTTCCGTTGCGGCCGCAACCCCATTGCGTCGCGGCCGCAACCCTGTTTTGTTGCGGGTTTTTTCGTGATTTAAATTCACACTGTGATTGCGATGCGATGCCGTTGCGGACACTGCCGCAACTGCAATGTTGCGGTCGCATCATGTGATGCGGTCTGCAATTTAGAACACTGGCCATCTTTGAACATTGTTTACCAGTTTTTTAGCTAATAATACTAAATTGGAAATATCTTTGTTGGAATATCCTAAATTGTAGTTCTCCTTTTTTAAAATTTAATAAGTAAATTAATTGGATTGTTTTATGTTATCAAGTTTGTATAATTTATGTAGATTAATAAACTTAGTACTTACTGCTACAACAATAGTCATGATAAAGGAAAAGGTGCATTTGTTTCAACTTCTATCAACAAAAAAGTGATTTTTCTTCATTTAAAAAAGTTACTTTTCATGAAGCTACTGATATTAGCTTCTAGCAATAATTATTTTTTAGTTGAATTTATCTTTTTCGGTCCAAAAAAGCTATGCCAAACACACCATTTCTTTTGCGATTTTACCATCTCTTATTTTGGAGATCTCATTTTCCAGTTGAAAATTAGATGTTGGCTTTTTATTTTTTGGGCTTAAAATAGAAATTTCATTAATAAGGAGAAGAATATTACAAAGAGTAAAGAGGACAAAGATCCTCCAAGAAAAAAGAAATCAAAAGAAAACATTAAAAGATAAAGACTTCTTGATCTCTTAACATATTAAAGATGGAAAACTCTCTAGAAAGGTCATGTGTTTCACACCTAGTAGATGTTAGGCGTCTGATCTGATTCCACAAAACCTATTTGTTTGAATGCCTTCTATTAAAAATGCGAGTTATACTTTAACCAAATACACCAAATAACTGCAAAGGCATCACACTGCCATAAGGATTTGGCATCCTTTCTCCTCTCCAAACCAACAAAACTAGTCAATAGGAATTTACCCATGGGTTTAGAACACACTAAACATTCATCAAAACTACCAAACAAAGCATTCCATAAAAAGTCTGCCACTGAACAATGCAGAACAAGTTGGATGGTTGATTCCAAGCCAGCACTAGACATAACACACATATGAGGGGAAATAGCATTTTGTGGTCTTTGAACCTACGATAAATTGTTGGTATTAATTTTGTTATGCACAACTGTTCAGATAAGGGATTTAGCCTTTGAGGGAGCTTTGGACTTTCAAATGGATTTACCAAGGAAAAAAGAATTGTTCAAGGAATGGGTTAGAAACTAAAAGTAAGACTTACATGAAAAAACCCCAGGGGGATTCAAGAGACCATAACCTTTTACCTAGATAAGAGGATAGCATGACCGAATCAAGGTGATCCAAAAGGAACACTAAATCTGAAGACTCTATCAATTAAATTTCTGAGAAAAAGGAAGTCTCATGAGTTAGTGAAATCATGCACATAATAAAAATTTTGGATTGGGGAGCAGTAAAGAGAAGATAAACAATGTGGAAAAGCTATACAGAAAGAAGATCCTCTATCCAATTGTCCTCCCAGAAGTTGACATGGGAACCATTGCTAACCTTCAAGGAAATTAAGTGCTTAACCATAGAAAACCTTGGGGAATGAATTTCCAGGGACTAAAATGAGTAGCTTGAGAACTTAGACATTGGCTTTTTATTTAGCTTTTAAGTCTTGCTAGAGTGTCATTTTAGTCTTAAAATTCGTTTATTTTGTTTTTAAAAGGAGCTTCAATTCTGTGAGTGGCAATTCTCTCAAAAGCAAAAGCTATTAAGTACAGACTCTTTAATGGTTTTATTTCTAACAAGACTTTTTATTGAGGAGCTCTTTAGACGAGAGGTGACTTGTCCTCTCATGCTGGTGCTCTTTGGACTTAAACTTAGTCTTCTGCTGAAATCTAACTAATTGTTTAGGAAAAATGGGGCAGCCTGGATCAAACTATTGACTAAATAGTCATAGAAGTTGATACGTATAGAAGGATGAGAAATACTGAAATACTGTACTTAATGTGGGTGGACAGTATCTATTCATGCAGGACAATGTAGTATAGGCTAAGCATAATTACCCTTAAGCACATGAAATGTGCCAAATACACTATTCTTAACATTCCTTCAAATTTTATCATAGTTGTTGACCATACATAGATATTAACCGGTATAACAAGTTGGGTATGATTTACATCTATGATTCAATTTGAGGGGAAGTGTTAAGAGTGGTGAATTAAGTACTTGTTCAGTGTGCCTTAGGGGTATTCATGTCCTTGGTACTTTGCTGCATTACGTTGTACTGCCCAGTTTATTTACCCTATATAACTACATGACCTGCACCCACTTTGGGTATACTTCTGGAATATCTCTAATTCTTTTACAACCTTCGTTTGAATGATTAATGGTCATATTGCGTCAGATCCATCATTCCTTTTAACTACACGTTCATATTGAGGTTGGCTTACTTCACACATCAAGCTATAATCATCTCTTTGAATTCTCATGTTGGATATGGTTAATTTATCAAACGAAGCTTAAAAGCATGATTTTTGTTTGTTAACGTAATTACATTTTTCCATGCATCCCTGGGCAATTAATTGAGGTGACTGAATGCAATGTCTGGTATTCATATCACAGACTTAATGTAGCAGCTACCAACTGAAATATTAGTATCCAGTTCATCCATTACTAATACCTTGTTTTTTATGTTGGCATCTAGATTTCTTTCTGAGTATAGATTTGATGTCTCAAAATTGGAGCCACTGGTGGCCAAGGTTAGTACGTATATTGTTTATCTTCAATGCAGGTATATTTTGATGGTATCTAATTCCTCCACTATGTCCACAGCTGATATAATGCTTATGAATGTTGCAGCCTCATTCTCCAGATAACCGTGCTTTGGCAAGAGAGTGCAAGGATGTGAAAATTGACAGAGTATACATAGGATCGTGTACAGGTGGAAAAACAGAGGACTTCATGGCTGCAGCAAAAGTTTTTCTAGCATCGGTAAGCATTGTATTTTCCTATTCTGTATATAAATCTTATAAAAAATGTTGATTTAAGTTTTGAAAAGATATTACTGGTGGGTTTCTTTTTTCCTGTTCTGTATATAAATCTTATAAAACCTGTTAGACTTAAGTTTTTGAAAGATTTATCGGTGGGTTTTGTGGCTGAGTTCGGACTTTCTTACTATATTGATATACAAGGCTACATTTACTGCAAGTCTGCAACATATAACTAGTTAGTATTCTATGACCAATGTCCATCTAAAATTGTGTAGGCCTGTTCTGCATTTTTTCTTGTATGGTATTTTGTCTGCAGCAGTTACTGTCTTATACAATGTCCTATGCTTTTCATGACAGTTTCTGTCAATGTCTCTCATAAAATTGTGTAGGCCTGCTCTGCATTTTTTCTTGTATGGTATTTTGTCTTGCATTGCAGCAGTTGCTGTCTTATATTATGTCCTATGCTTTTTATGACATTGTTTCTGTCAATGTCTCTCATCAATCTTAGAATTATCTCTCCTAACAAAGAGCTTGTCATCTGCATCTGCAGGGTAAAAAGGTTAAAGTTCCCACATTTCTTGTGCCTGCAACACAGAAGGTTTGAAAATATTTTCATGTTTCTATTTTTGTATCTTAGGATTTACAGTTAGTAATAGATTCTTTGCATGAAATAAAGCTAGGTGAATGCTTTCTGATATATTTATCACTGCTGATGGGTTTCAGGTTTGGGTGGACTTGTATAGCATTCCAGTCCCTGGATCTGGAGGTAAGACTTGCTCTCAAATATTTGAAGAAGCTGGGTGTGACACACCTGCTAGTCCCAGTTGCGGTGCTTGTTTGGGTGGCCCAAAGGATACTTATGCACGCTTGAATGAACCCCAGGCAAGTTCCCATGCTTTTATCATGAGTAGTAATATATTAAAGCATCTCAAATTCCACCTATATTTTGAGTAAAAGATGCATCTTTTACCAACTTAATATTTTTCAAGTTCATTCTTGAAACTTGAAATCCCCAATTTTTTCTTCCATCAATTCATCCGAGTTTATTTTAATTTTAATGTTAATTTATAATGTTAAAAAGCTGGCATATTAGGCTAAAATGGTGTTGTTTGGCCAAGATGCTCTTCAAGTGTGTACCCTAAAACAGAATATTATGCATGCATACTTACTCCAAGGGATGTTTAAAACTGGCATAGCAACCTTGTTTTAGCCTAGTTGAGTGAGTTAGATATGTCGTGTCATCTTCCAACATATTGGAAAAGCTTTTAAAGTGAACAACATAAACTTGAATAGATGGAGGAATTGAAAAAACTAGGGATTTCATGTTTGAGGGTTTAAATTTTGATAAAATCTATCCAATGGAAGAAATTGATGAAGGATATATGATTCTTTTAGGATATGTTTGTGAGTTTGAATTTTGGAGTGGAGGAGAGGGCAAGGAAGGGCTTGTACCTTAAGATTAAAATTTTACACTACAAGTTCTTCCCTCCCCTCCCTTCCGAAATCCTAATTAACAAGCATACCCTTTGGGATCAAAATAAGGATTTTACTTTTCTTTTATCGCAGTTACATTGAATGGATTGCTGATATCAACATTGATCTATCTTTGGCTAAAGATAATCCGATTGCATATGAATATTATTTGTCCATTCCTGCATGGTTGTATTGCACAAACTTGAAATGTTTTATTTGAGGGGAAAAAATGTTAATTGACCCTCCATCAATGAAGATCATCCGCAAGTGAAAGAAACTTTTTTTTTTTTATTTTTGTAATTAAAAAAAGTTGTATAGCCCTTCTTAATGTCTCATTGGGCCAGCTGATAATGTTATCCTTAGGATAGTGTTTGGAATAATTAAATAAAATAGGAATTGAATTGATTTTGAAATTCATTTTTTAGGTCTAAAATACAATAAATTGTGTCTGAAATGATTAGAATAGGAAATGAATTGATTTAATTTGTGTGTAAGTTTTAAAATTGATTCATTTCAATCCAAGTTCTACAAAAAATCAGAGGATTTGAAAATTAAAAGAATAGAATTTGATGGAATTACAAATCAATTCATTTCTCAATTGTTTTTTCAATTCCAAACAAATCAAATCATTTCGATTTTCTTTCTCGTTTCAAACGCAATCTAGAGGATTAATGGTGGCAACTGATGTGATGAATAAAAGCTGGTATAGGCTTCATATTTTAGATGAAAACTGATAAGGTGATTTGACAAATGGTTATGCCCTTTCTGATTGTGGTGAAGAATCAACTTTGTTCTTTGGTCGAATAATTGATATTAGCAGTGGCATCATGTGTAATTAGAAATGATAGAAATGTGCTACTACAACAAATCTTTTTCCAACTTGGTGGAGTTGGCAACAAAGATCAATCATGATCGGGTCTGATTAATTTAATACATGGTCATAGATAATTTTCATTTTATTTTCAAACTCAACTTGTAACTAATATGGAAAGCGTAATATGCAAAAGAAAATAGTGTAGAGGGTTTGCTGAAAATTGAGGTATAGTTTTATGATGGCTATCTGATAAGCACCCGAGGAAAGTAGGGAACACATCCTCAAAAGGTAACTATGAAGGGAGGGGGAACCACTCCTCTTAAATACAACACCAAGCAGCTCATACTACTCGATGTGAGACTTTGGGCACCCCATACTACCCAGGTCCTTATTAGTACAGTGCCTTTGGAGAGCCGACGTCCAAGTGGCTGTGCTCTATAGTACTTCACTCAGACTTCTATTGGTTAGAACCCTCCAAAGGTAGCCTTCTTTGTGCTGCTGACCACTAGTTTTGATACCATTCATAAGCGCCCAAGGTAAGTGCGGAACCCACCCTCGAAAGCTTGCTGTTAAGGGGGGAGAATGTTAGGGACCCTTTCTTTGGAAAGGTTTATGAGAGGAAGGGCACAAATGTAAATTCTATTGTTTGAAGACAGCTATGAATAATAATGAGAAGGACGGCTGTGATTAGGCAAGACAGTTGTCAAGTTAGTTAGGAGGTTGGGAGGTGGAGTGAGTATAAAAGGGGACAATAGAATAGTGACCCCGTGATTTATCATTTTCTGTATAGAGGCTAGGTCTAGAGAGTTGAGGGGCTCTCAATTTCCCTCCTTGTGTTCATACACATTCTTCTACAAATTCTAGGGTTCTTGGGCCCATTGTTCAGGAACTCCATAGTGAAATATAGTTATTCATACAATTTCTTCTTTTCCTTCCGTTCGTTGATCCAGTCTTAGCACTGTTATTAGAGCTCTTCCGATCCTAGGAGAGCTCGTATGGTGCGCAAGTCGAAGATGTAGGCGAAGTTTGATGCATTCTTGGAGAAATTTGGAGAGGATCGATGCATGCGGAGGAATGCCATTTGCTTTGGAGGAATCCATCACACGGCTAGGAGAGAGGGTCGTGCAAGTTGAAGCACGTATGGAGCATGTTGAGCGCATTTGAACCAACACAACCCGTGCGGCGGGGCACATGGTGGGAACAATGACAGCGATGAAAATTCCGCAAGTCGAAGTGGCAGAGGAATGGAACAATCGAGACAAATTGATCTAACCTTGTTCAACAGCGAAGATGCTTATGGATGGATCGATCGTGTTGATCGATACTTCGAGATTCGTGGAGTATCGACGGAGGATTGGTTAGTGGTAGCGAAGGTTGCCATGGGGGGTCCAGCACTAATGTGGGTCAAATGGTTGGAAACTACTACGATAGATTGCTCTTGGGAACGCTTTCGGTTGGCGGTGGTGAGAAGGTTCCAACCATCGATGGTTTGCAATCCGTTTGCAGCGTTGATGTCGTTGAAACAAACTGGATCGGTGCTTGACTACCACCATCAGTTTGAACAATTGGCTAGCCTGTTGAATACGAGAGAAAGGCAATTCCTGGATGGTTTATTCCTAAACGGGTTGAAGGAAGTTGTAAGTGTTAGGATTGAAATTGAATGACGCTCTTTATTGCTGGGAACCCTTGGTAAATCCAAGAATCCCTAAGGAATGATACAATGGTGAGGAGTGAGAGCTTCTCTACTCTCAAGAATCTAATCTCAATTACAAAATGATCAAAGACTCTCTAACCAAACCCTATTTTCCCTATTTATAGTCAACTAACCCCTAACTAACTAACTAACTAACTTTCCTAACTAATCTCTAACTAATGGATTCTAACATTACTCCCCCTTTAAAAATTCACCTTGTCCTCAAGGTGAGGTACAAAAATTCACACCAAAAATCCACCAGGGTCCCACTGCCTAAAAACTAAATAGCTAAAACTTGACTGTACACTTGTGGTCACAACAGCAAAAATAAAGAAATAGCTCTTCTCAACAAGAGCCCAAAATAATTGTCTCTCTAATGTTGACTTCAGCCCATTGCTCCAAACCCAATGTAAACCCAAGTCTAGTGTTACTTCTGCTGCTGAATCAATTTGGGTTGGACCCGTTAATTTTGGGGAAAAGCTCCATTTTAGACTTGTACCTGGTGTTGCCATCGTTTGGTCATCGTTTGAGCTTGGACCAACATGTGCTGAGAGTATGCTATGTTATCAAACTCCAAGTTCTTCAGCCTTTGGATGTGGGCCTAGCCCATTAGGTTAGAAAATGTGCTCAATTGAGAAATTCTGACTTCTACCCCTAAGCTTCTTTTCGTGCTCACCCAGCCGCTAGTGAAGTGGAGTTGCATAGCCTCGCTTGTCGACTTTGGTGCCTTGCTGACCACTGCCTCCGCCATGGTTGCCACCGTTATTACTTTTCCGGCCACCGACCGAGGACCCATCGCGATATCTGTTTGATTCAGCCCTCCTCTTTTGTCCCACGTGTCTCTACCCCTTCCCCCAGTGTCTTCATCCATAGCTGCACTCACCACCGGAGTCGCCGTCGGAGAAACCCCATCGGCCACCACACGAGTAGTCGCTGCGAGGGTCATCCACTCTTGTCCTCTGCCGAGAGCTTTATCTAGTTCTCCACCAATCGCCGCCCTTGATCCTGCAGCGGCAGCCGTACCAGTAGCCGGCGTTGTTGGAGCGTAGACCGCGCTGGTTGTCGCGCGCAGACTTGCCGTGACACTTGCTCCGCCACTAGTTGCTCGAAGCTGTGATCCGTCTCTTCTCTCTCCATCGCATGGTGGTTCTGCTTCGACCTCAGCTTGATTTGCCGCTGCGATAGTCGTGACCTCCATGGCCTCCTTCGTTGCGAAGCTTCCAGCAAAAGACAGCTTCACAACTCGATGTTCTTCCTCGTTCTTCACCTCTGGGGTTGCCGTCATGGTAGTCACCACGGCATTTGCGTAGTTATCTCTGCCGATGAAGTCACCGCCACCGTCATAAACGGCGTTCTCTCTGCCACTCGTTCTGCCATTCGACTTGTTGTGACTGTTGCTTAGCCTTCTTTCGCGGTCTGGTTCGCCGTCGATGATGCGTCCCCCGCTTTTGTCAAAGGTCGATCTACTTCCCCCGCGCTCCTTTCGTCGTTAGCCTTTAACGTTTGTGCTCAGATGCACCACACACTGCTTCGTCTCTTCTTTCCCTAGTTCTACCAGAGTTGGTGGTTGTGGGATTCTTGTTGACCTTGGCTGCTAACGTTCAACATGCTTTGTCACTGCCTTCGTTGATCGTTTTGGTCCGTCCTTCGTAATTGACGACGGTTGCGCTTCTTTCCCCTCTCGGTGTGACTTTGCCTCAGAAGTCCCATCAAGAATGGTGCAGACGACCTCTTTTTCACCTCTTGCCTTCTTGGTTTCTTCTTTGATTCTTGATACAAGAAGTTTCAGATCAGAAACTTCATTCTGGATAATTCTTGGCAAAATAGGTCTGAAATTTGGCTGGTAGTGGTGGAGAAACGCCAATTCGAAGGTAAACATTGTTGCATTGGGATTGCGCTGCTTCCATAACCGACACCATCTTAGCGCTTGGCCGCATAACCCCTTCTCTGCCTCGCATAGCCTCTATGCCTCTGGTGTGCCAATGGCATCCCAAAACTGCCCTGCACAGATGATCCACCAATACCCATTTTTCCCATCAAACATAGGAAACTCCCGATGCTCCATTTTTCCTATCCCTGCGATCGATTCTTCAAATCTCTCCAAGAACGCGTCAAATTTCGCTTCCATCTTGGACTTGCGCACCATGCGAATCCCACGGATCACAAGACTATTGATACCAGTGTTAGGACTGAAATTGAATGACACTCTTTATTGCTGGAAACCTTTGGTAAATCCAAGAATCCCTAAGGAATGATACAATGGTGAGAAAGGGTGAGAGCTCCTCTACTCTCAAGAATCTAATCTCAATCACAAAATGATCAAAGACTCTCTAACCAAACCACCCTATTTTCCCTATTTATAGTCAACTAAACCCTAACTAACTAACTAACTTCCCTAACTAATCTCTAACTAATGAATCCTAATAGTAAGCTCTGAGAGAGGATATGATGGACATCAATTTGACACACCTGATGATGTGATGGACATGGCGAAGTTAATTGAGGTTAGGAATAAGGCTTGGGCAAAGGGTTGATTTGGGCCAAGCACTGTAGGTAGAGGTTGGGCCCAAGATTTTTCACTGGCTAGAGGAAGTTTGGGAGACAAAGGATGCACTATACGGAGTTTGGGCCAAAATAGTCCTCTGTCCAGCATTGGGAACATCAGAGGACCCAAGATAGCTTCAAGGGGGGTTATTGGAACATCCAATGTTAGTGGGGCACCTAACAATTTGGGATCCAAGGGATTCAGACAACTGATCGAGGATGAGTATGGAGAGAGAAGAAATAAGAGCCTTTGTTTTAATTGCGATGAGCGATATATACCTAAACACGTCTGCAAGCACCGACAAAGCAAACAGTTGAAATTCATGGTGATTGAAGAGGACATCGATACGGGGCTAGAGGCTGAATGGCAAGATGCTCAAGAGGAGTTAGAGGGATCTCTTAAATATATTATACTTGGATCTCAAGAGCATGACGGGGCATAGTACCACATGATCATCGAGGTTATGGGGCAAGGTGGCAGGTCAGAAAGTGAGAGTGTTGATAGATTTTGGAGCATCAAATAACTTCATTTGTCAGCAGCTGGTAGATGATTTGGGGCTTGAGTTCGAAGCTACTAACAAAATCGTGGTCAAAGTGGCATCTCGCCAACGATTTAAGGGCATCTCGCCAACGATTTAAGGGGATTCGGCGTTGTCATGGGGTACAAGTGCATCTCTCTACCAGTACAATCACTGGGAATTGCATCGTATTCCTTGTGGATGGTGCTGAAATCGTATTAGGACTAGGATGGTTGGATACTATTGGGATAGCTCTGACTCATTTCGAAGAGTCCTTAATCATAATGTTCAAGGAGGGGGAAATCATTGAGATCCAAGGGGACCTAGTTGTGTTATGGTGGTGCCTCCCTACGCTCAACTCTAAACACCTTGCAAGCAGGTGCTGAGGGGTATTTGGTTCAACTATGGCCTCAAGACCAAGTAGCTGAAGAAGGAGAGCCGCCTGTTGAAAATTTTAAGCTGCTGAAGGAAATGAAGCGGTCTTCCAACCACTACAAGGACTACCTCCGAGCAAAAACTATGATCATGCTATCACACTTAAGGTAGGGGTTGATATTCCTAACCTCAGACCATACCGATACCCTCACTATCAAACAATGGAGACTGAAAAACTGGTACAAGAAATGTTAAATTCTGGTATAGTTCGTCCTAGTGTGGGCCCCTATGCCAATCCTATTACTTCGGTGAGAAAGAAGGATGGAAGCTGGTGTTTTTGCATCGATTATCGGGCATTAAACATAATCACCGTGTTGGATAAGTTCCCGATTCTAGTAATTGATGAGTTGTTGGACGAATTAGCAAGGGCAAAAGTCTTCTCAAAGTTGGATCTTAAATCCAGGTATCATCAAATACGAATGGTGGAGGATGATATTAAGAAGACCGCATTTCTTACTCATGAAGGGCATTACGAATTCCTTGTGATGCCTTTTGGTCTCACTAACGCACCCTCCACTTTTTAGGCCCTAATGAATGAGGTATTACAACCTTTTCTTTGGAAATTTGCATTGGTCTTCTTTGATGATATTCTCACCATTTAGATGCTGTGTTTACACTTCTGAGAGGTAACAGCCTGGTGGTAAATAGAAAAAAAATGTAGCTTTGCTGTTCTGCAGGTGGAGTATTTGGGGGACACACTCTCTGCAGCAGGGGTTGCTGCTGACCCCAAAGAAAGCAGAAGCCATGTGACAGTGGCCTATCCCCAAGGACCTAAAAGCTCTGCGTGGATTCCTTGGGTTAAGAGGTCACTATAGGAGATTTGTTCGCAATTATGGTTTGATAGCAAAACCCCTCATTGACAAAAAAAAGATGCATTTGTCTGGAATGATAAGGCCCAACAAGCTTTCGAGGCACCGAAATCTGTGGTGGCTGATCTCCCCATTCTTGCTGTCCCTGATTTTTTTCAAAGCCGTTTGTCCCTGAAACGGATGCCTTGAGCCAAGGTTTTGGGGCTGTGCTCATGCAAGAAAGCAAACCAATTGTGTTTCTCAGCCAAGCGTTGTCACCTCAGGCCCAAAAGAAATCCGTATATGAGCGTGAACTCATGGCAGTGGTATTTGCAGTTCAGAAATGGAAACATTACTTGTTAGAGCGACATTTTATCATCTTAACAGATCAGCAAAGTCTCAAGTTCCTACAGGATCAGCGGCTATGTGGGGAAGAACAATTGAAATGGACCTAAGTTGTTGGGAATGGATTTTGAGATCCCTTTTCGACTGGGAAATGAAAACAAGGCAGCAGACGCTCTTTCACAACAGGTGTAGTTTCAAGCTATCTCGGTAGTCCATTCTGATTTGTGGGACATAGTGGCAGCAGAGGCTGAACAAGACCCTCATTTGCAGGGTATTGTTCGTGCCTTACAGCAAGGGTCTGATGCACACCCACACTGCTCCTTGCATCAAGGCAGGCTTTTTCACCAAGAGAGACTAGTCTTACCTCGTAGTTCCACAAAGATACCATTGCTGCTTGCAGAATTTCATGATTCTGCAACAGGGGGACACTTTGGGTTCCTCAGAACATACAAGAAACTAGCTGGAGCAGTATTTTGGCAAGGGATGAGGAAAGATATTAAGGAGTATGTTGCATCTTGTCGAATTTGTCAGCAGAATAAATATGAAACACTGTCGCCTGCAGGCTTGTTGCAGCCCCTATCCATTCCTTCTTGTGTGGTCTGAACTTTCTATGGATTTCATCTCCGGGTTACTTAAAAGCCAAGGGCAAGGA
The DNA here is from genome assembly GCA_031216125.1 of Dalbergia cochinchinensis. NCBI lineage: Eukaryota > Viridiplantae > Streptophyta > Magnoliopsida > Fabales > Fabaceae > Dalbergia > Dalbergia cochinchinensis. The sequence goes on along the minus strand of CM062375.1, from coordinate 16,694,332 downwards.
CACCATTATGGTAGTGGTTGATCATCTTACCAAGTACAGTCACTTCATTGCTCTTAGTCACCCTTTTACAGCTAAAGAAGTTGCTCAACGCTTTATCCAGGAATTAGTCCGACTACATGGTTTTCCCAAGGTAATAATTTCTGATCGCGACCAAGTTTTTCTAAGCAAATTCTGGTCTGCCTTATTCTCCAAAGCTGGAACAAAGTTGAAGTTAGCACAGCTTACCATCCACAAACGGAAGGTCAAACCGAGGTGGATAACAGTTGCTTGGAGACTTATCTCTGCTGTTTTGTGAGCACACAGCCCAGGAAGTGGCCTGAATGGCTTGGATGCACTGAATATTGGTTCAACACCACTTAACAATGCACCCACCCAATTCTCTCCTTTTCAGGCCTTATATGGCGGACCACAACCTATCCTATTGAAGGTGGAACCTATCCTTCTAAGGTCCCTGAGTTGCAGCAATTAGTAGCAACCCAGGATCAGATTTTGGATGAGCTCAAGCACAATTTATGCCTAGCCCAGCAGAGGATGAAACTGTTCACAGACAAGCGTAGGAGGAGGTGGCATATGAGATTGGGGACTGGGTTTTCATCAAATTGCAGCCCTAAACGAAACGAAGTTTGGCATCAAGGGCCAATGAAAAATTAAGTCCTTGCTATTATGGTCCTTTCCAGGTGGGCTGATGGTGAGCTGCAGGACATCCCTGAAACATTGCTGGATTCCCGCACTGCTGCCAGTGGTGCTGTTGAAGTTCTAGTTCACTGGGAAAACCTGCCAGACTCTGAAAACTCTTGGGAGCTTCTCGCTGATCTGCAAGCCACTTTTCCTCAGCTGCACCTTGAGGACAAGGTGCCACTTCAAGAAAGAGAGGGGGAGGGGGGGGGGGGGTTAGTGTTAGGACCCTTTCTTTGGAAAGTTTTATAAGAGGAAGGGCACAAATGTAAATTCCATTGTTTGAAGACAGTTATGAATAATAATGAGAAGGACAGCTGTGATTAGGCAAGACGGTTGTCAAATTAGTTAGGAGGTTACAAAGTGGAGTGAGAGTATAAAAGTGGAAAACAGAATAGTGACCCTGTGATTGATCATTTTCTGTAGAGGCTAGGCTTGGAGAGTTGAGGGGCTCTCAAACTCCCTCCTTGTGTTCATACACATTATTCCTCAAATTCTAGGGTTCTTGGGCACATTGTTCAGGAACTCCACAGTGAAATACAGTGTTATTCATGATTTCTTCTTTTCCTTCCATTCTCTGATCCAGTCTTAGCGGAGAACCACTCCTTAAACACAGCACTAAGTAGGCCATACTACTCGATGTGGGACTTTGGGCATCCCATACTACCCGGGTCCCTATCATTATCTAATGAATTCTTTTAATAAAGAGCATGGGAATGTCCTCTTTATATAAGTGCAAGGTGCAATCATTATGTCTTGGTAGCTGTTTAGATTTTGAAGAATATAAGGATGTATGGTTCTGAATGTTGAAGCAAGCAGCTGGCTTGTTATATGATAGCTGGTGAATGACTGCTCCTCTGCTGCATGCATGGTTGCATTTATATGCTTTCTGCATAGAGTGATAAATGAGATTGAGAATCAGAATAACTAATTCCGTTGCTTGTGGCCTGGTTTTGCAGGTTTGTGTTTCAACCACAAATAGGAACTTCCCGGGACGAATGGGGCACAAGGAAGGTCAAATATATTTGGCTTCCCCGTATACAGCTGCAGCATCTGCATTGACTGGTTTCGTCACTGATCCAAGGGAGTTCTTGCAGTAGGTTATTGTTATTATTATTAATTATAATAATACCCTTGTGATCTAAAACTTGGGGATTTTGTGTACTATAGCCATTGAAACTATAGTCTATAAAAGTTTATCTGTTTATTCGTATTTTTCCCTTTATGAAACCTTGTGACTGTTAATGGATGGGTGTATTTTTTTTAATTTGATACTGGTTGATGCTTAGTTTTAGTACTGAAAAAGATAGGTTTAAGTATTCTATTTTGGTTGTTGCTGTTACAATATGTAATTTCATATTGTATATTACCATGTTCTTGGAACCATTCAAATATGTGGCCAATGAATAGATAAACATAAACTTCAGTTAAAATTTGATGTCTGCCGTCCGCACTTTTTTTTTAAGCATACTTAGAAAGCAAAGCAGAGCTTAGAATTAATAATGCCATTGTTACATCATTGAACCAGCTATTGAACTCCTATAATTGTTTATCTGTTGCAATATATATTTATATGTATATATATTTTAAAATGCTGCTCAATTTTGATATAATCTTTTTTTGTTTTTATTTTTTTTTTTATTATAAGCATAAGTTAATATACTATTAAGTTAGAAAAATCCATTTAAATTGAGTACTTCATTTATAAGCTCCTTTGAGAGAAACCGTATCAATTGCGTCGTCGGTGAAGTCTACATAAAATGTGGTGTGCGCGTAAACTCTTGCTCAAATGCTGCTTGAAAATCCAGTGCACAGTCTATACTAAGCTAATTTCCACCAGAAAATGTACCGTGTAATGGAGTCTGCGTAAGTGCTAATTGCATCTGTTGATTCAAGGTAGTCGTCTAAGCTACAAAGGCTTAAGTAGCATCTCCATGGAAATCCTCTCCGTATGCTGTCATAGAGTAGAGATGCCAAATTGGGTTCAATCTGTTGGGCAGTCTGCTTAACCTATTACTTTTGGCTGGTTGGGTTACACTTCAAAGATCGCCAAAAATTTGGCCTGTCTAACTCGTGAGCTTTTGTGGGCTGGGGTGGGCTAGTGTTTTTTTTTCCCTTTAAAAAAAGAATAGAATACTAGTTACTTTGAAAGCAAATATTAGTTTGTTATTATTGAACTCAATATATTGGTATTGATTTTTAAGACTAGGTTGTTTTATGATTATAACTATTTATATAAAATCTTTTTTTACTATTATACTGATGTCATTGTTAATTTTTTTAAAACTTTCTTTTGAAAAATTCATTAATCTATTAGAATAAAGTTTTTTATTACTTTTTTTTTAATTTTTTAATATTTTAGTGGGTCACCCAAAAATAGATTAGATTCACTATTTGTGCCTATTTTATTTTGACAGGCAAGGCGAGTTAATCCGCTTTGACACCTCTATCATAGAGTATCTAGTACTCATTGATTGTCATGGTTTGCATTGTAGGCTTAGAAGACCATCTAATCAACCCTTGGTGTGAATTAAAAAGAGCATTCATCTCACTCACCTTGCAAAACCCGAATTAAAAGTAAAATATAACTTCCTAGGAAGTGAGTTGTGAGAGAAAAATATAATTATTATTTTTTATTTTTAAAAGAATATTGAAAATAAAAAGCATTTTTTTAGATACAAAAAAGTTAAAAATTAAAGCAAACAAATGAAAACTATTGTAGAAGAAAAAAGAAAAATTAAAAGTTAAATTAAACGGTCTAAATTAGCAACAAAGATATACCATACCATCTATCACTCGAAATTGAAGCTTAAACCTAATCCAATTAAAATGTTAATATCCACCATCATGGTGAAAGACAACAATATTATTCATCACACACTAAATAAATACCTCGGGATGCAAATGTTGTCGAACTTATCACATTACTAGCTAAAATCCAATATGCCCCTATAGGAAGATAAAGTAGTGAAAAACACCAAAAACTATTTTACATATAAAGAAAATAATCTTCATATGAAAATACAAAACTAAATATAAACATTGTCACGCTCCATAAAATATTTTGTGATTTTCGTCATAATAGGGTCATTATTTAGCTGATTTGAATGTGAAGAGAGTTGAGAAGACATCTAACTTCTTTTTTAACATGAAGAGCTACAACTTGTCAACAACATCTGCTTAACAACGATGAAAATAATTAAATATGAAATTAGTTACAGAGAACATCACTTATTTCTGAACTTTGCGACTTCTTTGCACGATGTATTGAAAAGTATATTCAAAATAAACAACAATTTTGGACAATGACGTCACTTGCATTTTCTTTCAATAAAAATAACTCATAGCCTACTCAATCAACTTATTATTTTGAATAAGTTATAAATTCAAGTACAAAATAGCATCACACACCTTTGAATTTTCTTGCACAAAGAAATTGTAAAATCAACATAACAGGTTCCGCTCCACCATTATTAGGGTGTGTTGATACTTCGTCAAAAAATTCCCCTACAAAGTCACTAGTAATTTATTCTTCCTGCATAGATAATTATCAAATTTGTTATATCATCTTAAAAAGGCCATAAAATAATTTAACACATAATTGATTTTATTACTTACTCAACATCCTCAAGTGGTGGTTTAATATATTTACTTGGCGTACCATTGACATATTGTGTTTTCAGATAATCTTCTCCAATGACTCTCAAATAACAGCTATAATGAAATAAATGTAAATATCACGTATTAGCATATAACAGCAATGAAAAAGAAACAACACAAGAAACAACTTACCAATTAAGTAATGCTCATCAACTTCAGAGAAAATTAACAATTCAGGAAAAAGGCTTGAGAACAAACATGCTCCATCATAAAATCAAGATCCTATACTTCTTTTACAAAAGTAATATGCATAAAATTTAATTTATATTTATTTCAAGTGAGCTTCAAATTCAGATTGTTGGATTTCAACGTGAAATTTGACATAACATACTAACCTCATTCTCTGATAATTATTAAACATATTAAATGTAACACCCTAGTAGCTCCAATGTATGCTTAAGTTTGCATTTAGATTCTATTAGTTTCTTACCTTTCAACTTTGTGGAAAAATTTAAAACTTTTAAATTAATTTACCAAAATTAATTATATATGTATATATATATATATATATATTTGAAAAACTTACAAAGAATGCGAGCCTTATTTCGCGAGATTTAATCAATAAAAAGGACGGTATGATACATGTAATATCGTTAGTATAGTCATAAAACGTAAGGACAATACATAGCACATCTCACGCGTCATAAAAATATTAATAACTCAAACATCATAACTAATAAAGGTAATTTGTCATAACATCAAAATAAACTAGGATGAGAAGAATGTTCCCACAACTATCCTTAAACATGACAATTCAAAAAGAAAAAAAATAGAGTAATTGAGTTCATGTCCAATGTAAAGTATAACACCTCAAATCCAAATGTAGTTGCTTCTATGGGTTGTATCTATGCCTTCAAGCCTCAACTACACCCTCGTCATGTTCTCCATCTAAAAGCGATATGGAACTAAAAAGGAATAAGAAATATAATATTTCTCAGTAGGGAAATGCATGGGTGTCATTGCTTTCACTTTTAACCATCTTGGGTTTATTTGCTAAAAGAAGTGTGTGCATGTATATTATATCCTTTTATCTTTTTGAAAATCGTTCATTTTCTGAGATAGGTCCCCTTTTTACATGCTCCTTCAATAGACATGCCATGATTATGTATGCACACTTCAAGAGTCGTTCATAAGGTATATGCCTCTTCCAATGACATGCCATGTATGTATGCACATTTCATTCATAAGTTAACGTGTATCCTCTTTTCTCTTGTTAAATGCTTCTTCCATTGTCATGCCATGATTTATGTATGCATGCATCATGAGCTATTTGATTGGTAGCATGTCTTGACTTTGATCTTTGACATCAACCTCCAATCTTAATTCTTGATTACTTAGTGTCATCTATGATCATTAACATTAATCTCTGATCTTAACTTAAAAATCCGTAGTAGGCCTTCCTCCTTAAACTTATGGTATTGAGCTCAAACTGATGGCCACCGCTGCCCTGGGGTATGGGGTAAACTATGACACTTTCTATTAGTTCCTTTTCTTTACTTTCTTACTGCAAGTAATGTTAATAATGATCCTCATGCATCTTTAATATGAATGTACATCCAGATAGCAATACAATGCACATAATATGACATATCAATAATAACTTAAACAATGCACAATATCATAGAATAACAGTTCTATCAATAAGGACATATCCTAATAACTTAAGATTTCCATACAAGCATGAGTATTTTATGAATTTGTTTGATTTTGTAAAAATACTGTATTCTAGCCCTTCTTTTAATCCTCAAAGGTTAGAAATTTTGTTAAAATATTTCAGCATATTATTATTACAAAATTAAGTAGCATATCATTATTACAAAATTAAGCATCTTTTAACTTTTTCAGTTCTTAACAAATTTGACAATTATTATAAGAAATTCCACTGTGACCCTACACTTGGAAAATTAAGCTAATATTTAATGAGGATGATTTTGATTCATCAAGCTTTCCAATGAATCCAAAATGAGTGAAATTTGATGACTACACGGTTTTATAAAATTTCCCAAACAGAGGATGTTTGGTTGTGTGTCCCATCGAGGGTGCAGTAATTTACAAAAATTACCAAAACCAAACTAGAAAGTGTTTGACTGTGAAAATTCCCATAATACAAGTCTTAAGTGTAGCTTCCATTTAAAATTGGTTTCACTCAAATCCAAGTTGTGTAACTCGAATTTTAGAGTTTTTATTGCATGCTGCCCAGATTTTGAATAGCAGAATATGAGGCCTTTTCTAATATTTTTCATGAATTTTCTTGGAAGCCTAAAATTACCAAACATAAACAGAGATATGACTCTGTATTAGCTTTCATACAAGATTGCAATGAGCTTAATTAGAGGTCTATAGACTAATAAATGAATTTTTTTTATTGAAGATTGTCCAGATTAACTAGTTATTCCAAAAATTAGAGATATTTGCATAAAAGTTTTATGATTTTGTTCAAATTAGATTTATTACATGTTTTTCTCTTTTAGAAACTATCAAGAACACAAAAGAAATACCATTTACAGAAATGATGAACAACATTTATGTGTGTGTGTATATGTATATGTATATAACAAAAGAAATGCTTTGAAATCGAGTTTTCATAAAAACACAATTTAGAATACCTTTGAGTGTCTCTACCGAACAAACACCCTTAATCACTTAGAAGTGATATGAACCCATTTTATGAGGATGAATGTTATCCTGACGCACAAAGTCGACACAATACATCGTCGCATATGTTGCTCGTAGATGCATGTGGTAGGATACTAAAAAAGAATTAAAAAAATATAAAATTTTCAAAGGGAAAAAGAGAGAAGGAAATGGTGGAAAACAAGTAGGGAGGGTTCAAGATTCCTGCTAAATTTAGCTTTTTCCAATCTCTGAATCCCAGTCCCCAGCTCTCATCTTCTCTTCAAACCATAACCACTGAATCTCCAATTTATGAAAATCTCATTACCAACCTTCAAAGAAACTTCCCCAACCTGGCAAATCACCTCACTAATCAGCTTTACCTTTCTCCTCCCTTCACCTTTCAGCTTAACTGCAAAGCCAACATGGGTCCAAATTGACCAAAATGCGAGGGTGTTGAGGCAACCCATGCTCATCTATGCCCTTAATAGCGCCTCTAAGTAGTTCTTGCTGCTGGTGACTACTTACCAGTAGAAGAATATGGGCTTCTTCTGCTTCAACAAATAGGATGCTTAGGTCCTCCTCTACCAAGTTGTGTGATGTCCTCAATTTGCCATATAAGAAGGTTATATTTGTGTAGAGTCATTTTAAAGGTCTAAAGGGAGCATGTTTTTAATAAATATCAAAATTTAAGGGAGGAACATGGTGCGAATTGTTGGTTATGGTTTAATTATAAGTTTAAGATAGTATAAATGTCTTACATATGGATTGTGATGAGTAATTATATTGAACTAATGTTTCCATAGGAAGTTGTTGTTTGGATTGAAAAAGAATTTGTATCCTTCAGGGGCTTCAATGTATCTCGAATAAGATTGAGAGCATGTTGGACTTCATTTTTCGGACTAGGTTGTTGTATCCTCTAGAGTTATGATGCTTTTTCTTATTTTTGCATTGCTTTATGGATTAGGAACATAATACCAGATCATATAGTGGTGTAATTGTGTTGGCAACTATGGTCTCAATGTATTGGAAGTATGATCATGGCTAGCTTGTAGTGCTTCATCATGCTTGATCTTGGTGCTCTTATTTTTTTTGGTGCTTCATCATGCTTCATTAGGTATTTGGACTTTTTTCCAACCATTTAGCTTTGGGTACATATTATTATGATTGTTGTCGTTGAACTTGCCATTTGTTCATATCTTAGCAAGTGTAGAAATATTAGTGTTGGCATTTTCCTTTTGTGTTGGAGCATAGTAAAAAGATGCATGCGATATGCTTATTGAATGTGTATCATACGTATCATATGTTTGTTATTGGCTGGTTTGGTAAATTTGACATAAGGACAACTGGAATATATATATATTGCAGTTTTTCACGAAATCAGTTTTGAGATACTAATTAAATTGACAAAAGTTTCAAGTTTCCAAAGAAAAAACAAAGAGTTTGGGAGTTGAATACATTCCTTTAGAAGTATTCATCAACACTTAGTCCTACTATGATACTTATGAATGTGGGAGGATAATATAGTTCTATTTTCTCAATGATCATATGTGATGGCAAGCTATGAGTAATTCATACAAGAACTTTACAACTCCTAACATTTACTTGATATGTTGTAATATTTTAGCAACTGTTTGCTAGTTTGCTGATGGAAGTTCAGTCTTCTTTCAACCACTTGTGATTAGAATTGAATCGTCATCGCTGTATTATTATGATAATGGACTATTTTAGTACGAAACCCCTAATATTTAAAGCTTATGGGAGAATTTGGAGGATTTTTTTAAATTGGTTGTATTTTTAGAATAGAAGTATAGTTTATTTGATGACACATGATTGATAGTAATTATAGACATAGGTGTTAGTATTTTGTTTAGGTTATTTATATTCCACTGGTGCCATCAAATATACTATTACAATTCGTAATGCACCTACCTTTATCTATAATTAAACATGCCAATATTTCCCTTATGATGAAACTAGGTTCTAAATATTTGAGTATTGATTGAATTTTTGTGAAGAAACTAATCAAGTGAAATAAAAAGAAGATAAACATTAAAATTATAAATTCTCTTCAAAGGACAATAAAATTTTTTGAAATTGTATTTAAGGTAATCGATGAATTAAGAACAAGTTAAGAACACCCATTAATGAATGAGTTATAGAACTTGTCTAGAGGACTCACAGACTCTATGAGTTGATAAATTAAGTCTTATCATGACATCCAATTCACGCTCCAGGAGTAAAATGATTCAATTTTTTTTTTCTGAAACATGTTAGTAAGTGCATTGAATTTGTTAGTGATTCTCTATCCAATATTTGGTGATCTTTCTAATAAGCTGGTACCTTAAGAATTTTAGTTTATATTAAAGTAGAGAAATTTATGAAAAGTTGAGCTAGAGAACTAATCTAGAGGACTCATAGACTCTATGATTTGATAAAATAAGACTCAACACAACATTCAATTTGTATTCCAAGACTAAAGTGATTCGAATATTTTTTTTGAAATACGTTGGTAAGTGCTTTGAATATGTTGGTGATTGCCTATCAATAGTAGATAGAAATTTTATGAAAAGCTGAGTTAGAGAACAATATAGAGGACTCATGGACTCTATGGTTTGATAAAATAAGACTCAACACAACATTTAATTTGTACTCCAAGACAAAAGTGATTTGAAATTTTTTTGAAACACGTTAGTAAATGCTTTGAATATGTTGGTGATTGCCTATCAATTTGTCAGTGATCTTTCCAATAAATTGGTACCTTACCAATTTTAGTTTATATTAAAGTAGATAGAAATTTTATGAAACATTGAGTTAGAGAACTAGAGGACTCATAGACTCTATGGCTTGATAAAAGAGTGATGTTAGGTGTACAACTAAATTGTACAACAAATGCACATCACACTCCTTATCGCCATTGGATTTGATAAATGAGTGAGGTGAGTGGGGACCATACATCATTTCCAATGGTAGTAAGAGGTGTGGTGTGCATTAGTTGTATATTACATATTATTCTTGATAAAATAAGACTCAACACAACATTCAATTCATGCTCCAAGACTAAAGTGATTTGAAATTTTTTTTTGAAACATGTGGTAAATATTTCCAAAATGTTGGTGATTCCTTATCAATTTAATTTGTTAGTGATCTTTAAAAAAAATAATGAAGTTGGTATCTTAATAGGTTTTATTTATATTAAAGTAAAGGAGATAGGAATTTTATGAAAAATTGAGTCATAAAACTAGTCTCATGGACTCTATAGATTGATAAATTGTGCCTCAACATGACTTCCAAATCATGTTCCAAGACTCAAGTGACTTGAAATTGTCTTCTCAAACACGTTGGTAAGTGCTTTCTATATGTTGGTGATTTTTTGTTAATTTGTTGGTGATACTTCAAAAGAGTTGGTATCTTATCAATTCTTTTTTCATATGTTAAAGAAGATCGGAATTTTATGAGAAATTGAATTAGAGAACTAATATATAGAACTTGAACTCTATGGATTGATAAATTGAGTCTCAACTTGACATCTAATTTGTGGTCTAAGATCAAAGTGATTCAAAAGTTTTTTCTAATATATGTTGGTAAGTGCTTCATATATGTTGGTGAACCCTTATTAATTTGTTGGTGATCTTACAAGAAAAAGCTAATATCTTATTAGTATTTATATTAAAGGAGATAAGAATTTTTTGAGAAATTGAGTTAGAGAACTAGTTTATAGGACTCATGGACTCCATGGATTAATGAATTGAGCCTCAAAATAGACAAGAATTAAATTTACTCAAAACAAAAGTAATATAAGTTGCTCTTATATTTAAAAAAATGTACATAAGAATCCAATTATCTTGATTTAACTTTATCAACAAGGAAATAGGAATCTAAGTACTAAAAAGATGAAAACTTGAATAGAAACACAATACACTATTATCCTAGGCTACTCATGTGTGCAAGACTTACAATACATAATTCTTTGAACATCTATGAATTATATAATGAAATTATATCAAGGCTAAGAATTTTGCACATTTTTATCCCCTTTAACCTTTGGTTCTGGCTCTTTCTTTGGGTAAATTATAGTTCTCAAATGCAACTTCTCATAAAGTTTTGAATATAATAGGATCAGGGTCTTTTTCTTTCTGTGCTACTGGCATATCTAAGTTCAGTTGTAAATTAGTTGTAGGAGCTTTGGCTCTTTTGAATTGAGCATGCACCGGTTTAATCTGTAAAAAAATTTAAAATAGCTATAAATAATATAGCTCATAATAATAATGAGGGAGACAAAATCTATGAACAAAGATGACTATTATATTTATTAGCACTGTTGATCAAGCCGAAATCTCCTATATATACTTAGTATTAGAAAAGTAAAAAGGTCTTTTCTATATAGATGGAGATGCATTGAGAGTTCAGTGAATAAAGAAATCAAAACAAAGGCCAAAGACATTAAGTGTCTAATGGTAGAAGACTAAGACCAAGATGATAAAATCTAACATCCAAAGATTTGAGAAAAAAAACAAGTGAACTAGTGATGAGATACAAAACGCAACAGATGCATTACATATGTAAAAAGGATGTTGCTTGTAATGGGGAAATAATTAAATTGCAAGAAATGATATAATATCATTTCCAAAATATAAACCTTCCATAGCATATCTATTATGGATTCATGCAATGACATAGCCTTTAAGATGTTTAATAACTTTGACTGGACAAAAAAAAAGGTATTGAAATTAACACCTTCAACAAAACCAAAATTAATGTCTACTTATCATGTATATTGAAATTTAGGTTCCGATATAGAAAAATGAAATGTTAATTCATTTATGAATGATATTTTCCTAAAAAAAAGGAAATTTAGTATCATATAACTTACAACCTTATGCTAAAAAATGAATGGTTGCACAAAAAATCCCAAAAAAAGCATAGATGATATAACTCTCAAATTCACCATAGATGAGGTGCTTTGCTAGTACATGTTGATAATAATTGTGAGGAACTTTTGGTAGGTTGGCAAAGCATCACTATATTTAATTGTGAAATAATAAGTTCAATTGGTGACTTCCATACAGAAGTGGCTAGTGCAACATGCGCTATTTGAGATCACCAGTCAACTTGAGCATGAAACTTGACACTATAATAAACAATTTTAATATGGGAACTAATAACATAAATATGACTGATATTGTAATGTTTCTGTGCAACATAATTTTATGCATTATCATTATGAAAGACTTTACAAGACTAATACTGAAAAGTTCAGATCTCACCATCATGGCTTCCTTTCTCTCCTCCCCCTTTTACTTCTAACCCCAAGTTTCCTCCTCCTGTTCTCGATTGCAACCTCTTCTTTTGTCAATCTAAGACTAAAAGATTTGCCAAGTTTCTAAGTCTCAATACCTTCTTCATTGTTAGATTCCTTCAAAGTATCATCTAGCCCCAAATTTTGTGAGCAATAGAGATGCACACACACAAACACACACACGAACAAAGAGAGAGAGAGAGAGAGAGAGAGAGAGAGATTACCTTGATCAAGCTTGAGACCTTACGACGGGTCATGGCGATAGACAGAGGAACACACAACACTACATATGGATCAATGGAAAAATGAAGCTCAATGATGAAGAGATGGGTTTAGGTGAGTTGTGTGACAAAGTTATGAATTCAAAAGTGGGTGACATCAATTGTAACAGCCCAGATCCCCGGCATTGCAATATTGTCCACCTAACCCCTCCCGGTCAGTTCCGGCTCGGGCGGCTGGTTTTGTTCTTCTCCCCTCGAGGGGCAAAATGCGTGGCAATAGGAAAGGTATCCACACCGTCTTATAAGGCATGTTTCGTTTCCCTCCCTAGCCGATATGGGACTATCCACCCCCCTAGAGAGGCCCAGCGTCCTCGCTGGCACACTGACCGAGGCGGCTCGATACCAGTGTGACCCGGACCCTCGGCATTGCAATATTGTCCACCTAACCCCTCCCGGTCGATTCCAGCTCGGGCGGCTTGTTTTGTTCTTCCTACCCTCGAGGGGCAAAACGTGTCGTAAGAGGAACGAAGCATGCCAGCGAGGACGCTGGGCTCCCAAGGGGGGTGGAAAGTCCCACATCGGTTGGAGAGGGGAACAAAGCATGCCTTATAAGAGGGTGTGGATACCTTTCCCATTGCGACGTGTTTTGCCCCTCAAGGGGAGGGGGGAAGAACAAAACCATCTGCCCAAGCCGGAACCGATTGGGAGGAGTTAGGTGGACAATATCGCAATGCTGGGGATCTGGGCTATTACATCAATTGAGGAAGAGATGTAGTTTTGTGGGTGGAGAGATGATTGAGTTGCAATTTCAAAGACAGAGAAAATTTCAGAGGTGAAGAGAGTCTAAGTTGATGGGAATTTCGTGGGTTTCCTTTTTTATCTTTCTGATTTTTCTTCATTATTTATTTTAAATTTTTTCTAACACATTCACGCCCATCATGAGCATAATAACCAAGTCCTCTTCCGTACAGTATGTGTCACGGAGTGCATTGAGTTTGTGCGTTAAATTATCATTCCTCTTTTAAGAGACCTCATGGATCTCTTTAGCATTCTTATTCAGTCAACCCCTTGGAGAGAGGAAGGTTTATTCATTCATCGGATTTACTAGGAAAAACATCCATAGCCATGGAAGAGCTTTTCCATTCTTAACCCAATTTCGGGACCAATGAGTCGTTCATAGCCATGGAAAGACTAGAACAATTCATGATCAACCACAAATAGAAGTAACAAACATAAATTCCTTACCTTAATTGAACACTAAAAGGGTGAATAGGTTGACGATGTTGGATTGAACAAAGGAGCTTCTTGCAACTCCTCTTGAATCTGCTTGGACCACCACTCGTGAGCTTTCCTTGAGAGCGTATTTTGAGTGAAAAAGAAAAAAATTGAGAGTGAGGAGTGAGAGAGGGCTATAGCCAGATTGGTGAGGGGAAAGGAAGAGGATAGCTTGCTTAAATAGAGGGGGAGTCAAGCCTTCGTAATTGCTGAGCCTTGGAAGCATGCAACTCCACTTTTCCAAGCTTTGAAAAGAGCAACCATACCCTTTCCCTTTTCCAAGCCTTGCTGCCCATTTAGAGCCTCATCTAGGATGTGTTTTGATTTTTGATCAGATGAGGCTGGTCCGGTCTGAGAGTGTGAAAAGACAAAAATACCCTTTTTAGCCCGTTTTTGCGAAAATCGCTCGATTGATACAAAATCAACCAAGTAAACTTTATAAAATTATCCAATTGATGTTCTCAAACATTTTTCATGAGAAATTATCTAATTTTACTTTATCTTGATGTATTTTTATAATTTTTCCGTTTTACTCTTCAATGCCAAAATTACCATTTTGCCCTTTTTCTAAGAAAAGATCATTTTCACGTTAATACATCTAACTACTCATTTAAAATGTATATTTAGTATGAGATGTATAATTGGGATCTTATATCCTTATAATTTGCCCTTCAGCGACAAAATTATCATTTTCCCCCTTCATCGACAAAATTACTATTTTACCAGTTTTCTCAGAGAAGAGTTGTTTTCGCATAAAAACTTCTAACAACTGATTTAAAATGAGTGCTTAGCATGAGGAGAAAAATTAGGATGCTATATTAGATAATGATATTTTTATTTTAATGTTTAGTTCTGAACAATTTATTATCTTTTCATTATTTAAATAAATTTAAAGAAAGCTGATATAACTTTTATAATTTTATCATTCTTTTATTTTTTAAATTGATATACAACAATTGGCAATTTAGAATATTAAATATCTTAGAACTGGTTCTCATTATACTAAACATCATCCAAAATCAAATGAAGAGATTTTGAATTTAATTTAATGTCTTTGCATGATTTGATTTCAACAAATTAATAATGTACTATTAATTCTTAGTTTTAGTTTGAAGTCAATATAGTATTAAATATCAAGAAAACACACACACACATGTATATAATTTAAATTTTAAATCTAAATATATAACTATCAAAATCATAAACAAATAATTTTTTTAAAAATAAAAACATAGAAATGACACGTGACACTTCAATGTAAATGAATTTTTGTCACTATTATGCTATTATATATTAAATTAATATAATAAATTGTCTTACTCAACCTTAACTATGTTTTAGCAATTACTTTCTCGAAGTCTTATTAAAAAATTACAAATGTATTTGCAAATAATATCTTAAATTAATTTTTTAATTAAAGTATAAATAAATAAAAATAGAGCTTAATTTTGACGCATTGATTGTATAAAAGAGTTTTAAACCATCATCTTGTCACAACTCGATTTGAAAGCGTAATTGACATGTGAGGAATCTCATTCCACGTAAGTCTATTGGTGATGTGTCTCTTTCAATATATTAAATAGTATAATTTCATACTTAAAATACGATTTTCTTTGAAATTATTATCATTTTCTCTAATTAAAACACAATAGTTGAAATCATAAAAACTGAAGCTCAGATATATAACCCTGAAAACATTTTAGTCATGCTCTGAATCAGTTTAAAACTTGAAGACTAAGTCATAAATATATCTCTAACTCATTACATAAATCTATTAACCATAGTCTACATTCCAAATACATACTTAAATTTTGGAAACATAAAGTGAAATATATAAACTTTGAAAATAACTATAGTATCTCAAAATACTTGGTTTGGATACTGCTTGCATATCTATTAGAGCACTCTAATTCTAACATAAAACTAAACTAAGCATTACTTCAAAATAAGGCTCATAACTGGGAACAACTGCATTTACTGGATCAGTTATGAAATGGTATCTGTACTTGTAATTATGAGAGGAAGGGAGAGGGTGAGTCAACAGACTCAGTGAGTGGATTCTCACCTATCACCCACATGGGACAACCAAGAATATATATAATACAATATGCATGCAACAATCATAAACCATTTGATATTGACATACATTGCTAGCTAGAAAAACACTTTTCATTCCGTAAATTCGTAAACAATCATCTCTAAATCCATAGTCTATCCTAAAATCATTTTAACCTAGTGGTACGGTAATTCCTAGAGAAACAACCATCTCTAGTTACACACACACAATAATAATAATAATAATAATAATAATAATAATAATAATAATAATAATATCCCTGAATTTCTCCGATATCTAGTCATGCATGTCAACCATAGCACAACAAATTCTTTGCTCTATGATCCCTTAAGGATCTAAATCGGACACCTAACTAGATTTCATCTCTGATCTGTGAGATTATCTCTAAGGACAACTTGGTACCAAGGTTAATGATCACTTTTAGCCATTAACTCATTGTCTATTTCTCTATAGCTACCATCTAAACTAGTTTCTACTTAATTCAAATATTCTGAAAACTCTTAAAATCTCTTAAAGCTCTAAAACTCTGAATTCATACAACTCTACCACTCTAACTTTAGCATAACTGTGACTATGAAATCATGCCCAAAGGATCACCACTTGTAGGTACCATGATTTCAAAAGCCCACATAATATGTATCTAGCAGTTGCTATGAATCATACTGAATTCCATATTTCTGAGTATCATGAAGACAGAAAACTTTTCTCTTCAAACTAGTATCTCATCATAAACTTGGTAACTGTAATATCATACTTCAAATATCATGCTTCAAAATCTTGAAAACTCTACAGTCATAATAATATTTCTATTCATGAAACTAAGTCATACTCTGTTCAACATTCTTGTCAATATATCTTAATTGATGCTCTAAAAACATATTTTGAAATCTCAAGTTTGGAATTATAGTGACATTATAAACTCTCAAAGCATGTTTGATAAAATAACTTGTTAAATAATATATTCTTCCAATAATAATTTCATGAGCATATAAACCATTTTCATAACATGCATCAATCCAAATCATGGTCATATGGTTTTCTAAAACACATTTTTATGCTAAATCAAGAGATTCATAACTTTTTCAAAATGGACATTGTTTGCAAAATCACATTTGCGTTATATCTCTACTTGTAAATTCATTTCCATACATATTTTCATCTCTAATTTCATGCTTAACAATCACCATGCATAAAACATACTTATGATGACTGAAAATAAGGTCATGAGTGTGAATTCACTCACTGTTAAGAGCTGAGAGAATGTAGGTACCACCAACTTGACCTTGAGAGCTTGGAATAGCACCAACAATTGCCATAGAGCAAAATAGACTCATGATCAATCTTCAATGACATCTAGATAACTTTAAAACAACTCTAACAACATTGGAAGAACACTCTACTTGACAACAATGAGAAACTATACCACCCAAACTCTAGAACATGGAAGGGAGGAGAGCAAGGAAGCATAACTCAATAACCAAACTCACATTGAAGCTTGGAGTGAGTGGATTTGATGGAGGATGAGAAAAAAAAGGAGGAAATGGTATTTTGGGGGTAGGGTTTCGGTGAACATGGGGAAGAAATCTTGAGTTTGGGGTTTATATAGGAGGTGGGGCATCACTTAAACAAAATTGCATCATTTTACACTATTTTAACATCAAAGTCTTCGCTGTAGTGAGTAAAGCTCGCTACAACTAGTTTGGTTGGCACCTGAGGGTCAGTTCAACTCACCTCGCTTGCTGCAATGAATCTGTTCTGTAGATTTCAGCTATAATATGGTTTCTGCATCATTCGGCCTTCCCGGCAATATGGGTGGGTCACTGGGAGACCTTAGGGCCGTACTGGACTCACCTAGGGGCACTTGTACCCAAGGCATCACACATCTAATCAAATTTTTCCTTGTAAATGACTTTTTAAGTAGTAGGGGTGAAAGTTAGGTAGGGGTGAAAGTTAGCCATATTTAGTTATGTAATATTACATGATTAGGTAACTATGATGAATTTTATTACACTATCAATGTATTCTAATTATTTCCATAAAAATATCAATATGTTCTTTTTTTTGTACTTCAAAAATTATATCCATTATAATGAGGTATGAATCTAGGATCTAATATATACTATCCAAATCCTTCGTCACTATACCAATCCTAATGGCTTAAATATCAATATATTCAAAACATAATACTTAAATTCTAATATTTTTATGTTCCCTCCATCTTCGGTCAGTAAATTTGTAACATTTAAAACTCCTCTTCTTATTCTTTTCTCCCTTCATTTTTCCCTCTTTCCCTGTCCATTTGACGCCCTAACGTTAAAACCCACAATCAAGCAAAAACAAGCACCAGCACTTGTCATCAAGCAACTCCAATGTCATAGTTCTCTTATTCTCAATTAGTCAATCTTTGTTTATTGTTGTTTGCTCACATATCTTTCTCTTTCCCCCATTCCCGCTATTGGTTTGCTTCTCTTTGCACACAAAAGATTAAAAGAACTTTGGGTAGTGTTATTTTAACACCTAAAAAGCGGATCTTTATAATCATTAAATATGATAGATGTTAAAAATGAGTGGGGATCACATCACATCCAATGATGATAAAGTGGATACTACAATAAACACCACTTTTTGAATATTAAAATAATATTTTTGAAGAACTTTACCACCTTGTCACCATCCTCACCTCTACCACCTTTGTTCTCAATGTCGCACTCTACATCTTCAGTTGAACCACTCTATCTCTCTCTCTCTCTCATTAATTTTCGCTGCCATGTGCTTCTTCAATTTATCGATCTATAGTCTTTAACTCCGATCTTGGGTCTTATCTTCAATTCTTCAAGAAATGGCTCTGATTCAGGTTTCTAAAATTATTCAAGTTGCATTGAGTTTGAACAGAGTAGTGGTGGTATATTTTGTTAGGAAATGATTAGTTGAAGTCCAAAAGTGAGTAGTGCGTTTGCTGTTTTGTGACTTTTTATTTTGTTTTATTTTATTTTTTTGTGGAGAAAAAATGGAGAATCATTTTAAGTCATTATTGTGTTTGTTATTTGTGATTTGTTGTTGATTATGTAGGTCATGATGAAACCTGAGGGTTCAGAAGGTTGATTCGTCCAAGGATGCTACGGTGGCCTTTACTCTTAAGGATGCCCTCAAGGCTCTTTTGATGCTGCTGACGTTGATAGTCCAGAAGCTTCACTGGGGATGGATGTGAGTGTGGACTCACGGTGGCCATTACTGCTTTAACAATGCCATTTAGTAATGTCTTCTGTGTTCATTTCTTTGTCATATTAGCTGATTTTGATGCTCCTGGTGATTTGTGCTATGCAGAGTTGAAATATAATCATTTATAGTTTTCCAAAAATAGTTTTCAGGAAAGCATTTTGGCTAGCTGTTATATTTAAATATTGTACTAAGCAATATGTTATGCATATATATTTTTTGAGTTTTGAATAGAATTTGCTATAACAGTTAGCATTGGGCAAATTGATCCTTCAAGAAAAAAAAAATCATATTTCATGATTCAATAAAAATTATAGGGCAAGTTAATATTTCCTTAGTATTTGTAAATGATTTATAGGACAAATTAATATTTAATGGTTTATATAATGTTCGAATAGATTGTTAATAAAAACATAAATGGAGCCAATAAGTTCATCCAAAGATTAAGAATGAGATAATTTTTTTCTGTATTTTTAATTGTGATGATTATAAATTTTTTTCATTAGAAACCAATTTATTTAGCATCATTTTTGTTAACGACGAACTTAGGATTTATTCCTAATATATATTAGCACACAAAACGAGTGTCCAAATAATTTTTTGAATATACCGGTGCGCACGCACCTATATTAGCAGTTAACAAATATGAAGCGTTTGTCCTTTTTAACAAAATCAACAAATATAAAAAGAGCTTAATATTCGTTTTTCGCAAATTTTATATGCAACTTAAAGGAATATAGAGAAGCTACTATGTAATTGAAAGAAAAATTGGGTTACTACAACAAGTTAATTAACGGAATTGAATTCATCATTAAAGTAACAAAATCTGACAATATATTCTACAACCATAACCAAACCAGACATAAAAAATTTTAAAAAAAAAATTAGGTAAAAATACAAGAATTAGAGAAGAGAAAAAAAAAAAGAAAATATACATTTTAGTCCGTTCTCGGTTTCCCGCTTAACATTTCTTGTCTTCACGTTCAACTAGCATCCATGCGAGACCAAACCCTATGACTTCTTCTCATAGAACGCTTGCTTCATCAACAGACTGACCCGTGCGGCGCCGATTCTTCTTGCTGTCGCCGCCGCAAACGATGGAGCACTCAACACCACATATAACACTAAAGCAAGAGAACAAGCCATTCTTGCCATCACCACCATCAGTACGCCTCCGTGCATGCCTCCCTAATTTCTTGCTCGACTTGGCCATGCTCGACGTCATCTCGCCGCCGTCATACAGCGGTGGCAGCTCTGTTCGCCACCTCTCAATTTTCGGCTGAAATCCCTCCTCGCTCTCGTCCAAGCTCCATCCTCCAACCGTAGAATTCTCCCCTTCCTCGTTCACCGGCTGCCGCGCCACCGCAGCCGCCACCTCTGAAGCTGACGGGCCCAACTCCGAATCGGTCATGATGGGCCTGCCCAAGTTTGACCTGTATGGGGTGCCATACTCCAAAGCCGCGTTCCTTGTCGCGAACGCGTGCAATGGAGTGGCTCTGACGGTACCCCTATTAATATTATTATTTAATCCATTATGGGTTGGATTATTATAAGCCATCGCTGGAGAGTTTCGAAACTGGCGCCTCGGTGATGGCTTAACTTCGTAGCCACCACTCATCCTCAGCCCCATGCCATTGTAGTCTCTCGTGGTGGTTTCGGGTGAGCTGTTTCCCTTGGTGCCTTTTTTTGTTGTTCCGGATTTACCCTTTCTTGTCTTTGGCCTAACATCTGAGCCGCTCAATATAGAGCTACCCTTTTTCTTGCTCTTGGACTTTGTGCTTACCTCTGATGGGGTAAGCTCCGAACTTCCTTTTTCTTTGTTAGCGCTGGCTCGTTTTTTGTGAGCCCGGGCTTCAGGACCTATCACTGAGCTTGTGTCGCTCTTCGTGCGTCGGAGCTCTGGCTTGGGTTGGGCATGACGGTTGTTATCGTGTTCGTTGTGATGATGATGACGATGATCATCATCATCATGGTGATATCCAACGGCTGGGGTGTTGTAGAGAGGCATGCTCCGCATGGTGCTGTCAAGCACTGCCACACCAACGTTTAAAATCCCTTTGGGGCGACCCGAGGGTCGGTGAACCTGGACCCCCACGAGCCGCATGCCCGGGGGCTTGTAGTTGTTGTGGAAAGGCCGTGAGGTGGTGGGTGGTGGGACAAGGTCACCCGTGAGGACTTGGGCAGTGCCTACGTGGATGTCCTTGAACCAATGGAGTGCGTAGATGTCAATGGTGATTGCTGACGTGTCGTTATATATGAAGTCCTCGTCGACCCGGAAGACGAACTTGTCATTCCACGTCGGGTTGATGCCGCCTTCGGAATCAACTCGAGTGGAGAGCTTGCGGTCCGGATCGATCCATGCCACTGCGTAGGTCCGCATGGATCGACCCATAGGTGCAAGGTCTTGTGCAGATATGACACTGAGTTCGAGGAGTTGGTAACATGCCAAAATGTTTGACATGATAATAATAATTAAAATGTTAACTAAGATGAACCAGAGAAGGAATGCCTTGAAGCAGAAGAGGAAAAGAGAGAACTGGAAATGCAAGCCTATAAATTGGGGTCCATGGAATATTATGATTGGTTGTTTGCGGCTAGTGATGATGAAATCTGCAATAAGAACGATAGGGATTGGGGATGCAAGTATTGATGTGGTGGAGTTTATGAGAGGCTTTGTAATGCTTTAATGCCTTTGAAAGAGAAAGAAAGGAAATGAATGAGGTGGGGTTGTTGAGTGCGTTAACATGCAGATGAAGGGAAAATAATTTTGCCCTAGAGACAGCGAATGGAAGGGGCATTGAATAGTTTTCAAGCCTTAATTGGACCCTTAATTTTCGGTGATGATATGGCAAATTCTTTTCTTTTGATTTGTCTATATTAGGACTAGTTGTTGGCAAAGCTAGCTTGCAAGACTAGAAACTGTCAATACAAAGCACAGCTACCTATTTTAGAATGTAACAAGTTTTGCAAGACTTAATTAGTTCCGGTTTAACCTTGCTGTTTAACAGAGGCATATATAGTAAACATCACTAGATACAGCTATGGAATTGACAAATTAGAGCTCCATAATTAGCTTGCACAGGAGGCGCAAAATGACGACACTCTGAAACAAGCTTTATATTAGTGATGCTTTTTTATCAAAAAGCAAAAAAATTATCGACGCTTATATCTGCTGAAGTGACGGAACTAAATCAGAAAGTTCCGTAAGTGCAAACGATATTGTAACATTTAATTTAATAGTTGGAATTATCGAACTGTATTTATGACCAAAAAGTGCAAGAAAATTTTCAGTTGGGGCGGCGACAGCACTATAAGGTATCAGATACTGATCAAGAAAGATGGAGAACTCTTGAGAATGGGAGAGAGAGAGATCAGAGAGTATGTGTGAGTGTAATGAATAATGATATTCTTGATGATTAATCACTGAATAGTGTTTACAATATATATGCAAGCTTAGGTAGACTTGCATACATAACAAAGTCTGTTACAGTAACTAATTGAAACTAATGGATCACTAGTAACAGAGTTAGTTGAAGCTTAATGCTTATCCCTATCATCCCCCTGCAAGCTTATAGGGGAGTGTAGACACTCTGAGTTTGGACTTGAACTTGTGAAATAGAGAAGTGGACACAGCCTTTGTAAGGATGTCAACTACTTGATCTTTAGCTGGTATGTGAGAGACATTCACCTTCTTTTAATTTGAACCACTTGGTCTCTAACAAAGTAAAGGTCCAACTCGAAGTGTTTGGTTTGTGTGTAAAGGATGGGATTTGCAGCAAGGAGGACTGTGCTGAGGTTGTCACAGAAAATTGAAGGAGGCTGGTCAAGTGTTATATGTAACTCTATGTAAAGGGACTTGATCCAGGCTATTTCAGCAAGTGCAACAGCCATACTTCTGAATTCAGCTTCTGTGCTAGATTTCAAGACTACAGATTGCTTTTTGCTCATCCATGACACTAAGTTAGAGCCAAGGAAAATGCAAAATCTAGATGTGGACTTTCTGTCATTTATGTCAAAAGCCCAATCTGAATCACAAAATGTAAGCAATCTTAGAAGGGAGTTCTTGTGCAGCATGAGCCCTTGAGACATTGACCCTACAAGGTACCTTAGAATCCTTTGACAGCCTTCCAATGATATTCAGTGGGAGAGTGCATGAATTGGCTGACTTTATTGACAACAAAGCAAACATCAAGTCTAGTGATGGTAGTGTATTGGAGGCCTCCAACTATTGATCTATATAGGGCAGGGTCTGAGAATGCAGAACCAGTGGCAGGTAGCTTCAAGCCACTTACCATAGGTGTAGGCATTGGTTTACCAGTATCCATTCTAGCCTTTTGTAGCAGATCAGATATGTACTTCTTCTGATTAAGTAGCATGTCACCTTGAGCCGTTTTAGTGGCTTCAATTCCCAAAAAGTAGATCATTTCACCTAAATCCTTGAGAGAAAAGACATTGTGTAGTTGAGTTATCAGTTCAAAGATTTTTGAAGGACTGTCTCTAGTTACAAGAATGTCATCCATATAAACTATAACATAAGTAGTGGAAGTAGCAGTAAATCTAGTGAACAAGGAGCTGTCAAACTTGGTGCTGTTAAAGCCAAAGGACTGAAGAGTTAACCTCAGTTTGAAGAACCAGGCCCTGGGTGCCTGTTTTAGGCCATAGAGAGCCTTGGTTAATTTGCAAACTTAGGTGGAATTGGAAGCTGGCGAACCCTCGAGTTGGAGCATGTAAACATCTCCATGCAAGTCTCCATTGAGAAATGCATTGTTGAAATCAAATTGCCTGATCTTCTAGCCTTTTGATAAAGCAACAGTGAGAATTATTCTGATTGTTGTAGGCTTAATAACAGGGCTGAATATCTGGTCATAATCCACAACCTCTTTCTGGTGAAATCCTTCTGCCACTAGCTTGGATTTATATTTTTGAATGGATCCATCCGGATGCTTTTTGATTTCGAATACCAACTTACACCCAATTGTCTTAATATTGGGTGGTGGAGGAACTAAGCACCATGTATTATTTCTCATTAGTGTATCATACTCCTTTTGCATTGCCTGTTTCCAATAGGAAGAATTACAGGCTTGCTGCACATTCTTAGGCTCATAGTGAGTTAAATCAGGGGCTAGTGAAAGTAGAGTTGCTACATATGTCTTTGGTTGGAAGATTCTTGATTTAGCTCTGGTTTGTATGTTGTGGTTGTCGTAACTGGGATCGTAACGGGATGGTGAAAAAGCATAATTGAAAATTAGGAGTCACCACCAAGTTCATTTAAATTGGGAAAACATGGAAAAACCCTTTTATCTTAAAGAAATGATCTTTGAAACCAGATTTGAATTCGGGAGTCGATTATGCATAGGGAAGGGTAGGAATTTAATCCTACGCGCCCTTAATACACCCGTTTTTAGACTGTACCTTAGAGAATTATGCAAATTAATTAGTAACCTTTATGATTCATTTTTAATACAAAAAATATTTACTAATGAAACAATTTATAAAAATTTAATTTTGGCTTGACAGGGATCTGAATTGCCTGCTCCTACGTATCCCCTAGTGCAATAGGAAACTCAAAGTCATGTAGTGTAGAACATATTTGTGAGTTGAAAGATTTTAATTAAGAAGGTGGATCAAAAATAAAAACAATATTAATTAATTTTAATTTTAACAAAGAAAGAAATTTTGATCAATAAAAATCCATTTATGTACAGAATTCGATTTAGCACTAGGCTACTCAATGAATTCTTATGACTCAACAAGCTATTATATTCTACAAAGCATTATGGAAGTGGATGTGAAAGGAACATCATTAGTTTTGATGGATGAGAGCATAAACCACCGCTGATTACCCATCTCCGTCTTAGTTGCCACTACCGTTCAACTTCTCTGTTTCTGCCGATTTGTTCTTTGTTCTCCACCAACGATGTGTTCTCTGATGTCATATGCATTCTTCTCGATGGCTCATGTTTTCTGGTGTCATTTTTTGAAGATTCGCTAGATCTGGTGAGTTTAAGTCATTGGAGGGTGTAGCAGAGGTGGGGAGTGCTAGTGGAAGTGAAGGAGTGAAACTGAGAGAAGACGAAAAAAGGCTGAATTTGTTGGCGTTTTGCCACACATTAAATATCATTTAACCACATTTATGAAATATGGTTAAATGTAACTGTATGGGAAGGTATTGATCAACGAATGTAGGTGAGAATTTGCCGTGATTGATTTGAGGACTGTTCTATTAGAATGGGTTATAGTTGGCTTCTCTGGTGCCACAGAAAAAGAGGAAAAATTGAGTGAAGTACACAAGATTTTCTCTTGGCCTTTCACTCCAAGCTTCTACTAGGACTGTAGTGTTCTTTTAACGGCAAAAAAGGGAGCAAGGTTTGATCAGATTTTGTATTGGACTAGAAATATGAGCCAAACACTTTAGCCAGAGCCACGAAAGCTCAGACATGGGTCCCAGAGATTGGCCATGTGGTGCCCCAAGTCTCTCACAAGTTTACCCTAGATTTAGTTGGGGATATCTCCCAAATCCTATATAGGATCTCTCTATATCTCTCCTTATTTTCTATTATTATTATTATAACATCATATCTTATATATATATATATATATATATCATATCTCCTGCAAATATGGAATATATCCAATATCTACTAAATCCTGAGAATATATCCTCTATACAAGGAAGATTATCTCCTAATTTATCATGAGGCGACCTCACACTATATAAAGGGCTCAACACCCCCAAATATCACAAGCTTATTACATGCTATTCTTTTACAACTTTATGCCTCATTTATTCACTGACTTGAGTGTCGGAGTGTCTTTGCAAGTACCCACCCCCACTTGCACGGACGTTGGAGCTATTTACACCCTTGCCACACTTCTAGGTAAGAATAGGTTTCAAAATAAAATTAAAAAAACTATGCAGCTTATTACTTGCGAGTTAATTAGTTTGTATTGACTTATGCACTCATGTATTTGTTTGACGTTTTTGTATTCAATAATAAGTTTAGCATTTAATGAACTATTGTCACTTTAAAGTATAGTATTGAAAACTGACTCGGATCGGCCAGTTCGACTGAAAAACCAGTGAATTGATCATAAAACCGGTCTGAGCCACTGTTTGGATCGGTTCCGCATTGAAACCAGTGCGACCCAGTTTGATTCGACTGAGTTTGTATCAAAACCAGTGACTCGACCTATTTTTAAGAATCGGACCGGGTCTTTTTTTTTGTTGCTTTTTTTGATTTTTTTTTTGGCTAAGTGATGTCTTATTTTAAAACCTTAAAAAAATTCTAATATGAATTATAGAAAAATTCAGTAATTTTATTTGTGTTATCATGATTTGTGAGTTTATGGTGTAAAACTTTATGAGTTTGTTTTTGTAATTATATTTTGAACTTATCAATTGTGATTTGTGATTGTGAAATACGAACAATAATTAGAAATTTATGTTATTTATTTATATTTTTGTATTTAGACCCTTTAAAAAAAGTCAAATTGTTAATTAGTTGTCATTTTATTGTATTTTATTTAAATTTTTATATATTTTTATATACTTTTTTTTTTGTATAAATCATATTCAACCGGTTTGATCAATAACTCACTGGTTGAACCAGTGACCCAATGACCTAGTGCATCGACTAAGTCGATCATCGATTTAAGTCTAAAAACTATGCTTTAAAGTCATGGCTATCTACAACCCAAGGCTTGTTTAAGTGTGATATGCTTTTTTAATGAAAAATGTTCTACAACTTGTAAATATGATATGAGCTAAGATATTTACTCTCGTATTATTACCCCCAATCTCGCGGACAAAGAGAGAAGGGTTTTCTTTCCTATTGACTCTTCTTAAATTATCGTGTGAACACGTAGTTGGTCTATCAAGATTTTTGTATCGGATTATATTGTCCTCTAAGAAAAGAAATTAATCTCGTAGTTTTTAAAGATTGAAAATGATAGGCTGATTAGTCCCTTTATTAGTTCTTTGTAAATGGACTTACACATATGGCACAGTGTAATAATAATGTCCTATTAAAATGTTGGATGCAAGTAAGATGATGTTGTTTTGAAACATATTGCACTAATTTTGGTATAATTTCAACCACCAGCATAACTAATTTTAAATTTCATTCCACTTCAATTGGAATACGCATCAATTAACATCTTGTTAATGGGATACTGTGCAATTCTATTAATGTTTAAAGGATCAAATACACATAGAGAGACTAATGCGTTCTATTATTAAAATTTTCAGGGACCACAAGTTTAGTTTCAATTATAGAGAGATTAAATTGTCTTATAAAATTTGATTGAGAGCCAACATGAGCTATTTATTCTAACTTGTGAGTCTCTATTCCAGTTTAGTTTTGGATAAGAGTGCTTTTATTATGTATAAAGTCATTTATGAACTATGTAAACAAGGGGTATAAAAGACAAAGCAAAATTTGCACAAAATAAATATGTGGAGTCGTGAAAATAAATGACACGAATTTAATGTGATTTGGCAAGTAAAGACAATAATCAAATATTTCATTATAGAAATATGATATAGATACAAAAGTGCCCAAACTTCAAATTATGGGGATACAAAAGTAGTCACATTCCACTCATTCAAATTCTAAATACACCAAAAATATTTCACCGTACTTGATCACCGGTGTATGCTCATATACAAAACAATATATTGTTATTGGTATTATATAAGCATGTGAAGAATATCTTACATTTATATTTTTAATATTAAAAGGGAGGTGATAATTTTTTTTTTCATTTTAAAAAAATGTCGAAGATATTTTCAAAAACATATTTGACTATACTATGTTTTGTATCTGCTACGCTTCAGGTTCAAGGAGAAACAAATCCTAATGTACTTCTGAATAAGTTTTGAGAAAAATTGATTATTTTTTGCTTCTTCTACTCTTAAGAAGCACAATCAAACACATGAATAAATTTTAGAAGTATTTTTTTAAGGAAAAATATTTTTTTCCCAAAATTCTAACCAAACGAGGGGATAAAGTAAAGCCTTTGCAGCTTTTTCTCCACTGTACCATTTTAAATCATTCTGATAATCTATTACAACAAAGTGATATTTTTTATACAATTTAAACAATACATATTAATTTACAATAATTATTTTTTGGTGTACAATCAGGGTATCTACCGTCGAGTATGGTAACTAATCTTTTCGTTGGTTTATAAGAACCTTAAAGGGTGAGACAGATGACGCGGAGATTTAAGGTTACTCCATACCCAAAATCAGAGGCCAAACTCTTGATCTTTGGTTAAGGATAAATGAATCTTTAGCACTCAACCACAGCTCCCAGGTTACAATAACATTTTATTAACATGACAGAAAAACTGATTTTATTCAAGGCCCATCATTTTTCCCAGAGTGTGTAACATTGTGGCTGATAGATTGGCCCGACTAGCCGAAGAGAGGGTAGATTAAACCTAGACATACCATCTAGTATTTGGGCTGATCTTGTACTGTATTGTAATTGTTGAGTATACTTATATTCATACCTTACATTTTAAAAAACAAATAAAAAAAAAACAAAACCTGACTTTAGCACAATCTTAAAACAAAAAAAATCAAGTATTAATCTAATTAATTATTCAATATATAGTTTTATTCTTTATTCAATAACTTTTTTATATCTAATAGAAATTGTTGTACCATCAAGTTTATTTAACCAAAATCATCAAACTCAAGAAGTTTGAATCATCTAAAACGAGATTCTCTTTAAAGTGAAAAAGGTAAGGAAATTTCGACCTTTAAATTAATAAAATACACGTAAATCCCATCAATTAATCCAATGACAATAACCTCCATAATTTTTCACAGGGATTCTCACTTTAAAGTAACTCACACTCAGGAGTACCGACAAATAATGTAATTAGAAAAGATTTCAAATTTCAATAGGGAGAAAACAAAATGTCAGATGTTTAAGGCACATTACCAACTGAACATCGGGAAGAAACAAAGGCAACAAGAAAGGCCCCCTGAACAAAATTTATGAGAAATGAAATATATCATCCACATTACCTGAACATCTTCATTTAAGGCTAAAAAAATTATCAATGGTTGGTTTAACCTATTGAAATTGACTGCTTAGAGCTGCAATATCTGAATCCCAAAATTTGATCCTGTTGCTAAAAATTTTATGTTGACTCATAACTCTGGCTGATTCTGGCCATTTCTGGGTGCTTGATTCCCTGAATATCCCCTCTCTTGGCGAGGACTGGGTCGATAGAAACCATTTGATCTGGGTTTGTTGTACTCGCGATCACCGCCATCTTGACCACTTCCCCTGCCATAGTTCCTCGAATTGAAACGCCCTCTTGGTGCCTCTGATTGATAGCTACCCCTACCTCTACCCCGCCCTGTTGGTAACAGTGAAAATGAGTATGACAAAACAAAGCCGAAAAAATGGCTTATGAACAGATCAATCATTTTAGGAAAACAGGAGGAGTATCACCACTGATGCAACAGAGGTGGTCAAATTGTGTTAGACAAACAACTTTGAATAATTAATGATATGATTAATGAAACAGGAGGTGGTTCAAATCAGAACTATAACATGTCTTTACACTTTGTCACATTTCAGAGCCGCTAAGGAAAGGGAGACTGAAAATTTGAAAATAAAGCCACCACAGAAAACACGTGTGGTCCTCATCAAAAATTCAGTATATTGTAGCTTAAGTTGTATTGGTTCAAAAACTTCACACCAGAACCCACTGCCAGTCCCAAAAACCCACAGATTCATGTTTTAAAGACATCTATAGGTCAAAATCAGGGATATTTATGAAATTTGAAGGACAACAAAAGGCAGACGAAATATGAAAAAGAATAGCAAAAGAAAAGAAGAAGTTATACTTCCTCCTCGAGAAGGGATGTTACTGTTTGGTCTCCGCTCTTCGATGAATACTTGTCTTCCAGCTATCTGAACAGATCCAGCCTGAGAACATAGAAAACAAGAATGACTGCTGTTTATGAGGCCAGTAACAGAAACGGCCCAAGATCATTAGATTTAGATCGATAATACAATATGAAAATTCATGATCACTGCAACCACGTCAGCATGTTTGACATTAGTCTTGGTTGAAGAAAGGGTTTTACAACTTCATAAGCAATATGCATCTTAAATTTATGATTTAAAAACAAAATCCAAACCTTGACTGCATTATGAACGCCTGTCATATCTTCAAATTCAACAAATGCATAACAAACACCAACATCCTGGAGATAATGGAAAAGTTTAGCTTCTCAGAGGAACATAAATGGACCAATTTTAATATAGTAACTTGAAGATCCAAAGACACGAACCTTGCGACTTCTTATGACAACACCATCAGGCCTAATTCTACCAAAATTCTTGAATTCTTCTTCAATTTCAGCAGTAGACACAGAAGGTAACAAATTTCTCACATAAACAGATTTGATTTCATCTGAAATCATTCCCAAACAAATCAAAATCAGTAGTAGTGACTAATGAATGCACGATAAAGGCTACACATAACACTTGTGCCCCTTTCAAGCATATTAGTTATTTGTATGAGAGGATGCAATGAACCATGAACATATGCTCAATATGAAAATATAAATAATTAAACAATTCTCAACAAGTACACACAGTAACCTTCATCTTCTGGTGCAGGAACCTCCTCCACTGCATTAGTTTCAGGTCTGTCAACTGCATTTGCTGGAGCAGCTGTTTGCTGACTAGTAGTCTGTGGAGCTTGATCCCAGTCCGAAGAGGACACATTCTTATGAGAAGGCTGAGGAGCTACAGATGGCGTAGATTGCCCTTTGGCGACCCGTAACTTCAATGACGATCCAAAAAAAGGTGAGTTCCAATGTCCTAACTTATAATTGGATGCCAAAAGACAACAATATTTGGATTATAAAATGATGGTTACTAAGTGCATACAATGGAGGCATAAGTGTGTTTTTGTGGCTCTCCAGAAGGTTCTTCAGGAGAAGCAGGAACATGGTCTTGCACTGCATTCATAGAAGATTGAATGGAAGCATTTGACTCCTCCACAGCATTATCCTCCTGAACATGTTCTGAATCAGGGCCTTGCTGCATTCTTTGCTCAGAAAATCCATAACCGTCAACTACTCCATTTTCTTTCACCTCATTGGTAGGAGCAAACTCCCTGGCCTGGATATCTCCACCCAGTAGGTAGTTGGACACTGCAAAATCAATGGTTCTCAATTACTAAAAAATCACCGTTTTAAAAATCAATTATATTTCATAATCAGCCAAATTGGTTATTTCCCTAACTTATTTCTAAAGCAAAAGTTGTTACATTATTTTAAGGATTAAAAACATTTATCATTAAGAAATATATGAGTTTTGTGATTAAGTTTCACTGAACTTCAAATGTTCACTATAAAGTAAAATTATAGCCAATCACTTTCAACTGCAATCTGCTTATGGATCTAGGGTTAAAGTTAAGCATGCCACTCTTCAATTTCAAGTCCTATAAATCCATATCCAATCTTATCATACCGAGAATTGACAATGACATAGCAAATACAATTAGTGGCAATGACGAAAACAAACTTAAGAATCTCATGAAAATAGCAATTCCAGAAGCAGTGGATGTGAAAATGAGAGTATCTTGAGGTATCCCAAAACGTTAATCAACTATGGGTTTCTGAATTCTGACTAAGATAATACAAGTACTACAGGTTCTCCGAGATTAGCAACACCAACAAAAGAATGATGGCTAACAATCAACCATACTCTAAAAAAGATCAGATCCATAATTTTCTTTTTTTTTTCCTTTTTCTTTTTTTCAAAACAGAAGAACAAGTAAATATATCTTTAGAAAATGGGGAAAAAAAATAACAATGACATGCGAGAAATATATCTTTAGAAAAAAATGTGATTTTCTTTATTTTTTGATTGCAACAAATGAAATGATGATTTTTCAGGTCAAGTACAAGTACAAGAACATTTGCCAAAGAAGAACTTACCTGGCTTATTAATTGTGCTTGGAGCATTCAGTTTTGAATCAAGATTGCTCTGAGCTAGCAAGACTGCCTGATGATGGTGAATTGGATCCTCTTCAACAAAGTGAAAAATATCGTTGAGTACGAAATAGCCTTTTTCTTGAGGAGCAAGGAAGAATGTCTGCATAAATTTCCTCCTCCGATTGTATTCCTTAATTTGCACAGATCCGGAAACCATCACAAGAACACCACCACTCCAGGATTCCAGAGATTGTGCTGTCTTGATTTCAATTCCAGTATAACTGAGTGACATAACCAGAGCATGGATTTGCTGCCGACAGCGAAATTTCTTTAAGTATGGGGTGAACTAAGAGCTTTACTGTAATTTACATGCATGAACAATTGAAGATAATACAAAGTTTCTTCAAACAATTCAAGACCTAGTAAAATGTATGAAATCTAAATCACCAGAGAACATCTTATCAGTTTAACTCTGAAAATAAATTTTTAATAGAGTAATAAGAGGGTACTACTACTATCTACAAATCATAGAATAGAAGCATCCAAGACAAAGTGAGGATATAGAAAACATGAAAGATTCCCATGCATTCATATTACAAATAACCAATTTATCATGAGTTGTTAAATTTGTATGACATTTCGAAACAAAACACTTACTAAAGATGGTTAGACTTTTAATCATCAAGACAACTGAATAACAGAGAAACTTGGGTGCAACTATAGTTAGTTACTGTTTCTAATTTTTATTTCCAGTAATTGAAATAATTGATTGTCAAGCTATATTCAAGAACTTATCTGCAACATAAATCTAGAACATTCAGCAACCTACCAAAATAGTGGAAAATTCAGTCCACAGAATAAAGCCATGCCAAAATAAACACACTTATCATTATAGGCATGTGGAATCAAGGCTGCCGTCAAGTCCACATGTAGGTTATTGCATGCTAGACATCAAAGCAATTACGGATCATTAGCAACAACAGAGAAATATGTTGGAAGAAGTGAGGGCGACCGTTTTTGGTTTGGTTTCGGGAAAGAACGGAGATGGAATGACAAGCAATGAATATTTGAGGACCCGTGAGATGTATATAGGAAATGGGGAACTCTGACTGTATGACTTAGACAAGAAAATATGTAGCACCCTTGACCTTTGTAGCTAAAGAGATGGCTAGAGGACACCATCTGAAAATGAAGATGGAGCTTCTTGAGATTCTATTTATAGAGTCTTTGAAGGAATAAAAAGGTAACATAGAAAGAGTGTTGACCAAGTTATCTTGTACCATAGGAGAGGCTACAGTTTTGGCAGGAGAAAGGTGTAACACCCGGGGATGAAGTCGGGGAGTGATCGTCAGTGCAAAAGAAAGCACGGACAAGGAGTTGCTCTTGGTAGACTACCAAGCGGAGCAGTATATGAATGAACCGATTACACACCCGAATGAGAGGGATCCTGCGACTGTCTAGGTATGGGACTATACAATTAAGGAGAACTTATATGAATTAATTTGTATTACCTATACCAACAAGATACATCTTCTTTTCGGTAGCCCATCACTAAAGAACTCCATAGTTAAGCGTGCTTGACTTGGAGCAATTTTGGGATGAGTGACCTCCTGCGAAGTTTTCCTAGGAAGCACGCGAGTGAGGACAAAACACGCTGAAAAAACCTGTGTTGGTTTGTGGGGGCAGTTGTCAATCCATAAAGCAGCAGGGGATGTTACAAATGGTATCACAGCCTGCACCTCTCCCAGTACGGTGTGGTTTGGGGACGAACCAAGCGGAAGCTGGTGGGCATGTAACGCCCGGGGACGAAATCGGGGAGTGATCGCCGGTGCAAAAGAAGGCACGGACAAGGAGCGGCTCCTGGCAGACTTCCAAGCAAATATGTACATAAATGAACCGATTACACACCCGAATGAGAGGGATCCTGAGACTGTGTAAGTATGAGACTATACAATTAAGGAGTGCTTATATGAATTGATTTGTATTACCTATACCAACAAGATGCATCTTCTTTTCGGTAGCCCATCACTAAAGAACTCCATAGTTAAGCGTGCTTGACTCAGCGTAATTTTGGGATGAGTGACCTCCTGCGAAGTTTTCCTGGGAAGCACGTAAATAAGGACAAAGCACGCTGAAAAGACCTATGTTGGTTTGTGAGGACAGTCGTCAATTCATAAAATACCAAGGGATGTTACAAAAAGGCCCTGTTGGAATTACGTACCAACTGGAATAGGGGAAAAGTGTAGGAATAGGTGAAAGGGGTAGGTCTCTTCTCAGTTTCTACCCATCTAGTATAGGGGACATGGCACCCTAGGGAACTAAATCTCTTGTCTATCACAAAGGCACATTTGAAAGGTATAAAGACCTTAGGGGCTTCCTTCATCTGCACCTTTCCAAGCAATATAGTTACTTTAGTTCCCAAGATACCAATGCTCTGTGTTGTTGCTTAGGGTCATCTTGCACCTAAGGAGAATAGGCCCATTAAATGCCTTGCTATAGTATTTTATATCTTACAAGGGTTTTGGTCTGCCAAGGATCAATTGAATTTCATCCAAAACAGGTTTTATCACATATGAGGATGCAATAGCACTACTAGACCATTTAGCATTCTAATTCACATGTGTGATATGAACCACTTCAACAGAATCCTCATTATTGGGAGAACTCTAGTGAAGCAACACAGAAATTGATTAGAATTGGAGTGGACAGGACCATCTAACAAAACGATGTAATGATAAACACTAGACAGTAACAGAGGCACACTAAATACAAGATGGAAATCACTGGTTCGCAAATCCTATCCCCTTCCTGTTCTGCCAATCATGCTTGCAAACCGGCAAATAGATGCTTAAAATAACTTTAAAAATTTAAGGCAGTTATCAATAATAGGTAGATTATCTTCATGTTCATGTAGCACACATAAAAAGCTATGGCCTCGCTTGATCCATGCAGCCAACCCCACTCAGTGGTGTTGTATCAATAGTACGTAAATCATCAGCATAGTGGCCAGAGGCAAGCCATGATTGATAGGGCAGATAAGGGGGCAGGATTTGAAGACAGGTGATTTCCATTCCTACAAACGATGGCTTCTATATCTCTGTTGCACATATTAAAGTCCAAATTGTAATGTTCATCCAGTTTAAGTGATAAGTGAGAACATTTGAAGCTCTTTAACAGGTATAGCCCACCATTATGGACATGGTTACAACATAAAATTTCTCAATTTTTAAGAGTTTATTCTACATAATAATAAAACACAACACCCCTTCCAGTCAATATAATAATAAGCAGCACACAGCAAACAATAAAATTTACCCCATTTCAGAAAAAAAAAAAGGTGATAAAATTATAGAAGTAGCAGAAATTACAAGCATTGCGGTGGCAGTCTCCCTGGCGTTACCATCGATTCGCAGCGCGGTGCTGGCATCAGAGTAGAACTGGTGCACGAACTCCGGCTGATTCTGAAGCACCTGGTAGTACTGTCCCACGAAGTACGTCCCAACCTGAACAATTAAGACCCAAAAAAGGAAAATAATCACTGATAACAAAGAAAGCACATAGATTTGATTCAAAAACTGAAAATATATATATATATATATAGAGAGAGAGAGAGAGAGAGAAGGGAACCTGAGCGGCACTAAGAGGAATGGGAAAGGGCGTGGCCATTAAAGCTGAAGAAGAAAAGAAAAAGAGAGAGAGCCTTAAACCCTAAAACGGATTAAAAAATGGAGCAGAGTCAGATCCACAATGGCAATGGGGAACGCGAATTGGAAGATCTGCGAATCACAACGCCACAACTAGAATCTGGGTCAGACTGATGCAAGACAGAGAGAGGGAGATCAGAAGAGAGTTTGGAGAGAGAGAGAGAACGGAGAGAGAGAAGAGGGAGTGAAGGGGGAAGGGAACCTTTTTGACAGATAGAAGATAGAAAGAGAGAAAACGGTAAAGAGAGAGAAATTACGGTTGGTTCTTTTTTCTTTTTTTTCCGATTTTCTTTGTTTTTCTTCTCTGTTTGGTGTGGTTTATTTTGTTTGCTGCAGGAGAAGCTGCTGCCTCCTGCTGTTCTTGCCGTGTGGCCAGTGACGCAGTTTGGCCCCCGTCTTTCTCTCTCTCTCGTCTTAAAGCTCCACTCGATCATTTTCAAATAATAATAAGATGAAAGGGAGAGCTACAGTTATGACTCAAAAAATTATGTCGCTCGTAAAATAGGGCTTGAAATAAATTACATTTACTTTGTAATCTTAAAAGAATCATCTCATTTAATAAATTTAGTTAAATATTAATTGATCTCTAATTTTGTTAATAAAAGCTATTATGTATTATACTTTATATTGATTTCACACGATAAAATTATTATTTCAGTTCCAAAAGATTATATCTTAAAAAAAATTTATTTTATGCTAAATTAATATTATAGAATGGTTACTTTAGTCGTCAAAAGGTTATATGTTTGACAAAACAACCTGTGAAAAATTATTTTTGTAACAAAAACATAAACCAATTGATATTTTAGTGAATTTATTAAACAGTATGAATTTTAAGAGGATCACTAATGAATATAGTTTTTTATATATGCTATTTTGTTTGTGATATAACCTTTATAAGGTTAAAATGGTAGCTCTCCCTAAGGTAAAAACTAATATTTCTTGATATTTAATTTAATTACACTGGATAACCTTTTATTTTATAAAATTATCACTAATCTCTTTTAAGATTTACTAAAATTATATTGACCTCCTCTAATGATACTAATATATATATGAAACAAAAGAAGACAAAGTGGATAAAATTAATCAAGGTCTAATTTACTTTATTTTGCTTCTAAAAAAGTATTATAATATTAGGAATATGAATTCAAAGAATTCTTGTGACGTATCCTTATTGTCATAGGCATATGTATTTTTAAAATTATCTAAAACCCAAGTTATTAACATGTATAAGTTAAGATCTGTTTTTAAAGATCATCGAAAATCCTTTGTTCTTAAGAATGAAATAAAGGATCTATATGTGTGTGTGTGTATGAGACATATTCATAATTATTAATAATAAAATTATAGTATTTTAGTAATATTTAACATACTAATTGAATAATTTATTTTTTATCACATGAAAATGAGACTTATAATTATAGCTTATAATTATATATGTGAAATATCATCAAAATATTATAATTTTCTCACTAACAATCATGTATATGTCACGTGTTATTTTTTTCATCACTTAAATTAATAAACTAATGCATGTAGAAAAAATTAGTGTAATTTTATAAAATAGAGGGTGTCAAGTGTAATTATACTAAATCTCACAGGAGATAAATGTAAATTATTATAATAATAATAATAATAGTAATAATAATATATATTTTTAAATTTTAATACATTAATAATAATTTAATTGAATCTTTTTCTTAATATAAAATTATAAATATTACTTAAAAAATAATTATATTTATTGATTTGATAATATCTAAATACCTATCGGTACATGTAAATTAGCCTTTTTTTAAAAAAAATTGACGCTATTTTAGTCACCGCACTTTTTTTCCCTTATTTAGAATCTTTTAATGGCATAACAATCATTTCTGAATGGGGAGTTATGACTTTCAAATCATCCATTGATGTGATAAACACACGAATGTTTGAAAAAGCTATAAGGTTATACTTATTTTAATAATTGCTTACTTATATAATTATTTTTTCACATAATTAATTATTTGAAAATTAATTTATGTTAGAATACTTTAGTTGAAAAAATGATTTTGAGTTAATCTATTTTGTTTGAATTATTTAGAAATAATCATTTATGTGTGATCAATTTTGGAAATTACTAAAATGGGTGTGAGGGAAGGGTGGGTAAATAATTAATGGAAGTTGAGTAAAAAAATTGTGAAGGTAATTTGGAAAATTGAATGCGTTCGATTTCAGAAAATAGTTTTCAGTTTTCATTTCCTGTTTTTGTGTTTTTTGAATCTTTTGAAGAAAATACCGAATACCATAAAAAACTATAAAATTTAATTTTCAAATTTTATTTATAGTTTTTAGTATTTTCTTTATAAAACCCTAAAAAAGTGAAAAACTAAAAAAAAAGACTAAAAATTATTTTCTATGCATAATTTTCACTATGCATTTTGATTATAATCTAATAAAATGCATCAAAACTTTGCTTTTGCCTTTTTACTTGAAAACAACTTAAATTATACAAAGAAGAGCATAATCTAATCCATCTTTATTTCCCAAACAAGTTTAAAGGTGTGTTTAGTATATTGTATTAGACATGATAGTATAAGCTTATATTATATATTATGTTCTTATCTATTATTTAGTGCAAACAACATATTATATAAATTTATACATCATAACTTTTTAATATGTCAAAATATTATATAACTTAATACAGCATGAAGAGGCTGGCCTGATTAACTTTTATTATTACAAAGTTATTTTAGTTTTTTAATATTTTAGTAAAATAAAATAATTATTGAATAAATACTAATAAATACAAATTAATAAAAAAAATATAATTCTCAATCAAAATATTTCATAATATATAAATATTGCTAAAAAAGAATATATGATATCAGTTTAGCTATATACAATAAAACTCAAAAGTGATTGTAATTAATAAATATTAAATAAATAAAATAGTAAATAGTTAATAACAAATAAATATTCAAAATAAATAATAAATTATATGTAATATATCAAAGTAAGGATTAATAATAAAAAACTTTTGAGCTAATATTTATTTTGAAATTAAAATTTAAATAATCCTAATTAAAATAGAAAATATTAAAATATATAAAAGAGTTATTTTATATTTATATGGTTTATTATTGAAATAATAAATAATTATAAAATATTGAAATAAATAATAACATTTAATACAAATTAAATTTTAATTAATTAATATTTACAAAAATATAATATTTGAAAAATATATTTAAATCATTAATAACTTTTTATTTTATTTAATATTTACTTATAATATTATAATTATTTAAAAATGAAGGATAATATTATAAAATGTAAAATTTAATATCTTATACAATGCTACACCAAATAATATATAATATTAAAATTTTATCAGGACTTATACTATTAATTATTATCCGAGTACATTTGATTCTATCAACTCTTATCCTATTAAGCATGCCAAATGGGCCTTAAACTTTGTTAAAAAACTTTTTGCTAGAAAAAACTATCTTTAAGCCCTTCCAAAACATGCACAAAACATGATTAAGCTTTTTGGGTAGCAAAAAATGATTGAGGAAGTTGTTGCAATATAAGAATATTACTTTTGAATTTGAATTTTGGGATTGTAGATGATAATTCCATTTTAGGCATTTCAAAAGCAAAAGGTTTTTTAAAAAATTATTTTAGTAATTTTTAATTTGGATATCACATAATTTGACCTTTAAATTATCAAAAGATGAATTAAATTAGTAGCATATAAGAAGAATTTAAATTAAATTTCAATTTCAAATGACTAAATTTATATATTTTGATTAATGATGGATGATGGATTAGGTTACAAGTTGTTAGGGGAAAAAACATCTTTTACCCTTTCGAGAACTACCCTTAAACAAGAAGAAATAAAGATTGGAACACAATCACATTACACATGATTGACATAGAAAATTCCAAAACCAGAGAAAAACCATGGCTACTGCCAAACTATAACCAAAGAATAGCACTATGCAAAGAATTTTTAAAACACATAGACTTCTTTCCTAAAGCTCGCCCCAACTTGGCCTGCTGCTTCCCAAAATCAAAATAGAGGTGGCAATTAGTCTAGTAGTTAGGGTATGATGCAAACTTACCTTGTTTTCCAGACAAAAGGGATTTGGATCAGTGCATCCTGGGTACCTTTGTGTGTCATTGTTGTGGCTAGTAAGGCCATAAGTGCAAGGTGTGCCTATTCCATTGGGAAGCCTCCAACTAGGGGTCAGCAATCCCCACCATTATAGCTTAGTCATTCCAGTCAGTGACCTAGGGTGGTTCGCTACTTAAGTAGGTAGGCAATGTGTTGGGGGGCAGAGGTCAGGGTAGCAAGTGGCGGCCTTATCTGTTTGCTTTGACACATCAGGATGCCTAGGCATTCAACGCAGTGGTAATAGGTATAACAAGAGTTCATTCCATAGTTTTAATAACTAGATTAGACCAGTCAGTTTGGATCGAAAATCGATGAACTAGTCTGTGGTTTGATTCGGTTTTCCAATTGGACCGGTTATGTAAGTAAACCGGTCAATGCCAGCCAAACTCAGAGCGAATCAGACGGTCAATGCCACGCAAATGCCAAATTCACACCCATGACATGCACTAGGGGAAGGAGTACTTACACCACTACACCACGGGAAGAAGTACCTATACCACTAGACCAGCAGCTTCTTTTGTTAATATAAGTCATTGTTTTTATATATAATATATCTTTGTGTGTATTAAAATCTTATAAAATTGTCCAAGCACCCAATGTTAGGATTCGAACCTAGGTAACTGAGGATCTCTAAAGGAAGGACACATGCCAATACCACTAGGCTAGCTAACTAATTTGTTAACAAGTTTCATTTTTTTTTTATGTATAATAGATACTTCATTTTATTTTTATATATTAATTTGATAATATCCAGTTCAACCAATTGAACCAATGGCCTATCAATTAGATCAGTAATCCAGTGACCCACTACCTCAGCTGAGTTAACTGCTAAGCTAAGTCTGAAAACTACAGTTCATTCTCATGATGCTTTGATGTTGATTGATCTCGATCCACACATTCTAATGTATCCCCGTTCTTTGCCACATGATTCGAAAACCTTCTTTGAGTCTCTAGGAGCCATTCTTAGTAAGGATACTTTCGAGAAAGCCCTTTCTTGTCCAGTTAATAATAGATCATGTAAAGACAAAGTTGGTTACATGGAGATACTAGTAGACTTAATGGTGTTGTACATGTTCGACTTTGACATTATCTGGGGTATGGATTGATTAGCTTCATGCAATATAATGGTTAACTATCACAACAAGACATTGAGGTTAATGTTCTTGGAGGTGAGCTACCAGAGTTTCAAGGCACAAGTTGTTCAATTCCGGCCATTTGATTTTTGCTTTGAGTGCTTTGTGGCTAATCGATAGAGGAAGCCATGGGTTCCTTGCTTCAGTTAGAGATATAGATACAGAAATGCCAGGTTTAGATTTGGTCCTGCTGGTTTATGAGTTCTCGAATGTGTTTCCAAAAGAATTTTCAGGGATGCCACTAGAGATGGAAGTAGAGTTTAGGATAGAGCTTGAACTAGGAGTAAGATCCATCTCTATACCTACATATTGAAAGGCTCTAGCAGAGTTGAAAGTGTTAAATGATTAGTTGCAAGAGTTATTGGACAAGAGGTTTATCTAGCTGAATACCTCTTCTTGGGGTGCTCTGATGTTGTTTGTGAAAAAGAAAGATGGATCAATAAGGATGTTCATAGACTATAGGTATGTAAACAAGGTGATAGTCAAGAAGCTATACCCTTGGCTTACATTAATGTCTTGTTTAATCAACTCGAAGGGGCAAAATGTTTCTCCAAGATTGACTTACGACCTGGCTATTATCAGTTGAAGATCAAGGGTAAGGATGTATCCAAGATGACCTTTATGACTCTCTATAGGCACTATGAATAGGGTGTTCAAGTAGTTTCTAGATCGGCTTGAGATTGTTTTCATTGATGACATCCTATTATATTGTAGGAGCAAGGAGAAGCATAAGTAGCATTTAAAGATTGTTTTATAGATGTCAAGGGAGAATCGGCTATATACAAAATTCTCTAAGTGTGAGTTTTGACTTGATCAAGTGAAATTCCTTGGACATATAGTGTTGAAAAATGGTATCGTGGTGGATCCAAAGAAGATGGAGGCTATACAATAGTAGTCAAGACCTTCAGCAGTTTTAGAGATTTGTGGTTTCCTAGATTTAGTGGAATACTATAGGAGGTTTGTTAAGGATTTCCCTAGGCTTGCAACACCATTGACCAAGTTGACATAGAAGGATGTCAGGTTTCAGTGGTTGGATGCATATAAAGAGAGTTTTCAAAAGCTCAATACCTATTTGACCACTACTATAGTGTTAGTGCTACCTTCTAAGACAGGTGTCTTTTTGGTGCTCTGTGATACCTTGAAAGTTGAACTTGGATATGTTCTTATGCAGCATGGCCGAGTTCTGGTTTATACATCTAGGCAATTGAAGAGGCACGAGCAGAAGTACTCCATGTATGATCTAGAAATTTCAAAACTAGTCTTTGCCTTGAAGATTTGGAAACATTACCTATACGGAGAGACTTATGAAATCTTCATAGATCACAAAAGCTTAAAGTACATCTTTCATAAAAAAAAGATTTGAATCTCACGTAGTGCTGATGACTAGAGTTGTTAAAGGACTATGTCTTGAATATCAGGCTGCAGATAGGGATCCGGACCATGCATATAGTTTTTTTTCTTAATACTGTGATTTAGTTTGGATATATACTAATGCCATATGGTTTCCATGGTTTTATATTAGACCATCTTATATTATTTATTTTATTATGATGGATATGGATTTTAGACTTGATTTATGAAATGAAAATATATGTTTGATTATGTTTTGAAATGGAAATTATGTTTAATTATGCATTCTAGCATGACTCAGGGGCCATTAGGCTTATGTGAAAATGAGACTTTTCACTTGTCGATCATGATCCAAGTCAGGTCGTGACAAATCTAAGACAAGAGTACAGAGAAAAGAATAAAGTCAGATACAAGTTTAAAATGTTTTTGACTGATGCAAATTGAAATGAAAAACTTAGCTCTATATATAAAGCCTTGACAACCTTCTCCCTTTGTAATCCTAGCGATGTGTGACTTGTTTCCAGAAGCTTCACCCTCCCCTTTCATTCCTAGGGGATGTGATATTTCTTGCAAGACGTTTTGTTTCAATTAACATCAACAATCTCCACCTTCATTGAAATGAACACATCTTCAGCTCCCATTGTCTATATTGTTAATCCCTTGCAATCATTGTCTACACTAACAATCATAGTTCAAAGAATTATTATATTCGACCATAAAAAGTATACTCATTTGGAATTGGGCAATTTCAAGAATTTCACATTGGCATATATCAAAACTTTTCTGAACATTTATGGTACAACTTCCACGTTGACTTTCTCCAAAAGTTTCTCAGCCATCAACATAATCCAACAACACACTTTGCACCAATGTCAACTAATGCTCATGTGCAACTGTGGACATGCTAGTAACACCTTATTTATTTTCACGTGTAATCTTGATTGTGTCACGATATCCTTGACTAGTATTAGCCACAAGCCAAAATTGATTCTTCCATCAATTTCTCTATCCAAACGCGTACCGAAGTAGTGTATGCCAACTATAAATCGTGCACTAGGAAGGTTTCCAAGAAAGAGAGGTGGGTCACAATGGATACATATAAGTACCAAAGAGAGGTATCATAATGGATACGCTTAAGTACCACAACTTTCCTATCTATAACATTTCCAAAACAACACTTATATAATATCACACCTCCTTCCAGCAACCAAGTATTATAATTCTTTTCTGATATGGAAGATCAAACAATGTTGCAACCACAAACATACTAAGAAAGTATCCTACCAAACCATAAGCTTTAATACCACTTGTGAAAATTTCCTTTTTCCTTCCAAGAAAACATGGAGAAATAAAGACTAAAACACAATCACATAACACAATGATTAACATGGAAAACTCTAAAATCAAAGGAAAACCGTGATCCCTGACAAATGATAACTAGAGTATAACATTATGTGAAGATTTTTA
Organism: Dalbergia cochinchinensis; assembly: GCA_031216125.1. Taxonomy (NCBI): domain Eukaryota; kingdom Viridiplantae; phylum Streptophyta; class Magnoliopsida; order Fabales; family Fabaceae; genus Dalbergia; species Dalbergia cochinchinensis. Next base: position 16,650,498 of record CM062375.1, on the reverse strand, counting down.
TAACATATAGACTTCTCTCTCACATACCTCATGGCCTTAATACACCCACACTCTACAAAGAAAGCACCTAACTAGTACAAAGAAGAGAAGAAAGTCAATTAAAAGTTTAAAGTGTTTTTGATTGTGAGAATTGAAATGAAGAACTTTGCTCCATATATAGCTTTGGCAACTTTCTCCCCCTTATAATCTTGGGTGACGTGTGACTTGTTTCAAGAAGTTTCCCTTTTCCCTTCTATTCATGGGTGATGGGACACTTTTTTCAAGATATTTTATTTTAATCAACCTCAACACAAACAATTAAAATAAGATTCTTATTTCGAATTTGAATTGATCAATCAGTTATTTAATTAGTTTATGTAAATCATGACCTATCTAAACTAGGGATGATATAATATTCATATAATCTTTTTTTTGGTCAAATATGTTTTTAATTATTAAAAATAAATAAATTTTTATTTTAGTTTCTAAAACTTTTATATTTGAATTAAAGCTACTAGAATTGACACATAGTTAAGGGAAAGGCTGGAAAACCGGAAAGAAAACATGGTTTGACTAGAAAAAAAATCCATTAGAGGATAGTTGGTCTTCTTGATAGTACGAATTAGGGTTGTCTTACTCTCATAAGCTTTGACACCATGTTGAAAGAGGGAAATGGTAATTTGTGTTTAGAATACACAAAGGAGAACAAATTATATAGACACATGGATATTTATAAAATATGATTTTCCTAATTAATAGAATTTTTCTAATTATAGATATTTACAAATTCTAACATATCAATTTTTGATGGTGAAAGAGTTTCCTGATATCTTTACTGAAGAATTACCTAGGATGCCCCTAGACATGGAAATTGAATTTAACATAGACTTACTTTCGAACACAACCTATAACTATACCCTGTTATCATATGGCACTAGTAGAACTAAATGAATTAAAGGCATAGTTACAAGACTTACTTAACACGGCTCTATATGCCTAAGCACTTCTCCTTGGGGTCCTCTAGTCCTTTTTGAAAGGAAGAAAGACAAATCTTTGAGATTATGTGTAGATTACTGGCAACTAAATAAGGTGACCACACATAACAAATATTACTTATTGTGCATGGATGGTTTTTTTGATCAGTTTCAAGGAGTTATTTGCTTTTCAAAGATTAACCTACGATATGCAAACCATCAATTGAAAGTTAAGGAAGCCAATGTCCCTAAAACTGCTTTTCGCACCTGTTATGGACATTATGAGTCTCTAGTATTGTTTTTCAAGCTTGTTAACCTCATAACAACTCTTATGGGCATGATAAATAGGGTGTTCATACATTTCTTGAATATTTTGTCATCATCTTCATCGATGAAATTTTAGTCTATTCTAAAATTCGAGAAGATCATGAGCATCATTTATTTAGACTTTTAGGGACCACCACCTGCATGCAAAATTTTCAGAAAGTGAATTTTGGCTTGACGAGGTGATATCTTTGGGGCATGTTGTATCTAAGGACATAATTATGATGAATCCTAAGAAAGTGGAGGCCTATAAGCAGTGGCTTAGGCTAGAAACTTTGTTGTAGTAGCAATGTTGTTAAGGAAAGCAAAAAAAAAAAAAAAACAAAAGGGAACGAACAAATCATATAAGGTAGTAGCGATAATCTAATAGGTTTATAAAGTTATAACAAATAGAAATGTAATTGTAAAAAGCTTTGTAGATAACATATTATGTTAGGTGGATCAAACAAACTGATAAATTGCATGATAACAACCTTGTTTGATATAAGGCATTGTGTGGGTAGTAAGAAGGTGATTGCCTTTACCAGTAGCCTCCAAATTGAATGATTTTGTAGGAATAGGATATTCTACAAGTAAGAAATTTTGATTCTCTATTCATTCATCATTAAAAAGTCCATTTCTAAGGTAGAACACAATTAATCATGCTCCATCCTACAAATTATAGTACTTTAGTAGCTAAAGCATCACATAAAATGATACAAAAATTGCTATATATGCTTATGCCTTGACCTAGAACTTATTGTATTTTGCATTAGGACATAAAATAGGGGTTGAATCGTGTCTTAAACCTTTTTCACAACTTGCAAATTTTGATCAAATAATTTAAGTCTTCTCATATTGGATAGTGAAAGTAATGAAGTTAGTATTGATTAAGTTTCTATTTAAGAACATGGTTACATACTCCCTATGGGACAACATCCTTTTTCTCACTATTTATTACTTATACGACCTTGTTCACTTGCCAGTGCTATTTCAAGTACCATGTAGTAGTTATCTTGTCCTATTTTCGTTATTGCAGAGGCTTTTCTCTCCTGGTCTTATATATTTCCTAATTGGTCATATTTCAGGAATTGCATGCTGAAAGCATGCTTTGCTAGCTTACTTTAGGAAAAAATTTTTTGAGCAGTTTGACTTGCACAATAAAGTTTGATCTTTGCATTCCCAGTGTCCAGACTTGATTCCTTTTGATCTTCATTGTCTTTAGAGTATCATTCTGGTGGATCATCTTTCTAGACGAATGTATCGTTATGGAGAAACACATATTCCCAGTTAGAAACTTACTTTCTGATGGCATACTTTTGATGTGATTCGCTTTCTAATGCTTTAGAAAGCTTCTTTTCATTGTTAGGATGACAAATTCTTCAAGGATACTTCATATTTGGATTCAGAAGTATTGCAATGTCATGAGAAACATCAAGAATGTCCAACTGTTCAATAATTCCTTGTGTACATTTACTTTTTGGTAGCGAGAAAGTTGAAACATGTTCTTTATCTAATATCTCAAGTAAAACATTAGTTCCAATTAAGTTTCATTACTTTGATTGATTTGTTGTCATTTAAAACCTTTATGATTAGGCATTTAGAAGTTTAATTTTATGCCTTTTAAAGGGCTTAGAGTCAATAATCCTTGCTTTTTTTATGAAAACAAACCAAGATAGGAAAAACTTAATATGACAAAAAGAAACATAATGCATAAAGATATTGCTTCAAAGGCATGAAAAAGTGTTTTATTTTCATGATTAGGGTGCTATAGAACTAAAAATAGGGTGATCTAGTCAATTTACAACAAACAAAAGCACAACGTTTGATATATCAGAGCATTAGAGGATAGATCATAGATATGATAAATACTTAACACATGATAAGCATAGAGCATGAGAAGGATGACCTTTTTCAATAATGCTAACAGAAAATTATCCAGAAAGATATAATGTATATGCATCCACTAGAAACTTGCTCATCAGTCATGTAAACAAATAAATCATATTAAATATAACCATATATAAGAAACTAATGATATATCATAGCAGATAAGCAATATAATCAACCAAAAAAAAGGAACAATAAGATCTAAAAGCATCAAAACATAAGATGATTAAAGATGAAACATGAAGAAATTAACAAAAATATTTTTGATGGTGAAGTAGATGTAATGGATCAGTCGAAGCCACAAAATTAAGGCTGTTAGTCACTTGGACATAGACATGAGAGGACAAACAATCGGGCTTAGATGCAAAGAGAAGATAATAGAAGGAAAGGATATGCTAACAGTTACCAACGATTATAGATTTGAAGCAAGCTTGGAAGAATAGGAAGGATGACAAACCGTTGACGATGGATGACAAGAAGGCAAGTCCAACTATTGTTGACACATAGCAAGAGGCCATGCATAACTATTTAGGACAGACATAACCGTCGAGGATACGTGACATCATCGCATGAAGATGTGGAAGATACATCTTATAATCTTAAGAATTTAGGAAGCTTATAAATAGTAGTTTAGAAGATGCAATTAGGGTTGAAATTTTTACTCAAACAACAAGACGGACTCTAAAGTACACTAAGCAATTATTCTATACCCTTTTCTTTTCATTTCATAGGAGTAGATCTCTCTTGTTTATTTGTTTACTTTCAATGTAAAATATCATTTATTTATCAACATTATACTACATTTTCAGTTTTTATCCATCGTCATTTTATCAATCTTCACAGACATCCCACTTTGCAGTTTGACACGTCATTTTTTGACTTGAACTATCCTCAAGAGTAGTAGCTTCTTGCTACTTGAATTGAGATTTTAAAAACAAAGATTTTGATGCCAAACACTTGCATGTGCATCGACAAAGAACTCATTAAATAGGAACCACAAAGAATATTTCTTTTCATAGAAGATTAATTTACTCTACTTTATTTTAATCGGAACCAAATTGGCATATCCGCATCAATGAAGAAGGACATGCGACAATTGTTATTGGCATGCCAAGAAATCACCGAACTATACATATTCCGTCAATCTATGTCTACTATTCATCACATCCACATGGGATATATGAATCCATCATTGATGCTTTTCCAATGGAGTAGACTTTAAATAATAATAATAAAAAACTAATTATTTTGTATGTTATGGTTTTGTACTTGACCCATCTACACCCTTTTTTTGTTTTTTCATTTTTATTTACTAATCCATACCATTTAGTCTAAAGCTTATTATCAGTTTTAGGACTAGGCCATGGCTTGGGCAAAATATCAACTTGCTACTTGTTCCATACAGTTGTTACCCATTCCCACCTACTCCTTATCATTTTCTGCCAAGAATGCTACCTTTTCCATCTAAGAGAGAGTACGGTTCCTTAGCTTATCACATAAAAGTTGTTCATATCCCTTCCTAAATGCCTTTTGCACCCTTCACCTACCCATGGCCTCAATGTTATCGTTAAATTACAAATATTTGTAGCCTGCGAGATTCAAAAATTTGAGCATCCTTTTACCAAAATCAAACCTTCTTTATAAATATTTACCTCCTATCATTTGTTTCTTTTTGATATGGCTAATCAGAATAATTCCTTCTCCATCCTTTTCTCCATACAACTGTAGGTTGGAGGCTTTTGTAGGCCCTTCATATGTGAATGATTTTCATGTTTATGTTAAGTTTTTTCTGTGGAATTTTTTTTAAAGCTTTATAAATTTCTATTTTTTCAAAAGAATGTATTTGGATACAAGTCTCCATTCCAGCCTTTGTTGCCTAGGTATTTCTTGGAAAAAAATTCCAATGGTTAGTCAAATTGTTGATAATATTGGAATAAGTCCATTAGTTCTTCCTTCACCGTTTATTTGGGTTTTTTTTTTTTACTTTGAGTGTTTTTTATTTGATTTGCTTGCTAATTGAGTAGTGTTGAATTAGGTTTTTAGTTATCATTTTTACTAAGTAATATATGTTGTATTTATCTTATGTTGAAAGGTGATGGTGTTTGTTGTTTATACTTATCATTCTTTCTCACTCATTCATTTAGGATGCATTTGATGCTATACAATGAGACCCTTTTAACAAGGCTCATCTCCACGATGCCTAACATTGTGTGGGGACTCTTAAATGCTTGGATTAGTGTGTTCTGTGTGAGGTTGGTCAACATTTTGCAATTTATGGTAATTTTTTTATTATAAACTATGTCTCTATTTTAATGCAAATTTCATGAAACTCTTTTTTGCATTGGGGTTAGTATCTAACATTGCTAAATTTCCCTCCTGCTTGGATATTTGAATTTCAAACCTCTCATTGTTCTTTATAAATTGTAGGACTCGCAATGCAAGTTGTGTGCCTGATCTGATTGTGTGGTTTTTATTGTGCTTTGTTACAAGTGTTTGCTCTATTTCCATCCTTGCTTGCTATTTGTTTTTGTGCTCACTATTTGTGTGAACTAAGTTCTTGTTTATTAAGTATTGATCATGGCTGCTGTGCTTGATTCTGTTGCCTTTATTTATGCTAGCCATGGGCCTTAGAAACTGAAGGTCAAAGTTATTAGACTTTGGACCCTCCCAATGTACAACAATTCATCTCTTGCAAGCTCCATCGAAATAGTTTTAATGGATGACAAGGGTGATAAAATTCACTGCACTGTTACAAAGCCATTGGTTTCAAAGTATTTGGATATATTAATTGAGGGAGGTTGCTATCAAATTTCTTATATTACTATTGTTCCTAATTTGGGGTCCTATATGACTGCTAAACATGATTCTAAGATTGTGTTACAGTATAGAACAAGTTTACTCCTTATGAATTACTTATTCTTGAATTTGGTGTTATTGCAACACCTTTTCACAAGGTTCTTAACAACACTCAAGACAATGATTGGTTAGTTAGTTAGTTAGTTTTTTTTTTGCCTTTTCTATCCTAAGTATATGTCTCAATAGTAATACTGTGTTATGTTTCTACGAATATGAAGATGTCATTGGATTGTTGCCCAGAGTTTTTGAAATGAAAGAACATGAGAGAAAGGGAAAAGCTTCAAAGATGATTGTTTTGGAACTTACATTTGAGAGTTTGATTTTTGTAGGATTTCTTATTTTGTATGACTTATGTTTTATTGGTATGTGATATGGTTATAATTTAATGGTTGTAGTTTGAAATTGGATTATGCCTTATTTGGGGAATATGTGAATCAAGTCCAATCATTTGTTAACATTGGTGAGCTGGAGCTCCGTATTGTTGTGATACAACTTGCAAAAGTGAAGAGCATTCATGATAACATTTTTAAGTATATTTTTTAAATCTATTCCATAAGTATTCCATATATTGTATGAGTAATATTTACTACTTTGGGCCTATCCTATCAGGGAAAATAGGAATTCAAAATGTGATGTATGCATCAAGGATTCTTTTCAATCCAGACATAGCTAAAGTTGTTTAGTTTTGTAACATGTTATTAGAATACCAATTTTGTATATTCTTTTTTTTTGCAATAGGCTTAGGGTTTAGGAATCTTTTCGCCTCACTATTTTTTTTAAAATTTTTCATATAGTATTTCCATGGACAGCTTTATTGATTCTCAAAGCTTGGTTAACTTAACAAATTCCTCTAGGTTGAATGTTGAGGACGATTTTATGAAAATCACTCTAAGAGGCTCCATCGAAGGTCTTATTGACAATAAAGACATGAGATCCTTATTTTTATTTTTTTTCCGGTCAAACCATAATCATTTTCCACAAATTTTTTTTGTCTTAGTTGCTATTACAATGAGACTCATTTTTATATGTCCTCTATGTGTAGGCTAGATTATTTGTGATAATGGGCACTATCAAGGCTATTATGGACTAAGGTCTGTGGTGTATACATCCTGTAGGTGTAGGAGAAGTGTAGTCCCTGACTTTGGCATGTATTATTTTGATTTTTGCAACTGCCATGTGTTTAGTGTGTGCCCAAGATATTTTTTCCACTATATTTTCATAGATGATAAATTTTGTGTTTAGTTTTGTTTGTTTCATTTTTTAGTTAATATAATTTTTTAATCCTTATTTGCTTTGAAGGTTTAAGCTGAAAGTTGAGGTTGAAGACTCAACTGGAATAGCAGTATTTGTTCTGTTTGAAAGGGAATACAACCAGTTATTCCAAAAGTCATGTGCAGAAATGTTTGTTAAGCAAATGAAATCATCTGACATATAGGCCTTTATCTATCCAATCTATTATTTAATTTATTTTTTTAGTTAGTGATATTATTAATTTGCTCCTCATAAATGTTTAATCATTTATTGTTGTGTAGAGTGTTCATAGTGACATTTATCCATGTGAGTTTACTGAGCTGATTAATAAGAAGATGCTTTTCAAGGTGGAGACAAAAGTTGTCTCACCAAATAGGTATCATGGTACCTTCCTTGTTAAAAGAATTTGTGATGACAAGACAATCCTCAGCATATTTTGCTTGAATGGTGCCAAATTAACACCAACTAAGGTATTAAATAAACTGTAGTCTTTTGCTCATATTAATTGAATAATTATGTGACTTGGTTCTGTTCTTTTTATGCAGGTATTATTTGCCTTATGTTTTCCTCAACTACTACTTTAGGCTCGATTTCAAATGTTGTTGACCTTGAATCCAATGAGCCAGAGGTATTATGACATTAAAAAGCAATCATTTGTTTTGTGAACCATATATTTTGCTATGAAGATGCTTATTTATTATGTAATTTTATAGATCTTTGTGCCTAAAGTTATGAAAGCTACTGTGTCATATGAAAATGAGAGTTGTTCCTAATTCATAATGATTGGGATAACACTTGCAAAGAGGAACTTGAAGATGGAATTCAATGAGGCTGCCACCTCTTCTGGACATAAGAAATTGAAGAAAGTGAAAGTAGAGTTAGACTGACTTTTTTGGTTTGCAGTGGAAATTAAGTGCAACTTGGACTCTTATTTATGGGCTTTTAAATTTAAGGGTTGTTGCACTAAAAGTCTTATTTTGGGATTTTGATTTATGTTTCTAAAAAACTTAGGATGTGATATAGGCATGTACAACTGGATAGTTGTTATCATGTTGAATGACTTTGTTATTTATGAATTTGTAGCCTTTTTTGTGCAGCAATAGTAGACTGCAGCAAATGTGCCATAGTTAGAATATTTTATGCACTTTACCCACTGAAAACTTTATGTTTACAATTTTATTGCCAACCATTTCTATATCAATAGTTAGACACGGGAAAACATTAGAATGCGAATTATTATGGAACAATATGTGGTGTTGAATATTTTTTCTTTTTTTTAATTATCCATATATAGAAATTCAAATTAAGGAAAAAGATAGAGGTCTAATGTTAAGGGCACGGAATAAATAATTGATGTTGTTTGTGTACATTGTTTCTAGAAAGGTTTATGAATATATGTTTTTTGTTTTTGCCATTATTAACATGATAATGGTAGTATATACAAACCTTAGATTTTCCCCTTTATAAATAAAACATATGGCAATCAAGTTATAGATTATTTTGACATAGCCAATTTAAAATTAGTTTGATTAATACATATTACAGATTCCAAAGTAGTTACCAAATTTGACTCAAAAAAATTATTTCTTACTTGTCTGAATAAAATTTATTATTTTGATCAAATTTGATATAGTTTAAATGAATGTGTACAAGAAAACTATTACTGACCAATGTTTTTTTTTTTTTGTTGACATCTTTTTATTTAATTCAGGTAGGTGGAATGTTAGCCAAATAATTATTTAAAGCAAGGGCCAAATTTGTGAAGTCAAATAAACTTAATATACGTAGAGCTAAGAAGGCCTCAAGTATGTTACAAGATGGTGAATAATTAAATTGTTAAAATTTTGCTAAGCAATTATCTAAATTAACATGTCAAATTAGTAGTGGTTGTTTAATTTTTTTGTTATGTGTTTGATGTGTTTAATTTAAATACTTTCTATGTTTGCTTAATTTTAGGATATGTGATGCATGGTGTTAGACAGAGCACAAGTGTTAGCTTTAATGTTGTGGACCTTACAAATCTCAATAATCTTCTTCTTGAAATAGCTTCAGCTGTGTTTGCTTTTATTTGCAACTTTTTTTTTTGTTTTGAGTAAGTCAATTTATTGGGCTTTGTTCTTTTATATAGCACATGAAAGTTCTTTGTTCCATATTGTGGGTGGTAAAGTGTACAGATCACAAAAAATTAAGCAGTTCAGGCAAAACAAGAGACTAAGGATATTTGATAATGATGGAAAGTCAACCATATATTTATGTTATATATTTTATGCTATGACAAAATTACTATGAAATCTGTTAAAAGAATTTTTGAGTGATATATTATTTTTCAGTTAGATAATACAAGTTATGACTCACTAATTAATGATTGATCTTGTTAATTTGCGTGTAGATGGACTGACATTTAAATTTAGAATTCACACAAATTTCAACTTAAATTTTACTTTAGATATTGATCCAGAAGATGTTTATTTTGAACTTTCTATAGGTATTTTTTTGTTCTGAAGTTTATATTCCCTAAATAATGGTAGGTTTATAATTAAAAAATTGAATTACTATATTTTTTATTCTAGTTGATGATTCGATGATGCAATATAATGAAGCTTTAGCCGAATTGACTGAACAGAGTTTGGTAAATGCAATTTATGATGAATGTGAGCATCAAAGTGCGTCTATCTTTTTACACCAACTACACTAACTTTCATATTTAGTCATACACTCTGATTAATATGTAATATTTTATTAGCTTATTTTAATAATAGAGATTATATGTTCCATTGTTCATTTTATGGTGCATTGTTATGGTTTGATAAGTGTGGCAACAAAAGCACAAATATTGAAAGTCCAGATTTTTCAATTTGTTGCTATAAAAGAGCTCAACTCCCATTTTTAAGAAGGCTTCCTGAACTGTTGTGGTCAAGCATTTTTTGGAGAATATACGTGCATATAACAACATGTTCTCTTTTACATCTATTGGTGGCAAAATTGATAGATCTCTTAATAATGGTCTTTGGCCTCCCTAATTTATTCTAAGTGGTCAGAATGTCCATCGTATTAGAACATTCCTTGTCGATGGTGAGAGGCCTAAATTTGCATAGCTATATGTTTATGGTATCGGTAACGAGACACATAATCGAAGAAGTCATTTAAGGTAACTCTATGATTAGTTGGTCTTAACATTCCATTGAAAAAATCAAATAAATTAATTGTTTTAAGTTGGCTACTTATTTAGTTCAGATGATTCGAGAAGCAATTTAGATGAACCATTAATAAATGATGTTATGGCCATGATTGATGGACATAATATACATACTAAATCATTTAGAAGAGTTTGTGACCATTTCCAGACCAATCAATCTGAGCAGTTTGCATTGCGTCTTTTTCAAAAATGGACATTTGATGCACGTATATACAATACTCCCACAGTTGATAGGGTGGCTACTTTAATTGTTGATGATTTTGACTCTTTAGAACATGGGCGAGATATTATAGTTTAGTGTTATTTTGGCCAATTAAAAAGATTGCATAAGACATATAGTGCTTATCTTCCTTTGCAATACCCATTACTTTTTCCATATGGAGAAGATGGTTACTAAGAGGACATTCCATTTAGAGGATCTAATAGAAGTTGTCCAAAGAGAGTAAGAGTATCTTTGCGAGAATTTATTTTTTTTAGAATTCAGGATAGTCCGTTGGAAGAAGGAATTGTTTTACAAGGTCAAAAGTTGTTTCAGCAATTTGTTGCTAATTGTCACTCTGTGGTTGAGTACCAATATTTGTCATTCATTCATAATAATCAAAGAAATATAAGATCAGAGTTATTGAAAGGATTAGAAGAGGCCATTGATCGGGGTGATGTTGATTCTGGCTCTATTGGATCTTACATTGTATTGTTCTCTCCGTTCACTGGTGGTAAAAAGGTATATATTTAACAATTATCCAGATACAATGGCTATATGCAAGCAATTTGAATATCCAGATTTATTTTTTATGGTGACATACAATTCTAATTGGCTAGAGATACGGTGATATCATAGTAGTAAATGTTGGGAGTGGATGATGGGCCAGATATTGCTTGTCGAGTTTTTTAAATGAAGTTACTTGAATTGATAAGTGAATTTAAGAAAGGACACTTTTTGGGTAAAGTTGTTGCAGCTAAATAAACATAATTTATTTGTTTAATTTAAATTTTGTGACCATGTACCAATGTTTCAAAGCTTTCAACTACAATTAAAATATTAATAGTTTGAAATAATTATTCATTTGGAAATACATGGATGTATACTATTGAATTCCAAAAGTGAGGTCTTCCACATGCTCATATATTGCTTTGGCTAGAACAAAGCATTTCATCCCAACCTGCTAGATTAGTTGATGACTTAATATATGCAGAGTTGCCTGATCCTTTGAGATATCCTATCTTACATGAAGTTATGTCAAAGTTCATGTTTCATGGACCGTCTAGACTTGCTAGGAAAATATCTCGATGCATGAAAGATGGCAAACATAAGAAATTCTATCCTAAAAAATTTGTTAACACAACATATTTTGATGAGGATGGTTTTCCAATTTATAGGACACGTGATACTGGCATTATTCTTTTAGTGAAGGATATTGAGGTGGACAATAGGTTTATTGTTCCTTACCACCCAAAATTGCTAATGAATTATCATGCTCATATGAACTTGGAATTTTGCAACAAGTTCAACTCCATTAAGTATTTGTTTAACTATGTTAATAAAGGACCTGATTGTATCATCGTGTCAATGAGCCGAAGAGATGATAGTCGTGAAAATGCTCCCACTAAAGAGATAGATGAGATAAAATAATACTTTGATTGTAGACATTTATCACCACGTGGGTCTATTTGGAGGATATTTTCTTTTGATATCTAACATAAATGGCCACTAGTGCAACAACTTATATTTTATTTGCCAAGGGAGCAAAGTATCATGTTTCAGGAAAGTGATAACTTAGAGGATGTTGTTCATGAAAATTAGGAAAAAAACACAATGTTCATAGCATGGATGGAAGCTAATACTAAACATAATGAAGGTAGGAATTTAACATATGGTGAATTCCCTGCACATTTTGTATACCATGATTGAAGATGAGAATGGCATCCTAGGAAAAGAGGCTTCTTGAGTGGTTGATTAAATTTTGTTTTGCCAGATACTGAAGAGTTATTCTATCATTGATTGTTGTTGAACATTCAGAAGGGTTGCACTAGTTATGATGATATCAAAACTATCCATGATGTTTTGCATCATACTTTTCAAGATGCTTGCTATGCATTGGGTCTTTTAAATGATGATCGAGAATTTATAAATACAATTAAAGAAGCAGCCGAGTTATCATTTGGGCATGAATTGCATTGATAGTTTGTTACACTGTTGCTTTCCTATTCAATGAATAGGCCTTCTTATGTATGGAAAAAAAAACATGGGATTGGCTGGCAGATGGGATTTTATTTGAAAAACTGTATGAAACTCGATGTCCAGGTACAATTGATTTTAGTTTGTTGTGTTTGAAACTTATGTACTATAAAATTTAGTATACTGTATACTGAATTATTATGCTTTGATAATGTCAGATGCGGATTTACAAAATCTTTGTTTGTTCGATATGGAAAAGATTCTACAAAAAAAATGGTAGATCTCTGAAAGATTTTGAAGGGATGCCAGCACCAACAAATCATGACATTGGACACTTCAATAACATTCTGCTATCAAGCGAACTTAATTCTCCCAAGGAAGACATGTTGATAGAACATGAGAAGCACTTTCCACATTTAGCAAATGAACAAATTAATATTTACTGGTTTGTTATGAATGCTATTAATAAGGAGAGATGTGGCTTTTACTTTGTCCATGGTTATGGTGGGATTGGGAAGACTTTTGTTTAGGATGCATTGTTTATAAAATTGAGGTCAGAAGGTAAAATAGTTTTCAATGTTGCATCTAGTGGTATAGCTTCACTCTTATTATCTGGTAGTAGGACAGCACATTCAACATTTGCAATTCTATTGCATTTGAATGAAGATTCAATGTGCAACATAAGGGTAAACAATCCTAAAGCAAATTTGATAAGACATTGTAGTTTGATTATTTAGGATGAAGTGCTAGATAGAATGTTGAGAGACATTATGTGGATTACAAGGGCTGAATGTGCATATATACTTTTTGGTGGCAAGGTGATTGTGCTTGGTTGGGATTTTAGGAAAATTTTACCAGTAATCCCAAAGGCATGTCTTCGAAATATTATTATGTCAAGTGTCAATTCATCTATCTTATGTGGTCATCGTACTATTTTTCCATTAACTTAGAATATGCGACTTCAAACACATTCAAACTTTGTGGATCTTGATTCCTTGGTAGCATTTGCAAAATAGATATCGGATATAGACGAGGCAAAGTTTGTTATGAAATTGAAGGTCATTTTGAGGTTTATATCCATGAGGATTTATTAGTTCAAAATTATTGTGATCTTATAGCTACGATCGTTGAGTCAACATATCCTGATTTGAGCAACAATGTGGGTAATTATCAGTCCTTAGAAGATCGAGCTATTTTAGCACCAACAATAGAGTTATTGAGAAAGTTAATGACCATGTCATTCAAAGTATTCCCGGTGAGCAAAAAGAGTACTTGAGCTCATATTCTATTTATAAGGTAGATGAAGATGTTGGTGTTGACCATGAATGGATCATAGTTGATTTCTAAATGAAATTAAATAATCTGGTCTTCCTAATCACAAATTGAAACTAAAGAAAGGCGTCCTTGTCATGTTGTTGCGTAACATTGACCAATCGGCTGGGCTGTGTAATGAGACTCAACTTATAGCCCTTGAGCTCGGCAATAACATTATATGTTGCCAAATTGCTACAAAGAACATGTTTGATGAAAAGGTCTATATATCAAGAATGAATTTGATACCTTCTAATCCAGGTATACCTTTAAATTTTCAACATCGTTAGTTCCTACAATCTCTCTGTTTTGCAATGACCATTAACAAGAGCCAAGGACAAACTCTATCTCATGTAGAATTATTATTGCCATAGCCAGTTTTTTCTCATGGTCAATTGTATGTCATTATTTCAAGAGTAAAGTCTAGTGATGGTTTTAGGATATTGATTTGTAATGAAGAAGGGGAGTTTTGTTCTTCTACTAGGAATGTTGTCTACCTAGAAATTTTTAGCAATATGTAGTTTATGAGAACATTTTTTTTTCATATAATGTGTAAAGATCAAAGAGCATATGTTTTTATTATGCTTAAGTAGTACTTTATAATATGGTGGTGTAGTTTAAAATGTTTGGAACTAATACTATATGCTTTTGTTTTGAAGACCTTATCTATTTTGTGTCATGTGTTCAACAAACAGTATTATGAATTAGTACTATCTTTATGTATGCACTTTTGATTGATTGTTTTTGCATAGCATGAATTTGTTTCCTTTCATTTTTTGTATGCACATAATTTGGACTTCTTGAGTTATATTTGCTTCTAATAATAAGGACCGGAATTTTGTTATGGAATTTGCAATTCAATCAACCGTGTGTAGCATGGGTTTCAAACTAGTACAATCACAAACTATAGTTGTTCTAGTAATCAGGTACATTTGTCCACATTACAAATTTACAATCCATAATCTAATTTCTTACGTCTAAATTGAAGACTTGAAGGTTGAGGTGTAAGCAACCCGCACATAAAAAGTGTACATAAATGCATGCCGATTTGTTTTAAATTTTGTGCATAAAGGAGGCAAGCAGCTGAAATGACATCTTTCGTTATGATAAACTCACCTAAACTCTCTTATCTTGGGGGTACGTTGGGGAGTTAAAAATGAAAATAAATTTTTCATGGATAAAGTTTAAATATAATTTTACACATATTCATCCAAAAATTTATACTAACATAGAATATAGATTCTGTTGTATATATAAAAAAGGAAAAAAAAATGCTTTACCCCCCTAAAATTTTAGTCCCGTGCAATTTAGACCCTAAATTTTAAAATATTACAAAATGACCCCCTGAACTTACAAGACATTGCAAAGAAGACCATTTGTTAGACTGATGCTAAAATCCACTGTTAAGTGAACATGTGCTCCTCATGTGCATGTCTGATTAGACAAAATTATCCTCAAATGGCTTATCTCTAAAACTTACACACATATTTCAATATTTGATCCTTTCATCCCCAATGAAACCAAGAACAGAATAGAAAAAAGGAACCAACAAACGCACACAGATTCAACTCTTTTTCTCAACTCACGCCTCTCCTTTTTAAAACCATTTTCCTTTTCTTCTTGTTGCTTGTTTTCTTTAGATCTTGCTTAAAGGAGGCTACGATGTTTAACTTGCGCAGAGGAAAAGGAAGACCAGTGCCTCCATCAAAGACCAGTGATGTGAAGACTAAGCAAAGGCTCGCCACTGCGTGATGAACTAGGAAAACCCATCAAAGAAGAACACCAACAAAGACCATCGAAGAAGAAGACCTGCGAAGAAGAAAACCAAGGAAGAAGAAGATGGTGAGTGATGGATCAACTAGAAGCACAAATTTATCAAATTGCAGTGGTAGTCTTCACATTTTTGCAGCTATGGCCTTCCCTCAAGGCTTCAAACCTCTTAGACTGAGGCAAACCCAGGTAGCACATTTTATGGGTGTTCAAAATATGGCTTGCAAGGACATTGCAATTTCTTTGCTTGGTATGACCCACCTGCAACACAAAGATCAGCAAAAATGATGAATAGATTGTTGAGGAATAAGAAACAACTAATTGAAGTAATAAAGGCACAGAAGGTAGAGCTGTTAGTGTTGAATTAGAAAGTGGAAACTCAAAGGGTTGAATTAGAAGCATTAAGAAGGAATGTGGATTCATACAAGAGTCAAGTGAAGAAGTTACACATAATACTAGCTTCTGTTGTGGTTCTTTTGGTCCTCAAATTGTTTCAGTTGATGTAAATGTTGTTGGAGTATAATGTATTAGTTTGATAATGTTTCAATGATTTGATGTATAATGTTTTGACAAAATCTGAAGTAATGAAATCATTATTTAGTTGTTATATTGTTAGAGGTTCTTATTCTCGTCTTATTACATGTATGCTATTTTGCTGAAAGTGGATTGTTAGATGAGGAATTATGATGTGATTCACAAATCTCTTCTTGTTATATTGCTTTTGTAATTTTCTTATTATATTTAGTTGTTTTGCTGAAGACCAAATATGGATTCTCTTCTTATTACAAGGAAAAGATCTCATGTATAATGTTTTGACAAATTCTATTCTTGTCATATTGCCTTTGTAATTTTTGGATGAGGAATTGTGATGTGATTCAATCCTATTGCTCTTGTTACGTTAAACAAATGGATGAGGAATTGTTGCTGAAATAATTTGGTAATGTGAGGTTCAAAGCTGACCTCATGGAAGTTTAACAATACTATTTGTTTATATGTAACCTGCTTACATGATATCTATTTACATTCCATCAAAATAGCCTGTTTACATTCTATCATCAAAGTAACATTGTATCTCAAAAAATGAGTACACATTCAATGTTTACAATTCATCAAAATAACATAACATTGTATACATTCCATCACCAAATACCTAAAAAACCTTGACAAATTCAAACTTAAACAACCTACAAAATAAAACCAAAAAGCCCAAAAACACACAACATTGACAACTGAAAACTTAAGCATTTTCTTTGGTGCCAATCTTCAGCTTTTTCGCTCTTGGTGATTGTCGAAGTGGCAGAGTGAGTAACATTGGAGTTGCCTCATTAGCATGTACTGATTATGGAGGTGGTTGACTGAGGGATTTTTGAGCCATCTTCCCATGTGCTCTCTTACTTCTCCTTAATGGCATGCCTGCAAATAATGAGAGTAGACTTAACTATACTTTCTTGAACATAATATTTGATTGAAGTGTCAAAAGGGCCAACATCAAGTATACCTGATCTAGGAGTAACACCTACATTTTCAGTAAATGCAGACCAGCTCTTGCAGAATCAAAAAAACTAGAAAAACAAGCAAAATCAGCAAACTAGCAAACTAGCAGAATTAGAAAACCAGAAAGAATTAGAAAACTAGAAAGAAGAACTAGAATAAGAAACCAGAACAAAAAAAATCAGAAACTAGTAAAAAGAATAAGAACTATTGTCCATATTCTATTGTCCAGAAAAACCAGCAAACCAACAGAAAGAATTAGAACTGTTGTCCATATTTTATTGTTGCTCCAGAGAAAGAAAATAGAAAAAATAAGAAAAAACTAGAAAGAATCAATGAACAAGAGCATCATTTAACTATAATAAAAGCCTCAAACTTGAATCAAAAACCAAAATCAGAATTAGAAACCAAAAAGAATTGCAAACTAGAACCAAAGAACCAGAACCAGAAAACTAGAAAGAATAAGAAACCATAAATCAGAAAGGAAGAACAAAATCAGCAGCATTCACCAAAATATTGCTTCAAACTAGAATATATAAATAGAAAACAAAAAACAACAGAGAAGGAAAGTAACCATGTCCAGTAGTAGTAGATGCAGAAACAGCTTGTGAATTATTTAGTTCAGTGGTTGCTCTTTCACCACTTGCAACAACAAATAATTATTCTCATCTTCAACTCAATTTTAAAACAAAAGAAAGGAAGAAGAATCAAAATATACAAAAGAAATAACTAGAACCACCTTGTTTGTTTTTCTTTTTTTTTTGGCTCTTTTGTATTCGGATGCTGTGGCCTCTTGTATGTTCGGCTATTATGACCCTATTTCAGACGATTTGTGCACTGAGCAGGATTACCACTTCTCCTAACCCTTGTTTGATTCCTCGGTTTATCAGCAGCCCTTTTTCTAACCTTCTTTGGCCTTCCAACTTGAGCTCTTGTTATAGGTGGCAAAATTGGATCATCCTCTATCTGTGGCTATTCTTCAATCGATGACATAGGATAGATCATAGTCCCATATGTTTTCAAAAAAGTATCCTTCCTATAGTAGTGGTTTACATAGCTTTCAGGCAATTCCCTTTGTGAGTATATTGCGCTAATAGCATGTGCACATAGGATCTTAGTTAGATCCCATAATTTACAAGTGCAAGTTTGTGCAAATAAATCAACCACTCTCTTACTCCCTGAAAATGTGTCAATCTCAAACTTGCCATCACCATTCATGTGGGCAATGCACAAGACAACATCTCCTTTTGACTGTTCTAGCTTGGCTTGAATTCTTAGACAAATAACCCCATTATACTTGAGTATTCCCTCTTTTTTTGCTGCAAATCTCTTCATAAGCATTCTTCTAATGGTCTCCATCATAGTGATGATTGATTTATCTCTAGCATGCAATATTGCAGAGTTAAATGACTCTGCAATATTATTCTGCCCCACATTGAGCATGAGATAAGAACTTATGTCTTGACCATGTAGAAGGATCTCTTTTTTCCAACCAATTTACTGCTCCTTTATCTATTCTCTTCATCTCTCCTAGATGGAATCTGAATTCAACCCTTATTGTTGCCTTTGCACAATTCCAAAGTAAGTCCTTCAAAACTTTCCCTTTAAATTTTTTCATATAAATATCGAACACAGAACTTGTGTTCGGCTCCTATCCCCTCAATTACTTCCATCAAACCCTGCATTAAACAAGCAACAATTAGCAAAAATTGAGGCCCCTAAATTGTACAATACATACAAGGAATAAGGAACCATATACCTTTTGTTTATCAGACATGAAGACCCAGCCATGGTCTGCAATGGAACCAATGTCTTCAAGCAACAATTCAATAAACCACTGCCAGCTATCTCTATTCTTTGCCTCAACTGCAGCATAAGCAGTAGGAAATATATTGTCATTGTCATCTCTTACTATGGCCACTAGTAGTTGACCCCCAAAGCCTGCCTTCAAAAAGCAATCATCCAAGTATATCATAGGTCTACAAAACTTCAACCTTTTCTTGGTGGCATCCAAGCAAGCATACATCTATTGAAATTTATGGTCATTAGCTTTTAGCTTCATGGTTGACCCAGGATTATGTAGTCCTACTACAACACAATAGTCCTACAGCATTCCATATTGAGCTGCATTGCTTCCTTGAAGTTTTTCCATAGCCATCTTGTTAGCTCTATGATAAGGGAAATTTATGCCACTTATTTTGTTACCAAATCTTAGCTTTTTGCATGAGTTTTATTAAGTTATTGGAAGAATTAATTAGGATTTTGATTTATTCCTCATTATGTGATTTTAATAGAAGTGATGGCTTTTGCATTGATTTTGGGGATAATTATTGGATTAGAGTTTGTTGCATTTAACTTGTCTCTTTGAGTATAGTTTTCATATACAGGAGCTTCAAATTGAGTGCAAAATGTCAAGAATAAGGTTGGAAATTGTTGGGAAGAATTTGGGAGCAAATAGAAGAGTTCTTGAGTTCATTTGAGTACAATTGCAAAAAATATTGTAATGGAAAATTTGTATCTCTCTCTACAGGGATTGGATTGAGACAAATAAAGATGTTTTGAAAAGCTTAAGAAATCCTCTAAAACTTTCATGTTCAGCTCAAAATCCAGTTCTAAGAGCATCTTGGTGAGAATTGAGTTGCAAGATTAAATATTGCTGATGTTTTCATACTGTCCAACTTGACCTCCAGTTAGCATTTTTGCAATATCTGGAGCTACAGATGTCCGATTGAGGTCATTTTGGTGGCATTCAAAAGCTTATTTAAAGGGATACAATCGCTACATGTAGTGCCAAGGATAAATTCAGATGTTTAAGGGGCTAAAATGACTAAATACGTGAAGACATCATTTCTGTTCAATGCTACAACTCATGAGATGACGAGATTGCAGCTCACTTATCTATTTTTGGGCCCACTTTGACCCATTATTAGAGAGCAGTATTTAAGGAGTTGTTATAGATTTTTACCTTAGCCTTTTACTCAGTTTTAAGCCACTACTGTCAGTTGTTATTATTCTCTCTCTACATCTTCTTCTCTATTCTTCTCACTCCAAGGGTTTCATTGGTAAAGATGCTTTGTCTTGGAGATTGTGACAAGGATCATTGCTATTATTTTTCGGTTCTTTTTCCTTCATTATTGTAATCCTCCAAAGATAGAGGAGTAGATTTCTTTATTAGTGTAGGGATTTCTAGATAAATTAGGATGACATTTGAGATCTTTTGTTTATATTGAATGCATTGGTTTTCTTAATGTTTTGCAGTTTCCATTCCTTTAATTATCGTGGTGATTGCTATAATTTTTATTGGAATAACTAAATTGGTAATCGTCGTTTAGGGAAACCCTTTGGGCATAAATTAGTAGATCTATTAGTTTATGTTTGAGGGAGAACATTAGAATTAACATTCCGATTGGCGGTTAAGCTATAGCAATTGGTTCATTAAATCAATGTGATTTCTAAATAAATTGGTGATCATTGTTTATTAGTTATTTGTATTGCTCAAATTCTAGAGGTCAATTGATCACTAGTAGAATTGCCAGTAATTTATTACTAATGCCATCAATGGATTTAATATTTGGTCAATGATAATTAATTTTCAATCCTACGAATATTTTGCACTAATGTCTTCTCTATTATTGCTATTATCTTTCAATTTAAATTATTTGCTTTAATTCTTTAAAACTCCAAATTTTTCCAACTAAGTATTGAAATCTCCTTGAGAGACCACCTAGATTGTGCCATTTACTACATTTTTGTGCAACTTAGCATTAAAACAAATTTCTAATTTGTGAAGGTAGGCGACAACCTCCATTCAATCTATATATCTTAAATTTTGACATAAATATTTTGTGCTTTTTTGCAACTTGATTCATAAAGGCTTCATTTTTCCACTTGCCATTGTTGTCCCTAATCTGGTCTTGGTTTTTGGTAGGCAGCCACCTTGCACCTGACTTAGTGTTATGATTAGACCACCGAAAATCTTTATGTTCTTCATTTTTCCAACTCTTGATTTGGAAGCAATTTTCATGTGGGCAATGGTTAGCATGCATCCTCCAACCACAATTATTCTTGCAATGGACTGTGATCCTTGGACATTCATTCCTGATGTACGTAAAGTCAATCCCATTTTCAATACAATATTGCTTCAAAGCCTCTCTAAATACTTTGAAGTTAGCAAACTTCATTCCAACCTTCAACTCAATCTTTTTCTTCATGTAAGAAGATTGATGAAATTTGGGTATTTGTCTTGCCTATCCTCCCCTATTAAAACAAATTAAGGCCAAACCAATATGAAAGTATTAATAAACAAGACAAATTTAAGATAACTAAATTAAACTTTTGACAATATATGTATTTTTGAATACTTATCCTCATCATCAGAAGCATTAGGTGTGAGTAAATCGTCACTATCCTCATAGTCAGACACACAATCAGCATCCTAGTTTGCTCCAACATCAACAATACCCCTATTGTTATTACTACATTGTCCACTAGAAGTGTCTCCTTCACCACTTTGTCTATTGGACCCAACTTCAGTGGTAACATCTAACATGCCATTATCTTCAAAAAACAAGTCACGCTCCTCATCGTCACTCTCAATAAAGTCACCCCCTTCTAATCCTTCCTCAACATCTTCAGCCATCTTTCCTTTTCCTTTACTATTTTCCTTTTTTTTTTCTTTTCGTTTTCCTTTTCCTTTCCTAGTGCTTCTTCCTTTTTTTTCCCCTCATTTACCCCTGATTCAGCTTCTTTATTGGGTACTACTTCAGTTAATGCAATAGCCGCTGCATCATCCATGATTACAATAGCCCTTGAATCATCAGTCCCTACTTCAGCCGCCACAACCGCTGACCCTATCTTAGCCACCACTGCAGCATCCTCAGTTGGTGAACATAAGGCATATATTTCTAGTTCAGGATCCTTCTTATGCTTAATGCTTTAATAATGCTCAGCACATCTTTATCATTTACTAAGTCTTTTAAGAACTCAAATGCTTCCTCCCTAAACTTATATTGAAACTTCAGTGGTTCACTGAACTCAAAACTCTTCGCATGAGAGCATAAATGGGCAGTTGAAAGATAGTCAATATCAAATTTTCTCATCTCTAGATGAACACCCCCATCATAATTCATTTGAGGTGCAACGCGAAACACACCTCCATGATACAGAATGCATGTATAATTGACATATCTACAAAGAATTAGAAATTGCAAACAAGACACCACAATTAACCAAAATTAAGGGATATCGTATAATTTAATAAAGCGCAAGGACCATTGTGCAATTTCTAAAAGAATGTCCTCATATGCATATGGGAAACATGGAAACCAAAATTGTGCACGCACAACCCACTAAAAATGGTATCTTGTTATTAAACAATGCATTCACATGTGATCACTACAAAAGCCAACCCAACCACATGACCCTACATGCTGAAAGTATTAAAAATTAGCAACAAAAAAGACACAGTTTCAAGACCCTACATCCTCCTTCATTTTCATATAAAAGGGACATTTTGAAAGCTTGGTTAACAAAAGAAACCTCACTTTTGGAAGGTTTAGGGCTTGTTTGGTTTAACTTTTCGATTTTCAATTTTCATTTTCAGTTTTCCAAAATTTGTGAAGGAAAAACTGAAAATGAAAACTAAAAGCTAGAAACACAAGCCAAACAGGCCTTTAGTTTCTCACAAAAAAAGGATGCCTCAATTTCATACCCGGTATGCCTCGGTCAACCCTTTCAGTTGTGGCTAACTCTTCAGTTGCGCGGCTTTCTTTTTTCAATCGCGGCCAATTCTTCAGTTGTGGCCAGCTCTTCAATCGCACGGCCCTCGCGTAGCCCCCTTCTTCGGTCGTGTCATAGAGTGAGACTTTTAGGTTGTCTGAAATTCGAGCTTTGAAGATAGGGATCTAGGGTGCGTTGGTTCATATTAGGGAATGAAGTATTCGGGCTTTGAAGATGGGGATCTAGGGTTTGTTGGGTGTGTGCATCAGAGGAGTTCATCGAAGAAGGAGTTGAATGTGTGCGCATTTGTTGGTTCCCTTTTTCTGTTCTGTTCTAGGGTTCATTGGGGATGGAAGGATCAAAGATGGAAATGTGTGTTTGTGTGTGTGCATTTCAGAGATGAGCCATTTGAGGGTAATTTTATCCAATCAGACACGCACGTGAGGAGCACATGTCCACTTAACAGTAGATTTTAACGTCAGTCTAACAGAAGATCTTCTTTGCAATGTCTTGTAAATTCAGAGATCATTTTGTAATATTTTAAAATTCAGGATCTAAATTGCACGAAACCAAAAGTTCAGAAGGGTAAAGCACTTTTTTCCCTAAAAAGTATAGATTTTGCTGTAGGTTCAAGTTAATCATTTCAAATTTTTTGGTAAAAGGGGTATTTTGTAGTCGCTCATTTCACAAAGGTAGGTAACTATATACCGCAGGGTGCTGAAAATTTCACCGGCACCACAATGTTACATGGGGACGGGGTAGATTTTTTGTGGTTCAATGAATGACTTTTAGAAGCAACATATTAATCAATGTTAGCATCAGCAAAAATGTTAACACAAAATATTACAGCATTTTGGCTCAGTAGAAATGATTTATAGACAAGAAGAAATGAAAAAAGGAATCCCCCAGCAACCTAGGTATTCAAGCATCTCCATCTCATTTCTCTGGCACCATTTCTGAACATCTCAGAGCCTTCCCAAGTTTCTCTTACCCTTGTGAACGTTTCCCTTGAGCCAAGCTTACCCGCATTGCACGTCCTTCTAGTTCCTGAAGTGCATGATTATAGAGAAGCAGTGAGCAAGATCCTAATCCAGCTTTACACAATTTAAAACCGTGTAAGTGCTTGGATGCCATTATCTAATAAAAAGAAAAAATCTTTTTGTGTTTTCTAATGTGTCTAGGCAAATTTTTCAAGTAAAAATAAAATCACTAAAAAAAAATAAAAAAAAAATCTTTTTTGAAAAGCTATAATTTTTATCTTTTATAAAAAAATATGTTTGATAATAAATAAAGATTTTTCAATATTACATCCAGACAAAAATTAATATTACATCCAAATATAAAACATCTTTTACTTGTAAAAGATTTTTGAAAAAAAGATCATTTAAAGTGAAGAGATCAGGAGTAAAATACCACATTATTCAGGGATGCAAGGGCAGATTCCATTTCTGATTTCGTTGAATAGCAAACGAAGCCATAGCCACGCGACCTTCCGGTTTCGCCATCATATAAGACCCTGGCACCAACCACATTTCCATACTCTCGAAACGCTTCTGTCAGACTCTCTGAAGTTACAGACCATGACAAGTTCCCAACAAAAAGCTTGTGTTCAGTTTCAGGGTACAGCGGTTCTTTTGGTTTCGGTTTGTTAGAGAAGTTCACGCGCAAGGTTCGGCCCAAGAACTCCTGATAAGTTGTAGCAAATTTTTAGCATGCAAGTGGATTTGAGAAGGACAAACTAATTGAACATAGTGTTTGAGGAAACACTGGACAAGTGAAAGAGATGGCGATTCTTACTTTTCCGTCAAGATTTTCGATTACTGCATTACAATCTTCAATGCAACTCATTGTCACAAATGCAAAGCCTCTGCTTTTTCCAGTTTCCCTGTCATAAAGAACCTGGGGATGTACAAAACGAATCATTAACATTACTGAAAATTACAGAATGCATCACATCCCCTGTAGAATGAAAACATAAATGCAATTGGGATTAAGAACTTGCAAGTTCGAGGGATTTATATGGTACCTACATTATAACTGACAAAGAAACACCATATCTATGTGACCAAATATGGGGGAAAACCGTCCTACTTCATATTTAATTTTCTTGTTTTTCCGCATCAAGTAACCATTGCCTATCACTCGCTAATTTTTATAGTTAATGTGTAATAGCAATTTGATTTCACCTTTTTCTTGCAAAATGTTAAAATCTATAAACATATGAGCAAAATGTCAGTACAAAAATCTCTCATTAAATTTCAAATTTAGTAACATCATTACATATTTTGCTTATCTTTCCACTCAACCTCATTATACACAATGCAGCACATTATGCAGAAGGTAAGATAAGCTCCAGTGAAAGAAACAATAAGCTTATATTGTCGAGGAGAATGAGATTATGTCATTTCGGCTCATTTGAACTGTCTATACGACTAATTACATTCTTTCTACAAGAGTTGCCTATCTACAATTCGAACTTACGTCCTCTTCCAACGGGTCGAAGGTTACTTATCTTCTCAACCAACTAATTGTGGGTGAGATTAACGAGACAATGAATGTGCTGAAATTGGGAAAAGTCAATATGCAGAACACCCTCACCTTCATCCACAAAAAACAGATAGACATAAAACAGAAAAGAAGAAAAATGTACACAGAAAACTGTGAATGCATACTGCAGGGAGTTGAAGAACCCCTTGAGATTTTAAGTCACTCCAAGAAGCTATTTATGAAAACATACCAAATAATGATCATGCTGTGGCTGCTGATCATGATTTGATAAGGTCTCATGTTCTGGTATTTGGAACAGAGAAAACTAATGTCAGAGAGCTTTACCCTAGCTGATTCGGCTCAGAGAAGATTAATTATAAATTATATTCGGTTAGCTTAGGCCAAAAAATGTTAAGACAGACTGTTCAACTCACCCTTAAGAAAGGATCAACTAGACAAATGACAGCAACATCAAAGCCATCTATGATTACTACCCAAGCAAATTAAGTAACTACTTGAAGCAGGAATCCAGCAAAATTTATAGAGTTCAGAGATATTCAGAAAAATGTCATTGCCATTGACACATCCCATGAAAGCCTAAGGGCATGTTTGGTTTAATTTTCAGTTTTCATTTTCAATTTTCAGGATTTTATGAAGGAAATACTGAAAACTAGAAATGAAAAATAAAAACTAAAATTTGTAGTTTTCATATTTTTCTGTATTTTCCTCACAAAATCAAGAAAACTGAAAATGAAAACTAGAAACTCAAATCAAACATGGTCTAACTATCTATCTCACCTTGATCATATTCCTTCGTGTCTATTTAGATTAAATATGCATTATTGGGGCAAAAAACTAAGTCAATGTACTCTTGTCTATGCAATCATTAGTTACACACCTATAACACTATCACCAGAAAGCCTTACAATAATTGCATACCACCATTCAGAAACAAAGTGGGGGCATCCATAAGTACAAGAATCACAGAATAGCAGAACCGCAAAGCTGGCTTAAAACTAAAGTAGTTTAATGGTGCGTTTGTTTAAGCTTTTTTTAGCTTAGAATCACTTTATTCACTAAAAAATATATATATATTTTTCATATATTTGAATGATTTTTAAAAAATAATCAAAATCTCAAAAAAATAGTTTTTCAATTTTCTTGTAGAAGCTTAAAAAGTAGCTTCTGCTAAAAAAAAAAAGGAATTTTCAGCTTTTTTAGTTCAATATAAAATTTAAGTTTCATAACAACTTTTTTTCAAAATCTGAAACAAATGCGTCCTAAATCAATAAAATTTACAAATTTATTTCTAGCATTTGGTTTAATAATGTGTTTGCAATGATTAAAAATGAGAAATGATTTTACTTGTAAATTTAATATTGTATTTGATATTTGAGTTTAATTTTGATATACCGACGGCGTCATTCAATCATATGTTACCACGTCAACAAAAGTGATTAAGTCTCACACCCATCACTTGAAAAATAATGCAAATATGATGATTTGATTGAATGATATTATAAAAATATTTTATATTATCAATACATAGAGATTAAACTCTTGAAAATTTTAGAAACAATAAATTATTTGATTTGAAAACCCTGCCTGGCAACTTTGCTAGCGTATGCTGAAACCGATTTGTTTTAAACTTAAAATATAAAAATATTATTTACCTTCGATATAATATTCTCAACACTTTCACATGAAAAAAATGATTTCCAACACTTTTATCAAACCAAATAAATTCTTCTTTCATTGAGTTTTAACTCAAAAAATTTATTCTCTAAATCAATTCACACACTATCTTTCATAACGAGTTCCAAACTTGACCTTTAAGTTCTAAACCATATCATCAATTCGAATCAGAATTAGAATTTAATTTCTGACACCCAAAATTTTACACGGTCATCCACTATTACAATTCACTCCTCATGATTTGCCATTTTAAAGAAACTTTATTAACTGACGATTTAAAGAAAGTGCATGGAAAAACTAAACTCTTCAGAATCAAATAAAAAAAAAAATCAAATCCCATTTTTTCAATCATTCTAAACGCACACTTAATTCGAAAGGAATATCCAATTCCAAGCTACGTAATCGGTGCATGTAGATCCAAGTTGGGAGAAAAAACATACAAAATAATACCTCAATTAGTTCTGCGCTGCCATAGTCCTGAATTAACCCTGCAAGTTGCGCACTATCGACACTATAAGGCAAATTCCCAAAATAGAGCTTAGTGCTGGCAAAGGAATGTTCAGTGTCTTCTTGTGCCACCACTCCCCCTCCTTCTTCCAACAGTTCCTCGTCCTCAACCTTCTCTTCAGCTATGCCTCCATCAACATCAGCAGCCACCACCACCACCACCTCTTCTTGTGCAACAGCAGCTGAAGTTCTAGGCACCCACAACTTGTGTGGATTAATGGCACCAATAATGGACAAAGGTTCCCCTAGGTAAGACTGTGACACTGATGATAATAAGGTGCGGTTTGAGGATGTTATTGTTATGAGAGGGTCCGTGGAGGAGCAGTTCTTGGAACGGAGACATTTGACAGTGTTGATGGACGAAGAGAACAAGGAGGCTATGCCTGCAGCAGCGCCTGTGGCAGCCATACGGTGGTCGTGTTGTACATTATGGAGCTCAAGTTTGATGGTGGTTGGGGACTTTAAAGTGTGATGAGAGTGAGAGAGAAAGCTGGATTGTGTGAAGTGTTGGCGCCTAGGTGGCCAGATTGTGTCCACTGTCCGGTTTAGGAGGAGATATGTGAAGATAAGATAAGCAGATGTTGAATAGGATTTGACTATAGCTATGTGTGATTTCTTTTTTTTT
Organism: Dalbergia cochinchinensis; assembly: GCA_031216125.1. Classification (NCBI taxonomy): domain Eukaryota; kingdom Viridiplantae; phylum Streptophyta; class Magnoliopsida; order Fabales; family Fabaceae; genus Dalbergia; species Dalbergia cochinchinensis. The sequence goes on along the minus strand of CM062375.1, from coordinate 16,622,269 downwards.
TTTTTTGAGTTATAGTACGCTGATTTTACCATTAAATTGTATATAGATGATTATCAAATTTAAAATAATAATTTTGAAAGTTAATTTTGATATATCGATAATTTTATATTATTATATAATTATATATTTTTATTTGTTAGAGTATCAAAATAATAAGTAATTGAGTTAAATATTTCTACTGTAAGAATATATAAGAAGATATATGTATAAAAATATTTTACCCTAATATTATATGCGAATTAAATTCATTTCAAGCCGTTTAAAATAATTAGTATATATTTTCTTAATTGCCTAAAGTACAGATTATTAATCATTTGTTAGTTTCTTGAGATATTAAATATTTTTAGATCATGTTTTTTTAACTGAAAAGAAGATATATTAATCAATGAATCTCATACGAACAATCTTCAGCAATGTCGAGAAATCCGCCACTTTATTGCAATGTTCAGGCACGAAACTGCAATCAGAGCACATACATCAAGAGCTATATAAGAAGACCTCTCTAAGAATTATTACTTCTTGTATTTATATATATAGAAAATATATGATATGAGAATGAGTTTTTACATAAGAAATGAGAATGAGATATTCGACCATGGATTAAGCGAGCGGCTATTATATGCTTAAGTATTAAAACTTATACCAACTCTCCAAACCCACCCTCCACACCCCCATTTAATCATCAGTTTTGTTATTTTCATAGAAGAGAAAATCGGATCGAATCAGACTGGATAGGTTCGACCTGATTAACTGGGAATCGATCGTCTTGCCAGTGTGGTTATGTAATACCCTATGTTTTAAATAGAAGGGGCAGAAAATTTCTTCGAATCAACAAAGGTGCCAGTTACCCCTAACTGTCATTCTAGGTCCTGAATTTCACTAAGTCTGAATCCTACACGCCTTTGGGGGGCTATATAATGGAATCACTTCTTAGGACCAAAAGTCTCGGTAATTATTCTCTAGAGAAAAATAAGTTAAAGAGTGATTTTTAATGAATTTTATGAAACTTTTAGACGCTTTCTTTTTAACCTATAAGTTTATAAAATCATAAGAATTCCTGAATTTGAACTAAAACCCAAAATTTGGATTCTGAATTGTTGGGATTTTGATTTTTCTGATATTTTATTTGAATCCAAATGGGGGTATTTCCTTATTTACATTTATATTTTAAAGTTAATGGAGAGTAAATTAAATAAGTGAGTATTGAGACAACCCAGTCAACTCAATCTAATATATACCAATATTTGACCTCCTAGGAGACCACCCAGGCAAGGTGGTGCAGTAGCTGGGGACAAGACTGCCCCAGCAGTCATTCACCGCCCAGGCAGTCAAAGTTTTATAAAAACCCTCATTTCAGGGTTTCAGACCATTCCTCACGACCCCAAACGCCCTCTCACCCCCAAACTCTGATCTTCCACCATTTTCACCCCCTCCAAGCTCCATCTCACTCAATCTAACTCCAATATTTCATTTCTAAGGCTTAAAGGTAAGAGATTTTGCTAGTTCTATCTCCTTTTCCTTCCAATCTTTCATGGTTCTTGGGATTTTACTGATATCCCTCTATGTTCATGAAGTCATGGTGCTCCTTTTGTGTTAGAGTTAGATTTGAGCCATTGAAGAGATTATTAGAGGTTAATCTAGAGTATTATGGCTGTTTCATCAGATACTAGTGTTATTCCTTTTTCTTAGAGTTCTATTGATATTGTTTCTATGAATTCCACCCCACTAGGTGAGTGGGTTCGCATTTGTGATCTTTATATTGTCCATTAGAGTTATTTTCATGAAATTATGATTTAAAGTATGATTTTAGAGGCTGTTGTATAAGATTTGATATTTATGATGATTTATGAAACTGTTGTTTTTAAACTAGCATGAACTATGTTTTAGAAAACTCATGGGACTATTATTGATGAAATGATTCTATCTAGAGTTGGTTTTAATTGTGATTCTCAGTGAACTATGATTGTTAAAATAGTTGTTTTATATTGAATATGGATTATACAAATGATACTAGAGAACCTTGAGATTTAAGGATTCTTATTATGATTTTAGTATTTTTAAGCTTATGAAAGAATGTTGTTAAGAATTGATTTAGAAACTCATAAAAATTGAAGAGCACGAGTCTTTGTATGACTCAGAACAGTTGGCGGATACATATTCTGCAGTCTTGAAATCACAATGTCTACAAAGGGTGATTCCTTGGACATGATTTCATAGTCATAGTTATGCTAAGGTCAAACTGTTAGAATTACAAGGATTCAAAGCTCTCAAAGTACTTAGAAACTTAAAAGGTTTCAGATTTACTTGAGTTATGAATAAGACTAGTTTAAATAGTAGCTATAGAGAAACAAAAAGTGAGTTAACGGCTGGAATTAATCATTAGCCTTAGTACCAAGTTGTCCAAAGGAAAATCTCATAGGGCAGAAACAAAGCTGAGTGTGAAGCCCATGTCTGGCACCCAAAGAGGACAATATCCGTTTTCAATGTGGTGAGGCCCGTGTCTGGAACTGGTGGAGCATACTAGTGTAGGTGAAGATGTGCACGAAATAAGGGGATGTTGAATCGTGCATTGATCTTGTTTCATTTTCTGAAGCTTCTAAAAAGATTACCATCAAGTATGGAACTTGAAGTGCAGTGGAAATATAATTAGTAGCTTCAGAAAGGTACTTTATGAACCTTAATAAGTAAAAACTTTGTTATTAAAAGAGATAACATAAAAAGAGTAGGATATATATATATATAGGACCAAAGATAAGATAAACAAAGCATTAATCGTAAATAAAAGAGATCAGGATAAGAGAGAAAGTACACAAAAGATTTTATACTGGTTCAGCCAATATGCCTACATCCAGTACTCAACAAATGTTAAGGTTCCACTATAACAACAACTTCCTTAACCTGAGAAAGTACAGAAGGATAGTCTTTTCATTAGCCTTCCTAAGCTATCATCCAAGGATTTTCAGAAACCACCTGTAACTAAGGATTTTGAGTAGTTCTGTACTAGCTTTTCCAAGCTAACATGAGTAGTCTTAACTTTGGCCTCTCCAAGCCAACCCGTGACTGCTAGGCAACTCCTTTAGCACGTTATTAGTATTCTTTCCCCAGCCTATCCAGGCTGCAAGTGGTCTTGACACTGGCCTCTCCAAGCCCAACTGAGTAGTCTTGACTCTAGCCTCTCCAAGCCTAATCGTGTGTAGTAGCATCCTCTATTGACACGTTAAAAGTAGTCTTGCCCCAGCCTCTCCAAGCTACAAGTAGTCTATTCCTGACCTATCCAAGCTGCAAGTAGTCCTTTACTAGCCTCTCCAAGCTAAACCGTGATAAGTGAGTACATCTTACTATTGAATTGTAAGTAGTTTTACCTTAGCCTCTTCAAGCTATGTCTAACTCTGATCACTAAAGAATCAAGGATACAAAGGTAAAGTGTTTGGGTTGTCACTCAAACTAACCTACACTTAAGTTTCCTTAAAGATAATACATTAAAAATAATCCCAGGAGAACTTGAGTGACTTCATTCTTCTACTTCTTCCAAAAGAAGAACATAAATCTATCTAAGAAAATAGAAGGAAGATTTCCTTTACACTTCAAGGATAAAATTGATTACATAATAAGGATTGAATATTCCTCTTGAATCTTCAAATCTCTCTTAGCGTTTTTCAAGATTAGCATCTCTTTATATAAAGGTCTTTCTTTGTGACGGTTACCATAGATCAGTTTCTTCAAGTCACATGTGTTGGTCATCAGTTGTGTCTTGAGAGAAATAGCTAGAAGAGAGGTTGACAGAACTGTCACATCAGTTGTAGAAGCCATTGTAAATATGAGTTTTTGATCTCCCATCAGAAACTATTTTTTTACTTTTTGAGCGAGCTTTCTGAACTCTTCCTTCATGAAGCTAGGGTCGTTGATAAAAAAGGCAAAAGAGATGATGTGACAGTTTGAAACTGGAATAGACTTGATAATTTGAAATTCAAATTTTAAATTTCTCTCCTTCTCTTGTAGCATTCATTGCTCCAGACAAAGATGAGTTTTCTGATGTACGCTACCAGTTACTTGAAGAGTATTTGACTTTTTGATCTTCAATAAAATCTTCGTTATGATGATTTCTTTTGCGATTGTGATGATTGAAGATTGAGTAACACGTTGGATATGGACATATTCTGATATCTTCATCTTGAGAGTACTTTATGATGTCCTGTGCTACTTTATGAAGTCTCTTTCATTGATTTCTTGTAGCGTTGCAGCTTTCCACTGATCATTAGCTATTAATGGCTTTGATAAGGATATAATTTCACTTGTTTAATATAACACAACTTGTAACATGTTTACATATGCATAGTTAAATATATATACTCATTTGAGTAAACCTTGCTCTTGCTAAACGATGGATAATTGTTATAAAGTTACAAGAAACTCAATAGAGGCATCAGTCGTTCTTCAAAGTATTTTCTTTGAATTAGTTTTGTTATCATTCAAAACATATGAGCGCAAGGGTTTTGAAGCTAACAATCTCCCCCTTTTTGATGATGACAAACCAATTTGAAGAAAATCTTTTGAAGAGATAATTGAAAGAAATATTGCATAAATGTAAACAAGATAAGCATATTCTTTTAATCAAACATAACGAGAGATTTTTAGGAAGTTCTTTTTCTTAAGGCATGATATGAATCATAAAGACATTTGGCCTTAAGTGACACTTAATCAAGATTGCCATTGTTTCATTTTAAGCATAAGACAGACTTAAGCATACTTTCTGATTGTTATGAGAGTAGATGTTAAGGAGAAAGATGGTTAAACTATGGATAAACAACCAACTTGATCATTTGTCAAAATACAGGGACTTTCTAAAGATCCTCATGCTTGAAAACATAACAAGTAAAGCTTGTAATACTTTATCTTAACAAGATCCGTTATTTAGCATGACTTATCCAAGAGAAACGTTGAAAAAAAGGATCAAAGGTATGAAAACAAAGCATTCAATTTTTTTTTTAAAAAAAACAAACTGATCCTTATGTAGTCTTTGATGGTCAAAGAAACCATAAGAAAGATAAGATCATCATATTGCTATCCAGGTTTTTAAAGCTTGTATTGGGATTAATCCCTAAAACATTAAGGAGCTTTTAGACGGAGCTATGAAACTTTTTTCATAAGAAACAGATTATGAAAAACATTGTTTTCAAAAATAGATGTATGATCCTTTTTTAGACGGGTTTTGAAAACAAAAAAAAAAAAAACACATTACTCTATGAGAGATTTCTGAAGCTTGCTTGTTAGTCTTGGTCTTTTAAGCATATGTAAATGCAGGTTTCTGAAGACGAGTTAGAAACTATATATATCCAAACTTAGATCAAGATAAGCACAAAACTTTAGAAAAGCATCTCTAAAGAGAGCGGGTATAAAGGAAAACAATTAAGCTCATCATGTGTATCAATACTCAGCTTATAAGACAGCATCAGAGCAACACCCACTTTGTGCTCCTAAAGATACTTGGCCAAGACATAATCAAAGAAAGCATGTAAGCTAATATCCAGCGTGTATGAATAAGCAAGTCAAAGCGTACGCATTCAAGATAAGAAGCAAACATATGACAGAGATATATGTGATTAGCTGAGCTTAGATAAAGCATTGGTATGAATCAAAGCTTAAGATAAAAAACAAAACATGAAGCATGATAAAACATGTATCAGAACGCATGAGATAAGAAAGATATAAACAAAACATAAAAGAATTGAAGAATCATGATCAAAGAAACTTTTATAAACAAAAACATGTTTAAAGATATACAAAAAAAATGCAAAACAATTCTCTAGGCTCCCCCTCAGCATAACTCCCCCTAAGTCCTTGGCATATCCTTCATAACAGCATAGCTCCCCCTGAAACTTGAGGTGCACAGATTTTCTTCAAACTCAAACTTCTCCCCCTTTTGGCATCATAAAAAGGAGGTGTACTAGGAAATGTACATTGCATCTACTAAAACATCTAGAGTTGAAGATCTTCTATTTGTCTTAGTTGAGCACCATGAGCAGCTAAGGTAGCTTCAAAACTATCCTATCTAGAGGAAATTTTTCTCAGATTCCTCAAGATGACCTGATAGTGCGAAGATGCCATTGAGGGTAGAGGTGGTAGATGGATAGGAGTAGGAGCAACTCTTGGGGATGGCTTTGAAGAAGGTGTAGGAATATCAAGTGGTATCGTCTCCCTTACTAGAGGCGATCCAATTCTAGAATCATCTTGTACAGTAGGTGAAGGTGATGAAGGTCGTTCAGGAGTGGCAGTGGTAGAAACTAAAACAAGAGGAGCAGGAGAAAGCTTGGCAACAATAGCAACTATCATTTGGGTCGAGGAAGGAGCAGAAGAATTTTGTTCAGGAGTAGAGACAGCATCATCCTTCCCTAAAGAAACTTCAAGAGCTCTAGTAATTTCTTCTTCTACTTGAGTAATGCGGATGCAAAGAGAAAGTTAAGGCATCATAAAAACAATTTCCATCTGGGTTCATATGCTTTTTCTTCACGTTCTTCCACAATTGGTTCCATACTGGAAAATACCTCATTGAAAAAGAAGTGTAGTTTATCCATTTCCTTTTCTTTTGATTTTTGTTTTGATTCTTCAGACTTCGACATGATTTCTAGGACTTGGCTAATAGTCATGAAGTCCTCAAAAACATCAGAAGCTAACTCATTTGAAGATGTAGGAGCAGGACTGGAGGTATACCCATATGGTTGACCCATGGGTTAAGAGGGTAGCTCTTTGATAACCACAAAGCGTTCAGGAACAGAAAATGCCCTTTTGCTGCCTGAGCCTTGAATTCCTTCAACTTCCTGTCTTTTTCTTGCTTCCTCAAGGTTCTTTTTCTCTTGTAGAATCCTTTGCTTCTTGAGAAAGATATTAGCCTGCTCATCATCATCAGAAGGTTCTACTTTACTCATATCCTTTAGAATAAGAGCAGCTCCTTGAACAGCTTTAGGTAGAAACCGTGTCTTCTTTTCTTGAATTTTCTTTCAAACAGGGAGCTTGTCTGGTCTACCCTAAGGAAGCTCACTTTCTGAGGCTTTTCCTCTTTGTTATATTGCTGTTGTGCTCTTGAAAGCATTTGTTTCTTGGTTGATTTGCTCTTTTCTTTTTGAAGAAGTTTTGATATAACCTCCTTAGACTTCCTTTTAGAGGATGTCTCTTCTTCTTCATCAGATCTCTCTGAATTGCTTTCAGGGAGAATGATGACTCCCTTAGCCTTTCTTTTCTTCTGAACTTCTTCTTCTTTCTTTCTCTTGGTAGTTTTCTTTTCTGGTCTTGTTTCCTCAATCAGATTGCTTGATTTCCGTGAGCTTATTTTCACAGGAAGTGACTGAGTCTTTTTCTTAGACTTGAAGGAGTTAATGGTGTAGTCAGTTCCTAGAACGTACTCAAACCATTCTTCAGCTAGAAGGTATCAGAAGTATTGAAAGACTTTTGTCAGTAGTATTCCATAGGGTACAGCTGTGGTTCTTCTCTTGTCTTTGATAATGGCACTAAGCATGTAGTTCATTATCAGTTTAGGCAAGTTCACTTTCCGTTTGCTTATCAAATAGAAAAGTAACATACAGTCCATTCCTATTAGAATATCAGTGCTTCCTCCCCTAGGAAGAAAAGTAAATTGATCAACAGAGAATACTTTTCTTACCCTAGAGCTAAGTAGCAGTGGTAATATTACCAGGTTTATATCTTGTGGAATCGGTGAGGCATTTTCATGCTTCCTCAGCACTTACTCCAAGAGAGTTTGCTCAATCTTCATGGGCAAGACAAGTGACTCTAGCATCAGGTGCCTGATAATAGCTGCCAAGTTTGATAGTTTAATCTCCATTAAAACATCTCTAATTATAGTGGAGAGAGTAGTCTGGTTCTTTCTTTCTATACAGCTATGCAAGGCTGTTACCATTCCTGGAAAGACTCTATCTGAGATATGCAAAAAGTATTCCTATCCTTGAAAGGAAAATACTTCCTTGAGAATCTGAACTTGGTTCAATAAGACATTGCTTAGCCTTTTTCTAAGAGCAATGGTCCTTCAGGAGAAATCTTCTTCATATGCCTCCTGCATATGTGGCTCATTATACATGAGAAAAACTCCTCATCCCGAAGTATCTTTTTCTATCTCTTGTCCTTTAGCTATAAGGAAGGTTCACGAAAGAGAAAGAATATGAGCTAGGGCTTCATAAAGTAAGAGAGAGAGAGAGCAAGATTAGAAGAGATAAAGTAGAGCAATCAGAACAGTTGTAGAGGCCGTGGAATATGATGATATAGAAGGGATTTTAAGAGAGGGATGGTCGGAGGGTATTTCAGTGTTTTAGGCTAGGAGGATGAGAGAAGGAAACTTGCTTCAGAAGATGAAGGTAAAGGTGAAGATGAAACATAGGGATTTAAAGGGATGTGACATGGTTGAAGGTGAAGTGATGTGGAGATAGAAACTCTAACATAGTGGGTGAGAAAATCCCACCTTTTCATCCTTCTTTAGGAAAGAGAGTCTTTTGACTCTTGGTTTACACTTCCCGAGTGAGTTATGTTCTAAGACTTCATGGTTTACTTTATGACCCCCAGAGAAACTTTTGTTTCTTTTCTCATATTCTTCTTCTTACTCTGAATTCAAGACTTCTATATAACTCATTCTCATATCTTCTTTCTGATCAGAATACCTTCTTCTTCTTTCTGATCGATCTTTATTTAAACTAAGCAACCTGATTTCCTTATAATCTTGCACACTTATTTATCATTCACAAATAAGGCCTTGCATAATGACTTCTGAAACATATCCTGATAACTCTCTTAGGAGTTATGTTTTTCTTTAGTTTTCTTAGAACTTTTAGTTTGTTGAGAGTTAGTTTTAATTTTTGGGGTTTCCCTTTTTACATCATTTGGTTTAAATTCTTGCATGACTACACTCACATTTAATCTTGCATTCTAGTTTTGTTTTCCATTGGTTTTGTAGCTTTTTGAAAAAGGAATTAGGGAAGCATTTGAGCTAGGAGTGCAAAGGAGCAAGAATTGGAGCTGAAGGGATGTCAGAAATTCATGCTGGAGCATAGAAATTCATGCTGGAGCATAGCCATGCTACAGCGTAGAAATTCAATGTGGGTTGCTATTAGAATTCTCACATTTTTCACTTAAGCTATGCTCCAGCGTAGCCATAGCCATGCTACAGTGTGGTTGCATGAATCTGACATATGAATTGGTCCTCTGCATTGACTCTAGCAGCCCATGATTGGCACAAAAACCTAGGCAAATGTTTTGGAAAGGGGAATCACACATCAGAATACTAAATTTGGGAAAGTGGAGGGTAGAGCTTGGAGCTTGAGCAAGGAGATTGAAGCTTCAAGAGCTTGAGAGAAAGAAAGACCTCTCTTAGGATTGTTCTTCAACTTCTTGTATAATTTTCTTTGTTCATCGCTGCTTCTAATCTTTCTTTCATTTACGTTATTTTTATTTCATTTGCCATGATTTGTAACTAACCCCTTTGCCAAGGGTGATTTATGGGGATTATGTGTTTAACATTATGTTAATATAAATAAATTTATGTCTTGTTCTCATTTGATAGTGAGCATTGTATTTGAGTCTATTTACCTTGAATTGTTTGATCACCAATTTAGGATTATAAGGGCTTTTACAAATTTGAGAAAGGGAATAAGAGCCATGCCTATGAATGCAATGCCATGAATTAAATAATATCTAAAGACAAGCAAACATGATTCATGTGGTATTTAAGGATTTGAGAACAACTTATAGACTTAAGTATGCTAAGAGATTAGGTGCTTGACTTTACTTGGGTGGCATTAGATGATCATGAGAAAGACTTTTAATTATATGATGACCCTACCATCACTTAATTGGATTTGGACAAGGCATATTGATATTTATGTTTTATTTTGTATACATAGTTGAAGTAAATCACCCTAGTATTTTATTTCATCAATTTTTATATCATTTTTACATCGTTTCTGCACTTTAGCCTTTAAATTCCTTTGATATAATCTATTTTTAATTGTTCAAACTTGTCACCAAATTAACTAAAATTGGTACTTGGATTATCTCTATGGGCATGACAACCCTATTTTTACTCTATTACTTGACGACCTAGTATACTTGCTAGTGTTACTCTCCTTTGGGAGCGATCACATCCTTGTAGACTTGATCTTGCAAACTATTCATCAGACGCTCTTGCAAAGTGGTACATCATACCTTATAGACAACAGTGGTCTTGCAAACTTTTATGCAGAGTCTTCAGGAGAATATATACCATGATGAATTCTAATTGCTTTGGCTCGATCTTCAGAAAAAAGTAGTGAAGAGAGACCACCCAGAGAGTTTTATGCAGAAATGCATATGCATATGTGAAAGCTTAAAAAAAACTTTTTAAAGCCAATAAAACAACCAAGAGATACTCAGTCAAAGATATTGTGATTACATCTTGATACAAGATCTTTAGTAAACACATTTATTTGTTAAACATCTCCATTTTTTTATCAGAAAAGAAATTTTTCATAAACATACTTAGCTAAGAAATGCTGATCAGATTCTTACAAAGGCAGATAGCACAAAATTGTTTTAGAGGATAGGAAGGCAACTTACCTCATAAGATGATTTTGCTGCTGATTCCTTATCCGCGGCATCTGGGTTCAAAGAGCTTGGCATGCTCTGGCCTTCCCTTTTTGATCTTCTATCCTTGAATTTATTTGCTTGCTCTAATAATATCAGATTCATTCAGATGATCTTAGTGGGTGATGATGTCTTGAGCATGAAGAGAAGACTTTGCCTTTCTCTTGAGCTTGGATAGAATATTCAACATAACTTCCATCAAACTTTGACAACTCAAAGCTTTCTCAACAAATATAGATATCATGGTGGTAATGAAATCATGGTTGATAAAAATCCAAGGGATGACTTGATTTTCATAACTTTGGGAATACTCTTAGAACTTTGGCAATAGAAATTCATAAAACAGAACTTTCAAGAAGTTACTGTATGACCAGGTCTTCCAATTTCCATGTCATCTTCAGGTTGCTCATGTTGTTTATCAGAAAAATTATTTTCTGATTATCTTGAATAGTCCGAGCATAAATTTATGAAGGATTGAGGTTCTGGAGCTCACTTTTTGAAGCTTTTGTCTTTCATCTGCTGACTTTTTGGATAAAGTCTCAGGACATTCTTCATGATAAACAAGAATATCAACAAAGTCTTCCTTAAGCTTTATATTTATCATCATCATCATGAGAGATTCTTAAAAGGATTATCTCTTAAGAATTTGATACACTTAGAATCAGAGCCTGATATCTGCACCGATCATCATCAGAGTACTTTTATTGAAGTTTCAGGCAGAGAGATATATCAGGAATACCTACGAGAAATAAGTATAACTTTTAGTACCTAGACTTCCATGGGTCCTTATCAGTTAGTGTCAGATAAAGAGATTTTTTTCAACCTTTCTAAAGGAAATGAATAAATAGAAAATGTACAAAAAATGTATAAATATCTCTTTAATCATATAAAAAATGTATAAATAGAAAATGAAGTTACATAGATATTTTTTCTATTGTTTCATCTGTATATCTCAAACTAGCTTTTCTGAAGAAAAAGATGTTGACCATTAGTTACAAAAGCAAGGGTAATTGACAATGTCTTGATAAAACAGGTTAGATCTTATGATGCCATGAAGTACTTTCTAGACTTCAGAAGAAAATAACTTGAGGAGTATTTTTTACTTTCAGCTTTCCAGCTTTGGATTAGATATTCTCAAGCAATCATACCAACAATATGAGATTTTTGATAGATTGAGATATATAGATGAATAGACATGGGAACTTTCTAGTAACTTTCCTCATAAAAAAGAATTAACGAAGATAGGAAACAGAAGCTTTTACCTCACGAGTTACTTATGATGTTCTTCAGCTGAGAAGCATAGAATGATAACGAGTTTTAGCATAAAAGACTTTCTGACAATGACTTTCAACATGACTGGCATAATCTCCTTTTTTGCACAAAGGTAGGTTGGTAAAGAGATGAACAGATGCATGAAGTGAGACATAGCTGCTGCAAGCAGCTGTTCTTCCTCAAGATGTTCTTTGTCATGATTTGTCATTCATGAGATTGATGTCCTTTTGATATGGTCGTTACAAACTTCAGATATGGACTACAGATGAAGAATTAATCTTTAAAAAATAATCTCAAATATCAATACCATATTTTCTACTTCTTGGAGAAGCTTTCAGCAATCTTCATTGCTTCAACATTGTAAGACTTATGATAGGATACAAATAGGATCAAAGATATCTTGATACACATTAAGTTCCTTTAACATCATGAACTAATTTGCTCATATAGCCTTTCTTATGTAACATATAGTACATAAATAGCATATACAACTGTAGCCCATGGCTTAGATGACTAGAGACTTGACTTGATTGAGAAACAGAACTTTTCTCTTTTGAAAGATATTTGTCAACAGGTCTCTTTTTGAATCCCTTTCACCTTATGAATGAACTATGCCATGTCTACGAGTCTTGTCAACAAAGGATCATCAGATAAAAATTAATTTTCGAGAGATGATATATGCCATTCTGTCCTTTGGAACTTTATCCTTTGCAATTGTTGGATTGCTCCACCCTTCAGAGGCCTGGCTCTGATACCACTTGTAGGTGAAGATATGTACAAGAAGAGTGGTTGAATCATGCATTGATCCTTTTTTGTTTTCTAAAGCTTTTGAAAAGATTACTATCAAGTACGGAACTTGAAGTTCAGTGGAAATATAGTTAGTAGTTTTACAAAAGTATTTTCTAAACCTTAATAAATAAAAACTTTGTTATTAAAAGAGATAACATAAAAAGAGCAAGATATATATATATATATAAGATCGAAGATAAGGTAAATAAAGCACTAATCGTAAATAACAAAGATCATGATAGGAGAGAAAGTGCATAAAGGATTTTATACTGGTTCAGTCAATATGCTTACATCCAATACTCAACAAACGTTGAGGTTTTACTATAACAACAACTTCCTTAACCTGAAAAAGTACAAAAGGATAGTCTTTTCATTAGACTTCCCAAGCTATCATCCAAGGATTTCAGAAACCATCTATAACCAAGGATTTCGAGTAGTTCTATACTAGCCCCTCGAAGCTAACTTATGACTGACAGGCAACTCCTTTAGCACGTTGTTAGTATTCTTTCCCCAGCCTTTCCAGGCTGCAAGTAGTCTTGACACTGACCTCTCCAAGTCCAACTGAGTGGTCTTGACTCTGGCTTCTCTAAGCCTAACCATATGCAGTAACAACATCTATTAACACGTTAAAAGTAGTCTTGTCTCAGTCTTTCCAAGCTGCAAGTAGTCTATTCCCGACCTCCCCAATCTGCAAGTAGTCTTTTACTAGCTTCTCCAAACTAAACTGTGATAAGTAAGCAAATTTTACTATTGTGTTACAAATAGTTTTACCTTAACCTCTCCAAGCTATATCTCACTCTGATCACTAATGGATCAAGGATACAAAAGTCAAGTGTTTGGGTTAACACTCAAACTAATGTGCGCTCAAGTTTTCTCAGAGATAATACATTAAAAACAATCCTAAGAGAACTTGAGTGACTTCCTTTTTCTACTTCTTCCAAAAGAAGGACATAAATCTATCTAAGAAAAATAAAAGGAAGAGTTTCTTTACACTTCAAAGATAACACTGATTACATAATAAGGATTGAGTATCCCAGGAAGTGGGAAGAGATTTTTGCAGAGTTTCCTCTCTTGAATCTTCAAATCTCTCTCAGCATTTTTCAAGATTAGCATCTCTTTATATAAAGGTCTTTCTTTGTGACCATTGCCATAGATCAGTTCTTCAAGTGTTGGTCATCAGTTGTGTCTTGAAAGAAATAGCTAGAAGAGAGGTTGATAGAATTGTCACATCGGTTGTAGAAGTCATTGTAAATATGAGTTTTTTGATCTCTAATTAGAAACCACTTTTCTACTTTCTGAGTAAGCTTTCTGAACTCCTCCTTCATAAAGCTAGGGTCATTGATAAAAAAGGCAGAAGAGGTGATGTGCCAATTTGAAACTGGAATAGACTTGATAATTTGAAATTCAAATTTTAAATTTCCCTCTCTTTCTTATAGCATTCGTTGCTCCACACAAAGATGAATTTTCTGATGTATGCTACCAGTTCCTTAAAGAGTATTTAACTTTCTAATCTTCAATCAAATATAATCTCCTTTATGATGATTTCTTTGCGATTGTGATGATTAAAGATTGAGTAACATGTTGCATATGAACAAATTCTGATATCTTCATCTTGAGAGTACTTTATGATGTCCCGTGTTACTTTCTGAAGTCTCTTTCATTGATTTCTTATAGTATTGTAGCCTTCCACTGATCATTAGCAATCAATGACTTGGATAAGGATATAATTTTACTTCTTTAATATAATACAACTTATAACATGTTTACACATGCAGAGTGAAATATATATATATATGTACTCATTTGAGTAAGCCTTGCTCTTGCTTAGTGATAGATACCTGTTGTAAACTTATAAGAAACTCAATAGAGACATCGGTGGTTCTTCAAAGTATTTTCTTTGAAGTGGTTTTGTTATCATTCAAAACACATAAGCGCAAAGGTTATAGATCTAACAACAAGATTATCTGATAGACCTTACTATTTCTTTAAGAGCTACTACATTATGAGCTCATATGACTTCAGGTCTGAAAGCGAATTGAGAAAATTGTTTTGAGTTCGTAAAATGATGATTTGAATATACATATTTATATACATGTATGAATTACTTAAAGCTTTATATTATTTTTGTTATTATGATTTTATGCATTGTTCTTTGATGTCCTATGAAGAGGGTTACAGGTGGGGATTCACTTACTGAGTTTTGCATAAAACTTACCCCTCTCTTTTCTCTTATTTCACAGATAGAACAGCTGCTACTCAGTCATCATCCTCGTAGCAGTACTAGAGTTTCAGTGGTGAGCTTCACTTGAGTGAAGTGTTTATAGTTTGTCTAGAGTGCTCCAATATAGATGCAGACAGGATCCCGGACTATAGAGTATGTTTACATTTTTGCATATCATAATATTATTTTAGTTTGTATTAAATAGTTTGGTATTTATGAATATTTCAAATCAGAAAAGCTGTATTCATACATGTTTTGTAATATGATTCACAGAAGATAGAGTTTGAATTATGAAATTTCAGCATAAACTTGTGCGATTTATTAAAACAGGTGATTTGTATGTAGAAAATGAAAGTGTTTTGGATAATTTTATAATCAGCTGTGCATATAGAGAAGTCCAGGTCATGAGACTTATGTGGAAATGGAACTTCTCACGTGTTGGTCATGTTCCCAAGTTAGGTCGTGACAGGTTAAGCACTTGAAACCAGATGGACTCAAAACCAATTAAGAACCGATTGAAACCAGAAAAACCGGTGGATCGGTCTAGTTTTCTAACGTTCTTGGTTTAAGTCTTTGACTTGAAAAAAGAAAACCAGGCAACTCAAATCTTCTTCTCCGGCGAAGGTCCTCCCTCCAGTCCATGCTGCTCCTTGTGGCTCCGCCTATCTGCTTCACCCTCTGGAAAAGAAGCAGAGTTTAGGTTCAACAAAATGGTTTTACAGGTGGAGTGAAGAGTGAGTGAGCTCTTGTGAAGTGTAAGCAAAACTCAGAAATTGAAGCTTTTTTTCTCCGTCGAATGCTCCTCTCTTTGTTCTTGTATGTGAGCTTTGTGTGTGTTCTAATGAGGCTTTGAGTTTTGTGGTGAGGTGAGAGGAGTGTGCAAGTGTATAGAAGCATTGTTACTGTTTAGTGGTCAAAATCGGTAATTGAAATTGTTAGCAAGATTGGAGAAAAGAACCAAAAAGAAAGGAGGCAGGGGGTGGAACCATGGAAAAGAGAAAAAGAGAGAGAGAGTGAGAAACAGTGAAAGTAGGAAGTATTTAGTGGTTGAGTATAGATTTTCCATTTCGGTGTCATAAATTAAACTACATTTAAGTGTCACTTTATGTTGGGATGGGAGGCATATATTTTATATGTTTATATTTTATTATATTTCGATTGAATTGGTCGAATCCCAATTGGACCAATAAATTTTTGAACTAGTGCCTTAACCGGTTCAATATCCAATCCTATTTTCTCTTTCTTGCTTATTTCAACACTCGATTTGGCTTTCTCCAGTATAGACACTGTAGAGCACTAAGAGGGCACATAGGTGGGAATAAAAATGTTAGTTCGTAATGGTTGAGCTTGGGAAGAAAAAAATTGGGAGTGAACACCCTATTTGGTCTTTCAAAATTTTTGTGTGGGATTATTTCGTCCTTTAAGAAAAGAAATTAATTCTATGATTCCTCAAGATTAAAAATGATAGACACATTAGTCCCTCTGTTAGTTTTTTGCTTAAACATGTAACATAGTATAATGATGACATATCATTAAAAAGTTAGAGGTAAGTTAAATGACGCTATTTTGGAACATATTACACTCACTTTGGTATTTAAAATTGCACAAAACGAATTACTTTGAAACTTATAATAGAGACCTAAATGACTCATTTTGTGAATTTTAACCATTAAAATGAGTCATTTTAAACTCTATTTCACTTTAAATAACATATGTATCGCTTAACGTCATATTAGCTTGTCAATGTGCAATTCTATTAGTGTTTTAAGAATCACATATATAGAGGGACTAATGTGTCCTATTATTAAAATCTCTTGAGCGACTGGAGATTTAATTTCAACTTTTAAGAGGATAAATAGTCTTGCAAATTTTTTTTAGGAACTATGCGAGTTATTTACTCAAAAATCTGAACCCACGCATTCCACTATCTTCCCTTACTTTATCACCGTGAAACCTCAAAATCTGAACCCACACCTTCTTCCTAACTCCCTAACCCGGTCCAAACATCTTCGATCTCCCTCTTACTTATTGCAGAACCCCAAATATGCTTTCCCCCACCACCGGTTCCACCCTCCTTAGTATTACCCGTATCAACCCTGACTGGCGCTCTTAAGCCTACTTTCCTTCACAAATCCATAGTCTCCAAACTCCCTTGACATCTCTCCCATTCTTGTGGCTTTCTTGGTCTCTGCTTCCCTAAAACCACAAAGCTCTGTCCCGCCTCCACCTCGCTCTCTATTCACATCACTCAGCACTCTAAAACCTTTCTTCCAACATTTCCATAGCCATAAGATCCATATAGCTCACTCTCCTTCACAACATTGCCACAGCCATAAGCTCCTTCACAGTCGCTCAATCTTAGGGCTTATCTTTCTTAAACCCTCTCTAGGGCTGCACTTCGTTTGCACTGCAATTTGTGTCTATCGTCGGTGGTCTTCGACAGTTCCCTGTTTGTCATGTTCCATGTCGTTTTTCTTAGATTGTGTGTGCGTTCTTTTCCCGGAGAGTGGTTGTGTTCTAACATCTTTGTTTAATTTTTCTCTCAAACTATTCACTGTTTCTGGGTTTGTTGCTAAAATTGTGTTGGTCTTGGTTCTAAGTGTGCTTGTCTTGTGTGATTGATATATAAGCAAATTACATCGACCTCCCCTAAGGTTCAGTGAAATTACATTGACCTCCCCTCTAGTTTGCAACCTTAAAATGACTTCCCATTTGTCAAATGCTCTTTAACACTGTTACTAGTATAATGAACTTGTCCAAAATACCCTCAAACCCACCCTAGGTCCTGTCTAACTTAATCACCACCACCACTCACTTGAATAAACCTAAACTTACCTCCCCTAAATTCAAACACAGTTAGAGCGAAGATCACAAACCCACTGCCTACTTTACTTCCAATGGACGCGACCTCACAGAAAGCGGAGAAGAGCAGAAAAGCGGCACTGCGTGAGAAGACCAGATCGATGGCACTACGCATGAAGACCTACTTGGCGGCCTTGCGCCACCAGATCCATGGCGGAGCCTGACCATTACTGCGGCATAACACAACTAGATTGGAGAAGAAGTGTGACCAGATTAGAGAAGACGCGTGACCAGATTTGAGAAGACGAATGACCAGATTAGAGAAGACGTGTGACCAGATTTGAGAAGACGTGTGACCATGACTGGCGGTATTGAACCTCTGAGGTCGCATAGGCTTCTCACGCCCAGCTTTGTAGCGACACCGACCAGAGGAAAGGCCGATGATGTTAGGGGGATGGGAGTCCGGGCCGTCGCGGATCCATGGCGGAACAGGGAGGAAAGCCCGAAACTCGCGCCTATTCGCAACAGAGAAAGGAGAGCCACGCATTGAGATCTGGAGGTCGGTGGTGCAGTTTATGGTGGTCTTGGCGGTGGGGATAAAGGTTCATCAGCGATGGAGGGAGGAGGGTGGTTTCATGATGATGATGATGATATGAGGCCGCAGTGTTGGTGGGAGAACCACCATGGCCTCATCCCCCTCTTCCTCCTCTTTTGTATGTTTTTTTATTTTTTTATGAAGATAATAGCACTGTTCCTATTGTTACCTTATTCTTTCCTTTTTGCTGTTACTGGGTTATATTACTGGGATTTGTTGCTGGTTTCTTTGCAGGTTTTCTCCGTGTTTCACCTCTGATTTGCTGGCCTGTTGATGTATTAGTGTGTAATTTTTGATTTTTTGGTGTTTGAATCTTTCTTTTTATTGATTGATTCCAATTTTTTTTTTCACTGATGGTATTACTGATGATTTTTCTAGTGGTTGGTGATGGAGGACTGCCACGGCTTCTCTCTCTTCTATTTTTTTTATTCTTCTAAGTTTGGTTGTTTATTTTTTATCTTGGGTTTGTTCTATTTTTTGGTTTTATTTGGTTTCTGGCTTGATTTTGTTTGGTTGCGGATGGTGATTATAGCTTTGATGGAGGATTATGATTGTGAGTTAAAGGATTGTGGTGTTTGAATCAAAGCAGGTGACGATGATATCTTAGTAACGGTGATGGGCTCAATATGGTGGTGATTGGAAGTGGCGGATGTTGTTAGTAGTGTGTTTTAGGTGAAGGCTAGAGATTATTTGAGTCTTTTTGCACGTTAAATTCTTCTAATTAATTACAACTTTGCCATTAAAAATCATGTTCATGGCACATGATTTAACTTCTATTTGCACTATTAACGTAATGTTAACTTCAAGGGTGGTTAATGTAAAAGTTAATAAAGTTTAGGGGAGTTCATTGTAAGATTTGCAAACTAGAGGGGAGATCAGTGTAATTATGCTAAACCTCAGGGGAGGTCAGTGTAATTTGCTCTTGATGTATTTTTATCAACAATGGTCTAGCTTTTCTGATTGGAAGCATAGCTATAGGAATAGCAGCTAAGATATTCCATTATCTGTATGAAAACCCATAACCATGACACTGTTGTTATCGAACCATGTGAAAAGCCTTAGGGTTTTTTAGAATATGTTGGTACTTAATGTAAATTAATTAAGCCTAAGATTCGTTCTTTTTGTTCAATAGGATAAGCTTGTAAATGGGGGACTCCAGTGCATATCCCTGTAAGTAAGCTTGTCATAGTGGCTTCTGTTTCATATCCCTTGGCTTTATACAATTAGAACCACACCATCTTATGCACCTTTTTAGTTAGACATTATTTATTATTTTTTCATGAACTAGATTGCTAGGCAGTTTCAATTGGAAACATAATGTGAAGAATAAAGTATCTAATAGTAAAAGGATGGCAACTCCCTTATGCACCTTTTTAGTTAGAAGTTATTTATTATTTTTTCGTGAATGATATTGGATTAAATTTTCAATTAGAAACATAATGTGAAGAATAAAGTATCTACGAGTAAAAGGATGGTAGCCCCTGATTCTCGTTCACATACGCTTCTTTTTGTCTTTTACCTCATTATGTCTCTCTCTTGATTTTGCTCAATTTTTCGTGAAAAAATGTTATTTTTTGAAGAAATGTTTTAAGAATACTCTTGGGTGTCTCTTAAATATTAGAAAAGAATAGACTCTAACTTTTAGTTCAACCAATTTTTTATAGAATATTTTAAAGTGTCTCTTAAAAGCTTGTGAATATTCTGCATAAGAGGTATGATCTTAAAGCACAAAACCCAATTTAGCTCTACTTTACATATTTTAGAAGACCCTACGTGCACTTTTAAGATAGTTTAATCATGGCCTAGCTTGTGTCTCATTGTAAAATTACAAGTAGGAATAGCATCAGGAAATTCCATTGGTATTGCTTTGCCTTATTAAACACAACTGAACGAAAATGAATATTTGTGTCATCTATGTTTATTGATTACGGTGTGGATGTAATTCTATATTCACATTGGACACGTTTGTTTTTCCTTCTTCTCTACATATTTAGTGCATAGTAGAATTTTATTTTCCTATGTCAAGATTCACAATTATCTATCAAAAAAGATGTTTGGACTCTCAAATTTTTTAATAGAAACATGATGTTGTTTCTATAGCTTGAATGTGTGTAGTAATTGATATAGAATTTATTTCTATGTAAAAGTGTGTGTGAAGACACTCTAGATCTTATAGCTATGAGCTCACGTATGTAAGCCAACTGTGTCGAGTAAATTTGAAGTCATTCTCTTCTATCAGGATATTTTTCAAGTAATTTGTTGGTTTCAAATTGAGTACAAATGGAATAGGCTTCCATATGAAAAATTTGATGTCTCTCTCAACTTTCTAGTCTCAGTTATATGAGTTAATTTAAAATGAAATGGACGAATAGCTCTCTCCCTATGCATCTAAAGTAAAGGCTTAATCTTGTGAAGCTGTCAAAACATGTATGTTGATTATGGCTTCTAGGTTACTTGTAATTTGAGCATGAATTGGTATTACTTTAATAGCACGTAGGTTGTTCCTTTACAGATTTCTAATCGAGGGAGTGTCAAATTTCAGGTATTGAGGTGATCCTTTGTCTTGTTTAGGTATCACTCTCACAATGTGTAGTTTGTAGCACGGGTGAATATCTTGAACTATTGCGAACTCCAATTTATATCATCATTGACAATTATGGAAAAAGCTAAATGCTTAACTAATTATAATTATCCAGCACTGAAACTACTATGTTAGTATTGTTTTGTCTTGTTAGGTCCCATGATTTTGCTAGTGTTGCTTCAATATGGTGTTACCATGTACTTCATAGTGTGAGATGGTTATATTGTTAGGTTATAAAGTGCTTCTCTTCTACATTACTAATAGCAGCTAGCAAACTACAAGCACATATCAGTTGTGATACAAATGATTGGCATGTGAATCATGTCTTCAGTTGGAAACTCTTCTTTGTATATCAACCTTCTTGTGTTAAAATGCAAAAGTAGCCTCATTGCTATTTTGCTTCATATTATTCAAACCTTTTAATTTTGCATTGGTTGTACTTTAAATATCAAGCTGATTATATAAAAGTCCAAAACTATGAGTACTTATGTTTTCTATGCTTTGTTAATGTGAATGAGATTTCACATATGAAGAATCATTCATCTTGCTCAAACCATATACATAGTGGATTTCATAGGTTGTGTGTGAATCAGTTTACCACTAGTGTCAATTTTAGTTAGTAGAACTTGGCCTAAGAAATAAAATTAGAGACTTTGAAAGACTTATAGTTTGACTAAAAATTTATTTGAATTGTAAAACAATTGAAAAATTGGAACAACCTACAAAGGTACCAGCAGATTAAAAAAATTACTAGCACAATGAGAAGAAGTTATGAGCGTACAAGGGCTATTTACTATTTTGCTCTTTCATCCTACAAAAATACTCCATCAAAGCTTTGGCATCTCCTTGCTTCCCAATCAAATGTCTTTCCTTGTGAATATAGTTTTTGGCATCTCTTTCTACAAATGGCAAATCCTAGTGCCAACCAACATCATGAACAAGAGTCTAAAAAGTCTTGTCTCATTATGTAATTCAATTGTTCTCCATATATGCATGCTAATATTCTTGTTTTTCTTAAACAGTTTTGTCTTCAAAGGGCTAATTTCATGACAATGGTCAAGAATTGTTTTTATAGACCATTTCCCATCTTCCCACTTCTTTGTCGTTGTAACACCCTAGTAATTAACCAGATACACCTAGGTTGAATCTGATTAATGACTAGACTTTACTCCTTGCTTTGGTTCTTTCTTCATAATTTGAAAATACTTAGTGAAATTACGAGCCATTTTTTTTTTTAAACACATAATTGAAAACGTGAGCCGAGTACAACGTGAACGAGTAAGCGGGGTATAATAAGACGTTTAGGAATATATCACATCATATCACTTAGGCTCCATCATATAACATCCAATAGCACATTATAGCATATATTTACATACAATAACCTCACTCAAAGGGTGGGTTATGTTCATACATCATTATCTTATGCAAACCCTTAAAAGAAAATATACTTAAGGAAATACATGCCCCTAAACTAGATAACTCCATAAGCCGGGGAGGTTATCCTAAAACTAGCATGCACGATCACACATAAATCTACTAAGAACCTTCTATGGCGCACCGTCCTGAAATGGGGGAATAAATCCGATCCATCGATGACTCCCTCGGGAGGACACACGAGATGCACCAGCCGGGTCGCATGGATGGCCTTTCGCTAACCTCGGTGAACAACTGCTTTCCTCACTACCCTCTCTACGTGTGGGAGCAGGAGAGCTCTCAGAATATACATGAGTAGGAGTGTCCTCCGAAGGATCGGGCCAGAATATCTCGCCTCGAACATACTCGAAATCCATGGACAGCAGATGAAGGATAAGAACGTAACATCCTTTCATCAAGTGGACGTGCATGTTCGAAACCATTTCATCGCCATAGGAGAAGTAGGAGAAAATCGATAACTAGGACAGGGATGTGCAAATGGACGACCTATGTAAATAAAAACACGAATCGGCAAGACCTCCTTCAAAATGATACGAGCGATGCAATCCATCATAGTGGAATTCAAGTAGTATCAACTAACAGGACGAATGTCGCCATTTGAACTGAGACAATGACGGAAATAAAGAAAAGGGAGCGAGAATCTTGCTAAAGAATTCTCAGGGTACCTCCTTCATAGTGTCATCATCAAAGTCCCCAGAACCTCGGGATTATTCTAAAATAGTGAGCATGCAAAGATTCATTTTAAGTTAGGACAAATACTTAACCGAGGTTCACGTCAATTTTTAATTATGCCTTATAATGCATCTTATTCTTAACATGTCATATTTACAATGAACATTTCCTTTATCATTACATCATATTCCTCATCATCATTATCAAAATAACATGCATAAAAGAAGCTCATATAATATTAGCTACACATGGACACAAAGGCACATATTTCATTTCTTTAGTGCCTTTGGTGACTTAAAATCTTATCATCATCATTATTTTCCTCGGGGCCACCCTATACTCCACCCTTTGGGAGTAATTTAGGTTATGAGCTCATACTTTACTAGTCGTCACTAGCATATACTTATCCCTTTTGATAAGCTAAAGTCCCGACTCTACCCTTTTGAGAGAAGCGGGTTAGGGGCTAAAATCACCTTTTCACCATCTATAGTCGATGGTTCCAAAGGATCATTTTCTTATAAGTTTAAGTCACCATTAAATCTTTGCATGTTATATCATAATACAATTCATAAACATCATAACATTTTCTCATTTATAGTCTTAAGCTAGAATAATATATATCAACTGTGATAATGCATATGAGATTCCCAGAAAGAGAGTAATACAATGGACACGCTTAAATACTACAAGTCTTTCCTTAGCCGTAACCTTTCCAAATTACACTTTTACAATGATACACTTTCTTCTAGCAACAAAGGTAAATTTTACATAATAAAGAACATTTCATGTACAAGCATTCTCATTATTTGCACAGCAACTATAACATGCAAGCCAGAAATCATTCAATGATATCAAGTACTTAATAAGCATCCAACCTTGCATAGAATTATCAATTATAGAACTAATTAGTTACTAAACCAATTATGAATCATTCTCTTAACAAAGAAACCATAATTATCACAACTTCAATCATATAAAATCATTATCACACATTGATACTAAACTCAGATCAGTGGCGAATCATGAACCTCATGCAATTACATAGAATCATATTTATGCATATAAAATACTAGTTCTCCAGTAAAATCCTTGCAAAGCCTTAAACTCATTTAGAAACTAGTTCTTTTGTCAAATTTGGGAGGATCTTCACAATTAAAAATTCTC
The DNA here is from genome assembly GCA_031216125.1 of Dalbergia cochinchinensis. Lineage (NCBI taxonomy): Eukaryota > Viridiplantae > Streptophyta > Magnoliopsida > Fabales > Fabaceae > Dalbergia > Dalbergia cochinchinensis. The sequence continues at coordinate 16,598,119 of CM062375.1, read as the reverse complement.
ACTTAAGATAAAAAGAGTAAGTCTTGTGCTTTAGAGATTTACGTGACATCTTAAAATTATAAACATGCTATGCAACCTTATTTTAATCTTATCTTTATAAGGTGATAGCTTGGAATTATAAACATGATATGCAATTGTATTTCTTCTTTATCTTTAAGATTTAAGGTGATGACTTCAAAATTAAACATGATGCAAGAACTTGAAATATAAACATGATACAAGAACTGGAGCAGCGGTAATCCGCACAGACCAAAGAGAGGAGAAGAGAATATTAAAAACCGGAGCGCAGAGTCCGCACAGACCAGTAGAGAGAGGAGAAGAGAATATTAAGAAACCGAGCGGGCAGAGTCCGCACAGACCAGGGAGAAGAGAATATTATTATTACATCTTTTTAAGCTCCAATCTCAAGACTTTAAAGAATAAATTCTTTAACTCCAATAATCATATTTCTTTGCTTGTGATACATGGGCAAGTCTTTGAGCTCTAGGATCTTTAGGTGATGGCATAAAATAAACATGCCATGCTGATTCTTTTTAGCCATTATAAAATATAGTGAGAGCATAAATTAAATATGAGATGCAACCTCTTTATTATCTTGAAAGATTAAGTGATGACTTGAAACATAAACATGAAATACAAGCTTGGAATTTAAACATGAGAAATGCAAGTTCATTTATTCATTCTTGAAAATTTAGTGATGACATAGAAGGTAAACATGGTTATGCAAAGCATAAACTTAATCATGGATGCAAATTCATTTTGTTTCTTTACTAGAGCTCCTTCAAGACTTTAAAAGAATTATAAATTCAACCCAATACATATCTTAACAAGAAATAAAACATAAAAGGAAAAAATACATCTTTCAAGTTCTAAACTAAAAATCTTTGTTTTAGCATCATAAAGCATTATTCTTTAAGGTTTTGCATCAAGTGGAATTTTCAAGCTTTAGAGGCCTAACTTGTGATGGATTTACAACCCACCTCAAGGTCCTCATCATCAAGCCATCATCTTAGTTCCACCTAGGCCATATGGTTGAATTGGTTAAAGAAAAATTGAAGAGGAAAACCAAAATGAAAAGCTAAGGCAAGTTCATAATTTCATCATTTTGAGCTAAAAACACAACTCCTCAAAGCATAGAAATAAATTTAGAAACTACTCCCTACCTAATCTGAGTTGAAGAAGAGGAAGAGAACTTGGTTTCTTGAAGTGAATGAAACAAAATCTCTTTGAAAATTGAAGAAAGAATTCAGCCAAAGAGGAGGAAGAAAGAAAGTTTTGGTGCTCCTAAAAACTAGTTATGAACCAAGCATTCCAAGACCACTCAAGCAAGCCTATTTATAGAAGATTTTGAGGCTTCTAATTGGCCAAAATGATGAGGTAGTGGACGGAATTTTGCAGGAGAAATAAGGGAGGAAAAAATCATTTTAGACAAAGTTGTATGAAATTAAGGAATTATGTCTCTTATGGTGACATTTTGGCATTTTGTTTTAGTGCAACTTTTGGCAATAATTCAGCTGCATAATGGCATCAATAATTTCCTGTCCATTACAGCGCCAAGAAGTCAAATTTGTGTGTTCCATGCATTATTTAGGTGTAGGCAAGGTATTCATGTAATTTAGAGAATTTACGGTTAAGGGTTTAAGTGAATTAGTAAGCAATTTGGGTGTTTTTTGAGCAATTTTGGGTTCTAATCAATCTAAATACATAATTTTGACTCTAGATTAATATTTAGAATTTAATAAGCTTTAATTTGAGCCTAATATTGCTTAGGTTTCGGTATACAAATCAAAAATCCGAAATTCGCAAAGCGCTCAAAAACAGGGGGCAAAATCGCATTTCACTTAAAATTGCCCGAGGCACCCGAGAGCTTAACCAATGGTTAATCATGGCTTAAAAACACATTTTAAAACATTTTAGTGAGGTCTGGGCCAGTCGCACGCACATCGGAGTTAAAGCAGTCAGGGGGCGTTGGTCATTTCGGCGTCTAACTCAAATCGAGATCCTTCTCGCTCTATTAACACACATAACACAAAACAATCCCTTATTATCCTCAAAATATCCCCTTGAGAATAGGTGGCCCACGATCCTCATTTTCCGAGTAAAATAACTTCAGGCATTTTGGTCATTTTATACGATGTCTAAATTCGGGATTTGGCGACTGCATGAATCGCTCCTAACCTCTCTTCTAATGTTATATTCCTTTATTGAGATTGTTCTACCAAATCTTATGTAATAATTACCTACGGTAATTCGGTAATTGAGTAATTTCTAATGACAGTAAAAATTACAGTAAAAATTGGGGCATTACAGTCGTAATCTCCGCCTCACATTTTGCGGCTACAATTGGAAGTGTCTTCAAAGTTGTTGGTACTTTTGACACACCTTTTCCTTCTTGTATGTACGCAAGAATCAAATAATTCACTACTCCATCTGGCCTGCTATTTTTTGAATTTCTAATCTTTCATCCAAACCCTATTTGATTTGAATACTTCTTGTAAAATGTTTTAATAGCTTCTATTGAATCAAATACCATTCTAACAATTGGCTCAACTATTTTAGAGCTGTCATTGATGCTACCAACATTACCAACGGTCTCAACAATATTCTCTATCTCATGTTTCATTGATTCCTCCTCCATAGATCTTTCCACCTCCATAGATTTTACTTAGAGGATTAACCCACCTATACAAAATAAGGAAAAAAATATCTTACAAAACCACCTCAAGAAAAAGTGTAAGAAAATTGGAAAATGTTGGTGACATAATAATTGCACACATAATTCATACACAAACAAATTTAAAAAAATTAACCATGAGTAGCACTACATTGGCTAAGCATCATAAACTTGCTGGAAATTTTATAAATTTGCTAGTAGGTGTGCCAATTGTTCTAATTTTTCAATTGTTACTATTCAAATATAATTTTTGTGAGGCTATAAGTCTTCCAAAGGCTCTAACTCTATTTATGGGGACAAGTTCTAGTAATTAAAAATCACACAAGTGTTAACATGATTAGAAGTCACCCAAAAAATCCATGGTCTATAGCTAGTAAATTGCTCTCATATGAAGGTACAAAACTAGTAATTTTATAAATTTGCTGATATATGTGCAGGTTTTTACAACTTTTCAATAATATAAGTCTTGTAAAACCCCTACACCACCTATTTCTTAAGCCAAATTCTACTAATAAAAATATGATACTAGTCATAAAGTGATTCGCACACAATAAAAAAAAACCCAATATGTATAAGGTTTGAGCAAGACAAATGATTCTTCACATACGAATTTTTATTCTTATCAACAAAGTGCAGAAAACAAGTGATCTAATCTATATATTTGTTTTGGACTTTTACATAGTTACTATTTGAAGTTCATGCTTTGCAAAATTAAAAATAGAATTAGGAAGAAAATAGCAATGAGACTAGTTTGGACTTTAACACAATAGCCTTGCCATGGAAAGAAAATTTTCCAACTGAAGACATGATTCATTTGGCAATTACTTGTATCACAATTGATATGCACTTGTAGTTTGCTAGGTACTATTTTAGTAATTTACAAGGAGATGCAGTTGTTGCCCAACAAACCATAAAACCATCTCATACTACAAAGTACATGGTAACACCAAGTTAAAACAACATTAGGAATATCATGGGACCTAACAAGACAAAAATAAAAGCAATATAGTAGTAGTTTCAATGCTAAATCAATATAATTAATTATTTGTGAATACAATTTTTTTCCACAAATGATATAAATTGGGATTTGTGATAGTTTAAGATATTCACTTATGTTGCAAATCATGCTGTTAGAGTAATATCTGAAACAAAACAAAGCATTACCTCAATGCCTAAATGCAGACCTTCCTTATTCACATGCTGTCAAAGTAATACCAATTCATGTTCAAACTAGACGACACAATCAATATAGATGTTGTAACAACTTGATAAGATTTGAATGAGAAAATTATAGTGTTTGGCCTATAGATGTAAAAGTTTCGCCACAATCACATTTTCCCATTTTCCATAAAATGGATTAGAATGGTTAAATTCAGGGCATGGGTAAGATATGATTATTAAATAAGGAGAAAAACACTATTTTGTTTTCTTTTCTCTGTAACACAGCAGCTAGCCAAAGAATAGAAAGCAAATGACACAAGCAAGAACTACAATCATTTAAGCTACTGACAAATATCATCATAATAAAAAATTACATTCTAAAAGCACTTTCTTAAAGTTTAAAAAATGCATAATGTGCTAATAGGGGGAGTATGATTTATTCTAGATTGAAAACAAAACCAAAGTTATTTAGATATCCAAGCCAACAACTATTGATTTCAGTAGATTTGTTTGAGTTCACTAACTAGTTTCCTTCCACTTCCAAAGAAAAATTTCTAATCAAACATTAATGGGATTTTAGCTTCTCACAATTTATGCTCGAGACATATGCTTTGCTAGTAGAACCACAATTTACTAGTTTCTACTTACTACTGTTCTCTAAATTCAGTATTCAAAGTCAAAATAACCCAAACAACCAGTAAGCAAAAGAACCCTAACATAACCTTAGAAGACCTCCTTTGAGCTTAGCAAATAAAGGAATTGATGAACACCTGAAGAATGACAAGAATCACGACAGCTGACAGTGGCATAAATGAAGCAATGATTGAGAGAGGGGTTTGAGAAAGGCAATGACCGTGAGAGAGTTTGGTGATTGTGGGTTTTATGAGTAGTTTAGTTGTCACGACCCAACCTGGGAATGTGACCGGCACATGAGGAGTCTCATCCCCACATAAGCCTTCTAAGTGACGTATCTTTATGAATGCATACTTTATAATAATATTATACTAAATTTACTTTCTGAAAACATAATTTCCTCTAAATCGTTATCCAAATATTTATTCAAAATCTGATATCCAATTTTGCAAGACTAAAATACTTTAATATAGAAAGCTATATGACATTTCTAGTAAACATGTAAATCATAAAAACAAACTGTTTTATCACTTGATCTAAATTTTAAATTTGAAAATCAACTTAATACTTGTAAACTGAACTATAGGAACATTTATGGCTTGTTGCATAAACTCAAATCAACTTTACCATTTCAAATCTATGCTTGTAAACTGAAAACATATACATAATTATCTCAAATATTGAAATGTTATACAAAATCTGAAACTAAATGCATGGACGGGATCCTGTCTGCACACCTACTGGAGTACTTCTACTACTGACGTAATTCTAAAATAGGTCTTACTTCAAATAAGGCCTACCAATGGAATTTGCTGAGTCTACTAAGCTGGACGGAGACTGAACCTGTACCTGCAACTATGAGAAAAAGGGAAAGAGATGAGTCAACAAACTCAGTGAGGGAGCTCTCACCCATCACCCACATGGGACAACCAAGGAATATATATATATATATATATATATATATATATATATATATATATAAAATACCATGCATACAACAATCGTAATCATTTAATATTCACATGCATAACTATATACATAAAAGATATCTCTGTATTTATAATTTCATAAAAAAGCATCTCTGAGTTCTTACGCTAACAAGAAAATCATTTTTCATTTCATAAACTCATAAACAAACAATTGTAAACTCACAAGCAACATGAAATCATTTTAATCAAAGTGTGACAGAGCCTAGGAAACAGTATCTGTTGAGCTGAATATATATATAATAACCAAAGTTGTAAAGTCAAATAGTCCCTGGCGAATGAGCTATGGGTACCTATCTGGCTCCCATTTTCTGTATTTGCTGTGGGGCGATATTGTTCTCTAACGGACAACTTGATACCAAGGTTAACTTTCTCGTACAGCTGTTAACTAACTGTTTGTTTCTTGATCTCTACCATCTAAACTAGTTTGACAAAATCCATAACTAAAAAATGGGTACTTTGTCCCGGGCGAACAGAGCCCCTAAATTCTTTGTACACAGGGAGTTCTGAACTCATATAACTCTATCAATTTGACGTTAGCATAACTATGCAATGAAAATCGTGCCTAAGGGATCACCCATTTGTAAGCAACCCGATCTCAAGCCCACAGAATATGTATCTGACAGTTGCTAAGAATCATACTGAATTTCATACCTCTTGATACCATAAAACTGAAGTTTTAAATTCAAATCTTAAACTATCATATCTTTTCCATATATTGGATAAATCTAAAATCATAACTCAAAATACTGGGGTTCTAATCAAAAAACTCGGAAATCATATAACATATTTATCCTTAAAGTTGGGTCATACACTTGTTTCACATTTCTCCGACATATATAAATATTTTAACTGAATACTCTAGAAATACAACTTGAAATTTTAAAACTTGAAATCGTAGTGATATCAAAGAAATCCATAAATACATATTTGATAAAATACTCATCTTGCTACAATACATATTTTCTTAATAAATCATTTCTCAAACATGAAAACATTTTCTAAAGTACATAACATAGCAATTATGGTCCCATGGTTTTGTAAAACTCATTCTTTCATGCTATTACCATGAATCAAATTTTTCTAACTTGACATAATCATGTAAAATCATATTCTATACTTTTTCTTATATCAAATTTCATATTTTACAAATATCATGCATCAAACATAATCATAATGGCTAAAATAAGGTCATGAGTTTGAACCCACTCACCATTTGGAGCCGGGAGTATGTGGGCATCACCAAATTGACCTTGAGAGCTTGGAATGGCACCAACTACTACCATAGAGCAACATAGACCCAAGATTAATCTCCATTAATCTCTAGATAACTCTAACAATATTCGGGGAGCACCCCCAGTTGACAACAGTAAAAGGAAAAACAAGACCTAACTCAAGGCCATGAAAGAATGGAGAGAATGGAGACATAATCTAACAATATAGACATACCTTGATGATTTGGGGGAGCTAGATTGGAGAAAATGAGAGAAAAAGAGATGAAAAAATGGAGAAGGAAAGGGTTTCTACATTCAGCTTCTTCTGTGGAGAGGGGAGATCCGATGGGTTTTTATTTTGGGATCAAAAGGAGACGGCGTCATTTCACTTATACTGTGCTAATTCGGGACGCTCACTGTAGCGAGCCCAGAAATACGCTCACTTGTTACAGCGAGGATGGTTCGCCGCAGCGAGCATGTGCCACTTGACTGACACAAAAGGGCTTACCGGTTCTCTGCAGCAAGTAAAGCTTGTTGCATTCAACCTATTCTGCATAATTCTACAGAACCTGGTTTAGCAGCTTAGGTTTAGCTTCCAGGGTCGATCTGGCTTCTCGAGTAAGCCCCGAGGGATCCTAAGGCTGTATGGAACCTGCCTACAAACACATGTACTTGGGGTATTATATTAGTGAGCAACAGTGGCTTTAAGGGTGCTTATGGCAATTTTAGGTGGAGTAGGTTCAAAGGTGGCACTATGTGTGATACAAAGAAGAGAGAGCGAGCTAGGAGATTGAGGGAGATAATTTGGGGGAGGGAATATATTTATTTTTCTCAGCTGTGAAATAATATCCCATACCATGAACCCAAATTTTTAACCCTATTTGTGCACCCTTCATTCCGTTTATGGTGTCTATACCAAGACACCCAAACCAGGCGTTGAAATAACAAAACTGTTAGCCACTCTCATATGTCCAATGTCATTCCCTATTAATGGGTCACATTCAAACATTTCCTAAATTGCCCTTAAGGTCTGTTAGTGATTAGTCTTTTTTATTTTATTTTATTTTTTGAGTCAAAGAATTCCAAGATTGTGATAAGACTCTTTCTTTTGGATGTTTCAAGACTGATCTTTTCTTCTTCTTTTTTTTGGGGTCAAAATTTTTTTGATTATGTTTCTTTTTCTTTGGGAATCATGCATTTGTATCTAAATGAGATGCATTTCATTTTTTTTTTGGGTGTATTTTTGAAGGATGCAAAATCATGTTGAAGAAGAAAGCAGTTTGGATCTTGGTTATGGAGATAGTTTTGAAGCTAAGATGCGTTCATACTTCCAAATGATTATTTCAGGTGATAAGCATAAATTTCAGTCTAACTAATTCTATTATTAAGTGATTAAGATGATTAATTTGTTTTCTCTAATTGCATCGTTTCTGTTATCAATTGCTATAAAGTTGTTAGATTTTCTTTTGTTCTTATTGTTTCTATTATAAATTGCTATAAGGTTGTTGGAGCGATGTTTTTTATTTATAAAAATGTCTAAGATATATAATTGTTCTATTTAGGTACTCATTGTCCAGAAAATCATGTAGAAAAAGATTATCTTCAACTTCAAGAAAAAACTTATAATAACCGAGAAGAGCTTATACAGAGTGTTCATATTATTGGTCTTTCACAAGGATGTGCAACAACAATAAAGATATCCAAAAAAGATTGTTATGTCATCATTGGGTACAATAGATGGGGCACTTACAGGGACAGGAATAATGTTCCTTTAGAGGAAAGGAAGAGAAAGACAGCATCTCGTCTCACAAATTGTCCATTTCAGATTTGTGGAAGGAAGAACAAGTATGATACATAGAGAGTTGAGATAAAAGATTTATCACATAATCATGTAAAATCAGATGACATTTTAGGACATCCTTATGTTCATCGGTTTTCAGAGGAAGAGGTTGATCAAATTAAAGAAATGATGATGGTCGGCATTCATCTACGATAAATACTTACTTCACTTCGCTTGAAAGGCTTGGAACCTCGATCAATAGCTAGAACTCTGTATAATGCGATAGGCAAAATCATAAAAGAGAGCTTGGCTAGTTGAACTGCAATCTAAGCTTTGCTAGCAGAGCTTGGGGAAGATGGTTTCTTGTACAATGCTGAATATGACCAAGATCATCATTTGACTCACTTATTTTTTGCACATCCAATCTCAGTTAAATTGTCAAGAACCTATCCAACTATATTTGTAATGGACAACACCTACAAGACCAATAGGTATAAGATACCATTGTTGGACATTATAGGAGTACCGAGTTTTAACACATCATTCTACTCGTGTTTTGTCTTCTTACAATGTGAAGAGGAAAATGATTATGATTGGGCATTAACAATGTTTAAAACAAATGTTGCGAGGCAATATTTGTCCATTTGTTATTGTTTCTGATCGAGAGTTGTCACTAATGAATGCAATGAAAGTTGTTTTTCCAAGTGCTGTTAATCTTCTGTGTGTTTGGCATATTGAGAAGAGTATTCTTGCAAATTGCAAGTGTCATTTTGATCAGGCAAATGATTGGAATATGTTTCTTTCCACTTAGATAGATTTGATGGATTCTCCAAATGAAACTTCATTTTATGAAGGTTGGAACAAGTTTTCCTATCAATATGCAAGGTATCCTCAGGTTCTTAACTATGTTATGAACACTTGGTTTCCTCACAAAGAGAAGTTTGTAAGTTCTTGGATAGACAAATATACTCATTTTGGGAATCATGTTACTTTAAGAGTTGAGGGTGCACATGCGACTTGGAAAAGATATCTTCAAGTTTCCATAGGTAATCTTTGTACAGTAAAAGATAAGATATGCCGTGCTATTGCAAATCAATTTCAAAATATCAAAGCTCGAATCTCCAGTGAAAAGATTCTTGTGCCTCACAAGCTTTGTATCTCTTCTTTTAAAAATCTAGTCACTTGTGTATTTGAATTTGCATTGGAGGAGCTCTTGATACAACATGATTTGTCATTTTCTGAGTCGCTCTCAATTGTCTATAAAAGGGGTCTTCCTTGATGCGGGAGAAGAAAGTAGAAGCTTTGGAACTTGATCATATACATTTACAATGGAGAATTGATAAAAGATCATTTTCTAGACTGGATAAGAGGTTAGAAGATCAGGAAAATTTCTTAAAGGATTGGACTCAAAGTATAAACTATTGCTTCTAACTCAAAAGGAAGATGTACAAAAGCATGTTACTCAATTTGTTTTTGCTTCTGATCCTTTGATTCTTGAGCCTCAAGTCTAACCACGCAAAGGTTTTTCATCATGTTCAAGGAAGAAAAAAGGTGCTAATTACACTAAGCGTGATCCTTCGGCATTTGAAAGAGAAGAAAAGTGCTACACCTAGCTCTTCCTTGAAGCAAAGTGGTATCAACACATTGGCAAGTTCATTCTTAAATACATTTATTATTTTATGGTAAATCACTTTTGTCCCTACTAAAACTTCATGTTATATAGAAAGTTGTCATCGCTAATTTGTTCCTCATGCTATTTAGAAAGATGTCATGCTGATTTGTTCCTCATGCTATTTTGAAAGTTGTCATGCCATTTGTTTGCTTTTCAAACACAGAAAATTGCTCTTGAAGACCATCCTTTGTGGATGGTTTTGATAGTTTGGGAGAGGATGACATAAGGGTTTCTACGTCATTCTCATATGAGATTGATGAACATAATGATGATATACTTGGAGAAAATTTGTAAGATAGAGTTACTAAGCAAGTAAGTTTTCTTCTTTTCAAGCATGAGATAAAAAATGTTCTTTAGAAGTGTAAATCAAATACTCTTAGTTATATTCATAAATGAAATTAAGTGTTAATGTTATCTATAAAAATTGCTCTTAAAAAGAAAATTATGCACCATCTTTGTGACCTGCGTGTTTTATTTAATTTATTTGATACTGTTGCGATATAGTAAGAAGTATACTTGGTGTAAAGGGCACAAATGTGTTGCTGATCTTCCTCCTCCATGCTTCGATGTATGGATGATGGTTTTCTTGGTGTTCTTCCTCCTCATAGCAGTGGTTGGAGCGCCAAAGGTGGGTACCTGTAAGGGACTTCGACACCCAAGTAAGTTTCAGGGGTGAAAGATGTGTAATATCAAACTGAATAACCTACCTCGAGAAGATTTCCTTTACAATTATTTATATTCCTTGTGTTTGCCCCTAGGGTTGAGCTGGCATATCCTTTGGTACAGTGCACTCATTCTGAGCCGTGCCAGGTTATTTTGGTCTTATCGTGTATGTGTGTACCTTATCCCACATTCGTTAGGCGTTCCTCCCGACCCTGCCTAAGGTCGTTTCATCTTCCTCCGAAAGGGATCTCTTCACTAGGTTCAAGCTTGATGTTACTTACCTCTACTGGACCTCGTGTGGATCATAGATAGACCTTGGGTGGTCTTTTCTTGGTGGCCTTGTCCTTAGTAGACCACGGGTGCTCTTTTCCCTTGGTGGTCCTCAGGTGGATCTCGGAATGAGATTCCCTGGTCTTTTTGGTACCTCAAGAAAGAGATGGTCCTATCCTCCATTTGAGATCTGCGATCCTGAGTCCTAGATTGTAACAGTTACCCCCAACTCAGTGGTTGGGGCTAATTCAACGGTCGTTGAGTTCTTTTCTCATGATCTTTTCTATTTTTTGGAAGTTGAAATATTCGGTCGGTGAGGGATGTAGTATATGCAATGGACTTACGTTCACCACTCAGTGAAATTATATTGATCCTGGGATTACATTTGGTTCCTTCAGGTGCTTGAATTTTGTATCGTTTCACCTGATGTGACTAAGGTCCCTGAGACGGTAAAGGGTGGCCTTCGAGGGATGGCTCTTATTTCCAAGTTGAGGCTTGGAAGAAGGAGATCTCGACCTTACGTAAAAGGTGCTAGATCTTAAAGAGAAGGGTTAGGGAATAAAGAAAGAGGAGGTTGTTGTTGTAAGGGTGAAAATGGATGCTTTCCTGGCCGAACCCAAGTCCAAGCATGTGAAGATCGTTAGGGCCTATTTTGCCAATTCTGAGGACTGATAAGAGAACCTATTATCCTAAGTTCGAGTTGTTACAAGACCAGAGGTTGACCTTTCTATCATTAAAATGGATCGCCATGTTGTATATTACGAGACAGAGGGTGTCTCCAAGAAGGATGAGTAGGTTTTTGCTTTTTCATTTTAGTCTTTAAACTTAGTAAATAGTTTTTATTAATGTATCATTCCCTTCGGGTCACCCCTTACATTTTGAATTTTGATTAATGAATCTTTTCCCTCCTTCGTCTCTTTTGTTGCCCCCTACATCATGGCCTAGTAGTTTAAGACTGCAAACCCTATTTCTTGCCCAACTAAGGGTAGTTCAGATTCTTTCCCCCTGCAAAGTTCAAACATACACAAATCAATAAAGACCTGGCGGAGTGAATCCATGTTGGCCATATTTAGATATTGAACTTAGAATCGGGCGCCTTGAGTTGGTTTAGTTGGGCCCAAATATGAAGTTTGGGTGGATCTCAAATAATGGATCACATCGAGCTCTCATGGGTAGAGGTCAGATAGTGGATCACATCGAGTCTGCTTAGTCATAAGGAGCTTGGATGGAGATCGTGCTGACGTTCATAGCATGAGAAGCTCAGGTAGAGGTTTGGTAGACGCTCACACAGAGTCTACTTGGCCATGAAGAGCAGGGGTGGAGGTCGTGTAGGCCTTACCTATACATGAAGAGCTCAAGTAGAGGTCGGGTTGAGGCTAGGTGGATGCTCACATGCTTGTGAGGGGAATTTTGCATCTCCTTGCCCCCCGAGCTAGCGGAGTAGCCCAGCATGGCCGATACTATTTGGCATCCAGGCTAGGTCGGTAGGTTGAATTGTACTTGGTCTAGATGTCTCTTTGAAAGTACTTTTTAGGCAGTCCTAGATTGTACGAACCTCAGAAGGGATTTATACTGAGGTGGCCCTTTTTTAGGTTGTTGTTTACAACTCAAATTTTTTAAAAATGGTTGCTCATAGGCGAGTTTAAGTTTAGATCGATCTCGGGTGCAGCTTCCACAGAACAGATGCTTAAACTCGAGTGGAGCTCGGATAGAAACCCGCATGGGACTAATCACGATGAGTTCGGATGGAGTTTAGGTGTGGCTCCCTTAGGCTAAGTGAGGTGAGTTCAGATGGAACTTGGGTGCGGCTTCCATCAAAAGTGTCCTCACATCTGGTTAGATGAGCATTGTCGAACCCAGGGGAGCACCATCATCACATTAAACGTGTGCTTGAAGCTGAATAGGGCTCGAGTATGGCTCCCATGGGCTCAATGAGATGAGCTCGGATGGGGCTCGGGCGTGGCTTCCATCGAACATGTTCTTAAAGCCAAATGGGGCTTAAGTGTGGCTCCCATGGGCTAAGCGAGGTGAGTTCGGATAGAGCTCGGGTACAACTTCCATTGAACATGTTCTTAAAGCCAAATAGGGCTCAAGTACAGCTACCATGGGCTAAGCGACGTGAGTTCAAATGGATCTCGGGTGTAGCTCCCATGGACTAAGCGAAGTGAGTCAGAAGGGGCTCGGGCGCGGCTTCCATTAAACATGTTCTTAAAGCCAAATGGGGCTCGAGTTCCATCGAATATGTTCTTAAAGTCAAATGGGGCTCGAGTGCGGCTTCCATCAAATGTGTCCTCACATCTGGCTATGTGAGCAATGTCGAAACCGAGGGAGTACTCTTCTTGGGTTTGACTATTCACTTGAATTTGAATTTTCTTGGTCTTGTCCTTAAACTTTAATTTGGGATTTGTTGTGACTTCATTGGAGGCTATTTTCCCAATCCCTTATTCTATGTTGGATGACCTTCTTCATGGTCCATTAATTGTTAAGCTTCGAGTCGGTGCGCCTCATGTAACAGCTCTCAAAAATAATGTTTGGCCGAATATATTCATACCCAATATTATGCGTATAAAGTAAATTAATATCATTTAGATGAGTAGAGAATATCATGTCAAATATCAGTAATTTATGATTGATAATGGTTGATGATAATGAAGAAAGTATGTAATCTCAGGCAATTTAGTGGCTAACAAATCATGTTAGTATGTTCGTGGAAAAATATCAAGGCTAATTATAAGTTATTGAACAACTTAGATGCATGTTGGGTTTAAATAAAAGGCTAATCGATTAGGCATCTCAATGCTATAAATGGCATTTGGTATACATACTATTTTCATATAGTAGTGTTAGAATGTGGATCACGTAGCCACTTGAGCATGGCTTTAGCTCTCTTATCCCTTTTGTAGATTTAAATGTTAGTTGGTGACGAGATGGTGCATAATAGCTCGGAGCTTGGGAAACTTGGGCTTAAATCTCAGTTAGCAAGTTAACTAGATATGACTAATCAGTCGACAGTTTAAAATAATGAAATAACTCAACGCTGACCATGTCGATGTCATGGCTTGATGGTAACTTGAGTACTTAGAAACTCGGGGGTCATTGCTTCGAACTCCAGCTTGCCAATTTCTTGAATTATTTTCATGTAGTTCAAGGTAATATATTTAAAGAAAGGAGTGCAACAGTGGCACATACCAAGGACATGGACAATTGGCGAGGCACATAGTTCGATACTCGGAGCCTGCGTGTGTTCGAGTCCTGGAGTTGCCATCTCTCGATTTAATTTTGTACTCCGAGCTTCGTTTGTTTACATATTAACTACTGCAACAAACATGCATCCTAATGTCGCAGCTCCGTGGTAATGTTCTTTTCTCGGAACCTCGGTGAACCTAATTTTGAACCCCGACTTCCTGCATTCTAATTTGTGGATTTTTATGGACCTGAGGTTGTGATGAGGTAAATATTACAGCATATGACTATTGTTCATCTCGGACTAGTGGCTTAGTGGTAACACCCTTGCTCGGGTTGTATTGGGCCCAATTTCGATTCCAACATCTGCATTTTTGCCATTTGTTCTGTGAATTTGGCTTCGGAACTTGTTAAATATTGAGTGATGTAATAGAAGTGTATAATGATTGCACGGCCTCATAGTTGTGCTCGAAACTTAGAAGAATGGGTGCATGGGTTCTAGCCCTGTGATTAGCGCTCTCTCTCTCTCCTCCCTTTTTATTTTGGCTATCAGCCTGAACTTTGAATTGTAAGACCCTAGCCTTTTTTGCCTTCCTTCTTGTTGGGCACTGCCAGCATCTTCCCTTTTTTGAAAAAAAAAATTAGGGGGCAACTGTGGTTTGGGCACGCTACACTAATAATTGCAAAACTGTGTGCCTCTTCCTGCCTTTTTCTCTCTTCAACCATCTCGCCTATGCTTTTTACCTCTTCTCCATTATTAATATTGTTATTTTCTTTTCCTGAAAACACTATTTGCCAAGGGTGGTATATTGGAGACTGAACCTTCATAGACAGGGACAATGCTTCAAGAGGACTTCCTTGCCTAGGAAAAGTTAGCCGGAGTTTTTCTCAAAGACACAATTTGTCAGTTCATTACTTTTTTTCTTTGGCAACGTGAGATTAAAAAGAAACAATATCAGAGAAAAATTTATAAAGACAGCTTGCTAACGCATTAAAATTGATAGAAAAGAAATTGTTGTTTCGAAGTTCAGAAAATAGTAGAAGTTGCTTAACTCGATATGAATGCTAAACAGAAAGGAGGAAAAGATCTTACAGCAAGCAGTTTCCTAGCAACGATGCCAATGATGCGATATAATAGGGAGTATACCTGGTGTGGGGGGCACAGATGTGCTGCTGATCTTCCTCTTCTATGCTCCGGTGTACGGACAATGATTTTCTTGGTGTTCTTCCTCCTTATAGCGATGGTTGGAGCACCAGGGGTGGGTACCTATAAGGGACTCCGACGCCCAAGTAAGTTTCAGGAGGTGAGAGATGTGTGATATCAAAATGAATAGCCTACCTCGAGAGGATTTCCTTTATTTCTATTTATATTTCTTGCGTTTGCCCTAGGGCTGAGATGGCATATCCTTTGGTACGGTGCACTTATTTTTAGTTGTGATAGGTTATTTTGGCCTTATCTTGTATGCATGTACTTTATCTCACATCTGTTAAGCACTCCTCCCAACCTTGCCCAAGGTCATTTCGTCTTCCTCTGAAAGGGATTTCTTCACCAGATTCAAGCTTTTGGTGGTCCTCGGGTGGACCTCGGAATGAGATTCTCTAGTCTTTTTGGTATCTCAAGAAGGAGGTGATCCTATCCTCCATTTGAGGTCTATGATCCTGAGTCCTAGATTGTAATAGATACTTTAATTTATTTCGATGAGAATTAATAATTATTGCTGTAATTTTCTGTTTAACTGTTTGCAGCCATGATTGATTAGAAATGGTGGGCTTATATGTTTTTTCGTGTCAATATTTTGAAAACTGGTTTATTAAGGCAAATATATATTATATTATCTACTATGTCTTCTAATTAATTTAATCAAGTTTCTCACTATCCTTTCTTTTTTATATATTTTTGGGTGTTTCAAGGACACATATCACTTGAAGACTTTGGATGCTTTTTTTTTCCCTTTCTAGAATTGCAATATTGCAAGATTTATTTTAGCTTTTCTTTTTTTGCATTAGAATGACTTGAAAAAATGTTATTAAATTTACAAGTTATTTAATTTTGTTTCACAATACTTGTATATTTGCAAGTTATATCACTAGATAATGAGGGTGTATTCACACTGTCAATTCTTGTCAAGTTAATTTTTTTTTTTGTTGCACATAAGGCTTCTTAATTTAGTTGGGAGAGTAAATAAAAAAGTCAAACTATTAAAAAGACTTAGAGGTATTTGAGGAATAATATAAAAACATATAATTAATAGGCAGTAGAACTAGACATGAGGGCTCTCAAACTGTTTAATCACCTTCCATGTTTTAGCGTTCGTTACTCGGAGGCCTTTTCAAAGCAAATCCAAGACATCCTCGAGTTAGCGCTTCTGGGCTCTTTGCGTCCGACAATGACCCAAGGAATCAAATTGTTGCACACCGTTCATACTTTTCTCTATTCATTCTAGTCCCTCCTATCCTACCATGCATGTCACAGTCACTCCATTTAGGAGACTGATAAACTTGATGTGTTGACTACGTAACCAATAAAATGAAGTAAAAGTAAAAGGTAATTATATTTATTAACATGATATTATATGATTAGATGATGTAAATTTTTTTTATATTATCAGTATATTAAATATATATATATATATATAAATGAGATAATTTAATTAAATGACAATATAAAAAAATTTTACGGTGATTATGTATCAAAATTAAACTCTTTATATATATATTGTTATTCTGAAAAATATGATTATGATGATTATTTGAGAGCTAATATGTCATATTATATGAGAGAAAAAATCACTATATATAACAATTAAGTTTAAGAATTTTTTTATCTCTAATTTTTTAGAAGATAAAAAGTCCACTAATTTTTTTTAATATTTTTTATATTGTCGTCAAGGCATTTAATATGCAAACTAGTATTTTAAAATTTGTTTGATTAATATATTTGTTGAAACATGAAAAATCTTTTTAATTGATGTGTATAAAAGTTCTTCCAATTTAGAATCTCTCTTATATGTACGAAATACTCATTGAATGTTATGCAAATTACAACTTATGTTATTAGTGTGATTTCAAATTAGGTTAGACCGATTATTAGGAGAATATATCGTCACTCCATGTTTGTTCCCCTAATATTTTAGTCATCTTTTTGCCATTGGATTGAGTTTAAAAATGCATGGGTGTAGTTATTAAAAGAAGAACGAAGTGTAGTTGTTTTAAACTTCGAGGTAAGTATTATGTGACTTCAGAGTTCAGACATAAAAGAGGGTCAAATCAACAATTAAACCGATTAACTCTTGGAACAATGAGTTGGCAGATTAACGGTGTCCTTTAACGTGTCCTTCATCTAGAGAGTGAAGGAGTATGACGAGATTTAATCCTGAGAACCTTTATAATTATCTCCCTTAGTATTAATGAAGACCCAATTCGGAAGTAACACTATTTTGATATTAAAAAATAAATATTTATTTTATAATCATTAGATGTGGTAGATGTTAAGTATGAGTAGGGATCACCATTACATTCAGTAATTATAAAGTAAATATTTGAATAGACACTTACTTTTTAGGTGTCAAAATATCATTAATGTTACTCTAATTCTTTAGTGACTAATCTAACCCTATGGTGGATTAGAAGCTGACTCCAAAGCGATATCTCGGTGCCAAAAAGCAAAAACCCTATTTAGTTTGGGGGTTTTACCTCATGATGCGTGGTTCCACCTGGCTCCGCCGGTTATCAACGGCGGCGCGGCGTCATGCCGAGGACGAAGGCGACTGGCTGTACTCGTCGGAGTGGTGGGGCACGGACTCCGAATGCGGCCACACCGTTCTCCGATCAACTTCCGGGAAGGGAAACGGCGTCGTATCTGTCGTTGCTCATCCCTCCTCCAAACCCGTTAGTCCCCACGCTCTTTAAACGCCATTTCCCCCTGACTTCTGTTTGAACGATGCATTTTTAACAAATCCCAAATGAATTTGAAATTCAGAGAAATTAAATTAATTTAAATTGCAGCAATTCAGCGTCCATCCATTACAAATGCATTTTGAAAACCGTATCCGGTGGTCATAGATACGAGAAAGTGAGATGCTACAATTTAATTTAAATTTATCTGTGTTTTAAATTATTTGAATAAATCGTGGAAAGACCTTCGTCAAAAGACAAGCGTTTAAAATTTATGCATGAA
This sequence comes from Dalbergia cochinchinensis, assembly GCA_031216125.1. NCBI lineage: Eukaryota > Viridiplantae > Streptophyta > Magnoliopsida > Fabales > Fabaceae > Dalbergia > Dalbergia cochinchinensis. Next base: position 16,579,706 of record CM062375.1, on the reverse strand, counting down.
TTGTTGACAATGCAACTTGTGGTTCACGTGGTTTCAGAGTAGAATGCATTGGCCCAGAGTGGAAAGATGGCTGCAGCAGAGGTGGGAGGAGGTGCATGGTGGATATGGCGATGGAGGGAATCTGAGGGTGCTTGGGTTCCAGTGGCGCGTGCTTCGTTTCAATGACGTTACGCGCCAGAGTGCAGCGAAAGTGATGGCTGCTTACCAGGAAGATAAGCCAGATTCTGTCTATCTTATGCAGCAGCCACATTGCTTGGCTGTTCCATGTACTTTCCTTAACCGTTTCTCTACTGTGGATGATTCTTATGTGTATTTGTCTTAGTTTCTGATAATAACCGATGGTCAGTTTGTTATTTCAGTGAATTAACTTGGTACTGAAAGTTGAATGAAATTCCCATGCTTGGTTCACTCATAGGATTAGTGTTTAGTTGGTGATTGCTATAATGCCACTCCACGTTTGTTAAGATTAGCGAAGTTGCTAGGAAGAGTGCCATTGAAGTACATTAGATATTTAAATCAACTAAATTTGAGGTTAAGTGTCAAATTTGACCATTTTTCTATCAAATAATTAAATAAAAAAAAGTGTCAAATTTGACCAATCTTGACTTGGGAAGGACTTTGAGAACCAAAATAAATCTTGTGCTGTGGTAACCCTTGGAGTTCAATTAGAGGAATTGTCGTCGAGTTCATGTTTGATGTGATCAGCATCTTTGTGTCTGAATGAAATTGCCTTGGTATTTAGTATCTGCCATCTATCTGTAGGCATAGACTTCCGCATGCAATTTGTGAAACAACAATTTTATTAGTTGCTTTTGCTTAGTTTTATTTTTGAGCTTCTGCAGTTCTGCCTATCTTTCTGTGTTATTAGATAGCTTATTTAATTCTGTCATTCTAAATAAGATTTGCTTTTGCTCATCACCCAAATCATCTGAGTGATACTTGTTAGTTGTTACAGTATGGTTTATTGGCCTTTCAGATTTGGATGTTTTTATTGGTTATGTAGTTTTCCTGTAAACTTTTGAGGCCATTTATCAGTCATGGTTCTTGATTTCTTATTTGGATAAATTACACTTACCTCCCTTGAAGTTTGTCAAAATGCAACTCACCTCTCATCTAGTTATCCAACCTACACTCACCTCCCTTATTATGGTCCAAAAAAGATGTGTTTGTATACTTTGCTTTTTTTTTTTTTTTAAAGCCTAAACACAAAATAAACAATTACAAGCACAATGCTCTCAAGCCAAGTTCCAATCAAAGTCATAATCACAAACACCATCATCTTCTTCTGTTCCCAAAAATGCCATCAAGCTTTGCCTCCACATTGGCTGCAACACATTGGTAACCAAGTGGGTCCTCTCCGACAAGTGCACCTCCTACTCCATCAAGTCCTCCAATTCAAACAAGGACGAAAACGACGACAAAAATGACAAATGATGAAGGTGGGTTTCCAGGTCAAGGACAGGGTTCCGTTAGAGATGCAATTGAAGATGTTTGGCGACCAACGTTGTGTCAATATCGTCTCCAATGGCGTCTGGGTCCTCAAATTATTGGGAGGAGTTTGAGGAGGCCACCAATGGCAGCGTTCAAAGCCTCACATCGGGGGCGCTTGACAATAGCTTTTTGGTCAATAACACCAGCATCCATGTTTACCGAAATTTCAACAAGGGAATTCATGGCAAGGGGATCGCCATGAAATTCTCCAGCGGGGATCTCAGGCAGAACACGCCAAACAAGGCGCTGTTGATGAGGGCAGAGACCAAAACGATGCTAATGAGTCCAACGAGTGAAGGGAAGCTCCATGCTTTGAAGCTTCACTAGCCTGATAGTGAAATGAGAAGGTTGTGACTAAATGGAAGTTTGAGAAGGACGGTGTTGAATCACGATGAGGGGCATTGCAACGATACCAAGGGGTCGTAGTTGGACCCTTTGTAATCAACATTCCTGGGGTTGGATGATAATAGGTTGTGTCAATAGGATATGAGGGATAAGAGAGGAATTGTATAGAATATTGCTATTGCTAATTCACCTTTGTTGCAAGCAAGTGGGTGCTGGGCTCCCTTTTGATTCTTGCATTTGATGGATACTGAGGCAGGGTAAAAAAATAAGTGATGGAGTGATTTACAGTGATAAGAGTGAGGGCATTTATGGTACTGTATAGAAATCATTTAACACTGTTAAATATGGATGTCACTAGGGGAGATGAGTATAGATTATACAACTAGAGGGGAGGTGAGCTGCATTTTGATAAACCTTTGGGAGGGGGGTGTGAGTGTAATTTTCCCTTACTTTCTTTTGCTGTCTGTTCATGGTGTAGCTTTTCATTCCATATTCAATAGAATGGAAGTGTTTTTTTAAATTTATTTAGTTCCTGTTGCAGATGTGAAGAGTATGGTGTCAACTGGGTTGACTACTATAGCATCATGTAATTATGATATTATCAGTGCACTTCAAGGAAAGAAAAATATGCACATTTTATGCATTGGGCATGGTGGAGGAAGTTTACCACTGTTTTTGGCTAGTAAAATCCAAGGTGAGAATTCTACATTTATAGCTTTTCTCATTATTTAGTAGCGGCATGAAATATCCAAGATAAAAGTTATTGTTTGAGTAGTGGAAGAGCATGTGTGTCAAGGAAATATATTTCCTGACATGTTTTAAACTGTGTTTTTACATTAAAATAGCATTTTCAATAGAAATGACTAAGTGAGATGAAAGTCAGAAGTGAAAGCAGGATGATAGGTATTCTTTACATATTATCATTGGTCACATAGTACGTACCACTTAGTGAGACAAGGCTTGCTAACTGTTGTTATTGCTGGCCACATAAGGGCAATCAATGAATTGGAAACCTGTATCATGTGGCATGAGTCTCTACTGGTTTGAATTCCTTAAATGAATTCGTTCCTTTCTCTCCCTATTCCCCCACTTCTTGTGGAGTTTGATCCTTTGTCTGGGCAAGCTGAGTCAAATAAAACAATTGCTACATACATAATGAATTGCATGCTTTTCTACTGGATGTGCTTTCATGATGTGTCTCCTTCTTCACTTGTGCTGACAAATATCTGGTAGCAACTTATTCTTATACATTTTGCTTAATTTTCTGTGCACTTTTCAGGTGCCATTGTCCATATAGTTGAAATTGATCCCCTTGTTATCTCTGCCTCAATTCGAGCTATGGGATTCCCAGCTTTTTCACTCATGACACAGTCAGGTTACCGGGCTTTCCCAAGACCTGACTTCATTAACGAAGTTATGTGGAAAGGAATTCATGAAAGGCTTTACCTTTATGAAGCAGATGCAGAGGAATTTATTATTAATAATACCAATCTATATGACATGGTCTTTATCGATGCTTATGATGGTGATGATATATTTCCCCACAAGTTATGGGACCCAGATTTGCCATTCCTTAAAGCCCTTAGCAGTAGGCTTCATCCCAAGCATGGTACTGTTGTGGTGAACCTGCATTCTGACTCTGATGTCTTGAACCATGATGGGTCTTTTCCATCTGTGATTGAGCAAATTTTGCCTATGGGAAAGTATGTATCTCAGGTTTGCCATGCATACAAGGATGTGCTTTTGGGCACTGGAAACTCTCGTGAAGATAAAGGAGGTACTGGCCTTGCTTTTACTGTTGCAGTACCTTGGGTCCTTAATACGTCCCTGGTTGTGTGTAGAGGTTTTGGTGTAGATAGTGAGTATATTGACCGGGATTTGGTGGTGAATACTCTCGTATCTAAATCCCTTGAACTGGAACATGTTATGGACTTGCCGTTCTCTTGTTTGGAATACATAAAAAGAGGCTTTATTCTTGTTGACTAATCTGTTTACCTCAATGTTGGTTATCGGTATTCAATGAGTTCTGTGATTCTAATTTGCTCATTAACGAGCTCCCTTCTATGCTCCTTTTTAATGGAAACATATCTCAATTGGGGGCGTGACATCCCTTCACTATGCCTTGGTTTGGATCACAGAAGGCGAAATAAAATAAGGGATTGAAAAATGGATGAAGAGTGGTGTTTTATGTTAATTGGATGCTGGACGGCTCCTCCTCCTTTATTCGGGGACTGGCTTCCGTGCTTGTCTGGCCGGTCTTCCTTGGAAATACAATCACACACATAAGAAATGGGAATCCAGCCATTCTTTGAATGCACCCTCAGCATGTATAAGATACAAATAAGCATACATAGTCAAATATGTTTCCAAATATCAATATACATTTTCCGAATCCGATTCACAATTCTTCAAGCATGGATAATAGTAAAAAAGATTCAAATTCAAATAGGAGAACTAGCAATTTAAGTTTGCAGCCTACTAGCATAGCCATAAACCAAAACCAATACATAGACTGGGGCCAAGTCACACGAACACCCTCCCTGTATCATTATGGAGCTTTGACAGTCTATGAATTACTACAAAATATCCGAAATCACCTAAAGCTGGGTATACGGGTTTCGATCCGTGAACCAACCCGTTTAACTCGCAACCCATATGAAAATAGACCAGAAAGTTTTTAACCTGTCAATCCGTGGGCTTTTTTTATCCGCTCTGCCTAGCTCGCGGGCTAAACAGACCTGGCCTGCGAATTTGCAGATCAGTCCACCTAACCCACATAATTTTTTTAAACTTATATATATATATATATTGTGTCCAGAAGAACTAAGCCCAACTAAAGAGCCCAAACCCCCAACCTAAGCAAACAGTACACAAGGTACTAAAGGGAACTAATTCAAAGGTGAACTCCATCACTGTTGTCTTTTAGTCTTTTTTTTTTCTTCTCATTTTGAAAAAACTAAAGTCATGATAATATAAAAAAAAAAAAGAGAAAGAGAGACTAATGTGACTAAAAAAAACTTGAAAGCTGAATTGATATCCAACCACCACACAGTCTCACTCAGTCCCTCACTCGTACTCTTGCTCAGTCTCATTCTCGTGTCTCAAGTTTCAACTCACAGCCATCATGACGCTGCTCCACCTGTCTCTAGGCCTCCCTTCTTCACAAATCACAGATCTCATACTCAGTCTCTTGGTCTCCTTTAGTCACACCGCTCAACTTCGATTCTCCTACTGTGACGTGCCACCATGTTGCCACCGAGTTGCTACCGAGATGCTTCCAAGACACCTCTGCCAACTGCCGCTTCTGAGATTCTAGTACCATCACGACAGTCCACACTTCCTGTGGGTATTCATTTTTTCTTTATTCTATCATTTTTAATTTTTTAAATATGATTTGCTCATTTGAATCAATTATGAGAATATGAGATTGTAATTTTTTAATTTGAGGTTGTATTTTTTAATTTTTTATTTTGTACAGTATATAATATAAGATTTTAAAAAGGTAAAAAAAAATGTGAAAAGCAAAAAAAAAAAAAGGTGAAGCAAACTGGTCCAGCGGACTAGTGGGCTTTTCCAGGGCGAATGCAAACTAGGCAAAAGTGAAGTCCATTTGTGGAACGGACCAGCCCGATCCAGCTCGTTTGACTCAAGCCTGTTGCGGATTGGGCTAAACAGACCGGGCCAACCTACATGCTCAGCTATCACCTAAAGGCCTCTGAACAATATGGGCTCACCAACTAAGGAGTGTGACACTAGTAGGGAGATGAATCATCAGTCCCCTGGTTACCACCTTTATCTGTAAAAGAAAGGAAGAAAGTATGGTGAGCTTTATTACTGAGTGAGAGACAAAACATATATGGTTTATGCATCACATTGTTCACAAAGAATTTATAGGTATATGTTGGCATTGCACATTTTAAAAAAAAAAAAACATCACAAGAGCACTCCCCTACTAGGATTCTCACTTCTAGAATGATGACTAACCAAGAGTCCAACCCTACTTGATCAATCATCATTCCAGAATGTTCGACCATCTTGAGATCCCTATTCTATTAGGTGTGGCTTTTTTGAAAATCAATAATAAAAAAAACCATCCTAAGGGTCGGGCCCTTTAGGAATGGCAATTTTATCGAAAACATCTTTTCATCATAACAATCACCAACTCATCAGACACATAATAATAAAAATTCAAACAAACATTATCATCTCATATTGCCATCCAATTACTTAAATGTATATTAGTAATAACCACATAATTTATACGTGTAGTATGGAATATAGGCATTCATAGACTCTCTGTCTACTCACAAAAATGGTTCTAGGAACAATAGAATCACTCAAAGGGAACATTAAGGCATCCAGAGACATTAAAATGGTCCAAAGCTCCGAAAAGTAAATAGTAACAATACTTGTGAGCTAACAATGACATCAATTAACACAAATCAACAGTACACGACAAAACCCTCGAATTCATGTCCTAAGTTTTAAACATTGACGCTCTAGTCCACACCCAAGCTAATATCTAGGTAACCCTCTAAAACACAAGTAAGATTCAGCTCTAGAAATACCTTAGGAATCAAAAGAAGAGGTAGGAAGATGTGGGTCTCCTAGAAACCAACTTCCTAGTTGACATCACTTGAAATAAACTATTGCATGAAAGGGAGACATACCACCGCGAGCTGTGGAGTGGTGGCGGCAATGGCAGTGATTAATGGAGGTGGTTGGTGATGTTGGAACCAAAAAAAAAATTCAATTCACATTTATTGATGTATACAATTAAATTATTAATTAATTGTTATTATACGAGTCATGATCAAATTCATACGAGTAGTCTCAATATTAAATAGATAAATTATTTATTATTATGTAGCATGATAGGACTCAATCTATTATCAGTAGATAGTTAAATGGTTATTATAGCTTCTCTGTTAAGTTATTATTTAATTAAGGTTCTATGGATAATAGATAGTATACCAATAATGATTTCTAATTATTATTTGAAAAGGGTAAATTGCACTCACCTCCCCTAAGGTTTACTAAAATGTAATAGACACCCCTTCTATTTGTCTATCTGACATTTACCTCACCTCATCTAAATGAAAATGAACAGAGCTAATATCATTGTTAGTGGAAAAGGATCTTGGTTGGGAGAAAGTGGAGCTCGTCTGAAAGGAAATAGAGCTCGGCCGAAAGGAAATAGAGCTCGGCCGAGGAGGAGAAGCTCAATTGAGAAAAAGTGGAGCTCGTTCTAGAAGAAATAGAGCTTGACCTTATTAATATATCTCCACCATCTATCAGCTGAGCTTTTCCTCCTCTGGACTAGCTCTATTTCTCCTCGGAGACCTCCATTTTCTCTTAACCGAGCTCCTCCTCCTCTGGTCGAGCTCTATTTTCTCTCAAATGAGTTCCACTTTCTCCAACCGAGATCCTTTTCAGTTGACAGTGATTGGCTCCATTTGTTTTCATTTAGATGAGGGGAGGTAAATGTCAAGTGGACAAATAGAAGGTATTTCAACAAACCTCAAAGGAGGTGAGTATAATTTACCCTTTATTTAAATTGTTAGAGTAAACACCTTGCACAGCCCCTCAAGAATATTAGGCCAGACGATTTGGTCCTTCAAGAAAATAAACCATGCTCTAGGTCCCTCAAGAATTGAAATATATGATAAGTTAGTCCTTTTATTAAGTCTTCGTTAATAAAATGACATATGTGGTGCATTACAATATTGATACAGCACATGAATTGACACATTGACATCCAAGCAACGTCTTTTTAGAATAGTTCTAGAGATCGCTTCTTGTATTCAAGAAATCAATTACCTTACATAATGTTGTTGTAAGTTTCAGGGAAAAAAGTTGAAAAAACATCATATTACTTAAGGGGTGTGAGTGTGATTCCTATCGTAACATGACCTATCATATAATTGACTTAACATAAGCCACGCGTGCCATTCCATTAAGGTTTAATTAATAGATTTTACAGGGACTAATTTGCCCTACATTTCAATTCTTGAGGAATTATGGGAGGAGTTTATTTTCTTGGGAGACCAAATTGTCTGATATAAAATTGTTGAGGGACTGACTTGAGTGTTTACTGAAATTGTTATTGTGTAAATAATAGGAAAGATATAAGAATAGTTTCATTGTTATTTGAATTTATTTATTATCTAGCTAAATTATGTATGCTTGTGAATAGTCTGAAACGGAGCTACAAGTTAACGATAGAATGATTGTTAACCTTGGTATACTAATGTCACGACCTGACCTGGGACTGTGATCAGCAGATGAGGAATTTCATCCTCACATAAGCCTACTAGGTGACATAATTGAAAGTATTAAATATTCAAATTCTAAAAACAATCTAGACCAAGTCAGCTGATCACGAAATCATAAACTAGTTCATCATATGACTTTAATCTAAAATCCGAAAACTCGTTTAACCTTTGAAAAATGAATCATAACTGCTTAGCTGATCTATTACATAGTCTAAATCAAAATCAATGATTGAAATCCATACTTCGATTCTGATAACATATTGGAAATACATAAAATTTGAAAATAACTACAATATCTCAAAATACATGCATGGCTCAAATCTTGCCTACAATTTTACTGGAGCACTCTAAAACTACACAAGCCTACTCTAAGCCTTACATCAATCTAAAGATCATCAAGGGATAGCTGTGGCTACTAGATCGGAGATTGGTCGATGTCTATACCTATAACTATAAAGAGGAAAGGAGAGGGGTAAGTCAATAAATTCAGTGAGTGATTTCTCACCCATCACCCGTATAGGACAACCAAGGAATATACATATAATACCATACATGAAACAATCATAATCATTTGATATTTAAATACATATCTACATGAGAAAACAATTTTCATTCCATAATTTCATAAACAAGCAATTGTAAACTCACTAGCAACATGAAATCATTTTACCTAGGGTGCGGCAGAACCTAGGGAAACAATATTTGTTGAGCTGAATAGATACATATATAATAACAAAAGTTGTAAAATCAAATAGCCCCTGTCGAATAAACTGTGGGAACCTAACTAGGTCCTATTTTCTGTGTATGCTGAGGGGTGATACTGTCCTCTGGTGGACAACTTGGTATCAAGGTTGATGATTTCATAGCAACAATTAACTAACTATCTGTTTCCTGATCTCTACCATCTAAACTAGTTTGACAAAACCATAGCTGAAAGGTGGGTTACTCTGTCCCTAGCGAAATAGAGCCCCTAAATTCTTAGTGTACTGAGAGTTTTGGATTCATATAACTCTAACAATCTAACTTTAGCATAATTATGACTGTGAAAATCATGCCCAATGGATCACCGCGCACAGGCATTCTGATTTCCAGCCAACAGAATATGTATTTGATAGTTGCCATGAATCATACTGAATTCCCTACCTCTTTGTACCATAAAACTGAAGTTCTAAGTTCACATCTTAAGCTATCATATTTTTATTTACTTGATAATTCTAAAATCATAATCCAAAGCACTAAGGTTCTAAATCATGAAAACTCTAAAACCATAATAACATATTTCTTCATAAAGCTAAATCATACTTTATTCAATGTAGCTCAAATTAGCATTTCAATAAAATGCTTTCTAAAATTCCAAATCTTAAAGCTTGGCAATGTAATAAATTCATAATATATATTTGACATTGTCATAAACATCTTTAAATCATATATTTTTTTCAATGATCATTCCAAGAACATATAAAGCATTTTCATAACATGGATCAGTCCAATTTATGGTCCCCTGGTTTTTCTTCAAATACATTTTTTTATGTTATAGTCAAAATTATAATATTGACTAGCTTTACCATAACTCATAAAATCATAGTCCATACATAATCTCATCTCCAACTTCATATATATAACAAGTATAATGCATAAAACATAGCTATAATGATGAAACTAAGGTCAGAAGTTTGAATCCACTCATCGTTAGGAGTTGGGAGTATATGGGCACCACCAACTTGACCGTAGGAACTTTTTGGAATGACACCAACAATTGTCATAGAGCAACCAAGACATATGAACAAACTCTAATCACATCTAGATAACTCTAGAACAATTCTAACAATATTAGAGGAGCACCTCCACTTGACAACATTGGGAGAAAACAACAACCCAAATAATAGAACATGAAATGAGGGAGACAAAGGAAGCATAAACCAATAACCAAACTCACCTTGAAGCTTGGAGGAAGTGGATTTGATGGAGGATGAGAGTGGGAGGAGGAAAAGCTCCTAGAGAATGTTAGGGTTTGGATTCTAGGGGTGAAATTCGAGTAGGAGAGGTATATATAGGGCGTGGGGCTTCATTTAATCAAAAATATATCATTTAGCACTGTTTCTACCCCACTGACACTACTATAGTGGTCTAGTCGTTCCTCGTGCACCCTACTAACACACTTATGACCACTTACTCACTGTAATCGCTATAGCAGTGACAGTTCATCCAGTCTCTGCATCTTTCAGTCATTTTAGCATCTGGGTTGTCTTAACACTCACTTATTTATATTTATTAATTTTAAATTAATGTCTCTATTAACTTTAAAATATAAATGTAAGTAAGGAAATAACCTCCATTTAGATCAAATAAAATATCAAAAAAATTAAAATCCTAACAAAACAAAATCCAAATTTTGGGTTTTAGTTCAAATTTGGGAATCTTTAAGATTTTCTAAACTTGTGGATTAAAAAAAAAATGTTTAAAGGTTTCATAAAATTCATTAAAAATTACTCTTTAACTTATTTTTCTTCTAGAAACTATTACTAGGACTTTTGATCCCAAGAATATGGCTCTATCATATAGCCCTCGAAGGAGGTATAGGATCCAGACTTACCAAAATTCAAGACTCAGAATGACAGATAAGGGTAACTGACACCCTTCCTATAAAAAAAAAATTCTAATTTTTTTAATTTAAAACTAGGGTATTACAACCAAGCTACCTCCATAGAAGGTCAGTCTCATTGCTTGCCGGGGGCTAGTTTCTATTTTCCCATAAGGAGCAAACATCTTACTACTCACGAGGGGTTAGAAACTATACAACCACAAGGGATTGAAATTATGGATTGTAATACCTCAGATACATGTGTCCACAGCCAAGTCCGGTATGGCCCCAGGTTTCCCCAAGAACCACCCATGTTGCTAAGAGGACCCTAAATGCATGAAAGACCTTTTTTTTGCAGAATTAGATGTTGTTGTCACCGTTATAGCGGTCACGGGTAGGTGGCTAGCAGACCTGGGGTGTCTGTCAACCACTATAGCAGTCCAAGACTAGGTGGCTAGTAGACTTAAGGTGTCTGCCAATCACTATAGCGGTCCCATGCCAATGCGCAGGCAAGGCTGGAATGCCTTGATAGCTATAGCAGTCCCAGACCGCTATAGCAGTCCCTCTAGTGTATGAATAGTACCCAAAATGGCGTTGTTCTATTTATGAGCCCTTACCCCCTTTCTAAAGCCCCAGATAAGGCTCCCCTCCTTTACACCAGAAAAACCTGACTCCCAGATACATTTTCTCTCTTTTTCTCTTAATCTCACTTCAATCCTCTTTTCCCAATCTTCAAGGTATGTATTTGCTGATAAATTTTGTCTTCTTTCTTCCCATTCTTTCATGTTCTAAGATTAGGTGTTATGATTTCTCTCATTGATGTTGAGTGGGGGTACTTCCCTAATGTTCTTAGAGTTGTTTTGGGGTAAAATAGATATACCGATAGATTAATCTTGAATTTTATGGTTGTAATGGCAGACACTGATGTCATCCCTCCTACCAGAGCTCATGTGATGTTGGTTCTCCACATTCCATCCTTTCAGGTGAATGGGTTTGATCTCATGACCCTATTTTGGTCGTTATGTAATTATTTTCCTAGTATTATGAGATGTTTAGAGGATTTACTCTTGAGTTTTGGCATAAAACAAGTTTACACATGTTTTACGAGAATTAGAAAATATATTTGAAAACTCTCATGAAATCATTGCTACCATAATTGCTTAGGACCATATTTGAGCTATGATTTCGTTAAATATTGAATTTATTTTATGAATTTGAGTTGATTACGAAAATGAAAGATTATGATTGATGATTTGAGATGTAAAGTTTTATGCTTCTTTACGAGAACTGAGAAACATTGAATTTAGAATCATGGAGTTTCCCCTTTTATGACTTGTATGGATTTAGAATAAAGAATTACTGAGAGGAACAGAACTGCAAGTTAATGACAGTTATTTTGTTAAGCTTGGTATACCAATGCCCGCGAGGGACATTTATCCACATGTCATATTAGTCCACGAGGGACGCGATTTGCGAGGGACCATTAAGATCTCAACTAGATGCTCTTGTTCACAAGGGACTGAGAACTACCTTTCAGTTTATGAATAGGCTATTCTTTTAGCAATCCTTGAGGAAATAAAGATGATTTTCATGTTTTCTACAAATTATGATTTTATAGCTATTATGTAATTTGAATTAAGTGTTTTATGATTACTGCATTACTATTATATGTACCTTCTTTCTGTCCCATATATGTTTATGGGGGAGGATCCACTCACTGAGTTTTATGATAAAACTCACCTTTTTTCCCCCTTTTTTCCTCACAGATTTAGTAGCAGCTTCGAAACCTCCACCTCCTCCTCCTCAGCAGTAGTATCTTTTATTTCTTTGGGTCAGCTTCACATCGCCATGAAATGATTTGTTTTGATAGAGTGCTCCAGTGATATTGCGGGTAGTGTCCCGGACCATATGCATATACATATATGTTTTGCTTTTCGATTCCATGATTTGTTTGTATTTAAAGTAATATATCATTCATGATTTATTTTGTATAAAGAGCAACTCAACATATTTTGTATGACAACTATAGTTACAACTTGATTTATGAGAAAAAGGGATATTTCATGATTATTATGATTTAGTTATGCAAATTACTTTTAAGATCTGAAAGGGATTTCATGAATAAAGTATGCATATAGTACGACTCAGCGATCATTAGACTTACATGGGGATCAGATTCCTCATGTGCTAGTCATGATCCAAGTCGAATCGCGACATGGGCCCACAAGGGGTTAAGAAAGAATGTCCATGAGGGATGTCCTTCATGAGGGACCAACAATTCTCAATTACATGGGCCTTGAAAGGTTACCATAGAGTGTTGGACCAGGGGGGATACAGTCTGACTAGAGGACCCACTTATCATGAATCAGTTATTAGTTACTATGGATCTTGAGGGCTTATCATAGAATGTTTGACCAGAAGACCCGATTATCATCACGTGTCAGATATAAGATATCAGTTAACAATTATCAATAACTCTGCCTTTGACCAATTCCCTTGTTTATGTAATTTCAACTATATTTTAGTTTTACTATTATTTAGTATGATTATGGTTATTGGCAGTTTGCTTGTATAGTTATGTATATATGTTCAGTACCTATTGATGCATGTGCTTGCGTGTGAAATTTTATTTGTTTATCCCATTAAGGTTATTTAAAGGAATGTATGTTTAGTCTTGGGCAAGATACACTTGCAATGTTCGAGCTTTGAAAGGTAAAAATTTCTCTTAGGGAGGGGCGGTACTATTTACCATTCTAGTCCTAAGGCTTAATATATACAATATATATATATATATATATATATATATATATATATATATATATATATATTGAGTGTATCACATGAGATGAGTGGTTTATTATGAGAGTGAGAAGAGCAAATCTAGACCGTATAACCATACATGGATGGTCAGGATTAAAAGTTGATTAATGGTAATCAATGTTTATATGCTTATTTAAAAAAGGGTGAAATTCAATTTAATCCCTTGAAGTTTAGTTCGTGTACAATTTAGACCCTGAAATTTCAAGATGTGCAACCCGACCCCCTGGAGTTAACAGACTATGCAAAATGACCCTTCTGTTAGTATGCCATCCAATTATCACCTTTAAGTGTCATGCGCCCCTCACATGATTACTTCTATAGACAAAAATACCCTTACTAAAATTTAATTTTCCAACCCAACTCCAAGATCGGCTAAGAGGTAGCAGAGATTGACTTGCACATGTTAATGGTCGGCTAGGGCGGTAGAGATTAAAAGAAGCTTAGCTGGGAAGAGATGAAGATCGGCCAAGAGGAAATAGAGCTCGTCCTAGAGGAGGTAGAGATTGACCGACATGTGTCAATGGTTGGCTGGGGCAGTAGAGATGAAAAGGAGCTTAGCCAGGAGGAGTAGAGATTAGCTGAGAAGAAATAGAGCTCATTCTAGATAAGGCAAAAGTTGACCAGCATATGTCAATGGTCGGCTAGGGTAGTAAAGATGAAAAGAAGCTCGGCCAGGAGGAGGTGGAGATCGACTAAGAGGAAATAGATTTCGACCAGGAGGAGATGGTGGTGGCCGAGCTCCTTTTTCATCTCTACTGCCCCGAACAAGCCTTGACACATGCCAGTCAATCTCTGCCTCCTCCAGATGAGCTCTATTTCCTCTAGGCCAATCTCCACCTCCTCCCAACCTTTTCTTTTTCATCTCTTACCACCTGCTATCCTACGCCAATCGTGGTTGAGCTCCATCGCCACATCCAGCTGCTTTCTGACGCTGCTTGGGTATGGGCAGAGTTGGGTTAGAAAAAAACATTTCAGTAAGGGTATTTTGGTTCATAAAAGTGATCATGTGAGGGGCACATGACATTTAATGGTGAGAATTGGATGGCACACTAATAGAAGGGTCATTTTGCACGGTTTGATAATTCTAAGGTGTTGGGTTGCACACTTTGAAATTTCAAGTCTAAATTGCACACTAGCTAAACTTCAGGAGGTAAAGTGCATTTTTCCCTTTAAAAATTTCACATGGCTTTATGTTTTAACCTTGACAATTTATGTAAGATCCAATGGTCAAGATTCACCCTCTCACTCTCACAATAAATCACTCTTCTCATATGATACGTTCCCTATATATATGAGTATCGTGAGTATCCATTTACACCAAATGTAAGTCTTGGTATATTTGCATCAATCAATAACCTTTTGTAGGTGTAAACATTTATTAATTTGATCGTTAAATTCAAAGTTATTATTGTAACATCCTAATTTTTAACCCAATACTCTAGAACATATTTAGGTTAATCATTAGTCTGTTACCTCATAGTTCTCATTTTTACTTTGAAATACTTAGCGGAAAATACGGGTAAATTTTTTTGAAATATAAAGTGAGAGCCGCGTGATGCATTAAACGGTAAATCATGTAAAGTAACACAAATGTCTCACAACATCATAACATAGAGCACAATATAAACATCACTGAATATCATTTCATATATATATAACTTGCCCACTTATAAGTGTGGGACTTAATTTAGTACAAGGGAAATACATAAAAGAAAATACAACATAAAACATGAACATAATCTACTCCCCTACCCGAGTACATCTAATGGGAAACCTCTAAACAAAAGAAGGTTTATCCCTCATCTAGGTGGTGTGTGCTCTAACCGGGTACTCCATCGGACAATCGTCACCTCCATCAAGGCGTCCATCTCGCGAACGAGGCAAATATCCGGAAGCGGGCGAGCTCCTCGGACGTGAAGAGGCGGAACGGGGATCGAGTGTGACCCCCGCGGTATGGTCGCATCTCCGGTCGTCGTGCAAGCCGTGGCTGAGTCACGGTATCCTCACTGCCCTCCCTCAACGGTGGGGGAGAGGGGGCAGAGCTCTCGCTATATGGATGGGTAGGCGAGTCCTCGGACGGGTCGGTCTCCGAGAAGTAAGTCCGGGGCACGTAATCAGGACAGTCTCACATGGCTAGGGCGGCGGTGTGCCTGTGGAGTACTCTCTTGTCATGCGTTCGCGCGCGCTCAAAAACCCGCTCATCGTCGCCATAGGGTGCAGTCGGGGAGAAGCGATGGGTGTGCACGGGATGGGCGAAGGGGCGTTCTACGAACATGAAAATCCGCACCGTGCACTGTCCCTCAAAATGGTATGACCTGTGAGTCGGGTCATAGTGCACCTCCCACGTCGGCGTGTCCACGAACACTACGAACATTGCCATCTGAAGACGTGACGGAAAGAAAGAGATAGAAGGAGTGAGAATCTTATTAAAGAATCTCAGTAGGACCTCCTACTACCTAGGTGCCATCGTCTACGTCCTCAGGAACCTTGGGTTTAATTATACAAATGAGTGAGCATGCATTATGTCCATTTTTAAGTTCTAAACATAGTTTAGCCAAGGTCCATTCATTTTAGAATGATCTTAATGTCATGAATGCAACATAATAGAAGATGTATGCATGACACTACCTAATGCACATGCATAAAACATAACATCAAGCATCATCATACTTAGTGGCATAAAGTGGCAATAGAAACATTCATATGGGACAAACTTAGTGACATAATCATAATCATGAAACATCTCTTCCTCATGGGCCACCCTAAAAGACAATCGAACTAGGGGTGCTCTACGAACGGTGTCACCCAAAACGTGTCATACATCTAGGTTATGAGCTCATACCTTAACTAGTCGTCACTAGTTCTTACTTACCACTTAACGATAAGCGTATCATAAATCATAAATCCCGACTATTTGAGTACGGGTTAGGGGGCAATTCTCTTAGGGGTGCTCGGCTGAACCGGTGTCACCTAAGAGTATAAATGGGTACCGATGTCACATGAGTTCTATGGAGGTGCTCGGCCGAACCGGTGTCATCCTAGAACCCATCTTAGTACCTTAATTTTCAAAATCTCTTTAAATCCCCAAATTCGTTGGAAATTCAGCGGCACGAAGGCATTACGCCGAATTTCTTCCGAATTTGCTTTATGCCACACAAACATATATTCTCATGAAATCCTCATATGAATAACATTAACATCCTTCACATAGCATACATCATCATGGAACATTCAACCGTTTATCCTTACGGTAGCTTATGCTTTGACCCTTACGGGTCTTAATCATGAGATATGGTTCTCTAACATCCGTCGCTCATATTTTATGCACCTAAGGGCTCATAATTAAACATCATTCATAATCCTCGTATTTACATTTAAATCTGAAAGGCATAGGGTAGAATTCCTAACTTGTGATTATGGGGTTCTAGAACTTACGTTTTAGACCCTTTCTTGGTTCCGTCTTCGCCTAAGGCGCTATGGATTAAATCTAAATCAATTATGAGGCATTCCTATGCTTAAGGACTAACTATTAATCGTGTTTATCATGTTGTAAGGGTGCTGGACAGAATCCAGAAAAAAATAAATGTTCTAAGAGTTCTACATTGTATTTTTACGGTTTTCTAGTTACTAGTTTCCCTATAAGTGCTAGAATTCAATTCTAATTCAAATGATACCAAGTTTTTCATGTCTAAACAATCTAAATCTGATTATGTTCCCATTAAAGCAGTTTGGACAGAATCCATAAACAAATGGGTTAAAACTATGCCAAATTCCAACTTTACGGTATTTCTAGTTAGCTAGTTTCTTACCTATCATGCATAGGATTGCTTCTACATCATCACATGATATTTTCACACATTCCAACATATCAAAACATCATCATACAGCATCACGCTCATCATATCAGAACCGAAAATATTTAACTTTAATAAGAGAGTTAAATTGACATTTCTAGGTACATGAGTTAACTAGTTTCTCTTGGAATCAATTTAGAATTTCTAAAAACTCTTTGCAAATCATTTTAATTCATCAAAAGGCTAAGAGAAGCCTTAGGTCAATGACCAAAATATATTTCATCTCCTACAAGGGAGTAAAGTCATATCTCATGACAACATAACCTTGAAAAGGTTTGTAAAGCTTTAAGGAAAACTTAGAACGTAGACTATTGGTCCTTGTAGTTAGATGAAAACTCATTGCAAGTCCATCATCACTACTTGGCCGAGATTATGCATTCAAGGAATGCATTCACATTTAACTTTAACTTGGGATGAAATGGGCAAGTCTTTGAGCTCTAGGTTCTTAAGTCACGACATAAACTAAACGTGCTCATGCTTTTCATTTTTAATCTTGCTTACAAAATAAAGTGATGACTTAAAATTAAATATGCAAGGCATAAACTTAAACGTGCAAGCTTGAAAGTAAATATGCAAGGTTCAATTCTAGATTTTAGTGCTCTTGGCCCAACAACAATCGACTTCAAGGCCGAAATAGATAGGCATTCGAGAAATTAATTAGGTGATGATGCAAGTTCAATTCTTTATTTTAGTGCTCTAGGCCCAACAACAATCGACTTTAAGGCCGAAATAGAAAGGCTTCGAGAATTAAATTAAGTGAAGATGCAAGTTCCATTTTAATCTTTATGTTCTTAGGTGTTAGCTTGAAAGTAAAGATGCATAGCAAGAATGTAAATATGAATGCAAGCATAAAATAAATTATGCAAGTTCATTTTATTTTTCTAGAGCTCTTAACAAGACTTTAAAGGAATTTAAACCATAACCCAAACTCATCCAAACAAGGTAAAGTCAAGCTTAGAGTTCTCTAAAACTTAACATAATCTTTTTAGGAAATCAAACCATGAAGCCAAGCAAAATTTAAGGGAATGGCCGAAATCATCAAGAAGAAAAAGGGACATTTTAGAACTCTAGAGTTCATGATCTTGATGATATATTAACACCAACATCATGAGTCCTCATCATTGAGTTCATAGAGCCATTTTAAAACATCATTAAAGCTAAAGTTCTCAAGAGTTCAAGAAAGGAAAAACTAAAAATATTTTTGCTCAAGAACAAAGATCAAGCTCTAGAGTTTGTTTCAAGTGATGAACATCATCATGAAACTCTCATCATCAAGCTCTCATTCCTTCATTCCCAAAGGCCCATGGCCGAAATATAAAGAGGAAGAAGGAGAAGAAAAGAAGTTCTAAAAGGAACCAAGAGAAACTATGAACATCAAGCTTGGAACAAGAACTTTAAAGAAAAGAATACATGAAAGAAAATCCCTACTTGATGTGATGAACTTGAAGATGGAAGAAGAAGATGAAGATGATGAAGAACTTTGAAGAACTTGAAGAACTTGAAGAACACTAGAACTTTGAGAGAAAAAGAAAAGCTTTGAGTGCTCCTAAACTTAGCAAATGATCTAAAAGTGGTGCAAGCTTCTCAAGGCATTCTATTTATAGAGAAATGAAATAAATGGAGTGTGTGTGTGTGGGCTGAAGGTGTTCGGCCATGAGGGTGCAAAATGGAGGCATCCATAAGTTCCATGAGGTGAGATAATGTGTTCTTGAGGCATGGTGAGGTATGGCTTAAGGTATGGTGAGGTATGGTTCAAGGTATGGCCTCAAACATGGTTCTTTAAGTGAGAAAATAATTAAACATGTGGTCAATGGGGGAGGAGGTGGCCGAAATGCATCAGCCCATGGGGGAGGGTTCTTTGCATTTTAATTGTGGTTTAGAGTTGTGTTTAGGTGTATCTTTGATTATGCTTAAGATTAGGAATTTGTAAGAAAGTGTTTAGGTAAGGAAAATGGGTAATTAAGGTGGCCTAGACATAATTAAGGAGTGGTCTTGCACCATTAGTGAGTTAAATCCTCAATTTAGAGTCTAAACAACTCTAAACACATTTCCTTGATTTAAGGAATTGGAGAGCACTATTCAAGATTCCAAAACTAAGAGTCTTGAGTTCTAAAAAGGGATTTAAGTTTAATCTAAGCAATTTTAGGTTCTAATTAACTTTAATAAATTATTTTGACTCTAGATTAATTAGGAAAATAAATTAATCTTCGTTTAGAGCCTAATATTGCTTAGGTTTGCTTAATTACGTCATTAAGCTCAAAAACACTATTCTAGGGGCAAAATCGTAATTTTGCACTAAAACTGTCCGGGACCACCGGGACTTGAACAGAGACCTCTAGACACATGAAAACATGTTTTTAAACCTCTGGGAAAAGTTCCGGGCTCAAACGGCATCTTTACCCGCGTAAAAACGCTATAGAGGTATTTTGGTCATTTTGACCCGAAACTGCGGAAAACGAGATTTTCGCTTCCTGGGGCATTCAAAGGCCATTCAAACCCCTTCAAACATTGAGTTGACCCTTCGAGGACGACCGAGTTGGTTACCCTCAAACTCGGGTCAGGAAATGACCTCAGGGGCATTTTGGTCATTTCCCTCGGACAGAAAAATCGGGGTGTTACAATTATCAATTAGATTAAATATATCAAATTTCATATAGCTTAAAAATGATTTGATAGTTCATTATATGACTTTATTTTGCCAGATAATATGTTTTTGAAAATATATATATCTATTGTTATCCAATTTTTCTAAAATCTGACATGCTTGATCGTCAATATAATATCATATAATTCAATGGTCGGATAAATTAAATTTCTATGAAGGGTTATTAAGTAGTGAAAATATACAAGACTTACACGTACTGGAAATGAATCCCCACTATATATATATATATATATATAAATTGTGTTCTTTTATGCTTTCATCATGATAGTTTACGTAAGATTTAATGAATAAGGTTTACTATCTTACTTTTGTAATTAACCACAAATTACTTGATTTTCTCACACTAATACAAGGTGTATATCTATACCATTATATAAAAGGGATTGAATTGGAAAACTATTTTTGGTCTATACATACATTATATAAAAGAGATTGAATTGGATAATTATTTTTTGGTGTTTTCTAACTAAATTGAAATTTCCATTCAAGTCGGCATATAGTTTTTATCGAATCAACTTTACTATTCCGATAAAGTTATCATATGAAACTTTACAAGTTTGCACAGTTCCTTTTATTTTTCAAAAAAGAAAAACTGTTCTCGACATCTCAGCTTTCACTTCTCAACTTTACCCACGTTTCTTTAGACTGGAACCACAATTATCAACTTCACCAACGTTCCTTTAGTTGCTAACAACAACCAGTTCTTCAAACTCACCATCCACTTTTCATTTCGACTTATCTTCTTTTCCAAAGGAAAAATCCCACTTCTGGCTCCATAGCGTCTTTCTTCCACAGCTGCACTGGCCAAGATCGCTGCATCATCAACCCGTAACCATTATTCATCGCATTCACATCCATCATCACTTTAGAGAACATAGGCTAGCCGTCCTCTTCTTAGCCATTGCGTCACTGCCCCCTGCCCCCACCTAGCCACCATCATTTGCCGCTCACACAGGGAACTGCTGTGCGAACTTCGCTTCACGCCACCACCAAGCTGCCTGGAAAGCGAGTCGTCGCCCTGTCCGCTATGCACCCTGAGGTGTCGCTGACATAGTTGTGCGGTGCTGCATGGACACCTCCAACTACACTGCCTTCTTTTCTTGGTATGATGTATAAGCATCGTTCCCCTTTCAAATCTATAAAAAAAACAATGGAAAATCAAATGGTATTGTTGGTGTTTATCAATTTTCTTTTGAAGTTGTAACCGTAGTTTAGTGCGGGTATTGACAAAAGGTATTGTGAATTTTTCTTTTCCTTCTTTTTTTTTTTTTTTGAAGTTGAAACCATGGGTTAATGTTAATATATTTATTATAGATGTTGCAGCTAAAGAAAATGAAAAGCAACCCCTCCTATTTGTGGAAGTCCTTTTTTGGAAGTGCCGAAGGGAATGCAATTGCATCAACGCTAAGTTTTTGTTGGATGAGTTTGGTCATTGGAAGAAAGAAGGAACAATATTGAAAGGAATGGAGAAGATGGTTCATCCCCAATGAAGGTATATACACGCTGAAGTATGGCTCATGCACTTGGTGAGAAGGAAGCTGATGATGTTGTTATTACTCAGGATATCAAAGTAAGATAAAATTCTCAAACTCTGCTTATAAGCTTTTCTACTTGCTATGACCTTTGGGGAAGTTGCAGCGATACTGTGATAACCAAGTTGAGAATTAGGGACAGTCATTGTTGACTTAAATTTGAACAAGGATTACGCTTCTCCAATTTTAAAGTTATGCTTGATTGATTCATAGTTGTGCTTGCTCAAATGAAGATATTGCAAAGAATGAGCAATTAAAGTGCTCTTTTTTTCTTTCTGTCAGCAACGGAGAAATGCTTGATGATGTTATTGAAGGCAATGTTTCTGCCTTTAGCAGCAAGAATGACAAAGATGGTAATAAGTACTGACGTACTATTGGCACTAAATTTATTGTGGAGTCCAACTTAATTTATTTGATGATTTGTGCGGAAATTATTTGAGGATAAGACGATATTGAGGGGGACAAATCGCTCATGCTATTTGGACATCGAAAAAAGTAAGAAATGTATGATCAAAAAAATAAAAAAGTAAAATACGTGTACACTCACCAACATAATAATAATATACAATTGACACTATTTACTTAAAATTAAAACTTAAAAATAAAAAAATATCATAACTCAAAGACAATACTATTAACAGTAATACTTTTTAGTCAAAGTTGGTGTATAGTTATTATGGATCTTGAAAAATTGAGCATACTTAAATAAAAAACATTTTTAAATTTTTTTAAAAAAATTCAACAAAACATTAAAAAGTATCTCCTTTGAAATTTTTTTAATTTTTTGATGAGCTGGTAACTAAATCTAAAATGAAATTTGAGTTGATTGTTTATTAATTTACTTTACTGATGGCTGTCTTATCTCATTTTGCAGTTTTTTTTTTAATGGGATGAAACAAGCAGTGGCTAGTCCACTTTAACACCTTTAGTCTGAGCGTGCACATGCAACTCAGTCATTTCAATTTAATCGGATAATATTAATTATTATTTTATGCTTAAAAAAGAGAGAGAGAAATAGTCTTTGAGAGATACAGTTTTGACTTGTATGCATATTTGTTAGTCGCAAAAGTTTTTTAAAGGTTTATATCTAATATGGCATGTTATGATGTGGGATTGACTCATTAAGGACAAGAGGATTAAGCACAGCTCGAGATTGAATGTGTGGAATACACACTCATTTTTGTTACTCTTTTTTCTACATATATTTGGACATATTGCATTTTATTTGAATACCTATCTTATTGAGGTAAAATTAGTATATGTAATATTTAACATTAATTATAATAATTCTTAAAAAATAAAAGGCAATTTGACAGGCACAACAATGTCTTTTAAGTCGCTAGTAGAAATATAATTTGTCTAGTTTTAATTATTCAAAATTTAAACTATAATCAAGTGTTTTAATTTTTTATTCCTACAATAATCCGTCATAATAATTGCTTAGTAGCTAGTAACCGATGGCAAGAATCAAGATTAGAGTAAAAAACAAAAAATTAAGAAAATAAAACAAAAGGAAAACACATAAAACCCACCGACCCAAAATACACCGACCCAAAATATAGAAAGGAGTGCTAAACCCTCGCAGGCAGAGGCAGCACTTGTGTTTCTCACAGCCACAAACAAACACGAGCACACTCTCTTGAACCTTCCTCATCGATCCATTCAACATGGCGAACCAGGGCAAGAACCGCTTCTCCATTACCAGCGGCGGCAACGACGAGCCCGGCGTCCTGTCGAGGGTCTCCCAGTCCCCGGCGGTCCGCCGCACGAAGGAGGCAGCCTCCGACGCCGCCTTCGTCGCCAAGAAGCTCCTCCGCAGCACCGGCAAGGCCGCCTGGATCGCCGGCACCACCTTCCTTGTCCTCGTTGTCCCTCTCATCGTCGCCATGGACCGCGAGCAGCAGATCAACGAGCTCGAGTCCCAGCAGGCCAGCATCCTCGGAACCCCACCTCCTACTCCCCAGCTCAAATCGTAGATTTCCCTTGCTTCTTGAATCTTCTATGCATGGGGACTAGGGTTTCGGTTTGTTTTGTAGTTCTTGATTTTTTTTTCCCTTATAATGTTGGATACTCAAACTTGGCTTATGTTTATGTGCTTAATTTTGATTAGTTAATCGGAAATGACGTATTTGACGGTATTCTATGAGAAATGGAAAAGAGATTTGTTGCTTTTTTATGTACATGATATGGAACAATGGTATCATAGATTGGGGATTTTAGGGCTTCTTTGGCTTGCATATTCCTTTTCTGATTTTAGGATTTTATGAAGAAAAAAAAAAATAGTGAAAACAAGACATGAATACGGGAGACTGTTTTCACTTTATTTACTTTTTTCTTCACAAAATCTTGAAAATAGAAAATACAAATGAGAATAGGATATGAAAACAGAAACTAAACAAACCTATATGGGCCTCCTGAAAGGAAAAAATTAGGCTGAGAAGAAGCTTTGTATAAGATCAGCACATTCCTTTAGGCCCTTAATACATACCCTACTCATGAATTGAAGAGCTGAAACCCTACTAGGTAATTCAAGTATTCAATTCTTCTTAGTTTCTTGATCCTGCTTTATTCTCTGGCATAGTGGTGTTGTGAGGGTATTTTTAACAGTTTAATTTGGGTACTGAGGAATTTGGATTTTAATTATCATCAGTGTGAAAAGCATGGAATTTTCTGGTGTAGTATCTAGTGTATGGTGAGTTTGGATTTAGCAGTAAGTTTTTGTTTACATAGCGAGTGGTATTCAACATGAATTCACTTTTCACTTTTGTTTGGTTGAATGAGTGATTGTTGGATTTTTGTACTGATTATAGTGTTAGATTTAACGAGCAAAACAGGATCATGCCTCTAACTAAATGATTTAATTTTAAATATCATTTGAGAGTTTGGACAGTGCTCTAGTTTGTTAGTCAAAGAACTTGATCAAAATTCCCAAGCCACATAGATCTGGCATTTAGACATGTCTTTAACTCTGTTTAGTTGTGTGAAATGTGGAGTCCAATATCGACTACTGCCCCCCATATTCAGGAATTTGAAACATAACAGGTTTCTGTTTAGGGGAATTTGGCACTTAAGCCTTTTCCCATTGTGGGTTTTCTAGATGGGAGAAACACCAGCGTTAATAGAGTTATTTCTTTTTACATGTGCGTGTTTGTGTGTTTGCAGGTACTAATTTTCTCACTTTGCCTGCTGGGTTCTGGTGAGTTCTTTTACCTCACCAGAAAAAGGTTTGGATTCAAACCCCGTGTCCCTTTGTAGGTGCTACTCTTAAGTGCAGCCTATGAAGCTTTCTGAGGCGTAGAATGTTGCATATTATACTATACCCTTTCCTGCTTGTTTTCATGGTGTCTACCAGTGATGTATTATATAAATTATTTTTGTCTCCAGCCTTGACAATGTAAAGTACATACCAGGAAAGTGGATCGAGTTAATGATCATTTTAGTTCTTGATTTCATATTCGTGTCATTTTACTTCCTAACTTTTAAAATGAGTTAAATTAGTTCCTGACATTGCAAAACATAACTCAAGTTAGTCCCTCGATCCACTTTTATTTAACATTTTGTTAATTAAATAATGATGTATAATGTTAAGTGATATATTGATATACCATGTGTTATATGAAGTATAATAAAGTTAAAAATAACTCATTTTTGTGTCTAAAATTGCACACAGAGTCATTTTTTGACTTGGAAAAAAGATTTAAATTATTCATTTTGTGTAATTTTAGCAATCAAAATGAGTCATTTTCAATTTAATTCTACTTCAAATGAGATATGTCAAAATATCACTTAATATTACACATCATCATTTAATTGATAAAATGTTAAATAAAAATAGACTAAGGGATTAAGACGATTCACGTTTTGCAATGTTAAAGAACTAATTTGATTCATCTTAAAAGTCAGAGACTAAAATGATGCACAAATATAAAGTCAGGGACAAGCATTAACTCAAATTGCAACAGGTTGCCAGCCAGCAAAATAACAATTATCAAAAACCTGAGTTCTCACCATTTTCTTGTTATTCTAATTTATTTCCCTGTATGTATAATGTTAGTCTAGTCACTGGTTCTGTGCTCTCTTGTATGTGAAATGTTTGGCTCTTGCTTTTGCATGTTGAACATTAGGCCTATTTTCACAGGCCTTGTTAAGTACTGATTGTAATACTTGAGGTACTCAACAAACTGTGAAGAGGCAGTTCCCGATGTAGGGAAGACTGCATAGGTGGAGATGCTCATTCTTAGCTTTGGTCACACTGCTTGTTCACGCGGTCTTTGTTACTTGATTTGTGAATGGTGTAATGCTTTCTGTAGCAAGTATTGCGCATTACTGATCTTCAGGATGAATGTGAGGAAGTTTCTCTATCCATTATGCTTCCATCTGATGATTTCTACCATTGACTGATGCACAAAAACATTCACCATCGTTCTTCCGCTTAATTGCTTCCGAATATTCTGGTGGTGTATGTGGGTTTTAGGAGTATGGGTTTAATTTCACCCCAAAAGCTAGTAAAGAGGGGAGAGATGTTGAAGTGTTTATAGAAGATATTTTGACTACATCCTTAAGTAATATGTGAATTAAACACTATTAGGCCAATAATTTTAAGATGATATCATGGCATATCTTGTTATCTTACTTTTATATATTTATTATTAAAATTTAGAATATTTTTTTAATACTTGAACATGTAAGAACTTATTAATTGTTATAATGCATAAGAGAAATTAAAATAACGAAATTATATTACAAAGAAAGACTGAAGATATTGCCAATTTAGAATTCCAAAAGGTTATTTTCATTTCGGTTGACCGAAATGATAGTTTTTATCAACATAGGCGAATGTATATGTTTATTTAATTGTGGAGATTTTTAAAGTGGGGAGTGACGTGGTTGTGATGATAAGCGAAAATATTATTATTCTAATAGTATGTGTATCCGCCACTTATTCACACTTATTTCGAGTAAATAATGTCATTAGTACTTATCAATGTAGTCCTTTCAATTCCCCAAAATGTGATATACTTATATGGGTGCTTGAAAGTATCAAATTATGGGAGAGATTCTACAACTACCTAAAGCTCGATTTTTCTAAATGAGTTCCCGAGAAAAGAAAAGGAAAAAAAAAATAGAAATGATATAGGACTTCTGGGACACAATATGCTAAGGCAATGAAGAAATGAAAATGAGCTAGTACAGGCTTTAGCGGAGATTTGTCGTGGCTGGGGAGAAATGCTAGCAGAGCTTTTGGCTTGTTCTTAGAAGCTGGCTTGATGTGGCTTACCATTCAAAACCTTTGTCAGAATGTCTTGGAAGCGTACACTAGGCAAGGCGCAAAGTAGTCATTGAAAAGAGTTCTGCCGATACTTTTCCATTGAGTTTAAGTCAGCATTCACTTGAGTCATCAAACATAAAATCGTTAATCCTATCATCCAAAGGCATATTATTTGGTTGGTTTAAATCACTAAACAAAACATTATCAAACAAATCATCAAAAGACATGTTATTGGATTGATCATAATTTCCAGCCATATGTGGTAATGGGTATTTAAATGGTGGTCGTGGGTGGAAAAATGACTTGAGAGGAGATACAGAGTGCAAATGAGATTCAAAGTTTTAGGGAAGAGGGAAGATATTTGCAACCATCAGTTTTGCTACAACTATTTTCACAGTGACTAGTTTCACAATGGCTAGTTTTTTCAATTGATGTTTTGTAATAGCTTCTTTTCTAGCAACTACTTTTTTATTCATTAATTTTTTGAACAGAAGATCTAAATAACATTAAATGATTTTAAAAAATTACATTATAAAATATACTACATGGCCAACATCACATAATTAAAATATTACTTAATTAAAAGTG
Organism: Dalbergia cochinchinensis; assembly: GCA_031216125.1. Classification (NCBI taxonomy): domain Eukaryota; kingdom Viridiplantae; phylum Streptophyta; class Magnoliopsida; order Fabales; family Fabaceae; genus Dalbergia; species Dalbergia cochinchinensis. The sequence continues at coordinate 16,552,286 of CM062375.1, read as the reverse complement.
TTACATAACAAACATTGTCGATTTTCCAAATATGCTCCACCAACACAAGCGATACCTAAAAATACTTTGCCATCATTTTCTCAACGAGCATAGCATGAAATTCTCATTGGCTTTTAGACACAGTAAAGGTGTTTTTATAAGGTATTTGTGTCTTTATTTTCCTTTCTCTTGGCTCCCTTTCCTTGATCATCATCAGCTTTCCCTTAAATGCCTTATCCTTTTTCTTGTCGGCTAACTTCATTCCTTAACTTCCTAAAATCCTTCATGAAAGACAGTTTTCTAGTTGTACCAAACTTTAGCGCATGAATATCTTCATCAAAACCATCAGATGTATTTGATTTTTCCTTACTTTATTCTCTTGGACACTTTGGTGCCTTGTGGACAAATGAGAATTCAAACCGACATCCTCACCTGTTGATGTTTCTGCAGTTGATGAAGATGAGTAAACTCCAGAAACACTCATCTTCATCCTCTTTGAACCTCCCCCCTAACTTGATTGAGTTCTTCACTTTTGTTCTTTTCGAAACTCATTCCAATGTCTTTGAAAATTGCACTTCTTTCCATTTCTTGGAACGTAAAGTTTGTGAGCCAACTTTATTATATCATCATTGTTTGACCCACTCCCTACTTTTCGAGATGCTTGATCATGTGGCAAGCATTGAATCCTCGAGCCTCCGTGTTGATCTTGTGCTATCACTTCTTTATTGCACTTACCCCTATTTTGATCAAGTCACTATTCCTTTCCACGGAATACACATGGATTTGGTTCCAAAATGCATCGCTTTTTTGGTCGGTACCAGCTAAAGGATCTATTAATACATTCAACCATGCATTTATTTGCACATCTTCTTCCTATTGCCATTGACCTCATGCACATGTTATTCAAATTTCTCATCGTTGAGGTCAATATCATCGAGGCCATTGTGGTTGGGAAGTTGTGAATTTTGTGAATTCGGAGTCAAATTTATAGGGGTTTCATAAGGAGGGTCATCTCACCCACCAACATCAGATGAACTCAATCTCGAGCCCCCAAATGGGATTTGAAATTGAAAAGATGTTGCGCCCATATTTCTGACTAATGGGTTAAAAATGGAAAATAGAAATTGATGGGTTTGTGAATTATGAGTTCATGGGAAAAATGGAAAACCAAAATGTGATACCTGGCGTATACGTGGCAGCGGATAAGTTTCATTTTGCCCCAAGGTCCCCTAGGACCCACCGTGTTGTTGGGAAAACCCCGGAATGCCCGGAGGACCCTTAGTGCAGTTGATGTGGTGAACTGTCACCGCTATAGCAGTCCAAGACCACTATAGTGGTCACAGTGGGATGACCGTGGCATTTTGGGCATCAGGGGACCGCTATAGCGGTCATAGGGAGTGTGGCAGCGTATTTTTGGCTTCTGGGGACCACTATAGCGGTCGTAAGTGGGGGGTAGACCGCTATAGTAGTGTCAGCAGTACCCAAACAGTCCAAAACGCGTCGTTTCACGTTAATGAGGTCCCGAACCCCTTTTTAAACCCTTCAAACTCGGGATTTCACCCTAAAATCCGAAATCCTTCTCTTCCCAACTCTCTCCCACTCCTTCCTCACATAAATCCTCTTCAATCCTTCTTCCTCCAAGAAATTAAAGGTAAGATTTATGGATTTTGTTGTCTCCATCCTTCTCACTTTGTATTCTAGAGTTTGGGTTTATTGTTTGTCTCCATTGTTGTTAAGTGGGGGTGTTCCCCCAATTTTGTTAGAGTTATGTTTGAGTAATCTAGAGGTTAACGGAGACTAATCTTGTGTTTTGTGACTCCAATGGCAGACGTTGGTGCCGTTCCTTCTCCCCGGAGGTCCGTTAGAGTTGACGTCACCATTCCCTCCCCTCCAAGTGAGTGGGTTTGGAACCCATGACCCCTATGTTGGCCATTAGAGCTAATTTCCGTTGAACTATTATTAATTGCATGGTTTTAAAAAGATTTCAAGAGCTTAGAATCTCCGCTGGTATGTCATAAATATTGAAATGGCGAATTCCAACTAGAGCATGAAATATTTGTTTTATTATGAACTCATGGGACCATTATCGTTAAATGATTTTATCACAAAAGCTAGAGTATTACTATTATATATTTTTTTTGAATTGAGATTTCCATGATAATATTTTGAATGAACGATTTACAAATCATAGAGTTGTGCTTAGAGAAACATTAGAATAGAGATTTAGAGAAAATATTATATTCATTGGTTTAAAGACTAAACGTTAGCTATAGAGAAATAGACAGTGAGTTAACGGCTAACCCCGATCATTAACTTTGGTACCAAGTTATCCCGAGAGGACAATCTCATAGAGCAGAGAACGAAACCTATTTAGGTGTCTACATTAGATCCTCGATGGGTCATAGAGAATAATATTTCAGTTCTTGAGGAACCATAGAGTAAAGATTCTTGTTTCTCTCATAGAGTATTGTTCTTATAATTTCAGAGAAATTTCTATTTAGAGCTTTTACTTTCACATATGTATTAGTATGATTTCAGAGATTATTGCATCAACTGATTTTAATTATTTGTATATGATTATCTATCTTCTTGGTCATCCCATGAGAGGGTTATGGGTAAGGACCTATTCACTGAGTTTTAGATGAAACTCACGCTTCTCCCTTTCCCATTACAGGTGTTGTAGACATTGCGGGTTCTCCCGTTCCACCTCCACCCCCACAGTAGAGATTTATTGTTCGATGAGCTGCACTTGGTGTGGAGTATTCTATTTTGCTTTTTGTTAGAGATAGAGTGCTCCAGTTACATGACGGGCAAGGTCACGGATCATAGAGATAGATTGACATTATTTTATCATGATTATTTTGTACCTACATGATTATAGATTTCATGTATATTTTGCAAAGAGAGAAACTCGTGTATTTTGAACCCCTGTAATATGTTTAGCGATTGAAATGGAAATGATTGATTATAGTACTCCAGAGATTTGTGTTAAAGTTTGTTTATGTTTATGTTTCATGGAGCCAATGGTTTATTAGAGATGAAACGATATTTTGCAAATGATTTTATATTAAAGTATGCATATAAAGAAACTCAGAGGTTACGAGGCTTATGTGGAAATGAGAATTTCCCACGTGCCGGTCACACGCCCAAGTCGAGTCGTGACACAAAATTGGAAGGACCTTGAAAATTAGTATTTTGAAAGTTTGTGGAATTTCAATTCTAGAAGTTTGGAGTTTGAAAAATTAAGATTTGGATTTGGAGTTTGAGGATTTGAAGATTGAAAATTTTGGATATTTGAATTTTGTGGGAAGTTAAAGTTTCAAATAATTGAGAAAAGAATGTATTCTAAATTACTTTGGATTCATTTTTCTATGAAAGGAAAAATGGACTTTTATACCAGGTAAATAAATAAATAAATGACTAAATGGTTATTTACAAACTCTCCCTAAAATGAAGCAATATTTATCTAATCTTTGGCGGCATGTGACAAGTCTTGAAAAAACATGTATAATATAAACTAAGCCAAATTACTAAATTCCTAACAAGTCTATTCAAATAAAATTTTTATACTACAATTTAAAATATGTAAAGTAGTACCTAACCTAAACTAAACTAAAGGTATAAACTAAAAATAACTAAATCACTAAATTCCTAATAAGTCTATACAAATAAAATTTCTATATTAAAATTTCTAAACTAAACAAAATTTAAAATGTAAATCTATTTCATTGAATTTAAATTTCTATATTGAAATTTCTAAGCTAAGATGAATTAATTAAATCAAAGTTCAATCCCTAGACTAAACAAAATTAAAACTACATAAACTAAAATAAATTAGTGAATCTATTTAAATTAACTTTCTATACTAAAAATTGAATGTAATTAACAGTATTTAAGTTGCAATAAACTAAGAAATTACCTATGCATTAAGATTTGTTGAGGCGTGTTCGCACTCTAGCCAACGGTAAATGCTATTTCTAGTCATCTTGCTTGTACTTTCTCTACACCCTTTTTCGACTTTTACTCTCAATCTCTCACTATCTTTCTCTCTATCTCTTACTAACTTTCTCTCTCTACAAATCAAATATATGAGAATATAGTCCTACCCGCAGGGAGTTGCTTCTATTTTATAGAGTTTTTGGGCCCAATTCTGCCCACTACTAGTAGCATTATCCAATAACTATTTGCATGTAATATGGGTGGCTAGCTGTATTACATGGAAACTATTGATGCATGATGTGGCTAGTAGTGGGCCAAAAATTGGGCCTTGAAACCCACTATGTCAAAGCTGAAATCACCATGTAACATGGCCCATACTTAAGAATGGATCCATCTGTATTCATGTAATAAGGTCAACAGTCAATTGAAATTCCATTGATAAAAAATTGGTGTATATAGGTAAATAATGTGTCATTTCACGAAACCTTATAAATATCCTTTTTTTTTTTTAGGTAAAAAAGCTAGGTAAGAAGAGTAGAATTTATGTGGGAAGAAGTTAGAATGTGTTGGCACAAATTGAGAAGAGTTATGAGAACAAAAATAGGAGTAAAAGATATAAAAAAGAACTACAAAGTGTTATCACCAAAAAATGAGTAAGTGGGGTCCACAATATGTGCATGAAAATTAGAGCAAGTTAGTTGATGTTATCACCTAAAAAAGAGTAGTGGGATGAAAGTTTGCATTCAGCCACATCTTGTAGTTAAGTAAATAGCAGAGTGAGATTAGGAGGTGGTGACTGTTTGGAACAATTCATGTAAATGCAAGTTATTCAACTAGTAAGTAATTGGGAAGTTATTCATGCATACCCACTTTTCCCTATTGTTTCATAGGGTAGTTATTAGAAGACAAGTTTGAGCACTAAAAGTTGTACTATTATATAAAAAAGGGATATTAATGAAGAAGATATCTTCGGATAAACATAACACTACTTTACTTACATTTTCATTATCCTTTTTCTTCCCTTTTCCTACTTTAGTATAGTTTAGGTAGTTCATCTCCAAACTTTCTATGTTGTTTTTAGCGTGAAGTTGTAATTATTATTGTTCATCAATATAATTCTCGTTCTATATATTGCCTCATGTCAAAAACTTATTCTTTAACGTAGTTAGAGAACCCATAGCCAAGGGGTAGATTTCTCTCCTTGGTGCAATCGCTTGTATCTTTTGGGATCAAAAAGTGAGTTTGTGTTCTTAATTGTGTTTACTTTCTAAATGCAGTTGAACCCAAATTTCACAACAACATAATTGGCACCCCTATTGGGACATCCAAAGGTTGTATATGGAAAATTCACTCTAGGAAGACAAAACATGAATACTAATAGTGTGACATCTATTATGCCAAAGCAACACAATCATGAGGACAAAGACTGGTCAAGAATGTACATGGCTGTGTTGAGAACATCTATCAGGCTGATGACTAGTCAGTCACAGACGGTTACAACTTTGTCCAAGAAAAGAAAAAAAAGAAGAAAAATGTGCTACGTTTACCACTTCTACTAAGAACGTGCAAATTGATGAAGAAGAAAAGCCACCTAATTGTGTGTCCACTTCTTTCATCCAACAGTAAATCATAATGGGTTTTAATGACTTGATGGAGTAGTTGTAAAAATGGTTATCAAACACTATGAAATTGGTGGTGCATGACAAGTTGCTGATGAATTAGCAAAATTCCTCTACGTACATGTCATAATGTGAAGTAACATGAATTATAATGCTGAGGGCAATCACACAATCAATCGTGGAGTCTACAGTCTCAGCCACGAACCCTATAATGTTAGCCATGGAGTTTGCAGTCTTAGCGTGGAAGGTTCAATCTTAGTTGTAGAATCTGTAGCTTCAATCGTGGAAGGTTCCTCAACTATATATAAATTATACAACTGATTTTGGTACAAATTGTTCAAGAATGCAAAATTCCATGTTAGAATCATATTGCCCCAAAGTTTATAGATCCTGATGTGCTTAGTGGTATTATGAGAAGGAATTTAGTTGAAGCTATTGGAGAGGCCTGTGTACCACAAGCCATATCTTCATTGGATGGATATAGTTTCGTTCCCTCATGGATTCAAGATTCTTGACTTCATTGTTTTTTCTAGAAAAGATGAGAAATCGACAACAAAAAATACTAGCCATTTCATTTCACAATGTGCTGAAGCAGGCCAAAACGAGTTCCTAAGGATACAATTATTTCCTTTTTCATTAACTAGTTTGGCCTTTACATGGTATTCAAATTTGCTACCAAATTTAGTGCATACTTAGGTAGACATGGAACAATTGTTTTATGATCATTTGTTTTATCTATCTCAGTTGAGGTTACGCTAGTCAACCTTATGAGCATCAAGCTACATATTTCAGAGCCTGTGGCTAATTTTATAGAAAGATTTAGTAAGATGATGAGCAAATGTAATGTCAACTTATCAATGATTGAGTTTGCCACTATGATTGTAAGGAATATTCTTCCACGGCTTAGGAAAAGGCTAATTTCCTTGCTGTTTATAGATTTTACTCAATTAATAATTAAAACTTCCAGAGTAGAGCAATTTGTTATTGAGAAAGAATAAAGGGCAACTGAGGAAATATGAGACATGACACCAGAGTTAATCTCAATTGATGATTACTATTTAGCTGGGTAAAAGATGATTAAAGAACATGCCCCAATTTCGCATGATACGCTAATAGTGAAAGTTTCTAAAGAAAAGTTGTTTTCTCTACTGCATAATTAGCTGAGGGCCTTATGATGACATTTAAAAGTAGTGGAACTTTAAGCATACAAATAGTTGAGAAAAAGGGAGTTAAAGGTCTAATTTAGCCAATAATAATATATTTGGCCAATAGATAGGTAATGATTGATAACACATGTAAGGTATGCTATAGAAGAAATATTGGCTTGAAATGGCTCAAAATGGTTGGCCTAGTGTTATTTGACCATCGGCTAAGCATTAGGTGTCAGAACGGCTATTAATGCATATCAACAGAAAGCCCCGAACGAGAGTGCCGATATAGGAACCCGATGGAACTTAGTTGAAGTCATTTTTGGCCCGAAAAAAGGCTATCTCAATACTATTTTGGGTATTTTTATGTTTTCTCTCAACTAATCTTCCTTAGATATTTTAATGGTGATATAGCTTGGCTTTAGTCGCTCATAGGGAGTCTTGTCCATGGATGTTAAAGCTTGACAATTGATTTGGGCTTGACAATTGTTGACGACTAAGATCAGCTTTAGTTGTGAAGCAAAAGAGTGATATTAGTTGTTAGTCTAGAAATTACTAGCCTTGGAGTTAGCTGTGGTAGTATTATTTCTTGTTGGTTGAATGTCCAGGTTATGGAACAAAGGGTATAATGCTGAAATTAGTTTCAGTTGATGATTATGATTCAGCTAACTACAAGAGCAATGGCATGACTAATGATAGTTAGTCGAGAATCATCGTGGATTATGCTGGAGAATACCCATGGACAATTGTTCCACCTATATCAGATGATCAACTATTTCTCGGCAGTCACTAATATAGGATGATTTTGTCGCAAGAGCATTCATGTAGGTTATCTTTACCTCAAGTAATGAGTTGACCAATGTATATAATTTCATTTAGTTGGCCAATTGCTCAACGTGATGAGCCGTGTATTTGCATTGTGTGGAGAAAATTTCTTGAAGACCATGCATTTTATCCATTATAGAATCAGCTTAAAGTTGGCTCGGCTGATAATCTTGGTCTCTTGCAGGTGCTAAAGCAACAATAGTCACTAGATTAAATTTTCTTGGCACGACGATTGTCATTATGAAAGCTTTATGATCAAGAGTTTGTTGTTCATGGATACTTGGCTTTGGGCTATTTCAATTTTCTCTGCAACTTTGTCAACCATAGTGTTAAGCAACTTTGTTAGCCATGATGGTTACAGACACATCCTTGGGATTAGTTCTGATTATAGATAGAGGAAAGATTGAAGCAAGTTTAAGTCTCCTAAATCGAAGAGTATGTTAATGTTATACCTTTAGATCTTAGCAGATTAATTTGCTAGTGAAGTGATGGAATATGGTGTTGAAAGCTTTTTCGACAAAAGCATCATTTCACTTTTCTTCTTGCTCATCATCAGCTGAAGGATGCAGGAGGCATATGTTATCACCCAAAAATGAGCAAGTATGGGGTCCACAGTATGTCCATGAAAATTGGACCAAGTTGGTTGACATTGTCACCTAGAAAAGAGTACTGGGATGGAAGTTTGCATTCATCCACTCCTATAGTTTGGTGGCCATGTGGGATTAGGAAGTGATGACAATTTGGAATAATTCATGCAAGAGGAAGTTATTCAACTAGTAAGTAATTGGGAAGTTATTCATGCATACCTACTTTCCCTACATTTCATGGGGTAATTGTTGGAAGACAAGTCTGAGTGCTAAAAGTGGTACTATTATATAAAAGAGGAGCTATTAATGAAAAAGACATCTCTAGATCAAGACAACTCTACTTTAGTTACATTTTTGTTATCCTTTTTCTTCCTTTTTTCTAGTTGTGTTTAGGTTAGGTAGTTTATCTCCAAACTTTTATGTTGTTTTTGGCATGAAGTTGTATTTATGGTTGTTCGTCAATATAATTCTCGTCCCACATATTATATTGCCTCTTGTGCAAAACTTGTTCTTTAAAGTAGTTGGAGAACCTATAGCTAAGAGATATATTCCTATCTATAATATCTTGAGTACACATGTCCCAGACAAGTCTATTATGGTCTTAGAGTCCCCCAGGACCCACCCATGTGGCTGAGAAAACCCCTAATACATGAAAGGCCAAGAGAGCCATAATTGATTTTGCTACTGTAGAAGCAAGCTTATTCTGCACATACTCGCTACAATCGCCTGTATCTTTTAAGATCAAAAAGTGAGTTTGCGTTTTTTACTTTGTTTATTTTTTAAATGAAGTTGTACCCAAATTTCACGACAACACAAAGTTAACGTTATAATTTCAACTATTATTTTTATAATTAAATTCATCACTCCTAACAGAGTGAGATTAAAGTACATGAGTAAGCAACAGCTACTTGACCAAGTCACCTTTGAATACATCCAACAGATCATATCTACACTTCCCCATATGAAAGAAACCATAGACTATTATACTAACTCATCAAGCATTACACCTTTATGAGGGAGTTTAACATCTTATCAGCTTTCAGTAGCAATAAACATGCATAATTCATAAAACAAAAAAACAAAAAAAAAACACATCCCACCCCATGCTAAGTTGAAATATTAGTACACTGCATCCCCATCCATCAAAGCTTGATGACCACCTCTGCTTTGTTTGCCTACACATACAACCATATCTACCTGCTGAGCCAATTTCATCCTCCAAGTACTTCAAAAAATCTATGCTACTAATTCTACCCCTACATCAAAGTATTACACCTTTTCTTTGACAAGGTGACATATTTAACTATGCATCTATGTCCTTTAGCTAAGACTTAAATAAGTTCCATCCCTTTAAATGCTAACAAAGGCACCAACAGACAATTTTGCAATAGTATTTCACTCCTTGGAAGCTTCGGAGTCCTTTCTTCACATGTTTTTATTAAGGAAACACATTCCACCTTTGTAACTTATAATAAATCTGCTGTTATAAAGTTACATAGCATCTATATTGAAAGCTCAATCCTACCTTATCTTATCCATATAGCCTCACATAAAACTGACCCCTTCGACATAGCCATCAAGGTCTATGTAATGTACTTACTCTTGTTGCAAATATAGGATTTTCTTCCTCAAGAAAGCTATTTAACTGTACGTAACTTACTTTCTACTAATTCATAAGCTATCACCTAGACACCAGCATCCTTTTTGGCATAATCCATCTCCTACAGATGCATTAACCACATACATCCCCATTCAGTAATCAAACATATGCATTATACCCACACACACGCTTAACACCACACATACACTCTCTCTTTTGTAGGTAGGAAAGCACATGAGAAAGGAGGATTGAATCATGCTTCACTTTCTTTTTCCTATTTTACTTTTGAAAAACTCAACCAAGATTCTATCAAGCTACAAGCTTGAAGTGCAATGAAAACAACGTTAGAAACATTAGAAAGTGAGCTTTCTGAACTAAGAAAGTTAACTTAAATGCTTAAAAGAATGTTTTCAGAAGAAACACAATAAATATGCCAAATGCAGTAAATAAATAAAAGATGAAAGAGAAGAAAGATACTGCATAAGAGTTTTTATACTGATTCAACCAATCTGCCTACATCCAGTTCTCAACAACAGTTGAGTTCCACTAAATCTTTCTCAAACCAGAGAAAGAACAAGAATAGTCTTTACAATAGCCTTCCCAAGCTTTTACCAGTAACCAGTAGATAACTCCTACTGTCACAAACCAAATAGTTATTTACCAGCCTCTTCAAGCTGAATCGAGTAGTATTTGACCAGCCTCTCTAAGCTAAACTGAGTAGTCTTTGACCAGCTTCTCAAGCTAAAATGTGACTAGTAAAACACCTTTACTATCACATTGCAAATAGTCTTTGACTAGCCTCTCTAAGCTAACTCACACCAATCACTACTGGATCAAGGGTACAAAGGTTTGTGTTTGGGCTTGTAACTCAAACTAATTTACACTCAAATTTCCTTAAGATTTACAGTGAAAAGATCTAGGAAGAACTTGAATTACTTCTTTTTAGTTATTCTTCCTTGGAAGAACGTATGAACAATGAAGGAACATAGAAAGAGGATTTTTTTTACAAGCAAGGAAAAATTATTACAATATGTAATGAGCTTTACAAGAAGATGAGGAAAAATTTTTACTGAGTTTTTGCTCTTTGTATCTTATTTGTCTTTTTTTTTAAAAAAAGTACATCATCTCTATTTATAAATGATATTCCTTGTAACCGTTGCCCTTGATCAGATCTCCAAGTAATACATGTTGATCATCCATTTGTGTCTTGAAAAAGCAGTCTAGAAAAGTAGCCTATCTGTTTGTTAGAGCTATTGCAGAAGCCGTTGCAAGGTTGAGGTTTCCGATATCCCTTCCGAAACTACTCTTACTTTCTGAACGTGGTTTTTGAACTCTTTCTTCTAGAATATGGGGTAGTTGACCACGGTGGCAGAAAAAATGTCGCGCCAGTTTTGACACTAGGTTTTGAGTTTTCAATTTCAAATTTCTCTCCTTTTCTTGTAGAACACACTGTCTCACTATTTGTGAGCTTTTTGAAGTGAAGTAACATTTCCTTGATAAATCTTTGGTCTTCTTGTCTTTAATCATAGCTTCTTGATGATCAAATCATTACGAGAGTGATGATTGAATATAGTGGAACACTTTAGCTTCTGTGATACCCCAGGTACACGTGTCCTTGGACAAGTCCAATACGGCCCTAAGGTCCCTCAGGACCCACCCATGTTGCCGAGAAGGCCCCGGATGCGTGAAGGGCTAAGGGATGAAGAGTTGGAGTTGCTGCTGCAGAATTCTGCAGAGTAGGCTCACTACACAAGTTTTGGTCGCTGCAGTGAGAAAGTGAGCTAAGAGGTTTTGCTGCAGACAGTGTGAGCCTCAACAGGCTCGCTACAGTGAGCAGACCCGATGTCAACATAGTAGAAAATGACACAGTTTTGATAAGTGAGATCCCCATCCCTATAAAACACTCTAAGCTCGGGCTCCTTTAGCAGAAACTGAACCTTAACCCCTCAAAGGAGCTTTCCTCCTTTTTCCCTCTCATCTTCCATAAAATCTTCATCCTCCAAAATCAAAGGCAAGGGTTTATGTTGGTTTTGTCATCTCCTTCCTTTCCTTTACATGTTCCATGGTTTAGGCTTTATAAGATTTGTCTAGAGATTAATGGAAATTAATCTTGGGTCTATGTTGCTCTATGACAATTGTTGGTGCCATTCCAAGCTCTCAAGGTCAAATTGATGGTGCCCACATATTCCCGGCTTCAAACGATGAGTAGGTTCAAACTCACGGCCTTACTTTTAAGCATTATTAGGATGTTTATGTATGACGATTGTTAAATATGAAATTAGAAATAAAAGTATGATTATATATATGATTTTGCAAGTATGGCAAGCTAGAAAAACCACGGGACCATGATTGATGTGTTAAGTGCTATGAAAATGTTTTATATATATTTATGAAGAGGTTTATGGCGAGAATATATTATTTAATAAGTTGTTAGTTTATGCAACATGTTTCAAGAGTTTATGACATATTTATGCTTCAAGCCTTAAGATTTTGAATATGATTTTTAGAGTATCAGTTAAGATATTTTGGCAGGAATGTCAAATAAAGACGCTATATTATAATGTTAGAGATTTTATAATTTTGAACCTTTCCGTTTCAATGCATGATATCAGAGTTATCAAGTTATAAAAAGAAGTTATTTTGATAAATGAGATTTTAGAAATTCAGTTTTTATGATATTCCAAAAATATGAAATTTAGTATGATTCGTAGTGACTGCGAGATACATATTCTGTGAGCTTTAAATTGGAATGCCTACAAATAGATGATCCCTTGGGCATGATTTCACAGACTCAGTTATGCTAAAGCTAGATTGCTAGAGTTATATAAATCCAGAGCTTTTACAATTTCCATAGGTTTCACATTTAAATGGTTTTATAAAGAGTTAGAGTATGAATATGATTGTATTTAGAGATTTTATGAATTATCTTGATTATTTCAAGGAATAAAGTAATTATGTATGGAAGAGTTTTGAACCCAGAATAGAGCATACAACAGAGTTTCAGTGCTTTAAGAGATTTTAAAAGTTTTCAGATTATATGCACAAAATACAAACTAGTTTAGACGGTAGGTATAGAGAAAGAAACAATGAGTTAATGGTTGGGAAAAATGATCATTAACCTTGGTACCAAGTTTTCCTGAGGGGAAATCTCATAGAGTAGAGATAGAACCTAGTTAGATGTTTGATTTAGATCCTAAAAGGATCATAGAGCAAATATTTGGCTATGTCATGTTGACATGCATAGCTGGAGAATATATTATCACACAATTAGTGAACGGATATCCATGTTTCTCTATTAGAGTACTATTATTTATGTCTTCAAAGATTATTAATGCTTCTCAGAGAATATTTGATTTAAGAGCTGTTATGTGTATATACAAAAAATGATTTCTCATTAGAGTAAGAATTAGAGATGTTTCTCTTTGAATTCATAAATACAGAGATATCTTTTCTATATAAATATCAAGTGATTTATGATTGTTGTATGTATATTGCATTATGGTATATTCCTTGGTTGTCCTATGTCGATGATGGATAAGAGCTCATCCACTGAATCCATTGACTTGCCTCTTTCCCTTCTTCATCATAGTTGCAGGTACAGATGTTGCTCACCTTCCGATTTGGTAGACACAATTATTCTCAGTAGTGAGTCTTACTTCAGAGCATAGCTTAATTTAGAGTCTTGTTAGAGTAGAGTGATTTAGTAGATGTGCAAGTAGGATCCGAGCCATGCATTATTTCAGATTATGTATTTAATTTCAGTATTTGGATAGTGACATATACATTTTCAGTTCATAAGTATGGATTTGAAGTGGTAGAGTTAGATTAGAGTTTATGCAATAAACCAAAGACGTATTTATAATTCAGTTCACATGTTAAATTGATTTGCAGAGTATGATTAAGATGTTTTCAAAACTTCATATATCAGGTATTTCAGTTTTATAATTCCAGATATAAAGTTTAAATAGAGATTTAGATGAAGTTTTGATTTCAGAATGAAAAGTATATTATTTTATGCATATAGAGAGACTCAGAGGTCACGAGATTCATGTGGAAATGGGATTCCTCACGTGCCAATCACGTTCCCCAGTCAAGCCACGATAGCTTCAGCGTTTGATTGATATCTTCATTTTAGGTGTACTTTCGGAAGTCCAGCGCTGCTTTCTGAAGTCCCAAATCTTAGTTTCTTGTTTTGGTTCCTTTTCTTCAAATCGTTAGACATTTTAAGCTTCTTTTTTTTTTTACATAATTATCACTTTCATTTAACTCATATCTCTTAAAACGAGATAAAGCATGTTTGCACATGTAAAGTGAAATTATTTTTCCTTTGAAGCCTTGTTATACTAATAATAGAACCTATTTAGCTACTCAAGAAACTCAAGATAAACATTAAATATTTTCCTTAAATTGACTTTGTTGTCATTCAAAATATGTTGCATTAAAGCTTTCAGAAGGGTTTTGGAGTTAACATCTTTGTCACGAATAAAGCAACAAGCTACCACCCTCTTTCTTAAGGCTTACTTAGCTTTCAAGCACCTCGCTGTGCATCACTCCTCCTCTCCTTTAGAATTCACTTCATGTTTCACTCACTCTCATCCTCTCCATTTTTCACAGTGTTTCACTCATCATATACCTCCTCTCATAGTGTTTTGATCATCCCATAAACTTTAACTGTCACATATTGTTCATATGCTCCCGTTATTTTGCATATGCCAAAAAACAATTACAACTAGTACAACATATATGTAAAACTAGAACTATACATCCACACAATTGCGTCCTTCACTCCTTAAAGTGAATCACACCCTCTCACATGTGTTTTGTTCGCTCACTGAATTTCACAATCTCTCATTGTTTTGCTCAATATGTGTGAACTACTTGTTTATCTAAATTTCCGCATTGTTAAGTGTGATCCGCTCTTGCAGGTCCAACAGAAATAAATTTCCTTATAAGATCAAGTTAGCTCATTTTAGGGGTTTACTTTCTTTCCTCCAAGACTTGTGTGTTCTTGCAAATTCAACATAGGTAAAAACAAGCATACCAGATGGATTAAAGGGAAAAAAAAATCTCAAATAGAAGCACAACAACATTCACCACACAACTTTGTTTTTATCCCCCTATCTGCATTTTTCTTCCCATGAGGCACACACTCGCATCTCAACTAATTCTTCCCTTATACAAATTCCTTCCATTGACCAAGCCAAAATCTAGCCATTTCTAGAGCTTTGCCTTTATCAATTTTATTTTTGTAAAAAAAAAAAACACTATTTCAACACTTCCAAACCACCCATACTGTCACAAAAAATTTCCGCCATCACTCTCTTTTCTCATACCTTCTCAATTGCATGTCCATCCAAACTTCAAAAAAAGATTCTGGGTAATGTAGCACCTCCCATCTTATGTCCTTCTCCTGTAGCCAATGGCTTCACAGAAAGGAAGCAAACACACAATCAAAGAACAAAGTATAACCATCTTCCTTAACTTCATCACATAGCAAACAAGAGGTAAGACTCTGTGACAAAATCCCAAATCTTTTCAATCTAACTCTCATGTCGATCCTATCTACCACCACAAGCCATGTGAATATATCTCCACTCTTGTTGGTACCACTCCTTTCCATATAGCTTTACTGAAATTATAACTATTTACACCTTCCAATGTCACTTATGGCCCTTGAGATAGATTTGGTAAAAAAAAAAACTATTCATATCAAATTTCCATATCAATCTATCCAGGGATTATCTTTTTAGCTTGGTGTGGCAAGAATATTATGCAATTCGTGCAGCAAATCTAGATCTCTCTGATAAGTTGCCTTCTCCAATGAAAATTCCAAATCCAGTCCATCCCACCCTAAAAGCCATACTCATCCACATGCAATCTTTCTATTCTGATAAAGCAAACAATCTAGGAAACAATTCTCTTAATCTCTTATATAAGACTCAAATGTCTCCAAAAATTAGTATTACTTTTGTTCCCAAATTCCATATGGATACCCTTTACCATTGATTTCCAAAGGTCTCCATTCCCAAAGTTTAGATCACAAATTTCAGCCCAAGCTCCTCCCCCTTTTCTGACTTTTTATATGTCTAAGAGTTCTTTAAGCCTTAACTCACTACTTTTCCATAAAGGACAATCCTCTTTAGAATGCCTCCACCACCATTTAAAAAGTAAAGCAGAGTTCTTAATCACTGTACCCCTTTTTCCTTTGACTTTTGTAGTTGGGTCCATTCAACTAAAGCCATCCCTTTCTTAACTTCTAACTTACCCCAAAAAATTCTAATTTGAATTGAGATCATTTTCCTAACAACCCCTTTTGGTATTGTAAACAAACCCAAATAATAAAGGGGGAGACTATTCAAAACTGACTTCATAAGCATTAATTTCCTTGCTTTAGATAGAACTATGGATTTCTATTGGCTCAATTTCTTCTAAATCCGATCAATAATTGGTCTGCACGTTTCTATCCTTCTAGGGTCAACTCCAAGAAGAATACCTAAGTACACCATTAGTAATTTCCCCACTTACAATTTAACCTATCACATATACCCTTCTAGACCATAGGTCGCCACAATTCAATGCAATTAATGTTGATTTTTCAAAATTGATGCTTAGCCCATAAATCGGCTCAAAACATTGGAGCGGTCTCCTATAGTTCTTAATGGAACAATCGTCATTTGGACAAAAGAGAAGCGTATATCTATAAATTGTACGTGTGTGCGTTAATTTCACTTTCTCCTTTCCTACTATCTGACATTCTATATAATCTTTCTCCTTCGTTTTTCCAAATAATCTATTCAACACTTTTGCCACTAAGACAAAAAGAAAAGGAGATAGGTGATCACTTTTTCTTAACCCTCTCTTCAGTTTGAAAGGTTTGAAATGGGTTCCATTTATCATTACCGACATAGCAGCTGTGGTAAGACATGCTCTAATCCATAGTCTTCACCTTTCTCCAAAACCCATTCTCCAAAAACCTACCTTCACTTGTTTTATTATAACGATAGCGTCCTTTGCTTCTTCTTTTTTTTCTTCCTTTTCAAAATACTATATAGATATGCGTCATTTATCTAGTGGCTATTGTGTCCTAGTGCATGGATTCCATAATTTTTAAGCAAAAACTGTTATCCTATTTGACCTGACCTCTCTTGAAAGAAAAGGAATCGAGAACATTACATATGAAAATTAATTCCAATCTCTTTCTTTTTCACTACGAAAACTAATTCATGTAACAATAGAATACCTCCAGAGCATCGATCGGGATGAGATTTTCAGTTGATTGCCGAGATAATTCACTCCATCTGACTTTCTTCCACATGCAGTAGCAGCTACCAAACTGTTGTACAGCGAGGATTAAGCAAATACATTGTTAGCTATCTCGGGCATGGGCTACCACATATTGACTTCGATGACAATGTTATACGGTAAAGAATATGTTTAGTTGGAAAGTAAAAATTAAAATAAAATTTTCATGAACAAACTTCATGTATAATTTTATATATAAAATTCATCCATGAAATTTACACTCCTTTTTTACCCCCCCCCCCCCAATTAATCATACCCTAAAAATTATGATTAGTTGAATACTGAAGTTAGATTATAGGGAAAGTTATATGTTTATGGAAGAATGGAGAAAGGTATATGAGCCACGGGCTGAACTACGTAGACAACCTGGAGCATTGGTCACATGAAGGCCCCTGTTTGTCATTGATTATTTAGGAGGCAAAATATTACCCATTTTTAATAAATACATTTCATTACCAAAATAAGCTCTTTGCATTTTGTTACCATAAAGAGCTCTTTACATTTGAAATAAGTTAATTGATTTCGAGTTATAAGTCATTGATTGGGTAAAGATGAGAGCAGAATAAGAGTTATCAAGTCACATGTTGAGTAGTAGATTAGGGATTCCCCGACGCTTAATAAAGCACCAGGCTGGATTTGACAGATGCAGCTTGGTGCCTCCATAAAGCTTCAAATGAAATACTTCAATCATCACTTCGTTATATAACCCAAAAGAGATGCATGACTGTATGGATATAGATACTCATTTCAATCAACACTCAAGTAATTTTACTTTTTTACTGGGGTTAGAAAATATCATTTAAAAATATTTGCTCTCACGGAGGAAATTTTTCAGTGTGGGTCCCAATGAAGCTTTTCCCTCCTTTGTGTCTCCTGCATAAACAAATCAGGTGAAAATGATATTTTCCTTCTTCGATAGCTCCTTCCTCCCATTTTCTTCAGAAACAAACGAATTGAAATTAAAGCAAAACTAACCCCGAAAGACGTAGCATTCAGTTACCAAAATAATCATACAGTTAACAGTACTGTCAGATTAACACTGAAACAAAATCTACAGCGATTGGATCTGTTGCACTCAGTATAATTAAGTTGCACAAGCAAAATCTAGCACTTTAAACTCTTAAAGTGTATATCACATCCAGCATAAGGAGGAAAGCTATAAATAAATTTCTACTCTATTTAGCACTGTAACATATACCAGAAAATTTGAATCACAGTATCCTTGAACAAATTTTAGGGTTTCATGCGTCAACGATAAAATCCTCAAACAGAGTCATACACAACAGCAGGAAGGGATAAAGAAACATGATCAATGGCAAATGTCTTAACGGCGAAGACAAAGAGGTTAACCGTATAAACAGTTACTAAAGCACCACCTGAAACAATTATTATACAGAGGGCGAAAATGCCCGGTGAACTCATGAGCTAGATACTTCACACCGAAAAGCTAGAATTAACAAGACAGGGGATAATACACGGTTGCAGAACCAAAAGAAAAAAAAATCAAAAGACAAAAATTGAATTCTTTTATCTACTGGTCAGTACGAGATTGCAAATTAAAGCACATGCACTTATCTTTCATAGCGTCAGATTCACTTGCATACTCTTTAAATTTGTACTCTTCCTGCTTAAATGTAGAAGGCACCTTTCCCTCACTGTAGCATTGGTTACACAAACTAAAATGAGATTTTGTCTCCTTGAAGCGGGAACCGATGATTGGGTAGCGGCAAACCGAGCACACAGTGTTGCCGTGCCGATTTCTATCACCAGTTTCAAGCTTGACTAGAGTAGGCATGATACCAAATCCCCAGTCTGGATCATCAAACATAACAAGAAACTCAGAGAAAGAGACCATTGAAGTGTCTGACTCTCCATGAACTTCCATTAATTCACTAACCCCTTGGGAAGGAACATAAATAGCCCTTAACAACTTGATGTATACAGTAGCATCAGCTTTTCGAACATTAGCACCATCTTCATTCATAGGACGCCACAGAAGCGCATCAAACGCAATCCTTTTACGTCTTTCCGGAGGACCACCACAAATAGGAGCAAGAATGGCATAGAACATTCCCAGATCCACCCTTCCTGAGCCACTGTCATCCATAACAGAAAGAATCCTCTCATTTATGGCTTTTACAGCTCCTTGAAATGTCTCCGGTTTCAAAACATTAAGTAATCTGTGAAGTATTTCTTCCAAGTTCGGCTTGCGGATGGACTTTTCAGGAACACCACTACCAGAATAAGACACTGGCACATCATGTTCACTCATTTCCTTCTTCAAAAGCTCCACATTGCAACGACTCAACCTAGTAACCCTCTGAAGTGCTCTGATTTGCAAGGCATTGGCCAGTTCCTGCCTCACAGTAGTCTTCTCTCCAACTACCTTAAACTTGGACGGTTCAACTACAATACACGTGGACTCCCCAGGAACACCCCCATTAGCTTTTGTCTTCTTTTTCTGCAGCTGCTTCAAATGTGATATTGCATCATGCAACTCAACCCTATTTGTCATTTTCAACGCTTCCTTCAAAGCTCTCTTGGCTTCTTCAGTCTCCCCAGCTCCCAGCAATGACACCGCCTTATTCAGCTGTGCTCGCCAATGGTTCGGCCACACAGCTAGAACCCTAGTATACATCTCAGAAGCCCTCTGAAACCTACCAAGGTCCATATAAAGCCCACCTAAGTTGTAAAGAGCATCAACATGACCAGGCTTCAAATCAATAGCCTTCTGAAACACCTCAATCGCCCTCTCATCCTCACCCATGGCATGCAAAGCCGAAGCCAAATCACAATGCGCGTCAGCATAATCCGGTTTCATGAAAATAGCTTCCTCCAGCGCCTTAACTGCAGCCCTATATTCTCCTACACCGAAAAGCGCACTACCTAGGAGTTTCAAAGCTCTAAAATGTGTCGGACAAAGAATCGCAGCCTCCCTATAATACTCACAGGCACTCAAGACCATACCTTCGCCTTCCAGCGCAATCCCAAGGTTGACATAAATCTGAGGGAGCAGGTAAGCCCACTGGTTCCCGCCAGCCTCCGCCGATTCGAGCGCCAAAAGGAACTCCTCTTTAGCCTCCTTGTACCTGCCAAGAACATACAAACAATTCCCAGCCCTAAAATGTGGCCTAACATCAACAGGCTGCAACTCACAAGCCCTCTTAAAGCTAACCAAAGCCACCTTGAACAACTGGTGCTCATACAAAACCCTTCCAATTGCCATGTGCCCATCAAATGCCTCTTCCCTTGACCTAGCGCCATCAGCCCTAGCCCTCAAACCCCCCAATTCCTTAACAAACACTGCATAATCATGCCCTGATTCCTCCCAATACACCCTCTTCTCCGAAATCTCGGCAGAGGGCCCCAATTCGCGTGACCAGCCGGCATCCGAATAGGCGTCGAAATTCTCCCCTTTCAATTTCCCGTCCTTGGCCTGCTTCATCTTCAGCCTCTTCACCAGAATCTCCAAATCATCCACAATCTTCCACGTCTCGTCGAACACGATCCCGTGGTTCGGCGACACGGCCCACGCCGCAGTCCGCTGCTTCTTCTGCGTCTCCACGGCCATCCTCTCGTCGACGATCGACGACGTGGAAGCCTCGGACGCCGCCCCGGCTGCCGTCTTGGCAGCGGCCGCGGCGTCGTCGAAATTGAGCTCGAGGCCGAGGGCGTCGAAGTCCCTGTCGACGTCACCAGCGCCGTCGTCGTAGGTACGGAGGAGGCCCTCGTAGGTGAGGCCCTTGTCGCCGTCGATGAACTCGCCGTAGGTTCGGAAAACCTCGTCGAGGATGGCGTTGATCTGCTCCTCGCTGAACTTCACCCTAGGGTTCACCGCCACTACCAGAGACGCCATTTCCTCCCTGTTGAGGCCACCATCGCGGTTCGCGTCGAATTGCTGGAAGATCCTCCGGACCTTCTCCGATCTGGTGCCCCTCGTCGCCATTTCCGACCTCAAAATCGAAACTTGGTGGTGGTTATTGTGATGGGTCGGTTGTGGTGGTGGTGGTGGTGGTTGCGGTATGGCGGAAAAAACCAAAAATAAAAAAGGCCTAAATTAGGTTTTTTTTCAACCGCTAACGTGTTAGTTTTAGGATCATTGTTGGATATTTTGGGGGATTGGACTCAGAAAAATATTGTTATTTGTGGTTGATGATAATCATCATGATGGGTGGGTGTGATGCGAAGGGGGTTGGGGGAACTCTCAAAGGGAAAGAGAAAGGGGGGGGCCAACGCAAAAGGGTGTGATTTTTAGGGGTTTGAAATTGGAACCTTTAATTATTTTTTTGGAATTTTGAAGGATTACTATTGGGATTTGGGGGCTGGACTCAACAAATTGTTTAATTGTTGTCGATATGGTGATGATGGTTAGGGTGTGTGTGGGTGTCATTTGTGGGCGACTCAAAGGGAACTGGGGACCAATTCAAAAGGCTATAATTTTGTTCCTTATTATTATTCAGAGGGTCTGGATATTTGAAACCCTAAATTGTTTTTGGAATCATTGCGATTTTGATTTGGGGTTTTACTGCTGTTTATTTCGTTATGGTCGGGTGTCCATATTGTAATTGTCAATCTCAGAGCTCAGCCGGAAGAAAAAAGAGAAAAGTTTCAAATTCTGTGATTATTTTTTTTATTTTCTTTGCGCGTGGTGTTGCTTAATTAGTTAATTGAAGCAGGCAACGAATTTTTTTTCCTCTCTTTTCTCTCTGGTATAAACTTTAAACGTTGGTCCGTACAGATACGATATACACAAGAAAGCATGGCAAAATTATATTAGTATATAAAAGTTGTGATATTTGTATTCATTGTGTGTGGGACACCATATCGACTCACATCGTATCCATCATTGGATAGGGTGTGGACCATATTCAACTTGGTTCCACATCCCATTCAATGATGGATGAGGTGTGAATCGGCATGGTATCCTATACAAAAGTATGGCAAAATTATATTAGTATATAAAAGTTGTGATATTTATATTCATTGTGTGTGGGACACCATATCGACTCACATCGTATTCATCATTGGATAGGGTGTGGACCATATTCAACTTGGGTCCACATCTCATTCAATGATGGATGAGGTGTGAATCGGCATGGTATCCTATACAAAATGAGTACAAATAACATATTTCAGTATACAAATATTAACTAATGAATTTGATTTTAATAGAAGTCCTTAACAAAGGGAGCAATCAGTGCGGAATATACATCATTGCCCAAGGGGTTAATCGAATTCGAGAACGCAAAGTGACCATGATCTTTGAGTCTCTAGCGGAAATGGGGATATGTATCTGCAAGAATTCCACCAGCAAGTAAGCCAAGACTCAAAAGGGGTGAGAGTAAGCAAGTGAGCATAAAATTGTACCTGGATTCCCTAAAGGTATTTATAAGGGATGGCCTCGGAGGTGGTTGTCGCAATTAAGAAGTTGATTGTGTCCCCGTTGCTGTCATCCCACGTTCTCTTGTTCGTGGGTGAAGCATAGAAAGGGGAATATGGCCTCAATAACAGCCACCACATAGAGGTTCTTTTTAGTTGCTTGGTGGGGCGAAATTCCAAACCCGAATCTTGGAAGGCATAGGCTAGTTCAATTAGGCTAGCACAATTGGTCTAGGGTTCAAGTCCAACCCATGCTCTTGTCCATAACAGTGCCCCCAACTCGATCTCTAAGGTCTTAAGCTCGGAGGTTAAGTTCAATCAGTATTTAACAACAATGGTTTCTTATTGGGAAATCACAACCATCTTTGCATGAAAGGAGCTCGGATCTCGAAGGGTGTTATTTCGAAAAGGAGGTAACTTCTGAATTTCAAACGCTGCCTTATTCTTCTTAACGTTGCATTCAAAAGCCCATCATTCCTAGTGCACTACATGGCTTTTCTGAAAAATGTAATTTAATGTGCTTCGCTTCGCTTTTAACAAATTTCCCATTTTGCCGCCAATGCTTCATGGTGAAAAGATGGCCCTGTCCCTTTAGACCCTTTCTCTTCACGTTCAAAGGGTGGCTCCGTAGGCTATAAATAGGCGTCTTTTCCTCACTTCTCCATTTTTAGTAGGGAAACTTTGCTAAAACTCTCTCTCAATGCCATTTCCATTTTCAGTTACCTTGTTTCCTTTATATCCTAGTTTTGCTTTTGTAAATATTTCATCGGATATTGTGGTTATTGACTTTTGGAAACTCTGGAAGCTATGGTGTGAGTTTGGTTTATTTACTGTATTATTTGCTTGATTCAAGTTTTTGGTTTCTAGGTTTGGCTTTTGTGTTACCATTGCAGGGGAGTACAGGTGTGGCCATTGTGCTTAGGCTGCCATGGGGATTTATTTTCTCCCAAAGGGGCAATCTAATTTGGTGCAGTAACCACCGCAGGTCACTATGCATACTAAATGGTGGTTTAAGGCTTCTACTAGGGAACCATTATAGGGATGAGATGTGTGCGCTTCTCATTTTTTCTAAACTTAAGCTCTATTTTTAGTTGCTCAAAAAGGTGTGTGGTCCTCATAGTGGTGGTTTCCCCTTGTAGGTTTCTTCATCTTCGGAATTCAAAGATGGGGAAGAGGAAAGCATACCAAGACTACAATCGTGAAATGTCACTCCCAACTTGAAAAATCATGCAAATAGAGAGATTTGATTAGATGATAGTATTAAAAAAAAATTATACTATCAATGCATCAAAATTGAATTTAATTAATTTTGATATATTGACAATATTAAAAAAAAATTATAAGAGATTTTTATATTTTCATTTAATCATATGTTTTTATTTTTAGATAGTTGAGTCAAACATGTTGTTGATGCAACGAGACATGATTAGATGTCTTCGTAAAATATTTTTATAATCATAATACATATGAATTAATTTCATATAAATAAGAATGTAATTTTGATCATTGAAAGTGCAAAATTTTTTTGATATGATCATCCAATCAAATTGTTCTTTTATTTATCTAGCGACATATAATTTGATCAAAGTATAAATATATGTAATACCTCAAGTACATGTGGCCCTAGTAAAGTCTTGTACTTCCTTAGGGTCTCTTGGGACCCACCCGTATTGTCGGGAAGGCCCCAAATGCCAAAATGACCAAAAAAATGTAGAAGCTGGTGTTGCTATCACCACTATAGCACTCCATAGCGGTCACGGCGATGGGATTGGCAAATTTGCGTGATCTGTTAAACACTATAGTGGTCTTGTATTGGCCACAAGGGGATTCTTAATACCCCTAACTGCTATATAGCACTCCCTCAGAAGCGTGAACAGTGCTACATGGCGTTGTTCTACTTACTGATGCCCCCAACTTTATAAAAAACCTCCCCCACTCGTTTTCTCTCCTAAAACCCAAAACCCTCACTTCCCAATCTCTCTTCCAACCCTTTCACTCTCAACCCCACTTGGATCTACCTCCCCCAACTTCAAGTTGAGTAAATTATGTCTCTTTTTTCTCCATTCTTTATGTTATTGGGTGGGTGTTGGTATTTCTCAATGTTCTTAAGTAGAGGTGTCCCTTAATGTTGTTAAAGCTATAATAGAGTTATCTAGAGATTGTTAGAGTTTGATTTTGAATCTATGATTGTAATGGCAGATATTGGTGTCATCCCTCCTTCCTAGAGCTCTTGTGGTGTTGGTTCTTCATATTCGACCTCTTCAAGTGGGTGGGTTTGATCTCATGGCCTTATTTTGGTCATTATATAATTATTTTCTAGCATTACGGAGTATTTAGAGAATTGAAAGTTGAATTTTCACATCATATGGTTTTTATATAAAAATGTGCAATAGCTAGAAATGTTTCCTTTGAAAATAAACATGAAAAAAATCTATAATTTTAGAAAATTCATGGGACCATTATTGCTCTATAAATGTTTTATATGGTTTAATATATGGTTTTGGATTTGATTATGAGAATGAGAAATAGTTATGGTTGACAAAACAAAAAGTAAAGCTTTATGTGTATTTACGAGAATAGAAACATAGGCCTCCCTTTTATGATTTCAGTATTATTAGATAAGGAAATTACTGAGAGAAGCAAAACTGTGAGTAAATGGTAGTTATTCCATTAACATTGGTATACCAAGGCTCACCAGAGATAAGTTATCCTTATCTTAGACCAATCTGCTAGGGACGTGATTCGCTAGGGACCGTTAAGATCTCAGCTATAGGCTCATATTCGCCAGGGACTCAGCATCATCTTACAACTTCATGGATAGTCTATTCTCTTTAGTAACTTCTTGAGAAATAAAGATAAATTATATTGTCCAGCGAACGTATAATTTTGTAGTTATTATGTACTATCAATGGATTGATTTATAAATGTTGCATTATCATTTATGTATTTCCTTCATGTCTTATATATGGTTATGGGTGAGGATCCACTCACTGAGTTTTATGATAAAACTCACCCCTATTTTCTTTCCTTCTTCTTACAGATATGACATTAGCTTTGGATCCTCCACCTCTTCTCCCTAAGCAACAATAGCATTTATTTTTTGTGAGCTTTGTAGGTGGAAATGTGCACAAGAAAGGGGGGTTGAATCGTGCATTGCTTCTTTTTGCATTTTCGGAAACATATGAAAACCAGCACTATCAAGTATAAAACTTGCAGTGCAACAGAAACATATTTAGTAGCTTCAGAAAGTAGATTTCTGAAGCTTGTTAAATAAAAATGTTCATTATTAAAAGAAATAACAGAATGGCGAGAATGATATATCAGCGTATGAATAATAAAACGCAACAGATAAACATGAAGGAGATCAGAGAAAGAGAAAGAAAGAAAAGACACAAAGGTTTTATGCTGGTTCGCCAAACTACTTATATCCAATACTCAACACCTGCTGAGGTTCCACTAAAAATATATTTCTCAACTTGAGAAAGAACAAATGGATAGTATTTACATCCCAATCTCTCACTTGTACCAACAGCGAAACTCAGAGACTGTCACAAGTTGAGTATCCATTTATCAACCTCTCCATGATAAACCGAGCAGTATTGTACTAGCTTCTCCAAGCTAACATGAGTAGTATTGTACTAGCCTCTCCAAGCTAACCCGAGTAGTATTGACACTGGCCTCTCTAAGCCCAACCGAGTAGTCTCAACACTGGCCTTTCCAAGCCTAACCCGTTATCAGTAGCAACCTTTATTATCACATTGAAAGTAGTCTTGACACTGGCCCGTCCAAGCCTAACCTGTGACTGGTAGCAACCATTACCATCACATTGAAAGTAGTTTTGTAGCAGCCTCTCCAAGCTGTAAGTAGTTGTTGACTAGTCTCCCCAAGCTAAACCATGATCAGTAATAACGTCTTACTGTCATGTTGCAAGTAGTTTTACAGTAGCCTCTTCAAGCTATTACACAACGATCATTATCGGATCAAGGATACAAAGGTTAAGTGTCTAGGTTGCCACTCAAATTAATCTACACTCAAATTTCCTTAACATATATATGAAAGGTTCCTAGGAAAATTTGAATGACTTCCTTCTATCACTTCTTCCCTAAGAAGATCATAAATCTAATTAAAAACGTAGAAGGAAGATTTTCTTACACTTTAAGGATTACATAATATATTGAATCTTCCAAGAAGTGGGGAAGAGATTTTTGTAGAGTTTCCTCTCTTGAAAAATCAAATCTCCTCAATAGCCTTTAAGCACAGCATCTCCATTTATAGTGATCTTACTTTGTGACCGTTGTCTTTGATCAGTTCTCCAAGTGACACATGTTGATCATTAGTTGTGTCTTGAAAGAAACAGCTAGAAGAGAGGTTAACAGAACTATCACATCCGTTGCAGAAACCGTTGTAGTGTTGAGTTTTCTGATCTTCTTTCAGAAACTACTTTTTCTACTTTCTGAGCATGCTTTCTGAACTCCTCCTTCATGAAACCAAGGTGGTTGATTAATTAGGCAGAAGAGATGACGTACCAGTTCGAAATTGGGTTTGACTTGAATATTTGAAATTCAAAATTCAAAATACCTTCCTTTTCCTGTAGCATATTGTGCTCCACTCACAGGTGAGCTTTTTGATGTATGTAATCAGTTCCTTGATGAAAACTTCACTTTCTGATCTTCAATCCAATCTTCTTTACTGATGATTTCTTTGCGATTGTGATGATTGAAGATTAAGTAACACATTGCTGGACATGAGTTGATTTCTTCATCTTGAGTACACTTTCTAATGTCCCGTGTTACTTTCTGAGGTTTCAGAACTTGATTTCTTGTAGCGTTGAAATCCTCTTCTTATAGTTAGCTATTAAATGCTTGAATAGGGATATAATTTCACTTCTATTTCAATTTAAATCTCGTAACATGAGATAAACATGTTTACACATGCATATTGAAATATATTCTCATTTGAGTAAGCCTTGCTCTTGCTAAATGATAGAAACCTATTATAAACTTACAAGAAACTCAATAAAGATATCAGTTGTTCTTTAAAGCATTTTCTTTAAATTGGTTTTGTTGTCATTCAAAACAAATAAGTGCATAGTGTTCTGGAGCTAAAAAGCTTCACGTTACTGTGATGAGATTGTTTGATAGAGTTCTCCAATGGTAGTGCAGGCAGGATCCCTGACCACATACATACATGTTTTGCATTTTGATTTACCATGATTCTTTTGTATTTGAAATGATATACATTCATGGTTTTCTTTGTATAACAACAACTCAGTTATTTTGTATCCTAGTTACAATTTCAACTTGATTTATGATGAAAAGGTTATTTATGATTATTATGATTCAAGATGTATGAATTTAGTTAATGATTTGAAATGGAACTTATGAATAAAATATACATATAGTACGACTCAAGGATCACAAGGCTTATGTGGAGATAAGATTCTTTACATACAGGTCACGATCCAAATCTAGTCGTGACAATATATTTTAACATTGTTTGTAGGGAATGGCTATTGCCACTCTCTTTTGTCTATTGTCACTCCTTCCTTTAATGCATTTAGTTTAACAATCCTAAAATACCCTTAATTAAATATTATGTTAAATTATTTTCTATTGTTACTTCTATATTTCAAATTATATTTAGTAATTACACTAATTAATATTCAATATATAATTTGACTAACTTTAATTTTCAATTTTAAAATAAAATGAATTTTGAGTGATTGAACATTTTACCATTAAGAGGAAAAAAAAAAAAGATCAATGTTCCTTTCCCCTTTAACACACAAAGTTGAGAGGTAACTTCGTGGTTTTTTAAGTTTAAAATTAAGCAATTCAAGGACAAAAGTTATCAATAAATTAAAGACATAACTATATTTTACCCCCTTAAATTTTAGATCGTGTGCAATTTACACCATAACTTTTTAAAATGTGCATCGTGATATCTTGAATCTTTCAAACTGTGCAAAAAATCCCTTAATATAATTTTGGCAACTAATAAGATAAGATTTATATGCACTTAACCCCCTGATGTTTTAAATTTGTGCAACTTGACACCTTATCTGTGAATACTATATGCAATTAATCTCCTAATTTTTTCATTGTGTGCAACACGATATCCTGCTATGACTTAAATTTTGGGGGGGTCTTTTTGCACAGTTTAAAAAGTTTAGGGTGTCGTAATGCACTGTTTGAAAAGTAGGGTTTTTACACAATTTAGAAAGTTTAGAGTGTCGTAATGCATGTTTTAAAAAGGTCAGAGTTTAAATTACACATGACCTAAAATTTAGGGGGTAAAATGTATTAGCCCTAAATTAAATTTCAACAATAAATTTTTACGGGGAAAAATCTAACGAAAAAAAAAACTTGACATATCCAGTTAGTTAAAATTCTAACAAAAAATAATATAAAATAAATGTATGTTATAGGCTTAAAAGCCATCAATTAGCGTGATATGTCAACGTGATTAATAAATATTATTTAATCTAGAAAAAACTTTCCTATTTAATCTCGAGATTGACATATTACTTAGTGTAATTACTAAATATAATTTGAAATATAAAAGTAACAACATAAAGTAATTTAACACAATAGTTTAGTAAGGGCAGCTTAGGAATGTTAAATTAAAAAGCATTAAAAAGGGAGCGGAAATAGTCAAAATAGAGTGACAATAGCCACTCCCTTGTTTGTATATCAAAATTAAGAGTTTGATTTTGATGTACTATGTAAAACTTTTTCTATGTAGTCTTTCAATCACATATTATCGCATAAACAAGTTTGGTTCTCATTCTACTACTTCCAAAGTCATAGATATGAGATAATTTGATTAGATAATAATATTAAAAAATGTACCTTGTCAATGCATTTAAATTAAATTTTATAAATAAAGTAGTATCATTTTAATTTTGATAAAATGTCACTGTAAAATAGTTCTATATTATCATCCAATCCTATGTTTTTGTTTAGAAGACTTTAAAGGTTAAGAGGTGAATCAAATACATTAGATAATATGGCAATACATGATTGAATATTAGTGTAATCTTATTTTTTATGATAGCAGACTATGAAAATTAAATCTTTTAATTTTAACTAAAAAACTTAAATATAACTTAAATATAATCCAACTACTATAAAAAATTTGATAGATATACAAAGGAGTTAGCAATCGATATATATATTTAGTATTTAGCAAATACAAATGAAAAATTTAAATACAATTTCATGTGTATCATCTTGGAAACATGACACTGGATTTTCCTGTTAGGGTATAATACATAATAGGGAAGAATAAAATACATAATATCACATAAATGCAAGGGAGATATTAATGAAATTTACCTAATCAGAAATACTTAAAATGAGTTATATTGGTTGTAACAATAATAACTAAGTCCTATTGCATAGTGCGTGGTAACTTGCATGAATTATTAATCATATTTACAAGTGGAGTTTAATTTTTGAGCAAAATAGTGTAAAATTATTTTACAATCAACCAATGAAATTTCAACCGTGTCAAATTATATTAGATAGCTACTCACTATGATTTTAATTTATATACTATTCTAAATATAAAAATTGAAATTGAGGCATCTAATTTCAATTGAATAATTTTCAAACTCCAATTCCATGCTTATGGTAGATTAGGAGAAGCCTAGTTTATATTATTGGAGCCTGTGGAGTATAAACTGTCAATGGCATGTAAAAAGACAATACTAAAACAGAAGTACTTTTAAAGGATTGCGGTCATTTAAAGGATTGTCAACTGTGGTCTAAACTAAGTAAGAGATAAAAAAAAAATACTAAAGTAATAATTTGGTCTCTCAAGTATATATGTTTCATGAATTTAGTTTTTGAAAGATTTTTTAAATTAATGTAGTCTTTGAAAATTTTTTGAGGTCAATATAGTGCTTGAAAGATATACGTAACATTATTTTGGTTTTTGAAAGATACATGTGACATCAAATAAATTTATGAATTTATGGAAAATGTGGTTAAATAGTTGTCACATGTATCTTTCAAAAATCAAGTGATTAAATTAATATAAAAAATCAGCCCTCAACTAATATCATTTATATTTGTCAAAGAATAAGTTGATATTAAAATTCCTAAGACTAATATGATGTAACCTATATTTTTCAGATGCCAATTATTTGTTCGGTCACTAAAAAAAGGAAGAATTCAATCCCTTCTTCCCAAAATGTTTGATCCTCTGAACACAACAATCATGCTTTCAACATGTCGAATGAATATAACTACTACCCAAGAGAGGTTTGTCATACATAAGGCCAGCAATGTTGCTGGATAAGCTGCATATACATGTATTTCAAATATGAGACTCTAAACTCAGTGGTGCAACCACGTCTAGCAAGTATGATCCAGCATAATTAAAGCCTTCCATACCCCTCCAATTTTGGTCTCATGTTCACTGCCTCAAGAAACCATACTCTAGCGGCCTTCGATTTCTGTAATACTGACATAGTTTTTTGAAAAACATTCTTCAAGGGATGTTGATGGACTTAACACCTTCTCCCTCAGGATGAATGCAGGTTGCCTTGGTGGAGGAAGATTCACAATTTCACTGTTAAGCATGGAAATTACAGTGGACATAGTAGGCCTATCTTTTGCTATTTCTTGCACACACAGAAGTCCTATATGTATGCATCTTAAAATATCCTTCTCATGGACAGGGTCATGTATGCCTGCATCTATTAACGATACGATATTTTCTTCATTCCATAGTTTCCATACCTTAAAAAAAAAAAAACAAAGAAGCACAAAAGAAATATTGAAATTTCGAAGTAATGAGTTGTATCAATGAAACTAGAGAGCAATGGTGTTTTTGGAAATTGCCGAAACTTACAAATCCTAGAAGGCTCAGAGACTGCTCGTTGTTATAAAAGCTAGAGTTTTTTCTTGCGCTAACAATCTCTAATAGCAAAACTCCGAAACTGAATACATCTGATTTCTCTGAAAACAAACCTTCCATTGCATATTCAGGGGCCATGTAGCCACTACAATGAAAGAAGAGATAGTTTATTGCCAAGAAAATTGTAAAAGCTTGTATATAGGACGAGGCATACTTACTATGTTCCAACAACCCTTTTAGTATTAGCTTGGTCTCCACGCCCTCCAAATATTCTAGCCAAACCAAAGTCTGATATTTTTGGATTTAGCTCCTCATCCAATAAAATATTGTTTGTTTTTAGATCTCTATGTATGATTCTTAGTCTAGAATCTCTGTGAAGATAAAGTAAACCTCGAGCAATTCCTTCTATGATGCTAAAGCGATTTCTCCAATCTAGGAATTTTTGCTGAGGTGGATCTACATAGGTGAGGGCCAGCACAATTTCAAACTTGAAAACAAGAAGATGAGCCAAACTCACATTAATCACACAATTACTCTGTTTATAAGAAACAACAATAATAGGTGGAAACAGATTGTCATAGCTTTTCTTCATGTCATGCAGCATATGCTAAAAACAATCTTAAATTGTTCGAAGAAAATAAAACACATCTTTCAATTGGGATTTTAAAAAACTAACCGAAGATAAATGTGTCCAAACTTTTATTTGGCATGTACTCGTAGATCAGCATCCTGTCATCTCCTTCTATACAACAGCCGAGAAGTCTTACCAAATTGCGATGTTGTAACTTTGAAATTACTAGTACTTCATTCATGAATTCTTCGGTTCCTTGTCTTGATGCTCTAGAAAGTCTTTTGACTGCTATTTCTTGACCATCGTTTAGTTTCCCCTAGAAGATGAGATTGAGAAAAACTATTCTAAAATCCAAACAATGGCTATAGTTATGAATAAGACTTTGAAGGACTAAATTTACCTTGTACACTGGACCAAAACCACCCTCCCCAAGTTTATTCAAAGAGTTAAAATTGTTTGTGGCACTTGCAAGCATTTCAGCTTCAAATAGTAATACTTCATGCAGTTTAACTTGTGATAGTTCTCCAATTATACGGTCATTTGTATTTTCGGTTGATGCTTCACCGCGAGGGAATAGTGTGATTGTTCCATTCTTCCTTTTTCTATCTGTTTCATTGAGGTGTTGTAGCTAATTTAGCAAGATCTAGAGACATGGAAATATCTCCAAAATGGGAACAAGTTTGAAAATCAATTAAGATAAAAGAGAAAACAACCCCAAATAGATAAATAAAATAGAAAACAAACAGCTACAAAACAAGGCATAATTTCTAGATTGTCTGTATGCAGTTTTAATCCGACACAATAATAATTACCTAGGTGTTTCCACAAGAAATATGCACAGGTGACAAATATGACCAACCCTACAGCCCCAGTAACAGTAATGATGACTTTGTCATCTCTCTTTCTATCTGTATTTCAGAGGGAAAACAAAATAAAAAGATTAATATCAGGTGAAGAATAAAATTGTACAATAAATACACACTACACATTTTATCACTATTAAATGTGATGAGTGAGTAGGATGGATGGAGACCACTTATCACATCTACTAGTTATAAGGTGTGTGATGTATATTTGATGTGCAATTTTATTTCACAACAAATATTTTCCAAAATGAAAATGAATAGGTCTAGTCCAAAGACTAGAGATAGGATCAAGTGATAAGCAGATGAAAAACAATTGCCATACCAAGTTCCGAGTTAGCTACTCGAACGTATAGATTAATGCCTCCTCTTGGAAACTGTTGTATGTCAATTAGACTGCCACTCCATGACATACAGCCAATCCCAGCTTCGTATGAATATGCAACACAAGTGCAATTTTCCAAGCACTGGCTTCTGCATGCGTCTTCTGTGCTAACCGATGACCACTCTGCAAAGTCTGGAACTTTAACCATCTGCAGCTCCAAGAACCCATCCCCTTTGTTGTCCACAGTCCCATTTTCACCTTTGGCCTTTCCACACTGTAGGGCTGTCTTCCTAATACATCCACTTGTCATGTTTTGTCTGTCCCATTCATCTGCGTTTCTTGGTTGAAACCCTCTCAAACACTTGCAAATTGGTGTGCTTTGTACGCTGCAGATTCCATATGCTCCACACATACCATAAACTTCACACCCAGACAGTTGTTCAGTCCACAAAACATCCCATTCATTCTTGTTAACGTCCCATATCAGCTCCCTTATTTTGCCTTCCCAGTCCAACTTATAGACTACCAACCTATCATCACTTTCCGGGGTGTAGACAAGTTGAACAATATCACCTTTGTTGAATACAACAAATATATAGTAAATACAAAAAGTTATATTTAGATATGACATCAATTATTTACAATAATTTTAATCAAATATTTATAATAATTATTTTAGACATGGCAGTTTGTCCCAAATAATGGATACAATAATACATAGAATGAATAATTTTATTTTTTACGTACGAAACACTACAAGCCTAAAGCAGCAATGTTTAATGCATATATACTTAGGATATCATAAAGGAGAAATTCTTCGTGAAGCACATTTAATGCATGTAAATGTTTAAATGTTATAACAAAACATTCTAAAACAAGTGATTGTACGTGCTTATGGATTATGAATTAAATGTACTTGAGAGCATGCTACAATTCCTCCCCCATGAAGTAAAACTACATGAGCAAAATTCAAGTATTTGTGCATTATAGATCTTCACCTTCTTCTACCACGCTGAATCCCGCAAGGCGATAAACAGATAGCATATCGGGAATTCCTGTGAATGTACGACCATTCCAGGGACCACTGCGCCAGTGTAGCCTAATTCCCTCCCATATGAACAGTTCTGGAACATTCGGCCGTTCAAGGCTGAGACTGAAGTTTCCAATGGATGGGTCAGAAGGGCTTTTCCAAGATACACCTGGTTTCTCACCAGTGCTTCTGTTGTTTGAGATTATTTCCATATCTGGCAGCAAAGTATCAGTAGGTTGTAAGAAACTCTCCCATACTGGTCTTCCTGTAGCATCCTGAAGGACAAGGTTTCCAGAATCTAGAAGTTGGGCACTGGTGTTGGATGAAACATTATCGGACAAATTTGATGACCAAACGGCCTGTTTTTGTCCATTCAATACCACAAGATTGCCATCCTTGGATATTGTAAGACTCCCGGAAGAATCTTTGAGTGATTGGTTTCTGTTAGCCACCCATATGACAAGGGATCTGGTCTTGTACCAGATTCCCACATAACGGTTTGTGGAATTTTCAGGGCTAAAGAATCCTAAAGTGAACATACCACTTTTGGAGCTTATGGTTTCAGGGTCCTTGATGAGTTGAGATGAAGTGATGGTGTCTGTAGCAGTACTAGAATCTAAATGCAGGCAACAAAATATGATTGAAAAATATAACAATTTCTTATGACTAGTGAATCCCATTGTCGCTGAGAGACATTTGCTTCTTGAATCCTATTGGGAGGTTTTATATATCATGAAAGCTTTATATTATTAAGATATAAAGTAGTGATGGTTCATTTTGCTACTGTAAATGGTTGGTTTTAGAGATATACTGAAATATCACGAAAGTGAGATCAAACTTACTAGTTCTTATTACTGTTGTTAACTAGACTTTGACCAGTGTAATGCGGTACACAGAAAAATTGTAATCGCCTGCAGATACAAATAACGACAAGGAAAGGCGGACACTTATATGAAGCTGTGAATATAGCTTCATCGAGAA
Source organism: Dalbergia cochinchinensis (assembly GCA_031216125.1). NCBI lineage: Eukaryota > Viridiplantae > Streptophyta > Magnoliopsida > Fabales > Fabaceae > Dalbergia > Dalbergia cochinchinensis. The sequence continues at coordinate 16,517,273 of CM062375.1, read as the reverse complement.
GCTCTTTTTGAACCGATGGGTGATTGACACGCGTTCCTTTTCTGTGCTATTAGAAACGAGTCTGGAGGTCAGTTTATCTCGTAATAACTACCTTAACACTGTTTCATTCTAAAAATTAAAATTACGAAGCAAGGGGTTTTTACCAATGGTTAAATGAGATTAGTATCCAGGAGGTGCGGGTGTTTGAGGCACTTGACCTCGACAACACATTTGAGGAATGACTAACTAGAGCGAACTCTTGAGTTCCAGAGCTAGCTTCTGCAGCTTGAGCATCCATGGGTTGAGTAACAATTCTTTTATTTTTGAATAAATTACATTCACCTCTCCTAAAATTTATTGAAATGTAACAGGCACTCTCTCTATTCGTCCACTTGACATTTATCTTCCCTCGTCTAAATAAAAACAAATGGAGTTAATCATTGTTAACGAAAACGGATCTCCGTTAGGAGAAAGTGGAGTTTGTCCGAGAGAAAATAGAGCTTGGCCAAAAGAGGAAGGGTTTGGTTGAGAGAAAGTGGAACTCGAGGAAATAGAGCTCGGTCGAAGGAGGAAGAAGAACTGACAGTGGTAAGACTGGTGTAAGACTAACAAGCATATAATAAAGGTTAGTGAGAATGGTAACAAAGCTCGGTCGTGAAATGATAAGGTCAATTAGAGATGACAATTAAGATCCGTCAAGAGGAGGGTAGAGCTTAGAGGATGGCAACGAATAATTGCTGGTAAAACACATACCCTATTTAACATAATTAATTGCAACTGTTATCAAGGGAGATCAGTGTACGCTTTTACAAATTTTAAGAATCTATGCTGCAAAGTTTGAAAATAGAAGGGGTGTCTGTTACATTTCAGGGAGGCAAGTGTAATTTATTCCTTATTTTTTAGTTGAGTTGATTTGAGACTTGTGACTTCATCGTGAAAGAAACACTGACGGGATTTTAATAGGGATTTTACGGAGGCGGCTGGGTCTATGGAAGCAACCACGGCAACTTGGCGGTGGGCAAGCCAACCAAGGAACGGGTTTTGAGATCATGGTGTGAGCATTCAAGAACAAAAATTGGGGTGCATTTGTTTGTGATTATTTTATTAAATAATCACTTTTTTTTTTGTTCAAAAATATCACTTTTCGTATTTTTAAATAATTTTCAAAAAATAATTGAAATTTCAAAAAATTAGTTTTTAATTTTTTTTATAGAAGTTGAAATTAATAGCTTCTAAAAAAATTAATTTTCAACTTTTTTAATTATATATAAAATTTAATTTTTATAATAATTTTTTAAAAAATCTGAAACGGACGAAGTTTACATTCCATGATAATCACCACTCAAATTTCTAGTTTTTTTTTTTTCACTTTTTGATTAATGGCTGCAAAACGCTAACAGATCATTGCAGTCGATTGGTGGCTGCCATTAAAGGACTCCAAGAAAAGTATCAACCTTTCCCATAAAAAGATAGGGCTCCGACCAACTTAATTTAAACACCGTTACTCTTAATAATAATAATAATTGACATTGCTACAAAAGCAACCATGGATAGTTGTCACTAGGGTTCGACTTTGGTAGCTTGACCTCAAGGGTGAAAGTCTTGGCCACGGCACAGGGCTTGGATTTCAAAAATAACATTTTATTTTATTTTTTAAATTCTATTTGCTAATATTAGATCGTGGCAAAATAATCCAGTATTATTAGTTAATGGAAAACCCCTGGCCGCTTTAAGTGGGGCAATTATATATATGAGTTGCCAGCACAAAGTTTCATTGGTGAAACTATCTTGACAGCTTCACCAGAGTGTCCTCACAAGGAAATTGTACTATTTAAAAGTAAGGAAGTTGTTAAGGTGTAAGAATAAAGGATTAACCATTCTTGAATTAATAACTTTCATGTGTATTATATATAACTATCACTAAATGATATACGATGATTAACATTCACTTTTATATTTTACTAAATCCCAAATTATAGTAGTGATGGAACATGAAAAGCAATCCCAGTTAAATAATTTGAAGTGAAATAATTACACAATAAAAAATATAATATTATTTATTGAGTTTAATTTCCATACACAGAGAATGTAAAATACTTTTATATTATCGATCAATAGGATTTCAGAAAAATGATAACTACCTACTCAAGGTTTAGTATATTCTTCAATTTCTATTGGTTGATGGTGTATATAAAAATTAAACTATTATTTATTTATAATTAGTTTATAGTTTGTAATATAAGTAAAATAAAAAATTGTGTTCATAGTGACCTTTTGGAGTATATTAAAGCACTTTAAATCTTGTATATTTTACTATGTTTGATCCCTTTTATATTATTTTTGTGTTTATACTTTTATTTTTTGCATGATTTTCTTTGCACTAGTTTCTATTTTTCAGTTAAATTGCTTGTAAGTTGTTTTAATGTTATGCCTTTACCATAATAGGAGTTAGATAAAATAAAATAAAATAAAATAAAAACATTGTTTTTCTAATATAATTAATAGGAGAATAAAGTAGAAGAATAAGAATATGTGAATTAAAAAAATACGAATATGTAAATGAGAAAGTTGCAAAAGTAATACACTTTTAAGTTTTGTTACCTGAGCAGTTAAGTACACGATCGGTGTCTAATTAATTGTATAGCCATAAATATGTCTTAATGCTTCATTTGATTAATTGTTGATGATAGTAAATTAAAACGACAATAGAATATGTAAAATCATTTAAGTGAGTAAAAAGTGATACTAGTTTGAAGTGACTCCTTGCTAACATGCTAATAGACAAATTAAAAGAGATAACCATGTGCTAATACCATGGCTGACGTTTCATATTTTATATATTATAATAATTATAAATAGATCATTTACAGATTTTCTTTAGATGAAAATAAACTTCTATTAAAATTGAAAAACATCCAAGTACATCAAGATCATAGGCATCAAGCTACGAGAGATGGAGGTTCATAGCCCCAAACCACACTCTCTGACAAACGTTGTGCCTTCTTAGCAAGCAAATAGGAAACTACATTTGCGTTCCTCTTGACAAACTAGAAGGAACAAGATTCAAACTCTGTGGTCAAACCTTTTTTTTCTTTTTTTTTATACTATCGTAGAAAATTCTGAATTCAGCCCCGGTTTTATGATTGCCCACCAATCTGAGACACCCAGATTCAAGGATAACTGATTTCCATCCTCTCGAAATCGCTAGTTTCATACCTTCGATGATGGAATCGGCTTCCATCTTGATTGGTGGTGGAAGAGAAGAAAATATATGTAAAGACAACTCCGCGTTAGAAGCATTGTTATTATCTTCAATTATGTATCTGTTCGGACAATATCTCAACGCACGTGATTACAAGTATTTGACTTTCGAATTAAGGTACGTAACTTCAGGACAAATACAAATGGAAAAATGACTTGTTTTGAATGTGATTTCTGAAATAACAATTATTGTGCACTAACTTCTTTGGATCAAATAGTGTTGGCACCCAATTTCTAATTAAATTGAAAATCTTGAATTAAAAATTTAAAAAATAAAAAGAAATAATAAAAGATCATTCTTTTTTCTAACCCACGGTCGATTCAGTCCAAAAATGATAATTAAAAATGATAACAAAAAGTGAGAATATGTCAATTAAATTAAATTGCATCGATTAGCTTCAATCCAATTATAATTTTATTCATTAGAATAGTTTTTCAAATTAGTGCGAATTAGCTAGCATCCCTCAATTAATTTCAATCAACTCGACATTCTATCAGAGCATCATTTGAATGTTGGAATTGCAATTTAAATCAACTTAGAATCTTAGATTTTATGTTTAATTTTACTAAAGAATTATAATATATTTGTTGAAAAATAAATAGAAAGAGAAAGAACTATATAGTTTTTAACGAGAAGAGAGGCATTTAATAAGTTTTAGAATTGACAATTCATAGGATATAACTTAAAAATTAATAAGAGTTCATTTTAGTTTTTTTTTAAATTTCATGAATTGGATTATGAAATTATAATTGTAATTTATATGTTATTGTTACTCCAAGCATAAAAATTGAAATTGAAATGCCTAATTTCAACTCCTATTTGTTATATAATTCCATATGTCAAATGAGATGTAAAGGATCTCACAATTAATTTGCATTCATTTTCGATTATATATAAATAGGCAAGGTGTTTTAGTAAAAGAAGAGAGGGGGGAACAGGAAAAAAAAAGATATATTATTGTTCGTGCACTGATTTTTCATTGCCACTTTTTGAGTTCTCAAGATATTTTTTACACCCCTTAGTTCCTAATTTATGTTATATATGAATTAGTTGTTCATGTTTAGTGTTTTATATCAACCAATTCTACAATGAAAACAAAAAATTGATGAATGGAACACTATCACCCTAGTAAAGTATCACTTTCACACCTAAAATTGTAAAAGTATTTCAGTTTAATTCTTAAAATTTCAAAATAGACAAATAGACTTAAAAGATGGACCAATTTGAAACATTATCAATATTTAGGAACTAAAATGATGTTTATTCTAACTTTTGTCACGTCATTTGCCACATGGGATCAATGACAGTTAAGGACTAACACAAACTATACAACTTCAGAGACTAATTTGCCTATTTTAAAATATCAGGAAGTAAAGTAAAATACATTTGCATCTTCAGCAACTAAAGTGGTGATTTATTTGTTGTTACGCTTTTGCTTGTTACCCCCTCGCCTCGCCTTTCTGGTCGAATTCCTCAGTTCCCTTTTTCCTGTACTAGCACTTAGATTTTAGGCATGGTTTTATCTTATTTTTCTCTTTATAAAATACTTGCTTTATTTCTTTTTTGTCAATATTTTACGTCTTTCAACTTTGACTCTTAGGCCTGCTTGACACGATTAATAGGATTAGTTTTGAGAGTATAAGACCTAATCGACAAGACTTGATGGTAAAAGGTCTAATAAAAGTACTATACAATGTTTGGTGTGACAATATATAAGATATTATATTTTATATTATATTATTATTATTATTATTATTTATTTACAGATAATTCTAACTACACATAAATATTAAATAACAATACAATAATATTTTTAATAATTATTTAAATATAATTTTAAAATATATAATATTACCATTTCTTCACTTTAAACACCCTAATTATTATCCTCTTATGCGTTTGTCATAAATGACCAATTACTAGATCTTTACATTTTGATTTCTTTCATTTAATTTAATTGAAAAATACTTATAATGGGAAATAGAGCATACTTTTTTTTTGTGACAAACTTAAAACAATAAGAGCCTCATTTGTGAGCTTATAACTAAAAACTAACACAACCTGTCAATAAAACACATTCCATAATAATAATCACATGGGAAAAACAAGTCCTAGACATATGGTTCATTCAACGTTATAGGCCATCTCAGCATAGCATAGCATAGTATAATAAGTACTAATATAACATGAAGGAGCATGGATCCATTCAGGAAAACCACATCTAGTACAATCCCGCGTAAAACATAACATAACATAATATCCTAGTAAAGAGCATAACATGATCATATCCTAACTAAGAGCTGATATTAAGACCTGCTCTCAAATGTAGTAATCCAGGATAAATGAAGTAACCAAAACATCAAGTGACATAGCTCAAGTAAGTATTATTCTATTTGCAAAAGAATAAACAAATAAAAGATATTCAATGAAGCAATGAGAAATCCATGGACATGTGCTAACACTAAGCTTAAAAGGCCTTACGGGGCTACAACATCCAGACCTACTGACTAGTCTGAAGACGACATAGAAAAGAAAAGGTGTGAGAATCCAAAAGGAGACTTAGTAGTTACAATAAAATAGTTTGAGTGTCATTGTTGTTATCTCCAGTCACTTCGGTTTAAGTATGAAACAAGTGAGCATGCTTTAGTTCATTCAATTAGTTTGAAAATTAAGATTCCTAAGTGACACATATTTTAACACTTAGGAAAATCTTTTGGTAAAGACCAGTAAAATAACATGCATGACATCACTAGCATAATAAAAAATACACAACATGAGGCATGCATGAAAATGTAATGAAATAAGTCATGTCACATCTTTAGCACTTCAATTTACTTTAATTTTAGTTCTTTATAAAGTACCACCTTCTCTCATGCCATCTCGACTAGTAGCATTGCCGCCTTGGCGATTTAACTGTCACCTATACTTCATATCACCTATCAATGATGAGTTGAACCAAATTAGCTATCGCTAGATTTAAATGGGGATAAAAGGGGAAACTTCACTTAAACTTTAAATTTAACTTCCCTACTTCTTATTCTGCAACATCATGAAAAAATCTTGTAAGTTATTAGGAGACATAAGCACAACCTTTATGTATTTAAATGACAAGTTAGAATTTCCACTCAACATACATGATGAAAAATCTCATAAGTTATTAAGAGACATAAGCATAGCTTTCATGCATTTCAATGAAAAACTTAAAATTTCTACTCAACATACATAATGGAAAATCTCATAAATTATTCAGAGGCATAAGCATAACTTTCATGCATTTCAAAGAACATGACATTTCAATTTGAAAATTAATCAATGCATTAACATAAGCGGTGTCTAAACCAATTGTAGGATAAAAGGACTAGACATAGCTAGTGTATGTCATAACCACATTTTCCGAACTTAGAATCAATAATAGCAATTTCAATACCATCAAAAAATAAACATCCCATGTTTTCAAAATTAGGAAAGTATTGAGTTTAATCCAGTATGTCAAGTTCAAGCAAAAACCAATCATTCCTGCATTATTACACAGATCACTCCCAAAAAATTCCATTTTTCACTTAAAACTTTACACTTTCACATACTTAATTAGTTCAAATCAAATTATTCAAGAACATAACCCAATTCTCCTTTCAAAAGCCCAAAAGCCATCATTTATACATTCTGTAATTAGTGCACTGTCACAACATACTTGGAGGGCGCCGCGACGAGGATGACAACTGATTTAAAAAATAAAAATGGAGTCACCACCAACTTTAATTTTGGCTAAAATTGGAAAGCCTTTTGATTTACAAAATTGGTCTTAAAAGAGATTTGAGGTTCAGGAGTCTGATTATGATTAGAGAAGGGTAAAAACTTAATCCCACTACACTCCTAATACATCCGTATAAATACGGTTACCCTAGAGCTTATTATGCAAATTTATTTATAACTTTAAAATATTTATTTTTCCCCAAAAATCATAATAATTAACAAGAATAAAAGAAAATAAATTTAAATAAAAAGAGAATAAAATTTAAAGAAAAATTAATTTTGGCATGATAGTTGTTGGCTGCGCCAACGTATCCTCTAGTGTATTCAGGAACTCAAAGCCACATCGTTCTTGTAGAAAATAAGTGTATGTTGACGAATTTTAATTAAAAGAGAAAAGGAAACAAAAATGTGTTGACTGATTTTAATTCTGTAGAAATATTTTTATTTTTTAAAAAAATCTAAATTAAATAAAAATTCTATCATACTAAACATAAAGCTTTAAAAGGACAAATTAAGAAGAAAAAAACTCACACCCCAAAAAAAGAACTAGCCTCCCCTAAAATTAAAAAAAGAAATCACCCAAACAATAGCCCATGTTTCAAAAGAAATTTAGACCAAAGAATAAACAAACAATAAGCCCAATGTTTCCCAAGAAAAATCGGCCAAAAATTAACCAACCCAAACCCAACCTAATACACTCTAACACAAACACAACCACAACCTAATGAATGATAATCAGAAATAACAACAGAGAGAAGAGGGGAAAGCGATAGAGATGGAGATGAGTAAGGAAAAGATAGAGACCGAGGGATAAAGGTGGCAAAAGGGAGTCGTAACGGCAGCACCTTCCAGCAGAGCTTCTACATGCAGCGGCAGTCGGCAAGCTTCCTGGTGAGGGTGGATTCGCGGTGCTGCTGCTGCCTGTTCGCGATGGAGGTGGAGGCAGAGGCGGAGGCGCGGCCCGGTTCGTGGGGAAAATAAAGGCGATGGAGGAGGGAATGGCGTGGTTGGGTCCGGCAAAGGCTGAAGCTATTCGGCGATGCGTGGCACCGGTGCAAGGGAGATGACAAAGGCATCAACCCCTCGGTCTTTTACGCCGCCGCACGACGGGCGCCAAAGATGAGTGGTGAGTGTGGTTCTGGCAGTTGATAGTAGAGAGGTCGCGGTTTGGTTGGGATTCTCTGGAAGGGAAGCGTGCGGCGGATCGGAGGGCTGGGGAAGATCCGCACAAAGATCACGGAGGTTGAAGACAGCACAAGGTGGCTGTTGTAGCCACTGCCGCAGATGATTGTGATGCAGAGGAGGGATGTTTTGCAGTTTTGATGGCTGAGACTAGCAGCAGTTGAGATCGGAGCATGGTTGGGAGAGGCGGTAGCTTTAGTGGTCCGCAGTGGGCAAAGCGGAAAGGGAATGGCGAACGCTACAAGGAAAGAGGGAAGCGGAGCACCGCGGAGTGGCTGGAAGTTCCGTGGCTCTTTTTTTTTTAATTTTTGATTTTAGGCTCTTGAATTGGTTTTGGTTTTGATGTATTGTTGGATTTTGTTTTGTTCCTGGTTTGGTTTTCTGACTGGTTTGCAGGTAGTTGCGGTGGTTGTGATTTAGGTGAAGGTTGGGAAGGAAATGATGATGGTGAAGGTAATGGCTGTGATTGGGTTGCAGATGTTGGTAATTTTGTGATGGGGATTGAAATTTGACAAAGGGATGTTGGGGTAAGGGATGATGGTGTTGCCACCTCTATTTTCGGCCTCTCTTTGCTCCGTTCCCTCTGTATATCTCTGTGTATTCTTGCTGAATTAGCTCTCAATTTGCTGAAAAATTGGCCTCTCTCTCTCTCTCTCTCTCTCTCATTTTTCCAGTCCTTGCTGATGAACCCCATATTTATACACACATTGTCAATTTAATTAAGATTTTCTAGCTTGATTTTCCATGAATTTTGCTTTGATTGAGGGATTCTGTTTCTAACTTTGATGATTTCTTGAGTCATTCTTTCTAAATTTCCCTCTGAATCAGTTGTTGATGTTTGAAAAAATGAAGCTCAGTAGCGAAGACAGTTTAATGGTGAAAGGGGACAAAATTGAAATCGGTGCGAAGGACTAGCTGGCATAATGTTACATTTTTTGTATTTTTTTAATAATAAAATAAAAATCAGATGGGCCATGGCAGGACTTTTTTTTTTTTACAACCACAACAAACAAACAAATGACAACCAAAACAAAATGGGCTTGGACTGCTTTTTTATTTTTATTTTGTAAAAAAAAATAGGAAAGACAAAATAATCGGACAAAATATGGTATTTACAGTTGTTCTTCTTTACTTGTCTTTTACTGAAAAATATAAAGTCGATGACTTTGATGTTTTGCTGTAAGGGACAAGTAAAGATATGAACACATATTTTGTTCGCATGTATGATGCATGATTTGGCAATGAGCAGAAATGGAAAGAAGGATAGCGTGAGGGACAAATAACATGATGGTGAAAATGAATGACTCGACTATTGAAATGTGATAATGTGATAATGAGTGATGAATGAATGAAAAGCTTACAATTGCTAATGATCATTTTTTTTAATGATGATGAGATAATGATATGTGCATGATTATGATGACGAATGTATGATGACAATGCAAAACGTTTGGATGGATGATGCTGAATGCTCAATACACAATGATGCTGAATGCTCAATACACAATGATGATGAATGCATAATGACAATGCGTAATGATGTGGTGAATGATGCTAGATGATTTCATGAAGAATGCACACCCCTAATGTCAAGTTGGGAATTGAATGTATGTGAAAATTAAATGCATATGAAATGTAAAAGAATGTGAAAATGAAATCTATGAAAGTAAATGTATGTGAAAGTGAAATCTGTGAAGATAAATGCATATGAAATGTAAAAACATGTGAAAACAAATGGATGTGAAAGTGCAATATGTGAAAGCTTGTGAAAGTAAACGTGAAAGTAGTAAAAGCTTGTGAAAGTGAAAGCAATAAAGGCATGTGAAAATAACGTGAAAATAAATGTGAAAGCAGTAAACACTTGTGAAAGTAAATGTGAAAGCAGTAAGGGCGTGTGAAAATAAACGTGAGAGTAATGAAAGTAAACGTGAAAGTAGTAAAGGCACATGAAAGTAAACATGAAAACAGTAGAGGCATGTGAAAATAAATGTGAAAGAAGATAAATGTGAAAGGATGTAAATGTGAAAGCATAAAAATGTGAAAGCATGTAAATGTGAAAGCAACATTCTGTGAAGGTGTGTGAAAATTAAATATATGGATCACAATTTTGATGAAATGATGCAAAATTGATATGATGATGATATGATGAATGATGTAGAATTAATGTAATGATGATATGATGAATGATGCAAGCTAGTGGAGTGCAGATATTGATGCAATGACTGTGATAACTGTGCCGAGGTGATTTAATAATGTAAATGATGATGAGATAACTCCATACAAAGTGAAAAAAATTTGCCCCAATTTGGGGTATGAAAATTTTAATGGCATGAATATGATGAATGTCCTACATGTATTGATGATTAAAATGTTAACACCCTAATATAATGAGAAAATTTTGCATATGATGAATGATGTGATGAAACTTATGTGATGAAACCTGTATGACTCAATGCTGAAAACTTTGCCCTGGTTTTAGCATCCAAGCATCACTTTGGAGAAGAACCAGGGCTTGTGACCACTATGCCTAGATGATTTGATGAAGTAAATGATAAATGTCCTAACATGATGGGATAACTTCATAGAGAAAACAAATTTACCCCAGCCCATGGCATGAAAAATGTTGATGGTATGAGCATGATGAATGTCTTAAATGATTTGCTGATGATGAGAAAATGTATGACCTTCCATGATAAAACAACCTTGCACATGATGAATGATGATGAAACCTAGATAACTTGATGTTGAAAAATTTTCCCCAGTTTTTACGTCCAAGCATTACTTTTGAAATGACTTTTGTTTGATCCAAGATGAGCCAATTTGAAAATAACTTACTTTATGATTCTCTTTTTTTCTCTCCTCTTTCCAGATTTTTTTTTCAACTCTTCATTGATGTTGCAATCAGGATCGCGATGGGGACGGCGAAAAAGAGTTGATTGAAAATTATAGTCACCACCAAGTTTATTAAAATTGGAAAAACATGGAAAAACCCATCTATTTTAGGAAATAGTCTTTGAAACCAAATTTGAGTTCGGGAGTCGGTTATGCATAGGGAAGGGTAGAAGTTTAATCGTACGCATCCCTAGTACATCCGTCTTTAGACGGTACCTTTGATTGATTTGTGTAAATTATTACTAACCTTTCCAAAATATTCATTTTATCTCAATTTTTATTTACAAGAAAAATAACAAATTTTTTTTTTGAAACATCAAGTTGTCACAACTCAGATGTTCAAAATATGAAGTTAATAAACCGTCACAGTTAACTTAACATTTTTATTTGAAACAAAATATTTGATAAATAAATAAAAAATTAAATTGAATGAATGAAAATAAAGATTTCCTATATATTATAAATATTTATAAACAAGAAAAGAAAAATTATTTTTGGTATTTTTATAAAAGAGAAGAAAAGAAATAAATATAAAGATAATAAATACATTTTTTAGAGGAATTTCCGAATCATTAAGCTGTCACAGCTCAAATGTCCAAATTATTGAGTTAACAGGCCATCGCGGCTAAATTATCATTTTTAATAAAATATTCCTCCAATAAATGAAAATTAAATGAAATAACTCAAAAAAAATTACTAGAGAAGTTATTTACAATTAAAATAAAAATTATAAAAATTAATTTTGGTTTGGCAGAGATCGGAATCACTTGCTCCTATATATCTCCTGGTGTAATGAGGAACTCAAAGTCATATAGTTCTGTAAAAAATATTTGTGGATTGGTTGATTTTAATTTTGAAAAGGAATTCTAAATATCAAATTGTTACAGTTAAAATATTTTAGAATATAGAATTAACAAGCTATCACGATTGAATTAATTCTATTTGTTTATTATTATTTTTTAAATAAAATACTTAGAATTGCATTTTAAACCCAAGCTAACTCCAATCTAAACAGAAAATATAAAACTAGTGCTAACTGAAAAAATTGACCCAAATTCAAACAAAAATATCCAAAATCTAATCTAATAAAAATGAAATAACACTAAATTTAAAATATAACTAAATGAAATTAAAATTTCTTAATTCTACTAACTTAATTCTATTTTCAACACACACATACACTAATACTAACACCCACACACACACGCTCACACATTCACACACTCACATGCTCACAAGGTTCACACACACTCTAACACGTACCACTCACAGGTGTCACACACTCACTAACATTTGGTTAAAAAAAAGGAAATTAAATATCAGGCTGGAAAGTAAACGAAAAAGAAAAAGAGGATTTCATCATTTGTTGTTTCCTTTTATTCTCTCTTTTGAAAGGCAGAAAAAACAAGGGGGTACAGAGGGAGAGAATAAGAGAAAGGGTGAGAGAAATGAAGAGAGAGAGAGAGAGAGCAAGCAATAGAGAGGGAAGAAAGGAGGCTGCGCGCTGGCCAAGGGGGGTCACCGACGGCGGGCGCTGGTCCGAAAGGGAAGAGGTAGTGGCTGTTGTGCGGTGGTGAAGGGTACCTGATCGGAGCAGCGGCGAAGGAGCGATGTTTTAGGGAGGAGGCCGATCAATGGGAGGAAGGGAAAGAAAAAGGCTGCGGCGGTATTGGTACGCCGCGGCTAATACGCGAATCGAAAAAAGGAAGGGGAAAGGAGCTGCTCCGGCTGAGGGTGGTCCGCGGTGCTTGATGGTGGAGGAAGGAAGGCATGCGGGGAGTCCGACTGCTTTGGGTGAGGGTGGCGGTGGTGATTGTATTCGACAGTGGTTGAGCTTTTCGTGGCTAAAGGTGGAGCTGATCTGCCACGGAGGAAGAGGCACGCGTTGGCGCAGTGGAGGTCGCACTTCTCGGCGGTCTTCTTCCTCTTTTTGGTTCACCCCGTTTTTGGTTTCCTCTTCTGTTTTCCTTTTTGCTGGTTTATTTTTTTCAGGTTGGAGATAAAATGGAACTGAATGGGGTGGTTTTGGAATGGAGTTGATGGTTGATGGTGGCACGACGAGGAAGAGGGGCGGCGGTTTCGGTTCCCTTTTTCTCAGTTTGTGTTTTTTTTTGTTGTGTTGTTAAATTGAGAACTACTGGACTGTTAAAATGGACTGTTGTTGTGTATGGATTTGGTTTGGCTTGTGTTTGGTTGGGATTTGTATGGATGAATTTTTGGTTTTGGTTTTGGTTTAGCTGGGTTTGATTTGTCTGTTGGCAGGGGTAATAGTTGTCGGAAATGTGGTTTGGCTGACAATGGAAAACAGACCTTTGGAAAAGAGAATGAATCAAAAATTTTACCTGTGATTCAGATTCTTTCTCTTCTCTGAAGTTCTCTGGATGAAAAATGGTAATGAAAATTTTTTGTGTTGGAAACCGATTCTGTCCGGGATTCCCCCTTTACCCCCTCTGTTTTCCCTGAATTTATACACAACCGTGGATGTATTTTCAAACATGGCATGTGACCTTCAAGAAATTCATCCTGGATTCACACTGGTTCTTGGGATTCTGAAGCCACTGCTTTGGATTTTCCTTACCTCCATTCAATGCTTCTGCATGCCTATTCTTGTTGTGTTCTTCAAAAAATTCAAAAACATCATGCCCATGCTCAATCTCATCTTACTGGCACCATTCACTTTTTTTTTTTTTATCTTTCATTTCAGCCAAGTTTGTCGGATCCTTCATTCCCTCTTTTTTTTTAATCCAAATAAAACAAAATAACAAAAGAAAAGAAACAGGCTAACAAAGATTTTTTTTTTGTTCTGAAATGGGCCTCTTTTTTAATTTGATTAATTGTTTTTGGTTGTGCAACTAAAAGGAAATGGGCTTAATCTAACAACCCAAAACAGAAATGGGCTTGACAAAAATAACAACAAAAATGACAATGGGCTAAGAATTTTTTTAAAAATGAAATGGACTAAATTTTTTATTTTTGGGCCGAACAAAATCGGGTGTTCACAATTGATCTCATTCTCAAGTCCTGACTTTATCATGCTTTGCACTTTGATCGATTTTGCCCCAATTCTTGTATGGGCTGACATCTTTGGTTCTTGATTTGAACAAGTTTTTCCTTCTTTCTCTGTTTTTTTGTTTTTTGGCCAAGATCGCTCCTTCGCGTTTTCGATCAAGCGAGCTGTTTGTTTTCTTCTTTTCTTTGGATTTTTCTTTCATTTTCTTTTTTTGTTTTTGCTCTAATTCCTGTCAAGACTGTCCTTTTGGGTTTTCGATCTAGCTAGTCCCTTCTTGACCTAGACATTGACTTGACTTGATTTGTTGTTTGAATGTCTTGATTATGCATGTTGAGGATTTGATGATGAAGGAAAGAAAGGATAAAGGTGAGATAGAAGTTGGAAGTGTGTGATATTTACAGAGCACAAAGAAGGTAAGAATGAGGTGTGAAGTATATGCAATACAGATTTCATTTGATTACTCATTTCATTAATTACTTAGTTACTTTGAATTAGAATTTATGATCAAGATTAAAATCCATTGCTATACTACAAATGTACCTGGGACTGTTGGCTCTTTATTCTGTGAAGGATGACTCTTGTTTGATCAGTGGTCATTTAATTGTCCCAGCTTGATATTGTTTATAAGCTCCTTTCTTCCTGATTCTGAAGTGACACACCTTTTCCTAGACTGCTCTTTTAGGTTTTCAATCTGGTTTGCACTTTTACTCTAACTTTTGCCCAGATTGTCATTTTATATTGAGCTCTTCTCTTTTGTTTTGTTTTTTGTAGGCTCTAACTTTTGCCTGGATTCATTTTTTTTCTTTTTCTTTTTGATTCAGTGAGCCTTTTCTTTCACTTTTTGCCTTGAACACCCTTTTTTAAAAACCATCCTAGTTTTCCACCTGAGATGGATTTTCACAGTGTGACTTTTCTTCTTTTGGAGCTTACGATTGATGCCAAAGTGTGGAAGACCAATTGTTTCCTTCTCTTTTGATATGTTTGGCTTTGGCGGATTAGTGTTGATCACATTTAATGCTTTGTATATTGCAGCTTTCCTATCAGCCATTAAAAATTTCCCCAGTTGATGATTGAGCTAGTGTGTTTGGAGTGACATTTTACTCTTTGATTGTTGGCTGCTTGACCATTTTCCACTAAGTGTAGCACTTGAGCATATTGTTTGCATAGCTTTGGATCTTCATCAAGATCATGATATTTCATATTCATTGTAACACAAAAATCAATTGATATATTATCAAAATTATCTGCATGGTGTAAAGATGTATGAAAGGAAAAAGACTTTGAAAAAGTGGAAAAGAAAGCACAAATGTGTGGATAAAAGGTGGAAAACAATGTGTTAGAAGCACAATCATTTTATCATTTCAAAAGCTTAGACACAATTTGGAGCTATAAAAGTTGGCTATTCATTGATCAAGCTCAAATCAAGTTATGATTCTTATCCTTATTTCTTAATGTCTTTTCCTCAAAAGGAAGACCAATTCACATCTTCCAAAGCTCCATTTAACTCATCAACGTCAAGCTTCAAGGTCAGGAATGGCTTATTCAAATATGTTCTTCAGGGGTTCCTCAGATCACTTCCCTGTCTTCTTACTCTCTTCGGCCATGTCTCCCCTATTTTCTTTTCCCTCTTTTTTTTTTTGGGTCCTTATTTCTTCCTCTTTCTTTTTATTTTCTTTTTTTTCTCATTTTTGACTGGCTCATTATTCTCAAACACAACCTCTTGGATCAAACAAAATTTTTCTTGGATAAACAAAGCTTAGAGGTGAAATGATGCATTTTTTTTTTTTACAAAAATGAAATGCTATTTATATGATGCATGACTGATGCATATTGGATGAAGTTTTTTTCTTCTATGTATGAATGCATGAATGATTTGAGAAAAGAATTTTTTTTAAGTACATTGATGCATGCTATCATGTGTGAAAAGAAATGCATGATGCAAACTAGGGAATAGATAGATGAGAGATGGGAATGCATGTTTGATTTTTTTTTTTTTGCATGGATGTAATTATGATATGTGAAAAGAAAGTATGAATGCATTTCAAATGATTTTGTTCCCTTTTTTTTATGCGAACTAAAGATGAAAAAGAATGAGAAAGAAAATGTGTGCAGGAATGAACGCTAAGTTTTTTTTTTTTTTTTTTTTTAATGAATGTGGACTGAGCATGAAGGGATGCCAATTTTCCTATGGAAGTGGATATGCATGAAGGAAAATGTATGAATGCCAAATGTACCCCTTTTTTATTCACTGGACGCGGACTATGCATGAAATAGACTATATGAATGCATGCCAAATGTCTTTTTTTTTTCTTTTTATTTTTTATGGATACAGACTATGTATGAAATTAAAGAAGGATGTCTGAATGCAGGTTATGCATGAATGCACACTATTTTTTTTTATGAATGCATGAAAATGAATGCCAAATGTTTTTTTTTGATGATGTCAAGGTGATGAGAATGTTTGTATGAATGAGTGATAAGGGTGAGTAATGCATGTTGTGCATGAGCAATGTGAGAACATAATGCATGTCATGTATACATGAGATAGAATATATGTGGAATGAGATTTTTTTTGGGTACTAGATGCCCTTATGAATGCTTATGAATGAAATGTTTATAAAAGATTTTTTTTTCTTTGGAAAAGGAAGAAAATGCATGCATGCATGTTGAGATATATACAATGAATGAGTCATTAATTTTTTTTTGAATGCATGCAATGAAATGAAATGATTTTTTTTCAGCACCATGCATGGCACTTATATCCTAAAATGGGGGTTATGCATGCTATGTATGCATGGGTAGGTGCATATATGAGTTTTTTTTTGTACAATGAATGCCCTTATGAATGCTTATAAGTGAGATGTTTATAAAAGGTTTTTTTTTTTTGAGAAAAGGAAGAAAATGCATGCATATATGTTGAGATATATACAATGAATGAGTGGGAAAAGAAACTAGATGCCCATCTATGTCTTAAAAGGGTGAAACCTAAAAGGTGGATGTTCAGCCACTAGGTTCATTCTATCAGTGTTTTGAGATGGATCTAGACTTCTAAAGGCCGTGGTCCCCAGATTGCCCCTATCCATGAGATAGAGACACAGCTCACGTAAAGATCACAAGTAGGGATGAACCCTTTCAATATGACCATTTCATGATACCGATAACAATCTGGGTGGTATCCCACCATATGCCAAGTGAGCATGAATCCCCTCAATGACAATGTTGGGACCCCTCTTATTCCTTGGGTTGCACAAGCTCAGGTATAGATCCAAAATTGTGTGTGAGATAAGTGATTGTGCACACTATATGAGAAGCATAGGAACCTTGTGATCTTAAAACTACCTTTTCCTGAAAGGAAAACATCAAAACAATATATAGTCAAGAAACAAAATCAACTATCCTATGGTTTCAAGAAAGAATAAAATAAAGTCTTCTACCCTAAGGTTCCAAATATATACAACAAATAAAAATCTCTATCCTAAGGTTTGCATGGAAAAATGCATGTGACATAGCTAAATGTGATTGTTATTTATTATCCTTTAAAAAAATAAACATACTTGATGAGATGAATGCATGTGTTATGCATAATTACAATATGCACTATTTATGCAAAAAAGAACAATGCATGTTATAATGTCTATGCTGAAGTTACATGATGCTAAGGATGCATGGTGCATGACAAAAGAGAGGGAAAAAAAAAGAAATATGCTTGCTTGTGTCCTAACAAGGTAAGACCTAATACTTGGTGGTTCTATGGTTGACCCTATTTGAGATAGCCAACTAAGATCATTCTAGTAGTGCATAGCTTTTGGGTTGATCTAGACCCCTAAAAGATTATGGTCCCCAAGTTGCCTTTACCAATAAGATAAAGACCTAGTTCCATGAGTTAAACCATAGGGACATGAAAGTCATAATATGGCAACCCATAGTTCTAGTAACAACCTGAGCGAGGGAGTCAACGACTGTCAGGGAAGCATAAGCTCCACAATAACAACTTCAAAATCCCTTCTTGTCTTATGGTTTTCCAAGGCTCGGGTATAGAGCCCAAATAGTGTGCGAGGACAGTGATAGTGAAAGTGTGTGTAGGGACTATACAAACCTTTCAAGCCTTATGTACTATACACATCCTTGCAAGATCAAACCAAAATAGCATATATATACAAAAGTCATCTGGCCTAACATTTGAGTAACAGATAATTACAGATAAGATAGACAATTATGTACAAAAAGAAAAAAGAAGACAATTATTTACAAAAATAAAACAAATATGTTATGAAGGGGAAAAATAAATCTTATAAAGTTATAATTATTTGTGTAATTAGCTCTAATAGGCTTGACTTTCAAAAAGTCCCCAGTGGAGTCGCCAAATTGTCACAATGTACTCGGAAGGCCACGACGAGGATGACAACTGATTTTAAAAATAAAAATGGAGTCGTCACCAACTTTAATTCTAGCTAAAATTGGAAAACCTTTTGATTTGTAAAACTGGTCTTTTAAAAGAGATTTGAGGTTCAGGAGTCTGATTATGATTAGGGAATGGTGGAAAGTTAATCCCACTACACCCCAAATACATTTGTATAAATATGGTTACCTCAAAGCTCATTATGCAATTTTATTTATAACTTTAAAATATTTATTTTTCCCTAAAAATCATAATAATTATACAAGAATAAAAGAAAATAAATTTAAATAAAAAGAGAATAAAATTTAAAGAAAAATTAATTTTGACTTGATAGTTGTTGGCTACATCGACATATCCTTTGGTGCAATGAAGAACCGAAAGCCACGTTGTTCTTGTAGAAAATAAGTGTGTATTGACGAATTTTAATTAAAAGAGAAAAGGAAACAAAAATGTGTTGACTGATTTTAATTCTGTAGAAAATATTTTATTTTTTTTAAAAAGTTAAATTAAATAAAAATTTTATTATACTAAACATAAAGCTTTAAAAGGACAAATTAAGAAAAAAAAATCTCACACCCCAAAAAAAGAACCAGCCTCCCTTAAAATAAAAAAAGAAATCACCCAAACAATAGCCCATGTTTCAAAAGAAATTTAGACCAAAGAACAAACAAACAATACACCCAATATTTCCCCAAGCAAAATTGGCCAAAAATTAAAATATAAACCAACCTAGTACACTCTAACACAACCACAACCTAATGAATCACAATAAGAAATAACAACGGAGAGACGAGGGTTAAAAGAGAGAGATGGAGATGACTAAGGAAAAGCGAGAGACTAAGGGACAAAGGTGGTAAAAGGGAGTTGTAATGGTAGCACCTTCCAGCAGAGCTTCTACACGTGATGGCAGTCGGCAAGCTTCCTGATGACGGTGGATTCGCTGAGCTGTTCGCGATGCTGCTATTACCTATTTGTAATGGAAGCGTAGGCGCGGCCTAGTTCGCGGGGAAGATAGAGGCGATGGAGGAGGAATGGCGCGGTTGGGTTCGACGAAGGCTGAAGCTATTCGGCGGTGTGTGGCACCGGTGCAAGGGAGATGACAGCGGCAGCATCAATCGCCCACGGTCTTCATGGCTGCTGCAGCGGCTGTGCTAGCATGAGTGGCGAGTACAGTACTGGCAGTTGACAGCAGAGAGGTCGCGATTTGGCTGGGCTTCTCTGGCAGGGAAGCGCGTGGCTGATCGGAAAGCTAGGGAAGATCCGCGCAGAGATCACAGAGGTTGAAAATTGCACAAGGTAGCTGCTATAGCCACCGCCGCAGATGATTGTGATGCGGATGTGGGGTGTTTTGCGGTTTTGTTGGCTGAGACTAGCAGCAGCTGAGATTGTAGTGTGGTTGGGAGAGGCGGCAACTTCAGTGGTCCGCGGTGGGCAAGGCGGAAAGGGAATAGCGGCCGCTGTGAGGAAATAGGGAAGCGGAGCATCGTGGAATGGCTGGAGTTCCGTAGCTCTTTTTTTTTTCTTTCTAATTTTTGATTTTTGGCTCTTGAATTGGTTTTGGTTTTGATGTATTTTTGGATTTTGTTTTGTTCCTAGTTTGGTTTTTTGACTGGTTTGCAGGTAGTTGCGGTGGTTGTGATTTAGGTGAAGGTTGGGAAGGAAATGATGTAGTGCAGGTTCCAAATGGTGAAGGTGACAGCTGTGATTAGGTTGCAAATGTTGGAAATTGTGATAGGGATTGAAATTTGACAAAGGGATGTTAGGGTAAGGGATGGTGGTGTTGCCGCCTCTGTTTTTGGCCTTTCTTTGCTCCGTTCCCTCTGTATATCTCTCTGTGTTCTTGTTGAATTAGCTCTCAATTTGCTGAAAAATTGGCCTATCTCTCTCTCTCTCATTTTTGCAATCCTTGCTGATGAACCTCGTGTTTATATACACATTTTGTCAATTTAATTAAGATTTTCTAGCTTGATTTTCCATGAATTTT
Source organism: Dalbergia cochinchinensis (assembly GCA_031216125.1). Lineage (NCBI taxonomy): Eukaryota > Viridiplantae > Streptophyta > Magnoliopsida > Fabales > Fabaceae > Dalbergia > Dalbergia cochinchinensis. Next base: position 16,496,812 of record CM062375.1, on the reverse strand, counting down.
GCTTTGATTGAGGAATTCTGTTTCTGACTTTGCTGATTTCTTGAGCCGTTCTTTCTGAATTTGCCTCTGAATTCGTTATTGATTTTTGAAAAAATGAAGCTTGGTAGCGAAGACAGATTGATGGTGAAAGGGGACAAAATTGAAATCGGTACGGAGGACTGGTTGGCATGATGTTAATTTTTTGTATTTTTTTTAATAATAAAATAAAAATCAAATGGGCCATGGTAGGACTTTTTTTTGGTACAATAATGACAACAAACAAACAAATGACGACCAAAACAAAATGGGCTTGGACTGCTTTTTTTGTTTTTTGTTTTTGTAAAAATAAAATAGAAAAGACAAAATAACTGGACAAAATATGGTATTCACATGGGTAAAATTTTCCAGCAACTTTGCATGAGACATAAACCCCAGTTAGGCTTGAAAATCGATCACATCCTCTTTGCTCATAAAATCAAAAAACCCTCAAACCCATCATCAAAGCCCTAAAACCATGATTTGTCACAAATAAGATAAGGTGAATCTACTCATTCTCATAGTTCCAAAATCTTAACTCAACTAGAAAAAAAAAATCAATCAACTATGCAATAGATTCACAAGACACAATTTAAGCTTTAAGCGCATTAAAACTAAACATTTCCTTGCTTTGTCAAAACATCAATTCATTTGACACAACCAAACTACTAATTCATTATCATATGAAACTCAACCCCCAACACCTCATTTTATTTTTAAGGCTCAAACACTAATACGACAAGACACAAAAAATATTCAAAGACTTTTATCCTCTCCATCATGTCTAAAACCATAGCGTTAAAATACTTATGAAGAAACAATTTCATAGTTCTAAAGAGAATATTAATTAATTCAAGTATCAAGAATTAGCATAGCTAACGATATAGACATTAATCCAAAGCTTTTATTTTCAAGTACACACTCTAAAAAATCCTTTTCACGCTTTCAAAGATATTATTTTAACTAGAGTTCTTATATTCTACTTTCAAAAATATAGAAACATAACCCAAAGTCCCTCAAATTCCTTCACACCCAAAATTGCATTAACATAGTTTGGGATTCCAAAATTCATTTTACTTGCTCCAGTGCACCATTATACTCATACCTCAATGCCCCAAAAGTGTGAAAACGCAAAACAAATACCAAACCAACACATAGCCTCCTTTAGGAATTTTGTCAAACACGTGGAATAAATTTTGATGTATCAATTTTCATACTTAGAAACAGACCCTCAAAGAACATATTTCCATGCTTTTATGTATCAAAACAGAGGGGTGTGTGTGTGTATATATATATATGTGGCATTAGGTGGGGCCTTTCTTATGATCGAAAGCATAACAAAAACATGGTATAAGGTGGGTGCCTTTCTTATGACCGAAAATATATATATTGGTTTTCCAATAATTTAGACCCCATTCAAGCCTATTTTTGGGTTCCACCTCAACAAAGCCCAAAAATCATATAGATCCCATGGAAGGCTCATGATAGCAAGAAAAACAAAGAGGAAATGTGATAGAAACCCCTACCAATGAAGAAGGCTACATAGAGGGGTGGTCTTGAGTGCATCAAGAGGTTAAAGAGAAGAAAATCCCTTTCCTCCTTAAAAAGGCAACAATTTAGTAGTCATCCTTACAAAAATTACCAATCCTAGTAACTTTTGCTCTACTACTTTCAGCAAATTTTATTTAGCTAGAGTTCTTTGGTTATAGCTTTCTGAACCACTTTCTCTTGCCAAACATGTGTCTTGAATAGCCATTCTCCATGTACCATTTATCATCTTTCTCAACATATATCTTAAGACATGCCTACATCATCATTTGTTTTTATTTTAGGTGCCTATTCATCTTCATTCCTTTTGTGTTAGTAACTCCAACAGGGTTGTTTCTAACATGTTTCTTTGCCTAATTTAGCATAGGGCATTTATCAGATAGATGATGTAACGCCTCAATTTTTTTGTATGCAAAATGACCAAAATGTCTTTGAGGTCATTTTTGTCCGGAAGTCGAGGATAGCCAGTCTAGACTATCCTCAAGGGGTTATTTTAATGTTTGAAGGGGATTAGATGTGTTATGAATGATACTAGAGGTGAAAATCTCAATTCATGGTTTTTCCCGTGCATAAAAGTACCAAAATATCTCTAAGATAATTTAACGCAGCATTAAGTGATGACTGAAACCGGTCATCACCCAGAAATTGGAAATGTTAATTATAAGTAATGTATGAGATCTGGAAAAGTCCAGGTGGTCCCAGGGAGTTTGTTTATAAAATTACCATTTTGCCCCTAGTTAGTGCTAAATGAGCTTAATTAAGTAATTAAGGAAATATATGCAATATTAGGCTCTAATTAAAGATAAATTAATTTTATTTATTAATCTTGAGTTAAAATAATTATTTGGGATTAACTAAGGCCTAAGATTGTTTAGGAAAGTTTAAATCCTTTTCTTAATCAAAAGAACTCATAAGACCATAATGGCAAAGTCAAAGACAAATAGTATTTTCTCTCTATTTTCCTAAAAATTAGGAAATATGTTAGAGTTTGAATTTCAAATTATTGAGCTTAACTCAACTACATGTGTAAGACCACTCCTTAATCATGTCTTAAAAAGCTTTAAAGACTTGGTTACCAACCCAAACATTTAATTAATAATTCCTAACCTATTGCCTAATTAAATCTATCTTTAATCCATGTCCTAATACATATGAAACATGAAATTTTCCCCCAAAAAGCCCTACATGGCTGTGGAGTCCTCCCCTTATTTTACCTTCATATTTTAACTTTTTTTTAACATCAATACACTCACAAACTCTCATTCCTTACCATTTATTTTTTGGTTGTAGTCTTGCTCATCAAGTTTGGTAAAACATAAAAAATAAAAACTCTCTTTTCTTTCTAAACTCAGGGTTCTCTTCTTCTTCCTCCTCCACTTTCAAGAGATTCCATTTCTAACCTCCACCCAAGCTCTCAACCTCAAATCACCACATCTCCACCATAGATCAACTCTCAAACACCTAGCCTCTGTAACGCCCCGATTTTCTGTCCGAGTGAAAAATAACCAAAATGCCCCTAAGGTAATTTTTCGGCCCGGAATTCGAGGATGGCTTGGTAGTCCTCGAAGGGCCAACTCAATGTTTGAAGGGGATTGAATGACCCTTGAGTGGTTTGAATGAAAATCTCATTTACTGCGATTTGGGTCAAAATGACCAAAATACCTATAAGCGTTTTTCTGGGTAAAGGTACCGTTTGAGCTCGAAACTTTCGCCGAAGGTTTAAAACAATGTTTTTACATGTTTCAAAGCATGTTTTGAGTCCGGTAGTGAGGCGGTTATGGAAAATTATGATTTTGCCCCTAGAATAATGCTTTTTGAGCTTAATGATGTAATTAAACAAACCTAAGCAATATTAGGCTCTAATCGAAGATTAATTAATTTTCATAATTAATCTAGAGTCAAAATAAACTATTAAAATTAATTAGAACCTAAAATTGCTCAGATTAGATTTAAATCTCCTTTCTAAAACTTAAGATTTCACTTTTGGAATCTTGAATAGTGTTTTCTCTCTCCAATTCCTTAAATCAAGGAATTGTGTCTAGAATTGTTTATGTACTAAAATGAGTTTATAACTCACTAATGATGCAAGACCACTCCTTAAATATGTCTTGACAACCTTAATTACCCATTTTCTCACCTAAACACTTTCTTACAAATTCCTAATCTTAATCCTAATTAAAGATACACTTAAACACAACTCTAAACCACAATTAAAATGCAAGAAATCCTCCCCTATGGATGATGCACTTTCGGCCCTTTCTCCCTCAATTACATCACATGTTGATTTGTTTCTCACTCAAAGAACCATGCTTGAGTATACCTGAACCATATCTGCATACTTTGAACCATACATCACCATGCCTCAAGATCATAACATCTCACCTCATGGAACTCATGGGGCTGCTCATTGTGGCCGAAACCTTCCCTCCCTCCTTGCACCTTGCATGTGTTTCATTTCTCTATAAATAGCATACTTGGGTGAACTTGCATCATGTTGGGTTCATTTGCTAAGTGTAAGTTTTCAAAGAGCACTTCAAAGTTTCCTTTTTCTCTCAAGTTCAAGTGTTCAAGTTCTTCATCCTCTTCTCTCATCCCAATCTTCAAATCACTTGGTAGGGAATTTCTTTCAAGTATTTTCTTTATTTAAGTTCCATTTCTAGTTATGTGTTTATGGTTTCTCTTGAGTCTTTTTAGAACTTCTCTCCCTCTCCTTCTTCTTTATCATTTCGGCCATGGGCCTTTGAGGATAAAATAATGAGAGCTTGATGATGAGGTTTCATGGTGGTGATGTTCATCACTTGAACAATCTCTAAAGCTTGATCTTTGTTCTCAAGATTAAGATGTTTTCTTTTGTTCTTTCTTCTTGAACCTTGAATCTTTAACTTTGGTGATGTTTTAAAATGGTTACATGAACTCAATGATGAGGACTCATGATGTTGGTGGTAATGCATCATCAAGATCATTGTCTCTAGAGTTTTAAATGTTTCCTTTTCTTCTTAAAAGATTCAGTTCCTTTTCCTTTTCTTTCCCCAAATTTTCGGCCAAGTTGGCCAATGGGGTTCTCAATGGCTTGATGATGAGAGCTTCTAGATGATGACTATGTGTTCATCACAATGAGGTCTCTAGAGCTTGAGTTTTAATAAAAATGTTATTTATGACCACATTTCAAGAAAAGAAACTTCGTGTTTTAAAGAACCTGTAAGGTTCACTCTTGTCTTTACTTTATCTTGTCATGATAAGCCTAGGTTGAGGTTTAAGTTCCTTTAAAGTCTTGTATGAGCTCTAATGAGAAATAAAATGGACTAGCATTCATATTTAAATTCAAGATTATGCATTACATATTTACTTTGAGCTTTGTATTCATATTTATTTTTCCAAGCCATCACTTGAAGTTAAAAGATAAAGAATGGATTGCACCTCATATTTACATTCTTGTCTAGCATATTTACTTTTCAACGCTAAAGAACATAAAGATTTAAAATGAGAGAACTGTATCACCTGCTTAAATCTCAAAGCCTTTCTATTTCGGCCTTAAAGTCGATTGTTGCTGGGCCTAGAGCATTAAAATAAAGAAATAAACTTGCATATTTATATTTCAAGTCTTACATATTTATTTCAAGCCTTGCATATTTATATTCAAGTCTTGCATATTTACTTTAAGCTCTCACTTTACTTTGTAATGAAGAATAAAATGAAGTGCATAGCATGTTTAAATTATGTCATCACTTAAAGACCTTAGAGCTCAAAGATTTGCCCATTTTATCTCAAGTTAAAGTCTAATGTGGAAGCATTCTTTGAATGCATAATTTCGGCCATGTAGTGATGATGAACTTGGAAAGAGTTTCATCTAGCTACAAGGACCAACAATCTAAGTTTTAAGATTCTCTTTAAAGTCTCATGAAGTTTATGAGATTAAGACCAACAAGATTTATGAATTTAATTCTCTTTTAAGGAGGGACCAAGTGGTCACTGACCTAAGGATGTTTTAGCCCCTTTTACAAAATAAAATGATTTGCAAAAGAGTCTTAGAAGACCTAAAAATGATTCCAAGAGAAACTAGCAACTTATATGTTTCAGAAATATCAAGTTATGCATCTTTTTGGGACTTAATGTTTCGGTTCTTCTATGATAAGTTTGCTACTGTATGATGACGTTTGGATGTGTTAGAATGTGTGAAAATTATGTATGATGAGGTAGGAACATTTCCATGCATGATAGGAGAGAAACTAGCTTTCTAGAAAAAACCGTAAAGTCAAGATTTAGCATAGTTTTAACCCATTTATTTTTGGATACTGCCCAAACTGTTTCAATGGGAATATAATCATATTAGGATTGTTTAATCATGAAAAATTTGATTACAATTGAAGTAGGATTGAATTTTAGCACCTACAGAGAAATTAGTAACAAGAAAATCGTAAAACCGCAATTCTAGAACTCTTAGAACATTTAACTTTTAGAATCTGTCCAGTAACCTCATAACATGGTAAAAATGGTTTATAATTAGTTCTTAGACATAGGAGTGCCTCATAATTGGTTTAGATTTAATTTATAGCGCCTTAGGCGAAGACGGAACCAAGAAAGGGTTTAAAACGTAAGTTCTAGAACCTCATAATTGTAAGTTTATAATTCTGCCCCCTAAGGAATGGAGTTGCCCAGATTTATTAAAGAGCATACATAATAGTAATATTTGTTAGAAGAAAATGCTTAGGTGCATAAGAGGTTGATAGAAAATGATAGATTAATTACATCACGAGTTTAAGGCCCATAAGGGTCAATGCATAAGATACCGTAGGACCAAGAGCATAATGAAATTTCAATGTTGACTATGAATGTATGAAGATGATTATGTGAATGTATGGAATTATGATGAAGGATGCATGTTTAATTGACTTATGTGGCATAAAGTAAAATTTGGAAGAAATTCGGTATCTTTCTTTGTTAAGCGTAGGAATTCGACAAATGAGGACAAAAAGTTTTTGAAAACCTATGAGATTTTTATTTAAGAGGTACTAAGATGAGTTCTCGGATGACACCCGTTCGGCCGAGCACCTCCAGAGAACTCATGTGACATCGGTACCAAGATAAATTCTTGGGTGACACCGGTTCGGCCAAGCACCCCCAAGAAATGCCCCCTAGCCCGTACTGGATAAGTCGGGATTATGTTTATGATTATGTTACGCTTATCGGGATTGATAAGTAAGAACTAGTGATGACTAATTAAGGTATGAGCTCATAACTTAGAGATGTGACACGTCGGGTGACAGGATTATTAGAGCACCCGGAGACGATTGTCTTTTAGGGTGGTCTATGAGGAAGTAAAGTATGATGTTCATGTCACAAAGTTTCCCATATGAGAATTTAATTGCCACTTTATGCCACTATTATGATGTTCTTAATATTATGACTATTATCCTTACATTAAGTAGAGCCATGCATACATTCTTTAATATGTTGCATCCATGTCATTAAGAATCATGCTAAAATGAACGGACCTTGGCTAATTATGTTTTAAAATCTAAAATTAGACATTTATGCATGTTCACTTATTTTGTATACTAAACCCAAGGTTCCTGAGGACGTAGATAATGACACCTAGGTAGTAAGAGGCCCTACTGAGATTTTTTAGCAAGATTCTCACTCCCTCTATCTCTTTCTTTCCGTCACGTCTTCAGATGACGACGTTCGTGGTTTTTGTGGACACCTCAACGTGGGAGGTGCACTATGATCCGAATCACGGATCATACCATTTTGAGGGATACGGTGCCGCAAAGTGTGAGTCTTCATGTTCGTAGGGCGTCCGCCCGCTCACCGTGCATACCCATCGCTTCTCCCCGACAGCACCCTACGGCGACGACGAACAGGTTCTTGAGCGCGCGCGTACGCATAATGAGAGAGTGCTTTGCATGCACACTGCCGCCTCAGCCATGCGTGACTATCCCGACTACGTGCCCCGGACTTACTTCTCGGAGACCGATCCATTGGAGGACCCGTCTACCCATCCGTACAGCGAGAGCTCCACCCCCACTCCACCACTGATGAGAGAGGGCAGTAAGGATACCGTGACTCAGCCGCGGCTCGCACGACGACTGGAGATGCGGCCACGTCGCGGGGGTTACTCTCGATCCCCGTTCCGCCTCTACACGCCGGAGGAGCTCGCCCAGTTTCCCGGATATGTGCCTCGCTTGCGAGATGGACATCAGTAGGAGGTGACGTACAAACGATGGAGTACCCGAGTAGAGCACACACCACTTAGATGGGGATAGACCTCCTTTTGTTTAGAGGTTATCCCTTTAGTTGCACTTGGGTAGGGGAGTTGCTTTCATGTTTTCCGTCGTGCCTTTCTTTGTGTTTTCTTTTTAGTTGTATCTGTTCATGATGTACTAAACTAAGCCCTACTCTCCATGAGTGGGCATATCATATTATATATAAATATGCAATTCAGTTTTATTGTGACGTGCCTTTACCTGCCTTGTGTTATGACGAGATGTTTGCTTTATTTTCAACCATGCTTTATTGCTCATCGTGTTGCGCGGCTCTCACTTTGCTTTTATTATTAAAAAAAAAATTTACCAGTATTTCCGCTAAGTATTTTAAAGTAATAAGGAAGCTATGACGTAACAGTCTAATGATTAACCTAAATATATTTTAGAGTATTGGGTTAAAAATTAGGATGTTACATCCTCTCCATTCCCAAACATAAGAACACAAGAAAAATCCCCCCTTCATTTCTTTTCCCGTTGGCCAAATCCATTCATAGCTCCAAGAAAAGATTTTTTTTCTTCTTATTTCTTTACAAAAGATCAAGTGTTCTCTTTGCAAACAAGAAACGCTCTTGGTAGGGATTTTATTTTTATGTTCTTCCTCTTATTCCTCTTTTTCTTTTTTGATTTTGTTGTTAGTTGATGGTCAAGACCATAGCTTGATTATGAGGGTTCTTGATGTTGGTTGTGAAGCCATCATATATTTGACCTCTAGAGCTCAAGGCTTGATTTTTGGTTTCATAAGAATATGAGAAATGGAGTTCGTTGGTTTTCTTTGGTTATTTCTTTTTGAGCTTGGTCCAAGAAATAATTTTCTTGAAACCATGGAATTAAGGGATTCTAAAGCTAACTTCCATTTTGTTAAGATTAATTGGGGTTTAGGAGTTTCATTCTTTAAAAAGTCTTGAGTATGGAGCTTAATAAGATATAAAAGTGGATTTGCATTCATGTTTATGTTTCAAGCTCTTGCATTTCATGTTTAAATTCAAGCCTTGCATATCATGTTTAAATTCCAAGTTATCACCTTTAAATATTAAAGATAAGAAAATGAACTTGCATTTTCATGTTTAAATTCCAAGTCTTGCATATCATGTTTAAATTTCAAGTTATCATCTAAACCTTGAAGACTTATGTAATGCTCGGGGATTGCGAAGTCGGGGAGTGATCGCTGATGCAAGGAGGCATGGACAAGGAGCGGCTCCTAGCAAATTTTGAAAGTGGAGGGGTACATGAATGAACCGATTACACATCCGAATGAGAGGGATCCTAAGATTGTATAGGTATGGGACTATACAGTTGAGGAGGACTTATATGAATTGATTTGTACTATCTATACCAACAAGATGTATCCTCTTTTTGGTAGCCAATCACTAAAGAACTCCATAGTTAAGTATGCTTGACTTAGAGTAATTTTGGGATGGGTGACCTCCTGGGAATATTTCCTAGGAAGCATGTGAGTGAGGACAAAGTACGTTAAAAAGACCCATGTTGGTTTATGGGGACAGTCGTTAATCCATAAAGCAGTAGGGGATGTTACAACTTAAAAATGAACTTGCATTCTCATACTTATATTTTAAGTCTTGCACATCACATTTATATTTCTAAATCATCAGCTTATAATGATAAAGATTAAAAATGAGATTGTATGGCATGTTCATGATTCTAGCCATCACCTAAATCTCTAAAGCTCAAGTATTGCCCCTTTTATCTTAAATGAAAATTTTGATCATGGACACATTTTAATATATATACATTTCGCTTTATGAGGATATTGGGTTTCAAATTTGGTTTTATTTTACTTTGAGATTTGAATCTTGTTTCTAGGATGTACAAAGAATTTTTGAAAGAATTAGAGGCTCAAGAGGAGTGAAAATGTGATTTCTAAGTGACTAAAAAACTTATTAATGAAATCTTTAGTTTTGTCACTGTTTTGACATTAATATTTAAGTTCTCAAAGAGATAAAATAGTTTCAAGTGTTTTCTATGTCTTACAATAATTTTTGAGAAAAACTAGTAACTAGAAAATATTAAAAATGTGATTTCCAAAGCATTTAGAAATTAAAATTATGGTATTGATTGACATTAATTAAATCTGTAAGGTTCTGTTTGGTAATGTTTATATGTGTAAAAATTACTAATAATTGTTGAAAAAATTATTTTTAGCATTTTAGGAAAAACTAGTAACTAGAAATGATCAAAAATGTGATTTTCAAAATTTTTAGAAATTGAAATTTATGGCTACTGATTGGTAATGTTTGATTCTGTAAGGTGGTATTTGGTACTACCATTATGCGTAAAAAATCATTAATAATTGTTGTAAAAATTATTTTTGGTGTCTTAGGTGCTTGAAAGAATAATTAAAGGTGTTAATTTGGACCGTTTTGCAAAATGTGGCAAGTTATGCTTTAAACTATCATTATGGAATTTTTGCCAAATGGATTTAATTGGAGTTAGTAATTATTTTGAATGTGTCCATGTATTCAAAATACCATTTATGATATTTAAAAAAGTTTTAGAAGCATTGGCATTTGTTAAATGTTTAATTGAGAAATTTTGTACTTCGACCCCTGAAATCTAACAAAATTTGGCCTATAGGCCAAAGTGGTTTTTATGATGTGTTTAAATGGTTTTTAAGTGTTATGGGTCTCTTGAAAGCATAAATTAATTTTAAGGATAATTAGTTTGAGGAAATGTGTTAAAAGGGGAATTTTCACTTAGACCCGTAATCTTTGAGATTTTGACCCCTTTTGGAACTTAAGTGTAAATATTAATAACTTGACGAGATTAATATGAAGGATATCTTATGGAGGCCATGTTCATGTGATTTAGTTGGAAATTATATGATTTAAGATAATTGTGCAAAATTGTGAATTGATGGCTATGCATGCTTGATTCTTAAATTATGCAAGTGATGATCTTTAGTATGTTGTATATATCCTGTTGAGCATAATATATATACATTAGCTGAGTCCAGTCCTTGATTTCTGGCATACTGGGTAGGAGCATGTTTACTTTGCAATAAGATGTTGATGATAACATGCTTATAAATATATGCGAATAATGTGATGCATGCTTATGTGATCAATTACATGATGAATTGTGGCATGTTATGATTATGATTGAATAATTGAGGTGCATGACTTAAGTGTTTTATGAGCATGAAATGTTAAATGATAAGTTATGATTATATGTTCATGTTTGCATCTCTAGATAACATGCTAAGATAAAGGTGACACAAGACACATGGAAATGATCCTCTAGACTCTAGGAATTAATGGTTAGGAGAGGTGATCCAATAAGGTGATCCTTTAGACCCTGGGAATTAATGGTTATGAAAGGTGATTCGATGCCCCCTATCCCACACTCTGGGAGTTAGGATTTAGTTTATCAAGAAGATAAGTATAGACTAGTGACGACTAGTTGAGTATGAGAACATAGCCTAGAACTCTCAAAAGGAAAGGGTATTAGGGTGGCCCCATAGAAAAGAGAATAAGAAATTTAAGTTACCTAAAAGAATAATGAGGAAAGATCATGTTAGAAGGATTTACATTCTTTATGCTATGCCCATGTAATGTGATTTTTATGATATCTTGCTTGTGGCATTGACATGCATTCGTGACTTAGTATGTTGCATTCACGACATTAAGATTTATGCTAAAATATACGAGTCTCGGCTAATAGTATTTGAAACTTAATAAATGAACTTTATACATTTGCTTACTATTTTCATAATGAAACCTGAGGTTTCTGAGGATGTAGATGATGACACATGACAGGAGGCGAAAGCCCTACTGAGATTCTTATATAAGTTTCTCATCCCCTCTTTCTTTTTTTATCTCGTCTTCAGAGGTTGATAACGACATTTGCAATTTACATTGACGTCCTTACGTAGTAGATACACTATGACCTGGTTAACCGATCATACCATTTTATGGGTCACTGTGTTGTTCAGCTGATCGTTTTCCTAGACTGTCCTTTCATGCATCCCGTCTCTAGTGTTTGGTTCTCCCCTGCTGGCCACTTTACAGATGACTTCACTTTTGGGTACACACATCTACGTACTCAGTGGTTCCCTCGTGCCCACTCTGCCGCATCGTCCATTCTGGATTTCTTGGTCTATGTACCACGATCACCATCTCGCCCTACCTAGCCATGATCGGACCCATCATAGGAGTCACCTATCTAGTATTCTTTTGATGATTCTGCCTCTACCATTCATATGGAGATGGGAACTGGTAGTGATGGAGAGGCTACTGTTACGCAGCCGTTGAGAAGAGCTATATCTTTTCGTAGACGAGCTACTCGTCCTCACTGAGGTTCCCATGTCCGACCTGTCGGTCATCCTGTCACGCCTGATGAGCTGGTCCGTTGGATTGGTTCTTGGGAGGGACAATAGTAGGAGTCGGTAGTGGACCTCTCAGAGCGCCTGTGCATATTTAGTATAGAGGATACCCTTCTTTTGTTTGTTTTATTAGAGATTATCTATTCTAGGTGCACCCCAGTAGGAGTAATGGGAGGAGAGGTCTTTACTAGCTTGATTTTAGTTTCTATCTACTTATTCATGTATATTTTGGATGATTGTACTTAGCCCAACCTTTGTTGGTGGGTATAATGCTATTATACATGTATATTTTGACATGTGAGGTGGTTGGTATGGATGATATAAATATATATATATAATATATCTATATATATATATATTATGTAAATGATTTGTGATGTTGTATTTTGTGTGTGCCTATGACTCATTTTTATCTTCTTCCCTTATATGCACAAGGTATGATGTAGTTTATTCAATATGTGCAACTCAGGTTTTGTTTTTAAAATTCAAAAAAAAAAAATTACGCGTATTTTTGCTAAAGTATTTCCAAGAGTTGAAGTTAAGAATTGAAACAAAAGAGTAATAACTAATAATTAACTTAAATGCGTCCTAAGTATGTTGGATTAAATATTAGGGTGTTACAGATGACCCTTTTTATAATAGAAAACACAAATAGAATTAACTTTAGAATTAGCTTTAACTTTTTGAGATGAGCTTGCTACAACTTTCTCATCCATCATTTTCTAATATCCAATGCCAGGTTTTTGAAAATACAGTCTCTAAGCAACAAAAATCATCTTCTAAAGCTTGGAACTATTTACCATTTTCTCAAGATAAGATTTGTGAGGTTTTGAAGTTCTTTCAAGTTCAGAAACTTCTTTTTGGACTTTTTGATCATTTTAAGAAACTTCAGCTTCTAAGGCTTTCATTTTAGCATTTAAAACCATGATTTCCCTTTCAAATCCATTTTCTCCAGCCTTAGATTCTCACAATCTATTTTGGCATTTTCAAGTTCTAAAGTTACTTTCGGATGGTTTTTCTTAAGAAAGAGATAATAAGATGCTAGAGTTTGAGAATTTTCCAGCAACTCATCATATAGCTTTAATAGCTTATGATATGAAATTTCAGGTTCAAAAAGTTCTTTTACCTTAGTCTCTTCTTCAAAGACGTAGTCTGTCATGGAGCATAAGTTTGCAACATCTTTTAAATCATCTTGGGATTCAAAATCCCCTTTACCATCTTCAAAATTTTACAAGCATGCATTTTTTCTTGGATGTGAACTTCTTTTGAAAGCCGTTGAGCTTTGGATAATTAGTCTTGAAATATCCTTTCTCACCACAATGGTAGCAATGAAGATTCTCAAGCTTTCTTTTCCTTTTTTTTCCTTTCTAAAAGTTTATCTCATCTTCTTTTTGAGTTTGCTTCTCCAAGCTCTTTACATCTTTCTGATTAACATGGAGATCTCATCTCCATCTTCTTTAGAATCTTCATTAAATTCCTCTTCTTCATAAGAAACTTCGATGGCTTTTATAGCTTTCCTAGGATTTTGGTTTTTGTAGGAAATTTTGAGGGCCATAGATTTGTTTGTCTCGATGGTTTCACCATGAGCTTTAAGCATGACCACTGAAAGTTTTCAAAGAGTTTTTGAGCGCATCCAAGCTAAGAGTTTTGAGGTCCTTAACTTCTATGATGGTTGTGATTATAGGAAACCACTTTGAGGGAAGGCTTTTGAGGATCTTTATGACCATCTCAGCATTTGTGTACTTCTTGCCAAGCCTTTAAATTGATTGATTATGTGCATAAACCATGTGGTCATTTCATCGATATTCTCATGTTATGTTATTTTGAATATTTTATATTGATGAACCAACATAGTAATATTGGTTTCTTTGACTTGATCTATGCATTCACTAAGCATTTGTAACTTGTCCCAAATATCTTTGGTAGTATCATAGGCTATGATTTTATCATATTCAGCCTCAATTAAAGCGCAAGTAAAAAGATACTTTGCTTTAGAGTTCATTTAAACTTGATCCTTTTATTGATCTGTCCATCTATTCATAGGAATCTGTCTCACAGTTGAAGGTCCACCTTCGTCATCTTCAACAAATATATTTTCTAGAGGCACTTTAGTTAGGACATCGTCATCATTTTGAATTATCCCATAAGTCAAGACTTGTGTATTTAATAAAGAGCTTTATCCTATCTCTCCAATATTCATAATCTCCACTATAAAAAAATGGAGGCCTGTTGATGGAGTGTCCTTTTGCAATGTGCATAGCATTATCGGCCAAGATGTCCAAGGATCTTTTCCTCAACAACTATTACAATACACAAGTAGGTTGTCCTTTGTTCTTTCTTTACTATAGATGTTATAATACCAAGGATTTACATTTTTTAAGTAGAAAGCCAATTTAACATGAGTGATAACTTTCTGAGGCTATATCCTTTCTTTAGCACTATACCTTTAGTTTCTTATTTGTTCTCTAGTTTCTAATGTGTTTTTCAGTTTCTGATGATATTTCTTTACCCTGCTGAACTCTTCTAGCTCATTTGAGTTTCTTTCAAAAGTAGATGTTAGTCTCCAGAGAGTGTTGGATTCTTCATTTAGTGAACAAGATCAAGTTTGGTAGAGGTGTGCTTGATTTGATCATGAATAAATACATTTTGATGTTGTTTTGTCACTTTCTGATGTTCTAGATACAATTTCTGAGCTATTCTTCATACTTTAAAAATTGTAAAGTCTTTGAACAAGTTTTATATCATATTAAATCATGATAGTAGGAAGAATATTTCACAAAGTTTGTTACCTATGACATGAGAAATTTCCTCTTTGTCATTTGAGAAACTCATGTAAACTATTAGTTCTTTCTTCAAAATACTTTAATAAAATTTACTTTGTTGTCACTCAAAACTCAAACACTAAAAGCCTTCTCAAGAGCTAACAACAAATACATTGGTTTCCAACAATTGACTATCAGTCTTGAGGAATTTTGCATTGCAAGTCAAAACAACAAGGGTTGCAAATGGAGGCAGGAAATTAGGTTGAATTAAAAAAATATATCAATAGACCTCAAAAGACCAAATACAATAGCTAAATGAAAATAAATATGACCACAACAAATCTCATTATTGTCAAGGAGGCATTCCTAGTCAAACTCTCATTTCCAATAAAACCATTAATATACATGCATCAAGCGGATACAACAGATAAAGTATTATTACTTTAAATTAGAATTGTACATTGAAATATTCTAGCTGAGTAGGGATCTCATCTAATTTGCTTTTTTATAATACTTGAAAACATGCTTAGCCCAACCAAAATGGCAAGGGGCTAACAAAGCAGAGATCCACAAGTTAACACCAAGGCTACAACCAACATCAAATTCACCTATGCTATACCTAATATCAAAGACTATATTAACATAAGGTAATATCAACGAATGACACCCATACACTCCTTTGACCCAAAAGCCATGACCAACAATGATTTAGGTAACTATGATTAAAGCACATCACATCGACCTACACCAATTAATTACAACCAAAGCATAATGAGAAAAACAAATACTCACAACAATTGTTCATGGCTTGGGCCATTGTAGATGAATCTTGTCTTTTAATGTATCTAGTGGTAGTATGCCGATGAATAACTAGATAAAGTACAGAATTTACACTTTCAGTCATCTTAATATCGATATCATTGACTAATATTGGTATCATTGACCAAAAGACTGCTCACAACCTCATCCAACAAAATAGTCTTAATAGACCTTGCAACCATAGGATTGCTAAACCTGGGTACCACCCATAACCACATAATTCGCATTTTCAACCTTTATCTCCCGAGTCTAAGGGCAATCATGGAGATGGTATCAAAATTGGAAGCCATAGCCAAAAAGGGAAAACTGCTAGAGATGAAAATCTTAAAGACTAGAATTTGGATTATATGTAGACCATAATTAATGTGCAAAGCTCAATCAGAAATCATCAAGTTATAATTGTGATGTGATGTTTTGAATTTCAAAAAGAAGAGGAATTGAGGAAAAAGATAAGGTTAGGGGGAGTCTCATTAAGGACCATTTCATGCAATATGTTGATGAGCATGACAACCCAAAATAAAGAATAAAGAAGGAAGTCGATGAAAAAAAAAAGGAACATATCCCAAAAAAATATTATGATATATGTAACATCCTAATTTTTAACCCAATACTCTAGAACATATTTAGGTTAATCATTAATCTATTATGTCATATTTTCCCTATTACTTTTAAATTACTTAGCGGAAAATACTGGTAAATTTTTTTTTGAATTATAAAAGCAAAGTGAGAGCTGCGCGACACGATAAGCAATGAAGCACGTAAGGAAATAAAGCAAGCATCTCATAAACATCATAACATAAAGCAGGTAAAGGCACATCATGATAAAACTGAACTGCATATATATATGATATGATATGCCCACTTATGAAGAGTGGGACTTAGTTTGGTACAACATGAAACAGATACATCTAAAAAGAAAATACAAAGAAAAGTGCGATGGAAAACATAAAAGCAAACTCCCCTACCCAAGTGCAACTAAAGGAATAACCTCTAAACAAAAGAGGGTTTATCCTCATCTAAGTGGTGTGTGCACTAGCTTGGGTACTCCGTCGGTCATCCGCTACCACCTACTGACATCCATCTCGTGAGCGAGGCACATACCCGGCAAATTGGGTGACCTCCTCCGATGTGTAAAGATGAAGCGGAGATCGGGAGTGACCTCCACTACGTGGCCGCATCTCCGGTCGTCGTGCTAGCCAAGGCTGAGTCACGGTGTCCTCACTGCCCTCTCTCATCAGTGGTGGAGTGGGGGCAGAGCTCTCGCTGTACAGGTGGGTAGGCGGGTCTTCTGACGGGTCGGTCTCTGAGAAGTATGTCCGGGGCACATAGTCGGGGTAGTCACGCATGGCCGAAGTGGCGGTGTGCATGCGAGCACTCTCTCGTTGTGCGTACGCGTGCGCTTGAAAACCCGCTCGTCGTCGCCGTAGGGTGCTGTCAGGGAGAAGCGATAGGTATGTATAGGGTGAGCGAAGGGTCGTCCAATAAACATGAAGACACGACTATGCACTGACCCTCAAAATGGTATGATCCGTGCTCGGGATCATAGTACACCTCCCACGTCGGGGTGTCCACAAAAACCACGAACGTCGCCATCTAAAGACGTAACGGAAAGAAAAGAGAGAAGGAGTGAGAATCTTGCTAAAGAATCTCAGTAGGACCTCCTACTACCTAGGTGTCATCATTTACGTCCTCAGGAACCTTGAGTTTAGTGTATAAAATAAGTGAGCATGCGTTAAGTTAATTTTAAGCTTTTAAAATATAATTAACCAAGGTCCGTTCATTTTAGAATGAATCTTAATGTCATGAACGCAATATAGTAAAGGATGTATGCATGACACTACTTAATGTAAGGACATCAATCATAACATCAAGAAGCATCATAATGGTGGCATAAAGTGGCAATTGAAATTTCATGTGGGGAAAACTTTGTGACATAATCATCATACTTTACTTTCTCATAGGGCCACCCTAAAAGACATTCGTTCTAGGGGTGCTCGGCCGAACCGGTGTCACCCAAATGTGTCACATCTCTAAGTTATGAGCTCATATCTAACTAGTCGTCACTAGTTCTTACTTATCAATCCCGATAAGCGTATCATAATCATAATCCCGACTATCTAGTATGGGCTAGGGGGCATTTCTTGGGGGTGCTCGGCCAAACCGGTGTCACCCAAGAATACATCTTGGTACCAATGTCACATGAGTTCTTTGGAGGGGCTCGGCCGAACCGGTGTCATCCAAGAACTCATCTTAGTACCTCATATCTTATAAAGAAAATCTTATAGGTTTTTCAAAAACTTTTTAAGTCCCCAAATTTGTCAGAAATTCGGCAGCATAATAGCAGCACGCCAGATTTCTTCCAAATTTACTTTATGCCACATAAACAAATAGAACATGTATCTCAATCATAAATTCATACGTTGACATAATCATTCTCAAATAGAACATACATTCACATTGAAACTCATTATGCTCTTGATCCTACGGTATCTTATGCTTGGACCCTTACGGGCCTTAAACTTGAGATGTAATTATTTTATCATTCTCTATCAACCTCTTATGCACCTAAGGATTCTCTTCTAACAAATCTTACTATCATTTATGTTCTTTAATAAATCTGGGCAACACCATACTCCAAGGGTAGAGTTATATATCTATGATTATGAGGTTCTATAACTTACGTTTTAGACCTTTTTTTGGTTCCGTCTTCGCCTAAGGCGTTATAAATTAAATCTAAACCAATTATGTGGCATTCCTATGCCTAAGAACTAATTATAAACCATGTTTTCCATATTATGAGGTTGCTGGACAGAATCCAGAAATTAAATGTTCTAAGAGTTCTAGGATTGCACTTTTACGGTTTTCTAGTTACTAGTTTCTCTATAGGTGCTAAAATTCAATTCTACTTCAAATGTAACCAAATTTTTCATGATTACTCAATCCTAAACTGATTGTTATCATACTAAAATAGTTTTGGCATTGATTAGGATTGAAGGGCTTAAACACATGTTAAATTCCAACTTTATGATTTTTCTATGAAGCTAGTTTCTCTCCTAACATGCATAGAAGTGTTCCTACCTCATCATATATCATTTTCACACATTCTAACACATCAAAACCTCATCATACAGCAACAAACACATCAAGGCATGACTGAACTGTTCAAGTCCAAAAAGACACATAATTTGACATTTCTAAAGCATATAAGTTGCCAGTTTCCCTTGGAATCATTTTAGGACTTCTAAAACTCTTTGCAAACCATTTTATTTTATCAAGTGGCTAAAAAAACCTTAGGTCAGTAACCAATTTAATTCTTCTTTAGAAGAGGATTAAAATCATAAATCTTATTGGTCATAACTTTATAAAACTCATCAAGCTTAAAGAAAATCCTAGAACATAGGTTGTTGGCCCTTGTAACTAGATGAAACTCATTCCAAGCTCATCATTATTACTTGGCGGAAATTATACATTCAAAGAATGCTTCCATATTAAACTTTAACTTGAGATAAAATGGGCAAGTCTTTGAGCTCTAAGGTCTTTAAGTGATGACAAAATATAAACATGCTATGTACTTCATTTTTATTCTTCATTACAAAGTAAAGTGAGAACTTTAAAGTAAATATGCAAGACTTGGAAATAAATATGCAAGGCTTGAAATTTAAATATGCAAGACTTGAAGTAAAAATGCAAGACTTGAAATAAATATGCAATGCAAGTTCATTTCTTTATTTTAGTGCTCTAGGCCCAGCAACAATCGACTTTAAGGCCGAAATAGAAAGGCTTTGAGAATTAATTAGGTGATAATGCAAGTCTTGTTTTAATCTTTGAGTCCTTAGGTGATGACTTGAAAATAAAGATGCAAAGCAAGAATATAAAAATGAGTGCAACCTCAAAATAAATATGTAAGTTCATTTATATCTTATTAGAGCTCATTCAAGACTTTAGAGGAACTTAAACCTTAACCCAAACTCATCATGACAAGATAAATTGAGGTCTAGAGTTCTTAGAACCCAAGATAACATTCCTTAAAAATATAACCATAAATGAACTTTATAACACCTCTATGAAAACTCAAGCTTTAGAGATTTCTTTGTGGTGAACATAAAGTTACCAACTAGAACTCTCATCATCAAGCTATCATGAGGGTTCATTCAACAATTGTTGACCGAAAATTTTAGAGAAAAAGAAAAGGAAAGAAACCGAAACTCAAGAGCAAGAAAGAACCATTTTAAAACTCTAGAGACCATGATCTTGATGATGTATTAACATTGACATCATGGGTCCTCATCATTGAGTTCATGTAACCATTTTAAAACAACATCAAAGTTAAAGATTTCAAGGTTCAAGAAAGAAAGAACTTTAAACATTTTTAACTCAAGAACAAAGATCAAGCTTTTAGAGGTTGTTCAAGTGATGAACATCATCATGAAACCCTCATCATCAAGCTCTCATTCCTTTGTTTTCAAGGGCTCAAGGCTGAAAATGGAAAAGGAAGAGAAGATGAAAAGAAGTTCCAAAAGATTCAAGAGAAACCATAAAACACATAACTAGATTAAGAACTTAAATGAAAGAAACACTTGAAAGAAAATCCCTACCAAGTGATTGGAAGTTGAGATGAGTGAAGAGGATGAAGAACTTGAAGAACTTGGACACTTGAACTTTGAGAGAAAAAGAAAACTTTGAAGTGCTCTTTGAAAACTTACACTTACCAAATGAGCCCAAAATGATGCAAGTTCACCCAAGCATGCTATTTATAGAGAAATGAAACAAATGAGGGGTGTTTGGGGAGGGAATGGCTTCGGCCATTACAGCCACAAGGAGGAGAAAAATATCTTTTCCAAGGCATGGTTCAAGGCATGGTGAGAAGCATGGCTAGGTATGGGTTCAAGTATGGATGCAAGTATGGGTCAAGCATGGTTCTTTGAGTGAGAAATAAATCAACATGTGATGGAATTGGGGGAGGGATGGCCAAAACATGCATCAGCCATGGGGGAGGTTTTCTTGCATTTTAATTGTGGTTTAGAGTTGTGTTTAGGTGTATCTTTGATTAGGATTAAGGTTAGGAATTTGTAAGAAAGTGTTTAGGTGAGAAAATGGGTAATCAAGGTTGTCAAGACATGTTTAAGGAGTGGTCTTGCATCATTAGTGAGTTATAAATTCATTTTAGTTCATAAACAACTTTAGACACAATTCCATGATTTAAGGAATTGGAAAGAAAAAATACTATTCAAGATTCCAAGATTGGAATCTTGAGTTTTAAAAAGAGATTTAAGTTTAATCTAAACAATTTTAGGTTCTAATTAATTTTAATAGCTTATTTTGTCTCTAGATTAATTATGAAAATTAATTAATGTTCGATTAGAGCCTAATATTGCTTAGGTTTGCTTAATCACGTCATTAAGCTCAAAAATACTATTCCAGGGGCAAAATCGTAATTTTGCACTAAAACTGTCCGGGACCATCGAGACTTAAATAGATACCTCTAAACACTTGAAAATACCTTTTTAATCCTTTGGGAAAAGTTTCAGGCTCAAACGGCACCTTTACTCGCGTAAAAATGCTATAGGGGTATTTTGGTCATTTTGGCCTGAAACTGCAGAAAACGAGATTTTGTTTTTGAAATCACTCAAGGATCATCCAATCCCCTTCAAACATTGAGTCGGCCCTTCGAGGATGGCCGAGATGGCTTTCCTCAAATTCCGAGCAGAAAATGACCTCAGGGGCATTTTGGTCATTTTCCTCTCAGACAGAAAAATTTGGGTGTTACAATATAGAATCGTGAAATACCAAAATTAAGAAGTCTTCCCTCTACAATGACTTAAGACATACATTGTGTTTCCTCTAATTGCGATCATTGTTACCTGCAAGTTGTGCTACAGAGTAGCTCGCCAAAAATAGAATAAGAGCATTAAATGCACCTTACAATATATAAAAAAGAGAAAAAATTAGATAATGAGCAAATTTATTTGAGACAAAATCATAGTAAATAGTGACCACCTAACATTGTAGACATCCAACACTCTGCATATTGACTAGAGATAGTTTTCTCTTTTTGACCTCCACTAAAGAAAAGATCGAAAAGCAACTAACTTTAAGCATTGAAGAAGAAAATTTTGGGGATAAGAAAAAATACTACAAAAGAGACTTCGAGATTAGAGAAAAACAAATTCAAAGAAGAAATAATAGTTTACTTTTTTTCCATGGATAAGCGCACGTCACCAGAACTTCAAACACAAAAAAGGAGATAGACTAATGTATTGAAACTCAGCTCAAATCGGCTGGTTCAATTGGAAAATCGGTGAACTGATCATGAAATCGATCTGAGTCACTGTTTAGATCAGCTTTGAAATAGACTGATGAGACTTAGTTCGATTCGGCTAGTTTTAATTAAAATAGTGACCTGGTCAGTTTTAGAGAATTGGATCGGCTCATGCATTTTTTTTTACTTAAACAACATCATTTTGTAATGCCAAAAAAATCCTAATCTACTAAACATATTCACTTCTCACTCCTTGACAAACACAAAAACACAACATCACAAAACCTAATGTCCCATTCTTCCTTGAATGTTGACAGCGTGAGAACTGAGAAGCAGACCTAGATGCCACTGCCAGACCTACTGCTACTCATCGTGCCTATGCCTACCACTGCACCTGCTGCTATTGCCATCGTGCTTACTATTGCCAGAAGCTTGAAGCTGCAAGTGAAAGATAAAAGGTAAATTCCATTATTCTTGATTTCCTTTTTTTTTTATAATTTATGTTTGATTGATAAATTAATGAGTTGAAGATGGATCTTCGTTCCATTATTTCCAATTTCCTTTTTTATTTTTATTTTTTTGGTTATATAGATAGTAGATTTATACAATTACAAATAAATGTGTTACTCTTCCAAAAATAGTCAAACATTTGTTGTTGTTCCTTTTGGTAAGAAATGAATCATGTAAATTTCTTGCTATATTACTTTGTTGTTGTTATTGGCTTTATTATATTAATTTTTGTTTGTTGAATCTATTTTAATCAAGTATATTGCATTAGATGTCTTCTGCACAAGCACCTTCAAAACAAACACCAGCATCATAAGAAGCATCTATTGAAGATTCTAGTAAAAAATCATATAACAATAAGGGAAAAACTGATCCAGCATGGTGGCATTGTGTAACGCCCCGATTTTTCTGTTTGAGTGGAAAATGACCGAAATGCCCCTGAGGTCATTTTCGGCCCGGAATTCGAGGATGGCCGACTCGGTAGTACTCGAAGGGCCAACTCAATGTTTGAAGGGGATTGAATGACCCTTGAGTGGTTCCGGAGGCGGAAGTCTCATTTTCTGCAGTTTCAGGTCAAAATGACCAAAATACCCCTGTAACGTTTTACGCGGGTAGAGGTGCTGTTTGTAACATCCTCCCAAGTACAACGTCATCCTTAAGTCATGACATCAGACTCGAGAGTTGTTACTTATAAATTAGCAGACCTTTCATAATTATCTATAGTCAGTTTGATTGATTTGCGAGATAACTATGTCGTAGTCCTATTGAAATATATATATAGCAAGGAAAACCAAAACATTTATTTAATACAAGGTTTAGTACACCAGGGAAGCTCTTCTATGAGCTTAACACATCCGTTCTCTATTACATTTACATATATATAACCACAATACAGTTATGGTAAAATAAACACATCCACTACTAAACTACTACAACTCCAATATAGTTTTTCATGTAGTGTCTTCACCATTCTTTGGATCAACCTGGAGACGACACGGGAACACACAAAATAGGGGTGAGAATTTTATAATTCTCAGTAGGGCAACTCCCCTTAATACACAATTATAATGTCATCTCCATCATCCCAGCCACTTCGGTTTATAAAAAAAAAAAGTGATTCAAGCATTACATAATAACGGTTCATTTTTAAAGTTCCAAATCATATTTCCGAAGTGGGTTATTTTTAAGAATCAATCACTGTGTACACATTTATCACAAGCTCATAATCATAGTAAATAATGTCAATCAAAATGATTCGATATGATACAAATATGTATATACTAAATATAGGGAAACTATCTTTAATTGCCCTTGATAAATCGAAGAGGATCTCATCTATCTTTGTTTTTCCTCAATAAGTTGAAAAGATCTCATTTTTCTCTCTATTTGCCCTCGACAAGTCGAAAGGATCTCATCCCTCTCTATTTGCCCTCGACAAGTCAAAAGGATCTTATGTTTCTCTATTTGCCCTTGACAAGTCATAGAGGATCTCATGTTTCTTATTTGCCCTTGACAAGTCACAGAGGATCTCATGTTTATTTATGGTTACAGAACTTAATTCAATATATCATTCACTTTCTTTCTAATGCATGTATAAAACACATATAGACATTCATTCACCTTGTGATTTCAATCATGCTTCATAAACCAATCTTTACTTCCTCTAATATGCATTTATACATCACAAGTCACATGGCCAAATATTTAACATCAAGTATTCATATCATACTAGAACCAAAATACCATTACATTATCACTTCAAGTCTTTGGTTCATTTCCAGCAAGTGGACAGATTTTACACCATGGTAGCACAAATTTATTTGCACATCAAAAAATCAATTTAGAGGCTATAAAAGTTATTAAAGACACTTCAATGTATCCCCAAGGTTCTGTAAAAATTTCAGGGTAAAAAGAGTTCTCTAACTATGTTAACAAAATTAGACAAATTTGGTGGTCAGAAACCACTCAACCTCAGCTTAAGAACCAAAATTCATAATGTTTAACCCTAGCAATTGAACCCAGAAAATTCGAAATAAAAATCTTGGTAAAACCTCAATATGTCTCTAATACCCTGTAAAACTTTCAAGTGATAATTCCATCATTTGATATGGTAACAAAATTAGCAAAATTTACAGCTTTTGTTCTAACACTTTAGGCAGCATATGCTTAATTTCGGTTCTTGATTTTTCTAAGGCCGTTTGACTCACAATAAAAACCCAAGAAAATTCGTAGGACTAGATAAAGATGTTAACTCCAACATATATTTTTTTTCAGTTCAAGAAAATGCCCACAACAAGCCCAGAAAATTAGTGATCACACATTGCCTGTCAGAGAATCGAAAATCTAGCAAGTATCACTCAACATCTTTTAACAAAATGATCTCTCTAACCTCATCCAAACACTTCAGAAAAATTCATACATCAATAACAACATAATATCAACCAAATTAACTAGAAATTTTGGATTGAAACCAGTAACAATTGCTCAGAAAATTTTGAAAGGAAAAGGCCAAAGAAAACCCTACTTTGAAAGCTTTTGAGCTTGATACTTCAAAGAATGTTCTAAGTGATCTCCCTTCACTTCAAGACACCAATTTCAGTCCTAAACCCTCCTTAGGCAGTGGGGAAGTGAGGTATTAAGATGAGGATTTGAGACTTCAATCGGTTAGATTTGTAGGGTTTGAGGTGTAGAACAAGTTTTGTGAAGGAACTTTGTGGTTTTATGAACTCTAGGTTAGTGTTTTGGTGATTTGAAATTAAAACTTGAGCTTATGAAGAAGATAACAATGGTGGCTGTATTCTCTCTGGAATGGCCGAGAATTGCAAGCTTCAAAGGTAAGTTTTATGGCTTTTAATGATATTAAATTAGGTTGTAACAATTGTTTAATATGATGTGTGTATTCTTTTTAAAAGAAAACAAGATGAATGGCTAGGATTTGATCTTGTAATCCAAGATTAAATCCTAGCCTTACACTTGGCTCTAAAGGATAAACATTATCCTTTTACAAAGATAAAACTATCTTTCGGTGTTAGAAATTGCACACCGAAATTTTACCGAACGGGTAAAACAGTGTACCTGAGAAATCAAACATTGCCCAAAAAATAATTTCGGGTATAAAATCTTTATTTCTACCTATTTCTAACCATAATCATATAATTTCTCAATTTTGGGCATCTCCGGGTCCCAATTCTAGGGTTTCGGCTGTCCCGGCGGGCCTACGGGGCTCGCAAGTTACTATTCACATGTTTTTTTAACAAATCCGTTGGATCGTCCTTATCATTGTTCAAACTATCAAATTTTTGAAATTATGACTAATAAAGCTCAAATTAATTTTTAGATAATTTTTAGGGTGTTACACCGTTTGAGCCTGGAACTTTTCCCAGAGGTTTAAAACCATGTTTTTACATGTTTCAAAACATCTGTTTGAGTCCCGGTGATCCCGGGCAGTTTTAGTGCAAAATTACGATTTTACCCTTAGAATAGTGTTTTTTGAGCTTAATGATGTAATTAAGCAAACCTAAGCAATATTAGGCTCTAAACGAAGATTAATTAATTTCCCTAATTAATCTAGAGTCAAAATAATTTATTAAAGTTAATTAGAACCTAAAATTGCTTAGATTAAACTTAAATCCCCTTTTAGAACTCAAGATTCCTAGTCTTGGAATCTTGAATAGTGTTTTCTCTCTCCAATTCCTTAAATCAAGGAATTGTGTCTAGAATTGTTTATACACTAAAATGAATTTATAACTCACTAATGATGCAAAAACACCCTCTAATTATGTCTTGACAACCTTAATTACCCATTTTCTCACCTAAACACTTTATTACAAATTCCTAATCTTAATCCTAATCAAAGATACACCTAAACACAACTCTAAACCACAATTAAAATGCAAGAAACCCTCCTCCCTTGGCTGATGCATTTCGGCCACCTCTGCCCCATTTGGCCACATGTTGATTTGTTTTCTCACTCAAAGAACCATGCTTGAGGCCATAACTTGAACCATACCTCACCATACTTTGAACCATACCTCACCATGCCTCAAGACCACATTATCTCACTTCATGGAACTCATGGGTTCCCTCCCCATCTGATGGCCGAAGCCTTCCTCTCCATGTGCACCCTTCATTTGTTTCATTTCTCTATAAATAGCTTGTTTGGGTGAACTTGTATCATTTTGGGTTCATTTGCAAAGTGTAAGTTTTCAAAGAAACACTCCAAAGCTTTCTTTTCTCTCAAGTTCAAGCCTTCAAAGTTCTTCATCTTCTTCATCCATCTTCAAGATCATCACACCAAGTAGGGATTTTCTTTCAAGTACTTCTTTCTTTAAAGTTCTTGTTCTAGCTTTATGTTCATAGTTTCTCTTGATTCTTTTTAGAACTTCTTTTCTTCTCCTTTTTCTTTCTCATTTTCGGCCATGGGCCTTGAAGTTCAAAGAAATGAGAGCTTGATGATGAGAGTTTCATGATGATCTTCATCGCTTGAAACAAACTCTAGAGCTTGATCTTTGTTCTTGAGCAAAAATGTTTCTAGTTCTTCCTTTCTTGAACTCTTGAGAACTTTAGCTTTGATGGTGTTTTAAAAAGGTTCTATGAACTCAATGATGAGGACTCATGATGTTGGTGTTAATATATCACCAAGATCATGGACTCTAGAGTTTTCAAACATTCCTTTTCTTGCCTAGCATGTTTCGGCCATTTCCTTTTCTTCTACATGTTCAATGTTTTGATTTTCTAAAAATGTTGTCTTGAGTTCTAGGAACTCTAAGCTTTACTTAACCTTGGTTGGATGAGTTTGGGTTGAGAATTGAGTTCCTTTAAAGTCTTGTTAAGAGCTCTAGAAAGATAAAATGAACTTGCATAATTTATTTTATACTTGCATTTATATTTACATTCTTGCTATGCACATTTACTTTCAAGCTAATCACCTAAGAACATAAAGATTAAAATGGAACTTGCATCATGACTTAATTTAATTCTCAAAGCCTTTCTATTTCGGTCTTAAAGTCGATTGTTGTTGGGCCAAGAGCGCTAAAATAAAGAATTGAACTTGCATGATCACCTAATTAATTTCTCGAATCCCTTTATATTTTGGCCTTAAAGTTGATTGTTGTTGGGCCAAGAGCACTAAAATAAAGAATTGAACCTTGCATATTTACTTTCAAGCTTGCATGTTTACGTTTATGCCTTGCATATTTATTTTAAGTCATCACTTTATTTTGTAAGCAAGATTAAAAATGAAAAGCATGAGCACGTTTATTTTATGTCATAACTTAAGAACTTAGAGCTCAAAGACTTGCCCATTTCATTTCAAGTTAAAGTTTAATGTGAATGCATTCTTTGAATGCATGTTTCCGGCCAAGTAGTGATGATGGACTTGCAATGAGTTTTCATCTAGCTACAAGGACTAATAGTCTATGTTCTAAAAAGCTTTACAAATCTTTACAAGGTTATGTTATCATGAGATATGACTTTATTCCCTTTTAGAAGATGAAATATATTTTGGTCATTGACCTAAGGTTTCTCTTAGCCTCTTGATGAATTAAAATGATTTGCAAAGAGTTTGGAAATTCTAAATTGATTCCAAGAGAAACTAGTTAACTTATGTACCTAGAAATGTCAATTTAGTTCTCTTATTGAAGTTAGATGTTTTTGGTACTGTTATGATGAGGTTATGGCTGTATGATGATGCTTTGATGTGTTAGAATGTGTGAAATTATCACATGATGATGTAGAAACGATTCTATGCATGATAGGTAAGAAACTAGTTAACTAGAAATACCGTAAAGCTAGAATTTAACATAGTTTAGACCCATTTGTTTTTGGAACTTATCCAAACTGTTTTAATGGGAACATAATCAGATTAGGATTGTTTAGACATGAAAAACTTGGTAACATTTGGATTAGAATTGAATTTTAGCACCTATAGGGAAACTAGTAACTAGAAAATCGTAAAAATGCAAATGTAGAACTCTTAGAACATTTAGTTTTCTGGATTCTGTCCAGCAATGTGACAACATGATAAATGTGATTTATAATTAGTTCTTAAGCATAGGAATGCCTCATAACTGATTTAGATTTAATTTATAGCGCCTTAGGCGAAGACGGAACTGAGAAAGGGTCTAAAACGTAAGTTCTAGAACCCCGTAATCACAAGTTAGAAATTCTTCCCTATGCTTTTCAGATTTGAGTATGAACATGAGGATTAGGAATGATGATTAATTATGAGCCCTTAGGTGCATAACATATGAGCGATGGATGTTAGAAAACTATATCTCAAGATTAAGACCCGTAAGGGTAAGCGTTTGAATGTTCTATGATGATGCATGTGTTATGTGAAGAATGATAATGTTATTCATATAAGGAATTCATGAGGATATATGTTTATGTGGCATTAAGCAAATTTGAAAGGAATTCGGCGTAATGCTTTTGTGCCGCCAAATTCCCGACAAATTTGGGGACTTAAAGAGCTTTTGAAAATTAAGGTACTAAGATGGGTTCTAGGATGACACCGGTTCGGCCGAGCACCTCCATAGAACTCATGTGACATCGGTACCAATTTATACTCTTAGGTGACACCGGTTCGGCCGAGAACCCCTAAGAGAATTGCCCCCTAACCCGTACTCAGATAGTCGGGATTTATAATTTATGATACGCTTATCGTTAAGTGGTAAGTAAGAACTAGTGACGACTAGTTAAGGTATGAGCTCATAACCTAGAGATGTGACACGTTCTGGGTGACATCGGTTCGGCCGAGCACCCCCAGAGCGCTTGTCTTTTAGGGTGGCCCATGAGGAAGAGAAGTTTCATGATTATGATCATGTCACTAAGATTGTCCCATATGAATGTTTCTATTGCCACTTTATGCCACTAAGTATGATGATGCTTGATGATATAATTCATATATGTGCATTAGGTAGCGCCATGTATACATTCTCTATTATGTTGCATTCATGACATTAAGATCATCCTAAAATGAATGGACCTTGGCTAAACTATGTTTTAGAACTTAAAAATAGACTTAATGCATGCTCTCTCATTTTGTATAATTAAACCCAAGGTTCCTGAGGATGTAAGATGATGACACCTAGGTAGTAGGAGGCCCTACTGAGATTCTTTATCAAAGATTCTCACTCCCTCTATCTCTTTCTTTCCGTCACGTCTTCAGATGACGACGTTCGTGGTATTCATGGACACCCCGACATGGGAGGTGCACTATGACCCGGCTCATGGGTCATACCATTTTGAGGGACAGTGCACGGTGCGGGTTTTCATGTTCGTAGGCCGCCCCTTCGCTCATCCCGTGCACACCCATCGCTTCTCCCCGACTGCACCCTATGGCAACGACGAACGGGTTTTTGAGCGCGTGCGTACGCATGACGAGAGAGTGCTCCGCATGCACACCGCCGCCTCAGCCATGCGAGACTATCCCGATTACGTGCCTCGGACCTACTTCTCGGAGACCGACCCATCCGAGGACCCGCCTACCCATTCGTATAGCGAGAGCTTCGCCCCCTCTCCCCCACCGATGAGGGAGGGCAGTGAGGATACCGTGACTCAGCCACGGCTTGCACGACGGCCGGAGATGCGGCCACATCACGGGGGTCACTCTCGATCCCAGTTCCGCCTCTTTATGCTTGAGGAGCTCCCCCAGTTTCCCGGATATTTGCCTCGTTCGGGAGATGGACGCCAGTAGGAGGTGACAATCGACCGATGGAGTACCCGGGTAGAGCACACACCACTTAGATGAAGATGAACCTTCTTTTGTATTAGAGGTCATCCCGTTAGTTGCACTTGGGTAGGGGAGTTGCTTTTATAGTTTCTGTTGCACTTTCTCTTGTATTTCCTTTTTAATTGCATTACTCGTGTTGTACTAAATTAAGTCCCACACTTATAAGTGAGCAAGTTATATATATATATATATATATGAGATGATATTCAGTGTTTCTCATGATGTGCCTTTATGTGCCTTATGCTATGACGTTATGAGATGTATGTTTTTCCCTTTACGTGTTATATCGCATCACGCGGCTCTCACTTTGTATTTCAAAAAAAAAATTTACCCGTATTTTCCGCTAAGTATTTCAAAGTAAAAATGAGAACTATGAAGTAACAGACTAATGATTAACCTAAGTATGTTCTAGAGTATTGGGTTAAAAATTAGGATGTTACACATTGTATACAAATTACTGAGAAAGATGGAGAAGTTGTTATATCATGTCTTTATTGTAATAAGATAATTAAAGGAGGTGGAATCAATCAGTTTAAAAGTCACTTGGCAATAGAGAAAGGACGAGTTGAATGTTCCAAGAAAGTGTCAGCAGATACTCAAGCTTAGATGAAAAATATATTGATGAATACTGGAGCAAAAAACCAAAGGTGCAAGAAGAAAGTATTGAAGAAATGAATGAGTATGAGGAAGAGATGATGGGAATAGGCAACAATCAAGTGCAAAAGCCATGTAGAGTTATATCTTTTACATCTCAGAAAAGGAAAAAAGGCACTAAACTAGGCTCTTACTTTATGCCTAGAACAACACCTGGAGCTTAACCAACCTTGAAAAGTATGTTACAAAGGAAAGAAGTAGTGGAGAAGTGTGACATTGCAATTACAAAATGGATGATTGATGCTTCTGTGTCTTTTAATGCATGTAATTCGACCTATTGTCAACTTATGATTGATACTATTACTAACATGGATCCAAGTTATAAGGGTCCAAGCATTGATAGAGTTTGTGTTTATTTGTTGAGTAAATTGGTTAAAGATGTAAAAAAGATGATAGGGCTATTGTGAAATTTGGAAGCAAACTGGATGCACTATCATGGCTGGTGGATGGACTGATTGCTTTAGGCAAACTTTGATTAATTTTTTGGTTTATTGTCCTATAAGAAAGTTAGTTGATGCTTCTCATGTCTCAAAAACTACAAATTTGTTGCATAAGATTTTCAGAGAAGTAGTGTTAGAGGTTGCTGTAGAAAATGTTGTTCATGTAGTGACAGATAATACTGCAAATTATGTTGCTATTAGGAAGTTGTTGGAGGCCAAGTTTCCTAAACTATTTTGGTCTCCATGCATTGCTCACTATGTTAATTTAATGTTTCAAGATATTGGGAAATTGGATGAAGTTAGTGAAACCGTGTCATATGCTTCCAAAATTATTACCAAATACATATATGATCACTGCCATCCATTATATTTGATGAGAAAGCATACAACTGAAAGAGAAATACTTCGTTCAGCTCTAACTCACTTTGCCACCAATTTCATTGCATTGCAAAGTATTTTGGCTTAAAAGGATGCACTTAAAGCCATGGTAACTTCTAGAGAATGTATAAGCTCAGCTTATTCCAAACTAAAAAAATTTGTGGATCAAGTCTTGGATTCTAATTCTTGGAAAAAGTGTGTTGATATTGTTAAACTCACTAAGCCACTTGTTCGTGTGTTGTATATTATTAACAGTGAAGATAAACCTGCCATGGGTTCTTTATCAAGCTTTCTCTAAAGCTAGAGAAGAGATGGTGAAGAGATTTCAAAGAAGAAAGAAGACAATGGAGCCTTACTTGGCAATCTTAGATAGTAGATAGGATTCACAACTTTGTAAAAATCTCCATGTTGCTAGTTATTGGTTAAATCCAACTTGTTGGTTCAATTCTGAAGAATTTGAAAAATATAATACTACAATATTTGGCCTTCTTAATGTTATTGAAAAGTATGCCTATGGAGATCTTAATTTGTAATATATGTTAATAAGTGAAATGAGGATCTTTAAAAATGTTGAGCAAGATTTTGGAAGGCAATTTGCCGTATGTGAATGAAGCACAATGATGTCAGGTAAATTTAAGAATTGTTATTGATTTTTCATTATTTATTTTGTAATCCTTATTATAGTTAAATAATATGCACACTACTTTATTACATTATATGTGTTATTCTAGATCAATGGTGAGAATCTTATGGATGTGGTGCACCAAATTTACAAAAATTGGCTATTCATGTTTTAAGCCAAACTTTTAGTGCTCTAATTGTGAATAAAATTGGAGTGTTTTTGAACACGCTCATTCAAATAAGAGAAATAGGTTAAAGCATCAAAAGCTTAATGACCTTGTTTATGTTCATTGCAACTTGAGGTTACAACAAAAATATTTTTTTGCATATAACTATTTGTTTGTATGAATATTCAGTTCTCCAAAATATTTTGTTTATCTTGATATGAATAAATTGATAAACATAGGAATTGATTGAGAAATCGAAGTTATGATCCAATTTGTTTTGAGGTATTTGAGGATCATTCTGATTGGGTATTGGAAGAGTCACTGCCACTCTTAAAAATGGATAAGTTGGAGGCTTTGCATAATGATCTTGCATATGTTTCCATCCAATTAACATTAGATGGTTTTTTGTATGTTCTCCAAGATTTTTTTAACTTTTTACCATATCATTTGTGGATATGTATTTTGCTTAATATTGTTTTTGTCATTTTTTTAAGTAATTCAAATTTAGCAATAATCTCAACTTTATTTTGTATGCTGCTATATGGTAGTAATTAAGATGCGACCACATTTCATCATATTGTTGTTGACAATTGATAATGTAATAATTTATACAATGTGTCTTGAAAATATTTATAAAAGAACTGTAATGGGATATGAAATAATGTGTTAAAAATGTATTGTGCAATTAGTATTTTTAAATAGTTTTAAGAAATCTATAATTTTCAAATTAGATTTTTTAGTCATTATTGAATTATAACTTTTGACATTTATAAATGTTACTAAGTAATGTTAATTCTTGAAAATTGTGGGTTTGTAGTAAATGCTTAAATGAAAATAGACTCGTCTTGGTTGGATTGATTTATGAATTTATGGGTATTGTTGGGTTTTATAAACCAGTTGGTATTGAATATTGAACGAAAATTGTGTTATAAAGTTTTAAGTCATTAACTTTAAAATAAATGAAAACTTTCAAGGGTTCCCTTCAAGTGAAAGTGTTAGTATGTTTGATTGATTTTCCTATGAAAGTCTAATTATTTTATGTGATTTTTTTTTCTGGAAATAATTATGATTGATTAATGATTTATTTAAATTCTAATTTGTTGTGTATTTTTTTTTTGATATAAATGCGATGTCATGTATTTCATTTTTATTTTTTAAGAAAATGAATATTGAGAGAAGCAGTTTTTCTCATTATGAATTGTAAGGTTACTAGACAACACAAAATTAGAGTAATAAGAAGGAAAAAAGACCTCATATTTGCACATTAGGTAATATATTCGACACTAATTTGTAACATGATATGTATGTGTGTGTATGTACGTGTGTGTGTGTATTAAAATTGGTAACATTATAATTATGCTAATTATAGATTAATGTTTTCCTCGAATTGAGCCAAAAATTACTCAGGTCATTCTATTTATTTTATGGAATATAAAACGTACACAATGATTTATTTGAACCTCTTTCAAGTAATTATAAGCATGTAGCATGTAACACTTGAAAAATTATTTGAAAATGAATTTGAACTTTATTAGTGTAAATTTCAAAAATCTGACAGTTTTAGCGATGATGAAAATGGTCCAATGGATGTATAATAAAAAATGTGAATACTGACCTTACGGCCCCTTGGAAAAGCAAAAACTCTAGATCCGAGACCAAAAGATGCCTGAGACTGAGAAAATAGAGGGTTAAGGTTAGAAGTAAATAGAAATGAAGATTTTATACCTGGAATTAATTTTCAGGTAATGTTTGATTATCCGGATACGGTGTTTTACCTATTTGGTTAAATTTTGGTGTGCGATTTCTAACACTGAAAAATAGTTTAATCTTTATAAAAGGATAATGCCTATCCATTTAAACTAAGTGAATGACTAAGATTTAGTCTTAATTAAGAAGATCAAATCCTAGTCATCCATCTTATTTTCTTTTTAGAAAGAAAGAAAAATCACACTTTGACTACATTTATATCAAGATTTACATAAGCTATCAAACCTTATCACTCCAACTCCATCAATTTTGGCCAAGACCCCAAAAATACATCAGCTTTCATCTTCTTTCTCTCATGCCACTATTAACAAACTTGAAGGTTCCTAAACCCTAGCCTAAACTTGATAAAACCTCAAGATTTCTTCACAAAATTGTTCTACTCATTACCACCTACAAAACTAATCGATTTGAATTTCTATTCATCATCATTTCTCACTTTAATATTTCATTCTTCACTATTTAAGGGAGAGATTAGGTGCTATTTGGAAGGTTTGAAGTGAGAAAATCATTCTTGGTGCATCCTTTGGAGCCAAAATCTCTAAAGCTTTAAAAAATAGGGTTTTTGAACCTCTTTTGCTTCAAATCCATTTTTCTATTTTAATCACTAATTTAATTTATATTTTTAGTTGATAACATGTAGATATTGATGTGCCTAATTTGGTGGAGTGTTTGAATAATGTTAGAAAACCCTTTTTGTCAAAAGAAGTTTTGAGCTAGTTGCTGAATTTTCAGTTGTCCCAGTAGCAACTAATCATGAATTTTCTGATGTGTTTGTAAATATTTTATGAGTTAGAAAAATTATATGTTGAAGCTAATATCCTAATCTAGTTTCATGAATTTTCTTGAGCTTTGGTTTGGAATTTTACTACTTTAAAATATTCAAGAACTGAAACTATTCTTGTGCTACCTGAATTGTTGGACTTGAAGCAGTAGATTTTGCTAATTTTGTTACCATAATAAATGATTGATTTTTCCTTTGAAATTTTCATGGTGTTGGAAACATCTTAAGGTTCACCATGATTTTTATTATGAATTGATTCAGTCATTTGTACAATTATAAATTATGGAATTCTGGCGCTGGATTGAGATTAGGTAGCCTTTGACCACCAAATTGTAGAATTTTATTAACATAATTGAAAAATGATTCTTACCTAAAATTTTTGCTGGACCTTGTGGACACATTGAGGTGTCATGGCGAATTTTTAAGGCCTTTGAAATGGTTATTTGATATGAAAAATAAATCTTGCTACTTAAGTTAAAAATCTGCTATTGTGTTGGAAATGAACTAAAGCCTTGAATTGATAAAATAATGGCAATTGATACTAGTATGACACACGTACATGAATATGTATAGTTGAGCATGTGAACTTATTGATGAGGTTAGGCACATATAGATATAAATATTTCTTGCAATTACTTATATGTGAAAGAAAATCATAAGATTATATTTCTTAGGTGAGGGAAAGTAAATTTGGTCTGTTGGGGAAAGTAAACCTGACTACCCTTGCATTGAGTCGGGAAAAGTAAACCCGACTAAGAATAGGCCTGTGTGAGAATTAGAGAAAGTAAATTCCATGATCATGTGTATGAATAAGCTCAGTATTGAAAAGTAGTCTATTACCTTAAAGTGGTTAAAGCTACAAAAGTCAAGGGCCAAGACAAGTTGAAGTCGCAATTGTCGTAAGTAGTCATTTATCTTATGTGCTAAGTAAAGATAAGATCCCTTTCGATGTACCAAGGGCATGTAAAGTTGAGAATGAATTACTATGATGTTAATTATATTAAGTGATTGAATAATAAAAGAGACCCACTTCAAAAAAATGGTTTTTGAACTTTAAAATAAACCTTTGATATATGGTGCACGCTCATATTTTCTTAATAAACTGAAGTGGCTGGGACGATGACATGAATTTTAGTATATGTTTTGGGGATGCCTACTGAGGATTTTAGAATTCTCATCTCTATGTGTTTGTTTTCCCATGTCGTCTCTAGGTTGATCCAGAGGACAGTGAGGCTGCTACATGAAAGAATAAATTGGAATCTGTAGTAGTTGTGGTGGAAACTTGTATATATTGCACTTAGGTGTATACATATGTTTGTAAATATACAAGATAACAAATGTACTATAAAGCTCTTAGAAGAGCTCCCTTTTGTACACTTGTATTAAATAAATACTTTGTTTCTTTTCTTTATATTTAGATAGAACAATGAATTGGTTACTACATGATTCTACCGATTCTACTATAGATAATTAAGAAAAGTCCGCTAATTTATGAGTAACCGCTCCTAAGTATAATGTCATGACTTAAAGATGATGTTGTACTTGGGATGATATTATATTATGGCATCAGAGCAGTTCATCCTTGTAGGACCTTGAAGAATGGACTGGCTATTCTTCCTTAGTAAATGTCATGCATTATAATTTTATATATGTGTATAACTGCTGGTTAGGAATGTTGTGGGTTGCTGCCACACTTAGTGAGCCTGATCAACTCAATATTTCTTGTTAGGTGTGATAAGAATCAATGACTTCAAATTGGTGTACTAGGAACAGTGCTAGAGATGAAGCGAGTATGATAGGCACCTTCCGATAGATGGCGCCTACCATGAGAGAACAAGATGCAGTAGCCAATAGGATGATGAAAAGGTTGGACTAATATGCCGAAGGAAACCCAATTGGAAATCCTGAAGGAGTAGAAGTGGACATAGAACACCAAAAGTTCATGGAGCTCAAGAAAGCAAACCCTCTGCCTTTTCGAAGAGCTTTCAATCCAAATAAAGCAGAAGAATGGATTAAAGCCATGGAGAAGATTTCTCAGTTCTTTCTTGCACCGAGATCCAAAAAGCGGCTTTTGCTACT
Organism: Dalbergia cochinchinensis; assembly: GCA_031216125.1. Lineage (NCBI taxonomy): Eukaryota > Viridiplantae > Streptophyta > Magnoliopsida > Fabales > Fabaceae > Dalbergia > Dalbergia cochinchinensis. The sequence goes on along the minus strand of CM062375.1, from coordinate 16,459,681 downwards.
TATATGCTTGAAGTGGATGCAGATTTTGGTGGGCTGGCACCAAAGGGTTGTTTGAAGGCTCTCAGACTGAAGTCTCCTGGGAAGTTTTTAAGGAGGCTTTTTATCACAAGTACTTCCTTGCTTCTACGAGAAATGCAAAGCAATTGGAGTTTACGGTACTTAAGCAAGGATCTATGAGCATAGCAAAGTACATGGCCAATTGTAAAGAGCTCTGCAAGTTTTCTACTATCTATCAGCATAATCATGATAAAGCTTGGAAGTGCATGAAGTATGAAGGAGCTTTACATGAGGACATTGAAGCTGTTATGGGTCTCTTAGAGATCCAAGATTATGCAACCTTGGTAAACAAATGCCATCATGCAGAATATCCAACAAGAAGTTAGCAATTGCCCAATCTGGTAAAGACACTTTTAACAAAATACTGCCACTTGAAGACCCATACTATGAGAATGAATCGCCCCTAAAGAAGTTGTTTCAACCAAGTCCATGTAAAGACAAATAGCAACAGTAGACGAGGCCATGCCCAAAATGTGGAAGAGATCACGAAAATATATCTTGCTTAGCTGGACAAAATGTGTGCTATCATTGTGAAAAGCCAAGACACAAGATTTGGGAGTGTCTAGATAAGTTGTCAAAACTAACTACAAAGCCACAACACTAGAGTAGAGTCTTAACCATAAGTGTTGAAGGGAAGTCACTACCCAAAAATCTGATCTAAAGAAGGAATGTTTAGCATTTGACTGAATTATTTCAACTATATGTGAATTGTTTGTTTGATTTATAAAAACAATCTTTTAAAAATTGATTTCAAATGAATTTTGAGGGCAAAATTCTTTTTAAGGTGGGTGATAATATAGCATTCAAAAAATTATTTGTCAATTAATTTAAACTTTATTAGTGTGAATTTCAAAAATCTGATAGTTTTAACGATGATAAAAATGGTCCAATAGATGTATAAAAAAAAATAGTGACCTTGTGGGCCCCGTGAGCTTGTTAGGAAAATCGAAATCCTAGATCTGGGACTAGGAGATATCCGAGACTGAGATAAGAAAGGGTTAAGGTTAGAGATAATTAGAAATGAAGATTTTATACTTGGAATTAATTTTTAAGCAATGTTTGATTACCTAGGTACGGTATTTTACCTGTTTAGTAAAATTTTGATGTGCGATTTCTAATATTGAAAGATAGTTTAATCTTTATAAAAGGATAATGCCTACCCATTTAAACCAAGTGGATGACTAAGATTCAACCTTTATTAACAAGATCAGATCTTAGCCATACATCTTATTTTCTTTTTAGAAAGAAAGAAAAATCACACTTTGACTACATTTATATCAAGATTTACATAAGCCACCAAACCTTATCACATCAACTCCATCAATTTTGGCCACCCGAAAATATATTGGCCTTCATCTTCTTTCTCTCATGCCACCATTAACAAACTTGAAGCTTCCTAAACCCTAGCCTAAACTTGATAAAATCTCAAGATCTCTTCACAAAAATTGTTCTACTCATCACCATCTACAAAACTAACCGGTTGGAATTTCAATTCCTCACTATTTCTCACTTTAATATTTCATTCCTCATTGTTTAAGGGAGGTATTAGGTGTTGTTTGGAAGGTATGAGTGAGAAAAATCATTCTTGGAGCATCCTTTGGACCCAAGATCTCTAAAGCTCCAAAAAGTAGGGGTTTTAAACTTCTTTTTGCTTCAAATCTATTTTCTACTTTAATCACAAATATAATTTGATATTTTTTATTGTATTGGTTAATATTGATGTATCTGATTTGGTGGAATGTTTGAATGATGTTAGAAACCCTTTTGTCAAAAGAAGTTTTGAGCCAGTTTCTGAATTTTCGATTTTGTCCTAGGTAGCAACTAATCACAAATTTTCTGATGTGTTTGTGGGTATTTTTATGAGCTAGAAAAATTATATGTTGAATCTAACATCTTAAGCTAGTTTCACGAATTTTCTTGACTTTGTTTTGAACTTTTATTGCTTTAAAAAAATCAAGAATTGAAACTACTCTTGTGTTGCTTGAATTGTTGGACTTGAAGCTTCAAATTTTGCTAATTTTTGTTACCATAGCAAATGATTGGTTTTTTCTTTAAAATTTTTATTGGTTATTGGAAACATCTTAAGGTTCAACTATGATTTTTATTCTAAATTGATTCAGTCATTTGCTAGGATTAAAAGTTATGGAATTCTGGCTTTGGGCTGAGATTGGGTAGCATCTAACCCCCAAATTTGTAGAATTTTGTTAACATAGTTACACAATGATTCTTGCCTAAAATTTTTATAGGACCTTGTGGACACAATAAGGTGTCATGGAGAATTTTTAAAACCTTTCAATTGGTTATTTGATATGAAAAATAAATCTTGCTACTTAAGTGAAAAATCTGCTATTGTGCTGGAAATGAACCAAAGCATTGAATTGATGAAATAATGGCATTTGGTACTAGTATGACATGAGTACATGAATATGAATAATTGGGTATGTGAACTTATTGATGAGGTTAGGCACATATAGATATGAATACTTCTTACAACTGCTTATATACAAGAGAAAAACATAAGATTATATTTCTTGGGCTGGAGAAAGTGAATTTAGTCTGTTAGGGAAAGTGAACCTGACTACCTTTGAATTGAGTCGGGAAAAATAAACTCGGCTAGGAATAGGTCTGTGTGACAATTGGAGAAAGAAAATCCAATGATCATGTATAGGGATGAGCACAGTCTTGAAATGCAGTTTATTACCCCAAAGTGGTTAAAGCCACAAAAGTCCAGGGCTAAGACAAGTTGAAGTAGCAATTATCCTAAGTAGTCACTTATCTTATGTTCTAAGTAAAGATGATATCCCTTCGACGTGCCAAGGGCACGTAAAGTTGAGAATGAATTACTATGATATTGAGTAGTTAGACATGTATATATTAAGTGATTGAATAATAAAAGAAACCCACTTTGAAAAAATAGTTTTTCAACTTTAAAATAAACTTTTGATATATGTTGCATGCTCATATTTTCTCAATAAACCAAAGTGGCTGGGACGATGATGATGACATGAACTTCAGAATATGTTTTGGGGATACCTTACTGAGAATTTTAGAATTCTCACCCCTATGTGTTTATTTTCCCATGTCTCCAGGTTGATCCAGAGGACAGTGAGGCCGCTATAGGAAAGAATAAATTGGAATCTACAGTAGATGGTGGTGAAGATTTGTATCTATTGTACTTAGGTGCATGCATATGTCTGTAAATATAAAAGATAACAGATGTACTGTAAAGCTCTTAGAAGAGCTTTCTTTTGTATTTGACTTTGGATTAAATAAATACTTTGTTTCTTTACTTTATATTCAAATAGAACAACGAATTAGTTACTATACGATTCAACTGATTCTGTCATAGACAATTAAGATAGGTAATTTATAAGTAACCACTCCTAAGTATAATATCATGACTTAAGGATGATGTTGTACTTAGGAGAATATTACATAGCATATTTATTAATGATTACACAATCATAATTTTTCTCTATATTTTTGTAATCATTTCACTGTTGAATTTGTTAATACATAGCCATTTTATGATTTTTTTGTTGTTGTTGGTAGTTGATGGTACATTCTTAGTCCAAAATGGAGGTGCAATGGAGATTGATCAGTATTGGACTCTACATGAGATATTTGCCGAATGTGAATGTCAAGATATGATTTATTCCTTTTACTATTTGATTGTTATTATGTTAGCTAGAATTTTCTGGGTTGTTATAGTAATTTACGCATGTTAACACATTTTGAATGTGTAACACCCTAGTAATTAACCAGATACACCTAGGTTGAATCTGATTAATGACTAGACTTTACTCCTTGCTTTGGTTCTTTCTTCATAATTTGAAAATACTTAGTGAAATTACGAGCCATTTTTTTTTTCTAAACACATAATTGAAAACATGAGCCGAGTACAACGTGAACGAGTAAGCGGGGTATAATAAGACGTTTAAGAATATATCACATCATATCACTTAGGCTCCATCATATAACATCCATAAGCACATTATAGCATATATTTACATACAATAACCTCACTCAAAGGGTGGGTTATGTTCATACATCATTATCTTATGCAAACCCATAAAAGAAAATATACTTAAGGAAATACATGCCCCTAAACTAGATAACTCCATTAAAACTAGGGTGCATGATCACACATAAATCTACTAAGAACCTTCTATGGCCACCGTCCCGAAATGGGGGAATAAATCCGATCCATCGATGAGCTCCTCGGGACGGAACACACGAGATGCACCAGTCAGGAGTCGCATGGGCGCCTTCTCGCTAACCTCGGCTGAACAACTGTTTCCTCACTACCCTCTCTTACGTGTGGGAGTAGGAGCAGAGCTCTCAGAATATACATGAGTAGGAGTGTCCTCTGAAGGATCGTTTGAATATCTCGTCTCGGAACATACCTGGAAATCCATGGATGACCGGATGAAGCGGGATAAGAACGTAACATCCTTTCATCAAGTGGGCGTGCATGTTCGAAAACCATTTCATCGCCATAGGGAGATGTAGGAGAAAATCGATAACTAGGGACAGCATGTGCAAATGGTCGACCTATGTAAATAAAAACACGAATCTGCGCACCTCCTTCAAAATGATACGAGCGATGCAGGATCGTAGTGGAATTCCCAAGTAGGGGTATCAACGAGCATGTGACGAATGTCGCCATTTGAATCGGAGACAATGACGGAAATAAAGAAAAGGGAGTGAGAATCTTGCTAAAGAATTCTCAGTAGGGTACCACTTTCTACAGTGTCATCATCAAAGTCCTCAGGAACCTCGGGATTATTCTAAAATAGTGAGCATGCAAAGATTCATTTTAAGTTCGGACAAATACTTAACCGAGGTTCGTCAATTTTTAATCATGCGTCTTATAATGCATCATAATCTTAACATTTCATATTTACAATGAACTTTTCCTTTATCATTACATCATTTTCCTCATCATCATTATCAAATAACATGCATAAAAGAACGTCATGTAATATTAGCTACATGTGGACATAGTGCACATATTTCATTTCTTTAGTGCCTTAGGTGACTTAAAATCTTATCATCATCATTATTTTCCTTAGGCCACCCTATACTCCACCCTTTTGAGAGTAATTTAGGTTATGAGCTCATACTTTACTAGTCGTCACTAGCATATACTTACTTATCCCTTTTGATAAGCTAAAGTCCCGACTCTACCCTTTTGAGAGAGCGGGTTAGGGGCTAAAATCACCTTTTCACCACCTATAGTCTGATGGTTCCAAAGGATCATTTTCTTATAAGTTTAAGTCATCATTAAATCTTTGCATGTTATATCATAATACAATTCATAAACATCATAACATTTTCTCATTTATAGTCTTAAGCTAGAATAATATATATCAACTGTAATCATGCATATGGGAGATTCCCGGAAAGAGAGGTGGGTCACAATGGACACGCTTAAATACCAAGTCTTTCCTTAGCCGTAACCTTTCCAAATTACACTTTTACAATGATACACTTTCTTCTAGCAACAAAGGTAAATTTTACATAATAAAGAACATTTCATGTACAAGCATTCTCATTATTTGCAACAAAGAACTATAACATGCAAGCCAGGAAATCATTCAATGATATCAAGTACTTAATAAGCATCCAATCCTTACCTAGAATTATCAATTATAGAACTAATTAGTTACTAAACCAATTATGAATCATTCTCTTAACAATAAACCATAATTATCACAACTTCAAATCATATCAAATCATTATCACACATTGATACTAAACTCAGATCGATGGCGAATCATGAACCTCATGCAATTACATAGAATCATATTTTAAGTGCATATAAAATACTAGTTCCCCGTAAAATCCTTGCAAAGCCTTAAAACTCATTTAGAAACTAGTTCTTTTGTCAAACTTGGGAGGATCTTCACAATTAAAATTCTCACTTAAGATAAAAGGAGTAAGTCTTGAGCTTTAGAGATTTAGGTGACATCTTAGAATTATAAACATGCTATGCAACCTTATTTTAATCTTATCTTTATAAGGTGATAGCTTGGAATTATAAACATGATATGCAATTCCATTTCTTTATCTTTAAGATTTAAGGTGATGACTTGAAAATTAAACATGATGCAAGAACTTGAAATATGAACATGATACAAGAAACTGGAGCGGCGGTAATCCGCACAGGACCAAAGAGAGGAGAAGAAAATATTAAGAAACTCGAGCGGCGGTAATCCGCATAGGACCAGTAAAGGAGAAGAGAATATTAAGAAACCGGAGCGGCGGTAGTCCGCACAGGACCAGTAGAGGGAGAAGAGAATTATTATTACATCTTTTTAAGCTCCAATCTCAAGACTTTTTAAAGAATAAATTCTTTACCTCCAATAATCATATTTCTTTGCTTGTGATACATGGGCAAGTCTTTGAGCTCTAGGATCTTTAGGTGATGGCATAAAATAAACATGCCATGCGTTGATTCTTTTAGCCATTATAAAATATAGTGAGAGCATAAATTAAATATGAGATGCAACCTCTTTATTATCTTGAAAGATTAAGTGATGACTTGAAACATAAACATGAAATACAAGCTTGGAATTTAAACATGAGAAATGCAAGTTCATTTATTCATTCTTGAAAATTTAGTGATGACATAGAAGGTAAACATGGTTATGCAAAGCATAAACTTAATCATGGATGCAAATTCATTTTGTTTCTTTACTAGAGCTCCTTCAAGACTTTAAAAGAATTATAAATTCAACCCAATACATATCTTAACAAGAAATAAAACATAAAAGGAAAAATACATCTTTCAAGTTCTAAACTAAAAATCTTTGTTTTAGCATCATAAAGCATTATTCTTTAAAGTTTTGCATCAAGTGGAATTTTCAAGCTTTAGAGGCCTAACTTGTGATGGATTTACAACCCACCCTCAAGGTCCTCATCATCAAGCCATCATCTTAGTTCCACCTAGGCCATATGGTTGAATTGGTTAAAGAAAAATTGAAGAGGAAAACCAAAATGAAAAGCTAAGGCAAGTTCATAATTTCATCATTTTGAGCTAAAAACACAACTCCTCAAAGCATAGAAATAAATTTAGAAACTACTCCCTACCTAATCTGAGTTGAAGAAGAGGAAGAGAACTTGGTTTCTTGAAGTGAAATGAAACAAAATCTCTTTGAAAAATTGAAGAAAGAATTCAGCCAAAGAGGAGGAAGAAAAGTAGTTTTTGGTGCTCTTAAAAACTAGTTATGAACCAAGCATTCCAAGACCACTCAAGCAAGCCTATTTATAGAAGATTTTGAGGCTTCTAATTGGCCAAAATGATGAGGTAGTGGACGGAATTTTGCAGGAGAAATAAGGGAGGAAAAATCATTTTAGACAAAGTTGTATGAAATTAAGGAATTATGTCTCTTATGGTGACATTTTGGCATTTTGTTTTAGTGCAACTTTTGGCAATAATTCAGCTGCATAATGGCATCAATAATTTCGTCCATTACAGCCCAAAGAAGTGAAATTTGTGTGTTCCATGCATTATTTAGGTGTAGGCAAGGTATTCATGTAATTTAGAGAATTTACCGTTAAGGGTTTAAGTGAATTAGTAAGCAATTTGGGTGTTTTTGAGCAATTTTGGGTTCTAATCAATCTAAATACATAATTTTGACTCTAGATTAATATTTAGAATTTAATAAGCTTTAATTTGAGCCTAATATTGCTTAGGTTTCTGATACTGAATCAAAAATCCCGAAATTATAAAGCGCCCCAAAACAGGGGCAAAATCGTACTTTCACTTAAAAATTGCCCGAGGCCACCCGAGCTTAACCAATGGTTAATCATGGCTTAAAAACACATTTTAAAACATTTTAGTGAGGTTCGGGCTCAGTCGGCACGCACATCGAGTTAAAGCAATTGCAGGCGTTTTGGTCATTTAAGCGTCGAACTCAAAATTGAGATCATACGCTCTATTAACACACATAACACAAACAATCCCTTATTATCCTCAAAATATCCCCTTGAGAATAGGTGGGGCCCATGATCCTCATTTTCTGAGTAAAATAACTTCAGGGACATTTTGGTCATTTTATACGTACAGAAATTCGGGATTTGCGACTCTCGCGTGAATCGTTCCTAACCTCTCTTCTAATGTTATATTCCTTTATTGAGGATTGTTCGGCCTCAAATCTTATGTAATAATTACCTACGGTAATTCGATAATTGAGTAATTTCTAATGACAGTAAAAATTACAGTAAAAATTGGGGCGTTACAGAATGCAATTTATGTTGATAAAGGAGATAGTGACTTTAATTGTTCATACTGTGGAGCAATGTTGTGGTATGGTGAACGTACGAACAAATCTGTAAAGAATGGTACTCCTGATTTCTCTATTTGTTATTGTAAGAGCAAAGTAGAGAATCTATTATTATGTAGGTCTCTAGAGCTATTCTGTCAATTAGTTCATAGGTTAACCCTCTCAAGAAGCTTTTTCTCAATAACATATGCACATACAATAGTATATTTGTATTTATGTCAGTTAGTGGCAAAGTTAAATATTTTGGTTGTGGTCCTCTACAATTTATACTAAGCGGACAAAATTACCATCAAATTGGTAAATTGCTTCCCATAATTGGTTCAAAATCCTATTTTAATAATTATATGTGTATGACACATAGAATGACATGACCAATATAACTAGCCACTTCAGATATAGTAAAGTAGACCAGGAGTTCATTAGTGTTTAGATGAATTAAATTTTGTAGTATTGATTTTTGTTATATATATTATGCAATTAAATGGATAATTTCTTCCCACTTAGACCCATCACTTATCCATGATTTAATTAGAATGATTGATAACCATCACGTGTTGGTGAAATCATTTAGGAGGGTTCATGATTATTTTGAAACCAATCCATTCGAATAGTTTAGATTACATCTGTTCAAAAATCAATTTTTGATGCACGAGTATAATATATCATCAATTGATGAAGTTGCTAAGTTAATTGTTTTAGTTCTCAATAGTTCAGATCAATGCCATAATATCATTGTATAGTATCATTCTGGTGAGTTGAAAGGATTACATGAAACTTACATGGCTTATCTTCCTCTACAAGTTTTCTTGCTTTTCCTATACAGTGAAGACATCTACCAAGAAGATATTTCATTCACATGCTTCAATATGAATTATCAAAAAGATTAAGTTCTTAATGTGTGTACGTGTTTGCATATTGAATTCAAGAATATGCAGTTGTAGAAGGGATGGTTTGAAGGCTTGGAGACCATTTTAATAGTTTGTTATTGATTGTTACTCATTGATAAAAAAAACATATGTTCTGAATTCTTAAATTGTTTGAAAGAAACTATTGATAAAGGGGACATTGATGTTGGGGCTATTGATACTCAAGTTATTTCACCATATTCTTTTACTAGTGAAAGACGATACATGTTTAATAACAATCAAAATGCAATGGTAATATGAAAAGATTTGGACATCCATGCCCTTTTTTGGCTGTGACATGCAATCTTAATTGGCCTAAAATTATGAAATTTGCCACCATTAGGGGAATTGAAATAAGTGATAGGCTAAATATTGCATGTAATTTTCAAAATGAAGCTAGATGACTTCAAGAAATGGCATTTTTTTTAAGTGAAGTTGTGGTTGGTAGTATTTCAATGCTCAATATAATTTTTGAACCTACATTATAGAATTTGTGGAATATATACCATTCATTTTGTTGTGTGTTGGATAAAGTATTAAGACTATGTACCTTGACTTTTAGGTATGTACACAGTTGAGTTTCAAAAGCGTGAGCTCCCTCATGTCCACATATTGCTATGGTTAAAACAAAGTGCGAGAAGTCAATCTTCTCAATTAATTAATGAATTCATGTATATGTGCAGAGTTACCTTATCCATCTAGGTATCCATTATTGTATGATGTGGTGACCAAATTCATGATACATGGTCCTTATATGGAATGGTAAGATTGAGTTCCCAATGCATGAAGGGTGATAAATGCATGAAGTTTTAACCTAAAAAGTGTAAATGAGACATATTATGATGAAAATAGATATATGATTTATAGAAGACGTGACACTAGTGTGAATTTTTTGTGAAAGAGATTAAAGTTGATAATAGGTAGGTTGTAGCTTATAATCCTAAGCTATCGATGTAATACCATACTCACATGAATTTGGAATTTTACAACAAGTCCAATTCTATCAGGATCTATTTAAATATGTTAATAAAGGGTCTGTTTGTGTAATAGTGGCCATTAGTCAACCAAATGGAAATGATCTAGTAGGTAAAAATGAGATAAAATAGTATCATAACTATAGATATTTATCTCTATGTGAATTTTTTTGGAGGATTTTGATATTTGATATCCATCATCGGTGGCCTCTCGTGCAATGGTTATTGTTCTATTTGCCAAGAGAACATGTTGTCATTTTCTAAGGTGATAGTATAGATAATGTTATACATGATAAGCAATCTAAGAACACTATGATCTCCACTTGGATGGAGTCTAATAAAAGGATCGTGAGGGGCATAATGTTACTTATGGTGAGTATCCTATTCATTTTGTCTACCATGTTGATAAAAGAGAACGACATCAAAGAAAACAAAATGTTTTGATAGGGAGATTAAATTTTGTTCTTCAAGGGAGTTTAGAGCTCTTTTACACGAGATTATTGCTTCATGTACAAAAAGGGTGTACCATCTTTGATAGCTTGAAAAGAATTGATAGTGTATCGTATTTGTCATTTTGGGAAGCATATTATGCATTAGGTCTATTGATTGATATTAGAAAATCCATAGATTCAATTAAAGATGCCATTGAACTTTCTTTTTATACATCCCTTCATTGATTGTTTGACACATTATTAATATATTCAGTGAGCCGACCATTGTATGTTTGGAAACAAACATGGTCTTTATTAGCCTATGGAATTCTTTATGATAAGTAAGAGAATTACACCACATAGGTTTGTTACTTTGTTACTGTGATACATACAACTTTATTGCAATTCACAATTTTAAATGTATTATTTCATTGTTTTTTACTTAATGGATGATGATTTGTATGATCTTTACCTATACAAGGTTGAAAAGCTATTACAAGATAATGGTGAATCATTAAGGGACTTCAGTGGCTCATTTCCAAATGTTGATACTATTTCTCATTTGGACAACATTTTGTTATTAAAAGAGTTGAATTATTCCAGAAGAGATATGTCGGTAGAACATGGAAACTATAACCTATTGTTGGCAGATGAGTAGTGTAACACCCTAATATTTAACTCAACATGCCTAGGACGCATTTAAGTTAATTATTAGTTGATACTCTTTTGTTCCAGATCTTAATTCAAACTTCTTGAAAATACTTTAGTGAAAATATGGGTAAATTTTTTTTTGAACTTAAATACCAAAACATGAGCCGCGCTTTCTAAGTATCTAGCGTCATTCATCTTACCTGTGTAAGAGATGTTAGAGACAAATAACAGTTAAATACATAATACAATCATAACATAAACTCGAATAACACATTAATAACAATATCATAATAGTGATGTCCTCTAAACGTAAGGACATTAATGTATATCCATTAATAGAATACAAACTGATAAATAAGATACGATCACTTTAAAAATCCAAAGGAAATTATCTCCGTAGCTCCTCGTCCAGTCTTAGGGTAAATCACGAACTACCCCATCATTCCTGTCTGGAGACGACATGGAAAAAGAAAAGGGATGAGAAACTTATACAAGAATCTCAGTAGGGCTTCCTGACTCTAACACAAGTGTCATCGTCATCGTCCCCAGGAACCTCGGGTTTAATTATGAAAATGGTGAACATATATATAAGGTTCATTTATTAAGTTCTAAATATCATTAGCCGAGACCCGTATCTTTTAGCATGAATCTTAATGTCATGAATGCAACATATTAATCATGGATGCATGTCAATATCATATACATAATATCATAAAATTCATAAGACAATGCATATGATATAAAGAACATCATGATCATCATTCTTACAGGTGACTTAAACTTCTTTATTCTCTTTTCCTTGGGGGCCGCCCTATAATTCTCTCTTTTCTCGAGAGTTCTAGATTGTGAGCTCATACCTCACTAGTCGTCAATAGCGCAATCTTATCCCTTTTGATAAGTTAAATTCCCGACTCTTAAGGTACGGGATAGGGGGCATTAGGATCACCTTTCATAACCTTTAATTCGGGGAGTCTAAAGGATCATTTCCTATTTGGATCACCTCTCATAACCTTTAATTCGGGGAGTTTAAAGGATCATTTCCATGTGTCTTATGTCACCTTTAACCTTGGCATGTTATATAGATATGCAAATATGAATAAGTCATCATTTCAACATTTCATGCTCATAAACTTCATGGAATCATGCATCTCAATTTATCAAGCATAATTATAATATACCATAACTTAAACTACATAAACATGCATCATACTTCATTGCATATATCCATAAGCCATATAAGTTTCAACACATGAATATAGCCTTCACAAGATATCAACCGCATTCATGCCATCAAATTTATCAACATTTACGCTTAAGCCCCAAAGGGTCAAATCATAATTTCTCAAAGGTTACGGGTCAAAATGCAAATACCCCTTTGTAACACCTTCTCACAAACTAGAGATCTTTAACATTAACCAATACTTTTAATAGACATATAACTATTGGAAACCGTTATAAACTCATCATAAAAACCTTTTAAGGCCATAAACCAAATTTCAATACATTTTAGGGGTCAAAGTGCAAAATCGCTTGTTTTTAATATTTAACGACCATCGAAATTTCTAAAACTTTATATAAACTTCATAAATGGTATTTTGGACTCATGGACACATTCAACATCATTAGTAGCTTTAAATAAAATCTTTTGGCTGAAATAACATAGTTGATAGTTCAAAACATAACTTTCTGCATTTTGCAAAACGGCCCAAACTAACACTTGTAACTACCCTTTTATGCATCTATGGTACCAAAAATAATTTTTACAATAACTATTAGCGATTTAAACTCATCTAAACATCCTAAATCAGTAACCTTTCCAGTTCTAAAGGATTAGATCAGAATACTACAATTTTAGCATTTAAAATCATGAGAAAAACCGTATTCTTAATCCTTTATAATTTCTAGGTCTTTCAAAATTTCTTTGTACAAATTTAAAGACAAGATCATACCTAAAAATAAAGTATATCAAGCTTTAAATCAGAATTATATAAGTGCCAAAAATAAATAGATGAGAAGTGTCCATGATCAAAGTTGTCATTTAAAATAAAACAAATAAATCTTGAACTTTAGGATTTAAATGATAACTAGAATCATAAACTTGTCTTGTAACCTTATTATTATCATTATAAGGTGATAACTTGGAATATAAATATGATTATGAAAAGCTTGAAATATAAATATAATATGCAAGAACTTATAACATAAATATGGATGCAAGTTCATTTTTATGTCTTATTAAGCTTAAAACTCAAGACTTAGTAACTCCTTTAGAAATCTTTTGTCATCAAGAATTAAATCTTGGGCTTTAGAGGACATTTAAATGATGGATTCACAACTACCACCATGATTCCTCATCATCAAGCCATGGTCATTATCAAATCATAAAAATCAAAAATATAAAGGAAGAACAAAAGAAAGAACATGAAATAAAATCCCTACCAAGTTGTTTCTTTGTTAATTAAAGCAAGAGCTTGATCTTGTATGAGATATCAATGACAAAAATCTGATCTTAGTGATGGTATATATTTGGCCAAGTGAAGATGAAATGGTGGGAGGATTTTTGTTGTGTTCTTGTGTTTGGATATGGAAAGTTTAGGTGCTTAGGGGTTGGTTTATGGTATGTATGTGTTTGTTTGAGCTTGGGAACTTGGATGGATATCAAGAATGGAGTCTCTTGGAGGTGGAGAAGGAAGAAGAAGAAAGCTTTGTATTTAGAGAGAGAAGAGAGGATTTTTGGCTAATTTTTGTGAGCAAGACTACAACCAAAAATGCAAATGGTAAGAATGAATGTTTGTGTGTGAATTAGGCTTGGAAAAACACATATTTATAGGGATTTTGGGGGTTGAGGCAGCTTCATTAATGGCTATAATGGGGAGTATTTTTTTCAATTTTTGTGAGTGGTAGGATATATATTTGATGGGTATTTAATTTGTAATGGTTTAGAAATGATAAATTAGTGTAAGTGGCTTAACCATCAAGAGTTTAAAATTCCTCAAGACAAGATTAAAATGGCCAACACTTATAGTGGAAATTTTAGTGCTAATAATCTGAAGTAATAAAACAAAAATAAATCTAAAATATATTTTATTTTTGAGAAAAAGAAATTGTTAGTGGAAAAGAAATTGATAAACTAAAATAAGTGCTTAATAATCAAATATTTAAGGTGCTCCATTACAAAATTAAATGGCCAACATATGTAGTGGAATTTTTAGTGCAAATAATCTGAAGTAATAAAAATAAATAAATAAATCTAAAATATATTTTATTTTTAAGAAAAAGAAATTTAATACACTAATTTCCTATTATGTGTCTTAAGAACCCCTTTTTAATTAAGAAAGAAAAACAATCTTTTCTAAAATAATCTTATGCTTTAAAATTACCTCAAATAATTATTTTGACTCAAGATAATAATTTATCTTTAATTAGAGCCTAATATTGCCTATATTTATTTGATTACGTAAATAAGCTCATTTATTGTTAATTAGGGGCAAAATGGTAATTTCACACAAAAACTGCCCGAAACCACCCGAACATTTTCAAATATCAAATTACACATGTAATAAACATTTTGAACTCCCGGGCGATGACTAGGTTCAGAAATTACTTAATCTCGTGTTAAATTACCACAGGGGTATTTTGGTAATTTCACTTGCGGTAAAAAAATTGAAGTTGATATTTTCACATCTACAACACACATAATCCCCTTCAAGCATAAACTAACCCCTTGAGGATAGCCTGGACTGGCCGTCCTTGATTTCAGGGCAAAAATGACCTTAGGGGCATTTTGGTCATTTGTACATTGAAAAATTGAAAATCGCGATTTTTGCACATATTGCTATTTAATCACCATATAATGTTATTCTAATATCAAAATATCCTATTGAAGATGGCCTGGACTATTTTGGCCTCAAATCTTGTGTAGAAATGACCTAGGGGTATTTTGATCATTTTACATAGTAGTAAAAATCGAGGCGTTACAAGTAGCTAAAAGTCTATGTTTGTGTTGTTGATGATGTTACTTCTGGATCTGGTGCTTTTTTTTTGTTCATGGTTTTGGCAGGATAGGGAAGGCAATTGTGTGAAAAGTATTATTAGCAAAATTAAGATCTAAAGGCAAAATTGTTCTTAACGTAGCTTCTAGTGGAATTGCTTTTGCTTTTATTACTAAGTGGTAAGGTTGCACATCCTAGTTTTCAATCCCATTATAATTAAATAAAGATTCAATTTGCAATATTAGGCAAAATAGCCCCAAAGCTCACTTAGTTAAACATTGTAATTTAATAATTTGGTATAAAACACCAATGATAAACAAGTGGGCCTTTAAGGCTTTGGATAGGGCTTTAAGAGACATAATGGGAGCTTCCAAATATGTTACATGAGTGGTTGTGCTAGGTGGTCATTTTTGACAAAATTTACTTGTAATCCCAAAAGCAAGTCATGTAGACATAGTTATGTCAAGCATTAATAAATGTTTGTTATGGAAGCATTGTGAGGTTCTTCATCTTACAAAATCATTTATGTCTCCAATCAAGCATAAGTTCTTCTGACATTGCTAACATGCAATCTTTTTCCAAGTGGATTTTAGACATTGGTGGTGGTAAGGTTAGGCATGAGATTGATAGTGAATTTGATATTGACATCCCAAGTGATTTGTTCCTATTGAATTATGATGATCCTATTTATAATATTATTTCATCTACATATCTTGCATTAGTTGGAAACATTGGGAATCCTAAATTTCTTGAGAATCGAGCTATATTGGCTCGAATAAATGAGCCAGTTGAAAGAGTGAATAAGTGTGTAATTTAGGTTATTCCTGGTCAGGAAAAAGAATATTTGAGTTTAAATTCATTTTATAAGTTTGATAAAGACATTGATATTGAGCATAAATGGATAACTGTTGAATGTTTTAAATGAAATCAAATGTTCGGGTGTTTTGAATTATAAGTTGAAATTGAAAACAGGTGTTCATGTGATGTTGATTATGAATATTGATTAGGCTGTTGGTTTATGCAATGGAATTCGACTTATATTTGTTGAATTGGGAGTAAATGTCATTGGTTGTCAAGTTGCTATAGGAAGGAACATGGGTAGAAAGACAAATATTCCAAGAACAAATTTGATAGCTTCTAATCAACGGATACTCATAAAATTTCAGCATAGACAGTTTCCTTTATGCCTTTGTTTGGCAATAACAATTAGCAATAGTCAAGGACAACCTTTGTCACATGTTAGGTTATTTCTTCCTAAGCCTTTTTTTCCCATGGAAAACTATATGTAGCCATTTCAAAAGTAAGGTGCAAGGATGGGCTTAAAATCTTAATTTGCAATAAGGAAGGTCACAAGGTTTGTTTTACTCAGAATCCTGTATATCAAGAAATATTCAATAAAAATTTAATTGTGTAGCATTTTTTTATTCCAATTAACATTTTGCAATTTGTATGTTTATTGCTATTTTTTGTTTGATGTTGAGTAAATATTCTATCATTTGAGATCAAGTTCATAACAGAAATATTACTATAATTTTGTTAAACTTTTTATTTTTTATGTTTGTTGTTTCTTTACATGATTTTATATGTTCTCAAAGGGAAATAATAATAATATTTTTTTGTTTGATTTTATATGCGTATTTAATTGATGTTGAAATAGTATTGATAATCATAAAAAAAATAGTATTGATATTGTAAATGTTTTGTACAATATGTGTATAGAACTATGCATACAACTCCTAATCAATCACGCAATGTATAATCAAGCAAAATATTCATATCAAATTCATGCGTAGCACATATTTCATACTAGAGGAAAACAAATCACATACACAAAATTTTGATAAATTTGGAAATAAGTGGATAAACTTTCGGGTTCTAATCGTAGCATACTCTACTTTGATATCACATGTTAATATTATAGGATCTATACTAGAAATTAGAATAGCAATAAATAAATAAATCTGCATACCTTATTGATTCACATTACCAAGACCACTCATAGCATTCAACATCTACTTGAGTGTATTGGTCATTGTCATGGTCTTGCATTTGTCAATGAGGTGTGTTCTAAGACAAGGTGCGTGGTCAACACCTCATGCATGAGGTGCCCTGTGGACTAATAGGAAGCAACCATATAGACTTAAGTGAGACACATGGGATCCAATTTGTCTTTTTGATTTAGTAACTAATCTTGCCATAGTGTCCTGATGACCATTAATTAAACAAATTATGTTTGAAATCAGGAGCAACTAAAAGAGGGGGAAAAAAGAAAATTGTCTAAGAAGATCCCATTTTTGCTCCTCCCATTACTGCTTCTCCTTGTTCAACCCTAAGTTGCTCGTATCAGCTATGATCTTGTCCTTTCTGCTCCTCCTATTTCTTCTTCTCCTAGATTTGTTCAACCATTGTTGTTTGCCTAAGTAGCTCATATTAGCAATGACCTTATTGTCAGCTTAAGTTGCTTGTATGAGATTTACTTTTTTTTTTTGAACTGACCCAGTGAGAGCCACCCATCCTTTTGGTTACTCTTCTTCTCACTTTAAGGAAGTTCACATTGCTCTGTAAGAGGTGAAGATTGCTCACATTGTGTATGCTTCGATTTTTCCTCTTCACACTTTAAGGAAGCTCACATTGCTCTGTATAAGGTGAAGATTGCTCACATTAAGGAATCTCACATTGCTCCGTTAGTGGTCAAGGTTGGTCACATTGGATACATTGTGGTGAAAGCTGCTTGCGTTACTTTGCCTTTGCCTAGTTTTCCTTAGTACTAACAGAACACATTTTGGGCCAATTCGGCGTGAGCTTTGAGTAAGTAACAAATATTATTTTGAGTTTGTAGATATTATTTTGAGTCTATTTTTTCTTCCCGAAATGGCTATGGATAGTTTGGATGTGATTGAAGTTAGTATTGTTCATTTTTAATTTGGTACAACAAAATTGTTTATGGAAGAACAATTTCTAAAATTAGGAAGTTAGCTTAAAAATCATTTATAAAATATTGACTTGTTACAATATGTAAATTTGTGTTGATTTGAGTAGAACCTAGGCAGTCTCTAAACCCTTACTTTTGTAATGTGTAAGTATGCTGCAGATATCTCATTATACATCATTTGTGCAATTTTGTGTAGGTTGATAAAAAGTTGCTGGTTGTCTGAGCTTATAATCAAAGTAGAAGATGGAGGGTAATGGTAGGGAAGATCGTGTTGAGAGCAGCAATTACAGTGTGAAGAATACCAATGAGGAGCTATAGGAGTAGGATACCGAGCAATTGAGCTCAGTTGAATTGAATGCAGCTGAAATAAAAAAGATGGAGTTTGACACTCATGAAAAAGCCTATGAGTTTTACTGTAAATATGCTAGATGCATTAGGTTTGGTGTTCGAAAAGCAGATACACACTATGATAAACAAGGCACATTCATACGATGAAAATTCGTTTATAACAAGGAGGGATTGAAAGAGAAAAGATATGTTAAGAAAGTTGATAAGAAGAGGGATCCTAAGCCAGTTACACGAACAAATTGCAATGCACGATTGATGATTTTCTGGGACAAAGTGACTTTGACTTGGAAAGTCACCAAGTTTGTAGAAGAACACAACCATTCTCTGACACCACATAGATTTGTTCATCTCATTTCAAACCATCGCTAGCTAACCAATGCAGATAAAGCACAAATAGATGGCATGCATAGAAGTGGGATCCAAACATGTAAAATCATGGGTTTTATGGCTGGCCAAGCAGGAGGTTATGCTAGACTTGGATTCTCAAAGAAGGACTTATACAATTACATCGACAAAGAAAGACATGGCATGCTCACCGATGGGGATGCACTTACTGCTATTAGTTATCTGCAGGGAAAGGCAGATTCTGATCCTTTGTTGGATGCTAGGTACAACATTAATGAGGGCAGTCACTTGGAGAACTTGGTATGGGCTGATGGATCTAGCCGAATTGACTATACGTGTTTTGGGGATGTTCTCTCATTTGACGCTACACAAAAAGAACAAGTATAAGTTGCCCCTAGTTATCTTCTCCGGCACCAAACACCATAAGCAAACGTGTATTTTTGCCTTTGCCCTGTTATCTGATGAATGGGCAAAAACATACAAATGGTTGTTAGAGAACTTCTTAACTGTGATGAATAATAAACAACTAACTGTAGTGGTCACCGATGGTGACGAGGCCATGAGGGAGGCAATTAAGGAGGTCTTCCCGAATGCCACCCATTGGCTATGGCTTAGCATTTGGAGAAAAATGCAACATCTAACATCAAGGATCAAGCATTCTGCCAGGAATTCAAGAAATACATCTGTGCCAATGTTGATCCCACCGAGTTTGAGGTTTTGTAGGATGAATTGATACAACAATTTGGGAGGCAAGAAAATAGCTGGGTGATGAGAACATATAAAAGGAAGGAAATATGGGCTAATGGTTACCTCCGTGACAAGTTCTATGCTGGGGTAAGAACAACTTCATGGTGTGAGGGCATTAATTCATTCATCAAAAGATTTATAACCTCAAGGCAAAGCATACTTGAGCTAGTACAACAATTGGAAAGAGTGCTGAAAGAGTACTGGAACAATGAGCTGGTTGCAGATTACAAATTGATGGATGGCGAGCCTACGTTGACAACTTCGCTGGAATCTATCGAGCGTAATGTTGCTAAGGCATACACCAGGAAAGTCTTCATGGATATCCAGAAACAGATTTTAGGTGCTGGTGGGCTAGTTGTTCTCGAATCTGACACCTTATCTACCACTATCATGTATAGAGTGGCCAAGTTTTGTCAGAGAACTCGGGAAAAAGAGGTCATGTACAAAAGGAATTCACAAAAATTTGACTGTCAGTGCCGACTATGGAATACTCATGGCATTCCATGCAGCCATATTTTGTGGGTCATGATACATGAAGGCATTGGAGAATTGTTTGAAACTTTGATACTCAAAAGATGGACAAAGGCAGCAATGTCTCATGACGAGGCCACAGGTAAAGGAGAGGGGGATGCCCATAAGGAGTTCATGCTTCGCTATTGGGCCTTATGCTCGGCAAGTATGTGGAAGTCATTCCTTGAGGCCTAAGAAATCCCTGACTACTGCAACACAAGAGATGTAATACGAGGTGTAACATCCCAATTGCAGCAAAAAAAGCTCATGGTAGATGTAAAGTCAAACAGTGTTGATAGGATTATGGTACTTGACCCAGATACAGCAAAGACAAAAGGTGCACCACCGACCGCCAAAAATGCTACAAAAAGAGGCAGTGCACTAATTGTAGCGAGATGGGTCACACAAAGAGAACCTGCCAAACATTGAATAGAAAAATTCGTGTACTTTGGAAGAGGAGTATAGTTCTTATCCCACATCACTGGATGCTAATCTAGATGCATCCAATGTAGCAAATAACTAGGTGAAGTACTAACTGTTTTTGGAAATAATTATAAATGAGACAAAATAATAAGATATAACATATTTCTTTTTTACTATGCTTGTATATTATCTTTGACTTCATTACTAAAACTTTCTAGATCCATCATTGGTTCTCATTGTGTTGGTTAGGCTGAGAATAATCCTGCAGTGCCATCGACCTGCAAGTTGGAGCCGAATGGTGAGAAGAATGGCCATACAACCCCAGTTCAAAGCCAGGCATCTCCTATTAGACCGCATTCCAACCATTTTTACCATCCACATTTCTTCCCAGCCTTTCCACATTTGGGAGTTTTTGGCTATAATTCAGTTGGCTTACCCCAATATCAATTTCCCACTGATCCCGATCATCAATGGTATCTACAAGTATGATAGTGGTAAAAGGCCATAGACCTCTTTACGTTATTGATAAATAGGGGTTAATAATAACTGTTAGCCATTGTTAATGTTTCACAGCACATGGTTGGAAATCATGAAAGTAGCAATGATAGAAATAAAAGGTGACAAATGGTGTGTATATGGTAAATTGCATTTTCAAACATCTTGTTGGCATTACTGATGTGTTTGACTGTAATTTCTACTATCTGTCATGGTTTAGGTTGCTGTTTAGTCCGTTGGTCCTCAATTGTACATGTAATGTAAGGCCCTCAATGATTTGATGTTCTTGTATCCATCTAGTTTGTTTTAGCTCTCTTATGGGGTTCGGCACTTGCTTTGCCTTGCTAATGATTTAGCTATGTGATAAATAAATCAACACCCTTGATGTCATTTTAGTTAAGTAATTGCAAGTTTTAAATTTTTTTTGTCTGGTATAGTTGAGTAGGGAGGAGAAGAAAAAGAATGAATAGTGTATGCCAAAGTCTTCGCAAACTACATCAGGAAAGAGCAGCAAATATAGTTACCTCAATTGTACCTGTAATGTAAGGCCTTCAATGATTTGATGTTCTTATTTTCATCTGGTTTATTTCAGCTCCCTTACGGGGTTAGGCACTTGCTTTGCTTTGCTATTGATTTAGTTGTGCAATAAATAAATCAGCACCCTTGTTATGATTTTAATTAAGTAATTGTATGTTTTATATTTTTGTTGTCTGGTACAGTTGAGCAGGGAGGAAAAATTATACAATTCATTGCCACATACTTTGGGCACCGGCCTTTAGTCCCCTCAGAAATTGTGTTTTCATTGAGTGACAATCTGTAATGGCTTTAATTACTTGGCATTTGATAATTCTTGTATGTTTAAGCATTAGTTAGTTATCTCTTTTAACTCATTGTAAGGTTGACATATCAAAATTGAAAGACAAATCCAATTTCATGAGAAATTTAGTTCACATTGTCCCTCTCCTTCGATCAACTTCTCCCCTAATTCTTGTGCTCTTGAGCTTCAAATGCAGGAATTTCACATGATAAGATCATAGTGGCTTTGTATATAGTTAATAGAATCAGTAAAATAGCATTAATTTTTGTAGGGTTCAACAAAGTGGCTTTAACAGCATGCATTAGGCCATGCTCCTAATGTTGCTCTTTTGATATGTTGCTTTTTATGGGGGTTGAACATAACATAACTCTTTATTTTTACAAAGTGTGCTCAGTTATGAAAGACCAAAAATTTACTCATCCATGTGATCATAATTGACAAAAATTAGAATTTGTGTGGGGGGGCATATGACCCCACGATCCTCGACATGAATCTAACCATAGAATCAATGTATCCAGCCATTGAGTACAATAAAAAGTCAAATGGTACAAAATAATGGGGTCAATTGATAGCATTTAAAAACCAAGCAGCTCAACAGCACAAAGAAAAAATAAAATAAAATTCGGCTTCTAGCAATCATAGTAAGCAGATCGGTTGTTGTAGTCTTGGGTTGACATCTTTTCATTCCAATTTTTTGCTGCCATTATCTGGATTTCTTAGTCTTGGGGTTGTACTCATCAGGCACAAGATCTAAAGCAACGCACATCCTTGTGTGTGCATTGACAACCTGAAGAGTAGCAGAGAACATTGAAATCAATTTGTTATTATAGCACACAAATTTGAGAAATATAGTGTGCAAATATGAGTACACCCTTAGAGCACTTACCTCCACATCATAATTTCCCCACAAATATGACATAATCATCCACTGGGCGACAAAGATACCACAATCATTGCTACAATAGTAATACAATGACGAGCTGTGAATTAAAGTGGCATAAAAAATAACTTGAATTAAAGAGGTCCTTATATTTAATAATTGTCTTACGATCCAGGCTCTTGTTGTTTGGCTTCTGGCTCAATTAGAGTATACTCAGATATAAGTGGCCACAAATTATTTGTGGGATCTGTATAGAATGAGTCCTTATGAATGAGTTCCTCCATAAGTGAAACCTAGATGTTGATAGTAAACAGTCAGTGTAAGTATTTGTCTATAGCTACTTAGATATTTATAGTTAAAATGTTCGATTAATATTAGCTTACCACTTTGCTAATGGCGAATATGTGTGGTGCTCTATGCTTCTCACATTGAGCAAAGTCCAGATAAATTAGCTCCCCTTTGAAGCGGTCTATAATCAATAGGAACCAGTTATTGTCATTATGGATTGGGACATATATCTGTATGGACCAATTGCTATCGAAGGTCAAAACAGTTATGAATAAGGCTCAACAATTAAATATGGTAATTGGTAAGGCTACTTTCTAAGATTCTACAGAGTACCATCGAATTTAGTTGCAAGGACAAACAAACCTTTCGAAACTTATCGACAGGACCCATGAAGTCTCTGATAATCCACTTCAAGTTTTTCTCTGTAGGGTTGAATCCAGATGTTGCTAATTGCTATACATAACAACAACTCTTTAAGAGGAGCAACTGAAAGAGGCATTTAAGATATAGTTTTCAGTGTTTAGATTAGAGTGGTCAAAAAATGGATAATGGCATTTGTAATAACTTGATGGGTGATATTCAGTTACTAACTTGATCACCAACTCATTATTGACCACCATAGAAACATACAGTAACAACTATTAGTACATGATCTGAACACCAATCGTTAATGGTATTCTATTTTTGAGTCTAATGGGAAGAGATACCAGCCTATTACAATGTCAGATGTAAACATACTACTAATTAATTATGTTCATCAAATATATATATTTATAGCAAAAGAGGTTGGAAGAAATCATTCAAATTCTCTATTTGTTTTATTTGTGAGAATTAAGGAGACCAATATGAGGACCTGCACATGGAAGTAAAAAAGTAATCATAATCGCGTTTGGCAGATAAATCATTGTTGAGTTATGGAAAGTTCAGAAAAGTACATCAGCAACAAGCGGTTTTCCTGGTAGAATTATTGACAGTGTCTCTCTAGTTCCACAACAATGATTGCTAGGGACTAAAACCTCTCTGGAAAATTAGAAAATATATTAATGAATATGCATAACAACCAACTACAAACTAAGAAAGAAAAAAGGAAAAGATCGTAGGCACTAAAGTACTTTACCTTGGGTCATACTCAGTACTAAATATGTATGCAGCCGCTGCTACCTCATAGCCATTAAGTTTCATTTCCTCTGTGGGCCGAAATGATGTTTCCATCCACTTAAGCATGCAAATGTACAGATCAGAAATACTTCAAATAACATTTAATTAATAAACGATTAAGGTGACCGATGGAAGGTGCCTGTGTACCTCAGGAAGTTCATGCCCTGTCATGAGACCATCAAAAGCTAACCCATATACCAAAGGAATCTCGTATGGAGGCAGAAAAGTGATGACTGTGTGGGATTGTTCTGTGATTTTGAGGGATTTGTTCTTCCTATGCTTGTCTTCTGACTCAAACAATTGCTTCTGCAATTGAATATTTTCCAGATTATGAAATTTATCATTTACTCAAAAACAGGTACATGGAATTTTCTTATGAGTGGTTCATCGAGACTTACTTGGATAACACGTTTTTTACCTCTACATCCCTGTTTGGTGGTTTTCTTGTTTTTCCTTCTAGTGAATCCCTTTTCCTCACTAGTGTCTGAAATAACTATCTGTGGTGGTGTGTAATCTGAGCCTTGCTTAATGGCTGGTCTTTTCTTTGCTAAGCTTGCAAAGGATCCACGGTGGTGGGCTTACTCCTTCGATGCTTGAGTAAGCAATTTGACCTCTTGCTTCAGTGAGATCACTTCACTGGCTAGGCTCTCGATTCTTTGGCCAGATATAGTGTTTTCCATTTCGTGTTCAGGATATTGGTTTGTAACCAAAAAAAGACAATGTTCAAGGTATTGAGGGTGTAAATGCAATGCAAAACTCAATTCAACAACTAGCAAAGATAATGCTGCCTTTGTATTTAACCTTATATGAGCATAAGAAGCACATTTGTAAACCATTCCATAGTAATATGCCAAGTCTTTTTGTGAAGAGAAAAAACACTAAAGAAAATATAGATATAAATAGTTTTAGCAAGAAAGCAACATCAAGAGCAATATCTATGCAATGGGTTTTAGGATTAAGAGCAATAGCAGGAGCAACAATCAACCAAGAGTAAGTGGCACTATTAATTTTAATAGATTATATACCTATGGTGACTTCTGAATGAGGCAAGTTAGATGTTGATGCTATGGGAAATAGTTCAGCTAAAATCTACAACACAGTAGATAGCAATTTAAAGTTCAAAGAACTAGTAGGTGACAGTATGTAAGTTAGAAAGACCATAACTGAAAAAATGCATCCAACTAGTAGTTGTTTGAAGCAGGATTATTTGAGAGTTGAGAACGAAGGAATGATTTAAACATGTGTATAAACTTTGTTCATTGTAGATGATTAAGGAGTTGAAAGGTTTTGAGAAGAGTGAGCAAATGAGCAACAAGTTAGGGTGATAAGCGGGATTGGCTTTCCGATTCCCTGGATGGTTGCCCTTTTTCTTTAGCATCCAATACCAACCAGGATATAAAATTAGTGGGATGGCGGGAAGGAGCAAAAAGTAAAATCTAAGAGTTGACTTGTGCAGTACGCAAAGCTATACCCATGAAGAAGTGATTGCTCAAAAAAGGCAAGCATAAAGGTTGTTTAGGTGATCAAAACCGAGAAGCATGCAGTGTTGCATTTATAAGTAAATTTTTGAGCACTACCAACCAATGGCATGGTTCGTTTGTAGCATAAATAGTAATTTTTGTTGTCTTGCACAACTTTTTCTTATTTAATTTATTAATATGAATAAACTATTTTATTCATTATCATGGATAAATTAACCAAATATTTATTTATACGAATAAACTATTTCTACGCCTATTGATGTCTATATTTTTAAATATCATAATAGGTGTGATCTATATTTTTTTAGCAATGAATCTGTTGTAGTAAAAATCGGATCATTCCAATACTATTACTCCT
This sequence comes from Dalbergia cochinchinensis, assembly GCA_031216125.1. Classification (NCBI taxonomy): domain Eukaryota; kingdom Viridiplantae; phylum Streptophyta; class Magnoliopsida; order Fabales; family Fabaceae; genus Dalbergia; species Dalbergia cochinchinensis. The sequence goes on along the minus strand of CM062375.1, from coordinate 16,433,598 downwards.
TACATTTGCTTTTAACATTTTCCCCTTTATCGTATTAAGAATGCCAAAAAGGGTATCTACTAAGTTTATTAATTATAAAGTTTGATGTCATTTGAGTGGCCAAAGATGAGCGGAAGATTAGGGGGGAGAAACATAAAGGAATGATTCATCCTTTTAAGCAGCAAAATAACAATCCTTGTAGCGATTTGTTTTAATTACACCATACATATATAGTTAAGACATTTTTTAATGGGGAAGCTGCTCCCCTCAACCTTTCAAAAGATCGGCCAAATCTGTTGTTTAAATCGAGAGATTCAAAAAGATGTGGATTCCTTACACCCTATGTAGCCACACCCCAACAAAAAAACAACAGTACTCACAGATTTTTTCTAGCAAATATTTTAAAATTACCAAAGCGTTCAACATTAAGTTATCACCAAAGACTGTGTGTCATTCTTCCTACACATTGCCAACCCTTTACTCTCACACACATCCTTGATTGCTTGCTTGGAGGCAGCAACCACAACACCTTCAAGGAGGTTTATTGTTTCATACAACTTGTCGTTTTCCATTTGAAGCTATAACACAAGAAACAGGAAGGACAAATTAGACCTGTCAATTGCATATATCCACTCCATATATATGTAAATTTATATATATATATATATATATATATATATATATATATATATATATATAGACACACACAGTAGTATAGTATAGTATCCAAAAGAAGATAGAAGAGGAAGAGGTAGAGGTAGAACATGATCCCATACTTATTGTAATCTACGGTCGAAACTAAGCCAATCAACCACATTCCAACTATTCCTAACAAATGATCCATTATAATCAACTCAGGGAGGTTCACGTATCACATTAATTAGGCCCGACTCCTCACATGTGTTCACGATAGCAGTAATTGCATCATTAACTACAAATTTTTCAATCTCATGCCAAATTCCATTGAATTCTACATTCTCCATTTTACACTACAGATTTACAGGCAACATTTACAAATTAGAGTTGTTTATTATGTGCTGCCTGTCACCTAAAAGTAAAAATCATGAGAATGTTTTCGATGATAACAACTGGGACCAAAGAACAGTGCAATACAACACACCTAATTGCTTGCTTACCTCTTTAGCTCTCTCATGTTTCGCATCCAGCTTTGAAACCAATTCGTCTACTTTTTTGTTTAACTCTTTAATCTGTAAATTCCTCGTATCAGTATGGTCCAAAATCAGGGCAATATAATGGTGGGACAGTAAAAAGCTATCCATGAAAAAATTAATACATCACCTTTTTCTGTGCTGATATGTATCTTGCTCGGTACCCTTCAACAGAGCTGTTACCCGGGGTATCTGGGCAACCAGACATGGCACTCCATTCAGCCATTTTATCCACTTTGCATAAGGAATTAATCAGATGCAACAACACAAATTTGAAGTATGATTATGATTAATGGGAATATTTACAATGACACACCAAACACACTAAGGAAGATTTAGAAAATTAAGTTTTGCTACAGGTGAGTTAAACAAAATTCGGGTACCAAATACTTACACTGCACAAAATGCTAAAAGCATAAACAACAATACAAGCTTTAACAAAGGTGACCAAAGAAGCACAATACAAGTTTATTGGTGTATCATATTGAAGGGAATGTACAGGGCAATTAACAACCAATAGATATACCTTGTTATTTAACAAAGCCATATTTTTATTGACCCCTTCAAATTTTGTCCCCATAAACTCCACTACCTAGGCAAGCATTCCTGTCATGTTGCCCTTAGAAGATAGTAGGATGCATCTCTGTCCCTCTTCACTTCCTCGGATTGCTCTCTATCATGTTTGGAATCCTCTTGAGAAGCCTGGATCTCAGATTCCCTCCTCACTTGGGACTTGTATCGGTTCATTTTACTGTGGTTAGGAGGTACTTGTGATGTAATAAAGGAGGCATTGTGAACGCCTCTCATTAGGGGTCACTTTCTCATGCTTTGAGTTGCTCCTCCTAGGGTGTTGTTTGGAACCCTGTTTTCACTTCTTATTAGTAGGGCAAGATGCAGATACATGGGCTTTAGTAGAACCAAGGGATGTGGTGGTAATCGCTCTTATGGTAGGGTAGGTGAAGTAGAAGGGGTTCCAGTAGGAAGAGGGCTTATACTGGGAGAATGGCCCCCATTGGTAGGGATTCCATTCTTCTGTGATACAACTACATCCTGTGGAAATAAAAATCATGCACAAACTTATAATAGGGCAAAAAAAATGTGCTATGAATAACTTGAAGTGAATGACAAAATTTACCTAGGGCTTAGTTGAAATCAACTGTGTCATGTCTCACTATGAATAGCAAAAAAAATTGCTGAAAATTAAAGATGGGTACATGTTAAGCTACTGAAAACTAGGGCAAAAATATAGTAGACAAGAAGTTAAAATGAACTGATTCCAGGAAAATGCTTAAAGCTTACCAGTTGCTGGCAATGAGGAGTGGTGTAGTAAGGTTGATGATGAATCACTCTAGAGAGGAAAAGCCGCAGTTGAAATCCACACTTTTGGCAGACTCGGAAATGAAATTTTGAAAAAAGCAATGACCACGAGGATGAGTTAGTGTATTATGAAAGCTTCTCCATTATGCTTGCTTGATTTTTAAAATATCTCAATTATTTTTTAGTTCCCCAAAGGATGTTGTAATATCCTAATTTTTAACCCAATACTCTTAGAATGTATTTAGGTTAACCATTAGTCTATTATTCTTCTAGTCTCATTCTTTAGAACTTTCTTTAAAATACTTAGCAAAAAATACGGATAAATTTTTTTTGGAAAAATAAATGCAAAGTGAGAGCCGCACATATCGTAAGTGAGCGTTGTCATAAAACGTTACTCATACAAAAGAAGGTGCAAGATAAGAGCATCAAATAACTTCATGACATTGGACAATCATATGCACATCACGATAATATTATATTAATATAATAACCTCCCACCTATAGGAGGCGGGATAAGTTTAGTACATCATAAGTGCGAATACAATCGAAATGAAAATATAAAGGAAGTCACCCCTACCCTCGTGTACTTAAAACGGATAACCTCTAAAACAAGAGAAGGTTATCCTAAACTAGTGGTGGTGTGTGCACTATTGATCCTCCAAGAGACCTACTGCTGGTTGTCCGAATAGGGTGGAACATAGCCGATCCATGGATGAAGCTCGTCGGGAGTGGGCACACGAGATGCCTGAGCATGGGCACCATGTTGGGGTCACATAGCTAGCCTCCGTGCCAACCTTGGTTGTGTAACCATCTCCTCACTACTCTCCACCCTCTGTGGGAGAGTGGGGGTAGAACTCTCGGAATATAGATAAGTAGGCGGATCCTCCGATGGGTCAGTCTCTGAATGCCTGGAGTGGGGAACATAGTTAGGGATGTCAAGAACGACAGATGCAATGGTATACGTGTAGAGTATCCTTTCATTGTGCATCCGCGCACGCTCAAAGACCATGTCGTCGCCAAAAAGGAAAGTCGGAGAAAAGCGATAACTATGAACAGGGTGTGCGAAGGGTCACCCCAAAAACATAAAAACTCAGATGGTGCAACTCCCCTCAAAATGATAGGACCCGTGCTCTGGATCATAGTGAACCTCCCATGTCAAGGTGTCGACGAAGACCACAAATGTTGCCATCGAAGTCTAAAGATGCGACGGAAAGGAAAAAGGGAGTGAGAATCTTGTTAAAGAATCTTAGTAGGGAACCTCCTATCTAAGTGACATCGTCCACATTCTCAGGAACCTTGGGTTTATTATAAAAAGGTGTGCATGCATATAGTTCATTATTAGGTTTAAACATGATTATCCAAGGTCCGTTCATTTTATAATAAATCTTAATGTCATGTATGCAACATATCAGAGCATGAATGCATGGTAATACATTATACAAGAGGATAATAGAACACAACATCAAGAAACATCACATAAGTGGCATAAAGTGGCATGTAACTTTTCTTGTGAAACTTTCTCTTTTCTCATCTATGTGACATTAAACATTATACTTTGCATCATGGGGGCCACTCTAAAAACATCTCTAGGTTATGAGCTCATACCTAACTAGTTGTCACTAGTTCTTACTTATCCCTCTTGATAAGCGTAATATAATAATCCTGACTTCTAGAGTACGAGCTAGGGGGCATAAGGATTATCTATCATAACCTTTAATTCGAGGAGTCCATAAAAATATTTCCTTCTTTGAAACGCAATTACTGGTATCTAGTATACAGTTATTTGTCCACTTTGGCAAGTTCGATGTCAATACCCTTATGGTTTTGTTCCTGGGGGTGCTCGGCTAAACCGGTGTCACCCAAAATGCATCTCAGTACAATGTCACATTTGTTCTTGGGCATGCTCGGCTAAACCGGCATCACCCAGAACATATCTCATATTTTTTAAAAACTTTCTAAGTCCTCAAATTTGGCAGCACAATGGCTGTGCGCCGAATTTTCCCAAACTTGCTTTATGCCACAAAACATATAGAGTATGTACATTCAATCATAATTCCATATTCAAAATGAGTCATCAAAGGCATATAAACATATTCTTCATAACACATGCATCCATACTAACAAACTTCATTATGTCCTTTAACTCACAAAGTTTTATGCTTTTGACCCTTACGGGTCTTAATCTTGCAATCTAGCTAACCTATTATCCATCTTTAACCTTACATGCACCTATAGGTTCACGACTAATAATCCTCACTTATTTTTACGATCATAAACAAATCTGGACAACATCATAAAAATGTGGGCAGATTTGATATCATTTAATTACGGGGTTCTAGAAACTACGTCTTAGCCCCTTTCTAAGTTCCATCTTCGCCTAAAGTACTATAATTAATTCCTAAACCAATTATGAGTGTATCCCACACATTTTACCAAGTGTTCAGCTACCTATCACCGAATTATCATGTTCCTAAAACAGAAATTATAATCTACATCCTTAAGGTTGTAGAATTCATGTTTTTATGATTTTCATAGTTAAACCATCCCAAACAGAATTTCATCATACTAAAACAGTTTTGATAATGGCTAAGGTTAATTAGGCCAAAGACCTCTAAAATCACAACTTTACCTAGTAAACTAGCTTTTTATCTAACATGCATAGAATAGTCTCCACTCTAATTCTCATCAATTATACACATTCTAACATATTAATCATCACCAATCAGCAGCAAACATGGCAAGACAAAATCGAAAACATACAACATCATATTGAGCATAGAATTTTATTTTCAATACACATAAGACACTAGTTTCTCATGGAATCATTTTAAGACTTCTAAAACTCTTTGGAAACCAACTTAGTTCGTTAAAATCATTATAAAATAAATAAGGGCAGCAACTATTTTAAATGGTCCATGGTTGGAATTTAAAATGTAAAGTCATGCTTGAAATATTCTTTGAGTTCACTTATGCTTAAGGGAATCCTAAGACATAGATTATAGGCACTTGTGACTAGATGAAACTTCACACTAAGCTCATCATCATCTCATGGCCGAATTTTGCATTCAAGAGAATGCTCCCATGTCCAACCTTTTCTTGAGATAAATGGACAAGTTTTTGAGCTCTAGAATCTTGAAGTGATAACAAGAACCTAAACATGATATGCACTTCATTTTATTCTTCATTAGAAAAGTAAAGTGAGGGCTCAAAATAAATATGAGATGCAACTTCATTCTTATCTTTACATGTAGGTGGTGACTTGAAAAAAAAATATGCTAGACAAGGAAACGTAAACATGAATGCAAGTCCAATTCTTTTATTTTAGTGCTCTAGGCTCCACGACAATCGACTTTAAGGCTGAAATAAGCGAGTTTCGAGATTAATTATTACGTGATATGAAAATGCAAGCCCTTGTTTCAATCTTTCAGTTTTAGGTGATGGCTTGAAAAATAAACATGGTAGGTAAGAAATGTTAATATGAATGCAAGTTCATTTTATATTCTTCACTAGAGCTCATACAAGACTTTGATGGAATATAAACCTCAATCCAACACATATCTTAACAAGGCAAAGTGAGCTTTAGAGTTCTTTGTACCAAGGTTTCAAGGAAACCTTATAGTTTGAACATCATCATCAAGCTCAAGGAAATGGATCAAGAGATCAAAATAACTAACAACTTTTCTAGGAAGAAGGAACCAAAACCGAACCCAAAGGAAAAGAAAAGGAAAAGAAAAACCGAAAACCAAGGCTAAGGAAAAGGAAAAGAAAAGCCAAAATGTGTTAAGATCAAAACTAAGTTTCAAGCTTTAGGGGTTTCTCAAATGATAACCATGGGTCCATTATCTTGAAACCTCATCATCAAGCTAAGAAAATTTCCTTTCAAACTAAGCCTCATAGCCAAGAATAAAAAGGGAGAAAAAGAGTTTGAACCAAGAAAAACTAGAACTTTTCATATCAAAACATCAACATGAAAGTTAAAACTTTTAAAGAACAAAACCATCATAGAAGGTAAATAAGGCCTTGAAGATCGAAATGATAAAGGAAGAAGAAGAAGAAACCGAAAAAAAGAAAGCCCAAGAAGGTTCATCAAAACAACATTTTAATCCAAGAACAAAGCATATCCAAGTAAAGGAATGAGTTTAGAACAAGCTCCCTACCAAGTGGTGAGGTTGAAGTGAGCTTGAAGAAGATGAACAGAATAAGAGGAAGAAAACTCTTGGACTTGAGAGAAAAGCAAGAACTTGAGGTTGCTCTTGAAAACTCAAAGCTTAGCAAATGATCTAAAGGTTCTTACAAGTTCATTTGCATGTGTATTTATAGAAAAACAAAACCAAGGGTGAAAGAATGGAGGGGCAATCGAAACTTCATGTTCCATGAGGGGAGAGAATTGGTTTCATGGAGGCATAGTGAGGTATGGTGAAAAGTATGACTAGGTATGGTCTAAGGTATAGTCCTAAGCATGGTTCTTTGAGTGTTTGAATTTCAACATGTGATTGATGGGTTAAGGAGGTGGCACCTTTTTCTTCTTGCAATGGAGGAGGAAAATCTTTCATTTAATTGTGGTTTAGAGGTGTGTTTAGGTGTACCTTTGATTAGGCTTAGGATTAGGAGTTGCTAAGTAAGTGTTTAGGTTAGGTGATGGTCAATTAAGGATGTCAAGACATGATTAGGGAGTGTTCTTGCTTCATTAGTGAGATTGAAACTCATTTTGAAATATAAACAGTTGTAGACATAATTCCTTAATTTAAGGAATTGGAGAGAGAAAATACTATTTAAAATTCCATGACCTGGAATCTTGAGTTTTTAAAAAAGGTTTAAGCTTAATCTAAGCAATTTTAGGCTCTAATTATCTTTAATAAATTGTTTACTCTAGATTAATTATAAAAATTAATTAATCTTCGATTAGAGCCTAATATTGCGTAGGTTTGCTTAATTACATCATTAGGCTCAATGGCACTATTCCAGGACTGCCCAAGACCACCGGGACTTAAACAGACATCATTAGACACATAAAATCATCATATTAGTCATTCTAGGAAAGTTCTGGACTCAAACGGCACTTATACTCGCGTAAAATGCTATAGGGGTATTTTGGTCATTTTGAGCCGAAAACTCGAAAAATAAAATTTTCATCTCCGAGATCATTCCTAACTCATCCAATCCCCTTCAACATTGGAGTTGACCTTTAGAGGACTACCGGGCCGGCTTTCCTCGAATTCCGAGTAAAAAATGACCTCAGGGGCATTTTAGTCATTTTCACTCAGATAGAAAAAATCGGGGTGTTACAGATGTTCTAGTGGCAGATATGTGAATTTTCTTTTTCTCTAAACAAGATGATCCAGGTTCGACCCTTGACACTCACCATATTGGCATTTTCCATCCCTATCCCCTAAACATTTTTCACCACAAAAAAAATACAAAGGAAAAAATGTCTCTGTGTAGGAAGAAAGAGTCGAACCCGGATACAAATGGAAGCCAGCACTTCCAGTGTCAACATTACCACTGAACCACCAAGTTTGACTTTGAAACTTATGATTAGTAAACAAAAAAAAAAAGAACTAATGCTCTCAAAGATAAGAAATGCTTCATTAATTAAAAAAAATACATTTAAAGCTCTCTATCATGTTTTAAGCCTCATAAATCTCAAATCAATTGATTTCTATATCAATAATTCGTAGTACAATTTGTTCCTCCATCAAATTCAATTTAAAGAAGATTTTGTGACATAAAGTGATTATTTATGTGATATATATATATCTATATCAAGCAATTGATCAGTTGAACTTGATTAGTTAATTATGCAATTTCTATGATGTGAGGTGTGAGAATTAAGAAATTTTGATTGGGCTCTTTATTGTTAATCTATTGTGCTAATTAAATTATTTACTCACTATTATTAAATCTATGCATAATTCATATCCTTACATTATTTTTTATTAAGATATGAGTATAATTGTTAATTTTGGGATTTCTTATAGTAGTTCTTTATTTGAGGGTAATTATTTTGGAATTTCTTCTTGAGATTGAGATATGAGGGTAATTAATGCATAAGCATGAACGCTTCACGATATAAGGCTTCAACAAATGATCAATGACTTAGAATTTTTGTGTTATTTTTAAAGTTATAACGTGAACAAGATGCGAGGAATAAAATGTTTATAGTTCTTAAAATTATATTAAAAAAATTTTCTTACTAATAAAGGACGCTAATTTTTTTATAAAAAAAAAAAGAAATTTATTCTTTGTTATCCCATTATTGTTGTTGGAAATGCAATCACTCATTATATTAAAATAATAACAAAAGCTACGAATTGGAATAAAAAATTATATTTATAAATTTTAATTTTTATACTAAATATTTGTTTAGGCCATAAGAAAGTTTAATATTATTGGATTACATGGGTAATGGTGTATCTATCAAATAACTACTATCAATTATATTAAATCAAAGTTAACAAATAATATTTCTATGAAAATTCTGAGTTTTTGTAGCCCAACATAAATTATTTTGGCCCTCACTTGATGCTATGAACATGGTTGATTAATTTTATATGAGGTTCTGAGTGAAATTTGGGTAGAAAATGAATACTATGATGACAACTCAGTATTTTGTATTGTAAAGTGTCTATGAAAACTATAGGGGTTTGGCTGTTAGTTATTTAGTGTATTTAATAATTATGAACTGCTTTGTATTTGAGCTAGCATGTCCCCCTTATGTTTATATGAGTTGAGTCTTATGATGTTATTCATCATAAAACAATATTTATCAAAGGATGTTAAATGTTTGTGATGACAATTGAAAGAAGAAATGAATCATTACCCTTGAGGCCCTGACTAATGTTCCCCACATGGTATCAAACAGGAAACAAAAAAAGAGTGTCTTTTTAGTTGCTCCTGCAGGCAAAGTGAAAGGGACCTTGTTCCTTAGTGGCACACCTGACACCCAAGGCCTAATATGCTTATGACACCATGTCTTGTAGCTCCAGTGCTTGCACCTAAATGGATATTTTAGGTGCTCAAGGCAAAAAGGAGTGGCATAACATTAGTAACTCAATTTTAAATTTAATTACTTATTATATAAGCTATTAAATTTTAGTCATAATAATTTAAAGTACAACCAACAATATGCAAATGTCTTGAATAAGATTATTTTAGTTGCTCCATTAGGTAAATTAATCTTTAATCTTTATTTCTTTAACTAGATATAAGACACATGAGATGCACCAGTTCAATTTTTTTTATATGATAATTACTTTTGATAGAAATATTCTTAACAGAGAATAATTATTCTCTAAATAAATATTGTTTACAAAAACATAAATCGCCGAAAATCAAATTACAGTTTCCCACTAAAAATTGAAACAAAACATAAATAGCAGCGGAATTGAAGCATCCTAGCCATGGCTTTGGATTGAGGTAGCCATGTCTTGCAACTCCTCATCTGTGTCTGAAGCAGGACCGGACACCCTACTAATCTACGTCGGGAATGATCGACCGGCTGACATTTGTATCGAACGACTAAAGTCAAGGTGGTCAATCTCTATGCCAGTGGCCGTGTAGCGAACTTGGACGTTGAAGGCGCCCCTTCCTTGATCGTGAAAGTAGAAGCTTGCGATTCCCCTGATTTTGTAGAAACGACGGATCCAAAAGAGGCCATCTCTGAAATACAATTCATTGTAGTGACACTCGAGATGGAAGGTGAAACGATTACCCATTCGATCGCAGACATTCATCTGCAAACTAATTTCATGGCCAAATTGACACCTGAAACTGGATTTTATGGGTGATGTTATTTGCACAAAAGAAAAATTAGTCACCGATTTGGATTATGATCATGATCTCAACTCAAAAAATTTAACAAATGCCATTGGAAGAACACATTGTATAAATGACTTACTTGATTGGGTCTACTCATAACAGTGAACATTTTGTGTTAGTCATCTCTATTAGTAGCATCGGCCATTTTCACCAATAGTTACAAAATCCTGAAATAGCAAACAAGCTCAAGTTACAAAACGGAGAAAATGAATGGAGTAACTGAGGGAGCACCCATCTTAAAGAGGGTCATAGGGAGAAACATTACCTCTGGTTTTCAGAGATCCAAATGAAGAAGAACAGTCTCCAAGTGTGCACGCGAAAGAATGAAAGGAACGATGTGGCTAGGATTAACTTGATTAAATACAAAGTCTTGTTTGATTAATTGCTTGAAAGACGTGACCTTTCATTTTTCACTTTTTTTTCCTTTTTTTTAATCTTTCGGTGTAATAAGGGGAAAATTCGGATATCCTCGCAGAGGAAGATCATCTCTTGCTCCATGATGTGTCATGACCTTCAGATAGTATTGGGGACCTATTTAAAAGCACACAAACCATCTTCTAAAAGTAAAACTCTTTTAAGAAAATAGTCTATGCTCTTTAACGCAACAAAATTTTGATAGCACCTCCCCTAAAACTAAGACATTCCATTCTTTAATTTTAAAAAAAAAATTGACAAAACCTCCCCTGAAACTAAGACATCCCAAAAAAATTAATTTCAATATATATATATATATAAAATCAGTCAAACAAACTTCACAATACAATCAAACAAATATTTAAAGCTCCTAAAACCATTCTAGAGCACATCCTCTTATGACATCTGTCGCAACCGGGATCGCGACGGGACGATGACAATTATTATTTGAAAATATTTTTTCATGGAGTCACCACCAAGGTTTATTAAGGAAAACCATTAGGAAAACCTTTTTTGTAAAGAATTTTAAACTGGTCTGCTAAAATAGAGTTAGATTCGGGAGTCTGCTTATACACAGGGAATGGTAGAGATTAAACCCTACGCACCCCTGATACATCCGTCCTAAAACGGTTACCCAAAAGTTAATTGTGCAAATTAGAATAACTAAAAGCATATAAAATTTACCCAAAAAGATAAACAAATATAATTTTTACAACTAAATAAAAAAAAATCAAATTAAAATATTTACAAATAGAGAAAATGAAATAATAAAAAAATCAGGGACAAAATTATGAAAATTTAAAGTTTGGCTTGACAGGAAATTCTTGCTTCTATGTATCCTCTGGTACAATGAGGAACTCAAAGCCACGTAGTTCTCTAGAAAATATTTGTGTATTGTTTAATTTTATTTTAAAAAGGAGTTTTCGAATATTAAGCTGTCACAGCTAAAATATCCTGAAACATAAAGTTAATAAACCGTCACGGTTAAATTAACTCTATTTTTGGAAAGAAATTTTGAATATTAAGCTGTCACAGCTAAAATATTCCAGAATATGTAATTAACATGCCGTCCCGGCTAAGTTAATCCCACTTAAAAAAAATTTATCAATTAATTAACTAAATAAATTTTTAATGCAGCCAAATGCTCATGAATTTATTTCAAACTCAAAATGAACAAAACTCCTATTTTGTTTTATTTTAGACTTAAGCTAAACCTAAACCAAACAAATCAATCTAAAAACTAAAAAAAAAAAAGGACTTAACCAAACAAGTAAATTCAAATCCCAATACAAACTCAAAAATTTATTTCAACAAAATAACAATAACTTAAAAAAATAAACCTAAAATTTTCTAATTATCTTATTCTTAATTTTTACCAACCTAACCTAAACTCAGTAACCTAACTCTAATACCCTACCCCAACACGCACAAAAAATGAAACAATGCTTAACAATTCACTAAGTACCAAGAACCCAAATAGAAATAAAAGCCATACTCCCAATATATATATATATATATATATATATATATATATATATATATATATATATATATATATATTCTCATATTCACTTATTTTTAAGTTGAAACAAACTACACATTTGATCATTGAAATCAATTTTTTTTTTTTGAACTGCCCAAAGCCTAACAGAATGAATAAAATAAAAGTTAAATAAAAGTCCTAAACTCAGTACTAACATGGACACAAGTCTTGGGATTTCATTATTGGAACTAAAATAGAGGGGGTTGGGTTTCAGGCACAACTCCACACACATGCACACATGCTCTCACACACCCCCACACACTTAAGAAAGAGAAATAGAGAAAAGATGAACACTGAGAAAGAGGGAGAGCAACAGAGAAATGAAAAAGAGAGAGAGAGGCCACGGTCAAGACTGCGGCGGCTGCCGGTGAGGGAAGGTCACGGGGCTCGTAGATCGCAACGGTAGCTTTGGAGGGGAGGCCGATTGCAGCTAGGGAAAGAGGACCGAGGTGCCAGTGGCGATGGAAAGGATGCGGTGGTTCGCCACCAGTTGGATTTGCACGGTGGTTCACGCGGAGGAGAGTTTCATGTGGTGTTTTAGGTGTTTAATGGAGGATAAGGGGTTGAGGATGATGGAGGGGAAGGAAGGTTGTGGTATGGTGGTTGCATGGTGGAGGTCCGCCATGAGAGGGATGAGGAAAAGGGAGCTGGGGCCAATGGATAGGAGCCCATGGATCATTCTCTTATTCCTTTGACCCCTTTTTTTTTAATGGAAATGGGTTGAAACGAAACATGAGCGATAGACTGCTCTTAATAAAAGAAACGCATTAGACTCTTAATCAACAAAAAAAAAAACAAGGCTGATGCATAAGTAAAGAAAAACTACAGTTTTCATTTTTTATTTATTTATATGCAAAACAAAACAAAATATTTGACAATGGTTAAAAATGACATTTAAAATTAAATCAAAAGATAAAATAAAGTAAAATTAACTTAATCAAAAATTGGGTGCTGACAGTAGCCCCCTTTGATTGTCCTTTCAACTAAAAGGACAATCAAAATAAAGAAGCAACCAATTTTTTTTTCAAGTTTTGTTTGAAGAAAAAGTGAAAACAAAGAACAATGAAAATATGTTATAAGATGTTACAAAACCAGAAAAGGAAGAAGAAGGTAAGGTTCACAACAACTAAAACGATAAATTAGGAGTCATAGTACCAGAGAAAAGTAGGCATCTCAATACCTACAAAGATAAATCAGGCTTCATAATACCTTCAAAATGTGGAGTAGGCATTACAATACCTACAATGGATAGAAATGAGGCGTCGCAATGGAAGGCGTCGCAATACCTTTAAACTGTTACATAAGCATCACAATACCTACAATGGATAGAAATGAGGCTTCACAATACCTCAAAAGGATAGACAAGGCGTTATAATACCTTCAAAATGTTGAGTAGGCATCACAATACCTATAATGGATAAATTAGACCTCACAATACCTACAAAGAGAAATGAGGCGTCACAATACCTCAAAAGGATGGGGACAGCATCACAATACCTTCAAAATATTGAGTAGGCGTCATAATACCTACAATGGATAAAAATGAGACATCGCAATACCTCAAAAGCATATAGAAGGCGTCACAATACCTTCAAACTGTTGAGTAGGTGTCACAATACCTACAATGGATAGAAATGAGGCTTCACAATACCTCAAAAGGATAAAGAAGGCATCACAATACCTTCAAAATGTTGAGTAGGCGTCACAATACCTACAATGGATAAATTAGATCTCACAATACCTAACGAAAGAAAAGTAGCCATCTCAATACCTACAAAGAGAAATGAGGAGTCACAATACCTCAAAAGGATGGGGAAGGCATTACAATACCTTCAAAATATTGAGTAGGCATCACAATACCTACAATGGATAAAATAAGGCTTCACAATACTTCAAAAAGATAAATCTAGCCTCACAACACCTGAGAAAAGATAAACCAGGCATCACAATACCTGGGAAAAGAAAAGTAAGGAAAACTAGGCTTCTCAATACCTAGCAATGATGCATAAACTAATGCAAATTAATTGTGAATGAAAATATGTAATGCAAAGTTAAAAGCTCAAATTTGAATTTCTTTTTTTTCAAAGAGATGATTATCACTTAAACAAAGTCATTGAAGAATTCAGATCAAGTTGTATTCCAAATGGGAGTATCCAAAAGCATTCACCATTATGCCACAACTTAAATTTGCTTTGTACAAGGAAAATGGGTATAGAGTTATGAGCAAAAGGAATATCAAGGTCCTTTAGGAACATGGTTAGAAAGGATGGGCAACGGGATGAATTTTCCAAGCTGGCTAGTATTGTTTTAAGCAAATCGCAATTCAACACTTTCCAAATCCTTCCAATGAATAACCTCAACAAGCCCCCAAGCTTAAACTCTTGAGATTCTGGAAATTCTTCGAATCTTGCTTTTGCTTGAAGCTTTCATGACCTAGTTTAAACTTTTGCTTCCATCATGAAAGGGTATCAACATTTTTTCTTTTTTTTTGTTTCAAAATTACGTTTATGAAAATAAAAGCAATCAATCATCGATTAGGATGGACTTTATTAGGCTTGTAATGTGGCTAAGGTTAAAAGTTTATCAACAAAAGGATATTAATGGCTCAAACAAGTATTTAAGGGTTAACTGTGACAAAGGATCAATGCTAGCATGATGATGTACTCTACTAACAACAATTGAGAATCATAAATAGGGTTTCATTTTTAACCAAGATCTTTCATGGTCTTTTTTTTCTATATTTTTTTTTGCTTTTTTCTTATTTTCTTTCTCTTTTATTTTCTTTTTTTAATCAGAAATTGAACAAAGAAGAGATTCACAGATGAACAACTTTTATTGCTTATTAGCCCCCACTGTAGGTGATCCTTGTCAAGGTTAGTAGAAAAAAATAATTAGGCTCAAATAGGGTATCGAAGAATATTGATTTTTTCATGAAAGATAGAGAAACATGGCCAAACTTCATTTCAAATTATGATTGCTTATTTTCACAAATTTAATATTGAAACAAAATTCTTTTTCTCTTCTTTTTTTCATTTTTTTTTTTTTGAGTTCAAAATGAAAAAGGTTAAAGGAGATTGTAACACACAAATAAAAGGTACCTCTTCAAAGGAAATTACATCAAATCTCTTCAAATGGAAACTTAAGCAAAAGCAACATAAAGATACATAGCAGAAAAACAAGATACAGTCCTCTAATTTCAAATCTCAAGCTCCATGTATGGGAAGTGGGTTGGTCCCAATGTTTGGTCTTGGTGGTTGTTCATTTTGTTCTTCAAAGATAGCTTTCCAATATCCCTTAGCTTTTGCACATGAATCTTAAAGGATATACACCTTTCAATGGAATGACCAGGCGCTCCCATATGGTATTTGCAAGTCTCATTAGCATTGTACCATTTTGGGGTAGGATTCGGAATAGGCTTGGGCACTTCTGGAGCTACCAAATTTTGTTTCGGCAAGGCATCATAAATGTTACTGTAAGTGGTTAGCACTGAGTCAATCTTTATCCTATCCCTTCCAGGTTGATTTGATGAAGCAACTGAAGTGTTGTTTGTAGGTGTACCGGCAAAGGAAACATTGTTCACATGCAAAGGATTTTGGGGTTCGGATTGTGATGGTCCAGAAGGAAATTGAGAGGGGTGATATGGATATGGGTGGAAAGGTGGCATAGGGTATGGAGGAGGTTGGTAAGTATATTGGTGGTGGTTATTTTTAGGTGAGTGACTTCTGTTCTGTATCATGTGAACTTCTCCCTCTTTCTTTGGAAAGATAGGCTTTTTAAACTTATCAGTTGACCTACTCAGCTTGCCTTCTCGAATAGCATCCTCTACCTGTTCTCCCGCTACAACCACATCTGAAAATAATTAGTAACACAGCCCAACAATTTTTCAAAGTAAGCTCCATCCAAGGTCTTGATAAAAAGTCTGACAATTTCTTTTTCACTCAAAGGTGGGTGGACCTGGGAAGTTTTCTCTCCCCACCATTGCGTGTATTCCCTAAAGGTTTCTCTGTTAGCCTTTTTCATCCTTTGAAGTTCAAACCTGTCGGGAGCAATGTCAGTGACAAATTGGTATTGCTTCACAAATAGCTCTGCTAAGCTACGCCAGCTTTTCATTTGACCTTTGTCAAGTTGCAAAAACCAAGATAAAGCCCCACCAGCTAAGTTATGTTGGAAACAATGAACCATCAGCTTCTCATTCTTATGGTATGCTGCCATACTTCTAGTGTACATGGTCAAATGAACCATGGGATCAGTTTTTCCTTCAAACTTTTCAAAGTTTGGGACTTTAAATTTTGTAGGTATCTCCATGTCAAGGAACAAACAAAAATCTTGCATGTCTAGCCTCCCATAAGCTTCTATTCCTGGTATTGCCCTCACTTTTTCTTCTAGCATCTCCATTTTACTCAACATCAAGGCATCTTCTTGCCTATTCCCGCCTCCTTGATCACACTTAGGAGTGGTTATTACAACCTTAGGTGAGTCTCTCTCATCAGGTTGAATAACATGGTCTTCATCCCCATCATTGACATCTTCATTCTCAACAACTAGAATAGAGTTATGACTTGAATTGCCATTGGGATTGCTTCCTTCATTCGCAGTTATTTCCTTTAGCAAGCTCAATATCTGCTCAAAATTCCCCTCCATTTTTTCCATTCTTTGCTCCAATGTAGGCTTAGGGTCATTTGTGTTTTGAGTTCGATCAGCCATTTAGGGAAATTTAATGGTTAGTTGTTGTTGGGAACGGGAACGAGTCTAGATTGGGCTTCGAACCGAAACAAACTTGCGTCGTGGTGCAATGGTGAAGAATCTGGTAATTTGAAAAGAGTTAATGCTAGGAAAAGATATCTGAATTCTCTATAGAAGTGAAAGTATTTCTATTTTCAAGAAAAAATGACAAGAATTTAAGAGAATACATTATATTAACAAAATTATGAAAACTAAATCTTCATTTTCAAAGATTTTTTTGTGGTAAAAAAAACATGTAAATGATTTTTCTTTGTTTAAAGCTAGAATGCAAGGCTTGAATTTTAAAATATGCATTTACGAGATATAAAACAAAGTTTTTTTTTATACATTTTTTTGAAGAAGACAATATATCAAAAAGCGAAATTATCTACAAATTTGAACCAAAAGGTATTAATAAGGAAAAAGATCATTCACAAAAGGTTAACTCGATAATCAAAGGCCGAAAACAAATAAAAAAGAAAAAGACACAAGCCCCCGAGTTTTTACGACAAAAGCCCACCATATGATTGGAGCATGACTTTCTTTTAGACCTAAAGTGCAAGTTTACCAAGGTCGATGCTATAAATCTAAAGGTCAAAAGTCCTCATATTGCCCTTATTTAATAATAAGGACCCGGTCTTTTAAAATAATCACAAGTATGGATTAACCCTCTCAACATGATCAATTTATAAAGCCAGTTACAATCTAAATGGTGTCCCAACAACTATCAAGTGAGCATGAGGCCCCTCATGACAATGTCAAGAAACCCCCAAGTCCTAGGCTTGCATGGGCTTAGGTATAGAGTCCAAAAGTGTGTGAGGTACAATGTGTCCTAAATGCCAAATCGGAAGATGTTACCCTAGAGTTCTATCGATTTTTCCAATTTGTGAATCTCTTTTGCATAGTTCTACAGTTCTATGCATTTGGGCCTCTAGAGTTAAGGACCTATTTTAGAATATTAACCACAATAGTAGGTGAACCACTAGGTGTGGAACATCTATAAAAGAGTCACACTCTAGACGAAGCTTTCGCAATAACCAAACAGGATGTACTTCCAAAATGGCTACCACTACACAACTTCTTACCTATCTCAAGTCGTACTCAGACCCGGGTATAGGGCCCCACTCATGTGTGTGCTTAATGTGTGAGTGCTATAAATGCTTAATGATACAAATTAGGCACATGAATGCAAACAAAAGCAAACACAAAGAAAATAATTGTCATCTATCCTAAGGTTCACATATATATTGACAAAATGCAATAAATCAAATGCAAAGTAAACAATGTGGGAATAAAATATACTTTAAATTATAAAACGTGGACAATTAACTTTTAATGGGCTTGACTCACTGAAATCCCCAGTGGAGTCGCCATTTTTCGCAACTGGGATCGCAACGGGACCGCGACAATTATTATTTGAAAATATTTTTTCAAGGAGTCACCACCAAAGTTTATTAAGGAAAACCATTAGGAAAACTTTTTTTGTAAAGAATTTTAAACTGGTCTGCTAAAACAGAGTTAGATCCAAGAGTCTGCTTATGCACAGGGAAGGGTAGAGATTAAACCCTACGCACCCCTGATACATCCGTCCTAAAACGGTTACCCAAAAGTTAATTGTGCAAATTAGAATAACTTAAAGTATATAAAATTTACCCAAAAAGATAAACAAATATAATATTTACAACTAAATGACAAAAATCAAATTAAAATATTTACAAATAGAGAAAATGAAATAATAAAAAAATCAGGGACAAAATTATGAAATTTAAAGTTTGGCTTGACAAAGAATTCCTACTCCTACGTATCCTCCAGTACAATAAGGAACTCAAAGCCACGTAGTTCTCTAGAAAATATCTGTGTATTGTTTAATTTTATTTTTAAAAGGAGTTTTAGAATATTAAGCTGTCACAACTAAAATATCCTGAAACATAAAGTTAATAAACCGTCACGCTTAAATTAACTCTATTTTTGAAAAGAAATTTTGAATATTAAGCTGTCACAGCTAAAATATTCCAAAACATGTAATTAACACGCCGTCCCGGCTAAGCTAATCCCACTTAAAAAAATTATCAATTAATTAACTAAATAAATTTTTAATACAGCTAAATACTAAGGAATTTATTTCAAACTCAAAATAAACAAAACTCCTCTTTTGTTTTATTTTAGACTTAAGCTAAACCTAAACCAAACAAATCAATCTAAAAACTAAAAAGAAAAAAAAAGGACTTAACCAAACAAGTAAATTCAAATCCCAATACAAACTCAAAATTTTATTTCAACAAAATAACAATAACTTAAAAGAATAAACCTAAAATTTTCTAATTATCTTATTCTTAATTGTTACCAACCTAACCTAAACTCAGTAACCTAACTTTAATACCCCACCCCAACACGCACAAAAAATGAAACAATGCTTAACAATTCACTAAGTACCAAGAACCCAAACAGAAATAAAAGCCACACTCCAAAATATATATATATATATATATATATATATATTCTCATATTCACTTATTTTTAGGTTGAAACAAACCACACATTTAATCATTGAAATCATTTTTTTTTTTGAACTGCCCAAAGGCCAACAGAATGAACAAAAGAAAAGTTAAATAAAAGTCCTAAACTCGGTACTAACATGGACACAAGTCTTGGGATTTCATTATTGGAACTAAAATAGAAGAGTTTGGGGTTCAGGCACAACTCCACATACATGCACACATGCTCACACACACCCCCACAAACCCCCCACACACTTAAGAAAGATAAACGGAGAAAAGATGAACACTGAGAGAGAGGGAGAGCAACAAAGAAATGAAAAAGAGAGAGAGAGGCCGCGGTCAAGACTGTGACGGCTGGCAGTGAGGGAGGGTCGTGGAGCTCATAGATCGCGGCAGTGGCTTTAGAAGGAAGGCCAATTACAGCGAAGGAAAAAGGACCAAGGTGCCAGTGGCGATGGGAAGGATGTGGTGGTTTACCACCAGTTGGGTTTGTGCGGTGGTTCGCACAGAGAAGAGTTTCATGTGGTGTTTTAGGTGTTTAATGGAGGATGAGGGGTTGAGTATGATGGAAGGGAAGAAAGGCCACGGTATGGTGGTTGCGTGGTGGAGGTTCGCCACGAGAGGGAGGAGGAAAAGGGAGCTGAGGCCAGCGGCGATGGTGGCTCATGGTAGGGAGGAAGGATGAGATAGATGATGGTGGTGTTGAATGGAGGCCGCGGCGGTGGTGGAGGAAGCTGTGGCCTCCCTGGCCCTTTCCCCTTTTTTTTTTAATGGAAATGAGCTGAAACGAAACATGAGCGATGGACTACTCTTAATAAAAGAAACGTATTAAACTCTTAATCAAAAAAAAAAAAAACCTAGGCTGATGCATAAGTAAGGAAAAACTACATTTTTCTTTTTTTTTTTTGTTTATATGCAAAACAAAACAAAATATTTGACAATGGTTAAAAATGACATTTAAAATTAAATCAAAAGATAAAATAAAGTAAAATTAACTTAATCAAAAATTGGGTGCTGACAACATCACAACATGCATATCCTGCAATCTCCGCATATACAATCAATCTCCACAACAAACAAGTCGGGGAAGGACCTCTACGCCCTTCCCCCCAATCATGCAATCTCATTTTCCTACAACTCTATCTTAGAAACCATAAATCTCTATCCTAACAACAAATATAATTAAATAAGGAGAAACGATCACTTATATTACCTTGAAAAAGACAAGAGAATTATATGCTCCACCAGAAAAATATTCCAAGCGGACTCGACGCTCTCAAACAAAATCAAATCCTGCAAAAGAATGATAAGATTACGAGCCAAACTACTTAAAACAAATCAATTGTTTCATGATTCACATTCAGATTTAATACCAAATATACTAAGCCAAGCTCAATATTCTAAAAATGAATCTAATTTAAAAGTTTTCAAATTACACAAATCCAAACTTGGTTAAACCAAACTGCACAACTGAACAAATCAAAACTTCTTGCAACCTAAATTAATAAGAAAATATCAAACCAAACTATATCAATAAATAAAAAATCTAAATTTCTGGTAATAAAAATTAACAAACAAAGACCAAACTAAACCAAATCTCTATAAGTAACAGAACCTAACTACATTTTAACAAAAAAAAAAATACAAACAGTGCAAAAAGGAAGACAACTTTCGAAGGAGGGAGAGCATATCTTCTTCTCCTGAACAGCTGGCAGGTGAGAGGGGTGCCGACATCGGAAAGATCACGCCACACCAGGGGGTCGCCGGGGTTGCGCTTGGTCGTCGAGAGTCGCTGACGATCGCGGCGGGTCGGGAAGTCGCGGGGTGGGTCGCGGAAGATCGCGAGGTCGCCGAGGGTGTTGCGTGGTCGCGAGGCCGGTCGCGGGGGGTAGCGTAGGTAGGTGGGGGGTTTGCGCGAGTCACGGGCTGGTCGCGGCGAGTCGAGGGTGGGTAGCGAGAAGTCGCCGGATGCGGAGGTTTTTGGTAGCCCGAGGCCTATCGACAGGGGCCGGCCATCAGTCGTCCTGTCTCCGCGTGAGAGAGAGTGAGAGTAAGAGTGAGAGAGAGGAGTTTTATGTTTTTTATAGTGATGGTTTGATTACCGATGGAAATTTAAATTACCGACGGAAATAATCCGTCGAAAAAATTTGGAGAAAGCGCTAATCTGTCCCTTTTATTACCGATGGAATTGCTTCATTTACCGATGAAAAAATCCATCGGTAACACAAAAACTTATTTTCCATATTTCCACCAAAAATTCTGTTGATAATTTTTTTAAATAAATTTATTGCACTAAAAATTTTTCGACGAAAATTTTCCATCGGTAATATTATTTTTCATATAAATTTATTTTGATAATCAATTACCGATGGAAAAATCCATCAGTAATTGCTGTTCAAGTTTGCTGTGGTTGGGAGCAAAATTTACTGACGGATTTTCCATCAGAAAAGTAAATGTGAAAACCAAAAAAAATAATTTTTGCTTCCATTTTTCTCTAATTCCGTCAGTAAATCCGTCGAAAATACCAACAAAAAAAATCCATTAGTAACTCGCTTATTTCTAGTAGTGTTTGGCTGAGGAGATTTTATAAAATAAAGGGTGAGGCATGGTTTTTCCTCAACTACATCAGTGGAGGATCCTTCAATGTGGAGGTGTATCATCAAAAGGGGAATCAGATCAAATACCGTGACTTCAGCGTTCGGGTAGATGACCCCGACCCTGCTCCAATAGAGTTGCTCCCCGAGGCTACTGTGGAAGAGGCAGAGCACCATGCTTTGTCTAGTGTATGTGACAACTAGTCAAGTGACTTGAAGGACATGGCTTGTCCAGATGCAAAATGGGCTTGATGTGTGATTTGATGCTTTGACTTTTTGGCTAATCATATGGAGTGGATGTATTTCAGTTTTGGGGTTGGGGTTTGTACAACCGGGCTTGATGATGTTAGTGAAAAACACTATTGGATTTTTTTTTTTTTTTTGTAATAGCCACAAGCATACATATTGTACACATCTTCTTTAAAATACTAATGCAATGCAAGCATGTTCAGATCAATCTTTTCAGTTGCAAAAATAATTAGCAAAAAGGAATGGGAATTAAATGGGAATTAATTGAACACTGATTTTCGTTATCTCCAATACCTCTGTATTTTATATGTTAAAGGATATTCAATTACAAGAGCAACTTTGTCACAATATTAATTCTTGATCATTAAGGGATTAAGGTTTATACTAACTTAGAAAAAAACACGATAATTGGAAAATAGTCACAAAATACATTGCAATATCATCAAAAC
This sequence comes from Dalbergia cochinchinensis, assembly GCA_031216125.1. Lineage (NCBI taxonomy): Eukaryota > Viridiplantae > Streptophyta > Magnoliopsida > Fabales > Fabaceae > Dalbergia > Dalbergia cochinchinensis. Next base: position 16,410,846 of record CM062375.1, on the reverse strand, counting down.
CAATTACATCAACTTTAAAACATAACATACACACATTTAGTGCTCTACCCAAACAACTTTACAAACAAGACAATGAGTGCAGAAGCTAGTACATTGAGCTTTTTCACTTTAAGCTTGTATGATTCTACCCTCCACCCTAATTCCTCTAATTTAACATTTTGCTTTTCTAATTCTTGGTTCAATACCAATAACTCAATGTTTTGAGCTTTAACAATATCATCAAGGTCTTTCTTCTTCCTCAGCAATCCATTGATGACTTTAGCAAATCTCTCTAGAACTAGTAGGTCACACCAACCGAAGTAGTTGTAGTGTCCTGGAGTTCCATATCTTGGACACCCAAAAAACCTTCTTCCTGGGTTTGCCTCTGTCCACGAAGTCTACAACTTAGAACGAAGGCCACAGATGCAAAAATGGCTTCCACGATTTGAAGTGTTTGGAGTGTTAGTGCTCTCAAAAGATCCTTCACCCTCCATGCTCGAAGAGACTTGAATCTATGTTGTTTAAAGGGTCGGTCATGGGGTTGTGGAAAAAAAGACTACCAAAAAAGAGCAACAGAGTAGATGGGGATGTGTTCAAATAAGGATCAAGAACAAATTTTGAATTAGGGCTAAAATGGTTATTTTATAAATGTAATATTTGAAATACGTATGTTTATGTAAAATTTTTGTTTTTTGGATTACTATAGAAAAATACATCAAAAGCATTTTACAGATATAATGAATTATGAAATTAGGAAAAATCCCCAAAATAGATTCTTCCTGCTATGTCTGACGCCTATTGCTTTTAAATTTCATTACTTTGGTATGTTATGCATATGCACAAAATCACTCTTTAGTCTCAGTTCTTTCCCAAATAAGTGTAACATAAACTGATAACCTATACCTATTGAGGCCGAATCAACAATAAGGAGCACCATGCCTCTTTCTCCCAAAAAAACCTTTTGGATGATACCTTTCCATGCCTCTGCTCACTTTGAATTCCTAATTTTCTTTTTCGATTGCTTTTCTTCTAGAGCTTAGCAGCAAGTTGTGAGGCTTGCTCAAGGAAAACTCTCCGCCACATCTTAACAACCTGGCCTTTTTACAGGTAATCCCTACAGTGATAATTATTTTTTGTTGATATTGAATATTGCAAACCTTTCTTCCTAAAGAATACATCCATGTTTCTAAACACTTTTTGTAGATGGATACACTAGTTCACGAGATATGGGGGATACTTTACAAGGGGAGTGTATTTCAGGTTCAACGTGACATTACAGAATCCTTGTACAATAACACCTCAGTGCATAACACAGGTTGTTTTGAAGAGGACTTTATTAAGGCAATAAACAATGTCCTCATCATAGCAATAGCTCATGACTACACAAAAATCCTTTTCCTTTTAATGGAGCAAATGCTCTCATTCTAGTTGCCATGCGTTCATGACGATCATGCCTCAATAACTCCACTGGCCAGAGCTACAAATGACATTAGTGTTAGGGCCACCTCTTTATCCTTCTCAAAAGAGAAGATGAACATATTCTACCTTCCAAAAAGACTAGAGCTTCATCCTAACAAGGACAAAGTAGTTGTTGTCATGGCCATCCAAAAAATTGTTGCAATGGAGATTAACGTCACCAAAGTCAAGGTAAATCATTACTTCTAGTTGCTCTATTAGTCTGATGCTATTGTACTCTTACTCCATAAATAATGTGCACATTTTCATTAATGGTTTGGTTATTTTTATTTAACTATGGTGTTATATAATTGCTTAGGTCCTGATAAGTGATAACCCTATGCACCATATCACATTTTCTCCTCTGATTATGTCCAGCAAGGACAGCATGCATGTTGATTGGCCAACATGGATGAATAATGAAGGCCCTGAGCCATTCCTAAACCAACCTATCCCACTTAATATTCACTATCCATATGAGTTTGAACCAAAAATACTTGTGTGGAACTGTGGAGATTTCACTCAACCTGATTTTATTAAAGTTGCCAATGGGTTATACGCTTATTTCTGGCCTGACATCTTGATAATTACAAACACGGCTTCACTTGGAGTTGCTACAATGGATGCTATCAAGCACTTACCCTTTAATTGCTATATCACCACCCCAAAGGATGGTCATGGAAGAGTATGGGTGATGTAGAAGAGTGATCTTATTGAGTGCCAAGCATATCATTACAATGCCCAGAAGTTCTATGTGGTGATATCAACTACTGCTGCTTATGGAACCCTTCAAATGGGTTCACCTTGAACTGAGGTAATTCATCTTTTCATGTACTTAATATCTTGTTATAAGTAAGTAGTTAATCTATCTAGTATATTGGACTGCTGAGATAAATTTCTGTGCTTTTCATCATTTGGTTACTTTGTGCCAATTGTGGAGCAACTAAATAGATCAACAACTACAATGCCATTATTACTCTATTTTATTTTTTTGGTGGAAATTATTATTCTATGTGGTCCAAACTAGCTTCCCAATATGAAATCAATAGATCTTTATTTAGTTCGATTAATAAGCCAAGTGGATTTATAATTTGGTTGTTACTCTAAATCATGTCTGGTGTATACATACACTACATAATTAATAACTTATGTTGGGATTTATAATCACTTAACCAAAAATATGGCCTTCCATTGCAATGATTTATTTGTTGCTTACATATAAGCCCCAAATGCACAGACATATTTCCTCATAGAAATACTACACAGACTACATTAATGGCCAAGGCCATTTAAGTTGCATCAGTTCAGACCAAGCCCATTTGCAATTCAAACATAATGGGACTTTGAAATAGGGCACCACCCTGTTCATGGCCTGTCTATTTATATGGGCCCTTTTATTGGGCTTTGGCTCCACAAAACGTGACCAAGAAAAAACAATGAAGTACTCCAAAAGATAAAAATTTAATAACAAGGACCAAACCCCCTTTCATCTTCATCATTCATTCCTTTGTCCTGCTCTTCGTGCTCTGTCCTCACAGCAATTAGAGCTCACATTCTTCCTCTTTCTTCAAAATGAACCATTACTGGAGCAAGAGAGACTAGAGACTTGTCAATTTGATTTTCAAAACCAATAGAGACTGTGAGAGGAAGCAAGCTTTTCCCTTTTGAGTTTTGACAATAACGCTAACTCTTTCAACAAGCAAGACTCGTTCAAATGGGCGAAAATCAAAAAATGCAAATGTAGCAAAGAGGCCTAAGGTGTTACAGTTCAATGAAGAAGATAACCTCGCATTCAAAGGGAAGCACACCAAGAATCGGTGCATACAGGTCTACCAAAACTGCCCTTTGATAAAGCGGTGGATGACTAATTCAGACTACTTCCACAAAGAATATAACATCCTAATTTTTAACCCAATACTTCTAGAACATATTTAGGTTAAACATTAGTCTATTATCTTTTTAGTCTCATTCTTTAAAACCTTTCATTAAAATACTTAGCGGAAAATGCGAATAAATTTTCTTTTTGAAACTTGAAAGCGAAATGCAAGCCGTACATTAACCTAACGTTCGTCATAACCATAGCGTGTAAGAAAAGTGATCACATCATTCATATTCATGAAACATAGTATCATACATAACAATCATAATATCATCACTCCTTCATAAATACATAAATCACTAGCATCATTGTACCATTATTTACATCAAAGCACGCCTATATATATAAAGTGCACCTTATCCACCAATGAGGTTGGATGAGTATCAATCCAAAAGCTAAACTATCTATGCTTTCGCGGCGACTCTCTACTCCATTTGCTAGCATGACCCTTAAGCACGAGCCTTAGAAGAAGTCACGAACCTCGTTGTAATCCTCGTCTAGAGATGACACGGAAGAAAAGAGAGGGATGAGAAACTCATTCAAGATTCTCAGTAGGGATTCCCGACTTTAACACAAGTGTCATCGTCATCGTCCCCAGCCACCTCGGTTTTAATTATGAAAAAGGTGTACATGCATAAGGATTGGTTTTAGACTTTTCAAATCTATTTATCCAAAGTGGGTGTCTTTTAGTATGTGTCTTAATGACATGAATGCAATAGATATTTGATGAATGCATGTCAATACCATATGCACATTAACATGAAAGTCATAGTACTTGGGTCCAACATAAGGTAACATAAGTCATATGCGTGGCATAAAAGGCATAGTACTTTTCATGTGACATCTTTCTCATAAGTCAAACTCTTAAGTTCTTTTTCTTAAAGACTACCCTCTTAACATATCCACCGAAAATCCAACCGACTCACCGGCCCAGTGATAATTTGGTCACCAAACTACATCTCACCTATCGCCTAGGAATGAGCTCAATCCTAACTAGTCGTCACTAGATTTAATATGGGCTAATAGAGGGGGTATACATAACTTTCTTAGATCACCTATCTTAGGATCATTTCCTTCTTTGAAACGCTCTACTGATATCTAGTACACAGGGAATTGTCCGCTTTGGCAAGCTCAATGTCAATACCCTCACGGATTTGTTTCCTCTCCACCGTAGCAGGAGGAATGTGTCTCAGCGTTATATCACATCTGTTCTGGGGGTGCTCGGCCTAACCGGTGTCACCCAGAACCTTTCCTAGGGGTGCTCGGCCAAACCGATGTCACCTAGGAGTTTTCGCAAACTTTTCTCAAATCCTCAAGTTTGATGGGAAATTCGGTAGCATAACGGCGTACACCAGATTTCCTTCAAACTTGCTTTATGCTATGAAACATATAGAGCATGCATAGCCATCCAACTCCACCATAAGACATCAAGTCATATAGTCAAACTCATCATAGCATATACGTCATCACATTCATTGCTTTAACATTCTTAAAAGATAGCATGCTCCTAACCAGTTTGCTGGAATCAAGGACCGAGCTCAGCTAATGTATATGCCATGCTGAAGTCATTCTCATAATTAAACATACATCCACTTGAAGTCATAAAGCTCATTATGTCTTAGGACCTATGGTGTCTTATGCTTTGACCCTTACGGGTCCTAAACTTGAGATATAATTATTCTATCGTTCTCTATCAACCTCTTATGCACCTAAGGAAACACAACTAATAATTTTTACTAGCATTTTTTTTCATTAGTAAATCTGGGCAGCATCATACTCTAAGGACAGAATTACATTTTTATGATTACGGGGTTCTAGAACTTACGTTTTAGACCCTTTCTCGGTTCCGTCTTCACTTAAGGTGCTATAAATTAAATCTAAACCATTTATGGGGCATTCCTATGCCTATGAACTAATTATAAACCATGATTACTACATTATAAGGTTTCTGGACAGAAACAGAAAGTTAAATGATCTAAGTGTTCTAGATTGCACTTTCATGATTTCTGGTTACTAGTTTCTCTATATGTGCTAAAAATCAATTCTACATCAAATGTTACCAAGTTAAATTGGCCAAAACTATACTAAAACTCAACTTTACGGTTTATCGGTAAGACTAGTTTCTTTCTTAACATGCATAGAAAGCTTCCTACCTTAGCACATATAATTTTTACACATTCTAACATGTCAAAACATCATCATATAGCAGCAAACATGTCATGGTAGAATCGAAAAGCATAGATTCCATAGGACACATAATCTCACATTTTCAAGACACAAATTGCTGGTTTCTCTTGGAATCGTTTTAGGATTTCTAAAACTCTTTGAAAGCCATTTTAAAAGGGACTAAGAATGGCCATAGGGAAGTAGCTAGTTTAAAACATTCCTAGGAGAGGTTTAATTCATAAATCTCATTGGTAATAATTTTATAAAACTCTTGAGGTCTAAAGAAAATCTTAGAATGTAGGTTGTTGACTCTTGTGACTAGATGAGACTCACACCAAGCTCATCATCATCACATGGCCAAAATATGCATCACATGGCCAAAATATGCATCTTGAGATAAAAAGGACAAGTCTTTGAGCTCTAGGTTCTTTAAGTGATGACAAAAATATAAACGTGCTATGCATTCCATTTTATTCTTCATTGTAAAGTAAAGTGAGAGCTTTAAAGTAAATATGAAATGCAAGAACTTGAAATTAAATATGCAAGGCTCAAAGTAAATATGCGAGTTCAATTCTTTATTTTAGTGCTCTAGGCCCAGCAACAATCGACTTTAAGACCGAAATAGAAAAGCTTCGAGATTAATTAGGTGATATGCAAGCTCTCATTTTAAATCTTTAAGTTCTTTAAGTGATGACTTGAAATATAAACGTGCAATACAAAGTTTGAAACTTAAACGTGATAATGCAAGTCTTTTTCTTTAATCTTTAGAGTTTAGTGATGATATAGGAAAGTAAACATGAGATTCAAGAGCTTCAAATATAAATATGAGGTGCTAGAAATATAAATATGCAAGTTCATTTTTATATTTTTACTAGACCTCTTATAAGACTTTGAAGGAACTTAAGCCTTAACCCGAATTTATCACAACAAGCTAAAGTAAACAAAATATCATTCCTTGAAGCAAAATCATAAATAGCATTTTTGTTAAAACTCAAGCTCTAGAGGTCTCATTGTGATAAACACAAGGTCATCATCTAAAAACTCCCATCATCATGCTTTCATGTTGAATCACCAATGATGTCCGAAATCTTAGAGAAAGAAAAAGGAAAATGGGGTCGAAGCCATGAACAAGAAAAGAACTATTTTGAAACTCTAGAGACCACGATCTCGATAATTTATTAACACCAAGATCATGTGTCCTTATCATTGAGTTCATACACTTATTTTAGAACAACATCAAAGTAAAGTTTTCAAGATAAAAAGAAAGAAACTAAAAACATTTTTTTCCTCAAGAACTAAGATCAAGCTTTAGAGGTTGCTCAAGTGATGAACATCATCATGCAATCCCGATCATCAAGCTCTCATTTCCAAGCTCCCCAAAGGCCCTTGGTCAAAAATGAAATAGGAGAAGGAGAAAAAGTTCTAAAAGATTCAAGAGAGACCATCAAGTCAATGACTAAATAGGAACTTTAAATGAAAGAAACATTTAAAATAAAATCCTTACCAAGGTATGTTTTCTTGGAGATGAAAAGGACTTGATGTTGAGAGGAGGATGAAAGGAAAATCTCCCTTGGAGCTTGATGATATTTTCGGCCAAAGAGGAAAAAGAAAGGAAGAAAGTTGTGGTTCTTGAACTCGATCCTTAGAAAGGCAAGGCTAAGTGTTTAGAAGGTTGTGTATAGTTGAGAAGTGGTGGTTCTTGGTGGGTAAGAAGAAGATGATGATGATGAAAGAACTCTTGAACTATTGAGAGAAAAAGAAAGAACTTAGAACTACTTTTAAAGCCAAACTTAATAAATGAACCAAAGTGGAACCAAGTCCATCTAGACATGGTATTTATAGAAAAACAACATCAAGGGTGTAAGAATGGAGGGAATGGCTGAAATCTTCATGGAAGGAAAGGAAGAAAATATCTCTTCAAAGTATGGTTGTGGTCATTCAAAGGTATGGCTAAGTATGGGCTTAAGTATGGGTTTAAGCATGGTGCAAGGCATAGTGTGGTATGGGTAGCCATGAGGGAGATATGGGTGGCCATGCCTTTCTAGAAGAACGTGGAGAACAAGTTGTTCCTTAATTGTGGGTTAGGATGTGTGGTTAGGTGTAACTTTGATTAGGCTTAGGATTAGGAATTTGTGAGAAAGTGTTTAGGTGACTAAGGATGTAATTAGAGACTTGTAAGACTAGATTTAGGATGTGGTCTTACTAAATTAATGGAGTCAAACTCCATTAACTAGGAATCCAATACCAACATGTTTCCTTGATTTAGGGAATTGGAGAGAGAAAATACTATTTCTAGATTCCTTTCTCAAAGAATTAAAACTAGAAAAGAGTTTTGAGTTTCTCTAAGCAATCTTAGGTTCTAATTAACCTCAATTAATTATTTTGACTCTAAATTAGTAATTAGAATTTACTAATCTTTAATTAGAGTCTAATATTGCTTAGGTTTTGCTAGTCATATCATTAGGCCCAAAATGCACAACGTAAGGGCAAAATTATAATTTTGCACAAAAACTGCCTGGGGCCACTGAGACTCAAACAGAGGTCACTAAACACATAAAAATATTATTTAAACCTTCTAGAAAAGTTCCGGGCTCAAACGGCACTCATACCCGCGTAAAAACACTACAGGGGTATTTTGGTCATTTTGACCCGAAACCTCAAAAAACAAGATTTTCATTTCCAGAACCACTCAAAAACCATCTAATCCCCTTCAAACATTGAGTTGACCCTTTGAGGACTGCCGGGTCGGCTATCCTCGAATTCTGGGTGGAAAATGACCTCAGGGGCATTTCGATCATTTTCTCTCAGACAAAAAAATCAGGGTGTTACAAAGAAGGTATCACAACATTCCAAAAATTAGAGCAAATGGGATAGGCACCGTTCATACAGCTGAGGGAAGAGGTATATCCGAGGTTGGTACGCATATTCTACTCAAGCTTGACTAGGGACAACGATACCAATTTCCTAAAAACATATGTGCTTGGGACTGTGATAAGATTCGATGATGACATGGTTAATAGGTGTTTAGGAGTAAACCCCGATGGTAGTGACAAAGTGTATTTTGTAAGCAGTCCCAATTGTGATTTCGATTCTAAACAAGTCATTAAGGAGGTTACAGGGATACCATATGACGAGAATCCTGATGATGGGAACCTACTGACTGTAGATTATAGGATCCTATTTCACTTCATCACTCATGTGGTAGTTCCCAAGTATGGCAAACAAAATGCATTGACAAAATTCCCTCTTTTCTTGATGTGGTCTGCTCAACAAGGGAAAAAATTGGATTTGGGTTATATCATTGTCCAAACAATGTTAAGCATTTTAAGTCATGACAAGAGTCACTTGCCATATGGGATGGTCATCACCAAGATCATGAAATCCTTTGGGATTCATATTCCAAATAAAGAACATACTCAAAGGTCCACTGAAAAGGGTTCTTATGATTTTTCTTGGACGAGATACATGCCATTTGCAAAGCAAGATGGGAAATGGGTTAGGACTGGGATTGCAGGTGATTTATCCCGAATAAATAAGTCTTCCCCTCAACCTAATTCACCGTCTCCCACCCTTCCTGATAAAGAATCTCAATCTACTGACCTGTCTTCATACTATGCTTCTGTTCCTGTGTTTCCAAATAAAAGCTTGGATGAAATTAAAAAATCATTGGACGAAAACACAAAGAAGGTTCAGCAATTAGAAGTTAAAATTGAGACTGTGCTCCAAAACCAACATGCTATAATGCAAAATCAACAATGTCTTGAAGCTTTGATGCTCCAGAACCAAGATGATATAATGCAAAATCAACATCGTCTTCAAGCTTCAATTAATGAGATTTTGTGAAAATTCTAATAGCAGGCAAGGTTTAATTTTCCATATTTGCTTTATATTTGTATCCACCTATTTATTCTTCCCAAGTAATATTCGTAGTTCCTAATTTGTGTCTTTCTAACTCACCTTAATTGCCATAATGAGTTTCCATTGCCAAACATTTGGGTATTTCATATTGATTTATATCTTGCTATTCATGAAATTTTTTAGGGTTCTAGCAGTTTTGCCTTGGTCAATGCTTTTTCTAATATTGTCCTAATATTTTCAAAGCTTTTTTCTTACTTATTGGTTTGTGTATGTAGGCAGGAGCTGGTTAAAGAGCTAGACGAAGAGCTAATTGAAGATATGCTTGGTGATGTGCCACCCAATGTATTGGAAGGAAATTATCTGGGTGGAAATGCTTGTGTTAGTTAGAGGCCTTGTATAAGAACTTACTGGTTCGACTTGGTTTTACTTTTCCCTACTCTACTTTTAGTTTTCCATGCTCTATTGTACTTGGATTTGTATGTTTCTTAACTATCTCTAACTTTTGGGAGCTCACTTATTGCTCCCTATATGTTCACTTGCTAAATTTTAACATGTTAAAAACCGTCGATTGGGAGCATCTAAATGTTTCGGGTCTTAATTGATGGAATATAAATGTTCACTTGCTAATTGATGCTTACTTGTTGCTCCCTTTGCATTAATTAATGTTGTAAAAAGTGGATTGTGAGCAACTAACATAAAAGGTTTAGAGTAACCAATGGAATCTGCTTTGTAAATAACTCAAATGATACTTAAACAATGCAAATAAATTCCTAGGATCAAATTTGTTGCTATCTTAGTAAGTTGAGTCTCACTGAAATTGTATTCTACAACTACCACAAAACTTTTTCTGAAATCAAACAATTGACACCATCTAAGATTTTGTTTACTAATCAAATCTATTGCAACAGATAAAGAGGCAATATGATAGCTGAAAGTGTGTTCTGAGCAATTTCATTGATCGGGTCCATTGCCATGTTTTCCACTTATACAACCTACTATTGTATATGATCACTAAAAGTATGTTACGTCAATACCTATCAATACAGATAATGGTTCATCTCTTGCTCTTGAAGTATTACAATGAAATAAACAACTTTAAACTCTTCATATTGGTGGTGATATTTATAGGCATGGATACAGGCACATCCTCTCGTGTTCTTTACAATTCTCTCTATATCTCATACTCTGATTGGCCTTTCTTTGTGCAGCTTTACAAGACAATGATTACAGCTACTAGATCATGAGTAAAATCAAATGTAATCAATATTCAGAGAAAAAATAGCTAGCACAACCTCCTACTCCTATACAAATCATTGCTCAGATTGAAAAACAATAAGAACTTAAAATGACCAAGGATAATCACTCTGTTTAGCACATACAACTACATCTTAAACTCTTATTTTCTCTAGTAAGCTACTCATTTTTCAATGACTATAGGGCACTTAAGGGAAATATACAATAGCTGAACTTTGAAGAGCCAAATTAGACAATGACTAATTCTACTGAGTGAATTCATCCAACACTTATGATAGGCTTAACACATGCAATTATTCTGCACTATTTATCTCAATTGTTCATATACATAAAACTCATCACAATCACCTACTACCAATACACAAATTGAGTATCAACTTAAAGAGCCTATAAAAGTGTTAGTTGATCAGTTCTGTTGATATTTGTATAGCATTTTGTTGATGTTTTCATTTGTAATGTCAGTTTCATTAGCTAGATTTGCCACAATACTATTTTTGCTCTCAGATGCTTCTTGAACAATATTCAAAACTGTCCTCAACCTCCCTTTCTTGCAGAGGTAATCCCCTGTTGGCTCTGCTTCATTAGCTAAGTCAATCTCCAAATACTTTGCTAGAGCAAGGTGGTTTGCCTTTTGTTTTGTGCTTCTATTAGCAGAACCCTTGCCTACTCTTAATGCATATTGAAAGAATTCCTTGTATTTGTAATCTGGTTTCTTTTTCCCAACACAGAAAGGATAATGAAAAGTGCCATTTAAAGTTTTAACCTTATACTTTCCAGTCCTTAACAGTTCATATGGTTTCTTCTAGTAGTTTTCAATCTCAGATTTGCTAACATCTGAATCATCTTCGGGGCTATAGTCCATTGAGGCTATGTATACAAATACAAAGTTCAGGATGAAAGGCTGAGTATATTTTGATGGGGAAAAAAATTCCAGAAATAATCAAAACAATATTTGTTGTTAAATTAACTTAGCAAATGCTCATTAAAAGTATTGCAACCAAATAAATTTAGAAAGCAATGAAAAATTAATGCTATAGAGTGCCATGCAAACAACATTCCACTTGGAGCAACAACAGTATATGCTATCACCATTTGACACACCCACATGTTCATACAATGACCATAGATCCAGAAAGAAATAGCAACAATAGCATACAGACTCAATATGCGGCATAATATTTGGAAAAGATGGCAGTGATTAAGATTATTATTTTTTAAAAACTCAATTTTTTAAGTAGAGAAAAATTCTTAAACTCAAACATTAGGCAATCTAACATAAGACTAGGGATTTATATTTCAAAATGACAGAACCTTATCTCTATCATAGACCATTCTATATCCATAAATGCACAACACAGACAGTGAGTGAATGCAATTTACATCAATCAGCATTTAATTGGAGTATTGTGATAATTATATGAATGAGATCAGTTAAAATTAGGCCACAGAGTCTCGCATCTGTTTTCAGTATTAGTTTAAAACAAGTATATTCATCAATCTTAAGTACCAACATATAAGTGTAGAGAGAGGACATAATAGAACCAAGGTTAAATTTAGAAAAACTTGGAAAACTATTCAAACAAGTAAGAAAGCAAAGGACACTCTCTCAAAGCATGAACATGTTAAGAAAACGGTTGCTTACAAAATATTAAACAGAACTTCTCAATGATATCTTCACATTCAAAATAATTTCAGTATCAGGCACAGAAGTTAGCAACTAAAAACTTTCAGATTTTGATTTTCCTGTTTTCTTAGCTAATCTGCCATTTCCTAAGTTAATCACAGATATTTTTTTTCCTTTAGAATATCACATGCCATATTCACCAAAATCCCTAAATCACACACAAGAACAATCTTGCTTTGTTCACAAAACAACAACAAGGAAAATTCTCAACAATCTCGCTTTGTATCATATCAACTACAACAAAACAAGATAAATTTAACAAGAGATACCTTTCATTTCACCCTTGGGATTTACAATGAGACTAGCATTATCTGCAGAAACCAACACCAAAAGTCAAGAACTGTTCACTTCCATAACATACATAAATGAAGTTAAGACAACATGAGCATGACAAATCCTGATTAAACTAAAGCAACAATGAAAGCTTAAGCAAAAATTGAGAAAATTAAGCAAGAATTTGAGAAGAAAAACAGAGGAAAGAGAGACCTTGAGTCCCCCGACAATCCCATATGTTGTTTCTCCGCCTTGGACTGCCTCATTTTGCTTGAGATTCTAAAGATAATGGAGATTTTCTCCATAACGTCGACAACGAAGAGCAGTGCGCTAGCATCGACTTCTAGAGCAAGTTGTCAAGGCGTGGGTTTGAACCGCGAGTTTTGTACAAATACATGAAATCTTGATTAAGTGGGTGGCTACAGGTCCTTCGTGTGGTGGGCGGCCGTGGAAGTGGGTGAATCAGAGCTCTTAGACGAAGAGGATCACACATTCTTCTCCTTTTCTTTTTCAAATCTAATGTAGAATTTTGCTCCATCGTTCCATTTCATGAGAGGTGCCTTCGAAATGGGTGGTTGATGCCGGTCGTCTGGGTGCACCGCTGATCATCTGGGTGCGCCGCCGGTCGTCTGGGTGCACCGCCATGGAAGTGGATCGGGAGTTCTTGGCACATCTTTTTTTAAAAAAAAAAATTGATTTTATTATGTCTATGATGTTTTCTTTTTTTTTTATTTCAAATATGGTTTCATTAACAATTAAGTAGACAGAGGGTAACAAACTAAGCACAAAGTGATGGTCCATGTAGGATACCTGTGTGTCAGCTTCTCATTTGTCCAACAGGGCACCTCATGCATGAGGTGTTGACCAGCACCTCGTCTTAGAATAAACTTGTCAATGATGGTGCTAGTGCAAAACGTGATGGTTGCATCTGTGTCAACGAGTGTAGCTCCTACCACCAACGGAGTATCTCCACCCTTTTTTCTTTTTTCTTTTTTCAACTTGTGAATTAGTATTGGATTTCAAATGAGATTGATTTTTTGTTAGGGATGTTATGAAGTGTGAAAGAGTGTTTGAATATGAGGCTCATATATTGTTATTTTGATTTAGATTTCCAATTTTTTTTTTGGGAAAAGAGGGTAAAATGAATAAAATATTCTTAAAGCTATTTTTAAATATTAAAATATAATTATGAATATAAATTTTTATAAAAAAATTTTACTTAATAAAAAGCATCAATCTCCATTGTTTTGGATTAAAAAGGGTGAAGATTCTGTAGCCATCGTAGTCATTAACTCATTTTTCCCTATCATATAATTGACTTATAAGTATTTTGTTCCTTCACAATACAACTTTTAAATAATATTAATGAAATTTTGTTCCATTTTTTTTAATTAATTTCTCAAATAAAAAGGAAGCTAACTTTATTTCATTTCATTCCTTTCCAACCCATTTGTAGTAGTTTTGTTCTATTGCATTAATGCAAAAAAAAAATCCAAAATAGTAAGTAGAAAACATAAATTTTTTATAAATTTATAAATGTTAAATAATTGTATTTTTTTAAAGTAAATCTACATTTTAATATATACTTTATTTTATTTTGTTTCTATTAATTAAAGTATTTTTTACACTATATAAAAGGAAATGACCGATTCTCTAAATATACTAAAATAAAAAAAAAAAGATAGAGGAATCGCAAAGATTATTGTTGGGAATATCAAATTATAGGGACGTGAAAGATTATAAAAAAAATTATTCATATTAAAAAACTAATATGATAAATCTTTGAAACGTAACAACCTATTTCATATTTGTAAATTATATTAAAAAGTTATATAATTACTGAATTTTTTAAACTTTTATATTTGATTCATATATTACTAGAAGTCTAAAACTAAGCTTAAAAAGTTATTTTTCTTATGGAAAAGTTTACACCATATTGGCTAAAGAATAAGAGGATCAAAAAACAAATTTAAAAAATGGCTTCTTTTCTATTTTCATTCAAATAAAGTTTTATGAAAGTGATTCAAATGACACTCACCATAAAGGTCGAAAAGAATAAGGCACACTCATAAGATGTAGATGTTAACTCCAAAAGCAATGTTCACAACTTTATATAATATTAGTTTTTTATAAGGTAGGCCTTAAAATTTTATGTCGAATCATTTATTATTAATTATTAAATTATTATTATTTTTATTAGATAATTTGATTTAATCACTAATAATAGAAAGTTTATTATGAATCCAAAAATAAAATACCCACAGTAAAATCTCCGTTTTTTATAATGAAAAAACTTGATGCCTATGTATTTGAATTTTCGGGGTGAAAAAGACAGGGCACTTGGGTGGGCTTCAGCTAGCAACTTTTAAAAGGCATAAAGTCGATGGAAAACTAGAAAATGGAGCCTTAACAGAGTATAAAAAGAGGATCACCCACATGGCTACAGCCTACACATAAGGCCAAAATTTTCATCCCTTTAGGACGTCAAAAATTCATAACCTTGTAAATTTAAAGTTTCACCCCGCTCATAAAAAAAAATTCATTGCAGAAAATAAAAAAAATATTATTTATATCTATAATATATAGGATACCGTCATAACTCACATTCTATCCATAATTGGATATCTCATCTAATAATATATGAGATGTGAATTGACACCTCATCTAATAATAATGATGTGTGAATTGACACAGTATTCTATATATTGTGAGTATAAGTAATATAACCCGTAAATAAAAGGTTCTCACTTTCATGCTCCAATATTCTCACTGTAATCATAATTGCCCTCCCCAAACCCCAGCAAAATGATATCACTTAACTACAAGAATCATTACACTGAATCATTCTTTATTCTTTCTCTATCAAGCAAGGTCTATTTACCATAAAACTCCAACCGTTCATCCATAAACTAAACATGTGAACAATTCATCGCAAGAATAATTTTTGGTCTTCTCATAAGTCATCTGATGTCAATAATCTGCGCAAGACAATGAAATTGCGAAATTAATAAGTGAGAGAATCTTAATATCCAATTAGCAAGAGCATAAAGAATATATTAAGCAACAGATTCATGATCCTTCATTCCCGATTGCCACATATCAATCATACCATCATGTTTCTTCTTCAAACTCCTAGCAAATAGCAATAATATGACCAAAAATGCAACCCCAGCTGCTCCCCCTAATATTACAGCAGCTGTCTTCCCTGGATTTTGCCCTGTCATTGTATCAATAGGCAACATTTATATCTGAAATATATATTAAAATATGATTGTATTGAGAAAACTAGTACCTTTACTTCGAACATTGGAAAACTAAACAGTGTGTAGAATGATTAAAATAATTGATCTGATTTAATTTACAAATTAACTTTATACTTAAAGTAATTATATAAAAAATTTGTATTAATCTAAAAATCAAATCTCATGTTCAGAACACAGTTTTTGGAATGATCAAAATAGATTTGACTTTGTCCGTATTTAAGTTTTAAAATTAAACTGATTTTCATCAAATCCTACCAAATCTATTCCAGTTTCAAAAATAAAGGAATCGAATCCTATAAATCTAACAAATATAAAACAATTTCTTGGATTTTAAACACACAAATACAAAATTTGATTTACACGTCAAATCAATTCTCATTGCTTACGATCCCAAACACTAACTCATGGAGGGGGACTACTGGGAAAAACAAAATGTGCAAATGGACACAACTATGTGAAAAGGACGACGACAACGGCAGATAAGATATATTTTTCAAAATTCAACACATGTTAAATAAAAATTGTTCTCTTCCAATTCATATCCGTTTGGTTCATTGCGTAATTGACATTAATTACCTGAAGAAGATGAACCGTAAGAGGAAGAAGATGCTGAAGATGAAGATGATCTATGTGGAACCCCATTGGGGTAATAGCTATAGCTAATGAAGCACTTGTGCAAAAAGACTTGCCCTGAAATAGAGCTCCCACACTCAGCTTCAACTCTCTGCAGAGCACTCTTCACACACTCCCCACAATCCGAGTCACCGACATCACCCTCACACTGCCCCATCACATACAAAGACTGGTAACTCGTTGCGTAGAAGCCATGGCCACTAACAACCCCATTTTCCATCACAGAAAATGCAGTTCCCCTTCTCTCTTCAAACCCAGTCCCAGCAGCATTTGTTCCCCCACAAGTCTTGTACAGCATCTGCATACCCGAGATTTGGGAGAACCCAGCAACCTCGTACAGTAAGTAGCATCCTAGCAGTTGAACTCTGGCAGCTGTGGCCTTGCCACATAGCTTGTCAGAGAGAACTGGGAGCCTGCTGACACAGTTGTAGCAATCAATGTTGCTTAGATCCCCTCTACATTGGAAGAGGCCAGTTATGCTGTTTTGGCTACTACCACTACCACCAGCAGTGGCCTTGTAGAACTTGGTTTTTGTGGATTGTGAAACCAGTGACCCAAAGAGTGAAGAAAGTGCTTGGGAGTATACCCCATTTGGATCTGTGAAGGTATCCTTTGAGCAGCCCTTGTAGACCAAAGTGGAGTAGTCAGAAGAAGCAGATTCTGCAAGATGGGGTGGCTCAAGATTTGTGAAGAGAATCAGGACAAGTGGAAGAATCATGGGCTTTCTTGTAAAACCCATGTAGCTTTGTGTGTTTTGTGTGTGCTGTGTTGAGGGATCAAATCATTGCAACTTGGGGGAAAAAACCCTTCAAGAGGATTTTCTTCTGTGGTTGAGTTGAGTGACCCAAAAGTTCTGGTGTTGGGGGCCTTGGGAGTTGTGATTCTCAGTGGATGTGCAGATGGGTGTGTTGCATCTACTATCTCTCTCTCTACCTCTATAATGATTAATGAGTAGTACATTATACTGAGTGAAAAAAGAAAAAGAAAAGAGAAAGGTGGTGAAAAATAAAATTGCACTGTTTTTTTATTATTTGAAGAGAATGGAATGGGAACAAAAGTGTTGGAATTAATTAACTCGGGAAGGATAGTGGGAGAAAATATTCCCCACCCAATCCAGGGAAGATTTTGGAGGGCATGAATGGAAAGGAATCTGAATTTGACTCAAGTAGTACATGATACATGATCAAGGATTTGAATTCACGTAACTACGCGTCAAACGTGTTCTCTTATCCTTATAACTTCTGTTTGACCTTTTTTTTTAATATTCTGTTTGACCTTGTTTGTTGCAGGGTTAGAGTAAACAGAGGGATTACGGTCATGGGTTGCAACTTGCAAGAAAGATGCTCCTTTTAGCTCGTAAAAGTTTCTGAATAAATATTTTGCAGGAAGACGTCAACACAAATTGTCGAAAATTATATAGTTAACGCACGGAGATGTTGAAAACAAAAATGATATTTTCACAAAAAAAAGTGGGTTTCCCATATGATATACAAGTTTACCACTATAAATGAGATTGCAGTATTCACGCACTCAACTCAATAAATTCATCTAATCATAATAAAATTTATATCAAATTGAATAATGGATATTCACTTTTTAAATACTAAAATAACATCGGGTCTTATCAAAATATATGTAATGATTACAACCTCAAAAAATTGAACAATAGTCTTTCTTTGTTCGGAAGAACTCTGAACAAGCTAGAATAACTATTCGAGTAATGTTATTTTGATTCACACTTTGTGGAACACTTTATCGATACACTCATATCTATTATTGAATTGGACGTAGATCTCACTTAGTTTGGATCTCACACCCCATCTAATGGTAGATATGAGTATGTCGGTATGGTGTTCCAGAAAGCATGGGTTAAAATAATATGTCTTTAACTATTTTACTACATTTTTTGTTTTCTAGTTTCATAATTTGTCTACATTGTTGTCAACTTTCTTGTTATTTATTATTCCTTGCAAAAGAAATTAAAAATGCTAGACAACAAGACCTTGAAAGTAAACAGAGGTAATTTAATTTTCTAAGTAGATAGAGGTGATTTTATTGATGAAATAAATCAGACCTTTATTGCTCTTGTTCCAAAAGTGCAGTCCCCTCAAAATATGATGCAACTCCTGCCTATCTCTCTTCCGTTACAAAATTATTATTAAAGTTCTGGCAGTTTGAAGGTTATTCTACCATCTATTATTTCAAAATCTCAAAAGTGCTTTTGTTTGGGATCGCTAAATGATGGATAATTTCCTTATTGCCTACGAGCTTGAACTACTATAGAAGATATAGACAGATTTTATTCTATCTCTATTTCTGATAGGATTACAGAAAGAAAATAGAAAATAGGAAATTTTTTTTTATTAAAGTTACATAATCTGTCTATAAATCTATTTGTAATTGTTGGCACTGCTTCACACCACTTGACGCGTAACTTTTACATATGAAATTTGAAAGAAGAAAATATATCTTTTAAAAAACATATAGAGATTTAGGGTAGCTTTTTTTTTAATTTAATGATTTAAAATAAATTAAATATATTTTAGATGGAAAAATTTGTCTATAATTTGAATTTCAAGTGCATGATTAACACGCCCATTGCAGATAAAAAAAATCTGTTTGTAATTTGAAAACACACTTATTACAAATAGAAAAAATCTTATCTCTAGTTTGAAAATGGATCCATTTTATTCTGAAAAATTTGTCTGTAATTTGAATTTCAAAGCCCCCAATTAACGCGCCATTTATAGACAAAAAAATATCTCTATTTTGCGTTTAAGGACACATGTCATCACCCCTCTTAGTCACTATGTTATAAATAGAAAAATCTGTTCATAAGTGTCTTTAATGAAACGTTGCATTTCATTAAACATATTATAGATAGAAAAATTCGTCCGTAATAAGAAAATTATGTCTCAAGATGCCTCCCCCCTCTTTCTCTTTGAGAGCTTCTATCAATTTTGCCTTTCTTTGTACCGCCACCACTCACCAGAGCCACCATTTGGCAAATAGTCACCACCAATGTGTTCATGGTAATATTCTGAAGCTTTTAGACAGTTAAGTTTTTATTTTCTTCCATTTTTTTTTTTGGTGAATTCCATTGCTCAAAGTTATTAGTTTTTAGTATGTAGTATTGAAGAGAGCACATTTAGAGCATTTGGTGCTTTGTTTAGTGACGATGGTGACGACTCCAATGGCAATGACAACCAGGAAAGAGGAAGAGGAGAGGGTGGCGATGCGAGACTTGTTGGAGACAATAGTGGCAGAAGACTTGGGTGGTTGTTGGAGATGACAAAGGTGGCACCGATAGAGTTGATGGAATTTTACAAACAAATTTTTCCATAAAATTACATATGGATTATTGTCCAACTTTTGCATGATTTTTTTAGCCTATTATAGATGGATTTTTCATCTATAATTTTACAAGCAGAAAAATTTGTCTAAAACTGTCTAAATTTTGCACGATTTTTTTCAGCCCATTATGTATGGATTACAAAAAAAATTAATCTAGAACATTTAAAGACACAAAAATAATATACATCATATGTTTCTGTCTATAAATCCATCTGTAATTTCATCCTTTATTTTGCGAATTTCTTTTAGTGTTGTGTATTTTCTAAGAAGCAAGAGATCTGGTGAAGAGTGTTACCTAGTGTTTGTTGTGTTTTTGGTGACCTCTATCAAAATGTCACAAGTGCAACACTTTTTATTCCAAATCTCAATTCAAGAAAGGAAATCACTTCCTCTTAAAGAACTAAGAGCAGGTTGGTATGAAATGTTTAAAGTTTTTCGACAAAGAAGCTAAGAAGAAAAGTTAAGTTTCAAATAAAAGTAAATATAGACGAGTAAAAGAAAGAAAACTCAAGGAAAATTTTGAAAAAAAAAAATTAACATAATTTAACTTAAAGAAAAGAGACAATTCCTCACTTACTCGTAAACTAAAGCTTCCTACTCCATGTGCATTAAGTGACCTTAGAAACTTAGTTTATGTGAGTGTAAAATTGAATGCCTTACAAATGAGCCCAGTGCTCTTATTTATAGACAAATTCTATGCTAAAATCTCACTAACAGACTACAAATCCTTTATTGCGATTAGTTTGACGTGCTTGCTTTGCTCCCTTGCTTGCTTGCATCTCCCAAACCCATAATCTCTTTAACCTTGCTCCTATCTTCAAGGGAAATTTCACTTTTCCTTACTCACTTCTTCAAATTCTCTAATTCTTCATGTTTGACTTAGCCTGACAACACACTACTTTCATGAATATTAAGCAACTAATAAGGTTGTATTCAGGTACCATTTTCCTTTATAACTTTTAGTATATTTTTGCATCATTCTGTGTGCTAGAATAATTGATATATGATGAATTTACATTTATTCCTTATTGGGTATCATTTAGTAAAATCATTATTATTTGCACTATTTTGATGAATAAATATATTTTGGAGTTTCCTGTATTTTTATTCCTTTTTTGTGATTGTTGTTTGCTTATAGGAACAACCCATGTTGGTGCATAAAGGCCATAGAAGAGGTTAGAGCAATTCAAAGTTGTAGCAGTATTTGCCATGACCGCTCACCAAGGAAGGAATTGTGGCAGTAGTGACTAGACCACTACATCAGTCTATGACCGTTATAATGGTCATCCAAGGAAGATTTTTTTGGCTATAGTAGCTAGACCATTATAGGTGGTCATGCAATTACACAAACCGTGCGAGCGGCACATCAGTTTATCATTGGGGAATTCTAACATATAGATGATACACTATAAATAGTCCTAGGTTAGAAACGTGGAAGGACTTCTGACACATAGTCTATAGCTACCATCACTCTCTCCTTTCTCTTTCTCTTGATCTCTCACTATTTTCTTAGGATTTTTGGTGATTCCAATCTCCATTTTTGTACCTATTTGGGGATTTTCGTCACACTTTTCATCACATTTGCTATAATCATCCACCCATGAAGGAGTAGTTTGCTTATCTAGTGCAATGATTACCAAGGATTAAGGATTATAATTAAGGTTTCGTACTCCAATGCAAATGTATGGTTTGGTTTCTCAACTCCTTTATTTATCTCTTTTAAATATTGATTGTTATAATGATAATAGTGACTTGATTATGGTGCATTCACATTTGTAGGGAGCACGCATGACCGAGTTCTAATTGGGGTATTTTAATCAATTGCATTAACCACATTTGATAAGTAAGGGTAGTAGCATTAACTCTATTAAGAGATGCATCGGACTAGAATATTGGCTGGCGACCTCGGTCCAACCTCAGAGAACTTGGATAAGGGGTTCCACAAAAATCGGCCTTGTAGCATGGAAATCCCTAAAGATTCTCCTTTGATTTAATAGAGGATATCTCCTAAATTGCCTATGGGATTTCCTATTATCTGCCCATATCTCCTATTACTTCACTATATCTTTTATATTAGATTATATCTCTTACTCATACGAACTATATCTAATATCGCCTAAATCCTTGCAATATCTCCTCTATTCAGGGAAGATTATCTCTTGATTTAGCACTAGGTCATCTTACACTATAAAGGGGCTTAATGCCCCCCAGGTATCACACTTTATTTTGTTACTCTCACATACTTTTACCATTCTAAGCCCCATTCATCTATTAACTTGAGTGTTGGAGTATCTTTGTAGGTACCCCATTCCCTGCATGCATGAATGCCAGGGTCATCACCTGTAGCCTTACCTCCACTTTTAGGTAAGAATATTGACGCCCACCATAGGGCAGGCAAACAAGTCTTACACCATGGTTGACACCACAAGCCAAAACAATGACACCAACAACTAACCTCCTCTGACCATGGAAGAACTCCTCGCTACTATGCGCAAGACCCAGGAAAAAAATTGACTATGCCCAGCCATATCTGCAGAGGAAAGTGCCAGCCTCTTGCCCTGAAGGCAGAGGCCACAACAGAAGTATTGAGCATCACAATTATTGGTTCAATAATGACAAGTCATCCTACTTCCTATGCAGTACATATAATGCTTAACACAATGGTTGACCTGCCCCTATCCACTGTGGCCTTTTTTCGAACAAGCTCATAGCCACCGGCCTCCATGTCCACATTAAACTGCTGACCTCCTTGCACCCTTAGAATGGGATAAGGGATCCGCAATCTTTTGTCATAATATTCAAGTCCATGATACTAGTCTGGCCAGATCTTTTGCCGAACTATCCCTTTCCTTTTGGAAAAATCAACCCTCCTCTGGTTTTCTTCTCTCCCCCCAAATTCCATCCACCATTTTGAAGACCTAACCAAGGCTTTCATTAACTAGGTCATCTCATCTAAAATATACATGGACACCTCGGACTCATTAGAGTATAGCAAACAAGGCCCCATTGAATCCTTGAAGGACTATTTGATCATATTCAATGAAGTGGCCTGGCAAATCCCAGATCTTGACCCAGTGGTCGAATTCCATCATATTAGAATTGACTTATGCTCAAGTCCATTCAAAGAAAACTTAGCTACCAACAGACCCCAAACATTCCAAGAGCTCCATGAGAGAATAATCAACTACAATAATGTCAAAGAACTTTGTGCCATCAAGAAAAACAAGTAGTCCAAAAGAGATGATTTTAACTATAAGAAAAAAGGGGATGGATCAAGAAGCTAGTGGGGAAGGGACAACTCCAAGTACAATGAGCCGAAGTTCCACAAGTACACCCCATTCAATGCCCTAGTAGATGTCATCCAGGAAGGAAATCTACATATCCAGACTCATCAAAACTCTCCAAGGCAATCCCGACTTACCCTAAAAGGCACAAATAAGTGCAAGAAGTACGACTACCACAATGCCCTTACTCATTCAACTGAAGAGTACCAATGTCTCAAAAATGCAATCAAGCGACTTATCCATGAGGGCCACCTTAAACAATTCATCCGAACCAAGAGAGGGTGAAGCTAAGAAAGAAAGGATAAGCACCACAGATCTCCATCTTTCTCCAATAGTGAAACCCTACCTTAGTAACAAAGGTCAGAAAAAAAAAACAACTCAAAAGACAATGCTAAGATCTGAGGAGTTGTCGACCACATTGCTAGATGATTTGCCATGGGTGGGGAAACAAGCTCAGCCAGGAAAAGATTAGTATGAGCCATCATGTCACTCGAGGGATCGTTTCACCCCTTATGTTTGAAGACCAAAAACCCGATATTATCCTTCTTAGACTCTGATTTTAAGGACATTAATGAAAATTTACACGATCCTATCGTAATTTTCATTATAGTATGTTGATAATTTCCTGGTTAGAAAAGTTTTGGTAGAACAAGGAAGCTCAGCTAAGATCTTGTTCTACCCTACATTCAAGAGGATACAGCTCTCTAAAGACTCTTTGCTCCCCTATAGCGATGACCTGGTCAGATTTACTGAAAATCGAGTCAATGTCCTCAACTGTATTTGGCTAAGAATCACCTTTAACGTGGACCCTTACACTAAGACTATCAACCTTAAGTGCCTTGTCATTAACTGCTAGAACTCTCACCACATCTTGCTTGGACAACCTTAACTCAATACCCTAAGTGTCATTCTCTCAAAACCCCACCTGGCGATGAAGTTTCCTATCTCAAAAACAAAAGTAGGCATAGTACATGCTAACCAAAATGAAGCTATACTGTACTACAACGGATGTCTCAAATAGAAGACGCACAAGCCTTATGAACCTAAAAGGGTCCACTCAATATTCAACGCACACCAATTCCCCTCATCTTAGAACTCGACCCTAGGAGTGAAATACAGAACCGACCTCGACTAGCTGACAATCTGCAGCCCATCCAGATCAATAAAGAGCCAAAAAAGGTCACATTCATAGAAGTCAACCTCCTAGCAGGCCTTATTTCCAAGCTCACCTCCTTCCTCCTAAGCAACACTGAGCTCTTTGCCCAGATCCCAGCCAACATGCCAGGTATTGACCTTGAAGTCATTTGCCATAGGTCATGGTTGACCGCAAAGCTCGACTGGTTGCCCAAAAGAAGAGAACCCTCAGAACTGAAAGGAAAAAGATCGCTTTAGAAGAGACTAAAAAAATCCTCAAGGCCAACTTCCTCAAAGAGATCACATACAACACATGCCTGGCAAACATCATGATGGTTAAAAAGAACTTGGGTAAGTGGCGCATGTGTACAGATTTTACAGATATGAACAAAGCTTGCCCCAAGGACTCCTACCTACTGTCGAGCATCAACAAACTCATCGACAATGCCTTGGGATACCAATACTTGAGATTCATGGGTGCCTACTCCGTTTATAATTAGATCAAGATGCACCCAAAGGATGAACACAAAATGGCCTTCCTCACAACGTACACTAACTTTTACTATAATGTCATGCACTTTGGCATAAAAATTGCCAAATCCACATATCAGAGACTTATGAACAAAGTCTTCAAAGAGCAGATCAGTAGAAATGTTGCAATTTATGTCGACGATATGGTGGTAAAAACTTCTCCAAGTGGAAACTACATCTAAGACCTTCAGGAAATCTTTGGTCAACTTAGAAGGTACAATATGAGACTAAATTCGGAGAAGTATACTTTTGGAGCCCACGGCAAGAAGTTTCTCGGATTCAGGTTGACCAACTAAGGAATCAAGGCCAACCCAGACGAGTGTCGAGCTATACGGGATATGAGTAGCCCAATCTTGGTCAAAGAAGTATAGCAACTTACAAGATGGCTTGCCACTCTATCTCACTTTCTCTCAAGGTCGGCTGAGCGAGCTGCCCTATTCTTCAAGACCTTGAGAAAAAAGGTAAGCTTTGAATTTGCCTTTTCCTTCAATCCATATTTATGTAATGCAAACTACAAGACTACCAATTTCTATCTATGAGAAGATTGATATAGGGACTTTATTTGGAATGGATCTGATGACAAGAATAAGGTCCATCTTCTCAGTTGGGAAAAAAATTGTTGGCCAAAAATCAAGATAACTTGGGGTTGAGGAAGTCTCAAGATATTAGCAATGCCTAGCTTTTTAAATTTTCCTAGAAGCTTGCCAATGATCACGAGGCTTTTTGGGTTCGAGTTATGAAACACAGATATGGTTGTTCTCAGGGATTCATTTCAAATGTCAAAAAAATGGAAAATCCGTCCAATGTCTGGAAGGGCATTTATCAGGTTTGGCCTACTTTTCTGAGGAACAAAATTTGGAGACCGGGTGAAGGCAATGAGGTTCATTTCTAAGATCACTGGATTTCTAGGCTACAAGCTTTACAAAACTTTGCCCCTTGTGACTTGGATGATGATATAGTAACCCAGGCCAAATCATTGTAGGCTATGTTTTACTCGATGGCCATTGGGATTGGGGGAAGCTTGCACATGTTCTTCCTATTGATGTTATTGAGCTCTTTGTACTTATTAAAGCTCTAGAATTTAATCTTAGGCTGGCTACTATGGCACGGTTTCTTGAAACATCGGGAAAGTTTTCGATTCATTCAGCCTATGGGTTGTGCAATCCACACCTTCAAGACTCTCTAAATCCCTTGTTCTCCACAACTTGGAAGCTTCCCTCTCCTCAACGGATTCATTCCTTCCTGTGGTTGTGGCCAACAATGCCCTCCTTACTAACCTTGCTAGGGTTAGACAAAGGATGAGTTCCGCTGCTGCTTGTGGTGCATGCAAGGCCATAGAGGAATCAGTGCCTCACACACTTTGCGACTGCCCTTCAGCAAGGATATTGTGGGAGAGCACTGGCACTAGGATGACTGAGGATGATTTCTTTGATCTCTCTCTTGTTAATTGGCTAAGGAGAAATCTTATAGACTGTTCTCTTTCTTTTCAAGGGGTGGAGTTGCCTCTTTCCTTTGGTACAGCCTATAGTGAGCAATGCTATCTTTGAAGGTACAAGCTTGGATCTTCAAGCTCTCTTTTACAGGGTGAAAAACCTAGCGGATGAATATCAGTTTAATGTTAGCTCTCATAATAAATGCCGCAAGAGAGTCTCTGAGTTCTTTGTCTCCTACTTTCAGTGGAACGTGCCTCCAAATCTATGGATCAAAAAGTGAACACCGGTGACTCTTATGGTTGATAATTTGGCATCTTGTGGAGGTCTGATTTGGAATCATATGGGTTGTTTACTTGCTGGTTTTTCATTACCCATGGTAGATTATGGGGTGCTTTTTACGGGCTTTGCTTGGCCCGGGATTTGGGTTTTCATCAGATGATCTTAGAGATGGACTTGAAATGTACGGTTGATTTCTACCGAGGGATGATTGTGTGGACTGTCACTCTGCTGCAAGAATTATATTGTGCAAGCTATTTGGTCTCTTATAGGTGACTTTGCTGTTGAGGTTGTTCATGTTGTGAGGGAGTCTAACCACAGTGCAAATAGTTCTGCTAAGGAGGGTCACAACAGAGACATGTGACTATCCACTTTCCACCTTTGCCTAGTTTTGCTGTAGTATAGCTGTTATGTTTGACAGTATGGGGTGCTATTGTACATTTGTACTCTAGAGTTATTGCAGTGTCATTGTTTAATTTCTTGTTTCTGCTTTT
This sequence comes from Dalbergia cochinchinensis, assembly GCA_031216125.1. Lineage (NCBI taxonomy): Eukaryota > Viridiplantae > Streptophyta > Magnoliopsida > Fabales > Fabaceae > Dalbergia > Dalbergia cochinchinensis. Next base: position 16,383,896 of record CM062375.1, on the reverse strand, counting down.
TGCCCTGCAGATTCTTGTTTGATTCGATGATATTAACTGTAGCAAATATTCTGTAGCCAAACATCAGTAGGTTGTTTTATCCCATATTCAAAACTATAATATTTAAATTAATTATATGATATATGTCTGTAATTTAGAAATTTCCTATGCATAACACGGTCCCTTCCATTGAGAGATGAATTAGATGAAACTATTATATTGTGCTTCCCTCTATTTTCAAAGCATACGTTCTTAGCACCTAAAAAATTAAGATAAATTATACTTTAATTTATTTTCAGATTTTTTTAATTCTTCATTGTTGTATGATCATTATTTTATTGTTAACCAAAATATTCTTTATCAATAATTATAACGATATTCATTACACTTTCTAAATACTCATTACATGTCATCCATCTATTGATGCTGTCCATTTCTTATTTATACTAAGATATAAGGTTGTGTTTTGCTATTTGCACTATTTCTAATTTGTGCAGTTGTGGGGTTTTACATATGCTTCCCCTTACCTGATGCGAGTCTGAGATGCTTCAGTTTGGGATTCCAGAATTTACATATCCAATTCTCTCTCTCTCTCTCTCTCCATTGCTAGCCATTTATTTAGATGTAGGCTACCAACTTTCCTGAGGGTGACTCTTACCCTTGAGTGCTTTAATAATACCAGGCATTATGTCCGAAGTTCTTATCATTGGATTGGAAGTATTTTTTTTCTTCCTTATCAGCAGATTGTATTCTTGAAATTCCATTTTTGCACAATTTCTGCTGATCAAAACACAGAAATGTTGTAAATTAGAATCTAAGGGTCAATTTGGTTTGAATTTTTCATTTTCTGTTTTTAATTTTTTTTGAAAAATATAGTGAAAACAAGAAATAAAAATAGAAAATAGAAATTGTTGTTTTTACAGTTTTTACTATTTTCTTCACAATTTTAAAAATAGAAAATACAGGAAATGAAAATCAAAATCAAATATATCCTAAACGATTGTATCCCTCAACTGTTAAGAAATAAAGATACCAGCAGGTTTTTTTGGTTGGCTTTATTGTGCAATATATTTGGCTTCCCATGGGCATTAATAGCAGCGTACAATATAAAAGGTTAGTGCCACAACTTCGCACGTTTTCATTGTATGTTATTTTCATTTCATGAATTTTGTCACAAAAAATAAGGTGAATATGAAATATTTTACTTTTAATTTAATTTTCTTTGTAGATTATAATTAATAATATCTTCACAATTGCTTCATATTTCAAACAGTATTGACTAATCGCTATAATATTTTTTTGTCATGAATCCCTATAATCTTTAAATAATACAAACACATCATCGTTAAGTTCTTATAATTGCAGCCTGGCAAGGGACAAACACAAATCCAGCTAATAAAGAACATCTTACATATTCTGAAAATTATAGACTTTCAGAATATAGCGCAAGTGTCAAACAAGATAATTTATATGGATTAATATTTATGTTTAAATCATTTAAATCAAGTAATATTTGACATAGATGGATTAAAATATCTTTTTCTTTATAATAAGATAATTATAAGTTTACCTTTACATGATAGAAAAAGGGACATTTTAGTCAATTTATATATCAAATATTGTTACAATATTATAATGTTATTGATAATTATGTACATCATATGTTATCTTCTTTGTCACTTAGAAAGATGTCAATTTTTTTTTTATACTTTGAAAATTATATTGATCACAATGATATTTGAACTTAAGATCTCATGCATATTACTCAAAATTCCTCACCACTATACCAATCTTAATAGCTTAGAAATATGCCAAATATAATTTACTAAATCTCAAGAAAATTTAATCTAATTCACCTTGAGATTAATATGAACACCTCTCAAATTTGCAGGAGATTGTGGACTATCTTATTTAACCGTCTTCACAAACATAAGGAATTAACAGTAATTTTGTCCATATACATTCAGTTTAAATTTCAAATCTGCCAACTAAATCAAATCAGAGAATTTAATTTATAGGCACTATCAGTATAAACAAATTTTACAAATTCAATCATATAGCAAGATTGTTTTAAGTATATACTATCTTTAAAATCTTACAAATAGAAACATAATAAGAGAACAAGATAAAACTTATATAGACAATATATCAATTTATTTATTTAAAAAAAATTAGACAATTTTTAGCCTTTAGATTTTTAGATTGATATTATTTGAGCACCTAGATCAGTATGAAACGAATTTCATACCAGTGTCAGAATGGTTTATATCCACTCAGGAGGGAAGAGGCGAGATTTAAGGAGAAAAAGAAAGCAGAGAGAAAAGCATACCGGACAAAACTTGTATTTTCTACTCCTGCACTTAACAAAATATTCATCATACTGTCAAGCGTTTTCAATTTTTTCATTCTGCTCATGTTAGTTTCCTGAACACCGCTAAACCACGTTTGAACACCAATATTCCATATTTGTTCAATCAGTTTGCTCTACTATCTTCATGCACCTATATCTTCCCTAAGGTAAGAAAATGCAGTGCTTCATAAAAATTTGCAATATAACCAGTGTACTAAAAATGAAATCTAATAAATCAACAAGACCCCAAAAACGTAAATTGGGTTTGCTAACAATATAAATTTCAAATGAGTTGATGGCCGCCAAATTTCAAGTATCTCACTAGTAAGGAATCGGGTTACAATATATTATCTACTAAGATACAGATATTCAGCATATGCTTCAGGTTTCGATGACAAGGCAAATATTGCAGCTTCTCAGTCCTTTAGGTAGACGAGGGCAAGGCACAGTAATGTTGCTGCAAGAAAGCCTGAAAGTACATTTGCTCCATCCCATACAGCATATGAAGGATCAAGACTGGATAATCAAAGAAACAACTTTCATTCACTTTTCCGATCCATGCAATTAGACCAAGCGTGAATAGCAGGCAGCAACTAAAACTCATGAACTAAATACACTTCGGGCTGTGGCAACTAAGGCACTTTTATGACTCGGTTGGAGTATCTTCACTAGGCAGGCCAAATATTCGAAGATTCCGGTCCATTGATCCAACTGCTATGTATTTCGCATCCGGCCCAAATTTCACAGAGGTAGCCTTCCCTGGAAAGAAAAAGTACAACTAGCAGCTAAGTAATTGCAAAAACATGAAACAGTCGACCTAAAGCAATAATAGACGAACAGATGAAACCTGTTCCAGATAAATCAGGAAAAGTTTTGATACAGTTCCATTCAGATTTCACATTTGCAACTTGGTAAATCCTGCATAAGTTAAGAGGCACTGTAAATCAGTTTCAGAAAAGAAAAGAAATCAACCAATGACAAATTTGTAACACCTGTCTTTCTCATGAGCAAAATTCAAAGATAAACTGGCTCTAAGAAATTGCTTCAGTTTGAATACAATTATGGCTTTCATTTAAACACATTTAGCAATAAGCCTTGATCAAATTATGACACTAAATTCTGTTGAACTCCTACATTGATACTAAAGAAGTTTGACTGACCAGGCAGCTGTGGCCAATTGAACTAGTAACAACATTTTTTCAATAATCAACTTATCCGTTAACAATGGACATTAAATATCAAGAACAGAACACCCAAGCGTAGGTTTTCACGAGCATGTGAGGAAAAGTGAACAGAACAATAAGACCTGCATGAGTCTTGATATAGCATGAGATCTTAACTAGGATGCAATATCATCCTTCTATAAGAAAAATAAATAACGGCTATTTCATATTGGAATTGTAAGCAATAACTGAAAGGCCGCCTCTACTGGCCACCACATGGCTTTATATTAGTTGTGTTCCCAAGATAAGTAGGGAAAGTGGGACAAAAAGGGGTATAAACAAGACACGCAAGGAAATCCCATTATCAACACCACCAACCATAGAGGAAGCCAAATATGACAAGCAGGGGCTCTACTGCTCAGTGCTCACAGCAGATGCATTTGAAAACCCATATTACCTTCATTCCTCGAATATTTTTTCTAATGCTTTATGAAATTTGCTTTTTCAATGTGGTCTTAGCTTAGCCCATTCAATGTCTATTCATGCACCCACCACAACATCCTTTTGATCTGTTTGGTAATTGTGCAAACTGAACCAGTCCACTAAAGCACGAGAAAGACTTTTGTTGATACATTTTGAAACCGTCACCAAATCAAGTACTAGACAGTATTCCTCACCTTATATCAGAGCCTGCTACTGCAAGGTAGGATCCACTGTGGTCGAACTCAACTGCAAGATAAAGAGAATTAGATGATGGCCTTTTAAAACTGGGACAAGTTATCCTGTATAAAGTAGCCGCATCAATTAGAAATGTAATACCTGAGTTTGTTGGAGTTTCTGGGTCATATGGAGCAAAATTCCTGAAGTTTTTCAATTTACGTAGATCCCAAAGCTTTACACCATCATTAGCTGCAGTCTGTCAAATTCAGAAGAATGATAAGAATATTGCAAAACCAATAATCCCACTTTTACTGGTTACATTATCGCACATACCGCAAGGAAGTACCCATTCTCAGAGAAGGATATGGCTGTTACTGGCCCCGTATGTCCATCAAACCTAGCAACATTTGCCTGCAACCACAGAAAGCATCTACAAATCAGCTAGGAAGAAAAATGAATATTAAAATTGAGACATAATTTAAGCCAAAAATTGTATTACCTGACTTTTTACATCCCAGATCTTGACAAGAGCCGATGTGGTGCCAGTTCCAAGAATCAGCCCATCAGGATGAAAAGCTGCAGAAGTATAGCCTTCAGAAGAACCCGAAGAGTCTGAAACCTATACCAAACAAAATCATTAATTTCCTGATTCAGAAATTATGCAGGAACCAGGAAATACTTAAGAGTATGGGGAGCAATCCATTGGTCTCCAACAATTATGAGACCAACGTTATTCTCACTTGGTCTGGAAAATATACACTGTTGGATAAATGTGAAGTGAAATCTGTCCATTCCTTACTTTATGACACGTTTGTTGAACTAATTTTGTTAGTGTATCTTTATTTTTTAAATTTTTCATTCTAGTCCCTGAACCTTTGCTTGTGTTAAAGGGAGAGAGACGCCTGCGTTGACGATGGAGAGGGGCCCACTGACGGGGAGAGAGATGAGGCCGCCCCTTTGCTCTTCCTTGAGGCAGTCTGGTTCACACACTCATTCTCGTGCACCACCATTACCATGACCACTGCAAAAAGGGGAGGAGTATCCCACCCTGCCGCTGCCACCACCACCACCACCACCGCAAGGTTCATGCAGCTGCAGCGGTGGAGCAGAAAGCGAGCTTTGCTGTTGGTTCCTTTTGCTGTGGTCAGCGCTCACCGTGGTTGCTTTTAAGGCTGAGGAGCGGCAGCGACCACAATATCAACAGCGCATGGTGAGATGGACGCCTGGAAAGGGACAACCATGCCTGGGTTGATGATGGAGAGAGGCCTGAGGGTGAATCCCCAATCTTTGCCCTTCTCCTTCCAATGCCACCATCCACAGTCATGTAATAATCAGGAAATCATTCAGACCGATTAATGATTTCAATCCAAGATTTAATCTTTAACCATTTTCTAAATTTCCCAACTTGCATTAAGGTGTTATAGTACTTTGGGGTTTAGCAAATGTGGCCTTTTTATTTTTGGTGCCGTGTATTTATTTAATGTGTGCTTGCAGATCGTTTTCAAGTTATAATCTTCATAACTGTGTATTGGGAAAAGTCTTTTAGTTAATCCAGATCTCCACAGAATGATCCCCTCACAAGTAACAAAATGCCTATGAAGGAAGTGAGTACCACCCCCGCACAAGCCATCTTCGTAGAAGAAGCCAGTGACGTCAACTAGAAACGTGTTACGCAACCACACCAAAGCCTGCCCTGATCCTCACTCCAATCACTGCCAACACTAAATACACAGCCACAAATATTTTCCACAGACGGATAGCCAACCTCTTTGCAAACATAAATACAGAGATGATACTTAGCAAATACTTTTAAAACGAGCAGGGGGATTATGTGCAATTTTTAGTATGAGACCAATGGATCGCTGCCCAGGAAGTACACAATTATGTTCATAAGATTATTTTTGAAAATTGATAAACAATCCACATTCCTCAGACATTTCTACCAAATAACTACAGAAAACTTTTAACAGTGCTGTAAATACCAACTCAAACTTATGTTGCATATTAACCAACAGAGATTGACAGAGAAGTGCTCCAGTGCTCCACCAATAACAAAAAAACAAAAGGATTCACATGCAAGCATATTTCATCCCTTTTATTGCCCATAATCATGCAGAGAACAAGAGATCATACCTGAGTCAGACATGTTCCTGAAGACAGTTCATAAAAGCACCAAGTGCCGTCAAGTGAAGCAGTCACAAAGTAATCATTGGTGGCATGGACAGTGACAGCTTGTACCTGACAAAATTGGAAAGGATAATTATTCTTGCATAGCAGGGAGTGGCAATGACTGACAAACAACCCTCCTCTTTTATCTAGGATTGGGATTGACTATGTAAAAAGATTTTCAATAAAGCACAACATAGGCTGAGTTCCTTTATAAATCTAGAAGAGAAAGAAATATACTAGCACAGTTTTTACAACAATTTGATAACCTACAGAGAAAAAAGATGGATGGTAATACACAATAGTAACAATTTGAACAGCTAGGAATCATGGGTACCCCTACATGGATGTCATACCTATACTATGGTTATCAAATCAGGATACGAATCATGTATTGAAAACTATTTTTTGAATCGTGAATCGTCGATACATGATCAACCATTAAAAATAACAAATATACTTTTCATGTAAATGAACATTAAAAAAATGACTACATATTAGCATTTTAAAGCCAAATAACTCCTCTTAAAACAATAAATTGGTCCATAATTCCATATATACTTCACATAAAACAGGGTTAAAGTCATAAATCTTCACATAAAACAGGGTTAAAGTCATAAATCTCAATCATGTCATAATAATAGTCATAAAATTACTGAGTAAGACAAAAAAGGATAGTAACTACACAAATTTTGCAATTCATCCCCTCAAAAAGTATCAAAAGTCAAAAGAAATTAGCAAACAAGTAATATAAAGGAAAAAAACCTTAAAAAAAAGAGTATGTTACTGTGAGATACAAACAAAAGGCAATAGCTTTTAAAAACAAGATTAACAAACAGGAGATATAAACACAAGTAAAAGTATTCCAACACAATAAAATATATAATATAATAATAGAATAGAAAAACACAAAACAATGAGACAAAACCAAAAGAGCACATGCTCTGTTCTTGTGATGGAAAAACAGGGATAGAGTAAGAGGTGCACAAACAAGACAACCTCAAAAGAAGAGAAGTACCAGCCACAAACTGGAGAATAGTGCAATGTTATTCAAGGGGGGACCAGAAGAGAGGAGTGGGGCCATAGGTTTCTTGCATATTTCAAGTTTTTGAGATGGAGAGTGTGAGAAGATGAAGAAAGCAGAGGTTTTCACTGTGAAAAAACAATGGAACATGAACTGATGGTTCATCAAGTACGGCCCTTCCCTCTTCTTTTTTGGGGGGAAAAAAGAAAAAAAGGGGCCAAAATTAGGGTCTTTTTGAACTGGGCTGCGTATGACCTGACCCGACTGTGCTCACAACCTGGCTGTTCACAAAACGCAGTGATAAGATACAAATCACAATTTCGGCGATACAACAGTGATTCAACAGTTCATGCTCCGATGCATGATCAATTTCGATTCACTCTGATTTGCATCACTAGGCTTCGGAATCATATCGAATCGCATGTATTGTATCGCGATACATATGATTCCAACTGTAATGACCTATACCAGATACATACCCAGAACCAATACTTGTTGCGTACTTAGTCAAGTATTGCAATAAGCAAATGTCACCTAAACAAAAATTAGTTCGTATGAAACGTCAAAATTTGCAACTAGACTAATTGTTCTGCTTTTATATGAAACAAACTACTACTTCATTCCTTTAAATTTTGTGTCTCTCTACATATTTTTGCTTGCTCAACATATATTTAAGGTGCTTTGACAAAACCTTGGAGTTAGAAAATAAAAATTACATTTCACTTATGATTTATTTTATATAGTAAGATTTTATATTTTTATATAATATTTTCCCCCTACTTGTACCTTAACTTTTGCAAAATTCCATACCACATACTTGGTACAGGTATAGACATACAGTACCCATATCTATGCAACATAGACGGACAGATAGTCACGGATGCATTTACCTCGGCCAAATGATCCCTCAAGATGTGCTTGCAGTTATAGTTACCATCATCTGAGCCTTGCCACAACCGAACTGTCTGCAAATAAATTAAAAATAATGACAACTGGAAAATGCAAAATGAAGATAGCTAACTTGCAAAAAGATGCACACTCGGAAAAATCTTGAGTTTAACCATTCTTTTTAAGGAAATTTACTTTAATCAAATCAGGAAAAGCAACTACAATTATACGTCTTAGTTAACACTTAACAACAGTCAGCACTACCAATCTACATCCTTAGAGTTCTGTGGATACTGTTAAACTCATAAGTCATAAACACTTTCAATAAAGCAAATGAGTCTGGCAGTTGGAAAAATATTCATTATGAGAACAAAATGCAGAGTAAATTGCAAAGAGACTGGAAAAGAGAGTAAATTATGAATTCACTGTTAACACAACTTACAAGTTTGGATTTCCTATGATGTGCAAAGTACAAAAGGTTAAGTGTCAGGAGAAAACTAGGGCTGTGCTAATGCATGGATGGACATTGTAGCATGCACTAAGGATTTGTTCTTTGCTGGAGAAAGGTGGACAACTAAAATTTTTCAAAGCAATGAAACCTAATACCTTTGAATTAAAAAGGGATAGCAATTTACCTTATCTGCTGAACCAGTTAAGAATGATTCGCCCTGAGCTACAAACTTTACGCTGGTTACCTATCAAAAGTATGCATAATCAGCAATTTTGAAGAAAAGATAGCTTTAGCAATTCCCAAAAAAAGTAAAACCTTTTTAGAATGACCACTGAGCGTAGATAATATCTGTCCTGATGGGCGGTCAAAAATAACAGCATTTGTATCAATACCACCAGTTGCAATCATGTCCTGTCAACCAGAGAACGAGATGACCCTTGATCAGCACCCATTAGCTGTCTACTTAAAAATTTAAAAGAGCCCTTTTGCATAATTCCAATTTATGTATATTAAATGCTATACCTTAGAATAAAGGATATCAAGAGATGTAATGCCTGGTTTGTTTGTTTTGTGAAAGGGGTGGCTCGATATCTGGGTATATGCCTCTAAAGCATCAATGGGGGCCAAAGTTGCAGGAATCTGAAATAAACCAGAGAAGAACATGCATAAACAAGTGCAAATATCCATATTTACAATCAGAAACATCGAAGAAATATTTGAATCGAAAGTAACAAACTTTTACAATTTCATCAGAAAAGTTCAATAGAGTACATATGTGGAATAAACAAGTAAAAAGGGAATACTAGAAAATAGAAATACCATTTAACTCAAATTTCACAAAAGCTCTAAACAACATTAGACCACAAAGAAGAAAAGTAGTAAAAACTAAGGAAATAATGACATTGAAGAGATCAAAGCATTTCTGTATATTATCACAAGAAATACCTGCCGTTTTTTCCTCTGTTGGGAGAGAGCAGCATTACACTCAGTAAGCTCAGAAATTATGGTAGAAGTTATTCCAGGATGCATTTTCTTTCCACCATGTGCCAGCTCCTCATCCTCAGCAGCTTCAACGTGAAAAGATAATTCATATGAGGAATTGAAACAAAAGAAGAGAATAATAGAAACTGGCAAAAAATCACCCTTGAGAAAAGCTTTTGTTTGAAAACTTGCATCAGTTTTTCTTTTTATAGAAAAAGAAATTATGCAAGAAAAGAAGGAAATAGTACAAAAAAGGATTAGGCATCCTCACAAAAAAAATAAAAATAAAAAGCTTAAAATGAAAAAATAACAAACTAAATTCTAGATGGATAAGCTATGCAACAGCACATGCCAATTCCTTCATATGTCAATAACAAATCACCATTAAAAGGATAATGAGCAGAGCAACAAAGAGAAGCCAAAAGAGTTCCTATCCCAAATAAAGTCCACAATTGAAAAGGAACCGTTAAAATTTTTAACATTTCAACCAAATACACCAAAGCACATCGTAGACCAGGGACTTCAAAAAGATCTTTGCATCTTACCCGGAGCCAAAACCTCTTAACTTGGTGAGGAGCAAATTGTATAAATCCATAAGGCAAACCCATGACTCACCAAAATAACAAAAAGCCATTGGAATCCAAACCACATATAAACACATATTTAAGGCTAATGCAGCCTTGGAGCATGTCATTTGAATCGATCATGTTAAGAATAGTACACCAATAACGACGACTAAACTTTGTCCCACTAAGTAGGATCTGCTACATGCCACAAAGCTATATCATATATCATATTCATGTTAAAATCATTGACACATAAATATCTTTTGATTATTTCCCTCATAGTTTTCCTTGGACTTCCTCTGCCTCTTTTTATGGTGCTATTCTCCATTTGGTCCATTCTCCTCATTGGAGCCTCTACAAATCTCCTTCAAACATGCTCAAACAACCTAAGAGGAGATTCTACCATCTTCTCTATGATAGGCACCACCCCAATATCTTTTTATAATGCATTCATTCCTTATTCTATCATCTCTTGTATAGCCACTCATCCATCACAACATCCTCATATCTGCCACATGTACCTTATTTTCATGTTGATCTCTCACCACCCAACATTTAGTCTCATACAATAAAGCAGGTCTTATCATTGTACAGTAGAATTTACCCTTCAGTTTTAGTGGTACTTTGACTTGTTTGGATCCTATGATTAACGTCTCCCTCTATCTCTACACCACTTTACATGATAGAACTCAAATATTTGAATTTTTTGACTTGCAGTATGGTATCATCTCCAAGCTTCACTTCGAAGTTAGAATGTGTGTTTCTATTGGCAAACTTGCATTTCATATGCTCCGTCTTACTTCTGCTTATACAAAAGCCACATACCTCCAAAGCTTCTCTCCACAACTCTAACTTTCTATTTATTTCTTCTCTTGATTCTGCTATCAAGACTATATCGTCTGCAAACAAAAGACACAAGATCTTAACTATGTTCCGTAAGCACATCCAAGGCTAGTGTTAAAAGACATGAAATCAAGGTTGACCCTTGGTGTAGTCTGATCCGTATAGGAAAATCCTTTATCACTCCATCTTGAGTCCTTACGCTGGCTGTGACCCCATCATACACATCCTGGACAGCTTGGATATATGCTATCCGAGCTCCCTTTCTCTTCAAGACTTTCCATAGAACTTCCCTTGGCACCCTATCATATACCTTTTCCAAATCAATGAAAGCTAGATGTAAATCCTTTGATTTCTCCAATATCTCTCCATCAATCTTCACAACAAGTAAATCACTTAATCACTTCCATGGTAAACCTTCTGTAAGAACTGGTATCAGCAAGATAAACAAGCAGTAACTAAGGTGAGAAAATTAGAGAAGAGCAATACCAGGGTAGTATTAGTCTCCTCCTTGCGGTGTGTATTATGATGATAAAAAGAAATAGAGAATATGTATGTGATAGTCAAGTATTTGAGAGACTTGACACTCTCCTAGTCTAATTCTTTCCCACAATTCTCAATGCCCCCCTCAGCATCCTCCCACTCCCTATATATCCCCCTCTCCTTCCCGTAACAGAATCAGTGTGTATCCACCCTACCCCACTAATTGTGCCAACTTGACAAAGTTAGTTACAAAAAGTCACTCATTTTTCCCCTCTCAACTCTTATTTCAGTAATTACAATAAAGCCAAATTCTATATTGGTTTGGTCCCTAACAATACTCCCCCCCTAAAAGAATCACCTTGTCCTCAAGGTGATGTACATAAAGCAAACAATGGTGTTGAAAAATAAAAGGCTTCCTCCTGGGTCCCAGATAGTCGCTCCCAGTCTCATAACCTCATATAAAGACAGCACAATTAGGTGAGGGCATATCTCCAATATGCCCGGATCAACGTACCGAGGCAGTCTCTTTGGGAAAACCCTTCCACTACTTGTAGGAAAGCAGGCTTAATCTCATTTAAAAAGTATACACAAATTCAATAGCGGTTTACGTGCATTTACATTTCGTTCCAGCAAACACCAGCCCAAGAGATATACAAGCTCCAGCCACTACATTAACATATACCTGTACAAAGGCCTCAGCATCCATATCATCCATATGATCACCATCACCTCCAAGGCCTTCTACACCACATCGACTACTTGAGAATTTGAGACAAATCCCAATCTTTTGAAGCATGAACCCTGCTCCTCATTATCAAATTTCGAGCAATGACACGAAGCATTATGAAGCCAGGCCTCACATATTGCAAACCAAAACAAGTGCTGGGAATTGTGACCTAGACACAATAGCCTCTGACTCTGTCTTCAAAAACATCAGGGCAAGGGCAATGGTAGCTCCTAGAGGAGTGACATCAATATTGATTGTTGTCCCATTCAAAGATCTCAGGCATAGCCTGGATCTAGTCTAAGTCCAGCAGTAACAACATTATGAAACTCAGGCCAAGGTTCTTGTATGTTCCTGATGTTGGAATCAAGATTATGATTGCATTACATTGAGCGGGCAATCGACCAGCTAATTCAAGCTTTGGAACTGTAAATGCCTCAATTAAGAGCGTATATATAGTTGCCAGAGTAAATGGCTCGCGTCCAAGAGGGAGTGAAGTGGTCCCTTGTGCAAGGTAACTCACCAACAGGCCCAAAACATACTTATAATGCAAAGAGTGGACACAACATTTGAATGGCTCCTCACGCATTTGGCTTTGGCCCATTGGGTCAAGAAAATGCATCACCCTTTTAATCTCATCCAAGTTTTCCTTTTCAATCTTCTGCTCAGCATCCTTCTTCATTTGGGCCACCAGCCACTCGAAGGACTCCTTCACCGAGATGGGTTGGGCCTGACCCATTAAAAGATCAGCAAACTCTCTTGCCTTCCCTGCCAATTCTGGCACATTCAGGAAGCTTCCACCGAGGAAACCTGGTGCGGCCATCTCTCGCTTCCTCGTCACCGATCGATCCGCCTCCTGCGGCGGCTCGCCGTCGGTCGTCACACACAAGTCCTGATCCGATGGTTTCAGGGGTGGAAGTTGGGTCAACAAACCCAAAGCCCGAAATTCCTCCATCATGGCTCCCAACCTCGTCTCTGTTATGGTCGCCGCAGCCACGAGTTCCATTGATGCGGCGGTGGTCGTGGGTCGAGCGGAATTTCAGAAACCCGAAAGGGTTCCTCTTCCTTCTTCTTCTCACTCGCATCGCTGCCTGTGATAGTTCGTCTTGCGACCATCTTTGGCGACTCCTCTGGCGCAGCAGTCACCGTGGCTTTTGATTTGGGTGACTCCGGTGGTTCTGGCCGTGGGAGCTGAATTGTCATGCGCGAGAATCCGAGTTCTATCACGGCTTGTGCCCTCTCTGTTCCCGCCGATGAGGCTGAGTCTGGCCGATCCGGTGGCTCTGGCAGTGGAAGCTCGGTTATCATGTGCAAACACCCACGCTCCAGTGGATCTGGTGGTTCCGGTGGGTGGAGTGGAATGGTTCTCTTGAGGAGCCAGACGCCGTGCCTCATTCTATAAAGGCCTTCAACCTGAACTTTGCGGTGTTACGGCTTGGCCCATTGGGTTTAGCCAGTGACTCATCCTCTGAACTATCATCTCGTCCACTTTGTTTTCAGCCTTCATTTGTTCCGTATGCTTATTCACCTGGGCTACTAGCCATTTAGACAATTCCACCTGTTGTTCCCATTTAAATTGGGCCTGGCCCAATACGTCTAGTCTCTTACCCATCATCTGGAATGGCCTGCCCACTGCCACACTTTCCTTCGACGTTTCCCCGTTCCCGTGAACCTCGACTCCGCTCAGCTGACAGTGCGCATCTTCTTGGTTCGCCGTCGAAGACGGCTTGTCAGCCACCATCTGCACCTGCGCTCCAGCTGTCGTGTTTGGCTTGGCGTCGGAATCTCTCTTTTGCAGCGATGGAAGCTTGGCCGACATCCTAGAAGTTTCTGTTACTTCTTCGCTGGACACCCACGTCTCCAAATTTGGTGGTTCCAGTGGTGGCTCCTTCTTTTCCGCTTCCATTTTCTCGCTATCACTTGAGGCCTGCAGTGGAAGCCGTTGCTCAATCCCTCGCTGCCCATGATCTCCAGAATGGTTGTCGGTCTTCTCTTCGATAATCGCTGCCTCTACCTTGATCTCTTGGTGGCGTTCCTCATCTGCTGATCCACCCACCATTTCTTCTTCCATTGTTTCTTCCATCTCCATCAAATCAGAGTGTGAATAATGGTGAACGGGCTAGGCTTGAACATCTGCATCCTCTTCCTCCACTTCATTTTGCATGATTTTAAAAAACTCGCGAACATTAGGAGGCCAATCAGCCATGGAGGATCTCCTTCTTCTCCTCCACCACCAGTCTTCATCATCTTCCCAAACTGGTAGTCGACGACGCCGGACGTACTTTTTTCGCACTTGCTTTTTTGTGTTCTGTAGATTTCGCTTCACCTTCTTCTTCTGCTTCGTCTTCATCATCTGTTTCATCTGACAAGTCAGATTCGCTGTCAGGGTTGCCATGGCTCGCGTGTTTTGCGCTCGCAGCTCCTGCATCTCCACCAGCCTTTGCTCCATTTCCGCCAACCTAGCCTCCATTGTAGCGTGCGTGGTCACCATACACAGAGCTCCCAAGATCGAGAGCTCTGATACCAGTTGTAAGAACTGGTATCAGCAAGATAAACAAGCAGTAACTAAGGTGAGAAAATTAGAGAAGAGCAATACCAGGGTAGTATTAGTCTCCTCCTTGCGGTGTGTATTATGATGATAAAAAGAAATAGAGAATATGTATGTGATAGTCAAGTATTTGAGAGACTTGACACTCTCCTAGTCTAATTCTTTCCCACAATTCTCAATGCCCCCCTCAGCATCCTCCCACTCCCTATATATCCCCCCTCCTTCCCGTAACAGAATCAGTGTGTATCCACCCTACCCCACTAATTGTGCCAACTTGACAAAGTTAGTTACAAAAAGTCACTCATTTTTCCCCTCTCAACTCTTATTTCAGTAATTACAATAAAGCCAAATTCTATATTGGTTTGGTCCCTAACACCTTCCTAGCATAAAACCAAATTGGCTCAAGTCCTTAAGAATAGTAGTCCAACAAAAGCTTTGACCTTTGAGAGAGCTTTAGATTCCCACATGGGTTTATTAAATGGATTAAATAGATATCTTTCTCCATTTGGAAATAAAGTCAGGAATAGTAAGATTTTCTAGGGAAAAGTCCTGAGGAATCAAGAGTCCCACATTCTAGGTCAGGAAGGAAAGATTAATATAATCAAGTAAAGGAATAAGGACTCTAACTCAATAACTTCTCTACGATGCAAAATTTTGAGAAAACAAAAGTTCCAAAAGACGTTATCCCGAGAAAATTAACAAGTGAGGGCATCATGCAAAGAGGACAGACCAAAAATCCAAGAAAAAGAAAAACTTCACCTCTCATACTATTAGCATACATAGGCACCTTTTTTCAAGTTACATCAAACTCAGCTCAATAGGTGAGTTGAAAAACAATAATAAAGAGGAAATTGAAGAGTCAGAAAACTATAAAATGAAAACCTCTTTTCCCATTGCTCAGGGCAGAGACATTTGCTGGTAGAGCATTTGCTGAAAGTGGAAGCTGCCTTTCTGCCTGTGCAAGCAATGACCTAGCTTCATCTCGTTCCTTTTTTAGTCTTGCAATCACTCGACAAGCAGCATCATGCTACAGATTAAAACAATGATAAATAAATGCAAGGCTGGGAAGTGGAGGACATAGTAACAAGCCAAGGTACCAAAAAGTTAATGAATAGAGAATTTTTTTATAAATAAAAAATTCAGACAAAAACAAAGTAACAGCATAGCAATTATCTCTGGCAAGTGGCAACTCAGCACAGTTAATGTTGAAAAATTATCCTTTCTGAGAAACAGGCTACTAAAGAATAATATTGACCACAATATAAGAAACATTTCACCTTTCATGAGAACAAAAAATTACAACAGCTGAAAATCATTTTTGACGAGAAGTTATTGGAGATGCCAAAAAAGTTTGTAGCAAACGTATATAGAGAATTGTTTGTCAAATGAGCAAATGGCAAACTTGTCAAATAGTTATGAATCATGGGCTGCTTTTACACCCAACCATTACACTCTTGGTCATAGAGCAAACAAAAACCACCACCCAACCCTTTTCCCACTAAGTGGGGTCAACTACATGGATCAAGCAATGACATGGTGTTTTGAAGAAAAAAACACTCTAAAAATTCATTATGATTTAAAGAACAAATCTCAAAAACATGAAATCCTACAAGAAACCAATCCGATATTCAAATTTAAACATTATAGTCAAACGACCAAATGGAACACTATGAACTTGTAGGAAATAATGGTATAAATCAGTTTCAGGAAGTAAAGTTCCACAATTACACAGAACTGTAGAAGACCAGAATTTCTTTAAGTCAAATACTCGGCTGCACTTACCTGATATAAAGCATGACTAAGCTCTTGCCTTGCTGTGTGCAATTGTTGCTCCAACGCAAAATTAGATAGCATCAACCCATCCCATTCCTGCAAATTAGACAAAATAAATAAACATGAGCAAATATTGCATAATTTTTTTCGTTGACAGACAGGAAACCACATTTCTATGCATTTCTAATTATTTATTTAAAAAACTTATTAACAAAACCATTATTAAACTCCAGATACAAGTATATAAAGAATACAATATAAATTTGACAAATTTCTGCAGCAAACAGCTTAAGCAATCATCATATACCAAAAACTGTAAAGTATGCTTCATAGCCAAAAATCCATACATTTTGGAACATTCCCAGCATGCCAGGGATGCTAGCTGCCTGAACAGGTCTGGGCTTCACTATCTGCACAAGTGATCCTGATTTAATTAGCATATTGCATGTCAGCTCTTCAAAGCAAAGAAGGACAGTGAACATGGATGTCTCAGTCTACTTATACACCCCACATTCAATACGTAAAGCACACAACTGATTGTGTCATTACAACATACCTTGCCTGTTTTGATTGGTACAAGGTCATCCAAGGTAAGTGGTTCTCCAGTAATCGGACATTTTCCATAATCCTACTCAATTATTTTAACAAAATTGAATAAATTGTTAAAACCAGATTCATAATATTTATGCTTATAGGCTTAGAATACATTGATATGAAAGATAATCAAATTAAGAGAGACCGAAACACCCAATCACATAGCAATTAGCAAAAATGAACTGAAAGCCCCTCCAAACATGTTGAATGAGTAAATTTGCAAGCAAATGCCCCACTTTCTTTTCTCCTTCAATGGACAAAACAAAGGCAAGGAGAAGCTACATTGCTACATTGCTTCTAGATCTACTGTAATACAAGGCATGTAACATACAAACAAACAAACATACCAAAAAAAATTATTTTCCAAATAGGTGGAGCCAGCTAAATAAACACAATTGCGTCATGTGACATATAAACAGAGTTTAATTTTGATGCTCTGAGCCTCTAACTATGTAAAACTCTTATACACTGTTATCTAATCAAATGTTTCTATTTTCATGACATTTCAAATAGTGGGTGTGAGAGTCATCAATCATGACTGATTTGGAAATACATAATTAGATGACAATGTAAAAAAATTAAATCAAAATTAAATCCTACACTAAAACTCGTCTTTGATCAGATCTTATTTAGTTGTCCCAAAGGGTAAAGAGAATATTAAATATATTCGAATTCCAAGAATCCCTATCTATCAGATTAGCTTTCACATCTCCATGCAAGCAAAGGACCAAAGTCACAAACATTCCCTTATGCACCAAAACAACAACTCTGTTCTGTTGTTCATATGAAAAACCAGTTTCCAATGTGACCAAAACAGGGAAGAAAAAAACACAAGCATACAATAAAAAATGAAGCACAACACAAGTCTCAGGTTAAAAAAAAAAAAAACCTAAATAAACCACTGAAGAATAAAAAGAAAATTTGAACAACAGTAAAGCACAACACAACACGTTTCAATTTTCAAGTAACATAAAACAAAACAAAAATAAAAATACCTAATTTGAAAAAAAATAATAAAAAACGGTGTAGCACAACGCCAGTCTCAAATATGAAAAATAAATAAATTCCGGCCATGGGCTGCACAAACCAGTTAAAACTCTCCTCAGTGTCATAACCCAAACCATTCAAAAACAACTTAAAAAAGCCCTTAAATAATAAATATATCACCCAATCCAAGACTATTATTACCCAAAAGGGGTCCTCTCTATGACAACATTTATCCTCATTCACTCTCTGCAACTTCACACCATTTTTTCTAATTTTTTTTCGTACTCTTTCGAAAAAAAAAAGTAAATAGAAACAGATTTAGAGAGAGAGAGAGAGAGAGAGAGAGATACCGCTATGTGCGTCTCGATTAAACGTTTCTCGAAAAGAAGACCGGATTTCTTTGAAACCACCGGGTCTTCCGGCACCTCGCCGGAAACTGCACACACACAACAACAACAACAACAACAACAAGCGAGATCAGGAAAATGAATAATAATAATAAAGAAAAAGTAAAAACATGAGAATGAAACGACGGCGTAGCATAGAAGAAGAGAAGGAGTGGGGGGAGAAAGAAAGAAGAGAGACTACTGGAGCAGTTCATGGTGGAAATGAGAGTGAGAATGAGTGTAAGAGCGCAGGCTAGGGTTTTGGGGTTTTGAGAAGAAAGGAAGCGAAGCACGGCTTATTCTTTGTTTGGATTTGAGTGGGAGAGAACGAAGATACAAAGAGGGGGAGAAAAGGAAGAGAGCGCGTTTGAGATGTAAACAACCCAATTGGGGACACAAACTTAGGATGTGTTTGTAGAGATCCGAACGGAGTAGGCGATAGTCATTTTGGGCTTCTTTGGAGTAAGATGGTATTCAAGATGAAAAACACAAAAATTGTAAGAATAGGTACTGAGCCCATTAATGCTTATGTTTGGATTCAATTTTTCGTTTTCCTTTGCCGAAAAAAAAAAGTTGTGTTTTCTATTTTCAATTCATAACGAGTTTTCTTCTTTTTCCTTCCATCTAGAGGTAACTTTTGTTCTGATCTTTTTTTTAAAAGAAATAATTAGCTCGTTTTCAAGTTTGTCATCAGAATTTTGATTTTAAACTATTTGAATCTAAAGTAAGCTAATTCGAATGCATGTTTGATAAACTATTTTACATACTAAAAAATTAAATAGATAAATTGCTTTGGGTGATTTGTTTTGTCTTTGATCTTTTTTCTTTCCAATTGTTATTGGTGATTTGCTGTTGAAGCTCCATAGAAAATAGATTCGGAAGATTGGGGATGTTTTAGCCTTGTTTGTTGGTTAGATAGTGAGAATGATGTTAACTGACTATGATGATCTATTTTCATTAAGAAAAAAAAATAAAGGCCTGTTTTGAAGTGTTTTTATTCTTAAATTTTTTAAAATTATTTTGGAAAACAAGTTTAAGTCCATTTTTTAAAAATAAAAAAACATAAAAACTTATTTGGCACCTTAACTTCAAAAAAAGTTTTATAATGGTAGAAAACAGAAAATCTATTTGGATAATTTTTTAAAAAATAATTTTTAAAAAATTAATAAAATAAATACTATTTGGCAAATTACATTACTGTAAATAACAAATTTTAATTATTATGCTTTATAGATAATATTTTTCATACATATTTAATAAATAAAGTCTTAATATAACTTCATATTTCACTATCAGAAAAAATGTTGTTACCGATGAATTTTTTCATTACCGACGAAAAATTTCATTTCAGATAGATTTTGTCCACCCGTAATAACGTAGTCAGAAATTATTATCAACGGAAAAAATCCATCAATGAGTGTTACCGATGGATTTTTCTTCAAAAATCTGTTGATAATGAGTTGGAAAAATTCACCAGCAAATTCGTCATAATTAAATAATTATCGATGGATAAATTTTAGTTGCCGATGGAAAAATCTTTTGGTAACTTTTAAATTTAATTTGCTTTGTTTAATTCTAATTTGTACCGATGGATAATTTTGTTGGTAATTTTTCTTTTTTAATATTTTATTTTTTAAAATTTTATCAACCGATTTTTCCATCAATAAGTATTAAATTTTTAAATTTTAATATTTGTTTTTTATTGTATTGACAAAAAATCCATCGGTAATATTAAATTTTTTTCCTTTTATATTTATATTACCAACAGAAAAATTCGTCGATAATTTTAGACTATTTTATTTTTCTCTTATGTTTTTATTTTACTGACGAAAAAATCCTCAATGATTATAAGTTCTTTTTTAAATAAATATCCAATAATAAGTAGTTCCTTGAATGTTTAAGAGCTTTTTTTATTTAATGCTAATTATAAATATGTAAATATATTTAACAATGAAAAATTATAAAAAATGTTTAATAAATAATAAACACAATGAATGTAAGTCCAAAATGTAAAATAGATAAAAATATTAGTAAGTCTACAAACATAAATATAAAAAGTTCAATATATAACAAATAAAGAAAAAATAATAACTCAAATCAAGAAAAGTCAGCAACATCATCATCATCATCATCGTCAATATCACCATCACCACCATCATCATCATCAGTGTCTGGTAGTACGGAGGAGCCTCTCTACACATTATCATCATCATCATCATTATCATATGTCTAATAAATTTTATCTAGCAAATATCCGGGAATTCCATTTAGTTTGTTTCATTTTTGTTGTACTGCACAATAGAGAATATTTACTTGAAATTATCAAAAGATCAAAAATTGCAAGGGCTTTGCACACGAGTGTATAACACTCTAGATTTGCAATTGACATGAGTCCATATATTACTTTCAACAATTTTGAATTGGCAATTATTGAATAAAACTACATAATGACTAGAAACTTAAATGTTTATAACTCGGCAATTGGGAGGTTATAGAAGGTAGCATGAGCAATATACATCAAATTCCCAGTTTTCTTCAGTTTAAACTATAATCAAATACACTCACATTTCTTCCACTCTCTGCTTCTAGTGCACAAGCAAAATAATATATATCCATTTTAAAGAAGAATTTAAGCATGAAAAGGAACATGAACATGGTTCCAAAGGTATGCATTCATTAATTCAAAGTGATCACAACCAAGCCTATTATCTTCTACCTCCCCTCCTGTTAATGAGGTTGAAAAAGTTAAATGGGGGCAAGCATTTTATAAGGTTGTTTAGCCAAACCCTACAAGAACTGATCCAAACTTCCTACAACCCAAATTAAGAAGAAAAAATCAAACCAAACCAAATATCAACAAATAAACAATCCAAATTGCTTGCAATCAAAATTAACAAGAAAAAACCAAACTAAACCAAATATCAATAAGTAAGAGAACCTAATTACACTAAAAAAAAAAAGAAATACAAACAATGTGTAAGCGGAGAAGAACTAGTGGAGGGGAGCTTACCTTCTTCGACACGGCTAGACCAAGAAAGGCAGAGGTTGCGTGACAGCGAGTGCGGGCTCCCCGTGCTAGAGGAGTGCGGCGCGAAAGAGGAGAACTGGCGGTGTGACCAACAACAACCCACTGATTGCGCGAGCGGCTCGCTGACTTGCGATCTCGTTGTTCACGTGCGAACGTGGTGGTGCGGGCGACATAGAGGTCTTCACGTGATGGTCTTCTCCGATCTCGTTGTTTGGCGCGGCGAGCTCCCTATGCAAGGCAGTCTTCTCCGATCTCGGTGTTCATGCGTGGTGGGCTCCCTATGCGAGGGGATCTTTTCCAATCTCAGTGTTCAGCTTCAAGCTGTTAGGGTTTTGCACGCTACGAAAGCTCCCATGCCGGCGACCTGGAGGGCAAAGGGGCTTCACGGCAAGGGAAAGAAAAAGAGACTTAGAGAGAAGGAGAGAGAGAGCGAGAGGGAAAGAATAGTGGGGGGACAATTTTTATTAAAGAGAAAGACAATTTTTTTGCTCAAAAGTCTCCAGCGAAAATTTAAACTATTGGTGGAAAAAATCCTCTGAAAACATTGGGACAGGGAGCATGAATTTTTAATGATTATCGATGGAATATTTTCACATTATTGATGGAAAATTTCATTGGTAACGGTAATAAATTTATTTTTTTATTTTTCAATGAAAAATTTCGTAGGTAAAATTATTTTTTAAAAGTCCTGTTTTAACAATATATTACTGATAGATTTTTCTGTCGATAAAATTAATTTTTTTAAAAAAATTCATAATATTTATCGACAAGAAAATCCATCGGTAATTATCGCGCACTTTATGGTGCCATTTGGTGTGAATTTTTCCAATGGACAATCGTCAAAAAATCTGTTAGTAACGGTGTAGAAAAAATTCTCTGTTTCTCATTTTCCGTCGATAAATCCATTGATAAAATCTTGGTAACTAGTGTGTTTCTTGTAGTGTTTTAAAAATAGTCTTAATACAACTTGGTATCAATTTACATTTATAAATCCATTTATAAGCTATGCATAATTTTCTTGTAGCCACATCCAATTTACAATTTGGTCACAATGTCTTGCCATTTCTTTTGCAGCTTTATCAGTCAATCTTGTTGTGTTGTCCTTATTGGAATTCACATCTAAATTTACATTGTCATTAATAGCTTCAACATCAAACAGATCCTTATCCTCCTATTCTCTAAAAAATCTATCTCGCATTCTCCGATTACGCACATGGTTATGAATTACACAATATGCTGTGATAATAAGGTGTTGCCTAGAAGGCTTATATGGTAGCATTCACCTCAAATGGAAAATCTTGCTTTTAATACTCTAAAATATCTCTCAATTGTCATTCTTAAAGAGGAGTGTGAAAATGAAATAACTCCTTAACAGTTCTGGCTATAGGTAGAAATGCACATGAGAAGGGGGGATTGAATTGTGTTTTTAACTTTTTCTCCATTCACTGAAGATCTGAAAAACTGTATAACAAGGCTATCAAGATGAACTTGTAGCGCAGTGAAGAATAACGTTAAACACCTTCAGAAAGCGAACTTTCTGAACCTAAGTAAATAAGGAAAGAAGTATATAAACCTTTTCAAGAATTTGAAACTAAAACAAAAATAGAGATGGAAATAAAAAAAGAAGATATAGAAAAGAGAAGAATCAACACAAAGAGTTTTATACTGGTTCGGCCAACCTACCTACGTCCAATTTTCAACAACCGTTCAGTTTTACTACTTCCTCCAACCAGAGAAAAAATAAAGATAGTCTTTTTAGTAGCCTTCTCAAGCTATGTCTAGTGACCAGTTAACACCCCTACTATCATACACCAAGTAGTTATTCAACAGCCTCTTCAAGTTGAAACTGTGAGCAATAAATAACACTTTTACAGTCACATTGCAAGTAGTCTTTTATAAGCGTCTTCAAGCTATCTCACACTGATCACTATCAAATCAAGGATACACAGGTTATGAGTTTGGGTTGCTATTCAAACTAACCTACACTCAAGATTTCTTTGGATATCCAATGAAGAGAACTTGAAGAATCTTGAATGACTTCTTTCTATATTTTCTCCTTTAGAAGAACGTATGATTTATGAAGTGTAGAAAGAAGATTTAATGTACAAGGAAATGATTTTCAAACAGAGAAGAAAAAGATAGATGAAGGATAATTTTTGCAGCGATTCAGCTCAATTTGTTCAACGTTAGGTTTCTTTGTTGAAGAGCTCAGTATCTCTTATTTATATAATTCTTTTCTTTGAGACCATTGCCTTCAAATAGACCTTCCAGGGACACGTGTTGATCATCTATTTGTGTCTTGGAAAGAAAGTCTAGAAGAGTAGCCTTTTTGCTTTGTCAGATAGTCTGTAGAAGCCGTTGTGAGATAGATGAGGTTTCTAATGTTCTTCAGCCTCTTCCTTTCTGAGCCATTGTTTCTAAACTTTTTCTTCTAGAATATTTTGACAGTTGACTTCACTGGCAAAAGAGATGATTAATCGGTTCTGACATCAGGATTTGACTTTTCTAGAACCAATTTCAAATTTGAAATTCAAATATTTTCCCTCTTCTTCTTTTCACCGAGAGTGAGCTTTCTAAACTTTGGTATCATTTCCTTGATGAAGAATGAATCTTCGTGACTTTTAGCATTTGTTCGTTGATGCACCAAACATTTACAAGAGAGATATTTGATCAAACACAAATCACTATGACTTCATGTGATATGTGATTTCTCCCTTTGAAGCATGCTTTCTGAAGTGTTATGCTACTTTCTGAACTTCCTTGCTTTGGTTTCTTATTTTTGATATGATATACTTCCAACCGTGAGGCATGTATGGCTTCTTTAAACGATATAATATTCACTTTCATTTAATCATAATCTCTTTTAATGCGATAAAACATGTTCGCACATGTGAAGTAAAATTATTTTCGTTTCAAGTGCATATAATGCAAACGAGAGAGCTTGTAAAGCTTTGTTAAGAAACTCAAGGAGAATATTAGACATTCTTCAGAGTATTTTTCTTAAAATTGGCTTTGTTGTCATTCAAAACAAGTAAGCGTAGAAGGGTTCTGGAGTTAACACTAGCTTGTCAATCTCGTCCATAAAACTCTTGTGCATGATATCTTTCACCTCTACAGGGTGGAAGAAAGCCTCCAATATAGAAATACCTAAAATCCACAAAATAATATGAACCTAAAGCAATGAATGAGTATTAACACAAATATTGACAATATCATTATATAACAATTAATAAAGAGTAATTTAACACATAATGAAAATTATGGTATCAAATAAAAATATAGCACCTTTGGAGGGCTAAAGAAAATTTGCATTTTGATTAGTAAGTGCATCCAGCAAAACTTTTGAATCATGAGCACTACCTTCCCAACCAAAATATATATCTGTGTGTGTATGAATAGCATATTGAAGTCATATATACACATAACATTTTGTGTGATGGCTGCCTTTCTACTTCTACATGATGTTTGCTTATTAGCCGGAGCCTATGCACTTATGTGTGTTCTATTAATCGCACCAATATAATTCTCATACAAACATATAAATTTATCATAATATCTTAATTTGACAAAAGGAAATAAGACCATGCATCATATGTGACAAAAGAAAAAGGACTTACCTTGAACCATGGATAATATTTTGGATATGCTTAAGCAATTCTGTGGACTCTTATTTTATGATTTCTTTACCTAAGTGACAAATTGCTCTCAAAACATTCTTAAGATAGTGAGAAACAGTTTGGGTAGAATGTTGAGACTGATTTGCTACTACTCTATGACATACATTATCTCCTATAATGAATAAAAACATTGCTACTTGTTCTTCTAAAAACACACATCTTGAGTCTGCTAAATATTTTTTGCTTCTCAATTCTTCACACAAAGCAACATAACATGCATTTTTCATATGTAATAATTCATAACAAACTATTCTAGATTCCTTCAAAAGCTCACTAACAAATTCTTGACCACTTAGTGTCGATATTTTAACAGGAATATTAGTATAAAATTGGTATTGATAATCAGCAATCAAATTTAGCAACAGTAATTCAGCAAATTCATATTCATCATCACTAGAGTTAGATGAGGATGAAGATCTTTCACAAGTATCACCTGAGATACTTTCACTGCTTGAAGGATGACTATGTATTTCCATCACAATTGAACCTGACATTAAACATAACATGCATTTTAATAAGTACTAATATTAACCATTACATATTATTCTAAACAACAAAATATATATATGTCAATACAAATCGGCCATGTAAAGTTAAAAAACACATACATAATAAGTATAATCAACACAAATATATATACATAAAAGTAGTCACTCAAATCTATCTAGCCATGCTTTTCTCCTATCCCCGGTCATATTTAAAAATGCTTCTCTATAATTAGCATATTTGAATTTTTCCACTGCCTTTATATAAGAGTCATCTGAGACATCATCTATCTTATTAAGCTCTGTTACATAGCTAGCCATAGTGTACTCAGTTGATGCAACTATAGAACTAGTGGCTTCTACACTCTTTGCCATATACCTTTCAACTCTAGCCATTGAAGCTTTGGCTTCCTTCTTAGATGCCTCAACAATAGCTTCTGCTTTCAACTTAGATGACTCAATGAATGCTTGAAATGCATGTTCCGCTTGAATACTCCTACTCTCCCTCTCTTTGACTTGTGGTTATGAACTTTGACTGTTCTTTTACAACTACGAGTAACTCTCTTTATTTCTGGGCTATCATCTTACTCCTCTTCATCATCTAGATTTACATGAACCCTGTCATGCAAAAATTTATTGTCAAAGTCAATTTCATCATCTGTGTTAGATGGATCTTAAATAGATGAATGATGAAGCACCCTTCTTGCATTATTTTTATTGAAAACCACTCCCAATAATTTGTAATTATCCAAACCTTTCTTCTTAAATGGTGCAGCATCGGGATGTATATAACCCTCTAATGTATAACAAAGTACGCTCGAGTTGTATTTAGTTTTAACGTTAAAGGATCACTCATTGGGACCTTAGCTTAACTTTGAGTTTCGAAAATAATTAGCTGAAAATATGGGCCAATTTTTTTTTCTTTTCTTTAAAAAAGACATTACTTTTGAAAATAGAAGCCTTTGTGCATAAATAGTATTCGACACTAAACCACATTATTATAAGTGAACATAAAACAAATATTATCATCTAAACACCAAGAAATGTCAAGCTCATCACATGGAATACCTCGATATATATAATATGTAATCTAGCATAAGAGCCTCAATAGCTCACAAGATATCTGAATATGTATAATAGTGCTACAATGCACGACCACTTAACTGTTTGCTAAAGCCGAGATACATAGTGGTAAAAAGTGTAATAGATAAGCATGTCAAATGGCCACATGGGTCTGGCATACAGTAATCCAAACCAAAATGGTAGTAATATGTTAGGAGATATAAGCCTGGTAAATGTCTAATAATACTAACAATGTCTCCACCATAGCTATCCCTATCCGTCCGCGAGCTCAAACATCAACTACCGGCATGTCTTGCTCGTCTAGAAATGTACATGGAAATTTGAAAGGGGTGAGAATCCTAATAAATCTCAGCAATAGTAAAACATACATGGTGTCATCATTGTGTGCCTTTAGCCCACTTGGTTTATTATAGAAAAGGTGTACATACCACAATGCAATCCAATTTTAGAGTTTTCACAAATGTTATTATCAAATGGACATTTCATTTTAATATGGTCTTCATCATGAATACATCGAGATAGTTGTATGTATGTATTTATATGCATGATAAGATCTTCATATTAGAATATACATTTCACAAGGCATGCATGCATGGAAAGAACAAACATATCACTCAGGCCACATGCACGCATGAAAGAATGAATCATAATCTCGTAAGTTCATGCATGCATGAAAGAAGCGAACATATGCAGTGAGCAGACACAAGACTTTGAACTTTTTTTCGAACATAGTTCATTTTCACTTATTCGTTAACTTCTTAGGGACCCCTAGGCTACGAGCTCACATTTAACATATATATTGCAATCAGCTGTCATTGAATCTTGACCAATACCGAACCTCGACT
Source organism: Dalbergia cochinchinensis (assembly GCA_031216125.1). Classification (NCBI taxonomy): domain Eukaryota; kingdom Viridiplantae; phylum Streptophyta; class Magnoliopsida; order Fabales; family Fabaceae; genus Dalbergia; species Dalbergia cochinchinensis. The sequence continues at coordinate 16,356,215 of CM062375.1, read as the reverse complement.
AGTCATAAATAATATTCATCATTATGATATGTAGATGCGATCAGTCGTTATTGAACCTCGATTAGTACTGAACCTAGTGTAAAAGGGTGTAAGTTCTCTTTTAGACATATAGACATTTATACTTACATTCTCCATGGTTTGTGACATGGTGTAACACTTAGTATATCCGGCAACCATTACTTGCTCCACTTTCCTTACTTCGCAAGTAGGCCCACAAATGCACTATGTGGTACGCCACAACTGTGTACCAAGCTCATGATTTCCTTTATCCATGTCTTAATGCATACTTGACTTATCACATTCCATTAATGAGACTCATTCAAGAATAATCATGAACAATGCTTACAATAAATGCATATGTAACCAGTCCAGCCAAACAATATCCAGTATAACAATTAATATCACATATGATACCAATGCAACTTAGTTAAGTATGTCACAACAATTATACATAATCCAATCAAGTATAACAATCAATTGTGGTAAAAAACCATATTTCACCCAATAGATATTCAAGAGTCATCAATGAATTTGAAATCGCAGTTATAAATCTCTTTCATTAAATCGGCTTGAGTCTGATGATGAGTATTTTGAAAGACATATTTTTCCTTTTTCCAAGATATATGATTACCATGGGCCATCTTGCTTTATGTTACAAGTTCTAAAAATGTACTTTTAAAGACTTTACAACTTCTAGTTCTACAAGGTAGCCCCAAACTTTATAAAATTTACAAAAAAGTCTCTAACTTAATTTTTTATCGGAAAACATAGTGTCCACCCTAATTCTATTGAAATTACTGTCCTGCAATTGAATTTTCATAATTTGCATAAAATCTCAAAATTTTGAGAAATTATATTTTGATCCTTAAAATTTACTAAAATTGCAAAATAATCCCAAAACCCATTTTTTTCCTTCCAAACACATATATCACTATTCCAAAACCTATTTTTACAAATTTAGGCCTAAAAACTCAGTTTTTGCATAAAAATCCTAAATTTTATAAAATTACACTTTGACCCTGAAACTTTTTTAAAATTACAAAAGAACCCAAAAACTCATTTTTTTTTCTTCCAATTACATACATCTATTGTTCTAAAGTCTATTTTAATAGTATTACACACTAAAAATTCAGTTCTTACATCAAAACCCTTAAACTTTGTAAAATTACTTTTTTAACCCGAAATCTCTACATAATCACAAAAATACCCAAATCACGTGTACCTACTCTATTTTTCATGTAGATTCCAAATATATGGTTAGTTTTAAACACAAAATTTTCCTTCTTGGAGAACATGCCTTGGCCAAACCTATATGCCCAAAAACCCAAGCTTTTTACAAAACTTGAAACATGCATAAATGTGCTCCTTTTTATGTGTAGATTTTAAATATAAACCTGGTTTTTGAAGCAAACATTACCAAATTAATAAATCCTCACCTAACTCAAATATTAAAGTTTACTAAAAAAAGTCATAAAATACATAAAAGTGACATTTTTAAAGAGTAGAATAAAGCTATAGAGCTAGATTTTGAAACAAAAATCTTTACCCATACAACATAATGAAGGCCAAAACTTGAATAAGAGGAAATAATGAGCTCTTCAAATATTTTCAAAAGAAAGGAAGAGTTTGAGCAAAAAGATCAAGTTACAAGCTTAAACATTCATCAAAACTCAAACTATTTTAACACAAATTAGAAAATGAAGTAATAAAAAAAGTTTGAATACAAACCTCTACCTAAAAGAGGGTTTTTGTTGGAGATCAAGGCAACCACATACTCCTTGAAGCTCAAGCTCTAAAGAAAGGAAGCAAAAATCTCTTCCTTTCTTACAACAACAATTCATCCTCTTCAAGAACATGTAGGAGGAGGATTTTTCTTGAAAAACTAATGGTAGATTTGGATTTTTTAGGTGGAAGAACTATGGAAAAGTTCGTTTGTTTGTTAGATTTGGTGGAGAAATGAAGAAGTTGTGAGGTTGGAGGTGACAAAGGTAGATGGTGGAGATAATAGGAAATGAGAGTGGAGAGTTTTTTGAGGAAAAAATAAGTAAGGATCAGATTGGGGGAAGGGATGGCGGCTTCTTCAAAAAAAATAGGGTAGTTGGATTAGATTTAAGGGTATTTTAGAGTTTAGGTGAAAAAGGTAGGGGAAGTTTAGGTAGAAAGTGTACTAATTATGGGTAGTTTAGTAAAAGCAATGGTCAAAATAAGATTAACTTAGTCTAACTGAGATTAATTTGAATTAATCATCATTAAAAGTATAATTAGTCATAATAAAGTAGTATTTGTCTTGAATCTTGTCATAATGTATAGCCATTACAAGAGAAGTGTAATGGGCAGTGACATCATTATGTTCCTCCTTTGGCTTCAGGAATGAGATTAAGTTTCTCTAATCGTTCTTGGACCTCAATTAACTCAGAATAATTATTTTGACTCAAGATTAATTAATAAAAATGATTTATCTTTAATTAGAGCCTAATATTACCGATATATTCTTAATTACTTTAATTAAGCTTAATGGTGCACAAAAACTCTCCAATGTAGGTAAGAAAATACACGAGAAGGGGGTTGAATCATGCTTCACTTTTTCTTTCTTTTTTGGCTTCCGAAAAACTTAATCAAAATACTATCAGGTTGTGAGCTTGAAGTGCAATGGAAATAATGTTAAAAGCATCAGAAAGTGAGCTTTCTGAACTATGAAAATTAATTGAACATGTAAAAGAAGGCTTTCTAGAAGAAGCATAGAAAATAAACTAAATACAGTAAATAAATGAAAGATCAAGGAGAAGAGAGATACTACTCAAGAGTTTTTATACTAGTTCAGCCAACCTGCCTACATCTAGTTCTCAACAATAGCTGAGTTTCACTAAACTTTTCTCAACCCCGAGAAAGAATAAAGATAGTCTTTACAATAGCCTTCCCAAGCTCTCACTTGTGGCCAGTAGACAACCCCTATTGTCACAAACCAAGTAGTTATTCACCAGCTTCTCCAAGCTGAACCGAGTAGTGTTTGACCAGCCTCTCCAAGCTAAACCAAGTAGTCTTTAACTAGTCTTTCCAAGCTAAACCGTGACCAGTGAAATACCTTTACTATCACATTGCAAGTAGTCTTCGACTAGCCTTTCCAAGCTAACTCACACCAATCACTACTGGATCGAGGTTACAGAGATTTCTGTTTGGGTTTACAACTCAAACTAACCTACACTCAAGTTTGCTTAAGATGTACAGTAAAAGTCCTAGGATCACTTGAATGACTTCTTTATAGCTATTCTTCCTTAGAAGAATGTATGAACAATGAAAGAATGTAGGAAGAAGATTTTTACAAGCAAGGAAAATGATTACAAAATGTAATGAACTTTACAAGAAGATGAGGAGAAATTTTCATAATATTTTTACTCTTTATGGAGCGTTTATCTTCTATCTTTGAAAGCACAACATCTCTATTTATAAATGGCCTTGCTCATGACTGTTGCCTTTATCATATCTCCAAGTGACACGTGTTGATCATCCATTTGTGTCTTGGGAAAGCAGTCTAGAAGAGTAGCCTGTCTATTTGTCAGACCTGTTGCAGAAGCCATTGCAAAGTTGAGGTTTCTGATGTCCCTTCAGAAACTACTTTTACTTTCTGAAGCATGGTTTCTAAACTCATGCTTTTAGAAGGCAGGGTAGTTAACCAAGTTGGCAGAAGAGATGTCATACCAGTTCTGGCACTGGATTTTGACTATTCAATTTCAAATTTCCATCCTTTTTCTTGTAGAGTGCACTGTTTCACCGCTAAGTGAGTTTTCTGAAGTGCAGTGTCATTTCCTTGATGAATCTTCAGTCTTCTAGTTTTCAATCAAAGTTTATTGATAATAAAAACATTGCGAATATGATGATTGAAGATTGTAGAATACACTTGCTTTAGAGTTTGATTGATATCTTCATTCCAAGTGTACTTTTTGTAGTCCGGTTCTACTTTCTGAAGTCCCGAGTCTTGGTTTCTTATTTTGGTTGCTTTTCTGCAAATTGTTAGACATTCTTAAGCTTGATTTTTTATATAATTTTCACTTCTATTTAGTTTTCATCTCTTAATATGAGATAAAACATATTTACACAGGTAAAATGAAATTATTCTTGCTTAAAGAAGGCAAGTTATGATAATGAAAGAACATTTTTGCTATTTCAAGAAAGTGAAGATAAACATTAATCATTCTTCAAAATATTTTCTTTAAATTGGTTTTGTTGTCATTTAAAACATATTATATTCAAGCTTTCACAAGGGTTCTGGAGCTAACATCCAAGACTCACCTGAATATCAAATATCCCCTCAAGTTAACATATCCAACTCGTTGGTGATGATCGGGTCTAGTCATTACTTAATCTCAAATTAAATTATCTTGGGTATTTTCATAATCAGGAATTGTGATTTTGCACTGATTACTATATAAAACACATATAGTCCCCTTCAAACATTAAACTAACCCTTTGAGGATGGCTAGGACTGGTCGTCCTTGATTCTTATGCAAAAAAGATCTCAAGGGCATTTTGATCATTTTGCATAGAAGGGAAAATCAGGGCATTACAATGTGCCTATAAGGAAATTAAAGAATTATGTACATTAAATCTAAAAATGTATAAATATGAAAAAGCATGCTAACTTTTATCTATTGTATACCTGAATGTAGGTTGACCAAACTTCTGTAGTAATGACAGTATTAGTTTCAACATCCCATCCAAATTCAGTTTGTTGTAGCAAGTGAGAAAATATTCCATGTTGTTGCCTCAACCTATCAAATCTCTGCTTAATTTGTTTCATTTCATATTCATGCCTAGTTCTTTGATTAAGAGTGTGCAACATGGTTTGCTACACCTTAAGTGAAAATGCATTAGTCCTCATACTCCCCTTGTAAACCTCATCAACTATAATGTCTATAAAGATTTTGACAAATGATGGGGACCATACCAAGGGAGTATAATTGAAAAAATCACCCTATACTTAAAATGAAAATTTTACATCCAGTCTAACAATAACATAAGATAAAGAACCGAACCAAGCAGGACAACTATTTTTGTTTATTAAATTCAATTAGTGCAGTTATGCACATGCATGCTACATGATGTGCTAATCCTTCCTTTCTCTTATATGGAACTGATTTTTTCTTTTATTCTAATAACTAGAATTGTCATAAAAGGAAAAGCTTGTGACAAGTTTATTGCATTCATTCACCAAAGATGCCTCAAAGAGTTAATTGTCAATATCTGTTAAGAGTATGAAAGGTAAAAGGATGGGGCGGAAATGGACCCTATGTGGATAAAAAATAAAAATCAAGAAGTATCCTCACCTACTACTTGTGCTTTCTGAAGCAAATGGCTAAAAGTTCCATCAATTCTTTGGTGGTCCTAAAGCTTTTCTGATATGATCACCACATGCTATTTACCCGCCATTGAAATAATAAGAAAAAAAAAAATCATCAATCTAAGACATGAACCAATATTTTTATATATTGTCAACTACAACTTAGAATATTTCATCAATCTAAGATCAACAGTTGGCTATATTTAGACATTCATGAGAGAAGCAGAGAAAGAGAAAGAGAGAGGGATGGATTCACTGCTCACTTGGTCGACTGTGGAGGTGGAGCTGGGGGAGCAAGTCATGGGGCCGATGGATCTGGGCTTTACAGGTCACGGGGCCAGAGGATTTGGGCTTCCAAGTTTTGGGGCCGATGGATCTAGGCTTCACAAGTCGTGGTGCCAGTGGATCTTAGCTTCACAAGTCACAAGGCTGACAATTTAGGGAATAGCTCACGAGGTGGGTCATGGAGTAGCTCAGATCTTGGGGTGCATGGCATGGGCACCGGTTCGCTTTAGTCATGGGGTGGTTTGCCGAAATGGGGGCTGGTTCACTTCACAGGTCGTGGAGCATGGCGGATCGCCAGAGCAGCTTGCTTCAGCCAGAGAATGGGGGCTGGTTCGCTAGCCTAGGTCACGGGGTGGGTCACGAAGTAGGTTATGGGGTGGATGCTGGCATGAATGAAGGGATGGAACTCTCTTTATTTAGGTGTGAATGGCGTGAATGAAGGTGAGAAAGAAATCCAACAAAATAAAAAGAGAGAAATAGGTAACAAGAATCGAAGAATGGCCAAAACTTATTTACAAGTTTGCCACTGCATTTTTGTACCTATTTTAAAATAAGAAAACCGAAAAAATCTCAAATCTATTTTTGGTTTTCAATTTTTAAAACATGGTTAGTGTTTTTCATTTTTAAAACCAACTTTTGTAGAACAAGTACCCAAACAACTTTTCTTAGTCTTTTACTTTTAAAAATTAGAAACAATTCTTAAAACTCATTGTCAAATAGCCCCAAGGCATTTGATTTTATTTTTTGTTTTTGTTTTTATATTTTCCTTTCTTGTATTTCCCTTTTCAAGATTTTAAGAAAGAAATAGCACAAACCATAAAATCCTATTTTCTATTTTTATCTATAATTTTTACTATTTTTTAACAAAATCTTGAAAATAAGAAACATAAAATGAAAACAAAAGTCAAGGAAGTCCTAAATGGTTATTGATTGCCATTTTATCTTAAGCTCACTTATGGATGGTTGTCACCTTCTTCAATTCAAAAATTTCATAAAATAGTTCATGTCCAAAACATGGGTACTTCATACTAAGGGTATGATCATAAATGATTAGTTTTTTAGTAGTGATAAATTGTCTCAAATATGACCAGTTCCAAACGAGGTTCAGAGACTCATAATAGTCCAAACACTAGTCCATACAAGGTCTTTAAAGACATGTTCCTAACAAAAATATAAAGACTCACTAATGCCTTTTTTTTATGATGCCTGGTGTGGTGCTCCTTTTAAATATTTTGATAAGGAAATATGGTCATCACTATTGTATGTTATTTGTTGGACAATTTGGTGGTGTCAGCACCCAAATTTTGATTGGATAAAAAAAATTGTTTCTTTCTATCACAATGTCCTCAGAGAGTGCCATAACAAAAATAATACCAATAAATTTATTCTTGAAAAAATAAATTTGAAAATGGAGTTGCCACCAATTTAATTATGGGAAAATTGGAAAATCCTTTATTTTTCAAAAATGATCTCTAATAAATTGTATTCATGCACCCCTTTTTCTATATAACTCTAGGTATATTGCATCATTTATGCACTTAATTGGTTCACATTTGGTTGATTTGTATTTAGTACTCATTGTGAATCATTGATTAATATCATGGTTAATTGCATTATTTTGATGAACAAATATATTTTGGAGCTTCCTGTGCTTTTAATCTTCCTTGTGAGTGTTACTTTGTTTCAGGGACATCCCATCATAGTGCATGAAACTTGGAGTAATATTTAATTTGGGAGAATCTGGGGAGTTAAATAAGAGAGTTCTAGAGTTCATTTGAGCACATTTACAAGAAGTATTGTAATGGAAAATTTGTATCTCTTTAGAGATATTGGATTGAGACAAATAGGATGTTTTGAAAAGCTCAAAAAGTCCTCCATAACTTTCATATTTAGCTGAAAATCCAGTTATAAGAGGCTCTTGGTGAAAATTGAGTTGCAAGATTAAAGGTTGTTGATGTTCTAATGCTATCTAATTCTACCCTTAGTTAGTATTTTGCCAATATTTAGAGCTACAGATGTCCGATTGAGATAATCCTTGTGGCGTTGGAAATCTTATTCAAAGAGTTGTTTCTAGGCCAAAGAGCTAATTCGAATATTTTATGGCTCAAAATGGGCTTGAAGATGTATGGGGTAGTGCCCACATGAGACTAGTTCATAATACAACATTTTTTTTTATTATTTTGGGGCTCTTTTTGACACTGTGATGATATATTATATATACATGCTTAGCCTAGGTTGAAAGGGAATCTTCCATACTTATTCTAAGGCTGCCTCCACTCTTTCTACTCTCTCTACTTTCTCTACTTTCTCTCTCTCTTCATCTCTCTACTCTCTTTAGGTTTTGAGAGCTTCCAATCCTTGATTTGGCTCCCATTTGGGATTACAATAGTAATCTCCATTACATTGATTGTGATCCTCCACCTATGGAGGATTAATTTTCTTTACCTTGTACAAAAACAACTAAAGATTAAGATTATCCTTGAGGTTCCTATTTTAATTTCAATTTGTGGTTGGTTTTTATTTCTCTTTTGTTATCTCTTGAATATTTATTGTATGAATTATTATGATTGTGTTTTTGAGAGTTGGATGATTGTGTGTTCATTCATATTGTGGGTTGTATACATAATTTGGATTTCATTGGAGTATTTAGCCAATTGATTAAATTACATCTATTTGGTAAATGATTGGAATTAAGTCCCGCTGAGAGATTAGGTTGCTGTAATTGGTTATTAAACAGACATAGGCTCATAGAACCATGAATATGGATTGCTACTGCATTTATTAGTCAAACCCTTAGCGGGAGTGCAATTGTGTGACTGCTAAGTATAATTGCATCATTATTATGAGGTATTATAATTAATAAAAATAACCACCACCATGAATTAATCCTTTGAACCAATGATTAAACAATTCTTAATCTGAAGAACTCCTTATGTAGGTAATTCTTCTCATATAAATTTCTATATTAGTTTTTATTATCACAACAATTTCAAAATTCTCAAATTTCTAATTAGCTAGTAACACTTTTTTGTGAGACGATCTAAATTGTGCCTTTTATTGTATTTTTTGTGTAATTTAGCACTTTATAAATTTTAATTTGTTTGTGAGTCGTGACAGCTCGCATCAAATTTTGGCAATGTTGCCGGAGAAGTGGTGTTAGTTAATTTTTGTAAATAATTTTTACTTTATTTTTCTATTTTCTCTTTATTTTTTATTTTAGCTTTCAAAAAAATATTCAGATATTTTTATTTAGATGTTTTTGTAAATATTTTTATTTTAATTTTTATATCATTTTTATTTTAATTTTCAGTTTCCTTTTTAATTTTATTTTTGTTCCCAAAAAAATGATAAATTTTTTCTTTTATTTTATTATTTTCTTTTTTCACTTGATTTTTCATGTTTACTAACACATATTTTAATTCCCAGACATATGGTTCTTGTAATATTGCAGGTACATAGATTACTGATGATAACCCATATTAAAGAATGAAGTGCCAACCAGATGAGGTGAAGTATATATTGGAGCAATATGCCATGAGGAGTGCTTAGCAATCACCACATGGAGATTATGCTTACTTTTGTAACGCTCAAGGATTACGAAGTTGGGGAGTGATCGCCGATGCAAGGAGGCACGGACAAGGAGCGGCTCCTGGCAGACTTCGAAAATGGAGGGGTACATGAATGAACTAATTACACACTCGAATAAGAGGGATCCTAAGACTGTACAGGTATGAGACTATACAGTTGAGGAGGGTTTATATGAATTGATTTGTACTACCTATACCAACAAGATGCATCTTCTTTTCGGTAGCCCATCACGAAAGAACTCCACAGTTAAGCGTGCTTGACTTGGAGCAATTTTGGGATGGATGACCTCTTGGGAAGTTTTCCTGGGAAGCGTGTGAGTGAGGATAAAGCACGCTGAAAAGACCCGTGTTGGTTTGTAGGGACAGTCGTTAATCCATAAAATAGCAAGGGATGTTACAACTCTTGCATGTCCCAATCTGATTGGTATGATTGTATGGATCAAGGATATGGGGAGTGTTGAGCCATCTCAACACTCGTAATTCCAACAGCAATTCCAGCCACTACTACTTCTCTGTAAGGAGAAATTGCAACTACTCCAACAATAGGAGACCTATGACTTGTAGTATCAGCAGCCTCCAGCATTGTCTGTGTCACAACCCGGTTTGAAAATGTGATCGGTTGAGAAATCTCATTCCCAAGTAAGCCTTATGATTTATGAGTCTCTCTATATGCATGTTTAAAACATAAAATCCATTTATAAACCATAAATTCATTTTCTACATACAAATCACCTATTCCTTGGAATTAATATAAATCATATTTGATATTCCATAAACCAAACTCTAAAGTCTGTAATCATAATAAAAACATATAAATATAGAATTACTATGTTACAATATAACCATGAAAGCTAAACCATTAAATACAAATAAAAAATATACTAGCATGGTATACAAAATGTAAAATATGCTTGATATGGTTTGGGACTCTTGCGTGCAATAACACTAGAGCACATTAAGCCATAAGAAAAATGCTTCATCCAAGTGAAACTCATTGATAAGGGGCATTTATTCCACTTATCTTGCTACCAAATCTTAGGTTTTTTCAAGAGTTTTACTGAATTATTGATGCAATTAATAAGGATTTTGATTTATTCCTCACTGTGTGATTTTAATAGAATTATTGGCTTTCGCACTGATTTTGGAATAATTTATAATTACACCCCGTTGTGTTTGACTTATCTCTTTGAATATGGTTTTGTGTACAAGAATTTTGGATTAAGTACAAAATGTCAAGAACAAGGTTAGAAACTATTAGGAAAAATTTGGGAGGAAAATAGAAGAGTTCTTGAGCTCATTTGAGCATATGCGCAAAAAATATTGTATGAGATAATCTATATCTCTCTTTACAGGGATCGGATTAATACAAACAAAAATATTTTGAAAAGCTCAAGAAGTCTTTTATAACTTTCATTTTTAGCCCAAAACTTAGTTCTAAGAGCATCTTGATAAAAATCAAGTTGTGAGATTAAAGGTTGCTGATATTCTAATACTATCAAACTTGACCTCCAATTAGTATTTTTGCAATATCTAGAGCTATAGATGTTTGATTGAGGTGATTTTAGTGACTTTGAAAAGCTTATTCAAAGGGCTACAATCACCATTTCTAATGGCAAAGGTAGATTCGATTCTATCCAGTGTTACAGTGCTGAACAGTGCCCGTAAAATGATTTTTATCAGCATAGCTCACTATTGAGCTCCACAACGCTTGTGTGATGACGCATAATAGCTCATTTAATCTATTTTTGGGCCTTACTTTGACCATTTTAGAGAGTAGTATATAAAGGATTGACATATACTTTTACCTTAGCTTTTTATTCAATTTTAGATCTAAAATTAGGTAGCCATTTTCTTTCTCTACATCTTCTTCTTTATTCTTCTCTCTCTTAAGTATTCCATTAGTGAAGGTGCTTTGTTTTGGAGATAATGGTAAGGATTGTTGCTATTATTTTCAGGTTCTCTCTTATCTTCATTATTGTAATCCTCTAGAGATGGAGGAGTAGATTTCTTTACTAGTGTAAGGGTTTCTAGATGGATTAGGATGATGTTTGAGACCCCTTTTGATATTAAATGCATTGGTTTTCTTAACATTTTATCATTTCTATTCCCATAATTATTATGGTGATTTCTATAATCTTTTTTGGGATAATTGAATTGGCGATCATCATTTAGGGAAACTTTTTGGGCGTAAATTGATAGATCTATTGGTTTATATTTGAAGGAGAACATTGGAATTAACTTTCCGATTGATGGTTAGGTTATAGCAATTAGTTCATTAAATTAATGTGATTTCTCAATAAATTGAGATCTTGTTTATTAGTTATTTGCATTGATCAAATTCTAGAGGTCGATTGATCACTAGTAGAATTGTCAGTAATTTATGACTAATAGCCACCAATGGGTTTAATGTTTGGTCAATGATAATTAATTTCCAGTTCTACGAATACCTTGCATTAGTGCTTTCTTGTTGTTGCTATTAATTCTTAATTTTAATTACTTTAAATCTCATTCTTTAAAACCCCCAATTTTTCTAACTAAGAGATGAAGCCTCCTTGAGAGACGACTTAGGTTGTGTCATTTGGTACATATTTTGTGCAACTTAGCATTAAAACAAATTTCTAATTTGAGGATGTAGGCTATAGCCGTCGTCAAATTTTGGTGCCATTGCTGGGGAGGCATTAAAACTTAGTTGTTTAATTTTTCTATTTTTATTTTATTCTAGTTTTTATTTTATTTTTCTTTATTTACTGTTCTTTATTTCTTGCTATTATTCTACTCTGCAAAAGAAAAATGAAAAAAATCCTAATGAATAATGAATATGACATAGCAATATATTGTCCTAAAATTTTCCTCAAAAAAAATTTTGCTATTATTCTTGCTATTATTTCTTGGGTTATGCATAATGTATATGACATGACAATGTATTATCTGGTTATGTGTAATGAATGCGATATAACAAGATGTCCATTGGTTATGCATGATGAATATGACATAATAGTTTATTTTCTTGAACTGTATGTGTTCCTTAGGAACCCAAATTAGACACCTAACTAGGTTAACAATCAATTCTAGCTGTTAATTTACTGTCTGTTTCTCGATAGTTATCGTCAAAATTCATTAGAACAAAATCCATTTAAATCTAAAAGTTCTTAAAATCACTTAGTTCTCTAAAAGTTCTGAATCCATGGAACTCTAACAATTGACTTTATCATAACTGTGGTAGTGAAATCATGTCCAATGTATCACTTTTTGCAGACATTGTGATTTCAGAAACCAACCAAGTACGTAGCTGTCAACTATCGTGAATTATATAAAGATTCGTACTCTAAAATCTTTTGACTGCATTTTTAGGTCATATCTCAGAAAATATTTTTATAAGCTCTGAAATTTTGATGACATATGTATTCAAGCTAAATCCCTTTCCACTCTATATTTATTTGTAGTGCTCACAATAATATTCTAAAGGTTTTCTGAAATCTCTTTGAAGCACAAAAATATCATAAAACCTCATGCATTTGACAACTTTCATAAACTTTCTAAATTACATGATTTCTAATAAATCTCTTTTTGAACACAAAGCATTTTCATCACATACAACATACCCAAATCATGGTCCCATGAGTTTTCATGAAAAATATATTTAACACTCTCAAATCAATAGTTCAAAACATGATATATCAACAGCAATCTCAAATATTGTACAGTAATCTCTAAAAATCATGCTTTAAGCCATATTTTCATGAAAATAGCTCTAATAAACAACATAAAGATCACATATTTGAACCCACTCACCTGGAGGGGTGGAATATACAGGAATAACACCAATAAAACTCTAGGAAGCAGGAATGGCACTGTTATATGCTATAACAACCATAATGCTTAAGATTAACCTCTAAAATCTCTAAATAACTCAAATCTAACTCTAACAATGGTAGGAGAACACCATGACATAAGAACCATGAAGAACACAAGATCTAATCCTAAGAACACGAAGGATTGACGGAAAAAGGAGCAAAATCAACAAACTAGCATACCTTTGAGCTTTTAGGAGGAAGAAAATGGAGTTTGCTTGAGAAAATAGTGAAGAAATGGAGTTTTGGAGGCAAAAATCACATTTTTTGATGAGGGATGGGTGAGGAGTGTGTTTTCTGGTCTAAGAGTCCGAAATGGGGTTCTTTTTAGAAAACCTTGCACTATTACTGTGCTCATAGGGAACATTCCCTAAGAGCATCACCTTACCGCCTGATCGAGCGCTTTAGCACTCTCCTAAGTGTTACTTTCCTTATCTTCGCTGCTTACTGTGACTGCTGCAACGCTCACTTTAGCGCTCTCTGGAAAGTTTTTTTCTGAAATTTTTAGGTTTTTGAGTACATGGAGCCTTCCGAACAACACAGATGGGTCCTAGGAAACTCCCCCAAGGTCGTACTAGGGACACATGGACCTAAGATATTATAATCTGTCCTTCCTAGCATCTCTAAATTTCCATGGCAAGAAATAAGAATAGTGATGAAGCATCAAAAGAGAATCGATGATGCTTTGCAGGAGATGATGAATGACATAATTGAGTTGTAAAACTCACGGTTCCAACAATCAAGTTCATCTAAAATTCCAGATGCAGTGCTGGGTTTTGAGCAAAGTAGTGATACATCTTAATAAGACAAGAATCATTCGTGTGAAAAACCACAAAATGAATTGGTTAAGGGGACACTTGATGTTCCTTGCACTTTTTCAGTTGCTAGTTGTGATGACCCTGATTGCGGTGCAGATACATACAATGCTGATGTCGATGATGTGAGTGATTGCACTTTGGACACAAGCCCTTTAGAGATTTCAGTTAGAGAAATTCAACACCTTACATGGTTTTAAGATCTGTGTGCAGAGTCTCATGAGTTTGTAAAGTTAATTGATAATTCTGAGATTGCTGATACTACGGAGGAAGATTCTATGGTCAAGATGTTAGCTACAGAGGTTATTGTAGGTAGAAAGACCCATGAGAAGGAAGGGTTGAATCGTGTTTTGCCTTTTCTTTCCTAATGGACTTCTAAAAAACTTTATCAAAAACTAACAAGTTGTGAACTTGAAGTGTAGCGAAAAACAACATTAATAACTTCAGAAAGTAAACTTTTTGAACTGAATATGTAACAAATAAACAAAAGAAAGTTTTTAGAATAGCATTGATAATAAAACAAATATAGAAATGAAATAAGGGATGAAGGAGAAGAAAGATACAGCTCAGAGAATTTTATACTGGTTTGGCTAACCTGCTTATATCCAGTTCTCAACAACTGTTGAGTTTCTCTAAATCTTTCTCCAACCCGAGAAAGAACGGAGATAGTCTTTACAGTTGCCTACCTAAGCTATTTTCAGTGAACAGTAGACAACCTTTACTGTCACAAATCCAGTAGTTATTTACTAGCCTCTTCAAGCTAAATCGAGTAGTTTTTGACTTCCTTTCCAAGCTAAATTGTGATCAGTAAAACTCCTTTACTATCGCAGTGTAAGTAGTCTTTGACTAACCTGTTCAAGCTATTTCACACTGATCACTATTGGATCAAGGTTACAAAGGTTATATATTTGGGTTGCCACTCAAACTAACCTACACTCAAGTTTCCTTAAGATTTACAGTAAAGGATTTTGGGAATACTTGAATGACTTTTTTCTAGTTATTCTTCCTTGGAAGGAAGTATGATCAATGAAGAGTGTGGAAAGAAGATTTTGTGAATAAGGAAATGATTACAAGCAGCAATTATCTTTACAAGAAGAAGAAGAAATTTTTTTTGTAGCATTTCAACTCTTCTATCAGCATTAAGTCACTTCCTTTTGAAAACACAGCATCTTTATTTATAGAGATCTTCCTTATGCTCATTGCCTTTGATAAGATATTCCAAAGACACGTGTTGATCATTCATTGTGTCTTGGAAAAATAGTCTAGAAGCATAGCCTATCTGTCTGTCAGAGCTGTTGTAGAAGCCGTTATGGAAACGAGGTTTTTGATGCCCTTTAGAAACTAGTCGTGTTTTCTAAACCATGGTTTCTGAACTTTTGACTTTTTCAAGTTCAAATTTTGCCTTCCTTTTTCTTATAAAGCGCACTTTTCACTGAGGGTAAGCTTTCTAAAGTGTGGTAACAGTTCCTTGGCAAAATTTGAGTTTTCTTGCCTTCAATCACTGATTATTAATGATCTAAAAGTTTACGAATGTGAAGATTGAAGGTAGTAGAATACTTTGGCTTCATAGATTGTTTGATATCTTTCTTTTAGGTGTACTTTCTGAAGTTCATTGCTACCTTTTGAAGTCTCAAAAGCTTGGTTTCTTGTATTGTTGATTTTTCTTCAATCATTAGCCATATTAAGCTTGATTAAGGATATAATTTTCACTTTCTTTTCAGTTCATATCTCTTAACATGAGATAAATATGTTTATACATGTACAGTGAAGTTTATCATCGTTTGAAGAGGCTTTACTTTTGCTAAATGATAGAACTTGTTTTTAAGTCTTCAAGAAACTCATGACAATCATTAGTCATTTTTCAAAGAATTTTCTTTAAATTGGTTTTATTGTCATTCAAAACTTGTTAACACTTTTTGAAACATTCAGGAGCTAACAATCGCCCTTTTTTTGATGATAACAAACCAATTTGAAGAAAATATTTTGAAGAGATATTGAAAGAAATAATATTGAAAATACCACGTGATAAATCATATTCTTTCAACACATTACAAAGAATGATTTTCAGGAAGTTCTTTTCTTAAAGCATGATATAAAAATGTTTAATAGCCTTAGGTGACTTGAATCATAGCTACTATTATTTTTGTTGAAGCTTTGGATGGGCTTAATGTACTTTCTGAAAAGTATCATAGCAATATGCCAAAAAGAAAAGCATTTAAGCCTTGATTATATAAGCAGCTTGATTTTTAGTCATAAAAAGAGATTTCATGAACATCCATGTGCTTGAATAACTAACAAGAAATACTTGTGATATTTTATCTTAACAAAAGAAAACTGTATTCAGCACTTCTTTAACCAAACAGATTTTTCAAAAAAATGCTTAAAGATATATTATAAACGTATTAGAGCATCCATACAAAAGATATTAGAGCATTAAGAAGACTTGTGTCAGAACATATAAGACATATATAAATTTTCAAGCATAACACAGAGATAAGAGATAGATAGTATGTATCAAAAGATAGAGAGCTATCAGATTAGAAACAAACAACAAAAATAGAAAAAGTTCTTGAAAAGATGCTAAAAACATGCTAAATCAAACAAATTCTCTGAATAAGCTCCCCCTCAGCACAACTCCCCCCGTCTTTCTCAGCACAAGAGAGATTTTCTTCTTCTATTTCTTCTCCCCCTTTTTGTCATCAACAAAAAGAGGTGTGCTGGAAACCAGGAACACCATCATCAGTCTCGACGCCTAACTTCATGAAGGATTTCTGCAAGAAGCTTTTTATGCCTTCCAGACATTGTTTTAAGATGATCTAGCTTGTTGTTGATAAGGCGTTGTTCTCATAGCAGTAATTGGACTTCTGTGTAGTTGGTTGTGCTATTGGTATTAGTTGGCTTGATGAGGGATCAACACCTTATGTAGGAGAGGGGTCAGGTATAGTGGAGATAAGAAGCTGTTCTAACCTAAGAGGAGAAGTAGCAGCAAGAGACTCAGGATTTGCATTCACTTGTATTTTTCTTGACGAAGGTTTGTCAGATCCTGATGACTCATTCTTTGAAGTAGATTATGAATTAGGGGATCTTTAGCTTGTCTCTTTTTCAGTGTCTGAGGCCATGCATTGTTTAGAGGGAAAGCCCCTGTAACGCCCCAATTTTTACTGTAATTTTTACTGTCATTAGAAATTACTCAATTACCGAATTACCGTAGGTAATTATTACATAAGATTTGAGGCCGAACAATCCTCAATAAAGGAATATAACATTAGAAGAGAGGTTAGGAACGATTCATGCGAGAGTCGCAAATCCCGAATTTCTGTACGTATAAAATGACCAAAATGCCCCTGAAGTTATTTTACTCAGAAAATGAGGATCGTGGGCCCCACCTATTCTCAAGGGGATATTTTGAGGATAATAAGGGATTGTTTGTGTTATGTGTGTTAATAGAGCAGAAGGATCTCAATTTTGAGTTCCGACGCGCGAAATGACCAAACGCCTGTGGTGTTTTAACTCCGATGTGCGTGCCGACTGAGCCCGAACCTCACTAAAATGTTTTAAAATGTGTTTTTAAGCCATGATTAACCATTGGTTAAGCTCGGGTGGCCTCGGCGCTTTTAAGTGAAAGTACGATTTTGCCCTGTTTGGGCGCTTTTAATTTCGGGATTTTTGATTGGTATACCAAAACCTAAGCAATATTAGGCTCAAATTAAAGTTTATTAAATTCTAAATATTAATCTAGAGTCAAAATTATGTATTTAGATTGATTAGAACCCAAAATTTGCTCAAAAACACCCAAATTGCTTACTAATTCACTTAAACCCTTAATCAGTAAATTCTCTAAATTACATGAATATCTTGCCTACACCTAAATAATGCATGGAACACACAAATTTCACTTCTTTGGGCTGTAATGGACGAAATTATTGATGCCATTATGCAGCTGAATTATTGCCAAAAGTTGCACTAAAACAAAATGCCAAAATGTCACCATAAGAGACATAATTCCTTAATTTCATACAACTTTGTCTAAAATGATTTTTCCTCCCTTATTTCTCCTGCAAAATTCCGTCCACTACCTCATCATTTTGGCCAATTAGAAGCCTCAAAATCTTCTATAAATAGGCTTGCTTGAGTGGTCTTGGAATGCTTGGTTCATAACTAGTTTTTAGGAGCACCAAAAACTTTCTTTCTTCCTCCTCTTTGGCTGAATTCTTTCTTCAATTTTTCAAAGAGATTTTGTTTCATTTCACTTCAAGAAACCAAGTTCTTTTCCTCTTCTTCAACTCAGATTAGGTAGGGAGTAGTTTCTAAATTTATTTCTATGCTTTGAGGAGTTGTGTTTTTAGCTCAAAATGATGAAATTATGAACTTGCCTTAGCTTTTCATTTTGGTTTTCCTCTTCAATTTTTCTTTAACCAATTCAACCATATGGCCTAGGTGGAACTAAGATGATGGCTTGAGGATGAGGACCTTGAGGGTGGGTTGTAAATCCATCACAAGTTAGGCCTCTAAAGCTTGAAAATTCCACTTGATGCAAAACTTTAAAGAATAATGCTTTATGATGCTAAAACAAAGATTTTTAGTTTAGAACTTGAAAGATGTATTTTTCCTTTTATGTTTTATTTCTTGTTAAGATATGTATTGGGTTGAATTTATAATTCTTTTAAAGTCTTGAAGGAGCTCTAGTAAAGAAACAAAATGAATTTGCATCCATGATTAAGTTTATGCTTTGCATAACCATGTTTACCTTCTATGTCATCACTTAATCTTTCAAGATAATAAAGAGGTTGCATCTCATATTTAATTTATGCTCTCACTATATTTTATAATGGCTAAAAGAATCAACGCATGACATGTTTATTTTATGCCATCACCTAAAGATCCTAGAGCTCAAAGACTTGCCCATGTATCACAAGCAAAGAAATATGATTATTGGAGTTAAAGAATTTATTCTTTAAAAAGTCTTGAGATTGGAGCTTAAAAAGATGTAATATTAATATTCTCTTCTCCCTCTACTGGTCCTGTGCGGACTACCGCCGCTCCGGTTTCTTAATATTTTCTTCTCCCTCTACTGGTCCTGTGGACTACACCGCTCCGGTTTCTTAATATTTTCTTCTCCTCTCATCGGTCCTGCGGATTACCGCCGCTCCAGTTTCTTGTATCATGTTTATATTTCAAGTTCTTGCATCATGTTTAATTTTCAAGTCATCACCTTAAATCTTAAAGATAAAGAAATGGAATTGCATATCATGTTTATAATTCCAAGCTATCACCTTATAAAGATAAGATTAAAATAAGGTTGCATAGCATGTTTATAATTCTAAGATGTCACCTAAATCTCTAAAGCTCAAGACTTACTCCTTTTATCTTAAGTGAGAATTTTAATTGTGAAGATCCTCCCAAATTTGACAAAAGAACTAGTTTCTAAATGAGTTTTAAGGCTTTGCAAGGATTTTACGGCGAACTAGTATTTTATATGCACTTAAAATATGATTCTATGTAATTGCATGAGATTCATGATTCGCCATCGATCCGAGTTTAGTATCAATGTGTGATAATGATTTGATATGATTGAAGTTGTGATAATTATGGTTTATTGTTAAGAGAATGATTCATAATTGGTTTAGTAACTAATTAGTTCTATAATTGATAATTCTATGTAAGGATTGGATGCTTATTAAGTACTTGATATCATTGAATGATTTCTGGCTTGCATGTTATAGTTCTTTGTTGCAAATAATAAGAATGCTTATACATGAAATGTTCTTTATTATGAAAAATTCACCTTTGTTGCTAGAAGAAAGTGTATCATTGTAAAAGTGTAATTTGGAAAGGTTCGCTAAGGAAAGACTTGGTATTTAAGCGTGTCCATTGTGACTCCACCTCTCTTTCTGGGAATCTCCCATATGCATGATTACAGTTGATATATATTATTCTAGCTTAAGACTATAAATGAGAAAATGTTATGATGTTTATGAATTGTATTATGATATAACATGCAAAGATTTAATGGTGACTTAAACTTATAAGAAAATGATCCTTTGGAACCATCTGACTATAGGAGGTGAAAAGGTGATTTTAGCCCCTAACCCGTTCTCTCAAAAGGGTAGAGTCGGGACTTTAGCTTATCAAAAGGGATAAGTATATGCTAGTGACGACTAGTAAAGTATGAGCTCATAACCTAAATTACTCCCAAAAGGGTGGAGTATAGGGTGGCCCAAGGAAAATAATGATGATGATAAGATTTTAAGTCACCAAAGGCACTAAAGAAATGAAATATGTGCCTTTGTGTCCATGTGTAGCTAATATTATATGACGTTCTTTTATACATGTTATTTTGATAATGATGATGAGGAATATGATGTAATGATAAAGGAAATGTTCATTGTAAATATGACATGTTAAGAATAAGATGCATTATAAGACGCATAATTAAAAATTGACGAACCTCGGTTAAGTATTTGTCCGAACTTAAAATGAATCTTTGCATGCTCACTATTTTAGAATAATCCCGAGGTTCCTGGGGACTTTGATGATGACACTATAGAAGGAGGTACCTTATTGAGAATTCTTTAGCAAGATTCTCACTCCCTTTTCTTTATTTCCGTCATTGTCTCCAGATTCAGATGGCGACATTCGTCCTGTTCGTTGATACCCCTACTTGGGAATTTCACTATGATCCGGTGCATCGCTCGTATCATTTTGAAGGGAGGTCTTGTGATTCGTGTTTTTATTTACATAGGTCGGCCATTTGCACATCCTGTCCCTAGTTATCGATTTTCTCCTACTTCTCCCTATGGCGATGAAATGGTTTTCGAACATGCACGCCCACTTGATGAAAGGATGTTACGTTCTTATCCCGCTTCATCTGCTGTCCATGGATTTCGAGAGTATGTTCCCGAGACCAGATATTCCGAAACTGATCCTTCAGAGGACACTCCTACTCATGTATATTCTCAGAGCTCTGCTCCTACTCCCACACGTGTAAGAGAGGGTAGTGAGGAAACACTTGTTCAGCCGAGGTTAGCAAGAAGGCCGTCCATGCGACCCCAGCTTGGTGCATCTCGTGTGTCCCCTCCCGAGGGAGCTCATCAGTGGATCGGATTTATTCCTCCATTTCCAGGACAGTGGCCCTAGAGAGTTCTTAGTGGATTTATGTGTGATCATGCACCCTAGTTTTAGGATAACCTTCCCGGCTTATGGAGTTATCTAGTTTAGGGGCATGAATTTCCTTAAGTATATTTTTCTTTTATGGGTTTGCATAAGATAATGATGTATGAACATAACCCACCCTTTGAGTGAGGTTATTGTATGTAAATATATGCTATAATGTGCTTATGGATGTTATATGATGGAGCCTAAGTGATATGATGTGATATATTCTTAAACGTCTTATTATACTCCGCTTACTGCTCAATGCTATACTCGGCTCACGTTTTCAATTATGTGTTTAAAAAAAAAAATGGCTCGTAATTTCACTAAGTATTTTCAAATTATGAAGAAAGAACCAAAGCAAGGAGTAAAGTCTAGTCATTAATCAGATTCAACCTAGGTGTATCTGGTTAATTACTAGGGTGTTACAGCCCCCATATCTAATAATTATCTTAGGCCTTGTACTTTCATCAGAACTATCTTCAAGGATGATTAGTTTCCTTTTTCCTCTTCTACCTTCAGCTTATGTGGTTGCTTTTTCAATATCTGCATCCCTTGTTCTTAAACTCTACTTCCTTACATTAGAAGAAACAACATTAATTGGTCTACTTAGGGTTCTGAAGGAGTTGAAGGTGTACTTTGTTCCTTCCATATACTCATACCACTCGTTTGCTAGAAGGTAATTCAGGTATTCGAAGATTTTGGTTAGCAAGATCCAGTAAAGAACCAGTAGTAGTTCTCTTCTTTTCAGGAGAAATCGTACTCGACATGTTGTTAAAGATTAATCTTGTAACACCCTAATATTTAACTCAACACGTCTAGGACGTATTTAAGTTAAGTATTAGTTATTACTCTTTTGTTTCAGTTTTTGATTGAAAAACCTCTTGAAAAATATTTTAGTGAAAATATGGGTAAATTTTTTTTTTGAACTTTAAATACAAAAACGTGAGCCGTGCATACTAGATATCTAACGTCATTTATCTTGCCTGCGTAAGAGAGATGTTAGAATCAAATAACGGATAAATACATAATACAACCATGGCATAACATAACTCAATTAATAATAACATATCAATAACTGTATCATAATAGTGGTGTCTTGTAAACTTAAGGACATCAATATATATCCATCAATAAAATACAAACTGATATATGAGATACAATCACTCTAAAGGCAAATATCCAAAAGAAAGTTATCTCCGTAGCTCTTCGTCCAGTCTCAAGGTAAATTACGAACTACACCATCATTCATGTCTGGAGACGACACGGAAAAGAAAAAGGGATGAGAAACTTATACAAGAATTTTAGTAGGGCTTCCCGACTCTAACACAAGTGTCATCATCGTCCCCAGAAACCTCAGGTTTTATTATGAAAATGGTGAACATATATATAAGGTTCATTTAATAAGTTATAAATACCATTAGCCGAGGCCCGTATCTTTTAGCATGAATCTTAATGTCATGAATGCAACATATTAGTCATGGATGCATGTCAATATCATATACATAATATCATAAAATTCATAAAATGATGCATATGATATAAAGAACATCATGATCATCATTCTTGTAGGTGACTTAAACTTTTTTATTCTCTTTTCCTTGGGGGCCGCCCTATAATTCTCTCTTTTCTCGAGAGTTCTAGGTTATGAGCTCATACCTCACTAGTCGTCACTAGCGTAAATCTTATCCTTTTTGATAAGTTAAATTCCCGACTCTTAAGGTACGGGATAGGGGGCATTAGGATCACCTTTCATAACCTTTAATTCGGGGAGTCCAAAGGATCACTTCCTATTCGGATCACCTCTCATAACCTTTAATTCGGGGAGTCTAGAGGATCATTTCCATGTGTCTTATGTCACCTTAAATCTTGGCATGATATATATATAGATGCAAACATGAATAATTCATCATTAATATTTTATGCTCATAAACTTCACGAATTTATGCATCTCAATGAATCAGACATAACCATAACATGTCATAAATCAAATCACATAAACATACATCATATTTCATTGCATATATCCATGAGCCATATAAATCTCAATATATGAACATAGCCATCACAAGATATCAATCACATTCATCTCATCAAATTATCAATATTTACGTTTAAGTCCCAAATGGTCAAATCACAATTCTCAAAGGTTACAGGTCAAAACATAATTGCCCCTTTTTAGCATCTACTCAGAAATTAAAGATCTTTAACTTTAACCAATATATTTCAAGAGATATATAACTATTAGAAACCATTCAAACTCATCATAAAAACCTTTTAGGGCCATAGACTAAATTTAACATATTTTAGGGGTCAAAGTACAAAGTTACTTATTTTTAACACTTAAAAAGTCAATACTTCTAAAACTTTCTCTAAACATCATAAATGGTATTCTAAACACATATACACATCAGATATCATTATTTACGCTAATTAAAATCCTTTGAATCAAAAAAATTACATAATTGATAGTTTAGGACACAACTTTCCACATTTTATGAATCGGTCAAAACTAATACTTGTAATTATTCTTTTTAACCTCTAAGATACCAAAAATAATTTATACATCAAATACTAATAATTCTAATGTATATAAACCATAAGATCAGTATCAAATTAGTGAGGAATTAATCCAGAAAATTCATTGTCTAAAGCTTTATAAAATTACGATTTTGATCTTTTCTAATTATTAGTTTATCTCAAAAATGCTAAAAACAATTCTTACATTAATTATAAGTAATTTATACACATTCAAACCTTATAAAATAGTATTCTAACCATTTTATTTAAGTAAGGTCAGTAACATAATTTTTAAATCAAAAAGCTTGAGAAAAGCACAATCTTTAACATCTTTGGATTTCTAACTCTAACAAGAATTATTTAAGTAATTTAAAGACAAGATCAAAGCCTTAAAAATAAAATAAACCAATCTTAATACCGAGAACATCAAGAGGCTGAAATTAACTTAATTTAAGTATAAGAATTCCTATTTAAGATTAAAGAGGTAACTTTTGAGCTTTTAGAGATTTAGGTGATAGCAAGAATCATAGATATGCTATGCAATCCATTTTTAATCTTTATCATTATAAGGTGATAACTTGGAAATATAAACATGATATGTAATACTTCAAATATAAATATGAAGATGCAAGTTTATTTTTAGATCTTCAAAGTTTAGTGATAACTTGAAACATAAAATGCATTACTTGAAATTTAAACATGAGGATGCAAATTCATATTATTATCTTCAAGATTTAGAGTTCATTTAAATGATGGATTCACAACCACCACCATGATTCCTCATCATCAAGCCATGGTCATAATCAAATCATAAAAATCGAAAATATAAAGAAAGAACAAGAGAAAGAACATGAAATAAAATCCCTACCAAGTTGTTTCTTGTTATCAAAAGATAATGCTTGCTCTTTAGAGAAGTTAGGAGAAGAAAATATGTCCTTGAAATTCAGCCAAGATTAGAGCAAATGGAGGAAGGATTTTTCTTGTGTTTTTGTGTTTGATAATGGAAAGGTTATGTGTTTAGGAGTTGATTTATGGTTGGAATGTGTATGCTTGAGGTTTAGAGCTTGGTTAGAGGTTGGGAATGGAGTCTCTTGAGTGTGAATGAGGAAGAAGAAAAAAGCTTGAAGTATTGAGAGAATTAGAGAACTTTGAGCAAACTTTGAGCAAGAAAACTATCAAGTAAGAAAATGCTAAGGCTAGAAATGTTTGTGTGTGCATTTAGGCAATGGAAGAGCTCATATTTATAGGCCAAGGAGGGCTGTATGGCAGCTGCCTTGTGGCTAGAAAAATGGAGTTTTTAGTTCATTTTCAATTAAAGAAAACATGGAAAAAGAATGCTTTTATTCTTGTAATAATTTGGTTCATGCATAATGGATGAAAACACTAAAATATGATGCTAATGGGAGACATTGTTATTGATCACATCATGGCTGAAATGGGTGGGTTTTCTTTTGAATAAACATAGCCAAAAATAATGCAAAAGAAAGCTAAAGGTATGGTGTTATGGTTGGATATGTTTCTTTGTTGGAAAAACAATTAAAATATGGTGAAAAAGAGACAAGTTGGCCACTGGTTTCTGATTCCTTTAGGATCAGATTGGTAATGTTTTACAAGTGGTAAATGATATATTAGATGTGTATTTACTTAGGTAAAAGATTAGGAATTGATAGATTAGTGAAAATGGTAAAAGGTTAAGTGTTTAGGACAATACAAGACAAGGTAAAAAGAGAAATCATATACTAGTAAATGAGGTTAATTTCAAATGAGTAAAAATCACTTTGTAACATAGGTTCTAAACTTAGGATAAGAAAATGTAAATGTACGATATTTTACCTAAATCGAAATCTTAACTTTGATATCAATTATCACTAATTTTATGAGCTTTCATAATTAAGGAAAGATAATTTAATTTTACCTTAGGTGATTTTAGACTCTAATTACCTCAGTAATTATTTTTAACCTTGGGTAATTAATTTTAAACTCAAGGTTAATGAATAAAATTAATTTGATTTCAAATAGAGTTTTAATGCTATCTTAATTACACAAGTAAACTTATTTACCACAACTAGGGGTAGAAAGGTAATTTCACGTAAAAACTCCCTGTAAATATCGGACAATCTCAAATCATACTTAAAATAGTCATTCTGAACCTTTGGGTGAAAATCGAATTCAAAGATTATATAATTTCATGAAAAATTACTGCAGGGGTAAAACAGTAATTTTACTTACGGTAAAAATTGAGAATTGAGATTTTTACCTCTAAGGCACATATAATCCTCATCAGGCATAAAATTAACCCCTCAAAGATAATTTAGATTTGTTATCCTTGATTTCTAGGTAAAAATGACCTCAGGGGCATTTTGGACATTTTACACTTACAGAAAAATCGGGGTTTGTGACTTCCGCACAAATTGCTAATCAAGTCCCCTATGATGTTTCTCTAATGTCATATTCCTTTATTGAGGATTATTTGACCTCGAATTATGTGTAAAAATTACCTAGGGGTATTTTGGTAATTTTTACATAGCAGTAAAAATTAGGGCGTTACAAATCTGGGTAAGTTTATCCTTCTCTTGTAAGTAAACCAAACAGCAACATGTAGTCCATGCTTACCAGAAGGTGTGTGCTTCCCAGTCTTGGAAGCAGAGAGAACTAAATCACGATGAAGACTTGTCTTGCATTAGAGGTCAGAAGGACTGTAGTGATCTCACTAGGATGATATCTTGAGGAACTGTAAGACATCTGGAGACTTCTTCTGTTGATAAACCAAGGGTCATGAACTAGTCTTTTTCCGAGAATCATCTGAGTCCTTCATCAGGAGCATTGATGATGTTGGAGAGATCAGTGATGCTCAGCTTTATATCAACACTTCTGATATAAGAGGTTAGCATAGAGTCAGACACCTGAACCAACTAGGAGTAAAAGGCGGTGACCATCCCAGTAAAGACCCGATCGGTCAAGTTTAAGAAGCCTTCCTATCCCTAAAAAGAAATGACTTCCAGGAGAATGAGAACCTGAACCATCAGCTCCTGAATAAGCCTTTTCCCTGGAGCTATTAGTCGATGAGAGAAGTTTTCTTCATAATGATCTTGATGCATCAGTTCATTGAACATTTGAAGTGTTCCCATGGTAGGGATACAACCTGAATAGTGCTTTATTTCAGCCATTTAGTATGATGTGAGTGATAGAATAAGAAAAAGGTTGAAGCCTGAGAGAAATAGAGGTTACAATTACAAAGAAGAGGATTTGAGAAAGGACGTTGGAGTTACTGGTAGAGGAGGTTTGAGAGAATGTGAAACGGTTGAGTTTGCGTGTTTGAGGTTGACGATGATGTAAAAAATGGTGATGTGTGAGGAGTGGGGGGTTATGTAAGTGATGTGATATAACTGGTTAAAGGTGACGCGATGTGGGAGAGAGAAACAAAAAAAAGGAGAGGGAATTATCCTGTTTGTTCATTCTTTTTCAAAAAGAGAGGTTTTTGACTCTTGGGTGCACTTTCTGAGGAGCTTTTCTTTCTGAGCTTCATGTCTCACTTTCTGACCAATTAGAGACTCATCACATGACCTTATAAACTCATCTTCATATGTTGAATCATCTGACCTCATAAAAACCTCAAGTTTTATGTCCTTATGTCTTCCTTTTGATCAACCCATATACTTTTGAAATACCCATCTTCTTTCTGATCTTCAAAAAATATACCCGATTTTGCAAACTGAGATATTTCTTTTTGGGCTTTAGCTTGGGATTAATAGGAAGAGAGAGAAAGAGTACCAGAGATAGTTTGAGCATGAATGATTATGCAGTTTTAAAAACAACTAAGTTCAAAAGCTTTTTCAAAACACAAAAATGATCTTTAGCTAATGGCTTTGTGAATATATCTGACACTTGGTCTTCAGTATTCATAAACATTAACTCAACATCTCCTTTTTGAACATGATCATGAATAAAATGATGTTTAATATCAATATGCTTGGATCTAGAATGCTGAATAGGATTCTTTGCAAGATTAATAGCACTAGTATTATCATAGAATATAGAGATTTTGGAATTCCTAAAATAATAATCTCTTAGTTGGTTCCTTCTCTACAGCATCTGAGCACAACAATTTACAGCAGCTACATATTCTGCCTCAGTAGTAGATAGAGTAATTGTGTTCTGCTTTTTACATGACCATGTGATCAAGCTTTCTCCAATGAAGCAGTAGTAACCACTTGTGCTTTTCCTCTCAACTCTATCTCCAGCAAAGTTAAGATCACAAAAATCGACGTTATTACAAGAAGTACCTTTCTCGTACCATAAGCCAAGATTAGTAGAACCTGACAAATATCGAAGAATTCTCTTGATAGAATTTAAGTGTAAGTGCTTTGGGTTAGATTGAAACCTAGCGCAAATTCCCACACTTGGTTAAATGTCTGGTCTATTAGTTATAAGATACAGTAGTGAACTAATCATTCCACGATAGTTGCTTTCTGATACTTTCTCACTATTCTCATAACCATTTATGATTTGAGATGGATGCATGAGGGTACTTATTGGTTTTGCTTGATCCATATTGAATTTCTTCAATAACTTTTTTTGTATATTTTTCTAGATCAGAGTCCCTTCTTTTTGTTGTTTTATTTACAAACCCAAGAAGAATTTGGGTTCACCCATCATACTCATCTCAAATCCCCTGTGCATTAATTTTGAAAACTTTTCATAAAGAGAATGATCAGAAGCGCCAAATATAATGTCATTAACATATATTTGAACCACTAGAAAGTTACTATCTTTTTCAAGAGTAGAAAGAGTAATGTCAACATTACCTCTCTTGAACCCATTCTTAAGCAAGAAGATGCTCAGTCTATCATACCAAGCACGCGGAGCTTGTTTTAGACCATAAAGAGCCTTTGTTAGCTTGAAGACATGGTTAGGAAGGTTTTCACTCTCAAAACCAAGAGGCTACTTTACGTATACTTCCTCAGAGAGCAATCTATTTAGAAATGCAGACTTGACATCCATTTGGTAAAGAGTGAATCCCTTGCAGGTAGCAAAAGCAAGTAGGATTCTAAAGGCTTCAAACTGAGCTACTGGTGCAAAGGTTTCATTATAATCAATTCCCTCTTGTTGATTATAATCTTGTGCAAACAATCTTGCTTTGTTCCTTATGACCTTACCAGCTTCATCAACCTTATTCCTAAACACCCATTTTGTTCATATGATGGTCTTTCCTTTTAGTTTTTCAACAAGAGTCCAGACTTTGTTTTTCTTGAACTGAATTAGTTCTTCTTGCATAGCATCCACCCAACTTTGATCGCTTAAAGCTTCTTTAATGCATTCGGGTTCAATGGTGGAGATGAAAGTGCATTTTGACATATTTCTAAGGGATGATCTGGTTCTCATTCCCTTGGAAATATCTCCAAGAATAAAGTTACAAGAAACTGCCTTTAAATCATAAACTCCTTTGTAGTTTCTGTGACTATGAGGTTCTTTAGCTTTTCCTTTATCTTCAGGTTGCTCTTCTTGGTGTTCAAAAATATCACTTTCTGATATCTTGGGAGACTTGAGCATGTTTTCTGAAGTACTTATGTTCTAGAGCTATGTTCTAGAGCTTACTTTCTAATGCTTTGTCTTTCATTATCCTGCTATTAGAAGTACCTTTTAGATTCATCTTTACAAAGGTTTCTTCTAGATCTTCAAGATTATCAGTAAGGTTCATTGAATTTGATATGTATGGTCTCTTTTACACATAGCATTCTCTTATTGTATACCCTGTAGGCTCTAGAAACAGAAGAATAGCCTAGAAAGATACCATCACCAGGCTTTGGATCAAATTTTGCAAGTTTATCCTTGGTGTTAAGAATAAAACATGATGAATCAACGATATGAAAGTATGATATGTTGGGTTTTCTACTCTTCTATAGCTCATAAGGAGTTTTTTTGAGGATTGGCCTTAGAAAGATTCAGTTTTTTGTATAACAAGAGGTGTTTATAGCCTCTGTCCAAAAACATTTTGATAAATCACTTTCTAAAACCATAGTTCTGGCCATTCCCTACAGGCTTTTGTTTTTCCTTTTACCTACCCCATTCTGTTGAGGAGTTCTAGGAGTAGAAAACTCTTGAAGAATGCCATGTTTTTCACAAAACTCTTCAAAAATATGATTTTCAAATTCTTCTCCATGATAAGATCTAATAGTATTGATTTGAGAATTTTTTTTAATACAAATACGTTTTGCAAAAACTTTGAATTTTTCAAACACCTCATCTTACAAGCTAGAAAGATAACCTATGTAAATCTGGAGTAGTTGTCCACTATAACCAGACAATATCTCTTTCCAGCAAGACTTGCAGTCTTAGTTAGTCCAAAGAGATCCATATGTAAAAGCTCAAGTGGTTTTGTGGTTGAAACCACATGCTTGTTATGGAAAGAAGCACTGGTTTGCTTGCCTTTTCACAGAAATCACAAGTTGAATCCTTGTCAAATCTAATCTTTGGAAGACCTTTAACAAGCTCTTTCTGAGAGAGCTCAGAAATAAAGTTCATATGAGCATGATGAAGCTTCTTATGCCATAACTGCTTATCATCCGTGAAAGATGCGGGATATTTTACATTTTCATCTTTCAGATCATCCAAGGATAACATGTATGTGTTATCATGCCTCTTTCTAGGTAGAATGACTTGATACTTAATAAGTTGTAAGCCAGACTATCAACTAACAAGAGATCAGAAATTTGGTGAGAATCATCCTTGCCAACATCTCCTATGCTTGTGACCTTAGCCTTACCTCTATCTACGAATTTCACTAATCCTGAATATTTGGGTCATAGATTTCTGAACCATTTTCTTGATCTGAACATGTGCCTTGAGCAGTCGCTGTCCATGTACTACTTGTTATCATATTCCACATGCATCCTTAGGCATGCCTACACCAGACCCATTTTTTATTTTAGGTACCCAGATTTTCTCAGGTCCTCTTGAGTTAGTCTGAAGAGAAGGTTGTCTAACCTTTTTGACAGACTTCCTTTTCATGAAGCATTTGTCAGATGGATGTCCTTTCTTAAAACAGATGGTATAGGAAGCTTTCCTCTATTCTTTCTTGAAGAGAGTTGATTTTCCTTTCTCATTAAACTCTTCCCACCATCCCAATCCAGATTTTTGAAAATGTGGCCGCTGATCTCTAAAGCATTAAATCAAGATTCCTTGATCCATTTACCATTTGAAGCTTTGAGAAGCTTTGAAGTTCTTTCAAGCTTAGAGATGACCTTCTGAGTATTTTCACTTTTATTTGCAACTTCAAATTTTAAGGCTTTGAATTTTACATTTATAACCTTGTTTTCTCCTTTCAGTTCTTCCTTTTCAAGCCTTAGATTTTCAGCTTCTATCTTGGCCATTTTAAGTTCCAAAATATTTTTCTTATGATCTTTTTTTAGATTAAGATAATGTGAAGAAAGAGTTTGAGAATCTTTCTTCATATAGGGATAAAAGTTCATCATATGAGAGATCAATATTATTTACCTTAGATTCACTCTCTAATCAGTATCCAGCCATGAAGCATAGGTTTGCCACATCTACCTCCTCTTGATCTTCTGATATTTCCTTTTCTTCCTCTGATTTGCTCCAAGTAGCCAGCATGCCTTTCTTCTTGGGTATGAACTTTTTTGTGGGCCTTTCAGTTTAAGGTAGTCTGGTTTGAAATGTCCTTTCTCCCCACAGTGATAGCAGATGACACCTTTAGGTTTTAGCCTTTTCTGTCCTTTCTAGGGTTGGTGTCTCTTCTTTTCTTCATTTTTTTCTCCAGATCTTGGACATTTTTCTTACAAGCATGAAAAGTTCATTTTTTTTCCATATTCTCCATTTGACTCATTATCATTTTCATTCTCCTCATCAGAGGTTTCAGTAACTTTCATTGCCTTAGTTTTATGGGTTTTTTGATGAGACGACTTCATGGCCATAGACTTGTTTTTTTTACTGGATTCACCATGCATTTCAAAGAGCACAACTTCATATGTTTTTAGTGACCCAATGAGTGCATCCAAGCTGATAGTTTGAAGGTCCTTTGCCTTAGTAATGGCTGTGACCTTGGATAGCCATTTGGCAGGGAGGCTTCTTATGATTTTTCTAACCATTTCCGAGTTAGAGTATCTCTTGCCTAACCCTTTTAGTTGATTTATGATATGCATAAACTTTGTGGTCATTTCATCAATATTCTCTTGATCTGTCATTTCAAACAGTTCATATTAATAGACCACTATACTGATTTTAATTTCTTTCACTTGATCAATGCCCTTGTGCATCAGATGCAATTTGTCCCATATTTCTTTTGTCATATCACAAGCAATAATTTTATCATATTTAGTTTTGCTTAGTGCACACATGAGTAGGTATTTAGCTTTTGAGTTCAGTTGAACTTTGGTCTTTTGTTGCTTTGTCCACCTATTCCGGGGGATTTTTCTAGATATTGAGGGTCAATCATCTGTTCCTGGAACTTCCTTCCTTGGAACATAATCTCCTTCTTGTATAATCATTTTACAAGTCAAGATTTGTGTATTTTATAAACAGCTCCATTTTATAAACAGCTCCAGTATGCATAATCTCCACCATAAAAAAGGTGGTCTATTTATGGAGTGTTCTTTAGCTATGTGAATATTTTGTGCCATTTATCCCTCGGATCTTTATCCTCTACAGTCATTAGATTGCTTAATCCCTTAGAAACCAAGCTCTGATACTACTTGTAGGTAGAAAGACACATGAGAAGGGGGTTGAATCATGTTTTGTCTTTTCTTCCCTAATGGACTTCTGAAAAACTTTATAAAAAACTATCAAGTTGTGAACTTAAAGCACAGTGGAAAACAACATTAGTAACTTCAGAAAGTAAACATTTTGATATGAATATATAACGAATGAAGGAAAGAAAGTTTTCATAACAGCACTGATAATAAAACAAATATAGAAATAAAATAAGAGATGAAGGAACGAAAGATACAGCTTAAAGGATTTTATACTAGTTCGGCTAACCTGTCTATATCCAGTTTTTAACAACTATTAAGTTTCACTAAATCTTTCTCCAATCTAAGAAAGAATAAAGATAGTCTTTACAATAGCCTTCCTTAGCTATTTCCAGTGACCAGTAGACAACCCCTACTGTCACAAATCAGGTAGTTATTCATCAACCTCTTTAAGCTGAATCGAGTAGTCTTTGACAAGCCTTTCCAAGCTAAACCGTGACTAGTAAAACTCCTTTACTGTCACATTGCAAGTAGTCTTTGACTAGTCTCTTCAAGATATTTCATATTGATCACTACTGGATCAAGATTACAAAGGTTATATGTTTGAGTTGCTAGTCAAACTAACCTACACTCAAGTGTCCTCAAGATTTATAGTGAAGGATTTAGGAATACTTGAATGACTTCTTTCTAGTTATTTTTCCTTGGAAGGAAGTATGATTAATAAAGAGCATAGAAAGATGATTTTTTGAATAAGGAAATGATTACAAGCAGTAATGATCTTTACAAGAAAAGAAGAAGAAGAACAAGAAAAAAACTTTGCAGCATTTCAGCTCTTATATCTCATGTTGCATAAGCCGTTGTGGAGACAAGGTTTTTGATGCCTTCCAGAAACTACTCTTACTTTCTGAACCATGGTTTCTGAACTTTTGCTTCTCGGTCTTGGAATAGTTGTCTTCAAAGGCAGAAGAGATGATTAGCCAATTCTGACACTGGGATTTGACCTTTTCAAATTTGAATTTCAAATTCAAATTTTTCCCTCTTTTTTCTTATAAAGAGCATTGTTTCACTGAGAGTAAGCTTTTTGAAGTGTGGTAACATTTTCTTGACAAAATTTGAGTCTTCTTATCTTCAACCACTAATTATTGATGATCTAAAACTTTACAAATGTGAAGATTGAAGATAGTAGAATACTTGGGCTTCATAGATTGTTTGATATCTTTCTTTTAGGTGTACTTTCTGAAGTCCAGTGCTACTTTCTGAAGTCTCAAAAGCTTGGTTTCTTGTATCATTGATTCTTCTTCAATCATTAGCCATATTAAGCTTGAATAAGGATATAACTTTTACTTTCTTTTCAGTTCATATATCTTCACATGAGATAAATATGTTTACACATGTAGAGTCAAATTTATCCTCATTTGAACAAGCCTTGTTCTTGCTAAATGATAGAACATGTTTTAATTCTTCAAGAAACTCAAGATAACTATTAGTCGTTCTTCAAAGTATTTTCTTTAAATTGGCTTTGTTGTCATTCAAAACTTGTTAACACTTTTTGAAAGGGTTCTAGAGCTAACAATTATATCATGTGCCCAACTACGTACCACCCCTTGAAATCCAAGCACTTTTCTTAAAATTGGAATCTCTCATTCCTAAGTACTTTCTAGAGTGAAATAAGTATGCTATTCTGAAGACTGATGCCTAGCTCCACGCCCTATATGCATTATGTGGTGAGCTAATTGAGACTTAGTGGTAGCATATTACAGTGGCATACTTCTTTTAGGGATACACACTCTTTCCCATTGGAAATGGTTTGCTCTACAAATGTGAGGCTTGGAAAGAGCTTAAAGGCTTCCAAGAATACATCAGCATCTTCAACACTTGGGCCTCGGAAGTCCAATAGTTTCAAGACTCGTGATATGCTCTATATACAATGGAATCCAAGTGGAGTCAAAAGATTCAAGTATTGGTGGCAATTCCTAAAGTAATTCAAGCATAAGCCACTATAAGGGTCCTGACCGTTTAACTTAGGGACGTTTAAGCAAAGGGCTAGGTGGAAGATAACTCACCATGAGGGAGCTCTTCTTTCTTTTTTCTCTTTTCTATTTATGCATTTTATTTATCCTTATTTATTTATTTTTTAAGTTTTGAGTCTTGCGTAATGTTTATTTTATTTGTATCTTACACTATTCCTTTGATATTTTAGAGGTTACATGTATAGGCTGACATCACTTGTAGTATATTGATTTGTTTGGCATTGACTTTGTATTGTATTGCATGCTTGGTGATTCAATATGTTATTTGGATTGAGTACATGCAATTTATTTGTGAGTTTTTGAGCCTCTTGATTGGTTTGGACTATTATGTGCCATCCTTATTTGTTCATGTATGTTTCCTTTTTGGATTTGTATGATAGAACTTGCTTAGGGTCTTGTTTGAAAATATATTCCCATGTGCATGCTTGAAGGTAATTGAGGCATTTTTCTTATTTTTGACCACTTGATCATATAGCCAAACTTTGTATATTACCATTGTCTAATTCTTTTGAGCCTTATTTCCCCCTCTTTTGTTTTAGCATATCCTTAACCAAAAATAAAATACCATGAAAATTTCTAACCTTTTAGGCTTATGAGAGCATTTATGTATTTCTTGTATTTGTTTGAGCATAAGCATGGGGCAGAGTATGAGGACATACTCCAATTTAAGTATGGGTGAGAGATATATAAGTGCCCAACAAAATTCAGCAATTGACGGACCAAGGAAAAAAGAAGAAGCAAAGTTGATTAGAAAATAAAGCAAAAAAAAAAGAGAAAGGAAAAAGGTTGCAAAAAGTTTGGTTAAAGGTGTGCCACATTACAAATTAAGGGCTTGTGAATGGTTAAATTGGACAAAGTATACTCTTAGGTACTTGTGCTCTTGGTGCATGCATTTGCTCTCCTTTGACTAGAGCTTTAGGTTTATTGGCCTTTATATTCTCCTATTTTCACCTAAGCCCCATTACAACCCAAAGCAAGTCCTCTTGACTCAATATGCATGTGTGTGTGATGAATAGAGAATGATAACCATGACAAGCCTATGGTAGTGTGGTTTCATTTGAGGTTATTTGAGTGAACATCTTAGCCCAAAACACTTGAGTGAATAAGTGGCAAATCTCACTTTAGGAGAATTTTTTACTTGATTTATTCAGCATATATGTGGATTCTACCTTGTGTGCTATGTTCTTGTTCTTGTGTTGCTTATTGAGTTCCTCTTTCATTGTTGGTGTGATTGCTTACTATTTGTGCCTCTAGGTCTATGGGATTGGTGTGTTGTCAATTTTCATGCATCATACATTTTTAGCGTTAGGAGCACATTCTCTTCGCTGCATCCATCTAAGTCTATTGCATGAGGGCATGTAATTGTTTAAGTATAGGAAAGTTTAATAAGTTGCATTCAGGCACCTCTTTTCCTATATAACTCTAGGTATTGCATTATTTATGTGCTTAATTAGTTGACATTTAATTGATTTGTATTTAGTCCTTATTGTGAATCATTGAGTAATATCATGGTTAATTGAACCATTTTGATGAGCAAATAAGTTTTGGAGCTTCATGTGCTTTTAATCCTCTTTGTGAGTGTTATTTGGTTACATGGATGTCGCATGTTAGTGCATGAAACTTGGAGTAATGTTCAATTTGGGAGAGTTTGAGGAGCTAAATATGAGAGTTTTAGAATTCGTTTAAGCACATTTAGAGGAAGTATTATAACAGAAAATTTGTATCTCTCTCTACGAAGATCGGATTGAGACAAATAATGTTGTTTTGAAAATCTCAAAAAGTCCTTCATAACTTTTAAGTTTAACTCAAAATTCAGTTCTAGGAGTTTCTTGGTTAAAATTGAGTTGTAAGATTAAAGGTCGCCAATGTTCCGACGCTATCTAGTTCGACCATCAGTTGGAAAGCTTAGTGAAAGAGCTCCCATTTTTATCTCTAGACCCAAAAGCTAATTTGAACACTATGGGGCTCAAAATAGGCTTAAAAGTATATAGAGCAGTGCCTATGGGAGGCCAGTTCATAAAATGACATTTGTTTTTTATAATTTTGGGACCCATTTTTTACATTTGATGATGTATAGTATATACATACTTAGCCTAGGTTAAAAGGGGATCTTCCATACTTATTCTAAGGCTGCCTCCACTCTCTTTATACTCTCTATTTTGTCTCTCTTTATCTTTCTATTCTCTCTAGGTTTTAGAAGCTCTAATCCTTGTTTTAGCTTCTATTTGGGATTACAATCGTACTCTCCATTATATTAATTATGATCCTTAACCTATGGAGGAGTAATTTTCTATACCTTATGCAAAGATAACCAAGGGGTGAGATTGTTTTTGAGGTTCCTATTTTAATTGCAATTTGTGATTGGTTTTCTTTCCTTTTTTTGTCTCTTTAATTCTGATTACATGACTTATTACAAGTGTGTTTTTAAGAGCTGTTTGATTGCGTGTTCATTCATGTTGTAGGTTGTATGCGTAATTAGGATTCCATTGGGGTATTTGGTCAGTAGATTAAATTATATCCATTTGATAAGGGATTAGAATTAACTCCGTTAGGAGATTAGGTTGCTGTAATTGGTGGTAATTAAACTAGCATAGGCTCATAGAACCATCATTATCGATTACTAGTATATGTGTTAGTCAAACTCTTAGTGGGAGTGCGACTATGTGACCGCTAAGTAAAATTGCATCATTGTTACGTGATAGCATAATTAATAAAAGTAACCACCACCATGAATGAATCCTTTGAACCAATAATTGAACAATTCTTAATCTAAATGACTCCTTGTGCAAATAAATCTTCTCGTATAAATTTCTATATTAATTTTTATTATTGAAATAATTTCAAAACCCCCAAATTTCTAATCATCTAGTAATACTGCCTTGTGAGAGAACCTGAGTTGTATCCTTTATTATATTTTTTGTGCAACTTGACACTTTATAAATTTTAATTTGTTTGTGAGTAGTGACAGCTCACATTAGTCTCTCAGAAAGAGATTGGGTTTGCGAGTCTAATTATGATTAAGGAATTGTGTAAACTTAATCCCACTGCACCTTTAATATATCCATATAAATACGGTTACCCTATAGCTTATTATATAAATTAATTTATAACTTTGATAATATTTATTTTTCCCAAAAAAGTAAAATCACAATTATGTACAAAAATAAAATAAAATAAAATAAAAGAACATTAAATACAAATGAAGAACAAAATTTAAGAAAAATTAATTTTGACTTGACAGTTATTAGCTATGTCAACGTATCTTTTAGTGCAATAAGGTACTAAAAGTCATGTCGTTCTTATAGAAAATGCTTGTGTGTTGATTGATTTTAATAACAAAAAGTTTTGGTTGATTTTTATTGTTTGAAAAGATTTGAAAAGAATTTTTTCATCATTTTTTTTAAAAAGGAAGAAAAAAAATAGAATCAGACCAAAAGAAAAGGGAGGAAACGATGAAACTAAAATAATTAAACAAAATATCAAGGAAATAAAAAAGAATAAAGAAAAAGAAAAATAAAAATGTTAAAAGAAAAAAAAATGAGAACTTATGTATGTAACTTATATAACAAACCTAAAATTATCGATGTTCATGGATGGGAGAAAGATGATGGTAATGAGAAGCGATAGTTATAGGGTTGATGTGTTTAGGTGATGATATGGGTTATGATTAGAGATAATGATGATAAAGAATATATGTTGGTTTGTGATTTGTTGTGAGGTGAAGGTGATGATGGATGAAGGTGGTTGTTGTGAGTATGTAGAGAAAAAAATGGTGATAATGACCATAGGTGAAGGAAGATTTGTGTGTCGCGGCTGTCACAACGTACCCCGAAAGCACTGCGACGAGGATGACAACCGATTTTAAAATAAAACACAGGAGTCGCCACCAATTTTAATTATGGTTAAAACTAGAAAACCTTTTGATTTGCAAACTGGTCTATTAAATGAGATTTGAATCCGGGAGTCTAATTATGATTAGGGAAGGGTGAAAACTTAATCCCACTGCACCCCTAATACATCCGTATAAATACGGTTACCCTAGAGCTTATTATGTAAATTGATTATAATTTTATAATATTTATTTTCCCCAAACAATTACGTCAATTGCATATTTACAGACAAATAAAGCTAAAATTAAAACACGAAATATATTAACATATAAAATCATTTAACTAAAATAATTCGTAAACACAAAATACACAATTAATTTAGCAACAACACACAAATATAGAATAATTAAACTAAAAAAGGAAAAATAAACACAATCACATAATTGATTTAAGCAAAGTACATAAACATATAAAAATAATAAAAAAAGGAAAATTAACTTATAAACATAAGTGCAGAATTCAACAAAACATAATTAAATAAATAAAAAAGGTCCTAGTTATTATTCTCCTTTCTATTTTTAATTTCAAAAAAAACATTAGAACAAAATCCAACCAAAACAAAGAAACAATTAAACCTTTCTTTTTATTTTTAATTTTTAATTTCCCTCAAATAATTGAAGATCATTACACAAGAAAAACAAAAACTCTCTTTTTTTTTTATAAATCAAAATACTCAAGTATTGTGAACTAAATTAAATGAAACTCTTTTATTTTTAGTTCATTTTAGACTAAAACAAATCTACTAACAAAACCAAACAATTGAAAATCTAATTCAATAAAATAAAGAAAATACTAACAGAATAATAATAATAATAATAATAATAATAATAATAATAATAATAATAATAATAATAATTCCCCAACCCCTAATCTATCAACCGACCCCCACACACACATACTCATGCACACAAACACATGCACGCATACTTCTCTTTCTCACCAACGCAAACACACACACACACACATTTCTCTTACTCACCAACACACACTTAACACAAATACAAAGAGAAAGGGGATATGAGAAACCAGGAGAGAGGGAGCTCCATGAGGAGAGAGAGAAAAAGAGAAAGAGAGAGAAAGAGAGAGCTCTGCATGTGAAGGGAGAGGCCGGCGAAGGTGGTGCCGGCAGCCAGCGGTGGTGACCTTGATGGAGAACCTTACACAACGGCGATCTGGTGGTAGGGGTGCGCAGTTCGAGCACATGGAGAAGCCGGCCCGAACTTCAGAGGATCTGGGCTTTGAGGCAAGGCGGTGGTTGGGTGGCTAGATCATGATCTTCACGGATGCTGTGTGGAGATGCAGAGAATAGATTGGATGGCTCCGTGGTGAGAGGAACGATGGTGTGCGGTTTGAGCTTGCGATGCGGGGGTGTTGAGATCGTGGCCGGGGAAGGGAAGACCTGGCATGGCTTCACGTTTGGGGCCACCGGTTTCACGGCGGTGCAGGGCGCGGTGGTGACTGAGGTCACATCGGTTTCGCGGGAAACTGATTTGCCGTGGTGGTGGGTGACGGTTTCAGTGGAGGGACAACGAACCTGCAAAAACTCTAGCTTCATGTGGTTAGGTTTCCAGTGAGGTGAGTTGTGATGGCTGGAAAAGTTCGTGGATCGGTGGTGGAAGGTTGAAGGAGATAATGTGAGGCCGATGAGGGGGCGATGTTGATGGGGATTCATGGAGGAAAGGGCATGGGTTTAAAGATGAGGGAGCTATGATGATGATGATGCTTCACGGAGGCCGTGGCTGGAGGTGGAGGTCGCCGCTGCCTCTTCCCTATTTTCCTCTTTTGTTCTCTTTTTCTGTAAATTTTAAATGATGATGAAACTATTGTTGTTGTTGTTGGATTTACCTTGTTCTTTCCTTTCGATGTTGCTGGATTGTCTAGCTAGAATTGTTGCTGGCTGATTGATGTATCCAGATGTGTTCTTTGATTTTTGGTGTTTGAGTTTCTTTTTGATTGATTGTAATTCTTGTTGATCTGAAAAAAATCCCCTCCACTCCTTAGTTGATGATGGCTGATTATACGTTGTTTTTTTTTTCAACGGGATTATTGCTGAACAAATTTACAGGTTGGCTGTTATCATGAAAAGGCAAGGAAATGATGTTGCTAGGGAAGTAGGTGATGATGGTGTCCGCCATCACTCCTGCCCTCTTCGAGAAATGGCCAGAATCCAATGGCCATTTTCTTTTTCTTTTTCTTTTTTTTAGGATTGAAAATGGGAATCCAATGTTCCCTTTTTTTTTTATGAAAGAATAGGCTGGACGGACCAAAAAAATAAAATAGGTTATATACATTTTTTTTTGTTTTGAATTAATAAAGTATGGACTGTATCAAAAAAAAGAAATAAAATGGGCTAGGCAAACTAAAATGGGTTAAAAAGAATTAAAACGGATTGGACCTCTCTTTTTTTTGTTAATGCAAACATTAAATTAAAAAGATAAAATATACGAACAAAATATGGTGTTCATAGTGGCTAATAGGGTGGTGATGGTGAGGGTATTGTGGATGAAGATGTGTTGCTTCCCCTGTCTGTGTTATTGTTAGCCTATTTATAAAATTTTTGTGTAATTGTTGGAGAAGGACTTAAAAAATGATCAGGATTTGACAATTGAAATTAAAAAAAAAAAAAATTTGATTGCAATTTGGTTGAGATTTTGACTAACACTAATTAAAAAAATGCTAATTGAACTACAAAGATTTGATTGATGCTAATTCAAAAATAAAATCAATTTTTAAAAAATGGTAATGGAAAAGGAAAAGATTTTATTTTTTTGTCTTTTATTTTTTATTTTTTTTATTTTTTCTTTGTATACAAAAAAGAACCAAACAAAATATAGTGTTTACAGTTGGTCCTCTTTACTTGGTTCTTACTAGAAAATATAAAAAATTGTTATTTTTGATATTTTCTTTGTAAGGAAAAAGTAAATATATGAATACATATTTTATCTGACCAAGACAAATTATGAAAATGGATGACTTGACAGTGATGGGGGTGAAAGTAGAAAGAAAGATGATGGAAAACACAAATGACATGATGATGAAAATTGTTCTTACCTGGAAGTTGCCCATATTTTTAGTCAAGTACAAAAACAAATGAATCGTTGATGCTATTGAAATGTGACAATGTGACGATTTCTGAAAAATGAATGATAATTATGATTATAAAAGAGCTGATAGTTGCAGATGATGATTGATGATAATTGCACAAAGTACGGTAAATGGATGTGAAAATTGAGGTTGTGTGAACTAAAAGCATGTGAAAATATAAGCTTGTGAAAATTAAACATATGTGAAAAATAAACGTATATGGAAAGTAAAAGCGTGTGCAAATTAAAGACATGTGGAAAGTAAACACGTAAAAATAAGTGTATCTGGAAAGTAAAAATGTAGAAAGTGAATGTATGTGAAAAGTTAACGCATGTGGAAAGTAAACGCATGTGAAAATTAAAAGCATATGAAAAGTAAACCTATGAGGAAAATAAATGTATGTGAAAAATAAAGGCATGTGAAAAGTGAAAGCATGTGAAAATAAAAGCATGTGAAAGTAAAGACATGCAAAAAAATAAACACATGTAAAAGTAAAAACATGTGGAAAGTAAACACATATGAAAGTAAAAGCATTTGAAAAGTAAATGCTTGTGAAAAGTAAACACATGTGAATACTAAAATTCAATGAAGAGAAAATCAAACCAGACTGGTTAGTCGAACTGGGTTCACCGGGAACCGCTTACCTTCTCGATCCAGTTAAGAGCTTGAAATCGAGGGAGCCCAAAACCGGTCAAACTGGGTAAAATCGGGAAAACTAATAGGCCTGCCTATTTTCTGATGTTGTCAGTTTGGCTTTTGACCTGAGAAAAAAGGAAAAACAGTCATTTAAAAAAAATTAAAAGCTAAAAAGTAAAAATTGAAAGTGAAATTAAGGATTAGGGTTCTTTTTTCTCAACCCTCACTTCACTTTCCTTCATCTTATCTCCTTCTTCTCTCATAAAGGCCACCAATGATTAGTCAAGGGACCTGTGCACCACCACCATCCACCTATGCTTCACCATTGTTCGCCTCTGCTTTATGCTTCATCCCTTCATGACGCTAGTTTGCTCTACGTTGCGCCATTGTTCTAGTCCACATTACGTCGTCCTAAGATCTATTGCGCCCTCCTATCCACAAAGCTACTTTGCTCCATATTGTGTTGTCGCCCTCCCTTCTCAGGTGAGTACTTCTCAGTTTGATTATGTTAGAGCAGATCGTGTTGCTCTTTGTACAGAGGTTGCATTGCAGTGTATAAAGGAAAAAAATGGATGTGATTTGACTTAAAAGATGAAACAATTGATGCTGAGGTATTGAATTCCATTGCTGCGACCAATGAACACTGCAGTCCAATGAAACAATTGATGCAATCTTTTTACTTTTGACTTTAATTATTGGTTTCCATCTTTGTGAATCATACTCTTGGTTATGTTTATGCTGATAACTTAATATAGGTGCTTACTCTTGAATTATCATTCTTATATATTTATATATATTTTATTATATTTTAGTTGAACTTCGGTTGAACTGGTTGGACCTCTAAACCTTTGAAACCAATGCCCTAACCGATTCGATGCCTGGTCTAGTTTTCTCTTCCTTGGTAAAAGCATGTAAAAAGTAAATGCATGTGAAAATTAACTGCATGTGGAAATAAAAGCATGTGAAAAGTTAAATGCATATGAAAGATAAATTATCATGATCATGATAGCAAAGTAGACTACAGTGATTGAGATAGTAAGATAAATGATTGTGATCGAGACATAAAAGTAAATGATTGGGACTGAAAATAACTGATTGGGATCGAGACAGGAAAATGAATGATGTGATAGTTGAAGAAAAATAAATGATATGATTGTGTCAAGAACTACATGACATGATAATTGCGAAAAAAATAAATGATGTGATAGTGCGATAAAGAAAATAATGTGATACTGTAAAAAGGTAAATGATGTGATAGTACAAAATAAATAAATGATATGATAATTATAGAAAAATAAATTATGTGATAGTGCAAGAAAGTAATAATGTGATAATTGCAAAAAAACAAATGATGTGATAGTTCGAAAAAGTAAATCATTAGGATTGACACAAAAAATTATGCGAAATTAAATGCTTATATCGTTGAAAGTATACAAAAGGAAATATTGTGTGATGCTAAAAATATACAGAAGTATGCCAAATTAAATGCTTTACATTGCTAAAAGTGTGCAAAAGCATGTGAAAAGAAATATTGTGTGGTACTAAAAGTATGGAAAGTAAGCGAAAGTAAATATTGGGCAGTACTGAAAGTATGCGGAATTAAATGCTTTGCAATGTTGAAAATATGCGAAAGGAAATGTTGTGTAGTGCTGAAAGTAATGTAAGTAAATGTTGTGCGGTGTTGAAAGTATATGGAAGTGTGTGATTAAATGTTTTGCGGTGTTGAAAGTATGCAAAAGCAAATATTGTATGGTGCTGAAAGTGTTCAAATTTAAATGCTTGATAGCGCTA
Source organism: Dalbergia cochinchinensis (assembly GCA_031216125.1). Lineage (NCBI taxonomy): Eukaryota > Viridiplantae > Streptophyta > Magnoliopsida > Fabales > Fabaceae > Dalbergia > Dalbergia cochinchinensis. Next base: position 16,312,534 of record CM062375.1, on the reverse strand, counting down.
AAAGTATGCGAAATTAAATGTTTTGCGATGCTAAAATTATGTGAAAATAAATGCTTAGAGTACTAACAAAGGAAGAACTTGCAGAGATTTGTAGAAATTGCCATGATTGATGAAAATGAATGATCTATGAATTGTATGATATTCTTGTTCATGATATATGATTTTTATAAGAAAAAACGTAATGATTCATGATGCATAAAAGCAAATGGCTAGGGTTGATTGAATGAAGTGACAATGATATGATGAATGATATAGTGATTATTACAACTGCGCCTAAATGGATTGATGATGCAAAAGATAAATGACATAAAATTACGTTGGGCATGGAAAATGTTGATAATGAATGGTAATGATGACATGTCCTAATAAAACTTGAATGACTAGAAGATGAAATGATATGTTGATGATGACAATAAAACCGAAACAAGATGATGATGCCCCGAAATACTTGCCCTATTTCACGATGTCCAAGCATTGCTTTTGAAAAATCTCTGTTTGATTTAATATGGGTCAATTTGCTTTATCATTATCCCTTTTTGTTCTTTATTTATTTTTTCTTTCCTTCTTTAGTTTTTTTTAACTCGCTATCAACCTCTATCTTCAGCACCTGACCTTATGATGCTTTGGAATTTTGCTACCTTTTTATGGTCTTGCTCTAACTTTGACTAGACTATCATTCATGGTTTTCAATCTAGTAAGTTTTCTTTCCCCTTCTTTTTGGCTCTAATTTTTGCTTAGACCACCATCTTTAGTTTTCAATCTAGTGAGCTACCTTTTGGATCAGATCTAGACTTGACTTATTGATCGATGTGATGATTATGCATGATGAGAATTTGATAATGAAGGAAAAAGATGATTGACGGAGGTTGTTGCCACCTCCTTAAATTAGAATTAAAATAGCAAAATTAAGTCCAAGTACCAAATACACCAAAATTGTAGTTAAAATGCAACTTAGGTCATTTCTCAAGAAAGCTATATGATTTAATCGGAAATTGGGGGTTCAAAAGTTAATTTGAAATAACTAAAAATAAAAAAAAATGATCAAGAATTAAAAGCACTAGTGCAAGGTATTCCTAGGATTAGAATTAATTATCATAGATCAAGTATTGAACACATTAGTGGCTATTAGTAAATACTTACTAGCAATTATACTAGTGATCCATTAACTTCTAGAATTTGATCAATGCAAATAACTAGTAAACAAGATCCCAATTTATTAGAAATTACATTGATTTAATGTACCAATTGTTAGCCTAATCGTCAATCAGAAAATTAATTATAATGTTCTCCCTCAAACAATTGATCAATCAATTTATGCCCAAAGGGTTTCGCCAAATGACAATCTCCTATTCAGTTATTCCAATAAAAATTGTAACAAACGCCCAACAATAATTATAAGAATAGAAACTTCAAAATATTGAGAAAACTAATGAATTCAATAGAAAATAGTCCCAATCCATACGGAAACTCTTAAATTAGTAAGGAAAACTACTCCTCCATCTTTAGAAGATTACAACGATGAAATAAAAAGAGTACTTGAAAACAATAATAGTGATCTTTATCAAAATCTCCAAGAACAAATTAAATTCACTAAGGAATCCTTAGAGAGAAAAATAGAAAAGAAGGAGGGAGAGAAAGAGACTGCCAAAGCTGCTGTTCAAAACTCGGACTCTAACTAGGGTAAAAGTCTATACAATTTCATTAAATATTGCTATTCAAAATAGCTAAAACAGGACCCAAAATGAAGTTAAAAAAAAAAATCAAATCGCTCTAGATTCCGTAGTGTTCACCAAAGCCTTTGACTAGAGTAATTCTTCCGATGACTCTGTCGAGTGTTGCAAGGCTCATTTAGAGTTATGGTGCTTAGCAGCAAGTGGCCTTTTGCATTTTTGCTCCCTTATTGCAACCCTATAACTCCAAATTCCCTACAAAGAGTTCCTGATCTTATACTTGACATTTTGCACTCAACACAAAGCTCCCACACACAAAACCATACCTAAAGAGATGGTTTAAACACAACAGACTCTAATCCAATAATCATTCCAAAATTAGTGCAATAGTTAATGTTCATATAAAAAATGCACAATGAGGACTAAGTCAAAATCTTAATTATTTACATCAATAACAATTAAATCTACGCAAATATCTAAGGTTTAGAAGGAAGATAAATGACATGAATGCCCCTTATCAAACTCCCCCACACTTAGACTATTGCTTGTCCTTATGCAAGGAACTCAAATGTAATAGCAAAGTGAATAGACTCCTAACTTTAAAAATGCATGATGCATGAAAAACAATAATACACCAATCCAATGTACCTAGAGGCATAAACAGTAAGCTTTCACACTAACAATCAAAAAGGATGTTAATAAGCAAGGCGTGAACAAGAACATAGCACACAAGATAGAATCCACATACATGATGCATGGACCAAGTATAAAAATCTTCCCAAGGCCAATGTTTGCTACTCATTCACTCAGTTGTTGGTTAAGATGAATACTTAATCACCTAAAATGAAAATACATGACCATGGGCTTGTCACGGGTGTCATTCTCCATTCATCACATGCACATGCGCTCTAAATCAAGAAGACATACTTTGGGTTGTAATAGGGCTTAGATGAAAGTGGAGGAATATATAGGCCAATAGAGTTAAACCTCTAGTCAAAGTAAAGCAAATACATACACTAAGAGCATAAAGGATTCACTGAACATACACAGGCCCTTAATTTGCAATGTGGTATACCTTCATCCAAACTTTTACAACCTTTTTCTTTCCTTCTCTCTCTGTTTTTTTTTTGCTTTTTTTTTGTTTTCTTAGCATGTCACTTATTGAATCTTTTGACTACTCATGATACACATTATCCTTCCTCTACGCTTAAATTGGGGCATGTCCTCATGCTTTCCCCTATATTTATACTCAAACACATATAAGAAATGCACAAATACTCCCCTAACCCTAGGAATTTCATGATTTTTCACTTTTGGTTAAGGATGTGCTAGAACAAAGGAAGAGGGTAATAAGGCTCAAAAAGGCTAGACAATGGTAATATACAAAAGGCGGGCTATATGGACAAGTGACTAAAAATAAGAAAAATCCCTCAATCACCTTCAAGCATGCACATGGAAACATATTTTCAAAAAAGACCCTAAGCAAGCTCTAGAATGCAAATCCAAATAGGGAAACACATATGAACAAAAAGGGTGGCATATAATAGTCCAAACTAATGAAAAAGGTCAAAAAAATTCACAGGTAAATTGAAAATAATTAATCCAAACAACACAGTGAATCACCAAGCATGCAATGCAAAATAAATTCAATGTCAATCAAGTCAATAAAGTGCATGTGGTGGTTGTCTATGCATGTAACCTCTAAGGTATCAAAGAAATGATGTAAGATACAAATAAAATAAAACTTGATACAAGACTCAAAACCAAAAATAATAATAAATAAAAATGCATAAATATAAAAGAGAAAAAGTAAAGAAGAACTCCCTCACAGTGGGTTGTCTTCCACCCAGCACTTTGCTTTAACATCTGTAAGTTGGACAGTTGAGCTCCTCAAGGCACGATAAACATCATCGAGTCCAATGAGTCCTAGGTCTTGTGCACCTACATACACTACCAATGCATGTTCCTGGGGGCACATCCTAGCCCTTATCAAATCACTTGGATGAAGATCATGATGAGGCCTCGGGGGTGTTTCCATTTCCAGATCCATTGCCTACTTCACTCTATGAGTCATAATACCTAAAATGAGGTCAACTATATAAAACTTGGTAGAAGGAGGATCAATATTAGGAAACAAAAAATCAATATGTTCAACATCATAAAAATTGTTGAATGCACTCTCATTCAAACATGCATTGATCTTAGCACATGCAAGGCACACAAAATTATCATGGCAATCACTGTACATAGATTCATAATTTGCATCTAAATGCATGAACTCACGAAATTCAAAGTATAGATCACCTAGGGGTCCTACGACGGATCAGGAAGAGCATCCATCTTTAAAACTTGGGGTGCCACCAGTAGCTTTTAATTGAGGCTAAAGATGCTAAACTCGACTTATTCCTCCCAAAATGGCATAGTGAGGGTCCCAACCGGAACATTGATCACTGTGCAGGCTATCATGAAGAATGGTCTCCCTAATATGATCTGGGCTCGCTTTCCAGAGCCCACTCTAATGTCCAACACATAGAAGTCTGCAGGGAAAACTAGTTCCTTCACACCTACTGGGATATCTTCTATCATACCCATAGGATGAGTTTGACTTTAGTTGGCTAGCTGAATAATAGTCTTGGTGGTCTTCAATGGTCCCCAGTTGAGAGACTTAAACACAAACATTGGTATCATACTAATTTCAACTCCAGGGTCTATGAGTCTATTCTCAAGGTGGTGACGGCCAATAGTGCATAGGATGGTAATGGCTTAATGGTCCTCATACTTCTTTGTCATAACTCGAAAAGGAGCTGAGATGTTCTCTCTTAGCTTCACCCTGTTGGCAATTTCACTTAACTAAGCTATGGCTTGAGGAAAATAGTAATGGAATAGGTGTGTCCCTGGACACTACAAGTTTGTTCTGCTCAGGCTCTGTTGTAGCTGCTTTATTGAATTTCATCCTCTGAGAGAATGGCAAAGGAGGAGTAGTGTCATCTTCTCTAAGAGTCTTTGGTGAGCGCTACGATGCTCGTAAGAAAGCTCTTTTACTACTCCCTCATCCTCAGCTGAGCACTGCGGTGCTCCTTTAGCACTGTGGTGCTCAATAAAAGCCTCTCTAGGCTAATTTTTCTCTCGCTCATCTTCCTCTTCAAGCCTTCTCACCTCTGGAATTTTTATCCCAGATCTCAAGGTGATGGCACTCATATTGGCACTTAGTATGGGAATGGTTTGGGAGGGAAGTTATGAGGATGGGACCTATTGAGTCTGATTGCTCCTAATTTGGGTAATCTCTTGTCTCAGCTAGGGGTGTACAAGGTTTAGGTGGAGATATGCATAAGAAGAGGGGTTGAATCATGCATTTACCTTTTTTCAATTTCTGAATTTTCTGAAAAGCTTACTATCAAGTATGGAACTTATTGCACCGAAAATATGATTAGTTGCTTCAGAAAGTTACATTCTGAACCTTAATAAATAAAAAATTCAGTATTAAAAGATATAACATAAAAAGAGCATGATATATAAGACTGAAGATAAAATAAAGAACTAATAAGGTAAATAAAAGAGATCAGGGCAAGAGAAAAAGTACACAAAAGATTTTATATTGATTCAGCCAACATATCTACATCTAGTACTCAACAAATGTTGAGGTTTCACTATAACAACAACTTTCTCAACCTAAGAAAGTAAAGAAGGATAGTATTTTCATTAGCCTTCCTAAGCTATCATCCAAGGATTTTGAGTAATTTTGTACTAGCCTTTTCAAGCTAACATGAGTAGTCTTAACTCTGGCCTCTTCAAGCCAACCCATGACTGAAAAAAAACTCTTTCAGCATGTTGTTAGCATTTTTCCCCAGCTTCTCCAGGCTGCAAGTAGTCTTGATACTGGCCTCTGCAAGCCCAACTGAGAAGTCTTGACACTAGTCTCTCCAAGCCTCAACTAGTCTGTTCCTGGCCTCTCCAAGCTACAATTAGTCTTTCCTTAGCCTCTCCAAGCTGCAAGTAGTCTTTGACTAGCCTCTCCAAACTAAACCATGATGAGTAAGTCCATCTTACTATCACATTGTAAGTAGTTTTACCTTAGCCTCTCCAAGCTATGCCTCACACTAATCACAAACGAATTGAGGATACAAAGGTTAAGTGTTTCAGTTGCCACTCAAACTGACCTACACTTAAGTTTTCTTAAAGATAATATATTTAAAGAGATCTTAGGAGAATTTGAATGACTTCTTTCTTCTATTTCTTTAAAAGAAGAGCATAAATCTATCTAAGAAAATAGAAGGAAGATTTTCTTTACACTTCAAGGATAAAACTGATTACATGATAAAGATAGAATATTCCAGGAAGTATAAGGAGATTTTTACAGAGTTTCTTCTTTTTTAAATTTCAAATCTTTCACTCAATGTTTTTCAAGCTTAGGATCTCTTTATATAACGATCTTTTATTTTTTATTATTGCCATAGATCAATTTTTCAAATGACATGTGTTGATCATCAGTTGTGTCTTGAAAGAAACAACAAGAAGAGAGATTGACAGAACTGTCACATCAGTTGCAGAAGCCATTATAAATGAGTTTTCTAATCTCCTATCAGAAACTACTTTCTACTTTCTGAGCTAGCTTTCTGATCTTATCCTTCATGAAGCTAGGGATGTTGATCAAAAAGGCAGAGGAGATGACGTGTCAGTTTGAAACTGGAATAGACTTGATAATTTGAAATTGGAAATTCCAATTTCCCTCCTTTTCTTGTAGCATTCATTGCTCTACACAAAGATGAGCTTTCTGATGAACACAACCAGTTCCTTGAAGAGTATTTGACTTTCTGATCTTCAATCTAGTTTTCTTTATGATGATTTCTTTCCGATTGTGATGATTATAGACTGAGTAATACATTGCAAACAGACATATTCTGATATCTTTATCTTGAGAGTACTTTCTGATGTCTCGTGCTACTTTGTAAAGTCATTTTCCTTGGTTTCTCGTAGCGTTGCTGTCTTCCTCTGATCATTAGCTATCAAGGACTTAGATAAGAATATAATTTCACTTCCTTAAAAGAGCAAATCTAGTAACATGGTTACACATGTATAGTGAAATATATATACTCATTTGAGTAAGCCTTGTTTTTCTTAACGATATATACCTGTTGTAAACTTACAAGAAACTCAATAGAGATATCATTCGTTCTTCAAAGTATTTTCTTTGAATTGATTTTGTTGTCATTTAAAACACATGAGCGCAAGGGTTCTGAAACTAATGATTTACCCTTTTTTTATAATGACAAACCAATTTGAAAAAAAAATCTTTTGAAGAGATAAGATCAAAACTTTGCTGTTCGAGTTTCTAAAGCTCGTAAAGGGATCAATCCCTGAATCTACAAGAAGGAGCTTTTGAACTGAGCTATGAAATTTTTCTCATAAGAACCAGATTAAGAAAATAAGGTTTTTCAAAACATAAGATGTATGACTTTTTTTAAAAAAAATCGATTTTGTGAAAACGAAAACACAATACTCTTCTAGAGATTTCTGTAGTTTGCCCACTAATCTTGGTCCTTTTTAACATCTTTGTGTGCAGATTTCTGAAGGCAAGTCAGAAACTATATATATCCAGACTTTGATCAAGTTAAACATGGAACTTTTAGAAAGCCATCTCTAAAGAAAATAAGGATGAAGAAAAAGATTAAGCTCATCATGTTTATCAAAACTCAGCTTATAAGACAGTATCATAGCAACAACCATTTTGTGCTCTTAAAGATACATGGCCAAGACTAATCACGCAAGAAAACATAAACCACTATCTAGCAGATATGATCAATCATGACAAAGCATATGTATTCAGGATAACAGGCAGACATATGTCAAATATATGTGATTGGCTGAGCTTAAGTAGAGTATAATATGAATCAGAGCTTAAGATAAAAACAAAACATGAAGCATGATAAAAAGATACATTAGAACATATGAGATAAGAAAGATATAAACAAGACACACCATGATCAAAAAAACTTTTAAAAAAAGTTCAAAGATATACAAAAGAATTTGCTAAAACATGATAAACAGAACCCTGAGCTATCTCCCTCAACATATGCTCCCCTTGAGTTTCTGAAGCACAGACTTTCTTCAATATCTACTTCTCCCCCTTTTGGAATCATCAAAATGGTGGTGTACCAGGAAATGCATGCTGCATCCACTAAAACATATCCTCCATTTGCCATAGTTGAGCACTATGAGCAGCTAAGGTAGCTTCAAATCTATCCTGCCTAGAAGATATCTCTCTTGGATTCCTCAAGATGACTTGATGGATTGCTTAGGTTTCAGACGGATAAGGAGGCGGCTGATTGATTAGAGCTGGGGCAGCTCTAGTAGAAAATTCTGGAATGTCTAGGGGTACAGTGTCCCCTGATCTTAGTGACTTGCTTATAGTGTCAGCTTGTACCTTAGAAGGAGGTGAGGATGGTTATTTATGAGCATTTTTAGAAGTGGCAAGACTGAAGCAGAGATAGCGGGAAGAGGTATAGGCTCATCATCACCATCATTTAGCATGTGGTCATCAAAAAGATTAGGAAGATCTTGTGCTTGAGTAGGTAAATCAGGAATATTTTGGCTCAGTGTGGCAGCATCAGCTTCTTGAAAAATTAGGAACAAAACCCTCAGGCAATCTGTTCTCTTCTTCTTCAACTGGAAGAATATGAATGGAAGAGAGAGGTGAAGATTCAAAAGGTATGAGAGCAAAACAGGTTGCAAGATCTTCTTCATCTGGCTCTTCGATAAAAGGCTCCATCTGAGGCTCTTCAGGTACGAGTCTAGAAATTGTCATGGCACTCTGCCTAGCCTTTTTAGAGCTCAGAAGGTTTTCCTCTTCTTTAGAAGATGATGTTACAACATATTCTTCATTTGCTTCTTCCTCCTCTTCTTTTTCAATATCACTTAGCACGGTTACACGATATCCTTCCTCCTGAAATTTTTTAACTTCTTACCATAAAATGGTGACAGGAGATACACTTTTGTGCATCTTCTTGTATCTTAGCTCAATCTCTTTCCTGCTGATAACCTTTTCAGGTTTGGTTATAGCTTCTGATGGTTGAGTGCTTGCCTCCTCTCTTCTTTTTGTTCTCCTTTCAAAGTGTTGGATTAAGGAAGCATCTTCCTCATCAGATTCACTATCAGGAAGAATGAGTTTTCTCTTCCCTTTTGCCTTTTCTTGGTTGGACTAAGACTTTTGAGAGGTCTCTTGAGCTTGTCCTCTTCTTGTTCTGGGGCTTTAGCTTGTAGACTGAGATATTTGGAGGATTGACCTCTTTCTCATAGTTCTAAAAGATGAGGGTGTGAAGGCGGTTCCTTCCATCAATTCATATCTTTCATTGTCAAGGGGGAATTTCACCTTTTGAAGCACCTTAGTCAGAAGCATGCCATATGGAACACTCACAATCCTTCGAGTTTCCTTTGTTGTAGCGCTCATCATATAATCAAGAATGAGCATAGGTAGATTTACTTTTCTCTTTGCCATTAGGTAATAAAGAAGAATGCAATCCATTCCAACTAAAGTGTCTGTGCTACCAATCTGTGGTAGGATGGAAAACTAAACTACGGTGTGTACTTTTCTTGCCCTAGCACTTAACATGGCTGTGGTAATCTTACTGGGCTTGTTAATAATGGAGTCAGTGAGATGCTTGGACACGTCTCCTTTATTTACACCGAGAGATTTTGCCTAGTCTGGTGTAGATATGTAGATGACCCTTCTCACGGTGCCTTAATGATCTTTGCAAGTCCTAAGGCAATGACCTTGATAGAGCAATCTCTGATCATTCCTCTAACTTGTGAAGGTGAAAATCTTTGTAGATGAGAGTAGAAGGCATTAACCAACCGAGTAAAGATGAGTTTATTTATTTCCAGAAATGCTTGCCATTTCTGAAATATAAAGGCTTCATTGAGAACGGTGACTTCTTCTCGTAGGTCTTTACTCAAGGACTTTCCAGGTGTCATCTTCCTGTTCATGAAGAATCTCTCAAAATGGTCCTACATATCGATGTCTTCAAATATGTAAAAGGGTTTTACTGTGAGGATAGACTCAGCCACATTCTTATCCTTTGCCATAAAAGAAATGTAGGGGTAAGTCTGAGAAGATAAAGATTGAAAGAAAAGATACAAGAAAAAGGAAAAAAGAACAGAAATGGCTGAAAGATGAAGATGGCGATTAAAGGAGTAAAGGGTAAAGCTTTGAAGGAGGATTGTTATGGAGATCAAGAAGAAGGATTCAGGTTATAGGAAAGTGAGAGCAAAAAAGGAAACGGTCAAGTGTATGGGGGTTAAAGGTTATAAAAGACTTGCTCAAGAAGATGACGGTAAAGAACTAAGATAGACAAGGGAGATAAAAAAGATGTGGCGTGACTGAAGGTGAAGCAACATGGGAGAGAGAAACTTCAAACAACATTGATAAAAAAAATCTCGCCTTTTCATCCCTTTTTCAAAGAGAAAGTCTTCTGACTCTTGATCTCACTTTCTTAAGAAGTTGCTTTCTGAAGCTTTATGGTTTACTTTCTGACCATCAGAGGAACTTTTGTAACTTCTCCTGAGTTCTTCTTTTAGCTCTTTGTACTTTGCCATTACTCACTGATCCTCGAGACCTTTTTTCTGATCAAACAACCTTCTTTTGAACATTTCTTCTATTTTTTGATTGATCCATTTTCTCACTTGGCAATCTGATTTCCTTTTATTCTGCAAATAGACATATCATACCTCATAGATAACTGTGGCCTTGTAAACTAACTTCTGAAACATGTGATAGTAGACCTAATCTTGCAAACTGATCTTCTGATGCTCTTGTACACTGGTATATCATACCTCACAGATAACTGTGGCCTTGCAAACTGATAAGCATAGTCTTCAGGAGGATGTGTATACAGACGATAGCTTGATCTTCAAATGAGAGTATAGATAGAGCACCCAGAGAGTTTTATGCAGGAATGCTTATGCAAAAAAAAAAACTTTAAAAACATTTCAAAGATGGAAACAACCAAAAGATCCTCAGTAATAGATATTGTGAATACATCTTGACACAAGATCTTTAGTAGACATATTTATTCACTAAGAATCTCCCTTTCAAGAGGTTAACATAAAAGGAAGATTTTACAGAAAACACATAAGGATAAGAAAATCTGAAATGGATTTTTTGTAAGGATATAGAACACAAAAAGTTTCAGGTGATAGGAAAAACTAATCTCAAGGGATGTTCTAGCACTTGATTCCTTATTCACAACATCTGGATTTGATGAACTTGGCATGCCTTTGGCCTTTCCTTTTTGATCTTCTCTCCCTGAGTATATTTTTTCCTCAGCAGGGATGATGAAGCCTTGAGCATAATGATTAGACTTTGCCTTTCTCTTAAGCTTGAAACACACATTCAGCATAACTTCCACCAAACTTTGATAGCTCAAAGCTTTCTCAACAAATATAAATATCACAGTGGTGATGAAAGCATAATCGATGGATATCCAAGGAATGATTTGATTTTCATAACCTTGGAAAACTCTCAGAACATTGACAATAGAAGATGATTTTTAAAGATGGAACTATCATGAAGTTACAGCGCATCCAAAACATTTAGCTTATGTGTCTTCTTCAAGCAGCTCATGTTGTTTATCAGAAAAATTTCTTTCTGATTATCTTGAATGGTCCGAGCATAATTTTCTGAAAGACTGAGGTTCTAGAGCTTATTCTCTGAAGCTTCTGGCTTTCATCTACTGGCTTTCTGAAGATGCCTTGAGATAGAAAATCTCAGGATATTCTTCATCATAAATCATATTTTCAGCAAGGTCTTCCTTAAGCCTTTTCTTCATCATCATCATGAGAAATCCTTGAAAAGATTATCTCTTAGGAACTGTGACAACACTCAGAACCAGATTCTGATATCTGGATGGATCAATATTAGAGTACTTCTTTTGATGTTTCAAGCAAAGAGATATATTGGAAATACCTGCAAGAATGAAAAAGATTTTTGGTACCTAGACTTTTTTGGGTCCTTATCAATTAGTTTTAGATAAAGAGATTTTTCTAACCTTTTAAGAGGTAATCCTTTTCAGGATTCATTAGTCATGAAGGTATCTTTTTAAACATATGGAAAAAAAAGAGAAATATATATATATATATATATATCATATGAAGTTACAAAATTTTTCTTTCGATATTTCATCTGTATATCTCAATCTAGTTTCTTTGAAGCAAGAGAAGCGGACCATTTGTCATAAAATTGTGGTTTTTGAATATGTCTGATAAAATAGGTCAGATCTTCAAATGCCATGAGGTCCTCTTAAGAATTCAGAAGGAATTTTGAAATGTTTATAAAGCTCTTTGAGGCATCAGAATCATGTAACTTGAGATGAGTAAACTTTCTTGGAAAGTTTCTCTATTTCAGCTTTTCAACTTTAGACTAGACTTTCTAAAGTGTTCATGATAACTTTTTTGAGATACATGATAGATTGAGATATATAAATAAATAGCCTTGATGACTTTCAAGCAACTTATCTGAAATGAAAAAAATAAAAGAGGTAAGATATGTAAACATTTACCTCAAATGTTTTTGAAGAAGTTCTTCATATATGAAGCATATGGCAGTGAGTTTTTGCACAACAAGACTTTTTGACAAAGACTTTCTAGATGACTGGCACATTCTTTCCTTTTGCACAGGGATATATTGGTAAAGAGTTGAACAGATTCATAATGTGAGACATTATTGCTACAAGTAACAGTCTTTCTTAAGATAATCTTTGTCTTGATTTGTTATTTGAGAGATTAATGTCCTTTTGATATGGTCATTATAGACTTCAGACATATTTGACAAATAGAGAATCCAATCTCAGGTAACAACATCAGATCTTACTACTTCTTTTCATTGCTTCAATAAAGTAAAACATCTAATGAGTTACAAATAGGATCAAAGATATCTAGATGCATGTTGAGTTCCTTTAACATCATGAACTAATTGTCTCATATAGCCTTTTTTATGTAACACATAGTACATAAATAGCATATGCAGATGTAGCTCAGGGCTTATATGAATAGAGGCTTGACTTAATAGAGAAATAGAGCCTTTCTCCTTTGAAAGATACTTGACAACAGGTCTCTTTTAAATCTCTTTCATCTTATGAATGAACTGTGCCATGTCTTCGAGTCTTGTTAGCAAATGATCATAAGATAAAACTTACTTTCAAGAGATGATATATGTCATTCTATCCTTTGGATCTTTGTCCTTGCAATTGTTGGATTGTTCAACCCCTTAGAAGCCTTGCTCTGATACCACTTGTAGTGGAGATGTGCACGAGAAAGGGGGTTAAATTGTGCATTTACCCTTTTTCAATTTCTAAATCTTCTGAAAAGATTACCATCAAGTATGGAACTTGAAGTGTAGCGGAAATATGATTAGTTGCTTTAGAAAGTTACGTTTTGAACCTTAAAAATAAAAACTTTGGTATAAAAAAGATAACATAAAAAGAGCATGATATATAAGATCGAAGATAAAATAAAGAACTAATAAAGTAAATAAAAGAGATTAGGGCAAGAGAAAAAGTACATAAAAGATTTTATATCAGTTCGGCTAATATGCCTACATTCAGTACTCAACAAATGTTGAGGTTCCACTATAGCAGCAACTTTCTCAAGTTGAGAAAGTAAAGAAGAATAGTATTTTCATTAGCCTTCCTAAGCTATCATCTAAGGATCTCAGAATTCACCTGTAACCAAGGATTTTGAGTAGTTCTGTACTAGCCTCTCCAAGCTAACATGAGTAGTCTTGACTCTGACCTCTCCAAGCCAACTCATTACTTAAAGGAAACTCCTTCAGCACGTTGTTAGCATTCTTTTCCTAGCCTCTTCAAGTTGTAAGTAGTCTTGACGTTGACCTCTCTAAGCCCAACTGAGTAGTCTTTACACTAGCCTCTCCAAGCCCAACCTTGAGTAGTCTGTTCCAGGCCTCTCCAAGCCTCAAGTAGTCTGTTCCCAGCCTTTTCAAGCCACAAGTAGTCTTTTCCCAGCCTCTTTAAGCTGCAAGTAATCTTTGACTAGCTCTCCAAGCTAAATTGTGATGAGTAAGTCCATTTTACTATCACGTTGCAATTAGTTTTACCTTAGCCTCTCCAAGCTATGCCTCATATTGATCACTAACAGATCAAGGATACAAAGGTTAAGTGTTTGAGTTGCCACTCAAACTAACCTACACTCAAGTTTCCTTAAAGATAATACATTTAAAAAGATCCTGGGAGAACTTGAATGACTTCCTTCTTCTACCTCTTCAAAAGAAGAACATAAATCTATCTAAGAAAATAGAAGGAAGGTTTTCTTTACACTTCAAGGATGAAACTGATTACATAATAAAGATAGAATATTCTAGGAAATGGGAGGAGATTTTTGTAGAGTTTCTTTTCTTTTAAATTTCAAATCTCACACTCAATGTTTTTCAAGCTTAGCATCTCTTTATATAAAGATCCTTTCTTTGTGACCATTGCTATAGATCAGTTCTTCAAGTGACACTAGTTGATCATCAGTTGTGTCTTGAAAGAAACACCTAGAAGAGAGGTTGACAGAACTGTCACATTGGTTGTAGAAACCAATGTAAATATGAGTTTTTTAATCTCCCATCAGAAACTACTTTTTTACTTTCTGAGCGACCTTTTTGAAATCCTCCTTCATGAAGGTAAGAACGTTGATCGGAAAGGCATAAAAGATGACGTCCCAGTTTGAAACTGGAATAGACTTGATAATTTGAAATTTGAAATTCAAATTTCCCTCCCTTTCTTATAGCATTCGTTGCTCCACACAAAGATGAGCTTTCTGATGAACACAACCAATTCCTTGAAAAGTATTTGACTTTCTGATCTTCAATCAAATTTTCTTTATGATGATTTCTTTGTAATTATAATGATTGAAGATTGAGTAACACGTTACAAGTGGACATATTTTGATATCTTTATCTTAAGAGTACTTTCTGAACTCTTTCTCCTTGGTTTCATGTAGCGTTGTTGTCTTCCTCTGATTGTTAACTATCAAGGACTTAGATAAGAATATAATTTCACTACTTCTTTAAAAGAGCAAATCTGGTAACATGTTTACATATGCATAGTAAAAAATATATACTCATTTGAGTAAGCCTTACTCTTGTTTAATGATAGATACTTGTTTTAAACTTACAAGAAACTCAATAGAGATATCAATCATTCTTCAAAGTATTTTCTTTGAATTAGTTTTGTTGTCATTCAAAACACATGGGCACAAGGGTTCTGGAGCTAACACAAGGGACGGGTTGGCCCGGGTTGAACAAAACCTGAACCCGGCCTGATTTTTAGACCAAGTCAATTTTTGAGACCTAAACCCAATCCAATAGCGACCCCATTATGTCCCCAGTCGTACCAGGTCAACCTGACACTCGAACAATATATGAAAATTTAGTACTCTACATAGTAAGGTTATAAAATTTTACATAAAATTTTACAAGTAACAGTCAAAATTTTAGAGATATTTTACAATATAAGTATCAAAATAAACCATATCAATGTAGATAAAAAATCAAGTTATATAAAATATATTACTTGAACTTTGAAATCTTATAATTTTTCATAAATTATTATAAAAATATATATCTCTTAAGGAATTATTTAACTTCGGGCCGGGTCAGGCCAACCTGACGTATAACCCGAGCCTAGCTCGAAAAGTGTACTGGGTCAAATTTTAAGATCCGAACCCATTCTAATGAGTTTCGAGCCGGGCCAAGTTAGTAGGTAGAGATGGGTCATGAACACCCCTTGTCTCAGCTAGGCATTATTTTGCCTCAATTCTTGCATATGCTCCACTATCATCTTACTCATAGTGGGATTTGAGGAGGATGGTGCAGATGGGACTTGTTGCCTTTAGTGAGATGCCTGGTTGATCATCAATTGCTTCATGACCACAAAGAGATCTTGCTGTAAATTCTGGATCAACATCAGATTATCTGTCTAGCTTACCAAATGAAGACCCTAAGTACTAATAGCCATCTTTGAATTGAATTGCTGAAAGTTTGTGGCCATATTTTAAATCAAAGCCCGAGCCTCTACCAGTGTCTTATCTAGGATTGCCCTTCCAGTAGCAGCAACGATCATGCACTTGTTAGTAGGTACAACACCTTCATAGTTGCTCTGGAATTTGATGGTTGGGATACCTGGTGCATAAGAGCTTGAAACCTCCCAGTACCCAGGCAAGGTCTTATTAGATTGGCGGATATATCCTATTGATGCTCTTTCAAATGGTTGTAACCCATACCTCAAGTGATGAACTATATGAGCTGAGTTTTTAGAGACTCCAAAGGGTTAAAATCAAGCAAAAATCCTCATCCTTGCTCTCTCCATGCCCAAAATCAAAATTGCCATAAAGAATATGAAAATATTTGAGCTCCAAAATGCTTGGGTTTATGTGTTTAAAAAGAAGTTTGAACCAAGATAGCGGCTCAAGTTCAAGGTGGATATTGATAGTGGGAAGGGAGATGGAGAAAAAGTGAAGAATGATGATGTAGAAGATGAAAGCTTGGAGAGGATGAGAATGGTGAGGAGATTGAAATTGCAATTATAAAAAAGAGGGGGTGTGCTCACTTTTTCTTATATAATGGGTGTGGTTAGGATTTATGTATGCGTCTCTCCTTTTTTATTCTTTTTTTTTTGGGTAAGTAGCTAGGCTTGTGCTCTCTCTTTTTTTCTTTTTCTTTTATAACTACCTTGAATACATGCATACACACACATATATAGTTGTAATTATTGCCATATATTATTATTATTATTATTATTATTATTATTATTATTATTATTATTATTATTATTATTATTATTATTATATTCCTTTTATTTTATTTTCTTAACTCTTGTGTAAATGTGTATATATATATATATTATCATTATTATTTTTTAATTATTTGCTTATGAGTATGTGTATATGTATATATTTAATATGGATCAATTAGTTTTGAGTTTTGAATCCTTTCCTTGATTGTTAACAAAAAGTAGGGATTTTGATAGAGATTATATCTTGTATTTAGTGTGATCATAATTTATAAAGATTTGGTAAGAGATTATTATATAAAATTTGAAATTGAAATATCAATCTTTTAAAATTTTGCACAATCTCTCCCAATTTAAATATTAATTGGTTGTGGAGAGTATTGATTTTCTGGAATCATATTGTTAATTATATTTCTTAAAATTAATAAATTTATTAAATATTAAAAATTACTTTTTATCCTTCATCTAATTGGTTTCTTTATATATATTGACTTTTTCTTCTTTATTAAAATTTTTCTCATTTACTAATTAATAATTTATTTAATTTATTTAATTTATTAATTATTTATTCTAATGACTTGTAAAAATAAGGTAATTAATATAAGATAAAATTAGGAATGTTAGACAATGACAATAAAAACTACTAGAAAATAGGGGGAAGAGGCTGCAGCTGGTGCGGTTTTAGTTTAGGGTGAAAGTGTTGTGTTTAATGACTTAATAATGCACTACATACATTATGTTTTATCTTCTCCCAACTAAGTGTATCTCTTCAAATTTAAAACAAATCACTTTTCCCACTCTTATATTACATTTTATACTTTTTTTTTATACATCATCATGCAACACATCATACATTTGATATTATATATTTGCACATTACAAATTTACTTTTGATTTTACGTTGACTCCTTTCAAAATTAAAACAAGCTATATATATATATATATGTGTGTGTGTGTGTGTGTGTGTGTGTGTGTGTGTGTGTGTGTTACATGCATTAGGTTATCTCTTGCACATGCCATGTATCTTTGTTATAATCTTGTACATATCCTACTAAATTATTTTAGATATGTGTGTGTATTTTACGTATGATATATTTTCTTATCTTTTGCACATAAAGATTTATATTTAATCTTATTATTTCTATTACTATTAGCTAGGTACATACATGGATGCGTTCATGATTTCTATTTTTTTCTGCACACATTCATATAATTCATATACTTATCATTACTTACTATTATGTTAGCCGACAACACACACACATCTACATTTTTATATTTTATTTTGTTGTTAGATCAATCATGATGCTCTTGTGATTTACATTTCTACTTGTTTAGAGTATCATAGATTAAACTATAATTAAGTTTCCACGCATTTTTTATTTTTATTACCTATTTATTCATTCATTTATCTTTTTATTTTGTTATTACTACTACTACTAGTAGCACTACTACTGCTGCGGCTACTACTACTACTACTACTACTACTACTACTATGGTTGTTGTTATTGTTGTTGTTGTTATGATTTAACTCAAGCTTTCTCTTTTGCATATAATTAGTAAGTAACCTCTTGTTTAATTTACTAATTACTTATTCTAAATACTCATAATCATGAGCTAATTAGTCTAAGAAAATTGGGATGTTATATGTTTCATAATCACTAGCTTTCAAATCATAAAGCCTTTATTCTGCACATTTTTTCTTTCATAAATTAAGATCTGCCAGTTTCTTCCACATGCTTTGAGCTGTAGTCTCTTTGTCAAAATATGGATACACATTGAGATTCAACCACTACCTAATCAAAGCAACAACTTTCCTATTCATTCTGCTCCCTTCAACCTTAGATTTATTAACAAGCCTAGATTTATCTCCCTCAACAATATCATACAAATCTTTACTATATAACATATCCTTCATGAGGTTCTTCCAAACCAAGTAATTTTTGGAATCATGTGAATACATGATTATGATTTGGTTTTAACTAGTAACTACCTCAAGTTGATGTGGATAATGTGGTTCCATGCAATTCACAACAAAGTGTTGAAAAGATGAAATAATGAAGAGATATGACTCGGGAATCTAGTTTATTATGGAGAAAGTTCTTGACAAGGACTTGTAGAATTATGGTGAGATATCACATGGAAATATTTACTTGACAAGAGACACTCGTGATAAGGATTAGTTCCCGGTTGTAGTGATTGTTTGTAGTCTGGCTTGTTCTACCAACCTTGGTGGGGTGGGCTTTTTTGCCACCCCATGGAGGGAGCAATGTTTTCAAAACTATGCTTGTAATACAATTATTAGTACTTAATAAACAAAGAGCAAGTTAGCCTAGTGGTATGTGCACTATTATTTATCTTGGTGACACTGGGTCGATCCTTGGGAAAAGAAGTTTTGAATTCATTTATATATAAAAATATATTAGGTATATAATATATATAATTATTGGCACATTATATAATAAGAAGCAAACTAGCCTAGTAGTGTGTGCATGTATGTGCCTTGTACCAAGAGGTACATGGTTTGAACTACATAACCAACTTTTGTAAAAATATGATTTTTCCTTAAAAATTGGTTTGATTTGGTAGCCCAATTTAAGCCAAACTCAGTCGGTTCAACCCGAGTCAAATTGGGTTTGATTGGGTTGAATGCAGATCCGGTCCAACGATATTTGTCTATTTCTTACTGAGGTTTTTTGAGCTATCGATCATTTTCTTATTTTTTATGATAGAACTTTCCATAGAATTAACAGACTTATTAGAAGCTGATTTTGATTACATTTTTTAATAGATAGAAGAGTTAGTGCTCATTTTAGTCTTTGATTTTATATTTGTAAGTTATTTTAATTTTTAATTTTTAAAATGAGTCAAATTAATCCCTAACATTGCAAAAAATGAGTCAAGTTAGTCCTTTGTCTCACTTTTATTTAATTTTGTCAATGAAATGGTGATAAGTACTATTAAGTGATATATTGACATAACATATGTTATCTAAAGTATAATGAAGTTCAAAATGACTTATTTGGTATCTAAAATTGCACAAAATGAGTCATTTATGACTTAGAAAAGATATTTAAATTACTCATTTTAAACTTAATTCTTCTTTAGATTATATAAAGTATATCAAACTATCACTTAACGTTATACACCAGTATTAATTTGATAGAATGTTAAGTAATAGTGGCTGATGGACAAACATGACTTGTGTTTTATAATGTCGATTTTTAATTTGATTCATTTTAAAACTCAAGAATTAAAATCACCCATAAGTGTAGAATGAGGAACTAAAATTAATATTAGCTTTGGCTAAAAATTAATTAAATATCAGTGACTAATTTTTAATTTTAAAAAATTTCTTAAGTAATCAAGAGTGATTAATTAATTAATCTAGAATCTTAACCGAATAACATTAATTGAAAATCAACTAAAAACTGATCATAAATTTTAAAAAAAAAAAATTGGTAACCAAATCTATACATCTATACAAAATATAATATTTGAGAACTATTCTTTGGAAAGTTTTGTTAAGTGACAACTTCTACATTAATGACTTGTCCTAAATACTTTAGAATTCTTACTATTTTCAAAAACAACCAATCATATTATCTTTTGTTTATTAAATAAACCAACCATATAACTAAAAATATTAATTTTTATCTTGAATTCATTATAAAATATTTTCTTCAGCCATTTATATTTTGTTCAGAATTCAACTATTCAATCTTCATATGAAAATTAAAAATAATGTCTTGTAAAACGATTTTTATGCTTTTAGTAATGAATTACCATAGGAAAATTGATTTTTGTATTTATTTAGTTTTTATTATTGTTTATACGGATATAAATAATTAATTTTTAAATAATTCATTGTTTAAGCTAAATCATTGTTTAACTATAAACTTTTTTATTTAAATTACTTTTGCGGAATACTAGATAAAAAGGACAGGGTGAAAGTGGAAATTTCTTAAGTCAATCGACCATCATTAAAATAAAAGTATAAGTGTATATGCGTGGGCTTTCAATAATTTATTGTTATAGGGAATGATTCTATAATTTTTTTTCAAAGAAAATTACATTACTAGGAGACTAAATAAAGACAATGGGGACAAGAATAACACTAAGATTTTTTAAAAAAAATTATTACATGAGAAGGATTTATAGAGTTATTTTGAAAAATTAATTAGGAGGTTGAAGAAATTAAAGAATAGTTTTTAGATGTTTGATCTTTACTTATAAATAGGGTAGTTATCATGAAGTTATAGGTTCAAATTTTATTGTCTTTCATACGTTTCAAAAAAATCTTTACTTATAAATGTGCATTCTTATAAAACAAATAACATGCAAATGAGCTCACAGTCTAGTGATAGATTTTTGTATATCTCAATGAGTTACGGGAGGTTGTGAGTTCAACTCTCATCCGCACCCTTATCCCTCAGTATTTTATCTTTTAAGAAAATAAAACAAATGACATTGTCAATATAAAATATACTACACACAATAATTAAATATAATTTTCATTTAAGTTATTTTAGTGGGAAAGTAATTTACATATGATATTTAGGATCATGATATACTTAGATATGTGCTTATTAAGTGATTTGCCTAAATATGATTTTATTTGTTCTGCCTATGGCGGATTTAGCTACAGGATGAACAAGAATTGCTGCAAAGCTATCGCGTCGTTGTGTCTTCTATTAGGAACCTTTTCCCGCCTATGGCGGATTTAGACTGGAATTTCTATACCCAGGAACGGCATGAACTTGGGCTATATATCGCACTTAGTGTGGCTGTTGCGTTTTCCATTTTCAACTTCTTGTATGTATGTCTAATTATCTCGATCAACTTTCGAAGTGCCCGCCAGGGTTTTAAATGTGCTTTGCTAGGGTTTCTAGTGGAATGAGTGCCGTCAATGAGTATTTTTCACAAAAGTGAGTATGTCCATTTCGGTTTGTGTACGTAGAAGACCCTTGTTCTGCATGGAGGACGGGACAACATCCCTTAGGTCTCATCGTGGGACTAAAAATAGTGACACAAACTCAAATGACGTAGTATATTTCAACAAAAAAGATGTGAAAAATGGTATTGATGATTGTCAAAGAAGTCTTTTTGGAAGATTAATGGTGGAAAGATCTTTTTCCTTAGAGACCATGGAGAATGCCCTCAATGCTATACAAGGACACCCAGAAGGATTTAAAGTGATGAAGTTTGGTGACAACATCTTCCAAATTTTCTTTGAAAAGGAGATCGATGCAGTTAGGGTGGAAATAGGATCACCGTGGCTTTTCAAGAATTGCATCTTGCATGTTCAAAGATGGAAGGAGGGAATGAACATAGAATAAGAGGATTTCTCTTGAGTCCCACTGCAACTATAGGGACTTCTGGAGTTCTGCAAGACAAAGGAACTTGGGGCAAAAATAGGTCAACGAATTGGTCGAGTGATCGAAGTGGGTTTCTTTCAATCAGAAGAAAGGAGTCCAAAATAATGAAAGTAATGGTTGAAATTGATATGTCGAAGATAATCAAAAGTAGGATCAAAATTGTAGGTCCTGATATGAAAACAATGGAGGTGTGGCTCAAATATGAACGAATAGGAGTATTTTGCCTATACTGTGGTCACATAAGGCATGAAAATAGGAACTGTCCTCGTTTCTTAGAACACACAGATAATGGAGAAATAAAGGAGGAAAAGGTTGGAATAGAGGTAAAGGCTGATCAAGTGGGTAGAAGATTAGATGGACAAAAAGAGAACAGCCACCCTAACATACAACGAGAAAGGATAAACATGGAGGGGCAAAAAAATAAGCCAATGCCAGTAAGTTTGCTATGGAGTTTCTCAAACTCCTCTATTCAAGGAGATGTAACAAGAAAGGAGCCTCATAAGGCTATGAGAGAAGAACTAAAAAAGAAAGAAATGATGCACCAGCAGCATCTAACTAGTGACTATGGTAAGAAGCAAAGGAAAGAAAGTGAGTTAATTGATATAAGTGATAATGACTTATTGTCTATCACCTATAACAGAAGGCTGTTTGAAGGAAAGATAGGAGAGATAAGGGAGATACAAAAGGATGAAAGTTTGTTACCTGACAATCTAGATTTTCCTAGAAAGGTGGAAGATCAAAATAAACAGCTAAAGAAGATTAGATTGAAGAATATGGCCAAAAGAGCAGATAGACCTGGTGTAGTAACGCAAGGAATAAAGTAGAGAATGGTAGAGGATATGGAAATAAAAAGACAAAAGAAAAAGTGCACAGATGAAGTCACGCCAGATACAACTAAGGCTAGGGGTGCCAGCCATCAAGAAGCACCTGGCGGTCCATGAAGACAATAGTGTGGAATTGTTGAGGCTTGGGGAGACCCCTAACAATTCGTAACATTCAAGGGATTTGCAAAATCCCACTCTCTTGATGTTGGGTTTTCTATGAAACCAAAAATCAAACATTGTTTATAGAAACACAACTCAAGAAGTGTGGCTTTCATAGTTTCTTCTGCTGGACCTAGTAAGGAGTTCAGGAGGTCTAGCTCTAAGCTGGAAAGAAGGTGCAACTGTACAAGTCACGGGTCATGGGGAATTTTTTATTGGGAAGAAAAATAAAGGATCCATCTCTACAAGAGGAATGGAGTGTGTAGGGAGTCCATTTTCATAACAATGAGAATATTCAAAAGAGACAAATTAAAGAAATCATAGGGCAGGTTTTACGACAAACAGGCCACAAATTAATATTTGGATATTTCAATGCAATTAGATGCTATGGAGAAAAAGAATGAGGTAGCAACAAGTCCTCATCATTTATTGAAATTTTTGTGGATTACATTAATCGTTGTGAGCTGATTGATATTGGTATGCTGAGAAATGGTTTCACATGGAATAATAGGAGATATGAAAATAGATTTATTCGTGAAAGATTAGATAGATGTCTGGTCCCTTCAAGTTGGAGGCTAAAGTACCAAGATGCCACAGTCAAACAAATGGATGACTCAGGCTCAAACCATACACCTTTGTTGATGGAAACTAAATGTGCTGCCTTGAGAAAGAGGAAAGAGGAGGTGATGGGATCCCATGGTTTCAAATTGTTTCTGAAGGTAAAATTATGCAGGAAAAATCTAGTGCAATGGCAGCAATACTCCTAGGGTAATTCTAGCAGGAAAATTAAGGAAATTAAATAGGCACAACATATAGAGAAAGACAAAGGTGACCGGGTAGAGAAAGAAACAATCATTTGTTTAGAACAGGACCTTTTGAATGTTATCTAGCAGGAGGAAAGGTTTTGGAGGGAAAAGTCTCGAGTGAAATGGCTTAAACGGGGTGATCAAAACACAAAATTCTTTCACTTAAAGTGCCAAGCAAGAAATAGGAAAAACGAAATCCATGGTTTAACCAAGGAGGATGGCTCAAGAGCTAGCAAATCGGAAGACATTACGAAGGTAGCAGTACAGTATTTCAATGATTTGTTTAAGTCAAGTAGCCCCCAAGATCCAACAGTAAGATTTTCAAATTCGAGGAGGAAAGTAAATGGTAATATGAACAGAATCTTGACAAGTCCAGTGTCTAAACAAGAAGTGAAAAAAGCAGTCTTTTCTCTTGATCCAAATAGTGCCCTTAGAGATGATGGATTTAGTGCGAAGTTCTTTCAATTTTACCGGGATGTAGTGGGTGAATAAGTATATCTGGTAGCTAAAAGTTTCTACATAGAAGGAAGAATGCTAAGAAATTTCAACCTTACCCAAATCTGCTTTATTCCAAAAATCAATGACACTCACAATATGACACAAGTAAGGCCAATTAATTATTTTACAAAATTTTGTCAAAGGTGATGGTGCATCAGCTTCAAAAGTTCATGAGCAGAATTATTAGTATTAATCAAAGTGCTTTCATTAAAGGGCGATTAATCTCTGATAATATTCTAGTTGCTCATGAGTATATGCATTATTTGAAGAATAAAAGAAGTGGATCTTCTTGTGAAATGACTCCAAAGCTAGACATGAGCAAAGCCTATGACAGAATGGAGCTTTCTAGGTTCATTAAGGACAAATTGGATTTTGATCAGAAGTGGATTAGTTAGGTGAAGAAATGTGTAACAACGGTGTCCTATTCAGCAATTGTAGATGGACAACCCTATCATTTTTTCAAACCGTACAGAGGTCTCTGACAAGGAGACGCTCTATCCCGATATCTATTTATTCTCTGTGTTGAAGGTTTTTCTTTTTTGCTTCAACAAGCGGGGCAAAATAGGAGAATCCAAGGCATTAAAATCAGCAATTACTGTCCCTCAGTTACATATCTTTTATTTGCATATTACTCCCTGCTATTGAACAGAGCCTTTTATGATCAATGTGATAATATTCTTGAGGTTCTGTAGGAATATGAAAACTACAGTGGGCAAAAAATAAATCTAAGTCTGCCATTTTCTTTATGGCAATACTCCATATCGGTTGAGGTCTTAATTAGTAGAAGACTAAACATCCAACATCTGGGTGCTCAAGACAAATACCTAGGGCTACCTTGTGTAGTGAAAAGATCAAAGAAAGCAACTTTTGAATTTATTAAAGAGAAGGTGGGAAAGAAACTCATGGCCTGGAAGAGGGGACTGTTATCTTTGGGGGGAAGATCAATCTTAGTGGAAGCAATAGGTGAAGCTATGTCGGTTTATTCAATCGCCTATTTTAAGTTATCGAATTCTTTACTTGATGAACTGCACAAGATGATGACCAACTTTTGGTGGGGACAAAAAAGGAATGAAACAAGATTAAGTTGGATCAGTTGGGATAAAATGAGCAAACCAAAAAAATGAAGGTAGGCTGGGTTTTAAAGATTTGAAAGCTATGAATCTAGCTCTTATTGCAAAGCAGGGGTAGAGGCTCCTCATGAATCAGTCCTCCTTGTTTTATAAAATCTTCAGAGGTAGGTATTTCAAGTATGGAACCTTTATGTCAGCGGCTATTGGCTCCAATCCTTCTCGGACATAGCCCAGCCTTTTGGAAGGCAAAAGGTGATTGAAAAAGGCTTGAGATTGACAATAAAGGATGGATCTAAAGTTAAAATATATGAAGACCCTTGGCTGCATTCAGTTTACCTGTTCTCAATACCAAAAAGTGTTACTCGTGAGGAAGGTTTATTCGTGGTTAGAGACATTTTGCAAAACGATGGAAGCTGAAATGAGTAGTTGGTAAGAAATAAATTCGTATATCAGCTAGCTCAAAAAAATTTGATGATAAGGCCAATAGGTAATGAACATAAGATGGTTTGGAATCAGGAAAGAAGTGGTAAATACTTAGTCTCATTTGGATACAAGACTGCTTATAAGTTCTTCCATCCACCAGTGGAAGCTTACCCAACTCACATGCAAATAAAACCACCATGGAGAAGCATTTGGTCCTTAAATACCGGTAAGAATAGTAATTAAAAAAAAATTTCCATCCATTATGGAGGTGTGTCTGTGTTGTGAAGGAAACTCAGAGTTAGTACTAGCTAGAGGTGTACAAAGGACCGGTTAGGCCAGGTTGGATAAAATGTGAACCCAGCCCGATTTTAGACCAAGTCAATTTTTGAAATACGAACTCAACCCGATAATGTCTTGATTATGTCCTGGGTCATATCAGGTCAACCCGACATTTGAACAATATACGGGAATTTGAATATTGTACATAATAAAGTTATAAAATTTTACAGGAAAGAAACAAAAGTTTAGAGATATTTTACGATATAGGTTTCAAAATAAACATATCAATGTACAAATAACATCTAGTTATGTAAAATGTATTAATTGAACTTTAAAATCTTATAATTTTTCATAAATTATTATAAAAATATATATCCCTTAAAGAGTTATTTGACTTCGGACCTGGTCGAGCCAACTCGACGTATGACCTGAACCCTATCCGGAAAGTGTACTGGGTCAAATTTCAAGACCCAGACCTGTCCCAATAAACTTTGGACCGGGCCAGGTTGGCAGGTCGGGACGGGTCATGAACACCCCTAAATACTTTACTGTCTACTAGAATGCCTATGAGCCAGGGTGGTTTGGTAAAGGATATCTTTAGATTTTTAATCGAGAATCATGGCCAAAGTTATTTAAGCAATTGGTAGATCCACATACCTACTGCAACAAAGAAAAAAAACTAGAAGATGAATCTCAACTTAGTTGCTATTACTTGCTGGAATGTGTGGAAAGCAAGAAATCTAAAGGTGTTTTAAAATAAATCAACTCCTTACTAGGAAATTATAGCAAAGTCAACAAGGTTGCTAGATGAAACTCAAGCTGCTGTTAAACCCTTTCCTTTATAGTTCACAGTCCTTGTGTTTTATCCTACTATAAGTAGTGATGTTTGGCTCAGCCAATTTTTTTCTACTAAGAGTCCTCTGGGACCTGTCTTTGTATTGTTTCCTTTATCATTAATGAAGCAATTCCTATCTTTGGGAAAAAAAAAAAAACTTCTTGTATGTACGTATTGATAGCAATGAGAGACACAGAGACCCTATAAGTTGAAGGATGGTAGAGACTAGAAATAGTAGCACACCCCAGCAAAATGAGAAAGCATAGGGAGAAAAGCTGAAAGAGATGGTATGCACTAATCCCCAGCTATATATTATTATGTCAAGGGTAAATTACACTCATCTCTCCTGAGGTTTGTGAAAATACAACTCACACCTCTTCTAGTTGTCTAACCTACACTCACACCCCCTCTGCTTGTCAAATTTTAAGTATTTTTATTACAATCACACCCTTCATTCACAAAATACTATTAGTAAACTTAATAGAGTGACATTTTTGTATTATTAACTATTTTTAATTAATAAAATTATAAAAATGATTTTACCCACTCTGTTAAGTTTAAGGGTATTTTTATAATTTTATTAATTATGAACAGTTAATATCATAAAAATGTTATTCTGTTAAGTTTATTAATGGTGTTTTGTGAATAAGAGGTATAACTGTAATATAAATACTTAAAATTTGACAAGTAGAGGGGGTGTGAGTATTGGTTGGACAACTAGAGGGAGGCATAAGTTATATTTTCACAAATCTCAAGAGAAGTGAGTGTAATTTACCCTTATATCAATGGTCAATATCATTTGACCAGTGCTGGCCTTCCTTGACCACCACTAAAAAAATAATTAAATCAACAAAGACTAATTAAATACAAGATTAACTACAAAAATCAACCAAAAAATATTACATGAAATAAAACTATGCTTCTAATCAACACAATTAAAAAACAACAAAACCAAAGAAATTAATTAAATTACTAAAACTAATTAACTTGAAAAAATTAAAAATATCAACTACAAATAAAATTGTGTTTCTAATCCAATTAAATCAACTAAAAATAATTACTTAAAAAATGAACTACAAATAAAATTGTGCTTCTAATTATCACCACTACTAGAATAACTAAATCAAAGAAATTAATTATATGCCCTAAAACTAATCAATTGAAACATGAATTACAAATAACCAACTTAAAAATATTACATCAAATAAAATTAGAATTCTAATAACCCCCACTACTAAAAACATGACTAAATCAAAGAAATTAAATAATCAACTAAATAATCAATTTAAAAAATTATTAAATCTAATAAAAATGTAAATTTAATCAATCATTGCAATTAAAAAGTTAACTAAATCATAGAAATTAATTAAATCATAACAAAATAAAAAATAAAAAATAATGTAAAAAGTTTAGCATTAAGGTTACATACCCATGTTTGAATACTCTGAAAACTCTGATACTTGCATAGCTTCCAAATCTAAAATACGCATGAAATAAATAATCAAATAAAATTATAAAAAATTGTGCTTCAAATCAACTAAAAATATCTACTAAAATTGATTAACTAAAAAATAATCAACTTAAATATCAACTAAAAAGTATTACATTAAACAAAATAGTGCTTCTAATCACCACTACTAAAAAATAGCTAAATCAACTAAAACTAATTAATTACAAATAATCAACTAAAAATATTATATCAAATAAAATCGTGTTTCTAATCACCACCAACTACAAAATAACTAAATAAAAAAATTAAATAATCATCTAAATAATCAACTTAAAAATTATTAAATCAAATAAAAATGTACATTTAAAAGAAAGGAGAGGAGAGATGAGTTTTATCTTAAAACTAGTGGGTGGATCCTTATCTATAGCTATATGTGGGACAACAAAGTATATAAATAATAAAACAGGGGTCAAAATCGTTTCTTCTCATAAACATAATAATTGTAGTAATACCAATTTAATATAAGGTACACTGAAATATAATCTTATTCTTAGGCAATCAATTAGAGAAACAAAATACTAAATACATGTCAAGCAATGCCTAGTCCCTTGTGAACAAGAACACCTAGTTAAGATTTAATGGTCCCTCGTGAACCGCTTCAATCCACCACCTCTATCATGCCATGTGCATGTACAATAAAATATTTTTGGTTTTGACTCCAACACTTTATAACCCACTCCTCTGAGTATGTTATACATCTTAATTGCTTGTATAGTTACCTCCCTATTGTTGAATATCATCCTAACAAATAGTTCATCATTCACAATGGAATCACCTATGAAAACATCAAATAAATAATCAACTAAAAATTATTAAATCAACTAAATAATCAGCTAAAATTGCATAAAATTGTGCCTCTAATAAACTAAAAATAATCAACTAAACATAATGTGTTTGACCCATATTCTACATTCTGAGTGACAACTTCAAATGCGTTTGATCCATATAAATGTGACACTCTTATTAGTATTTGTAACTGTAATGCCCGGGGCTGACGATGATGAAGAGTGGTTGTCGGTGCAAGAAGGTACAGACAAAGAGCAGCTCCAGGTAAACTTCTAAGCAGAGCGGTACATGAATGAACCGATTACAAACCAAAATGAGAGGAATCCTAGGACTGTATAGGTATGGGACTATACAGTTGAGGATGGCTTATATGAATTGATTTGTACTACCTATACCAATAAGATATATCTTCTTTTTGGTAGTCCATCACTAAAGAACTCCATGTTTAAGCGTGTTTGACTTAGAGCAATTTTGGGATGGGTCACCTCCTGGTAAGTTTTCTCAGGAAGCATGTGAGTGAGGACAAAGCATACTGAAAAGATTCGATGTTAATTTTTGGGACAGTCGTCAATCTATAAAGCAACCTAAGCTGTTACAAATGGTATCAAAGCAGCACCTCTCCCAAAATGGTGTGGTTCCTGGATGAACCAAGCGAAAGCTGGTGGACATGTAACGCCCTGGGCTGATGAGGGTTGGGAATGATCGCCGGTGCAAGAAGGCACGAACAAGGAGCTACTCCTGGCAGGCTTCTAAGCGAAGAGATATATGAATGAACCGATTACACACCAAAATGAGAAGGATCCTAGGACTGTATAGGTATGGGACTATACAGTTGAGGATGACTTATATGAATTGATTTATACTGCCTATATACATCTTATTTCCGGTAGCCTATCACTAAAGAACTCCATGGTAAAGCGTGTTTAACTTTGAGAAATTTTGGGATGGATGATCTCTTGAAAAGTTTTCCCGGGAAGCGTGTGAGTGGAGACAAAACACGCTAAAAATGCCCTATGTTGATTTGTGGGGACAGTTGTCAATCCATAAAGCAGTCTGGACTGTTACAATAACAACTTTACCATAAAAATAAACTATTATATTTATTGTACTATTCATTCTCACTCTTCTTCTTAACATTTTATTTTTATAAGAACCTATAATCAACCTCTCACATTCTCTCATACCCTCTATACCACATACTAACACTATAAATAAAATGATCTGCATGATATGATCGAACTGAAGAGTTTATACGGTGTGTAGAATATTATTTAATATTTAAATTGTCATTAGTGTATTCTAAAATATTATTTTTTCAATTCAAAACCCGCAAATGGCAGATTCATTGCGAAATGTCTCTGAAAAGTGTTTTTCAATCTTTTTTATTTTTTAATTTATTAATCCGCCTATGACGGATATGTGGAATATATATATATATATATATATATATATATGGCTTTTCTTAGTCCGCCACAGGAGGATACATTTTGCAAATTTTTTAAAAAAAAATTTTCAATTCCTTAATCCGCCTTTGGCTGATTCCCCTTAAACAGTACCATATTTATTTTCAACCCATCAAAATCTCATATCAGTGTAAATATACCCATTAAAAACCATATTGAAAAAAAAAAAAGAGCCTTTAGTATGATACTAGATAACTGTAAGTGGAACAGGATAAAAATTGAAATTTCTTAAATCAATTAACCCTCAATTTAAAGGTAGAAGTATATATCCGGATGCTTAGAAGTCTATATCCTTATGCTTCCAACAATTCATTGTTATAGGGAATAATACTTTATACTTTTTTTTGAATTAATATTAGGAGACCAAATAAAGGAAATTGTGATGGAAAGAGAATATTTTATTTTAATTATTTGTTAGTTACTTAAAAATTTGAAGTAGATATATATTTTACAACAAATTACATAGTTAATTACTTAATTCTGTGTCGTTATATGCAATGATTCAATAGATTTTTTTTATAGTTATTTTACTAGAAGATCGAGCAAAGAGAAAGGAGAGGAAAATAAATTACTTTATAAATTAAATTACACTTATATAAAATTATATATAAATCACTTATTCTGTTTATAATACTTTTGAACTTGCGCACCTTTCATTTTCTTAAGCATTGTACTCAAAATAATTTTATTATAATTTTCCTTGAATTATTTTATATTAGCATATTTTAATATGAATCTAATTTTTTTAAACTTATATTATATAATCAAATTTTAACAATTACTAATATAATTAATTATATAAATATATTACACATTATTTACCATGTTGTGCATTGCATGGGTACCTATACTAGTTGATAATATTCGATAATATTAAAATCATTATAATCATTTGAACCTAAAATTTTAGTTGTCTAATTATCTATTATTTTTCTAATATGATTAATATTTTTGAGTCTTGTTTTTTTATGCCTTTTGTTTTTGAATATTTTATTGTATATTTAAGTTACTAGCGTTAAATATTAGCATATATATAGTTTTTTTTAATAATTAGTTTAAATTTTATGTGAGGATATATAGAAATCATAATAATTAATTTGGTTTGATGAACTTTATAGTTTTTGTTTTGAGTTTTACGAAAATTTTCATCAAAACTGAATCTACGTACCAAGTAATTTACCAAATAAACTGTGAATATCAATATTATCATAAATTCATTAATGGAAAAACAATAAGCTTTTATTTTTAAGAGTATAATTCATTAAGAAGATACCCTCTGTCCTCTTATGTTAGAACACACCCTCTATCTTCTTCTGCTTAAAATTCCTTAAATGCAGTTAGATATGAAACGTGGGAAATCCGAACACTTTTCTTATACTTTATTCGACATGCTTAAAATCTTGGGCAAAAATCACAGCTTGATTTAAAAGCTGTATCAGATGCACTTACAAAAGAAAAGATAGATGCTATACGTACCAAAACCTGATTTAATTTCTTAACAGAGAGTGCATCGATTAATCTACGAATTGATTAGACTCTATTAAACGTGGAATAACTTACTATAACTTCAACTTAGCTTGTGAGGATTATAACGCCTACTTTTTCTATCATTTAAAAAAGTTTTCATGCATAATGGAAGGCACAAGGATGAGCTAGTGTAATTCTTCAGAGAAATCCGTTGATTAATCACGATTTAAACTTTCAAGGAAAAAAGCTGGCAACCTTAATTTGATTTGTTTGCACTACCTAGATAAATCATTAATCGAATGCAGCTAATTTATACTAATTACACACAATTATCCCACGCATTTGAAAGGAATGATTAAGGTTCCATTTGTACATATTGTCTCCCTGAAATTGTGACCTGTGAGAGAATAAACACAATCTTGTCTGGCAAAAATGTGGTAGAAGTTGTTCTGGCATTAGATAAGAATTACTAGAAAATTCTCTTGTAGGTATCTATATATACTCAGTAAAACGAATTTAACAAAATAAAATCTAAATAAAAGCTAAATGAACAAAAACTCAGAATATAGAACAAAAATGTAATTTATAATTAATTTATAATGACCTTTAATTGTAATTAACTTGATAAATTTCGTTACTTGCAATTTGGCATTTTAGAAAGTATACTTTGTTAAAGTGCTTCATAAAGAATTTGACTTGTAACCTGTTAGAATCCATAAAAATATTATTTCAACACCTAAAATAAGATGTTTTATTATGACAACATTTGATGTGATTGCTTAATGGAATTAGTGGGTATAACCATTACCTGGAATAGTGATCAAATGAATATTTCAATAAGACACTTATTTTAAGTAGTGAAATAACACCACTCAATTTCAAAAATACACAAAAAAGTGGGAAGGATGGAGTTGAAGCCTCTTTTCACATTTTAAGTACTTTTTTTTTCCAAAAATTAAAGATGATATTGAAATAACCACGGGTCAAGATGAAGAGACAAACGCTCTCTCTTTTCTTAACCAGTGTGTCGAGAATTCAATTATTAACTCAATGTCATTGTCTACCCCTTTAACGGGCTATAATAACCCGAGAAATTAGTCACTATGTACATGTAGCAGTGGACAACAAGGGGAGACGACAAAAAGATAATAAAGAGACGACAAAAATGATAATTGGCATTGATTCAATACAATGGAACTATTTATTCATGATCATGTTACATGGTACAGCTAGAGACTGAGGAGCTAGCACTGACTGGTGCGGCTTTCTAGTCAAGAACCTTGGCACAAATGCGATCATGTGAGTATTAATTGGTTGGTGGACAAGAAATACAAGCTCTCATACCTTTGCTCCTTTCAAGGCCTTGGGATCTATTTCATTCTTGATCAGTGGAGCCAGGAAGTCAAAAGCATAATTAATACTCAGAAAGTTTGAACACTCAGCACCGAGAATCCAAATCAAGCTGAGGAATTTCCATCAAGCAAGGGAACCACTTCATGCTCCAAAACTTTTTGCCAAAAGAGGCAATTTGGAAGCTCTCAAAGAGGGAATTTACGTGGACATAGTAAGAGGGGCAGAAATGACCCTATTCAAGTGGGAGTACTACAGGACATGAATAATAGCACAATCACCGTCACAAATGAATAATGTAACATCTTTAGTTAGACAAATGCACAATACAAAGTTGAAGCTAGTGCACGTGTCCACATAAGAGGTAGAAGGTGTGAGGAAAATATGTATAGGGAGCTAAGGATGGTTGATGCAAAGCAACCTACCTATCAGATAGCCTTTGTTTTTCACATGGTGCTTGATTGGCTGGCCTGTGACTTTTCTTCTTTACCAACCTAAGGTTCAAACCCAAAATGGTTGCAGATAGTGGCATGACATGATTGGCCACCTTTTTTTTGAACAAAAATATAAAAAAAATCTTAGCTTTACTGATTTGTGACAACAATTATCTGTAGTGATTCACATGCACACTTGTTTCAATATTTTTCTATTTAAATAGTGAGAATGATTTTTTTTGTTCATTAAATAGTGCGAATAATAATTGCAGTACTCTTATTTCATTAATATTTAATTTTCATTTACTGATTTGATAAAATATTTTTATACGTTATTCAGTAGGAATCATGACAATTGGCATAACATAATAAAATAATGACATGAAGTAGTTTATGTTAATTTTTATTGGATAACAATCGGTACATAAGAATTATCTGTTGAGTTTATGTTTCAACATTGTTCTTAATTAAAAGAATGATTAAAATGTCTAACACACTATAAATATATTAATATTTATAATATCACTTATTTTACACAAACATTTTATAAGAATATTTTGTTAAGTATACATGTATTAGATAATATTAATATGATGGCTTAATGTTTTTATGCTTTCATTTTCATGAATGAAAATCTGTCAAACTATCATCTTTCGAATTATAACTTCAATCGAAAAAATTCATTCAATTTACAAATTTAAATGTTATAAAAATTAACATTCAATTTTCAACTGAAAAATAAACAAACTTGACGAGTGTCGTATGTTAAAAACTAATTATATTCTATGTTTCATCAATTTCGTACCAAATGTCAAACATATTCTATATGTTGGCATCTTTAGGACTAAACAATGAAGATTTTGGTTTTCTGCCATGCTTGTGTCATTTGTGCGGATCGATTTGGAATAAAATTTGAGATATGAACAGATTGGCTTGTTGGAATTTGCTTGCATGGGCTACAATTAATTATGGATCTTATTTTGTGAAAATTGGGTTGACGATATGATCGTAATTATAGATAAGCACAATAAGCCTAATAATTATAATTGATCCCTATTGTGGATTGAGCACACCTTAAAAGTTAGTGTGGTTAGACGGCATAGTATAGGCCCATTATCATAAATCTATAAAGGTTTTTATGACAGTAACTCTTGATGGAAGAGCCTATTGTGGTTATAAATATAAGACTAGGTCCTCTCCCACTACTTACTGTAATACACATTTCTAGTTTGCCTCATCGATAGCTGCCATCTTGTGAAAGAGTAAATAGGGAGAATGGTCTGGCAAGAGTAATACTCCTTGTCTCAATCACCAATCTTTCATGGCCAATTCAAGTACGTCTTTTATCCCAATTTTATTATAGTATCTTGAATTTATATAATCCAAAATTATCATACATGACGAGGTTTAAAGATGCGCTTGATTTGTAACCGAACATAAAGCTAATCTTTACCTTTTATTTAAGATATTAATTTTGATATTATCAATATAAAAGAGTTTTACACATATTATCTAATTACGTATTTTTATTTATAAGACTTTTGAAAAAGTGAATAGTCAAATCAACACTTTTATTAATATAATAATGTATAATTTGAATATATTTAATATTTTTTTCACATTGACAATATATAAAAATCAAATTCTTTATTTAATATAGCCTAAACCTCTAGAAAAATCGATATTTGACAAGAATTTTAGAGATTTGATGAATAACCTTACCCTTTTGACTTTCGTTCTTTTTGTAAATGCTGAATTTCATTAGAAAAATAAACGAGCACACCATCAATTCTTCGAGCCAAAGTGCTCTTGTGCAAACGAGTGTGCTAACTATACAATTAATTTCATACTTTTATCTAAAAATTTAAGCTTTTACAAGATATACGTAAGAGAACCGGCAATGAACACCGGCAACTTGCGAGAATCTTTTCTGACTAGAAATCAGCGAGACGCTGACGTACACGGCATTTTACTGGAACTATGCATACTTTTAATATCCGTTAACAGTGTGTATCTAATCGTTTGACCCATGTGATACGTGATAATAAAAAATAAATAATACTTTATTTACATATATTTTATAGAAAATTGAGTATATAATTTATCTTAAAAGTAAGTTAATAGTTAAATAAGTGAACAAAATATAAGTGTGTTATTCTATTTTATATCTTATATTGAATATCATGTTTATAAGGTTAAAAATATCTTGATAGATTATCTATAACTAACAATAAAGAGTTTATTTTATGAAAATTTTGCATATTTTGAAAGTTAAAATTGTTGAATAAAAAAAGAGAATAAATGAATAATTTTACTATATCATAAGCCATTTATAGGAATAACAGTGAGTATTCATGAGAAAGAAGACATGTACAGAGCATTAAAAGTGGACCGCGATTAATTACTTCGGTAGGTGCTCTCATCCCTATCCTTATATGGTTATAAATTTAGCAAATCTTTAGATAATTGTAGTATGGTTTTCTCTTCTCATTTAAATCCAGATCATTTCTGATTCTTGTCTATAATTCCATGGCAATTGGGAGTGTCATTCCTATTCTCCAGTATCATGTAGGTAGTGGTCAGGCACTTCTAGTAATGAATGGTTAGTGGATTTAAGTTCATTGTCATATTTTTGGTCATTACTAGTATTTTCTCAGTATTATATAAATTATTTATGAAATTCTAGAATGACTTGTGTCAAATACATGATTTCATGGATTATAGCAATTTCTGAAAAATTATTGTTTTTCACAGTTGTAAAAAAAAAACCTTATTTTAGAAGGCTCATGGGACCATATTTGATACCTTGCATGTTATAAAATATCTTTTTCCTAGTTTATGAAATTGTGAGACCTCAGTTTAATGTTTACAGCACAAATTTTGATTACCATATTTTCATACTATATATTTCCAATTAAGATTTTAGAACAGCTATGATTTATTAAAAATATTGGACAAAGTATGATTCATAACGATTGTCAGATACATACTTTGTTGGCTTCTAAAATCACTATGTTTATAAGTTGGTGATCCTTTAGGCATAATTTTAGAACATTTATTATACTAAAGTCAGATTGTTAGGATATAACAATTGTCAGATACATATCTGTTGGGTTCTAAAATCACCATGTCTACAAGCTGGTGATCTCTTGGGCATGATTTTAGAACCTCAGTTATGCTACAGTCATATTGTTAGAATTATATGAATTCAAAGCTTTCAGATTTATTCAATGTTATTGCAAGTTATTATTATTTTAATAATTAGTGAGAAACAGAACAGTGAGTTAACGGCTGCAAGAATGATCGTTAAACTTGGTACCAGGTGGTCTGCTAGAGGACTAGCTCACCTGCAGTAAGGAATCTAATGAGATGTCTATTTATGGGACCTAGTTAGGTGCCTATCAGACTAGTCATTAGGTTAGATTCAGTTATTCAGCTTAGATATTTATGTACAGAATAATTTTTGTTTCTTTACAAGTTATTGCCATGATTTCAGATAAATTATTATTTCAATATAGTTATATGTATCTACATATATAAAATGTTTTTATCAGTTGTATGTATATGTCATATATGTTATTGTTGTCCTATATGGGTTGTGCGTTGAGACTTGCTCACTGAATTTTGATAAACTCACCCCCTCCTTTTCCTTCTCTCTTACAGTTACATCTGCAGATCTTATTATTGTTCAGTCTTAACCTCAAAAGCCATGTAACTGTTCTATTGGTGAGTTTCACTTTGTAGTGAAGTTTAAATTAGGATCATATTAGAATAGAATGCTTCAGTAGTGTGCATGCAGGATCCTCGGACATCATTTAGCATGCATGGTTATTTTAAAGTTATATTATTATATGTAATTTCTTCTAGAAATATGATTTAAATTTTCTATTTCAATTATGGGTTTTGGAACGATTTACAATAATTAAATATTTTACATATTTTATTAACAAAGTTTGCAAGAAGTTTTGAGAAATTTATTTATTTAATTATATATTTATTATTATGATTTGTTATAAGCATTAATTTAGTAATTTATTATGCATGATTGCATGAAATTAATTCCAGAGGGCTTCCATAAGGGACAATATCTGTTATGTGCTAGTCACGATTTTTGGGCCGTAACAAAGTGGTATCAGAGAATTTGGTTTCCTTACACTATATTGGAGCAAGTGTCCACAAGTAATATGACGACTATGTGAATGAAAGCGCACCCATTTGCATGGAACATGATGTTATTTGAGGGGCTTAAGAGTATCAGTCATGTCTAGATTCAATGAAGAGTCAGTGTCTTCTTTAGCAATCTTGTCTTAATTCCAAGTTATTATTCTCAGGTGAAACTATATCATAGGCAATTGTGCATGTTTGATTCCTAAGATATGTAAAGTTAAACTCGAGGACCAAATTTTTTTAAGGGTGGTAGAATGTAATATCTCAAAAATAGGTGCCGTAGGAAGGTCAAGTTTAAGTTATGCGAGTGTTAGATGAAATATGAAAAAGATTCAAATACCTTATATATTCAGTTATTATTTGAATTTGATATTTTTTTTATGAAA
Organism: Dalbergia cochinchinensis; assembly: GCA_031216125.1. Taxonomy (NCBI): domain Eukaryota; kingdom Viridiplantae; phylum Streptophyta; class Magnoliopsida; order Fabales; family Fabaceae; genus Dalbergia; species Dalbergia cochinchinensis. The sequence continues at coordinate 16,274,249 of CM062375.1, read as the reverse complement.
TCTAATATTCAGTTTGTGATATCACATTTGATTTTTTTTTCAAAACTTTGAAAATATTATCTTATCAAATCTATTAGATCTAATATGTTTATAAGTATCATTAATATTTACATTCGTATCAGCATTATATATTATATATTTTGTTGGAAAATATTTTCTATTCGTCAATGAATTATAATGATATTTATTTAAAAATATTAGATATTATTTATATTTAAAATGTATTATGAATATGATTTATTACATATTATAGAGACCTATCATATATTATATAAGAAGCTATCAATGATTAAATAAAGTATGAAATTTATTGATTTGTGAATTATTATTATTATTCCAAAAAGAAATTAACAAAGTATGCAACGTTACTGTAAGTTACGTTGGTAGTTCAAAGGAATATATTACTATTATTACTATTATTATTATTGGTGTGCAACGTTATATATATATATATATATATATAAACCCCAACAACAAGCTCCGTTATATGTACAGAGCGTTAAAAGTGGACTGCGAAGTTGGTTTGCGTGATGTTCACGGAGCTTGTTGTTGGGGTATAATATACATATGTGTATATATATATATATATTGTACTCCTACTATATATTTGGCATATCATAACACTCTTAAATATTCTTCTTTCTTAACCTTCTTCGATTAATCTCTCCGGTAGGTGCTCCTATCCCTATCCTTATATAGTTATGAGTTTAGTAAATCTTTAAATAATTGTAGTATAGTTTTCTCTTCTCATTCAAATGCAAATCATTCTTGATTCTTGTTTATAATTCCATGGTAGTTGAAAGTTCCATTCCTGTTCCCCAGTATCATGTAGGCAGTGGTCAGGCACTCCTGGCAATGAACGGTGAATGAGTTTAAGCTCATTGCTATATTTTTGGTCATTATTAGCATTTTCTCAGCATTATATAAATTATTTATAAAATTCTAGAATGGCTTATGTCAAATACATACTTTCATGGACTATAGCAATTTCAGAAAAATTATTGTTTTTCACAATTATCATAAAAACCTTATTTTAGAAAGCTTATGGTACCATATTTGATACCTTGCATGTTATAGAATATCTTTTTCCTGATTTATGAAATTGTGAAACCTCGGTTTAATGTTTACAGCATAAATATTGATTACCATGTTTTCAGACTATAGATTTTCAATTAAGATTTTAGAACATCAGCTATGATTTATTGAAAGTGTTGGATAAAGTATGATTCATAACGATTGTCAGATACATACTCTGTTGGCTTCTAGAATCACTATGTTTACAAGTTGGTGATCCTTTGGGCATGATTTTAGAACCTCAGTTATGCTAAAGTCAGATTGTAAGAATATAACAATTGTCAGATACATACTCTGTTGGCTTCTGAAATCACTATGCCTACAAGCTGGTGATCTCCTAGGTACGATTTTAGAACCTCAGTTATGCTACAGTCATATTGTTAGAATTATATGAATTCAGAGTTTTCAGATTTATTCAATTTTATTGCAAATTATTATTATTTTAATAATTAGTGAGAAACAGAACAGTAAGTTAATGGCTGCAGGAATGATCATTAACCTTAGTACCAAGTGGTTTACTAGAGGATTTGCTCACCCACAGTAAGGAACCTAGTGAGATGTCCATTTATGGGACCTACTTAAGTGCCTATCAAATTAGGCGTTGGCTCAGATTCAGCTATTCAACTTATGTGTAGAATAATTTTTGTTTTTCTACTAGTTATTGTCATAATTTTGGATAATTTTTATTTCAGTATAGTTATATGTATCTAAATATATAAAATGTTTTTATCAGTTGCATGTATATGTCATATATGTTATTGTTGTCCCATACAGGTTGTGAGTGGAGACTTGCTCACTAAGTTTTGGTGAACTCACCCTTCCTGTTTCCTTTCCCTTACAGTTATAACTGTAGATCTTATTATTGTTTAGTCTCAACCTCAGAAGCTATGTAGCTGTTCTATTGGTAAGCCTCATTTTGTAGTGAATTTTAAATTAGGATCATATTATAATAGAGTGCTTCAGTAGTGTGCAGGCAGGATCTTCAGACATCATTTAGCATGCATGCTTATTTTAAGGTTAGATCATTATATGTAATTTCTTCCAGAAACACGAATTAAATTGTCTATTTCAATTATAGGTTTTAGAATGATTTAAAATAATTAAATATTTTATGTTTTTATTAATAAAGTTTGTAAGAAGTTTTGAGGAATTTATTTATTTAATTATTTATTTATTATTATAATTTGTTATAAGCATTAATTTAGTAATTTATTATACATGATTGCATGAAATTAATTCCAGAAAGCTTCCATAAGGGACAATATCCCTTATGTGCTGGTCACGATTTTTAGGTCGTGACATCTCTGAGATAATGGGCAATCATTCCTCTTGCTCTCTTTCTCTAACTGTATTCATAGCAGGTGGATGTGCCCCATAGGCACCAACCTCCATGGGGTTTCTGCCTATCTAACAAGCTAAGCATGACCAACTAGACTGCACTGAACTCCGCCATTCTGGCTAGCTATTATCTTAACCTCTTCTTGATAATGGGGCACGTCGGAAAAGGCACTGAGAAAGGTGGCCTTGGCTAATAGTATCCACTGCTGACCTTTATCTAAGCTAATCATTCCTCTTTACACTCCCTTTTTAAATGCACTCCATCTTGAACGTGCTCACTAACTATCTCTAACAGGTTCAAAATGGCTTGCTCGAGGTTCTATATGCAACTAGTAATAGCTGACGTGGTGCTGATGTAGTGGCGACGGTTATCAGGTGGCATAGATCACCCAAGAGGAGGGAAAAAGGATAGGAGATCAACCCAAGAATTCCAAAGAAATGACAAAGACTCTTACTGAACCTAGACATAACTGACTTTTCTATAATCCTCAAATAACATTGTGTTGATGCAAATAGCTGCAATTCCATTTACATAAACACCATGCTACTTGTGAATAGTTGCTTCAACACCATGCAAGGAAACCTATGGCTCTGAAACCACTTTCTCATGACTTGACTAGGGAACATGACCAGCATGTGAGGAATCTCATCCCCAGGTAAGTCTCGTGACTCTAAGTCTCTCTAGATGTATAAAATAACATACTTTTCATTCTGAAATCATAACTTTATCTAAATATCTATTTAAACTTTATATATGAAATTATAAAACTGAAATACTTGATATATGAAGCTTTGAAAATATCTTAATCATACTCTGAAAATCAATTTAACATGTAAACCGAATCATAAATACATTTCTGATTTATTGCATAAACTCTAATCAAACTTTACAATTTCAAATCCATATTTGTAAATTGAAGACGTATGCATCATCGTTGAAATACTGAAATTAAATACATAATTTGAAAATAATGTATGGCTTGGATCCTGCCTGCACATCTATTGGAGCACTCTACTCTAACAAAACTCTAAACTAAGCCTTACTCTGAAGTAAGACTCACTACTAAGAACAACCGTGTCTACAAAACTGGAGGCTGAGTAACATCTGTACCTGCAACTATGAGGAGGAAAGGAGAAAGGTGAGTCAATGGACTCAATCAGTGAGTTCTCACCTATCAGCCACATAGGACAACCAAGGAATATACCATAATGCAATATGCATGCAATAATCGTAAACTACTTGATATTTATATGCATAATTGCATAGAAAAGATATCTTTGTATTTATGAATTCATAGAAAAACATCTCTAATTCTTACTCTAATGAGAAATCATTCTCTATACATATACATAACAGCTCTTAAATCAAATATTCTCTGAAAAGCATGATCAATAATCTCTGAAAATAAAAATAATAGTACTCTAATAGAGAAACATGGATATCTGTTCGCTAATTGTATGATAATATATCCTCCAGCTATGTATGTCAACCATGACATAATCAAATCTCTGCTCTATGATTCTTTTATAATCTAAATCGAACACCTAACTAGGTTCTATCTTTGCTATATGAGATTGCCTCTCAGGATAACTTAGTACCAAGGTTAATGATCATTTTCCCTAGCCGTTAATTCACTGTCTGTTTCTCTATGGCTACCATCTAAACTAGCTTGTACTTAGTGTATATAATCTGAAAACTCTTAAAACCTCTTAAAGCGCTGAAACTCTGTTGTATGCTCCATTCTGGATTCAAAACTCTTTCATACATAATTACTTTATTCCTTGAAATCATGAAGGTAATTCATAAAATCTCTAAATATAATCAAATTCATACTTTAACTCTTTATAAAACCATTTAAATATGAAAACTCTGGAAACTTTAAAAGCTCTAGATTCATATAACTCTGGCAATCTGGTTTTAGCATAACTGAGACAGTGAAATCATGCTCAAAGGATCACTCGTTTGTAAGCATTCCAATTTCAAGCTCATAGAATATGTATCTAACAATCACTACGAATTATACTGAATTCCATATTTTTGGAATATCATAAAAACTGAATTTCTAAAATCTCATTTCTCAAGATAATCTCTTTTTATAACCTAATAACTCTAATATCATGTATTGAAATGGAAAGGTTCAAAATCATAAAATCTCTAACATTATAATATAACATCTTTGTTTGACATTCCTGCCAAAATATCTTAATTGATAATCTAAAATCATATTTCGAAATCTCAAGGCTTGAAGCATAAATATGTCATAAACTCTTAAAACATGTTGGATAAACTAAAAAGTTATTAAATAATATATTCTTGCAACAAACTTCTTCAAAAATATATATTAAACATTTTCATAGCACTCAACACATCAATCATGGTCCCATGGTTTTTCTTGAACACATAATTCATGCTCTTTGTCTATCTTGCCATACTTGCAAAATCATATATATAATCATACTTTCATTTCTAATTTCATACTCAACAATTATAATGCATAAACATCCTTGTAACGCTTAAAAGTAAAGTCATGAGTTTGAACTCATTTATCGTTTGAAGCCGGGAGTATGTGGGCACCACCATCTTGACCTTGAGAACTTGGAATGGCACCAACAACTGCCATAAAGAAACATAGACCCAAGATTAATCTTCATTAATCTCTAGACAACTCTTAAAACAATTCTAACAACATTGGGGGAGCACCTCCACTTGACAATAATGGAGAAACAATAAAGTCCAAACCATAGAACATGTAAAGGAAAGGAATGAGATGACAAAACCAACATAAATCCTTACCTTTGATCTTGGAGGATGAAGATTTGATGGAAGATGAGAGGGAAGAAGAAGGAGAGCTCCTTTGAGGGGTCAGGGTTCGGTTTCTGCCAAGGGAGCTCGAGCATGGGTTGTTTTATAAGGGTGGGGATCTCACTTATCAAAACTGCATCGTTTTCTACTATGCTGACATCAAGTCCGCTAGCTGCCACTAGAAAAGTTCGCTGCAGTGAGCCTACTAAGGCTCACACTCACTTCAGTGAACAGAACTGGCTGCAGCAAACCTCCTGGCTCACCTTCTCACTACAGCGACCAAAACTCGCTGCAGTAAGCCTGCTCTACAAAATTCTATAGCAGCAACTCCAACTTTTCATCTGTTGGCCCTTCACACATCCGGGGCCTTCCTGGCAACACATGTGGGTCTCGAGGGACCTTGGGGTCGTACTGGACTTGTCCAAGGACATATGTGCCTGGGGTATCATATAAAAATAACTAAGAAAATGCAATAATTAAAAAGCACTAGTACACGATATTTCTATGATTATAATTAATTATCATTGACCAAATATCGAACACATTAGTGGCTATTAGCATATAATTATTGGGAATTATACTATTAATCGATCGACCTCTAGAATTTGACTCATGCAAGTAACTAATAATTAAGATCCCAATTTATTTAGAAATCACATTGATTTAATATACCAATCGTTATAGTCTAACTGCTAATCAAAAAATTAATTCTAATACTCTCCTTCGAACATATACGAATGAATCCATCAATTTATGCCCGAAGAGTTTTTTTTCCTAAATGGCGATCTAATTTAGTTATTCTAATAAAAATTGTAACATTAGCAACAACAAGTATACAAACAGAAAATAAAGAATATTGAGAAAACTAATGCATTCAATATAAAAAGGGGTCTAAAACATCATCTAATTCATCCGGAAAACCTTACACTGCTAAGAAAATCTACTCTTCCATCTCTGGAAGATTGCAACAATGAATTGAAAAGAATATCTGGAAAAAATAGCAACAATACTTGCCACAATCTCCAAGAACAAAACAAATTTACTAATAGAGTCCCTAGAAAGAGAAGAATAAAAAAGAAGTGAAAAAGATGTAGAGAGAGAAAGAGAAAGAGAATCTTAGCTGCTATTCTTTAGAGTAAAAAACTAGGGTAAAAATCTATGTTATTCCATTAAGTACTTTTCTCTAATATAGCCCAAAGTGGAGCCAAAAAATAGATTAATTATTTAAATCCCGTCATTACACGAATGCTGCAGCACTCACCAGAACTGTAAGCTCGAACTTTATTTTGGGTGCCTCTACCGAGCATTGTAGCAATCACCCATGAGTGAGCCACTCCTTTTTCGCAATCCCTTAGCAGCAAAGCTTCTTCTGAGGGTTTCCAACATTGTTTTTGACATTTTTCACTTTATCTAAAACTCCTGTATACAAAACCATACTCAAAGAGACATGTTAAACTCAACATACTCTAATTTAATAATTTTTTCAAAATCAATGCAATAATCAATGATTCTATCAAAATTGCAATGAGAAACAAGTCAAAATCCCAATTAATTACATCAATAAACTCAATAAAACTTATGCAAAAAACTAAGGCTTAAAAGTAAAATAAGTGGTATAAATATTTCTTATTAGGCGCGTTCAACTCATACTGGGTCGATTGGGAGCGATTCATGGATGACTCAGCTGGTTCACCCCGAGTCTGACCGGTTTAATTTTATGGCCGATCCAATTGGGGAATTGGATCGGTTCATCCGTTTTCAATTTGAACTAGCTAGTCTGGTATAGTTTTAATAACTATGAAAAATGGTTGAACGGTAAGGTGTAAGCAGGTAGAAATGGATTAAATTTACCATATACTAGAGAAAAATATTATATGATTTTAATGCAAAGATTTTTTTAGGGTCATTTAGTTGTGAATTTAATTTTGAGATATAAATAGTGTAAAGTTTCTACACAATTATCTAATCATCATATATTTCTACATCAGTAAAACAAGTTTAACTCTCATTTCACTACTTCAAAAGTTATATATATGTACAGATTTCATCAGACGACAATACAAAGAAGTTTTACATTGTTCATGCATTTAAATTAAATCACTTAATTATACATGGTCATGTCATAAAAAGTAGTTCACTTTAGCCAAGATTGTCTGTAAAATACAATACGAATAATTATGTATGATTAATTAACAGTATAAAATATATTTAGCTAACCATGGGGACGAGACGAGGTAATAAGGGTTTTCCCTTTTCTTAATCAAATATCGAGGATTTGATTCTCACATTGAGAATAGAGCAGCTTTAAAATTTATAGCCAGCGTTTACCCTTTAAATGGACATATAATATGCCAAAGGATTAATCTTTGCGTCAAGCGGTAGATACCCAAAAAAACCAAAAATATAAAATATAATTAGTCATCATATTATCAAAATTAATTTCATATGATGCTTGATAATGTATAAAATAGAATTGATATAATTATATGGCAGGGATAGGACTGGATTTTTATTAATTTATCTTTTCTTTGAAAAAAGGAAGAGAAAAAAGAAAGCTTGGTCAACCCAATTTTTGCTCGTAACGATTTCAAATTTTCAATAGCCTTAATACAATATATAATTATATACGTCTAAACACACAAAAGGAAAAAAAAAAAAAAAATTGTACTCATGACCCTTGCCACTTCACCCTCACCCCACCAAAGCAGTCAATTCATGGCCCAACGCCACTCTCGCGTTGACGCCCGCGAAAGCCAGGCTTTGACGGCTTTACGCACAACCCCATTTCCCTATATATCCACATAACTAATTTTCAGCGTCTTTGACACCCTCATAACTCCCCTCCCCCCCAATCTTCTTAGCTAACTACTCACAACTTCTCTCTCCAAAAACACCATCTCACCATTCTCTCTCTCTCTCTCTCTCTCTCTACATCTTTGTCTGTCTGTATCTCTTTGTCCTCTTGTTGTGTTGCTCTTTTCCCTTTTTACCTTCCTTTGTCTTAAGGCCTGTACATATATGGAGTGTTGCTGTGCATTGTTTTTTAGTCACCAGACTTGTTTATCAAGTTGAGGAACACGTGCGTGGGACAACACCAATTTATATATAACACTCCACAGTTCTAAAGTGTATATAGATCTACATATACATACACATAGTTTTTCATTTCGTTGTACCCTACTACCCTTCATTACATTGCCTTTCCTTTCTCTGCAAGAGGATCATCACCATGCTGCAGGATGTTATCCACCCGCCACCGCCGCAACCACAGGCCGAGCAACTCCCCATTGTAATCACCTCATTCAAGCTTGTTATCTCAATCATCATATATGTGTATATAACATTATGTTGATGCATGACATGTATTGGGAGCTTAGCAAGCTTTGTGTAATGCAATATTTATAAGTCATAACCATATATAACTAATGGTTTCCATGTGAGTCATGTTAGTGCATGGAACTTGGCAAGTTTGTTTGGAAAGTAGTTTTTTTTTTTTTAGTGGACACTCTCATATTTTAGAAGGCAAGTTGTGTTAATTTGTGGGGTGCAATTCTTTAGATATTAATTTCTCCGAGAATTGCTCCTATCCTGCACTTCAATCCTTTACATATTCATGAATCATGAATAAGTGAATAAGGTTTTGTTCATGTTTGTTACATCTTTAATCTTAATTTGTCTATGAGAAGTCTGAATAATGTTTCCCTTTATTGGTGATATTCCAGAGCTAACTGGAGAAGCTGTATTAGCTATTCTAGGTAAAAATTAACCACACAGACAGTACTCAAATTCTTTTCCAATAAGGCTTCCCTCACAATATGCAGGACAAAAGCGTTTTCTTTTGCCCTCTATTTATATGGTTGGTGAGAGCATAATGTTTATTGACCGGCAATGAGGACGAATCAAAGACTCCGTGAGAATTAGGCTTTGCTCTTTTTTGATATTATCCAATCCAACACAACGCCTTTGCCAACCACAAAGTCGTTTTCTAAGGGGCAACATCGTAAAAGTGATCTATGTAGCGTTTCCGCGTGATATAGTCATTTAAACATAGCTTTCAATTCTTCTTGGGGAATATCATATCTTCTTGTGCTTCTTGTGCAAGCTTTTGCCAATTCCTGATATTCTTATTCAGTTAGATAGGGAGGGCAGAACGGGCTTAATGACAACAATTCAAACGGATACATAGCATTTTGGGGTTCCTTTAAGTGGCTTTCAATTCCCGTTGATGGACAATTTTCAATTACTGAACAAAAAATTAACACAGAATGCACATGAATTCACAGATGCACATCTCTTTCTACAATAAACCCCCAAAAAAGCAAAACCCATTTTGGGGAATTTCTTCTCTGTCTATTACTAAATATGGACAAAAGCTGACTGGACTATGCAACCAACGAGAGTTATATGTGGAATGCCCCCATTGCTATTTTGCACATTGAATTATTTCGTTTTCTTCTAGACAGAGATGGAGTAGTATTGTGGCAGATACTGTAATATTAATTGGCAATGTTTTTCACTTTAGAACTCCCACTATCTGATGAAGACATATAAAACTCAAAGTTTCAATTTATTAGAGAATATTATTACCTTTTGAAAGTTCAAACTATGTGATTTCTTTTCTGTTCTAAGTGATCAGATCAGACTCATGCCTATCAACAAAAAGATGAATTGGAATCAGATTTCAAAGCCATGATGAAAAAAAATTGTGGAGAATCACGTTTCTTGTTTTGGTTTATAAAGAAGGGTGGTTCATAACATTATTCTCACATTGTGTTTATTAGTTTTTGGCAGCCATGTTGTTTACATTGCTTTTGTGTCACACTCAGCAGGGAGAGATTTCAAGCCCAAGCAGTGCTCCAATTTTCGAACTGTGTGACCCAGAATTGTTCCCAGAGGGTCTGCAGAATTCAGAGGTTACCTCCAGCTCAAATTGTTGCTTTGAAGAGAACTCCTCATATGCCACAAACATATCTCCAGCTTTAGGTGTACAAAATAAGATCAATAGCAATAGCAATATAGTCACCAACCCAACTAGTACTACTACTGCACCCAGCATCACCGTAGCTGCCACCGCCGCGACCACCAATACCAATACCAATAACAACAAAACAAACAGCAGCAACCTGTCTGTTATCTTTGACTCCCAAGAAGAAATTGACAATGACATCTCTGCCTCCATAGACTTCTCATCATCTCCAGCTTTTTCTCTTCCCCCACTTCTCCCAATCACAACTCAACAGGAACAATTTGATTTCTCTTCAGTGCAGCCTCAGGTTCAACTAGCAGCTGGTTCAGTTTTGAAGGGCCTCTCTCAGTACCCTGCTGATCCTGTTGTTCCGCCTCTTATTGGGGCTCCATTACTATCCGTTTTTGAAGATGACTGCATATCTTCCATCCCTTCTTATGTGCCTATTAACTCTTCATCCCCTTCTTGCTCTTATCTCAGTCCTGGTATAGGAGGAGTATACATGCCTCCTGGACCCCTTAATACTGCCTTATCTGCTGACAGTTCTGGCTTATTTGGTGGTACCATTCTTCTGGGTTCTGAACTACAGACACCAGAATTGGACTATCAAGGAGAAAATGGCGGAATATATTGTACAGATTCGATTCAGCACGTGTTTAACCCGCTAGAGCTTCAGGTATGTGCAATTTCAAAGCCATGTAGTATTGCAGTTGAGTTTTCCTTGATTTGTTTTAGTTATCAGTCATGAAACCAAATGAACAGCTTTCATTCTCAATGTTTATTGTTGTTGCAAATCTCACTTGTGAATGCTTGCAGCTTTAAAATTCTTAAAAACTGAGAGAGGCATCGTTAGAGGTACACTTTTTTCTGAGAAAGGTCGGGGTCCACATACCTCTAAAAAGCTGAAAGACCAAATGCTCCCATATGCATAGAACAATAGCTAACATATAACTCCCTTTATAAAGTCACCTGCACTAAAAAGTGGCACAAAATTTGGGCTAAGCAAAGAAAGGAATCACCACTTTCCGCCAAAAGGAAAAGAAAAGAACATAATAACCAGCACCTTCATTGGTGGTTCTCTATGTCTATATCTCTTTCTACAGTCTCTAACTAAAGTTAATGACAGTTTGTACTCAGTGTTTCAACACCTTTCCTTCTTTGTGTTGAATAATCAATTGATCCCTTAATTGTAATCTCCATCCCAGGCACTCAGTGCTGAGAGTCAGCAAGTGGTAGTAGGTGGGGCTGGGAATTCTGCCACTTTGGGACCAGAGATCTCAAACTTGGAGGACTCTACCTTGAAGGTTGGAAAACTTTCTGTTGAGCAAAGGAAGGAAAAGATTCACAGATACATGAAGAAGAGGAATGAAAGAAATTTCAGCAAGAAAATCAAGGTACTATATCCAGCTACCAAAAAAACAAAAGAATCAACAAACAAATTTGAAATCTCATTGTATTATGCATATCTCCAAAGTTCAATAATTCAACTGATGTTGCTGCAAAATATGCAGTATGCCTGCCGCAAAACTCTGGCAGATAGCCGGCCACGGGTTAGAGGAAGGTTTGCCAAGAATGATGACTTTGGAGAGAACCATAGACCAGCCTGTAGCAATCATGAAGAAGATGATGAAGAAGAAGTAAGATTCCTTAGGCACATTCAATTATTAAACACACAAGAAGATATTTTTGTTTCAACTTGCCTAAGTCTAGAATCAAAAAATTCCCTATAACTTCTACTTTCTTACCTTTTCAATTATCTGATAGCATAATTCCTTACTCCTATATTCCTTCCGTTTTGTACTTACAGATGGTTGTGAAAGAAGATGGTGATATGTTTGATTCCTCAGATATCTTTGCACATATCGGTGGAGTGAACTCCTTCAAGTGCAACTATTCCATCCAACCCTGGATTTGAGCAAGTGGTTTGACTCTTTGGCTAGTATTGTCTTTGTATTTAGCTTCTGTAGATTTTTGCAGGGCCCTTTCCATCCCTGGTTTGTACAATCCAGGTTGATGTTTTGAGGAAATTGAATAATTAGGGTCCGAAAAACATACCACTAAGTGAGTCAGGAACATAGAGAGAGCAAGAAATTGTACACTTTTTGTCAGATACTACTAAGAATAACGAGTTGTATTAACCCATGAAAAATTCCAGTTTTCCCCCACAAACGAGTGCATCATATTCATGTAGTTTCTTAGCTTTAAAGTAATGTTACAGGTTCTAAGTTTGTTTTTCTAGAACCACCATAATTGGCCTGTTGAAGCAAAGAAAAGTGCATTTATTTGTGGCCATGAAGTATGGATACTGCCGAATGCCTAGCATACCGTAGCAGATACATCGAAATTCTTGTGTGTGTTTGGATCATTTAATGCGTGCTCTAGTAAGATGCACGAAACGGATATAAATTAATTTCTGCAAGATCAAATTCTATAATTAACTATTTGATTTACTTTTGAACAAATCTAACTACTACTTAATTCTTATAAATCTTGTATTCTGTAGACAATTTTGCTTAAACATTATAAAAATTATATTTGTTTTATGATTTAATTATTTTATTATTTATAGTTGTATGTTTTTATAATATGTGCTCTCTCGTAATGTATTCTAGTTATGAGAGAATTTATTATCCGATGCTGGGTTTTGTGTCTGTATTGATACTGTACCGTAGCCTAGTGCATAGAATAATATTATGTGTATAATAAATATACACCACACATCTTATCACCATTAGATGTGATAAGTGAATGGAGACCACTTATCACTTTTAATGATGATAAGGTGTGTGACGTGCATTTATTGTACAATTTTATTATAGACATTAAATTACTCTGGTGCATATTATATTGCACCCAAGTGGTTTGAATCTGGATTTGGGTACTCATGGTAGACGCTTTTATGCATAAACTTTACCAATGCTACAACCCCACCTTCCATACAGCCAAACCAGGTCAAGGCATGTCTCATTGGCTAATTTGTTGACAACAAATCTCTTTTCCTGTTTTGGGCATGACTACTCCGAAGAAGAGGTTCAAAATGAATGAAAACAATTATACTTTTATTTCTATAATTTTAAGAATTTTTTTTTACTGTTCTTTGAGTTGGACTCGATGGAATTAATTGGATCATCGGACTGAACCTGAGCCCACGTGCACCCTTAATATTTTGTGCAAATTCTCCCACAATCGAAGTTTGAGAACACATCATTCACTAAAAATTTTAATCAACTGAAAAGGGTCATTTTAATTAGAAGCTAAAAGAACTTAAATAACATGTACGTTGTGAGAGGATATATACCTTGTTAAACGTATGAAATGAATGATACCACTGTGATTATTTATATATAAATACGTTAGATTAACATGGGCTATTTTACCAAAACAAAATTAAAAAAAAAATGAATATTTCCCAATCTCCATCAGTTCAGAAATTAATTATCTATATACACCATTTTTTGAGTTATTGCAATTCATTTGACTGTTGAACAAATTATCATACCAAAACGTACCACAGCTAAATAAATTACTTCATCTATCACTGACACGTAAACTGGAAAAGCTAATGCGTAGACTGAAGCGGGATTAATGCTGTTGATTGGCCGCATGCATGAAACAACCTACAGACAGCCGATTTACCCAGTCAAAGAAGCGCTGCACGGGATGCAATTCGGCCAACATGAAGCCGTATTGTTTGTTCGTGACCCAGCCAAGTGAATTGCACACTCTGAGACTACTATAAAAGGGAGGTCTCTTTTATTGTGGACCTTGCCGTTTGTCATGCCATTGGCTTTCAGTTTTGTAAGAGTTGTAGTTGTGCAAAGTTTGAAGGTTTTGAATTTTCTGAGAGAGTTGTTGTTATTATATAGAGCAAAATAATCTATATCATCGAGATCAGTGTAGACATATTTCTATAAATCAAAATATCCAGGTAATTTTGTCTAGCCTTATACTATGCTTTATTTATTTTTATACATGATAATATATTTATTTAAGTAGTCTATTTTTTGTTGTTTTGGGTGTGTATTATATTTTTCTTTTTGAATAGTATAGTTGATCTATTTTAATATATGTACTTATTAGAACTTATTAGTTGTAAGAACTATATATTTTTTTATTTGAATAGTTTGGTTGCTTTATTTATATTTATGTAGAAATCAATTATTTGAAAAAAATTTAGGAGTAAACTAATTTTTTTAGTTTGTAAATTTAATTTAGTTTATAATATAATATGCATCAAACTAGTTACTTGAAAAAATGGGGTGTAAACTAATTCTTTTTAAGTTTGTAAAATTGATTTAGTTTATAATATTTATAAAACTAGTTACTTGAAATTTAGTTTATGTCACGACCCAACCGAGATTGTGACCAGCGCATAGGGAACAAGCTCCTTAGCAAGCCTTAAACGTATATTTTCCAGGGGAAAAAAAAAGACGGAGTTTCCTTTGTTTTTAGACATTCCCCAAATACAAAAACAAAACAGTGGAAAACATTTCCTTATAGCATAAGAAAACCTTAGCACAATAAGGATACTAAATAAATATAATTATATTTTAAATATGATTTTCTCAGTAGATGTGCATATCCAAATCCAAAAGAATCAAACATAAAACATTAGTTAATGTATTGTTTTAATCCTAGTTCAAAAACACAATATAGAAACCATTACATCCAAATAAGGTTTAAAGAAAAACATAATCACGTCCCGAACTCTGCCTGTGACACATTGGAGCTACAATCCTAACACGAGCCACAAGATCAAAAGTGGCTCACCACACAATAGATAGAGATCTTTAAGCTGGAGAATGCATAAAGCTGGGATCGACACCTGTATCTGAAAAGAAGGAAAGGTAACAGAGTGAGTTTGACAACTCAGTGAGAGATAGGATATCCATAGATTACTAGATGCAAGCATAAAACAATATATAAACATAATCACATATGAGGGCTCATAAGAACATGGTTTTAATCATTGTCACAACGTGCCCGGAAGGCGCCGCGACTAGAGGATGACGAACCGATTTTAAAATAAAATAGAATAAAATGCGAGTCACCACCAATTTTAATTCTGCCTAAAATTGAAAAACCTTTAAATTTACAAACTGGTCTTTTAAAAGAAATTTGAGGTTCGGGAGTCTGATTATGATTAGGGAAGGGTGGAAACTTAATCCCACTGCATCCCTAATACATCCGTATAAATATGGTTACCCTTGAGCTTATTATGCAAATTGATTATAATTTTATAATATTTATTTTCTCCAAAACTTGTGACAATTGCATATTTACAAAGAAATAAAGCTAAAATTAAAACAAGAAATAAAGAACAAATTTTATGAAAAAGGATTTTGGCTTGATAGTTGTTGGCTACGCCTACGTATTCTTTGGTGCAATGAGGAACTCAAAGCCACGTAGTTCTGTAGAAAATAATTGTGTGTTGAATTGATTTTATTAAAGAAACCAGTTTTAAAAAAAGCTAAAACCCACTCTTGCATAGGATTTAGGATAGTATGAACTATACAATAAATCCTTACATTCTCATGAAACTTGAGGATAGCAAGCTATACATCAATATCACAAGTTGTTGCATGGATTTTAAAATGAAATGAGAAATGTGTTGGTTGATTTTAATTTTTGAAAAGAAGGTATTTTTGATTATTAAATAGAATGAAAATATTTTGACAAGTTCTAATTTTAATGAGAATTGACAAAAAAAATCATAAACACAATTACACAACTCATTTAAGCAAATACATGAACACATAAAATAATTAAACTAAAAGAAAAAATAATTTACAAACACAATTACATAATTAATTTAAACAAAGCACATAAACATATAAAATAATAAATAAAAGGAAAATTAATTTATAAACACAAGTACACAATTAAACAAAACATAATTAACATAATTATTCTAATTACTATTTTTTATTTTTTTTGGTTAAAAGAAACATTAATACTAAATTCACTCAATCAAAGAAACAATTAAATCGCTTTTTTTTTGTTTTGATAAACAAATATCTTTTTTGAAACTAATTTATTTAATTTTACTCAAATAATTTAAAAAGAAAGCTAAGACAGACATATCATAAACTCTTTTTTTTTATAAATCAAAATACTCAAATATTAATTTTGAACCAAATTAAATAAATTTATTTATTTATTTATTTGTTCACCACAACAAACTCAATTCCAACAAATAAAACCTAAAGACTAAAACAAAACAAATACTAATCAAATCAAACAAATTAAAATTCAAACAAACAATTTTAAAATTTGATCTAACATAATAACAAAAAGCTAACAGAATAATAATAATAATAATAATAATAATAATAATAATAATAATAATAAATAAATAAATAAATAAATAAATAAATAAATAAATAAAAACAAACTCTTTACCCCTTTCCACACACACACACAAGGATTTTCCCTCTCACTCAGACTCACAGCCCACTCCCTCACTTAACATACTCACACACGCTCATACTAATAACCCACAATAATGCACGCACGGACAAAGGCACACACACACGCTCACTTTCCTTTCTTCACATACACACACTTAACAAAAGAGAAAAAGGAACCGAGAAATAGAAAGAGATACAGAGTGAGATTGTGAGCAAGAGAAAGAGAGGGTAAGGGAAAAGAGAGAAAGGGAGTTCCGTGAGGGGGAATAGGGAATGAGAGAAAGTTGGCCACCGCGGCGGTGGCTTGGTGTACGGATCGGGGTTTTAGATTTGGTGGAGTGAGAGGAGCTCACGTCTGGGCTCACGGAGAGGAAGAGAGAGAAGCCGTCGTGAGAGAGTGGCGATGCGGCTGGGCATGGTGCCTGGGTAGCGGCGGTTGGAAAGAGATGACCTGCAAGGGGAGAAGGAGGAAGATCTAGGGGGTTCATGGTGGTGGAGAGTGGAGATCCAAAGCACAGGTGGCCGGCGAAGAGGAAGGCCAAAGGCAGAGATGCGCACCTGGTTCCGTGACAGGGGGAACCACAGTGGCCGGATGGAAGAAAACTAGTTGGGTTTATCACCAAGGAAGGAGGTGGTGCGGGCTTCTCCGGTGAGAGACAGAGGCGAAGACACTGCTAGAGCTCATGATGGCCGCGGCTGTGGTGGCATGGTGAGCTCGCGACTGTGAAAGTGGAAGTTGACGAGGAATGGTGGTTTGTAAGTGGTGGCGATGGCGAAAGGGGTTTGGTAGAGGTCAGCGGTGGTGGCTATGTGATGATGGGAAGCCGCGGTGGTTCGATCAGAGGAGGAGATCGGAGCTTAAGAGGGATGGCTAGAGGTTGAAGATGATGATGATATGAGTTATGGAGGCCGCAGCTGATAACAGGGGAAGAGCTCCGCCGCGGCCTCCTCCCTATTTCCTCTTTTAGTTTCTTTTTTTTTTAATTTTTCTATGCAAAAATAATGTTGTTGTTGGATTCTACCTTGTCCTTTTCTTTGTTGTTACTGGACTGTAGTGCTGGGGTTGTTGCTGGTTTCTTGTTCTCTGTTTTGCAGGATTCCCGTTGGCTTGTTGATGTATCTGGAAGTGTTTTTGATTTTTTTTTTTTTAACTGGTTGATTGAAAATTCTTGCTGATTTTGGGAAATTGTTTTTTTTGAACCCCTTTTCTTGGTTGTTGATGAATGTATATATCATACCTGGTCAAATGAAATTATTACTGATCCCATTTACAGTTGGCTGGTAAACCCGTAATCATCACAAAGGGGAGGAAGATGCCATTGGGGAGAGGAACTCATCATGCTGTCCATTTCCTCTCCCCCCTGGTCAGAAGAAAAGAAACGTAAAAGAAGAATCCAATGGTCTGACTCCTTTTTTTTTGGTCAAATACGGGATTGGGCTAAAAAGGATAATAAAAAAATATTTTATTTTTGTTGTGGGCTTTAATGAAAAAAAATACAATGGGCTTGAACAAATTAAAATGGGCTAAACTCTTTTATGTAAATAATAAAAAATAAAAAATAAAAATAAAAAAAGATTGGACAAAATATGGTGTTCACAATCATAACATAAGATTTCAAAGTATAATCTCGAAGAAAATAGTTACTAAAATACACTTTCTCACTATATTCACCAATTCCTCATTCTCACATAACATCAACTTTAATATCAAATACTCAATTACTCATGAAGGTTACATAAGAAGCACAAATTTTATTTGGGGAGTAATCTCAACCCATCAATCACAAAGTTTGTGATGTCTCAAACAAGATTTTTTCAAATTTTATCTCACTGAGAGAAACTATGTGCACATAGGCCGTTACATTTCTTCGCTATGGCAAGCAGTAATGCCATTATATCTCTTCACTACGACAAGCGGTAATGCCATTATATCTCTTCGCTACGGCGAGCAGTATTGTCATTATATCTCTTAGTTATAGCGAGCGGTAATGCCATTATATCTCTTCATTATAGCTAGCGGTATTGCCATTACTTCTCTTCGCTATGGCAAGCGAAAATTTTATCTTAAAACCCATCATGCTTTTCTTAAATTTTTATTCAACACACAATTTATAAATCTAAAATTCAATCTTCATATTAATCTAACATTTCAAGTATCAATTATCATAAACTTTTCCAATGCACATTGAAATAACTTATAGCAAAATATGACATTATAAAATCAACAAAGAGGGCTAGTAGTAATTTCAACCAAATCATAGTCTAACAATGACTCCACAATTTGACATAATTCAAATATATATACCATATCTTATAACCAAATATAAGAACTTTGAAACCTTCACACTTCATTTCATAAACAATTCTCAACTCAAATTCATAATTTCTCAACTAACTTCATGACTATTTATGAATAAAATCCACTAAGTAAATATAAAACACTTTAATAGCATATTTATAATTAAAATTTACTATGCAAAAAGTAAACTATAGATATACTATCTACTCACAACAATGATTCCCAAGGAACTGTAGAATACTCCTCGAGCTATCGAAAATCTCTAGTTGACATTCATTTGCTCTACTATTCTAGGAACAAGACAAACAAAATTTTAGAGAGCTAATAATACTATCGATTTACATCAATTAATGCCAAAACACAAAACCCCCAATTTTAAATACCTAGGGTCCTAGAACCTCAAATCTACCATGAACAATCACATAGAGAGGTCAAAAGGATTAATGGAGCAATATTGGCACTTAGCCACTACACCAAGAGGAAGAATGGAGGGAGGAGACACTCCCACACTCTTGGCCATCACTGGTTCCTTTCCTGGAAAGAGAAACTGCGAGCAAGAGGGCAAGGAGAATGAGGGAAATGAGGTGCAGCTAGTGGTGGCCAAGGTGGAGGTGTCAACGTCGGTGCTGGAGGCAGCCCGGTGGGTGCGGGTCGTGGCTTGGGCTGGCGGAGGGAGAGAAAACGAGACCAGAGAGGGGGGGAGAGAGAGGAGAAAAGAAGGAAATGAAGAAGAGATGTGAGAAAGGGGAAGGGGAGAAGAGAAAAAATATAAGTGTGGAAAGGTCTATGGTGGTCTAACCACTTAAGTGCTTAGGTGGACCTTACTTCCATTTTTTTCCGGTTATCACATTCTCCCCCCCCCCTTTTATAGGAATTCGGCCCCCAAATTCCAAACACAGTATCTAAGCATGCTTCAGATTCATGCTGTACCAAAACATCAACATTTCAACAATTACTTTCGAGTCTTGAGGCATAAAATGGAATACAAACTTAAGATTTACTAATATAAACTTTCAAGCACATAGTGAACTAGTCATGGAGGTTTAAATGTTAATGGTATGAAGTTTAAGTAAAATCCTTTAGTCTAGCTCGAAAGAATAATTTAAAATAAGCCATTAATCCCCTCTTGACTGACATTCTCAGCAACTACTAAAATTATTCCATTTCAAGGTCAGACCAAAATTTCATCATGCAGGTCCAAGGAACACAAAACAACCCTTATGCTTACGATTATCAGTTGAGCCCTTATTCCTATTCTAAATGCTCCTTATAAATGAGTTCATTTAATTTTCAAAAGTTGCCTTATTCAAACCATACCATATGTATAATGTCAATGTAATAATCATCAAACACATAGATTAGGCCCTAACTATAGCTTTATCTCTAATGTATATATGTAAAACCACCTATATAACGAATTGTAACTTTCTATGTGCTTCGAAAAAAAAAAGCATGTTTTGAGGCAATTCTTTTTAACAGCATCCTTTCAAAAAAAAAAAAAAAACCATTGCAGTACCATACTAACATTATCAAATCAGAAGTACCAACACAGAATACATCTTTATAGAGTAAAAGCTTAAAAAAAAGGTTATGAAAAAGAAGCAAATAAAAAAAATTTTTATCCATACCTTTTCTTCTTTTTTTTTGGACAGAAACAATAGCTGAAAACTCTCACCAGAGGGGACTCAAGGACCAACCAATATAGGTACATAATATAGGAAACCAAAAGATAAAACACGAACCAAAACCAATAACCACGTTAATTTTGTTCAGCTGTCTTCAATCAAAAATGGCAATGTTAGAAGAATATAAAGCTACAATGAATGGTGCCAAGAAAATAAGTTATTGCATAAAGTAATACATTTCCACACCAGAATTTTTTTTTGATAATAATAATAATAAGAACTTGATAACCACAAAACATTCTTAGATCAACATACAAAAAAAAATGGCTACCCTAAAAGAATAAAAGAAAAAAATCAGCACAAAAGGAGGACGCATGATCCTCTATATAAGTTCTAGGAAGTAGAAAAATTATAACCATGAACAAGACAAATAAAATAAAATAAAATAAAATTTGGCACAATATACTTAATAGAAGGAAAGGAAATGCATAATGATAACTGAATTTAGTAAGTAAAGTGCATGACAACTAAGTCATGAACAAAATCAAGCCAAGAAAGTAGAGCTGAGTATTGTCAAACCATAATAACAACAATAGACACAACCTTATCCTAGCACCTTGACCATAATAACAACATATAAAAAATAAAAAAAAACAGACTACCAAATTTTCAGAGCAATGAGCAATGCCACATGCATGACTGACCCTCCAAACCTTTCAAAGCCTCCTTCATTACATACTTTCCATCATGACAATTAGCTTCAATTCAAAAGTCATCGTGGTCTTCTAGCAAACTGACCTTCATTAACACCAATCATATCAGCTGTCAACTAGTCAAACAAAAGCACTTTGTGCTTTAACTACAAATTAAAAATAGAACCTATAACTAATACACATGAAATGAATGCTAGAAATCCTTTATCCTTATGCTTTCATCCATGTTTTGCATGATCAAAAGGAGAGTACCCTGCATTTCCCTTTTGCCTAACATACTAAATTAATGAAAATTGATAGTATCCAAAAAAAGAAAAAAAAATCCTTTTAGTTGCAGCAAAACACAAACACCCTCATAATATTTTGTTAGTTAAAAAAATGACTTTCAATCATTGCCAAGACAAAGTGTGTAAACTTTCCAAACCATTTTGTAGAGAGCTCAAAACTCAACACGTAAAAAGCCTAAAGAGTCAAACTCGAACTCTATGGCTCATCAAGCATTAATCTAAACTTGAAAACACAATAAAAACAAATCCTAATATGCTAGATTTTGCATGAATTCTAAATCAGCATAAATAATACGATCCTGCATTTCTATGCTAAGTCTGAAAACAATAATTAGATATCTCAATAGTCTCCTCTGAACAAATATCTCTTTTATTAAAAAAAAAGGATTTGTTCCTATATATCTAAATTGTCCAAACATTTATAAACAAAGCAGTCACCCATTATTTCCTTCTATCCTTTCCCATCTTCACAACATCCATAATTCAAATAGGCTCTTTTGTTCATGAAATAAAGTTCTAATATGTTGTTCCATGGAATAAAGTACATACCAATATGATATATAGAATGTAATATTTAAAAACTGATATGGTACAATTGAAAACCCATAAATTATAGTTTTAGGAGTGTAACTGAGTTAAAAAAAATCTTAGAGCAAAGGTCACAAATATCAACCTCCTATTAACAAGCTCATACAAAAATTGTTGGGGATTAAAATTTACAACAAAAGAAAAGAAAAACTTAAACTCTTAACAGTTTAATATAGTTCCTAACTCAAGAGTCTTAGACAAATGAAATGACTCCAACATCATTAGTTTTCAATATAGTGTCACCATTTGTGACTCACGAAAGTGAATATAATATTCCTTTAGAATCTTGTAGTGAAACTTGCATCATCACAACCTATTTGAGTGATGGAAAATAGGCTTAATAAAATTTTGTGTACCCATCCATACTTTGTTAATTAACTCACAACATGAAACCCAAGCTTACAAATAAAAAGAAATCTTCACGATCAACACTCCAATGATCCTCATCAAATACATAATTTAAAAGATAGAAAAAAGAAGGGAAACAAGAACAATTTTGGCCAATCAATATGTATCACCAATCATAAGTGACATTTAATCGTATTTAGCATATTGGGACAAGCAACTAATCTATCCCGCATGCATGAAAACCTCAATTTCAAACAACAACCATAAAACAATATAGGGGGTCACACATAAAATAGACAAAACACTAGATCTTTAAACGAGGGATAGGAATGGAGGAACTAGCTTGGAACCGGGCACGAAGAAGAAGGAAACCATGATTTTTTTTTTTTTTAAGAATATGTCATGTGCAAGGTGCATGCCATCAAGGATCACACGGATTAGCTAGGACATGAATGACCTAACAAACATTCTTACAGGTCTTTGGTAGTACCACAATCTGAGAAAATGGGCACACTTTCATTTACACAGTTGTGACTCTACTAAAGATCACTTGCTCCAATTAGTCACAGGAAAAACCAGACTCTAATACCAACTTTGTCACGACTCAACCTAGGCTGTGACCGGTGCATAGGGAACAAGCTCCCTAGCAAGCCTTAAACGTATATTTTCCAAGGAAAAAAAAAGACGGAGTTTCCTTTATTTTTAGACATTCCCCAAATACAAAAAGAAAACTGTGGAAAACATTTCCTTATAACATAAGAAAACCTTAGCACAATAAAGATACTAAATAAATATAATAATATTTTAAATATGATTTTCTCAGTAGATGTGCATATCCAAATCCAAAAGAATCAAACATAAAACGTTAGTTAATGTATTGTTTTAATCTTAGTTCAGAAACACAATATAGAAACCATTACATCCAAATAAGGTTTAAAGAAAAACATAATCACGTCCCGAACTCTGCCTGTGACACATTGGAGCTACAATCCTAACACGAGCCACCAGATCAAAAATGGCTCATCACACAACAGATAGAGATCTCTAATCTGGAGAATGCATAAAGCGGAGATCTACACCTGTATCTGAAAAGTAGGGAAGGTAACAGAGTGAGTTTGACAACTCAGTGAGAGATAGGATATCCGTAGATTACTAGATGCAAGCATAAAACAATATATAAACATAATAACATATGAGGGCTCATAAGAACATGGTTTTAATCATAACATAAGATTTCGAAGTATAATCTCAAAGAAAATAGTTACTAAAATACACTTTCTCACTATATTCACCAATTCCTCATTTTCACATAACATCAACTTTAATATCAAATACTCAATTATTCAAGAGGGTTACATAAGAAGCACAATTTAGGAATAAAACAATTTAGTTTATGTAATATGTATGAAATAATTTCTCAAAATAATTTTAGGAATAAACTATTTTTTCTATAGTCTATAAATTTAATTTAGTTTATAATATGCATAAAACTAGTTAATTGAAATTTAGTTTAAGAATAAACTAATTTTGTTTTTTGTAGTCAATAAATTTAATTTAGCGTATAATATGCATATTTAATTAAATTTGATTAGTTTATGGATTTTTATCTATGGTAAAAAAATAAACTAAAAATTATTTAATTTCATTTTTGCAGCCTAGTCGAGTACTACGCGGTCGATCTGATTTTGCGCATGTTCAGTTGGATCCACGTATTAAGCCTTACCTGATTCAGGCTGAGTTTTGGCATGCCACACATATCCCTTTTTATGAGTATGATAACATGTTGCTTTCGACCTTTGTGGAGCGATAGCCCCCTAAGACTCATACATTGCACTTGCCAGGGGGAGAGTGTACTATCACGTTACAGGATGTATCTCACCAGCTTGGGCTTAGGGTTGATGGTGACCCAGCTGGTGGCTGCATAGGGCGATGGATTGACCATATTGGAGAGGATACATAGGTCATATGCAAGCAATTTCTTAGGTTTGTGCCATCAGAGGATTACTAAAGGCATTATACGAATACGCTTTCCATGTCGTGGCTCAGGAATACAGTGTACCGGCTGGATCCACAGGAGACTGATGCTTGAATCATGCAGTCAGCACAAGCATATATTTTGATGTTGATTGGAGGGGTGCTGCTTGCTGATAAGTCGTCAGCTAGGGTCCATGTGAGATATCTGCCATTGCTGGGGGACTTTGCATACTGTGGCACCTTAGCTGGGGTTCAACAGTGTTGTGTGTACTATACCGGGGATTGAGCTAGGCATGTGGCATGCACACCACCGATTTTGCTGGATGTTTGAACCTTCCAAAGTCTTGGATTTGGTATAGGTTGCCAAAGCTGATGCCCAGAGTGGATGCTAGTATTTTCTTTCCACTGACCATGAGGGATGACTATTTTTTTGTGATTTTTGGTTTTAGTGATGTTTCTTATTTTATTATTCTTATACCTTATTTAACCAAACCAAATAACAACTCACTAAATGTAAATATTTTCAGGTGGTGTGAATATAGGTTTCCACTGGATGGTGGGAGACACAAGTGCAGAAGTTCAGGATGCGCATTGACCTATTGACCCATGTTGATGTAAGTTTATTGGTTGTCGTGTTAGTTATCCACAGGTTACAAATTATTGCTTGAAAAAATTAATGACTTGGATTCTCTACTCTTGCAATTCATATGGACTCTGTATGACAATCAAGAGGTCCTACACGTGACACCAGATTAGGTTTATAAGGAGTCACGCATTTGGGCTTCTGTGACTTCCTTATGTACTTTCCCATAGTTGAGTAGCACCAGGTGGATCGTGTGCTGAGATAGTTAGGTGCACAGCAACCCATACCGAGTGAGCCATTAAACATTGATGGCTTGATTGGTAAGGATGCTCGTGGACAAGCACCTTGGTGGCTGAATGATTACGGTGTTTAGTACAATTTGTCGGTGACACAACACCAGAGATGTTTACAAATCCAGCGATGGCAGGGCTCAGTTCAAGTTCCATCATAGGAGTACTTTGCATGGTACTGCGAGTTACACATAGGATCTTGACCCCCAATGTCCCAGCATATACGTATTTGCCTACCAACGCACCCGTGCATGTGCCAATGGTGTTGGTTCCTCCCATTCCCGATCACGTTCCTGATAGGCAATGTCTCGACTGACAAGCTCGTGTAGGGACCAAAGTTAGACGTCAGCAGCCATGGTAGGATATTCTGGATAATGGTGATTTTCATGATGAAGGTCATGACAATAATGGCAATGATAATGGTGACAAGGGTGAAGGCGGCAACAATGGCGGGGTTGGTCATGGCTGCCATCACCCGGGTTGGGATAGTACTCAGTATGAGCATGGGGGTAGCACTTCCTATATGGCTGAGGGTATCACTTAGATATCATATGATTTTCACCCGGTTTTCTAGCCGTAGCTTCACGTCGATGAGTCTAGCTCATAGCCCATTCTGCCTGTACATGATCATGCTGACGCTACATGTGAGTTGAGCATTGCAGACATTTACCTTGTCTTAGGACTCTCTCCTAATTAACCTTCCCCTGGTTTCACGATTCCTCAGATGATAGGGGATTTTACTCTCTCCACGGCTCATGCTTTTAATTTAAATGTTACACTAATGAGACAACCGATGGTATCTCCAGTGCATAGCAGTCCTTCACAGCATGTGGCCTCCTCTATTCCGACTTTTGATATCTTAGGCGGCACTTTACCCTCAGCCCATATACACAATAAGGAGCAAGTGCAAGAGCATGATCACCAGGAGCATCAGCAACCAAACCCCTGCCGGCCCGATAGACCTGTGCACGAGATTCGTCCAATTCGTTGTTATATTGGAGGGCACATCAGAGAGCCCATTCGACACAGGTAGGACTGCTAGTCCTCTTCCTCATAAGTTATACGTGTATGTAAATGACTTTTGCTTTATTTGCAATTAAAATTCTCAATGTTTTCTTATTATATGAATTGTTAAGCTACATCTGATTTTTAAATTTTAACAAGTATGATGGACAACCGTTTTGCAATAAGGCTAGCATACCAGGATAGTGAGCACATTTATCGTGTGTAAATTATTATTACTATTATTTTTTTATAAATTTGTCATGAGTATGTTAAGATGACACTTGTTTACTTGTGTTAGTTGGATTGAAATAGTTATTGCTGTTATCTTGCATCATGTAAGTAATGGCCATAAGAAAAAAAATCAATATTTAACCAAAACATAATAATAAATAAACCCAATTAAAATTAATAATACAGAGAAACAGTAAATAAACTCCCATGAAATAGAAAAGTTAGATGATAATAAATAAAAACTACTGCAATTCTCCTGCCTGACTCTGGGTAGAACCTAAAACCTTAGGGCATCGGGGCCTGCTGTGACCTGCCTGCTTGCATAGGCCGCAACGCTTTCCATGGCCAGACTCAACCTCATATATGCGAATTCTAGTTGAAACTAGTCAGCCCTTTTTCTTTGGTCCAAGATCGGGATTGGGCCGAACTTGAGGACCATTGTAATGTGGCCAAAAAGTTTCATTCAAAACAGGTTCAAACTCCATCCTATAAACATTGAAAACATTGTGCAAGCTATACAATCATCAACAAAAGAAGTCCAATCAAGGTGAACCTTTGGATGTCCACGCGCTACAAGTACATGGCAGCATGGATAAAGAAGGGCTTGAAAATGATCGCAGTCACACCAACGCTCATTTAGTCTCACTCTGTAAGTTCCCTGATCAGAACTCCCAGCAAATTAGGCCTCATGTACAACAAATGACTGATTGAATCTTGAAAAATTAGTAACAAACATAGTACCCGTCCTCTACCCATTGATGTGAATTGCTCTTAATAGGGCTTTTGAGTACCTTGCACCAACCGCAATTTGGGCCTCAATCTGCTACCCTTTTCAGATAAATAGGGTTGCAAGATGGTAATAAGTTGCCTTAACTAAGGCAGTTATTGGAAGATTACAGACTCCCTTTAAAACAGCATTAAAAAAAACCCTGACAGATTAGTTATCATGTGCCCATATCTATGTCCTTCATCTCGATGTTGTGTCTACTTTTCCAGGGGAATTCTCTCGACCTATTCATCAAATTCTAGGTGGAAACTCTTTAACATCCGATAATAATGATCAAACACTGCCTGTGTCTTTGAATAAGCTGTATTGATTAGTCTCGCGTTGCATCTTTGTCCTTGAATTTAAGTGCAAAGTTTGAAACAAAGTGTCGAATACAATAAACATGATAGGCATGTGGAGGATGCCACCAACTATGTTCCACATCTAAAGCAACCTCAATAGCTACATGCCTATCAGAAATAATCAAAATTCTCTCCTATGGTGTCACATGGCGTCGAAGATTGTTTAAGAAAAATGACCAGGTCTCTCTTGTTTCCCCTTCAATCACAGCAAATGTAATAGGTAAAATGTTTGAATTACCATCTTGTGCAATTGCCATGAGTAGTGTACCTCCATATTTTCCATATAAATGTGTCCTGTCGACTAAAACAAAATGCTTGCAATATTTAAAAGCCTCTACACATAAGTGAAAAGTTCAAAACAGATAATGGAACATCACACAAGAATGATCAACCAAATCTCCCTCATAATAAGGTAGCATCCACAATTCAAATATTGTACCTGACATTTATCAAAATAGGATAAAAAATTATGAAATTGACTACAATGGCAAAAAAAAAAAGATGGTAAAAAAAAATAAAAAATAAAAGTACCTGGCATAAATGATTGCATACCAAGTAACCAATTCGGAAGCTCACGATACGAGTCTTCCCAATCTCCGTAAATCCGACCAATAGCTTTTTGTTTTGCCAGCCATGCTCTCTATTATGAAACAGTAAATTCATACTTTTCATGCACTGAAGCTTACAACGCTCTAACAGGGATAGTCGGGTCAGCTTCAACAATAGAAAAAATGCAAGAAGTGATCACATCAACATCCAAGAGGGGGTTGTGCTATGAAGCTCCCCTAGCCAAAGAGGTGTGCTCTCCATTATACTTTCTCACTTCCCGAATTCCCTTCTTCCTTCGATATGTCACATGGATGCTCCAATTACACCCACTCCCATAATGTTTGCATTTTCCTTGATATTTTGTTTGATCTGACTCGTGGACCTTATACTCAACTCCCTTTGAATACTATAGTTTTTAACTACAAGTAGCACAGACTCTTTATTTGGGAACAATTTCCCTTTCTGCAAAGGTTGCTCTCCAAATAATTGCACAAAATCTCCATTACCGACAATGCCCCTGAACCCTGCATCCATTGTCACATTTGTTGCTTCCATATTCAAACTTGAATAATTGCCAATCCATTGACTTTTCGATTGCACAATAGACGATGTCAAAGGCTGACTCTGGGTAACAAGTATTATCTCATTATCATCATCGTGTGGCACTGATAAGTTTCAAGTATAATCAAAATATCATAGTTTTCAATGCAAATAATCAATCAATTAATTTGAATAAGAATTTAAATTATTATTCCATTAACCAATTGATTAATGAAATAATTTGCATTAATTTAAACAAAAAATTTGCACTCCTTCATGGTAAGCAATTTATTCAATATTAAATATTAACATGCCAGCAGAAAAATTTAATATTTAATATTTAGCATGCCAACAAAAAAATTATAGAATATAATAAATTAGTACACAATTAATAATATAAGCGAGTACTAACATATTTCATCAAAATTTAATAAACAAATTAGACCTTAGATAACAATAAAACCTTAATCACATAACTTACAAAAAAATAAATAACAAATAACACTGAACACAAATGTTACCCTGGTTCAGCTCCTCTTCAGAACCTAACTCATTGTAAGGCTCATACCCGACAATTGGACCGTCAAGTGGAACATCTCTACCAACCTTGGCGGCCAGTTTCGTTAACATTGGCCCACTCATTACATTATCTACATTTATTTCCTCATGGTTTTCATTAACCATTGCGGTTGGCATCGAAATAATTTGTGAAGCCTAAGCCAAAGACAATTCATCAAATGCTTGAACAGGAGTACTTTCATCGGAGGGTATTTGCAACTCTTCTAAAGCTACGAATGCCTCCATAACATGAAGTTCAGAAAATTGATTATGACAATCAAACATCATCCTCAAGTCGCCATCACTTTCAATACTGCAGCTCCCAGAAAGCATCATCAAATGCTTGAACAGGAGTGCTTTCATCGGAGGGTATTTGCAACTCTTCTAAAGCTACGAATGCCTCCATAACATGAAGTTCAGAAAATTGATTATGACAATCAAACATCATCCTCAAGTCATCATCACTTTTAATACTGCAGCTCCTAGAAAGCATCATAGATGAACGAACACTGATAAGTGGAGGATTTTGACAGCAAAATTGGACTCCATCTTGTGAGTTTTGGATTATCTCACAATTATGATGCACAACCATAAAATAACTCCCTGCCATTTTTTTAAACTCACTCTACAAAGAAATCACTCTACAAAGACAATTCAAAAAAATTTCTCACGTCTACTTCTTAGCTAAAGATCATTTGGGCTGGGTTTTATAGGCAAGTTGCGAGATGTAATATATTGGGGTGTGGAACATGTCACATAAAATGTCCAGCTGTGGAATGAATTGGGCTAATAAAACAACTAACTGCCCAACAAATTACATGTTGTAATTCGACTAACTATCAGCTGAATTATGCCTGACAGTTTGAGCTAAAATGTTTCACAGTTGAACATTGTATGTTTGACAATTTCAGTTAAAACGTTGTACAATTGAACGTTTTATGTTTATGATACGTTGATGTGTAAGCCGTTTTGCATTTACAACAAAAATGGTGTATATAGGTGTCACAACGTATCCGGAGGGCGCCGCGACGAGGATGACAACCGATTTTAAAAGATAAAATAAAAAATGGGAGCGCCACCAACTTTAATTATGGCTAAAATTGGAAAACCTTTTGATTTTGCAAAACTGGTCTTTTAAAGAGATTTGTGGTTCGGGAGTCTAATTATGATTAGGGAAGGGTGGAAACTTAATCCAACTGCACCCCTAATACATCCGTATAAATACGGTTACCCTAGAGCTCATTATGCAAATTAATTATAATTTTAATAATATTTATTTTCCCCAA
The DNA here is from genome assembly GCA_031216125.1 of Dalbergia cochinchinensis. Lineage (NCBI taxonomy): Eukaryota > Viridiplantae > Streptophyta > Magnoliopsida > Fabales > Fabaceae > Dalbergia > Dalbergia cochinchinensis. Next base: position 16,243,654 of record CM062375.1, on the reverse strand, counting down.
TGGTTATAATTAAAAAAAGAAATAAAATAAAGAAAAGAGAATTAAATTAAAAGAGAACACAATTTAATGAAAAATTAATTTTGACTTGATAGTTGTTGGCTACGCCGACGTATCCTCTAGTGCAATGAGGAACTCAAAGTCACGTCATTCTGTATAAAATAATTGTGTGTTGATGGATTTTAATTATAAAAGAAAAAAATGTTTGTTGATTGATTTTATTTGTGAAAAGCTTCTAACCGGATAAAATTTAATAAAGACAAACTTTTGTTTTTTATTATTTCTATAAAATCTAGACAAATTAAATGACATTTTTTTTTTTAGATTTTTAATTCAAGACATAAAATCCAAAAAAAAGAAAACTGACTCAAAACAAACTAATCCAATAAGCCTAAAATGAAAAAAAAGAATTGACCTAAAAAAATACAAAGCCCACAACCCAAAAAAAAAATCAAAACAAACTAAACCTAAAAAAGTAAAATAAAATAAATCCTATCACTCACTCCCTCTCTTCCTCACACGCGCGCACACACACACACACAAACACTAAAAAAAAGAAAGAAACAGAGTAAGAGAGGAACGGAGAGAGAGTGGGGAGTTGAGAGAAAAGGGAAGATGAGAAAGAAAGGGAAAAAAAAGGTCCTAAGAAGTATCATACACACACACACACACACACCTCTACACATACACATTCTCACACACACTCAGAACGAGGGAGAACGAGAGAGCATGAGAGGAGGGGGAAGAGAGGTGCACCGGAAAAGAGGCAGCGAGGCTCGCGGCGGCGCTTTTTGATGCGGCGAGGAAGGGACCATGTGGTTGGTGGCTTCACAGAGAAGAGGGTGGTACGAGGCAGATCGGCGGCCGTGATAGAGGTTCTTTGCCGCGAAGGAGGCTAGGCGACCCGCGGCCTTGGCTTGGTCGCGATGGCGGTTCCAAAAGATAGCAAGGAGGAGAAGGCGGCGCGTGGCGAGGTTGATCTATGGTTTACCTCACGCAGTGGTTCACGACCCAGGCAGAGGAGTCGCGTGCTGCGTGCGGTGGTGGCTTGCTGGTTAGCGGTGGTTCTGGCGGTTTGTCACGGCAACGACTCCATGGTTACTCGACCGAGCAAGAGGAAGGGGAAGGTCGCGGTTTTCTATTTTTTTTTTTAATTTTCTCTTTTTGAACAAGAAATTTTGATATATGTTTGGTTCGGAACTGAGATTGGAATTTTTGAATTTGAGATGGATTGTTGCTGATGATAATTTTGATTTGGTTTGTGTATGGTTGGGATTTTGTGGCTTGAGTTTTGCTTGTGTTCTAGATAATGATGATAATGATCCTAGATGGTGATGGGAATGTTACCTGTTCTTGCTATTTGCCTCTGATTCTGCCTTCTTCTTCTTCTTTGATGTCACTAGATCGTGTTGCTGATCTCTGAATTAATTCCTCAATGTATGTTCTCTATGTTTCACTCTCTGTAAACTTTCTAAATTAACTCTCCATGTATCTCATTGACTTCCTCTCTTTCATTGATCCCTCTGTCCATGTATTTATACACGCTTTGCAATTTTAATTTAATCTCTCCAGCTTGATTTTCCACGGATTAGGCTTTGATTGAGGGATTCTGTCTTTGACCTTGGGATGATTTGTTTTTTATTAAAGCAGCTCTTCTTGAATTTCTTGCTGAACCTGTTGTTGATTTTTGAAAAATGAAGTTTGGTGCTCCGTTCTCATTCTCCAAAGACAGGTGCTCATGTGCTCTACTCTCATTCTTCAAATACTGGCGTCTCTTTTTGACTGTTGCATGCACACTCTGTATTTGTCTTTTCTTTTTGGTCTTTTTGGCAGCAACAAGGACTCCTTCATCATAGGCTCTCACAGAGAGAGATTTTTTTTTATTTGATCATAGGCTGTCACGGAGAGAGGGATCTTTATGGTGGAGTTTAATGGCCAACAATGGTTAGGAGAATGGGTCGTGGGAGGATTTTTTTGTTTTTTGGTACAGCTCAAAATGCAAAATGGGCTTATATTTTTTTTACAACAATAACAACAAACAAATAATGACAACCAACAACAAAATGGGCTTAGAATTTTGTTTTGCTTACTTAAAAAAAAAATTAAATATCCAGACAAAATATGGTGTCCACAGTTGCCCTTCTTTACTTGTTTCTTATTGATAAATGTAAAGACGGTGGCTTTGACATTTAGCTATAAGAGACAAGTAAAGATATGAACACATATTTTGTGTAGATGATGCATGATGGATAATGATGACGTTAATGATAGTGTATGATAGTAACAATGAATGGTTAGTGACCATGCAAAAAAGGTTTGAGAAATACTGCTAGATGACCAATGCACAATGCACAATGGATGATGCTAATTGATTCCGTAGGATGTATGCATGAAAGCAATGTTCTGATGATGTCAAATGACTTTATGTTGAATGTTCAATGCTAATGCATGTAAAATTCAAAAGCATATAGAAAAGCATGTGAAAATGAACAATACATGAAAATGGAATCTGTGTGAAATGTGGATGTAAAACCTTCATGTGAAATGTGAATGTGAAATCTGCGGTAACAAATGCATGTGAAATGCATGTAAAAGTAAGTGTAAAAGTAGTAAAAACTTGTGAAAGTAAACGTGAAGGTAGTAAAAGCATGTGAAATAAACGTGAAAGCAGTAAAAGTTTGTGGAAATAAACATGAAAACAGTAAACACTTGTGAAAATAAACGTGAAAGCAATAAAAACTTGCGAAAGTAAATGTGAAAGCAGTAAAAGCTTGTGGAAATAAACGTGAAAGCAGTAAAAGTATGTGAAAATAAATGTGAAAGCAATAAAATCTTGCGGAAGTAAACATGAAAGCAGTAAAAACATGTGAAAATAAACGTGAAAGCAGTAAAAGCTTGCGGAAGTAAACGTGAAAGCAATAAAAACTTGTGAAAGTAAACGTGAAAGCAGTAAAAGCTTGTGGAAATAAACATGAAAGCAGTAAAAGTATGTGAAAATAAATGTGAAAGCAGTAAAAGCTTGTGAAATAAACATGAAAGCAGTAAAAGCATGTGAAAGTACACGTGAAAGCAGTAAAAGCTTGTAGAAATAAACGTGAAAGCAGTAAAAACATGTGAAAATAAATGTGAATGAATGTTAGCAACTTTTGATGAAATGATGATGCAAGATTAATGTGATGATGGTATGATGAATAATGCAAAGCTAGTGGAGTGATGACATGATGAATGAATTGATGCAAAATTGATATAAAGATGATGTTCCCTATGACAAATGATGATAATAGCTTCAAAAATTAAAATTGCCCTAGTTTGAAATATCTTCGCATTGTTTCTCAAGAAAACTTTTGTCAATCCCAAATGAGTAGGCTTTTGTGACAATTCTCCAATGCCCCTTCACTTGATGATGCTTCAGCATCTTCTTCTTGCTCCAATTGTTTTAACTTTGTCTTGATCACCCGTTTAGGTTTTTGATCAAGCATTCTGCTTTTTTTTTTTGTACATGGATCATCGTTTTCAAAATTTGGTTAAGCAAATTGCCTCTTTTCCTTTGCGAGTTCATCTTAATCTGCATGCCTTCTTGTCTGACTTATTACTCATGAGCTTTGTTAGCAAATTAGCACCTTAGTTCGATTTCAATTATAATATCATGATTATGCATGGTTTTAAAAACTGAATATAGAGACAAAGACTTTGGTAGAAAATGAAGGATAAATAGAGACACAAAGGTAGAGAAAGACAATTTTATTGGACTTCAAGTTGGAAAGTATTTATAGGATTTCAACAATTTAAGAGATAAGGAATTAAAGAAAGGAAAGAGTGGCAATGCTGCTTTCATGTGATGAACCCATTTGACTGATACATTGGTTACACCAAACTCAAAATCCATGATCATGAATGTAATCCTTCACTGTGTGCTCAACAAAATCCTGTGATCCACAAACATTCAAATTGCCCCAATTTCGGCATCCCACAGAGCTTCTTGATCTTTAGTATGACCTTTCACCATTGCATAGGCTGCCTTTTTAGGTTTTCAGCCTAGGAATTAAGAATTGCTCTAATTTTTGCCTAGGTTGCCCTTCTGGGTTTTCAACCTAGCGAGCTTTTTTGTTATTTTTTGATTTTTTTATATTTTTTATTTTATTTCATTTTATTTTTTAAGGCAAAGTACTTCTTTCGGCATCTGAATTGATTGGTTTAACGAGTATGTTGCCTTCCATATCAGTCAAGATCAATGCTCCTCCAAAAAATGCATCCTTGACGATGTAAGGGCCTTCATGTGTGGGTGCCCACTTGCCTCTATTATCCTCTTGATTTGGCAAAATTTTCTTCAGGACAAGATCGTCTGGCTGGAATGTTCGAGAGATGACATTTTTATTAAATGCTTTAGCCATTCTTTTTTGGTATAACTGCCCATGGCAAATTGCGTTTAGCCGTTTTTCTTCAAGCATGTTCAATTGTTCATATTTCGTTTTGACCTATTCAACTTCTTCCAATTCTGCTTCTGCCAAGACTCTTAAAGATGGTATTTCCACTTCTATGGGCATTATAGCCTCCATGCCATACACCAACGAATACGGTGTTGCCCCAGTTGAGGATCTGACCTAAGTACGATAGGCGTGTAATGCATAAGGCAGCATATCACTCCAATCCTTGTAGGTGACCACCATTTTCCCCAAGATTTTCTTGATATTTTTGTTTGCTGCTTCTACAGCCCCATTCATCTTTGGTCGGTAATGAGTCGAGTTGTGATGCTTGATCTTGAATTGCTCACACAGTTTTTGTACTTCTGCATTATTGAAATTAGTCGCATTATCTGTGATGAGCTTTTTGGGCAACCCGTACCTACAAATGATGTTATTCTTCAGAAAATTTACTACCACTTTTCGTGTCACATTGGCATAGGACGCAGCCTCTACCCATTTGGTGAAGTAATCGATAGCTACTAGAATGAATCGGTGTCCATTGGAGGCTTTAGGACTAATTGGTCCTATGACATCCATGCCCCACATTGTAAATGGCCAAGGAGACGTAAGAGTGTGCAACGGTAAAGGAGAGAATGGATTCGGTCAGCATAGATTTGGCATTTGTGGCACTTTCTAACAAACTCTATGCAGTCTTTTTCCATTGTGAGCCAATAGTATCCTTGCCGGAGTATTTGTCGAGACAAAGTGTGTCTGTTGGCATGGGTTCCACAGATACCCTCATGGACTTCCGATATAATGGAGTTAGCTTCCACAGCATCGACACATCTCAATAAGACTCCGTTATGATTCCTTTTATACAGTACCTCCCCTGAGAGGAAGAATGACATGCATAGCCGTCTGAGTGTCTTTCTGTCATTTTCATTCGCATCTACTAGATATTCTCTCCCTTTGATGAATCTTTTGATATCGTAGAACCATGGTCGGCCATCAAGCTCTTCTTCAATGTTAGAACAGTATGTTGGCTCTCTTTTAACAACCACTTGCAAAGGCTGTACTTCCATTTCCAGATGGAGCTTGGTCATTACAGCCAAGGTAGCTAAGGCATCTACAAACTGATTCTGTTGGCGGGGTAAGTAATGGAATTTGACATCTTTGAATTCTTCATTCAATCTCAGGAGATGTTTATAATATGATAACAACCTGTGCTCCTTGACTCGCCACTCTCCATTAACCTGAAAAATTATTAGAGCTGAGTCCCCGTAGACCTCTAGGTATTGCACCCCAAGGGCTATTGCCGCCTTCAGACCTGTTATGCACGCTTCATATTTAGTTGTGTTATTGGTACAGTCAAATGCCAGTTTGACAGCAATTGGGAATTGTTTTCCACTAGGGAACACTAAGATTGGCCCAACTCCATTTCCATGAACATTAACAGCACCGTCAAAGTACATTTTCCACATTAAGTCTCCTTCTTCCCCGCTTTCATTATCCTCTATAGCTGCTAGGACTTCTTCATCAAGAAATTCAAACTCGATCGGCTGATATTCTTCAAGTGGATTCTCAGCTAAATGATCTGCTATCACACTTCCTTTTATGGATTTCCTAATTACATATTTGATGTCAAATTCTGCTAAAGCCACTTGCTACTTGGACATTCTCATAGAAATATGCGGGCTCTCAAAGATATATTTCATGGGATCCATTCGAGATATGAGCAAAGTTGTATAGTAGAGCATATATTGCTGTAACCTCCTTGTTGTCCATACTAGTGCACAACAATTTTTCTCAATAACCAGATACCTAGACTCGCAGTCATTGAACTTCTTGCTCAAGTAGTAAATGGCTTGCTCCTTTCTAACGAACTCATCATGCTGACCCAATATTGCCCCCATAGACCCACGCAATATTGTAAGGTATAGTATGAGTGGTCGCCCTAGTGTTGGCGGAACTAAGAGAGGTGGATTTAAAAGGTAATTCTTGATCTTGTTAAAGGCCTCTTGACACTCATCATCCCATTTGCTCGAATGACTTTTCTTCAATAGCTTGAATATCGGTTCACAAGTGTGTGTCAAATTGGAGATGAATCTTGCTATGTAGTTCAATCGGCCTAAGAAACCTCGAACTTCCTTCTCTATCTTGGGTGTTGGTATGTTCTGGATGGCTTTGATTTTGTCTGGGTCCACTTCAATACCTTTCTTGCTGACAATGAATCCCAACAGTTTTCCTGTAGATGCTCCAAAGGTGCATTTTGCTGGATTTAGTCGAAGCTTGTAAATCCTCAACCTTTCAAATAATTTCCTAAGCACTGCAACATGACTCTCTCCCTCTTGTGACTTTGCTACCATATCATCCACATATACTTCCAGCTCCTTGTGAATCATGTCATGGGAAAGAGTCACCATTGCTCGTTGATAGGTTGCTCCAGCATTCTTTAGACCGAATGACATCACCTTATAGCAAAATACTCCTCACTGAGTGACAAATGATATTTTCTCCTTGTCTTCTTTTGCCATCAAGATCTAATTGTAACCTGAATAACCATCCATGAAAGAGAACCGATGGCCTCTAGCTGTGTTATCAACTAGAACATCTATATGCGGAAGAGGAAAATTATCTTTTGGGCTTGCTTTATTCAAGTCTCGATAATCCACACATATTCGGACCTTTCCATCCCTCTTTGGCACAGGTACTATATTGGCAATCCATTTTGGGTAGAGTGGAACCTCCAAGAAACCTGCATCAAGTTGCTTTTTGACTTCATCCTTGATTTTGAACGACATTTTTGGGCTTATCCTCCGTAACTTTTGTCGCTTAGGTTCCATTCCCTCAATCAATGGGATGTTATGAGCCAATATCTCTGGATCCAAGCCAGGCATATCTTTGTAAGACCAGGCGAAAATATCTATGAATTCACAGAATAGTGCAATCATATCTTCCCTTTCTAGATTGTCGACTATTTTCACTTCTTTCTTGTCTTCATCAGTGCCTAAATTCACAGTTTCAACAACCTCATCATGTGGATTTATCCCTTTCTCCATTGAATTTATGATTTTGGCAAATTGTTAGCACAATTCAGGATCTTCATCTTGTTCATTTTCATTTAAGTCTGTTGTAACGCAATAATCAGTTAATGGGTTTTCACAATCATTTGCACGATATGAAGGTTCTGAAAGAGATGAGTCCCTGGAATTGAGATAAGGTCAAAAATAAATAAAAGAAAAAAGATAAACAAAGAAAAGAGAATTGGAAAAGAGGAACCATGCATAATCATTTTATTATTCAATTGAAATACAAACAAAGGTGACTAAGCATCCATTACTCAAGGAAAAATAAATCATTCAGGGGAGTAGATTCCTAGTTGCATAGTGGTTTGAGATTAGGGTAAATCAACTGAGATATCTCCATGATTCCTCCAAGGGTGCTGACAGCTTCAGTTCCTTCTATCATCATCACTGCTGCTGGCGCAGGAAATGTATCCTTAATGTGTGGGATCTTCTCCTCAGTGGATTCAAGAGACTGCTTATCACTTGTGGCTTCATACCCAAGACCGAACTTCCCAGGGTTGTCGGGAAGCGAGATCAGATTCTTGATTCCTTGTAGCTGACTTCCTAATCCTTTTCCTTCTTCAAATCCACTCTTGCGCATTATCCGAGCGGCCACTTGATGCACACCACCTTTTGGTTTGACTGGTTCAGTTATCTCAAGGTTTTGAAATGAGACCTCGAGAATATCTTCAGCACAATCAATGTATGGGACTGCCACTGGCTTAGTCACCAGTAATTCTTCTTCTCCTTTAACAGTGATGAGCTTTCTGCCATCTATAAACTTCACTCTCTGGTGAAGCATAGAGGGGACAGCACCTGCTTCATGAATCCAGGGTCTACCTAACAGTATCGTGTATCTTGGTTCAATGTCCATCACTTGGAACCTGGTCATAAAGGTAGTTGGCCCAATCTGTAGTTGAAGATCAATGGTACCCATGATTTCTCTCAAGGATCCATCAAATGCTTTGATGATTGTTCCACTTGGTTCAATTGTAGAAAGATTAATTGGGAGCTGTCGCAGTGTGGAATAAGGTAGCACATTGAAGGCTGATCCTCCGTCAACCAATACCTTTGCAATGTTGCAACCTTGGCACTTGAGAATGATATGGAGGGCCTTCGGGCATCCTATTGCTTGAGGGAAGATTTCATTTTCTGTGAAAGTGATGGCATTGGCTATTCCGATAGCACCCAGAATTCCTTCAACCTTAGCAGGGGTTATATCTTTGGATACATATGCCTGATCCAACACCTTCTTGATTGCACTACGATGAGCCTCCGAAGATAAGATCAAGGAATAAAGTGAGATCTTTGCTGGTGTTTTCTTCAGCTGATCTATCACATCGTACTCACCTTGTTTCATTATCTTTAGAAATTATTCTTCCTCTTCTTCATAGCTTTTTCCTTTGCTCTCTTCTACAGGCACCACTTGAGGGTCTTTTACAGGCAACACTTGAGGATTTTTCAAAAATTTATTTGAAGTATAACACCGACCACTTCGTGTAATTCCCCCTATTCCTGTAACATTTGTTATGGACTCCAATGCAGGGATTTCTGAACAGGCTTCATCGCCAGATTCTTCAATTGCTTCAGACTTTGCAGTCGTAGCAAGATAAGAAGTCAAACTAAACACCTTGAAGACAGGTACTTGTTTTTGACTAGGGGGTGTTACTCCAGGTCTTGTAGAATGAAGCTCCACAACAGTTTCATACCTCCATGGCACAGCGCGATTGCTTTCATAGGGAAATGGCTTAGGCACCTTAAATACAAGTGCTAGCTCATAGTTATAGACTTTAAAAGCAGGGGGTGCATGGCGGATCATATTGATACTCTTTTTAACTTCCTTTGGTATCTCAAGCACCCCTAGCTTGATCATCTTTTCAATGTATAGCTTCAGCTTTGGACATTTTTCCATGTGATGTTTCATTCCAGAACATTCACAAAAGAAATCATCTTCATCTCCTTTCACCGTCCTTTTACCTTTCTTTCCCTCGACTTCTATCTCGTAACCTGCCTTCCTTAGTGTTTCCAAAATCTCCTTCATTGGAAGCTTGACATTCTCTATACCTTGACTTGCATGATTTTCATAGTAGATAGAATTTACCTGTCCTCCACCGTGGTTGGGGAATGGGTTATTTCTTATGTGCGGTCTTGATTCTTCCTCCAACTTAATGGCACCACGGTCAATTAAACGCCATACCGCACTTCTAAACCCATAACAATCTTCGACTAAGTGTCCCAAGGAGTTGGAATGATAATCACAGGTTTGGTTTGGATTGTACCACCGAGGATATGGTGGCATAAAGGTCTTTCCAGGACGTGGACCTAGCAAGTTATCCCTACACAAGTGTTTAAACAGCTCAGCATGGCTTATATGGAAATTGGGTAAAGGTCGGTTCTCCATTGGAGGCTTGCGGGTGTTGTTGGTATTTAATGGTGGAGGATTTGTAAAGGAGTTACTTGTCTGGTGGGCTTGGGGTGGTGTTTGGTGAGGTCTAGGTGTTGGTGTGTAAGGTCATGGATAGGAGACTTGGTTGATTTGGTATGGTTGAGGTATGTATGGTATTTGTGGTGAAATAATTCTTGGGGATGGATATTGTTGGTGTAGGTAAGATGGCTGTTGTGTGTGTAGGTAAGTTGGATCACGATTTGGTTGGGGAGTGGATTGTTGAGGGTGAATGTAGTTAACACTATTCTCCTTTTTCTTAAAATAGGGGCTCTTCTTAGATTGGGACTCACTTACTTCCCCTGTTGTTAACTCTATCTTTCCTTCTTGGATGTTGGTCTCAATCCTTTCTCCAATTTCAACCAAATCAACAAACTCTTTTACATGGGTCCGTAGCATGTTCTTGAAAAATGGACCTTCCAGTGTGCGAATAAAATAAGAGCACATTTCTTGCTCTAGCATCAGTGGTACAACCCTTCCAACCATGGCCCTCCATCTTTGGGCATATTCCTTGAAAGACTCATTCTCCTTCTTCCTCATTCCTTTCAGCTGGTCTCTAGTGGGTGCAGCATTCAGGTTAAACTTGTATTGATTTGTAAAATCTTCAGCTAGGTCTTCCCAACACCTGATCTAAGTTCGATCTATCTGCATATACCATTCCCATGCAGCCTCATCCAAGCTCTCGAGGAAAAAGCTTATTATAAAGTTCTCATCTTTCGACCACATTCCCATCTTCGTGCAATACATTCGCAGATGCATAATAGGGTTGGTGCTACCATCAAACTTGATGAGCTCAGGCATCTTGAAGTCTTTGGGAATGACTACGCTAAGAGCCAAACACAAATCACTAATGCTCATTGAGCCGAACGGGTTGGGCCCACGGATCATTTGAAGCTGTTCCTGCATGCTTTCTTATAGTTCTTGTTTGAGATTCAGTCGTTCTACTTCCAGACTATTATGTGGGCTTGCATTGTGGTCATTCCCATCTGAGTCATATCCGAGCCCTCCTTCATTGTTAGAATTGTTTCCTTCATTTCTTTCCCAAAGTCTCTTGCCAATTTTTTTAGCGGCTCCTTTGGAATAGACAAAACTTTCTCGAAGATACCTGTTAGAAAGAAAAGAAAGAATATGGTTTCAGTTTTTTATTTTTTTTCTTTTTTTTTAATTTTCTTGGTGCAGAAGTTATCATCAGCTTTTTATGACAAACAGAGATCCCCTTCACTGGTTGTTATGAGTACCTCACCCTGTAACATTAAGTGTAGTTAATAGTACTTTGAGGGAACATTTGCTCCTCAACAAAGACCATCTAATAGACACTTAGCAATGTAGTTTTGACATGAGACCAAAATACAATTGATCTTCATTCCAAGGGAGTATTCCTCCTCTATAGAATGCTTTCTTGTGTAAATTTTGAAAATTTTATTTCAATGGAACGTGATTTAGTACATCATGGACTTATAGGGCTAATACATCAAAAGCTTTGTTTTTCTCTTTTTCAATCTCCTAGAATATCCTTCACATGTCTTCATGAACTCAATTACTCCTTGGGGTAGATCGAGTAGTGGTGCTTTTTCAATATCTTCTTTGGCCCTTTCAAAGCTTTAAAACTATTGAGCCATGTTGATCTCGTTGACCATTTGGGTATATTTTCTCTTCCATTCTTCCAAATCTTCAGCACGATCTAGGGCTTCATCCTTCCAAAATTGTCGATGTTTAGCAGCCAAAACATAATGGTGTTGATACTGACTTGATGATGCCCATGCAAGATCACGATCCCTTTTTATTTGTGTGAGGGCTTTCATCAAACCTTCTATTCTCTGTTCTAGATCTATTCTTGCTTGGTGTTCCATGTCAATCACCTTTTCTAGCTCTCCTCTCACACCCTTCTCATTAGCCACCTTCATATCTAGATCCCTGACAATTTTCTCTTTCTGATCCAGTTTCTCTTCTAACTTTGCCTTGGTTCTGTCTTGGCTCATGAATTCTTTTTCAAGCCTTGTCTTTTCCTTTGAAAAGTAGTGCAACTGTTCTTCAAGTTCCCTGATCTGGTTGGCCATTGAAGCATTCTCTTTGTTCTTTTGTGATCGAGATGCATTGAATGAGTCTGCACATTCATCCTTTAATTTCTCAATTTCCACAACCCTCTTATGACAATGATCTTGGAGAATGACAATTTGCAAATCAGCTTCTTATTTCTTTTTTTCCGAAAACCTTATTTGTGCTTCCAATACCTCGATGCAAGAAGCCATTTGGGATATTGACTGAAATTGGCCTTGGAGTGTTTTTTCAGGCTTTAAAGCTTTCTTCAATTCACTGTTTGGCTTCATTCTTGCTTCTCTCCATTCTTCATACTTAGGAGATGAAATTGGTCGCTGCTTTCCCAATTTACTTCTTCCTGCCAACTTAATGCTTTCCCAAGCCTTCTTGATTTCTAATTCTTGCACCTTGGTGTCTTGACTTTTCTGATACAGGAAACTATAACCCTTCAGTTGCTCTTCTTTAGGTTCATTTTGTGTCCAACGTAATTGTCTAAGAACTAAGGCAGGAGAGTATGATATGCACCCTCTTGGGCCCATTAAAGGTACATGAGGAAATCCCCTACAATTGTAGATAATATTTTCCCTATAGTACCAAGGACAGACCCACTTAAAGGTGCCAGGCTTGATGTCGAAGAACTCTTGTATCCATTCAGTCGCTGGCTATTTCTCTATTGGGATACGATGGAAGTCCTTCAATGGATCAGGTAAATGCCCCATGTGACTCACAGCATGAACATATGTCATGACCCAGACATATAACATATGTGTGCAGCATCTCAATTTTCCCCCTTTTTTTTCTGATGGCAGATATCTATGGAAAGGAAAGTGTCTGCTAAAATGGCAGGAATCGGATTTGCTCCATAAGTGCAATATCTGAAGAACACATCCATGGCAGCTTGATCCACAATGTTTGGAGTGAAAGGGAAAATTACCAATCCATAAATTAATAGTGCTAAGGTTCTTTTGAACAAATGCCACTCTTTTTGTTGGGACAAGATTTCAAGATGTGACTCGAGAAAATTTCTGCTCAACCCTCGAGTCGTGCCTCTTTCTTCTATTAACATTTTATCAGCTTGAACTCTAATGAACTTGGCAACTTTTGTTTCCGCCACATAACCTCCTTGATAGAGGTACACACCTGCTTTTTCACGGATCAGCAATCTTATCATGGTTGTGTATTCCTCTATGGTTGGTGCTATGTCTACCTTTGGCAACTCGAAGCAGTGAAGTGGAGATTTCCAGAATTGTGTGAGACCGCTAAGCACAGATTCTTGGACTGAGATATCCAATAGGTCTAGTATATGCCCATACTTCTTCTGGAAGTCAAGCTTGTCTTCATGCGGCATCAGCCGACTGATCTTTCTTATTGTACTCAAATCACTATAGATCATGGTAACCTTGATATTTCTTGCATTGCTAGTGTTATTTTGGATCATCTCCATGTCGTGTTATGAGAGCTGATGATAACCTTTGTACCTGTTTGAAAAAGAAATTTATTAGAAAGATATAAAATTAAAAGGAATGATGCTATGTATGGCAAATGAGCACTGTATGCAATGCATGGATAATGAATGATTTTATGCAAGAATAATGTATGACTTATGCGATGTATGAATAGTGTATGACTTTATTATAAATATGCAATGAATGAGTCATGCCAGATAATTTTATGCAAGATATTTTTATGCAATGAATGGATTATGTAAGATGAGTTTTTTTTTATACAAGTTGTATGAGATTTTTTATTTTAATGAATGAGTATGCAAGATGATTTTTTTATATGCAATGCTATGTAAGAGAGAAAGGTAGATGGATACTCTTGTGTCCTAAAGGGTTAATCTTAAGGGAAGGATCTTCCTAGGGTTCGAACCTTAATTTGGGTGGTAACTAAGCTCATTCTATTAGTGCATGGTTTTTAGGACGGATCTAAACTTCTAAAGGCCATGGTTCTCAGATTGCCCCTATATAGAGACCTAACTCATAAAAGGATCACAAGTAGAGATGAATCCTCTCAATATGACCCTTCCATGATGCTAGTAACAATCTGACTGGAATCCCCCCATATGCCAAGTGAGCATGAAGCCCCTCAATAACAATGTTGAGACCCCTCCTATTTCTTGGGTTGCACAAGCTCGGGTATAGAGCCTAAAAAGGTTTGTGAAGTGGTGATTGTGTACTGTGTGTGAGGAGCATACCAACCTTTATTCCTAAATTCTATTTACATCCCTGCAAAACAAAACCAAAACAACATATATGCACAAAACATCATCTACCCTAAGGTTCCAAGAAAGATAAAATAAAGTCCTCTACCCTAAGGTTCCAAATATATACAGAAATAAAAATCTCTATCATAAGGTTTAAATGATAAATATTTACAAATAAAGCGAACAATTACGTACAAATAAATAAAAACATTTATTTATAAAAATAAAAAAGCAAATGTGTTGTAAAAGGGGAAAGATAAATATTTTAAAGTTGTAAATAATTTGCATAATTTATTCTAATAGGCTTGACTCTCTGAAATATCCCCAGTGGAGTCGCCAAACTGTCACAACGTACCCAGAGGGCGCCGCGACGAGGATGACAACCGATTTTAAAAAATAAAATAAAAAATGGGAGTCGCCACCAACTTTAATTATGGCTAAAATTGGAAAACCTTTTGATTTTGCAAAACTGGTCTTTTAAAGAGATTTGTGGTTCGGGAGTCTAATTATGATTAGGGAAGGGTGGAAACTTAATCCCACTGCACCCCTAATACATCCGTATAAATACGGTTACCCTAAAGCTCATTATGAAAATTAATTATAATTTTAATAATATTTATTTTCCCCAATGGTTCTAATTAAAAAAAGAAATAAAATAAAGAAAATAGAATTAAATTAAAAGAGAACACAATTTAATGAAAAATTAATTTTGACTTGATAGTTGTTGGCTACGCCAATGTATCCTCTGGTGTAATGAGGAACTCAAAGTCACGTTGTTCTGTATAAAATAATTGTGTGTTGATGGATTTTAATTATAAAAGAAAAAAATGTTTGTTGATTGATTTTATTTGTGGAAAGCTTCTAACGGGATAAAATTTAATAAAAACAAACTTTTGTTTTTTATTATTTCTATAAAATCTAGACAAATTAAATGACATTTTGTTTTTTTAGATTTTTAATTCAAGACATAAAATCCAAAGAAAAAAGAAAACTAACTCAAAACAAACTAATCCAATAAGCCTAAAATGAAAAAAAAAAAAAGAATTGACCCAAAAAAATACAAAGCCCACAACCCAAAAAAAAAATCAAAACAAACTAAACCTAAAAATAATAAAATAAAATAAAAATCCTATCACTCACTCCCTCTCCTCCTCACACGCACACACACACATACACACAAAAACACTAAAAAAAAAAAAAAGAAACAGAGTAAGAAGGGAACGGAGAGAGTGTGTGGATTTGAGAGAAAAGGGAAGATGAGAGAGAAAAGAAAAAAAAAGGTCCTGGGAAGTATCATACACACACACACCTCTACACATACACATTCTCACACATACTCAGAAAGAGGGAGAACGAGAGAGCATGAGAGGAGGGGGAAGAGAGGTGCGCCGGCGAAGAGGCAGGGAGGCTCGCGGCGGCACTTTCTGATGCGGCGAGGAAGGGACCATGTGGCTGGTGGCTTCACGGAGAAGAGAGCGGTACGAGGCAAATCGGCGGCCGTGATAGAGGTTCTTTGCAGCAAGGAAGGCTAGGCAACCCGCGGCCTTGGCTTGGTCGCGATGGCGGTTCCGGAAGACAGCAAGGAGGAGGAGGCGACGGCGCGTGGCGAGGTTGATCTGTGGTTTACCTCACGCAGTGGTTCACGGCCCAGGCAGAGGAGTCGCGTGTGGCTTGCGGTGGTGGCTTGCTGGGTAGCAGTGGTTCTGGCGGTTTGTCACGGTGATGGCTCCATGGTTGCCCGACCGAGGAAGAGGAAGGGGAAGGCCGCGGTTTTCTTTTTTTTTTTTAATTTCAGCTTTTTGAACAAGAAATTTTGATATATGTTTGGTTCGGAACTGAGATTGGAATTTTTGAATTTGAGATGGATTGTTGTTGATGATAATTTTGATTTGGTTTGTGTATGGTTGGGATTTTGTGGCTTGAGTTTTGCTTGTGTTCTAGATAGTGATGATAATGATCCTAGATGGTGATTGGAATGTTACCTGTTCTTGCTATTTGCCTTTAATTCTGCCTTCTTCTTCTTCTTTGATGTCACTAGATCGTGTTGCTAATCTTTGAATTAATTCCTCAATGTATGTTCTCTGTGTTTCACTCTCTGTAAACTTTCTGAATTAACTCTCCGTGTATCTCACTGACTTCCTCTCTTTCATTGATCCCTCTATCCATGTATTTATACACGCTTTGCAATTTTAAATTTAATCTCTCCAGCTTGATTTTCCACAGATTAGGCTTTGATTGAGGGATTCTGTCTTTGACCTTCGGATGATCTGTTTCTGATTAGAGCAGCTCTTCTTGAATTTCTTGCTGAACCTGTTGTTGATTTTTGAAAAATGAAGTTTGGTGCTCCGCTCTCATTCTCCAAAGACAGGTGCTCATGTGCTCTGCTCTCATTCTTCAAATACAGGCATCTCTTTTTTACTGTTGCATGCATGCTATGTATTTGTCTTTTCTTTTTGGTCTTTCTGGCAGCAATGAGGACTCCTTCATCACAGGCTGTCACAAAGAGAGAATTTTTTTTTTATTTGATCATAGGCTGTCACGGAGAGAAGGATCTTTATGGTGGAGTTTAATAGCCAACAATGGTTAGGAGAATGGGCTGTGGGAGGATTTTTTTTTTTTTTGGTACAGCTCAAAATGCAAAATGGGCTTATATTTTTTTACAACAATAACAATAAACAAATAATGACAACCAACAACAAAATGGGCTTAGACTTTTTTTTTGCTTACTTAAAAAAAATAAAATAAAATAAAATATCCGGACAAAATATGGTGTTCACAATAGGTAATTAATCTTTGAACCAATGGAGATTGGTAAATAAGTGTGTTTTTTTTTAGGAAAAAGCTTATTAACATGACATTAAATTAATCATTTGATATTATAAAATTAAGCAAATTAATTTTAAAATGTCAATTTTAATATCTTTGATAAATAAAAAATTAATGTGACACTGAATATAAAAATTAATGTTTAAATAGGTGTTTAATCTTTAAAAAACCTAGTAATTCCCAAGTTAATCCCAATAAAAATAACATGGAACAAATTAGTCTTTTAAGAGAAAAATGCCTTTTATGGTATTCCATAATTGAAATAGGACAAAATAATCTCTAAAGATCTATATAAAATTGGTCTAGATAAAAATATAAATAGGATAAATAAGTTGATTGAAATACATGTGAAAAAAATGTCTATTACAATGCTCAAGAGGTAATAATTTGTTCTAGGTTCTTAATTATGAAGGACCATGAAATATGTATTGTTTATTAAGGAATCATTTTGTCTAGCACAATCTTTGTTAATGACTGTTACTGGAAAAATGAAAAAAAAAACCTTTGTTAAAGGCCAACTTCAAAGTGAGCATGATTGGTTTAGAAATAAAAAAAAGGAGTGAAAATTACATGAACAAGCTCTTTATATAAAATAATACATCAAATATATTTATGTAATTTTTACTCTTATTTTCATACACAAATCATACATACACCAAAGGCAAAATAATTTTGATTATAGTTCTTTAAAAAATAAGTGGTGCAATATCACGACCATTCATGAATTTTGATTTTAGTTCTTGACAGTTTTGATTTTGTCCTTCAAAATAAAATAACTGTGATCTTTTTTAAAACTAGCCTCTGGACCATTTGTTTGAGTTTAATTTTGATGGATTGAAAGTATAAAACAGTTTTTCACTGTCATCCAATCAAAATATTTAGTTTGGATGACTTTTCAGGTAGTGAATATAAAAGTCAACTATCATGACTTATGTAGTAATATATAATTGAATAATTATATAAAAGAATTTTATATTGTCAGTGCACAACAATTAAATCCTATTTGTTTTTAGTCACGACCTTTGCGCTTTGTGTCAATACCCAATTGTTAATTAAATAAAACATATTCAATCATTGTGAATGTGATAGTTTATTGTCGACTCGTATCTTTCTTTTTTGCGTTTTTGTTTTATGGTCTAATTGTTTTATTTTGTCTTTGTTGTTTTTGTTGCATCTTAATCTAAAAAAAAATTCAGGTTTCTAGGCTTTGCTTTTTCATCAGACAAATTTCTTGCTAAAAGCCCAAACAAATCTAGCACTTTTGTTTACATTTTTCACTTCAAATTTCAGCCCACCAAGCTCTTACATTTCACCAAGATAAAAATGAAAATCTGACCAAAACGCAAAATATATATGAAAATAAAAAATAAAAAGAAGGAAACAGAAAAAGGGTAAGCATGCGCCCTTGCATCCTCCACATCCAGTATAAGCCAAGGGCGAAGGATTCTTCGGACCATTAGTCCTCTTCCAATCTATTCATTTCTAACGCTTATATTTATTTCCAAGGCTATGATTTAACAGAGTTGTAACTGCAAAGAGAATTTGAAGATACATAGGAGACTGAACATTGGTACCTCAAAATTTTTGTGTTAGATTATTTTACCTCTTGAAAAAAGAAATTAATCTTATGATTCTATAAGATTGAAAATGATAGACACTTTAATCTCTTTGTTAGCTTTTCATTGGTAAACGTATATATGTGGTGCAATACAATAATTAGGTGCTTTTAAAACGTTAAATACAGGTAAAATAATGCTATTTTAGAACATGTTGCAATCATTTTAGTGTTTAAAGTTACACAAAATGTGTCATTTTATGACTTGTAATAGAAATTTAAGAGCCTGTTTGGTTTTCATTTTCAGTTTTCTAGTTTTACAGAATTTGTGAAGGAAAAATTGAAAATTCTAGAAATTACAAATTTTAGTTTTTAGAATTTTTAATTTTTTCTTTACAAATTCTGAAAAACTGAAAATGAAAACTGAAAAACTCAAACCAAACAAGCCCTAAATGATTCATTTCATGAATTTCAACCACCAAAATGAATCATGTAAAACTTCATTCTACTTCAAATGACATATGCATCACTTAATATTTTGTTAACATATCATAGTATAATTTCGTTAATGTTTAAAGGATCAAATACACACAGAGGGATTAATATGACCTATTATTAAAATTGAGAGATCATGAATTTAATTTCAATATTTAAAAAACTAAATTGTCTTGTATAATTTTTTTAAGGGCTACATGAGTTATTTATTCTAGTTCGATGCACAATTGCACACATGCAAGCCTTAATTAATGCAATTTAGGTTATTTGGGAAGATGGGACTGACTAAACACGGGCAGTGACATAGACACAATTCAATACACAAATGCTCCACTTGAGTTAAATTTGCCAATTCATCTTAGAAAATAACAAAAATAAATAAATAAAGACCCATTTTGATCCATGAAATTATATATGTGATTCATTTCTATTCCTGAAATTTTAGAATGTAATTCAAATTAGCTCTTATACTACTATTTTTAAGGATTAATTTGAATCACCAAAATAAATATGTTAAATTATTTTTTAAAATTTTAAAAACTAAAATAATACTTTTTTAATTTTAGAAATTAAAGAAAATCAACCATATAATTTCATGCATCAAAGGGAATCTTTCCTCAAAAATATGAACATAAGGCAATTAGAGAAGAAAAGGGTTTGTCAAATCTTCGAACACTTCAACCCTGTCAGGTTTCGAAACTAAGCATTGAAACCGTTTGGAAATGATGAAAATAACCTTGTCTTTATCGTCAACTACAGCGTGATTGTTAGAGAGGGGTCGATCGGCGGGCTCGGGGTCCCTAGCTTGAAAGGTAAAGAACCAATAGGCGGGGATCGCGAAGTCGAAGGCTGCAAGGGAGACTTTGATCTTGCACAGAGAAAGGAACAGTAAATGGAGGAGTAGCATCATAATCCATCATCACGTTCATGGTGATCTCGTGTCGGAAAGGTGAAAGTAGAAAAACCGAAAAAAAGGGGAATATAAATGTTGGTATAAAATATTTCACTGTAATGTCGATGTTGAAGACATGTTTGACATGAGAGATTTTCATGTACCAAGGATGAAAACTTAGAGAAAGAAAGGTAATGATCATGATAGCGAAGTTCTCTAATGAAAAATGTCAAGGACACAAAATGTCGAGAATGGGTTGGCATTGACCCCTCTAGTGAGTAGGATTCTCAGGGAGATGTGCAAGACGATGAGCAAGAACGTGGGTAGTTATGATGCACGTTTAGGAGCAGTTATTGTCAGCATGCCCAAGCACCGATGATGTGGGTAAGTTCGACAAATGCGAAGATTTTGACACATTGCCAATCCTGAACAGAAATAACCGTCGGTGACAAGTGACACAATCTCATTATACATACTTGTCTATAAATAAGAGACCTTCATTTTTCTCAGTTAGTTGGCTCTGGAATCGCACACTTAATACTCTCACATGTTTAAGTCTTTCTGACGTCAAGAACAATGGGAACAAGAGAAAATATTCTCCTCCAACTTACTCATTTCCCTAGGAGTAGATTTCTTTCTATTTCATTTCATGTTTAGTTTCCTTTTTTCATTCCACATTGTAACTTGTTATTGTGAAGTTTACATCAAAATCAAAATCATTACTCAAGTGAGCTTGTTTGTTGATATCTTGCTCGTAGCACAAAATACTTGAATACTTGAGCAATTTGAATCCATTGCTTTGCCATTGTTGACATCAAAGTTGACCTTGCCATTAAACTTTTAAAGACTTGAAAGCTCATAGATGAATCACTTTTGTTGCCTAAATTGAGATCTTGAAAGTAAAACTTGTCAAATTTCATTTATTTGTTGATGAAAATACAAGCTAAATAATAGATAAAGTTGACGGAAGTTGTCAAAATAGCTCTCTTCACATTGCATCAAATCGGGGAGAGGGCACTTTGAACAGTTGCAATTGTGGTGGTTTTCAATTTTTTTTTCCTTTTGGCTGTAGTGGTTTTCCGTCACAAGCCAATCAAGGAACGTGACCAGCATGTGAGGAATCTCATCCCTACACAAGTTTCCTAGGTAACATGACTCGCTCTATGCATTGATTAACATGATTTTTATACTTAAAACATAATTTAATCTAAATCATCATCAACTTTTCTAATGAAGTCATATTAATTGAATTTGTAAAACTGAAATGCATCATCGTTCATGATCTTGGAGTCAATTTTGTCAAACTTAACTAATGCTTCGGCAAAACATGTTAACGTAAATTGGTTCATTACATAAAAAAAAAGTCATGAAACATAAATTGGTTCAATACTTGAAAACTAAATACTACATCTTTTGGAAATTCATAAATTCTAAAATTAAAATCTATGGTTTGGGTCCTGCCTGCACATCTATTGGAGGATCATGCCTACACATCTATTGGAGTAGTCTAATCCAATATGACCGCAGTCTAAGCCTCACCATAAAGTAAAGTTCACCACTAAAACAATTACAATCTACTGAAATGATGGCTTGACGATAACTAGATTTGCAACTGTAGCTGTAAGGAGGAAGGGAGGGAGGTGAGTCATCAGACCTAGTGAGGGAATTCTCATCCACCACCCATATGAGACAACCAAACAAGATATATACATATTACATAAATGAATCAAACATAAATCATTTTGATATTTACATACATAGTGATATAGGAAAGCAATATTTCTAAATTCATGGTGTAGCAATTACTTGAGAAACATGAATCTCTGAACATCATGAATATACATAATAATAAATATAATTACTCTGATCTCTGCACTCTAAAAGTGCACCTAACGAGGTCCCATAACGTGAACACCTAACTAGGTTTCATTCCCTGAATACTCTGAAGGGGCGAGATTGTCTTTTGGTGAATAACTTTGTACCAAGACTAACGATCTTACAGCTATTAATTCACTATTTATTTTTCTATAACTACTGTCTAAAACCAATTTGCAAATAAACTGAATAAATCTGAAAACTTTGAAAGTTCTGAATTTATATATTTCTAACAATCTAACTTGTTAAGCATGATTAGGGTTCTAAAATCATGCCTAAGAGTTCACTAGCTTGTAGATATGATGATTTAAGAAACCCATAAAGTATGTGTTTGGCCTATGTTATGAATCATACTTATTTTAATACTTTCAATAACACATAACTAGGATTCAAAAATCATATTTTGAGACAACATAATCTTATAAACATGGAAAATTGAAAATCAAAATAACATATCTTTCAATGAAGATAAGTCATGCTCAACTCAACATTTTTAATAAATCATAACTGGGTTACTCTAGGCGTAGTCAGGAAGAGGAATTGAAAACATGGTAATTTCACCAATCTATATATGGTACATGTCTGACAATTTTGGCAAACTTCCTAAACGACATATTTTTCAATAAATCTTTTCATGAGCATATAAAATATTTTCATGGCATAAAACATATCAACCATAGTCTCATGATTTTCTAAAACATATTTTCATGATTTACTCAAAGATTCATAATTTTTCTAAAATTGACATATTTTGTAAAATCATGTTCATAGCATATTTTCACTTCTAAATTCATATGTAACAATCATAACATTAAGAACATAACTATAATGACTAAAAATAGGGTCATGAATTCAAATTCACTCAACATTTAGAACCAGGAGTGCATAGATACTATTTACTTGACCTTGGAAGCTATGAATGATTTCAACAATTGTCGAAGAATACAAGCAACACAGCGCATAGAAAGTATGCAAAACTCGGGTGTGAGGGAGCCCTAACCCTAAACATGGAAGAACATAGAAGAAATTGACAAAAACAACATAAAACAACTTATTCGATGATCAAGAAAGAGCAAGAATTCTTGGAGTTGTGTAAGAGGCAAAAGAGAGCACCTTAGGCCTATTAAGGTTCAAGGTGGGGGTGTTTGGCCTGTTAGGATGTGTTCATATAGAGTAGACGATCATTAAAGCCAAACTATGTTGTTCTAGACTTGTTTTATCACTAGGGTCTCACTATAAGTTGTTGTTCCTTCTTACTCACTTTAGCGAGTGTCACTCGCTATAACAAGCATGTTTGCACAGAAATGCAACTTTATTCATTTTAAGGTTTTCTACATATCCGAGGGGTTTCCAAGTTACCTTAAGACTGTGTTAGACTTAGCTAAAGACACATGGATTGGAGAGATCATATTTGCAAATTCAAAAATGAAAAATAGGTATAAAATTACACTTTTATCCCTAATTTATTATTCATTTGAAAACTAAATAAAGCTTAATAAGTTTTATATAATGGCAAAATAGAAAAAAAAAATGTGATCAAGTTGGAGCACTTCAGTAGTTAAAGTGCTTTAACCCCTTTATAAAATAGTATAGATAATAACATATAATTAATAATGGATATATATATATATAAAAATAAATATTATCCTTTTATCATACAATGACTGAACTCTCATCCGAATTGATTAAACCAATAAACTTTTGAGCCAATTCTTTGTTCAATCCTATGTTCTTAGCCATGGCATGGAAGAGAAAAATGGAACAGATCAGCTAGTCAGATTAGTTCAAATAGAACTGAGCACTAAACTGGTCTAGTCATGCTCCTTAAACTACTGCTCTTGAAAACTAGTCATAATTGGGAAAGCCAATGAGTAGGACCAGTTTTGTTAGTTGATCGATGTGGCATTTTTTTTTTCATTAAATTCCCAAGTTGGTCCCTGAGAAATATTTCTAGCTCATCAAGAGTTGAAAATCTCGCTGTATTCCATAGTCTCTCATTTTCTCAAAATGGGACACATTAGTCCTTCAAATACCTAAAAGAAAAAATGTGTAGCACTTTAAATTGTTGATGGAACTTGCTAAACTCCATGGTAGTACTAAATGACATCATTTTGGCTTAAGATACATGAAGGTACCAAAAAAAAAAACCTAGAGAATGAGAAAGATTAATATTTGAGGATGCATACCCATTGTTAGTTAGAAAGAAGATCAAAGTGTAGACATTTTGGCAAAAAATATTAGTAATATATCATTTCAGACCTTAATGGAGTGTTAAATCAATTGTTTATCAGATTATGCGTGCTTTTCATCAAGTAGTGGAATGACAAATTAACAGAAAGGGACTAATATATCCCTTTTTATAAAAGATGAGGGTTTAAGTTTAGACTTTCAAATCTTAAGAGACCAATTTATCCCTCAAAATATTTCTCATGTACCTACTTAAGGATTTATTTACTTTTTATCTTTTTAAACTCTTTACAAAAATTCCCTAAATTTATCTTTCAAAGGCCCAAACCCTAGTGAACATCTCAAAGCCGCGATGCCGACTGCACCACCACCGGGTCTAAACTTCTTATGCACGTGCCAAACAATTCTTATACACGTGCCAGAAATCGCACTAACGTGAGCTAACCCACACTTCTTGTCGTTGTCGCCTCCTTAGTTGTGCTTTGCTGCTGCTGCTCCTCAGTCCTCACTCATTCACTAGTCCGCTCTTGTTCCCACTCTCAGGTAAATCAACCCTTTTGTTTTGATCCTCCTCTCATCTGCGTTCTTCGTTACCCCAAAATCTCCAATCTTTCTCATTCATGTTTCTTATTATGAAGTTTCTCTGTTGAACGAAACCACCCGACAAAATTTGCCCTTTTACCCCTTTTTTCTTTCCGATGAATGAGTCGACTGAGATATGCATGTGCGCTTTTTTGGGCTAGTTCAACTCTTTTTTTATTTTTTGGTTTTTTGGGTGATGAAAATAAGAGGTGAGGAACAGCTACAGGCTTTGATAATTGATAGTGAGTTTTAGTTGAGTCTATGAACCTTCTGGATTTCAAGTTTCGTTGTTGGCAAGAGTCACAAAATATGAAGCATAAGACTAGGTCTCTCTATTAGGGCACTAGTTGTTCTATAAGAAGGGCATCACAAGAATTTTAATTTTATGAGCTGTGTTATTTGTAGTTACAGGGTATAACACACCATGTCGATTCACACCTTGTCCATCATTGGATGAAATGTAAATCCTGTTCAAATAGGGTTCACGTCCCATTCAATGGTGGATAAAGTGAGTTGGCATGGTGTTCCACATTCACCGTACAAATAATATTTTTTTAATTTTATTATTACTTTTTTATGATCAGTAAACCAAGGTTTTTCTAAGGCTGGTTTACTTCCAATTTTTCATTTCTTTGCTCTGCCAATTTATTGCTGATAAATCAAGGTAACTAGTAGCTGAATATGCTAGAGATTTTGGGGATCATCGATTTTTTCTAGTCTGTAACTTTGTTCAATTTTAGTTATCCTTAATCCTTATCATCAGATATAAGGAACCCAGCAATGTTTGAGGGGTGAATACAAGAATAAATTTGTTGTATTTGTTTTCTTCCTCTAGCAGTGGCAGATTACTGTAGCTCCCCTTTAGGGAGCCACAATGGCTAATATACGGAACATCGAACTTGTTTCTCTTAGCAATAGCAATATGCGTGGCTGTCTGATTTAGTTTGCTATCTTCATTCTTTCTTCGTTTGTAAATTTTATACCTTATTTTTTTTTTTTTCAAGTTAGTTAGACTTGTGGGTACCTGCTTCCCATTTCGAGATTGGAGATGGGGATGGAGGGAAAAATGAATTGCTGGAAACCAACCCCACCCCTAAATTTATTGGTTGCCACAAAACGTAATCAGCTATATGCAATAACAATTGACACTTGATTCAGCTTTGTCAGTTTCCATTTTTTCCTTGTATTTTCTGAATAGCATATTCTTTCTCCACATGCTTCATTATTTTATACTGTTTTTCTTATAGTTGAATTATTATTATTACTGGTACTTATTTGTGTCCCTTTGGTTTGATGGCTATATATCAAAACTGTCTTGTTCATATGCTGAGTCACATGATTCAATTATGATGTCACAGCAAACATGACATTATAATTGATGACCATGATAGTGCTACAGGAATTGCTTGTGGTCAATTTGCTGGTTTGTATCAGCCAACTTTTGGGCTTTTTCCTTCAGTTGCTTTAGTCTTCATATCACCATTACCACTACTGTCTAACATCATTGAGAAATGAGAACAAATATTTTGTGAAGTGAATCTAGTGAGGTTTTGAACATCAAATTTGTATTATAGATTTGTAGTTCAAAGAGTATGAAGTACAAAAATTGTGTCTCTTCTATGTGTTACAGTATAGGAAAAAGCTTCTCTTTGATAGCGGTCATAGGGGGTTCAGAAAGAATCTGATCGTAGGTAGAGACTAAAACCTTTGCAGGGGTAGGGGCGGATGTAGCCAAGTGGATCAAGGCAGTGGGTTGTGAATCCACCATGCACGGGTTCAATTCTCATTGTTCGCCCATCAATAAATGGACCATTTGTTACAGAGCATATTTTATTTGGGATGTTGCAACATGTGTGTATCTTTATTTGAGAAGTTATGAACTGGAAAAAGTTTGATGTCTATCTAAGTTTTCTATGTTCGAATGGTTTTTAATCTCATAACTCTGATCTCTTAGTAAAATTGTGATTTTGGCGATATTAGTCCCCTAGGAACAAAGCAATTTTGATATTTATCTGTTCATTTATTAGCATTTACTGCAAACTTTTAATTAAAGTGTACTTGTGCCTTTTAATTAGATGGGATTGGAAGTATATATACTGACATTCTAGTATCCTTCTATGCTATGGCAGAAGAAATCACCAGGAAGAAAGAAACAAATATAACCATGTTTCTCAAAGTCCAGCTGCCCTGGAATGTCATAATTGCTGCAGAAAACTTGCAGCCAGAAGGTTTGATGCTTCAACGCGCAATCATCATCCGTCTTCTGAGTGACTTTGCTGCAAAGAAGGCTGCTAAAGATCTAGGATACTTTCTTTCAGTGACCTCCCTCGAGAGAATAGGAGAAGGAAAAGTCAGACAACACACGGGGGATGTTCTCTTCCCTGTTGTTTTTAATGCCGTTACCTTCAAGATTTTCCGGGGTGAGGTATTGGAGGGTGTTGTCCACAAGGTTCTTAAGCATGGTGTCTTCATGAGATGTGGTCCAATTGAGAATGCGTATCTCTCAAACTTGAAGATGCCTGATTATCATTACGTTCCTGGTGAAAATCCATGCTTCATGAATTCGAAAATGTCAAAGATTGGAAAAGATGTTGTGGTTCGCTTTGTTGTGATTGGTACAAAGTGGCTAGAAGCGGACAGGGAATTTCAGGCATTGGTCAGTTTGGAAGGGGATTATCTTGGACCAGTTACATCTGTTGATATTTAGCTACATTTTCTCGTAGTTTGTGTTGTTACATGTTTATATTCCTGGCAAGATCAGAGATATTTTGCTGTGGGGAGTAATCTTCTTTTTTTTTTTTTTCCCTTCTTGGTAGAAATCATGGAACCTATTAACCAAATTAATGCTGTCGGATCTAGTCTCTGAATTGCAGATTTGTGTTGTGTATATACCTGTTGTTTCTTCTTTATCAGCTTTGATGTTTCATTAGTGGACTCAGCCCCATTTTAAAGACTGCCTTTTTAAGATGTTGAATATTACTAGGCGGTGAGTTTTATATTGGATTTTTTATTTTTGAATCCATTATAGATTTCCTATTATTAGCCATTGAATTAAATCGTCCAACAAAAACAGTAATCATCCAACGGCTACTAATAGGAGGTGCATGATGAATCTAAAAATAAAAGTTCCATATTAAAATTCACTGTTATTAGACTTTGTTTTGGATTTTAATATTGAAGATAGTGTTGCTAACATCTTTGTTAACTGCACTGGTTTAGTCTTGTTGCATGATTGGGGACTTTGTTTCGAAATCGCAAAGGAGTAAGGGTTTCCAATTGAGTTACTGATCTAAGAGAAATGATAGGTGAACATCATTATACATCCATCATGTATTTACCCTCAGCAAAAGGATAAAAATGGCATATAAAGAGAGTATAGATATGGAGGGATATTTTGGGGAAAAACAGAAAAGGAGAATAAAAAAGAAACATGCACATGTGGCGGTGTACAAAGCAAAAAGGTGAGAAAAGGCTCATTCTCACCGCTCACTCTCACCAACCCGACTTCTAAAAGCTTCTATTGTTTATCCATCATTCGTTCATCACTCCCACCCCCTCATATCTATCATTGTTGGTATCGCGCAAGGGGGAAGAAGAAGAGCATAAAACCAGCTCTCGTTCTTGCCATGACTCATGTCATTCATGTTTTTGTAAAAATTTTATAAGGAAGTGTAGGAAAGGGAGCTTGAAAATGAGTTTTTGACGGTTGTTCAAGAGGTATAAAGGCATTTTCGTTTGTATTGTAAGGTTTGTGAGTTCATCTTTTCCAATATAATTGTTTACGTGTTTGTGGTTGATGTCAGAAAATATAATTTTATTTATTAGAATATGTTAAGCAAGAAAAGAAAATGGGAATGACTGTGTTAGAAGCTAGAAGCCAACATTGAATGCAAATATAAGGTGTAAATACCGTGAAGGAAGTTGTAAACCTCTTCAAAGATGTTGTAAACTCATGAGCAAAATGTTGTAAACCTATGGGCAAAATGTTGTAAACCCATTAGCAAAAAGTTGTAAACCTTTTCAAAGATGTTGTAAACTCCTGTTATACATTGTAAACTCCTGTTGTAAAACCATTAGCAAAAATTTGTAAACCTTTTCAAAGATATTGTAAACTTATGTTATACATTGGTATTTATGTATGTTTCATTGGTATTAGTCTCTTCAGCAACAAAACAAAGTGGCAAGGGCTCTGTTAGAACTTGGCAGCTAGTGTTAATAGTGTAACGGTGATCCCATAAATGCATGGATGGAAGCTGGAAATCATTGGTAAAATGTTGTATATCCATGAGCAAAACATGATAAACGGTTTTTTAAAATGTTGTAAATTGAAGAAGTTATGCATGGGTAGTATTTTTTGTTGTATTTTTTTATCATAGTTTTTTCAGGAAAAAAATAAACTGCGAATGGATCCGTTACAAGTTTTAAATCAGTGAAGGAAAAAGGGTGTAAACCAGGTTGCGAATTTGTGTGAAATAATTGTAAAGTGCTTTGGTTTTTGTTGCAAGTTGTTTGATATAAAAAGTGCATAAAATGGAGAATACAATGAATGTTGATGCTGATGTTGATGTGGAAGTGCAGATAGATCATCCTGAAGTGAATCATGAGATGGAGGTGCCTGTTGCTGGGATGGTATTTAATTTAGATGAGAAAGTGCGAACATTCTACAAAAAATATACAAGTAATAGGTTTTGAGTTCAAAGTAAGAAATTCAAAGAAGGATTCAGATGGTCAATTACATTACATGTTACTTTCTTGTTCACGGGAGGGAAGACACGCCTCAAAAACCCCTAGAGCATTAAGAGTGCGGCCTACTAAGCAAGCAAAATGTGATGCGAAGATCACAGCAAGCAAGGTAGCATATGGTAGATGGTGCATTAATAAAGTTGTGCTTGATCACAACCATGTTGTTAGCCCAACCAAGTCAAGAATGCTGAATGCGCACAAGAGCTTAAGCCTCCATGTGAAGAAGGCTATTGAATTGAGCGATTCTACAGGGGTAAGAATAACGAAGACATTTCAAACTCTTGTGAAAGAGTTTGGTGGTTATGAAAAGTTATCATTTAGTGAAAGGGAAGTGCGGAACTACATAGGCAAACAGAGGCGTGTGATTGGCAAGGGAGGTAATGCAAAAGCTTTGATTGAGTACTTTCAAAGATGAAGGCAGAGAACAGTGATTTCTGGTATGAGATAGATCTAGATGATGAGTTTCGCATAAGAAATATATTTTGGGCTGATGCAAGGAGCTGAGCAGCGTATAAGTATTTTGGGGATGTTGTTAGCTTCGACACAACATATCTAAAAAATAAGTATGACATGCCGTTTGTTGCTTTTGTGGGAGTCAATCATGATGGGCAATCGATTTTGCTTGGATGTGGTCTAGTGTCAGTTGAAAACACTGATTCCTTTATCTGGTTATTTCATAGTTGGATTACATGCATGATTTCTTAGCCACCTAGTGGTATTGTGACTGATCAATGCAGGGTGATGAAGAAGGCGATAGGGATTATTATGCCACACACTCGGCACATGTGGTGTTTATGTCATATAATGAAAAAGGTCGCAAAAAAACTTAAAGGATATGTTGAATATGACAATATTAAAAGGGGTTTGCAGGAAGTTGTGTACGAAACTTTGGGGGAGCGAGAATTTGAAGAGAAATTGGCTGCCTTTGTCAGAGAGTATGAGCTTGAGGACAATGAATGGTTGTGTGGTCTATTTGAGCATCGACATAAGTGGGTGCCCATCTACTTGAAGAAGGATTTTTGGGTCGGGCTTTCCACTACACAAAGAAGTGAGAGCATACACTCCTTCTTTGATGGGTATGTAAATTCGAACACAAGCTTGCAGCAATTTGTAAGGTAATATGATAATGCTTTTAGGAGCAGGGTTGAAAAAGAGGTTGAAGCTGACTTTAAATCCATGAACACAATCATCCATTGTGGCTCGAGCTCCCCTAGTGAACAACAATTCTAGGAAGAGTATACCCACGTTAAATTTCACGAAGTGCAAACAAAATTTAGAGGGAAAATGAATTGTGTTCCAAGTGTGAAATCAGTGTGCGGTGCAATTATGACATTTGAGGTGTTGGAGGAAGTGACATTGTTTGGTCGAGCAGTGGAGAAACTTTTTGAGGTTGTCTTTAATCGTGACAACAATGATATCAACTGCCAATGCTTGTTGTTTCAATTTAGGGGGATAATGTGTAGACATTTTCTTTGTGTCCTATCTTTCGAAAGGATAAAAGAGGTGCCAGGTAAGTACATTCTTTCAAGATGGAGTAGAAGGATAAAAAGAAGGCATGCATACATAAAGATTGGTACCAATTCTGTGGAGTGTACGCGTACCATGGAGAAGTATGATAAATTGGTTAGGCATTTCTATAAAGTGGTAGAATTGGCAGCAACTTCTGAGGCCGAGAGCAATCATGTTCATTGCACTCTTGACAAATTAGATGCTTGGTTGCAATTAATGCCAAAATTGCCTGAGATGAATACTGTTGTAAAAGGTGTGCAAATGAGCATGCTCAAATTCATAGCTCTCTATGTAAATGGCATAAAGGCAGACCACCAGTGAAGAGAAAAGTGTCTGAATTGGGTCATCGGGTCCTGAATGTAGGCTGCATGTCACAATAAACACAAATAAAATATTAGCTAACACAATATCACTATTAATTACGCCCAATGCAACAAACTAACATACACAACTGTGTATACAACATTGACAATTACTCTAATGGCAGTACACTTACAAGCCTAACCTTTTTCCCACTGCTGCCTTGCGCAACTTTAACACTCTTGCGAGGAGCCGTCTTTGACATGTAGCTGAAAAACAAAATAATAAAATTTTTCACTATCATATCACTAATTTAAATATGCAAATTTCTTGTCATAGCCACCCAAAACAAATAAGCAAGTACACACGAAAATATACAAACGGCTGTACACAAAACCTCAAAGTATGTGAATAAAAACTTTTCAAATTAGAGGTTGAAAGTTGTAAACCATGCACAAAAAATTGTAAACCGATGTACAAACTACTGTAAATCAATGCACAAGACGTGGAAACCTTTTTCATAAATTTTTAAACCAATCTAAACACATTTGTAAACCAGTGGGAGAATAGGTTGTGAGCCAACAACCAAAAAGTTGTAAATCGTGTTCAAAATATTGTAAATCACCAAAGAAAAAGTTGTAAATCAGTGGGAAAAAAGTTGTAAACCAACAAAGAAAAAGTTTTAAACCAGCAAAGAAAAAGTTTTAAACCTTGTTCAAAATGTTGTAAACCACCAAATAAAAAGTTGTAAACCAGTTGAGAAAAAGTTGTAAACCTGCAAAGTAAAAGTTGTAAACTTTGTACAAAATGTTGTAAACCAGCAAAGTAAAAGTTGTAAACCTTGTTCAAAATGTTGTAAACCACCAAAGAAAAAGTTATAAGCCAGTGGAAAAAAAGTTGTAAACCAGCAAAGAATAAGTTGTAAACCTTGTACAAAATATTGTAAACCAGCAAGCCAGTGGAAAAAAAGTTGTAAACCAGCAAAGAATAAGTTGTAAACCTTGTTCAAAATGTTGTAAACCACCAAACAAAAAGTTGTCAACCTGCAAAGAAAAAGTTGTAAACCTTGTACAAAATATTGTAAATTGGCAAAATAAAAGTTGTAAATCTTGTACAAATTGTTGTTAATCAGGCAAAGCAAAAGTTATAAACCTTGTTCAAAATATTGTAAACCACAAAAGGAAAAGCTATAAACCTTGTTTAAAATGTTGTAAACCACCCCAAAATCAGTTGTAAACTAAGTTCATAACGTTGTAAAACCAAAACATAATAAGTTGTAAACCAATATAGAAAAGTAAATTAATATGAAAAAGTACCAAACCTTTCTCACAAACCGTAAACCCTAAACAAAAAACTTTCAGGACTTGATGGAAAATTTGGTAAACCCTAAACCTTTTTCAACACAAATACTACACAAAACTAGTAAACTATACTGAAAAATGATCTACATCTGTTAAAAAATGTTTAAACAACTTCCAAGTGAAATGAGCAAACCCACTAAACACGGTAAGAAAAAAAATTGTTATAAACCTGTGTACAAAAATGTTGTAAACCCTCCACATAAAAGCTGTAAACCGTTAACTAAACACTAAATCTTCTACAAAAAAAAATGTAACTCTTTACTACTTACAATGCAAATGGTAGAAAGAAGAACATGAACTTTGTTAGAGCAAGAATGCGAACAATGGGTTAGCGATTCCAATGGGAAATGAAAGCTTTAGAAACCACAGTCAGGGGGAAAGAACGTGAGCTCGAATGTAGGCAAAATGAAAGCTTTTGTGGCTTGTTTAATTAACTGAGACCATGTGGAAACAAGGGTCTAACGTGGGAGAGGTGGGGTTGTGGGGAGAGATGGGGTTATGGAAGCTTCCGTTTCGAGAGAGGAAAAGACAGAGGGGACCACCAAATGTATGTGCAGGTCTGCGTGGCTTTGGATTTTCTCCTTTTCTTGTGTTGACAATTTTGGCCCTCCGTATACAATACATCTCTATATAAAAATTTTGTCCTTTTGCACGATATAAGTACACGATGTATGTATTGTGGTGTGTGAGTATAATTTCTCTTGATCTAATAAGTAGGACTGATGCAAACAAAACATCTATCAATAAATCGAATGTAAACCTCACTACTAAAGCTCTTGGTAAGCAAATAAATTATATGAGGTGAAATAGCACAACTAGTTGAAATTACAGCCACTCTTCTGTTATTACAAAGGGTAAGTTACACGAACCTCCTCTGAGGTTTATAGAAATGCAACTCACACCCTCTCTAGTTGTCCACCTTACACTCACACCCCATCTGCTTGTCAAATCTTAAGTATTTATATTACAGTCACACTCTTTATTTACAGAATATCATTAATAAACTTAACATAATGACATTTTTTGTGATATTAACTGTTTTTAATTAATAAAATTATAGAAATATCTTTGCTCACTCTGTGAAGTTTAAGGGTACTTTTATAATTTTATTAATTAGGAATAATTAATATCACAAAAATGTCATTTTGTTAAATTTACTAATAATATTCTGTGAATGAGGAGTGTAACTATAATATAAATATTTAAAAGTTGATGATGAGATGGGGTGTGAGTGTAAGATAGACAACTAGAAGAGATATGAGTTACATTACTATAAACCTTAGGGGAGGTGAGTGTAATTTACCCATTTTCAAATGATGCTTTAAATAGTTTTATAAGATAATTTTATTCCTTCTCATCCGAACTGCTCCAACAGTTAGGCTTTATTGAAATAATGAAAAGAAACTGGTACACCCTGCTTTCTGCCTTGTAGGGGTTACCCATTCCAACTGAAAAACAATCATCTCCCAAAACGAAGACGCCAGTATCTTATCCTCAAAGATTCAGCCTGCTCCTCTGTGCAGTTTCGAAAGAGTGCTTCAATGTGAAAATTTATTCCCTACATTAATATTAAATTAGTTGTGTTTGGATTGGTTGAAAATTTATTCCCTACAACAATATTAAATTAGTTGTGTTTGGGTTGGTTTTTCGGTTCAAGACAACTTACATTCTTAAGCTGAAATAGGTTTTGATAAAAGAAACAATTATTTTCAAAATCAGTTACCAAACATGGTTTAATTTTGATCATTATGCTACA
The DNA here is from genome assembly GCA_031216125.1 of Dalbergia cochinchinensis. Taxonomy (NCBI): domain Eukaryota; kingdom Viridiplantae; phylum Streptophyta; class Magnoliopsida; order Fabales; family Fabaceae; genus Dalbergia; species Dalbergia cochinchinensis. The sequence continues at coordinate 16,209,422 of CM062375.1, read as the reverse complement.
TGTTACGACTATTGTCATGTGGAAAAAAAGCACATGAAGCTTCCTCTGCAGAATGGCTAATGGAAGCAAAATCAGCATATGTACTAGGATCAGCAGATCTAGGATTATCTAGACGGTCGACAAACTTGTGTTTCCGAATTGCCTGCATAATAAATTCATAAACCATTAAAGCAAGCATGCGGATGAAGGACCATCAAAATAGAATGTAGTGACCACAACATCAAATTTAAAAATACTGTTAAGAATAAGGGGAAAAAGATAACAGACCTGGAGACCGTCCGAGGTTACTCCATCCAAGCCATAGTCAATGATCCGCTGCCATCAGAACTTATCCTTTCAACGATGGTCTCAGTTAGCTCCACCACCTTTCGTGTCGTACTAGATACTCGTACCCGTATCTGTGCAACATAGGATACAGAGTAGCAGGTGTAGGGCTGTGGAGATATAACAAAACGAAGCCTACCCGATAACGTAAGAGGTATCAAAAAACAAAACCCAGCAGAAACACAATTTCAAGCAGATTACACGACAATACTTGCCATGAATCTTCTGCCACATCAACCATTTTTTCACACCAGCCATGAGATGCTTTCTGTAACCGCCCCGGGGGGGGTTATAAAAATGTGATACCAACAACAATTTAGAAAAGGTGGGAGTACACAGTATAAAAAGTTATGACTTATTAGGATGACACAGACATAGTTTAAGACAGACCAATGTTGTAATGACTGGTTACTTTAGAACAACTAACTAGGTGGATTAACTCAAATGAAGGCAATAGGAAAAACTACACTTGATTACCAGGGAAAATGGAAAGAACAAAGGATGAGGAAAAAAAAAAAGCTAAAGGAGATAGATACATTGAAATAACAATTCAGAATTTCGAATGTAATGACTGAATTGTGCAACTTTAATACAGCATTATACTTGATATTCTTGTGACCTTTTCCATGCCGTTTGTTGCAAAACTTTATCAATTTCACATAACCAAGCATAGTTAAGCCTGAGGTAACCAATCGAAGATACAACACTGTCTATACTTGAGCCTAAAAGCCAGTGCATCTCCCGAGTAAATGCCAGACAGTTTTGAAAGAATGGCAAAGCTAAACTAATATACGGCAGCACAAATTCTAAAATCTAAACGAATATGCACGTTAAAAATGAATCAGTTCATGAGAATAGCTGACGGCTGCATGAATGTGCCTTTAAGTTAGTGATCTTAAGCACTTGAAGGAGGGCCTTATTTCACTCATGCTCTGTTTAACATTACTGTTGCTGGGCCCCTCTTTCTATAATGCTTCATTTTGCCTTATTTGTCTTTTCTACATTGAGCTTGATGTTGGCCACTGGTTTTCTGTTAGAGCTGAGCAGATAGAGTTAGCAATTCCTCTGGTACTTTTTTTCTCCACGCAAAGGATTTTTCTGATTTCAAGTTTCAAAAGAGAAGATTGATTAGTAGACAATAAAATGAGACAACTTGAGGTAGGAGAAAAACATAAGCTAATTGTGATGCTAGCAATGAAATGAAATTATTCAGAGCTATCAAAACCATAATTACTTTCACAGTTAACTGAATTTGTTACTTACCTGGAGGTCTTGGATGCGCTCATTTTGAGCACAGGAGAACATACTCGGTAGAAATAGTGTGCCTACTTCACAATTCATTTTCCCCGGAAGTTTTGATTGAATATATTTTTTCCTGTCCAAAACTTCACAATTCGCATAAGTTCTGACCAACGTAGTAACATTTGAGCATGGCCAAACTAGGAAAAACCTCAGGCTAATACGTCAAGCCTGAAGAGCTCAGCAAGAAGATAGGACAATTGGTCCTGAAGCATATCCATTGCCTTCCCAAAATGGATATTTAGGACCACTTGGTCTCATCCTCCTATAAACTTCCTTCGCTCTTAACCAGGATGGCTGAGATGATCGAACCAATTTCTGCCTCTTTAGCCTCCTCACTGGCAATCGAGCTCGAGGCCGGAGGGCTTGTGGATTGGTCGGCACTAATCTCACCTGCACCCTTAAATCTCTAGCATTCATGCTTAAGTCTCTTCGACCCTCTAGGTCTCAAGATTGGGGGGCTTGTGGACCGATTGGTACTAGACCAACTTGCATCCTTATGCGAACCGGCCCAGGACACACCTTCACCTAGCCCAACGGGCACCGACCTAACATATGAGAGCGAGAGACACAATCTCTCCTATTAATGCCTCATGGCTCTCCTCTCATTAATGCTTGGCTGGTATATATACCCTCTCTGGCAATGGGAGAAATGCATCTCATTCTCTAGCCAAACACTTATCCATCCTTTATCTCTAGCTAGACCGCAACACTATGTCTGAATAGCGTAAATAATAGAGCCAATAAACAAATGTCAATGGATATAACATAATGCTAATAAAATGAAGTTGAGTCTCCAAGTAATTAATATGGCTCAAATCATCATGGGATATAACATATAACATATGATATATGTTGATGAAGAATAACTTCAATTGCCAATAATTAATCAAAAAAAAATTGGAATAAATATTGATGTAGTGCTTTCTTACCATGGTAAAGACAAATTGGAAACGAATAGCATTGCTCGCACATCATGTCGGCTACATAACAATCTTTATGGCAGTCACGACATATCAAGGTACCTATTGTATTTGAAGAAAGTGAACATTCCCCTGAACCGTTAAGCCGCCTAAGGGTCTTCTTATAAAATTGCAAAAGGCAGCACAGTAGTATGATGAGATGCAAAGTTCGTAGGTTTGTTCTTTGAACATCTGACTTTTGAGGACTTGTAAATCTGCATTGCTTCTTTACAAAGAAGCTCCTCGAAGGGAACTATAGGAAGCATTTTGAGACAAGCATAATGGCTCCTAGCTGCAGCCCCTAATGGAAACCAATTACCAACAGCAAAGTTGTGTTTGGGGTGTGTTACGAGTGTGCACACTAAAATTTAGCATAGAACTACAATTTTTTTCTTTTTTTTTTGGGGGGCAAAACCAGTGTTGGATTACGTTTCATAATTTTAGGTCTCAAACCATGATTTAAAAAGAAATAAAAGAAATTAATGTTTTCCTTGAGGGTGCTTTTTCTAGAAAAATTAAGATGGTCCCAAATACAACGGTATCCATGAGAATAAGTTCCTTTTATTTTTTGCATGATTCTACACATTCTTCCCTTGAAGTCTGGAGAAGTCATTCCCTTGTAAAGTATGCACGTATATAAAGTCAAATAAAAAAAGCGTCTAATTAGCTCAAGCCACCAGCATTACTTCCTTGCTCTCCGGAAAACTACTTAGATTATAATTATCTTAATTAATTATTCATTTGACTATTTTCTTATATATTACCATGACTTGCTGAGTTTATTTCACAATATAAAATTAAAGCGATTGAGCTTACACAATTTTATACTAAAAGAAAAGGTAAATGCCTGCACCAAGTTCTCGACGTTCTCAATAGAATAGAATAGTGACCTAAGAATAGCCCTCCAAAGAATAATTGTAGTATAATTTCATTTCCCCCTATTTCTAATTTATTCTTAAATATTTATCAAATATAATTTGTATATATACTAAAAAGCAAAATTTTCACATCACATTCAGAAATTGCCATAGTATTAACCGATGGAAAAAACTTATATCAAGTCCCTTATATTTATCATATCCATTTCTCAAGTCAAAGAATGACTAGTGACCATTTTTCTTGAAGAGAGTATATCCCTTTTAACATTTAAATTGCTCATTTTAAGAAAAATATACAACTCATTATTTAATTTGAGAATTAATTAAAATGGATATAAAGACCTTGGCAGTTGACACTGGTCTTGTCCTTAACTAATTTCTCCCTAGATAAATTTAAATGCTGACAAAGTTGACAGTCTATTCAAAAATTGAAAAGTCTCAAACAATGGCATTGGCAGCACTTGCAATCCTAGGCCACAGCTCAGCACACTCCTCACCAATCGGTCCCGTGATGGCAGAAATCTGAACAAAAGCAGAGAAATGGCAAAACTCGGATTGAGAGAGAACAAAGACTTTGTAAAACTACAGAAAAGTACAAAACAATAGAGTTGGAAAAATAAAACTACAGAAAAGTATAAAACAACAAACACAAAACCAAGCAGTGCAGGCCACTGAGAAAGATTATTAATGAATATAAGTCAAATATAAAATGTGGGGATATCAGTAGCATTTGACAAAAATGCAAAAGCTAATGACTTGTTTTAATTCTTCACTCATTAGGAATCTAGAAATCTGGTCAGATTGTCAAATACCAAATATACACATAAATTAGATAGTTGTATTTCTTACCTTTCATTTCTCCCTTGGGATTTACAGTAACAACTGCATTATCTGCAACAGAATCATTTTGAAACAGACTAATGAAAGAACGAAGTAATTATTTAACAATGTTTTGTATCTCTAAAAGGCAATCAAGATAATCACCAAATAAATATAATAATTCCATTTTTTTTTCAGAGAGAAAGAGAAGAGGGGGGGGGGGGGATAAAATCGAGAAACTTAATTCGTCAGAAAAAGAATGATAAATGCTAACTAACAAGAAATTTTTAGATCATTAATGCCATCTCATTTGTGTCTTCCTTAGACTAAAATCTTATCTTACTATCTTACTATTATTCTAAAAGAGCGATTCAAGCTCTACGTTCGTCACCTGGTGACATCTGTCAAATTAATCATTGCTTTTCTCGGTTTATAGGATAGGATATACGATGGTCAAACAAAACCGAATGCTTCATATGTGCCGTATCAGTTTGGTGCAAGCATCTCAAGGTTTTGTTATTTTTCAGTAGTGATGTGCTATTTTTTGAATTCGAGAGAGGTGGTGCAAGCACTACTATCATCAACGGAGCACCGATTTTGCAAATGCCAAATCAAGATCAACGTAGCCAATGCAAAGTTAAGTATTAAATGATCTGTACTGAACACTACCTTCCCATGGTACACATTAATGACAACAGCTATACTTACCACAAGATGCAGCACCCCACCAACCAACACACAGAAAACTTATGCTTTAGCCTTTTGCATAATCCTCCAATTTTCATATTCATTAGAGATCGGAAATTGTGGTGTTTTCCTATGTTCATTTCTCTGATCCATTTCTTTCTTAACTGCCATATTTCAATCTTAAATATTGCCAACATAATAGTACAGCTTACCCATCTTTTATTTCCCATAATAGTACAGCCTACCCATCTTTTATTTCCTACCGTATTTTACATATGGACCTGGATCCTGAAACCGTGAGTTGCTCCATAATGAATCTCTTTCATTGATATTGTTGGAAACTTTTTTCCATCATATTTAGTAAGGATCAGGTACCATTTAACCTGTTTGAATACTATGCAGGTAATATCAGAGTTGCTCGCTTTATTTTATAGGATGTATCGAGAAGAGTTAGACACATACACAATTTACACTGATAGATTATCAACGCAATCTATTTATTCTCATTTTGGACAACAGAATAAGAAGGGGTTATGTTGTTGGTGGATTGAAGGACCTCATGGAGTTTTATCATATTCAATGTGGAGGTTGTCTGAAACTTTGATATGTAAGGACAAACACATTCTACATAAAGGTGAAGGATGGAAATATGTCACCTATTTCATATCATCAGTACCCAGAATTTGTACCTTTAGTGGTTCGTTATCTTCATTTTGGCCTTTTTGTATTGACAATGCTAATGAAGTCGACTTTCAAGTTCCTATTTAGAAATCGCCACATGAATTTCCCTTTCATACTACCCCTGAACCTGTGCACCATCTTGAGTACAACTTTGATCCATTTCCACTTGAACCGGATTCCTGTTTTGATCCTACCTTTCAACCTCATGACAAACCTATTGATCATGTTCATGTTGAAACTCTTGCTGACAAGTTTTTCACTCTTATGATGAAGTTCTACCTGCTCAGGTTGAATCAACTGATTCACTCAACCAAGATGTTGACTTTCTTCATGGAGACAAGGAAATCCTCCGAGGAAATGCACTATAAGAAAAATGTGAGTTTTCGACGGACTTTTCTGATAGATTTTTTCTGTTAGTGTTTCTGACAGATTTATTGATGGAAGATAAGAAATTTGAGCAAAAAATTTTTTTGGGGCCTCACGCATTTCCAATGGATTTTTCTACAGGAAATCCATCGGTATATTTTTCACCAACTTAAAATGGATATGGTGCCTAAATTATTGACGAATAAATCCGTCGGCAATTGCTATAAATTATTTTAAATGTAGAAAATAATTTACTGACGGATTTTTTCATCGTTAATTATCTTTAGAAATTAGAAAAATGTTTATTTCTTAAATTAAGTAAAATTAATTTTGGGAATTTTTTTAAAAACAATTACAACAGAAAAATCCGTGAATAAAATTAATTTCATAAATTAAATTTGATTATAGAAAATAATTATTGACCGAAAAATCTATTGGTAATGGTTAAAGGAAATTTTTCATGAAAATGAAAAAACCAGCGTCATGTTACTTGAGTACCTGCAGATTTATTCCATCAGAAATTCAAAAATCTGCCTGTAATCATCTTATCTTAATTAGATGATCTTGACACTCTCTGTCATACGCTCTTTCTCTCATCTTGACTCACTTTCTCTCTGTCTCTGTTTTCAAATCGCCCACAGCCTCGCCTCATCTTGCCCCGCCTAACACCGGCCATCCCTGCAGGGCCGACATCGCTCTAGCCCCGCCTCGCATTGGCCCTGCCTAGCGCCGGCCATCCTCGCACTACCCACCTCGCTCCAGCCCCGGCTCACGCAGGCTATCCCAGCACGCCCCGCTTCGTGCAGACCTCGCAAGCCCTGATCTAGACCCACGTCACCAGCCCCGCCCCGGCGTCAGTCTCCCAGACTCCAGAGGAATCGCACCGCCACCGGAGCCCCCCCTTATCACGTCAGTCTCCCTCTTCACATCTCTCTCTCTGCCCTGGGTGCCATCTCCGCCACCATCCTGACTAGGAGTGTGTCCTCCCCATTCCCTCTCCATTCTCAAGGGAATAATCCATAATCCGTTCTCCATTGTTTTCAAAGCTGTCTAACAAAAATGAAAGGAAAGTAACGTTGAAAACTTTTTTTTGAATAGAAAACACATCCTTTTTTGAAGTTAATGGTCTAAGTAGTCAGTAACTTCATTTTATTTGTTTGGAAGTTATGAATCTAATTAATTGATTTTGTTACAGAACGTGGAATTTAGTTGAAGTATTTCTTTGGCGGAGCATATTTTCTTTTGTCTTTTCTAAGGTAAGTAATTGTTTCTTCTCCTTATTTAATTACATTTTTATTAGGATAAAGACTTATGATTTTTAAGATAGAGTTATAGGAAATTAGGATTGCATGTCACTTTTCCCTATCCCATACTATCATTTTTTTGGAAACACTATCCTCGCCTCCCAATAAAAACAAATCAAAAACCTCTACACCACTCATAGTCATTCACTAGTCCAAGCTTTTAGACGATCAATGATTTTATAATGTGTGCACAGAAAGTCTCTACTCTCCAACAAGATCAAAGATTCCATGAAATCTGACCGTGTGAGAGCAAATTACTTCTAATGACCAATGATGGATCTTTGTTGGCCAAAACAATAAAAAACATCACCAAATAAAAATTGCAAAGTTGATTGCTTTACAAAGTTGATCTTTGTTCAAGTTCAATACTGGAACTTCTTTTTCGGGTGTTGGTTTAGAAAATATAGTGGTGGTTGTTGATCATAGATAGTACTTTGGTTGATATGATGTCTTTTGCTTTGGCCGGATTCTCCCTGCTTCTACTTCGGGAGCTAAACTTTCTGATTCAATCTATCCGAAATAAAAATAAAATAAAATAAAAAGTTGGTTGCTGTGTTGGAAGTTGGCGGTGTTGTTCTTTACCCAATCCTTCTTGGCGACAGCAGCCTCTATATATGCTGATGATGGTGTTGGAGGAAGTGGCGATGATGCATGGTAAGAAAGGGGAAAAGGTAGGCGGAGGTTAGAGGGAGGAGACAATAGAACTTGGAGATGACATGTAGAAAATAAATTTGATAATGTAATTTTTAATAAGAATAAAATATAATCATATGCTATTGAATAATTATTTTTTTATAATTAAAAAACTTTTATTTCAACCCTTAGATGAGATCTTAATGATTCAGATTCAATATTATGACCATATGATTCCAAACTCAATACTTCTCATTTAAGAACTTGATTGTCTTTCCAACACAAAATCTGTAAATATGAAAAATTGAAAACTAAAATCAAATAACTCTTAAGGTCTGTTTGCTTTCACAAAATAGTTTCACTTTTAGTTTTTTTATTTTTGAAATTTTATGAAGAAAATATTGAAAACTATAAATGAAAATTAAATTAAATTTTATAATTTTCACAGTTTTTAGTTTTTTTTTTAACAAAATCCAAATTACAAGAAAATTGAAGATAAGAAAATAAAAATTAGTTTCTGAAACTAAGAGGCTATTTGGTTTGAGTATATCCTATTTTCATTTTTACTGAAAATAGGAAAATAAGTTTGGTTTAATCTTTGTGAAAATATTTTTAAAGAAGGGTGAAAATTTGAAAATGTCAAATCCTTATTTTCAACATTTTCGGAGTTTCCTTTGTTAACCAGTGAAAACATTGTCAATCGAAAATGCAATGGCATGAGAGTAAATATGAGAAAATTTTCTTCTATTTTCTTAAGTGAACCACATTCAAACAGACTCATTGAGAAATCAATGTCCCTTTCTTGAATTTTCAATGCCAAGCCATGGACACACTCCTATTTCTTTGTCTTGCTGATGCACACTGAGAACCATGAAGTGAAAATCACATTTTCTTAGCCATGTACATGTGGAAGCCCCTCATTTTTTCCATTCCATTTATTATGAGCAGAAAACACCATAAAGCTAATAAACCAACCTCACACTCGTGTAGGTATTGTTCTTCCCATTCTTTCACGTGTTATTATTTTGTATAATTTAATATCTTATATTTGAATTTATTTATGTAATTTATATTTGAAACTTTTTATTGTTTATTATTTTCTAAAGTTTAATAGATTATTTGTATCATTTATGTTCTCTCTCTTTTTTTAATTGAATATATGCTTCCTTTGATTACGCCTACATTACAAAAAAAAAAGGTAAGAAATTTATTTGATTCTTAATATTAATATTTTGTAGAGTTATTTATTGTTTTTATAAATTCTTTTAGTAGACGAATCAATACAAATCAAATATATACAATTTTATCGTGATTTAATTTGTTTGCACTAATGTCAAACTTCTTGTGGCAAGATGATATTAGATGATAAAATAAATTTTTTTACACTAACAATATATCAAAATTTAACTCATTTTATTATCTTAAATTTATTTTGAGCATTATATTTGAAAACAAACAGACAAAACATATTTTCATTGTTTTCATTTTTTGAAGAAAAAATCTAATTTTATAAACTAAACACATTTCCTAAATTTTGAAAATCTGGAAATGAAAATATTTTTTAAAAAATGAAACAGAAAATAAAAATAGAAATTTTTCATGAATCAAATGCACTCTAAACACCCCCCCAAATTTCCAGGTTTATGGGCTGATGTTCGAGGTGTGAACATAATTCGGTAATAGGTTGAAATGTTAGTAGAGACTTACATCATGGAACAGTCTTGGCAAATCTTGGAGTGTTGTCATCTATAACTGGAGAAAAATATTTATTTTACAATAAAATTGCATAACAAATGCACATTACAAATCGTAGGTATAGCAATTTTAGTGTAGTGTGTGATGAGCGAGTAGAATGAGTGAGGACCACTCATCACATATAATGATAATAAGGTATATGATGTATATTTGTCCTGTAATTTTATTATTGACTTAACATTATTCATACCTGTATGGAGAGACATTAAGTGTGCTTAAGGCAATATGTGAAGTGCTTTTTGGATGTGTTTAGGTTCATGGTTTTTTGTTTGGGGAGTAGATTGAATGTGTCAAGTGGTGTAATATGGGGGTAGCTATTAATGATTCATGTGCGTTGTGAAGGGACTAGATCCCTTGTGTTAATTATTGGTGCAGCAGGAGTAAATACTTTCTAGTTTCAAGCCATGCTGTCAGATGGTTTTGAATTGGAACTAGGCAGAAGGGATGGAATATCCTTATCAAGGCTGTGGGTATCTGAATTGGCGTTATGGTGGTCAAATTATCAAGTTTAATGGACAATTTGTTAGCAGGAGAATTATATAATGGTACTAGTATACATATAACTAATAAGTGCATTAAAATAGTTGATCGACTAACGCAAGCAGTGCTAGGATGATAATTTGCAAGAAAATTGGGAATGTTATCTTTGGTTGATGTTTCCTGAAAAGTTGGAACCACGTATTAGCTTTAATTTGCAAGGCTTCATTTAATACTAATAAAACAAAATCTTTCTACGTGACTAGCCACGGTACATGACAATTTGTAATATGAATTAAACCTTTCAAATATGAAGGCAAATGGAGCGATGACAGCAGTTGCAAAGGCGTGGCGGTAAACCACGAAGACATAGTGGCTCATGCAGTATGAAGCACATATAATGACTCGGACACAGAATATGATACAGATACGGATAGACACACTAAATTTAAAAAATTATAAGACACGGATATAGTATATATATATATATATATATATAATTTTTTATTTTATTGTATAATTTTTTCTTGTCTTTTTTTGTCTGAATTTCTTTTTGTCGTGTTTTTATAATTTTTTATCTAATTAATTCTTATTTTTTTTAATGATCAACAGAAGAAATTTTAAAATAAAATAATCCAATAACTCATATCTAACTAAATACTTAGGGTTGATTTTGCACTCATGTTGGTATTAAAATTTGAAAAAAAATAAAAAACCAACTCAAGCGTGTTTATGGGTTGTCTAAGCTATATCAATAATGAATTAGAAGCGATATCAGTGTTCAATGTGTGTTCAAGCTCAAAAAACTATTTTTTAATTAGACACCTATAGATACGTGTCGTGTGGATGTCAAACACTGACACATATCTGACACACAGACATGTCAGCAAGTAGGCGTGGGGATGCTTCTTAGCTCATGCCTCTGTTGGTAATACTCGTGTAGGATTCCTCCAGTGATGATTGGCTAGTGCTGTGGTCTCCATGAAAATTCTGCACGCTTTACCAATTTTCCATCCTTAGATCACGTGAAAAATAGATAAATATTAAAATCAATTATAGTACATTGAGTTAAGCTACAAATCAATATTGCCGAAGACAAAATGCAATAATCTAGAGTATAGGAAAAATTTGTTGGATAGTAAAACAGTAATTACAAATTGTATTATGAAAATAATATAACAATGCCCATTAACCTCAGCTATAAATATAAAAGTAATGATATTAAAAATAATTATACTCAAATAATTATTTATTTAAAAACAATATTTTCAATCATTCTTTTTTTACTAAGTATTTTCAATCCTCTAAACTTAAAATTCTTTTCATGCAAATTATGTAACAATATTAGAAATGAAGTATTCGAATAGCAACTACATAAATAGACTCTAATGAATATAAGACATGTATAAGGCAAAGGGACTCTTAACCCAATAAACTAATGAGTATATTAAAAAATCCAACCATTAGATCTATCAGAATCATTATTGCTACACTTGTCTTTTAAGAATATCTTTTTGTAGCTCCAGGTTTGATGTGAGAATTTTTGTTACACCTTTCTTTTTTATTACTTATGCTAATTAAATAAATCTAATTAACCTATGGCAGGCTAATGGACAATAATCAAATACTTAATACATATAGACTCATATTACTTAATACATATAGACTCAAATATGATAGTATATCCATTGTAATAAAAAATCCAAGGCATCTTTGATTGGATATCGATGTTTCATCAATTATGAATAGTGGATACTAATCCATTTGCTGTGAATTAGAATAAGGTTCCATTTTTCATAAGAAAACTAGAATCAAATGTAATCTGAATGGATCTTACTCCTGAAAACTCATTCTACAACTGATACATAAGTAAATGAGCACCAAGCAGCAGCTTTTGTTAAAACTACAGCAAACCAATTTTTTATGACAAACTCATGTAGTTAAAATATATCCTTTAATTTTACCGATATAGCCATTCTATATTATCTTATCTGGTATCATAATCCAATTTAAAGATCTTTAGGCCACCAATCACCGAGTTATTGGCCTGCTAATACCAACTATCAATATGAAACTAGTTTTGTAACAAAAGATAATTGATTATACATAAAACGAACAAACATTGGCAGAGAAAATAAGAAAAAAATAGAAAGAAATAAAGAAGGAGAAAACGGACCATGAATCAAATGATTAAATGTCTTAACAACAAAATAAATTTCCGAATATCATTTATCCATAACAACAAAATCAAACCAATGATTAAAAGAAAATTGAAACAATAAATAATAACCGGGAAAAAAATCCACCATTGTCCCCTTTCTCAGCCGCAAAACCACCATTGTTCTCAACTGTCATTATCGTGCTCCACTAGTTGTCGTGAAGCACCATTGCCATCCACTACAAGAAACAAACGAGTTACTGACGGATTTAACAATGGAAAGTGTGAAATTCGAGAAATTTTTTTTTTTGGTTTCAGTTATTATCGAAAGATTTTTCTATCGGTAACTAATTTTTTTCTATCGATAAGCTTTGCCCCAAATACCGCTGAATATGGCGTGCGCATTATCTATGGAAAAATCCATCAGTAACTAATTGGAATTTTTGTTTAACATAAAATTTAATTTTACTAAAGGATTTTTCCGTTAATAACTAATTGGAATTTGTTTAAAAACAATTTAATATTATCGACAAATTTTTCCATTAATAACAAAAATTTTGTAAATAGCTTCTTAATTACCAATGGAAATTTTCATCTGTAATTCAAATTTCTACTGGTAATAAAAGATGATAAGGGTGTTTCAGCTTTTTATCCTTTCACTATTTCTCTCTCCCTTCTCAACACACACGAACTCTCTCAAAAGGAAGCACCACCCCCTCACAGAAGGCTGCCAGCCGCCTCTCCCTTTCCGACCACCGCCGACCGCACCTCCCCTTGCCTTGTCGAGCTAGCCCCATCCCTCCCTACTCGACACTCTCTCTATATATGTAGAAGGAGGCCGTGCCACCCCCTCCGCGAAGCAAGCCTCGTGCCGCCACCGCACCCAGTGGGAAAAGACCGTCGTGCAACCTTGAAGTCGCGATCAGCCTTGCGCACAGAACCCGAACAACCTAGACGCGAGCAAATCAGAGGAGCGAGGATGCGAGATCGAAGATCACCACGCTGCCGCCCCCCAGTCGGAGAAGACCGCTGCGCCACCAGCCTTGCACAGGAAGCCCAAACCACCACCTCTGTGCGCGAACAGTGAACAATGAACCACCACCACCGCACACGCAAACAAGAAGACCATTGAGTCAGTGAGCTAGTTGCACAACCACATGGTACCTCCTTTCTGCTACGGTTTCATTTTCTTTTTCTCTACTTAATCACCGATGCACACAAAAAAGGTAAACTTTTATTTAGTCTAAACTCTTGTATAAATTTAGTGAGGAAAGTGAGAAATTATTCTTCAGCTGTTGGTTAAGGGTTTAAGCTGAGGTCATTGTGGTGTTTCAGAGAATAAGTGCAGAGTTTTTGGTCTAAATTATGATCCTTATTTTCTCTAATTTTATTGTAAAAGGTTCTAGTATGAAGTAATGTTTGATCTAGCAGCAGATTGTTGTGAGCTTGCATTTTGTCCACATTACATGCTATTTGATTGGTTAAGTTGGAGACATAAGAGTGATTCCTTAATCCTTGCTTTGCAGCTTGTTATTTTAGGTCAAATACATTTTTGTCATTTCTATGATAGCCTAAGCCCCATAGTATGTGACCTAGTGGTCAAGAGTTTGGTTCTTGTTACCTTATTTTGCATACATAAATTGAACATTAGCATAAGTTAAAGTTGGTCCACACATTGTCGACATTATCAGTTCAAATTGTTCTAATGTGAGATGTTTTAGAGACATAAAACTATTCATAGTATTTCATAGTTTAAGCTTTTAGCAAAGTTTGATTCTTGACATCGCCAAATCTAATCTTAGTTGTTCATCATTTATCTAATACAGCTATATGCATATATGGTTCCTGGTTCAACATTTCAAATTCTCCATTTCATTGCCAAGTTAACATTAAAATTGAAAATTAAGAAATTTTTCTGAAAGCACTTGTTTTGCATTTGGTTTATGCTCAAATTTACTGAAATATGGGGCAATTTGCATTTGAACCTGAAAGTTTACCTACAGTAATGTTGTTCTTTAGCTCATTCAGTCTTTTTACTTTCTATAGCATTTGAAACTCCAGCTGGGGCAATCTTGTTAACTAGCATCATTCATAATAATATTGTGCTGGTAAATGGCTGTAAAAAAATTAACAATGTTTACTTGTTTCAGAGTCCAAATGGTGTTTGGAACATATTTGGTGGCAAGCTTGCATGGGGACCAAAAGCCAAAAAACCAGAAGAATTGCATAAGTAAAAGTAAATGCAATCAATCACAAAATTGGCATAATCATCTCTACTCCATTGGCGTAGGTAACGGGGAAACGCTTGTAGCATAATACTTGAAAGCAAAAAGTGTTTTTTTACCAACTATCATGCAGTTGATAAGGAAAAAAGGCTTTGATTCATCTGTAGTCACTACTGCAATGTAATGGATGAGAGCAAGAAATAAACCAAGTGGTCTAGTCTATAGTTAAATCCTTGCTACTTTTAAATAATTTTTCTGTTTGACCATTTGAAGTAGTCTTTAGTTTCAATATGAATAGTTTTTAATTCAAACCACATTTCAAGTCTAATGATGGCCTTTCAGTTCCAGGCAAGAGGGTATGTTAGAGTTGTAAAGTCATTTTTTGGCCTTTGCTTAGTAGCCATTGGAAAATGCTAAAATAGAGCCTATAAGATCTGTCAGGATACTTTTACAAGGAAGAAAGAAGACTCCTTTCTTTGAAATATTTGATTTTTAGGGAACTTTCTTATTAGAAAAATGTCACAATTTTAAGTTGCACACGGAGAATGGTGAAGCTAACAAAATTTTCAATACAAAACTCCTATCTACATATCTCATATCAATGGTGCTCTGAGTGAATGTCATATCAAAATAGACATGGATAATATGTTCAAAGGAGCCTAAGATCTTCATTGTTTTCGGTCGTTCTTTGCCAGACATTATACATCTTTAGCTTATTTTATTTTTATTTTATTGAACTAAACAATGAAGATATTCTAGTTCTTTTCTGTTTTAAAGTTAAATTATTCTAATGTAAAATTTGATGGCTCCTTACTATCTACCTACAGAGGCTTTGCTGGTACATACGTAAAAGAATATACTGAAGCATCAAATCCTATTTTTGCCATTGGAGAATACTGGAACAACTTGGCTTATGAACATGGAAGTTTGTGCTACAACCAAGGTTGTGTTACTTACTACCTAATCCATCCTTATTATATTTGGTGGAAAGTGAGTTTAATTTTTGTTGCTAAAATTAAATTCTGTACATTATCGAAGATGATAAGGTCTACGAGCAAGTTCACCTGCTCAACGTGGAACTTCATCGTATGCAAGAGAACGACATGGAGAAATAGTGCCAGTTGCCTAAGATGATTTGAGTTATTGTTTTTTCTTTCTTTATTATATGTTGAATTTTTATATTTGTATCTATACACTTTCTTAAACTTTTATCTATTTTACATTTCGAAGTAAAATCCACCGTGTTTATTATTTATTGGGATTTTTTATAATGTTTCATTATTAAATATATTTATATATTTATAATTAGATTGAAATAAAAGATAAACTATTAAATGATCAAGTAATACATAAATTACAGAATATTTATTAAAAAAATTATTGACGGATTTTTCCATCACAAAAATAAAAAAATTTACGATTATCGATGGATTTTTCTGTCGATAAAATAAAAAATAAATTTAAAAGTTAAAATGATTGAGGAAAAAATTGGTCAGTAAACAAAAAAATAAAAAATTATGAAATCCAATAATTACTGATGACTTATCCCGTTGATAAAATAAAAATTTAAAAAAATTATAAAATCCAATAGTTATCAACGGAAAAATTTTAAATTAGTAAATTATCGACAGATTTTTCCATCGATAATAAAACAAAATCCGCCAGTAATACCTAAACCCTACCAAATTTGCTGGCAAATTCATCCAGCTCATTACCAACAGATATTTATTACAAAAATTCGTTGGTACCAATGGATTTTTATTACAAAAATCCATCGATAAATCCATCGATAAAATTTTTCGACGGATTTTTTCTGTCCATAATGATTTCCGACTATGTTATTACTAGTGGACAAAATCAGTCGAAAAATCCATCAAAAACAATATTTTCTATCAGTAATCTAAAAAATCCGTCGGTAAGTGTTGCTAATGATGAAAGTTGATGTTCTCAACCTAGGTTAGAAAGTTGATGTTGCTAATGATAAAGTCCAAGTTTCTGCTGTTGATGTTGGCTTGTCCTGCTGAGAACAGCCACCATGAAGATTTCATTGGTTTAGTTGAAGGGCAAGGGCCTCTTATTATTGTTTGTGAGAAGTTGATCATAAGTTATCAAGCAGAAAGTCACAGGTTGGTAATAATTTGTATTTGAAATTATATTTTCTAATTTTCTAAGTTATATTTCTTATCAGATTTATACACATTGTTTGCAACATAATTCATATTATTTTGTAAAAAGGGTATTCCAATGTGTGGTTTTTCATAATATTTGTATGTCTTAATCTTCAATAATGCAATTCTTTATGCTATAATGAATTGTTGCAGCTTCTTTCTACTGCTTTTGTAGCTCAGCCATTTGCCAACGAGCTTACTACCATATTGGTCGAAGATTCTCAATTAAGGCCGTATCATATGGGTCTTCGATGGGGTTCAAATACATCCATAGAATTGTATCTCACAAAGGGTTGGAAACAATTTGCTAAAAATCATCAGCTAAGAAAGGCAGCATTGTTGTGTTCAAGATGTTGGTAGACAACAACCAACTTCTGGTGGCATATTTTTTATGTTTGATAGTTGTTTACTTAGCAGGACCATTTTCCATCAATAGCTCTATTTTAAGTTCTCTATAGGATTTGTGAGGAGTTTATGTTTCCGTATGATGGCCAACTCTCAAATTTCTGTATCTAGGTGTTATAAAATTAGTATTTGCAATCTTTTAATTTAATATGTTTACAGTTTATTATTACCAGTCTCTTCACCGGTAATTGTTATTCAAATATTTCAAACTAATTGTTGAAGATGGTTTATTATTTTGAAGATTTAAATTCTATAATATAGCAAGAAGCTGAAAAGACCCACATGTATAATAAGTTTTCCAATAGTAAATTAGTTTATTGACATGACAGTTGTATACACAAAATCATTTCAATGGTTAATTTTTTTTCTTTTTATTTATACCCGTAATATAAATGTGTTGATTACGTAATCAATAAATTTATTAAAATAAGTAATAATAACTAGATAAAGACAATTTTCTCCATTCATATATTTTTACATTTATTAATATTTGTTATTTTCTTTAATATATGTATTATATTATTATATTTTTTACAATTATTGTAAATCAGAAAGAGTAACATTTAAAATTTTAAATAGTCGACATCCTCTTAAGTGGTTCAAAACTTCAAATAATAGAAGGCCTACCCATATCCCCTTTAAGTTCTTCTGATTTTATATATCTGATCATCGATAAAATAATGATATGTATATAATCTATTTATATAATTGTCGCAACATATTCTTATAATATAGGCCAAGAAGGGAAAAAAATTTGATGGACCCATTTTAATTTTTTTTCTTGAGTCCATCACTGTTTTTTATTTTTAACTTACATTGTAAGAATGTTGTATACCTATATTATACAAAATATGTTATACAAATATGAAAACTCAAGAAGCGTCCGGGAGAACAGAATTGCTGTCCATTTATAGTACGCATCATCACATCATTTAAAGCACGTTCCATTACCCTATGCCACGTTGACCATAAAGTTCCTCGAATGGAAATTGAAAAAAATGCCTATTTGCGGTTATTTTCCTTACTACTTCATCAAATTTTCTAATTTCCTTGAGCTCGAATTTTAGTTAAGAGTTCGAAATGATAGGGTGAATTTTTGTGCCACTCTATCACCAATTTATTTTATTGATAGTTAGGTACGTAGAGAAAATTTTTAGGATATATTTGATTGGAGTTTAAATGAAGAAAAATTTTCATGGATAAAATTTATATGTAAAGTTAGACATATAAATTTATTTATTTATTTTTTCCTCCATTTTTACCTGTCAACAAAACAGGCCATCAAAATATGGAGGTAAACATGAGGAAAAGAAATTCATAGATCAAATTAATGAATAGAATCATATAAAAGTTTTAATCCATAGAGTTGTTACTTCCATTTTATTTAATGTATCAAACTCACCCTAAAGTTTAATTTGGTATTAACAGTGTCGAATTATTTATCTAATACCCCATTCAGATATTGATCACATACTAAGATAAAATTACCAACTAATAACCAATAGAAAAACTGGAGACATAAAAAAATGAAAGCAAAAATTTGAATGTCATTTTATGCATTGTTATACGATCAATAAAATAGATAAAAGTTCAATGATTCAATTTACCCTGATTATAAAATCACCTAATCAAATTCTTTATACTTCTGTAAACCAAAACTATTTTCTGTAGTTCATAATATGCTACCTACATCTAAGCAAGAACATCATGAATTTTCTTTAAAAATAACCAATAAATTTAAATGAGTGCATATATATACATATATACATATACATGTATATATACATATATACATATACATGTATATTACTAAAACCCCCAACTAGTCCCTTAAATTTATAGTGGGAAACAAATTAGTCAATCAGATTTGAAAAATCTTATTCCAATCCTTTAAATTTCACAAATAGGAACAAATTAGTCCCTCTGTAAAATTATTATCTGAACTGTATCTTGTTAGTTTACTTATGTATAATATTAACTTATTTACAAGTACTATTAATTTTCATAGTAATCCTAACTTGCTTCACTCCTTTAAACGAAATCGTTTAGACATCCTAACTTGCTTCACTCCTTTAAACGAAATTGTTTAGACTTTCTTTTTCATCTTCTCTCTCACTATAACTCCTTACTCAGAACAAATTATTATCTGAACTGTGTCTTGTTAGTTTACTTATGTATACTATTAACTTATTTACAAGTACTATTAATTTTCATAGTGATTCTAACTTGCTTCACTCCTTTAAACGAAATCGTTTATACTTTCTTTTTCATCTTCTCTCTCACTATAACTCCTTACTCAGAAGAAAAATTGACTTTAAATTATCATTTATTCTGCACAGAACCAAGGATTGAGACAAATTAGAACTCGTCACAAAAAGTAACAATACATGTAAACAAGTTAATAGAATATTTTGACATTTCAGTTAATAGTTCATATAACAATTTGACAGAGGGACTAACTTATTTCTATTTGTGAAATCTAAGAGACTAATATGTGATTTTTCAAGTTTAAGAAACTAATTTGTCTCTCATTATAAATCTGAAAGACTGAATTGAATATTTAGTGTATTTTTTTCTATCAAGAAATGAACTTTTATAGTTTAATTTGTTCCTGTGTTACAGGGAAACAATTAAGCAACAGCCTTTCACAAAAGCATTTATTACTTTCAAAAGTAAATATCTTAGCCTATGATATATAAACCAACAAATGATGGAAGCAGTGACTCCACTATATGATTTGATTTGAAGTAAAAGACAAATTGGTTCTTACTATCTATGCTGACTTGCTTTTGTGGTCTCTACACAACTGAAACAGCGTAGTTGAGCCTTCAATTACTATGGTCATTAAAACAAAGATATACTGCACGCCCCTGGTCTTTCACTTCAGATTCAGTAAGCTTTTATGCTTCCAACCAAATGGTTAACCACACACTACTTATATCATTCAGTGCGCAATCAAATCTCATCTAACTCAACCATCCATTTTGGACTAAACATTTGCACTCTCGCCTGAATTCTTCTTTTTTGTACTTTAAGAGTAAAAATATGTATCCAATTAAGACACACACAATATTATTGAATATTTTATATTAATAAAAATAATAAAAAATTGATATCAGATGCAATAATAATATAGCAATTGAAAACAATTGTTCTAATTACGTATCCGCTTTTATGTTAGAATAAAATTTATACTTACTACTAATCATTCAGACTTCACTTTTATATATATATATATATATATATACTATTTTCGTGCAATTATATCCTCTTATATGTATCATGCGTAATCACCATATCAACTTAATCTTTTCATCCAATTTCTCTTCATCCCTTACTTAATCAAATTCTGTTGTTCTTAACTTCCCCTTACAACTATTTGCTATTTCTTTGTTTCCATCACAACAATGTGACTTCATCTTCGTTGGCTAACATGTATGAAGATGACACATGGTATCGTGAATTCTATATGCAGTTAAACCCTCATGCAGTAAGTATGACATGCCCATAGAAAAAAATGTACAATTTTTTTTTTTACAATCCATTTTTAGCCCCAAGACATATTTAACTTACTATTATATTTCTATGTAAAAAATCTGATGCAAACTAAACCGCAATTATCATCTATGTTTTATAGGGTAGCATTTAGTAAGGGGACAATGATAGAAATACAGGAATAATGGAGACGAAAACAAAAAAAATAAATATGTATAGAGGTATTATTGAAAGTAAAAAATATTAAATTTCTATTTTTGTATTCTACCCTCACTTTTTGAAGATATAGAAATTTAGTACGGGGATAGAAAATTTTTCTGTCCTATTCCTGTCTCCCCTTCTAAATATGTTTCTGTCCCTGTATCTTGTGTCCTATCTCCCAAACCAAACATTGCCTAGGAGATTCATCAATCAAATATCATCACCCATCATATTCATGAATTTGGATGGCAATGATTTGAGATAATCATACAGAAAAACATTAACATTGGCAGAAAGACATAACATTGGCTATGTTCTTGATGGATTTTTACAGCTTATGCCCTTCTCCAATCTATCTCACGAAGAATGGCTAGACCTTTGATAGGTAGGGGACAAAAAGAAAAAAACTGTTGTTAAGTCTAAATCTATAAACTACACAGAGGTCCCAAAGTATCTTAATATACATGTTAATGATTATTGTCGACCGTCTTCTCTTCATCCTATTCAACAAGTTATTTATGAACCAAATGGTGAACAATGGTTTGAGTTCTATTCTGTAAAACCATCTTATATTTTGAATGTGCATTTATGGAAAGTTTAGTAGTTGCATCTTACCTTCGGCATTATCGATGACTCACCCTTCACATTTACCAACATGAATAAATTTAAGCTCCTCAACAGGATACAAGATATGAGATGGTTTTACAGAACAAAACACATTATTGTTCAAAGTTTGGTTCATAGACAACTTGTTGAATAGGATGAGGTGAAGACAGTTGACAATTTAACAAGTATATTTAGATACTCTGGGACCTTTGTTTTGTTTATAAATTTGGCCTTAACAATTTTTTTTTTTTTATATCCATCACCTTCATAAAATTTGTGTTGTCCCCTGAGCAAGGAAGAGAAAACCGGACCAGCCATCAAACTGAACAAGCTATTGATTTAAAGGTTTAATAGTCCAACCGGTTCAACCGGCATACAAAAAAAAACTAACTATATATAATATAAATTATTAAATAATTTAAATAAATAATAAATATCTATTAGTTATTATTTTTTATTCCAACAATTAATTAATTTTTTTATTTAGCGTGAGCAATTAATTAACTTTTAATATAACTCAAGTAATTTTTCCTTACATTACTTTTTATTTTAGGCTGCTTGTTCAATGTATTGGTTTTCTCATGATCCATTAACATGAAAATATGGGCCTGATGGTTTGGTGGCCCATAACTCATTATCCATCTAAAGAAAAAACCTAACCTAAACACTAACAGCGTAGCAACCGCAGCACACACTCACTTTCCGCCATTCACATTCTTCTCTCTCACTAAACTTTTTCTTCTGGTTCTGTGTCTGTTGTGCTTGCATTTCTTATACATGAATCAAAGGATGCTATGCTCCTCAAACAACAATAGCGAAGGTGAATATGCGTTGCAACCCTAGGAATCACTTATTACAAAGCTTCCCTTTTTTGGTGCTGGCTTCAGGGAATCGTTGACTGCAAAGCTTCCCTTTTCTGGTGCTGGCTTCGAAATCAATGTCACTGCCATGCTTCTCTTCTAAGTTCTAACTTTGGTGGCCTTGAACAACTTTGATTAGTGAGGAAAGAAATTTTTTTTAAAATTTTTTGGATCGCCAGCCACTTCACCCGCCACTAGCTCAGGCGGTTTGGCAGTTTTTTACTAGTTCATATGGTTGTTGACCGATTTTCTTAGCATCCGGTTCTTTGGTGACAACCGGATCGACAAAATGTCCAATTCCCGTCAACTCGGTCGGCCGGCCTATCCGGTCCGATTTTCTCTTAAATGCCCCTAAGTGTTAATGTTTTTTTGTATGATTATCTCAAATCTATTGCCATCCACGTTCATCAATATGATGGGTAATTATATTTGATTGGTGAATCTCCTATATAACATAGACAATAATTGCAAGTTAATCTCCATCACATTATTTACATGAATATAATAGTATATCAAATGTGTTGAACTTAAAAATGGATCATAAAAAAATGTACAATTTTTTCTATCAAACACAAGAACATATAATAATTATTACATGAGTTTAACTCCATGTAGAAATCACAATATCACGTGTCATCTTCATACATGTTAGTCAACGATGATTAAACCATGCTGATGTGACGGAAACAAAGAAATAGCAAATAATTGCAGGAGGAAGTTAAGAACAGAATGCGATTAAGTGAAAGCTGAAGAGAAATTGGATGAAAAATATTAAGTTGATATGGTGATTACACATGATTTATATAAAAGGAATAGAAAAGGATATAACCATGTGAAAATAGTGTGTATCTATATATATATATATATATATGATATGTAATTAAAACAATCATTGTATTATTATTGTGTCTGATATCAATTTTTTTTTCTCTCTATTAATCTAAAATATTCAATAATGATAGGATGCGTGTCTTAATTGAACCCTTTTTTTACTGTCACAATAAACTATGTATGGTTTTAAAGCTATGAACATTTCAACTGAAAGAGAAAAGTTGCTAATTGACAATATATAACAATTAGTTGCATTGTTGTATATAATAATAAAAAAAGGAAAGAGGAATGACACCCTACCTATGTGGTAACCGTACTCGATACAGGTACGAGGTACGATAATTTTGTGTAATAGTAGGGTACGGGTACGTCAATATATTAAAAAAAACCATAAATTTTATATGATTAAAACAACAATTTCAGCATAAAATAATTTTAAATTATTCAACAATTAATATTATGTTACAAAATAAAATCCTACAATACTCAATACAAGAATTTTAACATCTGATCACAGTGAAAGGAGAATGGGAAAATCACATGGCAATCGAGGTAGTGGGGGCAATAGAGAGGGCATGCACAGCAAATTCTCCCAACCGCAATACCCTTGTAGCCTTGCAAGTGTTCAACCCTTTCCCTTCATTCCACATCCTGTCACCAAGTCCCCTCCCTCTCTAGCCCACTCCACCCTTTATAAACCGAACCTTCCCTCAAACCTTCATTCATAACAATCAAACCCAAGAGAGACAAAGACACTCCCCTACCTCACAATCATGATTCACGAGTCACTAGATCTGAAAGAACTAAGCAGCAAGCCAGCATCTCAGAGGAAAGCAAGCAACTTGCCATCGAGAGGGTTGCCGGAGAGCTAGAGCTGCCATCAGGATCAATAGCACAGGTGGATGCGCAAGCTGGCTTCATGGAGGGTCTCAAGCACAATGGCTGGGGGCTAAGCGAGCAAAGGGAGTTGCGTGAGAAAAGCCTTCGCGGTTTTCCGAAAATACTATGGTTCATAGCAGAGTTTGTGGCCGTTTATATGGTGTCGCCGACGATGGGTGATGAAGAAGTGGAGAAGAGGGGATGAGATTCTGCAAGGAAGAAATTAGGGGCCAAGGGGTTGAGGAAAAAAGAAACAGAGGCAAAATGTTTTGGTTAAAAAAAAAAAAACCAAAATGATGGTGTTTTAGTGAAAATGGCATACCCAACACTGGGTACGCATATCCCGTGCATACCCCACCGTTCCCAGACATATCCAATTTTTTTTCTCGAAAAAAAAGGATGATGGGTACATACCCACACGTACCCGTACCCAATATGTACCCGATACGCGTACTTTTCCAATTTTGGCGTACTTGGGCTTCAGAGCACCCTACACATGTAAAGCCAGCCCAGCATGGAGCAAATGTGAGCACGGGAAGAGCAATCACATCTGTAAAATTAATAACCCTGGCCTCCATTCTGGACTTATAACTATATCATGCATAGTATGTTAAAGAGAGCACATGGTTGATGTTCGCAGATGCCAATGATATATGCATTAGAAAAATTATGAGCTTATGAACCATATATTTAAAATCTCAAATTTCAACTGATAGAGAAACTGCAAACTGACAAAATCCTAGCAAGCAATTGCTGTATAATATAAAGAATGCTCCAGATGTGTAGAGCCCTAATGGAGCAGATGTGAGCACTGAAAAAAATCCACATCTGTAACGATGGACTCATTAATTTTCCAGACTTGTAACAGTATCAACCATAATACATTGAAGTGGATACCTGACTAATGTCTGGAGACAGTAATATCTAACAGAAAACCAAAGACTTCAAGCATTATGTTGAAAAGACACTGCATTCAAATTATTTCATATTTAATCTAAGCTATTCACTAAAAAGTTGGTATTGCTTCAGTCACTCCATTTTACAAAATGAACTGAATTAATGCATGAAGAGCATTTTTGGTTCCATGTCCAGATGCAGGAGACAGGTCTGTGTTAGATCTTGTACAACATTGACAGAATGCATTAGTCCATGTTCATTCAAAATTTATTTTTGACTACACCAGTGACATGACATAGACAAGGGTATTTAAATTTTTTTTAAAAAAATTGCATTTATTTTAAAACTTTTAAGCAACTTTCAGTAATGAGACAAGAAAAAAAATCTGGATAAAGCTTATCTATATGAATAATGAATATCTTCCCTCAAGTTAAAACATGCTTTCAATCAAAAAAAAAATTGAATATGCTGCATCCATGTCTTACAATTTTGATGCAAGTTTGTGCTGCATAGCCAAAAACAGTAGCAAGACATGCAACAACAATCAGAATGTTCCAACCTTGACAGGGATGATACACAAAAGTAGCCATCCGGGTAGGGGTAAAGTTGGGAATACTGATGTAGCTGGTCATGGGAGGTGCAGAGAAACCTTTGAAGTCAAAATCTCCACACTACATTACCAGCAATTTTTGCCAAAAAAATACATTATGCTCTAAAGCTTTCAATAAAAAGGAAAACCAAAAACTATTCAGTGATTACCATAAAAAGTTAAAATAAATGTATCGAATTGCGAAAAGCCAGATCTCATGAGAGGGATCCAACTTGATATATTCGATAATATGTATTGATCTAGCTGGTTACATAAGTATCAAATCACTATATGCACTTCATCCCAATGGGATATGCACGAATCAAGACACTGCTTAACCAGCAAATTTGAATCTTCTGGATGCAACCTGAGGGCCTAAATCAGTAAGCAAATAATAAGTACTAAAAGCACTACAATGCATTCATGATCTCTGATTCCCACATATCACATCTCTAATATTGGACCTTCACAATGGATACACACTACTACAATATATAAAATCAACTTAATCATGGGGGAAAACAAACAAACCAGCTCAGCTTGCATAAATAACATGAACTGAAAGCAGCAGAGTATCATAGATATAATATGAACTGAAAAAATCATAGAGCATAGAAAACAAAACAGAATGAGCAAATGGCCTTCAAAGTACAGGGAGCCTCCATCATTTCTTATCAACAGCTTGTGCTGTCTCACAATAATGGCAGGCAAAACCTTCTTCCTGAGATCAGGCTTCCCCTTTTTCAAAGTAGCAATAACAACAAACACAAGATGACGGCAACCTGTAGAGGCGACCCTTGATCCCCTTCACATATAAAGAATGATCTAGACGTGTAGAGCCCCAATGTAGCAGATGTGAGCACTGAAAAAATTCACATCCGTAACGGAGGACTCATTAATTTTCCAGACTCGTAACTGTATCATCCATAATACATTGAGGAGGATACCTGACTAATGTCTGGAGACAGTAAATATCTAGCAGAAAACCAAAAAATTCAAGCATTCCATAGGAAACACATTGCACTCAAATTATTTAATATTAATCAAAGCTACTCCCTAATATGGTGATACAGCATCAGTCACTCCATTTTACAAAATGAACTGGAATACCCAAACCCCAAGCATGAAGAGCATTTTTGGTGCCATGTCCAGATGCAGGAGATATTTCTATGTTAATCTTATACAACACTGACAGAATGCATATGTCCAAGTTCATTCAAAATTTATTTTTAAAGCCAAATTTCATGAGAAATGGATCCAGCTTGATATATTCGACAATATGTGTTGATCTAGCTGGTTACATAAGTATCAAATCACTATACGCACTTCATCCCAATGGCATATGCATGTATCAAGACACTGCTTAACTAGTAAATTTGAATCTTCTGGTTGAACCCTAAATCAGTAAGAAAATAACAAGTACTTAAAAGCATTACAATGCATTCATGATCCCTGATTCCCACATACCAAATCTCTAATACTGCCCCTTCACAATGGATACATTCCAACATCCTATAAAATAAAGCTAATCAGCAGATTGAAAAAAAAAAAAGCAAACAAACAAACCAGCTCAGCTTACGTAAATAACAATGAACCAAATGCAGCAGAGTAAAACAGATATAATATGAAATGAAAACATCATAGACCACAGCAAACAAACACAAAGAGCAAATAACCTTCAATGTGCATGTAGGCTCCATCCTTTCTTCACCACGGCTTGCGCTGTCTCGTAATTACGGC
Source organism: Dalbergia cochinchinensis (assembly GCA_031216125.1). Taxonomy (NCBI): domain Eukaryota; kingdom Viridiplantae; phylum Streptophyta; class Magnoliopsida; order Fabales; family Fabaceae; genus Dalbergia; species Dalbergia cochinchinensis. The sequence continues at coordinate 16,182,183 of CM062375.1, read as the reverse complement.
AGGCAAAAGAAATGATATTAAGAACACATGGTTAATATGATAAATCTTGATGCTGAAATTCCAGCAACACAAGGATGTCACAAACAAGAGGTAATTTCACCACAAGATTTAAAACATTAACCGTGTCCCCTGCACAAGCACACGGCAACCAGTTGAGGCGACCCATGATCCCTTTCACATATATATATATACAAGGAGAGGGTTGAATTAGGGTTTTGGCATTTGGTGACTTGATAGCAGCGGCTACGGCTCAGCAATCAAAACAATCCCACCAACATTGGGCCTCTATAAGTTTAAATTACATTGTCAAAGAAGATTTGGGCTAACCTTAAAAGGAGATGGAAACTACGAAGTGCCAAAGACCAAACCGACAAAAAGAGGGACAAGTTTCAAAGACCAAAAGAATGCCAGCGAAAAAAATAAAAAAAAGCTAAATACCCAAATTGTCCCCTTTTCACGTAAGGAATAGTATGAAACGACCCATTTATCCAATTTTTTAAAAATGTAAAGAATAAATTTAAGGCTTTTTACTAATTTATTTCAGAAACTAATTTAGGTATTTTGTTAAAAATAAAAAACCAAAAGACCTCTAACTCTAACCAAATAAAAAAAGGCCTCTAACAAAATAAAAAGGCCAAATCACCAAAAGACCAAAACTAGTACAAGTAATACCACTTTACTTTGCCTTAATTTGATATTGTTATGATCAAAAAATTACTAAACTCTTTGGGTTCTTAAAAACCTACTCTTAAGAAATATAATAACATTGTTTGATAAAATAATATAAAAGTTGCTTTCTATAAATATAAGTCATTGAAGTAGTATTTTGTAAATATATTATAAAGTACTTTTAAAATATAAAATAATAATAACTAGCATAGATATCTATAGGAACAATAAAAAACTAAAAATCTTAATTAAGTAAAGAATAAAATTGAATATTTATTAATATTCAAGATTATATAATTTTTTAAAATCTTATAGAATATAACTCTTAAAAAAAACTCACGAGATGCTCTAAAAAGTAGCTAAACTTTAAAAACTAGAAATAAGAAAAACATCTCAACCTTTTAGTTTATCGAATTAAAAAAAATTGGCTTGCCAATACAATAAGCTCAGTAGCAACATCAAGAAAAATATTTAATCGATTAGGTTTTTACATAAATAAAATAAAATAAATAACATATTACATACATCCCCAACTTTAACCTATTTATATATACGTCTTGTTTTTATATAATAGAAGTCGATTGTAATTGATTTCTATTCAAAATAGAAGTTAATTATTATCGACTTTCACACGACTGCACCTTCACATTGTATCTCTTGAGACAACACATAAGTGAATTATAATCAACTTCATTACAAAGTAGAATTCGATTATAATATATTTTTGAAGATTATTATTATCAACTTTATTGTAATACAGAGTCGATTATAATAGATTTCTAAGTATTATTATAATCGACTTCTCAAATGCGTTGACACACTCTGCCATGTTTAAAAGTCAATTATAATTGACTTATATAACCGATTTTAATTGACTTCAGTGTGCTCCTCATCATAAATAGAGACCTCTTGGATCTGCATTACTGTGTTAGAAAATTTAGAGATTTTTATCTGAAACAATGGCTTTTTTTTATGTATTTTACTATATATTGTAATAAATTAAATAATTCTTGTTTCACATAAGCGAAACATTTAGTTTATAACTTGGTGAATTTCAATAAATCTAATTTTAGTTATTGTTAAATTTATGTTGAGGGATTTTTAATTTAGATTTGTACTGTAATATGTGGTCCAGTTTGCATTTAGACAATAGTACCTGGCAGATAAGACTGCAAGCCACCCAACCATCTAGGAAGCTCATTGTAAGATTCTTCCCAATCACTATAACTCATAGTAATAGCTTTCTGTTTGGCTAGCCACACCTTTCTATACGTTGCCTTGAACCTCGACTCTAATTTCATTGATGCTTGCAGAGATTTGATGGCGATTGTCGGATTCGCTTGCACTATAGGCTATATATATGTGAGCATAGATAATATGATAATCCATCTGAGCATGCTGGTTCGTAGGCTCTGGAAAGACACATGTGTGCGGTCCCGTGAGCTTTCACACTTCCCACAGTTGCAATTTCCAGTGAAAACTGACAAGTATACTCTAATTACAATCAATGCCAAACTTCATACACTCGCACTGAAATTTTATGTGGTCACACTCATAAACTTTATATATATATATATATATATATATATATATATATATATATATATATATATATATATATTGTGACGATTTTGTTCAGACTCTCTAATTTAAAATTGTATCTAATTTATTTCTTTGCATGCTAGTTTTCATTAATTATGTCCTCTCTTTTAAAATAAAATAAAAAAGAATTTTGGAGATTGTTTGTTTTTATTTATTTCATTTCCAAAAATTCTAAAAAGAAGTCTCTTTTTATTTTGGCCTAGTTCTTCTAAGCCTGGTACCCAAACAAAATTTTTGCTTTCATTTGTGTTTTGGCCCAATTTGTTATATCTTTCTTTCTGGCCCATTTGCATTCAAAAAATAACAATAAAAGAAAAGGAGCCACGAGCTACTAGTGTTGCTCCTTTGTTTTGTTTCTTTTTGAAAAATCACGGGCTCCTTCCCGGCTTCCCCTCTTGTCTTGTTCCTCCCAGCTGAGATGCTCGTGAAGCATGGGGATAAGAGAAAGCTTGAAAAAAATAAAACAAACAATGATGGTGTCCTTGAAATTTTTTATTTTTCTTTCGGTAGAGTGGCAAGCATCCAAGAAAAACAGAGAATACATATGAGGACGGGGGGAAGTCAGGAAAAAAAAAACACACAGACATCAAACACAGAAACATCAGAACATCAATTAGAGAACTTGAAAAAAAAACCAACAATGACCAGTCCACATACAACCCAGAAAGAAAAATCAGAAGCAGCAGCAGCCTAGGTATTCATCAGTATCGTTTTTTTTTTTAAAAAAAAAGATTTGATAAAAACAAAAATAATGGCACAGTGAGAACCTCCATCACTCCTCCATCACCCATCCTCTATCATCTTCTTCCTTCATCTCATCCCTCTCATAGCCTACCACCACTCAACCTCCATGAAACACCATCATCATCATCATCCACGGCCTTCCTCCACCACCACACCCTTCCTTGTTCCGTAACCACCATTTTCTTCCTCACCATCACCATCCTCTTCAATTTTCCATCATCATCCACTCCATTCCCAACTCAACTGCGGCCAGCTCCTTTGTTCTCCAGACACCACCGTAAACCACCATGGTCATAGACTCCATTTGATCTCCAAGAAGGAAACCGCAGCAGATCCAGCTTCGGCGGCCATGACAATAGCAACAGCAACCCCGGGCCACCGCAGCGATCTACAACTTCCACAAGCCTACTGAACCATCGCGTTCCCAGCGCAGAGCCACCAGAAGAAGCGGCGCAAAGCTCAGCCTGCAGAAAGCCACCGGATCGGCACCGTTTTGGCGTTTGTTCTTGACCTCCGCCCTCAACCGCCCCTGCTCTCTTCGCATGATCCTCCATGCGCGCCGGTGTTCCATCATCATCTTCCTCTTCGTCCACCAAACCACCACGCATCACCACCCAAACCACTACCGGTCACAACGGTGAACCACTCCATCTCAGCCCCCTGTTCTCCCTCTTTCTTTGTTCCTCTCGACCCGCAAATCCACCATCCTCCGCCTCACCGTCGCGACCTGGGATGGCCTGCTCCTCGGTTTCCCTTGCGCGACAGGACTAGTGCTACTCTCACTCGCAGTTCTCTTCCCCCTCACCCTCGTGACGCGATGGCCGCGGCAACCTTGCCAGCCGCGGCCCTTCCCATCTCCCTCTTCCCCTCAGCTTATCTCTCTCACTCTTCCTCTCTCTCAATTCATATCTCCTTACTCACCTTTTTCTCTGTCTTCGTTTCTTTTTAGGTGTTAGTAAGTTAGTGGTTTAGGTAGTATATGAGTGTAAGTGAGTGGGGTGCATGTGCGTGAGTATATTAGTGAGAGGGAGTGCATGTGACCATGTGTATGTGTGTTAGTTTTGGGAGAAAGTTTTAGTTTGCTGTGTATGTGTGCATGTGAAGAGAGAGAGAGTTGTGTTTTAAAAAACGAGAAAGAGTTTTAGTGTGTGTGTGTGAGTGTCTCGTGAGTGAGAGAGAGAGAGACAAGTGATTTTTATTTTTATTTTGAGTTATTATTTTATCAGGTTTTATTTTTATTTTGCTAAATTAGATTTTAAATTTGAGTTTGGGATTGTGTTGGTATGGTTAGTGATTACTTTTATTTTAATTCTTGGGTTTAGTTGTTGGATTCGAATTTATTTTTGATCTAAAATAAGTAAGGGGTTTTATTTGATTCAAAGTTTTTTTTTTCTTTTTTATGTATTCTCTTTTATTTATTTTTGTATTAGTTTCAAAGTAATTTAATTATAAAAACAAAATAAAAAGAAAGAGTGATTTAATATTTTCTTGATTTTTGGGGCGTTTTAGTGCTAGTGTTCCTATTTTGATTTAGTTTTTTTTTTGTTTAATTATATGCTTATATTTATGAATTAATTTTAATTTTTCTTATTTAATTAGTTTAAATACCTTATGTTCATATTTTGCTTTAATTAAATACATAATTATATTTATTCTATTTTAATTTAATTATTGCAAATGTTTAGGTGTTTTACTTGCATTGGTCGTGTATTTGCGTTTGTGGATTTTTTTTTTTGTGTGTTTTGCTTATTGTGTAAATTTCATTTTATTTAATTTAATTATTTATATACTTATGTGTTATGCTTAAATTATTTATGTTTATGTTTGTGACTTTTTTTAGTTATTTGTTATGTGTCTATGTTTTTTTAGTTTAATTGTTTATATTTTATATGTTTTATTTAAACTAATTATTTTTGTGTTATAAATAAGTTTTGCTTGTTAGATCAATTATCGTATATGTACATTTATTTATTTTATTCAAATTTTTTTTTTTAGAAAAAATATTAGAATTTTGTCTAAAAGCTAAATAAAACCTTTTCAATAATTTGAATTAACTGAGCCGTGACGGCTTGTTAATCACACGTCCTGGAATATTTTGGTGCGGCGAACTGATATTCAAAGTCTCTTTACAGAAATAGAGTTAATTTAACCGTGACGGTTTGTTAACTTTAAATTTCAGAATATTTTAGCTGTGACAGCTTAATATTCAAAAATTCCCTTTTGAAATTAACTTTTTACTACTTACTTTATTTGTAAATAATTTTCCTAAATTTTTTTTTATGCTATTTATGCATTTTGTTTATTTATAAGTTTCTTTTCCTTTTTTTTATTTCAAAATATTTTATTTAATTTCCGTTATTGTAAATAAAGAGTTAATTTAACCGTGACGGCTTGTTAACTCGATATTTCGAATATTTGAGTTGTGACAGCTTAATGATTCGAAATTTTCCTTAAAAATGCTTGTTCTCTTTTATATTTGTTTCCATTGATTTATAAAAATACAAAAAAAAATAATATTTTTCTTCCTTTTCTCTCATTTGTAAATATTTGTAATTTATATACTTATTTTCAATTTAAATTTGCTCATCTACTTTAATAGTCTTGAAACAGAAAATAAATGTTTGAAAAAGGTTATTTATTTAATTTGCACAGTTAATTAAAGGTACCTTCCAAGGACGGGTGTACTAGGGTGCGTGGGATTAAGTTCTTACCCTTCCCTATACATAACCGACTCCCGAACTCAAACTGGTTTCAAAGACTGTTTTCCGAAAAATGGGTTTTTCCAACGTTTTCCCAATGTAAATAAACTTGGTGGCGACTTCAATATTTTCAAACAAAATTTAAATTTCTCTTTTCATGTAAAATCAGCGATATATATATATATATATATATATATATATATATATATATATATATATATATATATATATATATATATAGACACACACACACACATATACATATTAAACGCCTCTTCAAATGCTGTAATGTTTAACAGCAAACAAAACTTCATCTTTGTTGCGAAACAGTTGGCCAAGTGCCAAATCATTCCCCCTTTATGCCTGAATTTGAACTAGACTCCATTGCTGGGTATTCACTAAGATGCTGTCGAGATTGAGATTAGGATTAAGATTGCGACATTAGATGTTCACCCAAGTTCTACACATGAAACAACTGCCAATCTTCTTCATCATAGTTTGCCGCATGATCAGGGTCCTCCTCTTTATCATTTTCATCATCCTGGTACTGCACAATAATATTAAAATCCCTAACCGGGCTAGCTTATGTTATTGGCTGTGGATTTAGCTGTAATGACTTTTCAATCTGTCTAGCAAAGTATTCAAAACTTGGAGAAGATACCTCATCATATGAGTTGTGCACGACATGATGGGACACTTCAAAGGATGGGGCTGCATTAGATGCAGGAAGTGATGGATCCGGAGCTGAACCTGCAGAGCTAAAAAAACCAGTTTGGAGTTTGACAAATAGCTCTATTGTGCGAGCTTCAGCAAACAAGTTAAAATAACTAAACATGTGGTCAATATGCTCGTCTTTCCGAATTCGTCACCTTCCATATCAGATCCCATTTGGTCCAATATCAACTGGCATCCTATAGAATATTTTTGAGACTTGCATGCTATTTCCCTCATACTCCTCCAATATTCGGCTTTGCAACTGTAGCAAACTAATTGGTGGACAGACAACGAACCAAACTTGATTGTCACTACAAAATGTCTCCCTCTCTATTCTTTTTACAATCTCACCATTATAATATATAAGAATACGAACGTAACTCTCTGTCATCTCATTATGATTTTCACATTCAATCTCTAAATTTTTTTAACATGACAATGCAGATCTGGGAGGTCTCTATTTATAAATATTGAGCACATTGAAGTCGATTACAATCGGTTATAGAAGTCGATTATAATAGTATTTAGAAATCTATTATAATCGACTTCTATGTTGAACTTAAATCTACTATAATCGACTTCTGTATTACAATAAAGTCGATTATAATAGTCTTCAAAAATCTATTATAATGCACTTCAGCTTTGTGATAAAGTCGATTATAATTGACTTTTGTGTTATCTCAAGAGACACAATGTGAGGGTGCAATAGTATAAAAGTCGATTATAATCTACTTTTATTATGAGTGGAAGTCGATTATAGCTAATTTTTATTATATAAAAATAAGACATGTATATAAACGGAATAAAGTTGACAGATGTATGTAATATATTATTTATTTTATTTTATTTATATAAAAAATCCTAAAAATTAATAATAAATTTATACAATATATTTTAGAATTAAAGGTATTTTATCCTTGCTGATTTTCGGTGATCATTGTTACTCATTACAACTAACGGTCAGAAGAGATGCATATAAGTTGGCTTTCGCGGCAACCAGACGCTTCTCCATCAGCAAACCCACTGTTTGCGTCCCGCATGCTGTTCCCCAGATTATATATAAAACAGGATCAGCTCACAAAATACCAACCTCGTCTGCCTTAGCTGCTGAAGCTCGAGACCACTGAGAGATGGTTTGATCTCCTAGCGTCGAGCTGCCTGTGCCCTTCCATCATCATCCCCTGAAGTAAACTCAATCTTCAGACCAAAAAAGGAAAATAACAAAGAACAAAAAAAAGAAAAAACACATGCTATTTCCGCGGTACCTGAAGTTTTCAAACGCAGCCACCAACGCCAAAATCAGCCACCACCACCACCACCACAACCACTCCCTCGAAACCCAGCTACTAAGGCTCCTGAAACAATGCACCTCCACCACCACCCTCAAACAGGTCCACGCACAAATGCTCGTCAACAACCTCCTCCACCCAACCCACCTCCTCTCCAAACTCTTCCACCTCAACAACCTCCCCTACGCCAAACTCCTCTTCTCCCACATTTCCCCTCACCCCAACGACTACGCCTTCAACATCATGATCCGCGCCCTCACCACCACCGCCGCCACGTGTCACGACCACCCCCTCGCCCTCTCACTCTTCCGCCGCATGACGCAACTGGGCCTCAGGCCCAACAACTTCACCTTCCCCTTCTTCTTCCTCTCCTGCGCCAACCTCAATGGCCTCCTTCAAGGCCGTTTGGGCCACTCCTTGGTTCTCAAGCTTGGGCTGCTCTCGGACCATCACACGTGTCACTCCATGATCACGATGTACGCGAGGTGCAGGGAGTTACGGTGTGCGCGCAAGGTGTTCGACGAAATTGCTGAGAAGGACTTGATGTCGTGGAACTCGATGATCTCTGGGTACGCCAAGGTTGGGTTTGCGAGGGAGGCTGTGGAGGTGTTTGGGGAGATGTGGGGTGAGGGGGTTGTGCCCGACGAGGTGAGTGTTGTGAGCGTGCTTGGGGCGTGTGGGGAGATTGGGGACTTGGAGCTTGGGAGGTGGGTGGAGGGGTTTGTTGTGGAGAGAGGAATGGAGGTGAATTCTTATGTTGGATCAGCTTTGATTAGTATGTATGGCAAGTGTGGGGATTTGGGGTCGGCCAGGAGGATCTTTGATGGTATGGTGAAGAGAGATGTGATCACATGGAATGCTCTTATATCAGGGTAACTACGTCGCTCAAATTTTTTAGAAAATGTTATTTGTATTCATAATGTGTGATATACCATGTCGACATATTCTCATCTACCCTTAGATGAGATGTGAACCCCACGTAACTTGTGTCTCATATCTCATCTAATTGTAGATAAGAGTGTGTCGTTGTGGTGTTCTTCACATTATGAGTCCAAATAACACCACTTAATTTTTTATATAGGATTCAGGGTAAAGTTATGTTGACATGAGTTAAAATAACTCATATTTCGTAAGATAACTTTTTTATTGGTAAAATTTTTTCTACAAAAGTTTACTATTGGATTAAAAGTTCATGTCTTATAAATTAGAGATTAATTTTGATGCACTATTGGTGTAAATCATTACAATACCATCCAATAATGTACTGTCACATAAGCTAAAGTGGTTGATTGTCATACCTACTACTTCAAAAGTCTCACATATAATTACAAATGATTGTATCACAACATAAAACTCTTTACATGCGCCAAATTAAATCCTATAGATTTGTTAAATATATTTTTCATATGCATAAAAGTAAATGCAATTGCAGTTTACCTTTAAAATGTATGAAAATAAGAGTTATTTGATTACTTTCTTGTTGATGTTTAATTCTTTTTTTAAAAAATTTGATACAGATGATATACATGTATAACAAATAATTGTTCCACTAGGTAGATCCTAGGAAGTTATTTCGTGACGTGAGTGTACTAAATCTTACATTGGTGCAAAGATTTAAGAATGGTTTGTTCATGTTACTCTCACCTTTTCTATTGTGAATCAATCTTAAGTTGATTTTCATACCATATCAATTTTTTTTCCCCTCATTCTGTGATTTATGCATGACAGATATGCTCAAAATGGAATGGCAGATGAAGCAATCTCTTTGTTCCATGCCATGAAGGAGGAGAAGGGTGTCAATCCAAATAAAATTACCTTGTCTGCAGTGCTATCTGCGTGTGCCAACATGGGGGCTCTGGACTTGGGGAGACAGATTAATGAATATGTATCACAAAGAGGATTTCAACATGATATCTTTGTGGCTACTGCATTGATTGACATGTATGCTAAAAGTGGGAGTTTGGACAGTGCACAAAGAGTTTTCAATGAGATGCCCCAAAAAAATGAAGCTTCTTGGAATGCAATGATCTCTGCGCTTGCATCTCATGGCAAAGCCAGGGAAGCCCTATCACTATTTCAGCGCATGTTCAATGAGGGTGGTGGTGCTCGCCCTAATGATGTAACATTTGTAGGGTTGCTTTCTGCTTGTGTGCATGCAGGCCTGGTTGCTGAGGGTTACAGATTGTTTGATATGATGAGCTCATTGTTTGGATTAGTCCCAAAAATTGAGCACTATTCTTGCATGGTTGATCTCTTGTCACGTGCTGGTCATCTATATGAAGCTTGGGATCTCATTGAGAAAATGCCTGAAAAGCCAGATAAGGTTACATTGGGTGCTTTACATGGTGCCTGTCGAAGGCTGAAAAACGTAGATATAGGTGAACGGGTCACGCAGCTGCTTTTGGAGTTGGATCCTTTAAATTCTGGGAACTATATTATCTCGTCAAAAATATATGCAAATTTGAATATGTTGGATGATTCGGCAAGGATGAGGTTGTTGATGAGACAAAAGGGTGTCACTAAAACTCCTGGTTGTAGTTGGATTGAAATTGAGTATCAAGTGCATGAATTTCATGCTGGTGATGGTTTGCATGTTAGCTCTAACGATATATATGGCATAATTGATTTGCTGTCTGAGGAGCTCAAACGGGAAGGGTATGTCCCAAAAATTGTTGAATAGCTGCATGAGGAGCTGAAGGGCTGTTCTATTGGAAAGAACAGAAGTGGGGACATTTGGACTACGTGGCTCTTAGCTGTCTCAGCTCAACTATGTTTGTTGGTTTGTTTTCTTCAGGTTTGTGATCGGATGGCACATATCAACACTAATAATGGGTGCTGTGCATGTTGATGTAAGTTTTCTTTCATACGAAGATTGGATTTAGATAATTTAAGGGGGACACACCTTTGGCATTTTTTACATAAGTTCAAATGCCTTATAAAAATGAAAGGGAAAATGATTATGAAATCATTGCCACTGTCTTTTGGAGTATTCACTGGAATCTTTGTTCCCCTTTTGACAATTTCTTGAACTGTTGGCAAATCCATCTACTAAAGAAGTTATTCTTGTTGATTTGGGGAAAAATCTGGCGAACAGAATTTGTTTCTTTAGGAGACAAGATTTTGTGTTGATGAGGCAAATTGTTGTGGTAAGTGGGATCTGGTAAGTGATCTGTCTTACATTTTGTGAAGCAAATTTTGATACTTTGTTTGGATTTGATATTTATTGATGGATGGTCAACACAGTTTTACAAGAAATAATTATTTTATAGATCAGATGGAACACAAATTTTTCCTTGGCCATCAATGCAGATTAGATGGTGAATGCTGATGAAAAGTTGATTTGTTATTGAGATAGGAATGTAAGCAAACAATTTGTACCCTCCATTTGCATTTTTGTGTTTATTTCTTTTTCAACTCTCATTTAATTGTTCTATAACGTGATAAAATTATTCAAAATTGTGAGACTTCATGGGTTGAGATATAATTTTTGCAGTGGACTTTCATTCTTTTTTTGTGAGATTATTGTGCTTTCATTTTAAATGGCTTTTAAATAGTAGACCAAAAAATGAAAGCGCCTTCTACAATTCATGCTTGGTAACTAATGCTCTAGCTATGGTACAGTAATTCTTAGTAGTTAGTAACATTTACATATCTGTTTCCTACACTAATTATTCTTGGCCAAATTATTGTTGTAATATCTTTTACTAGTTGCTTTGTGTAACAAGGTTTCAAATCTTTATTTCATCAGTAGTATTTACGGGAAAACTCTCCTATTTTAGCCTTTCATTCAGGGTTAAATTCTTTATTTCTACCAACATGGTGTGGATGGCATTGGTACTTGCCATTGTCTTTACCCTCCAAGACAAGCTTCATGTCATGAGTTCAATTATTGTCCTCTACCCTTTTGCCTTGGCTCTTTTCCAAGTCTAAATGCCTCCTTATAAAGATTTTCTATGAATTTAGAATTTACAAATACCAATTTGTCTGTTAGTTTCATGCTCAATTTGTGGTCCATAATATGAATAAAGATTATTTTCATTAATAATCTTTCTAAAGGCTAAAAAGAATATACACTCGCCAACCTATGTGATTGCGTAACTAAACCAAAGACTTGGCTCGAAACACACATCTAAGGGAATGGATTCATTGGTCCACCCCATGTTGGGGATCAACGTTGGTGACATTGAAAAATTTGCAAAATAGTCCCTCCACATGTTTTTAATGGAGGGTGTCCATATTATGTCTATTTTGCAAATAGGACCCTGTGCCATTTACACTTTTGTGTGGACGGGTAGGGACTGATGTGTACTATTGGCAATAAATCTAAAGCTCTCAAATTGTATGTGATTAGGGATTGTGTCGCTGGTTCTTGTGTTTGATCTGCACTGTTGTTGTAACATCACTTCCATTCTGGGTTGAAGGCTTCCATTTAGAAAGAAGGGTTGTTCTGGGTCATGTGCCATTAGGGATTTTGCGTTTGGTTGAATAGATGGTTGAATAGAAGAGGTTGTAGAGGTCATTCACTGCACCGTGACATCTAACTGGACAGTCTTTGCAGATTTCTTAGTGGAGGTAGATTGGATATGAAGATGTAATTTTTTTTTTCAAATTTGGTTAAAATTTTCATTTTCAGATTTTGTGAAAGAAATACTGAAAACTGTGAAAACTACAAAATCCAGTTTTCATTTCCATTTTTCAATTTTTTTTTCACAAAATCTTGAAAACTGGAAAGTTGAAAATAAAAACTGGAAACTGAAATCAAACAGACCCTTATTGTATCCATTGAGGAAAAAAAAAAATAGAGAGAGTGAAAAGGGAATAGGGCATGGCGTTGCTGAGTGAGGTGAGTAGAAGGGGTGACCACTTTGGAAAGGGAAGATGGATCTGAGAAGGAGTTGTTGGTGTTGTGATTGTTGGAGAAAGAAACACAAATTCTTTGTAATTACAAAAAACCACCGCGTTTTTCAATTGAAAATGTTTTCAAGTCTGTATAAAATGTATTGTTGAAAACATTGAAAACGTGAAAATGACGTTTTCACTTTTTCAAGGAATTCAGAAAATATTTTTAGAAAATATTTTCGATGTGACCAAACCAAACGCATTTTCACTATAGTTTTTTGTTTTCAACGAAAATGAAAACAGAAAAGATACAAACCAAACAGTCTCGTAGTTTTCAGAATTTTCAGTATTTCCTTTACAATCCGGAAAACTGAAATGAAAATTGTAAACTGGAAACTCAAACAAAATAGGCCCTAAATTTATCTGGAGCATAGCAATAAAAATCAATTCTATGGTTTAACATTATATATATGATCCCTTAAAGCCGTAGATGTGTTGCGGTAGAATTTTACGTCAAATTACAGACCAAGTGCTGTTGATTGCTTTGTATGGTTTACAATGATTTGTAAAATGGTGTTGTGCACATTTAGATATTCTACTCACCATGGTGGATGAATAAACTAAATTCCCTTCCCCAATTGTTATGCCAATTTTTTCCCTATTCCCTTATATGTGTTCTTGAATTTGAGGATCCATTAATCCATGATTTCTTGCAAGTATATGTGTGTTTGTTGTTTGTTGGAAATGCAAAGACCAAAACAACAAAATTGTGTGGTGCAGTCCAACAATTTCATGGAAGGAGTGTTGCACAAAATTCGGCGCTAGATTGAGGAATTGGAAAGGGTTCTGGCATCGGCAGTCTTACCGTCGATGGAGTTCCTATTGATTTCTACTTGACCGAGTTTCATGAATTAGATAGTTGGAATCTATGATTCTTAGTGATCTTGTTAGATTATGTTGTTTTCTTTTGTGTGTCTGGTGAAATTTAGTACTAGTAGTTGATCAAAACAAGCTAGGCCAATCAACGATGCCTCAGCTTCCGCTGAAAAGGAAAAGCAAATGTGTGAGTAGAGGACTCTGCGAGCTCGGGCGAGAAAATAAAGCGTATCAGGTCAGTGTTTTGAGTTTTCTGATACATCTGATGTCGGTTTTTGGTTTCTGATCTGGATGAAGCCTGTTTGGTTACCAAGAAAGAGTGGAAAAGAAAATTTGATTTCGCTTGTTTTTTATGGGGCTATAATGATGTTTACTAAGAATTTGATTGAGCTTAATATTGGTGTTTACTTTGAAAATGTTTTTGAAAGAGTATAGGGGTCTGTTTGGAAACTGCTTTTCAACACAGTTTTCAAGTTTTAAAAATTAAAAACATAAAAAACTTGTTTGGTAGATTGTTTTTTCAGTATTGGTTTTAAAAATAGAAAAACAAAATGTGTATTTTAAAAACTAAAAGTTAAAAACAGTTTAAAGTTATTTTTGAGAATCATGTTTTAAAAACACACTATGGCACATAATGTAAATACTTGTTTTTATACCATGTACACGGTTTCGAATCCTGCTGGTTTAAAAAGTTTCAAAACATTATTTTTGTTGTTTGGCAGATGGATTTGAGAAGCTTTAGAAGGATTATCTTGAACTAACTTGACAAGGAGGTGAACATTGATTTGTTGTTGAGGATTTATATCAGTTACCATGGTGTTTGCAGGTCACGGAGATGAAGAAAAAACTAGATTCTCCATCCCAATTTTCAACCCAAAGAAAGAGAATGGATGAGCCAACTAACCAGTTGCAATTTGACGTTCAGAATTTAAAGGCTCAGAAGGTGGCATTTGTTATCTGGTTGGACATTTTTTTCTAGTGCTGCTTTATGTAAGATGAAGTTAGAGTCTCAGCAATCAGATTATACAAGGTCTTACTGGAAAAAGTTCTGCAGGTAAGCTAAACCATTTTAGGTGATGGGTATAATTAAAATGTTAATGTAGGATTATGATGCAAGCTGAAATGTTTCAATTTACTAACGTCCAGGTTGCATAGGCCTTGCGATAAATTAAATTTTAATACATTAATGGTCAAGCAATTAAGCTGGATATTTTGAATTATTCTATATAGTTATCATGTTCCTTGGTTGGTGTGTGAGTGTTGATGCAGGTTCAGCTGTCTAAGCTAGGATTACAAATATTTCTTTTGGAAAGAAAATTTGAATATACTTGTAGGAAAACCATCTCCCAATTTTTTCAGATTCTTACCCAATTCTTTATTGTTGGTATTTGGGCATTTTCATGGACATGTAAAAACATGAATGCTAGTGTGGGAGATGAGATTGTAGTTCCTAATTTTGTAGATCGTGAAATTGGATTTGGGACTTATTGTTATTATGGCATAAGAAACACTAGGATTGGTCTCCGCTTGTGCTTTAACTTCATATAATTGGTTTATTGATCAAATGTCCCTTAATGTTAGTATGACACATTTCAAACTTTACCTTACTTGCTCACCTCACACAATTATTTGTTTGTCATGGAAGCGTATGTGCGTAAATGTGCATTGCATGTTTAATCTTCCAATAGATGTGGCTACATTTGATGATATTGATTTGAAACAAAATGTTAGGTACCTAAACAAATATAGATTGGGGACTTATTGTAATTGGTGAGTGTGTATGAGATGAGAAGAGTGAAATGCGTGCCAATGTGGGAAATGTGAATTTTGTAAGTAAGTTGCTGAGTTGGCACAAAGAGAGAATTGAGGAATTGGGGGAAATTCTATTATGGGTAGAGAGGATAGCTTATAAAAGAGGGGAGATTTCATGAGGGAGGTTACCAGAAAGGTCAGGATTGGGCTGGGAGAGTTTCAGAGTCTCTAATACTCTGAGTTACCTTGTATTTTTTGTTTGTTCATAATACACACTCATCTTCTATAGTGAATTCTTATAGCATTTTCTATCTATATCTATCTCCTATGGCTTGGTACTTATCAAATAGTATTAAAGCTTCTGATCTTGGGAGCCCCGTGCTGAAAATCATGTGAGTTGCTGCTGCCTTGGAGTCAAAGAAGAAGATAAAGTAGACGATGAAGATGGAGGAGAATATGAAGAAAATTAAAAATCTAGTCAAAGGCCAGTACCAATGGCGTCATTGACTTGCTGTTTGGGAAGGTGATGAAGACCGGTGGTAGAGGAGAAGAAGGAGATCCTCCGTGGCTGATTGGCCTCCTAATGTTCGTGAATTTTTTAAAATCATGTAGAATGAAGGGGAGGAAGAGGATGAAGATGTTGAAGTCGAGATCGTTCACCATTTTTCATGCTCTGATTTGATTGAGATGGAGGACACAGTGGAAGAAAAGGAAATAGGAGAAGTGGCTTTTAGTCACACTTCTATGAATTCCGTGGAGGAGGCAGAAATGGTGTGTGAATTGGTGGAAGTGGAATGCCATCAAGAGATCAAGCTAGTGGTGGGGGTTATTAGGGAGAAGAATGACAACCAATCTAGAGTTCATGGGGAGCGCGGGCTCGAGAACCTGCTTCCACTCTGGGCCTTGAGCAACAGAGAGAAGGCGAAAGCGGAGGAGTTAGAACGGTGTTGTTGCATGCAAATAGCAAAGGTGTGGTTACGCAAGGAAGACGAGGTTGGGTTGTATGAACACGGTCCAAGCAGTGATGACATCGTTGTTGGTAGAGATGGTGACGTAGATCGACGTCCACCACCGAAGCCACCGGATCTGGTGGCGACGGAGGTCCACGAGGAAGTTGCAAAAGTTTTGAGGATGGCGGCCAAGCTTCCATTGCTGGAAAGGTGGGATCTCGAGGCCAAGCTGAACATGACGGCGGAAGTGCGATCGAAGACGGTGGCCAGGCAAACTGCCATAGGCAGCGACATGAGTAAGAAGAAGAAGGGAGAAGAGCACGCAACAGTGGAGTTTCAGGTTTTAAGACTACTGACCCAACTCCCACTGTCGAAACCTCCTGATCGAGACTTGTGAGTGGCGACTGGTGAGCCACCGCCAGGGTCGAGCCAATCGGAGATAGGGAAGCAAGAAACAGCAGTGCCATTCCCTTCCATCAGAAGCATCGTGAATGAACAAGGGGGAGGCAGGGTGAAAGTGACATTTTGGCATGGGAGCTCATTTTTACCCTAAGCCAGGCCTAATCAGAAAGCAGAAAGGGTTGGAGTTCTGGCAAAAGAAGACATTTTCTAAAGTTAATTGCTCAAGCTCAAACTTGGGAGCTCCACGTAAAAGGGGAAAGTTGGATGCAGAACTGGACAACGGATAAAAGACAACAGCCTTGTGTCTCGAATCTAATGGGCCAGGGCCCGATACGTGGAGAAGCTCTAGTTGTTTTTAAGGGCCATAGAAAAACACTTGGGGCTGTACAAAATGGGCATATTAATGTGGGAATTACTAAGCTAGTAGCTTTAACGTGTAATCCCAACTTAGAGTTCAAGGGCAAAGCTAATGGCCAGCAAAGGGGGGAGAGTCAGGAGACCAAAAAGCACATGGACAAGAGTGGTGTCCAGGGGAAACTACTTAAGAATTGGTGCAAAGTGTTCTGTTTTGGAACACCGTTGCTTTTTGAGGAGAAGTTGCTACTCTTGAATTTAGAAAATGGTATCCTTCCTATCCCAAAACGCTTAACATCTATAAATGATTCATTGGGTTTCAGATTTCCCCAAGCCACTGAACCTGTTGGTAGGAGATGCATAAATGAGGAGTTTATTGTAAGCTCTCTTGACTTGCACCATAGATGGTCTCGGCAGAGGAGTAGAGAGTTTGGTTTCAGAGTGTTTCCTGAGAGACCTACTTTTGCATTATTGTATAGATGGTACTCAAGAGTCTTTTGCTAGCAGTGAACCTTTGAGGATAGCTTGGACAATGAAAAGAGACAGGTACTCGATTGACCTTTTCCTGGAGCAGTTGAATATAGGGAGTCAGACTAGCCACACATTTAGTGAGGAAGCTTTGTCTTGGATAGTTGCATCATCCAATAGAGGGGTTGGACTACCTTGTGACATAGGTGCACTACCAAATCACTATCTTGGTCTCATGAGAGCCTCCAAGTATATCACATATCCCTTCAATCAGGATAGTGTTGTTTCCTGGGAAGGTTGTGGTTATTTGAGTGAAGACATTCTGCAAATTGCTACAGTTGAAGGGATGAGCCAAATGACAGAAGAGGAGAATCAAATGCTGGAAGAATTAAAGCTTCAATTAAGGGAGGCTCAGCACCACATGAAAAGTCAGGCATATCAAAACAAAATAGAGTGGAATTATAGGGAAATGGGTTTGGGAAATTTGGAATCACTAGCTAATGGAACCAATCAGAAGTGGAGTTCAAGGCATTATGGTAAGCATGAGCTCAACACAAGGTTAAGGGCAGAACCTAAGGTTGGAGGAGCACTCCTTTTGGATGATTTCTTCCCTGAAAGTGTTTCCTATGCATCATGTTTTGAAGGAGTATGTGTTCTTATTCCCATCACAGGGATTACCTTCATCACAAGGGAGTGTACTCTTTTTCAAGTCATGGGATCCAGGAGGACGTCTTTCTTCAGCACTTTGTTTTTTCTTTCCACACATCACTTTGAGGACAAGGTGATTCTTTTAGGAGGAGAGTATTGTTAGATACCTAAACAAATATAGATTGGGGACTTAATTGTAATTGGTGAGTGTGTGTGAGATGAGAAGAGTGAAGTGGGTGCCAATGTGGGAAATGTGAATTTTGTAAGTAAATTGCTGAGTTGGCACAGAGAGAGAATTGAGGAATTGGGAGAAATTCTGTTATGGGTAGAGAGGATAGCTTATAAAAGAGGGGAGGTATCTTGAGGGAGGTTACCAAAAAGGTCAGGATTGGGCTGGGAAAGTTTCAGAGTTTCTCTAATACTTTGAGTTATCTTGCATTTTCTATTTGTTCATAATACACACTCATCTTCTATAGTGAATTCTTATAACATTTTCTATCTATATCTATCTCCTATGGCTTGGTACTTATCACAAACTTTTTCAAAAGTTAGAGAACATTGGATTGTTGAAAGCTATTGAAGATAAATTGTGTGCAGTAGAGGAGTAGAAGCAAAGGACTGTGTTGGAGAGTAAAATATGAGAAATGTTATTTTGCTTTTCAGATTCCACGCATTATATGTGAATGTCATGGGGTGAGGGATATCAAATGGTAGAGGTTTGTCATGTTATGATTAATTTTTTATTTATATTTTTGATGTTGCCAAAGTTAATAATACACTTGTTTTCTGTAACTTTATCTTACACATCCTGTATTCTAACCTTCAAGATCTTTTCAATTGACAGAGACGGAGCGAAATGTAAAGAAAGTTTCATTATTCTCAAAACCTGATCGCGACTTTGTTCTTAGCCAAGTAGAGGATGGTAAGAGTGGTCAATATGTATAACTTATTATAGTTATAGAATAGCTAAAATATTATTCTTGGTATTGGTATAGAAAACTGTGCTGATGCAAGATTGTTTTATATAGATGCAAAGAAGTCTTAGTACTAAAGAGTTCAGTGATATTCGTTTATTGGTCACTGAACATATCGACAATGCCAAAGGAAGCATATTAACAAGAATCGAAGTGAGGTCTGCGTTCAATAAAATTAGTATAGGGTACAATTTAGTTGTTGTGTTACTTATGTACTTTTCTTTTAGTTAGAGTAAGAAAACCAACCAACATGATTCTAAAGTTGAGAACAAAAGTTGTGGTTCAAGGTGGAGACAGGTAAACATGCAATTTTCACTAATTCTAATCTCTTTATTGATCTTATTTTTATTCTATTTTGTTCATAATGAGGCTATAGGACTGAAGGTATTCATTTTAATGTATGTGAAATGCAAACTGCAATTGACACTAGGTGTTCACCAAATCATCTGAATAGATTGTGTAACTGCTTGACAAAATTCAAATTGATGTTGTTAAAGCTATGGGGTTTGATGTGATATATCATATCAAAGCTCCACTCTATCGGAAGTTGTGTTTTGAGCTAGTCAATACTTTGGACCTAAGTAGGATGTGCATTTTAAAGGGTGAATCGCTCAGGATTAGCTATGACGATGTCGGCATGGTGTTTCATTTACCGGTTTTAGGTATTTTAACCTCAATACTTGCAAAAAAATTCTGAACAATGAAGAGTCGCAAATGTACATAACTTATATTAATTTTGAATATTGTAATCTTCCCAACCACTATTCATCATATTACAAAATCTAGTGTGATCCTTTCAAACAAGCAGAAGCAAACGTAAAATTGTCATATGGTCCACAGTTTGCCCACTTAGCAAATTAGTTAGTAAAAATGCCTTAGTATATTTGATAATATGTATATTAGTTTGTCTCTCTCTTTTGTGTGTCATCTTTTTTTGAGTTTTTATTATAAAATATATTTTTGTATTATTAGTCATTTCATTTAGTTTTTTACTATAATGATTCATATATTTTGGATGCAATTATAGGACTTAAGATTCCAATATCTCTCACTAAAGAGCAAGAGTCCCTCTTGGAGGATTTCCTCGAGGTCAGTGATACTCAATTGCTAAGGATGATTAAGCAGGGCACAGCTGGTGACCTATTCAAGTGGGCATTCATTCTGTATGTGTTGTCTGAGTTTTCTTGCCCCACATCAAACCTTAGGCCAAGTCCAAGGTTAATGCGAGCTATTATTGATGTTGAGAATGTGTTTAAGTACAATTGGAGTCAATTCATTTTTAAATGGTTCGTAAATCATATCACAATTTACAAGACCAATCAATACAAGATCAGGAACATCGGTGGTTTCTTGTTCTTCCTCATGGTATGTAATAGAACATGTTTGCTTAGTTAAACAAAAGCTTCTTATGTATTCATTTTCATCGAGCTAATCATATTTGTCTATATTTGATTTATGTCTATACAATTGTAGAAACTTGGTGCCTGACCTTGTAAATTAATTTGCCGTTGTCAAATTGTCTATTTTCATTGTCAACCATGTGGACATATGAGATCAGCATCAGTTCGTCCCTTGATTAACTCATTATATTTTGTAGTTCAGAGACAGATTTAAAGTTTGATTATGAAATTATTTATGATTATCTTGATTCAAAGAGCTAGAGATTTATTGTGATAGCCTAGGTATATGTGTCCTTAGACAAGTCCAGCATGGCCCTAGAGTCCCCTAGGACCCAACCGTGTTACTGGGAAGGTCCCAGATATGTAAAAAGCCAGGGGGTGAAAAAATAGAGCTGCTGCTGTAGAATTCTACAGAGCAAGCTCGCTGCAGCGAGCAGGCCCGATGACAGCATAGTGCAAAATGATGCAGTTTCGTTTAATGAGCCCTGTATATACCTAAACTCGTGCTTCCCTCTTCCTAGAAGCAAAAACTCAAATCCCAACCCCTTTAAGGTGATCTCTTCCCTCTCCACTCTCATCCTCCATCAAATCCACCTCTTGCAAGCTTCAAGGTGAGTATGGTTGTTGGTTTGTGCTTCTTTTTTCCCCTTCCCTTCATGTTATATGGTTTGGGCTATTGTTTTTTCCCATTGTTATCAAGTGGGGGTGCTCCCCCAATGTTGTTAGAGTTATATTAGAATTATCTAGAGGATGTTAGAGATTAATCTAGAATCTGTGGTTGCTCTATGGCAGTTGTTGGTGCCATTCTCGCTCCATGGAGCTCCCTTGGTGTCGCCATTTCTTGCTCTCCCTCTCTAAGTGAGAAAAAGTATAGAATACGATTTTATGTAATTATGTCAAGCTAGAAAAATTATGATTTATGATGATAGCATGAAAGAATGAGTTTTACAGAACCATAGGACCATGATTTGGATTGATGCATGTTATGAAAATGGTTTATATGCTACTGGAATGATCATTGAGAAAATGCATGATTTAAAGAGAGTTATGAAAGTTATTGAATATGTATTATGGATTTATGATGTCGCTATGATTTCAAGATTTTAGATTTCAGATTATGTCCTTTTGTTTATCTCATTGAGATATACTGAAAAATGTTTAACAAAGTATGAGTTAGTTTCATGAAGAAAAAAATGATATTATGATTTTAGAGTTTTTATGATTTTGAAGTATGAACCTAGAGATACCCAGTTTAAAAAAAGAGGTTAGCTTGAGAAATAAGAGTCTTGAAATTCATGTTTTCATGATTCTCAGATATATGGAGATTAGTATGATTCATAGCAACTATTAGATATCTATTTCGTGGGCTCTTGAAATCAGAATATCTACAAGTGGTGATCTCTTGGGCATGATTTCATAGTCACAGTTATGCTATAGTCAGATTGTTAGGGTTGTATGAATTCAGAGTTTTTGAGTTTCCAAACTTTTAAGAGATTTTAAAGAGTTTTTAGATTTTATGAATTAAATTCAAACTAGTTTAGACGGTAGCTATAGAGAAACAAATAGTAAGTTAACGACTAGGAAAAACAATTGTTAATCTTGGTATTAAGTTATCCTTAGAGTTAATCTCATAGAGTAGAGATCAAACCTAGTTAGGTGTTGAATTTAGACTGTTGAGGGATCATAGAGCAGAAAATTTGGTACGTCACGGTTGACTTGATGAAAAAAAATTAATCCAATTCTCAATATGACAAATGATAAACAAATGCTATAATTGGGATTAGATGTTAGAATTACCTGGAACGGTAGAGATTGATAAGTCCATGACTAGGTGCTTCCTATATCCGGTGAAAGAAAACCAAGTTGCAAAGAGAATGTAGAGAGAGAGCTCCTCCTATTACCCTTTCAGTTCCAATACGTGTTCTGTCTCAATGGGGCAACAACCATACTGAAGTGGTTGGAGCAGGGGCTTTTCTGGTTAGTGACAGGATGGGCCAAACCTGCCCATTATGGCTCAGCCTAATAACAGTAACAAAAAAAAAAACCATATCTATTAAACAACAAAATTATCACAAATAAGCCCAATAATAATAATTAATCAGAAAATGAGCTAAACAACATAGTTCAATATTTTGGCATCCAATTAATCTAGAATCAAAATAAAACTATAATAAAATATGATTTAGGCTAGTCTATACATATAAAATATCCAACATGCTCCCACTTAAACAGCATAAATCAAAACATCATGATATACCAGATTAATCACCAATATATGACCATAACAAAATGCCAAATAAGCCAATATTAACCACGAAAAGTTCCAAAATGAAACTATAAGAATCTTAACAATGTAGAAAATCATACTCCAAGGAATAGTGATATCATGCATTGTAAGATACCTATATCCGGTGACCTAATAACAAAGTGGAATATGGATAAATGGGAAAGCACAACAAAACAGCATGCCAAAGTGTGAACAAAGTACAATTTCCCAACAAAATGGTCTAAGCATTCGCCCAAGATGCCATATAAGATTCAATAAATTTTATCATAACAACAAAATTGAGACTGGATCCAAAATATCTCCACAATATGCCATCAAAATATATACATGATCAATAATAATTATAATAATTAAACTATGCAGAACAATTATATGGCAATAACAGTAGCAACAAATAACCATTGTTCGAACAATGTCTCAAATATTATTCAATGTCTCAAAATATTACAAATAAGAGGTCATAAAAAAATACAAAATAAACTCCCACTAATCTAAAACATCAAAAGACCTCACTACACCCACACAGATTACATGATCAATAAAAGTTTTAATAGTTATTCCTTTTGTTAAGGGATCAACAACCATAAGCTCAGTAGGGATATGTTCGACATGAGTTTTAAACTCTTGAATCTTTTCTCTCACAAACATAAATTTTGTCTCAAAGTGCTTTGTCCGCTTTGAGCTCTTATTATTAAGAGAGAAGCTCACTATAGCAGAGTTGTCACAATATATAGTTAAAGGCCTAGAGATACTCTGCACAAAATCAAACTCAGCAATAAAGTTTTTCAACAATATTGCTCAACGTGTAGCCTCATAACAAGCTATATACTTTGCTTCCATGGTTGATATAGCTATAAGAGTCTGTTTGACACTCATCCAAGAAATAGCTCTTTCAGCTAACATGAATACATAACCTAATATGGAGTTATGATCATCTAGACAACCACCATAATCAGACTCCGAATAACCTGTCACTTCAAGATGATCTGACCTCTTGTGTGTAATCATATAATCTTGGGTACATTTTAGATATCTCAAAACACGTTTTGCAACCTGTCAATGTGCCACACCAGGTTTACTTAAATATCTCCCAAGTACACCAACAACAAAAGCAATATCAGGACGTGTACAAACTTGTGTATACATATGGCTGCCAACACAAGAAGAATAAGGAATTTTCTTTATGTCTACCATTTCACTTTCAGTCTAAAGACACTAGGCATTAGAAAGCTTCTCACCTTTTTGAATGGGTGCAACATAGGGCTTACAAAATTACATATTGAATCAGTTCAAAATTCTATCAATATATCCTTGTTGAGACAAACCAAGGATACTGCGAGATCTATCACAGTGAATCTCAATGCCCAAGATGTAACATTCCCTGCTGCTTTATGGATTGATGACTGTCCCCACAAACCAACACAGTCTTTTCAGTGTGTTTTGCCCTCACTCACACGCTTCCTAGGAAAACTTCCCAGGAGGTTACCCATCCCAAAATTGCTCCAAGTCAAGCACGCTTAACTGTAGAGTTCTTTAGTGATGGGCTACTGAAAAGAATATGCATCTTGTTAGTATAGGTAGTACAAATCAATTCATATAAGCCCTCCTTAACTGTATATCCCAACTTCGTCCTCGGGCATTACACAAGACAAAAGATACATTACCAAGATCCTTCATATCAAAATGAGCTGTGAGCATTTGTTTGGTCTCATTCAGAAAATCCACATCATTACTAGCCAAAAGGATATCATTAACATAGAGAACAAGAATAATAAATTTTCTCCTACTATTCTTTAGATGAATGCACTGATCAGTTGCATTTTCCTTAAAGTCAAGAGAGCCTACAATATGATCAAACATCAAGTAACATTATCTAGAACCTTGCTTCAAACCATAAATGGATCTTTTCAATTTGCAAACCATGTGTTCATTACCACTTTCAACAAAACCATCAAGTTGGTCCATATAGACATTCTCAAACAGATCACCATTCAAGAATGTTGTCTTAACATCCATCTAATGAAGCTCTAAATCAAAATGAGCTACCAAAGCTATCATAATATGAAAAGAGTCTTTGGTAGAGACAATAGAGAACGTCTCTTTATAGTCTATGCCTTCCTTTTGGTTGCCCTCTTTTGCAACAAGTCTGGGTTTGCACCTCTCTATCTTTCCTCTAGCATCACATTTGGTCTTAAAGACGCATATATAACTAACAGGTTTGCAACCTTCAAGCAATTCTACCAAATCCCAAACATCATTCTTTCACATAGAAGCCAATTCATCCTCCACAGCAACCAGTCATTGTGAACTATGAGAATCAAAAATAGCTTCATGGAAAGTAATAGGATCAGAATCCTTAACAGAAGTATACTCATGTTCCTACAAATAAACAACATAATCCCTAAATCTAGTAGATCTAGTAGATCTAGGAACACGCTCAAATCGCCTTAATTGAGGCTCAACAATATCAAGATTCTGAACATCATGATCAACATGTGAATCAATATTAGCATCAACAATGGGATCAGTGGCTTCATCATGAGTGATAACAGTTGGCATAGACTCGGGCAAAGAAGCAATAGGTATAGGAATAGTGACATGCTCTTCTCTAAAGCTAATATTATACGGTTCCTTGGTTACAACATTTTCTGAATCATTTTCAAAATAGACAGCATGATCAGATTCAACAACTCTAGTGGTATGAGTAGGATGATAAAATCTAGAACCCTTTGAGCCAATGCAATATCCTATGAAGAAATCGCTAATTGTCTTAGGATCAAGCTTTTTTATTTCTGGATTGTAGAGCCTGACTTCTGCCTTACAACCCCAGATGTAACGCCCGGGGATCGCGAAGTCGGGGAGTGATCGCCGGTGCAAAGAGGCACGGACAAGGAGCGGTTCCCGGCAGACTTCGAAAGCGGAGGGGTACATGAATGAACCGATTACACACCCGAATGAGAGGGATCCTAAGACTGTATAGGTATGGGACTATCCAGTTGAGGAGGGCTTATATGAATTGATTTGTACTACCTATACCAACAAGATGCATCTTCTTTTCGGTAGCCCAACCTGAAAGAACTCCTGATTAAGCGTGCTTGACTTGGAGCAATTTTGGGATGGGTGACCTCCTGGGAAGTTTTCCCAGGAAGTGTGCGAGTGAGGACAAAGCACGCTGAAAAGACCCGTGTTGGTTTGTGGGGACAGTCGTCAATCCATAAAGCAGCAGGGGATGTTACACCAGACACCAAAATGCTTCAAAGTAGGCCTTCTTCTTGTCATAAGTTCATATGGAGTCCTCAAAATTGACTTACTAGGCACATGATTAAAAATATAAGCTGCTGTCTTCAAAGCTTCTTCCCATAAAAATTAGGAAGAGTTGAATGGCTAAGCATACACCTAACTATCTCCATGAGAGTACGATTTCACCTTTCAGCAACACCGTTTTGCTTTGAAGTGCCTGGCATAGTGTACTATGCCTCAATACCACAATCTTGTAAAAACCTTGCAAATGGACCAGGATTCCTGCCAGTTTTGTCATACCTTACATAAAATTCACCACCTTTATAAGACTTCACACTCTTAATCTGTGTACCAAATTTCAACTTATTAGCAGCTTTAAAAATTTTAAAAGTATCTAAAGCGTCTGATTTTTCACACAACAAATCAACCTAGCCAAATCTAGAGAAATTGTAATGCCCCGATTTTTCCCCTGTGCACAAATGACCAAAATGCCCCTGAGGTCATTTTTACCTAGGAGTCGAGGAAAGCCGGTCTAGGCAAACCTCGAGCTGATGTTTTAATGTTTGAAGGGGATTAATTGTGTTATGCATAATGTTAGAGATGAAAATCTCAATTTTTGGTTTTTTTCATGAGAAATTACCAAAATACCCCTGCGGCGAATTAACGCGGAATTAATTGCAGATTGGACCTAAACTTTACTCGGAAGTTTGGGATGGTATTTTTAAGGGATGTTTAATGTCTGTTTAGACCACAGTGGTCCTAGGGAGTTTTTATACAAAGTTACTATTTTGCCCTTAACTAGTGCATTATAGGCTTAATAGTGTAATTAATGAAACCTAAGTAATATTAGACTCTAATTAAAGATTAATTAATTTTAATAATTAATCTAGAGTCAAAATAATTAATTGAGGATATTAGGGCCTAAGATTGCTTAAAGAAACTCAAAATCTCTTTCTTAATTCAAGACTTTTTGTCATATCAAATAGTATTTTCTCTATCCAATTTCTTAAATGAAGGAATCAAAGATGTGATTAAAAGTTTGTTAAATGGGGTTTGACTCCACTAAGTGAACAAGAGCACTCTTTAACCATGTCTTGAATGGCCTTAATCACTCACTTTCTTACCTAAACACTTGATCACAAACTCCTAATCAAAGGCCTAATCAAATCTACTCCTAAACACACTTCTAATCCACATTAAAATGAGATATTCCCCCCCTTTGATCCTTAAGAAATTGGCGCCTTCCCCTCCATTCAACCCATCACATTTTGATTTAATCACTTACACATTAAAAGAAAACCATACCCAAACCCATACCTAGCTATTCCTATACCATTCCATGTAATGATACACACAAATAAGATATTTTCCCTCCTCCTCTCCTTGATGAATGCCGCAGCCCCCCTCTCATCCTCTAATATTGCAATTGTTCTATAAATACACACTCAAGGAAACTCACAATACCATTTTGCTCATTCTTGCAATTTTAGTTCAAAGATCATTCAAGTTTTCTCTTTTCTCTCTTATCTTAAGAATTCTTCTTCTTCTTCTTCCTCATTCTTTAAAGAACCACCACTCACCACCACTTCTTAACCCCAAATCACCATAAAACCACCATAGACCTTTCCGAAAACACTTAACCTTCCACTTCCAAGATCAAAAGCCCAAGACAAATCTTCCTTCCTTTTCTTTTTTCCTTGGCCAAAACACTCCTCCACTCCAAAGAAGAATTATCCTTCTTACCTTTTTCCAGGATCAAGCTCTTCTCATTTTAATAAGAAAAACACCTTTGGTAAGGATGTTGTTTCAAAGTTCTTATTCTTTTTCTTTGAATCATTATCGATTGGAATGTTGGATTGATTGGAAATATTTTTTTCTTCTATGTTCTCTTTATTTTTGGTTTGATGATGAAATAAGGAATGAGTTTTACTCTTGACATTTTCGATTTTTGGACTTCCTTTTCTTCTTTTTTCATTTCGGCCTTAAAGGCCTTTTGTATTCAAAAATATTGGCTTGATGATGAGGATTCCTAGATGATGATAATGAGGTCATCACATTTATAACCTTTAAAGCTTGAACTTTATTTTTCGATTTTCAAAGAACCATAGTGAGTAAGGTGTTGGATTCTTTATATTTCATTTCTTTGAGCTTGATAGTGAGTCCAAACAAAATAAAGGTTCTTAGAACCATGGTGTTAATGGACTCTAAAGCTCATGTCCATTTTATAAGATTGATCGGTGTTTTAGAGTTGTTACTCTAAATAGGAGTCTTGAGCTTAGGACTTAAAGAAATAACAAATGAAGATGCATTCATATTTATCTTCCAAGTCCTTGTATTTCATATTTATATTTGAGCCTTGCATTTCATATTTATTTCCAAGTTATCACCTAAATCTTGAAGATATTAAATTGAACTTGCATTTTATGTTTATATTTCTTGTCTAGCATATTTATGTTTCAAGCCATCACCTAAATCTTAAAGACTGAAAATTAGCTTGCATTCTCATATTTATATTCAAGCTTTACATATCATATTTATATTTCCATTGCCATCACCTTATAATGTCAAAGATTAAAATGAGGCTTTCATTAACATGTTTATGTTTATGTCATCACCTAAATATCTAAAGCTCAAGACTTACCCTTTTCAACTTACATAGAAATTTTGGTTCCATGGGCATTTGTTTTTACAAATATGTTTTGATTTCAGAGGAATGAAGTTTTAAAATTTGATGTATTATTACATTGAGGTTTCAAAATTTGTCTCTTGCAAAATTCCTTTGAGAAAAAAGGTAACTCCTTAGGTGTTAAATTATGTTTTATATGGTTAAGATCTTATTAATAAAACTTTGAGTATTGTTACTAACCTAAGGGTTTTCATTTAATTTTCCAAAGGGATAAATTGGTTTTAAGTGTGTTCCTTGGCCTAGAATTAATTCTAAGAAAAACTAGTTACTAGGAATGCTATTGTTGCAACATTGCATGCTTTTGCAAATTCAAATTTTGGATTCTGCCTTAGCATTTTCAGATTTGATATCTGCTGTTTGGAGTGGCTTAGATGTGTGAAAATTACTATTAATTGTTAGGATAATCATTCTTGGCACCTTAGGTAAGACTAGTAACTACAAAGTATCAAAAATGTGATTCTAAAGCCCTTAAAATCTGAAATATTAGATTATGTTCCAGCTTACTTATGATTGGTAAAAATGTATTTTAACATGTGTATATATGTTAGAATCTCTAATAAATAGTTTAGAAATTAATTTTAGCATCTTAGGAAAAATCGATAATGAAAAAGAGTCAAAAATAACTTCTAGAACACTGAAATTGCTTAATTTCAATTCTGCCCAAATCTGTCCAGCATTGTTTAATAATGTTCTTAAGATCATTAATTAGTGGAAGTTATTGGAATTAATCCTTAGATGCATTAAAGAATAAATACAAAAGTTGGGTTTACCCGATTTAGAGGTTTAACCATTGAAGGAATCATGAAAGTGCTTATTTATGAGATGATGGGTTTATGATATATTTGAGAATTTATGTGATGATTATGTTTGCATACTTGACTACCAGTTACAAGATTTATTCTGGCATGTTATGATTACACTTGGAATGTTTACGATGCATATGTTGAAGTAATATGAAAGCATGTGACATTATATGATATGTTTGTGCTCTTGCATCTCAATATAACATGCTAAGGTTAAGGTGACATAAAACATATGGAAATGATCCTCTAGACTCCCCGAATTAAAGGTTATGAGAGGTGATCCAATAAGGAAGTGATCCTTTAGACTCCCCGAATTAAAGGTTATGAAAGGTGAAAGGTGATCCTTGCCCCCTATCCCATACTTTAAGAGTCGAGTGTTAACTTATCATGAGGATAAGAGTATGCTAATGATGACTAGTGGGGTATAAACTCATAACCTAGAACTCTCAAGAGGAGAGAGCAATAGAGTGGCCCCAATGAGAGAAAAGAATATATTAAGTCGCCTAAAGTATAAATGGAAGCAATTCATGCCATGTTTACCATGTTCTTTGTATATCACTTTTGTCTCTGTATAGTATGTTGCACCTTGTATTGACATGCATTTCATGATAAGGTATACTGCATTCATAACATCCGAGACTCATATTAAAATGAACAGGCCTCGGTAATTGGTATTTTAGAACTTAATAAATGAACCTTATGCATGCTCACTATTTTATAATGAAACCCGAGATTTCTAAGGACGTAGATGATGACACTAGAATAAAAGAACGCCCTACTGAGATTCTTTATCAAGTTTCTCACTCCTTCTGTCTTTCTTTCTATCGCGTCTTCAGAGGACAATGGCATCACTCGTGATATTTGTTGATGCGCCGACCTGGGAGCTCTATTTTGATGCCACACACTAGTCGTACCATTTTGTGGGCCATTGTGTTGTTCGTCTATTCATGCTCTTGGACCGCCCATTAGCCCACCCAATCTCCAATTTTCATTTCTCTCCTACGTCGCCTTTTACTGATGATCTTGTCTTCGAGCGAACGCGCCCCCATCGAGAGCAGGTTCATCATACCCCTGCCACTACCTCAGCTATCAGGGACTACCCGGAGTACGTTCCCCGTTCTTCTCCTACTCATTCTGAGACTGACCCATCCAAGGACTCAGCCACCTAGATACCATTTGATAGTTCTTCCCCTACCGTACCTATGGAGATAGGTGGAGGTAGTGAGGCTATTGTGACTCAGCCGATCTAAGGAGCTAGAGTAGCAATGCGACCCCATTGTGGAGCTCATGTCCAACTCGTTCACCATTTGGCCACTTCGGCCAAACTGGGCCAGTGGATTGGTTATGCTCCTCCCACTTGGGATAGGCAGCAGTAAGAGTTGGTAGTAGACTTTGTAGTGAATGCATGCATATCTTACATAGGGTAGCCTTCTTTTGCTTTTAGAGGTTATCTACTTTAGGTGCACTCGAGTATACGAGGATTCTAATGTATGTATTTTAGGTTCTTTATGTTTTGCACGGATGACTGTATCAGCTTAACCTATAACGATGGGTCTAATGCTACTACTATATGACTTGGTGCATGGTGAAATTCTTATTATATAACTATGATGGTTTGTTATGTTTATAGTCTTGTGTTCCATTTATAGTATGATGGGTTCATTTTTGTTATCTGTGAGACAAACGACGTAGTTTTTATTTTATGCGTGACTCACGTTTTCATCTTTAATTTTTTAAAAAAATTCTATCCATATTTTCGCTAAGTATTTTCTAAAATTAGAATTAAGAACTGGATCAAAAGTGTAATAACTAATAATTAACTTGAATACGTCCTAGGCGTGTTGAGTTAAATATTAGGGTGTTACAGAAATCATCAATAAATGTAATAAAATATCTAAATCCTCCCAAAGCAATAGGAGTAATTGGCTCATAAATGTCAATATGAATCAACTGCAATATCGCTTCACTCTTACCAACTCTTTTCTTCCTGACTCCAGTAGTGAGCTTCCCTTTCACACAATCAATACAAGTATCAAAATCTGAGATGTCCACATTATGAAGAATGTTCTCTTTGATCAATCTCTCCATCTTTTCTCGAGATATATGTCCTAACCTTTTATGCCACAACATAGAAGAATTCTTAACAATTTTTCCACGCTTTTGCCCAACAACATTATTAACATTTGAATGTCATTGTTCAATAGAAAGAGGATCAAGATTCAACATACACATGCCATTCAACTTAACACCATGACCAACAACGGTAGTTTCATAATACAAAACAACTTTAGTAGATCCAAAATGGAAAGAGTAGCCACATTCATCCAAAATAGAAACTGAAATGAAATTCCTTCTCATAGAAGGTATACAAACAGTTTCTTGCAAAATTAACTCATGTCCACTACTTAATTTCAAAGCAACTACTCCTATATGTTCTACTTTGACATTCATTCCATTTCCAACCATAATAAACACCTCCCCTTCATTTGGCCTTCTCTTGGTTTTGAGCTCGTACACAGATTTTACAATATGAATGGTCGTGCCAGAATCTAACCACCAAGTATGAGAAGGGACATCAACAAGATTAGATTTAAAACACATTAGAGCTAGATGAATACCTTGCTTTTTACTCTCTTGCCACTTCTTAAACTCAAAACAGGTCAGATTGTTTGTACCCAAACACATCACAAAACTTGCAAGTGCCATTGAATCTCCATTACATACTAGATGGTTCACCATCTTCATGAATTAAAGGAGGTCCAGATTTATCACTCCACTTCTTCTTAAACTGAGTCTTGCTACTCTTTCCCTTAAAATGCTTCTTCTTGTTGTCATGACTTTTATGGGAAACTGATTAAACAACTTGAGCCTTACCCTTTTTCATAGTTTCCTCCTCCTTATTAAGAATGGCTATGAGCTCATTAATTGACAACTCTTCCTTTTATGCATTATAAAAGGTCTTTAAAACATCAAATTCAGAAGGAAGAAAGTCTAATACTTACCAGACCAGAAAATCACTTCCCAGTTCCACTTTCATAGATTTCAACTTGCTGTACCAATTGATGAGCTTCATAGCATGTCACGAACACCAGACACACCAGCATACCTAGTCTTTGTCAACAACGAAAGATAGTAATCCTTCTCAGTCTTATCAAATTTGTTAAATTTCTTGCCTACAGACTCAAGAAACTTCTTAGCACTGTTCATCTCAGGAGCATTATCTTTGATGGTCTTGTCCATAGTGAACTTCATGGTCATCAGACAAACTCTATTAGAATGAGTCCACTTTTCATGTTTTGCTATAACAGCAGCGGAAGACTCAGATGTAGGAACTTTAGGCTCATTCTCAATAAGGGCAGCGTCAATATTAGAAATGGCAAGGAATAACTTAACAGAATCAGCCCAGTCCTCATATTTGTTCTATTCAGCTTTGGTAAAGAGTTCATGTTCATCGGCAACGCTAAAATTTATACATTAATAGGGGATTTTTTGTCAAGCATATCCAATAAATGAAATAGAGCTTATGACAACAATAAAGTCACCTCATGCAATTATAATTCCACCGAAGGATCCCAAATTACAATACACAAGTTAACTCCCACATTACAGAAAATAATTATATTCTTATAGCTAATATCGAGAGGATACTGAAAAGTTTAAAATATAATTATCAATCATCAGGAACTATATCAATAAAGACAAACCGATAGGACAGGTGTATTACTAAAATAATTCCTAATGCCACATTAGTAATAATAATTTCCATATAATAGTATTTTGTCACAATTTGTCCTGCGAAGACAAGCTCACAACTGTGAAAAATACCTAGTAACAATACAAAATGGTCTAAAATAGCATATCTCATAAATATGTCACAAAAATTTATAATAACAATATGACATAATTACAATAATCAATAAGTGCACATAGTTGAGCACATAATTATTTAATTAATCAAACAATGCCAAGTATGAGAGTATGCAGAACATTATGTGTGTAACAATGCCGTAAAAAAGTAGAAAAAGTTTTAGAACAAAATTGGTAGAGTATCTAATATTTTTAAGCAATTTTTTACGATGAAAAATTAACAATAATTATTTTTTATACCCATAAAAATAAATAAAGTTCACCAATAATTCAAAAAATTAAAAAACCCAACATGGAAAAAAAGGGTGAAAATTGGCCTTGGATAGACCCACATGCACCCCATGTCTTGGGCCCATGCGTGGGCCTTGTCTAGCGTCTACTATTCATCATCCCTGACCTTGAGCCGAGTCTGGAGCGACTTTCATGACCTGCTTTAACATGAAACAGGTCACGAATTGCTCTCATATCAGGCCTCAGTTCGAGGAGTTTTTGGTGTCTATGGATTCCTCTTTTTGTGCTTTACAAAACCCATGTAATTTTGTTTCGAATCATGGCCTGTAGCATCTGGGCTTCTTCCGCAAAAAATAGAGTGGGTAGCCTCAATTTTTTTCACGATTTCTTTCTCAATACTCAATGAAAACCCATGATTTTGGTGTCAACCAGTTCAAAAGTTCATGTTATATAAAAGCCCCATGGAAATCGAAACAATTTCACACATATATGGGCTTAGGGTTGAATTGGAATCGGGTTCAAGGTTAGGGTTCATATTTTCATTGACAAAATTTTCTCTGTACACTCAACCATTTTGTATAATCTTCATGTCGATTTATTCAGAACAAAACAATTAACAAAAGCCCTCAATCAATTTTGAAATTAATCGGTCAAATCCCAAAATCCCAAATTGGATATTAGGGTTCATCAGACATATGAAATTCATCATCAACACCTAATCTAGGACAGTAATATAACTACCATATCAAAATTAAACCTGGCTTGGATACCAATTGATGAAAAAAATTAATCCAATTCTCTATGACAAATGATAAACAAATGCTATAATTGGGATTAGCTATTACAATTACCTGGAACGGTAGAGCCTGATGAGTCCATAACTAAGTGTTTCCTATATCCTGTGAGAGAAAACCAAGTTGTAAAGAGACCTCTTCCTATCACCCTTCCAATACATGTTCTGTCTCAATGGGGCAATAGTCACATTGAAGTGGTTAGGAGCAGGGGCCTCTCTAGTTAATGATGGGATGGGCCAAACCTGCCCATTATGGCTCAACCCAATAACAATGACTTTAAAAAAAAAATAACCATTAACAATAAAATTATCACAAATAAGCCTAATAACAATAATTAATCAAAAAATGGGCTACACAACATGGTTCAGTATTCTTGCATCCAATTAATCTGGAATCAAAATAAAACTATAACAAAATATGATTTATGCCAGTCCTCACATATAAAATATCCAACATGACATGCATAACCAGGGAACTTGAGAAGTATTATTATTACTATTATATATATAGCTAAAGATTACTGTTTCTTTATGAGATGTCTCACCCCCAGATAAAATGATTTGTGACAAATTATGGTTTTAGATATGCTTGTTTATGAATTTATGGAATGGAAAATGTTTTTCCTAAAGTAGCTATGTTATGTAAATATTGAAAATGTTTTGCCAATGCATGTATATCTATGTATGGTTATTGGTGTCCCATGTGGGTGACAGGTGATAACTCACTCACTGAGTTCGTGGCATCACTCCTCTCCCTTCCTCTTTACAATTGCAGGTACAGGCATCGTTCAGTCTCCAGTCCAGTAGCCACAGCTATCCTTTGGTGAGTTTTACATTGTTGTAAAGCTTCGAGTAGGCTTGTATAGTTAGAGCGCTTTAGTAGGCTTGCAGGCAGGATTCGAGCCATGCTTGTATTTTGCGACATTGTAGTTATTTTGAAAGTTTATTTATTTTCGCATATCTTACTCAAATTGAAGTATGGGCTTTAATCATTGATTTTGATTTAGATTATGTAAAATATCAGCTAAGTAGTTATGATTCAGTTTTCAATGGTTAGGCAAGTTTTCAGATTTAAGATTTATATCACATGATACACTAGTTTTTGATTTGATGATCAATGGCTTTGGCCCAGATGCCTCCAAAGTCTAAGAATATATTTGGAATGTAAAATACGGGGAAGAGATTTATGTAATGAACTGGAGATATATCTATCATTCAAGTTTAAAAATGTTTTCAGAAATTGAGTAAGTTAAGTTTCTCAGTATTTATGACCATGAATATTATGTTTTGATTAAGAAAGTGATAATAATTTCGAAGAAAATCATATTTCATATATATGAAGTTATACTATTTTATGCATTTAGAGATATACGTCACCTAGAAGGCTCACGTGGGGATGTGATTCCTCAGGTGTCAGTCATGTTCCCAAGTTAGGTCGTGACAATAGTCATTGACTAGCCTCTCTAAGCTATTCCTGTGACCAGACCACATTACTATCACTACCAAGTAGTCTTTAATTAGCCTTTCCAAGCTAACCTCACAATGATTACTAAGGAATAAGTTACAATGATTTGGTTTAAGATTGGTTCTCCCCAACAATTGAACATTCAAGTTTTTCTATAAATAAAACATTATATGACCTAAAAACTTGAATGACTTCTTTTTAACAATTCTTTCTAAAAAGAAGATGTTAACTAATATAAGAACTTAGAAAGAAGATTTTTACAAAACATGAAACTAATTACAAGATGTAATATGCTTTATAAAAGGAGAAGAGAGATTCACATTTTACCATTTTGTCAAAGAGATTGCATAAAGTCTTGAGTTATATGCACATGACATCCTTTTGTACTTGATCTTCAAATCAAACTATTGCCCCTTGATTTGGCTTCCTCTTGACACGAGTATATCTGCTTTTTGTGTCTTGGAAAAAGCCATCTAGAAAAGTAGCTTGACTACTCAAAAGTAGCTTGACTATGTCAGAAATACTTTTCTAGGTGTAGAGATTATATGGTTTCTGAGTGAAGCTTCAGAAACTACTTTTTACTTCTGTGGTTTCTGAACTCTTTCTTCTAAAAGTTGGGATGGTTGACTGAGTAAAAAAGTAAGATATCACTGTTATCCTTTTTTGGGTGTTGACTTTAATTTGAATTTTCCTTCATTTTCTGCAAAGTGCATGGTTTTTGAAAACTCATGCTTTCTAATGCACTTTCTCAGTTTTTGATTTTGTTATTGATCTTCATTTCTTCAATCTTATCTTGATAGAAATTTTATCATTTAGATTGAAGACTGAAATCACAACTTACTTCAAAAACAGATTTATTTTTTCATTGTGCAGCACTTTCTAAACTTGTGAATCTTTTTATGAACATCTGAACTTAGTTTCTGTTCTTCAAAAATCATTTCATGTGTATCCAACATACACTTTTTTACTCTTAGAGTTATCTTTCACATCATTAAGGTTCTGAATCTCTTTGAATGAGATTGAAATCATGTTGAAACATGACATTGTAAAAAAAATGACTTGTTGAATTGAACTAATACGTCTATGAGAATAGGCATGTAAACGCTATAGAAACTTGAGTAAAATGTTAGTCCATTCTTCAAAATATTTTATTAGAATTTGCTTTGTTGTCATTCAAAACCTCTTTTTGAAGGGTTCTATAGTTAACATATCAAATTATGGGCAACAAGCAATCGAACAAGACGTTAAACATAGACTTCTTAGTAGAAACATATTAAATGATAGTGTCAATATATTAATATTAAAAATAAAATTATTTCATTAAAAGCTTTTATACCAAAATTTTTTTCTAAGCTTTTAATTTATTAAAAATAGACAAACAAAATGAGATTTCAATGTTTCTAGTTTTTGGAAACATAAAACATATAATCGAAACAAACATGTTTTCTAAAACTTGAAAAATTAGATATGAAAACTGAAATTTTTTTCAAAAACTAAATCCTCACATGTATAAGTTATTTCTCAACACTAATGTATCTTCTTCTTTTTTTTATTCATATTCTCTTAACATCATCATAGGAAAACAATCCATTGGTGGCTAAGATTCATGAATCATATATTTGCGCACTCCCACCATATCCATCATAATATCTAATACAATGTTACACTAGACTTGATGTGGAAGGTCAAGAGAAGGGAAAAGGATATTTGCTGTTCCAATCAAACCATCCTAACTCCTTTGACATACATTGAGATTTTTTTTAATACAAATTATCAATACACCCTGGAAATGGATATCCCTAGGGGGTGCAAACATAATCCTTATCACCTTTCAAAGTTACTATAAAATGACTTTTACTTCCACCCACATTCTTACAAGGAAAATATCTCACTGTTTGGATTCCCCTCTATGGAAATATCACGACCCGATTTGGGCACGTGACCGGCATGTGAGACGTCTCATTATCACGTAAGCCTCATGACCTAGAATGCTCTGTAAACATGATATTTATAGCTCATTTAAAATAGGTTCCACTTTCTATATATAAATCATCTATTATTAACTCATAAAATCAGTGTCAAAAATCTCATTATCCGTCTCTAAGTCTGAGGTTATAATAACATCAAAACATATGAAGTCTGTTTATACAAAATAACCATGAAGGGTAAGGTTTTACAAATACAACCCATGATGTTTTCATGATATGCGTGAACTATATGGCATGCTCTATGATTTGGGATCCTTCCTGCAAATGTACTGGAGTACTCTATATCAAAATAATAAACACTTCACCTAAGTGAAGTTCACCACTGGAACTCTAGTGTTGCTGAGACAATGGTGAGTTTTGTTACCAAAACTCAGTGAGTGAATCCCCACCTAAAACCTCCTTCATAGGACACCAAAGGAATCATGCAATAATTTAGAATAGTAATAATAATATAAAGCTTTAAAACATTTCACATAAATATATGTATATAACCAAATCACTATTTACCTTTAAAATTGACAACAATATATAACTAGAGAAACAGGAATCTCTACTCTATTGTTCTTCAAGATCCGAAAATGTTCAGCTCTATGATCTATCAGGGATCTAATATAGACACCTAAATAGGTTCCATTCTCTGCCCTATGAGATTGTCCTGAGGGCAACTTAGTATGAAGTTTAACGATCATGCAGCCATTAACTTGCTGTTTGTTTCTCTATAGCTACTATCTAAACTAGTCTATTCATAACTCAAGTAAATCTGAAACTTTTTAAATCTCTAAGTATTCTGAGAGCTCTAAATCCATGTAACTCTAACAGTATGACCTTAGTATAACTATGACTATGAAATCATGTCCAAGGGATCACCCTTTGTAGACATTGTCATTTCAAATCCACGGCGTATGTATCCGCCAACTGCTTTGAGTCATACGAAGATTCATGCTCTAAAATCCTTTTATGTCTGGATTTCTAGATTAATTCTCAACAACAATCTTTCATAAGTTTGAAAATTCTAAAATCATAATAACATTCCTTAAAATCTCAAGGTTCTCTAGTAATCACTTGCATAATCCATATTCAACATAAAACAAACATTTTAACAATTATAAATTTCTAATAATCACAATTAAAACCAACTCTAAATAGAATCATTTTATCAATAATGATTCCATGAGTTTTTTAAAACATGGTTCATGCTATTCAAAAAATCACAATTTCATAAATCAACATAAACCTCAAATCTTGTACAACAATCTCTAAAATCATACTTTGAATCATAGATTCATGAAAATAACTCTAATGAATAACATAGAGATCATAAGTGTGAACCCACTCACCTAGTGGGGTATCCACACAGAAGCAGCATCAATAGGACTCTTAGAAGCAGGAGAGATAGTAATATCTGATACATAATCAATAGAACTCTAAATCATCCTCTAAATAGCTCAACTCTCTTCCTAACATAAAGAAAGAACTCCTCTCTTTTGATAGACATGAGAATCACCCCAAGAACCCTAGAGAATTAAGGAGAAAAGAGCAAAACCAAGAGAACAACTTACCTTAAGGCCTTGGAAGATGAAGATTCCAAGTTAAACTTGAAAAAATTAGAAGAAAATGGAGTTTTATGAGTGAAATAGGGTGAGAAGAGATGTTGCTGGAGTTGAGAGGGGTTTAGGGAGTGTGGGGGTGCATTTGGAATGGTCTGGACCCCGAAACAGGCGGATTTTATAAAACTGTTGACCGCTGCAGTGCTCACCAAAGAGGATGAATTTTGTTGCTGCCTTACTGTTCTCTGATGGCTGCAGCGCTAATTGAGTGATGCAACGCTCTCTAAAATACACTTATTTATATTTATTAATTTTAAGTTAATATCCTCATTTAAAGTTAATCTCCATTAACTTTAAAATATAAATATAAATAAGGAAATACCTCCTATTTGGACTCAAATAAAATATCAGAAAAATCAAAATTCCAACAATTCAAAATCTAAATTTTGGGTTTTAGTTCAAATTTAGGAATTTTTATGATTTTATAAACTTATAGGCTAAAAATGAAATATTTAAGGGATTCATAAAATTTATTAAAAATCACTCTTTAACTTATTTTTCTCTTGGGAACAATTACCAGGAATTTTAATTCTATAAATATGATTCTATCATATAGCTCTCCAAAGATGTGTAGGTCCAGACTTAGTGAAATTCAGGACTCGAAACAACAAGTAAGGGTAACTGGCACCCTTTCTAGTTAAAAAAAAATTCTAACTTTTTTATTTAAAACCAGGATATCACAGGAAATTCTATGGATACTTTCATGCACAAATTTTCATTGCCATCCTTAAAATTGAAGAAGACCCCAACGCAAGTACTGAACAATGGACAATGATTAAGAATTAAGGAAGGAGAAAAAGAATATGAAATGTGGAGGGGAATAATGGATAATAATTGCAAAATTGAATTTGGGCATGATAGAAAAAGGTATGTATATCCAAATACAAAAAGAAAAAAAACATTAAAGAAAATTGTATTTTTCTATACTTGGCAATTTTATCCATAAATAGATTTGTTCAAAAGATAAAAGTAGTGGTAAAATTGGCAAAAAAAAAAGGCCATCAAGACAAAGGAATTTCCTTCGTTATCATCGATAAATGTATAAACAAAATTCATTTATCCCATACCCTATGTCCCCAACTAAATTCTGCTATGTATAAATATTATATATCATGACCGGATTTGAGCACGTGACCTATGAGAAATCTTGTCCCATGTAAACCTCATGGTTGATAAGTTGTACTACATGCATACCTTTAAATACAAATCCTTTTTCAAATGTAAATCCACTTGCATTTCCAAAATATACAATAACATACATAACTCAGTCCATAAACCAACTCTGAATCTGTATTCATAATATGAAATATACACTACAGCAAATATAGCCTACGGCCATACTTTTCTGGACCACATTCAAAAAGTGTGGCCTAAAACTAGCAAAGACCACGCTTTTCTTGAGGGTGGGCTTTGATTACAACTTTTGACCACGCTTGCATGGCAACGTTTAAAAAGTGTGGTCTATTTCTAGCAAAGGCCACGCTTTTCTCGATAGTGGGGTTGACTATGACTTTTGGCCACACTTTTCTAGACTATGCTTAAAAAGTGTGGCCTAAAACTAGCAAAGGTCACGTTTTTCTTGAGGGTGGGCTTTGACTACAACTTTTAGCCATGCTTGCATGTGATATTTAAAAAGTGTGGCTATTCTTGAAAGCCACACTTTTCTTGATGGTGGGCTTTGAATATAACTTTTGGCCATACTTTTCTGGACCACG
Source organism: Dalbergia cochinchinensis (assembly GCA_031216125.1). NCBI lineage: Eukaryota > Viridiplantae > Streptophyta > Magnoliopsida > Fabales > Fabaceae > Dalbergia > Dalbergia cochinchinensis. The sequence goes on along the minus strand of CM062375.1, from coordinate 16,141,121 downwards.
CTTAAAAAGTGTGACCTAAAACTAGCAAAGGCTACGCTTTTCTTGAGGGTGGGCTTTGACTATGACTTTTAGCCACGCTTGCATGGTAACATTTATAAAGTGTAGCCTATCATGCTTTTCTCAATAGTGGGCTTTGACTATAACTTTTGGCCACGCTTGCATGGCAACGTTTAAAAAGTATAGCCTATTGCTGGTAAAGGCCATGCTTTTCTTAAGGGTGGGCTTTGACTACAACTTTTGGCCGCACTTTTTTAGACGGTGCTTAAAAAGTGTGGCCTGAAACTAGCAAAAGCCACGCTTTTCTTGAGGGTGGACTTTGACTATGACTCTTAGCCATGCTTGCATGGTAACGTTTGAAAAATGTAGTCTATTGTTAGCAATGGCCACACTTTTCATAAGAGTGGGCTTTGATAGTACTTTTGACCATATTTTTTTGCAAGTGTGGGCTTTCTTATATGAGAATTCTTAAAGTAAACAATCTTTTTGGTTATGATATTTTCAATTTAATATTATTTTTATCCTTAAAATTTTTAAATCAATTTGATCCTCAAAATTTTGACATCAATTTATTTTTTAATTTTGACATCAATTTAGTTTTAATATTTTTATTTTGACATTAATTTATTTTTTAATTTTGATATTAATTTAGTTTTAATATTTTTATTTCGACATCAAATTTAGTAATCTTGATAAATGGATGTCAAAATTAAAAAATAATTTGTCTAATTTTTCAGTGGACAATACTACTTATTTTATTCTAGACCTAAGCTAAACCAAACTCAAACAAACAAGCTTAAAAGCTAAAAATAAAATAAACACTAACCCGACAAGTAAACCCGAATTCCAACAGACGAACCTAAAATCTAATCCAACAAAAATACAACAATACTATCTTAAAATACAAATAAAATAAAATAAAATTAAAAACTCCCATTTTCCTTATCCTAATTTTATAAATCTAATTTCCTAATTCTACTCCTTTCCCCACTCGCACACATAACACACACTCACTAACGCACGCATACTTACACAGAAAGAAAGGGAGACCGAGAGAAGGAAACAGAAAGAAAGAGAGTGCGAGAGAGAGAGATTGCGGCGGATCGCTGGTCCAAGCTAAAGGCGCGTTGGAAGGAAAATTGCCGCGGAGGGAAAGGGAAACGGCATCTCTCATGCGGCGACAGGGGGTGTTGCAGTCGGGTCTAAACAGTGGATCTTGTACACTTCGCGATGTTAGTGGCCGATCTACATCTCGCTGTTCACGGTGATGAGGATCAGTGGCAGCCTGGCTGATACGAGATCGGGAAGAAGAGAGAATGCGAGGATAGTGGATCTTCGGCAGAGCAAGGGGAAGGCAGAGGAGGAAGATCCTTGGCCGATCCGGTGGTGGGGTGCGATGAGGAGGAAGGAAGGCTGCGCGGTGGGCTTGGGTAGCGCCGATGACGGCGGATGGAGTGAAGTAAGGCTAGTGGAAGAGCGGTTGTGGGCTGAGAAAGGGGGAGGAAGCCGAGAGGGAGAGAGAGGAACGTCACCAAGCAGGTATGTCTCACTACACCGCCTTCACAACCACAACCGCCATCTGATTGCCGTTAAGAGATTCTCCAAATTGGCCTGGCCTGACCCAAACAATTCGCCGTAAGCTTTTTTTTTTAATTTCTTTTGAACCAATTTATTGTTTTGTTTTTCTGATTCATTTGAATGAGTGTTTTTGCGTTGTGGCAGGATGAGGCATGGAGTGTTGGGAAATTGAGGCACCCGAGGCTTGCCAATTTGATTGGGTATTGCTGTGATGGGGATGGGAGGCTCCTCGTTGCAGAGTACATGCTTAACGACACTCTCGCCAAACATCTTTTTCACTGTATTTTTCTTCTTCTTTGTTTTATGGCTTCTATTTTCCAATTGCTGGTATTTTCAGATAGTATTTACTCTGATCAATTGGACGTTAAACAGGATTGTTCTCGTGTGATCTGTGCCTATACTTACTTTGGTTTAACGGAATGCTAGAATTTTATAAGGGAACATCTTTAATGTGTAGATAACATTGAGGATAGGGTTTCTTTCTTGGCTTCTATGTGGTGTTCTACAAATTATATTTTTAAAGGTGTTTCTCTGGTAAATTTGCGGAGGGATTGATATGCCTTTTTTCATGGCATCAATGGAAAGTAATATTTGTTCCTCAAGTTGAATCTTATGTGTTCTGAAGGTATCCAAAACCAGATTTTAGTTGGAACAACAACAATAACTCTGGCATGCACTTCTTTTTTTAAAAAAAAAGAGGCAATAACTATGGATGGACTAGTCCTGTTCCATAATTTCTTGTTTTAGTTCTGTTGCATAAATATTTGACCTAAAATGATTGATATCACTTACACTTGTACCTCTTAAATGACCATTTTATTCCACTTTACTTGAATTGCTCAAACTAGTGAACAAAGCATCTGTTTCTCTGCAATTTAGATGCCGAGGCCATATTTAACAGTTTTCCATGTTGAACCTGTGATCTGTCTTTATTTGTGAGCAAATACCATCACTTATAATCCTATATTAGTTAGTTTGCATAAGGAACTTAAGGTAACAATATCTTGCTCTGAAACTTTGGCTTATGAAATGTAATTTGTCCAAGACTCCAACATATGCATGATTTAATTATGCTCGATATCTTTCATTTTATTAGGAGATTGGTTGAGAGGCTGAAGTTATTACTAATGGCTTTGAGGTTTATACCAATTTTTGGGGTTTCCACGGTGTTAAGCTTCATGGGTCTGCAGTTCTGCACAGACTATTCTCTACTTATGAATTATGATCAAATTGGTTTGTTGCATCATCTATGCTGGATAACTTTTTGCTTGTAAGTAAAGTCCTTTCTGATATAAACGTGGTTTGTGATGGAAGTCTATTTTAATATTATTGCAGTGCCATTTATTGTTTTATTATCAATCATTTACAGTGCCTGTCCTGAGAAGATTTTGGAGTCTGAGGAGAAAAATGCTCAAAAGAAAAAACAAAAAATGGGAAGAGAAGGCCAAAGAAAAATGAAGCTACAACATCATGTCTGACTGAGCTTGATCAAAAGCTTCAGAATTTGTTGCTGGATAAACATTTAGGAGACCACAACAACCACAATGCTCTGATTCTTCAGGAAGGATTTTAGGAGCTACATTTTCTATTTTGGATTATGACTATGTTAATGTTTAGGAACTATTGATGGATGTTGTTTGAATTGTTTTTTGCTTTTCTTCAACGTTAATTATCCTATTATCAAGTCACAAATATATCAGATTTTAATATACATAATTGATTGATTAAATGATGATGACTTATCTTATATTTGTTGTATTATTAGAAAATAATAACAAAATTAAATATATAAAATAACCAATTATTACTAAATAAAAAAATGCTACATAGTTTACTAACTATGGACAATGCTTAGAGTGTAGCCATTGATTTCAAATGATTATAGAGCACACTCCATAAGTGTGGTCTTAACTTATAGGAATACGCCATGATTAAAAGCATGGCCTTTGAGTACAGTGAATACACCACATTTTAAAAGTGTGGCCTTAGGTGTAGAGTATATATAAATAATGCTTTTTAAGTGTGGCCTAAAGTATATATCATAAACAACTCTTGAAAAGCATAGCTATAGATATAGCGAAAAGTGTGGCCTAAGTTGAACCAAAGGTCACGTTTTTTTTCATGAAAAGCCATGCTTTGACTATACCGTGACATTTGTATCCAAAAACCGTGGCCAAAGGGCAAAGGCAACGCTTGAATAAGCCACGCCATGAAAAGTGTGGCCTAAAGTTGAAAAGCATGGCCTATTATCAAATGCCACACTTGTTACTATTAACGATCACACTTTTTCAGCATTGCTGAAGAGTATTTTTGTTGTAGTGATATTTAGAGTTGCTATGTACAAAGCCATGAAAACGATACATTTAAATACATAATGAATTTGAATCATGGTAAACAAAATGTAAAATCGTGTAAGGTCTAGGGCCCTATCTGCACTACACTGGTGCACTCTACAGTAGAAAGCAAAAATACTTTACGATAACTTGAAGTTCACTAAGTTGAATATACTAATGTTGCCAAGGAGGAGACTGAGAATAACCCAAAGCAATTGTTGTATCCATAAGGGGTTAAAGAAGATGGGTGAATTTCATTTAAAACTCACTTGGTAGATTCCCACCTATAACCACCATATGGGACAACCAATAAAGATACAACTATCATAATATTAAAATGCACCAACTTCTAAACCATTTTCATATTTACATACATAGTAGTCTCAAACTAGTAATCTTTGTAAATCGTAATTAACAGTAATCTAATGGAGAGATAGAAATCTTTGTTTATGTACATACATATATAGTATAACAATAATAATCTCCGAAATTACTTTGATCTCTATGAGTACCTCATAAGGTCATAAATTGGGCACTTAACTAGGTTCAATCTCTTATTTTCTTTGATAAGGTGAGATTGTCCTCTGGTGGACAAATTGGTACCAAGGTTAACGAACTCTCATAGCGGTTAACTTGATGTTTGTTTCTCTATAGCTAATGTCTAATCTTAGATCATGAAAACTAAGCATTTTCTCTAAATTCCACAACTGAGATCTAGCTCTAAAATTGCAATCAAAATCTTCTCTACATATGTAATCTTCAAAAATATTAGAGTAATCATTTCACCTCTAAATATTCATATTTATATTCAAACTATTAAAAAAATCAATTTAGCAACAAATGATCCCATGAGTTTTCTTAACACAAATTTCGTGCTTACTAAAAACCATGAGCTCATAAAATTGACAAAATCAACAATAATCTATATTCATTTTGAAATAGTCTCTAGAATAATGCATTTATACCATCAAGCTAAGATAATATTTATAATGACTAACATACAGGTCACAGGATTCAACTCACTCACTTGGAGGGGTGGAACTATAAGTTTTAACACCAATGGTGCTTCGTGGAGCAGGGGTGGTACCAATGTCTACCATGACAACAAAACCTATGAATGAGCTATGATAACTCTAAACATCTCTAAATCAAATCTCTGAACATTAGGAGTACCCAAATTTGATAACAATGAGAAACAGCAACACCCACAACATGGACGAGGAAGAAGAAGAGGAATCTAACACAAATCATAGCTAAATCCTTACCTTGGAGCTTGGAGGAGATAGGATTGAGTAGGGTTGAGAATAGGGTAAGAGTTGGGATGATATGGTTTCAGATTTTAGGGTGGAATAAAATTAGGAAGGCTATTTATAGGCATAAGGTCATTTAAAATGAAGCAACATCATTTTAGACGTCTATCAGCATTGGGGGTCCTCGTTGCAGTGAACCTGTTGAACCATCTACTCACTACATCGAGCCTTACTATCACCTTCTCACTATTGCGAACATGTTTTGCATAATATTACAGACTTCACCGTCTACGTGGTTTCCTGCATACCGGAGGTTTCCTGGGCACTTAAAGGATGTGTTAAGTCTATCCAGAGACACACAGATCCAAGATATCACATACCCCCCTAAATGAGATTTCGTCCCTAAATCTTAAACAACATACTTTGAGATGGGAAAAGATGCGAGTATTTGTGCTTCATGGCTTCTTTGACTTCCCATGTTGCTTTCTCACCAAAGTGGTTTCTCCAAATGACTGTCACTGAAATCACCTCCTTCAAGCAAAGCTTCTTGATCTGCCTATCCATGATGGCAACCGGTTCTTCTTAATTCATATGACAATCTCTTATCAACTTGGACCACTTATGGTGTGAGCACATGAGATTGATCTAACATATACTTTCTAAGCATGCTGATATGGAAGACTGGGTGGATAGTTGATAGACTAGGATGCAATGCTAACTTGTAGGCCATTGATCCAACTTTACCTGGAATCTTGAAAGGGCCAATATAGCATGGATTCAACTTTCCTGGCTTACTGAACCTCACTACTCCCTTCAAGGGAGATACTCACAGAAACACATAATCACTTACCACAAACTCCAAGTCTCAGCACTGATTATCAACATAGGAATTTTGTCCGGACTAAGCTACTAATAATCATTCTTTCATCAGTTGGACCTTCCTAGGGTCTCTTGGAACAACTTTGGGCCTTGGGCTTCACCATGCTCAAACCATCAAATAGGAGATCTGCAGTGTCTCCCATACAAAGATTTGAACAATGCCATCTGGATGTTCACCTAGTAATTATTATTGTGCAAGAACTCCATTAATGGCAAATGGTTACACCAACTCCTTCCAAAATGCAAACTCTAAGTATGTCCTCTAAGGTTTGAATTGCTCTCTTGGACTGGCCATCTGTCTACAGGTGAAAAGCTATGGTCAAGTCCACACGAGTTCCAAGAGCCTATTGAAATGCTCTCTAGAACCCCAAAGTAAACTGGGACCCTCTATTCGATATGATGGACACCGTCATTGCTGTAGAGTCTGATAATCCCATCAATGTGAAGCTGGGCATACTAAACTGCATTAAAGGTCATCTTCATTGGTAGAAAGTTGGCTAACTTAGTTAATCTAGCCATGATCACCCATATAGATCAAAGCCCTTTGTGGTATGAGGTAGCCCAACTACAAAATTCATAATTATCCGCTCCCACTTTCCCTGTAGGATTTCTATTTGCTAGACCAACCTTCACTGCCTTTGCTCAGCCATGACTCGCTGACACTAAACACTGTGCCATAAAGTCAATAATGTCTATCTTCATGCCTTCCTACTAGTACAACTACATAAGATCTTGATATATCTTGGCAGACCTAGATGAACGGAGGATGCTGCATCATGAGACACTTCCATCACTTTGCTTTTCATCTCACCTATACCGGGTATACACAAATAGTCACCAGAATGCAATACACCTTCTGCATCAACTGAGAACTCGGTATTCTCCCCTCCGTACAAATCTTCCATGAGCTTGGCTAACTTGGGATCCTCTCTTTGTTATGCTATAATATACTTCACTAAGGTTTACTAGGTCCTAATATAAGCAAGAAAGACTCCTAGCTCATCAAGACTAAACTGGGCCCCTTCTCCTCTAGCTTGTGAATATCCTTTATCAATACCTGCTTCAAAGGTGCTATTTGGGCTAAACTGCCCATAGATTTTCTGCATAAAGTATCATTTATAACATTAACCTTGCCCGAGTGATAGGAGATGGTGCAATCATAGTCCTTCAGCAACTCTAACAATCGATGCTGTCTGAGATTCAAGTCCTTCTATTGGAAAATATACTTGTGGTCTATCTCACAAGTCTCTCAGTAGAAGTGATGCCTCCAAATCTTCAAGGCAAAGACCACAGCTCCTATCACTAGATCGTGTATGGGGTAGTTTTGGTTGTGCCTCTTAAGCTGTCTAGATATGTAAGCCACAACTCGACCGTGCTGCATATGGACACAACCAAGTCCAACTCTCGAGGCAACATGGAACACCGAGAAGCCACCCATGCTTGAGAGTAATACCAATACTGAGGCTATGGTCAAATAGGTTTTAAGCTTTTAAAAATTTTCTTCGCATGCATCTGACCACTGAAGCTTGACATTCTTTTGTGTCAACATCATCAACGGCATTGCTATCTCGAAGAAGTCCTAGATAAACCTCTTGCAGTATCCTGTCAAGCCTAGGAAACTATGGATCTCAAAAATTATATAAGGCTTTAGCCATTGCTGAACTGCCTTAACCTTCTTTAGATCCACTAGGATATTATCCTTAGACACTATATGCCTAAGGAATGCCATTTGATCAAGCCAAAACTCACACTTTGAGAGTTTGGCAAATGACTGATTCTCCCTTAGCATTTACAGGACGATCCTTAGGTGATGCTCATACTCCTTTTTGCTCCTAGAATGCACTAAGATGTCATATATGAAGGTAATCACAAAGTGATCTATAAATGTCTTGGACACCTTTTTCATCAAGTCCATGAATGCTGCGGAGACATTGGTCAACCCAAAAGGCATCACTAAAAACTCATAGTGTCCATAGTGAGTTTTAAAGGCCATCTTGGGAATGTCATCACCCTTGATCTTTAACTGATAGTAACCTGACTGAAGGTCGATCTTGGAGAAACACCTAGCCCCTTAGAGTTGATCAAACAAGTTGTATGCTAAGGGTACCAGTTCTTAACTATCACCTTATTTAACTGCTTATAGTCCATGTATGTCCTCACAGACCCATCATTTTTCTTCACAAACAAAACTAGAGCACTCTAATGCAAGGTACTCGACTGAATAAAGCCCTTGTCAAGCAACTCTTCCACCTATTCCTTCAACTCTTCCAACTCTACTGGAGCCATCCGATATGGGGGTATAGAGATGGACTTTACTCCTACCTCAAACTTTATCCCAAACTCAACTTCCTTTCCGGTGGCATTCTCGGCAATTCCTTCAAAACACATCCAGAAAATCATAAACTATTGGAACCAAATCCAGACTCAACACTTCTATATCCGCATCTCAAAACAAAGCAAGGAACCCTATGACTTCCTTTCTCTATAAGCCACGCAGCATTCGTAGCTAAGATCAAACAGGTCAAACCAAACAATTGGTGCTGCGAAAGTCATAACTCGCTTGCAGGAACATTGGACCTCACTAAATTATTGTAACAATCCACCATTGCATGGCATGAAGCTAACCAGTCCATGCCCAAAATGACTCAAAGTCGGACATGTCCAACACATGAAGATCTGCTAGTGTTTCCATGTCTCCAACCTTTGACTTTGTACAAAATATAAACTGACTAAAAAAGGAGGGGTTCTCTCGAAGGTATCCCTACTAGAAATGGTTCCTTGAGACTAGAAGCAAGTTTCTCAAACGGTTTAGCAAAAAATAGGGACACATAGGAATACGTGGACCCGGTTGACTAACATGAAAGCATCATAAAAGATACACTGGTTATACCTTCTACCATGGCATTGGACGCTGCCGCATCTTGATGTTGTCAATGTAAATAGACGGGGCTGCCCCTCACCACCTTATCTTCTACTGCTTGTGCTTCTACCCTTAGGGCCTTTCCCCCCAATACCTTTGCCAGCTAAGGCAGCTGAATCACCCTAAGTCACTGACTAGAAGAACTGAGCTAAAGTAATAGGGTTCGCTAACCCCTGACTAGAAGCTCCCTGACAAAATAGATACTCCATGAGCTTATGGCCTTGTTGGCCACAACTATAACATACAAAGGTACCTATCATGGACTGCCAGATGTCTCGCCTCCGATAAGTCAGGCATACGGGGAAACTCTGAATTGATCCCTGGCCATTGAGCTGGCCACATCCTGTACTCTGACTCTGGGAAGCAATAAGCCAAGTCAGCACAGGCTTTGAAAAAGCTACTGGCCCACTGTTGGCCCTGCTAGTTGTCCTCTGCTAGAACTCGTTCCTTAAAAAAAAAGTCATGTGTCTTGGCCCTCTTGCTAGCATTTGAGGTTACTCTTCTCTTTACCAAGCCAGCCTCAAGCCCAATAGCTGTGTCTATTACCTAAGCATAGTCCATGGTCCCCATATGAGGTTGTAGGCTAAGAAACATAGCCTTAGCAGTCTCTGAATGAATCGCTTCATTCTCTCAGCCTTAGACTATAGCATGCCTGAACTTGCCTATGCTAGATATGTGAATTACTCACTATACTTTGCTATCATCATACCAGGAATCAACCAAAGTCTTGGAAACTCTTCTACCATCAATGCATGCTTGCTCTCTAAGAGTAACTTCCTCATTAAGGTTGCTTGAAACTCCTCTAAAGAAGGTGGCTCTCAAACGCCATGTCTCTAGAGCAACTCCTCATACCATATCCCTGCCTGGCCTCCCAGCTAGAAGCCAGCCAACTCTATGGCTTTTTCTAAAGAATAGTGGATGACCCAAGTAATCTTCTTTACCTCTAGTAGAAACTCTTAGGGATCCTCTAGCACCATGTAGGAAAACCTATAGCTCTGATACCACTTTGTCACGCTCCGATTTGGGAATATGAATGGCACATAAGGAATCCTATTCCCACTTAAGCCTTCTAGATAACGTGACTCTCTAAATCCATCATTGTAATATCATACTTAAAATATGTTTTTCTTCTAAATCAAGATGAATTTCTCTACTTAAAACACAGTATTTAAGTTCATAAAGACTGAAATATTTTTCATATATTTAGCTCTGAAAACATCTTAATCCATCTAAAATTCCATTTAACACTTAAAAGTTGAATTGTAAGTTCATACTTAGATTATTATAGAAACTCTATTCATGGTCCACAAATCTTAGATCCATATTTGAAATCTGTAAACTTACACATAGATCATTCTGATTCTGAAATTAAATACATAATCTAAAAATAAGTGCATGGCTCAAATCCTTCCTGCAAGACTACTGGAGCACTTTTAGTCTAACATAAGCCTTACAACAACGTAAAGCTCATCACTGGATAGCTGCGGGCTACTGAAACGGTGATCGCACTATGTCTGTACCTGCAACTATAAAGAGAAAGGGAGAGGGGTGAGCCAGACTCAGTGATTGGATTCTCACCCATCACCCATATGGGACAATCAAGAAATATACATGCAGTAATCATAAACCATTTGATATTTACATACATAGCTGTATAACAAAACACTTTTCATTCCATAGATTCATGAACAAACATTTATAAATTCATAATCAATCATAAAATCATTTTACTAATGGTGTGGTAGAGCATCAAGAAACAATATTTGCTAAACATGATAAATACATGCATAATAATAACAGCTATGAAATCGTAAACTATAAGGTGGTGCTTAGTCCCTGGTGAATAAGAGCACTGCTGAAATCATTACAGTCCCTAACGGACGAGTTATGGGTACATAACTAGGTCTCGTTTTCTATATATGCTGCAGACGATATTGCCCTTTGGCAAATAACTTTGTACCAAGGTTAACAATCTCATCACAATCATTAATTAACTATCTACTTCCTTTTCTTAATCGACTAAACTAGTTTGACAAAATCCATTTAAATAAAAAATCTCTTAGCACTCTGAAGGCTCTAGATTCATATAACTCTAACAATCTGACTTTAGCATAACTGTGGCTATGAAAATCGTGCCCACATGATCAACCGCTTATAGGCATTCCTATTTCAAGCCCACAGAATATGTAGCTGGCAGTTGTTATGAATCATACTGAATTCCACATTTCTTAGTACGATAAAGATGAAGTTCTAAATTCATATCTTTAGCTAACATAGTTTTCATATACTTGATATCTCTCACATCATAGTTCAAAATACCAGGGTTCATAATTATAAAACTTGAAAATCATATAACATATTTATTTGTAAAGCTGGGTCATACTCTTGTTTCACATTTCTCCAATATATATCTTCAGTAACTATTCTAAAGCATAGTCTGAAATTCCAAATCCTAAAAACATGGCAGTATCATAAATCTAGAAAATATGTCTGACAACTTTCATAAACATTGCTAATTCATATATTTTCCCAATAACCATTCCATGAGCATAAAAACATTTTCATACATGTATCGATCCAATTCATGGTCCAATGGTTTTCTAAAACACATTTTACATGCCAAAATCAAAATCATAATCTTTGCTAAGCTTGACATAGCTTGGAAAATCACGTATATAATATATGTTTGCTTCTAAATTCATATTTAGCAATCATAATGCTATAAACATAATCATAACGATGAAACTAAGGTCATGAATTTCAACCCACTTACTGTTTAGGGTCGAGAGTATGTGGACACCACCAACTTGACCTTGAGAGCTTGGAATTGCACCAATAACTGCCATAGAATAACATAGAATCATAAACAATCTATGGGTATCTCCAAATAACCCTAGATCAACTTTAACAACAGTGGGGCAACCCTACTTGACAACAATGGGGAATAACAATACTATAAAACATGACATGGAGATGAAGAAGATAACAGATACTAATAAAACCCTTTCCTTTGATCTTGGAAAGAGAAGGATTGGGCTTAGATTGAAAGGGAAAGGGTTAGATAAGTGTTTGGAAGGAAGAGGTTTCAGTTTCTGAGAGAGAAAAATCCAAGAATGAGGGTGTAAAAAAGATTGGGGAGCTCACTTATCAAAACTATATCATTTTGCATTATGCTAACATTAGGGGTCCTCACTATAGTGAGCTTTTGTTCTGCATAATTTTGTAGAACCTACATTGTAACATAGTTTCCTATATCCAGGGCTTTCCCAGCTACATAGATAGGTCCTTGAGGACCCTAGGGTAATACTGGACTTGTCTAAGGACACGTGTACCTGAGATATTATAGCTGAGTCATACCATATGCTTACTTTTAAATAAAAATCCTTTTACAAATGTAAATTCACGTCCATTTCAAAAAATATACAATAATATATGTAACTCAGTCCATGAACTAACTCTGAATCCATATTCAGAATGTAAAATATATTTAGAGTTGCTTTGTACAAAACCATGAAAACTATACATTTAAATACATAATGAATCTGAAGCATAGCAACCAAAACATAATTTTCTTGGCTTAATTTCATTTCTAAGATCATACCAGCTCATAGTGTAATAGCTTCTAGAGAACTAGTAATCTCTGTTCTGTGAGTACCCAATTTCTCATGAACAAGAGCCCCTATTTGAGATCTTAACAGTTCCTCATAATCTACGTCCCTCATGGACTAATCTATCATATATATAAATTGTCCCTCGTGGGCCTTGGTACTAAGGTTAACGTTTGGTTCCGGCCGTTAACTCGCTAGCTGTTTCTCTATAGCTACTATCTAAACTAACTAAATAAATGCATATAAATCTGAAGACCTTTAAAACCTTTTAGTTGATTTCCTGAATCACCTCTCAAACTTTCAAGCTTGTCATAGGCTAGGAAAACTCAATATCATATGCATAAACTAGTTCTAGAAATTCAGTCAAGCAATCATATAGGTTTCTAACAATTACATATTTCATCAATTCTACATAAAATCAATATAACAAACATGGTCCGATGGGTTTTATCAAAAACATGTTTCATGCTCTAAAACCAAGAGTTCTAAAATATTTAAACCAACAATGACCTCAAACTTCTTTGCAGAAATCTCTAAACTCGAGCAATAAATGATATCCTTATAAAAATAAGTCTAATGCAAAACATAGAGATCACAGATGTGAACCCACTCACCTGGAGGGGTAGTGAAGACTCTACACCAGCTGAACACTTGGAAATAGAATTGGCAGCACTATATGATATAGAAGCAATAGAACTCTAAAGCAACCTCTAAAACCTCTAAATACTCAAAATCTATCTCAAACAAGGTAGAAAACTTTTCTCCTTTGAAAAGCATAGAGAACCTCCCTTAAACAAGGAAAACTTGAAGGAAATGGAGTAAAACTAGCAAGATAACATACCTTAAGCTAGAAGGATGGAAGATCCTAGGTTAAACTTGAAAGAATTGAAAGGAAATGGAGTTTTCTGAGTAAACCAAGGTTGGGAGAGGTGTTTTCGGAGTTAAGAGAAGTTTGGGGAGGGTGGTGGTATGTTTAGAATTGTTTGGACCCGAAATGGGGTTTTTTTATAAAACTATTGACTGCTGCAGTGCTCAATGAGAGCAGAAAATCTGCACCTGCACTTCCTTATTATTCCCTAACTACTGCAGTCCTATGCTCTTTGGAATACACTTATTTACATTTATTAAATTTAAGTTAATGTCTATTAACTTCAAAATATAAATGTAAATAAGGAAATATCCCCTATTTGGATTTCAATAAAATATCAGAAAAATCAAAATTTCAACAAATCAAAATCCAAATTTTGGGTTTTAATTCAAATTCAACAATTCTTATGATTTTATAAACTTGTAGGCAAAAAATGAAATGCTTAAAGGCTTCATAAAATTCATTAAAATAACTCTTTAACTTATTTTTCTCTAGGAAATAATTACCGAGACTTTTGGTTCCAAGAATATAATTATATCATATAGCCCTCCAAGGACGTGTAGGGCCCCAGATTTAGCGAAATTCCAAACCCGAAATGACAGATAAGGGTGACTGGCACCTTTTCTGGCTCGAAAAATTTTCTAACTCCTTTATTTAAAATCTAGGGTATTATATTTAGTTAGCCATTACAACAATCACTAACAAACTAACTAACAATACAGTTATAGTTATCATTCCCCCTTAATTCTAGAGAGGTTTTGGTTTGTAGTTTCTCCAAATTTTTGGCTCTCAGTAATTCCCTGAGATAACTGAAGCGGCTACTGGAAATAGCATTGGTGAGAATGTCTACAATTTGTTCTGATGTAGGAATATGAGCAATGAGGAGCTGCCCCTGAATAACTTTTTCTTTGACAAAGAATAGGTTCAAATCCATGTGCTTGGTTCTGGAGTGCATTACATGATTATGAACTAGCATGATGGTGCTCAGACTGTCACAGTATATAACTGGCCTGGCTGTAGGAAGATGAAGCTCACGAAGGAAAGATTGAAGCCATATTATTTCTGCTATAGTGTCCACTAGGCTTTTGTACTCAGCTTCTGCACTGGACCTGCAACAGTTGTTCGTTTCTTAGCCCGCCAAGATATCAAATTTGGGCCAAGGAAGATGTAGGAACTAGAGGTTGACCTTCTGTCATCAATATCAGTGGCATTTGAGTCCTAAGGGCTAAATTGAAGGGACCAGGTGGAGGCCAAGTTAGGGTGTCCCTGCTAAGTACCTTAACACTATTTTCACTGCCTTCTAGTGAGATTCCAGTGGCTGAGCCATGAACTGGCAGGCTTTGCTGATTGAGAATGATATTTCAAGTCTAGTGATGGTAACATATTGCAATGTACCAACTATAGACCTGTAAAGAAGAGCATCTATTATGTAATCTGATCCATATTTGGACAGTTTTAGGTTGGAAACCATGGGAATAACTATGCTGTTGGTGTTATCCATCTTGTTTTTCACTAACAGGACTTTGATGTATTTTCGCTAAGAGAGGTGTAGAGAACCATCTTTTAGTTTGTGAACTTCAATTCCCAGAAAGTAGTGTAAGGAGCCAAGGTCTTTGAGTGCAAATTAGGTATTAAGTTTTTGAATAAGTTCAGAAATGTAAAGAGAGGAAGAGCCAATGACAATTATATCATCTAGATATACTATAATGTACGTATTTTGGCCATTTTTAGAATGAATGAAGAAGGATGGGTCACATTTGCTATTGACAAATCCCAAGTGATGTAGGACAGATGCTATCTTTCAAACCATGCCCTGGGTGCTTGTTTTAATCCATATAGGGCCTTGTGTAGTTTACACACCATGTTGGAGTTTCCTTTAGAGAACCCTTCAAGTTGGTATATACACACTTCTTCCTATAGAATGCCATTGAAAAGGCATTATTGACATAAGTTGTCTAATGTACCACTTTTTGGAGAAGGCTAGGGTGAGGATAACACAGATAGTTGTTGGTTTGATAGTAGAAGAGAATGTTTCAGAGTAATCAAATCCAACTTTTTGGTGAAAGTCTTTGGCTACTAACTTAGCCTTATACTTACATATGGTACCATCTAGGTTTTGTTTCACTTTGAACACCCATTTGCAGCCAATTGGCTATCTTCCAGGTGGTAATGGGACTAAGGACCAAGTGTTATTCCTTGAGAGAGCTTCAAACTCTTCTGTCATTGCAGCAAGCCACTGTGGTGAGGACATTGCTTCAATTATTGAGGTTGGTTCAGTTATAGATAGAAAGGATAAGGGCTGAAATTTAGGATTGGGTTTGGTAATTCTTGATTTAGCTCTAGTTTGCATGGGGTGAGTGTTTACTTTATCTGGTAGTAGCTGAGATGTGGGTTCAAGGGCTGAATTGGAGTTTAAAGTGGAGAAGCAGGTGAAGACAGTGCTGGAATTAGTATTAGTGAGTCTAAACTGGTATGGCCAGTTATGGGAGAGATAGGGGCTTGGCTGGCTGTGGGTAGAGGATTGATGTGTGAGAGTGGTAGGGAGGTTAGGCTGGCTATAGAGGTGGGGTTAGGAGTGGGGGCTGGAGATACATTGTAAGGGAACCTGTTTTCATTGAATTTCACATATTTAGAGATGTAAATTCTATGATGAGGACTATAGCCAAGGAAGGTGTAGGGTACTGAATAGTAAGCAAACTTGTGCTTATTATATGGTCTAAGTAAGGGGTAGCATAGATAACCAAAGACCTTGAATGAACGGTAGTTGGGCTATTTGTGAAAGAGGGTTTCAAATGGTGACAGGCTTTTGAGATTTGCTACAGGAATTCAATTTATGATGGTAGCTATTACAATAGCTTCATCCTAAAAATGTAAGGGAAGAAAAGCATGTGTTAGTAAAGTGAGACCAATTTCTGTTGATTGTCTATGCTTTCTTTCAACTGTGCCATTTTGGTGATGTGTATGAGGACAAATGACCCTATGCGCAATACCATGAGTGGTGAGATAGTTAGTGAAGGACTCGAATTCCCCACCCTAGTCTGATTGTATTGAAATGATGGAGTGACCTGGTTGTAATTCAACAAGTGATTTAAACTGTAAAAAGGCGAAAAAAGCTTGGTCTTTGGATTTGAGAAAGTAGAGCCAAGTGAATTTGGAGAATGTATCAATAAATGAGATGTAGTACTTGAAACCTTGTAAGCTATTGACGGGGGATGAACCACATAAGTCTGTGAAAACTAATTCTAGTGGTGTGTGGTAACTTGAGGAGGATGGTAATGTAGGTAACTTATGACTTTTACCAAGACAACAGGAATCACATAAATTTGTGGATTTATTGAAAATGAGTATATTACATGATTTTAGTATTGAAGTTACAACTGGCAATGAGGCATGACCTAGTCTATTGTGCCAAACAGCAAGAGAATCGGAAATGGAAACTGAATTACAAGTGCTAGCATAAACAAAATCAGAAATGGAAACTAAATTACAAGTGTTAGCAGAAACAGAAACTGGTGCATTATTACAAGTGTGATCAGAATATTTGTGTGATGAGTGGTGGAATTTATTGTTGGCTGAATTTAGATGTTGGAGGTGGAAGGAGTTAAACCGATACAAGCCTCTATCAGTGATGGATCCTTGGAGTAAGATGTCATTCGATTCCTGGGATTTAACAACATAATGATAAGGATGGAATTCAAAATAAACATGACTATCCTTAGCAAATTTGTGAACATCAACAAGATTCTTAGTGATATTAGGGACATGTAATAAGTTATTCAAGACTAATAAGTGTGTGGATACAGTGGGTGGAGTGATATGCGAATGGCCAATGTGAGCAATGTGCAAACTTTGCCTATTGCCAACATGAAGTTGGGCAGAACCTTGATACTGGGAGGTATGCATGAGATTGGTGTATTGAGGTGTCACATGGTTTGTGGCGCCTGAGTCAGGGTACCAGGCTGCATCAACCACTGTTTCTGGTATGGTTACCAAGGGGACAGGGTTACATGGAGGTTGAGGAGTGTGGAAGGGAGGGCAAGGAGTAGGTGGTTGTTAGGTTGGCATAGGGCGAAGGAGGTGGTGGTGGTGTGGGCTGGAAGTCTTGGTCAAAGTGGTGCCAACAGTTGAAGGATGCATGTTCTGGCCTGTTACAAAGTTGACAGACAAGAGTATAGCATCCTCCGGCAGAACAACCACCACGGCCACGGTTTCGTCCACCTAAGCGACCTCCTCGGCCGCGAAAACCTCCAGAGTTTGTAGTAGTCAGATGTGCTTGCATTAAAGGTTGTGTAATCAATGAATTGAGCTTCATGGACAAGAGGATACGATTCCAATTGTGTTACAGTGCATGGTTTAGCATGTGTGTTGATCGAAGTCACAAAGGACTAATACTCCAGAGGCAAACCACTGAGGATGATGTGGATGTACTCCTCTTCTATGATTTGAGATCCAATTGAAACAAGTGCACTGACTAAGGTTTTGATTTGTAACAGAAATTTAGAGATGGTTGTAAAACCTTTGGTTGCAAATCGTAGTTCATATCTGAGTTGCTAGACTTCTGAAGTACTCTTTGAGTTTTTGCCAAAGCTGCCATGAATGATCACAATCTAACACCAGAGTCAGGATCGATTCAGACATAGAGGAAAGTATCCGTGATAGGAGCTTTTGATCTTTTTTCTCCTAAGCTTCGAATGCTTCAAAGATTTTTGTTGCCTTCCTATTTGAACTCAAGGCAAATTGTGCTGGTCTTGGAGCTTGTGAATCTATGAATTGCGGAGCTTGTGGCCTTTCATGACTGCTAGGATTTGTCGCTTCCAAAGGAGAAAGTTCTTCTTATCAAGTTTGATTGTAAGAGGATGCGAAAAGCTGACATGTTGGACCGGGTTTTGCATTAGAGTTCTTGGTGGTGTTGGAGATCGTGCATCACTACTTCATCTTCGCTCGATGCTTTTGAGCTTGGAGTTCATCCATGGTAGAAGCTGTTGGATCAGTGCTTTCAAGCTATCAAGCTCTTAATACCATGTTAGAATTCATGCACAGAGAGAGAGTACCATGAAGGGAAGAAGAGGAATATACTGAATATGCAAAATCTATATTCAATACTGAAATACATTGTATTTATATGAGTTCATTGGGTCTACTAACTTCTCCTAGAAGCCAAGAGTTTGGCGGGAAAGTTAGTTAGCGATTATAACAATTACCAACAAACTAACATTATAGTTACAGTTATTAAGGAAAGGGCATTTATGACATTTTATCTGCATTATGATTTTCAATCACTTATGCTAGTGACTTGTTAACGGTAGGAGATTTTTTTTATTAAACTTCGAACAATTAGGAGAGGTGAGTTTGATTTTAAAACCTACGAGGGATTGTGTAATATTGAAGAACTTAATATGCAGACGTGTAGATGAAGGCCACGCCTCCGGCCCAAGCCCACTTTGTGGTGGGGCTTGGGCTTGATCACAATAAAAGTCGCTGAGTCACACCGTCTTCCATTTTGAAGCCATGCTTCTGCACTGCAACCGCGCTTCACTTCCAACCGAAACCATCACAGACAACCCCCACTGACGATTTGAACCAACCAACGACACAACAGAATTGCACCTTTCTCTCATTCTCATTCTCATTTCAACCCGAAATGGAGAACCGGAGCCGGGTTCGTTGCTCTGAGAACCAAGACCTGGCGACGTACATGAGCAACAAGTGGAAGGAAATGGCGGAGCGACCGAAAGGGATTTCGGATAACATGGAGATGACAATCTCTAAGGCCCATTTCAATGTCTGCAACTCCAAAACCCCTATTCGAACCATCAAAGATTTCTCTCAGGTCAAGTACGTATCTTTTATTTATTTATTTATTTATTTATTATTATTATTATTATTATTATTATTATCGCTTTTATTTTATTAGTGGCATTTTACATTTTCAGATTTTGATTATGTTAATGGCATTTGAATTGAAAGCTAGAAGTTTTGTGTGGGAATGGTTATTGGGTGGTTTGTGTCTCACATTTTTGCAAAGTGATAACGGGAAAGTATGATTCTTTCTCCCACGTTCTATTTGTTTTACTCAAAAGAAGAAAAATCGAATTTTATGTTTGTACCTTGGAAGTTGGAAGCCTTAATTTAGTGTGTGCGTGGGAAGGCTGGAAGATTCAAATTGTTGTAATACTAGCTTATTTATATGATCGTTTTTTTAATATAATTGATTATGTGGGAGTCAATTTGTGTTTACATATTTGACTAAAGAGTGATTTTAAGATAATCTGTTTTGTTTGAATTGCATGAAAAAGATCACTTTTGTATAGTAAATGACTAAAATGGGTATGAAATTATTTGTTTATATTATTACATTTGATATTTGATATTTAGGCTATGTTTGGTTTGACGGTAAAAATAAGGGTAAATTTTTTATGATTTAGTTTCATGTGTAAATTATATATAAAACCTACTCATGGAAAATTTACCCTCATTTTTAGCCTCCAACCAAACATACCTTAGGGTTGATTTGATAAAAAAAACGTTATGATTCTAAAATCTAAAATCATCAACTTCTGCTTAGAATCAATAGCTTCAAAAAATTATTTATGATTACAAGCTGTTTTTCAACTTAAAATTATTAGTTTTTGGTCATAATAAGTTTTTGTTTGATTTTCAAACATGTTCTTTTCTCTAAAAACAGTTTTTTATTGTAAAAAAAGCTGTTCTAGAGATGTTACCAAACATGCTTGAAAAGTGTTTGATGATGGGGCGTTTGTCTCTCTCATATTGATGTAATATTGGCTTTTGTATTGTACTAATCTAATGGAGTTTCTTTGTTTTACTCGAAGAATCATCCTAATTTTGATATATCCTTTCTTGGCCTTAGAAGCTCGATCTTTTGTGTAAAATGGGTTGTTGAGTGTGTACTGATTGGTTGGGCAAGAAAAACACTTTCTTGGCCTTAGAAGCTTGATCTTTAGTGTAAAATGACCCAATCTATGTGTTTGTAAAATGATAAGGGCAAGGGAAGCATTTTCTCCCTGGTTTCTTTAATTTTTGTGTCCTTTATTTCTTGGTCAGTTCTTTTTTGTTTTTGGAATTGTGTGGACCTTGGAAGATTTAATTTAGTGTCAAAAGTTTTAATGCTTGGGTCAATGTTTCTCTCTTTCGTGTTTATGTGTTTTGTAGAGTGATCAGTGATGTAATATTGGCTTTTAGTGTTCTAACTTCTAATCTAGTGGGTTTTCTTTGTTTTTTTTGTGATTGTGTGAAAGGGGTGTGGGGAAAATGATTTTGAGGCTCATGCAGGGGTTTTTTGGGACCGGTTCAGGAGGTTCTGAACCAGAAGACGTGACCAAAAACGGTATGTATGGTGCTGTGCAGCCTTTTTAATTTTCTGTCGTCTTTAGTTGCCTTTACTGTTTACATTTATTTGTCCATTGTTATGTTCAATTCTTTCTTTCTTATTCAATCTTGTAGGAAAGAAAATTGAAGGAACCAAGCGCTATGTGCCACAGAAGAACTCTGTGGCATATGCGTTATTGATAACCCTTTATAGGTATTTTCACTAACTTTACTGGTTCATGTTTTTCAAACATTTTGCTGGAAGTTACTGTGAAATTAGTTTTAACTCTTGTTTTAACAGGGGAACTTCAAATGGAAAAGAATTTATGCACAAACAGGAACTTATCGATGCTGCTGAAGCTAGTGGGCTATCTCGAGTGCCAATTGTGTATATTCAATATAGTTTCTTTGTGATTTTCTTTCTGTCTAATTAAACTAGTGTCAATTAAAATGTATGTAACTTTTGACTGTGTACCTGTTGAATATTCAGGCCAGAAAAAGGGAAAGGAAAACCTGGAAAATTTGGAAGTTCACCGCAGGATTGGTATAGTGGATGGAGCTGTATGAAGACATTGATATCTAAGGGATTAGTTGTAAAATCAAGTTGTCCAGCAAAGTATGATTTTCCATTGTGCATGTCCTCTCTGACTATGTACTGCTAGTTTTGTACATAAATATTTATTCTTAGTCTTTTATATTATCTTTCACGTATTAAAATAAACTGGTTTAAGTAACCACCTTATTTTGAATTCGTGATTAAATTTGTGTTATGGTTAGGCTTGTGACCTTAGTTAGGCATGTTTGGGCTTATAATATGCTTTGACAATTGATTGTTTCCTATATTATCCTAAGAAATCTTTTTAGGCATTTTTTTGTGATCCATTACCATTGAACAATGTGGCTGTGATTTGTTGAGTAGCCTTGCTCGACAGAGCTAAGAGACATCTATAATTTTGTTTAACATATACCAACTTTTGTAAGACCAGCATTTTCAGAGTGGTTCTGTTAAGTCACTTGAAATGATTATGTATGGGTTTTCAAATGGCAACTGGAATTTGACTTGTTCAAATGAAAATTCTCCTTACCTGTGCAGATTAATTCTATTTTGTTTTCAGGTACATGTTAACTCAAGAAGGTAAGGAAGCAGCATGTGACTGTCTTGCAAGATCTGGAATGGCAGAATCTCAGGAGAAGTCGGTTTCTATTGAAATTCCATCTTGTGTGGATAAAGAAAACTCGTTAGATAGGGAACTCAATGGCCAAGATTTGGAATCAGAAGTTGTGTCACCATTGACACAGCAAAAGAAGCCAATGGATGTTCCTCTTGATTCTCTTGAGAGGGTATTTTTCCTCTCATTTCAAATCTTATTTACTTCTTTTTTTTCTTCATATTAATAACAATGACTTTTGCTCTTTACTTTTCCCATTTTCTATGGAAAGTGCTGAAATGATGCCCTGATTCTGATTACAATCTGATTTTTGTTCTTGTCTATTTGTCTTATCCTTGTACTTATATGCATTTGCTTGAAACTGCAATTCAACCATAATCTATGTTTCTTGTATTACATGGTTAACTTCTTCCATTAATTTCTTTTTTCATGTACAAGACTTATGCCAAAAAGAAAAGACATTATATTTTTATTGTTGTGCTCCTTCTTCGTCAGTTTTAAAGGAGGTCCATGAAGTTTATGTACCATGACTGCCTGATTTATTTCATATGCTATCATGTCACTTTACTTGAAAATCATTTGATTTTTACCTGATAATTGACAGGTAGTTTTTTCTTGTCTATTTTGCAGTTCACACGCATGGGTTACTCGAAGGAACAAATTCTTATTGCTTTGACTGAAGTTTCCAGAAACCATCCAAATGAAGATGTCTCAACTCTATGGCCCGCTGTTTTATGTCATCTTCGAGAGGAGCAAATCTATGGTTTGCATCCAGGACTTCAAACAAGTATAAATAATGGTGGTAATAAGAGTGCTAATGCCGATGTAAATGGTATTACTTTGTCCTTGCCGTTTCTTAATGGCATAGATAAGTGTTCAAACTTTTATCTCATTCATTTCGTAAATATCAGGTTCAACAGACCTCATTGGAAATGAAAGGAGAACTTTGAGTTCTTTTTGCAATGAGCATGTGCCAAATTTCTGTTCAGAGACTGCACCTTTTGCCTTGAGAGCTTGCTCATCAGCTGTATGTTTTGTTTCCTTTGCTAAATTTGGTCCTTTGTTTTTGATATTCTGCATAATTTGTAACAAAAAAAAAGTGGATCATTAACCTGATAACATACTGCTACTATAATGAGTAGTACTTTCTCATAGACTGATTAGAAACATGGCCCTTTTTAATCTGGTTTGACTTTTGGTTTTGAACTCTTACCAAAGGGGTAACCACTAGTACAATTCTTGCTCAGATTGCATTTGAGTGGTACAAAATGTCATCTATGTGTAATATTCATTTATTACATTCAGTTATCAGTTTACTAATACATGTGCATGTAAGATGAAATTGTTCATATAATGTTAAGGTAGGTCAAGTATAATATGTCCCCTTGTTTATTATTTCAATTGCATTTCCACCCTTATCTTATCAAACTAAGCACATTAAACCCTTTGACCACAACTCATTACAATCTCCTCAACCTCGATTCCTCCATATGACACCAATTTGGTTGTTAAAATTGAAAGATAAAAAAAAAATTATGCTGTTCACATGAACCTTTGGTATTATATGGAAAAAAAAAAGTTTTCCTGGTTTATGTATCTCTGTTATAAACTTATAATCAATTTTTATCTTTTTTATAATTTTATTTGTTCTTCAAAATAAATTTTTAGGGACTTGGGAAGTTTAGAGACATCATAGTTTGCAACTGCATACACTGCTTGGCTGTAGTATAGTATCACATTCCACTGTAGCCTTGGACTCACGTTCAACTCTCCCTAGAGTTAAATCCTTCACCTCTCACTCACAATGAGTTCAAAATTTTTTTAAAAAAATTTGATGATTCCATTTCCCAGTTTGAAACTTTTCTAGTCACCTTCATATATTATTTTGTCTCACCAAATGTCCCTTAGTTCAAATGCCTTCTGACATTTTCCCTTTAACAGAACATCCCTTCCTCTGAGATATATTCTGATTATGTAAGTATAATTTATCACAAGATACTATGGAGTTATCTGATCCATATTAGTGGCCCAACCTAGTAAGACAAGATTTAGTTGTGGTGGTTGTATATAATGTACTTAATTGCAATATTTGTAGTTTTCGAACAATATTTTAAAAGGGTACTTGTCTTGATGAAAACATTAGGTCCATTCCATCCAAAAGCCAAATAAATATGAGCTTTTGTCAAAGATAAACATTTTAAGTGTTCCACCGTTGAGCTTGGGGGAGAGATTTGAGGAGGCATATGAAGTGATTTTAATATTGGATGATCGGGAGCAATTTGCCACTCAGGGGTTAGTATCAACTATGCACAGTTCATCTTTTCACTAAGTGATATTGTTTCATATGCCTTACTCGGTATTCAATTTAGTATTTGTGGCATAATATAAAATTTATCATATTTATGGCACTCATATTTTCTAGCTTGTTGCCAATGACTTGAATGAACTTTTTATTTAATGTTTTTAGATCTCGATCGAGGAAAATTATTGAGGATATTCGCAGCAATTTCAAAATCCAAGTAGAGGTGACTTTTGATGTCTTCCCTATCTACATGTAGTTAATATTGCTTCTTAAAAAAAAGGGTGTATTATTTTTAAGTCCATAGTTGCTAAACTCGCCATTTTTTGCACTATTGCTCTAGTGCGTAGCAGAGCGGCCTTTGCTACTATAGGAGCTTTGTCGAGGACTATTTTTTGTTTTGCTAGTTGTGGCCGAGATATGCAGCCTATTTTAGGCTGTCACAGCTAGTACACCAAACATGGGATGGGAGCCATATGAAGCATTTTCAGTTAGTCCACAATCAATGGGGGCATTTGGTATGTGGAAATATTTTTACATTCTTGGGATTGTGACTATGGGAATTTAATGTTCCCATGTTTGATACACAATTTAAATAAATATTTCCTGGATAATCTGATTTATCGGGATTTCCATTCCCATCCCCCCCATGGAACCTGTTTGGTTTGAGTTTCCAGTTTTTAATTTTTATTTTCAGTTTTCCAGATATTGTGAAAGAAATACTGAAAATTCTGAAAATTATAAATTCCAGTTTTCAGTTTTCATTTCCAGTTTTCAATATCTCCTTTACAAAATCTGGAAAAATGCAAAATTGAAAACTGAAAACTCAAACCAAACAAGCCGTTAGATTCCCATGGAAGAGAATGTTTCTCCAAAGGTAAAAAGACTATATGTTTGGAATGTAATTGGAATTTAGTTTGCATACTAGATGCCTTTTTGATTGCATTCCTATTTCGGTAATAGCTTTCTCAGGAGTAATATTTCTAAGACGGAAAAATAATTATGCAAACCGCATGCCTCCTAGAGGCACAACGATCATATTGGGAGCATTGTTGTCCCTATGTTGGGTGATCTGTGACATCTAGTTGTCTCAAAGTGGAACCAAGGAATCAATTTTTGGGCTTGCTTGGGACCATGGCAAGGTTTTTTGCATCACTAAGCCCCTTGACCAAGTTGCTATTTGGCGGGAGTTGCTAAGTAACTATTGGACAAAGGGGCAACAATCATGCTTTTCCACAAAGATTTCATTTTTCAAGGAATGAGATCCATGGGAAAATCCTTTCAAGGTGTGGAAGAGAAGTTTGCCCAACACCAGCTGACAACCTATACTTGGTTGTGTGAATGAGGAGTGGAAATTGTGGGACAACCAAGGGAAGTCACAGTTGTTTGGTTGAATTCCAATGGAGGCAAAGAGATTTGACTCTAGTGGCAGGACCTCCTCGAGTTTGAGAATTCTTGGGAATTGTTGTCTGACATCTGGCAGCAATTCCCTGATTTCACTTGGATGACAAGGTGAATTTTGAAGGAGGGGGAATTTTTAAGAGACCTGCAACCGCAACCCCCTAAGCCTCAAAAGTTTATTGGTTATGAGAGGAAAAATACCAAAAAAAAAATGGTGGACTTGGTCATCACTAACAAAGCCAAATGCAGAGAAAATAACTAACTGATTGAGCTGGCAAGATAGGAGAAAGAAAGTGTGATTTGGGAGGGTTTGGGAGTTTTTATTTGCATAAGGGGGCAAGGAATGAAAGAGGCATGAATGCAGTTAGTGAGGACCGGGAGAGATTTAGCCTTTCTAAGGGACCTTTACTGGTGTAATTTTCATTTCCTTCAAGCTTTGATGGGATATCACACTGATATCTCTATTAAGGCCATAGTTTGTACATGTAGAAAAATACAGAAATACACATTTACATCATCTATCTTCTCATCTTCTGCTATATATCCTTCATTTCTTCTATTTGATACCAGTTGTTATCGAAATACTTCCTTTGCGTTGCCATCTATTCTTAGGGTGTGTTTGGTTGAAGGGTAAAAGTGGGAGTAAAATTTACATTGATAAACTCTATGTGTAAATTTATATATGTAACTCATTCATGTAAATTCTATCCCTACTTTTACCTTTCAACCAAACACATCCTTAGGGATAAAACTTGGCCTTTGCTTCCTCTTTCATTTGGCGCTTTGAAGGTGATGCAAAGTCTTCCTGTTTTTCAGGGTCATAGTAATAAAGGGGCATTTGCTATGATCACAGAATTCTTTGGGCTTGGTGGAAGGAATATAATTACTTTCGTGAGGACCATTTGGGAGCTTGATGGAATCTCTTTGGAAAGGCTTTAATTTATTAGTTGCTGGAGTCTGCTCCTTTGAAGACTGATGCAAAACAGCCTATACTTTGTTTTCTTTCTTCTTCATAGACAGTGTTTGAGGAGAAAACATTGTCTGATGTTGTCAAAGATAGTGGTGGTTATGTTGAATGTCATGAAGAGTAGGCTGTTGTGGGGGATTCTTCAAAATGAACCATTGTTGTTAATCTTTCTTTTGGGAGGAAAAGGAAGTTGTCTCTAGTTAAAGAAGCCATATTTCCATGACGGATTTTTGGCTCACCGCCATAAGCCGCCATCTGCCATTGACAACTATGTCGCGTAAGCTTCATGCCGCATTTGGAGTGAGTTCCCTTAGCTGCCTCCCTTCCCCCGAAAATCTTCTTTGGTCTGTCAATCACCCCCTCCTTTTCATTGCTTGTATATCATCGCCGCAACATGTCATCGTCGGCCAAAACAAGGAACTTCATCTTCTTTTCTTGCTTCTGCCAACGCGGTTGTGGACTACTTCGAGATGAGTTCAGTGGCCTGCTACTCCAAGAGGAACCGTCCCAGTGGTGCGAATCACCTCCACGCCCACAAGAATGTGGGGAGTCCCAGTCATCCCGAGGTTGAGATTGAGAGTTCTGGGTCTCTCTTTGATGAGAAGGGGAGTATCGTGATTCCCTTTCCCATTTGGAACCCCTGTTCCATTGGTCACTCGAATTCACCCAGCGGTGAGTCCTTCGTGGCAGCATCCTCTCTCAAGGCCGTGCTTGCCTCCGATCCCTCATGAGTCGCATCATCTGTTCCAGCGTCTTCTCCACATTCTCTAGTCGGCTCTCCATAGCAGCTTATACGTAGAATGACTCCACAGCTCTGAGCTCTAGTACCAAATAATAGAAACCAGAAATACGAAGAAATTGTGCTTGATAGAGGATTGGCTCAGTAAGAAAATGCAATACATGCGAGAAAATGAGCACTATAACAGCTCTACTCTCCTATGCCTAGCCTTAGCCCAGAAGGGAAAATGCCTACCTCATTCTACTCCTCCCCATCAATTTTGCCCTCCTCTCTAACAAAATTCCTCACATGCACACACTACACATTCCTTGCCAGCACACACACACACACACACACACACACACACACACAACAGGTGCCAATATGCGAGTTAGTTAGGACCAAAGGGGGCCCTACATGATTCACCCCAGATCCTGACCCGTATTATCCATAATACTCTTGTATTCTTTTTTCTTTTCTACAATCTAATTCTCTCAGCTACTTGGTCTCTATCACTTAATTATGTCAGTCTTGACAATCCTGACAAAGTACCACATATATTAGGTTCAGCTGCAATTATAGGGAAATACAATCCTAATGAAATAAGAAGATAAACCCTAAGGTTGCTCCAAGTTGATCATATCATACGCACATGGTATGCCACCATATTTTCATGATATGTCAGGTATATTTAGGATATTCTAACACTTCCTCAATTTGAACCTATTAACTTTGTTTTGGTTTTATTAACAGAAATTTGGAAACATCTTAGTTAAGCTTTTTCTACAACATATTTTTACTTGAAAAAAAAAAAATTAGACTTGATATTAGTCTTGGACAGTTGGTCTTGAAAGAACCATACATTTAAGTGCCATCCTTTCTGTTTCGAAAATGGAATATAATCTGCTATAGGTTGGTTCAAATCCAGGTACGGCGATTGCCGGTTGGAGATGGGATTTGGATAGCACGCCATAAAACTCTTGAGACTGAATATGTATTGGATTTTATTGTTGAGCGGAAGAAAATTGATGATCTGCGCAGTTCGATCAGGGATAATCGCTATAGGGATCAAAAATTAAGACTCCTGGTAATTATTCCTTCTTAAATAGTTAGAATTGTTTCTTGACTTTATAAATTTGCTAGAACATGTTGATGGTGACTCTATACATGTATAGTCACTGATCAATGGTTCGGTTACTTTCTTTTCCTATTTATGGTATACTTTAAAGTTAATACTGACATAGCCTCCCTCCCCAACTCCGCTTCTCAATCCAATTGGAAATTGTTAGAGGTGTGGAATGAAGAAGCTGATATATTTAGTGGAAGGTGACCCAAATTCTTCTGAAGCTGCCGAATGCATAAAAACAGCGTAAGTATAATTTCTTTGTCAAATTCATGTATGTAGTTTAGGCATGGGGACTAGAAACCCAATTCAATCTTATCTGCTTGGTTATTAACATCACTTTGATGGCCTATCACAAGTATAGCCACATGATGGTTCAGCAAGGTTCCTGTGAAACTTTGTTGCTTCCTAGCTTTAATAATCACACTACCTTAGTTCTTGCACATTGTTCTAGTCTTTTTAACTCTAAATTTGGTTACCTGTGATTATTGCATTGTGCATTTGTTTTTTGTAGCTTTTATCTTTAATTGAAAGAAGTGGTTCTTGATTTACTTTTGATTGGTGCCACTTGTCTATTATTTGTTAAACAGTGGATAGAATTCATGTTGTTTGTAATGAAGCTATTTGGCATGAGGTTTTTGTACTAGAGAGATGAGTATGGGATGCTAATTTTTGCATGAGTTGATCTGGTTAAATATAAAATTATGCAGGGTGTTAGTCAAGGACTCAAATTTGGTTTGAACCTTTTAAAAAATTGAAACATATACAATTTCTGTTTGTTTCCGAATTATTCCCATTTTCAGACTTTTTCAATCACACCATGTACAGCTGTTTTACAACAGAGATTCTGGAGGGATTTGATGTGCAGAGGACGAGTGGCTTAGGTGATACCCTGAGGAAGTATGGTTATCTTACCCATGCAATTTCTGAATTCTACAAGTCGAGAGCTTTTGAAGACTGTGTTAAAGGCTCTATGACATGTCCTCCTTTTGATGAGTTTATTAGGCGGTGTCAAGATATTGAAAAAATGACAGTTAGTGATGTATTTGCCATCCAGCTTATACAGGTACTAACCATTTAAAATTCGTTTTGATTTTTTTTTTTGGGGCTGATTGTTTAGTTTCTCTGACTGTGGTGTATTTGTTGATCTTGAGTATCCTTTCAATTTTTATGTTAGGCACTCCTATATTGAACTATGACGGAAGCATGATTAAAGGGAACAAAAGGGATTTGTGCTATAATTGCCTTGTTGACAAGGCAGGGGGTGGAAAGTTAGGGAAAATATGTGAGATATAAGGAAGAGGGGGGAATGAGAGGTAGCTAGAAATTGGCTAGGACTTTTGGGAGAGACTAGGCACCCTTTTACAATCTTAGCTATTTTCTTCTCTGTGTATTTTTGTTTCCTTTTCTAGAATCGGGCACTACTATCCACTCAATATAGACATAGGATTTGTAGTAATACAATTGCTAAGCAATTTCGCCACTAAATGGGATCAGTTACATAGATCAGATGATGTTATGGTGTTCTGTCATAAATTGTGTACATTTAACCCATTAAAATTTGGATTTCTTTTAATTGTTCTGCACATGGTTTCCTCCTTTTCTAGTAATACAACGACCTAGTATTGGAGAGGCTTGAGATGAAGAAGGTTTTAGAGGAGATTGAAGGGGAAGATGAATATGAAGGTGAGGGGAAAGATTTTGGCATTGTAGACTGATGACAGATCATGGCCCAAAAATCCTGGGTGGTCATTGATGCATTGTGTAACAGTGCAAGGGAAAAATAAGAATTTGAGGAACCAATGAGGCTTAGAGAGTTGTCGAAGATTCTCAAAGAAAAGAGGATGATGATCTCAACTGTTGGTGGGGGCGAAGAATCACGGCCATGATTGTTTTGGTAGATAGAACGGGATAATTAGATATGACAATTTTCTGCGCCATTTAGGTATTCCTATGAGGATGATCTCATTTGGGACCTTGAGTTTAGGATTTTTCTCTCGTGGGGATGGGGCAAGGATCACACTCCCTAAACTGTGAGGTTACCATATTGATTGTGGTGTTTTTACATTATTATTTAATTATATGAATTTTAAAAAAAATATAAAACTGACTATACTTATTTGATTAGTTTTATATTTTAATTGTTTGGATATCCTCACGAGGACCCACGGGGATAGGGAGAAAAACATCTCTCGACGTGTGGATTTGGAATAGGGAGAAAATAGGGTGGCATTAAAATGCTATAAAACTAGTTTTATACATAAACATAATCATGAACATAATCAGCTCACTCATAGATCAAGTCTCAGGAAGTGCATGTTCTCTTCCTCGGAATCACAAAACTAGAAGGACGCCTCTTGCACGGATCTAGCTCCACCATACCACCCATGAGACAACCTATAGGGTGTGTTTGCTAGTTTTGAGAAAAAGGAAGGGAAAGGTATTGAAGGGAAATGAAGGGAAAGGAAAGGAAGAGGTTTAGAGGGTTTCAATCTACATTATTCACGGGTTTAAAATAAATAAAGGGAAAGGAAATGGAGGGGTTAATAGTATATATTTACAATTTCATCCTTTATTAAATCAAATTAATTTGGTACAATATATGTGTAAATTTAAAATTATTTTTCTCAAATATATTTTTCAACCTATTAGTGTACTGTTCATATTTATTAGAATAATGCTATTTGTACTCATAGGATATGAGACATCGTGCTGACTCACATTTCATCCAATGGTGGATGAGGAGTAAGTCGACATGGTATCCCACATTCATGAGTACAAATAACACGATTCTACTTATTAAAGATAAAGATGGCGTGCTTTACTGGTTTATCAGCACTTGTAGCTATAACTTCTTACCAAAAAAAAAAAATCAAGAGTAAGTATGGCAGATCTAAATCCAACACAATCTTATACTTCCCTAGGGTTAATCAATTGAGACTGTAATTTGAAAAGTTGTTTGTCCAATGAAAATTGAATACAAAGACAAGGTTGCATAATGGAGGGGTGCTCTGCACTACAACTTGATATCTTCACTCAAAAAGTGATGGTGCTAGTTCATTCAATTTTTTGTTCTAATCCCATTTTTCTTAGGCACAATAGTTAATAAAATGAATGATATAAAGGAATATGAGAACAGGAGGAAACTAATGAGTTGAGATGAAATTTGAATGGATTTGTAAAAATGGTATTCTATTATTTTAATAGAGATAATATAGTAAATTAAATTATAATTAGTTTTAAACCCCCCCTCCCCCCAATTTGGGGAACAATAGAATGGGGGGTAGTGGAGGATTTTGAAGGGTTAGTAAAAATCCTCAAATACCTCTTCCTAAAAATAAAACTCGTGAACACATTAAAACCTCGATAAACCTTTCGCTCCCCTTCCTTTCCCTTCTGAATCAAACTTGCGAATGCACCCATAGTTGATAACATGAGAGATTAACTTAAATCAAGCCCATAGTCCCCAAAATCCTAATATTAGAAACCCTAGGTTACAAAATCAACCTTATGCTACACCCCTCGAAAACAAAACCGACATGGGAGAAATCTTTGCTCCAATTCACATGAAGAATCATGGTAGGAAGAGTGGGTCCCCTTCTAATACCTCGCCCAAGCCCTTCTCACTTGATTGATGATGATTTTGAGGGGTGTGGGGTTTTGGGTGTTAAGGTTTTGATGGTGAGTGTTTGGAATGATGTTGACGTAAGAAAAAGAGAAGAAATGGTGAATCATTCAAGATTTGAAAATCTAAAGAGGGAGAGAAATCATGGGTAGAGAGAGAAAGAACATCAGAAGATGGGGTAGAATGCCCTTATTATGCTATTGCGGACCTGTCAGTGCACTATAGCGTGTGGGTTAATTCCAGCTCCGGCTGCTTTTGCATTAGGAGCACGTACTTCGCATCATAGCTCCCAATAAAGTTGGAATTTGCCATTGGGATAGAAATACCAGTTGTAGATCTTTTTGTTAACTTTTCAGTGCAACAAAAATTAGATCACATGGACATTTGTAGCTCAAGATTTTTTATGAAACACTTAACGAAGGTCAGGTATGGCAACATTAAGATAGAGTTGCATTTCAATTCTTGCTATCCCACTTCAACTTGACACTATTTGAAACTAGAATGTGATCCAAGACAAAGTTGGAGCTCTTCTTTTGATCTTCTCTGAACATCCTTAAGTGGGGTATTACAGTGAGCTGGTTCCTATGTACATGCATATTAATCATATTTAAATTACTTTGACTCCTACTTCCAACAGCCAGTGTTAGGAATAAATTCCCTAATTCCATAAAGGTTTACAAGAGGAGGAAGTATAAGGGCAATTTGGGAAAGGGAATGCTTGCTGACTCAGTTGGAGTGGGAGAATCATGTGGGCCTTCAGTAGAGGGTTGAGGACTAACGATTTTGGGATGAGGCATGAGTGCTGTGTGGGGGGAGTCACACGTGGGTTCTGTTAAGGGAAAAAGGGTATATTGTCTCTAGGAAAGGATGAGGAGGGTAGGAATTCAGTTGTTCTTAGGCAAGGGCAAGGGGAGAGTCTGAGCTGCTTAGTCCTCAAGGCTTCTCTCTCTATATTTGCTTATTGCTAGTCTTTCATCTTTCACAGCTATAGTAATACACATTCAGCTAATATTCATATTATCTGTACTGGTTTACCTTTTGTTAGCTTCTAGTAATTGGTATCAGCCTCTCTTTTCTGGGAGTGGGTGAGCTCATTACTTCGCTGAAGTTGCACGATGGAAGAACAAGTTGCTAAGCTGGGAAGGAGGATGGATCGCATGATGCAATTGTTGGAGAGGAAGGATTCCCACTGACATCATTCGCGTGGCCGTTCACCACCACACTGGCTTTCACTCTGAGTTGGCTCAGATGACTGCTGGAATGGGGGTTCAAGAGGGGGAAATGGGCACACAACCCCCCCTCCCCCAACAGAGAGCATTGCGAGTCAAGGTCGGGAGACCGCAACAACCGGAGCTCCCTTCACTCCCTTGATGGTCATCACCACTGGGAGCGTCAGCCGTGGCTGCATCGACCACCTTATCAGTGGTACAACAGCCCTCCTCCTCGGCACCAGGATCTCAATCGACGAATGGAGATGCCGATCTTCTCTGGTGATGACGTTTTGGGATGGCTCGCTAAGATTGACCGTTACTTCCGCATCCATGGCGTCGAAGTTGAAGAAAAATTCGATGTCGTGATGCTCGCTTTGGAAGGGAAGGCGTTACACTGGTTCTAGGTGTGGGAGCAACACGCAATTTCCATCATGGCGTTCGTTTCGGGAAGGGATCACTCGTCGCTTCCAGCCGGGGTTCGTGAAGGATCCTTAATGGACCTCTTTTGCGTCTCCGGCAAGTGGACCCCGTGATTGATTATATTGAAGAGTTTGAACGCATATCAGGTCCAATGCATAATGTGGATCCGGAGATGCTCAGAGGGATATTTCTTAATGGACTTAAGGGGAGTTTGCGAGCTGCATTGAAGAGCCTTGAGTTGGGCTCAGTGGTTGAGCTTAAGGATAGAGCACTGATGTTAGAAGAATGCAATAAGGAGTGGAAGGGTGGGGGTGTTGGACCCCCCGATAGAAGCCCATACCGTGTCCAAAGCCCAATTCCTCATAAGCCTCATATGCCTTTCTCTAGAGGCAGTGGAAGCAAGGAGCTCATTACAGGTGGCCAAGGGAGACTTTCGGAGGGGACATGTGGTGGTTCTAGCAGACGCCTCACACAAGAAGAAATCAATGAGAGAAGTCGCAAGGGGTTATGCTTCAAATGTGGGGAGCGATGGGATCGCGAGCACGTATGTAAGCTGAAGCACTACCAACTCGTCCTCCTTGAAGAACCAGAGACTGAGGAAAACGGCGAGAATGAGGAGGGGGAGGAAGCCCCTTGCGAAGAACCTGACCCAGAGCTAACCATGAAGTCGCTCCACATAACGCTGAACAGCCTTCAAGGGTTTACGACCATAAACAAATCCTTTAAGGTCCGAGCCAAGGTGGGGGAAACTGAGGTGATTGTTCTAGTTGACATCGGGGTTGATGCGAACTTTATCTCTGCGCCATTGGCTGATAGCCTTCAACTGCAGCGGTGGCGCATCCCATTTACGATGGAAGTAGGGACGGGTGAAATCCATCAAGGGTTGGGGCTGTGTGAGGATTTGCAAATCGAGGTCCAAGGCACTTGTATCACTCAATCATTCTTTATACTGGGCCTTGGGAGTGTGGACATGGTCTTGGGGTACGGATGGATAGTGGGACTCGGAGACATCAGGCCAACTTCCAGCAGCAATACATCCAGTGGAAAGCAAATAGGGAGTGGAAGCGTATTCAAGGCGACCCTTCTCTGGGGACGGCATAGGCTTTGCGGCGAACAACGTTGAAGGTTTGCAAGCTGAGGGAGAAGGCTACCTGGTTGCTCCATGTATTGATGAGGAAACCGGGGAGTCAGAAACGATGTCGGGCATGGCAAGGGTACCAGACGAGTTTCAGGAGTTGCTACAGAGGTACGAGGACATCTGCCATCTTCCAGAGGGACTATCACTGCCAAGGCCCCACGACCATTCCATCATGCTTTTGGAAGGAGCAACCATACCAAACGTAAGACCCTATAGGTACCCATATTTTCAGAAAAATGAAATTGAGAAAATTATTGGTGAAATTCTATCCGCTGGGATTATTAGGCCTAGCACTAGTCCGTACTCCAGCCTTGTGATCCTAGTAAGGAAAAAAGATGGTGGGTGGCGATATTGTGTCGACTACAGGGCCTTGAACAAGCTAACAGTCCCGGACAAATTCCCCATACCTGTCATTGATGAGCTATTGGACGAATTGGGGGGAGCTCGAATATTTTCAAAGCTGGACTTGAAATCAGGATATCATCAGATTCGGATGAAGGATTAAGATGTAGAGAAGACGGCATTTCGAACACACGAAGGGCATTACGAGTTCTTAGTAGTGCCGTTTGGACTGACAAATGCTCCTTCCACCTTTCAAGCCTTTATGAACACAATTTTGAAACCTTACTTGAGACGGTTCGCCCTGGTGTTTTTTGATGACATCCTCATCTATAGCCAAACCGTGGGGGAGCATAGGGTGCACTTGGAGAAAGTGTTGGAGCTGCTGAGACAGAATAGTCTCTTCATTAACAAGAAAAAGTGTTCATTTGGCCAGCTAGAAATTGAATACTTGGGACATGTGATTTAAGGGAAGGGCTAAAAGCAGATCCAAAGAAAATAGAGGTGATGCTAGCATGGCCAGCTCCAGTTGATTTAAAAGGGCTTAGAGGGTTTCTAGGGATCACTGGTTATTATAGGAGATTCGTGAAGAACTATGGCAAGATTGCATGGCCTCTTGCACAGTTACCCAAGAAGGATTGCTTTTAGTGGGGTATGGAAGCACAGCTGGCGTTTGACAAATTAAAGGAGGCCATGACCACATTACTGGTGTTAGCTGTCCCCAGTTTCGATCAGCCTTTTGTTATAGAGGCTGATGCTTCAGGAAAAGGAGTAGGAGCAGTACTGATGCAAGAAGGGAGACCGATAGCATACATGAGCCAAAAGCTATCTGATAGAGCTCAGCAGAAATCGGTTTACGAAAGGGAACTCATGGCCATTGTCTTGGCAATCCAGAAGTGGAGGCATTATTTATTGGGCAGAAAATTCATTGTACATTCTGATCAACAGAGTCTACGGCATTTGGTGGATCAACAGTTGATGGGGGAGGGGCAACAGAAGTGGATAACAAAGCTGTTAGGCTTTGATTTCGAGATACGATACAAGGAAGGAAAAGAAAATGGAGCCGCAGATGCTCTATCCAAGCGAACCAGCCTGGGAGTAATATCTTCGGTCACTTTTCAGAATTGGGAAGGACTGGAGGATGAAGCACAGGCAGATGAGAAATTGAGGAAAATCATGCAGGGGTTAATTGAAGGGAAGGAGGTAAAGAAGGGTTTGAGCTCAATAAGGGCAGGTTATACTACAAGGGGAGGATAGTAATTCCTAGGTGTTCTCCTCGAATCCAGATACTGCTACAGGAGTTTCATGATTCTGTTTTTAGGAGGCCACTCTGGTTTCTTTAGGACTTATAAACGAATATCCGGGCTGATTTGGTGGGAAGGGATGAAGCAAGCAATTCAGAAATACATCCAGAGCTGTGAAGTGTGTAACAGGAACAAGTACCAAATGCTACCGCCTGCCGGTCTCCTCTAACCCCTACCAATACCATCCAGAGTTTGGGAGGATATTTCAATGGACTTTATTGGAGGGCTTCCAAAGGCTCAAGGTATGGATACTATCTTA
The DNA here is from genome assembly GCA_031216125.1 of Dalbergia cochinchinensis. Classification (NCBI taxonomy): domain Eukaryota; kingdom Viridiplantae; phylum Streptophyta; class Magnoliopsida; order Fabales; family Fabaceae; genus Dalbergia; species Dalbergia cochinchinensis. The sequence goes on along the minus strand of CM062375.1, from coordinate 16,104,386 downwards.
GTCATGGTTGATAGATTATCAAAATATGTCCATTTCCTTGGTCTCAAGCACCCTTACACTGCAAAAGAGGTGGCAGCACTCTTTATCAAAGAAGTAGTTCACTTACATGGATTTCCTCCATTGTGACTGATCGAGACCAGATTTTTATGAGTAATTTCTGGTCAGAGTTGTTCAAGCAGGCTGGTACAAAATTGAAATACAGCTCCGCTTACCACCCTCAGACAAATGGGCAAACGGAGGTGGTGAATCGTTGTTTGGAGACTTGTCTCAGGTGTTTCTCCAGTGCTAAGCCAAAACAGTGGAATAAATGGCTGTCATGGGCTGAACTATGGTTTAATACCACCTATCATTCAGCTGCAAACACCTCTCCATTCAAGGTACTGTACGGGAGAGATCCTCCCACACTTATAAAAGGAGATTTGCTACCATCAACTGTTGAAGATGTGAATCTGTTAATTGCTGAAAGGAACTCCATGATTGAGGAGTTGAAGTGGTACCTAAACAGGGCCCAAGAAAGGATGAAGGTTCAAGCAGATAGGAAACGAAGGGAAGTGGAGTATGAAGTGGGGGACAAGGTGTTTTTGAAGATTCAGCCATATCGGCTGAAGAGTCTGGCCAAGCGCTCTAACCAGAAGCTGAGTCCAAGGTACTATGGTCCCTTTGAGATTGTGGAAAGGGTGGGAAAGGTGGCATATAGGCTATCACTTCCCCCGGGTTCCTTGGTGCATCCAATATCTCATGTGTCGTTACTCAAAAAGTGCTTAGCTCCTGAAATCAAATGTCAGCCACTACCCCAAGATCTGACTGAGGAGTGGGAGTTGAAGGTTGAACCAGAGGCTGTGTTAGCTACTCGAATTAATGAGCAAGGGAAAAATGAGGTGCTGATTCGTTGGAAGAACGTCCCTGACTTTGAAAGCACATGGGAGTTAGCATTAGATATCCAGCTAAGTTTCCCAACATTTCACCTTGAGGACAAGGTGGAAGTCCAAGATGGGGGTGTTGTTAGGAATAAATTTCCTGATTCCATAAAGGTTTACAAGAGGAGGAAGTACAAGGGCAATTTGGGAAAGGGAATGCTTGCTGACTCAGCTAGGGTGGGAGAATCATGTGGGCCTTCAGTAGAGGGTTGAGTACTAACGGTTTTGGGATGAGGCGTGAGTGCTGTGTGGGGGGAGTCACACGTGGGTTCTGTTAGGGGGAAAAGGGGTATATGGAAAGGATGAGGAGGGTAGGAATTCAGTTGTTCTTAGGCAAGGAGAGTCTGAGCTTCTTAGTGCTCAAGGCCTCTCTCTCTATATTTGCTTATTGCTGGTCTTTCATCTTTCACAGCTATAGTAATACACGTTCAGCTACTATTCATATTATCTGTACTGGTTTACCTTCTGTTAACTTCAATTAGCCGGCAATTATCAGAAAACACAAGCACCTTCAATTGCATACCATACTTATATTTGGATCCATTACTTATTGGATAAATCTCATTCTGTTTTGTTGGATCCTCAAGTTTGCCGTGATACATTCAGCAAATTATAGTTGGAAATTGTTTGATGTTTACTGGCTGGAAGATAGCCTTAATTGGTCTCCTGCACTTTCACTGAGCAGTACACTTTTGTTCTTAAGTCTACGTTTCACGTGAAGAACTTCAATTTCTTTTTAAGTTGGGCGAGTTATCATTCTACATAGCAAGTTGATTAAATGCTTTTGAATTGCACTTTTTTGGAACATACAAATGCAGGTCCCACAGGTTACAGAGGAGGTTGCCCTGGCTGTGTTAGATTTGTACCCCACACTTCTGTCTCTTGCCCATGGCTACTCACTACATGTAAGTCATTCCTTCCTCCCCAGTAGCAAGTGATCTGATTAGTGGGTTTTGAATAATATACTCTCAGATAATCTTTAGGATGTGACATTACTTTTCGGGAGCATATGCTTTGGTTTTTTATGCTTAATGATTAAACTGCTCTCTTTCCATTTTCACTCCATTTGTTTGGTGTGATTAGGATGGTGATTCTCGTGCCCAAGAGGAAATGCTTCGAATACAGAGTAATGGTGTGATCAATGCAGTTGCCAGTAGGAACATTTTCCAGTTTGTTTGGGGCTGCTGAGTGCTGACTTAGATGTGAATCCGCTAAGCAAAGGTGGAAAACGTGTATATATAATTTTGTAACATCTCATTGTTCTATGTATATACTCAATATTAATTGACATTATTACTAAAGGTATGTTTGATAGGGAAGTAAAAAATGAGGGTAAATTTTCCATAAATGAGCTCTATGTGTAATCTTTTACAGAGTTTATCAATGAAAATTTATATCTCATTTTTACCTCCTAACCAAACAAAACCTAAGTATAGTTGTGTAGTTATTTGTATATCTTGTGTGTGTAAGTCCTTTGTGTCATTTTTGTTTTTGCATCCTCATGTACCAGCTGATCTAGCATGTGAGACTTCTGCCTAGACTTCTTTGCATTGTGTTTTGCTTATTTCAACTTTTATGTGAGGATGTATCTGGTTTGTGATGATGATGATAAGGGTGAGAACAACGCTCATTCCTTCTCTGTTTTATGGGCTGAAAAAGCAGATGCAAGCAAAATGAAGTTGAATTGAGGTGCGAGGTGGTGTAGTGGCCCATGTTCGTTGCAAGTATTTTGGGTGCTAAACTTTGCATGTAGGTATATTTTAAATGATGATACTTGAAGGGAATACTTAATCGTTAGTCATTAGTGGACGCACTACCACATGCCAAAGAAATTTAGATATGCAAATTTCAGGTCATGGACTTTACCGTAAAGTCATTGGCATTGACTTCATATAACGGTTCGAGTACTATCATATAAAATGGCATGGCCCTATGCTTTGTAGATTCAATCATCGTAACGTTTATCCATGTTGGGACTCTGCTCTTGCTAGTTGCTAAGCTCGTGTGAAAAGCAAACTTGTTTTCCTGTTGCTTGTTTTTGAAAATGTTTTAACTATGCTCATATAATCCTTTTTTATATTTTTGTTGTTGTTTAACGTGGTTCCATGCTTATATGCAAATTATGTTTTGATTCATTTTTTTTTCGGTGCAATGTTTTAATTGAAATTTATTTGGCTTACTTTGCGACTACGTACTAAATTATATTTTATGGATATTGAAGATATTAATATATCAATTGCTTCAAGAAGATATTGGAAGATATCAGGCTAGAGCTGATAAAGGAGCAGAGAGAAACTTAAAGCTAGAGAATGAGCATGGGTAAATTTGAGAATGTGAGCTTTTACGATGATTTCATTACTGAGCAATGAGGTACTTATAGTACAAGTGACAATGATAAACTTCCTTCTTAACAAACTTCTAATAGTTGCTTAATCAGCTAACAAATTTGTAATATCCTAATTTGAAATAAAAAGGTTGGAATTTTTTTTTTTAATAGGAAGGGTGTCAATCACCCTTATCTATTGCTCTGAATCCTCAATTTCGCTAGGTTTGAATCTTATACCTCATTGGAGAGCTATATGATAGAGTCATATTCTTGAGATCAAAAGTCTCGATAATTGTTTCTAAAGAAAAATAAGTTAAAGAATTTTTTTTTAATGAATTTTATGAAATCTTGAATCACCTCGTTTTAGTTCATAAGTTTAGAAAATCTTAAAGATTTTTGGATTTGAATTAAAATTTAAAATTTAAATTCCAATTTGTTGGGATTTTAATTTTTATGATATTTTATTTGAATCTAAATAGAGGGTATTTCCTTATTTATATTTATGTTTTAAAGTTAAGGAGAGTAGAATAAATAAGGACATTAACTTAAAGTAAAGTTAAGAAATGTAAATAAGTGAGTATTGAGACAACCCGAGTGCCAAAATGACCCGAAGGTGTTGAATCAAAGTTTACTGTCACTATTATACTGGTTCAGGATCGTTATAGCAGTCAGAGTGTGCGTTTTGGGGTCTGAGGACTGTTATAGCGGTTGTAAGTGATGGGTTCAGGGGCTTGGGCAAGGCTTGACTGCTATAGCGGTGTCCATGGTGCAAAAACAGTGCAAAACACCACTATTTCGCGTAATTGAGACGCTCACCCTATATATATACCCCTAACTCGGGATTTCTTCCCTATTTCCTGAACCCTAGCCCTCAATCTCTTTTTCTTCCTCCCCTCCACTCTCATCCTCCATCAAATCCACTTTCTCCAAACTTCAAGATGAGTTTGGTTATTGGTTCATGCTCCCTTTGTCTCCTTTCTTTCATATTCTATGATTTGGGTTGTTGTTTTCTTCCAATGTTATTAGGGTTATATTAGAGCTATCTAGAGGTTATTAGAAATTATTCTAGAGTTTATAGTTGCTCTATGACAGTTGTTGGTGTCATTCCAAGCTCTTAAGGTCAAGATGGAGGTGTCCACATGCTTTCGACTCCAAACGGTGAGTGAGCTCAAATTCATGACCTTATTTTAGCCATTATGATTATGTTTGATGCACGATAATTGTGAAATATCAAATTTGAGATGAGGAAAGTATAGAATATGATTTTACATAATTATGTCAAGCCAAAAAATTTTGATTTATGATAATAGCATGAAAGAATGAGTTTTACTAAACCATAGGACCATGATTGTTATGTTGTGCATTATGGAAAATGTTTTACATGGTTGAGAAAGAATTTATTAAGAAAGTATGTTTTGTAGCAAGTTTTCTGTTTTACCAAATATGTTTTATAAGCTTATGATATCACTATATTCTTATATGTTGGATTTTAGGCTATGTTTTTAGAATATCAAGTTTAATTATTATATTTTGAGATTTTAGGCTATTCTTTAGAATATCCTGATATATATATATATATATATATATATATATATATATATATATATATGTATATTGGAGAAATGTGAAATAAGAGTATGACTCAGCTTCACGAATAAATGTTATATGATTTTAGAGTTATTATGATTATAAACTAAAGTGTTTGAACTATGATTTTAGAGTCATCAAGTATATAAAAAATATGTTAGTTTAAGATATGAACCTAAAACTTCAGTTTTATTATATCCAGAGGTGTGAAATTCAGTATGATTCATAGCAACTGCCAGATACATATTCTGTGGGCTGGAAATCAAAATACTTACAAGCGGTGATCCCTTGGGCATAATTTTTATAGGCACAATTATGATAGAGTCAGAATGTCAGTTATATGAATCTAGAACTTTTCGTGTACTAAGAATTAACGGACTTTGCTTCACCAGGGACAAATTACCCACTTTTCAGCTATGGTTTTGTCAAACTAGTTTGGATGGTAGGGATAAGGAAATAGACAATTAGTTAACGACTGTGAAGCGATCATTAATCTTGGTACCAAGTTGTCTATCCGAGGACAATATCGCCCCTCAACAATCCATAGAAGATGGGATCTAGTTAGGTATCCACAGCTTGTCTGACAAAATTTATGATTTTACGGCTTTTGTTATTATATATATTTATCCAACTCAGTAAATATTGTTTCCCAAGGCTCTGCCGCATCATCAGCTAAAATGATTTCATGAATGATTGAGAATTTATAAATGCTTGTTATAAACTTATGGAATGAAGTTTGTTTTCTTATATAGCTATGTATTTAAATACCAAATGATTATGATTGTTGCATGTATGGTATTATATGTATATTCCTTGGATGTACCATGTGGGTGATGGATAAGAGCTCACTCACTGAGTCCGTTGACTCACCCCTCTCCCTTCTCTCATAATTGCAGGTACAAGCTCCATTTCAGCCCAGTTTGGTTGATGCAGCTTTTCCCAGTAGTGAGCCTTATTTTGGAGTAACGCTTAGTATAGGTTTATGTTAGTATTAGAGGGCTCTAGTAGATGTGCAGGTAGGATCCAAGCTATGCATTATTTCAGATGTTGTATTTGATTTTAATATTTGAAACAGTTATATATGTGTTTCAATGTACAAGTATGAATTTAAAATGGTAAAGTTGATATGAGTTTATGTAACAAGTCAAAAAGATATTTGTGGTTCAGTTTCCAAGTACTAAGTTAATTTTCAGATTTAAAATTAAAATCAAGTGATGAAAGAGTTCATGTTTTCATGATTAGATGTTTAATTGAGATGTCACATAGTTTTTAATATTAAGGTATTTCAGTCTTGTGAAATTGGATATCAGGTTTTGAATAAATACTTGGATAAAGGTTTAGAGGAAATTATATTTTTAGAATGTAAATTTAGTATAATATTATTAAATTTTATGCATTTAAGGAGACACATCACCTAGTAGACTTACGTGGGGATAGGATTCCTCACGTGTCGGTCACATTCCTAGATCGGGTCGTGACAAAACTTAACAGCTTAACAGAGTTTTCTAACTAACTCATAACTCATCCCTTATCAGCCCCTTAGTTTGAAGGGGCTAATAAGAACAGACCCGAAATTTGTAACGAAATTGAAGAAAGGTTGATGCAGATAAAAGCTTGGTGAGGACATCTGCAAACTGCTCAATAAATGAAATATGTTGGACAAATTTCTAAATGATCCGAGCTCGAGCAAAATGAAGATCAATCTCAAAGTATTTTATGCATTGGTGAAGGATAGGGTTGGAAACAAAGAGCACTGCACTGGAGTTATCACAAAACACAATTGGCATTGCACTGCAGGTGGTGTGTAACTCACTTGGGATGATTTGTAACCAAGCAATTTCAGCCATTACAGATGCTAGACTTTGAAACTCTGCTTTAGCACTAGACCTGGACACAACATGTTGCTTTTTACTAGATCAGGATATGACATTAGGTCCTAGATATACACAATACCCACTTGTTGACTTATGGTCATCCACATCTGAACCCCGATCTGAGTCACAGAACCCAAGCAACCTAAATTCCTTGCACTTGTGATAGTGTAACCCTGATCAATGGTCCCTGAAAGATACCTTAAGATCATTTTGATTGCCTTCCAATGAGATTCTAGTGGTTGTTGCATAAACTGGCTTACTTGATTCACAGGAATGAGATATCAGGTCTTGTGATGGTGGCATATTGAAGACCACCAACCACAGATCTATATAGACTAGGGTCACTGAATCTGGGTACCATGCACTATCAGTGAGAGTTGTAGGTCCAACTATGTAAGCTCTTGGGTTGTGGAATGAGGAGGGTAGAGGAGCAGCGTGTGTTGCAGCAACCCTAGTAGGATTAGGAAATCCTTGATCAAAGCGGTGGTAACACTACCATACTGTATGACCCACTTTTCCACACAATTGACATTGGGGTGGATTTGAGTTATTCCATGTTCTTCCTCCTGTGAAGCTTCTACCTCCTTTGCCTCTTCTACCACCATTTCCTCTACCTGAGACAAATTGGCTTAGCCTTTGAGCAACATGTGCTTGAACAATGTTGAGATCAACTTTCTTGAACTTTTCCAACATCTCCTCTGGAGCCATGAGAAGTGCTTCAAGCTAATCAACAATGAATGGCTCATATCGAGATAGTATAGAGGAAATTAGCATAGTGTACTCTTCAGTGAGTCCTTTGAGTATGACTTCAATGTGCTCTTGAGTGGTGACCAGTGAGCCTACCACAGCTAGCAAATCAACCACTTTCTTGATCTTGAGTAGGTAATCAAATGCAGGGCTTTTTTTCTTGATCCTTTTTAGTTGACTTTTCAACTATCTTACCTTACTTCTAGTGTGAGAAGCAAAGAAATTCTCTACTTTTTCCCAGATTTGATGTGTAAACTTGCAACCCCCCATACTGTTTCTAAAAGTTGAATTCATCGATGATAGTAGCCATGAGTTTAGTACCTTATCTTGCTTAATCTAGTTGGTGTAGTCTTCTGATTAAACATCGGCTTCTCTTTCTGTATCAGACTTGAATCTTGGAGGTACATTGTCAGCTTCAAGGTGATCTTCCAGCTTGTGACCCTCAATGGTGGCCAAAGCTAGCTGCTACCATGTGAAACAGTTTTCTTCATCTAATCGATCTACTATGGGGCTTGTGAACATTTTTAAAGTGAATGCTGGTGCAGAGCTAGTAGTGAACGTGTTGGAAACTTCAGGCATCTCCATGGATCAAAATAGCTCTGATACCTTGAAAGGTATCAGACTAAAGCTAATAAAGAAACAGAGAGAAAGCTAGAGAATGAGCATGAGTAAATTTGAGAATGTGAGCTTTCACAATGATTTCATTACTTAGCAATGAGGTACTAGTACAAGTGATAATGATGAACTTCCTTCTTAACAAACTTCTAACAACTGCTTAACTAGCTAACAAACATAATAGCTTAATAGTGTTTCCTAACTAACTCATAACTCATCCCTTATCATATATAAAAGAAATAGAGGAAGAAGCAACACTTCAAGAGAAAACAAAAATTGTTATTATTATCATGATTATGCTTGAGTGATGTGGCACTATCACAAGTATTTTGCTAAGGAATCGGGATTTGAATGGTGGAATTTTCTAAATTGACTATATAGAGGGACACAAATATTGTAGTTTAAAAGATGATATCTCAACAAATATGATTGGAACTTATGTTCCAAAATTAAGGTTTATTTATGCATTATCTATGTAGAAACGATCGGCAATAGATTCCATATTCTAAATGGTGATATTTGAAAAATTATAATTCATCCAAGATATAGGTGCAATCCTTTGTTTTTTTTTATAGAAAAAATTATTGAAGGTAAATACTTTATTGTAGATGCAGTTTTTGGGCACATCATAAGGAATTAGATATCATCTGAATGAATCTACCCAAAACACCCCCACAAAATTGTAAGGAGTTATTCAATTGCAGGAAAAGGAATTTGTACTCGTCTGTTCGACGCACCTTAACACCCTTAGTTGAGTGTTAAACTGTTTTAATAAAAAAAATGAAAAGGAAAACTTTAAAAGCTTGTGAGCTTGAATTATATAGGGAGCCAAACATGTGGGTCGACTTTGTGAGTACATATGACACAGCCTTTCAATTGCCATCATGCAGGTGCAACGAATGCAATTGAAAGATCATTTGGAATATGGAAAAGAAGATGGAGTATATCAAAGAACCCTTTCATTTTTTGATATAAAAATGCACAAGCATTATTAATATGTACTACACACTACACAATGTTTTAAAAGATGAGCCACAGCATGATCCAATTTTAGAAGTCCAATACATGAAACTATTATCTGTTTTCGATGAAGAATTTACCTACCAACAAAGAAGGGAAAGAGTTGCAACTACAAATGAGGTGACAACTATTCAAGTCACTAAGGAATGTACAAGATTTTGTGGGACTTTGGCAATGGATACGTTTGTTGATTATCACGTTAGAAGAAACCTAGCTTAGTGTAGTTTTTGTAGTAAGTTTTGGAATTTCGTTCTTCTTGTTTTTTTTTTTAGTAATAGACATCATATTTGTGATTTTTTGTTAAATTGTGTGTGATAGAAATTATGGTCTCATATAAGATGTTATTCTTGTTTCCTATTAAGTTGTGTCTTTTTAAGTCTTAACTACTATCGAGTCATCTAAAAAAAAGAGTGACACCAAGGGACAAAGAAAGATAACAATGCCATGCACCATCGCTACCAAAATAAGTTGTTGGATAAAAGTATATGAATGATTTTATATCTAATATGCCCCATTGCACGATGTCTTATCTTTTGGACTTGAAATGTGAACAATTTATCATAATGGTAAAAATAATGATCAAACTCTAGATCATTTGATCGTAGAGAGTCGATATTATCTCATGAAGAGGCTAAATAATTTGGGTAAAAGATTATTCCAAATTGACTTAACATTGTAGATTGGTTGACATAGAATCTAAGTTAGCTAATATTTGTGAACTCTCTCCCCTTTGATAAGAAGAAGAGCTATATCTTGGCCTTTTAAACTCTTAGAATGAAAAGACTTCTATAAAAAAAATACTAATGTTTTCGTTCGTAGTTGTTTTTAGTCTATTAAATGGAGTTTTCATTATATGTTATTTCATTCTCTTTATATTGATTAGATGATATTTTAAATATATATTGTTGCATTTTTGTTTTTAATTTTCAATTTATACTACGTGTTATATTTATGTACAAGCTCCTTTTATTTACATAACAATTAAATTTTGTTATTGATTTTAAAATATTTTGTGAATTGATTTTAAGATAATTTATAAAATATGAACTTATTATAATTAATTTTAGATTGAGTTGAATTTTGATTAATATTGAAGTTAAAAAGATAGTTTCTATTTTTATAAATATATCGATGATGAAAATTTTATTACTTTATTAAAATAAAATATTTTGAAAATAAGATGAATCTTATCCAAACAAAATATTTTAATGGTAAAACTTCACTTACGTCCTTCACATTTTCCCAAATTTCGATTTAATACCAAAAGTTTTATTTATTTTATTTTGTTCCTAATACTTTCAACATGTTTTATTTGTATCCTTTTGGTAGAATGTACCAAAATTATAAATGGAAGAAAGATGCAGCAAAGGTCAAACTATGATCAATGTTTTGAAAATCGAACCGGACCAGCCGGTCGAACTGATTGAACTAGGAACCAGCCTGCTATCCAGTCTGGGTTGGACCAACAAATTTCCTTGTAAAGAATCACCCAAGAACCACTGAGAACCACCTTGGAACTGGTAAACTAGGCAAACCGGCCCGGCTAAAAAACCGGTCCAACCATTTTTTTTTGTAAAAAAAATATAAAATTACATTATTTTAGGTTTTTTAAAAAAAAGACCTAAAATCTTATATTTTCTACTTTTTTTTCCTTTTCTAATATGGGAAGTAGTAATTTGAAAAATTTGATCCATATGGATAATGTTTATTTTTATTAAGAGATAAATTATGTTATGTTCTATAGGTTTTGTTGATGTCTAATTTAATTTTTAGTTATTTTATGATATACATTTTATTTTGTATTTTTATATATTTATATAAATATATGTTTTATTATATACCAGTTATACTCCAGTTAGACCCCCGATTGAACCTTCCAACCCTTGCCCCGACCGGTTCAATGTCTGATCCAATTTTCAGAACCTTAACTATGATGTTGGAAAGACACCATAAGATATAAAATGTCACCTTACAATGTTAAGGGATCATAACAAGACGTAAAATATGAATTTTTTTTGTCATAATTTAGACATCATTTATATTTTGAAAATGTTAAGGGCATAAATAGAAAAAAACTTTTGGGGCTAAATTGGAACTTTCACAAAGCATGAGGGACATAATTGAAGGTTTAACGTACTTTATAATTAATCAATGGGGGTTAGTTCAACGAAAGTTAGTTGAGTTCTCGATGAGTTTTACTGCAAGGTAAGAGGTGAAACCTGCAAAGCTCTCTTATGGAGGGATCATGCTTTTACCACTCTAAGTCTCGGCCTGCCTAACCTTTTAACTTAGCAAAAATCTTCTTATTTCTATAAAAAAGGGACGGATATCTTCTTACAACACTTGGCAAAAATGTTTTTCCGCCTAAACAAGTTCATCACATGCCATATCATGTGATCTCCACAATAAATATCTTTCTTTATTCTTTTTTTAGTGCAAATTCTGAATTGGGGTTTTTTATCTTTGAAAGAGGGAGTGTAAAAGCTTCTTCAGTAAGCTTTTGACTTCTTGAACATTTATTTCATTGGAATATACAATTCTAGAATTGGAATGATAAAAATTGCCTTTGCCCCAACCTTTCTTCCCATGCTAATTATGTTTGGGTATAATGGCTCAATAACAACAAGAGAAATGATAAGTGAACATCACAATAAATACACCAGAAAAAAGACAAATGTGGCATATAAAGATGGTATGGATACGAAGGGGCAAAATTGTCAACACTAGAAAAGGAAACCCAACACAAGAAAAGGAAAAAAAATCACACACACGTACATATTTGGTGGTCCCCTCTCCTTTTCCCTCTCCTGAAATGGAAACGACCACAGCCCTATAACCCAACCTCTCCCATGTTAGAACCCCTATTTGTGCATGGTCTTAATTAATCAAACAAGCCACAAAAGCTTTCATTTTTCCTATATTCGGGCTTACATTCTCTCCCCTTACTGTGCTCTTTTAAGCTTTCATTTCCCATTCGAATTGTTGACCCATTGTTGGCATTCTTGCTCTGACTATTCGTGTTCTTCCTTCTGCCACTTGCATTGTAACTAGGAAAAGGTTACATTTTTTTGTAAAAGATTTACTATTTGGTTTACAGTTTACACCTTTTATGTTTAGGGTTTACAACATTTTTATATACTAGTTTACAGTATTTTTTTGGCTGAATGTGTTTAGTGGCTATGCTCATTTGATTTGGAAGGTTTTTTGAACTCTTTTGAAAAGATTTAGATGTTTTTTGAGTATGGTTTACTGGTTTTATGTAGTAGCTGTCATGAAAAAGTTTTAGGGTTTACAAAATTTGCCATCAAGTCCTCAAAATTTTTTGTTTAGGGTTTACGGTTTGTGAGAAAGGTTCACAACTTTTTGTGTTTTGGTTTTGCAACTTTATGAATGAGGTTTACACTGATTTTGCACTAGTTTATAACATTTTGAACAAGGTTTATTACATTTTGAGCAAGTTTTACAACTTTTTCTTTGGTGAATTACAACTATTTTTCCCATTGGTTTCTAACTTTCATTGGATTAGTTTACATATTTTTGTGCACCGGTTTACAAATTTATGAAAAAGATTTACAACTATTGTACAGTATTGGTTTGCAACATTTTTACGAATTGGTTTGGTTATTTATAAATAAGGTTTACAACTTGATGAAAAAGGTTTTTTACAGGTTTTTATGCACTGGTTTATACTTTATGAAAAAATGTGTTGAACTTCCTGAACATTGGTTTACAACATTTTATGCATTGATTTACAACTTTTTATTTATTGGTTTACAACTTTTGGCAAACTGGTTTAAAAGTTTTGTGCATTGGTTCACAACTTTTTGTCCATTGGTTTGCAACTTTATGAAAAAATGTGTTGAACTTTCTGAGCATTGGTTTACAACTTTTTATGCATTGATTTACAACATTTTGTGCATTAGTTTATAACTTTTTGTGCATTGGTTTACAATTTTTTCTCCACTGGTTTAGAACATTTGGCACACTAGTTTACAAGTTTTTGTGTATTGGTTCACCATTTTTTTTGCACTAGTCTACAACCTTTTGTGCATTGATTTACAAATTTTTATATATCGGTTTACAACTTTTTGTGCATGGTTTACAACTTTGAAGTTATGGTTGAAAACTTTTTATTCACATACACTTAGGTTTTTTGTACAATGATTTCTATATTTTTATATGTACTTGCTTACCTGTTTTGGATGGCTCTGGCAGTTTGTTTGCAGATTTAAGTTAGTGATATAACAACTAAATATTTTATCATTTTATTTTTCGGCTACATCTTAGAGATAGTTCATTGCAAGAGACTTGAAGTTGCGCAGGGCAGCAGTGGGAAAAAAGCTAGGCTTGTAACTGTGCTGCAATTACAGAATTTGTCAATGTTGCATACAATGGTTGTTTATGTTAATTTGTTGCATTGGGCATAATTCATGGTGATATTGTCTTAGTTAATATTTTGATTGTGTTTATTGTGAGGAGCAATTTGCATTCATTAGCCGATGCTCCCCTATGATGATCCTTGATTTGTGGGATAAGAGTTTAACTGTCCCTCAAAAGGAGGTAGTTCAGGCCATGGGCTTTGGAGGCCTTTTTGAGCTGAAGATGAAGCGAAAAAATAGGATGTTCGTCTTGGAGGTCATAAAGGCATTTGATCATATGAAATGGTGCATCCTTTTGAAGGATCGCTCCATACCTGTTATGGATGAATCTGTGGGTTTAGTGATTGGGCTTCCTTGTTCTGGTAAGTTAACTAAACTTAGTAGAAATGTTTCATTTTTTTTCTTTTTTTCCAAATGTAGGGATGAGTTGATATGTTATGATTACATGAAAATCTTTTGCATTTGAAGGTGAGGAAGTAAGGCAAAATGCATCAAATGAGGATATGGTAGTTGTGCAAGAGTCCTAGAAGAAAACTATCAAAGAGTTAGGAAGGCATAACAAATGACATTTTTAAGATAACCTTCATCCTTTATGTTCTATGCACATTTTTTTACCCATCTACTAATGGATCAACAACTTTGAAGTTGCTGGCCCATGTGGTTGATGTTGATGACCCCACAAAGTACAATTGGGGTCAACTCGTTGTTGACACTTTGGTTGACAGCATGAAAGACTACAAGGAAGGCAAAGGGGAAGTGAAGTCAATTAGAAGGCATGTCTTCTTCCTGATGATATGTCACATTGAAGCAAGTTTATGTCCATAATTAATAGTGCAAGAACAAGTTACGTAATTAAATTTATGTTGCCTTTCAACAGGTTTGGTATCTCTAGTCAGCATTTGACTCGCCTTCAGGAGATAATGACCCTCCACTGGTCAAACACTTGACTAAGAAGGCTGTCCAAGCTCGATTCAATGATCAGAGGAAGGATAAAGAGGTATATTGGAGCTAACTTTTGTGTATTGTAGCGCTTACTGGTAATTAAGAAGGTGAACGTAGACAATTGCTGTGAATGAAATTTAACCCCTTTTTTTATAGGGTCTCATCAACCTTAATAAGTACAGTATTGATGGTGATGTGAAGGAGTTTCTTGACACCAACTTTGAGTATGAGGTACTTGGATTTGCATGAAGAGATAGATATGTATATTTTTATTTAGAGAATTTGTCCTTACATACTACTAGTTTAAATCTAAATGAACCCATTGAATTATCTATATGCAGGACCTTAAGGAAATGGTCAATGGGGTCATTAAGATGACATTGAAGCAACAAAGAAAGAGGAGGGAAAGAAAGATGTCCTCTTTGTCATAGAAGGCACCTTCTAAGCCAAAGAAGACTCCTTCTTTGGCAAATAAGATGCATGTTGCATCAATTCAGCCACCCTTTCTACCAAAGAAAGCCCAATCAGGAGCTTTCGCCGATGATGATTCCACTGAGGCTCATAGTACTACTCCTCTAATCCAATCCGCTGATGTAGCTGAGGACATTGGAGGTATTTTTAGGTGCATCTCATGTTCTTCCTCGATCTTTGAATAGATGAGAATATCATCTATAAAGACAACCACAAACTTATCGAGATAAGGTCGGAAAATTCGATTCATGTAGTCCATGAAAATCGCTAGGGCATTTGTTAATCCAAAGGACATCACAGTATATTCGTAATGCCCATACCGTGTTCTAAAAGCAGTTTTTGGAATATCTACTTCCGAAACTCGAATCTGGTGATACCCCGATCTCAAATCAATTTTGGAGAACACTGTCGCTCCCCTTAGTTGATCCATGAGGTCATCAATCCGTGGGAGGGGATATTTATTTTTTATTGTCACCTTATTCAGTTGTCTATAGTCAATACATATCCTCATACCTCCATCCTTCTTCTTTACCAAGAGTACAGGAGCTCCCCATGGTGATACACTGGGACAGATAAAATGTTTAATCAACAGCTCTTCAATCTGCTTCTTCAATTCTACTAATTCCAAAAGAGACATCCGATAAGGAGCTAAGGAAATTGGACCCGTCCCTGGTACCAAGTCAATAGAGAACTCTATCTCCCTTTGTGGGGGAAATTTTGGTATGTCTTCTGGAAATACATCAGAGTATTCTTGAACTATTGGTATCTCTTCTAATTCCTGGTCACCCTCCACTACACTAGTCAACAAGAATATGTACCCCTGTCTACTAAGCTTTCCACATCCTAAGTCTAAGGAATTTAGGTAAAAGCACATGGAGACCCTTTGTTCAGAGAGGATATCTGATGGAAATACTATTGTCTTATCATAGCATCTTAACATCACACGATTGGCAGAAAGCCAATCCATGCCGAGAATAAGATCAAGACCAACTAATGGCAGGCAGACCAAGTCAATTATGAATGTCCTACCCTCAACTTGAATAAGAACGCTCTTACAAACTTGACTTGTCTTTACAGGTTTATTAGTAGGTGTGTGAACAGCCAAATCATGGCGTAAATCAGATATAGGCAATTTCAGAAAATGCGCACATTTCAAAGATATAAATGAGTGTGTGGCTCCTGAATCATACAGTACTGTTAGGGATTCTTGGTTAATTCTGCACGTACCTTGAATGAGCTCCTCAGATAATGTAGCTTCTTCAACATTCATAGTATAAACACGTCCCTGTTGTTGTGGCCTAGAAAAAGGAGGTAAATCTCTAGTCGAACATTCTCCACTCATGTGACCTGGCTTTCTGCAGCAATAGCAAACGTTCTGTCCAAATAAACATGGTTTATCACCATGATGCTTCCCACATTTCGGGCATTCCTTGTTAGTAATCGACCTCTGCAGCTGCTTCCCTTTTCCATTCCCATGAGGAAAATCCCTTCATGGTGGTAGGGCAAGTTTAAATCTTGGGCCTTGCGGTGCAAAATTCCTCCTATTATCATATTGTTTTGCTCGGGACATAGTCAACTTGTTACCGTATTCTTCCACTAGAGTGCTCTTATTCACCAATGTAGGAAAATCTCTAATTTCCATCGGTCCTACAGTCATCAAGATATTCTCCCGTAGGCCCTCTTCATATTTCACACATTTCCACTCCTCATTAGGGTTCTGCTGATAAATGGTAGAAAACTTACATAATTCCTCAACTTCAGCTGTGTACTCAGGCACAATCATATTTCCCTGTTGGAGTCTCAGGAATTCCAACTCCTTTGCATTTCTTATAGAACAGGAAAATATTTCTTGTAAAAGGCCTCCTTGAACACTTCCCAAGTAATCTTAATACCAACTCCCTCCAAGAGCCTTTGTGTTCCAAACCACCAGAAATTTGCATCAGCATCCAGTACAGAAGCAGCAAAGAT
This sequence comes from Dalbergia cochinchinensis, assembly GCA_031216125.1. NCBI lineage: Eukaryota > Viridiplantae > Streptophyta > Magnoliopsida > Fabales > Fabaceae > Dalbergia > Dalbergia cochinchinensis. The sequence goes on along the minus strand of CM062375.1, from coordinate 16,087,540 downwards.
TACCTTCTGTTGGTCTGAGCAATCTAGCACTGAAAAAGATTTTCTCAATGGTCTGTATCCATTCTTCCGCCTTATCAGGGTTCACAGTTCCCCTAAAACAAGGTGGACATGCCTTTTGGAATTCCGAGAACATTAACCGCTCATGGCCATTGTCATTATCATTCCCTTGTCCCATTTGTCTTCCTAGTATTTCCATCATCCGATTAGCAGCCACTGCTTGTTCTCTAACAGCCTAGGCCATATTCCGAAAATCTTGCATAAAGGCTGCTGTGTTCTCATCGGGCATACCGTTGGTGTTATTGTTAGTCCTATGCCTACCGGAAGCCATTAGTTCCTGCCACACATAACAAACATATCAAGGTGATCAGTCTCAACACAAAGCTAAGTGTGACAAAACTAAGTACTTCAAAAGTAGACAGTCATGCTTATAAAAATCTACCCTTATCTCAACAGATAAGACTCTATTGCATGACATTAAAATTTCAGAGTGTCCTTTAGAAGCAAGTCAGACCATCCCCAGGCTCTAATAGGATAAACTGCTCTGATACCATAATGTAACAGCTCTCCTACTATAGTGCTATGCTCGAGTCATAACATTACAGTAAGCAGTCGTTACTCATAATTTATATATTTGTAATTTCTTACCTATATGAAATATATACGTATAAGTTGTAATAAATATGAGCATTGTACTAAAAACTATACTAACTTGTCTCAAATCAATTTTTGCTCACAATGTGATAGTCAACTTATAGAAATAGTGGAAGTGTAATGCGCATCCAAAGAAGTCGGCTACACGATAACTCACATCTTATATCATATCCATAGTAAGTTAAGTCACACAGTTATACTATATACATTCATACCTAATTACATTTATATTATAAACAACCCTACCCTGGTCCTCGCAGTGACCACCTAATCTGAGTTAGGGCCTAACAAAAATATTAGCAACTACAGATAGATAAAACTAACTCCCTCAGTTAATGGCTCTTCAAAAGGTCAAACGTAAGAGCCTATGATGGTCATATAATATGAGGGAATCTAGGTCATGCTATGTCTATAAATAAGGTGGATATGAGACTCAGCAACCAGATATAGTGACCCTAACTCTGGGTCATAGTGCCATTGCTGCTCAGGCATCTCGAGGAAGAACACAATCGAGGCCATCTATATAAAATACAGCATACAGCAGGGATGAGAATCAATGATTCTTAGTAGGAAAATATACCAGTCTACTACTCAATGATATTCAACTTAATACAAGATAAGCAAAGTACTTCAATTATTTGTATAATTGTTTTATTAGTTAGAATCGTTATTTCTTATGACTTAATTTTATTAGAAAATTTTAAACTCAATGGTAGAACTCATAGGACTCTTTTGATATACTTCTCTTTGGATCGTACTGTCAACGATGTAACGCCGTCATGTTACAACCTGATATAGTTCACTAGATGGAGTACATCTACTACACTCATCTAGATAGCCTCGCTATTCTCAGTACATCCTTTTCCTCATAACGATGTAACGCCGTTGCGATTACAACCTAATATAGTTCTAAGGGCGTAGCACGTCTACTACTACCCGTGAATCCATGAGCTTACTACTAAGCAATTTGCATTGCACAAGATTTATTTTCTTAATTTTCCTTTCTTTATGTGCATTTTTATCATTTGTACAAAAATTCTTTTAAAATCTCTTGAATATGTATAATGCTTCTCTTTAACTCTTTGAGATATTCCCGTAACATTTGGTATACTGTTGCGATATTTTTCTATAAAGTCTACGAGGTTTTTAATAGATTTTATACCATCCGAATTTATGTTACATCTCTTAGTTAACAATAGTTCTTATCAATTTTCCAACAATTGAACCAAGTTCCATGCAATGGATTTTAAGCTATTTCTACTATGAATCATCATTCCTTGGACATTAATTTCTCCTAAATTTTCAAAGCTACAAGTCAAGTTTTGCTGCCACTTTTCAAGCTTTGATTAATATGTATAGCAAGGTCATAGAACTTAAGAATTAACGCTGTAAAATTTCTGCACAAAAAAAAATTCCAGCACATATCCACTTAGAGCACCTATTATATCATACAAACCAAGAACCAAAGGCTGTAAATATTTCAATTAATAAAATTTCAGCACTTATTATATCACATAACACAAGAATTAATGTTGTAAGGATTCAACACATAAAATTCCAACACATCAAAAATTCCAACACACATGATTTCATCATAGTCCAAGCACTTATAAATTCTGCAATAAAATTTGAGGTCCCAATATACATAATCTCATAACAACTCCATCTATTAGGAATTCTAAAATTTAGCTTCAGATTTTTCAGCAACATAACCACAAAAATTCAAACACTTATCTTGACAAAATAGTTAAACATCATGAAGTAAAAGACTAGAATAATTTTCCTACCTCCCTCCAAGCTTTTCCTCTAATTCTTTTTGTTTATCAAGCCTCAAACCCCTTTCTTTTCAGCCCCTATTTATGCTGCCATGTGAACCAAGTAAGAAAAAAAATAAAGTTTTCAATTTATCTTGATGTAGAGAAGATGTTCTTGAAGTAGTTTAGATGCTTACCTAAGAGTATCCTTTGTAGATATGGTGGTTTGATGAAGTTTTGCAAAGAAAGGAATTTAGAAAATGGAGAAGTGAAGAGGAAAGAAAGGAATGAACAAGAAGGAAGGCCAAAACGTGTTCTGTGGAAGAACCGAGAATAAGGAAATTTGTTGTCTTTTATTTTCCCTTTTATAAGCTTAGTAACTTGGAGACAAAGTAAAGGAATTGATATTTCTAGATCAATTTGCCTTCTATCAGTAATAGAAATATCTATATTTATTTTATTATTCTAAGTAAAAAATTATTTAAGATATGATGATGTCCATTAATTGAACCAATTTAGATGTTTCGGTATACCGGTTATTACCATTTCAGTGTACCGTTTCTTATTATTTCAGTACCCGGTTGACATAAAAAAACTTTATCGGCTAAGGTTATCATTTTAACCTCATCCTAACTTTTATTTTGTCCTAATATCATTTATAAGATCACATCCTATATTACTGATTAAAATATTATTATTCTAAGAATTTAATTAATTTTCATTTTTTTTTACGGAATCCTTATGTTGTTCTGATCCTGACTGTGTCAACTGAAATTTTTAAAATCCATACTAATTACTCACAATTAATATTTTATTAGAGAAAATACAAATAGACGAGTCATTACAAAGGTTGGTTTTTTCACATGTTTTGTGTAGCTTGTGTTGAACATGATGTGTACGGCCACTGCTTAATGATATATTATGTGCTTTTTTAGGAGATAAGTGCATTGATTTTTAGCCTATTATTCGTGGACAAGGCAGGGCAAGCTTCAGCTTCATCTTCAACTTCCCAAACAATAAGCGCCAGCAAGATCGAGGTTCCAGATGCAGTGACCAATGCCATGTATGCTTACTGCATTAAAAACCATAGCAGGCATAAGAAAGGTAAGAAACGAAAGAATTCAGCTAAAAAAGATGAGTAAGTCCTATCTCTATATAGGTTACAATAGTTTGGAATTGCTTAATAGTTTAGTTTAGATGTTTAATGATTACGGTTGACAACTTTGGCTAGGCTGGTTTACAACTTCTTCCATGCTGGTTTGCAAATTTTTTGTAAGAGATTTAAACCTTTTTAATAAGAGGTTTATAACTTTTTATTCACAAGCTTACAACTTTTTATTCTGAGATTGATAGCTTATTAGTAAGAGGTTTATAACTTTTTTGTTAGAAGTTTACAACTTTTTAATAAGAGATTTATAACTTTTTATTCAGAGGTTTACAACTTTTTTGACAGAGGTTTACAACTTTTTTGTAAAAGGCTTACAACCTTTTTTACAGAGGTTTTTAATTTTTTAATAAGAGGTTTACAACTTTTTTATAAGAGGTTTACAACTTTTTTGACAAAGGTTTACAACCTTTTCTATAGAGGTTTGCAACTTTTTTTTCAGAGGTTTATAACTTTTTTTATAGAAGTCTACAACTTTTTAAAAAGAGGTTTACAACTTTTTTGATATGTTTATAATTTTTTTATAAGAGATTAACAACTTTTTTTCAGAGGTTTACAACTTTTTTTACAAAGGTTTGCAATTTTTTGTAAGAGGTTTATAACTTTTTTTATAAGAGATTTATAACTTTTTAAGCCTTATTTGTAAGACTTTATTCTAGCCAACTTGGCAACCTATGTTGTGTTGGTTTACAATATCTTGTGTAGTGGTTTACAACTGTTTGTGTGTGCTGGTTTACAATCTTTCATGTATTAACCATTTTGTTTTTCATTACTTAGGGAAATTGTTAGTGTTGATGGGCATTTTCTTCACCACGACAAGTTTCAAACTCTAGCACCAAGAGAACGGATAAGCAACTTTTATGGAATATGTATATGACCATGTTTTTCTATATGATTATGCTGAGCCACTTCTGACCACTTGTCTTGTCCTTTGCTTGTAGGTTGTTTCCTTCCATGCCGAGTACCTTAATTTTTATGAGAATAAAAAGTCGAATCCCAGTAGATTCTATCTAAGTTCTTGGTTTGTGGTATTTACAACTTTCTTTTAGCATTTCATGTTAATAAATCATATTGGTGAACTTATGTATTTTGGGTTATGGATATCAATGTTTTGGGATATGTTACTATAAGAAATAGTCACTCGCAATGTGGATAAGCACAAGGAGAGGGAGGCTTCCCTATTGGACCCTAGATTATGGAAGGCATATTTTGATGGGGATCTATCAGCCCGGAATCTAGTATGTGGTATTTTTTGAATTCGATGTAAGGTCATTTGCCATATTTAATTTTGAAGGATAAAGTTTCTTGAGTAGCAGTGCATTGTTATATAAATGGTGTTACAGATATTTGCTCCTTGTGTATATAAAGAGCATTGGTGATGCTATGTCCTCAATCGTGAAGGTAGACAAGTGTCTGTTTTGGATTCATTGGGACGTGAATCCAATGCTTCGATAAGACAGAGAAGAAGACTCTAACTAAAAAAGATGTCCTGGACTCTCTCATTGTATGTTAATTATGTGGCAAAATTTATTTATGCATCCCTCTTTCAGTTGGAATCTGATTATATGATGCAATTCACATTGACGGTGATTCAATTTGTCAGGTTATACGGTTCAAAAAGTTGCTGGCATGGCTCGACCCAAATATGGACCCAGCATTTGAGCTTCGCCTAAAGATAGAGCCCATCCCTATATAATCAAACAAGTGACTTATCATAAACCTTAACATTTGCCTCCATTACTAATAAATATGTCTTTCTTGTATAAACTTTTATTATCAAGACCATTGTGGTGTATATATGATGAAGTACATGGAGATGTGGGACGGGGTTACTACATATGAGGGGGGTCTAACCATGCTTGTATAGGATTAGGTAAGTTGCATGTTTTATTTGGATTCCTTTAAATACCTAATAAGCAATCCTGTATGGATAATTGTTGCTGTCTATTACCACAGGTTTAGCTGGCTCACATTCGGCGTGACTTATTGGTTAGATGGATGATGGACAAAGAGAACAAATTTAGGGATAAAGTAATTTCAGCAGTTGAATCCCAATTAAGGGCTACAGGCTTTAATCCTACAACTACTGATTGTCCTGCTACTGAGGCTAGTACGGAAGAGGCAGGCAAAGTTACTTAACTGGAGAAAAAGACATAATCCCCCAAGAGGGCTAGGCAGCCCGGTTGTCAGCTAACCACCCTGTATACTACATTACATGTTAGGCCCAGGACAAGGAAGAAGACGAGCGATACTGATTAAATTCTATGTAAATTATGGGTTAACGTATTTATTTGTTTGGATATTTCCACCATTCTTTGTAGCCATAGATATAATCATTGTATCTTTTGTATTTGTAGATGGAATAGGACTTAAGGATATATGTTTTGTAAAGCAATGATTGCAATGCTGAAAACCTCAACATATAAGTTGTCAACCGCACCTTCTTCTTTTACAACCTTGCATGAAAAAGTTGTAATCATTTGTTTAAAAAGTTGTAAACATCTGACAAAAAGTTGTAAACCTATGAATTAAAAATTATAAACTTGTGAATAAAAGATTGTAAACCCCTTAGTAAAAAGTTATAAACCTCTTACATTATATGTTGTAAACTTCTGTTTCAAAAGGTGTAAACCTCAAATTAAAAAGTTGTAAAGTTATGAATAAAAAGTTTTAGACCTTTGAGTAAAATGTTGTAAACCTTTTAGTAAAAAGTTGTAAACCTCTTACATTATATGTTGTAAACCTCTGTTTCAAAATATGTAAACCTCAGATTAAAAAATTGTAAATCGGTGAATAAAATATTGTAAATCTATGAATAAAAAGTTGTAAACCTCTGAGTAAAAAGTTATGAACCTCTTACTAAAAAGTTGTAAACCTCTTACATTATATGATGTAAACCTCTGTTTCAAAAGGTGTAAACCTCATATTAAAAAGTTGTAAACATGTGAATCAAAAGTTATAAACTTTTTAGTAAAAAGTTGTAAACTTCTTATATTATATGTTGTAAACCTCTGTTTCAAAAGGTGTAAACCTCATATTAAAATGTTGTAAACCTCTGAATAAAAATTTATAAATTTGTAAATAAAAAGTTGTGAACCTTTTAGTAAATAGTTGTAAACCTCTTATATTATATGTTGTAAACCTCTGTTTCAAAAGGTGTAAATCTTAGATTAAAAGTTATGAACATATGAATAAAAAGTTGTAAACCTCTTAGTGAAAAGCTGTAAACTTCTCAATAAAAAATTGTAAACCTCTAACAAAAAAAGATTTCAATATCTAATTAAGAATGTGCAAACCTCATAATACAAAGTTGTAAACCTCATAATACAAAGTTGTAAATCTCAAAATAAAAAGTCTTCTAACTCTAATTAAAAAGTTGTAAACCTTTGATAAAAAAAATTGTGAACCTCCTACAAAAAAGTTGTTAACCTAAATAAAATGTTGTCAACCACTAAATACAAAATTGTAAACCAATGCTTAGATGTTGTAAATCTCCCAATTGCATGTTTTTCTATGACAAAATACATGGACATGAAATCTATTCTTATCAAATAACAAAATACACTGAAAGGGTTACATATGTGCTAAACATAATGCCATGCAATAGTTTTCAAATGAGTGAGTATCGATACAACTTATTTAATACCAATCTTCACAAACAAATCACCATCAGTAGCATAGTTCGATCTAGTTTCTATGGCTTCCAAAAGACTGGCCGTGTCTGTGCCATCGAATGCACTTCTCCCAAACCTAGCAGAATCAATGTCCTTTTTTTTATTCAGCCTAATTTGCATCTGGTTGTTCTCATGTCGAATCATATTAATTGCCTTCTCTAACATAAATGGGATGTCTCTTATTATAGTAGTGGAATGACGCTTTGAGACTTTTTGGTAATTGGTAATCAACTTGATCCTTAGCCTATTACTCTCCTCGAACTGATATGCCCATTCTTGCTCATATGTGCGGGTGTTTCCCATAGAGAAGCGCTTTTGAGGGCGCAAATCATATTTGAACATATTTTTTCCTAAAGCCCACACTCGACCCATGCAATCAAATATCTTAAGGAATCTCCCAAAAAGAAGGGTTTATGCCATCCATACATAACACGCTTACAGTAAGATATTTGATCACTAAGTCCCCAATGAGAAGTTTGAAGTGCTTATATTTATAGGCAAATCTGATACATAATACACACAGAGGTTTATGACCGAGAGAATTGGTGGACACTTCAAATTCACATGTGAATGGTGACTATAAACTAGGATAACTGAGGGTTAGGATCACATGGGAACAGTATGATCTTTTGGAAGGTCATGTTCAAAGTAAAAATTTTGCATTTTTGGGATTCCTGAATGCTTACTTTATAGAGTTCACATACGAATAGTTAGGAAGTAATTTCCAAGAGTGTTCACACTCTGTCACGTGGGATACAGTGCAAATTAAACACTTGATTGTATCCACTTGATCACATGGCAAAAGTAGTGGGGTTTGGAAGGATGTGTGCATGATTTCACTTGCATATCGTGTCTGGATTAATGGATGCATGCTCCCCTTCACAAGGGCATGGTGCATGCTACATATGGTACATTTGTGGGATCCCTATTGTTTATTATTAACCTCATGTGCCATCAATAACTGTGGCTTCACTACTGCAAAGCACTATTAACAACATGAGTGATTACAAATACATCTTACGTGATCTGCGATGGAGTTATAAGAAGCAAAGAAGTGATGAAAGAGAATTGCAAGAAATTAGCATTGAGTGGGTTTATAGGGCGGAAGAGTTTTAGGATCTATAGGCTGACTTGTTGGAACTTGGACTAAGAGCCAAATTCCAGGCTTGACTACAAAAGACATGTGACAGAGAGCCACAAATACAAGTGAAATGGAGTAAGCCCTACTATGTATCAGGCTTGAGAATAACACAATAGCCTATGAATAGCACGCTTTTCCATGCTTAGGATACGTACAAATTTCACATAGACAAATGGGAGAAGTTTAACGCTGCATAAAGAAGACCTGATCCTAGAGAGGAAAGAGTGTTTATCAAACTCAGAGGATGAGTATTGAGTGTTTATCTAATGTATTTTATTCTTGCACGCAATGAATGAAGTTAGCATACAACTAATTGATTGAGTTTGAGTACCTTATTGGGGTCTATACTTTCGTATCATATTGATTAAGAGTAATTAAATAGTTGGGATTTTTCCAAAGGATTACAACTTCTTATCATAAGTTTACAACATTTTAATCTATGGTTTACAAATTTTTCTCAACAGTTTATAACTTTTTAATCAGGAGTTTACAACTTTGGTTTACAACTTTTTTATACAAGGGTTACAGCTTTTTTTTTTATTTTTCAAATCACATTCATTACGAGGTTTAGGAGTATTCCTATTTTTTTACAGAGGCTTACAACTTTTAGGCATAGGTTTACACTTTTTAATCAATGATTTATAACTTTTCATACAAGGTTTACAACTATTTTTTTGTAATCACAAATCTCCTAAGGGTTAGGAGTCTCTCTATTTTTCCCGTAGGTTTACAACATTTGAGCAGAGGTTTACAATTTTTATTTAGAGGTTTACAACTTTTTCATACAAGGTTTGCAACTATTTTTTGTAATCACAAATCTCCTGAGGGTTAGGAGTCTTTCTATTTTCGATGTAGGTTCTATTTTTTATGTAGGTTTACAACAGCTGAGCAGATGTTTACAAATTTTTATTCAGAGGTTTACAACTTTTTCATACAATGTTTACAACTTTTTGTTTATAATCACAAATCTCTTGAGAGTGAGGAGTCTTTCTATTTTCCATGTAAGTTTACAACATCTGAGCAATAGTTTATAACTGTTTAGTCAATAGTTTACAATTCTTTTATACAAGGTTTACAACTTTGTTCCTAATCACAAATCTCCAGAGAGTTAGGAGTCTTTCTATTTTCCACAACTTATAAAATTAGTATATAAGTAATAAATACAGTGTTCTCTTACGTGGAATATTTAAGGGCACACATAAGTTAGCTCCTTCTAGTGATGCATGATCCATTTGTGCATCTATCAATAACCCGATTGATGTGCCATCAAATAACCCATTCAATAATATAATCAAAAGCCAAGGAAAATAATGCTTCTAACACAAAATCCCATTATCTTGTACAAGACACAAATAATCATTCACTACTCCACTGTTGTAGCCACTGTGGAAAATGTATCATCTTCTCCTACACTCAAAACAAAAATTTTTCATAAATAGTGATCAGATTATAGATGATAGTTTATGATATAGAAATAGTAAATACCATTACATAGTGATCACTAAATTGGGCCTATGTTGGTGATGGTTATACCTATGTTTGAAAAACAAGAAGCAACAATGACCGAGCAAGGTCCAAGAAGGCCATCTATAGGAAACTTATTTATTAGTTCGTGTAACAACTAGGTGGATCAATTGACTGCATTGGCGTTGTGCTTGAATCGCCACTCAGTAGTTCACTACTCAGTGACATATCATCCATACAAAGATCTTGACTATATTATTCAAGCACATGCAGAAATCCACTATGTTGTTGGTCTGAACCATGTGATAGTAGAAAGTTGGAATCATTGTTGGCATTCTCAACACTTGTGTTGGAGCCAATACTCCCAAGCTGTATAATAAATAAAAGAGCAAAACAACTGCACTAACAAGACAAAGTGTAAATAATAACCCATAGCTCATTGTATAATTAACATAACTTACCAAGCAAAATTGTAGTGTACAAGCTGAAGGAAATAGGCTCATCAATACGATTATAAGTTCTACCTAACAAATGAACAACATAATATGCAGTCCGTATTAATCAAAGTACAATTTAACCACTAGAGAGTGGTGATTTACATCTAATAGTCATGAGAATAGCCATGCCCAATTAATGAATACAAATTGATATAGGGCTTCATTATTGAAGGGTACTACGACAATTGCATAATAATTCCATAAAACCCTCAATCAAGTTTTCAAATTAAAAGTAAGTTCAGTGTGCACACACACCACAGTCCTTTCATCAGTTATATTGGCATCGTCTCTAAACTCAACGTATGACTCCACAGAGAAGTTGCTGGCACATGGATAGGAAAACGTTGCCTCAAATGATTCCTACAACATTGAATGGAAAGAGCACATTAAACATAACAAACAAGCCCATATACACAGTATTACAAATCACACCGAGTAAGCAATTAGAAGATATGTAACACACCTTCATTTGTAACTTCTTATGTGCTAGCATTCCTTTTTAGCTACACTTCTACACCACTTTTTCTAATTCAGAAACTTTTCTCTTCGATGGTAGTCTGCCTTTATGTCATTTACGTACAAGGATATAGATTTGAACATGCTCATTTGCATACCCCAACATTACCACCAATACCATCACCTTTTACAGCAGTGTTCAACTCAGGCAATTTTGACATTAATTGCAAAAAAGCATCTAATTTGTTAAGAGTGCAATAAACATGATTGCTCCCAACCTCAAAAGTTACAGCCAATCCTTCTACTTTATAGAAATGCCTAACTAATTTATCATACTTCTCCATGGTAAGCATACACTTCGCAGAATTGATACCAATTTTTATGTATGCATGCCTCCTTTTTATCCTTCTGCTCTATCTTGAAAGAATGCACTAAACTGGCACCTCTTTTATCCTTTCAAAAGACAGGACACAAACGAAATGTTTACACATCATCCCCCTAAATTGAAACAACAAGCATTGGCAGCTGATATTATGGTTGTCATGATTAAAAATAATCTCAAAAACTTTCTCCATTGCTCAACCAAATAATATCAGTTCCTCCACCACCTCAAAAGTCACAATTGTACCGTACACTGATTTCACACTTTGAATGCAATTCATTTTCCTTCTAAATTTGGCTTATACTTTGTGAAATTTAGCATGGGCATACTCCTCCTGGAATTGTTGTTTAATAGGGGAGCTCGAGCCACAAGGGATGATCGTGTTCATGGATTTAAAATTAGCTTCAACCTCTTTCTCAACCTTGCTCCTCAGAACGTTATCATATTGCTTTACAAATTCCTACAAGCTAGTGTTCGAGTTTACATATCCATCAAAGAAGGAGTGCATGCTCTCACTTCTTTGTGTAGTTGAAAGCCCAGCCCAAAAATCTTTCTTCAAGTATATGGGCACCCACTTATGTCGATGCTCAAATAGGTGACACAATTATTCATTGCTCTCAAGCTCATACTCTCTGACAAAGGCAGCCTATTTATCTTCAAATTCTTACTCCCTAAAGTTTCGTACACAACTTCCTGTAAACCCCTTTTAATATTGTCATATTCAACGTATCCTTTAAGCTTTTCTGGGACCTTCTTCATTATATTCCATAAACACCACCTGTGCCAGGTATGTGATGTAATGATCTCTATCACCTTTTCCATCACCCTACACTAGTCAGTCACAATATCATTGGGTGGCTTAGAAAGCATGCATGTAATCCAACTATGAAATAACCAGACAAAGAAGTCAGTGTCTTCAATTGACACTAGCCTACATCCAAGCAAAATCGATTACCCATGGTGATTGACTCCCACAAAAGCAACAAACGGCATGTCATACTTATTTATTAGGTATGTTGTGTCGAAGCTAACAACACCCCCCAACATACTCATATGCAGCTCTACTCCTTGCATCTGTCCAAAATATATTTCTTACCCAAAACTCATCATCTAGGTATATCTCATACCAGACATCACTATTTTGTGCCTTCTGTAACACCCTAATATTAAACTTAATATGTCTAGGATGCATTTAAGTTAATTATTATTTATTACTCTTTTGTTTCAGATTTTAACTTTAGTTTGTTAAAATACTTAGCGAAAATATGGGAACATTTTTTTTTTTTGAAACTTAAAACGAAAAACGTGAGCCACTCGAATTTGAAAGTACTACATCATTCGTTATGCATGCAAGTCAAAAAGGAACTAAGCACACTATAAGCATACATGGATTTAAGTAAATACAAACAATAGCATAACACAACATCATGGAGGCATATATTAATAACATCAGATGTTCCATATTACATACCATAACATAAATGCTTAAAACAGTAGCATCATGCCCACTATTAAAGGTTGGGGTGGTACAGTCATTCCATAAAAGCATAAAAAAGAAAAAAACAAGGTATAACTAGCCATGGTCTCTCCTCTCCACCACGTCTAAGTAGATAACCCCTAAAAACAGAGGGAGGCTATCATCTACGTGACATGTGCACAGGCACTCTTCGAGATCCACCGTCATCCCCTACTAACGAAGGTATCCAATCTACTGAGCCAACTCATCGGGTGTGGCCAAATAGTGAGCCGGACGGACATGGGCACCTTGGTGTGGTAACAGAGCCACCTTAGCTCCTCTCACAGGCTGGGTCACAGTAGCCTCACTATGGCCTCTAACATCCATGGGGACGATAAATGTGGAACCCTTCGAGGGGCACTGAGTAGCCGAATCCTCAGACAGGTCATATTGAGAGTCCATCGTGGGAGATTAAGGAACATACTCGAGGAAGTCACAAACAGCAGAAGCAGTAGGATGGTATGGCAGGTCTGCTCTCCACGAGGATGAGCACGCTTAAACATGAGGTTTTCACCGAATGGAGAGGCAAAAGAAAGTCAAAAGCTAGAGACTGGGTGTGTAAAAGGACGCTCCATGAATATAAAAAGGCACACAACACAATGACCCACGAAATGGTATGACTGATGGGTGGCATCGAAGTACATCTCCCAAGTGGGCGCGTCAATGAAGATCAAGAACAAAGTCATCTTCCTCTGAAGATGATATGGAAACAAAGAAAATGAGAATGAGAATCTTGTACAAGAATCTCAGTAGGGTTATCACCTCCTAACTAGTGTCATCATCTACATCCTTAAGAACCTTAGGTTTCATTATGAAATAGAGGGCATATACATAAGGTTCAATTATTAAATTCCAAATATTATTACTCTGAGGCCCGCTTATTTTAGCATGCATCTTAATGCAAGGATGCAACATGATATATCATGAACACATAGCCAATGCCACAATCAAATATCAAAAGTAAAGAATGCAAACTCTTTAGCATGATCTTTTCCTCAGTAATCTTTTAAGTGACTCAAGCTTCTCATACTCTTTTCCTTGGGGGCCACCCTATTATTCTCTCCTTTGAGATTTCTAGACTATAAGCTCATACCTCACTAGTTGTCACTGGCTTCCACTTATCTTCTCGATACGCTAATTCCCGACTCTCTGAGTACGAGTTAAGGGGCATAGGATCACCTTTCATAACCTTTAATTCGGGGAGTCTGAAGGATCATTTCCATATGTTCTACGTCACCTTAACTTAGCATATTACATGAACATATTACTTTTATAGCTCACCTCTCATAACCTTTAATTCAAGGAGTCTATAGGGCCAACTTATTGGATCACCTCTCATAACCTTTAATTCAAGGAGTCTAGCGGATCATTTCCCTATGTTTTATGTCACTTAGCCGTGGCATGTTCTTCTAGAGATGCAATGCAATCATAACTAATTATTCAACATATCATGCTTATAAATCATGCATCTCAATCAATTGAGTATACTCATATCATGCCACAACTCATCATGTAATCAATCACATAAGCATGCTTAATTTTCATTGCATATATCCTTTAACAAGTTATAATTCAATATAACAATAAATATGCTCCAATCTTGTATGCCAGAAATCAAGGACTAGGCTCAGCAAGTGCACATGCTATGCGCACAGGATATATGTATACAGTTATCATTCATATAATTTAAAGTCAAGCATGCAAATTCATCATTCCATGTTATTCCAAATAGAAACAGACTTATTCTCATATTTCAGGTTCTGGTAATCAATTACATAATTCAAGTTTTCAAAACAGGTAAGTTTGAGCTCCTAGTAATTGATTACAAGGGCTATGTAATTAATTACAAGTGTGGAAAATACATTATGGGCTTTCAGGAACATGTTGGTAATTGATTATAGAAGATGATAATTGATTACAAGTATACAAAATACATTTTGGGCTTTCAGGAACATGTAGGTAATCGATTACCAAGGCCAAAAACTCATATTTCGGACATTCAAGACATTTTGGTAATTGATTACATCATGCTGGTAATCGATTACCAGGAACCCAAAAGTTGAAAAACTTAAGTTTTGACATCCTTCAAGTTATCCATTCATTCTATAACCATTTTAACATCATTCTAAATTTTCTTTAAAACCAAACTTATAATTTACTCTTCTTGAGTTCCTTAATCTTTCAAATCTCTTTACACATCATAAAAACCAAGATTCATTATCAACAAGGTCAACTTTAAGATCTCCAACTTCTTGAGCTGTTTAAGATCAAAATATCCATTTTAGATGAAAGAGGTAAGTCTTGAGCTTTCAGTTTTAGGTGATAACTTGAAATATAAATATGATATGCAAGACTTGAAATTTAAACATAGAAATGCAAGTCCTCTTTCCTTATCTTCAAGATTTAAAGTGATGACTTGAAAATAAACATGATATGCAAGGCTTGGAATTTAAACATGTAAATGTAAGAACTTGAAATATAAATATGAGAATGCAAGTCCATTTTTAATCTTTGAGTCTTAAGTGATGGTTTGAAATATAAATATGCTAGACTTGAAATTTAAACATGAAATGCAAGTTTCTTTTCTTATCTTCAAGATTTAAAGTGATAAAATGGAAATAAACATGATATGCAAGAATTGGAATTTAAACATGATATGCAAGTACTTGGAATATAAACATGAATACATCTCATTTTATTTCTTTAAGCTCCAAACTCAAGACTTTTAGAGAAACAACTCCTTAACCTCAGTTAACCCCACAAAATGGAAATGAGCTTTAGAGTCCCTCAACACTATGGTTCCAAAAACCTCATACCCTTGGACTCGTCATCAAGCTCAAACAAAAAAAACTCAAGAACAACAATGTTTTCTCACTTTTCTTTTGAAACCAAAGAAAATCAAACCTTGAGCTCTAGAGGTCAAACAAATGATGGTATCACAACTAATATCAAAGATCCTCATCATCAAGCCATGATTTTTAACCATTCCACAACAACCAAACCAAAAGAACAAAGAGAGGAAAAAGGAAAGCTTAAACTAAAAATGTAAAGGAAGAAGAAAGGAAAAACTCAAAACAAAAATCCCTACCAAAGGTATTATCTTGTTAGCAAGGAAAAAGCTTGATCTTTGTGAAAGAATGAGAAGAGCAAATCTTTTCTTGGGGCTCAAGATGGATTCGGCCAAGAAAGAAGAAGATGGGTGGAGAGGTTTTCTTAAATTCTTGTGTTTAAGGATAGAAAGATTATGTTTCTTGAAGGTGGTTTATAGAGGTGGTGTGGTGGTTTGAGATTGAGAGGTGGTGATGGATGGTGTTCTTGCGGTGGAGGAAGAGAAAAGGGAAGTCTTGAGAAGATAGGATTGTAAGACAAGATTTTTGGACAAGATGCAAATCCAAAAACGTGAATGGTGAAGTGTGGCTTTCTCTTTGAGTGTGTAAGTGTTTAAAAGACAAATATGAGAGTGTGATAGGAAAGGAGGAGTGGCCAGCCATATAGGGGTATGGGGGGAGATATTTTCATTTCTTTTGTGTTAGGAGTTGTGTTTAGAGATAGATTTGATTAGGCATTTGGTTAGGAATTGATAATTGAGTGTTTAGGCAAGAAAGCAAATGATTAAAGCCATTCAAGACATGATTAGATAGTTGTCTTGTTCATTTAGTGGAAATCCACCTTTACTAGTTAGGAATCTCATCCCATCATGGTTTCCATGATTTAGGAAATTGGAGAGAGAAAATACTATTGCACTTGACATGACACAAAGTCTTATATTAAGGAAGGAATTTTGAATTTTCCTGAGCAATCGTAAGCCCTAATTGACCTCAATTAATTATTTTGACTCAAGATTAACAATTAGAATTAATTAATCTTTAATTAGAGCCTAATATTGTCCATGTTTCCTTAATCACATGATAAAGCTCATTATGCACTTAATCAAAGACAAAACGGTAATTTTGCACAAAACTCTGCAGGATCATCCGGGCTTAAACAGACATCATGCATCCCTTAAAAACAAAATTTTCAAACTCCCGAGTAGTGTCTGGGTTCAGTCAGCAATTAATCATGCGTTAAATTAGTGCAGGGAAATTAATCATGCGTGAAATTGCCAAAGTACCCCTGCACTAATTTAACGCATGATTAATTACTAATAGTATTAAAAATACATCCATCCCCCTTCAAACATCAAGCTAACGCCTAGGGGATAGCCTGGACTGTTGTCCTTGATTCCTAAGTAAAAATGACCTCAGGGGCATTTTGGTCATTTATACACAGGGAAAAATTGGGGCGTTACATGCTAACGAAGTCGAGGAGTGATCACCGGTGCAAGAAGGCATGGACAAGGAGCGACTCCTGGCAGACTTCTAAGTAGAGGGGTACATGAACGAACCGACTACACACCAGAATGAGAGGCATCCTGAGACTGTGTAAGCATGAGACTATATAGTTAAGGAGGGCTTATATGAATTGATTTGTACTACTTATGCCAACAAGATGAATCTTCTTTTCAGTAGCCTATCACTAAAGAAATTCACAGTTAAACGTGCTTGACTTGGAGCAATTTTGGGATGGATGACCTCCTAGGAAGTTTTCCTACGAAGCGTGTGAGTGGGGACAAAGCACGCTGAAAAGACCATGTGTTGGTTTGTGGAGATAGTCATCAATCTATAAAGCAGTAGAGGATGTTACAAATGGTATCAGAGCCTACACCTCTCCCAGTACGGTGTGGTTTAGGGATGAACCAAACAAAAGCTGGTGGGCATGTAACGCCCAGTGACGATGTTGGGGAGTGATCGCCGGTGCAAGAAGGCACGGACAAGGAGCAGCTCCTAGCAGACTTCCAAGCGGAGGGGTACATGAACGAACTGATTACACACCACAATGAGAAAGATCCTGAGACTGTGTAGGTATGGGACTATATAGTTAAGGAGGGCTTATATGAATTGATTTGTATTACTTATACCAACAAGATGCATCTTCTTTTCGGTAGCCTATCACTAAAGAACTCCACAGTTAAGTGTGCTTAACTTGGAGTAATTTTGGAATGGGTGACCTCCTGGGAAATTTTCCTAGGAAGTGTGTGAGTGAGGACAACGCATGCTGAAAAGACCCCGTGTTAGTTTGTGGGGATGATAAGGGGCATTTGTGTCACTTATTTTACTTCTAAACATTAGCTTTTTACATGAGTTTTAATGTGTTGTTGACACAATTAATAAGGATTTTGATTTATTTCTCATTGTGTGATTTTGATAGAATTAATGACTTTTGTATTGATTATGAGGTAATTTGTAATTACATCCTATTGCGTTTGACTTGTCTCTTTGAGTATAGTCTTGACTACAGGAGCTTTGGATCAAATGCAATTGTCAAGAACAAGGGATCGGATTAAGATAAATAAAGATATTTTGGAATGCTTAAGAAGTCATCTACAACTTTTACGTTCAGCTCAAAAACAAGTTATAAGAGTATCTTGGTGAAAATCAAGTTGCAAGATTAAAAGTTGCTGATGTTCTAGTGCTGTCCAACTTGACCTCCAATTAGTATTTTCACAATATCTGGAGATATAAATGTCCAATTGCGGTGATTTTAGTGGCGTTGGAAAACTTATTCAAAGGGCTACAATTGCTATTTCTAGTACCAAGGCCAGATTCAATTCTGTCCAGTGTTGCAATGCTCATGAGTACTGTAGCGCTCAACAGCAACCTGTAAAATGGCATTCATCAACAAAGCTCACTGTTGAGCATCGAAATGCTCATTAGCACAGCAACGCTCGTGGATGATGCAGAATAGCTCATTTAACCTGTTTTTGGGCCCAATTTGGACTATTTTAGAGAGCAGTATTTAAAGGATTATTATAGACTTTTATCCTAGCTTTTTACTCAATTTTAAGCCGCCACTTTCAGTTGCTATTATTCTCTCTTTACATCTTTCTCTTCTCCTTCTCTATTCTTCTATGTCGAAAGGTTCCATTGTTGAAGGTGCTTTGTCTTGGAGATTATGGCAATGATCATTGCTATTATTTTCAGGTTCTTTTATCTTCATTGTTGTAATCCTCCAGAGATGGAGGAGTAGGTTTCTTTACTAGTGAAGGGATTTCTAGATGGATTGGGATAACATTTGAGACCCTTTATTTATATTGAATGCATTGGTTTTCTTAATATTCTACAGTTTCTATTCCTTTAATTATTGTGGTGATTACTATAATCTTTATTGGAATAAATAAATTGGCGATCGTCGTTTAGGGAAACACTTTGGGCATAAATTGATAGATCTATTGGTTTATGTTTGAGGGAGAACATTAGAATTAACTTTTCGATTAGCGGTTAGGTTATAGCAATTGGTTCATTAAATCAATGTGATTTCTAAATAAATTGGTGATCATCGTTTATTAGTTATTTGCATTGGTCAAATTCTAGAGGTCAATTGATCATTAGTAGAATTTTCAATAATTTATTACTAATAGCTATCAATGTGTTTAATATTTGGTCAATAATAATTGATTTCCAATCTTAGGAATACCTTGCACTAGTGCTTTCTTCACTGTTGCTATTATCTCATTGTTATTAACTTCTAATTTTAATTGTTTTAATTTTCATTCTTCTAAATCCCCAATTTTCCAACTAAGTGTTGAAGCCTCCTTGAGAGACAACCTAGGTTATGCCCTTTATTACATTTTTTGTGCAACTTAGTATTTTATAAATTCTAATTTGTTGTGAGTTGCAATAACTCGCATCAGGGGATAGTCTTCAATTCATAAAACAGTAGGGGATGTTACACCTTCATCTTTGAAAAGTACTCAATCAAGGCTTTTGCATCGCCTCCCTTGCCAATCGCACGTCTCTGTTTGTCTACGTAGTTCCACACTTCCCTTTCACCAAATGATAAGTTTTCATACTCACCAGACTTTTTCACAAGAGTTTGAAATGTTTTCGTGATCCTCGTCCCTGCAGAATCACTCAATTCAATAGCCCTCTTCACATGGAGGCTTAAACTCTTGTACGTATTTAGCATCCTTGACTTGGTTAGGCTAATAACATGGTTGTGATCAAGCACAACCTTATTAATGCACCATCTACCATCTGCTGCCTTGCTTTCTGTGATCTTCGCATCACATTCTACTTGCTTAGTAGGCCATACCCTCAATACTCTAAGGATTTTTTAGGCACGTCTTCCCTTCTGTGAGTATGAAAGTAACATGTAATTTAATTGTCTATCCAAATCCTTCCTTGAATTTTTTACTTTGAACCCAAAACCTATATTGCTTGGATAAGTTTTTTAAAATGCTTGCACTTCCTCATTTGAATTAAATACCATCCCAGCAATAGGCACCTCTATCTCATAATTTACTTCAGGATGATCTATTTGAACTTTGACATGAACATGAACATCAACATGAATTGTATTCTCCATTTTGTACTTTTTTATAACAAAAAACCTACAACAAACACTAAAGCACTTTACAAATATTTCCTACAACTTCACAAACTAGTTTACAATTTTTTCCTTCATTGATTTAAAACTTGTAACAAATCCATTCACAGTTTGTTTTTTTGCTAAAAAGACTTAGATAAAAAATACAACCAAAAAAATTACCCATGCATAATTTCTTCAGTTTACAACATTTTAAAAAAGGTTTATAACTTTTTGCTCATGGGTGTACAACGTTTTACCATTGTCTTCCAACTTCCATCCACCCATTTACACCTCAGCCTTCCACTATTAACACTGTAACATCCCCTGCTGCTTTATGGATTGACAACTGTCCCCACAAACCAACACAGGTCTTTTCAACGTGCTTTGTCCTCACTCGCACGCTTCCTAGGAAAACTTCCCAGGAAGTCACCCATCCCAAAATTGCTCCAAGTCAAGCACGCTTAACTGTGAAGTTCTTTCAGTTTGGGCTACTAAAAAGAAGATGCATCTTGTTGGTATAGGTAGTACAAATCAATTCATATAAGCCCTCATTAACTGTATAGTCCCATACCTATACAGTCTTAGGATCCATCTCATTCGGGTGTGTAATCGGTTCATTCATGTACCCCTCCGCTTTCGAAGTCTGCCAAGAACCGCTCCTTGTCCGTGCCTCCTTGCACCGGCGATCACTCCCCGACTTCGCAATTCCCGGGCGTTACAAACACTAGCTGCCAAGTTCTAATAGAGCCATTAACAATTTGTTTTATCACTGAAGAGACTAATACAAATGAAAAATACATAAATACCAATGTATAACAAGAGTTTACAACATCTTTGAAAATGTTTACAACTTTCTTCTCATGGGTTTACAACATTTTACTGCAGGTTCACAACTTCCTTCCACACATTTACACCTCATGTTTTCAATATTAACGTTAGCTGCCACCTTGTAACAGAGCCATTTTTTGTTTGTTTGGTTGCTGACAACACTCTCGTAATATATATATATATATATATATATATATATATATATATATATATATATATATATACACACACACGACTTATTGGCCCATGGTTAACATCTTCTTTCCATGCATTTCCAATGCTTAACACCAATTTACAACATTTTTACATAGATTTACAACCTTTTTATAATGAGTTTACAACAATTTACCATTGGTTTACAACTTCCTTTCATTCATTTACAATTCACCTTTAGCTATTAACGTTAGCCTATACATTCTAACATCGCCATTCACAGTTTCTTTTTCTTGTTGAACATATTCTAAAAATGAAACTATATTTTCTGACATCAACCATAAACACATGAAAAATCATATTGGAAATGATGAAATCACACACTTTATAAACAGAAAACTCATTCACAAATCATGAACAAGTGTAGAAGATATCATTTTCAAGTTCTCTTTCCTGTACTTCCTCAAAAAATTTGTAGAAAAACATGAATGAAATGAGTTCTCATCAACAATTACGTATGGTTTTTTGCACTAGAAACATCTTCTTCCTCCCCTGGGCAATGCCACGAATGAGAACTGAGTGGGTGGGGGAGCTGAACTAGAAAAGCACAGAACTTCAATAGGGTTGGTGAGAGTTTTTCCTCCCTTGTACTCCTAACACCCCCAATGTTCTCAATCCATTTTTTTTCTCCCTTTTCCTTTTCTTGCCTTTCTGCACGTATCAGTGGATTTTCTTTCTGTACAGCTTTAGGGTTCCCCGAGACCCATCCATGTTGTCGGGTCCTAAATTTTGTTAAGTCTGGATCCTACACATCTTTCGAGGACTATATGTTAGAACCACCTTCTTAGGATCAAAAGTCTTAGTAATTGTTTCCAAGAGGAAAACAAGTTAAAGAGTGATTTTTAATAAATTTTATGAAGCTCTTAAACATTTCGTTTTTGGCCCACAAGTGTAGAAAATCTTGAAGATTCTCGGATTTGAACTAAAACCCAAAATTTGGATTTTAATTTGTTGGGATTTTGATTTTTATGATATTTTATTTGAATCCAAATGGAGGTATTTTCTTATTTATATTTATATTTTAAAATTAATGAAGAGTAAAATAAGTGAGTATTTAGACAATCCAGGTGTCATATGACCAAAAAATACAAAAGTTGGGATTGCTATTACCGCCATAGTAGTCTAGGACTGCTATAGCAGTCACAGGAATGCATTTTCACAAGTTTAGTGCTCTGAGCACCACTATAGCAGTCATAAGTAACCAGCTTGAGGATGCACAGACTCCCTGACCGCTATAGCGGTCCCCCTGGAGCATGAACAGTGCCAAAGCGGCATTGTTCCACTTATGGACCCTTCCCTTTTTATATAAACCCTCCTTTACTTCTTTTTTCCCCATTTTTGTTTCGAACCAGAATGCTCCCCCACCTTCTTTCTCTCTTTT
Source organism: Dalbergia cochinchinensis (assembly GCA_031216125.1). NCBI lineage: Eukaryota > Viridiplantae > Streptophyta > Magnoliopsida > Fabales > Fabaceae > Dalbergia > Dalbergia cochinchinensis. The sequence continues at coordinate 16,065,011 of CM062375.1, read as the reverse complement.
TCTTCAATCTCATTCAAGTCTAGCTTCCCAAAATCATCAAGATATGTTTATATTGATAAATTTTGTCTCCATTCTCTCTATTCTTTGATGATCTTGAGTTGAGTCTTGCTATTTCTCTCATTATTGTCAAGTGAGGGTGCTCCCTCAATATTGTTGGGCTTATATTAGAGTTATCTAGAGGTTGTTAGAAATTAATCTAGAGTTATGTTTGCTCTATGGCAGTTGTTGGTGTCATTCCAAGATCTTCAGGTCCAGTTGATGGTGTCCACATACTCTCAACTTCAAACGGTGTGTGAGTTCAAACCCATGACCTTATTTTAGCCATTATGATTATGTAATTGCAAAATATGAAATTTGAGATGAGCAAAAATATAAAATATGATTTTCCAGGATTATGTTAAGCTAGAAAAATTATGATGTATGATAATAGTATGAAAGAATGAGTTTTACAAAACCATGAGACCATGATTGTTGTGTTGTGTGTATGAAAAATGTTTTATATGCTAATGAAATGATTGTTGAAAGAATATATGATTTTATCTAATTCTTATTCTAACAAATATGTTTAGAAGTTATGATATTGTTATGTATATACTTTAGACTTTGCATTCTAGAAAGTTTTTAGAATGTTAAGTTGTTATTCTTAAAATATATAGAGTAGAATATGCTTTAGCTTTTAAATACAAATGTTATCATGATTTCCAAAGTAGTATAAAAATTTATGTGAAAGAGTTTTGTGCTTAGAGTAAAGTATGAAATAGAGTTTTATTGAAGAAAAATCCAGTTATTATGATTATGAACCCAGTGTTTAAATTTATGATTTTAGCTTATCAAGTATATAGAAAGTTATGTTAGCTTAGGATTTGAACTTAGAACTTCAGATTTATGTTACCCAGAGGTACAAACTTTAATATAAATCTTAGCAACTACTAGATACATATTCTATAAGCTTGAAAATCGTGTTGCCTACAAATGGGTGATCCCTTGGGCATGATTTCACAGCCACAGTTATACTAAAGTCAGATTGTTAGAGTTATATGAATTCAGAACTCCCAGTGTACTAAGAATTTAGGGGCTTTGTTCTCCAGGGATAGAGTGCCCATTTTTCAGGTATGGATTTTTGTCAAACTAGTTTAGACGGTAGAGATCAGGAAACAGATAGTTAGTTAACGGTTGTATGAGATCGTTAACCTTGGTACCAAGTTGTTCGTCAAAGGATAATATCGCCTCACAGTGGATACAGAAAATGGAACCTAGGTAGGTACCTATAGCTCGTTTGCCAAGGACTATTTGATTTTACAGCTTTTGTTCATGAATTTATGGAATGAGAAATGTTTTCTTATATAGCTATATATTTAAATATTTAATGATTATGATTGTTGCATGCATAATATTATATGTATGTTTCTTGGTTGTCCCATGTGATAATGGGTTAGAGCTCACTCACTGAGTCTATTGACTCACCCCTCTCCCTTCTTCTTATAGTTGCAGGTGTAGGTATCTTTACGTCACTGGTTCAGTAGCCGCAGCTATCCTTGGTGAGCTTTACATCGTTATAAGGCTTAGTTTAGGTTTTTGTTAGTTTAGAGGACTTCAGTAGATTTGCAGATAGGGTTCAAGTCACGCATGTATGTTGAAGTATTTAGTTAATTTCAAAGTTTATGTATTTCAGCATACGTTAGTGGAATTTGAGTATGGATTTCAACTATTGATTTTGATTTTGATTATGTAATAGATTAACTGAGTAGTTATAATCCGTTTTTCAAAGATTGAGCAGGTTCTCATATTTATATCATATGATAAATCAGTTTATGATTTCATGATCAATAATTTTGGCTCAGAAGTTTTCAGAGTTTAGGCATTAAGTATTTCTAGTTTTATGAATTCAAATATTATGTTTTAATTAGAGAAATCGATATTGATTTAGAAGAAAATCATATTTGAAGTATTATTTTACGATAAAGTAAGCATTCATAGAGACACGTCACCTAGAAGGCTTACATGGGAATGAGATTCCTCACGTGCTGATCACGTTCTCAAGTCGAGTCATGACAAAATGCCCTTCCGTAGTTAGGTTTCCTTTTCTCTTTTGTTGACCAAAATGCCCCTCCGTATCCAATACATCTCCATACGGAAAATTGGTCATTTAGCACGGTGGATGTAGCTAGTACAAGTATGATGATATATGCGTATAATTTCTCTAACAGTAATTACATGACATTAATTTTGTGTGGCTCAATGTTGACTAGCTATGCATCAAAAATGAAAACGTAAAAATGCAATACAGAACTCTCACTCTCTCGCTTCCCTTTATCTCTCTCTATTATTGTTTGTTTGCTCTCTTTTCTTGTGTCATCCATACTACCATGTAAAAAGGATGGGAATTAATAACTAACGTTTAATGTATTTTCATCCCATTTAATATTTTTTTCAAATTTGTAATATATTTTGAAAACTACCATTCTCATATTCACTCCACGTTCTCAAAACCATCCTATGTTCTTTGAAACTATATCATTTGGTTTATTTTGCAGTTATACTTTTCTATCAATTAATCCAACTAGACCACTTCTCTTACTTATCTCCATATTTCTCTCTTCATCTTCATAAATCATCACCAATAAAAAGGCAAGTGCTTGTTGAGTCACTAGTTTGTATTAATAGGATGTGAAATACACATCAACTTACACTCCATTCATCACTAAATAAATAGGCGAGTTGATTTCATTTAAGTAGGGTTTAAACCTTATTTAATAGTGAATGAAGTGTAAGTCGATATGGTGTCCTGAATACCATTAACATATCTACTTCTGATTCTCATTCCCATGGGTGGTGGCTGTTGAGAGCTCAAAAGTAATTTCATTCAGGTTCGGAGAGGGAATTGGAGCTAGTATTATCCCGTCTAACCACCATCATGCATCGCTGCTCAGCCTCGCAAGACCTCTGCGTGAAGCGTCTCACCTTTGCCACACTAATCGCGCCATCACTACGCCGAGCACCAGTTTCGTCTCCTTGTTGCGCTACGTCGGTGAAGTGCCAGTGAGTGCACGACGGTGCTGTCCACGGCGGATCTGTAGGTGTAACCCTATGGCGGTTTCATGTAGAACAATAGTGCAAGGTGAGCATTCTTCCGCCATTTTTTCTTCTCACTGCCATGATTCTTTCTGGTTTGGTTTTTCTTTCTTATGTAGCATTTCTGTGTCTTTATAGTGTTGTCCATCCTTTTTTACACTTGCATCCATTTTTGTAAGTATCTCTTTATTCCCTTCTCATTTCTATCCATCAAATGCTATATTTTTATGGGTGATTTATGGTTATTTAGGATTCATCCATTTGGGTTTCAAACTCCTCATTTTTTAAGATTGTGACCTATGATTATAAAAATCCCCAATTTGTTATATTTTGAATTGGGTTTTAGATGTCCAATTTTCTTTATATCTTAAACAATGGAACTGCTTTCATGCATGTTAAATTGCTTAGCTATGAAATGATGATGATTATTTAGACAATCTAAGTTATAGGATTTTATAAATGAACGTCAAATAATTATGTTATCCAAGAATAATATATTAGGGCGCATACCTCGTTTCATCCCCAAAAAAGTAAAAAAAAAAGAAAGAAAAAAATAAATTGAAGAAAAATGAATTGACACATTTTACGCTCTCTTGCATTTCAAATTCCCAAATATGAAAATGCTCAACTCAAGAGCGCTCCAAACCCGCTTTCACACCAACACAGTCCTTCTTCTCCTTCAACCACTCTCCCTCTGAGTTTCTGGTCTGGTTCACCGCTGCCTCGCACAGTAGCACTCACACCCGTGCGGTCACCACTCTGCAACCACTGCGAGTTACCTGTGACCACCGCACGCAGCTACGAGTCCACCTCCATTCGTGCAGCTGCTAGGCCAGCCGTGAGTGCTCTTTTGAGCTCTCTGCTTTGGGATGATCAGAAAGCTGAAAAACCTACCAAATCAAATCGAATTTGGTTCGGTTTGGTTGGTCCGTGAAAAGAGAATCAATTGGTTGATATTTTATTCGTTCGGTTCAGTTCGGTTGGTTTTCGTCCAAACCCGAGCCAAAATCGACCGCCAACACCTTGGCTTCTGGTTTTGATAAGACGAGTTCACTTGTGGTGTATGGTATTGAGGCGGAAGAGAGGTTAGCTTTTTTTTTTCCTTTTATTTTTGCCTTTTCTTTCTTTCTTTCTATGCTGGGTTTGAATTTGGGACTTATGATCTAAGGTTTTGCTTTGATTCTTTAAAAAGACAGAGGGCTGTGATGTGAGAATGGGCGCTTTCTTTGAAGTGAAGGAGATTTAGGAGTAACAGAAATGCTGCTCATAGATAATAGAATCAAAAGCATGTACTTCATAATTGTTGTGGAACTGATTTTCAAGCTTCTTCTCAGGAAGACTGGGTTTTGTTGTCAATTTTAGGAAGTGCTTGTAGGAGATTGAGTTTGTTGCATGGATAGAGGGATGAGTGTGGAGAGAAAGGTGGGAAAACGGTTTAAAGGTTGAAACAAAATATGTTGTTCATGTTCTTTGATCACTATATTTTATAACTCATTTAAAAATTGGTGCTGACAGGTGTGTGGTTGGGTTTTGGTAAGCTTCTATCAGAAGTTTTTCTATGAAATGCTTTGTTTTCTTCATTGGAGCAAGACAAAATAATAGCATTATGAAAGAAGGTGATAGGAACTCGGCCTTTGATTAGTTAGTAAATTATGGGTCTGTTAGGGGGTGATCAGTCAATAAATAGGAGGGAAAGGGTAGAGGGTGAATCAATAAGAGTTTGAAACTTGTTGACGGAGAGCTGGAGGGACTGTTGAATTCCCTATTCACTGTCATTGTATTTTCCTGGTTGTCAGGCTAAATTGGTTAAGAACCCTTCAGTGAGATAATAAAAGATTCTTGAGGTTTTAGTAATCTCTGATCCGGTTTCATCAGATGGGCTTTTGATAAAGTAGTAGCTGTAGCTTCATTTAATACCACATAGTTTGATCTTTATGCATTGGGTTTTATTATCTTTGTTTTACTATCAGGTTCGATTCCGTTTGTTTGTTTTTCCATTGTACTGTTTTATTTTTATATTATAGTTTTCCCATTTCAAACTTCATTATTTGCTTTCCATGGTTTGTAAGTTTTCATTCCTAAATTGCAAATAATTCCATTGGGTTATTTCCTAATATCTTCTTCTAAAGGTTGGGGGGTGGGTGGGGTTGAATCACATCTTTAAGGGTTACTATCTCTAGACAGATGCATTAAGATTTATGGGGTGTAGTGGGATTCAATCTTCATTTGTCCCTTCCATAAATAGACTTTGAATTGAATTTCTTTGAAATATCAATTCTCAAAATAAAACATTTTTCCAATTTTTCCCTTGAATAAAAATTGGAGACTCCTAATAATTTTCTTAGTTTAGTTACCTCTTATAGGACTAATTCTGAGATAAGAGAAATGGTACTCTTTATTGCAACACTCCTGTTAAATCACCAAGGAGAAAGGGGGATTATAGGAACCCTAAGAGGAAGAGTTTTCCCCAATCTATGAGAAGAGTACAAATGAATTCAACAACCAAAACAACTCTCATTACATCTATTTATACTAGGCTTACTAACTGACTTCTTTTCACTCCAAAATTCCCCTTCCCTCACCCAATCCTCAACTGTCAGCAACTTACTTGCTGTTATTTCCTGCAGCAGGTGCTGCTGGGCCTAAATCCGGCCTGCTACCACTCCCCTTATTCCTCCTGGAATATACCCTTGCATATCTTGGGTCCCTAACAACCTCTCTTTGTGAGTTGACATTTGATAAATTTATTAAATTTTAAAGCTTTGCTTTTCAGGGTATTGGTGCTCGTACCCATCTTCGAAGCTTTCATATTCCATTGGCATCAGAGATCAGGTGGAAAGCTTGACTGGAATATTTTTCAGTGTTATATGTGCTTCTTTTGATGAGAAATGATGCTGTTGAGACGTGTTCGAATTGTTGGTAATCTCCTTGGGGAAATTATACAAGTTCCTGTAGCCCAGATCAAAGGTATTAATAGGCATTTCTATGTTTGGTCCTCAACTGTGTCCACTTGCAACGAGCTACCGAGGAAGCTCAAAAAATCAGAGAGGAAACCACCAGTGAGAAGTTTTAATGAACTAAAGCGTGAAGCTAGACTGAAGAGAAAGGAAAGGCAAAAGGTGCATGAAATTATATTACAACCTCCTGAAAATGGTTTGTTGGTTGAGCAATTAGTCCCTATTGCTCATGAAGTTTATGCTGCCCGAACTGAACTGTTATCTACTGTTTCAAGACTTGTCAAGTACATTGCTATTTATACATGCAGGTAACTCCCTTCACTTTGGATTTTTTTTTTTTTTTTATCAGGTTCAAATTGTTATTTGAAATTTTGGATGCTTTGCAGCTTATGTGGAGAAGTTCATGTTGGTCATCCACCACATAAAATTAGAACATGTAATGTAAGAGGAAGCCTATCAAGCAAAGAACATAGTTGGGTCAGAGGGGGTATTCAACATGTTCTGCCACTTGTAGAGTCATTTCATCTGTATGACAGAATAGGGAGGGCTGTTTCACATAATGAAATACTTGACGTGGACCGAATTCCAGCAATTGTTGAATTGTGTGTCCAGGCAGGTTTAGACATACCTGAGTATCCCACCAGGAGAAGGGCTTTCCCTGTTTACTGTGTTGCTGGCAGGATGATTGATTTTGAGAAAAGATTTCCCAAAGATTTTTCTCTAGGAAAAGATATAGATACATGTGGGTTTCAGTATAAGAAAAAGAGAATGGATAGAGACACAAATTCTGTGGAGCTGCATTCTGAAGGTATCCAATGTTTATGAAGACAAATGGTTTTTCATCTCTTAATCATTCTCTCTCTCTCTCTCACACACACACACACATGCATTCTGTTATTTTTCTTTTATTGTTCATAGATACTAACTATGCTAATTGTGTGCATGTTTCTGTGCAGCCATTGCCGTCCAAGGCATGAAAGCTTGGGAGAAAATGTGCACAGGAGCTTCAAAACTAATGGAAAAGTATGCTGTTCAAACTTGTGGATATTGTACAGAGGTACAAGTGGGGCCTAAAGGTCATAGAGTGCGAAATTGTCAAGGTTACAAGCACCAAATGAGGGATGGACAGCATGGATGGCAGGAGGCTACAATTAATGATTTGGTACCACCGGTGTATGTCTATCGCATTCAAGATCAGCAACCACGGAAGCCTTTGGTAAATGAGTTGAAAAGGTACTACAACATGCTGCCTGCAGTGGTTGAGCTATTTGCACAGTTTGGGGCACCAATTGAAAGGAATTATGCAGGCACAATGAATAAAGATGTTGTAGTCCCAGAAATGGATGAGGAAAAGTGGGTGGTTTAGAGTAATGGGTTGAATGACTTCCTAATCATATGCATGGAGTAACTATTTGGCACCGGAAGAGTCTAAATATAAAAAAAGTAAGCTTTGATTTTTAACTTTTTAATATAATAATGTGAGTAATTAGGGATGTAATAGGATGAAAATTGTTGCGCTAAACTGTGGGTTGCAGTCTTGATTATATGTAATACATCTATTTCCAAAAACTTGGATTTCTTGCCTCATCTTTCTTCCAGTCTCATTTGTCACTGTTAGTTGCTAGTTGACTAGAACTGGAGAGACAGAAGGAAAAATAAAGCGTGCTGTCTGTAATGGTTCTGATCAGATATCGGAGGGACATTCAATCACGTTCAGATAGTATATGTCAAAAGCAGAGAACAGTACAGGAAGGAAAATAGCTCTGAACGATTCAAGAGGCTTAGTCTCTATTATCTTTGGCCTGTCTGTTCCTACCTCCCTCCCTTTCCCACCTACAAGTATTTTCCATCTAACTGAATTCAATGGAATCACCCATTCCCTACACTATCCTTGTCAAGTCAACAGTTGGTTAAACACTAATGGTTCCCTCTCTCTCTCTCTTACCTTCCTTATCCCCTGCATTGCGAAATTTCTTCCTTACACAAACATTAACTATTCTAGGGATCCTATCACTGGCCTATACTCTTGCTTATAGTTTAAGTACATTACTCTTTCTTTGATACTCTTTATTTTTCATTCTCTAATCAGTGTGTTTGAAGTAGAACATGCAAACTTGATTTTATATGAAATTGATTATATCACCTTAACGTGATTTTATTCACCAGAAAATCAATTATTTGTTGCTTGAAAAGTCCTAGTTTTAGCTCTAAAATCATGCTTGCATTTGTTTAGCAAATATGATGTCATGGGTAATTTGAGTTACTTTTTCTTCTTCGACTGTAAATCCAAACACACTATAGCTGTACGTGACAGTAAATTTCAATAGTGGAAACAGCTTTTTCCATGTCCACACAGTATTGGTAATTCTGATTTTTTGGGGTTCCTCCTGAAGCCATTTTCCTCCATTCCTGTGCACATTGGGAGAAAAAATTGGATCTTTGGCACCAGCCTCATGCCTGACTCATCCATGCCACCTTCTTTTTCTTATTCTTGCCACCAAATCTCAAGGTGTTTTCCTTTCCTCTATTATCCCAAATATTCTTTAGTAGAGAGAAAATCACTTACTTTCTTGCTTGAGTTCTCATTTCCTTGACCAAGAATATGGGACTTAGTTTTGCACTTCTAATCATCACCCTGAGTACTTGATGCACCGATTAAAGCCCTTTCCAGATTCTGCAAGACTTTTATCTAGGACCTCATCTTGAGGACAAAGTGATAGTTCAAGGGGAGGTATTGGAACAGAGCATGTGCCTCATGGGGATTAGAAGAGTATAAAAGGAAAAAGTTCAGTGGTATTTTAGACAAACCAAGAGAGGAAATGATTGTCTAGCCTAACAACCTTGCTGAGTCAACAGGTGAAAGCATGGAGAGTGCATCAGCAAGGGAATTTGGCTAGCAGAGGTGAGGTATTTCAGCTGAGTGTGGGGGGAAGCTTGCCCTTAGGCAAGAATAAGGAATTGGGACTTGGAGAGCTGCTTAGTGCTGAACCTTTTATCCATACTTGCATACTTGTTTTCCTTTCTTTTCTTCCCTAAGCTTGGATCTTACTGATTGAGGTTGAGGAGTGTGAATAATACACATACCCCCATATTTTCTATATTTTCTGTTGTGGTTTCTTACAGTCTGATTTTGAGATGTTCAGTAATTGCTCACAATTGTTTTGATACAATTCGCAACTGAGTTTGCATTGGCAGCATCTACACAGGGAAGATAATGATCCCAAGTGGTACTGGTTTGTAGCATAATAGGATAGGATGTATGTTGGTCATCATTCTTTGTTGCTTGTACATTTGCTAATTTTCACATGCGTTCACATATGGTTTCACATACTGTGAAAGTATGTGTGATTTAGGTGAAATCTCAAGAGCTGTGTTTTATGTTGGCTTGAAGGATTGGATCTCTTTGATTTTCATGTGGTAGTGGTTTAAGGGTTGTGTGATAGAATAATGGTTTTCTTTGTTGGGTGTTTTTTTTTCATTTCCATTTATTGTTCTTGGTACTGTTTTCCTTGCTCATTGGCATGCAAATCAAGAATATACAATATTTGTGAGCTCCTTGTATTGGCTTATTTCTTTGCATCCGTAATAAACTACTACTACTACTACTATTATTATTATTTGCGTGTGCAAAATCTATACTAATTATGATCTTATTGGACTATGTCATATTTACTAACTGTAGATAAGAGTCCCATGTTTTGAAGATAGCTGCCAACTCAATTTGGGCTCTGTATCGAATGGGTGGCCTTCTTTATGCGCGGCAGGAAATGATATCATTCCCATGCAAGCAGTTTGTGGCATGTGAGCTTGAAACTGATGAACAATGTGGAGCTTTATCGCACTTGCTACAAAGCCGAGTTCCCATTTTTTACATGGTAGGAGCTATCCACATTCTCACTGCTTGTGCTTTCATTATGAGTCTATTTGAATCTCCTTAAAACTGGGAAGATGGATGCGGGGGATGCGTCTCAATTTTATGTAGATAAACCTTCATGTGTGACTGTGTTAATTGATTAGAAGATGCTTTGTGATCATAGCATCAGCTTCATGAATGAGAGTTTTAGTTTGTAGATCTAATGAGAACTGTAAGCAGCTTTATGCAATAACCAGGGTTGTTTATTTAGGCTTACCAATTTACATAAAGAAGGGATTTTCCCTTTCAATCATTAAAATGTTAAAAAGAATAAACATGACATCTTGAGGTTATAAAAGAAGAGTTTTCATCCTTTTCTTTGTTTTGAAATATGCCACGAATCAGATACAATTTTTATTCAATATGCCACAAATAGTATAATTATTTTTATTCAATACCGAGAACAATCATATACTAATTTTGACACAAAATATTAACAAAAAATAGTATCAAATGATACATCAAATAAAAATTTTCTTTATTAAATCAAATAATTAATACTTCTATCAAAATATTCAACGACAAAAGATACATTCAAATGACTCGTTAATCATGAAATAATTTCATAATTTATCTTGACAAAAATAGCTTATGGCTTTTTTTTATTATCCTTTAATGATATTTGATAAAGATTAAACAAATGTCTCAATATATGATAGGTACATGTGAAATTTACTTTGATACCATAATAATAATATTTATCACATTCACTTAAAAAATGTAGTCACTTTAGGGAATGGAGCAGAGTCAACTAGACAAGTTTCATGATTTTTTTTTTTTTAAGTAAATTATACTCATCTTCTTTGAGGTTTATTGAAATGTAATCGACACTCTCTATTTGTTCACGTGACATTTACTTTTCCTCATTTAAATGAAAACAAATAGAGTTAATCACTGTTACAGAAAAGGATCTCAGTTGGAAGAAGATGGAGTTCGTCAAAGACGAAATAGAGTTCGGCCGGAAGAGGATGAGCTCGGTTGAGAGAAAGTGAAGCTCGTCCAAGAGGAAATAGAGCTCAACCAGATTAATATATCTTCGCCACTTGTCAATCGAGCTTTTCCTATTTTAATCGAGCTCTATTTTCTCTCAAACGAGCTCCACTTTCTCCTAATCGAGATCCTTTTCTATTGATAGTAACTGGCTCCGTTGGTTTTCATTTAGATGAGGGGACGTAAATATCAGGTGGACAAATAGAGGGTGTGTCAGTTACATTTCAGCAAATCTTAGAGGAGGTAAATATAATTTATCCCTTTTTTTCATGGACAATTTATTATTTTGTTCAGCCATGATAATAAAATATATGTTATTCATTCATATGTGATATTTTGTAGTCTTTTTCTTGATAGTGCTACTTTCAGAGCATATTTGAGATATTAAAGGTTAAGAGTATTTTTCAATATATATTTATCAATAATGCAACTGCAAGTGTTATCATAAAGAGCTTTTAAAAATATTACCATTTTTTTATGGTCACCCATCTTCGTTGTAGGATCTTTTAAAAATATTGAGATATAATTCTTTAGAAAGGTAACAAAGAAGAAAACTAAATGAATCCTTTATCTTATTCTTTTCAAGAGAATAGAAATACTTAATTACAAATATTGAAAATCATCCTTAGCATTACATTTTCTTTGGAGAATATAAAATATGAAAATATTCATTCTAGAAATGTATAAACTTATTTTATACAGTAACACACTTTAAGTGATGTAAATAATAAAACTTATTCACTTTAGGGAATGATGTTTTAACATATTTATTTCTAAGAATATGTGAATCTCTTTAAACAGAGAAATAAATCTATTACATTTTTCTTGGATAACTTTGAATAATTAGGATGCATTCACTTCAAAGAATGATTATTCTCCTTTTTTTTGTTTTGATATAATTGTTATTCACTTTTATAAATGATCACATTCACTTATAGGAATGATCGCTGCCATTCACTTATAGAAATAGAATAAAGTTGATGGAGGACATATTGATATAGTAAAATAATAATTAAAAATAAATGAAAAATTAAAGCAATTAACAATTATTTCTTTAGACAATCCTTCTGTGATGCAATAGTTTCTTTTTTTTTTTTAATGGTGTCTCCAAGATCCATAAAAAATATATTGTTTTGTGCCATCCTTCTAGGGCATAACATTTTCTTGACCTTTTAAGACCCATTGAGTAAAGATGAATCTCAATATATAATATTCAGGATAAATATGGTTAGTATGTCTTACCTCAAGCCTTCTTATTCATCACCGTATACACATGCTATAATAATAATAATAATAATAATATAAGGAAAATAAAAACCAACCAATAAGTGTAAGTGGGATTAGGAAAAGAATTATGACATTTTCAACTTGTATCTAATGTTCTCCCAATTTTCACTGCAAACTAAGAATTCTAGAAGAAGGAATTGTGTCTCCACTGTGTTAATGAACTTCTGTACTTTAAGAATAAAGTCGTGCTAATAATGTGTTGTGAAAAATAATAATAAAAATAATGAACAATAAAGAAGACGAGAAAAAAATTCTATCGATCGTTTTAAGGTACTATATATGGAGTATGTAAAGGGTTATTTATAGCCTTTGGATAAGAGATATAATATCATATCAAATTTTAACAGATCCTATCTAGTCTAAATATATGGACATTATAAACGAATAATATTTCATAACATTTTATTTTATTTTGTCGATATTTTTTTTTCTTTTTGTCGTGCGGAATTTAATTTTGTTGCGGAAATTTCATCTTCCTTTTTGTTTTGGGCTACACTGCTGGTTCTAATTGTGCTAGTAATTCAATAAGCCCATAAAAAACAAAGCCCACACCAAAAAATGTTGAAAGCGAAGCATAACCTACTACGCATCCTCATCGTTTTCCTGTTTCCTCCTCTTCCATCGTAGTTATTCTTCTTCGAGGCGAGAGAGAGACATATAGAGAGAGAAACAGCGATGGCAACCGACGTTGAGGCGGCTACCCCGGCGGCGCCTACCCCGGCGGCGCCGGCGGAGGCAGGATCGAAGCACAAGCTGGAGAGGAAGTGGACGTTCTGGTTCGACAACCAATCGAAACCGAAGCAGGGCGCTGCTTGGGGAACCTCTCTCCGCGACGTTTACACCTTCGACACCGTCGAAGAGTTCTGGTGGTGCGTTTTCCTGCTCCTCCTCCTCCTCCACCTTCCTCTTTATTTTTTTTGTTCGTTCGATTTTTTTCTTTTTATTTATTTATTTCTTTAATTTAATTGAAGTTCGATCGATTTTTGGTTTCTCAGTGATATGGAGGAAAATAAAATTTAAATTTTACGGATCTTAAGAGAGAGACCCTTGGAGGGTTTTGAATCTTATTGTTAGTGATTTTTAATATAGAGAACAACATGGGTTTTGTTGACAGTTTTTGATTGGGTAGTAAACCTCCAAAGTGTCCCGACAAAAATATCACGGGACAAATTTGTCTCCGAGAGCTGAAAATCCCAAATTAAAAAGATGGGTTAAATTAGGGCCTGTATGTGTTGCATCTTAATTTCCTGTTTTCTTTCTCTGTGTTTTCTGTTTTTAGGATTTTGGGAAGGAAACGGTGTAAATAATGGATCCGTGTTCTGAAACTAGAGAACACAGATAATGAAAACAAGAGATTTCTGTAGTTTTTTGTATAGATAATATGTTAGATGGAAGACATTTGTCGAGTACTAAACTACTAATTTGACCTATAATTTTTATAGTTTAATTTATATGCACCATCTGGGAAACAATTTTACATAGCTAATAAAATTTCACTAAAATGACGAACCACTGTGGGCGATTGTGACAGTGGGTAGTTATTTTCTATTATTTGTCACTTTGATGAAATTCTATTTGTTGACAGTGTAAGGTTGTTTTACATTGTCACTTTACAGAACTTAAATTCTAATTTTTTTTTCCCTCCAAGGTCTACAGTGAGAGTTTTCCTTTTTAAGGGATGAATCTGTCCGATGATTTTTTGTCTGAGGCCATTTGGAGGGTTTACTCCTTATTTATTAATTATTTGTTTATGTTCTTATTTTTCACAACAAGGTTTTGGTAAATATTTTAAGAAATTTGATGAATTTGGGTAAAATTTGGTGTAGTTTGTATGATCAGATATTCAAGCCCAGCAAGTTGCCTGGGAACGCAGACTTCCACTTGTTCAAGGCTGGGGTTGAACCGAAATGGGAAGATCCTGAGTGTGCTAATGGAGGGAAGTGGACTGTCACCAGCAGTAGAAAGGCCAACCTTGATACCATGTGGCTTGAAACTGTAATTTCTTTTTCTCTTTTGTTTTCTTTTTAAAAATCTTTGAACTGTTTGTATTTGAATTTTGTACTTAGAGAATATAGGAATAGATATATGTTTTTTGATATTTGTAATTGTTCAGAACATTTAATATTCGTTGTTGAATAGCTGATGGCTCTTAAAGGATATGGGATGATCTGTTATTTTTGTAATTGTTCTGAATAATTAATGTTCCTCATTGAATAGCTGATGGCTTTGATTGGGGAGCAATTTGATGATGCTGAGGACATATGCGGTGTGGTTGCAAGTGTGCGCCAGAGGCAGGACAAACTTTCATTGTGGACAAAGACAGCAGCAAATGAGGCTGCCCAGGTTTGTTATTATATTTTGAATGTGATACTTGCAACATCATGTGTTGTGGTGTTATTTTGGCTTTAGATTATTTCGTATTGTAGTAAGTACTAAGCAGTATCTTGGTATTGTTGGGAAAGCCTTTACATGTTTGGTGTGTTACTTTCTCTTCCTTTCTTCAAATTTCCAATCAAGTGGATCGCATGTGGCAGATTCTTCATTGAAATGCATCAAAATATTCAGATTAATGCTGATGACTTGCTAATATCCATGATGTGTTCTTTTCTTTTTAAAAGAAGAAACTTAAAGTGTATTATTTTCCTCTCTTTTTCATTAAAGTGATTCTGTTATTGTATTTCCTTTACAAAACATCAATAGCAGTGATGTTTTGATGTTGGACTTTGCACTTTGAATTTGTTTTTGCCAGATGAGCATTGGTAGGAAGTGGAAGGAGATCATTGATGTTAATGACAAGATAACATACAACTTTCATGTAAACCTCTGCTCATAAAATTTGACTGACTAAATATTAATGCACAAATATCCCTTTGATTCTTACTCTCTAGTTGTTACAGGATGACTCTAGAACTCGATCGTCGAAGGGTCGATACCAAGTATGAACATTGCTGGAGCATTTTCTTGTGCGTGTGCTGGCAGGGCTGCAAGTATTGATCCTTAAACATGTGCGACGTGTGCTAAATGGTACTACGTTTTTGGATGAGGCATTAATTTCTGGTCTGTTTCCCATTGGGTGTAATACTATTATAATTTTACTTTTCTAGTACTTGGTCAAATTTTCCATTAGAATTCATTTGTAGTTTTTTTTTTTAATCATTGCCACCCCTTAAAACCTTAAAATTTTGCGCGTGTCGGCTCTAGTTTTCCAAGAGCTTGAATTGTGTTGCTTATACACATAACAGTGGTTAAATCCTTAGTTGTTTTTTATGACTATGCCTCAGTCCAGATGGATGAGATCTGAACTGTTTCAACCAAATTGAGTGTTTTTAAACTATGTAAATGAACGAATGGATCAACCGATGTAACTTTAGGTTAACTGTTACGTCATTAGATAATATTTTGTTGGATTAAGTTTTAACAAAACCAATCATTGGATCAAAAGTGAGCTTCATATGGATCATTTAAATCTACACTAATGTAATCTATATATATATATATATATGTAGTAGAATTCATTGTATTTCACATTTAATGCTTACATTACAATAAGTGCATTCATAACTATATTTTGTGATTAAAATATATTTTGATTTTCAAGTAGTAGGTGATTCAAATAATACAATATATAGTTAAAACTCTAATTGGTGATACTTTAGTTTTACATGTGAATATTTTTATTTTTAAATTTAAATGGATGAAACTTTAAATAATATAATTTTTTTAATTTTAACTTTTAGATTTAATTTACTTAAAATTAAACACAACCTATATTAAAATTTATTTAAAAAAACTTTACAACGTTATAATACTATTTTTTTCATAGATACGTTACACATTTTTATAAACCCTAAACTTTAAATTGAAGATATTTTAAAGCGTATTTATTAAAAAAATGTATTATATTTATATTATGCAATTTGTGATATTATTTTTTGCATATATAGGGGTTACTCAATGGTCAATAATTATTTTTTAGAAATAAAACCTATTTAATTTACACAATATACACATAATATTTTTAATGTAGCTAATAAATATAGATATTTTAACGTTTAAAATCTATTCTTTCACTTTATTAATATTAAGTTTAAATTATCTATATTCTTATATGAATTATGTTATTTAATTTAAGCTTCTGCTCCATAAGTAATAATACTTTCATTTATTTTATTTATATAATATAGTATGTGTATAAAATAGACTCTATTATGCAATTAGTACACAAAAGCTAGCAACTAAATGTTTGCACTAAACCTTTTATTTTATGAAATTATTAAATAATTTTACAAACTTAACTTATTAATTTATAATATTTTTCTTCAAGCCAAAACATAATTAGTCATTACGATTTTTGAATTAACCACAAATAGCAATCACATACACCAATAACTATTTTTGTACTAACTTTTCCTTTAGAATATTTTTGTATGTCAAGATTAAATGAGACTTTTCAGTCGTTTTTGAAAATTTAAAGCATTCACATAACTTCAATTATCATAACGTATTTGGAGGTTTGTAATTTATGACTTACAATAATTTTTTAATTTTAAAATTGAAATGCAATAAATTAACCTCTTAATGATCAACTTTAAAGTAGAATTTTATTTGCTTTTAATGGTTGTTGCAATAGCCCCCAAAAAAAAAGTGCTCAAACTAGGCACACAAATAGACACCAGGATCAATATAATATTAACCCATTGATCGTTCGTTTGTTTTGATACTTTGAATCTAAGGGGCATTTGTCCAAAAAGTCATGGCCAACAATGTTTTGAGACTGAGAAAATTGTTTCCTACCCATTTACTAAGTTTAGGGTTCAAGATTATTTTTAACATGTTTTCTCTTTTCTCTTTTTGAGTTTCTATCTTTTTAATCGAATTTTAGTTAGACTTTATGTACATACTACCTAGATATTTTTTGGTTTTAATTTATTTTGGGGTTTACAGGTGTCAAGCCCTCCCAAATTCTTCCCTTTTCCATGTTCTTCAACATATATAAGTCTTGAGTTAGAATATATGGCATCACTTTGGAATCACATAATTATTTCTTCCCTTTATTTTTAAGCACAAAGGGAATTTTTTTAATCTAAGAATGCCTAAAGTGGTTAATACTTTAAAATATGACATATTTCATTAAACTAATATTTACAAGAAGAGGAGTGTATCAAACAACAATAACTCATTCATTTAGAAGTTTTTCGACCTTACTTAGACTTACAATTTCTAAAGCTTCATGTTTCATACTCCTTAATTAGGTACTTTCTCAAGATTTTTCTCTTCACAATCTTGGAGATCATTATCTGCTATCTCTTTAATTTTTATATTGTTATGACGTCTTGAATAAATCTTTTTTGGAATTAAGAAACTTTCTCAAATTGATCTTAATAAGGTTGGATGAAATTTATTTTCCAAATTTGAAGACTTTGACTTCACTTAATAATGGCGTATACTTAATATCAGTATTATTTTAGAAGATCCAGAAGAGAATTGTTATGAAGTTAAATTCTATAGTACATAGTGAAAATTACTTCACTAATATTGAAAGGAAATTATTGTTTGAAAAAAATATTATTTATCCTAGCTCCTTGGTTGAGCTTAAGCTATATGAAATTCCTAATGTATTATTTTATACATTGTCTATCAATAAAAAAGTAATCTCACATCATACAGGAATTTAAATCCACTATAAAATTACTAGAAGTCAAATTGTAATTATTAAATACATTACTTCAACATTTTATGTGTATTAATTGACCCAAAATATATTGATCAAATAGAGGAAAAAAATTAAGATATATTATTTAGAAAATTTATTAATGAAAGGTTAAAAATTATATTGGTTCTTTTAATTATTATCACAATTTTCTTGCAATTATTATATTGGTTCTTGCAAAAATAGTATAATAAAAATAAATTGAACCTGTGCAAAGCACAGGTATTATCTCTAGTTTAAAGTAATTGGTACATTGTTGAATAACTTTTTATTGATGTAATTTTTTATAAAATTCACCTTTGAATTAGAAATTTATATCATATAAATTATGTTTATAAAATTTAAAATTAGTTTATGTACCTGTGTTACACTTATCCAAATACCGAAACATTGATCCCTTTATCCAAATACCGAAACATTGATCCCTTTATCATCAAGTTTGATATAATTGAATCAATATATTATGCTTTAATACCAACAAAAGAAAGCACACATGATTTGGAAAAGTGTAATGTCCCGGTCTCATAGTCTTAACTCTTAAGGACTGAGTTTGGATTTATTTGGAAACAATAACCGAAGACCAAACCAAATTGCAATACTCCGGTCTCAAATGAGTCTTAAGGACTCAGTTCTAGGCTTCGGGATGGGTGAGAACGAGTTGGAACAACTCTGGGGATGAATTTCAGTGTCAAGGAGTACGTGGGGGAGCAGGCTACAGTGTGGTGAGGATTGGTGTTTTAAACTGCAGCTGTGACTTTTGTGATTGCAGGCACTGTGGCTACTATAATGCGCATTGTGGCCATTGTGGTGTGATTTTTTTTTTTTGTGACACAAAATGTAAAAATAAAAGAAGTATAATTATAGCACCAATGTAAATAAGTCTCCAACATATTTGACACAAACTTGTTTTGCTAACATATTAAATACAAACTTCTCATATTTTTAGAATGATACAATAAAGTTAGAATTTATAAGAGGAACTTAACATCTTGCAATAGTGATCAAGTCACTAATTGGCCCATACAATAAACAATCGCACCACAATTTTATAGTTAACACTTCATTACAAAACAAAATATAATAATAAATCATAATTGGAACCTTCATATTTTAAGAGAATTGATATTTTTCTTCACACATGAATATAATTAAATGAAAATATTAGTAAAACTATAAAATAAGTAAATAATTTAAACAAAAAGTATGGGAAATAAGTCAAATAAACTTATAGGATATCTATTACCACATGACAGAATGACATGGCGGATCATAACCTCCAGTTTAATTTTAGTTGTCACCTTGTGTATTTCCTTGGCCAAAGACATAAAAAAATCCACCGCCTGGTTCTTGGTAATAGGGATATTGGTAATTCATTAGCATTTGGTGATATGGTGGAATTTGACCACTTCCATATTAGTTACATGTACTGAAGTAAGGATTGAGATATTAATAATATGGTGAATAATCTCCTTGTCTACTTTGAGTTGAATCATCAATACTAAATTCACTTAAAATTTGTTCAGTATTAGAAGTGGAAAATTATTCATTTGCAATATTTTGTTGTCTTCTTTCTCTTTTAGATTGCAAGCCAACTCTTCTACTATCAAAGGAACTATTAGAATGTATATCATGCCTATTATAAGCAGTCATATAAATAACTAAGCTTTTGTCACGCCTATTGCATGGTACCTCATTATATGGATCATTTCAATTTTGCTCATCACCATCACCATCACCCTCGTCATCACTTTTTTCAGTTTCCATATTATCACCACCATTACCACTATTGTTACTTGGTGGACTTAAACCATCACTATTTTCAGATTTTGCATTATCACCACCTTCGCGCATGTTTTCCCCATAAGAAGGGGAGGAGCAAATCCGTGAAGGGCGCCCAGTTAGGCCCCAAAGCGGACAATATCTGCATGTTGGGTGTTACACTCACACTAGGGACAACGATATGTAGCACACCCAGATGTGACAGATATTACAGGATCACCATCTCAAAATATGTAGTTAAGATTAATTGGATTGCAACTAGCTACAATCTCTTCTTGACTTCTCCTCATTTCATGTCTCATTTTCAGATTCATATTATAAATGTAAAGACAAGTTTTTGCAATTTCTTATATTTGAGTCTATTTCTTGCCTTGATATGGATATAACTGAATGTGCTCTAATTTCTTTCACAGTTTGTGGTTGAAGTTGTTTGGCTTAGAACTTTTACTGCCACACGTTGAAGTTCAGGAGCACATGTACCAAATATCAACCACGATTTAGCTATTTAAATTAATCACACAAAATAAATAAATTATTAGTTACAAAAAAAAGCTAAAATAAATTTATTTGTATCAAAATGGAAAACAAAGAAAAATTACAATTTAGCTGGATTCATTCGATTCCAAGCTCTTAGAGCTTGTAGTGTTCCGAAAATTTCTTTTATTTCTTTGAAAAGTAATAACTATATACAACAATATAATAAGATAATATCTAAATATATTATATTAAATTATAAGTACTAAATTGCAATGTAAAATTTATTACTAATATGATTTAATGCTTTAATTTGATCATCTAAATTTCTTTCTAATTTTATGATCACATTACTTGTTCCATCAAATGATTCTTTTTAGACATCAATCCCATGTTCAACTGCATATTGAAATTGCGGATTACGAAAATAGCCTGAAAGGAAGATAATAAATTATAGTGTGCACATCTATAGATTATAAATATTATAAAAAAATATCAATTAGTAATTAAATTAATGTATCTGCAGAATGAAAATCACAATGCATGAATCTCCAGCATTCAATTATTCATTCACTATGCCTAGTGTGGTAACAAGAATTTTTTTGAATAGATTGTTTGGCTTGATCAATGACTTCATAAAACTCATTGTTGGCTTTTCGTCACCGTCAACCAGTCTCAAAACTTTTTTACAATATGCTCAAATACTCTCAATATATTATTAGCCTTGGTCCAGAAGTCATTAGTTACAACAATGTTTCGTGCTTCATACGCTAGTCCATTCTTCACTCTACCAAATTTAGATCTTCTAAATTCTTCAAAGTTGAACATATTTCTTAACACTTGTTTTTGCTTTACAATTGCTTGACATAGTAAGAACAGCGTTACAAACCTAGTAATTCCAGGAGAACCATCTCTCCGCCTTCAGTATTTTTTTCATGAGATTTACGGTCCATATGTGATTGTAGATGAAAGATCTCACAATCTTTGCTTCATTCAATATTTTTTTTCATATTTTTCTTCTTTCCTATATCCTCCAGGCAAAGATCCAAATAGTGAGCTGCACATGCACTTTAGTAAAGATATGGCTTCTTTTTCATTTTTGACTAGCTGCTTTCAATGCTTTTTCATTATCTATAACTAGTTGGACCACATATTCTTCTCCTACTTCCTCAACAACTTTATCAAGCAATTGAAAGTAGTAATTTGTATCTCTCTTGTCAACACTAGCAGTATCAATAGATTTCAAGAAAGTTGTTCCCTTACTAAAGTACACCAAAAAATTCATAATATGTGCATGGTTTATACTGTTTGTCCAACCATCACATATTACCGTCACACCTCTCTCATTTCATCTGCTTTTCAACATATTTATTCATTCCTGCTTGTTTTTATATTCAACTTCTAGATATATATCTGAAATTTGATGAGGAGTTCGGCACTTAACTCCTTGGCCTACCTCAGTAGTAGCAACAATCAAATTATGCAACAAAGGAGAGTTAGATAAATTAATGGGAAAATGCTCATAAATAATAAATTTGCTTACAACTTCTTCGAGTTTCTTCATTAGCATTTTCATTAAGCCGGTACTAACTTTTGTTTGCTTTGTGCTTTTGCTTCTCACAAGATTTATATAAGTAGATCTCAAAGTAAAAGAGACATGTTGTGACGTTGCTGCTCTACTAGCACTAACACGGGAGCTTCTACCAAGCTCATGTATATTGTTAAGTCCTCTGTTTGTTTTCTAAATCATTGTCTATTAACCCACTCTTGTTGTGATGTTATAATTTCTTCTGTGGCCACCTTATCTGCTCGTCAATATGATCTTTCATGTCATCTTCCTCATTTAGTCTTAAAGCTTCACATTCTTTCTTTCCTTTTTTGGAGTCAATTTTCTTTACTTTTCCATCCATGAGGAGCTTCATCATGCTTTGTTGGACCAATGTTGTAACTCTAGCACAACCAGACACTTGCCCTTTGTAATGTGCTATATGTTGCTTCAACCCAGTAATGCCACTCATTATTACTCTGTCACAAAGTTTATATATAATATTGTTTTGATTCTTCCTAGTCAAAGGTTCTCCAAAATGTCATCACTTGGAGCACCCTCCAGCCTCTCTATTGGAAACTCTTCTCTTGATGGCATTATAAAAATTTTACAATACCCACTTACAAAAATATATAGTAATTAATAACTTAATTTAAGACAAGATTTAAATATGACAAGCTAATTAATTTAAAACAAAATATTTAACTAAAAAATACATTATATATAAATGTTAAAATAAAATAAAATTCACATCCTCCTTTTTTTTTTCCTTCTGTACCTATTTTATATAAATAAAAATACCTTCAAAACATATTTTTTCAATATATTTTATTTAATAAAAAACCCAAATGCAACCCCTTCTTAAACGTTTTATTTTTTTTAAAAAAAAAACATTCGCCATTCAAGTTTACATTTATATATTTAACTATATTATATATAGGAAAAAAAACCTACATCTACCATCCACCATCCATGTTCAGCGAACCTCTTTACATAGATATGTATACTTAACTATATTTTATTATATATAGATATATTAAAATTGAAAAATCCACTCTTCTATACTCTTCTTCTTCATCTCGTGGAGCTAGAAGCAAAACACCCACACTACTCTTCTTCTCGCAATATCATGGAAGAATAACACCCCCAAATCCCCACTGTGACATCCTTTTACAACCTCTTTCAAGCCCTCAATCTTTCCATTTTCCTTTTTCAAAATCAAAGAACCACAACCTTCCCTTGTTCCCTTCAAGTCATAGTACCACAGATCTACACTTACTCGCAAAAAAGAATTACAAATGAAAGAG
Organism: Dalbergia cochinchinensis; assembly: GCA_031216125.1. NCBI lineage: Eukaryota > Viridiplantae > Streptophyta > Magnoliopsida > Fabales > Fabaceae > Dalbergia > Dalbergia cochinchinensis. The sequence goes on along the minus strand of CM062375.1, from coordinate 16,041,976 downwards.
TAAAAGAACACAGAGAGCTTACTCATCTTAGTGCCTGGCTTTCAAGGTCTCAAGTCTTCTTTGAGAGTACAACCATGGAGAAGATGAAAAGAGCAAATAGAGAGGCATAGTCTCTAAATATTTTAAATTTAAATTTTAGATCTCAGTCTATGACGGGAAATCTTTTATTTTTCATTTTTCATTTGTGAACGCTGAAGAATCTTTTCTTTGAAAAATAAAAAAAGGGACAAAACTTAATGTACTTAAAGGTTGGGATAAATAGAACAGGGGACATTTTCTTTGATGCGTGTGAACACCATATTTTGTTCGGATATTTTATCTTTTTAATTTAATGATTGCATTAAAAAAAAAGATCCAATCCGTTTTAATTCTTTTTAGCCCATTTCAGTTTGTCTAGCCCATTTTATTTCTTTTTTTTTGTTTGTTGTTACAGCCCATACCTCATTAATTCAAAACAAATATATATATATATATATAACCTATTTTATTTACTTCCAGCCCAATTTTTGGTCCGTCCAGCCTGTTCATTCATAAAAAAAGGGAACATTGGATTCCCATTTCCAATCCTAAAAAAAAAAAAAGGAAAGGGCCGTTGGATTCTGGCCGTTTCTCAAAGAAGGTAGGAGTGATGGCAAACACCATCTTAAACACTCCTCCCCACTCCATGATTCCTTCTCTTTTCATGATGGCAGCCAACCTGTAAAAATAATCTCAATAATTTTGTTTGACAAAAGGATATCATATAATAGCCATCATCAACTGGGGAACAGAGAGAATTTTTTGGAGATCAGCAAGAATTACATTCAATTACCAAAAAAAATTCAAAAACACATCAGCACAAATCAACCTCCCAGCAATTCAGTTCAATCAGTCCAGAAACAACAATAGGAACGAACAAGGTAAAATCTAGCAGCAACAATAATCATCAACATAAAAAATTAACAAAAAAAAGGAAGAAGAAAAGGAGGAGGCCGCGGCCTTCCCCACGCCACTGCCGCGGCCTCCCTTCATGTCATCATCATCATCGATTCCCCTTTAATCTTCTCCGCCACCACCTTACAAGTACCCATCTCCTTGGCCACCACCTTACAAGTACCCATCTCCACCACCGCGACCTCATCCTCCTCTCCCTTACCCATTGCCGGTTCCCTCTTCCTCAACCTCGGCCAGCCACATCCGAAACCACCATGAACAATCGGCCCCAAACTCCTCCGCCTGACACGCCGCGCGCGCTCCTCCTCCCTACACGGCCAAGTGCTGTGATCCGCGGCTCCCTTTTGCTCTGGTCTAGCTCCGCACATCATCGCTACCACCGTGACTCAGCGGCATTCCTTTCCTTCTCGATCCTCTACGATCCGCGCTCTTCCACCTCAGGTCTTCCCTGCATGCTCTTTGACTACCCCGATTTACCTTGCCTGGCCGCGCCACTTTTCCAGCCACGTTAGCTTCCATGATCTCGCCTCTCTCTCTCTTCGCCGCCGCATTCCACCGCCGTAGGGAGGCATGGGATGAGTCGCAGCCTCATCCCCTTCCTTGAAGTCACCATGGCTGGCCCTCACGCGGCCTCCTTCGCCTCCCTCGCTCCCTCATCTTCTCCGTCTCACTCTCTTTCTCGGCTTCTCTCTCATTCCCTCCCTCTCATTCTCTGCTACTCTCTCCCTCTTTCTTTCTTTGTGTACGTGTGTGTGTGTGTGTGTGTGTGAAGAAAGAAAAGAGAATGAATGAATGTGTGTGAGCGTGTGTGCGTGCACCTCTGTCCGTGTGTGAGTTAGTGAGGGTGCGTGAGTTAGTGCGAGCGTGTGTGAGTGGGTCAGTGTACGTGTGTGTGTTTGTTTTAGAGGAGGAGGATAAATTAGGATAAATAAAATAGAAAGTTTTAATTTTATTTTATATTTTAAGTTAATCTTATTTTATTTTGTTGGATTAGATTTTGAATTTATTTATTTGGATTGAAATGTGTTTATTTGGTTAGTATTTGTTTTTAAGTTTTTGGTTCTTAATTGAAGTTTGAGTTATTGTGGTTACAATGAACTAAAAATGAGAGGATTTTATTTAATTTAGTTCAAAGTAAATATTTGAATAGTTTGATTTATTAAGAAGAAGTTTGTATTATATTTTGTTGTAATGATCTTAGTTTATTTGAGTAGAATTAAAATTAAAAATAAGAAGTGTGATTTTTATTTTTTTTTATTTTTTCTGGTTGAATCCTGTATTAATGGTTTTGAAATAAAAAAATAAAAAATAATTAGGACCCTTTTTAATTTTTTTTATGTGCTTTGTTCAAATTAATTGTGTGTTTGTGTTTGTAAATTTTTTTTTGTTCTTTCAATTTTAATTAAAATTAAAACTTGTCAAAAAATATGTCCCTTCCATTTAATAATCAAAAATCCTTTTCCAAAAAATTAAAATCAATCAACATATGTTTTCATTCTCTTTCAAAAATTAAAATCGACCAACATATTTCTGTTTTAAAATTATTGTTTCAATAATAAAATCCACACAACAACTTGTGATATTGATGTATGGCTTGCTATCCTCAAGTTTCACAAGAATGTAAGGGTTTATTGTATAGTTTATACTATCCTAAATCCTGTGCAAGAGTGAATTTTAGTTTCTTAAAAATTTGTTTTTGTAATAAAATCAATTCAACACAGAATCATTTTCTACAGAACTACGTGGCTTTGAGTTCTTCATTGCATCAGAGGATACATAGGCATAGCCAATAACTATCAAGCCAAAACCCTTTTTCATAAAATTTATTCTTTATTTCTTGTTTTAATTTTAGCTTTATTTCTTTGTAAATATGCAATTGTCACAAGTTTTAGGAAAAATAAATATTATAAAATTATAATCAATTTCCATAATAAGCTCTAGGGTAACCGTATTTATATGGATGTATTAGGGGTGCAGTGGGATTAAGTTTTCACCCTTCCCTAATCATAATCAGACTTCCAAACCTCAAATCTCTTTTAAAAGACCAGTTTGCAAATCAAAAGGTTTTCCAATTTTATCCAGAATTAAAATTGGTGGCGACTCCCTGTTTTATTTTAAAATCGGTTGTCATCCCCGTCGCGGCGCCCTCCGGGTACGTTGTGACAATGCGTACAGATGCAATGTCGTGACATTGCAATTCACACTGTAATTGCAGTGCGAAGTCATTGCAGGCACTACCACGACCACAATGTTGCGGCTGCATCATGTGATGCAGTCAGCAATTTCAAACACTATTAAGGATTCACAAACACGCCGTAAAGCAAATAATGTGTGTTGTTGCATGGCGGCACTTGATTCGCAGCAATCAACTAAAGATATATGCATAGTAACGCATGCAATGCATGCTATTGTGTGCATGTTTGGACAAAAATTATAAAATAAAGGGTCCTTCCTCTCAAAAAGCTTGATTTTGGGTGGCAAGGGAGGGACATATTGTCCGTTACTAGTCATGTTAATCATTCTCCTAAAATTACTTCTAAACAATGATCACTTAAGTTTAGCTTTGTCTTTCGCTTTATTTTTATTCTCTCAATGATAGCCTTAAGGTCTCTTTCTCTCTCTGTCTCTCTGTAGCTCTCTTTTTCTCTCCATAAAAGTGTTGGAGAAACCTTAGGAATGAATCTGTTATCAACAGTAGAAGCAACAAATATTTTCCCACACTTGTGTAGTTAAATAGGTAGTACAAAAAATACTCTAGAAAGTATAATAATTTGGTAGAAAAATAAAATAGGTGACACTGTAATTTTTTAACATGGAAAAACCTACAATTAGAGAGACCAAAACCCATGGGACCTAGTCTAGCTAAAACTTCCACTATAATCAATGGAAATACAATTCGTCTTTATAGTAGCACTAAGGAATCTCAACAATCAACAAAATACTCATCCAATGGGTGGATCACAACCATATAACTCCACAATGTGGGTATCACAAAATAGCTACCAAAAAAGGCAATAAAATTAACAAGCTATATCAAACTATCAAGCTTAATATCAGGAACAACATACTAAATTTTCGTGATAAATGGAGCACGTTTGCCCATATGATGATGAACCCAATGAACAACCTTTCTCCTTTTTCTTTTTCTCTCCGCCACGCTATGCTCATGTCTATCACACTTTCTTTTTTTTTCTCAAATTCACGCTAAGTAGCATGTTTTTAATTTTTTTTTCTCTTTTTTTGGTTTTCATTTTTTCGTTTACAAGTTGTTGGGCCCCATAGTGCTTCACGTATCCAATGCTACCACACCTCTATGTGCTTCGATCTAGAATGAAATGCTGGGTTCTTGCTAAGATGGATAGCACTCTGACTATCACAAAATAACACAAACTCCTCTTAATCAAGACCCAACTCTTGCAGGAATTTCTGCATCCATAAGAGTTCTTTTGAAGCTTCAGAAAGAGCAATATATTCGGCCTCAGTGGAAGACAAAGTAACACATGTATGAAGTTTGGACGACCATGACACCACTTTCCCTACAAAAGTTTCAGGTACCTGGAAGTAGAATTCCTAGAATTAAGATCACCAACCATATTCGCATCTGTGTAACCATCCAACACAAGCTGATCACTACTAAGACATAAACAAACTTTGGAAGTGCCCCAACAATACCTGAAAATCCATTTCACAGCTTGTCAATGATCTTTACCAGGATTAGAGAGAAATTGGCTAACAACACCAACAACATGAACAATATCTGGCCTAGTACATACCATAGCATACATCAAACTGCCAACTGCAAATGCATATGGAACCTTCTTTATCTCTTCTTTTTCTTTCTTAGTTGTAGGATATTGTTGTGAACTCAACTTGAAATGACTAGTAAGTGGAGTACCAATAGGCTTTGAATTACTCATGTCAAACCTCTCCAACACCTTCTCAATGTACTTTTGCTGAGATAACTACAACTTACCATTCTTCCTGTCATGAGTTATCCTCATGCCAAGGATTTGCTTTGCGAAACCTAAGTTCTTCATAGCAAAGGACTTGCTCAATTAACTCTTAAGACTCTAAATCTTCTGCTTGTCATGACCAACAATCAACATGTCACCCATATAAAATAAAAAAATTATGAAATCACGATCAGAGAATTTCTTGACAAATATGCAATGGTCCGAAATAGTTTTACTATACCCATGATCTGCCATGACAAAATCAAATTTCTTGTACCATTGCCTTAGTGCTTGCTTGAGGCCACACAAACTAATCTTCAATTTGTATACAAGCTGCTCCTTTCTCTTAACCTTGAAACCTTATGGCTGTTTCATATAAATTTCTTCCTCCAAGTCACCATGAAGGAATGCGATTTTCACATCAAGCTGCTCAACCTCTAAGTTCAAGCTTGTTGCTAAATGAAGCACAATTCGAATAGAGGACATCTTCATTACCGGTGAGAAAATCTCTTCAAGATCAATTCCTTCTACTCAAAACCTTTCACAACCAACCTTGCTTTGTACCTTAGCTGTGAGACATTTTCTTCAATTTTCAGTTTGAACACCTGTGAACAACCAATTTTATTCAATCTTTTTAACAATAAAATCCAACAATTTGCACTTAATTTACCTTTTTTTTATTTATAGTTTTATTTCTTGTTTATTAAAAAATATAAAAATAAAAAATAAAAAATGAAAAAATGGAAGAAGAGTTCACGGACTCTTGTCTTCCCTTTTCCCCCACCCCCGAGATATGCATGTGAGTTAACAGTAACCATGGGGAGGAGAGAAAGCATAAAAAATCAAACAGAGGCAATGATGGTGTTCCAGAATTTAGATCTCTCTTTCGGTGGAATGGAGGCATCCGAAGAACATTTTTACATATTGAAGAGAGGGGCAGAGAATAGGGGGGATTCCTTTTCAACAACAAATTAAACACTAGATGTGAAACCTACAAAGAAGATTACACGGACACCATCATCAGAGAAACAATTTCACGCTATTATCTACAAGAAATTTTCAAATTCAACAATATTTTAGTCGGCCCGACAAGAAAAATCAGAAGCAACAAAAGCGGTCTAGGTATACACCTGCATCAATTTTAAAATTTTAAAGCAAAAAATAGTGAGGCCACGGCCTCCTTGCTCCGCCAGCGGCCTCCTCCCTTTCCTCCCTTTTCCTTCATCATCTCTTCCTCCTCCACTATGAGCACCATCACAACCACCATTTGAGATAGCCACAAAGACCCTCCTATCATCATCACCGCCACCTTCTACCTTCTCTCTTCCTCCATGGGGCTCATCATCATCAACACAACCACCATCAAACACCATAACCACCGTTAGTCCTCTTCCCCCGCTCAGCCAGAGCGTAGTCTCAAACTCCATCAACAACCGCGGCCAAGGTGAGCCAGCCCTCTGCCATCGCTAACCCCCTTTCCAGATCGCCGGATCTACCAAGCTATGGCGTCCTCCATGAGCACCGCCGCACACATAGCCGTTAGATCTGCGAAGCTAGCGAATCCATCATCGCCATCACGTCGGCGCACCACCCCTCACATCTTCGCCACTACGCCGGACCTCCACCTTGGCAGCACCGATTCCACTTCTCCATCACGCAGCCGCACTTGTTCTCCCTTGCACCGCGAGCTTCCTCCCGCCGACCTCCCCCCTCATGGCATCCATGACTCCCCTTTCCGCAGCCTCCCCTTCTCTCTCACCCTTGTTTTCTCTCTCACCCAGTTCCTCTTTCTCTCTGTCCGCATTTTGTTCTTGTGAATGTATTTGGGAATTTTTTTTTTAGTGCGTGGCTTGGTAAGTGAGTGTGAAAGGGTGAGTTTGAGTGTGTGATAATGTAGAGTCCGTGAGTGTATGCCTGTGATAAGTTTTGTTTTTTGTTTCATTTGATGTATGTGGTCCCTCAATTCATGTCTTTTTGTTTTTTTTTTAAAAAAAATGATGAAAAAATGGAAGCGAAACCCGCGTGAGTGTATGTTTGTGAGGAGAGAGAATAAGTTTTGTTTTTCATTTGATGTATGTGGTCCCTCAATTCATGCCTTTTTATTATTTTTTTTTTTAAAAAAATGATGAAAAAATGAAAATGAAACCCCAAGCTGATGTATTACCTGCGTGAGTGAATAAGCTAGTTTTTTATTTTTTTTATTTTTTTTAGCAATTAAGTTAGTCATGTGTTTGTTTTGAAGTTTGACTTTTTATGGTTATCTATATTTATTCTTTTATCTTTGGACCAAATGTGTTTCTTTAGTTCAGTTCTAGATTTTATTTGATTTGATTTTTTTTTAAATTTTTAGTTTAACCTTCTCATGTGTTCTACTAAAATTAATGGTGTTTTTTTTATGAATTAATTTTGTCAATTTCTGTTAAAATCATGGTTTTGTCTAAAAATGAAATAAAACAAAAGGAATGATTTAATTATTTCTTTGATTTGAGTGAATTTAGTGTTAATGTTTCTTTTAATTAAAAAAAAAAGAAGAAAATGGTGATTAGGATCCTTATTTGTTTATTTAATTATCTTATATATTTTGTTTGATTGTATGATTATGTTTACAAATTAGTTTTATTTTGTTTAATATTAATTATTTATGTGTTTTGTTCAAATTATTTGTGTGATTGTGTTTATGTTTTTTTTTTAATCATTTTATATGTTTAGGTGTTTTGTTTAAATTAATTGTGTCACGATTTTTAATGTATTTTTGCTAATTTCAGTTAAAAAATAATAAATATGCTTTACAAAAATTTGAGTTAATTAATCTTTTTCTTTAAAATAGGATTAATTTAACCGTGACGGTTTGTTGATTCTATGTCCTGGAATATTTTAGCTGTGACAGCTTAATATTCTGAATATCTTTTTCAAAATGAGATTAAACAATATCACCTTTTTTAGAACTACGTGACTTTGAATTCCCTATTGCATCAAGGGATACGTAGGAGCAGGTAATTCCAATCCCTGTCAAGTGAAGATTAGCTGTTCATAATTCATTTTATTTGTAAATTTTTTTTTTACTTGTTTTTTTTAGGCTTTTTTTTATATACTTTGTTATATTTACAAATAATTTCTCTTTTTTTAAAAAAGGGAAATATATTTCATTTAATATTCATTTGTGTGGGGAATTTTAGATAAAGATGTTAATTTAGCCGTGACGGCTTATTAACTCGATATTTCGGTCATTTGAGTTGTGACAGCTTAATGACCTGAAAATTCCCTTAAAAATATTTGTTTTTCTTTTATTTTTTTTTATAAAAATATAAAAAAAAATCAATTTCTTCTTATCTTATTTGTAAATATTTATTATTTATATTTTAATTTTTGATTTAAATTTCTTCATTTATTTATCTTTTTTTTTTCAAATAAAAATGTCAATTTAGCCGTGACGGCTTGTTGATTTAATATTTTGGAACACCTGAATTGCGACAATTTGGTGTTCCCGAAGTTTCTTTTAAAGAATTTCTTTCATTATAAATAGAATAAAATTTTATTTTTAAAAAGGGGTTATTAATTAATTTGCACAATTAAAGGTACCGTCCAAGGACGGGTGTACTAGGGGTGCGTGGGATTAAATTCCTACCCTTCCTTATACATAACCGACTCCCGAACTCAAACTGGTTTCAAAGATCGTTTTTTTTCTAAAATGGGTTTTTCCAATGTTTTCCCGAATGTTTAATAAACTTGGTGGCGACTCCAATATTTTCAAACAAAATTCTTTTCTCTTTCGCCGTCCCCGTCGCGATCCCGGTTGCGACAACACCCATTTATTTTTTAGTGCTTTTCTACCTTTTAGAAACTTCATTAACTCAAAGGTGTGATTCTCATGCAAGGAATTCATTTCCTCTTGCATGCCCTTCAACCATTTGTCTTTGTACTCATCAGAAATAGCCTCTTGGTAGCTTTCTAGCTCCATACTATCAAAGATCGTCACATACTCATCTGAAGGATATTTCTTAAAAGGCTGATGTGATCTCGTAGATCTTCTCAATTGTGGCTCAATTGGTGATTTTGGTAGAACTTGCTCAATTGGCACCTCAAGAGTAGGTGCAGGCTCATCACTTGTATTCCCATTATCAACCTCTATATCTGTCCCATCAACAGGAGTACTTGGAGGAAACTCTAGCTCAACATCACTGTCACTTCTAGTAACAGACACTGACTTATCTGACTTTTCAAAATCTTCAATGGTTTGGTCTTCAAGAAAAATCACATCTCAGCTTCTGATTATTCTCTTATTTGCCGGATCCCATAACTTGTAACCAAAGTCTTCGTGACCATAACCAATAAAGATACACTGGTTGGACCTTCCATCAAGCTTGGATCTCTCATCTTTTGGAACATGAATAAAAGTCCTGCAACCAAACACTCTTAAGTGACCATATGAGACATCTTTCCCTGTCCATACTCTCTATGGAACACTACCATCTAGAGGAACTGAAGGAGAAAGTTTGATCAAATCTACTGCAGTTCTCATTGCTTTATCCTAAAAGGATTTGGACAACTTTGCATGAGAAAGCATACGCCTGATTCTATCATTGATTGTACGGTTCATTCTCTCTGCAACTCCATTATGATGAGGAGTCTTAGGAATTGTTTTCTCAAGCCCGATCTCGTATTCTCTACAATAGTCTTCAAATGGACCCCTGTACTCACCACCATTATCTACTTGGACACATTTCAGTTTCATTTTCTTTTCTCTTTCAACACTTGCATGGAAGCTCTTGAAAACTCCAAGCACTTGGTCTTTAGATTTCAATACAAAAGCCCATACTTTCTGAGAATGGTCGTCAATAAAAGTCACAAAATATGATGCACCTCTTAGTATTTTTGTGTCCATAGTGCAAACATTAGTGTAAACTAAATCTAGTATATGTGGTCGCCTATGAGGTCCTGAACAATAAAAGGTTACTCCAGCAAGCTTTCCAACAAAACAATAAGTGCAAGTCTTTAGAGAATTACCTCTTACCGAAAAAGATTGATTCTTGGCTAAAACACCAAGTCCTTTTTCACTTAAGTGACCAAGACACATATGCCACAAGTCTGAAGAGGAATCATCAACAACATTCACCTCCTCTTTGCATAACTTTCTGGGTAATTGGTACAGAGCGGTGAAACTATTATCTTCTCTTGCAACAACTAGCGACCTTTCGGTGATCTTGAATTTCCCACCACCGAAGATAGTGTAGTAATCTTCTCTATCCAATGCTTTGACTGACATCAGGCTAAGACGCATATCAGGCGTATGCCTAACATTCTTTAACTGTAATTTGCATTCCATGCTAGTTTCAAGCCACACATCTCCCATACCAACAATCTTACATATCCTTTCATCTTCTAATCTTATTTTGCCAAAGTCACCAGCAGGATAAGTAGAGAAAAACTCATGCCTAGGAGTAACATGACATGAGGCACTAGAATCCATGATCCAACTAGAATCATCACATGCAAGACTTATGAAGTTCTCATGATGTAGAACAAGGACATCATCATATGCAACAACAACAGTGTCTTTATCATTGTTACTGTTGTTCTCTTCATCTCTTTCACTTGATTTCTCTCTTTTCAGGTATCTGCAATGCTTTTTGATGTGTCCTAGCTTGCCATAATGATAGCAATTAAATTCTTTTCTTGTCTTAGACTTACCCCTTGACTTGCTACGGCTCTCTGATCTATCAGTATTATGAGGTCTTTGACTCTAGTTTTTTCCCCCGTGACTTTGCAACAAGTACTTCAGACTGGGTGGAGGCACTAACCAAACCTCGCTCTCTTCTTCTAGCTTCTTCATTCAACATGATTTCTTTAGTCATTGACAATGTCAACTTCCCATTTGGGGCTGAGTTAGTCAATGTCACAACCAGGTTTCCCAACTGTCAAGCAAAGAACTTAACAACACTAATGCTTGCAACTCATCAAACAATGTAATCTCATTGGTTGTAAACTAATTGACAATCTCCTAGAAGCTACTCAAATGCTCTGGCATTAAGGCATCTTCATTATATTTCATATTTAATAGCTTTCAAATCAAATATGCCTTATTTTGCACATTTTTCCTCTCATATAAATCTGTCAATTTCTACCACATGCTCTGAACATTAGTTTTTTTGTCAACATGTGGATACACACTAAGATCTAACCACTGTCTAATCAAAGCAATAGCTTTTCTATTCATTCTATTCCATTTGGCTTCAAACTCATTAACAGGCTTATATTTATTTCTCTCAATAGGATCGTACAAATTCTTACTGTATAACATGTCTTTCATTGGGGTTTTCCAAACTAAGTAATTTTTGGCAGTTAACTTGATCATATTTGGCCCCTAATGTTCCTTTATTTAAATTGCACAGATAAAAAAAAATAACCAAAGCTCTGGATGCCACTTTGTTAGGAAACCTTAGGAATGAACCTGTTATCAACAGAAACCAACAAATATTTCCCTACACCTGTGTAGTTAAATAGATAGTACCAAAAATACTCTAGGTAGTATAATAATTTGACAGAAAAATAAAATAGGAGACACCGTAATTTTTTAACGTGGGAAAACTCCCAATTAGAGGGACAAAAAACCCATGTGATCTAGTCCAGCAAAAACTTCCACCATGATCAACTGAAATACAATCAGTCTTCCTAGTAGCATTAAGGAGTCTCAATGGGCGAAGTACAACCATATAACTCCATAATATGTGTATCACAAAATAGCCATCAGAGAAGGAAATAAAATTAACAGGCTATATCAAACTATGAAGCTCAACGTCAGGAACAACATACTAAATTTTCATGATAAACGGAGCACATTTACCTGTCTGATGATGAACCTAGTGCACTGTCTTTCTCCCTTTCATTCTTCTCTCTGTGGCGTTGTGTCGCATCTCTCACACTTTTTCTTTCTCTCAAATTCATGCTAAATAGTGTGTTTTTCCTTTTTTTGTTTCTTTTTTTTGGATTTTTGTTTTTTTTTTCTTTACAAGTTGTTAGGCCCCAATGAGGAGGGAAGCCCACTAACAAAAGAAAAGTAAGTTTTGTCACCAAAATCCACCAATCCTCCCCTCAAATTGTTACCATTCATTAAGGTTCTTCAAATCCACATTCAAAGTATACCTCCAATGTTACCTATCTCCCCCCATCCCTCTATCAGGCTTCCCATCTAATTTTTAAAGAAATGATGTAAACTAGGAAAGTGAAAACCCTATAATTCATTTAATCCTTTTCTCCAACTGAAAACTAGTGTAATTGTCAGCTCTATGCTTCCTCAAGAATATGTTTCTTATGATAGTTGGGATTGATTTTTCCATATTGGGCAAAGGTGAGCAAACCTGGGGTTTCCAATTTGGGAGTTGTCTTAAGTTTATGTAAAATCCCAAAAATTGTAGTTGTTACTAACAAAACTGAGTTTGTGCTCATTCTAGGAGTGATATCTTGAGTCTATGTGTCTCTTGTTAAGCATAGTACGGTCTTGAGGTGCCTTGGAAACCCCTAGAATGCTGAAAAACACTAAAATATAGAAATATACATTTTTGTACTGACGGCTCGCTATAGTAAGAAATGCTTGCTATAGCAAACATGGGGACCTTACTATAGCGAGCATGAAGAGGGTCAGACAAGGAAGCTTGCTACAATAAGAAAATGAGTGGCCTGCTATAACTAGACTCTTAACATTGATGCACATCCAAAACAATACAGTTTCACTAAAATATTCCCTCTTTTTATAATTACACCTCATAACTAGCCAAGCACCCCTAATCTCGAACCCTAATAGTCCCAAGGTAATTTCCTCCCTTCTCATACAACTACAATCCTTCTTCTTCCTCCTTAATCCTTGGGTAAGTTTTTGTGTTGTTTTTGTCAATTTCTTCTATGTTCTTCCATAAGGCTAAGGTTCCCTCATGTATAAATTTTGTATGATTCCTCCCTCCCTAGATCTAGCCCTAATTTATGTTGTAGTTCTTTGATGTTTTTCTTGATTCTATAACAGTTGTTGGTGCCATTCATAGCTTTTAAGGTCAAGTTGGTGGTAATACCTCTCACCAGTCCCTCGAGGTGAGTGGATTTTAACTCATGATTCTATTTTTTGTCATTATTGCTATTTTCTTAGTGTTATAATTACTATATATGAAATTAGAAGTAAAAATATGTTATGAACATGATTTTACAATATGTGCCATGTTTAGAAAGATTATGGATCTTCGAGTAAATCATGAAAATATGTTTTAAGAAAACCATGTGACCATAATTGATATGTTGTATGCCATGAAAATGTTTTTATTAATTTGCTCAAGAGAAGATTTATTGAAAAACGTATGGGATTTAGTAAGTTTATCACATTGTCAGACATGTATTATGGATTGCTAAAATTACTATGTTTTCAAGATTTTAGATTTCCTAATCATGCTTTTAGAATCTCAAGTTATGATTTCTTTGAAAAATGTTAAGTTGAGTATGGTTTATCTCCATGGACAGACATGTTATTATGATTTTCGAATTACCATGTTCATAAAATCATGTTATCTTGAAATAAGATATTAGAATCCCAGTTATGTGTTATTGAAAGTATTGAACTAGTATGATTCATAATATTAACCAGATACATACTCTGAGTTTCTAAAATCATCATGTTTACAAGATGGTTGATGCGAGCTGTTGCTACCCGTAACAAATTAAAAAGTGTTTTAGTTACTAAGTTACACAAAAAATGTAGTTAGGGTACAATCTAGGTCATCTCACGTGGAAGTATTCTAATCGATTCAGGAAAATTGGGGGTTTGAGAAATTGTAGCAACCAAATTAAATCAAGAAATTATGATGAGAAAATTACCTACACAAGATTTCCCTCAGATTAAGAGCTGTTCAATCATCAGTTCAAAGGATAAATTCATGGTGGTGGTTACTTTTATTAATTATGCTACCATATAACAATGATGCAATTCTACTTAGCGTTCATGCAATCGCACTTTCAATAAGGGTTTGACTAACATATGAATTATTAATTCACGATCGTGATTCTATGAACCTATGTTAGTTTGATTACCAATTACAGCAACCTAATTCCTAACGGAGTTAATTTCAGTTCCTTACCAATTAGATGTAATTAAATCAATCGACCCAATACCCATATGGTATCTAGCACGCAAACAAATGCATAGCTAAACAACTCTTAAAAACACAATTATAATAAATTTCTCAATTGAAATTAAGAAGAGAAAGCAACAGCAAAGAAAAACCAAACATGAATTGCAATTGAAATTGGAAACCTCAAGAACAAACTTAATCCTCAGTTATCCATGTGTATGGTAAAGAAATTACTCCTCCATAGGGGGAATGTCACAATCATTATTGGAAGAGAAATCCAATTTACAAATCCAAAAATTGAGAACTTAAAACAACGATTGAGAGCTCCTAAACCTAGCGAGAGAAAGGGTTTTGAAAAATAAAACTGAAAGCTAATCAGAAATTAGGTTGTGCCTCCTGCTGAGTGGAATCATATCACATGCTGAAGGCTGAGTCACTTATGACTGCTATAGTAGTCTTGCCTTTGATCTTCATGAATGCTGCACCAAAACTCCTCTCTGGTAACTGCTATAGTGGTTGTGGACCATTATAGCGGTCCTTGATCATGTTGTCCACTCTACTTTCCTCCAGAAATGGTTCTGAAATCCTTTTCTAGCTTTGGTATACTAACTTGGGAGATTCCTGTCACTCAACAATGCTATACAGAAGATTAAAAGCACGGTAATTTCCAGATGTAATTATTTATTGCAAAATGGTGCCAATAACCATGAAATCACTTAATGATGCATGATGAGGACAAAGCATACATTCACTAATTAAGCACAATTCAAATGCAAAATATTCAGAGTTAGGATGGAAAATGGGTGCATAAATGCAACCCATCAATAGTGATCCCTTGGGCATGATTTCAAAGCCCCAGTTATACTTGACAGTCAGATTGTTAGAATTATATGAATTCAGAGCTTCTAGATTTATTCAGTCTACTTGCAAATTAGTTTGAGATGATAATTACGGAGAAATAGATAGTAAGTTAATGATTGTAAGATCATTAACTTTGGTACCAAGTTCTCTGCTAGAACACAATCTTGCCCGTTCAGAGTATTCAGAGAATGAAACCTAATTAGGTGTCTACCTAATGGGATTTTGTTAGGTGCCCTTTCAGAATTTAGAGATCAGAGTAATTATGTATATTATTATTTATATATTTATTATGTTCAGAGATTCCTATTTCTCTAATAATTACCACACCATGAATTAGAAATACTTTCACATGTAATTATGCATGTAAATATCAAAATGATTTTTTCTTGATGAATGTACATTATGTATATATCCTATTTTATTGTCCCATGTAGATGGTGAGTGAGAATTGAGAATCCACTCACTGAGTCCTATAACTCACTCTTCTCCTTTCCTCCTCATAGTTGTAGTTATAGATCCATTTATCACCTAATTATCAATTCCATAGACCACATCTATTCTAGTGATGAACTTTACTTTACAGAGAGACTTAGTCTGGGGTTATGTTAGATTAGAGTGCTTTAGTAAATGTGCAGACTGGATCTGAATTATGTATTCTAATTTCAGATTTTGCACTAAATTTTATAATTTATTACTTTCTTTAGATGTATTCAAATTTCAAGTATTGAACCAATTTTCATATTATGACTATGATTATAAAATGAAATAATTTACATATTCAACAAATTGGGGCAGCACATGCCAAATTTATTAAGATGAATTTATGGTTATATATGTTGAAACATTTCAGTTTCACGAATTAGAATTTTACGCTTTAAATTAGAAATTGATGATGATTTAGATTAAATTATGTTTTAAGTATCAAAATCACATTAATTCATGCATTTAGTAAGTCCCATTACCCAATAGGCTTACATGGGGCCCAGTCCCATATGTGTCATTCATGTTCCCAAGTCGGGTCGTGACACTAAATTCACGTGATGAGCATCTATCAAGCTCCATAGCCCTAGAGGAGTGGAAGTCTCCTTCTATGTGTTTCTCTATGAGTAGACAGGGTACTCATAGTCAATTGTTTTGCTTGCTCATTGAGCCATGTGCATTATATGATGTATTATGTGATGTGATAAATGTTTTGTCTTATGTGAAATATGTGTTTAGGTTGAGAATCTTGTGATTATGGAACTATGATAAAATTGTATTTGGATTAAATAATACAATGTTATTGGAAAATGTTACACCTAATGGAGCTGGAGTGTCTAGGTGGTTGATATTTTCGAAAACACCACACCTAGTGGAGCTAGGCTCTCAAGATAGTTAACATTTTTGAAAATGCCACACCTAATGGAGCTGGGCTGTCTAGGTGGTTGATATTTTCAAAAACATCACACCTAGGGGAAATGGGCTCTCAATGTGGTTGACATTTTTGAAAATGCCACACCTAGTGGAGCTAAGCTCCCAGGGTGGCTAATATTGTCAAAAATGCCATACCTAGTGGAGCTGGGCTCTTAGTATGATCTATGTTTTAGATGATGCCATGCCTAATAGAGCCATGCTCTCATGTTGGTGCATTATTTCGAAGATTTGAAATCCCTAGTGGAGCTAGACTCTTGTGATGTTTTGGAAAGAAATAAAAGAAATATAATAAATTGTTATTGTTCTAGAAATTTAATCATGCTCTTATGCATGCTTATGTTTTACGAGTTATGACTGCTTCTGTTGTGTATGACTTGGATATTCTATCTCTCATTGAATTGTAAAACTCACCTTGTTAGTTTCCTTCCTTTTTCAAATACAGGTGCATCCCAAGAATTGATACTTTAACTTCCCATTAGAGTTCACATCTAAGTTGGTGAACCCTCATATTTCAAGGGCCAATTATATAATGGTGTAATCTTTTTGTGCATGTTCCTAGGCTAAGATGCTCTATAATGTGATAAGCAGGAAAGGTTCCTGTGGTATCGAGCTAGTTTCATGTGCTGTGTGTAGTCATGTTTTATGTCTGGAATGTATTTTGGATTGTGAATGCTTTCCTTAAGGTTCAAGATAAATTATGTATATTGGGTTTGTTGTTGAAATCATGGTGTGAAAGTGAATTGGAAATCATATGTGAACAAGATTTGTTTGGTTATGGTTTTGTATGAATGTTTAAACAGGATTGAAATTCCTTCGTGTTGTACAAAATTTAAGGGATGTTTTGTCCAATTTTCTATGTGAATGACATATTAGGCTTGTATAGAGGACACGTCCTATGCATCGATCACAGCCCAAGTTGAGTTAGGTCGTGACATGAATTGATTAATTTTCAAAAATTAAAATCAATTTATTTTAATTTTAATCAATTTTCAATATTTTTATCTGTTTGTTATTTTAATTCAGTTTGAATCAATTTTGAACGCCTCTAACCTTTAATATATTTTTTTTCACTAAACTTCATTTCGTTCTTTTTTCTTTGTTTATGAGTGATAATGTTGAGTTTCCTTTCCCAAAGTAGCCTTGTTTACTATTGTTTTCGGCCTCAGAACCCATAGTGCTATAAAAGGGGGTTGTGGTGGAAGCCAATAACACTACCAATCATTCTAGAACCCAGAGAGAAACACGCGGAGGTAAATTGTTGGATTGCTACTTCAACCAACAGAATCGTTAAATCCTTCTGGCTAATTGGTGTGTCTAGAAATCTTTTAAATTTAAATTTTTTACACATATATATATTAACATAGTCATTAAATATCATTTAAATTACAACCATGTCATTGTGAATAAAATTTTAAATAAAAAAAATCAATTATTATGAGGAAATATCAACACTTATGCTAGATGAATTTTGAGAAACAAAGAAGAACCAAGTACTAAATTGACATCACTAATCCGAATTTGGTCTAATAACCAATACTCTAATTTCAAATTAGGATGTATTAGTAAAGTGGATATTAATATATGAAGCTGCATCCAATCACATGTTTTCAGGAAGATGATGTGAGGGTTTAGAAGAATAGAGGCCACACACCATAAGATAAAATGGGATCACATTATCATAAGTGGTTCACAGAAAAAGGCTATGGAAAAATATGTGTATATCCTGTATCAATAACATTGCACTATTCCTTGTACCACAATTGATAGCCAACTTCTTTTTAATTTTATTTCATGTATCTAAAGAACAAAATAAGACAGCAATTACTGAAGAATGAAAAATTACAAACTAGAGATGAGTTCCTAGTTTTACATTCTGCTGTCAAATGAAAACCATCAGGTTTAAACTTGATACTTCCTCATATGGTAATTACAAAATGTGGAACATTTGTTACATCTTTCATGCAAGAAACCCAAGCCATTCCCCGTTCTTCTTGGCCAACCTGATCAGCCCTTGCCTCTGTTTTGCATCTGCTCCTATTGATTTGCAGAATTCAGTAATTACCTAACATTTCAAAAACATTGAAAATTCAAACCCTGTCAGTACAAAATTATGTCATACTAACATCAATTTTCCACACATAAATGGCTACTAAGCACCAACATTTTGAAACAGTTGCCTGAACAAAATTCACAGTTTCTCCTTCTCGGATTACAATCCTTGATGCTACTTTGAATGTGTTAAATTTGCCGGTATGCGAGCTTCACAGGGAGGGACAGGCCTATCGACAAACTCTCCCTAAAGATGTGTTTGACTGGTAGGTAAAAATAAGGTGAAAATTTTCCTGTTGACAAACTTCAAATTCAATTTTTGCTCTAATCCCTTTGCCCCATCCCTTCTTTCAAACCGGTCCTTCAATTCTGGACTACATAAAAAAGTGTAGCCCATCTGCTTTAATTCTACTTATTTCTAGATAACTTCAAACTCATCAATTTATGCAACCTCAGATCATATAAACATCAAATATAGTTAACATGGAAAATGGAATATGGGGAAAAGATTCCTCAAATTCAGTTTGCCCATCCTTTAATTTTTATCCTTTCTTTGGGTGTGTTTGGTTAGGGTAAAAGTTAGGGGGTAAAATTTCCATGGATGAGCACTAGGTGTTAAATTACACATGAAAGTCATTCATGAAATTTTTTTCCAAATCTTAATACTCCTAAACATGGCCTTTTTTTTATTCCAAATCGATCTCCCCTTCATAGATTCTACTTGAACCTCTATTCTAAATATTTCAAATCCTTCAATCTAACCAACCATGCAATAGAAAAACCACACAAAAAGCTGGCTTATGAGAATGATTCAATATAAAAAAGAGGTTCTAAGTTTTAACTTTAAAATTTTCACCACCCCACAAATAAAATTCTACGAAGCATAGTTCAAATTAAGCAGAAGAGTAAACAATGACAAATCTTGGTGGGAAAAAAAAAAGAAAAAGTACAAAAGACAAACGAATTCAATTTGACCTGGGAGTGTAGAGCAATGGCTTTGCCTCTAATCTGGTTGAAACGCTTCTTGCCAATGATGTTACGGGTGAGAATCACAATAGGTGCAAATATACCTTTCCCTTCATTGACATTCTTCATCACTGGTTGCAACCTCACTGGCTTCCCTCTTCCCATGCGAACTTGTGATGGCACTGACTTGGCCAACATGGCATAATCCTCACCAGCCATGGAACTGCCCCAGCTTCCATAGAAGGAGGAACCAACACAACCATTAAACCCAGTTGCAGAAATTGAAGTAGCCATTTTGCTTATGGCTTTCCTCACTCTGTCTCTTGTTATGTGAAATGTATGAAAACTAAGAGATTGGTTGTTTCTTTCTTTTTAGAATCTTGGAGCCTGAGGTAGATGGTTCGAATATGGCTTATATTGGTTTTGTGAAGGAGGGGATATTTGGGTGTAAATTGGAGAGCCAGTGGTTTAGATTTTGGAGTGTTGTGTGATTCACACGACATGGAACCAATAGGAGCCACACATATTGGTGGCTTGCAATTTTTAGCGAGTTTTGTTTAAGTTTCTAGTTTTCGCTCCTCCTTTTCGTTTCCCAATTTTTTAGATTTTATAAAAAAAAATACTGAAAATTCTATAAATTAAAAGTTTTAATTTTTAATATTCTATTAATAAAATTTTAAAAATTTAAAATTAAAACTGAATACGAAACTAAACATGCTGTTAGTTTTTGTGCTTGAGAGTCTAACACAAATACGAATTGTACAGTGTTGCAGCTTCTGGTCCCCAGCTACTTGGAGAAAATCTAAATCTCAAATTCTACTGGGTGGTTGTATTTTTCTAGGGTCATCCTCTCTAACCAGTGATAGCCGTTCATTAATAAAAATGTTGAAGCGGACAATTTATACAAAATTTGAGTAAATCACTTTGATAATTACATAACTTTTTTATTTTTATTAGAAATTTATATAAAAAAATTTCAAGGCTGTAAATATATTAAAATTATTTTTCTATTTGTCTAATTTCAAAAGTTTTGGTTAGAATAAATTTTGGATTATATATGAGTTATTAATTTTGAATTTAGTCTGAAAGGGAAAAAGGTTCTTAATTCAATCCGTACACATGCAATTGTTTGTAAATTAGTTTACATATTTTCAATTTGAGTTATTCTTCTATATTAATCATGGTGTTCACGATTCAATGTTTGTCCCAAGCTAACAAGCACGGCAGCTTAGTGGTGTGGCCGTGGTTAGACACATGTTTGGCATCGATCTCCACATGACACTTACACACACGTGTTGGCCATACATTTGTATACATTCAATTAAAAAAATAAATTTTTTAAGCTCAGATATACATTGGATATAACTGGACACTGTTCTAATTTATCGTGGAAATGACTTGGATAAAAAAAAAAAGAAAAATTAATTAGATAAAAAAATATATAAATATGATAAAAAAAATTCAAATAAAAAAGACAAAAGCCTCGTACAACAAAATAAGAAAAAAATTATATATATATATATATGTGTCATATTCATGTCCTGTAATTTTTTGAGTTTGATATGTCTTCGTGTCCATATTATGTTTCACATTCGTATCGGTGTCGGTGCATCATAGGTTCTAAGAATAAAGTAATTTTAAAAACTTATGATCAATATTTATCCCATTAAATGGATATATAATGCACGAGATGAATGATCAGTGTCCGGCGGACAATCCAAAGGTTATATATGATAACCCACAATACCAAAGGGTTATATATGAACAACACTTGAGAAAACCCACAAATTTTCATGAAGCATATCGATCAGGAACTTTTTGATTTTGACCCAAACCTAGTAGGAAAATTGCACATTGTATTCCAAGAACCTACCATATTCATTCATGTGAAGATCACGTTTCGTTGAACGATGTTGGCCTGCGTACCAACCTCAATAGGTGGCAACATGCCAGCGACGAACGTGAATACCATTCTCAACCTCAAGAATTTTGATGAGGTCATACTCACAAGCTCCAAGGTTTCAACTTTCAAGTATTTACGCGTTTTCTCTTTTCACCGTCCATAATGGATCTATTTTATGCATTCAAAAATATTGTTCACGATAAAAAATTATTAAATTTAACGTCAATTTTTGTACCAAAAATATATATATATAATAAATAAATATCAATTTTGTAAACCGAAAAAGAAATTACGGGATGTGATGATTAATGAGTTACATCTTACAATACATGGATATTTTACTATTTAAATCATTAAATGTTGTTGTGGAAACATGCCTTCTCTATGCGTACATTGCATTATTTTGTGCCGCAAATTGATTGACGGTGCATCATATATCATCTTCAATTTTATTTTTTAATACATCAAAATTTTAAAGGTAAGGAGGGTTGAATTTATCCAAGGTTCTTACCACTAATCCATCATCAATTTGTTTTGTTGGCTTAAACTATTTTTCTCTATTTCTATTATTTTCAGAAAGTATATATTAGGAGTGAATGTTCACTTTAATCATCAAAATTACATGTGTGACTTAATTTGATTCTTGAAATGAAGAAATTAACCATTAATTCTTATAATTATATACTAGCGACTTAATAGGCACTGTCGTGCCTGTCGAGCAGTCTTTTATTTCTTGAAAATTATTGTAATTAATGTTAAATATTACATATTGCAACTTTATCTCAATAAAATAAATATTTAAATATAATTAACATGTTCAAATACTAAGCAAAAAAAGAGTAAAAAAATGATTATTAATTTCACACACTCAAATAATATATTTTTCAAAGTTATGTAATTTTTTTTTTCTTCAAATGTCATTTTAATTGTACTTGATGGTACTCAACTTTAATTAGAAGATCAAAAAGTGATTGAATATCTGAAATGTTCTTCATTTTACTGCATTTTGTGTAAACAGAGTATGAGTAGTATATTTATTGTAAAATAAGTGTAGCTGAAATTAATTAAAGTTTACATAATCTAAGCCATATTTTTTATTTTTTGGGGACTAGTGTAATCAAATATGCATGTACATGCTTAACTTTGTTGCATTAATATTGAATTAGCAATATGAAAAACTACATATGAGTTTTTCATTTCAAGTTCAAATGGAATGAAAACTATACCAATAATGGTGTGATCTTGAATATAATATTTTGTTATGTATTTTGCTAACTCTAGACTAAACCTTTGGGATCTTCTTTATTCAATTTCTTTTATCATTTTATCATTATTTGTCAATATTTACAAATACATATGTTAATTTGACAGCAACAGTAGCATACAAATTTTAAGAGATTAAGAGGTTATATATTTAATTTTATGAAGAGGTATTAATTTAGATACATGATGATGATTTTCAAATTAAAGTCTTGGAAAATAAGTACAACTGAATTACATTAATTCAAGGAAAACATTTTTCATAAATACTTAAATACCTATACTTTACATGTGTATAAATTTTGTATAGGATGAACACTTCAAAAATTTTGTGTAGAATAGCATAGGATACATGTACAGGCACGGAAAAAATTTACATAATATTTGATTGTGTATAAATTTTGTATGACAGAAAATATCGCAAAAAAATTTTTAGTAAATGTGTAAGTTAACCATTATTGCTAATGTGACTTTAGGATTGGATAAGAGGGTAAAATTTTTTTACAATATGAATGTATCAAATATGTATTATTTGTAGTGATATTTAAATTACTAATAATTATTGTTAAATTATTACACTCATGGTAGGAAGACGAAATATATTTTAGGAGTACATCCAGAAATTTGTATCCAATTTATTATACTCGCTCTAGAATAATGTTTGAGATCTTATTTACTCATCTTTTAACCATTTTATAATTTTATCAATTTATCCTTGCTTGCCAATAAGTATGTTTTGGTTTGCAATTATATCAACATACAAATTTTATATATTTTTTTCTTTTCATTATGTAAACAAAATCAGATACACTTATGGAAGAGGATAAAAAAAGATATCATAATTCAACATTCAATAATTTTTGTTTTTATCAACTTAATCCTTTACATATGAACGCAAGTCAAATAATTCTTCTTTTTTTTTTTTGCAATTGTAAGAAATGATAGCTAAAGAAAAAGAATTTAGCTCACCTGGTCAACTTTAAGTACACTTGTAAGTGATCATTGCATTTGTAAGTATGTCTTGATTTTGAGGTGAAATTAATTCCCTTAAGCTAAATGCTTCTTTTTGAAAAAATAGATGAAGAGATAATAATACTGAAGTCCTGATTTGCCGACTAATTTGATGACATTTTTCATAATTAGAGACAAAAATGGTAACATTTTCCATTGTTAGGGGACTAAATTGTTGACCCAAGTAATAAGCTTCAGAGAAAGAAAACATGGATTAACTATTCTATTAATGAATTATTGAATTAAGTTATAAGCTGTAGTAAACATTGTGAATATATTCTATAGTCAAGTCAATCTTTGTGCATATGGTATAATCTCAAGCAGATTGAACGGAAGTTAGGTTATTGTAAGATGAGTAATAATCTCTTCAGAATAAATAAAACAAAGACGGGGGATTGAACTGTGCCCGTTTACAGCTTCCCTTTCTTAATAAACATCTTTGACAAAAGTTGCCACTAAACCCCTATGCTTCTAACTCTATAGTTAATTAGAAATGTTATAGCTTGGATTCAATAAACTATGTTGGTAAGAGATTAATCCAGGATTCTTTGACATCACCAAGTCACCAACCTAGTGGTCTTCGAAATACTCCATATATTGCCTCTTACAAAGCCAAAAACTGCATATTGACCAAAATGTTGACATTGATGGGAGTTAGTTTAGTTTTTTACTTTCTTTTAACACCCACAAAATACCCAGCTATGGACATCACCTCTCAAATTCCTATGCAGAATCATAAAAGCAGTAAACGAAAGCAAGAGTAGCATGCTTTAAACAAACAATTTTGAAGAACAGATTCTCAAAACTAATACCTTTCCATTTCTCCAAATGCAATAAAAGAAAATGTAAGTTTGAGCCCAGTATAGACCAAACTTTATCAGTAGTCAAAAGGAATCAACTATTTGACAGGGCAAAATGGAGGCTATGAATTCTTGAGCATATTGTGCAAGGATTTATAAAGGGTATTGTTCAATTATTTGGCTGTGTACAAATTTGATTATAATTTCAACCCTTCTTTCACTAGTGATACTCCTTGGAAGTACCCTCCTGCTTAAAGGAGTGAGCCTAAGTCATTATAAAATAAATCACAGCTCAGGGACATTACTTTCTAGCCTCAGCTGCTATAAATAGTGATAAAATAAGATTAAATAAATAATTTTAATTTTTTTTGTTTATCAAATACACCAAATAATAAAGAAAAGCTATGTCCTTACCAAGCATATATGAAAAAATAAAATAGTTATAATATAAACATAATTTGAAAGGTTATTTTTCTTGAAATATATAGCCAGTAGTATTATACTTGCACATATCAAAGCCAACAACGAATTGAAACCACTATGGCGTGGCCAATTAATTTGGGCAGCAATGGATCGAGTGGTGTCGCTTGAAGTTGCAAATGGTGCTATTGCTATCACAACGATCAAATCCTCATTGCAACTCTAATACTTATGTATGAGAGAAACAACCCATTATAAAGGATGATGACAAACCAAGAAGAAAGCAAAATGAAATCAAAAGAGAATCAGGAAACTACCACCTATAATTTAGCAAAACCCCAAAAGTACCTGGCTGGGATCAAATTTTCATGAAAGATACACTGAATAATGAATTTCAAAAAAGAACAACACTGCAATGCAATCAGTGCATGGAAGGCAAAATTTAATTAAAAGGATTTGATTACTGATGTTTAATTTAATTTAAAATAAGAAGTTATTACATAAGAAATTTCATAGTAAAAGATGTCCATTCCAGTTTTGCGCCTAACGGTATTGCACCAATGAGGAAGGTATCATAGTGTCTTTCCCATTTCCTTAGAAGATAATATGATAATGCATAAAAAGAGAAGTGCATAAGTGCAATGAAAGTTACATTTGAAATTAAAACATACTACATCAATGTTGTTAGTTTGAAACTGTAATAGTAATGACAATTTGAAATAAAGTAAGAGAGCCAAAAGAGTGATGGCAAAAATATATAGACATCATTTCACAAATCAAACAGAAAAAGTTAGGTATGTAAAAAAGAAAAGTACTTTCATAGGGATGAACAGTTTGTGGGCAAAGAGAAATAAGCTAAACACTAAACAAAGTAGAGACAGCCAAATGCAAAAAAAGAAAGAATGTGAACGGGTGTCGACTCCGAAGGAAACAGAGAAATTTTGAATCTAAGAATTTTGGAAACTAAATATGTACCTTTAAGAGGAAGGAGCTTTTTGTTATTTTGAACTTTGTCCTATTTTGACATACCCAGCAGATTCATGGCCAAGAATGCAAGGGAAGAAACCTTCACGATACTGCAAAGCAATTTTAAGACAAATGGGTCAAATGGTCGCTTAACATTTTGCATAGAAAAAATTGCCTTGTAAATGCACATTGTCTTGTCAATGAGAGCAATATGGGAGTCCTCTTTACTCGAGTCGCTTCTTCAAGCACACAAAAAATTATTAGTTAGCCTTTAATAGCCACAAACCACAACTTATTATTGAAAACCTTTCCTTGTAGATAACATGTGTGTGACTGTGATGCACTTGCCTAGTTCTTTTGTGCGTGCTTTTTCACATATTTGTATAAAAAATTTTGTAAAAGAATTAGAGGATTGGCACCAATCTTAGAGCGGAAGAAAATGACGAACTGAGAAGAGAAGAAGGGAACCTACCTGGTGACTACAACTGCGGCAAGCATAGAGAAGAATCTTCTATTCCCTGTCTTCCTTTGGGTACAGAATGTTGTTGCTGAAACCAAAAACCCATTTTTCATCAAATTAATTAATTAATTCATTATCAGTATTTCAACAAACAAACAGCATGCATGTGCGTGTGTGCTAGCGAACTGTACCTGTACACATAAAATAAATTAATAAAACAATAAAGCTTGGAGCGTACAAATGCACTGGACTCAAGGAATATTTCAGTGTAGTCAGAATTCATCCAAGATACAGTAGACTCTTTCAGTATATCGAGATCTCTAAAACTAGCAAGGTTTGTCTCTCAGTTTAACTCAAATTCGTATAGAAAACTTAACATAATAAATGAGACGATTAGATGAAGAGATGAAGTGTGAGAATTGAATTATTTTTTTTATCTTTTAGCTGTGTTTTAAAAACACTCTGTGAGAGGCTTTTTAAAAAATACCACTCCGCTAGAATGCTCCTTTCAACCTCGGAAGAGAAATTCCTTATCCCTTGATTTTAGGAATCATAATCTCACTTAAAGTAAACAGTACACAATGTTTAGAAAACAAAATTGAATACAGAGTATGAGAGCGTGTGGCGGGTTTTGCGTATATGATCAAAACAATTCACAAACATGGTTTACCAAACCAATACATAAGCTAGGCTTGCACCACCTTATCTCCAGAGATTTTGCAAAGTGCTACTTTGACCACAATCATCTTCAAAATAAGAAATATCATGTTGCAAATGTCAATATATATATATATATATATATATATATATATATATATATATATATATATAAAGAGAGAGAGAGAGAGTAAATAGTGAAAAAGAAGAAAACATAAATAACCTTAGGTACAACTTCACTTAATTAATATATTTGATTTTTGAAATAAAAGAACAATAATTATAATATTAATAAAATAATATAACAATCCCCTACTTATTTCAAAATCAAATTTGTTGACAAAAAAAAATTGGGTTAAACATGAATGTAAATGCTTCGAATATTGTGTCTTTTGAATTATGAACTAGACCTAAATAGACAAAATTTTAATTTACAATGCAATTAGTGAAGTGAAACTTCTATGAACCTCTGCATTTTAGTGTAAACTAGAATCCTATCTGATCATATTTACACCCCTACTTATTCCTTGTTGTTATCACTGTGTTGCGCGTTTTGGCCATGTGCGTGCTTGGTAATTCATGAGTGCTCTAAAAACTTGCCAAGGTATTATAAGAGTGACCCCACTCCTACACTCATATAGGTGGATTTCATAAAGTATATACTGCATTTTATACACTGCCCATAATTAAAGGATATGAAATTTATTAAAAGCATTAAGCTTATTTTCACAATAATGCAGTCTAGCATAACCCATTTCTCACACCATAGGAAAGGACATAAGATGTGCTAGCAAGAACTATCAGATGACTTATTATTACTCATATGAACCTTTTTCATGGGATCTCTACTCACAAAGGTTAGGTTCCCATCACCGTTAATTTTAAATTGGCTAAAGTCTCATTCCTCTCGATGTGGCACTTACAAAATTCCTCCCAAGAGGCTTTGTCAGAGGATCAACTAGGTTCAACTTTGACTTCATATAGTCAATGGATATTATTCCATCTTTTAGCAACTACTTTGCCGCCTCATGTCTCAACCTCATGTGTCTTTTTTTACAACTATATGTTTTGTTACTTGCAATAGCTCTTACCACTTTATTATCATAATGTACAGACACAGAAGGAATAGGTTTTATTCCTAATAGAATATTACTCAAGAAATTTTGTAACCACTCTGTTAGAGGATGTAATTGCTATTAGGAATATTGATATGTTAGTTTGACTAGTTAGTTATATTGTTTATTACTTAGTTTTACTCATTACCTATATAAGGTTTAATCCTCTTGTATTACTCACCTTTCCTATCATTAGTAAAATTTTACATTTTAGCTTCTTTCAATTATTTGCTCTCTTTCTCTGATCAACATGAATTTCAACATAATATCAGAGCCATTTCATCCACCTTGAGCCACTCTTTCGCTTCTCTCATTTTCTTGCATTTTCCTTTATTTTCTTTCAGTTTTTCTTACTACCAAACACATTTGATACATATTTTCTTTCACTTTCTCAGTCATTTCGTTCCTTCCAAACATTATCCTTTTGCTTTCTCATTGTTTCTCACGGATTTCTTTTACTTTCTCAGAAACTTTTTTTTATCATTTTCTCATCTTTCGTTTCCCCCAAACATCATCAAATCCCAAAATCAATTCTTCAACTTAGTTCTTTTCCATTTTCTCCAGAAACTCAATCAAAATCCTCATTTTTCTCTCAATTTAGCTTCGTTGAATGCCTCTTGGCTCACCGTCGCGCTCTTGGAATTGATTTTTATCATGTTTGTGATCTTTCTTGCTCCCCGGATCTGCTTCATCTCAGCCTTGGCTAATCATTTCTTCCTCTGACGAGCTTCGCCGCTCTTCATTTGCATTTTTGGCGGCAATCTTCCTCCGCTCGATGCATCTTCTTCGACGAGTTGCTTCATCATCAGATTGGCGATTTTTGTTCTTTGTTGTGGTAGGCCTTCATCTTGGCAGCTTTGCTTCTTGCCATCGCTGCTCTGCTTCCAGTCTCAGATCTTGTCTTCAACTTCATACCTGGCTTCCGATATAGTGGTTTCAGATATGGTTTGGGGCTCTGCTTGTTGTTGGTCATTGGCACGATTGTTGCTCGATCCGATGCGACAGTGCTCCTCTCTATTTTGTTTCATCTCTTGTTCAGTCCAGGTTCAAGTTTTTGGCATTTGTTGAACTCTCATGTTCAAGATTAAAGGTCTATTGCATCAAGATTTTGGTTTTGTTTGATTTGTTTTGGTGTTTGGTACAAACACACATGTGTTCTATCATCTGTCCCAATGGTTGAAGATTTTTTTTATGGAGATTCATTGGTTCAGATTTGAAGTTTGTTGGTATTGTTGGATCTATTCATGAAGATCTTGCTCTGCTCTTGGATTCAAGATATGGGTGTTTGTTCAGTATTTTGGTAGTTTCATATTTTGTTCCCCTCCGATCGAGCATTTCAGTTCTTGTTGGATTATTGAGGTTATTTCTCAGATTCAATTTGCTTCAGCTTCTTTCTTAATATTTGATGCTTATGCATTTGGTTTAGATTCATGATTTGATAATAGTTCAATCTTCATTTGGCATGTTTTGGCCTTGAATTGGCTTTGATTTGTAGCTTCTGCCTATAGTGGTGGTTAAGCATGGATTAAATTCTCTTCATTAGCCTCATGTTTGCTTTGTTCTGCTTCTATCTAGATGGGTTATCTTGATTTTTAAGCATTTGGTATTAGCTTCTACCCTTAAAAGGTAGTTAAGCATTGATTCAGCCCTATGGCTCATCTAATGATGTTAACCTTTGATTGAAAATCTTATTGACTATAACCTCTATTTTGTGATTGCTTCTGCCAAGTGGTTAAGCTAGAGAATGTTTTGCTTCTGCTTGAGTAGTCAAGCATTTGTTGATGATATTCCCAGTTTGGGGTTGTTGATGATTTGTCATTTCTCTTGCAATGAGTGCTGTGGAGACGTCAAAGAAGAACTAAGCACCACCACCATTGTGTTCATCCTACATTGTTCATTACATTGTTCATTACATTGTATTTTCTGCTTACATTGTATTTTTCATTTTAGTTGTATTACACTTTCATTCTATACTGGAAATACGAAAATTACGTATCTTCCAGCTTGTGGGGAGTGTTAGAGGATGCAATTGCTATTAGGAATATTGATATGTTAGTTAGATTAATTAGTTACATTGGTTATTACTTAGTTTTACTCATTGTCTATATAAGGCTTGATCCTTTTATATCATTTACCTTTCCTATCATTAGTAAAATTTTACATTTCAGTTTCTCTCAATTATTTGCTCTCTTTTCTCTGATCATCATGAATTTCAAACACACTCGGCCTCATTACCAGCTTGTTCTAATGCTATGAACTCTGATTCCATGGTGGACTTTGCAATTATTATTTGCTTGGCTGATCGCCAAGTGACAACACCACCTCCCAAGGTAAACACATATCCACTAGTGGATTTAATCTCATCAGAATTTGAGATCCAATTAGCATCACTGTATCCTTCTAATACAGCAGGGAATCCACTATTCTCAATACTATAATTTATAGTACCTCTCAAATATTTCATCAATCTAGCCAATGTGGTCCAATGATCATTGTTTGAACTATGTATATACTTACTCAATCTGCACATAGCATATGCTATATTAAGCCTAGTGAAATTCATTAAGTACAATAGACTCCCGATAATCTGTGCATACTTAGACTAGGCCACAGGGTCACCCTTATTCTTCTTTAATTGAGCATTAGCGTCACAAAGGGTACTCACAAGTTTAAAATTAAAATGTCCAAACTTCTTTAGAAGTTTCTCCATATATTGTTATTGTGACTGTATAATATTGTCACACTTCCTTATGACTTTAATACCCAAAATCAAACTAGCTTTGCGCATATCCTTCATATCAAAATTTGAAGCTAGAAACTTCTTAGTTTCAATCACAACATTAAGATTAGTGCCAAAAATAAGCATATCATCAATATACAGGAAAAATAATTACATAATCATTTCCAATATCAATTTAGTATAAACACATTTATCTACTTCTATAGAAGAGAAACCATCTGATATTAGAACTTGATCAAATTTTTCATACCACTGTTTGGGTGCCTGTTTTAAACCATAAAGGGATTTAATCAATTTCCATGCTTTATTTTCTTGCCCAGGTTCCGTACATCCTTCAGGTTGTGTCATATATATTTATTTTTCGAAATCACCATTTAAGAAAGCTGTTTTGACATCCATTTGGTGAATTATTAATTTATAAATTGAAGCTAACGCAATTAGAGCTTGTATAGATGCAATCCTTATTACTGGTGCAAAAGTATCAAAATAATCAACATTTTGTTCTTGACTAAAACCTTTTACAACCAGTCTTGCTTTATATTTTTCTATTGTCCCATCAAGATTAATTAAATTTCCTTTTAAATATTCATTTACATCCAATAGGTTTTGCTCCAGGTGGTAAATCAATTAAAACCCATGTATTAGAACTTTTAATTGAGTCAAATTTGGATTTTATTGCATCTCTCCATAATTGTTCATCAAGAGAGTTAATAGCTTCAGAGAATGTTATTGGGTCATTTTCTACAAAATATGTATAAAAATCATTTCCAAATGATTTCTCCACTCTTTGTCTTTTACTTCTTCTCAAACCTTCATATGTGTTATCTTGATTAGTTTGAGAAGGCTTACTAGATATTTTCTCTAATTTTAATAGATATACATGTTCAAAGAATTATGCATTTTTTGCTTCAATTATTATATTTTGTTCAAGAGCTTCACCTTTTAATACTAAAAATCTATATGCAGCACTATGTTTAGCATATATATCCAATAAACATGCGATCTGAGGTCTTAGATCCTAATTTCTTTCTCTTTGGTTCAAGTAACATGACTTTTGCCAAGCACCCCCACACTTTTATGTAATTTAGTTTTGGTTTGTATCCTTTCCACATTTTATAAAGTGATTTATTTGTTCTCCTGTAAGATATTCTATTGTGTATGGCATGGAGTTAAGATTGCTTCTCCCCATAAATTATTAGGTGCATTAGAACTTATTAATAATGCATATTCATCATTTCTTTTAATGTTATATTTTTCATTTCTGTTACACCATTAGATTTGGGTGAATAAGGTGGAGTCACTTCATGTATTATTCCTTTTTTTCACAAAACTCATTAATTAAAATATATTCTCCTTCTCTATTAGATCTAACTTTTTTTATTTTTCTATTTAATAGATTTTCAACTTCATCTTTATAAGATAAAAACATATCAAACGCTTTATCTTTATTTCTTATTAAATAAACTTTAGTATATCTAGAAAAATCATCAATAAAAGTCACATAATATTTTTTTACCACCTCTAGTCATAGTTTATTTTAAATCACCAAGATCAGCATGAATTAGTTCTAAAAATTAAGTTTCCCTATGTACAGAAGGGTATGATTTTTTAGTTAGTTTTGATTCTACACATATTTCACATTTATCTAAATTTGAACTAGTTATGCCAAAAATCATACCCAAATATTGCATTTTCTTAATATATGGTATACTAACATGTCTTATTCCAGCATCAAATATCCATAGAGTCAATCATATAAGCAGAATTAGAAACATTCATTATTTTAGAAACATTGAGAACAAAAAGTTCATAATTACAACAACCCTTTCCAACTAAAACATTATTTTTTGTCATGACAATCTTGTTAGACTCAAAGGAAATTTTTACCCCAGCTTTCCCCAACAATGCTACAAAAAATAAATCCCTAATACTAAGCACATGTAAAACGTCTTTGAGTGCCAAAGTCTTCCCAAATGTCAGCTTTAACATAATTTTTCCTTTTCCTTACACTGGTCTAGTTCTGGAGTCACCAAGATAAACTTGCCCTTTTTCTTCATCCCCTGTAGTAGTATAGGAGGCAAATGCATTCCTATTGGCACAGATGTACCTAATAGCTCCAGAATCAACCACCTAGTCATTGACATTGGCGACAAACATTGCTTGAGAGACGACTGCAGCAACTATCTCATCTCCTTCAACCAAATTTGCTTTTGGCTTGGAGGATTTCCTGTCACGGTCACCCTCTTTTGACATTGTGATGCTCTGTGACCTGGTTTACCGCATACATAACACCCTCCACTTCTTTTGAAAGTGGGATTATTTTCTCCTTGATAGTTGGTTAAGGAATCATAACCAGAATTAAATTAGACCTTTTGTTATTGTCATACCTCTTTTTATGACCTTGCAGCAAGTGAGCCTTGGGTGCCAGTGCTTTAGCCCTTGCTTTTGCAATCTCCTTACAGCTACTGTCTTCAATGATGATATGTTTGATTAGTTTAGCCAGTGAAAATTGCTTGTTATTATGCTTTAGTTGGTTTTGGTAGCCTTTTCACAATTCGGGCAGCTTCTCTATCAATATTCCGGCTACAAACTCATTTGGTAGTGAGATGTTTTCTACTTTCAGATTTTTCAGCAGCTTGTAGTATTCATTGATTTGAGTATAGATGTCCTTATCATCAGTTATCTCCTATTAGTAACAATGTCTGATGACAAACTTCTGGCGAGTGCCATCTTCAGCAATATATTTCAACATCATTGACTCCTATATCTTGTGAGCCTCTTTGTAGGTGCAATAGACATCAAACAACTTGTTTGATAGAGTTAAGATAATTGTGTGATGGCAGATTTTGTTGGCAGCAATCCAATCTTCTATAGCTTTTGGGGATACTGATGTTGGATGAGCAACAGTGAGAGCCTCAGGCACTCCGTGCATATCATGGATAGAATAGATCTTCTCTTGCCAACAGTGATAGTTGCTACCATTTCCATCGAACACCTCAATCTTGGACACTCTGGCAGGGGTTTGGCATAAACAACATTGGGAACAACAATAGGAGTACTGTTGGCAGGCGTCGTTTGGAAGTCATTGACTAAAGTGCCATTGTTGTCCCTATCACTAGTATTGTTGGAATTGTTATCAGCCCTATTCCTTGAGATTGTTAGCGAACTATACCTGCACAGATGAAATAATTAATAAAACAATAAAGCCTGGGCTGTGCAAATGCACTGGGCTAGGAATATTTTAGTGTAGTCAGAATTCCTCTAAGATATAGCAGGCTCTTTCGGTATATTGAGATTTCTAGAACTAGCAAGGTTTGTCTCAGTTTAATCCAAATTCTTATAGAAAATTTAACAAAATAAATGAGATGATTAGATAAAGAGATGAAGTGTGAGAATTGGTTTTTTGTTTTTAAATGTTTTAAGTTGTTTTAAAAACACTCTATGAGAGGCCTTTTAAAAATACGACTCTACTACAATGCTTCTTTCAACCTTGGGAGACAAATTCCATATCCCTTGATTTTAGGAATCATAATCTCACTTAAAGTAACCGGTGCACAACATTTAGAAAACAAAATTGAATACAGAGTATGAGAGAGTGTGGTGGATTTTGCATATATGATTGAAACCATTCACAAACGTGGTTTACCAAACCAATACGTAAGCTATGCTGACACTACCTTATCTCCTAAGATTTTTCAAAGTGCTACTTTGACCACAACCATCTTCAAAATAAGAATTATCACGTTGCAAATGTCAATATATATATATATATACACACACACACGTATGTATAGTAAATAGTGAAAAAGAAGGAAACGTAAACAACCTAACGTACAACTTCACTTAATTAATATATTTGATTTTTGAAATAAAAAACAATAACTATAATATTAATAAAATAATATAACAATGGCACCACGGGGGATGTTGGTCGTGGATCTGATTTGGTTGGTCATCCATGGAGATGGCAGTGGCTGAGTGGTGGAGCTCTTCCTGGGTGGTTTGGTGTATGTAGGAGGATGATCAAATCTGTTAACTCCCCCCCATTACTGTCAAACGCGTTTTAGCCCATTGCCATTTTTGCTCTTCGTAATCGACTCTGTGTTGATCTGTCAATGCCACACAGGAACGCCAAAAATTCTCACTTCTTGCCATTCTTTTCTTCTTCTAGGTTTGGGAAGCACCGACATTGAGGTGTGGTTGGAGGGTCGAGAAGGGTCATGGTGAAGAAGGAGGTTGAGAAGAGTGGTTATGAGATGTGATGGGTGTATGAGGAGAATAAGATAACTAATAGGTTGGAACATGTGTGTGGTTTCCACACTTTAATTATTTTTTTATTATTTCAATTTTTCAGAACATTTATTAACTGGTTAAACATGGAATGAAACAAATAAAAAACCTTATAGCGGACTTGAAATCAAATTTCATTGTGGCTAGAATATCCCAAAAAAGGCCATTACTTTTGAAATCTTTTTATTCAATTGTATAGATAAATCGTGAGCCAAATTAGTTTCTCAAATATACTTCATTGAATCAAATTAGTCCTTTAAATTAAATTTAAAGCAACGTTATTGTCTTTAAGGACTACTTTTACTCAAAATTTAAAATTTAAAGAACTAATTTGATTTATTTGTATTTCATAGATAAACTTGACTTCGATTTCATAATTTAAGGATTAAAATGTTGATTTTTAATGTTTTTAGGAATAAATAAAATAATTTTTAAAGAGTAAATAACCTTTATGATGATGAAATTTCAAATTTGATATTAATTTGATCCTAATAAAAAAATTTATATCAATTTAGTATTAATATTTTTAACCTTGATATCAATTTAGTCATGTTAAATTTACTCATCTTCTAATACATTCCAATAATTTTTTTTTATCCTTCTTTGGCTAAGACTTTATTGGTCTTAATAATCTATCGTCATCCAAGTCACTTGAAGAATTTTTGACCAATCGGTCTTTGCAATGTTATATATAAGATTGTCACTTGAAGAATTTTCATTGTGGGGCCGAAATTGTGAATCTTTTAATCTATAAAAATATGTGCAATTCTAAGGGTTGTTTGGAAGTGTTTTTTTTGTTTTTGTTTTCTAAAACTATTTTAAAAAATAAGTTTAATTTTAATTTTTAAAAATAAAAAAAAATTTGTTTGGGTAATTTTTTAAAAAAATAACTTTTAAAATGGAAAAAACAAAAATTGTTTGGCAAAGATCGGAATAAAAATCAATAACCACCACCAACCACAACAAAGATTAACAACAAAAATCAACAATCATCAACAACCACAATAAAAATCAACAAACAGTGGTAATCAATTTACAACTTATTATCAATAAAGAAATCAACAAAATCAGCAACACACCAGTGAGAGGTTGGAAGAAGCAGAGAAAGAGGGGCCACGGAAAAGGGGAAGGCCATAAGGGGGAGGTCACCGCCGCGGAGGAAGGGGCCAAGCAGAGGGTCGCGAGCCACGAGTGGGGATGGTAGATCGTACAGCGAGCGGCGCAAAGTTGAGAAGAACCACCGCCTCCTCCGACGGTCGCGTTCGGAGGCGGGGTCGCGTCGCCTGGTTGCGTTCAGAGGCGACAGTGGTTCAGGGTCACCTGGTCGCATTCGGAGGCGACGGTGGTTCGGGGTTGCCTAGTCGCGTTGCTTGGTTTGGGGTCGCCTGGTCGTGTGTGCTGCCGGGTCATCGCCTCTCGCCGGTGCCTGGGGACCTTGAAGACGGATGGAGGAGAGGGGAGGTCACCAGCGCCTAGGAGCTTGAAGAAGGATGGAGTTGGGAGGAGGTGGGATGGTTGGGTGAAGAACAAAACAAAAAAATTGTTTCTGAAAACATCTAAAAATTATTTTTGTGTTTCAGTTTTAAAATGCAAACATTATTTTTTAGTTTTTAAAATCAATCTTTACAAAACAATCAACCAATCAGTTTCTTTTGATTTTTTGTTTTTAAAACTCAAAAATTGTTTTTAAAAACACCAACCAAATAGCCCCTAATTTTTCACGTAGTAGACTCGAGCAATTTGGACATTGGCTTAATTAGTTGTTGGTCTGTTGGTGATATTCTTTTTGTAGTTTAATTTCTTCTACATATTTACTTGACAGCATAAGCATGGTACCCAATCAAAAAAATAAATTATGGTATGTTTAAATAATATTTTTATTTTAAATAATTTATTTTAATTAGTATAAGTTTAATTTAATAGGTTGATAACATTTAAATATGTTAATTAAAAATATAGACACGAATTTTTCACACGAGGGATTTTGTTTTAGATATAGATGTTGAATAATAAAATTGCAAAAGTATAGTGTTTCAGTTGGGATGGCCATGAATATAGAATTTTCTGGAAGCTCATTACCTACACAATAAAAATAATAATTTTTTTGGGGAAAAGAATCCACTACAACGGATTTGTACAAAATAAATTATTACAATATATTTTGTCAAAAATCCGCAAAAAGCAAATTGTGTACCATAAAACTAATCAAAGAGTTGTTAAAATATTATTAAACTTGTTGGAGAAATTAATAGCCCAAAAAAAATATTAAAATACTATTAAAAATATTGTTAAAATTGATAGTCTCATGGAGAAATTAATATTAATTCGAAACTAGCAAATTCAGTCTAAAACAGTAAAAATAATATATTTTCTCCATATAAACTCTCATGCACAAAAAGTTGAGCAGTTATAACGTTTTATTATAAATGCTTACAATATAGGAATATTGTCTTTGGCTTCTATAGGCCAATTTCAAAAAGAATAAAAATTGTTAGGAAATCTGTAAGCACAATGGACCTCACGTATGCACTTATCTCCTACTTTGAATGTATATCATACTTACTTTGATTCAAGAATTTATTTAATTGCGAAGTTTATTTAATTCAAAATGTAAATTCAAATATATAAAACAATTATACATAAACCAATCCATACGTCGCACATTACCATAAATACATTGCTCTATTAAAAAATTAGATTAATAAATAAACACGTAAATTGCAATAAAAAAACACTTCTAAAAAATATACTTATACAATTATTAGAACATAATATCCCAATAATTCTTATTCTTCTTGAAGCTGGCCCTTTGAGGCCAAAGACAATATCTTTCATATTGTACCCATTTACAATGAAGCATCTTTGTTGGTTTTAACTCTTCAACTTTATGTACATGAGAGTTTATATAGAGAAAATATATTGTTTTAATGTTATTTTTAAATTGAATTCGATGCTCATAGATTAGTATTAATTTCTCCATGGGCCTATCCATTTTTAAAATATTTTAATATTTTTAATAGTATTTTAATATTGTTTATGGCGGATTAATTTCTCTAACAAGTGATAATAGTTTATGTACACCTGCATTTTCACAGTATCATATTATCTTTCAACAATAGTAACCAAGAATGATCTTCAAACACTAAGAAGAAATTCTTTTCTAATATAAAAGATTGGACTAAACTGCAATCACAGAACATACTAAGAATAAATTTCACCGAGTCTAAGCTCATGATACCATAAAATCATGGGAAGAGGGGATAACATCCAAACTTTCCACCTTTTTCACTTTTTACTATCTTTTCACTTCCATGTGTCTCTTTGAGTTCCAATTGCACAAAATATTCTTTATTGTCTTGATGCGAAGACACGCATTGCTAGCAAATTCGATATTAAGGTAATTCATTTATTCATTTATTATTATATAAAAATTAGTTTATCACATTTCCATTAGTATTTAATTTTTAATATTTATTAGTTAATAGTTGTATTGTTAGTAGTTAGGTAGCGTTTGTTTACTGTCTTTAGGATAGAAATACAGAAATATATGAGACACAAACCTATTTGATGGTGGAGACAGGAATAAGGGACAAAAAAATTTTCTATTCCCGAGACAGAAAAATAAAAAATTTATGTATCTCCAAAATATGGGGACAGTGGGGATATGATAAGGAGACAGAAATTTAATATTTGTCTTCCAATAATACCCTTATGCATATATATTATTTATGTCTTTGTCTCCACTGTTTCCATATTTCTGTCACTGTCTCTATATTTCCTATCCTATGACGGTAAACAAATACTACTTTAGGGTTTAGGGTTAATAATAATCAGGTATTTGTACTTTTTAAAAGCGAATAACACATCCTTGCGCGAAAGACTTAACCAAATTGAAATTCATTTTCCCCTTCATTTGCTAAAGCTCCGACTTCGTTGTTAGATCTACTAGCTACTTCACGACCAGATGTTACAATATCTGTACTCATAGCTTGTAAATTTATTGACAAACAGTGACGAGGGCGTTCTAGAGGCTGATACTGAGATTGTGATTGAGACTTGTGACTTTGAGTAGCATGGTCAATCTCCCCGTCAGAACCTTCATCAGTACTTTTCGCCAACAACTAGTATTTGCACCAACTCGTCCTCATCCTCATCATCATATCATTAACCAAAGCTTCAACCTCAGCAACAGGCTCAACTCGTGATAATAGCTGTGCAACTTGCATTCTAAGCTCTGCTAAATTGAGTTGTTCATTAGGATCATTATGATATTCAAAGGTTGGAGAATACTGAGGCATCTCAAAATTAAGGGATTGTTGTGTCTCTTCAAAGATCGACAGGACCTGAAGAACTGATGTTCTGCAAATGATGCTTACAAAGTACACCCTCCAAGGCTAAAATGACACTCTTCTAGGACAACCAGCATCTTCATGATGCGAACCTCTGGAAACTTGGTTCTCATGTCGAACATCAGGTTCACCTCTGCATCATTGGTCACCTGAAATTTTTGGAATTTTACCACACCTCGCCCCAATTGTTAATGGCAATTGATAAAATATCTTCTTAATATCTATGCATATAAGCAATATTTTGTTCTTCAACTCTATGAAACTGATAGATGGATGCACAACTACACAGGTGGAATTCTCACTTACAAATGTATCTCCCTCATCTATATTAGTAATTTCCATCCGCCATAGTGAACTACGATATAATTTTTCTTTGCCATTTTGTCAACACTAATTGAAGCTCCTGTGCAACGCCTCCTAATGGTATTTAATGACAAGCTGCTCATATTGAAATCATCATAATTTCCAACGATTTTGATGTACATTGAAACTTTTGATGATTTCAGATATCATCACAAGTTTCGACAACTTTAATGTAAATTGAAATCATTGGAAATTATGACAATTTTGTGCAGTCAATTGAAAACAACACAAATCCTTTAAATAATGCCATGGCCATTTTAAATTTTTAAATAATGATTTTTAATATTTTATAAGGGTAAAAAATCCCTAGATAATGTCCTTTACTTGCCTGATTTTGCCTTTAATCTAATGTTTGTTGCAAAATTAACAAAATGCTTAAAATGTTTTCTTTTTTAACTTGTTTAATCTAGGACTCAAACACATTGTAGAAGATTGGATTTGCTGAAGTAAATGAAAGCATATATGTGATGCATTGTCCTGTTCAGTCCTTAACTCTCTTACTGTTAACACTAGCACACATTATATTTGATATCCTAGCTTATAAATGGCATCTTAGTTTAGGACACCAATCAAATTAGAAATAAGCAATGTTACATAGGAAGTTTTCTCTTATAGCTTTACCAAAATGTATCACTAATTGTACCATATGTCCTATTGCGAAACAAAAAAGACTTCCATCTCAAATAGTCAGACAAAATCTGTTGTTGCTTTTGATTTGTTACATGTTGATGTGTAGGGCCCTAATTCTATTACATCTATACATGGTCACAGATATTACCTTAATATTGTGGATGACTTTACACGACATACATGGATATTCTTTCTAAAAGCAAAATCTAAAACATATCTTTATGCATCCTTTCATTCACAAAATTGGTTGAAACTCAATTTGCATGCGAAGTTAAATGTTTTAGATCAAATAATGGCTTAGAATTCAATCTATGATCTTTCTTTTGGTGTAAAGGAATACACTCTTCATTCTCTAATAAGTGTCCATCAACAGAATTTTATTTTTCAACTATTACATGTCCTTTCAAGAATTCTAAAAAACATTAATTATTTTTTTCCTTTGATACCCTTATGATGACAGAGAGTTTTAGTGTATAGATTAAATGTAAGAGTGTTAGAGTGGGTAATAAGGGTGGTATTGTAAAATATACCTAAATTTATATAACTTTAAGATCATTCAATCATTTCCTTAATATGTGTGCATAAATGAAAATAAAGACTTATTGGAGATCGGAGGAGTATTACATAAAACAAATCATGTTTGGAAACTCCCCAACTAAATAAGGCAGTTGAAAGAAAGCATCAACACATATTGAATATCACTCAAGCATTGAATTTTCAATCTAACATTGTGAACACCCGATTTTGTCCGGCCCATAAAACAAAAACAAAAAAATCTTTTACCATATTTTCCAAGTTTAGCCCATATTGATTGTTTTGTTTTATTGAATAAAGTTGCGAACAATTTCAAATTTTGTCGATGGTTCTTTGTTATGTTTTTAGACCTTTTTAATTTCCATTTATTGTTTGTTTTGAGGTGCATAACAAAAAGAGTGGCCCAATTATTTTAGCTCGTTTTGTTAAAAAAAAAGAGAGAGAAAAGATTTCAAGCGTTCCTATCCATTCCTAAAAAAAAAAAATCAATTTAGCCCATTTTAAAAAAATTGTGTTCAGCCCATTTCGAATTTTTCTTTTCTTTTCTTTTGCCTTTCTTTCTCTTCAGCCCATACTCGCTATTATCATTCTTGTTTTTAATTAAAATAAAATATAAAAATAAAAATTAAATAAAATAAAAAAGGGTGATTGGCAAATGGAGGACAAGATGATGGTGTTTCCCTTCCACTCATTGCAAATTACAGATGCTCTTTCGGTGAATGAGCTGGAAAGATAACACGGTTGTTAAAGTGGGAAGGGCTAATCATTGTGGAGGGAGAGGAGTTACACCAAAAAAATCATGGGTTCACAAAATAAAAGGGGGGGGGGTATCAGAAAAGACTCGAGAAGAATAAAAACACACAGTCATACATTGATCATTAGATAACAAATTTTTCCCAGAACTCACAGCAAGAGCAATCGAAATAAGAGAATATACAGTTTGTGAAAGAAGCCAGTGTCAAAACCAGAAAATTTTCAACACACAGATTCAAACATCCAACAGAAAATCCGGCGATAT
Source organism: Dalbergia cochinchinensis (assembly GCA_031216125.1). Classification (NCBI taxonomy): domain Eukaryota; kingdom Viridiplantae; phylum Streptophyta; class Magnoliopsida; order Fabales; family Fabaceae; genus Dalbergia; species Dalbergia cochinchinensis. The sequence goes on along the minus strand of CM062375.1, from coordinate 16,000,178 downwards.
CAGAAAGAAAAGGAGAGAAGGGCAGCAGTGTCATAGGTAATTCTTCTTGCTAATATCTGCGATGCCATCGAACCATAGCCACCGCAATTCCCTCTCCCATTTTGCATGCATCCGCAGCCACCCTCAGTCCACAACCAACCACCGTGACTTCCCTAGGATAGAGCGACCTCCATCCTCCTTTCAACACTGAAGCACCATAACCTCAATCATCGTTGGCCTCCCTCCTCCACAAACAACCAAATCTCTTTTTCCCAAACCATCACTGTCATCTCCTCCACCTTCCTCGGCCACTCCTCCTTCACCACTCTTCCACGGCCATCCTCCATCATTATCCCCTCAAGCGCATCATCGCCGGTTTCCACCATCATCACCTCTTAGATCCACCACCTAACTACACCACGAACTCCTCTCTCTCCTTCCCGTGAAGCCGGCCGTCGCCACCCTTTTCTGATCTCGCTTCCGTCGTAGCCCATGAGCAGAGCCCCGCACTAAGACGCGGCGGATCGCGCTTCCAGCCACCCTCCTTGGGGCCGCCACCCTGATGCGCCGTGACCCTCCGCGGTGGTCTTCTTTCCCTTCCGCATGCTCTTCTCTCTCCCTCCACACGCGCCGTCGCGAAGCCTTCTTTCCTTTCCCTTACGACACGAGTTCTCTTTCACTCCCTCGGATTCTCATTCTCCCCCCCTCTCTCTTTTGGTTCCTCTTTATGCCTCTCAGACCCTATTCCTTTTTTGTTTTTTCTTTTAATGGATGTGTGAGTGAATTAGTGAGGGGCTGTGAAATGTGCAACCATGTGTGTACGTGCTGAACGCGTGAGTGTGTGTGTAATAAGATAGTGAGTGCGTGCATGTGCGTGTCTCATTGTTGCGAGAATGAGTGTGGGGATGGGTAAGAAGGTGGTGTTTTTGTTTGTTTACTGAATTGAATTTTTAGATTAGTTTTTTTTTTTTTATCGGGTGGGCTCTTTTGATAAGTTTGAAATTCTTTTATAGGTTGGGTTTTATTCTTGTGTTTGAAAGTTTTTTTTTTGGGCTTTTTTTTTTTAAAAAAAAAGGGCTTGTGACGTCTTTAGGTAATTTATTTTCAACCATTTGAATAGAATTAAATAATTTAATTAAGAGGGTGATTATTTGTTTATTTGATGTTTTGGTGCATTTAGTGTTATATAAAAATTAAAAATGAAAAGAAAATGTTAGCAAGGATTTTGATTTTTTTAATTTTTCAGTTATGTTATTTGTTGGTGTTTTTGCTCAAACTAATTGTATGATTGTCATTTTGTCTATGAATTAATTTTGTCAGTTCATAATTGAAGTGATTTTTTTTTTTTTGGGTTTGATTTAGTTTAAGTCCAAATAAAAAGTCTTGTTCACTTTGAGTTTATAATAAATGTTTGGGTATTTTAATTAAAAAAAGAGGATTTTATAATATGCTTGTTTGAATGGAATTAAGTAAATTAATTAAAAACAAAAACAAAAACAAGTTCTTTTTTGATCAATTTAGTGTTAGTGTTTCTATTAATTGAAAAAGATTTAAAAAAAGGAGAAAAGAAAAATAGTAATTAGGGCCTTTTTTTAGTTTAATTATTTTATATGTTTTGTTAAGTTGTAAGATTATGTTTATGTGTATGATTTTTTTTATTTTTATTAATTTATGTGTTTTGGTTAAATTAATTGCTTGGTTATGTTTATTTTACTTTTTTTGTAGTTTAAATACTTTGTGTTTATATGTTTTGATTAAATTAATGATTGTAATAATTTCGCATTTCTAGTTTATTTATTTTATATGTTTTGGGTATTTATGTTTATTTATTTATTTATTTATTTTAGTTTTGTTATTTTATATGTTTATGTGTGGATTAATTGTGTGCTTGTATTTATGTCTTTTTTTTCATTTTTTTTTGTGTTTTGCTTGAATTAAGTGTGTGTTTGGGTTTATATATATATTTTAGTTTGATTATTTTATATGGTTATGCGTTTTGTGCATAACTATGTTTATGAATTATTTTTTTTGTTTTAATTCTTTTACACGTTTATGTACTTTGGTCCAAATTATTTGTGTATTTATATTTATGAATTGACTTTGTCAATTTCTGTTAAAATTATGGTTTTGTCTAAAAATGAAATAAAACAAGAAAAAATATGTTTTTTTTAAAAAAAAACCTTTTATATTTGTGCGATGTTCAATAATAGTGATTGAACAGCAAATGTTATCTTCACTATTGTTGAATCATAAGGGTTTATTGAGTGACCTAGTGCCAACTTGAATTCTGTGCACAAATGGATTTTCATTGATCTGACAAGTTTTTTTAATCCGTGCAATGATCAGTAACGATGATTGAGTAGTAGATGTTACCTTTATTGTTATTTAAATCATGGGAATTCATTGAGTAACCTAGTGCTAACTTGAATTCTGTACAATAAGGGATTTTCTTGTTATAAATTCTTTTACATAAATGAAATTTATCAACCCACAATCATTTTTTACAGAACTATGTGAATTTGAGTTCCCCATTGCACCAGGGGATATGTAGGAGCAGGCGATCCCTGTCTAGCCAAAATTAATTTTTTCTCAAATTTGTTTTGTTTAAATTGTAAATATTTTTTGTCTCTTTTCTTTTTTTCATTTTCTTTAAGGTTATTAATTGATTTGCACAATTTACTAAGGTACCGTCTAAGGATGGGTGTATTAGGGGTGCGTAGGGTTAAACTCTTACCCTTTCCTATGCATAACTGACTCCCGAACTCAAAACTGGTTTCAAAGGTCATTCTTTAAAATAAATGGGTTTTTCCAATGTTTTTCCCAATTTTAATAAACTTGGTGGCGACTCCTTTAATTTTCAAAATGAAAATTCTTTTTTCGCCGTCCCCGTCGCGATCCCGGTTGCGACAGATGGCGACTCCACTGGGGAATTCCAAGAGAGTCAAGCCTGTTTTAGTTAGTTGTGCAAATTAAGTATAGCCTTTTGATTTTTGTTTTCCTTTTCTTATTTTGTACAGTTTTTTTTTCTTTATGTTTTATTTCTTTATAGAATTTAATATTTCATAGGTTGATAATGTTGGCTTTATTTGTTAAAACCTTAGGATAGATGACTATTATTGTTCTGTATATATTTGTTGTTTGTAGTTTTGTTTTGCAGGAGTGTATATAGTGTTAGGATTGAAAGGTTTGTATGCTCCCTGCACACACTTCACAATCACTTATCTCACACACTTTTTTAGGCTCTATACCCAAGCCTGTGCGAACCAAAGGATAGGGGGTTTCTCGACATTGTCATGAGGGGCTTCATGCTCACTTGATAGTTGTTGGGACACCACTCAGATTGTTACTAGCTTTATGAATCAATCATATTGAGAAGGTTCATCCTTACTTGTGGTTGGTTCGAAAGTCGGATCCTTGTCCTATAGACAGGGGCAATCTGGGGACCATGATGATTAGAAGTCTAGATCCACCATGAATGTGTGCACGAATAGTTGAACCTAGCAACTACCGAAAGTAGGGTTTTGGCCTTAGAACTCCCAATCCATTATAATTTTACCCTATTAGGACAAAGGGAGCATGCTTTTTTCATCCTTTTTCTTTGTACTTCTTTATGTTTTACTTTAAACTAGTTACACTCGCATCAAAACATTATCACATTGCACTTAGGATTAGCCATTTCATCATCTCATAAAGTGGTCATGCTTTGTATTTTTTATGTGTTCAGGCATACATAACATAGACAAGCATTCTATTAATTATCACATGTATTCATTTTTTATCATTTCTTATTCTTATTCATAATTTGCTCTATCATGAAAAATTCGTGGGTTTATGCATCATCATTTTCTTAGGGAAACATTTCATATTCTCAATAGGAGCATGCATTTTTATTTATTGTTTTCTTTTCGTCTTTTTAATTTTACTCATTTATCTTCTTCTTTCCCACAGTTGGACTTTGATAAAGCAATAGTCATTATCAGTTCAAGGCAAATAGAAGCATTACAAATGAACACTAGCAATGAACATGATTGGAAAAGAAACATCAGAGTTACAGTGACTAATAATGAGCTAGAGCAAGTAAAGAAAATGATTCAGTTGATGCCTCGTGAAGTCCGGTCATCCTTCAGGGATACGTATGGGCGTATATTGGATTTGTTGCTTATCCCAGTAGAAGTACCAGCATTAAGCGCTCTCTCACAGTTTTGGAATCCTTCTCTTTGCTGTTTTGAACTACCTGATTTTGATACGACACCAACTATAGAGGAGTACATGGTCATGATAAGGCTACCAGTTCGAGAAAAATTTGGTGTGTATCTCTATCAGGGGCATTACGTCAGTAAAGAAAAGATTGCCAAAATAATTGGAGTTGAAGCAAATCGGATGGAAATGGAAGAAAGGGGATCCACTCAGGGAATCAAGAGGGGTTTTCTTGAAGCCCATCTGCAGATGTTGGCCCAACAAGGAAATTGGGACTTCTTCAATCGAACATTAGCACTAACTGTTTACGGATTGGTCCTATTCCCATTCACACCAGACATTGTTGACCAGGCCGCTATAGATGTGTTTTTCAAATTCGAGACACAAGGCATGAATCCGGTTCCAGCCATATTGGCGAATACCTTCCTTTCCTTGGGGGTCTGTCTTAAGAAAAATGGTGGCGGGTTACGGTGCTGTTTGTCGATGTTATATGTTTGGTTTATGACCCATGTATATGCTAATAATTGCATGGGTCTCTTTCCTGATCCATTTGGAAGCTTCCACCATATGCAGATAAGCCATCAAGAGACACCGGCATGGAAAAAGGAGTTCTCAGAGATCCAGTCAAATTCTTTCAAGTGGGTTTGTCCTTGGTACCATGGAGAAAATGTTATATATAGCTGTGGTGATTTTCACAATGTTCCTTTAATGGGTCCAAGGGGATGTATCTCCTACACGCCTGCATTAGTGCTCAGACAACTTCATTGGACTCAAACAAAACCACAAGAAAAACAACTTGAGGGGTTTAGCTTCTTGTATCAGAAGGATAAAAGCACCATGGAGCAAGAAAAGAGGAACAAGATGGCATGGAATGATGTTAAAATCCTAGGAAGAAAAGAACTCGGGCAACAATGACTGACCTCTTCTCAAGAATACAGAGAGTGGAGGAAAGCAAGGAAAAATAATATCTCAAAAGATATTCCAAGCAACTCGGCTCCCATAAAAACCATAGAAACACCTCCATCAACATCCCAAGTAGAGATAATGAAGGTACAAATGCGATTCTTGGAAGAGAAAAAAGAGGCAGCTGATCTGAAAAATGTCACCCTTCAAAGCCGATGTGAGAAAATGGCTAAGGAAATCAAAGTCTTAAAAGAAGAATGTACTATCACGACAGAAATTACAAAGTCCAAAAAAGGCAAAGAAAAGATCCCAACTACTCATTTCGCTGAAATCCAAGAGCTAAAAGGAAGACTCCATGTGTTTGAGAAAGAAAGGAACAAGTTAAAAGAAGAGATCAATAAAAGGAGTCGCATGGTGAAAAGGGTAGAACAAGAGGTCAGCAAGAGGGACAAAAGCATTTTGGGCCTGAAAATGGAGGTCAACAAAGAAAAGGATAAGAGAAAAGAACTGGAAGGGAAAGTATAAAACTTATCAACAATGTTAGCACAGACAAAACATGATGCCGTTTATGGATGGACATCGACAAACCAGTATCATGACTTGTTTGTTGATGCGATTGAGTTTGGAAAATCATGGAGAGAAAAGGCCCTTGAGTGGAAAGAAGAATATGGACAGCTAACTGACGAGCTGAGTTATTACATTCCAAATTTTGTTTATCGATTTGAGAAGGCGAGCAAGCAAATCAATAAGATGCCCCCATTCAAATTACCTCAAGAAGTGGTGGAGTTCATTGATGCATGTAAGAGTATCACCAAAAATTGTAAGAAGAAAAAGATGAAGCTGTTGATGTAGTTACCAAAGATTCTCTTGATGTAATCGTTTCTTTGTCAGCAAGTGTGTGATGTATTTTGAAATGATTTGTACTCAGAACTTTTCCTGGAAATGAATAAACTTTTCAATGTTTGTGTGTCAATTGCAAATTACCAATCAAGATATTCTTGGTATGCTCGATACTTTCTATAGAGGATCAAATGTTCCCTTAGAAAGTGATCAATCATTTTTTTTGCCTTGAGATTGTTCATCCTTGTGCAAGAAAATAAGAAACTCAGTCACAAAGAACTACATTGCTAGTGCTCATTATATAAAGGAGTGGATTCTCCCTAGAGATTTTGCTATTAACCGTACTTTGACTTATAGGGTGATATATCCATAAGAACGGATACGGGGCATCCTCATTTGCACAAAGAACTCTTATTGACTATTGTCACCCAATATCTGTTAGTTTTCCATATACATAAAAAAAAAAAACTAATTTTTTTATTTTTTATTTTTTGCTTTGAGTATAGGTAAAATTTTGCAACCATTGGGTGCCCAAGGAAAACGGATACCAATCAAACTCGTATTCACAATACCAAAGCTCGGACTAAAATGGCTGGAGGAAATGGTAACACAGGAAGTGCTATTCCAACTGCAACTACTTCTGAAGCTGGAAGAGATTTGACCAATGAGGTTGATGCGGTGAGAGGAAAATTGAATGAATTGTCAAACAACCAAGGAAGACTGGAAGATATGATACGGGCCATACAAGAGTCGCTTAACCTATTAGGAGCCCATCCAGCAAGTGTGCAACCAAATGCTACAACATTAGATATGCCTGTAGTATCAAGTACAGCTCTAAATGTCACTTTAGGGATGAATGACATGGGAGAAATCCCAAATAACCTCCATGGACAACCGCCACCTACAATACCATTGATGCTACCAGTTGGAGAGGGCTATCGTTCCCTAGAAAATTTGCATACTGATGGGCATGGGCATGCTACCCCTGTTTGGGAGCAGTCTCGTGTTGTCGTCCAAAAACAGTCATTTTCCTCAGAGAATAGTCGTGCAGAAGTAGAAAAGGGGAAATTCAAGGAAGAATGGATGAAGAAGATACAAGAACAAATTAAAGCCATCCAAGGTCCTAGCTCCTATGGCGGTGTAGAGATTGAGCAACTATGCCCGCCTATGGACCTGATAGTCCCTAAAGACTTCAAGGTCCTTGATTTCTCAAAATACGATGGGACGGGTAATCCTCTTTTTCACTTGAAGAGTTATTGCACTAAGATGGCAATATGGTCAAAAGATGAAAAATTTCTCATCAATTTCTTCCATGAAAGTCTGACTGGATCTGCTCTGGAATGGTATATTCAATTAGACCATTCAAAGATTTCTAGTTGGAGAGAATTAGCGGATCTGTTCATGAGCCAATACAAGTTCAATCTTGATATGGCACCTACCCGGGAGCAATTAAGCTCCATGCAAAAGAAGAAGGATGAATTATTCAAGCAGTACGCTCAAAGGTGGAGAGCCTTGGCTGCCCAAGTTCAACCACCACTCATCCTAACTGAAATGTGTTCCTACTTCTTGGGAACCTTGGGATCCCCTTACATCGAGACAATGGCAGGGGCAGCATACAAAGATTTCTCTGAGTTGATAACTGCTGGATAAAGAATTAAGAGCTTACCAAAGGCCGACAAGCTTCCCATGAGCAGTGAAGACACAAGAAAAAGCTTCCCGCCTAGAAAGAAGGAAACAGAAGTAAATTATGTGCATGGTCAGCAATCCTTCATCCCAAGGTATACACCAACACGTCCACAACCCCAAATGTCATCATTCCCTCCTTACTCATTTTACCAAGCCACACCAACCCCAAACACTGTCCCATATTCCCAGCCTCAAGTTAACAACATCCACATAAGGCCATATCAACCAACTCGCCCAACATATACCCCAGCACCCCGACCAAATTTTCAAAACCAGAACTGCAATCGATTTCCTAACCTTCCACCCTTTCCAAAGCTATCCATTTCAAATGCTGACCTTTTTCAAAAACTAGTTGATGCCCACCTGATCTCTGCATATCCAGTGCACCCATTAGAACCACCATATCCAGCATGGTATAACCCAAACCTTACTTGCAAATATCATATGGATATTGCGGGATATTCCATTGAAGATTGTGAAGGATTCAAAATGGCAGTGAGAAGATTAATTGCTTGTGGGAGGCTGGACTTTCAGGAAGATTTGAAGCCAGACATTGTTAATAACCCGATCCCAAAACATGAAGGAGGAAGTGGGGTAAATGCTCTGGAGATAGAAGAACTTTTGATTAAGAAGGTTTTGAGTCTTCGAACACCGATGGAAAAAGTGTTCGATGGCTTGAAGGAGGCTGGATACAACATCACAGCATCTGCATCCATAATGAAGGAAGATGAGAAGTATGACATGGGATCAAGCTGTTTATACCATTGTAGAGGTCTCGGCTATGATATAGAAAATTGCTGGGATTTCAAGGCTTGTGTACAGGGATTGCTCAACTTGGGTGTAATTCAGGCGAAAAAGAGGCCAATTTTTCCTGAGGAAATAAATGTGATGGAACGCTTTGTGCTTCGAGTACCGCCACTTGATCCAGCTCCGAGACCGGAAAAAGTAGTGCTCACTGTGAAAAAGCCGATGCCTTTTGGCTATGAAAATACACTTGCAGTGCCTTGGAACTACGAAACCAAAGTGGAAACAAATAAGGATGTAGGGGAAACCTCAAAGGCCCAAACAAGTAAAGTGGTGACCGAAGTAAAGGGAATAACAAGGAGTGGAAGGGTCTATGGGCCCAAAGAACTGGAAAAAGGAAAATTCATGGACGAGGGGGATGTTGGAGAGAAGAAAAAAGAAGAAGAGGAGGAAGAAGAGTTCCTTAAAATCATGAAACAAAGCGAATATGATATTTTGAAACAATTGAAAAAAACTCCTACCAGAATATCCTTTTTATCATTAATACTATCGTTTGAACCCCACCAAAAGACAGTGCTAAAAGTCCTGAGGAAGCCTTCGTCAAGCCTGACACTTCATTGGAGAACATGGTGAATATGGTGGATCCAGTGAAGCGTGTCAATATGATCACCTTTTCAGATGAAGAAGTTGTGTCACGGACTAACCCACAAGCACTGTATATAACCCTCAAATGTAAAGGCCACATAGTGGCCAGAGTCTTTATTGATGGAGGGTCAGGAATAAATGTCTTGCCAGTATCGACCTTAAGGTACTTGTCAATAAGCAAGAACGATATTTCACCGCAAATGATGATTGTGAAAGTATTTGATGGAGCAAAGAAAAGCATTCTTGGGGAAATGGTGCTACCATTGGAAATCGGCCCAAGCCAGTTTGAGGTGTTATTCCAAGTAATGGAGATTGAGTCTGATTACAATATGCTGTTGGGAAAACCATGGATTCACAATGTTGGTGCTGTTCCTTCAACCTTGCATCAAAAGGTTAAGTACATTGAGAATGGCTCATTCATTACAATCCATGGGGAGAATGAGATCCCTGTATCTAAACCAGTTACACTGCCTTATGTTGAAAATGTTGAGTTAGTGGAAAGCAGCTTATGGCACAATCTGGAGGCAATAGGGCTAAAACAAGTTCAAAATGAGTTCCCAAGGCAAGAAGTCAATCAGGTAGTGGCTCATATTATGACCAAAAATGGTTATCAGCACGGCAAAGGGCTGGGACCACGGTTGCAGGGTATCAAAACACCTCTGCCTATCTCAGGGAAGCCTAACCGATTCGGTTTAGGATATGAGGCGTCATTGGAAAAGCAGATCAAGACCATGGCTTTTGAGCAAAAGAAACCAAAAGAAAAGATGAAGCAGATCCCTCATCTGAAAGAGACATTTCCTTACCTAGCCGTGATTATGGCTGAAGAAGGCCGTGCCTCTAGCTATTGTCCAATTATCAATATGGTGGATGTTGAGAAGTCTGAAGAATGCAACAATGCTTGTGCTGCCAACCGTGAGAAGATGCTGATAAATTGGACAGCTGAACCATTGATTGATGTTATTTATTCAAAGTAATTATTTGGGATTGTATTAATTGTTTTTGCTTTCATGTATGCTACTTTGAGACATCATTTGAATGAATTTGCATGATTATCCAGTAATTTTTACATTTTTTCGTGTCTTCCATTCTCTTTGTCTCAACCTCTATTCTTTTATTTCCTTTTTATTTTTATCACCATTTTCTCAAACCATTAATTGGCATTTTATCCACTATTTGTCTTGGTATTCCAACCCCCACAAATGCTTTCCAGGGACCTAAATACTATGAACATTTTGCCAAGTGAAAGGAACTTTGGATGCTTATCAATTGATTCTCTTGCTGCACTTGATTGCGATAATTATGAATCTGAAGATGATGAAGAAGCTATTGGGCAATTTTCAAATTTTTTGGAAAATACAGAAAAGGGATTTGACTTTGACAATGAGGTGGTTGAAGTGATTAACATGGGCACTGAAGAAGAGAAAAAAGAGCCGAAAATAGTGGAAAACCCTGAACAAACAGAAATGATTGCGTTGTTTGAAGAATACTTGGATGTCTTTGCATGGTCCTACCATGATATGCTAGGATTGGACCCAGAGATCACTTCACACAAAATCCCTTTGTATCCGGAAGTTGAACCGAAAAAGCAGAAGTTGAGAAGAATGCGACCCGACATGTCTTTAAAAATAAAAGAGGAGGTGACTAAACAGTTAGAAGCTGGATTTTTGGAGGTATCAAGACACACCGATTGGGTGACCAACATTATACCTATGCCTAAAAAGGATGGGAAGGTCAGGATGTGTGTAGACTATCGAGATTTGAATAAGGCTAGCCTGAAAGACGATTTTCCTCTCCCTCACATTGATATCCTTGTTGATAATACAGCTGGAAATCACCGATTCTCATTTATGGATGGATACTCTAAGTATAATCAGATTCCCATGGATATTCACGACAAAGGGAAAACCATGTTCATAACTCCGTGGGGAACATTTTGCTACACAGTTATGCCATTCGGGTTGAAGAATGCTGGTGCCACTTATCAACGTGCTATGGTTGCACTATTCCATGAGATGATGCACAAGGAGATTAAGGTGTATGTTGATGACATGGTCGCTAAGTCTAAAGAGGGAGAAAGTCACGTGGCAGTTTTACGAAAGCTATTCGAAAGACTCAGAAAATACAAGTTGCAACTGAACCCGAATAAATGCATTTTTGGAGCGTCTACAGGGAAATTGCTTGGATTCATCGTTAGCAGAGAAGGGATAAAGGTGGATCCAGACAAGGTGAAGGCGATACAAGAGATGCCAGCTCCCCGAACTGAAAACGAATTGAGAAGTTTTCTTGGAAGACTCAACTACATTGCTAGATTCATTGCCAATTTGACTATTACTTGTGAGCCTATATTCAAGTTGCTGCGAAAACATCAACCTGGAGAATGGAATGAAGAATGCCAAAAAGCCTTTGAAAAAATCAAGACTTATCTAATGAAACCTCCAGTTTTGATTCCTCCTACGCCAGGCCGTCCTTTAATACTGTATCTTACAGTGTTACCCACTTCACTCGAGGTAATGTTGGGGCAATATGATGAATCCGGAAAGAAAGAACAGGCCATTTATTATTTGAGCAAGAAGTTTAACGAATGTGAATCCCGTTATCTGGCAATTGAAAAGACCTGTTGTGCATTAGTATGGGCTTCTAAGAGGTTGAGGCAGTACATGTTATACTACACCACTCGGTTGATTTCTCGAATGGATCCATTGAAATACATATTTGATAGTCCTCATGTGTCATTAAGAATGTCAAAGTGGCAAGTGCTGCTGTCGGAATTTGATATCAAATATGTTACTCAAAAATCCATAAAGGGAAGTGCAATTGCTGATCATCTAGCTGAAAACCCTCTGGAGGGTGGACAACCTCCCATGCCTGAATTCCCTGATAGCGAGGTATTGACAGTAGAAAAAGAAGAAATGGAAGAAGAGAATGTGTGGAAGATGTATTTTGATGGGGCTGCTAATATGAACGGATATGGGATAGGAGCTGTAATAGTCTCACCAGCTGGGAAACAGCACCCAGTTTCCATCAAACTAGACTTTGAATGTACCAACAACATGGCAGAGTATGAAGCATGTGCAAATGGTTTGCAAGTTGCGATTGACTTGGGAATCAAAGAACTGAAGGTCTTTGGAGACTCCGCGCCCATAATCTATCAAGTTAATGGAGAATGGAGCACAAAAGACCCAAAGTTAGTGCCTTATCAAAAGCATTTGTCTCAATTAATTGAACGCTTTGATGACATATCGTTCTCTCATTTAACTCGGGACAAGAACCAGTTTGCGGATGCTTTGGCAACTTTGGCTGTGATGACTAATTTGGAGATACATGCTAATGTCCAACCCATCCATGTAGAAGTACAAAGTGAACCCGTATACTGTGGCAACGTAGAGACTGAACCAGATGGTCAACCATGGTATCATGACATTAAGTAGTATATTCAAAAAGGAGAATACCCAGCAGGTGCGAATGAGGTGGATAAAAAGACAATTCAAAGACTGGCTATGGTGAAGTCCTTTACAAGAGGAATTATGACACCACTCTCCTTAGATGTGTAGACGCTCATGAAGCTCGAATAATCATGACTGAAGTCCATGAAGGGATCTGTGGAACTCATGCCAATGGGCATATGATGGCACGTAAAATCCTAAGGAGTGGTTATTACTGGTCCACCATGGAAAGTGACTGTATGAATTATGTTCGGAAGTGCCACAAATGCCAAATATATGCAGACCGAATCAATGCTCCTCTAGTTCCGTTACATGGCATGGCATCTCCTTGGCCTTTCTCAATGTGGGGCATGGATGCTATCAGCCCAATTAATCCCAAAGCATCCAATGGTCATCGTTTCATCTTGGTGGCAATAGACTATTTCACTAAATGGGTGGAAGCTGTTTCATATGCCAACATCACACAGAAGGTGTTTCTCAGATTCATCAAAAGGGACATCATTTGCAGATATGGGATTCCAGAAAGGATCATCACAGACAATGCTCCTAACCTTAATGGTACCGAGGTTCAAAAATTCTTTGAGACTTTCAAGATCAAGCATCATAATTCAGCTCCATATAGGCCTCAAATGAATGGTGCGGTTGAAGTTGCAAATAAGAATATCAAGAAAATCATTGCCAAAATGGTGGTGAATCACAAAGACTAGCATGAAATGTTGCCATATGCTTTGCATGCGTATTGTACCAGCATACGGTCAAGCACAGGAACAACCTCCTTCTCATTGGTGTATGGAATGGAAGCTGTATCCCCTATAGAGGTTGAAATCCCTTCGCTTAGGGTTTTAATGGAGGTTGAATTGGAAGAATCTGAATAGGTGAAAGCTCGATATGAGCAGTTAAACATGATCGAAGAAAAAAGGCTTGCAGCTATTTGTCATAGCCAGTTGTATCAAAGCAGAATGGCTAAGGCTTTTAATAAGAAAGTTCGCCCTAGAGATTTTCATCCAGGAGATTTGGTTCTGAAGAAAATTCTCCCCAATCAAGAAGACACATGGGGAAAGTGGGCTCCAAGTTATGAGGGTCCTTATATTGTCAAGCAAGCATTCTCAGGTGGGGCGTTGATTTTGCAAAACATGGATGGACAAGAATTGCCTAAACCAATCAACAGTGATGCAGTCAAAAGATTTTATGCTTGAAAAGATGCTCAAAAAGCCCGTTAGGTTGAAAACTTGAAAGAGCGACCTAAGCAAAAGTTAGGGCAAAACAAAAAAACAAAAAAAGAGAAAGAAATAAAAAGATAAAAAATGAGAAGAAGAAGGCTCGCTAGGTTGAAAACTCGAAAAAGCGGCCTAGGCAAAAGTTAGAGTATGGTAGTGATGCAGCCTACACTGGGGCAATTTTTGTATTTGCCTAGTAAATCAAGCAAATCAAAATCCGAAACTGGGGCAATTTTGAAGAGGGGATTTGAAGACATGTCATTGGATACCATGGCTATGGTGCTCAATGTGCTGCAAGAAGTCAATTGATTGAGCCATAAAGAACCTAAACTGGGGCAAAATTTCGTTTCTCTCGCAATTTTGTATTTCACTTTTATTTTGTTGTCTTCTTCAAAAGCTTTTGTCATCCAATACACCAAGCAATAAAGATGTTTATTCAGTTGATCCTTTCACTTTCTCTTTGAATGCATGTTCATTTATGATGTCTCAAGTAGGATAAATTTAAGCTTCAATTATACGGTCTAACAATGTTTACAACAATACATCAATGACTAGCACCACAATTCAGAAATTTTAGTCTAGCTTTGCAGAAAAGTAATCATCAATTTAAAAATGAAAAGTGGAGGAGAAAAGAAGAAATGAGCAAGGTCATAGAAGAAAGGAAAGTCTTAGTTATGCCAGAAAGTTCAGTACAAGAATTATGAGTTTGATCGGTTAAAGTTTCCTAGAGTATTGCCTGATTTGGTTGTGGTTAGTTTTTCAAGAATGTGTCTGAAATAAGTTGAAATTCATGACTTTTGCATATAACTTAAAAAAGAAAAAGAAAAAGAAAAAGAAATTGTGAAAATTGTTGTTCTCTAAGTCAGCTTTTAATTTCATTGACCTCAGATTGCCAGTTTACATTTCCATTCGGTATCCTTGTCGGTTTAATTTTCAGCCAGTCGGTATCCTTGCCGGTTTAATTTTCAGTCAATCGGTATCCTTGCCACTTTAATTTTCAGTTGGCCTCCTTACCAGTTTACATTTCTAGTCGGTATCCTTGCCAGTTTAATTTTCAGTCAGTCGGTATCCTTGCCGGTTTCATTTCCATTTGGTATCCTTGCAAGTTTAATTTCCATTCGGTATCCTTGCCGGTTTAGTTTTCAATCAGTCGGTATCCTTGCCGGTTTAATTTTCAGTTGGTCTCCTTACCAGTCTATATTTCCAGTCGGTATCCTTGCCAGTTTAATTTTCAATCAATCGGTATCTGTAACACCCTAATATTTAACTCGACACGCCTAGGACACATTTAAGTTAATTATTAGTTGATACTCTTTTGTTCCAGATCTTAATTCAAACTTCTTGAAAATACTTTAGTGAAAATATGGGTAAATTTTTTTTTGAACTTAAATACCAAAACATGAGCCACGCTTTCTAAGTATCTAGCGTCATTCATCTTACCTGTGTAAGAGATGTTAGAGACAAATAACAGTTAAATACATAATACAATCATAACATAAACTCGAATAACACATTAATAACAATATCATAATAGTGATGTCCTCTAAACGTAAGGACATTAATGTATATCCATTAATAGAATACAAACTGATAAATAAGATACGATCACTTTAAATATCCAAAGGAAACTATCTCCGTAGCTCCTCGTCCAGTCTTAGGGTAAATCACGAACTACCCCATCATTCCTGTCTGGAGACAACACGGAAAAAGAAAAGGGATGAGAAACTTATACAAGAATCTCAGTAGGGCTTCCGACTCTAACACAAGTGTCATCGTCATCGTCCCTAGGAACCTCGGGTTAATTATGAAAATGGTGAACATATATATAAGGTTCATTTATTAAGTTCTAAATATCATTAGCCGAGACCCGTATCTTTTAGCATGAATCTTAATGTCATGGATGCAACATATTAATCATGGATGCATGTCAATATCATATACATAATATCATAAAATTCATAAAACAATGCATATGATATAAAGAACATCATGATCATCATTCTTACAGGTGACTTAAACTTCTTTATTCTCTTTTCCTTGGGGGCCGCCCTATAATTCTCTCTTTTCTTGAGAGTTCTAGGTTATGAACTCATACCTCACTAGTCGTCAATAACACAATCTTATCCCTTTTGATAAGTTAAATTCCCAACTCTTAAGGTACGGGATAGGGGGCATTAGGATCACCTTTCATAACCTTTAATTCGGGGAGTCTAAAGGATCATTTCCTATTTGGATCACCTCTCATAACCTTTAATTCGGGGAGTCTAGAGGATCATTTCCATGTGTCTTATGTCACCTTTAACCTTGGCATGTTATATAGAGATGCAAATATGAATAACTCATCATTTCAACATTTCATGCTCATAAACTTCATGGAATCATGCATCTCAATTTATCAAGCATAATTATAACATACCATAACTTAAACTACAAAAACATGCATCATACTTCATTGCATATATCCATAAGCCATATAAGTTTCAACACATGAATATAGCCTTCACAAGATATCAACCGCATTCATGCCATCAAATTTATCAACATTTACGCTTAAGCCCCAAAGGGTCAAATCACAATTTCTCAAAGGTTACGGGTCAAAATGCAAATACCCCTTTTTAACACCTTCTCACAAACTAGAGATCTTTAACATTAACCAATACTTTTAATAGACATACAACTATTAGAAACCGTTATAAACTCATCGTAAAAACCTTTTAAGGCCATAAACCAAATTTCAATACATTTTAGGGGTCAAAGTGCAAAATCGCTTGTTTTTAATATTTAACGACTAATCGAAATTTCTAAAACTTTATATAAACTTCATAAATGGTATTTTGGACTCATGGACACATTCAACATCATTAGTAGCTTTAAATAAAATCATTTGGCTAAAATAACATAGTTGATAGTTCAAAACACAACTTTCTGCATTTTGCAAAACGGTCCAAACTAACACTTGTAACTACCCTTTTATGCATCTATGGTACCAAAAATAATTTTTACAATAACTATTAGCGATTTAAACTCATCTAAACATCCTAAATCAGTAACCTTTCCAGTTCTAAAGGATTAGATCAGAATACTACAATTTTAGCATTATGAGAAAAATCGTATTCTTAATCCTTTATAATTTCTAGGTCTTTCAAAATTTCTTTGTACAAATTTAAAGACAAGATCATACCTAAAAATAAAGTATATCAAGCTTTAAATCAGAATTATATAAGTGCCAAAAATAAATAGATGAGAAGTGTCCATGATCAAAGTTGTCATTTAAAATAAAACAAGTAAATCTTGAACTTTAGGATTTAAATGATAACTAGAATCATAAACTTGTCTTGTAACCTTATTATTATCATTATAAGGTGATAACTTGGAAATATAAATATGAAATGCAAGGCTTGAAATATAAATATAAAGATGCAAATTCATTCTTAGGTATTTATGATTTAGGTGACAACTTGAAAGTAAATATGAATATGCAAGTTCATATTATTATCTTCAAGAATTAAAGTGATAACTTGGAATATAAATATGATTATGAAAAGCTTGAAATATAAATATGATATGCAAGAACTTATAACATAAATATGGATGCAAGTTCATTTT
The DNA here is from genome assembly GCA_031216125.1 of Dalbergia cochinchinensis. Taxonomy (NCBI): domain Eukaryota; kingdom Viridiplantae; phylum Streptophyta; class Magnoliopsida; order Fabales; family Fabaceae; genus Dalbergia; species Dalbergia cochinchinensis. The sequence continues at coordinate 15,982,918 of CM062375.1, read as the reverse complement.
TATGTCTTATTAAGCTTAAAACTCAAGACTTAGTAACTCCTTTAGAAATTTTTTGTCCTCAAGAATTAAATCTTGGGCTTTAGAGGACATTTAAATGATGGATTCACAACCACCACCATGATTCCTCATCATCAAGCCATGGTCATTATCAAATCATAAAAATTGAAAATATAAAGGAAGAACAAAAGAAAGAACATGAAATAAAATCCCTACCAAGTTGTTTCTTTGTTAATTAAACAAGAGCTTGATCTTGTATGAGATATCAACGACAAAAATCTGATCTTAGTGATGGTATATATTTGGCCAAGTGAAGATGAAATGGTGGGAGGATTTTTGTTGTGTTCTTGTGTTTGGATATGGAAAGTTTAGGTACTTAGGGGTTGGTTTATGGTATGTATGTGTTTGTTTGAGCTTGGGAACTTGGATGGATATCAAGAATGGAGTCTCTTGGAGGTGGAGAAGGAAGAAGAAGAGAGCTTTGTATTTAGAGAGAGAAGAGAGGATTTTTGGCTAATTTTTGTGAGCAAGACTACAACCAAAAATGCAAATGGTAAGAATGAATGTTTGTGTGTGAATTAGGCTTGGAAAAACACATATTTATAGGGATTTTGGGGGGTGAGGCAGCTGCATTAATGGCTATAATGGGAAGTATTTTTTTCAATTTTTGTGAGTGGTAGAACATATATTTGATGGGTATTTAATTTGTAATGGTTTAGAAATGATAAATTAGTGTAAGTGGCTTAACCATCAAGAGTTTAAAATTTCTCAAGACAAGATTAAATGGCCAACACTTATAGTGGAAATTTTAGTGCTAATAATCTGAAGTAATAAAACAAAAATAAATCTAAAATATATTTTATTTTTGAGAAAAAGCAATTGTTAGTGGAAAAGAAATTGATAAACTAAAGTAAGTGCTTAATAATCAAATATTTAAGGTGCTCCATTACAAAATTAAATGGCCAACATATGTAGTGGAATTTTTAGTGCAAATAATCTGAAGTAATAAAAAAAAATAAATCTAAAATATATTTTATTTTTAAGAAAAAGAAATTTAATACACTAATTTCCTATTATGTGTCTTAAGAACCCCTTTTTAATTAAGAAAGAAAAACAATCTTTTCTAAAATAATCTTATGCTTTAAAATTACCTCAAATAATTATTTTGACTCAAGATAAATAAATAAAATTAATTTATCTTTAATTAGAGCCTAATATTGCCTATATTTATTTGATTACGTAAATAAGCTCATTTATTGTTAATTAGGGGTAAAATGGTAATTTCACACAAAAACTCCCCGAAACCACCCGAACATTTTCAAATATCAAATTACACATGTAATAAATATTTTGAACTCCCGGGCGATGACTAGGTTCAGAAATTACTTAATCTCGTGTTAAATTACCACAGGGGTATTTTGGTAATTTCACTTGCGGTAAAAAAATTGAAGTTGATATTTTCACATCTACAACACACATAATCTCCTTCAAGCATAAAACTAGCCCCTTGAGGATAGCCTGGACTGGCCGTCCTTGATTTCGGGGCAAAAATGACCTTAGGGGCATTTTGGTCATTTGTACATTAAAAAATTGAAAATCGCGATTTTTGCACATATTGCTATTTAATCACCATATAATGTTATTCTAATATCAAAATATCCTATTGAAGATGGCCTGGATTATTTTGGCCTCAAATCTTGTGTAGAAATGACCTAGGGGTATTTTGGTCATTTTGCATAGCAGTAAAAATCGAGGCGTTACAGTATCCTTGCCAATTTAATTTCCAGTCGACCTCAGATTGCCACCATTTATCTTCCTGTCATTTATTGACCCAGCCAGTGGGTCGCAAGGTTTGTAAATCCCTATCAGGCCTCGTCGGCTTGTAAATTCCTGTTAACGTTCTTCGGCTTTTGATTTCCTGTCACTTGTTGACCCATATGCAGTTGGTCACAAGATTTTTTATTTCCTGTCAGTCTCACTAGCTTGTAAATTTCCAATCAGTCCCATTGGTTTTTTTTACATTTCTAGTCGTTTGTGGATTTGTGTCAACTTAGTTTCTTTTCTTTGCATGATTCATACAGTTAATTTCTGAATTTGCAATCATTACATGTGACTTTCTTGAATGTTTAGTTTCTTTTGATGTTAGAATTTGATTTTTCTTGCATTTACATTTCATGCATTGTCGAACAAAATCTATGTTCATGTCTTTACTTATTCCTTACGAAGATAATATGTAAAACTTATATTTTTCATATTCTCTTATAAGAAATAAGTAAAGAGAACAATCATGAACACCCGATTTTGTTATTTATAAAACAAAAACAAAAAAATCTTTTAGCATATTTTCCGAGTTTAGCCCATATTGATTGTTTTGTTTTATTGAATAAAGTTGCGAACAATTTCAAATTTTGTCGATGGTTCTTTGTTGTGTTTTTAGACCTTTTTAATTTCCATTTATTGTTTGTTTTGAGGTGCATAACAAAAAGAGTGGCCCAATTATTTTAGCTCGTTTTGTTAAAAAAAAAAGAGAGAAAAGAGTTTAAGCGTTCCTATCCATTCCTAAAAAAAAAATATCAATTTAGCCCATTTTAAAAAAATTGTGTTTAGCCCATTTCGAATTTTTTTTTCTTTTCTTTTGCTTTTCTTTCTCTTCAGCCCATTCTTGTTATTATCATTCTTGTTTTTAATTAAAATAAAATATAAAAATAAAATAAAATAAAAAAGGGGGATTGGCAAATGGAGGACAAGATGATGGTGTTTCCCCTCCACTTATTGCAAATTACAGATGCTCTTTCGGTGAATAAGCTGGAAGGATAACACGGTTGTTAAAGTGGGAAGGGCTAATCATTGTGGAGGGAGAGGAGTTACACCAAAAAATCACGGGTTCACAAAATAAAAAGGGAGGGTATCAGAAAAGACTCGAGAAGAATAAAAACACACAGTCATACATTGATCATTAGATAACAAATTTTTCCCAGAACTCACAGCAAGAGCAATCGAAACAAGAGAACATACACTTTGTGAAAGAAGCCAGTGTCAAAACCAGTAGCAACAAAATCAGCAATATCATCATCAAAAACCAGAAAATTTTCAACACACAGATTCAAACATCCAACAGAAAATCCAGCGATATCAGAAAGAAAAGGAGAGAAGGGCAGCAGTGTCATAGGTAATTCTTCTTGCTAATATCAGTGTAAACCAAGATCAAGAAATAATACAAAAAAGCAAAAAAAAAGGCCAGGGAGGCTGCAGCCTCTCCCTCCATTGCCGCGGCCTCCTCATCTCTTCCTCCTTGTTCCTCTCCCTTACCCTCTCACCACTGCCACCGTCTTCCTCTTCCCATCGTTCCCCATCCATCATCTTCCTCCTCTAACCTCTGCCCAAGAACCACCAAGCCTCCCATCTGCGATGCCATCGAACCATAGCCACCGCAATTCCCTCTCCCCTTTTGCATGCATCCGCGGCCACCCTCAGCCCACAACCAATCACCGTGACTTCCCTAGGATAGAGCGACCTCCATCCTCCCTTCAACACTGAACCACCATAACCTCAATCATCGTCGGCCTCCCTCCTCCACAAACAACCAAATCTCTTTTTCCCAAACCATCACTATCATCTCCTCCACCTTCCTCGGCCACTCCTCCTTCACCACTCTTCCACGGCCATCCTCCATCATTATCCCCTCAAGCGCATCATCGCCGGTTTCCACCATCATCACCTCTTAGATCCACCACCTAACCATACCACGAACTCCTCTCTCTCCTTCCCGTGAAGCCGGCCGTCGCCACTCTTTTCTGATCTCGCTTCCGTCGCAGTCCACGAGCAGAGCCCCGCACTAAGACGCGGCGGATCGTGCTTCCAGCCACCCTCCTTGGGGCCGCCACCCTGATGCGTCGCGACCCTTCGCGGTGGTCTTCTCTCCCTTCCACATGCTCTTCTCTTTCCCTCCACACGCACCGTCGCGAAGCCTTCTTTCCTTTCCCCTACGACGCAAGTTCTCTTTCACTCCCTCGGATTCTCATTCTCCCTCTCTCTCTCTTTTGGTTCCTCTCTATGCCTCTCAGAGCCTATTCCCTTTTTGTTTTTTCTTTTAGTGGGTGTGTGAGTGAATTAGTGAGGGGCTGTGAAATGTGTGACCGTGTGTGTACGTGCTGAACACGTGAGTGTGTGTGTAATAAGATAGTGAGTGCGTGCGTGTGTGTGTCATTGTTGCGAAAATGAGTGTAGGGATGGGTAAGAAGGTGGTGTTTTTGTTTGTTTACTGAATTGAATTTTTAGATTAGTTTTTTTTTTTTTATCGGGTGGGCTCTTTTGATAAGTTTGAAATTCTTTTATGGGTTGGGTTTTATTCTTGTGTTTGAAAGTTTTTTTTTTTGGGGGGCTGTTGGTTTTTTTTTTAAAAAAAAGGGCTTGTGACGTCTTTAGGTAATTTATTTTCAACCATTTGAATAGAATTAAATAATTTAATTAAGAGGGTGATTATTTGTTTATTTAATGTTTTGGTGCATTTAGTGTTATATAAAAATTAAAAATGAAAAGAAAATGTTAGCAAGGATTTTGATTTTTTTAATTTTTCAATTATGTTATTTGTTGGTGTTTTTGTTCAAACTAATTGTATGATTGTCATTTTATCTATGAATTAATTTTGTCAGTTCATAATTGAAGTGATTTTTTTTTGGGGGTTTGATTTAGTTTAAGTCTAAATGAAAAGTCTTGTTCACTTTGAGTTTATAATAAATGTTTGGGTATTTTAATTAAAAAAAAAGGATTTTATAATATGCTTGTTTGAATGGAATTAAGTAAATTAATTAAAAAAAAAACAAAAACGAGTTCTTTTTTGATCAATTTAGTGTTAGTGTTTCTATTAATTGAAAAAGATTTAAAAAAAAGAAAAAAGAAAATAGTAATTAGGGCCTTTTTTAGTTTAATTATTTTATATGTTTTGTTAAGTTGTAAGATTATGTTTATGTATATGATTTTTTTATTTTTATTAATTTATATGTTTTGGTTAAATTAATTGCTTGGTTATGTTTATTTTACTTTTTTTTGTAGTTTAAATACTTTGTGTTTATATGTTTTGATTAAATTAATGATTGTAATAATTTTGCATTTCTAGTTTATTTATTTTATATGTTTTGTGTATTTATGTTTATTTATTTTTTTAGTTTTATTATTTTATATGTTTATGTGTGGATTAATTGTGTGCTTGTATTTATGTCTTTTTTTCATTTTTTTTTGTGTTTTTCTTGAATTAAGTGTGTATTTGTGTTTATAGTTTTTTTTTTTGGTTTGATTATTTTATATGGTTATGCGTTTTGTGCATAACTATGTTTATGAATTATTTTTTTTGTTTTAATTCTTTTACACGTTTATGTACTTCGGTCCAAATTATTTGTGTATTTATATTTATGAATTGACTTTGTCAATTTCTGTTAAAATTATGGTTTTGTCTAAAAATGAAATAAAACAAGAAAAAATATGTTTTTTTTTTAAAAAAAAACCTTTTATATTTATGCGATGTTCAATAATAGTGATTGAATAACAAATGTTATCTTCACTATTGTTGAATCATAAGGGTTTATTGAGTAGTCTAGTGCCAACTTGAATTCTGTGCACAAATGGATTTTCATTGATCTGACAAAATTTTTAATCCGTGCAATGATCAATAACGATGATTGAGTAGTAGATATTACCTTCATTGTTATTTAAATCATGGGAGTTCATTGAGTGGCCTAGTGCTAACTTGTATTCTGTATAATAAGGGATTTTCTTGTTATAAATTCTTTTTCATAAATGAAATTTATCAACCCACAATCATTTTTTACAGAACTACGTGACTTTGAGTTCCCTATTGCACCAGGGGATACGTAGGAGCAGGCGATCCCTGTCAAGCCAAAATTAATTTTTTCTCAAATTTGTTTTGTTTAAATTGTAAATATTTTTTGTCTCTTTTCTTTTTTTTCATTTTTTTTAAGGTTATTAATTGATTTGCACAATTTACTAAGGTACCGTCTAAGGACGGGTGTATTAGGGGTGCGTAGGGTTAAACTCCTACCCTTCCCTATGCATAACCGACTCCCGAACTCAAAACTGGTTTCAAAGGTCATTCTTTAAAATAAATGGATTTTTTCAATGTTTTTCCCAATTTTAATAAACTTGGTTGTGACTCCTTTAATTTTCAAAATGAAAATTCTTTTTTCGCCGTCCCCGTTGCGATCCCGGTTGCGACAAACATACCCAAAGTTCTATAGACATATGCTATTGCTCATGATGTTTTCTCGATGAACCGAATGCCTAGTAAAGCTATCAATGGAGCAATACCATATGAGAAACCTCATGTTAAACCACGTAATCTAAGTTTCTTAAAAGTTTTTGCTTGTCAATTTTTCGCTTCCACTCTCAAAGCCAATAGGAAAAAGCTAGATCCTATAGAGCTAGTCAAGGCATTTGTTCGGGATGTAGATCAAGCATCAAAGGTTCATTAGTTTATGATAAGACATCTAGAAATATTTTTGCTTCTCAAAATGTAATTTTTCATGAGTCTATATTCCCATTTAAGCATCATGCATGCCCTCATTAGCATGTTGTCTCAAGTTCACCTGCAAAAGCAAATTCCTCATATCTTCCTTTACCAATTTTTTTCTAATTCACATTGTTAAAGACCAATTTCCGAAGGGAATACAAGTGTACAAAAGAAAGAAATACAGGGGTGCAAAGGGAATGAGAGAATCAAGCAATGTTGATATTGTGGGGCCCTTGGGTCCCAACTGAATTGCTTTTATGTTGTGGTAGCGTGAGAGTATGTACTGGCAGGTGGTGGGCATGAGTGGATCATGAGGAAAAAGGGTATATTTGTTAGGAGGGCTAGGAGTAGGGAGGCAAGCATTTTTCTAAGAAAAGGCTAGGCATAGGCGAGTGAGGGCTGCTTTAGTGCCCTTTCATTTTCGCTCTGTATTGCATTTTGCCGAGTATATTTTCCTCTAAGTGCTAATAGCATAGTTCTATTCTATTTCTACTATTCTATTTTTCTATTTCCTATTATTTGGTACCAGAGCTCTTTCCTGAGTTGTGGGCTTAGTAACATAGGAGCTACAACATGGAAGGCCGATTGAAGAACATGGAAAAGATGCTGGACCAGTTGATGTAGAACATGAGGGTGAGCCGTCGAGGCTAGTCTTCTGCGAGGTCATCGCTGAGGAGAAATAATGGTTGAGTAGTTGCTAATGATTGATAGAATGGGGGTTCCAGAGGCAATGGAAGGCCTCAAGGTTCTTCCTCTCCTCACAACGAGTAGTGACCCTCAAGGTCTCATAACCGAGAGGGTAGCAACTCCCTCTATTCCCAAAGAAGGTCGTTGCACCATTAGAACTCATGGCAGAGCCAATCGTTGAACTCGCATAGCCCTCATCAGCCTTGTTTACAGGAGATGATCCCCTAGGATGGTTGGTGAAGATTGAGTGGTATTTCCAAGTGAATGAGATTTAGGGGGAGGAAAGAATGGATGTAATGGTTCTGGCTCTTGAGGACAGGGCTCTTGACTAGTTTCAAACATGGGAAGAGCAAACATTGGTTCCTTCAAGGCGTCCATTCAAGAATGCTCTGTTAAGGAGGTTTCAACTGGGAATGGTGAAGGACCCGTATGGGCCTTTGCTGCAGGCCAAACAAATCGGGTCAGTTTTGGAGTATATTGAAGAGTTTGAAAGGATCTCTAGTTGGACAGGGAAGTGCTGATAGGGATATTCATTAATGGGCTAAAAGGGGATATTGGGGCTGAGATTAAGAGCCTCAAATTGGGCTCTCTTTCAAAAATAAAAGACAAGGCCTAAATGCTAGAACAAAGAAATATTGAGTGGAGAGGGGGCAGAATACACCCAATAGAAAAGGGAGTGAGCTTTAACAAGGGCCCAAATCTATTCAAACGAGGGCTTTCTATACTAAGAAGCTCAGCCACTAAAGATTAGAGAAAAGAAAGTACACCGAAGAGAGAGAGAGGAGAGGGGTACCGGTGACAAACAGGGGCAAGGAAAGCGGCTTACTCATGTCGAGATCCAAGAGAGGAGTAGAAAAGGGCTTTGCTTTAAGTATGGGGAACGATGGGGGTACAACCATGTTTGCAAAATGAAGCATTTTTTATTGTTGTTAGTGGAAGATCCGGTGGGAGAAACTTTCGAAGATGAGTCCGGGGCTGAGGAAGAAGATGGGTTAGAGGTGGAACTCAAGACCCTTCAAATCTCCTTCAGAAGCTTACGAGGTTTCACCTCCCAAAAGTCGTTCAAGTTGAAAGAGACTTTGAAGGGGACTAAAATCACAATCTTGGTTGACTATGGCACCACAAGCAACTTCCTCTCGGGATCCCTGGCTCGTGAGCTTGGATTGGAGGTGCAAGATACAGTGGAGTTCACCATGGAGCTAGGAATGGGCAAAAAAATAAGGAGTAGAGGGGTTTGTGGCAAGGTGTTGTTGGAGGTGCAAGGCGTCTAGATTACCCAACCTTTCTTCTCATTAAGTCTGCGGGGAGTAAATGTTGTGCTAGGAATGAAATGGTTGGAAAGTTTGGGAACAATTGCTGCAAATTTCCAGAAGTTGTTCATAAGGTGGACAAAAAATGGGGAAATTAAGAAGATTCAAGGGGACCCAGCTCTTTGCAAGGCCCATGCTACTTGGCAGACCACCCTTAAGGCTTTGAAAGATAACAGTGAAGGGTGTCTTACAACTTCCTTTGAACGTGACACAGGGAAAGATCCAGAAATAAAGCTGAAGGGTATTTTATGTTGTGGGGCCCTTGGGTCCTAACTGAATTGCTTTTATGTTGTGGTAGTGTGAGAGTGTATGTTGGCAGGTGGTGGGCGTAAGTGGATCATGAGGAAAATGGTATATTTGTTAGGAAGGCTAGGAGTAGGAAGGCATGCATTTTTCTAAGAAAAGGCTAGGCATAAGAGAGTGAGGGCTATTTTAGTGCTCTTTCATTTTCTCTCTGTATTGCATTTTGCTGAGTATTCCTCTAAGTTCTAATAGCACAATTCTCTTCCATTTCTTCTATTCTATTTTTGTATTTCCTATTACTCATTCTCCTCCAATTCATACACCACTTGGATACAATTCTCCTACACAACACACAGCTACTAACCTCATCATACCATATATTCCCACAAATTCTACTAGCATTCATACAGAACTTTGCGTACATGATTCAACCAATATGTAAATTTCCAAATTTACCTAATGCTTCATCTGATGTCATCTCTGTTGCAATCCAAGGAAATCCCAAAGACAAAGGAAACCTCTTCCTTATTTACAAGACTATAATTGCAACTTGGCATCCTTTACTTCTACATATCAATCTACACTCAATGTTTTGTATCCTTTGCACAAATATGTATCATATTTCAAGCTTTCACCCACACACAGAAATTATGCCCTCAGCTTTCCCTCATTGTTGAACCTAAGTCCTTCACCCAAGCTGTAAAATCTAAACAATGTAGGCAGGCTATAGATGCTAAGATTTTAGCTTTTAATTCGACTGATATTTGGGAATTTATTGAATTTCCCCCAAGCAAACAAAAGTAAGGTGCAAATGGATGTACAAGGTAAAGCTCAAAGCTGATGGCAGCATTGAGCGGTATAAGGCAAGACTTGTTGCCAAAGGTTTTACTCAAATTGAAGGCATTGATTTTTTTGGAAACTTCTTATCCTGTAGCGAAGTTAAGCACATTAAGACTTCTTGCTCTTAATGCTAGGATCAAATGGGTTCTTGAACAACTTGGTGTATATAAAATATTCCACCATGCAGACTTAAAGGGGGAACTGTACATGGAGCTTCAATAGAGTGTCACCCCTCCTAAAGTTGGGTAGGTTTGCCGATTAAAGAAGTCGCTTTATGGTCTTCGACAAGCTAGTAGACAGTGGTCTGAGAAGCTATCTACCACCGTGTTACAGCTTGGTATCAGCAGCCACAAGCCGTCACTCATTATTTGTTGAAAATGCTTCACCAACTTCTTTTACAGCCTTGTTGATATATGTGAACGACATGATACTTGCTGGAAATGACATTACTGAGATTGCAAGTGTTAAACACAAATTGGATGATCTTTTCAAAATAAAAGATCTTGGTCCTCTGAAGTTCTTCCTTGGGTTGAAAGTTGCCCAAAGTCCAAAAGGCATTTCTCTTTGTCAAAGGAAGTACACACTTGAACCTTTGGAGAGTGTAGGCTTTTTGGCTTGCAAACCAGTTTCTACTCCCATGTGCCATCCAACCAAGCTTTTGCAAAGATAATGGTGATCCTTTTGATAATATTGCTGATTGCAGGATGCATGTGGGACAACACTCTTGTATCTCACAAACACATGCCCTAACATTTGTTATGCTATAATTCACTTAAGTCAGTTAATCCCCAAGCCTATGAAGCTGCTCTTGGATTCTTGGATATCTGAAAAATTTACCTAGCCGTGGTCTCTTTTTTCTCTTTTGAGTCTGAATTGCAGCAGAAGACCTGGCTCTGACTAGGCTGCTTGCCTCAGACTAGAAGATCAATAAAGAATTATTGTGTCTTTCTCGGAACTTACTTTGATTTCCTGGAAGTCCAAAAAGCAGCACACTATGTCCAGGAGTTATAGTGAAGCAGAATACTGTAAGTGGCGTAAAGCCACTTTGATTTTTTCAAACCGTGCACAGTAGAATTTCTACTGTGCACGCGTGAAGGTTAGCCTCCGGAGACGAATTTTTCAAACTTGCACAGTAAAATTTACTGTGCATGTGTTTGGTGTACCTACCAAACTCACGAGAAATTACTGTGCATTGATTGCACAGTAACTTCCAAGCGCCTATAAATAGAGGCCTCCTCCTCAGTTCATTTCATCCCATCCCAGAGAGAAATATATACATATAGTGTGTTCTGAGAGTTTCTCCTATTTTAATAGAGAGAGGTGTATTTTTCCTAGTATAAGAGAGAGTGTTATTGTTCTCTCCTTATATTAAGAGAGAGGTGTAATTTTATCTTCCACATAGTGAAAATCTTTCTCGGTTCTTGCCCGTGGTTTTTCCCTCATCATTAGGGGGTTTTCCACGTAAATATCTTGTGTCAGTTCCTATTCTCTCGACTCTATTTTAGCTGCGTTGATCTGTTTCCATAACTCTGGTACCTAACAGTGGTATCAGAGCTCTTTGGTTCAGTGGGATTTATTCTTAGTATGCTCTGTGGTTGCAGCTTAGTCTGATCTTCCACATCAGAAAAGAATTTTTTCCTGGAGATTATCACAGCCTTTGATTATAGTCCGCTGCGGGTTATTACTTTTGGTCACTACTTATACGTATAGTTGTATACTTTTACAGTATTGTTAACGTATATTGGATTTATTTTCATATACGGTATAAATATACGTACTGTTCACGTATACGGTACTATTTACGTATGAGACACTGTTCACATGTACGATACTGTTCACGTATATGGTACTATTCACAGTAAAAAAAAGTGACCAGTCTAGTAGAGAAACAGATCCCGGTAAACACTATGGCAGCGAAATTTGAGATTGAGAAGTTCAATGGGAGTAATTTTTCCCTGTGGAAATTGAAGATGAAGGCAATCTTGAGAAAAGATAATTGCTTATCAGCAATTGAAGGCAGACCTGCTGATATTACTAATGAAAAGTGGAAGGAGATGGATGATAATGCTGTTGCCAATCTGCATCTTGCAATGGCAGATTCAGTATTGTCCAGTGTTGCAGAAAAGAAGACAGCAAAGGAAATCTAGGATGCTCTTGTCAAACCAGACGAGGTCAAGTCTCTTCACAATAGGATATTTCTAAAACGGAGGTTGTATACTCTTCGAATGAGTGAGTCCACATCAGTGACGGACCACATCAACAATCTGAACACCTTATTCTCCCAGCTCACAGCATCAGATTATAAAATAGTGGAGAATGAACGTGCAGAGCTTCTACTTCAAAGTTTACCTGATTCATATGATCAACTCATCATCAACATCACAAATAATAATATTGCCAACTATCTATCCTTTGATGATGTCGCCGGTGCTATTCTTGAAGAAGAGTCCAGGCGTAAGAATAAGGAAGATAGATTGGAAAGCTCAAAGCAAGCAGAGGCATTGTTGGTGACGAGAGGGAGATCAATGGAGCGTGACTTCAGTGGGAGTCATGGTCGGAGTAGATCAAAGTCAAGAAGAAGGAAGAACTTCAAATGCTACCAATGTGGCATGAGAGGGCATTTGAAGAGAGATTGTCGAAATAACAAGAAGAATGCAGATAAAGCTCCAGAGGCATCAACCTCTCAAGGATGTGTTGCGAATACATCTGAGGATGGAGAAATCCTGTGCAGTGAAGCAGCAATAAGTTCTAAAGGCGGTAAACGGCTCACTGATATTTGGATCATGGATTCAGGAGCAACATGGCACATGACTCCACATCGTGACTGGTTTTACAGTTACGAACCTGTCTTGGAAGGATCTGTGTTCATGGGAGATGATCATGCCTTAGAAATTGCAGGTGTTGGTACTGTTAAAATAAAAATGTTTGATGGTGTCATTCGTACAATTCAAGGAGTACGGCACGTGAAGGGCTTGAAGAAGAATATGTTGTCTATTGGGCAACTGGATGACCTCGGGTGCAAGACCCATATTGAAGGTGGGATCTTGAAAGTTGTTAAAGGTGCTCTTGTGGTAATGAAAGCAGAAAAGATCGTGGCAAATCTATACAAGCTTCAAGGAGATACGTTGCAGGAGGCAGATGCATTAGTTGCATTCACAAGTCAAGAAGAAACGACGATGATGTGGCACCGCAAACTAGGCCACATGTCAGAACGTGGTTTGAAGGTTCTTGCGGAACGTAATCTCATTCCCAAGCTCAAATCGGTGAACTTACCGTTCTGTGAGCACTGTATTACAAGCAAGCAGCATAGATTGACATTTGGTAGATCAATTGCTCAGAGTAAGCACATTCTAGACTTGATTCATTCTGATGTGTGGGAGTCACCAGAAATGTCCCTAGGAGGAGCAAAGTATTTTATATCCTTCATCGATGATTACTCCAGGAGACTATGGGTATACCCAATCAAGAAGAAGTCAAGTGTGTTTCCAATATTCAAAGACTTCAAAGCAAGAGTGGAACTTGAATCTGGAAAGAGGATCAAGTGTTTAAGGACAGATAATGGAGGAGAATATACAGATGGAGATTTTGTAGCATTTTGCAAGCATGAGGGTATTCAAAGGCAATTCACTGTTGCACATACACCTCAGCAAAATGGTATAGCAGAGCGGATGAACAGGACTCTCCTAGAAAGAACAAGAGCAATGCTGAGAACAGCAGGTTTAGCCAAGTCTTTATGGGAAGCGATCAAACCGCACGTTACGTGATTAATCGGTCGCCATCAATCGCAATTGGTGCGAAGACACCAATAGAGATGTGGAATGGCAAGCCAGCAGACTATTCTTCTCTACAAGTGTTCGGATGTCCTACATATGTGATGTACAACACCCAAGAAAGAACTAAGTTGGACCCAAAGTCCAGGAAATGTATATTCTTGGGTTATGCTGACGGTGTAAAGGGGTATCGCTTGTGGGATCCCACTGCCCGCAAGGTTATTGTCAGCAGGGATGTTATATTTGCAGAAAATGAACTGCAAAGTGAAGGAAGAAATGACAAAGATCAAAGGAAACAACTACGGTGCAGATAGATGAGAAATCTGAGAAAAAGATTCAAGCGTAACTAGAGCATGATGAACAAGTACCAGATGAGGCCAATAATATAGCAGTCAGGCGATCATCACGCCAGACACAGCTACCAGCATGGCATTCAGACTATGTTATGGCAAGTCATGATGCATTTTGTCTTCTAACAGAAGAAGGAGAGCCATCAACCTTTCAGGAGGCTTTGAGTAGTCCGGATGCATCTCTGTGGATGACAGCAATGCAAGAAGAAATGGAGGCCTTGCATAGGAACAAAACATGGGAACTTGTTGCACTTCCAAAAGGTCGTAAAGCCATTGGCAACAAATGGGTCTATAAGATCAAACGAGATGGCAATGATCGGGTGGAACGATATCGTGCAAGACTGGTGGTAAAGGGATTTGCTCAGAAGGAAGGTATCGATTTCAATGAGATATTTTCTCCAGTTGTCAGACTTACCACTATCAGAGTAGTGCTGGCTATGTGTGCTGTATTTGATTTACATCTTGAGCAGTTAGATGTGAAAACTGCTTCTTCATGGAGAACTTGAAGAGGAGATATATATGCTCCAACGTAAGGCTTTGAGGAAAAAGAAAAGAAAACTTGGTTTGTAAGTTGACCAAATCTGCAGACGGTCTAAAGCAGCGCCAAGGTGTTGCTACAGAAGATTTGATTCCTTCATAATTCGCCTCGGATACAACAGATTGAGTTCAGACCATTGTACATACTACAAGAGGTTTGATAACAATGTTTTCATCATTCTGTTATTGTACGTGGATGACATGTTGGTGGTAGGCCCCAACAAAGATCGAATCCAGGAGTTGAAGGCACAATTGGCTAGGGAGTTTGATATGAAGGACTTGGGACCTGCAAACAAGATTTTAGGGATGCAAATTCACCGAGACAGAAAAGTCAGGAAGATCTGGCTATCTCAGAAGAATTACTTGATGAAAATCTTGCGGCGCTTCAACATGCAAGATTGTAAGCCAGTTTCAACCCCACTTCCTGTGAATTACAAATTATCCTCAGATATGTGTCCTAGCAGTGAAGCAGAGAGGATGGAAATGTCTCGAGTACCGTATGCATCGGTGGGAAGCCTTATGTATGCCATGATTTGTACTAGGCCTGATATTGCTCAAGCAGTTGGTGTGATTAGTCGATTTATGGCAGATCCAGGAAATGAGCATTGGAATGCTGTGAAGAGAATGCGGAGATATATTAAAGGAACCTCAAGTGCTGCACTATGTTTTGGAGGATCAGAGTTCATTGTCAGGGGATACGTTGATTCAGATTTTGCAGGTGATCTTGATAAAAGAAAATCTACTACAGGCTATGTGTTCACATTTGCAGGCGGAGCTGTGAGCTGGTTATCCAAGTTACAGACTGTTGTAGCTCTATCTACTACAGAGGCTGAATATATGGCAGCTACACAAGCTTGCAAGGAAGCCATTTGGATTCAAAGGTTAATGGAGGAACTCGGGTACAAACAGTCAAAAATTACTGTGTATTGTGACAGTCAGAGTGCCTTACACATTGCAAGGAATCCAGCCTTTCATTCCAGGAGGAAGCACATAGGTGTTCAATATCATTTTGTTCGAGAAGTGGTAGAAGAAGGAAATGTAGATATGCAGAAGATTCATACTAAAGAAAACCTTGCAGATGTCATGACAAAGCCAATCAACACTGACAAGTTTAAATGGTATAGATCTTCATATGGGCTATCAGAAACGTAAGCAGCATGGAATTGGCAAGATGAGAAAAGGTTTTGAAATTCACCAAAAGTGGCTTTAAGTGGGAGATTGTAAGTGGCGTAAAGCCACTTTGATTTTTTCAAACCGGCCACAGTAGAATTTCTACTGTGCACGCGTGAAGGTTAGCCTCCGGAGACGAATTTTTCAAACTTGCACAGTAAAATTTACTGTGCATGTGTTTGGTGTACCTACCAAACTCACGAGAAATTACTGTGCATTGATTGCACAGTAACTTCCAAGCGCCTATAAATAGAGGCCTCCTCCTCAGTTCATTTCATCCCATCCCAGAGAGAAATATATACATATAGTGTATTCTGAGAGTTTCTCCTATTTTAATAGAGAGAGGTGTATTTTTCCTAGTATAAGAGAGAGTGTTATTGTTCTCTCCTTATATTAAGAGAGAGGTGTAATTTTATCTTCCACATAGTGAAAATCTTTCTCGGTTCTTGCCCGTGGTTTTTCCCTCATCATTAGGGGGTTTTCCACGTAAATATCTTGTGTCAGTTCCTATTCTCTCGACTCTATTTTAGCTGCGTTGATCTGTTTCCATAACTCTGGTACCTAACAAATACAGGGCACTGGCAGCAACTACTTGCGAGGTAC
The DNA here is from genome assembly GCA_031216125.1 of Dalbergia cochinchinensis. Classification (NCBI taxonomy): domain Eukaryota; kingdom Viridiplantae; phylum Streptophyta; class Magnoliopsida; order Fabales; family Fabaceae; genus Dalbergia; species Dalbergia cochinchinensis. Next base: position 15,966,888 of record CM062375.1, on the reverse strand, counting down.
AATGGCTAACTTACTTGCTTCGTGAACTCTCTGTTCCTTTCGTCTCTCTTGCTCCCTTGTATTGCGATAATCAGTCGGCTCTTCACTTTGTTGCCAATCCAAATTTTTAGGAGCAGACCAAATACAATGAGTGTGTGTTTGGGGTAGCGTTTGCAAACGGGTTTTGTAAAGTTGATTTTGGTCAGAAGTAAGGTGGTATTGACTTAATTTTTGTTAACTTCTATATCAAAAGTGATTATAACAAAATGAATATTGTTTGCATAACGGTAGTTAAAATTGCTTTTGGATGTATAATTATCAAAAAGGTTATGAATTTTACATTATATTTTAATAATACTCTTTCATTTGATTTCAGTTTTTATATATTTGAATAAATTATATCAATGTCATAATAAAAAATATACATAAACATTATTATAAAAATATTATGTAAAAATAACTTGAAAAGACAAATGACAAAGCTAAGCCAGGTAACGTGTATGCATAGTAGAAAGTTGAAAATAGTAACAAAAAAGGAATTTCAAACAAAAGGGAAAATAAACAGTTCCCGTGGCTATTTTTTTTTTCCTGGTACCCTTCAAAACCCATTCACGTTGATGAATGCCAAAGCTACAAATTGTTGCATTGACTGAACGAGGGTTTGGGCACGAAAACCGATTCACGTTTCTCCAAAGAAAAATTATTCGAACCAAAAAAGACCGCGTTAAAGACAAACTACCTTCAATTGGGAAAATGCAACGCCAAAACAAACACTCCCTATGCTTTCGAATGGCCACATTCACTTGCTCCCTATTACGTCTCATTCGTAGGTTGCAAACCTTTGCACAAGAGCGCTGCCACCCAAGAGCTTCCTTCCACTTAACTTCAAGCTGGGCATGATTGATATATACGCTCTAGCTTGAGGGGGGCCTATTAGAGATTATACATAATTATTTATGAAATATAGGTACATATAGATGAGATATGATTTGTTATGTGTTAGTAAGTAATCAGTTAGTAATAGGTTAGTATCAGTTTGCTAGCTGAGTTCTGTATATAATAAGGTTGGTTCAGTCACTCTTGTAAGATATGTCTTCTCATTCTATCATTTAAATGCAAGAAGTGCATTTTAGTATCTTGTTGTTTTCTCCTTCTTCCCATCTCCTTCTAGTTTAGATTTCCATTAGCCTATTTTAGCATATTTGTTTATTGATTTTTCCTTCAAAAAGAATAGTGATCCAACCATTCCATATGACCCAACCCAAATTTCAATGGTCTGGTAGCTTTGATAAATTAAACAAATAAACATGAACCAAGCCAAACCAACTCATTGAGTAGGCGGCTTGGTTAAACTGTGGTTTTTTGTTTTGAAGCATGTTGAAATTAACCCCTTCAACTTTCTAAATGTCCAATCTAATAACCGAAAATTTCTTAAATTTGTTATATTTTTATTAATTAATAAGTGATGAAAAAATTAATGAAAGTATCAATTTGCACATTTAAAAAAATTTAGAGAATAAAACTGTACTTTTTTTAAAGTTTAAAATTTAAGTGCATACGACACGTAGTTCGAGGGGTAAAGTGTAATTTTTCCTACAGTTAAGCCACTAAAATTGATCTAATTAGAGGCATAAGCGGATTGAACCAACCTGATAAACCCGATGAATCCAAGTCAATCCAATTAGATTGATCTGGTTTGGATTCGGTCATCAGATCAATCAGTTGAAATCCAACTAGAAACCATAACATATTGGTTCTGTAATCAGATTTGCATCTTCCAGCCCTAAATCTAACTTGAACCAATCATTATTATTATTATTATTATTATTATTATTATTTCTAATATTGATTACTAACTATACTATTTACTCACACTCATTATATTACTCATTTACCATTTACTATCATTAATATAGAATTTGGACCCAAATAAACACCACATCATTGTGATTGCAAACTTATGTGAATATTCTAGCCTTAGGATCTTAGAATAACATACATACATACATACATATATATATATATATATATATATATATATATATATATATATATATATAAACTTCACTGTAAGAAGCATTTATTGCATTACCATGACTAGTTAAACGCTACATGATTAATAAAATTGGCTAATAAAATATAAACTAAATCACTAATCCTAATATTATATATGAAATCAATGCAAAATGCATAAAAAATTAATATTAATATTTATATAATAATATTTACTTTGAAGTTGCTATGAATTATTTTCTAATAAATATATTATAATTTTAATCAATTAAATAATTTAAGAATAAAAATATTTTCTCTAATCTTAAAATAAATTTAGTTTTTGTTAAAAAAAAGTAAAAGACAAATTGCGCTCTAAGAATATCAACCCCTAACAACTCAACTAAAGTATTATTTAAATTATTTTTATTACTTGAATTTAACCTAATGAAATTGAAAGATATGAAATTAAAATTATTATGTTTTACCATACTAAGGGTCATGAAAAATTAATTTTTTTGAGAATGTTAGGACTATATTCCTTTAAACTTGGCTATTGAATAATTCAAAGGTCAAACTATTTTTATTGTACTTTAAAAATTAATTTTATATGTTGTGAAAATTAATTTAAAAAGTAAAAAACAATAGGTTGAGCTAACACATTAACATAATTATTTAAATTATCATGAATTTTAATTCAAAGATTAAAAATGGATATTATTTTAATTCATTGTCTTGCCTAATCACACTTTATAATGCTGATAAAGTGAATATGCTATAGGACTTTTCCATTTCCATTTTTTTAAGGGAATAAAATATAACAACAAATTTTTATAATGAATTGTGAATTATTACAATAAATGTGCAATATGTTACAAACAACTAGAAATGTCCTACCTAGCCCCACATTTCTAAAATTTTAAAATCTTACAATTTGCTTCTTTGTATTTTGTATTAGCGAAGAATTGCATTTGAAAACATTGAATTATGGTAATAATGAGCAAATGGGATGTTATGGTAGCAGAAGATATTTGAGACTTTGAATGAATTAATTTCATTTTATAAATATATATGAAACGTCTACAAAAATGAAACTTCACGAGAATATATCCTGCAAACATTTAGTAATTTTTAACTCCTGAAATTATGGTAATGTAAAAAGGAAGGTGTAAGGTTTTTAGTTTTTAGTGATGGATCTTGCAAACATTCTAATTTTCGATTGCTAAAATTATTATAGTAATGTAAAAGGAAGGTGTAGGATTTTTTTTAGGTGATGGATCTAGCAAATATTTTGTAATTTTTAATTGCTGAAATTATGGTAATGTAAGAAAGAAAGTGTAGGTTTTTTTTGTTCCCTGGTGATGGATCTTCCAGACATTCAGTAATTTTAAAATGCTGAAATTATAGTAATGTAAAAAGGAAGGTTTAGGTTTTTTTTTCTTTTTGCTTTTTTGGTGATGGAAGGTTTAGGTTTTGTAAATGTTTTCTTAATTCTATAATAAAACAAATAAGATTATTCCATTAAAAATATTTACAAAATTAAAACATAGAAATGTACTTGTATTCAATTTTTTCAATTCTGTTAATACTCTTTTTTTTTTATTTTTATAGACTTCAATTATTTACACTATTACACTGCTCATACTGCCCCAAGTAATGATATATTATTTTCAGACTATCAATTCATACATGATAAATGGTCTTTAGAATTTTGTAACTGCAATTGTACAAAACTTTCTACTATTCTATATATATTCAATCACAGAGATTAGACTAAATGCTCTCTGAATATCCTTGGAAAAACACAAACACAGTGCAAACATGTGGTACACAAATTTTCTATCTTTTAACCTCTGAAATTTTCCATTGGGAATCTAGGATCCATGGTGTGCAACACTATCTTGATGTCAAATCCACTTGCTAGCAACACTTGATTGAGCAAAACCTCTTTTGATTACTATCTTCAATATCTAAAAAAAGTACGTATATGCTCTAATTTTAATAATACACAGTGTTTACTATAGGTCCAATCAAGTTTATCATGGGCAGTTTGAAGAGCTACTTGAACAGGTATATGTGAATTTCATTTTGAATCAATACGACATACTATTTTAATTTTTTTTAATCAATCTTACATTTTTATAAACCTTTTAGGAGGAAGACTCCAACCAATGATAAATTTATATTGCTTAGCAATCTGTCATCAAGTTCTGATAGGTGCAAAATAAAAGTGTGTGTTTCATGACTATGGGACACTCTAAATATAAAGCGAAAAAAGGAATTAATCAGCACAGATATGGTCCTTATTGATGAAAATTAAGGTTTAAATTTTTTAATTGTGCATATTTCTTTACTATTTATTAACATATATTTTTTTCTTTGATCTTATTCTTTTTTCCATTGAAGAATTGTAATTGGTTCACAAATTATCTTTAGTACTTCGTTTAAACAATAGAGAATGCATGAGTCCTCACAAAGAGGCCTATAATATTTATCACAAACATAAAGTTTATGAATGGACTTAACGAGAGAAGATCAAATTCAAATTCCAATCAAATTGAATAAAACCATTACAAATGAATGATACATGGCTGATGAGGAATTCATGTAATTCTATGTCACAAATTATGACATAAATAATCATGCCGTGCATCTTGATGTGTTGTATATAATTTACATTTTATATTTATATTTCCATAAATATGTGTACTAAATTAATAGGAAATCAATAGATTCTTACCATTTGTTTTTTATCTGATTCTATTCCTTTAATTCCTTTTAGAACAATTGCATACATACTTCAATTGGGAAAAATATCACTCAAAAATTCAAGAATATATTGAAAGAAAGAGAAATATATTCCGTTGAAAATTTTGCAATATCAAAAAACAAAGAGAAATATCCAATAGTGGAGAACAACCCTTTTCTATTGCATTTCTATGCTACTACTTTGGTCAATAAAATTGACCATGATGACAATATAATTTGTTATCACATGTTCAAGTTTGTGAACTTTGAAGACTTGCAACATCAGTGTGGCAAATCTATCTTAATAGGTGACTTTATAATTGTGCTTTCTATGTGTATTGTTTTAATAATAATGTCATAAAATCTTTTAATAGAAATAGCACCTCAAAGTACTATGCATAGGCACATAACAATAGCTTTTGTATTGACGCAAATTCAATAGCATGTTGAAATCTCTAATATATATATTATTGTCGACATATAATTCATTAATCCCGTTGTCTATAAATCTTCTTTAACGGCCAGAGAACCTGAAGAATAATTTTCATGAATTGATCTCATAAGAAATTTCCATTGAATTAGAAAGGGCACAAACCCAGTTTAACTTTTAGCATCAAATAACATTTAAATTCCACCAAATTTTGGTCTCCTATACGCTTTCTACATAGAAGATGAACACTCTATTTCCTATCCAATATCAATATGTTAAATTGATTGCACATATAGCATTTATATCTATGTGTAGTCAAAGTAAAAAGATATTAATATTTATATTACCTAATTTTAAAGATAATTTATTGTTCATAGAAAGCTCAATCATTAAAATTAAAATATGCCCGTTATATTTTTCTCTAATACTAATCATTAAAATTAAATTTTATTGTTATATTGGTTCTATTTTCTATCCATAAATTGTGGATTTTATTAATATAATGTTATTCGTACAAAATTAGAAAATTTTAAATTTCCTATTTTAATATATGTTTAAAAAACTTTAAGTTAGATTATGTTTTCAAGCTTTAACATTATATACGTATTATTCTATTTGTTAATCAAATGAACTTATTTCATTTTTATTGTATAATAAAAATATAATTTATGACCAAATTAAAATTAAAAGCCACATTATAGGACTGATAAATGCAATACAGATCCTTAAAATTTAATTTTCTTATTATATTTAGTTCTATTTTAGGTTCATTAAACTATGAATTTTATTTTACATGAGTTTAATTTTATACTTTTTACCAATCAATTATTTATAAAATAAGTTATATATACCCCACTAATAGGTTAGCAAAGCACTAAAAAATGTAATCGCCCACATTAATATGATAATAATGGAAGATGAATGATATAAGCACATTTAAAATCTATAAATATATTAATTTAAATTAGCATAACTGAAGCCTTATAATAATGAGAGAATGTGCTAATTAAAAAATTTATGAGAAAATGTCAAAGTAAACCTTTTTCTATTAAATTTATGAAATTTCTATCAACTTAAATGTATAAATATTGTTAATTTGTATTAACTTTATTTGAACCAATCAGTAGTTTGCATTTGAAATAAAATCCCTATGAAAAAAGGTTAAATTAATTTATATTACATTTATTGTACAATAATATCAATTATAAGTTAATAACTGAAAAAGTAAACATCAATTTGAATAATGCAAAATTGAGTTCATATCATAGACCCAACACATATGATTCCAAGATCCATGATAATCTTAATCAATTCTGAGTAACTAATCACATTATTGCATTAAACAAATTTTGAATAACTTTATTGGATTATGATAAAACTGAACAAACAATCTTGCCTAGCAAGAGGAATGTGATTACAAACAAAGTTGTTTACCACACAAAACTTGATACAACAATGATTAAAAAAAAAAGAAAAAGAACTTAGTTTTTAGGGATGGCAAGGCTTAAAATCAAATTTTGGGGATGGCAAGACTTATAATCGAAATGATGTACCAAAAGTTTCTAGCAAAAAAGCAGTTTACAATGATAATTAATCAAATCCAAGCATGAATTTCATCCCTTACCAGATTTATGACTGTTACAGTAGAGTAAAAGTCCGCTAACCCACTTAAAACATAAATTAATCCAAGAAATTTAAAATGTAGGGATGTGAAATCATTAATTTAAAATTAGGAGGTAAAGTGAATTCCAATCAACAAGTGTGTGCACAATCAAATCACATACACACAATCAGATCCCATATATATATATTGATCGTAATATATTTTTACTTTTAAATGGTTTGATAGTCAAATTTATAGAGAAAATGACTTTACAAGTCTCAAACTGTTATGAAATTATAGATTGAGGAAGGGAGAAGTGATCAGAAAATGAGAATAGCAGAGGAAGGGAGAAACTTTTCTATTTTACTGTGTCTTGTAATATTACTATTGGTCTCTATTTATAGACCTTTGAATACATTGGAAATGGAGTGATTTATGATATTACATTAATGAGTAATAAATAGGATTTTAATCAATCATTAAAAAAAGATAACGAACATTGATAGAGAAATTTTTAGGCATCTATTATTGTTCATACTTGGCCTAATTTGCTTCTATATGTGTTTAATGCTAATGATTTAATTGAGTTTTGCATTATTGGGCCTCATTGGATTTAATTGTTGAAATTTGGTTAATTTCGAATTTTACACTCACTATGACCTTTTTATCTTCCACAGATCATTTTGGGCTCTACAAATATCGGATTTAGGTGATCTTGGTGGCTCTTGAAAGCTAAGACCGAGATTTATAATTTTGGGTTTCACAGGCTTCATCAAATTCGGTCCGTTTCAAGGCTTAATTGGGCTTCCAAGTTCCGGAGCTAATGCTTAGGCGGGTCCAAGACCTTTCCTCACATAATTGGGCATATCTCACTCATTTCTGATCTAATTAAGGCATATAATATGTCTCTGGAAAGCTTATCCAGAGAGGATTATCTTATCTAGATCAGATTTCAGAAATCAGGAAAATTTGGATAAGATAAGGTTAGTGATAAGTGGAAATCCTGGTAGGGACATTGGATTGCCTATAAATTTATGTTTCCTTTGCAATTCTATACTCAATCAACAATAAAGAACCAGAAACTTGTATTTTCATTTTTCCTTTCAAACTCAAGGTGTTCATACAGAGAGCTTGCCAATGGAGATGTCCATGGAAGGCTAAACTTCTCTCAATCCTTGACATCATAGATAGTTGGTTTGAATTTGGAGTTCCTGTTGTATAAATCTTATTTGTATGTATGCTTTCCTTTTCTAAACCTCAATTTTGATTATGGATTTGGTTATTTAACATGATCATGTTTGAATTATATCTGATTAGATATAGGACTGAATTCGTTAGTGAAATTGAAGTAAAGGATGAATAACCGATTGGTTATTCAGGTTAATCCAAACTGCACGTAATTTGACATTCATTTAAATTGCGATTGTGATTTAAGGATTGTTGAGTAAAAACTGTATGATTATATAGTTGATTCAGATTAACAGAGTAGCATACAAAGTTAACTCTTTTGAATTGTGATGAATTCTGCTAATAGTCATGATGTCTGGGATTGATTCTTTGATCAAGTGTGATTCTATTCTATTTCTGTTTCTGTAATTCTTTCATTTTGTTTCATTCTAAAAATCACAAACTTCCCCCCTGCCTTTTTATTGTTATTAGTATTTACAATTCGATAACATAACTGATGTGTCCTGAGGAAGAATGACTTGAGTCTACTTATACTACAAATAAGAGGATTTAGACTATTTTGATATTGGATACGACAGTACATATCAAACATCCATAAAAATCTTTTATTTATAACACTCCCCCTTGGATGTTCATGGGGTAGACAATATGCGTCGCTAAAAACCTTTCTAAGAAAAGCGCTACGGGAAAAATCTTAGTGAAGGGAAAAAGAGTAAATATATCTTTGTAATATGTATACTAAGCCGCCTCATTAAAAACGTTACCAGGAAAACCCATTTTTGGGACAAAACCTTCGTTAAGGAAAAGAGTACAGCATATATTACTCCCCCTAATAGCAACATTACTGAATATCTCGAAGTCTGCGCATTCCAATCTTGTATATCAACTTCTCAAATGTTAACGTAGGTAATGCTTTAGTAAACAAATCTTCCAAATTATCGGTTGAACGAATTTGTTGAACATCAATATCATCGTTCTGTTGAAGGTCATGTGTGTAAAAGAGTTTTGGTGAAATATGTTTTGTCCTATCTCCTTTAATGTATCCTTCATTCAATTGATTTATGCAAACAAAGTTGTCTTCATACATGATTGTTAGTATTTTCTTTTCTATAGTCAAGCCACATGCTTCCTTGATATGTTGGGTAATCGATCTAGGCCAGATACATTCTCAGCTTGCTTCATGAATTGCTAATATTTCTACATGATTTGACAAAGCAGCGCCTATGGTTTGTTTTGTTGAGCGCCATGATATAGCTATGCCACCACAAGTAAATAAATAGACTGTTTGGGATCTGCCTTTATGTGGATAAGATAGAAAGCCGGCATCTGCATATCCAATTAGCTGGTGTCTAGATTCATTTGAATAAAGTAAGCCCCTGCTAATGGATCCTTGAAAATATCGCAATATATGCTTAATACCATTCCAGTGCCTTCTAGTTAGACAAGAGCTAAACCTTGCTAATAAATTTATGGAAAAAGCAATATCTAGTCGTGTATTGTTAGCAAGATACATTAGTGCCCCGATAGCACTAAGATATGGTACTTTAGGACCAAGAAGATCTTCATCATTTTCATGAGATAAAATGGATCCTTATTTACATCAAGTGATCTTATAACCATTGGGGTACTCAATGGATGTGCCTTATCCATGTAAAATCATTTTAGGATTTTCTCGGTATAATTTGATTGATGGACAAATATTCCATTTGTCAAGTGCTCTATTTGTAAGTTGAGACAAAATTTTGTCTTGCCGAGATCTTTTATTTCAAATTCCCTCTTTAAGTAGTACACAGTTTTTGGAATCTCTTCAACAGATCCAATGATATTCAAATCATCAACATATACTGCAATTATAATAAATTTTAATTCAAATCCTTTTATGAAAACACACTGGCAAATTGGATCATGTTTATACCCAACTTTCAAAAAAATTGACTAAGGCAATTGTACCACATACGCCCTGATTGTTTTAATCCGTATAAGGATTTTTGAAGTCTTATTGAACAAATTTCTCAAGAGTTTTTATATGCTTTAGGCATTTTAAATCCTTCAGGGATTTTCATGTAAATTTCGCTATCCAATGAGCCATATAAGTAGGCTGTAACTACATCCATTAGATGCATATCTAGTTTTTCCACTAGTAAGATATCTAAGTGTAATTGAATCTACCACAGGGGATATGTCTCTATATTGCCAATACCAGGTTTTTGTGAGAATCCTTGTGCTACAAGTTATGCTTTATATCTTTCAATTTCATTTTTCTCATTTCATTTTCACGCAAAAACCCACTTGTATTCCACTGGCTTTACACCTTCAGGTGTTTTGACTATAGGTCCAAAAACTTCACACTTTCCTAATGAGGTTAATTCAGCTTGAATTGTGTCTTTCCATTTTGGCAGTCATTTCTCTGTCTACATTCTGTGATAGATTTTGGTTCATGATCTTCATCTTGCTTTATTATTTCAATTGCAACATTATATGTAAAAATGTTGTTGACAATAATATGTTTTGGGCTCCACATTTTTCCTGTAGTGACATAACTTATTAAGATCTCTTCATTTCTATCATCTTCAAGTACCTAAACCTCTTTTAGGGTTTCATTAATAGTTTTGTCTTGGGACTCTTTTTGAGTAGTTGCCTCCGTATTATGACCATTTTCATCAATTGTCCCTTTTCTTTTTGGAGGATTTTTATCTCTTGAACCGATTGGTCTACCAAGCTTCAAATGTGGCTTACTTTCATTTGCACTAATAGGTTGTCCTTCTGGGATGATAATTCTAATCGGAATATTTGCAGTTGGTATATGAGATTTTGTAATTCTTTTCGGGTTAGTAAATGCATCTGGTAGTTGATTTTCAATATTTTGCAAATGAATTATCTTTTGTATTTCTAATTCACATTGCCCTGTGCGAGGCTGTAAATGCGATAATGATATTGTTTTCCATGAAATTTCATTTTTTGGCTACTTATTTTCTCCCCCTAAAGTTAGGAAAATTGTTTCATCAAAATGGCAATCGGAAAATCTTGCTGTGAATAAATCCCAGTCATTGTTCAAGATATTTTATGATAGAAGGGGATTCATATCCTACATATATTCCTAATCTTCTTTATGGTCCCATCTTTGTGCATTGTGGTGCAGTATTTGGAACATATACTGCACATCCAAAAGTTCTAAGATGGGATATATTTGGCTCCTGACCAAAGGCCAACTGATATGGGGAGAATTTATGATAACTTGTTAGTCTTATCCATACAAGTGCTGCAACATGTAAGATAGCATGTCCCCATGTAGTGACAGGGAGTTTCATTCTCATAAGAATTGGTCTAGCTATTAATTAGAGATGTTTAATAAAGGATTTTGCTAGACCATTTTGTGTATGAACATGAGCAACAGACTTTTCAATTGTTATTCCAGTTGATATACAATAATTGTTAAAAGCTTGCGATCTAAACTCACCAGCATTATCAAAACAGATTGTCTTGATGGTATAATCTGGAAATTGTGCTCTTAATTTTATTACTTAAGCAAGTAATCTCGCAAATACCAAGTTACGAGTTAACAATAAACACACGTGAACATCTTGATGATGCATCTATTAAAACCTTATAATATTTAAATGGTCCACATGGGGGGTGAATGGGCCCACATATATCACCCTGAATGCGTTCCAAAAATGCAGGTGATTCAATACTAATTTTAATCAATGATGGTCTCAAAATCAATTTTCCTTGAGAATAAGCAGCACATGAGAATTCTTTGAATTGAAGAATCTTCTGCTTCTTTAGAGGATGCCCAAGTGAATTCTCAATAACTCTTCACATCATAATTGAACCAGGATGACCTAATCGATCATGTCAAAGGGTAAAAGTCATTTGGTTAGTAAACTTCTGGTTTACTATAGCATAAGTTTCAACTGTGCTAATATTTGTATAGTGCAAACCGAAGGACAAAGTAGGTAATTTTTCTAATACACATTTCTTACCCTCAGTAATGGTTGTGATGTAGAGATACTCAACATTCTCTTCATTTACAGTCTCAATATGATATCCATTTTGACAAATATCTTTAAAACTTAGTAAGTTTCGTTGAAACTTACTAGATAATAAAGCGCTATTAATAGCAAATTTTGTTCCTCCAGGTAGTATTATGTTGGCACTTCCAATGCCTTTAATCAATTTTGTTGTACCAGAAATTGTACTAACATTTGCTTCTTTCATAATAAGGGAAGTAAAATATATTTTACTTCTAAGTATTGTATGTGTTGTCACACTATCAATTAGACATACATCTTTGTTGGCACTGGATCTTGATAATGACTTGCAAATATCCATTATTCTTCATTAAAAAAAATACGAACATCAATGAGAAATTATAAATTTTAAAAAAATTACAACAATAAGAGTTTTATGGGGAGAACAAAGGAGAGAAGAAAAAATAAATAAATAAAAGGAAAACAAAATGAAATACTAAAAGTAAAATTATTGTCCCTAGCACTAAATTCTTAAAAGAAATCTGCTACATCCAAATGTGTAGCATCATTTGAGCCTTCTAAATTAATTATGTCATTGAGGTCTGCAAAAACATCATCAATGGGATTCAGATTTGCCTAAACATCATTTGCCTCAGCTTCATTATTGTAAAGAGTTAGATTGGTCTCAGCATGTTTGTTCTTCCCTTTGGTTGAAGCTTGATATAGCTTAACAAAATGTTTAGGTGTACAACAAGTACGTGATCAATGACCTTTCATTTCGCATCAATAGTAGAAGTTCTCTATGCTTTTTGAAGGATAACTTGAAGCACCTTTATTTTTCTCTTGCTTGTAATTGTTATTCCACTTTTGTTGATGATGGAGGAAATGGCTACGTCCATTGTGGTTACTCTGATTATTATGCCAGTTGCCACATCCATAGCCATGACCACGACCGCGACCATGACCATGGGTTACTACATTCACTTCTAGGAATGAAGCAGAGCCAATTGGACGAGCTTCATGGTTTTTTATTAGTAGCTCATTATTTTGTTCAGCTACTAAGAGGCAAGATATCAATTCAGAGTATTTTTTAAACCCCTTTTCACGGTATTGCTGCTACAAGAGCATATTTGAGGCATGAAAAGTTGAAAATGTTTTTTCCAACAAGTCCTCATCGGTGATCTTTTCACCATATAGCCGTAATTGAGAACTTATCTTAAAGACTGTTGAGTTATACTCATTCATAGTTTTAAAATCTTGTAATCTTAAGTGCATCCATTCAAAATGAGCTCTAGGCAAAATCACCATCTTTTGGTGATCGTATATTTCCTTCAAATTGACCCATAATTCCAATGGATCTTTCACAGTTAAATATTCTGCCTTTAACCCTTCATGAAGGTGATGGCACAGAAAGATCATAGCTTTAGCCTTGTCTTGGCTTGATGCTTGTTTTTCTTTTATAGTATCTCCAAGGCCTTTACCTTCCAAACATATTTCAGCATCAAGTACCCATGATAAATAGTTGTTTCCAGTTATGTCGAGTGTAGCAAACTCAAGTTTTGTCAAATTCGACATAGTATGATCTAATATATAAAATGATAATGAATATTAAAAGTGAATTCAAAAGATGGTGAGAATAAAAAAATAATAATCATAATAACAAAATAGTAAAGCATGGATTTATGTGAGGATGATCATCAAAATAATAAAAGTATCATTTTCTAAATAATTATGCAACAGCCCGGATTTCCATTTTGTTTATTAATTTTTTTAATGAGAAAATTAACGTTTAATTGTACTTTATTTTGCTTTTGAATATCACAATTTGTCTATAACTATATGTTTTTCCCGAACATATACAACTTCCAATTTATCTTAGTAAACTTATAAGATTTAGTAGAGACCAATTTGCTTCAAGGAATTGGTAAAAGATTTTATATATTATGATATATTTGCTTCCAAAAATTATAAGCACTAAATTATAAATACCCAAAATTATAAAATCCATCAATTACAAATATTCACAAATCATCCTTACATTCACTTAGGGGAATGTAAAATTTAAAAATATTCATTCAAAAGAATGTAATAATTTACTTTAGATTATAGTATTGTGCCACATACTTCAGGTAATGTGTTTGATAAAATTCATTCTCTTAAGGAAATGATTTTTTATATCTTTATACATTCATTTCAAGGAATATACAAATATCTTTATAAATGAAGAAATAATCCATTCGCTTCAGGGAATAATCATTTTTATTTATTTATCTTGGGTATATATATCATTTGCTTCTGGAAATGATTAGCATTCACTTCAGGAAATGATATTGAAAAGAAATAGAAAAATAATAAAAGAAGAATGAATCACAATAAAATTAACAAACAATAAATATAATATATGAAATCATGGCATGCAAATAATAACAAATTATTTCAAAATTGAAATAATACACTATTCATTTAAATACTTATCCTATTGGTAATGCAAATCAATGTAAATAAATTTAAGAAAATTTATTGCTAATCAATATGTTGATTTAGATCATCTTAAAAAAGGAAAAAACAAAATACCAAGGCTGTACAGATTACGTGATATGGCAAAGAAAAGTATAGACAGCAACAAGCCAATAAGGATTTGAAACTTGAATATGTGCAAGAGAAAAAAAAAAAGATTAAACGATTTGAAACTTGAATATGAAACAGCAAGAATTCACGACTTGAAAAGCCAATAAGGAACTTGAATATGGCTCGCAGGACTAAGAACTGAAAATAAAATACCAAGGCTGTTTTGTGCAGGTGTTTTAAGCCAATAAGGAACTTTTGCAACGCAAAATATATTGGCATGCACCCACGGACCCACCATCGCACATAATCATCCTATAGTGATATTGAGAGCAATTATCATATACTCAAAGTTGAAAGATCAATAACGAAGGATCACCTTAGCTGGTTAGAGCATGGTGCTGATAACATGTTATGAAATTATAGATTGAGGAAGGGAGAAGTGATCAGAAAATGAGAATAGGTAGAGGAAGGGAGAAGTTCTTCTATTTTACTATGTCTTGTAATATTACTATTAATTTCTATTTATAGACCCTTGAATACAATTGAAATGAAGTAATTTACGATATTACATTAATGGACAATAAATGGGATTCTAATCAATCATTTAAAAAAGGTAATGGACATCCATAAAAATCTTTAATTTATAACACAAACAAAACTTTTACTATTCTTAAACAAAACTAATTGTATGTAACACTTTATATAGTTTGACATAACAATATTGATTATTTATCTTTAAAGCTTGTCATATTAATATTTAAATAATAAATCAATATGTCAACTCAAGATAAAGTAGCTTTTTAAATTGAAATTTTAATAATTAAGCTTGAATTCTTTTAGAAAGATATAAAATTAAATTTACTTTTAAATCGGCCAAATAATATATTTTTTATTTATATCTATATTATTTAATAGGTTAAGATTATGCTTGAAGTGAATTATATAATAACATTATTTAACATTGTAATATTGTTGCACATAACAATATTAATATTTTTATCTTTAAGTTAATTTCATTGAAATTTAAATAATCATGTTAAAATGTTAGTTCATGATGCATCAAATTTAATTTAAAGCTTGACAAATAATTTATGTGAAATTTAAAAAAATTTAATTAATTTCATCCTTAATTTATATAAAATATTTTTTACCCTGAGTATTTAATAGAAAAAAGTGAGGTACAAACTGATTCTTAGAATTATACAACTTTAGTTTCAAAACTCTTAACTACAACAATCATATATTTGGAAATAAATTAATACTTTAATTTATTTTTTAAAAAAAACTGAAAAATTGATATATAAATATGTTGCATTCTTGAAAGAGCAATTCAAAGTTAAAGTACCTAAAATCTCCAAAGTTAATATTTCAAGTTTCCCATCAATTATCGCGAAAGAGTTTCAAGACAACATAATCTTACATTGTATTGCAATGAATGTATCCATTTTAGCCAATTATAACATATTATTTTTTTCAATTTCATCACTTCTCATTACTGATGATTATCTAGAGTGTATTTGGTTTGTGAAAATATTTTCTACTTTAGTTTCTTGAAAATAATTTTCATTTTCAGACTTTTAAAGTTTAGAAAATGTGTTTGGTTTATCAAAGTATGTTTTATGTTCAGAAAGTGAAAACAATAAAAATATGTTTGATTTGTATGTTTTCAAAATGAAATATTCATAACAATAAAACAATATTTATTTATTTTTATTGAAAGTAATAATTATTATTAAACAATGAAAAACATATATACGAGTTGAACATTTGATTTACCTATAAAAATATTTATTAAAATTATAAATAATTCTATAAACTCAAGTACTTCTAATAAAAAACTATTTCTAATTACTGATTTTGTTTAGAATATACTTGCTTTTTGAATTTATTTACCATTGTAATAAAAGCAGATATATAATTGAACAAAATAATCAGTATTATTTTTTAACTGTGATTATTATTATACTTCCATCTATCACACTCTATTAAAAAATTTCCCATCCATTACTTGAAAAATATGTAAATGAATAATTTTAATTAAACAATAGTGTAAAAGAATTTTATGCCAATAATGTATTAAAATTAAATTCTATAATATATCCCTCTATCAAAAATACTTTTTTTATTAAAATACTTTCCCTTTTTCTTTCATGTAAATGTGACAAAAGGAAGTATAAATTCACATGTAAAGAAATAATAAACTATACAAATAAATTTATTAAGCTTTGATGGGTAATAATAAACAATAAAAAAATTGATATATGCTTAATGAGCTTTTATTTTATAATGAATGTCAAAAAGTGATTGGCCAGTTTCATTACTTGCAAGGAAAATGCTGTCTGTTATTAACACCTGATACTCAAAAATAAATAATGCATTAAAAATAGAATAAAATTGAAAAAAAAATCTTGCAATATATATGGGTATAGTGCAATTTGATGGGAAAATGTTTAGTTGGGTGGATAAGACACACTAAAATATTCTTCAGCAAAATAATAAACTATAGAAATAGATTATGTTTTTAAAATATTCGAACCAAATATAATCAACTAAAACAAATAAATTAAGACTTCTTCATATTTACAATAATACCACTACATTTTCAATTGAATACATTTTCAGCATATAACAAAGGAAATGTTGGAAATGAGAATTTATCATTTTCAAATTTTCATGTTTTTCAAAAAAATATTTTCTAAAAGTATTTTTAAAAAGAAAAAACCAAACATATTTTGACTTTTGTATTATGCTTTTAGTGAAAATAAAAATAGAAAATAGCTTAACCAAATGCCCTCATATTTTTCACATGTTATATTTAGTTTTTAGTTATTATCACGTATCTTTTAAAATATTCTTCTTAAATATTTTTTTTTCAAATGAACAAATCCATGCATCGCACGAGCCTAATCTCTAGTTAATATATGGAAATTTACTTATATATAAAAGTTTGATGTTTTACAATTTACAATATTTTTATTGAATTTTTTGAGCAAAATTGAAAGAAAAGAATAAACGGGTAAATCAAATGTCCTGATCCGAATCAACCCAAAGTTGATCAGATCAGTTTGAGTTTGATTTGGATTTTGCCAAAAAAAAGAATTCAAACCAATTAAAAGGTGATCAGTTCAGATTTATTTTTTTTTTCCAAGTCCAATTCGAACCAACCTATTTACATCCCTAAATATAATGGTGAGCACTTTGGATATCATGTATGAAATCATACGTTCAAGCCTTATTGTGAATCTATGATCAATATAAGTTATGCAAAATAATAATTAAAATAGTAAATAACTCATATAATCCCTTAATATAATTTTACAAGACAATTTATTCCCCTCAAAAATTGAAATTAAATTTATGGTCCCTTAAAATTTTAATCATTGGACATATTAGTCATTTTGTGTGTATTTGATCCTTTATACACTACCAGAATTGTATGATAATCCATTAACAATATGTTAAGTGATGCATGTATTATCTGAAATAGAATGTATTTAAAGTGACTCATTTTAATGGTTAAACTTACACAAAATGAGTATTTTAAACCTCCGTTATAAGTAATAAAATAACTCATTTGTGTAATTTTAAACATCAAATTGAGTATCATATATTCCAAAATGGCACAATTTTACTTGTATCCAGCATTTTAATGACACATCATCATTTTGCATGTGTATAAGTTCATCAATAGAGAAAATTACATAAAAAAAACTAATATATCTATTATTTTTAATTTTAAAAAATTATAAGATTAATTTTTTTTAAGAGATCAAATAATATACAAAAATTTTTCGGCCACGGAGTTCACTCTAATTAAAAAAACATCTATATAGTTGACCAATTCTCTGTCGCGGTACCAAATCTGATTCCTTCATTCGTGAAATCAGAGAAACCTAAAACCAAACCCAAACAAAGACCAAAAACAGGAGACACAGAACAAAACAACCACCTCAAAAAAAACACAGGCACACGCGCGCGCGCGACAGAGATGGCATCTGTGGCGACCCATTTCTCAGCTTTCCTGTTACTCTTCCCCATAGGCCTCCGGCGCCTACACTCCTCCTCCTCCGTCTACCTCCACAGCCCCTCCCAGTTCCGATCCAAGCCCTGGTACCTCTCCCAACCATCCTGGAAGAACCTCGACCTCTACGCCCTCCTCATCTCCCTCCCCATCGCCTCCTTCTCCCACCTCTTCCTCTTCCTCTCTTTCCCCTCCTCCTCCCCCCATCTCACCTACAGATTCTCCTTCTTCCTCCAATCCTCAACCCTCTTGGCCTTCTTTCTCCTGCTCATATTCATCGGACTCCACGAGTACGCTGCCACGTCATCATTGGTCAATGAAAGCCTCGTCTTTCTCTTCGCCGGGGTTGTTTTCTTGATGGAGTATTCCGTTCTGGAGAAGGGGGTTTCCGGCCTCGCTGGTGCTGTGTACGGACTGATGAACGGGTTGACTCTTGTTTGTGCTGGCTCTTGCTTTTACTTGTCTGTTAAGCAAAATGCTTTTTTCGCTGAGTTTTTGTTGTCTTCTGGGTTGGTCTTTAAGGCCACTTGGTTGTTGCAAGCGGGGTTTTTGCTGTACACGGATGGTTTTGGGGTGAAAGGGTGTGAGAAGATCTCGTCGTTTTTGTTGTCCAATCAGCAGGAGAAGGGTGTTGATGTCAAGTGTGATCTTGAGGAGAATAGATTGAGGGGCCTCGCTTTGGTGCATCTCTTGTTCACTGTGCATGCTATTGTGGTGATGGTGTTGGCTGTTGGGTTGTTCTTGTTGCTGGCAGGTAAGAGGAGCTTGAGATTTGGGGAGGCAAAGGGGCCATTGCTATCTGAGATCGAATCCACCAGTGCGCGGTTGCGTGTCCTTCCTGAGCTGGAGATGGAGTGAACAAAAATGTGTTCTCTTTTTTTTTTCGAGTTTAATTTCTGTGCACGTACGCTTGTTAATCGATTGGCAGATCATGTTGCTGATTGTGATAGTGGGCAGTTATTTTCTATGATTTGCTTCTTTGGTGTAGTTCGGGCATGGAAAGTACAATTTTTCTTTTTTCGTTTAATGGAATGAAAGATGGAATATGTGACGTGTCTCGTTAGTTTCCGTTTTCTTTTTCTCTTTCCTGACAGGTGGGCAGTGCTTGCCAACTTTTCTTTAGTTTGTTGATGAACTGATTCTGTAGCAATGTTTCATATCAAGATATTTTGAGAAATATGTAAATTTACTGTGAATTTAAGTTATAGCATTTGGGAGTATGCTTGATTTCATGCAAAACTTGAGCTAGTATGATTAGCAAAACTTTGAGAGGCGATTCCATATGATAAACTATGTCTATTGCATATTCTCTGTGATCAAGATGTTCTCAAAGCTTGAGTTGATATAGAATTGAAGATTTACAACAAGTAGTGACAAGGATGTTTTCTATTGTTACTGATCTGATGATTTAAAATGTCTGGGTTCTAGCTTTTAGATATTTATAGGCTGATACAAATGGTTTTTCTTTTTATTTTTTGTGTGAGAAGGATCACATGACTTAATAGATCGGTCTTCTTTTGCAGACTTCTATAGCTGTAAAAGTTACGTTTTTTGTCCCAGGGGAGGGGTATGGGCATGGAATGGTGAAAAATGAAATATAAATATCTTATTTTTGGAAACAATTGCATTGCTGATAATTTCAATACAGTAATCAAGTGCTGATATTTTGATTCTGGGTAATCCTGAAACACCAGAGGGACTTAGTGCTCTTACAGTGGTAGCACCATCAATTAGATCATGATTATGTCAGTTATCAGATTTAATCCTTATAGGAAAGAGGCATTTTGCTTGTGTTGTACTTACATACTTTGGAATCTGCATGGTCTTAGTAATGGGCAGTTGCTCATGTTTGAGGAGAGCATTCATATCTATATTTATTAGTTTATTATTGTAATAAAAAATTGTACTACAAAGTGAAAGTAAACTGATTTGTTGTTCTTTATCCTCTTTCAATGAGTATTGTAAGAATTAGTTGTGCAAAATTCATTTTCATGGGCAAGTAATTTTGGTTCCACACCAGCTTTTACATTTCCTCAGTATTTAGACTGCTGTGAAAGTCTTATTTAATTGTGTTGGTTCTGTTTTATATATGTAAAATAAATGTGCTGGTTTCTTCGGACAGAATTTAATACATTGAAAGATTCCTTGTTGTGACTTGTGACTGACTTTCAATTCATGTATAAAACTAAAAGATTGTGATGGGGAGTCATATGAATGGTTCTGATATGTTAGTGTGCTTTTTAATTTATAACCAGGAGAGAGATTTTTTTTTTTTTTTACATGCAACTGATGCATGCCTATAATTATTATCACCTTTTTAGCCTCAAATCATCTAGTTGTCAATGAATCCAAAGAAAATTTCGTTCTCTAATTGGAGTTCTGCAGTGGAATCTGAAACTGAAGTTCTCATTCCAATAGTTGTTTAGATGATATACTGTGGTTTATAGATGACTTAGCTTCCAATCTTTTCTTGCATACATGACCAGTTCCTTTTTCTATAACAGAAGCATCACACGTTTGAACCTTAGGGACCTGGATTAGAATTTTGAGAGTTTTTGAAACGACTCAAATAAAGGCTATCTATGTTCCATGTATTTTTTCATGTAGTGCAGCATCCATGTGGTTCGTCTCCTTTGGTGGGAGAAGTAATTAAGGTTACATGGCATAATTTGCATCCTCAGAATTGACAATAAAGTTACTTGAGCTGATAAGACAGTACTGTGGTATATAACCTGATAGAAAGCATGATTAGCAATCTTAATATTCTGCTAACCTGATAGAAAGCATGATTAACAATCTTAATACCACATGTAGGGTACTTCGCTTGCAGGACCTGTAGGGGTAGACTCATCATGTGAGGGGAAAATTTCAATGGTATTGCTGCTGTCCTAGGTAAATACATGAGAAATATGGGAATTTTGCCTGCTGTAGGTTGTTAGACGCCTCAGATACGAAGAGAAGCAGAACCTGATGAAGAAATTTAATGAGGAACTGAGAGTTTTAAGCTGCTAGGTTTGTTTGCTTGCTTTCTGAGTATTATTATATTAAGCAAGGCGAGTTCTATGCCGGGGAAAAAGGAGTTTGGGAGCATATGATCCTGGAATGTAAATCATTAAAATTACAATCTAATGGTTACAATTGATTGAAATTAAATTTTATTTTACAATAAAAATAATCCTATGATAAACTGACATTTATACTTCAATATTAAAACAATTCTTGTTAAGTGTTGTTTTCATTTTGCCCTTCTTCCTCTTGCTCCTTAGCTTCCCCTTCTTAGTCCCCACCCATCTCGTCGAGATTTCATACCTCCCTTTGCCTTCCTTACCCTTTTCGACCCCTCTCTGCAATTGAGGCAAAATTTCATCATTGCTTGCATTTCACATAACACGTATAAGAGAAGGAGGCACTCACAAGTCAACCACCATTATATGTTCAAGAGATTTAGATTGTAAGGTAGCGTTTGTTTATTGTCCTGTCCTGAGTAGGAAATATAGGGACAATGGAGACACCGAAGACGGAGATATAAATAATAAATATATATAGTGGTATTATTTGAAGATAAAAATATTAAATTTTTATCTCCATATCCTGTCTCCACTATCTCCACATTTTGAAAGTACAGAAATTGTGTTTTTCCTGTCTCCACTACTATACAGATTTGTGTCTCCATATTTCTGTCCCGGAGACCATAAATAAATACTATCTAAAAGTATTTGTGTTAAGATTGGTAGGTCGTAGATCAAGAAAGTTAACAAAGATCACTTCTGATTTAAGAAAAAAAAAAATTTCAGTAAAAATGATCAACCCACAAGCTGCTAAACAAATCTTGGACTCTTTCTAGATATTACAATCAAATGAATGAAGGTATATATGTATATTTTTTCTTTACAAGACCCAAACACTTTTAGTAAGATAAATTCATGGCTTGAGAGAGTTCTCAAGTGAAAGAGCCATATCTGGCAAAGAGAGATAGAAAAAGAAAAAAAAAATGACTGGCAGATTGAAGTGGGCTTCTTCTTGCATAGTTGTAAAAGTGGGCTTTCCAGTAAGTTAGCCCGAGGGATGAGGTGGAAGGCCAAAGGGGCACAGGGAAGGGGGATTGGGTGGGTGCTGAAACATCCCCAATTTTTCTTAATATAGTATTAATTTGTCACAGTTTTTTATTTAGAGAGCGTGAAATTTTTTTTTATATAAGAAATATACAGGGATACTCATTAGAAAATAAACTATAAAATAATGAAATTCTTTGTTGTAAAATGACTAAATGTCTTACTCTCAATTTTTTAATAATTAAATTTAACTCCCCAATTTCAACTACCATCTTAATCTTGAAATTTTTGAAAATAATATTTGTACTCTTGCTGATCAAAATTTGAAAAAAAAAGCGTCTAATTAAAATATTACAAGACCTAATAGTTGTTTAACCTGGAATTTAGCACCAAAATGTGAAATTTTAATTATTCCATTAGATTTTATTAAAATTGCAAAAATACAACTCGATAATAAAAAATAAGCTTATAACATAATTAGCTATAGAAAAAGCTAACAGAAACCTTAGAAAAGCTTAGAGAGTGTAGTAAAATTATAAAAAAGGATGAAAATTATAAATGCATTTAAAACATAGTTTTGATAATAAATATCAATATTTATTAAAATTATATAATATTAGTATAATTACACAAAAAATAACCTGACCTAGGATGTAAAATAAACTCCGATAAATCCTACAAAACAACTCTAGGTCACATTGATTTTTTTTTAAAACTAAGTTATGACATTAGACAAGGAGAACCACGAAATTGGCCTCTCCATTAGACCATGGATAGCGTTAAAAATCATATTGACCTTTAATTAATTAATTTTGACTTAATTAAAGCTTAAATACATAATTAACCACTTAAGCTTTAAGATAATTTTTCCTAAACCTTGATTAATCTCACTGATACTCTTAAATCAATTAATTGACACCTAGAATAGTTTAGAATTCAGCCTCATGGGAAAAAATAATTTTAAAAAGTGAAAATAAATTGTCAAACTTTCACATGTCATAATTATTGTTTAAGACCAACCAAACATTGACTAAAATTTCACCAAGATGAACTTATCTCCTTATCTTGTTGGGCAGCTCAAAATTCACATGGCATGTTGTAGAAAATTTATGTACTTTATTTATAGACAATTAATTATTTTAATTACCTCAAAAATAGACCTAATTAAGGTAAAAATACATAAAAAGTACTAAAAATTATAGAAAAAATTCATAAAAGTTATAGATAACATCTAAATCAGGTAAAAACATGATTTTGATAAGAGATTAAGGAAATTTGATTTTTTTTATGATTTTTTTATTAATTAACTAGCCTATGTTACTTTAAGATAAAATTGTGAATATGCAAAATTTGTTATTTTCATGCATTAATTATCCAAGACAATTTACCCCCCTCTATAACTCTATTAGACATATGAATCGAGCCTCTAGGCTGCCAAAGAAGAAAAAATATAATTTAGAAATAGTTAAATAAATCATTAATTAATTGATTCCTAATAAAACTAGCAATAGTGTAAAATACCAAATCAAATATAAATAATTATAAAAATTATATAAATTTTGTGAATCCTTGTATTATATCTCTAATAACCTTATGATAATATTTGATTAAAAAATTAAGCCATTTACTAATTAATTAACCTAATTAAGCCTGACTAGTTTAAGTAAATTTACCTCATTTTGAATAATTAACTATTAAATCATATGAAACTTTACTAAATAGCTTTAAATCATGTCATTAACATTTTAGTATGTCTTTAAGGGATAATTATGAATTTATTAAATTAGTTAGTGTTAGTTTTAATATTTAACTAATTAAACTAACTAAATATGATAAATAAATTATGAAATTAGTAATATTTTAATCCTAGCCCTTCTCTATAAATAGCAGACCTCTAAACACAACTCCACACTTCATTTTTTTGACAAAAAATCTATCAAAAATTGCAGTCACTATTTCTCTCTTCATTTCCTTCATTTTCACACAAAAAACACTTGAAAATTTCTAGCAAAACACCTGCAAACTATCACCTCTTGCTATCACCATCTAACACCAACACTTCATAACCTTTATACATGAATTTCAGTCCTTAGAAAAGATTTAGAAAAGTTGAAGAAGCTGTTGATCTAGCCTTGATATAGCTAAGTTTCTAAAGCTCCAAAAACAAGTAGGGGTTTTTCTTTCACTAATAAGTTTCATATTTGATTTTCTGGTATGATATTGTGCTATACAATATTGTGCTGTATGATATTCAAAGCTTGTGTTTACTATTTTTCATAGCTTTGAATGATTTAAAGATGATGACCTAAAGTATCTTAATCTATGTATCTATTATGAATGTTTATTTTCTCTATCTATATGGTTAAAAATCATGATTAAATATCATTTTAAATTTTGGTTTTTATCTTTAAGCAGCAGTCAAATTATGCTTTCTTCAAATATTTAAATATTGTATAAATTTATTTTGATATGTTAAATTATGTATTTTTGCTTGACAAAGCTTTGTACACAAGTTACGGAATTTTAAGGTGATATATCTTGGTTTTGACCTCATTATGTATTGGATTGTGAAACATTTTTGGTTCATGAAAAATGCTTTATTTAATTTACTATAATGAATGGATTCTAAACCTTTGAGTATATAATATTTGGCTTGGTTTGTGTGTTATGTTTCTCTTGGGACCATTAAGACTTAATAAGACACAAAAAGACACTAAAACCTATTCATATTAATCATGACCTTTATCATGGATTTATGACTTTATAGATATTACCTAGACAATTATGAGTCTTTAAGACTCACTTGGACTTAATTGAGATAATTTATGATTATAATACTCAAACTCGAACTATGGACCTTGGACTATAAATATTTCACTTGGTTATACATTTATTAACATTAAGAAATCTTTTTTTACAAATATTTAAGTTAAGGTCCCATTAGGAATATGATATATAAACTAGCTAGTTTCTTGCTTGAAGTGCTTTCCTAAAGCTTGGATATCATTTTGAATATTTCTTGGAAGGTTCCATTGCTCTTTTATTTGCTCTATGATTATATCTTTATATAAATAAAAATATTTTACCTATGTTGAACATGTAAAGGTAATTTACTTACATACTTTCCAAAGATAGATTTTAAGTAATTTTGGGTGTACTTAGGCCTATGGAATTAGTAAAGAAAAAATTGTATGAATACTTGAAATTGAATTATTATATGATTAAAAACTAAGAAAATGAGTTTTATTATAATAGTGTAATTTTGTACTTCAATGATAATTACAAAGAAGTATAGGTTTTGTTAATATTTTAGGAATCCTATGTTGTTTGGGCTTTATGTGTAAATTTGAAAAATCTTGTGGTCTATATGTGAATATGAAAAAATTGTGGAGACTATGTTATGTTCATACTTGCATACTATGTGCATTATGTGAAGTAAATAAATAAATAAGTGACCTCGGGCCCCACCTTATAACGGACAAGGATTTGGTGAACACTTAGTCTTCCCGTTGCTAAACAACTAAATTAGTTAGCGAATTAAGGTAATCAAATTTCAAGGACGAAATTCTTGAATTAATATTGTATTACTTCATCACAGCTTTCTATTTAGATAGTGTGAAGATTTTTTAGGCAAGAAATATACAAGGATAATCATTAGAAAATAAACTATAGAATAGTATAATTCCTTGCTGTAAAATGACTAAATGCCTTACCCTCAATATTTCTAATAATTATATTTAACTCCCTAATTTCAATTACCATCTTAATTTTGAAACTTCTAAAAAGTGACATTTGTACCCTTGCTGCTCAAAACTTGAAAAAAAAAATGTCTAATTAAAATATTACAAGACCTAATAGTTGTACAACCTAGAACTTAGAACCACAATGTGAAATTTTAATTATCCCCTTAGATTTTATTAAAATTATAAAAATGCCACTAGATGATAGAAAATAAGCTTATAACATAATTAGCTACAAAAAAAGCTAACAGAAACCTTAGAAAAACTTAGAGAGTGTCATAAAATTATAAAAAAAAATGAAAATTATAAATACATTTAAACATAATTTTGTGATAAATATCAATATTTAGTCAAGTTGTATAATATTAATATGATTACATAAAAAATAACCTAACCTAAGGTGTAAAACAAACTCCACAAAAATCCTAGAAAACAACTCTAGGTCTCGTTAAAATTTTTTTTAACTAAGTTATGACATTAAACAAGGAAGACCATAAAATGGGTCTCTCCATTAGACCATGGATAGTATTAAAAATCATATTAATCTTCAATTAATTAATTTTGACTTAATTAAAATTAAATTATCTAATTAACCACTTAAGCTTTAAGATAATTTTTCTAAACCTTCATTAATCTCACTAATACTTTTAAATCAGTTAATTGACACCAAGAATAGTCTAGAATTCAGCCTCGTTGGAAAAAAATTTGAAAAGTAAAAGCAAATTGTCAAACTTTCAAATGACATAATTGATTAAAACCAACCAAACATTGACTAAAATTTCACCAAGATGAACTTCTCTTGTTGAGCAACTCAAAATTCACATAGCATGTTGTAGAAAATTTATGTACTTTATTTATTGATGATTAATTATTTTAATTAACTCAAAAAAAACCTAATTAAGGTAAAAATATATATAAAATAGTAAAAATTATAGAAAAATTCATAAAAATTAAAGATAGCATCTAAATTAGGTAAAAATATGTTTTTGATAATATATTAAGGAATTTTGATTTTTTATGATTATTTTATTAATTAACTAGCTTATGTGACTTTAAGATAAAATTGCGAATATGTAAAATTTGTCATTTTTATGCATTACTTATCCAAGACAATTTAACCCCCTCTATAACTCTATTAGACATGTGAATCAGGTCTCTAGGATGCCAAAGAAGAAAAATTATAATTTATAAATTGCTAAATAAATCATTAATTAATTAATTCCTAATAAAACTAGAAATAGTGTAAAATACCAAATAAAATACAAATAATTATAAAAAATTATATAATTTTTTTGAATCCTTGTGCTATATCTCTAATAACCTTATGATAATATTTTATTAAAAAATTAAGTCATGTAATAATTAATTAACCTAATTAAGCCTGACTAGTTTAAGTAAATTTACCTTATTTTGAATAATTAACTATTAAATCATATAAAACTTTACTAAATGTCTTTAAATCTTATCATTAACATTTTAGTATGTCTTTAAATAATAATTATGAATTTATTAAATTATTTAGTGTTAGCTTTAATATTTAACTAATTAAACAAACTAAATATGACAAATAAATTTTGAAATTAGTAATATTTTAATCCTAACCCTTCTCTATAAATAGCACACCTCTAAACACAACTCCACACTTTATTTTTCTGCACAAAAATCTATCAAAAATTACAGCCACCATTTCTCTCTTCATTTCCTTCATTTTCACACAAAAACACAAAATTTCTAGCAAAACACCTCCAAACCATCACCTCTTCCAATCATCATCTAACACCAATAATTCCTAGTCTTTATACATGAATTTCAATCCTTATAAAAGGTTTAGAAAAATTGAAGAAGCTGTTGGTCTATATAACACCCATTCTTATAAAAGCTAATAATATGAATTTACACATGAAGCACAACAGTTAAAATTAAGTAAAAAGATTACAAGCACAAGGTTTTAGCATGACTACTTAATGTCATTAATTACAAACTGACTCTTTCTAAAATTCACAATATAAAATCACACACTTATTAAACATAAATTCATAAGTTTCTAGCAGATGCCTTCCATTTGACATTACTCAGCTAATCTGAAACCATTAGAAATAGAAATAAAGAAAAATGAGAATTTAAAATAAATTTTCAGTAGAAAATGAATGGTTTTAAAATATTTGAATTATGATTAGTTTCAACCGTGTCTGCACAGAAAATACACAAGACTAAGTAACGTTATATAAACATAATCAGTTATCATATTATAAATAAAATATACCATATAAAGTATGTCATGTATATCTTATCAAAATTATGATCTCTATACTTCTGTTTTTCTTTCATTTGTTTGCTTGTCTCACATATAGTTAGAGGCCTTCTTAGGGAATTCTCATTCTTTGATGTTGTTCCTTACATTGTGATGACAAAGCAGGATATTTACGCCATTCTAATTGAGGCAGATAACATGTATCCCTCTATTAAGAAGGAACTCATTATTGAAAAAGAAGAAGAAGAAGAAGAAGAATTCATTTTCTTATGTTGGGAAACAGAAGTGAGTTTTGGTTTATATACATGTGATTTGTAACTAACTTTATTCATTAACTTAACTAACTAACTCTGAGTTAACAATACAATATTAATTAGTAATGATGAATCCCTATTACTCTTCCTCAAGTTGGAGAAAATATGTCTAATATGCTCAACTTACTCATCAAGCTGTGAAACTCAACAACAGAAACAATCTTGGTCAGCAAATCTACAAGTTGATGCTGGGAGGGCACATGGACAATTTTGAGTAGACTTGAATTAACCTTTTCTTTAACAAAGTGGCAATCAATTTCTACATGCTTTGGTCATTCATGGAAGGCTGGATTTGTAGAGAGATGAATGGCAGCCATGTTGCCACAAAATACTAAAACAGTGTCAACTTTGATTGAGAAAAATTTAATAATTATGTTAACCAATTTACTTCACTTGCTGCATTTGCTATGACTCTATATTCAGCCTCTGCAGAGCTTTCGGAAACTGTGGGTTGTTTCTTGGTCTTCCAATATTTAAGGAGTTCCCTAGGAAAACACAATATCCTGTGGTGGATCTTCTGGTGTCAGGGCAATTGGCCTAATCTGCATCTGCATAAACTGAGAGATTTAGTGAGGATTGAGTACGGAATAACAGTCCCTATCTAGGAGCTGATTTTAGGTATCTAAGTAGATGGTGAAGAGCATCCAGGTGTGTTGTTCTTGGCTTTGACATATATTGGGCAAGTTTGGTAACAGAGAAAGTGATGTCTGGCCTAGATATAGTCAAGTACATCAGCCTGCCAATGATCCTTCGATTCATGGATGGATTATCCAGGAGTTCACCATCATCAACATTGAGTTTTAAATTTGGGTCCATAGGCAGAAGAGTGGGCTTGCATGAGAGGAAATTAGTATCTTCTAGTAAGGCAGTGGTGTATTTTCTTTGTGAAAGGCAGATGTCTTTATTTGGTCTTGCTAGCTCCAACCCAAGGAAGTATTTCAGGTCTCTTATTACCTTGAGTTTGAATAGGGACTGTAATTTTTCCTGTACAATAGAAATGATAATAGCTGAAGGGCTAGCTACAATTATATCATCTACATAAACTAGTAAAAAGGCTATGGAGACACCTGATCCAATTAAGAAAAAGGAATAATCACTTTTCGATGAAGTAAAACCATGATCTAAAAAGGTGGATGAGAACTTTTGGAACCATTGCCTTGATACTTGTTTAAGGCCATATAAGGACTTAGTGAGCTTGAGAACAAGGTTCTCCCTTTTTTTAGGATGCCCTAAGGGTAAATCCATGTACACTTCCTCCAAATAAGTCACCATTGAGGAAGGTATTGTTAATGTCTAATTGCAATAGTTTCCAATTCTTGGCTGCTATAATAGAGAGAAGAACTCTAACTGTAGTAAGTTTTGCTACAGGGGAAAAGGTGTTAAGGAAGTCAACTCCAGCTTGTTGTGTATATCCTTTTGCCACCAATCAAGCCTTGTATCTTTCTAGAGTACCATCAGGTTTATATTTGGTCTTGTAGACCTATTTGCAACCAATAGTGTACTTGTTAGGAGGAAGGGGAACCAGTTGTCAAGTATTATTTACCTCCAATGCTTTGAGTTCTTCTTGCATTGCCTGTCTTCATTCAAAGGACTTGACTGCTTGGTGGTAAAACGATGGTTCAGGGACAGAATTGATGTGCATGATGAATTGTGAATAGGTTAGGCTGAGTTTGTGATAGCTAAGATGTTTCGAAATTGGATAAGAAACAGTGGCAAAATCAGGGATAATGTTACAGACATAGTCTTTAAATGGCAAGGTGGTCTAGATGTTCTTGTAGTTCTTCTTGGGTTTTGAATGGGTTTAGAGGTTACAGTAGGTTTGGTGTTTCGTTGGGGACAAGGCTTGTACAAGGTCAGGTAGTGTGTGTATAGGGTCATGTAATGTCTGTATAAGTTCATCAGCTTTTATAATTGGGTTAGGCAGGACAATGTTTGCAAAGGTTCAGGTATTATAGGTTGGGAATTAGAGATAGCAAGGGGGAAGATGTTTTCATGGAAAGAAACATCTCTAGAGGTACAAAATTGTTTGGTCTTTAGGTTATATAGCATGTAACCTTTGAAACCAAGGGGATAACATACAAATATTGTAGGATCTGTTCTAGGTGAGAATTTAAATCTGGTTGCTTGAATGGTGGTTGCATAAGCAAGGTAGCCAAACACCTTGAGCTGGGAATAGTTTGGAGATTTGCCAAAAAGAAGTTCATATGGAGATTTATACTTCAAAAGGGGGGGTTGGAGTTCTATTTATCAGGAAAACAGCAGTTAATAGGCAATCACCTCAAAAAGAAATAGGTACTTGAAATTGGAAAAGGAGTGCCCTTGATGCATTTAGCAAGTGCTGCTGTTTTCTCTTTACTAAAGCATTTTGCTGTGGTCTATATGTACAAGAAAATTAGTGGAGAACCCTTTTTTGTTATAAAAAAATCAGTAATGGCCAGTTCCTTTGCATTGTCTGACCTTATTTGTTTTATTTTGGATTGGAATTGGTTTTAAACAAAGTTAAACAACTGAATTAAGAATTTTGCAGCTTCAGATTTATTTATAAGCATATAAACCCAAGTGAACCTAGTGCAATCATCAACAATGCTCAAAAAATATTTCTTTCCATTATAGGTGGGAGCATGATATGGTCCCCATACATCACAATGCACAAGGTCAAAAGGACTACTAGACATGTTATTATTGCAAACAAATGATAACCTGCCAAATTTTGCTAAAGGACATATAGAGCAATGAGATTCAGAAATTTTATTGAGTGCAAGAGTATCAAAAAGTTTGTGTTAAACTTTATGTGAAATGTGACCTAGTCTTGAGTGCCATAAATCTGCAGTAGTGAGATTGATGTGATTTATTGGAGATGTGAGTGTTAATTCAGTTGTTATGATAGGGGTTGTATCTTGCTGGAAAATATAAAGGCCTTTGTGCAAATTACCCCTCCCAATCACCTTTATCAAATTGCTATCCTAAATCAGGAAATGAGAAGAGGAAATTGTTATAGATATGGAAAGTCTATTTAATAATGTAGGGACAGATAAGAGGTTGACATGAAATTGGAGAATATAAAGAACATTATGGAGAATAAAGTCTTTGGCTAAAATAATCCTACCAATTGAATGGCCTAGAACTCTAGATGTATCTAGTAGATTAACATAAGTGTTTATCAAAGGCTAAGTTGTAGAGAAAAGTGTTAAAAAACATGCAACATGTGAAGTAGCACCACTATCTAAAATCCAAAAATTTGATTTACATAGGGATTTAGGTAGTGATGAGGAAAGAATCAAACTTGTGGGTTCTGTATTCACAGTACTACCTGATGCAAGAGGCACATGTTGAGAATTTAGTAAGGTCAGTAATTGTTGAATCTGAGTTGGATTCAACTGTAGAAGGCTTTCATCTTGGTGGTCAGCAGTGACATGGTAAATGGCTTGTTTTTCTCTACCGTGTCCATATCCATGGGGAAAACCGATGATTTGGTACATCTATCTTTGGTATGGCCCAGAATGTTGCAATTAGTGCATAGGGGCTACTCTTTCTTTGTATTCTTGCCTTTCGAATCATGCTGAGGTCGAGGAACAGTATTTCCTATCTGGAAAACAACTTGGTTAGAATAAGAATTTGATGAAGAACCAACCAACCTCTGTTTTTCCTCTTGAGTAATCAAAGCAAGAACTCTGGTAATTGACGGAAGAGGCTCTATGAGAAGAATTTGCCTTCGAATTTGAGAGTAGGAGTCATCTAATCCCATCAAGAAGTAATGGGCGTATTCATCTTGCAAGAATTCCTGAAGAGGGCAATTACTATCATAATTACAACCCAAGGAAGGGTGAAAAGAATTGAATTCTTCCCAGAGTATCTTGATCTTGGTGAAGTATTGGGAAACAGTCAATGAAACCTGGCGAAAAGTCAGCAATTCACGCTTCAATTCAAAGATTCGAGGTCCATTACCATGTTGAAAACGTTCTTGGAGATCTTTCCATAATTCGGCTATGGTCAGCATACACCAAGGAACTTGCGATTTCTTTGGAAACAGAATTAAGAATCTAGGAGCAGATGATGTCGTTCACGCATTCTCAAGATTCAAGAAGATTAGGGTTAACATTGGGATTTGGACGAGGAATGGTATCAATGATTAACCCTAATTTTCATTTTCCATTTAATTCACGGCGCATTGCACAGCTCCAAGAGTGGTAATTCTCCTCAGTCAAGGGTTGCGAAACGAGTACCGATCCAGGTTGATCAAAGGATTGAAGGAAGTATAGATAGTTGGCGGTGTTCACCATTGAAGGTTCGTTCGCCTCTGACGAAGATTGAAGGAAAGCATAAGCAATATCAAATGAAGTCTACTAATACCATATTAAGATGGAACTCATTATTGAAGAAGAAGAGGAAGAAGAAGAAGAATTCATTTTCTTGTGTTAGGAAACAGAAGTGAGTTTTGGTTTATATACATATGGTTTGTAACTAACTCTATTCATTAACTTAACCAACTAACTCTGAGTTAACAATACAATATTAATTAGTAATGATTAATCCTTATTACCGTCTGTCTTATCACTGTTAGCGGTAAATTTTAATTAATCATATTCTTTTTAAATTAATTAATAGTTATTGTGCATAAATTCATAATAAGGAATTCATACAATTAACCAATAAATGAAACTTAAATAAAAGCTCATAAGTTAATCAATAATTTAAATAGTGAAGCAAAATTTATAAATTTATGTATAATAACCTTCATTTATGTTTAGTATTAGAGCTAGTTTAATTATATTTTACCTCTAATTTAGGTCCCTTATAGAAATTACTATAAATATTGACAACTCAAATTAATATAATATTATATAAATAGTACGATAAATTCTAAAATGGAAAAATAATACATTAATGTATAACAGATAACAACATAGATAAAAAGGAATATTTAACTAACTTGAATTAAATAATAAATCACGTAAATGTAAAGGAACATTAAAATAAAAAAAGAAACTGGAGTGGTGGTAGTCCGCATTGGGGGAGGAGAGAGAAGAGAATCTTTAAAATTAAGTGATAAAATAAAAGAAAAAATCAGAGCAGCGATAGTCCGCATTGGACCAGTGAAAAGAGAAGGGAATCCTTATAATTAAGTGATTAAAGAAACCAGAGCGCGGCAAACCAACGAGACTGGTGGAGAAAGAAGATGATCATTTTAATTAAGTAATTAGTATTATTTTAATCAATATTTAGATCCATGATCATTAATAAATATAAAAGAATGACAAACTAAAATGATAATGATAAATAATAAGGAACATCTGTAATAATAATAACTATAGTCATGATTTTATTTTGCATAAAATAAATTTATTTCCTACCTCAAAATTCCATTGACACATGAAAATTTTGTGTATTAGTTAAGCCTTTTTAGTACACTAACTTTATTATCTCTCTTTTTTTATTATTATTTCCTTTTCTTTTTCTTTCTTCCTTTTCTTTCTTTCACATTCTCTCTTTCTCTCTCTCTCTCTCTCTTTCAACTCAACTCTCACCCACTCAATCACTTTTCTTTCTTTCCTTCACGGCACATAGACTAGCACATACTTCCCTTTTTTTTATCTATATTCATCCATCTATACCATATATGTATGCACATATAGCCCATAGATATTACATTACAATGGGTTGAAATTACGGGTAAGTGGTAGTGCTTATGCGCCCCCCCCCCCCCACTCTTTTTTTTTAATCTCTTTTTTGTGTATAAAAGTTATACATCTAATTATCAACACTTAATATATTATTACTTATTATTCTTTAATAAATTTTATTCTTAACTTAGTACAATGTATTATGAGTTTATTGTTACCAATTTATAGTCCTACATTAAACAGTTAATATCTGTATTTTAAAATTTTGGTCTAATCTTTAAAATAGATATTGATGCAAAATTATTAAGCAAGACAAATAAAATGTTTATGTCTGATATATGACTAAAAATTGTTACCATACAAATTAATTATTATTATTGTTTAGTTATTTTTTTTTTTTTTATTATTATTATTATTATTATTATTATTATTGCTACTGTTGTTGTTGTTGTTGTTTTATATATATATATATATATATTAGGATGTTACAATTCTCCCATCCTTTTAGGAATTTTGTCCCCAAAATTCACTAACCTATTTGGTAAAATTCTGGGTAGGTCTTATTAATTTCATCTTCTAGTTCCCACGTTGCCTTTTCAGGTGACAATTCTTTCCAAACTACTTTGACCAAAGGAATTTCTTTTCCTCTTAAGTTTTTGACAAATCTATCTATGATTTGTATTGGTTTAGCTTCATACAATAAATTATTTCTTACTTGCATTGTTTCATATTCTATGATGTGTGAAGGATCAAAATAATACTTTCTGGGCTAAGAGACATGAAACACATTATGAATATTTGAAAGATTGGGTGGAAGTGTGATTTGATATACAACTGGTCCTACTTCTTTGAAAATTTGAAATGAACCAATGAATTTTGGGCTTAACTTTTTGGATTTAAGGGCTCTGCCAATTTCAATAGTAGGAGTGACTTTAAAGAAGACATGTTCCCCTTCTTTAAATACTAAAGGTCTCCTTCTTTTATCAGCATAACTTTTCTGTCTACTCTGTGCAGTGGGTAGCTTTTCCTTAATGAACTTGATCTTCTCCATGGTTTGTTGTACTATGTCAAGTCCTAGTAGACTCCTTTCTCCTACTTTAAACCAACACAAGGGTGATATGCACTTTCTACCATATAGAGCTTCAAATGGTGTCATGCCTATACTTGAATGATAACTATTGTTGTAGGCAAACTCTATTAATGGTAGATAAGTATCCTAACCTCCTTGTAGCTTTAGTACACAGGCTCTAAGCATATCCTCTAATGTTTGGATAGTTCTCTCTGTCTGACTATTTGAGGGCAATGAGCTGTACTAAAATGAAGTTTAGTACCTAAGGCATTTTGTAAGGCTACCCAAAATTTTGAGGTAAATCTATGATCTTTGTCTAAGACAATGCTAGCTGGTACCCCATGTAATCTTATGATTTCCTGGATGTAATTCTGAGGTAACCTATACAATGGCCAACTAATCTTTATTGGGAGGATATGGGTGGACTTGTTTAACCTATCGACAATTACCCATGCAACATCACAGCCTAAAGGAGTTTTGGGTAATCCTACAACAAAATTCGTTGATCTATCCCACTTCCTCTTAGGGATATCTAGAGGTCGTAATAATCTTGCAGGTTTCTAGTGCTGTATTTTAACCTTTTGACAAGTAAGACACTTGGCTATAAAATTAGCTGTATCTTTTCATGCCATTCCACTAAAACCACTTCTTGAAATCCTGATACATCTTTGTTATTCCTGGATGCATGGTGAATTTACTATAACATGCCTTGGCCAAAATCTAATTTCTCAATTCTTCATAATTGGGAACTCATAACCTTCCCTTATACATTATAGCTCCCTTTCCATCAAGTTGGAAAAGTTCAAGTTGTTCTACTTGAATCTTGCTCTTAGGGGACTTTAGAAACTCATCTTTGTCTTGGGAATTTCTTACTTGGTCATTCAAATCAGATTCTATTCTAAGTTTATTAGCATATAAGCAATAGGTATGTAGGGACACTGAAATTTCAAATCCCTAAATTTCTCCAGTAACTTATGCTCTTCTACCATCATCAGAGACATGTGTAAGAACTTTCTGCTCAAGGCATCAGCCACAACATTAGCTTTGTCAGCATGATATTTTGATTCAAAATCATAGTCCTTTTAAAATTCCATCCATCTCCTTTGTCTCATATTTAATTCCTTCTGATGAAAAAGATATTTCAAACTCTTATGGTCACTGTAAACCTCAAACTTTACCCTATACAAATAATGTCTCCAAATTTTTAAAGCAAATACTACAGTAGCTAACTCTAGGTCATGGGTTGGGTAGTTCTCTTCATGAGACCTAAGTTGCCTATAAGTATAAGCTACAACTCTCCTTTCTTGCATCAAAACACAACCTAGTCCTTTCTTGGACGCATCACAATACACTACAAAGTTTCCTTAGGGTCAGGAATTATTAATACTAGGGTAGAGGAAAGCTTATTTTTCAATTCTTGAAAGCTAGTTTCACAAGTCGAGTTCCATTCAAAAGCCTGATTTTTCCTAGTTAACCTAGTCAATGGTAAAATTAGTTGGAAAAATCCTTTCATGAACCTCCTGTAATAACCAGCTAATCCAAGAAAACTCCTAATCTCTGTGACTGCCTTTGGTCTTTTCCAATGAACTATGGCTTTAACTTTGCTTAAATCTACAGCCACCCTTCTCTGAGTGATCACATGGCCTAAAAATTTTACTTCCTGTAGCCAAAACTCACGTTTTTCTGGCTTAGCATACAACTGTTTATCCTTCAAAATTTGCAACACTATTCTAAGATGTTGTTCATCTCCTCTTTAGTCTTTGAAGAATATTATCTATAAAGACTACCATAAATTTGTCAAGGTAAGGCCTAAAAATCTTATTCATGTAATCCATATATACTGTAGGAGCATTGGTAAGTCCAAAAGGCATCACAAGATATTCATAATGGCCATACATAGTCCTAAAAGTTGTCTTCTATATATCTTCTTGCTTTACTCTTATTTGATGGTATCCTGATCTCAAATTAATGTTTGAGAAAATTGATGGTCGTAACAGCTGATCCAATAGGTCATCTATTCTAGGGAGCGGGTACTTATTTTTAATTGTGACCTTATTCAACTATCTATAATCTATACACAACCTCATGCTCCCATCCTTTTTCTTGACTAGCAAAACTGGTGCACCCCATGGTGATACACTAGGCCTAATGAATCCCTTGGACAACAAATCCTCATTATGTTTCTTAAGTTCATCAAGCTCTAGAGGGGACTTTCTATAGGTTGCAAAGGATAGAGGTCCCATTCCTGGCATTAGATCAATGAAAAATTTAACCTCTCTTTCTGGTGGCAGGTTCACTATATCCTTAGAAAACACTTCTGGAAAGTCTCTTATTAAAGGTATGCTGTTTATATGTTGTTCAACCTCAAAATTTAAAGAATAAAGGAGAACTTCTTGAACTTTATCTAAGAGACACTTCTCTACTTGAGTGGCATTTTAGGAAATTGTGGCAGAGGATTTTTGTTTTGTGACTGGGTCATAAAAAAAATAAGCTAGCATTTTAAGACAATGTAAAAGGATACTATTAGAAGACATCCAGTCCATTCCAATTATGATATCAACACCAGACAAAGGTAAACAAACAAGATCAATAATAAAAGGTTTTATGTGATACCCGGTGTATACGTGGTAGTGGATAAGTTCCGTTTTGCCCCGAGGTTCCCTAGGACCTACCTGTGTTGTCAGAAAGACCCCGAGATGCCCGGAAGACCCTTAGTGCAGCTGATGTGGGAACTGTCACCCCTATAGCGGTCCAGGACCGCTGTAATGGTCACAGTGGGGTAGTTGTGCATTTTTGGCATCCTGGGGACCGCTATAGCGGTCATGAGAAGGTGGCAGCATGGTTTTGGGGGTTTTGGGGACCGCTATAGCGTCCAGAACTGCTATAACGGTCATGTATGGGTGGCAGCAGCATTTTTACTCACTGGGGACCGCTATAGCAGTCATAAGTGATGGTAGGACCGCTATAGCAGTCATACACCGCTATAGCGGTGTCAACAATGCATGAACAATGCAAAACGCGTCGTTTCGCATTAGTGAGACCCCCAACCCCCTTTAAACACCCCAACTCGAAAATTTTCCCCCATTTTTGAGCCCTACCTTTCCAAACTCCTTCTCCTACTCCTTTCTCACAAATACACTCCATTTCTTTTCCTCCCAAGAGATCAAAGGTAAGATTTATGGGCTTTTATTATTCTTTTCCTTCCCATTTCATATCTTGGTGATTGAGTTATGGTTTGTCTCCATTTTTGTTAAGTGGGGGTACACCCCCAATATTGTTAGAGTTGTGTTTAAGTAATATAGAGATTAACGGAGACTAATCTGGAGTTTTATGGCTTCAATGGCAGACATTAGTGCTATTCCTCCTCCTCGGAGTCCCTGTGGTGTTGGCACTTCACAGTCTACCTTTCCAGGTGAGTAGGTTTGAGCTCATGGCCTTAGTTTGGTCATTACATTATTATTTTCTAGCATTACGGAGTATTTAGAGGATTTTAAATGGATTCTAGTACGATATGACTTCATGAAAAAATATATATATTTCAGTAGAAAAGCTCTGTTTGAACTTATGCATAAAAATATGATTTTAGAAATGCATGGGACCATATTTATTTTATAAAAAGCTTCATATGATTTAATTCACAAATTGATTTGATTATGAATAAATGAGATTTGCTGTGATTTACGAGTTGAGACTTAAGAATTTACAATTGCTAGTAATGAGAAATGTTGAACTAGAAACATAGAACTCCCCTTTTGTGATTTTAGAGGTTTTAGAATGGAAAGAGTTACTGAGAGGAACAGAACTATGAGTTAATGACAGTTATTTTGTTAACCTTAGTATACCAAGGTCTGCTAAGGGCAATTCATCCTTAAGTTAGATCTGTTCGCCAGGGACACGATTCGCCAGGGACCGAAGAGATCACCTTAGCCATGGGCTTTATCCGCCAAGGACTTAGCATCCTCCCTACAGTTGATAAGCACTTTGTTCCCTTGTGTAATTCTTGAGATTTTAAATATTATAATTGATATGTAAAGTAAATAAAACTGTGCATATATGTTGCATTTTACCATTGTTCATATATTATGTTTTCCATGTCCCATGTACGGTTATGAGTGAGGGTCCACTCACTGAGCTTTGATTTCAAAACTCACCCCTCTCTTCTTCATTTTCCATAAATACAGACGTAGCTCAGGATCCTCCTCTCCCACCTCCTCAGCCGTAGTTTTCTTCATTTTGAGTGAGCTTTACTTTGGTGTGAAGCCTTAGTACTCTTGTTCATGGTAGATGAGTTCCAGTGACATGACAGGCAGGGTCCCGGACCACATATAATCATTTATTTTGCATTTTGATTTTATACCATGATTCTTTGTACTTCACAGCATATCATTCATAGATATTTTATACATGAGTAACTCAGTTGAGACGTATTTTGTAGCAACAGTTATGCTATTTATTTATCAAGAAGATGTTATTTCTATATTTAGCAAGGTTTATTAGTTAAGTTAACTTATGATTAAATCATGTTTTATAAATTAAGGTAAGCATATAGTACGACACAGAGGTCATGAGACTTACGTGGGGACCGGATTTCTCACATGCCTATCACGATCCAAGTCGGGTCGTGACATTTTCCTTTAATTAAAATGGAATAGTTCAAATAGGCATAACAGGTAGAAACTTTTTCTCCTGTGGGAGTGGAAACTAACAGATCAAAAGGCAAATAAAACAAAGACAATTTTAACTTCTTCACACAGTCAATAGATATAAAGGAATATGTAGCTTATGAGTCAAACAATGCAATTAAGGGATAATTTTTTATGAAACATGTACCTTTGATCATGTTAGGAGAACAAGTTGCCTCTTCTCCATTAAGAGTAAATACTCTCCCTTTAGTTTGTGGTCTTAGTGTAAAATTGTCCAATGGTAATCCATTAGTGCAGTTCTTAACATAGTGTCCTGGCTTTTCGCACCGGTAGCAAACATTTTATCCAAAAAGGTAAGGTTTAGATCCATGAGATTTTCCACACTTATCGCATGCAGGTAAAGGTTCCCTAGTTGGAAATTGTTTCCCCTTCCCTAGGTTCACTCCACTCTTAAAATTGTTTTTCTTTTGAGCCTTCATCACCCTCTTTCTTTTAAGAAAATTTTGTCTTTCTTTTTCAAATTCCAGATCTCAATAACTCTTTTCGACTATCCTACACTTATTGACTAGAGTGACATATTCTTTAATCACTAGGGTGGACACCTTGTCTCTAATCTCAGGCCTTAGACCTAGTTCAAATTTTGTTTCCTTCCATCATCCATCCGGGTTACTTTTTAGGGAAGAGAATTTAGAAAGATCATCAAACTTAGCCACATACTGACCTATGGTCATATTCCCCTACTTGAGCTATATAAACTTAGCTTCTTTCTCATCTTTAACATTATCAGAGAAATATCTATCAAAGAAAGTGGTTAAGAATACCTTGCAAGTAATCTCAGTCTTGCTAGATTCTAACAAACTTTTAGCACCCCTCCATCAATGTTTTGCTTACCCTTCTAACATATAAGTGGCAAAGATAACTTTTTGTGTGTCAGTGCTCCCAAAAACAGTAAAAATTTTATCTAGTTACATGACCTATTTTTCAGCAAGAACTAGGTCATACTCCCCATGGAATGAAGGTGGTAAGGCTTTCCTAAACTCTGATAGCCCTTAATAATTGTGATTCGTCACAAGTCCCCTAGCAAAGTTTCCACTATTTCCACCATGGTTATTGTTCCTATGTTAAGTCTCTTGCATTTGTTGGAAAAACATTTTATTTGATTCTGTCTGGGCCTTGACGGCTTCAGCGAGACTCATTATGGCCCTCATCATCCCTAACAAGGTGACATTTGGTGCACTCTAATCTTCTAGGATTCCTTGACCTGCTTATGCCATATAGTCCTACAAGTGCATAAACAACCCAATATTGAGTTGATCAGGCTCAATATTGTATACTTAGTGCATTGAGAGTACTATAAGGCATGCAGAGAGAAATTAGGGCCTTATGGCATGCAAATAGAAGGAACTCATTTTACATATAATTTGTATAATAGCCAGAGAACGACACTCTAATACCCAAACTGTAACGCCGATTCTTACGAAAGCTAATAATATGAATTTACACTTGAAGCGCAATGGTTAACATTAAGTAAAAAGATTACAAGCATAAGGTTCTAGCATGACCAATTAATGTCATTAATTACAAAACGACTTTTTCCAAAATTCAAAATATAAAATCACACACTAATTAAACATAAGTTCATAAGTTTCTAGCAATTGCCTTCCATTTGGCGTTACTTGCCTAATCTGAAACCATCAGAAATAGAAATAAAGAAAAATGAGAATTTAAAATAAATTCTTAGTAGAAAATGTATGGTTTTAAAATATTTGAACTATGATTGGTTTCTGCTGTGTTTGCACAGAAAATACACAAGATTACAGTAACATTATATAAACATAATCAGGTATCATATTATAAATAAAATATACCATGTAGAGTATGTTATATATATATCTTATCAAAATTATGATTTCTTTACTTTTGTTTTTTTTCATTTATTTGTTTGTCTCACACATAGTTGAAAGCCTTATCTTAGGGAATTCTCATTCTTTCGTGTTGTTCATTACATCCTAACGACAAAGCTAGACTTTTACGTCATTCTAACTAAGACAGGTAATATAAAAAGATCTTACATGTTTCCCTCTGCCTTATTAGTGGTTAGTGGTAAATTTTAATTAATCATATTCTTTTTAAATTAATTTAATAATTATTGTGCATAAATTCATAATAAGGAATTCATACAATTAGTCAATAAATGAAACTTAAATAAAAGCTCATAAGTTAATCAATAATTTAAATAGTGAAGCAAAATTTATAAATTTATGTATAATAACCTTCATTTATTCTTAATATTAGAGTTTAATTATATTTTACCTCTAATCCCTTATATAAATTACTATAAATATTAACAACTCAAATTAATATAATATTATATAAACAGTATGATAAATTCTAAAATGGAAGAATAATAAATTAATGTATAATAGATAACGACATAGATAAAAATGAATATTTAACTAACTTGAATTAAATAATAAATCACGTAAATGTAAAATAACATTAAAATGAAAAAGAAATTGGAGCGATAGTAGTCTGCACTGGACTAGTGGAGAGAGAAGAGAATCTTTATAATTAAGTGATAAAATAAAAAGAAGAAACTAGGGCAGCAGTAGTCCGCACTGGATTGGTGAGGAGAAAAGAGAATCCTTATAATTAAGTGATAAAAGAAACCAGAGCGCAGTAAACCGATAGGACTGGTGGGAAGAGAAGAAGATCATTTTAATTAAGTAATTAGTATTCTTTTAATCAATATTCAAGTCCATGATCATCAATAAATATAAAAGAATGACAAACTAAAATGATAATGATAAATAATAAGGAACATCTGTAGTAATAATAATTGTAGCCGTGATTTCATTTTGTATAAAATAAATTCATTTTCTACCTCAAAATTCCATCGACAGATGGAAATTATGTGTACTCGTTAAGCCTTTTTAGTCCACCAACTTTACTATCTCTTTTTTTATTATTATTTCCTTCTTTCTCCCTATCTTTCTTTCTTTCTTTCTCTCACGTTCTCTCTCTCTCTCTCTCTCAACTTAACTCTCACCCACTCAATCACTTTTCTTTCTTTCCTTCACAGCACATATACTAGCACACACTTCACTTTTTTATCTACATTCATCCCACCTCCCCCCCCCCC
The DNA here is from genome assembly GCA_031216125.1 of Dalbergia cochinchinensis. Lineage (NCBI taxonomy): Eukaryota > Viridiplantae > Streptophyta > Magnoliopsida > Fabales > Fabaceae > Dalbergia > Dalbergia cochinchinensis. Next base: position 15,923,556 of record CM062375.1, on the reverse strand, counting down.
ACACACACACATATATATGCACATATAGCCCATAGATATTACATTGCAATGGGTTGAAATTGTGGGTAAGTGGCGGTGCTTATGTGCTGCCCCTTCTTTTTTTGTATAAAAATTATACACTTAATTATCAACACTTAACATATTATTACTTATTATTCTTTAATAAATTTTATTCTTTACTTAATACAATGTATTATGAGTTTATTGTTACCAATTTATGATCTTACATTAAACAGTTAATATGTGTATTTTAAAATTTTCGTTTGATATTTAAAATAGATATTGATGCAAAATTATTAAGTAAGACAAATAAAATGTTTACATCTGATATATGACTAAAAACTGTTACCACAAATTATTATTATTATTATTAAGGATGTTACAGTCTAGCCTTGATATAGCTAGGTATCTAAAGCTCCAAGAACAAGTAGGATTTTTCTTTCAATAATAATCTTTATGTATGATTTTTTTGTATGATGTTGTGCTATATGATATTCAAAGCTTGTGTTTATTGTTTTTACTTGCATTGAATGATTTAAAGATGATGACCTAAAGTATCTTGTGCTATCATGTTTATTTTCTCTATTTATATGGTTGAAAATCATGATTAAAGATCATTTTACATTTTGGCTTTTATCTCTGAGTAGCAATCAAATTATACTTTCTTCAAATAGTTAAATATTACATAAATTTATTTTAATGTGTTAAACATGTATTTTGCTTGATAAAGCTTTATGCACAAGTTGTGAATTTTTAAGGTGATATAGCTTGGTTTTGACCTCACTATATCTTTGATTGTGACATATTTTTGGTTCATGAAAAGTGCTTTATTCAATTTACTATAATGAATGGATTCTAAACTTTCTAGCTTGTAATATTTAGCTTGGTTTGTGTGTTATGAATTATGTAATACATGCTCAAAGGTTTAGAATCCATTCATTATAGCAAATTAAATAAAGCACTTTTCATGAACCAAAAATGTTTCACAATCAAATACATAATGAGGTCAAAACCAAGCTATATCACCATAAAACTTCATAACTTGTGCACATAGCTTTATCAAGCAAAAATACATGGTTTAATATATTAAAACAAATTTATACAATATTTAAATATTTGAAGAAAGCATAATTTGATTGCTGCTCAAAGATAAAAATCAAAATTTAAAATGATCTTTAATCATGATTTTCAACCATATAACTAGAGAAAATAAACATGCATCATAGACACATAGATTAAGATACTATAGGTCATCATCTTTAAATCATTCAAAGCTATTAAAAATGGTAAACACAAGCCTTGAGTATCATATAGCATAATATCATACAAGAAAATCATACATGAAGCTTATTAGTGAAAGAAAAACCCTACTTGTTCTTGGAGTTGTAGAAACTTAGCTACGCCAAGGCTAGACTAGCATCTTCTTCAACTTTTCTAAACCTTTGCTAAGGACTGAAATTCATATATGAAGGCTGGGAAGTGTTGGTGTTAGATGGTGATAGGAAGAGGTGATAGTTTGGAGATGTTTTGTTAGATGTTTTTAAGTATTTTGTGTGAAAATGAAGGAAATAAAGAGAGAAATGGTGGCTGCAAATTTTGATAGATTTTTTAGCATAAAAATGAAGTGTGGAGTTGTGTTTAGAGGTGTGCTATTTATAGGGAAGGGCTAGGATTAAAATATTACTGTTTTCATAATTTATTTGTCATATTTAGATAGTTTAATTAGTTAAATATTAAAACCAACACTAACTAATTTAATAAATTCATAATTATCATTTAAAGGCATACTAAAATGTTAATGACATGATTTAAAGACATTTAGTAAAGTTTCATATGATTTAATAGTTAATTATTCAAACTAAGGTAAATTTTCTTAAACTAGTCAAGCTTAATTAGGTTAATTAATTAGTAAATGGCTTAATTTTTAAATCAAATATTATCATAAGGTTATTATTGATATACTATAAGGATTCACAAAATTTATATAATTTTTTATATTTTATTTTGTATTTTACACTGTTACTAGTTTTATTAGGAATTAATTAATTAATGATTTATTTAACTATTTCTAAATTATGTTTTTTCTTCTTTGGCAGAATAGAGGTCTGATTCACATGTCTAATAGAGTTATAGATTGGCCTACATTGTCTTGGATAATTAATGCATGAAAATTACAAATTTTGCATATTCTTAATTTTATCTTAAAGTCACATAGGCTAGTTAATTAATAAAAAATCATAAAAAAATAAATTTTCTTAATCTATTATCAAAAAAATGTTTTTACTTGATTTATGTGTTATATCTAATTTTCATGAATTGTTTTTATAATTTTTAGTATTTTTGATGTATTTTTACCTTAATTAGGCATATTTTTGAGTTAATTAAAATAATTGATTATTTATAAATAAAGTACATAAATTTTATACAGCATGCCATGTGAATTTTGAGCTGCCCAACAAGATAAGAGGACAAGTTCATCTTGGTGAAATTTTATTCAAAGTTTGGTTGGTTTTAATCAATTATGACATGTGAAATTTTGACAATTTACTTTCACTTTTTAAATATATATTTTTCCCATGAGGATGAATTCTAAACTATTCTAAGTGTCAATTAACTAATTTAAGAGTATTAGTGAGATTAATCAAGATTTGGGAAAATTATCTTAAGCTTAAGTGGTTAATTTGGTAATTTAAGCTTCAATTAAGTCAAAATTAATTAATTAAAGATCAATATGATTTTTAACACTATTCATGGTCTAATGGAGAGGCCCATTTCATGGTCTTCCTTGTCTAATGTCATAACTTAGTTTTCAATGTGACCTAGAGTTGTTTTCTAGGATTTTTCGGAATTTGTTTTATACCCTAGCTCATGTTATTTTTTATGTAACTATACAAATGTTATACAAATTTACTAAATATTGATATTTATCTTCAAAATTATGTTTAAATGTGTTTACAATTTTCATCATTTTTTTATAATTTTATGACTTCTCTAAGCTTTTCTAAGGTTTCTATTAGCTTTTTCTGTAGCCAATTATGTTATAAGCTTATTTTCTATCATCTAGTGGCGTTTTTGTAATTTTTAAAAAATCTAATGGAATAATTAAAATTTTACATTTTGTTGCTAAGTTCCAGGTTGACAACTATTAGGTCTTGTAATATTTTAATTAGACACCTTTTTTTCAAATTTCTAGCAGCAAGGATACAAATGTCATTTTCTATAAGTTCAAGATTAATATGGTAATTGAAATTATATATTTAAATTTAATTATTATAAATATTGAGAGTAAGGTATTTAGTCATTTTATAACAAGGAGTTATATTATTCTATAGTTTTTTTTCTAATGATTATTCATGTATATTTCTTGCTTAAAAAAAATCCTCATACTATCTAAATAAAAAACTGTGACAAAGTAATACTATATTAAAAAAAATTAGGAATGTTATAGAGGCTTCAGGTGGGAATGGGGCATAGGAAAGAGAGAGTGTGTGGAAGTAAGGGAGGTTGAGACAAAATATATACATGCAATTTTAATATCCACTTTTTATTATATAATAATATTAAGGATCATATGATTCCAAACTCTTCATTCCCCATTGTAGAATTTGCCTATTAAGTAGTAGGCGTAGAGAAAGTGTTTAATAAAAGTGATGTAAGAGACTTGGTGTACCATATGCAATTGTGATTAAGTCAAATATCTACTACTTGAAAAGTCATACAAATAAGATGATTTGATATTTGGATGATGGTATAAAATAATTTTACACTATTAATACATTAAAATTAATAAATAATTTATCTATAAGTTGAACTAGTCAAACTCCAGTTGAACTAATGAGCTAGTACTTTATTTGCTTAATTTTTGATCCGATTTTCAGAACCTTGCTAGGGAGATTAGCCAAGAAGACTTAAGTTTATTCCCAACCAAATGAGTAAATGAATTTGATACAAAATTCAAGAAGCCAATTAGCAAATGATTGAGAACTAATCAGAATGTACCACATGATCGCAAAAAGCATTTATCCTTCATCATTTATATTTCTACTGGTATACATTGTTTTATTGTTTTCTGTTTACATGCCTTTCATATATCAACTTTTATGTGCCAGACAGTTGTCTCTCTAAACTAACTTTCGCTTCTGTACTCCAAGTTTACGACACTTAAAGAGACATTGTTGAAAGTTTTTAGGATGTAAAAGGCGTTTAAAGATAATGATTCAACCCTTCATTTTCATGGCTTTTCCACTTTCAAGAGTATTTAATTTAAAGTTAAACATGTTCACATCAATAAACTAACAAAATAAAACAAAATTAAGACTTTCAAACATTATAAATACTTTGTATTTATATTGTATACTAATTAAAAATTGTTTTAATTTTCAGATTCTGTTTTTATATATATTACTTTATGTTTATAAATTTTAAGTTTATATATATTCTATTTGTTTTATGTTTTACCGTTAAACATTCATTCTAACTACATATTGCATTTAGTTCAAAGTGTAATCAAAGTGAAAATGTGTGTATATTTATGTTATGCAATTCTAAATATTATCTGTTGTATATGGAGAACTAAATGTGTAAGATGTTTTGTTTTCTCTTTGTATTTAATTGTACATTTTATTATTTATCATTATCATTATATGCCATTTAATATGTCCTATTTGATGTCTTATATCGTTATAGCCGAATTAATAATTTAAAGAGTAAACAAAACATTTTCTTAAAAAGATTTCTAAATTACAAAATTAATTCAAATCAATAAACCACAACATAACCGAAGATGTATAAAGAATATTAATGCAAAAGATTAGTATTGAGTATAAAAATATGTACAAAATAATTAACAGAAGATGTACGTAGTATAAAGTATGTTTAATTTAAAATTAAACATATTCAAACTAAAAAACTTTAAAAAAATAAAAATTAAGACTTAAAAACATAACTAAAGAATAAACTACTTCACTCATAAACATCAAGATATAACTGAATAATAATGTAATCTATTATTGAGAAATTATTAATTTAAGGTCTATTTATAAAGAATTTTTTTTTGTTCTATATATGAACATCAAAGACTCAACTAGATCACTTTCTGAATATCATTGAAGAAAATGACTAAGGTGCAAACATAAGATATGTAGTTGTTCTCTCTTTCTTTGTTTGCTTTTATACTTTTATTTTTGAATAAATATAAAAAATGGTCCATCAAAAATATATTACGAACAAATTTATTTATCAGATTTTGAAAGTCTCAAATTAGTCCATCATATTTCAAAACAGAAGACAAATTGTTCCTTCCTATATATCCATACGATTAAAAAAACACTATACAAATCTATATAAAGAGATAAATTTATCTCATTTTTTAAAATATGAGAGGACCAATTTGGGACTTTTAAAATCTGATAGATTAATTTATTCCCCAATATATTTCTAAGGGATTATTTTTAGTATTTGTTCTTTATTTTTAATTCCACTTATACCGTAGAAATTTCACAATACTAATGATAGTCCTTATTCTAAAAGTATTTTATTCTTTTACACATCATTTTCCCTCTTTTAATTTTTTACCAACTTTTGCTAAATTCTCACCATTTTCAATGTAAAAAAATTCTAGTTTTTGTCAAAACCAAAAACTACGATAAGATATTTTTAAAGTTTTTATGTAATATAAAAATTTATTTGCGTCTAATTTTTTCCTATTACAATTCAAATCAAGTTTAATTATGGCCTCTTTGAAGAGCAACTTGAACAAGTACGTATGAATTTTCTTTCCAATTAGTGTAATATATATATATATATATATATTATCAAACCAGCACGATACACCATGTCTAGCACTCTAGAGCAAAATGGAGTGCTAAAAGGTGAAATTGTACTCTTATAGAGATGTGAGCTTATGTGGGAAGAAGCTTTTGGGACCACTGCTTATGTTCTGAAACATGTGCCAAGGAAATCTGTTTTGAAGACTCCATATGAGCTCAAGCTTGGAAAAAATCCTGTCCGAAGCAATTCCGATAGGTAGCTATGTCAATAATTTCTTATTATCAACGAAAGAAAAATAGAAAAATAGTTGGTAATAGTGCCCAAAAAGGTATCAATTTGGTCGTCAAGAAATTAATATTACAAACGGGTTTCAAAAATTAAAAATATTATTTTATTTATTTATTATCGATAGGTTTAACTTTTAACAAATTTTAAATTGATTAAATATTCATTTATTTTCTACCGGTCCTACCCATCCATAATTTTTTTTGGACAAATTAAATTGCCATATGTAAAATGTTTATATAAACTATCTAATTATTTGGCATTTATTCATTTATTTTTATATATATATAGTTATTTAATTACAAATTAAAATTAACTGTATGAAATAAGAAAGTAATAAAATGGTAAATAAATAAAGTAATGAAATAAACAATAATAGTAGTAAGGTATTAGAATAAAATAACTACAAATCAAAAGTACGATAAAATATAAAAATATCCATAAAATAATATAAATAAAAAATAAAACTAGTTGCAGTCGTTTTCGTCATCGTCATTAGAGTCGTCATCGCCATCAGATGAGGAGGCCACAATAATAGGCGGGAGTAGCTGTTGGGGGCTGTTTGCTGTCGGATCCTAAGATACCCATCTTCTTGAAGAATTTCATCATTTCGGCCTTCGTCTTCCTCTTCATCTTCTTGAATTTATTTTTATCTTTCTTGGCCTTCTGTTGTTACTGTTTTAAGGAGATCTTCAGCTATTCGATCTCCCTCACCTTCTTCCCAATGCTCATCCTACTGTCAGCTCTCGAAGCTACTGGATAAGTTGTGCTTACTACTACAGCTCCTCATTTAGGGCATGTACATGCTACCGCATGACATCATCCCCAGCAACTGACCCAGCGGCAGAGGATGGAGATCTACTATCAATGTAGTACCCCATCTTGTGCATGCAACCCTTGGAAGGGCCGCCAATTACCTGCGCCCAAATCTCTTCCTCATTTTGAGGAGGGATGTCAGTGTGGTACTAGATTTGTGCCTGCTCCCATAGCTCTGTATATTGACGTTACAAAGAAAAAGAAAAAGATAAAGCACATTGTAAATAATAATTATGATATAAATGAAGACGTAATAAAAATTAAATCCTAAGGGTCTCAATTTCAGACTTACGTATATGGTCTCAAAGCAAGGGTCGATCCACACCTTTCCTATCTCCCCCCTCGTCCTTTCAAGTGTGGATCTCTAGAAACGGCTCTCCCTAGGTCGACTACTAGTTTAATTGCATAGCCTGCACATAAATGTACATTTAAACCTTCAAACATAACTTTTAATACAATTCAAATGTAATAAGTCAATAATATATTAAATTAATAAAGATTAAAGTTACCATCTATTTTCGGGTCCCCTCATAGGTTCTTGACCCACTAATGTGGAGTGACCCACTTTTTAGTGAGGCCTAATTTGTCTTGCACCTCTAGGGCCTTTCCTTGAAGCTTGGGTCGGATGCACAATGGGCCTACAGTTTGCAAAGGGTGGCATCATTCAGCTAGGAGGTGCTTATATGCCCCTTGTGGACATCGTGGAATATATCCTAGAAGCGCTTGGAGGACCTAATACTCCAAGCTTTCTTGAAGGTAGCCTCATCTTGTGGCTGAATGTCAAAGGACATCTGTATATATAAAACTCACAACATATAATTAATTAGAAGCATACAAATAATATAAGCTTAACGAAGCCTATTTTTTAGTGAGTGGTGGCCTCAATAGCAATTGGGGGAGTATACCCCATGGGTAATACATGTGGGGGTATGGTTGCTAGTGTGGTGACATAAGGGATCTCGGTTTCTTTTGTGACATTCGAGGTTGATGAAGCCTCGTTTTTTATGTCGTGTGGTGAATGAGACACGTTCCCTTCTCTTGCTACCATTTCCTCGAGAACAGGCTCCTCAAAAGAGGTGGAGAATGGGAACACATACGGTTTCTTGGTTATCTTTGGTGGCATGTGAACTACCCTTTTTGGTCTGATTTTTCTTTTTCCTTTCTTGGTATGAGACCTTTACTATTCTTTTTCTCGATTCCACTGGGTATACCAATTTGTTTCTCTATACTTCACAATCTTATTTAGGGAATAGAAGTGATTCCTCTAATGTAAGTTCTCGAGTATTTTTCTTTAATCAAGTAAAATAGTAGACAGTTTTAACTATGCAAAAGTTAAACAAAGTGTGAATTAAAAGGAACAAACAACAACATAGAATGTAAAAAATTAGGATATGAACATCACTTGAGGACATAGGACTCTTGAGCAATAGATAACTAATGGTGATGAGTGCTGGAAGTCAAGTATGATTACAAACCAAATCTCTTGCTACTACTGTGTGAAGTCCTCTCTCGAATTCTAAATCTTTGTGCAGTCATACGCTACTCTTATTTATAGGCAAACTATTTACATTATTGTTTGACACGTGTCCCATATTTCTAGTTCCACAGTTCCACTATATGCACAATCTCACCACATGCATTATCCCTAAAAAGTAAGAGTCTTCAAGTAACCACCTTCCCTTCTTCGACAGCATATAAATGAGATTCTTCAAGTCCTCGAACTAACGTTTCCAACTGCACTTGTCCCACACTTGGCTTCGACATTAAGCTTATTTCAAGTATCATCGATCAATGATGAACAACTAAATGCTTGGCTGGCTTTCTCGGCACTCCTTTTGCAACTCTTAGCCTCTTCGACACTACATGAACAAGTCCTTGATCTTTGACTTGATTTTTCCTCTATGCTCCGTACGTCGGACATTGCTTGCTTGGTTCGAAACAAGTGTTGAGCTGTCTTTCCCTCAACATTGGATTCTGCAGGCACTCGTTTCTTGGCTTAACACTTTCTGTGGCAACTGTGATTACACATGCTTCCATTTCTTCCTTTGACACCTACTATCTGTCAAATGACATACCATAGTGCTTTAGTATTCTCATGTCCTCTTAGCACTTGATGTTTGCAAAAGGAGAAATTCTTAGGTGTACCGAGAGTAAAATATAGTATTTACTATGATCTATTTATTAATTGACACAAATTTTTCTTGGATAATGATATTTTGATATTTAAAAAGTCGGTGTCTATTCAGACACCTATTTTATAACCATTAGATGTGATGATGGTTCCCACTCATTCTTAATATCTATCACATCCAGTGGTTATAAAGTAGGTATCTGAATAGACATCCATTTTTTTTATGTCAAAATATCAAAATAATTTTGTTAACAATATATAAATGGAATTCTCCAAAATAACTACCCATTTGGTGCATAACATTTATAATTCCAAAAATATCTTTCTTGTATGTATCACTAAAACTACTTTCACATTTAAAATTTCAAAAATAACTATCATTAATAATAATAATTGCAATTTCTCATTTTTTTAATTATTTTTTCAATTCATTGTTTCTTTCTTAAATATTTTAGAAAAAAAAATACAAATTGACCGGCACATAAGTGCCTACCAATTTGCTAGTTATCTTAAGGAAGGCTTAATATGAAAAAAAAACTTTAGTTTTGATGTACAATATAATACCTTGTTACATATACATTTAATTATATATTCTCATATTACTAAAATAAATTTAAATACCATTTCGGTATTTTAAAAGACATGCATATAGAAGATTTAATTGAATTACATCATTATATCTATATCAAATAAGAAAAGATTAAAACAGGAAGTACGGAAAGAATATCCTGATTTATTAGGTGGAAATTAATTTACAACAAAACCCTTTAAATCTTCACTTGAACAAATTGGTCATTTAGAAAAAAAAATTGGATATATTGTACCTTAAGAAAAAAGAAATACTTAAAGAAGTTTTTGCTAATTAAAAAAATTACATAAATTGGCCTTTTTAATGGGGAGTAATTTAATTTTTTAACTAAATACCCAATTTAGTCCCTCAGATTTATAGTCGGGGATCAATTAGTCTCTTAAATTTGAAAAATCTCATATTAGCTCTGAAATTTTATAAATAGGGACAAGTTAGTCCTCTTGTCAAATTGTTATCTGAATTATTAACAGAATTGTCTCTATGTTCTGTTAACTTACTTATGTGTATTGTTAATTTTCACAGTGGATACCAACTTGTCTCACTCCTTTGTTCTGCGCAGAACAAATAACAACTCAATATCAAAATATTTCTTTTAAGCAAAGAATTGCGATGAGAGAGAAGATGAAGAATAAGGTCTAAACGACTTCATTTAGAGAAGTAAAATGAGTTATGATCACCATACACATAAATATGTTAATAGTACACATGACTAACTTGTCCCTATTTATGAAATTTAAGGGATTAATTTATTATCTTTTACAAATCTGAGAGACTAAGTTGGTGTTTTATTCTAATTTTTTTTTCTCATAATTCTTGAGGACCATTTTATCATTTTTTTTCAGAGGAATTAATTCGTTCTGTACTTTAAATTGACAAGACTTATTTTAAGTATTGTTTTTTAGGAATCGATTTGTACTATGCAAAATTGGAGATGAACAAATCTGTGGGATTTTTTTTTTCTCTCTTAATTGACATTACATAACTAAAAATCAATCAGCGTAGCTGGGTTAGCATTTTCCTTATCTTATCCGGTGGTGTCGGTGCGAAGTGCAAGAGCCAGTTGAGTTGTGTTGTGTGTAATATATATTATTTCTTACCTCTTCATTCATCATCTTCTTGTTCGAGATTGTTGTTCCGCAGAATGGCTCTTTCTTTGGTTAACCAGTACCATCCTCTTCTTCCTGTTCAGGCAAACAAACCTTCTTCTTCTTCTTTGGATTTTTCAGCTCGTCATTTCCAGTTCCAACCCAAGCTGAAATTCCCATCCCATGGAATCCGATGCTTCTCTTCCTCTTCAGGCTCGCCTTTCACCGACAAAACCCTCGTTTCCATCAAACCCAACAACCTCAATCACGTTCCCGACGACGACACTCTCGCTTGTCGCTTTCACACTGCCCAGTTTGGAGGTAACCCCTGCCCTTCCCTTCCTTTTATTCTTTCTCTCGATTTCATTCATTGGTTGTTCTTTACTTAGCGACCTGAATATATTCCATTGGGGAGGAGAAGAAAAAAAAATGAAATCACATTCCATGTCTTCATTCAGGATCATACTACGAATTTTAAAAATTTAAATTCCCTTTCATTAGTGATATAGTTGAGAGTTTTACAAGGGCTTCTAGCGTGTTTATTGGTTTATTGTTTTTATACCTGGGGCCTGTTGGCCACTGCCACGATATAGGGGGCGTTTGGCCCGAAAATCATTTTTTATATATTTGGATGATTTCTGAAAAATAATTAGAATCTCAAGAAGATAGAAGCTAAGAAGAATAGCTTTTTGGAAAAACAAAAAAGTTTTCAGCTTCTTCAGTTATACATAAAAAATTTTAAGTTTCACAATCACTTTTAAAAATAATCTGAAACAAATGCACCCATCTAATGCTTTTCTAAAGCTAACACAATGTCTTTCCTTGTTCACTTGCTTCTTGAAGCTGTTTTTTTTTTTTAAATTTTTTATATTGGTAGAAATCTACTGGCATTGTCAATGTCTTTAGTCCCTGCATATGATAGAAAAACTACAATTAGGTTTATTATTAACTATTAAGATACAAATTTTTTGGTCAGGGCATATGGCAGCATAGCACTATAAATGCATGTTCATTTCCTTCATTTAAACAGGGAAGCATCCTATTGTTTTGTGAAATGGAATATAGATCTAGTTTGAGGTCTTTTTGAATATCACGTTCCCGCACACAATTTGTAGCTTTGCAATCTACAGTTCCAAATGTTACTAAATGTTCCATCAAGTATTGGATGTAAACCTGGTTAGTGATCTGCTTCGAAGAAATTAAGAGTATACATGACAAGTATTCAAATTAAATGCTGCAGCACAGGAGAGCAACAAGTCATACGTAGAAGCCTATGCCATTGGGCGAAATATTCGTATGTCTGCTGACAAAGCGCGAAGAGTGATTGATCAGATTCGCGGACGTTCATATGAGGAAACACTTACAATATTAGAACTCATGCCGTATCGAGCGTGTGAAGCCATTATTAAGATAGTGTTTTCAGCAGGAGCTAATGCTAGCAACAACTTGGGTTTAAGCAAAGGAAGTTTAATTATTAGTAAAGCGGAGGTTAATGAAGGAAAGACAATGAAAAGGATCAGACCTCAGGCTCGAGGGCGGGCATATACAATTAGAAAGCGCACTTGTCATATAGCCATCACTGTAAGAGGTTTACCTAGTAAGTCTGTTGTGGAAGCAAATCTTGCTTAATCCTATAACGGACAAAATGTATGCCTAGCTATGATTCTCCTCCAACCATTACATTGATGAAAATTTCTGCATTTTAATATTATGTTTTCCTATTTGATGTAGTGATTCATAGAGGAGTATTGAAGTGTTGAGTATGTTTTGAGTGTATGTATGAATGAATTGTTTGAAAATTCATTTTAGTTCTGAAAATGGAAAGATTTAGCATCAAAATTTGTGAAAAATTCTGCAACATCTGTTTAATACAACAACATCATCCTCTTGGTAAGTGGAGTCAGTTACATACATGACTTAGACAACATCATTACATTATAGAATATTTCTCCCAAAGTGTGACAATTATAGACTGTGCTTATGTTAGTTGCATGGAGAAATTGGCATTATTTGTCTCACTTGATCAAACCAAAATTTAAACTACCTCTTCTTTGGTTCAAGTATTAGTTCTCATTGATTCATATAAAAGTAAAGCAATGAACTTTAGCTCAAAATTCTGTGAAAATTTAGCAAGAAACTTGGTTGCTTGTAAATTGCAAAACTATAAGATAAAAGACATGCTAGTATTGTATGGTAAATATGATGTACATAGTTGTTAATGGTGGATGGTGGGTCATGGCAGGGGACCAAAAATCCGCCATTTAGGATCGCCATGGCGTCGCCATGACTGCCAGAATGAAAAGTCTTTCCATGGCAAAGAGGCCAAAATCCACCACGCCATGGCGCCATGGTGCTGCCATGGCCACCATTTGACAACTATGATGTGGGCTGAAGTAGATCTGTTAGGTCTGGCATTGATTGTTATTCAGAATATAAGCAGGTAGAATGTGAAGATATCCTTCAATCTGCATAGCTCACCATGAAAGTGACTGCTGGAATTGTTTTAATAGATTTTAATTTTATGGCTTCTTTATTTTTTAAACTCGTTCAGTTCATCAGTTGAAAGGATTATATGTGTGTGGATTTTTCCAAGTCCAAAGTCTTGAAGGTCTTCAATTGAAACTGAGAAAATTATTCTGAAACAGAATTCAGGCCTTAATGATTTAGAACCTTGATACTCCAATAGATGGGCCTGAGAAAATGGGAATCAATGCTGAATGTCTGACAGTCAGTTGGGCAGGGATGAACTTATTCCCAGGATCATTCAAGTCTATGAGAGGAAAAGGAGACAAGGGGGTCCAGGGACAAATGGATCAAAAGTGTGAGGAGCAGCCCACAGTGAGTGACTAACCATGAGCTGGCATTTAGTGAGTGGAGAGTGGTGAGAGAATCACAGAGAATCTTTTAGGCTTACTATTTTGTGTCCTGGGGAGAGAGGTGAGAGGGTAGCCAGACATTTGAGAGAAGGCTAGGAGGTAGAAGGGCTCCTATGATTGCCTAGAACTTTTCTTTCATTTATATTTCTGTTTTCTGTGAGTAAACATGCTTCTGAACTTCATTCGTCACTGGAATCAACTCGTTTTCTCTTCATACCAAGAGGCAATTTCAGTACATGATGTTCTTTGATACCAGTTTTCTGTCATTGGTACCAGAGCGCCTCAATCAGGGGACCTGTGGATAGTCTTGATGCATGCTGCTACTATGGAGTCCGGGATGGAATGTGTGAGTAATGTTTGAGTGAGCTGCTAGAGCAGAACTGGCTCTTTGCAGCAGCAAAATCGTAAGGTTGTGCAAGAAGTGGCTGAACCAGCTTGATTATTGAGGGAGAGAATGAGGACTTAAATCGGACTATCGGAGTAGGCAAAGATCTCTGGAGAGAAGGGAAGGACGTGAACACCATCGGCAAAGCCCACACTGGTGAAGCATGGTGGTGAGCCATACCCAATCTCGTGATGGTAGATTGCACTTGCAATATAGGGATGGTTCAGTGCGGTATTCGGAGGGAGATCGGAGAGGCAGCAGAGCTCCTCCAAAAGTTGAAAGTGGAAGGCGGTCGGAGTTGCCCTTTTTTTCAGGAGAAGAGAAGATGCCTATGGGTGGTTGGTGAGGGTAGAGATACTTCAGGGTGAATGGAGTGGAGGAGTATGAGAAGATGGACATCATGCTGGTGGCTGGAGGGTACTGCTCTCATCTGGTACCAATGGTAGGAAGATCAAATTCCCTATCCCATGTGGAGGGGATTTAAGGAAGTACTCATCAAACGTTTCCAGCTGGTAGTCTCCAATAATCCAATTGGTTTTCTGCTGAAGGTGAGGCATACAAGCAATGTCTTGGAGTACAAGAAACTGTTTGAGTTGGTGTTAGGATCAAGGAAAGACTTGTTCAAGAGATAGTCATGGGAAGGGTGTTTTGGAACTCTTGAACAAGGAAAGACCCTGTTACTCTTGAGATTGAGAAGATTTTGGCAAATTCGAAAGGCTATTTCAGACTCCAAGAGGGCTGCCACCTCGTAGAGATTGTGATCTTGCCAGTGTGCTCAAAAGAAACTATGAAGTAAAAGAAGTGTAAAGTATTATTAACACTCTTAGAAGAGAAAAGCAGTATAAATTTTGCAGAAAATGAGAGAAAAGCCTTGAGCACTATAGCAGCTCAACTCTCCCAAGTGCCTAGCCAATATTCTGCCTACCTTCTCACACACTCTCCCTCTGATGCATATAGTCTCACAATCTCACACCCCATGCCAACTTAGCACAGTTGGTTACAATTGTGTGCCCTCCACTACTGCCTATTCTCTGTGTCTATTTCCCCATTTGCCTTTTCTTTCATACAATCTAATAATATGTAGGTTCCTAACAATACTCCCCCCCTAAACTTCCACCTTGTCAAGAGCATCCTCAACAAAACAAATCTAAGGAGCAAGTGAGATTGATCCATATGCAGCATTGCAAGTTCTCCAAGACCTTGAGAACTGGATGATTCTTCTCCAGCTCTAACATATGTGGGGTAATGAACAATGAAGGTTTGCAAAGAACTTTGGCATCCAAAAGTGTTTTCAGCGTGGAAAACAAAACCATATTGCTGAAAACAAAGACTTCCTCTGGGGTCCCAAATCTTGAAAAAGGTGGAATGTAAACTTGCATTGTAGTAATGCCCTCCTGGGTCCCAAGGGGCCGATGCAAGTCCAATCTCCAGCTTGTCGTGATTTTCAAAAATTTGCAGCAGATAGATAGTACTCTTGCTCTATGCATAACAGCATGCATTCCTTCAAAACCATTGAAGACAGCTGTCACCTCAGCTTTGAGACCTTCATTGTTTGCTGTGGTATCACCCTCTAAGAAGGCCCTTGAGAGCATCATGGGTATAATTTTAGAGAGATCTTCAGCCTGTTGAAGTTTTAAGGTTCTCACTAGTTGCCTTAAAACCCATTGCTTTGGGACTCCCCTATCAGTCTTAGTATCCAAAATTTCCACAGCTTCAAAGTGATCAACATTTTGGTTCCACCCTGAAAGACCTCCCACCAGTAACAAGAACAAACTTATTTCAAGGACAGGTTCTGACATCTCTAAATAATGTGGGTGTTTAGCAGCTATTTGTGTTTGTTTCTTTTGAGCATTAAGAACACCAACCAATAGAAGCAATAGGATACACATTGTAGAGAGTTTATCAGCAATGACAAGCCCTTCAATACATTCAGCTCCTTCTATGATTAAGTCAGAATATGAACCCACCTTTCCCATAGTCAAGACAATGTAAATTCCCAATTTCAGTTTGTAATTCAGCATCAATCATCAAAGTTAGACAAACTATGTATCCATGTTGTGCTTTAGAGATTGAATGAGAATTAAAATGAAGCCATAGCAACACCTTTTTAGTCATTCTTTTAATTGTCTTCATGGAGGGATGATAAAAAAAATGCCCCAAAGATGCCCATAAGAAGATGCTCCCAAATTGAGTAGTTATCCCCAATCCCTGATGTAATTTTGCAACATAAAACCACATGAGGATGAAACTCACCAGCAGTGCAATCAGATCTGTGTAAGAGAATAAACCATTGAATTGGGCCACTGTCCTATTATCAGTCATGGCCCACAATTGCCTTTTCCTTTTGAGTCAAAACTTTGATCCCAAAATTCTGCACACGACTTTTTCATACTGATTTTACTGGCTTGGCCCCTTTCCTCTTGAAAACAGATTTTAAGTGCAGTTTCCCAACTAAGCAGCTGCTTGCTTTGGGCTTGGCCCAGTTGGTTCAGCAATTGACATAAATCCCCTTTTTCATGTTTGTCCTCTATTTGTGCAGCACCCATTTTGAGGGCCTCTGTCCATTTATATCCTTTCTTTCTCCTTATTAATAATTTGGGCTGGCCCGTTAGATGAAAAACATGACCCAACTCTTGACTTTCCCTGCCCATTGCGCATCCTTCCTTCTCCCCTTTCATACAGCAGTTGCAGTGAATTGAGACCGCGGTTACCATGGATGCCAGGTCCGGCAACTCTTCCGCCATGGCTGTCTCATCCATCTCCAAATCAGGTGGTACTAAAGGTGGACGTAAGTGGACATTCTCACTCTTATCTTCATCGTTCTCGACGGCGAGGTCGAGGTCAACATCGTCACCATCTTCTCCGTACTCATGCAATCCACCATCGACGGCTGACCGTCTTTGACAACCATCACGCCTATGTGCTTCTAGCTTCTCCATCAAGAGCGACTTTCGAGCCGCCATCACCTCTGATTACACCTCCCCGGCCAAGGTCGCACCGGTTTCTGCATCTGGTGGTTTTGGCGGTGGCCAGGGGTCCGCTGGCATTCGCAAAGCCCATTGATCCACCTTCGTCATGTTCTCCTCGCCCCTCTGCTTCTTCCCTTTAGCATCGAAAGTCACCGTCGCCGTTACTGACAATGTAGCCCATTGGTCTAGCTTGAGCTCAATCGCAACTCGCGACTTCTTTGTTTTCTTCAGAGCTTGTTTCAGTTGATCCAGTGGTTCTGGCGGCTTGACCGATGGAGGCTTGGCCGTCCTTCTTCGACCACAAAGCTCTCTTACCTCATCTTCTCCCTTTTCTCGTCCTCGTTGCCACTGTCTCCACTTTTCATCTCCCCCATCATGGCGTCTTTCATTACATCGATCATCTCATTGATCGACGCCGCGTTTATTCCTATCCCTGTGCCGATCAGGAGGTCGACTACCCCATGAAAATCTTTTGTCTGTGTCTGGAAGATCCATCCTGAGAATAAGGAGCAGACAATCGCTCCTCTATGTGGGGAGAAAGGGAGCTGCGTTTCTCCTTTGCAATCCTCCTAAATCCCCTGTCTCGAAAGTCTTCCACCTCAATCCGACTGCGCTCTCTCCGCGGAGAGTGCTCCATGGTTTGAGCATGGTGTTTCTCTCTCAATAGCCGCTTGACCTCAACTAGTTTCCTTTCCAATCTCTCCATCCTAGTCTCCAGCGCAGCATCCACGGTAGGCCCCCACAGTTCCCGAGACCGGAGCTTTGATGCCATTGTAAAGTATTATTAACACTCTTAGAAGAGAAAAACAGTATAAATCTTGCAGAAAATGAGAGAAAAGCCTTGAGCACTATCGCAGCTCAACTCTCCCAAGTGCCTAGCCAATATTCTGCCTACCTTCTCACACACCCTCCCACTGATACATATAGTCTCACATCTCACACCCCATGCCAACTCAGCACAGTTGGTTACAATTGTGCGCCTTCCACTACTGCCTATTCTCTTTGTGTCTATTTTCCCATTTGCCCTTTCTTTCATGCAATCTAATAATATGTAGGTTCCTAACAGGGGCGCTACTGCTATCATCATTACTAGAAAAACAAGACTAAAAAAATTATTGATGAAATGTCGAATGGGGGTATAGTTAGATCTAGGACTAGTCCATACTTCAGTCCAGCTATTTTTGTTGAAAAAAAAAAAAAAGATACAAGGTGGCAATTTTAGGTGGACTATCAAACTATGAGTAAGATAACCATTCCTGATGAGTTCCCAGTACCAGTTATTGATGAGTTATTTGATGAGCTAAGGGAGGCAAGGGTCTTTTCTAAACTAGACTTGAAATCAAGATACCATCAAATTAGGATGAGGGGTGGGGATAAGCATAAAATTGCATTTTGAGACTTATGAGGGACACTGAGTTCTTTATTATGCCATTTGGGTTGACCAGCGCTCCATCAACCTTTCAAGCTTTGATGACCCGAGTCTTGCTCCCTTATCTTAGGAGATTTGCTACGTTTTTTTGATGACATATTGATATGTAGTGATTGTTGGAGAGTCACGGGGCGCATCTCAAGCTAATATTACAGCTGTTGCAGGAGAACAACCAATTGTCAACAGATACTAGGTGCATTTGATTTCCAGAGATAGAGTGGCTGCAAATCCCAAGAAAATTGATGATATGGTGAGTTGGCTTCCTGGGGTAACAAGGTGTTAATGGAGGTTTGTTAAGGACCCCAGAAAACTAGCTTGGCCGTGACTCAACAAAGCATGATCTAAACTTCTGAGTGGGGAACTTCCTTCTATATTTGATGGGTTAGGTAGAGTTAAAAAGCACGCCCTCAAGAGCACACTAAGGCTACATTGGCTTCAAAGGTAGTGCTAGTTTTGATTATGTTACTTGAAGGTCAAAATAGTTACTAAGCTATCGTATTTGTTTCATATTCGTTATTAGTTCAAAAAATATCATATCCTCCTTTGTTTGCATTCCCCCAGTTTACATTTTAGACTGGAAAAAGTTTATATTCCATTTATACTAATATTTTAGTAGGTGGCGAACCAAATTGATGGTTTAGAAATGTGACAAGGCTGTTCAACCTCTTTGCATATCAGTAATATGAAATTCCCTTGAAATGATTACTGGCAGAGCTCCAATGAGAAGCTAGAAGCACAATTCTATCCTTTAACAAATGTAAGGGCAGTGAGACACCCCTGCAGATATGGCACTTCTCCATACACCCTAGAATTGTATTTTCCACACATTGCCTTAATTTTAGTCCTCTTAGTTTTAGTTTGGAAGAGAGATGAGCAGGGGTGAATCACTCCCAAGTTTCTCTATCACTCAAATCCTCTAAAAGGAATATTCCCCTCTAAATTTCCCCCAAAATGTGATATGTGAATCTTCACCCAATGCAAGAAAGGAGTTGTCTAAAGGGAAGCACATCCCTAAGAAATACACTTCAAGGGTCTTGAGTGAGATGCAGAGATCTCTTTTTTTTTTTCCTCTTTTGGTTCTAAAAGCTATGTATGTCTGCAGCTCCTTTTGAAAAGAAACAGGTTTTCGTACCTATCTCTTTTACGGTTTCATTCAACATTTAGCCGCAATTCAATAAGAAATTTAAAACTATCAAAAGATTAAATTGGGGAGAAATTACTTCATTTTTCTGTTAACTCCTGTATTGTCACAATGTTTATGTTGATTTATAAATTGCTAGACATTACACTGTAACATACTCGGTATATGTCAAGAAAAATGAACTTTTCTACTTTTTGTTTACAATCAAGAAAAGCCAGATTTTATTTTAATGCATGAGAATAATGCAGTGCAGCATTTACCTTCCAGATCCAGCTCCCAAATGAAGCTCCTAAATTTACAATTAGATAAGAAGTAATAAACTACACAAAAATCTACTCTAATTTTGTATATGCTTTTGAAGAAAATTTTGGGAACCTCAACCACCGTTGGCGAAATCGTCCAAATCCATGAATTTTAAGCCGGAAATGAATCCTCTTTAATTTTCTGCTAAAGTTGCCCCATCTTTGTTTCAGGATGTTGTATTTAGATGATCTTACTAGTTTCATTGTATACCTACATCCTGTGTGTTGAGAAGAAAACATAAATGAACAATCAGCATACTGTAAGGAAACTTCCTCATTTTCTTACTTTCTCACTTTATATTGTTTTCATCCATGTTGGTGAATACGAAGTGTATAGTGTATCCTGTGACACTAGTGTGGTGTTTACTATTAACAATAATTTTGTGTAAGCCTTTGTATAGTGTATCCTGTGACACTAGTGTGGTGTTTACTATTAACAATAATTTTGTGTAAGCCTTTAAGATATATTTCCAAAACAATTTTCTACCATAGGCTATCTCCTTAATTTGTCAATGATAATATCAATATTGAAATGTCTTAGCAGAAAGCAGACCTTGATGCTGTGTGGTTTGTTCATTCATATCTGAGTTTGTGTGGTGTAGGACCTGCATGTAAGACAAAAGGGTCAACATTGTCTAACGAGGTTTAGCTATTTATGGTATGTCTGTAATGCAAACAGTAAGGTTCCTTGCATAGGAAGGAAATGCCTTTTTGGTGGACACTCCTTAAAATTTGAGCAGAAAGTGGTTCCATTTAGGTGCCACTCTACGGCTCAAATCCCGACTCTGCCTATACAACAATCTTCGCTCAAACAATGAACTTAATGTTGCACTCGTGTTTCTGTACCTCAACCAAATTCTCCATGCGTTTCCTCATTCTCCTTTGAATAAAACCTTTCGTGCTCTGCGGTGCAGATGTCAGTCAAAATGTTGCAAATGAAGTGATTTAGAACTAGAAGTGGTGCTTAGGATGCAATTTTGATAGTGACATTACCTTTACATGGTATCTAACATAGGCGTTAAAATTTAATAGATTCCAGACAGTCTTGTCTAGCCTTTTGCCATCAACATGGTGAGATGAGATATCTATTAATCATAAAAGAATGTGTCAGTTGCAGATGCCTGAGAATCTGTGTTACTAGACAATTCTTTTGTTGATCTCATGTGTGAATTCAGATTTCAAAATTGTGTTGTGGCAATCTGCTTATGGCTTTGTAGACAAGTAGTTTTTGGGATAAATTGCTGTAGGATAGTAGTATACCGAAACAGACAAACCCTCCATTGGTACTCAAATCCTCAAAAGCTTCTCCTCTTAGCTCTGGTGGAGGAATGGCTGACCAGGTGCAAGGTGGTGCCTTGGCCCATTTATCTGAACTTCCAACATCCACTAGCTCCTGCAATTGATAGTAAATGAATGAGTTGATAGAACATCAACTTTGAAAATAATCTACTTACTTGTGCTTTATAAGCTACAAACCTGAAAGAAAGCTGTTGCAATAATCACATCTGACTTCTCTTTGAAACGAATTGGGAATACTGCAACAATTCGTTGTGGCTGAACGCAGCATGTATTATTTTGTCAATATGGAAAAGCAGCCGAAATTGAACAGCTTTTACAAGCCGGAGAGAGTTGTTTCTCCTTTTTTTTTTTGTGGAATGTAAACTAAAATCCCACAAAAATATGGAAGGAATAGAGTTTACACAAGTTGTTATGGTTGGCTGTTCGAGCTGTAATTATTGAAAATCAGTAAGTTGTTTTAAGTTGAAATGTATGTAATACCTCTTCACAACTTTTTTTGTATACCTCGCAAGATTAAAGTAATCTTGATTCTCACAGAATATGGTGCCACATGTCAACAGCAGGAAAGTAACTGACAAGGTATCGTATATCATCACTAGATTTAGGTTCAGAAGTCCGTACTTCATAAGTAAATGACGTGCTTTGATTATGTATGGGTTACATCGTTTATATCATTTTATTCCAAATTACAGTTGGGAGTCTTGTCCATTTTATTTGGAAGGTCATGCTACGCACTTTTTGTATTAATTTTGCTCTATCTATAGCATCTGATACTATCTATTCAAAGATTTGATGACCTAGGACTTACCTGCCTGATGACAAAGAAAGGTTCTCTTGGATTGTAGAATAGTTTGATGGGTTTGTACATGCCCTGAACTGCATCATCAGAATTGATATTCCACAGTATTTCTTTCAGCTGTGAACTCAGTATTACTGATTGAACTGTGGAAATCTCCCTAATGACCTTGACATAGTCTGGATCAAGAATTATATCATCAGTCATATTTAAAATTCATGTTGGATTACGTAAATCCATGCATTGGTTTGCTGTGTAGAATGTTCATTTGCAATTTCTTTCTGTGTTTCACATTGTTTAACGATATAACTAAAATAGCCTCTATAAATACTTGGCCATCTTTTTGGGTCGAATTTTGCCCCATAATCTTGATGACAGCTGAGGACCCAAAATTGTATAGTAAATTGATTGTGACCACCATTATTATATCTTACTGCAAGTGAGTTGAATGGTAGCAAACCTTTGCCTCGCGGAATCTGATTGAGGTTAAGCCTCAGAGTAAGTTGAAATCCTTCTCTAGCAGGTTCAGCGATTTCCACAACCCCAGGACAGAGTCCCTTTACCATTTCAATGGCATAGGAAGAAAGCTCATGTGGTAGGACGCCAGGGCAAAGAGGTGGGGTTGAGATTGACAGGTAGGCTACTAGGGGATCAGAGGCTTGAGACTGTAAACGTAACACACAAATAATCAAATCTTACTGAAAATGTTTGTTTAATGTTGAAATTGGAATCCTAAAAGATTCTACAGATTTACACAAAATCAGATTTATGCAGAGACATCAGAGAAGCACATCAACTATGTTATAGTCCCTCTATGCAACAATCTCTGCCTAATTTCTTTTTTTTGGTAAAAGGTAGTTTGTCTGTATTTCTGATTTGCTAGTGACATGTTTGTTTAGAAGGAGGTAAATGGCTCTAGCTACCTCTATTTATCCAATTCTTAGAGCATGCAATTTTGTGATGCAATATGCTTATAATGATCAAGGTTAAGACGGGGCACATTAAGTACAAAAAGAGTGTTCATATTGTTCAACCTTTAGTATGGTGAGTGTTTTACCAGAATATGGTACTCCACTGACCCAAATTCGTACAAGTGATGATCAATCTCCATGGGCTTCTCTGCACTGTCATTAGATGGACAAACACTTAAATACTGTTTCAGTAAAGGGCATTCCTGCTATAGCAACTAACTCTATCATACTTTGAACAATGCTTCAAATCCTGCACGATATCAAATCCTGCACGATAGCAACTAAAAGATGTTGCAGAACATTGATTAATTTGATCAAGCTAATTACATTTAAGTTTATGAGAAAATTATAAGAAGAATAAAAGAAACTAGAGTTTATAGAGAAATTAAAAACGTTTAGCATAAACGACAATCTGCTTGCGTAGAAAAATGTCACCACTTACTTTCGATAAGCTCTCACTCAAGACTGATATTGAATGGTTAAATTTATAAAAAAAATAAAAAAATGGTTTTAAAGACAAATAATATCCTCAACGTGGGTGCCGGTTTCTGCCAAAAGGTGAAAACGTGGAGGTGGGGGGGGGGGGGGGGCGTGTACAGGGTTCCGAGAAGTTCCAGTTATATATCTATTTATTTTTTTCATAACTGATTTTTTAATAAATATTATAGAAAAAATAATTATGGACCTGAAAACAAAACTAAATGAACTGAGGAAACACAAAAAAAAAAAAAAATAGAAAGGAGTTTTCTCCGATATCCTATAAAATTTATGGATATTAATACCTTCTAGATAATTTATAGCTAAAAATTTACCACATATTGTATAGATATTCAATGAGGGTCACCAAATTTGGGATAAGAATTACTAACAAATTCACAAAGTTTCACTGTTTTTTTTTCTTCAAAAAAACTCAATATGAAATCCACCTACTATTTATCATATCCACTTTTCCTTTCAGCAAAGACAAGACCCAAAAAAAAAATTTTAAAAAAAAAGCGAAGAATTCACACAGAAACGTGCTTATAAATAACCAAACTGTGCTCCAACTTACTAAAATGCATTATTTGGAGGACAGATTTCAACATTTTATCTAGATTAGTTTCACACCAAGAATTTTAAAAATATATATCAAGCATAGAAAAGAGAAACCAAAGCATATCACTATATCATAAAACACCACACAACATATGTGGAAGATAATGCTTACCACATTATTAGTGTTTCTAAACCTAATTAATGCATTTTCAGATATTATGTAAACTCCTCTTACCTGTACAGTTTGAGCAGGATTTGTTTCAGAGCAGGGGAGGCTCTCTCTATAAATGCCATTTCTGATCATAAAACTCTCCTCTTCTGTTATGTGATTGCGCAAACATATATGGTTGTGTTAAGTGAACACACAAATTAATACAATGTGGGACTCTCTCAACCGTATTTGGTTTGTATGAACTTTGAGTAAAATGTAAGTTCAGTGTTGTAATCATGTTTGGTGAGCTTTGAAGTAAATCCACATAGCCACCCTCTTCCACTTACCATCCTTTCATTTTCTTCCTTTTGTCACTTTCCCTTCGGCTCAACTCTTCCCTTCTATATTGAAAATATTTATCTCTTGTCATACAAACTTGGAACTTACACGGAAATCGATGAAACCACATACAATACATTCAGGACGAGATTCATTAATTAACAACGCAATATTAATTAACAACAATCTATATCTATTCTTTTAATCTGTTCTTTTAATATTTTGGAGGACCAAATAAGGAAAATTTGCCACGTGTCATTTTTTTTTGCGCAAGTACTCTTCCACCACCCAAGGAATTTTCTACTTTAGGTAATTTACTTTGTAATTAATTTTTTCTATCCACGACATGCAATCTATGTATACTTTTATTACTTTGAAGGACAAAACCATGGAAAATTTGCTACAGGTATTTTTCTCTTTTTTTTTGTGAATTACTCTCCCACCTCCTAAGTAACTTTCTATTTTTAGTAATTCACTTTTTAATTTACTTTTCTACCCCATATATGTAAAAAATAAATGAACATGTAATATTTTCTCCTATTGATGCTTTGTACCATCATCACACAAGGTGCACTTAATGTAATTTGTTCTTCATTATAATATCAATTTTTTAGAATGAATCTACACTCTAGTTCCTAAAAGATTCTTTGTTAATACTTTAATTCTCGAAAGACCAATAGCATACACTTGAGTCTCTCAAAGAATTGAAATTATAATACTTCAGTTCTCAAAAGTTCATTACATACTCTACCAAAGATTTGGTGTTATAACACTTCAGTCTAAAAGAAATATCAATTACATACATTTGAGTCCTCCAAATATTTGCATTATAATACTTTAGTCCATGATTAACATTTTTATTTAGACTGAATTGTTATAACACTAAATCTTTAGATGATTAAAATGTACGCATTAAACTTTTGAGAACCAATTAGTGTTATAATTTCAAATCTTTGGGGGTTCAAGCATATCTAATTGATCTTTCAAGAACCAAAGTACTAAAAAAATATCTTTCAAGGGCCAAAATGTTGCTTTACTCCTTTTATTATGAAAAATATTTTTCAAAAAAAGAAGAATATTATGATTTCCTAAATAGAGTTTATTTAGTGAAAATAAATTTTATCCATCTAATAGTCAATAATAACTAGCTAGGACAATACAAAATGTACTAAGTTTATGTTGTGCCGTAGTTAATTTTTTAAAATATTATCATCTTATCTTATATCTTATATCATATATCTAAAAAAGATTTAATATTCAATGAAAATAAAACGCCATCTTTTGGTGCAATTTATTTCCATTCAAAATTTCAACCATCCATGATATCCAATAATTTTTTTTATTATGAAAAGTATATATTAATTTTAAATTTTTTATTAATTAATTTTATTACACCTACAACTACCCATTCGATTCTCTTTCCCCAAATAGATGATACAATACATATATTGGATATGTGATATAAACATTTAAATTATACCATCAGGTTAATTATACAAAATATATATTGCACAGGTGACATAAAAATATAGATTATACTTATTGTAAATCTACATCTCACAACTACATGTATTAGATTAGATGCTTTCAACTTTTTTTTTTTTTTGGTGCGTAAGGTGCTTTCAACTTTAATCAGGAATATTATTTATCATTTAATGGCTTTTTCAGGCCACATGTGAAAACTTTATTAGTCTTAAATTAATGATATACCAAAAAAAATATTACGTTTTATTGTACGTTTTATTTTTTAAATGTTCATTTAAAAATTAATATTTAATGATGTAATACTATATAATTAATTAATAATATAGAATTTGTATGGTGATAGCATGTTAAAAATAAATTCTATAATTATTCTTTTTGTTTTTAAAAATAATGAAGATAGTGGACGAGGTCGACACGTCACAACAGTAACAAGGATCTTGTGTCCATGTTCGCTGGATTGTCTTCGGGCATTGTCTAAGGGTTTCTCTCATTGCACAATGTTACCCCACTTTTTGTAGACGAAAAAGACTTTTGTTTTTTTTGGGTCATGCTGAAAAAGACTATTTATCGCATAGAGACAGTTACATGGCACCATTCATTTTGAATTGAAAAATGTTATCCGCATTCATTTGTCATTAGCTACATGCCAAGTTATGACACATATTTATATGTATTTAATTAAAAAAATAATTTTTTTTGAGTTCAGACACGACGAACAGATCGAACACGTCTCATGTGAGCAGCGTGTCAGACCATTTCTACAATTCACTGTGAACAAGTTTGAGTTAGTTTCTTTTCTTTAAAAATTTTTTAATATCAACATGAGTCAAAACTAATTCTAGTTGTTTAGTTGGATCTGTACAGTTGGGTCATTTTATTTTAAAAATTCTTCAATTGATTATAAAAAATAAGAATTAATTAGATAAAAAAAATTATACAAACATAACTAAAAAAATTCAGAAAAAAAGAATCATACAAAAAAATAAAAAAAATTACATATATATATATATATGCCATGTCCGTATCCTGTAATTTTTTGAATTTAGTGTGTCTCCGTATCCATATCCATGTTGTGTCCTGTATCCGTGTCAGTATCTGTACTTTATAGGTTATGAGATGTTATTCTCATCCAACTAACTCACTTCTTCTCAGTATAATGCCTAATATTCAATAAATATAAATAATATAATTCATTTATTTTGGTAGGCATTCTTAGAGTATTGTTCTTAGAGTATTGTTCTTATCGAACAAATTTTATTTAAGGATAAAATATATTTAGTTCTCATTTCACTAATGATGTATTTGATGTATTCTTTTTCATAATCTGACTTTATAAATTATATATTAAATTATAAAAATAATTATAAAATAAATAATAAATTTAATTTTTATACAATGATTTCATATTGTTTAGTGCCTACAATATATTAAATAAATTTATTTATCGTAATCATTTCTATACATTAAAATGATAGATAATTTTAAAATTTATAATTAAATAATTATTTTAATTAAAAACTGAATAAATAAATAAATAAATAATATATAATAAAATAAATATTTAAATGATTTTTAAAAATTAGTATCTTAATTGTCATGTTTTTTTCAATTCATCGGTAAATGATTCATAACTAATGTTACTTTGGTATGTTTACTATGCTAATTACACATATTATGATAAAAATACAGAAGTTGAAATAAGAAAAAGAATGTATATACACACACACACACACACACATATTTGATATAATATGAAAATAAAATATTACAAAAAATAAAAATATAAAAAATAAAAATTTAATTTTAATGTGTTGATAGTATAAATTTTTTTTATATTGTTATCAAACTAATCATTTCATTTAATGACTTCTCAAATAGCGAATATAAGAATAAATCACTTTAACTACATGATAATATTTACTTAAATACATTATAGAACTATTTATGTTGTTCGTATTTAGTACATCAAAATTAAGTTCACAAAATAATAAGTGTAAAATAAATCAATCATTAAAAATTTTAAAAGTTATCATATCATGGTTTGATAACTATGATAACTACCTACCCTGGTTTGATAATTTCTTTAATTTTTATTAGTTGACAGTGAAAAATCAATTTTACACTTTCAACTAATAAAAAATTAAAATAGTGTCAAATCATACTAGACAACTAACAATTAGCTATGATAGTTAAATTATTAATTTATTAAATTATTTTTAATATTTTTAATCTCATTCATACAATTCTATTCTATATTAATATTATTGATTACTTAAAATAATTAGTTTTTATATATTTCAATATTATTCTAAATATTTATTTAATTTTATATCTTCTTTATTTAAGATTTTTATTATTAAATTTTAATTAAAATAATTATCGTTAATTCTTAGTATAATATTTAATATTACAAAAAATTACACTTATCTCCTTAAAGTTTGCCAAAATGCAAGTCATGCCCCTTCTATTTTCGAACTTTGCAAGATAGGTCTCTAGGTATTGAAAAATCCTATGCCGACCTCTCCTATTAACGTTAATCCATAAGTGATTTTGATGAAACAATACACATGTACACAATACATACTTTTTAATGATATTATTGTACATATTAAAGACTTTTATAACTATTAAATGATCATATTATCCTTTTATTAAGTGATAAAAGTATACAATCTTCCCATTTAACTTTTTCCCCAGCATGGAAAGAATGTGTGCTTTTATTGCTTGGTAAAAAAGATAATTCAGTCTGTAATATTTATAACAATGTTATTAAAAATCGTATGTTATGTACTGTTACGTTAAAGTCATTAATGGACTAGCATTAAAAGGGGAGATTAGTGTAGGATTTTTCAAAATTCAGGAACTTGAGATGCAAATTTTGAAAATAAAAGAGATGCATATTGTATTTCACCAAACCTCAAGGATGAGATGAGTGTAATTTTTTCTTAATATTATTTTTAAATTTAATTGATGTGAATTGATAATATAAAATAGTTTTAACCATCAACCTATAAAAATTCAAGAAATTGTCAAATTAGGTAAAATTTATCTACCAATATTTTATTGTATGCTTTTAGTGTATAGAAATTAATTTCATTACTTATGTTATAACCTTTTCATTGTTTAAAGTATAATTTATAAAAAAATCAAATTATGAAAAAAAATACATCAAATACACTCTTAATAAAATTAAATGGGTGGAATGTTATTTCTTAATACCTTAAGGGGGCTAAGTATTTTTTACCTTTACTTTATAATTAATCAGAACACATACATTTGTTTGAGTTTTTATATATTTTGGCACCACTTAATTTGTATTTATTTTTGAATATCTATATCCAAATTTAATTTTTATTTTAAATTGAATTATTTACTTTTATGAGTTTAATTTCCATGCACTAATAATATATAATTATTTTATATAGTCATCTAATTAAAATATTTATTTTGTATGATTGTCCAAGTAATAGGTGAGATAGTCAACTATTATATTTGATGTGATAATATCTGATTGAATAACTATGTAAAAAAATTTATACTTTCAGTATATAGAAATTAAATCTTACTTTTGCTCACATTTTTGTCTTTTCTGTATTGAATATTCTTCTTGCAAAGTTTGGTCAATGAAGAAAATGATGTTTATTGACTCAGAGTATTATATCTTTTGTTCAAAGGAATTTAAAAGAGCGATTGATGATCTTCAATCTTGAACATCCACATCTTGAAGCATTAATTGGATTTTGAGATTAATTCTTGTTGCTGGGGAAACCTACAATGAAATAACATGAGAAAAGGGGATTGGGCTAGAACTAGGGTGACGATCAGAAACCCAGCCCTTTTGCGTCCCAAAAACATAAATTCAAGGGTCTAGTGGCTTGGCAAGCTTAGAAGTGGGATATTTTCCCTTGGAAAAGGGATTTGATAGTATGAGGGGAGGCTTCATGAAGACATGAAAGCTTAGGAAGGAAACAGTAAAAAGAGAACCTTGGGAAGGAAATAATAACAAAGGGAACTTCAATAGAGGAACTGTGAAAAGTGACCTAATGAGTTTAGCCCTTATGACATAGAGAGACAATGTTGATAATGACTAAACAATGACACCTTTGATGCCCTTTATAGGTTGTCATAGGCCTAGAAAAATGTATCATGCATCTTGATCCCCAAGTAATGGATTTGTCCTCTTATGTGTAAGTTTTTATGTATAATGAGGAAGGAGAAAGAAGAAAACAAACAATAAGAACACATGTTCAACTCTCTGTAAAAGAGAAGGTTCACACATGGTTTCCATGGTTTCTTGTCTCATCACCCCATGAAGATATTTCTTCTTTGGCTTCTCCAGCTATCAAATCCATGTTCTTCTTCGCTTCACAAAGCATACAAATTTGCTTATTCTCTCACTTTCTTGTTTGTTATTATTAAAATCTCACTCAAGCACACTTCTCAATTGAAAAATGAACTAACTTATTATTGCATCCATATGAAGAGACAATTTTAGGATTGATTTGATATTATTGTGGTTTTTTTAAAGTAGTGAAATTCCCGAGGCTCTTAAAAAATTACTCTAAAAAAGTTATAGTAATATTATTTAGTAAAATAATGTGAAAGTTCCTCTAAATGAGTATAATTCATAATAATAGTGTTTGGTAAATATGTTTCAAAAAATATAAAATGAAAATAATAAATATAGATATTAAAGAGGTTGCCATTAATAAGAGTAAAGTCTTTTGAATTTCAAAAAGTAAAAGATAGCTTGGAAAAGCATATTATAAGGTGCTCTCAAAAGCACCCCTAGCTTTTAATAGCCGGAAGCAAAAAAGCCACATCTTTTTTATTTATCAAACAGGAAAAACTGATTTATGTTTTTCATATGTCAGAGTATCCCTTTAAAGAATATTACCAAATTCAACCTTAGTCCCTTATGTTTTGATGCCATGAAGAACAAAAACCATTGAGTATGGTAAATTCATTTGAATTTATATGTTGCCCAATGCTCAAAAACATTTGGAAAAAACTGTTGTGTGTAGTCCATTGCCAATATAGTTATGATACTACAACAAATATAGCCAATCAATGGCCACACTTTTCTTAACCACACCTGAAAAGTGTGATCTATAACTACCAAAGGTCACACTTTTATGGAAGTAGCTTTAGAATATACCTTGTGCATTTTCAAAGTAAATAAAAATTTTAATATTATATACTTCTTTCATTTCATATTAAGTGTTGTTTTGGGTTTTTCATTAAATTAATTTATGTTTACAGTTTTCAATGAATGTTTAATTAGTTTATACTTAGTTTACCTTTCTTGGAGAAAGAATGTACGGATGTGACTTAATGGAGATAATTTTTTTTTTCAACTTTTACTTTCACTTTTTTGGGAGATCAATAAGATCTAATTATTATATTAATTCTTGTACAAATGCCAAAAAAGACACTTAATATGAAATGAAGGGAGTAGCAATAAATAAGAAGAAAAAATATTTTGATACATTGATAGCGAAATGTTTTACAATATTATCCATACATGTATTGTTACATAATTAAGCAAATGTGGCTAATTTTTATGTCTACTACTTAAATAAGAGAAGGAGTATTGCTCTTCCCTAAAGTCTATCGTCACTTTCAATCACTCATTTTTGTTTAATTTGCCTAAATGCCCTTATATTCTCTTTTGTAATTAAAGTAATACTATATATAACTATATATTTGTATTGTAAAGTAAGGATTTGGAAAAGAATATATATATATATATATATATATATATATATATATATCTATTATATATGTACAAGCCTTAGTGAATTGGGCCTTGTAAGTCATCTAGTAGGCTTGAATGGCTTTAAGATGGAAGTGACACAATAAAAGAAGAAACAATAAAATAAAATAATCATAAAAGGCTGAGTGTTAATTGAAACAAAAGAAAGAAATGGCTAGGGTAAGTAAGGTAAGAATTACAACGGATGAAGAAAGTAGCGCCACCATAACGTCCTAAGCCTACCTAAAAGTAATTATATGGTTGTAAAGGAGAGAAGAAAGACTATTGACCCTACCTATGAGGCTCACTTGAAAGAAGGAAAACAAAAGAAAACTTTACACATAGAAAGAAAAAAAAAAAAGGAAGCAAGAAGAAGAGGAATAACCCATAAACTGTAATTCTCAAGGCTAGGAGGAATAAAGGAATTGAAGCCTTCTTGGGTAGGAAAATTAAAGAGTCTTTTCCCTGCTTAATTATACTTTCATTTTTAACAAAGAATTTTTCATCTTCAACTAAACAAATTCATTAGGCATTTAATAAGTTGGGGTTTTCGCTTGTTAGTTAAATCAAAATTTGATCGCACAATCTTTAAATCTGGGTTTTTGAAGAACCCTTTTATGTCTAGATGTTTTAGGGATGATTGTAAATGGCTTGCGTGTTGAAATTTTGGTTCTTGCTAAAACTCTAGAAATGGGCTTGTGATGATTTTGATAACTATTAGTCTATTAGTCTATAGCTTACTTAGGTTGTCATTCTACATGGGTTCTCATTTTGTAATTTTGCATGACTATTTATCTCAAGTTTCATTGTAGGAAGGGGAAAGAAAATTCAGATAAACTAAAATAAGGGAAATCATGTTTTTTTTCTCTATGTTATGTCATCTGAACTTGATTAATTTAAAATTGAAAGGTGAATATATACCAAAGGTCATGGGTTATTTACCAAACATGTATGTATAAGAAGGAAGAAACAAACTATGCCTTGTTGTGTTCTAAATTTAGGAACAATAGTTAAGTATTTGTTGGAAAGTCATTTTTTTTAAATGTGTTGGGTTCTTTAGCTTGAATTATGTGTGTATGAATTATAGGCCACTATTGTTGCGGGGAGTAATCGTTGGGCTATAATCCTATATGAAGCATATCACTTTTGTGGCTACATTATGATTGAGAAGATATGTTAACAATTTCTATGTATATACCTAGTAAAATATGTGAAGCTATTGGCTCTCTTGAATGCATGCTAAGCCCATTTATTTTTCTTTACTATTGTTTATTATTTTTAAATGACAGACCCAAAAGGTAAAAACAGAGTAGCACAAAATAAATATGTGGAAGAGTAAAATAAATGACAATAGAAATTTACATAGTTTGGCTTAAAGTCTACTTCCACATGCAAAGGGGACAACAAATATTTCACTATAGAAATATAATGGAGATACAAAAGGTGGAAAACTCCATTCAATCCAAGTTCCAAATACACCCAGAATACCTCACAGTATTTTTCACACTGGTGTATACTCTCAACTCACAAAAGAAAAAAACTCATAAGAAACAAATAATTCTACTCTATTATACTGAAGTAAGGAGATTCTTGGATTGTTGGTTTCTTTTCGTTGTGTGGTTTGATGATCCCAGTAAAGCTCTATTTATAGAGTTTTTGCTTGCCAAAATTTCCAACTCATTTACTATATGTTTTCGGTGCCAATCATCTATCACATGTACCTTTGGAAACTTTAGCCACTAAAATCAATTGTGTACTGCACTGAAAATTAATGAATTGGAATTTTGTCCATTTGCTTTTAAAAATCAAGTCATGATAACAAATCTCGACTTTGGCTTGATTTTTCATCTATTTGCAAGTTTCTGAAATCATCTTTTCCAATGTGCCTATAAGGGCAAACTCACATATCACAGATACCAATTAAGTCCAAGCAATGCTTGAACTTGGCAACTATGATTGACTTCGTCAACATATCTGCTGGATTGTCTAAAGTACCAATTTTCTTCATTTCATCGGTACCCTAAGAAATAATCTCTCAAATAAAGTGATCTAACGTCAATATATTTGATTTTCTCATGATACATTTGATTTTTGGTCAAATGTATGGCATTTTGGTTGTCACAATAAATAGTTGTAATATTTTATTCATACCCAAATTTCCTACCAAACTTCTGAACTAAATGGCTTCCTTCACCGCTTTTATTGCTGTCATGTATTCAGCTTCTGTAGTTGATAATGCAATAGTAAACTGGGTTGCACTAATTGCACTACCTGAAAGCTTGAAGGCATATCTTGTCAGAGATCTCTTCTTGTCAATATCTCCAGCATAATTAGAGTCAACGTAACCTATAAAACTACCACAAGTGTTAGAACTTCTGTCATATACTGAGCCAACATCTGCAGTACCTTGAAGATATCGAATTATCCATTTCAGTGCCTGCTAATGCATCTTGCCAAGATGTCCCATATATCTGCTAGCAATACTAACGAAATGTGAAATATTTGGTCTAGTACATACCATTGCATACATTATGCTTCCAACTGTACTAGCGTAAAGAATGCATGACATTTGTTCCTCTTCTTTAGCTAATTGTGGTGAATATGTGGCAGATAATCTGAAATGGGCACAAGTACCTTTTCAATACTTTTTCTGATACAAATATAATTTGCCAACATGCCGATCCCTGTGAATTTCTATGCCCAAAATCTTCTTAGCTGCACCCAAGTCTTTCATTTCAAATTCACTATTGAGTTGCTCCTTTAGCTTCTTGATCTCAGACATACTCTTAGTATCAATGAGCATGTCATCAACATATAGCAACAAATAGACAAACGAACCATCTGAGAATTTCCTGTGGTAAACACAATAGTCATAGTCACTCCTTAGGTAACCATGACCTAACATGAAAATGTCAAATCTCTTATATCATTGGCGAGGAGATTGTTTTAAGCCATACAACGACTTCTTTAAGAGACATACATGATCCTTTTTGCCTTGAACAATGAAACCTTCTGGTTCCTGTATATAGATCTGTTCTTCAAGCTCACCAAGAAGAAAAGTCGTCTTGACATCAAGCTGTTCAAGCTCTAAGTCAAACAGTGCAACCATAGCAAGTAACACATGAATAGAGTTATGTCTCACAATGGGAGAGAATACTTCATTAAAGTTTATTCGTTCCTTTTGACTAAAACCTTTTACAATTAAGCAAGCTTTATATCAAGTTGGTTCAACTCTAAGGGATCCTTTCTTTTTCTTGAAGATCTATTTGTAAGCTAATGACTTTCTGTCCTTTAGGTGGTTTCACCAACTCCCAAGCCTGGTTCTTATGAAGAGACTCCATCTCTTCACTCATTATATGCAGAGCCATCACTCAAGATAGCCTCATGGTATGTGGTAGGATCTTCTGATTCCACATCCTCTACCACCAATAATACAAAAGGGACTATGTTTGCATGACCATACCTTTGTGGTGGTTTTATTTGTCTTTTTTCTCTGTCTCTAGTGAGGCTGTAATGTTGTAACTGTTGTCTTGCATCTATAGCATCAACAGTATCTTGTTCTTCATCTTGAATGGGCTGATTAGACGCATCTTCTTTCATCTATTTTGATGGTTCAACTTCAACCTCCACCTGCTTACTAGCATCTTGGTCTTTTGTTCCATCGCCAACCTCCTTTTTTGGATGAATCATGGATGATTCATTAAACTTGACATCTCTACTGATTATGAATTTGGATGACCTAGGTTTAGTACATCACAATCGATAACCTTTCACCCTCATTTCATATCTAAGAGATATACATTTTAGTGCCCTTTGCTCAAGCTTTCCATCATCAATATGAGCATATGCAGGACAACCGAAAATTCTCAGATTTGAATATTCAATAGGAGCACCGGACCATACCTCAATTAGAGTTTTTAAATCAATCGCAATTGACAGAGACTGGCTCACCAAATAACAAGCCATATTGACAGCTTCAACCTAAAATTCTTTAGGAAAACCAGTATTAGAGAGCACTCTCTAAAAGAGTTCTGTTCATACGTTCTGCCACTCCATTTTATTGAGGAGTCTTTCGCATAGTACGAATGGCAGACCTCTGATACTAATTTATTGTGAAATGGCAGACCCCAAAAGTAGAAACAGAGTAGCACAAAATAAATAAGTGAAAGAATAAAATAAATGACACTAAGAATTTATGTGGTTCGGCTTAAAGCCTACTTCCACGGGTAAAGGTGATAATAAATATTTCACTATGAAAATGTAATGGAGACACGAAAGATGGACATACTCTATTCAACTCAAGTCCCAAATACACCCAGAATACCTCACAATATTTTTCTCACTAGTGTATATTTTCAATTCATAAAAGAGAAGAACTCATAAGGAACAAATAATTCTACTCCATTATACTAAAGTGAGGAGATACTTCGATTGTTAGTTTCTCTCCATTGTGTGTTCTGATGCTCCTAGCAAAGCTCTATAAATAGAGCTTTTCCTTGCCAAAATTTTCAACCCATTTACTATACGTTTTCTGTGCCAACTATCTATCACATGCACCTTTGAAAACTTTGGCCACTAAAATCAATTTTGTGTACTGTACTGAAAATGAATTGGACTTTTGTCCATTTGCTTTTGAAAAGTTTGTGTACTGCACCGACAATGAATTGGGCTTTTGTCCATTTGCTTTACAAATCAAGTCATTATAACATTTTATTATATAAAGATGTATGTCATGAGCATAGATGTTAATTAGACAAGTACACAAACAATATCTATCATAGTTAATTCTATAGATATTCATTTTAGTTGAAATCAAGGACACTCTTAGGGCTTGACTATGAGGTTTTTACCTCTCAAAGTTTCAGAAATTTTAGAGTTATGGTTTAGTTCCAATTCTCCACATAGAGTTGCTAATTTTTTTTTGAAATCTCTGATGGCAACTACTACAATTTTATTTGTAACTAATTTTGTGGCCATTGAAAGCTTAGATATAGATCTATCATCACCTAATTTTTTTGATATTTCCCAAAATCATATGCATATAATTTTAAAGAGAAAATTTGCTACATTGTGCTGAACTTCTATTCAAGACAGTTAACAAATGGATAACTATGAAATGAATTACCTATTCGCTGCACTATTACTGTAAATTGGGTTTGAACAAAATAGATACACAAACTGGGTTACTTTGTGTCGCAAATATTGATATATATGACAAAACTCCCAAGGTGCTATATTGTATCTATCATACTAGAATAGTCTCTAGATGGTAGTTATTTCCATGTTGATAATTATGGCAACATAAAGTCTCAACTCTGCTACAAATATCAATTTATCCTTAACTGTCTGAATTACAAATAGTACGATGACAATCTCAGTAGGAATATCAAAGCCATAACTCATTTTTTTAAAAGCATATGTTATTTTTAGCCATGACTATAGTTATGGAAAAATATTCCTTTCCACACTTATAAATTCATAAAAAAAAAGTTGAAATGGAAATATATTCCTCTAGTTGGTAAATTTCTCTATGAAACTTCTAATCCTCTTATCTTCTAATCTCTAATTCTATTTTTGAGCACACATATAGGTAAGGCCGTCCCCATGCATCTCCTTTCTTATTTTATCACCATAACTTTTATGGTCCTCTTGAAGATAGGGAGTTTTCCTTTCATGTCTTAGAGGTAAAATTGTTGTATTTTATTTATATTTATGTTTATTTCAAAGTTATTATTATTATATTTTAAAGTTAATTTTTTTAATAATATATTTGTTCCAGATTTATAGGAAAGTAAATTTACTAATTAGATTTTAATACGTTGCAAATTATTTAAAACACAATCAATTACATACCTTTATTTTGACCAAACAAATAATTGCTATGTCTTTAATAGTACATTCTGCACGTTAACAAAGAATAAATGGTTTCCATATATAACATTACATTGTTTAGCCATTAATTCATTTGATTGTAGTGTCAATTCTAACAATGGCTTTATATATTTCTTTTATAAATAGCACCTATATAAGACACATTTGAGGGAGAGAAAATCCTGGTTCCTACACCATATTTCATCAACACAAAGAATTCATCTTCTAGTATATCTTGGTTCCATGAGCAGTCCAATAAAATTGTTCCTGTGACCGTCCTAGTTCATGTGCAAAGTTAGTGGGAAGTGGCTGTTGTATCTTGGGGAGTATTAGCCATGAAGACCATCTATATCGAGTGATTGACTTGTGGTGGCAAAATACTTTTAAGCTCAGTGCCTAGCACGCTTCGGCCAATAAACCCGATAAGCTACTTTAATTTATTCCTTTTATTTTACTTATCTCTAATTTTTTATTTTATTATTCATGTGTTTATTAATTTTTATTATCAGTAATTAATTTATTCTTGTTTTATCTTATTTGTGATGTTATTTCAATTTAAATTTTTTCCAAACAAAATTCCTCAAGTCTAGTTACCAATACATAGGCTTGAAAAACAATCATAAAAGTGTGATTAATAATCACTTGAAGTGGAGTAAAGTATATTTTTCAAAGAAAACTAATCATAGATATGTCTCTTGTAACAATTAAAATTTTAGTCCAAGCCATGTGAGTTCCAAGTCAATCTACCCAAAATATTCATAAATAATCAAAAGTTTCCTAACATCCAACATGCATTTCTAAGAAGTGCTAAACTTTCAAACGACTGGAAAATTCCTTTTGGTCATACACACATAGTTCATTCTTAAGAACCCAACACATTTTAAAAAATGACTTACCCACATGGGCCTAACCATAGTTTTCAAAATCAAACTAGTTTTCAAACTCGGACTGGTGATCAACTCGGTCGAGGCACCGGGTCACTGGTTCAATAGGTAGATCACTGGTCAAACTAGTTGAACTAGATTTATAGGAAAATATATATAAAAATTAAATAAAATAAATAAAATGATAACTAATTAACAATTTGACACTCATTAAAGGGTCCAAATATTAAAAAAAAACATAAATTCCTAAATATTATTCACATTTCACAATCACGAATCATAATTCACAAGTTCAAAACATAATTATACAAGTAAACTCACAAAGTTTTACATCATAAATTCACAAGTATAACAATATAAAAAAAGTTACTATTTTTTTCTATAAGTCAAATTAGAATTTTTTTTTAATTTTTTGAAAAAAGATATCATTTAGCAAAAAAAAAAACCCGACCTGATTCAACCGTTTGAGTCAAACTGGGTCCCACCAGTTTCAATGCGGGCCCGATCCAAATAGTGGCTCAGATCAGTTTCATGATTAGTTTACTAATTTTCTAGTAGAACCGGCCAGTTCGAGCCGATTTTCATAACTATAGACCTAACTATGGTTCCTAAATTTACAATAGAACAGGGTAGAGTTCGCTTCTTCCTTCTTATGCAAACATGTTTCGTAAAGAATCCATGACCTTTGATATATGTTATTAGCATTTCAATTTTCAATTAATCAAGTTCAGATGTCATAAAATAAAGGAAACAAACATGATTTCCCATAGTACAATTTTATCCAAATTTTCATTCCCCTTCCTAGTTCCTATAATGATACCTAAGGCAAGTAAATTATAAAATGAGACCCATGGTTTGTAAAATTAACGTCATTCGAAATAAATTGAGTAGGTAGTTTTGGAACACATGTAGAGTGATAACCCAAGTAAGGTGTAGACTAACAGTTATCAAAATCATCAAAAGCCCATTTCTAAAGTTTCTGCAAGAACCAATATTTCAACTAGGGATGTTCATGGAATGGGTTATGGTGTTCATGGAACGGGTTATGACAGGTTTGACTTGACCCGAACCCGACCCTATATTTTGACCGAGCTAATTTTGTAGACCCTAACCTGACACTAGACCCAAGTAAACCTGATCATGTTCGGCCGGATTAAGACCAAGCCTAAACCGGGCCAAACACTCCTAAACATCTTTGTTTTCCACGTCTCCAAAAAAAAGAAAAAAAAAGACAACAATTGTGCCTAAGACTAGGGGATGATAACAATCAATCTAAGTAAAGTTCCAAAGTCCAAACTTTTACCAACAACACAATAGAAGCAAAATAACTCATATTTAAGTCACTAATATTAATAGGAAAACAACATTATAGCACATATTTGTAACATACTAATTTTTAACCCAATACTCTAGAACATAATTAGGTTAATCATTAGTTTGTTACGTCATAGCTTCCTTATTTCTTTAAAATACTTAGCGAAAATACTGGTAAATTTTTTTTTGAATTATAAAAGCAAAGTGAGAGCCGCGTGACACGTTAATTAGTAATGCACGAAGGGCAATAAAGCAAGCATTGCATAGCAACATGACATAAGCACATAAAAGCACATCATAATAACATTGAACTGCATATTTACATAATATATGATATGCCCACTTGTGTAGAGTGGGGCTTAGTTTGACATATCATAAATAGAATACAACTAAAAGAAAATACAAAGGAACATACTACGGAAATGTAAAAGCAACTCCCCTACCCAAGTGCAACTAAAGGGATAACCTCTAAACAAAAGGAGGTCTATCCTCATTTAAGTGGTGTGTGCTTTGCCGAGTACTCCATCGGTCGTACGTCTCCTCCTACTGACGTCCGTCTCGCGAGTGAGGCACATATCCGGGAAACTGGGCAAGCTCCTCGGGCGTAAAGAGGCGGAACGGAGATCGAGAGTGACCCCCGCGATGTGGCCGCATCTCCGGTCGTCGTGCAAGCTATGGCTGAGTCACGGTATCCTCACTACCCTCCCTCATCAGTGGTGGAGTGGGGGCGGAGCTCTCGCTATACGGATGGGTAGGCGGGTCCTCGGACGGGTCGGTCTCCGAGAAGTAGGTCCGGGGCACGTAATTGGGATAGTCACGCATGGCTGAGGTGGCGGTGTGCATGCGAAGTACTCTCTCGTTATGCGTACGCGCGCGCTCAAAAACCCGCTCGTCGTCGCCGTAGGGTGCTATCGGGGAGAAGCGATGGGTATGCACAGGGTGAGCGAAGGGACGTCCTACGAACATGAAGACTCGCACCGTGCACTATCCCTCAAAATGGTATGACCCGTGATCCGGGTCATAGTGCACCTCCCACGTCGGGGTGTCCACGAAAACCACGAACGTCGCCATCTGAAGACGTGACGGAAAGAAAGAGATAGAGGGAGTGAGAATCTTACTAAAGAATCTCAGTAGGGCCTCCTACTACTTAGGTGTCATCATCTACGTCCTCAGGAACCTTGGGTTTAGTTATACCAAATAAGTGAGCATGCATAAGCATCTATTTTTAGGTTCTAAAACATAATTAGCCAAGGTCCATTTATTTTAGCATGATTCTTAATGACATGGATGCAAACATATTAAAGGATGTATGCATGGCTCTACTCAATACAAGAATAATCATCATATCTTTAAGAACATCATAATAGTGGCATAAAGTGACAATTAAATTCTCTTTGTGACATAATCATCATAACTTCCTCATAGGCCACCCTAAAAGACAATCGCTCTGGGGGTGCTCGGCCAAACCGGTGTCACCCAGAACGTGTCACATCTCTAGGTTATGAGCTCATACCTTAACTAGTCATCACTAGTTCTTACTTATCAATCCCGATAAGCGTAACATAATCATAAACATAATCCCGACTTATCCAGTACGGGCTAGGGGGCATTTCTTGGGGGTGCTCGGCCGAACCGGTGTCACCCAAGAATTAATCTTGGTACCGATGTCACATGAGTTCTTTGGAGGTACTCGTCCGAACCGGTGTCATCGGAGAACTCATCTTAGTACCTCATAAAAATTTCATAGGTTTTCAAAAACTTTCTGAGTCCTGAATTTGTCAGAAATTCGACTAAGATAATCAGAAGGCATCGAATTTCTTCCAAATTCTTCTTTATGCCACATAAGTCAATCAAACATGCATCCTTCATCATAAATTCATGCATTCTCATAATCATCCTCATACTTTCACAAGCAACATTAAAATTCGTTATGCACTTGGTCCTACGGTATGTTATACTCTGACCCTTACGGGCCTTAAACTTGTGATGTAGTTAACCTATCATCTCCTATCAAACTTTTATGCACCTAAGGGTTATCTCTTAATTAAGCTTATTATTATTCATGCTCTCTATTGAATTTGAACATCATCATTCCTTAGGGGCAGCACTTTAATCTTAAAATTGCGGGGTTCTAGAACTTACGTTTTAGACCCTTTCTTGGTTCTGTCTTTGTCTAAGGCGCTATAAGTTAAACCTAAACCAATTGTGAGATATTCCTATGTCAAAGAACTAATTATAAACCATGTTCTCTACATTATAAGGTTGCTGGACAGATTCTAAGAATTAAATGTTCTAAGAGTTCTAGAATTGCGGTTTTGCAGTTTACTAGTTACTAGTTTCTCTACAGGTGCTAAAATTCAATCTTACTTCAAATGTAACCAAATTTTTCATGATTAAACACTCCTAATCTGATTATGTCCCCATTGAAATAGTTTGGGCTATGTCCATAAGTAAATGGGATTAAACTATGCTAAATTTTGACTTTACAGTTTTCCTAGAAAGCTAGTTTCTCTTTTAACATGCATAGAAGTGTTCCCACCTCATCACACATAATTTCTACACATCATAACACATCAAAACATCATCACACAACAACAAACTCATCATGACAAGGCCAAAACACCAGGTCCCCAAGAAGGTGCATAACTTGATGTTTCTAAGACATATAAGGTGCTAGTTTCTCTTGAAACTAATTTAGAACCTTTAAAACTCTTTTGCAAACCAATTTATTTTGTAACGGAGGCTAAAACATTCTTAGGTCGGTGACCACTTGATCCCTCCTTAAAGAGAGTTAAATTTATAGAACCTTGTTGGTCTTGAACTCAAACAAATTCATGAGATTTAAAAGGATTCTTAAAACTTGACTTATTGGTCCTTGAAGCTAGATGAAACTCATTCCAAGTTCATCATCACTACAAGGCCAAAATCATGCATTCAAAGAATGCTCCCTTCTTTAAACTTTAACTTGAGATAAAATGGGCATGCCTTTGAGCTCTAAGGTCTTTTAAGTGATGACATAATTTAAACATGCTATGTACTTCATTTTTATTCTTTATTACAAAATAAAGTGAGAGCTTAAAGTAAACATGCAAGACTTGAAATATAAGTATGCAAGGCTTGAAATAAATATGCAAGACTTGGAATATAAATATGCAAGTTCATTTCTTTATTTTAGTGCTCTAGGC
Source organism: Dalbergia cochinchinensis (assembly GCA_031216125.1). NCBI lineage: Eukaryota > Viridiplantae > Streptophyta > Magnoliopsida > Fabales > Fabaceae > Dalbergia > Dalbergia cochinchinensis. Next base: position 15,880,694 of record CM062375.1, on the reverse strand, counting down.
TCAGCAACAATCGACTTTAAGGCCGAAATAGAAAGGCTTTGAGATTTAGTTAGGTGATAGTGCAAGTTCTCATTTTAAATCTTTACGTTCTTTAGTGATAAAAGTAAATATGCTAGGCAAGAATGTAAATATGAGATGTACTCCATTCTTTATCCTTTAACTTTAAGTGATGGCTTGGAAATTAAATATGAATGCAAAGCTCAAATAAATATGTAATGCATAAGCTTGAATATAAATATGAATGCTAGTCCATTTATTTCTTATTAGAGCTCATACAAGACTTTTGAAGGAACTTAAACCTCAACCCAAACTTATCATGTCAAGGTAAAGTAAAAACAAGAATGAACTTCAAGGGTTCTTTAAAACACAAAGTTTCTTTTCTTGGAATGTAAACATAAATAACATTTTTATTAAAACTCAAGCTCTAGAGGCCTCTTTGTGATGAACACATAGTCATCATCTAGAAGCTCTCATCATCAAGCCATTGTGAACTTCCTTGGCCAATATGGCCGAAACCTTAGAGAAAGAAAAAGAAAAGGAACTGAAATTGTTGGAGAAGGGAAGGAACATTTGGAACTCTAGAGACCATGATCTTGATGATGCATTAACACCAACATCATGAGTTCTCATCATTGAGTTCATGTTAACCATCTTAAAACATCATCAAAGTGAAAGGTTTTCAAGGATTCAAGAAGAAAAACTAAAAACATCTTTATCTCAAGAACAAAGATCAAGCTTTAGAGATTGTTCAAGTGATGAACATCATCATGAAACTCTCATCATCAAGCTCTCATTTCTTTGATCCTTAAGCCTCATGGCCGAAAACATAGAGGAGAAGAAGAAGAAAAGAAGTTCTAAAAAAATAATTCAAGAGAAACTATGAACACATAAAGAAATTAAGAACTTTAAATGAAAGAACTCTTGAAAGAAAATCCCTACCTAGTGATTAGGAGGTTGGAATGAGAGAAGAGGATGAAGAACTTGAAGACTTGAACTTGAGAGAAAAAGGAAACTTTGAAGTGCTCTTTGGAAACTTACACTTAGCAAATGAACCCAAAATGATACAAGTTCACCCAAGCAAGCTATTTATAGAGAAATGAAACAAATGAAAGGTGCATGGAGGGGGAGGAGCTTCGGCCATCAGCCTCATGGGCAGCCCATGAGTTCCATGAGGTGAGATAATATGGTCTTGAGGCATGGTAAGGTATGGTTCAAGACATGGCTTCAAGCATGGTTCTTTGAGTGAGAAACAATTCAACATGTGTGGTAATTGAGAGAGAGAGGGCCGAAGCGCATCAGCCATGGGGGGAGGATCTCTTGCATTTTAATTTTGGTTTAGAGTTGTGTTTAGGTGTATCTTTGATTAGGATTAAGATTAGGAATTTGTAAGAAAGTGTTTAGGTGAGAAAATGGGTAATCAAGGTTGTCAAGACATAATTAAGGAGTGTTCTTGCATCATTAGTGAGTTATAAATTCATTTTAGTGTATAAACAACTCTAGACACAATTCCTTGATTTAAGGAATTGGAAAGAGAAAACACTATTCAAGATTCCAAGAGTGAAATCTTGAGTTTTAAAAAAGAGATTTAAATCTAATCTAAGCAATATTAGGTTCTAATTAATTTTAATAATTTATTTTGACTCTAGATTAATTATGGAGATTAATTAATCTTCGTTTAGAGCCTAATATTGCTTAGGTTTGCTTAATCACATCATTAAGCTTAAAAACACTATTCTAGAGGTAAAATCGTAACTTTGCACTAAAATTGCCCGGGACTGCCGGGACTCAAATAGAAGTTTTGAAACATGTAAAAACATGATTTTAAACATCTGGGGAAAGTTTCGGGCTCAAACGGCACCTTTACCCGCGTAAAATGTTATAGCGGTATTTTGGTCATTTTGACCCGAAACTGCGGAAAATGAGACTTTTGCCTCCGGAACCACTCAAGGGTCATTCCATCCTCTTCAAACATTGAGTTGGCCCTTCGAGGACTGCCGGGTCGACCATCCTCGAATTCCGGGCCGAAATGACCTCAAGGACATTTTGGTCATTTTCCACTCAGACAGAAAATCAGGGCGTTACAATATTCAAGAACAAAAAAGTGCAAAATCACAAATTACAATAGAGCTAATACCACTTGATGTCAATTTACATTTATAAATTAATTTATAAGCTATGTATGATTTTCTTGTAGCCACATCCAATTTTCAATTTGGTCATAATGTCTTGCCATTTTCCTTGTAGTTTTATCAGTCAATCTTGTTGTGTTGTTCCTATTGGAATTCACATCTAAATGTACATTATCATTCATAACTTCAATATTAGACGAATCCTTATCCTCCCTAAATAATCTGCCCTGCATTCCCCACTTACGCACATAGTTATGAATTACATAACATGTTATGACAATAAGGCATTGCCTAGAAGGCTTATATGGTGGCATTCGCCTCAAAATGGGAAATCCCACTTTCAAGACTCCAAAACATAATAAAGCTTATGCTTGGCTCATTTAATAAATGAGCTCAAATCATTAACTCAAACTTGATTCATGAGCTCAACTTATTAAACTGTTAACAAATCAAGATGAGAATATCTCATGAGTTTACTTAACTCACTTCCTCAAATGCAATAAAACTTCCAATATATATATAACTGTTATATTACACAGAACAACCCACATTTACATAGCATTTCAATAATACTGATATAAACTATAACTCATGCTACCTAAAGTATAACAAACCAAATAAGATCATATCCTATACCAATCCTAGAAACACAAAAACCCCTCAGATTAAACAAGGCATCACAGCTAGTCAAAATTACTTGGAAAAAACTATTCACTTCCTTTGCAAGAAGATCTAATCCTTGTGAAAGCTTCTCCAAAGTGCCGCTTAATTCCTCAACATTCTTTTGAATTGATTGTGTCTTCACGGTTTCTTTGGTACCCTGGATTGTGGGATATAATTCCTTCACAAAGGCTTCAACTGATTCCAACTCAGTCAACACAGGAAATTTCCCATTGGAAAATCTAACTCTAATCTAATCATTGATAAGATTCTGCAAACCTCTAAAAGCTGAAGCCCAGGAACAAGAGACTAAAATGTGAGATATGTTGAAAGTACAAGGTTCAGGTAGGGAAAAATCACAAGAGATAATACTTGTACACACAATTGGTAGATATCTAACAAAACATCCATAAGCATAACAGAATTCAAAGTTGTGCATTGATACTTTACAGTGTCCCTGTGCCTTTTGAATCACTTGTTTCCAAGTAGAATAGCACAATGGAAGATACATATGAAATTTGATAATACTAACAAAGGCAGTTCACATGAATACCCTCCATCAGCTACTCAAAACACAAATGTCCCCTTACCCCATCCAATTCTTGTTTCCAAATAATATTAACTAACAGAAGATAGATATAAAACTCCAATAATATCAACAAAGATAATGTCATATAAATACCCTCCATTTTCCTCTCCAAACAACACTCGTTTCCTCCTTCCATCCAATTCTTTAAGAAAGAGCTATCTTAAACCATTGTAGTCATGATGTAAAAAAGGTATGATATCATTTAACCAATTTATCTTAAACCACATGCTATTACCAGATAAAGAAAGAGCTAATTAATTCTCAGCTGATAAAGTATAATCAAGACAAAACGAAAACAGAGAGAGGAGGACCAGAATATAGAAATCATCCAGAAATAGAGCTAAACCAGGAAAAAGAAAACAAAAAGAGAGGCAATAGTTAGAGAGAGTTCTCCAATACCATTGTATGTCTAATAAATAAACCTGCTAAATGCCCAAGAGGATGAAAGCAACAAAACAACCCTTTCCAGACAATTTTTTTTAATCTTAAACCATGGATAGAGTGGTTAGAAACAAACACCAAAGACCTACTACTATGTCCATACTCTCTTAAAAAGATATAAGCACAATTCAATCCCCTAACATAACAAAATGTAAACATTCAAAATGAAAAGCAAGAAAAAAAAAGAGAACTTACCCAGCAATCAGCAGACTCAACATGTTGGCAAGGACATGGATAATCCCACCATGCAACCATATACAAGATAAGAGGCACCAAGCCTGGTGCTGGTTAACCACTTTCTCTACTACTAGAGAACCCATCTTGTCCAATTTGAAAAGGAAAAAAAAATGTCAACACTCAGGTGGACATCAAAGAAACAACAAACTTCCACCTACATTCCAACATCAACAATCCAAAACCTCCCAAAGCATAAGATTGGAAATTCCTATTACCTTATGTATTAGACTAATTTGGGATCACAAGTTTAAAGCTAAGTAGCTATCTGATTACAAAGATGCAATGTTTAAAATATACACGACTTGAGATATCAATATCATGCTGGAATCAAATCTATGACACATGATAATAACAATCACAAATATATCATTTTTTCCCCCACATAATAAAACAAAAGAGAACTCACATTGATGAAGAAAGGCCAAAGAGGGGGTTTTCCTTGCGGGACTGAAAAGAGAATCTCCCAAGAAAGGGTGCAACGCAGGAACCCCTCAACAAATTCTTTGGACAATCATTCTCATACATGGTGATAATGAACAAGGAGATGTTGGCCACTACAAAGCATGGCACAAGCCATGGGTGGCGAGGCCGGCGGAGGCAGAGACGGAGGCGGAGCTGGGGGAGCAGATGGCGGGGATGGCCTAGCTGGCCTTCAGTAGTGGTGCACCTTCGGATCTGAGGGAAAAGCTCTCAATCTGGGCTTCAGTGGTGGCAGGCCGCCGGATCTGAGCTTCGCTAGTCTCGGTCTGGGCTTCAGTGGTGGTGGGCCGGCAGATCTGAGTAGGTCGCGATGGATTTGGCTTCGCTAGGGGAATAGGTCGCGACTGTTTCTTAGGCTTCAGGGTTCTCGTTGCTCGGGTTGAAGGCTGAAATCGGAGCAGGAGCTTGCGCTGAAGGCTAAGACCGAAGCAAGAGCGGGTCACGCCGGAGCAAGTCGCGTCGAAGAAGGCTCTCACGCTAGAGAAGGATCTGAGCTCTCTGCTTGCTTCTTTCTTCAAAATATAGGAAGGAAAAAATAACAAAACTCACATGGGGAGGAGTCGAAGAAAGGGAGAGAACAACAAGTTCACATAATTACAAAACTGGCACCGCGTTTTTCATTGTTTTCAAAATAATAACACAGAAAAACAACTTAAAACTGTTTTGTGTTTTTTGTTTTCAAAATCAGAATTGTGATTTTTTGTTTTTAAAACATGATTTTAGAAACATCCCAAACAAACAAGTTTTTCTATTTTTTTTTTTACTTTTAAAAACCAAAAACAATTTTAAAAAACTCTTGCCAAACAGGCTGAAGATTAGTAGAAGTGGAATTTTACATTGTCAAAACTTTGGTTGGCTTGGAAAGATATATAGGACACTTACTAGAAAACCCTGAATTAAAACAAGAGAAGGCAAGAAATTTACTTAAGCTTTGCTACATTCATTGGAATTGGATAAACTTACTTTAGAGTTAATCACATACACAATTTTCCTAAGCCAAACCTTTTAGGCTTCTATACACTTAATGGCATATGCTTTGAAATTGCAGTTGAATACAAAAAGAAACTGCAGCAAACATGACTTTCTATTGTTCTAATCCAATATTTCTAGGCCTTTATATATTATAAGAACAAGTTATTTGAAAATGCAGTTGAATATAAAAAAAGGTAGCCATACAAAATTTCGTGTGATTTTAATCCAAACATTTTGGGCTTTTACACACCAAAACAGTGTTGAATGTTAAATAGTAACTGAATATCAAAAAAATACTGCAACAGAATGTCATTTGAGCTTTTCTATTCTAAAAGACTAAAGGTAATCAACATCCATCAGTCTATATCCATGTTTTGTGGCTACGAACTTGTTCCTTGTATTGGAGACGCGTTCTTTGGAACATCTGCAAAACAGATAAAATTAGCTTATTCCATATGAAAGTTTATATGAACAAACAAAGAAAACATCATAGTATTATAAACTAACCATCAATAATACTCTCAATGCTATCAAATTGATCAAAATCCTTATCATAATTAGAGCTTCAACCATTTTTGGTGACAAAGAGCTTCGAAAGACATCAAGCACACACCCACCTATGCTAAAGCAAGACTCAGATGCAACTATTGAAACTGGAATGCCCAAGGTATCATGAGCTATAAGAGAAAGGATCTTATACTTTGAAGAATTTGTTTCCCACTAATCTAATATGTTAAAATCTCCAACATCATTTTCTTTAATTGTGTCCTTAGCCAAGTACTTCTCAAGATCTGATTAACTATCTAAATTGGCTTTGGCCCTTTTTTGTTTTTTCCAAGTGTTCACCCTATTTTCAGAAACACCTTTGAAGCTAGATATTCCCTTAAGGTTCTCATCCAAATCAACACTTTTAGAAGAATCCCCACCATCTTTACTTTCATTAGAAACTCCTTTTGAATAAAATTTATACAATGAACCAATGCGTCTTTAACCAAAATAGGTCTATTAGTAGCTAACTCCTTATCATATATATCCTCTAAAGTCTAAGTGATAAAATCAAGTTTGTACTGAGGATCCAAAACAACAGCAATAAACAACAATGGATTAAACTTTTCAACAATTTCCCAATATTTATCATACTTTGATTTCATGGAACATGCCATAGTGCCCAAAAGCTCAGTATGATTATGGCTCCACAATATCAATTGAGTTTGTACTGATACAATTTCATGAAAGTATTTGTTAGAAGTGACATGTAAGGAGCCTAAGAAACACAAAGTCACTTCATAAAAAAATTTCAAAAACTCAACAAATATTCTAGCATGTTGCCAATCAGAATTTGTAGGAGGACCAGCCTTCTTTTTCCTTTTTTCATCCTTACAAAACCATTTCTTAAAATCATACTCTTGATCATAAAGTCTATCACAAGCTTTTTCAAACTTCTCTGCTTGTTCTAACATCAAATAGGTGGAATTCCACCTAGTTGGGACATCTAAACACACAAGACCTTGAGATTTTATCATTTCAGCCACAATGCATTCTTTAAACTTTGTTAGCCTTTGGGGAGAAGATCTAACATACCGAACAACATTCCTGTTGCTTTCTATAGAAGTTTGTTGCTCCTTGATCCCTTCACTGACAATCAAATTTAGGATATGAGCACAACACCTCATATGTAAATATTTCCCCCACACACCACCCCATCTCTAGCATTTAATTTCTTTTGAAGGTATGAAATTGCCCCATCATTGGAGCTTGTATTGTCCACTGTGATTGTGAACACATTTTCAATTCCCCATTCCCTCAAACACCTCTCAATTTCCCTTCCTATGGTTTCATCTTTGTGGTTCTCAATTAAGCAAAAGTTAATAATTCTTTTTTGCAATCTCCATTCTTCATCAATAAAATATGCAGTCAAACACATGGAGAATAAATTTTGATCTAATGTCCAGCAATCCATTGTTAAACAAACACGAGTGCATGATTTCATAAACTAAGCCTTAAGCTTTTTCTTTTCATCTAAAAATAGTTGATAACAATCTCTTGAAATCGTCACCCTAGATGGTACAGTGAATCTAGGCTCTAATCGATTTAACATCTTACGAAACCCATGCCTTTCTACAACCTTGAATGACATTTTATCACATATCATAAATTTAGCCACAACCTTCCTACAATCCTCTAAGTTATAACCAATAAGTTTCATGCATAGACCATCTTGCTCTCCTTCACCAATCCTTGACATATACCCATGAAGTGTCCCCTTTTTTCCTACTTAACTAAACATCCATTTATCAGACCTATGTAGGTGTTTACTCATTGAATTAGTGTCATGTTTGTTTGGGTGACAACTATACACTGGATGACAATGATTACATTTGGCCTTGTGTTCTCCCTTAGTCTTTACCAAAGGAAGCTTAATAAAATGATCCCAAACAATTGACTTTTTATCGTTATTAGCCTCTCCTTCACCCTTATTTTTCTCACTAATTATTGGTGAAGCTGAAGTAGTAGTTGAGGTGAAAATATTGCCATTTGTATTTATTGAAGGATTTGAGGCTATGTTGCCAATTTCATTAATTGAACTTGAACCAAATGGCTCTCCCCCTTTCATTTGTTTTTTAACTAAACCTAATGGTAAGAAAAATAGTACATAATTACCAACATTGAATTAAAATAATAATTGGTTTGAATAATATCATTTGTTGAAGTGTAAATTGAACTAAAGCACCCACAAAGTGACAAATAAATAGAACAAAACCAAAATATGAATTATGAGGAGTGAAATAATTAGGGTCTAGGAAAGTTATTAAGTCTCAGGCTTACCTTGGACTCCTACTATTGTGGCTACTCCACCAATTGTTCACCAAAGCTAAGTTGAAATCATGAGATAGATGAAATAAGCTCTCCTAAAAACAATTACAAGAGAGTCAGAAATTTGAATACAAACTATTGAACTATGTCATTATATAACTTCATCTCAAAATAATAGAGAAAAATTAGTTTCAGAATGCCTAACACAAAGTTTATTTGCAATGATAGGGTGGAATATTTATGGCTCCCTATAAATTGTCATCAAATCTAGTAAAAGACAAGAGATGCATGCACATGTGGCATCACAGAAAAAAGAAAAAATAGACAAAAGCTTTAAAATTTGATAAATATGATGACTTTGCACTTCAAAAGCAGTAAAATAGTTGTGCTTCAAAGTTGAAAATTGAAAACATGTCTTCATAACTTCGTTAATGCTTCCGGAATAAATAATCTCATATTAAATTTTCACGTTTGTCACGTATAATCTTTTTATTGATACAAAAATGAAACTCAAGAAAACATATAGTGACTCAGAATACTTATTCTCAGCACCCATTTATATTTTCATATTACAAACATAAATCAGTGATAAACCATTAACCTTAATATATTATTCTTGAGCAAGAATGGAAGCAATATCACTGAAGGGGATGATGATAACAACATCAAGATTCAAGAGGATAGAGAGCTCACTGACAAAATCGGAGAGATGCCTTCCTCGCCTCAGTCCACGGCCTTAGTCCTTAGCAAAGCCTCATAGATGTCAAGGATAAAGTGGCAGTGGTGCCTATCTTCTTCGGCAAGGCTCCGACGAGCTAAACGATGACACACATAGTGATGGAGGTGCGGCTGGATAGGGGGCTTTGTGATCGGGTTTTTCCAGTGAAGCTTCAGCGGCTTACAGGGAGGGCATGCAGTCTTCGTGGCTATCGGTGTGTGGTGTCTAGATAGGTTGCAGCGGGCAACGACGATGAGAGAGCCTGGTGCTGTGGGGTGGTTGGCTAGCAAACCTCCGGGCTTTGGCTCCGAGGAAGCAGAAAGGAAAAGGGGAATGGGTGCTGAGAATGGGTTGGTCATGATTGGAGTCTCCAACTTGGAGAAAGCTCTTTCCTTGGCTGTTGGTGGTTGGAGTCTCCCTTTCCAGACTAAACTCCAAAGGCAGAGGTGCAGAGCATCGAAAAAGAAGAAAAGGAAAAGTGAACTAGTGAAGGTGTGTAAGAGTGGCTATGTATGTGTGTGCAATGTATTGTCTTGTCACTAAGTTTGAAAGTGAGTGAGAGTGACAGGTGAGGGTGATAATAAAATTAACAAAATAATAATAACCGGGCCAGGCAAGGTGACCCAAGACTTGGCCTAGACCCGATCACAAAAATCATTGTCCTGTCGTATTTTTTCAGTTGACCCGTCTTTTTTTCACACATTTCAGGTCAGGCTTAGCCCAAACAGTCCGAGTCTGAATCTGGTCACCAAGCCGGGCCAAGTTGTGCATAGCCCTAATTTCAACATCCAAGCCATTCACAATCATCCCTAAAACATCAAGTTTTGATTTAACCAACAAGTGGAATAACCCCAACTTAAATGCCCAAAGAATTCCCTTAATTGAAGATTAAAAAAATTCTTCCTTAAAAATAGAAGTATAAGTAGGGAAAAGACTCTTTGATTTTCATACCTAAGAAGGCTTTAATTCCCTTGTTCCTCCTAACTTTGAGAGCTAAGGTTTGTGGGTTCTTCTTCTTTATGCTTCTTTTTTTTTTTTTTGGTTTTTGAGTATAAAGCTTTCTTTGGTTATCCTTCTTTTAAACAAGACTAATAGACAAGGTTAATAGTTGCTCTTCTTTCCTTTGCAGCCACATAATTACTCTTAGATAGGCTTATGATGCTATGGTGGCACTATCCTTTTACTCCATTGTAGTTCTTATCTTACTTGTGTTAGCCATTTTTTTTCTTTTGATCAATTAACACTCAGCCTCTTATTTTATTTTATTATTCCAACTTTTATAGTGTCACTTCCGCCACTCAAGTCTACTACATAAATAACAAGGCCCAATTTACTAAGGCCAGTACACATATATAGAGCTATAGGCCCAATTTTATTTTTTTTCTTTTGCAGATCCTTACTTTAGGGTACTTTTATTTGAGAATTACCAATTACCCCTTTTTTTCCTAACGTGACTAATTTTATGATCTGAATAGCTTTAAAGTTACTATTATAATGCAGGCTTATTCCTTGATTCCTACTACTACTGCTATTATTATTTGTCATGTTCTTATTTTAATTTCCTTACCACGCTTTGTCTCAAATTATTATTATTATTATTACTACTACTACTACCATTGACTAGCACTTGACTGGAACTTTAAGTCACATTTTTTTTATCTTTTAAATATTAATAAAACTACATTTTTCTATAATAATAAGTTTAGAAAAAGAATTGAATTTTTAAATTATTAGGGATGGAAAAAAACCCAACAGAAGTGTGTATCCATGAAGATTACTAGCAATGAAGATGGAGATGACTAGTTTAGTTCTCACGAAAATGGGGTTGAAGTCCTTATTTATTGAATGGGGGGATGGGAAATAATATTCTCATCCCATGAAAACTCACTAATTTACTATTTATATAATTTATTTAAATATTCACTTGTATATATAAATATGTACTAAGAAAATGTTAGTATTCCTTTATTTTTAAACTATCTTTATTGAATTTGTATTATTTGTTTTTTTAATTTAAATTATATTATATTAATAGTTTTTAATATTATGAATATTTATAAGTTGAATTTCAATATTTTTTTAGTTTTTTAATTTTTTAGATTTTTAACAAACAAACGAATATCTATTTGTGGAGATTTGATTCCCCTGTAGAAAATGGGAAATGAGCACCTGTGATTGAGACGAAGATATAAGAGACAAAATTATAATTGGAGATAGGGTGAGGTGTTGATGCCCTGTCCATAATATCCATTATTATTCCTAATTAATATTTTATAAATAAGAATAATTTTCTACGGAGTAAAATTTTTAACATTTTAAAATTTTCAGTCTTTTGTGTGCGGATTTTTTTTTCCATTTTATAAAGAAAAATAATTTAGTAGATTGTGCGTCATTGTGTCACTTTGTAGTTTCTAGTTAGTACCGTGTAAAGTAAACCAAAATAATAATATATATATATATATATATATATATGTATGTATATATATATATATATATATATGTATGTATATATATTGAAAATCCCTGGTTCTTTTTCTCGAAAAAGCATCTCTTTTCTGCTCTTTTCTCTTATATTTTCAGTTGACACAGCTGGTGCGTTATGCGAGTCAAGTCCTTATTCTCTTATCTCATTCTTCCTCCTTTCTCGCTGTTTTTCCCACTCTTCTCTGCGTCAATTCGTGCCTCCGTCGTGAAGAATGCGTTGACCTCTTTCTTTTGTTGATTTTCTCCAATCGAAAAAGTTTTGATCTTTGTTCCTTATTTTTTTCTTTTGGAAATTTTTAATTTTCAGTCAACTGGGTCAAACGGGTTTCTGTCAAGTCCCAACAAGATTGCTCGAAAAACTTTTGGGGGTCGATTTTTATTTTTGTGTGTTGTTGTGTGTGTATGTGTGGTTGTTGATGGATACAGATACCAAGGATACAAATGTTAATGGTTGCATCATGAATAATAATGCTGAAATGGGTGAAGATCATCATCATCATCATGCCAATGGAGGAGGAGGAGGAGGAGAAGTTGTTGGTGATAGTTATTCTTTGTTGCCTCCACAGAAGGGTTGCATGTCCCGAAACTCTGATACTAAGGCACCCCGGAAAGTGCAGTGGACCGATAACAATGGAGACAAGCTTGCTGAGGTCTTGGAATATGAGCCAAGGTTACTTTTTTTCTTTCTTTTTCTTTTTTTAGTTTTTGGTTTGGCTAAATTTTGGTGAATTTGAGCCTCATGAATTATTTTGTTTGCATTTGAATTGTTCTGTTCTGCCTTGATTTTTGGTTTCTTTTTTTTTTTATAATAACTTGTTTCCAATTTCGTTACTAGTTTCCATTTTTAATAATTTGAATGTTCACCTGGTTATAGCTGGAAAGTTCTTATGTGCTGGTCCCAGCGTATATTGCTATAAGAAGACTAGAAAAGTTGACATGTTTTTTCTTCCCCCTAATTTGGAGAGCATGTGGCTAATTTTTTGATTTTTTATAACTATAAAGTTATATAGTTTTGATTACATGTCTGTTTATCTAATTTTGCATATGGAGTGTTTGGTAAGATGATAACTTTTTGCACAAAATAAGCATTTGTTCGGGAATAAGTTGATGAAGATTGAAAACTTTGTTGCCTGTCATCTTTATATCCATTACCTCCGAACTAAAAGTATTGGTGCAGGAAATTAGGTCTGATTACAGCATGAGAATGTGTTTATGATGATCATCTCTTATTTAAAATTAGCTGTGCTTTTATTTCAACAGTATCAGGATCAACACTGGGTAGTTGAAATGAGGAAATGATAGGGAGTGCTTTGTTTGTATTTTAAGGTTCTTTGAACCAGCACATTCGTTTTAATTTAGACATATTTGGTCCTTTCTTTTCTTTTTCCTTTTCTCCATTGTTTTCTTTTGACTTCAGACTTTTCTTTCACGGCTGAAATTTTATAAGACGTAAGGTTTGAACTTACTTTTTGGTTTTCTCATATTCTCTCTTCTTTAGGTTATCAAAAGTTAACTTGACTTTGTCTACTTTTTTGTTTAGAAAAACAGCACAATTTCAAATGAATTGATGGGTTCTCTTAATCACTATTGGCCACTTGGCCTATGTAGCATGTCATGGCCTAGATTTCATATCAAATCTTAGTCTGACCTAGCAAACTTAAAGTCTTTCCACTTTCTACAGAAAAATTTTCTTTGGGTATCATAGTTTATTTATTTATAGGGTATCTTTGTGTTAGTCTACAAATTCTGATTTTAAGGGTCAAATACCCAATAGGATTGGCGGATAGTTCAGGTGTTTCATTTGTTACCTTCATCAACCAACTATTCTTCTTAAATGCAGGATATTTTGGCCTTCATTAATGCTACCTTCTTTTGTTGACTAACATGATTCATATGTCAAGGTAGTTATTGTTTGCTTCTTAGAATTTATGACAAGGACCAAAGAACACTAAACTAAAGCTGAAATTAGAAAAGAAGTTTCGCTGGCCAAAACTTTGTGCAGACTTGCAAAATTCTTTCCAAATGATACTTCAGTCTTAAACCCAAGGTTTTTAGGATTATCTGGCAATACCATGGCTGATCTTTCCAAATAATATTTGTGATGCTCCCATAGGTTAGATCTACCTGGAGAGACTTCTGCTGTCGATTTAATCTTGCGGCCACTTGAGCATCAACACTTGCAATAAACATTGTTATACTTTTTACGCAATGAGCACTGACTGATATATTTTTTGAAACATATATTTATGGTGGAGTAAACTGAAAGTATCTTACGTAATATTTATCCTTTATGTCTCATAATTTTTTACTATATTCCCTGTATGCATTTCTGTGCTGAATAGTTTTGCAGTTTAACAATGCAAATGCATTAAATTTTGAAGTGTAAATCAATGTTTTGATCATGTGAAGTTTGGATTTACACGAAATTTGTGATTTTTATGTTAATTGATGACATCAATCTCCACTTGGACTCATTATTGTACTTTTGTGGACTAAATTGAGGTAAACTCAATTTCAGGAATAATAAATTTTCATTTTTACTAAGTCAAATTTAAATATGATGTGGTTAATTGATGTCGATAATCTTTTGAGGACTAAGTCAATGTACACACAATCATACAAGGAACAATATCAATTCACTTATTTTTTAATCTTTGGTAATAAGTAATTCTGTTAATTGTGGTACAAGGAAAATGTCAAGTAAGTTGCTGGCTGTAAATTAGGTTGACTTCAGAAATCATGCAGGCATACCAATGCTAAGTGTTCCTGCAATCACATGTTTCTTTAGAATCTGTAGGATGGAAAAAAAGGTAAGGAATGAAGGAAAATTTTTCCTTGTGACCATTGGAATTCCATGGAATTACAATTCAATTCATTTCTTAAATTTTTTTCAATTCCAAACAAATGATTTGATTTACAAATCAAATCATTTTCATTTTTTAACGATTCCAAACACACTTTTTTTGGAAGTGTTTTTACACGCTTTTTGGAGACTCTCGAGCATGAAGCATTCATGTTAATAGCACATTTTGGAAAGCATGAAACCCAATAGTTTTATTAGTATACCATTGAATTCAATCAATTTAGAATTAAAGGGGTGCCATTGAAATTACAAATAAGGTTTGTCTTGTATAGTTATGCAACCATTTTCTTTGTTTTCCTTTCTGTTGCGTTTTTATTCTCTTTGTGATAATTGAAGGTAAAATATAGAATAGAGTTAGACTAGATATAGGGTCTATGGCTTGTTTATGCAAATTTGGAATGAATTGGTGAATAAATAGTAGCTGGTACTAAACAAGGGAAAATAAATTCTGTTAAAAATAGCATACATTCAGATTAATGGTTTTGGATTTGGTGAGGAAGAGTGCCTTTAAAAGATGTTTACTTTGACATGTAGACTGGAAAACATGCAGAAAAACTTGGGATTAATCTGCTTGCTCATGGGAAGACGATTTTTGGAGAGAAGTACATCTGTTCTTAAAAAGGAAAAAAAAATTGGCTGCATCTTCTTTTTTTTGAAAAAAGGAGAAATTTCTTAATGAGGAAGAAAAGATTATGGAGAGTGAGTACAAGATAAATTGGCTGCATCAGTTAGCATGGATGTAGTTACGAAGAAACTGATAGAAATTGTGATGATAAAACTAATGACATACAGAACCTGTGGCTGAAAGTTATAGAGGAGATATTTACACTGGATCTATTAATTTTTGGGGTTTGTTATTCCTTTATTCGAAGGGAAGATGTGTCATAGAAGCCATATGACTTCAAGTGATCAAAATAAAACTTTTGAGATAAATTAGACTCATTTCATCTGCTCTTCATTCTTGATTTACAGAAATCTTGTAGTTAGGTGCATATTTCATACAAAGGTTGATAAAGACAGGTGCTACTTGTATGCTGGTGGAACTGAAGATTTGTTTAAGCATGCCTTACAAGTTGTATCACCTCTTTAATTTAAATGTCACCTAAATCAAAGTGAAGAAGAAATTAACCCAAAGTTTTCTTGTTCTGCTTTGGATACAAGTTTAAACTATGTAGCAACACATAAATATGACAATCAACACTGTGTGTCACTTATTCCAAATTGTCTCACATTTGGTTTCCCAATTGTTTCTGCAGTGATGTCAGTGACTCAGAAGATGAGGATTCTGATTCTTGTATCTGTACAATAATGTAAAGATCACCTTCACAAGCTGTCTGAAACTCTGTTGGATGGATTAATCAAGGGGCATTAGTGTTGCTCACCAACTCTGAATTGGACCAGAATATGACAACTCAGCGTGCTTGATCCTTGTTCTGAGGTGGGACCAACTGTCCAAACAACCAAGACAAGCGCTCCTCATGTCTACCAACACTTGCATCCTATTCATCTTGCTGGGTTATGAGATGATTTCTTAGAGGGGCTTTGGGGTGAATCCTCAGATGTAGATCAAAGTACACGTTACTTCCAGGCATGTGATTTGGCCGTCCAATATGACAACTCAGCGTGCTTGATCCTTGTTCTGAGGTGGGACCAACTGTCCAAACAACCAAGACAAGCGCTCCTCATGTCTACCAACACTTGCATCCTATTCATCTTGCTGGGTTATGAGATGATTTCTTAGAGGGGCTTTGGGGTGAATCCTCAGATGTAGATCAAAGTACACGTTACTTCCAGGCATGTGATTTGGCCAGTGATGGTGGCAGCACGGCTTCCAGGTTTTGTAGAATAAAAGAGCTTTTCAATGTTTAGCCACATCCATTGATTTTGTAAGGGTATGTTTGTGAATCTCACTTTGGAGAGGGAGGAAAGGGAAGGGGTTTAAAGAGTAAATCCTTCCTCTTCAAAGTGAAACTCGCAAACACATCCTAAGGGTTGTGCAGTCAATTGCTCTAATCACCATCTTTCACATGAAATAGGAGAGACACCTTGTTATTATTTCCTCCTATTTTCTCATTTCCTCTATATGTGGGGCAAATGTTCAAGTATTGATTCTCAAGTAATTCTGCTGAAACCTATTCATTGTATATTGCTTGCATCATTGGTGTTGAATTAGCATGTGTTCTTAAAGTTTGTTTTTATTTGTGATTTTTGTATGAATCTATTCTTTATGTTGTGCACACATTATAGACAAGAGTGTTCTCTTATTTGGGAATATACTTCATGTGTTAGACTTATGCATTTACTTTGTTAAATAACTTTCTACAAGCTTTTAGTCTACAAATCTAACTATTAGATTGAAGGTTATCATGAAGTATAAAATTTTGTACAATTTAAAAGTTAATTGGTGAGATAAGATTATAAATGAGTACATAAAAAGGAAAGTTGGGGTTGCATCTATTGTAGAGCAACTAGAACAATCTCGCCTTAGGTGGTTTGGGATGAGCAAAGATCTACATAGCTCCAATAAAGAGAATGAATCACATTGAAGGTAGCCCAATAGTTAGGAGTAGAAGACGACCTAGAAAAACTATAGGTGAAATTATCTAGAGACTTGGAAATAAATGATTTAAATATAAATATGGTTTACGGTAGAACTCTATGGTATTGTCTGATCCATGTAGCCAACCCCAAGGCTGTGGTGGTGGTTGTTGTTAAAAATTAATTGGCATTTTGTTGGACCAATTTATTTTGTAGTTTCCAATGTATTTTTATAATGGATTGAATTTTGATACAATGTCCACATAAAATTTTTGTATTGTCATTTGATCATGTATTATCATATCATTAAAAAAGTTTGCCTCTATAAAAGTTATCTTAGAGCTCACATTTCTAGTAATATGTCATTGGTTGATGATGTAAAAATTTTACACTTGCTGTGCATCGAACCCTTTCGAACCTAGTTGACTTCCCACTAGAGCTAGAGCTATATTTGCACTGGGTCATTCAAGCATTGTCTGACCTTGGGCTGCTTTCTTAGGGTACCTAAGTGGCCTTCTTAGAATGCATGAGTGCCATTTTAAAGCACCCTGTAAAATGGCTGGTATATAATATTGACCTTTAACTGTGTGATTCCTCACCAACTAAAAATTGGCCTGTCAAGTTCATGGAATTAAACATTTTTGAAATCCTTTTTTCTTGTAAAATTCTGTGTCCTCGTCTCAGAAGATGAATTATGGACTTAGAGGCACTAGGACTAGAAGAAATTAACCAGCTTGAAAGACTTGCATCAACTACATTTGACCTGCATCAACTACAATTTCTGGCAATAGAGGCTTGGACCGAAGTAGCTTTGATTCTAAGTTGAAAAGTGAGAAATTTTAGCTTATTTCTGACTCTGATGCTAGGGGCTGGCTTGTCTTTTTGACTAGCGCAACAATCTCCTTCCTTCTGTCTTTGGTTGCTCTCCATGAGTGAGGTTCTCTACAGGGCTCAATTCAGAATCCATGTATATTCTTCGCTTCTATCGCCTCCCTAGAAATTTGATTTCAGTTCAGTGTTATTTGGAGCAAGTGGCAACTGGTTCTTTACTCTGTCTTCTGCCATCGAAGAATAAAATGCTTAGACAACTCTTTCTATCTTTTGTTTTGATTATATGCCTCAACCTCATCATTGTCTTCACTATCACCATTACGATCACTATTAGCATCATCTCATTCATCCCCAAAGTTCTCATCTTTATATGCATCAATTTCAAATTCCTGAAGTGCTATTTCATTCTCCTCCTCACAGGGTTGTAATATATGTACTTAAATCGGTATGTCACTGTCAGCTGCATATCCTTATGTTTTCTCCATTGTTCTTTTCACTTCTCTTTTTCTTCATCATTATCCAAGATCTGATAATCAATTGAGTTTTGCTCATGTATGTATGGTTCAGGGTAGTCAAAGGCGAAAGACGCCCTCAAAAGGCGCTATCTTTAGGCTTATATTGCCTTGAGGCGAAAGGCGCCAAAAGGCGTACACCTCACTCAAGAAAGACATTTAAGAAATTGTAAAATATATAGTTAATATGTATAAACTTATCATATAAATTAAACACTTTATGAAGATAATTAAATACTAAAATCTTTAGTTAAAGCGTGATAATAAATTGATAATATCTCTTACTGGCTACAGTTCATAATTTAAACGCCTACAGTGGATTTGCAGTTATTGAAATAGTAGAACTCCGAAACATAAAAAAGACTAGGATTGGAAATTGGGTCATTTTTGTGGTAAGATACTTGTTCAAGGGGTGGTCGTAAAAAAAAGTAATGATTTGATTGAGGCAGAATACTGACACAATACTGCACTGGTGGTGGATTTTTTGTCTTCTTTCTTCAACTTTCTTTCAAGCGGAAGCGGTGCTGAGGCAACAGCGATGGCAGACCATTTTTCAAGCTCAAGAGGTGCTAACTTATGTTTCTGTTTGATGATGCCAGAATATATATATATATATATAATTTCATTGGGTTGGGTGAACAAATAAATTGTTTTTCCCATTCCATTTGGAAAAAAAAAAAAAGCATCTAGCAGAGGCGCCGCCTCAATGCCTTTGGAAGAAAAAAGAAAACTCCTAAAAGGCGCTAGAAGCGTGCGCCTCATTGAAGAGGCAGCGCCTTAGCAAAAGAAAGTCACTAGGGGCTGTGTTCTTGCCTCGCCTTAGCACCCAAGGCACACCTTTGACTACACTGTGATTTTAAGTTGTGCTTACGGTAGTAAATGCGGTTGTGATCATGGTTGTGGGAGTAATACTACAATGACAACAAAATCCTACAAAAATACAACACTGCATAATATGAGGCGGAAATGGACAAAGATGGTGGCGAGACCCAGGAAAAGACTTAGGAAATAAAATAAATAAAATGGCGAAGGGGAAATTTGGATGCACATGGGGAGAACTAAATTATTTCATGATTGGTTGCTCATGAGAAGGAAATCTTGAGTCAAACATACTATCAAGTGTGAAGATACTACCAATGGGGAGAGCAAAATGTGAAGCAAAGATTATCGCAAACAAGGGAGAAAATTTATGGTATATTGAAAAAGTGATTCTTAACTGTTGTCATAAACTCAACTGGATAAATGGAAGATTTTTTTAACTAAACTGGGGGGCTCAATATGTATGTGAAGAGAACAATTAGTGTAAATGATGAGATAGGGATTAGGATCAATAAGACATTCCAAACTCTTGTCCAAGATGTAGGAGGTACAAAAATTTATCATTTGTTGAACAACATATAGAAAATTGTATCAACAAGGAAGGACATGCAAGTAACTATTGCATTCATTGAATTGAAATCAATTTCAAACTCTTTTTTCTCCCCTATTCCTAAGAGCATTCTAATATTATTTAACAAATTGTTGCAAGCTAGTCGTTGAGTTTGCATGTCCATAATAAAAAAAAAAGACATGCATGCTCTCATTTCTTTGTGTCAACAAATCTGTCTAAAATTCATTTTTTAAGAAGACTGGAACTCATTTATGTCTTTCATTGAAGAGTCCACTCAACCGGTCAATTTCTTCAATATCAAATTCTTTCAACAAACAACTCCATTTCTATTTAAATTCTTCCTTTGTGTATGAGATTCATAAACAACTTTTTTAATAGCACACTTGATCCATTTCATTTATCGTATTCCCTATGTTTCTTAGTGATCTTTTTCATTATGTGCCACAATCACCACATATCTCAGAGTGTTCGGTAAAACTATTTTAATAACCTTTTGCATAGCCCTGCATTGGTTTGTCACAATTCCACTAAGCGGTTACCCAAACATGCATCTAACCCAACTATAAAAAGACACACAATTGATTGTCTCTTCTGATGAAAGTAGACCACATCGTAGTAAAATTGATTGGTCATGGTGATTTACACTTACAAACGTAGAAAAAAAAGCATGTTATTTTGTTAGGCATGTTGTGTCAAAGCTCACAAAATCCTCAAATGCTTCATATGTTGCCTTGTTTCTAACATCTACCCAAAACACATTTTTTACACAAAACTCATCATCCAAATCAATATCATACCAAAAGTTTCTTTTTTTGCTTCATTATGCAAAAGTAGTTAATTAATGCTTTTGCATCCCTTCTTTTCCTATCGCGT
This sequence comes from Dalbergia cochinchinensis, assembly GCA_031216125.1. Lineage (NCBI taxonomy): Eukaryota > Viridiplantae > Streptophyta > Magnoliopsida > Fabales > Fabaceae > Dalbergia > Dalbergia cochinchinensis. The sequence goes on along the minus strand of CM062375.1, from coordinate 15,860,163 downwards.
GTCTATCCTTGTTGATATATTTTCTTGCATTTCGTTCAACAAATGATAATCATACCTCCTCTATCTTGGACAAGATACTAGAGCATCTTATTGATCCTAACCCCTACCTCATCATTCACATCAATTGTTCTCTTCACATGCATGCTTAGTCTCCTATTTTTATTAATCAATCTTTCTTTTCTGGGGATTAATTCATTACGATGGTAAAGAACCATTTTTTCAAATATACCATAAATTATTTTGTCCCTTATTTGTTGTGATCTTTGTTTCACGCTGGGCTCTCCTCATTGGTAGTGTATCACACTTGTTGGTATTTTTAACTCAAGTTTCATTGTCGCCAGCATGCAAGAATGAAATAATTTAGTTCTCTAGTAGTTTCTTTTCTTGAAGTTCTTATCTTCCATCCAAAGCCATTGCTAGATGCATGATTAGCATAAAATACTTTAATGTCTTCTATTATATTAAACTCCATGCCAAAATTTGGCTTATGATTGCTTGACTCCTCTATAGAATGCAACTATAAAAGATGAAATCACCTGCATAAACTGAGGGAAAAAAGTTATTCACTTCACTTATATTATCTGTGTTGGTAAACAAGTTACAGTTGTTTTTCACCTAAACAGATATAGGGAACTAATGCTACAATCATGTTATGCCCAAACATGTTGTAATACAAAATATGCTGGTTACCTCTAGTTCTAAACGAATGAAACTACCACTTTGTCGGTGTTTTAGACACGGTTTGATTGAACACTACAAGTAGGAAGGATCAAAGTGTGAAAGGAATGTGGTTTCTATGTACTCTCACTTTTCTCGCGTATCACTCACTTAGGTGTTTTCTCTCTCTTTTTGCCAACCCCATCCTCATCATTCTTACAAGTATTTATAGGTCCTTCGCTCCCTATTTCCCGCTGTTCTATCTATCACATCACATAAGCCTACCCGCCCTCCTTTTGGTCCATTCAATTATCGTGTTAACCCCCTTCTTGAGCTCCGTGTTTCTTAGCCATCTGCCACACGTCATGCATTCATTGGCCATGGGGGAGGGTTGGAAGCGGTAATACATCCGCCGCTGGCTGCTTGGTGGGCCAGCTTGCCATCATTTCTCCTAGCAACTCTGTACGTTTCATTTCAGTTTTTCTTTCCACAGTTGTTTGTTCACTATGCCCCTCTTGACTATTACCTCATTCTCTGCGTCTTCTTTTGCTTTGCCTGGCCGTTCTGTTACCTTGTGTAAGCATGTGCTTTAGCGCATATCCCCGAAACATTAGCCCCCTGCTTAATGTGAGGCGGGGGAATCCAACGCCTCATATTGAGCATTTTGTTGCATTTTCTTTATGCGCCGTAGCGACTTAGTGCCTTGTTGCCATTCTTATCCCAACTGTCACCCAGACGCTTGTATTCTTCCTCGTGATCTAGGCCACATCTCTTCAACTATCTCACCACAACCATCTGGCGTTGTCTATGCTACACACCTTTTCACTTTCCTCTTGTAATTTCTTTGTTCCTTCTTATTTTCCTTTTCTCCATTTTCTTCTTTTATTTCAGAAACTACGACAAATGCCATTTTTCTCTCTGCTTTCTTCTATCTCTTCATCACCACCTTCTTTCACTACCTTTTTGCACTTCTCTTCTCACCTTATTTCCCCTCTCCCTCATCTGCCTATCTCCCTTTCTCCTTAACGCATTCTTTTAATGTTGTCGCCTGAGGCTACAGGCAGTGCGTCAAAAGGGTATTCCCTTTTTTCCAATTGCACTAGGAGCGATCATCCCATCCCAGGTGACCTTGAGATCGGCCACCTTCATTCCAGTGAGCATTCCTCCCATTTAACTCACCGGAGTGACCTCCTCTCTGGTCTCCTTTGGTCTCAACTATGAACTTATTACTGGCACCCCTACTCCACGTTTTTCCAATTCTCATGGTAAACGTCAAGTGTTGAAAGAGGAGTCTAATCCCCTGACATTTGACATTCCCAGTTCATGTGATGGTCTCTTTTCCTAACAACAATAGTTTTCTTTGGTTGTGTTAAATGGAACTCATTGTGTCATTTGAAGTTATAGGTTTAGGCGATGATCTTTTTGGCTATTGTCCTGTTTCGCACCCCAAGGATGATGTAATCCTCTGAAACCGATACTTAACACCAAAGGCTCCCAATGTCGATCTGGGTAACTTTGTTTTTGGTACTCGACTAAAGAGGGGAGAGTTCCCTTGGAGCCCGGTGAACTTTGTGTGCTGTTTCGGTAGGACGGAAAATTGGGCTGAGTGGGTAGATGACATCTTTTTGTGCAGTGGGGATTTTTTGGCGTGGCTGGAAGCGGTTGGCATAAAGGACGCCATCTACCAATCATCCCGCTTGGGTGTAGTCAAGCGTTCGGGTGATATGGAGCAATTGTTTCAACGGTGGAGTCATCTTACTCACACCTTCTTCACCGCCTAGGGTGACTTTACCCCCACCCTAGAAGATGCCCACGTGATATGTAAGTTACCCTGTTTTGCAGATTTTGATTTCTTTGAAGATGCCATCCCTTCTGAAGAGGACGTGGAACAGCACTGAGCGGGCTTTCACTACAACACCATTGTCGAACTCCAAGAATTGGTAGCGTTTTGGTTGGACTGCTACGTCTTCTCTGGCCCTTCCACTGAGTCTGTAAGTACATGAGTGTATTTATTCTTAGTAATGCTGCCGCAGGGGTTCATTTTCCACTTGCCTCCATGTTCTTGGGCGGTGTATATGCTCGATTAGATCAAATCCAAAAGCAGATGGAGATTTCCCATGGTCGCTTCTCTCTCAAGAGTTTCTTAGATACCACCTTCCCATCTTTATTTCTCTAAGCGTTTCCAGAATGATGAGAAAAGTTTCATTTTCCGCCCTTGACTTCTTTTAGTGGTTTTAAACGCCCCTCCCATGTCTACGATCATTCCTGCGCCATTCTTCTGAATTGCGCCGACCCTCCTTCTGAAAGTGTTTATGATTATTGGTGCTTGGCTTGCAAAGTGGGGACCTTATTGGGCTACATCACATTGGACCATTAGAGCAACCTAGGCGTTCTGTTTTCTCCTACTTATACCGCCTTGACCGTGTTGTTTGCTAACTCAGGTGGGACTTAATTCCTTGTAACACTGCAATGGAGCTTCAACTGCCCTAACCCTTACTACTATTTGCTCCTTGCAGGCAAAAGGAAACAGGTTTCCAATGTCGTACTCGATTAGGGCTCAAAGTGCATTGCGGTAAGAATTCCATCAACCTCTACTCGAGGAGTTGTTTATGTTTCTACTCCTCCAAAACTAATCTCTTCTAGTACACGCTCCTCAACGCAAGCCGCTACTGTATGAAAATGCCCTCAAGGGGTGCTCCCCCTTCTGCTCCTTTTTCGCGGCGTGATCATGTTACTGTTTCCACTCACCATGGTGAAGCTAATTCTACTTCCTGTTGCCCCGCACTTCCTCCTGGGCCACTAAGTTTTGCCGGTATCTCCTTATTCATTATGCTATTATGGCCCAAGTTTTGCCGGTATCTCCTTATTCATTATGCTATTATTGTTATTGGTTATGTTTCATAATGTTCTTTAATGTGTCGCGTTTTGTTAAGGACTCCTACTGATGCTTGATGTGCTTCCCACTCATCCTGTCGTGACGCGGGATTCTCCTCAAGCAATGGTGTTTGAGACGTAGGGAGCCTTGATGTCAATCCTAGTTAGGCTCGTCCAACTTTCAATCCGCCTTTTGCCCCGGGGACCTTTAACGTAGACGAAGGTAGGTGAGGAGGGCGATGCCAATCTGGGTAGTGATGCTTTGCTTGATGACCTAGCCCCTCTAGTGACTGCAGAGGGAGTTCCTCCTGCATCTACCGCTCCTAATCACGTTCATTTAGAGGCTCATCCCATAGAAACTTCTCATGCAGGGTCATCTTTACATGCTAAGGCTTCTGAGGTTCAACCTATTCCTATTCCAGTTGCTGTTGGGTCAAGTTCCATTCTCTTTGTTGAAACTGCCATGGTTAGTCCTGCTCCAGCTAATAAGGCTATGTCACCCAAATAGATGTTTCACTAAGACTAGGTATTTTGGCCGTGCTTTCTTTCTATTTTTCTTTCTTTCCTCTCTTTTTCATTTTTTTTCATCTATTGTTACTTTATTTCCTGTCCTTTTTCCGCCCTTTTTAGGTCGTTTATCTCTTTTGGAAGTTGAAGACCACCTTTCTGATCTTCGGTGTCCGCTTCTTCCTAAGTTCCATGATGTCCTGGTCCCACTATTGTCAGCCTATCCATCCATGCTCCTTTCAACTAATCCTATTCACCGCTGCTCAGCCTATGATGCCCTGGGGGAGTTTCTTCTCTTGGTGAAACGAAAATACTCCTTTCTGACAGATGAATAACTGTCGTATCTTTATTTTGCTATGTAAGAGCGTATTCATATGGAACAAGTGGATGCAGAAGTGTTAGTTTCTTACATAATGGGGAATAGCATGGTTCTGTTATATAAAATTTATATGCTAAGTTTAGTGATCACTTGATATACAAGTCTTGGTATCTCAAGCACATTAATCCTGTAAGGTCAATGAGCTGTAAGAATATCTGTAATATGTTAGAAGCGGAATTTGTAATCAAGCATTTTTTATCTGGGCACCATCATCTTGATAACTGTGTGGTAAACTAAATTAATGAGGACGCGACAAATTTGTTCACTGTTGATAATGAAAAAGATGCGATGGTTGGTAAATTAATGGGCCGGTTAATTGTATAAGTCAATGTTTAATGCTCTATTAGACCATTATGGGCACAATTTGGCCTAAAGAAATAAGACTAATGGAGCGTATGGTAACTTTAAGGTGGGGAGTCCAAATGAATATGCATATTCCTTTGCTTTGCCTTGGCATGATGGGGTGGCACAAGCACAACGTTTTCTGCCATAGCGGTGATGAAGAGATGCGATGGAAGTTGGTAGTGGAGTGAACACTTTATCATCAGATGGTGATGTTCCCATAGACACTGTGGCGGCAATGGCTCGCATGGACGGAAATTTTATCACTAAGTGGTGGTATTGCCTTGCACACAACGCGGTGGCAAAGCAATGGCTTACGCGGGCGGAAATTTTATCTTAAGAGTGTTCGGCCAAGTGTCAGCGCAGCGTACGTGTTTTATGTTTCTTACTCACCTTTGCTTTTGGGTTGTAGACAGATTCTTGTGTTTCATTCACACTTCAAAATGTATATCATAAATGTCATGTAACAAGCAATGCTTGCACAATATCAAGACACACCAAAACCTTCATATAATCATAAGACAAGATTTGGAAACTTAAACATAGTACTTCTTAATGAACTAAAAATTTAACGGACCTATTTTCTTGTTGTCTAGATTGCCAAGATATAGTATCCGCCGGGTCTCACAACTTCCACTATTATGGGCCCTCCCACTGGGGTGCCCATTTTGAATTGTGTTGGTGTCGCATAACCGCGCCTGTAGCCTTCAACACCAAATCTCATTCTTCAAACATTCTTGGCTTCACTAACTTTTTGTAGGCGGCAGCAATCCAACTCCTATACATTTGCGCAACTATTCTTGCCCTTTCTCATCTTTCCTCTGCTAGCTCGGTTACTTTGATGCGATCTTCTCCTTCCCATAATCGCATCCTGGTTGAGCGCACCAGGACTTCGGTGGTAACACTGCCTCCGCTCCGTACACCAAGGAAAATGGGGTGGCTCAAGTCGTCCAGTGATTCCTAATTTAAAACAAGATTCAGTGACCATTTTAATCGCTCACTCTACACTCGTAAGTCATTTTACTTCCTAATTTTTAAAATGGGTCAAATTAGTCCTTGACATTATAAAATGTGAGTTATGTTAGTCCCTTAATTCATTTTTGTTTAATATTTCATTAGCTAAATGATGATAAGTAACCTTAAGTGATACTTTAGTGTACCATTTGTCTTTTAAAGTAGAATAAAATTTAAAATAACTCCTTTTTTTGCCTAACATTGTACAAAATGAGTCATTTTCTGATTTGGAATGAAAATTTAAATAACTCATTTGTGTAATTTTAGACATAAAAATGAGTTATTTTAAACTCCATTAATACTTCAAATGACATAAAATATGTCAAAGTATCATTTAAGATTACCTATTATCATTTAATTGATGAAATATTAAATAAAAGTAAGTTAAGGGATTAAAATAACTCCCATTTTACAATATCAGGGACTAATGCAACAATATTAGAGGCAACTAATGGAAAATTAGATACTTGGCACAAAAAGGAACTGCACTACTTTCCTTGAATTAGACAGGGAATGCTCAAGAATTAGAGAGTATCCAAGCTTAACCCAAAGAATGACTAATTAATGACTATTCAGTATTCACGTCGATGGTTATAGCTAAATTGCATGATAAGTATAAGAGTCATAAAACAAATTATGATAAATATTCATAGAATAGGAGTATTGTTACATAAGATTCCATCTCGAAATTACAAAATACTAGAAATGAAAATAAAACCAATGGATTTGTAATGAGTAATGTTTGGTGTTCAACAAAAGTGCACAATAAATACACACCATATATCTTATCACCAACTGATGATAATAAAGTTTAGTGTATAAGTAATGTGTGGTGAATAATAAAATTGCACAATAAATACACATTACATCCAATAGTAATAAAATGTGTGGTGTGTATTTGTTGTGCACTTTTATTGTACATCATATAATAATTGAATCAGACAAAACCGATTCTGTTATTATCCACTATTATGATAACTGCAAAGTGCGCCAAGTGTGAGTAGGCCGCAAGTATTATTCATTTGTCATTACAGATTGAGAAAGCAAATTAACAAGCTGGCGGGAAACTTCTGTATGGATTGCAGAATGCAATATTATTTCCAGGCCGTGAAAAAACCATCTGCAGGATACATAAAACCAATTATTTTCTTGTCAACTTTCAACAACTATAGACAAACATATTAAATGTGTGATTGATGTCACTGTTGTATAAAATCACCAGGATCCTACATCTATTTTGTACCTTTTTGGTTCAATAAACTCTCCACAAAAAATAAAAAATAAAAAATAAACTCTCCAGAAAAAATAAAAACTAAAACCTTATGGCTATATCAAGCCAACTCTATAAACCTTCTAATTGCTCGAAAGCTTGTAATTTTAACTACAAAGGTACCTGATAATTCCCAAGTGTGCGTGATTTAAAACCAGCTGCACAGTAATCAAAATAGTACTCCCATGTCCTGATGAATTTTTCATCAAATCCAAGAGCTAGTATTTTGCTGACAGAATGGAAGTAAATGTATTAGCTAATTTAAGTTGCAACTTTTGCTTAGTTTAGAAAGGTAAATGTAAAAAGGAATTTATAACACACCTTTTGTTTTCCATGAAATTCTTTCTCCAGCATCTTAGAGTCGGGTAGAAATGAGTTCCTATATTTTCAACATGCTCCACACTGCGTTTAAGTTTGTTTTTTGAATGAACAGAAAAATGAAGGGAATGCTCATTGTTATTACTCACTACTTAGCAGCAAAAGTTAACTTGTACCATAGTCTAGATGCAGCCGCCATGGCCGATGTTACTCGACTTAGAGACGGCACACAACAACCTGGGAAGATATATTCCTTTATAAACTCAGAACTACGCCTGTAGGCGTCATAACGTTCATCTGGCATGGATGAATACTGGAAGATAACAATCTTCACTTGTTAGTAGCAATTTAGATCCCAAAAGAATAATGTAATTATAGTGTCTAGATGGCCAAGTACTAGCATAGCCTCTACTATGTTTCACAATCAAAACAATGCATGAAAAACATGCAGGAAGAATAAAGGCACACTGAAGGGGTAGTGTACAAGGAAATACCTGGAGAACAAGAAGTCCATCATCTGCCAATGCTGCATCACAACAACCAAAGAACTCTTCCATATATTCATGTCCAACAGCTTCGATCATTTCACTATAATATGTTTGTAGAAGTGTTAGGAAATATGCTAAAAATTTTCTTGTTGGACATGCATGGATAAGCAAGATTAAAGAAAAGAATAGCTCACCAGGATATTATCCTATCATATTTCTCTGTCTGTGGCAGTTGGCGATAGTCACAGAGGATAAGTGTTATGTGGTCCTGGAAGCATAAATTAGAGACATTCCACATGAAATTTCCCAAGATATTATAGTTAAGAAAGTACATTTGATGCAATGAATCTCTCACTCGGAGTGAGAAGAACTAGAATATTAGAATAACACACGTGCACGCGTGCACACACATATATGCAAATTTCATTTTTGATGTGAATACATTTAATGTTGATTTTACTTGGTTTAGAAGTAATATAGGATCACCAAGTAAACTCAAAACAAAAAAGGCTGCTAAATACCTGAAGACCAGCATCTTGAACCTTCTTTTCTGCATATTTCAGTTGCTCCTTAGACAAAGTGATGCCAGTGTATTTGCACCCGGTTTGTTTAACAACTTCAAGTGCAAAACTTCCCCATCCACATCCAATCTCAAGAATTTTATGTTTCCTGTCTACTCTAGCCTTGATTTATTTAAAGGTAAATGAAATTAGGCCTTTCGCAAGATATAAAAAAATTAGTAGAATGGAAATGAAAGGAACTAAACTCACCTTTTCTATCAGAACAGAAATTTTTCTCATCTGTGCATCTTTCAAGTCTTCATCTTCATTCTAGCAAAAAGGTTTAACAAATAAACAAGGGAAAATAATCAGCAGTGTATATGCATATTTCTTTTAACATGAAATTTGGATTCAAGTGTGAAAAAATCGTTGCTTATACCTTAAACAATCCACATGAATATTGCATCGTTTCATCCAAGAAAAGTGCAAAGAGTTCATTACTCTGTACAAATATAACCAACAGTAATAATTGTAAGCTTTTGTGGCTTAATTTCAGCACTTAAAAAATCCTGAAACACAACGATATTGAAGAGCAACATAAAAGGGCATAAAGTAATAGCACATTAAGGAGAGCAATTTAATCTAACAACACTTCTTGTTAAGCTACAATTGTAGCTGAGTAGTTTTCCAATTCCAATCAGTATTTGCTATTGACATTTTTTAAAACTATAAGTCTCTTAACTAATCTCCATGTCCATTGCTTTTTTCTTTTGTTCTTCTCTCTTGTGGTACATCAAGGGAAATGAAAGCTCCAAAAGATGTGGAGATGTTTCCCTAAGTTGTTTTAAGTGTGTAGAAGATCTAGTAACCATTTCTCGTAGCAATATGTAGCATAATGCTTGAAAGATATCTCATATTTTGTGTCTCTTTAAGAACACTAAATATACATTTTTAGAACAAAATCCAGATTCATAATTTGATTTTTGGGCCATATTTTTATTTCAAGCATATTTCATTTGCCAAAAAAAGGGTGATTGAGGATAATTAGTTAAATGCTCACACAATATTGATGTATAATAACATGTTCTTACTTAAACTAGTTTCTTGAATATCATGAATACAGGGATTATTGTAGATAATGGTCTTATACCAAATCATAATGCATAGAGATGTTCTTGCGAGCCTGTGAGAGAGTATTTTCCCTCAAAAGATGTTGAATGAAGAACTTTGCAGATGCTAGACCAGCTGTGAAAAAAGCAGGAGTCCACCAGCCCCTAAGACAATCAAAATGGGAAAGGTTGATACACAAATATTGGTAAAACCTCAATGTTAGATACTATACATTCTTCCATTTCAACTTACTTATTCTTGTTTAATCTTGGCGTGGATGCATTTGAGTCTCTGTTGGCTATGAGAATCTGCAGTTAAAACTCACCATGGTTCATGAGAGAAGACAGAAAAGATCAGAATAGAAATCTATGGTGTGTTTGGTTGGGGTTAAAAATAGGGATGTAAATTTTCATATATGAGCTTCATGTATAATTTTACACTAAAAATTTATCTATGAAAATTTTCATCTAATTTTTACTCTCTAACCAAATATAGCCTTGGAAAGATTTGGATTATGCTTACCAAAATAAAATTCAAAAGGCCATTGTCCGTATCAACAAATGAAAAGTCACCATTTATATATGCATCCGCAAGACCTAAATCAGCTTGTGTCATAACCTGAAAAATTCAAAAACTATTCAGTTTAAGAAATTCTTAGGTGCTCTTAAAACAATACAAAATATTTATTCTATTCCATTTAATGATTGACAAATCAACTATTACATTAAAAATATAGGAATGATGAGAGATAATAATAACCCGCAAAACTTATGTATCAATTAATAAATGGATCGGTTATCTCTTGCTCTCAATCCACCTAAGTATTTCTCATTCAGTTTTTATTTTCTTGCCAAATACAAGTAACTTTAGTTGTGCTGAAAAAGATAAGCACATCCTGTAACCTAAAGAGTTAGAATAACATCAGTCATTAAAATGTATAAATTAAAGAGTACATACCTTCCAATAAAATTGAGGAGTGTGGATTCTCAAAACACTTTTAACGGAGCACTTTTTCCTATGTCCTTCAAAGGTAAATATTGTTCCTCCATCCTCCAATAAGCTGAAACACCTCAAGGCAAAGTGTGTGACTCCGCAATTATATTTTTCATATGTCTAATCCTCAGAAGGTAAGCAAATTCGGATTTGATTCTGCTCAAGCTTGAAATAAAACTATTCTGATGATGTGTCCCACCTTTTACTACGTGGGATTGGGTCGTATATTTGGTTGAAAAATAAAAATAGAGATAAAATTTTTATATATAATCTCTATATGTAAATTTAGATACGGAGTTCATTCATAGAATTATATCCTCACATGTACTCCTAGCCAAAGATACTCTCAGGGCCCGTTTGGGGCTCGAAATTGAGCATGAAATTGGGACTTAGAATTGGAAATTGGATGGTTCAATTTTAATTTTTTTATTTAGAATAATATATACAATTGGAATTATAATTCCACAATCCAATTCAATGGAATTAAAAAACAATTAAAATTGGCCCTTCTTAATTCCCACCTATATACTATAAAATATCAATTCTAATACTTATTAAATATCTATGTCGTTATTAAAGTCAATATAATTATTTCTCTTTCTCATTTTTTTTAACAATTATGTTAAATTTTTTTAATACATTCAAATATGCAATTTAATATTCTAAGTCCATTCTAATTGTTTTACAATTGAAATGAAAATTGAACAATAGGTAGAATTTAAATCCATGAAGAATTATCAAGTAAACATGTTGGTATTAAACAAAGTTAAATTGTCCATTCCACATGCAAAACTTGAATTAGTATCATATTACCAACTTGCAAGAGCAAAAAAAAAGGGACAAATATTATCCCATATATTTGCTGAAGAAATAATAGCTATAAAGAAGTCCACCACAAAACCTTTATTTTTATGAAAGACAGTGGAATGTTTAAACATGTATAAATTAGAAGACATTTTATCTGGAGAATTCATATATTAAATCTAGATATTGGAATTGGTAAAAGTGAACTCACACTAAACATCCAGTGGTTATATATAACCTCAAGAATCTATGCACAAAAAGTCGGGCTCCCACTTCCTTCCAAGAAGGTACCATGTGCTTTGGGTTGCTCTGAAGAGCACATGTTCCAAGCATGCCATGGGCTGCATTCATGCCTGCCTAAAAGTTAACAACACTATTCAATTTCTTATTTCCTTTCAACATGGCTGACAACATGCTACAAGAGAAATATTTGTCTAAATATATATATGGATGCTTAAGGCAACTATTGAAAAAAATTATTAACTTATATTGCCAATTTGAAAAATAGAGAAAATTCACTAGTTTAAATCGAAGAATAGATATAATTCAATGAGAAATATCGTTTGCTTTTCCCTCATAAAGTGATTTGCTACCTTTAGTCCATCTTCATGAAATCCATAACCTGAGAAGCATAAAAATATATTTAGATCACAGGTAAATTTAAAGTAGAACTCAACTCCACAACATCATAGATATGTTCTGATTAGAAATTAAAAAAAAATGATAACCTTGTGAATAATGATTGAATCTATGATAAACACCATTGATGGTTTTAGTAGTAAACAACTAATAAGATTTATCTTGCCTACGCTATAACCACAAACTTACCAAGATGAGGGCCAGAGAACCAAATTCTTCTTTTTCCTTGAATATGGTCAAGCTCATATGAAGCTTTTGATGCAGCAACTGATGGGACTGGATGGCTAGTTGACCACTTGAGCAAGGTATTTTTTGGTGTATGATATGGATTGAGGGTTACAAAAAAGGGTAGACTTGTTTCTTCAATATTCTGCAAGTTAGGAAATAAAGATTAACCAATATATTTATCCATGCATATTTACGTGAAAGGGTGATGATACTTAAATTGATAAGTTTCTAAACTTTGTGATTAGTCGTCTTATGTGTTGCAAAAATAAAAACACATCTTTTCAGGATAAATATTTTCTCTTTTACTACTTTAACTATTGTCCTTAGGATATTGGTTAAAAATCCTTCAAATTGTGCTATAAAAGATGGAGAAACATTACTAACCTCAATAATATTAAGCCAGTATGTGACACACACCCTGTTATCTGTAGTTCCAAGAAAATTCCATGCACTCCATGTTTTTGGGTTTTGGGGCATTAATTTTTTGTCACGGTGAAGATATATATCACTGCATGTGCAAGGCAAGGAATAATTTTGCATTTGGATTTAATTGAATATAAACAACACAAGAATCTCAATCAACAACTTGCATTGTTTTGTTATTAACGCATATGAGCGCATATTGTATAACCCCAACCCAAACACCATAGGCTTAATTTTTTGCTCTTGGTCCTGATAAAATTTTTAAAATACTTCTATTTTCAGTTAATGTAAACAAGTTCGTTCTATATAGCTCTGAAGCATGGGTACTCCAAAATGATTGCCGTACTTGTAGCTAGTATCGGTACTTATTCGACATTTTAGATACTTGTTAATCAACAATTCTAATTAATAAATTTTACTTAAATACAAATTAATCCTTATAAAATATTAAATTTTACAATTAACTGAATTAAACTATTAATTTATTTTTTAAAATCTCATGTTTATTTATATATTTTACTTAAACATCATAAAAAAATTATTTATTTCATGATATCATTATTTTATTAGTTATAATTTTACATTTTTTTTGTAATATATATTCTCGTGCCTGTATCTCGGTTTTTGAAAAATTTTAATATCCTGTACCCGTATATGTACCTAGTACGGGTACTATACCCATACATATATACCCTATATATATATATATATATATATATATATATATATATATATATATATATATATACATATATACCCTATATATATATTCAAATGATGATATTGTAATGCATGAATTTGATTTTGTTTTTTCAATTGCATGTAAACTTAACAAACAATGACACGCTATTTTTTGATTGGAGAACTTCAACTAATAGGAAATATGAAGATATATATTTCACCTGTGCACATATTGAAAAGCACCAAGAATTCTACGCTCATCAGATGTTGCTTTCTCTCCTAGTATTCTCAAAGCATCAGGGGCTTGCACAGCCATTATGCACCCATCAAACATTTCTTGGGAACCATCTTTGCAGACCACTACACATCCTGTAAGAAGTTTATTGGGCTTATTACTAAAATGGCATTTTATGGCCGATTTATTAGTTATGTTTTGAGAAAAGGAAAAAAGTTTTAGCCGATCAATCAGGTTTAATATAAGTTCCATTTAAATATTATTTTATGTTTGCTTCTCATTTCCTTGTATGTATAGCATATTTTAATAGGTTGGAAGTAAAGCGAAGTTCAAGTAGCAACAATAGAACCAAAGAGTGAAAGAAAAAGGGTGGACTAACCACTCACCATCATCAGATGTTGAGACCAAGTGCACCTCACAATTAGCTTTTATTTGACAACTTTTATTCACAAGCTCTTCTTCGATCTGAATTTTTCGAGCAAAGAATTAATGGCTAACAAATAAATAATCATTAAATATAATGTCACAATTGTAAATAGAAAAATATTATTTATACTCACAAGGCACAAGACAATCGTCTTGATTCACATTTAATCTTAATTAGATGAGATGTGGGCCTACTGAATAAGTGCCCACTATCCAATAATTGATGAGATGTAAATCGATATGGTATTTTATATATTATGAGTACAAATAACATAACTCTCATAAATAATAAGCACTAATATGGAGCCCGAAAATTCTTGTCAGAAAATATGCCAGGTACTAGCAGGCATAGATGTGGCATATTATTAGTAGTTTGATGGAAATCTTAAATGGTTGAAAAAATTGCAATGAACGTATCATATGTTGTCGATGAGTGATACATGACTACCACTAAACTTATACCATATACTTATATTAAATAAAATATTATAAACCAATATATAAAAAGTTGTAAATCATGTATAAAATATTATAAACCAATTTACAAAAAGTTATAAACCAATATGGTTTACAACATTGTATACTGGTTTACAACTTTTTTCATCTTGATTTATAACTTTTTACATGTTGATTTATAACCTTTTAACTTTATGTAAGTATATGGTATAAGTTTAATTGTGAACATTTAACATTTCTCTGCGTTGTCACATTGAAATGTACTCCACGGGTGACATCAATAAAAATTTAAGGCTCATTATCATAGTCAATATAGAGCACCTTATTAATATAGCTTTGTGTGCCCCATTTGGTAGTGAGCCACTGTGGACGATCAAAGAGCTGCAAAGACAACCATTGTGAATCAAGAATTAATCCTCCATGGTTTGGATGTTAGAACCTGATCATCTCTATATAAAACTAGAAAAAGGGAATATAGTTCGAGTACCTGAAGTAGATGGTGGTCGCGGCAGAATGAGAGAACTGAGAAAGCAGAAAAGGTCATAGCTGCTTCAAAAGGGCAAGACCAAATAGAACCACAAATTGGAATCTACAAATAAATTAATTTTATTTTTATAATGTAATGGCCAACATAATGTAAAGAAATTTGTCAATAGAAGACACATAAATCTCTGGAGAAAGATGTAATTTGTCTCACCAGGTAAGCTTTCTGAAATAATTCTGAGTAACCTCTTGACTTGATGAATTCCCCCAAAGTCACATTGCGGTGGACATCTGCGTTAGTCTCAAGCATTCCAAGATAGCTGCAATATTCATTGCAAAGTAGAAAAAGGAAAAACAAACTAATCTATTAGCAGATCATGAAAAAGTCAAGAAGACAACTCCATCTATAGTGTTGTAAAGTCTCAAATTAGAGTACTGTCAATATAACATAATAGTGTTTTAACCCATAATGGGTCAACCCCGACTAGAGCTAGATTGATTGGATTCCAATTAATTTACATATATAAGTGGTTTAGACAAAAAAAAAAATAAAAAAATCCGCATACACAGGTAATAACATGCCTTAGAACATCTTCCTTGAAGTTGATAACTTCCCTAATCATTTGCCAGAAGTAAGGACTGAACACATTTCTCTTCTGTGCAAACAAACTATAAAAACCATTTTGGCTGCCCCATTCGGTGCCATGACCATTGTCTAGGCTGACCGAAAATGATATATCTGATAATTCCATGCCAACTCCAAGATTCTCAAGGAACTTCATAGTATTGGGATAAGTGACCTGTTCAGTAATCCATTGATCAGTTCCAACATCACAGCTAACATAACTGTAATAACTTGATGATAGAATCGACTAGTTGTTCACCAAAAGAAAAAAGGAAAAGAACAAAAAAGAAAAAAAACAAATAATCGACTGGTTTAAAGTCACAAATTCATAGTTGATAAACTAATAACCGTGATTCAAATAAATAATATAAGAATCATTCAAGCCTACATATTTATGCGCATTATTATTCATTTTACATTATTTGTAACCACAATTTTTCTTATTGTTAACCAAATATAAGTGCACTATACCTCCTTAAATTTTAGGTCAGGTGCAACCTGACACTATAAAATAATAAATAACATATAACTTGATACCCAAAACTTTCATGCAATGTGTGTTATTTTTATCAATAATAGATGAAAAATATCAACAAAGGATCAATTTGCATTAAAAAAAAAATGAAGGAGTCCATTTACACATTTTAAAGTTTTTGAGGTAAAATTAATGCACAAGGCTTATAGCTAAAATGTAATTTATCCTTTATCAAATGAACTACGATTGAGCTTTACCAGAGGCAGAGCCTCGTTGCAACCAAGGGGGGCAACATCTCCCCAAAACCCCTAATTGTCTTAATTTCTTTATATAGTTTACATTTTGAAAAAATTGGGCCCCCTCTAAAAAAAATTATTTGATTGATTTTCATGCTTTTTATTTAACTAGATATTTAAACATTATAATAGATAATATGTATATATTGCGTGTGTGTGTATATATATATGTGTGTGTGTATGTGTGTGTTTTCTCTCTAATTTTGATTGTAAATATTTATTTCTTTGATATATAAATATATTTATTTAAATTTTTAAATATCAACAAAAATTATATGACATATATATATTTTATGTAAAATTAACTATTAAATATTGGCCCCTCTTAAAAAAATTGTCCAACTTTGCCCCTAAGCTTTACAATATGTTTGATTTACTAGCTCGTGGATATATATATATATATATATATGAACCATACATGTAACTTAGATAAATTTTTACGTAGGTATGGTATGTTAGTTATGTTGAAAACAGACAAGGTATTTATAACAACTAAAAGTTATAAGCTATTAAGCTAAAATACTCAATCTGGAAGCTCATGGACGATAGGATCCGAGTTCGCAGCAATTTGAAGCGAAGGATACCGAAAATTGAAGACTCTTGCCCATGGTGTCCCAACTATCCACAAACCGTGATACGTATATAGGTTTTTGAGATGTTCCTCCCCTCGGCAAGTATGGGGAAAATGGACTTTCAAAGTTGGTGTAGGTTTGATGGAGTCCAGTCAAAATAGGACTCATTCTCTCTCGATACAGTGGCAATCATCATCTGGAGACTTCGGCTTGCAAGAAATGATTGGATTTTTAAGGGAAAAGTGACAGATACTGAATTAATCTCAGATAAATTTGATTATACCTTCTGTCTCTTAATAAGAATTTTTCTTTTTGATTTTTCTGTCATCTTGGAAAACCCCCCACTTAATGCATGCTGTTGTCCTTTTGGACCACCTTAAGTTATTCTTATTCAATGGAATAATATCTCATATCTTTGTTCTAAAAAAAGAAAAAGAAAAAGCTAAAAGACTGATATATATTTAAATGAGTTAGTTGATAAGCTAACTTGAACTCGGTAAGTTTTTAGCGATGGGTGTCCAAAGGCATGTAGAACATTATACATAATAAAATGTGTTGAAATTTTTAAAATATCTTAAAGAAATAATATAATAAAAATAATAATATGTGTACAATAATATTATATAATATTTATACAATATAGGCATAAAAATAACGAAAGTAGCAGGCCCAAAAAATAAGAAATTGAAATAGGCACGCTACCTTCTTTATTTTTATACCTATGTTGTATGAATGTTATATAATCATATTATATACATATCATTACTCTTATCGTAACAGTAAAGACTTTCAGTGGAGAGAGGTTTAAGCACTTTTTTATTTAAATGCAGGTCGGTTATAGTTATTTAAAAACAGCATGCAATCCAATTTACAAATAATTAAAATTATTTAGTTTTATAGAAAACAGACAACCTAAAAAATTAATAAAAATCTCAGAATCCAGCTTTCTGCTGAGCTCTTTTTTATGAATTGTTGAGCGGCCTGTGTTGATTTTCTTTTTTTGACATCAGTTTTTTCTCTTTTTGTTTTTTGGTAGATAACAGGGGAAAGAAAACAAAGAAAAGGAAAGGAAACATTTTTAACAATATCTTCGTATTTGAAAAACTCGATTAAATGTATTTGAAATGAGACTTCTTAAACGAGTAACGAAAGTGAAAATATACATCAAAAGATATTTAAATTCATCTATATAGAAAGATAACTGTCAAATATATGATAAATAACTATGGATGTTGAAGGATAGTGTATTTTTTCGGTAAGTGAAGGATAGTGTATATATCGAGAACAATGAGGAGAGAATAATAAATTATTGGATTAGTTTATAATCAAATCGGTTATACAGTTCACGATTTAATCCATAAAAAATAGTGATTGAGAAAGGATGCATTTATTTGTGATTATTTTATTTAATAATCACTTTCTTTTAAATAAATTATTTTTTATATATTTAGATAAATTTTAAAAAAAATTAATATTTTTAAAAATTAATTTTTAATTTTTTTATAGGAACTAAAATTAATAACTTCTAAAATTTTTTTAATTATATATTAAATTTAGTTTTCATAATAACTTTTTCTAAAATTCGAAAGAAACGATCACACGCAAGTCAAGAACCACTTGCCAGGTTAGTTGAACAGCTTCTGTCGACTTGTTTGAATGTGAAGTGATTGCAGCAGCTGCTTCTCGTGATACACATGCGCTGCTAATCCTTTGAACCACAACCTGTCATTAAACTTCCAGGCATGGCTCCATAATTAAATTCGGGGTGCGCTAACGTTTGAATGTAATTCCAGGCTCCTAAATTTTCACTAAAATAAATCACTTTATTTGAATAATTTTTTAAAAATAATTAGAATCTCAAAAAAATTAGTGTTTAATTTTTTTTGTGAAATATAAAAATAGCAGTTTTTGAAAAAAAAAATCAACTTTTAATTGTTTCAATTGTGTATAAAATTTAAATTTTACAATCAATTTTTTTAAAATCTGAAACAAATGCACTCTTATTCTTAATTGATTTTGACTCATTATGTATAATTTTTGTTAAAACTTATTTGGATATGACGATAGTTTCCCTCATTTTATGATTCCATCATATTGGGTAATATTTACTTTTAGTATTCAAATAATAATACTCAAAAATTAAAAACCCTCAAATCTTGTGCTTGATTGCGTTGCGTCCTACTTTTTTTTCTCTTTTTTTTTGGATAAATAAAGCTCAAAGAAAGCTCAACACCCAACAAAACTGGTGCAACAAAATTTTGACACACACAAATAAAAAAAAAAAAGAAGAAAGAAGATCAATGTTGCCCCTCAGACACAGCAGCAACCTGGACAAGTCAAAACATCACACCCAATAAACATAAAATTCCAAAGAAATATTGCTAAGACCAAAACAACAATAGTATTCTAACTTATAAAAATTGTTGTTCAATTTAAATACTCATTTTATCATTATTAGATGTGATAATGAGTGAAAATAAATAAGGGCTACTGTCTCATTCAATGATAATAAAATTAGTATCTAAATCAAAAACTCATTTTCAGGCATTT
Organism: Dalbergia cochinchinensis; assembly: GCA_031216125.1. Classification (NCBI taxonomy): domain Eukaryota; kingdom Viridiplantae; phylum Streptophyta; class Magnoliopsida; order Fabales; family Fabaceae; genus Dalbergia; species Dalbergia cochinchinensis. The sequence goes on along the minus strand of CM062375.1, from coordinate 15,840,818 downwards.
GGAATAACTAATTAGAAATCCGGGGAGTGTGTGCTTTGTGCAAAGAGAGAAGTGAAGCAACAAGAGACAGCAGCAGAGTGAGTACCGTGTTGAGGACCATGAATCCCATGTCCAAATCAACCCCATCAGCATTCACAGTCTTGGCATGGCCTCCTAAGTAGTCTTCCTTCTCATACAGCACCACCTTCACTCCAGCTTTTGTCAAAACATAAGCCGAGACCAGCCCACAAATTCCACCACCAACCACTGCCACTCTCATCTTTGCCTCCATCAATTAATTTGCTATGCAATGGAACAATACTAGTTTTCTCCTTATCACCTCTTCTCTATGAGTCTGATGCATATATATAGACAGAACCGGTTGCCCCTTTAGGTAAGGGGCTGCTTAAGAGGGGCCAGCCCTACCTATTCCAAGAACATTAAAATAAGGAAATATTATATGTGCTTCTCGAAGTTATATACGTGAGTTACTTTAACTCCTTTAATTTAAAACTATAGCTATTAGTTCTTAATTTTGAAATTATAAATTATGTTGGTCCTTGATGAATGAATTCTGAAAAATTATTTATTTGATTTTATAGTGGGGACTAATTTGAATCAAAGTTATTATTTTTGGAAACTAACTTGATTTAAAGATTTATGTTTTAGGAACTGATTTGATTTGATGGTGTATACTTAGAGGGAATCATTTGTGCTTGCAGGAATTAACGTGATTAACAATCATAAAGTTAGAAATTAATTAATAATATTTTAAATTTTCGGGATTAAGTGATTTATATGTATGTAATTTCATAGGGAAACTATTATTAAACTTGTATAATTTAAATAAAGTTAGTTAGTTGAACTAAACTAAAGTTACATTACTAAATTGTACTTCATAAATAAAACATACTAAAATCCCAAAAGTTAACAAAATTCATTAAGCAGAACCTTTAATTGCACCAAACTAAACTTACAAAATATTATTAAACTTGTACAATATAAATAAATATTATTAAACTTGTACAATATAAATAAAATTAACAGAAATACATTAAAGCTACATTACTAAATTTTTATCAAGCTTAATTATTCATAAACAAAATATAAGTAAAATCTCAAAAGTAAATAAAATTAGTTAAGCAAAACAGCAAACTTAAACCAAACTAAATTACTGACTAAACATAACATGAACCAATATAACTAAATAAAACAAACATTACTAATTTCCTAGCAATTTCAAACATTTAAATAAATGTAATATATTAAAATCCATAAACTAAACAAAATTAATTAAAAAAATAGAGAATATAAACTAAACTTGCACATTAAAATTCAACATGCATAATATACCCTAAATTAAATTTATAGACTACTCTAAATTAAATATGTATACTAAAACTCAAAAAATTCATTAAACTATTTCAAATAATTAGTTTCTATAACTGCATAAATTAAAATAAATATATTATACTATTCAAATAAAAAACACACTACTTAAATAAATAGACTATACTATTCAAAATATATATATATACTACTTAAATAAATGTACTACACTATATAAAATAAATGAAATTATAATATTTAACTAAAAGAAAATTACATGCGCATCAGATTCTCATAGTAATCTGGATGATATAGATTGTTTTCCTCAATGCTTTTTAGACTACTTTTCTCCTCCTCCAACTCTCTCATCCTCTTTGAATAAAAAACCAAAAAGCAAGAAACGGCGAGGCACACCATGAAAAAGACTCCACTTTATAGTAGTAGTCCACCATGCCTAATTCGTTTAGCTATCAACTGCATTACTAATATGTTTGACTGTACATTGTTTTGATAATACGGGTGACATCTAGCCGCTTTATGTGATCTTGTCATTGCAACGGTCAGTGTATTTGCACACATTATGCTGCACAGCTAACTATTTTATACATTGACACATGCTCTAATTCATTTCAAAGTCAAACATATTATGCATATGTATAATTCATCTCCTTGTAAGTTGTGTTGCTATAATTCAAAAAATGGTATATATTGACAAATAATACCAAAATGGATAGATATCTGTAATTAATCATTTTTATTTTTTTGGGTAAAAAATCCCAATTAAACAAACTTTCATTTAATGGGATGTGACAATAGACTAGAGGGTATGATAATAGCTACTCCTAAAGGTTATTTAGTTTTTAAAAAGTCTTTTTCACCTATATTGAGAAAAAAAAAGATTAACACCGCTTAGAAAAGGGTTGCTAACAATCAGCTTAAACAATGACTAATATTAATACACTTTATTGAGGATTACCGTGCCTCATAGCAAGGCAAACGGGTGATCCGGTCAACCTCATTCATAAACCTGACCGTTGCAGCACAAGCATTGACCAACTACCGTATGCAAGCAATCGCCTTAAAATAGCTATAGTTTTTTTTTCATATTTTAAAATATCTATCCATTCATAATATTAATTAGATAGGATTATTTTTTTTCCATTTCTATGTTAATAATCATAAATATACTCATCATAATTATGAATTTATTTATATCAGAGAATATACATGAAGACCATTGAATAAGGAATAGTATTAATAAAAATTTGTTTTTTTTTTATTTCTCTCGATATGTGTTGTTTGGTTTTTCTCATTGAAGGGAGTATAACATTCCGTGAACGACCAATTTAAAATTAATAGTTGTCAGTTTGTCACAAACTGAGATTTTATTAAAATTTGCGAAAGATAACGCAAGCGAGAGAGAAACAACACTCTCACATTATAACACACTTTGTAGTCACTTAGGAATAATATTCTTGCCGTAATAATATTTTCATTATGTTTAATAATTTTCTTAACTCAAAATCTCAGTTTCATTTATTGAATAATTCTTGAATATTATGCAAATCACAATTTATAATGATATGAATGAATTAGATTTTAAATTATATATAAAGGTTATAAGATGATATCAATGCCCGTTTTTATCCTATCCCACGCAACACTATCAAGTATCAGTTGCAACACTCCGCAGCCAGTATAGTTTTTGTCTGAAATTGCCAGTATTCTGGACCATGGAACTTCTCAAAGAAAATAAATATTGAGCTACCTAACCAAATCAATACTTGATAGCCGCCTTTACAGTTTCGGAATAATATTTATTGAAACTAAACCCATCATTTGCTTTTCTATTCAATCTGACTAGCTATAAAGTAAGCATGCCCTTATATTATCTGACTTAATTAGTTAAAGAGAAATGATTATACTATATAAAGAAAAAAAATTGTATTTAGACCTTTTGGCTGAAGATCAATCAACAAACAAATAATAAACAGATTAATGCGAACTTTAGTATACATCAATCTTTTTAATACAACTATACCGACAGGCGTGCCGACTATGTGCATATTTATTAGAGGTCCGTTTGTCTACTGGTTGGTATATGTTCTGCGTGACCTGGCTTGAAGGGGACACCAATGGGTTGACTAACGGTTGAGTTTTTTTTTTTTTTTTAATATTTATAATTCCGATGGATAAACAAATAAATTTAATTAAATTATTTGTATTTTTTTAAAATGATATTACCAACGAGTTATTTTGTGATTTATTTATTTTAAATTATTTATTACCAACAGATTTACTAACGGTTTTTCAATGGCAATTTGAATTTATTGAACATTGATGTGCATTTCTTGAGATTTCCATTAGCCAACTGTGTACTCATCGGTAATTAGACACAGTTGAAACACACCGATTTATTAATTAATTACCAACGAGTTTACCCATCGGTAACCCAAGTATTTGTCATTCACAAAACCCATCTTCTTTCTCATTTTGTAACTTCTCTCTCTTACCGTTGCCACACTTCCTTGTCTTCATTCACCGCCATCGGAGCTTTATCCATGAAACCAAGGCCACCATTGTAATCTAGGTAGTTTCTAAACATTTTATTCAGTTTAATTTTTTTTTATTTGACTTAGTTTTTTTATTCATTGTTGTGTTTCTAAGTGTTGAGTCTTAATGCATTGGAGAATGATTTTTGTTGCTATTTTGTTAATATAGGAGTTTTATTGGAGGGCCAATGCCAATGTTGGTTGTGCGAGCATTTGGTTTTTTCTTTCTTTCTATTTTCTATCATGTATTTTTTCTAAAAATAAGAATACTTTTACAAAAAATAAAATCAATATTATTGAAAGTTTTAAAATTTAATTTATTATCGTTGGTAAAATACTACCTGCTAAAATACTACCCACATTGGTAGTAGTATTATACTTTAAATAAAAAACATTATTTTGATTCCTTATATTAAAAATATATATTCTAATATATTAATTTTAATTAATTTAATAATTATTATTTAAATTAATTTGTAATTTTATATTATCATAATAAATTATGCAATGCATAGGCCATTATGTTATTTGTTATCAATACTGTTAAGTAAATCTTCTTTAAATATATGCTGCTTTTTGTTTCTGTAGATTTTATTTTATGAAAAAGTTCATAATAATTTTATATGATTTTTATTAAATGATAATCAATTAAATTTTAAAAATATTGATTTTATTTTTAATTTTTATATGAAATATATTGTAAATATTTTTAATTAATTTATTCAATATTACGACATAGACATAAATAATATTAAATTAATTTTAAAATTTCTAATATGTAATAATTGTCCACAAAATATAATAGTAATTAAAAAAGTAAATGCAAGATGAAAATTCCTTGAGTCTGCATGCCGTATATGACAGTTTATCTGTTCACATTTTAAATTATTTTTTATTTGATATAAATTATATTATGTTTTATAAAAGAGTATTTTAGAACAATTAAACAACCTTTTATTTAATAGGGTGTGAAAATAGACTAGAGGGTCTGACAATAGTCACTCTCAAAGGTTATTTAGTTTTTAAAAAGTCTTTTTCACCTATATTAAAAAAAGAATTAAAGAAAAAGGTCGCCAACAATCAGCTTAAACATTGACTTATATTTAACACACTTCATTGAGGATTACCATGCCTCATTACAACGCTAACGTGTGATACGATGAACATAAACTTAGCGACTGCAGCACAAGCATTGACCGATCACCGTATGCGAGCAATCGCCTTAGAATAACTATAGTTTTTTTACGTTTCAAAATATCTATTCATTCAAAATATTTAGATAGGATTCTTTTTTTTCTCTCCATTTCTATCGTTAATAATTATAAATATATTCATCGCAATCATGAACTTATTTACTATTAGAGAATATACACGATGACCATTGAATAAGAATAGAATTAATGAAAATTTGTTTTTTATTTCTCTCAATATGTGTTGTTTGGTTTTTCACGTTCAAAGGAGTACGTAGAGCATTCCGTCAACGACCAATTTAAAATTAATAGTTGTCACAAACTGAGATTTTATTAAAATTGGGGAAAGATAACGCAAGCGGGAGAGAAACAGCACCCACTTTCACATTATAACACACTACGCAGTCACTTGGGAATAATATTCTTGGCATAATAGTTTAATATCTCAGTTTCATTTATTGAATAATTCTTGAATATTATGCAAATCACAATTTATAATGATATGAATTAGATTTTAAATTATATATAAAGGTTAAGATGATATCAATACCCATTTTTATCCTATCCCACGTAACACCATCAGGTATCAGTTGCAACACTCCGCAGCCAGTATAGTTTTTGTCTGAAATTGCCAGTACTCTCGAACACGGAACTTCTCAAAGAAAATAAATATTGAACTATCCAGCCTAATCATTACTTGATAGCCGCCTTTACAGTTTCGATGTGAATAATCTTTATTGAAACTAAACCCATCATTTGCTTTCCCATTCAATCTGACTATAAAGTAAGCATGCCCTTATATTATCTGACTTAATTAGTTAAAGAGAAATGATTATGCTATAAAGGAAAAAAAATTGTATTTAGACCTTTTGGGTGAAGACTGAAGATCAATCAACAAACAAATAATAATCAGATTAATGCTAACTCTTTTACTTTAGCATACATCAGTCTTTTTATTACCACAATATGATAATGTCACATTTAAGCACTGAAAGCAGAATTGTAGCACTTGCATACAAGAGGAAACAAGAAAAGAGAAACTGAATCTGTATTGGCTGACTAATCTTTTATGTATCTTACGAGATGGGTGTAGTGTGTGTTTATATAGATGGTACAATAGATGGTTGAGAATATGCTGAAACAAGACTAGACTAATTGAAAATAACTAACTGATAACAGAAACTTATTTTTCACATTGGTATTCTATCTTATCAACCCCCATCAAACTCATGAGGTGAAATAGTTTCAACTCTGAGTTTGTGCCGTAAGTATGGAAATCGAGTGCTGGAAAAAGATTTGGTGAGGATGCCAGCAGCTTGTTCTTCAGAGGGTATGTGATGTACTTGAACGTGCTATTGTGTAACACGATCACGAACAAAGTGAAGGTCAATTTCAAAGTGTTTGGTGTGATTGTAAAGGATAGGATTGGCAGCAAGCATAACAGTGCTCATATTATCACATTTAATGCGAGGAATGGTGGAAGAGGAAAACTTAAGTTCCGAAAGAAGAGAGTTGATCCAAGAAATTTCAGCAACAGAGGCTAATGAGCGATATTCAACTTCACTACTAGATCTCAAGACAACAGTTTGCTTCTTAGATAACCAAGACACAATGATGGGACCTAAGTAAACACAAAAGCAAGAAGTGGATCTTCGATCATCAGGGTCAGAAGCCCAATCTGAATCACAAAATGCAGTTATAGGAAGAGAAGATGAGGGTCTGAGTAGAATGCCATGAGTGGAAGTGCCTCTAAGGTATCGAAGTATATGTTTCACTGCTTTCCAATGGGAGAGAAGGGGAGAATGTAAGAATTGACACACTTTGTTGACAGAAAAGGCAATTTCTAGGCGAGTGATTGTTGCATATTGAAGGATGCTTACTATGGATCTATAAAAGGTGGGGTTGTCAAAGGTTTTAGTCCCATGTTTGGTAAGTTTCAAGCCAAAGGCCATGGGTGTAAGAAGAGGTTTGCTATCATGAAGGGTGGCATGGAGAAGAAAGTCAATAATATATTTAGTTTGAGATAAATGAAGGTGACCATCAGGAAGAGTCTTTGCTTCAATGCCCAGAAAACAATGAAGTTAGCCTAAATCTTTGAGGTCAAAGGTTTTATGTATGGTTGAAATGAGAGTTTGAATGACTGATTTGGATGAACCAGTGATGAGAATATCATCAACGTAAACAAGGATAAAAATAGATTAGTGTGGAGTGAGTTTGATAAATAAGTAAGGGTCACACTTGGTAGGAGTGAAGCCAAGACTGTTTAAAGCAGTATACAATTTACCAAACAAGGCCCTAGGGGCTTGTTTAAGGCCATAAAGAGCCTTGTTGAGTTCGCAAACTAAATGAGGGCCACCAAGTTGAAATCCATTAGGTTGATGTATGAAGACTTGTTCATATAAATCACCATTGAGAAAAGCATTTGTAAAATCCAATTGATGATCAGGCCAGCCAGAAGAGATAGCAATAGTGAGCAAGATTCGAATGGGAACAAGCTTAATGACCGGGCTGAAAGTTTCATGAAAGTCAATCCCTTGTTGTTGGTGATAGCCCTTGGCCACCAGCCAAGCTTTATGCTTGAAAATAGTGCCATCAGGATTATACTTGATGCGAAAAATCCATTTGCAACCAATTGAAATTTGATTTTCATGAAGAGGAACTAATGTCCGGGAATTATTCTTTAATAGAACATCATATTCTAATTGCATTGCTTGTTTCCAGACAAGTTGAGAGAAAGCTTCTTTGGAGTTGTTGGGTTCAAGAGTAGTGAGAAAGGATTTTGGTTTGAAAATTCTAGCCTTGCCTTTTGTAGTCATAGGATGAGTAGAAATAGATAGAGGAATGAGAGTAGCAGGAGCATGATGAGCTTGATCAGAATCATGAAGGGAAGATTGAGTTTTTGGTGATTGAGCAAAAGAAGTAATTGATGAAGGAGGCCTGTGACAAGAATCAGAAATAGCAGCAATAGGAACAGGTAATATAGCAGGAATAGGAAGAGGTAATATAGGGGAAATAGTAGAAAGTTGATGTATAGCAGTAGAAATAGATCCGTAGGGAAATATATGTTCATTAAATTGTACATGCCTAGAAATAAAAATTCTACCATTTGGATGCAGGCATCAATAACCCTTATGATTTGGCCAGTATCCTAAGAAGGTGCATTGTGCAGATCTGAAGTCAAGCTTATGAGAGTTATAAGGCCTTAAAAAAGGGTAACAGGCACAACCAAAAACTTTGAGAGAGTTGTATGATGGTTGATGCAAGAAAAGCTTAGCATAAGCTGAAGAGTGCTGTAAAACAGCAGTAGGTAATAAATTGATGAGATAAGTGGCTATTTTAAAAGCTTCATACCAAAATTTAAGAGGTAGTGAAGCACGAGCAAGTAAAGTTAAACCCACTTCAGTAATATGGCGATGTTTTCTTTCAACACATCCATTTTGTTCATGTGTGTGAGGACAACTAAATCTATGTATAATGCCTTGATCATGTAGATATTTTGAGAATTTAATATATTCTTTGGCATTGTCTTTTGCAATATTTTAAGTTTAGTTCCAAGTTGTAATTTAGCCATAGATTTCAACTGAACAAATGCAGTAAATGCTTGAGACTTGTGAAAATCCATGTGAATCTTGAATATGCATCAACAAATATGATATAATATCTAGAACCATTGCTTGAAATTAAAGGTGCAGGATCCCACATATCAAAATAGATCAGTTGTAAGGGTCCAAAATATGTAGTAAGAGAGTGAGAGAATGGAAGTTGATGTGACTTTCCAAGGCAACGAGCATGGCATGTATCAGATATTTTATTTATATCAAAAGCTATATTACAGAAAGAAAGAACTTGTTGTACAATTTTGTTTGATGGATGACCTAATCTAGCATGCCAATCAGCAAATTTTGTATTAGAAGTAGTGGCAGAAACATAAGTAAAAGCATAAACAAGAATAATCTTGTTGAGGCAATGTGCAGTAGAATGCTCAGGTATAGTAGTTAAATCTGGGAAGTAATACGTGCTATTCCTAGGAAAACCTTCCAGAAGAGTTTCCTTGGTTTCCTGAGATTTCACCAAACACTTGTGAGCATGGAATTCAAAATAGACATTATTATCTAAAGCAAATTGGGAAACACTGAGAAGGTTCTTTGTAATTGCAGGAACATGTAAAAGATTTTTCAAAGTGAATATGCGATTTGAAGATGAAGAATAAAGAAAAGATTGACCAAGATGAGCAATAGGAATACCTTGACCATTACCGACTTGGACTTGTTTAGTTTTGGCGTAAGAGGTATTGATTTTGAGTGTATTAAGATCAGGAGTGATATGGTTAGTGTCACCAGTGTCTGGATACCAGAAAGGATTATATACAGTTGAGGGAGTGGCCAAGATTCCAAGTTGTGATGAAGTTAGAGTGGAGGAGGAAAAGGATGGTGCAGCAGCTATGCAAGTTTATGCAGGTGGAGGATTGAGATTTTGAGATGGTTGAGGATGGTTATTTTGTTGTTGTTGAAGAATGAAATTTGGATTAAAATGATGGAAATAGTCCAAAACATTATGACCAAATTTGTTGCACAATTGACATTGGATACTTGAGAAAGAGTTAGATCTACCACCTCCTGGACCAAATCTTCCTCTCCCTTGGCCAAAACGACCAGGGCCTATTGAAAGAGGGAACTAAGAGGAATTAAAATTTTTTCTTGTGGTTTGAATAAAGTTTGCTTGAACTAAGAGAGGATTGAGATCAATCTTCTGAAATTTTTCAATTCTTTCTTTAATAGCAATTAGTAAAGATTCAATTTCCACAACCTTATAAAGTTCAAGTCGGGACAGAAGGGATGTAATAAAAAGGCTATATTCTTCAAGTAAGCCATCAAAAATGGCTTCAAGATGGTTAGATGTGGTGGTTGTTTCTCCTATAGCAGTAAGATGATCAATGATTTTCTTGATAGAAAGAAGATGGTCATGCATAGAACCTGTTTTCTTCGTGTTTTTGAGTTAAAGTTTGAGTTTACTGATATGTGCCTTTGTTTGAGCTACAAATATTGCCTTTATCTTGCTTCATACTTGATGGGAATGATGGCATCCCACCATCTGAATGTTCAGGGATGGAGGGAGAGATACAAGAAGCCAGGACATGAGAATATTGTCTTATTTGCGCCACTGAGTGAATTCAAGATTAATGGAATTGGAGGCAACATCTTCATTAGTAAGGAATTTCTTAGGAATCTTGGTGTCTTTGAGGAAGTCTTCAAGTTCATAGCCAACGATTGTGGCCAATGCCTCTTGTTGCCATGGTAGACAATTGCCATCATCTAATTTGAAGGACACGGGATTGGCTAAGGTATGGATGGAAGAATTGGAGGAAGAAGAAGGAGAGCTTACAACAAAAGATGATGGAGCCATGGATCAAAAAGAAAAAAGCTCATGATACCATGAAAGCAGAATTGTAGCATTTGCATACAAGAGGAAACAAGAAAAGAGAAACTGAATTTGTATTGACCGACTAATCTTTTATGTATTTTACAAGATGGTGTAGTGTGTGTGTATATAGATGGTACAATAGAAGGTTGATAATAAGCTGATACAAGACTAGACTACCTGAAAATAACTAACTAATAACAGAAACTTATTTTGCACATTGGTATTCTATCTTATCAAGCACGGTTAATTTTACATTCACAACTATATCTATTGATAACTATACATTTAATAATTACTTCTCTTAGATCTTGAAGATTATTATTCACAACAACAACTTGGTGGCCACTTGGTTGTGTGCCTGCTACTAGTATGCTCTTGGAGGTCGCTGCCTATAGGTTTGTGTCATGGCCTCCCTGCATCGTGTTACAAGCTCCTTCATGTTGTGTTAGGAAGATGTTTGGTTGTGAGAACTCAGAGAAGAGGGTGCGCTCTGTTTAGGCAAAAGGGGACAATGACCTCACACTTGTTTATTGAGGAAGATGTACGACTACTTTTGCTTCTGCAGTGGGAAAAGAAGAAATGAAAGCATTATATTTTAGGTTTTTTTATTCTTCCATTTGAAAGGATTATATAGGTTAGATTTGGCTTTTGCCAAATACAACAGATGCATCTATACATAAAAGCGCAATTATACTCTTGGTGACAACTTGAACTCTATTATCGATACATGTAATATGTGTATGATGGAACTGTGATATCTGCTCCTCTTTCCCCATTATTAGAAATCTATGGTATACCGATGGAGGTTACACCCATTGGTAATACCGACAGGATGACGCTATTTTTATGTATGATTTTTTTTCAAAAAAAAAAAATGACCTGCCGGTAAAGCTTGGTACCATTATGCACCATATCGCATGCACCATATTCTAATGGGTATACCATATCGACTACATGCATATTTATTAGAGACCTGTCGGTTTAGTCGTCGGTGTATGTTCTGCACCACGTGGTGCAAAAGGAACACAATGGGTTGATAGACAGGTGAGTTTTTTATTTTTTATTTTTTAAATATTTATCATTCTTATGGGTATATCGACGGGTTTAATTAAATTATATGTATTTTTTAAAAAATGATATTACGAACGGGTTTTTGATGGATTATTTTGTGATTTATTAATTAATTATTATTGACGGGTTTTTTTTATGGTAATTTGAATTTTTGGGACATTGGTATGCATCTCTTGGGATTTCCATTACCCATCAGTATATCCATCGGTAATTAGTGATAGTTGAAACACACTATTTCATTAACTAATTACGTTGGTAACCCATGTATTTGTCGTGTAGAACACTTCTTCTTCCTCATGCTGTATCTTCTCTCTCTCTTTGCTACCACACTTCCTTGTCCTCGTTCACCGCCACTGAAGCTCTATTCACAAAACCAAGGCTACCATTGCATTCTAAATACGTTTCTAAGCATTTTAATAAGTTTAATTTTTGATTTGGCTTAGTTTTTTCACTCGTTTTTGGTGTCCAAAATGTTGAGTTTTAATGCATTGGAGAGTGATTGCTGTTGCTATTTTGTTAATATAGGTATTCTATTGGAGGGAGCACTGTTAGTGTTGGTCATGAAACTATTTGGTTTTTTTTTCTATTTTTATTGTGTATTTTCTTTTTCAATTTTTATAACTGTGTGAAATTAAATATTTGTTCATTTTGGATTTTCAAATTGGATTTGGTTGCATGTTAGGAGCTTTTGTTTATTTGTTTTTGTGTTATTCTATAGGTTAATAATGAAATCTATGTTATTTGTTTCTGCACTGCCCTATATGGGTTAGTAACAAAATCCTTTTTTTTATAGGCTGCATGCTTTATTACGAAAATGATATTGCAATGACCAATTTCTGCCAAGAGCCTAGGTTTAAACGCAAGAAGCGTAGAAATGGAAGGTATATGATAACCAATCGGCAAGTGCACTAAATCATTCAAGTAGTAAAACATGGTGAGTGAGTATTGTCCCACGAGAATTGAGTTTACCAAGCAACAATTCACTAGTTTAATTCCTAATTAGACTATTGTAATTTTTTTTATAGCAAAGAATGCTAAACGTAAGAAAAAAAATAGGAAATCAATGTAGTCAAGGGTTAGATTTCACTTGACTCTTCTAATGAAACCTTAGCTTTTAGTTAATCAAGTTCTAATACCTCATTTGATGGTTGAATTTCCAATTTGATCATTAGCTAATTCGTTAGCTTTTTAATCATTCTCTATCTTCTTGAAATTCCCTAATTCTTCAGATCAATTCTAATAAGTAAAACGACATACAATAAGAAAAATGAAATTCTCAACAACCACACTATCAACATCATCTATTCCTAGATAGATATCAATAATGGTGTTCATCATATGAGCCAGCACACATATGAATCTCCCAATCCAATACATGAGCCCTAAATCAAGGTATGAGTTTCCACTTCAAACAAATTATGAAACTAGTGATAATCACTCAAATGTAGAGAAAGAAACTTGAATCAAGCAAAGAAACAAAGATAACACCATCCAAGTCAAGTTATATCATCACTTCAACAAAAATGTTTAACTACACATGATAGAAAAGAAAACAAAATAGAAAGATAAAGAGAAGAGTGCATCAGAAACCCAAGATTTAGAGTGATGATTCCTCAATCTCTCCTCCTCTAATTATTCCTTTTCTTCTCTTTGGAGTTGGAGAGTATTTTTCCCTAATTCTAACCTTAAAAAAAACCTCAAAAAGTACAGTGTCTCAATGTTTAAAACATAAAAATATCAAATAGATCGCGTCGTGGGCGTTGGGATGCCAGGATTGGGGGTTGAAATGCCCAGAATCAGCTGACAGCATCAACTTGTGTGGATCTTTGGGCATTGCGAAGCCAAAAGCTGGCCTTGAGACGCTAGATTCTGGACTTTCACTCTCTTTTTGTGATTTTCTCATGAATTTAAAAATAAAATGATAAATTATACTAAAATCAAGATAAATTCTAAAATATACGAAATTAACTGCAAAACATGCTAAAACTCTTAAAACTTCAATAAAAGACGATCATCAAAAGTTAATTTAGATACTTAAAACACTTTAAATATTAACAAATTGATGGAACATTAGTATAATTAGGATTTCCCTAAGAAAAGAATGTATAATTTGCCCTTAATTCCTAGACTAAATAAATTGTATGCATCAATGAGCTCGGTTTCTCATATGAAGTGGCATAGTGGAAATCTAAGGAGTGATGGTGTGATGACTTATCTATTGCATAAAGCGTGAAAACATTTTGATCGAACATATATTGACTTTATAATTTATTCTTTTTATTTTTGCATTTTACTTTGACATTGGAATTCACGGGCCTTAGTTCAGCACAAAGAAACTAATTTGTATTCCCATTTTATACAGCCATCGCTAGTCTCCGGCAATGTTTGTAATGAAAACGTGACAGTATTCCATATATATTCTGAATTGGCCTTTTAACTGCTACATGGTAGACTAATTCAACATGAAAGTGGAACTTTTCCTATTCTTTATGAATTAAATAAAAATTTCTAGTGAATGATGTTTCCTGATTTGGTAGTTTTTTATAGGCTTAGTATACATTGATGTAACCAATGAATATGCAGGTGTTGGGGACGTCTCAGTCTCAATTTATAAAGGAGGAGTATAACCAAAGGCTTCTCAATTGGTTGGTGGACTTCTCACTTGTCATGGTAATGTGAGCATAGCAGCATGAGCTTTAATGGTTAACATGATCAAAATTCTTGATTATGAAGATGATAATTTTTAACCTTTATTTTGTTGCCTTGTAATTCATAAACGATGAGTACTAGGATACATGTCTCTATTACACAAGGCAACTGCAGCTCAAGTGGAAGCCCATCTGTGAATGAATGATTCGGTGGATTCTTTGATAGAGTTATAGTTTTCTATTTTTGTCTGGCTTTTCTTATAGGACCAAGTGATGCTTTTTGTAATTGAAAAGAACACTAGAACAGAACTACATTTAGGTTTCTAAGGTTATCTTATTCTGCTGTTAATTTGATACATTTCCTCTATATTGCTTCTCAAGCTGTTTCTGTAGTTTTTTCCTTGACAGGAATCATTGACATCCAAGATCACTCTAGATGGAAACTGGGCTTTAGGGTTCTTGCAGCTGCGATGGAATATTTTCCTAAAATAGTCCATAAAAAATGTTGGTGAGGCATGCCAAAAGCACGGCTTCTTCCTTGTTGTCAAGCATGGGATTGATAAGAACTTGATAACCGATGTTCACCTTTACATGAATGTTTTCTTTGACCTTCCCCTGTCTCAGAAACAGAAGGCCTTCATATTTTGTTTCTATTATTGTATTACTTTTGCCAAAATGTCTTGATGTTTAAAGGCTTTGGTTAAAGATGGAAAAGTAAAAGATTACAATGTTCATGTATATGTAAAATCTACGATGGTGTATCATGTTTATTACCAATAGATTTAGTTAACAGTTTTTATCGATAATCGATTTACTATTTCCATGTTACATTGGCGTATATTTTTTTGTTAGGTATGAACCATGTAAATATGTAATTATAAGTCTATAACTAACCATTCAATGATTCTTTTTTCTATCTTGATATCTGATCTATTTCAATATGCTATACACACTTGGAATGTATGTGTTTAGGTTCTTTCCGTTGATGCTTCAAGAATTGAAAGCTATTACTACTATTCAAGGAATTTCTAGAGATTTAGCATTATTACCTCGACATGATAAGGTAGTAAGCATGCTAAGATAGCATCTTATGTTATTATTAGAAACCCTACATTAACTCCTCACATGTTATCAGTCCTCTTATAGATTTAGATGGAATTAATATTGTCTAATTAGTAACCATCTAGTCTTTTTCTTATCTATCTAGGAATCTGTTTTAGCATGCTATGTTGATTGAATTTTATCTCAATAACAGAATTAACTAACCATGCTTACATATTAGCTTATGACCCTTATTTGCAAGAATTATTATCTACACTAGATGATGCCAGTGGATCTTAATCTAAACTTATTTCAATTGTTTGATATTTTTATTTATAATGTATTCAATTAAATTTGATATATATATTAGTGGAGATTCAGTTCCTCAACGAGTAAGTTATGCTATACTTATTCTATTCAATAACTCTTTATTGATATAAGATTTTATCAATCTAACCGTCAAATTCAAAAATTATGCTAAGTAGATCAAGCATATCAAATTTCATACAATTTGAAAATAATTTGATACTTCATCATACCACTTAATTTTAACGGATAATATATTTTTAAAAATACAAGTAAATATTAATAAATAGAATGCATGTCTATTGTTATTCGATTTCTTTTTTGAAATTTGATATGCTTAATCGTCAAATTAATATCACTTAATTCATCAATTGGATAAATCAAATTCATGTTCTATAAAGAGTTATTGAACAAAGTAAGTGTGTAAGACTTATTCTTAAAGTAAATAGATCCCCATTTATTGGTTTAAGTAATCTGCCAATCCCTATAGTTTTACCAAATTTTCAATTAGGTCCCTACATTTTAAAGGTTTTCAATTAGGACCCTATATTGTATAAAATTTTTCAATTAAGTCCCTACTGTTAACCACCGTTACAAAAATATATCCAGTAATACTATGGTACACTTAATCAAGTCAAATATACCATAAAACTTATTATCTACACCATTAAGTATGTATAGAATTCATACACTGTGTAATCTGAAAGGTGAGACTTCACAGTGTAATCATGCACCCATTTCTACCAAAGCATAATAGGAACTCTCATTTTCTTTTCTCTCACCCGCTTTCTCTTCATTACCATTGTCAACGCCTATCCCCTTCTCTACCCGTAACCAAAACCCAGCCCTTAATCCCACAACCAAATGGAAAAAAGAGATTTAATTGTCCTAATCTCCTAGATCTATGATGCTGTAACCAAAAGGGAAGAACACAGAGCCCAAGACATAAGATGAGTTAGTGAAGGGGCTATTCGGAGGCACAGCAGTGGTATGGAGGCACGGAGAAGGCAGCGGTGTGGCGGGTGCTCCGGCAATGTCTCGACACGGTCATGACGAAGGGCGAAGGTGGCTGAGGTGCGAATGTGGGTTGCACGGGGGCTTTATTAGCGGTTGCTCACCTGCAATGACATTGGTGAAAGGAGTGACAACAACCCTTATCTTTCTTCCCCATAAATAAAACCCACAACTGGGAACTTCCATCATTTCTTTCCCATAGAGACCCTTCCACGACCTCTTCCCCTCCTCATTCCCCTCGACCAGCCAAAAGAAGCTTGTCGCAACCGGGATCGTCACGGGACAGCAAACAAAAGAATTGTTTGAAAATATGGAGTTACCAACAAGTTTATTAAGATTTGGGAAAACATGGAAAAACCCATTTATTTTGAAAAATGGTCTTTGGAACCAAATTTGAGTTTAGGAGTTAGTTATGCATAGGGAAGGGTAAGAGTTTAACTCTACGCACCCTTAATACACTTGTTTAGCGATGCACTCAAAGCAAGTGCAAATTAAATAATAACCTTTAGAAGAAGTCAAATAAATAAAAAAGAATAAAACATATTTACAATTTAAACAAACAATTCAAGAAAAATTAATTTTGGCTTGACAGGGATCACCTGCTCTTATATATCCTCTGGAACAATGAGGAATTCAAAGTCACGTAGTTCTATAGAAAATGATTCTGATTTGATAAATTTTAATTAAAATAGAAGAAAATAAATAAATAAAAAACTGTTAATTGATTTTAATTTTAACAAATAAAATAAATTTTTCAAATCATGAAAATCCATTTACACAGGATTCAAGTTAGCACTATGCTACTCAATGAACCCTTATGATTCAAATAATAATGCAGGTAATATTAGCTACACAGTCATCATTATTGACCATTGGATGGATAAAAAAATTGTCAAATTATAAAAAAAAAACACTTGTGTATAGAATTCAAGTTAGCACTAGACCACTCAGTAAACCCTTATAATTCAAATAATAATGCAAGTAATATCTTCTATTCAACCATCATTATTGATCATTGCACAGATCAAACAAAGTTTTCAAAAGATTTTTTTTATTGTTTATTTGAAAGAAAACAACTTTTTATTTATTTTTAACAAGCACTAATTTCCATTAAGAACCAACAAAATTAATTTAAAGATAAAATATTAATTTAAGTAAAAAGAAAATGAACATATAAAACAATTAAAAGCTAAAGAAGAATAAACAAAGGACTCTTAACATTTTCATTTTTATTCTTTCGACAAAAACGTTAATCAAAATAACAAGGCTAGCCCAACAAGTTTTTTTGTATTCAAACCAATAAAGTCATTTAAATTATTAGATCCCAAAAAAAATGCTAGCCCAACAAAAGGAAACCCAAATTCATACAGCTAACTAGCTAAAATAAAAATAAAAAAGAGTCATTAGTTACACGTTGTAACGATTTGAGGGAATGCTTGGTTTTAAATCTTGTGACAATAAACACATAAAAACATTCCATTGTTTTCTTTAAAAAAAAAAAATTCAAACAGAGACATGGGTTGCATAGAGGAAACATACACATACATACATGGAACTCTCACTTTCACCATGACACATGCATACACTCTCTCATAATCATACATACACATGCTCACATCACACACATACACAAACACATGCCCATACCCACTCATAAGTCATAACACATACAGTCCTTACACATTTCACACGGATACACACATGAAAAAGAAAAATAATTTCACTCCTTCCCTCCCCACATGTTCACACATACACACAGACATAGTGAAAGAAACATTGAGAGAGAGAAAGAGAGTGAGAGAGATAAGCTGAGGGGGAGATAGAGAGATGGGAGGTCCGCCGGCCAAAGGGGAGGAGATGCGCGGAGGATGGCGGCAGGAGAGGGAAGCCCACGGCTGGGCTCACCGAGAACAAGAGAGAGAGGCCACTGCGGGAAAGCAGCGGTGCGGCTGGACATGGCGCAGAGCTTCGCAGCCAAAGTGAGGAGGAGTGGTCGGCGCGGCGAGGATGGGTTTTTCGCTGCTGAGGACCGGCGGAAGAGAGATCCCACTGGGCAAGGAGCGGCTCCACCGCGGCTTGCATGTGGCGGTGGTGGATCTCGCTTGATGGAGAAGGAGGGTGTGCGGCGGGTTGCGGGCGGCAACAAAGGTGGCTGACCGCTTCGCGGCTGAAGGCAGAGAGGCGGAGGAAGGATCGATCGTGGTGGTGGCCGTGGGCAAGGCTCGCGAGCGGTGGTTGCATGGGTGGCGGTGTGCGACGGTTCGTGGCAAAGGGGTCTCTCTCTCTTTTCTCAATCACTCACTTTCTAGAACAAATTAATGTGTTTGATTTGTGGTTTCAGGTGTGAAGTTGCCGTGGATGTTTGAAGGAATGATGATGGTGGTGGAGTTGGGAGGAAGAGTGGAATCGGTGATGATGATGATGGCATGAAGGGAGGCCGCGGCAGTGGCATGGGGGAAGGCCGTGACCTACTCCATTTTTCTTCTTCTTTTTTATTTTTTTGAGGAGAAATACCTATTACTGCTGAGGCTTCTGTTGTTTCTCCTATTATTGTTGGATTATTGCCTGGATTGTTGCTTTTATCTTGATGAATTCTCTTACAGTGTGTGTACTCTCTGTATTTTTTATTGGTCTCCTTGAAGTCTTTGCTCTCTTGCTGAATCTCTTAATGTATCTTTTCTCAGTATTTTTTGATTGATCTCGATTGATCTCTCTTTGATGTGTATTCTCGCTCTCTATTTTTGATTGTCCTCTTGTTGAATCCGCCCCTTTTGTTCTGTGAATCTGAGTCCTATTTAAGTATTGCGAATCAATTCTCCGCTCCCGTAATGATTCTTCTAGCTATGTAAAGGGAATGGTTGAGGGATATTGTCCGATTTTCTTGCAGCTCTGTAATGATATCTCTCAATTTGCAAATAGTGGAGGCATGGTCCTTTAGGTTTTTCTTTTCTTTTTATTATCTTCAATCATGTGCCATATCCTGTTCCAGGCTCCTTTTCTCATTTTTTTCTTTTATTTTCTTTTTTCTTGTTTGGGTGCAGATCAACAAAAGATATGGGTTTTTCTTTAAAAAAAAAATGGATTGGGCTGAAAATTGTAAATGGGCTAAATATTTTTTGGAAATGGGCTAAAAAAAACAAACAAAATGTAAATGGGCTAAACAATTTGGTTCTCCCTTTTTTTTGTATTTTTCTTAAAAGAAATAAACGCAAATTTTTAAATGGCTAGATAAAATCGAGTGTTCACAAAGCTGCAGTAATTTTCTGCAAAGCCCATTCAAAGAAAAGAAGTCGCAAGTGTCCTCTCGTGACCTTGCTCTTCTTCTTATCTGCCAAAGGCGTATTTACCAACCCTACGAAGCTATGACCCCAACTAGCACAAAAACATTGTGCAGTGGTTTCCAGTGATGGAGCCTAATCGGTCGAAACTGCAAGGCCCTAGTAGGGGTTTTTGTGACCTTCCTCTCCATCATCTTCGACGAAGCACGGTTGATGTCTTGACTGGAACTAGCAAAGCCCCTACCTTATAGTCACTACAAAAAAAAGTGAATTACGATCAATTTTTTTTTTTGGGAGTTAGGGCAGTTTTAACTGTCGCTTTTTTCAAGAAAGGCGGTTCAAGGAACCGCCATAATTATCAATGTCATTTGATAAATTATAGTGGTTACAAAAAACCGCCGCAATGAACATTGAGAAACGCCATTTTTCCTTGCCATTTTGCCTTCACGAATTTGCCCATTTTACTTGGTAAGTTGTGGCGGTTTCAATCGCCACTTTTTGCATGTGAATTATGGCGGGTAAGAACCGCCATTTTTTTCTTGACAATATGGCCCAACTATTGTTAGTAAATTGCCATTGTTTTCAACTGTCACTTTTTTTTATTGTGAATTATGGAGAGTCTAACTGCCATTTTTCTCTTAACTGTGATCTTAGTAAATTAGGGCGGTTTTCAACCGCTACTTTTTTCAATGTGAATACAATGATTTTAATAAATTGTGGCAGTTATCAACTGCTATTTTTCTCAAAACACTAATAGTTCCAATTTAAAGATTAGAACTGCCATAAGTGAATTTTTGTCAAATTTATATGAAATTTTCAATCCAATATGAAACCTTGTTAGCTATTATTTTTATAGTTGTAAATTTCACATAACAAAAATACATATGATTTAAACACGATAATATGATATCCAATAGAAAAATACATTACTTAAATATAAGATGAGTTACTACACTTGAGACAATAATGGTTATAAGTGTAAAAAGAAAGTAATTCTAAGTAGTATACCGAAAGAAAGTAGTTCTGATTAGAACACTAGTCACACCAGTAATTAATTAAAGATCATGTACATTGACTCGAGTGATTGATTGCTGGATTATTATTGCTTTCATATGATGATCTTCTCATATCATTGGGTTACTCAGACTCACTTCCTCTATCAGATACTTGCAAGAAAGATATATAAACTAATATAAGGCTAAATTAATAAATGAAATTTTTTAAAGAAACAAACTTTGCAAGCAAAAAGTAATACAAATAAATTGCGGACAAAGAAAACATGATTCATATAAAATACTAAAATAGTTTATATACCTGTGAAGCATGATTCAATAATTCAGAACCTTCTAACCATATTTCCACAACTGAAAACACCAATCTAAATTCAAATGAGCTCACAAAGAAGAATGCCAGAGGCTGAC
This sequence comes from Dalbergia cochinchinensis, assembly GCA_031216125.1. Lineage (NCBI taxonomy): Eukaryota > Viridiplantae > Streptophyta > Magnoliopsida > Fabales > Fabaceae > Dalbergia > Dalbergia cochinchinensis. The sequence continues at coordinate 15,819,568 of CM062375.1, read as the reverse complement.
TAAAGAGTAGAACTATAGAAGCGGATTTGGCCGGGAGATTGAATGAAGAGAAGCAAATAAGACAAATGGCAGTAAGGGTAGAAACGTGGAGTTGGCACAGCAAGATGAATTTACACTAATCATGACAACTTCAGAATTCATACACTTCAATTGATAAATATTTGTAAAACAAAAAAGAAGACTAGTAATCTACTAATGATAGAAATGTGGGATTGACCCGACAAGTTGAATTTACAATGATGATAATGATAGCGACTTATAATTCTTACACTTCACATATAGAGAGTGAAATACAGCTACTTTAAATAATTTATACACTTCAACGGCTAATTTACATATGATAGTAACGTGGGATCGACCCAGCAAGTTTAACATACTTTGATCATAACAACTTTAATTTATGTGCTTCAGATATATTCAGTAATCACTTTTCTAACTCCAGTAATCACTTTCCAAAGTACATGACTTCTACAGCTACATATCTCTTGCTATGATGACTCATAAACCTCGAGTTATAGCCTGTACCAGGATGCAGAAGTAAATTTAAATATGCAAACCGGTTTTGCTAAACTGATCTCACAAGATTAAAAACAAATTATGTTCCATTCTCATTTGAATTTTATTAGAACCCACAACATGTGAAAGGGGAAATCCATCTACACAGAACAGATGAGCCAGAAACAAAGAAACCATATAAATTGAGAAATCACTGAAATCAAGAAATCCACTAAATGGGGCATCTACCTAGAATAGAATGTGAAGCTTACAGTTTGAAAGTCGAATTTTATTAGCATTAAAAAAAAAACAAGAGAGAGAGAGTTCTATCAAGGTATAATGTGCTTAAAATAAAATAGTATTTTCTTTCAAAACCAGTATCACAAGTCCCATTAGTTGTCCCCTGAAGAAAATATTGAGAAAAAGAAACCTGGCATTTTCTCTATATTTACTTCTGACTTTTGTTGCCTTTTTTCGATTTTGTGTCTTTAGCATCAGGGCCATGTAATTTCTTCCCCATCTGCATCACACATTCACACAAATTTCCTTGAAAAATGTAGTTGAAATCTTTCCCCAACCCACCCCCTTCCTTCTTTCTTTTTCATTGGTTAATTTTTCCCAGCTGAGAAATACGACTATGCTGCAACGGCCAAGGATATAAAACATAGATAAAAAATGCTAGGAGGTATGAAACAATTTATAAGCTAACCTCTTTACTGTGACAATCAGCAAGTTTAGATAATAGCCTCGCATTCTCAGCTTCTAATTCCTGCTTGTGTGAATCACAAGTCAATAACAGAACCACATAGATGTTGCAAACTTGGTTTTGGGTCCCGATGACACCCCATCCCAATTTCTCTAACCATGAAATTAGCATAAACACAACAACAATAGAACCTTGAGCTCAGTTCATCAAATTCCATATCAAATGTCAAACGTAGTAGTAGTAGTAGTAATAGTAATAATAATAATAATAAAAAAGCTTATGTGTAACCCAATAATAATAATAAAAAAAAAGCTTAAGTGTAACCCAAATTTAACCCACATCAATTAGGAGGGAATTTGACATGCTAGCAATTTCAAGACGGCATGTAATCCCCGAGTACCTTATATGTCTGCATTTGGTATCATACAAAAAACATGAAAGAATAGGATGCTTGAGAAACCAAGACCTCTACAATATTCAGCATCTCATATATTATTATTATTATAACTGTAACACAAAATATGGGGATCTTGAACTCCCTCACAAAATATTCAGCATCCCATATGTAAACTTCCAAAAGCAATGACCAAATAGAAGAAGAAAGTCATCCTACTGATGAAGCCCATCAAAATTTTGCAGGGACTTGTTTACTAGGAAGAAAAGAAACTGAAACTGAAACTGAGAACAGAATCGAAGCTGAAAGAAAATACCTTGACCCTGGCTTGCAAGGTAGCTATGAGATCACTGTCAACACCACTCAGCTGCGTCGCCATGCTCATGAATCATGACACAAAGCTAATATTATTAGTTGCAAAGAGTATGCATGTAGCATAGCAGGTTTGTTCTTCTGTTCCCAATTTCAAGAGACACAAACAGAGAGGTCACGAAATATCATTGTATCACTAACAACACCAAGGAAAAAAGTAAATATAATTAAATAGAAATAGAACATATTACTACTATCCAAATTGGACAGTACATTATTATGCAGCCCTCAACACATCCCCATATAAAGCAATAGTTGACTTGAGATATGTTTGATAAACAATTTTTTCAGATATAATAATGTAAAACCAAACTCTAAAACCCCCGGGTCCAACACCAACTCGAAACATCAAAGAAAAAATTTCACTCCAATCCAATAACTCAAAACACATTCAGTCACTTGATATATGTTTGGTAAACAATTTTTTCAGATATAATAATCATTTGTTTAGCTAGAGCTAGCTAGCTTCAACAGTTTTAAATTATAAGCTAATCCAAACTCACAAAAAAAAACTTACAATTTTCCAGAATCGGAGTGGTATGACCTTTTTGGAACCCGAAAACTTGCCCGCGTTATCTAGCAAGAATCAAGCCGATGAAGCAAAATCCAAATGCACAATAAGAAAACCTTGGTATAATGGGCGAAACACGCATAAGATGACGATGTACCTTGGTATAATGAGCGAAACACTTGAAATCAACGGACCAACCGGTGAAGAGCCAGGCAAGGATGTGGAGGGAGACGAGGGCAGCAAGAACGATGGAGGCGTCGATGAAGTTGAGGCTTAGGAGGATGGTGGTGAGCCAAGCGCCGTAGAGGACGGCGAAGTCACGGCTGGCACGCAATAACCCTCATGGAAGTTCCAGAGGACCAGAAGAACAGAGGAACATGGAATGGGTGGCGCCATTGTTGTGGTGGGCCATGGTGTCGCTAGAGAGGGTGGCGTGCTCGAGGGCGACGATTGGGGCGACGGAGGAGTAGGGGCGCTTGACGGACCGCTCTCGATTATGGAGGGGAGGTGGGAAATCTGGAGGACCTCGATCTCGTGGTGGTAAGGTTAGGAGCAATACCAGTGAGGTTGGGAGCGTTGCACCGGTGAGGTTGTTGGCGTTGTGTGGCGTGGTAAGGCAGTGCTTTGAAGATGGCGGTGAGGCAACGGCGCGAGTGAGGCAGAGGTCGCGACGCGGAGGTTGGACCCTTCAATAAACATAACCTTATATTTAGGTAACCCAAATGGAACCATCCTTCATTGGACCCTTCAAGAGGAAGTTTACATGACTATTCCACAAGGTTTCCACTCTTAGCCAAATCAAGTTTTCCATTTGCAAAAATCACTTTATGGGATTAAACAAGCAAGCAAGGAATGATTCCACATCTTATCTTCAACTCTTACTCTCGAAATTATGTACAATGTGCCTTGAATTCTACCATCTTTGTCAAGCATAGCAGCAACTCCTTCATTGCTCTCCTTCTCTATGTTGATGATGTTGTGCTCATAGGCAATGATCTATGAGAAATCACCTCAGTCAAAGAGTTTCTTAATTAAAAATTTTGTATGAAGGATGCTGGCAATCTATTTTCTTGGCTTAGAAGCGGCTAGAGATCATCCAAAGGCATTATTCTATCTCGACAAAAATTTGTCTTAGAACTTCTTAATGACTGTGGTCTCCCTTGCATCCAAGCCCTTTTCACACTAGATGCATCAACAAAACCAACCAAAGAAGCTAGAACTCCCTTGACTGACATATCTACCCACAGAAGACTCATAGGTCGACTACTCTTCCTCACTACAACAAGATCAGATATATCCTATGATGTCCAACAACTTAGCCAATTCATGTCTTGCCCAACTAGTCTCCACCATAAAGCTGTAGTTTGGGTACTGCAATATATCAAGAATTCTCCGAGACATGCCGATTTTTCTTTGCAAAAATCAGATCTAAAATACCAAGCTTTTAATGACTCTGATTGGGGAAGATGTGCTGACACTAGGAAGTCCATAACTCGTTATTATGTGTACTTGGGAAACTCTCTCATATCATGGAAATCCAAGAACCAAACCACTATTTCAAATTTTCAATGTCTTCAAGAGAGGCATAGTATAGGACGCTGCTGCCACAATCTGTGAAATTTAGTGGCTTCACTACCTCCTCAATGATCTGAAATCGTCACCTAATCTCCGTTCTCCTATATTTTATGATAACCAATCGGCTATTTACCTTGCCAAAAACCCTTCCTTCCATGAGAGAACCAAACACATCAAGCTCAACTATCACTTGATTTAGGAAAAGATCACTTATGGCCGCATACACTTCCTGTCAGTCTCCTCTTCCTGGCATCATTGTTGATGTATTAACCAAGGCCTTCATCTTGGACCTTTCAAAAACATACTCTCCAAGCTGGGATTAACCATATGCACTCTCCAGCTTGTGAGGGGTAACAGTAGCAAGGATATTTAGAGAATATTCCAATTAGATAGTTAGTTATGCACTCATAGTTAGTTACTGTCGCAATTGGGGTCGCGATTTTGACGCGAAAAAGAAATTTTTGAAAATATTGGAGCCGCTGAGTTTATTTAAAATTGGAAACGTTAGAAAAATCCATTTTTTTAGAAAATAGCCAAACCAGGTTTGAGTTCTGAGTTACATGTATAGGGAAGGCATGAATTTAATCCCACGCACTCTTAAGACACCCGCCCCTGACTGCACTTTAATTAATTGTGCAAATTATTAATAACTTTTTTCAAACGTTTATTTTCTGTGTCAAGACAATTAAAAGGAATTTATTTTTCTTAAAAGAAAAGAATTTTTAGTGCACCGAACTCGAATTCAGATGCCTCTAAAAAATGAGTTAACTAATGTCACGACTAAGTTAACCTTTTTTATTTGAAACGAAGTATTTAACAATAAGCATATAATTTTAAAAAGGAACTCTTCTAACAATAAATATTTGCAAATAGGATCTAAAAAGAAGCGAAGGATTATTTTTTTGGTGTTTTTGTAAGAGAAAATATAAAAAACCTTATGAGAGATATTTGGAATATCAAATTGTCACAACTCTGATATCCAAATATCAAGTTAATGTTCACAAAGCTAAATTAACCCTGTTTATTGAAAAGGCAAATAAGTGAAGGAATTTGAATAAAAAATTAAAATATAACTAATAAATATTTACAAATAAGATAAGAAGAAATTGATTTTTTATATATAAAAAAAATATAAGAAAAAAAAACAAATATTTTTAAGGAAATTTTCGAATCACTAAGATGTCACAACTTAAATGTTCGAAATATCGAGTTAACAAACCGTCACGGCTAAATTAACTCTTTATCTATAATAACAAAAGTTAAATAAAATATTTTGAAATAAAATTATGAGGAAAAAGGAAACTTATAAATGAAACAAAATACATAAATAGCATAGAAAAAAAAAATTAGGAAAATTATTTACAAATAAATTAAGTGGTGAAAAGGTAAATTTTGAAAAAAGAATTTTAGAATATTAAGCTGTCACAGCTAAAATATTCTAAAATATAAAATCAACAAACTGTCGCGGTCAAATTAACTTTATTATTCAAAAGAAATATTTACAATTTAATAATTAACTCAAATCAATATAATAAAGAAAATAGCGAAGTAATAATAAAATATTTACAAACAAAATGAAAATCTAATTTTGAAAGGGGATTTTAGAATATCAAGCTGTCATAACTAAAATATCCTAAAACATAAAGTTAACAAACCGTCGCGATCAAATTAACTCTATTTTGAAAAGACTTTGAATATCAAGCCGTCGCAGCTAAAATATTCTGAAACATGAGATTAATGTGAATGCTATTTTGTAGGTTTTGATGATGAAAATGAATTGACAAAGAATAGAAGCAAATGATATAGACCTCATGAAGGTGAAAGCGCAAATGATCAAGTCCTTTGGTTAGGATATTTTTAGAACTTAGATTATTTGTTAAAAGGTTTCTCTTTAAGGTTACTTGGCCATTTTAAATATAATCATGTTTTGATCTATAGAGAATTTGTTTTGATTTGTGAAAATACAAGTTTGTTTTGAAAGGAAATATTTCAAAGATGTTTTTGAAATTGTCTAAGAATGACCCGAAGTGTGTTAAACTTTCAATTCTCAAGTTCTGGAATTTATGTAATCGATTACAAAATAGTGTAATCGACATAATGTCGTTTCTAGACCCCAGTAACCTGAATTTTCACACGTGTAATCGACATAACCACAATGTAATCGACAGAGTGCAAATGTGACCACTTCAAAATCTATACATGTGTAATCGACACTCATCAATTGTAATCGACAATGTATGACCGTCTATTTTCGAAAATTTGAACTGTAATCGACACCAATATATGTAATCGACAGACTCAAAAATGCACCAGAAGGTGTGTTTTGAAGAGATACATCTCTTGGGGTTAATCCTTAACGGTCCACATGAACTGTGTTCTATAAATATCATTGTTTAACATCTTTTAACACACTGAAAAACATATTACAAAGATCATTTTGTACAATTATTCTTTTTCATCAATCTTCTTGATTAATACTTGGCCAAAATTGTCTTATTCTTGAGAAACCTCATAGGGCTTCAATTTGTAACATCAAGTCTATTCAGAGTGATTTCTTGTAATACTTTTGTAAAGTTGTGCAAAAGGGTGAGGTATCCCTTTGTAAGAACAAGAGTGAGACATCTCTTGGTTCTTAGAGACTCAAACACAAGGGTGAGGGATCCCAAGGTGTAGGAGTACTCTTGGTTGTAAAGGTTAAAGTAATAATGGAACTCTCAAGTGGGTTACTTGAGAGAACTGGATGTAGGCCACAAGAGGTGACCGAACCAGTATAAACGAAGTTTGCAATCCTTCTTCCCTTATCCTTTTAAGTTTGTTGCAAATTTACTGTTCATTATCTTGTCAAATCCTGTTCATAGACATCATTGATTTCTCATATCTCTTGAATCTGTATACATCAAATTAAGTTTTAAGCAAGTTCTTCAAAATTAATTGAAAATTTAATTAGAGTGTGAAATTAAAGAAAAAGTTTTTGAACTCAATTCACCCCCCCTCTTGAGTTCATTGAGGCCACTTGGATAACAATTAACAAACCGTCTTGGCTCAATTAACCCCTTTTTTTATACAATCCATTAATTAATTAAGTATGTAAATCTTAATAAAATACTCAAATCCTTATTTTAAATCCAAAATGGATAAAACTCCCTTTTTTAAACAAACAATTCTAATTTTAACAGGAACCCACAAAATTAATGCATAAAAACAAATATCCAATGAATTTGAACCAAAAAAAACACATTAGGATAATTAAGCTAACAAAACAAAAATTAAAAAAAACCACAAACACAATTAACTTAAATAAAATATATAAATATATAAAACAATTAAACCAAAAGAAAATTAATTCATAACATAATTACACATAAAACGCATAATCATATAAAATAACAAAACCTAAAAAATTTACAACTGCAAATACACAAAACATATAAAATAATTAAACTAGAAATGCAAAATATTACAATTACACAATTAATTTTAATCAAAACATGTAAACACAGAGTATTAAAAATAAATAAAATAAACACAATTAAGTAATGAATTCAATCAAAACATATAAATTAATAAAAGTAAAATTAACTTGTAAACATAAACGTAGACATACAATTTAACAAAACATTAAAAAAACTAGTTTGGTGGATTAGCTGACAAAATGCTTTGAATAACAGAAATGCGAAAGATAAAATTTTGGGAGACATAAAATTTTTGCCCCAGTTCCGGTTCTTTGTGGCTCAATCAATTGACTTCTTAAAGCAAGTTGAACACCATAGCCATGATATCTGACGACATGCCTTCAAACTTCTTTTAAAATTGCCCCAGTTTCAATCCTTATCTGCTTGATTCGCTGGACTATCAAAAATTGTCCCAGTTTCAGTTGCCAGCGAAGATGCTTATCTTTTCTACTCTAACTTTTGCCTAGGCCGCTCTTTTGAGTTTTCAGCCTAGCGAGCTCTTTTGTTTTGCTGTTTTGCCCTAATTTTTGCTTAGGTCGCTCTTTCGAGTTTTCGACCTAACAGGCTTTTCCTTTCTGCTTTGCCCTAACTTTTGCTTAGGTCGCTTTTTCGGGTTTTCGACCTAACGGGCTTTTCAAGCATCTTTTCAGGCATAAAATCTTTTAACTGCATCACTGTTGATTGGTTTAGGCAATTCTTGTCCCTCCATGCTTTGCAAAATCAACGCTCCACCTGAGAATGCATGCTTGACAATATAAGGGCCTTCATAACTTGGAGCCCACTTTCCCCGCATGTCTTCTTGGTTAGGGAGAATTCTCTTCAGAACCAAATCTCCTGGATGAAAATCTCTAGAGCGGACTTTCTTATCAAAAGCCCTAGCCATTCTACTTTGATACAACTGGCCGTGGCAAATGGCTGTAAGCCTCTTCTCTTCGATCATGTTCAATTGCTCATATCGAGCTTTCACCCATTCAGATTCTTCCAGCTCAGCCTCCATTAAAACTCTGAGCGAAGGGATTTCAACCTCTATAGGAGATACGGCTTCCATTCTATATACCAATGAGAAAGGAGTTGCCCCCGTGCTTGATCGTATGTTGGTACGATATGCGTGCAGAGCATACGGCAGCATTTCATGCCAATCTTTGTAGTTCACAACCATTTTGGCGATGATTTTCTTGATATTTTTATTTGCAGCTTCAACCGCACCATTCATTTGAGGTCTATAAGGAGCTGAATTATGATGCTTGATCTTGAAAGTCTCAAAGAACTTCTGAACTTCGGCACCATTGAGGTTAGGAGCATTGTTTGTAATGATCCTTTCTGGAATTCCATATCTGCAGATGATATCCTTTTTGATGAATATGAGAAACACCTTCTGTGTGATATTAGCATATGAGACAGCTTCCACCCATTTAGTGAAATAATCTATCGCCACCAAGATGAAACGATGACCATTAGATGCTTTAGGGTTAATCGGACCGATAACATCCATGCCCCATATCGAGAAAGGCCAAGGAGACACCATGTTGTGCAACTGAACTGGGGGAGCATTGACTCGATCTGAATATATTTGGCATTTGTGGCACTTCCGAACATAACTGATACAGTCATTCTCCATAGTGGACCAGTAATAACCGCTTCTTAAGATTTTGCGAGCCATCATATGCCCATTGGCATGAGTTCCACAGATCCCTTCATGAACTTCAATCATGATTATTCAAGCTTCATGAGCATCTACACATCTGAGGAGAGTCGTGTTATAGTTCCTCTTATAGAGAACTTCACCATTCAGGAAGAAAGCCATGGCTAGTCTTCGAATTGTCTTCTTATCCACCTCATTTGCACCTGCTGGGTATTCTCCTCTTTGAATGTACTGTTTGATATCATGATACCATGGTTGGCCGTCCGACTCAATCTCCACATTGCCACAATAAATTGGTTCACTTTGCACTTCTACATGGATGGGTTGGACATTAGCATGGACCTTCAAGTTAGTCATCACGGCCAAAGTCGCTAAAGCATCCGCAAACTGGTTCTTGTCCCGAGTTAAATGAGAGAATGATATGTCATCAAAGCGCTCAATTAACTGAGACAAATGCTTCTGATAAGGTACCAATTTCGGATCCTTTGTGCGCCATTCTCCATTAACTTGATAGATTATGAGCGCGGAGTCTCCAAAGACTTTTAGATCTTTGATTCCCAAGTCAATTGCAACTTGCAAACCATTTGCACATGCTTCATATTCTGCCATGTTGTTGGTACATTCAAAGTCTAATTTGATGGAAACTGGGTACTGATTCCCAGCTGGTGAGACAATCACAGCTCCTATTCCACATCTATTCATATTGGCTGCTCCATCAAAGTACATCTTCCACACATTCCCCTCTTCTTCATCTTCTCTTTCTAGTGTCAACACTTCGTCATCGTGAATTCAAGCATAGTGGGCTGTACACCCTCCATAGGGTTTTCACTAGATGATCAGCAATTGCACTTCCTTTGATAGACTTTTGAGTGACATATTTGATATCAAATTCAGACAGCATTACTTGCCATTTTGACATTCTCAATGACACATGAGGACTATCAAATATGTACTTTAACGGATCCATTCGAGAAATCAGCCAAGTAGTGTAGTATAACATGTACTGCCTCAACCTCTTGGAAGCCCATACTAATGCACAACAGGTCTTTTCAATTGCCAGATAGAGAGATTCGCATTCATTAAACTTCTTGCTCAAATAGTAAATGGCCTGTTCTTTCTTTCCAGATTCATCATATTGCCCCAACATTGCCCCGAGTGAAGTAGGTAACACTGTGAGATACAGTATTAAAGGACGGCTTGGCGTAGGAGGAATCAGAACTGGAGGTTTCATTAGATAAGTCTTTATTTTATCGAAGGCCTCTTGGCATTCTTCATTCCATTCTCCAGGTTGATGTTTTCGCAGCAACTTGAATATAGGCTCACAAGTACTAGTCAAATTTGCAATGAATCTAGCAATGTAGTTGAGCCTCCCAAGAAAACTTCTCACTTCCTTTTCAGTTCGGGGAGCCGGCATCTCTTGTATTGCCTTCACCTTATCCGGATCCATCCTTATCCCTTCTCTGCTGACAATGAATCCCAGTAATTTCCCTGTGGAAGCTCCAAAGATACATTTATTCGGGTTCAGCCGCAACTTGTATTTTCTGAGTCTTTCAAACAGCTTTTGTAAGACTGCTACATGGCTTTCTCCCTCTTTGGACTTAGCGACCATGTCATCTACATACACTTCAATTTCCTTGTGCATTATGTCGTGGAACAGCGCAACCATAGCACGTTGGTAAGTGGCACCGGCATTCTTCAACCCGAATGGCATAACTGTGTAGCAGAATGTTCCCCACGGAGTTATGAACGTAGTTTTTCCTTTGTCATGCACGTCCATGAGAATCTGATTGTACCCAGAATATCCATCCATGAATGAAAACCGGTGATTTCTGGCTGTATTATCAACAAGGACATCAATGTGAGGGAGTGGAAAATCATCTTTCGGGCTAGCTTTATTCAAGTCCCGATAATCAACACACATCCTAACCTTCCCATCCTTTTTGGGTACAGGCACGATGTTGGCCACCCAATCTGTGTGTCTTGACACCTCTAGAAACCCGGCCTCTAGCTGTTTAGTCACTTCTTCCTTTATCTTTAATGACATGTCAGGCCGCATTCTTCTCAACTTTTTCTTTTTCGGCTCAGCTTCTGGATACAAAGGGATCTTGTGTGAAGCAATCTCTGGATCCAGTCCTGGCATATCATGATAAGACCATGCGAAAATGTCCAGGTATTCTTTAAACAAAGCAATCATCTCTATTCGCTCAGGATTCTCCACTATTTTCAGCTCTTTCCTCTCTTCTTCGGTGCCCATGTTAATTACTTCGACCACCTCATTGTCTAAGTCAAATCCTCTATCCATGTGTTCTAGTAACCCTGAAAATTTCTCAACAGTTTCTTCATCTTCTTCAGATTCATAGCTATCACAATCAAGTGCAGTAAGAGAATCAATTGATTGGCCTCCAAAGTCCCTTTCATGCGGCAAAATATACATAGCATTTAGGTCCCTGGAAAGCATTTATGGGGGTTGGAATGTCAAGACAAATAATGGGTAAAACACGAATAAAAGGGCGCAAATTAATGGTTCGAGGAGATAATGATAAAGAAAAGAATAGCAGATAGAAAAGAGAAAAATTGCTGGATGAACATGCAAGTTTATTCAAATGATGTCTCAAAGTAGCATACATAAAAGCAAATACAATTAATACAATCCCAAATGATTACTTTGAAGTAACAACATCAATCATTGGTTCGGTTGTCCAATTCATCAGCATCTCATCGTGGTTGACAGCATAAGCATTGTTGTATTCTTCAGGCTTCTCGACATCCACCATATTGATGGTTGAACAACAGCTAGCTTCATAACTTTTTTCAGCCACAATTACTTCAGCCGGGTAAGGAAAGGTCTCTTTCAGATAAGGGATCTGCTTCATCTTCTCTTTTGGTTTCTTTTGTTCAAGAGCCATGGTCTTGATATGCTCCTCCAATGACGCCTCATATCCTAAACCAAATCGGTTAGGCTCCTCTGAGATAGGTAGAGGTGTCTTGATACCTTGCAACCGTGGTCCCAGTCCTTTGCCGTGCAGGTAACCATTTTTGGTCATGATATAAGCCACTATCTGATTGACATCTTGCCTTGGGAGCTCGTTCTGTTCTTGCTTCAACCCCACCACCTCCAGATTGTGCCATAAACTGCTTTCTACTAGCTCAACATTTTCAACATATGGAAGTGAGACAGGTTTAGATACAATGATTTCCTTCTCTCCATGGATTGTAATGACTGAATCATTTTCAATGTATTTGACCTTTTGATGCAAGGTTGAAGGAACAAAGACCAACATTGTTAATCCATGGTCTTCCCAAAGAAAGATATTGTAATCAGACTCAATCTCCATCACTTGGAATAAGACCTCAAATTGGCTCGGGCCGATTTCCAATGGTAGCATTATTTCCCCTAGGATGTTTTTCTTCGCTCCATCAAAAGCTCTTACGATCATCATTTGTGGTGAAATGTCGTCTTTGCCCATTGACAAGTAGCTCAAAGTTGATGCTGGCAAGACATTTAATCCTGACCCTCCGTTAATGAGAACCTTAGGCACTATATAGCCTTTGCATTTGAGGGTTATATATAGTGCTCGTGGGTTGGCCTGTGATACAATCTCTTCATTTGAGAAAGTGATCATATTAACACGCTTTACCGGATCCACCATGTTCACCATATTCTCCAGTGAGACATTCGGTTTCACATAAGCATCCTTCAAGACCTTCAGCACTGCCTTTTGATGACATTCAGATGACAAAATCAGTGACAACAGGGCGATTCTAGCAGAAGTCTTTTTCAATTGCTCCAGTATGTCGTACTCACTTTGTTTCATGATCTTCAAGAACTCCTCTTCTTCATTTTCTTTTCTTTCTTTTCTTCTCGCACCAAAACTCTTTCCCATGTTCTCTTCCTCGACGAACTTTCCCTTTTCCAACTCTCCGGGTCCGTAAATCCTTCCACTTCTTGTTATTCCTTTTACCTCTGCTATCACTTGGGCTTTCGAAGTTTCCCCTATGTCTCCATTCGTCTCCACATTAGTTTCATACTTCCAAGGGACAGCATGTGTATTCTCATAACTGAATGGTGTTGGTTTCTTCACAGTGATCACCACTTTCTCTAGTTTCGGAACTTGATTCAGTGGAGGGACGCGGAGTACGAAACGATCGATCACATTCACCTCTTCAGGAAGATTCGATTTCTGTTTCACTTGAATCACACCTAGGTCGAGTAATTCTTGTACTCGAGTTTTGAAATCCCAACAACCTTCTATATCATGACCAAAACCTCCACAGTGGTATATGCAGCTCGACCTTATGTCATCTTTCTCATTCTCTTTCATCATGGATGCAGATGCTGTGATATGATACCCAGCCTCTTTCAAGCCATTGAACACTTCCTCCATTGGTGTTCGAAGATTCAAAACTTTCTTAATCAGAGGTTCTTCCACCTCCAAGGCATTCACACGACTTCCTCCTTCGTGTTTTGGGATCGAGTTGTTAACGATGTCTGGCTTCGAATCTTCTTGAAAGTCCAGCCTCCCACAAGCAATTAACCTTCTTACTGCTGTTTTGAAACCTTCGCAATCCTCAATGGAGTGCCCTACTATATCCATGTGGTATTTACAGGTCAGGTTTGGGTTGTACCAAGCTGGGTATGGTGGTTCTAATGGGTGCACAGGATATGTCGAGATTAGATGAGCATCAACTAACTTTTGAAATAGATCAGCATTCGAAATTGATAGCTTTGGGAAAGGTGGGAAGTTGGGGAATCGATTATGATTTTGGTTTTGGAAATTTAGTCGAGGTGCTGGGGTGTATGTTGGGCGGGTTGGTTGGTATGGCCTTATGTGGATGTTGTTAATTTGGGGTCGGGGGTATGGAACAGTGTTTGTGGTTGGTATGGCTTGGTATGGTGGGTAATGAGGGATAGGGGTTTGGTATGATCGTGGTCGGATTGGTGTGTATCGTGGGATGAAGGATTGCTGACCATGCACATAATTCACATCTGTCTCCTTCTTTCTGGGTGGGAAACTCTTTCTAGTGTCTTCACTGTTCATGGGAAGCTTGTCGGCTTTTGCTAAGCTTTCAATTCTTTCTCTAGCAGTTATCAACTCAGAGAAGTCTTTGTATCTTTGCTCTGCCATTGCCCCAATGTAAGGGGATCCTAGGGTTCCCAAGAAGTAAGAATACATTTCAGTTGGGATGAGCAGCGGCTGAACTTGGGCAGCCAAGGCTCTCCACCTTTGAGCATATTGCTTGAATGATTCATCCTTCTTCTTCTGCATAGAGCTTAATTGCTCCCGTGTAGGTGCCACCTCAAGATTGAACTTGTATTGGCTCATGAACAGATCTGCCAATTCTCTCCAGCTAGAAATTTTTGAATGGTCTAGTTGAATGTACCATTCCAGAGCAGGTCCCGTCAGGCTTTCATGGAAGAAGTTGATGAGAAACTTTTCATCCTTTGACCATATCGCCATCTTAGTACAATAACTCTTCAGATGAAAAAGAGGATTACCCGTCCCGTCATACTTTGAGAAGTCAGGAACCTTGAAGTCCCTAGGAATTACTACATCAGTAGAAGGACAGAGTTGTTCAACTTCCACATACCCATAGGGGCTAGGTCCTTGAATAGCCCGAATTTGCTCTTGAATCTTCTCCATCCATTCCTCTTTGAACTTTCCCTTTTCTCGCCTGCACGACTATTTTCTCGAGGAGGATGGTCAAGTTTCTCGGATGACCACACGAGGTTGCTCCTGCACAGGTAACATGCCCATGCTCATGAGTTTGCACATTTTCTAAGGAACGATAACCTTCTCCAATAGGGATTACCAATGGTATCGCAGGTGGTGGTTGCCCATGGAGGTTATTCGGGATTTCACCCATATCGTTCATCCCTACAGTGACATTTAGAGCTGCACTCGGTACCACAGGCATACCCAGTGTCATGGTATTTGGTTGCACATTTGCTGAATGAGCTCCCAATAGGTTAAGTGATTCCTGTATGGCCCGCATCATATCCTCCAATCTTCCTTGGTTGTTTGACAGTTCATTCAGTTTTCCTCTCACCGCATCAACTTCATCGCTCAGATTTCTTCCTCCTTCAGAAGTAGTTGTGGTTGGAATACCCCTTTCTGTGTCACCATTCCCTCCAGCCATTTTGGTCCGGGCTCTGGTATTGTGAATTCGAGTTTGATCGGTATCGGTTTTCCTTGGGCGCCCAATTGTGATGGATTTTTACCTATTAAAAACAAACTTTAGTGAAAAGAAAAAGACAAAAACATAGCTATTTGTTAGAAATGATCGAGCTGAGTCTTGATGTGAGTATCTCTGATGATAATCGCTCCTCTAACGTCTCGTTCAAAAGTACTAAGTCATGGGTATTGCTATGAGACCAACACAATGCAGAGAAACAAGGATTTTTCATTCATAAAGGGGTATTGTACCCATTGTCCTTTTTTACATTCATTCCCAAAACAACAAAAGACAATACATCATAAAGCCATAACTGTCATTCTCAGCATCTCTCAGCAATTATTTGTTTCATTCTCCCAATCAAGTCTCTACAGTAGTCAACAAAATTACAAATCTCGATTGGGGTCTTGAAAGGGATTATTCCTTGCTCGGCCAATCCTAAGTATCTTGGAACATCTTCGATGGCCGCATTAGCCAATCCTGCCAAGTTTGAGAAGCGAGTCTTCAGCTCATGAATAATGTGGTTACGATCTTTGTATTTCAGAATCCAAACTTGCAACTCTTTCCTTTTCTTCTTCCAGAGCAACTTGATATTCCATGACCTCATCATTCATGTGTTGACTTAGCTCTTCAATCTTCCTCTGGTATTCATTGTTCAATTCTTCCATTTGTTGTTTCATTTGTTCTTCACCCTTTAACGCAGTTTCTTCAGCAATTTTGGCCTTTCGAAGTAAATCTTTCAGCTGTTGATTTTCGGCTAGCGCTTTGTCACACTCCTGTCTCCGAAGTCTAAGCTCTTGGTTGGCAGCTTTGAGGCATTCCTTAGTTTTCATCATGTGTTCATGCCCCATCTTCAGCTTCTTGCTTGTTCCTTCTAGAGCTTGATCCTTTTCAGTGCTTTCTCGTTTTAACGTCGTGTAATTATGGCGAACACTTTTCAACTTAGCTTCCATTTGCATCTTTTCCTGTTCAACCTTGTCTAGTTTCTCTTTCACTTCCTTGGTTTCTTCATTTTCATGGAAGCGCCAGGTTGATGCATCGTCCAGAGGAGTAACAGCTATGACCCTGAATGGCAGCTTGATCTCTTGAGCCCTATTTTTTACCCATTGATGATAACTTTCTTTCACAGCACAACTCCTAACTCCCAGTTCTTTTCCTTTCTTGACAACCTTATTCCAGGCGGACCGGATCTTCTGGAATAAGTCAATGTCTTTGGAGTCTTGATAATATGAGATAAACGGAGTAACTGCAGCTTCAGAAGGAGGTCCCATCATGGGATAATCGAGTTAGCGTAATACCAAGACAGGATTATAATTTATGCATCCTCGGGTACCCACGAGAGGTACGTTTGGAAAGCTTCCGCACTGATTAATCAGAGTTTGACCCTCCTCCCTCCAAGGATACCATCGTATCATCTTTTCATCCAATTTGGCCAGGTCTTGAGCCCACTCTTGTCCATTCTTCTTCTTAATATTATACATTCGTAGGTCTTCAATCGGACAAGGTGCCTTGTAATTCCTCTGGAATATGTGCGAAGTAACCCACACATATAGCATTGGTAAACAACACAGAATTCTCTTACCATTTATCTCATGGCAAAAGTTCAGAGTACAATAAACATCTGCCAGGAGGGCTGGAACAGGATTATGGCCATGGAACTTGCGAGCAAGGAATACGTCAATAGCAGCAAAGTCTACAAGGCCTTCAATGTTCGGAAATAAGGCAAAGGTCCGTAGTAGATGGTGAGGGCCAGTACATCTGCAAGAGTATCCCAATCTTCTGCTTGTGTTAGATGGTGCATGTGATCTTCCAGGTAATCTCTTGAGAATCCATAGGTCCCATTCCTACATTTCTGTACTTCATGCAGATTCTTTACACCTACCCTTAGGACAGTTGATAGGGTTTGTAAAGAAGGATAATGGCCTTGGTAGTGATAGGGTTTTTCTCCTTCTAGTGGTAACCCCAGAATCTTCTCAAATTCTTCGATGGTAGGTGCTAGTTGGAAGTCTTGAAAAGTGAAACATCGGAGCAGAGGATCATAGTACTGTGCCAGTGCTGTGATTGCTTCTTCTTGCTCTTCCACTTCTAAGAGATTCAAAATCTTTCCATATTTTCTGGTGAGAGACAAGCGTTGTGGTAGCTTCAGCAATTGACCCAAAGACCTCAGGCTTTTAGTGTCAGGTGTCTTGGCTTTGAGACGTAGAGTTCTTTTCAACTTTTCACCTTTCTGACTGTCTGGTCTCATATTTGTTTCCATTTTCCCAAAGATACTCACAATAAGATTTCAGTTCAACTTTCTAACAAACCTGCCATAATGGAAAGAAAAAAAAAATTGATTTAAATGAAAGAAGGAAAAGTAAACAATTTAGGAAATGAACAGAAATAAGGAAAAGTAAACAATTTAGGAAATGAACAGAAATTATGTACAAAGAACAATGGTAGGAAATTATGTACAAAGAAAGGAGTTAAGGAAAATGCACGCTCTCTTTGTGTCCTATGTGAGGTAAATTCTGGAGGTTAATTCTATGGTCCTATGGTTTTTCTACCTTGTGAACACTTTCACTGGGTGGGTCTATATTCTCAGAGTTCTACGGCCTCTAGAGTTAAGATTCATTTCAGAACGTTACCCACAACAGCAGGTGAATCGCTAGATGTAGGGCATTCATGAAAGAATCACACTCTAGATGAGATTTTCGCGATAACCAAACAGGATGAACATCTAAAATGGCTATCACTACACAATCTCTTTCCTATCTCAAGTTACACTCAGACCCGGGTATAGGGCCCCACTCGTGTGATTATTGTGTAAGTGTTGTGTGTGAAGAGAGCATACAAACCTGAAATCCTAAGACTACCCATGACTAATACCTGCAAAAACAACTCAAACAAACACGTACAGAACCCAATTAACAGTCATCTATCCTAAGGTTTTAACAAATAAAGCCATCACTATAAATAAACACGCGAAACATAAAGACTCTGTAAAGAGACAAAACATAAAGAAAGAAAATATTAGATAAAGTAAACTAAGAAAAGGAAAACAAACATCAAAAGGCTATATTTAATTTGCACAATTAATTAAAATAGGCCTGACTCTCTTGGAAGTCCCCAGTGGAGTCGCCATCTGTCGCAATTGGGATCGCGACGGGGACGGCGAAAAAGAGAAATTTTTTTGAAAATATTGGAGTCGCCACCAAGTTTATTTAAAATTGGGAAAACGTTAGAAAAATCCATTTTTTTTTAGAAAATAGCCTTTGAAACCAGTTTGAGTTCGGGAGTCGGTTATGTATAGGGAAGGGCAGGAATTTAATCCCACGCACCCTAGTACACCCGTCCTTGGACGGTACCTTTAATTAATTGTGCAAATTATTAATAACCTTTTTCAAACGTTTATTTTCTGTGTCAAGACAATTAAAAGGAATTTATTTTTCTTAAAAGAAAAGAATTTTTAGTGCACCGAACTGTCGCAATTCAGATGCCCTAAAAATGAGTTAACTAGTCGTCACGACTAAGTTAACCTTTTTTATTTGAAACGAAGTATTTAACAATAAGCATATAATTTTAAAAAGGAACTCTTCTAACAATAAATATTTGCAAATAGGATCTAAAAAGAAGCGAAAGATTATTTTTTTGGTGTTTTTGTAAGAGAAAATATAAAAAACCTTATGAGAGATATTTGGAATATCAAATTGTCACAACTCTGATATCCAAATATCAAGTTAACAAGCCGTCAAAGCTAAATTAACCCTGTTTATTGAAAAGGCAAATAAGTGAAGGAATTTGAATAAAAAATTAAAATATAACTAATAAATATTTACAAATAAGATAAGAAGAAATTGATTTTTTATATATAAAAAAAATATAAGAAAAAATAAATAAATATTTTTAAGGGAATTTTCGAATCACTAAGATGTCACAACTTAAATGTTCGAAATATCGAGTTAACAAACCGTCACGGCTAAATTAACTCTTTATCTATAATAACAAAAGTTAAATAAAATATTTTGAAATAAAATTATGAGGAAAAAGGAAACTTATAAATGAAACAAAATACATAAATAGCATAGAAAAAAAATTAGGAAAATTATTTACAAATAAATTAAGTGGTGAAAAGGTAAATTTTGAAAAAAGAATTTTAGAATATTAAGCTGTCACAGCTAAAATATTCTAAAATATAAAATCAATAAACTATCGCGGTCAAATTAACTTTATTATTCAAAAGAAATATTTACAATTTAATAATTAACTCAAATCAATATAATAAAGAAAATAGCGAAGTAATAATAAAATATTTACAAACAAAATGAAAATCTAATTTTGAAAGGGGATTTTAGAATATCAAGCTGTCATAGCTAAAATATCCTAAAACATAAAGTTAACAAACCGTCGCGATCAAATTAACTCTATTTTGAAAAGACTTTGAATATCAAGCCGTCGCAGCTAAAATATTCTGAAACATGAGATTAACAAACCGTCTCGGCTCAATTAACCCCTTTTTTTATACAATCCATTAATTAATTAAGTATGTAAATCTTAATAAAATACTCAAATCCTTATTTTAAATCCAAAATGGATAAAACTCCCTTTTTTAAACAAACAATTCTAATTTTAACAGGAACCCACAAAATTAATGCATAAAAACAAATATCCAATGAATTTGAACCAAAAAAAACACATTAGGATAATTAAGCTAACAAAACAAAAATTAAAAAAAACCACAAACACAATTAACTTAAATAAAATATATAAATATATAAAACAATTAAACCAAAAGAAAATTAATTCATAACATAATTACACATAAAACGCATAATCATATAAAATAACAAAACCTAAAAAATTTACAACTGCAAATACACAAAACATATAAAATAATTAAACTAGAAATGCAAAATATTACAATTATACAATTAATTTTAATCAAAACATGTAAACACAGAGTATTAAAAATAAATAAAATAAACACAATTAAGTAATGAATTCAATCAAAACATATAAATTAATAAAAGTAAAATTAACTTGTAAACATAAACGTAGACATACAATTTAACAAAACATTAAAAAAACTAAGAAAACAAAGGTCCAAATTACTATTTTTCTCTCTTTTTTAATTCAATAGGAACATTAATACTAAATTTATCCAAAAAACAAAGAAAATGTTAAATCACCCTTTTTTACAATCAGTTTACTTAATTCTATTCAAAAAGAACAAATCCCTTTTTTTAAAAAAAAACTTATTTTAAACTAAATCTAAAACTAGCAAAACTAAAGATTGAATGAACATTCGAGAATTCAAAACTTATTCTAATATTAACTCAAACTGAAAAATAAATTTAGCATTTTCTTAAATTTTATTCAACTTAATCCTATTTTAATTCTATTTCTAAAATTATTCTACCCATTCCCAAACACACTCACTCAACTCACCCACACCCACACATTCACGGTTTTCTTCTCCCTCCTGTGCACACACACACAAACTAAACACTCACTTTCCCACACGTTCACACACGCACACACCCATTACATTTTCACTAAAACAAAGTCACCTCACCACACTAACACAAATAACACGGAGAGGAAATGAGAAACAGAGAGTGAGCACGGGAGAGAGAGAAAGAAGGCTATGCTGCCAGTGGCGTGAAAGCCGCCGCGCAAGGAAGGGGAGCGGCCGGTGGGTTCGCAGACCAGCGCGGAGGAATGGAGCAAAGATGGCGCGAAGGCAGGGGCTGCGCAAGGAGATCACCGCCGCGCAAAGGGGAGCTCAACCAGCGGTGGGGACGTGCGGTGGAAGGCGGTTGGTCGCGGATCTATGCCATGGGGGAGCGGCGGTGGCGGGCTTCAAGGAAAAGAAGACTGGGGCGGTGAGGCCGGCGCGGTTGCAGACCAGCGCGGAGGAATGGGAAACGGAGATGGCGCAGATCCGGTGGCTGCGAGCTTCACGGTGCGGTTGGGGAAGGGTTGTGATGGTGGCTGTCATGGAGGGGTTGGGATGGTGACCGGTTGAAGATTGGGAGGTTGAGGGGCTGGCCGCGAGTTCATGGCTGAAGGGGAAGAAGATGAAGTTGACAAAGGGGGAAGTGGCGGTGGTTGAAAGGGAAGGGAGCGGTGGTTGAAGATGATGGTGAAGGTGATGAGGGAAGAGTGGAAGGCGGCTTGTGGTGGTTGGGGAGGAAGAAGATGGAGCTGAGGGGGAAAGGCTGTGATGGTGGCGGTGGAGGGTGGCTGGGGATGATGATGCCTTGCGATGATGATGGTGATGCAGATTGGGAGGCCGCGGCCATGATGGGGAGGCCGCGGCCTCTGTACCCTCCTTCCCTTCTTTTTTTTTTTTTTTAAAAAAAAAGATTAATTGATGATGATATTACGCTGCCATTACCTTCTCTTTTGGTTGTTATTACTGGGTTGTATTGTTGATTGGGATTCTCGTTTTCTTGCAGGTTCTTCGTGTGATGAGTGTTTGAAAATTTTTCGTTCTTTTTTGTGCTGATCCCCTTGAATTCTCCGGTCCCTTTTCTCTATATCCCTCCCTCAATATGTAAAAAAAAGTTCTCCGGATTCTTGCAACTCTCCAAAGAAAAACCAGAAATTCCCCCAGACATCATCATTTAGTTTGTTCTATTTTTTTATGCTTTCCCCCCTCCCCATGTTACTATTTGCTCACATGCGTGCCTCGGGGGTGGGGGAAAAGGAGGAAACAAGAGTCCGTGAACTCTTCTTCCACTTTTTCATTTTTATTTTTTATTTTTATATTTTTTAATAAACAAGAAATGAAACTATAAATAAAAAGGTAAATTAAGTGCAAATTGTTAGATTTTATTATTAAAAGATTGAATAAAATCGGTTGTTCACAGTTACCAATAACAGAATGCAATTAGTTCTCACAACCATCATCTTAACCACTTGTGTATATATATATATATTATTTCTCTCAATAGCAATAAACAGATTTTATGTTTTCCTCTTCATATAAATATTGTTATTGTCTATCATTTGTTGCTAAGGATTGCAGTTATCTCAGGCTAAAAATGAAGTTTTGATCTTGATTCTTGCCAAAAGAGTTTCTAATGAGTTGGAATTATATATTGATGGAAATATGTCAATCATCGATTAAATAGTTGTAAAAGTTAAAAGAGAATAAAAATTTTATTGTCTGTTCCTTTTTTTTTTTGGGTACTTTGATGTTATTATGGTTTGTTATAAGAGGTCTATCCTGTAAGGGTTTTAGATTGTTGTAGAAATGGACAATTTGTTGTTTAAATTAAATTATGTAATCCCATTACTTTTTATTAATTTTTATTAGAAAATTATAGAAGACATTGCTCTCGCTATTCTAAAGATAGAACACTTAAGATTACTCATTTTCCCAACAAGTACACTTCTTGGAATTCAACCTTGTGTCATCATCTTTACACGGAACCAACCTACGTACCACTCATCCAATAAAAGTTGTTGCACAACGAGTCTACGATTGTATAGGAAAATAAAAAAGTCCAATATGGTGCGAGATAAAGGGCTACATGGAAACTAAAAGATCATTCTTTTTCTTCTTTCTTTCTATTTATCCTTTGAATTAGTCATATGTATTAATTTCATTTCACATCGAAAACTATTCTAGGAGAAGTTTGAATCCGTTTTGTTTGGATATTGATCGATCTTGGTGTGACATGGTTTACATGTTACTGGTTCCTGGAAGAGTTAATATCTCTATTGGCTAAACCCTTTCTTACCATGTCTTTGTACTCACCTTTTGTTTGTACACAATTATCGGAGGCCTCCCCAACATATGTTGCAACGTCTTCAATAACATGTTCTTACTTCATCTTTCCCTTAATAAGTCATCAAAAAATTTGGTGCCTTTTGATCCCCATTTTGCCATAGGGGACAAAGGAGGAAATACAATCAATTCCTCTATTTAAGTGGTTCTCACTTCCCCTTGTTCCTATTCTTAACTCTTCCCCGGGTAGTTCCCAATGTTTGATACTTTATACACTTTGTGGGTACAACATCAACAAATTTGCTCATGATAAAGTTACAACCTAGGATCTATGATCATATTTATGCTAATTGTTTGTATTTCATTCATTCCATTGATATGCTCTCAGGGTGATCTATTTTCCAGAAGAACCAAGGGCTATTTCTGTAGAAACCTTCACAAACAGTCATTGTTTTTTTGATGATTTTCGCTTCTCATTGCTGCTCTTTCCACACCTCCATATATTTGGTGCCAAATCATCCATTTTCTTATTTCTTAGAAAATGGAGTTGACTATCTTTATGGCATCAATTGTACAAGTTCGTGAAGAGGCTAATGTATGGAATAGAGGAAAGTGACTTAATTGACCAAAAAGAAGAGTAGCCTCCTAGAACCTGGCAAAGTTTTGATCAACCAACATATACAATTCATTGCCGTATTATAACACAAATAAGACTTATAAATCAAGTAGTTAGGAAGTCCTATATGACTTTATCCTTCTTGCTTTTGTTTATCGGGGGTTTTGGCAGAATTGGGTTCGACTCCCAATATACGTGATGTGGTAAAAAATTAGACTGATTCAACACGAGATATGCCTGCATTAAGATTTAAGGAGGAAAAGTTGCTTTTGAAATGGAATCATCATAAGCTGCTATTTAATCTCTGGCTATTGAGCCAAGTGGGACAGAATGAACTCTTACTGTTTTCATAATCGATGCTGAAAGCCCAAGCTTTCTTTCATGAATAAAGCCAGGTAATTAGGTGAACTAAGGCTAGAGACCTTTTTCATTCGCAACACTACATGACATAAGCTACTTCTGGATAGGCAATATCTTCTGTCTTTTTAATGGTCCTAGTTCAGTTATCCATAATAGCATAGTTAATCCTAACATAGAGGAAAGAAATAGTGGTTCAAAGACACATGCTATAAGCTAGAGGCAATACATAATGGGATAGAGGGCAGCGCACAAGGTACAAGAGTAGGGGACTTCCTTATTCTCATAATAAACAGTGCAAGAGCAATAGATGGTGGCAAGGGATAGTTGCTTTTTCAGATAATGCGATAGCACCTTGATCGAGCCATGAGGTGAAGGTTAACACAGTTGAGTACACTTATTCCAACTAATGGCTAAGCCATAGAATAGTCACAGTAGTTGGTACCGTCTACCTCCCCCTTGGCAGCCAGGCATAGTTCAAATAGGCATATATAAGATAGGCCTTCCTTTTTTCTAGCAATATCTACATGGCATCTCAAGCAAGTTTGTCACTTCTTTCGAATGCAAGATGGGATAGTGGATAGTTTGCTAAATCAATGATGAGGGATAGCACGATTGAGAGTGAAATAACTAAAATTAAAGGCCAGGTCCTTTAATTTATGAGAGAGAGAGGGTGAATAGGACTATGTTGGACTATTGAGGAAGGAGGTTAACCCAAGGTTATAGAGTAAGCGGCCGACCATTAGTTTAGGGATATTCCTTTCCTCCCATGCGAGCAACCTAGGCTTCTAGGCCTATGCTATTATGTTGACTAACCATGGATAAGTTCGATTCCCCACAGAATCTAAAATGGGGGAGACTGAGATGAGCTCATCCGGTCTAGCTAGCTTTAGCAGCTCAAGCAACTCAAGCAGCTTCAGACAAAGTAACGAACTATTTGAATGCCTATCTGTGGCCGAATTTGTTTAATAAGACTTACTGGAATGGAAGAAGCAATATTGGATAAGACTTATTGTAATTTTTGCACAAAATAAACATTTTAAAAAATAACTATTAATTTATATTTATTATAATATAAAATAACCCAATTAAATATATTGTTAGTAAAAAATTTTATATTTATAAAAGTATCGTAGATTCATAAATAAATAGCATATTAATTCATTTATATTTTGTATAACGCATATGTATATAGTTTTTAATTTTTTTTTAAGTATTAAGAGAGGTGATGATATCTGTAGATATTTTATAAAAATTTCAAGTATATTTTTGAAAATATAAGTGATTCTTTTACTATGCTATATTTTTTCTCTCTTTTATGGGCTTCTAATCTTCGGGATAGCAGCTTCGAATCTGCTCCTTTGAAAAATAGAAAAAATGATTATCTTTTATCTCTATCTTTCATAGAAACCAAACAAAGAGTAGTAAAAATTTGCTTTTTTTCAAAAAAAAAAAATTGAAAACAAATACTTTTGTTGATCACATCTATGTGATATTTTTAAGGTAAGATTATGACAACGTTTTTAGGTTCCCCTTCGAATAATATTTTGAGTTAATCTTATATATTTATGCAAGACTATGTAACATGTATGCATTGGCAATGCATCATTTACAGCGTAATGATGTGTAAAATAGGTAATTCCATCTATTAATTCAATCTTATTATCGCACCTGATCTCTAAACAAACACAAGATGACGTCGCACACAAAGTTTACAAAACCAGAGGATGAGGTGCGGTTGTGTAGTGCATGCATGCTACTTGCTTATCCTCATTACAAATGGAAACAAAAATTCACAACAAAAAGAAATGAGAAAAGAATTGAGCTTCCGAGGAAAACGCATTCGCATGCAAAGAGTGATTTATTTTGGCTAGTATACCACCTGTTGTTTCTCGCTTTCTTCGCTCATGACAGCGTGGGCAAACCCAAAATCACTCATCTCTTTTTCTCTTTCTCTCTCTTGCACCCTCCTTGCAGAAAACTGCTGTCATTAACTAACGAAAACGACAACCTTTCCCTCAATATTCATTCTCTCTCTCTCTCTCTCTTGATCCCTACAAATGCACCACTCTCTTCCCCCTTAGACATCTTTTTGACGTAATCTAGTTGTTCCAATTGCTATCGCAGCCGCCACCATTCACCCTCACGGTTGCTGACCCACCACCCACCTTCTCCACCTTATGGGTCAGCAACGCCGGGAATCCTATTCCGGTCCAATCTCTTCCACCTTGTCCTATAAGGATTATCACTACCTTCATCACCACCACCATCACCATCACCATCATTATTCCCATCCTAGCCAACTTTCCCATCTTGTCCCACGCACACTCGAGCTTTCTAATAAGGACGATGATCTAAGTTCACCCTTAATCAAGCTTGAGGGCCTGAGCCAAGATGACATAAAAGAAACTGCCTACGAAATTTTTTTCGCGGCATGCCGGTCGTCCCCAGGATTTGGGGGCCGACACGTGCTCGCATTTCATTCTAACCAAGAGAATGAATCGCTGAAGTCGAGCCATGTGGTGATGTCACCGACAAGCAAGGTGAAGCGGACTCTAGGGTTGAAGATGTTGAAAAGGTCACCGTCGAGGAGAATGGTGTCGGGTGGTGTCGGAGGGGCGACAACTCCATCATCCCCGGTGCGCGGATCTAGTCCTATGCATCACAGCATGATGCGGCCGCGGCGGCCAATGACATCGGCGGAGATCATGAGACAGCAGATGACGGTAACTGAGCACAATGATAATCGCCTGAGGAAAACCCTGGCGAGAACTCTAGTCGGTCAAGTACGTGAACATGCATGCAGATGATTAACAAATAATAACAATAATAATATGAAGTTAACTATTTTTTTAACCGTGAAGATTATAATCGTTTTAATTATGGTTTCTGTTAAAAAGAGGTGATGAGCAGATAAAAGATAAAGGAGGTTCATGAAAAAAAGGTTGAATTAAATTAAACACGAGTAACTAGGAAAAATTGGGATCTAACCTCAGTTTTACTATATGTGGTTGACTGTTACAAAAAAAAAGGATGTGGTTGACTTTGTTTTTATTTTTTTGGTTTTTTAACATGATTTATGTCACCTTTTGATTTGATCCCGCTATTATGTTTTCCGGATTTTTTCTGTTATCATGTAACCATTACTATGCGTGTGTATATATATACACAACACGATATCTTTTAATTTTTACGCCTTAAAATGCCTTAAAATGTGAATGTTACTTTTATATTCAACGTAGGGAAAAGATTTTTGGCTCAACAAATAGTGGTGCGAATGCATGTGCAAAAAATCATTGCTGTTAATTTTAACTTTTTCTTTTTAATTTGTATTTGTTAACATTTAAAATCACCACTGTTTGGTCAGTTTTCGTACACTTCAGACGAAATAAGATTCGTAACATATAGCAATACTGTTCAACATATTAATCACCTGTTTCTTGCTTTGTTATAATAGACAAGAAAAAAAATGACATAGGTCAAACTTCAAACCGCGTGATATTTTCTTTTGGTACGTCAAACCAGATGATATGAAAATTAGGCAGCTTATGACCACTTATTATAAGTTTCCCCTAAATCAAATATATATGCTCAGACAGCAATTGCATTTAATTTGATTCCTGAAATGTTATAATGTATTGAAAAATTCATGAGGCTTTTATCAATTGAACGGGTTACTGGCTAAGGTTTGACTATTATTTTGCTACAAAAATACAAGATTACATGGCTATAATGATGTTATGTTTCTGTTTTGTGTATTTAAGTTTCTGTTATATTACGATGAATTGAGTAACAATGTAAAACGGTCAAAAAGGGAAGAAGAGATATTTTTGTTGGATCTGCTTGAAATTCAGAACCACATTTTGCAGCAAAATATTACTTCTTTTTTAAATATCTATTCATTTTCAGACAAAATCATCTTTTAAAATATTTGTCAATTTTATATTCTACTAAAGTAGATTTTTTTAGTTCTGATAGTACCACTGAGTAATTAATGACCATTAGTGTTATAATCTTTCATTTTTAACCATTTAATGTGCTTCACAATCAATAACCATTAGAGTATATTAGTTCATACACCATTATTTTTCATAGAAATAATACTCTATTATCATATTATTTATTACCTTTTTAATACTTATATGTGTCCAGATTTAATAGATATTTTGCAAGGGGTTGAGTATTTTTTCCATAAAGTTCGAGGAAAAAAATGAAGAAATAGAATAGTGAATAGAACTCACAAAGAATAAACTTTTGGCATATTTATTTGAGCTTTTTGTCACACTGATTAATTGAGCTAGTCATAGCTATAAACATGAAGAGAGAGCACTTGCCATTATTGGTGTAATTATTTCAAGACGCTTGCATTGCAGGTGGGAAGAAGAGCAGACACTATCATTCTCCCCTTAGAACTTTTGCGCCATGTGAAACCCTCAGAATTCAGTGATTCCACTGAATACCACATGTGGCAAAAGAGGCAGCTCAAGATCCTAGAAGTAGGCCTCCTCCTACACCCTTCCGTCTCTGTAGAAAAGACCAACACATTTGCAATGCGCCTAAGGGATGTCATACGCAGTAGTGAGTCCAAACCAATAGACATTGGCAAGAATTCTGACACACTGAGGACCCTTTCCAATTCTGTGGTGTCCTTGGCATGGAGAAGCTCTAATGGCACCCCAACTGATGTTTGCCATTGGGCTGATGGATTCCCTCTCAGCATTCACCTCTATATTTCCCTCCTTCAAGCCATCTTTGACATAAGGGATGAGACATTAGTCCTTGATGAGGTTGATGAGCTACTTGAGCTAATGAAGAGGACATGGTCCACCTTGGGGATCAACAAAGCAATTCACAATGTGTGCTTCACTTGGGTGCTGTTTCAACAGTACGTAGCAACTGGGCAGGTAGAATCTGACCTCCTTTGTGCCTCACATGCCATGTTGAGTGAGGTGGCCAATGATGCTAAGAAAGAGAAGGATCCTTTGTATGTCAAGTTGTTGACATCAGTGATGAGTTCAATGCAGAGTTGGGCAGAGAAGAAGCTGCTTAATTACCATGACCATTTCCTGAGAGGGACTCTCAGCCAAATAGATAACCTTCTCCCCGTGGTGTTGTCAGTGTCAAAGATTTTGGGAGAAGATCTTAGAATATCTGATGGAGAAGGGGCAGAGAAAGCAGATATAACCATAGTCGATTCATCTGGGGACCGGGTTGATTATTATATCCGATTATCATTGAAAAATGCATTTCAAAAGGTTTGTATTTAACCTATATTCTCTTTAGGGTCGAGGGGTAATTGAAAGTAAATTTTCCATAGATAAACTCTAGGTGTAAAATTATGCATGAAACTTATCCATGAAAGATTACCCTCTACTTTTATGTCCTAAATAAACGTGCCCTTAGCATTATAATTTTCAAACTAGTATTCTTTTAAGAATAGTGGTATTTGTGCACACTTATTTAGCATGCCCATTGGCACTGGGAATTCACGTGTAAATACTATATACTTACAATTTTACCTTGCTTATGGGAAATTGGAAAGATTAAGGTTGTAAGCGATAATGTTATCAATTGTAGTTCTCTCGATTTCCCATTTATCAACATAGAATTTCCAATATTTATACATGAATTCTCTGGTGTTGATGGAAACACTAAATAAGTGTGGCCAAATAACAGAACTCTTCTTTTAATCATAATAGGTCATTCTTTTTCATGGGTGTAGGTAGTTGAAACAGTGCATATGAAGACTATTGAATTGGAGATAAAGGGTGAGTTAAGTGAGATTCTGCTTCAATTAGCTCAGGACACAGAAAGTTTGGCAATGAAAGAAAGGGAAAACTTCAGTCCAATACTAAAGAAATGGCACCCAACAGCTGGTGTTGTTGCAGCATTGACTTTGCATGACTGCTATGGGCTTGTGTTGAAGCAATATTTGAATGAAGTGAACTCACTGAATCCTGAAACAGTTAAGGTATTGTTGAGGGCTGGAAAGCTTGAAAAGGTTTTGCTCCAAATGATGGTTGAAGATTCTGCTGAGGGTGAGGATAATGGCAAAACAGTAGTAAGAGAAATGGTTCCCTATGAAGTTGATGCAATCATACGGGGCCTTCTGAGGAAATGGATACAGGAAGCACTTCACAATTGCAAAGAGTATCTGCAAAGAGCAGAAGACATTGAAGTAAGTTTTGGCCTTTTATATATGTAGAATATGCTTTTGGATTAGTTTAGGGGTATATGTTTTTGTATAAAATTGAAATGAATTTTTAATTGTTTTTCTCATTTACTGCAGACATGGAATCCAAAGTCCAAATCAGAGCCAATTGCACAATCTGCTGCAGAGGTGGTGAAATTAGCCAAGACTACCGTGGAGCAATTCTTTCAGATTCCAATAGGAATTACTGAGGATATAGTTCAAGATCTTGCTGATGGATTGGAAAGTCTCTTCCAAGACTACATGATGTTTGTTGTAGCATGTGGTAAGCACTGTGAATACAGATAAAACAAAAGTTTATTTCCTTTAGAGGTTAAAACAAAGCAAAAAACTATTAGACTAAAATAGCTTACAAATTAACCACAATGGACTAGAAACATGCATACCATTTTTATTTACTTTATTTTAAAATGTAAACTCTAGAAAAGTATTTAAGATATGAGTTTGATGATTATGTTGGAGTTCTGCTCTTCCACCTAACCATGTGCCTCCTTTTTCAGGTACAAAACAAAGCTATGTTCCTTCACTTCCTCCACTGACCAGATGCAACCGGGATTCAAAGTTCTCCAAGCTGTGGAAGAAAGCTAGCCCCTGTGGTGCTAGTTCATCGGGGCTAGATCATATCAATGGAACAAATGAAGGTTATCATCCTAGGCCATCAACCAGCCGTGGCACGCAACGCCTATACATTCGCCTCAACACCTTATATTATCTCCTTACTCACATCCACTCCCTTGAAAAAACACTCTCTCAGAATCTTTGCATAGTTCCTTCACATTGCCGTCCCTACAGAAACCACAGTAGGAATCGCAATAACAGTGGTTCATATTTTGAGATAGTTAACTCCTCCATTCTAGCAGCAATCCAACATGTCTCAGAAGTCGCCGCGTACCGCCTCATATTCCTTGACTCCACCTCTGTCTTCTATGACAGCCTCTATGTTGGCGATGTAGCCAATGCAAGGATTAAGCCTGCATTGAGGATCCTCAAGCAGAACATCACACTAATGACAAAGCTTCTAGCAGATGGAGCTCAATCATTAGCAATGAAGGAACTCATGAAGGCCTCATTTGATGCATTCCTCATGGCTTTGCTTGCTGGTGGGAATTCAAGGGTGTTCAACAGGTCTGATCACCAGATTATCAAGGAGGATTTCGAGAGCTTGAATCGGGTTTTCTGTGCTTGTGGGGAAGGACTAATAGCAGAAAGTGTAGTAGAGAGGGAGGCTGAAGTAGTGGAAGGAATCATAGCATTGATGGGCCAAAGTACTGAACAGTTGATGGATGATTTCAATACTGCCTCATGTGAAACAAGTGGGGTAGGAGTCAATGGTCATGACAACAAGATGCCAATGCCTCCTACTACAGGAAAGTGGAACAAATCAGAGCCAAACACAATATTGAGGGTATTGTGCCATAGAAATGACAGGGCTGCAAACATTTTCTTGAAAAGAACATTCCAATTAGCTAAAAGGAGGTGATAGCAAAAAGGAATGTTGAAGCACAAAGATCCAATTTTCAATGCATTGTTGGAACAAGAGTTTTGCCTTTGTTACAAGGAAGAACTTGATGGAGCCGTGGGGGAGGGAGCAGATTGTATTTGAGAGCACTAAAGACATCAAATGGAGCAAACTAAGAGTAGCAGAATATGTGCTGAGTTGTATTCTAACCCCAAGATATTCTTTTATGTTTTATTTTTTGTTTTTGAGGGAAAAAGGGAGAAGGGTGAAAAATGACAATGTGGTTGTTAGCTTAGTTTGCTAATGTTGGACATAGTCTAAGTAGCTTGTAGTTGGGATTTTCTACCAGCGGTTAATGCTACCATTAGTCAACATTACAATGTGTAGGCCTATGCAGACATCTCTTGGAATTTCTTCATGTAATATTTTGTCTAAAATACATGGATCAATATAATGTGACAACAAACCAACTTTTGGGCAAATGGAAAGGCAATAAACCATTTGATATCAATAGAGCCTTACACTCATATTACCGTCATTTGCAGTTAGCACAATTAATGCTGTATGCATTTTGTAGAGTTCATGAAAAAATAAGTCTTCTTTCTCCAGTCAAATAGGGACTAGTAAGTATTCTTTGGTAGGTCTTCGATTATTTTGGTAGAAAGCAGGCACAGCATATAATCTAAGGATTAGTTTTTACATAGATAATCCAATGCTTAGGATTTGAGTATACTCACGATAAAATTAACAATGAGTTTAAGGAAATCTATGTCTGGTTGCTCGAACAATTTTTGTCAGCTAACAAAGGAAAACAACAACCACATTTAGTTATTACAGATGGTGATCACGCAATGCGTAATGCAATAAAGATAGCGTTCCCAAACTCTAATCATATATATATATATATACATGATTAATTAGAATATAAAAAAAATATTAAATCATTAACATTAATATAATCAATATAAAAAAATTCATAGGTCTATAAAAATAAATATATCCACATAAAATTTCTCTAGTCTCAACCTCACAATACGACCACAAAGCATTTAAAAATAATATTTGTTGATGACCAGTGAGGTTTATGGTGAGTAATCTATGAATGACGAAGAGAGAAGAAAAATAACTCAGCAATCTTTGTTAGTGCCCTTTTTGTTAGGATTTTGATTGAAATAGGTTTGGGGAAAAAGTCTCACATTGCTTAGAAGTAGGATAGAGGAAGGTTGTTAAAGCTATATATAGGAGCCTAAGTTCTCCATTTCAATTTGCACCAGTCGAAAATATTTTACGCTTGTATTTGACTTTTCTTCCTCTGTACTCTTATTTTAGAGTGTTGTGAGGTATAGTTCAAATATTTTGCTTTGGAGAGTGTTGGTGTACAAGGGTGTGGGTGTTTAAGAGAGAAGTCTGTGTGTTATAATAATTTTTACATAGTGAAATTCTCCGGTTGTCTTTTGACAGCGGCCATACTTTTTCTCCAGTTTTGGAGTTTTCCACGTTAAATTCTTATGTTGTGGTTATGTTCCTATTTTATTTCTTTGTTTAGGGTGGTTCTCAAGGAGGGGAAGTGACATATTTTCCCAACAATTAGTATCAAGAGCTTTGGTTCTGTGGGATTTATTCTTAGTATGTTTTGTGGTTGCAGCTTAGTCTGATCTTCCACATCAGAAAATAATTTTTCCCTGGTGCTTGAAGATCATTCTTGGTTGCTGTTACTAGAAGGCAGTGTGATACTGTGAGAGTGCGGTTTGAAAAGGTTCTAGCTAAGAAAAGACTTGGTATTTAAGCGTGTCCATTGTGACCCACCTCTTTTTCCTGGGAATCCTCCTGGTGCACGGTTTACAGTTGATTTACACTATTCTAGTATACTGTTTCAATAATGTCAAGTTTTTCAAGTGCTGTGAAGTATGACATAGAGAAATTCGATGGAAGAATCAGTTTGGCTTGTGGCAGAAAAGGATGTGTTGATACAATTAGGTTTGCACAAGACGTTGAAAGGAAAGATTATCGATATGATAATGAAAACTAAGAGGAACTAGATTTGAGAGCAGCAAGTATAATTCGTCTATGTTTGGCTAAGAATGTTCTTGCAAATGTGCAAAGAATATTGAAAGCCAAGGAACTTTAAAAGAAACTTGAAGGGTTATATCAGGCAAAGGGCATCTCAAGTCGGTTGTTGTCAAAGAAGCAGTTTCATAATCTGCACATGGATGATAGCATCAAAGTCTCCGACCATCTTAGTGCCATCAATGGTATTGTCTTTGAATTAGAGGCAATTGGAGTGAATATTGATGATGAAGATAAGGCACTAAGGCTTATATTGTCTCTTTCGTCTTCCTATGGGCATATCAAGCCTATATTGATATATGGGAAGAAAACTCTGAATTTTGAAGAAATTGTCAATAAAGTTATTGTTGAAGAAAGAAGAATGAAAAATAGCACTTCATCGCATTCACTTTTTGTAGCTAGAAGTGACAGTTATGGGAAAAAGAATCATGGAAGGAGTGTGACATGCTGGAAATACGGAAAGCCTAGGCATGTAAAGAAAAATTGTTCAAGTGGCGTGGTGTTGGAAAAAGGTTTTCAATCTAATGCTTGTAACATTGCTCTCTTAGTGGGAGAGGATGATCTTTACTAGAAGGTAAGAAATGTATCCTCATGATATTACCGCGCTACCATGGAAAAAGGATAAGTTGTTGCTAGCGAATTCACAATTGTACACAGGCATTGATTGGCGTTGAGATGCAGGGTGTGTGGTGGGAGTTATGTCGATGGCTGAGGAACTTCTAGGAAAAGCCAATGTGGAAGTTGCACCATAACTTTTCAGCAAGGTTTCAACATGTGCCAAGGTAAAATTCTTGGAATTGTTCTATTCCAAGTGAGCATACTTTTTATGGTGGAGTATGATAGTTCTTTGAACTATAATTGTCGGTATAGATAATGACAGCACAGGATTGTCGGTGTTGACAACGAAAGAAAAAGCTGTGTTTATTTCAATCAAGATGGAGATTGTTAGGATTTTGATTGAAATAGATTTGGGGAAGAAATCTCACATTGCTTAGAATTGGAATAGAGGGGGGCTTGTCAAGACTATATATATAGGAGCCTAAGTTCTCCATTTCAATTTGCACTGGTCGGAAACACTTTAAGCTTGTATATGACTTTTCTTCCTCTGTACTCTTGTTTTAGAGTGTTGTGAGGTATAGTTCAAATATTTGCTTTGGAGAGTGTGGGTGTACTCTGGTGTAGGTGTTTAAGAGAGAAGTCTGTGTGTTGTAATAATTTTCACATAGTGAGATTCTCTGGTTGTCTTTTGACAGCGACCATGGGTTTTCTCCTGTTTTGGAGTTTTCCATGTTAAATTCTTGTGTTGTGGTTGTGTTCCTATTTTATTTCACTATTTAGGGTGATTCTTAAGGAGGGGAAGTGGCGTATTTTTCCAAACTTTTTTGATTCCATCTTTTTCATTTTTGGTTTGTGATCGGTTTGGTTTGCTAGTTTTGTTTGGCTTTGCCTGGTTTTGAGCTTAACCAGACTGGCCAGGTGACTAGTTCCAGGTCGAAACGGCCGGTTCAGTCCGATTTTCTCTTCCATGCTTCCTACAACACTTTCAGCAGTGCATCAATCAATTGAGGTATAAAGAGATTTTGGCGGACTTTACACATTCACATGTTGAACCGATTGTTACAACGTCGTCCTTGGAGGGTATCATGATGAAAATGACAACAAGAAGTTATTCATAAAAATAAATAAATTCCAAATATGGAGTTCTCACCAATTTCAATTGATTTTTTTGTTATTATAAACAAAAAAATAACAATAAGAATGTAACTATAATGATTTTTGATCAATTAAGGGATAGAGAGGTGAGTGATTTTTAGCATCTAGCTTAGAAGGAATAAGTATAATTATGAAAGACCTTAGAAGAACTCAATATAATTTAAGCTTTTTTATATTTTATTTTATAAAGATGGCGTAGACTTTTACTTGTAACCTAAATGAAGAATATAGACACTATTTCTTGGTGTAGCCTATTAATTTTGCAAGCATGGCCAATCTATTCTAAATAGGCCAGCTAGCAAAGTCGTGCTCCTTTTTGTTTTACAACCACAATTTTTAAAAGTTTCCATAAAAAGCATGGCCAAAATGTACAATCAAAGCCAGACCTTGAAAAATTGCAGCCTTTGAAAGTTATAAGCCACACTGGTGGCTAGAGGCCATATTTCTTGTGGTAATCGTTGTTTGCTGATTTCACGCACTTTGAAGACGCCAAGTCCTAATGAATCTAGTGGAGCACTGAGCCCAAGCTTGTCAATTGCCCACCCATTGATGAGAACATCTTGTGGGAAGAGGTAGCTAGTAGTCCTTACAAGAACCACATCTATGACATGGACATATTCTATTTTAATAGTGTGTCCCCTAGTGCCAAGTCCACTGGTGATGATGAGGTCCATGAGCGAGTTCACTTGCTGAATTTGGGTTTTTCGATTCAAGCATAGCAGATGCAAAAGAGGGAGCATGAGCATGAGCACTAGATGCTGGACGCTAAGCAACGACATGCATACTTGGAGAAAAGGATCAAGATAGTGGAGGAGGAGAGGTTGAAAAATGAGCTAGGGGGAGGGGATGGAACATGAGATGAAGAAGAAGATGGATGCCTGCTAAAGGAGAATCCACGAAAGCAGCTTTGCAGGAGATCCATCTGACTTAGGCTCCTCCTCTGATGCTGATGATGATGGCATTGCTGACTTCTCATGATACTACTGTTGCATTTCTCATTGCCTAATTTTTATAGACTTTTTATATTTTCTATTATTTTAACATTGTTTTATGACATTTATGTTTGTTTTATTTTTAACTTTCTATTTACAGTGTTTCAAATGTTTAGTTAATGATGTAATTGTTTTTATATTTTTCTTAGTTTCTATATTATTATTGATTGTGTATTTATATTTTCATTTTTAAAAAAAAATTGAAATCATTAATTTGTGGTAAATTTAATAATTAAATAAAATGAGTGAATTAATAGTTATGGTTAAATGATAAATTATGAAAAATTATAAAAATAAAAAATTACTAATGGTATTCTTTCAGTAATAATATTGTGAAAAATAAAATATTTTTTCATTTAAGCCATTATTAGTAGATTTTCCCTTAATAAGTTCATTGTTAATTACAGGAATTTCCCTCAATAAAACTAAAATTTGTCAAAATTAAAAAATAATGTTACATCAAATTTCAAGAGACTTATCCACTGGCAATAATAAAATATTTGGCCCTAAGGTTTTTCTCCTCTTTTGTTTTTATGATTACAGTTGCGTATTTACCAAAAATTCATTTGAAATTTGCTCTAGAATTTATCGACAGATACGTTTTCCCTCAATAACAGTTATCATGGATAGTTTTACCAAGCAAGATTCCTTTTTCCTCGGTAATTCCGATGGTAACAGGCTTGTTTCTTGTAGTGGTTTCTATTGTTGCTAAATGGCTCTATTAGTGTATGTGAAATATATGTTAGGGACCAATTTTTCAGCACATTAATCTTTTAAGGCTAGCTAATAATTTGTCATTACATTGATCTTTTATAGAAAAATTTGGTAGCATGCTGATCAATGAGGTATCGCATGTAAATAAAATATCTTTTAAGAACTAGTTTATCAATATATCAATTTTTTTTTTTTGATAATAATGCAAGGCTCAACTCAAACTAGAGGAGAAACAAGTTAAGAAAACAAAGGAAAACACCATAGCTAGCATATGATATCTAAGAAAGCTACACAAATAAAGACTAAACATAACCCATGACTAGTATCTATTCCTCATATTTCCTGCATTCTATACATCATCAGATGTCACACCTATCCTTGCTCCTCAAAACTCATGCAATTAGCAACATTAGTTTCTCAAACCGCCGTTCGCTTGATGACATGGTTTCCTCAACTTACTTGCATAAAATCCTTGCTACACTCAAACTGCCTCTATATCAGCTTCAATTCATGGCATCAAATGGCAGCAAAGTCATAAATTATACTGGGAATTAGGCAAAGTCATAATACCACCATCCAAATCTTGTATAATATGACTAACCAAACAATTTCTATCACATTAGAGAAAGTTACTACAACACCTCACAACACCAAAAGATCATTCACAGCTGATAAAAGGGAATTAGGAACCACATAAGTATACTGTTGGATGTTACTTTCCTTCTATCTATGTATAGCCATTGGGATTTTCTACTTTGGAAAGAATTCCGCTAGTCTTTCACCCCAAAAACATGTATAACAATTCACTCCAATCCCTTCGGTATTACCATCAAGGTCATCATAGTGAATAAAACTCCTGTGCCTACACCTAACTATCTCCAAATCAAAGGAAAATTTAACATGAATATGGGCTTATCCACAGAAGTCCACTATCAATAGTTGAAAGGAACATAATAACATTCGGATTGCTCAAAGACAAAACAAAAGTATGCAGATTGTCTACAAGAAGTCAATAGCCCTCACCAGCCAGTGTATCACTCATTATGTTCTCCACCCTCAATCTTAGTTTCTCCCCCTCACTCACACAGCCTTATAGTGTATCACTTAAGTATCACTCCCCCACCTCCAATACACCAAAACATCTGTAAGCTCATCCAAAAAGTATGTCCTATTTACACACACACACACACACACACACACATTAGCACAACCCACACAAGTGTTTCCTTGACTCAGCAATGAACCCACCCTCAAAATCTAACGCAAGAGCTCCCCTTCAGGTTTAGAAAACTTTCCGTGTATCACTCATTAACCCCCTACCTCCATTACCACCAAAACATCAAAGTGGAATTATTTTCCTTACCTAGCATCAATCACCTGCAATCAAAAGAAGATTCTACAAGCATACAAATTGAGTCAAGAGTCAACTAATGACGGCATCTATGCATAAGGCTAGAAAGAAAATTTTCCAATTAATTTCTTTCTTTTTGAAAGAGAAATGTTATATGTACTCATTTAGTATGGGACACAATGTATACTCACATATCATTCACTATTGGACGAGGTGTGGACCCTACTTGAAGAGAGTTGACATCTCATCCAATGATGAATGGGGTGTGAGTCGGCATGATGTTACATACTAAATGAGTACAAATAACACATCTTTTTTTGAAAACTAACATGTTCTTTTGTTTTTGAATGGAAAGTAAGATAGGATAGAAGCAAATATTCCAACCTTTCCACCTCGGGCCCAAGAATACATGATCAATCCGCATTTCAAAATTTGATTTAGGATCTTTGGCTATAACCTATTCAATTCTCCACCAATTATAACAGAACGCCCACACCCTCTATGAACATTCACAAGTAAAAAACAGATGCGACAAAGATTCTTCCTCCATCTTCTACAAAACACATCTAGAATCAACACCACTAATAATATTCAAACGGGACAAACGATGCATGTTATTAATACTCCCGATAAGAACAAACTATACAAACAATATATCGATTTTTTTATGGTCAAAACGGTGGTTCTCGCATTTAGTATAAGTTTCATAAAAGTTCGATTGAAAAAAAAAAAATTAACGGAAGGACAAGTTAAAAAATTTAACAGTTGAACTGATTTTTTTTAAAAAATCCAGAATTAAAATACACACAAGTCATTAGTTAGACGAGATCAATCAAGTTTTAATTATTATCCATATTAAAATAATTTGATAACTCAAGTGATTTTGATTTTTTAACTTATTAAATAAGATATAAACATATCTACCCAGAAAAAAAAAATATAAAACATCAAATTGAATAACTACATATGTAAGAAAGGAAAACATCTACTCGCAGTATATTGAAATTCGGCTCTTATTTTATTTTACTAATCTGCTCTCATGAAAATGACTGTTTAATGACTAATGTACAGCATTTGGGATTGTATGTATACCAACCAACTTTTCGGCTTCCAATGTCATTTTCA
This sequence comes from Dalbergia cochinchinensis, assembly GCA_031216125.1. Taxonomy (NCBI): domain Eukaryota; kingdom Viridiplantae; phylum Streptophyta; class Magnoliopsida; order Fabales; family Fabaceae; genus Dalbergia; species Dalbergia cochinchinensis. Next base: position 15,779,925 of record CM062375.1, on the reverse strand, counting down.
AGTCAATTACCAAAGTAGAAACGTTCCTTCATGGAACACGTTTTGAATACGAGTCGTTGACGGTGGGAGTTGAGTGCGTGACATATTAACTATATTTCTAAGTTTATATGTCGCAGCTTTTTCATATGAGTTGAATTTTGATATATTTATAATGTAAAATTATTTTACATAATTATTTAATTAAAATACTTTATTTATACAACTTTATAAGTAATAAGTATAAAATTTAACGATCATGATTTATATGACAATATATAATTGAATGATTATGTAAAACAACATTACATCATCAATACATATCAATTAAATTATTTCTATGTATAATTTTGAATTCATTTTCGCCAATATTTTATTTCCATGATAAATGGTTAATTGTGTGTGCCTCCAACCAATGATTTTGGATGGCATATATAGTATTACAGACTTACTTTATCAAATTAGTTCTTTGGATGAATTTTGATTTTATACTCTTAACTTGTTCGTATAAGAACTAAGAATAGGTAAAGTCTAGCAATTTAAAGGAGTAAATATTCATTTTAATTTCTAAAATTGTATATGCGATTCACTTTAATTCCTGAAATTAAATTTTAATTTAGTCACTGAAATTATAAAAAATGATTCAACTTAATCTTTTTTGTTATTCAAATTAATTAGTCCCTGTAAACAGTAATATACAGGCTAATTTGAATAATTGTTTGTAATTTTAAAAATTAAATTAATATTTTTTTAATTTCAGTAATTAAAATGAATTATATATAATTTAAAGGATCTAAATGAACATTCACTCTGTATTAAACTGGCAATTAGTCTTCACCTTATTTTTAAAAAATCAATAGTAAAATATAAAATTACATACGGCGCGCAGTGAGTCTTGAGGTCAAAGAAACGCAGTTCTGCGAAATAAAGTCGCTCATACTGATTATAATAATAACATGTGTTCTGGTGGATTTTTCTCCAATCCCAAATTTAATTCTGATACGCAAGTTTTCGACAATTATATAGTCACCATTATTGTTAATAATAATGATAATAATAAAAGGTCTTATCTTATATAAAAAATAATATTAAAAAGGTAGGCGAATTAAATAGCTTTGGTTAAATAGCACATTAAGAGAAACCGATTTTCAAATTACATAACCCCCATGATCTATTTGAAGGTGTCATGCTTGATTAACCCCGTAAATCATTTTCGCAACAAGTATGATTAAAAATATACGATCAGATCTTTACCTATTTGTGGTTGGTAGCAGTAAAAGTGGATTAAAACTATCGGCCGAATTTTATTTATAATGTTAGCAACTAGAATTGAAGTATATCGTTATTTTGAGCATCAGGGTTTCAGCTGAATATCACATTGATTACGAAATTGCATAAACAATTGTGAACACACAAAAATTTGTCAATTTCTTTATCAAGATAGGAGGAGCCTTACCTTTTAAGGAAGAGGGAATCAACTCACTGAAATATATACTAAACGATTTCTTCAAATTCTCTGATAACATTAATTATAATTATACAAACCAGATAGCATTTGTAAATTGTTAACAATATATACAATTCTCATGAGAGTATATATTATCTAAAATGACACTTGCATACCTTCTCTGCGGTACACTATGTCAAACTATCAAAAACTATGTAACACAATTATCTTAAAACAAAATCCCGCATAAGTTATATCCAACATAGGAATATAATCCACGAGATAAAGAACAAAATAATTAACATAAGGAAAAGAAGAAAATGAATAAACCAATGAATCGTTTGTTACACGAATACAAGCCGTTTGATTTCCCCTCCCTCATCACCAAAATTCGCTCTGATCAACTTTGACTTGTAAACTTTAAAGGCTTCAATGTTCGAGAGAGCTTTTCAGGGTCGAATGGTTGCAGCACCACCGTGGTTCTGAGTTTGGTCGGCAGCATTCCTTTCCTTGAGCGGTCGACAGTTAGTACCGCCACCGCCGGGGATGTATGAGCAACCGGAAGGCCCCGACGGAGTGACAGGACCCTTGTCAAGGGACTGCAACGTAAGCTGTAATTTCTTCTCCATATTCAATACTCTAGCAGCTTGGTTTGGCTGCACAAGCATTATGTTCACAAGCAGAAGCAATAACAAAACATTGTTGAGAACCCTCATGGTGTTAATAAGGTCCCAAAGGATGCAAACACTTGGCAAATTAAAGAATATCTCAGTACGTAGGGTGTGTGGTAGGTATATTTATATTGGTACCTTGGTAGGTGGTAACAAATTTGAGATTTTGTGACCTTAATATTCTGTTGAGCGATTTTGACTAATAATGACGACTACGATTTAAGTATTGGCATATTCTTTTTTGTAAAGGATCGGCAAAATATTTGGTTAGCATTGGTATTTTAATACCAAAAAGTGGGTGTTTAATTGAAACACACCCACTTTATTACCATTGAATGTGATGGTGACCTCCACTTTTTTCATCAATCCATCACATTCAATGGTGGTGGAGTCGGTATCTTAATTGAACACCTACCTTTGGATGTTGAAATAATCGGTGTGTGTGATATTTGAAATGGTCATAAGTTGGAATTTAAGCAGTACTAAGGCAATTTTGTTTCAGTTGATTGAGGAACCCATGGTTTTTATTTTGTCCACGATGATACGCAATAGATGCCTATATGACTTGGATTTGCACACCCTGTGCATTAAGAATTGACAACAATTGCGACACGGCTGCAAAACACGGAATAGTTTTGACTGTTAAGTTAGAGTCTTGGGATGTGATATGTGTACACATTTTCCCTTTAATTTGATAACTAGACAGCCAGAGAGAGACGGCAAAAATTGTAAAAGAAAAAAAGAAGATAAAGTAGATGAAAGAAAGACAGTATTTCAAATAGTGGGGGTAAGAATTAATCCCATTTACTGATATAATAGTATATGATTAAATAATAATATAAAAAAATTTATAATATCAGTATATTAAAATTAAATTCTTTATTTATATGAATTCAGTAAGTTATATAATGTATTATCCATGCCTAATTATCAATCCACTTGGATAAAGTAAACTTGATTTATTACTTCTTATGCTTAATAGTCAAATTAAAGTACTAGTAGATAATGAGACTTTGCGTTAAGATTCGTTTATTTAATGTGGTGACTTGAGAATCTAATGAATGTGACTTCACATGGTAAGTAATACGCAAAATATGGTTGCTTGTGTAATTGATGGAGTCGATATCTTCTTTCAACTGTACATGAAAAAAAAAATATATTGTTGGGTATATGGACCTATCAAAATTACTTGTTTGAAAAACAGGGTATGATTGTTTTACTAATTCCTCATAAGGGCAGGCGACGGTCCAAGTTTGAGAAATTTCTTGGCATGGTGTAAGTGTGTACATACATTATCCATTCAGTAGGCATAAAGAATTACAGAATGAAAAGTTGAATGGTAAGGACATTCCCAACAGGGCACGGGGTTATGTTTTCGTACAAAGTCAAGAGCACACGTTGGCATGTGCCTCAATTGCTAGCTACCACGGCCTGCATGAGTTATAAATAATCTAATTATATTTGTTACATAACAGTGTGAAAATATAAACTTGGTCAAATATCCTACCAAAAACGTGTATATTAAAGAAGGTCAGAAGTTATTATTAGTTAATTTAGTCTGGTGATGACTCAGCGGCACAACTAGGACCTGAATGAGTGTCGCCATTCATATGAGTTGAATTTCTTAAATTTTATGATGAAAAAACAAATGAAAAAAGGCCACAATATACATTCATCAACAACATCATCTCAATGTATAACCGATAATTTCTTTCTTTTTCTTTTGGGTTCAAGTATAACCGATAAAATATGCTGCCATAGTCAATGTGTCTTTTTCGGTCGAAACCATGAGTATCCTCATATATGAAACAATCCGGTCCAAGATGGCTAAGACTAGGGCGACAACACTCCCAAGTCTTAAAAACATCTGTATATTCAGTTTTAAAATTCAAGATCTCTCTGGTTAACCTATACTACAAGTAATATCCTGAAAGAGTGTGGTCATTCAAATACATTTAAATTCCTTATATTTTACCTAGTGGTGCTAACATCACTTGGATATCTTTGGTCAGAAAAGAGGAAGGTGCCAGAGAAATAAAGAACTTTCGTCTCATCAGCATGGTGGGCTGTGTATATAAGGTCATATCCAAGATTCTGACAAACAGCCCACCATGCTGATGGGATGAAAGTTCTTTATTTCTCTGGCACCTTATCAGCATGGTGGGCTGTGTATATAAGGTCATATCCAAAACCCATCCTTTGTAAGACAAAGTCTACGAAGCTCCATTTCACCTTATCATATGCCTTTTGGAAACAAGTGGCAACTTTGGTTGAAAGCTTGTATCATGACAACTTCTATGTTAGTCTTGGTTAATGGAACACCTACTAAGCCATTTAAGATGGAAATAGGATTGAGACAGCAAGGAGATCCACTCTCTCCCTTCCTATTTATACTTGTTGAAGAAGTCCTAAACAAAATAATCCTCAAAGCTGGGGAAAAAAGGCTGATTGAACCACTAAAGGTAGGGAAGGACAAGGTGGCATTGTATTATTTGCAATTTGCGGATGATACCATTTTGTTCTGCCCTAATAAGGAGGAAACCATCAGGAATTACAAGTGCCTTCTTCAGTGTTTTGAGTTGATGACAATACTTAGTATAAACTTTGAAAAGTCAGCCATTATTTCTTTGAATACTGAAGACCAAAGGAGTGATAGGATATGTAGAATACTTAGGTGTAGGAGGGGATAGTTACCAATGAAGTACCTTGGTATTCCTTTGGGTGCGAACCCAAAGAGAGTGAGTATGTGGAACCCTATTTTCCACAATATTGAAAATAAGCTGAGTCAATGGAAATCTAAGATCCTTTCAAAAGCAGGGAGAGTTGTTATGATAAAGTTTGTTTTAAATAGTCTCCCTTTGTACTACTTGGGGCTCTTCAAGATACCAAAAAGGGTGGCCAAAAAAGATCATCTCGCTACAAACTAGATTTCTTTTGGGAAAGGCAGATGGAAAATGTGGGATCCCTTCAGTGAAATGGAGTCAAATTCAAGTACTAAAAGAAGAAGAAGGGCTAGGTGTTAGTGATTTAGTCATCAAGAATTCAACCTTGCTATTTGAATGGTGGTGGAGGTTCTTGAAGGAGGAGTTCCTATTATGGAAAAGGGTGGTAAGTTCTTGTAATGGCAGGTGTATGGATCAATCCTTAGTAGTGCAAAGCATTAAACCCCAAGGTGTGGTATGGTCTAATATACTCAACTTGGCCTTGGATGATAATTAACCTTATGAGATTGATGATGCAAGGCATAAGGATAGAAGTTTGGGATAGCACCAAAATTCAATTCTGGGATGATATATGGTTAGATCAAGGAAGATTAAAGGATTTATTCCAAGGCTGTATTCGGTGTCAGCCCAAAAAAATGGATATTTGTGTGATTGTGGTTTTTGGGATGGGGCAGAGTGGATCTAAAACTTTCAATGGAGACGTCGATTGTTTCAAAGAGAAATGGGCCAGCTACAAGAGTTACATGATGCTTTGACCAATATGAAATTAAATAGAGATTTCCAAGATAGATTGGTATGGAAATTTGGAAAAGATGGAACCTTCTCAACAAAATCGGTGTCTCAAGCTATCTCAGAGAGAAAGTTTATGGTCACTGGTGCAAACAACTATAGCTTCACAAAGGAAGTATGGAAAGGGGTAGTTCCAACTAGTGTGGGTTGTTAGCATGGTTTGTGGTTAGTAACAGAATTAATATGAAAGCCATACTGTTCAGAATGGGTATTCTTCAAGTGGTCCAAACCATTTGCGTACTATGTAATGTAGAGGTTGAAATAAGCAACCATCTGTTGTGGCATTATGATTTTGCTAGGCAACTATGGTCGTTTTGGCTACAATCTGGTAATGTTAGTTGGGTAGCTCCTGCTAACTCAAAAACTTTCTTTGAGTACTGGATTGCAACTTACTCAAGGAATGTGAGGAGAAAATATTGGTGGTGAGCCTTCTTTGTAACAATTTGCATCATATAGAGAAGCTGAAATAATTGCATTTTCAACCAAAAAATGAAAGATCAACAAGAAGCTCTGAATATGATCAAGTTCTGGAGCTCTTATTGGGCTGATCCAAATGGCAAAGACCAACTAACTAAAGGAGGATAGGTGGTCTTTATTCCAACCATACATATCTGAGATCCTTGAGAGGAGTGACACACTTTGTGAGAGTGAGTATACATATCGTGTATGAACTAAGCTAGGCTAGACAATTAGTCGTGTGAGAAGTGCTACAGGGGAGGTTCATGTTTTGTCTATTTTTACATAACTGGGTGTGTGTGTATTCTAGTATTTTTGTTCTTTTGTAGGTGTAACTTTAAAGGATATAAAGTGCAGCAGGACAATAAGAGAGTAAAAATGAGTGAAACACTTGGTGAGGAATGAGATAAACATTGATTGAGATTTTGCAGAGAGTTACTATGAGCTACAAGGATTTGTTCCTTGTATGATCCATTCTGTTGTGTGTAGGGGTATGTTGGCGTGTGTTTTCTTGTCGGTTTCATATGGGTGTGTGGGTTAGTAACCATCAAATAATAAAATGTAGTGGCATGTGTAAGTATGCTATGAACTTTATGTAGGTGTATGTGTTTGTTGTGTATGACAGGAAGTGGGGTGTGTGTGTATGTCTTGTTAGCACCAAAATTTCCCTATTCTAAACATTAGAAGTGGATGTGGTAAAACAAATGCTGTCTTTGATAATGCCTGCTATTTTTCAGGGATTTGGTGTAATACCTTCTAGCAATGCTCTTCCTTGGCCTTGATAGCAATGCCGAAGGAGTCTAAGGGATGAGTTCACATATGGCTTAAAAGATAACTGGCTTCGGTTTATTGTTCATGTGCATACAAAGGTTGTGGTTGAGGGGTTCACATTAAGGAATGCAGCCAGAGGTCTATTTGGATGTGCTTCTCAGATATTAGTCCTATTGTGGTTGGTTCTTTCTTTTCCTTGATTACAAAGTACTTAGGGACTGTTTGTTGCTGCTATCATATGCTTTGATTTCAAGATCTGCAAATTGTATTAGGTGATGTTTAAAAGAAGGATGCATGTGTAATTAAATAGTGGAGATAGATATTGTTGGAGCTAATCTGATATAGGTGTTTTCTGGTATCCTTTGATGTTGGTCTACTTTGGAGTTTTTCATACAATAAACAGTTTTGGCATAGTAAGTTTTGGTCTCTTCACTGTAGCTGATTTGATTGGAATATAGTTGGAATAGGCAGTTTTGAATTTTCTTGATATATATATATATATATATATATATATATATTCATTAACAACAGCATCTTAATAGACAATTGACAAAATATTTCTACCACAGTCTACGTTATGTTTTTCGTCAGAACCATGTCTTCCTATTCAAGACAGTCCTATTCAAGATGGGTAAAACTATTAGGGCAATAAAGCTCTTGCTTCAAATTTTAAAGCATTAGCATACTCAAAGTTTTCAAACTCAAGAGCTTTGATTAACCTGTACTATAGTCAATGTCTGGTTAATATGTGTGTGTGTGTGTGTGTGTGTGTGTATATATATATATAGGTGTTGTTTTTGGTACAAAATTCACCATTAAATTAGAAGCTTATGTCATATAATCGTGGCTATAAAATTTCAAATGAATCTAAAATTGTTTGGTATAATTTTTATGTTCATCAAAATCAACATAATATATATATTCTTAGAATGAATAAGAATAAGAGTTACATGATTACATTGTTGTTGATGTCCAATTTTTATAAACTTTGGCACAAATGATCTCTATGATAGGTAAATTATAATTCAACAGTTATATTAATAAAAAAAATATTCTATAGAAAGTTATAAATAGTGCAACTACACTTAAAGTTATATCGGTGTAAGTTGATTCTAACCCTATATATATATTAGGTATTGGACTCCCTTTCTATGTGGAGGAAGGCCCAAATGTGTAAGGTCACTTTATGTTTCACTTGTCTAAGTGAAGAGGTGTCTGTTGGGGTTGAGAAAGAGAGATCATTTCGAAAGAAAAGCCAACCATACTGAGAGAGAGCTAGAGAAGAAACTCATTCCCACATAAACATAGAGCAATCACTATAAATCTACATTTGCAAACTCATTCACCATTAGATTGAGTTGAAAATTTGACAACAGGTTCTAGACGTGTGGCTTTTCATTTTGAATAGGGTGATCATTGAAATAAGGTCTAGAGTAGGAGATATTAATCTCGCACAACAACTTTATTTTTGGGGTATCTTTCATCTTCGTAGTTCTCATTTTAAGCAGTGGTGCTTGGTTGGTTTAGCTTATTATAAGGTGATTTATACACTTATTTGAGACTCTATTATACTATTATCTTATCACAGTAGAGCTATTTTTTTGATTTGGACAATCCGTGCCTTTTACGTCACACATTGTGGGGGTTTCTATTAGCATCAGAACCCTTGTGCTCATGTGTTTTGAATGACAACAAAACCAATTCAAAGAAAATACTTTGAAGAATGAATAATGTCTCTATTGAGTTTTTTTGTAAGTTTACACAGGTATCTATCGTTTAGCAAGAGCAAGGTTTACTCAAATGAGTATATATATATATATATCACTATGCATGTGCAAACATGTTACCAGATTTGCTCTATTAAAGAAGCGAAATTATATTTTTATCCAAGTCCTTGATAGCTACCGATTAGAGAAAGACATGTATGCTGTAAGAAACCAAGGAAAAAGACTTCAAAAAGTAGCATGGGACCAAAAAATACTCTCAAGATGAAGATATCAGAATATGTCCATATGCAATGTTTTACTTAGTCTTCAATCATCACAATTGCAAAGAAATCATCATCAAGAAGATTTGATTGAAGATCTGAAAGTGAAATAACTTTTCAAGGGCTGATTACGTACGTTAAAAAGCTCACCTATGAGTGGAGCAAAGAAAGCTACAGGAAAGGGAGGGAAATTTAAAATTTGAAATTCAAATTATCAAGTCAAACCTAGTTTTAAACTGGTACGTCATCTTTTCTGCCTTTTTGATCAACGACCCTAGCTTCATAAAAGAGGATTTCAGGAAGCTTGCTCAAAAAGTAGAAAAGTAGTTTCTGATGGAAGATCAGAAAGCTCATATTTATAACGGCTTCTGAAACTGATGTGATAGTTTTGTCAACCTCTCTTCTAGCTATTTCTTTCAAGACACAACTGATGATCAATACATGTCACTTGTAGAACTGATCTATGGCAATGGTCACAAAGAAAGACTTTTATATAAAGAGATGCTAAGCTTGAAAAATGTTGAGAGAGATTTGAAGATTCAAGAAAGAAAACTCTATAGAAATCTCTTTTCACTTCCTGAAATATTCAATCTTTATCATGTAATCAGTTTTATCCTTGAAGTATAAAGAAAATCTTCCTTATATATTCTTAGTTAGATTTATATTCTTCTTGTTGAAGAAGCAGAAGAAGGAAGTCATTCAAGTTCTTTTAGGATCTTTTGAAATGTATCATCTTTAAGGAAACTTGAGTGTAGGTTAGTTTGAGTGGTAACCTAAACATTTAACCTTTGTATCCTTGATCCATTAGTGATCAGAGTGAGACACAGCTTGGAGAGGCTAAGGTAAAACCACTTGCAACGTGATAATAAGATGTTCTTTCTTATCACAGTTTGGCTTGGAGAGGCCAATGTCAAGACTACTTGCAACTTTGAGAGGCTAGAAAAATACTACTAACAACATGCCAAAGGATTTGCCTGTCAGTCACGAGTTGGCTTAGAGAGGCTAGAGTCAAGACTGCTCATGTTAGCTCAGAGAGACTTGTATAGAACTACTTGAAATCCTTGGTTACAGGTGAATACTGAAATCCTTGGATGATAGCTTGGGAAGGCTAAGGAAAAGACTATCCACCTTTACTTTCTCAGGTTAAGAAAATTGTTGTTATAGTGGAACCTCAACAGTTGTTGAGTACTAGATGTAGGCATGTTGGTTGAACCAGTATGAAATCCTTTGTGTCCTTTCTCTCTTCTCTGATCTCTTTTGTTTTTCCTTTATTGCTTCGTAATCTTATCAATCAGTTTTTATTTTTGTTATGCACCTTTTATGCTATCTCTTTTAATACTGAGCGTTTCATTTAAAAAGGTTTAGAAAGTAATTTTCTGAAGCCACTAACTTTGTTTTCGCTACACTTCAAGTTCTATACTTGATAGTAATCTTTTTCAGAAGTTTCAGAAAATGAAAAAGGATTAATGCACGATTCAACCCCCTTCTCATGCGCATATCCACCTACAAGTGGTATCAGAGCAAGGCCTTTGAGGGATTGAGCAATCCAACGATTGTAGGGGACAAAAATACAAAGGACAGAGTGGTATATATCATCTCTTGAAGATCAATCTTTATCTAATGATCCTTTGCTGATAAGACTCAAATTCATGGCACAGTTCTTTCATATGACTGAAAGGATTCGAAAGAGACCTGCTGACAAGTATCTTTCAAAGGAGAAAAACTCTGTTTGTCAATCAAGTCTCGTTTCCTTTCATATAAGCCCTGAGCTACAGCTGTATATGCTATTTACGTTCTATGTGTTACACAAGAAAGGCTATATGAAACAATCAGTTCATGATGTTAAAGGATCTCAACATGCATCAAGATATCTTTGATCCTATTTGTAACTTATTAGATGTTTTACCTTATAGAAGCAATGAAAATTGCTATATCTTCTTTGTGAAGTAGTAAGATCTGATGTTGATACCTGAGATTGGATTCTCTATTTGTCAAATATGTCTAAAGTTTGAAATGACTATATCAAAAGGACATCAATCTCTTAAATGACAAATTAAGACAAAGATCATCTTAAGAAAGAACAATTGCTTATAGCAACTATGTCTCACATCATGTATTTGTTCAAACTCTTTACCAACATATCCCTATGGAAAAAGAAAGAATGTGCTAGTGATCTAGAAAGTATTTGTCAGGAAGTCTTGCCGTATTAAAACCTGTTGCCATTCTGTGCTCCATGTCTAATGAAGCTTCATTAAAGACATATACGGTAAGTGTTTCTGTATCTTATCTCTTTTATTATTTTTTATTATTTTCTTTTTCCTTTTGAAATGAGTTGCTAGAAGGTCATCAAGCCCATTCATCTATATATCTCAAATCCATCATATAATTCATAATATTGCTATGAATGCTTGAGAAAGTCTAATCCAAAGTCGAAAAGCTGAAAGAAAGAAATACTTGAAGAGAGTTTACTTTTCTCAAATTATCTGAAGCCTTCAAGAAGCTATATAATCATGTCAAAAGTCTTTTTCTAAATACTTGTAGAGGACCTCATGGTATCTCAAGATCTGACCTGTTTTATCAGACATATTCAAAAACCATGTTTTTGTAAGAAATGGTCAGTATCTTTTGCTTCAAAGAACTGAATTGAGATATACAGATGAAACAACAGAAGAAAATTCTATGTAACTTTATCCTTTTGATATCTTCTAGTTCTTTTCTTTGGAATGATTAAAGAGATACCTTTACAACTAATAAATCTTGAAAAGGATTTCCTTTAAAAAGGTTGAAAATTCTCTTTATGTAAAACTAATTGATAAGGACCCATAGAAGTATAGGTACCAAAAGTCTTTTTCATTCTTGCAGGTATTCTAATATATCTTTTTGCCTGAAACATCAAAAGAAGTACTCTGATGTTGATCCATCGAGATATCAGACTCTAGTTCTAATTGTTGTCGAAGTTCCTAAAAGTTAATCTTTTCAAAGAACCTATCATGTTTATGATGAAGAAAAAGCTTAAGGAAGACTTTGCTTATAATCTTAATAATACTGAGGAAAGCATGAGATTTTCTCAAGGTACCTTCAGAAAGCCAACAGATGAAAGCCAAAAGCTTTAGAAAGTGAGCTCTAGAACCTCTGTCTTTTAGAAAGATATGCTCGGACCATTCAAGATGGTCAGAAAGTAATTCTTTCTGACATACAACATGAGGAGTTTAAGAATGACACAGAAGCTGAATAATTCGAATGTGTTGTAACTTCATGATAGTTCAGTCTTCAGAAATTATCTTCTGTTGTCAAAGTTTTGAGTGTTTCCCAAAGTTATGAAATTCAAGTCATTCCTCGGATTTTTGTAAATCATGCTTTTATCACCACCATGTTATCTCAATCTATTGAAAAAGATTTGAGTTGTCAAAATTTGGTAGAAGCTACGCTGAATGTGTTATCCAAACTCAAGAGAAAGGCAAAGTCTATGCTTCATGATCAAGACATCATTGTCTTTACTAAGAAAAAGATCAAGGATCATCTAGATGAATTTGATATCATCAGAGAAAATATATATATATATATACAGGGAGAAAAGATCAACAAGAAAAATCCAATGCATGCCAAGTTCTTTGAACCTAGATGCTGCTGATAAGGAATCAAGTGTAAGGCTATCTCTTGAGGTAAGCTGCCCTCCTATCCTCTGAATTTTTTTTCTGTGGTATTTATTTTAAAAGAATCTAATAAGCAGTTCTTATTTAAGTATGTTTGTGAAAATCTTTTGTCTGATTAAAAAAAAAATAAGGATGCTTAGTAAATAGACGTGTCTACTGAAGATCTTGTATCAAGATGTATTCATAATATCTATAACTGAGGATCTCTTGGTTGTTTCCATCTTTGAAAAGTCTTTAAGTTTTTCTTATACATAAGCATTCCTGCATAAAAACTCTCTGGATGGTCTTTCTTCACTACTCCCTTCTGAAGATCAAGGAAAGTAATTAGAATTCATCAAGGTACATATCCTCTTGAAGTTTATGCTTATCAGTGTGCAAGAATGCCAGAAGGTCAGTGTGCAAGATCAGTTCTACTATCACGTGTTCCAGAATTCAGTTTGCAAGGCCATAGTTCTCTGAGAAGTATGGTGTATCAATTTACAAGATTAAAAAGAAATCAGGCTGCTTAGTTTGAAGACGAATTGATCAGAATGACGACTATGGGTTCATAAGAAGTTTGCTGGGTCAGAAAGAAAGTCAGAGCATAATTTTTTTTAAGACTTTGAACTTAGAACAAGAAGAAGAATCTGCAATAAGTTACTAAAGTTCCTCTGATGATCAGAACGTAAACCTTGAAGCCTCAGAAAGTAATCTCTTTAGAAAGTGAGATCAAGAGTCAGAAGACTCTTTTTTTGAAAGAAGGATGAAAAAGACGGGAATCTCTATCCATGTTGTCAGAATTCTCTCTCTCCCATGTCGCCTCACCTTCAACCATGTCACATCCCTTTAAACATCCACATTTCATTTTCACCTTACCTTTATCTTCTCATATACGCTTCCTCAAACCGTTTTGTCTTCTCCAACTCTCAAACATCCCATTTTGTTTTGTCCTCATTCACATTCCTCTGAAATCTTCATCTTCCATCCCTAACTTCTTCATTGAACAATTCATTTTTCCTTTACCCAAGATCCTTTCAAGCTCCAACATTTCGTGTTAACATGGCTAAAGAAAAGAACCTCAAAGAAAACTTTGGTTTTTTGGGAATACCCCAAATGTTTGAAGAATCTTATCATCAACAACATTATGCTGATAACTATGTTCATAGGAAAATTGCTCCAAGAAAATGTCTGAGCCACGAATTGATGGCTCATGTTGCCATTCTGCTGGAAGTAATTTCTTTCCAGGGTTGGGAAGAGTTCGTTAGCATGTTGAATAAAATCTTCACCAAAGTGGTAATCGCTTTTTTCTCGCAACTGGTTCAAGTAACTGATTCTATAGTAACTTCGTATATCAAAGGCATTGATATAGAAGTTAGCAATACCGATCTCTCCAATATCATCCATGCTCCTGATGAGGGTCTTATTTGCTCATCGAAAAATTTTGGTTTATCCCTCTTAAGATCTCGCCTAAAGAAATTTCCATCGCTCTCACTGGATACTCAAGCTTTCTACCATGGAAAATATATGTTGACATGCTTCATACGGATACAAGAAAGGTTCTCATTCTTATTCATTATACTCTTCTTCCAAGGTTCAACATCGGGCCTCTTCTAAAAGGCATGGATTGTATGCTGCTGTTTTGTCTTCTATCTAAGAGGAAAGTCAATCTACCTCGTCTGATTTTGGATCATTTGATTGATTATGCCTCTAGAGATTCTTCATTCTCTGTACCCTAGGAATTCTAATAACTAGGGTACTTGAGCATGTAAAATATCCTTTGGAAAATGAATGGTTTGAGTATATGGTTGGAACTGAATATGCCATATCTCATTTCAAAACCCTGAAGAAACTAACTAAAGAGCTCACTGTTGAAGAAAGGGGTGGCATGTGATCACTCTGGACAGCAGCTCTGAAGACTCTGCGAAGCATCTTTCAGACACAATACCCAGTGGTGACACTATCCCTTTATCTAAACCCTCAAGATCTGGAACTGACTAAGGAAATAGGATCAGGATACATGAAGATATATCTTCTATAACTTTTACAGGAAATATAGTACCTGAAACTATCCTTACTCCTACTGGTAACTCTTCTCCTTCTCATGATGAACAACCATTCACTATATTTCTACCCCAGTATCAACTAACTTAAGAACAAGATGGTGATCAACCTCCCTTTGATCGTTGTCAAAAAGCACCTCCTCTAAACTATAACTATCCTGGAATAAGGAGACTATTGGATAATCAACAGAATATTTCTACAAGATTGAACAATCAAGAAGAAATATCTCAGCATCTAGAAGAAAGGTCTCAAAATCATGATGATCTTCTATGCCTGATTGTTCATAATACTTCTGACATTCTACAAGAACTAAGGCGAAAAGGCTAAATATGGTGTTCTTGGTTTCCTGACACGCCTCCTTTTTTATGATGACAAAAAGGAGAGAAGTGAAAATTGAAGAAAATTTCTGCCTCAGGGATTCAAGGGGAGCTATGCTGATATGAAGGATATGCCTAAAACTCAAGCGAAGTTATACTGAGGGAGAGCCTAGAGACTTTTGTTTAGCATTTTTTTTGTATATCTTTAAACATGTTTTTGTTTATAAAAGTTTCTTCGATCATGATCTTCTTTAGCTATAATGTGTTTTGTTTATATCCTTTCGTATCTCATATGTTATTATGCATCTTTTTTGCCATGCTTCATGTTTTGTTTTTGTCTTAAGCTCTGATTCCTATCAGACTCTACCTAAACTCAGCTAATCACATATATCTACATATATCTGCCTCTTATCTTGAATGCATATGCTTTGTCATGTTTGATCATATACATTGGATATTGGTTTATGTTTTCTTGTGTGATTAGTCCTGGCCATGTATCTTTAGGAGCAACAAGTGGTTATTGCTCTGATATTATTTTATAAGCTATACATATGATGAGCTTATTTGTTTTTCTTTATCTTTACTCTCTTTAGAGATGCTTTTCTAAAGCTCTATGCTTAACTTGATCAAAGTCTGGATGAATATAGTTTCTGACTTGTCTTCAGAAACCTATGCTTAAATATGTTAAAAAGACCAAGATTAGTGAGCAAGCTTCAGAAATCTCTCATAGAGTATTGTGTTCTTTGTTTTTCACAAAACCTATTTCAAAAAGAATCGTACATCTTCTATTTTCAAAAACAACGTTCTTCATAATATGTTTCTTATGAGAAAAGTTTCATAACTCAGTTCAAAAGCTCTTTTTGATAATTCAGGGATTGATCCCTATACGAGCTTGAGCAACCTGGATAGCAATGTATTGATTTTATCTCTCTTATGGTTTCTTTGAGTATCAGAAACTACATAAGTTTCAGTTTGCTTTTCAAAAAATTACGAATGCTCTGCTTCGTTTTCTTATATACCTCCAAGCATTCTTTTCAAAGTTTCTTTTAAGACTTGCTAAAATCAGATCTTACAAAGATAAAGTATCACAAGTTTTACTTAGATAAAGTATCACAAGTTTTACTTGTTAAGTTTTCAAGCGTAAAGATGTTCAGAAAGTTCCTTCTTTTGACAAATGATCAAGTTGGTTATTTATCCATAGCTTAACTGTCTTTCTCCTTAAACTGTTCTCACAATGATCAAAAAGTATGCTTAAGTCTGTCAAATGCTTAAAACGAAACAACCGTAGTCTTGATTAAGTGTCACTGAAGGCTAAAAAATGTTTTTATGTTTCACATCATGCCTTAAGAAAAAGAACTTCCTGAATATCTCTTATTCTATTTGATTGAAAGAATATGCTTATCTTGTTTACATTTTTGCATATTTCTTTCAATTATCTCTTCAAAATATTTTCTTCAAATTGATTTGTTATCATCAAAAAGAGGGAGATTGTTAGCTCCGAAACCCTTGCACTCATGTGTTGTGAATGACAATAAAACCAAAACAAAGAAAATACTTTGAAGAACCACTGATGTCTCTATTAAGTTTCTTGTAAGTTTACAACAAGTATCTATCGTTTAGTAAGAGTAAGACTTACTCAAATAAGTATATGTATTTCACTATACATGTGCAAACATGTTACCAGATTTGCTTTATTAAAAAAGTGAAATTATATTCTTATTTGAGTCCTTGATAGCTAATAATCAAAGGAAGACATCCATGCTACAAGAAACTAAGGAAAAGGACTTCAAAAAGTAGCACAGGACATCAGAAAGTACTGTCAAGATGAAGATATCAGAATATGTCTATATGCAACGTGGTACTTAGTTTTCAATCATCACAATCGTAAAAAAATCATCATCAAGAAGATTTGATTGAAGATCTAAAAGCGAAATAACTCTTGAAGGGCTGATTACGTACATTAGAAAGCTCACCTGTGATTAGAGCAAAGAATGCTACAGGAAAGGGAGGGAAATATGAAATTTGAATTTCAAATTATCAAGTAAAACCCAGTTTTAAACTGGTACGTCATCTCTTCTGCCTTTTTAACACCCCGATTTTTTCTGTCCGAGGGAAATGACCAAAATGCCCCTGAGGTCATTTCCTGACCCGAATTCGAGGGTAACCAACTCGGTCATCCTCGAAGGGTCAACTCAATGTTTGAAGCGGATTGAATGGCCTTAGAATTCTTTCGGAAGCGAAAATTTCATTTTCCGCAGTTTCGGGTCAAAATGACCAAAATACCCTTATAGCGTTTTACGCGGGTAAAGGTGCTGTTTGAGCCCGAAACTTTCCCCCGAGGTTTAAAAACATGTTTTCATGTGTCTAGAGGTCTCTGTTCAAGTCCCGGTGGTCCCGGACAGTTTTAGTGCAAAATTACGATTTTACCCCTAGAATAGTGTTTTTGAGCTTAATGACGTAATTAAGCAAACCTAAGCAATATTAGGCTCTAAATGAAGATTAATTAATTTCCCTAATTAATCTAGAGTCAAAATAATTTATTAAAGTTAATTAGAACCTAAAATTGCTTAGATTAAACTTACATCTCTTTTTAGAACTCAAGATTCCTAGTCTTGGAATCTTGAATAGTGTTTTCTCTCTCCAATTTCTTAAATCAAGGAAATGTGTCTAGAGTTGTTTAGACTCTAAATTGAGGATCTAACTCACTAATGGTGCAAGACCACTCTTTAATTATGTCTAGACCATCCTAATTATTCATTTTCCTTACCTAAATACTTTCTTACAAATTCCTAATCTTAAGCATAATCAAAGATACACCTAAACACAACACTAAACCACAATTAAAATGCAAACACAACCCCACATGGGCTGATGCATTTCGGCCAGCACACCTCCCCATTGGCCACATGTTTAATTGTTTTCTCACTCAAAGAACCATGCTTGAGCCATACCTTGAACCATACCTTACTATGCCTCAAGACCACATTATCTCACCTCATGGAACTCATGGATGCCTCTATTCTGCACCCCCATGGCCGAAACACCTTCAGCCCATTCACACCCTTCATTTGTTTCATTTCTCTATAAATAGAATGCCTTGAGGAGCTTGCACCACTTTTAGATCATTTGCTAAGTTTAGGAGCACTCAAAGCTTTTCCTTTTCTCTCAAAGTTCTAGTGTTCTTCAAGTTCTTCAAGTTCTTCATCTTCTTCCATCTTCAAGTTCATTACATCAAGTAGGGATTTTCTTTCAAGTATTCCTTTCTTTAAAGTTCTTGTTTTAGCTTTATGTTCATAGTTTCTCTTGATTCTTTTTAGAACTTCTTTTCTTCTCCTTTTTCTTTCTCATTTTCAGCCATGGGCCTTGAGGTTCAAAGAAATGAGAGCTTGATGATGAGAGTTTCATGATGATGTTCATCACTTGAAACAAACTCTAGAGTTTGATCTTTGTTCTTGAGCACAAATGTTTCTAGTTTTTCCTTTCTTGAACTCTTGAGAACTTTAGTTTTGATGGTGTTTTAAAATGGTTCTAAGGACTCAATGATGAGGTCTCATGATGTTGGTGTTAATATATCATCAAGATCATGGACTCTAGAGTTTCAAAATGTTCATTTTGTTCCTTGAAATTTCGGCCATTTCCTTTTCTTTTACAAGCAAAATGTTTTGATTTCTAAAAATGTTATGTTGAGTTCTAAGAACTCTAGACCTTACTTTATCTTGGTTTGATGAGTTTGGGTTGATGTTTATGTTCCTTTAAAGTCTTGTTAAGAGCTCTAAAAAGATTAAATGAACTTGCATAATTTATCTTATGCTTGCACTCATATTTACATTCTTGTTATGCACCTTTACTTTCAAGCTATCACCTAAGAACATAGAGATTAAAATGGAACTTGCATCATCACTTAATTTAATTCTCAAAGCCTTTCTATTTCGGCCTTAAAGTCGATTGTTGTTGGGCCTAGAGCACTAAAATAAAGAATTGAACTTGCATCATCACTTAATTAATTTCTCAAATGCCTATCTATTTCGGCCTTAAAGTCGATTGTTGTTGGGCCAAGAGCACTAAAATAAAGAATTGAACCTTGTATATTTATTTTCAAGCTTGCACGTTTAAGTTTATGCCTCGCATATTTACTTTCAAGCTTGCACGTTTAAGTTTATGCCTTGCATATTTAATTTAAGTCATCACTTTATTTTGTAAGCAAGATTAAAAATGAAAAGCATGAGCACGTTTATTTCATGTCATAACTTAAGAACCTAGAGCTCAAAGACTTACCCATTTCATTCCAAGTTAAAGTTTAATGTGAAACCATTTTTTTGAATGCATATTTTCGGCCAAGTAGTGATGATGGACTTGCAATGAGTTTTCATCTAGCTACAAGGACCAATAGTCTATGTTCTAAGTTTTCCTTAAAGCTTTACAAATCTTTTCAAGGTTATGTTATCATGAGATATGACTTTATTCCCCTTTAGAAGATGAAATATATTTTGGTCACTGACCTAAGGCTTCTCTTAGCCTCTTGATGAATTAAAATGACTTGCAAAGAGTTTTAGAAATTCTAAATTGATTCCAAGAGAAACTAGTCAATTTATGTACCTAGAAATGTCAATTTAAATTCTTTACTGAAGCTAAATGTTTTCGGTTCTGATATGATGAGTATGATACCGTATGATGATATTTTGATGTATTAGAATGTGTGAAAATACCAAATGATGATGTAGAGGTGATTCTATGCATAATAGGTAAGAAACTAGCTAACTAGAAATACCGTAAAGCTAAAATTTAACATAGTTTTGACCTATTTGTTTATGGAACTTATCCAAACTGTTTTAATGGGAGCATAATCAGATTAGGATTGTTTAGACATGAAAAACTTGGTAACATTTGGATTAGAATCGAATTCTAGCACCTATGGGGAAACTAGTAACTAGAAAACCATAAAAGTGCAAGTTTAGAACTCTTAGAACATTTATTTTTCTGGATTCTGTCCTGCACCCTTACAACATGATAAACATGATTAATAATTAGTCTTTAAGCATAGGAATGCCTCATAATTGATTTAGATTTAATTCATAGTGCCTTAGGCGAAGACGGAATCAAGAAAGCGTCTAAAATGTAAGTTCTAGAACCCCATAATCACAAGTTAGGAATTATGCCCTATGCTATTCAGATTTAAGTGTGAACATGAGGATGATGAATGATGTTTAATTATGAGCCCTTAGGTGCATAAAAAAAATGAGCGATGGATGTTAGAGAACCATATCTCATGATTAAGACCCGTAAGGGTCAAAGCATAAGCTACCGTAAGGATAAACGGTTGAATGTTCTATGATGACGCATGTGTTATGAAAGAGATGATGATGTTATTCATATGAGGAATTCATGAGGATATATGTTTATGTGGCATAAAGCAAATTTGGAAGGAATTCAGCGTAATGCCATCGTGCCGCCGAATTCCCGACGAATTTGGAAACTTAAAGAGATTTTTGAAAATTAAGGTACTAAGATGAGCTCTAGGATGACACCGGTTCGGCCGAGCACCTCCATAGAACTCATGTGACATCGGTACCCATTTTATACTCTTAGGTGACACCGGTTCGGCCGAGCACCCCTAAGAGTTTTGCCCCCTAACCCGTACTTAGATAGTCGGGATTTATGATTTATGATACGCTTATCGTTAAGTGGTAAGTAAGAACTAGTGACGACTAGTTAAGGTATGAGCTCATAACCTAGATATGTGACACGTTCTGGGTGACACCGGTTCGGCCGAGCACCCCCAATTCGATTGTCTTTAGGGTGGCCCATGAGGAAGAGAAGTTTTATGATTATGATTATGTCACTAAGTTTGTCTTATATGAATGTTTCTATTGCCACTTTATGCCACTAAGTATGATGATGCTTGACGCTATGTTTTATGTATGTGCATTAGGTAGTGCCATGCAAACATTTTCTATTATGTTGCATTCATGACATTAAGATCATCCTAAAATGAATGGACCTTGGCTAAAGTATATTTTAAAGTTTAAAATGAACTTAATGCATGTTCAGTCATTTTGTATAATTAAACCCAAGGTTCCTGATGACGTAGATGATGACACCTAGGTAGTAGGAGGCCCTACTGAGATTCTTTAGCAAGATTCTCACTCCCTCTATCTCTTTCTTTCCGTCACGTCTTCAGATGGCGATGTTCGTAGTGTTCGTGGACACGCCGACATGGGAGGTGCACCTTGACCCGGACCACGGGTCATTCCATTTTGTGGGTCGATGCACGGTTAGAGTATTTATGTTCATGGGTCGACCCTTCACTCCCCCTGTACATTCCCATCGTTTCTCCCTCGTCTCACCTTTTGGCGATGACCTGGTGTTCGAGCGCGCACCTCCCCTAGAGGAGAGGCTTCGCCGTACCCCACCATCCACGTCCGCCGCTCGAGACTACCCCCAGTATGTGCCCCGTTGCCCGTCGTCTTTTTCGGAGATGGATCCTTCCGAGGATTCGGCAACCCAGGTACCCTCCGAGGGATCTTCCCCCACTATACCCATGGACCTTGGGGAGGGTAGTGAGCCTTCGGTGACTCAGCCGAGGCTTGCACGACGACCGGAGATGAGGCCACGCCGTGGAGGTCACTTCCGAGCCCCGTCCCGTCTATTCACGCCGGAGGAGCTTGCTCAGTTTCCTGGTTACGTACCACGCTCGAGGGATAGTCGCCAGTAGGAGGCTGTGGATGGCCTGGGTTAGAGCACACACCACTTGGATGGGGATAAACCTTCTTTTGCTTAGAGGTTATCCCATTAGATGCACTCGGGTAGGGGAGTAGATCATGTTTATGTTGATGTTGTATTTCCTTTCATGTATTTTCCTTGTACTAAATTAAGTCCCACACTTATAAGTGGGCAAGTTATATATATATATGAGATGATATTCAGTGTTGTTCATGTTGTGCCTTATGCTATGATGTTATGAGATGTATGATTTGATTGTTACATGATATATCGCATCGCGCGGCTCTCACTTTATATTTCAAAAAAAAATTTACCGTATTTTCCGCTAAGTATTTCAAGGTAAAAATGAGAACTATGAAGTAATAGACTAATGATTAACCTAAATATGTTCTAGAGTATTGGGTTAAAAATTAGGATGTTACATTATGGTATCAGAGCAGTTCGATTCTCATGGAGCCTGAAGATTGGACTGACTATGCTTTCTAAAGCATAGTACGATAGTTATGTCATGCGTAAAGCTTAGCTAGAGATAAGCTATAGGGTAGAAGTGCATGACCCTTGTCTACTTCCGTGTGCCATGGTAACTAGCTCATTTTACTTGGAATATTGAGCCTGATCACCTCAGTGTTTATTGTCTCGTGTGTTTAGGAACCAATGGCACCAAGAAGACAACCTAGGACCCCGACCGAGGGGGACCAAAACGATGCTACTGCTGCTACTGTTCGTGACATGGCTAGGGCCATGGAACGAATGTTCGAGAGGATGAACCAACGAGGGGACATTGGACGTGCTCCCCCTACTGCCGAAATGGTCGAGCAAGCGAGGTTTGGTGAGTTTCGCAAGGCGAACCCGCCAACCCTCCGAGGAGCCATGGACCCCGACAAAGCTGATGAGTGGATCAAGAACATGGAGAAGATCTACTCTGTGGTAGCTTGCTCGGAGGAGCAAAAGGTCACCTTCGCTGCTTATATGATGGAGTCGGATGCCGAGTTCTGGTGGACTGGCACCCGAAGACTGCTAGAAGCTTCTGGTACTGCTGTCAACTGGGAGCTGTTCAAGACTTACTTCTACGAGAAATACTTCCCGAAGTCTGTGAGGAACGCAAACGACATTGAGTTTATGCAACTGACCCAAGGAGGGTCTACTGTCGCCCAGTACACGGCGAAATTTGAGGAGCTGATCAAGTTCTCTAGGGTGTTTCAAGGAAACCCCGATGAGGTGTGGAAGTGCGTCAAATACGAGGCTGGACTGACGGCAGAGCTCAACTATGTTGTGGCGGACATGGAGATTAGGGACTTCCCAACCCTAGTCAACAAGTGTCGGATTATGGAAGAGGGACAGAAGAAAATCAATACTGCAAGGGCAGCACGAAACAAGGGGCTAGCACCTCAAGCCCCAAAATTCAAGCCCCAATATCCAAACCAATCGCGAAATCACTATAATCCCTACCAAACTAACCAGTTCAAACCACAACAACAACAAAGAACCCCCTTCCACCAACAACCCAAGCAACCATACCGACCACAATTCCAAAACAACAACAACCGCAACAACAACAACAACAACAACCAACAAGGAGGGTCGGGCGGCCCCCGAAACAACCAAGGAGGATCAAGTGGGGCCAAGAACAAGACACCCCAAGGAGCCCCCGCCACCTTTGCTAGGCCTACACCGGCAATAATATGCCCCGGCAAGGGAAAGATCATGGCAACCATCCTCGCCTAATTTGGACAAAACGTGTGCTTCAAGTGCGGGAAGCCCGGCTACTACGCCAATAGATGCAACAACGGAGGGCCAGCAAATCAGAACCCTAGGCCGCAACACCAAGGGAGGGTCTTCACCCTCAATGTAGACGAAGCGGACACATCCAACGGTCTCATAGAAGGTAAGTGCGAAATAGATGGTAGGACCTTAACTGTACTTTATGACTCTGGTGCAACACATTTTTTTATTTCATATGCTAGTGTCGAGGCTCTAAATTTGAAAACTTCCAAACTTCCTTTTGATCTTATTGTCTCTACCCCCACAAATCATCCTGTGAATACTTGTTATTGTTGTCTAAACTGTCACCTCACCACATAAAATAGATCATATGTTGTGGATTTAATTTGTTTACCCATGAAAGGTATAGGAGTAGTTCTTGGCATGGATTGGCTTCACGCCAACCGTGTATTGTTAGACTGTGACACCAAAACAGTTGTCTTTCCTTCTCCCCCTAGTGAAATGAGTCAACCTTTGAGACTCTATCTCAATGCCATAGAGGTCCACTGTAGTGGGAAAAAGACTAAGGGATATGTTCTCCTAGCTGCTAGCGAGGTACACCTTGAGCATAATTTAGAGAATATACCAGTAGTGAGAGACTATCCCGAGGTGTTTCCGAAAGATATACCCGAGTTCCCTCCCGAGAGAGAGGTGGAGTTCTCTATTGAGTTGGTTCCTGGAGCGGGACCAATCTCCATTGCCCCCTATAGAATGTCACCCCTAGAACTAGCCGAATTAAAAACCCAACTTGAGGAGCTTTTGGCAAAGAGTTTCATTAGACCTAGTGCCTCACCGTGGGGAGCTCCAGTCCTGTTTGTGAAGAAGAAGGACGGGAGCATGAGGTTGTGTATAGATTATAGGCAATTGAATCGTGTGACAGTGAAAAACAAGTACCCCTTGCCTAGGATAGATGATCTTATGGACCAATTGAGAGGAGCAGTAGTATTCTCCAAGATCGACCTAAGGTCAGGATATCACCAAATTAGAGTGAGAGATCAAGATATACCAAAGACCGCCTTTAGAACTCGGTATGGACACTTTGAGTTCGCGGTGATGTCTTTTGGACTGACGAATGCTCCTGCAGTATTTATGGATTACATGAATAGGATCTTTAGACCCTATTTAGATCAGTTCGTGGTCGTTTTCATAGATGATATACTCATCTATTCGAAGACCCACGAGGAGCATGAGCGTCATTTGAGGATAGTTTTGGAAATCTTGAAGGAGACGAAGCTGTATGCAAAACTTTCTAAGTGTGAATTTTGGTTGGAGGAGGTTAAGTTCTTAGGCAACATTGTGTCAAAAGGAGGTATAGCCGTTGATTCTAGTAAGGTAAAAGCCGTAATGAATTGGGATAGACCGACCACCGTAACGGAAATACGGAGCTTTTTGGGTTTAGCGGGCTACTACCGTAGGTTTATCAAAGGATTTTCCCAAATTGCCCTACCCCTGACCAAGCTAACTAGGAAGAATGCACCATTTGTGTGGAATCCCGAATGTGAGAAAAGTTTCCAAGAACTTAAGGAAAGGTTAACCACGACCACAGTCTTAGTCTTACCTAGCCCCAATGTACCTTTCGAGGTATATTGTGATGCTTCGGGCAAAGGACTAGGGTGTGTGTTGATGCAAAATAGGCAGGTGGTAGCCTATGCATCTCGACAACTCAAGCCTCACGAGGCTAACTACCCCACCCATGACCTAGAGTTAGCCGCCGTAGTGTTTGCCTTAAAAATGTGGAGACACCATTTGTATGGTGTAAGGTTTGAAGTTTTCTCCGATCATAAGAGTCTCAAGTACCTCTTTGATCAAAAGGAGTTGAACATGAGGCAGAGAAGGTGGATGGAATTCCTCAAAGACTACGATTTCGGTTTAAGTTACCACCCCGGCAAGGCTAATGTAGTCGCCGATGCCTTGAGCCGAAAGTCGTTACACCTGTCCCACATGATGATCAAAGAAGTTGAGTTGATAGAGAAATTTAGGGATATGAATCTAGGGATGTCAGCGACCGATAACGGGATAAAGATGTGCTATCTTAGTGTGACAAGCGGATTTAAGCAAAGAATCATGTTAGCACAACGAGAGAATGAGGAGTTCGAAGAAATCGTAGATGCTGTTAAGGCGGGAAAGTTGAAAGGTTTCGAAAGGGGTGAGGATTGGATATGGAGGTTTGAAGGAAGGATCTGCGTACCCCAAGATGGTGACCTCCGAGAGAAGATCTTGGAGGAGGCTCACAAAAGCTATTTCACCATTCATCCCGGTGTTACCAAGATGTACCAAGACTTGAAGAAGATGTTTTGGTGGCTCGGAATGAAGAAGGATGTAGTCGCCTGGGTTAGTAGGTGCTTGGTATGTCAGAAAGTGAAAATCGAGCACCAAAAACCTTCAGGTTTGTTGCAACCCCTGTCAATCCTCGAGTAGAAGTGGGAATGCATATCTATGGATTTCGTGATGGGATTGCCTATGACCCAAGCTGGCCATGATGCTATATGGGTGATAGTGGATCGACTAACCAAGTCGGCACACTTTCTGCCTATTAGAGTGACATACTCTTTAGATAAATTGGCTCAGTTATACATCCAAGAGATCATAAGATTGCATGGAGTGCCGTCGACGATAATCTCGGATCGTGATCCGCGGTTTACGTCGCGTTTTTGGGGAGCCTTTCAAAAGGCGTTTGGTTCCAAGCTATGCTTGAGCACTGCTTACCACCCACAAACAGACGGACAATCCAAAAGGACGATCCAAACCCTAGAGGACATGCTAAGAGCCTGTGTGTTAGACCAAAGGGGAAGTTGGGATAAGTACTTGCCTTTGATCGAGTTTACGTATAACAACAGTTATCACGCGAGCATTGGTATGGCACCGTACGAGACGCTGTATGGAAGGAAGTGCCAATCACCTTTGTGTTGGTACGAGCTTGGGGAGCAAAGTGTCTTCGGACCTGATGTAGTGAGGGAGACGACGGAACAAATCAAGAGGATCCGGGATAGGATGCTCACTGCTCAAAGTAGACAAAAGAGCTATGCGGACAAGCGGCGCAAGCCCTTGGAGTTCGAAGAGGGAGAACATGTGTTCCTTAGGATTACCCCCACTACAGGTATAGGGAGAGCCATGAAAGTCAAAAAGTTGAGCCCCCGATTCCTTGGTCCTTTCCAGATTCTTCAAAGGATAGGAACAGTTGCCTACAAAATAGCCTTACCCCCTAATCTTTCTAATCTTCATGACATCTTTCACGTCTCTCAGTTGAGGAAGTATGAGTCCGACCCTAGCCACGTTTTAGAGCCAGAGCATGTTCAGTTAAGGGACAACCTAACTTTCAATCTTCCCCCTACGAGAATCGTGGACCACGAAGTCAAGCAGCTGAGGAACAAGTCTGTTCCTTTGGTAAAAGTAGTATGGGGACGCGACAAGTCCAAAGAATTCACATGGGAGCTAGAGACAGAAATGCGAGACAAGTATCCCGAGCTTTTCTAAGGTAACGAATTTCGAGGGCGAAATTCTTTTTAAGGAGGGGAGTAATGTAACACCCCAATTTTTTCTGTCCGAGGGAAATGACCAAAATGTCCCTGAGGTCATTTCCTGACCCGAATTCGAGGGTAACCAACTCGGTCATCCTCGAAGGGTCAACTCAATGTTTGAAGCGGATTGAATGGCCTTAGAATGCTTTCGGAAGCGAAAATTTCGTTTCATAGCTGAGTCAAAATGACCAAAATACCCTTATAGCGTTTTACGCGGGTAAAGGTGCCGTTTGAGCCCGAAACTTTCCCCCGAGGTTTAAAAACATGTTTTCATGTGTCTAGAGGTCTCTGTGCAAGTCCCGGTGGTCCCGGACAGTTTTAGTGCAAAATTACGATTTTGCCCCTAGAATAGTGTTTTTGAGCTTAATGACGTAATTAAGCAAACCTAAGCAATATTAGGCTCTAAACGAAGATTAATTAATTTCCCTAATTAATCTAGAGTCAAAATAATTTATTAAAGTTAATTAGAACCTAAAATTGCTTAGATTAAACTTAAATCTCTTTTTAGAACTCAAGATTCCTAGTCTTGGAATCTTGAATAGTGTTTTCTCTCTCCAATTCCTTAAATCAAGGAAATGTGTCTAGATTTGTTTAGACTCTAAATTGAGGATCTAACTCACTAATGGTGCAAGACCACAACTTAATTATGTCTAGACCATCCTAATTATCCATTTTCCTTACCTAAACACTTTCTTACAAATTCTTAATCTTAAGCATAATCAAAGATACACCTAAACACAACACTAAACCACAATTAAAATGCAAACACAACCCCACATGGGCTGATGCATTTCGGCCAGCACACCTCCCCATTGGCCACATGTTTAATTGTTTTCTCACTCAAAGAACCATGCTTGAGCCATACCTTGAACCATACCTCACCATACTTTGAACCATACCTTACCATGCCTCAAGACCACATTATCTCACCTCATGGAACTCATGGATGCCTCCATTCTGCACCCCCATGGCCGAAACACCTTCAGCCCATTCACACCCTTCATTTGTTTCATTTCTCTATAAATAGAATGCCTTGAGGAGCTTGCACCACTTTTAAATCATTTGCTAAGTTTAGGAGCACTCAAAGCTTTTCCTTTTCTCTCAAAGTTCTAGTGTTCTTCAAGTTCTTCAAGTTCTTCATCTTCTTCTTCCATCTTCAAGTTCATCACATCAAGTAGGGATTTTCTTTCAAGTATTCCTTTCTTTAAAGTTCTTGTTCTAGCTTTATGTTCATAGTTTCTCTTGATTCTTTTTAGAACTTCTTTTCTTCTCCTTTTTCTTTCTCATTTTCGGCCATGGGCCTTGGGGTTCAAAGAAATGAGAGCTTGATGATGAGAGTTTCATGATGATGTTCATCACTTGAAACAAACTCTAGAGTTTGATCTTTGTTCTTGAGCACAAATGTTTCTAGTTTTTCCTTTCTTGAACTCTTGAGAACTTTAGTTTTGATGGTGTTTTAAAATGGTTCTAAGGACTCAATGATGAGGTCTCATGATGTTGGTGTTAATATATCATCAAGATCATGGACTCTAGAGTTTCAAAATGTTCTTTTTGTTCCTTGAAATTTTGGCCATTTCCTTTTCTTTTACAAGCAAAATGTTTTGATTTCTAAAAATGTTATGTTGAGTTCTAAGAACTCTAGACCTTACTTTATCTTGGTTTGATGAGTTTGGGTTGAGGTTTATGTTCCTTTAAAGTCTTGTTAAGAGCTCTAGAAAGATTAAATGAACTTGCATAATTTATCTTATGCTTGCACTCATATTTACATTCTTGTTATGCACCTTTACTTTCAAGCTATCATCTAAGAACATAGAGATTAAAATGGAACTTGCATCATCACTTAATTTAATTCTCAAAGTCTTTCTATTTCGGCCTTAAAGTCGATTGTTGTTGGGCCTAGAGCACTAAAATAAAGAATTGAACTTGCATCATCACTTAATTAATTTCTCGAATGCCTATCTATTTCGGCCTTAAAATCGATTGTTGTTGGGCCAAGAGCACTAAAATAAAGAATTGAACCTTGCATATTTACTTTCAAGCTTGCACGTTTAAGTTTATGCCTTGCATATTTAATTTAAGTCATCACTTTATTTTGTAAGCAAGATTAAAAATGAAAAGCATGAGCACGTTTATTTCATGTCATAACTTAAGAACCTAGAGCTCAAAGACTTACCCATTTCATTCCAAGTTAAAGTTTAATGTGAAACCATTTTTTTGAATGCATATTTTCGGCCAAGTAGTGATGATGGACTTGCAATGAGTTTTCATCTAGCTACAAGGACCAATAGTCTATGTTCTAAGTTTTCCTTAAAGCTTTACAAATCTTTTCAAGGTTATGTTGTCATGAGATATGACTTTATTCCCCTTTAGAAGATGAAATATATTTTGGTCACTAACCTAAGGCTTCTCTTAGCCTCTTGATAAATTAAAATGACTTGCAAAGATTTTTTGAAATTCTAAATTGATTCCAAGAGAAACTAGTCAACTTATGTACCTAGAAATGTCAATTTAAATTCTTTACTGAAGCTAAATGTTTTCGGTTTTGATATGATGAGTATGATGATGTTTTGATGTGTTAGAATGTGTGAAAATATCATATGATGATGTAGAGGTGATTCTATGCATAATAGGTAAGAAACTAGCTAACTAGAAATACCGTAAAGCTAAAATTTAACATAGTTTTGACCTATTTGTTTATGGAACTTATCCAAACTGTTTTAATGGGAGCATAATCAGATTAGGATTGTTTAGACATGAAAAACTTGGTAACATTTGGATTAGAATCGAATTCTAGCACCTATGGGGAAACTAGTAACTAGAAAACCGTAAAAGTGCAAGTTTAGAACTCTTAGAACATTTATTTTTCTGGATTCTGTCCAGCACCCTTACAACATGATTAATAATTAGTCTTTAAGCATAGGAATGCCTCATAATTGATTTAGATTTAATTCATAGCGCCTTAGGCGAAGACGGAACCAAGAAAGGGTCTAAAACGTAAGTTCTAGAATCCCGTAATCACAAGTTAGGAATTCTGCCCTATGCTATTCAGATTTAAGTGTGAACATGAGCATGATGAATGATGTTTAATTATGAGCCCTTAGGTGCATAAAAAAAATGAGCGACGAATGTTAGAGAACCATATCTCATGATTAAGACCCGTAAGGGTCAAAGCATAAGCTACCGTAAGGATAAACGGTTGAATATTCTATGATGACGCATGTGTTATGAAAGAGATGATGATGTTATTCATATGAGGAATTCATGAGGATATATGTTTATGTGGCATAAAGCAAATTTGGAAGGAATTCAGCGTAATGCCATCGTGCCGCCGAATTCCCGACGAATTTGGAAACTTAAAGAGATTTTTGAAAATTAAGGTACTAAGATGAGTTCTAGGATGACACCAATTCGGCTGAGCACCTCCATAGAACTCATGTGACATCGGTACCCATTTTATACTCTTAGGTGACACCGGTTCGGCCGAGCACCCCTAAGAGTTTTGCCCCCTAACCCGTACTCAGATAGTTAGGATTTATGATTTATGATACTCTTATCGTTAAGTGGTAAGTAAGAACTAGTGACGACCAGTTAAGGTATGAGCTTATAACCTAGATATGTGACACGTTCTAGGTGACACCGGTTCGGCCGAGCACCCCCAGTTCGATTGTCTTTAGGGTGGGCCATGAGGAAGAGAAGTTTTATGATTATGATTATGTCACTAAGTTTGTCCCATATGAATGTTTCTATTGCCACTTTATGCCACTAAGTATGATGATGCTTGACGCTATGTTTTATGTATGTGCATTAGGTAGTGCCATGCATACATTTTCTATTATGTTGCATTCATGACATTAAGATCATCCTAAAATGAATGGACCTTGGCTAAAGTATATTTTAAAGTTTAAAATGAACTTAATGCATGTTCAGTCATTTTGTATAATTAAACCCAAGGTTCCTGAGGACGTAGATGATGACACCTAGGTAGTAGGAGGCCCTACTAAGATTCTTTAGTAAGATTCTCACTCCCTCTATCTCTTTCTTTCCGTCACGTCTTCAGATGGCGACGTTCGTAGTGTTCGTGGACACGCCGACATGGGAGGTGCACCATGACCCGGACCACAGGTCATTCCATTTTGTGGGTCGATGCACGGTTAGAGTATTTATGTTCATGGGTCGACCCTTCACTCCCCCTGTACATTCCCATCGTTTCTCCCCCGTCTCACCTTTTGGCGATGACCTGGTGTTCGAGCGCGCACCTCCCCTAGAGGAGAGGCTTCGCCGTACCCTACCATCCACATTCGCCGCTCGAGACTACCCCCAGTATGTGCCCCGTTGCCCATCGTCTTTTTCGGAGACGGATCCTTCCGAGGATTCGGCAACCCAGGTACCCTCCGAGGGATCTTCCCCAACTATACCCATGGACCTTGGGGAGGGTAGTGAGCCTTCCGTGACTCAGCCGAGGCTTGCACGACGACCGGAGATGAGGCCACGCCGTGGAGGTCACTTTCGAGCCCCGTCCCGTCTATTCACGCCGGAGGAGCTTGCTCAGTTTCCTGGTTACGTACCATGCTCGAGGGATAGTCGCCAGTAGGAAGCTGTGGATGGCCCGGGTTAGAGCACACACCACTTGGATGGGGATAAACCTTCTTTTGCTTAGAGGTTATCCCATTAGATGCACTTGGGTAGGGGAGTAGATCATGTTTATGTTGATGTTGTATTTCCTTTCATGTATTTTCCTTGTACTAAATTAAGTCCCACACTTATAAGTGGGCAAGTTATATATATATATGAGATGATATTTAGTGTTGTTCATGTTGTGCCTTATGCTATGATGTTATGAGATGTATGATTTGATTGTTACATGATATATCGCATCACGCGGCTCTCACTTTATATTTCAAAAAAAAATTTACCGTATTTTCCGCTAAGTATTTCAAGGTAAAAATGAGAACTATGAAGTAACAGACTAATGATTAACCTAAATATGTTCTAGAGTATTGGGTTAAAAATTAGGATGTTACACTGATTACGTACATTAGAAAGCTCACTTGTGAGTGGAGCAAAGAATGCTACAGGAAAGGGAGGGAAATATGAAATTTGAATTTCAAATTATCAAGTAAAACCCAGTTTTAAACTGGTACGTCATCTCTTCTACCTTTTTGATCAACGACCCTAGCTTCATGAAGGAGGAGTTTAGAAAGTTCACTTAGAAAGTAGAAAAGTAGTTTCTGATGGGATATTAGAGAGCTCATATTTATAACGGCTTCTGAAACCGATGTAACAGTTCTGTCAACCTCTCTTTTAGCTATTTTTTTAAGACACAACTAATTATCAACACAAGTTACTTGTAGAATTGATCTATGACAATGGTCACAAAAAAAGACCTTTATATAAAGAGATGCTACTTGAAAAATATTGAGAGAGATTTGAATATTCAAGAGAGGAAACTCTGTAAAAATCTCTTTTCACTTCCTGGAATATTCAATCTTTATCATGTAATTAGTTTTATCCTTGAAGTGTAAAGAAAATCTTCCTTCTATACTCTTAGTTAGATTTATATTCTTCTTGTGGAAGAATAGAAAAAGGAAGTCATTCAAATTCTCCCAGGATCTTTTAAAATGTATCATCTTTAAGGAAACTTGAGTGTAAGTTAGTTTGAGTGACAACCCAAACACTTAACCTTTATATCCTTGATCCGTTAATGATCAGAGTGAAACATAGCTTGGAGAGTCTAAGGTAAAACTATTTACAATGGGATAGTAAGATGTTCTTGCTTATCATGGTTTGACTTGGAGAGGCCAGTGTTAAGACTATTTATAGCTTGGAGAGGCTGGGAAAAGACTACTTGCAGCTTGGAGAGGCCAGAAACAGACTACTTGCAATGTGCTAAAGGAGTTGCATGTCAGTCATGGTTGGGCTTGGAGCGGCTAGTGTCAAGACTACTCAGTTAGGCTTGGAGAGGCCAGTGTCAAGACTATTTTCATCTTAGAGAGGCTTGGGAAAAACTACTAATAACGTGCTGAAGGAGTTGCCTATCAATCACAGGTTGGCTTGAAGAGGCCAGAGTCAAGACTACTCATGTTAGCTTGGAGAGGCTTGTATAGAACTACTCGAAATTCTTGGTTACAAGTGGATATAGAAATCCTTGGATGATAGCTTGGGAAGGTTAATGAAAAGACTATCCACTTTTACTTTCTCAGGTTGATAAAGTTGTTGTTATAGTGGAAGCTCAACAGTTGTTGAGTACTGCATGTAGGCATGTTAGCTGAACTAGTATAAAATCCCTTCTGTCATTTCTCTCTTCTTAGATCTCTTTTGTTTTCCTTTATTGCTTCATAATCTTATCAATCGGTTTTATTTTTGTCATGCACCTTTTATGATATCTCTTTTAATACTGAGTGTTTCATTTAATAAGGTTCAGAAAGTAATTTTCTAAAGCCACTAACTTTGTTTTCATTGCACTTCAAGTTCTATACTTGATAGTAATCTTTTTCAGAAGCTTCAGAAAATGAAAAGGGATCAATGCATGATTCAACCCCCCCTTCTCGTGCACATTTCCACCTACAGTTTCCACTTTAAAAATTATTGGTGTCTTGTTCCTAAATTTTGTGGTTTTTTTGTATTGGTTGCTATCACTATTTTGTGTGTATTGTTGCTCCTCTTATTTTTGCAAATAGGGGATTGTGTGTGTTTTATCCTTAACATTTTCACTAGCGCTCATTCTTTGGTATTATTGGTTATAACTTGCTTGAATGATGGAGGCAAATACAGGTAGAGTGTTGTACTTGAATGGTACTAATTATCATATATGGAAAAACAAGATGAAAAATGTGTTGTTTGTTAAAAATTTGCATCTGCCTATGTTTGCTACACAAAAAACCAAATTAAAAAGTTAACAAAGAATGGGAGTTTAAGCATCAACAAATTTGTGGTTTTATTTGGTAATGGATAAAAAATAATGTTTACAATCACATTACTAACAAGTTATATTAGTTGAATATGTTGATGAATATGAGATACAAGGAAGGGTCTTTTGTATTTAATCACTTTAATGAGTTTCAAAGAGTTTAGATCAGTTGTCAAGCATGAGAATCAAGTTTGAAGATGAGGTTCAAGGATTTTGTTTGCTGAATATTATAATAGATTTTTAGGAGGCATTTTTCATTTCACTTACCAATTCTACTCCTAATGGTGTGGTAATCATACAACTTGTCAAA
The DNA here is from genome assembly GCA_031216125.1 of Dalbergia cochinchinensis. Classification (NCBI taxonomy): domain Eukaryota; kingdom Viridiplantae; phylum Streptophyta; class Magnoliopsida; order Fabales; family Fabaceae; genus Dalbergia; species Dalbergia cochinchinensis. Next base: position 15,745,879 of record CM062375.1, on the reverse strand, counting down.
GGTGGTGTCTTGAATGAAGAGGTGAGAAGGAAAACTCAAGATTCTTCATCTCACTCAGAGATGTTGGTTATAGCCAGCAAAGGAAGGATTTGGAAAAAAGGTACAAAAGGTAGAGGTAAAAGCATAAGTAAGTCCAGATCAAGGTACAAAAATGTTAAATGTCATTACTGTTATAATATAGGACACATCCAAAAATATTTTCTTTGAAAAAAATGAGAATAAAGGAAAGAAAGAAAAGAAAGAAAATAGAAATGATCATATATCTATTGCTACATCAGATGATCTTCTCATTGAGGATTATGAGAATATGATTAATATTGTATCTAATAAGTTTTGATAAGTGATTTAAGTGGAGCCTCAGTACATGTCACACCAAGGAAAGAGTTCTTCAAATTTCAGGTGACTTTTGAATGCTTAAGATGGGCAATGGTGGCTTGGCCAAGGTGATTGGTATAGGGGATGTTTCCTTATAAACTAATTTTGGAATGAAATTGTTGCTTGAGGATGTTAAATATGCTTTGGATGTCAGCTTGAACTTGATTTCAATTAAAAAGTTTGATGATGAAGGTTATGTTTGTACCTTTGGTGGTGGTCAATAGAAGCTTACTAACTTAGTTGTGGCTCGAGGAAAAAAGATTTCAAGTTTGTACGTGTTGCAATCCACAATTTCAGAAGGTAGTGTGAATGTAGTTGAAAGCAAAGAAGCTTCTGGTTTGTGGCAAGAAAGCTTGGTCATATTAGTGAAAAATGACTTAATTTTTTAGCTAAAAAAGATGTACTTTTTGGTTTGAAAAATATAGAGTTGGAGAAATATTTTCATTGCATGACTGGAAAACAAAAAAGATTATCCTTTGAGAAGCATCCTCCTCCAAGAAAATCAGCTTTCTTAGAGATGGTGCACTCTGATGTTTATGGTCCTTTGAAGGAAAAGTCTTTTGGTGGTGCTCTTTACTTCTGTTACATTTATTAATGACCACTCAAGCAAACTTTGGTTATGCTTTGAAGACTAAGAAACAAGTTTTGGAGAAGTTCAAACAATTCTAAGTTTTGGTTGAGAGGCAAATAGGTAAGAAGCTTAAACGCATTCATACTCATAATGGTGGTGAATATTGTGAGCCATTTGATGAGTATTGCAAATAGCAAGGCATTAGGCATGAAAAGACACCTCCTAAAACACCTCAGTTGACTAGTTTGGCTGAGAGGATGAATAGGACATTAATTGAAAGAGTGACATGTATGCTTATTGAAGCTAAGCAACCTAAGCATTTTTGGGAAAAACATTGCTTATAGCAATGCATGTGATTAATCTAAGTCCTGCAGTTGCTTTGAATGGTGATGTTCCAAATAATGTTTGGTTTGGTAATAATGTTTCTTATGATCACTTGAGAGGTTTTTGGTGTAAAGCATCCGTTCATGTTCCAAATGATGAGAAATCTAAGTTGAACATGAAGATTAAACAATGCATCTTTATCGGTTTTGGGCAGGATGAACTTGACTATAGGTTCTATGAGCCAAGTGATAAAAAGCTTGTGAGAAGTCATAATATAGTGTTTGTAGAAGACCAAGCTATTGAAAACATTGAAAAAGGGAAAAGAGTGAATCCTAGCAGAGTAGTAAATTGATTCATAAAGATCCGGTTAAGCCACCACATACACCAAAACTAGCAAAGATTCAAGCCAAGGATCATATGTAAAAGACAACCATAGAGTTCCTAATGACCAGTAGATGAGAGATCATTAAGATGCTCCTACTGATGATATTGTTGATGATCAACATGAGATACATGCAAATCCACTAGTTGTACCTAGGAGGTCTAATAGAGAGATAATTTTCAAAAAAGTATCATTCCATTGAGTATATGACCTTGACTGGTGTGGAAGAGCCTGACTATTATGAGGAAGCTATGGACAGTGACCAAAAGAAAAAATAAGTTGATGCTATACAAGATGAGAATCCAGAAAACTTCCCTTTCCATAAAATAGTTTTCAACTTGCATTTTCTGCTTCTTTATTTCCTGAATTTTATAAAGTACTAAAACGTAAAAACTATGAAACTAACGAAAATCAATTTTAAACTTTTATTTTCATTTTTGACTATTTTCTTCTACATGGTTTAAAAATAAGAATACAGAAAATTAAAAAATTTATTTTCTAAAACTAAATACACCCGTGATTTACCTCCATTTTTGGTGGATAAAATGTAATCACACTCGAAATCTATTTTGGGTACTACATGGAAATGAAATGCCACCTATAATCCAAGAAGGTCAAAACCGCAGAATTGTTAGAAGCTCACACAGACGTAACCATAATCCCATAGGGCCAGGACACGTCTAGCTCAAAGAAAAAGCTGGAAGCAAATTACTCAGAAACACTCTTTACAAAATATCTTCTTATCAAGGGATTACAACCTCACTCAAATTTAAGAAACCCAACAATTTCCTCAAATACATTATTACTTCTTTTGACCACTAATTTGTGGGCAACCTCTGCCATCCTTTCCCTCTAGGAACCATTTGAAGGCCTGAATACAGTATAACCATTGACACCACTAATATTTGAGTAATCTTGATAGTAAGAGTAACCATCATTCTGCGTGTTTCTCATGCCTAGATAAGACAGATCGGATCCAGGCACCTGCCATTGGTTTGGCATCATCCTATCTACCTTGCCATTTCCACAAGGCAGTGCGCTCACCTGGGGAGGATAATCCCTAAGTGAGTCGAAATGCCCACTCAATGAGCTATACCCTCGTTGAAACCCAGGATCATGGTAACTGTGCGATCGCTCAAACCTACAAGAACTGCTTGAGGATCCCAAATCATCACTTGTACCCAAGTCTCCAGGAAAAGTGAACTGTCGATTTAGCAACTGTGGTCCATCACTGAGGGACTGGAAGACCGAACTCGAATTGGCTGCCTTCCCAATACAATGTTCATCATCAAGGAGGTCATTTATGATATCAAGATGTGGGAACTCATCAACCAACCCTTGGTTCTGACGCCCAGAGGTGCATGCTGGGAACTCACTCGGTATGTTTCCCAGAGATCTACTGTGTACTGGCTTGTACAAGCCAAGGTTTTGAACGTCATTAAGTCGGGAAGGTGGTTCATAGTGCATGCTTCTACTGGCTTCCATTTGTGAACCCTCGTTCCACTGAGGCCCGTTCTGTAGAACATCCCGTGTAATCATGCCAAAGGGAACAGCAGACTGGCCAGCATTAGAATCCATTTTATCTGAGCTCTGGGACAGTAATATTGGTGATGACATCAAGGAAGGTGATTGTGAGTAGCCAGGAGATGGGTTTACTCCTGAATTGGGGCCGGAATGATTGAGACTAGCAGCAGTTGAGCCCACAGGGTTCCCAACTATTGCATTCCTGTAAGATTGAGGAACATAGCTATGAGTAGCAGGAGAAGGATCAGGACCCAACTGGCCAGTTGCACTCACTGAGTGTGCAAGTAGTGGAGCTGTTTGAACCATGGAGACAACAGGAGCAGTTGGCCTGGGACCAGGAACTAGAGGAGCACTAGAAGGCCTTGACATCATGGATCTTTCAGTTAGTCTAGGGGGTGAAGTCTTCTGAATTTCTCTATTGGGTGCAACTGTTACTTGCGATGTAGAAGATAAAGGAGAAGTTGCTTCTCTACCAGTCTGCTGTGAGCCACTTGAAGATGTTTTCCTAATATGGACAGGATATACAGTAGCACTAGCATGGGGTTCTGACTTCATTTGAACAGTTGACGGTGAGTTTCTTGGAGGACTATGTGGTGAGGGTGGCACTGCTGATGTCTTCTCTTTCTGTTGGCTTTCAATATCAACGGGTCTTTCTGTTGGCTCTTTGATGCTCTGTGTCTCTTCCTATCAATTAGAAAACCAAAAGCCTGTAACATTAGGCTCAAACTGGAGCAACACAAATTGAACAGAATTTATAGTAACAAGACAGCAAGTATGAAAGAAAGGAAAAAAAAAATAACGGTCAAAGGATGTCTCTAAAAATCATTTTAAAAAATCCAGCATTAATTCTACTGTCATTACAAATCCAATCTCCCACCCTTTCAAGATAAAGAAACTCCAGGCTACATAAATGCAATACAATGCAACACATATTTAAGTTGTGTGTAGAGCAGCACATGTAAATATTTGGAGGAATGAAAAGCTGTAACCTTCACATCTATGTAGCTAACAAGAATGATATAGAATGGAAGGACTGAAAAATGACAACACTTCTGCATAGCACCGGATTAAAAGAAGATGAAAATAAATATAAACATCTTTGGTTACTGCAATTCCTATGTAGACCAATCTCTAAATAAGATATATTGAAGCATCATCAACTTGGTTTTGGCCTAGCAAAATAAAATTATTTTTCCATATAAAAAGGAAATAAGGCAAGCCGAGGTCTCCAGTCATCTCATTATCAAGACCCTTTAAAATTTGTCCTTTGAAGTGATTCTTAATGAGCAAACTAATCTGGCTCTTCCTTGATGATAAAAGGAAACAAGGGGAAAAAAAAAAGGGATAAATTACACTCACCTCCTTTGAGATTTATGGAAATACAACTCACACCCCCTCTAATTGTCCACCTTACACTTACACCCCTCTGCTTGTTAAATTTTAAGTATTTATATTACATCTACACCCCTCATTAACATAGCATTGTTAGTAAACTTAACAGAATGATATTTTTGTGATATTAATTGTTTTTAATTAATAAAATTATAAAAATGCCCTTAAACTTAACATGGTGGATAAAGGTATTTTTATAATTTTATTAATTAAAAAAGTTAATATCACAAAAATGTCATTCTGTTAAATTTACTAACGGTGTTCTGTGAATAAAGAATGTGACTGTAATATAAATATTCAAAATTTGACAAACAGAGGGGGTGTGAATGTAAGGTAGACAACTAGAAGGTTGTGAATTGCATTTCTATAAATCTTAGGAGAGGTAAGTGTAATTCACCAAAAAAAAATGAAGATAGTGGACAAAAACAGGACATATTCAGTAATCACAGCAAACCATGCAAGGAAAAGCTTTTGAAAATAAATCCACCTTTCTGACAGGCTTTTCAAGCCACTTTAACCGATCCTGCAAGCAGAGACCTCCACCCTCAGATTCAGATTGACCAACTTTACCACTTCCTGATACATTGCTATTATCCCCAGCATCTGCTGCAGAACCAGATGGTTGACTATCCACTTCACGTGTCCAATTACCTCCATCATATGATGCTTTACCTTGGTTCTTACCTCTACAGATAAATAGTGTCAAATCAAATTAACTTGCATACACACCATTAATATTCATCCACATGAAAGACACCCTAAGCTATATACTTACTTGCTAGGTGACTTTTGGACTTTGTAATTTGAAAGAAAGTTCCCTTTGTAGGGGTCGTTGATCGCCAGTGATGGCAATGAATCAGTAGAACATGTTGAAGAACTGTCATCCATCACTGAATTGCTCCTCTTCTCAGCCATTCCATTTTGTACAGATGAAAAACCGCCTATTTCATTGCTACTAGCCTCAGTTGGAGGTTGAGCTTCAGATGCATCAGTATCCCAATTAACAGGACTAGCATCTCTGTCTTCTGAATCAGGCTGCGCTTCACCAACTCCATCCAGAGAGTCAGACACATCAGAAACAACCTCCAGGGCTTGAAGCTTTTCATCCAGAGTATGAACTTCCTCCATATTAGCATCCTTTTTCTCATCAGCATCACTTTCTTCGTGTTTGTCAAGTACAGCCACAGTAGGCCTCTCCTCCCTCCCTTTATCCTTTCCTTTCCGATTGTTCCGTTTTTGTTTGGCCTGTAGTGACAAGGGACTACTGTCAGAACATTAAATGGAAACTCCAAACAACTCTAGCACCAACTGCATGTGATAGAAACCACACAAGAAAGAACACAGAAATGGAAGAAAGAAACTGAGAGTAATATTAAGTATGAAAATGCAGAACAATTGGGAGCAAACTTGAGCACTATAGCAGCTCAAAACTCTCCTATGCCTGAGCCAAAGCAAAACGACTGCCTACCTCTCTCACATCCCTCCCCATTACATATATACCATTTCCAACAGAAACACACAGATTATGCACTCTATTCCCTCTCTCTACCAGCTCAGCATTCTGGAGAACCCTTTAGAGCAGATAAGTGCCAGACCTTATTCTTCTTCGATTTTTTGTCCCTATCATTAGCTCCACGTTTTGCTTTCTGCTCACTTTCAGCTAGCCATGCTGCCTCTTCTTCACGGATGAGCTCTTCTTGTCTCTTCAAAGCAACAGCTTCCTGATAGGAAACCTCAATTTTATTGCTGCACCCAGAAAATAATTAATTAGGACACCCTACCCATTCATATCCTACAAAGAGTCAATACAGTCAAGTAAACAATGTCAATGAAAACAATGAGCAGTATAGACAAAGTAAAAACCCTACATATTACCAAAACCAAGCTAAGCACACCTTATGTTATTCCCCCCTCATACAGAAAGTAAAACAAAGCCTAGGTCGCCAGAGAATTAACAAGCACTTGTACACTTTTGTATTGATAATGATATTGCACAACATGATCGTGGATAAACTTCCATTGACCCCAAGCTTATTGCAAAATCACCTGACAGAAAGTATAGCTCCCAACTATCAAGCTAATGCTAGCTGTATATCATCTCAATTGTCTCACATATTACAAATTATCAAGTCAGTTTCCATGTCCATTTCCCATGCTTAAACATCTATACATCACAGATTCCAAACTCAATATAGGTCAGATGATTACACAGTACACACACAGCTACACATGCTATGTCATCTACTGGAAACAGTCAAAATCCCTTATTTCACAGCCAATATAAAGTATCACAGATAAGAACAAATTTTGTAATATGTAAATGGTACTTCTGTAAAAGTTTTTTCAAGCTACCCTAAACTGCAAAATTTGAGGTTTTTGAATAGGCAATCAAATCTGTAATTGTTATAAGATTCATATCAATTTTGCAATTTGCAAAGGGTGGCCAACAAAAGTTCTTGCCATGCCATTTTAAAACTCAAATTACATAAGAGGCATTCCAAATACTCACAGCTTCTCAAAACAGTAAATTGCCTAAACTCTCATCATACACAACCATAATCCTCTTAAAGAAACACAAAATTGTCAATCTTTTAGCATTAAAATGAAAGTACAACCTGAAATTCAGCAATGAAGAGCTCCCAAAAATCATTTAGAAGGTAGCAAGAGCAAAAATAAAGAGCAAATAAACAAGCATTTAACCTAGACGACTTGAAGAATCAAGAACTAAAGAAGAGGCTCCTCACTAAAGTGCAGAGGTGACTGTGTATTCACAATTAATTTAACAAAATGCATCATGATATTGACCCATTACGTTATCTAAGGGTGAAAACTCCCTTACTTGCTCATTTAAGAGATAAGTTCACTTTAGAGGATAATTTCCAAGAGCTAATTGCATTTACTACCTGAATATATGAGCAAGGACAAATATTTCCAAAGTCCTGCGACCCAATTCTGTAAGACGCCTTTCATCACGCTCTATAGAATCTTTATTGAAGTCCTCCCCAGAGTTTCCATCCTGCAAAACAAGGTGATTCAGGTTTCTTAGCAATCAAAAGAATTCCAAAATTTTCATTGCACTTAGAGCCATTTGCTGCACCTTATGGTATAAAGCTTGATGATAAATGAAGGTTAAAAAACTGCTTATAAGCTCTTCTACTGTCAAATGTTTGATAACTACTGCACAATTAAAATTATTGTATATATACGAATTTATCACTACAAAAATATCATTTGTATAAAAAGTTGAAAAGATCAAAACAAACAAGAGGCTTTAACAATGCAAAAGTTTTCTGTCCATGGAGGAAACAAAGCCAGCCAGCAGACTTCATTCAAAGAAGAAATATGAACTAAAAACATAGAACAATCTAAATCTACTGTAAAATATTTCCTGTAACAGAATTTAAGATTTTTGTCAATTTAGTTTGCAAACAAAGAGAGCACCATCTCAGGAAAATTCAAAAGTGGAACGCCAGGAGGACCCCATTCCTAGGATGTTGTCTCAAATGAGAACAGAACCCATTGTTTGGTTTATTAGCAGGGATCCTTAGTATCAAAAATCCTCTTCTTGAAAGAAACCTAAGCGAGTGGCAAAGTGAGAGAAGGGACATAGCTATTGTCTATGAAGTATGAATCAGAGATGAGATGTAGTGGGAAGAGAGATGAGAGGTCAAGGGAATAAAGGGATAAATTTGCAAGAGTTCCTATCAGGCCTAATCAATCAGTAGGGTAGAGGATAAAATTATCATGTTAGAATGCATACACTAGATATTATTACTGGTTAGTCCTCCTCATACAATCCAACATTTGCAGCCATAGGTTCCCAGGTGACTGAAATTATGACTCTAGAAGATTAATACAAGTCCACAACTCTAACTATGGTTTGTTTTTAAATTTGTATCTAAAGCTGGAGAAAACAGTATGTACGCAACCTAAATTCAAACTGCAAAGGAAATATTTTTTTATTGGTCTAGCAAGTAATAACACACCCATAATCAAGCTACGAACCAGTTCATATTTGGATTGGACCTCCATTACAGGGCTGTATAATATAATCATGATGCCAAAATTGATTTTCCTCACAAAATATACAGCTCTAGATTCTTTCACTTTAATATGAAATTTAGTTTCATCTAATATAAAAGCAATCCATGTGTTCTACTTTAGCTGTGTTGGAAAACAAAGGTTCCAAAATCAATGGCATAAATATTTTTACCTTCAAACAATAACAAAATTATCTAATTATCTATTATTAAACCCATTTAAATGAAAGTATTTCCATCACCCATTATCATTCGGACCGAAGAAAATGTACTCAGTTTCACAACTTGAGCATAAATACCAACCAGCAACCTATACATAACCTTAAAGAAAACATTGGGTTGTAGATTAGGATGACAAACTAACAGAAGATGACTGAAAAACCGATCTTATCATTCTGTAGATTAGTTCAGACTACAGAATAAAGTTCTATTTTTCTCATTTCTGTCCTTTTATCTCAATTTGCTTAATTTTTTGGACGGTCAATAATTAGACTCATTTTAATAAAAGATTTGTGAATTAAGATTTCCCAACTACAAGGGTACCTATGGTTGGAACAGACAAAATCGGATTAGAACACTGGAAATAAGTTCCCTTCTCTTTTCCCACATTTCAACCAGAGTAAGAGACTGCTTTCTGATCTCTTAATAATTCCTTTATTTCTAACATCTCTTGCGCTAATCCCATCAGATTCCAATGCACTTACCCATTATTACCCAGTTATCAACATAGTTCCTCAGTTACATTTTACAAACGGTTACTTTTCTCACCTTTGTACGATTTTGAGGACCCTTCTCATCTTTTGGAGGCAGAGGTTCTATAGCAGCCCTCTCAAGTAGCAGTAGGACATCATCCACCAGAACAAACATATCTTTCTCAACACGAACAATTGGTGCTGGCATTTCTTCAACATCCAATAATTTTGCCCTACCTTTCTTGCACTTAGTCTTACCTTGAAGAGCCTTCAATCCACTATATAAGGAGTCCATTACCAAGGTAGAAGTCACTTCTTTCTCAATAAAGAAATGTTTTACAACTACTTTCAAAATCACATCTGTCCTTTCGCGAGACATGTGGCGCCTAGAAGTTTGATCAATTTCCCGCCAGAAAGTACAGAAGCTGCAAATGCAAATTACCATTTGATCAGCCAACAAAATCAGACACCACAAATTATAAGTCTGAAATAAGTGGTAATGATTAATGAATCCTGATATAATATATTAAATAGAATAAACAGTTTATGTCCCTATTAAATAAAAATTATCAAGATAGATAAAACTTGCAACGGATATAATGTACAACCCAAACTTCACATGCAGCAAAAAGGACACAAACTACACAAAGTTGCTACGATACATCATACCATTGTCACAACAACCAGATTAAACTACAGTAACCCCCTTATGCAATCATTTCATTCCTTCCAGGCAAGCCAAACATTTTTACTTGTCAGGATTGAAGGGAAATTAAGTTAAATATAATTTGACAGTTCAAGTAGTAACTCACTAATGATCATGCGGCATGCAAAGGAAATAATTGGTTAGCCCTGCCTATCTTAGGCAACACTATGGAGCAAGATATGAATTAGAACATACACAATGAATCAATACTTTAAAGGTGAGACTGAAATACCTTGACCACCTAGCTTTATCCTCTATCAACTTCCCAAGTTTGCTTCTTCTCTCCTCCACAAAACGGCGGCAAATTTGTTCTACATTTGTCAAATATACCCTAACAAGTTCTCTCCTATACTGACAATCAAGGCAACGAAAAGGCCTGTCAGCTTTCTCCCTGTGAATAAATAACAAACAAACATGGTCACACATCTGAATCAAAAGTTTCAAGGAGCATTGCATGTACTCAGTTTATGGTAAACACCAGAAGAAAGGACAATAATAACCAAATGAACAAACAGACACTAATCAATGTTCTGTTAGGAACTTATTCCCCATATAGTCCAGAACAATGTGTAGACACAATGATGTAGAAAACCATTCTCTAAATGTCCATTTGGATAACTCAAGATAGCTAAGATCTAGATCTTACATAGAATCGGAAGGGGGAAGTAAAATCGTAGAACATTGAATCGTAATATGGATTGTAAGATCCCACCAAAATACAAAAATTACATTTATATAAATACATATACCACATAACATAATGTAAACTAGTAAATAAGTCACAATTAACATAACTAAAACTCCATAGTGTATAAATAAGATTTACTAATTAATTATCTTTTTTTAAAACAATTAAACCATATAAATCTACCCATGAACTCAAACTCGCAATTATTATTTTTCTTGAGCTGAAATAAATAAAAAAAAACAATATGGGCCAACATTAAGCATCAATCTTCTTTCAAAGAGTAGCAGCCCAAAAGCCCAAATAACAGCAAAGAAAGAGAAAAAAAAAATTAGAATAAACATAAGGAATAAATAACAAAGTGGAGGAAGCTTCTCGCAAGCAGAGGCTAAGTTTGAGAGTGAGGGATCTGGGGGCATCCAATAACAGGGAGAAAGGGAGATCATGTGCATGCAGCCGTGGAGCAGGCATTTGTAGTTCAAAGCGCTGGAGAACAGAGATGGTTTTGCTGGTTTGTGGGTTGAGGGTGTTGGCGTGTGACGTCTACGTCGGCGTCGGGGCAAAAGAGAGAGCTTGAGTGCGGCCAAGCCAACAAGTGAAGGGAAAGAAAGACGATAAGAGTGGAATGACACCTTGTCCTCGTGAGCTCGGAGCTGAGATAAGGGAAGGAAAGAGCGGCAGCCAGCAGTGGCTGTAAACTGCAACGGAGAGCTCTAGCGCTGGCTTTGGTGCAAGCAATCGTCAAGCAGAGAGAAGAGAGGAGGGCTGGAGGAGTTGCGAACAGAGATCAAGAGAGAAGGAATTTAGGAGCACCCGCCTCGCTAAGATCGCCTGATTCCAGCACTTCCATGATCTTCCCCAGCAATCCCACAGTGAGAAGAGGGCGGCGGTGGCAAGCCCAGAGGTGGAATCAAGATCGTGAAGGGCTGCTGGGAGCGTAGAATCATGCGATTTCACAATCTTCCACGTGATCCTAGCTACCTCGGGATAACCAATTCTTCAGAAAAATAATGCTTTAAAGGAGAAAAAAATCAATTTGGAGAAGCTAAAAATTCAAACTTCTGAACCAAATGAGTCTGTTTTAAGCTTTTTCTGAAAAATGTAATTGCCTCATCCAGCAATTTTTTTTCTACAAAATGAACTTCAGGTGTTTTGCTAAAAACCAAAAGTATCTTACTGATATACATGCGATATCGCCTACATTCTACATTTTCACATTACTTAATAGTAGTGTAAATACCTTCTAACCATTAAACAAGCCAACTACAAAGTTCAAAAGAAGCATACAGCTAACTTGGTGCCGCCACTTAATACTGATAATCCAAGAATTTGAACAGAATCAATACAAATTATCATGCAATTTAAAGACAAACTATCCAAAAATATCAGTTATTTACTCTCTAAGAGTTCACTTGGGGAACAAGACGAGGAACATCATACGTTCTCATGAAAATAGTACCTTCTGATTGGAGAAAAGCAGAAAGTTGGAGGAAGCATAGAAAGTCAGTGAAGTAGAATAAGAAGTCCATGGAACTTGGAACAGATTATAGGTATATGCAGTCGTTAGGCTAGTTTCCAAAACCTTTGGGCACAAAAGCAGAAAGAAAAATTACACTGTACTAACCTAGAGAAAATAGCTATGCTCTCCCTTTAGAAAATTAGATTCATATTGAGTTAAAAACTTAGGTGGAATTGGAAATGATCATGGAAGATACTGAATGATTACAAAATGGTACAAATGGAATGCAAGGTTTACAACCTAGGTCATAAATGTGGAAATAATAGCATTAACTTTTATAGAACCAACTTCACCAAAGCATCAGAGAAGTTGACATATGAGAAAGAATACCATTTCTTGCCGGCGTTTGTATCTCCAACAAAATGCATTTGAAAGAACCAGTCACTTACATTAGCATATTTGCAGAACATTCACCAGATTTGTTTTTAGATAAGTAAACAAATGGAGGGAAAATTATGTGCAGAATAACCTTAATGACTATTAAAACCTAATACATAATGGTGTATGCATATGTGATATTATAAATAACTTAAGCATACATACCTGATGACTTGAACTTGGGCTTTTATGATCAGATTGTCAGAAGTGTCAACAAAGCCATCATAGACCTTTGAGAGCTCCATAAACTTTTTCCATCCCCAGTCATGTTCCTTCTTCCAAAATCGGTGCAATGTATCTAGAAAATTCAAGTAAAAGTAACTCAATGGCACCATTAGAATAATTGTGTACTATAATAGTTAAGCCAATTGTCAGCCAACAGACCAGAATATTTTGATTTCTTCGGGTCTTTATTGACCACAGCTATCGTAAATTGTGCGAAATGACTCCATCCTGGATTAAAAAGAGAAAAGAGAGGAATATGTGGGGGGAGGGGAGGAGAAGTCAATGTTTATGGGACCAAGAGGAGCTAGTAAAATCAACGATCACCAGTGCAATCTGAAAAGTCTAAAAATCCAACCTGGAAGAAGTTTGTCATGATTAGCAACACAAAGAAACAGAGAGAGATGATTGCAGACATCACAACCTTGTGGATAAATTAAAATATACCTGTGCCACACAAGACATCATGATTTGGTCAAAAACTAAACTAATATGTACAGAAACAAGTTTCAGGTCATTAGTACCGTCTCAGCAAACCATATTGGGATTGTGATGCAATGCAACAGGGGTAAATAACTAGAATCGGAAGAATAACTGGTTGTCAGACATTGGGACTCTTAGCAGCAAGGAGCTTTTGGTTTTTGAAATTGAATATCTTCATGTTTTGATTAACCACGAAGGACATGCTTGAATAGTTAACTTATATGAAAAATCATAGTTTTTTCTTGGACAACATTAACACCTTCCATCAGTGAGGTATGTACGTTTCAGTGCCTCTCACCTCAAGCAACTATACGGGCACTTCTTACCTTTGACTACCTTGGTATACATATAGGCACAAAGGTGCAAACTAAAATGATGCAGAAAAGTTTGGATAGTTAAGCTCTAAAGCACACCAAAAGCCAAGTAAAGCCAATAAGTTTATCCAAAGCCCCATACCACTTGTAGCCGCCAACCTCAAATGCATTACTGCGAAGTTCCCTTTTGGTAATCTGGGAAAATTTTTCTATCTTCCATGTGTATTTTCCATATAAGTCGGATGGTTTCGGTCCTGTAAAGAAGGGGGGAAAAAATCATACTTTGACCAACTGTTTATGGTAAAATTATATTTTAAAAATTAACAATTACAAATTAACCACCATCGTCATCGTCGTCGGTGTCCCAATAAGGGGGTGAAGTCGACGTGATTCCATTCTCCACCTGCTCAGAAGACCGCCATTCCGCCAAAGCTTCTCCAGATTGACAACGATGCCCACTTGACATTTCCTCCACATACTTCCCCACTCCAGGCTCCTCACTCACAATCCCAGCCATTCCCTAATCAAGCACTATTCCCTTAACACTCCTCTTTCAACACCTGTCAAACAAGCACACAAGTAAAGTGTCAAAATCACCTCCCTAGAACCCCAAATCACATTACAACACACTAAACCATCCAAACAAGTTTCCGAGAGAAATAAATCATTCAAACACTTAAAGCAATCCCTTGTAAACTATATCACATAAAATCCTGTAATATAAAGAATGATTGAAAACAAACAAAATCGACTTGTACCATTTACAAGTTTGCAATTCTACATAACAACAGATATAGAATCAAGGCACATTGTCACGACTAATTGAAGGAAAACACAAAATCCAGCTGCCAATAACATATCACTTGAAACCTACGAAAACCAACACATAACAAAAGGGATGGTATCCTCCCCCTCATTTCTCAAAATCCAACACATAGCGATAAAATCTTGCATTTCTAATAAACCCAAAAACCCACCTCAAAAAAAAAAGAAGGAAAAAATGAAACCCACGAACAAAACCCCAAAACAGAGATTAAAAAGTAACAAGAAAACAAATTCAAAACCAATCAAAAAAATTGACACAAGCCTAAATTAAAACCAAGAACACGAAAGAGATTGCAAGAACAAGCTCGATACGCAAATTGCATGAAACCCAGAACCGAAAATCCCGTGGAAAAAAAAGATCGATGCCGAAAAAAGAAAAAACCAAGATCTCAGGCAACGATTCCGGTGGGAAAACACTGATCGAAATCGAAGAAATGGCGCAGAGGAACGAGAAGAGAGCAAGAGAATCAACGAGAAATGGATGAATTGCGAAACGGCGTCGCATCAAGCGGATCCAAATTAGGGCACTCGAACCTGGAAATCGAGGGGGCAGAAAAATAATGGCTGCGTACGTGAAAGGGGGGCAATTCGGAGTTCTGAGAGTTTAGAGAGAGAAAGGCGAAGAGAGAGACAGAGAGGGGTGGAGGTGAGCAGCAACGGAGAGCAAAGGCATAACCCAAAAACGAAAATAGTATTTAATTTTAAATTCTTTTTTTAATTTGCAGTTTTGAAAAATGCTTTTTTTTTTTAAGGATTTCTCCTTATTATTTTTTATGGTACGTTTGGTTTGAACTTTTAACTTTCAATTTTTAATATTTTAAATTTTATTAAAAAATATTAAAAATTTTAAAAATTATAAATTTTAATTTTTAATTTTTAATATTTTCTTTATAAAATCTTAAAACATAAAAACTGAAAAACTCAAACTAAATGGCTTTCCCCATTCAACTAATTATGGATGAGAAGAGAATAAATAATATGGTTGTCAATTTGTGTAAGAAAAATTAGTGTTAATTTGTGATTTTTTTTGGAGCGATAGCATTAAACTATTAATTTGTGTTTTTGAACAAAATCGAGAAAGAAACAGGTATTTTGAGATTTTTATGTTGTTTGTTTATTTCTAACCTAAAAAAATGGAATTTGATGAGGTGCTGTTGTTAGGATTTTGTTATTATTAAAGATTCAAAAATATATGAAAAATAACATGATGAAGATAGGTTTCATGATTCACTCTCCTTTAATTGTAAGGTGTAACAATAACTATTTGTAATCTTATATGTCTCTCAATTTTACATACTTCTTTTATTATTATTATTATTATTATTATTATTATTATTATTATTATTATTATTATTATTTTACTTGTCAATGTCAGGGCTTTCATGCATATGTTCTTAGGACAATTATTTCAGGTAAATGATACGTTGTAATATACTAGGACTAAGAATTTTGAATTTGAATTTTATCCTCAATTTAAGGAAAAAACTCAAAAAGATAAAACTTAAACTTTATTAAAATAATACTCAACTACAAAGTTCTAAAAATTTGACACTCCACTCTATTTACTATATATAAAAAAAATTGCAATAAACCTCAGTGTTCATTATTCATTAAAATGGTGACAGTGCTATTACTATACAACTAATTAAAAAACAAAATTTCCATAAAAAATTTAAAGAAATGAAATTAGGGCACAATCACCGCCTTTACTAAGTTTATTCAAACCCAAATCAAATCAATATTTATTGAAAAAACTAAACTGAAAATAAAAAATTGAATGAAAAATAAAAAATCATTTTTAAAATTTTTCCTAAACAAAACCAATAAGTTCAATTTGGTTTTTTGTTTACAAAGCTCAAAATCGACTGAACTAAACCAAAAGTGATGCACTAAAGTACATTTAAAAACTATTGTAGCCTTACTTTTGTTCATTATTCCAAAAATACCCTTTCATTACCCTTATGCTTATGAAAGGTGATACCTAATTTTATTTCACATTTTCACCGTTTCACTTACTTTCTCACTTTCATTGCTCTTACTTCTTTCTCTCAACTCTCTCACTTCTCTCTCTATCTTTGTGTTTCCACTCGTCTGTCTCCCACTCTCCTTCTCCTCTTTTCTTCGTTCTTCTCTCTATTAGTCTCTCAGCTCTATCCCTATCCCCTACTCGTCTAACCCAATACCATCATAGCTTCACAGCTTGGCTCCAGTCCATCATCTCTTCCAACCCATTGTCACAGTTGTCATTTCTTCTAGTGATCGGGCTTTCAGCTTTCTGCATCAACATCTAACAACCGTGGAAGTCTGAGGCAAGGGTTTTCTCTAAGGGTGTAAGGGTTTAGTTAGATTTTAATTGTTTGATGGATTTTATTTTGTTTTGGTGTCATTAGCTCTAACGGTTTGAATGTATGATGGTTGATTTTTTATTTTAATTGATTTGAGATATTTCTTGTTTTGTTTTGAACTTGTTTAATTCTAAGGTGTCATTAAATGAAAGAGTTTTGATATGCATTCTAAATTTGGCTATGGTGTGTGTAACTGTTTTGGGATTTTTGTTTATGATTAGTTTGGTGTGTGCTATTGAACTCTTGATTAGTTTATTTGTGTATACTATGTGATTGTGACTCATGTATGTCATTGTTAGTGTAATGTATTAGTATTTGACAAAGAATAATTTGTTTTGATATTATCTAATTATATACTATATGTGTGCAGACAAATAATAGTCCTCAAAATAATGAAGGAAACATTGTTGAAATTTTGGAGTTCTTAACTTGATGCTCAACTCAAAACAATATTGCACAAGCTAGAGGCACAGCTTGTGCTCCAATTCCCATACTAGATAAGAAGAAGAGTAAGGTCATAGAATCTCTGGTTCTTTCTCTAGCTCCAGCTCGTACTCCAGCATCGACTAATGATGACAACAAGGATGATTTAGATCCAGGCAAGAGAAAACCCTCTAGACCAAGATCTTGGACTTGGGAGCACTTTATAAGGGATGAATCTAAGGCATCAAATCCTAGGGCTAAGTTTAATTGGTATGGGGCAAGTTAAGCACGTGATTCTTAAAGAAATGGTACAACTAACATGAGATATCATTTTTTGAACCAACAAAAGAAATTTCCTAAAGAACTTGACCTAGTCAATCAATACTTAGTCTCCAACAACTTAAAAAGGAAGCGTAAAAAGGGATTGGTAGTGCATTTAATGCTATATCTTTTGATGTTGATGTATGTAGACAAGTCATTGCAAGGATGATTATATTGGATGAGTTATCAGCGATTTCGATACTTTATGATTGTTGTGCAACCTAAATTACCATTTTCAGGAAAGATCACAATTGCTAGGGATTGTTGGAATCTTTATATGAATAAAAAAATAAATTACAATATGTTTTTGGTCAACCAAATCAAAGTGTTTGTTTAACAACTGATTGTTGGACTTCTATGCAAAATTTGAACCATCTTTGTCTCACTGCACATTGCTTTGATAAAGAATGAAAATGAAAAAAAATAGAATTATGAATTTTTGTCTCATAAAAATACAAAGGAGAAACAATTGGAAGGAAAAATTGAAAGATGCCTTTTAGGATAAGGAATATCTAGAGGCTTCACTCTTACCATTGATAATGCCAGCTCCGTTGATCCCGCCGTTTCATATTTGAAACGTAGAATGGTGGATTGGAATTGTCATCCATTAAAAGGAGAGCATTTGTGTCATGACCCAATCCAGGCCGTGATTGAGGCATAGGCAGTACGTTCCTTAGCTAGCCTAAGACCCAAATTTCCTAGAAAAACGAACAGAGTTTCCTCTATTTTACAGACATTTCCCAAACACAAAACCTATAAAAATACATTCTTACAATATCTAATCCCATAGCACAGCCAAAGTACTATAATTATATATATATATATATATAAGTCTCAAAATAAGATTTTTTACCTTATCAACTGCATCATTTTAAATTCAACCCATAAGTTACCATAAAACTTATTAATCGATAATGTTTAGATCCAGGAAATAAAATTATACGGGGTTATCCTATCAAAGTACATATTCAGAAAAACATAACAGAATACATAGCCATCACGTTTAAATATCTATCAAAATAAGTTTCAAAACATAACCAATATCTGATCTTACTTGTGACCAAAAAGAGCAACATCTATCATAAAGATAGGAAATTATTCGCTCAATATGGCCTACAAATCAAGGTGGGCTTATCAAAGAGATTGTCACAACCCGATTTGGATCGTAATCAGCACGTGAGAAATCTAAACCCCATGTAAGCCTCGTGATCTCTATATCATACTATATGTTTACTTTATTCATAAAATATGGTTTGATCATAATTCAAATTAACTAATAATCCTCGTTACTTGTGAAATAAACCTCTTTTTCATAAATTAATTATGAAACGGTAGCTGTAAAAACACATTTCAACTGAGTTGCTCAAATACAAAATAACTATGAAGGATATACTGTTAAATACAAAAGAATCATGGTATAAACAAAATGCAAAATAAACTATATACGGTCCGGGACCCTGCCGATCACATCACTAGAGCACATCTACCACCAACAAAATACTAAGGCTTCACACCGAAGTGAAGCTTACCCAAACTGAAAAACACTATTGCTAAGGAGGAGGAAGGGGAGGATCCTGGGCTACACCTGTATCTGTGAGAGAAAAAGGAAGAAGAAAGGGGTGAGTTTTGCATTCAAAACTCAGTGAGTGGATCCTCACTCATAACCGTGCATAGGACAAGAAAACATTGTAAATAAATAAAAATAACAATGCAACATTCATAAACATTTCTATTTACTTTGCATATTATTTATAAACTTTAAAATCTCAAGAGTTACACAAGGGAACAGAGTATTTATCAATTATAGGGAGGGCGCTTAGTCCCTGGAGGACAAAGCTCCTAAGTAATGTGATATCAACGGTCCATAACGAATCGTGTCCCTGACAAACTGATCTAAGTCAAGAATGACTTGCCCCTGGTGGACCTTGGTATACCAAGGTTAACGGAATAATTGCCGTTAACTCACAGTTCTATTCCTCTCAGTAACTCTCTTTAATCTAAAATCAACTGAGGCCGTAAATAAAGTTCTAAATTTCCCATTCAACATTTCTCAACTATAGCAAGCATAAATCCTTAAATTTCATTTAGTAAATCATAGTAAATTCGAATTTGTCATAACAAATCAATTCATGAATTAAATAATACAAAACTTTTTATTTATGGAATAATTATGGTCCCATGCATTTCTAATATCATAATTTTCATGCATAAGTTCAAACGGAGCATTTCTAGTAAACCATAATTTTTACATAAAGCAATATCATATAAAAATCCATTTTTCAATTCTCTAAACACTCTGCAATGCTAGCAAATAATCATATAATGACCAAACTAAGGCCATGAGATTAAACCCACTCACCTGGAGAGGTAGACTGTGAAGTATCAACACCGTGGGGACTCCAAGAAGAAGAAATGGCACCAATGTCTGCCATTGAAACCATAAAACTCATCAACAACCTATGGGAAGCTCTAGATTACTCTAAACATATACCAACAACTTTGGGGGAGCACTCCCACTTGACAAAAATGCGAGAAATAACAACACCTATATCAAGAATGTGAAAGAATGGAGAGAATGGAGATTAAATCTAAAAATATATACATATCTTGATGATTTGAGGGAGCTAGATTGGAATCGGATTGAAAGAAAAGAGAGAAAATGGAAGGGGAAGAGGGTTTGCTCGGTTCTGCTTCTGTTTTCTGATGGAGGAGCCCGATTGGGTTTTAAAAAGGGGCAAAAATGAAATGGCGTCATTTTACTGATACTGTGTTGTCATGGGTTGCTTGCTGCAGCGAGCTTTCTTCACTGCAGTGAGCCAAAAAAAACCATCATTCGCTGCAGTGAGGATTCTTCCCTGTAGCGAGCATGAAGGCTTACCTATTTGTTGCAGTGAACCTGCTCTACATAATTTTACAAAACCTAGGTTATAACGCAATTCTGGCTTCCGAGGCTGATCTGGCTACTCGGGTGGGCCTTGGGGGATCCTAGGGCAATACAGAACTTGTTCACGGACACGTGTACCTCGGGTATTACAAAGATGGTCCGAATCTACTAAGTTGGAGGGATTGGAATTTGGACTAGCACCTGAATCTGAAAAAAGGAAAGGTAACAAAGTGAGTTTGACAACTTAATGAGTATATAAAACATCCATAGCCCACATGAGACAATAACAAATTCAAACAATTAATATTAGAAAGGTGTATAAATAACATAGAAAATACATATTCATAGTCCAAATAAATAAATATGGGGAAATGGCCTCAAATAGAAAATTTTATTATGATCACACATTCGGGCAGCCATTCCCTCATGTAATTCCACCTTCCATTAGGAACCACAAACACATAGACCTACATTCATCCATTATGTACTATTCTCATACGGTCATGTAACACTCTTATCAGTCAAGGTGCACCTAGCTAAAGCCACCTGCCGTTAGCTGTTGTTCCTATCTCAAGCATTCCCAAAACAATTTATAAAAGAACTAATCATTATCATTTATTCAATAGTTTTTTCCAAATATTTTCATCAGAAACCAGACAGAACACATTATATTCCATGAGTCTATCCCAACTTCAATAATTTTTCAGCCATCAATACAATTAGGACTCAGCCCATGAATCAATTTTCACATTTTAAAATCCATACCCATCCTATTCAAACTAATCCTTTTTAAAATATAGCATAAAACCATTTATTTGTCTCATGTGGTAATTGAAACACATTTGTTTCTCAATTAACAACAACGAATAAATATCTTAAATACTTGAACTATGCAAATTGGTAAACAGGGAACAATAGGTATTATATAAAATTCATAACTAATTTATAGGTTAGTAAATTAACTATAGATACTAAATCTACTCACAACAATGGTTCCCCAAGAACTGAAAAGCACTCCTCAAGCTAACAAAAATTCCTGATTGGCGTCCAATTGCTCTACAACTCTACGAACAAAATAACATTAATATTTATGAACCAACAATGTCACAAATTTACATAAATCAGCCCCAAATTACTAAACCCCCAATTCCTAGGGTTCATAGAGACACTAATAGTAACCTTAAATTAACTAGAAGCTTTAATAATATAAATAGATAAGTTTAGAAGTTTATTTACCACTTGAAGAGTAGAAATAGAGAAGAAAATCACTCCCACTACTTCTCAAACCTTTAAGCTCTCTAATAAAGATTAGAAAGAGAAAGTCGAGGTAGAGGAGAGGGAGAGATAGGTGGAAGATAATAAAGAGGAGGAAAAGATGATGGAAGTTGTGGTGGTCATAATGAGTAAAAGAAGAAGGAAGGAAGAAGGAAAATGGAAGAAGGTGAAAAAGAAAAGTTATATGGGGAGGGAGAAGAGATAAGAGGGTAAGATAGAAAAGAGGAGAGAAGTGGGAGGGAAGTCATTGAAAGGAAAGGGAAGAAGAGAAAAAAAAAAAGAGTAGTGGAGAGGATTATAATGGTCATGCCACTTAAAGTATATGGGTGGTCCTCACTTAATTTTTTTCTAGCTATCACATTCTTCTCCCCATAAGAAATTTGGTTCCCAAATTTTCAAACAAACCCAGAGGTAGGACACATACCTTAAGAATCAAATAGATGCGAATATCTACCACGCATAGTCTCTTCCGCTACCCAGTAGCTTCCTTTCCAGAATGGTTATGCCAAATCACCTACTGATTCCTCCTTATAAGATAATTTCTCATCAAGTTGGATCACATAAGGGGATGTCACGTGAGACAGATTGGGAACACAGAGCATAGAGACATGGAACACTGGATAAACTATGAATGATTTAGGGGGTAGTGCCAAATGGTATGCCACTGCACCAACCCTATTTAGAACTTCAAAAGGGCCAATGTAACGAGGGTTGAGTTCTCCCTTTTCCCAAACGTCATCATTCCCTTCATAGGTGACATTTGAAATAATACCTAGTCCTCTACTGGGAACTCCAACTCACACCATCTATGATCAGTATAGGTTTTATGTCTGCTCTAGGCAGCCAAAATCTGCTCCTGGATCAAGTGGACTTTCTCAATTGTGCCTTGTACTATGTCTGGTCCCAAAAGCTTGGTCTTGCCGATCTCGAACCATCCAATAGAGGATCTACAATGTTGCCTATATAAGGCTTCAAAGGTTGCCATCTGAATACTGGCTTGGTAGCAATTATTGTAAGCAAACTCAACTAGGGGCAAGTGATTATCCTAGTTGTCACCAAAGTCCAATACACAAGACCTCAACATGTCTTCCAATTTTTGGATTATTATCTCAGATTGACTATCAGTTTGCAGATAGAAGACAACACTAAGGTCAAGCTTAGTCTCTAAAGCCTTCTAGAAGGCTCCCTAAAAATGGGATGTAAATTGGGGTCCATGATCAAAGATGGTGGACACTAGGACCCCGTGGACCCTGATTATCTCCTCTATGTACAATTGAGCACACTGAGAGGCATTATAGGTCGTCTTCACTAGAAGGAAATGAACATATTTGGTCATCTTATCCACAATCACCCATATAGTATCAAAGCCCCTAAAACCCCAAGGAAAATAATTCACGAAGTCCATTGTGATCCTCTCCCATTTCTATTTAGGTATCTCAATCTATTGTAATAGCCTAGCAAGTCTCTGGTGTTCAACTTTAACCTGCTGACAAAATAAACAATAAGATACCAAGTCTTCAATGTCTTTTTCATTCATTCCCACCAGAATGACTGCTTTTGATAGAACTAGGGTGGACTATGTACTTGGAGCCATGAGCCTCATCTAAAATGGTTCTTCTTAACCCATCCACCTTGGCTACACACAGGTGGTTAATATACCATAATATGCTTTCTTGATCGATGATAAATTCAAAATTAACTCTATTAGAAACATCATTAAACAATTTGACTAGCCTTGGGTCCTTCTTTTGTTTGACCATGATCTGCTCTATAAGAGATGATTGGGCCCTCATGTGGGCTAAGAGCACTTCAGTTCTCCCAAGCTCAAACCGCACCCCTTCCAACTCTAACTTGTGCATTTCCTCTATTAAGGGCCTTTTCATCGAAGCTATGCGTGCCAAACTGCCCATGGATTTTCTGCTCAAAGCATCTGCTACCATATCAGCTTTATTAGGGTGATATAGAATGGTACAATCAAAATCTTTTAACAATTCTATCTATCTTATTTGCCTCATGTTTAGATCTGTCTGTTGAAAATATACTTTAAGCTCTTATGATTGTGTAAATTTCGCATGTCTTACCATAGAGATAGTGTCTCCAAATCTTTAATACAAAGACAATAGCTGCAGTTTCCAAGTCATGAGTAAGATACTTATGCTTATGTCTCTTAAGCTTCATTGAGGCATAGGCAATGACTCACCCATGTTGCATGAGAATACACCCCAATCCCACTTGAGAAGTATCATAATAAACTAAAAACCTCCAGACCCTAAGGGTATGACAAGCACTGGAGGAGAAGTTAGACAGTCCTTGAGCATTTGGAAACTCTCTTCATAGGCCACTGGCCACTCAAACTTCACATTTTTATATGTCAACTTAGTCGAAAAGGCAGAGATCTTAGAGAAATCCTTGACAAAATGCCTATAGTAAACGACCAAGCCCAAGAAACTACAAATTTCTATCATCAATGTGGGCCCTATCCACTTTTGGATAGCTTTCACTTTAGATCTGCTTTAATGTCATCTTTAGATGCAACATGCCCCCAAAAGGCCACTTGGTTCAACTAGAACTTACACTTAGAAAACTTGACATAGGGTTGATGGTCCCCCAAAGTCTGCAAGACTATTCTCAAGTGGTACTCATGCTCCTCCGTACTCTTAGAGTACACCAAAATGTCGTCTATGAAGACGATCAAAAAATGATCCAAGAAAGGTCTAAACACTTGGTTCATTAGGTCCATGAAAGCAGTTGGGGCATTGGTTTGGCCAAAGGATATCACTAGAAACTTGTAATGTCCATAGCATGTTCTAAAAGTAGTCTTTGGAACATCTTCCTCCTTAATCTTTAGTTAATGATACCCATAATGAAGATCAATCTTATAGAAGCATGAAGCCCCTTGGAGCTAATCAAACAGATTATTAGTCCTAGGCAAAGGGTACTTGTTTTGAATAGCCACCTTGTTAAGCTACTGATAGTCCATACATAAGCATATAGATCTATCTTTTTTCTTAACAAAGAGCACTGGAGCATCCCAAGGTGATGAGTTGGGCTGAATAAAACCCTTATCCAATAAATCTTGCAACTGATTCTTTGATTCCCGCAATTTGGCGGGGGCCATCCAGTAAGGGGGAATTGATACAAGTTGAACACCTGGTGTCACTTCTATATTGAACTCAATTTCTCTTTCTAGAGGCATCCCTGGTAATCCTTCAGGGAAGATATCAGGGAACTCTTTAAGAATCGAAACTTGTTCTAAACTTAATACCTCGGCTTCCACATCCCTTACCATAGCAAGGTAGCCTTGGTTTCCCTTATTCATCAAATGCAGAGCATCCAATAGGGATATTAAGCTTGTAGGGGTTAGGCAATTGTCACATTTATAGATGAAGATAGGGCCACTTGGAATCTCAAATTTTATAGTTTACCATAGCAATCCATGGCGGCATGACATGAAGCTAACCAATCAATGCCTAGGATAACATCAAAATCTACCATATCTAAGAGCACCAAATTGGCTATAATATGTCTACTCAGTAACACTGACCACATAAGATTGAAACTTCAGTTGCACCATCAAGGAGTCTCCTATCGGAGTACTTATCCAAAAAGGATGATCCAATAATACAAGTTGCTTGTTAAATCAGGATGCAAAATAAGAGGACAAATATGAGTGCGTCGAACCTAGATCAAACAAGACAAGATCATCTAGATGACAAATCGTGAGAGTGCCTGCCATTACTGCATTTGATGCCTGAGCATCTTGTTGTGACATTGCAAATACTAGAGGCTGATTTCTCCCAGACTAGCCTAATCCTCTACTACCAGATCCTCTGCTATCAGCTCCTCGACCTATACCCCAGCCTGCGAGCATAGAAGAGCTGTCTGGGGACTGTGTTGAGAATGATGCTGCTGAACCTACTAATTGTGCAAAACCTACCCTAGAGTGAGGACAATCCTTCTTGAGATGATTGATCTATTCATAATTGAAACATGCTCCTATTGCTTTGAAATAAGGTCCCATGTAGTGATTACCACAAATGGTGCATTGGGGTTTGGTGTGGTCTGACTGTCCATAGTTTCTAGTATCTTGTTGCTTTATACTCTATACAAATGATCTCAACCCTAACATACTCATAGTGGTGGAGCCAGAAGATGTGGTCCCACTTGACAATGCTAACTGATGGCCATACTGAATATGCCCTCCTCTAGAACTAGAGTCTCTTGAGAAAGATCCTTTCATTTTCTGTTTTCCCTCCACTTCCCTAGCTACTTTTCTTTCCCCTATATTGAATTCAATGCCATATGCAGCATCCAAAATCTCGGCATAAGACATCTTCCTGATGTATGGGAAGAAAAAGGTGAATAACAGTTGAATCAAACCTCGAACAAACCTCCTTGCTTTCTTGGCCTCAGTGGACATCAAATCTAGAGCATATATGGAAAAACAGGTGAAATGAAATTCATACTCAACTATTGATATACCTGGTGCCTATGTTAGCCTTTCAAACTCAACTGTTAATTCCTCTCTTTTACTCTCAGGAAGAAGCCTCATCATGAATGCTTCACTAAACTCATCCTAGATCATAGGTGGCAATCCGGTTGCCCTCCTACTTGCAAGCAATCCCTCAAACCACTACAGCATTGCTCCATTCATATTATAAGATGATAACTCAACAACCCTAATACTTGGGCACCTGAGGACTTGAATGGCCTTATTAATTCGGTCAAGGAACTGGAGAATGTAGGTGGATTCAACTTGAGAAATGATGCAATGGATACCCCCATTATTTCGAAAACCCTTCTGAATGCTTTAAGGCAATCTGTTTTGAATGATAACAAAGCCAATTTAAAGAAAATACTTTGAAGAATGACTAATGGTTATCTTGAGTTTCTTGAAGTAATAAACAGGTTTTATCGTTAGCATAACAAGGCTTATTTTAGTGAGAATAATTTCACTTTACATGTGCAACATGCTTTATCTCATTTTAATAGATGGGAACAAAATGAAAGTGATAATTATGTCAAAAAATTCTAGCTTAACATGACTAATGATTGAAGAAAAGCAACCAAAACAAGAAAGCAAGATTCAAGACTTTAGAAAGTAGCATTGGACTTGAAAAAGTACATCTAAAATGAAGATATCAATCAAATATTGAAGCAAAAGTATTCTACTATCTTTAACCATCATATTCATAATGATTCGATCATCAATAAACTTTGATTGAAGAAAATAAGATAAAAGAATCATCAAGAAAATGATACCGCACTTCAGAAAGTTCATTTATAGTGAAACAGTATGCTGTTCAAGAAAAGAAGGGAAATTTGAAAAGTCAAAACCCGGTGTCAGAACTAGTGTGACATCTCTTCTGCCATCGTGATCAACTACCCCAGCTTTTAGAAGAAAGAGTTCAGAAACCATGTTCAGAAACTAGGAGTAGTTTCTGAAAGAACATCAGAAACCTTAACCTTGCAATGGCTTCGAATCGCTCGATTACGATACAGATGGACTACTCTTCTAGACTGGCTTTCCAAGACACAAATAGATGATCAACATGTATCACTTGGAGATTTGATCAAAGGCAACAGTCATAAAGAAGATTGTTTATAAATAGAAATATTGTGCTTTCAAAGAAAAGAAGACTGACGCTGAATTAAAAAAGTAAAAATTCTATGAAAATCTCTCCTCTCCTTGTAACAGACATTACTTATTGTAATCATTTCTTTTGTTTGTAAAAAATCTTCTTTCTCCGTTCTATCATTGTTCATAAGTTCTTCCGAGGGAAAATAGTTGGAAGAAGTCATTCAAATTATCCCAAATCCTTTACTGCAAATCTTAAGGAAACTTGAGTGTAGGTTAGTTTGAGTTGCAAACCCAAACACAAACCTTTGTAACTTCGATCCAGTAGTTATTGGTGTAAGTTAGCTTAGAGATGCTAGTAAAAGATTATTTGCAATGCGACAATAAAGGTTTTTTACTGGTCATGATTTAGCTTGAAGAGGCTGGTCAAAGACTATTCGATTTAGTTGGGAAAGGTTGGTCAAAGACTACTTAGTTCAACTTGAAGAGGCCGGTGAATTACTACTTCGTTTGTGACAATAAGGGTTGTCTATTGGTAACTGGTGAAAGCTTGGGAAGGGCATTGTAAAGACTATCCTTGCTCTTTCTCTGGTGAAAGAAAGGTTTAGTAAAACTCAATGGTTATTGAAAACTGGATGCAGGTAGGTTGGTCGAACCAGTATAATTGAAATGGTCAAGTGTTCATGAACAATAAACTCTTAGTCTTATAGCTTTTGTAATAACAACTGGTGCACCTAAAAAAATTTAGTCCAGTGACATCGTTGCGTTAGCATTACAGAGACCAAGGCTTATCAGCCTAGCCAACTTTTACATGATTCTAAATAGGTGAAATGCATGGTCTTCAAGAAATTTCCTCCAAATAATGCAAATAACTCGACACACATTGAGTTATTGGCCAACTAGATTAAGTGATATACATTGATCGACTCATTACTTCTGGTGGAGATAACCCAATTGCTGATCTTGCAACAAAAATTGTCTAGTATTGGTGACTGTTGAGAAAAAAATGGCCATTATCTGATAGAGGTGGAACAGTTATCCATTACTACTCTTCAGTGTAATCCACCATGATTCTTGGCTAACTATCATTAGTCGTCCCATTGGTCTTGCAGTTAATTAAGTCATAATCATCAACTGAAATTAATTTGTTATTATGCCCGTTGTTCCATAACTTGGATATTAAACCAAAACAAATGAAATTGATATGGCTAACTCTAGGCTTAGTATTTTCTTAGCCAATAGCTAATAGCACTCTTTTGCTTCACAGTTGAAGCCTATCTTAGCCCTCAGTAATAGATTAAAACATAAAATTAGCTATTTAGCCAAAACTATATCAAAATCCTCTTTTTAATATCAACCATAATGAGCCTGGCTAATTTTTTGTGGCAGAGCTAATAGATTTCTTTTGGAAACTATCACTACCAACATGTCATATGAAATTAAGGCATGTTCTTCAATGAGCTCTCATTTAGTTGAGTCATAATCTTCAATCGAGACGGACTCTGCTCTTCCATATTTTATGTCCTTGGTTTTCCTTTGTTTTTTCTCATTAATAAATTTCTCCATTCTAGAAGCTTTAATTGTAAATTAAGTAAAACCTGTAAACTCTAGATAAATCAACCTTTTCCTTAGTGGCGGAAGCATAATTCCTATAGTCATGGCAAAAAACTCAGTCTTTGGTAATTTGACATTACATTTGATCACCGTCTTACTGAACTTTTCTAAAAAATTAGCAGCAAGGTCACCAATTTGTTGCCTAATGTTTATAAAATCAACTGGCGTAACCTCTTACTGCGGCTGATAAAAGTGGTCATGGAATACATGTTCCATGTCTGTCTAAGTATGCACTGAATTTGGTAGTAGATTTGAATAACATGTAAAAGGCGAACGAGTTAGTAATAAAGGAAATAATTGCATCCTTAAGAAACGGCTAATGTATTCCACTGTGGAGTTCTCATCTTCTCTAAAAAAAGCATTGAAGTCAAAAATCTTGAATCCTGGAGGGAATGGAACTTTATCTACCCAATTAAAGCATGGCTTGTGATACACATGCCTTTCCAATGGCTTTAACTGAATCCCAAAATTCCTTCTCATAACATCAACAAACTCATTTTGATCTATCAACTGTGGAGAATTTCCTCTTAGATCAGCATATCGTTGGTTTTGGAATGAGGCTTGCATCTTTGGACTAAAAGCACTGAGATCAGCCACATAATTTATATTAGCATAAGGAACACTTCATAACTGAGATTGTAGGCTATATCACTAAGACCACAAGTTCCATGGTTGAGTTTACAAACTCCAAGACTAAGAGTATAGGTTCCACTGCTGATTAAATGATTGCCCCTAGCATTATAATTCATGTTATTTCCACTAACTTCACCATGTAACATGTACTTAGGGGAACTTTGTTGAATTTTTTGCAATTCATCATACACTATCAATTTCACAATATTTGATAGCTATTTTGACAACTGCTTCATCAAGCCATCAACACTCATTTCAATTTGTTGTTGGATGAAGGAAGTCAACACACAACTGGGTCGCTTTTTTTCTTTATCGGCATGTATTTCCTAAGCAAAATTAGCAGACGCAGCAGATGTATTTATTCACTTGGATGGAGCAGTAACCATTTGCTGTTGACTAGTCATCACCCCAATGGTGTTCGAAGCATAGCCGCATATGTTCTCGACCTGCCTTTATTTTCACAATTGTGTTGCTTTAGTATAATAGACGTTGCATTGTTAAGATTCATATTCATAGTCTTCTTAGATTGATTCCCATACACAACCTTTGGATATCCCACTAAGCGTGCCAATTTTGTTGTTGTGAATTTTGTATTGGCAAATTCTATTAGAATAAACAAAGCCAATAACTCAAACTCTCTCTTTGATCCTAAAAGATGGAAGCAATTATAACAGAGGCTATTGCCTACCTCCTAAAATTAGAAGTTAATTTATGTTAAGTTGGACAAAAAATGTAGCCAAGGGCACAACTTAAGTCGTATCTTAAAGAGGCTTCAACACTTAGTTGGAAAAATTGGGGGGTTTTAAAGAATTAAGAATGAAACAATTAAAATTAAATGGTAGTAGCAATAATAAAGAAGCACTAGTGCAAGGTATTCCTAGGATTGAAAATTAATTATCATTGACCAAATATTAAACCTGTTAGTGGCTATTAGTAACAAATTACTGGTAATTCTACTAGTGATCGATCAATCTTTAGAATTTGACCAATGCAAATAACTAATAAATGAGATCTCAATTTCTTTAGAAATCACATTGATTTGATAAACCAATTGTTATAGCCTAACCACCAATCGAAAAGTTAATTCTAATATTCTCCCTCAAACATAAACCAATAGATCTATCAATTTATGGCCAAAGGGCTTCCCTAAACGATGATCGCCGATTTAGTTATTCCAATAAAAATTATAGCAATTAGCATAATAATTATAGGAATAGAAACTGCAGAAAATTAAGAATATCAATGCATTTAATATTAAAAGAGGTCTCAAACACCATCCCAATCCATCCAAAAACCCTTACACTAATAAAGAAATCTACTTCTTCATCTTTGGAGGATTACAACAATGAATATAAAAGAAAACCTGAAAACAATAGTAATAATCCTTGCCACAATCTTCAAGACAAAGAACCTTCACTAATGAAATTCCTAAAAGATAGAAGAATAGACAAGAAGATGTAGAGAGAAAGAGAAGAGTAAGAAAGTGGCTATCTAATTGTAGATCTAAAATTGAGTTAAAAACTGAGTCAAAAGCTAAGATAAACAACTGTGTCAATCCCTTATATACTACTCTCTAAGATAGCCTAAATTGGGGTCCAAAAACATATAAGGGATTTGTAATCCTGCTATCGGACCAGTGTTATAGGGCTCTCTCCAAAAAGGGTGGCTCAATAATTAATGATTATTGTTCTATTGAGCACTGTAGTGCTAAAATGAGCGCTGAAGTGCTCACCCGAGAGTAATGTTGTTGCAGCTTCATTCTTTTTTGCTCCAAGCTACTTCCCAAGAGTTCCCAACCTTGTTTTTGACATTTTGCATTTGATCCAAAGCTCTTGTGCACAAAAACATACTCAAAGAGACAAGTCAGACACAATAGGGTGTAATTCAATAATTATCCCAAAATCAGTACAATAGTCAATGATTCTATCAAAATCACACAACAAGGAACAAGTCAAAATCTTAATTAGTCACATGAATAACACAATAAAACTCATGCAAGAAGCTAAGAATTAGAAGCAATATAAGTGGCATAAATTCCCCTTATCAGATTATACCAAGGAGAGGAATCTACCCCTTGATTATGGGTTTTCCAACTACTTTAAAGAATAAGTTTTGGACAAAGACAACATGTGGAATGAGAATTTTATTGATGAACAAGTATAATTTTAACAACTTCACCTTAAAGCATCACAATAAAGTTTGGAGATGAACTACCTAAACTAAACTAAAATAAAAAGAAAAAGTTTTGTCAAATGAAAGATAAATGTAAAGTTATGTTGTGTTGATCCATGGATCTCTTCTAAGTTGTATTTTCCTCCTTTAAATAATAAACACCTTCTCCATGATACACTAGAAATTGCATGTAATTGTCCCTTCAACTTGTGCTAATAGTGGAGTATTCTTTGTATAACTTCCCATGTTACTGTGAGCATGTACCCACATTACTTCAGATGTAGTAACTTTTCCTTTCTACTAAACACATGGATGTAGAGGTAGCAAAATCAAAGTTAACTTTAGTTCTTGCAATAGACCGATAAAGTATGGTCCATTAACCATTTAGTGAATAACCAATGGAGCATATTCAAATGTCCATTTCACTCATTTTTTGGTGATAATGACTACTATTATTTCCCTTCCCTTTTTCAATATTTTAATTTTCTTGGGCTTACTTCGTTTTTTTCATCTTCTTTTACATATACCTATGGTGTAAGTTTGTTATCATATTATGTTGTATATGAAATATCTCTCTTTTATATATATTAGTAAATTATACCCTATGCGATGCATGGAAATAGTAATGTACAATATATTTAATTGATCCATCAGGAGAGAAAATCCTAGACAAAGAAAATCTCATTTCATTGAAGATGATGCATCACAAACCAATAGTGTCAATGATATCTTTGGATCGTATCAATAAACAATAGACAAATTTATTGGCTTGATGGATTTGTTCAAATATAAAGGTAATATGTAATAATAGATGTATTTTATTATTCGGAATAGAACTCCTTAATTTCAAGAATGTCATCTTTGATACAAAGTTGTGAAGTATATTTTGTATTAGAAATTCGTATGACTCTTGCATAGCACCAATATTTATTAGTTTAAGTAAATAATTATTCATTTCAACAAACTAAACAAATTTGAGTTGCAACCAGAAAAGGAGTGGACTATTATATATCTTCATTTTTCCAAACTGAAGCAGAACCACATAATTGGGGGATGATTTTTCTTCCAAATGGTTATGATGCTCGTAGGAAAATTCTTCCCATATGGTACACCAAAACTTGGAGTTAATTACCCCTGTTGATAATGAAAAGAAAATTAGAAAGAAAGACAATTCTTAGCACAAAATGATTTCACATAATGACATAAGATATAGAGCTCACTTTAAATTTTCAAGCTCAATAACCAAATAATGGGAGGTTCTAGTACCATCCTTTGTGTAGTCACACAATTAACCCTTTGCAGTAAGTAAGCCAATGACATCAAGAATAAATGATTCTATTAGAATTATTTTTTCACAACTGACATAATCCTAATAGATAATTAAAATTTTTAAAAAAGGATGAACATATACCAATCAGATAGGCATCCTCGTTGGTTTCAGACAGTAAATTTTGGTGATATGACACAACAGCAAATCCATTTAATAGGACATTAGAACTCTGAACCTTCATTGCTTTTGTTTATCTCTTAAAGTAAATTTTGAAGTCATGCCTAGTTGGTTTGAATGTGATAGAATTAAGTGCTATTGAGAAATCCACAAATTCGTAAGTAGATGCAATTAGAAATGCACATTTTTAAGAAAAATTAGTACATTCTTAACTCATGATAATATAATTTTTGTAAAATTTTGAGAATTATCTACTTGACAATAAAAAAAATGTCAAATTAAATTTGCTTTTTAAGAAAGAAATTATCTTAATATCCGTTTAAAATAGCTTCACATGACACTTTATTTGGGTGTATATAATAATATATTAATCTTTTATCTCTAATAAGTAATATAATGTTAAAATTTAAATAATTACAACAATTTGTTAGCTTATGATAATATCATTTTTATAATTAATTGTTAATAGTTAATTTTCTTGGATTTTAAATAAAAATTTTAATTTATTTTAAGTTGTTTAAAGGTTAAGAGATTATAATGACTTTTATTAATAAATAATGTAAAATAATAAAGTGACTATTAAGCTTCAATACATAATAGATTGAAAAATGTGATCAAGTAACTATTAATCCAAACACATCAACTTCTCACATATTTTTATTTTTGCTCTTCTTTACATTTTATCTTTTTTCTTCTCATATATAAATATTACATATAATCAACTTTTTTTTTTGAACTTTTAGTTTTTGTGGGAATTTTTGAGAGCCATAGACTTGTTTCTCTTGATGGTTTTCACCATGAGCTTCAAGCAACACTACTTCATGAGTTTTTAATGACCCTATGAGGGCATCTAAGTTAAGAGTTTTGAGGTCCTTAGCTTCTGTGATGGTTGTTACTTTGGAAAGAGATTTTGAAAGAAGGCTTTTGAGGATCTTTCTGACCATCTCCACATTTGAATATTTCTTTCTCAAGTATTTAAGTTGATTTATGATGAACATGAATCATGTGGTCATTTCATCAATATTGTCATGTTCTATCATTTTGAACATTTCATATTGATGAACCAGTATACTTATCTTAGTTTTTTTTACTTAACCTGTTTCTTCATGAAGCATTTGCCATCTATCCTAAATCTCCTTGGCAATGTCACATGCTATGATCTAATCATACTTAGCTTTAGAGTTCATTTAGGCTTTAGCCTTTTATTGATTTGTCTATCTATTCATGGGAATTTGTCTTGTTGTTGAGGGCCCACCTTGTTCATCTTCAACAAATATATTTTCTAAAGGATTTTTTATACGGACATAGTCACTATTTTGAATAATATCCCACAAGTCAAGACCTGTGTATTTAACGAAGAGCCCTATCTTATTTCTCCAACATGCATAATCTCCACCATCGAAGAATGGAGGCCTATTTACAGAGTGTCATTCTGCAATGTGCACAATATTATGGGCCATGATGTCCAAAGATCTTTTCCTCAGTAACAGTATGGAAGCTCAATCCCTTAAAGGCCTGAGCTTTGATGCCAAATATAGGAGAAGTGTTAAGTGCACAAGAAGGAGGGTTGCATCATGCTACTAAAATACTTTTGCTTTCTAAAACTTTTAAAAATGTTCAATAAAGTGCAAGATTTGAGGACAATGGAAAAACAATCAGTCAACTTCAGAAAGTAACTTTCAAAAATGTCTAGTAAAACAAATAGGTTCAGAAAGTGACAAACACAGTTATAATATCATCATACACAAATAGATAAAGATACACAAAATAGATATAGAGAGATTAAATACGAATAAGAACAAACAAGAAATTTATATTGGTTTGGCTAAGCTTTGCCTACATCTAGTCCCCAACAAAACTTGTTGAGAGTTCTACTATAACACCTTTCTTGTACAAGAAATCACCAAGATAGTCTTTCTCTAGCCTTCTCATGCTAAACATAGTGAACAGTTAGTGCAATCGTCACTTACAAGTAGTCTTTTCCTAACCCCTCCAAGCTATCTCAAATGATCACTACTGGATCAAGGTATACAAGATATAGAGATTTTGGTGTTTCACCTAAATCTTTACTCAAGTTTTCTAAAATGTGTATATGGAGTAAGAAAAATGCTTGAAAGACTTCTTTCTAATTTCTCACAATTGTATGTTAGCTAATAAATTTTAGACTTCAGAAACTAAAAATTGATGAAGAATAGGCTCAAAAAGTATAATGCATATTTGAATATCTTTGAGCACAAAAGTTCCTTCTAGCTGGAATGGATGTTGCTTTTATACTTGAAATTTTGAATGAGATCATTGGTCCTTGATTTCATCCCAATTGTGCATGTGTTGATCATTTTCCATGTGCATAGGATTAGTCTTCTAGGGACTGTAGCTTTAATTTCTAATGCATTCTTCAGTTTTTGATGATGTTTCTTCAATTTCAAAGCTCTTCTAGCTCATACAGAGTTTCTTTCTGAAGTAGATATAAGTCTCCAGACAGTGTTAGATTATTCTTATAGTGAACACAATCGAGTTTGGTAGAGGTGTACTTGATTTGATCACGAATAACCACCTTCTAATATTTTCATGTCACTTTCTGATGTATCAGAATAGTTTTTGATGTCCTAGATACATTTTCTGATGTTCCGGATACAATTCCTAATGCTTCAATCTACTTTCTAAAGTAACTCTCATACTGTAACTCACTTTCTGAGTTATTCGTCATACTTTTAAAAATTGTAAACCACCCTTTGAATGAGTTTTATATCATGTTAAATCATCATAGTATGAAAAATATATCATGAAATTTGTTACATATGATATAAGAAAATTCCTATTTAATACTTGAGAAACTCATGTAAATCATTAGTTATTTACTTAAAATACTTTAACAAAATTTGCTTTGTTGTTAGTCAAAACTCAAGCTGTAAAAGCTTTCTTAAGGGTTCTGGGCCTAACAAAAGCACCACAATATTTTGATTTATCAAATAGAAAAATTTGGCTAATGTTTCTCATAAGCTAAAGCATTTTGCCGAAGAGTATTATTAAATCCACCCGTAATCCCTCTAGCTATTCTTTCTCCTATATAAAAATACATAAATTTTTAAAAATAGGCACTCATTAGATATTAAGGGCAATAATAGATATATTAAATTCTAATAATTTTAATTATAATTATGATTTAATTAATCAAGTAAAAACAATAATTCTAACGTAAATAAGAGGGCTGTTTATTGCTGAAGATTTAAAATTTCACTTTTTAAGTTAATTTCCAAATAAAACACCTATATTTACTATATCTAATAAATGTATTCAATTCTTATAGTTATAATTAGTTATTAAGTTTAACATAATTGTGATGTAGTAGTTGTGAATGCTATCTTGTAGGTTTTGATGATGAAAATGAATTGACAAAGAACAGAAGCAAATGATGTGGACCTCATGAAGGTGAAAGCGCAAATGATCAAGTCCTTTGGTTAGGATATTTTTAGAACTTAGATTATTTGTTAAAAGGTTTCTCTTTAAGGTTATTTGGCCATCTTACATATAATCATGTTTTGATCTATAAAGAATTTATTTTGAAACAATTCAAAAGTTCCTTTTGAAGAAATTTGTTTTGATTTGTGAAAATACAAGTTTGTTTTGAAAATACAAGTTTGTTAAACTTTCAATTCTCAAGTTCTGGAATTGATGTAATCGATTACAAAATAGTGTAATCGATTACAATCTTGTTCTTGACCCCAGAACCTGAATTTTCACACATGTAATCGATTACAACCCTAATGTAATCGATTATCAGAGTGCAAATGTGACCAGCTTCAAAATCTATACATGTGTAATCGATTACTCATCAATTGTAATCGATTACCAAAAGGTGACCGTTGTCTATTTTCGAAAATTTGAACTGTGTAATCGACACAATATCCAGAATCGATTACGGACTCAAAAATGCACCAGAAGGTGTGTTTTGAAGAGATACATGTCTTGGAGTTAATCCTTAACGGTCCACATGAACTGTGTTCTATAAATATCATTGTTTAACATCTTTTAACACACAGAAAACATGTTACAAAGATCATTTGTACAATCATTCTCTTCTATCAATCTTCTTGATGAATACTTGGCCAAAATTGTCTTATTCTTGAGAAACCTCATAGGGCGTCCATTTGTAACATCAACTCTATTCAGAGAGTGATTTCTTGTAATACTTTTTAAAAGTTGAAAAAAAAAGGGTGAGGTATCCCTTTGTAAGAACAAGAGTGAGGCATCTCTTGGTTCTTAGAGACTCAAACACAACGGTGAGGGATCCCAAGGTGTAGGAGTGCTCTTGGTTGTAAAGGTTGAAGTAATAGTGGAACTCTCAAGTGGGTTACTTGAGAGAACTGGATGTAGGCCACAAGAGGTGACCGAACCAATATAAACGAAGTTTGCAATCCTTCTTCCCTTATCTCTTTAAGTTTGTTGCAAATTTACTGTTCATTATCTTGTCAAATCCTGTTCATAGATATCATTGATTTCTCATATCTCTTGCATCTGTATACATCAAATTAAGTTTTTAAGCAAATTCTTCAAAATTAATTGAAAATTTAATTAGAGTGTGAAATTAAAGAAAAAGTTTTTGAACTCAATTCACCCCCCTCTTGAGTTCATTGAGGCCACTTGGCTAACAGTAGTAAAAGTATTTTATATTATCTTTCAATTAAATTCTTTTATTGTATAATCATTTTAGAAGTGGATGTGGAAGTTAAATATATTTGTTTATATGACAATACATACTTGACTAATGTATAAAACTCTTTTATACTTTCAATTTCTCAAAATTAATTTCTAATTAATTTTTAATTAAAATATTTTAAAATATTAGGTGATTAATTTCTACTCATTCATAGTGTAAAATAATCTTACTCTATCAACTAAAAAAATTTGTGGAAAATGACAAATCTAATAAGGTGGATAATTGTTGTAGTGGGAAGTTACCCATCATGACTTGATATTTTTTTAAAATTCTATTGGTTAACTATGTAAACTTATTTTACATTACCAATGGATGAAAATTAAATCTAAATATTAAAGAAACCAATATGGCTCTTAGAGTTTAATTTTGATTTTGATATATGGACTATTTAATTCAATCAAAACCATTTCCATAACTATTCAAATAGCATATGTAAAAGTCAATTATCATAATTAATATGATAATATATAATTGAGAAATATTAGAAGGATAACAATCTCCAACAATAAAATGCACATTATATGCTAGCGGGATCAAGAGGACAAACAAATAAGTGGAGCTCAAGAGAAACAGAAATTACATGCATCAATAAGAATAAAAATAGAACCTGTCAAATAATCTCTCCAAAAATAAATCTCACCTCCTCTCACTCCCACTCTCACTTGTTCTAATCTCTTACTGCAAGCATAAACCCTTCTTCCTTTTCCCGATGATTGACCCCTTGTAGAAGTATACTTTTCCTCTTCTCTTCTTTGAGACCACAACCCTCCTTTCCCCAAGAAACCCCCTATAAACCTTTTTTTGATCAACCTCAATGAACCTGCACACAATTGCCATGTACAAACAAAGAGCTCTGAACCCACTTGCCCTCATCCGTTGACTCACATCCATGTGTCTCATCTTCCCTCCCTATAACCCTTCCTCACCTAGCAACTCAGCTTATTTGTGCTATCCATAGGCCATAACCTCATCTCCAACATGATAGTCATCCATTACCCAAAGCCCTAGACCTAGGTAATTAATTTCATATTCAAACTTTTAGACTTTTTGTTGTGTATGAATTCACATTGATAAGGTGTTATGATATGTTTTGCTATGATCTGAATCTTAAATTTTAGTGGGTGCTACCACCGAAAAATAATTGCCTAAGAGTTTAAGGGGGCTTGTTGAGTCAATGTGATAATTAGACATCATTTGGGCAATATTGAGAATTAATATGCAAATTTTATTAGCCAAGCCAAGGAATTCTTGCAATGGATGTGCCCCAGGTAGAGGAAGTTAATGTAGTGGACATGTCCCATGTAAATAAATTGCTTATTGCATGTTAATTATTCACATGGTTTGCTGCCATGTTTTGTGAGCCACAAGAACAAGGAAGTTATTGCAAATGGGGAGAGCTTATGTGTCAAATGGAGAAAAGGTGGTTATTTCATATTGGCTACGTGTTGGAGCGTTATGTGTCATGCAAATTAGCTATGGAATATTACTAATCAGTCGTGAAGTGGTTACCAAACACTTGGGGAGCAGTTTTATTCTAGATTAACAAGTGTTGAAGTTGGAAAACTATCTTCATGATTATAAAAGACCTCAAGAGAGTGAAAAAGAGAGATCCCTGAATCAACAACACAACTCTTTGCATTTTATGATTTTTCTTTCTTTTTTCTGGTTTTAGTTTAGTTTACGTGTAGTTTTCTCCTCTAAATTTTATTATAATGCTATGGTGTGAAGTGTTGTAACTATTCTTGTTCATCAATGAAATCCATTATCATTCTACACTTGCCTTTGTCCAAAACTTGTTCTTTAAAGTAGTTTAGAGAATCCATAACCAAGGGGTAGATTCCTCTCCTTGGTGCAATCGCTGACACTTTGAGATCAAAAAGTGAGTTTGTGTTCTTGGCTTTGTTTCTAATAGACTTAGCTGATTCCAAAATTCAAGACAGCAAAATTAGCATGCCCGATGGAACATTTGAAGGCTTAGTGTGGAAAAATGAATTTAAGAAGATTGTGGACATGAGTCCTAAGAGTGTAGTATATGTTATGCCAAAGCAACACAACAGTGAAGATGAAGGCCGGTTGAGAACGTATGTGATTGTACGAGGAATGCCCACCATGGTGATAACTAGTCAGCCGCAAATGGTTACCACTTCATCCAAATGAAAAGATACATCTGCTACGTCTACCAATTCCACTAAGAACGTCCATGTTGATGAAGAAGAAAAAAAACCCAATTATGTGTCAACTTCTTTCATCCAACAATAAATGGAAATGGGTGTTGATGGCTTAAAGGAGCAGTTGTCAAAACGGTTGCCAGATACTGTAAAATCAATAATGCATGATGAATTGTAGAAAATTTAGTAAATTTCCCTTATGTACATGTCACATGGTGAATTTATTAGAAATAACATGAATTATAATGCTAAGAGACAATCATCTAATCAGCCATGGAGTCTACAGTCTTAACTATAGAACTTACAGTCTTAGCCATGGGGTCTATAGTCTTAGTCATGGAGCTTGCAATCTCAGCCATGGAGCCTGCAGTCTCAGTCATAGGATGTTCCTTGCACTAATATAAGTTGTATTGGTTGATCTAAAAAGAAATCCATAATTGATAGATCCTAATACACTTGCTGATGTTATGAGAAGGAATTTTGGGATCTAGTTGAAGCCATTGGAGAGGTCTGTGTATCATAAGCCAAATCCTAATTGGGTAGATAGATTTCCATTCTCTCATGGATTCAAGATTCCTAACTTCACTACTTTTTTTGGGGAAGATGAGAAATCCATAATAGAAAATGTTAGTCATTTCATTGCACAATGTACGGAAGTAGGGCAGAACAGGTTCTTAAGGGTATAATGATTTCCCTTATCACTAAGTGGTTTGGCCTTTATATTGTATTCAAATTTATTGCCAATTCAGTGCACACTTAGGCAGACCTAGAATATGTATTCCATGACTGCTTTTATCAGCCACGCCCAGAGGTTACGTTAGCCAATATGAACATTAAGCAACAAATTAGCGAGCATATGGCTAATTTTGTGGAAAAGTTCAATAAGATGATGACAAAATGTAATTTCAAATTACCAGAGACTGAGTTTGCCGCCATGGCTGTAGGAAATATGCTTCCACAACTAAGGAAAAGGTTGATTTCTCTAAAGTTTACAGATTTTACTCAATTAACAATTAAAGCTTCCAGAATAGAGCAATTTGTTAATGAGAAAGAACAAATAACAGCCAAGGAAATAGAAAATGTAAGACTAGAGTCAGACTCAGTTGAAGATTATGACTCAGTTGAATAAGAAAAGATCGAAGAATATGCCTTAATCTAGGATGATATGCTTGTAGTGATAGTTTCCAAAAGAAAGCCAGTAGCTCTGCCACAAAAATTAGCCGATGGGCATTGTGGTTGATATTAAAATAAGTATTTTGATACTACTTTGGCTTAATAGCTTATTTTGGGTTTCAATTTATTGCTGACGGCTAATATAGGCTTCAACTATAAAGTAAAAGAGTGATATTAGCTTTTAGCCGAGAGACTAATAAGCCTAGAGTTAGTCGTGGCTGTTTCATTTATTTTTTACTCAAATGTCCAGGTTATGGAGCAAAGGTCATAATACTAAAATTAGTTTCAGCTAATGATTACGACTTAACTGACTGTAAGAGTAATGGCACAACTAATGATGGTTAGCTGAGAATAATAGTGGATTATGCTGGAGAATAACCATGTATAATTGTTTCACCTCAATTAGATAGTAGACCATTTTTTCTCAGCAGACACTAGTACTAAACAATTTTATTGTAAGAGTAGCCATAAGGTTATCTCCACCTCAAGGTATATCACTTCATCTAGTTAGCCAATGGCTCAATATGTGTCGAGTTATTTTCATTGTCTAGAGGAAATTTCTTGAAGACCATGCATTTCTCCCATTATAGAATCAGATAAAAGTTGGCTCGGCTAACAATCCTTGGTCTTCTACAGTGCTAAAGCAGTGGTAGTCACTGGATTAAATTTTTGTTGTACGGCAGCCATTGTTATAGAAGCTATAAGGTTAGGAGTTTATTGGTCATGAACACTAGACTTGGTTGTTTCAATTTTCTCTGCAACTTTATCAGTCATTGTGTTTAGGAACTTTGTTACCCGTGGTGGCTAGAGACGCATCCTTGGGATCAACTGTGATTATGGATAGAGGAAAGATTGAGGCAAGTTTAAGTCTATCAAATTGAAGAGTATTTTAATGATTTACCTTTAGATTTTGGTGGATTAATTTGCTAATGAAAACATATTAGCTGTGAAGGAACATAGAGTTGAAATCCTTTTGAGCAATTGCATCACTTTACCTTTCTTCTTGCTCATCATCAGCTGAAGGGTGAAAGAGGAATATGTTATCACAGAAAAATAATTGCCTAAGAGTTTAAGGGGCTTGTTAAGTGATAAAGGGCATTTATGTCACTTATCTTGCTACCAAACCTTAGCTTTTTACATAAATTTTACTATATTATTAACACAATTAATAAGAATTTTGATTTATTCCTCATTATGTGATTTTGATAGAATTGATGGCTTTTGCATTGACTATGGGATAATTTGTAATTACATCCTATTGCATTTGACTTGTCTTTTTGAGTATGGTCTTGAGTATAGGAGCTTTGCATCAAATGCAATTGTCAAGAACAAGGGATAGGATTAAGTCAAATAAAGATGTTTTGGAAAGCTTAAAAAGTCCTCCACAACTTTCATGTTCAACCCAAAACCTAGTTCTAAGAGTATCTTGGTGAAAATCGGGTTGCAAGATTAAAGGTTGCTGATGCTTTGATGCTGTCCAACTTGACCTCTAGTTAGTATTTTCGCAATATTTGGAGCTACAGATGTTCGATTGAGATGATTTTGGTGGAGTTGGAAAGCTTATTCAAAGGGCTAAATTGTATTTCTAGTGTCAAGGACAGATTCAATTCTGTCTACTGCTGCAGTGCTCATTGACTGCTGTAGTGGTCAACAACACCTGCAAAATGACATTTATTAGCAAAGCTCCTCTGGAGACCACTACAGCGGTGCTACGATGACACAGAACAACTCATTTAAACTATTTTTGGGCCCTAGTTTAGGCTATTTTAAAGAGCAATATTTAAGGGATTGTTATAGACTTTTACCCTAGCTTTTTACTCAGTTTTAAGTCGACATTTTCAGTTGCTATTATTCTCTCTCTACATCTTCTTATTCTCTCTCTAAGGGTTCTATTGGTGAAGGTACTCTATCTTGGAGATTGTGGCAAGGATCATTACTATTATTTTTAGGTTCTTTTATCTTCTTTGTTGTAATCCTCCAGAGATGGCGAAGTAGATTTCTTTACTAGTGTAGGGATTTCCTGATGGATTGGGATGACATTTGAGACCCATTTGTTTATATTGAATGCATTGGTTTTCTTAATGTTCTGCAGTTTCTATTCCTTTAATTATTATGGTGATTGCTATAATCTTTATTGGAATAACTAAATTGGCGATCGTCATTTAGGGAAACCCTTTGGGCATAAATTGTTAGATCTATTGGTTTATGTTTGAAGGAGAATATTAGAATTAACTTTTCGATTAGTGGTTAGGTTATAGCAATTGGTACCTTAGATCATTGTAATTACCAA
The DNA here is from genome assembly GCA_031216125.1 of Dalbergia cochinchinensis. Taxonomy (NCBI): domain Eukaryota; kingdom Viridiplantae; phylum Streptophyta; class Magnoliopsida; order Fabales; family Fabaceae; genus Dalbergia; species Dalbergia cochinchinensis. The sequence continues at coordinate 15,702,407 of CM062375.1, read as the reverse complement.
TTAAATTGAGATTTCATTTATTTGTTAATTTCATTGATCAATTCTAGAAGTCGATTGATCAATAGTAGAATTGCCAATAATTTATTACTAATAGCCATCAATGGGTTTAATATTTGGTCAATGATAATTAATTTTCAATCCTAGGAATACCTTCCACTAGTGCCTTTCTCCATTGTTGCTATTATCTTTTAATTTCCATTACTATAATTCCCATTCTTTCAAATCCCCAATTTTCAATTAAGTGATAAGGCCTCCTTGAAAGACGACCTAGGTTGTACCCTTTACTATATTTTTGGTACAATTTAGTATTAAAATAAATTTCTAATTTGTTGTGAGTTGCGACGCTCGCATCAAATTTTGGCGCCGTTACCAGGAAGGCATTAAAATTTAGTTGTTTATTTTTCTTTTTTTATTTTTTCAGTTTGTATTTTATTTTTTATTTATTTATTTACTGTTTTTATTTTCTGCAATTTATTTTTTCTGCAAAGAAAAAAGAAAAAAATTAAAATTAAAAAAAATTTTGTTTCCTTGTATGAGGTGTTCCCTATCTGTTGGAAATTTGATACCTCTTGATTCTGAAATTGAGAAAACTTTGAGAAAAATCAGACAGGCAAAGCATCAACAAGCAGAACCATCTAAGCATTCTGATCCTCTGTTTAGTGTTTCAGGAAATACAGGTAATATAGGATACCGAAATAGAACACTTAGGGAGCTCACTGCTCTTGACTTCACCCAGTAGCCCTTGGCCATTACTTACCCCAGGCTAGACAATGATTTTGAGCTTAAAGGGTATATGGTACATGCTTTGCCTAAATTCCATAGGTTGTCTGGAGAAAACCCCTATCAGTATTTGAAGAAGCTTCATATAGTGTGTTCTGGCATGAGACCTAATGGGGTAGAAGTAGATGATATTAAACTGAGAGCATTCCCCTTTTCCCTTGAGGGTGCAGCAGAAAATTAGTTCTTCAACCTTTGTGATGAGGTTGTCAATAGCTGGACTGGAATGAAAAGGCTTTTCTTAGAGAGGTATTTTCATGCCCCTAGAGTGACTTTTATCATAAAAAAGATCTTTGAAATTCGCCAGTCAGATGAGACTCTCCATGAGTATTGGGAACGTTTCAAACTCCTCTGTGCCAACTACCCTAACTATTAAATTCTAGAGTAACTCCTCCTCCAATACTTTTATGAAAGTCTTGTACCTGCTGATAAGTGCATGATTGATGTTGCAAGTGGAGGAGCACTCTTAGATAAGACACTAGAAGAAGCCCGTGCTTTGATTGAGAATATGACTGCCAATTTTCAGTAATTTGGTTCCAGGGCAGCCACAACTACTAAAGGCCTTCATGGAGTGAGCCAGCCAGAGAATCTATTATTGACCCAGACTTTACAGCAACTTTTTGGCCTTATGCAGCAACTGATGGCTAGCCAGGTAGTAACTCCAGTGATTTGCAAGATCTGTGGCATATGTACTTCCAATGATCATCATACTGAAATGTGCCTAGCATTGCAAGATGACTCAACCACTAGGGTAGCAACAATAAACCCCTTCCAGAGTCAACCTCAAAATCAGGCAGGCCAGTTTCCATTTGGGAATACTTATAACCCAGCTAGAAAAATCACCCCAATTTGAAGTGGGAAAATAATTCTCAACCACAGGGCCAACCCTCACAATAGAAGTATTTGGCAGTTCATCAGAGCAACAGGCCTTTCATGCGCCTCCAACTTCATATCCTACTATGACTGAGATGATGAAGATGATGATGGAGCAAATATAGGAAATTAGAAGAGAAAATGCCCAGCTGAGAGAGGAGGTGACTCAAATAAAAAATAATCAGATCAGTAGGCCTCAACTGCCAAGTTACCCTCTCAAACTGTTCCCAATCCAAGCGAAAATGTCTGTGCAATCACTCTGAGGTCTGGAACAAAAGTTTTAGAAGTGATTAGACCTGAAAAAAATCAAAATAAGGAGTCAAAGAGGCTCGGAAGAGATTCTGATGGCCGCTGCAGTGCTCCATCACCACTGCAATGGTCCACCGAGAGTAATGCACCACCAACTCTTTGAAAAAACCCCTTTGCTAATGCCGCGGTGGTCATCCAAAGATCTTGTAGTGGTGTCTAGAAGTTGAAAGAAGCAAAAATCCTTCTCCTTTATTGCCGTTCCCACAAAGGATCCAACCCAAAAAGTCTATTGCTTTAGAATTGGATTCTGAAATTTGGGAAACATTCAAAAAGGTACAAGTAAACATACCCCTATTAGATGCAATCAAGCAAATTCCAAAAGATGCAAAATTCTTGAAAGTTCTTTGCACTAATAAGAGGAAAATCAAGGGCAATGGGGAGGACAAGGTAACTATAGGGGTAAATGCTTCCTCCATTATCAAGCCAAGCAACCTGCCAACCAAGTGTAAGGACCCGGGCACATTCTATGTTCCTTGTACCATTAGGAACTTGCATATCGCAAAAGCCCTAGCTTACCTTGGGGTAGGCATTAATGTTATGCCCAAATCACTTTACCAGTCCTTGCACTTTGGAGAGCTCAAGTCAACCGGGTTGCAAATTTAGCTGGCCAACCGCAGCATCACAAGTCCAAAGGGAGTATTGAAAGATGTTCTTGTCCAGATAAATGATTTAATATTCCCTGCTGATTTTTATGTGCTTAAAATGGAAAATGACACCAATGCTAGCCAGCATACATTGATCTTGGGAAGACCATTTTTGAAAACTGCTAGAACCTTAATTGATGTTTATGCTGGCACATTATCCATGGAGTATGGGGATATGAAAGTCCAATTTAATTTATCTAATGCTATGAAACATCCCCATAAGGAACACTCTGTGTTTGGCATTGACGTCATTAATTCTTTAGTTAATGATGCTTGTGGAAATATGCTCTGTAAGGACCCAAACCCCCCTTCTCCACTTTTTCTTTTTCCATAGGATATGATGCCCCTGTTGTTTGAGAATGTCTAAAGTTTTCAAATACAGGTACACCATCCAGGCAGCAGTCATCAATTTGCCAGGTGCTCCATGACCAATCCATGTTGGATAAAAAGCCTTGTGAGGGGCAATGGATCTTACTGCATGAGCTCTGGACAAAACTGATGGCTGGGAGGCCAAAGTCTAGATGGAAGGCACCATTTTTGGTCACCCATGTGCACCTTGACGGTGCAATTGAGTTAGAGAACTCCATGATGGTTCGGTATAATATTGAGGGGCACCGGCTGATGCACCTCCATGAGACTCCTATAGATCTAAGGGCTCAGACAACCTATCTGTAGGTTAAAGCTACTCACCCTCCATGACGGTCTTGACCGTCCAACTTAGGGACGTTAAAGCAAAGTGCTAGGTGGTAGACAACCCACTGTGAGATTTTTCTTTACCTTTCCCTTTTATTTTCTATATTTTATTTATTTTCATTTTAGTTTTAATTCTTGCATCATATTTATTTTCACTTGCATTTTACACCATCCCTTAGGCACCTTAGAGGTTACATGCACAGGCTCACACTAAATACACCTTATTGACTTGCTTGGCATTGACTTTGTCTCATGTTGCATACTTGGTGGATTTATTGTGTTATTTAGCTTAAGTACATGCACTTTTATCTGTGAGATTTTGAGCTTCTTTGATTGGATTATAATATGTCATCCTTATTTATTCATGTGTGTTTCCCTCTTTGGATTTTTATTTTAAAACTTACTTAGGGTCTTGCTTGAAAATATATTTCCATGTGCACGCTTGAATATGATTGAGGCATTTTTCTTGTTTATAGCAACTTGCCCACATAGCCAACTTTTGCATAATACCATTGTTTAGCCCCTTTGAGCCTTATTACCCATTCTTTTGTTTTAGCACATCCTTAGCCAAAAGTGAAAAACAATGAAAATTTTCCAACCTTTTAGGCTTAGAGGAGCATTTGTGCATTTCTTATATGTGCTTGAGCATAAGTGTAGGGGGATAGCATGAAGACGTGCTTCAATTTAAGTATGGAGGAGGAATAATGTGTACCCAAAATTCAGCAAGTGGCACATCCAAAAAAAAGGAGGAACAATGCAAGGTTAATAAAAAGAAATTTGAAAAAAAAAAATTGGTTGAAGGTATGCCACAATGTAAAAGAAAGGCTTGTAATTATGTTAAGCTAGACAAAGCATACCCTTAGGCACTTGTGCTCTTGGTGCATGCAATTGCTCTCATTTGACTTGAGGTTTAACCCTATTGGCCTATATTTTTATCCACCTTCATCGAAGCGTCATTACAACCAAAGGTAAGTCCTCTTGATTCAATATGATATGTTTCTGACAAAATGGAGAATGAGACCCATAACAAGCTTATGGTAATGCATTTTCATTTGAGCTGATTGAGTGTGCATCATAACCCAAAACATCTGAGTGAATAAGGGGAAAACACTAACCTTGCAAGGATTTTCATACTTGATTCATACATTATACATGGATTTTACCTTGTGTGCTATGTTGTTGATCATGCCTTGCTTATTGTAATTCTCTTGATTGTTGGTGTAAAGCTTACTGTTGTGCCTTTAGGTTCATTAGATTGGTGTATTATCATTTAATTTCATGCATCATACATTTTAGGTTAGGAGTCTAGTATAGTCCTTGTTTACTGCTTCTCATCCATGTCTTGGTTTGATCTTAATTTCACATAAGGACATGTGAAAGGTTAAGTGTAAGGGAGTTTGATAAAGGACATTTATGCCACTTATCTTACTACCAAACCTTAGCTTTTTACATGAGTTTTACTATATTGTTAACACAATTAATAAGGATTTTGATTTATTCCTCATTGTGTAATTTTGATGGAATTGATGGCTTTTGCATTGATTATGGGATTATTTGTAATTACATCTTGTTGTGTTTGACTTGTCTCTTTGAGTATGGTCTTAAGTACATGAGCTTTGGGTCAAATGCAATTGTCAAGAGCAAGGGATCGAATTAAGTCAAATAAAGATGTTTTTGAAAGCTTAAGAAGTCCTCTACAACTTTCATGTTCAACCCAAAACCTAATTCTAAGAGTATCTTGGTGAAAATCAGATTGCAAGATTAAAGGTTGCTGATGTCTTGATGCTGTCCAACTTGACCCCCAGTTAGTATTTTCGCAATATCTGGAGTTACATATGTCTGATTGAGGTTATTTTGGTGGCGTTGGAAAATTTATTCAAAGAGCTACAATTGCTATTTCTAGTGCCAAGGTCAGATTCAATTCTGTCTACTGCTACAACGCTCATTAACCATTGTAGCGGTCAACAGCACCTGCAAAATGACGTTTATCAGCAAAGCTCCTCCAGAAACCGCTATAGCGATGGTATGATGATGCATAACAACTTGTTCAACCTATTTTTGGGCCCCAGTTTGGGCTATTTTAGAAAGCAGTATTTAAGGGATTATTATAGACTTTTATGCTAGCTTTTTACTCAGTTTTAAGCCTCCACTTTCAGTTGTTATTATTCTCTTTCTACATCTCTCTCTACATCTTCTTCTAAGGGTTCCATTGGTGAAGGTGCTCTATCTTGGAGATTGTGGCAAGAATCATTACTATTGTTTTCAGGTTCTTTTATCTTCATTGTTGTAATCCTCTAGAGATAGAGAAGTAAATTTTTTTACTAGTGTAGAGATTTCTGGATAGATTGGGATGACATTTGAGACCATTTGTTTATATTGAATGCATTGGTTTTCTTAATGTTCTACAGTTTCTATTCCTTTAATTATTGTGGTGATTGCTATAATCTTTATTGGAATAACTAAATTGGCAATCTTTGTTTAGGGAAATCCTTTGGGCATAAATTGATAGATCTATTGGTTTATGTTTAAAGGACAACATTAGAATTAACTTTTCAATTGGCAGTTAGGCTATAGCAATTGGTATCTTGGATCATTGTAATTACCAATTAAATTGAGATTTCATTTATTTGTTAATTTCACTTATCAATTCTAGAGGTCGATTGATCATTAGTAAAATTGCCAGTAATTTATTACTAATAACCATCAAGGGGTTTAATATTTAGTCAATGATAATTGATTTCCAATCCTAGGAATACCTTGCACTAGTGCCTTTCTCCATTGTTGCTATTATCTTTTAATTTCCATTGCTATAATTCTCATTCTTCCAAATCCCTAATTTTTACTAAGTGATAAGGCCTCCTTGAGAGACGACCTAGGTTGTACCCTTTACTACATTTTTGATACAATTTAGTATTAAAATAAATTTTTAATTTATTATGAGTTGCGACACTCGCATCATTGAGTCAATGTGATAATTTAGGACATCTTTTGGGCAATATTAAGAACTAATATGCAAATTTTATTAGCCAAGCCAAGGAATTGTTATAGTGGATGTGCCCCAAGTAGAGAAACTTATTGCAGTGGACGTGTCCCATGTACAGGAAGTGGTTTTTGCATGTTAACTATATTCACACAGTTTGCTGCCATGTTTTGTGAGCCGTGAGAATGAGGAAGTTATTGCAAATGGGGAGGGCTTAAGTGACAGATGGAAAAGAGGTGGTTATTGCATATTGGCTACGTGTTGGAATGGTTATAATGAGAAATAGTCATGTGTCATGCTAATTAGCTGTGGAACATTACCAATCAGTCGTGGAATGGTTACCAAACACTTGGGGAGCAGTTTTACTCCATATTAACATGTGCTGAAGTTGGAAAACTATCTTCATGATTATAAAAGTACTAAAGAGAGTGAAAAAGAGGGATCCCTTGATCAACAACACAACTTTTTACATTTTATCATTTTTCTTCCTTTTTTCTAGTTTTAGTTTAATTTAGGTATAGTTTTCTCCTCTAAATTTTATTATGATTCTATGGCATAAAGTGTTGTAAGTATTCTTGTTCATCAATGAAATCTATTATCATTTCACATTTGCCTGTGTCCAAAACTTGTTCTTTAAAATAGTTTGGAGAATCCATAATCACCTGCACTTTGAGATCAAAAAGTGAGTTTGTGTTCTTGGCTTTGTTTATTCTAATACACTTAGCCAAATCCAAAATTCCTAACAACAAAATTGGCACGCCTGATGGGACATCTGAAGGCTTAGTGTGGAAAAATCAAGTTAAGAAGATTGTAGATATGACTCCTAAGAGTGCAGCATCTGTTATGCTAAAGCAACACAATCGTGAGGATGAAGGTACTGAGAATGTACACAACTATACTGGGAACGCCCACCATGGTGACAACTAGTCATCCACAAACAGTTATCACTTTATCCAAATGAAAATATACATCTGCTATGTCTGCCAATTCCACTAAGAACGTCCTTGTTAATGAAGAAGAAAAGTGAACCAATTATGTGTCAACTTCTTTCATCCAATGGCAAATGGAAATGGGTGTTGATGGCTAGCAGTTGTCAAAACAATTGCCAGATACTGTGAAATCAAAAGTGCATGATGAATTGTAGAAAATTCAGCAAAGTTCCACTATGTGACATACATAGTGAATTTATTGGAAATAACATGAATTATAATCCTGAAAGGCAATGATCTAATCAACTGTGGAGTCTGCACTCTCAGCCATGGGTTCTGCAGTCTCGGTCGTGCAGACTGCAATCACAGCCGTGAAGCCTGCAATCTCAACCATACAATTTACAGTCTCAGTCATGAAATGTTCCTCGGGCTAATATAAGTTGTATAGCTGATCTAAAAGGAAATTCTCCACAGTTGAAAGATGCTAATGCGTTTCCTGATGTTATGAGAAGGAATTTTGGGATCCAGTTGAAGCCATTGGACAAGTCTGTGTATCGTAAGCCATATCTTGATTGGGTAGATAAAGTTCCATTCCCTCATGGATTCAAGATTCTAACTTTACTACTTTTTCTGGGGAAGATGAGATATCCACAGCGGAACATGTTAGCCATTTCATTGCCCAATGTATTGAAGCAGGGCAAAACGAGTTCTTAAGGGTGCATTTATTTCCTTTATCACTGACTGGTTTGGCCCTTACATGGTATTCAAATTTATTACCAAATTCGGTGCATACTTAAGTAGACCTGGAATGTGTATTCCATGACCGCTTTTATCAACCATAGCTGGAGGTTACATAAGCCGATCTTATGAACATTAAGCAACAAATTAGTGAGTTTGTGTGGCTAATTTTATGGAAAGGTTCAATAAAATTATGAGAAAATATAATGTCAAATTACTAGAGACAGAGTATGCCGCCATGGCTGTAGGAAATATGCTTCTGCGGCTAAGGAAAAGGTTGATTTCTCTAGAATAAAGCAATTTATTAAAGGACAACCAAGGAAATAGAAGATGTAAGACCAAAGTCAGTCCCAGTTAAAGATTATGACTCGGCTGAATAAGAGAAGATTGAAGAATATGCCTTAATCTCAAATGATATACTGGTAGATAGTTTCCAAAAGAAAGCTAGTAGCTCTGCTACAAAAAATAGTTAAGGGTCATTGTGTTTTATATTAAAAGAAGCATTTTGATATATATTGTTTTGGCTTAATGGCTGATTTTGGGTTTCAATTTATTGCTGATGGCTAATATAGGCTTCAACTGTGAAGTAGAATAGTGATATTAGCTATTAGCCGAGAGAATAATAAGCCTAGAGTTAGTCATGGTAGTTTCATTTGCTTTTTGGTTAAATGTCCTGGTTATGGAATAAGGGGCATAATACCAAAATTAGTTTCAACTAATGATTACGACTTAATTGACTATAAGAGCAATGGCACGACTAATGATAGTTAACCGAGAATCATGGTTGACTATGCTGGAAAGCAGCCATAGATAATTGTTCCACCTCTATCAGACGATCAACCACTTTTTCTCGGCCATTACTAGTACTAGACGATTTTATTATGAGAGCACCCATGGGGTTATCTTTACTTCAAGCAATAAGTTGACCAAGGTATATCACTTAATCTAGTTAGCCAATGGCTCAATATGTTTTGAGTTATTTTCATTGTCTGGAGGAAATTTCTTGAAGACTATGCATTTCTTCCATTATAGAATCAGATAAAAGTTGGCTTGGCTAATAATCCTTGGTCTCTTACAAAGCTAAAGCAATGGTAGTCACTGGACTAAATTTTCTTTGTACAGTAGCCATTGTTTAAAAGCTATAAGGTTAGGGTGTATTGTCCATGAACACTAGACTTGGTTGTTTCAATTTTCTCTGCAACTTTATTAGTCATGGTATTCAGCAACTTTGTTAGCCATGGTGGCTAGAAACGCATCCTTGGGATCAGCTGTGATTATGGATGGCGGAAAGATTGAGGCAAGTTTTAAGTCTATCATACTGAAGTGTATTTTAATGATTTACCTTAATTTCCTAACGAAAACATGTTAGCTATGAAGGAATACATCCTTTTACATTAGCTGAAGGATGCAGGGGGCATATATTATCACCAAGAAATAATTACCTAAGAGTTTAAGGGGGTTTGTTGAGTCAACATGATAATTAGACATCATTTGGGTAATACTAAGAACTAATATGCAAATTTTATTAGCCAAGCTAAGGAATTATTATAGTGGATGCATCCCAGGTAAAGGAAGTTTTTGTAGTGGGCGTCTCCCATATAAAGGAAGTAGTTATTGCATGTTAACTATTCACATTGTTTGCTATCATGTTTTGCAAACCGTGAGAATAAGGAAGTTATTGCAAATAAGGAGGGCTTTTGTGTCAAATGGAGAAGAGGTAGTTATTGCATATTGGCCACGTGTTGAAATGGTCACAATGAGAAATGGTCATGTGTCATGCTAATCAACTGTGGAACATTACCAATCAGTTGTGGGATGATTATCAAACACTTGAGGGGCAATTTTATTCCAAATTAACATGTGCTGAATTTGGAAAACTATCTTCATGATTATAAAAGGTCTCAAGAGAGTGAAAAATAGGGATCCCTAGATCAACAACATAACTTTTTACTATTTATCATTTTTCTTCCCTTTTTTCTAGTTTTAGTTTAGTTTAAGTGTAGTTTTCTCCTCTAAATTTTATTGTAATACTATGGCGTAAAGTGTTGTAATTATTCTTGTTTATCAATGAAATCCATTATCATTCCACACTTGCCTTTAAACTTGTTCTTTAAAGTAGTTTGAAGAATCCATAATCAAAAGGTAGATTTCCCTCTTTGGTGCAATCACCTATACTTTGGAGTCAAAAAGTGAGTTCGTCTTCTTGGTTTTGTTTATTTTAATAGACTTAACCGAACCTAAAATTCACGACAATAGTGTATTATATTTCTTAGATTAAAATTTTTGAAATTAAACTCTGATTTTATCATTTATTACTTTAAATACCAAAAAGAAAAAAGTTGCTCAAGTAAAGTAATTAATGGGGAATCAATGGAGTCTGAAGTGGTACTATTGGTATTGCCTTGAATCTAGAATCAGTTATTCTATTAATGATGATGGTATAAGAGGTGATCGAAGAATTACTTGGTTTCAGGTAGTTTGTATCTTTTAAAACTTGTATCGGGATAATCTTAGAGTGTTAAGTCTTGTATGACTCATAGGGGGAAATATGTTACTCTTCTTGCTCAGTTGCTCGATTCTTGTTGCTTTGGTGCTTTTTAAATCAGTAGTGGTTAAGGGTAAATAGTTTTCCTTTATTGGCTTGGCCTATTAGTATTCAATCTCTTGCCATGGTTATTGAATGCAAAAGCTAGCTCAAATATTGATCAAAATGCCTACCTTGTCACTGTCAATGATTTATTTCTTAGATTATCTGAGATTGAATAGGATTCAAGGGAGGCATTTTACTTTTTATACTGCCTTTCTTGATTCGGCTACTAACCAGGAAAGTTTATTCAATTACGTGAGTTTCTTGATTTTATTTTATATATATATATATATATTATCATTTTGGTTTCGAAATTTCAATAATTCGATTTGATGCTTTGCATTAGAATTGGAATAAATGGTTTTATGACAAGGACCTATATGGATGCAATTTTGAAAAGTTGAATTTTCTTATGTGGTGGTGTATGTTTTCAATGTGCCATTAGTTTTCTTGTCTTAAGTTTTAACAATTGCTGCATTTTCATCTCTTAATGTTACTTTATTGCTCTTTGAGTGCTGTTGTCTAATACTACCATCAAGGTTTACCAATAGATTTAGGCATGGTTTTGTTCCCCTTCCAACTATTTAATGTGTATACTCTCTTTTCCTGGTTATGTTTGGTTTTTCACAACACAAATATGATTACAGTGTAGGGTAGCTGTAGTTTCTCAATGTCATATACTATAGTACTATTGTCACAAACCGACTTGGGCACATGACCGGCACGTGAGTAATCCTCATTCCCACGTAAGCCTCATGATCTCTGAGTCCCTCTATATGCATAATTTAATATAAAATCCTTTTCCAAAACATAAATTTATCTCTGATACAAAACACATGAGTTGCTCTTAATACAAAATAAACCATAGAACTTGTAACCATGAAAATACAAAATATTCATGATAAAAACATGTCAGTCTATCTCTATGGTCCGGGACCCTGCCCATCATGCACACTGGAGCACTCTATCTCTAAACAAAATACCAAAAGTACTTCACTCACAAAGTGAAGCTCACCAACTGAGAAATCTTTCTTTGAGTCTCACTTTTTGTAATGGAGGAAGGGAGAGGGGTGAGTTTCATCTAAAACTCAGTGAGTAAGTTCTCACCCATAACCCCCTCATGGGACAGTCAAAGGAAATAAATAATATATATATATATATATATATATATATATATTCATCAAACCAATTAATGCAATAACTCTCAAGTTCATATTCGTAAGAATAACAAATAGTTCTAAAATCATTACTCTATAGAAATCATAAACCATAGTATGCTAATAAAGAAACAGGAATCTCTGGTTATACTCAATTCATGTGACATAACAATCTCTGGTTATGCATAGCATAACAAAGTCTCTCATCTCTTGGGCACCTAAATAGGTCCCGTTTGTTATTTCTCTGACCCTAAGGTGACTTGGTATACCAAGGTTAACGGAATAACTGTCGTTAACTCACAGTCTGTTTCTCTATAGCTACTGTCTAGTTCAATCAGAAATCTAAATCTTTTCTCTATATCTCATAAGTCTTCTACCCTAGAGTTCACAAGCTCTAGCATATAAATCAACAGTTCTGAAATTCATAAAATTATTTAAATATAAAAACTCTTGAAACTCGAAAAGTTTTGGTTTCATATAACTCTAACAATCTGACTTTAGCATAACTGTGATCGTGAAATCATGCCCAAGGGATCACCCATTTGTAGGCATTCTGCTTTCAAGCATACAAAATATGTATCTGGCAGTTGTTACAAATCATATTGAATTCCATAATTCTGAGAATCATAAAAACACTTATTTTCTCTAAAACTCTATCATATACATATTCTCTACTATGGAAATCATCATAATGTTCCATAAATATTTAAATATATACTCTAGCTTTTTGATAAAAAAATCACTTTAACAATAATGGTCCCATGAGTTTTCAGAAAAACATATATAACTCATGCTATAATTTACTGAAATTAACTCTAATGATCAACATAAGGATCATAGGATTTGAACCCACTCACCGTTTAAAGCCGGGAGTATGTGGGCCCCACCAACTTAACCTGGAGAGCTTGGAATGGCACCAACAACTGCCATGGAGCAACCATAACTCTAGATTAACATCTAAAAATCTCTAGAGAGCTCTATTCTAACTCTATTAAAATTGGGGAAACACCCCCACTTGACAAAAATGAGAAAAACAATCGGTCCAAATCTAAGATCATGGAGAAATAAAGACATAATCTAATAACATGAACTTACCTTGAAGCTTGGAACGATGGATTGGAGTGAATTTGAGAGAATGAGAGAAAAAATGGAAGAGAAGGGAGAGAATCGCGTTTCTGCGTTCTTCTGCACGATTTGGGGTTTTAAACTCTCTCTGACACCGCTATAGCGGTCGTCTGACGGTCCCCACAGAGTCACTTATAACCACTATAGCGGTACCTCAGTCCGCTGCACCGCTTGAACAAGTGCTGGTGACCGCTATAGCGGTCCTGGACCGCTATAGCAGTGACAGCAACTCCCAACAACTCCCAACTTCTGTGTTTTTTAGTCATTCCAGCATCTGAGTTGTTCCAATACTCACTTATTTACATTTACTAATTTTAAGTTAATGTCCACATTAACTTTAAAACATAAATATAAATAAGGAAATACCCCCCATTTGAATTCAAATAAAATATCACAAAAATCAAAACTCCATCAAATCAGAATCCAAATTTTAGGTTTTAATTCAAATCCAGGAATTTCCGAGATTTTCTAAACTTGTGGGTTAGCAACGAAACATTTGTAGGTTTCATAAAATTCATTAAAAATCACCCTTAAACTTGTTTTCCCTCAAGGAACAATTACCAGGACTTTTGATCCCAAGAATATGGTTCTATCATATAGCCCTCCAAGGAGGTGTAGGATCCAGACTTAGAAAAATTCAGGACCCGATGGTGGTTCCCAGGGAATCTTTGAAGCTATACAGAACCTTATTGCTGACCCGTGTACCTCGGGTATCACAACTACAGTCTCAACTCTCAACTTTAGAACCCGGAGACTTAGAATGCAAGTTTGTCAATGAGATCTATAATATTGTAAAGATATTAAGATCAAGTTTTAGAGTTCCATTGGATTTGGATGCGAATATCATATTGGTGAAGGTTTTAAATGTGATTGATGTCAATTGACTTAGCAGGGTTAATTAAGAAGCAAATTGTTGTCATTTGATCTTGTTAATTAAGAAGCAATTGCTGCTTCTGTTTCATAGTTAAGACTAAGGCAAGGTTAATAATTTAAGAAGTCAGTCTAAAGTTGCCTTATCATATTCATGTTCTTCTTCTAAGCTAAAGGGCGAATTAGTTTGCATAATTACATTTTTAACCTATTAAAATTTTTATAGTAGTAATAGGTGATAATGGTGATGATTGGAAAACTAGGTGGAGTTTGTTTTTCTTGTATAGAGGCGACATTTTGGAGTTTGTTTTTCTTGTACAAAGGCGACATTTTTCTTTACGATTTCTTTTTTTCACTTTTAGGCTGAGGTCAATTATCTTGGACAACTTTGTCATCCTCATCGAGTGAATTTATCCCTTGCAGTAGCTTGGAGAATCATTTGGTTAGGAGTAACTTATTCATGTCCCATCATGTTTCAAATCTAAGGCTGTGTGTTTGTGTATGATGTGCAGCTAAGGTCTATGATGCTGTAAAAGTAGCTGGAAGGAATGTCATGTCTACTTCATTGTGGGCAAGGAACTTGTTTCACATAAATGGTGCATTCTATGGTGCCTGAGGTCTAGCCCAAGGAATTGTGCAGTAGTGATGTATAACCCTTGGCATGTGACACCTATACAGGTTGACTATGCTGTTTGACATTTTGGCTCACAAAGTTTTTCTTTCTATTTAAAAGCCAAATGTCTAAGGTAGTAATTTTGTGTATTGGTCTGTAGTTTGCACGAAGAGAGAGAATTAAGGCTGAAAAAGAAACCAATAGTGCTAGAGGAAAGCAAACACAGGATTGCTTTTTGGGCACTTGGGGAGTAAAGTGCAGTTTCTCTATTAGGATTGGTGTCCTAGTCTGTCGTGGTCTTGCCATTGGTCCCTAAGCACACAGAGTAACAAACACTGAGATGATCAGGCTCAATACTCTATGCAAAGTGAGCTAGTTACAATGGCATGTTCACACATACAGGAGTCATGCATTCCTATCCTATAGCTTATTCTAACAAAGCACTATACATGACATAACTACTGCATCATGCTTAAGAAGCATAGTCAGTCTAATCCTCAGGCTCCATGAGAATTGAACTACTCTGATACCAAAATGTAACATCCTAATTTTTAACCCAATACCCCTAGAACGTATTTAGGTTAAACATTAGTCTATTACTCTTTTAGTCCCATTCTTTAAAACTCTTCTTTAAAATACTTAGTGTAACATCCTCCCAAGTATAACATGATTTTTTTTTTAAGTCATAACATCCTACTCGAGAAGTTGTTACTTATAAATTAACGGACCTTTCTTAAATATCTATAGCAAGCTCGATTGAATAGTGAAGTAACTAAATCGCAATTCTATTAACATATACGACTAAGAAACAAACATTTATTGATTACAAGGTTAAGTACAAAAGGAAGCTCTTCTATGAGCTTTAATACACATCCAGTCTCTATTATAAATACAGAGATAAGCATATAACTAAGTACAGTCTGTACAAACTTCAGCTATAAACTACTGTAAATCCGACTTCCCTTCATAAAGTAGCCTCCTTGTTCTTGGGATCAACCTGGAGACGACACGGGAACACAAACACATAGGGGTGAGAATTCTAAAATTCTCAGTAGGGTAACTCCCCAATTACACAATCATAATGTCATCGTCATCGCCCCAGCCACTTCGGTTTATTCAGAAAAGGTGGTCATGCATTAAATAATAACAGTTTATTTTTAAAGTTCCAAATCATACTTCCGAAGTGGGTTACTTTTATTATTCAGTTACTTAAAACATGTATTTCATGACATTCAAGATCATAGAAATTCCTTCAAGACCAATAACTTAACAAAATATATGAATACATATGGCAATCATAATGATCTTTTCGTGCCCTTGACATAATAAAGGGGACTTTTCCGTGACCTAATGGGGACCTCTTTGTGCCCTATTGGGGACCTCTTCGTGCCCTTTTTATACTAAAGGGGACTTCATTGTTCACTTAGCACATACATCATCCTCAAGCTCACATATACATGCATAACATTTCTATATGTATGAACATAATTCTCGGATCTCATAATACTTCAAACCTATATATATATCACTCATTCATTCCTCATAACATAATCTTGGAAGTCCATGGCAAGCATTCATACACATCAACTTGAACCAAATGCTATTAGGTCATTAATCCAAGGCATCATCACAACTTCAGCATATTGGCAGATTTTTTACTCAAGTAGCACAATTTATTTCTCATACCAAATGATCAATTCAAATGCTATAAAAATTCTCAATGACACCTCAATGTGTCCACAAGGTTCCATAAAAATTTCATAATAAAAAGAATTCTCTAAATATGTCAAAAAAATTAGACAACTTCGGAGGTTAGAAACCCCCTATTTACAGCCAACAGCCATAGTTTCCAATTTTATCACCCTACCAAATGATCATATAAAATCATATAAAAATTCACTGTTTGGATTCAATATGTCCTTAATATCCTGTAAAAATTTCAGTTCATAATTCGATCATTTACTAGGATAATAAAATGTCACAAATTCACAGCTTCAGATTCAACATTTCAGGCAGCATAGTTACAACTTCGGTTCTTGAATTTTTCAAGTCATTAGGAATCAAAACCAGAGCTCAAGAAAATTCATGGAACTATCCTAGGATGTTACCTTCAACATATAATTTTTATAGCTCATTAAAACACCCACAATTCACCCAGAAAATTCGTGATTATCTGCTGCCTAGAACAGAACCGAAAATCCAGTTTGCAAATTTCAATTTCTCTTGAGCAAAAATGATTTTCAACATCATCCAAACACTCCACCAAAATTAACACATCAATATCAACATATTAAAAACCAATATATCCAGAAATTTCAGACCAAACACAATTAGAAAAGCCCATCATAAAATTGGAAAGAAAAGACCAAAGAAAACCCTACTTGGAAAGCTTTTGAGCTTGATACTTCAAAGGATGTTTTAAGTGATCTTCCTTCACTTCAAGACACCAATTTCAGTCCAAAACCTTCCTTAGGCAGTGGGGAAGTGAGGTATTAAGGTGAGGATTTGAGATTGCAATCGGTTAGATTTGTAGGTATTGAGGTGGAGAACAAGTTTTGTGAAGGAATCTTTGGATTTTGGTAACTCTAAGCTAACATATATGAAGTTGAAAGCATGTTGAAGCTCTTAGCCATGGAAGAAATGGAGCTGTTGTATTCTTGAAGAAAATGGCCGAGAATGAGCTTCTTAAAGAAGCCAAAATGATGTTTATCTTGTATTAAAGTAAGGAATAAAATATATTATGTTTAGATAATTACAAAGCCAATAAAGTAAAATGAATGGTTGTGATTCAATCTTGTAATTCAATATTGAATCTTAACCATTCATTTGATTTGAAGGGATAGGTTTATTTGTTTTGTAGAGATCTAACTAGTTTTCGGTGTTAGAAATCACACCGAAATTTCACCGAACAGGTGAAACAGTGTACCCGGGTAATCAAACATTGCCTGAAAAATATTTTCGGGTATAAAATCTTTATTTCCACCTATTTCTAACCATAATCATATAATTTCTCAATTTCGGGCATCTCCGGGGCCCAATTCCAAGGTTTCGGCTATCTCGACGGACCGGTAGGGCCCGCAAGTTACTATTCACGGTTTTTTTTTTTACAAATCCCTTAGACTATCCTCATCGTTGTTAAAATTGTCAAATTTTTGAAATTATGACTAATAAAGCTCAAATTAATTTTTAAATAATTTTCAGGGTGTTACACTTAGCAAAAAATACGAATAAATTTTTCTTTTTTGAAACTTGAAAACAAAACGCGAGCCGTGCGCTAATGTTCATCATAACCATAACGTACAAGAAAAAGTAATCACACCATACGTAATCATGGAATATAGAATTATACATAACAACATAATATCATCACATTTTCATAGATACACAAATTACTAGTATCATTGTACCATCATTTACATAAAAACATGCACATATATATGGAGTGTTCCTTATCCGCCTACGAGGGTGGATAAGTGTCAATCCAAAAGTTAAACTATCTATGCTTCCGCAGTGACCCTCTGCTCTGTTTGCTAGTGTGACCCTTAAGCACAAGCCTTAGAAGAAGTCACGAACCTCATTGTAATCCTCGTCTGGAGACGACACGGAAGAAAAGAAAGGGATGAGAAACCTATTCAAGATTCTCGGTAGGGATTCCCGACTCTAACACAAGTGTCATCGTCATCGTCCCCAGCCACCTCGGTTTTAATTATGAAAAAGGTGTACATGCATAAGGTTTGGTTTTAGACTTTTCAAATCTATTTATCCAAAGTGGGTGTTTTTTAGTATGAGTCTTAATGATAAAAATGCAACAGATATTGGATGAATGCATGACAATACCATATGCATATTAACATGAAAATCATAGCACTTGGGCCTAACATGAAGAAACATAAATCATGTACGTGGCATAAAAAGGCACAGTACTTTTCATGTGACATCTTTCTCATAAGTCAAACTCTTAAGTTCTTTTCCTCAAAGACCACTCTCTTAACATATTCACCAAAAATCCAACCGACTCACCGGCCCCGGTGATAATCTGGTCACCAAAGTACATCTCGCCTATCACCTAGGAATGAGCTCAAACCTAACTAGTCGTTACTAGATTTAGTATGAGGTAATAGAGGGGGTAATACATCATTTCTTCTTCAAAAGCATCTACTGGCATCCAATGCACAATACTATTGTCCGCTTCGGCAGGCTCGATGTCCATACCCCCCACGGTTTTGCTTTCTCCTCACCGTAGCAGGAGAAATGCGTCTCAGTACTATATCACATTTCTTCTGGGGGTGCTCGGCCGAATCGGTGTCACCCAGAACGTATCTCATAGAGTTTTCAAAAACTTTTCTAGGTTATCAAATTTGACGGAAATTCGGTAGCATAATGGCTGTAAACCGAATTTCCTCAAATTTGCTTTATGCCACGAAATACATAGAGCATGCATCACCATTCAACATCAACATAGGATATCAAGTCATATAGTCAAACTCATCATAGCATATACGTCATCACATCATTTCTTCAACATTCTTAAAAGATAGTATGCTCCTAACCAGTTTGCCAGAATCAAGGACCAGACTCAGCTAATGTATATGCTATACTCAAGTCATTATTATAATTAAACATACATCTACTTGAAGTCATAGAGCTCATTATGTCTTAGGACCTATAGTGTCTTATGCTTTGACCCTTATGGGTCTTAATCTTGAAAACTAATTATGCTAATATACGTTTTTATCCTTTTATGCACCTATAAGTTCACAAATAATTATCCTCATTAATTTTTATGCTTAGGAGAAAAACCAAACAACTCTGTACATATTGTTGATTTCTAAATCTTGCAATTACGGGGTCCTAGGAACTACGTTTTAGACCCTTTCTACGTCTCGTCTTCACCTAAGGCGCTATAAATCAAATCTAAACCAATTATAGGATATTCTTATGCCTATGAACTAATTATAAACCATGTTTACTACATTATAAGGTTGCTAAATAGAAACAAAAAATTAATTAATCTAAGTGTTCTAGAATTGCACTTTTATGGTTTTCTAATTACTAGATTCTCTATAGGTGCTAAAAATCAATCCTACATCAAATGTTACCAAGTTTTTCATAATTAAACAATCCTAAACTGAATGTTATCCCATGAAAACAGTTTTGGCAGTGACTAAAAACAAATGGGTCAAAACTATGCTAAAACTCAACTTTACGATTTTTCTGTAAGACTAGTTTCTTCCCTAACATGCATAGAAAGGCTCCTACCTCAACATATATAATTTTTACAAATTCTAACATGCCAAAAAAACATCATATAGTAGCAAGCATACCAAGGCAGAACTGAAACATTAAAGCTCAAGCATCATTCAAAAATCATATCCTTAATACATGCAAGTTACTAGTTTCTCTTGAAATCATTTTAGGACTTCTAAAACTCATTGAAACCCATTTTATTTTCTAAAAGGAGACTAAAAATAACCATAGGGTAGTAGCTAATTCAAGGCATATTTGGAAGAGGTTTAACTCATAAATCTTGTTGGTAATAATCTTATAAAACTCTTAAGGCCTAAAGAAAATCTTAGGACATAGATTGTCAGCTCTTGTGACTAGATGAAACTCACATCAAGTTCATCATCATCACATGGCCGAAATATGCATCCATGGGGATGTTTCCATAACCAAACTTTAACTTGAGACAAAGAGGGCAAGTCTTTGAGCTTCTAGAGTCTTTAAGTGATGACAAAATGTAAATATGCTATGCATCCCATTGTATTCTTCATTATAAAGTAAAGTAAGAACTTTAAAGTAAATATGAGATGCAAAAACTTAAAAATAAATATGCAAGACTTGAAAGTAAATATGCAAGTACTTTTATCTTTTAGGATTTAAGTGATGACTTGAAATATAAATATGCTAGACAAGGAAACGTAAACACGAATACAAGTCTAGTTCTTTATTTTAGTGCTCTAGACTCCACTTTAAGGCCGAAATAGGCAGGCTTTGAGTTAATTCTTAGGTGATATGGAAATGCAACTCTTGTTTTAATCTTTACGTTTTAGGTGATGGCTAAAATAAATATGCTAGGCAAGGAAAGTAAATATGAATGCAAGTTCATTTTATATTCTTTACTAGAGCTCTTGCAAGACTTTAAAGGAACTTAAACCTCAACTCAAACTTATCATAGCAAGATAAAGCAAGCTTTAGAGTTCTTGTACCAAGGTTTACAAAGAAACCATATGGTGTGAACTTCATCATCAAGCTCTAAGGAAATGGATTAAAAGAACAAATGAACTTAAAGAAAAGGAAAGGTGGCCGAAACCATTGGAAGAAAGGAATGAGACTTTAAAACTCTAGAGGTCATGATCTTGATGATGTATTAACACCAACATCATGTGTCCTCATCATTGAGTTCATATATTCATTTTAGGACATCATCAAAGTCAAGTTTCTCAAGAATAAGAAAGGAAGAAACCAAAAACATCTTTTACTCAAGAACCAAGATCAAGCTTTAGAGGTTATACAAGTGATGAATATCATCATGGATTCCTCATCATCAAGTTCTCATTTCCAAGTTCCCAAAGGCTCTTGGCCGAAAATCAAGGAGGAAGAAAAGAAGTTCTAAAAAGTTTCAAGAGAAATCATAAACCACAAAACTAAATAAGAACTTTAATGAATGAAACACTTAGAACAAAATACCTACCAAGTGACTTGAGGTTGAGATGAGTGAAGAAGATGAAGAAGTTGAAGAAGATGAACTCTTGAACTTGAGAGAAAAAGAAAAGCTCAAAGTGCTCTTGAAAACTCAAACTTAGCAAATGAACTAAAAGTGATTCAAGTTCATCCAAGCATGCTATTTATAGAAAAATGAAACAAATGAGAAGTGCAATGGAGGGAGGAGGTTTTCGGCCAAGTCACGCAGCCCATGAGTTCCATGAGGTGAGATATTGTATTCTTGAAGCATAGTGAGGTATGGTGGAAAATATGGCTAGGTATGGCCTAAGGTATGGTTCTAAGCATGGTTCTTTGAGTGTTTTGAATGAACAAACATGTGATGGACAATGGAGGGTGAGGTGGTGCCATTTTCTTCATGAAATGGGGGAGGAAGATCTTTCATTTAATTATAGTTTAGAGTTGTGTTTAGATGTGCCTTTGATTAGGCTTAAGTTTAGGAATTTGTGAGAAAGTGTTTAGGTGACTAAGGATGTAATTAATGATTTCAAGACAAGGTTAGGAAGTGCTCTTGCTTCATTAGCGAGATAAAAACTCATTTTAGTGTATAAACAATTCTAGACACAATTCCTTAATTTAAGGAATTGGAGAGAGAAAACACTATTCAAGATTCTAAGACTAGGAATCTTGAGTTTTAAAAAAAGATTTAGGTTTAATCTAAGCAATTTTAGATTCTAATTAATTTTAATAACTTGTTTTGACTCTAGATTAATTATGAAAATTAATTAATCTTCGATTAGAACCTAATATTATTTAGGTTTGCTTAGTTACATCATTAAGCTCAAACGGCACTATTCCAGGGACAAAATCATAATTTTGCACAAAAACTGCCCGGGACCACCGGAACTTAAATAGATACTTTTAAACACATGAAAACATCATTTTAAACTTCGAGGAAAGTTTCGGGCTCGAACGGCACCTTTACCCTCATAAAAATGCTATAGAGGTATTTTGCTCATTTTGACCCGAAATTGCAGAAAACAAGATTTTCATTTCCAAAATCACTCAAGGACCATCTAATCCCCTTAAAATATTGAGTTGAACCTTCAAGGACTGTCGGCCCGGCTATCCTCAAATTATGGGCAGAAAATCGGGGCATTACATCATGATTGTCCTAATTTCAAGATACAATCTCCAAATGACATCTTGAATTTTGTGTGTATACATAATTATATATATGTGTGTGTGTGTGTGTGTGTGTGTGTTATCCAATTAATTTAAAGTTTCTATTATTGGTGCAAAATTTATTAGGTGATTAATTACAGTGAAGGTGGTATGGTCCAATGGTCATAAGTTGTAGAAGCAGAGACCATAGTTCAAGGCCACTTTTCAAGAAGACCAAGAAATTTTAAAATTTATGGATTGATTTAATTTCACCGAACACTTCAACCTTAGCATTCATGCATTACTGTTTGCTACATTTTAAGGAAAAGATGGAAAGAAACTTATTTATTGGAATACGACATATCTATCTGAGTAGAAATGAAAAATATATATTTTTCATCATATTCGAAGATCCAATTACAAACATTATATAAGTTTAGAGACCCAATTTCAAATTATTGAACCACAAAGATTTATCTAAACTTTTTCAAAACATTCAATCAACTAACATATTAACTTAGTCTTAAATTTAATTGAATTTAGGCAATAGGTTGGAATTTCCTTTACCTGTTGATAACTTGAAAAAATATCTTATTTTATCTAAGTTATTTGATTCCAATCACATTTAAATTGAGGAATTTTTGAGTAATTATGTTTTAAAAAATAATTCAAATTATCTTAGTTAATTTATTTAGTAAGTTATGATTTTTTAGAGATTTATTGGCAAAATATCCTCACTAATTTGATTTGTAGTAGAAGCTAATGAATAAGCAGTTGGAGATTGAAAAGATAATTGGAAAGGATATTAGCATGATTTGAGAAAGAGATATTATTGAAAATTTGGATAAGATTTAATTTGATTTGATAGAACATAAATGCAGTAAAGTCTTTTCTTTTATTTTTAGTTATCTTATTCAATTTGATTTTTAAGTACAAATAGGTAGTTTTTAGTTTATTCAAACCACTTTTTACTTTTACCTTTACAATTTCATAAGAGTTTTAGAGTTTTCTCTTCATCCATGTCTTCCTAAACTCCTGAGGGTGTTAAGGAGATGAATTATTAGGGAGCTGATTTGCATCCTTTTTATTATTTAAATTTTCTTTTAATTATTCTTTATTTTCTAGTAATCTTAACGATGTTCCTGGCTTAATCACCCATCAACTGATGTATGGTTTAAAATTGTTGAAATAGATTTCACCTTATAACATAAGGCAAAGTAGAATTTAACATTTAAAGTAGTGCTGGAGATAGAAGTACATATCTGCGCAGTCTTTGTGAATTTTTGTTCTTTATTCTTATAATAAAAAGGTCCATCACATGAATTATAGGTGTGAAGGAGAATAGTGAAATGCACCATTTTAAAAATGTCTTTATATCATTATAATCAATACAATTTTATGATAAATTATTATTGATGGTTGTAATAATAAATATAGTTACTTTCTATGATTTATCACCTTAGAATTATATTAGTTGACTGTAAAATTATTTTAAATTGTAAATGCATAAAAATTAAGTTATTTTGTTAGTAATAATTTGGGAATCATGTAATAATTAAAATTTTGTTTTATTATTAGTAAATTTATATTGATTTAACTAAGTGAAAAGATATAATATCTATTATTAACTATTTTATTATATATATGGTATTAAAAAATAACTAAAATGCTGAATTGTTTACATACATCCATCTCAAATGTTTTAACTCAGTAGCAAATTTTCATATAAGCACAATTGCAAAGCTCCAATATTAGCTTAATAGGTTGCACGCTCACTTGCTGTCTCTTCAGCTCCAATTGCACTGTTCTAATATTAGCTTAGGAGCATTTTATTCCCCAAGTACCCAAAAAGCAGGCCTCTGTCTGTCTGCTCTCCCCTAGCATTACTGGTTTCTTTTTCAACCTCACTTCTCTCTCTTATTGTGAAATGCAAACAATGCATGAAATTACTATCTTAAACATCTTACTTTTAAATAGAAAGAAAAACTTTGCAAGCTAAAAAGTCAAACAGTATAGTCAACTTGTACAGATGTCACATGCTAGGGGTTACACATCACTGCTTCACAATTCCTTGGGCTAGACCTCGGTTACTGTAGAACGCTCCCATATAAATAAGTTTCATTGTCTATAAATTTAATCCTCTATAGTCTATTCTCATGCCAATCTTTGTTATGTTTGGTTAATTCATTGCAAAATCTATCCCTTGTTGATCTAGCGTTGACTCACTAACTTGCCTTTTTCTTTCCTTTGTCATATTAGATATAGAGAGCAAGCAGCTCAGTCTACAAATGAGTGCTTGACCCAGTATGGCATGCACTTAGGACAACTTGGACTGTGTTCAAAATTAGAAAGGCAATCAACCCTAAGAGTGTTATCAAACCAACAACATTAGCCAAAGCTAATGCCAAAACAAATGCTGTGGAATAGAAGGCTAAGAAGTAGTAAGTGACATGACATGTTTAACAAAGCAGAAGGAATGAACAACTTTGTAAATTGTTGCCATATAATATACTTAGGAGATGAAAGAGATAATTTAGGAAGAGTTGCATTATTTGTATTTAGGTGGTGTGGAACACCATACCGACTCACAGCCTATCCACCATTAAATGGGGAGAGGATCCCATTTAAGTAGGGTCCATATTTCATTCAATAGTGGATGAGATGTGAGTCAACACGATATTTCACAATCTATGAGTATAATTAAAATTCCTCAGCCAGAAAATATATGATTGTTTTCAGTTTTTCGTTTACTCATCTTTTCGACTAATCTTCAACGTCATTGTATATTTATAGTGAATGATAGATATTCTGGAAAGGAATTGCTTTAATTTGTTAAATGCTTTTATTCAGTTTCATAAGATCCATTTAACAACAAGCTTTAGAGGCTCCTAAATTACTCATACACTGGTTGCTAAATCTTCTGTGTGTGAAATTATTGCAAGAAAAATCCTTTTATGGCTTTCCTATCTTTTATTTTTCTCATTTCAATTGTATTTGTTTCTAAAGCTAACAAATTTGAAACTAAGTGTTGAGTTGTTGAACCTACTTTTTTCTTGCAACATGAATGTTTAAAATTCTCTTTGAATCTAATCAAAGAGGTAAAAGATAGACAAATGATAGACTACTACCTCTAAAAAAGTGAATTTAAGTTTAAATTTAATTAAGAAGAGCTTACAAAACAAGGATGTTGTACATGACAATTAATTAATAGCAAGTGGTATTAGTAATGCAAATGCAAATATTTAGAGAGAGAGAAAATGATTTTCTCAACCTAAGTGGCAATTTTGTATTGTATTTATACGAGTTTGCTTTTGCTAATAAAAAGTGTTTTTTCGCTCATAATTTGTGCTCTTTATACAAATAAGCTTATCAAATAGCTGGTCATTCATTAGATTTGTTAGAAAAATACTTTACCATGCTTATGAACTTGTAAGTAATCGCATGTTCAAGTGTGTTGAAGTATTTAGACTATATTTTACTCCTATGTGGGAAAATTTAATGGCCAATTGGTCATTTGGTACTACATTTATAAGAGTTTACTTTTGCTGATAACAAATGCTTTTTTTTCTTATAATTCATGCACTTTATGTTGAGAAATTTGTCAAAAAATAGGTAATTTATTAGATTTCTGAGTAAATGGCTTTTGCCTATAGCAATCCCCTATACAAGTGTGTTGAACTCTGAGTGTGAACTCTCCCTCTCAGAAATATAATCTTCTATACGCGAGTATATTAAAGCCATGTTTCTGCCCCTATATTTAGGAATATCAAATACATTGATAAGTTTAGTTATAAATGCATATAAGTACATCACTTTTCTAGTCATCTTGCAGTTTTTATAAATGTGATAATAGATAACAATAGCTAACAATACTTATCCCAAAATAATCTTAGAAACAATCACATACAAAGTAAATGTCCATATCAGAAACTGAACCACTTACAATTATAACACTAAACTTACTAGCATTTTGTAAACAACTTATCCTAAAAAATGACTTACTTATTAGCTAAAGCAGTATCCATGTACAAGTTATTCTAACAAATCCAATGCCATAGAAACAGTTCCACAATGCATTTTAAGGGTAGCAATGCCTAAATTTTATTTTGTTGCCCTTCATATCACCAAAAAATTAAAATCTTTTTCTATAGCTAATAAATTTTCTCACAATGCAATAATAATATAGTCTGAAATGTTTTAGCACGCTTACACATGAGATTATTATGCATTTATATGCAACGTAAATGTACTTAATTATAAGAAACTAAACCAAGTATAAGCATAACATTAAACTTATTAGCATTTTGTGAACAACATATCAATAAAAATGTCTTACTTATCAACTAAAATAATACCTATATACAAGTCATTCCAACAAGTCAAAGCCTTGGAAATAATTCATCGATGCATTTTAGGGGTAGTATAGTCCTTGAATTTTGAATTTTGAATTTTGAATTTTGTTACCTTCATATTATAAAAAAATTGAAATCCTTTTCTATCACCAATAAATTTTCTCATAGAAAGTAATAATACAATTTAAATTAACACACTCACATGTGAGATCATTGTCCATTCATAAACAAAACAAATGTCCTTATTAGAAACTAAACTACTTACAACCATAATACTAAACTTACCAACATTTTGTGAACAAATTATCAACAAAAGTGTCTTACCTATCAACTATAAAAGTACTCATGTATGAGTTATTCCAACTAGTCAAATGCTTTGAAAATAGTTTCATGATGCTTTAGTACACTTTCGCATATGATAACCATAGATTCATATGCACGATAAAACTCTTTATAAGAAATCTAATGAATTGCCGACGATAACATTTTGTGTCAAAGTTATCATTAAAATTGTCTTTCTTGCCATCGTAAGCATCGTGAGAATGCATGGATTAGAGGGTGAACAACTAAAATCATAGTATAGTGACTAGAGTAAAAAATTTAAATAAGAATATTCAATATTAAAAAATTATTTTTATATACTAACTATACAATTTCTTGGGTGGCTTTTATTTTAATTTTTTTAAAATTGGAATTTATATCAACAAAATAAAACGCATGACTAGACTATTAGAAAAATTGTATTATTTGACAAAAATGAAATCGAGTTTTGAAATTTTGTCAATCCTTACAATTTAAATATTGAATATGAATTATAATATATAACAAATGCATTCTAAAAGGGCTTGGAGGGGGTTTCTCGGGAGACGATAATTATGATTGTGAGGGAAAGGAGAGGGAGAGTGTGCGCTTGTAGTGGGAGATAAGAACCAGTGAAAGTAGGAGTGAGGGGAAATGAGATTTATTTTTTAAAAAGATTCTATAGTAGGTTCTATTTTTTATCTCCATCGGTGCATATAGTTTGCCTTTCCCCTGGGCCCCACTTATTTGTTTGTTCTCTTGCTCTGCTGACATGTGATGAGCATTTGTTGTGGAAAATTGTTGCCCTTCTACCATTTCTCTATATAACTAGATGATTATATAAAAAAATTTTACAATCAAAATTATGTTAAATAAACAAAAGAATGGTGATGATATAGATTGGGTTTGTAATTTTAAGTTATGTATTTAGTTATATATAATTACTAGTCGTTTGACTCGTGCGATGCATAGGGAGATAATAAAAAATAATTTGTTGATTATTATAAAAAATAAATAATAATTTATTTACATGTATCTTATAAAAAATTGAGTATATAAATTTATCTTAAAAGTAAGTTTATAGTTAAATAATTAAATAAGTAGATAAAATGTGTCATTCTATTTTATATCTTCTATTGAATATCATGTTTATAAGGTTGAAAATATCTTGATAGATGACCTATAACTAACAATAAAGAGCCTATTTTATGAAAATTTTGTACATTTCGAAAGTTGAAATTATTGAATAAGAAAGAGGATAAATGGATAATTTTACTAAATCATGAGCCATTTATAGGAATGATAATGAGTATCCATGAGAAAGGAGACATGTCTCACGTCTTGGTTACCATCTAGAATTTTGTCTCTCATCTCCATCAACATCCCCTTATGGGTCCCCATTTCTCATTTCTCATTTCCATGGGGATTTTAAATCTCTATGGTATTCAAAAGTTTATTAACAAATTTCAAAAAGAGAAAAACTTTAAAAATGTTTTACAATTTGAAACATAAATATCCATAATAACAAATACTATTAATGCAACATAATCCAAATTAAATTAAAAATATATATATAATGTAAATATAATAAAAAGAATTAAAAAATAAAGATGTATTATCCCTGTCCTTATTATGTTTAACAAACAGGGATTTAGCCCCTATAGATCATCCTATGAAGGCGAAATATGTGCCAATCCCTTTTCCTATTGTGTAATTCCCGTGTGTACCAATTTTTAATTTTTTTTTATCATCCTTAGTCTTTTATATCTTTTTATTAAATTAAAGTATTTAATTTAAAAATATAAAAATATATTTTCTAATTAATAAAAATAATACATAAATTTAATTTATATGATTTCAATTGCACATTCGTTCCTTGTACATCCTTTTAATAAATTAAAATATCAATTTTAAAATATATGTTATAATTAATGTGTAATAATTAGTAAAAAAAATTTATAATTCTAATTTATATAATTTCAATTATTAGACTAGTATGTCAATTATATTTTTTAATAAAAAATAATATAATTATTTAATTTTTAAAAATTTAAAAATATTTAATATCATTATCAAATAAGTGTAAATTATAGAATTGATTTTTAAAAAAAAATTTAGTGTTAAAAAATTGAAGGTATTTTTTTTCAAAAAAATTAGTATGAAAAAAAAATTATAGAATTGATAGATTGGAATGTTTAAGTTGTAAAAAATTAAATAGAATATAATGATAAATGTAGATAGATATTTTTTATTATTATTATGATTTTCAAAAGTTTTACATTTGAAATCAGATAATTTTTCCTAATCCCATCTTTATTTAGAATTTTGCCTCCATTTTCATACACATCCCAATCACAGGTTCCCATTTTTATTTCACATGGAGATTTGAATTTATATTGATATTTACGGGTTTATTAAAAAAAATCTAAAATGAAAAATTTTAAAAATGAAAAATTTTAAAAATACTTTAAACTTTGAAATATAAATATCTATAATGACAAATACTACTAATGTAATACAATTATAATAGGTTTGTTATCGTTAATATTATAATTATATATATAAAATTTTTATGGTATAATATATTAAATTATAATTTTATTTATGCTATTTTTAAATTTTTTATATTAATTTTCTCAATGGTAGATAGATATGAAAGTATGATTGAGAAAAATAATTGATAATTAGAAGGTAAATTAAATTCAAAAACTTACTTTAAGTGTTAAGATTATGAAAAAGGTGAGATATAATTTTTCTATAAATAACACATAGAAGACTTTTATGTAATGAGTCTTAAATATTATTATTATTATTATCATATTTGACTAAGAAAAAATTATTATATTAATATTATAATATGTCTTAAATATTTGATTAAGAATAAATTTCTTATAAATTGAATTTTAAATTATTATCATATTAAAATCAATCAATTAGTAATTCATTAACAATTTGACCTACGTGTTTTCTTTAAAAAAAATATGTTGATTTTAAAGCTTATTTATTTTGAAAATATTTTCTTTATAATTATTTATATTACCTTCATAATGTGAGACTATTAATGGTTCTTAATTTAATTATAGATCATAATTATATTAACATGAGTTCACTCTTAGTACAAATTATAACATTTAATAATTATAATATTTGATTATTTAATGATTGTAATATCTAATTTTATTTCATATGAAAAATAATTAATAAGTAAATTATAAGTTAAGTTTAAAAAAAATCTTTAGACTTAAAGATTACAAATAGTAAGATCTAAATCACTGTATGAATGACATGTGAAATCTAAATTACTATATAAATGGCATGTTTAATAGGTTTCATGAAATGAGTCTGAAATATTAATATAGTAGATTTATACAATCAATAAACTTTATACGAAATCTTAATCATTAATAACTTCTAATTATAAATAAGATTATGATAAATCTCTATCATCTTTTTCTTTTTAAAATCTTCTCCAATTTTTTTAACTTTTTTAAACACTAACCTTTTTTTAAAAAATTCATTCAAATTTTTTAAAGTATAAAATCATCAAAATTGTCATGAATTGTATGATTATTTTTTTTTTCAAAATTCATTCAAATCTTTTAAAATATAAAATTATTAAAATTATTTGTAAGAGCCCATAGGTTATTGAAGGTATAATTTTATGGTCATCCCAGGTGATCCTAAGATTTTTATTTTCACTTGCGTGTATATATATATATATATTATTGAATTGACATATTCTTAATCTTCAAATCATTAAATTAGTCTATATATATAATCAAATAATGTTATCACTAATTACACAAAAAATATTCTGCCTTTAAATAATTAAATTCATCATAATCTTATTGTTAATAAAAAGGTAAATGATATAACCTAGTACATATATTTTACATCTTTCTTATAATTTATATACATAATTTCATAAATTTAATATAATAGTATTCAAAAGAAAATCACCACCCGCATCAAATGTAAAAATTTTAGATATAAAATTAATACTAAAATTGTGAAATTAATTTATTAATATAATTAATGATTTCAGCATCGCACTAATTAAAGATATTTAATTAATGCAATGCAATCTTATTATTAAATACGAATGATTATCAATGATATACTAATAATATGTAATAATTGTGGTTTTATTTTTTTAAAAAAATTAATAAATAACTTCTTAAAAGATGTAAGCCCTAAAACATTCTTATTGTAATACGTGTAAAACTTTTCCTCAAACAATTTTGAAATATTAGTATTATAGATTATAGATATATAGTCAATTTGATAGTAGCGAAAAAAATATAGTCAATTTGGTACATATTTAATTATATATTTACTTTTTATAGTTTATTGACAAATAAATGCTAGCACCAACATTTATCATATTTACTTCATAAAAAAAATTCATCAAAAATATTTATCATATCTACAGCTTCATTCGTTATGTCAATTTTCACTTGTGTACATAAATTAAAAAAATGATTGAATGAGCTTAGATGTTCTTAAAATCTTTATCTATAACTATTTCTATTTAAGAACCATTAACAGGAAAGTTTAATGAGATAAGTTTAATGATATAATAACACTTGAAAGCTTGATTATGCTTTCCTCCAAATTCTAATCCTATTTTTACTGAAAAAGAAAAGTTTTTGAAAATAAATTTGAATATCTTTTCACTCAACTTAATTTATAAGATTATCCTTTCACTCCACTATTTTTCATTCCACTAACTTAATAGTCTTTATTATAGCAATAACTTTTTAATATATATTAGATTATATTTGCATTGTTTATGCTCTCCTATGTTTAATTAGTTTTATTTAGAGAATTGATCAACTCATTCATTCTTCATCATATATAAAAACTTAATTTAAATAAATAAATTATTCTAAGGATTAAAAAATTGGCAAAATCTTCCACATTTTCAAGTAGAGCCTTGAAAAAATTATAAATATCATTTTCAATTTTTAAACTTGAATAAAAAATCATTGTTTTTATTTGAAATTATTGTTATAGTGTGTAGTTTTTTTTTAATCATCATTGTTGATCAACTTTTAACCTTAAGAACAATCGTTTATCTTCAAAGAAAACCTCCTACATTAGGAATGAGCAACCATAACATTTTAATTTTGGATAAAAGAGTTTGAATAAAGTTTTTTTTATCTTTTACAAAGTTCATTATGTAATAATTGCTTAATAATTTTTTTTCATATTTGATTTCGAAATCTATTACTACTCATGCTATGACACTTGCTGTGTGTAGTTGCAACTACAGAGCCAAACAATAATGTTGTTGTGCATTTTTTTAAAGGCTATTGAATTTGACAAATATATTAAAATCTTGTTAGTTCTAATTTAAGAAGTTTATCTAATTTAAAAAATTACTTTATTATAAGGCTAAAGACAAAAGAGAAAAAATAATTTTTATCTATTGAATTGTTCTATTGTTATTTAAAAATTAAAAGTAGTTATACTTACAAATCAAATTAAACTTTCATTAATGTGTTATTATAAGGAATTTGTTTGGTTGAATTTTTTTCATGAAAATTAATTTATTACTCTCCTTCATAAAAGATAGGGGAAGAAAAATGAATTACTTTATCTTTTAGTTCTTATAATTTTATAATAAGTTGTTAAGATAGAGCAAATTTCTACAAAACATTTTTAAAATCCTATATTTTCTCAAATTAAAATTTAAAAATTAAATTTTTTATTTTTTAAATACATTCATTTCTCATTTCTCATTTTTTTTAGTTTTTCATTATTTTAAGTTATCCTATGTAACCATTTTTTTTTATAACCTATCAACATAAAAGAGTTTTTATATATATATATATATATATATATATATATATATATTATTTTACTTATATGGGAGGGATCTGTTAACACCCTTGTAAGACTTGACACACTTATACTACTGATAACTTTTAATAAAGTGTAGTTTTTGTCAATCCAACCGTTGAATTATAAGGTCAAACAAATTAGACACTTATAAGGTTGTGATCAAATAGTTCTATTTACATGTATTTAGAGGTATATATTACATTAATTTAAATGTATATAAAAAATGTATCAAATAATTTTGGATCAATGTAAAATTATATAATGATGATATATATTGCACATAAACTTTCAATTTAACTGCGGGTTTTGAAAAGAAAATTCTTGAATAAAAAGTTATCAAATGTGTAAGATATACAATAAGTCTTACACCATTATAGAAAGATCATTTCCCATATAAAATATATAAATTCTTAATAATCAATTATTATATAACTATATTCACATAACTCCCATATGTGTATTGTCAGGTAGACTAGGTATATTTCACAAGGGGATTGCTAATCTTCACATTTTGTTTTGGATAATAAAATCCCTTGTCTCCTTTCTTACTCCATTTGTCCATTTTTCTAGGTTTATTTTGTTGCAAAACATTTATCCATTTGTTATATCATGGAGCATTAAATTATTTTTTTCAATTCTACCCATAATATAATTGGTTATGTCATTATTAATGGTAGTATGCAAGTCTTTAATAGGGGTGATCTGGTCTACGTACCTATAATATATGAGAAATGACAATTATACTCATGAAATATAGGATATTGTATCAACTCACATACTATCTACCATTACATAGGGTGTTGACTTACTTAAATGGGTCCGTGTCTCATTCAATGATGAATAAGATGTGAGTCGGCACAATATTCTATACACTATGAGTACAAATAACACTACTTATAATATATCTATATGCTTTTTTGTTTTTGGGCAAATGGGTTGAAAATGATGGAGTAATAATTCTAGACCATTTTAGCATTTCATTTCACTCATATTAATTACTATTTTAGTTTTTCTCTTTCCTAATTAATAGCCACTCTCTATTATTAATTTCTACATGAAGAATATTATTTCTTTACGTTTCACTTATATATATATATATATATATATATATATATATGTGTGTGTGTGTGTGTGTGTGTGTGTGTGTGTTTAAAATTCTAATAATACTTTTTTGAATAAGAAATAGTACTAATTTAATCAAATATTATTATGAATTTTTCATCACCGTATTTGAATAATATTAAACAATTCGTGTAATATAATTTCTAATAATTCATGCATTTCAAAACTATTGGAATTATAAAAGAGACGTCAAATTGTTATTATATTTTTTAAGTGACGTCAAATTAAATTACTTATATTTATATTATTTTAGTATTAATTGAGCTTCTTTATAAAATATATATATAAAAAAACTATTTCAACAATTCACGTATCAATTTTTTATGTAATTTTATCTAATTTTCATCATGCGTGAAATGTTATTTGAGTAGAATTTATTTTTTTACAAACTTAACAAATAATTTATTGAATCGGTGAAATATACATTTTTCCAAAATATAATAACACTACTTTTATAATATTCAAGTAAGAGAAAAATAGAAAAAAAGTACCAGTGAGGAAATAAATAATGAAGAATGTACATTAATTAAGAAAGAGAAAATTTAGAATAGTAATTGATGTGAGTAAAATAAAATGATAAAATTTCCTAGAATCATAAATTGATTAAGAAACAACAGAATGGATTTTATTGTCCAAAATAAAAATGTAGAGCTTGGTATTAGCAATTCCCATTTAACAAAATTAGCTTTAACATTCTCTATCATACTCCATCTATCACTTTTTCTCTTATACAAACTATTTAATAAGAGTATTACGATAAAGTATAATTAATATTATTTATATTTTTTAAAAGGATAGATAATTGTCAAAAATATAAAATTTAAAAATAGAAATTTATCAGAAAAAGTACACAGTAATAGATATATTAAATCCTAATAATTTTAATTTTAATTTTAATGTAGTTAATCAGGTAAAAGAATTTCACCAAAACAAAATCACGAAAAAGAATAGCTCTAATGTAATTAATGGTGTATTTGGTACAGCGTATTAGGCGTGATAGTATAAGCTAATATTATGTGCTATGTCATTTTTTGTTATTTAGTGCAGATAACATATTGTATAAGTTTATACATTATAACTCTTTTATACATTAAAATGCTTTATAAGTTAATATAGCACGTGGAAGTGGGATTAGGCTGATTAGTTTTTGACTTATAACATTAACTTTATTTTTTTAATATTTTATTAAAATAAAATAATTCTTAAATAAATAATAAAAATAATTTTAAATTTTTATTCTATGATAAGCAAATACAAATAAATAATATGTAATATATAAAAGTAAAGATTAATAATTTAAATTTATATAATTACAATTAAAAATATAAGATATTAAAATATATAAAATATTATTTTTATTTGTATAGTTATTGAAATAATAAATAATTATAAAACATTAAAATAAATAATAATATTTAATATAAATTAAATTTTAATTAATAATTATTTACATAAATATAATATTTGAAAATTGAATTTGAATAATTAATAAAATTATTATTTTATTTTTATTTTATTTTGTTTAATACTTACTTACAGTGTTAGATGTGTTTGTGAATAAATTTACAAAATATAAAATATAATATCTTATACAGTATTATACTAAATATTGTATAGTATTAAAGGTTTAAAAGACCTCATACTATTAGATCTTATCCTATTAAGGCTTATATTATTATTTCTTATTTTATCAGGTGTGTGAAACAGGCTCTAAGAGGGTTGTTTATTGCTGAAGATTAAAACTTTTACCTTTTTAGGTTAATTTCCAAATAAAACACCTATATTTACTACGTCTAATAAATGTATTAAATTCCAATAATTATAATTGTAATTAGCTATTAAGTTTAGACTAAAACCCCATTCTAGTTCCTCATATTTATAATAAGGGGCAAATTAGTCCCCTAGATTTAGAAAATTACATTGTAGTCCCTCAAATTTCATAAATGAAGACAAGCTAGTTTTTTCCTCAAATTGCCATATGAAGCGTTAACAAAAATGTTCATGTATTCTGTTAACTTGCTTATGTGCATTGTTAATTCTTATAGAAGGTCCTAACTTGCCTTTCTCTCTTTTGTTTTACCCAAGGCAAATAATAACTTAAAATCAAAATCTTTCTTCTGAGTAGAAGGCTAAAGCAAGAGAGAAGATAAAGAAAAAGGTCTAAACGAATTCGTTTAGAGGAGTGAGGCAAGTTAGAATCCATTATGAAAATTAACAGTTATGTTCAGATGATAATTTGATAGATAGACTAAGTTGTCATTTGTTAAATTTGATAGACTAGTATGAGATTTTCTACATCTGAGAAGTAATTTATCCCCCAATATAAATATGAAGAACTAAATTGAGGTTTTAGTTTTAAGTTTAATATAATTATGATGTACTAGTAAAAGTATTTTATACTATCATTTAATTAAATTCTTTTGTTGCACGATCATTTTAGAAGTGGATATAGAAGTCAACTATATTTATTTATATGGAAATATATATATATATATATATATATATATATTTTGTTTTCTAGAATATCCACCACCAGATGTAATGACTGATTTCTACACATATGGTGGGTCTCTTTAAAGGGGTAGACACTAGCCACGAGTTTCAAGACTGCTTTATTCTCAAGACTAGAATCGAACCAATATGTATTTGAATAGTGGTATAAAACTCTTTTATACTTTTAACATATCAAAATTAATTTTTACTTAAAAATATTTTAAAATATTAAGTGATTAATTTCTACTTTTTCACAGTGTATTATTATTTTATACTATTAACTAATAGAATTTATGAAAAATGACAAATCTAAGGTGGATAATTATTGCAGAGGGAATTTACCCATCATGATTTGATGTTTTTCTTAAATTTTATTGGTTGACGTGAAGTTATTTTATATTGTCAATATATAGAAATTAAATCCAAATATTAAAGAATCATGCATGGTTTCTCGTAGAGTTTAATTTCGATTTTGATATGCTGACTCTTTAATTCGATCAAAATCATTTGCATGACTATTTAAATAGCATATGTAAAACTCAACTATTATAATTAATATAATAATATATAATTAGATAAATTTATAAAAAAAATTTACAATCAAACTCAAATATTTGATTATATTCCTCCATGTTGTTGTGAGGAAGAGAGATCATATGTTAAATAAAGAAAAAAATAATAATAATATAGAGTCAAATTCATGTATATCCTAACAAAGTAACATATTGACTATTTGAATTTTATAATATCTATATATTATAATATTAAGTTATATTTTAAACTATTCATATATAACTTAATATTGTAAATTTATAGGATATAATGTAAATTTAAGTTTAAAAAGAAAAAAAAAAGCGCAGACATATGGACAAAGGAAGAAGGAGGGAGGGGGTGTGAGAGAGGGAAAAAAAACAATAGAAATTAAAACAAAGAGATCTTTTCGGGGGTGACAAGCACGTTTTCTTGGCTCAAAAAGAGCGTCCAAGTTCCCTTCATGTAAGATCGTGGACCCTCCCTTCCCTCTCTCTCTCCCGTCACATCCAATTCACCCCCTTACGAAACAACGGCGCTACTGTTTCCAACCTTTCCATTCATGGTTTGTGGGTTTCCCATTCCATTCCCAATATATATACATATATATACATAAATATTACTCTCTCTCTCTCTCTCTCTACTATCTTCCTCTTACTCTTAACACAAAAATAACATCATCACCAAGCAAGAAAGAAACCACACCAACACTCAAAACACTTTTCTCCTCCTACTTTGTTTGTGTCCCTACTTTTGCTCTTTTCTGTAACACAAAACAACCCTTCTTTCTCTCACTAAAGCCTCTCTCTCTCTCTCTCTCTCTCCTCACTTCCTCTTTCACCGGTTTTCACGCCATGAGGTAGCCTTATTTTTTGCATGGTCAAGTGGGTTTTTCTTTTTAGCTTTTTTTTTTCCTTTTCTTTTCTTTTTTTTTTTTCCAATGGGGGAAGGTGATGGACTGATGGTGGTGGGTAGGGGGTTGCACTTGTTTTAATGTGTAAAGCAATGGGGGGTGGTGGTGGCAGATTGGTTGGTGCATAGGGAGATTGGGTTATATGGCTTCTAGTAATGTGTCTTTAACTGCGTTTTGGCATCTTCAGAGGTAAGGATACAAACCATGAGATTATTAAGATCTGATGATGGTTGTTGCAATATATCATTGCATTCTGGGGTTATTTTTTATACCATTATTTTATTTCCAAAAACCTATTTGGGGAGTGGGGTGTTTCTGGTTCTGCAGGTACTTTTGTATTATTTTTTTTCCCGATTTGGTCTGCATTACTTTGTTTTGGATTATTTACTATTCATTCATATATATATATATTTTTGTTGGACTATGGTTTTCTATTATTATTTTTTATTTAAAGGAGGCCGGGGGAGAAGTAGGGTGTGTCTATATATTTAATTATATAAATGATTGGGGCTGATGAAAATGTCCTCTTCAGTGCTAGCCACTGTGTTTTTCACTGACTCAGACAACTTAACCTAAAGGGGTGTGAGGATTAAAACAAGGTTAAAATTGAAAGCACAATAGTGAGTTAGTTTGGATCAATTCTTTTGGGTAAAGAATTGTACCTTTCCTATGTGTTTTTCTTTATACTCTTTTTTTTTTAATTTTTTTTTCCTGTTTCCTATGGGTTGGACCTTGTTGATTTTGAAAAGTTTGCTATACTGTTGTCACAGGGCATGGCAAATGAAGGTAGAAATTGTTGAAGTCACTTCCTGTTTGTCTGACTTCCTTATCCACTGGCCTTAGAGGCACTGAATTGTGTCTTTACATGGATTGAAAAGAAGCAACATATTGGACCCAATGTTTAAAGCAGTGCTGTTGATTTGCTTGCTCCTCGTATGTGTATCCGCATCAGATAATGCATTTCCCAAATGTAATTGTGATGATGAGGCCAGCCTGTGGACTATTGAGAGCATTCTGGAGTGCCAGAGAGTCGGTGATTTCCTGATTGCTGTGGCGTACTTCTCTATCCCCATTGAGCTTCTGTATTTCGTCAGTTGCTCAAATGTTCCGTTCAAATGGGTCCTCATTCAATTTATTGCCTTCATTGTACTTTGTGGGATGACACATTTGCTGAATGGATGGACTTATGGCCCTCACACCTTCCAACTCATGGTGGCACTCACTATCTTCAAGATTCTCACTGCATTGGTGTCGTGTGCCACCGCCATAACTCTCATCACTCTGATCCCTTTGCTTCTTAAAGTGAAGGTCAGGGAATTCATGCTGAAGAAAAAGACCTGGGATCTTGGAAGGGAGTTTGGGATTATAATGAAGCAAAAGGAGGCTGCTATGCATGTAAGGATGCTTACTCAAGAGATTCGGAAGTCGCTTGATAGGCATACTATTCTGTACACCACATTGGTTGAGCTTTCGAAAACTCTGGGTTTGCAAAATTGTGCAGTATGGATGCCGAATGTTGAAAGAACAGAGATGAGTCTCACACATGAATTGCATGGGCGGAATATTAATTTCTCAATACCCATTACTGATCCAGATGTTGTAAAAATTAAGGGAAATGATATAGTAAACGTAATTAATGCAGACTCGGCGCTTGCCACTGCTAGCAGTGGAACTTCTGGTGAAGCTGGACCAGTTGCTGCGATCCGAATGCCAATGCTTCGGGTTTGCAATTTCAAGGGGGGAACGCCTGAGCTAATGAAGGCATGTTATGCGATATTGGTTTTGGTTCTTCCGGGTGGGGAGCCTAGATCTTGGACTGTTCAAGAGCTGGAGATAATTAAGGTGGTTGCTGATCAGGTTGCTGTGGCTTTGTCTCATGCTGCAATTCTTGAAGAGTCCCAACTTATGAGAGAGAAGCTGGAGGAGCAAAATCGAGCTTTGCAGCAGGCACAAAGAGGCGCTATGATGGCAAGTGAGGCCAGAGCCTCGTTTCAGAAGGTCATGGGTAATGGAATGAGAAGGCCAATGCACTCCATTCTAGGTTTACTTTCCATGATACAAGATGAGAATTTAAAGAGTGAACAGAAAGTTATTGTTGATTCAATGCTAAGGACCAGCAATGTCCTGTCAAACTTGATAAGTGATGGCATGGACAACTCAGCAAAGGATGATGGGAGATTTGCTTTGGAGATGATATCTTTTGGGTTACATTCTTTGATAAAAGAAGCAGCTTGCCTCGCCAAATGCATGTGTGTTCATAAGGGCTTGGGCTTTATGGTTGAGGTCGATAAGTCTCTGCCTGACAGTGTTATGGGTGATGAAAGGAGGGTTTTTCAGGTCATATTGCATATGGTTGGGAACCTAATAGATGGAAACCATGGAGGAGGGATTCTTGTGTTTCGGGTTTTCCCTGAAAGTGGTAGTCAAGGAAGGAATGATCAGGGATGGTCGACCAGGAGACCAAGCTCATCTAGTGGGGATGTATATATTAGATTTGAGATAGGGATCAATAGCATTGATTCTGAATTTGACAGTTCAGTTTCTTTTGGCCATCTTAGGGGTAGGAAGGGTAGCAGTGATAGGGTTGAAGGCAGATTGAGCTTCAACATTTACAGGAGGATAGTCCAGGTGAGTTTTGTAACATTGATTTTGTGCGTGGATAGTAATTTCACTAAGATACTGATTCTTATCTTTATTCATATGCTATATATATATAACAAATGTTGATTAAAAGCTATGCTACATTGATTCACTACAAATGACTGAAATATTTTAGGCATTGCATTTATGGATTGGAGGTTATTATGCTTGAATTGCATATTTGACAGCATAAGCATATCCAACAGTACTACATTATTAATTCCTCATTCAATGGTAGGAAAATCAAGGCATAGTTCCCCCTTTGTTTACAACTACAGGTTTGATTTTCGTTGTTCAGTGTTTTCTTCATGAGCAGATGGTATGAAGATTTTTCTTTTTATGGCTTTACTTCTTGGAAACAATTCATGCGTTATCATTATTAGATGTAGTTACTTGTGGATTTACATTGCGGAGCGATATTTATTGGTTTTCTAAAAATTTATACAAGGATCTTTAAATGCCAATGCCTGGTTATGCTATATTATAGTTGAAGCCTATATAGTTGTTAATGTGTTCCATTAATTATTTTTCTCTCCATTGATTCTATACTTTGTTTCTTTCTACTATGTTATGTTATTGGCAGTTGATGCAAGGGAACATATGGGTAGTACCAAACACTCAAGGTTTTCAAGTGATGGCTCTTGTTCTTCGGTTTCAGTTGGGGCAGTCCATCGCCATATCCATACCCGAAGCAGGAGAAAGTTCAGAGCCTTCCAAATCAAATTCCCACTTCAGAGGACTGCAAGTCTTGCTGGCTGACAATGATGATGTAAATAGAGCAGTAACCCAAAAGTTGCTTCAGAAACTTGGTTGTGTTGTAACCTCTGCTTCTTCAGGGTTTGAATGCCTTGCTGCTATTGGACCTGCTGGATCTTCCATTCAAGTCATCCTTTTGGATCTTCACATGCCCGAATTAGATGGATTCCAAGTCGCCACAAGGATTCGGAAGTTTAAAAGCCGAAATTGGCCTTTGATCATTGCCTTGACTGCAAGCGGTGAACAGGATTTGTGGGAAAGATGCATGCAAATCGGCATTAATGGAGTTATCCGAAAGCCGGTTTTGTTTCAAGGAATCGCGGGTGAACTCCGAAGAATCCTGGCGCAGGGAAATCAAGTTCTGTGAGGATGATGGAGGCTGCAAGTTATAGCACCGCAGAATCAAGAAATCAAGTTATTTTTCAGTCACATTGTTGATAGAAGTAGTACACAGCACTCTTTGGCTTCCATTTCCCAGCAATATTTCAGCCAAGAGATTGTATACAAAACTTTCATATGAAAAATGCTATACCGATTAGTCCCTATCTTTCAATTTGTTCCTATTTGTTGTTGTCATGCATGTAGTGCTATTCTGACACAAGCGTCTTTTGGCGGACATCCGTCTAATGTAAAGAATTGGAAATTAACAAAAAAAAAAAAAGGAAAGAAAGAATTTAAAGAAAGCAGCCCCATAAATATAACTGAAAAAATTGACAAATATCCACCGCCACAGTTATATGATATACTTATATTAAGTTAAAAGTTATGAATTAACATATAAAAAGTTATAAATCAAGATGTAAATATGTAAAAAATTTTTGTATACTTATTTATAATTTTTTACATATTAGTTTATAACTTTTTATATATTAATTTTTAATTTTTTATATACTAATTTATAACTTTTAATTTGATATAAGTATAGTGATAGTTGTGTAACACTCTTCGTATGACTCAGGCTAAGAGGATTAGACTCTTGGCAATAGCCAAGTTGTACTTTGATGAAGAACGTCCGAAATGCAAAGATTCCGGATTTTCGGTTGATGCAAGAAATCATATAAAAAATTTGTACATTCAATATCAGAAAACATGCTGCTATTCCTTCTTTTCTTTTTTTTGGATAAAAACTGCGGGCTTTTCACACAAATAAACAAATCAATAACAATCAAATAAAACTTTCAAACATTATTAACAACCAAAATAGAACTTTCAAATATTATTTACATAAATGAATTGTTTTGATATTATTAGGCAGATTGCAAAGAAATTAATTTGGTCAAAAACATTAATTGATGTGTTTGATTCCGTTGAAGGATATAACAAAATCAAAGTAAATTTGAGCCATCAAATCATGTACTAATAGTTAAGATTAAAACATAAAGTAATATAACTTTTTTAAAAGATCATCTAACCTTTTAATAGTTTCTAATAATGACTATTTATATATGGTTATATGGTCAATATTTGATCTTCACTCTCATATAAAACCACTCATCTTATTAGATACATTCCCTAATTGATCGATGAGACTATATAATTAATTATCTTAATAATAGTGACATATAATTTACTTTAGAATTGCTCTAATATTACAAAAATTCTAATATTAATATACTGAAAATTAATGCACATAGTTAATTAAAAAATTATAAACAATTAATTAAAAAAATTGGGTACAGGAGTCCTAGGAGTAATCTCGACAATTAATTTTCCAAAATTATATCGTCTTGACCAATTGCTGAAAATCGGCACAGGTCATGGTGTTAATTCTTTTCATCTTGAAACAAACTTTAAATTAATTGTTTATAACTTTCTAATAAACTATATGCATTAACTTTCAGTATATTAATATTAGACAGTTTGTAATATTAGTCTTAGAATGTACCTGATTATTTAAATAAATTATACATTGCAATAATATTTATATTATATATAATCATATTGACCAATATTATATATATATATATATATATATATATATATATATATATATATATATATATATATATATACACGTGTATGTGTGATTCTCACGTAAATAAATTAATAGTGCTAGGTCCTTTTCTATTATTATTTATTAAAGATTTAAATTATTGTCAAAAGTTGAAAAAGTTGAATATGGGATTTGAATCCTTCACCTCTACATGAAAATATAATACAAACCAACTAAACTAGCAACTGGTATGTATTAGAGTATTGCTTTGAGTTTTTTATACCCTCAACCAACCCACACTCATTAATTAATGTGTTTGATTTCATAGTGGCTCCTATCCTGACTAAATTGATTTCGTTACATTTTCCTACGAAATTGCCTCACAATATCAAAATGGATCATCTATACAAACAATGTTTGAAAGTTTCATTTTGTTTGTTAATGATTTTTTTTTTGTTTATTTGTGTGAAGAAGCCTAAAACTGGCTGCTAGTCAAAATTTTCATATTTGCTGATTATTTATTTTCAGATCATCTAATGACAAATGTTAATCTCAACTAAATAATTGTATAGATTGGGTCTAACATCATTATAACGCTATTACTTTGTAGAGTTTGATCTTTAGTAGGGAGCTAATGTACTTTTTCTGGGATCCACATGACACGACCATAGCATAGAACATATCTGGATGTTAAGCTCACAAAATAGAGTAATATTATTGTAACAATAAACTTGTAGAACAAACTCACACCACAAGTGTGTGCTGTTGTGCTGAAAGACAAATCACTTTGTGAGAGTAGTCTTTCTGCAATACAACTACAGGGAAAAGCTGTATGGTGCAGTAAAATAATTTAAAAAAATAAAAAAATGTGTTATCTAACCTTTGAAACTTACTTTTTCTTTTCCTATCACCTTTACTTCCTTCTTAAATACAAAAATG
This sequence comes from Dalbergia cochinchinensis, assembly GCA_031216125.1. NCBI lineage: Eukaryota > Viridiplantae > Streptophyta > Magnoliopsida > Fabales > Fabaceae > Dalbergia > Dalbergia cochinchinensis. Next base: position 15,658,459 of record CM062375.1, on the reverse strand, counting down.
CCTCCCCCCCCTCAGGCTCTCATGCAAAATCTTTTCCCATTTTCCTTCAAATCCCTAACCCTTTTTCAACTTACGATACTCATTTTTTCGGCAAGCACTAGAACCTACACACACATGAAAATACGAAGACTGTAAGACGGTGAAGTAGCAAATGTTCCAATGCCAAGACTTCCAATCCTATTGTAATTGCAAAACCAGAGTTTCTTTACCATGGAATTGAACATTTCAAAGTATGGAATTGACATTAAAAGGTGAAAACAAGACCACCCAGTGTTCTCTAAAGTCACATATGAGCTCCTATGATAGAGAAAGTTTGAACTTCCTTTCTAACCAGTTGCTATCTTTTTTTGCCTTTGGTAAGTAAAATTAATCCTTTCTTTATTTCCCTTTTGTTTTCCTTGAGAAACTGTTTTCTTTGTTATTTTCTTTGATCTTCGTAGAGGCTTGAAAACTTAGGTTGGATGTTTTAAGTCCAGTTTTGTTTTTATGTGTGTCAAGTCTCAAACTTTAAAGCCCCTTGTTAGTTTATTCATCTGATGAAAGCTTTGAGAAAATAGGTCACTCACTTGCTTCTTTGCTTTTTAAGCATTTGTGTGTTTCACGGAAAAACTGGGAAAATCGGGTTGTTTGTTTGTAAACGTGTGTGATTTGATTGGATTTGGTCCAATTTTTCTTAAATTTATCAAACATCCAAAAGAATTGTATGGTAAAAAAATAAAGCGCCAAATGTATTTAGTTGTGCCATATTACACATAGAAGAGAAAAATATTAAGCGCCTTCAAATGTATTGAGCTGTGAAGCACAGATACTGACACAGACATGAGACACTACACGAACACAGATACAGAGACACACTAAACTCAAAAAATTAAAAGACACGGACACGGCATATATATATATATATAACTTTTTTTATTTTTTTGTGTGATTCTTTTTTTTTTCTAGATTTTTTTTAGTCATGCTTGTATAATTTTTTTTATCTAATTAATTCTTATTTTTATAATCAATTGAAGAATTTTTAAAATGAAATGACCCAATAATACAGATCCAATTAAGCAACTAGAGTTGATTTTTTAGCTTATGTTGGTATTAAAAATTTTAAAAATAATAAAGAAACTAACTTAGGCGTGTCTACAATGAATTAGAGCCGCGTCTGACGCATGTTCGGTCATGTCCAGCGTGTGTCCGGTCGTGTCTGGCACATGTCAAGTGCGTGTCCGAGCTCAAAAAAATTATTTTTTTAATTGGACAAGTACAGACGCGTGTCAGACACGCGTCGTGTGGGTGTCATGTGGGTGTTGGTGTCCGTGCTTCTTAGGTGCTGAGATATTTTGGATCAATTCTTTTGTTTTAAAGTCATAGTGAACTTTAAAGAGCATAAAAATAATTACAAGAAAATTTTGCTATTATGCTTATTGGACATTTCACAATGATTTTATATATATATATATATATATGTGTGTGTGTGTGTGTGTGTGTGTGTGTGTGTTTGTGTGTGCGCATGTGATGCTATTTTGTTGTATTATTATGATTGAATATGATGTTAGTAATTTTGTGTGTTAATGCTACACTATTTCTTTAAGTTATTTATAGTTTCCATTTAAATTTCATTTGTACATTGGATTTGGGTGCTAATTTCTTATTTAACTGTAAGTGTATTTGCTAAACATATAAGGAGGATTAAGTTCACTATATATATATATGGAGCATATCATATGAGATGACTGGTTTATTGTAAAAGTGAGAAGAGTGAATCTTGATCGATAGATCTTAGATGAACAATCAAAATTAAAACATAAAGTCATGTGACTTTTTTGAAATGAGTATGTGAGCATTAATTATATTAACTAACTTTCAATCCTGACTATCAATGTATAGTTATATAGCCCAGATTTACTCCTCCTATTCTCTTCGTAAACCACTCCTCTCATCTGATATGCCCCCTATATATATATATATATATATATCTTACACATTTATATTTGTAATCTTTTTTTTTTTGCTGGTAATATACATGTGTGCGTGTGTGTGTGCGTGTGCGTGTGTGAGTGTGCTAGGGCTATTTTTTATTATTGGTTTGTAACTTTGTTTGCATGTACAAGATAAAGGAGGTGGAGACTAGCATTCTATGCCAAGACACTATTATTCTACAAGCCATTATCCTAGACCCACTTACTTAGCTATATACTTGACTTCTAAGATATGTTCCTTGTTGCCTATAGTTATTTTCTAGTTTAGGATTGCGTATTGGAAGCAAATTGTGAAAACTATGTAATGTATTAACGACAACTCTTTAGAAAATCATGGTTTTTAATGTGATGAAATATTCTTCAAAAGCTTTGTAAGCCATTGTTAGCTCTCCCTTGAGAAACCAATTTAGCTTGCTTTTTTAATAACAACAAAGCAAATTTTGTTAAAATGTTTTGAAGAAAGAACTAATAGTTTGCTTGAGTTTCTGTAGCTCTTAACAAGATAATTCTCATATATATATAATTCAATTTTTGATATGTTTTTCACATCATCATGATTTAACATGATTAAAATCTCATTCAAAGAGATTTAGTTTCTTAAAAGTGTGAAAAATTATTCAGAAAGTGAATTAAAGTATACAAGAAGCTTAAGAAAGCAAATTGAAGCATCAAAAAGTGAAACTGAGCCTTCATAAAGTGGTTAGTGACTTCAAAAAGTGACATGACTATCTAAGAAAGTGATTTCTCATAATCATATCAAGTACATCATCATGAATCTCAATTGCAATCATCCTTGAAGGAAATCAATATTATACAAAGATCATCGTTCATCTCAGAGAAAGATTCTAGAAGGAACATAAGAGGCTCAAAAGTGTAGTACTTCAGAAAGCACTATATGCATCAGAAACTACACTTGGACAACAGAAACTAAAAGATTTTTTGAATTTCAAATGAAGTCAACAACTTAGAAAGTAATGATAGTGATATATTATCTTTATGCTTGGATATTCACAATCTTCTAAAAGGACTTCATGTAGAGAAAAGTTCAAAAACCACACACAGAATGAGCTCTTAGTTTCTAAAGTATTTTGTAGAAACAATTGTCAATGGATTCTGTACTATAAAACCAATACTGACATAGCTTAGCCTATATTTCTATAAGCCAAATCCTAGGACACAAAAAGAATGATCAACTTGTGTCAAGAGAAGGAAAGATCGAGGGGACAACGGTCCATTTCAAATCCAAGTATGGAAGGAGTAAGCCTTCAAACTTGAAGGAACTTTTGCACTGTTAACGTTCAAAGCAATATTTTCTTTCTTACATTGTTTTTAGTTTCTGAAAAAGGAAATCTTCTTTCGTATAATTATTAGCAAACATTCTTCTTAGGAAGATTAGGAGGGAGTGTCATGACCCGACTTGGAAAACGTGACTAGCACGTGAGGAATCTCATCCTTCCATAAGCCTACTGGGTGATGTGTCCTTAAATACATAAAATATAATAATATTATACTTAATTTACATTCTAAAAACATAATTTCTTCTAAATCTTTATCCGAATATTTATTCAAAAATCTGATATTCAATTTCACAAGATTAAAACAGCTTAATATAGAAAACTATATGACATCTCCATTAAACATGTTAATCATGAAAACATAAATTGTTTCATCACTTGATCTAAATTTTAAATCTAAAAACCAATTTAATACTTGGAAACTGAACTATAAATACATCTATGGCTTGTTATATAAACTCAAATCAACTCTACCATTTTAAATCTATGCTTGTACACTGAAAACTTATACATAATTATTTCAAATACTGAAATAATATACAACATCTGAAAATAATGCATGGCTTGGATCCTGCCTGCACATTTACTGGAGCACTCTAATACTAACATAAACCTATACTAAGCCTTACTCCAAAATAAAGCTCACTACTAGGAAAAGCCGAGTCAACCAAACTGAGCTGAAACTGAACCTGTACCTGCATCTATGAGAGGAAGGGAGAGGGGTGAGTCAATAGACTCAATGAGTGAGCTCTCACCCATTACCCACATGGGACAACCAAAGAACATACAAATAATACCGTGCAAGCAACAATCATAATTATTTGATATTTAAATATATAACTATATAAGAAAACATTTCTTATTTCATAAATTCATCAACAAATAATTGTAAACTCACAAGCAACATAAAATCATTTTAACTAAAGTACGGCAGAGCCTAGGAAAATAGTATATGCTGAGCTGAATAAATACATATATATATATATATATATATATATATATATATATATATATATATATATAATAACCAAAGCTGGAAAATCAAATAATCCCTGGCGGACGAGCTGTGGGTGCCTAACTAGATCCCATTTTCTGTATTTGCTATAGGCAATATTGTCCTCTGATGGACAACTTGGTACCAAGGTTAACGATCTTATACAGCCGTTAACTAATTGTCTATTCCTGATCTCTACCGTCTAAACTAGTTTGACAAAAATCCATAGCTAAAAAATGGGTACTCTATCCCTGGTGAACAGAGCCCCTAAATTATTAGTACACTGCGAGTTCTGGATTTATATAACTCTAACAATCTGACTTTAGCATAATTGTGACTGTGAGAATTGCGCCCAAGAGATCACCCATTTCTAGGCAACCTAATCTCTAACCCACAGAATATGTATCTTGCAGTTGCTGAGAATCATATTGAATTCCGTAACCTTTTGTACTATAAAAATGAAGTTCGAAATTCAAATCTTAAACCACCATATTTTTTCATATACTGGATAAATCTAAAATCATAGCTTAAAACACTGGGGTTCTATATCATGGAAACTCCAAAACCATAATAGCATATTTCTTCATAAAACTAATCATGCTTTATTCAACATAACTCAACTTAATATTCTAAAAGCTTTCTGAAATCCAAAGTTTGGAGTATATACATAAAGATATCATAAGTCTTAAAACATATTTGTCAAAATAGAAACTAGATAAAATCATGTATTATCCCAACAATCGTTTCATTAGCATATAAAATATTTTCCATACATACAACACAACAATCATGATCTCATGGTTTTGTAAAACTCATTCTTTCATGCTATCATCATAAATTATAATTTTTCTAATTTAACATAATCATATAAAATCATATTCTATACTTTTCTTGTTTCAAATTTCATGTTTAACAATTATCATACATCAAACATAGGCATAATAGCTAAAATAAGGTCATGAGTTTGAATCCACTCACCATTTGAAGCTGGGAGTATGTGGGCACCACCAACTTGACTTAGAGAGTTTGAAATGGCACCAACAATTGCCATGGAGCAACCGTAACTCTAGATTAATGTCGAATAACCTTTAGATAGCTCTAATATAACCCTAACAACATTGGGGAAACACCCTCGCTTGACAACAATGAGAAAAATAACAAGATCCAACTCAAGATAATGAAAGAATAGAGAGAATGGAGATATAAACTAACAACATATACATACCTTGATGATTTAGGGGAGGTAGATTGGAGAGAATAAGAGAAAAGGATGAAACATAGGGAGAGGAAGGTTTCTGGTTTGAGCAAAAATGGGGAAGAAAGAGTGGGGGAAGGGTTTGAATGGTTAGGGGTTCTCAGTAAGTGGAACGACACCGTTTCATACTGTACACGCACTAGGGGGACCGCTATAATGGTCAGGGCCATGTCACTTACGACCACTATAGCGGTCCTCAAACCCCCAAAATCGCTGAAACCCACCTCTATGATCGCTATAGTGGTGACAGAAGTTCCCAACTTTTGCATTTTCTATCTTTTGGCATCAGGGTTGTCTCCATACTCACTTATTTACATTTCTTAATTAAGTTAATGTCCTCATTTATTTTACTCTCTATTAACTTTAAAACATAAATGTAAATAAGGAAATACCTCCCATTTGGATTCAAATAAAATATCATAAAAATCAAAATCTCAACAAATCAAAATCCAAATTTTGGGTTTTAGTTCAAATCCGAGAATCTCCGATATTTTTTAAACTTGTGGGCTAAAAACAAAACATTTAAAGGTTTCATAAAATTCATTAAAAATCACTCTTTAACTTATTTTCCTTCTAGGAGCAATTACCGAGACTTTTGATTCCAAGAATATGACTATAACATATAGCCCTCCAAGGAGGTGTAGGATCCAAACTTAGTGAAATTTAGAACTCAACAACATACGTGGGTCTCAAGGGACCCTAGGGCTATATGAAACTTGTCCACTGACACATGTACCTCGGGTATTACAAGAAGTCTCTCAAGTTGTTTCCTTAAACATTGTATTATTTTAGGAAACTTGAGTGTAAACACGAAAAACCTTATACTCTTTGTAACTTGATTAATTAATGATTAGTGTGAGATTAGCTTGGAGAGGCTAGGAACAAAATTACTTGTGAGTAAAGGTTGATTGTACATACTGCTCACTGGAGATAGCATGAGAAAGCTGTTAAAGAAATATCGTACTTTCTCGGGTTAAAAAAGTAGTTGATAATGGAACTCAACAGATTTTTTGAGAATTGGATGTAGGCAATGTTGGTCAAAATAGTATAAAAATCATTTGAGTGATACTCTCTCCCTCTCCTACTTTCTCCTTAATTTATTGTGTGTTATTCTTTTTCTATTGTGCAAAAGTTCGTCTTTATTTAAAATGTTTTCTGAAGTTTTATTAAGTTTCTAAACACTTTAAAAAGTAGCTTTTTGAAGCTTATTAACTTATGTTTTTTTGTTGCCTTCAAGTTTAAACTCTTGATAGACTTTGTTAGTTTCAAAAAGTAAAAAGTTTTTTCTAAAGCACAATTCAGCCCCCTTTCTTGTGCTACATGTTTGCTTACAATTGGCATTGGAGCTCAAGCCTTTAAGTGGTTGAGTATCCTAACCATTGCAAAAGAAAAGATCTTGGAAACAGATAGCACATGTAACATCCCCTGCTACTTTGTCCTTACTCACACGCTTCCTAGGAAAACTTTCCAGGAGGTTACCCATCCCAAAATTGCTCTAAGTTAAGCACGCTTAACTGTGAAGTTCTTTAATGATAGGCTACCGAAAAGAAGATGCATCTTGTTGGTATAGATAGTACAAATCAATTCATATAAGCTCTCCTTAACTATATAGTCCCATACTTACACAGTCTTAGGATCCCTCTTATTCAGGTGTGTAATCGGTTCATTTATGTACCCCTCCGCTTAGAAGTCTACCAGGAGCCGCTCCTTGTCTGTGCCTTCTTTGCACTGACAATCACTCCTTGACTTCATCACCGGGCATTACATGCCTAGCAATTTCTGCTGGGCTCGTCCGCAAACCACACTGTACTGGTAGAGGTGTAGGCCCTGATACCATTTGTTACATCCCTTGCTGCTTTATGGATTGATGACTGTCCCCATAAACTAACACTGGTCTTTTCAGCGTGCTTTGTCATCACTCACATGCTTCATAAGAAAACTTCCTAGGAGGTCTCCCATCCCAAAATTGCTCTAAGTCAAGAACGCTTAACTATGGAGTTCTTTAGTGATAGGGTACCAAAAAGAAGATACATCTTATTGGTATAGGTAGTACAAATCAATTCATATAAGTTTTCCTTAACTGCATAGTCCTATACTTACACAGTCTTAAGATCCTTCTTACTTGGGTGTGTAATCGGTTCATTCATCTACCTCTCTGCTTAGAAGTCTGCTAGGAGCCATTCCTTGTCCGTGCCTTCTTTGCATTGGCATCACTCCCTGACTTCGTCACCGGGTGTTACAGCACACAATAATTTATACATTGCTGAGGCACACTTCATAAGTAGACCTCCATTCTGATAGTGGTGACTATGCATATTGGAGAGACATAATGAAGCTATTCATCAAATACATAAGTCTTAACTTGTAGGAAATAATACAAAGTGATTACATCCCCATGGAAGAGGTTCCAGAAAATGTGTTTGCTAGAAACAATGAAGGTGGCCTTCACCTCAAGAGAAGTTCCCAGAAATAGATGGATTGATCAACACAAAGCAAAAGTCCAACTGAAATCCAAGGCCAAGTACCTCTTTACTTATGTACTAAGCAAAGCTGAATATGATAAAATTATTGATTGTGACATAGCAAAGGAAATTTGGGATATATTACATATGCTCGATGAGGGAATGATTTAATCTTGTAACTCAATTTTTACCAAGATGCCTTTAGAATTGGGTTTTGAGCTAAACATTAAAGTTTTAGAGGATTTATTGAGCTTTCCAAAATATCTTTATTTGTCCTAATTCAACTTTTGTAAAGAAAGATATGAATTTCCTATTACAATATTTCCTGTAAATAAGCTCTAGAGTTTTTTTATTTAGCTCTTTAAATTCTCCCAAACTGAACACTACTACAAGCTTCATGCACCTTTATGGTTTTTATACACCTATATAGGAAGTCCTTACAAGCAATAACACTTACAAAGGAGGATAAAAGCACAAGAACCTTCAAAATATATTTATTCATTAAAATGGTGTAAGTAACTAGACTTTATTCAATAACACATAGTGAGGACTAGACACAAATCAACCAAATGTCAATCAATTAAGCACATAAATGATGTAATATGCCTAGAGTATAGAGGAAAAGAGGTACATGAATACAACTCATCAAACTCCCTAACACTTAAACAATTATATGTCATCATGCAAGAAACTCAGATGCAACAATAAAGAGACTTGACTCATAACTCTACAAACTCTAAAATTGCATGATAACAATGAATGAGGAACTTAATAAGAAGGTATGAATAAGAACATGGCACACAAGGTAGAATTCACATACATGATGAACGAATCAAGTACAAAAATACTACCAAGATTAATGCTTGGCATTCATTCACTCAAGTGTTTTGGACTAAGATGTACACTCAAGTCATCTCAAATGAAAATGCATTACCATAGGCTTGCCAGGAGTCTCATTCTCTATTCATCATACACACATGCATATTGAATCAAGAGGACTTGTCTTAGGTTGTAATGGGGCTTAGGTGAAGGTGGGTAGATATATAAGCCAATGAGCCAAACCTTTACCCAAAGTATAGCAAATGCATATATTGAGAGCACAAGTGCCTAAGGGTATACTTCGTCCAAACTTTCACAATCAATTTCTACTTTTTTCCTTTTGCTACTTTTTATTATTTTTTCAATCAACTTTGCTTCTCTATTTTTTTTTGTTTTTTTGGTTTTCATGGTGCATCACTTGCTAAATTTTTTTTAGCACTTATATATACACATATTGCCTCTCCTCCATAGTTAAATTAGGGCATGTCCTTCTACTCTCCCCCATACTTATGCTCAAACACATCTAAAATGCACAAATGCTCTCCCAAGCCTTAAAGGTTGGAAATTTTCATGGTATTTAACTTTTGGCTAAGGATGTGCTAAAATAAAAGAAGGGGAAATAAGGGTCAAAAGGGCTAAACAATGGTAATATGCAAAAGATGGTTATATGGTCAAGTAGCTAAAAATAAGAAAAATGCCTCGACCACTTTCAAGCATGCACATGCGAACATATTTTTAAATAAGACCCTAAGCAAGTTCTATAATGCAAACCCAAATAGGAAACATACATGAACAAACAAGGATGACACATGACAGTCCAAACTAATCAAGAGGCTTAAAAACTCAGGCAAATCGCATGTACTCAATCCAAACAACACAGCGAGCCACCAAGCCTGCAATACAAAATAAATTCAATTCCAAGTAAGTCAATATAGGGAATATGGTGTCTACCGTGCATGTAGGATCTAAGGTATTAAAGGAATGGAGTAAGACATAAATAAAATAAAACAGAATGCAATATTCAAAACTAAAAATAACAAGAAAAAATGCATAAATATAAAAGAAAGAAAACAAAAGCCCCTTCATGGTGGGTTGTCTCCTACGCATACTTTGCTTAAAGTCTCTAAGTTGGATGGTTAGGACCCTCATGGAGGTTTATGCATGAATTGGCACGAATTCCCACCCAAGCTTGTGTTTTTTCACTTCACCTAGATCCTATAGTATATGGATCATGCTATGGGCCTTGAAACTATTAGGCTTCCTAGGTCTAAGTGTTGATGAGGATGATGCATTCCTAGAAGTCTTAAAGCTCCCCCCGAGCCTCACATTTGCAAAACAAACCACTTCCAATGGGAAAAAATGTGTGCTTCCAAAAAAAGTCTTCCATTATGACATGCTGTCACTAAGTTCTGAAGAAGTCTTATCCAGCTCACTACCCAATGCACATATGGCTTGTAACTAGGCATTAGTCTCCAGAATAGCGTATTCATTCCACTCTAGAAGATAATTAAAGAGGGGAGATTCCAATTTTAATAAAAGTGGTTGGATCTCAGGAGGTGGTGGTTGCGCACATGATATAACCTCTGTAGCCAACATCTCGACCATAGAATCTTCCTCTGAAGTATTACCAGTCCCATAATTATCAGTCAACTCTACAAACTCACGAGACTCTGCACACAAATCCTCAAACCGTGTGAGGTATTCAATTTCTCTAACTAAAATCTCTGAAGGGCTTATGTTTGAGGTGCAATCACTCACATCATCGACATTAGCACTATTTGTATCTTCACCATAATTAGGGTCATCAGAAGTGGCAAGTGGAGTGCAAGGAACATCAAGTTTTCCCTTAACCAATTCCTTGTGTGGTGTTTCACCCATATGTTTTGTGACTTAGTGAGATGTTTCACTAATTTGCTCAAAACTCGACACTACATTTGGGGTCTAAAAAGAACTAGGTTGTAGGGCTTGTGAATTTTGAGCACCCTTCAATTAATAAAATTGTGACTGCATCTCCAATATCATCTTTTGTTGATCTATTATCAATTTCATCATATCCTGAAGTGAAACATCTAAGTTAGTGAAAGAGACTGGTGGTGTAGGTGCTTAGGGTAGTTGATACACAAGCAGTTACTGATAAAAAGGTGACAATGGTTGGAATTGTTGCCAAGATAATGAAAATTCATAGGGAGATTGATGTGAGAAAAGTCAATTGAACAAAGAGTCATTTAGATTAAGAATTGTTCAATTATTGGTTCAAAGGATTAATTCATGGTGGTGATTACTTTCATTAATTATATCATCACATAACAATGATGCAATTCTACCTATCGGTCTCAAAATTATACTCCTACTAAGGGTTTGACTGACACATGCACTAGTAGTCCATAACCATGGTTCTATGAACTTATGCCAGTTTAATTACCAATTACACACTGCTCTATACATTTCAAAGCCCATTTTGTGGCCTAAAACATTAGAATTACCTCTTGGAATAACAGTTTTAGCCCTATGAATAAGCTTTTCAATGCTAGAAAAATCAACTTAATTGGATATCTGTAGCTCCAGATATTGGCAAAATACAAACTGGAGGTCAAGATGGACAACATTAGGATATCAACAATCTTCAATCTTGTAACTCCATTTTCACCAAGATGTCCTTATAATTGTGTTTTCAGCTAAATATGAAAGTTTTAGAAGACTTCTTGAGTTTTCCAAAATATCTTTATTTGTCTTAATCTGAACCCTGTAGAGAGAGACACAAATTTTCCATTACAATACTCTGTGTGAATGAGCTCTAGAATTATTCTATTTAGCTCCCCAAATGCTTCCAAATTAAACACTACTATAAGTTCCATGCACCTCTATCATCTTCATACACCTACATAGGAAGTCCTTGTAAGCCAATAACACTCATAAAAGAGGATTAAAAGCATAGAAGGTCCAAAATATATTTATTCATTAAAATGATGCAATTAACCATGACTTTATTCAATAATGTATGTGAGGACTAAAGTCAAATCAACCAAATGTTAATCAATTAAACACATAAATGATGCAAAAGACTAGCTTTACCAATCAAAAAGTTTTTCAACTTTAGCCAAAAATAAAAATTGTGGTGACTCCATTTTTTCAATTTATTTCGTTTCAGAATAAATTGGTTGTCATTTTCATCATAGTGCATTCTGGGCATATTGTGACAGTTTGGCGACTCTACTAAGGATAGTTAGAAAGTCAACTTTATTAGACTTAATTATGCAAGTAATTATAATTTTATAATATTTATTTTCCACTTCATAACACCTTTGTGTTATTTTTCCAAATAATTGTCTATTTTATTTGTAAATATTTGTTACTTGAACATTAGGGCAGATGCCTCTTTTGTGTATATATATATATATATTGTTTGGGCCTTATTTTGCAGGTTTGTGTGTAGTATTTGGAACAAAAGCTTGGTATGCTCCCCACACATAATGCACCATCATTACCTCATACACTCTATGGGCTCTATAACCAAGCCTTGGAAAATCGTAGGGCAAGAAGGGGTATTGGCATTGTTATTGTACGGCTTATGCTTACCTGATAGTGATTGACTCACCTACTTAGGTTGGTACTGGAACTATAGGTTGTCATATTGTGACTTTCATGTCCTTGTAGCTTAACTCATGGAATTGGGTCTTTATCTTATTAGAAAAGACAACTTAGAGACCATAGCTTTTAGGGGTCTAGATTTGTCCAAAGGCCATGCACTACTAGAACGACCTTAGTTGGCTACCTTAAATAGGGTTTTACCTTAGAACTATCCAGCAGTAGGTCTCGTTTTAATTAGCACACATTAGAGCATACGTTTTCTCTTTCATCTAACATATCAAGTGCACCACACATCTATTAACATGCATTATGCATATGTTTATGTCATCTGTTTAACATAGCATTTAAATATGCATTGATAGGACTTTTCGTCATATATTACTAGGCCTCTTTTTACACGTGTTATGCATATTTACTTAACTGCAACATGCATCTCATTTATTTCTAGGGATGCATAACTTGCATTTCCCATGCATACCACACAACATGCATTTCATTTGTCTTCTTTCAAGTTTACTGATGATAGGGAAGTAATATCATGTTTGACAGTGAATGATTGATAGTATGCAACAAGGTAGCAATATCTCTAATCCAAGGAAGCATCTTAATATGATGGCAAATGACAATTTCTTGAGCTTCACGTTGCTAGCATGTTATATTTATGTCTATCACATATTCCATTTTGCGTGTACTAAATCCTCAAGAAGGATGTAGGCTCTGATCACCACTGTCAAATATAGATATTGTTCCCTATTGCAAAATGTTTTCATTGGCCTAATATTATGTGATTGCAAGAATTCTAGCATTACCCGACAGAAGCAAACTTCATCTAATCCTTGGATCTCATCAAGAGTCTGTTTGAAAGCCATGGTAGTTGAAAGAAATCTTGGAAAAGATATCAATGATTTGAAGGCCATGATGCATGAACAAGTAGAGGTGGTCAAAGCAGCCATTACAGCCATACTCAAATCTAGTGAAGGTGGAAACAACAACTTAAATGATGAAGAATCGGGACATGATTCAAAAAGGAATGACAACAATGCAAACTTGCACGACAAGCCTGAAAAGAAGGCATAGTGAATGAAATTCAAACAATAATTGTAAGAGAGCCTGAAGGAGCAATTTTGAATGCGACAAGGGCCTTAGCCTTGTGGCTTGATGAACATCAATGACCTATGTTTGGTTTCTAGTGTTGTTATTCCCAAAAACTTCACGATGCCTGAGTTCATCAAATTCGATGGTAGCACTAATCTTATCATGCACCTCTGAATGTATTGCACTAATATGGGAATATGGTCCAAAGACGAGAACTTCCTAATCAGCTTTTTACCTGAGAGCTTGGATGGAGCTACATAGGAGTGGTGCATGTAGATGTATCGATCATAGGTCAAGTATTAGGAAAAATTAGCTCAAGATTTCACCAACCAATATAAGTTCAACTTGAATGCCGCACCCACTAGAGATCTATTAAAATGGATGAAGAAGAAAGAGAATGAGTCATTTAAAGAATATGTATGAAGGTGGAGGGCTATGGCTAGAAAGGTTGTTTCGAGAGTGCTAGAGCAAGAGGTATGCTCTTATTTCATTAGCTCACTAGAATGTCATTCTTAAAGAACATACTTGGGACCTATGTTAAAGAGTTTGTCAACTTGGTGAAAACTAGGCAAAGAATCAAAAACAATATTCAAGATGGGAAGGCAGAGCTAGTAAAAAGGGAAGTGAGCAAGTCCATATCTAAAATGGGACCCCACTTTAAGAAGAAAGAGAATACTATCAATTAAATTCACCCTCAATTAAATTCAGCCTCAAGTTCATCAACCCGCCTCTAGCCAAACCACTACCCATGTTACCAACTCACACCATACCCATCTTCCTTAGCCTGTCCACACAAATCCCGACCACACCAAATCAACCATGTCTTCTACCCTTGACCATACACACTAACTATATTTAGACCTTACCAAGAACCACTCCTATTTTGCCAGACAATTAAACTTTTCACAACCCCTCTACTATTCAACACCAATAACACAAAACCAACCCTTACCCGATTTCTACATGAGCAATGCTGAATTGTTCAAACATTTATGTAGAGACAACCTGCTAGCTCCACATCCTGGGAAGACCTTTGTGCCGCCATATCCTCAATGGTATGACTTGAACCAAGATTGTGACTATCATTCCAACTCCCCAGACACTCAGTTAAAGACTGTTATAAGTTTAGTAATATTATGTGGCGTTTGATTGAAAATGGTGCCATTAAGCTGGAGAAGACCAAGGCCACATATGAGAAACAACCAATTCCCTAATCATAGCAGAGGGCAGGTAAATGCCATTTGTTGCAAAGACTATGCAAATGGAGAAAGTGTTGCAGAAGTGCCTCAATTGATCTACCCAAGCTGTAAGGAATTGAACAATTGGGAGTCTAAACCCTTAAATGATTTATTATATTCTGAGCAATGGATTCCTTTATCTATATTTCAACCCTCTATTGAATAATAAAATGATAATGTATTTTTTCTTTCATTTTATTCTGCTTTTACAATTTCTCTTTTCTAAGTTTACCTTTTTTTATTTATTTCAAGTCTCGTCTCAATTCTAGGGATTCCTTTCTTTCAGGATCTTTATCCTATGCGAATGATTGTGAAAACCCATTAACTAATTCTTGTGTTGCAATGAATTTGAATGAAAATGAGCAAGATGAAGATCCTAAATTATGCCAACAATTTGCCAAAATAATAAATTCAATGGAAAAGGACTGCTTAGAATTTGTCAAAAAGTTCCATAAATGTCATATCTACATTGATCTTCCTCCTATGCCACTACATACCCTTACATTACCTTGGCCATTTGCAATGTGAAGAATAGATGTCATAGGCTTGATCAATCCCAAGGCCACTAATAGGCATCGCTTTATCCTTGTGGCCATCAATTATTTCACAAAATGGGTGAAGGCCACTTCCTATGCCAATGTGACGCAAAAAGTGGTGGTGAAGTTCCTAAAGAACAACATCAATTGTTAGTATAAGTTGCCAGAAAGGCTCATTACAGACAATTCAACTAACTTCAACAATGTGAAAACACAAAATCTGTGTAAGCAATTCAAGATCAAGCATCACAACTCAGCTCCCTACAGAGAAAAGATGAATGGGGCTATGGAAGCAGCAAACAAAAACATCAAGAAGATCTCGGGGAAAATAGTAGTCACCTACAAGGGTTGGAGTGACACGCTGCCCTACGCATTGGATGCCTACTGCACTTCAGTTAGATCCAAAACTAGGGCAACCTTGTATTTGCTGGTGTATGGGATAGAGGCAGTGATGCCCATAGAGTAGAAATACCATATTTAAGAGTTTTCGTGGAAGCCAAATTAGAGGAAGCCAAGTAGGTCAAAACGAGATACGAGTAATTGAACATGCTCAAAGAAAAATGACTAGATGCAATCTGCTATGCCAGTTATACCAACTAAGGATGGCTACAACATTTAATAAGAATGTTGACCCTCAAACATTTCAACTAGGCGATCTTTTCCTAAAGAGGATTTTGCCAAATTAAGAGGATAAAAGAGGCAAGTGGGCACTAACACATGAAAGCCCTTACATCATCAAAGATACCTTTTCTAGAGGAGCATTGATCTTGACTGACATGGAAGACAAAGTACTTTCTAAACAAATCAATTTAGATGCTATAAAGAAGCACTTTGCCCAGGAAAAAAAGTCGCTATGTTGAAAACTCAAAAAGGAAACCTAGGAAAAAATTAGAGTGAAAAAAAATAAAAAAGAAATAAAGAGAGCTCTCTAGACCAAAAACCCAGAAGAATGGTCTAAGGAAAAGTTAGGGAACTCTTAGCTACGAGGTTGAAAACCCAAAAAGGGCATCCTCTGTAATAGTGAAGGGCCGGCCAAATGTTTAAGAAGGGACACCATAACTAAGGCAATTTGAGTATTAGTGGATCAAGGCATATTGTTGGGCACACAATGAAGGATTACATTCACAGTCATGGACTTCAAGTCTAGTATAACTAATGAATCAGTGAAATAGGTCAATTACATGAAAGTAGCACTACAAGTTTTTTCTTTTTCTTTTATCTTTTAGCAGTTGTTGATATCCTATATATACTTTCTAGTTTGAAGTTCAATAAAATTGTCTCTCTCTTCCTTTGTGTCTTTGGTTCTCTTTCCTCTTCTACTACCAAAAAAAAAAAAAACCTGTCTTTGTATTCTTTTTTTAAAAGCATGCATAATCATGATGTTATAATTGAATTATAGTTAAGAGACTTATTTGCTAACAAAGCTTGCAAATGATAGGTCAAGCAAGGGGCTCGAGGATCAAGACTGACTCGCAAAGGAAATAAGGCAACTTGCTAAGCCAATGCTTGGAGATGATAGCCTAAGTGTAGGTTCAGATAGACTAAAAAAAAAAAAAGAATAAATAACTTATATAGTGCTTCAAGAAAATTTCACAAGACTATTTAGTCTCTTAAAAACTGAAATTAAACTCGTGTTCCCTCAAGATTTTAATAATAGGATACATTAGTCCCTTTGTATGTATTTGATTCTTTAAACACTAATAGAATTGCACATTGACTCGCTAACATGATGTTAAATGATATATCTGTCATTTAAAGTGGAGTAGAGTTCAAAATAATTCATTTTGGTGGTTGGAAATCACAAAATAAGTCATTTAAATCTCTATAATAAGTCATAAAGTGATTCATTTTATACAATTTTAGATACCAAAATGAGTGTAATTTGTTCTAAAATAGTTTAATTTAATTTGATTCTAAACGTTTTAATGGCACATCATTATTCACTAGTACACTTTATACTTTTACTAACAGTTTGCTCGCATCATTTTTCAAAATGTTACCCATGTTCCTAAAATACCATTTTAAGCAACATTTTCGAAATAAATGTTACTAAATGCCTTACTGAAAAATGAAAATGACAAATTAACACACTCTTTAGCCTTTCACTTTAACATTTTAGGCACTTCTTCTCAATTGCTCTTCTCTGTTTCTCTCTTCGTGTTTCATCACCCATTTTTCTAATCTTCACCACCGATCTTTGCCACCATGCGCCATTGCCACCAATCATCGACGTCACCACTGTTCTTCACCACCTTTAACGGACTTGCATAATCAACTACCTCCTTATCCTCCTCTTCGTCCTTCTCTTCACTTTTGTCATCAATCTTTGCCATCGCCGCTAACAAAATCACACATAAGAAATATCGCTTCATGATCTCCTTTGGTTTTGTTGCAAAACGTGTATGCTTGATTCTTGAAGCAAACTAAGCTCTCTCTTCTCTCCGTGATGTGATTTTAACAATTTCTAATATTTTGAGAAATCACATTGTGGTGAAAGGTCCTTAGGGTTTTGATGCTAGAAATTTGAATTGAACTATTATTGTTACAATGATGATAATCTGAGGTTTCTTAGGTAAAGTTGAAGTTTGATTAGGAAGGTGAGATTGATGGATGATGAGAGTGAAAGGGTAGGGAGGAGGAGGAGAGCTGTTACGGATAAGATCTAGGGCAAAAATCCAAGTAGAAGAGGTATTTATAGGGATACGGGATCACTTAAATGAAACTTTGCTTAGGCATTAGGGACACCATGACCACCATAGCAATCAAGGCATCTCCAACTCCCTTCATATAAGATGGGACCACTATAGACTGCTATAGTAGTCAAGGCATCTCTAGCTCCCTTTGCGCGCCACACTTGACCGCTATAGTGGTTGACAGGGTGCCAAACTCTACCAATCCCACCCCTTGACTACCATAGCGGTTATGGACCATTATAGCAGTGGTAATAAATCATGGTTTTGCATAACTTGATCTTTCATGCTTTTGAGGCCTTCTCGGTATCACGGGTGGGTCTTGAGGGATCTTGAGGCCGTACAGAACTTGTCTATGGACATCTTTGCCTAACGTATTACAAACACCCTTACTACAACCAATTACAAAATAGAAGCATACACCACAACCCTCATCGCCACCTTCACCTAGTCTTCAACCACTATAAACAGCACCCACCATTGACCATCAGCACCCAAACGTCCTTTTCTTGACCATCACTGTCACTTGAACCAAGCCAAATGATAGCCTCAAGCCAAGATCACCAAAATGGAAGGGAACAGTAACCACGAAACTGCCATCCCATCACCATTGTGAAGCCTAACTATAATTGTTGATTGAAACTCGCCAAAACGGTGTCATTTTCATCCCTGCTACCGTTGCCAGGAGACCAACTACAAACGATGCCTTGTGCAGAGACTCCACCTCTGTGAACCATCTATGACCAGCACTGCTGAAACCACAATCGTGACATCCCTTCACAGTAGCATCTCCCCTTGCTGTCGTCAATCATGCCTTCTCTGCTGTGCACCTTCTCTTTCCCTAGTTTTTGCTCTGTTTCCATTCAAACACATAAATGAATTAGAATTAGGGATTTGGATGTATTAGGTCTATTAGGGTTTTTTTCCATCTAGTCTTGTTTTACTTTATTGTTTTTGGTGAGTCTCTTTTGCTTTTTTTTGGGTTAACAGTTTTTAGGCCTTATATTTTTTTTTTTTTTAGTTTCTAGGAAATTTTTTTTTTTTTAGTTTTTGGGTTTTTTTTTCTTTATGCTTCATTAGTTTGGGTAAAACAAAGAAAGGGAGATATCTCTAACAAAAGAAATAGAATACCAAAAATAAAAATGTTCTTCAATCCGCGCAACAATTCATGATGTTGATGTATAATTTATCATCCTCAAAGTTTCACAAATTGTAAGGATTTAGTGTGTAGTCCACAGTACCCTTAATCCTGTGCAAAAGGGATTTGTCTTTTAACAAATTTCTTTTTTAATTAATTAAAACTAACCAACACTCAAACATTTTCTACAAGAACAATGTGGCTTTGAGTTACTCATTACACCAAAGGATAAGTTGGTGTAGCCAATAACTATTAAGCCAAAATTAATATTTTATCAAATTTTCTTCCTTTTTATTTTTAAATTTTATTTTTTGTGCACAATTGTGACTTTCTTTTTGGGAAAAAATAAATATTTTTAAAGTTATAAATTAATTTGCATAATTAGCTCTAGGTTAACCATATTTATACGGATGTATTAAGGGTGCAGTGGAATTAAATTTTCACCCTTCCCTAATTATAATTAGACTCCCAAACTCAAATCTCTTTACAAAAAGACCAGTTTTGCCCATTAAAAAGGTTTTCCAATTTTATCCAAAAATAAAATTGGTGGCAACTCCATTCTTTTAAATTTTATTTCTTTTCAAAATAAATTGGTTATCATTTTCATTGTAGCACCCTTTGGGGACTTTGTAACACCATTTAATCTAACAATTCAATTTTAACTAATTAAGGAAACTAATTCCTAATCGGACTCAACTAACCTCAATTAACCACAATTAACATGCAATTAAGATAAAACGGAGGGTGGGTTATTACACTCACTAAGATAGGAGGTAAAGTATGGGGAGTGAGTAGGGGTGTAAGCGGATCGGATCAACTTGATGAATATGAACCAATCTGAATATATTGGTTCGATTCGAATCGGGTTACTGGGTTAATCATTTTGGATTTGATTAGAGCTGATCACATATCATTTCAATCATTGGATTTGCATCCTCCAACCCAAATTTAGGCTTCCTGAATAGAAAATATGAATTGTGTTATTTAATGTTTTGAATTTGAAATTGTTGTGATATTAGAATTGTACTTTTTGGGTATTATGTTGTGATATCCACGAACTTCAACTCAAGTTTGAATATTGATATTAAAATTGTGCTATTCGGGGTCCTATGTTCTAAGAGAAATTTTTGCATACTTATAGAGCACATTTAAAAAGCGCTTGAAGAACAATCACATCCATTCATGTTCCTATAGCATACATTGAATGTGCTCTAGGAACATGCAAAAATTCCCATGCTCTAAGCTTCTAGCCTTTATATATTATAATAGCATATTAACTTATGAAAATTTGCTTAAATGAAATTTTGATATTTTACATTTTTTTTGAATTGTTTGGGCAATAATTGAAAAAAAAAAACAGGTGAATCTAATAATGATCCAAACCGACCTAACTCGAATTTGATCAGATCGATTTGGTTTGGATTTTTCCAAAAAAAAAATCATAAATCCAAACAAATTATCCAAACTTGATATGAACCAATACGTTTGCACCCCTAAAAGTGAGCCGTGAATTTCTTTTCTATTTTTGTTTGTTCTATTCATAAATTCTCATTAAAACCTTTACTAATATCACTCGTAAGTGAATTATGCTTATAAATCCATACATTTGTTTAATTTGATTTTTATTATTTAATAAGAAATAGTCATTTTTCTTTATTAATTCAAAATGAAGGCAATAAAATGGCAACTTGAAAGATTTTTTAATTATTAATTCTTACCACTATTTATTGTTTATAAGCTCTTCAATAATAAAACTTTCTCATTTATCATTAATGTATTTTAATAATATTATTTAATTTCTTAATACTTTTACAAATTTTTTTGACATGCATAATCTTGCATGTCATCATACAATTAAATCGCCATGCATCACATGGATTTTATAATTTGGGAATTTTTTATTCTGTCGACATAATTGGGCATAGTCTCAAAAATTTTTGAGTAAATAGCAAATTGCACACGCAATATTAGTACCCAAGAACAAAAGCCTACCTCATGGTCCCTGAAGATATGAATTATAGGACAAGTTAGCCCTCTGTGAAGTTGATCCAAGAAACCTTAACAGAATTGCACATGTGACCTGTTAACATAGGCACTTTAGACATTATCTGACATGTGTGTAAAACATGTTTAAGGCTTATGGTTTAGGACTTTGTGTCTCAATTTGATTTAGGTAAAATCCCAAGTGAAAATATATTCACTTTACGACTTTGGACAAAAAGAAGTCATTTTGGTGAAAGAAAGATGTTCCAAAATGATGTCGTTTAGATTGCAACCAAAACTATTATGATCGGTTATCGTGATATTGTGCCATATGTATAACTTCATTAATGGAGAACTAATGAAGGGACTAATGTGCTTCTTGAGTGACTAAATTGTCAGATACAAAAATCTTGAGATGAAATTGGGTGTTCACTCTTATTATCATCATTATTATTATTTTCTTCTTTTTTCCCTGATCTGAGATTAGATAAAGATTAGCTTGTGCATGAAAGCAAATTTTTGGAGCCCAAATGCATATATTCGTAGTAGATGGGCTCTTAGCAAAAAGTTATTGACAGGGAAAAAAGAAGTGACCAAAAAATGGTAGAGTGATTGACTCCGAACAAGAGAAGTCCAAAAGTTCAGTGGCTCGAATGCATTATGATATCTGAAAGATCAAGTAATTAACAATCATCACAACCAAACTGGGTTATCCTGACAAAACTGAATATAATCTTCCAGCTTATTAGTTATTTGGTAAATACGAAACAACTGTGGTGGCTTCAATCTAATAAGCGATTCACAGAAGAAAATAATCAAAATTTCGGACATGGTTTTTATGTTTCATCAAATTAGAGTAATTTGTTTGAAAAAAAATAATTTTAATTCACTGATCAATGAATGAAAATCCAAAGCAAATTTTGAGATTTAAATCCTAAATGAAGAAAAAGAATTTCTTGTGAGCTTATTTGATAATCGAAGTTATCATTTCGGAAAAGTATAAATCAACTGATTATTAAAATTTTATACTGGACTCAGAATGATATTTATTGTTTGATCTCACAAAATACTGCAATTTTCTTGATTTTTTTTCCGGTTGCCTAGCTATTGATTGTCAACAACAGTGACTAATCCCTTCAAGGTCTAGGGTATTCACTATCGATAATAGTGACTAATTCCTTAGAGGCGACGGCTTCCCTAAGAGGGTAAACTACTAGTGACAAGATCCTCTCCATACAAACTGTTAGGATTTGAACCACTGACTAGATACCTAAAGAACCCAGCTAGCTATCCACTATGATAGATCTTATGTTAATTTTCTTGATTTTTGAATTTATGATATCAAGCTTGGTTTCCTTTTTTTTATTTTTTGTCATGTCATGCTTGGTTTGTATTGGTGATATTGGTCATTTTCAAATTTAACCCAAAGTCCCATATTAGAAGAAAGTAGAAGTCCTCCTAGTTCTTTGGCATATAAATATGACTTTGTTTGTTTAGCTTAGGCATCCTTCAAAAGTGGGAGTGATTCATATGGATAGTCTTTAAGAACTATCCATGTGTGATAAAATATTTGTAAGAATGATTTGCAACTTGTGTTGTTTAAAAATTGCAGATAGTGAAATATTTTGAAATTCCTTATTGAAGTCATTGACATAGGCAATTAAGGCTGAACCACATTAAAATTTATGTCCTTTATGTAATTTTTCTCTTGCATTGTTGCCCTAATTCAAGAGAGTTTACTTTTTTTTTATTTCTTTTACTTTCGCTGTGCAACAAGTCATTGGATGAGCTTGCGTTTTTGTTCTATGATTTTAGACCAACAATGCCCTAGGTGCATAAATATTTTTGGTAGAGGGACAAACGAAAGCAAACAGCCTCACCAAAGATCACCCTAGCTGCATAAATTGAAGGACAACATACCCATATTTTGATTTTAATTTTTAAAAGGGCATAAACTACAACTTCTGTTTTAAAGGAAAATTTCGGAAAACTGACATTCAAGATTAATAAAATACATTGTCCTCAAGCACAAACAATACAAGTAAAAGTAAGTGCAATACTGTATCAAATGGATAATCATGTTTTTTTCTTCCTTTTTTAGCAATAAAGAAAATTCGATCATAAAGAAACTTAACAACACTAATAAATTAAGAGAAACACATCATATATAAAATTAAAGAAGAAACAAATTCATTATATTTTTTTAACTAATTAACAATTTAGGTCTCTTTTCTTTATTCAAAGACTATCCATATTTAAGTATATATTTCTTATGGCAGAGTAATCAATACAAAAAGAGTTGCAACACCCCTTCAGCAAACCCTAATTCTTCTTTTCTCTCTGTTTTTTTTTTTTTCTGTGCTCTCATGTCAAGTATTGTTAAGGGGAACTACCATATTTCTTTTATGGTGGAAGTCCCACTATCTTTTTTCTTTTTCTTTTTGTTCATTAGCCTTTTTACTTCTTTCGTTTTGTCCCCTTTGTGGATGTCATCTTTTTCCCCTTTATGGATGTTTTTCTGTCCTTTGTGGTGTTTTTATCCCTTTATGAGTGTTTTAGTTTTCATTTTTGATGGTCATACAAATACATAAATATTTAGATTTACCTTGAAAGAAAGCATAATGCGTTCCTCAAGCTACAAACACTTTTTGTGTTGGTATCCGTTGTGAAAGATGCTTTGACTTCAATAGATTTTGGTGAGTGCAAAGTCACAAATCGTTAGTTAGTTCATAATGTGAAAATTTATTTGTTCTTATTTGGTTTAGATTTAGAATATCTCTTTTGATTTATAAGTGATGTTAGACTTATTGGTGAATAAAATTTTCTTCCACGTAAAGAAAAAGAAAAATACAAAATGAGTTGCAGGACTGGAAAGACAAGTAACCGTCTCAATAATATTCATAAGAAGGAATGTCAGAATAAGAGAGAGGAGTGGCGAAAAAGGATTAACTCTAGCTGAAAATTGAATGAATCATTAATTTTTCATATACATAAAAACAAGGTTTTCTGTATATATGAACAAATATTCTCTAATCCTTTAAAGTCACATGCATGATTTAGGGCATGCTTGGTAGATGTAACAAATAACAGTGAAATTAACAAGATTCATACACCAAAGTAGGGACAAGAATCTTTTGTATTTTCTCTACCCCCTCGTTCGGTTTTCAAGACGTTGACTATTTCCAAGAACACGATTAAATTCATCATCTTGTTTGTTATGCTATCAAAAATTTGGTTTGTTATCGAGCATACACTATATGTAGTTTAATCTAGTACAAGCATACAAATTTCATTGAATGGTGACAATATTGAAGATATGGATGACAATTTTCACCTGCAGGTAGGGGTGCCTCCAGGGATTGCCCCGTTTGGAGCCCCGAAAACAATTTTAATATCGCGCGTCGGGACGTGAATTTTGTGATAAATTTACTAAAATATCCTTCACATTATATAAATATTATATATATACAGTACGCTCACTCATTTTTTGATCATTAAGTGGGTTGAAATGTGAAAAAAAAAATCTCAAATTTCATTATTATCGAATATTAGATGAAAATAATAGAGACTACCATTACGTCTATTAGTAATAATAATAGAGTAAGTGTCTCGCTTAAAATAATAATATTCTTACTTTCAATCCTAGACTACCTCTCATGATCCTCGCCTTCTCTTCTCTAGCATGTTCCAACAGCTGCCGCACGAGCTGCAACAGTGCAACTCAAACCTCAGTGTGTTCCACCCTTTCTTCTTCTCTCATTACAACTCCACCTTGTCGCCAGCCGCTGTGGCTCCACCTCGCCGCCGATTGTTGCAGCAGCAGAGCCACGCCACGCCCCGCAACAACCTTAACAAACTCTCGTGGCCTCGCCACAAAGCGGACACTGCCTAATGATAGATGAAGATCCAATGTCACCCTTCGTATATCAAGTGCTCTCACCGCAGATCGAGCACCACCCCACCATAGATCCATTTCGTCCACATTTCTGCCCAGTATTATTGTAAATGTTATAATCCCAGTAACTCAGTCAATTTCATTTCTTTTTTTTTTATTTTGTAAACCTGTAAGAGCATTTCTGTTCAATTGTTTTTGACTGTTGACAATCAAACTTTTATATTTTGGGTTTATTTGTTGGTGGGTGTATAGTGATGGATGATCGTTTTACAAAGATTTCTCTATATGTAAATGAATGATAATTAACAATGGATCCATACGGGGTTGAACAGGATGTTCTAGGGGTGGCTGCAATTGTAAAATTTTTACGCGCTTACTGATTTTTGTTATTTTGCAAATTGGGGAACGGGGATAAGGGAAAGAATGTCCCATGTTGTTTTGGGATAGGGGAGAGGCGAGGAAGAAATAGAGTGGCGGGGATGGGGAGCGGGAAGCACTCCTCACCCTTGCCCCGCATGGGTGCCAACCCTTAAGCTAAAATTATTGTTTTTCTCTTAAATTTAGTTTTAACTTAATATACCGTAAGTGTAGAGCTCTATATTACATCAATCAATGTATTATTATTAGTCATAACTTTTAAAATTTTTATCGCTGTTATTGATAAAAAAAAATGAACTGTAAGTTGAGTTGGTCAAGTAACCACGACAGCTAATAGCTGTCATAACCACTCTTAAGGCCGGAGTATGAATCACGTATGATAGATGGAGCATTATGACTTCCATAAGTAGTGGAGGATTTAGCCATCGAGACTTTTGAATGAAGATTGGCAAGATTGGTATTCTTCTAAGCGATGTTATATATAAAAGCACTCATCTCTCTATCTATAAGTTTAAACTTTTTGGAGAGATTATTTCATTATATAATATCAGAGTCTTTATAATCAAGTGGTCAGAGGTTTGATCCTTGTTGTCCCTATTATAAAAAAAAAAAGAGTTCATACTCAAGTCCAAAAAGAGATATTTAAGTGAGGGTCTATATTAGATATGAAATTATTCATGTGTCGCATTGATAAATAGGATTTTTCTACACTTATTGTCCCTCATATTTGGTGAATCAATCTTTTGAGCTCAATTGACTTGAATTCAAGTTTCCAGCACTATTGCAATTCTGACATATATATATTTTGGTAAGATCTTGAGTGCTAGACCTCCTAAAATAGTGATTCTTGATTTGTAGGAAAGCCAAGAGATAGCTCTACAACTTCCATGAAGGAGTCGATGACCAATTTTGCCGTTTCGAAGTCCAAATGGAGCTTTGAAGCAAGGCTAGAAGATTAGACAAGAATTTTGGTAGAGCTTTTTTTCTTTTCTTTTTTTTTTCCCGTATGGACATCTTCCCCAAATTTCCTCTTTTGTTGCCATCTGATTGCAGCCCGTGGAGTTAGATCAATATTTCTCGAGTGTGTTAATCTCCCCTCTTCCATACTTTGCTGCATGAACCCATATTCAATAACCTTTAACCTCCATTCCGTTCAGTTCTTTAATTGCCCTTTCCCTTCTTCCCTTGGTTTCGTATCTAACAATCACAAAAGGGGTGTTCTTTGTTTTCCTTTGTTTATTTATTTGTTTTTTTTATAATTAGCAAAAAGAGGCTTGACCCCAAACTGGGGAAGCAAAAGCAGAAGACCGAGCAAAAAAGTTATGAGTACTGCATTAACATTTCAGCACTTAGAAATAGAAACCAAAAACTGTGCTGACCCACCAAGATACAACCATCACCACGACCAGTAAGAAAGCCATCTGATACATAAAGGTCTGAAAACACCACTACTCAAAATAACAAGGGATAAGCGATGCACCAAGCTTGTTAGACAGTAGTAGAAATCAACACCAGCAAAACATAAGGCGCAGGAAAAACATTGATCAAAGGCCACAACACTATATCTTCTAAACTGATGCCGGAAGAAGATTTGGGGAGTGAGATGCGAGAGCTGACAAAACAATTAAGCCCAAACCGATGATAGGAGCTAACTGATCCTTGTAAAAGCTGAGCCACTCAAGGCAGCCCCTTCGGCATTGCCATAAAGGCTGGCTCAAGAAGTTGAATGAGTGGACTCTGAAAAAGAGAATTCACCAATACTAGATCTGCATTCAAAACTAATTCTAATTCCACCACCATAGCAGTGCAGAAATAAAAATTGCAGGGTAAAAGTTCCCTTATGTTCCATGACAGCAAAACAGAAAAATGTGTTTTGAAAAAACTAGAAAACCTCAGATACACAGAGTGTTTCACCCGCTACTCACACACATGATTATGTGACCCACTCACATTGCACACAATATATGACACACCACACGCACCCATATACACCCACAATATAAATACCCACATATATACACACCCACATTGTGGACACCTACACATGCATCCAAAACACACTCGTCCACACACACCCACAAAGACCATTTAATTTTTACAACGACCCCCCGCCCCCAACAAATGAAAAATACCCCAAAGAAACAATCAAACCCAACAACACTTTCACTCCACTACGCTTTCCAACTAACTACAAAGACTAAGACATAATTATGTAGCAGAAATCCTATCTTTGTGCCAAATGGATATCCATTCGCGACATCTATTCATGAGCTTAGCCATAAATAGCATGTAGTAGCATAATGGAAAATCACTTTATGCCGCAGATCCCATAAACACCGTATGATCAAATAAAAGCAAGTCACCCATGCTTTTCTCTCTCTACCTCAAGTTCTTACGGCACAACAGGATTCAAAATTCAGATTACGTTTTGTTGCCAAAAATCGTAAAACTCCCCAACAATTACAGCAATATGACCAGACTTTCCAAGCAAAGGGACAAGGGAAAATTAAATATGACAAGTTTTCAACATGTAATTGACATAAAACACATCTGGGATCTTTCTCATGCAAATGTTCATCCTAATGAGCCTGTCTTTTGTGTTAAGATGCCAAAGTAGCATAAGCCACAACAAAAGTTCAGCCTTCGATGGACACATACCCTTCCATACTTGTTTTTTTTTTTTTTGGTTTCTCACCTGGTGTCCGGCCCAGTAGGCCGACTAATCCGGATTCGAGTCTTACAAGACCCAAACGGGAGTGACTCTGGCCACAGGTGATACTCTATTCCCATCCCTCCAAGAATCGAACTAGGGAGGAGATAATTAAGGGAACACAACCTCCACCGGTTGTGCCACACCATGTGGTTAACCCTTCCATACTTTGCTAACAGATGTATTGCACTGATAAATATTCATTTGGGCCTGGAAATACTATTGCTGCAAGGCCTTCACGGAAAAGATATGAAAAGCCCACCAGACTCTATCCTACAAATCAGCAATTATAGTGGACTGATCCAAAATTTGTTGCATGTATGTCACCATCTGATGTTCCCATTGAAAAAACTCTCGTCTCCACCTAAGGCTCCACACCCAACTAGATCCATCCCACAATCCACATTCCTCTATCACGGTCTCCTACTACAATCAAATATTTGGAATAGCTTACTCGGCTCACAAATCATTTGGCCAAAATACTAAGTGAAACCATTGTAAAATTTATATGTTTTTAGCAATGTCCTAATATATCATAAAATAAAAACACATATCAATATATAATTAGATCATGATATAAATTTTTATAATATATTGTTAGTGGATTAAAATTAAATCTTAAAAATAATTGATCCTAGAAAATTAATGCGAACAACTATATCGTGGCTTGAATCTACCTTATATTCAGAAAAGATTTCTATACTTGTTTTCTCAAGACGACAGCACACGCTAAGTTGCAAGTAGATTGCTAGTTGCAAGGAGTGTTAGGGTGAGGACACTATGTTTGGGTCCATCACAGACCCACCAGCTAACCACACTTATAGATGTGGCCACTAGTAGATAAAACAATTGTGGTTGACTATTAATTAATTTTTTTTTTATCAATATATCAATATCATAAATTACACATTTGTTCCCACTCCATTTTTCTTCCTCTCTTTTTGTTCCACCCTAGCTCACTCTTTACTATATCTGCTATTGCACATGCCCAATGAAAACATGATAATCGCAGGCCTCCATTGGGTAGAATCAAAGAGGGATGGAGGCGAGGCCAGTAAAGTAGAGATTTGGGACAAAAACAAAACCAGGAGGGACAAAGTGGGGCGGCTTAGCTCCTCAGTGGCCTTGAAGCAGTCGAGATCTTCATCGGCTGTGGAGTCGTCACTACCCTTGTCATAGTGAATGTGATCAGTGATGTTAGAGAGGCGATTGTCGATACTGAAGAAGATGAGGAGCATATCACAAGTACTCAGTCCTCTCCTCTTAGGGATGGCAAAGGGTATTCAAGAGGGCAGGGACATGCTCCTATACCTCTCATCCATATTTATAATTTTGCCTCTCATCCTCATTTTTATCCCAATCACGGGTCTTCATTCCTTAGTTCTCGCAAGGAGTTGAATCCCCATGGGTATCTGTGTGTTTATTGTAGAAATCCAAAACATAGAAAAGATAAAAAAAAACATTGAAATTCTAAATATAAATGACCATAATAACAAATACTACTAATACAACATAAGTCAAGTTAAAAATAGAAATAAATGCATAATACAAATCCAATAAAGATATTTTAAAAATGAAGAAATGCTAAGATTTTTTTGGTATATATTTATATATACAAATGAATATTTAAATAATATATAAATGGGAAATAAGCAGGTTTTCATAGGGTGGGGATCTCATTTCCCCTCCATGCCCTATTTAATAAATGGGGACTCCATCCCTATCCTCTAGGGACTAATCTTATCTCCATCCCTGTTGTAGATAATCCCCACGGGCATCCGCATCGGTGGGTTTTTTTGCATCCTTATCTCCTCTTCCTGCTCCTGCACTGCCTTTAGCACCTCCTCCACCGCCGTTAGTGGTGGTGGTTGTCACCACCATATGTTCTACTGAAGTGTTGGTAAAGTAGAAAGGGGAAAGATTGAAGTGTATGTACGGATATTGAATAATAATGAAATTAACAGAATGGTGGTGGAAAAGGAAAAGAGGTGGTTATGGAGGGTAGCAGTGGCAGTGGCAATGAGGGTATGTGAAGATGGAGGAAGCAAATGAAGATCTCCAATAGAGAATAATGGAGAGGAGGTGGTGAGAGAAAAATGTATGAAGATTGGTTTATCATTTTAAGAGGAGAAATGCTATGCTAATGTACTGGAACAGATGCATAAGTGACACATATGTATAGAAGGGGGGTTGTTATTATTATGGTCACACATTTAAAGCCTACGATGGGGAAGGAAGCACTAAAAAAATAGTAAAGGAAAATGTAAAAGATGAAAGCAAGCAAACCATGAAAAAAATTATCGCTTTTTAAATTTTCCTTCCTCTGCCCAAACTTTGTCTCCCTAGGGCACTGCATCTACTTCTCTCTCGTTGGTGGAACTCAGCCAGGAATAGGTAGAGCTAGGCTGGCAAGATTTGGAGCTCGGTTGACAGGTGGCAAAGACAAACTGGCATGTGATGGAGGCCAATCGATGGCAATGGAGCTTAGCTGGGAGGTGATAAGATCAACCAGATGGCAATGAAGCTCACCCAAGAGAAGATGTAGCTCAGCTAACAGGTGGTACACTGGCTGTTATTTGATAGAGGTGAACCGAAGATGGCAACAGAGCTCGACTGGGAGGTGATGAGGTCAACTATATATGGCATTGAAGCTCAACTGTGAGGAGACGAAGCTCGGCCAAGAGGTGGCACATAAGCTCGACCCATATGTAGGAGCCTGATTGGGAGGAGTTGCAGGAGCTTAGCGTAGAATTTGAATCGGCCAAGGATGATGTAACTTGGCCGAGGAACCACGTAGGAACTTTGTCGGCAGAGCTCAGTTGTCATAAATATGCTTCGAAGTCTAGTGATGTAACATTTGATCCCTACTAGCGTGTCTCTTAACGGTGATACATCACCACTTAACTAACGGTGATTTAACAAATGTTAATGAAGGGTTAGTGCTTATTAACCATCTTTCCTTTCCACCATATGCGTCGCACTGTATGCGTCAAAGTGGTGAGTCCAAATAACAATATTCTTTTAAGAGTTGTGTTATTCTAACACTTTGAAAGCGCGTGTCTCACTAGACCAAGGTTCTGAAAACCGGACCGGACATCGAACCGGTCGGGGTAAGGGTTCAGAGGTTCAGAGGTTCAACCGGTTCAACCGGGGGTTCAACCGGAATATAATTGATATATAATAAAACATATATTTATATAAATATATAAAAATATAAAATAAAATATATGTCATAAAATAACTAAAAATTAAATTAGGTATCAACAAAACCATAGAACATAACATAATTCAACTCTTAATCAAAATAAACATTATCCATATGGATCAAATCTATCAAGTTACTACTTTTCATATTAGAAATGGAAAAAAAAAATAGGAAATATGATATTTTAGGATTTTTTTTAAAAAAAAACCCAAAATATGTAATTTTTCATTTTTTATAAAAACAGTTCGAACCGGTTTTTGACCGGCCGGCTGTTTGCACGGTTCGGCCGGTTCTCAGCGGTTCTTGAGCGGTTTTTTGCAAGGCGGTTTTCAGGTTCAACCCGGACCGGATAGCAGGCCGGTTCCCGGTTCAACCGGTCCGACCGGCCGGTCCGGTCCGGTTTTCAGAACAATGCACTAGACACCTATTTTTGGGGTGTTAATAACATTTTAGATCATTTTAATGAATGTGTCCATGATGGACCCAAACTTAGTGTGCCCACCTTAAAACCCGCTAGCTAGTCCCTAGTAATATCATATATCTCTTATAATTACAGAGTCAAATAATTTGATCAATACTAAATCAATAAATTCTTATATATCATTCAATAGACAAGACTTGTTCTTACGTACAATAGCAAGTAAGAGACGCCAAGGTAGGTTTCAAATGCCGTCTGGGGATGGTAGTACCCAATTTGAATTAACTTAGCTTACACATCATGTTTAAACGTGGTTGGTGATCTATATAATAAAGATTATGCACATTACAATATATATTAAGCCAATCAATTGAGATGCGACCATGGTGGAAAGGGTACAAAAGTGCCAGCATAATGTTCCAAAATGTTATGTGTATAACATCGTCGTTAAGCCGGCAATTTGTGGACCATGCTCACGTCTTTCTTGCAAGACAAATGCAAAGGTTGTTT
This sequence comes from Dalbergia cochinchinensis, assembly GCA_031216125.1. Classification (NCBI taxonomy): domain Eukaryota; kingdom Viridiplantae; phylum Streptophyta; class Magnoliopsida; order Fabales; family Fabaceae; genus Dalbergia; species Dalbergia cochinchinensis. Next base: position 15,626,280 of record CM062375.1, on the reverse strand, counting down.
GGATGCATTTCGTACCGGTGAATATATAATTTTCGGGAGAATTCAATCTTGGGATCAAGCTGTTCTTGAAAGAACTGTGTCGACTAAGGAAACCCCGAGTTTGATCGGTTTTTTTTTAAACAAAACTATAGGATTGGTCTTGAAAGATACACGGGAATCATCTAGTCCATAAAAGTTTTTTAATTTTTTTTACGTCAGTTTAGTTCCTACAATTTATGTGTGACATCACTTTAATTAGTCTTTAAAAGATGCAACATCAAATAAGTTTATCAATTTATATAAAATGGAGGATCAAATAAATGTTATATGCATTTTGAAAGACTAAAATGATATCATATTTATCTTTAAAATATTGAATTGATTTAAAAAGTCTTTCAAGGACTAAACCGATGTCATATATATCTTTCAAAGATTAAATTGATGTCAAAGTTTTTTCAAAATCTAAATTGATATCGCGTGTATTATTGAGGGACCGAATTGATAGTTTACTATTATTTTTAAACTGAATCCCAAATATATCACTTGTGGAGAAGGGAATTGAAATAAATTTCAAAGCGAGGATTTTGTTTTGTAGTTTCCTTGTCCGGGAAGGAAAAAAAAAAAAACAAAACCATCATGTTGCTTTTACACAAGGGACTACAGCGTGCCACATATACTACAACGAAGTTCGTAAAAAAAAAAAAAATTGGCCATTGAAAAAAGATTAATTTATTGACAATATTGTTCCTAAAAATATTTTCTTAATCTGAGACCTTGATGATCAATTTCATTATTGTTCATTGGCTTAGTCAGAATTAACAAAGGATGTTTGAAGGACCAATTTATTGACATATTAATCTTCTAGGGATTTATATGTCAGCGTGTTTAGGTACTAATTTGCTGGTGTGTCAATCATTGATGTATTATAGACTTAAAAAAAAATCTTTTAAGAACTAGTTTAACAACTTGTTTATCTTCTAAGAGGTCAAAATAGTAGTTTACCCAAGAAACAAGGATATATAAAGCTTTTCACCACATTTCATTTACAAGTTTATTTTGTGAAATTATACTTGAATAAAGCCGTATCAATAGAATTAATATTTTTAATGAAAAATAGTATTTCATACCCAATAAAGATCTTTAGAGAGTAAAGTGAGAGAATTGTTTCTTTGGATTAACAAAGTTGGAAGTGAAATCTTTTTTACTCTATTGATCTAAGGATAAAACTCCATACTTTTTTCTCTAAAGTGAAATCCTTACTTTAGAGGATTCAAATCCTTTCATACCTACCCAAAGTAGAGAAATCTTCTCAACCATAGGTGGGGCAACCATTGGCCTTCAATTGGCCTACAGTAGGCCCTAAAGCTGTGATGATAAAACATTCTCTTTGCATCCCTTCCTTTTTCTACCAAAAATCCCTTTTACCCGATCCCTAGGAATTCTAATCAAAATACCATATTGAACATTGCAAAGTCAATGCTTGAGTCCAAGCAGCAATGCTAAATGCAGAGGATCTTCAGGCTCATTGCGACATGGTGGTGGGACTTTAGTCTCACCGCAAGTAAAGGTCATAGAAGAAGGAAGTGACAAAGTTGGTAAAGCAATCTATTCATGAAATAAAAGCACAAATCTAGTGATCTAATCCTGATGGCAAAGTTGATGGTAAGTAGCGGAGTTGCAGGTTCACAGAAAAGTGATGGTAAAACTTTAGTCTTGCCACGAAGGAATGGTCATGAAAGAATAAAAGGACAAAGATGGAAAAGTGATGAAGAATGGGGCAAAACATATGAGAAATGAGAAGTGTACAGGTGAGGGTATGGCTAATAGGTACACATGGAGGGTACTTAGTATAGAGTATTATAGCCCCCCTTCCTCAAATCAAAAAGTCTTGGACTATCTACCCAAGCACCTTACTTCTAACAGAAAGTCCATGCATGTACTGAGCTGTTGAAGTAAGATCCAAGTAGGTCTAAGGTGCTTAACCATAGCTTTAAGACTTGACCAGGTGATCAACCTAACCAAGATGATTTCATTATATAAATATATAAAAATGCAATAAATGTACAATATATATTATTGTAGGCACTTCATATCATAATCAGCTGCATAGCTTAGTGGTTGAGAGTTGCCCCCCCTTCCCTTAGAATAGGGGTTTAAATCCTACTCCTTGCAAATTTTTGGGTTTTGAGAATTTACAGCTCAAAACCACCAGGCCAATGAACCGGTTTGACTCCAAACTCGATCGGTTCACACTGGTTCAAATTGAGTTCGACTAGAGTTGACTAGTTCGATTGTATAATTAACTATCAGCGCACTAAATCAAACCAGACTGGTGGCTGGAAATGCACTGGTTTTTGGTTCGAACCAGCTAGTCTAGTCCGATTATTAAAACTATGTGCTCAACCATATTAGTAAGTTCATTTAGACTTTTCTTCATATTTTGTGGCATTGTGTTTGATTACTTTGCTTAAATTCTTAATTTCTTTAAAGAGTCCCTTCATGTGGCTTTAGCCAAGTGTTGAGTTGCAATAGCATAGGTTCCTCCTCTTTCTAGAGATAAGTTGTCTCCTGAAATCTAAAAGACAAGCTTTAACTCCTAACTGCAGATCATTCATCAGACAATAAAAAGAGGGATTGAAGAAGTGGTCAATGTTGTGCTTGTAGGCTGTATCAAGAGCATGAGAAGGGGGTTGAAATGTGCCTTCTAAAACCTTTTACTTTATGAAAAACTCAAACAAGATCTATCAAGTCTTACAACTTGAAACAGCTTAAAACATGGGTAAAACTACTTTAGAAAGTGACTTTCTGAAGTGTCCACAAATAGTTATAAGTTCAAAAAGCTTAACAAACAATTTTAGTTAATCAAAATAGAGATAAACACAGACAGAAAGAAAATAGAGTTAAAGGGATCACGAGTTAATCACATTAAGAGATTTATACTAGTTTGGTCAAGCTTTGCCTACATCCAGTCATCAACCAACAATGTTGAGAGTTCCACTAAACTTCTTTCTCTTTTACGGGAGTTCAAGATAGTCTTTTTACTGGTCTTCTCAAGCTAACCTTAGTGAGTAGTTTGTACAATCAACCCTTACTTACAAGTCGTGTTTTTTCTAGCCTCTTCAAGTTAACTCGCACTGAACACAACCAGATCAGAAAATGCAATATAATAAAAAGTTTAGTGTTCTACTTAAATGAGCGTTATGGCTATCAACAATGAATTACTCTCGTTGAACTTTTTGGTCAAGTGCTATTAAGTGTCGAGACACTCTATGAGTGCCTGAGTGCCACGACCCTAAGTAGAATGAGCATCTTCCTTGTGTTAGTTAGTTTTGACCCCTTAAATATCTGAATCTATTTAACACTAAAAATAACAATTGTAGCCCTTTGAACAAGATTTGAAATTCCACAAAATCATCTCAATCCAACTTTTGTAGCTCTAGATATTGCAAAATACTAGACACTGTGCAATATTTTTCCACTATAGTGGTTACTATAATATGAATCTTGCATTCTAGTTGCTCTAAGCTCTTTTCCAAGTGGTCCTGCACTTAAGGAGATGATGTATGCATAATAGCACTCAAAGAAAGAGAGGATCACATGCGCTCTCATAATCAATAAATCCTATAATTAGGTGCAATTATCCAATAGTTTAACAATTATGCACAATGTGGTCAATGTTTATTTTCAATGCAAATGCATGATAATAATGTCCAAGTTATCAAACTCTCTCACACTTAGACACTTGCATACGCTCATGCAAGGAACTAGGACTCAAGGAATAAATCTAGCCTAAGCCTACTCAAGTACAAAACTCCCCTATGACCTAAGATAGAATCAAAATGCATGAAGATGACAATACACTAATGCTGATAAACCTAGATATATGATCATAAAGGCCAAACACATATATCCAACAAAAACTCCAACAAGTAAGGCATATCTCAAAAAGTAGTTGAGACATTCTCGTTTAGCTTCACCCTGTTAGCAATCTCCTTAGACTGAGCTATGGCTAAGGCAATGGTAATGGAATACGTATGTCCATGAACACTATAGGTTTCTTCTGATCAACCTTTGTTGAACAATGTGGCACCATTGGACTGCTACAGCACTATTTGAGCACTACAGCACTCGCTAGTGACCTCTGTTGGCTTATTATCCTTATGCTCTATTCAGCATTGTAGCATTGTTTGAGCACTGTAATGCTCACTTGAGATTTGTGTGGGTATACTTTGCTCAAGTTTGTCCTCCTCTTGAAGCCTCTACACTACTGGAATACTCGTCCCAGACCTTAAGGTGATGGCACTCACATTGGCCCTTGGTGTGAGAATGGTTTGGGAGGGAAGTTAGAAGGATGGGACTAGTTGAATCTGATTATTTCGGATTTGGGTCACTTCCCATCTTAGCTGGGCATTTTATTTTCACAGTTCCTACATCTGCCCTGACATCATCTTCATCATCTGCTATAGTTGTAGGTACATATCTGTGGGGTGAGCATTAGAGGTACAAATGCCACTGACTTTGGGAACTTCTAGTGTGCTGCTTGGTTGGTTATCAATTGCTTTATGAGCTTAGAGAGCTCCCTTAAATTCTAAGTCAATACCATATTGTCTATCAAGCTCACCTTATGAAAACCCCAAGTACTAGTGACTATTCTGGAATCTAATTGCTAAACATTTATGGCCATATTCTCAATCAAAGCACAGGAATCTACCTGTGTCTTATCTAGGAGTACCCCTCCATTAGCAGCATCGATCATGCACCTATCAGTAGGTACAAGACCCTCATAGAAATACTAGAAGAGAAGCTATTTTAGGATCTGATGATTGGAGCAACTTGCACAGAAGAGTTTGAAACCCTCCCAGTACTCATGTAAGGTCTCATTGGACTGGTGGATCCTAGAGATGTCTTTCTGAATGGCTGCTACTCGAGATGCGAGAAAATACCTCTTAAGAAAAAGTCTGCTCATCCCTGTCCAGTTATTCACAACTCTATCTGGCAAGTTGAAGAACAAATTCTTCACAGCGCCATCTAGGGAGAAAAAGAATGCTATGAGATTGACATTATCTATCTCCACCCCATTGGGTCATATACTGAAGCATTAGCTTATTCAAGTGTTGGTGTAGTAGGTCCTCCCTAGACAACCCATGGAACTTTGGCAATGCATAAACAATATACCCTTTGAACTCAAAATCATTTTCGAGCTTGGGATATATAATAGCTAGGGGTTTTTGGTTTAAGTCAGGAGTTGTGGACTTCCTAAGGTAGCATTTGTTTATAGTTCTAGGACAGAAATACAGGGACAGGGATAGAAATATAGGGACAATGGAGATGAAAACATAAAAAATATTGTCCTTGTATCGTGTTTGGTTGACAGGGATTGTAAAGACAATTGACCAATGGCGGGTAGCCATTGACCGGTGGCCGGTGGCCGTTAACCATTGACCGATCAATGTTGACTGTTGACTGATGGCGATTGGTGGCCGGACCACCACCAGACATTGCTACCTAAGGGGTATTATTGGAAAAAAAATTTATTAAATTTCTGTCTCCGTGTCATGTCCCCACATTTTGAAAGGACAAAAATACAAGAAATTTTTTCTTTGGGACTTAAAATGTTTCCGTCCATGTACCCTATCTCTACCACCAAATATCATACAAGGACAAATTGTCCCTGTATTTGTATCCCGAGACATAAAACAAACACAGCCTAAGTGTTCGGATGCATTCTCCTATATCACTTGTGTCTCCTAAAACAACAAATAAAGGATCAAAATGCCAAAAGAATTAAAATAAATTAAGGTCATAAAAAATAAAAACAATAAATACATAACTAAGTATTAATGTCTCCTTAGCAATAGCAACAAAATTTGATGAAAGTTGTCACTACCTCCTCAAAGTAGAATTAAAATGATAAAATTAAGTTTAAATACCAAATGTACCAAAATTGTAATTATGATGCAATTCGGGTCGTCTCTTAAAGAAGCTATGTCACTTAGTTGAAATTTGGGGGTTTTGAAAATCAATTTGTAACAATTAAAATTAATTGGGAATGATCAAGAGAATTAAAGGCACTAATGCAAAATATTTATAAAATTGGGATTAATTATCATAGACAAGGGATTGAATACATTAATAGCTATTAATAATTAATTACTAGAAATTATACTATTGATCAATCAATCTCTAGAATTCGACCAATGCAAATAAATAATAAATGGGATCCTAATTTATTAGAAATTACACTATTTAATACACCACTTGCTATAGCCTAACTGTCAATCGAAAAGTTAATTTTAATGTTCTTCCTTAAACCAAACCAATTGATCAATCAATTTATTCCTAAAAGGTTCCCTAAATGACAATCACCAATTTAGTTATTCCACTAAAAATTGCAACAGTCGCAACAATAATGATAAGAATAGAAACTTAAGAATATTGAGAAAACTAATGTATTTAATAAAAAAAAATGGTTTCAAATTTCATCCCAATCCATACAAAAACTCTTACACTAGTAAGGAAAAATACTTTTCATCTCTAGAGGATTACAATAATGAATAAAAAAAGTACCTGAAGAGAATAACAATGATCTTAAAAAAGTACCTGAAGAGAATAACAATGATCTTGCCAAAATCTCCGAGAAAAAATCAAATTCACTAATGGAATCCCTAAAGAGAGAGAAGAATGGAGGAAAAAGAGATAGAGAAAGAGTGGCTAGCACAGCTCCAACAAAACTCAAACTAAAACTAGGTTAAAAGTTTGTGCTAAAATTATTTATACTGTACGAAAAAAATAAGCCAAGTAAGGCCTAAAATTAGAGCCAAAACCTGACTTTCGCATAGTCACATAAGGGTTTTGGCGCTCACCAGTGAGTTACTCTCATTGAATTTTTTCGTCAAGTGCTATTGAGCGTTGAGCACCATGGCTCTAAGCAAAATGGAAGTCTTCCTTGTTTTGGTCAGTTTTGACCTTTTAAACATCTGAACATGTCCTTAGCACTAGAAATAGTATTGTAGGCCTTTGAACAAGCTTTCCAACGCCGTAAAAAAGCATCTTAATTTGACTTCTGTAGCTCTAGATATTGGCAAAATACTAGACGTTGTGCAATATTTTACCACTGTAGCAGTTACTACAATATGAATCTTGCATTCCAATTGCTCCAAGCTCTCTTGCAAGTGGTCCTGCACTTAGGTGGAGATCTTGTATGCATAATAACACTCAAAGAAAGAGATGATCATATGCATTGGGCTCCCATAATCAATAAATCCCACAATCATGTACAATTATTCGATAGTTTAACAATTATGCATGATGAGGACAATGTTTACTTTCAATGCAAATGCATGATAACAATGTGCATAAATACCTAGAGTTTTTGAGAGAAAATAATATGCATAAATGCAAATTATCAATGAGTTTCAATCTAGCTTTTATAATCAAACTACACTTACATATTGAACAATGTTCAACATTGCTAAAATGATAGAAATCTATAATCTATAATATATCTATAATACTAATATTTAAGACTCATCACATGAAAATTTTTTCATGTGTCATTCATAAAAAAAAATTATGCTCCACTATTTTCATAATCTTAATAGTTGAAGCAAATTTTTAGGTTTAATTGACCTTCTAATTATTAATTTGTTTTCCAATCATATATTTATATTTCTCTTCCATTTAACACAACAAAAATACTCTACAAAATATTTCAATCGAAATTATTTAACAAATAAAAAATGTATAAGCAAATTGATAATTGAATGTATTATACCATATTAAAATTATATATATAATTAATGAATTAACGATAACAAAGCTATTACAATTACATTACCAAAAAAATCTATTATAATTATTGATAAGTATATTGATTATATTGATTATAATTATAGTATTAACGATAACAAGAAAACCTTAGCACATCTTTATTTTTTTAATTATCTTTATTGGATCTGCATTATTTTATATTTTTATTTTTAATTTGAATTATATTACATGAGTAGTATTTGTTATTATGGATATATATTTTTTGAATTTCTAACTATTTTAAAAAAAATTTCTCTTTTTGGAATTTTTTTAACAAACCTATGAATATTCATAGGGATTCAAATCTTTGTGAGAAATGATAAATGAGAACCCATGACGAGGATGAGGATGGTAAACAAAATTTTAAGTGAGAACAGGGTTAGGGGAAAGTTTCTAACTTTAAATCTAGAGTTTTTAAAAATCATAAAAAAAAACTATCTATCTACATACCCGTCTCACTATACCTCATTTAATTTTTTTTGCAACTAATCAATTCCACAATTGTTTCATATTAATTTTTTTGAAAACAACTTTGATTTTTCAACATTAAAATATTAAAAAACAATAATCCCACAATTTATACTTCTTTGATAATGATACTAATTATTTATTAATTTTTTTAGAACTAAATAATTACATTAATTTTTAATAAAAAAAATTGTGTAACTGATATAATACTCCAATAATTGAGATGACATAAATTAGTATTATATATATATATATATTTAATAATTACAACACATTGATTACACTATATATTTTAACGTACTAAAATGATGTACAAAGAAAGGAGATGTAATTAAAATCACATAAATTAAATTTATTCATTATTTTTATTAACTAAAAAATATTTTTTTATGCTTTTATAAGTTAAATACTTTAATTTACTAAAAAGATGAAAATGGCTGAGAATGACAAAAAAAAAAAAGAACCACTAAAGTGGCTACACGTGGATTACCCGCAATAGGTACAAGAAAGGGGATAAGTTTTATCTTAATGGGGACAGACAACAGGGGCAAAGTGTAGGTTGAAAAGTGCATGAGAAAGGGAGTTGAATCGTGCTTGGACTTTTCTTTCCTTTTTGATTTCTTAAAAACTTAAACAGTTACTATCAAGTAAGAACTTGAAATGCAATGGAAGTAATGTTAGTATACATCATAAAGTAATTTTCTGAACTATAACAAAAATATGAAAATTGCGTTAAAAGGGTTTTCCAGAAAACACAATATAACAGGCACGAAGTAGTAAATAAGGAGAGTTAAGGAAGAAAAAGATACTGCACAGAGGTTTTTATACTAGTTCGGCCAACTTGCCAACATTCAATTCTCAACAACTATTGAGTTCCACTAAAACCCTTTCTCATCTCAAGAAAGTTGGATAGTCTTTCTATAGCCTTCCCAAGCTATCTCTATGTGACTATTAGCTCACTCTATTGTCACTCCTAAGTAGTCTTTGCTTAGCCTCTTTAAGTTAACTCAGCGTGATTAGTAGCTCACTCTACTATCACCTTTCAAGTAGTCTTTTCTTAGCCTCTTCAAAAGTTCTTTCGTTATAAGCATAATCTCATCTTTTATACTTTATCTTCATTTATGATCATTGTCCTTGATCTATTTTCCTAGTGACACATGTTTATCTTCTTTTTATGTCTTGGAAATAAAGTCTAGAAGAGTAGCTTTATGTGTCAGAGTTACTTTTTGCAGTTGCAGAAGCCGTTACCTAATAGAGGTTTCTGAGTACACATTCAGAAACTACTTTTTACTTTTTGAACGAGATTTCTAAACTTTCCCTCCTAGAAGATAGGGTCATTGACCAAGTTGACATAAGAGAAGTCACATCGGTCCTTGGCTGGGTTTGACTTTAATTTGAATTTCAAAATTTCCCTCTCATTCCTATAAAGTACACCGTTTACAGTGAAACATGCTTTCTGAAGTGCTGTTTCAGTTTCTGGACAATCCTTAGATCTTCCTTTCTTCAATCAGAGCTTGTTGTGAAGGGAATGATCATGATCATGATGATTGAAAATGGTATCCACCCTTTTTCTTCAGAGCTGGATTGAAATCGTCATCACTTGAAACTCGCTTTCTAAAGTCGTGGTATACTTTCTAAAGACCTGAATCTTGGCTTCTTGTTCTTGAGAACTTTCTTTCATGCATTAAGCATAGAAACGATCATTTCACGATTTATTTTCACTTTCTTTAAGTTCCAAATCTCTTCAAATGAGATTAAACATGTTATCACATGTCATTGTGAAAAATACCTCATGTTGGGATCATGTATGCTAACATGAAGTGTGTTTGATGCTTCAAGAAACTCAAGTAACAAATTAGTCATTCTTCAAAATGTTTTCACCAAATTGGTTTTGTTATCACTCAAAACGTTTAGCATTGATACTTTTTTAAGAGTTCTGGAGCTAACACAAAATACCCTTTTGTTAAACGAAGTGAGGATGGGAATAGCACACCTTTATTTTTTCGATTATCTTTTTTCGATTTGCATTACATATGCATTTTTATTTTTAATTTGGATTATATTGCATTAGTGTTATTTTTTATTATGAATATTTGTGTTTCAAATTTCAAAGTGTTTTTAAAATTTGTCTCTTTTTGGAATTTTTTCAATAAACCCATGAATACCTATAGGATTCCAATCCCTGCAAGGAATGAAGCATGGGGACCCATGATGGGGATGAGGATCGGGATAAGAGGCAAAATTCTAAACAAGGATGGGGACAAAGGACATGCCCCCTCTCTTATAAATACCCATTGTCATACCTATAAATTGCTCATAGTATAGTAAAATTATTCAAGTATTCTCTTTTATTATTTAACTGCTTAAACTTTCAAAATCTGCAAAATTTTCATAAAATAGACTCTTTATTTTTAGTTATGTGCATCTACTAATTAAGATTTTTTAAACCTCATAAATATGATATTCAAAATAAGATATAAAATATAATGGCACATTCATATTTTGTTAATTTATTTAATTATTTAAATAATAATTTATTTTCAAAATAAATGTATATACTTATTAATGTTCTATAAGATATATTTGAATAAATTATCATTTATTTTCAGTAATAGTCAATAAACTATTTTTTATTATCACTTTGTGCATCGCATAAGTCAAACGACTAGTAAAGATATATAAACACACATACACATATGGGATTGCTAATCTCCATACCTTTATATGGAGGTTAGTAACTTATACATTTTGTTTTGGACAAAACAATCCATCTAATATTTCATGATTCAACTCATGATTATGGATAAATTTGTAATTTATTTTGTTATCATTAATTATTGTTTTAACAACTTCTCTCACTTCATTAAAATTTTCTTGTCTATTTCTCCCTCTTTCACTATTTTTGTCTCTTCTACCCTTACCTTTGTTATCACAATACTCCTTCCTTTCATAATATCTATCTATTTTCAGATAAAATTATCTTTCAAAATATCTATCAATTTCACATTCTAATAAAGTAGAATTTTTTTATTCAAATAGTGCTCTAGACTAATTAATGACCATTAGTATAACCTTTTATTTTTAACCATTTAATATGCTCTACAATTAATGACCATTAGAGTATATTAGTCTATACACCATAATTTTATATAGGAACACTCTATTATCATATTATTTATCACTTTTCTTAATACCCTTATTTATCCATATTTAACATATATTTTGCAAGAGAGGGAGTACCACTATCTGCCATTTCTCTACCACTATTCTTCTAAAACAATCAAGGTAGAGTAATCATCATATGATGTCAATTTCAGTTTATATTAATAATCAAATTTAACTTTAAATTTGATACATTTTCAGCAAAAATATTTACATCATCAAATAATTATATACTATTTTACGTGTGATTTTAAAAATAATTATGATCAGATAATTTATTGAAATTTTAAAAAACAACTCTTATAGTACTATTGATCATTATTCATTGAATTTCGCATCAAAATTGATTTCAATAATTTTTAACATCTTATAAAGGGATGTAAGAAGTAATAGTATGCATGAACTTCCACCCCGAGCTTTGATATTGGATGATCTTTTAGTCATGGTGACTTTATATTACGTTATAAAGTCAACTCTTTCGTTAAGTTTATGGTAGGAAAATGCAACTAAATGATATCATAATCTAACATTTATAAGCATGGAGGACAAGTTCCATTATTGTCTAATAAAAAAGTCTCCATAACAATGAACAATAAGCATGATGCGAAGACAGCTTAAGAATTTCATAAACATGTATCACATTTAAGATCACCCTTTTATTGACATTAATCGAGATCTAAAAAAGGCCTTAGTTTCAAACAATACATCTTTGTTGGCAATATTTGTCTTTTAACACAAAAAAGATACTATTTGACGCTAATTGGTTCTTGGAAAATTAGGTTAAACTGTATTCCATTGGGTTGAAGATGATGATGTGTATTCCATGACAAGAATCAACTAGGAGCAGGAGTTGAGAGTAAAGCCAATATTTTCCGGGATTTTTCTGAGTGATGTTTAAATCTACCCCACCATAACAAGTTAATTAATTCTCACTCTCGATCACTTTTATATAAAAAGGCAGTTTAATCAGTGGTCGACATTTCATTAATGCAAGCTTAGTGGATTCCTTTAAATATAATTAATTGATTGCCATACATGGGGAGAATATATTTGTTTAATAATGGTCATTCATGGGGGAGGATTAAATAATCGAGAGAACTCGTAATTATTGGATTAAGAGCGGGGTCCATAAAAATTGCGACTTTAGCTTTGGAATGTTGTATTCAAGTGGCTAACAATATTGAAATTAAATAATCAAGGGTTAGGAATTAGGAACTAAGACACGTGAATCCATGTGAAGATGGGTCCTTCAAGTTGCTATGTCTCTAGGATCCCTTGAGCACTAAAGTTGAGCTTACTTTCAAAGGGTTATCAAAGTAAACTAAGTAAAGTTTTGGTAAACTTCAATCAACTTTAAGTCTTGGCTGTGATAAAGAAAATTTGACTGAAACCATATACTTCACTCAAATAATGATTTGTATACAATAAAGTTATATTAAAATCATATATCAACACTCAATATTTTTTTTATCTGCATCAATATCTACTCTCATAAAATAACAAAAAACAATTGTGAGTCTTGGTATAAAATTATTGTATAATTTTATTATATACCTAACATTACTCTAGTTGTGTCCTAGTTAAAAGGAAGGTTATAGGCTAATCACTCGACCTTTTGGATAAATGCGTAATGAACTCATAAATGTGAGAATAATTATTTTATCAACTGTGCAGAAAAAATTATCATCACTGGCCAACAATATAATTAGTATTGTTCAAAACCAAATCAATAATTTTAACATCTAGTGAGGAGTTTGATTCCTAATAGTATATGTGAAAAGGGTCTCATAACTAAATGTAGAACTTATGTTTGTGAGTTTTAACTTTGTACCTTGAGGGTATTAATCACTGCTTCTAATAATAAATACTCTAGATTCACCTAAATATACATATATAAAAGAGCTGAAAAATAAAAACCAGCTAAAAAAAATTAACTGAACTAAATCAGTTTTAGATTTCAAATGTAAATTTTCTAAACCTAATGGACGATAAAAACTTCATTGGTATTATTGTGATTTTTTTAGAGATAATGAGCAATTTAGGCGCAAAAAATTACTTTTAAAAGATTGTAGTAATATTATTTGGTAAAATAATTTAGAAATTACTTTCAATAAGAAAAATGCACAATAGTAGTGTTAATTGGTAAATAAATTATAAACCTATAACCTAATGAACTACTTTAAAAATAAAACTTAAAACTAAAATTCAGACAAGAAAAACTAAAACTAAAAATGAAAATACAAAACTATCAAACAAGTGAGGAACAGTGAAGAATACAGAACAATTACTTTCTCCGTTTCATAATAACTATAAAAAAAAACTAAACAACATTTATATTAAGGAAAATAAAAAAAAAAGCCTCATTGTATAGTCATTATTATTACTCATTTTAATAAATATATTGATTACTTAACTAACATATTAAATGAGAGAAAAAAATTAATGTTACCTAAATAACTTAAATGGGCATATATTTAAAAGTAAAAAATTGATAATTATTATGAAATGAAGGAGGTAGGAATTGACACTTGCAACACACTATCAGTAATCATCTATCAAGATCATATTCATCATCTCTCTACAGTCTCTCTACAGTCTCTCACTCACTCTAAACTCTCTCTGAGTCTTCCGCTTCTTGTTCTGTGATCTGTCACTTGGTTCTGACACCTTACACGCTAAAGACTGCCAATGCAACCACCAAACACATATACATCAGCCACTACACCAATATATTCTTGGAAGATTGCATGAATTCCTAACCTAATTGATACATGGCTCATCCACCTTCAAGTGCGTGGTATCCATCAAATTTGCGTCACCTTACTGAAATGACACCACACAAGCCATCCAGTTACGCGCACTCACATGTATCTACATGGATCAGAAAGTTGCGAGTGTATAGCGACAAAAGCACATAAGAGGTGAAAGAGATATAAAGTCTCGATGAGCATAAGCTCTTCTTTTGTAGCTTTCTTCTTGGACAATTAGTAGAAGGAAAAGAAGACAGGATCCTTTTTTTAGTTGCTTTTTTGTCTCGAACGATTATGCAAGGTTAAAGTTGTGGATGGGGTGAATTGAATAATTCAAGTATAATTTATTTTCCCTAGGTTACCTCATTGTTTTTTTTGTTTATTGATTTACTATTTACGATTTGATTGTGTCCTCTACCTACTGAAACCGACAAGTTATTACTATATCAAGACTAGTTCCGTTTGTTCTTTGTTATCTATATTTTAATCCTAGCACCTTTATGTGCTGCCATTGACACAGTTCCATCTGTAAATTTGGCACTAAAAACGTTTCTCATAAATTTGGCACTAAAAATGTTTCTGAAAAACATTTTTAAAGCAGTCACTCCATTTGAGCGATTGTCACTCCTTATTTATTGAGATTTTGTATGATTACTCAAAAATGCCCTTCTACTCTCGCCTTCTAAACGTCTTTTTCATGTTAAAAATTTCTTTTATATTTTCTTAATCATTTTGTTTTTACTAAAAATTTCTGCCTAAACTTATTAAAAAATCATAAAAAGTTTTTTCAAATTTAAAATAACTTTTTTATCAAATAATGACATATAATGGGCTAGCTCTTAGTTGTAATAAGTTATTTTTCAAAATATAGTAATTATGTTATTAAAGCAAAAATATAATAAAACGTATTATTAGTAAAACCTTATTCTAATATTTGAAGAAAAATGTACCTCTATTTTTTTTATTTTAACAGCAAATTCATTTTAGATTCTAATGCACAATTCTTGATTTAATTTTAAAAATAAAAAATTGTTAACACAATAACTATCAAAATAACTTTAAGGGCATTTCAGGAATCATATAAATGAAGGCAATTAATATGGAATAGCAAAAGACAAATAGAAGTTATGCAGTTCCATCAATATATTTGGCACCAAAAATGTTTCTATAAAGTACAATAGAATATTAAACTTGATTGTTGTAACATAAGATGAAGTGACTTCGAAGAAGAGAGAGAGGGTTCAGAAATGCAAGATGAGCTTGAAAATGTTGCCAATCTTTGTTTTATGGTTGACTACATTTCTAAAGGAGAAATTGAGGTAAATGACCCTTTCAAAATTGAACTTTCTTATAATAATCTGTTGAAATTATATGATGAGTTACTAGAAAATTCTCAAATCCTAACTTCTCATTACATGTCTCTCAAAAGGAATCATCAGAAAGTAATTTCTGAGCTTGAAAATGTGAAAACTAACTTTGACAATCTAAGACTTGAGAAAAAAGAAATTCAAGGTGAAAATAAGTTTTTAAATGTCAAACTTAAGTCATGAGAAATTGAAGTTTCTGACAAGGATCAGAAAACTCAGAAAGAGATTTATGAACTTGAGAAAACTTCTAAACTTATCAAATCAGATTAGGAGAAAATGGTCAATGGCTTTAACTTTCTGAACATGATGCTTAGAGGTCAAAGACCTTATTTTCAAAAGGCAGGAATTGGTTATGACAAGAAATCGATGAGAAAGTGAAGACAACCTCATTTAAGAAAGTCAACATTAAAACCTCTTGCAATTTCTGTCATAAAAGAGGGCATCTACTTGACAAATTCTATATGATAAATAAAGTAAACAAGCAGGTTAGAAACGGCCCCTAAACCCAAAAAGACCCAAGAAGATTTGGGTTTGTAAGATCAAAACCATTTATGTTATAGGTGTGTCTTAGGACACATGTTGAAAAGGATGACAAGTGGTATATGGACAGTGGTTACTTCAGACACATGTCAGGAAGAAAGAAATGGTCTAGAAAACTTGAGACCAAAGAACTCAGGTTCTAAAAAGTTTGCTGATGGAGGTAAAGCAAGAGTCACTTGCACTGGAAATGTTGGTAAGGATAAATCTCACCAAATTTCTAATGTACTATTAGTTGACGACTTGACTCAATTTGTTGAGCATTAGTCAATTCTGTGATCAAGACTTTAGTTTAGTTTAATGCCAAAGCGTGCCATGTGATGAATCCAGTTTCTGGATTCATCATTTTTCTGGTAAGAGACATGATAACACTTATATGTTATTCTTGGATGACCTTCTAGATCAAGATGTAAAAAGTCTTACATCCTTTATGGATAATAAGTGGCTATGTCATAAGTAACTTGGTTATGCTCATATGAAGCTAATTTATGAGCTATCTTAGAAAGAGCTTGTTAAAGGCTTTCTAACAATCAGTTATGACAAGGATTCAATTTGTAATTTATGTGAAAAAGGCAAGCAAACCAAAGCTTCTTTCCATAACAAAAACATGATTTTTATACATTGGTTATTTTCTTAGCTTCTAAGGTTGAGGTAGTTGAAAAATTCAAGGTTTTTAGAAAATGAGTTTCAAATGAAAAGGGTACTTAAATTACTTCCACTAGATCAGATTATAGAGGAGAATTTGAAAACCATGTTTTTGAAAATTTTTGTGAAATTGTAGCATTTCTCTTGAGATAGCAAGAACAATGCTTCTTGAAAGTAGTTTATCTAAAGGTTTATGGGCAGAGGGAGTTAACACCTTCTACTACATTCAAAATAGAGTTTTTATAAGATCTATCATAAAGAAAACACCCTATGAGCTTTGGAAAGAAAGAAAATCAAATATATCATATTTTCATTTCATGTCTTTGGATCTAACTATTTCATTCTTAACACAAGGGACAAGCTCACAAAGTTTGATCCCAAGTTCAATGATAGTATTTTCTTAGGATACTCTTCAGTGTTGAAAGTTTACAAGGTTTATAACAGAAGAACACTATATATTAAAGAGACCATCCACATGAAATTGAAGGAGCATAAGAAGGACTTTGCTTAAGACTTGGTTGATCTAGAAGAAGACCTTGAAAAACTAAGTATCAATTCAAGGAACTGTTAGAAGTAAGCATGAGAAAACACAATCTTCAGAAAGGAAACTCCAAAAAGTAAAGGCTTCAAAAAATGAATCTGAGAAAGCACCTTTAGAAAGTTATCTTATAATTCCAAAGCCTTCAGAAAATGGCATTTCATAAAAGGACTCACTTTCTGAACACGAAGAAGAACATTTTGAAGATTAAGAAGATACTGCAAATCAATAAGGGTTTAGAAACCACAAAGGAGTTTTTGATCTAATAGAAACCACAAAGGGTATAGAAACAACAATGGAGACATTTCTAAGGGTGTCAAAACAAGATCCTCCCTCAGAATTAAAACCAATTATGCTTTCATATCCACAATGTAACCAAAAATCATTGAAGAAGCTCTTAATGACTAAAGTTGGATGAATGCTATGTAATAAAAGCTAGAAAAGTTTGAGAAGAGTAAAGTCTGGGTACTTATGGAGAAACAAAAGAAAAATCTATCATTGGAATCAAGTAGGTGTTTGTTTAGAAACAAGTTAGATGAAGCTGGAAAGGTGGTCAGAAACAAAGAAAGATTGGTTGCACATGGTTATAATCAACCAAAAAGAATTGATTATGATTAAACCTTTGTACCAGCAGCAAAGCTAGAAGCTATTTGAATGCTACTTGCTTTTGCAGCCTTCAAAGGATTCACTTTATATCAAATGGATGTGAAGTCTTCCTTCTTAAATGGATTTCTTTCTGAAGAAGTTTATGTAAGGCAACCTCTAGAATTTGAAATTGAAACCCTTCCTAACCATGTCTTTAAGCTAACAAAAGCACTTTATGATCTCAAACAAGCTTCTAGAGCTTGGTATGAGAGATTAAGTACTTTTTTGCTTAAGAGTGGGTTCAAAAGAGGTAATGTAGACACTATACTCTTTACCTAAAAGCAAGATAATCACTTTATGATAGTCCAAATTTATGTTGATGACATTATATTTGGTGCTACAAACCATTTTGTGAGAAAAGTTTTCTAAAATTATGTAGAGTAAGTTTGATGTAAGTATAATGGGAGAATTAAAGTTCTTTTTGGGAATTCAAATCAAACAACAAAAAGAGTGAACCTTGATCCATTGAGAAAATTACACCAAGGTACTATTTATGAAGTTCAATATGGATCAAGCCAATCCTATAAAGCACACCCATGCATCCTTCTCAAGTCATTGATGTTGATAAGAATGATGAGAAGGTTTTAGAAAGTAATTATAGGGGTATGATTGGTTCATGTCTTTAACTTACAGCTAATAGGCCTAACATTCAATAATTAAGTATGAGTATTTGTGCTAGATTTCAATATAAAACAATCACATTTAAAAAAGGTACTTCTAGTAAGATTGTAGGTTTCTGTAATGCTTATTTTTCTCGAGATAGAGTTGAAAGAAAAAATACAAGTGGATGTTGTTGCTTCTTTGGAGAATATCTCATCACATGGTCTTGCAAGAAGCAAAACACAATTACTCTCTCAACAGCAGAAGCTGAGTATTTTGCTGTCATAAATTGTTGCACACAAATGCTATGGATCAGAAACCAACTAGAGACTATCACCTAAGGTATTCCAAAATCCATACTCTATGTGATAACACTTGTACTATTAATCTTGCTAAGAGCCCTATTCAGTACTCTAGATCAAAACATATTAATATAAAACATCACTTTATTAGAGATCATGTTTGGAAAGGAGATGTTGAGCTAAAATTTATGAATACCAATGATCAAGTATTTGATATATTCACTAATCATTAGCTAAAGATCATTTTTTTCTATTTAAAAAAGTTTTTGAACCTTAAAGGTTTCTGAAAAACTTGCATTTCATGCATACATTTCACCTTTTGGAGTCCCCCAAAGAGACTCTAAACTGAGGCCTTTCACAAGAGATTACCAAATCAAGTTTAGAAGCCAATTTGCAAGTCCAAAAAGTTGGTCAGAAGTTCAGAAATGTGTTCAGAAGTTATTGTGCGGATTCAAAAAGTGAAATTTTCCAAGAAAATAAAGCTCAAAAATGGTTCAAAGTTCACAAAATAGATTCAGAAGATAATCTCTGTTCATATGATAGTTCAAAAAATGGGTTCAAAGTTCAAAAAGTGTATCACGTTCAGAGAAAAAGGTTCAGACACTAATTGAATGAGTGTGTCCGGCCTAAAAACGTTCCCAAACTCATTCAACTCATCCATGCATATAATATCTCTCATACATGACACCTCAAGTTTAGAAATCTAACATTGTGGATGTTGATTCGCATAGTTATCACACTCTCAAGTTAACTTGCTTGAAAACTTGAACTTGAGTAAACTTAGGTGAATTCTAATAAATTCTTATAAACTCAGGTAAAGTCACGAGTTTACATATATTTAGTTAGAAGTTAGTCTTTTAAACAACAAAACATGAAATTTTACAATAAGTACTTGTAATTAGACATTCTAAAATTAAAGTTATGATGTATCGACTTATTTTGATTTTTCACACTCTAAAGTCTTCATTTTTTATATTTCTTAAGATTTTAATTTTATTTCATATTTTTTACTTGTATTTGTTTTATTATGATATGTTGCAATTGAATTTTTTTTATATATTGTTGTTTTATCATAAATTTATTTTATTATAATTACATTCATGCATGTTATAAATATCTTTTAATAATAATATTTTTAAAATAAGTGAACTTGTACAAATTTATGAGCTAACTTTACTATTCGAGTTTATCTCTCCTTTACGAATTTAGATAAATCCGCGGGTTTGATAACGTTGCTGATTTACACATAACGCTCCAATTTCTCATGAGATAAGGATTGAGAGGAGCTTAATTAGGAGACTTACAGAAAGACTTTTGGGATTTTAGGATTTTAATTGATTTTCCCATTATTAGCTCTTCAGGAATTGAAGAAGGGGCAATCATTCATTGGATTATTTGTTATCTACTCCCTGCATCCCAATATCGACTTGACCCTTTTTATTAAATGATGGAAATTAATTCAAGAATCCGTTTTGCCTTATTTTCATATATCATCGGTTGTAATTTTTTTCAAAGCTAATATATACACACACACATAAAGATTATTTTTAATATATTATCAGTATAAAAGAGTTTTATATTATTAGCCAATCATATACTTCTATTTATATGATTTATGTGATAATGGATAATATTTTTACTTATATGGTAATATATTATTGGATGTTTGTGCAAAACTTTTTTATATGTCAAAATTAAATTCCATGTGTGTGTATGTGTAAATATAGATATTTCCATCGGTCAATAGGGTACTCATACCTTCTTTTTTTCAGCGGTTGTAATTGAATATTTTTATTTTTTTTATTTTTTAATAAATTAAATTATTGGGACACATAACGCAATATTAATTGTAAATAATTACAAAGTATCAGTAATCTTAAATTTTATAAGGATACTGGAGAAACCCTATCATATATATATATAAGAAATTTATAGTTTTAATTTAGGAATTTAATTTTAATACACTATCAATCTGAAAAATGTTTTATAAAGACATTCAATTATATATTACAATACAAGCAAAAATGTTGAGCCAACCGCCCATCATCTTAAAATTATTACAAATGAAAACATCTCATAAAGAGAATACAAAACTCTTTTACATTATCAATGGATCAACATTAATATCTTAGATTTTTTTTTTAAGCAATAGTTCTAAATTGTAGAGTATTTTGTTTGGAGAAGAGCAGTGATGACTGACAACCGGTGGCGGGCAACAGTGATCAGCAGGTGGCAGTGGCTACTGGTATGTGGGGGTTAGCACCAGCGGCATTAGGCGGTCGACCAATGGCGAACAATTTTTTGGCCATCAGCAGGTGGTGAACGACGAATGATAAAAAAAAAGTTGTTTGAATTCTCTCCATGAATGTGGAAATTGATCAAGTCCACTCTTTTGGAAGTTTGAAAACAAATACGTCATAAGCCAAAAAAACATGTACTTAATCAATTAAAATTCTTTAAAAACAAAATACATTACTCTCCAAAGTATTTATTTCATCCAAACGCACTATTAATTTATATAGGCATATACATACTTTAAACTGTGTATTTTGGTTCTACTATTGGCAGATTAGGCTTAAGTTCGAGGGAAAAATGTGCTTAAATGGAATGATAAGACACGACATTATTGCATGTGACTCCACTGCATGATAAACGCCATTCACCCCTGCTTATACAAGAACTAATAACAAAAAGTTTCCTGAAGAACTATTTAGGGAGGTCCATGAATATTAAATAGAAGGCGATTAACTATTAGAAATAGTGTATGAATTAATCTTTAATCTTTGTTGTAAAGATTTTGACATTGCCATTAAAAATTCAAGGGTAATTACAAATGATAATTTTTTTTTTCAGAAATTATAATTTAGGGCAAACATTTCATTTTAGGCTGTCTTTGTAGGGTAAAAATGAGCGGTAAGTTTTTATAGATGAGTCTCAAGTATAAAGTTACACATAAAACTTATTCATAAAAATTTATCTCCATTTTTGTCTCTCAATCAAATATCTCTTAGGGTTTGTTTGATTATGGAGTAGAAATTGAAGTAAATTTTTCATAATTAAACTATATATGTAATTTTACATATAGAACTCAATAAAAAAAATTACCCTTAGTTTTATCCTCAACAAAACATACCCTTAATATTAGAATATGTCGTAAGCTTTGATGAGTTACATATATCCCATTAACGAAATTCTATATTAGAAGAAATCGAGCTCAATAATTTAGTTTATATAATTTGACACTAATATATTGAACCAATATTAATTAGTTAGAACTTTTTAACTATTACAGTACAATGCGATGGTTCTTTTTTATGTATATTGAAACAACTATATGATGGATATAGATGCAACAGGACCTGTTAGCCAGAGCTTCTCTATCTTGCAAGCTTTTAAATTGTGATTACAATTATGAACTGTTGTAATTGCAAGTATTGTGATATGATTCAGCTTCGTTTGAGTTGAATGGCTTGAATCAAAACTAGTATAAACCAGAATCACCTTGCATTTTTAGGTTGTAGTTTAGGGTTGTGTTTGAGTTTGTCCCAAAAATAAAAGGGAAGTTTTCACAATGGGAGAAAACTCAAAAAAAAAAAAAAATCTATTTATAATTTGTTTTGTGTTTTACATTGAGTTCCTATTTATAATCTTAAGTGGACTGTAGAAACATTGAGTTCCAGCCTCTACACAATCCATTAAGTATTAAAGTCCCACTATCATTGAAAACACAAGTAATTCATCCACCATCTATCATAATTGTTTAGGAACTCTTAAAACTAACTTTGAAACAACTAAAAAGATTATGAAATTGGAGACAATAAAAGATGCATGAAAATTATAAGAAAATAAGATAATTTATGCATAATTAAAACTAATTATTCTAACTTAATCTATTTGCAACTTGGTCACTCGAATTAGGCTTCATCCCGGGTCTTCAAATGACTTCTTCATGTTGAACTTAGCCGTTATTCAAATTGAATAAGAATGATCTATTTTAGGAGCTCATGCTCAATCGAATTGCTCTTACCCTTTGCTTCCATAACTAAGACTTGCAAAGCTTCGTTTAGCCTTTTTGCTCTAGCTCTTATCATTGGGTCATCCACACTATAATTTAACTTGAACACTGTTAGTTTTGGTTGAATTCTCATCATAATGCAATTGTTGCACTGGCCTATTGCACCTATTGTAGCATGATTTTTTTATCTTATAAATAAAAAAAAAGTATGCTATGACATGATGCGATTCGTTGCGATCCTGATTTGACTCATTGTGATTTTAATGTGATTATGTTTCAAATAATTTGTGTGAATGTGTTACGCATGGTTGTGGCGATGGTCACAATTGCAACATTGCAGCCACATCATGCCATTCATTCCTAAATTTGAAACCATGCTCTCTTGTCCTTCATATTCCCTAAGCCTCACCCCTGTCCATTTCATCCCAACAGTGAATATGGTTCCAAATTATTAATCTCTGATGACTCACAAATAGAACATAAAATTTATAGTATATTTTAACTGTAATAGGACACCCCCTCTTTTTATATATACGGGCAATTGGGCACCAGTAGCAAGCTACCCCTCTCTTCCTCTCTGCTTTAACTTATGGGTAACTAGAGGATAAAAATAAGAATGGCTTAATGTACGATACTTTCATCTGGTGAGTTTGAGGAGAGTAAATGTATACAGTTTTACCTCCACTTTAAAGAGAAACTGGTTCTATAATTTGAATCCATAATCTCTACGTCCCAACCTTACATTTGCATTGAGACTCACCCTCTCATGGGTAAGTGGGAGATCTCTCCTAAAAGAGAAGTCTCGTCCTGTACATGTTACTTTAAACAAGACATTTGATTCCTATTGTAAGATCACAAAACCCAATATGGCTAGAAAAGAAAATAAGGGTAAATATACTGACGGCTTCTGTGTCACTCCAACATACTCATCATCCCATATTTTCACATGATTTTATTATTTAGTAACGACCTTTAATGTACTGAAAGAGATAAGGAGGACAAAAGTAGCATTCATAATATTATTTAATGAAGATGAGCTATCAAGAAATAATTGGAACCATATTTTAACGTCAAAGAGACTTTGCACAAGGCACATACTGCCAATGGCTTAGCTCTATCTCTCTGTCTGTGTCTTTGGAAGAGCCAATGTCTTCAATCAATGTATTAACAATAATATTATTTTAATATTCATTGGTATCCCATCAAGAACTCCACTTTATCATCATTGAATAAAATTATGATCTACACTTATTTTCACTCATCCAACAGTGATAGAATGTGTGTTGGGAAGAGACATTTAAAAATTAGTGTTAAAATAACTTTATCCACATATTAAGAAAAATGTTTGGTGCAAGTACCTATTTTACCTGGAACATTATATTATGTCAACTTATCCATTATATAATATTGAAATGATAAATTTTTTGGTTTTAATATTTTATGATAATTTTTAATGATAATGGATGAAACTATAGGATTTTTCAAATAAAATAAGTCAAATAACACAATTCATGTACTATACTAATGGTCTAAGACCCTTCTTGGACAAAGAGTTAGTCATTTTCTGCAGCAATCTTACTGCACATATAGGCATGGACAGAAGATCCTCCATTCTGCCAAAATGAACTTTACAAGTACCTTCGTGAGATTCATTTTTTGAGTGATTTCCATAACACGTGGGGGGGATGACAAAAGTGCCTGCAATTTGATCAAATCGACATACAAAGAAGAGAGCCATACTCTCCAAACATCACCCGCTTGGGACTAGAACAAACTGGAAAGTATGTTAAGATGTCCCAGGCAGGGTTTGCAAACATTTATAATTTGTGCAAATTCTGAGGCGTACATGCGACAAAGCGAATGTTTCGGAATGTGCCCTAAAGAAAAGTAAAGAATATTTATTTAAACCTTTTTAGAACTCATACAAATGCATGTGTTGAGCTCCCTTTTCTGCTGTCACAAATGTCTGCTACCTGACATTTGTGTTCCTGAGGAAGTTTAAGAAAAAGGTTACCATCAGTTTGTGGTTAGGGCATCATACAAGTCCCAATAAACTTATCTTAATATTATTGAAGTTTAGCTAATTACAATTATCTTTAGGGCATAGGTTTAGGATTAAACAGGTGTCATTAAAAAGTAGAGTTTTAACTTTATATATATATGTGCTTGAATTGGTAAAAATATTATATATATATATATATATATATATATTAAAGGGTAAAAACTCTACCTTTTAGTGGCACCTCTTTATAAAATTCATATCATATTGTCATGAATGATAAGTGCCATATCTAAATCATAGTTCGCTTCTATTATAACCAACCATTTTTTTTGGAACATGAGAATTGAATCTATTAAATCAAATGATTGGCTAATTCAACCATGAAGTGGGGAAAACAAAATTGCATATGGACTGAACTGTGATGTATGATTAATGTGAAAGGTTGTATACTATCTTTTAACTAGGTATTGATATGTAATTGGAAATCTCTTAGGCACGTTTGGTTAGACAATAAAAATAAAAATAAATTTTTTGTTATTGAATTTCACATGTTAGATTACACATAGAACTCATTCATAAAAAATGTATTCTATTTTTACCTCCTAACTAAATATACTCTTATAATATAATTATTTTAAATGTCACATGTACAAAAATATATGATTGATTGATGACATAAAAATTGTACATGAATATTATATATGAAAAAAGCATATATCAATATGTTTGGTGAAAAAGTTATTTAGAGAGAATTAGATTGTTGCATTTTAGTCACAAACTTTGAATGAGAATTTATAGTGATTTTATAAAGAGTAAAGCTACACATTTAAAAAAATATGCATAGAATCTTTGACAAAAATCATGATGATTATTGAATGAAATAAAATGGTATATGATTCACCAATTTATTTAAATGCCAATAATTATCTAACATCATTATGGATATTCTAGATAAATTTTTTGTTGTATAGCATTTTTCTTTTATAAATGACCTATTGATGTCATCAACAAAATTAAATTCATAATAAACCCATTTTGTGGCGATCGGTTTGATCATATAATGAATCAACTCTCAGAAAGTTAGAATTTTAGTCAAAAATTCAATAGAATGAGTTGTTACTCTTATAAATATGTTTGTTTATCCAAACTAGTAGTATCTGAATTGAACTGGATCCCAAAGCCCTCCAACATCCATTTCTAAATCCTAGGATGGCTATAAGAAAATACTCTGTAAAATGTAACAAATTGCTCACAAAGAACGTTAACATGAAGAGACCTAATAATCTGTAAGAAAGACAGTCACACTAAAACTGTAATTGATGAGGAGATTTTCAAAATGAAAAATGTTATTTTAAGTTATAGTGATGTTGACTTCCCTTTTGGATTTGAAGTTATAGAAGGAAAATTGCAGATGCAGAAATTGAAGTTAACAAACCATAATTAAGGATCAGTTTGGTTAAAATATAATTGCATTAGGAACTCATAACATTTCATACCATTGTGGGGGCATGTACCAATCTAACCCTAACAATGATTCACTTTCTTCAAAGCTTAGGGTGAAAAGAATAGTTAGCTGATATCTATCAGTATAGTAAGTACTAGGAAATCCATTATTAGTTTATCACAAAAAAAGGAAATCCATTATTATTAGTGCATTGAGGTGTAAGGTTTGGAAAAGCACCATTAATTTCCATC
Organism: Dalbergia cochinchinensis; assembly: GCA_031216125.1. NCBI lineage: Eukaryota > Viridiplantae > Streptophyta > Magnoliopsida > Fabales > Fabaceae > Dalbergia > Dalbergia cochinchinensis. Next base: position 15,599,766 of record CM062375.1, on the reverse strand, counting down.
CCATATGAGATGGCGCTAGCTCTTTCGCCCTTCTCCTACAGACAGAAAAATACACAAATCTACTCACATCTTGCAAGTCTAATCAGTGATCCTATCATCTTCCTAACAGCCACGAAGTGCATCTGTAAAATAATAATAAAATAAAACAAAGAAACCAAATAAAAACGCTGGCCACAAAATTATAAAGGGAGAGAGATGCCACATGCCAGATGAAGAAGAATAACTGTTAAACTATTTAGAAATAGATTAAAAATAGGACCATCATCATCTTTTTTATTCCAGACACAGAAATGAAAGAGACAAAGACACACAGAGAGTTCATAACTCATATACACTGAGATAAATAAAACATTCCTCCTATTCTCATGATCGGTCCTCGACTACTAACTTCAGCACCCTAAAAACATTTTGATTCTTTCTCCAATTCATATCTTCCACAACAACAGATATAGCACATCATATATCCATTAGATCTTCAATCATTTCAAATTCAATTTCCTACCTCATCACAACTAGCAGCCACATGATGTACATATCCCACACACATGTCTATAATCATCCATAAGGAGTTCTTCCATGAGCCCAAGCAAACGCTTCATGCCCCACATGGCCTCCATTGGGGATCAAGTTTGGTGGCAGATTATACAAAGGCAAAGAAGAAGCATCTGGAATCCCAGCCTGCAACTGCCCCCCACTACTGCTTCCGATTCCGGGAGGAGAGCCTCCCACAGCACCACCACCACCACCACCACCTTGGCCACCACCACTGCCCCCCTCATCATCATCCTCAAGGGGCAGTCTCTCATAGGTAGCATTAGCAAAAGTTGCTGCAATGACCATAACCGGCCCTACAGCAACCAATGACCCAACAACACTTCCACCGACAACCTGGCCCTGCCCGCCAGCAAGGTAAACTGTGAGACCAGTGGACCCTGGAGGGGCAGGGCCAGGTAGGAACGCCCCAGTTAGGGACAGGATCTCGAACCTGCCATGGAGCGCCACAACTGCTCCTGGCGCAGCAGGTTGCCTGAGGGTAACATTAGCCACGGAGCCACTCCCACTGAGGACACAAACCCCACGCTGGCGCCTCCTTGCAAACTGCGCCACGCTTTCGGCAACATCGGCGCCTCCAGCTACCTCCATGACATGGCTCCTGAGAGCGTTTGGGCTGTCCCTAGTGACAAAGATTGGTGGTTTGGGCTTGTTCTTGGAACCTGGGGGTCTCCCTCTTGGCCTTCTTGTGCCAACCTCAACAACTGCACCCTCTTTTGGCTCATCACAGTTGTCCCTCTCCTCATCATCTTCTCTGTTGCCACCACTTCTGCTGCTGCTCTCGTTTATGGAAAGGTCTGCTGTGTGATAGCCCCTTTTGTTCATGCCGCCAGGTGAGGAGGAATTGGCTCCAGGGTGGTCTACCCCAGTCAACCCCACCTGACCTGTCCACCAAGGATTAGCCAGATTTGCTGTTTTTGTGTTGCTGAACACACAGACTCTTTCTTTCTTTTTTCCTTTTTTTTTCCTTCGTTTTTTTCTTCACTCTCTTTTTCAGGTGAAGAGGAACTAAAAAAGAAATAGTAGTTAAGAACAAGAATACTAAGGGTGATGATGATATATGATGACCCACAAGGAGCGAAATTAGGTTCGCAATTTGGCCAATTTGCCTTTATCCAAATAACGCAATTGACCAACTGGAGCGAAGTGGAAATTATAGCTAGCTTGTCGCAACTTGCAAGGCTACAGCAGTATAGCAGATTGTTGGTTTTGGGGTTCTTCTTTTCCTTCTAGGAGGAGATGACAAAAGTCAAACCTTCACAGCTCACAACATGAAACAAGGGCGGGCTCTTGTCTCTATGACCTGACATATGAACTCATAGTTGCTCTCTTTCACTCTCGGTCTCACGGATGGGAGAAACTACAGATTCAGAGAGAGAGAGGGGGGGGGGGGGAGAGAGAGTGGGGGTAAGGAAAGAGGGGTGCTTAGAACGTAGAGGAGAAGAATTAGATTCAATGACTTGAGGGAATCAAGTAAAGGGTAAGAAAGACTGATTAATTAAAAGAGCTATTTTCATCAGAAGATGAGGATGCAAAGGGGATGATTGTAGATCAAACGATCAGGAAGTGTCTGTTTTATTTATTTATTATTATTAGGAATTTCTCCGGTACTATTATAAACTTACTGATGTGGTACCTTTAGTTATTTTTAATTAAGAATGACAATGTATCTCACTAAATCAAGCTTTTAAATTCTATCAAATCAATAATCGAATCACAACTATTGCTTACACAAAGATACCGACACCCATAAAATACCAAAGAAAAAACCTTATTATTATTGTTAATTGTTGTTATTATTATTATTGGCTACTTACATTATGAAGTGATCTCAGTAGACAATACATGGAACAGATGCAAAACCTTACACAGAATCAAGCACAAAAGGAAATCATGAGGGAGGACAGGAAAGGAGTCAGAGAGAGAAGGTTAACAAAAGCACAGGATATAAGTTATTATTAGGATATAAAATATAGATCAACAAAACCAAACTGTTTGAAAAGAATTGACGAGAAATTAATTAATTGTGTTCTAGGAGGGAGCTATGCTGTGACTAGGGGAGCTAAATTTTTTTCTTTTTAAATCTCATAAATTGATCCCTCTTAAATTTTGTGTTGAATAATTTGCTCCACTTAGAAAAAATAGGCAAAGCAATTCCTATGAATTAAAAATATCAAACAATTAGTCCCCCCAAAAAAAGACTAATTAGTCCTGCCTTAAAAATCATGAAGAGTTCAAATTGACCTTGATATTGAGGAACTAATTTGTCTAATATTTTTGGTTGATAACGGTTTTTTAAGTGTTTTCTTCTAAAAGAATCAATTTGTCCTTTTTTTTAAAAAATGACCAATTTCTACGATACAAAATTATACAGGACCAACTTGGTTTTTTTTTCCTTAATGGATTTAATTATAATAAGTCCATGTTATATCTACACCTATATTTTAAGTTTATTTCATGATCAATCCATTTAAAAGATGCATTTATTTTTACCTGTAAGGTATTGATCTGAGTAGAAATGGTTCAAATCTCTTAAGCATGTTGTCTTAGTTTCAATATCAAAATTTATGTGTATGAAAAAATTATTGTTTGGAGAGGTCCCCACTCAAGTATTTGATCATATTCCAATAGAATATTCTCTTATCAACGGGACGAGAGAATACTCTAAGAAATAAAAAATATATACAAATTTGATTTGTAAAATAACTATTTTAAATATGGAATAAATTTTTTTGCATTAATACTATAAAAAAATTTTACACCGATATTTGTTCATATGCTTCTATTTATAAAACTTTTAAAATAGTAAAAAATTGCATCAAACACTTTTATTAACATAATATATCAAAATTACATTTCACATATATATATATATATATATAATAACTTATAATTAATTGATATATAAAAAGTAATACTATTGGTGCATGGATCAATATAAAAAGTCATTATTAATAGGCAAAATGAATTTGAAATCTAGATGTGGACCAAACCAAACATTTTCAAATTTCAACAATGCCAACAACAAGCTCTTCTTTTAGAGGTTCTCGGAAATTAGGGTTTTGTGGGGTCGCGTGCAAGTGGCTGGGTGGGGAGCACGTCCTTTTCTCGGGCCCCAACATGTGTACATATCAACATACCATTTGAGAGAGAGTGCGAGATGTGTAGAGCAAGAAGAATAAGAAACCATGTTGGAAAACCTCTTAGCAATTCAGCTACAACCATCATCACTCCAAACAACACTACTACTACGAGCTAAGTTGTAAAAATATTTCAAAACTTGAGTCTGTAGAACCTTTTTCTTTTGGGAAAAAAAAAGTTAGTAGCTCCAGGTTAATATTCTTTCACACTTTAAGGAGGTAGAGTAGCATTTGTTAGCAAGGGGAGAGAGAGAGCTTTATTTTTTTTGTGAAAGTTATGAAACTTCTTTTTTCACATATAAGAAGACAATTCAATTCGCGCTACAGTTAAGTATTGAATATGGAAACTTGTCCTAACTGAAATTCGAATCTTGATTTCACTACATGTGAAGTAACCCTAATATTTTGTTTTGAAAAAAAAAGAAAAAAAAAAGAAAATGTCAACGTATACTATTTCTTCCATTCATTTATTGCCACCCTATCAAGAATAAATAATGCATTCGCCGGTGGTATGAGAGTAAAGTCACTAACTTGTACTGTTGTTTTGTGACCTTAGTAACTGAACTTTCATCATCCATTACTTTTACCTTGGTATCTCATTATAGATCATTATATTGGGATAGAGATCTTTTATTTCTAAATGGTGTCTTTTTTCCTTTTTTTTTTAATAATTTATTGACATGTGTATAATAGGTATTACATATTTGATAATTTATAAATTTATTTTTATTTTTTATGTGGGTAATAAATGATTGGTGGATAGAAAAGAAATTGTTATTTTGGGATAGAAGATTTTCATCCATTATATTGATTATGCATTGTAACTATTGAATCAACCAAGGAGAAAAAAATTACTCTAGTTTGTGTTGGGATTTTGGAATCTAAGCAACCGAAATAATAAATATAAATCCGCAACGTTATGGATAATTCATTTTAGGTATAAATAATTATCACTGTGTGTATAATTAGCTTCCGCTGAAAATTGTTTGGAAAAAAAAAAATAGGCTCTGGTTTTTAAAGAATATAGACATGATTGCTAAAAAAGGCAATAACTCCAGCTGCAGATAAATTAGTGGTAGTAGGTATTGCCAAAAAAGGCAATAACTCCAGCTGCAGATTAATTATTGGTAGTAGGTTAGCGTGAATGAAAAAATAGATCTGGCGGAGACTTTTTCCAATTTGGAGAAATTACTATAGGCTTACGAAGTATCAATTAGATTGTGTTCCACGTACGGTTGTGTAGCTGATTAAGACCCCATTTGGTGCTTCATATTGGATAAGATACTATAAAGAATCTGTATAAGTTTTTATCATATCCATTATTTGTTCTGCCACATAATTGGCAGTGCACGAGCATGTGGATGGCCGGTAGTGAGTGGTGAGCGACCGCGGCTGCAACCAATGAACGATAGCCATTGATATAGAAGGGTAAGCTATGATTAATTTGGAATTAGCTAGTAAAAATAATATTATCAAGTATTATTGTATCTCTTAGGACATAATAACTTAATTCTATACTCACAGGATAAAACTGGTTTGATCATATCACACTATATTATCATAATTGACACCAAACATGTAATAAAAATTGGCATTATAGTATTAGCTAATACAATTAGGTCTTTTACTATGTGTCAAATGAGGCCTAAGTGAAGTATGGTCTACTATACACTAGCAATTTAGTCGTATTTGTAAATGTGGCTAAGTGTAAAAGAATGTGTGGCTAAACACACACCAATATAGTTGATTACCCTTATTTGAAAGTGTGGCTAAATTTATTTAGTAATCTTTCAAATGCATTTAGCTACACTTTGTAAGTGTGGTTAAATGTTTAGTGTGTGATCCTTCACTTATTCTACCAAAGCCTTCACTCCTACATAGCCAATAATTAAGTGTTATTTTAGATAAAAGTTTAGCTTAGTTGTGAGCCCTAAATATGAACACAATCTAACTGGTATTCTATCAACATCTAATAGGTTTTTCTCCAATCCAATGGTGGGATTGATCACATTAATGATGCATGTTCCACGTGGGTGAAATATTGTGTAGATATTCATATCGCATCAAAGCTAGCTAATTGTGGAAATATGGATGCTGTCATACTTTTATGATTGAGTAGATCTAATTCCAAAGCCCAAAAGTTAGCTTATAGAAGAAGGACATCCTAGTACTAGGGTTGGATGTGAAGGTTGTTCATTGAGCTCAGCTTAAATTCAAACTCATTAATAAACAAGCCTAAAATCTAGATTCAAGCTCAACTTATGTAAAGCTTATGAGCTAGCCAACTCGAGCTTACTGAGCTAGCTCAGTATAAATATCGATTGAGCCTTTAAGCTTAACAAGCTATAATATTTTGCCATAAGCACATCACTTATTTTCAATAGAATTTACATACTATACACATAATTCAAAAAATTGTTAAGTCATCACTGTTGATCATAACCAACACACCACAATATATAACAATATACATATAATAATAAATAAATACACATGCATAATATATATTTATACATACGTCTATGTGTATACACACTACTATGAGTTAGGATTAAGTTACACTAGTATAAATTTAAGAAATTGTTACAGTATTAAATACCTTTTTATTGATATAATATTTTATAAAACTCATCGTTGGATTAGGACTCCACAACATATGGACCATATTTATAAAATTTCAAATTAATCTAAAATTATTTGACATAATAATTTCTATGTGCATCAAAATCAAATATAATATAATATATGTATTAAAATTATGAACAACAATAAGAGCTATATGATTATATTCTTATTGATGTTCAACTTTAATTTTCTGAAATTTGGCATAAATAATTTTTGTGATAGATAAGTGCAATTTAATGATTGGATGACCAAAAAATTATTTTATAGAAAATTATGCGATAGTGAAACTATATGTAGAGTTACACTAGTATAATTTTGTCTGTTCAATTTGTCAAAAAGAATTATGGTTCCATGAGGATATGTGTAGACTAGCTAAAAGAAGCTCAACAGCTTGAAAGTGAAGAGCTGATACCCTTTGCCCCAAATCAATTATTTTTTTGACTAGCCTCAAGTGAATTTGTTTCTCAAAGATTGACCTTCGGTCTAGTTGTCTAGTTATCATCAGCTTAAGATTAAAGATGAAGATATCCCCAAGATAGCTTCAAGCAAGGTCTACTATAGACATTATGAGTTTCTAGTGATATCTTTCTTGTTGCCCAACGCTCTAAATGCATTTATGGATCTAATGAATAGAGTCTTCAAGCCATTCCTGAATTACTTTATGATTCTCTTCATTGATGACATTCTAGTATACTCTAAGAGCATAGAAGAGCACAAGAAGCATTTGTGGGTAGTTTTACAAATTTTGAGGAAAACCAATTATATGCCAAATCCTCAAAATGTGAATTTTGGCTTATTAGGTGGCATTCATTGGGCACACAATGTGTATAAGGCATAGTTCCCGGTAATTAACTCAGCCAAGGCATTGGATCAGTGGGTCACTGGTTGAACCAGTGAATCACTAGTTGAACCGGTTGAATCGAACATATATAATTAAATAAATGCATGTAAATATATTAAAATTTACATAAATATAATAAAAATACTCAATAATTTAATCCACTTTAAAAATTTTATAGTTATATAAATATTTATGGCAAGAGATTGTGTAAGAGATTATAAATATTTTCAAGGCTAATAATTTAAATGAAATAAAATTACTAATATTCACAAATCAAGGAAAGAAAAAAAAAAGAGAACACACTACTAGAAAAAATGTTGTTACTGATGAATTTTACTGACGAACTTTTAGTCATTTACGACGGAAAATATGATTTTCGATGAATTTTGACCATCGAAAATAATGTAGTCGAAAATAATTATCGAAGGAAAAAATCTGTTGAAAAATGTTACCGACAGATTTTATCAAAGAAAATCTGTCAGTACTGAGCTAAAATAATCGCTAGGAAGTTCGTCAACTTTTCTCATTACTGACGGATTTTCTTTGATTACCACTGGATTATTCCATCGGTAATCATTAAATTTCATAAATTCCATTTTTTATTTTTAGTTTACCAACGGAAAGATGGATTTTTTCATCGATAATTACAAAATTTTTTATTTTTTATTTATTTATTTTACTGACGAAAAATCCTTTAATAATTATATTTTTTAAAAAAATCCTTTTTTTATCCATCGATAATTATAATTTTTTATTTGCCGATGGATCTTTCCATCAGTAACTGTAAATTTTATTTTTTATTTATGTAGTATGTGCTAAGTTGTTATGGTGAGTTCTATACATTATAAGCTATTACTTCCACATCAAAAAAAAAAAAAAAGAATAAAACATTGAATTAACTGTAGAAACAAAGTTGAAAATGAGCCAAACTTCACGAGTGTACTTCATATTTTACTCTTCTTCCCATGTGTATGAAAGACTGAAAGTAGCAACAGATTACAACATTCAATTAGGCTGAGTAATAATCCCCAAAAGATGAACTACAGCCTTAATTTTTGTAAAAGTAAAAACAAGAATATTTGTTATCAAGATCAGGGCAGATCAAAGGGAACCTCCTGATTACTTTCACTATACTAACAAATGACCATGTTTGCCAATGCGGTCTGTGGACCGCTATCTTCCATCCTTGGTTTACCAATATCACAACCTCCAGTTCAACAAAAACTACAAGATGGGCACTACCCACTTTTGTCCTTTTGCTTGTAGAAGGAATGCCTGAATTTGCACTTTGCCATCCCTCTTAGACTCTTAGTGTTGTTTATCACCGATAAATAGGTACATCCAAAATCAGTAGTAGTATGTTAATAAAATAAAAAGGACATATCCATCTGAACGAGTTAGAAGAGTTTTTAAAAATATGATCTACTTTACACCAAGAAACGATCTAATGTGAATTCACCCAGCACTTGCTTTAAGTTGATTAAGTCAGGAATTGTTCAAGTTCTGAAACAGCTCAGGAAGATGGGCATTAGTCAGCTTAGTCCTCTTGCTGATTTCACTCTTCTTAGGCTTAGACTTGGGCTTGGAAGAAATGCCTTGCATTTGCGCTGCACTTCTCCTCTTTGCAGTGTTAGTAGTTGGCTTCATTCTATTCTTTTGGAGATCCTTCTCAATATCAATCATATCACAAGGCAATTCAATCCCATGAAAAAGCTGTTTTAGGTCATCATCTACCTTAGTGGGCACTCTGGGGTCATTAGGGTAAGCGATATCTTCCTGTGAATCAAAATTGGACAGCAGCCAAATCTGCCCTGTAGCTTAAAGCCTAGAAATCGATAGCTTTGTAAGGGGTTTCTCTATCAGAAACCAATTATTAATAACTACTCTTCACTACCTCCACAAATACAGCACACCTCACCACAACAAGTCATTTTAGAATACATGTTTTAGATCAAATTTGCCAAAGAATTACATTTCTCTACATATTTCAATATAACATGATAAGAAAGTTCACTCTCATATTTCAGTATCATGTGAAATTATAAGAAAATAGGCAGCAGAGATGCAAAGAGAATGGTATTTCCAAAAGATAAACAGAAGCAAGCAAGTGAAGGAGACAGAGTGACCGAAAAGAAGTGAATTACCCTTCAGACAGATTGGTGCTTGGTCCCCAATGACATTCAATTATTCAAAAGCCAGCTTTATGCTATCATGAAGAATTCCACATCCCACACTCGGAATATAGCAGGAAGGGTTTTCACAAGTTAGGCTACCAACTTAAACAACAACATTTTGTACCAACTGAAACAATTTTGATCAAATTACTCATAACAAAGAGAGAACAACAAATTTAAAAAAGAAACAATCAAACAGGGAGGGGCAGAGAAAAAAAAAGGAATCAAAGCTTATGGATACCCATCAAAAAGAGAAAAAAAAATCGATGCTCAAATAATCCAAAAGCTAAAAAGGCAACAACAACTTCAAAATTGAAGTGATGGAAACAGGGATTTTTTATTTTGATTGGAATGAACATTGCTTGGTATTCATTTTTTTGATTCAAACAAAGAAAAAAAAACATGAATCAAAACAACGAAAACAACAAAGAGGGAAAGATTGGAATACATGAGCTTACGGAACGATGGAGTTCGTCGATTCTGCTGGACTTCGTCGTCTCAACTACTGGTCAGATTTGGAGTTCGTGCCGTGCGGTGGCTTCCGTCAACGATGGCATTTCTTCGACGCTGGTGCGTGAAGGGTGAGGCTGAGGAGTGCGACGGTTCTTCGACGCTGGTTCGTGTGTGCGAGGCCGGTATGTGCGACGGTCGTGTGCGGGGATATGGAGGTGGCGCGGACGGAGACCGGCGGGACTTGCGAGGCCTGGCACGTTGGGCTGGGGCTTGGGGACGGCGGAGATGTGCTGGGTGGTGCGGACGGAGACCGGCGCGTTGGGCTGGGGCTTAGGGACGGCGGAGATGTGCTTGGTGATACGGACGGAGACCGGCGCGTCGGGCTGGGACTCGGGGATGGCGGGGATGCGCGGTGGGCAGTGGCCGGAGTTGGGCAGCAACGCGGCAGCGTTGGGTGGCCGATTCAGATTTGAGAAAGAGTGTATGAGAGCTCGGGCATGAGACAGAGAGAGTGAGAAAGAGAGTCTTGTCTTTAAAACAACATGGCAGATTTTTGAATTTTCGACGGAATAAATCCATCGGTAATCACAAATTTCATATTTTTTTTCTTTTTTCACAAAAATAAATCTTAACCTTTATTGGCGGATTTTCCCACCGACAATTATTTTCTGTGTAAAGAATTATTTTTGAAATTAATTTTATTGATGATAACTTTTTTGAAAAAATTTTTGAAATTAATTTTTTGATGGAAAAATCCGTTGATAAACTTGACTTTTAAATAAAAAATTTAATAATAATTATTGATGAAAAAATTCATTGGTAAATTTGAAATTAAATTTTTTTGTAAATGAGTTACTGACGAAAAAATTTATCGGTAAAATTAATTTCTAAATTAAAAATAATTCATAATATTTATCAATAGAAAAATCCGTCGGTAATTCGTGCCCCATATTCATTTTAATTTGGTGCCTACTTTACCGATAGATTTTCCGTCGATAATGACTGAAAACAAAAAAAAATTTTGCTCGATTTCTTATTTTCCATTAATAAATCCGTCGGAAATATCGGTGAAAAAATCCGTCAATAAAATATGTTGGAAACTTGTGTTTTGCTTGTAGTGACAGAAAATACAATGGTTTCCAACCCAAAACAATATGCGATGCAAAGCCCAAAATGAAATTTGGCAAGGGCATCAATTGGGCTCTAGTTCCTAGCCCATTTTGATTTTTGATTTTTTACTTTAAAAGTTAACAAATAAAACCAAAACCCTATTTATCTTACTCTCAATTCTTTATCTTTTTCTCTTGCAAAGAATAGTCGACAATATCATCATTGTGCACATCCCTCATCCTTTTAATTTCTTCAACCCATGCTCTCTCTCTCTCTATCTATCTCTCTCTCTCTTACACATACACACACATATACATCCAGGCTCCCAACTTAGACAATCATTTGCATCCTTCCTCATCACCGATGTGATGACGTCATGACAATACAAGATGAGGCAGTGGTGTCATTGCACAACGGTGAGCGACGAATCTGCAAACATCCACTTCCCATCTTTTTTTTTTTTTACTGAGATTTTTGATCATGTAAACTGGTTGCTCGTGGGTCACCGGTCTTTCAAAAAAACTAACGAGTTAGACTGGTTCATGTCGGTTTGTATGCAAGTTCGATTCTTAGTGTAACTTGGACCAATCACTTGACCGGTTCATTAGTTTACTGGTCAGACTGGTCGGTCTAGTCCGAGTTTGAAAACTAGGTATAAAGGATAGTATCTTGGTGCATCTGAGGAAAGTGGAAACTGTACATCAATGGCCTAAGCCTTCAATGGTACCAGAAGTTTACAATTTTCTGGGCCTGGTAGGATTTTACAAAAGGTTCATCAAGGAATTTTCAAAAGACTTATATGGTTTTGAGCTTAGTAGGACATTACTGAAAGTTCATCAAGGGTTTTTCTAAGCTTAAGGAAGATCTTAGAAGAGTAACATGGTTCTATGTATTCTGTGCATCCAGGTTGAACCAAGATATACCATGCTCTGAGATAGTCTTTTTGGCGGGAAGGTATGAAGAAAGATGTCGGTGTCTTCATATCATGGTGTCTAGTGTGCCAACAAGTCAGGGCTAAACATCAGAGCCTGACAGAGTTGTTGCAGTATATTAAGATCCCAGAGTGGAAAAAGGAAAAAGTGATTATGGGTTTTGTGACTAGGTTACCCTAAACTACTGAGGGTTATGATTAGAGATGAAAATAGGCCAAGCGGCCTGTCAGGGGCTAGCGGCCTAGGCTACTATTGCCCTAGCTTGGCCTAGTTTTTTTAATAATTAAGCTAGGTTTAAGCCAATAAAAAAGTCTATTTAGATAAAGAGGTTGGGCCTAGGCTTTTCACGAAGCAGCCTATTATGCCTGGTTAGCCTGCCTGTTTATGTATACACTTAAATATATGTACAATTTAATTTAGGTGTTTGAAGGATTTCAACTAAGGTCCTTAGCATTTTGAGAATATTGTACACCACTACACTAGCTTGTTTGATATTAAGCTACCAACTAATATATTTATATTTGTTTTTAAAAATAAACTAATTAAAAAATTTAAAAAAATTAGAACTCAAAAGACATCATATCAGTATTAGTATACCACAAACAACTTAACCCACATTATAATTTACAAACCCTAAACCTAAGTTAGAAACCTTCTCCTCTCTCACTTTTAAGTTGCTGCCCCACCAGTCCCTACCCCAAGCACCGCCGCATGCCACCACACCCCTTACCTTACCCTAGCACGTACACCATCATCCTTACTCCTTAGCCTCAAGAACTTTGCCTTCCACCCATTGCGAGAACCGCTATTGTCAAGAAGCCACTGTGTAAACTCTGCCCTCAGCCCACCCTACAAACCACTGTCATCCTCAAATCTAACTAGCAGAATTAAGAAGAAGTTTGTAACTGTAAGCTTTGATCTAATTCTCGTACCTCCGTGCTAGTTGTTCTACAAGTATTGTTCTTCAAGCATTGTTCTGCAAGTCCCTGACCGTGACTATAAGCCTTGCCTCCATTTTAGTGTTGTTGTTGCTTTACTTCATTTTTTTTTCTCAATTTGACTCATTTGAAATTATTTTGTCATGAGATTTTTTTGTATTTTGGTGATCAGTTAGCCAGATTATTCCTAAGATTTTGTTCTAGTATTGACTACTGATCAATAATAATTTAGACTTTATTTTGTTATCCTAAATTATTTTTTTATTTGTTACTGAGATTTTGTCTATGTAATGACCAATTAGACAGATATGTGTTGCTATGGATTTGCAAATTGCAATATGTTTTTTTTTTCCTTTTGTCTGAATGGATTTTAAAAACATACTTTGAAAGTCAGCTTCAGGCTAAAGAGGCCAAGCCAAGCCAAAATAAAGCCTATAACAAGGTTCAAGCCCACTATTCTTGGCATAGGCCTAGCCTATTTAGTTTATGCTTTAGCTTAGTCTAGCCTGTTCCCACCCCTAGTTATGATTCTATATGATAATTGATTGAATAACTAAGTCAACACACTTCCTACAATTTAAGATGATGTTCAGTGTAGCCTTGTATGCTAGGTTATATATCAATGAGATAGTTAGACTCTATGGGGTTATTTCAAACAAAAGGACACGATTCAAGGTTTTGGAGGGCTTTTTAGAAAGCCCCCAATATGTGGCTAGATTTGACTACTACTTTTCACTCACAGGCAGATGGGTAATCAGATAGAATGATCACACTTTGGAGACATGCTGAAGGCTTGCATGTTGGATTTGGTGACCACTTACCATTGATCAAGATCTTATACAATAACAGTTATTAGGCTAGTATCCAAATGACACCATTTGAGACATTGTGGAAGATATTGCAAGTCCCCCATCGATTGGTTTTAGCTAGGCAAAGCAAAGTCTTTGTGCCCAAATCTAGTGCAGGAGACCATGGAAGAGGTACAACTAATTAGAGAAAGGTTGCTAGCGGCACAGTTCGAGCATTAGTCCTACGCAGATAATCATAGGTGTGATCTTGAGTTTGTGGTGCATGATCACTGTTAGCTCCAGAACCTTATGTGCTCATGTATTTTGAATGACAACAAAATCAATTTAAAGAAAATGCTTTGAAAAATGATTGATATTTCTCTTGAGTTTCTTGTAAGATTATAATAGGTATCCATCATTTAGCAAGAACAGGGCTTACTCAAATAAGTATATATATTTCACTATGCATGTGTAAACATGTTAAAAGATTTGTTATGTAATAGAAGCGAAGTTATATCCTTATCCAAGCATTTGATAGTTAACTATTAGAGGAAGGTTGCAATGCTACAAGAAACCAAGAAAAAAGACTTCAGAAAGTAGCACGGGCTATTAGAAAGTACACTCAAGATGAAGATATCAAAATATGTTCATAAGCAATGTGTTACTTAATCTTCAATCATCACAATAGCAAAGATATTATCAGCAAAAAAGATTTCATTAAAGATCAGAAAGTGAAAAACTCTTCAAAGGACTGATTGTATACATCAGAAAGCTCACCCTTGAGTGGAGCAAAGAATGCTATAGGAAAGCGAAGGAAATTTGAAATTCAAATAATCAAGTCAAACCCAATTTCAAACTGGTACGTCATCTCCTTTGCCTTTTTTGATCAATCATCCAAGCTTATGAAGGAGGAGTTCAGAAAGTAGAAAAGTGGTTTTTGAAGGAAGATAAAAAAACTCATATTTATAATTTACATGTCGATATGTGATTACATCAACCTCTCTTCTAGCTGTTTCTTTCAAGACACAACTGATGATCAACATGTGTCACTTGAAGAACTGATCTATGGCAATGGTCACAAAGAAAGATCATTATATAAGGAGATGCTAAGCTTGAAGACAAATGAGAGATTTGAAAATTTAAGAAAAGAAACTCTGCAAAAATCTTTTCCCATTTCCTGAAAATATTCAATCTTTTTCATGTAATCAATTTTATCCTTGAAATGTAAAGAAAATCTTTTTTCTACATTCTTAATCAGATTTATGCTCTTCCTATGGAAGAAATAGAAAAAGGAAGTTATTCAATTTTTTCCCAGGAACTTCTATGTATATGTTAAGGAAACTTGAGTTTAGGTTAGTTTGAATGGCAACCCAAACACTTAGCCTTTGTATCCTTGATCCGTTAGTGATCAGTGTGAGACATAGCTTGGAGAGGCTAAGGTAAAACTATTTGCAACGAGACAACAGTGGTTGTTGCTAGTCATAATTTAGCTTGGAGAGGCCAGTGTTAAGACTACTTTCAACGTGATAACAGAGGTTGCTACTACTCATAATTTACCTTGAAGAGGCCAGTGTAAAGACTACTTTCAATGTGACTGTAGGGGTGGCTACTGATCACAGGTTAGCTTGGAGAGGCAAATACAATACTACTCATGTTAGCTTGGAAAGGCTAGTACAATACTAGTCGTTTCAGCTTGGAGAGGCTAGTATAATATTACTCATGTTAGCTTGGAGAAGCTAGTATAGAACTACTCAATATGTGACATCAGGTGATTTCTGAAACCCACGGATGATAGCTTGGGAAGGCTAATATAAAGTGTAACGCCCTGATTTTTCTGTCTAAGAGAAAAATAACCAAAATGCCCCTGAGGTCATTTTCGGCCCAGAATTCAAGGATGGCCGGCTCGGCGGTCCTCGAAGGGCTAACTCAATGTTTGAAGGGGATTGGATGACCCTTGAATGGTTTTAGAGGTGAAAGTCTCATTTTCTGCAGTTTTGGGTCAAAATGACCAAAATACCCCTATAGCGTTTTTACGCGGGTAAAGGTACCGTTTGAGCCTGAAACTTTCCCCGAAGATTTAAAACAATGTTTTTAGATGTTTAAAAGCGTCTGTTTAAGTCCCGGTGGTCCCGGGCAGTTTTAGTGGAAAATTATGATTTTGCCCCTAGAATAGTGTTTTTGAGCTTAATGACGTAATTAAGCAAACCTAAGCAATATTAGGCTCTAATTGAAGATTAATTAATTTCCATAATTAATCTAAAGTCAAAATAAGCTATTAAAATTAATTAGAACCTAAAATTTCTTAGATTAGATTTAAATCTCTTTTTAAAACTCAAGATTCCATTCTTGGAATCTTGAATAGTATTTTCTTTCTTCAATTCCTTAAATCACGGAATTGTGTCTAGAATTGTTTATGTACTAAAATGAGTTTATAACTCACTAACGATGCAAGACCACTTCTTAAACATGTCTTGACAACCTTGATTACCCATTTTCTCACCTAAACACTTCCTTACAAATTCCTAATCTTAATCTTAATCAAAGATACACCTAAACACAACTCTAAACCACAATTAGAATGCAAGAAAAACCTCCCCCATGGCTGATGCACCTTCGGCCATCTCTCTCTCATTTGCATCATATGTTGATTTGTTTCTCACTCAAAGAACCATGCTTGTCCCATACTTGAGCCATACCTTGAACCATACCTCACCATACTTTGAACCATGCCTCAAGATCACAACATCTCACCTCATGGACCTCATGGGGCTGCCTTGCTTGGCCGAAACCTTCCTCTCCCTCTTGCACCTTTCATTTGTTTTATTTCTCTATAAATAGCATGCTTGGGTGAACTTGCATCATTTTGGGTTCATTTGCTAAGTGTAAGTTTTCAAAGAGCACTTCAAAGTTTCCTTTTCTCTCAAGTTCAAGTGTTCAAGTTCTTCAAGTTCTCCATCTTCTTCTCTCATCCCAACCTTCAATCACTTGGTAGGGATTTTCTTTCAAGAGTTTCTTCCATTTAAAGTTCTTAATCTCTTTATGTGTTCATAGTTTTTCTTGAATCTTTTTGGAACTTTTTTCCTTCTTCTCCTCCTTCTTGTTTCGGCCATGAGGCTTGGAGATCAAAGGAATGAGAGCTTGATGATGAGGGTTTCATAATGATGTTCATTACTTGAACAAACCTCTAAAGCTTGATCTTTGTTCTTGAGTTAAAAATGTTTTTAGTTCTTTCTTTCTTGAACCTTGAAATCTTTAACTTTGATGATGTTGTAAAATGGTTACATGAGCTCAATGATGAGGACTCATGATGTTGGTGTTAATACATCATCAAGATCATGGTCTCTAGAGTTTCAAAATGGTTCTTTCTTGCTCTCAAGTTTTCGGTTTCCTTTCTTTCCTTTTCTCAAAAATTTCGGCCAACCATTCTTGGTGGTCCAACATGATAACTTAATGATGAGAGTTCTAGTTGGTGACCTTGTGTTCACCACAAAGAAATCTCTAAAGTTTGAGTTTTCATAAAGGTGTTATAAATTTCATTTATGGTTGTGTTTTTTTTAAGGAATGATCTCTTGAGTTCTAAGAACTCTAGACCTCACTTTACCTTGTTATAATAAGTTTGGGTTAAGATTAAAGTCCCTCTAAAAGTCTTGTATGAGCTCTAATAAGAAATAAAATGAACTAGCATTCATATTTATATTCAAGCTTATGCATTACATATCTACTTTGGGCTTTGCATTCATATTTATTTTCCAAGCCATTACTTAAAGTTAAAGGATAAGAAATGAAGTGCATCTCATAGTTACGTTCTTGTCTAGCATATTTACTTTTCATCACTAAAGAACATAAAGATTTAAAATGAGAGCTTGCATTATCACCTAACTAATTCTCAAAGCCTTTCTATTTCAGCCTTAAAGTCGATTGTTGCTGGGCCTAGAGCACTAAAATAAAGAAATGAACTTGCATGACATATTTAATTTAAGTCTTGCATATTTAAATTCCAAGCCTAGCATATTTATTTCAAGTCTTTCATATTTAAATTCTAAGTCTTGCATATTTACTTTAAAGTTCTCACTTTACTTTGTAATGAAGAATAAAACTGAAGTGCATAGCATGTTTAAATTATGTCATCACTTAAAGACCTTAGAGCTCAAGGGCTTGCCCATTTTATCTCAAGATAAAGTTCAAAATGGAAGCATTCTTTGAATGCATAATTTCGGCCAAGTAACAATGATGAGCTAAGAATGAGTTCCATCTAGTTACAAGGGCCAACACCTATGTTCTAGTATTTTCTTTAAATTTGATGAAGTTTATAAAGTTGTGACTAACAAGATTTATGATTCTATTCCTCTTCTAAAGAAGTATTAAATTGGTTACTGACCTAAGGTTATTTTTAGCCTCTTGATAAAATAAAATGGTTTGTAAAGAGTTTTAGAAGTCCTAAAATGATTCCAAGAGAAACTAGCAACTTATATGCTTTAGAAATGTCAAATTATGCATCTTTTTGGGACTTGATGTTTCGGTTCTGCCATGATGAGTTTGCTGCTATGTGATGATGTTTTGATGTGTTAGAATGTGTGAAAATTATGTATGATGAGGTAGGAACATTTCTATGCATGATAGGAGAGAAACTAGCTTTCTAGAAAAAACCATAATGTTGGAATTTAACAAGTGTTTGATCCCTTTAATTTTAATCAATGCCCAAACTATTTTATTATGATAACGATCAGATTAGGATTGATTAATCATGAAAAATTTGGTTACATTTGGAGTAGGATTGAATTTTTGAGTCTATAGAGAGACTAGCAATTAGCAAACTGTAAAAATTGCAAATCTAGAACTCTTAGAATATTTAATTTTCTGATTCTGTACAGCACCCTTAAAAGGTGGTATAAATGATTTATAATTAGTTCAAAGGCTTAGGAATACCTCATAATTGGTTTAGACTTAATTTGTAGCGCCTTAGGCAAAAACGGATCCGAGAAAGGGTCTAAAACGTAAGTTCTAGAACCCCGTAATCATAGATATGTAACTCTGCCCTTGGGGTATGATGCTGCCCAGAATTATTAAGAAAAATAAATGAAAGTAAGATTTGTTAGAAATAAACCCCTAGATGCATGAGAGGTCGATAGGGAATGATAGAATAATTATATCTCAAGTTTAAGGCCTGTAAGGGTCAAAGCATAAGATACCGTAGGATCAAGAGCATCACGAGTTTCAATGTTACAAGTGAAAGTATGTTCTATTTGAGAATGATTATGTCAACGTATAAATTTATGGTTGAGGATGCATGATCTATTTGTTTATGTGGCATAAAGTAAATTTGGAAGAAATCTGGCAAGCTACTGTTGCGTTGCCGAATTTCTGACAAATTTGGGGACTTAGAAAGTTTTTGAAAAACCTATGAGATTTTATTTAAGAGGTACTAAGATGAGTTCTCGAATGACACCGGTTCGGCCGAGCACCTCCAGAGAACTCATGTGACATCGGTACCAAGATGTATTCTTAGGTGACACCGGTTCGGCCGAGCACCCCCAAGAAATGTCCCCTACCCCATACTGGATGAGTCGGGATTATGTTTATGATTATGATACGCTTATCGGGATTGATAAGTAAGAACTAGTGACGACTAGTTAAGGTATGAGCTCATAACCTAGAGATGTGACACGTTCTGGGTGACACCGGTTCGGCCGAGCACCCCCAGAACGATTGTCTTTTAGGGTGGCCCATGAGGAAGAAAAGTATGATGATTATGTCACAAAGTTTTCCCATACGAGATTTCAATTGCCACTTTATGCCACTATTATGATGTTCTTAATGTTATGATTATTATCCTTGCATTAAGTAGAGCCATGCATACATTCTTTAATATGTTACATCCATGACATTAAGAATCATACTAAAATGAATGGACCTTGGCTAACTATGTTTCAAAAGCTTAAAAATGGACTTAATGCATGCTCACTTATTTTGTATACTAAACCCAAGGATTCCTGAGGACGTAGATAATGACACCTAGGTAGTAAGAGGCCCTACTGAGATTCTTTAGCAAGATTCTCACTCCCTCTATCTCTTTTCTTCCGTCATGTCTTCAGATGGTGACGTTCATGATTTTTGTGGACGCCCCAACGTGGGAGGTGCATCATGATCCGGACCACGGGTCATACCATTTTGTGGGTCGCTGCGTTGTTCGTGTATTTATGTTCGTTGGACGGCCCTTTAGTCACCTTGTACATAGTCATCGATTCTCTCCTGCCTCACCTTTCGGTGACGACTTCCTGTTCGAGCGTGCATGCCCTCAAGAGGAGCTGATCCGCTGCACCCCATCGACAGCTTCTGCCATCCGGGACTACCTACAATGTGTGCCCTGCTCACCCTCATCATTCTCCGAGACGGACCTTTCGGAGGACTCTGCCACTCAGGTACCTTCCGAGGGATCCTCCCCCACTGTTCCAATGGACATTGGGGAGGGTAGTGAGGCTTCTGTCGCTCAGCCGGTATGCAGAGGACGGGTGAGGATGATTCCCCGCCGTGGAGCTCATGCCCGACTGATGCAGTGCATAGCCACCCTGGCCGAGATAGCCCTGTGGATCGGATACATCCTCCCTTTCCAGAGAGGCCCGCAATAGAAGATGACCATCGCAGTTCTAGTGCCCGAACTCTGATTAGGCCAGGATAGCCTCCTTTTATCTTTAGGCTATCTATTTGTAGGCGCACTAGAGTTAGGAGAGTTTCTTTTTATGCTTTTTGTTGTACTCTCGTTTTCCATGTATTTCTATTCCAGTTGTACCAAACTAAGTCCTACTTTTCATAAGTGGGCATATCATATTATATAAATACGCAGTTCAGTTTCATTGTGATGTGCCTTTACTTGCCTTATGTTATGATATTATGGGATGCTTGCCTTATTTCCTTTCATGCTTTATTATTTATCGTGTCGCACGGCTCTTACTTTGCTTTTATAATTCAAAAAAATATATTTTACCAGTATTTCCGCTAAGTATTTTAAAGTAATAAGGAAACTATGACGTAACAGACTAATGGTTAACCTAAATATGTTTTAGAGTATTGGGTTAAAAATTAGGATGTTACATAAAGACTATCCAACTTTATTTTCTCAGGTTAAGAAAGCTATTTTAAATGGAACCTTAATGGTTGTTGAGTACTCGATGTAGGCAGGTTTGTCGAACCAGTATAAAATCCTTGGTGTCTTTTCTTTGTCTCTCTAATCTCTTTTATTTATCCTTGTTGCATCATTCTCTTACTCTTGATCTCTTGTACCCTTCCTGCTTTCTGTCATTTCTTTTAATAATGAACTTCTTATTTAATAAAGTTCAAATATCCACTTTCTTAAGCTACGAATTATGTTTCTATTGCACTTCAAGTTTTTCACTTGATAGTAATTATTTTTAGAAGCTTCAGAAAATGCGAAAAATGATCATGTACGATTCAACCCCCCTTCTCGTGAACATTTTTACCTACATGTGGTATCAGACCTAGGCCACTGAGGGGTTAAGCAATCCAACGATTATAGAGGATATAGATCCAAAGGACAGATGGCTACATCATCTTTCCAAGATCAATCTTCTATTTGATCATCCTTTGTTGACAGAGGCTCTAGGTTATGGCACAGTTCATCCATATGATGAAAAGGATTCAAAAAAGACCTGTTGACATGAACTTTTCAAAGAATAAAAGTTCAATGGTTTCACCAAGTCACGTCTCTATTCATATATGCTTTAAGCTTAATCTGTATATTCTACCTATGTACTGTGTGTTACATATGAAAGGCTATATGAAATAGTTTGTACATGATGTTGAAGGATTTCAGCATGTATCAAGACATCTTTGATCTATATTGTAACATGTCAGATGTTTTACAAAGTTGAAGAAATGAAATTTGCTAAATCTTCTTTGTGAAGTAGAAAAATCTGATATTGTTATCTGAGATTAGTTTTAGAGATGCATTCTCTATCTGTAGATCACGTCTAAAGTCTGTAACGACTATATCAAGAAGATAGCAAATCTCATGAATTACTAATCTGGACAAAGATCATCTTGAGAAAGAAATCTGCATATAGCAATAATGACTCACATGTATTTTGTAACACTCATCCTACTATAATGCTATGCTCGAGTCATAACATTACAGTAAGTAGTCATTACTCATAGCTTATCTTCTAGATTTTTAATTTCTTAACTATATGAATCATATACGTATAAGTCGTAATAATTAAGAGCCTTGCACTAAAGCTATACTAGTTTTTCGCGTTTCATAGTCCTTTCGACGTAATAATCAACGTATAGAAATATCGGAAATGTAATGCGCATCCTAAGAAGTCAGTCACACGATAATTTACATCTTATATTACATCCATAGTACGATAAGTCATATAGTTATACTATATACGTTCATGCCTAATTACATTTATAGTATAACTAACCCTACCCTGGTCCTCGTAGTGACCACCTAATCCAGGTTAGGGCCTAACAAAAACAACCAACTATATACAGATACACCTAACTCCCTCGATCAGTGGCTCATCAAAAGGTCAGACGTAAGAGCCCATGATAGTCAGATAATATAAGGGACTCTAAGTCATATTACATCTATAAACAAGCTAGATACACCATAATTGGTCATGCAAGTAGAGAGTAGTGCCCATTAGGCACATCAGTTAGGTAGCCCTGCTAGTCCCCACTACCTCCAGAAGGAGTAGAGGAACCAGAAGATATGTCCTTTGAAAGATCAGACTCAGCATCGACGGTAAGCTGTGGTGGCTGTGGTGGATGAATCATATACAGTGAAAAAGCAGAAAACGAGGACTCTGGAGCAAAAGTAGGACTCACAACAGTAGTAGCGAACGAGCGATCAAATAGTATATAAACACAGAAATGAGACTCAGCAAACAAGTATAGTGACTCTAACTCCGGGTCATAATGCCACTGGAAATCAGGTGTCTTGAGAAAGAACATGATCGAGGCTATCTATATAAAATACATCATACAGCAGGGATGAGAATCAATGATTCCCAGTAGGAAAAAATACTAGTCTATTACTCAATAATATTCAACTTAATGCAAAAATAAGTAATGTATCTTTGGTTGTTTATATAATAATCTCGTTAATCAGATTCATTATTTCTTATGACTTACCTTTATTTAGATAATTATAAACTTAATGATAGAACTCATAGGATTCTTCTGATATACTTCTCTTTGGATCGTATTATCAACGATGTAACGCCGTCACGTTACAATCTAATATAGTTCACTAGATGGAGTACATCTACTACATCTCATCTAGAATAGCCTCGCTATTCTCAGTACATCCCTTTCCTCATAATGATGTAACACTGTCACGATTACAACCTGATATAGTTCTAAGGGCGTAACACGTCTACTACTACCCATGAATCCATGAGCTTACCACTAAGCAAACAATATTACATAAGGTTTATTTTCTTAAGCTTCCTTTCTTGTGTGCACTTTTCTCATTTGTATTAAAATACTCATAGTTATTGAGTAAGATTTATTCTTTAAGAATTCTATTTTTCATACATTACTTTGAGATTTTTCCTTGAAATCTACTTAAACTCTTATGAAATATTCTATTAAAATCTCTTGATTATGTATAATGTCTCTCTTTAACTTTTATGAGATATTTCCCATAACATTTGGTATACGGTTTTGACGTTTCTTTGCAAAGTCTACTAGGTTTTTAATAGATTTTATATTATCAGAATTTCTGTTACATCTCTTGGTTAGCCATAATTCTTATCAATTCTCCAACAATTGAACCAAGTTCCCTGTGATGGATTCCAAGCTATTTCGACTATGAATCAACATTCCTTGGACAATAATTTCTCCTAAATTTTCGAAGATACAAGCCAAGTCTTGTTGCCACTTTTTCTAGTTTTGATTATTATGTATAGCAAGATCATACAAACTAAGAATTAATGCTATAAAATTTCAACACAATAAAATTCCAGCACATACCCACTTAGAGCACCTACTATATCATACAAACCAAGAAATTAATACTGTAAAGAATCAGCACATAAAATTCCAGCACCTATTTTGTCATACAAACCAAAAATTAATGCTGTAAAGATTCAGCACATAAAATTCCAGCACACCAAAAATTCCAATACACAAGATTTCATCATAGTCCAAACTAATCCAGTGTCCAATATACATAATCTCATCACAACCTAATCCATCACAAATTCTAAAATTTGGATTCAGATTTTTAGCAACATAACCTAAACAAAGTCAAACACTTATCTTAGCAAAATAGCCAAATATCAAGAAGTAAAAGACTAGAATAGTTTCCTACCTCCCTCTCCCCCCAAACTTTTTCTCTAGTTTTTTCCTTTCCAACAACCCTTAGTCCCACCTATTTCCAGCCCCTTTTTGTGTGCTACTGGTGGTCCAAAGAGCAGGGAAAGATAAGGTCTTCAAGTGATCTTGATGTAGAGAATATGTCCTTAAGCTAGTTTAGAGTTTTGTGTAGAAATATTGTTTGTATAAAGAGTAGTTTGATGGGATTTCTAAAGAGAAAGGAAATGAAAAAGAAAACATGGAGGAAGGAAACATGAACGTGTCTGAGACTTTTTCTTCATTTTTGATTTTATAGTTCACGTTACTTGGAGGCTAAATAGTATTAATAGGATAACTATTTCATTTTGTAGATCAATTTACCTTGTATCAGTATTGAAAATATCTATACTTATTTGATTATTCTAAGTAACAATTTATTTAAGATATGATAATGTCCATTAATTGATCCAAACTCAATATTTCGGTATACTAGTTATTACTATTTCGGTGTACCGTTTCTTATCGTATCAGTACCCAGTTGACATCAAAAAACTTTATCGAGTAAATTATCCTTTTAACATTATCCTATCTATTTAATTTAATTTTTTTGCTAACATCATTTATAAGATCTCATCCTATATTACTGATTAAAATATTATTATTCTAAATTTTTATTAATATTTAATTAATTTTTTTTTACTGAATCCTTATGTTGTTCCGATCCTAACTGTGTTGACCGAAGTTTTTAAAATCCTTACTAATTACTCACAATTAATTATTTTATCAGAGAAAATACAGATAGACGATTTGTTACATATTTTTCTTGTACTTTTTGTCATATCCCTATGTAAAAAGAAAGAATGTGCTAAACATCCAAAATGTCTTTGTTCGAAAGTCTTGTTATGTTCAAACCTTATTGTCATTTTGTGCTTCATGGCTGAAGAACATCATTAGAGACTCATGAGGTGAAAGTTTTGGCATCTTATCTCTGTTATATTTTTTATTTTTTTTTCCTTCATGAGATGAGTTGCTAGAAAGATATCAAGCCTATTCATCTATATATCTAAACCTATTAAAGGGCTCATTGAGTTGTCATGAACACTTGAGAAGGTCCAGTCTAAAGCTGGAAAGCTGTAAGAGAGAAATACTCCAAAAAGAGTTTGTTCTTCTCAAGTTATATGTTTTTGAAGCCTCCAAGAAACTATATGATCATGTCAGAAATTTCTTTTGAATTCTTAAGAGGACTTCATGACATTCTAAGATTTGACTCGTGTTTATCAGACATATTCAAAAACCATGTTTTTGTAACAGATGGTCAGTGTCTTTTTTTTTTAGAAAAATTGGATTAAGATATACAGGTGAAACAACAGAAGAAAAATCTATACAACTTCATCTATATGATATCTTATGGTTCTGTTCTTCAAGATTGTTTAAAGAGATACCTTTACAGCTAATGAATCCTGGAAAGGATTTTCTCTAAAAATAGTTGGAAAAGTCTCTTTATCTGAAACTAACTGAAAAGGACTCATGAAAGTCTGGGGTACCGTAAGTCATATTCTTTCTTGCAGGTATTTCTAAAAATATCTCTTTGACTGTAAAGCTAAAGAATCACTCTAATGATGATCTTTTGGGATATCAGGCTTTGATTCTAAGTGTTGTCATAGTTCTTAAGAGATAGCCCTCTCAAGGATCTCTCATGTATGATGTTGATGAAAAGCCTAAGGAAGATTTTGCAAATAATCTTGATCACTCTGAAGGAAGTCCTGAGATTTTCTATCTGAAAGTAACTCTAGAAAGCTGGCAATTGAAAGCCAAATGCTTCAGAAAGTGAGCTCCAGAACTTAGTCTCTCAAAAAATATGCTCGGACCATTCAAAATGATTAGAAAGTGATCTTTCTAAAATACAAGATGAGCAAGTTGAAGATGACACAGAAGCTGGAAGATCTGAATGCACTATAACTTCATGAGAGTTCAGTTTTTTTGTAAAGATAATCTTCTGTTGTCAAAGTTCTTGGAGTATCTCTAGGGGGATGAGTACCAAGTCATTCCTTGGATTTTTATCAATTGTGCGTTCTTCACCACCACAATATTTATAAATGTTGAGAAAGCTTTATGTTGTCAAAGTTGGGTGGAAGCTATGCTGAATATGCTAACCAAGCTCAAGAGAAAGGCAAAGTCTACTCATCATGTTTAAGACATCATCATCCACACTAACAGGAAGCTCAAGGACTATCTGGATAAATCTGATAATATTAGGGCAAGCAAATCCATGCAAGAAGAAAGGATCAAAAGGAAAAGGCCTAACCATGCTACGATCTTTGAACTCAGATGCTGTGGATAAAGAATCAGCTGCAATATCATCTCTTGAGGCAAGTTGCCTTCTTATCCTCTAAAACATTGTTGTGCTATTTATCCTTACAAGAATTCGATCAGCAATCCTTATCCAAATTTATTTTTGTGAAATTTCCTTTTATTTAAAAATAGGAATGCTTAGTAAATAGATGTGTCTACTGAAGATCATGTATCAAGATGTTTTCACAATATCTATAACTGAGGATCTCTTAGTTGCTTTTTGGATTTGAAAAGTTTTTATGTTTTCACATATGCATAAGCATTTCCACATAAAATTCTCTGGGTGGTCTCTCTTCACTACTCCCTTTTGAAAGATCAAGAAAAACATTCTGAAATCATCAAAATACATATCCTCCTGAAAACTCTGCTTATTAGTTTGCAAGAACATCAGAAGAGCAGTAAGCAAGATCAAGTCTACCAACATCTATTTCAGAAGTCAATTTGCAAGGCCATAGATCTTTGTGAGGAATGGTGTATCAGTTTGCAAGTTTAGAAAGGAATCAGATTGCTTAGTTTGAAGACAGATTGATAAGAAAGAAGAAGATGTGTTCAGAAGAAGGTTGCTTAGAAAGAAGGTATTGAGGATCAGTGAATGATGGTTATATAGGAGCACTGAACTCAGAGCAAGAAGAAGAATCTGGGATAAGATATGAAAGTTCCTCTAGGAGTTAGAAAGTAAACCTTGAAGCCTCAGAAAGTAAGATCAAGAGTCAGAAGACTCTTTTTTTGAAAGAATGATGAAAAGACGGGAATTTTATGCACTATGATAGAGTTTCTCTCTCCCACATTGCGTCGCCTTCAGTCACATCATATCTCTTTAAACCCCCACGTCTTGTTCTTTTTCTTTCATCTTCTTGTACAAGCTACCTTTACCCTCTATTCTAAACACTCTTCATCAAACGTTTCATCTTTCTTCACATCTCACCATTATCTTGTCCACACGGTTCTTCAAAACCTTCTTGTTTTCTTCTCATCCCATATCCTTCCTCTTCCTTTTACCCAAGATCCTTTCAAGCCTCAACCTTTCTTGTTAACATGGCTGAAGGAAAGAATTTCAAAGGAAATACCCCAAATGTTTGATGAATCTTATCACCAGCAACACAATGCCAATAATTTTATTCATCATCAAATAGCTCCAGGAAAACATCTGAGCTACGAATTAATCGCTTCTATTGCCATTCTGACAAAAGTCTTCTCCTTCCAAGAATGGTAAAAGTTTGTCAGCATGACAGATAGAATCTTCACCAAGGTGGTAACCGCTTTCTACTCGCAACTAATTCAAGTAACTAATTCAGTAGTAACTTCATATATCAAAGGCATTGATATAGAAGTTGCCAGCACCGATCTGTTAATTATCATCCATGTCCTTGATGAACATCTTATATGCTCATCTGACAAATATTGGTTTATTCCTCTTAGGATCTCACTTGAAGAATTTTCCATTAGTCTCATTGGTTTCCCAAGCTTTCTACCCTGGAAAATATTTGCTGATATGCTTCATACGGATGGAAGAAAGGTTCGTACTTTTATTCAATGCACTCTTCTTCCAAGGCTTAACACTGTGCATCTTTTGGAAGGTATGGATTGCATGCTGCTATTCTGTCTCCTGTCTAAGAGGAAAGTTAACTTACCTCATCTAATTTTGGATCATATGATTGATTATGCCTCCAGAGATTCTTCATTTTCTATGCTCTATGGATCTTTGCTGACTGGGGTATTTGAGTTTGTAAAATATCCTTTGGAAAATGAATGGTTTAAGTATATAGTTGGAACTAAATATGCCATATCTCATTTCAAAACTCTGAAGAAACATACCAAAGATCTAACTGTCGAGGAAAGGGATGCAAAAAGGCATGTGATCACTCTGGACAGTAGCTCTGAAGACTTTGCAAAGCATTTATCAGACATAATACCCAGTGGTGACACTGTCCCTTTATCTAATCCCTCATGATCTGGAATTGATCAAGGAAGCAGAATCAGGATGCATGAAGACATATCTTCCCCAACTTTTACGAGAAGTATAGTACCTGAAACTATCCTTGCTTCTACTAGTAATTCTCCTTCTTCTCATGCTAAATAATTATTCACTACGTTTCCACCTTTGTATCAACTAGCCCAAGATCAAGGTAATGATCAACCCCCCTCTATTCATAGTCAAACGGTGCCTCCTCCAAATTTCACCTATCTTGGAATAAGGAAACTCCTAGACAATCAACAAAATATTTCTACTAGATTGGACAATTTGGAAGAAAGATCTCGAAATCTTGAAGAAAGGTCTCGAAATCATGATGATCTTTTGCACCAAATTGTTCAAAATACTTCCGACATCCTACAAGAACTGAGGTGAAGAGTTTGAAAATGGATGCAGCGTACGTTTCCTGGAATACCTCCTTTTTTATATGATGACAAAAAAGGGAAAAGAGAAATATAGTTTAAATAAAATTCATGCCGAAGATATTAAAGGGAAACTATGCTGAAATGAAGGCTATGCTAAGGACTCAGGGGGAGCATATTATAAAGGGGAGAGCCTAAAGATTTTTCTTTCCTGTTTAGCATTGTTTTTAGCATTTCTTTTGTATATCTCTAAACACAGTTTGGTTTCTTCATTTTTCATGATCTCTTTACGTTCTTTTATGCCTTTTATATCTTCTTCAGCTCATGTGTTTGATGCATACATACTTATCATGCTTCATGTTTGTTTTATATTAAGCTCTAAGTCATATCATTGCTCTATCTAAGCTTAGCTAATCACATATATCCCTGACATTTGTTTGCTTATTATCTTGAATACGTATGCTTTGACATGTTTATTCATATATGCTGGATGTTAGCTTACATGTTCTCTGTGATTAATCTTGGCCAAGTATCTTTAAGAGCACAAGGTGGTTATTGCTCTGATACCTGTTTATAAGCTGAGTTTTGATATACATGATGAGCTTAATCATTTTTCTCTTCACCCTCTACTCTTGTAAGAGATGGTTTTCTAAAGTGTTGAGGATAACTTGATCATAGTTTGGTTGTAAATAGTTTCTAACTTGTCTTTAGAAACCCGTGCTTACACATGATTAAAGGACCAAGATCAGTTAACAAGCTTTAGAAATCTCTCAAAGACTAATGTGTTTTCTGTGTTTTATTAAACTTGTTTCAAAAAGAATCATACATCTTCTATTTTGAAAACATCATTTTCATAATTTGGTTCTTATGCGAAAGTTTCATAGCTCAAAAAGCTCTTTCTTGCTTATTCAGGGATTGATCTTTATATGAGCTTTAGAAACCCTACATAGCAATACGTTGATCCTATCCTTCTTATGGCTTCTTTGAGCATCAGAAACTACATAAGCATCAGTCTGCTCTTCAAAAATTATGAATGCTCTGTTTCATTTTTCGTACCTTTGAGTATTCCTTTCAAAGTCTCTTTTGGATTAAGACTTGCTGAAAATGAATCTCGCTAAGATAAAATGTCACAAGTTTTACTTGTTATGTTTTCAAGCATGAGAATCCTCAGAAAGTTCCTTTCTTTTGACAAATGATCAAGCTAGTTGTTTATCCAGAGCTTAAATGTCTATCTTTAACATCTGCTTTGACAACATTTAGAAAGTACATTGAGTTTGTCTTATGCTTAAAACGAAACAGTGTCACTTAAGGCTAAAAAGTTTTGATATGATTCATATCATGTCTTAAGAAAAAGAACTTCCTGAAAATTTCTCTTTATGATATATTGAAAGAATATGCTTATCACGTTCACTTTTCTGTAATATTTCTTTCAATTATCTTTTCAAAAGATTTTCTTCAAATTGGTTTGTCATCATCAAAAAGGGGGAGATTGTTAGCTCCAGAACTCTATGCGCTCATGTGTTTTGAATGACAACAAAACCAATTTAAAGAAAATGCTTTGAAGAACGACTAATGTTTCTCTTGAGTTTCTTGTAAAATTATAATAGGTATCTATCGTTTAGCAAGGGCAAGGCTTACTCAAATGAGTACATATATTTTACTATGCATGTGTAAACATGTTATAAGATTTGTTATGTAATAGAAGTGAAGTTATATCCTTATCCAAGTATTTGATATCTAACGATCAGAGAGAGGTTGCAACGCTATAAGAAACCAAGAAAAGAGACTTTAGAAAGTAGTATGGGACATCAGAAAGTACACTCAAGATAAAGATATCAGAATATATCCATAAGCAATATGTTACTTAATCTTCAATCATCACAATCACAAAGATATTATTAGCAAAGAAGATTTGATTGAAGATTAGAAAGTGAAAAAATCTTCAAGGGACTGACTACGTACATTAAAAAGCTCATCCTTCAGTGGAGCAAAGAATGCTACAGGAAAGGGAGGGAAATTTGAAATTTGAATTTCAAATAATCAAGTCAAACCTAGTTTCAAACTGGTATGTCATTTCCTCTGCCTTTTTTGATCAATCACCCAGGCTTCATGAAGGAAGAGTTTAGAAAACAAGCTCAAAAAGTAAAAAAGTGGTTTCTGAAGGAAGATTAGAAAACTCATTTACAATGACTTCTGCAACCGATGTGACAATTTTGTCAACCTCTTTTCTAGCTGTTTCTTTCAAGACACAACTGATAATCAACACGTGTCACTTTAAGAACTAATCTATGGCAACGGTCACAAAGAAAGACCATTATATAAGGAGATATTAAGCTTGAAGACAGATGAGAAATTTGAAGATTCAAGAGAGGAAACTTTGCAAAAATCTCTTCCCACTTCCTAGAAATATTCAATCTTTTTCATGTAATTAGTTTTATCCCTAAACCGTAAAGAAAATCTTCTTTCTATATTCTTAATCAAATTTGTGCTCTTCCCACGGAAGAAATAGAAGAAGGAAGTCATTCAAGTTTTTCCCAAGAACTTCTATGTATATGTTAAGGAAACTTTGGTGTAAGTTAGTTTGAGTGGCAACCCAAACACTTAACTTTTGTATCTTTGATCCGTTAGTGATCAGTGTGAGAATAGCTTGAAGAGGCTAAGGTAAAACTACTTGTAACGAGGCAGTAGTGGTTGCTACTAGTCACGGTTTGGCTTGGAGAAGCCAGTGTCAAGATTACTTTCAATGTGATAGTAGATGTTGGTCCTGCTTACGATTTGGCTTGGAGAGGCCAGTATAAAGACTACTTTCAATGTGACTATAGGGGTGGCTACTGATTATGGGCTAGCTTGGAGAGGTTAGTACAATACTACTTGTGTTAGCTTAGAGAGGCTAGTACAATACTACTCATGTTAGCTTGGAGATGCTATAGTACAGAACTACTCAATCTATGGCATCAAGTGATTTCTGAAACCCATAGATGATAGCTTGGGAAGGCTAATGTAAAGACTATCCAACATTACTTTCTCAGGTTGAGAAAGCTATTTTAAATGGAACCTCAATGGTCGTTAAGTACTGGATATAGGTAGGTTGGCTAAACCAGTATAAAATCCTTTGTGTCTTTCTCTCTCTCTGATCTCTTTTATTTATCCTTGTTGCATCATTATCTTACTTTTGATCTTATATACCCTTCATGCTTTCAGTCATTTCTTTTAATAATGAACTTCTTATTTAATAAAGTTCAGAAATACGCTTTCTTAAGCTACTAATTATGTTTCCGCTGCATTTCAAGTTTTACACTTGAAAGTAATTATTTTTAGAAGTTTCAGAATACGCAAAAAAGGATCATGCACAATTCAAACCTCTCTTCCTGTGCACATCTTCACCTATAATCACATGTTCCTTTGGGTGTCCCCTATTATAAGTCCCCGTTACATGGGTTCTTTTAAGATCCTAGAGAGAGTTAGAACAGTGACATATAGGTTAGTAGTACCTCCTAGTTTATAAACAATCCATGCATTCATTCATACATCAATGCTTAGGAAATACATGCTCAATTAGTCTCATATTCGAGCACCACACCATCTAGATGAAAGTATTCTCATGAGGAGGAACCAGTTGCTACTATGGATAGATAGGTCAAGAAGGTTGCTTGAAGGAGGTGGCCTCAGTGAAAGTTATCTTAAGGAACCACTTTGGAGAGGAAACAACTTGTGTAGTTAAGGAAGCCATGAAGATCAAGTATTCATACCTTTTCATTTCTCAAGGTACATCATTTTAAATTTGGGGACCAAATTTCCTTTAAGGAGGATAGTATACAACACCTCAAGATTGTATGCCCTTTGAAAGGTCAATTCTAAGCTAGTGAAGGGTTAGAGGAGGCCTAGGAGCTATTTAGGGGCCTTCGAAGCGAAAATAGGGTATTTTAAGGAAATGGAAACACCTATGCAAATCCTTTGTACAGACACATCTACAATGACCAAAGAACAATGGTCGATTCATGCTAAGGTCGTAGAGGAAACTAAGGCAAAGTATCTTTAATTTAAGTGCCAATTGTATTTTTGTTATTTAAATGTCAATATTTAGATATCCTTTAAAAATTAAAAAAATATATTGGATCAAAATTAGGACCAAAGTTGAAATCTTCCATTGGGAAAAAGATCTCACTTCTAATCTAATTTTATAATGCATTACTAATGTGGCAAGCAGTGGGACCTAAAGTGAGACTTGCCACAGGAGATGCTTATAGTCTGTTAATTTCCTTTTCCCTATCTATTTTACACTTCAATAAACAAAAGCAACATAAAATCCTTTGATATCCCTCCTTTTCTTATTGTCCTTAAGAGTGTTCACGGATTTGAGTAAATCCAAAGACTCGACCAACTTAATCCAACTTAGTAGTGAATTTTTGGACTGGATTGAGTAATTAGACTAGTTTGAGTCAAACCAACCAACTTAATCTTCTATTGGTTCAGGTAAAGGATCAAAGTAGTACTACATACATTTTTTTTTCCCAATTTTCTTGATGTTTTCTTCTCATTCACATTCAATGCGCCACTTTTCGCCTTAAAGAATTCCAACTTCGTCCTATGCCCTTGTGCCATCATCCCACCTCAAAACTTTCAGAACAAACTTTGACCGTTTGCTTGGATGTAGAAAGAAGATGATAATCGAGAAAATAAAAAGAAAGAAAAAGAAGTGAGAGAAAATGTCGAGAAAAGTTTATTATGTTCTCTTCTATTGCTTGGATGAAGACAGAAAGTTAAAGAAAAAAGCAAGAAAAATGAAGAAATCATAATATTAAATGATATATTTATCCTTAATACAGTATAATGTAAATATTTTCATATCTTTTTATATTTCTAATTTATTATTAATTCGACATAATAACTGCACAAAAAAATAGATATAATAAATTAATTTTACAACAAACATAACAAAATTGATGCCCAATTAATTTAAAATAAGATATTTAACTATCACTACCAGGACATCGACGTCCACTACTGACAGGTTCGAAACCGTCGGTATTTACCGATGGTATCTTCGATGGGTTGACGTGTTTTGGTAAATAATTATGGTAATTACGAATACCCGTTAGTAATCCCATCAATAAATTATAGAACCAACACCCGCCACTTGACACACAATATCCGACAGGTAAACCAATGCGTATAATTAACAATATGTTATATGTTTAATATTTTATTAATTTTGCTGATGGGTAATTATTATAATTAACATTTATATTTATTAATTATTTATTAATTACTTTACTGACACACTGATGGTTTTATTTATTAATTTACTGAAGGGTATATTTATTATTTTTTTTAATAATTTATTTTACTGACCGACGGATTTACCGATGGGTATTTATCATAATTATAATTATAATATTTATTGATTTCTTTACTGACGGTATAACCGTCAGATATACATTTTTAAATTATTGTATTTTAATTCATTACCGACGAGTGTATTGATGGTTTTTTTAAAATTCACAAGTTACCGCACAAATGTTTGGAATTTTGGACTTTCCATCGGTATTTCCGTTGGTAATCAATTGTTATTAAATAAAAGTAACAATATATTAAGAAAAACTTAAAAGGCAATTGAATTTTTTTTAAAAAATAATTTAAATAAAACTTAGAGACCAATTGTATGTGTTTTAAAGATCAAATACAATAAATATCTGACGATAGATGCTCTTAATTTAAAGAGAGATGCTGTTCAAATGTTGTTAACGTTTTTTTTAGGAATAATATATTAAATAGAGGTACTATATTAAGAAAAACTTAAAAGGCAATTGAGTTTGTTTAAAAATAATAATTTAAATAAAATTTAAAGACTAATTAAATGTGTTTTAAAGACCAAATACAATAAATATCCGACAATGGAAGCTCTTAATTTATGGGAAAATGCTACCGAAATTTTATTAACATTTTTTTGGGAATAGTATATTAAATAAAAGTAACTATATTAAGAAAAACTTAAAAGGAAATTGAATTTGTTTTAAAAATAATAATTTAAATAAAACTTAGAGACCAATTGTATATATTTTAAAGATCAAATATAATAAATATCTAATGATGGTTGCTCCTAATTTAAAGAGAGATGTTATTGAAATTTTGTTAACTTTTTTTTTAGGAATAATATATTAAATAGAGGTACTATATTAAGAAAAACTTAAAAGGCAATTGAGTTTGTTTAAAAATAATAATTTAAATAAAATTGAAAGACCAATTGAATGTATTTTAAAGACCAAATACAATAAATATCTGACGATGAAAGCTCCTAATTTATAGGGAAATGTTGTCGAAATTTTATTAACTTTTTTTTGGAATAATATATTCAATAAAAATAACTATATAAAGAAAAACTTAAAAGACAATTGAATTTGTTTAAAAAAATAATCTAAATAAAATTTAGAGACCAATTGTATGTGTTTTAAAGATCAAATACTATAAATATCTGACGCTGGATGCTCTTAATTTAAAGGGAGATGCTATCGAAATTTTGTTAACTTTTTTTTTAGGAATAACACATTAAATATAAGTAATTATATTAAGAAAAACTTAAAAGGCAATTGAGTTTGTTTAAAAATAACAATTTAAATAAAAGTTAAAGATCAATTGAATGTGTTTTAAAGACCAAATACAATAAATATCCGACAATGGAAGCTCTTAATTTATGGGAAAATGCTGCTGAAATTTTATTAACATTTTTTTGGGAATAGTATATTAAATAAAAGTAACTATATTAAGAGAAACTTAAACGGCAATTGAATTTGTTTTAAAAATAATAATTTAAATAAAACTTAGAGACCAATTGTATATATTTTAAAGATCAAATACAATAAATATCTGACGATGGTTGCTCCTAATTTAAAAAGAGATGCTATTGAAATTTTGTTAACTTTTTTTTAGGAATAATATATTAAATAGAGGTACTATATTAAGAAAAACTTAAAAGGTAATTGAGTCTATTTAAAAATAATAATTTAAATAAAAGTTAAATACCAATTGAATGTATTTTAAAGACCAAATACAATAAATATCTGACGATGAAAGCTCCTAATTCATAAGGAGACGCTGTCAAAATTTTATTAACTTTTTTTGGGAATAATATATTAAATGAAAATAACTATATTAAGAAAAACTTAAAAGACAATTGAATTTGTTTAAAAAAATAATTTAAATAAAAGTTAGAGACCATTTGTATGTGTTTTAAAGACCAAATACAACAAATATCTGACGATGGATGCTCCTAATTTAAAGAGAGATGCTATCGAAATTTTGTTAACTTTTTTTTGAGGAATAACACATTAAATAAAAGAAATTATATTAAGAAAAACTTAAAAAGCAATTGAGTTTGTTTAAAAATAATAATTTAAACAAAAGTTAAAGACCAATTAAATGTATTTTAAAGACTACATACAATAAATATCTAACGACTAATGTCCTGATTTAATTAATTTTTTTATGGACTACTTTTAAATTGTTCAGTATAGCTGGTAGGGGTAGGGGTAGAGGCCGACCTCGGAAAGTCGGTTTATCCACCCCCACCTTAGGCACTGTGCCTCCCACCACCTCTGCCATCGCCCCATCCACCACATCCCCTTGAACTACCTCCACCTCTGTCCCTACCATCAGCACCCCAGGCTTTAGAATGATGCCCACTCTTGGGTATGCCGGGCCTCTACCTTTCCCTTATTCACACCCACAGCCCACTCGCATCAGTAACCCCTCCCCTAGTCCTGCTACTACCCTTAGCCTTCCCACTGCCCCTAACCCTACCATTACCCTGACTCTCAGTCCCGTATCTAATTAGACTCCTCCTTCCTCCACTAGGTCATAGGCACGAGATGAAGATGGGAGGCCCTTTGGCCCAGATGACAGGCCACTTGGGGTTAATGGTAGACTGCTCCGTCATATCAGGCCGGGCGGTAAAGATAGGTAAGTTGAAACATATTTTTTTATTTCATTCTAGTTTTACATTGCTTATGATAGTTAAAATATTTTGATTATTTTTTTATTTATTTTATCTATGTAATAGTTTTCAGCCGTTTGCACTAGCTCACCACAAGATCACAGAGGTTATACAGAGTTGATATAACCATCCATGGCTCATATGGACTAACATCCCTGAGGGTGTTAAAGAGTCGTGGTGGACAGACTGGAAGGTAATTCTATGATTTATTCACTTTTATTAAAATATGTTTATGTTATTTAATTATATGCTAATATATAATAACTTATGTGCTGTGAATTTGTATATGCAGAGATCCTTTTATATTCAGCCTGAGCATGAGCCTATAGTTAAGAGAGCTTGTCGGATTAGGTTCTTCAAGTGACCACGGGACATGTTTGATAAAGTCTGTAAGGGACATATGAGTAGCTCGTGGTTGAATGATGCCATGCTCAGTGAGCTGCAATGTCACTAAGCCGGCGACCTGACCTTTAAGGATAGGTCAGATAAGGGAAAGATAAATTGAGCCTTATAAAAAGGGGGGTCTCTACACATGGGTGGGTTGAGCAATCAGAAGGGAACCCGCAAGCGTTTGGTAATTCTTTAAATTTTCTAAATTTTATAATAACATTTGTTATATTTGAATTGTGGAAAATACTATATGTTTATGACGTTATTATGCTTATTTGTATAGGCAAGGGAGTTGACCCGCCTTCCAACACAGGGTAAGCTATTTCCGGAGACCCACACCCGAAAGCATGAGCAGAGGGGTGAGCCTGGAGAGGTCTGGGTGGACCCTCGCTTCGAGACAACCTAAGTTTGAATTTATACATAACTTTACTTAATTTTTATTATTATTTTCATTTATGTTATAATTGTTACTTACAATGTGTTTTTCATTTTTCCCTTTCAACACCAGTTTACTGACCTCTAGGAGTAGGCACAGACCTAGTACCAGACCCAGGTGGCTGAGGCTGGACCTGATGCTGAATTTCTCTTCCTCTAAATGAGGAGGATGTTTGGGGCCAAGTGGTTGGTGGCCCTTACAAGGGTCGCATATATGGGATAGAGTACTACCCTGAGAGTATACCCTCATCCTTCGTCACTAGGTCAACTACTGGGGATTATGCCTTGATGGAGCGTGTGCATACCCTCAGCTAGGAGCTAGAGCAAAGAATACTGATTGATCCAAAGAATGAGCATAGCTCTTTCAGCAGCTCCAGGAGCAGCAAGCAGACTGAGCAGCTGTGGAGCAGGAGTTTAGAGAGATGTGAGAGCTTAAGCTCTCCTTGAAGTGCTAGCAGTAGGAGAAAGCAAAGAAGAAGAAGGCTCAACTATGGAAGATACAGCAGCAGATCACAGCAGATCACTCCTTCAGCTCTCGTAAGATGCTCCCCCAGACCCTATTCCCCCATATCCTACTCATAGTCAGACGGGGCGGATGATGATGATGGTGATGCCATCAATGCCTCTGACGATGCTGACGCCCAGAAGTTTAGCTACTTTTTATCTAGCTTCATTTTTTTTCCATTATGGATATTTTTTACATTTATTGTAATTTGTATGTATTTTATTGTCATAATTTGATATTTTATTTAATCAATTTAATTTATTCATTTTATTATTTTCTTATTTCATATCAATTTAATTGATAATTAATGTATTATATAAATAAATAAATAATTAATAAATAATGTATTACCAATCACATCATAGTTTAAAAAAAAATTTAAAAAAATTATTTTTTTATTGACGGGTATAACCACCCGGTCATATATAATATTTATTTAAATAAAATTTTCCCGAGTAAAAATCTGAATGTAAACCAGTCAGTAAAATATTAAAAAATTAGAATTTATTTATTTAAATACCCATCGGTAAAAAAATAAACTCGTTAATATAAATATGTCTTTGACGGCCATAGTGATGGCTTTTATTTAATTGTAACGACGGCTAATTATCTAGTTACCTGTTAGTGAACGAGTCGAAAATAGTCGATGGGTTTTTTTTACTGTCAATAATATTCATCGATGGCCTCCTCACCTCTACCAATGTACCCGTAGGTAAGACCAGTAGTATAAATCAGGCCCATCAAAAAACCCTTAGGTAAATGTGTCGGCTTCCCACGCATTTCTTGTGGTGTATAAGATCATTTTTATGTTAGAATTGTAAAGTTGGAAATTTTCAGTATCCTATATATGAAAGTAAATATATTAACAAAAATTGATATTAAGTATTGTTATCATAAAATGTGGAAATATATATATATATATATCTGTGTGTGTGCGCGCGTGCGTGTGTTTGTGTGTGGAAAAATTTTGCCTTAACATTAATATGTAGAAAGATATAATGGTCATTTTTTTAATCTCGCTATCAATGTTTTCTTTCTTTTCTATTTTCTTCTCACATCCAAGTAGAAGAAAACCACAATTTCTCACGTCTAACTCTTTGCTTGTTTCAATAGAAAAATGAAAGATAGAAATTAGTGAGAGAGAAAATATATGGATTTTGTGATTTTCCAGAACTTGGATGATAAGATAAAGCAAATGAAAAAGAAAGAAGAGGTGGTGGGACCTATAATTTTTTTTCTCTCCATCAGAGGTGAAAAAACTATAATGAAAAAGCGATTTTTATGAAAAAAATTCTTATCCAAACGCACCCTCAATTTATTATCTCTAATCTATAAATAAATAAAAATATAAAATGTAGGAATA
Organism: Dalbergia cochinchinensis; assembly: GCA_031216125.1. Taxonomy (NCBI): domain Eukaryota; kingdom Viridiplantae; phylum Streptophyta; class Magnoliopsida; order Fabales; family Fabaceae; genus Dalbergia; species Dalbergia cochinchinensis. The sequence continues at coordinate 15,560,524 of CM062375.1, read as the reverse complement.
TATATATATATATATATATAGAGAGAGAGAGAGGGGGGGCCAGATCAAATATTTCTAATTTATAAATAAATTAAAAAATATAAAATATAAAAAATTAATTACAGCATAATGTATTGAATAAAAAAGTTATTTAATATAATCGCATTTTATTTTTTCTTACACTTCAATCAAGAGGAAAAAAAAAACTTTCTCATTTTCTTTCTTTTTATTTTCACTTCATCTGATCAATAGGAAAAAATTATCTATATTCTCTTCTCTGCTATTTCTTTCTTTTCATTTTCTTCTTCTTTTCTTGTGTTATCCAAGTAGTAAAGTGAAGTAATATAAAATGAAGTCAGAGAGTTGAGTGAAGTGATATAATCATTCTAATCCATTATTTTTGTTTGGAAAACATAATGATCGAATGGAGAAATATTTCACTTCAATATTTAGATAAATCAATGAAATAAAACAGAATTATTATTATTATAAACTTGTTGTTTCTATTGTACCCATAATAAAATATTAGTAATAGGTGGCTAGAAGGATAAAATTATAATTTTATAAAATAAAAAAATACATCACCATTTTTCATTTCATCCCCCAATTTGAGAGGGAAGAAAAAATCATTTCACATTCCATCCCTCCAAACAAAATTGAGGGAAGAAATAAAAAATGATAGAATTAGATTCCATTCATCTCCTTTTCATTCCACGCAAGAAAACAATCTGTTCACGTTTGGGCATATCCTCCCCATGCCATTAATCCTTTCTTTTTCTTTTTCTGTTTTTTTTTTTCGCCCCAAATTTACGACGCAAACAAACCGACGATGAATGTAAATGCCATCGCAACCCAAAACAAAAAAAGAGTTTTAAGGCTTGATATATAGATTTAAAAATTCATCGTAATTATCTGCACTCCAGCTTTAGAAAATATGTATACTTTTAAATACAAAAATATGAATGTAAATGTACATTTGATCCCAACTGATGTGAGACATATAGCAGTGATGCATGTGGGAATGTTTGCTTCCAAGATGAATGCCAAACAGCGCTTACAGCTGCCGCTAAATCAACAAATTCATTTCATATTACTGAGATTTACACCAAAAATGAATTCAAGACTATTGTCTGAAAAAATGGACACAGGACCAGGTCAAGAGAGGGAAGTAAACAATAGCTTCTGTCAAGCTTGATGTATCCAATTAGTTCAGAGATCCTAAAGTGACTTCCAAACCATCTCCTTGCCAAATGGAAAATGGTTCAAACACATCTTACAGTACAGAACCACAAGAATTTTCTTCCAAACATCCATCACGATCACGAAACCAAATACATGGGCTTTAACTAAACATGCTTTATCCAAGTGTAAAATAACCAAGCATCCTGCAAAGCAAATGCTGGTTTGCATCAGTGGATTGTAAACATCTTTCCTATGCTATTATTCATTCACTAGAGGCGGCACCAGAGGACACATTCCAACCAGACTTTCCGGTGTCCAACAAAAACTAATTGATTAGTTAATGTCTGCAGAGATAAGCCAACAGCTATATTCAGTTACTGCATATTTTCAATACAAAACTCAGCAGTTCTTCTGCTAGACAATAATTACAAAAAGAAACAGTGGCTTTGATAGTTCAATTTATCTTCTTACCCTGTTTATAAACTGATAGAAACTGTTATCAAGGGATGAGAAATAGTATGACATACACTTGCATTACTGAAAGAACTGATATCAGAACTGGAAAAACCAGAAAAGTGGTATATCGTTGAGCTTTCGAGAGGCTTGGGACTCTCCCAAATGCATAACAAATTTTCTGCTTAACCCCACCCCCCCCCCCTCTTCTACCTCTCTAAAGTACTCCCTCCTTTTCATTCCATCTATCCTTTTTATTTCAATTTTTTTATTGCAAACATCTGTCCATTTTCTTATATCAAGGAGCATTAAATTTTTAGTTTTCAATACTATCTCTAATATAATTAATTGTGTTTTGTTTTTTCAACAACATTGCAATTATATACATTTATATTTTAATAGAGGTAATATAGTTCATTCATTAATCTTTTCACCGTTATCAAAATATATTTATTATTTTCTTAATCGATGTGTTTTTTAGTTTTTAGACAGATGGATTGAAAAAGTCCGAGTGTGTCACAGACAAATCCATAAGAATCCCCACCATTCTCTCTCTACTTGCCAATTCAGCATTCAGCATAAGTAACTCATGCTTCCCCCATTCTCCCTATTGGGTCAGAGTGTCAGACCCACTAAGGTGTCTTCTTGCAGAGAACTTGGCAATCTTGGGTTTCTATCATAAACCCACCAAAGTGTATATGCATGCAATCGCAGATAGGATCTAAAAAGGGCAAGTTTTTTGTCTATATTGCTATCATTTCAGTCATGTCAGAGCAATGAAAGAAGCACAAAATCATTTTACCTTATGAGATAGTATATGAATACGAAGGCAACTGTGAAATAAGCCACAAGTGAGCATGTTTTCCTCGTTGATTTCTTCTCAAAAACCTACAAAATTCGGTTTCTATCTACTAAATCACTTTCCATAATGTGGAAATTACAGGAAGATAAAATGAGGCACATTAATGGGGAAAAATGCCACCTTCTTGAATCGATCCATGGTTCCCAACATCATACCCCTTGATCCATCCATTTTGTTACCCTGATTTACAATGAAAATTAAAATCACAGTGGAAGAAAAACATTTTCTCACAAAACAGGAAAAATATGTTGCTTACATACCACCCGATCAAGCAACTGGTTATGACTCTCAACCTCCTCGTGTATATCACCTGTTAACTGTTGGTCAAGTAAGTGTTAAACATTCTTCAAGAAAATAAAGATTAGTAGATCATTTCATTGTCATAATGAGCAAAAAGTAAGCAAATAATTTGAACATTATGTAACTCAAACCAATAAGCTGCATAATTTCTAAAATGACAACTTAAAATAGAAATGGACCAATATTTCATATGCATGTGCATGCTTAGCATGTATTTGTAAGTAGAACACTAGTTACTAAAAAGCTCAATATTTTGAATTCCTATAATCAAAACAAATCCCATATGAAAAAGTGAAGCAAAATTCTGTTAAAATGGATGAGAATCATGAGATATCACCAGCAATTAGCAAATTAACAACCGTACCCACACACAATCTTGATATCACAAGCATACTTACAGTAAACATAGATTAAAAATCCCTTTTGTTGATCCTTTATTTACAAATACATTGTTCCCAATTAAAAATACAAACATATTTGTTTCTACAGTTGAGCAAATTCGAAACAAGGCAAACAAGTTTTGCAATATTTCAGCAAGATATTCATAATGGTAAGTGGTAAACAAGAAACAAGTCAAACAACATACATGCATGAAATATAACCAGCCTACAATAGAAAAACCATGGCAAGTAATAATTTTAGCATTAACAAAACATTTCCTTATATACCACAGCAAATGATTTAAGAGATGATTTAATTGATACTTCAAATATTAAATAGTACAAAAAGAAAAAACTTACTCGCTTTAAAAAAGTAACTCTGTCATGCAAACTTTCCATTGCTCTATCATTATCATGCTCATTTATTTCGCGTGAGTATGACGAAGAAGCCCTTATACCACCCTCCTCCAGACTATCAAGCCCATCTAAAAGAGACGATCTGGAGGAGCGACTATCTCTGTATTTGAAAATTAAACAGTTATGAGAGTTGACGTACAAGAGATTGCCATTATTAGCAAAAAACGCTAGAGCAACATAATGAAATCTTCTAATATATGGCAAAGCCAACTAGAAGAAGATAAACATTAGCTGTACCATGACATCAAACATTCCAGATAACTGTAACTCAATGGTTGGTTCTCAATTGTTTGAATTCAAAAACAAGATACTAGTCAGATTTCAATAGCCAATCATGCTTGTGGTGGCTTTGAATGAAAATATCAATGAATTATTACTGATTAACATAAATAAAACTGATGGCTTACTGCATAAATCAAACAACAATCATGAGAATCATTGTGAAATTGTGAATCATGGTGAATTCTACATTTGTAAGAGAAAAATTAGCAGGAAAAAAGGAAAGATGCTGTACTAAAAGAAAAACCTAGCAAATGCAAGGTCCTCTTGGGGGAAATGGGAAACTGAAAATAATCATACAGAATAGTCTCAATGTCAGCCACAAGTTATTAACAACACTCTCTCTACATGGCACATGATGGCATACATCATGTTTACTCACAATTTACAAACCTTGCAGTGGAGTGTATGTGAAACAACCAGTGACAAAATGAAATGTGAAATAATTCAACAAAAATGAAAAAAATGAAAGGGAGGAACCAAAACATAAAAAAACTGAATATAAATGCTGTATGCACTTAATACACCAGAGGAACCAAAATATAACAAACTGAATATAAAAGTGTAATATGCACTTTGATCATTTTCCATGTAAAAACATTTTTGGGTATATTTTTAATAACGTTTTAGAATTATTAGAGCCGGCATCTACTAACAAGGGGTGAAAACAGAGCAAAAATTACGAGGTATTAGATATTTTGAAAACTGAATGACAAGAAACCCATTGAAACTAACTTCAAGACATAAACAAAAAGATTACATTACAGCTTCAAGCTCCCTGCTCTCCAATAAATCAAAATCCCTATTTTTTTCAGCACCAGTTCAAATAATGTCCTTTCTAGAAAACTTTTAGTATAGATATCAGCTCAGAGGGGAAGAAACATAGACAGTCTGAAGGACACATATCTCATTCATAAACAAGATAGGAAAAGGTTAAACACACACACACACACACAAATTTAAGATGACACCAAGCAATAAAGAAAAAATCTCAAGTTTTGTGAAACTTGTCACTGTTAAAATCTTCTATTTCTTCTCTTTTTAGACCATAAACAGTAAAACAACAATTAACCAGTTAGCATGTGGTTAACATCTTTCCTCATCACAAAGACAATACCGGTTTGCCTCACACTTTGTTCTCCCTTCTTAAAAAATTAGAGGGTCTTTGGCATTTTCCTTTCCATTTTCAGATGATATTTTTTCATACTTAATAATTAAAATGTCAGGTGTTTTAGTAAGAAAAATTTATTTTCACCATTTCCTTTATAAAACTATAAAAGTAAGAAACAAAATAAAAATGGATTTAATTTTAATGCACTGACAGTATAAAAATATTTTATACAATCATCCAATAATGTAATGCCACATCAGTAAATATGGTAAGTGTTCACCCCTACTAATTAAGAAGTCATATAAATAGAGAGATTTGATTGGATGTGTAAAACTCTTTTACAATCTAAGTGCATCAAAATTAAACTCAATAAAAATAACATTAATATTTATAAATTATCATGAAAACATTCTACAATAAAAACTATAGTACCAAAGTATTTTCACACCTAGCGATCCACTACATAGATCAAACTAGTCCTCTCCTAAGCAATACTTGCTCGAAATTTTGAAAAAAAAAAAAAAGAAAAAAACTAAGTGGGTGGGTTACATGGATGAGTAAGAGATCATTATATCCTATCCTAAGACATGCTAAATTAGGGGGAAAGAAAAAAGAAGGCAAATGACACTGACCTCCGTGAGATTTGATAAAATCCACCTTGACTCTCTTTATTTGTCCGACTCTCTTTATTTGTCCGAATGACACTGATCTCCTATAAACGTAGTGCTCAACGTGCAATGGAAGGTAGGGGGCTAATGATTTTACAAACCCAGGGGATGTTAGTGTGGTGATTTCACAGAACTCAGGAATCTCCAGAGCAAACTTTACAAATAGATGGAGCAGGGTGAATTTCATCAATAATTTGCTGTTGAAAGAAAAAAAGAACAAACCAAACACTCCCATGAAACTCGAACCCATCATCAAATATTTGTAAACTCTCTAACCCTCATCAATTCACCTTGTTACAAAATAGCTAATGTATAATGCACATGCATTCCCAGCAATAAAATGTTCAAACATCACGAGAAGCAACCCAAAATCCAAATCACCCTTCAAATCAAAGAACAGCACAACTCCATACCCAAAATTACAAGAAAAAGAGCAAAAAAAAAAAAGAAAGAACGAGCTGCAGCCAATGAGATTGGCAAAGGAAAACGAAATAGGCACGAATCACAAACCATGACATGAAAATGCAAGATCGCCAAGGTCATGCATTTCACAGTTCGCTAGAGAATAGCACGAAAACGTGAGAGAGAGAGAGAGAGAGAGAGAGGACACATGGACGAAAATAAAGGGGTGTTTCTGAGAAACGAACCTTCTGTAGCTCATAGCTCGCGAGGAACTGCCAGATCTCAGAGAGAATTGGCGATGTACAATACAGGATCGTGTTTGGGTGCTGACCAGAGCAACGGTGAGAGAATTGTTGAGAAAATTTTGTCTGTTCGGGATGCGAGAAGGTGATGTGATAGATGGATGAGCAGTGCAGTGTGTGAACTGGATTGGGTTCGTGACACAACCAGCAGAATTGAGTCTGAAATCTTGTGCTTGTCGTTTCTTCGTGGGGTTGGAGGAAGGGGAAAGTCCGGATCAAAGATGGTCACTTTAGTACGTGAAAATTCGTTTTATTTCCTAACTTTTAAAACTGATTCAAATGAGCATGACATTATGAAATATGCGTTATATTAATTTTTTATTTTATTTTTATTTGATATTTTATTAATTAAATGATTATATATATTAAGTGGTATTTTATTATACTATATATCATTTGAAGTGTAAAAAAATATTAAAATAATTTATTTTGATATCTAAAATTATACAAAATGAGTTATTGTATAATTTAGAATGAATATTTAAATGACTCATTTAGTATAATTTTAAATACTAAATTGATTCATTTTAAACTTTATTTTATTTCAGATAACATATGATGTGTTAAGGTATCACTTAAAGTTACCTATCACCATTAAATTGATAGAATATTAAGTAAGAGTGAGCTGGGGACTAATATGACTCATATTTTACAATGTCAATGACTAATTTGACTCATTTTAAAAGTCAGGAACTAAAATGACTCGCAAATAAAAAATAGGGGACAAAAATGAACATTAACTCTTTAATATATTAGTAGTGTAAAATTATTTTATGATTTTTATTTCGATACTCATTGGATAGTCATATCTTTCGTATAATTAACTATTATGGTTTGATAGATTTCAAAAAACTTGGATTAGCTGGATAAGTGGCTCATTTTTAGCCATAAATAACTAAAAGGTACTTCGTACCCTTGAATTTTATAGGGGTACCAAAGAAACTCCTTATTTTATATTGTTATCCAATCAAAATCTTTCATTTGGATAGTTTTTCAAATGGTAAATATGGAAGTCAATTATCATAACTTATGTGGCAATAGATAATTGAATAACAGTATAAAAACTTTTACAATGTCAATATATAGAAACTAAATTCATACACACACACACACACACACATATATATATGTATTAGTTTTTGAGTAACTTTTCAAATTATACCTTTACTATACGTCAACACCTAATTGGATGACACTGTTAATGCATAGAAATTAAACTCTAGAGCTCTATTTTATACTTAGAATAAGACTCGATTGTATTAGTTAATACTGCAAATCTCATTTTTATCACATGTTATGTCACCTATAATAGTATAATATTATACAGTCAAATTATTTTTACACTTATTATAAGATTAAGTTATCATATATCAATACGTGTCTACGTGTCAGACGTATTCTTATCAGATCTTGCATAATACACTAATGACATATTAATGACACAAGTTTATATATATATCCTATAGTCCCTCAAAAAAATTTCTAAAGATTACTTAGTCCTTTAAAAATTGAAATTAAATATGTAGATCCTCAAAATTCTAATAATAAGACCTATTAGTCTCTCTGCATGTATGTAATTCTTTAAATATTAATAGAAGTACATGTTAACCTGCTAACATGAAGTTAAGTGATGTACATGTCATTTGAAGTGAAATAGAATTTAAAATTACTTATTTTAGTGGTTAAAATTCACAAAATGAGTCATTTAAATATCTGTTATAAATCATAAATTGATTCATTTTGTATAATTTTAGACACTAAAATGAGTGTAATATGTTCCCAAATATCTTTATTTAGCTTGTCTCTAAAGTTTTAATGACACATCATCATTGTACTGTGCTACATATATAAGTTCGCCAATGAAAAACGAACAAAGTGACTAATGTGTCTATCATTTTCAATCTTGAGGTACCATGAAATTAATTTATTTTCTTGAAAGATGAAATAGTCCGGCATAAAAATCTTGAGGGACTAAATAGGGTGTTCACTCTTAATTTAAAATGTACTTTTTTCTTAATCTAGCATATAAAAATACAATATAAACAGGGTTATGAAAAGGAAATAATGTATAACTTTTTGAGTTTACAAGAAAATAAACATAAGTGAAACTTATATAAATGATATTTTGAATAATGTATCATTTTCATTAAATTTTTGCTTATATATAAGTCGTGTCTGTGTCCTATAATTTTTCAACTTTGGAGTATTTTGTCCTGTGTCCATGTCAGTGTCATGTTCCATGTTTATGTCAGTCTTCGTAGGTCTCATTATTACATCTAATAATGTTATTTTTACTGTTCAATTCCAAATTAATCTCAGTATACTCTTCTATGTCACTGTTATCTCCTACATGTGGTGCGGCCGCCCACTACAGTTGCTACCAATCTATATGCCTCCACCCATTCGCCCTCCTCTAGTTGCTACCGACTCGCCTCTAGCCACTGGTCACATGCCCACCTTCGATCGCCGCCTATGTGCTTACTAGTGGTTGTCTGCCTGCCATTTGAAAAATGAGCCATTTTTTGTTTGCATAAATAAAATTGTTACTTGTAGCACACAAAACATTGGATAGGATAAAAACTTATACAATGGATTTCTTATATTACACTATCAGACCTTATACTATCTTGTCTAATACTATCAGGCTTTTTCGTATGTAATATACCAAATAGGGCCTAGTATTATTATAAAAGCATTAGTTGATATCGTGCTATGTTATAATTCACCATAAACTCGAGTCTTTAGACATTTTTCTTTTCTTTTCTTTTTTGGGTTCATTTTGGTACTTCACTCTAATCATTGAACTTAAAAAATTATCAATTTAGTCAATAAAATTTAAAAAAATAATTCAAGTTAGTTCATGAGATAATGTTTGCATGGACAACTTTGATTAAGAGCCAATTTGAATAACTTTTTGTAATTTCAATAACTGATATTGACATTCTCTTAATTTAAGGAACTAAAGTAAAGCACATATATAATTTCAAAGACCAAAATGAATTTTTACACTTTTTATCAAGCAAAAATTTACATTTTGGTCCCTCAAGTATTTTTATTATAACATATTTAGTTTTAAAAGGACTAAATAATATATTTGAGTTATAAAGTCTTTGCATTTAATCTTTTAAAAACTAAAGTATTAAAAGGAAAACATTTCAATGACTAAAATGTAAATTTACTCTTATTTTAATTGAAGGTTAAACAATTAAGAACTGCAATTTTTTAACTTTTTATTGTATTTAGTATATTAAAAATTTAAAATCTCACTCTTTAATAAAAATATATCACTTTTATTTCTTTAACCGATATACTTAGGATATTGGTTAAAAGTACTCCTTTTTGATAAATATCTTGTTTTTAATTGATAACAGCTTGGTCATAAAAAGACTTTGTTTTACTTGAATTTAGTCTTATATTTTGAAATTCAACCTCAAATCTAAGCCTGTCAAATGGGTGACCTCAACTCATTTAGGCCTAACTTGTTTAAGATTGACTAGTGGATTTAAAATGATCAATCAGTTTAAGATTTTTTTAATAATTTTTTAAAAATAAAAATAATGAAAAAAGTTATATATATTTAATTTTTTTTAGTAAAAAATTACAAAAATAAATGGAAAAAAGTGGATATTGAGTTTAAATATTTTAATTTATAAAGCAATAGTACTTAACTGCTATCTAGTAAATAAATAAATAAATGGGTAAACAAGTCAACTCAACGAGTTATGCAGGTCGGCTCGTTTAGCCCGTAGAATGAATCAAGTTTAAAATAGGTTAATTTAAATGGGTTGGGCTTTTTATGTGCGGTCCACCTAATTTTGGCAAGTATATGAGCTAGCCCAACAAGTTTGACTCATTTTAACAACCCCATTTAAATAATCAATTTTATCATTTTACCATATTATCATTAATTTTCATTATAGTTTATCTTAATTGTTATACTGCTAAAAATGTGTAGGATACTAGAGACAATTACGAAGGGATTTTTCCCTTGCTATTACTAGTGGAATTTTCTATAGAATTGATAGAAAAAGGAATATTTTATTTTTTGGATTATGTTATTATCGAGGGAAAATCGCTCAATAACTTTGGCACCAAATGGTGCCATAGATGGTGGGAGCTACTGAGAGATTTTCCTTTAGTAATGCTTGAGCCACATGGTGCCATTTTAGGTCCTAGATTTATCAAGAGATATTCTCTCGATAAATATGGGTGAAATTTTTTTTAAAAAATAGTTAATATCCTTGAGAGAATGTATCCCTCGGTAATTAAAAGGGAAAAATTAATTTTATAAAAAAAATTACCGAGGGATTTTCCTTAGTTATTTGAATTTGAGTTGGGGGCTCGTGAAGAAATTTAATTATCAAGGGATATTCCCTTGATACTGCGTTTTAATGAAACAATGAGTTTCATCATCATGTTACTGAGGGATTTTCCCTGCATAACTGTTGAACTTAACCGTTCAATGCACATCTTCCTCCTTCATTTTGTAAACCCTTTTTTTCTCTCTTTCTTTACTCTCTCCATTTTCCCCAGCCATCTTTGCTGATATGCTGCTATCGTTGGCCCTCCCATAACCACCATTGTGATCCTCTATCTTCTCTCTTCAAAATAATTGGCTTAGTTTTTCGTGCTATTCTTTGTATCAAAATTGTAAATCTCTCTATCTAGGGTTTGTATTAGCTCATCGCCACCTTTCCTAAACTGCACCGCTACCTTGCTTTCATGGCCACCACTGCATCCTAACCTGATTCTAGTGAGACCCTTCCATTTTTTCTATTTTTTGTGCACGACGGTGCCTTCGATGCCGTGCTATTTTATTGTTGTCATTATTTGTTTTTTATGTTATGAGTCTAATTTTGAATCTTTATTATTTAGGGTTCGGATGATGGTGATGGGTTTCTTTTGTTTCTTCTGTATTGATGTGTTTGAGTAGGAGTTTTAGCTCTATTTTGTGTTAGAAGGCTTGTTTTTGTATGGCTTGATTTTAATAAAAGTGGGTTACAAGCACAATGAATCTCATCCACACATAAGCCTTCTAGGTGATGTGTCTCTACGAATGCATATTTTATCATAAAATAAAACTTCAAATATGATTTTCTTCTAAATCAATATCAATTTCTATAATTAAAACATAATATTTGAATTCATAAAACTGAAAGTATTTAATATCTAAACTCTGAAAATATCTAAGCCAAAACTGTTAATCATGAAATCATAAATTGGGCTATCGTATGGTATTAATATGAAAACTTGCTTAACCTTTGAAAACTGAATTATAACTACTTAGCAAATTCATTACATAATTTAAATCAAGATCAGTTATTGAAATCCATACTCTGATTCTAATAACATATGTGAAAATACATAAACTTTGAAATTAATTATAATGTCTCAAAATACATACATGGCTCGAATCCTGCCTGCACATCTATTGGAGCCCTCTAAAACTAACAGAAGCCAAAACTAAGCCTTACAACTATGTAAAGCTCACCAAGGGATCACTGCGGCTACTAGATCGATGAAGAAACTGGATCTGCACCTGTAACTATCAGAGAAAGGGAGAAGGGTGAGTCAATGGACTCAGTGAGTGAGCTCTCACCCATCACTCACATGGGACAACCAAGGAATATACATATAATATCATGCATGCAACAATCATAATCATTTGATATTTAATTACATAACTATATAAGAAAACATTTCTCATTCCATAAATTCATGAACAAACAATTGTAACTGACAAGCAACATGAAATCATTTTAACTAAAATGTGTTAGAGCCTAGGGAAACAGTATCTGCTGAGCTGAATATGTATATATATAATAACAAAAGTTATAAAATCAAATAGTCTTGTCGGACAAGCTGTGGGTACCTAACTAGATCCCGTTTTCTGTATCTACTGTGGGGCGATATTGTCATCTGACAGACAATTTGGTACCAAGGTTAATAATCTCATACAGCCGTTAACTAACTGGCTATTTCCTGATCTTTACCATCTAAACTAGTTTGACAAAAACTCATAACTGAAAAAAAAAATGGGTACTCTGTCCTTGGTGAACAGAGCCCTTAAATTATTAGTACACTGGGAGTTCTAGATTCATATAACTCTAACAATTTCACTTTGGCATAACTGTAACTGTGAGAATCGTGCCCAAGGGATCACTCATTTGTAGGCAACTCGATCTCCAGCCCACAGAATATGTATCTGGTAGTTATTAAGAATCATATTGAATTTCGTACCACTTGGTATTAGAAAACTAAAGTTCTAAATTCAAATCCTAAACTACCATATCTTTTTCATAAACTGGGTAAATCTAAATCATAACTTAAAACACTGGGGTTCTAAATTATGTAAACTCGAAAACCATAATAGCATATTTCTTCATAAAACTAATCATGCTTTATTCAACATAGCTCAACTTAATATTCTAAAAGCTTTTTGAAATCCAAAGTCTGGAGCATATACATAATAATATCATAACTCTTAAAATATATTTGTCAAAATAGCAACTAGATAAAATCATATATTCTCCCAACAATTATTTCATTAGCATATAAAACATTTTCCATATATACAACACAACAATCATGGTCCCATGGTTTTGTAAAACTCTTTCTTTTATGCTATCATCATAAATCATAATTTTTCTAATTTAACATAATCATATAAAATCATATTCTATACTTTTCTTGCTTCAAATTTCATGTTTAACAATTATCATGCATCAAACATAGTCATAATGGCTAAAATAAGGTCACTAGTTTGAACCCACTCACTGTTAAGAGCTAGGACCATATGGGCACCACCAACTTGACCTAGAGAGCTTAGAATAGCACCAACAACTAACATACAGCAACCACAACTCTAAATTAATTTCTATGACAACAACAAGAAGACAACAAAGCCATACACTAGAACGTGAAAGAGATAAGAGAAAGGAAGCATAACTCAACACCTACCTCACCTTGAAGGATGGAGGAAGAAGATTTTATGGAGGATGAGAGTGGAAGGGAGGAAGAAAGAAATGAGATGATGTTTTGCTATAGAGGTTCAGAAATGGGGAGTGAAACCCGAGTTTGGGGGTATATAAAGGGGTAAGGAATCACTTAAGTGAAACAAAATCATTTGCAATTGTATATGCCCTACTGACACCACTATATGACCGCTATAGTAGTCAAGCACACTCGTACTCCCCCTTAGACACACTTATGACTGCTATAGAGGTCCAGGACCACTATAGTGGTCCTTAGACCCCAAAACTGCCCCATTTCCCATACTGTGACCGCTATAGCGGTGATAGTAAAACTGGTTCAGCTTATTGTCAGCGCCTCTGGGTGCTTCTGGTATCTAGGTTGTCTCACTACTCACTTATTTATATTTATTAGTTAATGTCCTTATTTATTTTACTTTATTTTACTCTCCATTAACTTTAAAATATAAATATAAATAAGGAAATATCCCCCATTTGAATTCAAATAGAATATCACAAAAATCAAAATCTTAACAAATCAAAATCTAAATTTTGGGTTTTAGTTCAGATCTAGAAATCTTTAAAATTTTCTAAACTTGTGGGCTAAAAACAAAACATTTAAAGATTTCATAAAATTCATTAAAAATCGCTCTTTAACTTATTTTCCTTCAAAGAACAATTATTGGGACTTTTGATCCCAAGAATATGACTCTAACATATAGCCCTCCAAGGAGGTGTAGGATTTAGACTTAGCGAAATTCAAGACCCGAAAGCATGGGTGGGTCCCGGGGGACCTTAAGATCATACGGAACTTGTCCACTGATACGTATAAACTAGGTATTACATTAGTGAACTTGGTTTTTAAATGTGTGATGCAGATATGTGCATTATGCATGTGTTCTATGTATGAACATGAAATTCATAAATGTATTTGTTCATTGTTGAGATTTGGAGATTTGTTAGAGAGAACAAAATAAGGGTCTTGTGCTTTGATTTGCACTTAACAAAATAGGTGTAATAATTATCTTTTCATTATGCTATATCTTATCTAATTATCTTAATTTTTTAGGTGTAATAGAGACCATTATTGGGGATGAATTTCTTCATTGACGAGGCATCTATTAGATTTTTGGGTTGGTGTAGGTTAGTACCTATTGTCCCATATTTACTAATTAAATTTTAATGTTAAGTTAGTAACTTATAATTTTTAGGATGGTGTTATAGGGTTGGAGATTACATGCTCTCTAGGGAAGCTTAGAGTTTCTTCACATTGTTTGCTATGGAGTTTGATTGTGTTTGTGAAGATTGTAGTTGTAACATCTTGATTTCTATATACTAATTACTTTGGTTAGTTGATGGATAATTAGTCATTCATAATTAATTTAAGGATTAAAAACTGTAGTGATGTGTCTTAAAAATTGGATTCCCTTCATGTATTTCCTTTTGAAATTTAAACTCCAAAATAAATGAATTAAATAATCTTTGTCTGGAACTAAAGGTGTGTGAAAAATAATATTTTGATGGGTATCTCATGTTTATTTTAGTGATTTTGTGTGTAAAATCCCTAGACTACTTTCACTTATGTACATTTAATTGTCAAACTACCCTTCTTACATACACCACACTCTCATTAAAAAAAAAAGGGATCCAAAATCCCATCTTCCTTTCTCATTTCAACGACACACACACACACACACAACATATATAATTTTTTCTTTCTTTCATTCTTTCCTTTTTTCATCTCTTCATCTTCTTTTCTTTTTTCTCTTCATCTTCCTCCTTCACCACCACCAACCATCCTAAATCTCCAAACACACCAACACCCCTCCATCTAGCACCACATTTCCACCCCTAAGCTCCACAAATCCAAAACCCTATCCTTGGAGGCCTTTAAATTCGTGACTACATCCTTGAAGGGGGGAAGAGATCTTGTTCAGCTTCACCTGTTAGGAGCTTCAAGGACTCCCACTCTCTCTAATCTTTAAGTTGTGGTAGGGGTTTCTATGTCACTTTTTTTATTTTTGTAAAACTTTAGAGCTCTAATGCTTATGCTTGATATGAATATTGTTGGGTTATTTTAAATCCTGATAAATGTTTGAAATAAATCCTATGATTGATATGTGTAATATTGGAATATTATTGGAAAATAATATTTAGTTCTCCCTCCCTATGATATATTCGCGGTTTGGTAAATGGGGGTCATCTTACATCATACCCTTGTTAAGTTTTTGGTGGGAATATGAAGAAATTTGAATGTTGTATATATATATATATATATATATATATATATATATATATATATATATATATATATATATATATATACACAATAATGCGTGATTGCTTCAAAATATGACGTTAGGTTGGGTGCTTAGAAGTTGCACGAAAATTGAGTAAATATGTGTGTCATGTGTTTGATAAAACTTCTAAATGAAAGTAAAGATTGTTTGGGGTTGAGCTTTTGAATATTTGTTGGATCAGTAGTTAGTTTAATACAAACCGAATGTTTATAAAAGTATAAATCTATGTTAACGAGGTAATCTTGGAAGTTATATGCATAAATATGTAAAATTCGGTTATGAGTTGAATATATCCACTTTACTATTTTTTGTAATGCTTTGGGTCGGATTTTTACAAAATTTAAGTGTTTGATCTATATATATGTAATTCCTTATTTTTAATGCATAAAAACTTAGAAATATGACTTTTGGTGGTGTTTTGGATGGTGAGCAACCTCATGCATGAAAATTGCTCATTATGCATGCTAATTGTTTCATAAAACTTCTAAACAAAACTAAGAATTGGTCTAGGTTGTGTTTACTTTTATGAATTTATAATTCTTGAATAATGAAGCTCTCATTAAGACATAATATTCTTTTTTGGAAGTGAAAAGGGAAGTTTGGATGAGTTTTGATTTATCATATAGTAGCATTTTAGTGTTGGCATAGTGGATGATTGGTTACCAATGCTTGTGCTTACCCGTTGAGTTGTTATTGTGATCTTTCTTATTTTAAAGAAAATGATTTTAGATTTCATCATTGAAACTTATGCTTGCGTTGTTCATGAAGGAAAGGAACTACTTTGAGGAAAAAAAGAAAAGAGGAAAAACTAGTGAATAAGGAATTAGAATTAAGACATAAAGATTAAAAGTTGACTTATGTCAACAAAGAGGGTTCCGACACTAAATGTAATACCCTAGGTATACTGTTACCTAGAAAAGCTTAGAGATGTACACGTGTCGTTAGACAAATCCAGGTCCTAAATATATGGGTCTTGAATTTCACTAAGTTTGGATCCTACACTTCCTTAGAGGACTATGTAATAGAACTATATTCTTGGGATCAAAAGTCCTGGTAATTGTTCCCAAGAGGAAAATAAGTTAAAGAATGGTTTTTAATAAATTTTATGAGACCTTTAAACGCTTCATTTTTAACCCACAAGTTTAGAAAATCTCGAAGATTCTCAGATTTGAACTAAAACCTAAAATTTGGATTTTGATTTGTTAGAACTTTGATTTTTTTGATATTTTATTTGAATCCAAATGAGGGGTATTTCCTTATTTACATTTATGTTTTAAAGTTAATAAAGAATAAAATAAATGTAAATACTGAGACCACCCCAGTGGTCAGCAGAGAGTAAGGCGATGCAACAGCTAGAAAGGGGGACGCCCCAGCGGTCATTCACCACCCAGGCAGTCAAAGTTTTATAACCTCCCCCCATTTCAAGGTTCCAAACCATTCCTTATGCCCCTTAAGCCCCCAAACACGAAACCCTCAGTTCCCAAGCCTCTCTCACCCTATTTTCATCAATTTAATACTAATTTTTCACTACCAAGGTTTAAAAGTAAGATATTCTACTAGTTTTTGTAATGCTCGGTGACGAAGTCGGGGAGTGATCGCCAGTGCAAAGAAGGCACAGACAAGGAGCGGCTCCTAGCAGGCTTCCAAGTAGAGGGGTATATGAATGAACCGATTATATACCCGAATGAGAAGGATCTTAAGACTGCGTAAGTGTGGGACTATACAATTAAGGAGGGCTTATGTGAATTAATTTGTACTACATATACTAACAAGATGCATCTTCTTTTCAATAGCCCATCACTAAAGAACTCCACAGTTAAGCATGCATGACTTGGAGCAATTTTAGGATAGATGACTTTCTAGGAAGTTTTCCTAGAAAGCATATGAGTGAGGACAAATAGCGCTAAAAAGACCCCATATTGGTTTGTTGGGACAGTCATTAATCCATAAAGCAGTAGGGAATGTTACAAATGGCATCAGAACCTGCACCTCTCCCAGTACGGTGTGGTTTAAGGATGAACCAAGTGAAAGCTGGTAGGCATGTAATGCCTGGTGATGAAGTCAAGGAGTAATTGCTGGTGCAAAAAAGGTACAGATAAGGAGTGGCTCCTAGAAGACTTCCAAGTGGAGGGGTACATGAATGAACATATTACACACCTGAATGAGAAGGATCTTGAGATTGTGTATGTATGAGACTAAACAGTTAAGGAGGACTTATATGAATTAATTTGTACTACCTATACCAACAAGATACATCTTCTTTTCGATAGCCTATCACTAAAGAATTCTACAGTTAAGCGTGCTTGACTTGGAGTAATTTTGGGATGGGTGACCTCCTAGGAAGTTTTCCTAGGAAGCGTGTGAGTGAGGACAAATAGCACTAAAAAGACCCCGTGTTGGTTTGTGGGGACAGTCATCAATCCATAAAGCAGTTTTGCTTCCTATTTCCTTTATTCCTCCTTGTTCTTGGGGTTAGATCTTGAGTTCCTCCTTGTTCTTATGTCATCAAGTTCTTCACCATTGATGGGGTCTAGAATAGAGTTATTTTGAGATTGATTTAGAGTTTTATTGCTTTACTGGTAGATAGTGAAACCATTTCTGCCTCCTAATCTCCTATTGGTAGCAATTCTATTTATTCTATTCCTCCAGATAAGTGGGTTCAAACATATGATCTTTATGTTGAGAATTAGAGTTATTTTCATAAAAATATGTTTTATAATATGATTTTAGGAATTTCTACAAAGAAGTTAGAGCTTTTTGTTGATTTATTAAGCTTATGAAAGTGTAGTTTTCAAATGGCATAAACTATACGATTTATGAAACCATTTTTGTTTAAATGTGTCTATAAAGAGTTAGATTCTGACTATAATTGTTTACAAGGTTAAAATGATAATATGATTAATTTCTAGAATGGTATGTTTTATATGATGAGTTTTGAACCTTAGGTTAGAAGCCTTTATGAAATGTAGAGAAAGAAATGAGGTTTTGGTTGAGTTGACAGTAGCTATAAAGAAAAAGACTACGTATTAACGGCAGTTAATCCGTTAACCTTGGTACCAAGCAATCATAGGTTAGAGTAAGCAGAGAAATCTTTGTCACACTAGATATGACGATACGAAATGCCCAGATGTGACTCGAGACTTAGAGTAAAAGAATTTAATGATACACTAGGAATGGTGATACGTAATGCCCAGATGTATTGGTAAAGTTTTATGTGAAGATTTTTGTTTCTCTATTAGGGTATTGTTAGGTTGATATAAAGAAAAGTGTGATTTTGAACTTATGACTATAAGTATGAATGTTTTAGAACCTTATTATCATTATTATTATCATCATCATTATTAATACGACTTTTTATTGCATTGCTTTCCTAATGTCCCATGATAGGAGTTCCAGGTGAGAATTCACTCACTGAGTTTTTGTATAAAAACTCACTCCTCTCTTTTCTCTCCTATCTCCATATATAATAACCACTGCAGATTCTTCCCATCTTTCTACCTCCCAGCAATAGTAGAGATTTAGTTGGTGAGCTTCACTTGAATGAAGCATTCCTAATTCAATTAGAGTGCTCCAGTGTCATTGCAGGCAGGAGTCCTGATTCATATAGAGGCTATTCTGCATCTTGCATATTTTAATTATATCATGGTTTGTACTTAAGGATTTGGTTATTTTTGAACAAGCTGGATATGAGTAGTTTGATACGTTGGTATTTCATATATGATGATACTATTACTACAAACTCTGGATATTGATTATGAGATTTTAGATATAATTATCTTGATTTCAGAGAACAGGTGATTTCTATGTAGAATATGAAATTCTATTTTAAATGGATTTTTCCTGTTGGAATATGCATACAGAGTAGTACACAGGTCATAAGGTTTACATAGGGGTGGGATTCATAGCGTACCAGTTCACGTGGCCAAATCGGGTCATGACACTGAATCATTTTGAGGACCAATGATTATTGGGTGTTGACTTTCTTTATAGTGCACATAAGGGTTTTGGTGTCGATTCGCATTAAGGATCCGATAACGACCGGTTAAACATGAGCTCATAGCCTTTAAAATATTTAAACCAAGATCAAACAAGATGAAAAATAGTGAGATGAATAGATAGAAATACAAAAGTTACGACGTAGATAGGACCAAAGCAAAGACCTAAACTATGATATACTTGATGACTTGCATTAGGATAGCCATTTATGCATGCTTGTGACATTTAATGAGTAAGCCTAGTTCTTTTTCCATGCATACATGTCTCTTTAATTGTAGTAGTAAAGTTCTTTCATGCATGCATGTACGTTTCATGCCAAGACCATTCTAAAATACGCCTCTATCGTGGTAAAGAATGGTTGCGAAATCCTAAAATTAAACCTCATGATTGTATACTAACAATTTCAAAGGAAACCAAGGTAGACTAGAGACGATAATGATGTTACATTAATTACATATGCCCCTACTGAGATTTCGATTGATTTTTCATCCCTTTCTCCTTTTTCCATATCATCTCTAGATGAGCAGATAGATCCTAATGTAGAGACTAGTTACCATAGTATTGTTGCTTTTGCTTTGCTTGGAGACTGTGCTATATCACTTGATCTCATTTAATATTTTGAAATCTTCGAGTTATTTTGCTTTATGCTTATGGAATTATATGTCCTTTTATTTATTTATTATTATTATTGGAGTTTGGAACTTGGATTTGTGTTGTACTCAGGTTACTAGATCCCTTATTTCTTCTATGTTTTGTATTTTGTAGCCTAAGGCCATGACTTAGTATATTCGTAGCAATTTTGACTCATAAGACCGCTTATCTTCTAATATTACATTGTTATGTTTTATGTTGTAGATTGAGTGGCACTGTGTGCATCATGTGATGATATGTGAGATATTAGAATATTGTATTATGAACATTAAGTTGAGTTATGGATGACTGATTATTCTGTTTATGATTTTTTGTCTTATAGGAGGCATGGTTCCTATGTCATTACCATGCCAAATTTTTGTTAGAATATTTAGCAATATTTGTGCCTAATATTAAAAAGTTCATGAAACAGTGTGTGATTCCTTAGTATTAATGCATAAGAGCTTGAAAATATGACTTTAAATGAGGTGCTTGGAAGTGTGAGATATGATGCACAAAAATAAGTAAATATGCATGTCATGTCTTTGATAAAACTTCTAAATGAAAGTAAAGGTTGTTTGAGGTTGAGCTTTTGTATATTTTTTGGATGAGTAGTTAGTTTCATGCAAAACTAATGTTTACAAAAGTATAAATCTATGTTAATGAGGTAATCTTGGAAGTCATATGCATAAATATATAAAATCCGATTATGTGTTGAATAGGTCCACTTTACCATGTTTTTGTGATAGTTTGGGTTAGTTTTTTTATAAAAATTAAGTGTTTGATATATATATATATATATATATATATATATATATATATATATATATGAAATCCCTTGTTTTTAATGCACACAAATTTAGAAATACGACTTTAGGTGGTGTTTTGGATGGTAAGCAACCTCATGCACAAAATTTTCTTATTATGCATGCCAATTGTTTGATAAAACGTTTAAACGATACTAAGAATTGCTCTAGATTGTGTTTCCTTTTATGAATTTATAATTCTTGAATAATGAAGCTCTAGTTAAGAAAATATTCTTTTTTAGAAGTGAAAAGGGAAGTTTGGATAAGTTTTGATTTATCATATGATATCATTTTAGTCTTGGCATAATGGATGATCGGTTACTAATGTTTGTGCTTACCTATTGAGTTGTTGTTGTGATTTTTCTTATTTTGAAGAAAAGGATTTTAGATTTCATTATTAAAATATGGTTGCATTGTTTATGAAGGAAATGAACTACTTTGAGGAAAAAGGGAAAAGAAGAAAAATAAGGAATAAAGAATCAGAATTAAGACATAAAGATTAAGAGTTGACTTATGTCGAGAAAGAGGGTTCCGACACTGAATCGTTTTGAGGACCAATGATAACTAGGAATTGACTTTATTTATAGTGCACATTAGGGTTTCGGTGTCAATTCGCATTAAGGATCTAGTGATGGCCGGTTAAGCATGAGCTCATAACCTTTAAAGTATCTAAACCAAAATCAAACGAGAGGAAAGAACAGTGAGATCTATGGGAATAGATAGAAACACGAAAGTTACGAGGTAGATAGGACTAAAGAAAAGACCTAAACTATGGTGACTTACATTAGGATAGCCATTTATGCATGCTTGTGGCATTTAATGAGTAAGCCTAGTCCTTTTTCCATGCGTGCATGTCTCTTTAATTATACTAATAAAGTTCTTTTAGGCATGTATGTACATCTCATGCCAAGACCATGCTAAAAGACATCTCTATCGTGATAAAGAATGGTTGTGAAATCCGAAAATTGAATCTCATGATTGTATACTAATGATTTCAAAGGAAACCAAGGTAGACTAGAGATGATAATGATGTCACATTAATTGCATATGCCCTTATTAAGATTTCAATTGATTTCTCACCTATTTCCCCTTTTTCCATATCATCTCTAGATGAGTAGGTAGATCCTGATGCAAAGACTTAGCTATCAAAGTATGTCAAAGTATTATTGCTTTTGCTTTGCTTGGAGATTGTGCTATATCACTTGATCTCATTTGATATTTTGAAATCTTTGATTTATTTTGCTTTATGCTTATGGAATTATATGTCCTTTTATTTATTTATTTATTTATTTTTTGGAGTTTGGAACTTCGATTTTTTTGTACTTGGGTTGCTAGACCCCTTATTTCTTCTATGTTTTGTATTTTGTGGCCTGAGGCCATGACTTAGTATATTCTTAGCTATTTAGACCCATAGGGCCACTTATCTTTTGATATTACATTATCATGTTTCGTGTTTTGGATTGAGTGGCATTGTAACATCCTAATTTTTAACCCAATACTCTAGAACATAATTAAGTTAATCATTAGTCTGTTACGTCATAACTTCCTTATTACTTTAAAATACTTAGCGGAAATACTGGTAAATTTTTTTTTTTAAATTATAAAAGCAAAGTGAGAGCCGCGCGACACGTTAATTAATTATGCACGAAAGGTAATAAAGCAAGCATCACATTGCAACATGACAAAAGCAAGTAAAGGCACACCATAATAACATTGAACTGCATATTTATATAATATATGATATGCCCACTTGTGTAGAGTGGGGCTTAGTTTGATACATCATAAATAGATACAACTAAAAGAAAATACTACGGAAACGTAAAAGCAACTCCCCTACCCAAGTGCAACTAAAGGGATGACCTCTAAACAAAAGAAAGTCCATCCTCATCTAAGTAGTGTGTGCTCTACTCAGGTACTCCATCGGTCATACGTTACCTCCCACTGACATCCATCTCGCGAGCGAGGCACATATCCGGGAAATTGGACGAGCTCCTCGGGCGTAAAGAGGCGGAACGGGGATCGAGAGTGACCCCCGCGATGTGGCCGCATCTCCGGTCGTCGTGCAAGCCGTGGCTGAGTCACAGTATCCTCACTGCCCTCCCTCATCAGTGGTGGAGTGGGGGCGGAGCTCTCGCTATACGGATGGGTAGGCGGGTCCTCGAACGGGTCGGTCTCCGATAAGTAGGTCCGGGGCACGTAATCGGGATAGTCACGCATGGCTGAAGCGGCGGTGTGCATGGGGAGCACTCTCTCGTTATGCGTACGCGCGCGCTCAAAAATCCGCTCATCGTCGCCATAGGGTGCTGTCGGGGAGAAGCGGTGAGTATGCATGGGGTGAGCGAAAGGACGTCCTACGAACATGAAGACTAGTACCGTGCACTGTCCCTCAAAATGGTATGACCCGTGATCCGGGTCATAGTGCACCTCCCACGTCGGGGTGTCCACGAAAACCACGAACGTCGCCATCTGAAGAAGTGACGGAAAGAAAGAGATAGAGGGAGTGAGAATCTTGCTAAAGAATCTCAGTAGGGCCTCCTACTACCTAGGTGTCATCATCTACGTCCTCAGGAACCTTGGGTTTAGTTACACAAAATAAGTGAGCATGCATAAATATCTATTTTTAGGTTCTAAAACATAATTAGCCAAGGTCCGTTCATTTTAGCATGAATCTTAATGACATGAATGCAATCATATTAAAGAATGTATGCATGGCTCTACTTAATGCAAGAATAATCATCATATCTTTAAGAACATCATAATAGTGGCATAAAGTGGCAATTAAATTCTCTTTGTAACATAATCATCATATCTTCCTCATAGGCCACCCTAAAAGACAAGTGCTCTGGGGGTGCTCGGCCGAACCGGTGTCACCCAGAACGTGTCACATCTCTAGGTTGTGAGCTCATACCTTAACTAGTCATCACTAGTTCTTACTTATCAATCCCGATAAGCGTAACATAATCATAAACATAATCCCGACTTATCCAGTACGGGCTAGGGGGCATTTCTTGGGGGTGCTCGGCCGAACCGGTGTCACCTAAGAATTCATCTTGGTACCGATGTCATATGAGTTCTCTGGAGGTGCTCGGCCGAACCGGTGTCATCCGAGAATTCATCTTAGTACCTCATAAAAATCTCATAGGTTTTCAAAAACTTTCTGAGTCCCGAATTTGTCAGAAATTCGGCAGCATAACTGCAGCATGCCGAATTTCTTCCAAATTCTTCTTTATGCCACATAAGTCATTCAAACATGCATCCTCCATCATAGTTTTCATGCATTCACATAATCATTCTCATACTTTCACAAGTAACATTAAAGATTCGTTATGCACTTGGTCCTACGGTATCTTATGCTTTGACCCTTCCGGGCCTTAAACTTGTGATGTAATTAAACTATCATCTTCTATCAAACTTTTATGCACCTAAGGGTTCTCTCTTAATAAATCTTACTATTATGTATGCTCTCTATTAAACCTTAACATCATCATTCCCTAGGGGCAGCACTTTAAACCTATAATTACGGGGTTCTAGAACTTACGTTTTAGACCCTTTCTTGGTTCTGTCTTCGCCTAAGGCACTATAAGTTAAATCTAAACCAATTATGAGACATTCCTATGTATAAGGACTAATTATAAACCATGTCTACCACATTATGAGGTTGCTAGAAAGATTCTAAAAATTAAATGTTCTAAAAGTTCTAGAATTGCGGTTTTACGGTTTTCTAGTTACTAGCTTCTCCACAGGTGCTATAATTCAATCCTACTTCAATTGCAATCAAATTTTTCATGATTAAACAATCCTAATCTGATTATATTGCCATTGAAACAGTTTGGGCAGTGTCCAAATATAATTGGGTTAAAACTATGCTAAATCTTGACTTTACGGTTTTTCTAGAAAGCTAGTTTCTCTTTTAACATGCATAGAAGTGTTCCTACCTCATCATCCATAATTTCCACACATCATAACACATCAAAACATCATCACACAACAACAAACTCGTCATGACAAGGCCGAACCACCAAGTCCCCAAGAAGGTGCATAACTTGATGTTTCTAAGACATATAAGGTGCTAGTTTCTCTTGGAACCAATTTAAAACCTTTAAAACTCTTTTGCAAACCAATTTATTTTGTAAAAGAGGCTAAAACATCCTTAGGTAGGTGACCACTTGATCCCTCCTTAAAGAGAGTTAAATTCATAGAACCTTGTTGGTCTTAAACTCAAACAAATTCATGAGATTTAAAAGGATTCTTAAAACTTGACTTATTGGCCCTTGAAGCTAGATGAAACTCATTCCAAGTTCATCACCACTACAAGGCCGAAATCATGCATTCAAGGAGTGCTCCCACATTAAACTTTAACTTGAGATAAAATGGGCAAGTCTTTGAGCTTTAAGGTCTTGTAAGTGATGACATAATTTAAACATGCTATGCACTTCATTTTTATTCTTCATTACAAAATAAAGTGAGAGCTTAAAGTAAACATGCAAGACTTGAATTGTAAATATGAAAAGCTTGAATTAAATATGCAAGACTTGAAATATAAATATGCAAAACTTTAAGATATAAATATGCAAGTTCATTTCTTTATTTTAGTGCTCTAGGCCCAGCAACAATCGACTTTAAGGCCGAAATAGAAAGGTTTTGAGATTTAGTTAGGTGATAGTGCAATTCTCATTTTAAATCTTTATGTTCTTTAGTGATGAAAAGTAAATATGCTAGACAAGAATGTAAATATGAGATGCACTCCATTCTTTATCCTTTAACTTTAAGTGATGGCTTGGAAAATAAATATGACTGCAAAGCTCAAAGTAAATATGTAATGCATAGGCTTGAATTTAAATATGAATGCTAGTCCATTTTATTTCTTATTAGAGCTCATACAAGACTTTAAAGGAACTTAAACCTCAACCCAAACTTATCATGATAAGGTAAAGTAAAAACAAGAGTGAACCTCAAGGGTTCTTTAGAACACAAAGTTTCTTTTCGT
The DNA here is from genome assembly GCA_031216125.1 of Dalbergia cochinchinensis. NCBI lineage: Eukaryota > Viridiplantae > Streptophyta > Magnoliopsida > Fabales > Fabaceae > Dalbergia > Dalbergia cochinchinensis. The sequence goes on along the minus strand of CM062375.1, from coordinate 15,534,499 downwards.
GAAATGTAAACATAAATAACATTTTAGTTAAAACTCAAGCTCTAGAGGCCTCATTGTGATGAACCCATAGTCATCATCTAGAAGCTCTCATCATCAAGCCATTGTGAACCTTAATGGCCAACATGGCCGAAAATATGAAGGAAGAAAAGGAAAAGGAACCGAAACTTTTAAGGGGTAAAGGAAACATTTGAAACTCTAAAGACCATGATCTTGATGATGCATTAACACCAACATCATGAGTCCTCATCATGGAGTTCATGTAACCATTTTAAAGCATCCTCAAAGTGAAGGTTTTCAAGGATTCAAGAAAAAAAAAACTAAAAACATCTTTAGCTCAAGAACAAAGATCAAGCTTTAGAGATTGTTCAAGTGATGAACATCATCATGAAACCTCATCATCAAGCTCTCATTCCTTTGATCTTCAAGCCTCATGGCCGAAAACAAAGAGGAGAAGAAAAAGAAAAGAAGTTCTAAAAAGATTCAAGAGAAACTATGAACACATAAAGAGATTAAGAACTTTAAATGAAAGAAAATCCCCACCTAGTGGTTTGAAGATTAGGATGAGAGAAGAGGATGAAGAACTTGAAGGCTTGAACTTGCGAGAAAAAGGAAACTTTGAAGTGCTCTTTGAAAACTTACACTTAGCAAATGAACCCAAAATGATACAAGTTCACCCAAGCAAGCTATTTATAGAGAAATGAAACAAATGAAAGATGCAAGGAGGGAGGAGGGCTTCGGCCATCAGCCTCATGGGCAGCCCATGAGTTCCATGAGGTGAGATAATGTGGTCTTGAGGTATGGTTCAAAGTATGGTGAGGTATGGTTTAAGGTATGGCTTCAAGCATGGTTCTTTGAGTGAGAAATAATTCAACATGTGTTGTAAATGAGAGAGAGGGCCGAAATTGCATCAGCCATGGGGAGGGTGTTCTTGCATTTTAATTGTGGTTTAGAGTTGTGTTTAGGTGTATCTTTGATTAGGATTAAGATTAGGAATTTGTAAGAAAGTGTTTAGGTGAGAAAATGGGTAATTGAGGTTGTCAAGACATAGTTAAGGAGTGTTCTTGCATCATTAGTGAGTTATAAATTCATTTTAGTGTATAAACAATTCTAGACACAATTCCTTGATTTAAGGAATTGGAGAGAGAAAATACTATTCAAGATTCCAAGAGTGAAATCTTGAGTTTTAGAAAAGAGATTTAAATCTAATCTAAACAATCTTAGGTTCTAATTAATTTTAATAATTTATTTTGACTCTAGATTAATTATGAAAATTAATTAATCTTCGATTAGAGCCTAATATTACTTAGGTTTGCTTAATTACATCATTAAGCTCAAAAATACTATTCTAGGGGCAAAATCGTAATTTTGCACTAAAACTTCCCGAGACCACCGGGACGCAAACAGATGTTTTGAAACATGTAAAAACATGGTTTTAAACCTCCGGGGAAAGTTTCGGGCTCAAATGTCACCTTTACCCGCGTAAAAACGCTATAGGGGTATTTTGATCATTTTGACCCGAAACTGCAGAAAATAATACTTTCGCCTCCGGAACCACTCAAGGGTCATTCAATCCCTTCAAACATTGAGTTGGCCTTTCGAGGACTGCTGGGTCAGTCATCCTCGAATTTCGGGCCGAAAATGACCTCAGGGGCATTTTGGTCATTTTCCACTCAGGCAGAAAATCGGGATGTTACAGGCATTGTGTACCTCATCATGATGATATATGAGATACTGAAATATTGTATTACGAATAGCATGTTGAGCTATGGATGACTAGTTATTCTATTTATGACTTTCCGTCTTATAGGAGGCATGGTACCTATACTGTTATTATGCCGAATTTTCATTAGAATATTTAGCAACATTTATATCTAATATTGAAAAACTCATGAAACAAGGCGTGATTCCTTAGTATTACCTTTTAAGTGACTTGCAGTTATGGTAGTTTATGAATGATGTGGAGTTAAGAGGTTGTACTCTAGAATGATTTTAGGACAAAATGAATTGTTTGTTTGGCTGAATAGATTGATTTGAATTGAATCACATTATAATAATTTATATGAATTTTTTGGGATGTTCTAATTTTTGGGGAAATCCAACCCAAACTTTTTTTAACTAGGAGTCTTTATTGAATTAATTTCTTATAAAATAAAATTTTATAGAAGCTCATAAAATTTTAGTTTTTGATAGTTATTAATTACCTGTTTCGGTTAAATTTGGCAATCAATGACCATGTTTCTTACGAATAGACTATGGACATATGATAGGTTGCACCATGGTCATAGGGGTTAGATTAAAATTCCACATGGGAGTTTATGATGTTCAAGTTTTTGCCTCTCAATCACAATAATTTATGAATGATAAGAAAGTTAGGTGTCCCTATGCTAAGTGTAGTTGTCAGCACACTATGATATTGAGACCATTATATATCACCTATACAATGATGGCTTTGTGGGAAATTATTGAGTTTGAACTAAGCATGGCGAAGTTGCCACACAAGACTTTTAATATGTTGGTGTTGATAGCCTGTTAGAGGTAGTTCAAGTAGGGTTCATATATAGGTGACCATGACATTGGAAATGTGCCTTGGGAGAACAACTCTAGACGATATGAGAAAATAATTTATGATGTGATTGGTCCTCAATTTAATGCTAATTATGAATCTTCTGTTGTAACACCCTAAAAAATTAGTTAAAAATTAATTTGAGTTTTGTTAGTCATAATTTCAAAAATTTAACAGACGTAGTAATGATCAGGACGGCCCAACTAATATGTAAAAACAAAAAAGTGAATAGTAACTTGCGGGCCTTGGAGGTCAAAACCTTAGAATTGGGACCCGAGATGCTCGAAATTGAGAAATTATAGGATTAAGATTAAAAATGGGTAGGAATAAAGATTTTATACCTTGATTTAATTTTTGGGCAATGTTTGATTACCCGGGTATGGTGTTTTACCTGTTCAGTGAAATTTTAGTGTACGATTTCTAACACCAAAAGATAGTTTAGTCTTTATAAAAGGATAATATTTATCCTTTTGGGCTAAGTATAAGGCTAAGATTTAATCTTGATTTACAATATTAAATCCTACCTATTCATCTCTTTTTATTTTTGAAAGAAACTATATTTTATCTACATGATGATTACATTAATATCAAGGTAATGCAAGGTTACAAAACCTTATCATTTTGGACTTGTCATTCTTGGCCACTCAAGGGAGAAAAGCCAGCCTCCATTTTTGCTTCTCAAAAGCCTTGGAAACAAGATTCAAACCTAAAAAATCCTAGCCTAGACCGACTAAATCCACAAATTTCCTTCACTAGACTTCTCCCTCTCAACACAATCTACCAAACTAACTAATTAAAATTTCAATTCTCCACCAATTCTCACTTTGATATATCATTTCCTCACTACTCAAGGAAGGTGTGGGGTTTGATTAGGAGTCCTTAAAGTGAAGAGAAATCAATTAGAGTATCCTTTGGAGTAAAGAGCTTTAAAGTCTTTAAAGTAGGGTTTTGTGTTCTTGTTGTTGTGGTTCTATTTTTCCAGATTTTCACTCTTGGAATTCCAATTTTTCTAGTTTTAATATATGATTATACCTAGATATTGATGTGTTTAATTTGGTGGAGTGTTTGGATGATTTTAGAAATCATTTTTGTCAAAAGAGATTTTGAACCATGTTGCTGGAATTTCAGTTTTTGTATTGGTAGCCACTAATCACGAATTTTCTGGTATGGTTGTGGGTCTTTTTATGATTTCAAAAAAATTATATGTTGAAGCTAATATCTTGAACTAGTCCCAAGAATTTTCTTGAGCTGTGTTTTGATTTTTGTTGCTTGAAAAGAATCAGAAACCGAAGTGATCTATGTGTTGCTTGAAATGTTGGAATAGAAGCTGTAAATTTTGCTAATTTTGTTACTATACCAAATTATGGAATTATCATTTGAAATTTTATAGGATGTTGAGGACATATTAAAGTCCAACTGTGAATTTTGTATAATTTGATATGATAATTTGATAGGGCAATAAAATTGGGAATCATGGCTATTGGTTGTGAGTAGGGGGTTTCTGACCTCCAAATTTATCTAATTTTGTTAACATAGTTAAAGAACTCTTTTTGCTCTAAAATTTTTATACGACCTTGGAGACGTATTGAGGTGTCATGGAGAATTTTTATATCCTCTGTATTGGTTACTGGATATGAAAAATAAATCTTGCTACTTAAGTGAAAAATCTACTATTGTGTTGGAAAATGAATTGATGCTTTGAATTGATGAAATAATGGCATCTTGTACTAGTATGATATGAGCACATGAATATAAATACGAATAATTGAGCATGTAAGGTTATTGATGAGGTTAGGTATACATAAATATGAACGCTTATTATAATTGCTCATATGCGAAAGAAAAGCATAAGATTATGTTTCTTGGGCTGCAGAAAGTAAATCTAGTTTATCAGGAAAAGTAAACCTGACTACCAGGAAAAGCATAAGGTTCATAATTCTTGGGCTAAAGAAAGTAGATCCAGTTTGTCGAGAAAAGTAAACCTGACTACCAAGAAAAGCATAAGGTTTATATATCTTGGACGGGAGAAAGTAAATTTGATTTGTCGAGGAAAGTAAACCTGACTACCCTTGAATTGAGTTGGAAAAGTAAACCTGGCTAGGAATACGTTTATGTGAGAATTGAAGAGAGTAAATCTTATGATTATGTATAGGAATGAGCTTAGTCCTGAAAAGCAGCTTATTACCCTAAAGTGGTCAAAGCCACAAAAGTCAAGGCCAAGATAAGTTAAAGTAGCAATGGTTCTAAGTAGTCTTTTATGTTATGTGATAAGTGAAAAATTTTAGTATCGATATTGAGGCCAGTATGTTTAAGTGTGATTTTCGCAGTATATGGTTTATATGATATTGAGTAGTATGATATGTGATTGAGTAGTAAAAGCTACCCATTTCGGAAAGATGATTTTAGAACTTTAAAATGAATCATTAATACGTATTATATGATCACATTTTCTTGATAAACTGAAGTGGCTAAGACGATAACGATGACATTATGATTATGTATTTTGGGAATGCCCTACTGAGAATTGTATAATTCTTACCCCTATATATTTATGTTTCTATGTCGTCTCCAGGTTGACCTAGAGAACTATATAGCTGCTACACAAAAGGAAATCAGATTTCAATAGTTTAGTAATTGATACTTTTATTATGTTGTACTTAGTTGTGTGTGTGTGTGTATGTATATATATATATATATATATATATATGTTTGTAATTGTAATAAAGAACAGATACGTATACCTCTCATAAAAGAGCTTCTTCTTGTACTTGACTGTGTATTAAATGAATGTTTTATTTCTTTGTTATATATGTTAATAGAACTATGACTTAATTACTTCACGATTTGATTGAGCTTGCCATAGATATTTAAGAAAGGTCCACTAATTAATAAGTAACACCTCTCAAGTACAATGTTATGACTTAAGGATGAGGTTGTACTTGGCAGAATGTTACAAAATGGTATCAGAGTAGTTCATCCTAGTAGGACCTTGAGGAATAGACTGGCTATGCTTCCTTAGTAAATGTCATGCATTACAATTCTACATATGTGTATGACTATCGGTTGGGAATGTTGTGGGTTTTTGCCACACTTAGCTTAGTATTGAACCTGATCAACTCAATAATTCTTGTTTGGTGTGACAGGAACTGACGACTTCAAATTGGCGTACTAGGAATAGTATCAAAGATGAAGCAGGCATGATAGACCCTTTTCGTGAGATGGCGGCTGCCATGAGAGAACAAGCTGCAGTAGCCAATAGGATGATAGAAAGGTTGGACCAACATGCCGAAGGAAATCCGGTTGGGAATCCTGGAGGAGCAGAAGTGGACATAGAATACCAAAAATTTGGTAAGTTCAGAAAAGAAAAGCCTCCACCATTCCAAGGAGCTTTTGATTTGAATAAAGCCAAAGAATGGATAAAAGCCATGGAGAATATTTTCTCAGTTCTTCCTTGCACCAAGATCCAAAAAGTGGGTTTTGCTACTTACATGCTGGAAGCTGATGTAGAATTCTGGTGGGTTGGCACCAACGAATTATTTAAAGCCTCTTAGATTGAAGTTACTGGGAAGTTTTTAAGGAGGCCTTTTATCACAAGTATTTTCATGTTTCTATGGGAATGCAAAGGAGTTGGAGTTCATGGCACTCAAGCAAGGGTCCATGAGTGTAGTAGAGTACACAGCAAAGTTCAGCTCTGCAAATTTTCTACCATCTATCAATGTAATCCTGATGAAGCTTGGAAGTGCATTAAGTACAAAGGAGAATTGTGTGAGGATATTGAGGTAGCTGTGAGTCTTTTGGAGATCAGGGATTATGCAATCTTGGTAAAAAAAAAGTGCCGTTAGGCAGAAGACTCCAATAAGAAGTTAGCAATTGCTCAGTTTGCTAAGAACAATCCCAATAAAAGACTGGCCTTGAAAACCAAGAATATGAGGATGACCCGCTCTTGAAGAAGCGATTTCAACCAAGTCCACATAACGATAAACGGCTATAGCGGTCAAGTTCTTGCCCAAAATGTTGAAGAGATCATAGGAATAAACCTTGTTTGGCTAGACAAAATGTGTGCTATCACTTTGAAAAACCAGGACACAAGATTTGGGATTGCCGGATAGGCATTCAAAACCAACTACGATGCCACAACAACGGAGTAGGGTCTTCACTATAAGTGTTGAAGGGATGTCATCACCCAAGAATTTGAGCTAAGATAGAAACATTTAGGACTTGAGTGAATTGCTTGTTTGATTTAGGAAATTGATCTTTTGAAACCATTTTCAAATGAATTTTGAAGGCAAAATTCTTTCTAAGGTGGGTGATAATGTAATACCCTAAAAGATTAGTTAAAAATTAATTTGAGTTTTGTTAGTCATAATTTCAAAAATTTAACAAACGTAGTAAGGGTGAGGATGACCCAACGGATATGTAAGAAAAAAAAGGTAAATAGTAACTAACAGGCCTGCCGGGACAGTTGAAACCTTAGAATAGGGACCCGGAGATGCTTGAAACTGAGAAATTATAGGATTGAGATTAGAATGGGTAGGAATAAAGATTTTATATCTAGAATTAATTTTTGGGTAATGTTTGATTACCCAGGTATGGTGTTTTATCCATTCAACAAAATTTTGGTGTGTGATTTCTAACACCGAAAGATAGTTTAATCTTTATAAAAGGATAATGTTTATCCTTTTGGGCCAAGTGTAGGGCTAAGATTTAATCCTGATTTACAAGATTAAATCCTAGCCATTCATCTCTTTTTGTTTTAGAAAGAAACTATACTTTACATGATGATTGCATTAATATCAAGATAATGCAAAGTCAAAAAACCTTGTCATTTTGGACATGTCATTCCCAGCCATCCAAGGGAGAAAAGCCATCCTCCATTTTTGCTTCTCAAAAAGCTTGGAAACAAGATTCAAACCTCAAAAATCCTAGCCTAGACTTGCTAAATCCATAAACTTCTTTCACTAAACTTCTTCCTCTCAACACAATCTATCAAATTAATCGATTAAAATTTCAATTCTCCACCATATATCACCTCCTCACTGCCTAAGGGAGGTGTGGGGCTTGATTTGGAGTCCTTGAAGTGAAGAGAAATCAATTAGAGTATCCTTTGGAGTAAAGAGCTTAAGTAGGGTTTTGTGTTCTTGTTGTTATGGTTCTGTTTTTCCAGATTTTCACCTCTTGGACTTCTGAATTTTCTCATTCTAATACATGATTATACTTAGATATTGATGTTTTTAATTTGGTGAAGTGTTTGGATGATATTAGAAATCATTTTTGTTAAAAGAGATTTTGAACCATGTTGCTGGAATTTCAGTTTTGATATAGGCAGCCACTGATCCCGACTTCTCTGGTATAGTTATGGGTATTTTTATGATTTAGAAAAATTATATGTTGAAGCTAACATCTTAAGCAATTCCATGAATTTTCTTGAGCTGTGTTTTGAACTTTTGTTGCTTGAAAAATATTAGAAATCGAAGTGATCTATGTGCTACCTGAAATGTTGGAATAGAAGCTGTAAATTTTGCTAATTTTGTTACCATATCAAATGATAGAATTATTAATTGAAATATTTATAAGATGTTGAAGACATATTGAAGTCCAATATGAATTTTTGTATGATGTTATATGATTATTTGATAGGGTAAAAAAATTGGGAACTATGGTTGTTGGCAGTGAGTAAAGGATTTTTAAGCTCCAAATTTATCTAATTTTATTAACATAGTTAGAAAATCTTTTGGCTTTAAAATTTTTATAGGACCTTGGAGACGGATTAAGGTGTCATGGAGAATTTTTATAGCCTCTGAATTGGCTATTGGATATGAAAAATAAATCTTGCTACTTAAGTGAAAAATCTGCTATTGTGCTGGAAAATGAATTGATGCTTTGAATTGATGAAATAATGGCATCTTGTACCAGTATAACATGAGCACGTGAATATAAATATGAATAATTGAGCATGTAAGGTTATTGATGAGGTTAGGTACACATAGATATGAATGTTTATTATAATTGCTCATATACGAAAGAAAAGCATAAGATTATGTTTCTTGGGCTGCAGAAAGTAAATCCAGTTTATCGAGGAAAGTAAACCTGACTACTAGGAAAAGCATAAGGTTCATAATTCTTGGGCTGGAGGAAGTAAATCCAGTTTTTCGGGAAAAGTAAACTTGACTACCAAGGAAACCATAAGGTTTATAAGTCTTGGGCTGGAGAAAGTAAATCCGGTCTGTTAGGGAAAGTAAACCTGACTACCCTTGAATTGAGTCAGGGAAATAAACCTAGCTAGAAATATGTCTGTGTGAGAATTGGAGAAAGTAAATCCAATGATCATATATAAGAATGAACTCAGTCTTGAAAAGCAGTTTATTACCCTAAAGTGGTCAAAGCCACAAAAGTCGAGGGCTAAGATGAGTTAAAGTAGCAATGGTTCTAAGTAGTCTTTTATCTTATGTGATAAGTGAAGAATTTTAGTATCGATATTAAGGCTAGTATGTTTAAGTGTGATTTTGACAGTATATGGTTTATATGATGTTGAGTAGTATGATATGTGATTGAGTAATAAAAGCTACCAACTTCGAAAGGATGATTTTAGAACTTTAAAATGAATCATTAATATGTATTGTATGATCACATTTTCTTGATAAACTGAAGTGTCTGGGACGATGATGATGACATTATGATTATGTATTTTAGGGATGCCTTACTGAGGATTGTATAATTCCTATCCCTATATGTTTTTGTTTCCGTGTCGTCTAGAGGTTGACCTAGAGAACTATGGAGCTGCTATACAGAAGGAAATCAGATTTCAGTAGTTTAGTAATTGATGCTTTTATTATATTGTACTTAGTTTTGTGTGTGTGTGTGCGTGTGTATTTGTAATTGTAATAGAGAATAGATATGTATACCTCTCATAAAAGAGCTTCTTCTTGTACTTGATTGTGTATTAAATGAATGTTTTATTTCTTTGTTATATATGTTAATTGAACTATGGCTTAGTTACTTCATGATTTGATTGAGCTTGCTATAGATATTTTAAAAAGGTCCAATAATTAATAAGTAACACCTCTTGAGTATGACATCATGACTTAAAGATAAGGTTGTACTTAGGAGTATGTTACATGTGTCAAGTTCCTAATCCAAAGGTATAAAGATTTTTTTCTATGCCAAAGGTTGGAAAGGCACCTTTATGAGTTGGATGTGCGCACACTCGGAGATTAAGGAACTACCTAACGACATTTATCAAGTGAATGATCCAATCCTTTCTCGTGAGATTATTAATATGAAAATACCAACCGTCCTACAATCTAATTCAGGGGAGGTTGACATAGTTGATTTTTCTATTGATCAACTGATGAGAACAAACAATCAAAGAGATGGTTCCATAGAGCATGAAAAGAGAATAAATTAGAGGATGATGTGATAAAGATAACCCTCAACTTTCGAATTATATTTCATAGTCTTATTTTTAGTCACACACACACACATATACTGTAATACCTTAGGTACACATGCCCCTAGGAAAGTCTAGTGCAACTTGAAATTTTGGGAAAAGTCACTCTAGAGAGTGCTGCAGTGCCAAAATGAGCGCTGTAGTGGTCACAGAGGGTAAGGCATTGTAGAATAGGGAGTAATGCACTCGGGTGAGCACTGTAGTATTCTAAGGTTTTATTAAAAAAAAAACCCCTATTTTCAGGATCTAGACCATACATATGCACCCTACACCCCCAGATATGATATGAGCTCTCACCTAGAAAATGTGATTCCTCACCCCCCCCCCAAACTCCATTTCTTTTCCATTTCTCTCAAATCTAACTTCAATTTTTCATCTTCCAAGCTTAAGGTAAGTTGTTTTGCTAGTTTTGCTTCATTATCTTTAATCCTTCCTTATTCTTGGGGTGGTATTGGTGCTCTCTCATGTTATTCAAGAAATGAAGTTCTTCCATAATGTTAGAGACATATTTGAGCTATTTAGGAATATTAGAGGTTAATCTAGTGTATTATGGTTGTTATGACAAATATCAATGCCATTCCTGGTTCCCAGAGTTTTATTGGTGTTGATCTTGCATATCCCATCCCTCCAGGTGAGTAGATTCAAACATGTGATCTCTATGTTGATCATTAAAGTTATTTTCATCATAATATTGCATATTGTATAAATTTTAGAGATTATTTTGAGAAGATTTGAGATTACTGCAAGTTTAAGAACATGAAACATATATTTGATAAAACTCATAGAACCATTCTTATTGAACTCATTTTATATAGAGATTGATTATGAGTATGGCTATTTAGAGATCTATGACCATCAACTAATTTTCAGAATAATATGTTTGACATGATAGAGCCCTTGAACTCAGAATAGAACCCAGATATAGAGTTTTAGAGAAAGGAATTAGTGTTGTGATTTGAACTAAATAGTAGTCATAGAGAAACAGACAGTGAGTTAACGGCTAGAAATGATAGTTAACCTTGGTACCGAGTTGTCCCATAGGGACAACTTTAGGTTCTTAAAAAACCATAGAGTAGAGATAATCATTATGTCACATGATTTGTGCATAACCTGATATCCCTATTTTTCTGTCAAAGTATTGTTGTTTTAATCGATGGAAAGCACTGATTTTGATTATATGTATATGTGTGTGTATGGGTGTGTATGTATGTGTATATATATATATATATATATATATATATATATATATATATATATGTTTTATTGGTATTATTATGATTTTATCCATTGTTCCTTTGGTGTCTTATGAAAGGAGATTGTATGAGAGAATTCACTCATTGAGTTTTGCATAAAAACTCACATTTTATTTTAGACATAAAACCCCCTCTTCTCTTTCCTAAATCAACTTAAAATTTTGGGCATTATTGTAATTTTATTTTGCTCACATTTATTATCACTCTTCTACATTTTCTCTTTCTTAATTAATATGCTTATTATAACTTTATAGTATTTACTTATTGATTATTATATTTTAAATTTATTTGAAAATATTATAAAATGTTAATTCACATGTTTAAAAATTATATTAAGTATTTATAGAAAAAAATGCAAATGGGAAAACCTTAAAAACAATTATATCATCAAATATTATGCTAGAAAGTATGACGCAATATGTGTTTATGGAAAATAAAAATAATTATATTAAATATTAGTAAATATTACGTTAAGCGCCAATAAAAAAAAGTTATGTGAGAAGTTATAAACTGTAAGTGTTTATTTAGGGAAAATAAAATAATTGTTAAAATAAATGTGTGAAAAATGTACCTAGAATTAGTAAAAATGAATAAATAATAATATTATTTTAATTTTTAATTACTTTATGTAATGTTCAAGTAAAAAAAAATTGAAAATAATATTCTTATAGTGAAGAATAAATATTACTTAAGTGAGAGAAAATGTAGAAGAGTGATGATAAATATAAGCAAAATAAAGTTACAATAATGCCCAAAATTTTAAGTTGATTTAGGAGAGAGAAGAGGAGATTCTATATCTAAAATGAAATATGTTCCTTGCTAACCTATACATGAAGGTGTGGAGGTTAGCAATCCCATATATGTACATACACATACTTGGGCTTGTGTTTATTTGCAAGCATTTTTTTTTTTGTCCAAATATGCTAGGCTTAAGAAAGGCCATGGGCAAGACAAGAGGTACCCCCACCACTCAAACCTCCAAGCCTGCCACCAATGCAGAGGATCGAGCACTCTGACTCCATTGTCGAACCGATTGAACATGATTTATTCAAAAAAATATAAAAATATACAAAAATTTAAATAAAATATAATAAAATAATAACTAATTAATAATTTAACATTCTTTATGGGTCCAAATATAAAAATATAAATAAATAACATAAATTCCCAAATATTATTCACATTTTACAATCATAAATCATAATTGACAAGTTCAAAAACTAATTATACAAGCAAACTCACAAAGTTTTACATTATAAACTCTCAAGTCATAGCAATACAAACAAAGTTATTGCATTTTTCTATAAGTCATATTAGAATTTTTTTTTAAGGTTTTAAAAAATAAGATCATTTAGCAAAAAATAAACAAAAAAGCAAAAAAAAAAAAGACCTGATTTGGTTCGGTTTAGCCGGCTGAGTCACCAGTTTTGAACAAACCTGGCCAACTCGAACTGAATCGCACCGGTTTCGATGGAGGACCGATCTAAGCAGTGGCTCGGACCAGTTTCATGACTAGTTCACCGATTTTCCGATCGAATTGGCTGGTCTGAGTATATTTTTATTACTATACGTGAGATTCAATCATGTTTTATTACATAAGTAATAATTATTAACTCTTATACCAGTTACTTAAAAATTCATAATGATTATGAATAGAAGGATATTCACATACATGACAGAGTAAAATCTTTTAGATGAGGATCAAAATTAAACTAAAAATGTAAAAATAAAATGGTGAGTGTCAAGGAAAAGTGACTAACCTGCTAACTTTTATTTCTTTATTATTAATGTTCATATTTTATATCTCATGAACTTATTGTTGGGCTTAGAGATTGATTCACAGTATAATTAAATGATGTTAATGTGTGGCAATGAGTACCAAAATAAATCCAATAGAATTAAATCTATCAAATCGGCACAGCACAGCGAAAAATGAAAATCAGAATGAATAGTAATTCAAGGTGGGACCCACTTGTCATTATTCACAGTGGGGCTTGCTTGTCACTATTCATTATTCACGTGAACAGTACTCAACAATGGAACCGTGCCACTCTTATGGTGAATAGTAAGTTTTGCATCATTATTCACTGCTGTAGGACCCACGTCACTATTCATGCTACTAAAATAAATCAAAAAATTTGCATACCGAATTTTTAATGTGGAAACCCCCAAATACTGAAAGAAAAACTACAAGACAAACTCCGAAAAATATTTCACTATATTCAGGACAATTACACCAATATCCTTTCCATACTCTCCAACCCAAGAGGTAAATATAGTGTATCCCAATGAGAACTCTCCTATTCAAATACTACATTGTTGCAGCACCAAGGAGTAATAAAGATGATATCCAAAAATATTCCTGGTGTATTTACCCACATCCTACGCTCTTTGAAATTTACTCACACTCTCTATTTTTTCCTCTCACTCTCAGAAAAATAACACACACTCTGTATATTTTTCTCTATATACAACTTGTATCTTCACTGCTTCTTGTGCTTAATGATCCGCCTCTATTTCTACAGAGCGCCTAACGCGTACACAGTAATTTTTTACTGTTCATGCATTGAAAATTCTCCTCACGGTATCGAACTCTTCACGCGTAAACAATGATTTCACTGTTCACGCATTGAAAATTCCCTCTCTGCACCTAGCTTTCTTCACGTATGAATAGTAATTTACTATTTACATATTGAAAATTTCTTCTCTCCTCGGCTGCTTCAAATTTCTCAGCAGGACCCACAATTCTCCCCTTTCAACTGATGGGGAAAAAAATCTAGGAGAAATCATTTGGAATTCAGGCCGATCAACTCGGCACAAAGTTGAAGTTTATCTCATGCTACAACTTTTGTCATCTTATCAGCAAGATTTTCATCAATGTAAATCTTCTCCAACTTGAATTACTTTTCTTCTACTACTTAACGCAACCAATGATACCTGACATCAATGTGCTTCGTCTGCAAGTGATAAATCGTATTCTTGCTCAAATCCAAAGCACTTTGATTGTCGAAATGGATAACGAACCTATTCTGCTTCATTCCCAACTGTTCAAGGAATCTTTTCAATCAAAGCATTTCTTTCCCAGCTTCAGTCATAGCAATATATTCTGTCTCAGCAGTGGATAAGGCAACACACTTCTGTAATTTTGACTGCCAAAACACAGCTCCACCTGCAAAAGTAAACACGAATATGGAAGTAGATTTTCTACTGTCCAGATCGTCTGCCATATTAGTATCTGCATAGCCTTCCAAAACTAATTCTAGTCCTCCAAAACTCAAGCACATTCTCAAACTACCCTTCAAATATCTCAAGATCCACTTCACTACTTCCCAATGGTCTCTACCTAGATTGGAAAGGAATCTGCTAACAACTCCAACCGCATGAGCGATATCTGGCCGAGTACAAACCGTAACATACATCAAACTTTTGACTGTAGAAGAGTAAGGAATATCAGCCATATCTTTCTTTTCTTCGTTAGTAGTAGGACAACTCTTTTTGCTAAGTTTGAAATGATTAGCCAATGGTATGTTAACTGCTTTAGCATTCTTCATATTGAATCTGCCTAGAACCCGCTCTACATATCTTTCCTATGATAACCAAAGCTTTCTAGCCATCCGGCTTCGCAAAATCTGCATACCCAGAATTTGCTTTGCAGGGCCTAGGTCTTTCATATCAAAGGACTTTGATAGCTCCTTTTTCAAATCACCAATAATCTCTACATCCTGTCCTACTATCAGCATATCATCTATATACAATAGAAGAATGATAAACTTATCACCTGGAAATATTTTGACATATACACAATGATCTACATCTGTCCTGGTATATCCATGACCCACCATGAATGAGTCAAACTTCTTGTACCACTGTCTAGGAGCCTGCTTCAATTCGTACAGACTCTTCTTCAATCTACAAACCATGTTTTCCTTTTATCCTCCTCAAATCCTTCTAGTTGATCCATGTAGATCTTTTCCTCCAAATCACCGTGGAGAAATGTAGTCTTCACATCTAACTGCTCAAACTCTAAATCCAAGCTAGCTGTCAATCCGAGAATAATTCGAATAGAACTCATTTTGACAACTGGAGAAAAAATCTCATCAAAATATATCCCTTACTTTTTACCAAAGTTTTTTACAACCAAGCGAGCCTTATACTTTACTAGTTTGTTACCATCTTTTTTCAGCTTGAAAACCCATTTATTCTTTAAGGCTTTCTTGCCTTCAAAGAGTTTTACCAACTCATAAGTATCATTTTTTTGCAAGGAATCCATCTCATCTTGCATGGCTTTGATCCACTGAACTTTATCCTTATGAGTTTGAACTTCTTCAAAACTCTCTAGCTCCCCCTCATCAGTGAGAATGACATACTCTAACCTGGGATACTTGCTGGATGGATATCGCACTCTATTAGATCTTCTAAGCTGTGGTGTATGAACTTGCTCCCCCTGCTCAACACCTCCTCCATCTCCAACATCATCAATAGCTAGCTCATCATCAACCCCATGATCTTGAACCTCTCGTCCTTCTATGGCATTTTCTTCAAAAAAAAGATACTGGTGTATAGTCAACCTTATCACTAGATTCATCAATTTTCTCTAGAATAGTAGAATCTGACATAGTTTCTTGCTCATGAAACACTATATCTCTACTTCTTATAATCCTCTTCTTTTCTAGATTCCATAACCTGTAGCCAAATTCTTCATCTCCGTAGCCCACAAATATGCAAAGAATGGCTTTATCATCAAGCTTCTGTCTTTGCTCCTTACTTACATGAGCAAAGGCTTTGCATCCAAATACCTTCAAATGAGAGTAACTAACATCATGTCCAAACCATACTCTCTCACGAATGTCAAAGCTCAATGGAATAGATGGAGATCTGTTAATCAGGTAGTATGCCATTTGAACAGCTTCATCCCAGAATGGCTTAGGCAGCTTAGCCATTCTCAACATATATCTAACTTTCTCCATAATGGTTCTTTTGATTCTTTCGGCCACCATTATATTGTGGGGTGCGAGTAACCATTTTCTCATGCCTGATGCCATGTTCAAAGCAATAGTTCTTAAATTAATGGGAAGTGTACTCTCCCCCATTGTCACCACGAAAAAACTTCAAAGGTTTCCTAGTTTTTCTCTCCACTATGGCATGAAACTTCTTGAAGTATTGAAACACCTAGTCCTTCATCCTTAGAAAATAAACCCACATTTTTCGTGAAGTATCATCAATGAACGTCACAAAATATCTGCTACCACCCAGAGTCTCCATTTCCATGGGACCACATGCATCAGAGCAAACCATATCTAAAATATTATTTTTTAGCTTCAATCATTTGTTGAAAGACACTCTATGATGCTTGCCAAATAAACAATGATCACACGATTTAACTTTGTACCTTTGGTACAAGGAATGAGGGATTTCCTAACAAAAATCTGCAATCCTTTTTCACTCATATGAGCTAGTCTTTTGTGCCACAAATTTGGTGAAGCATCGTCCTCGACTGCATTCAACCCTCCGATCTGCTTCACTTGAGTCTTGTACAATGTGTTGTACAACATCTCTCTGGCAACCACCATCGAACCTTTGGAAAGCTTCCACTTGCAGTCACCAAAGTTACTGTGGTATCTGGCTAGATCCAGAGCATGAACGGAGATTAGATTCAGGTGTAAATCCGGCACATGTCACACGTTCTTCAATGTCAGTGTATATCCTATATTTGTTTGAATGCACACATCACTGATGGGTTACATTTGTGCACTCATTTTATATCCTAACTCTAAATATTTTGCATTTGAATTGTTTTTAAGTGGTATTTCATTGGTGAATTTGGACTTTGTCCTCACTTTATTTTATTGAGTAATTCCATGACTTTTGGCACTATTTACAAGTAAATAATTGTTCCTGAGAACTATTTGTGCTTCTAACCTTTTTGCGTGAGCATTGTTGAGCAACAAGGACTCTCCATTGGGTGCAAAATCAAGAAAAAAGGCTCAAGAGCTTTGCAAGAGGACTCTAGATGTGGACTAGCATTGCTAAGACCGCTATAGTGGTCCCCAACAGCTATAACGGTCACCAAAGGGGAAATTTTGGCTGTAGTACTAAGAGGGGATTACTAGGACCGCTATAGCTGTCATAAATGACTTTGGTTTTCGCGTTTACACATGATTTGCTTCACTGTGTCGTTTGGGGAAAACATAACTCTTTTTCTTTTCTTTTATGTACCAACACAACGTTGGGGAGACTTACGTTTTAGTTTTGCAGATTTTTGAACTTTTATTTTACTCTCTCACTCTTTCTCTAGGCTAGGTTCTCAGTTACTACTTGTTCTTAATTTTTCAGTGTGTAATTTAATGTTTTTCCTGAATAGTGATTGTGAAACTCCCCCTATGAAGGAGTAATTCCCTACCGTGCATAGAGATAACTGAAAGTAGAAATTGTTCATGAGATTTTCGTTCTTATTCGCAAATTATGGTTGGTTTCCCCTCTTCCTTTGTTAATTATTTCAATTATTAATTGTGTAGATTGTCACAATTTATTTTTGTTAGAGTTGTTCTTTGATGTGATGTTTATCCATTGGGTAAGAGATTGGGATTAATTTCATTGAAATTAGGTTGCTATAATTGGTAGTTAAACTGACATAGGTTCATAGAATCACGTTGGTGAATTACTGGTTCATATGTCGGCAAAACCTTTGCGAGAGTGCGATCATATAACTGTTAAGTAGAATTATACCGTTGTTATGTGTTAACATTTTAATGGAAGCAACCACCACTAAAATTTTATCTTTGAATCAATGACTGAACAATTTTAATCCAAAGGAACCTTTGTGTAGGTAATTTCTTTTACTGGAATTTTTCTCAATTTAATTTGCTGTCAATGATTTGAAAACCCCCAATTTTCCATGAATCAATTTGAATACTTCCTCATGAGACGACTCGGATTGTACCCTAACTGCAATTTTTATGTAATTTGGTTACTAATTTTTAATTTGTTGCGATCAGTGATACTTACACCAATCACCAACTCCCACAGTATCAGAATTACTAGTGTTACCATCCTCACTTTGCCAAAGTCTCCTACTTTGTACACAGTAAAGAATTCTTTATTGGGAGTGGCATAATACGAAGCTGCTGAGTCAACGGCCCACTCAACATATGAATCTGCAACATGACACTCTTCATCTACAAAAGAGAGCAACACCACTTCCCCATTTGTCACGGGGTTGTAGTATTTTCATCATTAGTCGTGTCCTGACTTCTCCGATTGTTCTTGCCTCTGTCCGTCCAAGCCTTATAATTCATTTTGATGTGCCCTTCTTCGCCGCAATGGTAACATTTGAACCTCCCTCTTAACTAGGACTGCGATCAATCTTTTGGTTTTCTGGACCACCCTCTACTTTTGCTTCTTCCTTTGTTTTTTGTGACAAGGACCTATGAATTATCTATTCTCACCAAGTCTTTTCTTCTGGTTTCTTCATTGAACATACTGTCTTTGACTCAGACTAAAAACAACTCCCCACTTGAAGCAGAATTGCTTAGTGACACCACCAAGGTCTCCTAGCTATCCAACAAAGAACTCAAAAGTAATAGTGCTTGTAACTCATCATCCAGCACTAACTGCATGGTATTTAACTGATTCACCATATCTTGAAAGTCACTCAAGTGCTCAATAATAGACCTTCCATCTATGTACTTGAGATTCATCAGCTTTCTAATTGCGAAAGCTTTATTTTGTGCAGTTTTTCTCTCATAGAGATCTTGTAAATTCTTCCACAGAGTATGGGCATTCGTCTCTGTGGCCATATGGTGAAATACACTAATATCCACCCACTTTCTAATTAACCCAATAGCCTTTTGGTACATCTTTTTCCAATCTTCTACTTTTATGTCTGTTGGCTTTGCATCTCCTTTCTTTATAGGATCATACAAATCCTTATAGAAAAGTATATCCTCCATTTTTAGTTTCCAAATGGAGTAATTTGCAGCTGTCAGCTTGATCATGGTACCCATATTCTCCTCTATTTAATTTACACAGCATAATCCTAAGCTCAACTTGCGCTCTGATACCACTTGTTGGGCTAAGAGACTGATTCACAGTGTAATTAAATGATGCCAATGTGTAGCAATGAGTACCAAAATAAATCTGATAAAATTAAATCTACCAAATCGGCACAGCGTAGCGAAAAATGAATATCAAGATGAATAATAATTCATGGTGGGACCTGTTTTCACTATTCACTATTCATGTGAATAGTACTCAATAATGGAACCGCATCACTCTTATGGTGAATGGTAAGTTTGGCATCACTATTCACTGGAGTGAGACCTACTTGACTATTCACTGTTATAGGACCCACGTCACTATTCACACCACTAAAATAGATCAAAAAATCTGCACACCGAATTTTTAACATGGAAACCCCCTAATGCGGAACCTTGTCAATATTAAAAACCCAGAAACCCCAACACATAATTGATATGGAAGATAGGATTGAAAACCAAATAAAATACTATAAGGGAATCACTCTATCTTCTAATCTCCTAATCAGCTTCCTGATGCAACAAGATAAGGGAATCACTCAACCTCACTTGTATGTACAAAGTTTTTGAAAAGAAACTAGGAAAATTTCATTCAAAATCAAAAAATTGAGTCACAGTGACTGTCAAGTTTGGAGTTATTTATACCTCTTATTTAGGTTAAACTAATTTCCTAACCCTATTAGAATAGGCCCAAATTACAACACTAACAATTGGGCTTAACAAACATAAAAATAAAACAAGTCTTGAAATATTTTTAAATATAAACTAATAAACTAAATAAATCAGACTTGGCCCAACATGACCAAAATATATTGTCAATGCAAATTCACTAATAATAATAATATTTTTCTTCTGATGTTGAAATGTCCATTTTGCCCTCTTAAGTTCATATCATTCCCTCCTTCCTCAAAAAAGATTCATTCTCGAATGTTGTTGTCATTTCTACTTGTCCTTGCTAGCACCGAACATGGTCCAAGGTCAAATACAACATCTTCAAATTCTTACAACAAGGAGACAAAATGACATGAAAAATTTGGATGAATTGTATTAGCAGACAATGAAACTTTTCTGAACCAAATTGGAAAAAAAGCTCGAGTGCCGAACAAAACATCTTGCAAATCTTTCTCCTTTGCATATAAACATTGTATCCCCTCAACTCTATTACCCTGCTCATTTCTCACACACTCTACGTCCGCTGCATACACCAATGAGCCTTTTTCTGCATGTTTTTCTCTCATGGCCTCTATTTGCACTTCATTTTCTTGTACCTCACATTCTAAATTCCCTAGAGAAGATTGCCAACTATTGATTTGAGCAAGATACACCTCATTGGGAGATGATGGCACAACAATATGTGCATTGTGTTCTAGGATGTCCTCCTCATAAACTTGTAAACCTAATGCAAGCCTAGTAGCGAGAGGTTCACCATGCTCAACATTGTCAAAATGTGCATCATTAGCAGAACAATCTTTCAAGGATGGTGCAACATCACTTTCAACAGACTCAGAACCATCATCAGAATCAGACACAATTTCACCTTTTCTAACATCCAAGGTTCTTTTGATTGGGCAATCATATGTACAAGGACCAAATCCCAAACATTGAAAGCACATAATATTAGAATAACCCGAAGTGGTAGTAGGAGAAGAAGAATTAGAGGTACCTTTGTCATGATATGATTTCAGATACTTCTTCTTCATGGTATCCCCAACTCTCTTACACCAAACAAAATTAGTTGCATCAAGCTCCCCCACAAATTGCTTATGAGAAGAATCATTGTGACGATGTCGGTTATAACATCCTCCCAAGCATATCTTCATCCTTAAGTCATGACATCATACTCAAGAGTTGCTACTGGTTAAATAATGGACCTTTCTTAATTAGCTATAGCAAGAATAGGTTGAATTATATAGTAACTAACTCGTGGTTTTATCAAAATATATAGTAAGGAAACAAAGTATTTATTTAGTACAAGTCAAGTACAAGAGGTAGCTCTTCTATGAGCTTTAGTACACATATGTTCTTTACTATATTTACAGACACATGTATAAAACTAAATACAATAGATACAAGTCTCTACTGCTAAACTACAGAAATTCCAATTCAGTCTTTCTTGTAGGGGCTCCACTGATCTCTGGAATCAACCTGGAGACGACACAAAAACAAACATATAGGGGTGAGAATTCTAAAATTCTTAATAGGGCATCCCTAAAATATATAATGAAACTCATGTTATCGTTATCATCCCAACCACTTTTGTTTATTATTAAAACTATGAGCATGCAACATATATCGAAGGTTCATTTTAAAGTTCAAAAACCATTCTTCTGAAGTAGGTTTATTTTTAATTACTCAATCATTCAATGTATATTTGTCATACTGCTCAACATTTTCAATCATTTAACATACACTTGTCATACTACCTAACATCATAAAAGCTCATTCTCAACCTTTCATGCCCTCAGTACATCGAAGGGGACCTTTTCATGCCCTTTACAGACAAAAGGAAATCTTTCCATGCCCTTTACACATTATAAGGGGTCTCCATGTGCCCTTTATAAATAAAAGGGGACCTTTCCATGCCCTTTACACATTATAAAGGACTTTCCATGCCCTTTATAAATAAAAGGGGACCTTTCCGTGCCCTTTACACATTATAGGGGACCTTCTTTTTACTTAGCATGTACATCATCATCAAGCTTATATAAGCATCTGTTCACAATATAATTTTCAATCACGTCTCATAAGCCAATCTTTTAAGTTGTTATCATGCACTCACATACATTATACTTGAATTAAAGGATATTATCTCATCAATTTCATGCTTGAGTTTACTTTCCAGCACCTTAGCAGATTTATGCTATTATAGCACAAATTTATTTGCACATCAAATATTCAATTCAGAGTCTATAAAAATTATCTAAGATACTTCAATGTATCTACAAGGTTTCATAAAAATTTTAGAACAAAAAGGGTTCTCTAACTATGTTAACAAAATTCTACAAATTCGGAGGTCAGACACCCCTATTCATAGCCAACAGCCATAGTTCTCAATTTTATTACCCCTATCAAATTATCATATCAAATCATACAAAAATTCAAGGTTGGACTTCAATATGTCCTCAAAACCCTATAAAAATTTCAAATGATAATTCAATCATTTGTTATGGTAACATAATTAGCAAAATTTACAACTTCTATTCTAACATTTCAGGCAGCATAGATACAATCTCGGTTTTTGATTTTTCAAACATAGGAAAATTGCCCAGAATGGCTCCAAAGTTTTACTGGGGAAACCTTAATATGTTACATACATCATATAAAATTTTTAGCTCAATCAAAGATCTCTAAATAGGTTATAAAATTCGAATAAATTCCCTGTTTGCCCTAAACCGGGATCTTCCAGCAACAAAGTTCAAGCAACATGATTTTTTTTCGAGCAGTAAAAATCTTTAACATAACCCAAGAAAATTCATGGAGTTGCCTGTAGCTTCAACATATGATTTTTTTAGCTCATAAAAATGTCTACAATTACACCAGAAAATTCATGAACAATCCCTGCCCATAATAAAACCAAAATTCCAGCAACATGGTTCAAAATCTCTTTTGACAAAAATGATTTCTAACATCTTCCAAACACTCCACCAAATTAAACACATCAATATCTATCTATCATCAATCAATACATCCAGAAAATTCAAGCCAAATCAATCAAAAACATTCAGAGAAAAAAATTAGAAAGAAAAGAGAACAAACAAAACCCTACTTGTTATTAGAATATCTTTCCACTTCTCTTGGTTCTTCTAAGTGCTTTTCTTCCTTCAAGACCTTCTCAAACAACCCTTGATCCTTTCACAATAGAGGTATATGATATCTAAAGGTGGAGGTTAGTGATGAATCAAAATTCTAATCGATTAGTTTTGTAGGTATTGATGAGTAGAATAAGTTTTGTGAAGGAAACTTGTAATTTTATTGAGTTGAACTTTAGATTATGAGACCATGGAAGCAAGATGTTTGGGTTTGTGAAAGAAAAAATGAAGGCTGAAGCATGAAGAAACTTGGTTGAGAATGTTGCTTCAAAGTGATAAGGTTTGGTGCTTTTAATATATCATTAGGATAAAGTAGCATTTATGTACTCAAGTGTATTTCTTTTCCTTTTTTTTTAAAGAAACAATGGAATGGATGGCTAGGATTTAATCTTGTTAGTCAAGATTAAATCTTGACCAACTACTTGGCTTTAAAAGATAAGCATTATCATATTGTAAAAATTAAACTATTTTTCGGTGTTAGAAATCGCACATTGAAATTTTACCGAACAAGTAAAACACCGTACCCAATTAATCAAACATTAGCTAAAAATTAATTCTAGATATAAAATCTTTATTCCTACCTATTTCTAATCTTAATCCTATAATTTCTTAGTTTTGGCCATTTTCGGGCCCCAATTCTAGGGTTTCGACTGTCCCAGCAGGCCCCAATTCATCATTATTAAAACTGTCAAATTTTTTAAATTACGACTAATAAAACTCAAATTAATTTTTAAATAATTTTTAGGGTGTTACATCGGTTCCATGGAATAACCTTGATACTTCCCTTGGACTTAGATTGTGACACCTCCTGTAGTCGCGCTTCCATATCATCTAATCTGCTATGTATTTGCTTAATGGTCTTATACATAAGCTTTATGGCATTCACTCTATCAGTATTTTCATCACTCCCAGATATGTTAATAGTCATTTGAACAATCTTTAAAGTAATAAAAGAGATAACCTCACAAAGCACTCACTCACATGTTTTACTCAAAAGTGAACACTCGTGTTTGCATTACTTAATATGGATTTTATTCTCTTTTATACTCATCATTCTTAACTTTTACCACTCTGAATCCCTTATAAATATTACACTTCAAAAACCAAACAAACTCAAACAACATAAAGTCCTAAGGAATATTTAAATAACACAAGGAATAACCAAAGAATTAGAAGGAAATAAAGAGATTAACTCAAAAGAAAAAAAATAACCTAAAAAAGATTAAAGAAAATAAAAATTTCAAAGATCCAAAATAGAAAAAATACGAAAAAAAAAATGAATCTGTTTTTTTTTTTTTTGTTAGCGCTACTTTTTTTTTCGCTTAGACGCTAAAGCTTACTGCTTCGCCTTGCTAAATGAAATAAAAAGTAAAGATGAAGTTGAGCGACAGGGAAGGCATGCGGTTTTTTTTTTTTTTTTGAACTGAAAATTAAATGAACAAATTAAAATAAAATAGACAAAGATTGGAAAGAGAGAACCACCGTGGAGCCAAAAACAACCATAATAGCGAGATGGAATTCGACGTGAACTGATCAAGAGAGCCTGACGCAACAAGAACAAGAGAGAATTAAAAATGAAAAACATAAAGACGCAACCGAAGAAAATTTGAGGTTTTTTTTTTTGTTTAAGATGAATTGAAAATCAAATTAAAACTCGAAACAAATAAATAGGAATTTACCTGACCTCTGAAACTAATACCAAATAATATGAAACTCTGTGAATATTAAAAATTCAGAAACCCCAACATACAATTAATATGGAAGATAGGATTGAAAACCAAATAAAATACTACAAGAGAATCACTCTACCTTATAATCTCCTATTCAGTTTTTGATGCAACAAGATAAGGGAATCACTCAACCTCATTTGTACACACAAAATTTCTGAAAAAAATAGGAAAATTTCATTCAAAATCAAAAATTAAGTCACAGTGGCTGTCAAGTTTGGAGTTATTTATACCTCTTATTTAGATTAAACTAAACCGTAAATCCTAAACCTTAAACTAATTTCCTAACCCTACTAGAATATGTCCAAATTATAACACTAACAATTGGGCTTAACAAACATAAAAATAAAGTCTTGAAATATTTTTAAATATAAACTAATAAACTAAACAAATCAGACTTAGCCCAATCATGATCAAAATATATTATCAATACAAATTTACTAATAATAATATTTTTCTTCTGATGTTGAAATGTCCATTTTATCCTCTTAAGCTCATATCACCCCCAAATATCGAAGGAAAAATTACGGAACAAACTCCAAAAAATATTACACTATATTCAAGATAATTACACAATATCTTTTTCACACGCTCCAATCCAAGAGGTAAATATAGTGTATTCCGGTCGAAACTTTTCTATTCAAATACTACACTATTATAGTACCAAGGGGTAATAAAGATGATATCCAAAAATATTTTTTATATATTTATCCATATTCTACACTCTTTAAATTTTATTTACACTCTACTTTTATTCTTACTCTCAAAAAAAATAACACACACTTTATATAGTACGAAGGGATAATAAAAATGATCTGCCTCTATTTCGAGCGCCTAATGCGTAAGCAGTAATTTTTTACTATTCAAGTGTTGCAAATTCTCCTCAAATTACCAATCTCTTCGTGCTTATCACTGTTTCGCATTGAAAATTTTCCATGCGCCTAACTTTTTTTATGCGCCAACAGTATTTTACTGTTTGAAAATTTTTCTCTCCCCGGCTGCTTCAAATGTGTCGGCTGAAGCTCCACTTATGCTTATATTCATTCGGCAGAATATTACAGGTCAAACAAGAAACCCAAATAGAAAACGATATCTAAACCAAAAGAAAAATAAAATATCATTGTGGTTGAAAAAGCTGGGCCCACCGATGATGACTCATGAGCACTAAGTCTTGTCTTAACACCTATCACTTGATCATGGCATCTACACTCTTTCAGCACCACCAAAACTCTCTGAGCGTTGCAAATGGAGGAGGCCACCCAAGTGCATGTCCCAAGGGTAAAACTTGGTAATCAAGGCTTAGAGGTAAGCTTCAACCTTTTTCACTTCCTGTTATTCCATCAATCAAAGGGTTTTGTGGGGTGTTTCATGTTTTGTCATCCTAGCCTCTTATAATCTACCTTTACCTAGCTAGCTACTTCGATCCTTGAACCAGTTCTTCGTCTAATAAGCTGCTGTGTAATCCATCTATGTATTTAATGATTTTGTTGAAGAAAGGGTCTTTGTTTACATCATCATCAACTTTTTATTTATTTTGCTTGAAACACATTATTCTCAAGTTCACAGTCACAGATATAAATTTCTATAACATTTAATCGAACGATCAAGTCTTGTATAATTTTTATATACTAGCACTACTCATTTCACAAGACAATATTCTTTTGCTAATCTAATGTACCATCTATGCTCTTTTTTTTTTTTAAGACTCTTCCAATTTTAGTATTTACGGCAATTTGACTAATTGCCTTGCTTCTCAAGAGAAATCGCCCCGCATTTAGCGTACGTTGATACTTGCAGAATTCAATAAATAGGTTTTACTATTAGAATTTAGATTTTGCTTCTAAGAAGCAGACGTTGTTAAGTGTTAAATGATTAAGCCATCAGACCTATCAATGGGGTTGGATTAATTTCATTCAGAGATGTATGTGCAATTGGAGAGATTTGCACTTTACCTCCTGTATGCACTTTAGACCCTAAATATAAAAAATTTACAGTTCGACCCCCAAAACCTTGTTAAATATACAAATTGATCATTCCGTTAATTTTTTCATCATTTGTTAACAAAAATATCACAAATTTGAGAAAATTTAGGGTATCAGGTTGCAAGTTTAGGAAAGTTCAGGGATAAATTTGCATATGTTCCAAAGTTCATGGGTGTCATACACTTACTTTTACTAAAATGCATGTGTGAAAGTTCAAAGAGTCGATTTGCACATTTTTACAGTTTAAGCACTAAAGTGCACATAAGCTATAGTTAAGGGGATAAAGTGAAATTTTCCCATGCAACTGTGGTGTTAGTTACTCATTGGCCATTGATCACAAATCTCCAACATGGTGATGGCATCAATTAAATATTTCATGCAAAGTTATCTCTGTTTTGCATGAGCATACACAAATAAGGGTTACATACATCAAGTTTCTAACACCATTTTTCTAAATTTTACCTTCTTTTTTACCTCTCTTCTATTTTCATGAGCATATAACCTTTGGTGAAGTGCAGGTTTCAAGGTTAGGTTTTGGATGTGGAGGACTATCTGGAATCTATAATGCTCCTCTGTCCCATGAAGATGGAGGTTTAGTTATTAGGGAAGCATTCAATAAGGGTGTCACGTTTTTTGACACATCAGATATTTATGGACAGAATCATGATAATGAAATCATGGTTGGTAAGGTACTGTACCATCCAAATACATAATTATTTTTTTTTATTATAAGTTCCCAATATACAGTACCATTTGTATGAATTGCTTGCCTAGTTTCAGGAATGCCCATCAACTTTCAGAAATTAAAATGGCATGCATCTCTGTCTCAAGGAATTCATTATATCATAACATAAATAAAGATTGGGTAAATTATATTACACACTTATCTTCCCTAAAATTTGGTGAAATTCACTTCGATTCCTTTCTATTTGTCCACACAACACTGACCTCCTTAAAAGTATAATGATTTTACAAACCCAAGGGAGGGCGGTGTAATGATTTCATGAAATCTATAATCTTCTTAGCAAATTTTCATAAAGAGTAGAGTTGGGACGATTTTCACCAAGTCTTAAGAGAGGTTAGTGTAATTTTCCCATAAAAAATTGTTTTAGCCAATCATTTGTTGGGGAAGAAGAAATAATTAAACTTCATGCTTCATGTACTTAAAGATGTGTCTGCTTCTGTCATTAGGCATTAAAAGAACTTCCTCGTGAAAAAGTTCAGTTGGCTACAAAATTTGGCGTTTTTGTTTCCAATGGGATGCCTGCAGGGGTCAAAGGCAACCCTGAATACGTTCGAGAGTGTTGTGAAGCTAGTCTTAAGAGGCTTGATGTCAGTTATATTGATTTGTACTATCAACACCGAGTTGACATTACTGTGCCAATTGAAGACACTGTAAGCATTCAATGGCTTTCTTAATCGAGAGTTGATATGTCCTCCTAATAATCAACCTAAAAGTCCTCCTAATTCAAAATTTCACTCACAATGGCCTGAATTGCAACTTACGCTACATCTAAGGACTATTAAATGTATGTGAGTGAGATATAAAATTAGGAGGATTTACAGGTACACTAATTAGAAGGATGTAACATTTCTCTTCTTAATTTACTTGTTATGCATTCTTTTTTCACCCCTTTTTAAGCTACAGATGGTTATGTATGATTGGTCTATGTAATGAAGATGGGAGAACTCAAAAAGCTGGTAGAAGAAGGAAAGATAAAGTATATTGGGTTATCAGAGGCTAGTCCTGACACTATAAAGAGAGCACATGCTGTTCATCCTATCACTGCTTTGCAGATGGAGTATTCTTTATGGACTCGTGATATTGAAGAAGAGATAATTCCACTATGCAGGTCTTGAAAAAGGGATGACTACTGCTATTGTTTGTGTTGTTGACTGACACAGTTGTGCTTGGGTTTCATTTTGCAGTTTGATATGCTTCTCACTCTCTTAGATATGCTTTTAAATTATATTATTTTCAAAATACTTGAAACACGTTGTTAAGATTCTAAGTAAGATGAGTTTTTACTTGCAGAGAACTAGGAATTGGAATTGTGGCATATAGTCCCCTTGGTCGTGGCTTTTTTGCAGGGAAGGCAGTGACAGAGACTTTGCCTAGTGAAAGTGTTTTGGTATGAATGTAGTGACCACTAATACAATTTCTAGTTTGCATAAACATGTAACATCTTGGGGGATGCTTCTTTATGTACCATTATATTATTAGCTTAGGATCCTGTCATTATTATAATTTTTTAATATATATATATATAAGGGATCCTGTCTTTATTGCATGCTAAAATTTAATATTTTTGCAACAGGCTGCACATCCCAGGTTCACTGGAGAAAATTTGGAAAGGAATAAGTCTTTTTATAACCGAATTGCTGACTTGGCTTCTAAACATGCATGTACTTCATCTCAATTAGCCTTAGCATGGCTTCTCCATCAAGGCAATGACATAATTCCTATCCCTGGTAATGTCTTTGTTTCACTTTGAAGACTATATAACATTTGTGACAAGTTTTTGTAGCCCATGTTTTTAATATGGGGAAAAGGGGACCAGGGGATACATGCAATTCTTTTAACTGTTGAGTTTTCCTGATCATATCCTATATATTATTATTCGAGCATAGCATTTTAGACACTCAGATCGATATATGGAGAATTATGTTTAAAAAAGTTGGGTTCCACCAGTAATATAATTGAAATCTCTACTTACGTCTTTTTTATATATAAAGAGATTTTCACTCATTTATACATGATTTCCACATGTCGATTTACATGTCTAAATTGTTATGTTAAAAAGTCATTTCTCTTACCAAAACATAATGTCCATTTGTTTATTGATATTCGAGAGTACCTAATAACTTGTGCATAAGTTGATACTGTAGACTAGAAAATTAGTATATTTTGAGTTTAATTTTTATGTGTTAATAATGTATAACTTTTTTATATACTATAGGGACTACTAAAGTTAAGAACCTTGAAAACAATATTGGCGCTCTGGCTGTGGAGCTTGCAGATGAGGAGTTGAAGGAAATTTCTGGTGCAGTCCCTCTTTATGAAGTTGCTGGGAGACCAGAATTTGAGACGCTTTCTGAATACAGTTGGAAGTTTGCAACTACTCCATCAAAGTAATTGTCACTTGTCAGTGTTTTCTTGATGATTATTGGTGATGCCAAAAAAATAAAATAATTATATAATCAAGAAGAAGTGGATAGTTTCTATGGGGATGAATAGATCTGCTATTGAATTAGTATTGTGTTTGTGTTGAACCATTATACTTCTGTCGGCAATGTATTTTCTCGGATTCTCTCCAGGATAATTAGCTTTGGAAGTGAAATAAATATTTTTCCAAATGAACTTATTTATGCTGATATGACTTTATTTCTTTGCTCGTGTTTGAGATATATTCGCTGAATAAATATTGCAGAGTTACAAATCGCTCTTCGGCCTTATCTTGTAGTAATTGTCACATTGGTAAAAGTAGAAGTGTAGATGAAGTTATTTTTTATAACGTTATTGAATGCAAAAAAAAAAAAAAAATTATGTACTATTTCCAAGTTATATTTATTAAATCATGAAAATTTTAATCACATAGTAATTATATAGAATTCACTCGATTACCAATATGACGATGCTTTGTTTTTTTTTTTGGGTGTGCCCAATCTGATGATTCTTAACTTGGTGATAATTGTTACGGACCAGGGTTTGGCCCATGAGCGAATTGGACCGAGATGCAAGCCCGAAAACTTGTGACCAAACTTAACCCGGGATCCACCTTGACCCATCCTCACCCTGAACCCGGGATTGGAATTTCCACTCCTTCCACCATGACCAAAAAATTAAAAATAAATAAATAAATAGTCAATGTAATTCCTCTAAAAAATTTCAAAGACAATTTAATCCCCTTAAAATTTGAAACTAAACTCGTGGTTCTTAAATATTTTAATAATATGATATATTAGTTCCTTTATATGTATTTGATACTTTAAACACTAATGGAATTATGTAGTGACGCATTAACAAGAAGTTATGTATTGTGTATGTCATATAAAATAGAATGATATTTAAAATGATGAAATTTGTAAAATGAGTAATTTGAATTTTCATTACAAATCATAAAATGATTCATTTTATGTAATTTTAAACACTAAAATATGTGCAATATGTTCCAAAGCAACGTCATTTTACTTGCATATAATGTTTTAATGGCATGTCATCATTGTATCGTGTCACACATATAAGCCTGCAAATGGAGAACTAATAGAAGGATTAATGTATTCATCATTTTCAATCTTAGGTATCACGAGATTATTTTTTTTTTTCGGGCACAAAATAGCCTGATATAAAAAGCTTTAGAAATCAAATTAGGTGTTCACTTGGAAGGAAAAAAAAGGCAAAAAAAAAAAAACACACATGGCCTAACATGGTTCCCCAAATATTGGGACATGAGCTTATGTGCAGTTGCATGCTGAAACTACCCACAATGGATAGTCCTCTACTATAAGGCTATGTTTGGTTGGAGGGTAATAATAAAGGTAAGTTTTTCTTGATTAAGTTCTATATATAAAATTATACATATAAAATTCAATTATAGAAAAATGAGGTTGAATGATCAATTAAGTACTTACTTTTGGCCTGCTTGCTCACCTCATACTCTGGTTAACTTCAAGTGAGAGTCTCTGCGCATGCAAAACCCTTGGACATTGGAGTTTAAGAAATCCCATAATTTCTTGTTCCCATTACTATCATCCACCTCAAAAAACATTCATTAGGTACACTAATTCCTATTCTTCACTTCATTACAGTAATAATATAAAATATTATGTATCGAAAAAATGATATAAAAATGTTTAATACTAATTATATATGATACTAAACTCTTTAACAGTTTGATAAAAAATTTACAATAATGTAAGGGGTGAAGACCTTTTTATTTGTCAAATTACTAACCCAAATCAAAGGAGCACGGTAAGAGAGGGTATATTATATTCACTTTTCTTCAAGTTTGGTGTAATTATTTACAAAATTATCATTTGAGATCCCTAAGGTTTGTTAAAATTACACCGATATTCTTAAAGTCATTGATCCATTAAGTTAAGTGACAAAAGAGAAAAGATAATACATAGCATGCACATTATTATTAATGATAAAATTATAATATTTTGACAATATTTAAACTAACATACTCTTTTTTAATCATAAGTTATGAATATAAGCTTCATCCTCACGTGATAAAAAAGTGATATTTTAGTCGATCTATAAATCAAATATTGTCAAAATATTATGATTTTATCATTACTAATCATGTGCATGTCACATGTTACCTTTTTTATAATTTAAACTAACTTATCAATGGCAACAAAGGGAAACCAATGTAATTTTAACAAACCCCAGAGACCTCTACTGACAATTTTATAAATCGAGGATATCGTGTATAATTGCACTAAATCTCAATTGAGGTCAATATAATTTACTTTAATATTATGGGTTTATTACAATGTAAATCATCATTAACCTTTAAAATTTAGTATGTTTAAATTTTAATCATTAAAATAATATTACATAATTCAACAGTTGAATTGATAAAATTTAAGGTCTATATAAAATTATTTAATAAAGTAAATATATAATTCCTAGAATAAATAAATCCTTTCCCGCATATACATATGAAAAATGTTAATTTTACAATAAAAGAGAAATTCTTAGATACTCTTAGAGTAAGACAAAATATTTACTATGTTTTATTTAGTGGTTGACAAATCAGCTATTACATTAAAAATATAGAGGAGGTGGGAGACAATAATAGTCTATAAAACTTATGTATCAACTAATAAATTGATCAAAGCAAGTGTTATCTCTTACTCTCAATACACCTAAGTATTTCTGACAATAACATTGCTTAACAAACTTGCATCATCATTATTTTCCTACCTCATTTCAATATATTAATATTTTTGGTCCCACTTTTTTTGTTTTGTCTTCTCCCCCATCTACACTTATGGCATAAGTTTATTGTCCTATTGTGTTGAGTGTGTGTCATCTCTCTATACATATATATTGATGTACATGTACTTATTACAAACCCAAACGTTTTTGAGAAAAAAGAACCTAAACTAACAAGTGTGGACCTTGATTTTGCGAGCGACAACACCAAAACAGGTACCTTAGGAAAGGTGGGGGAACACTCACGACTACCACACCCCCGCAAGAAGATTGATGACACCCAACTACTCACACAATATTTGGAAGCCCTTTTTAATTGCAAAGTGAATGCCCTCTTCTACCCACCAATATGATGCCACTTCACTGCGCCTACTTTCCCTGCTGGATTTAGTAATTATTAATTAATTAATTACTTAATTAATTCAACTGACAATGTAGTAGTTTGCCATTTGAAAACGCCCCCATCTTACTGTGCCTTACACTGAGACAAAAGCTAAAAGAACAAAAACATTTTAATTCAGATCCCATCATTTCTGGCTTTAAACAAGTAAAAACACCGCATTCCACATGTCCACAACATATCAGAACATAATTCCTCCGCTTTGATTTATTTGTCAAGTGTTAAGATTTTTTTATTTATTTTTAAATACCTGTAAATTTTTAATATCAATGTAATATTACATTTTTTTTCCTTTCAATAATACCCTTCGTATGTGTGCTTTTATTGTATATTAATGGAGCAGTATATTAATTGTATAATGAAAGTGAATATGGGTAATTTTATCTATTTATATAATTTTATACTATTATCAAGATCAATTTAATATTTTTCTGAATGTGTGTGTGTGTGTGTTTTTTTTTTTTTTGGGATAGATAAATGAAACAGAAGGAATATGCATTTTCTGAATCTTTCAAGACCCCTGTTATTACACAGTTGTGCCCAATATTGTTCGTATTTGGATAGAGAAGTACATCACAAACCATTCTGCTATGAATCTCTCCAAACTCGTTTCGTTCTAAATATGGATACTCACTCACTGAAATTTTTTATTTAGTGATTTTAAAATGGAAGAGATTGTCTTCGGTCTTCACGAAAAAAAAAATTTAGGCAAATTTAACTTTCGCGGGTGAATAAATGAATAATACTATAGGGGACTCGAGAATATTAATTCTAGGAGATTTTTAATTATATAATGAGAACTAAAAAATATCTGTATCTATTTAATTTTAGTTTCCAGTTTTCATTTTTAATTTTCTAATTTTCTAATTTTTTAAATTGTAAAAGGAAATATTGAAAATTCTAAAAACTATAAATTCTAATTTTCAGTTTTTATTTTCAATTTTTAATATTTTTTTATAAAATCCTAAAATACTAAAAAAAAAATTGAAAACTAAAACAAATAAGTCCAAGACCTTTTCAACTTTTAATCATTCTCTCTTGGTTCAAGAGTAAAGATTTTGATTCAAAAGACATCTTGTACTGCAGTATGTACTCAAATATAAACTTATTTTATTAAATTCCAGTTACATAATTATAAACCTTCCCCCCCCCCCCCCCCCCAAAAAAAAAAAAAAAACACCACCAAAATAACATAAAAGAAGAAAGGGAAAAAAAAAAAAAGGCTTAAGCAGTAATCCTCATTCCATCTCTTCAAAAAAGATTTTTCATGTACTGAAATACAAGCTTAAATAGAAGTTTATTTATTAAATCTTTATTCCATGACTACAAGTTTCCAAAAAACTGTTCTTGTACTGTTCAACCACAAAACTTAAAATTGAGTACCAGTTAATACTTCTTTTTGTTTTTGTGAAAACTGAAGAGTGAAGACAGTAGACTAATCCAAAACGAAAATGTTTTGGTCTGAATGAATATCAATGCATGGACATCAATATGTGGAGTTCCCGGAATGATGACAAGCAAAATCATGCAGAAGTTAATGAAGATTCAACTTGGTTATAAATGAATGTCAAAGATGACAGAATGGCAGATCGGCTATGCTATGTCACTTTAAGTCAGTGCAGTCCTGTGATCTTACCTATGTTAGTAAAGAAGTTTAAAGGGTACATTGACACCAAAAGTTCCACTTTACATCAATATGGTAATCTCATCTTGGCCCCTACAGCATTACAGACCAGCCTTGTCTGGCACCACAATGGAAACAAATTAGAGAGTTGAGGAGATTGAAGAGCTTGGATAGATTTAGTATCTATGCCAGACAACCTTGAGTGCTAATTTCTTCTTCCTTTTTTTTTTTTTTTTTTTTGGTTCTAGTCTAAAAGAAAATAATAGAATCTTTGAAGAGTTTCTGCTTTGTCATCTTTATTGAGAAATGCAACTGCTAATTCAATATTCAATTTTCATACAGCTGTGAGTAAAAGAACAACAGCAGTCTACCTAGCCTGTAAAGGGCACCCAAAATGATATTGCTAGTGTTGAAAAAAACAAACCAAAATATCAGTTGTAGGGATCCAAATATAACATATTCTCAAGAAAATAAAGAACACAATCAAAAGATGCCCTTTTTTTTTTTAATTGCAAAATTTATAACAGTAATGATCATATTTAATAGTATGATAACCAATGGACAAACCGTGTCCATGTAAAATGCTTACATTTTAGAAGTACTACTGCAAATTTCAAACACTAGTAAGTCTCTTACTAAATTCTTGTCAAAGGGACAGTAATTCACTGTTACTAACAAGCATCAAGAATATGCCCTCTAATGACAATGCACTCACTCTGTGACTATGCATCATGAACTGCCTCAACAAGTTTTAAGGGAGAAATAAATTGCAGCAAAGAAAACTGGACCTTATGATCTGATGATTGTAATACAGAACTATTGAATAGAACTACAAGCACCAATAAATCAATACCAACTAAACTACAATGACACCAATACTAGTCTCTGTGCTATCCATGACAATAATTCTAATGAAGCATACTTGAAGCAACAAGCAATCTATACATAAACAAATTTACAAGTTCAGTATGAACTTATACGCCCCTTTATAAATATGACTGCTAATGTACTGCACAAGTCAAATTGCAATTAAATACAGCTATGCTTTTTGTCTTCAACAATACTAGTCCTCAATGAGCAAAGTTCAGAATTCCACACTGTATCGAGATGATATCCTCATAAGGTAATTTAAATCAATAATATGCTCACCGTATCGAGGACTTCAAAATTTACAATGTACTCAACTGAGAAAAGAAGTTCCACATTGCATTTGCCATTCCATGCAATCTTCAAAATCAAAACTGCTTGCACAATCCAGTAGCGCATTCTGTTGATGCTCGTATCGACAGATGTAATTCAACCCAACTAGAAGCTCACAGATCCATTCCTCGGTCTTTTCCCTGTCGGCAAAGTACAATGTCTGAAGTAGCAGAACATTTGTCCGGCTAACGATTTGGTGTTGCTCGAAATTACGCTCACTTTGCCATCTGATCATATTATGGGCAAGTGGGGCAAGCCACCTCAGTATCCCATCCACATTCTCCTTCCAATCATGGGCAAGAGGGGCATCATATATGGCTAAATTCTTGACATAGGACTTCAGTTTGGCCTTAAGAGATACTCTTAAGCTCATTGGTAGCATCTGATATAGATCATCCCTAGCTTCCTCACCGACTAAATGCGGGTAGCAAAGCAGCTTCTCTATGACAATTATGATATTAGCATAGTGCAGTGCTAGAGCAGAGCCTCCAAGAGTGAAAGGAAAAGCATAAACAGCTAACTTACTTTTGGGGCCAAAGGTTGAGCAACTTTGAACACCAGCCTTGGCTTGTCTTAAGTCTCCAGTGAAAGAAACGCCACTTTGGATATGACTTAGAACACCAGAATGTTTGATGCTACTATTCCCTATCCCAATACTGTGACAACTTGATATCTGACTGAATTGGTCGTCACGACTGATAACATAACCATCATCAGCATCATCAAATTTTGAAACTGAGCCACTCAAACTTAGACAATCCATAAAAAGTCTCCCTGGACTAGTTCCGCACAGGAAACCAAAGTCTTCTGGTCGAATAGATGCTAACTGACCTCTACTCATGTCACTCTGAGGCTTACTAGTAGTTCCCCTTCTCCCCTTTCTCTCCACAGCCACACTCCCAACCGAACCGGAATGAAATCCATTCTTCTTGCTCTGATTGCGTTTCAACCTCTCGGAACTCATCTGAACATTAATATGGCCAGACACAAGGCCGCACTCATTCTGTATACCCAGGGAGCCTCCACCAAGCCTAAGGCCATTGTTCCTCAAAGCAGATTCGCCGAAGATCGCCGAGATCCTAGCATAAATGGTACAAACTGTCCTAGCCAACAGCTCAACAACCTTATCAAAGGTCTGATTCCAAAGGGAAACCTCCTTAAAATGCCTCACATCTTGCTTCCGCCACACGAGTTTTTGCTCGAATGCCCTCCTACTCTCCTCGTGCTGATTATTCTGAAACTTCTTAGCAGCTTGCTCCAGTTCATTCAAACCCTCCATCTGACTGTACAAGTTCCTTGTGGCATTCACATACCTATCCATTTTCCTCACCATCCCTTCCATATGCTTAACCAAGAACCCCAATTCCTTCACATCTATGACACCACTAACTATGTCACCATACACATGCTCAAACCCTTGCAAGGCAGGTTCAGAGCACTTCTTACCCAGCCTAGAAACAACACTAGCAATACGGTTCAACTCCTCAAGCTTCTCTGCTAGAGCAAGCTCAAGGAGATAAGCCTCATCACACGAAACCAAGTTCCTAACACCCTCTGAGGTCAAGATCTCATTCCTCAGCTTTGAGATCTCAGGCTCTGACAGTGACTTGTGGAGGTGCACAGTTTTGGACATCACATTTGCTACTTCAAAAGAAAGAATGCCTATAACCTCTTTGCTATCTGAATTTTTCTTATTCTGTTTTCTCTTTGCTGAAGTTTCTAGAAGAAGGGCATGCTTGAGATTGGAGCTTACCTGGTTACCCATCTTTACAATCCAAGCTTCTGCAACCATAGCTGCTGCAACTCACACCAGTTTTTCCCCTTCAAAAATCTGCCAAAAGATTTCAAAATTGGGTTGCCAAAATTCAATCACTTTGAAACTTGCATAAGCCCCAAAGGTGTTGCCTTTGAAAACTCATGTGAAGCTCAAACACACCAGAATAGTCTTTGTGAGAGAAACTGGACAAGACCCATCAAGAAGAAGCCAAAAGGGTATCAAAGTTGCAAACTTTTCTTGTCAACTGTCTCCTTTTTCTTTTCTTTTTGTTTTTGGTGAATCAATTTGCACTTGAATTGTTGTTCATGTGCATGTTTGTAAACAAGGGAACAGCAATTGAAAAAAAAAAATGGGAAGAGAGAGTGGAACTGTCAGACAGTGCAACAAAAGAGAGTTCAAGCAATCGCCAATAGGGAATAGGCAAAGAGAAAGTTAGCTGGTGGCATCATGAGAAGAGGGAAGAGTGTGCAAAGAGAGGCTAAGCATGCTGCACACAAAATTGAGCAGGCGTGGGTGGAAACTGTAGAAGGAGGATGATGGGTGTGTAATTGATTATGCAGCAATAACAACAGAGAGAGAGAGAGAGAGAGAGAGAGAGAACGGAGCAATATATTATGGTTAAGGGGATGGAATGAATTGTAAGAGGGGCAGGTGCTGGATGTTGCTGCCAAGAGTTTTATGAGAGAAGCTCAAGCCCCTGTGTATTTTTTGCGGTTTGAGGACTTTTATTTGACTGGCGCACCCTGGTTTATTAGAATTTTGAAAAGTGGACAACGAATTTTTGAGGAGTTTTCAAGTTTGGAAGTATTAAATTGC
Organism: Dalbergia cochinchinensis; assembly: GCA_031216125.1. Classification (NCBI taxonomy): domain Eukaryota; kingdom Viridiplantae; phylum Streptophyta; class Magnoliopsida; order Fabales; family Fabaceae; genus Dalbergia; species Dalbergia cochinchinensis. The sequence goes on along the minus strand of CM062375.1, from coordinate 15,495,921 downwards.
ATCTGCACTGTTCATTCAATTCATCCTGTAGTCTTTTTTTTTCTTTTTATTATTATCATTTTGATTCCTAAAAGATGATGTCTATGACAAGATAGCTTTAAAGAAAATATATTTACCCATCGTGTTTTAGAGATCTATTTCGTTTGATAAATTTATTCAAATGTCAACCGATTTTTATTTTTATTAACAAAAGTGAAATAAGCATAATAGAACCATTAGTTTTGCCAAAAGATCATATATCTAACAAAATAGCATTTTGTATATCAAGCTGGCATGATGAATCATCACTTAAGTCTCAAAAGATCATATATTTGATAAAATAAAGAATCACTTTTGCAAATGAAAACGAAGGTCAGTTGATGTTTGGGTAAATTTATCAAACATAATAGATTTTTGAAGAGTCATGGACAAAAATAATTTTTTTGAGGGACTATTTTATTAGCAATATGATCTTTTAGGGGTTAAAATCTCTCCCATTTCTTCTGGGGTAAAATTGGTTGCCTTTGATGAATTGAAAATTTGAAGTGGTTTAGTTTATTATCTTTGGAAAAAATAAATTCGAATGGAACAAATATAACGTGAGATTAATTTCTATATACTAATAGTGTAAAAAAATTTTACATTGTCATCCACTCAAATCATTCTATTTGAATGACTTTCTAAGTAATGTATGTGAGAGTCAATCATTTTTATTAATATAATAATGATTAGATGATGGTATTAAAAGAAATTTTACATGTTCAGAATATAAGAATTAAACTTATATGATGCGTTTTGTATGGCTTATTTTTTATTTTTTTTTCCAAATTCAAATCAAACCGACCCATTCAGGATCAGGCTAGTTTGATCGGAGTTATCACGTTAAAGTCAAAAATAAAAAAAAATACTATATATTTTAAAATGTTGATTTATGTTTTATTACCACTAATATTATAGGGTTTTGTTATAACATACTTCACAATAATGCAAAAAGAATGTAAAAATGAATTTATTAGTAAAAACTTAACCGTAAAATTTGAAAGATTAGGTTGAAAAATTATAAATTCAAAACCAAACTAATTATTTTTACTTAAATTGAATTGATTATCGAGATTGATCCAAACCTATTTAATTGACTTGATCAGGATTTTCAGGTAGGTTGGATGAATTTCTTCCAATGAACATCCCTAAATTTTGAAGCTAGAGTGAGAAACAGTAGGATTGAACACAAAATGTCGAGTTATATGCATGGTCTAACCCTTTTTTCTCCTTTCTCTCTCTCTTTTATTTTCTTCAATCACTGAAGAGTTAGTTTTAATCATGGCAATGGCGTTCTCTTTCGAGATGCTGCCTTGACCTTGAAATTTCCAACACAATAAGATGGAAATGTCTAAGTGATAGAGAGATTTTGATTTTGCTTGGTTTGGTCAACAATAAACCGTAGAAATCATCAGAAACTATAACATTTTAGGGACTAACTAAGTTTTTTGATGATTAAAAAATACGGTGCTTAACTTGAGGTTCACGGGCATCATATCTTTGACAATTGTACAAACTTTGAAATTATGACTCATGTATTGATGTTAGAAATTTATGAAGTGGATTAAATATAATGGAATGGGTTCTGGGGTGATTTCTTATTACTACTTTATCCTCTCGATGGTTATAAAACTTATTTTTAGAGTTTGCCAATTTTTAATTACATTAAGTCTTTCTTGTGTATGAAATTTATATTCTGCTCAGTACTCAACGAATACGAAGTCCTTTTCTGCTATGTATTATCGTCTTAACAAAAGTTTCTTCAAATAATATTATCCACGTATAGAAATCAAATATATATATCTATCTATAATACTAATATTTTAGAGTTGTTTGAAGAAAAATTTTACACATGTCGCATGAGAATGTTTCAGGACCCACATCTTTTAAGAAGTTGTTCATTAATTTTTTTTTAAAAATAAAAATGTAATTATTACAAATTATTAGCATATCATTGATAATCATCATAAAATAGGATTGCATTGTATTAATTAAATATCTTTAATTATTGCGATGTTAAAATCATAAATTATATTGATAAATTAATTTTATAATTTTAATATTAATTTCACATCTAACATTTCTATGTTTGATGCAGGTGATGATTTTCTTTTGAATACTATTATATTAAATTTATGAAATTAAGTATATAAATTATTAGAAAGATGCAAAATATATATGCTAGGTTATATCATTTACCTTTTTTATTAACAATAAGATTATAATAAATTTAATTATTTAAAGGCAGAATATTTTTTTATGTCATTAGTGATGACATTATTTAATTATATATATAGACTAATTTAATGATTTAAAAACCAAGAATATGCCAATTCAATAAAAAAAAATTTATATATGTACGTAAGTGAAAATGAAAATCGTGGGATGCCATAAAATTATACCTTCAATAACCTCTGAGCTCTTGCAAATAATTTTGATAATTTTATATTTTAAAAGATTTGAATAAATTTTGAAAAAAAAAATTAATCATACAATTCATGACAATTTTGATAATTTTATATTTTAAAAGATTTGAATGAATTTTGAAAAAAAAGTTAGTGCTGAAAAAAAATAAAAAAATTGGAGAAGATTTTAAAAAGAAAAAAAAATGATAGAGTTTTATCAGAATCTTATTTATAATTAAAAGTTATTAATGATTAAAAGTTCGTATAAAAATTATTGATTGCACAAATCAACTATATTAATATTTCAGACTCATTTTATGAAAACTATTATATCATTCATATAGTGATTTAAGCTTTACATGTCATTCATACAGTGATTTAGATCTCATTTTTCTCAATCTTTATGTCTAAAGAATTTTTTAAACTTAATTTATAATTTACTTATTAATTATTTTCATATGAAATAAAATTAGATATTATAATCATTAAAGAATCAAATATTATAATCATTAAATATTATAATTTACACCAAGAGAGAGCCTATGTTGAATATAATTATGATCTATAATTAAATTAAAAATCATTAATAGTTTCACATTATGAAGGTAATATAAAAAATTATAAAGAAAATATTTTTAAAATAAATAAGCTTTAAAATCAACATATTTTAAAAAAAAATGAATAAGTCAAATTGTTAACGAATTGCTAATTGATTGATTTTGATATGATAATAATTCAAAATTCAATTTATACCAAATTTATTCTTAATCAAATATGATAATAATTGATATAATACTAATATTTAAGACTCATTATATAAAATTTTTTTTATGTGTTATTTATAAGAAAATTATACCCCACCATTTTCATAATCTTAACACTTAAAGTATGTTTTTGAATGTAATTTATATTCTAATTATCAATTTTTTTTTTCCAATCATACATTCATATCTCTCTACCATTAACAAAATCAATATGAAAAATAAAAAATAGTATAAACAAAATTATAATTCAATATATTATACCATAAAATTTTTACATATATAATTATAGTATAAACGATAACAAACCTATTATAATTGTGTTGCATTATTGGTATTTGTTATTATAAATATTTATATTTTCAAGTTTAAATTATTTTTAAAAATTTTTATTTTTAATTTTTTTAATAAACCCATAAATATCAATAGAGATTCAAATCTTCATGTTAAATAAAAAATGGAGACCCGTGACAAGGATGTACATGAAAATAGAGGCAAGATTTTAAATAAAGATAATATTAGAAGAAATTTTCTAATTTCAAATGTAGAAATTTTAAAAATCATAATAAAAAAATTATCTATCTACATGTATCACTATATTCTATTTAATTTTTTACAATTTAAACATTTTAATCTATCAATTTCATAATTTTTTCATACTAATTTTTTTGAAAAAAATACCTTCAATTTTTTAATACTAAAATATTTTTAAAAAATTGATTCTATAATTTACACTTCTTTAATAATGATATTAAATATTTATTAATTTTTAAAAAGTAAATGTTTATATTATTTTTTATTGAAAAAATTATAATTGATATACTACTCTAATAATTGAGATTATATAAATTAGAATTATAAATGAATTTTTACTAATTATTATACATTAATTATAACAGATATTTTAAAATTGATATTTTAATTTATTAAAAGGATGTACAAGGAAAGGACGTGTAATTGAAATCATATAAATTAAATTTATGTATTATTTTTATTAATTAAAAAATATATTTTTATATTTTTAAATTAAATATTTTAATTTATTAAAAAGATATAAACGGCTAAGAATGATAAAAAAAATTGAAAATAGATACACACGGGAATTATTCAATGGGAAAGGAATTGACATATATTTTGTCTTCATAGAGATGATCTATAGGGACTAAGTCCCTGTTTATTAAACTGGATTGGGACAGTGATAATACATTTTTATTTTTTAATTATTTTTATTATATTTTTATTTTGTATATATTTTTAATTTTAATTTGGATTATGTTGCATTAATAGAATTTATTATTATGGATATTTATATTTCAAATTATAAAATATTTTTAAAGTTTTTCTCTTTTTGAAATTTATTAATAAACTCCTGACTATCATGGGGATTCAAAATCCCCATGAGAAATGGGAAATAGGAAATGGGGACCCATAAGGGGATGTGTATAGAGATGAGAGACAAAATTTTAAATGATGACGGAAGGCATAAGACATGTCCCCCTTCTCATAGATACTCATTGTCATCTCTATAAATGGTTTATGATAGAGTAAAATTATCTATTTATTCTCTTTCTTTATTCATCAATTTTAACTTTCAAAATGTGTAAAATTTTCATAAAATATATTCTTTGTTGTTAGTTATAGGTCATCTATCAAGATATTTTCAACCTTATAAATATGATATTTAATATAAGATATAAAATAGAATAACATATTTATATTTTGTACACTTATTTAATTATTTAACTATTAAATTTTTTTAAAGATAAATTTATATACTTAATTTTCTGTAAGATATATTTAAATAAATTATTATTTATTTTTTATAATAATCAATAAATTATTTTTTATTATCTTTCCATGCATCGTACAAATGAGGCTTGTTGTTGATCGCTTGATTGATTCTAGATCGAAGGTTAGGTTACATAAAAATATGTGAGCAAATATTATTTCTTTGTGATGGTGAAGTAATATGAAGGATGATTATCTGTGAGAGAATTTCAGTTTTAAATTTAAGCTGAGTAAAATAATTTTCAGATTATATTATGACTTTGAAAATTATGCAATACTAGTACGGTTCCCCAATTCCCAAGGAATTCGGACTGATAACGAAAGCTTAGGAAAAGTAGTTTGACAAATGAAATCATTAGGGTCAAAAAAGGAGGAAGTTAGCACACCCACTCCGGAAAATTCGACTTAACCCTCCCATGCATTAGTGCCATTTTCCTGGTCCTTTCGAATCCAACTAAACAGACAATCCATTAACGTTAGATCTGATGTGACATTTGGTCTGAAAGAATGCACTTGAAATCCGTATGTATGGGTAGTAAGGAGCCAAATTTGGTGCTCCAAAAACAACAGCAGCACTGGCCACCCCACATGACAAACACGGAGCCAACATTATATTGTACAACTCAGATGAGAAAAATCCCAACTTAACATGTGGTGCAACTTGTAAGAGCTTTAATTTATGAGAAATATTATTTTGGCTCATATTTTATATGATATCATGTTGATACACTCATATTTATTATTGGATGATGTGTGAAATTCAAACTAAATGGAGTCTACATCCAATTTAAAGGTTGATAAAAGTATGTCGACAAAATATCCTATAAAATATGTGTCAAAATAACCCTACTCTTAATTTATATGGGGTTATGAGTCTAGAACAATGTTAATGCTGGCATGATAGCGTGTCAGTTAGGTTAATTTTGGTCTATAGATGGGAACGAGTACAAATATGGGTCAAGGTCTATTTGGTTGAATTGTGCCCTGACGCCTTCAAATCTGATAATCTTGCACAGCAAATGGGGGGAAGGGCAAATAACTCCCATTGCATGTATATTTGTATTTGTTTTTACTCGCTTTATGTTCTGTACATCGGCGGTATTAAAATTTGAATTTATGTCCTTATAAAAACTATTTAACTCCATTACCATTAGTCACTTTTAGTCTGTTACCCCATTTATATTTTATATATAACTCTTTAAATTAGTCTCTTTTAAATTTTATGTCGAACAAATTGGTCCATTTAGAAGGAAAAAAAAGGGGACAAATAAGTCCATTTAGGAAAAAAATATTAAAGAAGTATCTATTAATTAAAAATATTGGACAAATCAGTTCATCCGTATAAGGATCAATCTAACCTTTTCATGATTCTTGAGGAACCGACTTATCTTTTTTTTTTAAATTTGTTCAACATTTTAAATTGACATCGAATTTTTTAGGTATTCATTTGGGGGACCGATTTATTTGACACAAAATTTAAGAAGAATCAATTTGAGGGTTTCGTCTATATTTTGAGTGATCTTGTTTTATTTTTTAAAAATATGTTTAATAGATTTTATGAATAACACCCCAGGGTTTCGCTTTTTCTGGTTTGCTGACTCCACTAGGAAAGGTATTCCTTTGATCTCTTGGGATGTTATTTAGAGACCGAAATCTTTAGGTGGTTTGGGTGTGGGTAATATCATCATTTAGAATGCAACATTGTTATTCAAATGGTGGTGGAGATTTTCCGATAGATCTACACCTTTGTGGAAGAGAATCATTTGTTCAAATCATGGGGTGTTCAGCCAATCTCAGTTACATACTTTGGCCCCCTTAGGTCCGCCAAGTATATGGAGACAAATATTGGATTTTAGATGCTTTGGGAATAATGTACATCGGATTATGGTGAATGGTCTAAGGAAGAGGGTCGATGAGGGTACTACAACAAGATTTTGGTATGATATTTGGTTAGGGGAAGTCTGTTTGAAAGATCAATTCCCCATATTATTTTCGATTTCAAATAAGCAAAATTGCATGGTTTCAGAAATGGGTAGGTGGGAGAATGGATACTGGAGCTGGGATCAGGAATGGAGGCGAAGGTTTTTTACTTGGGTGGAACCTCTGTTTGCTGATTTTCTTCTAGCCTTGAACAAACACTGTTTGATAGAAGGTGTGAATGATGAGTGTTTTTGGGCACATACCTCTTCGGGTACATTTTCTGTTTCTTCTTTTTCTTTGCAAGTATTCTAGGATATTGTTTCTTCCTCTCCTGAATGGCTAGAGGGGAAGAAGGCATGGAAAGGCTTAGCTCCCCTTAAAGCTGAATTGTTGATGTGGTTTATTCTCCAAAGAAATGTCATAACCTGACTTGGGAACGTAATCAGCACGTGAGAAATCTCATCTCCACGTAAGCTTTCTGGGTGACGTGTCTCTATGAATACATACTTTATCGTAAAATAATATTTCAAATATGATTTTCTTCTAAATCAAAATAAATTTCTCTTTTGAATTCATAAAACTGAAAATATTTAATATCTAAACTCTGAAAATATCTGAGCCAAAACCATTGATCATGAAATCATAAACTAGGCTATTGTATGGTATTAATATGAAAACCTGCTTAACCTTTGAAAACTAAATTATAACTACTTAGCTAATCTATTATATAATTTAAATCAAGATCAATGATTGAAATCCATACTCCTATTCTAATAACATATGCAGAAATATATAAACTTTGAAATTAACTATAATGTCTCAAAATATATATATGCATTGCTCGAATCCTGCTTGCAAACTGGAGCCCTCCAAACTAACAAAAGCCTAAACTAAGCCTTACAGTAATGTAAAGCTCACCAAGAATAGTTGCGGCTTCTAGACCGGTAAGTAAAGATATCTGCACCTGCAACTATGGGAGGAAGGGAGAGGCGTGAGTCAACGGACTCAGTGAGTGAGCTCTCACCCATTACCCACATGGGACAACCAAGGAATATACATATAATACCATACATGCAACAATCATAATCATTTGATATTTAAATACATAGCTATATAAGAAAATATTTCTCATTCTATAAATTCATGAACAAACAACTGTAAACTCATAAGCAGCATGAAATCATTTTAACTAAGGTGTGACAGAGCCTAGGGAAATAATATTTGCTGAGCTGAATAAATACTGCATATATAATAATCAAAATCTATAAAATCAATCAGTCCCTGTCGAACAAGCTGTGGATACTTAACTAGGTCCCGTTTTCTATATCTGCTATGGGGCAATATTGTCCTCTGATGGACAACTTGGTACTAAGGTTAATGATCTCATACAGTCGTTCACTAATTGTCTATTTCCTAATCTCTACCATCTAAACTAGTTTAACAAAAACTCATGGTTGAAAAATGGGTTTTGGATTCGAATAACTCTAATAATCTGACTTTAGCATAATTATGACAATGAAAATTATGCCCAAGGAATCACCCGTTTATAGGCAACTCGATCTCAAGCCCACAAAATATGTATCTGGCAGTTACTAAGAATCATACTGAATTCCGTACCTCTTAGTACCATAAAACTAAAATTCTAAATTTAAATCTCAAACTATCATATCTTTTTCATCTACTGGATAAATCTAAAATCATAGCTTAAAACACTAGGGTTCTAAATCATAGAAACTCTAAAACCATAATAGCATATTTCTTCATAAAACTAATGATGCTTTATTCAACATAGTTGAAATTAATATTCTAAAAGGTTTCTAAAATCCAAAGTCTAGTGCATATGCATAATGATATCATAACTCTTAAAACATATTTGTTAAAATAATAACTAGATAAAATTATATATTCTTCTAACAATCGTTTCATTAGCATATAAAACATTTTCCATACACATAACACAATAATCATGGTCCCATTATTTTGTAAAACTCATTCTTTCATACTATCATCATAAATCATAATTTTTCTAACTTGACATAATCATGTAAAACCATATTCTCTATTTTTGCTCATCTTAGATTTAATATTTCACAAATATCATGCATCAAACATAGGCATGATGGCTAAAATAAGGTCATGAGTTTAAATCCACTCACCATTTGGAGCCGGGAGTATGTGGGCACCACCAACTTGACCTTGAGAGCTTGGAATGGCACCAACAACTGCCATAGAGTAACATAGACTCAAGATTAATTTCCGTTAATCTCTAGACAACTCTTAAAATAACTCTAAAAAATTGGAGGAGCACCCCTACTTGACAATAATGGAGACATGGAGGAGGAAGAACATGGAGGAAACTAACATAAACTAACAACAAACACTTGCCTTTGATCTTGGGGGATGAAGATTTGATATTGGATTGAGTGGAAAAGAGTGGAAAAGGGTTTGGAAGGAGAGGGTTTTGGAAATGAAGAGGGGAGCCCGAGTTTGGGGGTATATAAGGGGGTAAGGGTTCATTTATCAAAATTGCATCGTTTTACATTGTGCTGACATCGTATACATTCGCTGCAATGAACCTGGAGAAACAACAACTCGCTGCAGCGAGCCTCTTGGTCCGCCTGCTCTTTGCAGTGAATATAACTCGCTGCAGCGAGGCTATTCTGCAGAATTATCTGGCAATAGCAACAGCACCCAAAGTGCTTTGGCATCTGGGTTGTCTCAACACTCACTTATTTACATTTTTTCATTCTTAATTTCAAGTTAAAATTTAGTTAATGTTAAAATGTAGTTAATGTCTCCATTTATTTTACTGTCCATTCTTAATTTCAAGTTAAAATTTAGTTAATGTTAAAATGTAGTTAATGTCTCCATTTATTTTACTGTCCATTAACTTTAAAACATAAATGTAAATAAGGAAATACCCCTCATTTGGATTCAAATAAAATATCACAAAAATCAAAATCCGAACAAATCAAAAATCAAATTTTGGGTTTTAGTTCAAATCCGAGAATCGTCAAGATTTTCTAAACTTGTGGGCTAAAAACGAAACGTTTAAGGGCTTCATAAAATCTATTAAAAAATCACTCTTTAACTTGTTTTCCTTCTAGGAACAATTACCGAGACTTTTAATCCCAATAATGCGACTCTAACATATAGCCCTCCAAGGAAGTATAGGATCCAGACTTAGCGAAATTCAGGACCCGATAGTATGGGTAGGTCCTGGGAGACCGTAAAGCCGTACGAAACTTGTCCACTGACACGTGTTCACCAGATATTACAGGATGACTCAACATGAAGGAAAGGCTCCATAGAATCAATTGCCTTCTATCGGCTGATTCTTCTTGCTCCTTTTGTGGTGTTGGTGAGGAAACACTTGAACACCTTTTCTTCTCTTGCCCAAGGTTAGTGTAGATCTGGGATTTTTGTTCTCAATGGTGGCACATCACTTGGTGCTTACCACATGATTCAATTATGTTTTTTGATACATAGCTTGGTGCCTTCTTTTGGGGTTTTGATAAAAGAAACTATGGATCTCTCTTCTGTATGTGGTTTGTTGGTCCATTTGGTGGATTCGTAATCGTATAGTCTTTGAAAATTTCTAACCAAATTAGGAGTTGAAAGTGAGAAACATTTTATGTAGATTGGGTTATTGGACTAGAGCTTGGTGTGATCAGTTACCTTTTTGCCTAGAATTTTTTACAACCTACATTGAACAAATACGCAATTGGAGTGGGTAATAAGATGTCTTTTCCTGAAGCGCAATATGCTATTGTTTTTTTTCCTATTATATTGGCTTTCCTATGCGAAATGGGTTTGGAGTGGTTTTACTGGATTGTGGATGTGTTCCCTGTTACTACTAATATGTTGATGGAGTGATGGTCTCTATTTGAATGTGGACCAAATTGTGATATCCATTGGTGCTAAGATGAGTTGTGATGATTTTATAGCAAGAAGGGGCAGTTTTGTTTTCCATTATGGTAGCTGTTGCTAGTGTATCCTGTAACAGATGTTCCTTTGGTTTTTTGCTATGCTCTGTTATTGGCTTTGGTTTTCATTTTTTTCATTTAGGTGTAATAATTCTGAGTATATATATCTGTAGGACATAGTGATTTTCTATGTTTGGTGTAGAACTGTTAGTGTATACTCCAAATTTTGCTCCTATCTATCATGGGGTGGTTGAGCTTTATCATTTATCGAAAAAAAAGGAGGTGAATTAATTCTTTGTTCACCATAAAAATTTTAGCAAAAATAAAAAATCAATAAAAAATAATTAAATAAAATACATAAAAGTCAAAGATCATATGGATGATAGAGGATTTTATATCAGTTTAACCACACAAATGCATCCAAGACCTCAATTTCTGTTAATAGAAATTATTCTTTTAGGGGCTAAACATTTAATAACTAAATTTGTATTTGTGTATTTATGTCATACACAAATATAAGTTTAGTTATTAAATCCTCATTATACAATTATAATTCCCCAAAGGACTAAACATTGATACCCATTCTATCTTATCAAAATCCTTTAATTTCTTCTAGACTTTAGAAAGGAAAAAAAAGTCGGAGAAAATAATAATTTTTCATTTCTACTTTATAATTAAACTCTTCCTAAAATTTAAATACTAATTCTCAGCATTATGATATTCATTAAAAATTTTACGAACACTGAATACTTTATCATTGGTGAGTACGGCACCTTCTCCATAGTTTATACACGATTGATTTACGCCTTATGGAAATGTGAAAGAAAAGGATAATGGCAATAAAACATCCGCTTCCCCTCTCAATTTCATGCCAATAGGCCGCAGTATATGACACTTGGAGTGGTTTTGATTTGTTAAGAATTGTGTTTCCTATGAAAATTGACCAAACAAAAATAATGGCTTGGGAAAAGACGAGGAGAGAAATTTGTCAAAAAGTTAGTCATAGTGGGATTTGGTGACATTGTACTGGTTTATAAATTGGAAAGGCTACCTCACTTACATGAGGGCCAAAACCAAAATAACGCCTCCTCCCCAGCAAAAGGGCAAGCAAATAGTGACAAAAAGAAAGTTGGGCCTAATACACCTGCATGCTTTTTTCTGAGTAATCATCACTGATACATGCTTTTCACTTTCTTTCGTGGCGAATATATATCTAATTAGTAATATGCTTGAATAATTTGATAAGAACAAATCTTAATCATGTGGCCTCTCATGCTATCTACCTCGATAAAGAGTTAGATGTGAATAAATTTAAAGGCGGTGCTAGTTGCAATTAATTAATGTGCAAGCGTCCTAATCTTTTACGCTAAATTTCGATGCGAGTTTGTAGCACCATCTGTATAACTGTAATTAATAATTTGCTTTCGTTTTTCCTCAAATATCCTCCTACCTAAAGTAATATCATTCTAGCATTTAAGAACAAGTGTGAAGCATCACTTTTTTAATATCGATTACTTAATGTCTAGTACTTAGATCCAAGACCACTAGTTAAGAAAAAATATGTATATAGCACTGTAACTGACTACATATTGATAGTATAATTGTAACAATCGGTTACATATAACAAAACTATGAGTGGGAAGAAAATGACTGAAAATTGGAAGAATTTGGACGGCTAGAAAGGGATTAGGAAGAAAAAAAAACAGAAAACAAAAACAAATTAAAAGACTTATTAAGATGGAATTACGTCTGGATCATCTTCTCTATCTCACCAAGAACAAAAAAGGAGACGATAGGGCACTTCTTGTTATGTGTAACTGATAGGGCACTTCTTGCTAGGGGATGGCACAGTGGAATGAATTCCATAAACATACTCGTTAGAATATGTGAACACCATATTTTGTCCAAATTTTTATTTATTTTTATATTTATTTTTTTTTTATAAAAAAAAATCCAGCCCATTTTCTTTTTATTGTAGCCCATTCCATTTTATTTTTTTAACCCACATTTTAATAGCCCATTTTAATATCTTTTTAGATTAAAAAATGATGAATAGTGTGTTGACCCAATTCTTTCTTCGAATCCCATTTCTTTCCATGACTCATGCAAAAGGAAAAGAAAAAGAAAAAGGAAGCCAATAACCGAGGCAAATGATGATGTTTTTGATCTTTTTTTTGCAAAGGGATGAATTTGGCTTCGGTGATGAGCTGGAGATCCCTGCCAGCTAACGGTAAAAATTAAGTCATCAATGATTTCATTTGACCAAGGGGAGCATGATATAATCATCCAAAAAAACAACCAGGGGGGATGGTAATTTTTCAGATCGGCAACAATTTTCAATCAACCATAAAAAAAAATCGAACCAAAAAAATCAAAAACACATCCTGATACATCAACCAGCCAGCAACAATTCTAGCAAGATCCCAGCAACAATTCCAGCAACAATAAAAGAAGAAGAACAAGGTAAATCCAACAATAACAGTTTCATCATCATTAGAAATAAATAAAAAAACTAAAGAGAGCAAAGGAAGGAGGAGGCCGCGGCAGCCTCCACCCCCAGCCGCGGCCTCCATAGCTAGTGTCATCATCATCCTCCGTCTGAAACCACCATCGATCTCCGCCCTCTACCATGAAACTCACCACCGCGCCTCAGGATCTCCGCTGCACGAGACTCCTCGCGGCCTTCCTCACTTTGCGTGCTACCGCAATGACTGTTCCCATGCCAACCGTGGCGCACCGCTGCATCTCCGTATTTTGGCCACCCACGTCCGCCGCGCACCACCACCAATCACCCTCGGACTTCCCTGCCTCGCGAACTGGCCTCCCTTCACTTCTACGAAACTCCGAAGCCTCCAAGCTTCAGCCCAACCGCCGATCTCCTTCCCCATGTCGCAAACCAAGCCGCGAGACATCCCCTCCGCTCCGATCTGCTTTTTTTGCGCCGGCGACCAGATCCACCAAGCTCGCAAAACCATCGCGTGGCCAGCCCCTCCCTGTAGCCGCACCATCCATTCTTCCCCTTTCCGCTCAAGATCACCACTCTCCAAGCCACCACGATCTCCGATTATTACCTTCCAAGCCTGAGCCCACGCTCCACCACCACGAAACCACCATGGACCTCAGCTTCTGTCCTCGTTGGTGGCGGACCGCTCCTCTCCTGGCGGTGTTAGCTTCTGTCCCAAGCGCGGCTTTCATGTGTGCCGCTAGTGGTTCCTTTCCTCCTTGCTCCGCCAGCATCGCCGGCCTTCCCTGGCTCATGGCCTCTTTCTCTCCGCGTCCTCCTCTCTCTTTCTGCATCTCTGTTTCTCTCTTGCTTTCTCTCTCTCTCTCTCTCTCTCTCTCTCTCCGTCAGTGTTGTGAAATGTGTTTTGTGTTAGTGAATATGTGTTTGAGTGTGTGTGAGCCGCGTGTGTGTGTGAGGAGGAGAGGTGCGTGCGTGTGCTAATTAGAGTGAGAGTGCATGTATATGTGTGTGTGTGAGTGATTGTGAGTGTGTGCCGCGTGTGTGTGAGATGTGTTTTTTTTTTAAGTTCTTTTTTGTTTTTGTTGGGGTTAGTTCGTATTGGGTCTATAGGCTAGTTGGGCTTAGAATTAAATTTTTTTTTTGTAACTGTTTTTATTTACAAAATAACTATCTGATGAAATTTTTTTTTTGGGCTGTTCCTTTTTGTGTGATAAAGTTTTTTTAAAGGTTAAAAAAAAGTAGTAATTAAGATCCCTGTTTTCATTTAGTTTGATTACTTTGCTTTTATGTATTTTGTTTAAATTATTTGTGTGTTTGTGTTTATCGTTTAATTTTGCCAACTTCCGATTGGAGTTTGTAAAATATATTTTCTTTTCACTTAATAATAAGGAGCTTTTCCGGGTTTCCTTTTGAACAATTTAATCGATCAAAAATTTATTTTCAAAATTAAAATTAATTAACACATGTTCTTATTTTCTTTTAAATTAAAATCAACAACGCACTTTTTTGTTTTTTAAAATCCACGCAACAACTTATGATATTAATGTATGGCTTGTCATCCTCAAGTTTCATAAGAATGTAAGGGTTTATTGTATAGTTTATACTATCCTAAATCCTGTGCAAGAGTGGGTTTTAGTTTTTTTTGAAAAATTAGTTTCTTTAATAAATCAATTCAATACACACTTATTTTCTACAGAACTACGTGGCTTTGAGTTCCTCATTGCACCAGAAGATACGTAGCCAACAACTATCAAGCCAAAATCCTTTTTCATAAAATTTGTTCTTTATTTCTTGTTTTAATTTTAGCTGTATTTTCTTTGTAAATATGCAATTGTCATAAGTTTTGGGGAAAATAAATATTATAAAATTGTAATCAATTTGCATAATAAGCTCTAGGGTAACCGTATTTATACGGATGTATTAGGAGTGCAATGGGATTAAGTTTTCACCCTTCCCTAATCATAATCAGACTCCCGAACTACAAATCTCTTTTAAAAGACCAGTTTGCAAATCAAAAGGTTTTCCAATTTTAACCATAATCAAATTGGTGGCGACTCCTGTTTTTATTTAAAAATCGGTTGTCATTCCCGTCGCGGCGCCCTCCGGGCACGTTGTGACAGAATCCAATAACCTAAATAAAAGCACAAAAATACAAAAGAATAAAATAAATAAGATGACAATGAGTGTAGAGACACAAGAATTTAATGTGGTTTTGCAAATCACATTCCTATATCCACTCTAGAGAATAAACTACTTCACAATGAGAATAAAAACAATAAAAGATTCCCACTTTGATCCCATTACCTGGACCAATACCCATCGTACACCTACTCTCATAATAGAGCCTACATATCTAACTTGTTCTCTCATACTACCATGCACCTAGGCCATTAATTTTATTTATAACCAAAAGTCTTATCTCCTAGACTCCTTATCTCCAAATCCTAGCAAATTCTTCTTCAGATCTTAATAGATTATTCAAATCTTAACAAATTCTTCAAATCTCTATAGATTCTTCAAATTTAAAAGGATTTTCTATATCGTAACAGACTTTATATATCCTACCAGCTTTTACATATCCTACCAAATTTCCTATATCCTTAATTTAAATATTCTAAAAATCTGAGGATGCACATCTCATGATACATATTTAAGGGATATACATAAATAAAATCAATCATTATCTCATTAATATAAATATGAGCAACTTTCCCAACAAATTTCTACCTTGCCAAATGTCTCACCACCATGGAAACCGTTAACAACTCCACCTTGATCCAAGCCCCCTAGTGACGTGCAAAGTGCAAATTATTGGCCTCAAGGAGTATTAGCTACACATTATCCAAATCCATAATCTAACATGGATTCACATTGATTCGAATATTCGGCCAATGAAAATGTGCAGCTGTGCAAACCGTCATCTTCTCTAGCTTCCCTTTCTCAAACTAGGATGTCCAAAGCTTCCCTTTCCATAAAATCTTTCACGGTAAATCCACAAGATCTAACCTTGTGCTAAACATATTTTGTAGACTGTATTGAGCTCCAATGAGCTTTGATATTAGTTGTTGGGGATGACATAGCAGAATGGATCCTACAAACGTACTCGTACAAATGCAATAAACTAAGTAAAAGCACAAAAACACAAAGGGATAAAATAAACAAAATAACAGTAAGTGTAATGACACAAGAATTTAACGTGGTTCGGCAAATCACATGCCTACATCCACACTGGAGAATAAACTCCTTTACTATGAAAATGAAAATAGTACAAGATTTCTAGTTTGTTCTCATACCTAGCCTAAATCCCCTTATGCACTCACTCTCATAACAAAGTCTGCATCTTTAACTTGTTCTCTCAAACTACCACGCACCTAAGCTATTAATCTTATTTATAACCAAGGATCTTCAAGACTCTTTGTCTCGAAATCCTAGCAGATTCTTCAAATCTTCATTGATTCTTCAAATTTAAAAGGATTTTTCATCTCTTAACAAACTTCACATATCCTATAAGATTTATCATATCCTACCAAATTTAGCATATTCTTAATTTAAATATTCTTAAATCTAAAGATACTCATCTCAGAATACATATATAAAGAATATACATAAATAAAATCAATCACTATCCTAACAATATATACATGAGCTAACTTTTCTAACAAATCTGCACCTTGTCAAATGTCTCACCACCATGAAAACCATTAACAAGTCCACCTTGATTTAAGCCATCTAGTCATGTGCAAAGTGTGAACCATTAGTCTCAACACATACTAGCTAGCTATACACAACCTGAATCCACCATCACTACTAGAAAATGGTTGTTATTGGCGGATTTTACTGACTTATTTTTTGGGTTATCGACGGAAAATTTTATCATCGATGAATTTTGTCACACACAAATAATGTCGTCGGAGAGTATTGCCGATGGATTTACTGACGGATTTTAGATAAAAAAATTTGTCGGTAATGTGCTAGACAAATTCATCATTGATTGCTTTTACCAGCAGATTTTTTTATTATTACTAATGGATTTTTCCTTCGGAAATTTTTTTAATTTTTAATTTTAAAATTTTACTGATGGAAAAATCCGCTCCTATTTTTTATTTTTGGTTTTTAAATTTTTATTTTATCGATAAAAAAATCTATCAGTAATTAATTTGTTTTTAAAAAATATACAACAATTTTTATGTTACTTGATTATTTAGGAACTAATTTTTTATTTAATACTAATTATAAATATATTTCAACAGACCATCTTCTAAAAGTAAAAGTCTTTTAAATAAATATATTATGCTCTTTAACTTAACAAAATTTCGATAGAAACCCCCTAAAATTAAGATTCCACTCTTTAAATTAAAAAAAAAAATCGGCAGAACCTCCCCTTAAACTAAGATATCCCAACAAATTAATTTCAATGCATACATATATCAATTCAATCAAATAAAATTTACAATTCAATCAAACAAACGTTTAAAGATCCTAAAATCATTTTAGAGCACTCCCCCTTATAATATCACAATATGTATTTCCTGCAATCTCCACATATACAATCAATCTCCATTAAACAAACAATGCAAACAAGTCGAGGAAGGACCTCTATGCCCTTCCCCCCAATCACGCAATCCTAATTTCCTACAACTCTATCTTAGAAATAATGAGTCTCTATCCTAACAAAAAATGTAATTAAATAAGGAGAAACAATTACTTACCTTAAGGGAACTGGCTCACGGGGTTCTCGTGCATAGCGGGGCCCCTCGACGTCACTTGAGTTGAGTTGTTGGCCATCAATAAGGGATTACTCTTCACTTCGAATTATAGGTGGAGGAGGGTGCTTTGTAAATCATATTCTCTAGAAGCTGTAGGTCTAATTTCTACTTCTCAGACCATTTGGGCTCCTACTTTGCAAACTCTTCTTCATCAAATCAATCAACTTGTGGATTGTTATTGGATGGTGTCTTTTCATCATATCCTTCGCTTAGCCAATCAGGTGGCTGACTCTTTGGCTAGGATTTGGGCAATGGACTGTTACTCTTTAGTTGAATGGATTCAGCCTATTAAGGGTATTGTTAGCTTGCTCACAGCTGACTTTTTAATCAGCTAAGTGTTCTTGTTTGTTTGTTTTCTATCTTTCTCCATCTACCAAAAAAAAAAAGAGACAAAAGAATTATGTGCTCAACCAAAGAAATGCTCTAAGCGGATTTGGTGCTCACTAATAAAATCAAATATTTAAATTAATAAATCAATTAATCAGAAAACCCTCAAATATGACCTACAACTCTCATACACTAAAAAAATAATTAATAGCTAAACCTTAGTATCAAATAATATTTAATAATTAATTAAATTTAACAAAATTTTGGAATCACTTACCTGTGGTGGCGGCGACAGCAGCATGGACAGTGGTAGCGGTGGCAACAGAAGTGGTGGATAGAGCTAAAAATTAATATTTCAAAAATGAAACGAAAAAACCAACAAAAAAATAATAAACAGATTAAAGTAGAGGGAACTATAAGAGGAGAAGAATGGTGGCCTCCTCACCTCGAATGACGGTGAGATGGCAGAGATATCGCTGAAAAACACCATAGCGGTGAAAGATAAAAGAGAGAGAAGAGAGAAGTTTGTGAAGATAATAAGGGAAGAGTGTGCGATCAGTTTCTTATCCTTTAAGGTTATCGGCGGATTTTTCAAATTATTGGCGAAAATCCGCCTGTAACTTAACCACAACGCGTCGATTTGAATAAAATTGATTACCAGTGGATTTTTTCAAATTTCCGACAAAAAATCCACTGATAACACATGTAAAATTAATTTTTTAAAAAATTACCTACTGATTTTTTGGTCGGTAAAATTAATTTTTTTAAAAAATAATTCAAAATTAGTTACTGTCAGAAAATCCGTTGTTAACACCTGTAAAATTAATTTTTTTAAAAAAATTATTGACAGATTTTTCCATTGATAAAATTAATGTTTTTTTAAAAAATTACCGACATAAAATCCATCAATGAAATTACTTTTTTTAAAAAATATTTCAAAATTAGTTACCGACATAAAACCCATTGGTAACGCCTGAAAAATTAATTTTTTTAAAAAATTACCAACAAATAAATCCGCCAATAAAATTAATTTTTTTAAAAAAATATTTTAAAATTGGTTATCGATGAAAAAATTTGTCAATAATTAGTGCACTATATCTGGAGCCATATGACGCGTGATTTTCTAGTAGATTATCGACGAATTTTCTAGTAATTCCGCTAGAAATGCCGACGAAAAAAATCTATTGGTAACTCTCATGTTTCTAGTAGTGCATTTAATATGGTTTCTTATTGATTCGAATATTTGGCCAATGAACATGTGTAGCTACGCAAACCATTATCTTTTTTAGCTTCCCTTCCTCAAACCAGGATGTCCAAAGCTTTCTTTTCCATCAAATCTGCCACGGCAAATCTGCAAGATCTAACCTTTTGCCAAATATATTTCTTAGACCGCACTGAGCTCCAATTTGCTCTAATACCAATTGTTGGGATGGTGCAGCAAAACGGATTTCACAAACACACTCATATGAATCCAATAAATCAAATAAAAGCATAAAAATACAAAGGGATAAAATAAATAATATGACAATAAGTGTAGAAACACAAGAATTTAACGTGGTTCAACAAATCACATGCCTATATCCACACCAAAGAATAAGCTCCTTAACTGTGAGAATAAAGACAGTATAAAATTCCCACTTTGTTCCCTATAGCTGGTCCAAAGCCCCTTGTACACCTATTCTCATAACAAAGTCTATATATCTAACCTGTTCTCTCACATTACCATATACCAAGGATATTAATCTTATTTATAACTAATGGTCTTATCTGAAAAACTCCTTTTCTTCAAATTAAATCCTAGTAGATTCATCTTTAGATTTTAACAAATTATTCAAATCTAAAAGGATTTCTCATATCCTAATAGACTTCACATATCCTACCAGATTACCATATCCTACTATATTCAACATATTCTTAATTTAAATATTCCTAAATCTAAGGATACATTTTTCAAGATATATATATTAGGACACATATCTCATGATACATATCTAAATGATATACATAAATAAAATTAATCATTATTCTATCAATATATATATGAGCCAACTTTCCTAATAAATCTTTCCTTAGTGGATCATGTCGACCTCTCTACTAGCAAAGATTACTGGATGCAGGACAAATGGATATGGCCATGGCCTATGTTTCACTTATTTCACTTTGACATGATTGAAATTTAATAATATATATTATTAAATTATAAAAAAATTATTTAAACTCTTTAATAATATAGTTTAAATATAATATCAATAAAAATATTGTCAAAGAATTTTAACAATTTTTGTATTTTTAATATTATTTTTAAAATTATAATTTTAAAAGATAATTAAAAATTAAACAGGTAGTTGTGTGTCTATAGTACTGGACAATAAGTCAACAGCTATGAATTGCTCACATCCAACCCACTAGCATAGTTGTATGTATAAAATACATGCACTGCCCATGCTCAAAAAATAGCAATTTCAAGATTAATCATAATAATGACAACAAAACCCTACCAGATAAAAAAAAATGAACAAAAAAACTCTTAAAGTCGGGGAGCATGAATGGGACCCATGTCCCTCTTAGTGTTTTGGATTAATGTTATAGCAAAAATTGTTTCCTCAATAAAGTGAACCTGACTTTGCTTCATTTTATTGATGAGCTTATCACTAGCATTTACAAACATATTTGATTTGATTTCCCTTTCTTTTTGCCGGTCATCATTGTGCTTTTCTTGTCCATGTAAATAAATAGATGAAAGAGGTCTTGCAATTGAAAGCAACTTAAATCATTTTTCATTTTGGCTTTTCGTTTGCTTTATCTTCTTCAAAGGAGAATAAAGAAACCCATTTTCCATGTCCTATATATGTAATCCATTTGTTTTGTTCAACTCGCAGATTTGTTCTTTCCTATTGCAGTCACACGATGTCCTAATTGATTTACACCCACAATTTCAATTTGCACTTTTGCAGATTTAATTTTTAAATTTTTTTAGTAATATATTGCCAAAAAAATTGCTAGAATTGAAACAAAACAAAAAGAGCTTTGATATATCCTCCTAATAGTATGCCTAAAGATACTAAATGAGGTAACAATATACTATATGCCTAAAGATACTAAATGAGGTAACAATATACTAAAATCAATGTCTTGAAATTTTAAAAAATAAAGCATTGTTACTTCATATAGTATGTGGGGAATGTTTAGGAGAATATAGTAGGAGAATAAATTATTTTCCAAATAAAAGTGATTATTCAATGAAATAAAGTAGTATGACCTATTTATCTGTCTAAAGATCAATATGCATGCCACATCATTTCAAAAAATAAATTTGAACAATAATTCTTACTATTTAGCATTTTTATGTTTTACATTTCCTTGTTCTGAATTGTCAAATAGCCACTATTAAAAAATAAAGAAGAAGAAGAAGTCATTAACATGTTGATCAGAGGCTAGAAGAGAGAGCAAGTCATTGTTTCTGTCATTTGGATGGATTTCACTATTATAGCTTAAAAGAAATCAATTCATCAATCATTGAACATTTATCCCTGTGGCGAGCATGTATTAAGAGATCCGGAGAAATATTTAAGTAAATTTGCAAGGATTAGTTTTTAAATGAGATAATGCTCATTTTAATCCCTAACTTTATATCTGTGAATCATTTTAATTCCTAATATTATAAAACTTGAGTCATTTTAGTTCTTCAATCACTTTTATTTAACATTCTATCAATTAAATGATGATAGATAATCTTAAATGATTTGACATACTTTTTGCCATTTAAAATATAATGAAGTTTAAAATAATTTATTTTAGTGTCTAAAATTATACAAAATGAGTCATTTAAATTTCCATTTCAAATCATAAAATGACTCATTTTATGCAATGTTAGACACTAAAATAGGTTATTTTAAAATTTATTCTACTTCAAAAAATAAATGAGAGTCAACATATTACTTAAAGTTACCTATCATCATTTAATTGATGAAATATTAAATAAAAGTGAATTGAGGAACTAACATGACTCACGTTTTATAATATCATAAATTAATTTGACTCATTTTAAAAGTCAAGAACTAAAATGACTCATGAGTATAAAGTAAAAAATTAAAATGAGTATTAACTCTCTTAAAACTTTATTTTTTCCTGCCTGTACGTCTGGTTATTTTAAGTGTCAAATTAGATTTCCTTAAATTTTTATTTTCCATAATTGAGGGGACAATTTGTTTTCTGGAAAATAGCTACGGAACAGCAAAACGTTGTGTATAGCTCTCAAAGAGGGAAAAAAAAATAGTGACCTATTCTCTTTGGCTCGGAGACGGGAGAGGGTAATGGAGGCAGGGGCTGGGTTTGGTTCGGAATGGAGCCAGTGTGGGGTATCATGAGGCACTAAGCCTTGTTTTTTATTTTTTTAAGACAGCAAGACAAAACAAAAAGGAAAATAGGAAAACACATACAAAGTTAACTTTCGCTGTCAGAAGCCATCAAGGTGAAAAGAGCAGGAGAATGAGCCTCCTATTCATGGAAATCATTATTCGAAATAGCTTTTTAACGCATCAGGTAATCAGCACATTCATTCGTATCTCTTAAAATAAGAACAAAGCGAATATACCATTGACCAGTGGTCAGCTATTGGATTTCAGAAACTATATCTCTTTCAATGTGATTACTCTGTATTTGATAAGAAGTCGTATAAGAGAAAGCTTCTAAGCTATCAATCTCACAAACGACATTCTTGCAACCTTTATACTATGCATATCGAAGACCCAATTGTATAGCAAGTAGCTTCGTATGAAGGACTCGTACATTTTCAATGTGGCCTGAAAAATTTGCCACCCGGTCTTCCCTTTCATTCCTAATAATTCTACCATAATCAGCCCGCCTTGACCACCCAAGAATATTGCCATCAACATTAAGTTTGACGAAGTCATCGCGAGGTGAAGCACTGCTATTGGTTTGTTTAGAGTTGCTAAATTCTTTGAGCTATAAAAAAAATTCTATTGAAAAATCATAATAGACAAAAGTATTGTTTGGTAAAATAAAATAAAAGTTACTATTATTAATAAGTAGAAGTCACAATTAGTAGTGTTCGATAATTATACTTAAAAAAATTCAAAATGACAATAATAGATATTAAGATTGTAAGTGGATCGAACGAATCTGATGAACCCGATGAATCCAAACCAATTTGATTAGATTGGTTTGGTTTTTGGATTAGATCATTGGATTAATCGATTCATATCCAATTAGAATCAATCACATGTTAGTTCGGTCATCGGATTTGCATTCTCCAACCCAAACTAATCTTATTATTATTATTGTTGTTGTTGATTACGAATATAACATTTACTCATATTCATTATTTATTTACTATTTACTATTATTAATCTGCAATATGAGACCCAAATGAATGTGATATCATTATCATTGCAAACTTATGCTACATTAGAATCTAGATTTAATTACTCTAAAAGTTCCTATAATTTCACTCAATTTACAATCAGGTTCCTATAGTTTAAAAGTTTTTAATTAGAGCCCTATATTATATAAAATTTTTCAATTGAATTCCCGCGAGTAATAAAAATTAATTGAAAACGATTATTACTCGTAGGGACTCAACTAAAAAATTTTATATAACATAAGGACCTAATTAAAAATTTTTAAACTATAGAAACCTGATTGAAAATTGAATAAAATTATAAGGACCTCTACATTAAGTAAACCTAGAATATAACATCTTAACATTTGATAATTTACTTATGTAATATTTTATAATTTAGAGTACTTTTATTGATTTTTTAAGTAAAAATTGAAAAAAAAAACAGATTCAATGACCTGATCCAAATCAATTCGAAGCTAATTGAGTCGATTTTGATTCGAATTTTGCAAGCTAAAATCATGAATCCAAACTAATTAAAAAATTATCGATTTAGATTATTTTTCCCTCAAATTCAATTCGAACCAACCTGTTTACACCTCTGGTAGAAATAGATGTTAAAGAGAATAATCTATACATTTATTGTCATTTTAGAATTTCAAATGACGGAAACCAGCTTTAAAAAGCACCATGCAAGATGCTCTCAAAATTATAACAGTTTTTTTATTTAGTAAATAGAAAAAGTTGGTTTTTTTTTTATAGGGCAGAACACCCTTCTTTTTTTTTTCCATCGTAAACAACAACACCACCACCACCACCACCACCCCCCCCCCCCCGGGCGAGCATTACCATATCTAATCTGAAAATTATCCGGTGTGCCCCAGCCTCAAGGGCAAATAGTAGCCGTTTTCTTTTTGGTCGTGAAATAGAGGTCTATTTTATGTATTTTGGTCATGATAGTGGCCTGTTTGGTCGTGCAAAACAGTGAGTTTACCAAGGATTTTTGTCTAAACCAATCGTTATGGGTTTCGGTCTATCAACATGCGTGACCGAGTAACACAGCTAAATCCAAAATTTACTTTGGGCTTTGTAGAGTTTGGGCTATGTAATCAATTCTAAAACAGTCACAAAGACAAAGGTATTAGGCCAAAACAAAAACACTTAACAAAAACAGAGATTTTCGTCTTCATCCTTTTCAATCATGACTCTGCGACTGTGTTTGGTTTATAAACCTTTAAAAAAGATTCTTAGCGATATAAACTTTTAACAATTTTTGGAAAAAGAATTATTTACAAAAATGTTAAAATAATATGTTTTTGTTTTTAACTTTTCTTTTTGAAAAAAAATATTTAATCTTACAAACTAATTGTAATTTGACATAATTAGGCAATAGATAGATACTAAAAGTTCTTGCATAAATAGGGCCTCATAGCATTGCCCACGCTAGAGATCGATATCCATTTTGCAATGGGAGTGAAATATCAAGAAATAGGTACTCCTTTATATAAGAGTTCGTTCAATTTAGTTTCTAACTTTATACTTATAAATTATTTTAATCCTAAACTTTTAAAATTAGTTAAATTAATTCCTCACATTGTAAAATGCGAGTCATATTAGTGTTTTGACTTACTTTTATTTAACATTCTATTAATTAAATGATGATGTGTAATATTAAGTGATACTTTGACATACCTTATACTATCTAAAGTATAATTAAGTTTAAAATGATTTATTTTTGTTTCTAAAATTATATAAAATGGGTCATCTAAATCTCCTTTGCAAGTAATAAAATGGCTCATTTTATTTAATTTTAAAAATCAAAATAAATCATTTTAAACTTTATTATACCTCATATGATACATGGTATGTTAAGGTATCATTTAATATTACACATTATCATTTAATTAACAAAATGTTAAATAAAAGTGGGATGAAAAATTAAATGTTAAATAAAAGTAGGATGAAAACTAACTTAACTCACCTTTTATTATGTGAGGGACTAATTTGACTCAATTTAAAAGTTAGGGACTAAAATGAATATTAACTCTTTTATAAATGATGGTGAAGGCCAATATCATAATACTTGCCTTGCATATACTCATTTTATAATGTGGATTTTTAATTTCAGACTTAATTCTAAAATAAATTAGAATTGACTTATAATCTTAAATTTTATATTTAGATTTACAAAAGAATCATAACATGATTATTGAAAAAAGAATGAGAAGAAGACATAATTATTTAGATTTTAACGAGAAAAATACTTGATAAATTTTTAAATTGACAATTCATAAGATAAAGATTAGGAATTAAGAATGATACATTTTAGTTAATTTTTGATTCCATAGAATTGGACTGTGAATCTATAATTTCAATTTTATGTGTTGCTTCAAATATGAAAATTAGAATTGGGGTGTTAAATTCCAACTCCAAAATCAAATTCTGTGTACAATTTCAAACACCAAATAGGACATAAAATGTAAAAGGAATTCCATATATCAAGAAATGGAGAAGAAGCATGGTGTTACTATCTAAGCTTAGGGAAAAATAAGAATGGGAAAAAAATATAGATTCCCCTTTGTTACCAAGAGCCCATCTTGAGCCAAGCTGTTTTTGTTTTTCCTCCTAAGAAAATGCATAAAAGGCACCCACCCTTTTTTTGTTAGCCTCCTTCTTACTCCCTAATCTAAAGAATGAAAGAAAGGCCATGTCCGGACTTCTATCACAAAAATAGTAAAACAAGTTAAAATTCATTTTCCTTAGGGAATCCCCAAAATTGGTGAAATTTCTAGAGTGTTATTCAACTTAGTATTGATGGATTTTGATAATGAGTTTGCAAAAAGTATACTTGGTATAGAATTTTATAGAATCTTAAATGAAGTTTTAGGTCAATAGCGAGTTATTCATATTCCATTTTTGGATAGCCACTTTTTTTAAGCAATTCGAACTAAAATGCGAAGCTCTTGCTAAGGTGCATGGGATTTTATCGTCTAGCTGTTGGTACTTTGCATCTTCACGGAGAATTCAATTTCACTAGGTCCAAGTCGGAAACATCAAGGCAGTTGTTACACCATTCATGCAGATTGCTACTTAATTATTCGACAAGGAATTTACTTAATTATTAAACAGGAAATTTCACTAACTTAGGACAGTTATTGTTACTACTATTGATACATTTTTTTTCAATTCTTTTCTCATGCAGATCAGTTCTAATTGCATCGAGCAATAATTTTTTTTTTTTCGGAATTCACTATCATTTGTGCATTGTCAGTAAAGAGAATTAAGTCTTTCAAAATTCAGGCTTGACACTGATTTATTAACCGAAAAAATTGGGCTTGAATTTAGTGTTACTACCTACAAAAGAAGCTTGAGAATGAAGTTGGAGACAGATGTATCAACAATCCTTATTTTAAAGATCTAAAAAAGCTGCAACCCTCTATATATAATGAATAAAATGAGCAACAGTGATTACTTAGAATCCATCCATATTTTTCCCTCTGCCTCTATTATCACACAATCCCTTCTATCGCTTGCCCTGCAGCAGTGCCTTGACCAATCCCAAGTCCAATAGAAGCAAGTCCTACCGGCAATCCAGCAACAATAACAGAAGCAGCATGAAAAGCCCTATACTAATAATTAATAAGAAAAAAGAGCTTTTTTCGTTCATCAGGCTTTCGAGCTTGATTTGATTTACATATTTCAATTGTGATGTAAAGATTCACAAATAGAGATTTGGAGTCTTCATTAATCAATTAAAATTATATATATATATCCTTTCCTTTATATCCTTTATATATTTTTTATGGAAGGATTCCTCTCCTATCGCAAAATGAAATGCCATCAATTGGCTTTCATTGAGTCTCTATACCTATCCTTTTTAATAGTTCCTGCTTTCTTGACTTTTCCTTGCTTTCAAAAAATGAGATTTGGCTTAGGATTGCCCATTGTTAATTTCGGGATTTCTCTGAATTTTGAAGTTATGCTCACTTGGTATGTTCTATTTTGAGTAAATAATAACTCATGTTGTCCCTCAAAAAAATTTTACAAAACTATTTAGTCTCTTAAGAAAATTTTACAAAACTATTTTGTCCCTCAAAAACTGAAATTAAGCCTGCAGTCCCTCAAGATTTTAGTAATAGAATACATTAGTCCCTCTATATGTATTTGATTCTTTAAACACTAATAGAATTACATATTGACCTGTTAACATGATGTTAAGTGATATATATGACATTTAAAGTTAAACAAAGTTTAAAATAACTCATTTTGGTGGTTAAAATTCACAAAATAAGTTATTTAAATCTCTATTATAAGTCATAAAGTGATTTATTTTGTACAATTTTAGACACTAAAATGAGTATAATATGCTCCAAAATAGCTTTATTTAGCTTGCTTCTAATGTTTTAATAGCATATTATCATTGTATTATGTTGCATGTATAAATCCACTAGCAAAAACTAATAGAGGAACTAATGTGTCCATCATTTTCAATCTTAAGGAACCACGAGATTAATTTCTTTTCTTGAAGGATAAAATAGTCCGACGTAAAAATCTTGAAGGACTAAATAGGGTATTCACAATCTTTAGTCAAGATCAACATATAATAATTAACCTTAACACCTGGTAAATTCAATCCATTTGCCAAATTTAATAAATTATACTTAGTAAACTAAGTTAATATAAAGTGTGTGTGTGTATATATATATATATATATATATTCAGTAATATAATGAGTATAATGAGTACGAGTATAAAATAGAAGAGTGAAATACAAATGTATGTGAACACGAGTAATCTACAGGAGTTTTCTTTAAAAGCTTCTAAGGTGTGGTTTCTGTTTAGACACTTGTACGAAATGTGTTCTCAACTTGTCTGTAACAAAATGATGTTATTGGAAGATCATCTGGATATTGGAAAGGATAAAGTTTTCATTAATTCTTTGAAAGGTTTAAGCCTACATTTACGTTTCATTTCATTTTGCCAATGTGTATTTTGAACCACAAATTGATGATACCATGAGACCTTAATCAATAGGATTGACATTATCCTATGTGCTCGTGCTTTAGCCTTGAAATATTAACTTAAAAAAATTGACTCGTAAGTTTATTTCCCCTTAACATGATCTTTGGCCAAGGACTTTTCTTTGAAAATGGATCCTTTGATATTCTTGATGTTTCATGCTTGAGGACCTCAAATGAGTTTTGGAAAACTTTTTATGGAGGCATGTTGAAGTGGAGAGTGTTAGTACAGGACTTTTTTACCGAAGAAAAATAAAAAAGGTTATTTACAAATATATACTACTGTGCATATTAATTACGGATCTACACCAGTTTTGATATAAAGGCAATACGTGATACTGTGTCATGTATTGCATGCAAGCACTTTAATCACAATACGTGACACTGTGCCACGTATTCTTGTTATTGGCGAATGAACAGAATATATCGGACTGTCTCACGTATTATAGCCAGGCCTGCTATGAAAAGTTGGGGACCACCACTCTTACATATTACAATAAGAAAGGAACAAAAGTTGAGAGAAAAGTTTCAAAGAGAAAGCAGTTTTAAAACATTTTGTTAGTAACATAAAAGAATTCAGTATGGCTGAAAATGACAATATCTACCAGAGAGATCAATGCGGACATATCTCAGCAAATTTGATGATACATGTAAGTTAAGAAATTTATATTATTTATTCGCATTGTATCGTTAAATGATTTAATTTTATATTTTATAGAGTAATTAGTTAACAAATTTATTTGGATTTAGGCTTAGTTTGTTTAAAGAAAGAATTTTAATTTGTTGCTAAAAGTAGTTAATTAAGTTTAATTTAATTAATCAATATTAATTAATGAAATCACAATTTAGTGTAATAGAAACGCATTTAGACTTTAGTTGGGAATAATAAATTAATAAATAAACTATTAGATCAAAAATAAATGAAAATAGTTCCCATAATAATATTTATTCTTCATAACCAACAGTATAATTAGCAATAAAAATTTTATATAAATGTTAGTTTAATAAAAAAGCTTAGAATTAAGTTGATGATTTTATTCTGGTCTTCATCTTTTGTTAAGTTTAGGGATTAACTTTAATAAAAAATTAATATCGTAGGTTAATAGATTTGTTCGGTTTACAAGGTGAGTAGAAAAAGAAATTATCCTTAGTATTTCATATTTCATTTTAAATACCATCAGTTTTAGAGATATAAAATTAAATTAGCTTTGTTTTTAGAGTTACAAAAGCCGATTATGACAAAATTATCTTTAATCTTTCATATTCCTTTATATGCTATTGGTTTTTAAAGTTATGATTCTTTTTGTCTAAGTTGCTTTATTGAAAAGTAAATTTTATCTTATTATGTCTTCAATGTAGCCTCGTCGAGTTTTGCGCGGTAGATCTGACTTTAACCGTGCAGCTCCTGATGGCCGTATTCAGCCATATTTGATGCGGGCTGGGTTTTGGCATGCTTCACGGATTCCCTACTACGAGTATGATAATGGATTGCTATCGGTATTTGTGGAGCGCTGGAGACCTGAGATGCACATATTCAACCTGCTAGGGGGTGAGTGCACCATCACTATACAGGATGTTACATTCCAGTTAGGAATGCGAATGGATGGGGGACCAGTGAGTGGTTGCACAGGTTCATAGGGTCTCCATCATGATGGTATGGACATATGGCAGCTTTGTGAGCAGCTGCGAGGGAGGGTGCCATCAGAGGATTATTGGAGGGTGTATAAGAACACACTTTCCATGGACTGCCTTAGGAGAGATGTTCTCCTATTGGGCCCACAGGCGACGGAGGCACAGATCAGCAGTTAGCGCGTGCATATATATATTGTTGTTGATTGGAGGTGCGCTGCTTGGTGATATGTCTTCTTCCAGGGTGCACCTGAGGTATCTCCCACTACCGCATGATTTTGATGAGTGTGGGAGCCTTAGTTGGGGATTTGCTGTGCTGTCTACACTCTACCGGGGGCTTAGCCGGGCTTGTGGCATGCATGCCGTAGATTTTAGTGGATGTCTTTATTTGTTCCAGTCTTGGATTTGATGGAGAGTGCCACAGCTTCGACAGAGTGTTGACGTTGGTATACTGTTTCCACTGACGATGAGGTATGTCAAATTTCCCTTTCCATTATAAAACTTTTTCCTTACATTACTCGCTTTTTGTGGGTAGGCGATATTATAAAAAGGAAAATATGCTTTTTAGGTGGCGTGGATATGGATGTTCGCCGGATGTTGCAGGCACTAGATTACAGCAGGTTAGGATGCAACTTGATTTACTGTCACTCGATGATGTAAGTATATTATATGTTGGATTAAATATTTTGATTAACACAATATAATTGTAGAGGACAATGAGTTTTGATCTAATTGTAGTTCATCTGGACTCCATATGACACTCAGGATATACTTATGGCCACACCTGAGTGGGTATATCAGGAGTCACGCCTGTGGACTTCCGTGACTTCCCTTCTATGCTTCCTAACTGTTGAGTGGCACCAGGTGGACCGTGTGCTCAGACAGTTTGGTGCACAGTAGCCCATCCCAAGTGAGCCACTGAACATTGATGGGTTGATTAGAAAGGATGCACGCGGGCATTCACCATGGTGGCCTAACTATTGTGGGGGTGTGGTACAACTTATGGCCCATCAGACACGAGAGATGCATCATCATACAACTGTGGCCCGAGTCAGTTCAAGGGCCATCAGTTGAGTACTTTACATGGTATTACGATGTTGCGCGTAGGGTATTGACACCCAGTATTCCACAACACACATACTTGCCACCTAATGCACCGGTGCATGTGCCCATGGTGCATGTTCCACAGAGGCTTGACCACGTCCCAGATAGGCATCAAGCTGATAGGCGTGCTCGAGTGGGGACCCGCACTAGACGTCGACAGCCTCGACATGAGGATCTTGATGATGCTGAAGCTGCTGATGGGGAAGATGGCGATGGTGGCAATGGTGGCGATGATGGGGGTCCTAGCGGGAGTGGCTACCATGGGGGGGAGGCTAGCACTCACTCTAGTACTTAGCCTACGGCTAATGGGAGTGGCTACTGATCGTGAGCTTAGCACTCACCGATTATCGATTCGACCACGATTTCACCGATGAGTCTAGCTCACAGCCTGGGGTCTCACAGCCGGCTTATACAGACCTACTCCAGCAGGTGGACCCAGTCGAGCAGATGACGTGAAGGGAGCTCTATGGATTGTTGGGGTGGTCCCTGGGTGAGCATAGGGCGCATAAGTTTGATCTAAATGCTTCGCCCAGGCAGCCCTCTTTATTTCCTGTACGTGGGAGTAACATCGCGGATGTGGATGTGATTCCGTCCTTTGATCTTTTGGGCGGAACTCCACCATCAGTCCGATTACAGTAGGGCTCAGAGTCTCAACAGGCTGATGACCAGCAGCCTGAGGAGCAGCAACATGAGGAGCAGTAGCCTGAGGAGCAACAGCCTGGCAGGCTCGTGCGAGACATCTGTCCTCATCGGTGTTACACCGGAGGTCACATTGGAGCTCCTATTCGTCGCAGGCAGGGCCGCTAGGCCATGAGGTTAGGAGCTATATGATTATATTAATATATTTTTGTCTTTGTGTATTACATGCTTCTCGCATTCAAAATTTTTAAACTAATTCTATACTATGGTATCTTTTGTAGGTGTTGGTTGACAAATCTATGAGTTCAAGTACTTGGCAGATCAAGAGAGTCGCGCTTTTTATGCTATTTCTCTTAAATTTTGAATTTTATGTTATTTGTTTATGTAATTTTTTTGTTCAGTGTACATTCTTAGTATGGTCTTCTTTGCTCTCAATGCTTACCTACTTTTGTATTTGTTCTCATATTGTGTGAATAATGGCAAAAAAAAGTAGTTGAACATAAAAACTATTGCGAATTACTAAAATTTAAAGATAAACATGCATTTGACATCACTATAATAGCTAGGTTAGATAGTTGAAATGACTTAAATGAGTAGATGATGGCTACGGTGCCAATAGTACACTACACAATACGCAAATTAAGAACATAACTACAATTATTATGAGTCTCCTAGTTGACTGGAGGTAGACCCCAATACCTGCGGGCAGCGTCGCCTACTGTGACCTGGCTACCTGCACATCTCGCACTGCTTTCCATGACCAGTCTCAGTATCATCCATTTCATTTCGAATTCTACATGATACAGGTCGGTCCTTCTTCGCATATCTGAGCTCAGGATTAGGCCTAAGTCGAGGCCCATTGAATTGAGGCCAGAGTGTTTCATTTGAAGCAGGTTGAAACTCCATCCTATACATGTAGAAAACGCTCTGCATGCTGTAAACATCATCAACAAAGGAAGTCCAATCTAAGTGTACCTCTAGATATCCACAAGTAGCCAGTACATGTTGACAGGGATAATACAAGGCTTGAAAGTGTTTGCAATCACACCAACGCTCCCTAAGTCTTACTCTTTAGGTTCCACAGCCTGGACTACCCAATGTTCGGGTCTTTTGGACAACAAAGGACTCATTGGATTATGAGAAATTAGTAACAAACATCTCACCAGCCGACTGCCTTTTGATTTCAATTGCTCGCAAAAGGGCTTGTGAAAACCTTGCGCCGCCCACACGTTGTGCCTCCGCCTACAAGCTGTGCCTCTGCCTGTTGCCTTGTTTTTAGAAATAATGCAGCAAGATGGTAGTATGTTGCTTTAACTATGGCAGTTATAGGAAGATTGCAAACTCCTTTCAAAACAACATTAATACACCCAGAGAGATTAGTTGTCATGTGACCATACCTATGGCCGTCATCATGAAGCTGTGTCCACTTTGACAGAGGGATTCTTTTAACCCATGCATCATATTCGGGCTTGAAACTCTCCACTAACCCATAATATTGGTCAAACTCTGCCTGAGTCTTTGCATATGCTGCATTGACCAGAGCTCACTTAGCCTCTTTGTCCTTGAATTTTAGTGCAAAGTTAAAAGCAATGTGGCGAATACAATAAGCATGGTATGCTAGTGGAGGACGCCATCCACTGCTTTCCACTTCTAAAGCAGCTTTGATTGCAGCATATCTATCAGAGATTATAAGAACCCCTTGTTATGGTGTCACATGCTGTCGAAGATTAGTAAGAAAAAATGACCACACATCTGTTGTCTATCCTTCAACCACAGCAAATGCAATTGGCAGAATATTTGAATTACCATCTTGTGCAATTGCCATAAGTAGTGTACCCGCATACTTGCCATATAAATGCATCCCATCCACTGAAACAAAAGGCTTGCAATATTTAAATGCCTTAACACAAAGCGAAAATGTCCAAAATACATGATGAAACATCACACATGTAGAGTTAACCAAGTTTCCCTCATAATAAGATAGAGTTGAAGTTTCAAACACTGTTCCTGAAATGAAAAAATAAACAAAGAAAGTAATTAGTTAATCTATTAATCAGGAAAATAAAATGACAATTAAATATGCAAAGGTACTTAGCATAAAAGACTGCAAACCAAGTAGTCATTTTGGAAGCTCATTGTAAGAATCTTCCTAGTCTCCATAAATATGAGCAATGGCTTTTTTGTTTTGCAAGCCATGCCCTCCTATACGAAACAGAAAATCTGTATTTTTCATGAACTAAGGCTTGCAACACTTTAATTGGGACTGTCGGGTCGGCTTCAACTAAAGAAAATATGCAAGAAGTGATGACATCAACATCCTAGTGGGAATTGTATTGTGAAACTCCTCTAGCCAAGCAAGTATATGTTTCGTTGTACTTTCGAACCTCCCATACCCCCATCTTCCGTCTATACGTGATGCGGATGCTCCAATTACATCCATTCCCGAAGTGCTTGCATTTACCTTGATATTTTGTTTGATCTGACTCAGACCTTGTATCCAACACCCCTTCAGATGCTATAATTTTTTACTGCAAGTAGCATTAACTCTTTATTGGGAAATTGTTGCCCCTCTTGCAAAGGAGAATATCTTGATAATTGCACATTGTATCCACTACCCACAGTGCCCCTCAACCTCTCTCCATGCTCACCCGAGCTTCTTCCATATTCACACTTCAATAGTGACCAACCCGTTCACTTTCAATGTGCATGATAAATGTATGGGTCTGGGTGGAGGGCACTATCTAGTCATCTTCATCATCTTGCAATACTAAAAAATTATAACAAATAATCCATAGATGAAAATTTATAATCCATATCTGCAAATTTATAAGCTAAAGTAAAAATTTTAACAAATTCCACTAGATAATTACAAAATCGCAATTCATAAATAAGATTCGCACAACACTAAAAAATATGTTAACTACAAAAAATACAAAATATATAAGAAACTTCAAATAGTATAATTAGATTTTACTGTCATTCGGCCCCTCTTCAGAAATTATTTCATTATACAGCTTATAGCCTACAATTGGACCATCTAGTTCAAGTTCTCTACCTCCCTCAACCGCAGGTTCTCTCAAGATCGACCCACTAGCCCCTTCTTCCAAATTCACTTGTCCAACATTTTCATTTTGTACTGGATTTTCTCTTGAAATTATTCTACGATGCTGAGCCAGTGTTGCTTTATCAAAAGCTTGAACGGGATTTGATCTTTCAAAACACAACTACAAACCTCCCACAGCTACAAATACCTCCATAACATAGAGGTCACGAAATTGACTACGGCAATCAAACATCATCATCAAGTCATCATCAGTATCAATGCTACAACTTTGATACCGCACAACACCATGACTGATCAATATAGGGAGCCGATATATCATCTGGGTTATTTGCTTATTTTCTTCCCCTAACTTGTGAAGAATTTTACTGTGAACCTCAGAAAGACTCATAAATGAATTCACACTAATAAGTACTAGATTTTGAGCACAAAGCTTGACTCCATCTTGGGAATTTTGAATAATTTCACAATTATAATGAATAAGTAAATAATATTTTCTGGATATTTTTTTTCACAGATGAAAAAGTATAACTCACTCACTCAGAAATAGACTGTTGTATATTTTGAGCAGAGACCTTTGGCATTCTATATTTAAAGGACACAAACACATAATACATGAGACTGCCCAACGTATTCTATTCATTTGCTAACAAGAAGAATACGTGGCACAGTGTCAAGTATTATGTAATACGTGAGACTGTGTCATGTATTATGATTAAAATGCTTGCATGCAATACGTGACACAGTGTCATGCATTGCTTTTATATCAAAATCGGTGTTGATCCATCATTAATGTGCATAGTAATGCATATTCGTAAATAATCTTTTTTTTTATTTTTCTTTGGTAAAAAAGCTGTTAGTACAGTATTAATTGAAAATTAAACTAATTGATTTTGATCAGATTAATGATTCAGGAAAGAGAAGATTCATATCTTGAAGTTAAATATGAATGGAATGAAAGGATTAAGCACTAGGTCATACTTATGTCTTGATTGTGATGATTATGTGTGACTTCTAAAATGGTGTATGTGTTTGCTACTGACCAAGTGATTACAGTGCATGACTATTATTTTAAATCACTGATTTCATTAAAGTAAAATCAAAATGATGCATGAATACTAAGGAATGTTCTACATTGCATGATTAAATACGTAAGTAGCTATGATGAGTGATACAAGTAGTCACTACCACTAAACAAATTAAAATTTATTTAATGCCAATGATTTCTTGCTGATCTAGTATTATGTTATCACTGACTCAAAAAAATAATTCAGAGAGGCAGTTTTTTCTTTAATCATGCAATCACACAACCAATGATGTAATTTGACTTGATAGTCACACAATTGCATAACTAACCAAGAGTTTGGCTAACATAAACACTAGAAAATCATTATTGCAATCCTTATATGCTTATGCTAGCTAGCTTAAATGCCAATTACAATAACTTAATTCTTATCAGAATTAATTCAAATCCTTTTTACCAAATAAATATATTTTAAACTATTAGCTAAATTATAGTCAATTAGAACCCTAACAATGCATAACATTCACAATTGCAAACATACACATAATTAGTGTTGATTCTCACAAATATAATTGCTCAATCAAATACAAAAGTATAAGAGAGAGAAGAGGAAGAAATATTGGAAATCCAACCCATAAACTACATTAAAATAATGGAGTCTCAAAACATAATCCTTCAATCCTTTGAAATCCTTACATGTGGTAGAAAAACTACTCCTCCACGGATGGAGGATTACAACCAAAATAATAAAAGCACTCTGAAAAATAAATCCAAAACTATACTGGAATATAAAACAAAGGTAGGAGTTAGGAGAACTTGTAGAGAGAAGATGGAGAAAGGAAAGAGAGAGAAGCAGCCCTAGGGTTATGACGATAACTCTCTTAATATTCTGATATGTGGAGTATTGACATTACATCAACAAAATATCAAAAATATGGCCCCACAACATAAACTAACACTACAAGAAATACTCGAGTTATCGACGGATTTAACGATGGAAAAAGAGAAATTCGAGCAAATTTTTTTTTTGGGTTTCATTCATTACCGATGAATTTTTCATCGGTAAAATACACGCCAAATTGAGACTCATAAGGTGTGCACAATGCCGATGGATTTTTCTGCCGGTAATTCATTGTGACAAAAAAAAAGTTTGGGGATTAATTTTGTTGATGAAAAAATCCGTGGTAATTTTGGCAAAAAATTTTTATTTAATAAATAAATTTATTGACGGATTTTTTCATCGGTAAAAATAATTTTGGAAAATTATTTTAAATATAATTTATCGATAAAAATATCCGTCGATAATGGGTGAAGAAAACATTTTCAGTAGGGCACCATTGGTTTGTCATTATCAATAGATTTTTTCCGTTGAAAATTCAAAGCTCCCCCGGCAAATATTTGTTCATAAGGGCGCTTTCAGCCATTAATTAATTTCTCTCTCTCTCTGGTATGTCTTTCTCTCTTCGTGGCCATCGCCCCCTGAACGTATGCTGCCGTACAGCCATCGGTGCCCGCCACACGCCACCGGCCCCGTCCTCGCATGCCGTTTCTCTTACTCTTCTAGTGTGTCTTTCTCTTTCTACGAGTCATGATCCGCCGCATGTCGCGTTTCCGCCCTCGGCAAGGTGCCTGTAAGGAAGAAAATTAATGAAGATACCACTAATCTAAATGAGGAAGAGGATGCACACATGGGAAGCTTAGTGCACAATGAGACAAAGCATGAGTTAGTTACAAGGGTTGGACAAGTGGCAACTGATCCGAAATCAAGCAGCCAAGGAGGAACAGTAGGAAGACAACTACAAATACCTTGCTGCAGGGCTTTGTTTGTTAGGTAGAATGTGGTAATTTGCTCTCCCTCTGAATCTTTCTTTAAACTCTTCTCTTCTGGACAATTCTTCTAATTCCTTTAATTGCCTTAGGTGTTGAAGGAAGCTTGGAGACATTGCTCGTGAATCATAGCTCAGCATACTTTACTTTTCATTACCACCTTTTGAATTTTCCTTTACAGAAAAGACAAACACAAATACACTTTCCCTTTTATACCTTTTCTGCAGAATTATTGGTTATTGTCCTGTTACTTTGGACTTTTCCTTTTAGCATTAATTTAGTCAAGCATTACACAATAATTCTAT
The DNA here is from genome assembly GCA_031216125.1 of Dalbergia cochinchinensis. NCBI lineage: Eukaryota > Viridiplantae > Streptophyta > Magnoliopsida > Fabales > Fabaceae > Dalbergia > Dalbergia cochinchinensis. The sequence goes on along the minus strand of CM062375.1, from coordinate 15,457,580 downwards.
GTTTTATCACCTTACATTTGGCACTTTCATTGACCATGGCCGAGAACACTAGGATGAAGACAATGGAGGCTGATATCAAGAAACTTTTTCAGTTGGTGGAGACAACTGCTGAAAATCATCGAGTTAAAATTGCTCGATTCACTGAATCCAACACGTTAAGAATGGAAGCTATTCAATAATCACTAGCCTAGGTCCTCTTCAATCGGCAATAAGTTACAAGCCCTGAGTCTTCATCTCAGCAACCCCATGGCTCGAACTCACACTTAGACACTGGGTCATACCAACGACAATAGTTCCTAACTCGTAGAATGAATTTCGATCTCCCCAGGTTTGATGGTTTTGATGCATTAGGATGGATTTTTCTGTGAACCAATACTTTGATTTTTATTGAATCCCTGAAGAGGAACAAATTGCAATAGTTGGAATGCACAAGGCTGGACCTGCCATACCATGGTTTTAGATGACTCAGCATTCCCTTCCATTTCAATCATGGACACAATTGAAGAGAGTAATTGAGATCGAATTCGAACCTTCACTATTTGAATCACCGCGAGAGTCTCTGTTTAAACTCCAACAACAAGGATCTGTAGTTGATTACTATACAGAGTTCATCACCTTGGCTAATCGAATGAACATTGAGCCACCAGAGCCCTTAAGAGACTGTTTCATTAGTGGGTTACACATGGATATAAGGAGAGAGGTGAAAGCACAATGCCCTCTTTCATTGATGAGAGCTAGAAGTTTAGCACGACTATATGAGGATAAATTTTCCACTTCATTCAAGGCAACCCAAGGACCCAACATCTACCATAACCAAGCTTACACCACCACTTCTACCAACCCCCGCCCATAAATCCATGCTTAATCCTAACCGCAACCAGGTTAAGCGACTCACTGCAGTTGCGCAACAAATTAGGAGAAACGAGGGACTTTGCTTTTGGTGTGATGAAATAATACAGCAACTAGAACAACATGTCATGGAACATCACCTTTCCCTTAATACTATGAAAGGTACTTCAGGCTTGGGCACAATTCGATCAAGGGCTCTCGTACAAGGATTAGAGGTACAAGTGCTGATTGATGGGGGCAGTTCAGATAGTTTTATACAACCAAGAATTGCCAAATTTCTCAAACTACTAGTGGAACCTACACCTGGTTTCAAAGTAATGGTGGGGAATTTCGATATCATGAATGTAGAAGGTCGTATTCCTTCATTGGATGTATCCATTCAAGGCCACAAAATCCAAATTCCCGATGTCTATGTACTAGAAGTTGTATGAGATGATTTAGTGATTGGAGCCACATGGCTAAATACCTATAAGGCTCACATTGCTGATTGTGATGCTCTATTCATTAGATTTCTTCATGAAGGAGAATTTATAACCATCAAAGGTGATGAATCAGTAGGACCCAAACAAGCTCAATTCCACCATATTAAGAGACTTTTTAGCACTGATGTTGTGGCAGAAGCCTTTATAGTCCAATTAGAGAGTAATGATACTCATGGACCAGCACTACTTGACTTAACTCAGAACATGGAGCTTGAATTGGCTCTGCTCTTACACACCTATGCAAAGGTATTTGATCAACCTACAGGACTCCCACCTAAAAGGGAGTATGATGATAGCATTCCATTGGTTGAGGGAGCACAACCAGTGAAAGTCAAACCTTATAGGTATCCACATAGCCAAAACGAGCAAATTGAGTTGATAGTCCAGCAAATGCTTGATGATGGCATAATTCAACCAAGTAAGAGCCCCTTTTCTTCACCTATATTATTGGTAAAAAAAAAAGATGGAACATGGAGATTTTGCACTGACTATAGGGCCTTATATACCATTACTGTTAAGGATTGTTTTCCTATACCTACAGTTGATGAATTGCTTGATGAATTATATGGAGCTATTTTCTTTTCAAAATTAGATTTGAGATCCGGATATTATCAAATCTTAGTCAAACCAGAGGATAGATACAAAATAACATTTAGGACCCATCAAGGGCACTATGAATGGTTGGTGATGCCCTTTGGATTAACAAATGCCTTAGCCACCTTCCAAAGGTTAATGAATGATGTTTTTAGACCCTATTTGAGGAAATTTGTGTTGGTATTCTTTGATGATATTTTAGTTTACAGTAGTTCCTGGAATACTCACTTATATCATTTAGAATTGGTGCTACAAGTCTTACAAAGAGAGAGCCTCTATGCCTAATTGTCCAAATTTTTATTTGGAATTAGTAAGATTGACTATTTAGGGCATACCATTAATCGCAATGGTGTTCACATGGAAAAAGATAAGGTGAAAGCAGTGATAGAATGGCAACTGCCAAAGAACCTCAAACAAGTGAAGGGATTTCTAGGCCTCACAGGCTCTTGTAGGAGATTCATTAAGGGCTATGCTTCAATAGCAGCACCCCTCACCAATTTGCTTAAAAAAGATGCTTTTCAATGGTCTCCAAAAACTGAGGAAGAATTCTAGAAACTAAAACAAGCTGTAACTTCAGAACCTGTGCTGGTTCTACCTAATTCTGATATACCCTTTGAAATTGAAACTGATGCTCCGAGCATTGGCATTGGTGCTGTTCTCAGTCAAGGGAAACATCCAATAGCCTATTTCTCCAAAAAGATGTCCTCAACTATGCAAAAAACAATCAGCTTATACAAGGGAGCTCTTTGCCATAACTGAAGCTATTGCTAAGTTTAGGCATTATTTGTTGGGAAAAAGATTCATAATAAGCACAGACCAGCAGAGTCTCAAATCCTTGTTAGATCAAAAACTCAGCACACCAGAATAGCAGAAGTGGATGCACAAGTTTCTGGGATATGATTTCGAAATTCATTATAAACCACGGGTGGAAAGTGCTGCAGCTGATGCTCTTTTCAGGTGTTTCTTTGTTGCCCGGTCAAATCCCACTTTGGACTGGTTGCAAACACTCATGGCTGACTTGGCTCAAGATGAACAACTGAAACAGACTTTCCGGCAGTGTGTTAATGATGACCAAACAGACAAAAACTACAGTTGCAAAAATGGAATATTGCTGTGGAGGAACAAGGTGGTAATTCCCCAAAACAGCAGTTCAATTCAACAAATTCTCAAGGAGTACCATGATGCCTTGGTAGGAGGGCATTCAGGAATTGCTAAGACAATTGAGAGAATAGGTTCTTAGTTTTATTGGCCCAATATGCAGAAACAAAATAGAAATTATGTATTAAATTGCATAATTTGTCAACAGGCTAAAATTGAAACAAAGCTGCTAGCAGGGTTGCTCCAACCCTTACCTGTTCCGTCACGAGTTTGGGAAGAAATCTGTATGGATTTCATTACTTCTCTTCCTCCAACACAAGGTTATTCGGTTATAATGGTTGTAATTGATAGAATCTCAAAATTTTCACGCTTTTTACCATTGAAGCATGATTTCTCTAATAAGCAAGTTGCAGAGATTTTTGTACAGCATATCATCAAACTACATGGCTTTCCTGAATCCATTGTCTCTGACAGGGACAAATTATTTGTAAGCGGGTTTTGGCAACAGATTTTCAAACTTCGGGGAACTAATCTTGCTATGAGTTCAGCATATCATCCATAAATGGATGGACAAAGTGAGATATTAAACAAGACCTTGGAGATGTATCTCAGGTGCAACTGTTTCGACAATCCAAAGAATTGGCTAAAGATGCTACCTTGGGCCCAATATTGGTATAACACATCTTACCACACTAGCATGAAAATGACCCCTTATAAAGCATTGTATGGTAAAGACCCCCCATCTTTGATCAAGTATGAAATTTCTACAAGGGATGATCTAACCCTACAACAAATGTTGGTTGAAAGAGATAAACTGCTGGACCAATTGAAGGCTAACATGACTAAATCCTAGCAATTTATGAAGCAATATGCTGACAAGAATAGAAGACAGGAGGAACTACATGAAGGGGAATTAGTGCTAGTCAAGCTCCAGCCTTATAGACAATATTCAGTGGCATTAAGGAAGAATCAAAAGATTGGCCTCAGATATTTTGGCCTATTCAAGATTATACAGAATCTGAGTCCAATAGCCTATAAACTAGAATTACCAGTAGAGGCTAGAATCCATAATGTATTCCACATCTCATTGCTCAAGAAGTTTAGGGGTGACCACCAACAACACTATTTGCCATTTCCATTGAAGACTTCTGAACTGGGTCCAATACTGACTCCTACCGCCATAATAGATAGAAAGACAATTCTATAGGGTGGAAAACAAGTATAGCAATTGCAGGTGCAGTGGGAAAAAGGAGCAAATTCATTCATTACTTGGGAACAAGCTGAAGAATTTTACAAGTCATACCCAAAGTTCAACCTTGAGGGCAAGGCTATTTTAAATGGGGGGTAATGTAAGGAAGAAAATTAATGAAGCGGCCACTAATGTAAATGAGGAAGAGAATGCACACATGGGAAGCTTAGTGCACAATGAGACAAAGCATGAGTGAGTTACAAAGGCTGGACAGGTGGCAACTGATCCTGAAATCAAGCAGTCAAGGAGGAGCAGCAGGAAGACAACCACAAATACCTTGCTACAAGGCTTTGTTTGTTAAGCAGAATGTGAAAATTCGCTCTCCCTCTGAATTCTTCTTTAATCTCTTCTCTTCTAGACAATTCTTCTAATTCCTTAAATTGCCTTAGGTGTTGAAGGAAGCTTGGAGACACTGCTCATGAATCATAGCTCAGCATACTTTACTTTTCATTGCCACCTTTTGACTTTTCCTTTACACAAAAGACAAACACAAGTACACTTTCCCTTTTCTACCTTTTCTGCAGAATTGTTCGTTATTATCCTATTACTTTGGACTTTTCCTTTTAGCATTAATTCAGTCAAGCATTATACAATAATTCTGTGTTTTATCACCTTACAGTGCCCCCACCCTCCGTGAACTGCCAAACAGCCGTAAAGCCCCTCTGTAAAGCACCTCCAGCCACGAGTCCAACCACCACCGTTGCCGCCAATACCACCGTGCCGCGTCGGAGAAGGTAAGATTCCAGTAAAGTTTCCAATTGCTTCCTTGTATTACAGTCACGGTATGATAGTGTTTTGTGGATGGTGATTGAATGATGCACTATAGCACAATGCAATCTGTTACTCTTGCCCCCTTTTATGAGATGAATTGTGTAATTTTTGTTTGTTCTTGTTGTGCTGGTTCAGTAATTTGTCTTGCTATGGGTATGGCACTGATTGTTTTGATGTGAACAAGGAACAATTTTGAAATGATGTCTTATTGTTTTTACATCCACTTATATGTCTGAATTGCTCATTTTTTCTTTTAGCTTTTTTTGTGGAGAAAAATGGTGCTTGATTTTGATTTACAAACCTGATTATTTAGAAGACGGTAGAGCTCTTACTACTTTAGAGTATTGTCATTGATTCTAACTGCATCACTGTGATGTTTTTCAACTTAGTCCCTTCATTTTCTTGATTTCTTTTGGTCATAAATTTCATGGCCTACAAATTTGCATAAAGATACTTCCTTGTAAAAGAATGTGCTACTTATACTTTAGACTATTGGTTTCTCCTTATATGTATCTTTTCCATTTGTTTCTAGAAGAATTTGTTTCAACAAAAGGAGGCAATGGACTTCTTTCTAAAGGGAATGAATGGGATTGGGGATGAATCTGAGTGCCGCTTTGATGTAAAGGACATCCAAAGGTGCCCATTTTTTAGGAACATCAACAAACCTACAAACTTCTTCTCTTCAGAAAATATCTCCATTCTTGTGAGTTATTCATCTGATGATTTTGGTACCCATTCTGCTATTATTCTACTTAGTAATGAAATTTCAAATTTGGGTCAATATTTTAGCAAATTATGTTTGTTCTCAATATTCAAGTGCATGGAGCTAAGGGTCCTATATTTGAAGATGGTCCTAATTTTGACATGGCATTTAAGCTCTTTCGTGGGAAAGATGGAGTCATTCCTCTCTTTGAGATATCTGACTTTATTTCTCTACCTATTTTCAATCCATTGGCAAGAAAAACAGCCACCATAAGTCTATCGGCCTTTGGACTAGGTGGCCCATTTAATTTTGGGAATTTTTCTGATAAATGGAAGAAGCAGCAAAAGTCTGAATCATCAAATAAGAAGGAGTAGAAGTCTGAATCATCAAATAAGAAGGAACACTCATCTCAGGTAAACTCTGTTTTTTTTCTTTTTCTTTTGTTTGACAGACACACACATGCACTTGTAAAAGTAGGTTTAGCCAAAAACAGAGCATCCATTTTGACATTTGACACGTCAATGTGAATTTTTTTCCCACTAGTAAAGGACCTTCTAATAATGTGGGACTAAATGTCAATCATTTTTATTTACACCATTGTGATTTGCAGCTACAAAACGTGTAATATTGTATGGAAGTAACTGTCGAGTAGTAAAACCCAACAATAGAATAAGCTCAATGTGACATAGATGAGAATGTTGTGTTGTTGTTTGATTCTCATGGTCAACTCCATCTAGTGAGAAAATGCTTGGTGGTTGTTGCGGATGGGGAAAATTTTTAAATATGATCCATTATTTTTCTTTTTTTTGCATACTTCATGATAAACAATCAATGTTGGGTGCTATTATTCACGACTACATATCTAATTCTTCTCTTCCCTAACACCATCCTCGTGCTTTTATCTATTATATAAAGGATACTCTAAATATCTTGTTCTTACAAAACTTCAACCTGTAGCATCAACTATGACTTCACATTTGTTAAAACAGAGGTAGTTGCAGGTTGCTATGTGGTTGGGATCCAAACACACAGGCTATGCATGAGGTGACACACTGAGTCCATTGTCGAAGGATGTGGAGAGACAATGCCAGTTTCAAGAGATGCAAAAAAAGATGGAGGACAAGGAAAAGACCATAGTTATTGTTTTTTTCTTCTTTGTTATATGTTGAATTTTTTATATCTATGTCTGTATGCTTTCTGACATTTTTATCTATTTTACATTTTCAACTTAAATTCATTACGTTTATTATTTATTAGAAATTTTTTATAATTTTTCGTTATTATATATATTTATATGTTTACACATAACTTTAAATAGAAAACAAACTATTAAATGATCAGGTAACACACAAATAACATAATTTTTATTTGAAAAAAATTCAATACCGATGGATTTTTTCGTTAATAAATTAAAGAAAAAATAAAAAATTTTATGATTATCGATGGATTTTTCCGTCGGTAAAATTAAATAGATAAAAAATAAAAATTTAAAAATTTGAAATTACTGATGGAAAAATCCGTCGGTAAACAAAAAAAATTAAAATTTATGCAATTCAATACTTACCAACAGATATTTATCAATATTCATCGGTAAAATAAAAATTTTAAAAAATTATAAAATCCAATAATTACCAATAGAAAAATCTGTCGGTAATACGTAAACCTTGACAAATTTGCTGGCGAATTGTCCAGCTCATTATCAACGGATTTTTTTTACAATAAACTGTCGATAATAGTTTTCAATGGATTTTTTCTGCCGATAATGATTTCCGACTACATTATTACCAGTGGGCAAAATCCATCAAAAAATCTGTCAGTAACAAGAATTTCTGTCTATAATCCAAAAAATCCATCAGTAACAATGTTTTTTCTGGTAGTGTAATGTGCTGACAAACGGGGCTATAATCGCATGATTGCTATAGCAAGTTATAGATCACTATGGTAGTCTCTAGCACTGCACCCAAAAAACCTTCCATGTCACTATAGCAGCCTCTAGTGTTGCACCCAAAATACCTTTTGTAGGAGACTGCTATAACAGTCTAGTCAGATTTTGTCCCTTTGGTTGCTATAACAGTTGTAGATCACTATAGCAATATAATCACTACTCCACTAAAGAAGCACCCTCTATTGATCGTTATAGCGGTCATAGACCACTATAGCGGTTTCTGCAAGTATTGCTCCAACTCAAATTGCTCTGAGCTCCTTTCCAAGCTTTGTAGACCTCCAATTGGGGTTTATGCAAAGTCATAAACACCAAACATAAGTGTCATAAGTGTCCAAGCTATATAAAAACCATCAAAAACCCATTTTAACCCCAAAAGGTGCATTTTTACATGGAATTTACATTATGCGCAATATGGAACTCTACCAAGGTTCTATGCAATATAATGGGATTTTATGCACAAATAAGGATTAAAGTGCTAGGTGCTAATGATAAAATATGCAGGATAAGCTGCGCTTATCAAATTGCCCCACACGTAGCATTGTGCATGTCCTCATGCAATGATCCGAGCTAGCATGCAAAGACAATCTCATGAACTAACTAACTTGCCTTAAAATACTCCTATGACCTAAGTATGACTCAAAACAAGCAGATGAATGGCAATATACAAATCTAATGGATCTAGAGGTACAAATAGTAAGCTATCATACTAATAATCAAAGAGGCTTTCAACAGCAAGACATGAACAAAAACAGAGCACATAGGGTAGAATCCATATGCATGATACATGAATCAAGTACAAAAATCCTCCAAGGTCAGTATTTGTCACTTGTTCACTCAAGTGTTTTAGGCTAAAATGCATACTTAAATCACCTCAAATGAAAATATATTATTATAGGCTTGTCATAGGTCTCATTCTTCATTCGTTACACACACATGCACACTAAATCAAGATGACTTGCTTTAGGTTGTAATAGGGCTCAAGTGAAAGTAGGCAGATATGTAGGCAATGTTGCACAACTTCATCCAAACTTCTTAAACTTTTTCTTTTCTCAATTTTTTAGCTTTGCTTTCTTTTCTTCCTTTCTTGGTGTGCCACTCGCTGAAATTTCTTTTGGCCACTTACAGATTCACATTATCCCTCCCCCACACTTAAATTGGGACATGTGCTACACTTGTGCTCAAGAACATAGAGAAACGCAACAATACTCTTTTAAGCCTACAATGTTGGGATTTTACATGGATTTTCACTTTTATCTAAGGATTTGTTAAAACAAAAGAAGGGGCAATATGGCTCAAATAGGCTAGAGAATAACAATATGCAAAGGTTGGTTATATGGTCAAATGGCTAAAAATAAGAAAATACCTCAATCACCTTCAAGAATGCACATGGGAACATATTTTCAAGCAAGACCTTAAGCAAACTCTAGCATGCAAATCTAAAAAGGGATGCACACATAAACAAATAAGGATGGCAAATGATAGTCCAAACCAATCAAGAGGTTAAAAAACTCATAGGTAAAGCACATGTACTCAATCCAAAATAACATAGTGAATCACCAAACATGGAACACAAAATAGAGTATAATTCCAAGTATGTCAATATATTGCATGTGGTATTAGTCTATGCATATAACTTCTAAAATATGAAAGAAACAATGTAAGACACAAATGAAACAAAACATAATGCAATACCTGAAATTAAAAAAAAATGAAAAGAAGTAAAATATAGAAATATAAAAGAGAAGAAAGAAAGAAAAACCTTTTCATGGTGGCTTGTCTCCCACCTAACACTTTGTTTTAACGTCTCTACATTAGACGGTCAAGACCCTTATAAAGGGTGTGCAGTCTTAACCTACAAAACTCCCCATCCTAGCCCCTAAATCCTAAAAGCTTCATGAAAAGGATTCAGTTGATGCCCATTGACCTTGTAATAGGTCTTGGACTTTGTGATCTCTAACTCAACTGCACCCAGTGGGTGCACATTGTAACGCCCCGATTTTCTGTCTGAGAGGAAAATAACCAAAATGACCCTGAGGTCATTTTCGGCCCAAAATTCGAGGATGGCCGGCCCGGCAGTCCTCGAAGGGCCAACTCGATGTTTGAAGGGGATTGAATGACCCTTGAGTGGTTTCGGAGGTGAAAGTCTCATTTTTTGCAGTTTCGGGTCAAAATGACCAAAATACCCCTATGGTGTTTTTACGCAAGTAAATGTGCCGTTTAAGCCCGAAACTTTCTCCGAAGGTTTAAAACAATATTTTTACGTGTTTAGAAGCATCTGTTCAAGTCCCGGTGGTCCCGGGCAGTTTTAGTGCAAAATAACGATTTTGCTCCTAGAATAGTGTTTTTGAGCTTAATGATGTAATTAAGCAAACCTAAGCAATATTATGCTCTAATCGAAGATTAATTAATTTTCATAATTAATTTAGAGTCAAAATAAACTATTAAAATTAATTAGAACCTAAAATTGCTTAGATTAGATTTAAATCTCTTTTTAAAACTCAAGATTCCACTTTTGGAATCTTGAATAGTGTTTTCTCTCTCCAATTCCTTAAATCAAGGAATTGTGTCTAGAATTGTTTATACACTAAAATGAGTTTATAACTCACTAATGATGCAAGACCACTCCTTAAACATGTCTTGACAACCTTGATTACCCATTTCCTCACCTAAACACTTTCTTACAAATTCCTAATCTTAATCCTAATCAAAGATACACCTAAACACAACTTTAAACCACAATTAAAATGTAAGAAATCCTCCCCATGGCTGATGCAAGTTTCGGCCATCTCTTTCTCATTTACATCACATGTTGATTTGTTTCTCACTCAAAAAACCATGCTTGAGCCATACCCTGAGTCATACCTCACCATACTTTGAACCATGCCTCACCATGCCTCAAGATCACAAAATCTCACCTCATGGACCACATGGGGCTGCTCTTGTTGGCTGAAACCTTCCTCTCCCTCTTGCATCTTTCATTTATTTCATTTTTCTATAAATAGCATGCTTGGGTGAACTTGCATCATTTTGGGTTCATTTGCTAAGTGTAAGTTTCCAAAGAGCACTTCAAAGTTTTCTTTTCTCTCAAGTTCAAGTGTTCAAGTTCTTCATCCTCTTCTCTCATCCCAATCTTCAAATCACTTGGTAGGGATTTTCTTTCAAGTGTTTCCTTTATTTAAGTTCTTACTCTAGTTATGTGTTTATAGTTTCTCTTGAGTCTTTTTAGAACTTCTTTCCCTCTCCTTTTTCTTCTTCATTTTCAGCCATGGGCCTTTGAGGACAAGGGAATGGGAGCTTGATGATGAGGTTTCATGATGATGATGTCCATCACTTGAACAACCTCTAAAGCTTGATCTTTGTTCTTAAGTTAAAAATGTTTTTAGTTCTTTCTTCTTGAACATTGAAATCTTTAACTTTGATGATGTTTTAAAATGGTTACATGAACTCAATGATGATGACTCATGATGTTGGTGTTAATGCATCATGAAGATCATGGTCTCTAGAGTTTCAAATGTTTCCTTTTCTTCTTAAAAAGTTTCGGTTCCTTTTCGTTTTCTTTCTCCAAATTTTCGGCCATGTTGGCCAATGAGATTCATAATGGCTTGATGATGAGAGCTTCTAGATGATGACTATGTGTTCATCACAATGAGACCTCTAAAGCTTGAGTTTTAATAAAAATGTTATTTATGATCTCATTTCAAGAAAAGAAACTTTGTGTTCTGAAGAACCCTTGAGGTTCACTCTTGTCTTTACCTTATCTTGTCATGATAAGTTTGGGTTGAGGGTTAAGTTCCTTTAAAGTCGTGTATGAGCTCTAATAAGAAATAAAATGGACTAGCATTCATATTTAAATTCAAGCTTATGCATTACATATTTACTTTGAGCTTTGCATTCATATTTATTTTCTAAGCTATCACTCAAAGTTAAAGGATAAAGAATGGAGTGCACCTCATATTTACATTCTTGTCTAGCATATTTACTTTCCATCACTAAAGAACGTAAAGATTTAAAATGAGAACTTGCACTATCACCTAACTAAATCTCAAAGCCTTTCTATTTCGACCTTAAAGTCGATTGTTGTTGGGCTTAGAGCACTAAAATAAAGAAATAAACTTGCATGGCATATTTATTTTAAGTCTTGCATATTTATTTCGAGCCTTGCATATTTATTTCAAGCCTTGCATATTTATATTTCAAATCTTGCATATTTACTTTAAGCTCTCACTTTACTTTGTAATGAAGAATAAAAATGAGGTGCATATTATGTTTAAATTATGTCATCACTTAAAGACCTTAGAGCTCAAAGACTTGCCCATTTTATCTCAAGTTAAAGTTTAATGTGGGAGCATTCCTTGGATGCATAATTTCGGTCAAGTAGTGATGATGAACTTGGAAAGAGATTCATCTAGCTATAAGGGCCAACAATCTAAGTTTTAAGATTTTCTTCAAGCCTCATAAATTTTATAAAGTTAAGACCAACAAGGTTATGAATTTAATCCTCTTTTAAAGAGGGATCAAGTTGGTTACTGACCTAAAGGTGTTTTAGCCTCTTTGACAAAATAAAATGGTTTGCAAAAGAGTTTTAGAAGTCCTAAAAATGATTCCAAGAGAAACTAGCAACTTGTATGCTTTAGAAATATCAAGTTACGTATCTTTTGGGACTTAATGTTTCGGTTCTGCCATGATGAGTTTGCTGCTATGTGATGATATTTTGATGTGTTAGAATGTGTGAAAATTATGTATGATGAGGTAGGAACATTTCTATGCATGATAGGAGAGAAACTAGCTTTCTAGAAAAACCATAAAGTCAAGACTTAGCATAGTTTTAACTCATTTATTTTTGGATACTGCCCAAACTGTTTCAATGAGAATATAATCATATTAGGATTGTTTAATCATGAAAAATTTGGTTACATTTGAAGTAGGATTGAATTTTTAGCACCTATAAAGAAACTAGTAACTAAAAAATCGTAAAATGCAATTCTAGAACTCTTAGAACATTTAACTTTTAGAATCTGTCCAGCAACCTCATAATATGGTAAACATGGTTTATAAGTAGTTCTTAGACATAGGAATGCCTCATAATTGGTTTAGATTTAATTTATAGCATCTTAGGCGAAGACGGAACCAGGAAAGGGTCTAAAACGTAAGTTCTAGAATCCCGTAATTGTAAGTTTATAATTCTGCCCCTAAAGAATGGTGTTGCCCAGATTTATTAAAGAGCATAAATAATAGTAAGATTTGTCAGAAGAGAATCCTTGAGTGCATAAGAGGTTGATAGAAAATCATAGATTAATTACATCACAAATTTAAGGCCCGTAAGGGTCAAAGTATAAGATACCGTAGGACCAAGAGTATAATGAATTTTCAATATGGCTTGTGAATGTATGAGAATGATTATGTGAATGCATGGAATTATGATGGAGGATGTATTTTTAATTGACTTATGTGGCATAAAGTAAAATTTGGAAGAAATTTGGCATACTGCTGTTATGCTACCGAATTTCTGACAAATTTGGGGACTTAGAAAGTTTTTGAGAAACCTATGAGATTTTTATTTATGAGGTACTAAGATGAGTTCTCGGATGACACCGGTTTGGTCGAGCACCTCCAGAGAACTCATGTGACATCGGTACCAAGATGAATTCTTGGGTGACACCGGTTCGGCCGAGCACCCCCAAGAAATGCCCTCTAGCCTATACTAGATAAGTCAGGATTATGTTTATGATTATGATACGCTTATCGGGATTGATAAGTAAGAACTAGTGATGACTAGTTAAGGTATGACCTCATAACCTAGAGATGTGACACGTTCTGGTTGACACCGGTTCGGCCGAGCACCCCAGAACGATTGTCTTTTAGGGTGGCCTATGAGGAAGTAAAGTATGATATTTATGTCACAAAGTTTCCCATATGAGAATTTAATTGCCACTTTATGCCACTATTATGATGTTCTTAAAGTTATGATTATTATTCTTGCATTAGGTAGAGCCATGCATACATTCTTTAATATGATTGTATCCATGTCATTAAGAATCATGCTAAAATGAATGGTCCTTGGCTAACTATGTTTTAAAGCTTAAAAATAGACTTGATGAATGCTCACTTATTTTTTATACTAAACCCAAGGTTCCTGAGGACGTAGATGATGACACCTAGGTAGTAGGAGGCCCTACTGAGATTCTTTAGCAAGATTCTCACTCATTCTATCTCTTTCTTTCTGTCACGTCCTTAGATGGTGACGTTCGTGATTTTTGTGGACACCCCAACGTGGGAGGTGCATCATGATCCGGACCACGGGTCATACCATTTTGTGGGTCACTGCATCATTCTTGTATTTATGTTCATTGGACGGCCCTTCAGTCACTCTGTACATAGTCATCGATTCTCTCATGCCTCACCTTTCGATGACGACTTCGTGTTTGGGCGCACACGCCCTCGAGAGAAGCGGATCCACCATACCCCACCGACAGCTTCTGCCATTCGAGACTACCCGCAGTATGTGCTCCGCTCGCCCTCATCATTCTCCGAGATAGACCCTTCGGAGGACTCTGCCACTCAAGTACCTTCCGAGGGATCCTCCCCCACTGTGCCGATGGACGTTGGGGAGGGTAGTGAGGCTTCTGTTGCTCAGTCGGTACGTGGAGGACGGGTGAGGATGATTCCCCGCCGTGGAGCTCATGCCCGACCGATGCAGCTCATAGCCACCCCGGCCGAGATAGCCCAGTGGATTGGATACATCCCTCCTTTCCAGAGAGGCCCGCAGTAGGAGACGACCGTCGCGGTTCTGGTGCCCAAGCTACGACTAGGCCAGGATAGCCTCCTTTTGTCTTTAGGCTATCTATTTGTAGGCGCACTAGAGTTAGAAGAGTTTCTTTTTATGCCTTTTGTTGTACTTTCGTTTTCCATGTATTTCCATTCTAGTTGTACCAAATTAAGTCCCACTCTTCATAAGTGGGCATATCATATTATATAAATATACAGTTTAGTTTCATTGTGATGTGCCTTTACTTGTTTTATGTTATGATGTTATGAATTGCTTACTTTATTTCCTTTCATGCTTTATCGTACATCATGTCGCGTGGCTCTCATTTTGCTTTTATAATTCAAAAAAAAAAAATTTACCAGTATTTTCGCTAAGTATTTTAAAGTAATAAGGAAACTATGACGTAACAGACTAATAATTAACCTAAATATGTTCTAGAGTATTGGGTTAAAAATTAGGATGTTACACACATGAGTGACCAAGGATGGTCCTTTTCGCCTGGACTTCAACTTCTCTTACATAAGTTTCATCTGGGGCTCATATAGCAAGATGTTTTTCCCATCACAAAACTCCTTCCTTAATATGGGCTAGTCAATGGACACCTCAGTCTTTTCCTTGTGTTTAGCTAAGAGCTCATCGAAGAGGGGCTTCAATTCTAAAAGTGATGATTGATGCCTAGACAGAGACCCTATATCTATAAGCTTGGACAACTGTAAAATAACAAAATCATCATATCCCATGAGAGAAGAAGATAAGGAAGGAAAAATATGCATCTTTATCAAGTAAACTACCACAATTATCCTCTACTAGAGAGTCAATAACATTAATATCAAACACAAAGTATCCTTTAGAGGTGAATTTCATAGCATTAGATAGATTAAAGTTAGCTTTCATATCCCTACACTTCTTGAATAATGTGCGAGGATAAACATCAATCTTGGTTGTAGTAGTTTTCAAAAATGGCCTATGCAAGATTAATGTATGCTAGCTTACATTGGTGTCATCCTTCATCTCTAATACATAAAAATTACCATGAAATATAAAATTATTTACCTTTACTAGTACATCGTCCAATATTTCTTTTGGCCTAATAATGCTATGGTTGGCAAGCTGGATTGACAGGATTGTCAATCCATTAGGCTTAAGCTCCTTAAAGTGCAAGGACCTATAGATTGACTTAGGCATAACATTAATGTCAACCCCAAGGTCAGTCATGGCTTGCTTGATATGCAAGTTTCCAATGGTACTAGGAACACTGAACGTGCCTGGGTCTTTGTATTTAGGTGGCAGGTTGGTTGGCTTGATGATGAAAAAAGTATTCACCCCTATAGTCACCTTCTTTCTTATTGCCCTATAGATTCCTCTTTTCGATGCAAAGATCCTTCAAATGTTTTCCATATTTAGAAATCTGTTTGATGGGATCCAATACAAGTATGTTCACTTCCATCTTTCTGAAGGTCTCCAAGAGCTCTTTTCCTAACTCTACTTCAATTGGCTTTTGGTCTTGGGATTATCTAAGGAAAGTTTTGTGGGATGGCCTTCTTCACTAGCTTAATTGACTTCTTCTGCTGAGGTGCATGTCTTTGCTACTGCACCATAGGCTCATGTACCTCACCTCGCTCATCAGGTACACTTTGCTCAAGTGAACTTATAACCTCAAGTGAGACTGCACCAAGCCTCAAATTAATGGCATTGACATTCCTTCTAAGATTGGGAACGATCTAGGAAGGTATTTGAGAAAAACCTCCTTATTGCTGCTTAAATTGGCCACCCTTTAGTTGGTTTATTTCATTCCTCATCTCTTACATGGTAGCATTCATTTTTCTCTGGTTCTCAATCTTTACTATCATCATCTCTTACCATGGTGCTTCAGAGTTTGTAAGAAGGGTAAGTAATGCTAGAGGTTGCTGAGGTACAGGTAATAAAGGAGTAGGTGGTTATTGGCTCTGTTGAGGTAGGATATATCTTTGCTATTATTGAATAGCATTGCTCCCTCTAAATTTAGGGTGGTCTTTGTAGCCGAGATTGTAGGTATTGCTATATGGGTTGTCTCCCAGCTGGTTATTCTAATCATGGGATATACGTGGAAATACATTAATAGTGAAGATAGATGTAAGGTCCTCTTGTATCTAGGGGTAGGCATTGGTGGTATGAGTGTTGCATGCGCATATGCCACATGTCTGAATAGGTTTAAAGGCTGCCTGCTTGGCTTGATTCAAGGCAAAGGTCTTCAATAGACTTGTTAGCTTTTCAAGCTTTTTCTCCACATAGTTGGACTTGACTATGGATACCTCATGCACCGTTCTAACATTCACGCTGGCTCTAGATCCAAATTGGAGGTAGTTCTTAGCCATGTAATCAATCAATCCTATAGTGCACCACATAATACCTCTCAGTCTCTTATGTATTGCTAGACATAATACATGAGACTGTCACATATTATGTGTGTAGCATTAACAGTGCACAGATAAAGCATTAGTCATTGTTGGGAATTGAAATGCATGTAATATGTTGAACTATTAGATGTATTACATAGTTTACTGTTACTTAAAATATGCAATATTGTTAAACATAACACTTTTATTTAAAAAAGAGTGTCTATTGATAATTAATTTTGAGTAATGTTAGGTGTATAACTAAATTGTACAACAAATGCACACCACATATTTTATTATCATTAGATTTGATGAATGAGTGAAATGATGGGGACCATACATTACATCCAATGATGATAAGGGCTGTGGTGTGCATTTATTGTACACAAAACATTATTCTTAATTTTAGTATCCGTAGACATAGGTATATAACCATTTTTTAATAATCATTTTTTTATTTTTGGGTAAAAAAAGCCAAGAACCGTCCACTAACAGCTTGTTTGGTACATCGTATTAGGCTGGATAATATAAGCTAATACAATACATTATGAACTTATCCTGTGTCTGGTGTCCCCAATGTATTGTATAAGCCTAAACAGTATATTCCTCTTATACACCATTTCACTGGATAACTCTATCAGGTCTCAGGGGGCGGGATTTGGCCTATTAATTTTTCAATGTATTGGCCTCGCTACAAATTCCCATTTTACGCCCTAACACTACTCTCCCCATTGTCTTATTTGCATCTCCATCTTGCTGCCATCTCCTCCTTCCATCTTGAAGAGGTTCTTTCTCCTTCATCTCATCACTGTCATTTCTTTTCTTTCACACATGTTCCTCCTTCCATCTTGAAGAGGTTCTTTATCTCCAATCTTCTTTGAAGTTCACATCATAATTTTTTTCTCTTCTTTACAGGTTTCAAGTTGTTTATTCTTCTCAACCAAATTCTTTCTCATTATCTTTTTTTCACAAGGTAGGCAAAATCTTTCCTTGTTTTTTTTGTTCTCTGATCCATAAGCATTTTTCTTCCTATTTTTGTTTCAAATTTTGGGTCAGTGTAGGTTTCTATTTATATGATAAAGATGCATAAAAAATTTGGTAGATTTTTTGAGATGCTATTATATTGCTTCATCTACATTGTTGTCTTTTAGGTGTTTGTTATATTTCCTTATCCAAAATCTTCATCATTTTGTAATATGTATTGGGTCTCTGTTTTTTAGTTAAATACCATTTGAGAAGCTTACAATGGAAACAAGTCCAACGGATTGAAAGGAATCACTTACCCACTTGGTCTCATTAGTTTAACAATGATACAAAATGAAAAATGAAAAACCTACCTAATCCGTCCGTTTGAGAAAGGTCCCATAAAATAAGGTTGAAATATTACATATTTGCATCATTATATTCAAATCTTAAAGGCACCTAATTCCAATATCTGATGAGTACATACATTTTTCCCATTCAATTTAGTTCTTTGGGTTTATGAAATTCAATATTAGATAGTTTATAAAGTTTTTGTGTCCTTTCTTTTCTTTTCATTTTTTTCTTTTTCAATGCCTTAGAACCTTTCACTATGCATAGGCCCTTGTATGATTCAACAAATATTATGTGAAAATTGTCTTAATTTGTGAGCATTTACATATTATTGTGATAAGAGAAAATGAAATTATGAAGAAAAATGCTTCCTACATAATGGTATTCATGAAGCAAATATGTACAGAGTTTAAATTACAATTGGTAATTCACTATAGATAGAAGAGCTTGAGAAAATATTGGTATGATTTTTCACTTTAGAATGAAAGGCCAAAAGGAATACAAAATCATGATGTGTGTAGACATGCATACGTTGTAAAAGTATATTGTGTTTTATAATGATGGACTATTGCATATATAAGATACAGTGATGCTTTATCCCAAGGAAAGTAGGAATTCACTTCATTTGGCATGAGCTTGTGTGTTGTAATTTGTAAACAGTACTAATATTATAGATCTTTTTTTTTGGGTCATCCCTGTACACAAGTGTGAACAAATTTTTTTAGACTATGATGAACTAATATTGCATTGCTAGTGTTGCTGTAACTATAGCTTTGGTTTTGTTTGTTATTTTCTTCTTTAAATTTCTTCTATCTATATTCAGTTACTACTTTGAATGAATAATTCATTTATAAGTAATTAGATTGGTTTTGATTTAGTTTTAGTTGTATTTATTTAATTAGATGTATCCTGCTGCTTTACATAGTATTTTAGTAACATGAATTATTTAAATTCACATTATTGGACTCACTGGATCTTTGAAGGTTTCCTTTTTACTTCTTTAAATGCTTGCCTTTACATAAAATCTTATAATAAAGTGTCTAGCATTAATTTTTTTTAATAATTATTTATTGTATATAATTTTTTAATGGGTAGTTTTCAATTTTTAGGTGATATGGATCCTTATAAAAGATTTGAACTAAATCAATGGCTAAATAATCCAATTGGATAGCTTAATGATATTAGTGAGCTTGTTCATGTAATGTCATTGTGTTTGATTATGGAACAAATTTGTTTAGAGAGAATGATTGACTGTGTTAAGTCATATTTAAATATGTGTCATCTGGCTCAAATGCAACATGAGAGATTATCTTTAAGAAGACGACTAATACTAAGAGTAAGAGAAGAATCAAGGGGGAATTTATAAGGAGACTAATAAATGATGATGTTGCTTGTGTGGAACAACTTCGAATAGATACTAATACATTTCAAGTGTTGTGTTTCCTACGTGTTGAGGGTAGTCTTAAAGAAGATGGATTAGTATCAATAGAGGAGCAAGTTGATATGTTTTTACATATATTGGCACATCACGCTAAAAATCATGTAATTAAGTTTAAATTTCAATGTTTGGAGGGAAATAGTTCTTGTGATGTAATTTCCATTGGAGTCTCATCACAAATAAGTTTAAATTTCTACTTATTTCACATAAATTGGTATGACTTAAAGTTATTTGGTTCTCTATTTTAGGGTTGTCTTGGAGCTTTAGATGGAACTTATATTACTGTTAATGTTCCCGAGGCTGACAAACCAAGATATAGAAATCGAAAAGGTCAAATTACCACAAATGTGTTAGGAGTTTGCTCTCGAGATATGAAATTTATATATGTGTTGCCGGGTTGGGAAGGTTCTACTTCAGATGCTAGGGTATTTCATGATGCAATTAATAGAAGAAATGGTCTTAAGGTTCCAATTGGTAAGAATGTGAAGACTACATTCCAATTGATAACTTTATTATAATGTCATTTAATTGATACTTGTATGATGAAATAGGATACTACTACTTGGTTGATGCTGGATATACTAATGGGGATGGGTTTCTTGCCCCTTTTAGGGGAACTCGTTACCATCTTAGTGAATGGAGACATGGATATGTTCCGGCAACTCCAAAGGAAATATTCAATAAGCGACATGCTCAAGCTAGAAATGTGATAGAAAGAACATTTGAGTTGTTGAAGATACGTCTTAGAAGTCCAAGTTATTATCCAGTTAAAACTCATAATCGAATTATTATTGCTTGTTGCTTATTGCACAATTTGATTAGAAGGGAGATGGTTGTAGATCCATTAGAAACAGAGTTGGATAGCATGTCAACGTATGAAGATGTTGCGCTAGAACTACATGATAACATAGAAACCATTGAACCAAGTGAAGCTTGGAGTGCATGGAGAGATGCATTGGCAAATGAAATGTATAATGATTGGGTTGCTCATTAAGGCCATATATAGGCTTTTGTCATATCTCTTGAGTTTTATTTATTGTACTTTAGAGTTGTTATGTTTTATTATTATATTCTATTATTTGCTATGCACTTTGATGTTTTAATGGTGTATTTTATTGTGACTCTTGTATTGGAACTTATAAAGGTATGTGTAATTTTTATTTAATTTCATTCATTCGATATTTAAAGTTATAGTTATAGTAGCTTTCCTACACTTGTATTATAGGAATATATTTAACAGGTATGGCATCTAAAAGTACTCAACAAACTAGCAAAGTTAAAGCAGAATGTAAGGCTTGGAGTGATGAAGAATTTAACACATTACAAGATTTATTAGTAGAGGTTGTTGCCCTTAATAAAAGGGCTGATGCTGGACAATTTAAAAGTGGTACTTTCAAATGGTTGGAGCAAAAGTTAGAGGTCAAGTTTCCTGAATCAAGCATAAAAGCAAAACCACATATTGAGTCAATCATGAGGAGGCTAAAAACAAAGTATGGAAATATATATGACATGATCAACACAAGTGGTTTTGGATGGGATAATGTAAACAAGAAGATTTTGGTCGACAGTGATGATGTATGGAATGCCTACATCCAAGCTAATAAGGTTTGTAATTCTTTTAGTAGATTGAATCATTTTTTTTTCCCTCCTGCTGATGTGGTTGAGAACCTAGACAAAGAAGAACACACTCATGGAAATAATGAACATATAGAGAACACAATTGGTTTAAGTGATGATGAAATTCAAGATGTCACTCAATCAATGTCTGTGAATCAAGCTAAGAGCAAGGCCAAAATTACCGATGGTGAAGGTCATCGAGTGAGAAAAAGGTTAAAAGGGGAAAATGCATTAGCTAATAGCATGGATAGGTTTGCTAATAAGCTTTTAGATGTTGTTGGTAAATCTGTTGATAGAATGAGTGATATGGTCGAAAGTGTCAAGTCTATGGTAGAAGGTGTAAAGGTTGTGAAAGAGTTTTATGATAATTCAAGGGCTATTGCTGATGAATTGATGAAAATGGAAGATCTCACACCGAGGAAGCGTTACAAAGCAGGCCATTTGCTTATGCATGACCCTCCATTAGTGCATTTATTTTGGGGTTTCAAAGTGAACATAGAGTTCAATTTTTGAAGAATTGCTTCAAGACAGTTAGTTTGATTTAGTTTTTGAAGGAGCTGGATTCAATTTTTGAAGGATATATTTCACTGTGATACCCCGTGCATACGTGGCAACAGATAAGTTCCGTACTGCCTTAGGGTCCTTTAGGACCCACCCGTGTTGCCAGGTAGACCTTGGGATGCATGGAGAATCCTTTATACAGCAGATATGGTGAACGGTCACCGCTGGTGGCAATGTGGGTTTCGGCTTTCTGGGTCCACTATAATGGTCCAGGACCGCTATAGCAGTCATGTGTGTGTGTGCCAACACGTCTTTTTACTCCCTAAGGACTACACCGCTATAGTGGTCATAAGTGATGAGTTCATGGGGGCGGGCTTAGTAGGATTGCTATAACAGTCATACACCGCTATAGCAGTGTCAGCAGTATGTGAACAGTACAAAACGCACCGTTTCGTGTAAGTGAGCCCCTCCACCCCTTTTTAAACATCCTAACTCGGAAATTTTTCCCCATTTCCAAGCCCTACTTCTCCAAACTCCCTATCCCACTCCTTTCTCACAAATCCACTCCATTCTTTTCCTCCTAAGAGATCAAAGGTAAGATTTATGGGCTTTTGTTGTTCCTTCCCTTCCCCTTTCTTATCTTGGTGATTGGGTTGTGGTTTGTCTCCATTGTTGTTAAATGGGGGTGCTCCCCCAATGTTGTTAGAGTTTGTTTGAGTAATCTAGAGGTTAACGGAGACTAATCTCGAGTTTTGTGGCTTTAATGGCAGACGTTGGTGTCATTCCTCCTCCTTGGAGTCGCCACGGTGTCGGTACTTCACTGTCTACCCTCTAGGTGAGTGGGTTTGATCTCATGACCTTATTTTGATCATTATACTATTATTTTCTAGTATAACGGAGCTTTTAGAGACTTGGAATAAATTTTTTTCACATGATATGTAATTATATAAATAATGTGCTTTGTTTAGGAATGTTTCATTTGAAATTTACACATGAAATTATGATTTTAGCAATGCATAGGACCATAGTTATTTCATAAAGAGTTTGTATGGTATAACGCATGAATTTATTTGTTATGACAAATTGGAATTTACCATGATTTGTCGAATGAAATTTAAAGATTTGTGTTGCTATATCTGAGAAGGTTAAACTAGAAAATATAGAATCCCCTTTTTTACAACTTTAGATGGTTTTAGAATAGAGAAAGTTGCCAAGAGGAACAGAACTGTGAGTTAACGTCTGTTATTTCGTTAACCTTGGTATACCAAGGCCTACTAGGGGCAATTCATCCTTGAGTTAGATCTGTCCATCAAGAACACGATTCGCCAGGAACCGAAGAGATCACATTAGCTAGGGGTTTTGTCTGTTAGGGGCTTAGCACCCTCCTTACAGTTGATGAGCACTCTGTTCCCTTGTGTAATTCTTGAGATTTCTAAAGATTATAATTAATATGTAAAGTAAATGGAATTGTTTATAAATATTGCATTTTAGCATTATTTATATATTATGTTTTCTTGTCCCATGCATGGTTATGAGTGAGGATGCACTGACTGAGTTTTGATTTCAAAACTCACCCCTTTCCTTCATTTTTCCACAGATACAAACGTAGCTTAGGATCCTCCTCTCCCACCTCCTCAGTAATAGTTTTTCTCTAATTTGGGTGAGCTTCGCTTCGCTTCGTCGTGAAACCTTAGTGTTCTGTTCATGGTAGATGTGCTCCAGTGATGTGACGGGCAGGGTCCCGGACCGCATATAGTCATTTTGTTTTGCATTTTGATATTATACCATGATTCTTTTGTATTTCACAGCATATCACCCATAGATATTTTACATATGAGTAACTCGGTCGAGACGTATTTTATAGCTACAGTTATGAAATCTATTTATAAAGAGGATGTTATTTCTAAATTAGCAAGATTCATTAGCTAAATTAATTTATGATTAAATCATGTTTATGAATAAAGTAAGTATATAATACGGTACAGAGGTCACGAGGCTTACGTGAGGACCGGATTCCTCATATGCCGATCATGATCCAAGTCGAGTCGTGACATTCATGATCACTACTGATAATAGTATTTGAAAAATTGAAAGAGAGTTAGATGCAATAGACTGCCAGTTGCAGTACTTGATAGTAATTTGATAGTATTTGCTATGGAAACCTGATGTTATTTTGTGTTTGGTTGTACTTATTATTATTACTAAATAACATTTACTTATTATGAAATTTTGTGCATACTTGAGCTGATTTCAGTTATTTGATGTTGGTTGACCAAGTTTCAGAGGATAAGTCAATTCTCTCTAATGATATTGGCTGACCAAATTTCAAAAGAATTTGTTCATGCAATTCCATGAATGGAATAAGAACATGGCTTTCTTTGCTATGAGCCAATTGCAGGTAAAAGGTGGAAAATATGGTAGTATATGATGGAGTATGATTGTAATTAATTTTTTGAATCACTCTAAGTTTTGTTGGTGCTTACTCGTACGTCTTTAGGACCGAG
Organism: Dalbergia cochinchinensis; assembly: GCA_031216125.1. NCBI lineage: Eukaryota > Viridiplantae > Streptophyta > Magnoliopsida > Fabales > Fabaceae > Dalbergia > Dalbergia cochinchinensis. The sequence goes on along the minus strand of CM062375.1, from coordinate 15,433,374 downwards.
TATATATTAATAATTAATAATAATAATAATAATAATGAAAGGAGCCAATTTTAATGTCATTGTATATAAATTGAAAATAAAGTCTGTAGAAAACTTTTAATCAACTCATAGTTATATTATGAAAAAAAATAAAAAAGAAATGCAAATCAATTACATGAAGTGATATTTTTAGATTTTAATTTTTTATAAATTAATATAACATTTAAAAAATGGATGATTATATTAAGTTTTAAATAAAGGGTATTTTTATCAAAATATAATCTTTTATCCTATATAGTACATCACTAAACACATAATTGTATTATTTTATATAATATAATATTTTATACAATATTACTCTAAATACTATATAATATTAAAATTTTATCAGATCTTATCCTACCAAATCATATTTTTTTAAACCTTATCCTATCAGATATACCAAAGGCCGCTAAGCGCTGGATCATTGTGTACAAACTTCGGCGCAGGTGGGATGCAGTCACATCCAACAGTGACGAAAGAAAAACTGATCAAACTTTTTGAACGGCCAGATCAAAAGTGACAACAATATTATAGAGGGCAGAATATATGGCCTTTTAACCTTGACAACACAGAATATTTGACCCACCTTAGCTTGTTTAACTCCTTTGGAATTTTCTCCATTTGAATCTCCTTTCCGTGGGTTATGTCTTTTGATAGTTTATATATATATATATATATATATATATATGAGTTGTATTATTTATAATTATAAAATATAAGATATTATGTTAATTCATATTTTATGTATTATTAAATGAGATATAAATTATGTTCAAATAAAATTCACATTACATTTAATAATAAATAAGATATGAGTGAATATAATATCTCATATTTTCTGATTACCAGCTACATTTTTCTATAAATATTATCTGGCACCAGCTCATGCATCATCTCATGCGTGGTGATCCCAAGTTTGAAGTCAGTTTCGTTCTATCCACACGTGCACGCACACACTTGCCGCTTTACTTCAAATAGCACAAGCCTGAACAATGAGTCATGGAAAGTAGCCTGCTCCGAATCAGCAAAAGGATAACCACGAGAAAACATTAATTATTTAAGTAAGCCGTCTATTTAGTGTTTCTAGCTTAGTCAGGGTTTTTTTTAATAAATTGAAAAATATAATTAGAATAATAAAACATAGAAGAAAAATAAATATTACTTAAAATAAAATATTTTATTTGCATAGAAGTGATCAACTAGGGATCGCTTATTTTATTTTAAAAATATTTTTAAAATAATAAAACATAGAAGAAAAATAAAATTACTTAAATAAAATATTTTTAAAAAAAATTTATTTGCATATCAAAAAATTAATTTTATTTTTCCTTGAAATAAAATGTTTTATATGATTAGTTTCGCCTTTTCTTTAGTTAATTATATTTAACTTTTATGTATTGAGATTGATTGTGTAAAATCGTATAAAATAATTTTACACTATCAATTAACATAAATTTTTACTAAAATAATAAACCATAAAGATGAGGGTCCTCTAAAGTGAGTATCTTATTTTAAAGAGTAAAATTCTATCAATCTTATTTTATCATAATCACCTATCTTTATTCATTATTTTGGTAAAATTCAATATATCAACTAATAATATAAAATTATTTTACACTATCAATACATAAAAATTATTTTTTTTCACTAATTACATATTCTTACAAATCTTATTGTAAGACGAACTATTGATACGGCCGCAACTGATAACTTCAGTCAAAATTTAAACCCTTGAAAATTGATTGTTCGGTGGAGCTTGAAACATAATTAACCTCTGAATGTATTCGATATTTCTTGCCAACATACACATATAAATGATTCAATAGGATAAATTTAAATTTCACTCTTTGTTAGTTCGATACAGGACAAAGCAAAAATGCCAAATGAGCGAAAAAAAAAATTCAAGACCACTCGTTTTATATATACATGATACATGGCTTGGACATGAAAACGTACAAAAAACTTAGAAAAACAAAGCCATGGAATATTTCTTTTGCTTATTTGATTTCTTTTCGCGTCTTTGAGGGTTGGCCATTCAAATGGGATCAATCTCCCAAAGTCCTTTATTGTATTACTAATGATTTGATACCTTGACCATTTTGTCTTTGACTGACAGCAACTTGATAAACTTCATAAGACAATTTCCTTAATTAATTTTAGAAAATATTTCTCGACTGAAAATGTTGTAAAAAATTTATGGACAAAAGTACACTACAATATAGAAAAGAATCTTATATTTTTTTAACCACTTATAATTTTTATCTAACCATTCAAATTTTATTATATGCGTGTACCGACTATTTTTGACACATTTTTGAATAAAAATGTTAATTCAATATTTAAAAATGAATGTCTAAGTGAAACACTCATTTTATTACTATTTAATGTGATGGTGGTCCCAACTATTTTCACTCATCCATATCATATAATAGTGATAGAATGGATGTCTCAATTAAACACAAACTTTTAGATGTGAAAATAATATTACTCTTTTTGGATAATTATGTCATTTTCAATACCATTGCTATTAATTAATTTTGATAGTCTATGCCTTACATATATTCCCACTTTACCTATGCCTAGATGCCTTCTATATTTCATAAGAACAGAAAATGTTCAGTAAATCTCAAATCAGTTCCTAATAATGTTACTTATAGACAGTAGTTTAGTTTATGATAAAAATAAATTATCTTTGATGTCTCTCATAATTACAATATACAGATATATGTATATTAGTTCCTAATCATCTATAACTTGTAAATTAACTAATAATCATGATTGCTATCTCCCTTAGTCTCATTCCCATATCAATCATCTCTTTTATCCATGCTTCTACCCCTAGAAATAGCATTAAGTTTCAATTTTGATATTAAATTTATTAATTATAAAGAAAGCGTATTTATGTCAAGAACACAAAAAAAAAAGGAAAATCAATCAATTAACATGCCATGATGATGTAGAAATAAAAAATGAAAAAAACACAGGTTTTGAATTAACAAACCTATAAAAATAAAAAAATATTTCAAGTAGTTAAGTACTATCAACAATAAAAATGGAGGAGGTGAGGGTGACGAAGAGGATTGAGATGGAGATAGACAAGATTGGGAGTGTGGATGTAAGGAGTTGAGTGAGGTGGGGTTGGGGTGGGGTGGGGATGGGATGAGAGTAATGATTTATTGCTTAATTTACTAATTACAAATTATCATGAATTAATATATCCATATACTGTGAGAGAGTTAGGGATTAATTTATTTTGACAAAAACCAAACTGTTATAATTGACATTGTCAATGGCAAATTGGAGGTTTAATCGAAAAAGCTATTATGTTATATATATATATATATATATATATATATATATATATATATATATATATATATATATATATATATATATATATATATATGTTTCTGTCAAATCAAATAGCTTTGAGGTTTGTAAAAGAATAGAGTTGAACCTTGTGCCCTAAATTAAAATACTTGATCGACCGATTTAACTATGTAAAAAGAAGAGTAGTGATTTTGTTTCTAAAACATTCACATACGCATCTTACTAATTATTAAATAAAGGAAATATTGAAACCTAGAGGTGTAGAACTCGCAGGGTAAGTTAAGTGAAAGGCTACTATAGTTTGTCTTTTCACATTGCGTGCTTTTACCATCACCAATAATTAACATCTAGGCAGCATTACCCTTCATGTTTGCTCTCCACGCGTGGGATGGATAATTCTTGTGCCAATCTTGCTCTGAACATCACATGCCACATGGGGTGTTTGGCTGTTTGCAGTCGCGGATGCACAGTGCATAAATAGGCATTAGTATGGTAACTGCCTTTGCTTTAAAAGTGGTCCTATTTCGCACTGCCAACGGTGTTGGGCTGCTTCCACGTTTCTGCTTATATGGCCGGTTTTATAGTAGATTTCATATATTTAAATTCATTATGGATCTCCTATTTATTAATTGTTAAATTAAATCATCTAATAAAAATAATATTTATCTAATAATTAATAATAAAAAATACATGATAGACTTAACCTTATGAAGTTTATCTTATAATTTGGCCTACTGATACATAAGCACATAAATAGGTATTAGTATGTTAACTGCCTTTCCTTCAAAAGTGGTCCTATTCGCATTGCTAACATTTGGTATTGAGCTACTGGCAAATCCTTTATTAGAACATGGTCATTTTCTGTCATCGTGCATAAAACAACCACGGCATTTCCAGTGGAGAGTTTAAAAGAGGCTAGGACTTCAGCCTGAAAAGAAAAAAAAAAAAATCATGAATGTTAATGCTGAAAGCGGTGTTAATTGTATACTTCCATTATTCACTTACCACCACAAGCCATGGATTCAATACTGCTCCTAAAAAATGATTGGAGTCCGTAAGTCCGTTCAAAATTCCCAGATGTCTCAGATGACAAAATAATAATAATAATAATAATAATCGACATTTCAACTTCCAAGCCGAAATATAATGTGCCACAATTGTCAAATATATACAGCTTAGTCTTTTTTTATTTTTTTTAATATGACTACTGATGCACATAATGCATCTTGAAGTCTGAATAGCTATACTTTTAAATGATGTAATATGTTAATAATATTATTACGAGATTTAACTGTCTAGACTTTATTGTAATTAAAAAGTTTTTAACAATAAAAAGTTTTAATTTTGCAAGCCATCGTTAGTAAAATATTGCATCTCTTCACATTCAAAATCATTTTAAACCTCAAGGGAGTTGGTGAGTAGAGTATGTCAGGATCTCGCACTTGACGAGTGATACTCTCGTAATAAAACCTGTTAAATATCTTTCTAAAATATTCTTTATAATTGTTGAAATAAAAAAATTGTTTAAGAGCAATAACCGATATAATTTTGTGGATTTGAAGAAGAGTTCCAGCATGAAATACCTCACAAAAAGCAAAGATCTAAATCCTCTCATCTCATTTTTCAATATGAGAGTGTCGGGTCATAGTATGAGAAAAAGACACAAACATAAACAAAATCAACAAACTAAACGTAAACAATACTGAATTTTATTATAATAAAATTTATATCTTTTTATATCATAACTTGAACTCGCTAATGTGTAGCAGCGTAAAGAGGATTTTAATCAGAAGAAATCATAGAACTAATCTTGAATCTCATACACACACGAACAAATGGAAGACTGACAACTACAATTCATACTCTCACGCCATAGAAGATCCAATAGAAGTTGAAAATTAGTCATGACTTACATTTCTATTAAGTGATTGAAATCCCAACCAAAATTCTAAAAAAAAAAGGGATAAAAAGAAGAAGAAATAGGAAAGGAGAAACACACTTGATCTAAACTCCAATAACTTATGTTCTTATGTATACAATTTATCCTCAACAAAAAAGAAAAAAACTACAAGTTAGAATTTCTCACTGACTATCATCCTTTCCATTGTTAACTCTTTTTTTTCCTCTTTTCTGCTTTGTATTTACACTTTATCGAAAGGGTGGCACTACAGAAGCATGGTCGTAGCAGAACGGAGCCTGCTGCCACTTCTTGAAGGCCATCTTTGCCTGCTCAGCGCTCTGCCGGCGCTGGGGCGGCGCCGGAGGCGGAGGAGGCAGCATCTCATCCCTCTGAGCAGCCGACCTCAGCTCCGGCGGCGGCGGCGGAGACGACGCGAGCGGCGACAGCAGGGGAATCGCCACGTTCCAATCGACGGCTCGGTTTATCTGCAGCGACGACGGGGCGCAGCTCTGAAGCCGGCTGGACTGCCGGCGGCCAGTGGCGGAGGGCCTGTTGCGGTTGGGATCTGCCATGGGCGGCGGATGAGTGAGAGACAGTATCGGTGATGAGAGAGAGAGAGAGAGATGACTGTAAGAGAGAAGAAGGGCGGAGGGGGAGAGGGGTATAAATAGAGCGGCGTGCGGTGCACACGCTTGGAATTGGGGAATCGAGATCCAAGGGGGCTTAACCCGCTGCTGCGGCTCGTGTGGCTCGGCTTTATGGAATATATTGGTACTTTATGAAAGATTATGGAAGATTAATGTTAATTAATAATATGATTTGCATGCCAATTTTATTGAGTAAACCTTCAAATTAATTTCTGATAATATCGCAGGTGTCTGATTCACCTACAAATTATAAGGAGTCTGACGTGTATGGTAATTACTGATATGGACAGTCATTAATTGATTCATGTGGCATTAGTAAGTTTCTTGATAGCAAAATATTTGCAATCCCACAAAAAATATAAAATATTTGCAGTCCTAACTCTATCCTCTAAATAGAAATTCTTCTTCTCTGTCATTCTTACACATCATCCCTCCTTGTACTTCTCTCTTCCTTCTTGCAATTATTATACCACAAAAAAAGCTATCTTCGTAGCCAACATTCAAATAAATCAATTCAAACACAAGCCATTGAATTAAGGAAAAAATCAAAATTTGCCCAATATTCCAATTCAAAATCGAATCTAAATGTCCACAATAACAAACCAAAACAACCTCATTACAAAATTCAACCTAATATCAATTTGGAGACACATCTTACAGATTTAAGTTCCAATAAAAATACTTAAAAAAATAAAGACAAACCCACCCAAGCAAGCCCTATTGCTACGGCCACAAACTATCACGAACCCCACCGCCACTGCTCATCGCCATTGCGCCACTACCACCGTGAACCATTATTGCGAAACCACCATGGAAGTCACCTGAGCATGACCGTGAACTGGGACCGGCCGTCGTCTTCTGGATTCTAGATCTGCAAAACGTCAATCATGGCTAGTTCGTTAGCGTGTGCTCAAAACCACCGCAAACTTGCAACAGCCATAATTGTCGTTGCTTCACATCGCATCTTCCACCTCATCACGCATCACATTCTCCACTGCGTCAGCCACCATGAGCCTTGGAGTCCTCCTCTATTTTCCGTACCGCACAATAATCCTTCAGTCTGCCACGCTTCAATTGTGGAGCTAGTAAGGATTTGGAGGGCGGTGATGGGGAGATTGTGGATGGAAGTGAAGGAAGGGAGAAGAAGGGTATGGGAGGGATGGAGTGCACGGATAAGAGAAAAGAAATTTTTGTTTATTTATTTTTTTTGGAGGGCAAGGTTGAGATATAAATATTTTTTATTTTTGGGTGGATTACAAATATTTTGATATTGAGAAACTCACTAATGCGACATGGATCAATTAATGACAGTCCATATCAATAATTAACCTACATGTCAGACTCTTTATGGGTTGTAGGTGTATCAAGGATCTGTGGTGTCCTATTTTTATAATTGTCAAAGACCTTAACATTAATTTATTTTTGTGAAGGACTAATTTGTCTATTGATAATATTGTTAGGGACCAATTTGGAGATTTACTCCAATTTTATATTTTTATTTTAAGTTTAATTTTAATACACTGATACTGTGATTCAATTAAATCATTCTATTGGATAATTAAACCCATGAAATTTTAAAGTGTGAAAATATCAAAGTTTATAGTTAAAAATTATTCACTATGATTTATATTTTCTTATATTTTATTTGCTAATAATATAAATTATTTTATGCTATCAGTGTCTAGAAATTAAACAGTTAAGGTACCTTATTGTATATATCTTTGTTTCAATTTTTTTAAGAAAATTATTTTTGATTAAAAAGTTCCTTTTATATAAAATTTATTCATCTTAATTTTTATTTAAAAGTTAAAAATATATTTAAAAACCTTATAAATAGAACTTGAGAGAAGAAATTTAATTTTTTATAAAAATTTAAAAGCGATTATTTTTAAATTTCTTAGATAGTGAATTAAAAAAAATACTTCTTTTTATCTTTTTTATTTATAATAGTATTTAGTAATTTTCAAATTAATATTTCATTATTTAGGGTTAACTCTTACTGGTTTTTTTTTAAGGTTTTTGCATAAAAATCTAAAAATTTAAATATATATGTATACTTATAATCATTTTATTTTATTACTTTTCTTATGTTTTATCAATACTAATAGTACATAAAAGGCAATGATTCGTTGCTTTTTTAAAGCTAGTAAAATTGGATAGTAAAATAAATTCGAAACGATTGATAACAGCAAAAATAAAGAGTAATTATGAATATGTAAAAAAATGAGTAATTATGAATAAATAAAAAGTTGAAGAAACAAGAAAAAAGAATTAATTTAATTTTGATACATTCTTAATATTAAAAAAATTATATAAATACTAAATTATGTATTGTTATCACGTCGATAAAAGTATTTAAATTAAGTATAAGTCATCCAATCTATCATGGATGATCGAATTGAGTGGAGCTCACATGATCGAAGAATGTCTAGAGAAAAAAGAAGACAAAGAAGAAACAGAAACAAAAAGCAAATGGAAGGGGTAGAGGTGAGTCTTCCTCTCAAAGATGAAATTTATTTGTTGGAATTTAAGGGGTGTACTTCAGAGTAGGATTAAGAGAGGACAGCTCCAAAAGTTTGTGAGTATACATAAAGCTACTTTTGTGGGGCTCGTGAAGACTATGAAATCTGGTTGGAGTGGTGCAGAAGTTAGAGGTCCGTGGGATTCTAATGATGTGTTCTAGTATAATATTGATGCTCAAGGAAGGAGTGGAGGTATTTTATGTATGTTGGATAAGATTGGTCATGCATTGTGTGTCAATTAGGAAGGGAGATAGATGAATTTGCATTAAAGGTACTTTTATGGTATGGGTGTGAGTTTGAGTTTTGGAGGAAAAGGTAGAGGAGGACTTGTCAAAACTCAAACTCACAAACATAACATTAAGGATTTAGATAAGGAATTAGCGTTCGGTTTTATATATGGTTATCATGACAGTGAGGGTAAATCTAGAATATGGCAAAAATTTAGTGAAGTCAAAACAAACTTTGGTGTTCCACTATTGTTGATGGGGAATTTTAATGAAACTACATATCCTAAGGAAGGAATGGTTGTGTTGGTATGTCTAGAAGCATGGGAGAGTTTTCATATTGGATTGATGAATTTTATTGCATTACCCTTAACTGGAAAGAAGGTTACATGGCAGTGAGGTTAATCATGTAATAGGATTGACAAAGTGTTTTTTGAACCAATTTGGGCTCATTTGTTTAAAAATCTTAGGCTATCGGGTTTGAATTGTTCATTGTCTGATCATATCCCACTATTGGTTCAATTTGAGAAGGTTAATTGGGGTCCTAAACCATTCTAAAATCTTCATATGTGGTTTACCCATCTTGGTTCCCTTAAGTTCATTGAACAGGAATGGAGGAAATGTGGGGATAGGGATCTTTTTCAGAAATTTCAATCATTAAAAGCTCCTCTTAGAAAATGGAATAAAGAGGTGTTTGGGAATTTTGATAATATAATTCACCAATTTGAAGAGGAATTGATGGTTGTCTCCAAGAAGATAGAGGATGGGGACGATGACGAGGTAGCTCTAGCTAAGTATTATGCTTTAAAAGCTCAATCTCAAATCTAGTTTGATAGCAGAGACGTTATTGGCACCAATTATCAAGAGATTGGATTATGAAAGGAAAAGATAGAAATACCAAGTACTTTCACTCCATTGCTTCAGCTAGGCACAGAAAGAAATTAATGGATCAAATTAGGAGAGGTGGAAGAATCTTTAGAGCCCCAAGGACAATAAAGGTTGAAGTAAAGGAATTCTTCAAGAAACATTACCATCAAGAGGAGTGCCCTATCATATATTTTGAGCAAATCTTAGTTAAGAGAATATCAAGGGAGGAAGCCAAGTATCTTGAAGTTATTCCCTCGAAAGAAGAGATTAAAAGAGTTGTCTGGGATTGTGAATCTTTTAGGGTGTCGAGACTATATTATTTTAATTGAAATTTTATTAAAAGATGCTAGAATTATGTGAGTGGGGATTTCTTAAGGTTTGTTAAGGATTTCTTTATCACTGGAGTTATACCTAGGAAGGCCAATATGACTTGGGTGACCCTTGTTTCGAAGGAGGGGGAGGTTAAGGAAATAAAAGATTACAGGCCGATAAGCATGATTGGGTGTATTATAAAGTCATTTTAAAAGTGTTGGCTAATAGGATGAGAAGCGTTATGAATGGGTTGGTAGGATAATTCCAGACTACCTTTGTTCAAGTTGGACATATCTTAGATGGTGTGATGATTGCCAATCAGGCAGATCATTGGTTGCAAAAGCGTCATAAAATAGCGATGGTTCTTGAGTTAGATTTTCACAAGGACTATGACTCACAAGTCTTCTAGACAATGTGGTATTAAACGACGTGTCTCGTGAATCATTGACAATTGTGTGTTGCGTGAGTAGCAGTGATGCAAGTAATGATAACTTATATTGAAAGTCTTCCTATCAATATGGTATTAGGAGACGTATTCTGTGAAAATAATAGATTTTATTTGAGATTTGTTGAGAATTAGGATTGATGATTGTAATTCTTTGTTAAATTACTGGATTGATTTGTAAAATCATAGACATAGGAGTGAATGTCAAACCACATAGATTTTATTATATTTTCTTGTTTTGTTGATTTAGTAGATTTGTGAGGCTGGAGAAATTATTTTCCAATACTCATAAGAGGCTTCATTCCCTTATTCAAAAGGCCTATAGTAATACCCAATCTAACCAACTCAAAACATTAAGGATGTGTTAGTTTTAGATTATTTTGATAGAAAAGTAATTTTTTTAAATTAAAAAAACATTTTTCATGAAACTTATTTAGTGCAGCCTTCACTTGAAAGCTGAAAAATAACTTATTTTAAACCTTTATAGTAGAAACCGACATAAATAACTTTTATGAAAAAAAAGTAATTAAAACAATCACTTTTCTGTGTAGATAATCTAAAGCAAATAGCCCATAGATGCAAACACGGTTAGTGTCCATCCTCCTTTCATATTTTTCCTTTTTCCTTTTCCATGATGAAAAAGTTCTTTTCATTTTGACTATGAGATATTATCGACGAGATACAAAAGGGCAACCTGAGTCGTGAGCCAAGCCAAGCGGTGGCATCGAGAGAGGTTAGCAGTCAAAGAAAGGCCGACAGGCTAGCCTCGGGTGCTTTTCTTGTTTTCACGTTACACACTTATCGACAATGCTGCACGTATTCACATATTATATTATATTGATAAAATTTTAGAGTTGATGGTCATTTTAATTTTTTTTTTTATAGTTATGAATTATTTTAGCCTTTAAATTTTAAAATGAGTTAAATTTATTCTTGATATTATAAAATATAAATTATATTAATTTTTTAATTTATTTTTATTTAATATTTTATTAATTAAATGATGATAGACAACCTTAAATGATATATTGACATATTATTTATTTTTTAAAGTAGAATGAAATTTAAAATAACTCATTTTGACACCAAATATTACATAAAATATGCCATTTTATGATTTGAAATAGAAATTCAAATGACACATTTTATTTAAGTTTTGACAATAAAATGAGTTATTTTAAATTCAACTTTATATCGATGATATAAAATATGTCAAAATATCATTTAAAATTATTTATCATCATTTAATTAATAAAATATTAAATAAAAATAATTTAATAGACTAAAATGACTCATCTTATAATAACAAAGACTAAATTGCCTGCTTTTAAAAGGTGTGTAAAGTGATGGACTAAAATACCATTAACTCAAAATTTTATCATCATAATCTTAGCTTCCCACTTCTCGCTTTCTAATCTTCTAAAGCTTGTTTGTTTAAACTTCTGCCTATGCAAACAGACATCGACATGAAATGATTAAATTTCCACAGCAATTAGCATCAAGGTATCTGGAGCAGTCAAATGTTTACTTTTCCGGTAAAAGGAATCCTAATCAAACAAGCTATTCCTACTCTTAACCCAAACCACGAGCCTTTTGACCAGTACGCATGGCCAATGGAGTTGGTGTCACACTCACATCTTTAATCACTAACCGAACAAGGAACAACGACCAACGCTCACTCTTTTGTCCATCTCTATAATTTCCCACCCTACGTCCTGCGCCTCATCTACTCAGTCCTCAAGTCTTAAACCACATGGCCCTACAATTGCTCGCCCCAATTTCGTTTCGTGAAGGTAACCCAAAGTTTGGTTTATCAACAGTCAAGACATTTTTATGTTGACGAGGCTTATCAAGACATTTTTATCCTCGTCAATATAATTACACATTAAGCTTATTTAAAAAAATTTTACCTTCATTTTTACTTTCTAACCAAATATATCCTCTAAAAATAATGCTAAGAATGACCTTATGCATTAAAAGTCTTTGTCTCTTAAATGAAACATTATTCATTGAGAAGTGTGTTTGTTTTCAAGAAACAACAGATAATAAGTGGCAGACTGAAGCACATTCCTAAAATAAACATAATCATTAACAAAAGGGTTTTTAATTTTCCTTTTTGGAGCACTAAGTCATTTCTTTTCAGAAATTTTTAGAGAAACTACAGGCGATCTTAACTTATAAAGTTGGTGCGGCACCTATCTACCTTTTGTCTAACAAATTAATAATCGTTATATTGTCCAGATTTTCTCTCAATAAAAAATTCAACATTGCGCAAGTCAAAAATAAAAAGAAATAATAAGTTAAATATTGGGGGGATGCTGCTGGACAACATAGCCAAAGAGAAAGTACCCACTCAATTGTCGGATTTACAAAACCATGCGCTTTCTTTTGAGAGTTCAGACTACTCTATCGTATGCACAAAAAGGTGGAAAGAAGCCCCTTTAGTTCTAGGACCCTACCACCTATACAAAATGAGCTTCATTTGTAAATCAAAATCACCGGACAATAACGTACCCCAACAAAAATAAAAAGACTAGACAATTGATGATTAGGGCCAGCTTCAAAATAAATTATCTCATGTGAATAGCATTTTGAGGTCCTGAATCCTAGAAGTCCGAACCTCGTCGTCAGTGAGGGCACCAGATATCATTCTCTGTTTCCTGGCCTGCACTTGTTGCAATCGATCTTCCACTGTGCCCTGTTCACAACACCCAGCACCCATAACTTTTACCACTAGTTGATACCAAAAGAGGTAAAAAGACAACAAAACTGTAAATTAAAACCGGGCGCAGAAAAGTTTCTCAAGACACATTGTGACACGACAAGAGGATTACGTAAGATAACTTGAGAAAAACGTGAACAACGTGAGAAAGATGCCTTTTCCACAAGATTCTGCTAACTCAAGATGCAGAGATCAAAAGCATAAAATAGTGATTGTTGCATAACATTTGACTAGTACCTTTAGTTGTTGAGCGGTGTCAAAAGGCCTGTTGGCACGTATAGTCATAGAGTTGTGTTATTTGTACTCATGGGGTGTGGAACATTATATTGACTTACACTTTATTCATCATTGGATGGGATGTGAATCTTGTTTAAATAGGATATACACATCCTATTCAATGATGGATAAGATGTGAGTCGACAATATATCTCATATCCTATTAAGATAAATAACATTTTTCATAGTCATAGGGTCACCCAATGTCGTTTGATAGGAAAACAATTTTAAAAGGTGAAAAACCGTGTATCTAACAACTTTTTTCTTTGGTCCAAGTGTATAACAACTCGCGATATTTAGCAAAATTGGGAAGTTTGAACATCCAAAAATCCAATTCAGAACATTTGACTAATGAGTTCGGCCCAAATGGGCATGTGGGTATTTTAGCAGGTGAGATGAAAAAGGATGCGTTGGCTAACAGTTCTAATTTCTAGGCTAGTTGAGAAAATGCATTAGCTAACCTTGACAATGAATCTTCTGACAATAACCCTTCGCCTTTGTCCAATACGATGAATTCTCATTATTGCTTGCTCCTCTACTGCAGGATTCCACCATGGATCCTACATACACATTAGAAAGAGTTACAACACTCGGAAGATAGAAGCTCCATAAGGTGAGTAGAGGGGGAGAAGGGAAAGAGGCTCCACCATAATGAAAACATTTGAGGCTGCAGTTAAGTTCAAGCCTACGCCACCAGCTCTAAGTGACATCAACAAAACCTGAAATAAATATAAGGGAAAAAAAATTAAGCAATTCAGGGGTGACATTTTCTCATTGGAAATGATAGAAGTTCAAATTGAGTTCACTTACCCTTTTCTCTGTTGTCACATTATTAAATTCACTCAAAACTTTCTCCCTCTCTTTCTGGGTCAATTTCCCATCATATCTTAAAAAACCAATTCCTCTCCGTCTAAGTGGATTCTCCAACAGATCGAAAAATGAAGTCCATTGACTAAATACAATACTTTTTTCACAAGAGGGTGACTTCTGAATCTTCTGCAAGAAATCCAAGAGCTTTGAAACCTTTGAAGATTCTGTCATATTGTTCTCAATATCAACCTTGAACGGGCTTTCAGTTGGACAAGTTATCAGATCGCTTTTCTTGAGTAGTTGACGACAGATTGCACATTTACCACCCTCTGAGGTGCCCCAGTGACTGAACAAGCATTCTCTACAAAACCTATGTGCACATGGTGTAAACACAGGATCATCTGGTGACTCCATACATATAGGGCATTCAATGGTTTCACCCTTTTGAATGTGCTCCAAAACCTCTTCAATATATGCACGAGATTGCAGAGAGTTGGGAGCAGATTCAGTATTCAGAAGGAATTTAGTTGCAAGTTTGTTCAACTCTGCTTGCTTCTGTGGATCATTTTGGCTGCATAAGTTGGCTGATTCAGCACTAGACTGGAGGAATTTTCTTGCGAGTCTGCTCAAGTCTGCATATTTCTGTGGGTCACTTCCACTGCATATGAGCTAAATCGTAATTAGAAAAACAGTAAATTAAACGTATGGAAAATGGGAAGCAGAAATATGTGAACTTTAATGTGATTGCCACACTCACCTCATAACCAAAAATGGATGGTTACAGCACCGTCTCAACTGCAATAGTAAGTCAAGGATATTCGCATAGTGTTGAAGAACCTTTCCTTGGGCAACATAATGGTCAAATTGAACCTGGTTTGATTGAACAAAAAGTTCAAGACTCATGAATGTACACCCTTTAAAAATCCAAATTGCTTAGGTGGAGGATAAATTTCATTTATAAGCTAAAACTGAGAACAATAACCAATTTATGAAAAGTGATAAGCAGTTTGTTATTCAAAACTAATCACAAATCAAGAGCTATGGCACAAAACTTAACCTTAGATCTCGTGAAGAGGGCATCATAGAAGTCACGTTCAGATTCTGACTGTTCACACTCAATCAATTGGGTATCAATTGCTGGCAGGAGAAGTATGGGCCTGAAGAAACAGAACAACATCAGTATCATGAAAAAAAAAAATGCACGTTGTTTACATTGCAACAGAGACAGAATCAAGTGAAGTGAGAATGAATACCTTCCGTTTTTGTCCTTTGTTTCTTTAGTTCTTCTTAACATCAGTGTCCTTAAAATGGCCTTGACCAATTTCAAGGCTCTTGGTTCATTATTCTCATAAGGCCTTTGAATCAACTTGTTCCACCTACACATTTGCAAATTACGAAAGCAGCAAATGAACAAATCAAATCAGTACTGATCCTTCAGGGAAAAAAAAAAAAAACACTTCTCAAATCAAGAATGATAAAATGTGTTTAACTAGAGTTAGCTTCATATTCTTGCCATACCATTCCCAATTACACCAAGGTTCAACACGCAAGAAACACAAGAGGCTGAATAGGTCTTCCAAGCTATTCTGCAAAAGTGGACATCAAATTCTTAGATAAGGTGCTTGAAGATGAGTTCTTTCGCTTAAGTAGGATTATCTCACCTTGCATTTATAATGCATTAAATGTTCATCAGATAATCAAAAGGACAAACCTGAAGAGGGGTTCCAGTTAGACACCAGCGGCAGTGCGAGGACAAAGCGAAAGCAGACTGGGCACACTGGCTTTTGTGGGATTTTATAGTATGAGCTTCATCTAGCACAACCCTGTACCACTGGACCCTGTGGTAGATGCTATTCTCTCCATCCTGGTTTCAAAAACCAGGGAGCCCAATATGAGAAAGCTTTACACTATGCTTATGGAAAGAATGCAGGCATAAAGGATTATGTTCTTACATTTTTAAATGCACCTTGTAAGACACCATATGTTGTTAAGACAACATCATGTGCTGCGAGCAACTCGGCAT
This sequence comes from Dalbergia cochinchinensis, assembly GCA_031216125.1. Classification (NCBI taxonomy): domain Eukaryota; kingdom Viridiplantae; phylum Streptophyta; class Magnoliopsida; order Fabales; family Fabaceae; genus Dalbergia; species Dalbergia cochinchinensis. The sequence goes on along the minus strand of CM062375.1, from coordinate 15,417,275 downwards.
CAGTGGTTCTACCCCCACCATAATGAACAAATATAGATAAACTATCTTCCTTAGAATGTGTTTCAAGCTCATCCTGGAGAGTTTAAAAACTTATGAGCTACCTTGTCATTTAAAGAATGACTCTAGTGATGCTATGAAATAACAATGGTAGTTAATTTTTTCCATTCAGGTTAAAACAGAGGATACTCACCTTCCACTGACCTAACAATGCCAAGGGACAAACAATAAGGGTGCCACCCTTAGGTTTCCTCCTCCTATTTGTGATAATATTATCATTGTCTGAGTTTCCCCTTCCTGGGTTACTGAGAACCAGAGCAATTATCATAACTGTCTTTCCAAGTCCCATTGCATCTGCCAGAATCTATTGTAATAAAGATATAGCACCATATTTTTAATCAGGTAACCTTTCAAACTGAATATAACATGCAGAATTTTATGAGGCCAATGGTCTAAAAAAAACTCACTCCTCCTCTTGCCATCTGTGTTGCTCTTGGAAATTTCGTTGTTGCTTCTCCCGTGAAGATATTAACATAAATTCTCCTTCTGCTTAAAAGCATGTTAAGTTAAGGTGAATACTGATATTGGTAAAAAGGATTTCTATCATCGTTGTTTGTTGCTTCATTGACGATTACCACTTACCCCTCACATATATTGTAGGCTGACCAGCAAGGATGGAGAGTTCGCTCAGCGCTTTCAGCATTGTTTCCCTTTTCTATTTCTGACATCCAATAGAGAGCTTGTTTTTGGTAAGGCTTCAGATCACACATCAGAGTTCTCGGGGCATCTTTCTCCTAAAGATAAACGAGAAATGAAAAGGTTGATGACAAGTGACACAATTTAAAGATAAACAGTAGAAACTGAAGCAATTTCAAAAAGCTCTCTCTACCTCCAGGTCATAGATTTCTGCAGCTCCAACAAGCTTGTTCAAAGTTGACTCCGAAAGAGCTTGTTCATTTTCATTCTGCTCCGGAATCTGTTCACCGCCCTTCCTTGGATCAGCAACCTTTCTTCGCTTGATCATAGGCAATGCTGCCGCTTCATCTGGGTCAACCTGGCAGCATCAACAGAATTAGGCAAGATTCATTACAAGACATTTCAAACAGTATCTTGAACAATGGCACCACAAAAACAATAAAAAGACAAAAAGAATAGGGAGATAGTAGCACATACATTAGGATTTAGCAATCGCTTCCGAGGATCAATATCCTCGGGGGAGAATTCAGCCTGGTTGATGTTGACAAAAAAACTCAATACAGATGCAACAGAAAGAAACTAGGCAAAAAGAAAAAATGTATAGAGGTACATCACCTTCTGAGATGGTTTAATCTCCAGCATTTTGAACAGTTTAAGGATTGGATAAATGGAAGAGTTATTGTTACTTCTAGCCTCTAGCCTCCAGGAGCTGTCAACGCATTGTGTGAATACAGATTTGTGAATGTAAAAGCTGAAAAAAAAAGCTAGAATTTAGCTTCATCTATAAATGAACAAACACGAAGAAATAAATGGAAAAGTTACATGAACAACGTGATGGTTATGCACCTCACTAACAACATGATTTCTTGCATCATTTGCAAGCTATAAGGTGCGGCTATGCATCGACCTCGAACCTTAACATTTCCAGAATGCACAAGAGGGACGACAGTCTTTGCCCATTCCATTGGAAGCCTCCCAACCTTAAAAAGTTGAATTCAACCACACAACAACACAATACACCGTCAGTTCCAAAAGAAAAAGAAAGAAAGAAAGAAAGAAAATCCCGCATATCACAAACAAATCTCATCAAAATAGCAAAAGGTATACGATGTGTACATGTTTATGCATGTCTATAGAATCTGGGTTGAAAAAAACATTCACCAATTTCAATACTCTTTTTCTTCTTTGATCAAAACCAATTTCAATACTCTAACTTTAGATCAGTTTTAATCTTAAAAAAAAAATTAAAATTTAATTTCCATGCACCATCAATATAAAATATTTTTAATCCAATCATTTAATTTACATTACTTCTTAAGTAGTGGATATGAGACTTAATCACATTGTTTGATTTATTTTAATCTTAAAAAAAATTAAAATTTAATTTTATGCACTATCCATGTAAGACATTTTTAATCAAATTATCTAATTTACATTACTTCTCAAGTAATGGATATAAAACTCAACCATATTAATTGATGTAATAATACATGATTAATTGAAGATGCAAACAAATAAATTTTACACACATTAAAATTCAACTCAAAAAAATTATAAATGACTTAAATCTTGAAATTGAATGAAGCAGTATAAAAATTTAAAAAAAATATGAAAAAATAATTAAATTTCCATAAAATGATTCACACTTAACCAATAAAATATCAAAACTTCCATTGTTTGGTACGAAACAATTTTACACTGTCACGGAATCCATAATTACGTAGAAATTAAACTAAAAAATTTAAACAATCATCATCTTTTAATATCGAAAGATTAAATTAATACTAAAAATAATTAGAAACAGATGTCAATTATCATCTTTAAGAACCAATGGAAAATACACAATTACCCCTCCAGAACGCTTAGTTGAGATTCGAACGATCGATTGCGACTTGCGAGAGGAAGTGGCTTGAGGAAAATCGAAGTGAAAAATCTCATTATCAACCAGCCTCCTCACTCCTTTGGCCGTAGAAAGCGCAATCTCTACCTTCCTTCCCATCAACAACCACCCGGGTTCCACTTCGAAATCACCGTCTTCGACGCCAGGAATCTTCTCCTCAACCTTCACGATCTCCTTCTTCACCGGCTCCTTCACGCTCAGAACCACGTCATCGTCGGTGACCGGTTCCTCCTTCACGGGAACACTCCCAGCGCCAGCGAATGGCCTCAGAGATTCATCTTCGGACGCCAGCTTGGTGTTCGTGGCCTTCAGGAACTCCTCAAAGCGCTGCACGTCGGAGGAAGCGTCGTTTCCGGGCTCTCGTTCTTCTTCCATCTGCGTCTCCATCACTACCTCCGAAGGAGAGGCGCCGTCGTTTTCGTCGGAACGCGGTTCTTCCTTTTCGGGCGAAACACGGTTCTCATCTTCCTCGGTGGCTGTTTCGACTCGTCCGAGTTGACCTGTCCGGGTTTGGGACTCGGACGGGTTGGGCGGGGCGAGTACGCGGGTGGTGGTGAGGGCGCGGACCACGGTGAGGGGCTGGGCGACGAGGACGGGATTGCCGTTGAGGAAGACGACGCCGTTCTCCGATGGGGATGGAACCTTCTGGAAGGTTCCTGGTTCTTTTTCTTCGGGTATGGAATGTTCCGCCATGGATAAAGATGTATCAGAGACAATAAAAAGACAGAATGAAGAGATTAAAGAATAAAGCGGAGATACTTAATTAGAGAAAGGGATGAAGAAGACGACGAGAGTGGAGAGGTAAAGTGAGAGAGAGGTAAAGGGAGGTGAGTGAGTTCTGAGTTTTATAATTGGGAGAGATTAAGTGAGCGCGGGGTTTTTCAGAGTGTGTTTGTGGCGCCAAATATATTTGCCTCGTGGCGCTGTTTTTACTGGTTTCTACTGCGAACATTCACATTTACTGCTGTATTTCGCCGTCCATCCCGCACGAGTGTGCAGTGAACGCGATTTGAATTTTTATTTTGAGTAAATAATTGTTTTACTCCTATTATTTTTAATTTAATTAGTGTTCTTGCCTATCAATTCATATTTTTTATTTTGATGGATTTTAGTATTGTAGTAAGTAATATTTCAAAAATAAAATATTATAATAACTAATAACTATTTAATTTTTATAAATCTATGAAGATCCAGTCTGTGAGAGTGTTTTGCATAGTAGGGTGAAATGATTTGTAATAGTAGTTACATTTATAGTTTTTACTTAATTTTTTTATGCATAAAATTATATTAATGGACTTGAAAACACAATTTAATCTAATTAGGAAATACTAAAAAATAGTTATAAAGGAAATCCCTTTTATGTATAGTATAGATATTAATTAGATTCTAACAAAAATTTTAACATCAATTTAATCTTAATATTTTTAATTTTGATATCACTGAATATATTAAATTTAAAAAATATTTCAATATATTGGGGAGACACTAAAATTAGTCATTAAAATAACCCCCTTTATATATTGCATGGATTATCACATATTATAGTCTAAAAATATTGGAAAAATTCGAAAAGTACAAATGTTTTAATTTTTGAAATTATTACCACCCAAATTTTAGCGGGGTGGATAAATAAACGTGGCCCAAGATATGTGAACCAAATATTCTTGAAATTGGGCCTTGTTTTGATAAAGATCAGTGTGCCATGAGAGAGAAAATCAGACCGAACCGACCGTTTTAACTGGGAACTGATCACCTGGCTGATCCGGTTGAACTTCAAAAGCCCAGAAAAGTCAAAACCGGTCAAGAACTGGATAAAATCGGGTAAAACCAGCGAACCGGACTGGTTTGGAATTTTTATTTTCTTTTCTTTTCAAAATTTAAATATTGATATCTTGTGGCAGTCGTAGAACAAAAATGAAAAAAAAAAATTGGAATCAAAGAAGAGTACTAACAAAGATTGTTGAGTTGTTCTTTTTTTTTCTCTGTCATTCATAGATTGCTCACCAAAAACCTCGCTGGTCACCAACAAATATTGTTTTCAAATGCTTTTTGACTGTGTTGTGAGGCTGAAACTAGAGAAATTTTATATAGATTATGTTTGTTTTTATAAACCTATGAATATTTTTTTTATATTCTAATTAATCATATGTGTATATTTCGGTTGAATCCCTGTTGAACCGATTGGATTTCTAAATATTTGAACCAGTACCTTGATTGGTTCGATACCCGGTCCAGTTTTCTCTTTCTTGGTGTAAACATTGAGGCCTAACGCAAAAATAAGGAAGAGAAAATCAGACTAAACATTGAATCGGTCATGGCATTAATTCAAAGGTTTAAGGTCCAACTGATTCAACTGGAGATCAACTAAAATGTAATAAAATATATATAAATATGCAGTAGAGAAGCAAATTAAATTATTATGACAATTTCTAAAAATAAAATACTAATACAAGACTGATGATAAATATGTGTCTAGTTGGGTTGAATGAATATGTCAAATTAATGAAATTCAACCTAAATGCACTTCAAATAAATCCCGAAACCCAAATCCACCCTCCCCCACCATCACATCACTCAACCACCAGCATTAAAAAGCTGAAAAATTGAGAAAGGAACTCATACACACACACACACTCCCTCTCTCGGTCTTTCTCTTTCTCACTTTCCCTATTTGTATCTATCTCTAGTCTCCACCATGACCCTAATACTACCATTTACCAATCACACCATCATATCACACTACTCCAACTCCTCTCTTTTCTTCTTCTAACTACCCCAAAAAGAAACGAAGAAAAAGTAGAAATAGCAAGAGGCACGAAGTAGGAGCAAAAGCAGCATAAAGTAGAAGCACAAAGCAAAAGTAGCGCGAAGTTGAACCTGAACCTGAACCGGCCAACCTTTGCAACAGGACCGGTCCACCGATTTTCCCGATTTTACCCAGTTTTGAACTCCATCAGTTTTAGAGGCTTAACCGGACCGGCAAGGTGACTGGTTCTCGATTAACTCGGTCAGACCCGCCGGTCCGATCTAATTTTCTCTTCCATGTGCAAAAGTATCACTATAATTGCAAGGATTAGCTATAAGTGGTTAGCTAAAGAAACAATTATCTTTCATTTGGTCAGTTAAAGGAAATAGTTATTTCTTCAAGCTGTTAGCCTCAAAAACTTGATGGCCAAAGTGGAAGCAGTGTTATAGAGGTTACGAGTCATTATTGTATTATCAGAGATGGTTTTCATGCTAATCATATCCAAAACTATTGTGGTCAAATTTGAAGATGAATAACAGCTATAGAGAAATAGGCTAATGAGGCAATACATGGTTAGATTTAGCCATGGAGTTGTTGTTTAATGTGTGAGACCAATTTCTAGAGGTTATTGGAACATGTGGAAGTTATTTTAATATAGAGTTATTAAAGATGAGTTATTAAGCTTCTATCATTAAGAGAATGGCAACACAAAGAGAGAGAGTGGAGGGGAAACATAGAGAGGATGGTGAGATAGAGGGAGCTTAGGGGGAGAATGTCAGGTGGTTTGTACCCAGTGATCAGGAGGGGGTCAATGGGAAAAGGTGGATGGGGAAACTAAGAAGGTATCATTCAGGGATAAAGTCTTAAGCATAAATGGACCCCAACATTTGGTGCTGGATGAGGATTTTGATGGTGATTGATTAGTTATAGTAAAAGGCAAACAAGGAGATATAGCACCACCATCGATGCATTTCTCTGAGAAAACAAGGGATGTGCTGTCAATGCCATATATACCATGATGCTTTGGTAGTTAAGGTGTGTCACAACGTACTTGGAGGGCACCATGACGAGAATGACAATCGGTTTTAAAAATAAAATATGAAAAATGAGAGTCGCTACCAATTTTAATTATGCCTAAAATTGGAAAATCTTTTGATTTACAAAACTGGTCTTTTAAAAGAGATTTGAGGTTCGAGAGTCTTATTATGATTAGGAAAGGGTGTAAACTTAATCCTATTACACCCCTAATACATCCACACAAATACAGTTACCCTAGAGCTCATTATGTAAATTAATTATAATTTTAGTAATATTTATTTTTTCCCAAAAGATGTAACAATTATACAAGAAATAAAGCTAAAATTAAAACAAGAAATAAAGAACACATTTTATGAAAAAAGGATTTTGGCTTGATAGTTGTTCGCTACGATAACGTATCCTCTGGTGCAACGAGGAACTCAAAACCATGTCATTCTTATAGAAAATGATTCTGTGTTGATAGATTTTAATTATAAAAGAGAAAAAAGAAATGCTTGTTGATTGATTTTATTTGTGAAAAAGTTTTTAGTTGGATAAAATTTAATAAAGACAATCTTTTGTTCTTTTTTTTTTATAAAAATACTAAAATCTAGACAAATTAAAAGGCTTCTTTCTTTTTCATATTTCTTTTTCTTCTTAAGATTTTTAATTCAAGACATAAAACCCAAGAACAAAATAATAAAAACAAAAAAAGATTTTGACTTAAAACCCATAACCCAAAGAAACACTTAGAAAAATTAAATCAAAACAAACTAAACCTAAAACTATTCCTCGCTCTCACTAACACACACACATGTCCCTCATCCTCACCAACACATACACATACACACAAAATACTCTTTCATTCTCACTAACACTTACACACATACCATCAGAAACATATGCAAAGAAAGAGAGAGAAAGAAATGGAGGGAGAGAAAAAAGGGGAAGAGGCCGAGATAGAGAAGGAGAGAGACAAGGGAAGAGAGAGAGCTCACGGTAGCGAGGGAGCTATCTTTGCGTATCATGCAAGGAAAAGGAGCGGCGGCTTCACGGTGGCACAAGGTGACAATCACGGTGGAACTCCAGTGGCACTGAAAGATGCAGACGAGGTTCGCGGTCGACACCACGGTGGCTATGAAAGGGGATGCTGTCTTGCAGTGGTCATGGAGAGTGAAGGCGGAGAGAGGCATAGTGGTGAGTGGTGGCGGCTGCGTGGTGGTTGACGGAGACCTTCATGGATTCTTTTTTGCTCTTTTATTTTTCATTATTTTTTATAATGATGATTCTTTTGGCTGAGTTGTAATGGTGGTTTGGATCAAATTTTTGTTACGTTTTTAGGTGGGTATCAAGGTTGTGAATGGAGGTGTGATGGTGAATGTGATTCACGATGGTGTGGTGATGATGATGGAGAATGAAGATGGTGGTGGCTGGTGATGGTGGTATGGATTTATGATGATGACGATGGTGGTGGCTATTGTGTGATAAGGTAGAGGTTGAAGGTTTTATGTTTATGTGACCATTGGCTATTGTGGTACAGGGTGGAGGAAGGAGGCTACAAAGGATATTGATGGGGGTGATGAAGGCTGGGAAAGAGGATGGTGGTGTTGCCGGCTCTATTTGTGTTTTCCATGTTCTCCCCTTTTCTTTTTGATTGCCCCCTTTTGGTTTGTGAATTTGAGTCCTATTTATACCCATTGTGGATCAATTACCCACTCCTATAATGATGCTTCAAAGAGTGGTAGGGAGCCATTGTGGGCTAGAGTTATGGGTGAGTGAGATCATTGCTGTTTTTGATGATGATGATGATGATAAGCATGGTTCCTTCAGCTTTTGCAATTTTTTTCATTATCTTCACTTGTTGTGCTCTCTTTTCTTTCTTTCCCACTTTTCTTTTTTTTTATTATTATTAATGGACCAACAAAATAGGGGTTATAATGAAATAAAATGGGCTAGACTGGACAAACTAGAATGGGCTAAAAAGGAATTAAAACTAGTTGGTTAAACATTTTTTTTTTGGTTGAATGAGAAGCACTTTTTTTCTCATTTTTTGAAAATAAAGAATAAAAATACTTGGGCAAAATATGTTGTTCACCAGGTGCTAGGAAAAAAATTTAGCTATTATATAAAGGCTCATTATCTTAAGAACATTTGGCACCTTCAAGGAGGTTATGATATCATGGATGTTGGCTTTGGTTGCTATCACATGAAGTTTGATTTGGTGTCAGATCGTGAGAAAGTGATTTATAAGGGGCCTTAGATGATAACTGGAAACTACCTTCACTATAAGAAAAATACGGGTTTCCAATGGATTTTTTCCATCGGTATTTTCGACAGATTTATTGACCGAAAATGAGAAAATCATCTAGAAAATTTATTTTTGGGTTCTCAGCCATTATCGACAAATTTTTCCATCGGTAATAATTATAAAATGTTACCGACGGATTTTTCCATCGATAATTATATTTTAAAAAAATTAATTTGTTTAAAAATTTTCAGAAAAATCCATCGGAAAAAATTTTTTATAGAAAAATTTTCAAAAAAAATTAATTTTTTTAAATTTTATTATAGAAAACAATTACCGACAGAAAAATCCGTCAGTAACGATCAAAAGAAATTTTTTCGTGAAAAATGAGAACCGACACCGTTTTAATTGATTACCCACGGATTTTTTCTGTCGGAAATTCAAAAATCTGCCGGTAATCTTTTTGTCCTTAAGAAGATGGAATCGGTCCTCTCTCTCACTCTCATCTTGACTCTCTCACTCTCATATTCTTTCTCACTCCCGACTCTCACTGCCGCCCACCTCTCGCCGGCCGGCCAACCTTCGTGCCGAACGCTCTTCGCACTGGCCCCCTTCGCGCTGCCAATCATGCACGGGAAAGCCTTGTTCCGATTGTACCTCTTATCGGCCCCACCTTGCAGCAGCCATCCCTACACACCCGGCCTCTCCCCAACCTCATCTTGCTCGGGTCTGGCCTCCCTCTGGCCCCCTTCGTATTGGCCTTGCAAGCTCGGATCTAGCCCCGTATCCCCACCCTTGCCCTGGCATCAGTTTCTCGGATTCTAGAGGAACGGCGGCGCCGATGAAGCCCCACCTTACCGTGTCCACCATACCCCTAAGGTCGTGCCACCCTCCATCTTTCCGTTGACAAAACTGCACCGCCATGCGCCAGAGAAGCCTTTTGCATCAAGTTGATCGTTTGGTAAGCACTCCAAGCTCTGTTTTGTTTGCGTAAATACTTGGTATGTTAGGCCTATTAGAACTAAGCCCCTTTGGTTTTTAACTGAGAAAGGATTGGAAAGAGGCACAAGTTGGAAAGAGGAAAAATAATATTTTTATTTTTAATCTTTAAGCTTTAATCATTTGAGGAAATAAAGCAATATCAGAGACTCTTACAACATGTTTGGCTAGCAACTATTTTCACATTATGCTAGAAAAAAGTGGGTTAAGAAGTAATAATAGAGTGCAAAAGTGTCTTGTTTTTTCTGTTTATTTGTATAAGTATATAGGTTCCTTTTTAAACAAAAAATATATAGGCACAGGTCTAATGAACATACTGCTAAACCTTGTTCAGTTCCAATCTCGAAAAAGTTGCTTAAAGCATGACTATTTTATTTTCTCTCTTGCTTAGTTTAAGTATTAGACTGTGATGTATGATTTCTGATTGAACTATCTAAATGAATCTTTTCTGCCATGACGTGTAGGAGGAAGAACATGCGGTTCTCAATTGGAATAATGAACTGATAAAAATAACATGATTGTGTTTGTAATAGGAAAAAAGAGAGTAGAGATCCAAAACTGATAAAGAGCATCGAATCTGGCTGGAGCATTTCGTTGGTGGTGCATATAATTCTCTTGTCTTTTTTAAGGTGAGTAATTGTTTCTTCTTCTTATTTAATTACATTTTTGTTAGGATAGAGACTTATGATTTCTAAGATATAGTTGTAGGAAATTAGGATTACATAACTAGGGGGAAGGGCGTAGAGGTCCTTCCTCGACTTGTTTGCCATTGTTTGCTATGGAGATTGATTGTGTTTACGAAGATTGCAGAATATGCATGTTGTGATGTTATAAGGGGGTGTGCTCTAGAATGGTTTTAGGATCTTTAAATATTTGTTTGATTGCATTGTGAATTTTATTGACTAGATTGATATATGTATGTCATGAAATCAATTTCTTGGGATGTCTTAATTTAAGGAGAGGTGCTGCCGATTTTCTTTTAATTTAAAGCATTGAATCTTAATTCAAGGGGGCCTTTGCTAAAATTTTGAGATAAGCGCTAACTGTTACTAGTGATGATGATGATGATGTGGGGTCCAAGCATGAATGGAGGAGATTCCAACATAGATGGAGACAAGATAACACATTACAAGATATTAATCTCTCTCTTGTACCTGAAAGTCTTTGGAGAGTTTAAGTCTTGAAGACAATTGAATGAAGTTTTTGCATATGGACCTAACTATATATATTATTATTTTTTGATTGATCTATATCTATGTATATTATTATTAGTCATTTCAATAGTCTTTGTTTATTTTCATACCCTCAATTAAATATATACAACGAGTGAATAAATAAAAGTAATTAAGATTGTGACAAGACCAATTAAAAGCCAAACTCTAGTCCAACAAAATTTGAGTGAATATTTAAATATTCATCATTTAAATTAAAATGATTTTTAAAGTCAAATCATCAACTCTTATTTTAAAACTTATAAATACATAATCTTATTGATACAACAAATCAGTTATTCTTATAATGAGTCACTGAAACACAAGTAGAGAAAAAAATGCACATGCATTAAGCTCACAGATAGAGAGAGAGGGAGAGAGCATCAATAGCATATCCTGAAAGGAAGAGTTTGGCTGAGGCTCTTTTTAATCCTTCCAACCATATAAGTGAATACTTTCCACTTCAGGTAATTAATATTTACTATTTGCTAATAAGGCTTGTTATCCTTTGGTTCATTTATCAATGAAAAAATTTTCTTTGGGGTTGGTATGCTCATTTTGATTTCTTCTATGTGAAAAGGTGGTGTTCATCAGTTTCCCTCAGTGGATGTTTCTTGTGTGGAACTCTATACTATTTGTACTTTTTAAGTTTATTTGTAGGTGAATTATATCCCTCAAAGGAATATTTGTTATTTATGTTTAACAATCTAGTTTTCCACTTTTTTCACAAAACAAGTGCTTTGTAGGCAGTATTGAAAAGTAACAGTTAGCGATATAAGGTTTATGTTAATATATTGCAAGTGATTTACTGTAAATTGTAATGTTCTTTTTGTGTTATAGCTAGGGAAGAGAAAGCTGGGTTGCAATGGCTTCTCCTACTAGTTACATTGCTTTACCAGAAACTAGACCTCAGATTCAGCGCATAATTAATATTCCAAATCCAGAGCATATTGATCCAGTGTTGCATTTACAAGGTTCCTATTCATCTACACAAGTTGAATGTTGAAGCCTATACACTAGAGTTTGTCTCAATAGGCCTTCCCCTTGAAATTTTGGCAATTGGCGTTTATCTTCATTCAAAGAGCTGAATGTTTAATGCGAGGAGACTCCTCCACACTGCCAGACACCAATGATGATGATGATGAGGGTGATGGTGATGGCAATAGTGATGCTGATGATGATGATACTGCTGATTTCTCCTAATTTGAGTTTTTTTTTATTTTCTGTTACATGTTGAATTTTCTATATTTGTATCTGTACACTTTCTAACATTTTTATCTATTTTGTATTTTGAAGTAAAATTTATTGTGTTTATTAAGGAAATTTTTTATAATTTTTCATTATTAAATATATTTCTAATTAGCTTTAAATAAAAAATAAATTCCTAAATGATTAGGTAACACACAAATTATTAAATGTTTGTTTAAAATAAATTTTAATTACCAACGAATTTTTTTCCATCGGTAAGTTAACAAAAAATTTACAATTTTTGACGGATTATTCCGTCGGTAAATTAAAGAAAAAATTAAAAAAAATTAATTTCATTGACGGATTGTTCTGTCGGTAACATGAATAAATAAAAAATTTTAAAATTTATAATTACCGACGAAAAAATTCATCGGTAAACAAGAAACAAAAAAAAACAAAATTATAAAAAATTATAATTACTGACAGATTTTTCCATCAAAAAATAAATAAAAAAAATTAAAAAAATTGTCATTACTGATAGGAAAATCCATCAAAAACTGAAAAATAAAAAACAAAATTTACGAAATTTAGTGATTTTTGACGAAAAAATCCGTCGGTAATCGAAAAATTGATGAATTTCTTGATGATTTTTGTCAGCCTATTACTGATGGATTTTGTTTGATAAAATCCATCGGTAATTCCGTCGATAACTGTTTTCAACGGCAAAAATTTGTCAGTTATTATTATCGACTACATTATTTCTGATGATCAAAATCCGTCAAAAAATCAGTTAAAAATTCATTTTCTATAGGTAACGGTTAAAAATTTGTCTGAAAAATCTATCGGTAACAGCATTTTTTCTAGTAGTGCTTGTTGTCAAACAATGGACACAATCTTTCAGATATGGCAAGAAATCCTTTGGGAAAGCTATGGTCAAGACGAGACTTGCTAGACTTAATATCTTATATTACCATGAAAAAATAATCCAGCAAATTGCTTTGGCTATTGGAAAATCAGTGAAAGTGGACATGATCATACAATCGGTTGAGAGGGGGAAGTTTGCTCGAGCTTGCATGGAGGTGGGTCTTTCCCTACCGGTGGACAAGAGGAATATGATTGATGATGTTTGTTATGATGTCATTTATGAAAGCCTCTATCTCATTTGCAGTTTGTACAATTTCTATGGACATGTTAGTAGGGCATGTAAGGGGATAAAGGAGAAGGAGATTAGAGGGAAGTGGTGCCACCTGTTCAAGCTGCGATGGCATGGGAGAACAAGTAACAGAGTTGAATTCAAAAATTCAAAACCTGAAACCGTTGATTACTAGAATGAAATTGTAGGAAATTATTGATTCTATTGCAGTTATGAAAAAAGTAGAGTAAATAATGAGAAGAATGATTGGCAAATTGTGGGACCACAATGGGAAGTAAATCAAAGAAATCTTCAAGTGACAAAGGAGTAAATGGGCATGATTTGAGGAATGGAAAAGGAAAAGGGAAGGCATGTGACTAGGTGCAAACTCCTTTTAAGAGGAATGGGCCCCTCATTATACATGATGGCCCACCAAAACAAGGGCACATGGTGTTTCAAGCTACTAGCAGACTAAAACACGATATGCCCAAGTCAGCAGCCCCAACCATGAAAGATAGTAACTTGTTACTTTGAAGAGTGGAACTAGAAGCCCCTTGTTGATTTTAGCCAAAAGACAATGGGCGGAAAGGTCGCTGGCTGGAAAAGTTAGGGTAGAGAATATGATTTTATAGTTAAAAGATGTTCGAAGTGACCCCAACAAGGCAGACAAAAGGGTCCTTGAACTGCAAGCTTGATGTGAGAAGGTCCATATGGACCAATAGCTTCGATTACTAACTATCTTTTATTTATTTTTTTGTGTGTGGATAGTATAGACTGGAAGCTTTTGTCTTGGAATGTGAGGAGGCTATCAGTATGAAAGGAAAAAAACATGTTAAGGATTTAATTCAAAGGTAGAGTCTCGAAGTTTTTGTTGTACTTTATACCCATGTTCAGAGTAATAAGTAAAATCCTTTTGGGATAAGATGGATTATTCAACAACTTAAATTGTTGATGTTGGTGGTCATTCAGGAGGTATTTGGCTTCTTGTGTCATCATCTATTCATAGTCAGAGGGTGGTAGATATCTACAGTGTATGTGTTACTATCGAGTTTGGTAATGGTGAGGGGGGTTTGGCACCATAATGCTATCTATGGGAACCTTATTCTTATGCGAAGAGAAAATTTGTGGTCATATTTGATCGGGATGAATCACATAGGGCAGAAACCATGGATGCTTATAGGGATTTTAATGGAATAATTCACCCTTCGGAAGTGAGGGAGGAATGTTTTCATAAACTTGAGTGGATAAATTTCTTTCTATGATAGATGTCTATGGCCTTCTTGATTTAGAGGCTATTGGACAAAAATTTACATTATTTAGAAGGGTGTTTGGTTGACATTCAATATTGAAAAGACTTGATGGATGGTTGGCTAATCTGCAGTGGCGGCATATGTTCAGAGAAGCTTATGTAGAAAATCTTACTTGCTTATACTCAGATTATTCCCCATGTTGGTTCATATGAATGCTCAAGGATGGCTAAGGCATGAGCAGCCATTCGGGTTTCTCGATGCATGGGCTATTTATGCGGGATATAATGACATCGTTAACAGGTCCTAGCATAAGGCTGATAAAGATATGGGATGTTGCTTGAAAACAATTTAGCATGCATTAATTATTTTCAACAAGAAAGTCTTTAGCAATATAATGAAAAGGAAACGTGAATTAGAAGCGAGGATTGCTGGGATTCAGAGAGAACTTGAAGCGTGGAAGTCTTCATCTCTTAGACAATTAGAGTTAAGGTTGTAGAAATACTATTATGATATTATGCGCTTAGAGGAAATGATGTGGTTTCAGAAATCTAGGGAATAGCAAGTTAAGTTTGGTGACAAAAATACCAAGTTTTTTCATGCCCAAACAATTGAGAGGAGAAAATGCAATAAGACTCATGGTCTTTAAGTTGGTGAAGGAGTTTGGTGTACTAACTAGGATTTGTTGCAGAATGGGACTATGAGATTCTTTAGTTCCTTGTTCTCTTCTGAAGTTAATATATGTGGATTTAATCCTCTGCAGTAGAATTCATGTCCCATAGATGCTAGGGGAAGATTTTCTAGACTCCATGCTCTAGTCTTTTTGGAGGAAGCTACTAAAGCAGTGATGGATATGCAACCTTACAAGGCTCTAGGTCTGGGTGGTTTTGATTTTTTTTTCTAGCATATAGTCAAGGATGATGTGGTAGAGCTTGTTCAGAGAGCTTGTTCTACTGGGTGGTTTGACCCGTCCTTAGTTGTGACCTTGTTAGTTCTTACACATAGGATGGAGCAGCCTAACCACTTGAAGAATTTTAGGCCAATTAGCATATGCAATGTTATCTGTAAAATCATTACAAAAGTTCTTGTAAATCACATTTGGCTTACTCTAAATTATTTGATTAGCCTTTTACAAGGTAGTTTTATCTATAGGAGAGGCACTATAGATAAGATTATTATGGCTCAGGAAATTCTCTATTAAATGTATATTACTAGGAAAAAGAATGGATTTGTTTCCTTTAAAATTGATATAGAAAAGGCATATGGCTATGTGGAGTGGATATTCTTGGAAGCAACATTATTTGATTTCAATTTTCCCCTAGAAGTAATCCATTTAATCATTCACTATGTTTCACCTTCTCATTTATCTGTGCTTTGGAATAATGGTAGGTTGGCTTCTTTCTCTCCGTCTAGAGGACTTCATCAAGAAGATCCTTTGTCTTCATACCTTTTTGTGTTATGTATAGCGAAACTCTCTACCATGATTTAGGAAAGGTTGGTGCTTGGAAACTGATTCATATTTTAGGGGCGTCCTGGTATATCTCACTTGTTTTCTACAGATGACATCATTTTATTTTGTAATGGAAAAAATCCCCGGTGAGATGTGTTATGGAAGTGCTAGATAATTTCTACAAAATGTTGGGTCTCCGCGTTAATTTGGAGAAGTCTAGAGCTATGATAAATTGGTTCATGATGGGGAAGAAGAAGGAAACTCTGAGTTCCTTTTCTTCAATTCATTTTGCAAGAAATTTGGGAAAATACCTTGGTGTTCCTCTTCTTAAGGGTACGGTGACAAAAGAAATTTCTAACCCTCTGATTGAAGAAATGGAGACCCATTTGGCAGCTTGGAAGCAACGGCTACTTAATAATGTAGGTAGGTTGTGTTTGACAAAATATGTATTGTCATTAATTCCATTCTACACAATGCAAACTATGGATTCCTTAGGGGGTTTGTGATAAGATATATGATGTATATGGAACTTCATTCGAAGTGGTAATGCTAATGTTCATGGATTTCATCCTATTGCCTATGATGTAGTCATGAATGTAGGTAGAAAAGTGTATGAAAAGGGGGGTTGAATCATACTTCACTTTTTCTTTCCTTTTTCACTTCTGAAAACTTAAGAGATATATTATCAAGCTTTGAACTTGAAGTGCAGTGGAAATAGAATTAGTTATTTCAAAAAGTAACTTTCTAAATGATACCAGATATGATGGCAGTGCATATAATGCATTTAAAAGAGTAATGAAAGTAATGCTATAATATAAAGGAGTTAAAACAGAGAGAGATATTGCATATGTTTTTATACTGGTTCAGCCAATCTTACCTACATCTAGTTCTCAATAATAGTTGAGTTCCACTAGCGCCCTTTCTCAAATTGAGAAAACCAAAGAATAGTTCTTGTAGTAGTCTTCCTAAGCTTTTACCTGTGACTAGTAGTAACCTCTACTGTCACAAACCAAGTAGTCTTTGACCAGCCTCTCCAAGCTAAAACCGCAACCAATAGCAAAATCTGCTGCCGCATTGTAAGTAGTCTTTGACTACCCTTTCCAAGCTAACTTACACTGATCACTACTAGATCAAGGATACAAAGGTTTGTGTTTGGATTTGCCACTCAAACTAACTTACACTCAAGTTTTCATAAAATTTATAATAACAGATATGGGAAAAACTTGAGTGATTTTTTTCCAATATTCTTCCTTGGAAGAATGTATGATCTACTAAGAACATAGAAAGAAGATTTTTACAGACACAAAAACTGATTACATGATGTAATGAACTTTACAAGAGAAAGGAGAAATATTCACAACGTTTCAGCATTTATACAACGTTTGGATCTACTTCTTTATAGCCACAACATCTCTATTTATAGATGGTCTTCATTTATGACAGTTGCCCTTGATCAGTTGTCCAAGTGACATATGTTGATCATCTGTTTGTCTTGGAAAAACAATCTAGAGGAGTAGCTCCTTGTTTGTTAGAGCTATTACAGAAGTAGTTGTGAAATAAAGGTTTATGATGATGCCTTCAAAAGTACTTCTTACTTTCTGAACGAGGTTTCTAAACTTTTCTTTCTAGAAGCTGGAGTGGTTGACCAAGTTAGCAGAAGAGATGACGTGCCAATCTGTAGTTGGATTTGACTTTAAATTTGAAATTCAAATTTCTTTCCTTTTCTAGTAGAGTGCACCATTTCACTGTGAAGTGAACTTTCTAAAGTATGGTATCATTTTTGTGATAAATATATAATCTTTCAGTCTTCAATCAAAGCTTGTAGATGATGAGATGATAACAATCATGATGATTGAAGGTTGTAGAACACATTTGCTTCAAAGCTGGTTTGAATTCCTCATTTGAAGTGTACTTTTTAAAGTCGCATCCTACTTTCTGAAAATTCATTCCTTGTTTTCTTGCATACAATGAATTCCTTCAGTCCGTTAAGCATATGTACGTTCAATTCACAATATAAATTTCACTTTCATTGAGTTCCTATTTCTTTAAATGAGATCAATCATGCTTGCATTGTAACGTGAAATTATTTTTGCTTTAAGAAACATGTTATGCAAATGGAATAACCTATTTGCTCTCTCAAGAAAACTCAAGGAAGAATATTAGTCATTCTTCAAAATATTTTCTTTAAATTGGTTGTGTTATTACCCAAAACAATTTGCAATAATGCTTTTTGAAGGGTTCTGGAACTAACAATGAAGCCTAAAATTTTTTTTTGGGAGGGAAGGAGGGGTGGGTGGGTTGGGTGTGCATCAATCAAATGAAATGAATATTGTTTAGAAGTGTTAGGTGAAGGTCTTGCGATCTAAGTATTTATCAAACAAGCCTTTTTTAATAGTTCACAGGCGACCAATAGTTTTTACATTTGGAAAGGCATAACAAAGGCTATCTCCACCCTGTGTGTAAGCTTTAAATTCTTTCTAGGGTTGGGTGATATATCCCTTTGCTATGATAATTGGTTTAAAGGATATAAACTTTCAAAATTAGTCCTTTATGTACATATCACTAACATGGACCTTGGTGTAACGAACTTGTGGATTGATAACCAATGGAATTCTAATCATTTATACACTCACATTCCAAAGGAGGTGCATGTGTTCTTATCTGCTCAAACATTAACAAGGTAGAGTCATTGTACGGCAACTTGGAAATGGAATAGGGTTGCATAAGGAATCTATATAGCAAATAATGGTTATGAGTGGCTTTGTAATGATGGGACAGTGTCTACATCTATTGACTCATGGAGATGGATTTGGAAACTTCCAATGCTGGAGAAACTTAGAATTCTAATTTGGCAATATTGTAAGATGGCATTGCCTACGACCTTTGTCCGATTACTACACAATATAGCTCAATCCCTACTCTATCTGAGTTGTGGAATAGCTGATAAAGATTTACTTCATTGTCTTTGAGATTGCATGGCCTTAACTTAAATTTGGTATGCTCTTGGATTTGGTTTAGATGGAGCATTCTGTCAGGATCAGCCTTAAGATTGGGTGGAAAACGTGCTTGCTAATCATTTTGTCTAGTCTTTGCAATTGCTCTTTGGTGGATTTGGTGATGAAGAAATAATATAATTTTTTAGGGTCCTAACTGGTCTTTGCATTATTTATGGCAATGATTGCTCCGCAATATCCATGGTGTAGTGACAATAGCTATTAGAGCCATGCAATAATTGTAACAAAGGTTTGGATGAAGCCAAATGAAGGAGAAATAAAGATCAATTCTAATAGAAGTAGATGTGTTATAGGCTCAGTGGTAAGGGTTGGATTTAGGGAGGTTTTGCAAGATTCTCAAAGAAGTTGGCTCGGTGGTTATTCGGGATTTCTAGGTGATATATCAATGCCCTTTGCTGAGTTATATGTTTTGCGTGTTAGTTTTGAAAAAGGCCTGGTAGAGGGGATATCGTGCGGTGTAGTGTGAATGTGATTCATTACATGTGGTTGTATTAATAACAACTCACTGCTAGGACAAGTATGACACATATGCTCAACCATTAGCTAATATTGCTTCCCTTATAGGTAAGGATTGGCGCATGATGATTACACATGGGATAAAGGAACTTAACTAATGTGCTAATCATCTTGGGATAGCAAATTTAGAGAACTTTGCTTTGAGGATTTGGCAAGCACCTCCTTTGACTATTTAATAGCTTCTTAGTGATGATGCACCAGGGAAGTATTATTTATATGACTAATTTGTTGGATGTTGTTCTTGGTTTTTGTTTGTGCTTCTTTTAATTTACCTTGTAAAAAAAAAAATAAAGGAGTTATTTGATTGTAGTTATTGAAAGTTTTTCTAGAAAATAACTACCAAATCTTGTGTTTGCCTATTTATATTAAATTGAACCAAAAATATAAGAGATCCCCGAACATGAATCAAACGCAAATGATATTTTCTCCATTTTACTTTTTGTCACTTCTTAGCCTTTTTTTATCGCATTTCCTTTACAATCTTTCATTTATTTTCTACCTTTTGTATCCGAATCCATCTTATCCATTGATTTGCCTACCAAACACTCTTTGGAGTAGCTTGGAACCCACAATAGAGATCTTTACAGAATCGCCTGAATATAAGAATCATTATTAGTGCTTTGCATTAACCGAGACCATTGATCCAATCTTGGAACACTTTGGTAGCCTCAAATTTTTCCCTCGAGTAGCCAAAATTCTTTAGGAAATATGTATTGGCATATGCCCAATGGGACTATTGACAAATTAGTTGTTGAAAGTTAGCATAGGTTCATCTATGAAAGTAGCATGGGTTTAGGCAACCAAAGGGTTGAAACTCAGCCAACTACTTCAATAGCTGTGGTTATGCCTAAAAAGACAGAATTTGTTGCACTGATTTTAACATCTTTGTTCAGTTTGTAGTCATAATAGTCTTATCTCCAATAAGTCCAACTCTAGGGATTGAATGGGAACAAGGGTAATCTCCAGTTATGACAACATCTTTCATATGCTAAAAGTTTAGAATGGACTTAAACGATTAAATATATTGATTGTATGCACATGTAGCTAAAAATTGTTAAGTCTATGGTGCAAAATGAGGTGCAGAACTTGCATACTCACAAGCTGGGAAACCATTCAGGTTGATGGAGGACCAAAAGTCCACTTGTCACCATTCCAGCTATTCTACTCCACTTCGAGCCAACTAGATGTTCATTCTCAGATAATTATCCATCCAGTCTTTTAACCAAATTAGATTTACCTTTGCAGGTTGATATGCAAAATGTCAAGCTGTTGGCATCAAACAATGATAATGTTAGGAAATATCAGAGTTGGGTACACCTCAAGAGTAATAAACACTTTATGGATATGAGCAAAAGCGTAGTTGCAAATAATACTTCACAGTGGGACCCACTTGTCACTATTTACACAAACAAGAATAAATTAAAAGAATTGCATATCAAATTTTTAATGTGGAAAACCTCCTGTAATTTTGAAGGAAAAAACCATTGGCCAAACTTTGAAAAATATATCACTATGTTTAAAGAGTAATCACAATATAGTGTATCCCTAGTGAGACTCTATTCTATTACAATTTGTAGTATTACAGAGATCTAGAGAATATACCAAAAACTCCAGTGTTTACTCACACTACACTTTTAGAATTTTCTTACACACACTATTTTTCTCACTCTACAAAAAGCTAACACTGCTTCTTCTTAAAGTTGGAAATGCTTTAGCTTAGGATGGATTTTTAGTTTGATGCCCCACTCTATTTATAGAGGCTTTCAAACTATGTGCAATAATTGTACAACCACAATCTAGGTATGCAACAAAACACTTTCAATTATGGGGACGACACTTTCGGTTGAGGAATAAAATACTTCCTCTCTTTTTTTGGCCTTGCAATAATGCAAGCCACGTTCTGACAATTCTCCACCTTGGCTTGTAGTTTACAACATCCTTCAATTTCCGCAAATATTAACCAATGCTTAGACTTGTCAATCGGCAATGGTTTTGTCATCTTGTTAGCTGGGTTCTTAGTTGTGGCTATCTTCAGAATTGTAACTGTATTGTTGTTGATTTTTTTCTGACAAAATGAAGTCTAACATTAGTATACTTAGTCTTTTCATGATAAATTGGGTTTTTGGCCACATGAATGGTGCTTTGACTATCACAATGTACAATTGGTATATGTTGATTCGACCACCGTGCACCTAAATGCTTTCTTTAACAGCCTCAGTCAATGCTATATACTCAGTTTCAGTAGTTGACAATGCCACTATAGATTACAATGTCACCTTCCACCTAATAGTACATCCAAAGACTGTAAAGATATAGCCTGTCAATGACCTCCTTTACTCCAAGTCACCAGCATAATCAGAATCTACATAACCCATAACTCCATGATTCTTCTGACCTTCAAACACCAAACAAATATTGATGGAACCTCTTAGGTACTGCATGATCCATTTTATAACTTCCCAGTATGTCTTTCTAGGTTTGCTCATAAATTTGTTTACCATACTTATAGCATCTGAAAGATCCAATCTAGTGCACAGCATGGCATACAAGAGACTGCCAACTGCACTAGAGTAAGGTATACGAGACATGTGCTTCACCTTCTCCTTAGTTCTCAGATATTCTTTCGAAGATAGCTTAAAATGTATAGCTAACGAAGTGCCAACAGGTTTGGACTGATCCATATTGAAGCATTGTAGCACTTCCATAACATAGCTTTGCTGTGTCAAGCTCAACCTGCCACTATGTCATTCTCTACGAATCTCTATTCAAAGAATTTTCCTCGCTACACCCAGATCTTTCATCTCAAACTCTTTTTCCAAACTGAGTTTTCAACATACTAATTTCAACCTTATTACAAGCTGCAATTAGCATATCATCTATATACAACAACATATAAATTCGCAAACTATCTAGAAGCTCCTTAGAGTATATACAATTATCATATTGGTTTCTACTATATCTAGTACTAATCATAAATGCATCAAATGTTTTGTACCACTACCTCGAGGATTGCTTCAAGCTGTACAATGACTTCTTCAACAAGCAAACTTGCTCCTCCTTACCAAGAACTACAAATCCCTCTGCTTGACTCATGTAGATCTGCTCCTTTAGCTTACCATATTAGAACTCCGTCTTCACATCAAAATGTTCTAGCTCCAAGTCAAGTGTGTTCACAATAGCTAATAGAATTCGAATAGAGCTATGCTTCACCACAGGAGAGAATACTTCATGAAAGTCAACGCCCTCCTTATTAGTATAGCTCTTTGCTACCAGTCTCGTCTTAAACCTTAGAAGTTCAATGCCAGGGATTCCTTCTTTCCTTTTGTAAACCCATTTGTAGCCAATAATTCTTTTCCCTTTAGGAAGTTATACTAGCTCCCATGTTTGATTTTTCTGAAGAGACTCAATCTCCTCATTCATTGTTATCAGCCATTGCTTCAACTCCTTGCTTTCTATTGCATCATGGTAGGTACATGGTTCATCTCCAACTATATCATCCGCCATAATCAAGGCCAAGGCTATAGAATCTGCATCTAATGAGTCAAGTACACAAGCAACAGAGTCTAAATATCTTTTTAGTTTCTGAATTTCTCGCCTTTCTCTGCCAGTAGCAATACTATCTGGCTTTGCTTCCTGGTTGGTTCACTAACATTTCATAGTCAGGTTCATCTTGTTGTTCTACTTCAGGTTGAGCAATCCTTGAAGTACTCGGCTGATCCATTGCATCATTTTCTTGCTTCACCTTCCTACAACTAATCTTCAGCTCTACCCGCTTCTTAGCACCATGATCTGTTCCTACAGCATCTATGTTAGACTTCTTTTTCTGATTTAACATTGTCGCCTCAAAAGTGATATCTCTGCTGAAAAAGATTTTTGGTGAACTTGCCTTCTCTGTACACCACAATCTATAGCCTTTCATCCCTCGTGCATACCCTAGAAATATACACCTTCTTACCCTCGCCTCAAGTTTACCATCACTTACATCGGCATATGCAGGACAATCAAATATCTTCAAATCAGAATAGTTTACGAGTCGACCGGACCATATCTCTTGTGGAATCTTCAGATTAATAGCAGTTGATGGAAATCTGGTTACCAGGTATAGCTGTATTAACCGCCTCAACCCAAAATGTTTTGGGAAGTGATGTGTTGATTAGCATGCATCTTGCATGCTCTAGAAGTATTCTGTTCATCTGTTTTGCAACTCCATTTTTCTATGGTGTTCCTGGTACAACATGGTGCCTCACTATATCAGCATTTCTACAGAACTCTGCAAATTCTTTGCTGCAAAATTCTCCGCCATCGTCAGTTCTTAGTCTCTTGACTGACTGTCCGATTTGCTTTTTGACCGTGATCTTCTGTTGTTTGAATTTGTTAAATACTTCTGCTTTTTTTTTCAGGAAATAAATCCAGACTTTCTTGGAATAATCATCTATTAAAGTATGAAAATACTGAGCTCCACCTAAGGAGTTAATAGGGGTTAAACCTCAAACATCTTAATAGACATACTCCAATATCCTTTTGTTGTTGTTAATTGCCAAAACTGAACTTCACCCATTTCTACTTTCCAAATACACACTTTTTATAGAAACCAAGTTTGCAATTCTTCAAACTTTTCAATAGGCCTCTGCCAACAAGTATGGTCATTTCTTTCTCACTTATATGACTAAGCCACATGTGCCACAATTGCATTGTGCTTCCCAACAATAGATAGATTCCACCATGCAATTGTCCTTTCAATACAACCATCGAGCCTTTGAATACCTTCAAGAAACCACCCTCTCCAATGAATTTGTATCCTTGATTATCTAGAACACTCAACCAGATCAGGTTTCTACCTAGTTCTGATACATGCCATGCTTCAAACATCCTTTTAGTACCATAATCTAAATTGACTTTCACATTTCCTTCACTAGCAATTGGGATAATTCCATTATCTCCTGATCTAACCTTTCCCTCCCGTTTTTATAGGATGAGAAAATGCTTTGATTAGGTGTCATGTGAAAGGATGCGCCAGAATCCAAGATCCACTCATTTCCTATGTCACCTATGAATATCGTCAAGGCCAAACTAACATCAACATCACTATCATAAGAACTTTCA
Source organism: Dalbergia cochinchinensis (assembly GCA_031216125.1). Classification (NCBI taxonomy): domain Eukaryota; kingdom Viridiplantae; phylum Streptophyta; class Magnoliopsida; order Fabales; family Fabaceae; genus Dalbergia; species Dalbergia cochinchinensis. The sequence continues at coordinate 15,392,814 of CM062375.1, read as the reverse complement.
ATTGTTTTGTTGGCATAATCTCCTGATTTCTCCTTTCTCTTTGGGCATTTTCTTCTGATATGTCCTATCTGGTGACAATGAAAGCACTTTACAAATTTATGCATTTTGGACTTAAATCTTCTCTTGCTCTTGCTTCCAGATCCTCTTTCTTAACTGTGCCCTTTCGTCATGAACAACCCATCTACAGGACTTTTGACATTGGATCTGGATACTAAATTCTGATGTTCCTTTATCATCAATGATTCTTTGATATTTTTCACTGAGATATCAGATCTACCATAAAGTATTGTATACAAAAATTATCATAAGATGAAGGCAGTGAAGTCAACAAGATCATAGCTTAATCTACATCTTCAACTTTGATTCTAGCTGCTTTAACATCGAAGATCATCCAATTGAAGTAGTCTATATGCTCTTGCATTGATTTTCCTCTTGAATATTTGAACATGTACAGTCTCTTCCTTTGATAAAACTTGTTGGACAAGGTCTTTACAAAATATCTCTCTTCCAAAGCCTTCCATAGTGAATCAACAGTCTTTTCATCCATAACTTCTCGCAGAACATTATCCGCAAGGCTCAACTATATTGTACTCCATTCTTTGGCCATCATCTCCTTCTTCTTATCATCAGGTAATGACCTCGGGTCTTCCAATGCCCTTGCAAGACTTTACTGATCTAGCAATGCTTGCACTTTCAGCTTCCATAGTCTGAAGTTGTTGGATCCGTCAAATTTTGGCATCATCATATTGGATCTGAAACTAAGTGGCTTTGATACCACTTGTTAGGAAAAATCAGAGTTGGGTATACCCCAAATATAATAAACACTTTATGGATGTAAGAAAAAGTATGCCCAAATTTATGGAGAGTAATAGGTAAAATAAAGGACGTGAATAATACTTCACAGTAGGACCCATTTTTCACTATTCACACTAACAAGAATAACTTAAGAGAACTGCATACCAAATTTTTAACGTGGAAAACCCCCTATAATTTTGATGGAAAAAACCAACAGCCAATCTCTAAAAAATATTCCACAATATTTAAAGAATAATTATAATATAGTGTATCTCCAGTGAGAATCTCTTCTACTACAATTTGTAGTATTATAAAGATCTAGAGAATATACCCAAAACTCCAATGTATACTCAGATTACACTCTTCGAATTTTCTTACACACATTCTATTTTTCTCAGACACTGCTTCTTCTTAAAGCTGGAAATGCTTCATCTTGGAATGGATTTTTAGTTTGATGCCTCATTCTATTTATAGAAGCTTTCAAACTATGTGCAATAATTCACAACCACAATCTAAGTATGCAACAAAACACTTTCGGTTATGGGGGACAACACTTTTGGTGGAGGAATAAAATAATTCCTCTTTTTTGTTGGCCTAACAGTAATGCAAGCCACAATCTGACAGATAGTTAGTCGATAACCATGGGAGAATGTATTAAAGAGCAGCCATGGACAATTGTTCCATCTCTACCTACCAATCAACCATTATTCTTTGCCGTTCCAATATAGGAAAACTTTCTTATAGAGCAGCCACAGGGTTGTCTCCACCTCAAGTGACAGGTCAACCAATGTATACAATTTCATTTAGGCAGCTAATTGCTTAACAACAAATTGCGTAGCTGCTTATTTGGTCACCAAACTATTAAAAGAATAGTTCATAGGCTTTGGCCGAATAGCTAAGTCCATAACTATCAATGACCTATGTGATGTTTCAATAGCCGGATTATGAACAAGCTGGTTCACAACTTTTTTCACAATAGATAAAAACTCAACCGCTACAAAATTAGTCACCACCATTTCAGCCGATCATTGCACTAAAGCAGGCTAGTCAAGGGCTGACAAAAATCAATCCAAATCTGATTGTCGAGGTAATCGGAAGGTATTTTGATGTGCAGTTGCTGCCAATCAACAATTCTGTATACTAAAAGCCATATCTAGAATGGGTAGATAAAATGGTTCCTTTACTAAGAAGGTTTGAAAATCCATATCTTCAAACCTCATATGAGGAAATATAAAAGAGTACTGTGGTGGAAAACTCACAAACAAAATGCAAAGAGAGTTTCACTCGCATAAAGAACACAAGGGAAACGTTACAACAAAGGGGGAAGAGGGTCTTTTCAAATGCTATTAAAGATTTCTAGGAAGCCTCTTAAGGTAGGGAAAATCAAATAAATCCTTCGCCTCCACTTACACTGTCTTATCAGAAAAGGTTTTTCTTGAAACCCCAAAGCTGTTGTTGCATGTTGGGATTTGTTATTCTACTAAAAACTCTACACACAAGTCTTATAATTACCAATCTAGATGAATCCTGAATTCTATGTATTAACTCTCTTTTAAATCCAGCTTTTACAAATTTTGAGTTTTAATTTTTGATTTTACTAACCCCATGAATTGCTAAGCAAGAGAAAAAGAAAGAAGTTGGGAAAAATCAAATAATGTGAGTGTCATGAAATTTTTTTTATCTGATCAAAATTTAAATTTTGTAAAATATTGACTTATACATGTGTGTGTATGTATATATATTGAGAATGAGCACATGCTATCTTTGATCGATACCCATAGAATAAGGAGAAGGAAGCATAATATCCATATGTGCTCTGTTTTAGTAGTCTTAGGAACTACTAGAATTATTTTGTGTGTTGGATTATCATGTATAAAGGAAAATTTAAGATTTGTTGGAAAAAAAAATTAGGGGTTTATCTTGATTATGTACCATGTTTGTTAAGTGTGTTTAAGGGAACTTTGAATGATGGTTCTTCTTAAGGATTTATGCTAGGTATTTGATAAAAGGAATTCATGGATTATTATTTGTATGTGTATTTACAGACTCAAACACGTTGCCAAATGTTTTCTTAAAAGAATATGTCTATAAGTAATACATTTTCTTTGAGAATTTGTTCTAGTTCATTTCAAATAAAAATTATCACTATTCCTATAGTTGTCCTCTTTCTATCTCTATGTTGATGACTTGCTTTGAGGGAGATCACCTATATGAGATAAAGGAAAATCTCAATCTCACAGAGGACCATCCAAATATGGTCATAGAATAAGAGGAAGAGAAGCATGGGGATGCCCTTGCCTATATGTGAGCTCACATCTAGAAAACAAAAGAGAGAAGTGAATGTGAATTTCCTTGAGACTACAGTATAATAGGCTTACCGATTAGAGAGTTATACTTCTTTATTCCAAACATTTTTCTTGAATTTGTAAGCATGAGAAGGATGAGTCTTCTGAAACCATGGTTATGGCTGAAAACGACATGCTTTAATTTCCTTTTGCCAAAACTAAATTATTTCTTTGATTTTCTTTACTAATATTATTGTCTAACAATTTCCATGTTGTTTTTAGATCAGATGCCGAGATGTAAAATAGTATATGAGGTGGTTTATGAGTGGATTTGTGTTGTAGAGTTAGGTGTGTATGTCCCGTTAATAATAAAAATGGAAGTGACCACTTCACAAGGACTTATGTAGCTAGGTAAGAAGTACAGGATGTAGAACTATAATTTTTCATGTGATATGCACCTCTAAGTCTTTTTGTAATTTGGGACATATTAGTACTACATACCTTGGGTTGCCTTACCATTTTATGAACAATGGATGTTAAAATGGCACTTTTGACCCTTTGAGGTGGAAATTATGAGATGACATGTATGGTATAAATATTTTGTAATCACTGCTATGAATATGATGTCCGGATATGAGCTAAGAATAACCTTTTTTTAGATTCTTGGATATACAGGGTCTAAACCATGTAATTATGATGGAAAAAATACATTATAAAAGTATGCTTCTTAGCTATTGTAAACTCCACTGCAATTTGGTTCTAGGAGCTGTTATGTTTCTATTTGTTAGTGTTTGATTGAAATAAGTTTGGGAAAAAAAATCCCATATTGCCTAGAATTAGGATAAAGGGAGGGTTGCCAAGACTATATATATATGAGCCTAAGTTCTCAATTTCAATTCGCACTAGTCAAAAATACTTTAAGCTTATATTTAATTTTTTTTCCTTTGTAACCTTGTTTTAGAGTGTTGTGAAGAGTAATTCAGATATTTGCTTGGAAAGTGTGGGTGTACTGGGGATGTGGGTATTTAAGAGAGAAGTCTGTGTGTTTAATAATTTTCATATAGTGATATTCTCTGGTTATCATTTGACAACGGCTATGGTTTTCCTCTGTTTTTGGAGTTTTTCACATTAAATTATTGTGTTGTGGTTGTGTTATTATTTTATTTCTCTGTTTAGGGTAGTTCTTAAGGAAGGAAAGTGGCTTATTTTCTCAACAATTGGTATCAGGAGCTTTGGTTCGATGGGATTTATTCTTAGTATGCTCTATGGCTACAGCTTAGTTTGATCTTCCACATCAGAAAAGAATTTCTCCTTGGTGTTCGAGAATCATCCTTGGTTGTTATTGCTGGAAAGCAGTGTGATACTGTAAGAGTGTGATTTGGAAAGGTTATGGCTAAGGAAAGACTTGGCATTTAAGCGTGTTCATTATGACCCACCTCTCTTTCCTACGAAACCTCCTGGTGCACGGTTTACAGTTGATTTACACTATTCCAGTATACAATTGTAACAATGTCAAGTTTTTCAAGTGCTGTGAAGTATGACATAGAGAAATTTGATGGAAGAATTAGTTTTGACTCATAGCAGATACAAGTCAAGAATGTATTGATACAATCAGGTTTGCACAAGGCGTTGAAAAGGAAGATTGCCAATATGGATGAAAATTGGGAGGAGCTAGATTTGAGAGCAACAAGTGCAATTCATCTATGTTTGGCTAAGAATGCTCTTGTAAGTGTGCAAGGAATATCGATAACCAAGGAACTTTGGGAGAAACTTGAAGGGTTATTGTCCCTTATGGAAGCCTTCTGAAACTAATTTCATGCAATCATGCATAGTAAATTACTAAACTAATGCTCGTAATAAATCATAAAATAAATAAATAAATAATTTCCTCAAAATTTCTTGAAATCTTTATTAATAAAGAATACATAAAATATTTGATTATTCTAAATCGTTCCAAAACCCATAATTTAAATAGACAATCTTAAATCACGTTCCAGGAAAACATTATATAAAATATCATAATGGTAAAATAACATAATTTTAAAATAATCATGCACGCTAAATGATGTCCAAGGACCTTGCCTCCACATTATTGGAGTACTCTATTTTAACGTGATCCTAATTTAAACTTCACTGCGAAGTGAAGCTCACCAATAGAACAGCTACATGGCTTCTTAGGCTGAAACTGAAAATAATAAGATCTGCGGCTGTAATTGTAAGGGGGAGGAAAAAGAAAGGGGTGAGTTCATCAAAACTCAGTGAGCGAGCCTCCACTCACAACCCACATGGGACAACAGCGATAGTACATAAATATACATGCAGCTTATATAAAACATTTTTAATATTTAAATACACATAATTGTACCGGAAATAATAATTTAATTGAATCCATGGCGATAACTAGTAGAGAAACATGAATTATTCTGTACATAATATCTGAGCTGAATAGTTGAATCTGAGTCAATGGCTAATCTGATAGGCACCTAACTAGGTCTCATAAATGGACACCTTACTAGGTTCCTTATTGTGGGTGAGCTAGTCCTCTAGCGGACCACTTGGTACCAAGGTTAACGATCATTCTTGCAGCCGTTAACTCACTATTCTGTTTCTCACTAATTATTAAAATAATAATAACTTGCAACAACATTAAATAAATCTGAAAGCTCTGAATTCATATAATTCTAATATGACTGTAGCATAACTGAGGTTCTAAAATCATGCCCAAGGGATCACTAGCTTGTAGACATAGTGATTTCAGAAGCCAACAGAGTATGTATCTAACAATTGTTATATTCTAATAATCTGACCTTAGCATAACTAAGGTTCTAAAATTTTGCCCAATGGATCACCAGCTTGTAAACATAGTGATTTTAAGCCAATGTAGCATGATTCGACAATTGTTATATTCTAACAATCTGACTTTAGCATAACTGAGGTTCTAAAATCATGCTCAAGGGATCACCAGCTTGTAGACATAGTGATTTCAAAAACCAAAAGAGTATGTATCTGACAATTGTTATGAATCATACTTTGTTCAATACTTTCAATAAATCATATCTGAAGTTCTAAAATCTTAATAGGAAATCCATAGTTTGTAAATATAGTAATCAATATTTGTGCTATAAACATTAAACTGAAATCTCATAATTTCATAAACTAGAAAAAGATATTGCATAACATGCAATGTATCAAACATGGTTCCACAAGCTTTCTAAAATAAGGTTTTCATGATAACCGTGAAAAATAATAATTTTTCTAAAATTTCTATAATTCATAAAAACATATTTTCTGGACATAAATCATTCTAAAATTTCATAACTAATTTACATAATATTGGAAAAATAATAATAATGACCAAAAGTATGGTCATGAGCTTAAACCCACTCACCGTTTATTGTCGGAAGTGCCTGACCGCTGCCTATATGATACTGGGGAATTGGAATGGCACTATCAACAGTCATAGAATTATAGACAAAAATTAGGAATGACTTGGAATTGAACGGGAAGAGAAAACATACAATTATCCAAAGATTTGCTAAACTCATAACCATATAAAGATAAAAATGAGAGCACCTACCGGAAGAGATTATTCGAAGATGACTGGGAGAAATTGCGTCTTTCTCTATGTGGAAAAATTCCTTGGACGACTAGGGTTTTTAAAAGAATGTATAGAAGGACTATAATGTGATAAATTTATACTACGAGGTGAAAGATATCACTACCAAATTTTATTTTTTTATTTTATTTCTATTTTTCGTTTTTCTTTTTTTTTCATTATGACATTTTATAAGCATTTAACTTTCCTTGCGGTTAGAATTTGGCCTCCAAGCTAGAAATAGAACTTGCAGATAATTGAGTTAGCTTTCTAATGCCATAAAAATCATGTCAATCGGACCTCTACAACTCAAGATATTTGTAAAATACTAAACAGGGGTTGTACTTGACAGCACAAGAACAAAGCTATATTAAAGATCTTTTATAGATATATCCTAACTAAGTGGGTAATATCAACAACAATCAAATAAGGATAGTAACAAGAATAAATCTAATCATATCTTTTATAACTACTTAGATAATTCGAATTCAAACTACTCTAACATATCTCTCAATTATTTTTTGTATCACAGATATATATACATATATATTGAAATGAAACGCCAATAAGGTTTCTAAAACAAATAACATCTATCTTGTCATATTCATATTATGTATTTGTTTCTCTTTTGAAATAATAATAATGATAACAATAATAACAACAATAACAACAACGACAACAACAACAACAATAATTATAATGATGATGATGATGATGATGATTTACATGATGAACAAATTTTGTACTCAACTCTAGTAATTAATAACTTCTTGAAAATATCTAATAATTCTCTATAAAATAGTATCTAACAAATTATTTTCACAATACATGTCAAATATAAATAATATCTAATATCTTCAAGTAAGTATCATTGTAATTTAGCAATGCTTGAAAAAATGTTTTCAAATCACAATGGTCATGATTTTGGTTAACTATCAATCATTTTAAAAATCGTCAACTATAGATTTGTCTGTATCCAAATTTTCATGAAATTGATATGCATACACAGAAACATATTTTTCTAACATATTCATTTAATTCTATAAATTTGTATTTTTGAAGTATCTGACTATTTTATAACTACTTTAAAAATTATATCTATTATCAATATAAAATACTTTATGCTAATATCGTTATTATTAAAGTAGTATCTGTAAATACTATATATATACACTAATATTTAAATCTTTATAGAATAATTATAATCTTCAATGAAAGGTAGAAATCAATCTCAAATTGACACTTCACTTATACACACACATATTCATATATTCAAATATAAACTGATATTTAATATCATAAATATGAATGATATATATCTAAATAAATCCTAACATAACCTTAGAAATGATATAAAAACTAATTTATGAAGAGCATATGTGAAAAAAGGAAAATTTAGTATACTGTACCTTTTCTAATTCTAGCAATATCTACAATGGTGATACAAATATTAATATCAATGATAATTATAAATAATATTGAATCTAATAGAGTTGATTAGATAATATTTTTAAAATTTAAAAATTAAACAGTACTAATTATTATAAATAATATTGAATATATTTCGATAAGATAAATGCTTCAAAATTTAAAATCAAACATCATATCATAAACTGAATATTAGCTTTATAAAAAGAATAATTATCAAATTCAAATAATAACTAAATATTAGCATATAAAAACTTTTGTGTACAAAAATTCATTATAAATTTATAATTTATTTTTCTCCTTTTGGGAACTATATATATAAGGCATTTGAATATCTCTTATGCTTTATCCAACACTCTCATAGCTTAGATTTAACCTTCCTAATGACAGTTATTTTTGGGATATTACACTGTTGTTGAAGGAGCAGTTTCATAATATGTACATGGATGATAGCATGAAAGTCTCTAACCATCTTAGTGCTATCAATGGTATTGTCTTTGAATTAGAGGCAAGTGGAGTGAAGATTGATGATGAAGATAAGGCATTAAGGTTTATATTGTCTCTTCTATCTTCCTATGGGCATATCAAGCATGTATTGATGTATGGAAAGGAAACTCTGAATTTTGAAGAGATTGTCAGTAAAGTCATTGCTGAAAAAAGAAAAATGAAAAATGAGAGTAGCACTTTATCGAATTCATTGTTTGTAGCTATAAATGACAGTTATGGGAAAAGGAATCATGGAAGGAGTGTGACATGCTAGAAATGTGAAAAAACTGGGCATGTAAAGAAAAATTGTCCAAGTGACATGGCGTTGGAAAAAGATTCTCAATCTGACACTTACAATGTTGCTCTCCTAGAGGGAGAGGATGATCTTTACTAGAAGGTAAAAAGTATATCCTCATGACATTACCACATTACCATGGAAAAGGATAAGTTGTTGCAAGTGAATCCATAATAGCACACGGGCATTGCTTGGTATTGAGATATAGGGTGTGTGGTAGGGGTTATGTCAATGACTGAGGAACTTTTGGAAAGAGCTAACATAGAAGTTGCACCATAACTTTTTGCAAAGTTTCAACATGTGCCAAGGTGAAATTCTTGGAATTGTTCCATTCCAAGTGAGCATACTTTTTATGATGGAGTATGATAGTTCTTTGAACTATGATTGTTGATATAGACAATGACAAGGGATTGTCGGTGTTGACAATGAAAGATGAAGCTGTGTTTATTTCAATCAAGGTGAAGATTGTTAGTGTTTGATTGAAATAGGTTTGGAAAAAAAATCACACATTGCTTAGAATTGGGATAGGGGGTTGCCAAGGTTATATATATGAGCCTAAGTTCTTCATTTCAATTCATACCAGTCAGAAAGACTTTCAGCTTGTATCTAATTTTTTTCCTCTGTATCCTTGTTTTAGAATATTGTGATGAGGAGTAGTTCAAATATTTGCTTTGAGAGTATGGGTGTACTAGGGGTGTAGGTGTTTAAGAGAGAAGTCTATGTATTGTAATAATTTTCACATAGCGATATTCTCTGGTTGCCTTTGACAATGGCCGTGATTTTTCTCCGTTTTTGGAGTTTTTCACGTTAAATTCTTGTATTGTGATTGTGTTATTATTTTATTTCTCTGCTCAAAGTGATTCTCAACGAAGGAAAGTGTTTTATTTTCCCAACACCATTCATATCTTGCTCTATATAAATCAAATTGGCATGAGGTCAGCGGCATTCGAAAGCTAAGATATAAGCCTAGCATCTCTCAAAGTTTCATATTTTTATGTGTGCTTATGTAACTGCAGTTTGGAAAAGAAACTTTTGTAGAATTCTTGATATTTTTTATCCAAACACCTTTTGTACTTATGTGTAGTGCTACCTCTATACTTATCCAATTGAGATGAAATTGGTGCCATTTGAAAGCTAAGATATAGGACTAAATTCCTGCCAAATCTTAGATCTTTTGCTCATGCCATATGAAGGGTAGGAAGGAACGAGTGTACTGCTGTTTGAATTGTTATTCGACATAGAGATATGTGTATCTGAAATATTCTCATTCAAATGGTCATTATAACTTGGGTGCAGTGAATCCATACCCTAGTTGTCTTAATTATCAATAGGTTATGAATGTAAAGGTGCATTAGTAATGCTTGCAGAAACTTTGAAATTTAAATAACAAGAAGAGATGTGTTCGGTGATGGACAATTTTACATGTGATATGACAAATGCTTCAATCATGTATATTTCAAAATTTGGCAGATTTGAGTAGCATCTTAATTAATAAGAGTATTTCATTTATTTTTGCAGCATTTGAAGTATTGATTTTATCACGTAGTAAATGCATCTTTATGTTACACTTGCTTTACTTGAGTCATAGTCACAAAGAATGTGAATAGGGGTTCCGTTTAAGCTACTAAATTAATCCACCTGAATAAATGAAACATGGTTTATGTCTAAGCATGCAGAAGGCTTTTAGATTAATGAGTTAATGTCTAGAATAACATATACTTCCTCCCGTGTTTTATCCTAAAAATTGTGACGTTTTAGATGAATAAATAAAAAGAGATCAATGTTATGTTTTCCTTGAGGTAAAATCCTACGAATAAAAGAGACATGAGAAACAATAATTGATACATTGAAAAAGAGATAAAAGCAAAATTTGGCTCAGGATAGATAAAATTCTGCACATTGAACTCATTGAAAAAATGGATATTTTCACCTTTCGATTAAATCATTTTTTGAGAATATAATATGTTATTTTTTTAGATTTAATTTTTATATTTTTAAATTTGAAATTGAGATTATATTATTAGTAATAATATAATTGATTGATTACAATTGATTTCAATTTTGTTATCGATCAATATTCCCAACTTTCAATTTAATTAGATATAGTAATATTTTATCTATATGATTTGATATTTTATAGCGAATAGTATTTGATATCAAATTTGAAAAAATTAATTCTGTTATTTATTTAGAGATTGTATTAATTATGATTATAATAGGTATAATTAATGATATTTTATTGTCAATTATGATTCATAATTTTTTATCAGTTTAATTAATCCGTTAGTTCCTATTGTTTTATTAAATTTTTAATTGGGTCCCTACATTTTAAAAGTTTTTAATTAGGTCCTGTACTGAAAATAAGTATTTAATTAAGTCTCTAACTCCACCATCAATTACAAAAATATTAAAGTTAACCGAATATTTCTATGATATTCTTCAACTATAATTTTACATTTAGGAAAAGAACAAAAACCCACTCCCCTTCCCCATCACCATCAACCCCTTCCTCTCCAATTGAGTAGTCTGCCACAGAGATCACGAGTCAAGAGCATTCATCATATCATCTCTCTCTCTCTCTCTCTCTCTTGTGAATCTTTCTTTCTTTCAGTTCCATTCTTGGCTTCAATTCTACTCTTGGCTGGCTGGTCAAGAACCATGCATGCATGCATCCAGGAACGAACGAACGAAGCTTCTCTGTGCCTCTTTCGTTTATTGGCATTGGTCTATGTTTTTGTCGATCTCTATTACGTTTTCTTGTGTGTTGAACAAGCTGGGCTTTGCAATCTTGGTAGCATCTTGCTTATATATATATAGAACATTTTAAACAATTTATAATTTATGTTTTGATATAAGTACCTCGAATTTACAATTAAGAACTAAAATATTTTTACTTAAAAAGTGCTTTTGATAGAGGCTATTGTGCACATTAATGAAAAAAAAATTCTCCCAAAAAAAAGTGTTTTTGACCCCCATAATGGGAAATTTTATACCTTTCACATTGGACCAGTGTTTCTATCATCTTTGGATGCTTTGCTTTATGGCTTTCATTTTTATAGTGGTCGTTGTCGATTTATCAATTACAAATGGAAATTTTTTATATTCAACATTTAAAAGCTTAGATAATATTTGACTAACACCTTGCTGTATAAAATGTATCAGAAATTCAGAATCACCGCTTTCTTTGTTTTAGAGTTGTTAGTGCTGCTAGTTGACTTCTCTTTGTTTTGATTGTCTCAGATGTCAGAATCACTTCTCTTTGTTATTTTAAACAATTACGTCTTGGATCTCTGTGGCAGACTGTTCACTTGGAGAGAAGGGTTGATGGTGGTGGTGGGGAAAAGGAAAGGGAGGGAAAGGCAAAGGGGAGTGAGTTTTTTATTTTTTATTTTTAAAATAAAATTATAATTAAAGAATATTTTAGAAATATTTTGTTAACTCTAATATTTTTATAATAGATGATGGGTTAGAACTCAATTAAATATTTTTTTTTAATATAGATTCCCGATTGGAAATTTTTAAAATGTAGGGATCCAATTGAAAATTTAGTAAAATTATAGGAACTGGAGAATTAATTAAACCTCTTTTATCTAATCATTTTTTTAGAGAATAAAATATGTTATTTCTTTAGATTGACCATTTCTAAACTTTTGATTTTGAAATTGAATTTAAATCATTAATAGTAATAAATATTTGATTGATTATACTTTATTCTAATTTTGTTATGAATCATGATTACTAATTTTTATATATATGATTATATATTGTTTTAAGGAATAATATTTGATATAGAATTTGGGTAAAGTAATTCCAATTTTTTTGGTTCGGGTTATTTGTTTAGAGACTTTACTAGTTATAGTAATTGTAATAAAATATAATTTGATTACCAATCATGATTCATAAATTTCAGTTTAAGTAATATTTTAGAGAATATAATGTTCATTTTTTCTATTTGAAAAATTTTAAATCTTTTAATTTTAAATTATGATTAACACATTAATATTAATAAATATAATTGATTGATTATACTTAATTCTGATTTTATTATCAATTATGATTTCTAATTTTTGGTTAAACTAGATATATTAGTTTAATGACTAGATATTTGTTTTACAGAATAGTATTTGATATAAAATTCAAAAAAATTAATGAAGATTTTTTTTTGCATTATTTATCTATATAATATGAGTTATAACAATTGTAATATTTATTATTAATCATATTTTACTACCACTCCCAATTCATAAGTTTTTATTAAATCTTTTTTTCTAGAAAATATAATATGCTATTCTTTTAAGATTTGAAAATTTTAAATTCTTAAATTTGAAATTAAGATTAAATTGTTAGATATAATAAATATTATTGACTGATTATACTCGATTCCAAATTTATTATCAATCATGATACCTAATTGCTGGTAAATAAGAGATACTAATTTTCTATATATGATCAGATATTTGTTTTAAAGAATAATATTTAATATAAAATTTTGAAAAATTATGTCATTTTATTGTTTAGGTTATTTATTTAGAGAATATAATATGTTATTAAATAAATTTTTTGACAATATGATATGTTATCTTTTTTGGAGAATATAACATGTTATTTTTTTAAGATTTGAATATTTATAATTTTTTGAATTTGAGATTGTGATTAAATCATTATTAATAATAAATATAATTGAGTTGATTATACTTTATTTCAATTTTATATTCAGTCATGATTCCTAATTTTCTGTTAAATCAAATATACTTTTTAATTTTAAATTAAATATTTATTTTAAAAATATATAATATTTGATATAGGATTTGGAAAAATGAAATCAGATCCTTTTTGTTGGAGCTGTTTATTTATAAAATGTATCAATCATAATTGTTATAACAATAATTTAATTATATTTTGTTACCAATCACAATTCATAATTTTCAATTCAACCACTTTTTAGAGAATATAATATATTTTTTTATATTTGAACATTTCTAAATTTTTTAAGTGAGAATAAGTCATTAGTAATAATAAATACAAAATCAAGATTGATTCCATCATAAATGGGATGTCTCTAATTAGTACAAATTACCCCCCCCCCCCCATGAAGCAATTTCAATTCTCCAACAATATTTCCTTATTCGTCAACCACCAAATCAACATTTGATAGAGTAAATGTTATAAATTAGCACATAATGATTGAAAAACGCCAATCATAACATTTGTATTATTATTAAACATAATGATTGTAAATAATCAGTAATTTTTGTCAGTAATTCAATCTGATAAGTAATTTATGGCTAATTGATTTCAACTGACTTTGATTATAATTGGTTAATTAATTAGTATTCAATTGATTAAGTTTTCTCAATTATTGCATCTTTATTTTAATGTATGACATTGTAGCCTATTTATATTACCTATTCTTAATTACAAAACATTAAGTAATCTATATCTCTTTTCCCTAATATCGTTTCACAATATCATCAAATTATGATTTAGTAGAAGATATAACTGTAGACTCAAATATATTGAAGTACAATTATTTCTCTAAGATGTTCAACTCTTATTTAATTAATATGTTATTATTTACATCTCATATGTATTGTCACCGTAAAGTTTATTATTAACCACAGTTCTTTACTTTATAATATGTATGCTATATGAATCATATTTGACAGATTATTTATTTATAGCTTTACTCCACTTTTTTCCAATTATTTATTTTCATTGTATTTTATAGAATTTAATACATTTATTTGAAAATGAAATAATTTTTTAATTGCATGAATATGTAAATAATATAATTTTTAAAAGTATTGAAATGAATTTAATATTTAATATATATTTTTACTATCAATCATTCCATGTATCGCACGGGTTATAAACTAGTTTTTATTATAAGTTATTTATCTATTGTTTTAATTTAATATTAAAAATAATTTTATCAAAATATTAATTTTATTATTTCATACATTGCACGGGTTCACAGTACTAATATATTAAAAAAAGTGAGAGATGCCATCAAAACATCCCCAAAATATTTTAGTGATTTAATAGGATGACAAATATGATTTAAGAGTTATTCTGAAAGATTTTAAAATATCCTTGATTTGTTTTCGGAGAAAAAAAATTGGAAAATTTTTCTTTGTTTTTGTTGATTTATTTAATTTGGTCCTTTTGTTTTGTCTTATTTTTGCATGGAAATCTTGCCCATGTAAGTAGAAAATAACAGGAGAACCGGAGGGGGGTTGAATTGTGTATTTAACTTTTTTGAAGTTTTTGAAAGACTAAGCAAAAACTATCAAGTTTTTTACTTGAAGGCAGCCGAAACAAAAATTAGTATATTTCATGAAAAGACTTTTTGAATAGGTAATAATCAAACAAACTTCGGAAACTATTTTTAAAAGGTTTTTAAAAAACGCTTGAGCAAAAAAAAAAAAATTGCTGAAAGATAAAGAGATAAGGAAAGGGAGATGTTACTCAAAGATTTCACATTGGTTCAGCCAAACACTGTCTATATTCAGTTCTTAACAAACGTGTTGAGTTCCATTAAACAAACACTTTCTTAACCCTGAGAAAGTAAGTTGTTCTTTGAATAGCCTTCTCAAGTTATCTTTAGTGAGTAGTAGTTTCAATTTGTTCTTATTTACAAGTAGTCTTTATCCTAGTCTTTTCAAGCTAACCTTACTTGATTACTACTGAATCAGAGTACAAAGATATGATTTAGATTGATACACTCGAACAAAGAACACTGAAGTCTTTCTAAAGATAAAACAGTGTTTGGATGAAAATTTGATAGATTTCTTTCTAAATTCTTCCTTAAAAGAAGATGTTATTTAATTATAAAAGGTTATTTAACTTAGTCATTTTGGCAATTTAAGATCCTCATCAATAGTAATATAAGGACTAAATTGATACTTTTTAATTTCAAGTATTAAAGTAAATTATACATATAATTTTAAGAATCAAAATGGACATTTATCCATAAGAAAATGTGTAGGAGCGAGGGGTAATAACCAGGAGTAGCTTCTTTTCTTAAACAGCGACCTATGCATTGGCAAGCTAGCACATCACATAAACCCTAGTTCCACCCTACCTCGCCCTACACGGCTGAGCCCAGCTGGCGCTGGAGAAACAAGGTCCTGAGAAAGTTTCACTAGGCTTTGTACAAAGAGCTTCCACAGTTTGTATCTCTGAAAAAGAAGAGGATCAAAACCAATAAAATTAAGGGAAAAAGAAGATTATTGTCGGATCATGATTGACATGAATTATGTCCATGAGAAGAGTATAGCTGAATTGGTGGAAATGGAATAGAATGAACGGCAATGGAATTGTAATAAGTTATATTAGTTGGATACAATAAAATTGGATGTAATGAAATAGGGATAGATAGAGTTTATTGCATCTAATACTATCACATTTTTTTATTTTCTTTCTTCCTAAATTGAGAGGAATGGGGTTGAATATAATACAAATTATTTCAAATAATGAGGTGTAATAATTATATCACTCTATTCCATTCTATTTTATTTCATTCAACTCCACCCTACTCTTATGACACAAGTACTATAGTAAGAGAATCATATGATTTTAAGTACTACATTTTTCTGTAATTCAAACTCACACCTCAAACTAGAAGAATTGAAGTTATTATCATAAACAAAAAAGAATTGAAGCTATTTACAACCATGATTAACTCCATACGATACTCTACCTTCTTTATTTACCAATTACATCCATATTGTTAATTTCATTTCTAGCACATACACATAAAATGCCTATTTTTCCCTATTGTAGTTGGGTTGAGGCACTAATTACCGTTAGTGGATGAAAATAGAAATGCAAGCCAGATGAAGACTGTGACAGTGGACAATTTACAAAGCCAAGCAGCCATGATTACAAGAGAGATCCCACAAACCCAAGAGTGAGTGAGGTATATGACTATATATATATATAGCAGGGAGAATTAGAAGCACAACCAAAATAAAATTGGAAAGTTCGATACTATTGAGTGTTTGATGCTTTCTCTTTTGTTTCTAAGGAAAAGTAAAGATGCTACAATTGTGGGTGCCTTCTGGCTTTTTGTACAAAAAAAGGACAAAAGTGGTATTTGTAATGATTAAAATTAGAAAATGATTTGATTTAAACTGATTTAGATTGATTTAATTTTTAAGTCAAATCTCATATTTGGAGTAATTAAATAAAATAGAAAGTGAATTGATTTAAAAATTTATTTTTATGTCTTAAATACCATAGATTGTGTTTGAAATGATTAAAATAGAAAATAAATTGATTTGATTTATGTGTAAATTTTAAGATCAATTAATTTTCATCCAAATCCTACTAAAAAGTGAAGGATTTGAAATTTTTTTAAAAAAATTATGGAATTGCAAACCAATTCATTTCTCAATTTTTTCCAATTTCAAATTTTTTTTTTTTTTATCTCATTCCAAATACGCTCTGAGCAATTCTACGGTTTCCACAAATGGAAGAACACAAAGTTGTGTACCACAATATACCCATTGCAGCCTAAGATTTTGAATTGCCGGCTTTAAGCATTTACTAAGATCCATTCAATATCGAAGTGACCCGGAATATGCTCACATCTGGGAAGAGGAGGCAAAGCCTGCTTAATTCGATGAATTCTAACAAATTCCATATTTCTTAATCTATTATACATTGGATGAGGTGTGAGCCGACACGGTATCTCACATCTCCTAAGTACAATAACATTTTTTGTGAAATAAACTAGATCATTCTTTCTTCAAAGTTAAAAGATGTGTATAATGAATGAGATACGAATTGACACGATATCCCATACTCGATGAGTACAAATAAAATAACTCTTATCTCACAACATAGGTGGCATCAATTTATGCAGCACTATTAAAAGCGAGTAAGCTATGCTTTCACAACCACATGCCTACATATGTAAAGTACTCAATATTCCCATTCAACACTACTGTGCAGCCGATTCAGTTTGATTATATTATTGTTAAAAGAAATTACTTTAATCACTCATAAAGTTAGGTTCAGCTCATTTCTTGTATTTATTTCTCACACACTGAAATTCACATCAATCCCTCGTGAATAAAATTTTGCTCATAGACACCAACACTCAACTTTAACGACTTTGGAATCGGATGAATTAATTATTAATGCATTATTACTCTCAAAATTTTAGACCCATATTCACTAAGATATTACTACATTTTTATTATAATATTAATAAGTTTGTATATAATTATTTTAAGGGTAAATTATACTCATCTCCTATGAGGTTTGTGAAAATACAATTTACACCTCCTCTGCTCGTTAAATTTTAAATATTTATATTACAGTTATATTCATCATTCACAGAATATCATTAGTAAACTTAATAGACTGACATTTTTATTATATTAACTGTTCCTAATTAATAAAATTATAAAAGCACCCTTAAACTTAACAGAGTAAGTAAATACATTTTTATAATTTTATTAATTAAAAATAGTTAATATCACAAAAATATCATCCTGTTAAGTTTACTAATGTTATTATGTAAATAAGGCGTGTAAATGTAATATAAATACTTAAAATTTAACGAGTAGAGAAAGTGTGAATATAAAATGAACAATTAGAGGGAGTGTGAGTTACATTTTCACAAATCTCAGAGGACGTGAGTATAATTTGCCCTAATTTTATTTTAATGCCCTGTAAACACAACTAAATGACGGTACAAAATTTTTTCATACCAATTACGTATGTGTTCGACATCACAATTGACTTGCATTGAATTAGACTAAAATTCAAGTGTATAAAACTGTGTGACAAAATTAGTATGCATCTACCAACCTGCCTCCTTCAAGAAAATGTATTTCTGATGAATTAGTTGCGACCAAATTTAACCAAAGCTTTGTTGAATTTCTTTTTGAGCAAGTAGAAAAGATGGACAATAAGAGGGAGTGGAAGCACATTCATAATCAAATTATGAGCCCGCTGACAAAGAAACAAAATAACTTCAACAGGTTTAAGTAACTATTCCAAAAAAAAAAAAAGAAAAGCAACTATTCCAAACTCAGCCTCAAGATATCAAAGCTACAACTCAACAATTTGGCAAACCTAACATTGGGAACAAACAGATGCATCCAGTGTTGTATTTTCATTTAATTTTGTTTTTTTTAACTAAACTGCCTTTGGTTTTGGAGTCTTCTTCCTGAGTTGTCTCTTGGGAATTGAGTTCTTCATCCCAATAAAAAATAGCAATGCACCAAAGAGTGCAGTGTTCTGCAATCAAAAGTAAACACAATAAACTAAGTTCCCACGCAGATGAAACCATCATGAAACACAGCAAGGGAAAGAAATAAGGACAAACCAGCATGAATTCATTCAGTAGTAGAGCATGTTCAGGCTTGCTGGGTCTGTAGTTATAGAAATCGTACAGAAGCGGAGTAGTAAGTGCCAGATGCATAAGCTGAAAAAGGAGGAAAATTTCAATTCAGATTTATAATGTTGTGGAACAACAACTATTGGAGCATAAAAAATGTAAAATTAAGATTAAGCACAGAAAATTGTTTGGATTCCAAACACAAGAGACCAAGCTTTTACCAGGAGAAAAGATCCAAAAGTGCTGCCAAGCACAAATAGAATCCCTCCAACCCCCTTTAGAAATATGATAGTGGCAATGAATTGTCGAATCTGTATTCAGCATCGCATTTAGAAAGGGAAATGCATGTAAAAATATTAAATCCATTCAACAAAAAGGATAGTGAGAGAAAAGATGACCTTACATCAATATTATTAGGTATCGCCACCCCTAATTTGGAGGACAAATTTTTCCTCACAACATTGAGCTTGGGAATCAACTCCTTTGCAATGGGTCCACCGTTGGCATCAAATTCATTAAACCTTGCAGCATAATTGTTATATCAATGCAAAAGCACCAACTATTGCTATAATAGAATCATGTGACAGAAAAGATGTGCAGTATTTTCTTCCAGTCCTACTACGTATGATTACTAACTATAATGTAGGACTGAACGATGTTACCCACTGTTAGTCAGTTTAACATTTAACATAAACAGTCTAATGACAGGGATTAAAACAAATAGTTCTAGAAATATTTGGGCCAAAACCTAAGAAATAATTTTTTTAGGGGCTAAAACCAAAATCTGCTTATTTTTTCGGGGACCAAGAATATATTTAACCCTTCAATAAGATGCCTAAAATTTGATTTGCTGAAATACAAACAAGGTATTTGACATGTAAACATCATAATAAATCATAACTCGATTAAACACCTCTAAGAAAGCTGCAAAAGAAACTAATATCAGAATTGGAGCTGCAGAAAAGGCTGCTGGAATGTCATAGCAAGTAAATAGGTTAAGATTAGAGTTTGGTAAATTTGTAAATGTCAAGATTAGTTGCAGGAGAATCTCAATTTTGTGGCTTGAACATTAATGGGGCTTTGGTTTGTAACAACAACAATGGTTCCAGTAATTGAAAGTTCAATTTAGATAAGTTTCAAAGTAAATGGAATTTATGCTCTTTTTATTGCTTCATTTATTTATAACCTAAACCAGATGTTTCTTGACACGCAAATTGGCTTGACAATTAGATCTATCAGTTAATGATCTGTATCTAATTTGATATCAAAGTCTGTACTAAGCGCAAACTTGAAAATCCTAGATGATTTGAAGGAAGAAACTGAAAAGGGCAAAGGATCATAAAAGCCATATACTTAACAGTTATTTGCCACTCAAAATTTCAGAGTGCATTGGTTATTTCCAAAATTAAGACCACTTGACATTCCCAGCATAACAGGGTACTCAAGGTGATTTATAATTCACATTCACATTACACTAATATCAGCCACATGCTAGAACAAAACGAAATTGCCTTCATTAAAAGATGCAACAAAATTGAAAGAAAAATACAGTAAATCACCTAATGGGATCAAAATAATGATTTCCAATAAGCAGCGCAGACCAGAAAGAAACCCAATTAGAAAAACGGATTCTAAGTTCAAACACTATATGGGTGTGCCTCCAAAGCTGAAAGAAGCTACACTTTTGCATTCAATATGTGAAACCAAAGCAAGAAAATGAAAACCCACATCCCAAAAATGAAAACAAAACGGAAAGTGAAGTTCTTTCTGCGAATCTGAGTGGCACCAAAAAAAAAAAAACCAGAAAAGAAAAGCTGATAGATCTAAAAAGAGGGCTTACATCTGCCATGCGGAGAGGATGAAGAGGGAAGCAAATAGGACACGACCAAGAAAAGAGAAGAACCCCATTTTTCTCTCTCTTTCGCAGATTTGAAGAGAGTAAAGCTCGGAAGGAGAAGAACGAGGAAGACCGAGAGGGAGAGAAGAAAGGACAACGAGGTGTTAGGTGTATTATTTGTTAATATAATATGGCGGCAGTGGCTAAGGTGGTCAATTTGTCTATGTTATGTCTTATGGGAAGAAGCGAAGTAATATATTTCGGAATATTAAAATTAAAAGCAAGGAAGTTGACGATGTCACGCAAGCTATGTTAAAGAGGTAAATGAAAATGAGCAATGTTATTTTTACTTACAGTGACATATTGTATCAATATACTTATAATTATTATTAAATAAAATATAAATTTAAATTAAATAAAATTTATATTTAATTTAAAAATTAATGAGAATATATTAATATAATATTTAATAAAATATAATTTAAAATAATACTATTTATGAAAACACATATACTTTGTATCTTTAGTTCAATTTTATATTTAAAATGTTGTTTGTATTTATAAAATATAAAATATTATACTGATAAACTTTTGTATATATATATATTTGTATGGATTATAAACTCATTTAATTTGAAATCTAAATCTTATTCAATTCAAAAATAATAAAAGTATATTAATATAATATTTTATATTTTATAAATATAAATAATAATATGCAATTTATATGCCACCTACTACTTACTTCGCTTTGATTAGACATGTCTTTTCATCCGCTATTGATTTTGTCACAAAAACAAGAGTAGATTGTACATTACGCTTCTTATCTCCAGCCTATTGTTTTACAACGGAAAATAATATTTTATTCTAAGATAAATTTAAGATTGTAATTTTGATATGTTATTTAATTAAATTTTTTTCCTTTAATATGATTTTTCAAGTGGTAGAATAAAATAATACTCAATCCTACTAGGCATGCCAAATGAGCCTAATTAATGGTGTGTTTGGTTTAGATTGTGAAAAAAAGTAATTGAAACTTAAATTTTATATTTAATTGAAAAAATTGAAAATTAATTTTTTTTCAAAGTGTGTTTGTATAGGATTATGAGGCTCAAAACTACTTTATACAAAATAATTACTTTTCACACATTTGGATAATTTTTTAAAAATAACTAAAATATGGAAAAAAAATAGTTTTCAACCTTTTAATTATATAAAAAATTTAAGTATAATCATTTTTTTTAAAATGTGAAACAAATGCACCCTTAGAAGCTACTTTTTTAAGATTTTATAAAAAATTAAAAATTGTTTGTTTCGATTAGATTTTTTTAAAATATTTCAAACATACGAAAAATAATTTTTTTGAATGAAAAAAGTGATTTTGAGTTGAAAAAGCTCAAACAAATACGCCCTAAATTATTTTATTTAGTTGATGGGAAGAGATTATTTCCTTGTTAAGTATTAGATTTCTGTGTAACAATTCACTCTAAATCCTTGAAAAGCAAGCATTATGAATTGAATTTTAAGGGAAGAAGCATGAATGATCTATCATTCTCTTTTCATTCTCATGAAGCTACTTGGTAAATGCTAAACTGTCGTGTGAAAACATAGTTCCCACTTATCATTTTCTTTAATAGTAGTAATAATAATAAGAGTTTATTTAACCATTATGATTAGGGCACTGATCAAGGAGTGATAAAAGAAAATATTTGCATTAAAAAAAAATAAGATTGTGTATTTTCAAAGCATTGTATTTTAGATAAAGTTTTGAAACTTATCTTTTTTAGTAACCTTAATCAGTGCTTAGGAAAACCCTAATAATAATCTGGCCAATATGTGGAACAAAATTAACACAATTGGCTTTATAAATTAAATATAACAAAAATATTATTTCAACATAAAAAAATGTAAGTGTTTTATTAACTTATTGGATTTGATATGGTGACACTCCTCATTTCATTAACCTTTCACGTTCAATGATAAAAGAATAAGCAAGTCAATAGAACACTCACTCGTTTACATAACACACCGATAAATATAATCAGACAAAATTGGGATTTATTATATGCATTATATATGGAGACCACTATACGGAGTTCAACAAGACCAGAGATTAATCTTCGTCGTGTGGCCTTGGAGCCCATCCTTAGTGCTGGGGTGGCCTTCTTGAGATAAGTTGGAGCTTCTTTTGGTTTTCACTTGCCCATGAACAAAAAGAAATGACCATAAGTTACAAAAATGTTATTTCCAATCTCGATAACTACGCATTCTTATATTAATGTACTATGATTTTAAAAATGCATTTCCCTATTGGATATCTGTGTAATGTGTTGTCTGTTCTCGTGCAAGTGTCGGTTTGTTTAAGGATTTATACAACATGTGAAATGCAAAATGTGAAATTGCCACTTTATTTACTCTTAGTCTCTCTCTCTCTCTCTCTCTTATAGATGATGCTTCTTTGGATGTTTCAATAGCTGATCTTATATTCAGGACAATATTTTGCATAGAAGTCAAAGTGAAAAAAATGGTAGACAAAGTGGAACCAGATTCTGAAAGAGCAAAGGAGCTCAAAGCTTTTGATAACACAAAAGCCGGTGTCAAAGGACTTGTTGACGCAGGAATCAAGAGGGTCCCTCGTATGTTCCATCATCCACCTGATAACTTCAAGAAGGCCTCAGATTTAGGCTACAAAGAATACACTGTTCCTGTTATAGACCTTGCAAAGATTCACGAGGATCCAAGTGCAAGGAAAAGTGTTGTTGAGAGAGTCAGAGATGCATCTGAGACGTGGGGTTTCTTTCAGGTCATCAATCACGGCATCACTAAGAGCACTCTGGAGGACATGACAGATGGGTTGCTGAGGTTTTTTGAGCAAGATAATGAAGCCAAGAAGGAGTTTTATACTCGTGATCCAAGACCCTTTATGCACAACAGCAATTTTAACCTGTATATTGGGCGACCTACTTGGAAGGATTCTTTCTTCTGTGACATTGCTCCTATTGCCCCCAAACCAGAGGACTTGCCAGCTGTATGCAGGTATATATATGTGCTTCAATATAGTCATTTGACTTAGCTCAGGTTATGGTCTTTTAGTGCTCTAGGTTCATGTTACAATAATGAATTCCTTATTCTTACCCAGGAACAGAATAATTGATAAAAAAAAAAGGAAGAAAGAAAAGTAACTAATGCTTCTGTTGGATTCTCATAAACCAGGCTTCATGAATATGATAGTTAGGCAGTTTCAATGGCAGGTTTGGCTGTAAATTGTGCCTAAATTTGTTACCTCCAGACTAACTTCTTAAGCTTTTATAATGTGAGATTTTAAAATTTTAAATTATAAACCCTTTCCTTCTCTCCCTTTCTATCCAAAATGCAAAGTCACAAACATGTCCTTAACGTGTCAGAAAATAGCCTAGCATGCAAACGATTCCTAGTTTCAGAAAAACTAAAATTAGCAATATAGGTAAAGTTGTTATAAGGTCAAAAGCTTAAATATGTAATCCTTGTAAATATGTATAAGGAATTGTTATTTGTTTTGGTTCTTACAATTTTTTCTTTTTTTGGGTTTTGATCTAAATTTTTAAAATATTTTGTTTTGGTAGGAGATTCTTAAAACATCTATAATGAACAAATCCAAAATTTTCAATGTTTGTAAGTGTTAAATGCATGTTTTTAAATATTTATAGAGTCAAAATTAAAATAACGGGGATAAACAACAATTTATTTTAAAAAAAAATTGTATCAAAACCAAAATACATTATATTTTCAATGCACAAAAACGTATTTAAGTCATGAAATTCGATGAAATCTTCAAAGAAGCCAAGTCAAGAACAGTAAAATCGGCTACAATGGTTCAGTTTTTGTAATGCTTGAATCTCTCCTTCTTCTACCCTAATCATGGTATACTTGTTTACTTCATTTGCTTGTAGAGACATACTGTTAGAATACTCCAATCAAGTAATGGAACTGGGGACTCTTGTGCTTGAGTTATTATCAGAAGCTCTGGGTCTGAACCCAACCCACTAATAGATATTGGTTGCACTGAGGGGCTTTTTGCTTTCAGCCATTACTATCCTCCCTGTCCTGAACCAGAATTAACCTTGGGAACCATGAAGCATGCTGATCTTGATTTCATCACAGTGCTTCTACAAGACCATATAGGTGGCCTACAAGTTCTTCATCAGGACATGTGGATTGACTTACCCCCTCTACCTGGAGCTTTAGTTGTTAACATTGGCGATTTTCTGCAGGTATGCTTTGTGTTTCTTTTCCTGCAAGTCACACCACAAGCCATATGACACCTTATTATGTTCATTGTTAAAAGAAAGTTAATTGTTAATGTTTAAACGTGTTTTTAATTTCTATAAGTATAAGTAATTTTGAGGTTGGTTCTTTCTTTTTCATAAGTTTTGATTTCATAAGAAGATTCGTCTCAATCTTAACACGTGGCACAATTTTTTTTTTTTTTTGTCTGCTGTGTAATCAGTTAATGGATCTCATTTGAGATAAAGACTATGATCAAAGCTCTTAAAATGGATGGACCAAACTCATAATAAAAATTAAAGAGAGGCTAAGACTGAAATTAGCTATATGGACCAAACACATAAATAAGACCATTAAAAAAAGGCTCTTTTGTATCTCATTAACAAACATATACTTTGTTTGCATGATGCACTTGGTGAATATTTCTTATGAGGTAATATGGTAGTTGTGTCTTAGGCATTCTAACTTGACATTTGTTGTACATTCAGCCAAAAGATGGCAATTAAACAGAAGAACAAATGAACACAATCATGAAAGCAGTTATAACAATGTTTACCCTTTACAATGCAGAAAACATTTGTTTATCACTTTGTTTCCTCTCACCTTATTAAGTAGATTCTTCATTCATATGCATAATATACTGTGCTCTTGAATCCCAGTTTATATCAAATGACAAATTCAAGAGTGCCCAACATAGAGTGGTGGCAAATGTTGTTGGTCCAAGAGTCTCTCTTGCATGCTTTTTTAGCACATGTAATCATCCGTCTTCAAGGATTTATGGTCCTATCAAGGAACCATTGTCAGAAGATAATAATCCTGCAAAGTACAGAGAAGCTTCAATTCCTGAATTTGTAACCCACTATAGAGAAAGATGTATGGATGGTACTTCTCCACTGCTGCATTTCAGGATTTGACTAGCACAGACACTGTAGGTGCAGGTGGCTTTGCTGACCTTGAGCCAGCATCCAAGCATGGCTACCTTCGTTTAATGGGAAACTTTTGGTGTAAAGTGCCTCAAATTAAATTTCTTGAGAAAGAGTCAATGGAGAATTTGCGTTAACAACACAAATGGGTGGTTCTGTCAGTAGATTTTGGATCTTTTGGTGAACTATATGTTTGTGCATATGTATTTCCTGAAAGATGAATTGAATGCAAACTTGATACGAACTTCTTATTCCATAGTTTGGCTTTTGAAACGATATATACCAATATTCTCCTAAACCAAGTCCAATACACAACTATCAATTTTACTGGCTCCACTTATCATATATGGATCACTTTGATACTGATATTGCGTCTAAGAAATTTTAGATTCTATATATAATTATAGAATGTAACAAATATTTTAAAGGCAGTAAATTACATATTTGTCTGACGATGATCGGCTGAAGGATTTTCCTAGAGGCTAGGGGTCTCACTTCATGCTCCAAACCCATTAACCACAATTATCGACATAGACACAAGGGACACGTCAAACTTTAAAAATTATACAATAAGGACATGATATATATATAAAAAACTAAAAATTTAAAGAAAATAATATATTATTCAAAATATTATTTATATAATCTTTACTTATGTTTTATTTTTTTATAAACTAAAAATGTTATGTATTATTTCCTTTGTATAATCTTGTTTATATTATGTTTTTTTTATGTTAGAATAAAAAAATTAAATTAAATATATACAAATACGTGTTATTAGTATGTTATGAAAGATTTGATATGGACACATGCTAAACACAAGCACGACACTCAAATGATGCATTCACGAAGAAATTGATGGTCATTTATCTTGTGAACACAAATTGGAGCTCTCACTAGGGCAGTGCACTATGGACTAGATGAGGACTTAGTCGTGAAAAAGGATTTCTCATGTGTAAATTACAAATGAGAAGTGATATTTAAATTTTAACCTTTCATTGATTTATTTTTAGAAGAAGAAGCACTTATTTTAGTCTTTTAGAAATATATTGGAAAACAAATTCGTCTCTCAAGATTTAAAAGTCCCAAATTACTCCATCTCAATTAAAAAGAGACAAATTGATCATTTTGTAACAATTCATGTATTAAAAAACACTGTATCAAAACTGTACTAATGAACCAATTTATCTTATTTTTTAAATTGAGTGGCCAATTTTACACTTTCAATTCCTAAGCAGCTAATTTATTGCCAAATATATTTTTGAATGACCAAATTAAGTATTTAGTCTCTTAAAAATGATGAGAATGCCCACATTAACGAATAAAAATAATATAGTGATGCATTCCCCCAAGTTATGAATGTATAGCACTGCCGAGGTTTGTAACCTAAACAAAGGTGGCATTTGGCATATTGTGTAATAAGATTGCCAATAATTTAGATTATCACCAAGAAATGTTACATTTTACATTGTTGGTAACACTACAATACAATATTTGATTTGGTATTCACAGGTAATTTAACTAATAATCCACATTTCCATATTTGATGTATAAACAAGATCACTAGGTAATATTTATCTTTTAATAATAATAACAATTATCCTTATCCTTATTATTATTATTATTATTATTATTATTGTTGTTGTTGTTATCATCATCATCATCATCATTAATCAATGTATTATTATTACTAATAATAATTATTTTTAATTATTATCATTGTTATAGTTAATGATTATGATTACTACTAGTAATAATAATTAATTATTAATATTAATTTATAATTATCAATATTAGTAATTAATAGTAATAAAACTAATAATAATGATGATAATGCCAGGGTCTATACACACCCTTCATCAGGGCACTCCACACCTATCACTTTAGAAGACAAAGTTCCATGGAAATCAGGATTACAATAATGTGAATCCAACCAAACAATGCAATGTCATGGATTTATGTAATTTAGAATTATAATATTATTGTAATTCAAACAAATTACCTCGTACCAAAAATCACATAAATAAATCAACGACCTATTTTATAAAATCCATAAAATATCAATTAGTATAGCTGATAAAAGAAAATTTTATACGGTGATGAACTCTGGTAGAAATATATCATGTGAGTCTAGATGGCATCGATTTAGATAATATATGCACCAAAATTTAAAATAAAAGTAATGCCAAAGTAAAAGAACAAAAAAAGAGTAAATCAACACTTTGGTGGCTTGAGTTATTAGTTTTCTTTACGAGTTGCTCATATTAAACTTATTGGAGGAAAATATTCCTAAGACATTGTTGGTGTCAAGGCATGTTTGACGTATGTGATCTCTACGAAACCCACATGGGGACTTGAAGAGAAAATGATGGAGATCACAATCCTGAGGTTATCATGTCAAATTGCAACTTGTTGAGAATCGATCGACATCAACACCTTGGGTAGCACGAGTCTCGAGGGAAATTCAAGTTATTGGGGACTTAGAAAAATCTTGATAATGATTTCCACTCACGCTGAGGCCTTTTGATTAAGTGTCGAGCATACATCGACATTGGGTTGGAAAGCACATAGCTGAAGTATAGTAATTGAAAGCTTTGCCCAAGTAGTTGGAGATCATGGGTGCAGAACGCAGGTGGTTGTCCCACGATTATAGGAGAAGTTACTTTTTAAGGATGAAGCAGACACACTAGTGCATCGACAACATGAGTAGTCCGAGAAACAAGGATAGATTGATACGTCAATGTTAGCAAGCATAGATAACATCTAGGATAGGTGTCATATTCATCTAAAACGCAAATAACCGTTGGGACACATGGCAAAATCACATTGTACATATTCGTCTGTAAATAAGAGGCATTACGCCTCATTTTAGAAGTAGTATGTCTTCGGATCACACACTCAAGCTTTCCCTAGTACAAAGTCATTCTCATGCCAAGAAAGCAAGACACAAGAGTAAAGAATCTTTCACTGACTAACTCATTTTCATCGTTTTTCTTAGGATTAATCTTTCCTTTTCATGTACTTTGTTTTATTTCTTGCTCATTTGCTGCCATTTCTTTTACATTGTTAATTGATATTCAAAAATGAAAAAAATCATTCTACAAGTGTGATTACTTGTTATTTTCTTGCTCTTATTGCAAAATATTTAAGTTGTTCTTTTGCGTTGCCATTGTTGATGTCCAACTTGATAGCAAAAGTCTCATTGACATTGAATCTTTAAGAACATGAGAACTCACAAAGAAGAACCACTTTTGTTCCCCAAATTGATATCGTGAAGCAAACCTTGCCGAGTTTGATTTGTGTATTGATGAAAATACAAGCTAAACAAACCGACACACTTGAATGAAAGAAAAAATGATGTCAACATTGAACAAAATCTTGGTCTAAAAGATTTATGCATTTGAGAAGTGGAACAACAGTCTCCAACATGTCATGGGCCTCTTCCTCGAGTGAAGAGTCTAGAAATGACAAAGATAATGTGTCATACCTACCACAATTTGAGCAGGTCCTTACTCCTATGGCTCAACACTAGCATCCGCTAGCATTGACATGCAAAATACACAAATCATCATTCCTAGCACATGGCCTA
Organism: Dalbergia cochinchinensis; assembly: GCA_031216125.1. Lineage (NCBI taxonomy): Eukaryota > Viridiplantae > Streptophyta > Magnoliopsida > Fabales > Fabaceae > Dalbergia > Dalbergia cochinchinensis. The sequence goes on along the minus strand of CM062375.1, from coordinate 15,362,964 downwards.
TGTTTGGCTTATCCCTAGGGTATGTGCCTCTAATGGCTACATAAGGGATGAGACAAGACACAAATGTCCAAGGGATGGCCACGCCATTCCCACATACGTCTTCCTAAGGAGTAGTGGGATCTTTTCATCCATAGGGAGTGTTGTTGACCCACCCTAATGTCCACAACAACCCTATGTTCCAACAAAGCCCTCGTGTAATATGCAAATGCCACAATGGGAAATATCCCTATGTTTGGTCACTATGTTGGGGGCCCTTCTAATATGGGAACACAATGGAAGTTTAGGGCACTCTTCGACAATCCTTACAATTACTGAGTAAGAAAACATTAGACTAGTTTTTCCTGACATGCCTAGAATGCTGCTGATGTTAACGACCACACTTGGCCTCGCAATCGACCCTTTGGCTACCTTTAAGCAACAAATAGATTATAGTCATCATGATTTGGTCAACACATTAATGTGTCAAATAGTCAACTCATCTCTCACTTTATCCTTTTCTACATGGGGAAAATTACATTCCCCTAGACCAAGGCATACACCTAGTCAACCAAGGAAAAAGCGTTGATGTCATTTTAAAGAGGGTTAGACAAAGCAAGGGCAGGGGCATCATCATCATGGAAATCAAAACATTGTAAGAGCCATCGAGCAAGTGTTGAATTGCTTTGGGTTCAATGTTGTCTATGCCGATGTGACACCTCAAGCCCACGTGTTCTTACCTAAGCTTAGCATAACCTTTAGGTACCCTAGAAACCCACCTATTTGCTGAAAACCATGAAGTTGCTAAAGTCTACATTTTTATGCAAAACAAACTCAGTGTAGCGAAATGCTTGCTGCAGCAATCGAGTCAGACAGGTTCATGCAGTGAGAAACCTATATAAACAGGATTTAGTGAATTTGGTGAGGAACCCAAAGCATGACATGAAATGACATGCTAGATTCATTTTTGACTTTAACCCAAAGCATAGGCATGGAAGAACATAGAGAGACTTGATGGAACAACATGTAAATCACTTACCCAATGGTTTGGAAGGAAGAAAAGGAGGCTTGAAGTTGTATAAGAGGGGAAGGAGGAGAGCCAAAAAAGGTTAGGGTTTGTGTTTGATGTGTAAAATCGCTTGGGATGAGTTTATATAGAGTGGGAGCTAATTCAAACATAACTGCATCATTTTGGAGGGTGACAAGGCATTAAGGTCTTGTTATAGTGAGTCTGGCTTGCTATAGCGAGGCACTCTCTCTCTCTCTTTCTTGCTCTTTCTCCCTCTCTTTATAGTGAGCCTCTCTAAACAAAAAATGTAAACTTCTTCATTTTGAGGTTTTTTTGCAAATCTTTGGGTTCCGAGATACCTTAAGACTGTATTGGGCTTAGCTAAGGACATGTGAGCCTGAAACATCACATACTTTCTCCTTAAAAGAGATTTGGTCCCCAAATCTCAACTGGCATATCTTAAGGATCAAAGAGACACAATACTTGAAAGGATATTTGAAGTGCATGGTGCTTCCAAGACTAGCATGTATGCCCTTAACACATTGACATGCTACACTAGATGTATAGCTGATAAGCTAGGAGGTACTGCCATCCTAAAGGCCACCACTTAATTTCTCTCGCTAGGAATGTCATTTGTCACATCTGGGTAGCTCTACCTCTAAGGGCAGCCCTTTCTCGTTGATGCAACAAAAGGCACCTAGCATGACGCTTACACTAGATGCCCACCACTTCATGTAAATCATATATGATTACAGGAAAATAAAGTTAATGATAAAAATAAGGTCATTAGTTGAAAACTACTCACCTTGAGGGGTTGAATGAAAGGTATCACCATAAATTTGATCTTGGGAGCTAGGAATAGCACCAATAACTGCCATAAAACCAAGAACACATATAAAAAAAATGATAAATCATGTCATGGACATATTTGGGGATGAACCTGTGAGGAGAAAACATGCTAGATTCATATTTGACTCTAACCTAAAACATAGACATGGAAGAAAGTGGAAGGACTTAGAGAAACTTCATAGAATAATATGTAGACTACTTACCCAAAGGTTGGGGAGAAAGAAGGCTTAGAGTTATGTGAGAAAGGAGGGAGGTGAGCAAAGAGGGTTAGGGTTCATGTTTGATGAGTGTAAAATCAGTTGGGATGTGTTTATATAGGTTGGGGGCTCATTTAAAATAAATTGCTTCCACTACAAGAAAAATAGCCATTACCAATGAATTTTACCCACTGATTTTTGTATTACTGGCAAAAGATTTCATTTATGGTAGATTTTGATGCACAATAATAACGTCATCGGCAACTATTACCAATAGATTTTTTTGCCTATAACTGTTTTCAAGGTAATTACTGGTGGATTTTACAAAAACAATCCATCAAAAATCAGGTGGAAAAATTCTTCAGTAGTAAATCATTACTGGCAGATTTTTTTGGTGTTATCGGCCAATTTTTTCCTTAGTAATGCTTTTTTTAAAATAAAAACTTAGACTTATCTAGCAGTAATATTAATTTAGAAATTTTTTAATTATATATATTACCAATGAAAAAATCCATCATAAACAACCTTTTTTTAAAAAAAAAATGAAGTTTTTGTGCGATTTTGATGGCAGCAGCGACTTCAATGGTAGCAATTGTAGGCAGTGGCAGCTGAGTTGAAAAAAAACCTAATTAATACTTGAAAAATAATGCACCAAATCAATAATTTTAAATAAAAAACTAGTTAGTACTTAAATAAAAAGACTCACCTATAGCAGCGTCTCTAATGACGATGATGTGAGCGGCGGTGATGACAAGCAATGATAGTGGTGGTAGTGGTAAAATTGTACTTGAACAAAAAGACAAAAAGAAAAGAGTAAGAAGAAAAGGGTAACAAAAACAGAACCGAATAAAAATAAAACCAATTAAAATGTAGAAAACTTTAAGAGAAAGACAATGGTGGTCGCTTTACCACAAAAAGCAGTGGGATGGCAGAGCAATAGCTGCAAAATTATTGATGGCAGAGGAGAGATGGAGAGGAAAGAAAGACTCGAGGAGAAGAAATGGGGAAGGAGGATGGGTTATTAGGTATTTAAAACACTTATTGGCAGATATTTAACCATTACTAATGAAAAATCCACCAGTAAGTTAACCAAAATTATGGCGTTTCACTTATTATTACAGACAAAAAAATCTATCCATAATATTAAAATTTCTTTTAAAAAATTTTTTTTAGCCCATTACTGGGGAATTTTTGCCGATACTATTAAAATAATTATAAAATTAATCTGTTACCGGGGAAGTTTTTCATCGAAAAATTTGTTAGCAACTTTAATAGTTAAGTGCAATATTTGAAAATTTGAATATTGGCAAAAAAATTCACTGATAATATCATCGACGGATTTGGGAAAAATCCCTTGGTAAATTCAATAGTCAGGTGGGGGTTTTTTGAAAATTCAAATATAGTTGAAAAAATCTACCAAAAATGTGCTAAAAAAGTCTACCGATAATGTTATCACCTAATTTTTCGTTGGTAAGAAGTGAATTTTTTTCCTAAAAAATTATCGATAAAATACTTTACTGGTAATGGGTGCACTAAATTCGGTGCTAGATGGGGTGAATATTATGGATGAAATACCAGTGAAAAAATCCGCTAATAATAATTTATAAAAAATCTATTATTTCTTTTTTTTTCCTTCAATAAACCAATTGGTAACACCAGCCAAAAAAAAAAAACTTCTGTAAACATGTGTTTTTGTATAAGTGGTTGTTTTGGAGCGTGACATGGCATCGGGGTCTCACTATAGCGAGGCGCGCTATCTCTCTCTCTCTATAGTTAGCAAGTGCAGTTCCGTATAGCAAGCCTATCTGTACAAAATGCAGACTTTTGCATTTTGAGGTTTTTCTATGAACTGTGAAAAGGAAATAATTTTTGTATAGAGTAATTTGTTGATATTATATATGGTCTATTCATAAATTATTATTTGTTTAAAATGACATGACTTTCACTTTTTTATTGCATTAGAGACTAATATATATATATATATATATAGAGAGAGAGAGTATGGGTTGGTTTGGGTAATTTTTTAATTATTTTTAACTGGCTTTTTTAAGCATAACTGTTAAAACCGTTGTTGATCATGTAACCCGTATGGGTGTAGTGAGATCTTTTGATGTTTTAGATTAGTGGGAGAATATTTTTTTTATGTTTTGTTATGACACCATATTTGTGATATTTGAGATATTGAATAACATTTTGAGACATTGTTCAAGTAATAGTTATTATTGCTATTGATATTGCCATATATTTGTTCTGTGCAATTTAATTAATTTAACTATTATTGCATATGTATATATTGTGATGGCATATTGTGGAGACATTTTGGACCCAGTATCAATCATGTTGTTGTCATAAGATTTATTGAATCTTATATAGCATCTTGGGCGGATGCTTGGGCTATTATGTTGGAAAATTGTAACTTTTTCACACTTTGGCATGCCATTTTGTTGTGTTTTCCCATTTATCCAAATTCCACTCTGTTATTGGGTCATGGGATATAGGTATCTTATAATATATGATGTCACTACTCCTTCGAGTATGACTTTTCTGCATTGTTGAGATGCTTATAATTCCATTTTGAACCTTTTCGTGCTTAATGTTGGCTCATTTTGGCATCTTGTTATGGCCACATATTGTTGATTAATTTGGAATAGCATAATGTTTTGATTTATGCTATCCAAGTGGAAGAATTTTGGATATTTTATATGTGTATGGATTGGCATAAATCATAAGTTGTTACAGTTTCAATTTGATTCCAGATTAATTAGATGCCAAAAATATTGTTTGTTATTGATAGTGAATATGTTTTGGTTATTGTAAATGGGCTGAGCCATAATAGATAGGTTTGGTCCACTCTGTTACTAATCAGAGACGCTCTTACTCCTAGCCACTTCAGTGTGGCTGTTGCCCTATTGAGACGGAACACGTATCTTGGTACTAAAGAGGTGACAAGAGGAGCAATTGCTTAGTTTTTCTCACAGGTCAAAGGAATCAGATAGGTATGGACTCATCAATCTCTATTATTCAAGGTAATCCTAACACCTAATCTCAATTATAATATCTATTTATTATATGTCATATTGAGAATTAGATAAATGATAAATAGTAGAAATTTTAGAACATTTGTTAGTTGTAAATTAAGATTTTCTACAACGTGTTTGTGTTTTCGAAGATTATAGAATATGTAAATTGTGGTGCTCGACGGTGTGCTTTAGAATGGTCTTAGGATCTTAAATTGCTTGTTTGACTTTATTATGAAGTTTATAAGATTTGATTAATATGTATTGATTGAAATTAATTTCGTGGGTATGATAGTTTAAGCAGAGGTTCTACCAAAATTTTGTTAATTTTAAAGAGGATAATTTGTTTAATTAGATAACATTAAAAAACTCCAACCACACCATAAAAAACTACTTAAAAAAATAGACAAGATTACCTGTGGATTTCTGCCAGTAATAATAACACCCGATTTTTTCTTAAAAGATATTTATTGGATTTACCAGTTGATAAATCCATCAGCAATTATATTATTCAAATTTATTTTAATAATTTTTTAAGCGGGTTACCTAGGAAAATCCACCCGTAACGTAAGACAAATCCGCAAGTAACGTTTTCCAATGCCGAAATTTTGGCGAATTTTCTCAACCTATTTTTGACAGTTTTTTTGTTGAAAAATCCACCAGTAATTTCATCAGAAACGTTGTGGTGGATTTTTCTCCTTGGTAACAACTACCGAGTACATAATTACTGTGCAACTAAATATGCCAATAATGAAATTTTCCTACAAAATGCCCTAAAAATTTTCCGGTAAATCCATCCGTACTTTAGCTCTTTCTCCTTTTATTGAAATTTGAAAGTGCTTTTGAGCCTTGATTTAATTATAAAAAATATATATTTCAAACTATGTAGTTATAGACAGATGCATTGGTATCAATAGTTTACTGATAAAAAGAATGAAGCTAATCATTTATCGATTATATGTGGAGATTGTATTGATTATATTTCTTTGTTGATCCATTATTTAACTGGAATTGTAAGCTTAATAAACTGTTATCTTAAATGTATTTAAAAAATGAAAAAAAAATGAGAGTAAACTATGACTAACTACTGCTCCTTTTCTGACTTCTTAATACACAATCTTACATTCATAGCTATAAAGTTGCAATTTTTCATGAAACAAGGAAATATTGACTAAAATGACTTAACTCTTACAACATAGAAATTCATCATATGAATAATACTTACATACCCTGCTGAAAATAACAACTAGAAAAAGGAGCTAAGACTCTTGATTTGTTGTTGTTGAGTGGTGCAAAGGCAGGCCATTCACAACCACAGGAGCAATCGAATTTTGATTTGATTCTCAGTCACTACTCTTGTAGTAATTGGCCCAAAATAGTGTTTTGTAAGTGTGGGTCCTCCGACAAGTATAGCAACGAAGAAAATAAGGATCAGAAAGCAATTGCCTCCAACGCTTGGAGACACTTTTGAATCGAAAGGCGGATTTTACATTGAGATGAACAAGAATTTCCATCAGAATTGTTTCTGGAAAGTCATCACTGCTATTGACTCTTGGTTTCTTATCACCTTCATCTGCCATCCGTGAAACTTCTTTCCTACACTTCTGTGTGCCTTCACCTTTAGCAAGTGGGGAGCTTTTTATGCTGCATTCCTGGCTTCCAACCAAGTTTTCTGGTCTATATTTTGACTTTTGGAGAAACAGACACAGAAATTCAGGATATAATTATGGGAAAGTTATGGAATGATCGTGCATTACGTTTTATGCTAAGAAATTATATATCTTTTTTGGTACTTGAACTACCTTAGTAATTTATATATTCTGTACACTCTGCACATTTGGCTATAGAAAAACTTGAGCGTGATGCGAGAAATTATTAGATGTTCTTCATTGAACACAAAATAAGATTGCGTCTTCCCAATAATAAGGTGGTATTTTATATAAAAATATAATTTAATAATATCATGAAACAAGTTAGTTTATTGAAAATTATATAAATAATATTAAAGTATAATATACACACACACGTGTGCGTGAGATAATGTGGAATATAAGCTAAAAACCTAAAAAAAAGAGGGAAAAAAAGTAAATTACCCTTCTGAACTTTTGGCTATATGCAATTTAAACTGTAAGTTTTAAAAATGTGCAACCTGACCCCCTATATTTATCAGATGATGCAAAGAGGACCTTCTATGTAACAAATGTTAAATTGCATCGTTAAGCATCCACGTATATTGCCAATTTGATAAAAATACCCCTTTTGTCTCTCAACTCACTTTCCCTCACGTGCATCATCAACCACTCTCTCAAAACACTCACCCCCCCGCCTGAAACCTTTCACGCCTCCCTTTCCCCCTCGCCTGAACCCTTCTCATTTATCCTTCACTCCTCCCACTCTTGTATGAAACCCTTTTCCTATTGGTCCTCCCCCTCACACTGAACCCCTTGTGTGAAACTGTTTTGCGTTGGTCCTCTTCCCTCCGTTCGAAGCCGCGAACGGGTCTAGACGAAGAAGGCTCGCGACACCAAGATAGCGAAGAGGGGGAAGAAGAAGATCGGCGAAGCCATGACGCGAAGACTGGCGAAGAACTTAGGAAGAAGAAGACCCGCGACTCGATCCGGGAAGACCTACTGAAGAAGACTCATCGAAGAAGAGGAGCAGCGAAGAAGAAGAAAACCAAGGAAGAAGAGGGAGAGTGATGGATCAATGGGAAGCATGAATTTGTCAACTTGTAGTGGTGGTCCTCCCTCTCATTTTTGCAGCTGTGGCCTTCCTTCAAGGCTGCAAATGTCTTGGATTGAGGCAAATCTAGGTAGGAGATTTTATGGGTGTCCAAGATATGGCTCTCAAGGACATTGCAATTGCTTTGCCTAGTATGACCCACTTGCAATACAAAGATCAGCAAGAGTGATAAATAGATTATTGAGGAAGAAGAAAGAGCTAATTGAAGCAATAGAGGCACAGAAAATAAAGCTGTTAGCGTTGAATCCAAAAGTGGAAACTCAAAGGGTTGAATTAGAAGTATTAAGAGGGAATGTAGATTCATACAAGAGCCAAGTGAAGAAGTTACACATAATAATAGCTTTTGTTGTATTGCTTTTGGTCCTCAAATGTTTCAGTTGATGTAAATGTTGTTGGGTAAAATGTATTAGTCCTATAATGTTTCAATGATCTGATGTATAATGTTCTGACAAAATTTGAAGTAATGAAATCATCATTTAGTTGTTACATGTGTTTTATTGTTGGATGGGGAATTGTTGCTGAAAGAATTTGGTAATGTGAGCTTCGAATCTGACTTGATGGAAATGTAATATTTTATCTCAAATACTATTTATTTATCCGTGCACATTTCATCAAAATAACCTGCTTACATGGTATCTGTGTACATTTCACCAAAATAGCTTGTTTGTGTTCCATTAAGCCCATAACATTGTATCTCAAATATGAGTACATAATCAGTGGTTACATTTTATTAAAATAACATTCTTACTGAAACTAAAATAAGGAGGTATCTCAAACAACACCGGATCTCAAATTTGAGTACCTAAATACATTCCATCTAGAAGTACCTAAATAGCCCACAAAAACACCCCAAAAAGCCCACAAAATGCCTACAAACTTGACAACTTAAAACTCAATCATTTGCTTTGGCACCAATTTTCAGCTTTTTCGATCTTGGTGATCGTCGAAGTGGTTGAGTGAGTGACATTGAAGGGACCTCATTAGCATGTACTGATTGTGCAGGTGGTTGACTAAGGGATTGTTGAGCCATCTTCCCTTGTGCTCTCTTACTTCTCCTTAATGGCATACCTACAACACCTGATCCAAGGGCAACACCTGCAGAGCCAACACTTGCATTTTCAGCACCTGCATTTTTTGCACCTATAAAACCAGAACAAGAAGCCAGAAAAATAACCAGAAAGAAGATCGAGAAAAAAGAACAGAATCGAGTTATAATTCTAAACCAGAAATGGAAGTAATATGTAGGCATTTATTTCAGACTATACTAATATTGCATGCATCCAATGAAAGTAACAATAGAAACCAGAAATCAAAACTCAACCAGAAATAACACCAGAGATATTGATATAACACGAAAAAATAACACCACAACACATTTTAGCACCTGTAAGAATATTGATATATATTTTGGTTGACATTGATTCAAAACTGGAAAGCAGAACCAGAAATCAGAAAAGAAACCAAAATCAGAACCAAAAATAAGAGTAGAGCTAGAATTCAGAAACCAAACTGAAATCTGAAGCAAAAACAACAATAGAAACTGAAGTAGTAGCAGAAACAATAGTATTACTAGAAATCAAAAGCAGAAATTAGAACCAGAATTTAGAAGCAGAAACCAGAAATCAGAAGCACAGAATCAGAAGCACAATTCAGAATTCAGAACCAGAACTCAGAAGCAGAAACCAGAAATCAGAAGCAGAATTCAGAATTCAGAACCAGAAACCAGAAATCACAATATTGAGAATCAGAAGCAGAAACCAGAATTCAAAAACAGAAACCAGAAATTAGAAGCACAGAATGTATTGCAGAATTCAGAAGCAGAAAGCAGAAATCAGAAATCAGAATTAGAATTCAAAAACCAGAATTCAGAAGCAGAAACCAAAAATCAGAAATGAGAAGCAGAAATGAAAATCAAAACCGAAATTAGAATAGAAATAGAGAAGGAAAGGAACCATTTGTTTCTGAAGCAGATCCAAAAACAACTTGGGAATCATTTGGTTCAGTGGTTACTCCTGCGTCACCTACAAGAAAAGATACATTATTTATTCTCCAACTCAATTTTAAAACAAGAGAAATGGAGAAAAAGTAAAATACAAGTGCAAAAACCAGAACCATCTTGTTTCTTTTTCTTTTTTGGCTCTTTTGCATTCAGATGTCTTGGCTTCTGGCATGTTCGGCTAACAATTTGTGCAATGAGTAGGATTACCACCTCTCTTAATCCTAGTTTGATTCCCGGCTCATCAGTAGCTCTTTTTCTAACCCTCTTTGGCCTTCCAACTTGAGCTCTTGTTGTAGGTGGCAGAATTGGATCATGCTCTGTATGTGGCCACTTTTCAGCTGATGGCATAGGATTGATCATAGTCCCATACGTTTTAAGAAAAGTCTCGTTCCTATATTAGTGGCTTACATAGCTCTCAGGCACTCCCCTTTGTGCATATATTGCGCTAACAGCATATACACATGGGATCCCAGTTAGATCCCATAATTTTCAAGTGCAAGTTCTAGCAACTAAATTAACCACTCTCTTACTCCCTGAAAATGTGTCAACCTTAAACTTCCCATGACCATTCATGTGGGCAATGCACAAGACAGCATCTGCTTTTGACTTTTCTAGCTTGGCCTAAATTCTTGGACAAATAACCTAATTATACTTTAGCATTCCTTCTTTTTTTGCTGCAAATCTCTTCATAAGCATTCTCCTAATGGTCTCCATCATGGTGATGATTGGTTTATCTCTAGCAGGTAATATTGCAGAATTAAATGACTCTGTAATATTATTCTGCAAGGCCCCACATTGAGCATGAGGTGAGAACTTATGCCTCGACCATGTAGAAGGATCTAATTCTTCTAACCGATTCACTGCTACTTCATCTATTCTCCTCATCTCACCTAGATGGAATCTAAATTCAACCCTTGTTGCTGCCTTTGCACAATTCCAAAGTGAGTGCTTCAAAGCTTGCTCTTTAAATATAAGCTTGAAGTTTGCATATAAGTGTTGAACACAATACCTATGTTCAACCCCTACCTCTTCAAGTACTTCCATCAAACCCTGCATTAAACAACCAACAATTAGCAACAATTGAGCCCATAAATTGTACGCTACATAGAAGGAACAAGGAACCATACACCTTTTATTTATCAGACATGAAGACCCAGCTACGCTCAGTAATGGAACCAATGTCTTCAATCAACAACTCAATGAACCATTGCCAGCTATCTTTATTCTTTGCCTCAACTGCGACATAAGCAACAGGAAAAATATTGTCATTTCCATCTCTTGCTATGGCCACTAGTAGCTGACCCCCAAAGCCTGCTTCAGAAAGCAACCATCCAAGTGGATCATAGGTCTACAAAACTTCAGCCCTTTCTTGGTAGCATCCAAGCATGCATACTGACTATAATCTAATTGCAGCACAATAGTCTTATAGCATTCCATATTGACTTGCATTGCTTCCTTGAAGCTTTTCCATGGCCATCTTGTTAGCTCTACATGTAACGCCCCGATTTTCTGCCTAAGTAGAAAATGACCGAAATTCTCTTGAGGTTATTTTCGGTCCGGAATTCGAGGATGGCCGACCCGGCGGTCCTCGAAGGGCCAACTCAATGCTTGAAGGGGATTGAATGACCCTTGAGTGGTTCCGGAGGTGAAAGTCTCATTTTCTGCAGTTTCGGGTCAAAATGACCAAAATACCCCTATAGTGTTTTACGCGTGTAGAAGTGCCATTTGAGCCCGAAACTTTTCCCAGAGGTTTAAAAACATGTTTTCATGTGTCTAGAGGTCTCTGTTCAAGCCCTGGTGGTCCCGGGCAGTTTTTGTGTAAAATTACGATTTTGCCCCTAGAATAGTGTTTTTACGCCTAATGACGTAACTAAGCTAACCTAAGCAATATTAGGCTCTAATCGAAGATTAATTAATTTCCCTAATTAATCTAAAGTTAAAATAATTTATTAAAGTTAATTAAAACCTAAAATTGCTTAGATTAAACTTAAATCTCTTTTTAGAACTCAAGATTTCTAGTCTTGGAATCTTGAATAGTGTTTTCTCTCTCCAATTCCTTAAATCAAGGAATTGTGTCTAGAATTGTTTAAACACTAAAATGAGTTAATAACCCACTAATGATGCAAGAACACTCTTTAATTATGTCTTGACAACCTTAATTACCCATTTTCCTTACCTAAACTCTTTCTTACAAATTCCTAATCTTAATCCTAATCAAAGATACACCTAAACACAACTCTAAACTACAATTAAAATGCAAGAAAACCCTCCCCATGGCTGATGCAATTTCAGCCCTCTCTCTCTCTCATTTACAACACATGTTGAATTGTTTCTCACTCAAAGAACCATGTTTGAAACCATACCTTGAACCATACCTTACCATACTTTGAACCATACATCACCATGCCTCAAGACCACATTATCTCACCTCATGGAACTCATGGGCTGCCCATGAGGCTGATGGCCGAAATTTCCTTCTTCATTTGCACCTTGCATTTGCTTCATTTCTCTATAAATAGATGGCTTTGGGAAGCTTGCACCACTTTTAGATCATTTGCTAAGTTTAGGAACACTCAAAGCTTTTCTTTTTCTCTCAAAGCTCTTGTGTTCTTCAAGTTCTTGGAGCTCTCCATCTTCTTCATCTTCTTCTTCCATCTGCAAGTTCATCACACCAAGTAGGGATTTCTTTTCATGAATGTTCTTCTTTAAAGCTTGATGTTTATGGTTTCTCTTGTTTTCTTTTTAGAACTTCTTCTCTATTCCTTTTTCTTTCTAGTTTCGGCCATGAGCCCTTGAGAATGGAGGAATGAGAGCTTGATGATGAGAGTTTCATGATGATGTTCATCACTTGAAACAAACTCTAGAGCTTGATCTTTGTTCTTGAGCAAAAATGTTTCTAGTTCTTCCTTTCTTAAACTCTTGAGAACTCTATCTTTGGTGATGTTTCAAAATGGTTTTAAGGACTCAATGATGAGGTCTCATGATGTTGGTGTTAATATATCATCAAGATCATGGACCCTAGAGTTTTAAAATGTTCCTTTTTCCTTCTTGAAGTTTCGGCCACTTCCTTTTCTTTTACAAGCTAAATGTTTTGATTTTCCAAAAATGTTATGTTGAGTTCTAAGGACTCTAGACTTTACTTGATCTTGATTGATGAGTTTGGGTTGAGGTTTAAGTTCCCTTAAAGTCTTGTTAAGAGCTCTAGAAAGATAAAATGAATTTGCATAATTTATTTTATGCTTGCATTTATATTTACATTCTTACTATGCACCTTTACTTTCAAGTTATCACCTAATAATATAAAGATTAAAATGGAACTTGCATCATCACTTAATTTAATTCTCGAATGCCTTTCTATTTCGGCCTTAAAGTCGATTGTTGTTGGGCCAAGAGCACTAAAATAAAGAATTGAACTTGCATTATCACCTAATTAATTTCTTGAATGCCTTTCTATTTCGGCCTTAAAGTCGATTGTTGTTAGGCCAAGAGCACTAAAATAAAGAATTGAACCTTGCATATTTACTTTCAAGCTTGCACGTTTAAGTTTATGCCTTGCATATTTATTTTAAGTCATCACTTTATTTTGTAAGCAAGATTAAAAATGAAAAGCATGAGCACGTTTATTTTATGTCATAACTTAAGAACCTAGAGCTCAAAGATTTGCCCATTTCATTTCAAGTTAAAGTTTAATGTGAATGCATTCTTTGAATGCATGTTTTCGGCCAAGTAGTGATGATGGACTTGCAATGAGTTTTCATCTAGCTACAAGGACTAATAGCCTATGTTCTAAGTTTTTCTTAAAGCTTTACAAATCTTTACAAGGTTATGTTATCATGAGATATGACTTTATTCCCTTTTAGAAGATGAAATATATTTTGGTCACTGACCTAAGGCTTCTCTTAGCCTCTTGATGAATTAAAATGATTTGCAAAGAGTTTTAGAAATTCTAATTTAATTCCAAGAGAAACTAGTTAACTTATGTACCTAGAGATGTCAATTTAGTTCTCTTATCGAAGTTAGATGTTTTCGGTACTATCAAGATGAGCTTGTGGCTGTATGATGATGTTTTGATGAGTTAAAATGTGTGGAAATATCACATGATGATGTAGAAACGATTCTATGCATGATAGGCAAGAAACTAGCTAACTAGAAATACCGTAAAGTTAGAATTTATCATAGTTTAAACCCATTTGTTTTTGGAACTTATCCAAACTGTTTTAATGGGAACATAATCAGATTAGGATTGTTTAGACATGAAAAACTTGGTAAATTAGAATTGAATTTTAGCACCTATAGGGAAACTAGTAACTAGAAAACCGTAAAAACGCAAATGTAGAACCCTTAGAACATTTAGTTTTCTGGATTCCATCCAGCAACGTTACAACATGATAAATGTGATTTATAAATTAGTTCTTAAGCCTAGGAATGTCTCATAATTGATTTAGATTTAATTTATAGCGTCTTAGGCGAAGACGGAACCGAGAAAGGGTCTAAAACGTAAGTTCTAGAACCCCATAACCACAAGTTAGAAATTCTGCCCTATGCTTTTCAGATTTGAGTATGAACATGAGGATTAGGAATGATGACTAATTATGAGCCCTTAGGTGCATAACATATGAACAACGGATGTTAGAGAACTATATCTCAAGATTAAGACCCGTAAGGGTCAAATCATAAGCTACCGTAAGGGTAAGCGTTTGAATGTTCTATGATGATGCATGTGTTATGTGAAGGATGATAATGTTATTCATATGAGGAGTTCATGAGGATATATGTTTATGTGGCATAAAGCAAGTTTGAAGGAAATCCGGTGAACGCCGTTATGCTGCCGAATTTCCCATCAAACTTGAGAATTTGAGAAAAGTTTGTGAAAACTCCTGGGTGACACCGGTTCGGCCGAGCACCCCCAGGAAAGGTTCTGGGTGACACCGGTTCGGCCGAGCACCCCCAGAACAGATGTGACAGAACACTGAGACGCATTTCTCCCGCTACGGTGGGGAGGAAACAAATCCGTGAGGGTATTGACATTGAGCTTGCCAAAGCGGACAATTCGCTGTGTACTAGATACCAGTAGAGCGTTTCAAAGGAGGAAATAATCCTAAGATAGGTGATCCAAGAAAGTTATGTATACCCCCTCTATTAGCCCATATTAAATCTAGTGATGACTAGTTAGGATTGAGCTCATTCCTAGGCGATAGGTGAGATGTAGTTTGGTGACCAGATTATCGCCGGGCCGGTGAATCGGTTGGATTTTTGGTGGATATGTTAAGAGGGTGGTCTTCAAGAAAAAGAACTTAAGAGCTTTATTTATAAGAAAGATATCACATGAAAATTACTATGCCTCTTTATGCCACATATATGATTCTTGTTTCCTTATGATGTGCCCAAGTATTACGACTTTCGTGTTAATGTGCATATGGTATTGTCATGCATTCATCAAATATCTGTTGCATTCATGTCATTAAGACACATACTAAAAGACACCCACTTCGGATAAGTAGATTTGAAAAGCCTAAAACCAATCCTTAATGTATGTACACCTTTTTTATAATTAAAACCGAGGTGGCTGGGGACGACGACGATGACACTTGTGTTAGAGTCGGGAATCCCTACTGAGAATCTTGAATAAGTTTCTCATCCCTTCCTCTTCTTCCGTGTCGTCTCTAGACGAGGATTACAACGAGGTTCGTGACTTCTGCTAAGGCTCGTGCTTAAGGATCACATTAGAAGACGGGGCGGAGGGTCGCTGCAGGAGCATAGATAGCTTAGCTTTTTGGGTTGACACTTATCCAACCTCATAGGTGAATAAGGATGACTTCACATATATGGGGGTGTTTTGATGTAAATGATGGTACAATGATGTTAGTATTCTATGTATCTATGAAGATATGATGATATTATGATTGATATGTATAATACTATGTTTCATGATTATCAATGGTGTGGTTACTTTTTCTTGCACGTTATGGTTATGACGAATGTTAGGTTAGTGCGCGGCTCGCGTTTTGCTATCAAGTTTCAAAAAGAAAAATTTATTCGTATTTTTCGCTAAGTATTTTAATGAAAGGTTGTAAGGAATGAGACTAAAAGAGTAATGGACTAATGGTTAACCTAAATATGTTCTAGAGTATTGGGTTAAAAATTAGGATGTTACACTACATATCTTAAATCTTGACACAAATATATTTTGTGCTCTCTTGCAACTTAGTTCATAAAGGCTTTAGTTTTCCACTTCCCTTTGTTGTCCCTAATGTGGTCTTGGTATTTGGTGGACAACCACCGCGCACTTGCCTTAGTGTTGTAATTACACCACCCGCAATCTTTGTGCTCTTCATTTTTCCAACTTTTGATTTGGAAGGAATTTTCTCGTAGGCAATGGCTAGCATGCATCCTCCAACCACAATTGTTTTTAAAATGTACTATGATTCTTAGATGTTCATTCCTAATGTACGCGAAGTCAATCCCATTTTCAATACAATATTGCTTCAAAGCCTCTCTAAATACTTTGAAGTCAGCAAACTTTGTTCCAACCTTCAACTCAATTTTTTTCTTCATATTAGAAGATTCATGAAACTCTGGATATTTGTCTTCCTTCTCCTGCCCTATTAAAAGTATCAAAGTGTTAATACAAAAGACAAATTTAACATAGCTAAATTAAACTTTTGACAACAATGTATTTTTCAATACATACCCTCCTTATCAGATGTGTTAGGTATGAGTAGATTGTCACTATCTTCATTGTCAGACATACAATCACCATCCTAATATGCTCCAACATCAATGGCACCCCTATTGTTATTACTATATTGTCCACCAGAAGTGCCTCCTTCACCACTTTGTCTATTAGACCCAACTTCGGTTGTAATTTCTAAAATGCCATTATCTTAAAAAAAATAAGTCAAGCTCCTCATTGTCACTCTCTACAAACTCACACCCTTCAAACCCCTCCTCAACATCCTCAACCATCTTTCCTTTTCTTTTATTATTTCCTTCCTTTTTTTCTTTTCCTTTAATATTTCCCTTAATTTTTTTTTTGCCTTTTCCTTTCTCAGTACTTCTTCCTTTTTTCCTCCTTCTTTAGCCCTTGTAGTAGCCCTCATTTCAGCCTCTGCATCAGGCAAAACTTCAGCCAATGCAACAGCCACTGCATTATCCATGATTACAATAGCCCTGGCATCATCAGCCCCTACTACAGCATCCCCTATGGCAGCCCCTACTTCAGTCGCTATTGCAACATCCTCAATTGGTAAATGTATGGCATATATTTCTAGTTCAGGATCCTTCTTATGCTCTAGTGCTTTAATAATCTCAACACATATTTATCAGCTACTAAGTCCTTTAAGCACTCAAATGTTTCCTCCCCAAACTTATATTGAAATTTCAGTGGCTCACTAAACCCATAACTCTTCATAGGAGAGCATACATGGGCAGTTGATGGATAGTCAATATCAAATTTCTCAGTCCCTGACGAATACCAACAACATAACTCATTTGAGCTGTAGTGTGAAACACACCTTCGTAATACAGAATGCATGTGATAATTGGCATATCTATGAACAACTAGAAATTGCAAATAAGATACCACAATTAACCAAAATTAGGGGAAACCATATAAATTAACAAAGTGCAAGGAGCATTGTGCAATTTCTAAAAATGGCATCTTATTAAACAATGCAATCGCATGTGACTAATACAAAAGCTAACCCCATTAAAAATGATATCTTATTAAACAATGCAATTACATGTGACCACTACAAAAGCTAACATCACCACATGTCCCTACATACTCTAGCTAGCAATAAAAATTTGCAACAAAAGGAGATTGGTACAAAAACCACAATTTCAAGACCCCACATCCTCCATTTTTGTATAAAAGGCACATATTGAAAGTTTGATTAACAAAAGAAATCTCACTTTTGAAAGGGACATTTCACTTATAATTGGAATGCCTCGAGCAGGTTCTTCAGTCACAGCCCTTTCTCAGTCACGGAGTAACAGTAACAGTCTTCGATGAGTCTTCTTCAGTAGGTCTTCCCGGATCGAGTCGCGGGTCTTCTTCCCAGGTCCTTCGCCAGTCTTCACGTTGCGGCATCGCCGATCTTCTTTTTCCCTCTATTCGTTGTGTTGGCATTGCAAGCCTTTTTCATCTAGACCTTTTCGCGGCTTCGAACAGAGGGAAGAGGACCAATGCGAAACGGTTTCACGCGAGGGGTTCAGTGCAAGGAGGAGGACCAACGGGAAAAGGGTTTCATACAAGAGTGGGAGGAGTAAAGGATAAACAGGAAGGATTCAGGCAAGGGGCAGGAGGAGGTGTGAAAGGTTTCAGGCTAGGGGTAAGTGTTTTGAGATAATGGTTGATAATGCACATGAGGGAAAGTGAGTTGAGAGACAAAAGGGATATTTTTGTCAAAATGGCAACGTACGTGAGAAGCATGTGGATGCTTAATGATGCAATTTAATGCTTGTTACATAGAAGGTCCTCTTTGTACTATCTGATAAATACAGGGGGTTGAGTTGCACATTTTTAAAACTCAAGATCTAAATTGCACACAACCAAAAGTTTAGGGGGGTAATTTGCTTTTTTCCCAAAAAGAAATATAGAGCATTGCATCATAATGTGCGTAAGTGAGTACTGTAACTATACTGGGGAGAGAATGAAAGAAGACAGAGGGAGAGGAAGAGAAGTTTCTTGAAAATGAAAAAAAAAGTTGGGTGAGTTTGATTCCTCATGGTGCATATGAAGAATGTCTTGTGGTTAGTGATTTATCCTCTTAGGAAAGTTCTCATCAGCTTGAATGAATTAGTCATTATTGCTAATAGATACCCTGAAAAACCAAAAGAAAACATATTATCAATAGACACCTAAAATCAACATGATGGAAAAAAAAAACCCAACAATTACTCATGTATAACAATGATCAAATGATAAATTAAAAAGGGAAATATAGGTAAATAGTATATGAATGTAAAAAGATTAAAAAAAAGGTAATGAAATGGAAAAAAAAAGATGACATTGCTAGTTAAAGAAATTTATGAAAAGATACGAATGAGAGCAAAATTAATGGTAAACTTCATTATGTGAAATGAAAATCAAAACAAATATTTTTTTTATCAACTATCTTTAATTTAGTCTAGACTAATTTGAGAGTTCCGAGGTACCTTAAAGGCAATATTAGGCTTAACGAAGAACATGCAAACTTAAGATACCATAGGATGTCATTGAAGGAATGAATGAAATAAAACATGAATGACGTGTGAAGGGGGAATGCTTGGCCATAGCACGCTTGTCCATAAGGCAAGAGATATTGAGATATGTTTTTGTTTTGATTCTATATGCCTAACATTAACAAAAATATGGTTTTTTGTTGGTGGTTAATGGAATGAATTTGCCATAAGAAATCATCTTTTATGCTTTCATTCCTAATTTGGTTTGATCGAAGTGATGGATTATTGCAGTTATTTCTAATCTATCTTTAAGCATCTTAATCACAATTGGGCTTAATCTAATGGTTGTGTTTGAACTTGAAATCAATAGTGAATGCATGATGGGGAAAGGGTTATATATATAAGGATTATTTTTTCTTGTTGCTATAGAAAGTAAAAACAAGCTACGCTTAATAAAACAAACACTCTAATAATCACTCTTTAATAGAGATCTAATACCCACAAAAGGAGTATCCTACAAAAATAAAAGGAGAAATAGCCTTTACTCTTTCCTTTTTCCGACCAGTCAGGGCAAGCATTACCTTTCTAGAAAGTGTGAGCAAGTTAGACGATCCAATTTGTAAAGAAAAAATGGTACGGGAAAGAGGGTTAAATAATGTTTTTCAACCTTTTTTTAGTTTCTAAAACTTAAACAAAGTCTATCAAGTATTTACACTTGAAGACAACAGAAACACAAGTTAATAAGTTTCAGAAAATAGTTTCGAATAAATTGAAAGATCACACAACATAAACCAAATCATACGCGAAAATTATAAAGAGATAGAGAGAAAGAGATATCACTCAAGAATTTTTATAATGGTTTGACCAAGCACTACCTAGATCCAATTCTCAACAAATCTGTTGAGTTCCACTAATCACCACTTTCTCAACCCGAGAAAGTAAGATATTCTTTGAATAGCTTTCTCAACTTGTCTCAACACTTTTTGAGCTTGCGAATCACTTTTTGAAGACATAATCACTTTCTGAAGCCATAGACTTGACTTTTTTAGCTTACTTTCTCAAGTCTCTTACATATTGAAATTCACTTTCTGATCAATTTTTCATATCTTTAAGATACTGAATCTCTTTGAATGAGGTTTCAATCATGTCAAATAATGATACTGTGAAAAATATGTCACAAATTGAATTTATATGTATACAAGAGCGATCCTGTTAAGCACTTCAGAAACTCAAGCAAACTATTCGTCTTTTCTTTAAAATATTTTCACAAAATTTGCATTGTTGTCATTCAAAACATATGCCCTAATAGCTTTCTAAAAGGTTATATAGTTAATAATCTCCCCCTTTTTTATGATAACAAATCAAGTTTTAAGAAAATCTTTTGGAGAATACTTAGAGAAAATCTTTTGGAGAATACTTAAAAGAGATTTTCCTTTAAGGTTAGAAACTCAAAGAAACTTTTCTTTCCACAACTTTACAAAAAATTTGCTTACAACTTAGCCTTTTTAGAAAGACAAGTTAAGGTTTCTTATAACATATTATCAGAAACAAACTAGTGTAATGAATGTTCAATATTATAACACTTATACAATCTTTATGATTAAGTATCATATTCAACACATTGTAACCAGAATAAGCATAACAACGCTTCATTAATGATGAAAGTTCCCTAAATTGAAATAACAAAATTATGTTTCAGAAACAGAAATGACAAAATGCAAAAAGAAATGATACGTATTATCATAATTTAGCTTTCTGAAGCTCCCCCTCAACTCATTACTCCTTGACCACATATGCAAAAAGATTTTCTTCATATTTCTCCCCTTTTTTCCATCAGCAAAAGGAGTTTGCACATAGGCAAACCATCATCGGCCATCATTCTGAGCTCATGAAAGATTTACGTCATGCCTTCTCATTTGAGCTTGAAGCTTTCTTTCGGTTGCTTTAACTTTATCCAGTCTTGCAACCAAATCTTTCTAATTATACAGTAAGAGCTAAGACTCTGTGAGATTCTATGGAGGTTCAAGCTGAGAATCTAGTTGAGGTTTTAGTGAAGCTAGAATGTGGATGGTAGGATTGTTAATATGCATAACTTCCTCATAAGAGATTCTAAAGGAATTGTGTCACTAGATCCTTGGGGTCTTTGATATAGCTCTTTCTGAGCTTTAGCATCAGGTACAACAACAATTGTTGCTTAAGTTTTTGAAGCCTCATCTCCTTCATCCAAGGAAGAAACTTTAATGAAGGGCTATGGCAGAGGCATTTTCTTCACAATGATGGAAGAGTTGGGATTTTCAAGCTCTTGATTTTCTTCTAGCTCCTTTATAATGGGCTCTAATGCAATTGAGAAATCAAGCATGTAGAGCTTAAGTTCCTTAGTACCTATAATACGTCAAGTCCATGTGTCCCCAAACAGGTCTAATATAGTCTTAGGGTCCCCAGGGACCTACTCGTGTTGTCAGAAAGGCTGCGAATGCAGAAGGATAGTAAAATATGCAGATTTGGTGTTCTAACACTGCTAGAACTAGTATAGTGATCAGATGCATGGTTGGCCATTTTGGGAATCTCTGCCAACTGCTATAGCGGTCCTAGAGCATTATAATAGTTAAGTGTTTGCCAATATGGGAGTTTAATGCGTGTTGACCAGTATGACTACTATAGTGGTACCACTCAAATTCAGAATAGTACCAAAATGACGTAGTTTCATTTTATGTTACCCTAAAAAATAATGTAGTTTCGTTTTATGTCACCCTAACTTTATAAATACCTTCCTCACTCATTTTCATACCCTACAATTGAAAACCCTCCTCCTTCCAACTTTCTTTTACCTCCTCACCTTATCCTTACTCAATCTTATCTCCTCCAGGCTTCAAGATAAGAGATTGTAACTAGATTATGCCATCTTTCTCTGTATTCTTCTATATTCTTAAGTTTAGGGTGTTTGTGGTCTTAGTCATTGTCAAGTTTGGGTGCTCCCTCAATGTTCATAGAGTTGTTATAGATTATTCACGGATTTTGTTATGGTTATGGCAAAAATTTGTGCCCCGTCCGCTCCATGGAGCTCCTTAGTTGTTAACATCCCTAGTTCCTCCCCCCAAGTAAGTGGATTTGATCCTATGGCCTTATTTTAGTTATTATATGTATTTTTCTAGCACCATGAAGTATTTAGAAAAAATTGAATCTAGAGTTTTATCATGATATAGATTATATATGTGCTTTACAAGAATTGGAAGTTTTACTTGAAGTTGCTCAAGAAAATCATTGGTTTTCCAAAGCATATGGGACTATCCTTGATTACTAAATGTATAATTATGATTCAACTCGTTATTTTAGACTTGACTATGATGATAGGATTTAACAATATTGATTGAGATTGGGAAAGTAGATTGATACATGATAGTTAAAGAGTTTTTTAAATTAGATTTACAGAATCCCTTTTCTTGACTATAGCATGATTTTAAAATAAGGAATTAGTGAGAGAAATAGAGGTGTGAGTTAACGATAGTCAATTTGTTAACCTTGGTATACCAAGATTATACACGATGGGTAATTATATATGTTCAGATTAGTCCACAAGGATGCAGCTCATGAGAGACTGTTAAATTTTACTTAGGTGCTCTTGTTTGTGAGAGACTGAGCATCGTCAGGCAAATAGTTAGCATTTTGTCTCTTTGTTAATTTCTAGAAAGAATAATTATGTTTTTATGCTCAATACAGATCAATGTTGATATTATTATGTATTATGAATAAAAAAAATGATTTTTCATGACTGCACTATTATTTATGTATTTTCCTTATTGTCTTATGTATGGTCGTGTGTGAGAACTCATTGAGTTTTAAGATAAAACTCACTTTTCTTTTCCCTTCCTTAATAGATCCTTCTGCTACTTCAGATCCATCTTAGATTACTCCTCAGTAGTAGGATACTTTCAACTTGGGTGAGCTTTACTCTTGAGTGAAGCATTGGTATTTTTGTTAGAGTACTCTAGTGTCATGCAGGCATGGTCCCAGACCATTCATTCTTTTGGATTTTGATTTCCATGATTTATATTTGACATGGATTTAAAATTTTATAGTTTTAATGGTTGTACAGAGCAACTCATATTATGCTTCAGATTATAGTATGGATTCAAATTTAGAGTATAGAGTGATTTACATATTTTTATTATGATTTTTGAAGATGCAAGTTGAATCATATTTGAAGATAATTTTATAATTTAAATTATACATATAGTATGACTCAAAAGTTATGAGACTTACGTGGAGATAGGATTCCTCAGTGCTAATTACGTTCCTAAATCAGGCCATAACAATGCCCTTTCCTTTAGAATGAGAAGTCTCTTTGTCCATGTTCTTTGAGATATATTTGAGTATCTGACTCAAGGACAGCTGATCTTCAGCTTCTTCATAGACTACTTTTTCTTGCTCTTTTCTCTTGCACTATGGCTTTCTCTATAACATCACTTATATCAATAGCAATTTCTTGAGTAGCTTCTAAGCCTACTTTTGAAGTAGTTTCTAAGGGAAGCTTAGGACTGGAAGTAGTAGTAGAAATTGGGAAAGATGTATACCGAACTATTTTGAGATTGGTCCCAAAGGTTGATCATGAATCACTACAAATGGTTCAGGGAATGTAGCACTTTGTCTTCTACTAGAACGCTGAATTTCTTATGCTTGTTAGACTATCTTAGCTTCTTCCATCTTTCTCTTTTCTTGCATAGCCTTTCCTTCCTTGAGAATTTCTTCAATGCTTGCATCTTTAGAAAATGCAGTTTCCTCTTTAACTACGCTTAGCTGCTAATTGCTCTTTTAGAATGAGTAAGCCTCTTGCCACATCCTTTGGAAAGTTTTTGAATTTATGCTCAATTTCTTGCTTTTTGATAAGGAGTTTATCAGGTCCCCCTTTTGGTATTTGATTTTCTGAGGACTACACTTCAGTTTCTAAAGTTTCCTGTATCTTTTTTCCTCTTTTCTTGTTTATGCTTTGATCTTATTTCATTTTTCAAAGGAACTTCTTTAGATTCAATTCCTTCTTAGTCTTTTGGTTCACTTTGATCAGAGGGAAAATGAGCTTTTTCTTCCTTTCATCTTTCTCTTCTTTTTATGGTTGCTTCTTCTTAGTTTCACTTTTCTTTTCTTTTGCTTCTTTTCTTTCTAGGAGCTAATCTTTTTGGGGCTTGCTTTCTGAGTTCTTTTTCTAGATATTCTAACTGACTTGAAGGAGTTCATTGAGAACGCTGTCCATATCATGAATTCATACCATTCATCAGCTAAAGGATATCCAATGCATTAGAAAATTCTTGTTAGCAACATGCCATAGGGCACAACAATAGTCTTTTTCTTTTTCTTTTTTATAGTGGCACTTAACATGTAATCCATGATTAGCCTTGGTAGGTTCACCTTTCTCTTGGTTAGAAGATAGAACAATAGCATACAGTCTATACCTATTAGTACATTAGTGCTTCCTATCCTAGGCAATAAAGGGAACTAAACAACAGAAAATATAGTCCTAGCACTGGAATTGAGCATGGCACTGGTGATTTAATTAGGCTTATGCATAATGGAATCAGGTAGGTACGTAGAAACATCAACTTCGCTAACCCTTATCTCATGGTTCCACATTTCATGGGATATGCAGACAATCTCATCATATGGAGCGTTGATAAACCTTGACAATCTAGTGGGACCAATGTCTAGTGCATAGCCTCTGATCATGGATGAAAGAATGGTTTCTGTAGTGCCTTTATGTTGAGAATAGAAGGCCGTCACAATGCCTGGAAACACTCTTTCTGATATCTTTAGAAATTATTCCCATCCTTAAAAGGAGAATACTTCCTTCAAGATAGGAACTTCATTGAGGAGTTCCTTTTTCAGCATCTTTCCAGGAGCTACTTTTCTCTAGGAAAAGTTCTCCATGTAGAATTCCTGCATTTTGGGGGTTGTCATACATATAGAATCTGATTCTTTTGCTGTTTTCAATTCCCTTCAGATATTGATTTTGGGAGAGTAGAAAAGGTTGTGAGATGTGTTTAGTTTAGAAGAAGAAGAAAGTTAAAAGAATATGTGTGAGGGTTAGAAGATGAAATGATTAATGTAAAAGTGTCTAAGGTAGAAGAAAGGGTTTTAATTAGGGATAATTGTGAGATATGGGGGTTATGGTGTAGTGGAAGTTTTGATATTAGTAGGGTAAGTGGCTTGATAACTGACATATTGTTGGAGAAAAAAGAAGGAAAATTGGGAAACTATCCTGCCATAAAGACATATCAGAGGGCAAACACTTTTTGAACATGTGTTTCTGAACTTTTAGAAACCATAAGTAGTTTGTGAGCTTGAAATACTTTCTGATCTCTTCTTTCTGATCATGACCTATTTTTTGAACCTATAAACCAATTTCCGAAGCCATTCTTTGAACTCTTATTCCTTTTCTGAGCTTTAATATGAGAGCTTTATGACTTTCTAAATCCATCTTGCACTTTCTAAAGATGTTTCTAAACCTCTTAACAACTTTCTGAACTCGTGAAATTAGTTTCTAAACTTGATTAAGCATTCTTCCATGAAAGGTCTTAGTTGAAAGTCACTAGGAGGACTTCAGAAAGTGTAATGTATGCATGAAATGCAAAGTTTTCAAAAACTTTTTAGGTTCATAAGCTCTTTTAGATAACTAAAGTGATCTTCAGTGAATGGTTTGGTGAATATGTCAAATACTTGATCTTCTATATTCACAAACTTAAGCTCAGCATCACCTTTCTGAACATGATCTCTGATAAAGTGATGTTTTATATCACTATATTTAGATCTGGAATGCTAAATAGAGTTCTTTGCAAACCAAGAACTCTATCTTCATTATTTTATTAACCTTGGTATACCAAGTGCCTGCCAGGGGCAAAGTATCCTTATTTAGATTAGTTCACCAGGGATGCGGCTCATTAGGGACCATTAAGATCTCAGTTAAGTACTCTTGTCCGTTAGCGAATGAGCACCATCCTTATAGTTATGGATAGTATATTCTCTTTTGTAATTCTTTAAGAAATAATATGTTTTCTATGTTTCTGGCAAACCAAGATTTCATAGCTATTGTGTAGTACAAATTAAGTGGATTTTGAGACGTTGCGTTATTACTATTATATGTCTTTTTTTTGTTCCATGTATAGTTATGGGTGAGGATCCGCTCGCTGAATTTTATCTTAGAACTCACCTTTCTTCTCTTTCCTCTTTTTCTCACAGATACAACATTAGCTTTGGATCCTCTACCTCCTCCTCCTCAGCAACAGTAGCCTTTATTTTGGGTGAGCTTCACATTGCTGTGAAGTGATTGTTTGATAGAGTGCTCTAGTGATATAGCAGGTAGGGTCCTAAACTACATATACACATGTTTTGCATTTGGATTTACCATGATTCTTTGTATTTAAAATGATATAGCATTCATGATTTGTTTTTGGTATAAGAGCAACTCAGTATATTTTGTATCTTACCTATATTTTTAACTTGATTTATGATGAAAAGGTTATTTATGATTATTATGGTTTAGGATATATGAATTTAGTTAATGATTTGAAATAGATTTTATGAATAAAATATGCATATAGTATGACTCAGTGATTATGAGGCTTAAGTGGGGATAGGGTTCCTCATGTGCTGGTCACGATCTAAGTCGAGTCGTAACAAAAAGGGATGGAAGAAAGAGAGAGGGGGGATATAGTAAGAGCAATGAAGGTACAGGTATGTCATTTCACAGATTAAACTGCATTTAAGTGCCACTTTGCATCCAGATGTGTCTTACATTCATAGACTCATATTTTATATATTTATATGTGTATATATATTTATATAAATATATATTTTATTATATTCCGGTTGAACCGAATAAATCTTGGATGAATTAGTAAATCATTGAACCAGTACCCTGACCGGTTTGATTCCTAGTCTGATTTTCTCTTTCTTGGTTGAGACAAATGCTTGCAATAAATATTCATTACCATCCCAAATTAATAGATCACTCATTGCAGCAGTACTTCTTTGTATTCTGTGTCAGTGCAACTGCACGCTTATTATCACATTTTGGTTCACACTAATTGAATAAATTTGATAAAATGGAGGATTTAAAGTCTAATATTAATTGATTGATTTTCCAATAGGTATTTTAGAGGTGTGTAATATTAATAATAAGGCAGCCGCTCCAAATAATTATGATTTGTTTAATATTAATTGAATTTTAATATTATTCTGAAATTCTGCAAACTTTATAATAAAATATTTTATTTAATCAGTATTAAATACTTTTATTAAACAAAATAGGATTACTTTATTTTTTACTCGCTTATATATTATTACAAATTTTATTTTTTGTTGTTTACTCAACTCACCCAAAAAAAAAAATGGTGGGGAAAAACAGTAATTAAGAGCGAGAGAGAGAAAAAGCTAAAAAGGTGATTAGTGGAGATAAGAAAACATCATGGGTGAAGCCAATTTATAACTTATATGTAAGTAACTTTTTGTAAATATTTAATGAGCCTAAATGAAGTCCTCGGTGTAAACTTTTATTTTTTCATCAAATATATATATGTATACAAGCCATGTAATTATATTAAAAAAAAAGACTGAGCCCATGTAATGCAAAATGTAACTTGATCTGTTTTTATTTTTTATTTTTTCAATTCAATTTTATTTTTTTATAAAAATATATAAATACAGTATAAAATATAACATAAAGACTGAATGAGGATTATCAATAATTTTAATTTTTAAAATAAGAATGCAAATCGCAATTTTAAGAAAGCAATTTTTTGGTGAACTAGTATATATATCTTATGCTAATGCAATCAAAATAAAAGTTACTTCTATTAAAATAAAAATATAATAACAACAAATAAAATATAGTACAAATATATTTAATTATTTAATGAATCTAATTTTAGTATAAAATGATTATTTAATCTCATATTAGGTCTTATTTAATGACTCAATAGTTTTGTGAGTTATTAAATTTATTAAACAATAATAAATTAATTAACTTATAAAAAATAATGAAATAATTTAATTATAGTTCCTTCCTAATATAAAAAGATTTTATTCATATATTTTATTTATATATTTTATAAATAAAAATAATTTTTTCACATATATGTCATTGTGATTGCGAACATTAAGGAGTTGATTGCGAAAGATTGGGCAATCCAAATTTCTCATATGTGGTGTGAAGGAAACTTCTATGACTAAGTTGGGTGTCTAGAGTGCTATCACTTACCAAGCTTGGGATGAGCCTCTAAAGACCTTTTGAGTTGGCTAATGACGGATAGTGATGGCTATACCTATTTGAGATACTAGGTTTTTGGTCCTTTTCTTTGCTGTTTGTTTTCGTTCTATACCAAAAAAAATATCAATAAAAATATATTACTGCCACATACACTATATAAAATTACACATAATAATAATAATAATATATAATGAGATGTTTACAATGCTGCATCAAAATTAATTTCATATTATCATGCCCCATTTCACATATACTACATGGGAAGCTAACGATGAAATTATCGTAAAATAATATTAAAAAATTATAAGAAAATTAGAGTGAATTTTAATTTCTTTATCAATAAAAATGATATCAGATAAATTATTTCTTAAAAAATATTATTCTTAATCACTCATGATTAAAATAAGATAAATTGATTTATAATAATTTATAAAAATAAGTTAAAATTGATTCCTGCCAAAAATATAAATACAATAAATTAGTCCATTAAAATATTGAAGATAAATTAATTTATCTAAGGGAATTAAAAAAAGGATTTAATTTGTATATATTTAAAGTTCAAAAGTTTTTTATATAGTCATCTAATAATGATGATTGATTTTCTCACCTAATACTTAAAATCATATAAATAAAATATTTTAATTAAATAATAAATGATAAATATAATGCCAGTACATAAACTTTAAACTCATTAAATGTGTTTGTTTTTCTTCATGAACGACAAAATTGATGTTTACCCAATAAATAAATATATAAAGATGAAATTTAATTTTATAATAATAATAAATTTAATATAAACTCACGGAATTATGTATTAACTCAACTTGCCTATACTCTGTGTGACTTCATGCAAATCTTTTCTTGGCTTCCTTTTCATCCTTCTTTCATCCACCTCTCTTCAATTTGTAACTTCCCTTTTTTTCCACTCTATTTGTTCTGGTGTTGTGCTTACCCAGATTCAGATTCCAATTTGTCTCCTTTCTCCTCTCCGCCTCTCTGTCTCTTTATCTTATCTTCCTGTTTGTGTGGTGTTTGGGATTGCGAAGTTGATCAGAAAGCTCTTCCCTTTTGGGGGTTCTTTGATGATTTGTTATGGTCATCAGACTGCAATCTGGATAATGGGTATTCATTTTTAAGCTGTTGAAGTTCTGAGCATTGCTTAGATTTGGAGAAAGATGAAGGATTTCCCTGGGACACCAGGCACTTTCCTTGGTTTGGTTCTCAGGATGTCTCAGTTCATTTTTGCTGTTGGGTCAATTGCTTCTATGGCTACCACATCCAGTTTCTTCAATGTCACTGCCTTTAGGTGATTAATCAAGCCACTTTCTCTCTCCCTTTGAGTAAAGGTTTTGTTTTTTGTTTTGCTTTTCTGGAAGTTTATGTCATGAAGATTTGACAAAGTTTCATGTTGGACTTAGACTGCTTAACACAACTCTTCTCTTTTATTCGTGCTTGGGATTGGCTATGAAGTCGTCTGATCCATGTAGCAGACCCTACTGGGATAGTTTCTTAGTTTTTGTTGTTGGCTTTTGTCTTTTTTCCTGAATGTGGATCCTGCGTTAATTTATTTTTGATGTGACTTTCATAGGTGAGTGTAGAATTGTCAAAATACTTTTGTTACATCTTATCTTATGTTAGCCAATTTTTGTGGTTGATTCAACTTCATAGCTGGATGTGTATATGTGTCAGTTAAATTAGCCTTTTCAAGATTGTTTAGCACATTGTCTATAACCTTCGTAACCAGAATATGTATTGGAATTTCCTGTTGCTTTCATGAAATCTGGTATACATGTACCGTGAGGCTTTCCTTAGATGCAATTGATGTGCATCATAATTTTGGCATGTATAAAATCCGCTAATGGGGTAAATGATTAATGGGTTGTTTACCTTTTGATTTAGGTCCCTGTAAGATGTTGGATTTGCGAAATCAGTATCTGAGCCTAGATTTCAGACCATTTCATGAAGCTGCTATTAGCCATTCACAATAAGGGGGATTTATAATGCTTCTCGCTTTTTCTGTTAAATTTACTGCCCAGGCTAGTTGACTTTAGTCTATGGCCAAAACAATACTTTAGATTTTTCATTCTTTGTCGCTCACTGAGTTGATAACTGTGTCCTAGCTCCTAAATCCACGTCAATACTTGCAAATCTGGTTGCTCTTTTTGGTTTTCTAGTTGGTAGAACATTAGCCCACTTAACCATTCATTTCCAAGCGATTTTGAAGCACAAGGTAGTAACTGGATAAGGCAAGAAGAGATGAATGACAGATTAGTGTGTTATCCCAATGATTTACCTTCAGGTCTATGTAACCTAAGGGAAAAGATAGCATACAATAGTGAGGGTTATTCGACAAAACTCTTTCTCTTCGAAACTTAACTGAATCCCAACAACTGGGCTACTTATGTAATAACTAAAGCCTAACTAATCAATGGCCCAATCCCAAAGGCCTGATCCCTATCACAAGTCTTGTGACATAAGATTAGATCTTTGGCCTTTATTTTGTGTAAAGCACTTGATCTTTGTAGAGGGGTTTTCATCTCGAACATTTTAAGAGATTGGAAAGCATTGCTTTATTTGTTTTTTTTTTCTCTTGTTCGCCCTTGTTATTTTGACAAGTATCTCTTGTCCTCTTTTCTCTTTGTTTTCTTCTTCTCTTCATTTCTACAACGGATGAAATGAAACTCAAAATGTCTATGCGTGTTTTGGCTCTTCATTCTTAGGGTGACTGAACTGATGGTACAATTTTGAACAAAGTGACTGCAGTTAGGTATGGAACTACGCCTGTAGTCATGATGAAGTGTGTCATCAAAGGATGGATGAATTTAGTAAAACCTCAGTACAATGTGATATATCCCAAGGGCCAACCAAGACTATGAGTTTTCTATTCAAATCTATGTTCTTACTTTTCCTAGTGATAAAGATATGTTTCTCGTGAGATAGATGGTTTAGAAATTTACTTTTATGTTGTTCATTGTTGCTTCTCATGCTTGCTCCATTAGTATTGCAGTTACTTGATAGCTTCAATGGGTTTACTAGTCATTTGGAGTTTTGTACTTGCTTTATTCGATGCATACGCTTTGGTGAGAAAGAAGGCTCTCCGCAACCCTGTACTGGTTAGCCTCTTCGTAGTTGGAGATTGGGTTAGTCTGACAAAAACTCTACTCTTCCTGATTGGTTTGACTCATATTGTTGGACTTGTTTAGCTATGATGTTTATCATTTAACAAGTTTCCTTCTTGGCCACTGTTCACTCTCCACAGGTAACAGCAATACTATCTCTAGCAGCAGCTTCTGCCTCAGCTGGCGTGACCATTTTGTACTTTAATGATATCGGACACTGCGACTTTGGAGACGAATGCCAAAAGTATCAGATTTCTGTTGCTTTAGCCTTCCTGAGCTGGATATCAATCTCAACATCATCTCTAATTATGCTTTGGCTATTAGCTGCGGGGTAACAGACTTCGTATTTCACCATAATTCTCTCACCACCAACAGGTCATCTTATTGAAAGTTTTCTCTTTGAAAGTGTTAATAGGAAAGGAAATAGAGTACAGCCATACACTCAAATTTAAATTTCTTTTCTTTTCAACCAGGACTGGGATAGCAACATATTGTAAAGGGAAAAGGGGAAAAATTGTATATGTGATTTTGCCTTGCAAAGGAATTAATCCACCGATGTTGCATTGTTATTGTGGTGAACTGGTGATTTTATGATCAGTGACCGTAAGGTCAAACCTTTATGTTTACATGGAATCAGGCTTGATGATACATGTTATTTATATTCGGACACCTTGTTGGCACACTAATTAACCCTTGGATGGGATAAGAACCCCACTTAATTTTGGTCCTTGCTATCATTTAATGGTAGATGAAAGTGTGTCTCAGGCATTGTGAATTCAAATAACACTATTTATATTTTTATTAGATGATTTTTCCTTTCACTTTTTTGGCAAGCTTCTATCAGATGTTTGAAATAGGTTTACGTACTTGTATTTGTCTCCACTATTATTACTATAGGTTTATAATTTTCTACTAAGATCATTATCTTTGTGCCTAATCTTGGATCGAGTCACCAATATATAATTAAAGATGTATAGCTAGAGAAGGAAATTGGCATGTACCTGTTTGAGCTAAAGATCAAAACTCCTGTATAGTTTATATCCCCCTTCTAAGTATTTAAAAATTTTCCCGGGTAAGATATTGAACCAATGATTTTATTCGCATTCAACCGACATTGGCATTGCAATGTTGTTCTTATACACAAATAATCTGATGACCCCATCAACAAAAACAATAATAAATAATCTGATAACATTTTTGGATTCTAATATTATCTGTCAAACTAGTTCGTATATGAACTACTGGTATAAAGACAGACACTAACTAATTTGAATCTGTAACTACTTAGAAGATGGTTAGATATAGAACTCTAAGCAAAAGTTAGTAGGAATTGGTCAGATACAGCGTAACCAGAAGTTAATTTTTTCTGGAAAGTCTTGTACAAAAAGCTAGTGATTCAAGGTTTGCTGCTTGAACAGTTGAACCCTCTCTACAAAAGGATTTGTAGGCACTGGACGTCACGGTACAAATGAAGCCGAAGTTGTAACGAGGACGTTTTAGAGCATCTCCAATAGTGTGATGCATTTTGGTCCCAATTTTAGGCACTATTAAGGACACATCATCATTGTGTCATAAAAAGTAAATAGGGATCAAGAGTGTCTCTTTCCACTTCAATAGAACGGACTAATTTTGGTCCCCATTTGAGTCCAATTTGCTTTTTTAAATTAAAACAATTAATATCATTATAAAATATTTTATTTTAATATTTTATATTATGTAATTTTATTTGGAATTTAAAAATTTTGATTTATATTTTGAGGGTTTGAAGATTGAGAATTTTGAATATTTAGGTTTTGCGGGAAACTTGAATTTTATAAGTAGTTGAGAAAGTAATTGAATTGATTTTGATCCTTTTTTTGGAAAAATAAAATATGAGTAGAATTTATGTAGGAAAAATTTAGAAAATATTGGAAGATATTAAAAAAGAATTATGAAGATAGAAATGAGAATAAATGATATTTATAGAGTAAAATTTATAACCGCTAATGCAACGATCTCCTTTTTATTTTACATACAACATATACTAGATTTTATATTTAAGAACAAAAACAAAAAGCCACATATTGCGTTGTGGTTGGGGGGACTAGAGTCCCCATTCAGAGGGACTCAACAGCATTGATCCTCGAACCATGTCCCTCCGCCAACAGTTATAGCACGTCCCTCGTCCCCATATATCTTAACTGGGATGCAAAGCAGCAGGCAATGGAGATGCTCTTAGGGCATACACTTAGGGTGTGTTTGGTTGAGGGTAAAAATGGAGGAGAAATTTTCATAAATTATTTATTCATGAAAACTTATCTCTCATTTTTACATCCTAACCATACACAACGTTACAAAGATGATTTAATGCAGTAGGACTTGTTTTCTTTCAATCAAGATGCTTAATAATAATATTGCACCCAAGTGAGTCAATAAAATGAAGGGATAAATGTATTTTACCCCTCTTAAATGTAGCTCATGTGCAATTTATATTCTGATTTTTCAAAATGTGCATCATGACACCTGAACTTTCCAAACTGTCAAGACACCCCTCAGTATAATTTTGGTAACTAATGAAGGTAAAATTTATGTGCACTTAACTCCCATTATATTTTTAATTTGAGCAACACAATACCTTATCTGTAAATACTATGTCATGACCTGCCTAGAGAATGTGGTCAGCATATGAGGAATTAGGTCCCCACGGAAGCGTCTAATAACGTGACTGGCTAGTATACATAAATAAATCAAATATATTCAAATATATCAAGTTTAATTAAATTTCATAATTCTGAAAATATTTCCAAAACATAATTCTTGAATAAGAAACTATTGTCATAACCATAATCCGGGCATAAGCCAAATATAATTAAATAAATGAGTAAGATTCTGAAAAATAATTGGAATACATATCTGGAATCTTGCCTACACAATTATTGAAGTATTACTAAATCGACGTAACCAATAGTAAGCTCCACTCCAAAGCGAAGCTCACCAAAGAAACTATAGCACCATTGAAAAGGATCCTGTGGTACAAGTGAACCCGTAGCTGTATCGTAGGGGAGGAAAGAGAGGGGTGAGTTCATCAAAACTCAGTAAGTGAATCTCCACTCACACCCCATATGGGACAACAATAAAAATACATAACATATACATACAACTGATGTAAAATATTTTATATATAATTACGTATATCTGTACTGAAAATAATAATTTGACTTAATCTATGGCAATAACTAGTAGAGAAACAGGATATGTTCTATACATAAATATCTAACCTAAATAGTTAAATCTGAACCAATGGCTAATCTGATGGATACCTAGCTAGGTCCTATAAATGGACACCATATTGGGTTTCTCACTGTGGGTGAACTAGTCCTCTAGTGGATCACTTGGTACTAAGGTTAATTATCAATTCTACAGCTATTAACTCGCTAATCTATTTTTCACTATTTATTGACTAAAAACTAATAGCAAAAAATTCACGATTCTTACTGTTCACACAAAACTAAGATTCATCAAATTTTCCAAATCATACACGCAACAAGTATGGTCCCATGAGTTTTCTCGACACAATAATATGTCATGATAACTACAAATCAATAATTTTCTAAAATTCCTATAATCCATAAAAGTATACTTTTTGGCATATATCATTTTAAAATTTCATATATAATTTACATAATCTAGGAAAATAACAATAATGACCAAAAGTATGGCCATGAGCTTAAACCCACTCACCATTGATGGTAGAGAGTGTGCTTCCACTAACAACTTAACTCTAGGGAACAAGAATGACACCAGTAATGGAAGGAATTAATCAGAGAAAATTGAGAGAAACCACATTTTTCTCTCTAGGGAAATATCCTTGGGCGGCTAGGGTTCTTAAAAAAAATATTTGAGAGTATTATGATGTGCCAAATATATACTAATGGGCAATATAAAATTGAGAATGGAAAATTAGCGTCCCGAGTGCACTTTGTTCTTCAACAACTTTCATGTGTGTGTGTGTATGTGTGTGTGTATGTATAATAAAAATAATATTTAAAGCATATATCGTGCAACACATTTAATATTATTAAAATGATAACATCATGCGCCACGCAATAATATTAAAATGATAATATGTTATAATATTATTAAAACGATAACGTTGTGTACCACGTGATAATATTAAAACGATAATACATTATAATATTATTAAAACAATAACCAATTAATAATAATAGTAGTAATAAGTACTAATAATGATAATAGCAACGATGTATAATAATAATAATTAATAAATTTCGTATTTAGGATATTACATACTATCCTCTTAAAAGAGATTTGGTCTCCAAATCTAATCAACGTATCCTAAGGTGGAAAAAGGTTGGGGTTATTTGATTTTCATGGCCTCTTCAGCTTTCCAAGTTACTTCCTCACCGTAATGGTTCCTCCAAATAACTTTTACTGAAGCTAGCTCCTTTGAGCGAAGCTTCTTAATTTGCTTATCTACAATGGCAACCGGTTCCTCTTCATAGGACAAACTTTCATCAATTTGGACCATTTGCAGAGTGAGTACTTGAGACTGGTCGAGCATATATTTCCTGAGCATACTGACATGAAACACTGGGTGTATGATTGATAAATTGGGAGGAAATGCCAACCTATAGACCTTTACTCCAACTATCTCTAAAATCTCAAACGAGCCGATAAAATGAGGGCTAAACTTTTCCTGCTTACCGAACTTCACTATCCCTTTCATAGGGGATACCTTTAGAAACACGTGGTCCCCAACAACAAAATCTAAGTTGCACTTCGATTATCTGCATAAGACTTCTGCTTGGACTTTGCTCATAAAAGGTGCTCCCTAATCAATTGAACTGTCACGACCCACTTAGAGAATGTGACTGGCACGTGAGGATCTGGATCCCCACAAAAGCCTCTGATAACGTAACTGGCTAATATGCATAAATAAATTAAATATATTCAAAATATCTCAAATTCAAATAAATTTCAAAGTTCTGAAAATATTTTCAATCATAAATATTAAACATAAAACTGCGTAAAATCCATGATTTGGGCCAAAGCTAAACATAATTAAATAAATGACTAAAATTCTGAAAGTAGTCAAAATAATATAATGCATGTCCGGGATCTTGGCTATATAATTATTGGAGCACTACTAAATTGACATGACCAACAGTAAGCTCCACTCCAAAGTAAAGCTCACCAAAAGAAGCTGTAGCACTACTGAGGAGGATCTTGTGGTACAACTGAGCCTGTAGCTGTATCTATAGGGGCTAAAGAAGAGAAGAATGAGTGCATCAAAACTCAGTGAGTGAGCCTCCACTCACAACCCACATGGGACAACAACAAAAATATATGACATATACATGCAACTGTTGTAAAACATTTTATATATAATTACACATAACTGTACTGAAAATAATAATTTAACATAACCCATGGCAATAACTAGTAGAGAAACAAGAGATGTTCTGTACATAAATATTTGAATTGAATAACTAAATCTGAACCAATGGCTAATCTGATAGGTACCTAACTAGGTCCCATAAAAGGACACCACACTGGGTTGCTTTTTGTGGGTGAGCTAGTCCTCTAACGGATCACTTGGTACCAAGGTTGATGATCAATCATGCAGCCATTAACTCATTGATCTGTTTCTCACGATTTATTGGCTAAATCTAATAGCAATAAATTCACTATTCTTATTTATCATACAAAACTGGGATTTACAATATTTTCTGGTTGATAAAATAAATCCAAATTATACATATAACAAGTATAGTTTCATGAGTTTTCTAAAATAATTATTTGTCATTATAACTATAAACAATAATTTTCTATTATCCATAAAAGCATATTTCTTGGCATAAATCATTCTAAAATTTCATAAATATAATATGAGAAAAAATAATGACCAAAAGTATGATCATGAGCTTAAACCCACTCACCATTGGTAACTGGGAGTGTGCTTCCACTAACAATTTGGCTCTAAGGAGTTGGAATGACACTGGTAATTTCCAAATAATATAATAAAAACATAAACAATTTAATTTTATCACCCAAACTATGTTTGGGATGGTAGGGAGGAAAAATATTATGAAAAAACTATGTCAGATAGTACCTAAACTCACAGATTAGATAAAAAGGGGAGGAACTAACTAATTTTCATGAAGATCACTTACTGGAAGAGATGAATCAGAGAAAATTGAATGAAACCACATTTCTCTCTATAGAGAAAATTCCTTCAATGGCTAAGGGTCTTAGAAAATTATTTGGGAGTATTATGATGTGCCTAAAATATACTAGGAGTATAAAACGAAAAAGAAAATGAAACTACAAAGCAAATTGAAATTGCAGAAGGCACCTTCGTTGCCTTCATTATGCTAATATATATAGGTATATATAATAATAAAAACACGGTTGCATTAGATAATAATAATAATAATAATAATAATAATATATTCTAAATGTATGCAACACGGGTTGCATTTACTAATAATATTTATAATAACTCATATATCACTAAATTTCATATTTGGAATATCACATGAACCTTCTGTAAGGTTTCCTGTACTAGGTCTAGGCCTAGAGACTTAGCTTCCCCAAGCTCAAACCATCTAACGGGAGATCTGCAACGCATCCCATACAAGGCTTTGAATGGTACCATCTGGGTATTTGCCTGATGACTGTTATTGTATGAGAACTCAATCAAGGATAGGTGATCACACTAACTTCCTTTGAAATCTAGCATACAGCCTTTGAGCATATCTTCTATGGCTTACATCGTCCTTTCCGACTGGTTGATCTAGGGATGGAAAGCTATGGTCAACTCCACACGTGTCCCAAGGACCTCCTGAAATGTCCTCCAGAATCGCAAAGTGAACTGGGACCCTTTATTAGATATGATGGATAACGGGATACCATGAAGTTTGACTATTTCATTGATGTACAATTGAGCAACTAAAGGTAGTCTTTACTTGTTAAAAGTGTGTTGATTTGGTCATCCTATCTACTATTACCCATATAGAGTCAAACCCCTTGGTGGTTCAAGGTAACCCGACTACGAAGTCCATGGCTATCCTCTCCCACTTCCACTCTGGAATATTTATCTGTTGAAGTAACTTTGCTAGCCTCTGGTGCTCATCCTTGATTTGCTAGCACACCAAGCACTTAGCCACAAAGCCACTAATGTCTCTCTTCATACCATCTTACCAGAATAACTGTTTTAGATCCTGATACATCTTGGCTGACCCGGATGCACTGAGTATGCTACACCATGGGCTTCTTTGATCACTTTTCTCCTTAATTCATCCACATCAGGCATACATAAACGGTTCCCAAAATATAATACACCCTCAGCATCAACTGAAAACTCTGTATTCTCACCCTTGTGAACATCCTCAACCAACTTAGCTAGCTTCGGATCTTTGCCCTGTTGTGCCTTGATCTGTCCGACCAAGGTTGATTGAGACTTGATGTGAGCTAGAATAGTCCCTGTATCACTAAGGCTGAATTGAACTCCCTCAGCTTCTAACTTATAAATATCTTCTATTAACGACTGCTTTATTGGCGCCATGTGGGCCAAACTACCTGCCGAATTCCTGCTCAAAGTATCTGCCACTACATTCGCCTTCCTTGGGTGGTATTAGATCGAAACAACTCAAGGCATTTGTGCTACCATAAGCTTAGATCCTTCCATTGAAAGATGTACTTCAAGCTCTTGTGGTTAGGGAAAATCTCACAAGTCTCTCCATACAGGAAGTACCTCTACATTTTCAAGGCAAAAACCACTGTTGCCATTTCCAAGTCATGTGTAGGGTAATTTTGCTCATGTTTCTTGAGCTATCGTGAGGCATACGCTACAACTTGGCCATGCTATACCAAGACAAAACCAAGTCCAACTCTAGAAGCTTCACAGAATACCAAAAAACCACCTGTCCCTGAAGGTAATACCAAGACTGGCCCTGTGGTTAAGCATATCTTGAGCTTTTGAAAACTCTCTTCACACTCTTCTGTCCACTGAAACCTGACATTCTTCTATGTTAGTTTTGTCATGGGTGCTGTGATCCTTGATAAATCCTGAATGAATTGCCTGTAATATCCTGTCAGGCTTAAGAAACTACAGACTTTGAAACTATTGTAGCTCTACACCATTGTTGCACTGCTTCTACTTTCTTTGGATATACCAGAATACCATCTTTTGACACTACGTGTC
Organism: Dalbergia cochinchinensis; assembly: GCA_031216125.1. Classification (NCBI taxonomy): domain Eukaryota; kingdom Viridiplantae; phylum Streptophyta; class Magnoliopsida; order Fabales; family Fabaceae; genus Dalbergia; species Dalbergia cochinchinensis. The sequence continues at coordinate 15,323,432 of CM062375.1, read as the reverse complement.
CAAGGAACACTACTTGATTTAGCCAGAATTCACTTAGAAAACTTGGCGTATAACTGATTCTCCCTTAAAAAACTTGGCGTATAACCGATTCTCCCTCAAAGTTTGTAAAACTATTCTCAGATGTTGCTCATGTTCTTCCTTACTCCTGGAATACACTAAGATGTCGTCAATGAAGACAATCACAAAGTGATCCAAAAACGGCTTAAACACCCTATTAATTAAATTCATGAAGGCTGCTGGGGCATTGGTTAACCCAAAGGATATCACTAAGAACTCATAATGTCCATAGCGAGTCTTGAAGGCTGTCTTGGGTATATCTTTCTCCTTAATTTTTAGTTGATGGTAACCAAATTGAAGGTCGATCTTAGAAAAATGGGTTGCGCCTTGAAGCTGGTAAAAAAGATCATCAATGCGAGGCAAGGGGTACTAGTTCTTGATCGTCACCTTATTTAGCTTCCTATAATCTATACACATCCTCATCAAACTGTCTTTCTTCTTAAAAACAACACTGGGGCACCCTATGGAGAGATACTTGGCCATATAAACCCCTTATCCAACAACTCTTGTAACTGCTCTTTTAATTCTCTTAACTCTGCTGGAGCCATGTGATCCAGGAGTATAGAGATGGGCTTAACTCCAGGCTCAAGCTCTATCCTAAACTATATTTCCCTCTCCAGTGGCATACCCAACAAATCATCTAAAAACATATCTAGAAACTCATTAGCTACTGGAACCGTACCTAAACTTGGTGTCTCTGCCTCTATATCCCTGACTGCGACTAAAAACCCATAACTATCTCTATCCATTAATCGTAGTGCACTCATAGCTTATATCAAGCTCGTCAGTCGAACACCCTGTAACCATAAACTCTCTTGGCTCATCATCTGAGACCTTGAATCTCACTACCTTGCTATAACAATCTACCATGGCATGGCATAAAGCTAACCAATCTATGCCTAGAATGATATCAAAGTCAAATATGTCCAACACTATTAAATCTACAAGTGCCTCCATGTCACCAACTTTGACTTTGCATGATCTATACACTATTTGAATAAGGAAAAGCTCTCTCGAAGGTACCCTAACTAAAAACAGCTTCTTAAGATCCTTAGGGGATCTTTCAAACCGTAAAGCAAAAAAATGAGGACACATAAGAATAGGTGGACCTTGGGTCAAATAACGTCATAACATCGAAGGAATATACTGTTGTCATACCTGTTATCACTTCATTTGAAGCCTGCGCATCTTGAACGGTCATAGAGAATAAACAATGCTGTCCCCCACTACCCTAGCCTCTATCACCTACACCTTTGCCACCACGGCCCCTGCCCTCAGTCCACGACCTGCCAAAGCAACGAAGCCACCTTGGGCTGTCAACTGGAGATACTGAACTGACATAGAGGGGTTAGTTGACCCCTGACTAGGAGCTTCTTGAAACGTTGAGCACTCTTTGTGCTTGTGGCCCGACTGGCCACACCTATAACATACTAATGAACCAACTAAGCACTGACCCTAATGTCTCTTCTCACAAGTTAGGCATGCTGGACTAAGCCCTCTACTCAAAGTCTGTAATGCAGCTGGACATGCTGGGATAGGATCTGAAAGGGTGACCCTACCTGATTGACCCTGCTGATGGTGACCCATGCTTAAACCTGATCCACTCGAGAAAGAGGCATGAACCATGGCCTTCTTGCTGGCCTCTGACATCGCCCTACGCTCTACTAAACCACTCTCAAGACTAATCGCTGTGTCTAGCACATGAGCATAATCTATGGTCCAGATGTGAGGCTGCAAACTTAGGAACATATCTCTGGACAGACCCTGAACAAAACGTCTCACCCTGGATGTCTCTGTCAGTATCATGTTGGAGGCTGCCTATCCCAGATAAGTAAAACACTCATCATACTATATAATCGTCATGCTTGGAGTTAAACGGAGCTTCAAAAACTCCTCAATCATCTGTACTTGCCTGCACTCTAATATGAATCTCCGCATGAAGGCTTCCTTGAACTATCCCCAAGAGGGAGAATTAGCGGTCCTATACCTCTGTCGGAACTACTGATACCATAACTTTGCTTAGCCTCTTAACTGGAAGCCAGCCAACTCCACTGTTCTCTTTGAAGAATAATGGATGACACCAACTATTTTCTCCACCTACCTGAGAAATTCCTGCGGATCCTCAGTCATCAGATGCCTGTTGAACGTGAACAGTCCATCCTCTTCAAATGCTCCAAGGCTGAGTCGTCTATATCTTTGACTGGAGGTAGCTGTGTAGTCACCTCTAGCTACCTGGTCATCACATTTGTCAAGTTTGCTACCATCTGTTTAAAAGCTCTAATGCAAGCATTATCACTAGATACATTGCTCCTATGGCAACGAAAAAAGTGAAGGCGTGAAGGGTGTATAGGCAGCATGGTCACACTTATGAAAAGAAGGACATAAAATAAGACCATGAGTGCCAAGGAAAAACAAACTCTTACTGAACCTAGACATGGCTGACTCTTTTCCAAAGGCCTTAAATAGCACTTCATCAATGCAAATGGATGCACTTCCATTTACATAGATGTCATGTTATTTGTGGACACTTGCTCCAGTAATATGTAGGGAAATCTATTGCTCTGACACCACTTTGTCACGAACCACCTAGAGAACGTGACCGGCACGTGAGGGATTAGGTCTCCATGGAATCCTCTGGTAACATGACTAGCTAATATGCATAAATAAATCAAATATATTCAAAATATCTCAAGTTTAACTAAATTTCATAATTCTAAAAATATTTTCAAAACATAATAAGAAATTGTTGTCATAACCATAATTCGGGCCGAAGACAAACATAATTAAATAAATGATTAAAATTCTGAAAATAACTAGAACGCATATCTGGGATTCTGCCTACACAATTATTGAGCACTACTAAACTAACATAACCAATAGTAAGCTTCACTCCAAAGTGAAAGCTCACCAAAGAAGCTATAACACTATTGGAGAGGATCCTGTGGTACAACTGAACCTATAGCTGTATCTGTAAGGGAGGAAAGAGAGGGGTAAATTTATCAAAACTCAGTGAGTGAACCTCTACTCATAATCCACATGGGACAACAACAAAAATACATAATATATACATATAACTAATGTAAAACTTTTATTTATAATTACATATAATTATACTAAAAATAATAATTTAACTTAATCCATGACACTAACCAGTAGAGAAATAAGAGATGTTCTGTATATAAATATCTGAGCTGAATAATGGAATCTGAGCTAAGGCTAAAATGATGGATACCTAACTAGGTCCCATAAATGAACAGCACATCGGGTTCCTTATTTTGGATGAACTAGTTCTTTAGCGGACTACTTGGTACCAATGTTAATGATAAATCCTGCAGCCGTTAATTCGTTTATCTGTTTCTCACTATTTATTGACTAAAATCTAATAACAACAAAATTGACTATTCTTATTGTTCACATAAAATTAGGATTCATGAAATTTTCCAAATCATACATAGAACAAGTATGGTCCCATGAGTTTTCTAAAATAATAATATCATGATAACCACAAACCAATAATTTTTGAAAATTCCTATATTCCATAAAACCATATTTCTTGGCATATATCATTCTAAAATTTTATAAATAATTTATATAATATGTGAAAATAATAATAATAATAATAATCAAAAGTATGGCCATGAACTTAAACCCACTCATTGTTGGTAGTCGAGAGTGTACTTCCACTAACAATTTAACTATGGAGAACAAGAATGGCACGGGTAATGGAAGGGATTAATCAGAGAAAATTGAGGACCACGTTTTTTCTCTCCAAGGAAATATCCTTGGGTGACTTGGGTTCTTAAAATAAATATTTGAGAATATTATGATGTGCCAAATATATACTAGTGGATAATATAAAATCGAGAGCAGAAAATCAGCGTGCTAAGCATGGTATATATATATATGATGAAAAATAATATTTAAAATGTATATCATGCAGCACATTTAATATTATTAAAATGATAACGTCGTAGGCTACGCAATAATATTAGAATGATAATACATTATAATATTATTAAAATAATAACCAATTAATTATTATAATAATAATAATAATAATAATAATAATAATAATAATGATAATATCAACAATGTATATATGATGATGATGATGACAATGATAATAATAATAATAATAGCAATAATAATTAATAAATTTCATATTTGGGATATTACATATTATGTGAAATTAATTCTCTGATTTTTTTTATTTTGTGCAACTCGATATCCTGTTATGACTTAAAATTTACAATGTTTGAAAAGTAGAGTTTTTTGCATAGTTTAAAAAGTCCAGGGTGTTATAATATACGTTTAAAAAGTCAATATATAAATTATATATGATCTAAAATTTAGGATGTAAAATATATTTAACCTTAAAATGAATAAAAAATGTTTGTATACTCACTTTTCTGCTGTCACCATATCAACACACAGCCGAAATTTGTTTAAAATGATAAAAATTCAAAGAAAAAAACTCATCATTTTAACAATGGATGATAGAAGAATCAATGGATGAGTAAGAATTTTGGAGTCAACATACATAACACAGCACAAAATTAATATTTTCCTTTGGCTGATAGAGTAACTCTAATAGGTCAAAAATATTCTCATTCACTCCGTGGGACGCACAAATTGGAATTGAGAATCCTTTCAAATCACCGGAGCGATAAGTGGGATTGGGACTAGTAGTCTGACTTTACTCTCATCTAATAAGAATGTGACATGTCAGTTATCTAATTTTTCTATATGCAATACTTTACATGTAGGCTGAAAGTTGAGAATAAAATTGATTCTTTTTGTCAGGGAGTCTCAATTATAATTGGGACTTTTGAGGTGAAAAATAACTTTTTTTTCAACCCAAAAAAAAAAATACTTTTCATATATTTAAATAAATTTTTAAAAAATAATTAGAATCTAAAAAAAAATTAGTGTTCAGTTTTTTTTTCTTTGTAGAATCCAAAAAAAATTACTTCTAAAACGAAATCATTTTCTAGCTTTTTTTAATTACATATAAAATGTAAGTTTTAAAATTATTTTTTAAGAATATCTTAAACAAACGTACCCTTAACAGTCTGGGAGTATTTTCTTTTTTTTCCAAAAAATTTCTTTTGGGGCTGTGAAGTAATCTCTGGCATATTAATTATTATAGTGGATAGCAAATCAAAGAATAGTGTTCAGAAGATACCTTAAAAATATGTTATCTTCTGAACCAAAATGGATGCGTACAGGGAAAAGAGTTTTCTATATTTTAGTTTTTAGAATGATCATCAACTGCCCAACATAAATTGTTTGATTTGAAATTTGACATTTTGTTTCTCACATTGCCTTAATTTCTGGCTTTAAGACTATGAGGCTGCAAGTACACCATAGAACCTTGATGCAGAAGTTATGCTTGCTGGGTCACCACCAAATCAGGAATCAATTATTGTTTTCTTCTTTAGAAAGGAGGAAACATTGTGGTGTCAGTGGAACGGCATAAATATCATCAATAAATTCTTTCAAACGTTGACTAGAATGATTTACTTTAAAAGTGAGTAAAGGACATTATTTCAATATATTTTTATTTATTATTGAATAAGATGTGGTTTGGATCTCAAATTAAGTTGGGTTTATAATTTATTTAATAATAAATAAGAGTGTGTCAGTATGGTATTCCATAAATAGTGATTACAACCAACATTTCCTGAAAATATATATACAAAGGTAAGGTATCCAACAAAAACAATTAAAAGCCAAGCAAAATTTCGTGTTTGTTGTTGATAGGCCCATGTGGTTGTTAATAAAATAATGCCTTAAATCTTCTAGGACAAGAATCACGTTCATGCTGACCAAAAAAAGAGAGAAGACCATGTTTATTATCCTAACATTTTTTTTTTCCACAATCCGTCCCCCATAAAGACATTTGATTCATGCGGTTGCATTTTCTGGCTACCTTCTATCAATCAATAGATGACATTTGCCTTAGACTTTAGGTATTGGAACATTTGGCACAATTACAAAGTTCCACCCCACAATTTTTCCTGATCAATTTAGCTCCAAATATCTGCTTTACTTTTCCTATTTTCCAAAAGAGAAAGAAAATTGACAAACCCCAACTAGTAAATAATGTAACATAACCTCCAGGAAGAGGAGTAATGATAATAGTCTCAAATTCATGATAAATTTTACATGCAGTAACATATTAACCATTCATCACAATTTAAAATAAAAACTATATAAATATTATAAAAAAATTCGATAAAATTGACCATAAATTCGGGTTCAGTTTAAGGAGTAGCAAGGGACCTAATCACCAAGGCAGCACGCGACATATTGTAATTTCAAGCCTTCAGCAAATCAACTCTGCACACGTGGCAGTGCTGATGGGGAGAGTAAAAGGGAGCTCGGACGGGTTATCTCCAACTACCCATACATTCCATTCCATAGTTACTAACAATTCACTGATATCGCTAGAGGGGAATGTAACAACAAATTAGCCTATCTCCTTCAATTTTCAGGTCCAGTTCCACGAAAGACGAAGTATTTAATTTATCTGATTGGTACATATATGAAAATGACATACCTACTTCAAAGTTTCAGCTTATTTACTTAGCATTTTTATTAGCTATTTGATATTTTTCCTAGCCGGAAATACTTCCACAGACGCTAACTGCAAAAGACAGTTTTGCAATCTGTGATTTATAATATGATTCATTGAAAAAGCAAAGTACAAGCATATCCTTGAATTTTCAAGAACTTCCTTCTACAATTGAAATGAAATTTTACCCGATAGCAAGTATCTGGATAATTTGAAAGGGGCATCGCTAGAGACTAGAGTGTTCAGTATCGTATCATTGGCTTCCACCAATTTCAAAAAAAAAATCATTTCATTGCCATTAGAGAGTACTTCTAAACCTATTTTAGTAGTTGAAGTTAAAAAAATTTGAAGGAAAGAAAATTAGAAGCAATGAAGACAACATTTACATTTCAATACTTGGACCGAGATATCATTTGAAAGGATGCATGTAACATTATCCAATCCAAAGAGCAGCAAAAGTAGATAACTATGCAGCAGGGGGCCTAAGCTCATGATCCTGGGATGTATCTCGTGCAGATGGAGGAAGATATTGCCACATTGGGATATAACCATAGTTTGGATAAACAGCCATCTTGTTCATCCCTGCTTGATATGTAGCTACAGGGGGAGGCATAAACCCTGCAGCTGAAATGGGCAAAGCTTTCAATTGCCTCTCAAGCCTTTCTTTGTCTCCTTTCAAAGCAAGTTTCTCTTCGCGGAGTTCGTTTTTCTCGGCCTGTTGAAGGAAAAATTATTCAATCTTAAACTGAACTACTCAAGCAGTGCATGATACTGCTGTGGTATGTAACTCACTCATAACACCTGACACATTCATAAAAGTTATTTAATATGAATACATTCTTATGGTTTAGGCGTGGAAGCAACATGGCTCATGCAAGTTGTGAAGAGAAAAACTGTGTGTATGCAATGGAGGTTATGGATCAGTGTGGCATGAGAACCAGAGGAAGATACAAGATTTTGAAGGGTATGGTTTGACTTTGAAGCATGAATTGCCTCTAGCCTGACATGAATTTATGCTAAAGGAGATAATGTAAAATTGTGCAGTCATCAATATATCACCCTCGCTCCAATCAATGGTCCAGGATAAATATTAAATCCACAGTTAGTTAACCTTGATTTTAGGGGTCAAAACTGCCTTAGCACATCAGATTGATTAGTTTTCCTATTCTCTTGACAGATCTTTTCAGAGTTTGAACTCCTATGGTGCCTTTCTTCAATAAACAAAGAAAATAAGTTAAATTTACATCTATCATTACAACTGGACATGAGAAATGGTAAACCAAAACTGTGAAGAAGTGTCATTGTGTTAGAACTGGTATCAGGAATTAAGACAGAGTGGGAGGAGAATGATAGAGAAACAGAAGAAAACTGCACTGTATTGATGAGTTCTTCAACAACGTGTTCCATGAACCCTGAAATCTTGGCACCACTCAGAGGAAGTTTGAGAGCTCCTCTATCTCTCAAAATATCACCAAATGACTATACAACTTCCCTCTGCCCTCCCAATCACTTTTATTGCAAACAGACTTCCTATCCACCCTCAACTACCTGTAACAGACTTTCCCGCCACTGAAGCTCATTGTTGTTTACAACTACCCCTGCTATCGAGTCTGGTCCAGTGTCCCTTCTCCTCAAATACACCCGATTCACAGTTGGTCTCCTAACACAGTCGCTAATCAACTGATGTACCAACTTGAACTAGGCATGTTAGTCATGCATACCAACAGCAGAATATGCAGTATTGATGAGAAGTGGAAACTGGGAACAAAGGTGGTATGAGAAACTACATATAGGGCTAGTAGAATGCAAATGTCAGAACAAAGTGTGTCATTAAAAATATTACCAGTAAAATTAAATACATGAATAAATAATGATGACTTATTGATAGTATTTTGTTGAATTAGATCACAATACTAACCAAAGTCATTAATAACCATGTTGATGAAAAAAAAAATAATTTAAAATAAAATCAAAGCATAGGATTTAAGGGTAGAGTGCACAGCATCTGGAAGCATTGCGACATAAAACCACCACTTTCCATCAAAGGGAAAAAAAAAAGTGGAATTCTTTGATTACAAGCCACAGAGAGAGAAGAAAAGGAGGTAAGTATAACAGGACCCTCTTGGCACTTGTAATCAAATAGGCTTTCAATATCTACAGGAATATTGTTCTCATAAACTTTTAAATTTGTAGTTGCGGCTAACTTTTATAAATTTGTGGTTGCTACTTAATTTGCAAAGCAATTTGCTTTCTCAGTGTAGGAAGAGGTCTCCATAACTTAATGTTTAATGGGTGTTGCATTCCTACATCCACTGTATGCATATGAAATCCTATCATTTCACTTCGACCACTTACCAAACTGTAAGATACTGGATCAGATTAGCAGAAAAGGTAGAAGAATTGACAAGACAGAGAAGAACAGTAAGAATGTGTATAATTTCTGTAGTTGTCTATTATTCACAAACTAAAAGAAATAAGGATGATGCTCGGTTTTTGAGAGATCTAGCTCTCTTCCAAAGAGTTCAATTCCACAGTTTGAGATGCCCCCTTGGCATCCCTCCCCTTCCCAATATACCAACCCCTCACTCCCCATGACAGAATTAATGTTTCCTCACTAATCTTGCCTAGCTGGCAAGTTAATTACAAAACTCTCTGCCCACCCTTTTGGCCACATGCCTAACTCGTGTCACTATCTTTTTATTCTTTCTCACATAAACCTTAGCATAAGGTGAAACCTCATTAATTGGGTTCCTAACACAAACTCTCCAACTTTAGCTATGCAAACGACAGGACCGTAGGTGCAAAATTGAAGCATAAAGTCCTTCAAGCTTTCTTTATAAGCAAGAATTGAAAAAGCAAAAAGATGAAGGGAAAAAAAAAGAGTTAAAAATGAAGCTTCTAGCAGTTTCAACAAAATAAAATCAATCCTCTTTTCCAATACCATTCATTGAATTTCAAGATTGAAAGTAGGTAAAGAAGCTAAAATCTTTTAGAAAACTATTCCAAGCAAGAAATCAATAGTAAGAGAAATAAAATATACAACTCACTACAATATTGAAAAAAGACTAACCTTTAAAGATTTTATTTCCTTTAATAATTTTTCATTCATTTCTTTGAGTTCCTGAGCTTCAGTTTTAAGTTGGTTCAACGCTCTGACAGCATCATCAAGTATAGCTGCTTTATCTGCTTTCATTGGCCTCCCGGGTTCCAAAACAGAGCTCAATTCACAAAACCTAAAATAATCACAACCAAGAAATCCCCTATATCATCAGAAGTAGCACATAATATATTTTATGCCCATGTATATTAGAAACATGGGTACCTAAGATCACCATGTTTAGTTGGTAATTTATGAAGCTGGTTGTGCTCAGAGATAATCATACTCCATCTTTTTCCTTTCAAGGCAGAAAAATGCATGAAATTTGTGGGATCATATGCCTAACAAGTAGCTTGGACAGCAGAGGTCTAAACTTCATACACCATTGTAGCAAACACAAGCATCTATCACAAGTACCTAAGATGACAGTTTATGGATGTGTGAAACAACTACAAACCACAAATTGATGTGCAGAGTATATGTTCCTTATGCAAATGTAGCAAAATGCTGTTCAGCACAAGCTGCAACGGCTACATGAAGAGCTAAAAGAGCAGATTGTTAAAGACTAACTCTGACATCAACTACATATTTAATATTTAGAAGCATGCTTGCCTTTCATTGAGTCTCTCCCTTCGCAATTTCTCACGACAAGCTTTAGTTTCTGCCCTGCAGCATGAATCAGGGCGTCCCCTACAAATGATTCACAGGAAACTTGTAAAAAAAAGGAAAACAAAAAAACCGTTAAATGATTCAGAGATTGCATCATTACATGCAGATAAATACAAAACGAAAGGTAGCCCAACCCATCTATTAGGTATAAATTGCAAGTGAATAAAGCAAGATAGAGAGGCTACCAGAGTCATGTACCATCATCATGCATGATTTGAAGTTTAGATTTTTCATTTTAATGAGTTTAACTACAGATATTCAAACTAAATGAGATTATACAGAGCTAAAACCATATTTACACCCATTTCTGAAGAAAATTATTCCATCCTCACATTCTCAGATAATAAATCACTTCATATGTAATACACAAGATACCTCTTCCTGGTCTTCTCTTGACAGGCACCATCACCACCTGAAAAGCCAGTTTCTGTGCTCAGACTGGCAAATACAGTGAGAAAAGATTGTGACTGTCAGCCCATCTAGCCACATAATACAAAAGCAACCATAACAACAAAGAATCTTTTATCACACTATGTAGGTTCGGCTACATAGATCAATCAACAGTGGTGGCTCTATCAAAGACTAGTGTTAGGTTACCCATAACAAAAGCTACAGAAAAATACAAAACGAGAATGATAAAAATGAACTTGAGCTATTCCTATGAACAATCCACAATTATTATCCCCATAACAAAAGGGTAACCGGGAAAATGGTTAGAAAAAGGAAAAACAATTCTTCATTTTCCTCTGGGTGACAAAACAAAAAGCATATCAGAACAAGCAAGATCTGTGAGCTCAGGAAGAATTTGAATTGAAATTCACACACGGGTGTAAACAAAAATATGAATCCAACCATGCAACACGACCAAGTAGCAAAATCTTCCCTTGCATAATATCACATCACATCATATCGTATCATCGAATCAATAACAAAACCAAGAACAAAATTGAAAAACTAAAAACAAAAGAACTTGAATTATTGCTATAGTGAAAATCAGTCGTGTTGATTACCATAACAAAAGAGTGAAATTCCGTTTTGTCATATCACCCAATCAACAACACAATTCTTGCGAATCAAAGATCATCAATGAATCCAAAAGGAAGAAAACACGATGACATAAAATGAATACAAGAAAAGAAAGAAGAAGAAGAAGAAGAAGAAGAAGAATATAATTATTGGTAAAAGGGAAAAAGGAACCTTTGATTGGACCAAAGGAAAGCGGTGGGCGCCGGCGGAGCATGATCGATGGAAGTGTAATCGAGGAAATCCCAACAGCCGCCGTCTTCGAAGGAATCCATTGGCGATTTCCAGTTTAACCGAACCGCGCTATCTGAGGGCGGCAGCCTTCAACCATGTGCAAGAAGCAAATGATTAAAATCCGAATTTTTGTTACAATTTCCATCGATATAAGTTTTGTTCTTTGTAATTAATACATATACGTGTATATATATATATATATATATATATATATATATATATATATATATATATATATATGATTACTTTGCATTCTATAAAATTTATAGATCGATATTTTAGATAACTTGTGGTGAAAATTCGCTTGCGTGTCTCATTAACTAAATCAATTAATATTTTAAATGCTCGTGATTAAATCACAACCCTTGAATTTAAAAGGGTACCAATACTCTTGGGTACCAAAGTAAAAACCTATATATATATATATATATATATATATATATATATTTTATGTTTTGTGTGTTTATTTTATGATTTTTTGGTGGTGGTGTTTTACCCGTATATGGGTTTAAACTTTGAATGGAGGCTTGGCTCTTCAAGTGAAGAAGTTCATGACCAATTGGTAACATCTAGAAGTGAGGTTAATCACCATTGCATCAATAATATTTTAGAAATATTATTTTGACTCACATTTTGTGAAATATCATGTCAATACACTCACATTTACTATTGGATAGGGTGTATGTCCCAAACTAAGTGGGGTCTACATTTAATCCGAAGGTTAATAAAAGTGTATCGACACAATGTTTCATAAAATATGAGTCAAAATAACTCTGCTCATAATTTTCATCATGTGACTATTATGTGTGGATTTTACTAAATGATTCAAGAGTGTTTAACCTCTCATTTTTATATTTTACCAACCTTGTTACTTTAGAGGAGTCAAATCCTTTGAAGAGATAGGTGAAAACTTTTATAAAGAATTCAGAGTCCGAATTGTGGAAGACTATAAAATAATATTTTTATAATTTTTTTAAGAAATCAAACAATCTTAGTTTAGTTGTCAAATGTAATATTATTTCATTTAAAAGTTTATAATAAAAAATTGATTTTTGTTTTAGTACCCATGGGGTATCGGTATCGTTTATGTAATTAACGGTTATGATTTGATAGATTTTAAAAAATTTGAATATATGGAAAATGTGGCATATTGTTAGCCACAAATAATTAATTCGTACATGTACCCTTAAATTTTATAGGAGTACTAGAGAAACCCCAAAAAAATAGTATAAAAGTTGAACGCGATAAAATATTGTTTTAATAAAATAAGATATTTATGTGGCATTAAACTCGAATGGTCCTAGTCTAGATACAAAATAAAATAATAATTTTAGCAAAGTAGTTTTAGAAACAGAAGAGAAAAAAGAGACAAGGGTTCCACCACCATCTAAAAAAAACAAGAAGGTGCTACCATTTGTAGAAAAAAATTCCACTGTCTAAAGCAAAAAGAGTACACCACTGTTTAAAAGAAAAAAGAATGTGTATAGAAAAGTATTGGTAAAAAAAAAAAGAAAGTATTAAAAACATGAGTAGTACTATCATGATAATGGTCATATCATGTGAGTGAAGGTGTCACATTTATATATGAAACTCCCCAATATCTTTCAATTCCCTACACATTCTCGTCTATGGAGCTATAAGATTTTATTTGTCGATGAATAAACCCCAACACTCCAAACAGTGCGGCATCAATAAGATACAGGTGCCTAATCTTGATTTTTAGCAACATACAATATCAAGCAATTGCAATAATAGAGGGCAACATTCAACATATGTTTTGGATACATCAACCAAACATTAGTGCCATTGAGTTGTATGTAGATTTTGAAGTTGTTGTTGCTCTGAATAAGGTTCATGAGTCGAGCACATTTTCACAAGTAGAATGGGAAAAATGTGATGAAGAAGAATATCAGAGTGGTGATTGTGGTGCGGATAATGAGGAGGATATGTCAAATGTGCTGGATAGGCAACATTCCCGTAGCCACCTTATGTACGTGTGTTAAATCTTGAAGCTATGCATGTACCTGAGTTTTCACAGTATGCAAACACAAGTATGCAGCACTTTGTCCTATGCTTGTTATTTCCATTTTAATTTTTACAATTTTTTTATTTGTTATATTGGTGATTTGTAAGTATTTCTGGTGTCGATGGTGAGTTCTCTATTGGAATGGTATTTGATAATAAGGAGGCAGTTATTAAAGCGATAAGAGGCACAACATAAACAATAGAGTGGATTACAAAGTGTTGGAGAACTAGAGCCAAAGACATTTTATTGTCTGTGCCTACAATATGAGAAAGATTGCATATGGCTTCTTAGGGCAAGTTTGGGGAAGAATAAGGATTGGAAATTTGGAAGTACAATGGACCATACACTTGCTCTAGGTCGACTGCTCCACGAGACCATTCAAAGTTTTATTCAAACACGACTGCACAATTCATAGAACCATTTGTACGATCTAATCCATCCATTAAAGTGAAATCTGTTGTGGCAGAGATATAGTCTCAGTTTGGGTACACAAAAACATCCCGAAAAGTGTGGGTAGCAAAGCAAAAGGTAATTAAAAAAGTTATCGGTGGCTGGGAATGCTTATTTGAAGAGTTTCCGGTCATGGAGCAATAGTTCAAATGGATGTTGTACAGGCCTACCATCTAGATGACCCAATGCCAATGCCAAATGCTCGCATGTTTCACAGGGTATTTTGGACTTTCGGTCATTGCGCTGTAGTGTTCAAATATTGTAAACCACTGGTTAGGTAGAAGGGACACATTTGTTTGGAAAATACAAAGGGCTTCTCTTAATTATACTAGCACAAGATGGCAATCAAAACGTATTGCCAATTACTTTTGCTATCATCGAGGGTGAGACTGTAGATGCATGGTCATTTTTCCTTGAAAATTTGCGTAGACATGTTACGACTCGAGACGGAGTTGGAATTATTTTTTATCATCACGAGTCGATTAAAACAGCAATAGCTCGGAGCAATGGGCAGTGGGAACCTCCATAGTCATTCCATATGTATTACACAAGGCACATCACTGCCAATTTCTTGTGAAGATTCAAAGCGCTCAATTTGCATCAAATTGTCATGAGCATAGGTAATCAACACTTTGTTTGTTCTCATGAATGAATTTTAAGTTATTTTCTTTCAATTATTGTTTCTGCTAATTTAACCAATCATATTGTCTTTTGTAGGGTACTCTAAAACGTAGTGTGAATTTAATCTATGGGAGGATGTGTGAATGTGGTGAGCTATATACAAAATGGCTTGATGAAATTCCATGGGAAAAGTGGGTTCTAGCATTTGACAGTGCATATCGGTGGGGCACATTAGCACAAATTTAGTTGAGTGAATCAATGCTGTGTTAAAATGTTTTGATCACGTCATTAGTTCGAGCAACATGCTTCTAAATAGTTGAGTTGTTTGTTTGAAAAGGCATGGAGGCATCTATGTGAAAAAATGGTAGACATGTTTTCGACAAGACGACTATAAGCAACTGAGTAGACATCCAAGAACTTCATGCTCACTCAATTTCACAGGCATGCTGAGTTATTCCATGTTAAAGAGCGATCTGGCTTAGCAGCTTATATACTTGATCTTAGGCAGAGGTATTGCGACTGTGATGACTTTTAGATAGATCATAATCCTTGCTATCATATGACTGCTTGTTGTGAGATCCATCATGTTAACTAGAGAGCTTATGTTGATGATGTGTATAGGATGACAAAAATTTGTAAAGTGTTCAAAAAGGAGTTTGGGGTCGTGGGGAACATAAGTACTTGGCCTTAGTATACAGGTTCGAGAATTTGTCCCACCCCTACCTTAAAACGCACAATGAATGAGTGGCCTAAATCTACCCTCAACCTAAATGAAATGGATATGCTTGAAATGCAAGAACCATGACATTGTGCTCTTTGTTGAGGTGAGGGTCACAGTCGTGGTCATTGTCCACAAGCTCCCAGCTCAAGTTCATTGTGATGGCCAATTTTATTTTTTTTTATTAATGATGTGGTTGTAATTTTTAAGTAGTTGTAATTTTATTAATGTCTTATTGATGCTTCCGATTTGCTATTTCCAATTAAGTGATTTTTGTTGTATGTTATTCTCAAATTAATGACTGTAGTATGATTGGTGCTATATAGAGTGTATTAAAGTAGTAAAATATCAAAATTTTAAAATTTCAAGATTTAAAAATATTTTATGATATCTAATGAGTTTTATTATGACTAATCTCTAAAGATGTCAACTGTTTTAAATTCTCCAATGGCTACTAACTATCATTACAAATAGACATTAACTTAAGAAATAGAATTAATATTATAAAGAATTACACATAAAAATAGAAGGAATAGGAATTTTATTAAAATATAAAAATACATAACCTTTACTCCCTTTATGTAATTTCCCCTTCCCCTTGGCCTTTTGTTGTCTATAGATCAGTGATGGGCTATATGGATCATGTGGCTAAGGATTGATACGTAATGAATATTTAGTCTCAGCACCCCCACCTCCCCCTCCCATAGTTGCTCCACCCTTACCTCTTCCTCTGCCATCACCTCCACCCTCACCTCCTCCTCTTCCTTTACCTACTCCTCTGCCATAACCTCCTATAAAGCCCAAATTATCCATCACCTACAAAGTCATGGGATTCACCTGCCACTAATAAATTGGGGATAATGGCTTGACAAATAAACTTGATGCTTGAGATGTCATCATATATGATCAGTAGACATTGTCCTCTGCTTGGGCAGTAACTCATTTAGGTCTAAGAAATTATAGCCGGAGGATTGACTTGTTAGTTCTAGAACCCTTGAGAAAAATACCGCGACTTATGTTTTGGATGACAAATGTTTTGTAGAAAGGACTAATGGTTTGTATGAGTTTCTTTAGTACTTAACAAGAATTTTCTCATGTACATGTAATTTAAATCTTGATATATTTTTCATATATTCATGATTCAACATGATAGAAATCTCATTCAAAGAGATCACAACTCTTAAGAATGTGAAAAATAGCTCAAAAAGTGAATTATTTTATATAAGAAGCTTAAGAAAGTAAGCTAGAGCACCAGAAATTATAACTGGGACATTAGAAACTAGTTTGATACATCAAAAAGTGGCATGACAACTCACAATGATGTTTTCTCATGATTACGTTAAGCACACCTCCAACATATTTGTTTGTACTCACAAATTAAGAAGTTCAACACTCTTTGAAGATCATCACCTATTTCAAAAAGCTCGCTTAAAAATGTAGAATCTCATCAGAAAGTTACGATTGTGGTGTATCAACTGTATACTTGAAAGTTCACTATCCCCAATGAAGTCTCTAGAAGATGAGAAGTTCAAAAACCATGCTTTTTGTGAAACATAGTTTTTAAAGTACCTTCAAAAACAAAGGATAGCATTTTTTGTACTACAATAGCTGCCACTGACACAGCTCAACACACATATCTAGAAGATTAATCTTAGGACACAAAAAGATTGATTAACACATGTCAATAGAAGAAAAGATCAAGAGGCAATAGTTCTATTCAAAATTCTAGTATAAAAGCACAACATATTCAAGATGGAAGGAACTTTTGTGTGCAAGACATTTCATGCCTTCTATATACCTTCTGAAGTTCTACTCTTAATCAAATTTCAGTTTTTTAAAAGAAAAATCTTTTTTCTTGTATTCATTAGCAAGCATTCTTTGTGAGAAGCTTAGAAATAAGTCTCTCAAGTGGTATCCTTATAGCAATATTAAATCTTAGGAAACTTGAGTATATTCTTGGAGTGAAACATCAAAACCTTTATCACATTTTACCTTGTTCTAGTAGTAATCAATATGAGATAATTTGGAGATGTTAGGAAGAAAAACTTCTTGTGGGTGAGGGTTAACTGTACAGACTGCTCATTAGTCTAGCTTGAAAAGGCTAGTAAAAAGACTATCTTGGTTTCTCTGGTAAGAGAAAAAAGTTTAGTGAAACTTGTAATATTGTTGGTTAAGGATTGGATGTAAGCAAAGCTTGGCTAAACCAATATAAATCTTTATGTATGAGTGCATCTTTTCTTGTGCATGATATAAAACTATTTTGTTAAGATTTCTGAACTTATATTTTTACTGAGCACTTCATAAAGTTACTTTATTAAGAACACTAACATGTGATTTGTGCTGCTTCAAGTCTTAAGACTTGATAGATTATGTTTTGTGTTTCAGAATGAGAAGTTTTCTAGAAGGCACAATTCAAACCCCTTCTCATGTTATCTATACACAACCTACACTTGGAGTCAAAGGTTAGGCCTTTAAGAGGTTAAGTATCCAAATAATTGCAAAGGAAAAAAGATCTTGGAAAGAATGGCCCACAATGTTGTACGCATTGTTAAGGAATACTCTATCAATACACCTCTATTATTTGATGGTGATGATTATCCTTATTAGAGAAACAGAATTGAGTTGTTCATCAAACACACAAGTCTTGCCTTATGAAAGATGATATAAAATGGTGGCTACATACTTATAAAAAAGGTTTCAAAAAATGTGTTTGCTGCAAACAAGGAATGTCAACCTTTAACTACAAGGCAAGTCCCTAGAAATAGATGGATTTACCAGCAAAAAGCAAGAGATGAACTCTGAGGCCAACTACCTTCTTACTTGTACCCTAAGCAAAGCTAAATATGACAAGATTATTACTTGGGACATGGCTAAGGAGATCTGGGATAGGTTGCAAATGTTCCATGAGGGAACGGATCAGGTCAAAGAAACAAAAATAAACATGTTGGTGCATCAATATGAAATGTTCAAAATGACTGAGCATGAGAACATTGATGAGATGACCATAAGATTTATGCATATCATTAACCAACTCAAATATTTGGGTAAAAGGTAGTCAAACTCTGAGATGGTTAGGAATATCTTAAGAAGCTTTCCATCTAAATGGCTTTACAAGGTCATAGTAATCACTAAAGTTAAGGATCTTAAGACTTTTAGCTTAGATGTACTAATTGGATCTCTAAAGACTCATGAGGTGATGCTCCTTGATGCTTATGGTGAGACTATGAAAAGTAACAAATTTGTG
Source organism: Dalbergia cochinchinensis (assembly GCA_031216125.1). NCBI lineage: Eukaryota > Viridiplantae > Streptophyta > Magnoliopsida > Fabales > Fabaceae > Dalbergia > Dalbergia cochinchinensis. Next base: position 15,304,716 of record CM062375.1, on the reverse strand, counting down.
GCAGTAAAGGCTTCCAAAAAAAAAAGCAACATCCAAGGACAATGAAAGCTACATGGGTTTTTGAGGAGAAAAATGACTCAAATGAGGATTCTGAAGAGGATGGAGATGAAATCCTCATGTTAGTAAGAAAGATGTCAAGAGCATTGAAGAGTGGAGTCAGAAAGAAAAAGGAGTCTATATTCAAAAAGGATAAAAAAAAGGCAAAGGAAAGCTTGATAATGTGAATTGCTGCCATTATGGTGAAAAGGAACACTTCAAAACTGACATATTCCTTGAGAAAGATAGTGAAAAGAATATCTAACTTTCTTGGATTGAGAAAGTGGTTAATGGTAGAACTCAACAGATTTGTTGAGAACTATATATAGATAGTGTTTGGTTGAAACAGTATAAAATCATTTGTGTGATATTCTCTTTTCCTTATCTCTTTAAATTATTGTGTGTTATTCATTTCTGTAGTGTGAATATTTATACTTACTTAAACATCTTTCTGAAATCTTTATTTAGTTTCTATACATATCAGAAAGTAATCTTTTGAAGCCGATTAACTTGTGTTTTTTTGCTACCTTCAAGTTTAAAATACTTGATAGACTTTGTTTGAGTTTTTAGAAAGTAAAAGAATTTGAAAGTTTGACTCAACCCCCATTCTCGTGCTATATTTTCACTTAGAGCTTTGTCCCCTTTGTCAATAATTGACAAAAATTTAACAAATGAATTAAAGTACACATAAAGAAAATTTTAGGGATCACATATATTGCATATTTTTTAAGTTTAGAAACTAAATTCACATTATCTATAATAGATGGGAGTAAAGAAGAGTTTTCCCCAATTTTTGAATTGCATGTCTTGTGACACAACTAGAAGGAATTTGTTGTTGATTGTGGTTGCATACTCTGAAAAACTAAAAGGCCCCTTCAATATTGAAAGGGTACACTAAATGTAAAGTAAAAAATAGATATTGCCATAGTCATCTGTTGAATTGTACCTAAAGTTAATTGTTCACTTAACCTATAAATATTCCATTCTGAAATAGATTCTCATAGAAAAAAGCTACTGCTAGCTATTGTCTTTCTTCATATTGAACATTAGTTAGAGAAGGTATTGGATAATAAGTTCTTATTTTAGATCATTGTTTGAAAATTTTATTTTATTTAGTCCTAATATTTCTTGAAAATCTTCTTCATGTTCTTCTATATGTTCTAATTTAAAAAAAATGCTTTGAAGAACGACTAATGGCTGTTGTCTTGAGTTTCTTATAAAATTAAACATGTTCTATCATTTAATACATCAAGGCTTGATCAATTGAGGATATATTTTACTTTGCATGTGCAAACATGTTTGATCTTATGCTAAGAGATATGAACTGAAAAGAAAAGAAAATTATACCCTTATTCAAGCTTAAAATATCTAACGATTAGAAGAAGAAATCAATGCTGTAAGAAACCAAGTTTTGAGTCTTCAGAAAGTAGCATTGGACATCAGAAAGTATGTTTGCAATTATGATTTCAAGCAAACTCTGAGAACCTAGTGTTACACCATCTTTTATCAGTACAATTACAATTCTTTCATCATCATAAAGAGTGGATTGAAGACTAGAAGATCAAAGAATCATCAAGGAAATGTTGCCACCCTTCAGAAAGCTTAAACACAGTAAGACAGTGCGCTCTACAAGAAAAGGTAGGAAAGTTTGAATTTGAATTTGAGAAAGTCAAAACCCAATGCTAGAATTGGCTTATCATCTCTTTTAACTTTGAGGTCAATGGCCATAGGTCCTAGAAGAAAAGTTCAAAAACCACAATTTAGAAAGTAGAGTAGTTTATGAAGGGACATTAGAAACCTTAATATTGCAACGGCTTCTACAACAGCACTGACAAACAGACAGGATATTCTTCTAGACTACCTTTTCAAGACACAATTAAATAATCAACACGTGTCTCTAGAAAGTCTAATCAAGGCAACATTCACAAGGAAGACCTCTATAAATAGAGATGTTGTGCTTTCAAAGAAATAGTGACTAATGCTAAACAAAAAAGCTGAAACTTTGCAAAGATTTCTTCTTCATCTTCTTGTAAAGTTCATTACTGCTTGTAATCATTTCCTTGTTCAAAAATCTTCTTTCTACGTTCCTCATTGTTCATACATTCTTCCAAGGAAGAATAACTAGAAAGAGGTCATTCAAGTAAGTTCTTCATTGTAAATCTTAAGGAAACTTGAGTGAAGGTTAGTTTGAGTGGCAACCCAAACACAGAACCTTTGTATCCTCAATCCAGTAGCGATCGTGTAAGTTAGCTTGAAGAGGCTAGTCAAAGACTATTTGCAAAGTGACAATAAATGTGTTTTACTAGTCACGATTTAGCTTGGAGATGCTGGTTAAAGACTACTTGGTTTAACTTGGAGAGGTTGGTCAAAGACTACTTGGTTCAGCTTGAAGAGACTGGTGAATAATTACTTAGTTTGTGACAGTAGGGGTTGTCTACTGGTCACTGGAAATAGCTTGGGAAGGCTACTGTAAATACTATTTTTGTTCTTTCTCGGGTTGGAGAAAGATTTAGCAAAACTCAACGGTTGTTGAAAACTAGATATAGGCAGGTTAACCGAATCAATATAAAAACTCTTGAGTAGTATCATTCTTTTTTTTCATCTCTCATTTTATTTCTATATCTGTTTTACTATTAGTGTCTGCTCTGGAAAACTTTCTTTTACTTGTTTGTTACATATTCAATTCAGAAAGTTTACTTTCTAAAGTTACTAATGCTATTTTTTCACTGCACTTCAAGTTCATAACTTGATAATTTTTTATAAAATTTTTCAGAAATCCATTAGGGAAAGAAAAGGAAAAATATGATTCAACCCCCCTTCTCATGTACTTTTCTACCTACATTTTTATCTTTTGGTACTGTCATTAGGTTTTCTAATTGTTTTCTCAAATCTTCTATAGCTAGTTCAATTGCTCATCTAAGTTTTGCAGTCCTTAATTCTTCTTCAACAACATTTATGACCTTATATATTGGTCTTTGTGGATCGATTTGAAATTCTTTATAAGAATTTATTGTTGATTTTGAAGTAGAAGGTATGTCTTTTGGTTTGTTTGGATTTTCCACTTACATGGTATGTAGCATTTGATTAGCATAATTAAGTTGCTCATGAACCTTTTGAAATTCTTTGTTTCCTTGATTTATTTTAAAAGTTGTTGCATCTACTTCTAATCAACTATTTATTGATATTTTCAATTGAGTTAATGGAGGGCGTGTTGATGTTATATTAGTTCATTCAGAAGTTTTTCAATTTTTTGTAATTTTGGAATGTACTTGTTGTGAAGATATAAAAGGGTTATTGATTTTATTATTGACACAAAAGAATCCTTCAAACCATTTGAAGAAATACATATTAATTCTATATTGTTACAAGAAAGTATAAAATTCTTGTAAATATTTTGAAGTTTCTTCTTTATTGAAAATATTAAAATAACATTTTTTGTTTTCTTTATTATGTGCTGTTTCAAATTCTTTTCTTATCCAAGACTTATCTGTCTTGAAGGGAGGTATATCTTTTGACATAGTATTGATTACTTGTGAACTTGTAAGAGAATATCTAAGAGATTTAGATCTTCAAGATTCTTGATAAATGAGTTTTGAAATATTAGGCTCAAAATCTACTTTGTAGAGTGTCTAGTCATCTGTTCATATATTTTTAATTTTTATTTTGTTCTAGATGATCTACCATAGACCCTGACCTTTCCATCTTAAGTGTAACATTTTTATTTTCATCTTGAATTATTTGATCTATTTTAGTAGTTTGTACTCTAGTTTGAAATTCCAACCTTCAGGCATTCTTGCTATAGCATATGCATGTCTTGATCTCTTTGGAGTAATTAAATTTACTTTCTTTGAATTTGTTTCTAAAACTACTATTTCATTTTTTGGAGAGGACCTTAAGGCTTTAAAATTGTATTCTATTTTTGACACTTTGTAATGAACTCTATATATTACATCTAAATGTGTTACTCCAGGATTTGTAGTAGTTCCCTAGCTTCTAGTATTTAACTCTGTTGTTATTTTTGTAGGATTATTTCGTAAATCCATTGAGTAATTTGGATAACAATTAAAGAAGGAAAGACCATCATGAATATTTGACTCAAGAACAACTAATATTTGACCATCAAATTGTTTGAATCTAATGAATTTTAATATTGCAACAACTAGGTACTTATTCCTAGTCTTAAAAGAAGTTTCATTGCAACTTGTATTAATCCTAAATGAATATAATGATATCCATCATGAACATGCTTATCTATCATATTTTCATTTAAAAGCTTTATTGTAGTGTACGTATCTTCTATTGATTGCGTAGACTCTGTGCAATAAATATCTTGATTTGAGTTAAAGTTCAAAATACTTGTTTTGTAAATTCCTCTATTCTTTACCTTAGGTATTGACCAATTTCGTAACTTATTTTCTACATTTGCTATTACTAAATCGTTGTTTTGATATATCTAGATCTTGACTAGGTCTACCTGAGATTGAAGAATAGGGATCTTGTGGAGGAATTGTTATCATTTCCTTACTCCTAATATGATCACTAAGTGTTTTTAACTACTCTAGCCATTAATATACTCAAAGTTTTTACTACCTTTTAACTTTCTTCAAGACCTAATGGGAACATCTATCAAAGGAAGACCCTATAACTATGGGAACATCTACCGGGAACGCCTTACCAATGGACTAAAAGGCTTGCTAACATATCTCAAACAAGGCTTACCAATGTTAGATATCTAGAAATCTGCTTTAGTTAATAACACTTATTGAAACAAAGAAATAAAACAAAGCAAGTAAAAACTCTTAGATACCAGATCCTTTATAGAATCTAATACTAAAGGGGACAAACTTAGAGAATTGTTGCATAATATAAAGCATGTGAAAAATAAATAGACATGAAATTGAACAAATTAAAATACTTCTTTTATTTTTCAAAGTAGAACTTACAAATATTGAGAAAGTTGCTCCAAAATATTGAAAGAGCACTGACTATGAAAGTGTTTATAAGATTTTTAATAATACAAAGATTTCAAGCACTAAAAACATTTGATGCTCTCCATATTTAGTATTGCTTCCCTTTATGGGCAATTTTGAAATAGTAAGAGGCCTTGTAGTTTCTCCCATTATTGAATATAGCATAGATCTTGCATCTAGGCCTTAGGAAAAATCATGTTTTTCAATTTTGAATAGTTCCTTTATTGTACATGGTCAGCTTTGAACAATTCCTCGCAATAATACTCTCGTATCTTCTTGAACTAATCTTTTCCATGCCTATCCTTTTGAGTAGTGAAAGATTATCTTGAGTGTATGGGTAAATTTTTCTTTTCTTAAAATTTTGTCCTTTTCCTCTTGTTTTTTCAAAATATTGAGCACCAAATGGATTCAATAATAAACATGGCAGTTTCTCTGCAGTTTTGAATACATCAAATAGTCCATTGTTGGACAAAGAGCCGTTAAGTTGATGCCGAAATAGCCATCCTTATTGAGAGGCATGAAGCTCCCTGAGGACCATATTTTGTCATCTTCTTGCTTTGTAGTTTGATCACTTTTGTTCATAGATTCATGGAGTCTTTCAAGAAACTCTTGTTGAGAACTACCAGCAGCTAAATCTGCCATGATCTAAGATTTCTTGGTTAAGAATTGAGTACCATGTTCTTCTCTTTGCATAGTTTCTAAATATTTTGGATTATGCCAAAACCAATCTTGAAGTTTCTCATCAAAAGCATATTTAAGATCAAAATTTTTCCACCATTTATAATGTATTGATCTTGATAACCACTTGAGTTCAATTTTTGACAAAACTACCAAATTTATTCCTCTAAAATTTTGCGTCGACCAAATTAGACCATGTGAAAAAAAAATCTCGAATTTGTCCTTGCAAAATTAAATAGTTGGAGAAATTAGTCTCTACAAAAAAAAAATCCTCTCAAATTAGTCCCTACAAAAGTAAATTATCAGATAAGTTAGCCCTCCTTGTCTAACTTATCAAAAGGATTAATTTGGCTAATTATTCAATTTTGTAGGGACTAATTTATCTGATTTGAAGTTTTTTTCAAGGACCAATTTGTCCGACTATTCAATTTTTAGGGACCAATTTGAGAGTTTTTTTACATGGACTAATTTAGTCAACGCAAAATTTTAGAGGGATGAATTTGGTAGTTTTGTCTTAATTTTATCATCTTCTCAAATAATATAAGTATAATCCCAAGTAATTATCTAGTTTACTATAAAGACAAAAAAAATGACAAATCGTTTTTTCTCATGGGGAAAGTGGTGCTATCTTTGAATTTTTTTAACAATATGTATTAGGGAATTAGGAAATATCTAAGGATGAGGACCAAAGTACTGAAACCAAATAATGAACCATTTTGAATACATAAGATAAATTCCTTTTTTGGGCTAAATGAACCATGAATGTGAAAAAGGTCTTAAAAATAACATATTGTACCATGCATCTATATAATCAAAGTAGGTAAAGGCTTGCGTTGAAATGATTTGAAAAAAGGATTTTGATTGACATATTGATTAGAGCCATCTAGAAGGGGGAAGGGCTTTAAGGATCTTTATTTGGGAAAAAGGTAATTTTGTGATCATCATTGGTTTTATGGGTGAGTTCTATTTAATCAAAATCTATTAAAATAAATTCATAAAAGATTCTAGTTTTGAGAGGATGTGCCGAAAGACATTTGAAATCTTGAAAGGAAATCTTTTGGGTTATTTGTCTTGGGGATTCTTGAAGCCATTCATCCTCTATTAAATAAATAGTAATAACTTCAGGATTTTCTACATAAGGAAACTTGTATGGATTATAAGTGTTTCGTCTAGTAGCTATGGTAGTGGGTGTATTCGACATTATTAAAACTGGTCTTGCTTTTGAATTGAAAGGGGATAAAGTTATTTCTAGTTGATAGGTAAAAGGTCAAATTTTGTTTTGAGTAGAAAGTAGGGTGGATGGTCATATTGAACTCAAAGAGGAATATTGAACCATAAGATCATGCTTAGAAGACCTGAATTGAACAAGTTGCATTTTTAAACTATTTGATGATCTGGGATTTGTTGAAGCAATCCCATATTGATCTTTAGTCATTTTCTTATCTATACTCATGATGACTTTCCTTGTAAAAATTCCCTATTGGGAAAATTTGGAAGAGAATTGTGCTTTCCATCTATATGTTGAATTTCGAAATCAAAACAAAAAAGTGAAGACTTCCATCTGGTGAAAATATGTTTTGAAACTAAATTTTTAACATCCTTTTCTAAAACAAATTTTGCTGCTTTGCAATCAGTTCTAAGTGAAAAACCTTTTGCAAACAAATCATCTTGAAATTTTGTAATACATAAAACTATTAAAAGGACTCCCTTTTTAATAGTACTATATTTCTCTTGAGGGCCTATCCAAATTCCTAAATGATACCTAACTATTTGTTCCTTGTTGGATCCTAGCTTAACTTGCTTTAAAACTCCACTATATCCTAAATTTGATGTATCAGTCTCTACTATCATAAAGGCATCTGGATCAGGTATTCCTAAACATGGGAGTTTTTTAACCATTTCTTTTAAACTTTTAATACAACTAGTCATTTCTTCATTCCTAATGGAGGGTTTTTTCTTAATCTCTTATATAATGGTTTACATATTAATCTAAGGTTTGGAATAAGATTTGAAACATAATTAATATATCCTAAAAATCTTTGTAACTAATTTTTATCTTTAATTATGCCTAGAAATTTATCAACAAACTCTATTGATTTACTAATAGGAGTTATTGTCCCTTAATATATTTCAAATCCTAGAAAGCGAACCTTTGCTTGAAATAATTTCATTTCTAGGGCTAAAATTGCTTACCCATGTTCTTTGATAATGTTATAAAATTTCTCTAAGTGTTCAAAGTGTTGATTTATTGATTTTGAAAATACTAAAACATCATCTAGGTATACTGATGTGAATTATGTAAAAGGATTAAAAATTCATTTATAATATTTAGAAATTCACTTGGGACACTTTTTAATCCTTGAGGCATCACATAGCATTCATAATGCCCAAAAGGTACAACAATGCAATTTTGTATCTATCTTTTTCTTCTAATTGTATTTAAAGATTGTGGCTTTATTAATTCTTCCAATTAAATCTCTTCTATTAGCAATTGGATACCCTATCCATTTTAAAACTCTGTTTAACAGCTTATAATTTATTACTAATCTTGGAGCTCTTTTTCCGAGTTTTCAGGCACCCATGATTTAAAAATTACTCTTAGGTTGCTGGAAGAAAGTATATTACTGTGAAAGTGTAATTTAGAAATGTTCTGGCTAAGGAAAGACTTGGTATTTAAGCGTATCCATTGTGACCCATATCTCTTTCCTAGGAGCCTACCGGGTGCACGATTTACAGTTGATATACATTATTTCAGTATATGACTATGAATAAGAAACAATCATAGCGGTTTAAAAAAAATCCCTATAAATTTACAAATTAGTAATACTATGCTAGGTAAATAAGGTGAAATAATTTAGAGTTTAGTAGTGTTACACATGATGTAAAAGTCTGCACAACTCCAAGGAGATTTACTAATTCTTATTAATCTTTTATCAAGATATTCTTGAATCTCTTTTTTACAATAATTTAAATATTATTGATTCATCTGAATAGGCATGGCTCTTGATTGAATATCCTCATTATTAAATCGATCTTCATATGGTAAGCTTATTATGTATTGTTTTCTATTCCAAAAAGCATTGAAATGTTTTATGCATATATCTTTTTGAATTTTTTAGGCGTTTTTATCCTATTCTGGATATTTTCATAATTGATTTGTTTTTCAATCCTTTTATACTTTTTTCTTCATTTAGCATGCTTATATGTTTTTGTTTTCATCTTATTAAATTAATAATCATCATTAGCCTATTTTAAATCATATTTAATTCATTATTTTGGGCCCGGGGTGGGGGCTGGTTCATAAACTCCAACAAAACCTCATTTCCTCACATTTTTGTCAGAAGCTCCATTGTTACTGGAAAAGGATATAACAGAATTAGGAATTGGGCTCCCAATATAACCATTTCTTGCATATTTTTTATTAATAAAAAATTTGTGTAACACATTTTATTTTTACAAATTTTTGCTTTTGATAATTTATATTTAACTTGTAATTTTTTAGCTTCTACCCTAGCTAATGATTCTAACTTTTTTTTGCATAATATTCATAGGAATTAATTGTTCTTGAATGCAATTGGAATCTGCTCCTAAATCTATTAAAGCTATCAACTCATATATTTCATTTTGTATTATTAAGTCTATTTTACAAGGCCATTTATGTATCAATACTTGAGATATCAAGTTTATGTAAGAATTTGTAGGTTCTTCTTCTCTTTTTATATGTTGAAGATGATTTTATTGTATTTTTTGACTTGCTATGAGGTTTAAATTTCATTTATTTTATTCCTATGTCAAAGTCTTTTTTATTTAACTAAGATATTTCTTGTTTAAGTGTTTTAATCTCATTTTGTAAATCTACTAGAGTGACTTGTGCTTGTGAATCTTTAAAACTTTGTAAGATGTCTTTCAATTCTGTTTTAGGAGCTTTATGCTTATATTTTTCTTTATCTAAAAGATTTTTTAATTGTTGTAAACATTCTTGTCTTATTTCTGTGTCTTCCATTTTGTCAATTATTCCAATTAAGGTATTTACTTGGCTTTTGGTTAATACATTTATTATTTTTTGACATTTCAAACAATCACATTGTCACAAGGTCCCGCCCACGATGAGAAAAGATTTAATTTTTAAAGAATGAAGTTGCCACCAACTTTAATTTATGATAAAAATTAGAAAACCCATTTAATTTGGCAAAACTGATCCTTTTAAGCTAAAATCGGGTTTGGGAATTTGATTATGATTAGGGAAGGATGAAAACTTAATTCTACTGCATCCTTAATATATCCGTCTCATGATAGTTACCCAAAATTCATTGTGCAAATTAAACAATAACTTTAACAATTTTATCTTCCCCTTAAAAAAGAAACAAAGCCTGAAATATTTACAGAATTTAAGAAAAAAATTTACAAAAAAAAAAAAATAAATTTAAGAAAATTTAATTTTGACTTAATAAAAAATATATGCTCTTATATATTTTCTAATGCAATGAGGAATTCAAAATCACGTAATTTTTCTAAAAAATAGGTGTGAGTTGGGTTGATTTTAATTATTTACAAAAAAGATATTCTTGTTTTTATTTTTTTTTAACCAAAAAGAAAAACTAAACTAAGAAGAACGTCAGGGAAGACTTACTCAAGAAAACTAAGAAAAAGATACTAATAATAATAAAAGGAACGTACACACTGAAACCAAATAAGCAAAAATATAACATGGAAGCAACACCCACATACTAACACAATGTCAGGTTCGACACTGAAACTTCAAAAAGGCTGGGTCATGCTGACCCATTATATTATTCTAACCCTCTAATGGATTCAGTTTCAGATGAATCTTCTTATATAATTTCTAGGTCAGATTCTTCTTCAAAAGCAGATGATTCATATTGATCATTTATTAATATATTTATCAATCTCTACTTTAATTCATCAGAGATGTTTAAATTATTGACCATTTTTTTAACTTACAGTTTCTTGTATAATGTCCAACTCTTCCGCATGTATAACATTTTCCCTTAAACCTTTGTTAAGTGTTTTTGTTCATATTTATTTATTTATTTTGAACGGGAAGCTTTTGAGTATTTCTAATAGATTTACTTCTCTTGTAAGGTTTCTTATAGGTTATTATTGGTGAATTTTTAGTTCTCTTTTAATGATATCAAATCACTTGAGAAAGAGGGATTTGAATCAAGTGATCCTTTAAAATATTTTGCACATTTAAAACACAGTTAAAATATTCACCAAGATCAGTACAAAAAAAAATTCACCAAGATGTCTCCTATAAATTCAGGAGATATTCATATAATAATATATGTTTTTTTGAATAAACTTTAGATACAATACTTATATGTTTGTTTTCCTTTTAAGATAGTATATTAATATTCAAATGATGGATCCACTTCAACAATACTAATCAGAAACTAGTTTGAGATGAAATAAAAATAAAGAGATAAAGTTAGAGAGAGTACACCAAGAACTTTATATACTGGTTCAACTTCAATGTGAAGTCTACTCTAGTCCTCACGAGTGTTGGTGAGAGTTTCACTAGTTTCCAAATTCCAAATACAGATTCAGCAACACAAACAAAGTTGGTGACTTGTCCAACTTCAATCACTCACAATTTACAAACTCAAGATTGTAAATAAAGACCAAGACAAGAATTCAAATAATAAGCTCTAACTTTCTCATGAAATATTCTTCTCAAGATGTAACTCGAAAGCTAAAATCAGAAGCAAATGTATTTCTTGATAAGTCTTGGTGGTTTGAATAAGGTTCTTCTTGAAGCATATATAGGCACCACCTTTGCAAGGCAACCATGAGAGAGAAGGCTTGCTATAACGTCTTTTTGCAGCAGGAAGAACAAGCTTGAGGCATGGATGGATGAGTAGCTTCGGCAGTAACAAAAGTCGGGGGGAAGAGAGGAACAAACATTTTCTTCTTTGATGAAAGACAATGGGTATCCTTCTTTGATGCAAAAACTTTTCAAGAGAGAAGGTGCTGAAATGATATAAGTTTTTGACCATTGGTATAGGCACCTACTGTCCCCTTTTTCTACTATCCTTTCTCTTGCTATGTTCTGTTGAAGCAGAACTAATATTTGTCCTTTTCTTATTGTCCCTATGCTTTGTATCTTATTAAACACATTTTCTCCATTTCTCTTGTACTTGGGATGTGGACTTTCCTTACTTTATAGAGTCTTACAAGCGACTGAAAACTACTTTTTACTGATTGCACTTCTGTTTCCTTTCAGTTCTGTCAACCTTCGTGTATATTACCTTGATATTTATAATGCTTTCAACTATGCCACGAATGTCTCCTGTGAATACAAAAGATATTTGCTATCTAGTATAGATCTGAAATACTTAGCAAATAAATTAGAGATAAAAATGATTATGTTTGTCATTATTTCAGGTTCTCAAGCCAACATCTTTATTCTTTTGCTAGGAGCTTTTATCCCTTTAATCCCAAATTGATCACAAAATTATGCTAATTCATTTCTACTTATTTGTGCTTCATGTCTTAATTTATTTTGTAATTTGAAGTCATTGCATATTTGAATTCTTGTTTCAATTATCTAACTATGTATTAAAGGTTAATTGATCATAGGGAAGAATTCCGTTACATTGTTGAGTTATGTTGAATTTTACCTTTTCACATAATAATTTGGTAATCCTACAATAAATTTTTGTTTCTAGTGAGAAGTTGTTCCATCAGCTCTTACACAGAGTTTTGGTAAAAATTTTATCGTTGTACCATCTATAATCAAACATAGTTGGACAATGTAAATTTATCAATTGACCAATAGCTCTTTGTTGTAGTTTTATTAGATCTCCTATAAAGTGCTTTATTACTGTATATAACAAAGTTACAGTTGTAACTTGTTCTACTTGTCTTGTTGTTGGTTCTATTTCTACGATTTCAAATATTGTATTTTTCTCATTTTCGAGTAAGATGTGATCCAACCATTCTTTTAATTGTGCTATGAATCCTGTTGCTAACATGGTGATGATCTTTTTATCTGAATTTCCTTTTATTTTAAAAGCAAATATTGCCATAGCCATCTCTTGAACTGCATCTAAAATTAATTGTTCACTTAACCCATCAAATATTGGATATAGATCCATTTACACTAAGTGTAAATCATGTATACTTGCACCCTTCAATAACCCTTCATAAAAATTGAATTTAATTTATCCGACTATTAAATTACATGATATTATATTAACGATCAAGTATATCAAATTTTAAAAGAATTGGACAACAATAGGCATATTTTATAATAATTGATATTTACTCATATTTTCACAAACATGTTATCTATCAAAATAAAGTGGCATAATAAAATCTATAATACTAATATCTCAGAATCGTTTGAGGGAAAGTTTTACACGTGTCACAATAAGAATGTTTTATGGTCCATATCTTTTGAGAAGTTATTCATTAATTTTTTTTGAAAAAAATAAAATCATAATGATTACATATTATTAGCATATCATTGATAATCATCCTATTTAATAATAAGATTGTATCACATTAATTAAATATCTTTAATTATTATGATGCTGAAATTATGAATTATATTGATAAATTTATTTCACAATTTTAGTATTAATTTCACATCTAAGATTTTTATATTTGATATGGGTGGTGATTTTCTTTTGAATACTATTATACTAAATTTATGAAATTAAGTACATAAATTATAAAAAAGATACAAAATATATGCGCTAGGTTATATTATTTGCCTTTTTTTTATTAACAATAGAATTATGATGAATTTAATTATTTAAAGGCAGAATAATTTTTCATGTCATTAGTAATGATATTATTTGATTTTATATATATATATATATATGTATAGACTAATTTAATGATTTGAAGGCCAAGAATATACCAATTCAATAAAAAAAATTATATATATACGCAGATGAAAATAAAAATCCTGAGATCACCTGGGATGACCATAAAATTATACGTTCAATAACCTTGGAGCTCTTGCAAATAATTTTGATAATTTTATATTTTAAAAGATTTGAATAAATTTTGAAGAAAAAAATCAATCATACAATTTATGACAATTTTGATAATTTTATACTTTAAAATATTTGAATGAATTTTGAAAAAAAAAAGTTAGTATTGAAAAAAATTTTAAAAATTGGAGAAGATTTTAAAAAGAAAAACAATGATAGAGATTTATCAAAATCTTATTTATAATTAGAAATTATTAATGATTAAGATTTTGTATAAAATTTATTTATTATATAAATCTATTATACTAATATTTCAAACTCATTTCGTAAAAACTATTACAAATATCATTCATATAGTGATTTAAGCTTCACATGTCATTCATATAGTAATTTAGGCCCAACTTTTCTCAATCTTTATGTCTAAAGATTTTTTAAACTTAATTTATGATTTACTTATTAATTATTTTCATATGAAATAAAATTGGATATTACAATCATTAAATATTATAATTTGCACTAAGAGAGAACTCATGTTAATATAATTATGATCTACAATTAAATTAAGAACCATTAATAGTCTCACATTATGAAGATAATATAAAAAATTATAAAGAAAATATTTTCAAAATAAATAAGCTTTAAAATCAACATATTTTTTAAAGAAAACTGGTAAGTCAAATTATTAATAAATTACTAATTGATTGATTTTGATATGATAATAATTTAAAATTCAATTTATGCTAAATTTATTCTTAATCAAATATTTAAGACATATTATAATACTAATATAATAATTTATTCTTAATTAAATATGATAATAATTGATATAATACTAATATTTAAGACTCATTATATAAAAAGTCTTTCATGTATTATTTATAGAAAAATTATATCTCATTCTTTTCATAATCTTAACAATTAAAGTAAGTTTTTAAATTTAATTTACCTTCTAATTATTAATTATTTTTTTCTAATCATACCTTCATATCTCTCTATCATTAATAACATCAATATAAAAAATAAAAAATAGCATAAACAAAATTATTATTCAATATACTATACCATAAAAATTTTATATATATAATTATAGTATTAACGATAACAAACCTATTATAATTGTGTTGCATTAGTAGTATTTGTTATTATAGATATTTATGTTTTGAAGTTCAAAATATTTTTAAAATTTTTCATTTTTAAATTTTTTTAATAAACCCATAAATATCAATAGAGATTCAAATCTTAATGTGAAACGAAAAATGGGGACCCGTAACCGGGATATGTATGAGAATTGAGGCAAAATTCTAAATAAAGATGAGATTAGAGGAAATTTTCTAATTTCAAATGTAGAACCTTTAAAAATCATAATAAAAAAATTATCTATAACTTTTGAAAATCATAATAAAAAAAATTATCTATAACTTTTGAAAATCATAATAAAAAAATTATCTATCTACATGTATCACTATATTTTATTTAATTTTTTACAGCTTAAACATTCCAATCTATCAATTCCATAATTTTTTCATACTAATTTTTTTGAAAAAAAAATACCTTCAATTTTTTAACACTAAAATATTTAAAAAAATCAATTCTATTATTTACACTTCTTTGATAATAATACTAAGTATTTATTAATTTTTTAAAGTAAATAATTATATCATTTTTTATTAAAAAAATATAATTGATATATTACTCTAATAATTGGGATTATATACATTCGAATTATAAATAATTTTTTACTAATTATTACACATTAATTATAACATATATTTTAAAATTGATATTTTAATTTAAAAGGATATACAAGGCAAGGATGTGTAATTAAAATCATATAAATTAAATTTATCTATTATTTTTATTAATTAGAAAATATATTTTTATATTTTTAAATTAAATATTTTAATTTATTAAAAAGATATAAACAACTAGGGATGATAAAAAAAAATTGAAAATGGATACATACGGAAATTATCGAATGGGGAAAGGAATTGACACATATTTCGCCTTCATATGAATGATCTATGGGGGCCAAGTCCCTATTTGTCAAACAGGATAGGAACATGGATAATACATGTTTATTTTTTAATTATTTTTATTATATTTGCATTTTGTATATATATTTTATTTTAATTTGGATTACGTTACATTAATAATATTTATTATTATGGATATTTATGTTTTAAATTGTAAAATATTCTTAAAGTTTTTCTCTTTTTAAAATTTGTTAATAAATCATTGAATACCATAGGGATTCAAAATCTCCACAGGAAACAAGAAATAAGAAATAGGGACCCATAAGGGAGATGAGGATGGGGATGACAGACAAAATTCTAAATGGTGACGGGAGGCATGAGACATATCTCCTTTCTCATTGACACTCATTATCATTCCTATAAATGGCTCATGATATAGTCAAATTATCTATTTATTCTCTTTTTTTATTCAACAATTTCAACTTTCGAAATGTGCAAAATTTTCATAAAATAGGCTCTTTATTATTAATTATAGCTCATCTATCAAGATATTTTCAACCTCATAAACATGATATTCAATATAAAATATAAAATAGAATGACATATTTATATTTTGTCCACTTGTTTACTTATTTAACTATTAACTTACTTTTAAGATAAATTTATATACTCAATTTTTTATAAGATATATATAAATAAATTATCATTTATTTTTTATAATAATCAACAAACTATTTTTTATTATCTTCCATGCATCGCATGGGTCAAACGACTAGTATCAAATTATTTTTAAATTGTATGAAATTTAATATATTTGATTTACTTAATAAGAAATTTGAATTCCATGGTCGGATTGATGAAATTTTATACCTATAAAAATTTATTGAAGGGTGCACAGTATACAAAGACTTACACTTGGTGTAAACATACCTATATATATAATATGTATAATAACGGATCTATTTATTCTAAGAGTAAGTCTTGGTATACTTACTCTATTGAATAACTTTTTATAGGCATCAAATTTCATCAATCCAACTGTTAAATTATAAGTTCTGACTACATAGATAAAATGTATAAAGTTTCACAAAATTTCAAAATAGTTTGATACTTCAACATTTATTTTTCTTTGAACGCACAACGTAGTTTTGAAAACACATATAAGTCTTGAGTATTGGATAACATATATACTAATGTCTAATTTTTCTAAAATTTGATTTCTTTGATCATCAAGATAAAATCACATGATTTAACAGTTAGATTATTGAAATATATTGTTAATAAGAAGATATTCAATGGAGTAAATATAACATACTTAGTCTTAAAGTAAACCAATCCTTGCTATATACATGTGAATAACACAAATTATGAGTTGCACATTATACTTATTAATGCTTAGCAACACATTATGAATGAACTCTGCATATAAAATTGCATGCTCATTCATGGAACTCTTCATCCATATTTTTCTTCCATCATCAAACACACACTTAGAGATATAAGAGTAGCGCACCAGATTGATGTATAAAATGATAAATGAAATGAAGCAAGAAAAACGTTTTCTTTTGTACTCTGAAAATATATAAGAATTTCAGCTTATCAAGGAAAAAAACCGGACTGAATTTATATATATAAATAAATAAAATTGCCCTGTTTGGATCGGCTCAATGAAACTAAATTATTATTATTATCATTTTTACCGATAAGCTAATCAAACTAAATTATACAGCTGCCCAATCAAAACACAAAAATTATACCATATATTATCATGATTACTCTAATTCACTGTTTATTTCCATCTCAATTTCAATCCCAGCAGATGAGCTATAACCTACATACTGAGAATTCTTAAACATTCTTTACTGACTAGGTTAATAAGTTCTTATCTGGTGAAGTTGGACAAAAATAACCAACACTAAAATGTCAAAACTGGAATGGACTTATGAGAGAAAAATTGATAAGAAAAAAGACTCCTGCGGTCCTCTGAATCATCACTTTGTCATTATGCACATTTGGACTTGGAAGTCTAGGCGCGTAAGGCCGTGCTGATCACGTAGTCAACATTCAGGAAATTGTCTTGGGAAGACTTTAGAGTGAAAGCTCAAGTTGGTAGACTTGACTCGGTCATCGACCCTGACTAAATTTGGCAAGAGAAATTTTGGGTCAGAGAAAAATAAATGATAATAATTATGCCCTTCATCCCTTGAAAACACGTGAAATCAAATAAATCCCTGTAAACTTGTTTTGATGTCAAAAAGTTTTAAGAGCTAATTTGATAGTATATCTTAACTCTTAAAAAGTCTAACTGACCGTGGGTAAAATTTTTCAAAAACCAAATTGATATTGCATGTTTCATGGTCCAAAGTGCATCTTACTCAAATAATAACAGTGACCAACTACCTGCAACTTTGGCAGTACGTTCATTAGTGGTGTAAAATATTGCAAGCACAAAACTAATGATTGAATCTCGAAACGACATATGGAACAAGAAGTATTACCAATCTAGTCAAATTTCTACCTTCATATAGTACTAAGGTGGTTATTGTATATGATTTTATCAGTGGAAAAGGATGCATGACTTTATCGTCCTAATCACTCCTTGGATTCGCCTTTCTGGTAAATGGTCAATTTTTCCGTTTCGTTTTGTTTACTTTGCCACTAATACTTCTCCTTGAATTTTGCTAGAATAAGACATGGAGTAACCTAATTGATCCATAGTGGGAGAGGGTTTCTTAAGAAACCTAAACATGCTGATTTCAGCAATGATACTCACAATCATGCTATTCATATTTCAAGCCATTTGAAACAAATTGTACCAGACCTCAATCCCATACCATTCTATGAACTCTAGCATATCAAAAGCAAAATTAATTATAATTCTGAATTAATAATACTAAATCTGATTCATAGTACATCACACAATCCTACGCCTTAATCCTTATTCATTTCAACTATATCAAACATCTAATATCTCAGTCTCACACAAAATTTCTAAAAGGAACTTGTACATACATAAGGCTAAAATGGAAAAGAGGTGAGGGCATGAAACTTTCAGGGGTCAAAATAAACAGGTAGCACAGCAGAATTTCTGGATCTACTCCCATGTCCAAAGGAAAAGAATGATCTCTTGGCTCTACCACTACCACCACAAACTTCTAAGGAGCTCCCCTCATTCACATGCTCATTCTGTTGCTGCAAAGCTTGTTCAACTACCAAATGAAACTTTCTGTCCCCTGATGAGTCCATTGAGAAAGACCTCCTTATGGGTTGGACTAAGAAGTTTTCATCTTTGGCCCTATTTCCAACACACTCATCCCCCATACTGGTCACTTTTTGAAGCTTCCCACCTTTCTTCAGCATAATCCTCTGCTCCAACTTCCTTTCTAAAGGACTAATAGGGTGTGCTGGCAGCTCCAATAATACATTGCTTCTCTCTTGTCTTGCTTCCAAATTTTGGCCTCCATCATGTTCACTACCCAAATCAATCACAACAAAATCTTCATAACCATCAACAAGGTTTCCAACATGTGGACTTTGATCCTGAAGGGCAGGCCTTGGAGTGACCTGATCAGCATCGACTTGGCATGTGAAGGAGATGCTTCTTCTGCAAAGTGGGCAATTGGCATTGTTTTGAAGCCAAACATCAATGCAATCAATGTGAAATATATGGCTGCAGTTTGGTATAACCCTGAGCTTCTCACCTTGTTGAAACTCATTCAAGCAAACTGCACAATCACAGCAGCTTCTCTCACCAGAGTTTCCCTCCTCTTCTTTCTTATATTGAATCACTGGGATTGACCGAATCATTGCTTCATCTAGTCCTTTAGGCTCCGATTCCGGCGAGAGCGATGCAAACGCCTCTCCGTGTCGCCTGGACAGGGAGAAGCGTCTCACGAGATCGCCATGGTGCAGATTGAGGCAGCACCTGACCACAAAGATGTAGTAGCTCAAGAGCAAGAAAGAGGTAGATATTAGTCCTATTACAATGATTGCTGACATGGGAAAAATTGAACTAGAAGTATGCACTGCCCCTTGAGGAAGACTTGGCATAGGGCTAAGAGTTTGTAAACCACGTGAGATATGTGACAAGTGCCTTTTGCTGACAAAATCCATACCAGGTTTGCACAGAAATGGGCTCTATTAGATCTTGAATAAGAGTTGTACGCAGCTAGGACTGAACAATAGAAGAAATGGCAGGTCCCAGGGAAAATCTATAGCATGCTGATTTCACTATGTGAAGGAGGCCATGGATTTTCTTTGTCAAATTGTGTTTTCTTTGTTTATAAGGTTGGAGCCTGAGGGTAGTCTTCCACTTGGCTCAGAGGAGAGTTTCCTACACTCACTAGATGTGTACATAGCTGTATACTAAGTCAAAAAAACAAGTTACATATCGACGTTCTTTGTTTTATTTGAATATGAAAAAGTTCAAGATGAAAGGAAAGCTGTCAAGACAGAAATACATATAAATTACCAATTAACAGAAGAAACCTGATAATCGAACTCAAGTCATAGCAAAGTATGTATAGAAGGCTAACTAGGTGAGCTAACATCTAATAGCTTACAAATCATCACTTTAAATTATAAAACATTGGACAAATTAGATTGAACATCAGGTTCGGTGAAATTTATCTCAGTTTCCTTCTATTTATTAAATTGGTATTGATTTTCATTTAAATATGGAATGGAAGAGAGGGCCAAGTTGTAATTTTCATAAATTCAAGAGAGGGCGCCGGAGTGATTTTAGAAAGAAAAATGTTATTAGACTATCAGATGTGATATCACAGCCGACTCACTTCATCCACCATTGAATAGGATGTGGACTTTACTTGAATGAGGTCTACACCTTGTCCAATGGTGGATGAAGTATGAGTTGACATAATATCTCACACACAATGAGTATAAATAACATAACTCTTTTAGAAACTCACGTACCTTTTTAAGTAAATTCCATAAAAAGAGGGGAGGTGGATGAATTTCACTGCGCCTAAGTGATGGGTAGTATTTTTCCTGAGTCACTGGCTAAGACCGAGCAGTTGGTGATTTTTTCTCTGGCTTCCCGGAGAAGTTGACTAGAAATTTGTTCAAGTGTCTCTGTCACTTTTAATCTTTTATGCAACAGAAGCGTATGGTTTAATTTAAGGTGCTGGCCCAGTTAGAAATACAGTGGTTGACGGAGGACCATGTCCTGACCAATGAACCTAAAGCTTGACTTATTGAGTTACTGCAATGCATGTCATGAGAATTGGACTAGAGTGTGCAAGTAATTCGGTTGGGTCTCTACATATGACATCTCTTGATCCCCCTTTCTGCCGGGCACCATGGTAATTCGTGCAATTTCTTGATTCTCTCCCTCCTTCGCTTCTTTTCAAATAACAGCTGCTATTTAGTACCATCATATTTCGGTGGGAAACAAAACGAATTCCCTTGATTGATTGAAAAATGTTGAACTTGATGGAAATCAACTACATTTTTGGAAATTATGGTGAGGTTCTGTGAATTATTGGAAATACCACATCATTCGTAAAAATAAGTTTGAAGATATTTTTATACTAATCATCATTACTGTTTAAATAATGTATGATCAATTAAGTAAGTTCGTCCATAAGAGTTGAGTGCACTAATAAATAAGTTTAATTCTGATGTACAGCATAAAATTTCTTGCTACGGTTATCCAATTCACATTTTACTATAACCTCGTCCCGTTATTTTAAAAGTTGCTCACTCTTTTTCACTCCATCTATTCAAAAATAAAAAAGCTTATAGATATAAAAAAATAACAAATGTATCTTGATAATGGTAAAAGTTATATGAGTGAACTAAATTATTCCTATTAAAGACTTGCACACTACCATTAATAATGACATAAATAATTATGTTATGGATAGAATTGAAAAAAAAATTAATGTAATGCTCCTTGATATAACAAATGGACAAATGTTTTGTAAAAAATAACTTAAAAACCTAGACAGATAAAGTGAAAAGAATGGAATATATACATATATAAAAGAATTTGATTAGATGATCATGTAAAATATTTTTATACTCTCAATGTATTTAAATTAAATCCTTAATACACAAACTGCATTTTTAGAGAGAGGCTTAACGTTGGAATCGTGCTGAAGATAATTACGAGGATCATTTATTTGCAGTAGTACTCGGACATCGTTGTAAACCATGAATCACATGACCTTATACGGATATTTGGGCATGACAGATACATTAAAATTGAAAAAATTATAGAACATAAATACATTATATATATAAATAATATAATATTCAAAATATTACTTATATGAGTTTTATTTATGTTTTATTTTTTTTGAACTCAAAAAATTATCTATTATTTCCTTTTTATAACTCTATTTATATTGTGTTTTTTATGTAAGAGTAAGATTAATAAATTTTAAATTAAACATATACAAATATATGTCATTGACATATCATATAAAGTCCGATACGGACACATATTTAACACGTAGATACGACACCCAAATAATATGTTCATGCTCCATAGTGCATAAATAATACCATAAAGAGCAAAAGAAAAAAAAAACTGTCAATCGTAGAGATTAAAGAAAATTTACAAAATTACTATTAATACTTTTAACTTGAAAATTAATAACTTAATTTGCTCAAGATATCATAAACCAAAAGCTCATCAAACAAACAATCAAAATAACAATAACTAAAATTAATCGAAGAATTTAATTTTAATATACTATGAGTATAATTTTTTTATATAATTAAATAATCATATATTGTTGTATCAATAAAAGTTTTTAGCTCCTCTTATTATTAGTTTGAAAAACACACAATTAGTAGGGGTGTTTATTACCGAATCAAAATGAAAAAAATTGAGAAATTGAACCCAAAATTATAAAACAAATTGAAAATCCGTTTCTGTTTTTTTTTTGGGGGCGGGGGGGGGAATGATAAGGTGGGTTTGTGGGGTCCAGCCGGCAAGATTGAAGTCGTTGGGGAAGAAATTTTTCCACGCGTGAACAGTAAAATCACTATTCACGCATGATGATGTCAGTACTGACATAAGAATTTTTAATGCGTGAACAGTGAAATCACTGTTCACGTATGAAGAGTTCGGAACTGAAGGAGAATTTTCAACGCGTGAACAGTAAATTAATTACCGTGCACGCGTTAAGCTCCCTCTATAAATAGAGGCGAGGAAGCAACCTTCAGATACATCAAAGCAGCGGATGAACGAGCTGCAAAGGAGAGGAAAATAACAAAGAGTGTGTTATTTTTCTGAGGGTGAGAGAAAAAATAGAGTGTAAGTAAATCCCAGAGAGTGTAGGGTGTGGATATATACACCGGGAATATTTTTTGGGTATCATCTTTATTACTCCTTGGTACTGCAAAAGTGTAGTATTTGAATAAGAGAGTTCTAACCGGGAAACACTATATTTATCTCTTGGGTTAGAGAGTGTGGAAAGGATATTGTGTAATTATCCTGAATATAGTGGAATATTTTTCGGAGTTTGTCCCGTGGTTTTTCCTCCGGTATTTGGGGGTTTCCACGTTAAAAATTTGGTGTGCATATTTCTTGATCTATTTTGGTGGTGTGAATAGTGATGTAGATCCCACCACAGTAAATAGTAACTCTGAATTTACTATTCACGAGAATAGTGATACGGTTCCATTGCTGAGTGCTGTCCGCGTGAATAGTAACAAGTGGGCCCCACTGTGAATAGTAATCAGCGGTCCCACTGTGAATTACTATTCATCCTGATATTTATTTTTCGCTGTGCTGCGCCGATTGGTAGATTTAATTCTATCGGATTTATTTTAGTACTCATTGCCACACATTAGGCATCATTTAATTACACTGTGAATCAGTCTCTGAGTCCAACAGGATTTGGATTTCGGCTCCAATTTTGAAAGCTAAACCAAATCGGACTCAATGGAACACACTCACCCTCTGTTCTCTGCTTCTATTCCCCTCTCTCAAATCTCAAAAACATGTGTTTTTGGTTTTATATAATAATTTTCAGTTTTTATTTCCTGTTTTTAGTTAGTATTCTATTTTTTTTCAAGAAAATAGTGAAAACTGTAAAATTTTCTTTTAGTTTTTATTTTCAATATTCAATATTTCTTTCAAAAAAAATCCTAAAAGTAGGAAACAAATTGAAAATTATAGAAAATATTAAAAATTATTTTTTGAATCCAAATTAAACACATGCAATAGGTTTGTATGGTTTGAAAAAAATAGTTTTGTTTCCAGTTTTTAACATATTTTTTAATTTTTAGAATTTTGTAAAGGAAATAGTAAAATCTAGAAATGAAAATTGAAAACTAGAACTTTCCTTCATAAAATCCTAAAAATAAAAAAACAAACTTAAAACAAAAACTATTTTCTGAAATTAAAATGACCGAGCTTTTGCCCTCATCCATCAATCTCACCTTCTCTCATTTACTTAAGAAGAAAATTATTGGTTCTTTTGTTAAGAGAAAAAAGAGAATAAATGGTGAAATAAATTATAATTTATCAAGAATTTGTATGAAAAGTATTATATAATGACTCATTTTATACTTTATATATGATAATTTATTTTATATTAACTAATTTGACCCTCTCCTCCAAAATTTCTAGCTCCGCCATTGACCACCATGATTTGTTGCTGTGAGTATGATGGCGTGAGATGAAGCAGAAGAGAAGGTTGAGGGCTCGTATAAGGATGGCGAAGCAAAAGGAAATGGCTCTGCCTCATCAATCTTTGTCGGCCCTTTACACGAAGGTTGCATTCGCCAGCTTTGACAGTTCCCTCCTCTAGTTCACTACTTGTCGTGTCCAACTCTTCACTACAAGATTGCGCTTTTAAGGAGCATTTGATTTCAGTTTTCAATATTTCCTTCACAAAATCTTAAAAACGAAAAAATTAAAATGAAAATTGAAAACTGAAAACTGAAACCAAACGCCGCCTAAGCTTCTAGTTTTTCTCATTTTCTAAGCTATGGCTGCAATCCTTGTTTATTTCTTCTTGTGAATTCTTTTTAGGTTGTTGTATATCTTCTTCTACTTATGATGTGCAACTGTGATAGTATGATTGAGTACTTTGAGTACTGGAGTCATAAGAAAAGATTGAATACTTTGTTCAATTTTTTTTTTTATTGAAAATCGAAAACAGACCCAACTAATCCAATTTAATTCGGTTTGGTCCGTTTCGATTCTACTGGCCTGTGAAAATAAAACTGATTTGATCACCCATTGGATCAACCAACTGGTTTGCATTGGATGGTTGAACTTTCGTCCAAAAGCGAAACGCAATCCATTGCATACATCCTAATGAACCTAATTAGTCAAATAAGGCAATTGATACTATGAAGCATGGGTAAAATGGAGAAGGAAACTTGTAAAGAAAGTAAGCAAAATAATTCAGGCTGCAAAACAAATCTGGTTAAAAACATTGATTGATAATTTATTGATGAAGGTTCACGTACTTATATTCAAAGAGTACAATGAATCAAACTCGGAAGCTAAACAGAGAAATTTAAATATACAATAGGTTTGACTCTACAAATTCGTAACAGAAAATGCTAGTAGATGATAAGCACAAATAATAACAGAGCGTGAGATGACGGCAACAGAGATATTCTAGATGGTAACACTCCCCTCAAGATGGGGTGTGTAAGTTGGAAACACCCATCTTGGTCTTCAAACGTAGAAACTAGTCTTTGCCCAACGATCTGTTGAATAAATATGCAATTAAAAAACTCACAAGCATTATCTGATTGAATTTTTTGAATTTGAGTTTAAAATTGTTTTTCAACCATATTGAAAAAATGAGGGATGATTGTGTTAACCTCACTCGTGTTGCATGAGAAATACCCAAGTACTTCTAGAAAAACCATCAACCATAGTGAGAAAATATTTGGCACCAGAAGAATGATTTTTGGTATAAGGTCCCCAAATGCTAAAATGGATTAATTCAAAGCATTTAACAGTAGAGATGCAACTTAATGGAAGTGATAAACGAGTCCGTTTTGCCAGAGGACAGACCTATAGTGCAAGTACATTTATTGGAAAACTTAATGTTAGAGTCCAAAATTATTCAATTGTGGAGGTAAAGCTATGGAAGGGTGTCCTAATTGCCAATGCCATAAATCAAAATAAGATCCAAATTATGTTGGGTTTGGGCTCACTCCTATGTGAAGAATAGCCCAAAACTGCACTAGCCCATTTATCTAATGATAAGAGTTAGCTAGGGTTGGATGAGAGTGCTCACATAGTGAAAAGAGACAGCCACAAAAGAGAGAGAAGAGAAAACTCGGCCTCCCCTTCCCTTCATTTCTCTAGTCCAAGTAGTCACCGTAGATCGGCGATTTCAAAGTCGTTCACCATTGGATCGAGCTCAAATTTGGATAGCAGATTCATGATAGTGGCTCTTCATTCTGAACGGTCGGATCATCTAGGAAAGGTCTAGAGTGGGAGATATTGAGCTCGAACAGAGGTTCTATTTTGGGTTCGAGAATCAATTTTCTAGTTTAAGTTATCACTGTAAATCAAAGTTTGTGAAGTTGTTCACCGTTGGATCGGGCTGAAACTTTTACAGAAGGTTCTTGGTGTCTGGTTATTCATTCTTAACGGTTAGATCGTTTATAAAAGGTCTGGAGTATGAGATATCGATCTCGCACTATAGTTTTACTTTTGTTTGGAGAATCACTTCCTTGATTGAAGTTGTCACCGTAAATCAGTGTTTCTAAAGCCGTTCACCATTGGATCGGGCTAAAATTTGGATAACAGGTTATGAATATCTGGTTCTTCATTTTGAACGGTTGGATCATTGAGAGTAGGTTCAAAAAGGGAGGTACTAGTCTCGGCCAGAAGCTCTAATTTTGGGGTATTTATTATCCTCTTTGTTCTCAATTTGAAGCATTGATGTTTGGTTAGTTTTGCTTGTTGTTAGCACGATTTATGCATATATTTGAGACTCTCTTGTACCTATTTTGATCATAGTGGAGCTATTTCTTTGGTCTGGATGACCTGTGATTTTTATCTCTCAGATTGAGGGAGTTTTTTCGCGTTAAAAATCTCGATGCATTATCCCTATTGTTTTGGTTTATATTGTGTGTTGATAGCTGCCATAATTTTATTGGTGTAGTTGCTCCTCTTGTTCTTGCAAGTAAGGAGTTGTGTGTTTTATTCCTAACATTTGTATCAGAGCTCGTTCTTGGGCATTATTGATTGTAGCTTGCTTGAATAATGAAGGCAAATACAAATAGAATGGTACGCTTGAATGGTACTAATTATCATATCTGGACAAGCAAGGTGAAAGATTTATTGTTTATTAAAAATCTGCATATGCATATCTTTGTTACACAAAAACTAGATTCAAAAACTAAAGAAGAATGGGAGTTTGAGCATCAATAAGTTTGTGGTTTTATTCGGCAATGGGTAGAAGATAATGTTTATAATCACATTGCTGACTCATGCTAGAACTATGTGGAAAAAGATTGAATCCTTGTATGCTTCCAAGTCTGGGAACAACAAGTTATATTTGTTGAATATGTTGATGAATTTGAGATACAAAGAAGGGTCTTCCATATCTGATCACTTGAATGAGTTTCAAGGAGTTCTAGATCAGTTGTCGGGCATGAGAATCAAGTTTGAAGATGAAGTTCAAGGACTTTGGTTACTAAATACTCTACCAGATTCTTAGAAGACATTCTGCATTTTCCTTACTAATTCTACTCCTAATGGTGTGGTAACCATGCAACTTGCAAATGGTGGTGTCTTGAATGAAGAAGTGAGAAGGAAGACTCAAGGTTCTTCATCTCACTCAGAGATGTTGGTTACAGAAAATAGGGGGAGAAGTCAGATCAAAGACACAAGGGGTAGAGGTAAAAGCAGAAGCAAGTCCAGATCAAGGTACAAAAATATTGAATGTCATTACTGTCATAAAACATGGCACATCCAAAAGTATTACTTTCTTTGTATAAAGGAGAACAAAGGTAAGCAAGTGAAGAAAGAAAATAATAATGATCATGTGTCTACTGCTACTTCAGATGATCTTCTCATTGTAGGATATGAGAATATGATTAATGTAGTATCTAATGAGTCTGATTAGGAAATTGACAGTGGGGCCTCAATACATGTTACACCAAGGAAGGACTTCTTCACATCTTACACTTCAGGTGACTATGGAGTGCTAAAGACGGGCAATAATGGCTTGGCCAAGGTGATTGATATTGGAGATGGTTGTTTATAAACTAATGTTGGAATGAAGTTGCTACTGAAGGATGTTAGACATGCTTCAGATGCCCGCTTGAACTTGATTTCAATTAGAAAGCTTGATGATGAAGTTTATGTTAGCACATTTGGCAATAGTCAGTGGAAGCTCACTAAAGGCAACTTGGTAGTAGCTCGAGGAAAGAAGACCTCAAGTTTGTATGTGATGAAATCCACAATTTCAAAAAGCCATATGAATGCAGTTGAAAGCAAAGAAGCTTTAGAGTTATGGCATAGAAGGCTTGGTCACATAAGTGAAAAAGGACTTAATTGTTTGCCTAAAAAGGATGTACTTTCTGGTTCGAAGAATGTAGAGTTAGAGAAATGTTCTCATTGCATGGCTGGAAAACAAAGAAGATTATCCTTCAAGAAGCATCCTTCTTCAAGGAAAACAGATTTCTTAGAGTTAATGCACTTTAATGTTTGTAGTCCATTGAAGGAGAAGTCATTTGCTGGTGCTCTTTACTTTGTGATATTCATTGATGACCACTCAAGGAAGCTTTGGGCTTATGCTTTGAAGACTAAAAACCAAGTCTTAGAGAAGTTCAAAGAATTCCAAGTTTTGGTTGAGTGACAAATAGGTAAGAAACTTAAATGTATTCGTACTGATAATGGTGGTGAATATTGTGGACCATTTGATGAGAATTGTAAACAGCAAGGCATTAGGCATAAAAAGACTCCTCCTAAAACACCTCAACTGAATGGTTTGGTGGAGAGGATGAATAGAACATTAATTGAAAGAGTTAGGTGTATGTTTACTGAAGCAAAGCTGCCTAAGTATTTTTAGGGAGAAGCATTGCTCATAGCAGTGCATGTGATAAATTTGAGTCCTACAGTTGCTTTGGATAGTAATGTTCCAGATAATGTGTGGTTTAGCAAGAATGTCTGTTATGAACAATTGAGAGTTTTTGGGTGCAAAGTATATGTTCCAAAAGATAAGAGATCTAAGTTAGATGTGAAGACAGAGCAGTGCATCTTTGTTGAGTATGGTCAAGATGAGCTTGGCTATAGGCTTTATGACCCAATTAATAAAAAGCTTGTGAGAAGCAGTGATGTGGTGTTTGTAGAAGACCAAATCATTGAAGATATTGAGAAAGTGAAGAAGACCAAATCTCAGCATAGCAGTGACTTGATTGACGCAGATCTAGTCCAATCACCACATGCACAAGAACTAGCAGAGAATCAGGCCTAGGATCATATGCAAGAAGATGACCACAGGGTTCATGATGACTAGTAGATGGGAGATTATTTAGATGCTTCAACGGATGATGTTGTTGGTGATTAACATGAGATGCATACAAATCCACCTGTTGCACTTAGGAGGTCTACTAGAAAGATACAACCTTCAACAAGGTATCCTTTTGATGAGTATGTCACCTTGACTAATGGGGGAGAACCTGAATATTATGAGGATACAATGGATAATGACCATAAGCAAAAATAGGTTGATCCTATGCAAGATGAAATGCAGACCTTGTATAATAATCAAACATTTGAGCTTGTGAAATTGCCTAAAGGTAAGAGAGCTTTGCAAAACAAGTGGATATATAGGCTAAAACAAGAAGGAAATTCCTCTTCCCTAAGGTATAAAACTAGATTGGTGGTTAAAGGCTTTAGGCAGAAAAGAGGGATTGATTATGATGAGATTTTTTCTCCGATTGTGAAGATGTCCTCTATCAGGACTATTTTGAGTTTGGCTGCAGGTCTTGATTTAGAGATAAAGCAAATGAATGTAAAAACTACTTTCGTCCATGGTAATCTTGAGGAGGAAATCTACATGGAGCAGCCAGAAGGTTTTATAGAAAAAGGAAAAGAAGATTATGTGTGCAAACTCAAGAAGAGCTTATATGGCTTGAAGCAAGCTCCGAGACAATGGTATAAGAAGTTTGAGTCTATAATGGGTAAGCAAGGCTACAAGAAGACTACTTCAGATCATTGTATTTTTATTAAATAGTTTGCCAGTGATGATTTTATTATTCTCCTATTATATGTTGATGACATGCTTATTATTGGTCAAAATGCTTCTAGAATTGATAGGTTGAAGAAGCAACTTGGGATGTCATTTGCAATGAAGGATCTCAGACTAGAAAGCATATTCTTGGCAGAAGAATCATCCAGGATAAAAATGAGAAGAAACTTGGGTTATCACAATACATTGAAGCCATGCTGCAAAGGTTTCAAATGGAGAAAGCTAAGGCTATTAGCACTCCTCTTGCTACATACTTCAAATTGAGTTGCAAGCAAAGTCCATCAAATGAAGAAGAGGAAAAAGACATGGGGAGAGTTCCATATGCTTTAGCCGTGGGTAGTTTGATATATGCTATGGTATGCACTAGGCCAGACTTAGCTTACGCCATTGGTAGTGTTAGCCGTTTTCTTTCAAATCCAGGAAGAGAGCATTGGAATGCAGTGAAGTGCATTATGAGATATCTTTGTGGTACTTCTAGCTTGAAGTTATGTTTTGAAAATGAGAAGCCTTTTCTAGTTGGTTACACTGATTCAGACATGGCAGGAGATATTGACTCTAGAAGGTCTACTTTAGGTTATTTGATTACATTTGGAGGTGGAGTTGTAGCTTGACAATCTAAGTTGCAAAAGTGTATTGCTTTATCCACTACAAAGGCTGAGTTCATTGCCATTACCGAAGTGTGCAAGGAGATGCTTTGGATGAAAAAGTTCTTACAAGAAATTGGTTTTACTCAAGAGAGGTATGTGTTATTTTGTGATAGTCAAAATACTATACATTCTGGTAAAAACTCAACTTTTCATTCAAGGTCCAAACATATTGATGTGAGGTATCATTGGATACGTGATGTTTTGAATGCTAAGTTGTTGGAACTTGAAAAGGTTCATACTAATAAGAATGGTTCTGACATGATGACGAAATCTTTGCCAAGATGGAAGTTTGAAGCTTGTTGTTTGATTGCCGATTTGGTGGTTACCTTCACATAGTCGTGAGAGGAAGATTTGTTGGGTTTGGGCTCACTCCTATATGGAGAAAATTCCAAAACCGAGCTAGCTCACTTATTTAATGATAGGAGTCAGGTAGGGTTAGATGAGAGTGCTCACATGGTGAAAAAAAGCAGCCACAAAAGACAGGGAAAAGAGGGAACTCGACCTCCCCTTCCCTTCATTTCTCTAGTTCGAGCAATCATTGTAGATCAAAGATTTTGAAGTCGTTCACCATTGGATTGGGCTAAAATTTGGACAGCAGGTTCCAAACAGGTGGGTCTTCATTCTGAATAGTCGATCGTCGAGAAAAGAGGTTCTGTTTTGGGTTCGAGAATCAGTTTTCCAGTTTAAGTTGCCACTATAAATTGGGGTTTGTGAAGTTATTCACCGTTGGATCGGGTCGAAACCTTTAAAGCAAGTTCTTGGTGTCTGGTTCTTCATTATAAATGGTTAGATCGTTTATAATAGGTCTGGAGTATGAGATATCGATCTCGCACCGCAGTTCTATTTTTATTTGGAGAATCACTTCCTTGGTTCAAGCTGTCACTATAAATCGGTCTTTCTGACATCGTTCACGTTTGATTGGGCTGAAACTTCGATAGAAGGTTATGGATATCTGGTTCTTCATTTTGAATGGTTATATTGTTGAGAAAAAGTTCAGAGAGGGAGGTACTGGTTTTAGACAGAAGCTCCAATTTTGGGATATTTATTTTCTTCTTTGTTCTCAATTTGAAGTATTAGTGTTTGGTTGGTTTGTTGTTAGCATGATTTATGCACATATTTGAAACTCTCTTGTACCTATTTTGATCATAGTGGAGCTATTTCTTTGGTCTGGACAACCTGTGATTTTTATCTTTCATATTGAGAGAGTTTTTCCACGTTTAAAACTTAGTGCATTGTCCCTATTGTTCTGGTTTATATTGTATGTTGATTGCTGCCATAATTTTACTGGTATAGTTGCTCCTCTTATTCTTGCAAGTAGGGAATTGTGTGTTTTATTCCTAATAAATTAAACAACAAAAAAATAAGTAGGAGGAGAGTTGTCCATGGTATAAAGGCCCCCCGTGTTGTTCATCCATCACAATAATCCTCTTGGTCCTCTAGTCCTGTGAAAAACATGAAGTAGGAGTGAAAATAATCCAAGGGTTAGTGTCTTTGAAAAGCTTGCTAATGGATAAAAGATTGAATTGAAGAGAGCGAACGTGTAGGACATGTGGAATTAAAAAGTCTGGTTTAAAAAAAAAATGGAACCAATATGATGAACAGGAAAAAGCTTATTGTCTAGTAGTTTATCAAAGGAAGTGAGTTTGGTGTATCTATGAAAAAGTGAAAGATCATAGACCATATGGTTGCTAGCTGCTGAATCTAAAATCCATAGGGTGGAAGAAGGTTTAAAAGAGACAAAACATTACTAAGAAGTACCTGCAAAATTCATAAGAGGTTAGTTGATCATTACCATTCTTAATAAGAGAAAGAAGCTGTTGAATCTAAGTTTAACTCAAACTAGTTAAAGACTGAGAATCTGGATTTTGGAGAGTGAGTAACAGCAACAGCACTAGGATGAGTTGAATGCACAAGCCAAGAACAAACCATGCTATTACAACGTATCTAATTAGAGAAACCACCATTATCAGGTTTAGGTTTGGGAATATTGCCATCAATAACGCCAAGTTCATTTTTGGCTTCCTAATGCCATGGTTATGGCTGTTATAGAAAAAAAGAAAGGAGTAGATCACCTATGGACCTTAAGTGGTATAAACCACCTTAACACTCCACTTCCCATCTCTTTCTCTTCTTTCTCCCCCCCTTTCATTCCCATAACTTCCTCCCCTCCACTTCCTTCTTTAATTTCTTTCTCTTTTTTCTTCTCCCTTCATTCTTTCTTCTTCCCAACTTATCAATCGTCCCCACCACCTCCATCATCATCGTCCCTATTAAAATGTCTCTCTCTTCTCTCTCTCTCTAACTTACTGTTTCTTACTCTAAGTGGAGGAACCAGTTAGAGCAGTGATTTTTGGATCTTTCCCTACCTTCAATCTTCCCCTTAGAATAGTAGGTAAGTGAAAATCTTGCTCTATTTATCTTATTGAGCTCTCTATATAGTTATTCATTATAGATTGGGAGTTTTGGGACCCTAACGGACCCTAAGTGTATATATTTGGGACTTTCTAGTAAATGGAGCTAATTGGTGTAAATTAATAGTATTATTAACTCACTAATATTGTATTTATCTTGTTCCTATAGTTATAGAGCATTTGATCATCAACCGTTGGATTTGTAGCACTTGGGAGTTGATATTCGATTCTTTTAAACTAGTTTGTTAGTAGACATTATGTCTATAATTATTTTTGCCTATGTTAAAATTAGCTCTAACCATATTTTAGAA
The DNA here is from genome assembly GCA_031216125.1 of Dalbergia cochinchinensis. Lineage (NCBI taxonomy): Eukaryota > Viridiplantae > Streptophyta > Magnoliopsida > Fabales > Fabaceae > Dalbergia > Dalbergia cochinchinensis. The sequence goes on along the minus strand of CM062375.1, from coordinate 15,271,516 downwards.
ATTTAGAAACTGAAAAATAATTATTTGGTTGTGTTACGTAATTTTAATGAAATTACTTCCTTCATGTTAGCTTATGTTTTATCAAAAATTAACACATGAGACAATATGATATTGATTTTGGAAAATTATTTTATCTCTATTATGGACTTGAGAAAAACTTGAGAAATTATGGTTATAGTCATTTGTGGAGTTATTGAGAATTGATTTTATATAATATATAAAATCTTTATTATATGTTTTCGAGAGAATCTCGGACAGGATCTGTAGCTAATGATAGTAGGCATTAACCTTGGTGCACATTGACTATCTTTGATTAGGACTACACAGTTGATCCTTTTGTTCTACGGCTACTCATGCGAGTAGGACTGCTCTGTTTTAGGATCACACAAAGGAATGGCCGCTTGAGTATGAATCCTTCTATTTATCCTGAAGTTGACAATTCCCTATTATTTTATATAAAGCTAGTTATTTTCAAAAAATCTTTTCTGTAAATAAAAGAATTTGTTGAATTCATATGAATCATAGTTATCAGACTCGACTCGGATAAGACACTGGGTCACTGGGTCACTAGGTCACTAGTTCAACCAGTGGGTCATTGGTTGAACCAATGGGTTATTGGTTAAACCAAATATAATTAAATTAATATATAAAAATATAATTTAATACAACTTAAGCATATTGGCAAGCATAGGTGTAATTAGCTTGATGACGTTGGATCGAACTACAACTTGCAAATTTTTTAGCAATTTCATAATTCAATGTGTCTTATTGTGTATACTACATATCTAAAAGAAATAGCACATTACGATCAAAGGTGGTGGCTGGCCTAGTGGGAACTCAAACCACAGCTCATATCATGCACATAGGTTCGAATCAAGTATCAGAAAATTTTGAGCATTTTCATAATTCCTAGGTTATCGGTTTAATTGCAACCAAACAGTTTGCTCAGGTCTTGACCAGTTTTGGCTAGTTCATATGCAAAATCGATCCAATGAGCAAACCGGACCAGACATGAGTCCAGTTCGCTAGTTTCCAGTCCAAACTGATTCTGATAACTAGATATGAACTATGAAGTTATTGTTGTTTTACTTATGGATTATATATTGTCTATAATTGCAAAACTCCCTCTATTGTTTCCTCTTCTTTTCTAGATATAAGTACAGCTTTAGATTCCAATCTTGTGGCTACTTTATAGCCGAGTTCTGAGTTGGTGAGCCTTCTTGAAAAGGCCTATTTTGTATATCAGAACTTAATTTTATTTTTGAGTATTGCCTAGTTAAAACTATCCATAAGGCTCCATATGTCGCAAGCAAGGTCCCTGGTTTAGTTTTGTATTTATGTTTATGTTTATGCTTATGTGTGTGAAGTTAAGACTATATATATATAGAGAGAGATTATATTATGGAAAGGATTGGTAAACTGAATTTAGAATTTTATTTCAAACTACATTCCTAGTTATGGTTGGATATATACTCTGTGATTATGAAATTACATTTGAAACTATTTTGAAAACTAAATTGACTTCATGTTTGATTTTGGGATTGAGTTTGATTTAAATAACATAATAGAACTTGAATTGAAATTCATATGCTAAGATAATTTTCTAAATTATGTTGAGTTGGATGTTCTGCTATTAGGGATGCATTTTGGGAATGCCTGAATCCCGATTCTATATTTTATCTTTATTTTCATACATTTTATATTTCTAAATATGGGGATGTCCAAAAAATAGAGAAAACTCTGCTCGTTTTTCTATAAAAGCGTGCATGTTATGGCTTGTGAAGGAACGTGTTCCCCATGGGTCGGTCATGACCTACGTTAGGTCGTGACAAAGTGGTATCAAAGTTTTAGGTTTTCCTGTGTAATATGAAGCAAGTTTTTTAGTAAAGTTAAAATTATGTAAATGGTAGTTGGCCCATTTTCACAAAGCATGACCTTACTAGAGACCATTTAGGGATGTCATCAGTGTTCTTTGTTTCGTCAATTATCTTGTATGTTCCCTTATGTCATGCACCTACTTAAGGTTGCATTCTAGGAGTTATTGTTCCCTCTTATATGCAAATCTCAGTTTAGAGTTGAATTTTCACTATCAGCCATCTCTTTTGTTTAATAAGTCTTAGTTATCTCTCGTTCCCCTTTTATTGTTAACAACAATGTGTAATTTTGCTACCAGATTGTTGAATTAAGTTGTGAATCATAAAATTTGTTAGTGTGTGTAAGTTGATTGATTAGTTTTGTATTTAATTATTAATATTATTCGTATTTCTTGAGTGATTGATTGCTATTTGAAATTCGAGCTCAAAATGAATTGTAAAATGGAAAAGCTAGAGAAACATTTATGATAAGTTAAAATGCTAAGAAGACCTTGCATTCTTGGTAAAAGAAAAAAGAAATAAATTATCTATAATTCTATTCTTTGTAGTGATTTATTTTTGTAGGATTTTGAGGTTTGCCATGCTTAATATATTATAATTGAGACACAATTTTGTAAATTGCAAGACTTGCATAATTTTATGTGGTTTTGAGTATGAGAGCTTATAGTGATGGTATTAGTGTTAGTATGGTACTGTATGGCTCAAGAAAATTAAAAAAAAATATTTTATTTTAAATGCCTAGCTTATTTATATTGATTTTTTCATTTAGGAATACCATGTGTACCTTTTTTATGCTTGAGTCTAGCTACTCCTTTTTTTACTTCTTTAATGAATATACACTTACAAGACTTTATTTTTTTATTATATACATATATATTTTTTATTATTAAATTAGTTGCATCAGATCCTTAGTTATATTATATTTGTTCATTATTACAAGACAAATAACTTCCACAAACCACAATGCACTTTATCTCTTCCAATCTATCTTTGTTGCATGTTGGTTGCTGCTACTTATCAAGTTAGAACCAGAAAAAAAAAGGGAGGGGTTCTGCTATCTATCTTGCTTCCCTTACTATTTTTATTTCTTTTGTTTTTTCTGTTGTAATTTCAAGCTTTTATCTGATATTTGTTGCTGGTTTTTGTGCTCAGTCTAGGTGTGCTTAAGTTAGAACAACACAAAAAGACTTATTTAATGCTTTATCATGGTGTAATTCATAGATTATTGGTTGTGACTATGTGAGAGGTCACAACAAACAGGGCATATATTGGGAGGCTAAGAAATTTAACAAACTATTAAGAAGGATATGAGCCAACATACAATGTATTTATCTTTGAACTAATGATGTGTATTATAGAAATAGAAACTTTTGGACTTTAATTAGAAAGTCAAAACAATCATTGAAGGTGCAAGCTCACAAAAAGTTCAAAACACTCGTCCCTTGGCATGACTTGCGTGCAATTGCTTTCCTTGTTTTTCGGCATGCAAGATCGATGATCCTATTGTAATTTGATGACCATTTTACCATTCTGGGTGCAGAGTCTTTACGCACTAGTTGCCTTCTTTCTAGGACACAACTATTGGTTTAATTTAATATATGATGTACTTTTGTGGATGTCAGTTGTGAACGTTTTAATGTTGTTAAGGAGTTAGTGATTTGAAATAAGCTAGTAATTATTTCAAAATATTTCATTATGATCAATGTGAAATATTGGATCACTTTCTTCTATTGAAAGACTATTTGCCATAGCTGAATTTGTGTCCTAATCTTATTATAGTTATTATTATTATTATTTTAAGTCTTGTGTTTTACCTTTATAGGATCCATATGCTAGAATTTGACATTTTATTTTTACTCTATGGCATATGGGGTATCACTCAATTGCTAAAATTTCTTTACTCTGACCTACTTGTAATGAGTGGAAAAATTCATTGCTAGCCACCACTTTGGTCCTTTTCTGCATTTAAGTGATCCAAGGATTTTGTGTTGGTTTAGGCACTTTCCTTGAATTGATTTATTATGAATAGTATTGTATGTCTTCTAATTTCATTGTGAATTATTATCTATCATGGGGCTTATATTTTGGGGCTTGGTGAAACCACAAAAGGACTTATCTACCTTTATCTTTGGTGGGTTGTTTATAATGATTGCAAGTGGAATGTTTTTTCTTTTGTAGTGAACTTGCACTTGATGCATGAAGCCTTTTATTTGAAATATGTCAATTATATGCTTGTTACCTTAATATTTGCACTTGAATCTTGTGATAAAGTTTTATTCTCAATTCTGTTTCTGCAAAACTGTGATGTTGTAGCACGTTTCCATCTATTTTAGTATCCTTAAAATGATGATGTGATACATAAGAATCCATATTAACGATACATAAGAATCCATATTAACGTGTTAAGTGCTTGATTAGCTTGCTTGTAGTTTAGATTTGATTCATGAATTAAAAGTTTGATTTAAAATTTTGCAATGTTTGTATACATAATACTAATAATGTTTTGATTAGTTAAAAAGGTGTAAAAAAATGACATGTTAATGTTTTAAAACCTATAGATTAAAATATATATATATATATATAATAATAATAATATAAACTTGTATGCCAATTCGATATAACAAAAGGCCTAAAACTATGCATGAAAATGATCCATGTGCCATGCACTGCCCTGTTTTGTTTTTATTTTCCATCCCAGTTTAAAATGCATAAAATTGATATATTGAAACCTTATAACCTATATTTTGTTATGGCATAAGTATGTGTTTGATTATGTGAATTAAAGAGCTGAAAATACGCATGGAAAGTTGACTATAGATGTTGCATCCTTTCCTTTCTTAATTGATTAATGATGATTGAAGATTGATTTGATGCTGGAAGTTATTCATAGCTTGATTATGGTTTTAATTTGTTCTTTAAAAATTAACTTATATTCTTGCCTCTATGCTTGAACACACACAACACTTCCTTGTTCTTGTGATTACTTCTCCGTTGGATTTATGTGTTGGATAGGTGAGTTTGCACAACATGTCTTTCTCCGAGTTTCCCTAATGAAAGAGGTGGTAAGGATTGGAAAACAAAGAAAGCCCAATCCTCGTTATATCAGTCCCTTCGAGATTTTGGATACAGTAGGTGCTGTAGCTTATCAACTAGCATTGCTCCCAAAATTGTCCATGGTTTATCCAGCGTTTCATGTCTCTATGCTTTGAAAGCATGTTCCCAATTTGTCTCATGTAATCTCTTCTCAAGTGATCCAACTTGGTGAGAAATTCTCTTATGAGAAGGAGCCAATGACCATGGTAGACCGCTAGGTGGAAAAGCTTAAATTGAAGGAAGTGGTGTCAGTGAAGGTCATCTGGAATAACCATTTTGAAAAAGAAGAGACTTGAGAAGCTAAAGAGACTATGCGAGCTAGATATCCCCACATGTTTGATTCTTGAGGTACTGACCTTTTCTTTGAGTTGTTTAAAATTCGGGGACAAAATTTCTTAAGGGGAAAAGAATGTTATAACCAAAACTAAAAAAGGACTAAACCACCTATGGGCCTTAAGTGGTATAGACCACCTTAGCACCCCACCTCCCATTTCTTTCTCTTCTTTCTCCTCTTTCTCTTCCCCCTCCATTTCATTCCCATAACTCCCCCCTCCACACTTCCTTCTTTCTTTTCTTTCTCTCTTCTCTTCTCTTTTCATTCTTCCCACTTGCACCAATTGTCCCCACCACCTCCATCATTATCATCATCAGTATCAAAAAGCTTTCTCTCCCCTCTCTCTAATTCGTTACTTCTCTCTCTAAGTGAAGGAACCGATTAGAGCGATGATTTTTGGATCATTCCCTATCTTCAATCTCCCCCCTAAAATAGTGGATAAGTGACAATCTTTCTCTATTTATCTTATTAAGCTCTCTATATAGTTATTCATTGTAGATTGGGCTTTTTGGAGCCCTAAGTATATATATTTTGATTTTCTAGTATGTGGGGCTAATTGGTATAAATTAATGGTATTGTTAGCTTACTAATAATTGTTAGCTTGCTAATATTATATTTATCTTGTTCCTAGAGCTATAGAGTATTTGAGCATTAACCGTTGGATTGATAGCACTTAGAAGTTGATATTTGATTCCTTTGAACTAGTTTGCAAGTAGACATTATGTGTATAATTGCTTTTGTTTATGTTAAATTAGCTCTAACCATATTTTAGAAATTTAGAAACTGAAAAATAATTATTTGGTTGTGTTACATAATTTTAATGAAATTACTTCCTTTATGTTAGCTTTTGTTTATCAAAAATTGACACATAAAATAATATGATATTGGTTTTGAAATATTATTTTATCTCTGTTATGGACTTGAGAAAGGACTTGAGAAATTGTGGTTAGAGCCATTTGTGGAGTTATTGAGAATTGATTTGATATGATATGTATAATTTTTATTATGTGTTTTGGGAGAATATCTGATAGGATTTGCAGCTAATAACGGTAGGTGTTAGCCTTAGTGCACCTTGACTATCTTTGATTAGGACCACACCGTGGATCCTTCCGTTTTACGGCTACTTGCATGGGTATGACCGTTCTGTTTTAGGATCACACTAAGGAGTGGCTGCCTGAGTGTGAATTATTCTGTTTACCCTGAATTTGATAATTCCCTATTATTTTATATAAAGTTGATTGTTTTCAAAAAATCTATTTTGTAAATAAAAGGATTTGTTGAATTTATATGAACTATGAAGTTATTGTTGTTTTATTTGGTATTGGGTTTGATTTAAATTACACAATAAAACTTAAATTGAAATTCATATGCTAAGATGATTTTTTGAATAATGTTGAGTTAGTTGTTCTGTTGCTGGGAATGTATTCTGAGAATACTTGAAGCTTGATTCTATATTTTATTATTATTTTCATACAGGTTGAATTTCTAAATTTGGGGATGTCAAAGAAATAGAGGAAACTGTGCCCATTTTTCTATAAAAACTTTCATATTAAGACTTGCAAGGGAACGTGATCCCAATGCACCGGTCATAGCCCAAGTTAGGTTGTGACAATGGCATAGTTCCAAGTGGGATGATTATCTCCCATTAAGAATTTGAGTAACAAGTGGTTGACCTGGTTGATTAGAAGACTGGAGATGATTGGGAGATGTAGGGTTGGATGGATTAAGGTTGGCCATGGGCGAAAAAATGTGTTAAGAACGAAGTTAGGCTGATACCGTATAAAGAAAGTAAGCAAAATAATTTAGGCAACAAAACAAATCTGGTTTAAAATACTGATTGATAATTTATTGATGAAGGTTCACGTACTAATATACCAAGAGTACAAAGAATCAAACTCATAAGCTATAAAGAAGTTTAAATATACAACAGATTTGACTCTATAAAATCTAAATAGAAAATCCTAATAGATGATAACTACAAATAACAGCAGAATGTGAGATAACAGTAGCAGAGATATTCTAGATGGTAATAAAACTCAAGAAAGACACGAGTGTTACGGTATGATATTATCCTCTGGCCCTCTCTAAATTTCCCTACTTCCCTCGATGGGCCTTCATCCCTTCCTCTTGATCTTCTCTTGGATTTTCCTAACTCTATAACTTATTGTCATCAGTTGTGAGCATTATTCAATGGAATAGTAGTAATTCTAGCCTCATCGCCTCTGCATAAGTTCACAGATGATTTATTGTTTGCAGTTTATATATATATATAATGCAAAAGCTTCATTTTCATCCCTCATCTTTTAATGATATTTTCATTTTATCCGAAATATATATATCATTTGTTTTAATTTTATTCATAACATTTTGATAATGAATCAATGTTATCCTATCCAATAATAATATCAATTTTTTTAAGACTACTGATATGATTTACACGTTTCCATGTTTATTTCATGTGAATGTGTCATATTGTACATGTGAAATCTCTATTTTCATTCTTGATCTTTTAAACTTTAGTTTTGATAGTTGGGAATTCTCTATAAAATTTTTGTATGTATAATCATGCATACATAAGAAAAGAATGAGTTTTTTAAAGCTGAATCGGTAATAATCATTAATAAAATTGACGGTGTTGTTAGCTAATAAAATAAAATCAAGGCATTATCAAAAGATTAGGAATGAAATTGAAATTGAAGATGAAATTAGAATATCACTAGAAGATAAAGGATAAAAATAGAGCTTTATTCTTTTTTTAATTACACGAGTTGATTATCTTTATAAATTAGAGATTATCTCTTATGTGTAGCAAATAAAAGAGCTTATACATCTCTTATGGATGATAGTGTTATCATGAAACTATTTGTCCCAAAAGCTTAAGTTGTTAGGCTGAGATACATAAATGATTTTATAGTTAATACGCCTCCTCATGCGAATATCTATTTTGGACTTGAAGCATAGACAATGCACAGACCTACCTTATTTTATACTGAAATTTATTATTTTTATTGGTGGCAATAAGAATCAAAGTCTAAACCTTTTGGTCTTATAGTTCTGATATTATGCCATGAAACCACTAGTCCCAAAACCAGTTTAGGCTGTTGAGTTGAGGTATATGAATGTTTTTCATATCTAATAAGCATAAAATTCTTTATTATGATATTGTATCAAAATTAATCTATAATTAAAAGATAAAAATTACATATTTAAGTTTAAATAATATTTATGCATAAATAGTATGTTAAAGAAAACATTAGCATGGCTATGTCAGTCTAAACTCGTTGCATAACCATGCTTTCTGTGTATATTTCACAGGTATTAAAATAATTAATATTGACAAAAACAAAATACGTAATATATGAGGTTTTAATTTTTTTAAAAGAAATCCAATACTCATAGTTGTATTCGTGCAAAATAATAAACTGAAAACAAATGATATTTTGACACTAAACAATTATCATTAGTACTGTTCATTAATTTTTAAAAAATTTCCAATGTGCAATGGCCTTGCGCTTCTTTCGTTTTTGGTCTTCCCCTTTCGTTTTTCTTTTCTTTTATCTTCTCTCAATCATAGAGAGAAAAGGGGAAATACACACCATATTCAGGCCCATCATTGAGTCCTTGTTTACTGGCCAGGCCTTGACTTCAACTCTTCCACCACTGCCAGAATCATTTTCTTGACCCAAAAAGAAAAGGGGTTAGACATCATTTTTGAAAAATTTGTAGTGTATTTGGGAGTAAACCATCAAATACTAGAGATGGGAATTGCTACTCTACCCATGCAGCCCCCGCCCTAACCATCAAATACTAAAGATTATTATTGATTATTGATTAGCTAATCAATATTATAATTCTTAATTAAATATTACGTGGCATGCCAACAATGTCGGTATATCCCAATTCGTTCTATGGATTATGGCCGTGTAACTTTACTCATGTTTCATTCTCATGATATTCAACATTCCCAAAAGTGAAGATGAGTCATTTTTTTATTCTTTGAAATTCAGTGTACTCCAGACCATTTTTTGAAACTATAAACCAAATATAAAAATCTTATATTCTTGAAAACATGTAAAACTATCTCGCTTACTAAAGATGCCGCCGGCCCTAAAGTTGAGGTGGAGTGGAACAAAGTGTTCATTTTGACTTACTTCTCAAAAATATCTTTTTTAATTGACGTCTTTAATTAAGATCTTTGAAAAAAAATAAAAATTAATTTATATTTAGATATAATATTAATTTATATTTGGATGTGATATTAAAAAAATTTTATTTATTGTCAAGTATCTTTTTATGCTATAAAAAAGATTTTTTTGGAAGATGGAAATTATAGCTTCTAAAAAAATTAAAGATCATTTTTTCACTTTTTCTATTGATTCTGCTTTTACTTAAAAATTTTATCAAAATATACCAAAAAACACAAACGGATAATATTTTATTAAAAAGGATATTTCTTTAATCAGAAAAAGCGCACCGAACGAGCTCAAAGTTGTCTTTGAAATAACAAATAAGGGTATGATAGTTCTTTCGTCATGTTTTTTTCGATTCTATTCAGTATGGTTCAATTTTGGATGAAATACCATAAAATCAATTCGAATTGATCCATTTTCAAACCCAAAAGAGAAAAAATTAATTGGATTTTTTTCGAATTGAGGTTATCAATTTTGTGGGGTTTGGATCAGTTTTAAACACCTTATTTTTTGGCATATAGAAAAATACAAGTGATACATGGAGAAAAATTTTAGAATAAAAAAAAAGGAATAGATGTTGTGGGAAAAAAAAAAGAGAGAATGGTGAAGGCTATATATGGTATATCAGCAAAAGTGTGGTGTATCACATACCAAATATTTAGCCACATCTAAAAAAATAGCTAAATACATTTAAAAGTGTACTAAATAAATTTAGTCATACTTTAAATCTGATTAAACATTTGAAGTGTCATATACTTCATTTCATCTATGGTACCACTAGACAAAACTAAAGAGACTGGTCATACGGTGGAAAAATGGATATAAGCCAACCAGCCAAGCAGCGCATGATAATTCATAAAGAAAATTACACTGAACTTCCTCGGGATTTAGTGTAATTATAATCAGTACCTCTTTATTTTGTAAAATTATCATTGACTTCCTCTGAAGTGCACTAAAATTATACTACTGACTTTTCCTGTATATATTAGTTTGTTAATTTAAGCGATAAAAAAAAATAATATACAGTATATACATAATTATTAATGATGAAATTATAATATTAGGCATATATATTAACTAAAATACCTTTTTTTATCATAAGTTATAATTATAAAAATTTTTATGTTACAAAAAGTATATTGAGTAGTTTATACTCACCTTTCCTGAGGTTTAGTATAATTACACTCAGCATTTATCTATTTTATAAAAATATCATTGACCTTTTTTGAGATTTACTAAAATTATACTGACCTTCCTTACAGATATTAGTTTATTAATTTAAGTGATAAAGAAAGATAATATAGAATATATACATAATTATTAATAAAAAAATAATATTTTTAATAATATTTAATACATCAGTTAATAAAATATTTTTTAATCACATAAAAACAAACTTATAATTAAAATTTATAATAAAAAATATACTTTTATCACATGAAAAAATATATATAATTATAATTTATGATAAAAAAGAAGGTATTCTAGTTAATATATTATATTGCTAAAATATTATAATTTTATCATTAATAATTATGTTTATACCCCATATTATCTTTTTTTGTCACTTAAATTTAAAAACTAATATATATAGGGGAGGTCAGTGTAATTTTAGTAAATTTCAGGAAAGGTCAATAATAATTTTACAAAACAAAAGGGTGCTGAGTGTAATTACACTAAATCTCGAGAGAGGTTAGTATAATTTTTTCAAGTATATTTTTTTATTATAAGTTATAATTATAAGTTTTTTTGTGTGATTAAAAAATATTTTATTCAACTGATGTGTTAAATATTATAAAAATTTTATAATTTTTTATTAATAATTATGGATATGTTCTATATTATCTTTTTTGATCACTTAAATTAATGAACTAATACTTGTAAAGGAGATCAGTGTAATTTTAGTAAATTTTAGGAGAGATTAGTAATAATTTTATAAAATAGAGGAGTACTGAGTGTGATTATACTAAACCTCAGGGGAGGTGAGTATAAATTACTCTAATTCATCTTACCCATTGAATCATCCCAACCAATCCGGCTAATAGCTTAAAACATTCACAGCTTATCCGTTAGAATTGTTCATTCTTGCACGGTTGCACCCTTGTCCCCATGCAAGAGTGGTGGCATCTTCCTTTGATAAAGAGCCATGTTATTTTAACATGCATTGGCGGTATGTAATAGATGGCGGAAGTGAGTATGGATCACTGTTACATCCAAGGAGTGAGTCTTTTAATATTAAAATAATATTTTTGATAAATATACTGTAGTAGAAATAAGAAGAGTATGTATGCTGTTATCAACCACGTGACAAACCTAATATTTGAAAGAAAAATTGGTTTGTCCATTCTGGTGAGAGGGACCGCAGAGTACTTATCAGGAAATGTGCTTTCTCAGAAGCTGCTTGTATGTAGTAGGAAAGTGTTGAATTTCAAAGATTGGTATTGATGGGCTGATTTTGAAGGAAGAGTCTTGATCAAATAAGTGGCCCATTCTTTACGAAGGAATTTCAAAAGATTAGCCACAATCTTAGCTTTGGTGACTTGGAAACAAGTTCAAGGGGCACGCACCTTGACCATTCACTGTACCCATCAGTACCAGCTGTGATTGAAAGCTTTTGTATACCATAGTCTGCGGATAATGATTCTCATCACAGACTCAACCAAACAATGATCTCGAAGACAATTCCTTCTTTGCTTAGTGAGTCACATCCATTTTGCAGCGAAAAATGCTTTATACTAAAACCTTTCACATGAACCCTTTGCAACCAAATTAGAAGGCTTGCGAATTCGCATTGGATAACAATGACTGCTATTTAAAGGGAAGATATATATATATATATATATATATATATATTAAAATTAGCACAATTGGAATCAAAACAAAATTAAAAAGGTAAAATTAATTAATTCATCCTCTAATTTACTTTTTATTTTTAAATTTATCCTCTAAGTAATAAATGCTTTAAATTGATACTCTAACTTTTAAAAATTATCTTCTTCAAGAATGCCGTTTGACGAATAAAAAGGTAGATTAAAAAACAAAACTTGTCATTGAAAATGTCATATAATATTTTCACCAACTCATGTGCTAGATATGATTTTGTTCATCAATATAATGAGTATTACTTATAAAAAGTATAAACATATTTTACTTTTGTAAGTTACAGGACGAATTTGAAACATATATTAGTTAGATGACAAATTTGAAAACAAAAAATAAGTTAGAGGATGGATTGTTAATTAATTTCGCCTGAAAAAATTATAGCACATTTGGTTTCATCATTTGTTTTATGAAACGTTAAAATAAAAATAAAAAATATAGGTAACATTGTTGTGATTAAATTAAAAATAAAAATAAAAAATTTGAAACTAACGACCTCTATTTTATTCTCTATTTTCATTAATCGACAAGCATATTAAGTGCATTTTTCTACTGGCTAGATCGAAGACAGAAAAACCTAAGAGCGCTATTATATGATTTTAAAAAATTTTCATACAAATTTGACAGGTAGGTGTCCTCTTTTAGAAAATAAATAGGAATTAACATAAGAAGAAGAGAGCATGTAATCAACAAAGAGAGAAATGTCATAAATCGTCTTTCTTAATTAAGGTCATGTTTGGTGTATTGTATAAGATAAGTCTTGATAGTATTTGATATGATAGTATACAATATGATAGTATAGTATAAGAAATTCATTGTATAAGTTTATATACTATCAATTATTTGATATCCCACGATGGACGAATGGACGGGCATCCACTAGCAGGGGGCAGGGGCAACCTATGGGTGATGGGTGGCGACATATATGGGTTGTGTACAACGAGTGGTGAGCGGTGGGTGGAGGGCAACAACCATTGGTGGAGGGCGGCAATCGATAGGTGACGGGCGACGACAAGCAAGTGGTAGAGGTGGCAAAGGCGATTGGTGACCAATGGCAGATGAGCGATGATCAATGGGTGGCAGGCTACTACTAATGATAGGTGGGAATGGGGTGTTGAAACATTGACGTAAAAAAGTAAGTCAAAGTTAATTTATAATTGACGAGTAAAAAATAATACTATCATGTGTTATCAAGCCACTTGGGATCTAATAACTTAATCATATAATTATAAAATAAAATTATTTGACCATATAATATTATACTATTATGTGTAATATTAAACATGTGATAAAAATTGACTTAAAGTATTATCTAATACTATTATGCCTTATATTATATATCAAACCAGGCCTAAAAGTATATGCTATTGTGTAAAAGCACAACAAAAATCAAACCCTAAACAACTTGACTGTAATGTAGAAGTTTGGATTTTGTGTTGTAAACTATTTCTACCAAAAGCTCAAGAAATTAAGTAAAAATATATAAATAGTTTTATATTTTGCTGTATTTTGGAAATTTAAATATATTTCAAAAGGTTTAATTAATTATATTTTTCTTAATTATTTAAACTAACACCGGAACTATTAGAAACATGTTTTAAATTAAGAATGAATCAGAACACTATAATCTCCATCATCTATATTAAATGAATTTAATACTTTTGTTTTAAGGAACGATTCAAATTAGCTTCACTATTCTAGTGTAGAATCTTTTAATATGACAAGTTAATATATTTAGACACACACTAATATTATAGGACTATAAATATGCTTGGCCATTGTACAGATTTCTAACAGCCTATTTGATGGCTAACACGATTTCCATTGATTATACAACGTTCAAATGGTCAATATTAAAAAGATCTTTAATAATTTTAATTTATTGTTTTAAATGAAATTTTTTTTCCTTGGATATATATATTCAAGATAACCTTCGTAAGAAATGAATACAGGGAAAACATTGATTAGTTCCTTTCGAAATCAAATCTGTTTTAATTGTATGTCTAATTGAATTAATTAAATTTATTGTTGAAATATATTAGATAAACAGTACATTGATTTTGGTTTACGATGTAGAATCGCAAGAATATGGACGTTGAATGTATATTGCTTTGATATTAAAAAACTATTTTTGATCTGTATGTAAACTTGCTTTTACGATAACTGAAAATAAGAGACAAGTCTAGAATTCCTATTATACTACTATCCTATTTTCTGGATTATACATCATAACATCTTTTCATTGTAATTCTTGAGTTCTTGATTAATACCAAAAGAGCTTGTATCCTATGATCTGACAAGATAATCCTTAAAGATAGTATACTGTATGGGCCTCAAACTTAATAAATTACTTCTCTATTTCTTATTTTACAGAATCAGAGATCAAATTTACAATATATTTAACATGTAAATAAAACAAATTTTAGTTTTTCTATTTATGGTTATCGATCCTAAAGTTCACTATAATTTTAAAAACAATTGGTATATCCACTTAATGTACGAGTAAAAGAAAAAGGACATACGAACAACAAGTACAAGTAAAAAGGCCTCCAGCAGTATTGCCTCTAGTATGGTAAGATACAACATGGCGAATGATGGCTCAAATTTCAGTTGAGAGTTGTTCACATTAAGTGTCGTACAATGTTTAAATAGGGTCCAATTAGGAGTTTGATTTCAAGCGGTGTATATGCAGATGATCATGTGGCCAGAGGTAAAATTTATATATGTGATCTTCATGTCTCGAGAGAATTAGTCACTATCCTGACTAATACCCTAGGTTCAAAATTAGGGCCAAAATCATCCTGAACTAATGAAAAAACTTGAACCATATTAATCCATTCAAAATCAGTTTGCTTTGATTTGAGTCATTGATTGATGTAAAATGAAAAATATATATTTAACTTTTTATTCTGGTAGCAATTGAAAATAGTGCAAGATTTGATTATGAGATATTTAATAACAACGCGAATAGATAAATATCTTAAATAAATGTAAATAAATAAAATGAAAAATCGCTCTCTCACTAAAATCTTGGATGCATAACTTTGAAAAATTAAATAAATTAAAAAATCTAGTCAATAACTTGATGGGTTGGGTGTCTAAGTGATTGATATTAGGATAAAATAAATAAATAAATAATATGTTAGTTTTTATTGAAATAAAACATCTTGGAAGAAGTTTTATATTGCTGAAATTGCAAAAGGAGAGGGATGTCAAGGCTGTACATGTGGACTCAATTTCTTTGTTTCTACTTGTACAAGTCGAAAAATACTTTAAACTTGTATTTGATTTTTTTTTTAAATTTTCTTTGTACTCTTATATCTTAGAGTATTGTGAGATTAGATCAAATATACAACTTTTGAGAGTGTAGGCATATTTGGGGGTAGGTGGGGTGTTTGACAGGGAAATCTATATTTTGTAAAAATTTTCGCATATTGTTATTATCTAGTTGTTGTTAGACAACAATCACAGTTTTTCTTCAATTTTGGAGTTTTCTACGTTAATTTTTATGTTGTAATTGAGTTCCTAACTTTATTTCTCTGTGTAAGGTCGTTCTCAAGGAGCAAATAATTTTTTGTTTCCCAACAAATAATATCAGAGCTTGTGCTTTTGATGGGATATATTTCATAGTATGCTGGTGTGTTGTTGCAGCCTTGTATGATCTTCTACATGAGAAAAGAAGCATGATATTTGATTGAGAATTATCCTTGGTTACCTGAAGGAAGTGTGATGTTGTGAGAGTGCTATTTTGGAAAGATTCTAGTTAGGAAAAACTTGGTACTTAAGTGTGTCAATTATGACCCTCTACTTCCTCAGAACCTTCTTTGCCATAGTTTACTATTGATCTATACTATTTCAGTATATGATTGGATAGAGAAATTGATCGAAGAATATTTGATTCTGGCTTGTGATAAATACAAATCAAGGATGTCGTGATACAATCAAGATTACACATGGAGTGGATCCACAATTGCACACAGGCATTGGTTGACATTGATGCAAGGTATGTGGTAGGGTTATGTCAATGGCTAAAAAACTTTCGGAGAAAGCCAACATAGAAGTTGCATCATAAAATTTTAGCAAGATTTCGACAAGTGCCAATGTGAAATTTTTGAAATTGTCTCATTTTAAGAATGAAATTTTTATCGTGGAATATAATAGTTCTTCGAATTATGATTGTTGGTATAGATAATGAAAGCTGAATATGTGCCCATTTCAATCAAGATGAAGTTATTGGTTTTGATTGAAATAAAGTATTTTGAAAGAAGTCCCACATCATTCAGGATTACTAGGGGAAATGGAAGCTTCTAATTGGAACAAGTGTCATATTGCTTAGGATTGTAAAGGAAGACGGAGACCACGACATATCTAGGGCTATATATATATATATATATGGACCAATTCCTTTATTTCAACTTATATCTGTTGAAAACATTTTTAGTTTGTATCTATCTTTTTGGTTTTTCTTTGTACTCATGTATTAAAATGTTGGGAGATATAAATAGATGTTTGCTTTGGAGAGTGAGGTATTCGAGAGAAAAGTCTAAGTGTTGTAAAAATTTTCACATGGTATTCTTCTCTAATTGTCATTAAGCAATGATCGTGATTTTTTTTTTCTTCTAGTTTTAGAGTTTTCCACATTAATCGTTATATTATGATTGTCTTCTTGTTTTTATTTCTCTATTGTTCTCAAGGGTAAATAATGTTGTTTTTGGCAACAAAATCGAACCAACAATTAACTTTGTTGAATTTTATCGTAAAATAAACCAATTATTCAAATCAATCGAAATTCATTTAATTATATTAGTTAGTTTAGATTTTTGGGTTCTGTTGAAAATCTAACTAAAATTCAGTCGAATTCACACAATTACATTTAATCCTTTATTCCCATTTGAATAAAAACATCGCCATCAAGCTACAAAACTTCGCGCACATTCTACAGAAGTGTGGCCATTGTTTTACTGACAAAGATCCCAGGAATGAAAACAAAGGGAAAAGTCTATGGTTTATTTCCCTAATTATAATTTATTGTTACATGTTTGCATTTAAAAAATGATAAACGTTTGATTTCAGAACATATATTTTGCATTTAATTTTAGTTATAAAAATATTACATTATGTTAATATGGTTCTTATTCTTACGATTTAGTGAAAGATATTGAAAATAATTGTTTCCTTCACACCTGAAAAATAGGGAAAAAAATGAAAATATACAATGCAAACTTTTTTAATTAAAATTAAAATAGCGGATAAAAACGGAAAGCATGCTTTAAAATCAAATAGGGACGACAAAGATTGTCAAAGGCTCATTCTTTTTTTATTTTAAAAAAAAAACACGAGGTGTACTCATTCAGTCTCGTTGAATTGTCTATGAGATTAATTCTCACTCCACCGGGACCACAAGAGTTATGCATTGTCAAAATAATAATAACAATAATAATAAATAATAAACAAAAACAACGAGATTCCACGTCTGTTATCTTAAGAAGTTATGATTACCTATCAACTTAATCAATTGTGATGAGTATTTTTAAATAAAGTTTTATTATTTGAACACATATTTTAGGACATTGAAAGCATACTCTCAAATAGAGAACGAGGTTCCATATTGTAAGCTCAATTTAATAGTTTTTTTTAACGTGAATTTAATAGCTGTAAAATCTATATAAAAAAATGATTCTTTTTATGTATCTTATTTGGTGTTTTTTTTTTTGTAAAAACAAAAATTTCCTTTCACGTAACATTATTATGATATGGAATTTGGTCATTTGGAGCACCTGTCAAGCATTGATTACGGCTCAAAGCGCTTGAAAAAAAAATGAAAAGAACAGTGGTTATCTCCTTTCTTGACAAGTTTTCGACCTGAAGCGGGCAAACTGATCAACTAGGTAACATCTTAGAAGGTTGGCAAGATTAATGATGCGCTTTATATCTTCTTATTATTGGTGCAATGTATATAAAAGTTCGAATCTATTTGAACTCCAAGACTTTTTTGCACATTCAGATATAAGGAAAAAAAAAAAAGGAAGAGCTAGGGAGAAATTTGTATACATATGTTTACATAATCATTACACCTCACTTTTGCTCATCTATTCATTGAACATAAAACTATGGCTATCACTTTGGTTGATTTGATAAGGAAAAAAAAAAACACTTCGGTTGATTGAAACGGTTACTTACTGTACAACATCTCTCCCCATTTTTTTTCATGAATTTAATTTATCAGTGTAAAAAAAATCTATTATTATTTAATTAAATATCATAATATCAATAAATGTGAGTAATTTTTACACTCATTAATGCATGATATAAATTGAGTGTTGTCATAAAATATTATTAGAAGGGTGATGTTTTTATCTTTTTTTTTTCAATAATTATATTAGAAGCTCAATTCTCAAAGAGGAGCAAAATAGTACAATATTCTCTCCAGAAACACAAAATAAAAATCATCACAATGTAAAACATAACAACATTACAAAATAAAAATCACCACAATTTAAAACAAAACAACGTTAAACCTACCCATCGCCCCTCCCCACCAATAAAAAAAAAGAAAAAAGAAGAAGCAACAATACAAGATTCAACACACAAAAAACCACTATCCTTATACACAAAAGACAAAATCTGCATTACATGAATCTCGACAACGAGAGACACATCGAGCCCTGCAAGAGCCCTTTGGAAATAGCAGACTTCACCAATGTCTGAGCCGCTACGTGAAAAACACCGACATTGATGACAAGAGCACAAATCAGAAAGCCCACAAACAAAGGCATCAAAACATTGAATCATGATACCTTGCATTAATATAATATTTTTAACCCCTGTCCTTAATTATTCTTAATTTGTTCTCAAGAAGATATCTTTTCTTGATTTTTTTAATAAATTTAATTTATAACTGCAATATGTGAAAATTTTCTTTTGATTTTAATTTAAATTATTATTTTGAACTTCAATGGCTATAGATTGTCACCTAATATGTTTTGATGTGGGACAAAGATATAACATCATTCGTTGCAAAAATTGAGGGAAAGATTTGGAAAAATATTTTAAGAAATAAGAAGATTTGGAACGAGATTAATTTGGAATACAAAAAGACAAGAAGATTTGTCACGAATCTAGGGAAATAGTGAGAAATTTAAATTTGTTTGACATTCTATTTTTCTTTACATAGAGCATTGTTTTAGAGAAGAGGGAGTCCATGGTTTCAAAGACATAGGCTAATGATTGTTATTTATTTTAGAATTGAAGGAATGTATTTTGTATTCATGTCATTTGTTTAATTTTCTTTTTCAATAAATTGCATAATTTTTAGTATTCTTAATGGTTTTTGGGAATTGGCACTCCTTGAATGTTTTATGGTTTTATATTAATGAATGACAATTTACAATTTAGAATAAGTCAATCTAAAAATTCCCATAAATTAGAGCTGAAGGCAAGTTGGAGGAAAGATTTTAGAAGTTTGACCTCTTGGGCTATCTTAGTCATGCTACATTCTCTTCTCATGTAATTCTCCTGAGACACATCATAAGAGGAGCTATGGTTTTGGCAGCTATATCAAGGAGGAAGAGACACTTGATTGGGTTCTATTATTTATCCTCTTTTATCTCTTTGATTTATGCTTAGCATATATACATTATGCTTACGAATTTGTATTTGTTAAATATGCTAGTGCTGAATACTTTTGTTAGGGTGATGATATAACTTATGTTGATATGATTGTTTGAGATTTCCAACCATAACATGAATCATAAATGAATCATGGAATAAAAGAAACAACATTCATCAGTCATCTCATGAGATCCACATAACTTAAATGACATAGCAATTCCTAGACATAGCCATAATATCACTATCTCTTCTATTAATAGCTCAAGGGGCTTTGCTATTGAGGCCTACAACCTGATTTGAAGACAACACGGAAAGAAACATAAAGGTGAGAAACTTGGAAAGCTCACAGTAGAGCTATAAAACAAATATACTATCATCATTTCATCCTCAACTAGCTCAATTTGTTTTTAAAATGTGAGCATAAATCAAGGTTTATTTTAATGTTTAAAAAATGTTTAAGTCCCAAGTGGGCATCACTTTTCTAGTATGGTCCCTATGCCATAAACACAACATAAAATCTTGAAATACATAGTTATTCAACTTAAGACATTCAAACCTAAGGATAGCACATCATATCTTATCTTTCTCTTTTTCTTCACCTAGATGAGTGAAACTTATCTTAGGTCTCACCACCATCGATCTCTTTCTCTTCTCTTTTTTCCCCTAGGTTATGAACCCTACCTAACAAGTTGCTATCTATCCTAAAAATAAAACAATGAGGTAGAGAGGGTGTATTTTGGATGACCTTCCTATCCTAGCAAGTGACCAGGGACCATAGGATTATTAAGGTGTTTTGTTTGTCACCACAATTATATTGAATGCATGCACATATCTCTACATCATTTAATCATGCCATAACTTTCTAAGTCCACAATCTTGGCAAGATTCTAGTAGCATAATGATTGTAAATAGAAATTTTCCAAAACTCCTTCTTGTTAACAAATTAAGTGATAATTCATTCAACATGCATAACAAGTAAGTCACATGCAGTTTCCTCAGTAGAATTCCAACATAGTTACAAATCAATATATGCAATTAAATCCATAAGGTATCATCATTCTCAATGCACATTAGCAAGTATAATCCAAGTCCAAGAACAATAATCAAGGCACTAACATATACATACTCAAATTTACTAAGGTTGTGGCACAAGATTAACAAGATGAATCCTTAACCTTTTCATTTGTTCCAAACCTTACTTCGCAAAGGACCAAGTTAAGGATGTTTCATGCAATTCTTTCTAGGAGTACCCTAAACTCATAAAATGCAAGTTCAAGTACAATTAATCTGTCAAGACTTAAAAATACACTTGCAAACATCAAGAGGCCTCCTGGCCAAATTGAAAGCAAAACAACACCGACACTTACTTTTTCTTCTAATCTCACCCTTCAAAATATCCTTATACCTTTCTTGTTAACCTTGACATCTTACGATTCATTTTAAACCCATATTCAAGAGACAAATCGTCAATTTAACAAACCACTCCAATAACATCACAGTTACAAATTAATAGATGCAGTTAAATCCACATTAGCAAGTATAATCCAAGTCCAAGGACAATAATCAAGGCATTAAAACATACATACATGCTCAAATTTACTATGGTTGTGATAGAAGATTTACAAGATCAATCCTTAACCTCTTTATTTGCTCCAAACCTTGCTTCACAAAGGAACAAGTTAAGGATGTACCTTGTAATTCTTTTCAGCATTCCCTAAACTCATAAAATACAAGTTCAAGTACTGTTAATCTATCAAGGACTTATTAAAAATACACCTGCAAATATAAGGAGGCCTCCTGGCTAAATTGAAATCAAAACAACGCAAACACTTAATTTTGTTCTTAATCTCATCCTTTAAAATATGCTTAGCCTTTTTATTAACCTTAACACCTTAAGATTTCATTTTTAATCCATTGTCAAGAGGCGAATCGTCAATTTAACAAAAGCCACACTAAGAACCTCGTGGTTACAAATACATAGATGCAGTTATATCCATAAGGTATCATCATTGTCAATGCACATTAGCTAGTATAGCCCAAGTCTAAGGACAATAATCAAGGCATTAACATATACATACTCAAATTTACTAAGGTTGTGACACAACATTTACATGATCAATCCTTAACCTTTTCATTTGATCCAAGCCTTACTTCATAAAGGACGAAGTTAAGGATGTGCCTTGTAATCCTTTTCGACATTCTCCCAAACTTTTAAAATACAAATATAATTAATCTTTTCAGGATGACTAGAAAATGCACTTGCAAACATCAAGACACTTACTCTTGGCCGAATTGAAATCAAAACAACACTAACACTTAATTTTCCTCCTAATCTCATCCTTGATCCTTAGCCTTCTCATTAACCTTTGTTAGCTCCAGAACCTTGTCAATATGTGCTAATTAGTTTTGAATGACAACAAAGCCAAGTTAAAGAAAATGCTTTGAAGAATGACTAATGGTTGTCTTAAGTTTCTTGTAAGATTATAACAAGATTCTATCGTTTAGCAAGAGTAAGGCTTACTCAAATGAGGATGAAATTCACTCTGCATGTGTAAACATGTTTATCTCTTGTTGAGATATATGAACTGAAAAGAAAGTGAAATTATATCCTTATTCAAGCATAAGATAGCTAACAATTTGAAGAAGACATCAACGCTATAAGAAACCAAGTTTTAAAACTTTAGAAAGTAGCATTGAACATCAAAAAGTACGCTTACAATGAAGATATCAAGCAATCTCTAAAGAGCAGATGTTTTACTATCTTCAATTAGCTCAATCACAAATCAATCATTTTCATAAAGCTTAAATTGAAGATCAGAAAGTAAAGAAATCATCAAGGATTTGTTATCGCACATTAAAAAGCTCACTTCACTGTGGAGCGTTAAATATTTTTGGAAATGGAGGAAAATTTGAATTTCAAATTTGAATTTGAATTTGAAAAAGTTAAATCCCGGTATCAGAACTAGTTAATCATCTCTTTTGTCTTTGAAGTCAACCATCCCAAGTCTTAGAAGAAAAAGTTTAGAAACCATGGTTCAGAAAATAAGAGTAATTTCTGAAGAGCATCAGAAATCTCAATTCCATAACGGCTTCTACAAACTGATTTGACAATTAGACATGCTATTCTTTTAGACTATCTTTCCAAGACACAAATAGAAGATCAACACGTGTCCCTAGAATATCTAATCAAAGGCAACAACCACAAAGAAGACATTCTTTAAATAGATATGCCGTGCTCTAATGAAAACAAGAGAGACTCCGCACATAAAGAGAAAATTCTATAAAAATCTCTCCCCATCTCCAGTAAGATTCATATCATTATGTAATTAGATTCATTACTTGTAAAAATCTTCCTTCTATGTTCTTAAATAGATTTATGTTCTTCCTAGAAAGAAATAATAGAAAGAAGTCATTCAAGTTTTCCTATGATCTTTTCATGTATCTGTTAAGAAAACTTGAGTGTATGTTAGTTTGAGTGGCAACCCAAACACAAAACCTTTGTATCCTTGATCCGGTAGTAATAGTTGTGAGATAGCTTGGAGAGGCTAATGTAAAACTACTTGGAACGTGACAGTGGGGTATTCTTACTTGTTATGGTTTAGCTTGGAGAGGCTGGTTAAAAATTACTTTCAATGTGTTAGTAACAGGTGATTTACTGGTCACAATTCAGCTTGGAGAGGCTGGGAAGAACTACTCAATTTGTGATAGCAGGGGTTGTTTGTTGGTCACAAACGAGAGCTTGGAAAGGCTAATGTAAAGACTATCCAGTTGTTCTTTTTCTAATTTGAGAAAGATGATAAGTAGAACCTCAACATTTATTGAGTACTAGATATAGAGAGTTTTGACCGAATCAATATAAAAATATTTATGTCTCATCTTGTTGATCTTCTTTACATTTCTCTGTTACGCGTTAGTATTCATCGTATGCTAATGTAATATTCTTGTCGTTCTGTTATTTATTTTATGATTCACAAATCTATTTTCTGAAACTACTAATTGAGTTTCCGCTGCATTATAAGTTTCATACTTGATAGTATTTGATTTAAATATTTCAAAAAAGTAAAATGAAGCAGACAAAATTCAATCCCCCTTCTTATGCACATTTCCTCTTACAACTTTGACACCTTAAGATTTCATTTTTAACCTATAAAGACAAATAATCAATTTAACAAAATCCACACCAAGAACCTCACTTACGTCTATTTGTATTCAAAATAATTCACAATCAAAATCTAATGGAGAATTTAATAAAGTTGATTTTTTGCCCTTAAAGTTAAGTTTAACCAAATATGTTATTAAAGGAGTGGTTTGTAAATTGCATAGGTTGCAAAGCAATGAGAAAAAAAAATTCTATGGCTCTCTTTTTGCGAAGAAATTCTTAGCTACCATGTAATCTCTTAGACATTTAGATTATGAAGTGGTCGGTACAAACCTAACTCACCTTAGCCCAACTCCCACCGATTAGTCCTTCAGGACCCTCTCTGGTTCAAAAAAAAGGGGGGAAAAACTAGAAGGGCAATTTTCAATTATTAAGTTTTATACTTCTTGAATTAAAGTTTTTACTAGTATTTCACATTTATTATAATGTACACAATAATGTCTCATGCAAATATTTAGTCATAGTTATGCAAGTGAGCTCGTAGTTTAGCGGTAGACTTCTACACATCTTAACTAGTTAAAGAAGATCATGAGTTTAACTCACATCCCCATTCCTTATCCCCTAATATCTTAGTTGAAAAAAATGTACTCATAGTTATTAATATCTTATGGTATGTTGATATGTTGTATGTATATCAAGTTTACAATTTCACATCATCTTAACTTGTATGTTCTAGCGAAAAAAAAAAACTTGTACATTGATGTAAGTAAATATATATTCCGATAGCATTTTTAGTATTCCAACGAGAATGATACTCTACAAGTATCAGTATCTACGGTGATTATAAAAAGTGCTAAATTCAATAGATAGATTTTGAAAAACTACATTTTTAAATTTAAAAATTTAAAATTCAAATATAATGTCACATTAAGATAGAAAATAGAATGTCAAATTAGATAAAATAAATTAATATCAAATTCAAATTAAAAAATAGAATAGTCATATCGGATAAGAATGGAAAAAAATAATTAGATTCATATATTTTAAATAAAGATTTATATATTTATTCATATTTAATATTCTATGTCTTTAATTGTAACTATAGTATAAACATATAATAATGTTATATACATCAAGATATCTTACGAAAATGCTACGTTATGATATGTCAAAATTTTAAAAATTGAATCATGATATGATATATGGTATGACAACTATAAATGTACTATTAAAATAATTCACATAATTCTGTACAGGTGAAATAATATTTTGGGTTATTTTAATAAATTGTGCATAATTAAGAATTATTCACTTTGCAAGATGATTTTGTGACATTTTAAATTTTTTTTAAAATATTATGCTTGTGCATCTTTTATTTAATTTCGTGTAGATATATTTACGAGGATCACAAAGGCTCAAAGCTGCTTGGAAAGACTAGAAGATAAAATATTATTATGAGATTTCACCGTATGAAAATTTCTTAGGTATAAAATATTTATTTAGTATTCTATTTATTCACACATTAGGTTTGAGGTTTGTAATCGCCTCTCAGTTTTTCTCGACATTATTATAATGCAATAGTTAATGAAAAACATAGTTTTTCAACACTTCGCTAACCAATTGGCTTTAATAGCGACATATACCAACTTTTGAAGCGTCATCCAACATTTGGGTGTATATATAAGCTAAGGAAGTGTAGCCACAGAGGTTGCAACATTAAGAATAAACAGAGCAACTCTTAATTACTCTAGTTTTTTTTCTCTAAGTTCCCTCTTTCCCACACACTCCTATATATACTCATGACGAAATCCTCCGCACCTCAAATGAAGCAATATTGTTCTTCCATCCACCTATCACCAAACTCCGATTTCTCCTCGGAATCTTCGTTTCGGTCATCACCGGACTCGTTCACCTTGAACCTCAAGAACAACCACTTCCTTCCCTTCAACGAGAATGACCCGGAAGAGATGCTTCTCCATGGCATGATCACATCCCAACAAGCAACTCACAAGGAAGAGGAGGTAAGCTCAGATGGAAGAAGTGACACCACAAGGCATAATAATAATAATAAAGGGAAGGCCTATCGAGGCGTTCGGCGGCGGCCGTGGGGGAAGTTCGCGGCGGAGATAAGGGACTCCACAAGGCACGGCATGAGGGTGTGGCTGGGGACATTTGACAGTGCAGAGGAAGCAGCACTGGCTTATGACCAAGCTGCTTTTTCCATGAGGGGCTCTTCAGCTATACTTAACTTCTCTGTTGAGAGGGTGAAGGAGTCACTTAGGGAGATGAATGATGGTGGCTCAGAGGATGATGATGATGATGAACATGGCTCACCTGTGGTGGCTTTGAAGAAGAAGCACTCCATGAGGAGGAAACTAGGTGTCAAGAAGAAGAGAGACAATGATGCTAGGATAGACCATGTGGTTGTCTTGGAAGACCTAGGTGAAGAATATTTAGAACAATTATTGATGATGTCCTCTGAGAATCATAGTCCTTGGTGAATCAGATTAATGAACCTGTACTCAGCCTATAATTTGGAGCTAAGTTCTATGTCACTGTTTTTCTCTCTGTTTTTTCAGACCTTTGTATATTCTTGTAGTTGCTATTTATTTTACATTGGCTTCATTTCCCGAGTATATGAGATATGACACAAGACTCACCTAACTGGGATTTGTAAAAATATATACTAGATATTTAATTTGAGATTTGAGTGATATATATTGCATGAGTAATATTATTCGAATACTCAAAAGTGAATGTCAAATTAAGACACCCCATCAACATTTTTTATATTACATTAATTGTATTCATATCTTGTGAAACCTAACACCACCTCGTAAAATATGATAATATCCATGTTAGGAGGTTTGTGTACACATGACAAATCAGGGGAATCATGAGGTGGTTAATATAATTTATTTTTTTCTAATATAATTTAATTTTGATACACAATCACTCTAAATTTTGTCACATAAACATTTAATTGTGTATTGCTATGTTATTGAAAGTGTTTGACCATTTTAATAGTACTCCCTTAAAGTCATATTTACAAAAAAATATAATTGGTTAACCATATATAATATTTAAAGCTAATTATGTATTAAAATTAATCTTTGTTATTATTATTGTTATTATTGTTGTTGTTATTATTATTATAATAATAATAATATAAGTTTTAAAATAAATAATGTAAAATTAAATACTTTCCATAATATGTTAATTTATGATTAAATGCTAATGCAAAACTTCTTCGTATTAACTGTTTTTCTAATAAACTATTTTTCCTTTTTCCAAAAAGAGTTTATTCATATATAATACGATGCAAGAATGATCGTATTCGGAGATCATTTGAGTCTTTTTCCTTTTTTCCCTATATTTAGCATATGTTTGGTAGGAGAATAAAAATGAAGATAAAATTTACATAAATAAACTCTACATATGAAATAGTTTATAAAACTTATTCATATAATTTTTATCCTTATTTTTGCCTTCAAACTTTTTTAATCTCAATCTAAGGAACTATATTTTCTTTCACTTTTTGGTTGTAAAGTTGAGAAGATAAGGAATTGCCGCAATTATGCCTAAGAGGTGGCTATTAATTTAGCTTATATCATATTATGATAAGTCAACATGCATGGTCGAGTTTTGCACGGTTCAAGCCATGCGTGGAAGCACACATGGAGGTTTCTTATGCACTTTGGAAACCTTTTTGTCTTTAATTAATTAATTAATTAATTAATTAATTAATTTATTTATTTATTTTGTCATTAGATATTACCTAGATAGGGCCCAAGAAGATAGCCCCAAAAACACACCTTTTTGTCTTCGAGTGTACACAATTTCAAGCTTTTGCCGTGTGTCAAGAATTTTTGCAGCTATTCATGGAAAGCAAGAGCAACAAAGAAATAATGTTTTTACATCATAGTAAGTTTTAAAGAACTTATTTTCGTTTGTGGGTGTAAATCACAACGTTCCAATTAACGTTTGATCGAGGAAGCATGATCTAGTACCATTGGGGCGACAATTTTATTGTTAACTTGGCATGTGACATGGGATATGCTTCTTTCTGCACCTCTGAAAATGACAACAATGATATATGTGTTAAGAAACTTTTCAATCTGATTCTGTCCAAAACAGGTGGCAGAGCTACTATGCAATTATAATTGGCTAGCTATATTGATTTGTCTCGTGACCGTAACTGCACATCAACAAAACAAAGACTCGATAGCACAATAGTTGGATAGGATTCCAATTACCACAATATATTTATTCAAAAGGAAACTAAAAAAAGTGTAAAAAAAAAAAAATCTGCCCAAACGATCAGAAATATTTTACAGAGGAGAAATGGTCAAGGCCGGTAGAAGGAAAAAGAGCAACGTTAAGTTGGTGGGATATCTAGAATTGTATGCAATCCAAACCTAAGGAATGTAATTAGAAAGGTGTTGGATGAGGTAATGAGTGAAGAGATGGGAATGATGAGACGGGAAATAGGTTCATTTTTTAAAGTTAGTAAAAAGGGAAAAGAACTTAAGAAAATAGTTCCCCATTATTCTCCCTCTAATAAAGTCGATTTGTTTCCCTCGAAATTTGGTTCTCCAAATGTTTGTGATATCAGTTCAAACTTTAGTTTGCGTGTGGAAAAAACGTTAAACTAATGTCTGATAACCTAATATGTCATATTTTTTTGACAATATGTCATAACTCATCTACTAATATGAATGCTATATTGGTCCAAAAAACAATTGCAATACATCAATTTAGCTTTTAAAAAGATTAATTTTAATTTTTTGAGATGTAATTTGATATCATGTAATTCCTAAGAACTAATTTAAACACTATTTTGATTGATAACATGTCACATCATCAAATAACATGACATATCATCACATGACATAACACATTAGACATTAGTTAAGTTAGTGGTCACAAAGACTAGTGTTTTTGTTAACATGGAATAAGAGTTAAATTTTTTGAGGATCAAGATGATATCATGAATCTTTAGATAATCAAATTAGTGCTCAAAGATTCATTCAAAGGAGTCCATTTGGTCCAAACACTTCCTTCCCTTTCTACCCCAATCCAGTTAGTTTGTTTCATTTTATAAATAAAAAAGCATTTGAATACAGTGTTATTAATTAGATTGTGTTTGAATGAAAGATAATAGGAGGAAGGGAAGTAGACTCTCCTGTTGAAGCGTTTAATAACCCATAATGAAGTGTTTGAATCCAACTTTGAAGCAAAAGAAGCTTCTTTTGGCATCCATTTGCGGTCTAACTGATGTGGTTGAATTCTTAGATTAGACCAAAATATGCAATCGCATGACTAATCTGAATTTTAATCCTCACGTGTTCTTTCTTTATAATTGTATATTCCTTTTTATACTCTTTTTGGCAACTTCTCTGATTTCTAGACTCTGCGCTCCGAGATGGAAAATCAACTTTGTTGTCTGCAAGGAAACTTCCCGGATTTTGGGTAGCTACAGCCATCTAAACTGACATAACCTCTGTTTGTGGAATTTTACCAAATCTGGTAACATTGACTTACGCTGTCTTGCAAAATTGACGGCGGCCGGAAATTATTGAGGCTTACACGGTGTGTTTTGAAGTAAATATAGGGAATGCTACTACTGTTCTCATATAATTGCTTTCTCAAATATACATAATTCCGTTTTTAAATAATTATTTATCTTTAAATTTTGAATTTTTCATAACTATTACTATAATGGGATTTTTTTAATTGGTACTCTCTTAGGGCACTTGTTAAATATTCCTTAATAGATAAGATCATGAATTTTCTCATGATTCCACACTGTGAAAATAAGGGTGGAAATAGAGTGATTTTGTCAATGGAGACGTGAATTATACATCACTGTAAAAATAAGTGCATTATATTATATCTTATTATTTTTCTCATGTAGAGCTAGTGTATGGCCAAACTTAAAAAAATTGACGTGTCACAAATTTATATATCTATATAGTTTTCTGAACAAATTTAAAATTGTTATTGCATAGGCCCCCACCTCTTTCAATATGGATCCATCCCTGCTGAATTAAGTTAAGCTTTATCTTAAATAGGCCGAGCATATACTCTTAAAAAGGAGTCTAAGCATAGATTTGTTACATGATATAAGCTTTTTTTTTTTATGGCATTAGCCTAGTTTTCCTAAAAGTCCAATCTGACGTAAAAGTCTATCTTGAATCCTATTTAGTTATAAAATCTTTTGAAAAAAATAAAAACCCTATTCTTAAATAAGTCAAACTAAATATATCAAAAAAAATATTTTTAAATAGACTAAAAGACTTAAGTAGGTTAAAAAATATATTTTTAAATAAATTAAAATATTTCTTTTGTCATGAGATATTTTAATAATAATCATAATAATAACAATATAAGTAGACCAACCTATTAGATTCAATAGGCTATTTTTATTGCCTAGAGCCTTACTTAGTTTGATTAGTTAAAAGGGTTTTTGGAAAAGCTTTAATCTACCTTATTTATTAAATCGGCTAAGTCTAACCAGGCTAAATTTAGGTGAGGCCGAATGTCCCTAACGAGCAGCTTAACCTACTTCCACCCCCTATTTGAAAACTCAATAAAAAATAGTTTTTTTTTTAAAATGTTGAGGTATTATCATTTTCTTAATTCATAACACATGTGGAACTTGGAAGTGAAACAATTATTTGAGAATGAAGGTGTACTTCCATTTTAATTTATCAGTCAAACTTTTTTTTTATTTTTAATTATCTTGTTTCAATATCTATCCATATTTCTAATACTGAGATAATACCGTAGTTTTCAAACTTGGACCGGTGATTGATACGATCAAGGCACTGGTCACTAGTTTAACTGGCGGGTCACTGGTCGAATCAGTTGAACCGAATTTATACAAAATATATATATATATATATATATATATATATATATATATAAATTTAAATAAAAAATAATAAAATGATAACTAATTAATAATTTGACACTCTTTAAGGAGTCCAAATATAAAAAAATAAATTCCTAAATATTGTTCATATTTTATAATCATGAATCACAATTGACAAGTTCAAAACATAATTATACAAATAAGCCCACAAAGTTTTATATCACAAACTCACAAGTCATGACAATACAAACAAAGTTATTGTATTTTTCTATAACTTAGATTATAATTTTTTTTAAAAAAAATTTTCAAAAAAGGTATCATTCAGCCCAAAAAAAGAAAAAAAAAAACCTTGACCCAATCCGGTTTAGTTCAACCGACCAAGTCACCGGTTTTGATATAAACTTGGCTGAGTCGAACCGATTTTGATGCGAGATTGGTCTAAATAGTGGCTCGAACCAATTTCATGACCGATTTTCCAATCGAACCAACCGATCCGAGGCAATTTTGATTACTATGGATAATACAATCAATCTAATTAATTATATTAATATAAATGAAATACTAATAGAACGATATTAATCTATCGATACTACTAATAAATAAGATTATTTGAGGGAAAGTTTTTCAAATGCCACTCTCATAGTCTTTTAAGGCCTGCAATTTTTAGAGCCATAATTACAAATATTTTTTAAAAAAAAATCAAAGCCTAAATTATTATATATCATTAAAATATTATAGACATAATTGATTTTGATATATTGATAATTGATAATTTGATACATTGAAAAGTATCAATATTTGATTGAATATTTCTTTGATCATTTGGATATTAAATGTTAGATCAATTTAATCTATTCTAAAAAAATTAGATTAATCAATATTTTAATCTAATTAAGACAAATAAATAATACATTTTACAAAAAGAAGAGACATGAGCACTCAAAAAAAAAAAAAAGCCAACGTAATCAATTTAGGGAAAAATGGTGATTATAAAATTGTTAGAACCCTAATTTATAATTAGTTTATATACTCATTATAAATTGATACTCATTTATGTAATTTGGTATAATTTGATATAATAAGGCATAACTATAAATTGATAGTAATATTAATACTTATTTCTATCTTTTGGTCTAATTTGATACAATAAGGTCCAATTTGACAAAATATGATCAAATCATTTTTTATTTTTTGTTGAAACTAAATTTAAAGTTGATATACTACTCAAATCTATGTTGATATGTGTCATTTTCTTACAATTTCTATTTAATTTGTTTTTGCTTCTAAAATGAAAATAAATTTTACAATTCAAAATCATATTTAAATCAATTCAATCTTTTTCACATTTATAATATTAAATGCCAATTATTAAATTCAAATTCATATTTAAAAATGCATGCATGTTCTTTTCTAAAAAGGTCTTTCAATTTCAAATCTAAAATTTGAAAGAAAAAAATAAACTCGCATTGAATTTTTAAAAAGAGTAATGTGTATCAATGTTATATAGTGATATGTATCAACAATGCAATATACATAGATTAGTAATTAGTAATAACATCATCGTTATATTTGTCATTTTCTGAAAAAAATATCACTATTATTACTCTTATTATGCATATCATCATTAAATTGTAATCAAATTTAAACCGTAAATTGAATCATTTCCTCATTCTCCTCCAATCTTTACTTATCAAAATTCTCTCATCCAAATTTTTGTTTCATTTTTAATATCATTCTCATCCATGCTTTTATGCTATTTTTCTATTTTTTTTGTTTGATAATTTCTTTTGTTACCTTATGCTATTTTGATTGTTTTTTCCATCCATTATCTTATGTTTGGCATGTTGGTGATGATGATGAGCAAAAAAAGGATTCTTCTTTGTGGTGCCAATGGCAATAATTGAGGACTAACCAGCAGAAGATCTATAAGAATTGCCTATTAGAGGGGAATAGTGGTTAATCATGATGAAAAGACAAGGTTAAGGGATAACATTTTTCTTTAAATCCATTATCCTAAAAGATTAAAACTGTCAGTTCATCTTGTCCTTTTTCATTTTTTAACTTCTCTCTTTCCCCTCTTTATTTGTTTTTTCACTTACATTACTGATTTTGATCTACTTTTACCAATTGATATAGTTTATAGAGAATATGTAGCCCATTATATGGAGAAATAAGTTGTGGGAGGTAGAAGGAGAGGTATAATGAGCATCCCTGCCTTTATAACAAGCTATGTACTATAATATTGAATCCATTCCGCAACTTAAATAGTTATGTTTTAATGATGTAATGTAAAAAAACTGAAAATGTAATTTTATTTTATTTCTATTTATAGTTCTTAGCAATGATAGAGATGTATAAAAAAGAATGAAAGCAAAGTGAGTGAATTGGTTTTCGAGGATGTAAGCTCAAAGGTGTTAACTTTTTTGCCATAATCTAGAGTTAAAAAAAATTTACATTACCTAGAATTTATATATATATTCTTTCCTTTTTCAAGGGAATATAAATTCCCTTTTTTTTTTCAAATTAGCGGAGCTAACGCCCAAAAATAAAGAAGCTATAAAGCTAAGAAACCGGGCCTCTACAGCAAGATCAGCTGAAAAAACCAACTGAAGAAATGCTGGAAAATCCTGAAAATTATATTCTGATTCAATAGAAAAATAGAAATATGAGAGTTTTGATTATAAATTAACATATATTTTTTGATTCAATGTTTCAAAGATGATAATTTTTATGAGTGATATACAACTTTGTGTGTGACTTAAATAAAGGAATAAAGAGTGTCACCCATGATTTGAGCTTCTCAATGTTGGATATGTTTGAGGATTCTATTTATATAACGTATAGGAATTTCAAACATTAAATTATACTTCGCATGTCATTTTATGATAACTTTCATTTTTTTAACTTTATTTACACTAATAATGACTTATAAAAGTTAAATTTTAAAATATTTTGTAAATCAATGCATATTCATTTGATATCCCCGCAATAAATGGAGATATTGATATAAATATATCCAATTAATTTCTTATTAATTAGTAATAAATGAGTTTCAATCAAATCTAAAATGATTTGAATGTTTTGTTTATTTTCATTTATCTAAAATTTAAAAGTCAAAATACATTATTTACTTTCAAGTTGTTCCTGCACTTGATCAAGTCTCTTCATTTTTTCCACTTTCTTCTTCTTCCACCATTAATTGTTAGATAATGGAAAGAATACAAATTTCTTAAAATGAATGTGCTAAATAGGCTAGGTAACAAAGAATGTTTTAAAATAGATAAAATTTCACCATAACACTCACAGTCATTGTTCGTTTCAAAATGTTGTTCATTTTGTTTGGTTATATCTATTTTATATTTTATTATGTATTTTGAACTCTTGTAATAAAAATAATATAAAAAAATTTCACTATTTAATTAAATCCTTGAATAGTTTATTTGAAAATATTTTTCTACTTGATTTAATTTAATTGTCAATATAATTGAAATTAAAATGTTTTCCATGTCCATGTCTAGGACTCTTATTTGATGGGATTGATTATATACATGAAAAGGTAATTTTTTTACACAATAGTAATATTTAACTTGATATACTACAAGAAAAAATTGATCATATTTTATTCTAATTATTTGTTTAAAAATATATGAATTATAATAATTATAATAAATGTAGTTGATATTTAATATTTATTTTAAAGAATAATATTTGATATATTTTATCAAAAGAGAGTTTCCCAAATAAGGATAATTTCACGTGTTATTTCTATGTAAATTTATTTTCTTTAAATAATATATGTTTTCTTATTATTTAATAATATATTGATTTAAATTTTAAATTACTCATTAGTAGTAAGTATATATTCTTTTAATTGACTTTTAAAGATTACTTTATTAAAAATTTATATTATTTAAAATTATATCATATGCCAATTTTTAAATTATTCTTGGTTATATCCATTTTATATTGGATTACTAATTATTTTAACTACCCTTAATCCTTAACACTATTCATTCTTTTTAATCTTTTATACTATGTTGATTTTCATTGATTGGATGATGATTGATCAGAAATTTTGTTATCATTATTATTATTTGATATCAATTTCTTAATATTATTTAGAAATACATAAGATGTCCTTTTTTAATGATTCTTTAATATTATATCTGCTTATTAATATTAAATTAATAATTGTTTTACATGATTCTTAATCTTTAATATTATATCTGTTTTAAAATAAAAATATTATATGCTTTTTTTTTTACAGTATTAGGATATCATATCTCCATTTAAAATTAATAATTCAAAACTGATTGTTTAAAATTAAAAATTCAAAACTGATTTTTTTAATGTTTTACACTATGTTGATTTTATAATGAAATTAGTCATTAATTTATTATTCTGATTCTATACACATTTGATTTGATTTGATTAAGTTTTATCAAATAAGGAAAATAATTAGAAATATTTAATTGATTAAAATAATTTATTCATTGAAATTGATCAAATATTGAAATTTAATTAATTAAAGAACTAAATAATTGGTTGGTCATATATTGAAACAACGTCAATTCAAAAAGAATAAAAATTTATTCAACGATATCAGGTTGATTTAAAATCAACTGAAAAATAATTAAACATTGATTTTGACAAAAAAGATTGAAAAGATTATGTATCAGGTTGATTTTTTGTTGTGATGTCATATTTTTCTTTTGCAATGGTGTCATATATACTAATTTTCTTTTAAATTAAATATTTGTTTTGAAAAATAATATTTTGTGTTGGACATGGAAAATTATATCAGATTTTTTTGGGTTATTTATTTAAAGATTGCATCATTTATAATGATTGTAATAAATGTAATTAATTATATTATATTATCGATCATTATTCATAAATTCTTATTAAATTAGTTTTTTGAGAATATAACATATTATCAACGATATTTTCTTATACTAATACGTGAATTTTTTATTGCACTAAAAGATAATATATTATTTTTGTAATAAGTATGGTTAATTATAATTAATAAAAAATGAACAATTTTTCATTATTATTCTTCATTCATGTTGTTTATTTTGATATGAATAATTTTTTTATCAAAAATATATTTACTCATAATTCCAATTGTAATAATTAGGATAGTAAATGTAATTATTTGTAATTTATTTCAATATATCATTCTAATTTGATTAGTAACTGTTGCTTAACTTATTTACGTAGGCAATATACTAATTATTATAATAAATATAATTGATTCCAATTTGATTATCAATCATGGTTCCTAATTTTTGATTATAAGATATATTAATTTCTTTCAAATTAGATATTGTTTTAAGGATTAGTATTTAACATAGGATTTGAACCAAAAAATATTTTTTAAAAATAATTATGTACTAATCTCTATATTCATTATTGAAAATTATATTATGATTGAAAATAAATTATATCAATCAGGTTGATCTTCCAATTATAATAGCTATAGTAATAAATACAATTATATTAATAAAATATTAAAATTGAGTTTTGGAGAAATGAGAATAGGTGATGTGTCATCCAACGAAGGCATCTACTTTTCATTCTTGAAATAATAATGAATGAAACAGTGATATTGAACTGTAATTATTTCTCATTAATTAACACATATTATTATTTACATCTCATATGTACTAAAATAATGTCAGATGTTGATTAACTAATATCTAAATATATTACTATTTTGTAGAACATGAAGGGATGATGTTATGATATTATTGCTTATTATCATCATAAAGTTTATTATTAGTTATGGTTCTCTTTCATTCATAATATATATGCTACTAGAATGATATTGGATAAATTATTTATTTACTGTTATACTCCCTTTTTTTTAACTATTTATTTTGTATTGTATTTTATAGAATAAATATATTTATTTAAAAGAATGTAATAATTTTTTTAATTATATGAATATGTATAAA
Organism: Dalbergia cochinchinensis; assembly: GCA_031216125.1. NCBI lineage: Eukaryota > Viridiplantae > Streptophyta > Magnoliopsida > Fabales > Fabaceae > Dalbergia > Dalbergia cochinchinensis. The sequence goes on along the minus strand of CM062375.1, from coordinate 15,234,598 downwards.
AATATTTAAATAAATTTAATATTTAATATATATATTTTTTACTATTAATCATTTGGTGCTTGCATGTCTAATATACTAGTATAAACTAAAATGGTGGGATAGTGTTTAAGAAGCCGAATAGTTTATCTTTAAGATCTTCTATTTAAAATTTTACATTACTTCCTCCAACTAATTAAATTATACAGATAAATCAAAATAAATATCTGAAACTTTTTATTCAATGCAATTTTGTACCATTCTTTTTATATATAGTTTGAGTGGTCTTCGTAGTTTCGTTTACAGAACGATCACTAACGTCTAATTGCCACGTTATTTATGACGACCATGCCTGATAAATTTCAAGGTGCATATCTGAATTTCAAGTCCCCGACAGAGAATTTCTATCCTCCAGGAGGAAAAGTCATTTTCTTTTCCTCCTCTAATATCTATTCCATTCATTGCAATGTGGCTCATTACGTTCCCAAAGCGATTTTAATGGTGGAAGGCTTTTTGGTCCGAGATAAGACAAGATTTTTTCCACAGGAAGTCAAGTCCAAATTAAGGTAGTATTTGTTTCTTAGAGCAGTTAGTTTGATTTGTCATTAAACCATCTCTTAAAAGCTTAAATTATTGAGTTGTGACTTATATTAATGATTTTATATTTAATATGTTTCCTAATGTGACTGCCTGTTCGATGCAAAAACTCACCTTACTTTATACATAAATTTAATTATTTTATTATAATAATAAAGACATCAAGGATCGAACTCTACACCTTTTATTTATAGAAGTTTAGATACCATATTATGAAATTATTTATCTTAAAAGCTTAAATTATTAGATTATGACATATTAATAGTTTTATATTTAATACTGTTTTCGATGAAAATTTGAGATATAACTTTGGTTGTATGTAGGTTTCACCTGAGAAATTTTTGTATACTCATTAAGTATATTTAATGTGTGTTCTATAAACATATATAACTACTCATTTTAGATTTTTTTAAGTTCATGTATATGCATATAACTTTTAAACATTCAAGAGAGTTGTACTTTGTCATAGACTTGAGCGAGTTTTTCTAAAATAAAAAAAAATGACTTTAAGGAAAAACTCTACTTTACTACCTTTTTGTAACGTCCGAATTTCTATACATTAATTACCTTAGTTAGCTAATAAATAATTAGTCACTCATAATTATTTTAGTGATTTTGTATATGAAATCCTTAAGATATCTTCATTTACATATACCTAATTGTCAAACTACTATTCACACGCATATCCACACTCTCCCAATAAAAAAAAAAGTAGAAAAAGAAAACCCAAATCCCATTATTTCCCTACCCACTTATGGTGTACACACACACTTCGCTCCTTCTTTTTCTTTTTCATTTGTCCCATTCTTCCATCTCTTTATTTATTTTAATAAAAGAAATCTATACTTTACTTACATAATTGTTTAACCTATTATAAGGCAATAATTCAATATCAACTTTATCATTCCAAACATGTTCGGCAATGATGGAGGACCAAACAGCCACCATTGTTGTCTCTCCAGGAGTTCAAAGTTTTGATTTCAATTCACCAAAACACTTGCCAAAAGTTGCTAAAATGACAAATTCCCTTCACAGAACTTACTCCACTCATCACCACCTACAAAATTAACTGATTGAAATTTTAATTCATCACCATTTCTCACTTGAGCAATCATTCTCTACTATTTAAAGAAGGTCTTGGAGTTATTTAAAATTTTTGAAGTGAAGGAAATCATTATTGGAACATCATTTGGAGCCAATATCTCTAAAACTTCACAGAGTAGGGATTTTGAACCATTTTTTGTTCCAAATCAGTTTTTCTATTTTAATCACTGATTTAAATTGATATTTTAATTGTATTGGTTGATAATATATAGATATTGATGTGTTGATTTTGGTGAAGTGTTTGCATGGTGTTAGAAAACCCATTTTGACAAAACAAGTTTTGAATCATGTTGCTGATCTCGAATTTGTATTAAAAGGTTATGGTTCACACATTTTCTGGTGTACATGTAGATGTTTTTGTGAGTTAATAAAAATTATATTTGAAGGTAATATCCTAAGGAAACTCTATGATTTTTCTTGGTCTTAAAGATGACTTTTTCTATTTTTAAAAATTCAGAAACTGAGAAGCTTATAGATTCGGACTGAATAGTAATTTTTGAAGCACTGAATTTGTATAATTTTATTGTTATACCAAATGATTGATTTATGACTTGAAATTTTTACAGGATGTTGTGAACATCTTGAAGTTAAACCATGAATTTTTATATAAGTTTCTGGGTTCATTTGATGGGTAAAAAAATTGGGTTTTCTGACTATTGACTGAAAATAGGTGGTTTCTAACCTCCAAATTTGTATAATTTTGTTAACATAGCTAAAGATCTTTTTATGCTTTGAAATTTTTATAGGATCTCATGGACATATTAAATTATCTCTGAAAAATAATTTTGCTATGTTTTCATGATATTTAGTAATTTAATTGTATTTTTCTTTGAGACTAAAATTTCTGGACAGCATGATATTATGTTTCAAAGTTTTACAAAAGTTTGGATTTTGGGATATATGGGTTCAGCCAAGGCAAGTTTTCCCACAAGGAAAATTTTTATTTTAAAACTAATCAAATATTTAGAATCTACATGAAAAATGGAGTGGGTATATGTGATTTGACTATTTTTGTAATATATATAAAAATTTGGGGTCAAAAGGTAATTTTAGAAAGTTTAGGGGTTTTTCTGTGAATCAAATATTTTGGGAGTAAAACTGTAAGAATAGGTTCTGGAACAGTAAGGTGTGTGTTGAGAAGGAAAAAAATGAGTTTTTGTGTCATTTTATAATTTTAGTAAAGTTGAGGGGTCAAATTACAATTTCTCTAAAGTTTAGGATTTTTGTGTAAATTCTAAAAATTTAAATGGCAGAACTGTGTTTGAGTGGAATTAGGACGAAAAACCTATCTTGGATGAATGGTGACAATTTATTATGCTTAAATGTCATATTTGACTGAATTGTGATATTTCTTATTTTAGAGAAAAGGATTGTAGAATTCCTTATTGAAATTTATGCTTGCATTGCCTATGAGGAAATATTGACTTTGAGGAAAGAGGGAATGAGAGGAAAAACTAAATAATAAGAAATTGGAATTTAGACATAGAGATTAAAGGTCGACTTATGTCGAAAAAGAGGGTTCTAACATTGAATCGTTTTAAGGACCAGTGATGACTAGGTATTGACTTTTTTTATGGTGCACATGATGGTTTCAGTGTTGGTTGGCATTAAGAAATCGGTGATGACCGGTTAAGTATGAGCTCATAAGTTTTAAAGTATCTAAACCAAGATCAAGCGAGAGGAAAGAACAGTTAGGTCAATAGGAACAGATAGAAACACAAAGGTTATGAAGTAGATAGGGCTAAAGAAAATACCTTAACTATGATGTACTTGATGATTTACTTTATGATAGCCACTTATACATATTTGTGACATTTAATAAATAAGCCTAGTCCTTTCTTTCATGCATGCATGTACATTTCATACTAAAACCATGCTAAAAGACACCTCTACCTTAGAAAAGAACGGTTGTGAAATCCTAAAATTGAATCTCATGATTATATACTAATGATTTCAAATGAAACCAAGGTGGACTAGAGATGATTATGATATCACATTATTGCATATGCCCTATTAAGATTTCAATTGATTTCTCACCCCTTTCCCTTTTTTCGTATCATTTCTAGATGAGCAGGTAGATCCCGATGCAGAAACTTAGCTGCTAGAGTATTGTTGTTTTTACCTTACTTGGAGATTGTGCTATAACATTGGATCTTTTCATGTATTTGGGTCATGACATCCCTTATATCTTCTATGTCTTGTATTTTGTGGTTTGAGGCCACTTATCTGCTGATATTACATTACTATGTATATGTTGAGGACTGAGTGACATTGGGTGCATTATGATGATGATATGTGAGATACTGGAATGTCATTTTTTTTAACAACAGGTTGAACTATGGATGAGTGGTTATTCTATTTGTGATTTTTGTCTTCAGGAGGCATGGTATCTATGCCATTCCCATGCCGAATTTTCATTAGAGCTTTTAGCAATGTCTATATTTAATATTGAAAAGCTAATGAAGTATGGCATGATTCCTTGGTATTAATTTTTATACAACTCGAGTAGAGAAAAATGAGTACTAGGGAGTTACACTTTCCACTTTAGGTCATATGCACTTTTAGTTTCTAAACTTATAAAATTTGTAACATGATCCTTGAACTTTTCTAAATTTGTATTTTAGTCCATTTGTGAAATTTTTGTAAATTGCTAACAAAAAAATAGTACAATTCAAACAAAAGTATATTATGATAATGAATATTTGATATTTTGTGATTTTAATGACTTCTAACTTTTAGAAAATGTGTCGCATAATGTTCATTTTATAGTCTACCGGCTTGAATTAATTGTTTGGGTGAGTTTCTGATTCTGTAGAACACTATTGTATTGGGCCTCCTCAAGTGGAAACCAACACACCTTCGTTTATTTATTTATTTATTCTTATTTTATAAAAGAAAGAATGGTTTGGATGTTTGTTTTCCTAAAAGGTCACATGATGTGCGTGGATATATAGTCCACCATACAAAAGCATCAAGAAGAGTCACTGTTTTGGTTTCTCTCTCATCCTCATTTTTCTTTGTTTGCATTCATTTATTTGGAGGGGAATTTTGCCCAAGCGTGTTATTTGTTGCGAATTCATTTATGCTTTGTTTTGAATTAAATTTTAGCCAATTATTTCTAATGTTGGATACCAGAGTTATAGAAAAAGATTAACGCAGTAAAAATGGAGTTGAGGGAATAGGAACTGACACAAAATATTTACGTGGAAAACCCTCTAATGATGAGGGAAAAACCACGAGCAAGACCGAGAAAGATTTTTAATATGTGCAAGATAAAATTACACCTCTCTCTAAATATAAAGAGAGAACAATAACACCTTTTCTTATACTAGGAAAATACACTTCTCTCTATAAAAATAAGAGAAACTCTCAAAACACACTATATATATTTTTCTATCTGGAATTGGATGAATAAAAATGATGGAGAAGGCCTTTATTTATAGAAGAGAACCTCCTCCTCCACGTCTCAAAATTTTTCAGACGCTAGGTGCACCAAACATATGCATAGTAAATTTTACTGTGCAAGTTTGAAAATTTTGCCTCTGATTACGCATTTATTCATGTGTGCACAGTAGAATTTCTACTGTGCACCCTTTGAAAATTCAAAGGTGGCTTTATGCTACTCACAATCTCCTACTTAAAGTCATCTTTGGTGAGTTTTCAAAACCTTTTCTCATCTTGCCTGTTTTTTGTTGTCTACATTTCTGATAAGCCATAGGAAGATCTACACCATTTAAACTTGTCAGTGTTGATTGACTTTATCATGACATCTGCTAGGTTGTCTTTAGTACGAATCTTTTGCAAATCCACATTTCCTTCTTCTACTACTTCTCGAACAAAATGATACTGAACTCCTATGTGCTTTGTCTTGGAATGAAAGGCTGGATTCCTTGCAATGTGCAAGACACTCTGACTGTCACAATACACAATAATCTTTGACTGTTTGTGCCCAAGTTCCTCCATTAACCTTAGAATTCAAATAGCTTCCTTGCAAGCTTGTGTAGCTGCCATATATTCAGCTTCTATAGTAGACAGAGCTATAACAGTTTGTAACTAGGATAACCAGCACATAGTTCCGCCTACAAGTGTGAACACATAGCCTGTAGTAGATTTTCTTTTATCAAGATCACCTGCAAAATCTGAATCAATGTATCCCCTAACAACAAACTCTGATCCTCCAAAACATAGTGCAGCACCTGAGGTTCTTTTAATGTATTTCAGGATCCTCTTTACAGTATTCCAATGCTTGTTTCCTGGATTTGCCATAAACTGACTGACCACACTAATTGCTTGAGCAATATCAGGCCTAGCACAAATCATGGCGTACATAAGGCTTCTCATCGCTGATGTATACGGTACTCGAGCATTTTCATCCTTTTCGCTTCACTGCTAGGACACATACTTGAGGATCATTTGTAATTCACAGGAAGTTGGGTTGAAATTGGCTTACAATCTTGCATATTGAAGCGTTGCAAGATTTTCATTAAGTAATTCTTCTGAGATAGCCAGATCTTCCTGTTCTTTTTGTCTCGGTGAATTTGCATCCCTAAAATCTTGTTTGCAGGTCCAAGTCCTTCATATCAAACTCCCTAGCCAACTGTGCCTTCAATTCTTGGATTCGATCTTTGTTGGGGCCTACCACCAACATGTCATCCATGTACAACAACAGAATGATGAAAACATTGTTATCAAACTTCTTGTAGTATGTACAATGGTCTGAACTCAATTTGTTGTATCCGAGGCGAATTATGAGGGAATCAAATCTCTTGTACCAACACCTTGGCACTTGCTTTAGACCATACAGAGATTTGGTCAACCTACAAACTAAGTTTTCTTTTCCTTTTTCCTCAAAACCTTCTGGTTGGAGCATATAAATCTCCTTTTCAAGTTTTCTATGAAGAAAAACAGTTTTCATATCTAACTACTCAAGATGTAAATCAAATGTAGCACACATAGCTAGTACTACTCTGATAGTGGTAAGTCTGACAACTAGAGAAAATATTTCATTAAAATCAATACCTTTCTCCTAAGCAAACCTTTTTACCACCAGTCTTGCATGATATCGTTCCACTCGATCATTGTCATCTCGTTTGATCTTATAGAACCATTTGTTGCCAATGACTTTTCGACCTTTTGGAAGTGCAACAAGTTCCCATGTTTTGTTCCTATGCAAGGCCTCCATTTCTTCTTGCATTGCTGCCATCCACAGAGATGCATCTGGACTACTCAAAGCCTCCTAAAAGGTTGATGGCTCTCATTCTTCTGTGAGAAGACAGAATGCATCATGAGTTGCCATAACATAGTCTGAATGCCATGCTGGTGGCTTTGTCTGGCATGTTGATCACCTAACTTCTGTATCATTGGCTACTTCTGGTTGTTCATCATGTTCTGGTTCTGCTTCAGAATCTTTTTCCCTAGATTTCTCATCTATCTGAACTATAGTTGGCTCCTTAACAGTGCTGTCATTTTTTTCTTTACTTTGTAGTTCATTTTCTACAAATATAACATCCCCGCTGATAATAACCTTGCGGGTAATGGGATCCCACTAGTGATACCCCTTTACACCATCAGCATAACCCAAAAATATACATTTCCTAGACTTTGGATCTAACTTTGTTTTTTCTTGGGTGTTGTTCATCACATATGCTGGACATCCAAACACTTACAAAGAAGAATAATTTGCCGGCCTGCCATTCCACATCTCCATTAGTGTCTTTAAACTAATCGCGGTTGATGGCGATTGATTAATCACGTAACATGCAGTTTTGACTGCTTCAACCCAGAAAGACTTGGCTAAACCTACTGTTCTCAGCATTGTTCTTATTCTTTCTAGGAGAGTCCTGTTTATCCCCTCTGCTACACCATTTTGCTGAGGTGTATGTGCAATTGTGAATTGCCTTTGAATACCCTCATGCTTGCAAAATGCTACAAAATCTCCATCTGTATATTCTCTTCCATTGTCTGTCCTTAAACACTTGATCCTCTTTCTAGATTCAAGTTCCACTCTTGCTTCAAAGTCTTTGAATGTTGGAAACACATCTGACTTCTTCTTGATTGGGAATACCCATAGTCTTCTGGAGTAATCATCAATGAAGGATACAAAATATTTTGTTCCTCCTAGGGACATTTCTGGTGACTCCCACACATCAGAATAAATTAAGTCTAGAATGTGCTTACTCCGAGCATTTGGTCTGCCAAATTTCAATCTATGTTACTTCCTTGTAACATAGTGCTCATAAAATAGTAAGTTCACTGATTTGAGCTTGGGAATGAGATTACGTTCTGCAAGAACCTTCAAACCACGTTCTGACATGTGGCCCAATTTGCAATGGCACATCATCGTCATTTCTTCTTAGCTTGTTGATGCAACTGATGCATATGCCTCCTGCAACGTATCTCCTTAAAACTTGTATAGATTTTCTGTGGTCTTTTTTGCTTTCATCACCACAAGAGCACCTTTAACAACTTTCAAGATCCCACCTTCAATATGGGTCCTGCACCCGAGGTCATCCAGTTGCCCAATGGACAACATATTCTTCTTCAAGCCGTTCACGTGTCACACTCCTTGAATTGTACGAATGGCACCATCACACATTTTTATTTTGACAGTACCAACACCAGCAATTTCTAAGGCATGATCATCTCCTATGAACACAGATCCTTCCGAGACAAGTTCGTAACTATAAAACCAGTCACGATGTGTAGTCATTTGCCATGTTGCTACTAAATCCATGATCCAAATCTTAGTAAGCCGTTTACCGCCTTTAGAACCAATTGCTGCCTCACTGTACAGGATTTCTCTATCCTCAGAGGTACTCGCAACACATTTTCAAGTGCCTTCTCATGCCATATTGGTAGCATTTGAAGTTCTTCCTTCTTCTTGACTTTGATCTACTCCGACCATGACTCCTACTAGAGCCACGCTCCATTGATCTCCCTCTTGTTGCCAACAATGCCTCTGCTTGCTTTGAGCTTTCTAATCTATCTTCTTTATTCTTATGCCTGGATTCTTCTTCAAGAATAGCACCGGCGAAATTATCAAGGGATAGATAGTTGGTAGTATTATTATTTGTGATGTTGATGATGAGTTGTTCATATGAATCAGGTAGACTTTGAAGTAGAAGCTTCGCACGTTCATTCTCCACTATTTTATAATTTGATGCTGTGAGCTGGGAGAATAAGTGTTCAGATTGTTGATATGGCCCGTCACTAATGTGGACTCACTCATCCGAAGAGTATACAGCCTCCTCTTTAGAAATATTCTATTGTGAAGTGACTTGACCTCATACAGTTTGACAAGAGCATCCTAGATTTTCTTTGCTGTCTTCTTTTCTGCAACATTGGACAGTACTGAATCTGCCATTGCAAGATGCAAATTGGCAACAGTATTATCATCCATCTCCTTCCACTTTTCATTAGTAATATCAGCAGGTTTGCCTTCAATTGCTGGTAAGCAATTGTCTTTTCTCAAGATTACCTTCATCTTTTTCACAGGGAAAAATTACTCCCATTGAACTTTTCAATCTCAAATTTGCTGCCATAGTATTTATCGGGATCTGTTTCTCTACTAGACTGGTCACTTTTTTTTTACTGTGAATAGTATCATATACGTGAACAGTACATATATTTATACTGTATATGGAACAAATCCAGTATATGTTAACAATACTGTAAAAGTATACAACTACATGTATAGATAATGACCGAAAGTAGTAATCCACAGCGGATTATAACCAATGGTTGTGATAATCACCAGGGAAAATTCTTTTTTGATGTGGAAGATCAGATTAAGCTGCAACCATAGAGCATATTAAGAATAAATCCCACTGAACCAAAGCTCTGATACCACTGTTGGGTACTAGAGTTATAGAAACAGATCAACACAACTAAAAATGGAGTTAAGAGAATAGGAATTGATACAAAATATTTACGTGGAAAACCCTCTAATGATGAGGGAAAAACCACGGGCAAGACCGAGAAAGATTTTCACTATATGCAAGATAAAATTACACCTCTCTTTAAATATAAGGAGAGAACAATAACACCCCCTCTTATACTAAGAGAATACACATCTCTCTATAAAAATAAGAGAAACTCTCATAACACACTATATATATTTTTCTCTCTGGAATTGGATGAATAAAACTGATGGAGGAGAACTCTATTTATAGGAGAGAACCTCCTCCTCCGCGTCTCAAAATTCTTCAGATGATAGGTGCACCAAATACATGCACAGTAAGTTTTACTTGCAAGTTTAAAATTTTTGCCTCTAGCTATGCCTTTATTCATGTGTGCACAGCAAAATTTCTACTATGCACCCTTTGAAAATTCAAATGTGGCTTTATGCCACTCACATCTAGCACTATAGACATTCATCTAGTACACTTAGAACTTTATTCTTTCTTTATTTCGGTGTGATAGGTTTTTACCGGTTGTGGATGTTTGATTTTTTTTTTTAATGAACAACGGGGCTAAAAGCTTTAAACCAAACAGCTAATTGCAAAAAATCCTAGGGAAAAAGGCCCCCTAATATCAGCATTAAAAATTAAAGAAAGGAAACTGGGAATCAACAAGAATTCCTTTAACCAATCATCTAGAAGATGATCATATTTGGCTAAGGAGTGTGCACACTGGTTTGCTTCTCAATAAATATTGACAACTTCAAAGCTTTCACTTGCATGTAATAACTTCTGAGTGGCATGAATTAGTGAGGAACAAGGATGAAGAGTAGAACTACCATCTTGACAAAATAGTTCCACACATTTGGGAATCAACTTCAACAATCACATGAGCGAACCTAAGACGACGAACCAGGTTGAGCCCAAGATAAATGCCCCAAAGTTCTGCACAAGTGATAGAGCAAATCCTTAAATTACAGGTGAAACCTTTTAGAAAATTCCCATCATGGTCACAAATCAATCCACCGCAAGCTGCCAATTGACGGTTTATTACTGAGCCATCTATGTTCAATTTGACCCAATCTACAGGGGGGGAAACCAACATATCTGCTGAACATGAAAATCTTCGGCTCTAGAGCGTGCGACCGAATAGGAAGAAAGTGCCAAAGAATAGTCTTTCGCCAGCCTATTAATTTTGAAGTAGAGAGAACGAGCATCAGTGTCAACATTCTCAAAGATAAACTGATTACGGCTGTACCAAAAGGAACTACAAGCCGCTGCAAAGAGGAGAGGCCAAGCCACCCCATTAATAAATCGAGTAGATTCCTTGATATTCAAATCAATCCATGTCTGCAGAGTGCAACTATAGAAATCATCAGGGAACCAACTACAACCTTAAATAATCTTGAATAAAATTTTATTTTCCATCTCCTCTTTTTCACTTCTGCCACACATACCAATTAACCACACCACTAGCTCTCCTCTTCTTTGTTCTGTATTCTCTCACCATGGGTCTTCTGACTCCTTCCTCAAATCCCTTGCCATTTATTTTCTTATTTTAACCTTAAGAGAAAATTAACCATTAACTGATAACTGAGTACTGACAGCATGAAAGTAAATATCGGATGTCAACAATGACATCTTGATAAGTGACCCAAAATGGTCAATTAATTCACTCTCAAACTCCTTACGGCTCTGGAAAGTGTGTTGGCAAAATCAAATCAAATAGAAAATAATATAAAATAAAAAATGGGGTTTGAATGGAAGAAGCATCATAGGCTTTTGGAAATGGGTTGTATCCTGAATTAATACTCGTTGTTGTTGGGTGAGCATCTTCTTAGTATTGTGGAGGTATAGGTAGTTCGAGGTTGGAAGATTAGAAGCTCTTGCTTTTTAGCCATGACAGAGAGAACCACTTTGGGGTGTACATGGAGAGATAATAATTGAGGGGAGAAAGAAAGAGCTAAAGGAGTGTTTAGTCTTTTAAAAAGAATTATTTTCAAACTTTAAAAATTAACATTCAATGGTACTAAATAATGGACCATCAGATAGTCCCAAACATATATATTGGATCAATGTAGAAAGCACCCAGTATTTTACTCTAATATTTTACATTGAACAGCGTACTTTCCCTAACGATGACTAAGGCTTCGTTAAACCGTTAAAATATTCAAACGCAATAGGCAAAACTAGGGCTAGATATGTACCCTTAGATTAAGAATCAAATTAGAATATAAACCCTGAATTGAATAGAATTTAAATAACATTTATATTTAAGCTTTACTATTAGAAAAGGTATATCCAAAAACGTCAACACAATATCCTATCAATATAGCCAGTTTAGGTTCTTATTTTCAGAAAGTTATATAGAGATCTATTATTCTATTTCTATTTAACAAAGAACAACATTTAATTATATCAGGTTGCTTACCTCCATTTTGAGCTCGTTTGGATGAGCGTTTTCGGATAAAAAAAAATTTATAAAAAAATGATTTTTTTATATGTTTGATATGTTTAGATTTTTTAAAATAAAGGCATAATCATTACAAAATTTTAAAAATTATTGAGAAATTATAATTTCTATCTTCTAGAAAAAATATTTTTATAGTGTAAAAAATATGTTTGATAATAAATAAAAATCTTTTAATATTATATCCAAACATAAATTATTATTGCATCCAAACGTAAAACATCTTTTACTACTGTAAAAGATCTTTCTAAGTCTAATATCCTACCCGTTCCTCTTTTCAAGGCATAATATAAGACCTCCATCAGATTCTTTATTACTCATGCGAAAATATGAAACCAAATATAGAAATGAAGGATAGAAATTAAAAACATAGATACAAGTTAAATGCATGCTCAAGAATGACTTTCAAGTTCCTACCTCTTTATTTAAGCCAAATGGACTTCATTACCAATGACTCATTGGATTGACATAGTTTGGGTGTGGATGTTCATGCCCTTATATTTGCAACTCTGAAGAGAGAGAGGGAAGAAAGAAAAAAACAAAAAAACTCTTAACAATAGCAATGACAATAATGTTTTCCACCATGTCGTATTTTGCATTCTCCTCCCCTGCAGCTACCCATACAGGCTGTGTGGCAACGACTGTGTTCGCAATTCCGATCGTGATAATCTTGACAACACCCTATCGCATTCACTGCCATACATCCTGAAAAGCATGAACTTTTGTAATTGACAAGGGACATTTATAAGTGATGTCTTGGTGATCACTATGCTGGACTTTTTGATATGCAAATATTTAAGCAAATTAAAGCCATCGCATATACAATCGTAAAAATCGTATACACATGAGATTTCGCACACACCTTTGTTTTTAACAAATAAAATTGATAGAATATTATAGAAAATTGATCAGGTTTTATTCTTAAGAGAAGCTTTTAGATATATGAGCACTTGAGAGTTTATTCAATTATTATTGAACATATCCCGTTTATACAAAAACTTGACTCACATATCAAGCTATCACAATCAAACATTTACACCGTCAATAACAAGTCTAATTGCTACTAGTGCTGCAAATTATTAATGAGTGAAGAAAGGGACTCTTTGCCCTATTTGTTACCTAATTATTTAGTAGAGTAAAACACAACCCCTCCTTGAAAGATAGTATATTATTAAACTCTTTAAGACGGAGAGGTTAGAACTGTCATTTCACCGAGTTAGTTATCAGTTATAGAATCTGTTAGGTTGTTAGCTTGTGGAAAAGCTCACATTCTTAATGACAATTTGTAATAATTATTTTTAAACATAAAAATAATGTATTTTTTAACTATTAGTTTTACATTGTTAATGTATATTTTTGTTATAACATCACAAAACTCTCCTATCATGTTTTCCATGATTTACCTTTATATAAAAAATTGATAAACATTTTTATATTATATATATATATTAATATTCTAAGATAAAATGTGACAAAATGTGATTTATTTTTAAAAATAATTGTTATAGATTGTTTTTAATATCAATAGTTTATTTTCTTAATACAGCAAAATTTCAAAAATTAAATCATACACACACACACATATATGTCAATATTTTGTATTATTACAACCCACATATATTTTAATTTGTAAATTATTTTTTTATATATAACAATTAATAAAGGATATTTTGGTCAAAAATTAAATATTATGTATAAAAAATAAGAATTAATAAAAAAATTGAAAAGAAATTAAAGTATAGTCTTTCTAAATTTTTGAGGGGAAGGGAGTGTATATTTTGGAAATAAAGGGAAGCGGAGTGTAATAAAATCTTCTTTCACGAGCGGGCGTTGTATTTTACTCTACGTAATAAAAAAAATGTTTACTTATGTTCGGAAAAGTTACTTACAAATAATAAACTATTTTAGTGTTAAAAAATCGTCTCTTGAGTTATCGATTAGAAAATGTATCACCGAGTATAAAAGAAACAGTCAATGTTACTCAAGGCAATGAAATATTGAGGTTGAAAATATAGCTTAACAACCAATCCTGAAAAATTAAATTAGGTTTTGTCCTCACTTAGCTGTGTTTGACCACGTGCGCAGTGAAAAAGATAGTTTTGGTATATATTCAACTATATATTCATTTTCAGAAAATAAAACACCATTTCTTAGTTGTTAAATTAATATGATAAGCTTCATTGTTACATATTTCACTATTTGAGTTAGTGTTACCAAAATTTGAGAACTAAATTAACAAACGACTCAGGAATTAATAAAGATAAAAAAAAAAAGAAAAAACGACCAAAACAAAAAATTAAACCTGCTTGAAACACGATCAATACGATGAAAAGAGAACAAACAAGTGTTCCTTTAGCCATTGGAAGAATTGAATGTTCCTTGTGTTGTAAATACGGTGCTGCAAAATAAGAGAATGACCAAAAATATTGTTAAGTCCGAGGCATGCTATGCAGTATCTTTAAGTTTTATTTTGGACTATGATGAAATGTAATGCAATAGAAACAAAGACAAAGGAACATGTTACCTACTCTTAACTATCATAGTACAGAAATCCCTCAAAGAACATAACAGGCTCTTCTAGAAGCAACCAAAAACTAAAGAACAATAATGGAGATATGCTATGATCAGTAACTCAATACTTGTATGTATGTGTGTGTGTCTATATATATATATATATATATATATATAATTGTGAAATTATTTGTTATGTTTTATTTTTCAAAAAACTAGATCTTTTCTTTTTAGTAGAAAGAAAGGATCCCAATGTCAGTATGCAGTGTGAATAACAACGTCAATGTTCTTTAAGATTCTATTACGTAATTCATTCATTAAAAAAATTTCTGTAATTTTAGTAAATTAAGGAGCAAAATATTAAAAACAATATGAATAGAACATTCGATTTGAAAAAGGAAATAATTGGAAATCAATCACTGACCAGTTTTGATCTTAGAAAAAAGGAATTAAAAGAGGATCGGCTAGATGCGTTGCAATAGCGTATATTCCCATTATTTAGTTTTGGAAATAATGGTTTTAATTAATATAGTATCAATTTATGTAAATACATGATTCTCTTTTAAAATTGTAATTTCTTGTTTACCCCAATTTACCAACTTCTCTATTTGTGAGAATCTTTGATTGGTAAGATTTTTTTTCATATAATAATCTTTATTTTTTTAATTAAACATGTTTAGAATGTTATTTTAAAAAAATGCACATGAAGAACCTACGGGGCTCATAAAGAGGAAATTGATTGTTTTGTTCTAAATCGTATTTGATTATGCACTGCTGCTAATTGACAAGTCTTTTTAAGCTTTTCTGAATGGTTTTATTCAAAATTTACAGGATTTAGTGAAAATTGAATGGACCTTTTCAAATTTTATTGGATTTAGTGACGATTGAATGTATTTTTTAAAATTTGATTGGATTTAGTCAAGACTGGTTCGATTTGTAGTTTAAAATCAAATTAAATTGATTCTAATTTTTATCCATTCCACCAAACATTATTTAATAAATTTGAAATACATAATAAAAAATTTATGAATTATATAAAATGTTATTTTATTTAATTATTTCAAGCAAGAGATCTAATTCTTAAATAAAATTAATTTAAATTATATTTGAAAACGAAATTCATTATCAAGTTTAATTATTTCAAATATTACCTAATGAAAATATGATCCTTTTATAATGTGTTTTCTATTACTAAATCAGCAACCTCAAATCTATATACAAGTTTGCAATATGAAAAAAGAAGTTTTTGTGCTTGTACTTGTTATATAATAGAGTTAATATTCATTTTAGTCCCTAACTTTATACTTGTGAGTTGTTTTACTCTTTCTTTTAAAATGAATCAATTTAGTCCTTGATATTACAAAACGTTAGTCATTTTGGTCCTTCAACTCACTTTTATTTAATATTCCCTTAATTAAATGATGATGAGTAATTTTAAATGATACCTTGACATACCTTATGTCATTTAAAGTATAATAGAGTTTAAAATTATACAAAATGAATCATTTAACCTTCTATTCTAAATTATAAAATGACTTATTTTGTTCAATGTTAAACACCAAAATGAGTTATTTTAAAGTTTATTCTACTTCAAAAGATAAATGGTATATCAACGTATCACTTAAGATTACTTATCATCATTAAAAGTTTCTAAGTCCCTATAGTATATGCAATTTTTCAATCAGGTCCTTGCCGTTATAAAAAAAATAGAATATTCTATGAAATATGGAATATTCTATTTCCATCTCTCTCTTCACATCGGCAGGGACTTGATTGAAAATTCTCATATACTATAAGGACTTAATTGAAAATTAAGTGAAACTATAGGGACCTAAAGAATAATTAAACCTTCAAAATATGCATTTTTCTTTCAACTAATGTATCAATTTCAAGAGGGTGCAATTTTAGTTTCTTGTGAGGGTATAAATTTTTTATTATATATTTTATATTACTTTTGGTATATGATCTATTTATCCCTTTAGAATTATGTTTTTATTTTATTATATTTGTTTAATTTTACTAAATGTCCGATCTTATTCTAATTGTTATCTTTGCAATTTTGAGGTTACATTATGCTAGTTTCCTGCTATATCACCCAATCTTTTCCTTGTGTGTCTATTATCTTCCCCTTACTATTAAATTAAAACTTGTTGAAGTTTATATTATTAAATTTCAATCATCTTCATTACTTCCTTACAACCTAGTCCTTCTTTGTAGTGATAAGTTGTGCCGTTTATTTATTGTGTACATTGTGTAGGATTTTCCTTAAGAACTTGATGTATGATAAAGGCTATGTTGTTTGAAGTTACTGTCTTTTCTATTATTAACCCCTTTTGAAATTTAGATTTTGAAGGCACCATATTGCCTTTGAGTAACCCCTTGTGGAATTTATCTATTCTATAGTTAATGATGTGGATTGTCGCTACCCACAACAAATTGAAAATAGTTTTAGTAACAAAATTACACAAAAAATGTAGTTATGGTGCAATCCGAGTCGTCTCACGTGGAAGTGTTCAAATTGATTCAAGGAAAATTGGAGGTTTTCAAAATCGTTGATAGCAAAATTAAATTGAGAAAAATTCTAATAAGAGAAATTACACTACTAGAAATATGCGGGATACGACGATGAATACCGATAGGTTCAAAACCGTCGGTAATTACGGACGGACTTTCCGACGGGTTGAGGCCTTTTTGGAAATAATTATGATAATTACTGACACCCGTCGATAAAACCATCGGTAACTCATGGCTCAACACTCGCCAAATGGCGCTAATAATAACCGATGGGTATACCGATAGTAGTACCGACGGGTAATTACTCTCTTCAATATTAATTATTTATTGAATAATTTACCGACGGGTCAACCAATGGGTTTTTAATATGTTTATTTTATGAATTAGATTATCGACGGTTTTACCGACGGTTAATTATTATATTTAATATCGATTATTTATTAATTGATTTACCGACTGGTTTATCGACGGATAGGCCAAACGATATATTTCATTAAAAGTACTTACCGATGGGTATACCGACAGGTATTTGAAATTTCTGTTATTGCCACACAAACCGTTGGTAAAACTCGTCACCCATCGGTAACTACTTTTAATGAAACGATGCGTTTCATTAAACGGGTACCCGTTGATAAGCCCGTCGGTAATCCGCAGATTATTACCCCTCAAGACCCTTCTTCATCCTCACTCGGAAACCTCCCTCTTTTTCTAAAACCTCCCTCTCTCTCTAACCTTGTCGCCGTCGCCGTTTTTCCTTCTGTTCGCCACCACTGGAGCTCTGTTTGAGAAACGGAGGCCACCTCTACGATCCCTGGGCTTTGATGAGCATTTTAACCGGTTTAGTTTTTTGATTTAATTAAATTTTTCCATTTGTTTATGGGTGCCCATAGTGGTGTGTGTTTGTTGCATTGGAAAGTAATTATTGTTATTAATTTGTTAATGTAGGAGTTTTGCTTGAGGGTCACAGCAACTATCGACTTTGGGATCAGTTTGCTATTCTTTTTCTTTATATTAGTCTATGTTTTGTATGTATATAATTGTAGTGATAGAAATTTATAATGTTCGATTTTCAGGATTAGATTTGGTTGAACGCCAAGAGCTTCCCTATATTTTAGTTTTTTTTTACTGCTATAGAGGTTAGTTGCTGAATCCTTGTTATTTATATTATTTAATATTTTAATATATATATATATATATATATATATATATATATATATATGTATCATATATAGAGCCTTATATTTTCTAGGATAGAGTTGTAGGAAATGGGGATTGCATGACTGGGGGAAAGGGCGTAGAGGTCCTTCCTCGACTTGTTTAATTTGTTTGTTGTGGGATTCTTTGTGTTTGCAGAGATTGTAGGATGCACATTGTGGAGTTATAAGGGGATGTGCAATAGAACAGTTTTTAGGATTATGTGAATTGTATGTAATTGCTAACATGTAACTGTTTCACTATTCCTATTCTATTATTGATTTTTATAATAATATTTATAGTTGTTGAATTGACTGATATATCTAACGATGGAAGCTCTTTATTATAGGGGAGGTGCTCTCGAAATTTTGTTATTATTTTTGTGGGAATAATAGATTAAAAAAAGTAACTATATTAAGAAAAACTTAAAAACTTAAGAGGCAATTGAGTTTGTTTAAAAATAATGATTTAAATAAAAGTTAAAGGCCAATTGAATGTGTTTTAAAGATTAAATACAATAAATATCTGATGATGGGATGCTTGTAATTTAAGGGGAGATGTTGTCGAAATTCTGTTAAAGAAATTTAATGTATAATTCTTAATCTAGTTTTGAAAATAAAATAAAAAGATAAACTATTAAAATATCTTAAGAATAGGAATAATGTCAATATATGCAATTAATAAAGAGTAATATTAGACAAATTGGAGTGGTTATGAGTAAGATTATAAATATTAAACAAGGCAAGATTATAAATATCAAATGGGGCATCCTCTGTCTTTACAGTTTTATGGGAACACGTTTTCTGGTTACCTCCTTTAATAATTTTCAATTAGCAAAATCCGAATCCTCTTGGTTGGCATTTTTTTTGAAGTACTCAAAATAGAGAATGTATGTGTCACGTATCCCCTTCTTTTTGAAAAAAATATATATTAGGAGAATATGTATATGCACTTAATTTTAATTTATATACATCGTCCTATTTATTTAGGATAAATAATCTTTTAATTAATCTGTATCACCAATATAAACTCCTAGTTTAAAGGAGGAAATTAGAGATAGGTACATGCTTTGACTTTATCTATAGATGCATGCACTTTATGTTGCATATTTTTCAAACCATACATTAGAAAAATTTATAATATCCATCAGCAGCATAAAAAAATAAAAATAAAAACAGTATCCATTAACCACTAAAACTGCATGTATAAGAACATGTGTTGATTATCCATACTCGTACTAACTATAAGTTTATATAATAATTAATTAAAAATAAAGTGTTCATATTTCATTATGTTAATTGAGCCGCGAAAGTTCATTTTTAAGTATAATAGCGATGATCACTTAATACAATATATTGATGTAATTCAGTGAGTTCAACCACATTTGGTGGCAAGCATGCTATTGCCATAGTCTTGTATACATCTTTAATTTAGACATTAAAAATGGTGCTAGCTCTATTATTAATTAATATACCATAATAAGTATTATAATTTTTTTGATAAAATAATATGTATTACAATTATTTGTACTCTACGACTCAAACTCCTCATGCCTGCATGTGAAGTAGAGTATATACAACATCTTCACATACGTACATGCATGGATATAATGAAATTATAATAATTTTCCGATTTAATGAATTTTTTCATGGACTACTTTTTAATTGTTTTAGTATGGCTGGTAGAAGCAGAGGTCGACCTCGAAAGGTCAGTTTACCCACCACCACCTTAGCCACCGCCCCTCCGACCACCTCTGCCACCACCCTTCCCACCACTCCGTCATTACCCTTCCCGCTACCTCCGCCACCGTTCCAGCCACCACCTCGGCCACCGTCCTTTCTGCTACCTCTACCTCAGTCCTTACCATCAGCACCCTAGGCTTTAGGATGATGCCCTCTCTTGGGTATGCCAGGCCCCGATCTTCCCCGTACTCATACCCATAGTCGACTCGTATCAGTGATCCCTCCCCTAGCTCTACCACTGCCCCTCCTCCAGCCCTGTATCTAATCAGACTCCTCCTTCCTCCACTGGGTCACAGGCACGGGACGCATATAGGAGGTCCCTCGGCCATGATGGCAGGCCATTTGGGGCAAATGGTAGACCGCTTATCAGATCAGGCCAGACGGTAAAGACAGTAAGTTGAATTTGTTTTTTATTACATTATAGTTTTACGTTGCTTATGACAATTAAACTATTTTGATTTTTTTGATTTATTTTATTTATGTAATAGTTTTAAGCCATTTGCGCCGGCTCACCATAGGATCGTGGAGGTTATGCGGAGTCGGTATAACCATCCGTGGCCAACATGGAGTGACATCCCAGTGACTACCAGGTAGTCATTTTGGGAGGACTAGAAGGTAATTCTATGATTTATTCGCTTTTATTAAAATATATTTTATATTATTTAATTCTATGCTTATATATAATAACTTGTATGCTGTGAATTTTATATATAGAAATCCTTCTACATTGACCCCGAGCATGAGCCCATAGTAAAGAGGGCTTCAAAGATTAGGTCCTCCAAGCAAATACGGGATATATTTCACATTATCCGTAAGGGGTAGATGAGTAGCTCGTGATTGGGGGATACCATGCTCAGTGAGCTGCAGCGCTACTGGGCTAGTGACCCGACCTTTAAGGATAGGTCAATTAAGGGAACGACAAACCAAGCCTCACAGAAAGGAAGGTCGCTGCACACCGGTGGGTCGGGAGCACCTAAGAGGGAACCCGCAAGCGTTTGGTAATTCTTTAACCTTTATAAATTTTATAATAACATTTACTATATTTGAATTATGGCAAATACTATATGTTTATGACTTTATTGTGCTTATTTATGCAGAAGAGAGAGTTGAGCCACCCTCCGACACAGGGCGAGCTATTTCAGGAGATTCACACCCAAAAGGGTGTGCAGAGGGATGATGATGAGTCTGGAGAGGTCTGGGTGGACACTTACTCCGATATGACCTATGTAAGTTTGAATTTGTACATAACTTTTATTATTATTTCCATTTATGTCATAATTAATACTTACAATGTGTTTTATATTTTTTCCCTTGCAACTAGTTTATTGACCTCTAGGAGTAGGCACAGACCTAGTACCAAACCCAGGTGGCTGAGGCTGGGCTCGATGCTGACATTCCTCCTCCTCCTCCAAATGAGGAGGATGTCTGGGCCCAGTGGTTGGTGGCCCTTACAAGGGCCACATATATGGGATGAGGTACTACCTTGAGAGTATATCCCCATCCTCTGCCACTGGGTTTGCTACTAGGGATGATGCCCTGAGGGAGCATGTGCATGTCCTCAACCAGGAGCTACAGTAGCAGGCATAGCTCATCCAATAGCAGCAGCAGTAGTAGGCACAGTTGATCCAGCAGTAGCAGGAGCAGCAGGCATAGTTTCTTCAGCAACTCCAGTAGCAGCAAGCAAGTTGCACAGCTTTGGAGTAGGAGTTGAGAGAGATTCGAGACCTTAAGCTCTCCTTAGAGCGCAGCAGTAGGAGATAGTAAAGAAGGAGAAAGTTTAGCTCCAGGAGATGCAGCAGCAGGTCACTGCACATGTGATGAGCTTTTTCCAGGGCATGCAGGCTTCATGATCTTCCAGCTCTAGCAAGATGCTCCCCCAGACCCCATTCCCTCATATCCCACTCGCATCCATTGATGAGGGCCACTCACAATTGGAAGGGGTGGATGATGATGATGATGGTCCTGATGATGATGATGTCGCCGACGATGCCGACGCCCAGGACTTTAGCTAGCTTTTATTTATCTTCATTTTTTTTCATTCTAGATTTTTTTTTACATTTATTGTGATTTGTATATATTTTATTTAATTAGTTTAATTTATTCTTTTTACCAATTTATTATATTCTTATTTAATATCAATTTAATTGATAATTATGTTATTATATAAATAAATATATAATTAATAACTAAAATACTATCAATCACAACATAGGTAAAAGGAAATATTTTTTAAAAAAGAATTATTTATCACCGATAGGTAAAGCTGTCAGTAATATGCATTATTTATTTTATAATAAAATTGTTGAAAAATAAAAACTGTAGGTAAAAATTAAACAAAATCAAATTAAATAATGTAATAACTGTCGATAAACCCGTCGGTAAAATTATGTCTCTGACGAATGTGCTGATGCCTTTTATTTAATTGTACCGACAATTATTAATCCATATATCCGTTGGTAAAAAAGTTGATGATAACCGATGGGTATCTTATTACCATCGGTAATATTCATCGATGCCCTATTCACCAATGCCCATGTACCCATTGGTTAGCCCGTCAGTATAATCATTGCCCGTTGAAAAATCCGTCTGTAATACCGTCGGAATCTTGCAAATTTCTTGTAGTGTTACTTGTACAAAGGTTCCTTCGGATTAAAATTGTTCAGTCATAAATTCAAAGATAAAAATGTGGTGGCGGTTGCTTCTATTAAAATGTTAACACATAATAACAGTATAATTCTACTCAATGGTTATGCGATTGCACTTCTGCTAAGGGTTTTGCTAATATATGAACTAGTAATTCACCAACGTGATTCTACGAACCTATGCCAGTTTAACTACCAATTATAGCAACCTAATTTCAATGAAATTAATCCCAATCCCTTACCCAATGGATAAACACCACATCAAGAGAACAACTCTAACAAAAATAAATTGCGATAATCCACACAATAAATAATTGAAAGAACTGACAAAGGGAGAGGAGAAATCGACCGCAATTGTGATAACAGTACGGGAATCTCGTGAACAATTTCAACTTTCAGTTACCCTTGTGCACAGTAGGAAAATTACTTCTCCATAAGGGAAGTGTCACAATCGTAGTCTGATGAAAAGCGGTAAATTACGATCCAAAATTTTTGATCAAAAACTGACTAAGAACCCTACCCTAGAGATAGAGCGAGAGAGAGAGAGAGAGAGAAAGTGTTCTAGACAGAGAAAAATAAAAGTTCTGAAGTCTGAAAACTATGCACTTCCCACAATGTTGTGTTCGTACATAAAAGAAAAGAAAAAGCGTTATGTTTTTCCAAATGACATAGTGAAGCAAATTGCATGTAAACGCGAAAACTAAAGTCACTTATGACCGTTATAGTGGTCTAGCCTCTTCCCTTGCACATGCTGCAACCAAAACACTTCTCTGGTGACTGCTATAGCGATTGGGGACCGCTATAGCAGTCCTGGCAATCCTTTTCAGTACTGCAGCCATAATTTCCCCTCTGGTAACCACTATAGTGGTCCTAGCAATGCTGGTCCGTGGCTTCTTTCATATGGAGAGGGTTCTAAGATCTCTCTCTAGCTTAGCTCACCAATTGAAAGTTCCTGATATTCAACAAAGCTCACACAAAAAGGTTAATATTTATCAATGCAAGATGAGGACAAGGTGTAAACTCACCAATTAAATACAATTTAATAACAATACAAATGCAAAATAGTTAGAGTTAGGATATAAAATGGGTGCATAAATACAACCCATCAAATCTCCCCACACTTAAAATAATTGCATGTCCTCATACATAGAATTCATATGCAAAAACAAATATGAAAATGCAAGATGCTACTAAGCCTAATGATGCATGATGCATGACACACACATGATATACCATAACTTAACCAAGCACAGGAGGTAGCTAGAGATGGTAAAACAACAGCCAATACACAACAAAGAAGCTAGAATCCAATGGCACTCACCGAGTCAATTGAGATAGCACATGGCAAGAATGAGCAAAACAAGTATGACCGAGTTAACCTCACAGGTAAGATGTACATCACTCTCCACTCAAGATCATAAATCTTATAATACACTCTAGCACTAAATAAGGAACTTCTTCCATAGGTTTACCTTTCTTCTCAATCACCATGAGTCAAACATATGTCTGGGCATATTTCAAGAGGTCCTTTTTAAGGCAGTAACTAGGCTTATGTACATGTGGGATAAATGAGAGATGGGCTAAACTTAGTTCCTATAAGAGCAAGTTGCAACACAAGAACTCACAAGAGAGAAACAAGAAAAAGAAATTAGACATTCGAATATCTAATAGCATGATAGAGACGGCGATAGACTAGACTATCCCCTATTCAGATAGATATGTCCCTATGAGTGACTATGCTGATCTTTATATGTTTTGGCCACGTCTGTTTCCGCTCCGAAGAGGAAGGTTTGGATCTTTCAATCTTATGATAACTATTCCGAGGGAAGGAGCCAGCAGTTACATGTCTTCCTCTTCATAAAGAAATAGGAGATTACTCTGTAATATAGTATGGAAGTAGAAGTTAGCAGGAAGGGGAAAGGTCTATTTGCCTTGCCTATTTTGAGTATCAATCTTTTCTTCTTTCAAGAAGTCTCCTTCTCAATCTATGTCTGCAAGGAGGAAAGATCAAGAGGTAGAGGGAGTCAAGGGTAGAATAGGTACAGGTGGGGTGCATATGAGCGAATACAGTTGCAGGCAAGTACTAATCTTTTACATTACATCTTATTTCATTTCATCAAATTATATTCTTTCTACCTTCGAGTTAAAAGTTTGCTTTCCATGAGTGTGGTTCATGGAATCAAGTATATCTTGATTTGCTTGGAAGAGAAGTATTGGCATGTCTTGCATCTATGTTCTCATCTCTTTGAGGCTGCTTATCTTCAGTAGCAGATTTTGAGTCAGAAGACTTTGATTCTGTCTCCTCCTCAGATTTTGTGGCTATATATGATCGACAAGAAGGACCTCTATATCTCATGATAATTATAGGTCTATCATTTTCATTAGAGCTATCTTCAAGGAAAATGATTTTTCTTTTTCTTCTTCTTTATTCAGCCTCTGCTGCAGCCTTAGTCCAGAGCGGCCTCCCTTATTCTCAAGCTCTGTCTCCTAGCACCCATAGTGGCAGCACCTGTAACCATTTGTAGGTCTCCTTAGGGTCCAGAAGCAGCTGAGAGAGTACAGAGTACCTTCCATGTACTCATACCACTCATTTTCCAGATGATAGTTTATGTGCTCAATGATCTTGGTCAGCGTCACACCATAGGAAACAACAACACTTCTCTTTTTGACTGGGAAAACAGCATCCGGTATGCAATCGAAGATTAATTTTGATAAATCTTCTTTTCTCTTTGCCAACAGATAATAGAGCAACATGAAATCCATTCCCACAAGAGAACGGGTCCTTCCTAGTTGTGAACACCCGATTTTGTCCGGCCTTTAAACTGAAAATCCCAAAAATTAGCAAATTTTTAATAGTTTGTAAATAAAGATCATCATTACTTTTCACCCATAGATTGTCACATTTTTTGTTTTTACATCTCTTGTGAAAAATAAAAATCAAAAAATCAAAAAAATCAAAATGAAAAATAAAAATACCAGCCCATGCTTTTTTTGAATGAATCAGTTTTTTTTAAAAAAAAGAGAAAAGCCCAACCAGTTCAGCCCATTTCCTTTTTGTTTTAAGAAAATACTAAATAAATTAAAAAAGAAAAAGGGAGCCAGAAGTGGCGGACACCAGTTACTCTCCATTCCTGGCCAAATGATGATGTTTTTATTCTTTACAGGTAAGGGATAGTTCACGGATCCATATTGCCAACCTATGCTCAATAATGATTTGATGATAAGAACAATCATGTATATATCTAGCCACTAGCATTGGACGAAGAAAAGAGGAAGGATCATCACAGAATGGAAAAAAACCAAATTTCTAGCCAAACCACAACCAGAAATCCATCCCTCTTCAACATCGGCAATACCGAAGAACAAAAGAGAATTTTCCCAAACACAGAATAAATTCAGTCCAAATCCTGCAACAAGAAAAATCCCAACAACAATACAAGGAGGAACAATGGGGAACAATAATCAGTATACAGGTATCTTCATCAGTATCATCTAGTAGAAAAAAAATCAAAAAAGGAAGAACAGAAGGGAGGAGGTCGCGGCTTCCACCACCATAGTCGCGGCCTCTACTTGTTCTTCTATCACCGCCCCCATCGTTGACACCCCTCAACCTCCACTATCCACCTCTTCTCTTGGCCATTTCTCACCACCGGTTTCCTTTTCTTCCTCACCCTTACCTTCTCACCACTGCCACTGCCTCCTTCTCCATCACCATCACTGACCCTCTTCACCGCCCCTCACAGAGCCTCAACACCACCATCATCATCCATCAATTCCTCATAGCCGCCGTAACCAAAACTGCCACCGCCTCCTTTTCCATCACCACTCCTGTCCAATCACTCCGTCAAGGACCTTCGCTGCTCGCCGTACCCGCGGCCCCCACCTCTTAGATCCACCACCATCAACACCTCAAATTCATCCTCCACCTCGGATCCATTCGCCGCTAACAGTACCCTCGACCATGCAACCACCGTGGCGCCACTCTCTCGTTACGCCGTCCGTCCTTCGTTGCAGTCGAACCTTTCATTCACAGCTTCCCCTCTCTATGCCGTTCTGCCTCTTCTTTCTACCTTCACACGGCTCTCCCCCTCTCTTAGTCCCACTTCTTCTCTCTTGCTCCACTCCCTCTCAACTTTCTTTCGTTACCTCTGTCAGTTTGCTTTCTCTTAGTTTCCTTCTTTAAGTGTGCATTATTTAGTGAAAAGAGAGAAAGTGGGTATGTGTGTGAACCGCATGCATCTGTGTTGGGTGTGTGAGAGTGAGTGGGTGAGTGTGTGTTTTTTTAGTTGGGTGGACTCTTTTGATAAGTTGGGAATTCTTTTATGGGCTGGGTTCTTTTTTTTTTGTTTGAAAGATTTTTTTTTGGGGCTATTGTATGTTTTTCTTAGAATTTTTTTAGCTTGTATTGGATTCCTATAAAATATTTTGTTTGATTTCTAAAAAAGGAAAGCTTGTGATGTCTTTTAGCAATTTATTTTCAACCATTTGAACAGAATTAAATAATTTAGTTTATAGAGTGATTATTTGTTTATTTGATGTTTTGATCCATTCTGTGTTATATAAAAATAAAAATGA
Organism: Dalbergia cochinchinensis; assembly: GCA_031216125.1. Lineage (NCBI taxonomy): Eukaryota > Viridiplantae > Streptophyta > Magnoliopsida > Fabales > Fabaceae > Dalbergia > Dalbergia cochinchinensis. The sequence continues at coordinate 15,207,375 of CM062375.1, read as the reverse complement.
AAAGAAAATGTTAGCTAGGACTTTGATTTGTTTTTTTTTTTTCAATTATGTTATTTGTTGGTGTTTTTTTGCTCAAACTAATTGTATGCTTGTCATTTGTCTATAAATTAATTTTGTTAGTTTATATTTCAAATAAGTGTTCATTAACAATAAATAAAAGATGTTTTCTTTTCAATAAACAAATAAAAAAGTTTTAATTTGCGAAATGATCAATGATGATAATTGAGTAACAAATGTTATCTTTATTGTTATTGAACTATAAGGGTTTATTGAGTAGCTAAATGCTAACTTAAATCTTGTGCAAAAGCGAATTTTGTTAAAAAAGGTTTTACAAGAAAAGTGCATTTCAATTCTTTTTCTAATTTAAATTTCTTTCTCTTTCGTCAATAAAAACAAATTTTAAAATATTTCAATCTGTGCAATGATCAATAATGGTGATTGAGTGGCAAATGTTACCTTCATTGTTATTTGGATCATGGGGGTTCATTGAGTGGCCTAGTGCCAACCTAGATTCTATGCAATAACGGATTTTACATATCATGTTACAAATTCTGTTCTCCATAAATAAAATCCATCAACGCAGAATTATTTTTTACAGAACTACATGACTTTGAGTTCCTCATTGCACCAGGGGATATGTAGGAGCAGGTGATCCCTATCAAGCCAAAATTAAATTTTCATAAATTGTTTATTTGATTATGAGTATTTTGCATTGTTTTTTTTATATTTAAAAAGGAATTTTGAAGGTTATTAATTAATTTACACATCTTACTAAGGTACTATCTGAGGACGGGTGTACTAGGGGTGCGTAAGATTAAATTCCTACCCTTTCCTATGCATAACCGACTCTCGAACTTAAATCTAGTTTCAAAGACTATTTTCTAAAATAAATGGATTTTTCCACGTTTTCCTAATTTAAATAAACTTAGTGGTGACTCCATATTTTCAAACAAACAAAATTCCTTTTCGCCGTCCCCATCGCGATCCCAGTTGCGACACTAGTCATAGAGGAATAGATAGCTGGATTAGAGTGAAAACTTGACAAGCTCTGAAGTTTGATATAGCAGTGGTTATTCCCTAGGTTGGTGTCTAGAAGAGCTCGTGAGACAATTGGAGCCATCCTCTACTGTAACTCCCAAATTTGTAAACCAGTTCTCCTCATATGAGCATCTGACACCTTTGTTTTAATTGAGCATGGAATGCAGTGACCACTCTAGTAAGGACTCTGCCAATGCAATAGAGGAAGCTTGCCTATCCTTGGAAGAAGATTACTTCCATCAAAATTGATATTTGCATTAGTTGCTCTTCTCTTGACTTTTTCCTAGGTGCTATAGGTCATCGGGAAAAGCTTCTGGCGTAGTGTTGCTGGTGCTCTGGTTCATCAAATATGAGAAGTGTTCCCATGTTCAAAATACGTTCATCACAGTGTTTACCTACAGCCATTTTCAGATTTTTGAGGTAGGTTGATGAACAAAGGTTAGAGCTTGAAAGGATTTGAAAGAATTAGAGAAAGATTATGTGAGGTTAGGGCATAAGGATGAAGGCTTTGAAAGAAAATGATAAGGAACCTTAGAACAATAGCAAAAGATATTGGTCAAAGAGTGAGGGTTTTAATAAAAAAGAGTTTAAAGGGTTTTGAGGATGTGTGTGTGAAAAGATGAAGGCTAAGGCATGATGTGGGGGGTTTAAAAGGATGTGACATAACTAAAGTTGAAGCGACGTGGGAGAGAGAAGGAGAGTCTTTTCTGACATAGTAGGTGAAAAATCCCGTCTTTTCATTCTTCTTTTAGAAGGAGAGTTTTCAGACATTTGATCTTACTTTTTGACGGAGTTACTTTCCGATTCTAGAGGAACTTTTGTGTCTTAACTTTGATTCTTCTTCTTGCTCTAAGTTCAGTGTTTCCATATAACCATCATTCATTGATCTTTTTTTCTTATCGATCCGTCTTCAAACTGAGCATCCTGATTTCTTTCTAAACTTGCAAACAGTACACCATACTTCATAGAGATCCATGGCCTTGCAAACTGACTTCTGAAACACATGTCAGTAGACCTGATCTTGCAAACTGATCTTTTGATGTTCTTGTAAAATGATAAGCATAGTCTTCAAGAGGATGTGTACACTGATGATTGTAACGCCTCGATTTTCCTGTCTAAGTGGAAAATGACCGAAATGCCCCTGAGGTCATTTTCGGCCCGGAATTCGAGGATGGCTGACCCGGCAGTCCTCAAAGGGCCAACTCAATGTTTGAAGGGGATTGAATGACCCTTGAGTGGTTCCGGAGGCGAAAGTTTCATTTTTTGCAGTTTCGGATCAAAATGACCAAAATACCCCTGTAGCGTTTTACGCGGGTAAAGGTGCCGTTTGACCCCGGAACTTTTCCCAGAGGTTTAAAACCATGTTTTTACATGTTTCAAAACATCTGTTTAAGTCTCGGTGGTCTCGAGCAGTTTTAGTGCAAAATTACGATTTTGCCTCTAGAATAGTGTTTTTGAGCTTAATGATGTAATTAAGCAAACCTAAGCAATATTAGGCTCTAAACGAAGATTAATTAATTTCCCTAATTAATCTAGAGTCAAAATAAATTATTAAAGTTAATTAGAACCTAAGATTGCTTAGATTAGATTTAAATCTCTTTTCTAAAACTCAAGATTTCACTCTTGGAATCTTGAATAGTATTTTCTCTCTCCAAATCCTTAAATCAAGGAATTGTGTCTAGAATTGTTTAAACACTAAATGAGTTTATGACCCACTAATGATGCAAGAACACTCTTTAATTATGTCCTGACAACCTTAATTACCCATTTCCTCACCTAAACAATTTCTTACAAATTCTTAATTTTAATCCTAATCAAAGATACACCTAAACACAACTCTAAACCACAATTAAAATGCAAGAAATCCTCCCCCCATGGCTGATGCACATTCACCCTTTCTCCTTCAATTACCACACATGTTGAATTGTTTCTCACTCAAAGAACCATGCTTGAGGCCATACCTTGAACCATACCTCACCATACTTTGAACCATACCTCACCATGCCTCAAGACCACATTATCTCACCTCATGGAACTCATGGGTTCCCTCCAATCTGATGGCCGAACTCCCTCCCCCTCCATGCACCTTCCATTTGCTTTATTTCTCTATAAATAGAATGCCTTGAGGAGCTTGCACCACTTTTAGATCATTTGCAAAGTTTAGTTCTCTCCAAAGCTTTTCTTTTTCTCTCAAAGTTCTAGTGTTCTTCAAGCTCTTCAAAGTTCTTCAAGTTCTTCATCTTCTTCATCCATCTTCAAGATCATCACACCAAGTAGGGATTTCATTTCATGAATGTTCTTCTTTAAAGCTTGATGTTTATGGTTTCTCTTGTTTTCTTTTTAGAACTTCTTCTCTATTCCTTTTCTCTTTCTTGTTTCGGCCATGAGCCCTTGAGAATAGAGAAATGAGAGCTTGATGATGAGAGTTTCATGATGATGTTCATCACTTGAAACAAACTCTAGAGCTTGATCTTTGTTCTTGAGCAAAAATATTTCTAGTTCTTCCTTTCTTGAACTCTTGAGAACTCTATCTTTGGTGATGTTTCAAAATGGTTTTAAGGACTCAATGATGAGGTCTCATGATGTTGGTGTTAATTTATCATCAAGATCATGGGCCCTAGAGTTTTAAAATGTTCCTTTTCCCTCTTGAAGTTTCGGCCACTTCCTTGTCTTTTACATGCTAAATGTTTTGACTTTCTAAAAATGTTATGTTGAGTTCTAAAGACTCTAGACTTTACTTGATCTTGGTTTGATGAGTTTGGGTTGAGGTTTAAGTTCCTTTAAAGTCTTGTTAAGAGCTCTAGAAAGATAAAATGAACTTGCATAATTTATTTTATGCTTGCATTTATATTTACATTTTTGCTATGCACCTTTACTTTCAAGCTATCATCTAAGAACATAAAGATTAAAATTGAACTTGCATTATCACCCAATTAATTTCTCGAATGCCTTTCTATTTCGGCCTTAAAGTCGATTGTTGTTGGGCCAAGAGCACTAAAATAAAGAATTGAACTTGCATTATCACCTAATTAATTTCTCGAATGCCTTTCTATTTCGACCTTAAAGTCAATTGTTGTTGGGCCAAGAGCACTAAAATAAAGAATTGAACTTTGCATATTCACTTCAAGCTTGCACGTTTAAGTTTATGCCTTGCATATTCAATTTAAGTCATCACTTTATTTTGTAAGCAAGATTAAAAATGAAAAGCATGAGCACGTTTATTTTATGTCATAACTTAAGAACCTAGAGCTCAAAGACTTGCCCATTTCATTTCAAGTTAAAGTTTAATGTGAATGCATTCTTTGAATGCATGTTTCGGCCAAGTAGTGATGATGGACTTGCAATGAGTTTTCCTTTAGCTACAAGGACCGATAATCTATGTTCTAAGTTTTCCTGAAACTTTACAAATCTTTATAAGGTTATGCTAACATGAGTTATGTAACGCCCCAATTTTTACTGTAATTTTTACTGTCATTAGAAATTACTCAATTACCGTAGGTAATTATTACATAAGATTTGAGGCCGAACAATCCTCAATAAAGGAATATAACGTTAGAAGAGAGGTTAGGAACGATTCATGCGAGAGTCGCAAATCCCGAATTTCTGTACGTATAAAATGACCAAAATGCCCCTGAAGTTATTTCACTCAGAAAATGAGGATCGTGGGCCCCACCTATTCTCAGGGGGATATTTTGAGGATAATAAGGGATTGTTTGTGTTATGTGTGTTAGTAGAGCAGAAGGATCTCAATTTTGAGTTCGATCTGAAATGACCAAAACGCCTACTTTGCTTTTAACTCCGATGTGCGTGCCGACTGAGCCCGAACCTCACTAAAATGTTTTAAAATGTGTTTTTAAGCCATGATTAACCATTGGTTAAGCTCGGGTGGCCTCGGGCAGTTTTTAAGTGAAAGTACGATTTTGCCCTGTTTTTGGCGCTTTTGCGAATTGGGATTTTTGATTGGTATACCGAAACCTAAGCAATATTAGGCTCAAATTAAAGCTTATTAAATTCTAAATATTAATCTAGAGTCAAAATTAAGTATTTAGATTGATTAGAACCCAAAATTGCTCAAAAACACCCAAATTGCTTACTAATTCACTTAAACCCTTAACCGTAAATTCTCTAAATTACATGAATATCTTGCCTACACCTAAATAATGCATGGAACACACAAATTTCACTTCTTTGGGCTGTAATGGACGAAATTATTGATGCCATTATGCAGCTGAATTATTGCCAAAAGTTGCACTAAAACAAAATGCCAAAATGTCACCATAAGAGACATAATTCCTTAATTTCATACAACTTTGTCTAAAATGATTTTTCCTCCCTTATTTCTCCTGCAAAATTCCGTCCACTACCTCATCATTTTGGCCAATTAGAAGCCTCAAAATCTTCTATAAATAGGCTTGCTTGAGTGGTCTTGGAATGCTTGGTTCATAACTAGTTTTTAGGAGCACCAAAAACTTTCTTTCTTCCTCCTCTTTGGCTGAATTCTTTCTTCAATTTTTTCAAAGAGATTTTATTTCATTTCACTTCAAGAAACCAAGTTCTCTTCCTCTTCTTCAACTCAGATCAGGTAGGGAGTAGTTTCTAAATTTATTTCTATGCTTTGAGGAGTTGTGTTTTTAGCTCAAAATGATGAAATTATGAACTTACCTTAGCTTTTCATTTTGGTTTTCCTCTTCAATTTTTTTTCTTTAACCAATTCAACCATATGGCCTAGGTGGAACTAAGATGATGGCTTGATGATGAGGACCTTGAGGGTGGTTTGTAAATCCATCACAAGTTAGGCCTCTAAAGCTTGAAAATTCCACTTGATGCAAAACTTTAAAGAATAATGCTTTATGATGCTAAAACAAAGATTTTTAGTTTAGAACTTGAAAGATGTATTTTCCTTTTATGTTTTATTTCTTGTTAAGATATGTATTGGGTTGAATTTATAATTATTTTAAAGTCTTGAAGGAGCTCTAGTAAAGAAACAAAATGAATTTGCATCCATGATTAACTTCTATGTCATCACTAAATTTTCAAGAATGAATAAATGAACTTGCATTTCTCATGTTTAAATTCCAAGCTTGTATTTCATGTTTATGTTTCAAGTCATCACTTAATCTTTCAAGATAATTAAGAGGTTGCATCTCATATTTAATTTATGCTCTCACTATATTTTATAATGGCTAAAAGAATCAACGCATGACATGTTTATTTTATGCCATCACCTAAAGATCCTAGAGCTTAAAGACTTGCCCATGTATCACAAGCAAAGAAATATGATTATTGGAGTTAAAGAATTTATTCTTTAAAAAGTCTTGAGATTGGAGCTTAAAAAGATGTAATAATAATTCTCTTCTCCCTCTACTGGTCCTGTGCGGACTACCGCCGCTCCGGTTTCTTAATATTCTAATATTCTTTTCTCCCTCTACTGGTCCTGTGCGGACTACCGCCGCTCCGGTTTCTTAATATTCTCTTCTCCCTCTACTGGTCCTGTGCGGACTACCGCTCCGGTTTCTTAATATTCTCTTCTCCCTCTACTGGTTCTGTGCGGATTACCGCCGCTCCAGTTTCTTGTATCATGTTTATATTTCAAGTTCTTGCATCATGTTTAATTTTCAAGTCATCACCTTAAATCTTAAAGATAAAGAAATGGAATTGCATATCATGTTTATAATTCCAAGCTATCACCTTATAAAGATAAGATTAAAATAAGGTTGCATAGCATGTTTATAATTCTAAGATGTCACCTAAATCTCTAAAGCTCAAGACTTACTCCTTTTATCTTAAGTGAGAATTTTAATTGTGAAGATCCTCCCAAATTTGACAAAAGAACTAGTTTCTAAATGAGTTTTAAGGCTTTGCAAGGATTTTACGGGGAACTAGATTGCAAGGAATGTTGGAACTTGAAGCTGGGAAGAAATTTCGACATGATTATGAGCTTGATTTTTTCAAAACTATCAAATAGACAATTTACCCAAAAGCGGGAGAAGATCTTTTGACATTCTTAATCAACCAAAAGAATAGTGATCGAGAGGTCTCTCTTTGTCCAAGATGCAGTGCGGTCTTCGACCCAACTACAACGGCAACATTTGAGAAACAACAGATCGAGAGGATGATTGTTGAAAAGGAAAAAGAAAATCTGGAGTTGAAAAGAAAAGTGGCAGGTAAGTCGAAACTTGAATTTGGTCCTTTTGATCCTAAGTTTTTGAAACTTGGAATAGGACAAGTCAACCAGAAGACGAAGACTGTTGTGATAATGGATGGTAAGCCCAATAATATGTCGAGTCGAACCCGTGTTCTTCCAGCTAGGATGGTCCAAAATCAATGGATCAAGAACGTCCACCATGACGATGAAGCTTCATCTTCGAGAAAGAAAAGAAGGCCAAGGAGGAGGTACAACCAAGGACAAATGATGAATTTGAATCCTTATGTCTAGAGAAGGGTCGACAAAAGGAAAGATGGAAGTCAAACCAATTCTCAAAGTAAGCCAAGATCTCCTGATCATGGGGGTTTTATTCCCCTGAGAGATGCACAAATCTGGAAGCCAAAGCTGCTGAATCAGTTGAACCAAGTGTCCAAAATTGTTGAAAAAAGATCAACGCTGGAGATACCAACGGCACATTCTGAAACAGGGCAGAATGACAAGATAAATCTAGAATATCACCCATTGGCAAAAGCTAACCAAGGTGATGGGGTAGTGCCAGAATACCACCCACTGACTGAAGAAGATTTGTTGACAAACAATTTTGAAAATGGTTTTGATGATGATTTGCATACTATTTTTAATGCAAACTTGGTTGGAGTGGTTTCTGTTTTGCCTGCAGAATATGCTGTTGAAGGAGTTCAAGTCACAACAGAGGATGATTGTGAAGATGTTATTATCGGAGACGAGTGCATTTTCATCTGCGAAGTGATCGAGATCTTTGAGATCTTTGAGAACCCTGACGAAGTGATCGAAGCACACCTAAAACCATTGCACATAAAAGCAGTGATAGAGGTCAAACTAGTCAACAGGGTGTTAATTGACAGAGGAGCAGCCATCAGCTTGATGCCAGAGAGCATGTTAGCAAAGTTTGGCAAAAATGCCGAAAGCTTGGTGAAAACTAACGTCGCCGTAATAGATTACAATGGCAAGTCTTTCACGGCCAAAGATATGTTGGTCTTGAATGTCAAAGTTGGTAGCATTTGTCGAAAGACCATGTTCGTTGTTGTCCCGTCTAAGGCAAGCTACAACATCCTGCTTGGTCAAGACTGGATACATGGAGTGGGTGCAGTCCCTTCGACATTACATCAGAAGATGATACTGTGGAACCAAGAAGGGAAAGTTAAGGAAGTGACGGCTGATGACAGTTTCTACTATGTTGAACAACTTCATGTGGATTTTAAAATCTACAATAGGAAGATCAAGCCCTTGGAAGTCGAAGGCGAATTCGACCTCGAGAAGATTGACAAATGTGTCATCGACAATAAAGGCTTGAAATTAGTACCAGGACCGGGGTTGATACGGTCCCAGACTTGGATTAGTTATGGATTTGTCGAGCCAGTTGGCTCATTTGTTGGCCTATATGGTCGAACAATTTACATGCATTACTGATGGTGCATTAGACTGTATTTATGATTTTGAACCTTTAGCATTCGAAAACAGTTCTATTTTATCTGACAATTTTAGGAATAAAAATAAAAGCTGTGAAGTGCAGGACCCTCTCGAAGAAATCAACTTGGGCGAAAATGGCGAGACAAGACCAACGTACGTGAGCCAATTGCTGCCAAAAGATTTTAAGAAAGAGCTTGTTGAATTGCTTAGAGAGTTCAGGGATTGCTTTGCATGGGAATATGATGAAATGCCCAGACTCAGTCATCGACTAGTCGAGTATAGGCTGCCCCTGAAACCCAACAGTCGACCTATCAAACAAGCACCTCGACGATTCGCGCTAGAGGTTATGGTCAAAATTAAAGAAGAAATCGAGAGGTTGCTCAAGACAAAGTTCATACAAGCAACCGGGTATGTTGATTGGGTTTCTAATATTGTCCCTATTATGAAAAAAAAATTGAGGGTATGCATAGATTTTAGAGATCTTAATAATGTGACCCCAAAAGATGAGTATCATATGCCCATAGCAGACGTGTTAATTGATGCTGCAGTAGGCAATGAGATACTTAGTTTTATGGATGGTTATTCTGGCTACAACCAAATTTTTATTGCTGAAAAAGATGTGTCGAAAACAGCATTTAGATGCCCTGGTACCTTAGGCAATTATGAATGGGTAATCATGCCTTTTGGGCTTAAAAATGCTGGAGCGACATATCAAAGGGCCATGAATACTATTTTTCATGAGTTCATTGGCAACTTTATGGAAGTCAATAAACGCATCTCGAGCACTTAAGGAAAGCCTTTGAGAGAATGAGAAATAATGGCTTGAAAATGAACCTTTTGAAATGTGCTTTTGGTGTCACTGCAGGAAGCTTCTTAGGTTTTCTAGTGCAGAAAAAAGGAATTGCCATTGATCACTATAAAGCCAAGGCAATAATGGAAGCCTCACCCCCAAGGAACAAGAAACAGTTGCAATCTTTTCTGGGGAAAGTAAATTTCATGCGATGCTTTATTGTTAATTTGTCTGGTAAGACAAGGATAGTTGCACCCTTGGTTAAACTCAAGAAGGAAGAGGATTTTGTCTGGACAAATGATCATAAAAAATCATTCGATAATATCAAGTTGTGTTTGATAAATACCCCGGTGATGACATCGTCTAAACATGGCAAACCTGTCAAACTTTACATTGCCGCCTCAGAAGCGACTATTGGAAGTATGTTGGCACAAGAAGATGACAATGGCAATGAACAAGTTATATATTATCTTAGTAAGGTTTTGACAGAGGTCGAAACTAGATATTTCCCTCTAGAAAAGTTATGTTTGTCATTGTACTTTGCCTGTACTAAACTCAAATGTTACTTGATTTCAAGGGAGGTCCATGTAATTTCCAAAGTTGATGTAATAAAATATATGTTGTCCTATCCTATTTTGCATGGTCGAATTGGAAAATGGATGCTTGCTTTAACTGAGTTTACAATTAAATATGTGCCAGCTTTAGCCGGCAAAGGGCAAATATTAGCTGATTTTCTCATCGATCATCCTTGCAATAAGTTAGATAAATCAATTACAAGTTATGTAGCCATAACCCCTTGGAAATTAACTTTGACGGTTCAAGACATTGTCAAGGAGCTGGAGTCGGGGTAATGTTGGTCTCTTCGGATCATATTCCCACCAAGTTTATGTTTGAATTGAAATTCCCGTGTTCGAACAATGAAGTCGAATATGAGGCCTTAATTATTGGACTCGACATGTTATTGGCTAAGGGAGTAAAGGATGTCTAAATTATTGGTGATTCGCAGTTAGTCATAAAATAGTTGTCAAGAGAATTCAGATGTATTAGTAAAAATCTATTTAAATACTTTGCGATAGCTGCAAGACTGTTAGGTGAATTCGACACTGACACCTCGACATGTGTCTCAAAATCTGAATCTAGAGCCAAATGAACTTGCCCAGATAGCTTGGAGATATAAATAATGCCATCAACTTTGGAATCATTTACAACAATTGAGTATATTCTAGTCCCCTTTGACGAACGAGAAGTGCTTGTTATTGATCGATTAGATGATAATGATTGGAGGAGGCCAATTGTTGAATATTTAAAAAAACCAAATCAAGGTGTTGATCGTAAACTAAAATATCAAGCCCTGAATTATGTCATTCTTGGCGACACTTTATTTAAGAAAGCTGTCGAAGGTGACTTATTGTCTTGCTTAGGGGAATCTGAAGCTTATATTGCTTTGGCAGAAATCCATGAAGGTATCTATGATGCTCATCAAGCAGGACAAAAAATGAGATGGTCCCTTCAACGACAAAGGTTATTTTGGCCAACAATGGCTCAAGATTGTATGCATTATGCAAAGGCTTGCCAAGAGTGTCAAAGACATGGTAATGTATAACATGTCCCGGCTTCAGAATTGCATGCCATTGTCAAACCATGGCCATTTAGAGGATGGGCATTAGACTTTATTGGTCAGATTCACTCTCCTTCGTTGAAAGGTCATAAGTTTATTTTAGTCGCTGTTGACTATTTTACCAAATGGGTCGAAGTAGTTGCATTGAAAGATGTAACCCAAAATGAGGTAATTGATTTTATTGAGGAAAGAATCATTTACTGTTTTGGAATTCCTGAGACTTTGACCACAGACCAAGGAACCATGTTCACAGGTCGAAAAGTGCTCGAATATGCTAACACGAGGGCTATTAAAATGATTATGTCAACTCCTTATTATGCACAGGCCAATGGTCAAGTCGAAGCTACTAATAAGAGTATCACTGCTTTGATAAAAAAAAGCATATAGGTTAACAACCTCACAATTGGCATAATACACTGAAGCAAATTTTGTAGGCGTATTGTAATTCACCCAGAGGTTTGACAGGTGCAAGTCCTTATAAGCTTGTTTATGGGCACGACGCCATTTTGCCTGTCAAAATTAATTTGCAAACTATAAGAGTGTCAAGACAAAATGAATTACCCATCGATGATTATTGGAGTTCTATGTTTGATGAGTTGAATAACTTGGAACAAGAAAGGATTGTTGCATTAGAGAATATGATGCGACAAAAAGAGATGATGGCAAAATTTTATAATCGTCATGTGAAAATTAAACATTTTGACATTGGAGACTTGGTTTGGAAAGTTGTATTGCCATTTGAAAAGAAATCCAGAATATTTGGCAAATGGTCCCCAAGTTGGGAAGGACCTTTTCGAGTTGATAAAACATTTTCTGGTAATGCCTATGGCTTGGTCGACATTGATAATGGGAAGAAAGTAGCGTTGATTAATGGCAAATACTTAAAAACATACAAACCAGTTATGTACCAAGTTAAAATAAACAATTGGCAGCATGTCAGATGTTGATGGCAAATGATGAAAGCACAAGCATGATCATGCATGCATTTGTCAGAAGAGGAATGGGTCAAACAAAGTGTTTGCTAAATTATCAAACCAAATTTAGAGCTAAACTCGACCAAGCGAGTATTTGTCAAGATACAAAAGAAAAGCTCAATACAGCGAGCAAATAAAAAAAATGGCAAAGGAAAAAAGCTTAAACATGGTAAGCTAATGACTAGAATTAGGGAAGGAGGCTGCGAAGCTTTAACTTCAAATCTTGCTAAAGCTGAAGAGCTGTTTCCTTGTTTGATTCCACTTTCTTCTGAGCTAAATTAGCCTCTGAAAGTCTGTCATTGGCAGCTTTCTCTTCATTTGCCAACTTCTCTAGTCTTTTGTCAAATCGTCCCAGATGCTGTTTTCCTTCTGCCACGAGTTTGGCAAGATTGTCCTTCTTGGCTAACAATTCTTGAATTTGAACTTCGAGAATTTTAATTTCTTCACCCAGGACATTTTCACGATCTTCTGCCTGTTGTAAACTATCGACAATTTTGGCTTTCTGACTACTAATTCTCTCAATATTCTTATGAGTCAAGTCAACAATTTCTGAGTCCTTTCACCTTTGTTCAGAAACACTCTGTATTGTAGCAATGACATCAAAAGATTGGGTAATAAAATTTCTGAGAGAGCTCACTAAGTGTTTATGCTGATCAGGAAGAGCAGTCTCGGAGAGAGAGGAGATAGCTTTGACTAGTTTATGTTTGAGGTCACTATCATTGACCAGAGAGTCAAAGGAATGATTGAGAAGATTTATAATGTTAGAGAGTTGTTCGACTGGTAAGTCAACAGTCAAAGGGATGGTCGAAGTAGGAGTTGGGCTTCTCAACATCTCTGTAGTAGAGGCAATTACATTCTTGACACTCCTAGCCTCAGAAACAGAAGGGGTGCTTTTAATAACAGCTGCATCAGAAAGAGCTTGGTTCAGAGTATTGAGAAATCCCATGTCAAACTCCTCATCGTCGTTGTCATCATCTTTATTTGTAACTTCTGAAGGAATGATGATAATAGTGGGCATGGTGGCTTCAAAAGTAGTTGCTTTGGCAGATGGTTCAACAGATGTAGGGATGGATGTTGGAACAGGAGTGTGACGTTCGACAGCAGGGTTTGTCATATCATCAATAGTGTAATCTTCGACTGACAAATCCGCTTTGTCCATAGCAACACCCACAGCATCATCAGGATGAATGTCTTACTCAGAGCGAGCGTGCTAAAAAAAAAATTCAAAAAGACATATTTGATAATAAAAAAAAGGGAAAAGGGAGAATATACCTTATTAGGGATAGAACTAGAAGAATCTTTCTCCAAGTCATCGCCGATCTCGACCAAGCTAATGGGTCGACCTTTGACTGACGGAGATTCACTCTGACTAATGGCAGTAGACTGTAATGACGAAAATCAGGAGTCGACTTCTAACGATTGCTGATTTAAGTGTCAAAAATAATAAATGCCATGTTATACCTTACTGAGGTTTGAAGGAGTCGATGATCTAGAGCGAGATGGAAGAATTGATTTCGAAACCTTCAAGGGTTTCGTAGTCTTGGTTGATGTATCAGGTTTAGTCGACGCTGCCTTGGCTGTGGACTTCTTAATTTTTAGAACTCCAGCTTTTCTCTTTCGACCCTGGTCGCCAGAATCACCTGTAATAATAAAAGAAATTTTGATGGGTGAATATAAAAAAAATTCAAATATGGAAAGGAATTCTTACCTTGATCGTCATTTCCTTCATGATCCTGCTGCAAATCGCTAGAAGAGTCAGTAAGAACTCTTGTTTTTACTTCATTAATGTCAAAATGATAGGCGTGATAATATTTTTGCCACCAGTCGACAAAAGAAACACTTGGATAAAAACTTGGCTCGACATCAATTAGGGCATAAAGCCCTCTCTTCTCTTCGCTGTCAGTTAACCAAGCATCAAACTCATCCAAACTGGATACCCCAGAATAGTAGATTTGTTCTTTTGGATCAAAGGTTAAAGGTGCGGGAATGGTTTGGGAAAACCCAAATTGCCAAATCATGAAATTTGGCGCATGGAGGACAATGCCTAGAGAGTTGGAGCCAGGGAGACTAGAAGGAATAGCTTGAGCACACAGAAAGTTGGCCCATGTGTCGTCACTTTGATTTTGACCAACATTATTGTCATGAATAATAGGATTGACAAACCAGGGTGGGGCAAAGCGACGATCAGCAAAAGGGCTTAAGTTCAATTGATTGTCATCAGCAAAAGCAGTTCTATGGAAAGCTTCAAAGAAATGCCAAAATTCTTCAAAAGGCTTTGAGTTTTTTGTTTTTGGTCGAGACAAGAAACAAAGGCGAGGACCATTGCAACCTCGATATAAAGTAGCAGGTGGAGAAAAATTTAATTGAGGTTTGAAAATGGAATTTAGCCAAAGCTGAAGAAGCCTAATGGGACCCCCAGGGTTAATCGACACATTTTGACTTAACTTCTTGACAAACATACCAATTTCTTCATAAAGGTGGGCTAGTATGAGTTTGGCAAGACAGAGTTTGTTACCTTGGTGTAACAGAATAGCCAAAGGGAGGTACATGACTTGCATCTTGATACTTCTCAAACAAAAGACTATAGAGTTAAGCCAATAATAGAGAAATGCAACATGTTCATTGTCACTAATGACATCTCGACCTTTGTTATTCTTAATAAAACCAGAGTATGACATGTCAGATAAATCAAGTGTATACTTTGAAGGGTTGCAGGGTTCCATATGTGGCAAAATGTCAATCCCTGTAGGTCGAAGACTAGTGATCGCTGACACTTCAAAGAGAGTAGGGCCGATCATTCTACAAGGAAGTTGAAGACAATTGGTAGTCGAGTTCCAAAAATAAAATACAGACCCGAGCATGGAGGCATTATACTTAATAGTATACCTAGCTAATTGAAGCAAGTCATAAATTCCTAATTGCCTCTGCAATGCATTCTTAGAGGGTTGTATTCTGTCTAACCATTCGACAAAAGCCTTGGAGTTTTTCGGTTGGCTCCTGAACATTCTAGCATTTGTATTGAAATATTTACAAAAAATTCTTTCACGACTAGCTAATATCTCTTCACCTTCTGAACAAAGAAAGAAAGTCCCTACTTGGCTAGCTTGGGAAGAAGATAATGTAGGGCCAACATAAACATGAACGTGATTATCTATGCAATAGAGGAAAAGTACCTATGTGGAAAGGATAGAAGACTCTTTTGGGTCTGGGCCCATGAAAACCTTTCGGTTTCCTCCAACTCGGGTTCTAGCACTGAGGCCACAAGAAGAGGATTTTTGGGTTTTTCTGGAGTAGGAACTACAGAAACCTCTCTTCTGTGCGAGGCGCTTCCAGGATTAGAAGCTATGAATATAGGTCAGAGAACTGTAAAGAAGATGCAATAAGAAGATGAGGAGCTTCAGGAGTTTTAGAAAGAAAAAAGGTGAACAGTTTCAGTAATGATGGTTTAAACGCAGAAGGGAATAGCAATAAGATATTTGTAGCCTCAGTTGAGGCCATAAGATGGAGCTATAAGGCTTTAGAAGTCAGGCCCATGATAAGATGTGAGCTGATTGGCAAAACTGTTCCGATTATCGTGCTGCATTAATTGTTACTGGAAAGTGGTTATTTCAGCTTTGGTAAAAATATTTAAATTCAAAATTACAACTCCTCAACTTCTCATTGACACAGCTGTTCTTCGAAGTAGGAGTTGTAGGGGGCATTATGTTGGCACCAAATTTTACTTAAGTATCAAATTGTCAAATTGGCATTTGACAGCTTGAAAGTTAGTCAAAAGCCTGTTATAGGAAGAATTGACAAAGCATCTAGTTCGTCGGACTAATGAAATACAAAAGACCAGCTGTGAGCTTGGATATCTAATTCGACAACCCGACACTATTGAAACTCTTCTATTCAACATTGTCAAGTCGAAGTCAAAGTTTGTCATTTGGGACTTAAAATGTTTTAAGACCAACTAGAAGCTAAAATGACCAGCCTTCATGTTCGAAGTTCGACAAGTCGAAGTGGGAGGTTTAGAAAATTTTTGTCAGGATAATTTTTGTCAGGAAAATTTTTTTCATTTGTCACTAGAAGACTTAGAAAATTTTTGAAGATGTTGAAGATAATGTCAGGATAATTACTTCACATGTGTTCATCAAATGGCAGTTATTAACAGTTACCAGTGGTTATTAACAGAAGTGTGACAAGAACGTGACAAAATAGTGGCAGAGGGTAAATGACAGAGAAAATAACTGCCAAAGCCACGTGGACAACATCTGAGAACAACCAAAAGATAAGCGTCAAAATCTTGGAGTCCTAGGCTATCTATAAATACTAGTCCTGTGCACATTCTTAGGGGTTGGAATTTTTACGCAAACACTCTCTTATACATTTCCAATGATAGAACAGAGGAATAAGTTCATTGAGTAATTGTTTTTAACCCAGCTTTTGCTTTCTTAGGATTAATCCGTCTTTACTTTCTGTTCTTACTTCCTTTACAATTTATGTACTTTATCTTCAGTTTGTTAATCAATTTACATTCTGCAAGTTCTTCTCATCCTTTAATTTGTCAAACATTTCATTTAAACTCGACACAAATCACGTCACAATCACTTTACATTCCATCTTTGTCCATAAAATATAGTTTGACACTCGATTTTTTTTTTGGTGGTGAACCTAAGAGGAGTAGCTTCGCTCCCCGAATCGAGATCTTAAAAAGCAAAGGCTATCATCCAAACTCCTGGAGTTTTTCGATATATGCCTGGTTTAGCGCAATTTAGCCTCTTGCACAAGGAAATTATCAATTATTTGTTGTTGACAAACTAAGTGCCAAAATCTGCAATAAACAGAACTATGACAACACTTAGAATTAAAGCATGATGTCTAGATGGATCAACATCAGAGTGTTTCCTTTAAAGTTTCAGGCAGAGAGATATGTCAGAAATACCTGTAGGAAAGAAGTATGACTTTTGGTACCCAGACTCCTATGGGTCCTCATCAGTTAGTTTCAGATAAAGAGATTTTTCCAACCTTCTTAAAGGATATCCTTTTTAGGATTCATTTATCATAACTCTTTAAACGTATTGCAAAAGAAATAAGGGAAAGAACATATAAAATAGATGAAGTTGCATAGATCTTTCTCTTTTAATTTTACCTATATATCTTAGTCCAGTTCCAGAAACAAGAGATCCTGACCATCTTTCACAAAAACATAGTTTTTGAATTTTGTCAAATAAAACAGGTCAGATCTTAAGATGTCATGAAGTCTTTTCAAGAATTTAGAAAAAATTTCTAACATGTTCATATAGCTACTTGGAGGCTTTACAAACATATAACTTGAGAAAGGTAAACTCTTTTGGAGTATTTTCCTCTTTCAGCTTTCTAGCTTTAGACTAGACTTTCTCAAGTGCTCATGGTAACTCTACGAGTGCTTTGATAGAATGAGATATGTAAATGAGTAGGCTTGGAAACTTTCCGGCAACTTATCTCATAAAAGAAAATTAATGAAGATAGGATACGGAAACTTTTACCTTATGTGTTAGTAAGATGTTTTTTAGCTGTGAAGCACAGAATGGCAGCAAGTTTTAGCAAAATAAGTTATCTTGACCAAGACTTACTAAATGGTAAGCCACATTCTTCCTTTTAGCATAGGGATATGTTGATAAAGAGCTGAATAAATATGTGATGTATGACATTGCTGTTAAAAGCAAATATTCTTTCTCAAGTGATCTTTATCCTGGTTTGTCATTCATGAGATTGATGTCCTTTTGATATGGTCTTTATAAGCTTTAGATATGGACCATAGATGGAGAAAACATCTTTAAAACAAATATCAGATTTTCTACTTTTAAAAGAAGTTTTAGCAATTTTCATTGCTTTATCATTGTAAGACATCTAATATGTTACAAATAGGATCAAAGATATCTTGATACACGTTGAGATCCTTCAACATCATGTACTGATTGTCTCATATAGCCTTTCTCATGTGAGAATCCATACATAGATAACATATATAGTTTAAGCTTGAGGCAGAGACTTGACTTGATAGAAATGCTTATCTTTCTCCTTTGAAAGATCCTTGACAACAAGTCTCTTTTGAATCCCTTTCATCATATGAATAAGCTGTGCCAAAACCAAAGTCTTATCAATGAAGGATAATCTGATCGAAAATTGATCCTGAAAAGATGATGTAGGTCATTCTGTCCTTGGATCTTTGTCCTCTGCAATCATTGGATTGCTCAATCCCTCAGAGGCCTAGCTCTGATACCACTTGCAGATGGAGATGTGCATGAAGGGGGTTGAATAGTGCATTGATCCTTTTTCATTTTCTGAAGCTTCTGAAAAGGATTACTATCAAGTAGAAAACTTGAAGTGCAGTAGAAACAAAGTTAGTGGCTTTAGAAATTTATTTTCTGATCCTTTTTAAATAAGACGCTCAATGTTAAAAGATATAGTGTAAAAGATGTGTGATAGAAATAAAACCAATTGATAAGATAATGAAGCAATAAAAGAAAATAAACGAGATTAGGGTGAGAGAGAAAGAACACAAAGTTTTTATACTGGTTCGGCCAAACACAAAGGTTTTTATACTGGTTTAGCCAACATGTCTACATCTAGTACTTAATAACTGTTGAGATTCCACTATTACAATAACTTTCTCAACCGGAGAAAGTAAGAATGGATAGTATTTTCATTAGCCTTCCTAAGCTATCATCCAAGGATTTCAGAGATCACGTGTAACCAAGGATTTTGAGTAGTTCTATATTAGCCTCTCCAAGTTAACATGAGTAGTTTGACTTTGGCCCCTCCAAGCCAACCTTTGACTAACAGGCTACACCTTCAGCACATTGTTTGTATTCTTTCCCCAGCTTCTCCAGGCTGCAAGTAGTGTTGACACTGGCCTCTCTAAGCCCAAGTGAGTAGTCTTAACTCTGGCCTTTCCAAGCCTAACATGAGTAGTCTATTCCAGACCTCTCTAGGCCTTAAGTAGTCTGTTCCAGGCCTCTCCAAGCGTCAAGTAGTCTATTCCCGGTCTCTCCAAGTCGCAAGTAGTCTTTTCTCTGCCTCTCCAAGCTAAATCGTGATAAGCAAGAATCATCTTACTATCGTGTTGCAAGTAGTTTTACCCGTTAGCCTCTCGAAGCTTTGTTTCACTCTGATCAGTAACGGATCAAGGATACAAAGGTTAAGTGTTTGGGTTGTCACTCAAACTAACCTATTCTCAGATTTCCTTAAAGATTAAACATTGAAAAATAGATTTGGGAAACAAGAGCAACTCCTTTCTACATGTCTTCCTAAGAAGAACATTTTACATTACAAGAATAGGAAAGAAGATTTTTACATGTAAGGAATCTGATTACATAAAGAATGATGAACCTTACAGGATGAGGAGAGATTTAAGCAGAGTTTCCTCTCTTTTAAGCGCAAGTTTCTCTATTTGTCATCATCATCTTTTTCAACATGTTATCTTTCTATATATAGTGGTCTTCCCTTCATGACCGTTGCCTTTGATCATACGTGTTGATCATCAGTTGTGTCTTGGAAGAGTGAGCTAGAAGTGAGGCTGACAGATCTGTCACATCGGTTGTAGAAGCTGTTGTAATATTTGAGTTTTTCTTATCTCCCTTCAGAAACTACTTTTCTACTTTCTGAACATGCTTTCTGAACTCCTCCTTCGTGAAGCTAGGGTGATTGATCGTTTTAGGCAAAGAGATGATGTACCAGTTTGACAACTGGGTTAGACTTTAAATTGAAATTTGAATTTCAAAATTCAAATTTCCCTTCTTTTCCTGTAGCATTCAATACGCCACAAAAATGTGAGCTTTTTGACGTGCGTAACAGATTCCTTGATGATTCTTCAATCGTTTGGTCTTTAATCCAATCTCTTTAATGATAATATCTTTGTGATTAAGCTTATTGGAGGTCAAGTAACATGTTACTCATGAACATATTCTGATTTCCTTAACTTGGGCAAGCTTTTTGATGTCCCGTGCTACTTTCTGAAGACCTTTTCCTTGGTTTCTTCTTTCTTGACTTGATCCACTTCAATCCTTAAGCATTTACACATCCTTTACACGAGATAATGATCGCTTTGTTTAAGCTTATTCTCTTCACACGAGATAAAACATGTTTGCACATGTGTAGCGAAATTATTCTCGATTCTAGTTCATTTTTATGCTTTGGTCCAAACGCATGTATACGTGCTTTGCTTGAAATAACATTCACTTTCTATTTGGCATATCTCTTTTCATGAGATAAATCATGCTTGCACATGCAAAGGGAAACATTATTTTTGCTTTAAGTCCGTATTATGCTTTAATTCGTATACTCATACTTTGCTTGACATAATATTCACTTTCTGTTTGGCTTAATCTCTTCCCACGAGATGAAACATGCTTACACATGCAAAGTGCAATATTAATCTCGCTTTAAGTCTGTAATATACGAACCGGATTTGACTTGTTATACTTTGTCAAGAAACTCAAGGTAAACATTAGTCATTTTTCAAAGTATTTTCTTTGAATTGGTTTTATTGTCATTCAAAACACATGAGCACAAAGGTTCTGGAGCTAACAAGGAATAGTTAGAAATGAGTATTTTATACTTGGAAAATAATTTTGGATAATGTTTGATTACCCGGATATAGGGTTTTATCCGTTTGGTAAAATTTCGGTGTGCGATTTTTAATACCAAAAGATAACTTAATCTTTAGAAAAGGATAATGTCTATCCTTTAGGGCCAAGTGTAAGGCTAAGATTTAATCTTGCAAAGCAAGATTCAAGTTTAAATCCTAGCCATTCATTCCTTTTTATTATGAAAAAGAAAATATATTTTATTTACACAAAGATTACATTTATGACAAGATAAAAACAAAGCTACAAAAATTGTCACTTTTCTTTCTCATTCTCGGCCAGCATAAGAAACCATTCAGCCACCTTTTTTCTTTCTTGTAAACCAGCATTAACAAGTTTCAAATCCTCAAAATTCTATCCAACATTTAATAAAATCTCAAGATCCTTTCACAAAACTTATTCTACTCCTCATAATTTATCAAACTAACCGATTAGAATTTCATTTCATCACCATTTCTTACCTTGATACCTCATCACCTTACTGATCTAGGAAGGATTTGGGCTTGATTGGGAGTCCTCAAAGTGAAGAGAAAATCATTTGGAACACCTTTGAAGAATAAACTCTAAAGATTTGCCAACTAGGTTTTGTTGTCTTGTTTAATGAAATTCTATTTCTTGCAGATTTTGATGGTTTAAAATTGATTTTTTCTAGTTCTATTGTGATTAGACATGTATATAGATGTAGTTGCTTTAGTGGATTGGTTTGTTATTGTGGAAAACTCATTTTTGTGAAAGGAGATTTTGAACCATGCTGCTAGATTTTGGATTTTTATATAGGCAGCCATTGATCATGAATTTTTTGAGGGAATTATGGGTATTCTCATGAGCTAGAAAAAAATATATATGTGCTGAAGCTAACGTCCTAAGCTAGTTCTACAAATTTTCTTGAGCTATGTTTTGAACTTTTACTGCTTGAAAAAAAATCAGAAACTGAAGTGACCTATGTGCTGCCTGAAATGTTAGAATAAAAGCTGTAAATTTTGCTAATTTTGTTACTATACCAAAAGATTGAATTATCACTTCAAATTTTTACAGGTTGTTGTAAACATCTTGAAGTTCAACCCTAATTTATATTTTGAATTGATTCAATCATTTCCTAGGGTTAAAAATTATGAGATTTAGGTTTCGAGCTTAGGCTAAGTGGTTTCTGACCATCAAATTTGTCTAATTTTGTTAACATAGTTAGAGAACTATTTTTATTATCAAATTTTTATGGAACTTTGTGCACACATTGGAGTGTCATAGTTAATTTTTATAGCCTTGGCTTTGATGGTTTGAAATGCATAATAAATTATGCTATGAACATGTGAAATCTGCCATTATACTGAAAATGAATTGATGCTTTAAATTGATGAAATAATGGCATCTTGTACTAATATGACATGTGCACATGAATGTGAATATGAATAATTGAGCAAATGAGCTTAGTAATGAGGTTAGGCACACACAGATATGAATGCTCGTTATAATTGCTCATATGCGAAAGAAAGGCTTAAGATTATATTTTTTGGGCTGGAGAAAGTAAATCCGGTTTGTCAGAGGAGTAAACTAACTATCAAGAAAAGCATAAGGTTTATAATTCTTGGCTTGGAGGAAGTAAATCCGATTTTTTGGGAAAAGTAAACCTAACTACTAAGAAAAACATAAGTTTTATAACTCTCTGCTTAGAGAAAGGAATTCGATCTGCCGGGAAAAGTATACCTGACTATCCTTGAATTGAGTCGAGAAAAGTAAACCTAGCTAAGAATAGGTCTGTGTAAGAATTTGAGAAAGTAAATCTAATGATCATATAGAGGAATGAGCTTAGTCTTGAAAAGCAACCTATTGCCCTAAAGCGGTCAAAGCTCCTAAAGCGGTCAAAGCTGCAAAAGTCATGGGCCAAGACGAGTTAAAGTAATAATGGTTCTAAGTAGTCTTTTATCTTATGTGCTAAGTGAAGAATTTTAGTATCAATATTGAGGCCAATATGTTTAAGTTGTGATTTAGCAGTACATGTTTTATTTGATGTTGAGTAGTATGATATGTGATTGAATAATAAAAGCTACTCACTTCGAAGGGATGATTTTAGAACTTTAAAATGAATCCTGAATATGTATTGTATGATCACATTTTCTTGATAAACCGAAGTGGCTGGGACGATGACATTATGATTATGTATTTTGGGGATACCCTATTGAGAATTGTATAGTTCTCACTCCTATATGTTTTTGTGTTCATGTGTCGTCTCTAGGTTAATTTCAGAGAATAATGAAGCAGCTATAAGAAGGACTAAATTGTAATTTCTATAATTTAGTTGTGGAAACTTGTATCTGTTGTACATAGTTATGTGTGTTTGTGTGTGTGTGTGTGTAAGTGTATGTATGTGTGAGTGTGTCTGTAAATATAGTAAAGAGCATATGTGAACTAAAGCTCATAGAAGAGCTTACTTTTGTACTTGACTTGTAGTAAATAAATGCATTATTTCTTGCTATATATTTTGATAGAATCACGAATTAGTTAATACACGATTCGATCGATCTTGCTATAGATAATTAAAAAAGATCAGCTAATTTATAAGTAATAACTTCTAAGTACAATGTCATGATTTAAGGATGATGTTATAATTGGGAGGATATTCTAAGAAGCCTATTTGGTTATAAAATATTTAAAAAAAATCAAAATACCTATTCTTAAATAAGTTAAAATACTACTAAGTATATCAAAAAAATATATTTTAAAATAGACTAAAACACATCAGTTAATTAAAAATATATATTTTCAAATAGATTAAAATATTTCTATTATTATTAGATATTTAAATAATAATAATAATATAAATAGATCAGTCTGTTGGGCTCAATAGACTATTTTTATATCCTGAAACCTGATCTGATTAGCCATAAAAACTGTTGAAAAAGTCTTAATCTAACTTATTTACTAAATAAGCCATACTTAATTAGACCAAATTTAGATTAGACCAAAAATCCTTGACGGTGAGTCTGACCTTTATCCATCCCTATGGAGGAGGAAAAAGTTTTCCTCTCGAATTATGTAAGAAATTTTGATCAAGTTCGTCTGAAAATCTAGGTTCAATAACAACAATAATAATTAATTAATAATAGAATAATAATAAGTCCCATAGTTCGCAACAACTGTGTTCTTTTGCAGATGGTTTTTTACTCTTTTGGCGGCTAGAATTTCTCATAGTATTGGATGAGTCTATTAAAAACATATAATCAAATGTCAGCAGATAAAAAAATTGTATGGAATTCAAAAGTTCTTAAGGGTATTATTTCAAGAGTATTTTTAACCAGCATCTCACGGGGTACCTATTAAGTATCCTAAAACATGTATATTTATAAATTTTACGATGAGCTCCATATTTTGAAAACTTAATGTTCACACTTCTCAATGATAAAACTGGTCTTTTTGAAATTTTAACCAATTTTAGTTAGAACAACCCCTATATATATATATATATATATATAGCAATTGATAGTAGTTAGTTGGATTTCATAAGTATTTAGTTAGGAGTTTAATTCTTGATAATGCGTACTTCACTTTGAAGGAGTTAGTTATTGCTTCTGACTATATATACCCACTTGGTTCATCTAAAAAATGTATATGTATCTATTACATATACAAAGGGGGATTGAAAGCATTAACTACCTTTTGGTACATAACTTTTCTTTCCAATTTTGCCTATCCACTATATTCCTCTCTTCATCTCACACATTTACTCTTGCCCCGTCTTTAATAACTTCCTAAGTTACCATAGTTACGTTTTTTGGTAGGTAAGCTACCATAGTTAACTCTCAAGAGACAAGTGCCAGTTGCGTGTTATATTATTAATTTATTTGCCTCTTATGCATTTCAAAATATAAGTACAAGTTTATATTATTAAACTAATGTTAAAAGAATATTAAAAATGCGCCTTGATAGAATGATAGTGTAGTAAAATATACACATTCTTCCCACGGCCACACACAAACAGTGACTAATGCTCAGCCAATGTCTGCAATGTCCATGTCTTACACAATTGGACTTGCGACTCTTGAGTTTCTGGGTCCGCAGTGCGCACTCATCGCCACTCAGTTACTCACACACGCACACCCCCCACTAAGCCACACTTCACTTTACTCTTCATTCGTTTCCCTCAATATATTCCTCTTCTTTTTTCTTTTCTTCTCTGCATGATGAGTCTCTGTTTGTGTTCATGTCTTGTTTGAAGTCTACTCTTTCCTCCAACCGAATATATTCTTGTCCTCACAACTCAACCGCCACCGCTCATTTCCAAAAGGCTCTATAAAACAGAACCGAAAAAAGTGACCATCAAAAGATTATATTCCCAAATACTTAAGGATTCCCTTGTTTGAAGTTCTGTCCTTGTTTTCTAAGTGATGCCATTTATATAAAGTCCTTACAACATAAAACTACCTCTTCTTTATTCTCTTTATAGCCTTTTTGTATTTCTTCGGGCTCTCCCGTTTTGTTTTGTTGTTCTTTGCTTGCTTGTCTTTGAGGATAGATAATAACAAGCTCCCAGAGGCAAAGTTATGGAACGTGGGGTTCTTGATGCTATCATCAATAGGCTGCTTGATGTCAGAGGGAGACCTGGGAAACAGGTGCAACTTTCTGAGGCAGAAATCAAGCAGCTTTGTGTGGTGTCCAGAAATATCTTTCTGAAGCAGCCTAATCTACTTGAACTTGAGGCACCAGTTAAGATATGTGGTATTATTTCCAACCCCCTTTTTTTTCTTCTTAAAAAATAAAAAATATTTATTAGTTTCTTAGTGAATATAAGTATATGGCCATGTTGATCTATGTGGTTTCTGATGAGTTAATGAGTTTTGACTTTTGACATCAATTTTTTTTTTTTTGAAGTTTCAAACAAAATAAATCTGGTCCAAAGTAGTTTATCTGAAGATGAAAATTTTATCATAATAGCCGGGAGAATTGGCTATATAGATCAACTGATTTAGATTTGAGCTACATCCAAAATCAAAATTTCAGTAGAAACTATATAGACAAAGGTTTTTCTTAATTGCTTTATCATAATATTTTCTTTGGATGATATTTAATTACTGAAGTGCATATGAAATTAGAAGTTGGGAAGTGAGGGTTTTTTCTAGTCAATGAGTTCTTGACCTGAATGTTTTTGTGCACTTTTAACTGGGAAACTAAGTAGTATGTACGTGAAATTTTTAATATGTGTGCGTGTGTATATGTGCGTGTTTATCATTATCTCTGTTGCTGCGGGTTATATTCATAGAAATCAGAAACGTAAGGGGTCTAAAAAAGCTGTTGTCTTCTTGAGAAGACAGATTAAAATGGAAGACATATTAGAACTCTGACGTATTAGTATGTTACAAACATTACACTGACGTAGAGAAACCATGTATTCCACCCATCTGTTATGGGAGCCACACTTCTGTGACAATCCCATCAGCTTGGAGGAAGCAGTCCATTGTAGGTCGGCATTTCGGGCTCTGAATTCATTAAATACAGCCTAGATGACGCTCATTCTGGCTCATCATATACTGATATGATGGTTTCTAAGAAATTAAATGGAAGCATTGATGCTTCTGAATGGACATTTGCATCTGAAGCTGCCCTGCTCCACATTTTCATTCTTCCTTTATGCTTTCTTGAGGGAGAAGATTGTTTATAATTTTAATGCTATGTTTCTTAACTTCATATGTTGGAAGGATATGCATTGGTTAATAGCCTGGACTGCATACATTTTTTTTTTTTTTTTCCTTTCAGCTCTTATTATGTTCCTTCTTGCCTGATACTATATTAAATGATTGGAGAAATCGTCGAGACAATATGGCATTGGCATGTTTATTCATACTTGAATGCAAGTGGCCTACAAGCCCTTCTCCCATTAAACAGAGATTGGTTTCTCTCTTGTAAAATTATTATTCTTATGAGTAGTTACGGATTTGACTCAGTGCAATTTTTGTTAACAATGTTCTGGAATTTGTTTGCATTATGTTCTCCATGAGTCCACGTTTTGTTCCTCACTTTTGTTTCAATGCATATATTGCACTAAGATTAAATGAATGATTGATTTCGCGGATGAGGTCTCAATGACTGATGCTTCTCCTAGTTAATTTAATGAGACCATCGAGTACTAACCTTCAGCAGTCTATTAAGTTTAACTCTCTTGCAGAAGCATCTTGTGTATCACATATAACAACATGGTGTCTCATGTTGCAACATATCTAACATCCATGTGTGCATTAAACTAGAGTCTTATGCTTTTCGACAGAACAAGTTTCAAGCTTCTTGGCTAAAGCTATTTGATAACCCAACAACATTTCCTAACAGAATAACCATTTTCTGTACTGCTTTTGTTTGTTATTTTTTTTGGCCATAGAAGAACTATGCTCTGCTATTGTGGATGTCTTAATATGATGTATATGCACAGAGATATTATCATTTGTTTATGTAGCTGTTGTTTGTGATATTCTGATGTAGGGAGAATACTGATGTAACTGTAACTATATATAGGAAATATTGATGTAATGTGCTCTAAATTGTATGTTCCTATGACCCAATACTGTGTTCAAGGGCAGTGTTCTAAATGCCATTTTACCCTCTCAGCTTTCCAGAATTAAGAGATTTTGATTACTTGTGTTTGTTGATCAGTACTTAGCAGGCATTGCTCCAACTTTGTTTTTCAAAAAGTTAATGATAACTAGGCTTGTAGTCCAGTTTCAAATATCAATTGGCTTTCGTGATTATAGAAACTATCATAAATGAGTTTCTTCCGTCAAAATCAAACATTTCTTTCGTAATTTAAGGTTGGAGCTAACATCTTGTTTCCTTTCAATATGTAACCAGGAGATCTCCATGGTCAATATTCTGACCTTCTGAAACTTTTCGAATATGGTGGATTTCCTCCTCGATCCAATTACCTATTTTTGGGGGATTATGTGGATCGTGGAAAGCAAAGTCTGGAGACAATATGTCTACTACTAGCTTATAAGATTAAGTATCCAGAAAACTTCTTCCTCCTGAGGGGCAACCATGAATGTGCTTCCATAAACCGGATCTACGGATTTTATGACGAATGCAAAAGGAGGTTCAATGTCAGGCTCTGGAAAATATTTTCAGATTGTTTCAACTGCTTGCCCCTGGCTGCTCTCATTGATGAAAAGATAATCTGTATGCATGGTGGACTCTCTCCTAACTTGCACAATCTAAATCAGATAAGGAGTTTACCGCGTCCCATGGAAGTCCCCGACACTGGTCTGCTATGTGACCTCCTTTGGTCTGATCCTTGTAGAGATATTGAGGGTTGGGGAGAGAACGAGCGCGGAGTTTCATACACTTTTGGAGCTGACAGGGTGGCAGAATTTCTTGAAAAGCATGATCTTGATTTGATTTGTAGAGCACACCAGGTTTCATTATACCTTTATAGCTTGAGTATGCAGTTACAAGTAGTGATCAAGATTGAAGCATATACCCTGCTGACTATGTTTCTTTTTGCAGGTTGTTCAAGACGGATATGAATTCTTTGCTGATAGACAACTTGTGACAATCTTTTCAGCACCTAATTACTGTGGAGAGTTTGACAATGCTGGTGCAATGATGACTGTTGATGAGACACTTACGTGTTCTTTCCAAATTTTGAAGCCCGTGGATAAAAGATCTAAGTTTAGTTTTGGGAGCACAAGTACAGTTAAGCCTAGTACTCAAACAAAAATCAAGGTAATTTTTCTTTCTTGATTACCGTACTTGCACATGCTCATAGTGAATAGAAAAAAAGAAAAAAAGGACGTTTCTTGATGTTATTTGTAATTGCATAAGGTTTGACTACTGGCTGGTACAAATTTATTCAGGAAAATATAATGGCAAACGATTTGCAGTAGAGAATGGTGGCAGTTATTTCTGTTGTATAATCAGTCCTAAATGATTTTAGCTCAAGTTTTCTGAGGAGATGTACTCTACATGTACCTGACCTTAATAACATTGTTATTTGCGCACTGTAAATGGATTGCAAAACAAAAGATTCTGTAATGATCTAAAACATATGATATCCTATATTCCCTCAAATGGTAAATGCATATTATAGTTAAACTAATACTGCATTCTTAAGTTTATGCAAGCAAATGGTCAAAACAGAAAAAATTTATACATGCAGGGGCAGACCTACTTTTGGTGTTGTCAGTGCATCCTTATCCCCCTTAACTAGTTTTCCATATGATATATGAATATGTAGTATCTTGCCCCCTTCTAAAGTGCCGGTTATTTTTGGCTCTGGTGGGCAAAATATCAGTGAGATGAAGAACATATAAGCTATTATAGTTACATTATATTAAATTTATGATCATATAGATTTGTAATGATTTATCACTTGCTGAAAGTATAGCAAGTTTCGATGTTTTTATCATATTTGTATGTTTTAAGTAACTTTGTCACATTGTTCAACCCGCTCAAATAGTTTTTTTTATATTTCTGCTAGAGAGTGAAACTATAGAATTAGTCGAAGTGGGACTAATTATGAGTTTGTGGTAGAAGAAGACAGGAAATAGCAAAATGTTTAGTCAATTGAGTATTTCTTGTCAATAGTTGGTGAGTCTCGGAATGTCTAAAGCACATTGCTAGTAATGTTGCTTTCCTGATACGTTTATTATTATTTCATATTCACCATAGTATATTAATTGTAGGCAAAAATCATATTATGGTGCAAACTTCTGCCTTTCACATTTTCTGTTTGTCTTAAGATACTTATGAACTTTCTAACCACGTCATGAATTCCGTTGTTTGGCTATATATTATATACTACTAAACTAGGTGATTTGGTTCTGATTTATCATTATCAAGAAGAGTACTGATATTTATACTCACAAATTGTGATTTACTATTCGACACTCTCACAAAAATCACGGCCTCCGCCTCCAGGCAGTGTGCCATACACGTTTGTCAATAGCTCTCTTTCATTGAGTGTGTTGGGTAATGAGTTGAGCAGAAAAATGAGTACAAATATAATTTCTTCATTGAGAACTAGCTTGTGTACACATCACGGACTCGTTAGTCGTTAATGTGTAAACGATAACTAACCGGTCTACAGAATGAATAACTACCAACGAACTCGCTAACTAACAATTCCAATTGTGAGAACCATAATAACCAAATCAGTTAATCTGGATTCTCTTCCTGACTCGTGTTGAGATGGCTGATAATCTTGCATTGTGAAATCACGTAATATACAGAAGGCATCTTATCAAGTCATTTTGAATGCTTCATTTATACAAGTGGTATTTTGAGTCATTAATCATTATGAATGCATGACTCCGATTTTCCTGAAGCTGCAATTAGGCATGGTTAAATCTTCTAAATGTGAATGACTTATCACCTTTCTTCTGTCATAATTGAACACAGAGAGAGTTATGGAGAAAACCACAAAGATATTTTTCTTCTTCATTACTAAACTTGTAAATATGAGTGACTTATCATCTTTCTGAGGATGTTTGCTATCTTTCTCATGTTTTCCTCATTTCCCGCAGGCATTTCTTGGTGCGAAAGTATGACCCGGGTAAGCTGACTTAGACACCCTTGTTACATACGCAAAATTGACTTGGAGGAAGAATGTAATCAGCAATATACCTTGTAAGCTATGAAGAATACTGGAAAATGATCTCTGCTTTTCCTTTTAATCGTTAACTCAGAAGTATAGCTGAATGTTTTCTTATGCTGGAACATTCTCCCCATGTACAATGCTGTCAACACAGAGGGAGATCTTAGCCTCAGGTTACACTTTTTCCTTTCTTTCAGCTTTTAGTGTGAGGAATATTTATTCATCCTTTTAACAAATCCCGTTGTACTATCATGGCAGCTTTACCAAGATGCCTTTGAACGTCATGTACAGAATTTAAATTTCACCTATCGTAAAATTTGGCCATGAGGCCACGTTTCTTCCATATCTGTTTGGAAAAATTAGGCCGATCTATGAAAATCAACTTGCTTCCGCTATATTTGTAAAATCTACCCGAGAGGTCCTTGAATTTATGAAATTATCATATTGGTATTATCTAAGTTTATAAAATCATTACACCGACTTTCTTTCTATTATACAATGAACAGTGCATTTCGGGGAGATCAGTGTTACTCAGATAAATCGAAAGGAGCCATGGTGAATTTCACCAATTTTAAGAGGAGGTTAATTTACCTTATTTGTTTTGATTTAATATATAGAACCCATTTAAGGTTAATTTATTTAAATCTCTTTTACAAATCATAAAATGACTCTGTGCATTTTTAAACATAAAAATAATTCATTTTGAATTTTATTATACTTCATATATCACATGGTATGGCAAAGTACCAGTAAATATTACACATTATTTAATTGATAAAATGTTAAATAAAAATGGGATAATGAACAACCAACAAGTTATTGGACAAATGGTAAATAACTTAGTCCCTCGTGAAAATAAGAATACAAGTTTGAATCGTAGAAAAGGTACTTATTAAGAGGGAGAGGAATCTTAAATATCTCATCCCTTGAAATTAAAAAAAAAGAAGAGAAATTGGGATGGTGCCTAATTTTTTCATTCAAACCTTCTTCCCAATCACTTTCTCTCTTTATCCTTTGGAATCCCTTTGTCTGTGACCTGCACCTAAAAGTTAGAATTCATGTGCTTAGGATTTGAACTTCATTAGGTGTGGTCCATTGCCATTGCCATTGCCATCACTACGGTACATGGGAAGATGATGATGACATGTCTTTACTTGTGGGGCGGGTAATGAATATGTCGGGCCGGGTCACGGGGATCCATGCCTTGTGTGATTTCCGGGAGCAGGCATATTTAATGGGTCGGGCACTTAAATGTCCACTCTATATGCCAAGCATGTCTTTTGTATTGTTTCCATCGTTGCTAAATTGTCACCATGTTTCTTACACCCTAGCTGCCTCCTCAAACAGAATTACAGAATAGCATTGTAAACGTGATTATTGGAAAGAATGGATGGAGGAGGGAAGGTATGGTGTGAGAACAGTTGGGAACAAGGTCACTAGTGTGTTGGTTTGGTGGTCAGATCCAAAGGGTTTGGGTTGGATTTAAAAAGTGTGAGAGATTTGTGGGTTGGTGGTGGCACGAAGAGGTGAAGGTTAGGGAGGGGAGGAAATGGAGAGAAAAGGGAGGAAAGCATGAGGAAAAGGGGTTGGGATATTCCCACATGAGTGTATTTTTTGTAACTCACGTAAAAAATTGGGTAAATCATGATAGGTTAGTATAAAAAATGGGTTTCTGACGATATGCATAAAGGAGGGTCTTATATTCAGAGGTAAAATTTATTAGTGAACTTTACACTTTAAGTGGATTTATCAATACATTTGACGATAGATTGAATTTTGATAAATATAGAAGGAGATGAGAGTAATTTTTTTTATTATTAACTTTTCAAATTTTCTCCTTCTATCTCAATTTTGGGAAAAAGAGAATTGACCTTAGAAGTAAAAGGAGAGAAAATATTTTCCTAAGTTTTTTTCTTCCCTCTACCTATTGCTAAACTATCCAACAAAAGAAGTCCTATTGTCTATAATTTTGATTTGTTGTCATCCAAACATATTTTAACCTTGATCAGTTATAACTTAAAAGCATATAATAAAACCATGCATGGACACTATTATTTGTTTGGAAAGTATATTATGTTTAAAAAGAAATAATTTACTTTTCTTAAAGGACAATTTAACGATCAAAGATTTTACAAGAAAACGACAAAATAAAAAATTCAAAAGAATTCGTTATTTGAGGTAAATAAATAATTTAAACAAGTAAAATAAAAATATTTGATTATTTTTACCAGAAAAATTTGCAAATATTGAGATTAAATTATGTCATAAAATAATTTTTAGTTAATATAAACAAGTTCAATTTTGTGCGAGGCTTTTATTCCTCAGTGAATTACGTGGCAATAATCTATCAATTTTGTTGATAGACTAAATTTAATTCTTAAAAGATTTTTTCTG
This sequence comes from Dalbergia cochinchinensis, assembly GCA_031216125.1. NCBI lineage: Eukaryota > Viridiplantae > Streptophyta > Magnoliopsida > Fabales > Fabaceae > Dalbergia > Dalbergia cochinchinensis. The sequence goes on along the minus strand of CM062375.1, from coordinate 15,174,790 downwards.
CATCAGTTTAGTTCATAAAAGATGTAATATGACATTGGTTTAGTCTCTAAAATATTTTTTACAGGAATTTAATCCATAAAAAATATATGTGACATCACTTTAAATTTTGAAAAATACATGGGACAAAAAGTTTACAAACTTATAAAAAAATGGGAGATTAAATTAATATCACATATATCTTTTGAAAATTAAAGTGATGTCAAATGTATTTTTTATGAGCTAAACTGACATAAACCTTTTGCTTGTTTGAAGAAATTAAAAAAGAAGACAAACAAGTTGACAAGAAAGAAAATAGAGGGATTTTGATGTTTCGCAATAGGAAATACGAGGGATATCGACGGTCTTATGGACATGTAGTTATTTTTTTGCCCGTTATTAAATATTTTAATGACTAGAGTAATGTAGTGGGACCCACCAAAAGCTTTTCTCTCCATATTAGAGGAGAAAACTAAAATGGAAGAGAGATTTTATATGAAGTAACTAGTATGCCCCTATTATTATCATCAATATTTTTATCTCTATTAGACTTAAAAAATATTAATATGATCTTAACTATATATTTTTTTCAAATATAATACAATTATTATTCGTGCCAATTTTTTTCTTTTCTGATTGATTTTTTGTATATAATTTATAAATGAATTAGTAATATAAAATATAAAAATAATTTTAATATATTTTGTTAAGGATAAATAACTCATAAATTTTCTTTCTTCTTAGTTTTCTCTTCAATCAACCAAAAAAAAACAAGAAAACTTTCTTATTTCCTTTCTTTTGTTTTCTTTTTATCCAATCAATATCAGGGAAAACTGGCTTTTCTCTTGAGATCTTTTCTTTATTTTTTTTCTTTCCATTTTCTTTCTTTTTGTTTTCTCCTATTATCCAAGCAAGCAACAGGAAAAAGTCTTTCAACGACTAAAATAATATCACCTATATTTTTCAAGGATTAAATAATCTAAATTGGTAGCAAAAAAATTTCATGAATTAAATTAACTTTATATATATCTTTGAGGGACTGCATTACTAGTTTAGTCTTTTGATTTTGTATTGTTAGTGAAAATAGGGAGTGGTTTTGTATTATTTGTTAAATTAAAGCAACTAAACTTCCGATCTAAAAAATAAAAATAAGGAGATAAGCAGATTGGCCAACTAAATTGTGGGTTAAGCGATGCAAGCTTATAAAAAACTCCAAAATTAATGGGTTATGAAGATACCTAGTCATATTATAAGCAAATTGCCGGTTAAACTGACCTAAATCGCAGCCCATATAATCAGCTCTATCGACCAATGACATTTTTAAACAGTGCAAATGGACCCTTCTATTGACTTTTAATCATTTGTTAATCGAAACAGCACATGCTCAAGAAAATTTGTCTAGTTGCACATTGTTTTTAAATTTAGAAACTAAATTGCATATGTCCCAAAGTTCATGGCAATGTAGTATACTTAATTTTTTGTTAATTATAGACCAAAATTTAACAAGACAATTAAAATGCACATTCAAAAAAGTTTAAGCATAGATTTTCATATTTTAAAACGTTTACGGGTAAAATGCACATTACCATCGAATAGAAAAAGGATACCACAACTTTTTTTTTAGTTCCACATGGGCCTAGTGTTTTGGCAAAAAAGAATGGAAGCTCCCAAATTCCACAAAGTGAGATTATGAATAGGCCATCAATTATTGCCCAAACCACAATCTCTGACAATCATACGGACGAGGGCCATTGAACACAAATCAATGTTGCTAGCAAATCAATCATGGAACAACACGACCCACTAGAAAACACATCATATACCATCCCACAATGTTTCGATTTGGATGTTGTACAACAACATAACAATCAAGTCATTCCACTTATTTCATATAAGAAAGAAAACACAGGCCAAAGGTAACCCATAGACATTCAGTTGCTTATTGTACCTCCTAATCTCAAAAACCTAACTTGTGCATCACTATCTTGGCTAAGTAATAAAATTCAAAACCTTCATTGTTGAAATTGCATCATCATTTTGAAACCACAACTAATCAGGAGACACTAGCATTTATAAGGTCCATCATATCTGATGCGAGCTATCGCTACTCATAAACAAATTAAAATTTATAAAGTGCCAAGTTATATCGAAAATGTAGTAAAGGGCACAACTTAGGTCGTCTCACAAAGAAGTGTTACTAGCTAATTAGAAATTTGGGGTTTTTGAGATTATATCAAGCCAAAATAAATTGCGAAATTATAATGAGAAGAATTACTTGCACAAAGATTCCCTCAGATTAAGAGTTGTTCAATCATCGGTTCAAAAGATAAATTCATGATGGTGGTTACTTTCATTAGTTATGCTATTACACAATAATGATGCAATTCTACTTAGCGGTCATACAATCACACTTCCGCTAAGGGTTTGGCTAACATATGAACTACTAATTCACAATCGTGATTCTATGAACCTATGCTAATTTGATTATCAATTACAGCAACCTAATTCCTAACAGAGTTAATTTCAATCCCTTACCAATTGGATGTAATTAAATCAATCGACCCAATACCCTAATGGTATCTAGATTATGCATGCAAATGAATGCACAACCAAACAACTCTTAAAAACACAATTACAATAATCATCACAATTGATATCAAAAGAGAAAGCAAACAGGGAGAAAAACCAACCATAAATTACAATTAAAATAATAAGAACCTCAAAAATAATCTCAATCTTCAGTTATCTTTACACACGGTAAAGAGATTACTCCTCCATAAGAGGAGTGTCACAATTATTGTTGAAAGAAAGTTGTGAATTATAACCCAGAAAATACCAAAATATAATAATGATTGAGAACCCTAAACCCTAGAAAGAAGTGAGAAATTCTAGTGAGAGAAAGAAATTAAAATTCAGGGTTAGTAAGAGTGAATGTCCATCCGTCTATCAACCAACAAAAAGCGGGTGTTCTTTTTTCTATTTTGACCTAAAAAGAGTAAGCAGAAACGAGTCCAGTTCACATCACGTGTCAGCGGTCCACTCACATATGACCGCCTGGCGGTCATTGACCGTCTGGGCTGTCCTGCGTTGCATTCCAGAAAAACGCGTCCCTTTGTTCATCGCCTGGGCAGTGAATTGTATACTTTCAAGCCTATTTTGAGGTCCAAAACATTCGAATTAGCTCTTTGGCCTAGAAATAGAAGTTGTAGCTCTTTGAATAAGCTTTCTAATGTCGTGAGAATCACCTCAAGCAGACATTTTGTAACTCTAGATATTGGAAAAATGCTAAGTAAAGGTCAAACAAGACAGCAACATAACCTCAACAGTGTTTCTGAGTCCTTCTTTTGCTCTAATGCACCAACTTGGAGGCCCCTATAATCAAACAACACTCCAACAAAGAGGTTAAAGCATAAAGTACTTCCAAGAAATGATTATACACCGAAAACAATGTTTATAGCTATGAGATTAACCAATGATGTATGTTGAGGACAAAGTATAAATTCAGTAATTTAATCATTAATTAAGTATAATTCAAATGCAAAATGTCCAGAGTTAGGACGGAGAATGGGTGCATAAATGCAGCCCATTAAACTCCTCCACACTTAAACAATTGCATGTCCTCATGCAAGAGACTCAAATGGATGCAGCAAAGTGACTGGACTCTTAACTCTACTAACTCTAAAACTACATGATGCATGGAAAGTAACAATACACCAATCCAATGGACCTAGAGATATAAGCAATGGGCTTTCATACCAACAATCAAAGAGGATCTCGACAAGCAAGGCATGAACAAGAACATAGCACACATGGTAGAATCAACATACATGTGAATGAATCAAGTACAAAAGTCCTCCCAAGGTTAGTGTTTGCTACTCATTCACTCAAGTGTGTTGGGATACGATATACACTCAAATCACCTCAAAAGAAAAATGCATTACCATAGGCTTGTCAAGGGTCTCAATCTCAATTCGTCACACTCACATGCATATTGAATTAAGAGGACTTGCTTTTGGTTGTGATGGGGCTTAGGTGAAAGTGGGAAAATATAAAGGCTAGTGGAGCTAAACATCTAGTCAAAGGAGAGCACATGCATACACCAAGAGCACAAGTTCCTAAGGATATACTTTGTCCAACTTAACAAAATTACAGGCTTTTCTTTTACAATGTGGCATACCTTCAACTAAACTTCTTTTTAGAAATTTTTTTTTCAACCTCACGTTTTTCCTCCTTTTTTTTCTTGGGTGTGCCACTTGCTAAATTTTGGGTACATATTGTTCCTCTCCCATACTTAAATTGAAGCATGTCCTCATGCTCTCCCCTACACTTATGCTCAAGCACATATAACAATGCATAAATGCTCTCCTATGCCTAAAAGGTTATGAATTTTCATGGTTTTTCACTTTTAGCTAAGGATGTGCTAAAATAAAAAATGGGCAATAAGGCTCAAAGGGGCTAAACAATGGTAACATGTAAAGGTTGGCTATATGAGCAAATGGCTAAAAATAAGAAAAATGCCTCAATCATATTCGAGCATGCACATGGAATCATATTTTCAAGCAAGACCCTAAGCAAGTTCTAGAATACAAATCCAAAGAGGGAAACCCACATGAACAAATAAGTATGACACATGATAGTCTAATCAAAGAGGCCCAAAATCTCACAAGTGAAAGTGCATGTACTCAATCCAAACAACACAAAGAATCCACCAAGCATGCAATACAAAGTAAAGTCAATGCCAATATTGTGCATGTGGTGTGAGCCTATGCATGTAATCTCTATGCTGCCAAAAGGATGGTAAAAAATGAAAATAAAAATAAATATGATGCAAGACTCAAAGCTAAAATGAAAATAAATAAAATGCATAAAATAAAAAAGAAGGGTAAGGAAAAACCTCACGATGGGTTGTCTTCCACCTAGCACTTTGCTTTAACGTCCTTAAGTTGGACACTCAGGGCCCTCACGGAGGGCTTGTAGCTTCAACCTATAAAACTCCGATCTCAGCCCAAAAATCCCTAGGGGGCTTCATAGAGGTGTTTTAGTTGATGCCCGCCGACTTTACAGTGAATCTTAGACCTTTGGTCCTTTAACTCAACTAAACCACAAGGGTGTGCACAGGTGACCAAGAGTGGTCCTTTCCACCTGGACTTTGACCTTCCAGTCATAAATTTTGATTGGCGGTCATGCAGCAAAATCTTTTGCCCATATGAGGCTCTTTTCCTAGAGTAGGTTGGTCATGGGGCACCTTTGAAACTAATGATTGCTACATAGATAGGGTACCTATATCTGTAAGCTCGAAAAACTCTACCACAGTAGATTCATCACATCTCATAGGGGAAGAAAAAATAGGAAAAAGGGGGTTGTTCATCTTTGCCAAGTAAAGTATCACTTGCATCTTCCACTAAGGAGTTGATGACATCAATGCCGAATACAGAGTGTTCCTCAAAGGGGAATTTCATGGCATCAGACAAACAAAATTGGGCTTTCAAGTCCCCATACTCCATGGATAATGTACTAGCATAAACATCAATCTTGGTTTTGGCGGTTTTCAAAAAGGGTCTACCCAAGATTAATGTATGCTGGTTGGCATCAATGTCATTCTCCATTTCAAGCACATAAAAATTAGCGGGGAATATTAAATTATTTACCTTTACCAGAACATCTTCTAATACCCTCTCTGGCTTTGTGATGCTGCGGTTGGCAAGCTAGATTGTCAACCCGATAGGCTTGAATTCCCCAAAGTGTAAGGACCTGTAGAGTGATTTTGGCATAACATTAATGCCAACCCCAAGATCAGCCATGGCTTGCTTGATTTGCAGGTTCCTAATGGTGCAGGGAACATTGAACATGCCTGGATCCTTACACTTGGGTGGCGGTTGCCTGGGTTGATAAGAGAGGAAGCATTCACCCCCATAGTAACCTTCTTCTTTTCACTGCCCTGTGGTCTCCTCCTGTTGGTGCACAAATCCTTAAGCAATTTGGCATGTTTGGGGATTTTCCTGATCGCATCCAATATAGGAATGTTGACCTCTACCTTCCTAAAGGTCTCTAAGAGGTCTTTTTCTAACTCTTTCTTGACTAGCTTCTTAGGTCTTTGTATTCTTTGGGGAAAGGGCAGTAAAATGGGCTTCTCCATTGGCTTAACTGACTTTTTCTGCTGGGGTGTTGGCTTATCTTGTTGCACCTCTGGCTGAACTGTCTTATCCTTCTGACTCTCAACCACAACCTGCTTACCTCAGGAAAAAATGTACCAAACCTCAAAGTAATAGCAGAAACATTCCCCTTAGGGTTAGGAACTATCTAAGAAAGAATGGTGGATGCACTCCCCTACTGGGATTGGGAACTCTCTAGCCTTAGAATTGCATTTCTCATCTCTTGCATGGCTTGTTCCTATTTCCTCTGTGTTTCTATCATCATTTTCATCATCTCCTACCATGGTGTATCTGAAGGGGTAGGTAGTGCTAAAAGCTGCTAAAGGATAGGTAACTGTGGAGTGGGTGGTTATTGGTAGACATATGGGTTGTTCAGCTGTCTTTTCTGGGGTGGAACATACTTTTGCTACTACTGTAATGAGTTGTTCCATCTTAGATTGGGATAATCTCTCCAACCCAAGTTATATGTGCTGCTGTAAGGGTCATACTCCTGATGGTTGTTCTGATTCTGAGGTCTACCAGGAAACACATTGCCAACAGCAACTAAAGTGGGGTCCTCCTATAGCTGTGGACATACATCAGTAGTAGGGGTATTACAAGAACAAATACCACAAGCAGTCTGAGATGGAAAAAGCATGGCTCAACTAATTCAAGGCTATCTATTTTAGGAACTCAGTCATCTCATCCAACTTCTTTTCCACCTCTTGCTCTCAACTGAAGAGACTCCATGCACATGATGGGTACTACTATTGGCTCTAGACCCAAACTGCTGAGAGTTCTCTATCATATCTCAATCAAAAGTCTAGCTATGACAGGAGTCCTGTTAACTAAGGCACCCCCACTGGCAGCATTAATAATGCTTCTTTCCATAACTAGCAGTCCTTCATAAAAATACTGAATGAGAAGCTGCTCCGAAATCTAATGCTGGGGATAACTGGCACACAATCTCTTGAACCTCTCCCAGTACTCATAGAGAAACTCACCCTGTAGATGCCGAATGCCACAAATATGCTTTCTGATAATAGCTACTCTGGAAGCTGGGAAGAATTTCTCCCAAAAGATGTGCTTCATGCTAGCCCAGCTGTCAACTGTTCCATGGGGGATGTAAAAGAACCAGTCCTTGGCAGCTCCTTTAAGGGAAAATAGGAAGGCCTTTAGCTTGATTAGGTCCTCCGTTATCCCCTGAGGCTTTATCGTCACACAAATCACATGAAATTACTTAAGGTGTTTGTGTGGGTCTTCCCCAGACAACCCATGGAACTTAGACAAGTGGTGCAAGAGTCCTGATTTAAACTCAAAGTCGCCTCCCTAGTTGAGGTGGATGATCCTCAACGATTGGTAGTTCAAGTCTTGGACAGCGAGCTCCTTCAAGGTCTTGTTATTTTCACTCATGTCACCTGAAATACTAGTAAAAGAATCAAAAAGTTCGAAAGAATAAAAAAAAATAAGCTATGAACAAAATTAAAATGAAATTAAAGTAAATTTTTTTATAAATAAAAAATAAAAAGGCAGAAAAAATAAAAATAGAAAATAAAAAATAAATTAAAAATAAATACAAAATGAAAATAAAATAAATAAAAAATAAAAAAGTAAAAAGAATCAACTAGCACCACTTTCCCGACAACAGCGCCAAAATTTGATGCGAGTTGACACTACTCACAAACAAATTAAAATTTATAAAGTGCCAAGTTGCACTGAAAATATAGTAAAGGGTACAACTCAAGTTGTCTCACAAAGAAGTGTTACTAACCAATTAGAAATTTAGGGTTTTTGAGATTATATCAAGCCAAAATAAATTGCGAAATTATAATGAGAAAAATTACCTGTACAAAGATTCCCCCAGATTAAGAGTTATTCAATCATCGGTTCAAAAGATAAATTCATGGCGGTGGTTACTTTCATTAGTTATTCTATCACACAACAATGATGTAATTCTACTTAGCGGTTATACAATCGCACTCCCACTAAGGGTTTGACTAACATATGAACTAGTAATTCACAATCGTGATTCTATGAACCTATGCTAGTTTGATTACTAGTTACAGCAACCTAATTCCTAACGGAGTTAATTTTAATCCCTTACTAATTGGATATAATTAAATCAATCGACTTAATTCCCCAATGGTATCTAGATTATGCATGCAAATTAATGCACAACCAAACAACTCTTAAAAATATAATTATAATAATCATTGCAATTGATATCAAAAGAGAAAGTAAACAAGGAAGAAAAACCAACCATAAAATGCAATTAAAATAATAAGAACCTCAAGAACAATCTCAATCTTTAGTTATCCTTGACACGGTAAAGAGATTACTCCACCATAAGGGGAGTGTCACAATTGTTATTGAAAGAAAGCTGTAAATTACAACCCAGAAAATTCCAAAATCCAACAATGATTGAGAACCCTAAACCCCAGAGAGAGAGTGGGAAATTCTAATGAGAGAAAGAAATTAAAATTCAAAGGTTAGTGAGAGTGAATGTCCATCCGTCCATTAACCAACGAAAAGCGGTTGTTCTTTTTTCTGTTTTGACCTAAAAAGTGTAAGTAGAAACGGGCCTGGTTCGGATTGCGCATCAGTGGTCCACTCACATACGACCGCCTGGGCGGTCATTGACTGTCTGGGCAATCTTGTGTTGTGTTCCAGAAAAACATGTCCCTCTGTTCATTGCCTAGGAGATCATTGACTGCCTGTGCCATGAATAGTATGCTTCCAAGTCTATTTTCAGGTTCAAAACGTTCGAATTAACTCTTCAGCCTAGAAATAGAAGTTGTAGCTCTTTGAATAAGATTTCCAATGCCTTAAGCATCACCTTAATCGGACATTTGTAGCTCCAGATATTAGAAAAACACTAAATAAAGGTCAAACTAAATGGCATCATAACCTTAGCAGTGTTCTTGAGTCTTTCTTTTGCTCTAATACACCAACCTGGAAGCCTCTATTATCAAATAATACTCCAACAAAGAGGTTAAAAGGACAAAGTACTTCTAAGAAATGATTATGCACCAAAAAAAATGTTTATAGCTATGAAATTAACCAATGATACATATTGAGGGCAAAGTATAAATTTATTAATTTAATCATCAATTAAATACAATTCAAATACAAAATATCCAGAGTTAGGACGGAGAATGGGTGCATAAATGCAACCCATCAATATCAAACCCTTAAGCAGAATTAACACCTTGCTATTAACTACTATCATCATCTCCTACAACATTTTCATTTTCTCGTTGTTCAAGATTCTTCCATTTGATTGGAAGTATGAATATCAATGATAAGATGAATGGTTATTAGTTCAAGTTTTCATGTTGGTCCTTTCAATATTGCCATCAAGACTGATAAATGGATTGATCATGAGACCATTAACTTCACAGAAATAGTCTCTAACATGAGTATTTCACTTAACCAATACAAGAAGTTATTCATGGAACACCTACTGTTCTCCCAAAGTTGTTGCATTAGACATAATTTAACAAAATTCAATACAAGCCTTTCCTTGCATTTTTTCTCCCGAAAACCACCTGAATTCTATTACTTACCTGCTTATCCCATGCTCGAAATTCTATACCAACCCATTTGTATCATTTAAATCCTCACACCCATAACAACACCATACACATGCACACACCAATAACAATACATATACACAAAAAAAAACCCATTTACACATCCACACACATACCCTTTACAAATGCACATACACATTCCAAGATAAAACATAGTCTATTAATCTCACTTTCACTCAAAATGTTTAACTCATATCCTCACTAAGTGTATCACCCTCAAAAGTGTTCTGCTCCCACCACCCTTCAACTTTACTTAAAGTATTTCACTATCATTTTTCGCTCCTCCAAATTGTACCATTTTCCTCCAATTGCTGCTTATTTAAAAACATGCATATGAAAATACGACAAACACACACCCATAGTAAGTCTCAAATAGAACTCACTAGTAAATCACTCTCTCACAGGTATGCCACTTACATTCCTCATCTATATATCACCTTCTTATACTCAAGCTCATACTCTCTTCCTAGTAATATGTATATCAGTCTAAACCTTAGAAATTATGACACATTTGTCCTCACCAAGTGTTTCATTTCAATTTTTTCATGCACCTTTTATCCCTTCACGTTCATTGATATGTCAATTAACATAGATTCAAGAAAACAAGGAAACTTACCAAAGAGTATACATCATCAATACTAAACTCATGCCTTGCTCCTTTCAATTTCTATTCTTTCAGGCCATGTTGCGAATAACCAAACCATGTGTCCTTTGACCTTTTTCTTCTCAAAGTCTGATATTAAACTCTTTATTTCTAGCTAATATCACTCCAATGTTTTTTGCCAGAATTTCACCATGTTGATAACTTCCTTAATGGTTATTGTCCTCTTGTAAAAAATGAGACAATTTCTACATTTCCATACTATCCAAATTGTAACAAAAAATGCCCCAAGACTTCTTTGAATTCGTAATAGGCATGGCCATCCATGACTCAAAGTAACATCTTAGGTCAACTAGAATTATCCAATTCACCTAAAATTCCTCAATCCATATACTCCTAATTGTTTAAGCAAAGTTACAAGTAAAGAATAAGTGAGAAGCACTCTTCTGAATTTGATGATAAAGATCACAGCAAATTTGATTTTCTAGCACTATTCCCATTTTATTTAAGTGAACTTTGGTATTAATGATATCCCGTACTGCAAACCAGACAAAAATATCCACTTTTGGGGAAATGACCTATTTCCAAATATCCTTCAAAAAATTATAACAATTGATACGATTTTGCTGTTCTATTGCCCCCATGACCTCATAAGCTAAGGATTTTCTATATAAAAAAAAATTCCATTCTTATCAAACTTCCATATTATCTCATCCTTTGAGTACCTGTTTAAATTAACAATGAATATATATCACGTTTTGTACGTGCTAGAGTAGTTCAAGCTCTCTATCAAAAGTTGTCTTCTCTATTGGAAGCTCCAAATTCTATCACCGTCCATCCAAATATCATCCCAAAAGCTTACTCTCTTTCCATCTCCATTTTCCATCCATATTCCTTCCACCATTGACTGTTAAATCACCTCATCACCTAAGTTGTTAGTACAGATAGTAGCCCAAATTCCTTCTAGATTATTTGCATTTTGGATAGTTAATGGTTTATCAATTCTCAATCCATTGCATGAACTCAATATCTTCTTACACACGAGGCAATCCTCATTAGAATATCTTCACCAACACTGGAATAGTCATACTGAGTTTTTATTGGTGAGGCCTCCCACTCTAAGTTCTCTGGCCTAGATCATCAAAATCAAAAATTAATGTCGAGACTTTGAGGGTTTCCACTACTAGAAAACCATGGGTTACCAACAAAGGTTACTGATGGGTACATACCCGTCAATAACTATCGATGGTATCTCTGACGGGTTATAGTATTTTTCTACTTAAAGAAAATTTACATAAATACCCGTTGGCTTTTCTGTTGGTAAGCGATGATGCCAAATCCCGCCACATGGCGCGCATTATTTTCGATGAGTTTACTGACTAGTATAGTACTTGGTTTTTTAATTTTATTTTTATTAACCTTGATGATGGGTATATTGACTGGTAGCTTATTTAATTTAGATTTTTTTATTTTGTAATTATATAATTGATGAGTTTACCGACTTGTTGTTATTTAATTTATTTTTTATTTAATTACCAACTACCTAACCAACGGGTATTTAATTTGTTTTGTAATTAATTTTTATTAAACATAACCAATGGGTATATCGACGGATATTACTGATTTAAATAATTTTTTTATTAAATTACTGACTACCTTCTCGATGGGTATTTTATTTGATTTCGCAGTTAATTTTTATTAAATACTATCAACGGGTATTGCAACGGGTATTTGAATTTTGATACATTGCTGTGTAACGTTTGGTGTTTCACACACCCATCGATATACTCCTCGGTAACTATGAAACCATGATAAGCACTATTTCACTTATTCGCATACCCATCAGTATACTCATCGGTAAACAACATATATCTTGACCAGATCGCCTTTTCCTTCCTCATTTCATCTGCCAATCGTCGTCACGACCTTTTTTCCTACCATGTGCTGCCACCAAAGCTCTATTTGAGAAACAGAGACCACCATTGCGATCTAAGGCCTTTGGTGAGTGATTTAATTGGTTTAGTTTTTTGATTTGGCTTGGTTTTTCCGTTTGTTTATAGGTAGGCATAGTGTTGTGTTTTATTGCATTGGAAAGTAATTATTGTTGTTTCTTTTCTTAATGTAGGTGTATTGTTTGAGGGTGACAGCGATTATTGACTGAGATCAGTTTGTCATTCTAATTATCTTATCATATTTTATGTTTTCTATGATATAAGTGTATGTAGATATAAGATTTTCATATTGGATTTTTAGGATTAGATTTGGTTGGACACAGTTAGCTTGCATATTCTGTTTATTTCCACTGCTGTGGTGGTTGGTAACTAAATCCTTGTTATTTATATAGTTTAATATGTACGTAGGATAGAGACTTATGTTTTTTAGGATAGAGTTGTAGGAAATAAGGATTGCATGATGGGGTGAAAGGCATTGAGGTCCTTTTGTTTACTATGGGATTTTTTGTATTTGCGGAGATTGCAGGATGTATGTTGTGGAGTTATAAGGGGATGTACAATAGAATGATTTTTAGGATTATATAATTATATGTAATTTTCAAAATGTAACTGTTTCACTATATCTATTCTATTGTTGATCTTTATGATAATATCTATAATTATTGAATTGACTAAAATATCCGATGATGGAAACTCCTAATTTAAGGAGAAATACTGTTGAAATTTTGCTAAAATTTTTTTAGGGATAAAAGTTTAATAATAACTATATTAAAAATTCTTAAAGACTAATTAAAAGAAATATCTGATGATGGAAACTCCTAAACAGATGATGTAGAAATTTTCTTAAATTTTTTTTTGCAATAAAAGATTAAAAGTAACTGTATTAAAAAAACTTAAAGATCAATTGAATGTGTTTAAAAGTAATAATATGAATATGCTTGAAAGTAATGATAAAAATAAAACGTAAAGACCGATTGAATATGTTTTAGAGACCAATTAAAAGAAATTTCTAATGATGGAAGCTCCTAATTTAAGGGGAGATGTAGGCAAAATTTTATCAGAATTTTCGCTAAGGAAATAAGATTAAAAAAGGATTAAAAGTAATTATATTAAAACAAAAAAAACCAATTCAATGTGTTTGAAAGTAGTAATTTGAGCCCGCCATTAAAAAATTATATGGGTATGGTTGCACTGAAATATATGGTTGGAAGAAATTTACAAAGCTTTCTTGTTTGGGATATGAATATTTGTTATTTTTTAAACATAAATGAGGCTTCTATTTTAAAGTCAGAGTGTACAACCATGGTGGTTTAGAAATGGATTATTCAAGATATAACGAAGACACTACCCAAGATTGTGAAGTTACCAATGATGACACTGAAAGGCCTGTGGCACCTGACAATTATGTAGATTTCTTGAAAGTTGTGGTGCACCTTAAACTAATGTGCATGATTCTCGGGTGGTGTACGCCTTTCAATGTCATCATTGCCAACTTCACAATCTTTAGTAATGTCTTCATTACGTATTGAATAATCCATTTATGAAGCAATATGGTTATACACTCTGACTTTAAAATAGAAGCCTCATTTATATTTAAAAAATAACAAATATTCATTTCCCAAACAATAACGCTCTGTAAATTTCTTTGTTTATGGTTGCATTGAAATATAAGAAAACAGAAGCTCTTAATTTAAGGTGAGATGCTATTGAAATTTTTGTTTAGTAAATAAGATTAAAAGTAATTGTACTACAAATTTAAATAGCAATTGAATTTGTATTTCAAAGTAATAATTTGACGTCTTTAAAAACTTGTAGGGTCTTAGGTTAAATACAAGCACAATGTTACGTTCAAACCGATCATAGATGTACGATAGATTGCATCCTAATAAAGGGGGGTTAAACCAGAGTTTTATAGTAGTGTTGAAGAATTTATAAGGATAGCATATCAAACACAACAGTTCATTAATGAGGTAAAAGTTAGGTGTCCATGTAATAAGTGCAAATGTAGGAAGTATTTAGATGATGATGTGATAAGAGTTCATTTGGACAAGTGGGGATTCATGCCTGACTATTGGGTTTAGACTAAGTATGGGGAGGTAGTCAATGCATGGAATCAAGTGGGTATGTTTCAGATTGGAAGTATTTCTAATGGGATCCATCTAGGTCAACACAATGTGGGTAATGTGCTGTGAGAAAATAACCTAGTTAGACATCAAGAGATGGTTTTTGGTGCTGCTAGTCTTGAATTTGCAGCTCGTTATTCACAGCTTTCAATTGAGGAGCTCAACCAAGGTGCTGCTAGGTTTTATAGCCTCTTAGAGGTTGCCAATCAACATTTATGAGAGGATTGTGTGAACTCCGAGTTGTCATTAGCAATTTGAATGTTCAACATTAAGTCAGAAGGGAACCAAAGCGAAAGTTCTTTTGATCAGTGGGCTACACTGATATGCGAGCTAAGTCCAAACTCCAATGTAATTCCAAAAGATTTTTATCAAGCTAAAAAATCAGTTTCTAAACTTAGATTGAAGGAAATAAAGATTAATTGCTGCTTGAAAGGTTGCATGCTTTATTATAAAGATGATATTTCATTGATTGAGTGTAAGTTCTACCAAGAGTTTGGATTTAAACCCAAGAGACATGGAAGTGGAAGGTATAAGGATGTCCCTCAGAAAAGAATGAACCATCTCCCATTAATCCCTAGACTCATGAGACTCTATGCGTTAATAAGCTCGGCTTTTTATATGAGATAGCATAGTGAAAATCACAGGGATGACAGTGTGATGACACATCCATCACACGGTGAAACATGGAAAAAGTTCGATGAACAATACCTTGATTTTACTTTTGACCCGCGAAATGTTAGATTGGGATTCTGTTCAAATGGATTTACTCCGAATAACCAACTTAGCAAACCTTATTCCTATTGGCCCACTGCCACAATCGGGATCGCGACGGGGATGGCGAAAAAGAGTTGTTAAAAATTGTAATCGCCACCAAGTTTATTAAAATTTGGAAAAATATGGAAAAATCCATTTATTTTAAAGAAATTATCTTTGAAACCAGATTATGAGTTCAAGAGTCGGTTATGCATAGGGAAGGGTAGGAACTTACTCCTACACACCCCTAATACACCCGTCCTTAGACGGTACCTTTAATTGTTTTGTGAAAATTATTAATAACCTTTCAAAATATTTATTTTTCCATTTCTTAATTACAAGAAAATTATAAAAATAAAAATATTTCTTAAAAATAAATTTTAAAACATCAAGCTGTCACAACTTAGATGTTCAAAATATTGAGTTAATAAGCCATCACGGCTAAATTAACATTTTTATTCAAAATATAATATTCCACAAATAAATGAAAATAAAATAATTTATTAGCAAAAATATTTACAAAATAAGACAAATTATGAAAATTTAATTTTGGCTTGATAAGGATCAGAATCGCCTGCTCCTACGTATCCCTCGGTGCAATGGGGAACTTAAAGTCACGTAGTTCTATAGAAAATATTTGTGTGTTAGTTGATTTTATTTTTGAGAAAAAAATTTAAATATCCAGCTGTTGTAGCTAAAATTTTCAGAATATAAAATTAACAAGCTGTCACAGCTTAGCTAATCCTTTAAAAAAAATAGTTTTATCAATTAATTAACTCAAATCCATTTTAGTAAAGCAAACTATTCTGGTGTGTTTGTTTTAAACTCAAAGTGCATAAAAATATTTTTTTATTTTTATTTTAGACTTAAATTAACCTAAATCCAAATAAACAAACCAAAATGCTAAACAAACACTGGCCAAATAAGTAAATCCAAATCCAAAATTTAATCCAACAAAATAAAATAACACCAACTTTAAAATATAAATAAAATAACAAAAACTAAATTTCCCTAATTTTGATAACTTAATTTTGCTAATCCTAATTTTACCCCCATACACACAAACACACACTCTCTCACACATACACATAACTCACACATGCTCAACACACACATGCCTCACACACATATTCATTTCTCTCTTTCACATGTACACACAAGCACTCATGAGAGAGAATGAGAGAACAGAGAGACAAAGGGAATCCGAGAAAGGGGGATAGAGAAGATATCCACGGACAGAAAGAGAGGGGACACTGCTAGCGGCGTGACAGCGGGGCCATCGGATAGGGGAGTCGTAAAAGGTGTGTCGACCAGGAGGTGACCACTGCTGCTTGCATCGAGCTCCGCTATGGCCTTCGCTGTGATGCAGGTAGTTCGCGGTGGTGGTTCAAGGGCTAATCGCGGAGAGCCGAGGTGCGGGGAGCCACAGACGCCACTACGTGAGGAGCACCGCGCAGAGGAGGAAAATGAGGTGAGATTTTGGGCTTTGGGGTGCTTGGCTGTGAGGAAATAAGGTGCGATGGCTGTGAAGGGGAGTACGGAAATGAGGTTTTGAGAAGCAGAAGATGATGGCGGTGAAGGGTGGTTTGCAAAAGAGGAGGTGCGGCTGCTTTGGGTGAGGGCGGCGGCGGTGGCCTTGGTCGAGAGTAGGGAAGAGTGATGGCAATGGTGGCGGTTAGAGAGGCTGGCGGTTGTTAGGATGATGGTGGAGAGGCCAAGAAAGAAAAGGAGGAGGAAGAAGGCATGGTGATTCACGGCCAAGCTAGCAGCGGTTCTGTTTCTGCTTCCCTCTTTTTTAATTTCTGAGATTAGAATCTATATTTGGTTCTGAATTTTAATTTGGAATTGGGATTTTTGTGAGTTGAAATGAATTGTTGATAAACTTGGGAATTGTATGGATTGAATATCTATTGATGAATTTGGGTTTCTGGTGTTTGGTTCGTGTTTGGCTGAAAATGTTGGATTTTGGGTTTAACTGTTATTTTCATTTTTTTTTTGTGGCTATGATTTGGTTTTTTTGTTGCTAACAAGGGTATGGGTTGCCGATGGTTTGGTGGGTATTGTATCTAATTGAGATGATAGAAGGTGTTGATTTACAAGACATTTTTGAAACAGAAATGAAGAATAAGACGCTAAAAAGTATCAGGTGAATCAACCTTTCAAGCAACTCACCTGTCTTTTTCTTTTTCTAATTTCTCTTCTACGTGTTTGCTCTCTCTATTCTTTTTCTGATTTCTCTTCTACGTGTTTGCTCTCTCTATTTTTGCTTAAGAAGAAAATGGTAATCAACTCTTATTTCTGTGATTTTCTTTCAATTCTCACCGAACAAATTCTTTTAAGACCAAAATGGTGATCCGAGACAGTCCCCCATTTTTCTTTGAATTTTTTTCTTTCTTTTTATACACACTAGGGCTATAGGAGCATTAAATGCGAGGATCCCTTCACTTTTCAAGCATTGAATGCGTTGATCCTTGGACGGTTTGGAGAATATTAATTGTGTTGAATTATTGCCTCCTTCAATTTTGAAGCATTAAATGCTTTTGTCCCTGATTATTGTCATTGTCTGGGTATTGGCTATTGTATATGGTTGGCAAGAAGGTCAATTTTTTTGCAAAGAAATATGGAATAAAGTGAGTAAACAGGAGTTTAAAAGGCTGAATTGTGCATCCACCAATTTTGTCTAAAAGTTAAGCATTTTGAAAATAAACAGCTACGATTTGAAATGATATTTGACCATCTTTCTCTATCCCATGTTAATTAAATAATCCCTTGTCACCTCTCTTGAGCTTGAAATTTTCTTTCTTTAAAAGAAACCTAGAAAAGGATCACTCCACAATGGGGCAAATACAATATGTTAAAACCAATGCATGGTAGAAAGGGAAAAGAAAAAGAAAAAAATGGAGAAGGAAATAAAGGGAAATATTTACATATGTAAATCCAAAAATAAAAAAAATAAAAAAAGAAAAGAAATGAAATAGTAGAATCTACTGAAAAATAAAATAAAAAAAATCAAAGATTCTCGATCATTCGGAACCCTTAAACACTTGCTTGGACCTTTTTATATCCTTTGTTTCATAACCCTCAACCTTGGCCAAGTTACAAGCTTTAAAAAGTCCATTTTGATCAATGAGTGACTGTTGTATTTTTTGTAGTTTCAATTTTGAGACAAAGCATGCATAATCTTTCATGACTTTGCACCAATCTTTAGGGAACTAAAAAGAAAAAAGAAAAAAGAAAAGAAAACGGAGAAAGAGAGAAAATAAGAAAGTTCAAAGAAGAAAAGAAGGAAAAAGATCTGCTAGATTGAAAACTTAAAAGGGCGACCTAAACAAAAGTTGGTCAAAAGAATAAGCATTGTCCTAAGCAACTCAAGCTGAGGTAGATTTTCTTGGTGGTGATCAGGTATCTTACTTAAGTAAATTGATACTGAGACAATTTCTATGATGATTAGACTTCTTGGCTATGCAAACTAGAACTGGGGCAATTTTTTATGATGTTTGGATTAATCAAGTGCTCACCACATTAAGGATGAATGAATGATTATGATGTCCAATGGATGAAAATTGATCAATCACATGAGAGCCAAAGAATCCATACTGGGGTAATAGATGTTTGATTTCTTTCTTTTCTTTTTGCATTCTTTTGTTTGGTCATCTTTTGGAACACCATTTCCATGATAATGTGTATCCAATAAGGTTCTAGGTCATCCGCTTGGATCCATGTGCATCTATTGAATTGTGCTTCAAGTCTAGTGAACATGAGTGAAATAATGTAAATTGACTAACTGGTAGTGATCCTTTCAACTTAGAGAATTGATCAGATGAGAGCTACAAAGCCTTTGCAAGGGGTCATCATGAGAACTGATGTGAAAGAAAAAGGGAAGAAGAGAATTTGTGAAAAACAAAAAAGAAAAAGAAAAAAAGAAGAATGCAATGAAACCTTGTTGCAAGACAGTGAAGTGTCAAGTGAACTCAATGACAAACTTGAAAACGGTTTAGGTTGGTAAATTTTTTTCTGAAGATGCTTATGGTTCAAATGTTTTTCTAATGTAAAATGATTCTTTTGTGACATATTTATCAATATGAGATTTCTTTCTTTGATCACTTAGGTCCTTGAGCTATTCTTTTTAATCCATTTCAAAATGTCATAATCCTTGATTCATTCACATGTTGTACATACACATCCTTGGCATCCCCACTTTTAGCTTGATATTTTTGGTTTACTCTTTAAATAAAAAATAAATTGATTCTACATCTAATCATATTGAAAAAATGCATTTACTCTTTCAAAAAAAAAACAAAAAAAACAAAACAAAAAACAAAAAAAGTCTGCAAATCATTGGTTTTCTTGTCACTTGTGCCTTTTTCCCATTTTAATTTTCCAACTGGCCTCAGATTGCCATTTACTTTTTAGTCGGCCTCAGATTACCATTTTAATTTCATGTCACCCTCTTTCTCTCTGTTTCCTGTGTATGTGTATGTTCCATAAGTGTATATAAGTGTGTGGGTGTGTGAACCATCTTTTCATCAACAAAAGTTTTCCTCCTTCCTTCCTTGCCACTGCCGTGGGTCTCCCTTTCTCTTTTCATGTGCGTGTGTTCGTGTTTGAATGGGTGAGTGTGAGTATGTGTTGTTGACCTGTATCCAGTTGGTTGCAACATTTTTAACTTCCTGTCACTTGTAGACTCGTATCCAGTTGGTCGCAAGGGTTTTAATTTTGTGTTGCTTGCTGACCCGTATCCAGTTAGTCGCAAGATTTTTTTTCCCTTCACTTGTTAACCCGTATCCAGTTGGTCCCGTATCCAGTTGGTCGCAAGGCTTTTTCATTTCCTGTTGCTTGCTGACCCATATGCAGTTGGTCGCAAGATTTTTAATTTCATGTCTAACCCATATCCAGTTGGTCGCAAGATTTTTAATTTCATGTCAGTTGCGAACCCATATCTAGTTGGTCGTAACATCTTTTAATTTTTTGCCACTTTCTCTCTGTTTCATGTGTATGTGTGTGTTCCATGTGCGTATGTGAGTGTGTGTGTGTGTGTGTGCGCGCGCGTGTTTGAATTGGTGAATGTGAATATGTGTTGTTGACCCAAATCCAGTTGGTCGCTAGATTTTTTATTTCTTGTTGCTTGCTAACTCGTACCCAGTTGGTCGCAAGACCTTTAATTTCTTGTCACTTTCTCTCTGTTTCCTGTGTGTATGTTCCATGTGTGTATGTGTGTGTGTCTGCGCGTGTGAGTGTGTTTGAATTGGTGAGTGTGAATATGTGTTGTTGACCCGTATCCAGTTGGTCGCAAGATTTTTGATTCCTTGTCACTTGCTGACCCGTATCGAGTTGGTCGTAATATTTTTAATTTCCTGTCACTTGTTGACTCGTATCCAGTTGGTCGCAAGTTTTTCATTTCCTGTTGCTTGCAGACCCATATCATGTTGGTCGCAAGACTTTTAATTTTCTGTTACTTGCTGACCCGTATCCAGTTAGTCGCTAGGCCCTTTTCATTTCCTGTTGCTTGCAGACTCGTATCCAGTTGGTCGCAAGGCTTTTCACTTCTTATTGCTTGCAGACCCGTATCAAGTTGGTCGCATGACTTTTAATTTTCTGTCACTTGCTGACCTGTATCTAGTTGGCCGCAATACTTTTTCACTTCCTGTTGCTTGCTAACTCGTATCTAGTTAGTCGCAAGACTTTTGATTTCTTGTTGCTTGCTGACTCGTATCTAGTTGGCCACAAGATTTTTCATTTCCTGTCGCTTTTCGACTCATATCCAGTTGGTCACAAGGTTTTTAATTTCCGGCCAGCCTCGTTGGGCTTTTAAATTCGTAGTCAATTTAGTTGGTCTTTACATTTCTTGTCATTTGTGAATTTGTGTCAAATTAGTTAGTTTCTTTTCTTTTACATGATTCAGCTTCGTCAAGTTTATAAATTGTAGCATTGCATGTGACTTTCATGAGTGTTTAAGTTTCTTTCCATTTTAGAATTTGATTTTTCTTGCATTATATTTCATGCATTACCAAACAAAATCTATGTTCATGTCTTTACTTATTCCTTAAAAAGACAATATGTAAAATTTAGATTTTTCATATTCTTTTATAAGAAATAAGTAAAGAGGGGCAACTATGAATACCCAATTTTGTCCGGCTCAAAAATAGAAAAAAATGAAAAAATATCTCAAACCATTTCATTTTTTTGCTTGTGATTGTTTGCTTGTTGTTGCAAAGAAAAAGCACATTTCGTTTTGAGTAGCAGAACAAACAAAAAATAGAGAGATTTAATCCCATTCTGTTTCATTTCTTTGAGTACAAAAAAAACCCATTTCATCTTTAAAATTCTAGCCTGTTTCATTTTGTATTTGTTATTTTATTTTTATTTAATTTTTTTTAAAAAAAAAGAAGAAGAAAGGAATCATGTTGATTGAAAGAAAACGCCAAAGGAGAAACGGTGCATGCGCCAATGGAGTCAAATTACAGATGCATAAGCCAATGAAGTCAAGTTGCAGGTGCATGCAACTGAAAAAAGAGTCAGAAAAAGAAGCACCGAATGAAGAGAAATCAGAGATGATGAGTGGAGAATAGAAAAAAATTGCAAAGAAATTTTGAGAGTCAAATTCAGTATCTACAATGTCCCCTATCAAATATGAGAAAAAGAATTCACAAATTGTGTATAAAAAAGGGAATTCAGGGACTCTCAGCTGGGAGGATCATCCGCTTCCAATACTGAAAAACCGTCTAATCACGATTCTTCACCCAAGCAAACCCATTCGGAACCAATCCCATTCTTCACCCAAGTCCACTGAGCCGTGAAAAAACACAAACCAAAAATCATAGCCAACAGCCCAGCAATCCCCGTAAATCCCAGCCAAAATCAAAATTCATCATTCTCAGCCAAACACATATCAAACCAAAACCCATAGACACAATCCAATCCAAAGTCTATCATCAACCCATTTTAACAACAAAGTCTCAATCCACAAATCAAGGCAAAAAAAAAAACAAAAAGAAACCAGAAGATTTGAGGGCCGCCGGCGTCCCCTGTTTCCTTTCTTCGCCATCTCCCTTCACTATTTCAGCCGCGGCCACTTCTATCATCATCATTATCACGAACCAAAAACCGATCCATCCATTGCCACCATCGCCACCTTCCACCTCCATCATCTCCGATCTCCCTCATCGCGCAACCACACTCTTCCTCTTCTACCTTTGGCGCCACCACAAGTCACCCACACAAACTGCCACTCTTCATAACCCTTGCACACCACCTCTTCCTCTCCAACCGCCACCATCATCATCACTTAAATCATCTTCCCAAACCGCGAACGTCACCACCACCAGCCCAGCCTCCGCGGCTCCTTCCCTTACGCGGGGGGCCAGCCCCGATCTCTCCGCCGTGCCAGCTTCCCTCACGGTAGCAGCCGGCCCCCCTCGCGCCGCGTGCTCCGCGGCTCCCCTTGTCTCCGCCACTGCCCTTTTGCTCTCTCACTCACTCTCTCACTATCTCTGTTCTCTCCTTCTCTCAGATTCTATTTCCTTAAGTTTTTCTTCCCCTTTTTTTTGTGCTGAGTGGTTAGTGTAAGTGCGTGTGAGCTTGGTGAGTGCGTGTTTGTGTGTGTGTGCGCGTGCGCGCGCGTGAAATGTAAAATTAGGAAATTTGAGTTTTATTTTATTTATATTTTAAGTTAGTGTTATTTTATTGGAATAAGTTTTTGAGTCCTTTGTTTAGATTTGTATTTGTTTGTTTGGTTAATGATTATTTTATTTTTAACTTTTGGGTTCGTTTGGTTAGATTAGGCCTGGATCTAAAATAAAAAAATAAAAAAGAATTAATTTGAATAAAAATAAAAAAGAAGAGTTTATATTTTTTTTATGATTGAAATTAGTGCTTATCAAAAAATGTTTTCTTTCCAATAAACAATAAAAAAAATCTTTTGGAAATTTTTAGTCCGTGCAATGATCAATAATGATAATTGGATGACAAATGTTATCTTTATCGATATTCAAATCATAAGGGTTCACTGAGTGGCCTAGTGCTAACTTGAATCCTGTGCAAGTGGATTTTCATGATTTGATAAATTTATTTTATTTGTTAAAATTGAAATCACTTAATAGTTTTTTTTTAATTTTATTTTCTTCTCTTTTAATTAAAATTGATAATACAGAATTTTTTTTTATAGAACTACGTGACTTTAAGTTTCCCATTACACAAGGGATACGTAAGGGCAGGTGACCCCTATCAAGCCAAAATTAATTTTTCTTAAATTGTTTGTTTAAATTATAAATATTTTTGTCTCCTTTTATTGATTTTTTTAAAAGTTATTAATTAATTTGCACAACTTACTAAGATACCGTCTAAAGACAGGTGTATTAGGGGTGCATAGGATTAAGTTCGTACGCTTTCCTATGAATAACTGACTCCCGAACTCAAATCTGATTTCAAAAATCATTTTCTAAAAATAGTGGGTTTTTCCATGTTTTCTCAATTCAAATAAACTTGGTGGCAACTCATATTTTAAATAAATTCCTTTTCGTTGTCCCCTTTGCGATCCCGATTGTGATAATGTGTGTACTCATCGATAATATTTTGTCAACGGCTAAAACATCGATGATCCGTACCTGTCGATATAATTAGAACCCATTGGAAAACTTGTCAGTAACACCGTCAGTTTTCCACGCATTCATGTAGTGAATCACTCATTCTTTAAGTCATCATCTACACAATATGGAAATAAACAACTATTCTAGAACCAAAAATACTTTAACTCAGTAAACATATATTCTATTTGTTTAGGAAAAAAAAGGAAAGGAAGAGGGAAGTAACGGGAAATGGCATGGTAAGTCCTTGTTAATTAAGAATCCATTGCGGAGCAATATATTTAAAAAGGTAATTTTTAGACATGTTAACATAGTTCTATTTTGTATCATTTTAACTTGGGTTTCAAATTGCAAAATATCCTTATTGAGCTTTTTATTGCATTAAAGGATATATAAGAGCAAGTATCCCTGTTAAATCAAAAATAAAATTTTGTTGAATATTTTTTGTTGTTGTTGTTGTTAATAGTTGCTAGTGTTTATTTTTTTTAAAAGAAAAATAAAATTATTATTTTGGACGGCTACCTTTAGAGCAATTGTTTTAAGATAATCCTAAAACAGATATATCATATCAAAGTGTAGTGAAATTAAAGGAAATAAAACTATTTTAAAAATTATGGTTTTTTTTCCTTTGATTTTAGATTAAAACTGATGTAGATAAAAGTCTATTTTTAAAATATTTTATTAATTACCAAACAAACATATTTGTGAAATATATGGTTAAGCTATTTCAATGGTTGTTTTGTAATTCTATCTCAAGTTCTGCGAATAAAAGGCTAGGCATTTCTACATCTTTATTAAGATAGTTTAATAGTTCACATAATGTATTATAGACTTAATAGCTAAGTTGGTCCCTAATTAATATTTTGAGAGACAAATTGATTTCTCAAGATTTGAAAGTTTCTTAGTTATCCTCACTTTTCATAAAAGGGAAACATTAGTCCCTCTGTTAACTCATCATTATACTTGATGAAAAATCACACATGGTCTGTTTAATTATTGAGTTGAGTCTCTATTAAGGAGCAAAATGACATATTACTATTCTCTTTCATCGAAAGGCCTACGTTTTGATATTCTTTTTCATTAATTATGCTCACGCATCATGAAACACTAGCCCTACTCATTCTCTAGTTCATTCTTCATTTTCACATATCTCAAGACAAAATTGTCATAAACTATCCTTCCAAGCTTAAGCTTATGGACAGAGGTACACACATGAAGGGATCTAGGGGGAATGCGTTCAATGAAATAATTTTTTAGGTGTATTGCGACATTCTCAAGGATTTGGTCCACTTTTTACAGGTTAGTGGAATGATTTTATACTCTAGCATAGTCCCTTCATATAAATGCTTCTTTTGGACTTGAAACATAAATAATCTTATCAAAATAAGGGTTTGAACCCCCTAAATCACTTGGTCATGGAGGGTTTGATACCATGCAATAAAGCAATCTTTCCCAAAAGCTTAACCTTATGCTCCTTAAGTGCTGTAATGGAGTATAATGGAGCTACATCAACAATTTAATGAGACGCACATGCTTTTTCATCAAGTATTGGAATGATGAGTAAATAGAGTGATTAATGTGTCCCACTTTTATAAAAATTAAGCAACTACAAGATGATTTTCAAATAATGAGGGACCAATTTATCCCTCACAATATTAGTTAGGGCATTTGGAGATTTAGTATGCATTATCATATAAAGGTGATGCCCGTTGTATGCCAAGTCGCCCTCAATCGCAAAAGGAAATTGGTAGTCGTGAAGATCAAATCTAAGCAAAATGTTTTGATTATTGGTACCTTAGTAAAACTATTTATTCTAAGTCAACTATTTGACAATTTTTAAATGGATATTGTGAACACTCGATTTTGTTCGGTCCATAAAACAACAAAAAGAAAAATCTTTTCGCACACTTTCAGAGTTTAGCTTATATTGGTTGTCTTGTTTTGTTAAGTGATTCAAGTTTTGTCTGTAGTTCTTTGATGTTTAACCCAATTTCAATTCCGATCATTTTCATTTGGTTTCTTTTTATTTTACGTTTTGGTCTGGTCCATGTGTATAATTAAAACGAAAATTGTCTAGCCCATTTTTGTTGTAGCCTATTCCATTTTCTTTTTTTAGTCCACATGTCAACAGTCCATTTATTTCCTTTCAGCCGAATTTTATCCATCAAGCGTTTTAAAAAAAAGAACGTTGGATTCGTTTTTGGTTCTAGTGGCCGTTCCTCAAAAGAAAGAAAAGGAAAAGAAGTGCCCAACACAATGATGGCCACTCCTTCTAGATGCTTCTTTCGGTTTTTCCTTTTATGATGGCAATGAGCTGGATCTTGACCAGCCAACGAAAGATGGGATCGGAGCAATAATTTTGTTGGATTACCAGACCACATATAGATCCATCATGAATGGGAATTAAGGGGGAGAAATTTAGATCACTAGAAAACATTTAGATCAGCAAGAATTACATAAATCAGCAAAATCTCAAAAAAAAAAATCAAAAGATTACAATTTGGGACATCAGATCAGGAATCCTGCAAAAGACAGAGAAGGAGAGACCAGCAAAAATCCCAGTAATACAACCAGTAGCAACAAGACAACCTAGTAACAAGGTAATTTCATCGGAAACAATATCATCATCAAAAATTTTAACAAAAAGAAAAAGAAAACAAAAAATAAAAGGCGAAGAGGCCGTGGCGGTACTCCTTCCCCGCCACCGGCCGCAGCCTCCGTGAAGCATCATCATCATCATATCTCCCTCATCCTTGAGCCCATGCCTTCTCCTCCATGAATCACCATCATCATTGTCCTTCATCGGCCTCACATCATCTCCTTCAACCTTCCACCACCGATCCATGACCCCTCTAACCTACCATACCATGCCAGTTTCTTTCCCAATTGGTCACCACCCGCACTGCCAAGTGAGCCACAGCTGGCCGTGACTCCTCCAGATCTACCCATCATCGCCCTAGAACCACCACCCAACACCTCACGCCGTCGTCGTACAACCCAGTTCCCTCGTCATGACCGCCACGGCCGAATCGCTGCACCATGCTGGCGCCACCCTTTTCCTCCACCAAGCCGCGAGACCTCCCCTCCGCGCGAAGTAGTCACCGCGCAAGCTACCCTCCCCTCTCAGATCCACCATATTTTCTCAGACCGTGACAACCAAAGCTCCGCCGGCTTCGTCGCCTTCCGCGGCGCTAGCCCTCTCTCCTTCTCTTTCCCTTGTAGTGATCTCTCTCTCACTCCCTCTCCTTTTTTCCTTTTCTCTTTGTCTCTGTGTCTATCTGTCTTTTTTGGTTGTGTGACCGTGTGTGTGCTTTGTGTATGCATGTGTAAAAAGAGAGAGAGCCGTGTATTATATGTCTATGTGTGTGTGGGGTGTGTGTTGTGGTGGTAGAGGTGATAGATAGATTAAGGGTAGGGTATTTTGTTTATTATTATTATTATTATTATTATAGTATTATGTTTCATTTCATTAGGTTAGAAATTGTCTGCTTGTTTGAGTTTATTTACATGATAAGTGTTTATTTATCTTTAGTTTCGAACTTGTTTGATTGGAGTTTGAGTTTGGTTTAAATGAATTTAAAAAGAGGTTTTATTTAATTTGATTCAAAATAAATATTTGAGCATTTTAATTTATCAAAAAAAAAGAAAAGAGTTTATGATATTTCTTTTTTAGCTTTCTTTTTAAATCATTTGAGTGAAATTAAATAAATTAGTTTAAAAAAATTTAATTTAATTATGAAAACAAAAAAGATCGATTTAATTGTTTCTTTGACTTTGAGTGGATTTAATTTTTTTCCTTTTAATTAAAAAAATTAAAAAGAAAATAGTTATTAAGTTTTTTTTTTGTGTTGTTGTGTTTGTTATATATATATATATTTTTTCTTCTTTTTTTTTCTTTTCACTTAATAATAAAAAGCATTTCCAAAAAAATTTACTTTCAAAAATTAAAATCGATCAACATGCTTTCTTTAATTAATTAAAATCCATCCAACACATAATTATTTTCCACAAAACTACGTGACTTTGAGCTCCTCATTGCACCAGAGGATACGTAGAAGCTGGTGATTCCAATCCCTGTCAAGCCAAAATTAAAATTTCATAATTTGCTTTACTTGTAAATATTTCTTTTAGTGATTTTTTTTTACTTGTAAATAATCTTTCTTTTTAAAGAGGTTATTAATAAATTTGCACAATTTACTAAGGTATCGTCTGAAGACGAATGTATTAGGGATGTGTGGGATTAAGTGCCTACCCTTCCCTATGCATAACTGACTCCCGAACTCAAATCTGGTTTCAAAGACCATTTTTCAAAATGAACTGATTTTTCCATGTTTTCCCAAATTTTAATAAACTTGGTGGCGACTCCATATTTTCAAATACCAAAATATTTCTTTTTTCACCATCCCGTCCAATCCCGCTTGCGACAGATGGCGACTCCACTGGGAATCTACAATAAGAGAGTCAAGGCTGTTTATTTAGTTGTGCAAATTAAATATAACCTTTCGATTTTTGTTTTTTTTTCTTTTTCTTATTTCATTTTGTACAGTGTTTTCCTTTATGCTTTGTTTTTCCTATATAGTTTACTATTTCTTTTGTTTATTTATAGTGTTGGCTTTATTTGTTAAAACCTTAGGGTAGATGACCATTATTATTGTATATATTTGTTGTTTGTATTATATTTTGCAGGACTGTATGTAGTGTTAGGATTGAAAGGTTTATATGCTCCTTACACATACTTCACTATCACTGTTCTCACACACTATTTGGGCTCTATACCCGAGCCTTGGAAAACCATAAGGCAAGAAGGGGTTTTGACGTTGTTATTGTGAGGCTTATGCTTCCCTGATAGTCATTGATTTATCCGCTCAGGTTGTTACTAGAACCGTGGGTTGCCTATTGTGACTTTCATGTCCCTGTGGTTTGATTCATGGAGCTGGGTCTTTATCTTATTGGTAGAGGCAATCTAGGGACCATAATCTTTAGGGGTCTAGATCTATCCAAAAGCGGAGCATTGCTAGAATGACCTCAGTTGGCCACTTCAAATAGGGTTGACCATAGAACCATCAAACATTAGGCTCCACCTTGCTAGGACATAAGGGAGTGCACTTTTTACCTTTTATTATACATCATGCATTCTTGTTATCATCATAAACATTACAACATACATAATCATCCTTTTCTGCATAAATAATTCATATTTCAATCATGCATGACATATGCACTTTTCTCATTTAACATGTTTATTTAAACAAAAACAAAATATCCATATTTTAATATCACATGCATTCTTTTCATGTAGCATACTTTTTTTTCTTTCCTCTCTTTAAAGGACTTGTTGGTGGTGAAAGAATAACATCATGTTAGACAGTAAATGCTGAAACAAAAAAGCATAACACTAGCAATGTATCTAATTTGTCAATTACATTTCTACCTTATAGGAAATTCTTCCTTCTGTGTGGACTGTAATATATATATATATATAATATATATATATAATTTTACAATGCTAGTGTATTTTTAACAAAATATACTGTGGAATAATAATCCCCGATACTTTTGTTCACCATATGCCCCGTCTTATGGACAATATGTCCTCTGAATAGGAAGTAAATCAAGTTTATCGTTGTCAAATACAGATGTTATTCCTTGCCATCAAAATTTTCTTTAAAGCCTTTATTTTCATTTACTCATCTTTTCATGCTCTTTGTGACTGAATAACATAGGATCCGCAACCATTGGGTGCCCAAGGAAGACAGATACCAATCAAACCCATATTCCCAATACCAGAGCTCAGACTAAGATGGCCGGAGAAGGTAATATTGAATCAAGAAATACTATCCTAGTCGTAACTACTTCTAAAGTAGGAAGAAATCTGAGCTCGGAGGTTAATGCAGTAAGGGGAAAACAGAATGAATTATCCAACAACCAAGCTAGATTGGAGGATATGATAAGGGCCATGAAAGAGTCATTTGACTCTTAGGGAGGAAGTAGAATGGGTATGCCTATGACAAAGCAAAACAATACTGCCATTATACCTCTAATGTCAAACGATACCATGGGTGCCATTCAGAGGGTGAATGACATGGGGGAAATCCCAAATAACCTCCATGGACAGCCACCACCCACGATGCCATTGGCACTCCATATCGCAGAAGGCTATCATGCCTTGGATGATGGACAAGCAAAGGTACACGAGCACGCTATCCCTGTTTGGGAACATCCTTGTGTTACTATCCTAAAACAATCATCTTCCCTAGGGAATAATCATTCAGAGGTTGAAAAAGACAAGTTCAAGGAAGAATGGATGAAGAAAATACAAGAACAAATTAAAGCCATCCAAGGTCCTAACTCTTATGGCTTTGTGGAGATTGAGCAATTATGCCTGCCTATGGACCTGAAAGTCCCCAAAGACTTCAAAATCCCTGATTTCTCGAAGTACAATGGGACCGATAACCCTTTGTTCCACTTAAAGAGTTATTGTACAAAAATGGCAATGTGGTCCAAAGATGAGAGGTTTCTTGTAAGCTTTTTCCATGAAAGCTTGACTAGACTTGCCTTGGAGTGGTATATTCAGCTAGACTATTCCAAAATCACCAGCTGGAGGGAATTGGCTGACCTGTTCATGAGATAGTACAAATTCAATCTTGATGTGGCACCTACCCGGGAGCAACTAGACTCCATGCAGAAGAAGAAAGATGAATCCTTTAAGCAATATGCTCAAAGGTGGAGAGCCTTGGCTGCCCAAGTTCAACTACCGCTCATCCCAACTGAAATGTGTTCTTACTTTTTAGGAACCTTGGGATCCCCTTATATCGGGGCAATGGCAAGAGCAGCATATAAGGATTTCTTTGAGTTGATAGCTGCTGGAGAAAGGATCGAGAGCTTGGCTAAGGCTGGCAAACTTTCCATGAACAGTGAAGACACAAGAAAAAGTTTCCCGCCTAGAAAGAAGGAGACATAAGTGAATTATGTTCAAAGTCAGTAATCCTTCATCCCAAGGTATGCACCAACACGTCCATGACTCCAGATACCATCATATCAAACCCCTATCCCTCCTTACCCATTTTACTAAACCACACCTACTACAAATACTATCCCATACTCCCAGCCTCAAATTAATAACATACATAGGCCATATCAACCAACTTACCCAACATATACCTTAACACCCTGACCAAATTTCCAAAACCAGAACCACAACTGATTCCTTAACCTTCCACCTTTCCCAAAGCTGTCCATTTCAAACGCTGACCTTGTCCAAAGATTAGTTGATGCTCATCTAATCTCAGCATATCTTGTACGCCTATTCCACCATACCCAGTTTGGTATAACCCAAACCTTGTAAATACCACATGGACATAGCAGGGCATTCCATTAAGGATTATGGAGGATTCAAGACTGCGGTGAGGAAACTAATTCCTTGTGAGAGGTTGGACCTTCAAGAAATTCAAACCTAGATATTGTTAACAACTCGATCCCAAATCATGAAGGAGGACTTCGGGTAAATGCTTTGGAGGTAAAAGAGCCACTGATCAAAAAGGTTTTAAAACCTTCGAACACCTATGGAGAAAATTTTCATTGGTTTAAAGAAGGCTAGCTACAGCACAACAGTGCTTGCTCTCTCAATGAAGGAGAATGAGAAAGATGACATAAAGTTGAGTTGCATATACCACTCCAGAGGTTTAGGTCATGATATAGAAAGTTTTTGGGATTTTAAAGCTTGAGTACAAGAATTACTCGATCTGGGTGTGATTCAAGCGAAAAAGAAATCGATTTTTCCTGAGGAAATAAATGTGATCAAATGCTTTATGCTTCGAGTATCGCCACTTGATCCAACTCCAAGACCAAAAAAAGTAATGGTCACTGTGAAAAAGCCGATGCCCTTTGGCTATGAGAATACACATGCGGTGCCTTGGAACTACAAGACCAAAATAGAAACAAATAAAGACATAAGGGAAACCTCAAAGGCCCAAACAAGTAAAGTGGTAGCCGAGGTAAAAGGAATAACAACAAGTAGAAGAGTCTATGGGCCCAAAGAACCTGAAAAAGGAAAGTTTGTGGACGAAGGAGATGTTGAAGAGAAGAAAAAAGAAGAGGAGGAGGAAGAAGAGTTCCTTAAAATTATGAAACAGAGCGAATATGATATTTTGGAACAATTAACAAAGACTCCTGCCGGAATATCCCTTTTGCCATTAATCCTATCATCTGAACCCCACCAAAAGGCAATGCTAAAAGTCCTGAAGGAAGCCTTTGTCAAGCCTGACACTTCGTTGGAGAACATGGTGAATATGGTAGATCCAGTGAAGCGTGTTAATATGATCACCTTTTCAGATGAAGAAATTGTGTCATGGGCTAAACCTGAAGCGCTGCATATAACCCTCAGATATAAAGGCCACATAGTGCCCAGAGTCCTTATTGATGGAGGGTCAGGGTTAAATGTGTTGCTAGTAGCAACTTTGAGTCAACTATCAATGAGTTTAGATGATGTATCACCACAAGTGATGGCTATAAAGGCTTTCGATGGAGCTACAAAAAGCATTATAGGGGAAGTGGTGTTGCCATTAGAGATTGGCCTAAGCAGGTCGGAAGTGTTATTCCAGGTAATAGAAATAAACTCAGATTATAACATGCTACTGGGAAGACCATGGATAAATGATGTTGGTGTTGTCCTCTCAACTTTTCATCAAAAGGTTAAGTATATTGAAAATGGGTCGGTTATTACAATCCATGGTGAAAGGGACATCATTATATCCAAACCGGTCTCACTGCCACATGTGGAAAATCTAGAGCTAATAAACAATAATTTGTGGCATAGCTTGGAGTTGGTAAAACCTAGACATGAAGGCAGTTACTCCCCAATGAAAAATGTCAATCAAATAGTGGCTCAAATCAAGGTTAAGAGTGGATATCTAAAGGGCAAAGGATTGGGATCGCCAATTGCTAGGTATCAGAATACCCATACTAGTCTCCAAGAAGCCCAACAGATTCGGCTTGGGATATAAAGCATCATTAGAAGAAGAGATGGGGGTCATGGTTCTCCAACAGACAAACAAAAGGTGAAAATAAAAGAGATCCTATACTTGAAGGAGACATTTCCTGGTCCAGCTGAAGTAATCACAGCTGGAGAAGTTCCCTCAACTTGCTATCGCTTCACCATCAACACCTTGGATGCCGAAACAACTGAAGGAAGCAATGAGATTCATGATGCCAGCAACAAGGAGATATTGATGAATTGGATAGCTGAACCATTGATTGATGTTATTGCTTCAAAGTAATTATTTGGGATTGTATTAATTATTTTTGCTTTCATGTATGCTACTTTCAGACATCATTTGAATGAATTTACATGACTATCCAGTAATTTTTACATTTTCTTCGTGTTTTCCATTCTCTTTGTTTCAACCTCTATTCTTCTGTTTCCTTTTTATCTTTATCATCATTTTCTCAAACCATTAATTGACATTTTCCTGTATTATTAGTGTTTTATCCACTATTTGTTTTGGCATTCCAACCCCCACAAATGCTTTCTAAGGACCTAAATATTACGAAAGGTTTACCACATGAAAGGGACTTTGGATGCTTATCAATTGATTCTCTTGCTGCACTTGATTACGATATTCATGAATCCGAGGATGATGAAGAAGCTATTTGGCAATTTTCAAATCTGTTGGAACATACGGAAAAGGGGTTTGACTTAGACAATAAGGTGGTTGAGATGATTAACATGGGCACTGAAAAAGAAAAAAATGAGCTGAAAATAGTGGAAAACCCTGAAAAAAACAGAAATGATTGCGTTGTTTGAAGAATACTTGGATGTCTTTGCATAGTCCTACTATGATATGCCAAGATTAGACCCAGGGATCACTTCACACAAGATCCCTTTGTATCCAGAAGCTGAGCAGAAAAAGCAGAAGTTGAGAAGAATGCGACCTGACATGTCTTTAAAAATAAAAAAGGAAGTGACTAAACAACTAGAGGCTGGATTTTTGGAGGTATCAAGACACACTGATTTGGTGGCTAACATTGTTCCGATGCCTAAGAAGGATGGAAAAGTTCGAATGTGTGTAGATTATCGAGATTTAAACAAAGCTAACCTGAAAGATGATTTTTCACTCTCTTACATTGATGTCCTTGTTGATAATGCATCCAGAAATCACCGATTTTCATATATGGATGGATATTCCGAGTATAATCAGATTCCCATGGATATTTGTCACAAGAAAAAAACTACTTTCATAACTCTGTGGGAAACATTTTGCTACACAGTCATGCCATTCGGGTTAAAGAATACCAGTGCCACATACCAACGTGCTATGGTTGTATTGTTCCATGACATGATGCATAAGGAAATTGAAGTGTATGTAGATGACATGGTCGCTAAGTCTAAAGAGGGAGAAAGTCACATGGCAATCCTGCAAAAATTGTTTGAAAGGCTCAGAAAATTCAAGTTACGACTGAATCCAAATAAATGCATCTTTGGAGCTTCTACGGGGAAATTGCTCGGATTCATTGTCAGCAGAGATGGGATAAAGATGGATCTGGACAAGGTGAAGGCGATATAAGAAATGCTAGCTCCCTGAACTGAAAACAATGTGAGAAGTTTTCTTGGACAGCTCAACTACATTGCTAGATTCATTGCCAATGTGACTAGTACTTGTGAGCTTATATTCTAGTTGCTGCGAAAACATTAACTTGGAGAATGGAATGAAGAATGCCAAGAAGCCTTTGACAAAATAAAGACTTATCTAATGAAACCTCCAGTTTTGATTCCTCCTACGCCAGGCCGTCTTTTAATACTGTGTCTTACAATGTTGCCCATTTTACTTGGGGCAATGTTAGGGCAATATGATGAATCCAAAAAGAAAGAACAGGTCATTTATTATTTGAGCAAGAAGTTTAACAAATGTAAATCCCGCTATCTGGCGATCGAAAAGATCTGTTGTGCATTAGTATGGGTTTCCAAGAGGTTGAGGGAGTACGTGTTATACTACACCACTTGGTTGATTTCTTGAATGGATCCATTGAAATACATATTTGATAGTCCTCATGTGTCATTAAGAATGTCAAAATGGCAAGTGATGCTGTCTAAATTTGATGTTAAATATGTTACTCAAAAGTCCATCAAGTGAAGTACAGTTGCTGATCATCTAGCTGAAAACGCTATGAAGGGTGTACAGCATACTATGCCTGAATTCCCTGATGGCGAGGTGTTGACACTAGAAAAAGAAGATGAGGAAGAAGAGAATGTGTGGAAGATGTACTTTGATGGGGCTGCCAATATGAATGGATGTGGAATAAGAGCTGTTGTAGTGTCACCAGTTAGGAAGCAATACCCAGTTTCTATCAAACTAGACTTTGAATATACCAACAACATTGCAGAATATGAAGCATGTGCAAATGGTTTGCAAGTTGCAATTGACTTGGGAATCAAAGAATTGAAGGTCTTTGGAGACTCTACACTCATAATCTACCAAGTTAATGGAGAGTGGCGTACAAAGAATCCAAAATTGGTGCCTTATTAGAAGTATTTGTCTCGACTAATTGAGCACTTTGACGACATATCGTTCTCCTACTTAAATTGAGACAAGAACCAATTTGCAGATGCATTGGCAACTCTGGCTGTAATAACTAAATTGGAAGTCCACACCAATGTCCAACCCATCCAGGTAGAGGTACAAAGTGAACCTGTATACTGTGGCATTGTAGAGACTGAACCAGACAGTCAACCATGATATCATGACATCAACCATTATATTCAAAAAGGAGAATTACCCAGCAGGTGCGAACGAGGTGGATAAAAAGACAATTCAAAAACTGGCTATGGCCTTT
This sequence comes from Dalbergia cochinchinensis, assembly GCA_031216125.1. Classification (NCBI taxonomy): domain Eukaryota; kingdom Viridiplantae; phylum Streptophyta; class Magnoliopsida; order Fabales; family Fabaceae; genus Dalbergia; species Dalbergia cochinchinensis. The sequence continues at coordinate 15,139,250 of CM062375.1, read as the reverse complement.
CTCCTAAATGTTGAAGTCCTTTACAAGAGGAATTATGACACCGCTCTTTTTCGATGTGTAGATGCTCATGAAGCTCGAATAATCATGACTGAAGTCCATGAAGGGATCTATGGAACTCATGCCAACAGGCATATGATGGCACGCAAAATCCTAAGGAGTGGATATTACTGGTCTACCATGGAGAGTGACTGTATGAATTATGTTCAAAAGTGCCACAAATGCCAAGTATATGTAGACCGAATCAATGCTCCTCCAATTTTGTTATCTCCTTGGCCTTTCTCAATGTGGGGCATGGATGTTATTGGCCCGATTAATCCCTAAGCATCCAATGGTTATCGTTTCATCTTGGTGGTGATAGACTATTTCACTAAATGGGTGGAAGTTGCTTCATATGCCAACATCACACAGAGGGTGTTTCTTAGATTCATCAAAAGGGACATTATCTGCAGATATAGGATTCTAGGAAAGATCATCATAGACAATGCTCCTAACCTCAATAGTGCTGAGGTCTAGAAATTCTCAGAGACATTCAAGATCAAACATCACAATTTAGCTGCTTATAGACCACAAATTAATGGTGCAGTAGAAACTGCAAATAATAATGTCAAAAAAATCATCGCCAAGATGGTGGTGAACTACAAAGATTGGCATGAAATGCTTCCATATGCTTTACATGCATACCATACCAACATTCAGTCAAGCACAGGAACAATCCCTTTCACATTGGTATATGGAATGGAAGCTGTGTCTCCCATAGAAGTGGAAATCCCGTCATTAAGGGTTTTGATGGAAACAGAATTAGAAGAGTCTAAATGGGCGAAGGTTTGGTATGAGTAGTTGAATATGATCAAAGAGAAAAAGCTTGCAGCTTTTTGTCATGGCCAATTGTACCAAAGCAGAATGGCTAGGGCCTTTAACAAGAAGGTCCGCCCTAGAGATTTTCATCCAGGGGATTTGGTTCTGAAAAAAATTCTCCCTAATCAAGAGGACGCATGGGGAAAGTGGGCTCCAAGTTATGACGGTCCTTACATTGTTAAGCAAGCATTCTCAAGTGGAGTATTGATTTTGCAAAACATGGATGGACAAGAATTGCCTAAACTAATTAACAGTGATGTAGTCAAAAGATTTTATGCTTGAAAAGATGCTCAAAAAGCTTGTTAGGTCGAAAACTCAAAAGAGTGACCTAAGCAAAAGTTAGGGTAAAACAAAAAAAAGAGAAAGAAAAAATAAAAAAAGAAAAAGATGGCTCGCTAGGTTGAAAACTCAAAAGAGCGGCCTAGGCAAAAGCTAGAGCAGGCGATGATGCAGCCTACATTGGGGCAATTTTTGAATTTGTCCAGTAAATCAAGCAAATCAAAGACTAAAACTGGGGCAATTTTGAAGAAGGGATTTGAAGACATGTCATCGGATATCCTAGCTATGGTGTTCAACTTGCTGCAAGAAATCAATTGATTGAGCCATAAAGAACCTAAACTTGGGCAAAATGTTGCGTCTCTCGCAATTTTGTATTTTGCTTTTATTTTGTTGTCTTCTTCAAAATATTTTGTCATCCAATATACCAAGCAATAAAGATGCTCATTCAATTGATCCTTTCACCTTCTCTTTGAATGCATGTTCATTTATGATGTCTCAAGTAGGATAAATTTAAGCTTCAATTATATGATCTAACAATATTTACAACAATACATCAATGACTAGCATCACAATCCAAACACTTCAATTAAGCTTGGCAGAAGAGTATTCATCATTCTAAAAAGGAAAAAGGAAAAAGAAGAAGAAAAGAAATGAGCAAGTTTTAGTTGTGCTAGGAAGTCCGATGCAAGAATTATGAGTTTGATCGGTTAAAGTTTTCCTTGAGGTTTGCTCGATTTGGTTATGATTAGTTTTTCAATAATGTGCCTAAAATAAGCTGAAATTCATGACTTTTGCATATAACTTTGTAAAAACAAATTGTGAAAATTATTGTTTTTTAAGCCAATTTACATTTCTTATCGGCCTCAGATTGCCATTTTCTTTTTCAGTCTACCTTAGATTGCTAATTTACTTTCCAGTTGGCCTCAGATTGCCACCATTTAATTTCTAGTCGGCCTCAGATTGCCAATTTACTTTTCAGTTGGCCTCAGATTGCCACAATTTACATTTCTTGTCGGCCTCAGATTACCCCTTTTTCTTTTTCAGTCGGCCTCAAATTGCCAATTTACTTTCCAGTTGGCCTCAGATTGCCACCATTTAATTTCCTGTTAGCCTTAGATTGCCAATTTACTTTCCAGTTGGCCTCAGATTGCCAATTTATATTTCTTGTCGACCTCGGGTTGCCAATTTACTTTTTAGTTGGCCTCAAATTGCCACGTTACTTTTCAGTTGGCCTCAGATTGCCAATTTACATTTCTTGTTGGCCTTAGATTTCCAATTTAATTTCCAGTCGGCCTCATATTGCCAATTTACATTTCTCGTTGGCCTTAGATTGCCAATTTACTTTCCAGTCAGTCTCGGATTGTCATTTACATTTCTAGTCAGCCTTAGATTGCCAATTTACATTCAGTCGGCCTCAGATTGCCATTTACATTTCCAATCAGCCTCAAAGTGTCATTGCTTTTAATTTTCCTGTTATTTGTTGACCCATATTTCTTATTTCCTGTCACCTGTTGACCTGTGTCCAGTTGGTAGCAAGGTTTTTAATTTCTCATCAGCCCCATTGGCTTTTAAATTCCTGTCCTTTCCCATCATCATTTACTCTTTTAATTTTACAGATGAATTTCACATTCCTTGTCATCCATATATCTTGGTTGCTGAATTGCATCATTGCATTGCATATGCATCTCATGAGTGTTTAGTTGAGTATTTAGTTCCTTTCTCTTTTTGAATTCAATCTTTCTTATTGTTAATTTCATGCATTGCTAAACAAAATCAATTGTTCATGTCTTTACTCATTCCTTATAAAGATAATATAAAAACTTAGGCTTTTTATATTTTCTTATAAGAAATGAGTAAAGAGGGGTAACTGTGAACACCCGATTTTGTCCAGTCCATAAAACAACAAAAAGAAAAATATTTTGGCACACTTTCAGAGTTTAGCTTATATTGGTTGTCTTGTTTCGTTAAGTGATTCAAGTTTTGTCTATAGTTCTTCGATGTTTAAGCCAATTTCAATTCAGATCATTTTCATTTGGTTTCTTTTTATTTTACGTTTTGGTCCATGTATATAATTAAAACAAAAATTGTCTAGCCCATTTTTGTTGTAGCCCATTCCATTTTCTTTTTTTAGTCCACATGTCCATGGTCCATTTATTTCCTTTGAGCCCAATTTTATCCGTCAAGCATTTTTTTTTAAAAAAGAATAAAATAAAAAAAGAATGTTGGATTCGTTTTTGGTTCTGGTGGCCGTTCCTCAAAAGAAAGAAAAGGAAAAGAAGTGCCCGACGCAATGATGGCCACTCCTCCCAGATGCTTCTTTTGGTTTTTCCTTTTATGGTGGCAATGAGCTGGATCTTTACTAGCCAACTGAAGATGGGATCGGAGCAATAATTTTGTGGGATTACCAGACCACATATAGATCCATCATGAATGAGAATTAGGGGGGAGAAATTCATATCACTAGAAAACATTCAGATCAGCAAGAATTACATAAATCAGCAAAATCTAAAAAAAAAAAAAGAAATCAAAAGATTACACTCTGGGACATCAGATCAGGAATCCTGCAAAAGACAGAGAAGGAGAGACCAGTAAAAATCCCAGCAATACAACCAGTAGCAACAAGACAACCCAGTAACAAGGTAATTTCATCAGAAACAATATCATCATCAAAAAGTTTAACAAAAAGAAAAAGAAAACAAAAAATAAAAGGCGAAGAGGTCGTGACGGTACTCCTTTCCCGTCACCGGCCGCAGCCTCCATGAAGCATCATCATCATCATATCTCCCTCATCCTTGAGCCCATGCCTTCTCCTCCATGAATCACCATCATCATCGCCCTTTATCAGCCTTACATCATCTCCTTCAACCTTCCACCACCGATCCATGACCCCTCTAACCTACCATACCATGCCAGTTTCTTTCCCAATTGGTCACCACCCGCACTGCCAAGTGAGCCACAGCTGGCCGTGACTCCTCCAGATCTACCTATCATCGCCCTAGAACCACCACCCAACACCTCATGCCGTCGCCATACAACCCAATTCCCTCGTCATGATCGCCACGGCCGAATCGCTACACCATGCTGGCGCCACCCTTTTCCTCCACCAAGCCGCGAGACCTCCCCTCCGCACGAAGTAGTCACCGTGCAAGCTACCCTCCCCTTTCAGATCCACCATATTTTCTCAGACTGTGACAACCGTGCAAGCTAGCCCTCTCTCCTTCTCTTTCCCTTGTAGTGATCTCTCTCTCACTCCCTCTCCTTTTTTCCTTTTCTCTGTCTCTGTGTCTATCTGTCTTTTTTGGTTGTGTGACCATGTGTGTGCTTTGTGTATGCATGTCTAAAAGGAGAGAGAGAGCCGTGTATTATATGTCTATGTGTGTGTGGGGTGTATGTTGTGGTGGTAGAGGTGATAGATAGATTAAGGGTAGGGTATTTTGTTTATTATTATTATTATTATTATTATAGTATTATGTTTCATTTCGTTAGGTTAGAAATTGTCTGCTTGTTTGAGTTTATTTACATGATTAGTGTTTATTTATCTTTAGTTTCGAACTTGTTTGATTGGAGTTTGAGTTTGGTTTAAATGAATTTAAAAAGAGGTTTTATTTAATTTGATTCAAAATAAATATTTGAGAATTTTAATTTATAAAAAAAAAAAAGAGTTTATGATATGTCTTTTTTAGCTTTCTTTTTAAATCATTTGAGTGAAATTAAATAAATTAGTTTCAAAAAACATTAATTTAATTATGAAAACAAAAAAGATCAATTTAATTGTTTCTTTGATTTTGAGTGGATTTAATGTTTTTTCTTTTAATTAAAAAAATTAAAAAGAAAATAGTTATTAAGTTTTTTTTTGTGTTGTTGTGTTTGTTATATATATATATATATTTTCTTCTTTTTTTTCTTTTCACTTAATAATAAAAAGCATTTCCAAAAAAATTTACTTTCAAAAATTAAAATCAATCAACACACTTTCTTTAATTAATTAAAATCCATCCAACACATAATTATTTTCTACAAAACTATGTGACTTTGATTTCCTCATTGCACCAGAGGATAAGTGGGAGCAGATGATTCCAATCCCTATCAAGCCAAAATTGAATTCATAATTTGCTTTACTTGTAAATATTCCTTTTAGTGCTTTTTTTTAACTTGTAAATAATCTTTCTTTTTAAAGAGGTTATTATTTAATTTGCACAATTTACTAAGGTACTGTCTGAAGACGGGTGTATTAGGGGTGCGTGGGATTAAATGCCTACCATTCCCTATGCATAACCAACTCCCGAACTCAAATCTGGTTTGAAAGACCATTTTTCAAAATGAACTAGTTTTTCTATATTTTCCCAAATTTTAATAAACTTGGTGGTAACTCCATATTTTCAAATACCAAAATATTTCTTTGTTTGCCGTCCCGTCGTGATCTTGGTTGCAACAGATATTAGAAAGCAATTTATACAAATACCCTTCAAGCAACATGGATCAATTTAGAAAAGAATAAAGAGAAATGGACGAAACTTTTGTAGACTAGTATTGTTTTTTTTTTGGGTGAAAACCCTTTATACTAGGTTTACTGTACTAGGGTGTGTACCATTGTTTGATGTCAAAATGACAACAAATTAGCCATTATACATGAACAATCAAGTGAACCCTAAATATATAATTATATAATTATGTAATCAATTTGAATTTCATTGTTATAGAAAAGATTATGACTTAATATGGTATATATAGCATAAAAGGTAACACATCAACATATATAGGAAGATGATGAATAAGAAAATTGATGTAAAGGAAACAATAAGTAATCATTTAAAACGTCAATTGGTCTAACATTATAACAAATGTTAGAATTACTTACATGATTGAGATGGAATAACTCATTTATTTATGTCAAAATGTTCAACAACAAAAGACACAAGAACCAAACAAATAAAAAAAGGGAAACTACTACATGAGTTTAATTTTGATAAATTGAGAGTGTAAAAATGTTTTATATCATCATCCAATTAAATTATTTAACTTATATGATTTTTCAAGTAGTGTATGTGAAACTTAACTACATTTGTTAATGTAGCAATATATGATTGGATGATAGTATAAAAAAATTTTACATGGTCAATGCATAGAAATTAAACTCAATTTTTATTACAAGACCCCTAAAATTAAAGTTCAAATATATCTGACTTCCCTAAGAGAATATGCAAAAATGAAGGACTGGTTCAACATCATGTTTTGGAGTTCAGTTAAGCTTGATCACACAATTCTCATTTGCGGTCTTCAACTTGATGGTGAGATCAGGTGAAGCACTTGTCAATGACAATAACCCATTTGCAGCATTTGTTGAACAATTACTGACTAAGGTAATCTTTTGTAGATTGGTAGATCTCACTATCAAGTACTTGATAAAGTCCACTTCTACATTCCTACCTGTTAAACCTTCAATGAACACAAACTTCAATTTGTGTTGTATACAATTGCATATTTCTCTTCGATCCCAAAATGTAGCAAAGCGGGAACATTGCATAGCACCAGTAGAATTTTTAGTAATTTTGATGCTTGCACATTTGTTAACCTATAAAACAATTGTAAGAAATTGTTGTCTAAGAATGTATAATTGTATACTATAATCATACCAATTAGGCAACTAAATCAAAACACGATTAATATGTGTTGTAAACTTTAATGTCACATACTGGAATAGTGATTTTTAGAGTCTCCAGATGTGCACTTGTTTTCAACATGTTAGAAAGAGCAAGGGCCTCCATCGTATTGTTTAGATCCAAATCCATTGATGCAAATGATAAATTTTGAAAGATTTTTCTTCTTTTGGATTCCTACATGAAATAATAAACATATGATTGGTACAAATGTTGTCGAAAATAGCACATAGTATTAATACAATAGTATGATATACATCCAAAATTTGTCGTCATAAAAACTGAATGAGTTTGACTTTTGTGCATGTCTGTAAAATAATTTTATTCTATCAACCAATAGAAATTCAATAAAGTATCAAATCATATAGGCAATAACACACTATAACCACTACACACCATAATTTAACATTTTCTTAAATTTCTACTAGTTGACAATTTGTGCATAAAACTAAACTCTAAAAATATTAGGGCAACACCAACAGAATAATATTGTCAAAAACTTAAAATCTTTTACATAAATCATGAAGAGATATGACCAATTTATTAACCCAATAGTTAGTAAAAATACCATATCATTCTAGTAACAAAATTCTAGTCATCTACATTTTTCTAATAATAATATGGCGAATAGTTATATACAGATAGATAGATATTAACTTACCAAAATGCCACAGCAAAATTCCAACAGCTTTGGAGTTCTTAATGCAAGGGGAGACATAGGAATTTCTCGATTCCCATAGCACTGGAACTCCCTAATGTTTGGTGCTTTAAGTACTAGCTTCTTTGCAGGACAACACAAATATGCTAGAATCACAACTTCAAGACTCTCCACAAAAACTTCAATTTCATCAACACTTAGAAGATTTAGCTCCAAGAATTTAAGGCTTGAATTTTGGAACTTGATTGTTGAGAACCCACAAGAATGAAGGAGGAAGAATTTCTCCAAACAAACACAACTGCTTAAAATTCCAGCAATGGTTTTATCACTCATACTCACCTCCTTTAGTGTTAGGATTCTCAAGTTCTTGCAAGCCTTAAATAACATTGAACTATTGATACAGTATCTTATAAACTCAAGTGACCCCAAGGATAAAAAGATATTCCTATCAACAAAATCATATTCCATTATAAGATTTTGTTTACATACTTTGCCATTAAAAGGCTCGTGGCACTCTAAGATTAGATCTTTAAGCTCAGGTTTTTTCTCAACTAGATACATGATCAAAGTTCCTATGTCTGTAAGAGGGAAGTGTCGAAGGTGACAACTAGTCAAGTCACCAAGGTGCTTTCTCAAGATTAAAAACAAGAGTATACCATACCGATAAATTCCTTCTTCTTTACTCTGATTAAGGATAAAATCCAAATGATCCTCTGGTGACGTGACAACCCTTCTTAGAGCACATATCATGGACTTTGCATCGAAGTCAAGGCGTGAAACTTGCTTCCACATATTTAGCCATCTCTTTGAGAGGATGCTACTCCTCACAGCATCCCCGATGGGAAGCAAAGAGATGATGATCAACAAGACATCTTCAGGAAGGAGATTGAAGAGATCTTGTGGCTCCTCTCTATGATCTTTGTGCCTTTTAGCCCTTTCCCTTTTCAATACTCCCCTCATCATTTTTTTTGTTTATTTCTTCCCTCAATACTAGTTGTGCTTTTGGGATGAGACTTTTGAGAGTAATTAGGAGTAGTGATCATTACATAGTAAGGAGATTGGTGACAAAAAATGTGACAACTAGTAGACAGTATGCATAAGAAGGCATGTTATTACATTCCTTATTTACAATTTTTTCCTATTATTTTATAAATACATGCATTTCTTTTTATTTCTGGTTTTGGCCAAATTTGATGAGTCGGTACCAATTCACTACTTTGTGTTAATCCTCTTCATTATTTGTTTTTAATTGTAATAATTTTTTGAAAAGTGCAAACTATTAATTAGAATTTTTTTAATTTATATTTTCATTTATTGTGTTTTCTAGTAAGACATATTCACATATATAATTGAGGATTATATAAGAATTTGTAATCAAAACTATTTAATAAGGAGTAGAAATAAATTTAAAAAATGACAATAATGACAATGCCATTTCTTGAATTCAAAATAAGAAAGACTTTGTGTACTTAAATATGAGCTTTTTATTAATATTTTTAATTATAATTCTTCAAATTATTTCCATTTAAAAGATAAAAATATTTTTTTCCCATTAAATATGAACAAATGAATAAAAAATAATGTTTAACCTTAAGTAGAAATATTTAAGTAAAAGCAACAAAAAAATAATTTAAAATAGTCAATTTATATTTTTATATTATAAAAAAATCAATAAATGACTAAGGTTTGGCTTGATATTATTGTGTTGTTTTGAGAGCTGCTCACCATTTTCTGCTCTCAAAAAGCTATTATAGTTTTTGTTAACTCTAGAACCTTTGAGAAAGCTATCATACGTTAGGTTTTAAATGACAACAAAGTAAATTTTGCTAAAATATTTTGAAGAATGAACTAATGTAGTGCTAAATAAGTTATTTTTCATATACATAATTCAATTCTTGATACATTTTTTTTATATTTATCTTGATTTAACATGATTAAAATCTCAATCACAGAGATTTAGATTCTTAATAATGTAAAAAATTGTTCAGAAAGTGAATTATAGTATGTAAGAAACTTAAGAAAGCAAGCTAGAACATCAGAAAATGAGAGTGCGGCTTCAAAAACTAGTACGTGACTTCAAAAAGTGACATAACAACCTGAGAATGCATTCTCTCATGATCAAATCAAGCACATCATCATCAATCTCAATTGTAATCATCTCTAAAGAATATCAACACTATCTAGAGATTATCATCCATCTTAGAGAGAAGTTCAGATAGAACATAAAATGCTTGAAAGTGTAGAAGCACATGAAAAAGTGTAGCATGCATCAGAAACTACTCTAGGTCATAAGAAACTGAAAGATATCTGGATTATAAATGAACTCAAAACCTCAGAAAGTAATGGTAGTAACATATCATCTTTATACTTGGACATTCACCATCTTCTTGAAGGTTTTCACACGAAGAGAAGTTCAGAAACTACGTTCAGATTGAAGATATAGTTTCTGAAGTATTCAGAAACAATTGTCAATAGTTTGCTGCACTACAATAGCTATCACTAACCCAAATAACGTCACATGTCTAGAAGGATAAATTCTAGGACACACAAAGTTGATCAACATGTGTCAAGAGGAAAAAAATTCAAAGGGACAATAGTCTATTTCAAATTCAAGTATAAAAGAAGGAAGCCTTCATACTTGAAGGAATATTTTTGCACGTAATATTCAAGCAATATCATTACTTTCTAAAGTTCTTTCTTAAGATTAAATTCAGTTTCTAAAAAAGAAAATCTTCTTTCTTGTATTTTTTAGCAAACATTCTACATTAAAAGATTAGAAAGATGTCTCTCAAGCTGTTTCCTTATACATTTTTATTATCTCAAGGAAACTCAAGTATTTTCTTAGAGTATTAAACACCAAAACCTGATATCATTTGTACCTTGATCCATTTGTGATTAGTGTAAGATTAGCTTAGAGAGGCTAGGATCAAAACTACTTGTAAGGGAGAGTTGAATATACTAACTGCCTATTGGAAATAGCTTGAAAAAGCTAGTGAAAAGAATATCTGACTTTCTCGGGTTGAGAAAGTGGTTGATAGTGGAACTTAACAGATTTGTTGAGAACTGAATGTAAGCAGTGTTTAGCCGAACCAGTATAAAATATCTTGTGTGATATTCCTCTTTCCTTATCTCTTTAAATTACTATGCATTATTCATTTTGTTGTGTGAACATTTGTTCTTGCTTAAACATCTTTTTGAAGTTTTTATTTAGTTTTTGAACACCTCAAAAGTAAATTTTTAAAGCATATTAATTTGTGTTTTTCCGTTGCCTTCAAGTTTAAGACCCTTTGTTTGGGTTTTCAGAAAGTAAAAGAATTTGAAAGCACGATTCAACCCTTTTCTCATGCTATATCTTCATCTACAATATTGTTTAGTAAAATAATATAAAAGTTGCTCTCAACAAGGAGAATCCACTATAACAGTATTTCGTAAATCCATTATAGAGTTGCTATTAGAATCTAAAGTGGCTGTAATGGACATTGATATTAAAAAGGATAATTTTTACTTCCACGTTATTAGAGTAAGATTATACCTAGCCCTTTAAGTTTTGGAGAGCATACACTAGTTCTAAAAGCCACCTCATGATGTGCTCTCAAAAGCACCCCTATCTTTTGATTAAAAGTCAAGTGCTAAAGCCCCTTGACTTTTCTATTTATTACAAAACCAAAAATAAAATAAAATTGGCTCATGCTTTTCACAAACAGGAGGATCCATTGGAGAGCATCGTCAAACCAAAGCCTAAGAGTGCTAAATACACATTCCCTTATTAAATTACTCTAGAATTGTCTCGTCTCATTTAGTATCTAGAATTGAGTATGAAATTAAAATTTGGAATTGGAATTATATTTTTCACAATCCAATTTCATGGAATTAAAAAATAAGAAATATTAACTCTTCTTAATTCCTAATATATCATATAAATTGTCAATTCCAAAACTTATTAAATATTTGTCCCATCATCAAATTTTATACAGCTCTCTCTCTTTTTCATTTATTTTGTAACAATCATGTCACAGTTTTTTAGGAAACTCAACCATAAAATTTAGGATACTAAGTCAATTTCAAATCTAAAGAATTGAAATTAAAATTCTATGTTATGATTCTGATTCTAACATTCAAATAGAAGCTCTTAAAATGCTATGATCTCACTTCCCACTCTCATCCCTAAATAGGAAATATCTCCCTTATAAAGCAAAGGATTGCAAACATTAATGCGAAGACCTACATCTATAGATTTCCTTTTAAATTTAATTTTAATACACAATTTATATAAAAGTTTTTAATGTACTACCAAAAAAAATATACCTTTTTTCTTTTTTGCATTGATTATGTTAATCGCCATAGATTTATTTATTTTTTTGTGATTTTTTATTTAATTTCTTGACATTTTATTAATTTTAAAAAAAGCCATGTTAATTTTTTCGTAAAAATTGCCTAAACAACAAAAATAAGGTATGTGGCTGTTTAATCCATGTTTAATGAACTAAGGATGGACCTAGTCCGATTAACTCAAACATATAAAGAAATCTCCTAAGATAATGTGATTTGTGTAACACCCCCTTAATCACAGTGTTTCACCTAGGTTGTAACACCGTAACTAAGAGTGTGGTACTACGCATCATATTCATATGCCATGTAATAATCGACTTGTTTATTTATAAGCTCTTATTCATGTAAATTACTACTTGTTCATATTCACTTAGTATGAAGTATTAGCGATTAGTGACATATCGTTGAAACCTTATGAATATAGAGAAAACAATGTATAAACGAGTCTTATTAGATTTTCTCAAAGCACTAAAAAAATCAGTACATTATATAATATACAATCATCTGCTAGTTGTGGGGCATATATCAATAGTCCTCGCAGGGACTGTCCAAAACGCATCAAAATACATCAAAGTGTAAAATATAATCCTGCTTTAAAGTAAACTCATCAACTATGCCTATAATCCTAACATAGTGTGGTCAGCCAACAGTTCTTGTGTGTCACCAAACTCTCTAGCAAACATCATCTGCTGAATCTGAGGTAGACATGAAATGCATATAAGGATGAGAATTCTAAAATTCTCAGTAAGATGCTCCAATACATATACAAATGTCATCATTATCTACCCCAGCTACTTCGGTTTATTTATAAAATATTATATGCAAATAGAATGAACAATAATAATTGGCTTAGCTTTTAAGAAAATATTTACCCGAAGTAGGCTCATTTTGTTCAATCATTATCATTTAGAGTATGTAACGTTAAGCTGAAATATAACCATCCTGATCTCAATAAGGTAATAGACATACTTACTTAGTACATAGCATAGGGGACTACTTAGGACAATTGCTACTTTAACTGTCTTGGCCTGCGACTTTTGGTGGCTTATTCCACTCCTAGGTAATAAAATGCTTTTCAGGACTGAGCTCATTTCTATACATGATCATTGATTTGCTTTCTCCAATTCTCATATAGACCTATTCTTACCCAGGTTTACTTTCCCCAACTCAATTCAAAGTTAGCTAGGTTTATTTTCCCCGACATATCAGATTTACTTTCTCTGGTCTAAGAAAATATAATCTCATTATTTTTCTCATATAAAGACAATTGTCAAAAGTATTCATAATTTTGTGCACATAACATCATCAATAGATTAACATAGCATAATGAGATCAAATCATAGTCATTACATCATATTTTCAACTAGTTTAATGTGTTGTCCTGATTTTTAGTCTCAAAGAAAATTATGGATTAGCTACTAAACCTCATCAAAATAAATTTTCAAAGTTATTTTAACATGTCTGAGACTCTATAAAAATTTCAAAGAAAAATAACATCTCTAGCTATATTAACAAAATTCTACAAATTTAGAGGTAAGAAATTGCTTATTTTTAGCCAACAGCCAAAGTTCCCAATTTTCTTACCTTATCAAATGAACATGTAAAATCCGTAAAAAATTCAAGGTTGGACTTTAAGATGTCCTCAACATCTTATAAAATTTTCAAGACAAAATTCGATCATTTGGTATAGTAGCAAAATTAGACAAATTCAGTATTCTAGAATTTACTATGCAAGCAGAAACCCTGACCAGCTCAGTTTTTGAATTTTTAAAAATAGTAAAAGTGCTCAAAATGACTTAAGAAAAATAATAGAGACACCTCAACATGTTACCTTCATCATATAAAATTTTCAGCTTCACATAAGGTCCCTAACTAGTTCAAAAATGTCAAGTATTTTCACTTGCTTGCTTAAAACCGAGACTTCCAGCACAATGCTGAAAACATATTTTGAGAAAAAGGATTTTCTAATAATATTAAACCACTCCATCCAATAAAACACATCAATATCTATATATTACCGATAAATAAAACTAAAAGTTCTAAACCCAATCAATCATAAAATTTCAGAGCAAATTTTGAGAGAAAATAGGCCAAAGAAAGCTCTACTTGGCTCTTGGAAGGTTTAGCCCTTGTTCTTAGCTTTCTTCTAGAGTTCTCCACCCAATTATTAATCAAACCTTCTCAAATTCTCTTGTAACATAGCAAGAACAGCAACAAACTTGATGATATGATGAGGTGAGGGTTTGATATAAGGAGGTTTTGAGTGAAATTTTAGATTTTTAGCTAGGGTTCTTGTATTTCCTAGAGGAAGGAGATGAAGATGGATGTACGTGGGGGTTGCTGGCTAAACTTGAGAGAAGAACATGGTGAGATTTTTTATTTTATTCATGTTAAGATAATATACACTTTAATTCCTATTATAAAAATGTTTTCGTTAAAGAAAATTGGTCAAATTTTGTAAAACTCTTATTGGCTATTTGTAAAGGCAATGGTGTGGCTTTTCCTAAGCCACACACTTGTCACATTAGATGTTCAACTTATACTGCAAGTTTTGTACAGTGTAAGAAACTACACATTATAATTTAGTCGATCAGGTAAAATATTGTACAGGCAAAACAAATATTACTTGAAATTTAATTTCGAGTCTAAAATTTTCATTTCTAACCCTTCCTAACCTTAATATGTTTTCTCAGTTTCAGGCATCTCCTAGTTTTGATTCTAAGGTTTTGATGGTACTAATAGGCTTGTGGGGCTCGCACAGTCACTATTCACATTTTTTTTCTTCATCTAAGATGTTCTTATCAAGACTAATTTCATCCAATTCATGAAATTCTGGTTAATAAAGTTCAAATAAAGTTTTTTGAAATAAATTTTAGGGTGTTACAATTGGCGCTAAAGCTAGATATTGGAACTCTAGTCTATGAGTTCTCTAAATCACTAAAGTAAGGCTTTGGACAAAATCAGATCAAGAGAACTAGAAAATGGAAATGGAAGTGACTTGCATGAATATAAAAGTAGCAGTACAATAACAAAATAATGAGAGGAAAATCTTGAAACCAATAGCTAATTGTTTTGAGATTTGCAGTGTGTCTCATTTACACAAATAATCTCCAATTTATAGTTCCTAGATAGGCTCCACACCTAATCATAGTTGCTCCTATTTTTTAGTAACAACTACTCATGCCTTTACGCATGTTCATTCATCCATGGCATCACTTTGCCTTGTTGGACCCATGTTCCTTTGAATTGTCCAAGCCCTATCCTTTTATTCCAGCCATTGTCTTTCCTTACTTAGGCCTACAGTTTTTATTAAGCCTAATTCCTTTTCCAGTCATGATAGCCTCTAGCTTTCATATTTGGGCATGTGCTTGTTAACCAAATATTTTTGGATGTCAGACATATGCTTGTTGACTTCTTAGCTCGGTAGCTATTATGAGCTATGAGGTGCTAATAAATGTTCAACATAAAGGCTTTTCTAGCTGTTACCGTTTTTCCTCTTCTTTAACCTCTTCACATGATTCTTGAAACTTACTTTCTCTTCAAATTTATGCTCTAATCCTCTTTCTTTTTAAACATCTCCTCATTCTTGCTCATATTTCTCCATATATTTCACCATGTCTTCCTCCTAAGGTTTTGGTTCTCAAAATCCCAATTCTTCTCCGCTTAGGGAAGACTCTTCCTTTTCTTTAAACTTATCTCATGGCTAACCTGAGGACTCAAGCATAGTTATTACCACTCTTGAGCATTTGCAAAGATCGACAACAGTAACTGAGGGTTCTTCTTCTATTGAGAAAGATGAAATGATGGCCATTATGATCCCTTATAGCCACGAAGGTACCAACTACATCCTTAGCCATCGTTTTCAAAACTTCCCTCTTCAGCACCTTGGTAGAAACCTACATAATCCCTAAAGGCTTTGAACTACCCATTGGTTCTTCTTAGGCTTTTATTTCAAAATGCCCTTTTGAAATTCGAAGCTAGCCTCGCCCTAATGAGCCTTACACTATTGGCTTGACCGTGTTAAGGGAAAAAAGGCTATCTTTGGAAAACATGAGGCATCTATGAGATGACCATGTTCTCTAAACAAGAGTTTTCTCCAAATCAGGATCTCTTAATAGCCTTCTTGGGTTCCTAGAATGTCTCTATTAACGCCTTTGTTTTCCTTTTCGGTATTTTCACTCCTACCTTATATGATGTTGTCGTTATCTTAGGCCTTCCTGTAATAAGGGATAGACTTTTGACCTTATATAATGTTTTTATCCTCAGATAAGGTTGCCCAGCCAATAGGAATAATGCCCCTTATCATTTGTTTCTTGCCCATCACAACTACATGACTGACCCTATTTCTGAAATTGAGCATTATGCTTTCCTTCTTTTCTAGATATGCGAGTTTTGTCTTTGCACTAGCTCCTTTGAATTAGTTGACTCATACAACTATTATGTCTTTGCCATTATTTCTGGTAGATCAATAAATTTGGCTACTTTGTTTTTATATTTATTTTACAAATATATGAATCAATAGATCAGCCACCTTAAGACTTCTTCAACTAACAAGCTTTTATCAGACTACTCATTTACATCTAGGTGAATGAGTACTTTCCTATCTTTTTTCGTGACAGCAGGGTGGCCAAAATCCCAATCTTGGATGTTTTTATTATGGCTATCAAATCTAGAGATGTACTTGTCCTTACTCAAATAGCTTAGCAGATTGTGGAACAGTTATTCAGGACCAAAAAACCTTCATAGATGATTGTGGACCAGTTGTTCATAAATGACTTAAAATATGTTTTCAATAACAAATACATATCTGTTATTGAAAACATATTTTAAATTATTTTAAGGATGCATAACATCAAAATTTTTCATGTAGAAAAGGGTCATTGACTTACATTCTAAATGGTTGTACTTTATCACAATTTATCAAAGTATGCACGTGTGTAGAATTCCACTCCTCGAAAGCTAATTATTAAGGCTGGCTCTTTCTAGTAGCACAACTAAGTTGGTTGAAGATCAACAATATTGATGGAGTAGGGCATTCCCTTCCAACATCATTTTGACCAACTCGAGTTCTCTTAGATTGAACAGTGGGTGAAAGTAAAATGAGCTAAAATTTGAAATATCTTTCGATAGATATGCCTAACATATTGATCATTCCACTTGAGACCTATTCTTCACGATTGTTTTAAACTCTCCAATTTCCTTTTCAAATAGATATAGCCACCTGAATTGAACCAGTCCACATACTCATGCTTCATATGCCAAACTTCACTTGCAAATGTTCCATTGAGTAAAACAACTCGAGAAAAATATTCTCTCTAATTTGCATAAAATAAGGGAATTTTTTTTTCCATAATCTACAGATCATCAACCCTAAGAGTAAAAGAGTATAGAAGAGCATATAACTTTAAAATATTAACTCAGCTTAGTCAAAGGCTTCCATCCAACATTAGCTTACCTTGTGCAACATTGACACACTTACCTAAGTTAGAAGCATAATCATTGGGCATTCTCAACTCCTAAAGCCACAGTCAAATAGCTTGTTTTTTAGTGGAATTTAAAGCATATTTGGCCTTAGTTTATAGAAACAATCATCTTTTAATTCTTGTAAATGCAAATCAGGCCATGTGCAATACTTAGCCAATCATGCCTTATCTTGTCATTGTTTTTGGTTTAATCTGTATCTATTAAGTGTCCATAATATTGTCAAGCACATTGTTCTCAATATGCATGGCATCTAAACAATGATGCACTAAATTACCTTTTCAATACGGTAATTCCTAGAAGGTATTTTACTTGGACCCCATAGCTTTGCAAGCACACTGCCTTTCCAATTTCTATTATTTATGGGAAATTCATAACTCAATCCCACATTTGGCGACTACTTAGTCTGACTGGAAGCTCATCATATTCAATATAATTACTTTTAAAGCCATATCTACATCATCTATATGAATGATCAACATCTAAGAACCTCCTATGATAATCAAACCAAGAGTTATTTCTTCCATGTTTCAAGGTGAATGCCTTAGTATTCTCCTTGGAAATTGGGCATGTTGTGCCTCGTGTCATCCATCTAGAAAAAATTTCATAAACTAGAAAGTCATTGATGGTCCACATTAATGCTGTCCTTATCATGAAATTTTGCTTTGTTGAAATGTCATAAGTACGAACACCCTTTCACCATGACTCATTTAATTCATCAATTAGGGATTGAAGATGTACACCAATCTTAGCTTTTGGATTATCAAGGCCTGGGATTATACATTTTAAGAATAAGTAAGGATCTTTCATGCACATTTCATAAAGGAGATTGTATGGTGTAACAACTATGGGCAAACATGAATAGGGTTTGCTAAATTGATTATTTAGGATAAATCCATCTGAACACAGTCCTAATCTAACATTTCAAGGGTCAAAGGCAAACTTAGGATATGTTAGATGAAAATGTTTCCATGCTTACCATGTGATGGATTAGGCATCACACCATTACCTTTCTAATTTCCTTGTGCCACCACGTATGAAAAGTCAAGCTCATTGACGAATAAAGTCTTTTAAGCCTAGGGATTAAAGGTAGATAGTGCATTCTTTCTAAGGGAAATCCTTATACCTCCAATTTCTATATCTCTTGGATTTAAACCTAAGTTCATGACAGAACTTACACTCAACCAATGCAACATCATTTTTGTTATAAAGCATGTAGGCTTTCAAATAGCAGTTGATCCTTATTTCCTTCAATTCAAGTTTAGAAACTATTTTTTTTAGCTTGATAAAAATAATTTGGAATTACATCAGGATTTAGACTTAGCTCACTGATCAATATAGCTCATTAATAAAAAGAAATTTGGCTTTGATTCCTTTCAGACTTAGTACTCAACATCCGAATACTAATGACAACTTGGAGTGCACACAATCCCTACATAAAGGTCAATTTGCATCCTCTAGTAGGCTATAAAATATAACGGTATACTGGTTGGACTCTGTAACTGAAGGCTAAGAATAATGCATCACAAATTTAGGACCAATAACATCAAAAACCATCTCTTGATGTCTACACAAATTGTCCTCCCATGACACATTACCCACATTGGGTTGAGCTACGTAGACTCTACAGAACTACTTCCAATCTGAAACATACCCAATTGATTCTCTGCATTAACTACCTTTCCATGCTCGGTCCAAATATAATAGTTAGGCATGAATCTCCACTTGTACAAATGAACCCTTATGGTATCATCATTTAAATACTTCCTATATTTTCACTCATTACATCGACGGCTAACTTTTGCCTTATCAATGAACTATCGTGTCACGACCCAGTTTGGATCGTAACTAGCATGTGAGGAATCCTTTTCCTCGGTAAGCCCTATGATCGCTGAGTCGTACTATATGTATATTTTATTCAAAAATCCAATTCAGTTCTTAAAATAATTTTCATAACTAAACCATAAAAATCATAAAATAACCCTTTTCTCATAAATTAAATCTGAAACTGTAGCGGTAACATAAATCATACTGAGTTGCTCATCTACGAGGATCCATGAATGCTATAACATTTTAAATACAAAAAGAATCATGGTATACAAAATATAAATATGTATGCATGGTCCGAGACCTTGTCCGCAACTCACTATAGCACTCTAGCAAAAAGACTAAATACTTCACAACAATGTGAAGCTCACTCAAACTAGAATATTAAAGCTGCTAAGGAGGTGGTGGTGGGAGATCTAAGGCAGCACCTGTATCTATAAGGAAAAAGGGAAAGAGGGGTGAATTTATCACAAAACTCAGTGAGTGGATCCTCACCCACAACGTATATGGGACAAGAAGGAAATACATAAATAATGATGCAACAGTTGTAAATCAATCCAAGTATAATAAATAATAGCTATCAAAAGTACTAATTCATCTTTATTTCTCAAGAAGCCGTGCTCAGTTTCTCGTGAACAAGAGCACCTAGCTGAGATCTTAATAGTCTTTCACAAACCGCATCCCTCGTGGACTGAACTAACATGTGGATAGTTACCTCTCGTAGGTCTTGGTATACCAAAGTTAACGATTTAACTATTGTTAACTTACAGCTCTATTTCTCTCCGTAATTCCTTATTCTTAAATCATACTAAGTCATAAATGTAGGTGGAAATGTGCACGAGAAGGGGGGTTGAATTGTGCTTACTTCATTTTATATTTCTGAAACATTTGAAAACAAATAGTATCAAAGTGCAGCGGAAAACATAGTTAGTAGTTTCAGAAAGTAGATTTCTAAAGCTTTGTCAATAAACATAATGGAAGGAATATTATTTAAGCATATGATGAATAATAAAACGCAACAAAGAAATATAAAGGAGATCAAAGAGAGAAAGATGAGACACAAATATTTTTATACAGTTTTGGCCAAACTAGCTATATCTAGTACTCAACAAATGTTGAGGTTATACTAAAAACATCCTTCTCAGCCTGAGAAAGAACAAATGAATAGTCTTTATATTAGCCTTCCTAAACTCCTATCTGTGACCAACAGAAATCACATGTTGCCACAGATTTAATAGTTCTTCACCAGCCTCTACAAGCTAAACCGAATAGTTCTGTCTAGCTTCTCCAAGCTAAAACCTATGATCAATAGTAAACCTCTACTGCCACGTTGAAAGTAGTTATTCGCCAGCCTCTCCAAGTTGAATCGAGTAGTCTTGCCCCTATCTCTCTAAGTTGTAAGTAGTCTTGCCCCAGCCTCTCCAAGTTGCAAGTAGTCTTTGACTAGCCTTTTCAAGCTAAACTGTGATCAGCAAGAGCACCTCACTATTGCATGGCAAATAGTTTTACATTAGCCTCTCCAAGCTATCCTACAATGATCACTACCAGATCAAGGGTATAAAGGTTTAGTGTTTAAGTTGTCACTCAAACTGACTTACATTCAAGTTTCCTTAACATATATATGAAAAGTTCCTAGGAAAACTTGAATGACTTCTTTCTATCATTTCTTCCCTAGGAAGAACATAAATCTATTTAAAAACATAGAAGGAAGATTTTTACAAGTAAAGAATCTGATTACATAATGATATGAACCTTACTAGAGATGACTGTGCGGAGTCCCTTTCTCTTTTACATTAGAGCACAACATTGCTATTTAAAGAAGGTATTCCATGTGACCGTTGCCTATGATTTGGTCTTTCAGGGACATGTATTGATCATCCATTTGTGTCTTGGAAAGATAGTCTAGAAATGTAGCCTATATGTTTGTTAGATCAATTTATAGAAGCCATTGTAGAATAGAGGTTTTTGATGTTCTTCAGAAATTACTCTTACTTTCTGAACCAAGGTTGTAACATCCTAATTTTTAACCCAATACTCTAGAACATAATTAAGTTAATCATTAGTCTGTTACGTCATAGTTTCCTTATTACTTTAAAATACTTAGCGGAAATACTAGTAAATTTTTTTTTGAATTTATAAAAGCAAAGTGAGAGCCGCGCGATATGATACATAATAAAGCACGAACGGAACTAAGCAAACATCGCATAGCAGCATGACATAAGCAAGTAAAGGCACATCAATAGAACTGAACTGCATACTTATATATAGTAGAATGTGCCCGCTCATAAAGAGTGGGACTTAGTTCAATACATCTGAAATAAAGATACATGAAAATGAAAGTACAGCAAAGGCATAAAAGAAAACTCTCCTAACCCTAGTGCGCCTACGAATGGATAGCCCCAAAGACAAAAGAAGGCTATCCTAGCCTAGCCAAGCTCAAGCACTAGAACCGCGACGTTCATCTCTTACTGCGGGCCTCTCTGGAAAGGAGGGATGTACCCGATCCACTGGGCTATCTCGGCCGGGGTGGCGATGCACTGCATCGGTCGGGCATGAGCTCCACAGCGGGGAATCATCCTCACCCGTCCTCCACGTACTGGCTGAGCGACAGAAGCCTCGCTACCCTCCCCAACATTCATCGGCACAGTGGGGGAGGATCCCTCGGAGGGTACCTGAGTGGCGGAGTCCTCTGAAGGGTCAATCTCAGAGAATGATGAGGGTGAGCGGGGTACATACTGTGGGTAGTCCTGGATGATAGAGGCCGTCGGTGGGGTGTGGCGGATCTGCTCCTCTCGAGGGCATGCGCGCTCGAACACGAAGTCGTCGTCGAAGGGTGAGACATGAGAGAATCGATGGCTATGTACAGGGTGACTAAAGGGCCGTCCAACGAACATAAACACTCGAATGATGCAGCGACCCACAAAATGGTATGACCCGTGGTCCGGATCATGATGTACCTCCCAGGTTGGGGTGTCCACAAAGATCACGAACATCGCCATCTGAAGACGTGACAGAAAGAAAGAGATAGAGGGAGTGAGAATCTTGCTAAAGAATCTCAGTAAGGCCTCCTACTACCTAGGTGTCATCATCTACGTCCTCAGGAACCTTGGGTTTAGTTATACAAAATAAGTGAGCATGCATAAATATCTATTTTTAGGTTCTAAAACATAATTAGCCAAGGTCCATTCATTTTAGCATGAATCTTAATGACATGAATGCAATCATATTAAAGAATGTATGCATGGCTCTACTTAATGCAAGAATAATCATCATATCTTTAAGAACACCATAGTAGTGGCATAAAGTGGCAATTAAATTCTCTTTGTGACATAATCATCATAACTTCCTCATAGGCCACCCTAAAAGACAAGCGCTCTGGGGGTGCTCGGCCGAATAGGTGTCACCCAGAACGTGTCACATTTCTAGGTTATGAGCTCATACCTTAACTAGTCGCCACTAGTTCTTACTTATCAATCCCGATAAGCATAACATAATCATAAACATAATCCCGACTTATCCAGTACGGGCTAGGAGGCATTTCTTGGGGGTGCTCGGCCGAACCGGTGTCACCCAAGAATTCATCTTGGTACCGATGTCACATGAGTTCTCTTGAGGTGCTCGGCCGAACCGGTGTTATTCGAGAACTCATCTTAGTACCTCATAAAAATCTCATAGGTTTTCAAAAACTTTCTGAGTCCTCAAATTTGTCAGAAATTCGGCGGCATAACTACAGCATGCCGAATTTCTTCCAAATTCTTCTTTATGCCACATGAGTCAATCAAACATGCATCCTTCATCATAATTTCATGCATTCACATAATCATCTTCATACTTTCACAAGCAACATTAAAGATTCGTTACACACTTGGTCCTACGGTATCTTATGCTCTGACCCTTACGGGCCTTAAACTTGTGATGTAGCTAACCTATCATCTTCTATCAAACTTCTATGCACCTAAGGGTTCTCTTCTAACAAACCTTGTTATAATTTATGCTCTCTATTAAATCTGACCAACATCATATCTTAGGGGCAGCATTACAAACTTAAAATTGCGGGGTTCTAGAACTTACGTTTTAGCCCCTTTCTTGGTTCTGTCTTCGCCTAAGGCGCTATGAGTTAAACCTAAACCAATTATGAGACATCCTTATGTCTAGGAACTAATTATAAACCATGTTCTCTTCATTACAAGGTTGCTGGAAAGATTCTAAAAATTAAATGTTCTAGGAGTTCTAGAATTGCAGTTTTACAGTTTTCTAGTTACTAGTTTCCCTATAGGTGCTAAAATTCAATCCTACTTCAATTGTAACCAAATTTTTCATGATTAAACAATCCTAATCTGATTATATTCCCATTGAAATAGTTTGGGCAGTGTCCAAAGGTAAAATGGATTAAAACTATGCTAAATCTTGACTTTACGGTTTTTCCTAGAAAGCTAGTTTCTCTTTTAACATGCATAGAAGTGTTCCTACCTCATTATACATAATTTCCACACATTATAACACATCAAAACATCATCACACAACAACAAACTCATCATGACAAGGCCGAAACACCAAGTCCCCAAGAAGGTGCATAACTTGATATTTCTAAGGCATATAAGGTGCTAGTTTCTCTTGGAACCAATTTAGGACCTTTAAAACTTTTTTGCAAACCAATTTATCTTATAAAAGAGGCTAAAACATCCTTAGGTCGATGACCACTTGATCCTTCCTTAAAGAGAGTTAAATTCATAGAACCTTGTTGGTCTTAAACTCAAACAAATTCATGAGATTTAAAAAGGATTCTTAAAACTTGACTTATTGGTCCTTGAAGCTAGATGAAACTCATTCCAAGCTCATCATCACTACATGACCGAAATTGTGCATTGAAAGAATGTTCCCACATCAAACTTTAACTTGAGATAAAATGGGCAAGTCTTTGAGCTCTATGGTTCTTAGGTGTTGACATAATTTAAACATGCTATGCACCTCATTTTTATTCTTCATTACAAAGTAAAATGAGAGCTTAAAGTAAATATGCAAGACTTGAAATATAAATATGCAAGGCTTGAAATAAATATGCAAGACTTGAAATATAAATATGCAAGTTCATTTCTTTATTTTAGTGCTCTAGGCCCAGCAACAATAGACTTTAAGGCCGAAATAGAAAGGCTTTGAGATTTAGTTAGGTGATGGTGCAATTCTCATTTTAAATCTTTATGTTCTTTAGTGATGAAAAGTAAATATGCTAGACAAGAATGTAAATATGAGATGCAATCCATTCTTTATCCTTTAACTTTAAGTGATGGCTTGGAAATTAAATATGAATGCAAAGCTCAAAGTAAATATGTAATGCATAAGCTTGAATTTAAATATGAATGCTAGTCCATTTTATTTCTTATTAGAGCTCATACAAGACTTTAAAGGAACTTAAACCTCAACCCAAACTCATCATGACAAGATAAAGTAAAAACAAGAGTGAACCTCAAGGGTTCCTTAAAAACACAAAGCTTCCTTTCTTGAGATGTAGTCATAAATAACATTTTTATTAAAACTCAAGCTCTAGAGGCCTTATTGTGATGAACACATAGTCATCATCTAGAAGCCCTCATCATCAAGCCATTGTGAACCTTAATGACCAACATGGCCGAAAATGTGAAGGAAGAAAAGGAAAAGGAACCGAAACTTTTAAGTGGAAAAGGAAACATTTGAAACTCTAGAGACCATGACCTTGATGATGCATTAACACCAACATCATGAGTCCTCATCATTGAGTTCATGTTAACCATTTTAAAATATTATCAAAGTGAAAGGTTTTCAAGGATTCAAGAAGAAAAACTAAAAACATCTTTAGCTCAAGAACAAAGAACAAGCTTTAGAGATTGTTCAAGTGATGAACATCATCATGAAACCTCATCATCAAGCTCTCATTCCTTTGATCTTCAAGCCTCATGGCCGAAAACAAAGAGGAGAAGAAAAAGAAAAGAAGTTCTAAAAAGTTTCAAGAGAAACTATGAACACATAAAGAGATTAAGAACTTTAAATGAAAGAAACTCATGAAAGAAAATCCCTACCTAGTGGTTTGAAGATTGGGATGAGAGAAGAGGATGAAGAACTTGAAGACTTGAACTTGAGAGAAAAAGGAAACTTTGAAGTGCTCTTTGAAAACTTACACTTAGCAAATGAACCCAAAGTGATGCAAGTTCACCCAAGCAAGCTATTTATAGAGAAATGAAACAAATGAAAGGTGCAAGGAGGGGGGAAGGCTTCGGCCATCAGCCTCATGGGCAGCCCATGAGTTCCATGAGGTGAGATAATATGGTCTTGAGGCATGGTGAGGTATGGTTCAAAGTATAGTGAGGTATGGTTCAAGGTATGACTCAAGCATGGTTCTTTGAGTGAGAAACAATTCAACATGTGATGTAAAAGGGAGAGAGATGGCCGAATGTGCATCAGCCATGGGGGAAGGATTTATTGCATTTTAATTGTGGTTTAGAGTTGTGTTTAGGTATATCTTTGATTAGGATTAAGATTAGGAATTTGAAAGAAAGTGTTTAGGTGAGAAAATAGGTAATCAAGGTTGTCAAGACATAATTAAGGAGTGTTCTTTCATCATTAGTGAGTTATAAACTCATTTTAGTGTATAAACAATTCTAGACACAATTCCTTGATTTAAGGAATTGGAGAGAGAAAACACTATTTAAGATTCCAAGAGTGAAATCTTGAGTTTTAGAAAAGAGATTTAAATCTAATCTAAGCAATCTTAGGTTCTAATTAATTTTAATAATTTATTTTGACTCTAGATTAATTATGAAAATTAATTAATCTTCGATTAAAGTCTAATATTGCTTAGGTTTGCTTAATTACATCATTAAGCTCAAAAATACTATTCTAGGGGCAAAATCGTAATTTTGCACTAAAATTGCCCGGGACTGCTGGGACCCAAACCGATGTTTTGAAACATGTAAAAACAGGGTTTTAAACCTCTAGGGAAAGGTTTGGTCATTTTGGTCATTTTGACCCGAAACTGCAGAAAATGAAACTTTCGCCTCCGGAACCACTCAAGGGTCATTCAATCCCCTTCAAACATTGAGTTGGCCCTTCAAGAACTGCTGGGTCGGCCATCCTCAAATTCCGAGCCGAAAATGACCTCAAGGGCATTTTAGTCATTTTCCACTCAGACAGAAAATCGGGGCGTTACAAAGGTATGTGAACTTTTTCTTCCAAGACTTTGGATAATTGACTTCAAAGGCAAGAGAGATGATTAGCTGGTTCTGACACTGGGATTTGACTCTTTGAATTTTAAAATTCAAATTCAAATTCCCTTCCATTTCTAGTAACGCTCAGAGCTACATAGTAATGTAAGCTTTCTGACGTGCAGTATCAAATTCTTAATAATATCTTTACTTTCTGATCTTCAATCCAAGCATTTTGATGATGACTAATTTGTGATTGTGCTTATTGAAGATAGTGTAGGTGAAAATGTGCACGAGAAAGAGGTTGACTCGTGCATTGATCCTTTTTTGTTTTCTAAAGCCTCTAAAAAGAATTATTATCAAGTATAAAACTTGAAGTATAGCGAAAATAAAGTCAGTGGCATCAAAAAGTTACTTTATGATCCTTATTAAATAAAATGCTCAATATTAAAAGGTATATTATAAAAGATGCATGACAGAATTAAAACCTATTGATAAGATAACCAAACCATAAAGAAAACAAAGGAGATTAGGGTAAGAAAGAAAAAATATAAAGATTTTTATATTAGTTCAGCCAATATACCTGGATCTAGTACTCAACAACTGTTGAGGTTCTATTATAATAACAACTTTCTCAACCTGAGAAAGTACAGATAGATAGTTTTTCCATTAGCCTTTCCAAGCTATCATCCAAGGATTTCATAAATCACCTGTAGCCAAGGATTTCGAGTAGTTCTGTACTAGCCTCTCCAAGCTAATACGAGTAATCTTGACTCTGGCCTCTCCAAGCCAACTCGTGACTGACAGGCAACTCCTTCAGCACGTTGTTAGTATTCTTTTCCCAGCCTCTCCAAGCTGCAAGTAGTCTTGACACTAGCCTTTCCAAGCCCAACTGAGTAGTTTGTTCCAGGCCTTTTTAAGCCTCAAGTAGTCTGTTCCTGGTCTCTCCAAGCCGCAAGTAGTCTTTCCCTAGCCTCTCCAAGCTGCAAGTAGTCTTTTCCCAGCCTCTCCAAGTTGCAAGTAGTCTTTGACTAACCTCTCCAGGCTAAATCGTGATGAGTAAGTCCATCTTACCATCGCATTGCAAGTAGTTTTACCTTAGCCTCTCCAAGCTGTGTCTCACTCTGATCACTAACAGATCAAAGATACAAAGGTTAAGTGTTTGGATTGCCACTCAAACTAACCTACACTCAACTTTCTTTAAAGATGATACATTTTAAAAGATCTTGGGAGAACTTGAATGACTTCCTTCTTCTACTTCTTTCACAAGAAGAATATAAATCTAACTAAGAATATAGAAGGAAGATTTTCTTTACACTTCAAGGATAGAAACTGATTACATCGTAAAGACAGAATATTCTAGGAAGTGGGAGAAGATTTTTGCAGAGTTTCCTCTCTTTGAATCTTCAAAATCTCTCGCATTTTTCAAGCTCAACATCTTTTTTTATAATAGTCTTTCTTTGTGACCGTTGCCATAGATCAGTTCTTCAAGTGACATGTGTTGATCATCAGTTATGTCTTGAAAGAAGCAGCTAGAAGAGAGGTTAACAGAACTATCACATTGGTTGTAGAAGCCGTTGCAAATGTGAAATTTCTGATCTCCCCTCAGAAACCACTTTTCTACTTTTTGAGCAAGCTTTCTAAACTCCTCTTTTATGAAGCTAAAGGCGTTGATCACAAAGGTAGAAGAAATGATGTACCAGTTTAAAACTAGATTTGACTTGATAATTTGAAATTCAAATTTCAAATCTCCCTCCTTTTCCTATAGCATTATTTGCTCCACTCACATGTGAGTTTTCTGAAGTACACAATTAGCCCTTTGAAGAGTTGTTTAGCTTTCAGATCTTCAATCAAATCTTCTTGATGATGATTTCTTTGCGATTGTGATGATTGAAGTCTAAGTGACACGTTGCATATGGACATATTCTAATATCTTCATCTTGAGAGTATTTTCTAATGTCCCGTGCTGCTTTCTGAAGTTTCTTTCCTTGGTTTCTTGGCTTTTGACTTGATTTCCTCCAATCCTTAGGCATTTACACATTCTTTGCATGAGATAATGATCACTTCGTTTTAAGCTGAATCTTTTCCCTTGAAATACAACATGCTTGTACATGTGTAGTGAAATTATTCTCGATTCAAGTCCATTTCTATGCTTTGTTCCATAAGTATCTATACATACTTTGCTTGAAATAATATTCACTTTCTATTTGGCTCAATCTATTCCCATAAGATAAATCATGTTTGCCCATGCAAAGTGAAATATTATTCTTGTTGTAAGTTTGTAACATACTTAACCAAATTTAACCTGTTACACTTTGTCAAGAAACTCAAAGGAGACATCAATTGTTCTTCAAAGTATTTTCTTTGAATTGGTTTTGTTGTCATTGAAAACTTATGAGTGCAAGGGTTCTGGAGCTGACAGATAGTGTAATATCTGGTCTTCAGAGATTGCTTAATAAGCATACTTTTTGATGTCCAGTGCTACTTTTTAAAGTCTTAAGACTTAGTTCCTTGTAGCATTAATATCTTCTTCTGATCGTTAGCTATCAATTGCTTGAGTAAAGATATAATTTTACCTCCATTTTAGTTCATATCTCTTATCATGAGACAAACATATTTACATATGCAGAGTGAATTTTATCCACATTTGAGTAAGATTTGCTCTTACTTAACAATAAAAACCTATTATATACTTATAAGAAACTAAAGACAACCATTAGTCGTTATTCAAAGCATTTTCTTTAAATTGATTTTGTTGTCATTCAAAAATGATTAGCGCATATTGATAGGGTTTTAGAGCTAACAATAAAAAAGGGATTCTATACATTCTAAGTCCAACCACTCTTTTTCTTGTAAGTAAATTATAATGTTTCCTCATAATAAATCAAATTTAAAATCATGGCAAAAATTATATAATAGCAATTACACATCAAGTATGGTCCCATGCATTTTGATAATCATAGGTTTCCATGAGTAGTTCAAAGAAAATATTTTTTAGTTCCAACATATTCTGCATAAAATCATATCATGTAAAAACTTGATTTCAAATCTCTAAATACTTTGTATTGCTAGAAAATAATAATTTAATAACCAACATAAGGCCATGAGATTATACCCACTCATCTAGAGGGGTGAAATGTGAAGAAACAACTCCACGAGAGCTTTGGGGAGTAGCAATGGCATCAATGTTAACCATAAAAACTCATGAATACTCTATGCGTATCTTTAAATTACTCTATATCAACTCTAACAACATTGGGAGAGCATCCTCACTTGGTAACAATGAGAAATAGAGACACATACAACTTAGGGAAAGAAGAAGATGGAGAAATCCAACATAAACCAAGAACAATCATATACCTTTGAAGCTTGGGAGGAAGAGGAATAGAGTGGGATTGAGAGAAAAGGGATAAGGGGTTCACTAAATGGAACGATATCATTTTGACACTGTTCCCGCTCCAAGGGGACCACTATAGTGGTCAAGCTACTGCTCGTGCCCCTTCGAAACCACATAGGACAGCTATAGCAGTTAGCAAAACTCCCAAACTCTGCTAGCCCAACATTCTGACCGCTATAGCAGTCCTTGACTACTATAGCGGTGACAGCAAAGTCTGTCTCTACATAACTTGGTCATTTATGCATTTGGGACTTTCCCGGCAAAGCAGGTGGGTCTCATGGGATCGGACCATAGGGCCATACTGAACTTGTTTATGAACACATATACTCGAGGTATTACATACTATGTTTGACGTGCTACCCTCATAAATTCTTCAACACCATTATAGTATTCTAGTTTAATCCCACTCTATTAGGATGCAACCTATCATACATCTATTACCTGTTTAAAGGAAACATTGCGTGTGTGAGTAACCCTTTTAACCCCACAATTGTTTAAAGACATCACATTATTACTTTCAAACGCATTCAATTTGTCTTTAAATGTTTTTAATTCAATTACTTTTAATTTTATATGCTTAATAAAAATTTAACAAAATTTTGACAGCATCTTTGCTTAAATTAGGAGTTTCTGTGATCATTTAATTCAGTGTATGCAATAATCATAGACATTATTAAACATTAACAACATAAAAGACATATTTAAACAAATATATATAATCCACATAATCCTAAAAACTATTCTAGAGCACATTCCTTTGTAACTCTACAACATGTATGTCCTGCAATCTCCACAAATACAAACAATTTCCACAGCAAATAATGCAAACAAGTTGGTAAAGGACCTCTACGCCCTTTACCCCCAGTCATGCAATCCTCATTTTCTATAATTCTATCATAGAAATCATAAGTCTTTATCCTATATACATATTAAAGCGTATAAATAAAAGGGATTTTATTACTAACCTTTAGTATAGTGCAAAAATAAAACATATAAAGCTCCTAGCACATAACCCAATCCAATCTAGAAAATGGGAAATAAACAAATGATTAATTTTACACAGTTATAAAAATTGAAAAATGAAATACACAATAAAAATAGGAAAAAAGAAACAAACCAAAAGCTTCCACAGCAAATACTATCAGTGCTCCCTCCAATAAAGCTCATATATTAACAAAATAACAACAATCTCTCCCTCAGTGCATTAAAAACCAACACTTTGGGCAAAAAAAAGAACGAAAAAACCAAGCCAAATCAAAAGCTAAACTGATTAAAATGCTCAGAAGCATACAATGATTGCAATAATGGGCTTGGTTTCACAAATGAAGGCTCGACAGCGACCAATGATGGTGGCAGCGACAATGGTTGCGAAGAGAGTGAGAGAGAAGAAAGAGAGACGTTTTGCAAAGGGAGGGAGAAGGGTTCTATTTTGGGATATTAATGCGGGTTACTGATGGGTTAAATATTAAATGAAACGATGCGTTTTGGTTGCACTAATTAACTGACGAGTACCTGGAATCCCAAGAGGCGAGTACCTGGAATCCCAAGAGGCGAGTACCAACATCCAAAAAATTCAAAAACCTATCAGTATACCAATCAGTAATTAAAAATAAAAAATTAATTTAATTTAAAAAACCCATTAGTAGTCTGGTTAAAAAAAATTAATTTAATATAAACCCATAAGTAATGAATTACAATAAAAAAAAAAAGAAAAATTAAATTCACACATTTGTTGGTATACTCGTCGGTAATATGAATTGAAAAATAAAATTTATTAAAGTATAAACCTATCGATATACCCATCGAAAATTTAGATTTAAAAAAAATAAAAAACTAAGAAAATACACCCGTCGGTACACCATTCACACCATATGGGATGCTTTCATATACCAACGAGTTATTGACAAGCGTAGAATAAATATCCAACCTATCTGTAAATCCGTCGATATACTCTTCAAAAATTATGCGTGCCATATGGCACAAGATTGGGCCAAGCACTATCAATGGATATACTGACAGATATACCAACAGAATGTCATCTATTTTTTTGATAAAAAAACTAAATAATGAAAAAAGTGTCAATCTATTGATACGTCTTAGATTTCTAGTAGTGAAAGCAGTTATTAACCCTATTTTTCAATAACAAGAAGATTTTCTATAAGAACCATTTACTTTTTTTTTTTTTTCCTTCCATTGTGCCACTGTCGTCCAGTTGGGCATGGAGGGGGTAGTAGAGGTGGCCACCAACTATTAGAAGGAGTTAGAAGACGGTGATGGTAAGGCATAGAAGAAGAAAAAATGAGTTAAATGGGTAGTTTGATAATTTGAAAATTATTTCATTTGACTCTTAAAATTGATTACTTTATTTTATAATTTTATATAAATATTATATTTTTGAATTTGAACCATTGAAAAGATGTTTAGTGGCTCTAAATTGTGGACCGTGAGATCCAAAAGTGTAATCGTATCATTTTTTCCATCACCGGGTTATGTATATTTTGGTACTTATTCTGCTTATATTTATACTTAATAAAGTTTGCTTTTTTCTTTTTTTTTATCAATATATAAAAATAGTGTACAAAACATAGTTGAAGTTTTTTATAAAGTCAATGATGGTGATATTTTTTTTTTTTGGTTTTAAGTTAACGAAAGATTAAGCTTAACAACTAGTTAACATTTTTGTTTTAAATCAATGAAAGTGACATGTTATCTTTTATTTCAAGCAAACTAAGAAAAAAAAAATAGTTGACTTCCCCTAATGTCTAGCTGGCATTTTCGGATACCTATTTTTTTTTTTTTTACTCTGCCAACTAGATACGAGAACTTAAATTAGTTATCTTAATTCCTTAACCGGAACATTGCAAAGTTAAGATCATAAATTATCAATGCTGATAATTGAACATTTGGAAAGTGGGTATAACTATTGAATATGATAAATAGATAAGGTATGTGACACAAATAACATTTTTGTTAAATATTAAAATTGATCCTCATAAATGTACGAGAGACAAATTAGTTTCTCGAAATTTGAAAATCTCAAATTCTTATTTCACAATAAAAAAGAGGACAAATTGAATCCTCCATATATATCTATATGATTGAAAAAATAGTGTACAAAAACAAATAGACCAATTTGCCTCCCTTTTTAATTGTGATAAACTAATTGGAGACTTTCAAATCCTAAAATTTAATTTGTCCCGTGGTACATTTCTTAGGAAATAAATTGATTTCTCTATACATATTTATATAATTAAAAAAATAGCATTTTTTTATTCTTTCTGCCAACTAGATACGAGAACTTAAATTAGTTATCTTAATTCCTTAACCAGAACATTGCAAAGTTAAGATCATAAATTATCAATGCTGATATTTGAACATTTGGAAAGTGGGTATAACTAATGAATATGATGGATAGATAAAGTGTGTGATACAAATAACATTTTTGTTAAATATTAAAGTTGGTCCTCATTAATATAAGGGAGACAAATTAGTTCCTCAAAATTTGAAAATCTCAAGTTCTTATTTCACAATAATAAAAAGGATAAATTGAATCCTCCATATATGTCTATATGATTGAAAAAATAGTGTACGAAAATGAGTAAGACCAATTTGCCTCCCTTTTTAATTGTGATAAACCAATTGGAGACTTTCAAATCCTAAAATTTAATCTGTCCCGTGGTATATTTCTTAGGGAATAAATTGATTTATCTATACCTGTTTATATAATTAAAAAAAAAAGTGTACGGAATCGTATGTTGACGTTCATTCAAAACGTGTTGCTCGATGTAGCCAACAATAATTCTGAGCTATTTCAATTTCTTGTTAAATACAGTAACGGCAATGTCAAAAGGAGATACGTACGGTTGACCCATTGCAAGTGTTACGTTCTGGCACCATATCACAGAAAATCTATGTGCCTTTGTACACGTTAAATATGAGGTAACCAAGCACGCTTGCTGGTCCCGTAGACAACGAGATAAAATTCAAGTTATTTTTTGTTTTGTTTATACCATTAAGCGAAAAGTTATGTTAATGTATAATAGGATTTAATTTCTATATAATATCAATGTAAATTTTTTTATAGTCATCTAATCATGCATTATCACGCTAGTCATAATAATTGATTCTTCTATCAACTATTTGAAAAGTTATGTAAATAGAATATTTTAATTGAATTACATTCGGTGCATTAAAATTAAACTCTATATGATAACTGCAATTTTGTTTTTCACCTTTGCAAAATCTTACTCTAGTCCTTCTCGGATACACTAAGAGGTAGCTGTATAAAAATAGAGCACACGAGCACCTACAGAGTACTTATTGAGTAGTTACTATTGTCCAAGGTGAGGTCGAAATTAAGCAAGAATGTAACTTCTATTGCTGACCAATATTATAATAGAGTTGTGTTATTTATTCTTATAGGGTATGAGACACTGTATCGACTCACACTTCATTCATTATTGGATGAGATATGGACCCTATCATATTTTAGTAGAGTTGTGCTATTTGTTCTTATGGGATGTAAGATATCATGTCGACTCATACTTCATTAATTATTAGATGAGATATAGACCTCATTTAAACAGAGTCCACATCCATTCAATGATAGATAAAGTATGAGTCGACATGGTGTTTTACATCTTATTAGTACAAATATCATTTTTCATTTTGTTATCCTAATAACTGCATGATCCAACCAGGCACGGTACGTTTTTGTAAGGCGTTGACATGCAATGGATTAATGCAAAGAGTGAGCATACACCATGGATGCTGACGTTTGTTTCATTTTGACTTTTTTTTTTCCGCCGGGGGGGGGTGCAAGATTCATTTTGGGATTGGAGGCATTCCTGGCATGCTTAGGATTATGTCTATATATATGGCTATAGCTGTTCATAGCACCTATTCTTCTTCATTCCGAAGCTAACACTTGTATCTGCTCCTTCAACCTAGCTTTTGACAAGCAGGTCAGCCCTCTTTCTCTGTGCCTCTCGGTGAGTTTGTTGAAAAATGAGGGCCTTTTCATAAATGGAAAGAAAATGTTTAGGTGTGAAGTTCCCACATTAACAAGCAAATCAATTTTTGATATGAAAGAGGATAGAGGGTTAGGCCTTTTTTAAAAAAATTTGTATATTGTATATTGGTTAGAATAATAAAACGTATATATTGATTATTGGACGAGTAACTAAGTGAGTCATTCTATTTTGTTTTATCTATTATGCATAAAAAATGGATGTTTTTTATTATATGGCATTATTTTTTATATTTTGTAAATTTGTGTGAATAAATAGATGTTAATTTTTATACATTATGAGTATAAAAGAGTTTCTACACTATCATCCTATCATATATTTTAGTTATAAGACTTTTAAGATAATAGGTAATTAAGTCAGACATTTTGGTTGATATGACAGCACATTATTGGATTTCTATATAAAACTTTTTTACACTAATGGTTTTTTTGGTTTGAGAGTAAAAATGAGGGTAAAAATTACCTAGATAAATTGTATGTGATATTTTATATATGAAATTCATCTATGTAAATTTTACCCTCAATTTTACTCTCCAACCAAACATACTCTTAAGAGTATATAAAAATTAAATGTTAATAAATAGAAATAAAATTTAATTTTGATATATGATTAATGAAAAGGTTTTTTACACATTTAATGACATGTTAATGAAAGTGTTTAACTCTTTTAATAAGTACCCCAAAAATATAGTTTGCAAAAAAAAAAAAAACTTAAAAACCATACATTTGATCTTATATGATCGATTCCCAATATGAAATTCTTTGTATTATAAATGTGTCACACTTATGAATATCGTCAGAAATTGACTGTATTAATATGGAAAATATTTTTGTGCCTTTTGGCTATGTATGAAACCTGAAAAAAAGTGAGATCCTTTCTCAGTGGAAGAGCGCACCCTGCTTTTTAAATATTTGGCAAAGGAAGCAAACAGAAACTTATGTGTTATAATCAATCGGTGCGTTCTCTGATGCAGATTAAAAATAATCTGCAACATGAAGATATAGTTTGTATCAAATAATAAGTTGACATGTAAATTAGAATATCATGCCCCTAATTAGATATGGTGTACCATAGATATTCATTATAACAAACTAATCTCTCTCCCAAATTGCCCCACCGTGAACGCTGTAGATCTTCCCCATGCTCTCCACCATTTCAGCCACTGCGAACCTCCCTTTCCCTTCAGATCTGGAACAAATGATAACAACATGTTCAACCTCAAAGATGGAGAAAACAGATCCAGATCTGATGATGAAAAGACACTTATCGCTATGGCACATGGTGGATTTGAACAGAGAGATAGCAAAGACGTTGTGGAAGCAATGCCGAAGGTATTGGCACCGAGCTCAAAGAACCAAGAACCAGATGGAGCACGGTAGCGAGATCGAAAAGCACACCGAAGACCAAGAACCACACTGACGACGGACCAATGACTAACTAGATCTGGAATTTAAGGGAGAGAGAAGACCATCACTATCAGCAAGTGACTCAAGACGAAAACGGTGATCGTGGTGGTATGCGTGGCTACGGTCCGGTTGCACGCGGCCAGAGAAGATGGCAAAGAATCAAATTTGACAAGGAGAGTGCAGTGATGAGGAAAGTGAAGTGCATGGAGCAAAAGTGGCTCCATCTCCAAGCTAGATCCATCACTGCACGAGGATGATCTACAACCACCTTTGCGTCTTTGGCACCATCAAGAAGGAGAAGCACATGGAGCAGGAGCAGCTCGTGGCGGAGGAGTGGAAAATGGGGGAGGAGAAGAGTTGTTCTCTCTCTCTTTGCCGTCAAACCATTTACCCAACTCGTCGGCGGTCAACAATCTACAATCAACAATAGTGTTGGTGGCGTTGCTGTTTTGGCTGAGCGGTGGCCGGAGGATAGCTGATGAGGGAGACCTGTTCCAAGATAGGGTTATCTATAGTGTATCATATCTGAATTAGTTGCATCATACACCACACCAAACTCACTCCACATGTCTTTTAACTATTGAGACAACTCACATCTTCATCTTACAGATCTTTTTTTATCTGCATGTGAGAATCCCCCAAATCATAATGATGACAAAAATCATTTTGCCATTGAAATTCTGGTTGTTCCTTTTAACAATCCGAGGATGTTATTTTCATGCTGAAACAATATCAGAACCATCGTATCGGATACCTCAAAATAGTCGACTTATTGGTTATTAGTAGTGGAGCCATAAATTTTGGAGAAGGGGTGAAATTAGTTAACATAATTAATATAGAATAAATTATCATATAGAAAATATAAAATAAGTCACTTAATAGTATTTTTCATATAAATTATTAATAAATTAGAGTTTATTTCATTATTTATTATCTCTTTCTTTTAACAAAAAAATCAATAATTTTCTTCTTATACATCTCTTAAGCTCAATATAAAAAAAATGCATATCAATATATTATTATTTAACATAAAAAAAGCGTTATAAATAACAAATTAATAAGTAGTTAGAAACTCTACTAAGTAGATAAAATGAGTTAATAAGAGAAAAATTTAAAAAAATATATTTTAAAAATATTTATATATTTTATACTTTTATATCATATGTACTGTTATATTAAAATACTTTTATTATTTATTATATATACTATATATAGAGATGACTAAATTTTTTAGGGGAACCATAATATAAAATATATACATATAATTATATAACAAATGTGTAGAATTTGGGGGACCGTGGCACCCCTAGTCCCCCCTTCCTCCGCCTCTATCAGATACGTATTGTATTAGATACCGATACGATAATTTTAGATGCTTTTAGTTATGTTTCATACAATTTTTAGTTTAATTTATAATGTATTTTCATATTAACTGGATGCTGGTAATTGTATTTTGCAACATAGTGACACAATCCCCTTCCCTAATTATTCATGAGGATGTTTTAGGTACAAAGCCTCTGCCAGTGGCGAAATGGCTTTCACTGAGCGGTCATTCTTGTCGTTTATTACGAGCTTTTTCAACTACATGTTTTGTTCTATTGTGCTATGAAAT
Organism: Dalbergia cochinchinensis; assembly: GCA_031216125.1. NCBI lineage: Eukaryota > Viridiplantae > Streptophyta > Magnoliopsida > Fabales > Fabaceae > Dalbergia > Dalbergia cochinchinensis. The sequence continues at coordinate 15,101,544 of CM062375.1, read as the reverse complement.
ACTCATGGCTGGCATGCAACTGTCATAAGATTCCTCATCTGCAGTTTGTCTTCGCCTTCTGTCTCTTTCTTTCCACGTTTGTTTCCTTTTGGTTTGGCGGGCCACCAAGAAAATAAGCTCCTAATCCATTTCTAATTCCAAGTTCTTGTGGTCATGGCATTCTGAAATGACCATGTAGATTCATGCCAACATTAGAAACAACTTAGAGGAAACAGCACAAAGTTTATGAAAAGCTGTGTGTATTTTGGAACTGGTATGGCAGAATTTTGTTAACAAGTGTCAATTCATTTAAACATGCAGCTATTTTGACCATGAATATTGTCCTTAATACCAAAGTAAGAGTAGTTAATCAATTCCATATATCGTCCCGGTGAAGGTCAAAACTAGCAGCAGTTTTTATATAAATCCCCATCAAGATTTTTAGCTCCTTAAATGTCTTTATCCATGTCCATGTTGTATCTTTAAAATTAGTAGGAACAGTGAAACTCCTTTATTTTTTTTGTCCCTCCTCTAATGTCAATCAGAATTAATTATAGACCAATGAGCTTCAGCCATCTGTCAAAAATCCCACTTTTTCTGTACATTGTAATGGTTGTGAAACTTATGGCTTTATATGCATAGGAAAATTCTAATCTTTGATTTGAACACCGCAGGTAGCAGATTCAGACTCCAGAGATGCCAGAACTAGGAGTGCTTAACGCACTTGATGTGGCCAAGACACAATGGTACCACTTCACAGCAATTGTGATTGCTGGGATGGGCTTCTTCACTGATGCCTATGACCTCTTCTGCATTTCCCTTGTCACCAAGCTCCTAGGGAGGATATATTACACAGATCCGACTAGACCGAGGCCTGGAACTCTCCCTCCTAATGTCCAATCTGCAGTGACTGGTGTTGCACTGTGTGGCACACTAGCTGGCCAACTATTCTTTGGTTGGCTTGGTGACAAAATGGGAAGAAAAGGGGTCTATGGTTTAACTCTTATTCTCATGGTGGTGTGCTCCATTGCCTCTGGGCTCTCTTTTGGAAGCAGTGCAAAGGGTGTCATGGCCACACTTTGTTTCTTCAGGTTCTGGCTTGGATTTGGGATTGGTGGTGACTACCCTCTTTCAGCTACAATCATGTCTGAATATGCCAACAAAAGGACAAGGGGAGCATTCATAGCTGCAGTGTTTGCTATGCAAGGATTCGGAATCTTGGCCGGTGGGATAGTTGCCTTGATTGTCTCTTCAGCATTTGACCACAAATACAAGGTTCCTACATATGAACAAGACCCTAAAGCATCTTTGGTGCTACCTGCATTTGATTATGTTTGGCGCATCATTTTGATGTTTGGTGCAGTCCCTGCTGGACTCACCTATTACTGGCGTATGAAGATGCCAGAGACGGCTCGTTACACGGCCCTTGTTGCCAGGAATGCTAAAAAAGCTGCTGCAGACATGTCTAAGGTGTTGCAAGTTGAGCTTGAAGCTGAAGAGGATAAGGTGCAGAGATTGGCACAAGCTGAGAGCAACAAGTTTGGCTTGTTCAGCAAGGAATTCGCCAAGCGCCATGGGCTACATTTGGTGGGAACAACTACCACTTGGTTCTTGTTGGACATAGCATTCTACAGCCAGAACCTTTTCCAGAAGGACATTTTCAGTGCTATTGGGTGGATCCCCCCAGCAAAGGAAATGAATGCAATCCATGAGGTTTATAGGATTGCAAGGGCTCAAACACTAATAGCACTATGCAGCACTGTGCCAGGTTACTGGTTCACAGTGGCACTTATTGATTACATGGGCCGTTTTGCTATCCAATCGATGGGCTTCTTCTTCATGACTGTCTTCATGTTTGCCTTGGCTATACCATATGATCACTGGAGCAAGAAGGAAAACAGAATTGGGTTTGTTGTGATGTACTCACTAACCTTCTTCTTCTCCAATTTCGGTCCGAATGCGACGACATTTGTTGTGCCGGCAGAGATCTTCCCAGCAAGGCTGAGGTCTACTTGTCATGGAATCTCAGCTGCTGCAGGAAAAGCAGGAGCAATTGTGGGTGCATTTGGATTCTTATATGCAGCACAAAGTAAGGACCCAACCAAGACTGATGCAGGGTACCCAACTGGCATTGGGATCAAGAACTCCCTCATTATGCTTGGTGTGATCAACTTCATTGGCTTGCTGATGACCTTACTTGTTCCAGAATCAAAAGGGAAATCACTTGAGGAGTTGACTGGGGAGAATGAAGAAGGTGGTGTTGAGGCAGTGTCTGCTAGGACAGTTCCAGTTTGATTGAAGGATGTGCTCAACAATGTGATTCAAATTATGCCACTTTGATCATTTCAATTGTGCTTTGTTTCTTTGTTGGCTGTTTGTGTGTGTATCTTCTTTTTTCGATGGTTGTTGTCAACAATAATGATGTAGCAAGCATTGTAGATACATGCTTTTTGGGATGGTTGAACTTTTTAAGTAATTGTAGTGTATACGTGTTTTTCACTAATGTTCTTCAGTAAAAGTGATTACTGATGTTTTGTTTAGTGTGAAGGAATGAATTCCAATTCCTCATTCAATCTTGAAATAACAGCCCGTTTGATGCAGGAATTGAGCATGAATTTAAATTCGACGGTGAAATTCCAATTTTCTTGTTTGAATTAATATATAGAATTGGAATAGTCCAGACCAAAAAAAAAGAAAGAAGAATTGGAATAGTAATTACCCAATCCAATCTTAAAGAATTAAAAAACAATTAAAATTGATTTTCTTAATTCCTAACTTATACACTATGAATTGTCAATTTTAAAACTTACTAAATATTCACCTCCTCTTCAAAGTCTATATATCATTTGGTTGGTCCAATTTCAATTTTTTTGTTTGGATTAACATATAGATTGGAATTGTAATTACACAATCCAATCTCATAGAATTTAAAAACAATTAAAATTAGTTCTTCTTAATTTGTGGCTTATATGTATTATCAATTCTAAAACCTATTAAGTATCCCTCTTTTCACTGCTTTCAATTCCAACATCGAAACCGACCCTACGATTATTTGGTTTTGTTTAAGAACAGAATCATAGGACGACATTTCAACTTTGAATTCTATTCTACAAATTTGTGAAGTGCCATTGTTTTGAAAAATAGAATTCAACAATTGTTACCACCTTCAATTTATAAATTAACCGTACTTAAGCCCAATCCAGTTTTCAAGCTTCATGTTATCGCTTTCCAAAGGAGTACACATCGTTACCCGAAAAAAAAAAGAAAAAAAAGTTGTAGATATCTAACCCAAAAAAAAAACCAAAAAGAAAAAAAAAAGGGAAATGAGTGGATATCTAAAAAGAGAGAGAAATAATAAACAACTATCATCAAACTCACAGCATATTAAAAATTATAAACTAGTGTATAAAAAGTTATAAATAAAAAGTTATAAACCAATATGTAAAAAGTTTTTAAATATTTTTTTACAACTTTATGTATATTAATTTAAAACTTTTTATATGTTGATTTATAACTTTTTACATACTAATTTATAATTTTTAACTTGGTATAAGTGTGGTGATAGTTGTGTATCACTCGCTAATAAGAAAAGGGCGGATAGAAGCTTTTGTTACGGTCAAGGGGAGCGCAGTAATGCCATCAAATTGATAAAAAGTTTTTTATACTGGAAATTGATAAAAGTTGCCATCATAAAAATAAAATTGTTATCACAATAGCGTTGGACTTCTTCATAAAAGTGGATTTTCTCTTAACTTTTCTAGAAAAGAATCACAGCTTTTAGAGTTAGAGCTAAAACTATGGTCAGAATATCAAACAACGTCAGAGTAGGCATAATACTGAAAAAATACAATTAAACCCAAACAAAGCCCAAACATAAAGTATGAGAGGAAGTTAAGCGCTTTGATTCAAATTCCTAATTGATTGTATTTTTATGCTTAAATGCTTTTGGAAGATTTACAAAATAAAAAGTAGAGAGGAAAATTTGAATGAGATGTGAAAGAATATTAATTTGAATAAAAAAGATTGACTTGGAGAAGATTTGAATGAGAAAAGTATGGACGGGATTTAGATATTTATTTATAAAGTTATTAATGATTGGAATTGAGTGTCTAATTTATTGATCGTGTAAATTGTTATAAACAGTAACATGAAAAATTGTTTATGATAGATAAGAAAAGAATAAAACTACGAGATTAAATATAAGGGTAGTTAGGAAGTTGAAGATATCGATGATGATGTGATGTTGTGTTGCTTTCTTGAGAGGGTTCTTAGCTTTAATTTGTCTACAAAAGCCGCATTGATGAGAGGGTTTTTAGTTTTTTTTTTTTTTTTTTCAAAACTTACTCGATGGATGGTTTATGATTTTTTTGAAAAATTGGAACACGAGTTTTGAAATAAAACTCTATTACCAAACTGTCAAACCTGACTCTTGTCTAGTAATTTGTTAGTATCTTCAGCCATTGATGTCTGATTGGTGTTATATTTATAACTTTAGAAAATTTTTTACAAGTTCTATTTTAAGGTCCAAGGAGAAATTCCAACTATATCTAGAGTTATGTACGATATAAGCGGCTTCATCACTGTGTTCACAAGGTCAGCCCAATTTTAACCTATTTTAACCCCCAAGTATATAAATAGGCATGTTATAAACTTATAACACTTTCAAACATTCCTCCAAGAACCTTAACTGCCTGATCTCTCTCTTTCCCTCCCAAGAAAATAGTCAAACACCCATTCTCTCCCCAATTATTCTTTGTCTTCCTTCTCCCCATTAGTAAGGAAGTCAATATTGTTAAGGATTAGGAAACTCTAGTCCTAAACACAAGGGCCTAAGATGTCGTTTTCTATCCACCCAGCTAACGTTAAAGGCCTTTGATAAGGATTCCTTTTCTGTTACTTTATGGGTCACTATTTTAGTTATGCTTTGGGTTAATGCGGTGACGTTTTTCTTCCCATTTTCTTCATTGTCATATCTAATCCATCTTTTATGATTCTTTGTTAGTTGGGAACATCGTTCCATTTCCCCGGACAATATATTAGTCAAATTATGGACATTATATTTTAGTCATTAAAAATATTTTAGAAATTACTATAATTTAATTGTTAGTACAAAATAACTCTAATGTACTATTGACGTCGAGGCTTGCTCGACATAAGTAAGCTCGACAAAACCCATATACGGACTTGAAAAGAAAATAATATAATATAGATCATGATTCTGAGGTTGGTACATCAAATTGAAACATGTTGAGAACTGCTCGACATCAACATCCATGACCAATGGGAGTCTCAAGGGAAATCCAAGTAATTGGGGACTTAGAAAAATTTTGGTTATGATTTCCATTCACACAAAGGTGCTTTCATTGAAGCATCGAGCACACATCGACAATGGACAGGAGGACACTTAGCTAAAATGTAAGAGTTGAAAGCTTTGTCCAAGTAGTAAGGATCATGAGTGTAGTCTAAGAAACAAAGGCAGATTGACACATTAACATCAATAAGCAAAGATAACGATTGAGATAGGTGTTAAGATCATCTAAAGTGTAGATAACCATTAGGACACATGGCAAAATCCTATTATACATAATTGTCTACAAATAAAAGGCATTAGGCCTCATTTTTGAGGCAGTAGTTGGTTTCAGATCACACACTCAACTCTCCTTAGTTCAAAGTCACTTTAATGCCAAGAATACAAGAGACAGGAGTAAAGATTCCTTCACTGCCTCAGTCATTTTCATCATTTTCCTTAGGATTAATCTTTCCTTTTCATGTACTTTGATTTATTTCATGTTCAATTACTCCAATTTCTTGTACATTGTTAATCAATATTCAAAAATAAAAGAAAGAATTATTCTACAAGTATGATAACTTATTTTTCTCTTGCTCTAATTGCAAAACACTTTGATCTTGAGCAATTTACATTCAATTTGTGTTGTCATTATCGATGTCATGTGGATAGAAAATGTCTCATTGACACTGAATTTTTAAGAACTTGAGAACTCATAAAGGGGAACCATTTGTGCTCCCCAAATTGAGATTGTGAAGGAAAGCTTGTTGACTTTAATTTGTTTATCGATCAAAATACAAGATAAACAAATTGGCATGCTTAGTGGGACCAAGTGAAATAAAAAAACATTGTCAAAATTGAACATAATCTTAGTCTACTAAAAACTTTATCTATTTGAGAAGTAGGACAATAGTGTTCAACATGTCATGATTCTCTTCCTTGAATGAAGAGTCTAGAAATGACAGAGAAATGTTTTAAATATGCCACAACTTGGGTCACTTCCTACTCCTATGGGACAAGGGTGAAAATGGGTCGATGCCAATATTCACTAGCATTGACACGCAACACACACAAATCACTACTCCTAGTACTTAGCCTATGTAAGGCTTACCTCTTGGGTAGTGCCTTTAGTGGCTCCACAAAGGATGACACAATAAAAATGTGCAAAGGATGACTATGCCATTCCTACATATGTCTTCCCAAGTAATGGTGGGATCTTTTCCTCTACAAGGAATAGTGTTAAGATTTCTTAATATCCATAACAACCCCATGTTCCAACAAAACCCCTATGACAACATGCAATATGCAAATGCCATCATGGGTAATATGCTTGTATTTTGTCACTATGTTGAGGGCCCATCTGATATGGGAACATAGGGAGAGTTTAGGGCCATGTCTTCAATAATCCCTACTGTTACTAGGAAATAAAACATAAGAATACTTTTTCTTGACATGCCTACAACATTGCCAATGTTGATGGCCATACTTGGTCCCATAGTTGAATCTTTGGCTACCTTTAGGCAAGAAATAGAAGAGAGCCATCATGATATCATTAATATGCTCACACATCAAATGGCCATTGTCATAAATCCCCTAGTTATAAACAAAAATACAAGGTATGATCAGTTATCTCGACTAGTGGGAAGAATTGTTGAAACTATCAATGTTGAAGATGATATTAATAACCACATGGTCAATTTGTTAACTCTAGAACCATTGAGAAAGCGATTATAACTTATGTTTTGAATGATAAAAAAGCAAATTTTGTTAAAATATTTTAAAGAAAAAACTAATGGTTTGTTTGAGTTTCTTTGGCATTTAACAAGTTAATTCTCATATACATAATCTTCAATTCATGATATATTTTTCATATCATCATGATTTAACATGATTAAAATCTTATTCAAAGTTATTCATATTCTTAAGAATGTTACAACTAGTTCAGAAAGTGAATTGGAGTATATAAGAAACTTGAGAAAGCAAGCTAGAGCATCACAAAGTGTTATTGGGCATTCAGAAATTAGTTCGTGACTTCAAAAAGTATCATGACATACCAAAAAGTGTTATCTCATGATCAAATTAAGCACATAATCATCATTATTTGAAGTTCAACATCCATCTCAGAGAAAGATGGGACATGAATGGCTCAGAAAGTGTAGAAGTGCATCAGAAAGCATATAAACATTAGAAACTACATTGAGTTATTAGAAATTGAAAGTTTTTGGATATTTCAAATGAAGTCAAAACCTGATAAACTGATGATAGTGACATATCATCTTTACGCTTGGATATTCACCTTCTTTTAGAAGGTCTTCACATATAGAGAAGCTTAGAAACCATGCTCAAATTTAAGATTTAGTTTTTGAAGTATTATTAGAAACAATTGTTAATGATTTCTATCCATATATAGTTGTTCCTGACACAACTTAGCACATATTTCTAGAAGAGAAATGGTAGGACACACAAAGATTGATCAACACGTGTCAAGAGGAGAAAAGATCAACGGGACAATGGTCCATTTCAAATTCAAGTATAAAAGGAGGAAGCCTTCAAAATTGAAGAAACTTTTGTTCATTCAACTTTCAAGCAACTATTATACTTTATAAAGTTCTTTCTTACACTAATTCCAGTTTCTAAAGAAGAAAATCTTCTTTCTTATATATCTTAGCAAATATTCTTCTTAGAAAAATTAGAAAAAAATCTCTCAAGTTGTTTCCTTAACCATTTCATTATCTTAGGAAACTTGAGTGTTTTTCTTAGAGTGTTAAACACCCAAACTTTATATCTTTTGTACCTTAATCCACTAGTGATCATTATGAGATTAGCTTGGAGAGGCTAAGATAAAACTACTTGTAAGTGAGGGTTGATTATACAAATTGCTCACTAGAGATAGCTTGTGAAAGCTATTAAAAAGAATATCTTATTGTCTCAGGTTGAGAAAGTGGTTGATAGTGGAACTCAGCAAATTGATTGAGAACAAGATGTAGATAGTATTTAGTCAAACTAGTATATAATCCTTTGTGTGATACTCTCTTCTTCCTATCTATTTATGTTGTTGTGTGTTACTCATTTCATTTGTGTGAATCCTTATCTTTGCTTAAATTTTTTTTTGGAAAGTTATTTATTCTTTGAACACTCCAGAAAGCTACTTTTTGAAGCCTACTAATTTTTTCTTCTGTTGCTTTTAAGTTTTAAAACTTTATAGACTTTGTTTAAGTTTTTAGAAAGTAAAAGATTTAAAAGCATGATTCAACTCCTCTTGTCATGCTTAATCTTTACTTACAATTGGCATTAGAACTTAGGCCTCTAAGGAGTTGAGCAACCTAATCGTTGTAAAGGAAAAGATCCTTGAAGAAGATGGCACACAATAATATACACATTGCTAAGGGACACTCCGTAAATATACCTTCATTCTTTGATGGTGGTAACTATGCCTACTAGAGAGACAAAATGGATTTTTCATCAAACACATAAGTCTTGACTTGTGGGAGATAATACAAGAAGATGACTGCATCCTATGGAAGAGGTGCTAGAAAATGTGTTTGCTGGAAGCCATAAAGGTGGACCTTCAACCTCTAGAGAAATTCTCAAAAATAGATGGACAAATCAACACAAAGCAAAGGTTAAGCTAAACTCCAAGGTTAAGTACTTTCTTACTTGTGCCCTAAGCAAAGCAGAGTATGATAAAATTATTGCTTGTGATACAGCAAAGGAAATCTAGGACAGACTGTATATGCTCCATGAAGGAACAGATCAAGTTAAAGAAACAAAGATAAGCATGTTAGTTCATCAATATGAAGTGTTCAAGATGACTAAACATGAAAACATTGATGAAATGACCACTAGACTCAAGCATATTATCAACCAACTCAAAGGTTTAGGTGACAGATACTCAAACTCTAATATGGTCAGAAGGATTTTGACAAGTCTCCTATCCAAATGTCTTCCTAAGGTCACTGCTATTACTGAAGCTAAGAATCTTAAGACTTTGAGCTTAGATGCTTTCATTGGGTTTCTCAAGACTTATGAAGTTGCTCCTTGAAGCTCATGGTGAATCCATGAAGAAAAACAAATTGATGGCTCTAAAGACTACCCACAGAAAGCCAAGCGAAGATAATAAAGGTTGTAGAGGTTTCTGATAAAGAGGATGACTCAGAAGAAGACTCGAAAAAAGATGAAGATAAGATTTCCATGGTGGTCAAAAAAATGTCAGGAGCGTGGAAAAGCAGACTTAGAAAGATGAAGGAGTTTAACTTCAGAAAGGATAAGAAGGGCAAAGGAAAGCTAGAAAATGTGAATTGCTGCCAATAGGGTATAAAAGGACACTTTAAAACTGATTGTCCTAAGCTTATAGGATCAAAAAAAATGTTTATTCCCAAGAAAAAGAGAATGCTAGCAACTTAAAATGACTCTAAAGATGAGAAAGTGAGCTTAAAAAATTGAGGACAAGCTAGAGGATATTGCTAACCTGTGTTTCATGGCTGATTATGTTTCTAAAGAAGAAATAAAAGTAAAAGAACTTTCTGATCCTGAAGCTTCTTATGATGAGCTTCTGAAATTATATGGTGAATTGTTAGAGAACTCTCAAACTTTAACTTCTCATTATCTTTCTCTTAAGAAAAATCATCAAAAAGTATCTTCAGATATTTAGAGAGTAAAAACAGATTATGAGAACCTAAGCTTGAAAAGAAGAACTTCAAGGAGAAAATAAGTTTTCAAATATAAAAAAAAGTCTTAAAAATTGAAGTTTCAGACAAGGATTGGATAGCTTAAAAAGAGATTTCTAAACTTGAAAAAACTTCAAAGCTTCTTAAATCTAATTTAGAAAAAATGGTAAATGATTTCAAGTTTCTGAACATGATGCTTGGTGCTTAGAGACCATATTTTCCAAAAACTATGATTGGTTTTGAGAAGGAAAATGATGAGAAAGTGCCTACAACTGCATCTATGAAAACAAAAATAAAGACTTGTGTTTTTTGTCATAAGAAGGGAAAGCTATCTGATAAGTGCTATGTGTTAAATAAAGCAAATAAACAAGTTAGAAACCTCCCTACAAAAGCTACTAGCACAAAGAACCTAAGAAGATATGGGTACCTACAATCAAAACCATTTTTGTTGTCGGTGTGTCTTAAGAAACATATTAAAAGAGATGACAAGTAATACATGGACAATAGATGCTGTAGACACATGTCAAGAAAAAGGAAATTGTTCATAAAGTTGAAGCTTAAGAATTAAGCATCAGTGAAATTCATTGATGGTAAAAAAGCAAAAGTCACTAGCATTGGAAATGTTGGTAATGATGATTCTCACCAAATTTCTGATGTATTATTAGTTGATAGCTTGGCTTATAACCTATTAAGCATTAGTCAATTCTATGACTAAGTCTTCAATGCATGGTTTGAAGCCAAAGGATGCTATATATGCTGAATCTAGTTTCTGGACAAGTAATTCTTTCTAGCAAGATGTGTGATGACACCTATCTACTATACTTGGATGACCTCTTAGATTAGGATATAAAATGCCTAGCATCTTTTGGGGATGATACGTGGCTATAACATAAGAAACTTAATCATGTTCATATGAAGCTAATATCTAAGCTACCTTAGAAATAGCTTGTTAAAGGCCTTCCTAAGATAAGTTATGAAATGACTTAACTTGTGATTTTTGTGTGAACGGCAAGCAAAATAAGAATGTGGTGTCAACCACAAGGCTATTAGAGCTTTTACACATGGATCTCTTTGGACCAACTAAGACTTCAAGTCTTATTGAAAAGAGATATTGCTTGGTTATAGTGGATGGCTTTGTAGCTTGAAAGTAGCATGAGAATGAGGGTTAAATCGTGCTTCAACTTCATTTTAGTCTCTAAAGAATTAAACAAATGAAGGTAGCAAAAATTTACGTTAGTATTATTCAAAAAGCTACTTTATGAACTGGTTGAAAACTCAGAAACTGTTTAAAAATGTTTTCAAGTAATGTATATCACAATCAAACACAAATGCCCAATAGTAAAGAGATGAGGAGAGCTGGAGAGATATTGCACATTGATTTTTATACTGGTTCGACCAATTCTGCCTACATTCAGTTCTTAACAACCTGTTAAGTTCCACTAATAACCCTTTCTCAACCCAGAGAAAGTGAGATAGTCTTTAGATAGCCTTTGCAAGCTACATCCAGTATGTAGTAGTTTCAATTTACTCTCACTCTAAGTAGTCCTTTTACTAGCTTTTCAAGTTAACCTTACAATGATCACTATTGGATTAGGGTACTAATATGTTGGTTTGGCTGGTACACTCTAATTAATAAACATTAGAGTTTTCTAAGAATAAAACAGTGTATGAATTGAAAACTTTGAGTGAGTTCTTTCTAAAATTCTTCCCAAAAAGAAAATATTATCTAATAAAAGCTAGAAAGAAGATGTTTTATAAAAACTAATTATAGGATGTAATAAAGTTTCAAAAAAAAGAAAAAGATTAGCGCGAAGGCTTCTCAGCAAGAGTTCTAGGAAAAAGGTTTTTTTTTGTCAAAAGTTCTTCTCTTGTATAAAGACATCTCCTTTTATACTTGGTTTGTGAATTTGACCATTGCCCCTTAATTTCCTTTCCTCTTGACACGTGTTGATCTTCTTTTGGTGTCATTGGAGCTGTTCTCTAAAAGAGTAGCACGACTGCGTCATGACTACTTTTGCAGTGTGTTTTCAATGGAAATTGATAGATTATGAGGATAGTATGGTGTTGAGAAGACGAATGAAGATGTAAATAGGGTAAGAGTATGTGTTCGTAGCTTGGTTTTCTTTCAAAAATGGTGACTTAGAGAATAGACGAAGAGAATGTTAGAAGAAAGAAATGAGAGCATTTCTCGAACCAAGCTTGGAGACCAAGTCTCTCTAAAAGAAGGAAAAATGCAAATGGAAGTGTATGGGGGACTAGGGTGTGAAGTGTCTTAGATATTTGTGACAAATATGAAAATGAGAAAGGAATATGGGGAGGGAGTGTAACAACCTCTACTTGGGCAAGGGGTCAATTTTTACAACTTTATAAGAGTAGAAATTAGGGTTAGGGGTAATATAGGATCTTCTAGAGTGATAAGGATCCAAAATAATCACTTAGGAGCACTTAATCTTGATCCAAGGGCTAGGGTTTAATCTTGATGTATCAATATGTTTAATCCATGCTAATTGGGAGTATTTAGGCCTATGCAACAAGAGTAGTGAAGGTAATGCACCCGTAAGTGTTATCTCATCATTTTATGCCACCTTACCTTATACTTTCTAAGCTTTAATATGTAATTAAACATATTTAGCAATTCTAATCACACAACTTACTTCAATTAACTATTTTGGCCTAAGATTAATAACTAAAACAAAACTACCTTTTATTTTGAGTCTAATATTGACTTTTTTTTAATTACTTTGATTAAGCTTAATTACTACTTATCAGGGAAAAATGACAATTGTATATAAATTTTTACTACAACTTCACAAATCATACATAATCATCATATATCCCCATATGAATGCATATCTAATCCCTTGGTGATGATTGGGTCCGGTCTCACTTCATTTATAATAAAATTACCTCAGGATTATTTTGATAATTTTATCCAAAATACAAGAATTTCAATTTTTGTATCCAAAAGTGTAACACCCCGATTTTTCTGTCTGAGGGAAATGACCAAAATGCCCCTGAGGTTATTTCCTGGCCCGAATTCGAGGGTAACCAACTTGGTCATCCTCGAAGGGTCAACTCAATGTTTGAAGGGGATTGAATGGCCTTTGAATGTTTCCGGAAGCAAAAATCTCGTTTTCCGCAGTTTCGGGTCAAAATGACCAAAATACCCCTATAGCGTTTTTACGCGGGTAGAAGTGCCGTTTGAGCCCGAAACTTTCCTCAGAGGTTTAGAAACATGTTTTCATGTGTCTAGAGGTCTCTGTTCAAGTCCCGGTGATCCCGGGTAGTTTTAGTACAAAATTACGATTTTGCCCCTAGAATAGTGTTTTTGAGCTTAATGACGTAATTAAGCAAACCTAAGCAATATTAGGCTCTAAATGAAGATTAATTAATTTTCCTAATTAATATAGGGTCAAAATAATTTATTAAAGTTAATTAGAACCTAAAATTGCTTAGATTAAACTTAAATCCCTTTTTAGAACTCAAGATTCCTAGTCTTGGAATCTTGAATAGTGTTTTCTCTCTCCAATTCCTTAAATCAAGGAAGTGTGTCTAGAGTTGTTTAGACTCTAAATTGAGGATCTAACTCACTAATGGTGCAAGACCACTCCTTAATTATGTCTAGACCACCCTAATTATCCATTTTCCTTACCTAAACACTTTCTTACAAATTCCTAATTTTAAGCATAATCAAAGATACACCTAAACACAACTCTAAACCACAATTAAAATGCAAGAAACTCTCCTCCCTTGGCTGATGCATTTCGGCCACCTCTCCCCCATTTGACCACATATTGATTTGTTTTCTCACTCAAAGAACCATGCTTGAGGTCATACCTTGAACCATACCTCACCATACTTTGAACCATACCTCACCATGCCTCAAGACCACATTATCTCACCTCATGGAACTCATGGATGCCCTCCATTTCTGCACCCTCATGGCCGAAACCCCTTCAGCCACACACACACACTTCATTTGTTTCATTTCTCTATAAATAGAATGCCTTGAGGAGCTTGCACCACTTTTAGATCATTTGCTAAGTTTAGGAACACTCAAAGCTTTTTTTTTTCTCTCAAAGCTCTTGTGTTCTTCAAGTTCTTGGAGTTCTTCATCATCTTCATCTTCTTCTTCTATCTTCAAGTTCATCACATCAAGTAGGGATTTCCTTTCATGTATTCTTTTCTTTAAAGTTCTTGTTTCAAGCTTGATGTTCATAGTTTCTCTTGTTTCTTTTTAGAACTTCTCTTCCACTCCTTTTTCCTTTTCATTTTCGGCCATAGGCCTTGGAGAACAAAGGAATGAGAGCTTGATGATGAGAGTTTCATGATGATGTTCATCACTTGAAACAACCTCTAGAGCTTGATCTTTGTTCTTGAGTAAAATACTTCTAGTTCTTCCTTTCTTTAACTTTTGGAATCTTTAACTTTGATGATGTTTTAAAATGGTTCTAAGGACTCAATAATGAGGTCTCATGATGTTGGTGTTAATATATCATCAAGATCATGGACTCTAGAGTTTCAAAATGTTCTTTTGTTCCTTGAGATTTTGGCCACTTCCTTTTCTTTTACATGCAAAATGTTTTGATTTCTAAAAATGTTATGTTGAGTTCTAAGAACTCTAGACTTTACTTTATCTTGGTTTGATGAGTTTGGGTTGAGGTTTATGTTCCTTTAAAGTCTTGTAAGAGCTCTAGAAAGATAAAATGAATTTGCATAATTTATTTTATGCTTGCATTTATATTTACATTCTTGCTATGCACCTTTACTTTCAAGCTATCACCTAAGAACATAAAGATTAAAATGGAACTTGCATCATCACTTAATTTAATTCTCAAAGCCTTTCTATTTCGGCCTTAAAGTCGAGTGTTGTTGGGCCTAGAGCACTAAAATAAAGAATTGAACTTGCATTATCACCTAATTAATCTCTCGAATGCCTATCTATTTCGGCCTTAAAGTTGATTGTTGTTGGGCCTAGAGCACTAAAATAAAGAATTGAACTTGCATTATCACCTAATTAATCTCTCGAATGCCTATCTATTTCGGCCTTAAAGTCGATTGTTGTTAGGCCAAGAGCACTAAAATAAAGAATTGAACCTTGCATATTTACTTTCAAGCTTGCACGTTTAAGTTTATGCCTTGCATATTTAATTTAAGCCATCACTTTATTTTGTAAGCAAGATTAAAAATGAAAAGCATGAGCACGTTTATTTTATGTTATAACTTAAAGAACCTAGAGCTCAAAGACTTGCCCATTTCATTTCAAGTTAAAGTTCAATGTGAATGCATTCCTTGAATGCATGTTTTCGGCCAAGTAGTGATGATGGACTTGCAATGAGTTTTCATCTACCTACAAGGACCAATAGTCTATGTTCTAGGTTTTTCTTAAAAGCTTTACAATCTTTACAAGGTTATGTTATCATGAGATAGGAATTTATTCCCTCTTAGAATATGAAATATATTTTGGTCACTGACCTAAGGCTTTTCTTAGCCTCTTGATGAATTAAAATGATTTGCAAAGAGTTTTAGAAGTTCTAAATTAATTCCATGAGAAACTAGTTAACTTATGTACCTAGAAATGTCAATTTAAATCCTTTACTGAAGATAAATGTTTTCGGTTCTGATATGATGAGTGTGATGCTGTATGATGATGTTTTGATGCGTTAGAATGTGTGAAAATATCATATGATGATGTAGAAATGATTCTATGCATAATAGGTAAGAAACTAGCTAACTAGAAATATCGTAAAGCTATAATTTAACATAGTTTCGACTCATTTGTTTTTGGAACTTATCCAAACTGTTTTAATGGGAGCATAATTATATTAGGATTGTTTAGACATGAAAAACTTGGTAACATTTGGATTAGAATCGAATTCTAGCACCTATAGGGAAACTAGTAACTAGAAAACCGTAAAAGTGCAAAGTTTAGAACTCTTAGAACATTTATTTTTCTGGATTCTATCCAGCACCCTTACAACATGATAAACATGATTAATAATTAGCCCTTAAGTATAGGAATGCCTCATAATTGATTTAGATTTAATTCATAGCGCCGTAGGCGAAGACGGAACCAAGAAAGGGTCTAAAACGTAAGTTCTAGAACCCCGTAATCACAAGTTAGGAATTCTGCCCTATGCTTTTCAAATTTAAGTGTGAACATGAGGATTATGAATGATGTTTAATTATGAGCCCTTAGGTGCATAAATACGAGCGACGGATGTTAGAGAACCATATCTCATGATTAAGACCCGTAAGGTTCAAAGCATAAGCTACCGTAAGGATAAACGGTTGAATGTTCCATGATGATGTATGTGAAAGATGTTAATGTTATTCATATGAGGAATTCATGAGGATATATGTTTGTGTGGCATAAAGCAAATTTGGAAGCAATATGGCGTGATGCCATCGTGCCGCCGAATTTCCGACAAATTTGGGGACTTAAAGAGATTTTGAAAATTAAGGTACTAAGATGGGTTCTAGGATGACACCGGTTCGGCCGAGCACCTCCATAGAACTCATGTGACATCGGTACCCATTTATACTCTTAGGTGACACCGGTTCGGCCGAGCACCCCTAAGAGGATTGCCCCCTAACCCGTACTCAGATAGTCGGGATTTATGATTTATGATACGCTTATCGTTAAGTGGTAAGTAAGAACTAGTGACGACTAGTTAAGGTATGAGCTCATAACCTAGATATGTGACACGTTCTGGGTGACACCGGTTCGGCCGAGCACCCCCAGTTCGATTGTCTTTTAAGGTGGCCCATGAGGAAGAGATGTTTCATGATTATGATTATGTCACTAAGTTTGTCCCATATGAATGTTTCTATTGCCACTTTATGCCACTAAGTATGATGATGCTTGATGTTATGTTTTATGTATGTGCATTAGGTAGTGTTATGCATACATCTTCTATTATGTTGCATTCATGATACTAAGATCATCCTAAAATGAATGGACCTTGGGTAAAGTATATTTTAAAGTTTAAAATGAACTTAATACATGTTCAGTCATTTTGTATAATTAAACCCAAGGTTCCTGAGGACGTAGATGATGACACCTAGGTAGTAGAAGGCCCTACTGAGATTCTTTAGCAAGATTCTCACTCCTTCTATCTCTTTCTCTCCGTCACGTCTTCAGATGGCGACGTTCGTAGTGTTCGTGGACACGCCGACATGGGAGGTGCACCATGACCCGGACCACGGGTCATTCCATTTTGTGGGTCGATGCACGGTTAGAGTATTTATGTTCATGGGTCGACTCTTCACTCCCCTTGTACATTCCCATCGTTTCTCCCCCGTCTCACCTTTTGGCGATGACTTGGTGTTCGAGCGCGCACGTCCCCTAGAGGAGAGGCTTTGCCGTACACCACCATCCACGTCCGCCGCTCGAGACTACCCCCAGTATGTGCCCCGTTGCCCGTCGTCTTTTTCGGAGACGGATCCTTCCGAGGATTTGGCAACCCAGGTACCCTCCAAGGGATCTTCCCCCACCATACCCATGGATCTTAGGGAGGGTAGCGAGCCTTCCGTGACTCAGCCGAGACTCGCACGACGACCGGAGATGAGGCCACGTCGTGGAGGTCATTTCCGAGCCCCGTCCCGTCTATTCACGCTGGAGGAGCTTGCTCAGTTTCCTGGTTACGTACCACGCTCAAGGGATAGTCGCCAGTAGGAGGCTATGGATGGCTCGGGTTAGAGCACACACCACTTAGATGGGGATAAACCTTCTTTTGATTTGAGGTTATCCCATTAGATGCACTCGGGTAAGGGAGTAGATCATGTTTATGTTTATGTTGTATTTCTTTTCATGTATTTCCCTTGTACTAAATTAAGTCCCACACTTATAAGTGGGCAAGTTATATATATATGAGATAATATTCAGTGTTATTCATGGTGTGCCTTATGCTATGACGTTATGAGATGTATGTTTTGTTCGTTACATGATATATCGCATCACGTGGCTCTCACCTTGTATTTCAAAAAAAAATTTACCCGTATTTTCCGCTAAGTATTTCCAAATAAAAATGAGAACTATGAAGTAGCAGACTAATGATTAACCTAAGTATGTTCTAGAGTATTGGGTTAAAAATTAGGATGTTACAAAAAGCATATAAAGCACTTCTAATTCCCTTCAAACATTTAACTAACCCTCTGAGAATGTCTGAGCTATGCCATTCTTGAAATTTCCACAAAAATGGTCTCAAGGGCATTTTGATCATTCTATACAAATAGGGAAAATGGGAACATTACACTTTGCTTTGACAGTGCTTCAGAGGGATCTCTATAACTTTGTGTTGCTTCACTTGGCTCTATTCATCTCTAGTTTTGACATGGAACCTGTATCAAGTGTTGTTGGTGGGGAATAGCTGTTTACACTACTTCCTAGACAGTTTTTCTTCAACTAGGCTTTGACACTACTTTGACAATCTTTGTCTATCGATCCTTATTTGTCTTGATTGGCTGTATTTCTTTTGACCTTAGTCTTCATGCACTGGAGATTTCTCATGGTGCCTACAATTACTTACCTCTTCGATGGTTGGAATGTGTTGAAGGATACCATACTTAGTTTTTTCCCCTCCTATTGCTTTTAGATGTGTATTCTCTTGGGTTGTACCTTGGCCATTTTAGTTTGTCGAAATTATTCACTAACATGATGCCCCCAAATATTCCCTTTTGTGTCCAATTAAGGGAATATTTTGTTATTTCAATATCTTGTAATCATTTCCACTTCTTTCTCATCTTTTTTCTTGAATTTTAAATATTAATTTCTGAATCCCTAGGAGTGTGCCATTTCCTTAAGTAGGTACCATCATTTCAAACATATTTTTAGATATTCCATTTAGAACATCTATTTCCTATCAAAGAAAACCTCTTAACCCCTCCATTTTCCAGTTTTGCAATTATGCTTTTACCGCATTACCATGGCCTCCAAATCTTCCAAGTTTACTCAAAGTCCAAAAATTGTGGTTTCTTCCTTCGAGCGATACAACATGAAGGCCAAGCCATGGCCCCTAACCCTACTATAGAACACCAAGAGTTGTGGGAAATATAGGTAATGCTTCCCTTCTCTATTGGTTCTTCCCTAGCTTCGTAGGTCCTTTGTCTTCTTTTACCAATGCTTTGAGCATGAATCATTTCTTCCCTTCTCACTCTAGCTAAGGACTTCTTTCTTATCAAAACTATATCAAACTAGGTTACTTCAACCTAGGGTATAGGCTTTTTAGGAATTATTGTGCCATTACTCCTTCTTATATTTCATGGTTGGATAAGGTTCATGCCTCTCAAGTGATTTATGGAAAGCTATGGATTTTTTATTTTCTTCAACTTTCTAGGAAAAAATATAAAGTTGAACAAGGTCATGCTAAGTTCAGCCTTATATTTTTGGAACAAATGCACTAACAACCTTTACCTTCACAATGGTATGGTTGGCCCCACTCTTTTTGAAATGTTGGCTATCACTAGTTTTTCACTACTTGGGGCAACCATTCTTTGTGATATGAAACCTCAGCCCAACATGGTTTACATCCTTGACCTCAAACTTCTAGCCTATTCTGAGTTTATTTCCGATTATATGGGTACTACTTTCAATGAGGTATTGGACAGTGAACATGTAGATTTATTGGTTTATTGGTTAAATGTCATAGTATTTTGTTCGAGATTTGTACAAATGCACACACAATACCTTCCTCTTGCTATTCTCCATCACGAAGGCTGACAACTTTGTTTTGTCCCTCCATGGTTTGTCAATCCTGTCATTTGCAACAACAAAGTAGGTCAAAATCAGAGTGATGACATTTAGGCCAATTTTCTCTATGCCTAAGTTATTCCCTGTAGTCTACAATGTTCTTCATGGTTCATTAGTTTGGGTTTTCTCAAGCCATTCCTGCAACCGTAATGTTTGACCAAATAGAACAAATTTGCCACTCCGAAGTTTCTAGTCTCAACAACTTGAATGTTTGGCTGGTGGACAATAAACAAAGAAAAGAACTCTATTCTCCATTGATGTTGAACTAAGCTTTTACCCTAGTTTCGCATTTGTCAAATGGTAGTGTGACTATTACAGTGATTATCATGTTAACATTGATGAAATGAAAAAAAATAACAAGGTCAAGGGGATGAAGCTGAACAAAGTAACAACATCACATTTGTCTTTTTAATTATATAATCTCTTTTTTTTTCAAACATGCATATTTTTTCTTTTCAAGGGATGATGCTGAGGACTAACGGTGAAAAAGGAAGGCTATTGTTCTAAGGATTAAGGAATCTAAATCCAATAACACATCGACCAAAATAGGGACTCCAACCAAAGCTCCCAAGATCTCAAAGGTTTCTAAATCCATTCTTGCTTCTCGATCACAATCGTCGACTCCTTTGTATACTGTCTAGGAAGGTATGAAGCAAACTTTTTTATTCATTCTTTGATAAAATAGATTTTATTCTTAATTCTAACATTGCCAAATTGTTTACAGTTAGCTACTGTTCGACAATGGGAGTCTCCCTCTATCAAAGGTCAACCTCATGACCATGATGACTATGATGATGAAGAAGAAAAAGACTCATCAAATCCTCTTATCCACCACCAGGTACATTTAATTATCCGTTCTTGTCGACTTATCATGCTTTACTATCAAACATGTTTTTTCTAATATAAGTCATTTTCCTGGAGGGACAACATGCCTATTTTGACTGGGGTAAAACAATTAACCATGATGAGGACATGGTCAAAGCCACGGTGGACAAAGGAAATTTGAAAATCGACGATTACATCATCAATGACATTGTGGATCCTCCAAATGTCGAGCAGCAAATGACTCATGAAACAAAGTTCCTCTTTTAACCATAGATTTGTTGGTCCAAGTGTTTGTTGAAAGTGAGCCTCAATTCAAATCTCCCATCTCAACTATTCCGCCTATCTACAAAAAAGAAGATGGTGACAACAAAGATGATGAATTTGACACGTGCTATCTTGCCACATTAAATCAAGCTCTGTTAGATTCATGCATTATCAATAACACCCTGTTTGCCTCTGGAGCAAGAAGTGTCAAAATATTGCCACTCTTGCTACTAAAATATTAAAGAGTCCTACTTCAACCTCCAATATTCTTCTTGCTACTATTACCTTCTAGTGGACCAGTTTTCTACTTTCATGAGTTTACTCAATCATCCATTTGAGGCATTGGTCAGATATGGTGATTTAAAGTAGAAGTTAGCCAAAACTATGTCTTTTATATCTCAAGCTACTCTATCAAACCAACACTAACACTTGATGAACTCTTTAAGAAATTTCATTATTCAGTCTTTCGACTCTCCTGCTATGATACTTAGTGCATCAGAGTAGAAACGAAAAATTTTTGAAGTTGTTGACTTAGTTCTTAAAAATATTGACGAGACTAAAAGCCATAAAACTAAGGTAATTAAGAGTTTGTAACGTGGTAAGTCTCATGAAAATGAACTCGTCAAAAAATTCAAAGTCTTCAGGCTTGAATCCAAGAATTGACAGCAAAGAAGGACAACCTCACAAAAGTCTTGGCAAAAGGAAGACAGCATTTGGACAAGTTTGACAAGAAAATAAAAAAGCTAACTAAAGAAAAAAGCTGCCAGCAAAATGCTTGAAATGCCAAACTTAGCCCTCGTAAAGGCAAAGTCAAACAAGTAGATCGCCTTATAGCTTTAGCAAGATTTGATGTTAAAGCTTCATAGCCTTCTTCCATGACTTATCTTTTCTTATTTCAGACTTAGTTTTGATTGCTCGCTGCTATGAGCTTATTTTTACTTTTGTATAGTATTAACGAATGCTCACTCAGTCGAGCCTGAAAATTTACTTTCCTTCAGTTATGCTTGAACTTATGCATTTTCTAACTCAAACACACATATCTATCCACAAGGTCATTTGTCTATGTTAACTTGATGCACAATTGGTTTGTATGATTTTAGATATTTGCCATTAATTGATGTTATCCTTTGTCGACTATTAACATCAACTAGGCTATAACCATTGTCTGAAAATATTTTGTCAACTCAAAAAGGTCTTTCCCAATTTGGAGACCCTTATACCAAGTACTCTTGACTTTTTTTCAAAAGGCAATATGGCTTTCCAAGTCAAATCTCAAACATTAAAAACTTTTTATTTATAGACAATTATAATATTTTGTCATTGCTTTTTTTTTTGGTTGAATTATATTTTCTAGCGCAACAATTCACTCTTGTTCCAAGTGATTTAACTCGTCAAACAAAGCATTCTAATAATCATTGATGGGTATTTGTTCTTGTCTTGACACCCCTATACTTTGCAAGTTAATTTTGATGGATAAAACCACTTCATGCCGATAGGCAAGTCTATATGAAGTTGGCCCCATCGAGCCTTTAGGCGAACTGCGATGTACCCATAAAATTTGTTTAACCATATGAAGCCAATTACGAGGTTGCCAACCTATATGCTTTTTAATCAATGCAATAATACTCTTAATCAATGCTTCGACTTGACTATTGGCTTTTGCATAATAGGGAGTCAACGTAATCATTGTTATTGCCCTCACATTAGCATATTCTATCATCATTTGACTTGTGAACATTGTGCCTTGGTCAGTGGTTAATGTCTAAGGGATCCCAAAACAATAAAAAATTCTTTCCTTGATAAAATTGATCATTTCATTTTGAGTTACATCTTTTAGTACAATTGCTTCAACCCATTTAGTAAAATAGTTGATAGCTACTAAAATAAACTTATGGTCTTTCGATGAAGGAGGGTGAATTTGACCACTAAGATTTAACATCCAACCTATAAATTGCCATAGTTTGACAATGGCATGTAATTCTTACGTTGGCATTTGTTGAGCCATGTCTTTGGTAGTCTTGACATGACTTTGCATATTGCATGCAATCTTTGGCCATTGTTGGCCAAAATAATCTTCATCGATGTAAGGCCCAAGTCATCTTTTGTCCTACTTGTTGAAGGCCACAAATTCTTTCATGTGTTTCTGCCAAAGAAATATATGCCACAAGCTCACTTAACCAAGACAATAAATCATTGTCGGCTCCTTTTAAAACAAAGTATCGCCAAGAATAACATAATTCATAAATTGATACTTTACTTTACGATCAACACTCCATATTAGATTCTACAAATACTCGACGATTGGTTTTTAATAATCATTGTCATCCAAGGGACCTGTCACAACTAGGATTGCGATGAGATGGCGAAAAAGAAATGATTGAAAATTGGAATCGCCACAAAGTTTATTTAAATTGGGAAAACATGAAAAAACCCATTTTATTTTAAAAAATGATCTTTAAAACCAGATTATGAGTTTAGGAGTCAGTTATGCACAGGGAAGGATAGGAACTTAAGCCTACAACACCCTTAGTACACCTATCCTTAGACGGTACTTTTAATTAATTTATGCAAATTATTGATAACTCTTCAAAATATTTATTTTATCATTTTTATTTACAAGAAAATTACAAAAAAATATTTTTTAAAGGAAATTTTAGAGCATCAAATTGTCACAAGTCAGATGTCCAAAATACTATGTAAACAAGCAATTACGGCTAAGCTAACATCTTTATTCAAAATAAAATATTTGATAAATAAATAAGCAAATTTAAATTGAAAATGAAAAATTCTAATACATTATAAATATTTACAGATAAAAGGAAATTTATTTTGATATTTTTTATAAAAGATAAAATACAGAAAAGAAAAAATATATTTTTTATGGAAATTTTCTGATCATTAAGTTGTCATAACTCAAATGTCCAAAATATCAAGTTAACATGCTGTTGCAGCTAAATTAACATCTTTATAAATTACACCAAAAAAATATCTTTATAAAATATTCCCTAAATAAATGAAAATTAAATAAAATATTTCAAAAAAATTATTAGAAAAATTATTTGCAAAATAAGACAAATTATTAAAATTTAATTTTGACTTCACAGGGATTGGAATCACCTGCTCGTATGTATTTCCTGGTATAATAGGGAACTCAAGGCCATGTTGTTCTATAGAAAATTTTTGTGGGTTAATTAATTTTATTTTTGTAGAGAAATTTTAGAATATCAAACTGTCACAGATGAAAATATTCCATAACATAGAATTAACAAACTGTCACGGCTAAATCCTATTTTAAAAGCACAATTTATCAATTAATTAACTCAAATTCTTTTTTTAGTAAAGTAAACTATTCAAGTATTTATTTTAAACCTAAAATGAATAAAAACCTTTTCTTTATTTTAAACCCAAGCTAAATCAAACTCAAACAAACAATCCTAAAAAAAATAAAACAAACACTAATCAAACTAGTAAACCTGAATCCAATTAAACAAAACCAAAATCTAATCTAAAAATAAACAATACTAACTTCAAATATAAACAAGATAAAATGAAACTAAGATTCCCTATTTTTCTTACTCTAATTTTGTTTATCCTAATTTCATTAACTTAATTTATTTAACTCGATTCTACCCGTTCCCTTTCAAGACACCCATACACACTAACAGTTAACACACTAGCATTTAACACACGCGGGTCACACACACACTAGCACTAACACACACTGAAGGAAAAACAAAGAGAGACAGAGAGAAAAGGAAAGAGAGAGAATAGCGAGAGATTAAGGAAGAGGGGAAAGAATGAGACCGCGACGCAAGGGAAGAGAAGCTGTGGCGGTGGGCTGAGGCGCGTTGGCTAGCGAACTGCCGCCACCGTTTCGTGAAGGACGACGGTTCAAGCTAATAGGAAGAGGATAGCGGCAACGGATCTCGTGGCATGTAGACTAAAGTCATCGCCATGAGGGGAAGGAGATTGGAAGCAGTCGGCGGCGGACTGGTCCGCCGTGGCGCACGCGTGAGGCGCTGCAAGGAGGCTTTTGGCGGCATGGGTCACAATTTTTCGCGACGGTGAGCGGTGGCCGATCCAAGTGGGGAAGAGGGTAGAGGAAAAAGGGAAGGAGCGCCGCATCGCGGCGAAGCCTCTCACGGGTTGCATCGCGGCTCTATTCGCGAGCTGCTCTGATGCGCAGAAGGAGGAAGCGCTCGCGGTGATGGCCAATTTCAAAGTGGAGCGGTGTTGATGGCGGCGCGAGGGATCATGGAGATCACGGACCATGGAGGGCGCGACGGTGAGGCCTCCTCTTTCCTCCTCCGTTTCTATTTCTGATTTTTTTTATTTTCTTCTTTTTTCTAAAAAAAAATTCTTTTTGGTTTGTTTATGATTTGGGAGTGGGATTTTCGGGCACGGATCGAAATGATAGTGGTGGCTGGTGACGAGACGCGTTGGTTGTGGCTGAGAGGGAATATTGTTTGGTTTGTGTTTGTTCACGACTCAGAACCTGAGCGAAGAATGGGATTGGTTTCAGGATAGGTTTGCTTGGGTGAAGAATAGTGATCAAGGGATTAGAAAATGAAGATGGTTATCTGAGAGTCCTTTCGTCTATGAATTTTGAACCTCTTTTATACACA
This sequence comes from Dalbergia cochinchinensis, assembly GCA_031216125.1. Taxonomy (NCBI): domain Eukaryota; kingdom Viridiplantae; phylum Streptophyta; class Magnoliopsida; order Fabales; family Fabaceae; genus Dalbergia; species Dalbergia cochinchinensis. The sequence goes on along the minus strand of CM062375.1, from coordinate 15,076,146 downwards.
ATTATGGATTGATTTTTCAGATATGATGAGGGATTTTTATGATCTAGTTGAAGATGCTCTCTTTGACGACTCTCTCTGCATGTCTATTTTACGCACCTCTTTTTTGACCTTTTTTCTTCGGCGCCCCTTTTCTTTGAATTATTTCCTGTTATAGGCTCTTATGACTTCATTGTTTGGCATTTTTTTTTTATTCAGCTGAGTCGACACATCTCATTCCCTTCCTTTCTTTTTTTACTCAAAAATGAAATAAATAAAAATAAAATGAGCTGAAATATTTTTATTTTAATAATCAAAAAATAAAATGGGTTTTTTTTATTTACATGAAATGGGTTTTTTTAAATAATAGTTCTCTTTTTTTTTGAAAAAATACAATACTAAGCCCATTTGTTTTTTGAAAAAAGACTCTCAACCCATTTCATTTAATTATAAACAAAAAAAACCATTTTATTTCTTCATTTGCAAATAAAAAGCTCATTTTATTTTTAAATTGTTAAAATAAAAATGTTTCAGAGGGGAACTGAGGAGTGCCGGCTCGGCTGAAAGAAAAAAAAAAAACAAAGGAAAGAACGATGACAAACAATGAAGTTAAGTGTAAGGAGTGTACAACAAGAAATAATTCAGAGAAAAGGGGCATCGAAGAAAAAATGTCAGAAGAGATGCGTAGAATAGAAAAAAATACAAAGCAAGTCTCGAGAGTCAAAGACAATATCTTCAATCAGACCATGAAGGTTTCTCATCATATATGGAAAATCAATCTATGATCGTGTATAAAAGGCTCAAAATTCACAAACGAGGGAGACTCTCGAATAATCATCTTCGTCTTCTAACCCTCAGATCACCATTCTTCAACCAAGCAAACCTATTCTGAAATCAATCCCATTCTTCACTCAAGTCCACTGAGTCGTGAACAAACACAGACCAAACAATATTCCTTCTTAGCCTACAACCACTATGTCTCGTCACTGGCCACCACCATTATTTCGATCCACGCCTGAAAATCCCAATTCCAGATCATAAACAAACCAAGATTCAAAAGAAATTTTTTTTTTTTTCAAAAAACAAAAAAGAAGAAAAAAAAAACAGAAGCAAAAACGGAGGAGGCCTCACCGTCGTGCCCTCCATGATCCCTTGCGTCGCCATCAACATCGCTTCGCTTTGAAATTGGCCAACATCGCCAGCGCTTTTTCCTTCTACGCATCAGAGCTGCTCACGAATGGAGCTGCGATGTAGCCGGCGAGAGGCTTCGCCACGACGCGGCACTCCTTCCTTTTTCCATGGCGCATCTTCCCTTTTTCCTCTCCATGAGCACCATTGCGCACCCAGCCATCGAGATTGGCCAACACCACGAGCGCTTCCTCCTTCTACGCATCAGATCGGCTCGCCAACGGAGCCGCGATGCAGCCGGCGAGAGGCTCCGCCGCAACGCGGCACTTGTTTCCTTCTCCGTGGCCTACCTTCCCTTTTTCCTCTCCATGAGCACCACCGCGCAGCTAGCCATCAGATCCGTCCTCTTCTCCACTTGGATCCGCCGCCACACGCCCCGTCTCTATTTGCCGCTCACCGTCGTGAAAACTATGACCCACACCCCTGCGAAAAGCGCCTTAGTGCCTCCTTGCAGGGCCTCACGCTTGCGCCGCAGCGGATCGGCCCACCACCGGCTGCTTCCAATCTCTTTCCCCTTACGGCGGTGACTTCAGCCCACACGCCACGAGATCCACTGCCGCTAATGTTTTCCCCTTATCTAGAACAGTCGTCCTTCACCATGCAGTGGCGCCAGTCCGCTAGCTACTATGCCTTAACCCACCGCTGTGACCTCTCTTCACTTGCGTTGCGGTCTCCTTCTTTCCCCTCTTCCTTAATCTCTCGCTGTTCTCTCTTTCCTTCTCTCTTTCTCTCAGTGTGTGTGAATGTGTTAGTGTTAAGTGTGTGTGTGTGTGACCTACGTGTTTAAGTGTTAGTGTGTGTGTGTCATGGAAGAGGTAGAATTAAGTTAATGAAATTAGGTTAAATAAAATTGGAGAAAGGAAAATAAGGAATCCTAGTTTTATTTTATCTTATTTATATTTTAAGTCAGTATTGTTTATTTTTAGATTAGATTTTGGTTTTATTTAATCGAATTCAGATTTATTAGTTTGATTAGTGTTCGTTTTATTTTTTTAGGATTGTTTGCTTGAGTTTGGTTTAGCTTGGGTTTAAAATAAAAAGGTTTTTATTCATTTTGGGTTTAAAATAAATATTTGAATAGTTTAGTTTAATAAAAAAAGAATTTGAGTTAATTAATCGATAAATTGTGTTTTTAAAATAGGATTAACTTGGCAGTTTAATGTTCTAAAAGAGTTTAATTTTGATACACTGATAGTGTAAAACTATTTTACACTGTCATCTAATTAAAATATTTAGTTTGAACAACTTTTCAAGTAGTGGGTATGAAAATCAACTATCATAGCTTATATGACAATACATAATTGGATGACTGAGTAAAAAAATTTTAAACTATCAGTGTATGATAATTAAATCCATTCTAAAATCCTTTTCAAAAATAAAATTAATTAACCCACAAAAATTTTCTACAGAATTATGTGATTTTGAGTTCTCCATTGTACCAAGGATACGTAGGAGCATGCAATTTCGATTCTTGTCAAGCCAAAATTAAATTTTCATAATTTGTCTTATTTTGCAAATAATTTTTTTGAAATATTTTATTTAATTTTTATTTATTTGGGGAATATTTTATAAAGATGTTAATTTAGCCGCAATGGCTTGTTAAATTGATATTTTGAACATTTGAGTTGTTACAGCTTAATGATCTGAAAATTTTCCTAAAAAATATATTTGTTCTTTTTTGTATTTTATCTTTCATAAAAAATGTCAAAATAAGTTTCCTTTTTTATTTTATCTGTAAATATTTATAAATTAGTAATAATTTTTTATTTTCAATTTAAATTTGCTCATTTATTTCTCAAATATTTTATTTTAAATAAAGACGTTAACTTAGCTGTGATGACTTGTTAACTCAGTATTTTGGACATCTGAATTGTGACAATTTGATACTCTAAAAATACCTTTTAAAAAAATAATTTTTTGCAATTTTCTTATAAATAAAAATGATGAAATAAATATTTTGAAGTGTTATTAATAATTTGCATAAATCAATTAAAGGTATCGTCTAAGGACGCATGTATTAGGGGTGCTGTAGGTTTAAGTTTCTACCCTTCCTATGCACAGCCGACTCCCGAACTCATAATCTGGTTTCAAAGATCATTTTTTAAAATAAAATGGGTTTCTCCAAGTTTTCCCAATTTAAATAAACTTGGTGGCGATTCCAATTTTCAGATAACTCTTTTTCGTCGTCCCCTTGCAATCCCGGTTGCGACAGGATCAATCAAAAATATTTCACATTTATCCAAAGGAGCCAAAATTCGTTTGACTTTGACAAATGATTCTAGAGTCAATGGACTTATTTTATATCTTGAGGCTATTTCAGCAAGTTCATTTGCCTCTTCATGAAAATGTGGAGATATATGTCACTATGTGTTAGTGTCAAACTCATGTAACAACCTAGCAATAGTTACAAAATACTTGAATAAACTTTCACTAATACATATAAATTCTCTAGACAATTGTTTGATAACTATGAGTCACTAATGACTTTGACATCCTTCACACCTTTAGCCAACAACATGTTGAGACTAGTAATCAAGGCTTCATGTTTAGCCTTATCGTCCGAGCATGGGGATTTGAGCAAAAACATAAACTTAGTAGGAACATTATCTAGATAACCTAACATTATTCCTACTCTAGCCCTTCAACAATGCCTTGAACCATCGAAGAACAATTTCCAATGGGTTATTCCTTCATAATTGACAATCAACTCATCGAAATTCTTGCAGGGATGGTCAACAAGAAAGTCAGCTTGTATTTGGCCTTTGAATGCCTTGGCTAGAACATTCTTAATTGTGAATTCCATGAAGGCAAACATCATTTGCTAATTTGACCATGCAAAATTGGATAAGATAACATATATTTTATTACATCAGCTTTTGAAATTACATGGACTTCCCTCAAAATTAAGTAGCACTTAAGTTTAGTGTAGGCAAAATACAAAGATAAACACAATTTTGTAAAGGACTATCTCTAGACTCAACATTCATTAGCACTCTGTTAGGATAATATACAACTTGCTCATTGCCATTGTCATCTTCTTGTACCAACATACTTCCAATGGTCGCCTCAGAAGTAGTAATTTTGACAGGCTTGCCAGGATTAGGTGATGTCATCACTGGAGTATTTGTCAAACATTGTTTGATTATTTCGAACACTTTTTGGTGGTCATTTATCTAAACAAAACCCTCTTCTTTTTAAGTTTGATCAATGGTGCGAATATCCTTGTTTTACTAGACAAATTTGCAATGAGTCATCACAAGAAATTCACTTTCCCCTAAAAGAACTATAATTATTTCTTGTTCTTAGGGGCAAGGCTACTATAATTGCTTTTGCCTTATTTTGGTCGATGGCAAGTCCCTTTTTTTTTTGGACCAGAAAACCTAAAATGTTTCTTGTAGTCACACTAAAAGCACACTTTAATGGATGCATCTTCAAACCATTTTTTCTCATCCTATCAAAGGCTTTCCTCAAATGTTTGAGATATGTTTTCTTTTTGTTATATTTGACAACCACATCATCGATATCAATTTCCATGAAATTGCCAATAAATTCAAGGAAAATGTTATTCATGGCTCTTTAATATGTCGCTCCAGTATTCTTTAGTCCAAAGGGCATAACTACCCATTCATAAGTGCCAAGAGCACATGGAAATCTAAAGCTATTTTTGCCATATCTTTTTCTACAATAAAAATTTGGTTGTATTCTAAATAACCGTCCATGAAACTAAGTATCTTATTGCCCGCTGTAACATCGACTAATATGTCGGTGACATACATATGATACTTATATTTTGGGGTAGCATTGTTAAGATCTCAAAAATTCATGCCTACCTCAATTTGCAGTTCTTTTTCATAACAAGAATAATATTAGAAACCCAATCAATACACTTAGCTATTCAAATCAACTTTTCCCCTAAATAGCCTCTTAATTTCTTCCTTGATCTTGACAATTGCTTCTGGAGCGAAGTATTGAAGTTCTTGCTTAACTGGTCAAACAATGGGTTTTAGGGGCAATTTGTGTTCGATGAGTCATCAACTAAGATTAGGCATTTCATTGTATTCCCATGTGAAGCAATCCCTGTATTCTCTAAGCAAATCGACTTTGTCTGGACAAGTGACCATTAAAAGGTATTCGACACAATCAAGCAATGTTTGACCAAAAAAAAAATCCAATGATGACATCACCTAAGCTTGCCAAACTCTATATTGTTGCTTCTGAGGTGATCATTAGAAGTGTGTTGGCACAAGAAGTTGATAGTAGGTAAAGAACAATGTTGATTAATGGCAAATATCTAAAGGCATACAAACCAATAATGCATTAAGATAGATAAATGATGATGTGCATAGAAATATGCATAGAGATGCATAAGTTAAGGGATGAAATATCTCTTAACAAATAATTTAAAATTCAAATCACAACTCTTCAATTTCTCATCAACAGAAGCTACTCTTCGAAATGAGAGTTGGGGAGGGTCATGTTGGTATCAAATTTTACTAAGTGTCCAAAAGTCAAACTGTCATTTGATTTTGGTGAGACAAAGGCAGTAATAAAATGAGTTTGATTGTCAAAGCATGAGGGCTGTTAATGATGACAAATTATGACAAATAGTCAACATGTGAAAATTAGTCAGCGTAGATGAAGTATGATTCTCAAGAAAAGGCATATTGATGTTGATGAAATCACAAATTTGATAGCCAACATGTCAAAGTGGATGTTTGTCAGTCAAAGTTGGAGTTCGACATGTCGAAGTCGGAGTTCGTAATTCGAGACTTAGAAAATTTTGAAAATTTTAAGAAGGTCATCACAGCAATTAGTAGGAGATAGATGTTAGTCGGGCGATGGTTAACAGCAGTTATTAGCAGTTTTCAACAGTGATTGACAGAAGCCTGATAAAGGTGTGACAAACTGGTAACTGCCCAATGGCAAAGGCATGTGACAAATAAAGAAATTGTCAAAGACACGTGGATAATATCAAGAAGCAACTAAAGACAAGTCTCAAGATCTTAGAGTCCTAGGTTTTCTATAAATATTGGTTTGCTCCCCAGATGACTAAATAGAGTCCAAAGTTCACTAAGTATTGTTCTTAACTCATTTTCTTGCTCTCTTAGATTAGATTTCTTTCAAACTCTTTACATTTCATGTACTTTATCTTCAATTTGTCAATTAAGCATTCTACATTCTACATTATGCAACCTCTTCTTCTTTTTCAATCTGTCAATCGTTACATTTACACTATCACAATACAAATCACATTGAAGATCTCACTTCATTCCATCCTCATTCCATTAAAAACAATTTGACACTCGATTTCTTTGGTCTAGAGCCCAAGAGAACTAGCTTTTCACTTCCTAAATCGAGATCTTGAAAAGCAAAGGTTATCATCCAAACTCCTGAACTTGTTGACCAATGCCTGGTTTAGGGAAATCTGACCTCGTATACAAGGAAATTGTCAATTATTTAGTATGTCTATAGGTATCAAATTCTGCACTAAACAAATTGGCATGCCTAGTGGGACACACTGGTTGAAAAGAAACAAAAAAATGTATCAAACTAATAAAAAACAAAGTGTATGCACTTGCGTAATGGCACTATTATATCAAACATGTCAAGAATATCATCTTATTCAGAGGTTGAACAAAATAGGGCAAAGAATAATCTTCCTCACACTTTGGAGCCTGTCTTGACTCCTGTTAGTCAAACAAATGATAGTGTACCACAAACAAATGTGAGCACAACTACAGTGATGACATGGCCTTCGTATGGTCTTCCTCCAGACTATGTACCCCCAGGATACATATCACCTCTGTCGCTGAACATGGGGAATTTGCCAAACTTGGGAAATCCATCAAATGTTGGTAACAATGGCATGTTTTACCGCATATATCCGCATAATCCTCAGTTTCAAAGTCAGAGTATGCCCTTTGTGTCAAATGTACCCCAAATTGGTACACATTTGCCACAATTTGGTTTCCTCAGCCGTCAATTGATGGGCCTTTCTATGGTTGGAGTAGGGAACATGTCATCGACAAATCTAACTACTACATGATAACCAAGCCCAGGTCCAATTTTCCCTTACATGCCTAGAACGGGTGTGACGTGAACTCCTACACATACAGTCAACTCAATTGTTGCATTTCGACAACAAATTGATTAAAGTCATTATGACCTCATCAATATGTTGACACAACAAATGGTGACGGTATTGATGCCTTTGATCGAAACAAGCAATACAAGATTCGAGCAACTTGCTCGAAAAATAAGGAGGGTGCCCCAGGCGATCACTTTGGATAAAAATACAAATGACCCTTATGACAAACTTAACAACCCACCTCCAAATGAAAATGACAATGTCAACCCAACTATCAATCTGGTCTATCGAGGATAAGATGCTGAAAATGAAATTCAAAGGATTCGACAACAAAATGTATTTTAGCAAATCAAAACATTATGTGTGTAGTTAAAAATGTTTTGAATAGATTTGGCTTCAACGTTGGCTTTGCCTGTAACGCCCCGATTTTCTGTCTGAGTGGAAAATGACCGAAATGCCCCTGAGGTCATTTTCGGCCCGGAATTCGAGGATGGCCGACCCGACAGTCCTCGAAGGACCAACTCAATGTTTGAAGGGGATTGAATGACCCTTGAGTGGTTCCGGAGACGGAAGTCTCATTTTCCGCAGTTTCGGGTCAAAATGACGAAAATACCCCTGTAGCATTTTACGCGGGTAAAGGTGCCGTTTGAGCCTGAAACTTTCCCCAGAGGTTTAAAACCATGTTATTACATATTTCAAAACATCTGTTTGAGTCCCGACAGTCCCGGGCAGTTTTAGTGCAAAATTACGATTTTGCCCTTAGAATAGTGTTTTTGAGCTTAATGATATAATTAAGCAAACCTAAACAATATTAGGCTCTAAACGAAGATTAATTAATTTCCATAATTAATCTAGAATCAAAACAAATTATTGAAATTAATTAGAACCTAAGATTGCTTATATTAGATTTAAATCTCTTTTCTAAAACTCAAGATTTCACTCTTGGAATCTTGAATAATGTTTTCTCTCTCCAATTCCTTAAATCAAGGAATTGTGTCTAGAATTGTTTATACACTAAAATGAATTTATAACTCACTAATGATGCAAGAACACTCCTTAATTATGTCTTGACAACCTTGATTACCCATTTTCTCACCTAAATACTTTCTTACAAAGTCCTAATCTTAATCCTAATCAAAGATACACCTAAACACAACTCTAAACCACAATTAAAATGCAAGAAATCCTTCTCCCATGGCTGATGCATTTCGGCCCTCTCTCTCTCAATTACCACACATGTTGAATTGTTTCTCACTCAAAGAATCATGCTTGAGGCCATACCTTGAACCATACTTCACCATACTTGAACCCATAACTCACCATGCCTTCAACCATGCCTTGTAAGAGATATATTTCTCCCCAATTCTGCACACAATGGCCGAAGCCTTCATCACCACACACACCCCTCCATTTGCTTCATTTCTCTATAAATAGAATGCCTTGAGGAGCTTGCACCACTTTTAAATCATTTGTAAAGTTTAGTTCTCTCCAAAGCTTTTCTTTTTCTAGAACTCTTCAAAGTTCTTCAAGTTCTTCATCTTCTTCTTCCATCTTCAAGATCATCACACCAAGTAGGGATTTCTTTTCATGAATGTTCTTCTTTAAAGCTTGATGTTTATGGTTTCTCTTATTTTCTTTGTAGAACTTCTTCTCTATTCCTTTTTCTTTCTTGTTTCAGCCATGAGCCCTTGAGAATAGAGAAATGAGAGCTTGATGATGAGAGTTTCATGATGATGTTCATCACTTGAAACAAACTCTAGAGCTTGATCTTTGTTCTTGAGCAAAAATGTTTCTAGTTTTTCCTTTCTTGAACTCTTGAAGACTCTATCTTTGGTGATGTTTCAAAATGGTTTTAAGGACTCAATGATGAGGTCTCATGATGTTGGTGTTAATATATCATCAAGATCATGGGCCCTAGAGTTTTAAAATGTTCCTTTTCCTTCTTGAAGTTTCGGCCACTTCCTTGTCTTTTACATGCTAAATGTTTTGATTTTCTAAAAATGTTATGTTGAGTTCTAAGGACTCTAGACTTTACTTGATCTTGGTTTGATGAGTTTGGGTTGAGGTTTAAGTTCCTTTAAAGTCTTGTTAAGAGCTCTAGAAAGATAAAATGAACTTGCATAATTTATTTTATGCTTGCATTTATATTTATATTCTTGCTATGCACCTTTACTTTTAAGCTATCACCTAAGAACATAAAGATTAAAATTGAACTTGCATTATCACCTAATTAATTTCTCAAAGCCTTTCTATTTCGGCCTTAAAGTCGATTGTTGTTGGGCCAAGAGCACTAAAATAAAGAATTGAACTTGCATTATCACCTAATTAATTTCTCGAATGCCTTTCTATTTCGGCCTTAAAGTCGATTGTTGTTGGGCCAAGAGCACTAAAATAAAGAATTGAACCTTGCATATTTACTTTCAAGCTTGCACGTTTAAGTTTATGCTTTGCGTATTTAATTCAAGTCATCACTTTATTTTGTAAGCAAGATTAAAAATGAAAAGCATAAGCACGTTTATTTTATGTCAAAACTTAAGAACCTAGAGCTCAAAGACTTGCCCATTTCATTTCAAGTTAAAGTTTAATGTGATTGCATTCTTTGAATGCATGTTTTGGCCAAGTAGTGATGATGGACTTGCAATGAGTTTTCATCTAGCTACAAGGGCCGATAATCTATGTTCTAAGTTTTTTTTCTGAAGCTTTACAAATCTTTATAAGGTTATGTTATCATGAGTTATAATTTTATTCCCCTTTTGAAGATGAAATATATTTTGGTCACTGACCTAAGGCTTCTCTTAGCCTCCTAATGAATTAAAATGATTTGCAAAGAGTTTTAGAGATTCTAAATTGATTCCAAGAGAAACTAGTTAACTTATGTACCTAGAGATGTCAATTTAGTTCTCTTATTGAAGTTAGATGTTTTCGGTACTGTCATGATGAGCTTGTGGCTGTATGATGATGTTTTGATGTGTTAGAATGTGTGAAAATATCACATGATGATGTAGAAACGATTCTATGCATGATAGGTAAGAAACTAGCTAACTAGAAATACCATAAAGCTAGAATTTAACATAGTTTAGACTCATTTGTTTTTGGAACTTATCCAAACTGTTTTAATGGGAACATAATCAGATTAGGATTGTTTAGACATGAAAAAGTTGGTAACATTTGGATTAGAATTGAATTTTAGCACCTATAGGGAAACTAGTAATTAGAAAACCGTAAAAATGTAAATGTAGAACTCTTAGAACATTTAGTTTTCTGGATTCTGTCCAGCAACGTTACAACATGATAAATGTGATTTATAATTAGTTCTTAAGCATAGGAATGTCTTATAATTGATTTAGATTTAATTTATAGCGCCTTAGGCGAAGACAGAACCGAGAAAGGGTCTAAAACGTAAGTTCTAGAACCCCGTAACCACAAGTTAGAAATTCTGCCCTATACTTTTCAGATTTGAGTATGAACATTAGGATTATGAATGATGATTAATTATGAGCCCTTAGGTGCATAACATATGAACAACGGAAGTTAGAGAACTATATCTCAAGATTAAGACCCGTAAGGGTCAAAGCATAAGCTACCGTAAGGGTAAGCGTTTGAATGTTCTATGATGATGCATGTGTTATGTGAAGGATGATAATGTTATTCATATGAGGAATTCATGAGGATATATGTTTATGTGGCATAAAGCAAATTTGGAAGGAATTCGGTGTAATGCCATTGTGCTGCCGAATTTCTGACAAATTTGGGGACTTAAAGAGATTTCGAAAATTAAGGTACTAAGATGGGTTCTAGGATGACACCGGTTCGGCCGAGCACCTCCATAGAACTTATGTGACATCGGTACCAATTTATACTCTTAGGTGACACCGGTTTGGCCGAGCACCCCTAAGAGAATTGCCCCCTAACCCGTACTCAAATAGTCGGGATTTATGATTTATGATACGCTTATCGTTAAGTGGTAAGTAATAACTAGTGACGACTAGTTAAGGTATGAGCTCATAACCTAGAGATGTGACACGTTTTGGGTGACACAGGTTCGGCCAAGCACCCCCAGAGCGCTTGTCTTTTAGGGTGGCCTATGAGGAAGTTATGGTGATTATGTTACAAAGAGAATTTATTTGCCACTTTATGCCACTATTATGATGTTCTTAAAGGTATGATGATTGTTCATGTATTAAGTAGAGCCATGCATACATTCTTTAAAATGTTGCATCCATGACATTAAGAATCATGCTAAAATGAATGGACCTTGGCTAAATTATGTTTTAGAACTTAAAAATGGACCCAATGCATGCTCACTTATTTTGTATAACTAAACCCAAGGTTCCTGAGGACGTAGACAATGACACCTAGGTAGTAGGAGACCCTACTGAGATTTTTTAGCAAGATTCTCACTCCCTTTATCTCCTTCTTTTTGTCACGTCTTCAGATGGCGACGTTCATGGTATTCGTGGACACCCCAACTTGGGAGGTACATCATGATCCGGACCACGGGTCATATCATTTTGTGGGCCACTGCATCGTTCGAGTGTTCATGTTCGTTGGACGACCCTTCAGTCACCTCGTACATAGCCACCGATTCTCTCCTGTCTCACCCTACGGCGATGACTTCATGTTCGAGCGCGCACGTCCCCGAGAGGAGTGGATCCACCACACCCCACCGACTGCCTCTGCCATCCGGGACTACCCACAGTATGTACCCCGCTCGCCCTCATCATTCTCCGAGACGGACCCTTCGGAGGATTCTGCCACTCAGGTACCCTCCGAGGGATTCTCCCCCACTGTGCCGATGGACGTTGGGGAGGGTAGCAAGGCTTCCGTCTCTCAACCAGTACGTGGAGGACGAGTGAGGATGACTCCCCGCCGTGGAGCTTACGTCCGACCGATGCAGCGTATTGCCACCCTGGCTGAGATCGCCTAGTGGATCGGGTACATCCCTCCTTTCCAGAGAGGTCCGCAGTAGGAGACGACCATTGCGGTTCTGGCGCTTGAGCTCGACTAGGATAGGATAGCCTTTTTTTGTTCTTGGGGTTATCCATTTGTAGGCGCACTAGAGTTAGGAGAGTTTCTTTTATCACCTTTGTTGTACTTCGTCTCCATGTATTTTCATTCCAGTTGTACTAAACTTAGTCTCGCTCTTTATGAGTGAGCATATCATACATTATATAAACATGCAGTTCGATGTTATTATGATGTGCCTTTTACTTTGCTTATGTGATATTGCTATGCAATGTTTGCTGTATTACCTTTCGCGCATTACTAGTTAACGTGTCGCGCGGCTCTCACTTTGCTTCTATAATTCAAAAAAAAATTTACCAGTATTTCCGCTAAGTATTTTAAAGTAATGAGAAAGCTATGACGTAATAGACTAATGATTCACCTAATTATGTTCTAGAGTATTGGGTTAAAAATTAGGATGTTACATTGCCAGCCAACCCTTTTTTGTGTTTGCATTCCCTGACTATATTCAATAAGCTAAAGTGCCTAGGTGTTGGAAAATCCCCAAATCTTAGACAAAGTTCTATAATGAGAATAGGGAATCGACAATCGAGCACATCGCTCGATATACAGTCAAGATAAGGGAAATGGCATCTGTTAACATATAAATCTTGAATGATGACAATTAATAAATATAACATGTGTATTAGTGTTTTAGGAATATATATATGTTACCTTTCACAGCAACACAACATAAAAATCTTCAGAGAGACATCTGTCAATAGCACAGCCTTAAAGCATAATGTGGATTATATGAAGCTTAGTGATTTCTTTAGTGGTATTCAAAAGAAAAGAAAAGAGGATATATGTACAAGGACAACTTATTGAGGAAAGAGAGAAACAAAGTGGGTAGCACCAGGACAAAGGACAAATTGTTTTTACAAATAGTCTACTACTGCGAGGACAACAGAATTGCAATTTTCCACTACTGTAAGGACAAATTTGCTTTATATTTCGACAGTGGTTAGAAAATTATTCTCTAGTTAAGGAAATACTATTGCAAGAGATCACCATGGAAAACAGAGCAGAAAATTGAATCATCAAAAGGAGCATATTTTTCTTCATCATTGTTTTATTGGTATTCTTCCAAAAGGTTCTTGTAAGAACAATGTTTTAGTGAAGAAAGGAGAGATATCAATTAATACAAAAATATCTGAGAGAAATTCTTTTAGGAGTTGTGCTCCTTTGCTTTTCATCTTTATTTTATAGTAAGAAGAAGGTTTTGAAGCTTGTACCCTTCTTCTTTGTTTTGGAATTTTTGTCTTTGTCTTTGTATTTGTCCATTTGGAAGTGTTGAAGGTTTAGTAAAACTCTCATCCTTACTGGTGAGGATTGGAGTAGATCTCTAATAGAGATTGAATCAGTATAAAATCTGTGATGCATAATCTCTAAGCCCTTTTCAACTTTGTTCATTAAGTAGCTTATTTTAAAAAGGTTTAAATACAGAATCACTGCACTACATTACTCACATATAAACTTACTTAAATACAATAATAATCATGTTCTTCTTCATTTCTGTTACATATATATTTGATTAAAAATTTCAAGACACATTTACTAGAAAATCTCCTAAATTCAAAACAAATATCTCCTGAACTGTCTAATAAGTTTGCTTAAGTGTGCAGAAAAGTTTTAAATACACTTGATTCAAACCCCCTTCTCAAGTGCATCAACACTATCAATTAACATCTGAGCCAGTTCTTGAGAGGTGAAGCCTAATAGCTTGGGAAAAGATCCAAGAATATGGCAAACTCAGTTCCATACGTGCTTTCTGAAGGACAGTTCGCAAATCGTCCTCTATATTTGAATGGAACAAATTATCCATATTAGAAAGAATGAATGAGAATATTCATTCAATCCACGGACTATAATTTATGGAAGATAATCATCAAAGGACCTTAAACTCCTACCATCATGAACGAACAAGGACAAACGGTGGCAAAGCTCGATGAAGAATGGACTCCAAAAGAGAAAAAAAAGGTTGAAATGAGTGCAAAAGCCATTAACCTGTTGGTATGTGCTATCAGTTTTGAAGAATATAGGAAGGTCTCAAGATGCAAAAGTGCAAAGGAAATTTGGGACAAGCTTCAACTCACTCATGAAGGAACAAAACAGGTCAAGCAGACTAAAACAGACATGCTTATGAGAGAATACGAATTGTTTAACATGAAGAAAGAAGAAAACATTGACGAAATGTTTGAATAATTCTCTGTGATTATTAACAATCTGGATATGATGGGAAAATATTTTGAAGATGAAGAACTAGTAAGGAAGATCCTTCATAGCCTTACTCCTCCTTGGCTATAAAAAATTACTGCCATTCAAAAAGGAAGAGATATAAGTACTCTTACTTATGATGAGCTAAGGGGAAATCTGATTGCATTCGAGACAACCTATCTCAAGAATGATAAAAAGAAGAAAGGACTAGCACTAAAATCCAAGTAGAAGAAGAATGGGAAAGTGAATCTGAAGAAGAATTAGATGACAATGATGAGTTCAACATGTTCGCTAAGAGAATGATGAAAATATGGAAGAAAAAAGGAAAGAGCAGAAGTGGAAGTTTCTCAAAAAGGGAAAATTTCAAAGGTGAAACCAGCAAGAAAGATATCACATGCCACTACTGCAAACAGCCAGGGCATTTCAAAAATGAATGCCCTTTGCTGTAAAGGAAAGAAACACAAAAAGAAAGGACTATTGTCTACTTGGGAAGATCTTGAGAATGATTTATCAAGCAGTGAGGATGAAGGAAACAAGCTTGCTAATCTCTATTTAATGGCAGATACCAATGATGAGGTAGAACTTGACAACCTTTCCAAAAGTGAATTAATTCTTATTATTGATGATATGCTTATTAATTCAAAAAAATTACTGTCAAAGTATACTGTTATTAAAAAAGGAAAATGAGACTCTGGAAACTAAAAATGCTTCTTTAATAGCTGATATTGAGGATAAGATAAAGTGCAATAATGATACATGTCTCAATACCCTAGAAT
Source organism: Dalbergia cochinchinensis (assembly GCA_031216125.1). NCBI lineage: Eukaryota > Viridiplantae > Streptophyta > Magnoliopsida > Fabales > Fabaceae > Dalbergia > Dalbergia cochinchinensis. Next base: position 15,060,897 of record CM062375.1, on the reverse strand, counting down.
CTAAAAATGAGAAACTAAATAAGTAAGTTAATACACTCACGGCTAACTTAGCAAAGTTTGTTCAAGGAACAAAAAATTTGGAAAATATTCTAGGTCAGCAGATATGTGCAATTAACAAAGCAGGTTTGGGGTATTATGAACATGAGCAAAATCATTTTTATAAAAGCCTTTTTGAAAGAAAAACTAAAGCATCCTCTAGTAGAATCCTCTAAGAAAGAAAACTTACCTAAAGCATTTTGTAAAATCTTCAAAAACAGTGAAGAAAGAACAATCAGTTAAAGAGTGTTATAATTGCAAACAAATGGGACATTCATCAATCAAATGTTTCATTTGTCGGGCAATGTAAAGGAAATAGAATAGTACCTGTGCTTGTAAATCAAAATAATGCAGGTGATTATAGAAGCCCCTATGACAAGGTACCAAAACAACTCTGGATGCGTAAGAGCTCAATTTAATTCATTCAAAGAATAAACAAAACAAAGATGGAAAGCAAATCGTTGTGGTATGTTGATAGTAGGTGTTCAAGGCATATGACTGGAGACAAAGCAACATTCTCTAATCTTAAAAGTCATAAAGGAGGAAATGTGACCTTTGGTGACAATGGAAAAGGAAAATCATTGGTATTGGTGAAATAGGTAACTCTTCTTCAACCAGAATTGATAAGGTTCTCTATGTATATGGATTAAAACATAACTTGCCATATCTTGTGTTATTTGATTATGATACATGTACTGTTTATAGAAAAGACAATCATAACATATTGTTTTGTGGTCAAAGATATGGAAACATCTATGCTATCACACTAGATGGTTTAAAAAGACAAGATGTAAAATGTTTTGCCTCTTTCCAAAATGACAAATGGCTTTGGCATAGAAGATTAGGACATGTAAGCAAGTATCAAGTCTTGAAGCTACTAAACAAAGAATTAGTGAAGTGGATTACTAAAATAAAATTTGAAAAATATCTTGTTTGTGATGCATGTTAAAAAGGCAAACAAACAAAATCATCTTTCAAACCAAAAGATGTAGTAACAACTACAAAGCCACTAGAACTATTACATCTTGATCTTTTGGACCAACTAAAACCTAAAACTTGGCTGGAAAATGATATGGTATGGTGATTGTGGATGATTTCTCATGACATGGTTGGGTTTTATTCCTTGCTCACAAGGATGAAGCTTCTGTTCTATTTGGAAAATTTTGTAAAATGATTCAAAATGATAAAAGTTGATCTATCATTTCCATTAGAAGTGATCATGGTAAAGAATTTGAAAATCAACACTTTGAATCTTTTTGCAACATACATAGCATATCTCACAATTTCTCTTGTCCGAGAACACCCCAACAAAATGGGGTTGTTGAAAGGAGAAATAGATCCTTATAAGAAATGGCTAAATCTATGCTATGTGAAAACAATACACCAAAAAATCTCCAGGCAGAAGCTGTAAATATTGCATGCTTTGTTCTTAATAGAACTCTTATTCGACCCATTCTAAAGAAAACTCCATATGAGATTTGGAATAGAACAAAACCTACTCTTTATTATTTCCATGTATTTGGGTGCAAGTGTTACATTATGAATAATAGAGAAAATTTAGGAAAGTTTGATGCTAAAATAAGTAATGGAATATTCATTGGATACTCATCTAGAAGCAAAGTTTATAGAGTACTAAACCTAAGTACTAGATGTTTAGAAGAAACCATCAATGTTGTATTTAGTGAATCTAACCCAAAAATTGTTGAAGACAGTCTAGAATTTGAAAATGATGAGAAACTTGAATAAAAAACTACTGTTGAAGAACAAAGTAACACTGAATCAAACAATAATGAAGTTTCTGTAGAAATGTCTCCTGAAATTGCAGGGGATTTTCAACCAGAATTAACTGAAGAATCATCAGAAACTCAAATTGATAGAAGTGAAGTCCCTACCACGAACCTCAAGAAAAATATTCCAAGAGAGTAGAGATCATCTGAAGATTATCCAAAGAAGTTCATTAATGGAGAAGCATCCCAAAGATTAAAAACTAGACCTCATTTCAACTAAGGAAATGTAGCCTTGCTATCTCAAATTGAACCAACATCAATCAAAGAAGCCTTGAATGATGAAGCATGGGTCAAAGCAATAGAAGAAGAACTTCAGTAGTTTGATAAAAACAAAGTATGGACCCTTGTACAAAAACCTAAAAATGCTTCAATTATTGGGACAGGATGGGTATTTAGACATAAGATGGATGAATAGGGAAAAATTACAAGAAACAAGGCTAGAATCATGGCACAAGGATATAATCAACAGGAATGTATTGACTTTGATGAAACATATGCTCCTGTAGTAAGAATGGAAGCCATTTGAATATTACTTGCATATGTAGCTCATCAAGGGTTTAAATTGTATCAAATAGATGTTAAAAGTGCATTTTTGAATGGTGTTATTAATGAAGAAGTGTATGTGAAGTAACCCCCTCGTTTTGAAAACAAATCTTTTCCAAACCATGTTCTTAAATTTTCTAAAGCTCTATATGGGTTAAAACAATCTCAACGAGTTTGGTATGAAATGTTAAGTACATTGCTTTTAAAAAATAACTTTCAAAAGGGGGAGGTTGATATTACTTTATTTATTAGAAACTCCAATCAAGATTTTCTTTTAGTTCAGATTTATATGGATGATATAATATTTGGATCAACTAACAATTTATTATGTGATGAGTTTTCAAAATTGATGACTAATGAATTTGACATGAGTCTTATGGGAGAGTTATCTTTTTTTCTCGGATTAGAAGTAAAGCAGACATCCAAAGGCATATTTATCAATCAAGAAAAATATATCAAGGAGCTACTGAAAAAGTACTGAATGAATGAATCAAAGCCAATGGAAACTCCAATGCATCCATCAACAAAGATTGATAAAGATGAGAATGGGAAAGACTTTGATGAAACAAGATACAGAGGAATGATTGGTTCATTGATGTATTTAACATCATCATGACTAGATATATCCTTTAGTGTTGGTTTTTGCTCGAGATTTCAGTCAAAACCAAAGGAATCCTATTTCATTGCTATAAAATGTATTTTTGGATACTTGCTTGGAACTATTTCCCTTGGATTATGGTATCCATGATCTGATAATTTTCAATTAAAAGGATTTTGTGATGTAGGCTATGTAGGTGACAAAATAGATAGAAAAAGCACAAGTGGATGTCTAACATTTCTTGGCAGTTCATTAGTATCCTAGAGTAGTAAGAAACAAGCAACTGTAGCTCTTTCTACAGTAGAAGTAGAATACATTGATGCTTCAAGCTGCTGCTCCCAATTGTTATGGATGAAACACCAATTTAGAAAGCAACAGTATGGAACAACGTCTCTCTAAATACTGTGATTGGTAGATTATGCTTCAAGAATGCTTTGAAGAAGTGCCATCATCCTCTAACTCTGAGCCTGATATGGGTATTGACATGGATGAGGCCAACAATATTCGCTCTAATACCTAGAGATATTTCCTTTCCATTATTTTTGAACTCTCTATTATCTTTATCCTTTGAAGTTTGACGTTCATGGCTTTTTATTATGTTTATTATGCTAGATGACTGTAATGGACCTTATAACTTCTTCTTTTTCTACCCACTCTGTATATTTTCTTGTTTTTACCAACCTTGTAGACCTTAGCCCCCCTTAGATGAAAAAAAGGGGGAGAACCAAAGCAAAATCAAATCAAAAGGTCAAGAAAGACAAGACATTTCAAGAAACAAAGAGGAACATTCATCTTTGATTGTTTCTTTGCTTTATGTTCTTTGCTCTAAATTACTAATTGTCATACTTGTGTTGCACATATTATTTCTGCATACATGTTTATATCATCTCTGTACATATATTCATAACACACACATTATTTCATTATTAAAATTTGAAAATACATATTCTTAGCATAAAACCTCTTCTTGATAAAATTGCATGAAATGTATGGAGATCAATCTCTAGTCATTATGTGATATATGTTTGATTGAATGAAGGGACCAAAGATAATCTTATTTGTGTGATTCTTGACAACTCTTACTTTGCATGATTGCATATGTTTGAATGGTCCACTTGTCTCGCCCTATCTTATAGTAGAAGGAGATCAAGTCAAGGGCAAAATTTCAATTTTAAAAAAAAGGGCATTTCATTCTCACAATAAATTGAAATAGCCTTGTCTTCTCACAAAGAAAGCTCTAACTAAAATCTTGATTTCAAAATTGAAACTCAAGAATATAGTGAAGAGAACATGCTTACAAACAAGGGGTGAGAACAATTTCAGGGGGAGTACTAAGTATTCATTACATCCTTGTTATAATTTGCTTTGATTAATTATTTGTCATCAATGGGGAGATTGTTAACATATAAATCTTTTAACATATAAATCTTGAATGATGACAATTAATAAATATAACATGTGTGTTATTGTTTTAGCCATATATATATATGCATATCTTTCATAGCAACACAACATAAAAATCTTCCGAGAGACATCTATTAATAACACAGCCTTAAAGCATGATGTAGATTATATGAAGCTAAGTGATTTCTTTAGTGGTATTCAAAAGAAAAGAAAAGAGGATATATGTATGAGGACAACTCATTGAGGAAATAGAGAAACAAAGTGGGTAGCACAAGGTCAAAGGACAAATTGTTTTTGCAAATACTCCACTACCACAAGGACAACAGAATTGCAACTTTCCACTACTGTAAGGACAAGTTTGCAGCACCCACACCTCATTTCTTATATTTCTACAATGATCAGAAAATTATTCTCTATTTAAAGAAACACTACTACAAGAGATCACCACAGAAAACAGAGTAGAAAATTGAATCATCAAAAGGAGCATACTTCTCTTCATCACTATTTTATTGGTATTCTTCCAAAAGGTTCTTGTGAGAATAATTTTTGAGTGAAAAAAGAAGAAATATTAGTTAATACAAAAATATTTGAGAAAAATTCTTTTAGGAGTTGTGCTCCTTTGTTTTTCTATCTTTGTTTAATAGTCAAAAGAAGGTTTTGAAGCTTGTACCCTTCTTCTTTGTTTTGGAATTTTTGTCTTTGTATTTGTGCATTTGGAAGCCTTGAAGGTTTAGTAAAACTCTCATCCTTGTTGGTGAGGACTGGAATAGATCTCTAACAAAGATTGAACTAGTATAAAATCTGTGGTGCACAATCTCTAAACCCTTTTCAACTTTATTCATTGAGTAGCTTATTTTAAAAAAGTTTAAATACAGAATCATTGCACTACATTACTCACATATAAACTTAATTAAATACAGTACTAATCATGTTCTTCATCATTTCTGTTATATATATTATATTTGATTAAAAATTTCAAGAGACATTTACTAGAAAATCTCCTAAATTCAAAACAAATATCTCCCGAACTGTCTGATAAGTTTGCTTAAGCGTATAGAAAAGTTTTAAATACACTTGATTCAAACCCCTTTTCTCAAGTGTATCAACATATCACCATTAAAAGAGCATTTAAAGATGAGTTTTTTTCCATCTTCCCTTGCAAAAAATGCTTTCACTTGGTTTTCAACTATGAGACCCAATTGCATTTTAACATGAGCTCAATTAGAAAGCAGTTTTCATAATCAGTTTTTTCAAGGCGAAACCAAGGTTAGCTTGATTGATTTGTTCACTATTTTATGTTTCCTAGCGGAAAATGTTGATGACTATTTGGCTAAATTCAGGAATACGAGAAATCGCTGCTTTACTCCTGTGCCAGATGTAACGCCCCAATTTTTTCCTGTGTACAAATGACCAAAATGCCCCTGAAGTCATTTTTACTTGGGAATCGAGGATAGCCAGCCCAGGCTATCCTCTAGGTGTTGGTTGGATGTTTGAAGGGCGATGGATGTATTGTGTTGTTAGAGGTGAAAACCTCAATTCTTGGTTTTTCCTGTATGTGAAATTACCAAAGTACCCCTGTGGTAATTTAATGCGAGATTAATTGCCGATTAAGCCCGGACGTTACCCAGGAGCTGGAATGTTGTTTTTAAGGGATGCATGACATCTGTATAAGCCCGGATGGTCCCGAGGAGTTTTATGCAAAATTACCATTTTGTCCCCGATTAAGTGCATAATGAGCTTAGTCGTGCGATTAAGGAAACATAGGCAATATTGGGCTCTAATTAAAGATTAATAAATTCTAATTGTTAATCTTGAGTCAAAATAATTAATTGAGGTTAATTAGGGTCTAAGATTGCTTAGGAAAATTCAAAATCCCTTCCTTAATGAACAAGTGGATCTTTATGTCATGTCAAGTGCAATAGTATTTTCTCTCTCCAATTTCCTAAATCATGGAAACCATGATAGGATGAGATTCCTAGCTAATAAAGGTGGATTTTCACTAAATGAACAAGACAACTCTCTAATCATGTCTTGAATGGCCTTAATCACCTGCTTTCTTGCCTAAACACTCAATTACCAATTCCTAACCAAGTGCCAAATCAAATCTATCCCTAAACACAACTCCTAACACAAGAAATGAAAATATTTTTCCCCCATGTCTCCTTATGGCTGGCTACTCCTCTTCCATCACACTCTCATATTTGTCCTTTTCAACACTTATACACTCAAGGAGAAACCCACACTTCACCATTCACTTTTTTGGATTTGTAACTTGTCCAAAAATCTAGTCTTACAATTCTCTCCTCTCTCTCTTCTCAAGACTTCCCTTTTCTCTTCCTCTACCATAAGAACCAGTATCCACCACCACCTCCCAACCTCAAACCACCACACTGTAACGCTCCGATTTTCTGTCTGAGTGGAAAATGACCGAAATGCCCCTGAGGTCATTTTTGGCCCGGAATTCAAGGATGGCCGACTCGGCAGTCTTCGAAGGGCCAACTCAATGTTTGAAGGGGATTGAATAACCCTTGAGTGGTTCCGGAGGCAAAAGTCTCATTTTCTGCAGTTTCGGGTCAAAATGACCAAAATACCCTTATTGCGTTTTACGCGGGTAAAAGAGCCATTTGTGTAACATCCTAATTTTTAACCCAATACTCTAGAACATACTTAGGTTAATAATTAGTTTGTTACTTCATAGTTCTCAATTTTACTTAGAAATACTTAGCGGAAAATACGGGTAATTTTTTTTTTTGAAAGATAAAGTGAGAGCCGCGTGATGCGATATATCATGTAACGATCATACATACATCTCATAACGTTATAGCATAAGGCACACCATGAATAACACTGAATATCATCTCATATATATATATAACTTGCCCACTTATAAGTGTGGGACTTAATTTAGTACAAGGGAAATACATGAAAGGAAATACAACATAAACATAAACATGATCTACTCCCCTACCCGAGTGCATCTAATGGGATAACCTCAAATCAAAAGAAGGTTTATCCCTATCTAAGTGGTGTGTGCTCTAACCGGGTACTCCATCGGTCGGTCGTCACCTCCTACTGACGTCCATCTCGCAAACGAGGCAGATATCCGGGAAACTGGGCGAGCTCCTCGGGCGTAAAGAGGCGGAACGGGGATCGAGAGTGACCCCGCGGTGTGGCTGCATCTCCGGTCACCGTGCAAGTCGTGGCTGAGTCACGGTATCCTCACTGCCCTCCCTCATCAATGGTGGAGAGGGGGCAGAGCTCTTGCTATACGAATGGGTCGGCGGGTCCTCGGACGGGTCGGTCTCCGAGAAGTAGGTCCGGGGCACGTAATCGGGATAGTCTCGCATGGCTAAGGCGGCGGTGTGCATGCGGAGCACTCTCTCGTCATGTGTACGTGCACGCCCAAAAACCCGCTCGTCGTCGCCATAGGTGCAGTCGGGGAGAAGCGATGGGTGTGCACGGGATAAGCGAAGGGGCGTCCTACGAACATGAAAACCCGCACCGTGCATTGCCCCTCAAAATGGTATGACCCGTGAGCCGGGTCATAGTGCACCTCCCATGTCGGGGTGTCCACGAACACTACAAACGTCGCCATCTGAAGACGTGATGGAAAGAAAGAGATAGAGGGAGTGAGAATCTTGCTAAAGAGTCTCAGTAGGGCCTCCTACTACCTAGGTGTCATCATCTACGTCCTCAGGAACCTTGGGTTTAATTATACAAAATGACTGAACAAGCATTAAGTTCATTTTAAACTTTAGAAATATACTTTAGCCAAGGTCCATTCATTTTAGGATGATCTTAATATCATGAATGCAACATAATAGAAGATGTATGCATGGTACTACCTAATGCACATACATAAGACATAACATCAAGCCTCATCATACTTAGTGGCATAAAGTGGCAATAGAAACATTCATATGGGACAAACTTAGTGACATAATCATAATCATGAAACATCTCTTCCTCATGGGCCACCCTAAAAGACAATCGAACTGGGGTGCTCGGCCGAACCGGTGTCACCCAGAACGTGTCACATATCTAGGTTATGAGCTCATACCTTAACTAGTCGTCACTAGTTCTTACTTACCACTTAACGATAAGCGTATCATAAATCATAAATCTTGACTATCTGAGTACGGGTTAGGGGGCAATCCTCTTAGGGGTGCTCGGCCGAACCGGTGTCACCTAAGAGTATAAATGGGTACCGATGTCACATGAGTTCTATGGAGGTGCTCGGCCGAACCGGTGTCATCCTAGAACCCATCTTAGTACCTTAATTTTCAAAATCTCTTTAAGTCCCCAAATTTGTCGGGAATTTGGCGGCACAAAGGCATTACGCCGAATTCCTTCCAAATTTGCTTTATGCCACACAAACATATATCCTCATGAATTCCTCATATGAATAACATCATCATCATTTACATACCACATGCATCATCATGGAACATTCAATTGTTTATCCTTATGGTAGCTTATGCTTTGACCCTTACGGGTCTTAATCATGAGATATGGTTCTCTAACATCCGTCGCTCATATTTTATGCACCTAAGGGCTCTTAATTAAACATCATTCATAATCCCCATGTTCACACTTAAATCTGAATAGCATAGGGCAGAATTCCTAACTTGTGATTACGGGGTTCTAGAACTTACGTCTTAGACCCTTTCTTGGTTCCGTCTTCCCCTAAGGCGCTATGAATTAAATCTAAATCAATTATGAGGCATTCCTATGCTTAAGGACTAATTATTAGTCACATTTATCATGTTGTAAGGGTGCTGGATAGATTCCAGAAAAATAAATGTTCTAAGAGTTCTAAACTTGCACTTTTACGGTTTTCTAGTTACTAGTTTTCCTATAGGTGCTAGAATTCGATTCTAATCCAAATGTTACCAAGTTTTTCATGTCTAAACAATCCTAATCTGATTATGCTCCCATTAAAACAGTTTGGATAAGTTCCATAAACAAATGGGTCAAAACTATGTTAAATTCTAGCTTTACGGTACTTCTAGTTAGCTAGTTTCTTACCTATTATGCATAGAATCGTTTCTATATCATCATATGATATTTTCACACATTCTAACACATCAAAACATCATCATACAGCATCACACTCATCATATCAGAACCGAAAACATTTAGCTTTAGTAAAGGATTTAAATTGACATTTCTAGGTACATAAGTTAACTAGTTTCTCATGGAATCAATTTAGAATTTCTAAAACTCTTTGCAAATCATTTTAAATCATCAAGAGGGTAAGAGAAGCCTTAGGTCAGTGACCAAAATAGATTTCATCTTCTAAGAGAGAATAAAGTCATATCTCATGATAACATAACCTTGTAAAGATTGTAAAGCTTTTAAGAAAAACTTGGAACATAGACTATTGGTCCTTGTAGCTAGATGAAAACTCATTGCAAGTCCATCATCACTACTTGGCTGAAAACATGCATTCAAAAAAATGCATTCACATTAAATTTTAACTTGAAATGAAATGGGCAAGTCTTTGAGCTCTAGGTTCTTAAGTTATGATATAAAATAAACGTGCTCATGCTTTTCATTTTTAATCTTGCTTACAAAATAAAGTGATGACTTAAATTAAATATGCAAGGCATAAACTTAAACGTGCAAGCTTGAAAGTAAATATGCAAGGTTCAATTCTTTATTTTAGTGCTCTTGGCCCAACAACAATTGACTTTAAGGCCGAAATAGATAGGCATTCGAGAGATTAATTAGGTGATAATACAAGTTCAATTCTTTATTTTAGTGCTCTAGGCCTAACAACAATCGACTTTAAGGCCGAAATAGAAAGGCTTTGAGAAATTAAATTAAGTGATGATACAAGTTCCATTTTAATCTTTATGTTCTTAGGTGATAGCTTGAAAGTAAAGGTGCATAGCAAGAATGTAAATATAAATGCAAGCATAAAATAAATTATGCAAGTTCATTTTATCTTTCTAGAGCTCTTAACAAGACTTTAAAGGAATATAAACCTCAACCCAAACTCATCAAACCAAGATAAAGTAAAGTCTAGAGTTCTTAGAACTCAACATAACATTTTTAGAAATCAAAACATTTTGCATGTAAAAGAAAAAGAAATGGCCGAAATTTCAAGGAACAAAAAGAACATTTTGAAACTCTAGAGTCCATGATCTTGATGATATATTAACACCAACATCATGAGACCTCATCATTGAGTCCTTAGAACCATTTTAAATCACCATCAAAACTAAGGTTCTCAAGAGTTCAAGAAAGGAAAAGCTAGAAACATTTTTGCTCAAGAACAAAGATCAAGCTCTAGAGTTTGTTTCAAGTGATGAACATCCTCATGAAACTCTCATCATCAAGCTCTCATTTCTTTGAACTTCAAGGCCCATGGCCGAAAATGAGAAAGAAAAAAGAGAAGAAAAGAAGTTCTAAAAAGAATCAAGAGAAACTATGAACATAAAGCTAGAACAAGAACTTTAAAGAGAGGAATACATGAAAGGAAATCCCTACTTGATGTGATGAACTTGAAGATGGAAGAAGAAGATGAAGATGATGAAGAACTTTGAAGAACTTGAAGAACTTGAAGAACACTAGAACTTTGAGAGAAAAGAAAAGCTTTGAGTGTTCCTAAACTTAGCAAATGATCTAAAAGTGGTGCAAGCTCCTCAAGGCATTCTATTTATAGAGAAATGAAGTAAATGGAGGGTGTGTGTGGCTGAAGGGGTTTCGGCCATGAGGGTGCAGAATGGAGGCATCCATGAGTTCCATGAGGTGAGATAATGTGGTCTTGAGGCATGGTGAGGTATGATTCAAGGTATGGCCTCAAGCATGGTTCTTTGAGTGAGAAAACAAATCAACATGTGGTCAAATGGGGGAGAGGTGGCCGAAATGCATCAGCCAAGGGAGGAGAGTTTCTTGCATTTTAATTGTGGTTTAGAGTTGTGTTTAGGTGTATCTTTGATTATGCTTAAGATTAGGAATTTGTAAGAAAGTGTTTAGGTAAGGAAGATGGATAATTAGGGTGGTCTAGACATAATTAAGGAGTGGTCTTGCACCATTAGTGAGTTAGATCCTCAATTTAGAGTCTAAACAACTCTAGACACACTTCCTTGATTTAAGGAATTGGAGAGAGAAAACACTATTCAAGATTCCAAGACTAGGAATCTTGAGTTCTAAAAAGGGATTTAAGTTTAATCTAAGCAATTTTAGGTTCTAATTAATTTTAATAAGTTATTTTGACTCTAGATTAATTAGGGAAATTAATTAATCTTCGTTTAGAGCCTAATATTGCTTAAGTTTGCTTAATTACGTCATTAGGCGTAAAAACACTATTCTAGGGGCAAAATCGTAATTTTGCACAAAACTACCTGGGACCACCGGGACTTGAACAGAGACCTCTAGACACATGAAAACGTGTTTTTAAACCTCTGGGAAAAGTTTCGGGCCCAACTGGCACTTCTACCCGCGTAAAAACGCTATAGGGGTATTTTGGTCATTTCGACCCGAAACTGCGGAAAACGAGATTTTCGCTTCCGGAAGCATTCAAAGGTCATTCAATCCCCTTCAAACATTGAGTTGACCCTTCGAGGACGATCGAGTTGGTTACCCTCGAATTCGGATCAGGAAACGACCTCAGGGGCATTTTGGTCATTTCCCTCAGATAGAAAAATCAGGGTATTACAGTTTGAGCCCGAAACTTTTCCTAGAGGTTTAAAACCGTGTTATTACATATTTCAAAACATCTATTTGAGTCCCGGCAGTCCCGGGCAGTTTTAGTGCAAAATTACGATTTTACCCCTAGAATAGTATTTTTGAGCTTAATAATGTAATTAAGCAAACCTAAGCAATATTAGGCTCTAAACGAAGATTAATTAATTTCCATAATTAATCTAGAGTCAAAATAAATTATTAAAATTAATTAGAACCTAAGATTGCTTAGATTATATTTAAATCTCTTTTCTAAAACTCAAGATTTCACTCTTGAAATCTTGAATAGTATTTTCTCTCTCCAATTCCTTAAATTAAGGAATTGTGTTTAGAATTGTTTATGCACTAAAATGAATTTATAACTCACTAATGATGCAAGAACACTCTTTAATTATGTCTTGACAACCTTAATTACCTATTTTCTCACCTAAACACTTTCTTACAAAGTCCAAATCTTAATCCTAATCAAAGATACACCTAAACACAACTCTAAATCACAATTAAAATGCAAGAAACCCTTCCCCCTTGGCTGATGCATTTCGGCCACCTCTCCCCCATTTGACCACATGTTGAATTGTTTCTCACTCAAAGAACCATGCTTGAGGCCATACCTTGAACCATACCTCACCATGCTTCAAGACCACATTATCTCACCTCATGGGACTCATGGGTTCCCTCCAATCTGATGGCCGAACTCCCTCTCCCTCCATGCACCTTTCATTTGTTTCATTTCTCTATAAATAGCTTGCTTGGGTGAACTTGTATCATTTTGGGTTCATTTGCAAAGAGTAAGTTTTCAAAGAAACACTTCAAAGCTTCCTTTTTCTCTCAAGTTCAAGTCTTCAAGTTCTTCATGTTCTTCTTCCATCTTCAAGATCATCACACCAAGTAGGGATTTCTTTTCATGAATGTTCTTCTTTAAAGCTTGATGTTTATGGTTTCTCTTGTTTTCTTTTTAGAACTTCTTCTCTATTCCTTTTTCTTTCTTGTTTTGGCCATGAGCCCTTGAGAATAGAGAAATGAGAGCTTGATGATGAGAGTTTCATGATGGTGTTCATCACTTGAAACAAACTCTAGAGCTTGATCCTTGTTCTTGAGCAAAAATGTTTCTAGTTCTTCCTTTCTTGAACTCTTGAGAACTCTATCTTTGGTGATGTTTCAAAATGGATTTAAGGACTCAATGATGAGGTCTCATGATGTTGGTGTTAATATATCATCAAGATCATGGACCCTAGAGTTTTAAAATGTTCCTTTCCCTTCTTGAAGTTTCGGCCACTTCCTTTCCCTTTTGATTTTCTAAAAATGTTATGTTGAGTTCTAAGGACTCTAGACTTTACTTGATCTTGGTTTGATGAGTTTGGGTTAAGGTTTAAGTTCCTTTAAAGTCTTGTTAAGAGCTCTAGAAAGATAAAATGAACTTGCATAATTTATTTTATGCTTGCATTTATATTTACATTCTTGCTATGCACCTTTACTTTCAAGCTATCACCTAAGAACAAAAAGATTAAAATGGAACTTGTACCATCACTTAATTTAATTCTCAAAGCCTTTCTATTTTGGCCTTAAAGTCGATTGTTGTTGGGCCAAGAGCACTAAAATAAAGAATTGAACTTGCATTATCACCTAATTAATTTCTCGAATGTCTTTCTATTTCGGCCTTAAAGTCGATTGTTGTTAGGCCAAGAGCACTAAAATAAAGAATTGAACCTTGCATATTTACTTTCAAGCTTGCACGTTTAAGTTTATGCCTTGCATATTTAATTTAAGTCATCACTTTATTTTGTAAGCAAGATTAAAAATGAAAAGCATGAGCACGTTTGTTTTATGTCAAAACTTAAGAACCTAGAGCTCAAAGACTTGCCCATTTCATTTCAAGTTAAAAGTTTAATGTGAATGCATTCTTTGAATGCATGTTTCGGCCAAGTAGTGATGATGGACTTGCAATGAGCTTTCATCTAGCTACAAGGGCTGATAATCTATGTTCTAAGTTTTTCCTGAAGCTTTACAAATCTTTATAAGGTTATGTTATCATGAGTTATAACTTTATTCCCTCTTTGAAGATGAAATATATTTTGGTCACTGACCTAAGGTTTCTCTTAGCCTCCTAATGAATTAAAATGATTTGCAAAGAGTTTTGGAGATTCTAAATTGATTCCAAGAGAAACTAGTTAACTTATGTACCTAGAGATGTCAATTTAGTTCTCTTATCGAAGTTAGATGTTTTCGGTACTATCATGATGAGCTTGTGGCTGTATGATGATGTTTTGATGTGTTAGAATGTGTGAAAATATTACATGATGATGTAGAAACGATTCTATGCATGATAGGTAAGAAACTAGCTAACTAGAAATACTGTAAAGCTAGAATTTAACATAGTTTAGACCCATTTGTTTTTGGAACTTATCCAAACTGTTTTAATGGGAACATAATCATATTAGGATTTTTTAGACATGAAAAACTTGGTAACATTTGGATTAGAATTGAATTTTAGCACCTATAGGGAAACTAGTAACTGGAAAACCGTAAAAATGCAAATGTAGAACTCTTAGAACATTTAGTTTTCTGGATTCTGTCCAGCAACGTTACAACATGATAAATGTAATTTACAATTAGTTCTTAAGCATAGGATTGTCTCATAATTGATTTAGATTTAATTTATAGCGCCTTAGACAAAGACGAAACCGAGAAAGGGTCTAAAACGTAAGTTCTAGAACCCCGTAACCACAAGTTAGAAATTCTGCCCTATGCTTTTCAGATTTGAGTATGAACATGAGGATTAGGAATGATGATTAATTATGAGCCCTTAGATGCATAACATATGAACGACGGATGTTAGAGAACAATATCTCAAGATTAAGACCCGTAAGGGTCAAAACATAAGCCACCGTAAGGATAAGCATTTGAATGTTCTATGATGATGCATGTGTTATGTGAAGGATGATAATGTTATTCATATGAGGAATTCATGAGGATATATGTTATGTGGCATAAAGAAAATTTGGAAGGAATTCGGCGTAATGCCATTGTGCCGCCGAATTTCCGACAAATTTGGGGACTTAAAGAGATTTTGAAAATTAAGGTACTAAGATGGGTTCTAGGATGACACCGGTTCGGCCGAGCACCTCCATAGAACTCATGTGACATCGGTACCAATTTATACTCTTAGGTGACACCGGTTCGGCTGAGCACCCCTAAGAGAATTGCCCCCTAACCCGTACTCAGATAGTCGAGATTTATGATTTATGATACACTTATCGTTAAGTGGTAAGTACGAACTAGTGACGACTAGTTAAGGTATGAGCTCATAACCTAGAGATGTGACACGTTTTGGGTGACACCGGTTTGGCCGAGCACCCCCAGAGCGCTTGTCTTTTAGGGTGGCCTATGAAGAAGTTATGACGATTATGTCACAAAGAGAATTTTATTTGGCACTTTATGCCACTACTATTATGATGTTCTTAAGTATATGATGATTATTCTTGCATTATGTAGAGCCATGCATACATGCCTTTATATGATTGCATCCATGACATTAAGAATCATGTTAAAACAAATGGGCCTTGGCTAAATTATGTTTTAGAACCTAAAACTAGACTTAATGCATGCTCACTTATTTTGTATAACTAAACCCAAGGTTCCTGAGGACGTAGACGATGACACCTAGGTAGTAGGAGGCCATACTGAGATTCTTTAGTAAGATTCTCACTCCCTCTATCTCTTTCTTTCCATCACGTCTTCAGATGGCGACGTTCGTGGTTTTCGTGGACACCCCATCTTGGGAGGTACATCATGATTCGGACCACGGGTCATATCATTTTGTGGGCCGCTGCGTCATTCGAGTATTCATGTTCGTTGGACGGCCCTTCAGTCACCCCGTACATAGCCACCGATTCTCTCCTGTCTCACCCTACGACGACGACTTCGTGTTCGAGCACGCACGCCCTCGAGAGGAGTGGATCCGCCGCAACCCACCGACGGTCTCTGCCATCCGGGACTACCCACAGTATGTACCCTGCTCGCCCTCGTCATTCTCCGAGACGGACCCTTCGGAGGATTCTGCCACTCAGGTACCTTCCGAGGGATCCTCCCCCACTGTGCCGATGGACGTTGGGGAAGGTAGCGAGGCTTCCCTCGCTCAGCCAGTGCGTGGAGGACGGGTGATGATGACTCCCGCCGTGGAGCTCACGTCCGACCAATGCAGCGTATTGCCACCCTGGCCGAGATTGCCTAGTGAATCGGGTACATCCCTCATTTCCAGAGAGGCCCGCAGTAGGAGATGACCGTCGCGGTTCTAGTGCTCGAGCTTAACTAGACTAGGATAGCCTTCTTTTGTCTTTGGGGCTATCCATTTGTAGGCACACTAGAGTTAGGAGAGTTTCTTTTATCACCTTTGTTGTACTTTCATTTCCATGTATTTTCATTCCAGTTGTACCAAACTAAGTCTCGCCCTTTATGAGTGAGCATATCATATATATATATATATATATATATAATTATGCAGTTCAATGTTGTTATGATGAGCTTTTACTTGCTTATGTGATGTTGCTATGCGATGTTTGCTATATTACCGTTTGTGCATTACTAGATAACGTGTCACGCGGCTCTCACTTTGCTTTTATAATTCAAAAAAAATTACCAGTATTTCCGCTAAGTATTTTAAAGTAATGAGAAAGCTATGACGTAACAGACTAATGATTAACCTAATTATGTTCTAGAGTATTAGGTTAAAAATTAGGATGTTACACACACCACCTTCATAAACCACCTTCATAAACCACCTTCAAGGAACACAATCTTTCCATCTTTAAACACAAGAACTCAAGAGAAACCTTTTTTCCTTTTCTTCCCCTCTTGGCCAAAGTGGTTGTTGCTCCAAGAGAAGATATATCCTTCTCATTTCATCAAGCTCTTTTCTCGCAAACAAGAAAATATCTTTGGTAGGGATTTCTGTTTTAAGTTTTTATCTCTTCTTCTTTTTTATTTTCAGTTTAAGCTTTCCTCTTTTTTCCTCTCTTCGTTCTTTTGGTTTTGTTGTTGTTGTATGGTTAAAAACCACATAGCTTGATGATAAGGATCTTTGATGTTAGTTGTGATACTATCATTTGTTTGACTTCTAGAGCTCAAGGTTTGATTTTTGATTTCAAAAGAAAAATGAAAAAAATTGTTGTTCTTGAGTTTTTTTTTTTTTGAGCTTGATGATGAGTCTAAGGGAATGAGGTTCTTGGAACCATGGTGTTGAGGGACTCTAAAGCTCATTTCCATTTTAAGGTTGATTGAGGTTAAGGAGTTGTTTCTCTAAAAGTCTTGAGTTTGGAGCTAAAAGAAATAAAATGAGATGCATTCATATTTATATTCCAAGTTCTTGCATCTCATGTTTAAATTTTAAGTCTTGAACATCATGTTTATTTTGAAGCCGTCACCTTAAAACTTGAAGATAAGAAAATGAACTTGCATTTCATGTTTAAATTTCATATCTAGCATATTTATGTTTCAAGCTATCACCTAAAACTCAAAGATTAACAATGGACTTGCATTCTCATATTTATATTTCAAGCTCTTGCATTTTCATGTTTAAATTCCAAGCTTTGCATATCATGTTTATTTTCAAGTCATCACTTTAAATCTTGAAGATAAGAAAAGAGGACTTGTATTTCCATGTTTAAATTTCAAGTTTTGGTATCACGTTTATATTTCAAGTCATCACCTAAAACCTAAAGCTCAAGACTTGCCCTTTTTATCTAAAATGAATATTTTGATCTTAAACACCTTAAGAAGTTGGAGATCTTAAAGTTGACCTTGTTGATAATGAATCTTGGCTTTTGTGATGAGTAAAGAGATTTGAAAGATTAAAGAACTCAAGAGGGGTAAAATTTGAGTTTGGTTTTAAAGAAAATGTTAGAATGATGTTTAAATGGTTTTAGAATGAAGGGATAACTTGAGGGATGTCAAAACTTGAGTTTTTCAACTTTTGGGGTTTCTGGTAATCGATTACTAGCATGAAGTAATCGATTACCAGAGTGCCTTGAATGTTCGAAATATGAGTTTTTGGCCTTGGTAATCGATTACCATCTTCTATAATCAATTCTCAATATGTTCTTGAAAACCCAGAATGTATTTTCCACACTGGTAATCGATTATCAATTACATAGCCCCTGTAATCTATTACCAGGAGCTCAAACTTACCTGTTTCAAAAATTTAAACTATGTAATCTATTATTAGCTTAAGTAACCGATTACCAGAACCTGAAATGTGATAATAAGTGTGTTTCTATTTGAAATAACATGGAATGATGAGTTTCCATGCTTAATCTTGAATTATATGGATGATAACTGTAAACATTTATCCTGTGAGCATAGCATGTGCACTAGTTAAGACCAGTCCTTGATTTCTAGCATACTGGATAGGAGCACGTTTATTTTTATATTGAATTATAACTTGTCTAAGAATATATGCAATGAATGTTGAGCAAGCTTATATGGTTGATTACATGATGAGTTGTGGCATAATATGATTATACTCAATTGATTGAAATGCATGATTATGAGCATGACATGTTGAATAATAAGTTATGATTGCATTGCATCTCTAAAGGAACATGCCAAGGCTAATAACATAAAACATAGGGAAATGATCCTCTAGACTCTCTGAATTAAAAGTTATGAGAGGTGATCCAATGAGTTGGCCCTCTGGACTCCCCGAATTAAAGATTATGAGAGGTGAGCCATTAAAGTAATATGCTCATATTTGCATTTCTAAGTAATATGCTAAGCTAAGGTGACATAGAACACATAGAAATAATCCTTTAGACACCTCGAATTAAAGGTTATGAAAGGTGATTCTATGCCTTTATCCTGTACTTTGGGAGTTGGGACTTAGCATATCGGGAGGATAAGTGAAAGGTAGTGACAACTAGTGAGGTATGAGCTCATAACCTAGAAATCTCAAAGGAAAGAATAATAGGGTGGGCCCTAAGAAAAAGAGAATGAGAAGCTTAAGTCACCTAAGAGATTAATGAAAAAAGATCATGTTAAAGGAAATTGTATTCTTTATGTAATGGCACTTGCTTTATGTTATTGGTTATGTGTTCATGGCATTTCATGTTGCATCCTTGCATTAAGATGCATGCTAAAATAGGCGGGCCTCGGAGTAATAATATTTGGGATTTAATAATTGAACCTTATGAATATGCCCACTATTTCATAATGAAACCCGAGGTTCCTAAGGATGTAAATGATGACACTAGTTAGGAGGTGATAACCCTACTGAGATTCTTGTACAAGATTCTCATTCCCTCTTTCTTTCTTTCCATCTCGTTTTCAGGGGAGGATGGCTTCGTTCGTGATCTTTGTTGACGCACCCACTTGGGATATGCACTTTGACGCCGCCCATTAGTCATACCATTTCATGGGTTGTTGTGTTGTGTGCCTTTTGTATTCATGGAGCATCCTTTTGCACACCCTGTCTCTAGCTTCCATTTTTCTCCTGCTTCTTTGTTTGGTGATGATCTCGTCTTCAAGCGTGCTTGTCCTCATGGGGAGCAGGCCTGCCATACCCTTCTTACCACTTTTGCCATCCGCGATTTCCTCGAGTATGTTCTTCGATCTCCCATGATGGACTCTCAATATGACCCGTCTGAGGATTCGACTACTCAGTGCCCTTTGGAGGGTTCCGCACTTACCGTCCTCATGGACATCAGAGCCCGTAGAGAGGCCTGTGACCCAGCCTATGAGAGGAGTTAGGGTGGCTATGCGACCACACCGAGGTGCCCACGTCCGTTCGGCTCACTGTTTGGCCACACCTGACGAGCTGACTCAGTGGATTGGATACCTTCTTCCCTCCGGGGGAGAGTAGCAGCGAGGGATGTCCGTGGATCCTATAAAGGGCCGATGCACATGTCATGTAGATGATAGCCTTCTTTTGTTTTCAGGGGTTATCTGTTTAGGTGTAGTGGGGAGGAGAGACCATGGCTAGTTGTACCTTATTCTTTTCTTTTTATGTTTTTATGGATGACTATACCGCCCTAACCTTTAACAATGGGCATGATGCTACTGTTTAAGTATTTATATTATGGCATGTAATATGGAACATCTGATATTATTAATATATGCCTCCATGATGTTGTGTTATGCCATGGTTTATATTTACTTAAATCTATGTATGCTTATGGTGTGCTTAGTTCCTTTTCGACTTGCATGTGTAACGAACAATGTAGTTCTTTTAAGTTTGTGTAGCTCACGTTTTTCATTTTAATTTTCAAACCAAAAAAAAAAATTTAGCCATATTTTTGCTAAGTAATTTTAATAAACTAAAGTTAAAAATTGAAACAAAAGAGTAATAACTAATAGTTAACTTAAATTCATCCTAGGCGTGTTGAGTTAAAAATTAGGGTGTTACACCAAAATCCAAAGTTGTCAAAATGGCCATTAATGGTTTAGACTATGGCATAAGGAAAAAACTTATTAATTTGAAGTTCATAGATCTTGGCCAATTGGCAGAAAAATTACATCAAATAGAGCAACTAAAGAGAGAGAAGGAAAGAATTAAAAAGAAAACACTTCACCATAAAAAAGTTGCTTATGTCAAAGTCACCAGTCAGATGACGAAGTTAATGGTAGTAGTAATGAAGTCAATGTGGTCGAATTGAAACCAGGACCAACATATATTTGTCAATCCTTAATGCTAGCAAGAAATAAAGGAAAAATGCCAAAGTCAAAAATTTATTCCTTTGACATAACTAAGGCTAAACAGATATTTGACGTACTTTTAAAAGATAAACAAATTATTCTTCTTAAAGGGAAGAAAATTCCATTAATTTTAGAGTTGAAGGGATGGAAGTTTTATAAATTTCATCAATCAACTAGACATGCTACCAACAATTGTATTCATTTTAGGGACCTAATTCAGAAGGCAATTGAAAAAGGGCGTTTGACATTCGAAGTAAAGGAAAAGCCCATGAAAGTGGACACTGATCCCTTCTAAGTCAATTTGAGCTTGCTCAAACTAACCTTCATGGATATCAATGTTGTTGGATTGGGGATGTTTGATCTTGATGCTGAGAAGAAGTTTCAATTGACTTTGAGCTCAACTTCTTTGAGGCTGCTGAATAGAAAATTTACCCAAAAGCATGGGAAGATCTGTTGATGTTTTTGATCAAATAGAAAGACAATGGTCAAAATGTCTCCTTATGTACAAAGTGTAGTGCTATGTTTGATCGAACAACATGTTTGACATATGAATTGCAAAAAATCAAAAAGTTGATTGTTGAAAGATAGAAAGAAAACTTAGAACTGAAAAAGAAAGTAATAGGTAAGTCAAAAATTGATTTTGGTCCATTTGATCCTAAGTTTCTTAAGACAAGTCAATCAAAAAATGAAGACTGATATCATGGTGGATGGCAAGCCCAATAATATGTCTGGCCGAACCCAAGTTCCTCCAGCTAGAGTTGCTCAAAATCAATGGGTTCAGAATATCCACCATGGTGATGAAGCATCATCGTCTAAAAGAAAGAGAAGGCACAATCAAGGACGATGAATAAACCTAAATCCTTATATTTAGAGGAGGATTGGCAAAAAGAAAGATGAAAATCAAAGCAATTCTCAATCAATCAGGCCAAAATCTCCCATTGGGAAAAGCTTCGTTCTTTTAAAAGATATTGTGCAAACTGAAGAGGTTAATTTGCTAAAACTTGAAACTCAAGTGTCGAAGGTTACAAGTAATAACCATTTGGCGCAACAAACACCAATAGCATACTCAAACTAGTCAAAATGATAGAGTAGCGCCAAAATACCATCCATTGACTAAGGATGACCTACTGATAAACAACTTTGAAACAACTTTGAAACAGGCATCAATGATGATCTCCATACCATTTTCAATACAAATTTAGTTGGAGTATTGTCTGTCTTGCCTGTAGGGTATGCTGTTGAAGGTTCATATGTAAAAATGAAAGATGATTGTGAAGATGTTATTATGGGTGATGAATGTGTCTTTGTTTGCGAAGATTTCTGTAGTGATGGAACTTTTGAAAAACTTGATGAAGTGATAAAGGCACTTTTGCAACCATTGCACATCAAGGCAACAATCGAAGACAAGTTGGTCAATAAGGTGCTGATTGATGGGGGAGCAGCCATTAGTCTACTGCTAGAAATCATGTTGACAAAGATTGGCAAAGATTGTGATTGACTATAATGGCAAATCTTCTGCTGCCAAAAGAGTAGTGATTTAGATTCTCAAAGTAGGGACTATCAATTGAAAGACTATGTTTGTCGTGATTCCATCAAATGCAAGCTACAAGTCCTACTTGAGTGTGATTGGATCCATGGAATGGAAGTAGTGCCTTCAACTCTACATCCAAAGCTCATTCTCTGGAATAAAGAAAGAAGCATTGAAGAAGTCAGGGCAGATGATATCTTCTATTATGTCGAACAACTCCATATTGATTTTAAGATTAGTAACAAAAAGATCAAGCCCTTGGAAGTCAAAGCCATAAAATATTGACAAATGTGTCATTGGCAGTGAAGGCTTGAAGCTGATACCTAGGGCCAGGGTCGAAAAGGTCCTAGATTTAGATTAAGTTATGGATTTCTTTAGCCAAATAACTCAATTGTCGACCTATATGGTCGAACAATTTATGTGCACTACTGATGGTGCATTATTATATTGTCTTTATAATTCTGAACCTTTAGGATTTGAGAATACTTCTATTTTGTCTGACAATCTTAGGCACAAAAAGAAAGGCTGTGAAGTCCAGGATCTTCTCTAAGAAATCAATTTAGGCAATGCTGGCAAGCTAAGACTAACCTATATTAGCCAACTATTGCCAAAAGATTTCAAAGAGGAGTTAGTCAAGCTACTCAAAGAGTAAAGCAACTATTTTGCATAGGAGTATAATGAAATCTCAGGACCTAGTAGTCAACTTATGGAGCACAGGTTGCTATTAGAGCCCAGTATTCAGCTTGTCAAACAAGCACCTAGACGGTTTGCTCCAGAAGTGATAGTTAAGATCAAAGAAGAAATCAAGAGGCTGCTTAAGACAAAGTTTATTAGAATAGCCAAGAAACTTTTCAGGTGTTCTGGTCAAGAAAAAATGAATTGGCATCGACTAAAATAAGGCAAAGACAATTATGGAAGCATCGCCCCTAAGGAATAAGAAACAATTGCAATCTTTATTGGGGAAAGTGAATTTCATTCGATGTTTTATTACTAATTTGTTTGGCAAAACCAAGATATTTGCACCATTGGTCAAGTTCACAAGAGAAGAAGATTGTGTTTAGACAATAACCATCAAAAGATAATCAACACAATCAACCAATGTTTGAAAAAAAAAACTAGCGATGACATTGCCTAAGCTTGGCAAACCTGTCAAACTCTATATTGTTGCTTCTGTGGCGATCATTGGAAGTGTGTTGGCACAAGAAGTTGACAGTGGGTAAAGAAAAATGTCAATTAATAGCAAATATCTAAAGGCATATAAACCAACAATGCATTAAGTTAAGATAGATAAATGATGACGTGCATAGATATATGCATAGAGATGCATAAGTTAAGGGATGAAATATCTCTTAACAAACAATTTAAAATTCAAATTGCAACTCTTCAACTTTTCATCAACAGAAGCTGCTCTTCAAAATGAGAGTTGTTGAGGCATCATGTTGGCACCAAATTTTACTAAGTTCCAAAAGTTGAACTGTCATTTGATTTTGGTGAGACAAAGGAAGTAATAAAAGGAGTTTGGTTGTCAAAGCACAAGTGCCATTGATGATGACAAATTATAACAAACAATCAACATGTCAAAGTTAGTGGACTCAGATAAAGTATGATTCTCAAGACAAGGGATATTAATGTTTGACGAAATCACAAATTTGATAGTCGATATGTCGAAGTAGATGTTTGTCATTCAGAATGAAGAATCTACAAACATACAAGCCAATAATGACAAATTTCTGAGACTAATGTTCGACAAGTCAAAGTGAGAGTTCGTAGGTAAAAGTTGGATTTGACATGTTGAAGTCAGAGTTTGTCAATCAATGTCAGAGTTCGACATGTCGAAGTCGGAGTCCATTATTCAGGACTTAGAAAATTTTGAAGATCTTAAGAATGTCATCACAGTGATTAGTAGGAGATAGACGTTGGTCACGCGATAGCTAACAATAGTTATCAATAATTTCCAATAGTAATTGATAAAAGCTCGATAAAGGTGCGACAGAGTGGTAACTGCCCAATGACAAAGGCATGTAAAAA
Organism: Dalbergia cochinchinensis; assembly: GCA_031216125.1. Lineage (NCBI taxonomy): Eukaryota > Viridiplantae > Streptophyta > Magnoliopsida > Fabales > Fabaceae > Dalbergia > Dalbergia cochinchinensis. Next base: position 15,036,596 of record CM062375.1, on the reverse strand, counting down.
TAAAGAAATTGTCAAAGTCACGTGGACAACATCAAGAACCAGTAAAGATAAGTGCCAAGATCTTAGAGTCCTAGGTTGTGTATAAATACTGCTCTTGTATATTTATAAAGGGTTAGAAATTTTACTCACGCACTCACGCTGAAATGTCCCCAGATGACTAAAAAAAGTTTGGAGTTCACTGAGTATTGTTCTCAACCCATTTTCTTGCTTTCTTAGATTAGATTCCTTTCAAGCTCTTTACATTTCATGTACTTTATCTTCAATTTGCCAATTAAGCATTCTATATTCTACATTATGCAACCTCTTCTTCTTCTTTAATCTATCAAACATTGTATTCACACTATCACAACACAAACCACATTGAACATCTCACTTCATTCCATCCTCATTCCAATAAAAATAATTTGACACTCGATTTCTTTAGCTGTCATCCAAACTCCTGAGTTTGTCAATCAATGCCTGGTTTAGGGCAATTTGACCTCATACACAAACAAATTGTCAATTATTTGTTGTTGATATATAAGTGGCAAATTCTACAATAAACACTATTGACCCCTCTCCCCACATAAAGGTTTAAGCTTGTTTATCATCCCCAAATATGCCTTTTCTTTGGTCTCCTTTTCCTTCGAGACAATGATGTTTCTTCAACATGGTTGATATTTTGAACCTATTGGTTTTGGGTAACTTTGGCTAGCAAAACTCGAGTTCATCCCTACATATTGTTAGGTTTGTCGCCAACCATCGCGGCCATCTTCATTTTTTGATCCACTTGTCCTGTTCTAAATTTCAAATACCCAAGATAAAACAGAGCAAAATCAACTTTAGATTTACCTGCCTATTTCTTTTTTAGTTCTAGATTTTCTTTTTCCTTTTTAGTGATCAATTTCTCAATTTGGTGCTTCTCGTAAGTCATAATGGCTATTCAGTTGAACACAATGCTATATCTAGGACATTAAGAGACATTTCCACCATTGTCAATTTGCTTAAGAAAGTCAATAAATCTTCCCCAGTTTTTGAATAGATTAACTGCTCAATGACCTCAAAGAAGTCAAGTTTGTAGTCTCAATGAAACATCTTTTCCACGTTGAAATTGGGCATTCCTAATTCAGCAACATTGACGTCCATGAAAGTTGGTTTGATGAAACTTGGGTTGACTTGGAAGGGATTGATGTCCACTTTAATGGGATTATCCTTTCCTTTGAATGTCAAATGGCCTTCACTAATTGCCTTTTGAATTAAGTCCCTCAGACAACCACAACTATTAGTGGCATGACAACCACAACTATTAGTGGCATGACTAATGGATTGATGAAATTTGCAAAAATTTTGTCCTTTTAGTTCTATAAGTTAAGGGGTTTTCTCCCTTTTTGGGATGACAAATTTTGTCTTTTAACAGTACATCAAATATTTACTCTGCTTTGATAATATCAAAAGAATGAACCTTTGATACTTGTATTTTTTTCTATTCTTTCCAGGCCTTAAAGAGTGACAAACATATGTTAGTTGTGATTTTAGTCTGATCACATTAACTTTGTCACCACTAATGTCAACTTCATTATCAGACTCATCGACTTCAACATAAGCGACTTTTTCATGACAACGAGTGTTCTTTTTCTGTCTTTTCTTTTCATAATTGCTCTATTTGATGCACTTTTTCTACCAATTGGCAAAGATCAATGAACTGCAGATTGATTAATTTTTTGCTTATGTCATAATCTAAATCATTGATAGCTACAACTTTGGACTCTGGCATAAGAGTAAAATAGTGATTTCTCACATTCCTGAACCTTGCCTCTAAAAATTGATTGTGAAAATCTATTTCCAATTGAGCCCATGTCAGGATAGAATTAAGTCTTAAACTTGAAAACCATGTGAAAGCATTTTTGGTTAGAAAAGAGCGAAGAAAATGCATTTTTTTAATGTTCATTAGATGCTATCTCCTTTATCTCAGTTGTGTATTAAGCAATGTGCTTGATTGTTGATTCCTCTTTTTCACTAGAAAACTTTGTCAATGACTTAGGAGGCTTCCAACCCCTAAGCCCTTCGGCCTATTGAAAATAGTCTGGAAATGTAGACATAAAAAGGGATTGGTTGGCATAGCCAACGTCAAAGCCGAGCCTATTTAGAATATTTTCAACAGCACATGTGATATTTTTTTTTGATTAAAATTTTGAACATGGAGCACGTGATACTCCCTACATTATTTTGATGAACCCTTTCAACTCCATTGTCAGTGTCTTGACCTTGATGGACAATTGAGTTAACAATGTTATTTTCATTTAGAGATGGGTTATTGACTTCTTGAGTATAGGGGTTATTTGGATTGTTCTCCAAGTTATGGCCTAGGCGATTCACCCCATTTGTCGAGCAAGTTGCTCAAATCTTGTTATTTATTTCTATCAGAGGCATCAATACTGTTGCCATCTATTGTGTCAACATATTGATGAGGTCATGATGACTTTTGTCAATTTGTTGTTGAAACATGGCCATAGAATTAACCATATGTTTAAGAGTTCTCATTATACTTGTTTTAGGCATGTCAGAGAAAACTGGACCTGTGTTTGGTTAAGTGGTGGTTAGATTTGTCGATGACATGTTCCCTACCCTTATTACAAAAGGCCCGTCAAGTGAGGGCCAACAAAACCTATTTGTCATAAACGCCATACTTTGACTCTGAAATAGTGGATTATACAGATATATGTTTATAACAATGCCACTACTTCCAACATTTGACAAATTCCCTAGGATTCGTGAATTCCCCATGTTTGGTGGTAACGAAGGTATGTAACTTGGGAGCACATAACTTAGGGGAAGATCATATGGAGGCCATGTCATTGCAATAGTAGCGTTCACATGTGTCTTTGGAACATTATCGCTTGTTTGACTAATACAAGTCAAGATAGGGTCCAAAGAATAAAGGGATTATTTTCTGTCTCATTTCATCTATCCTTTGATGAAGATGATGCTCTAGACATATTTGACACTAGAGTACAACTATGTAAGCACATATCCTTGTATTTTTTTTTTTTTAGAAGTTTTTTTTCAACCTGTGAATCCTACTAGGCGTGCCAATTTGTTTATTGTAAATTTTGACACTTTACATTGAGAACAAATAATCGATGATTTCTTTTGAACAATAGGTCAAGTTGTGTTAAACTAGGTGTTTGTCGACAAACTTGAGAATTTGGATATCAACCTTTACTTTTCAAGATTTCTATTCGAGGAATGAAAAGCTACTCCTTATTGCTTCACCACTTAAAAGAACTAAGTGTTAAACTTGTATGAGTGAAATATTGTTGACAAACTTAAAAGTTTGAATGCCAACCTTTGCTTTTCCAGGTCTCAATTCAGGGAGTGAAAAGTTACTGCTCTTGGCTTGACTACTTAAAAGAATCAAGTATCAAACATATACAGGTGAAATAAGAATGGAATGTAAACTATGATTTGTGTATTGTGTATGTAATGTTAACTAACGAAATATTAAAATGGAGAAGAATAGTAGACTGTAGAGTATTTGATTGACAAATATAAATAAAGCATAGACAATGTAAAGAAAATAAAGAAAATCTAGGTCTAGGAAAGCAAAAAAAAGGGTTTAAGAACAATTACTTAGAGGACTCTAGACTCTATTTAGTAATCAGGGTAGCATTTTGAGAGTGAGTGTGTGAGTGAAAATTTCAACCCCTTACAAATGTACAAAACTACTATTTATAGATATCCAAAGACTCTAACATAGTGACACTTGTTTATGGTTGTGTCCTTGGATGTTGTCCATTATCTTTTACAATTTCTTCTTTGTCATACATTTTCATCATCAAATAGTTGCGTCTTCAAGAAGCCTCTATCGATTACTACTAAAAATCACTAACAACCGATATTAGCTATCATGCGACCAACATTTGTTTCATATTGACCACTGTGGCAATCTTCAGATCCTTAAAATTTTCTAAGTCCTAAATGACAAACATGGACTTCGACCATCAAACTTGGGCCTGCTGATCTTGCTAATATCACTTTGTAACCTTGTAGATTCAAACTCCATCATGGGTGACTAACATTAATTTTGACATGTCAATTGTCATACTTGAAACTTTGTCAACTTTGATTTATTTTTCCTTCAGAATCATACTTCACTATCAAATAATCATCACGCATTGTCGTCACCAAGAGCCTCCATGCCTTGATAGTTAAACTTTCTTCATTATGGCCCCCACCTTACCAAGGTCAAATGACAATATGACATTTTGATAATTAGAGAAATTTGGTGCCACCAGGAATAAAACAAAATGACATGAATTTATGGATATCAATATTTTGTTGAACTGTTAAAAAAGACTACAATCAATTAAAAAAAATTAAAGAAAACAATAGAAGAAGTTAGAAAAGGTCACAATGCATACATTATGCTAACATAGATTATTTGCAAAAAATAATTGTTTCAATAAAGTTATTTTCAATTAAGGCATTTTACCAAAATAACCAAAAGTTATATTTGGCAATTATACTTATTATGTTTTCTTAAACAACTTACAAATCTCATACATACAACCTAATTTTCAAGGTCATTGGATTCCTTAAATTAGGTAAGAAAATAAAAGTATAAATTATTAAATAAAAATCAAATACTTATTGTATTAAGAGTATGAAAATCATTTGACATTTGTTTTACAAATAATTTAAATATTTTATAGAAGGAATCTGAATTTAATAGCCAAAACTTTAAATCTTTCTTTTATAAAAAATTCTCTTATAAATTTGCTTGAATTTAGAAAAGAATTTCCTTTCATAAAAATTTAAAAATTTGCCCACATTGACTCCACCAAACACAAGTAAATTATGGTGGTTAGTTTACACAAATCTATGATTATAAATTCCTTTTGACTCTTTAAACAGGTAAATAAATTGAGTTCTATGAATTTTGATAATGCCTCATTTATTTAAAGTTTTTATACTGATTTCTAAAAATGATTAAGAAAAACTGGTAGATTCATTTGTGAATTACTCCCTATATATCATCCACCTCTCTCTTTGTCCCTTCATATTGAGAAGCCTCTGCCAATAAACATTAGCTTATCATCCACCACCACTAAGTGAAACTATTTGCTCTGAAACCATGGTGGGTTCATAGCGTGTATGTGTATCCTCGTAACAATAGCTTATTCCCTCAACCCAATGACCACGAAAGGAATATAAAGGTATCACGGTTTCATGGTTTCAGAAAGAACAATATGAAGTAATGAGGGAAATCATAAGGCTGATTCATAATGGCAACACTGATTTGTTCAAACCCAATAGTCCCAATAGCATAACCATCCAGGAACACTGTATTTGTGTCATGTAGCATAACCAAGATGATCCATAATTTTAGGTCTGGCAGTGGCACAAAAACATATTGATGTATAACGACCAAAGTGGTTGTTATAAGCTTGAATATATTCATAGGAATTCTTATGAGAGGTTAATTGATGAAATTGTTGACACTATTGATGCAAAGTGGGATAAAAGTATTGCAATGGATGGTGGTCAGCATGTTGACCAAAACATGACTAATGATTCTCCAAGGTTTGTGAAGATAGGCTTTTCCTTGTAGTTGTCATTGTGTGTTATGTGATCTTGATCATTATACAAGAGTACCCTGGGATTTAGTTAATTGCTAAAGTTATTTGAACTCTAGGTGAAGTGATTTGCTCTATTTCCTTTTCCTTCGCTCTTCCTACAAATGTCAAAATTGTATTTGTGTGTTAGTGGTGACAAAAAAATAGATCATACAAATTTTGAATTCAATTCTAGTGAATATAATAGATAAGCATTCAACCCATTTAATAATTGGCACAAATTGATTCAAAAAAGTTCAAGGAGTCAATGACCTATTTAATGGGTGAAAACCTAACATGTCTTTTATTTAATCAGACTCAATGGCTTATCTATAATGTATCTAGCGACACTATTTGAACATTATGTAACTCAAGGGGCAATACATATTTGTGTTATATTAAATTTGGTCACTTTTTAGAATGCAAACCTCACCATTGTTTTGGTCAATTTGGTTATTGCATGAATATATAAGGAAACCCATTAGTTTACAAAACAATATTTAATAATTTATTCATAAATAATTACCAAAGAGTTCTTTTACTGATTAAAGTCTATTGCTAATTCATACTTATCAATGTTTAATATTTGTGTGATGTTGCATAGTTTATGCATTGGCTTGGATTTGTCGGGGATGATGTAGATAGAAATTATCCTATTATTGAAGAACAGCCATGAACTTTATAGTATTTATATTATATGATCTTACCTTATCGACTTTTGTTTAGTCATGAAATTAACCAAAATGCTTAACCTGGTCTAAAGTTTCCTTTTTCTAGCTCTTTTTGGTGGTAATTGGTCTCTCTTGAGTTAGCTTGTCTACTTAAAATGACTGTTTATGGAAATATGCATCAAATTTGAAATCAATCTTCTTATCTTTTTGAAACTTCATCTATTATTTTATGACATCTTTGTATACATGTGCCTATGGATAGTTGTGTATTATGTAACCATATATCATTTTATTCCTTTAAATCTAATGGTAGTTGAAGTTGGCTTTTTTGTCACATTTCTTTCTTAAGAACAAGTAGCCTCAATCTATTGTAGTAAATATACATTGTGGTAATGCATTGGTCTTTTCACATTTTCTATTTGGTGTTGTTTATGTGTAGGTTTCTTAGTACTATAGCATGATTAATTAGTTCATAAAATATATTTTTAGCCTTTTGTTAGATGCATTTTAACGGAAAGAAAAATTAACCCTTGTAATTATCTTTTTCAACAAATTGAATATCTTATGTATCATTATTTGACTTCTCTTTTGTTTCATTTATAAAATTGATAGGAACTAAGTACAAATTTATGCTTCAGAGAAATTTCAAATTCCAAAGTATTGCAAGCAGAGTTTGTAAACTAATTTACTTTATTTATTAAGTAACGATTAGTTTCTCCTTTATAAACCTTTCAAAAGCCAAATTAAATCTTAGGGTTATTAGGAATGATTTTGATTTGTAATAAAGAATAGGAGGTGTGTTTGTTTAATATTTTGTACTTGCTACATGTTTGATTATTTAATTGATATTTTGCAATTTCTCATTTGGATCATGCTTCTTAAAAAGAATAAGTAAATCAAAACGATTAGTTTTCTTTCCTTGATAGTTTGCTAGGCTTTCATTTTAGAATTTTTTTAAAAAAATTGATACTTTACAAGTAACATTGGTCACTTGGAACATACATCGCATTATAGCTATGTAAAATGTAAGTTGTAGTTCAAAGAATATTTAGCCATTAGTGTACATGATTTTGTTAGAAAAAGAACATCAATTTGGTATCATGACTTCAGTTATCATAGTCATAAACACAACTTAACTATGTTAGTTATTGAGGGCTCATGATATGACTATATATATATATATGGTCATGTAAGTTGTCACTTTCCAATTGCTTAATTTCTAATTTCTTCTCAAGCCATACTCACTTTATATATTTCCTCCCATGGTTCACCAACTTCAATGCCCCAAAAACTCTTCATCACTTTCCTATTTCTTCAAGTATTGCATGATTAGGTTATATATGCCAATGTTTGTCATAATTAATGCATTTTGTCATCCAATCCTCCCTTTCATTTTGGCAAAATCACTCTTATGCAATCTAATTATAATTTAGTTTAACCTTATGATTTAATAAGATGTGATTTTGACAAAGCATAAATATGCTTATTTAAATTTCTTATGTGGCTATTATGTTGTCATAACCTACCCATGGGTCATAGCTATTGCTTAGGGAATCCTTACTCCCTAGCAAGCTAACTGATATTTGTAACACCCTAATATTTAACCCAATATGTCTAGGACGCATTTAAGTTAATTATTAGTTATTACTCTTTTATTCCAATTCTTAACTTTAAATTGTTAAAATACTTAGCAAAAATATGGGTAAATTTTTTTTTTTTGAAACTTAAAACGAAAATGGGAGCCACGCATACTTAAAAAGAACTACGTCATCCATCTCGCATACAAGTGGAAAGAAAAGAAAGTACACCATGTATAGACATGGATTACGAATAAACACAAAGATGTAGCATAAAACACCATCATAGATTCATATGTCAAGTAACAGATATTCCTCTTTGCACACCATAATACATAAATATAATAAGTAGTATCATACCCAACATTAAAAGTTAGGATAGTACAATCATCCATAGGAAACATGAAAAGAAAACAAAGTACAGTTAGCCAAGATCTCTCCTCCCTGCTACTCTTACTGGGGTACGTCTAGGTAGATAACCTCTGATAAACAAAAAGCAAAAGAAGGCTATCATCTCCATAATATATGTACAAGCACTTCACAAGGTCCGCTGCTATCTCTTATTGCTATCGCTCTCGGGAGGGAGGAAGGTAATCAATCCACTGGGCCAACTTGTCGGGTATAGCCAAACGATGAACAGGACGGACATGGGTACCTCGGCGTGGTCATGTAGCTCCCCTAGCTCCTCTCACAGGCTGGGCCACAGTGGCTTCACTACTGCCTCGTATCTCTATGAGGATGATAGGTGCTAAACCATCTGAAGAATACTGGGCAGTAGAATCCTCATTTGGTCAGACAGTGGCTCCATTGAGCAAGGTGGTGATCGGGGGATGTAGTCGGGGTATCACGAACGATCGAAGCAGCAAGACAAGTACGGAAAATCTGCTCCCCACGTGGACAAGCATGCTCAAAAAATAGATCATCACCGAATGGAAAGGAGGGAAAAAAACCTAAAGCAAGAGACTGAGTGTGTGAAGGGACGCTTCATGAAGACAAAAAGACATACAACACATCGACCCACAAAGTGATACGTCTAGTAAGCGGCGTCTAAGTGTAACTCCCAGGTTGGAGCAGCAATGAAGATCATGAACGATACCATCGACCTCTAAAGACAAGATGGAAAGAAAGAAAGAGGGAATAAGAAACTTGTACAAGAATCTCAATAAGGCTTTCACCTCCTAATAAGTGTCATCATCTACGTCCTTAGGAACCTCAAGTTTCATTATGAAATGGTAGGCATGTATATAAGGTTCAATTATTAAGTTCCAAATACTATTAATTCGAGGCCCACCTATTTTAGCATGAATTTTAATTCCTGGGTGCAACATAGTAAGTCATGGGTGCATGTCAATGCCACAAGCAAGATGTCATAACATAAAGAATGCAAACTCTTTTAGCATGATCTTTTCCTCATCGAATCTTTTAGGTGACTTAAGCTTCTTATTCTCTTTTTCTTGGGGGGCACCCTATTATTCTCTCCTTTGAGAGTTCTAGATTATGAGCTCATACCTCATTAGTCGTCACTAGTCTATGCTTATCCTCTAGATAAGCAAACTCCCCACTCCCAAATTGTGGGATAGAGGCATAGGATCACTTTTCATAACCTTTAATTGGGAGAGTCTAAAGGATCACATTATTGGATCACCTCTCATAACCTGTAATTTGGGAAGTCCAGAGGATCATTTCCATGTGTCTTATGTCACCTTAACCTTGGCATGTTATCTAGAGATGCAAATATGTGAATATATCATTTTATATTCCATGCTCACCAAATGCTTAAGTTATGTACTTCAATTATTCAAGCACAATCATAACATGCCATAATATATCATATAATTGATCACATAAGCATGCATCACATTCATTGCATATATCCTTAAGCATGTCATAAATCAATATAACAATAAACATGCTCCTATCCAGTATGTTGGAGATCAAGGACCGAACTCAGCTAATCCACATGCTATGCTCAACAAGATATATGTATACAGTCATATTAAAGATCATCATTCACATAATTCAAGATCAAGCATACAAAGTCATTAATCCATGTTATTTCAAGTGGAAACATACTTATTTACACATTTCAGGGTCTGGTAATCGATTACATGAGTTAGTAATCAATTACACAGTTCGAAGTTTCAAAACAGACATGTTTAAGCTGCTGGTAATCGATTACATGGGCTATGTAATCAATCACCAATGTTAAAATTTCATGACTGGCATAATTAGCTTACTGGTAATCGATTACATAGGCTGTGTAATCAATTACTAGTGTTAAAAACATATTCTGGGCCTTCAAGAACATCCTGGTAATCGACTACAAAGGATGGTAATCGATTACTAGGTCAAAAACTCATTTCCGGGCATCAAAAACATGCTAGTAATCGATTACAATATTCTAGTAATCGATTACTAGAAACCCCAAAAGTTGAAAAACTCAAGTTTTGATACCCTTCAAGATGTTCTTTCATTCTAGAACCATATTAAACATCATTCCAATATTTTCTTTGAAATCATACTCACATTATTCCAAACCAAATCAAACTCTCCAATAAAAACTAAAGATTTCATATAAAGATTTCTAAATTATTTAGAATCACATTTGACTCCTCTTGAGTTCCTATGTCTTTCAAAACTCTTTTACACATCATAGAAGCAAGATTCAAGTCTCAACATATACAAAGCCAACCTTAAATTCTCCAACATTATAAGGTATTCATGATCAAAATTTCGATTTTAGATAAAAAGGCAAGTCTTGAGCTTTAGAGATTTAGGTGATAGCTAGAATCATAAACATGCTATGCAAGTCTCATTTTAATCTTTATCATTATAAGGTGAGAACTTGGAAATATAAATATGATGTGCAAGACTTGGAATTTAAATATGAAGATGCAAGCCCATTTTTAGTCTTCAAGGCTTAGATGATAACTTGAAACATAAACATGCAAGACCAAAAATATAAATACAAAATGCAAATCCATTTTCTTATCTTCAAGATTTAAGGTGATAACTTGGAAAATAAACATGATATGCAAGACTTAGAATTTAAACATAAGATGCAAGGACCTGGAAAATAAACATGAATGCATTTCATTTTTATCTCTTTAAGCTCCAAACTCAAGACTTTTAGAGAATAACTCTTTAATCCCAATCAATCTCACAAAATGGAAATGAGCTTTAGAGTCCATCAACACCATGGTTCTAAGAACTCATTTCTTGAACTCACCATTAAGCTCAACAAAACAACCGAAGAAAACCAACAAAACAATCTTTTTCTCATTTTTCTCTTGAAACCAAAAAACAAACCTTGAGCTCTAAAGGTTAAATATATGATGGTAACACAACCAACATCAAAAACCCTCATCATCAAGCCATGGTATTGAATAAAAACTGAAAATCAAGAGAAAAAAAGAAGAAGAACTCATCCATTTAATCAATAACAAATCTGAAAAAGGAAACAAAGAAAAAGAGAAAGAACTCAAAATAAAAATCCCTACCAAAGATGTTTTCTCGTTAGCAAGGAAAGAGCTTGATCTTTATGAAGAAATGAGAAGAATTATTCTTCTCTTGGAGCACAACAAGGATTCGGTTAAGGGAAAGAAAAAGGGAAGGAAGATTTTTCTTGAGGTTTTGTGTTTAGAAATGGAAAGGTTGTGTATCTTGGGGATGATCTATGGTGGTGATGTGGTAGTTTGAGGTAAAGAGGTGGAGAGGTGGTAGAGGATGGAGGTTCTTGTGGTAGAGGAAAAAGAAAAAAGAAATCTTGAGATGAGAGAGAAGAGAGGATTTTTGACCAAATTTTTGGACAACATTGCAAGCCAAAAAAGCAAATGGTAAAGTGTATGTTTCTTTTGTGTTAGAAGAATAAATATGAGGGTGTTTTAGGGGGGAAGAGGCCATGGCCTTCATGACCTTGTAGAAGGGAAAAATTTTCATTTCATTTGTGTTAGGACATGGTCTAGGGATGGATTTGATTAGGCAATGGATTAAGAATTGATAATTAAGTGTTTGGCCTAGAAATCAAGTGATTAAGGCTATTCAAGACATGATTAGGAAGTGGTCTTGCACACTTAGTGGAGTTAAGCTTCATTAGTTTGAAATTCAAATTCCCACATGATTCCTTAATTTAGGAAAATGGAGAGAGAAAATACTATTGCTCATGACATGACATAATGTCTTAGATTAAGGAAGGGATTTTGAACTTCCCTAAGCAATCTTTAGGCCCTAATCAATCTCAATTAAATATTTTGACTCAAGATTAATAATTAAAATTAATTAAACTTTAATTATAGCCTAATATTGCTTATATTTTCTTAATCACACAGTTAAGCTCATATAGCACAAACTGGGGGCAAAAGGATCATTTCACATGTAAACTCCCCAGGAACACCCAAACTTTTCCAGATATCATGCAACATGTACAAATAACATTTCAAATTCTCGGGTGATGGCTGGGTCTAGTTGTCACTAAATCCCACATTAAATTAACTCAGGGGTACTTTGGTAATCTCACATATAGGAAAAACCAGGAATTGAGGTTTTTACCTCTAACATCATTCATAACACATCTATTCCCCTTCAAACATCAAACTAACCTTTTGAGGATAGCTCGGACCAACTATCCTCCATTCCCAGGTAAAAATAACCTCAGGGGCATTTTAGTCATTTATACATTGGGAAAAATCGGGGCGTTACAAAATTTCTACAAAGTCGAATATATCCTCTAAAATGAGTATAGTTTACATTGAATAATGTGAATCATCCCTCAAGCATATGATTCATACTCTCAAAGAAAGTCACGAACAAAAAAAAAAAAACTTCATTCTAATTACACATGACATGGACAACAATCTATAATTCCCAGTGATTGCTTCTTAAATATTTTCCTTCAACATAATCATAATAAACTAATATTGTCATTCTCATTGGTGACTTAACACAAACTCTCATATTCTTCCAAATATTATGGTATCAAAGACGCACAAGAAGCAATCTAAACCTCACCCAAATCACCTAAAGACCCATGTCAAAGACTCGGTCTTCTATCGCAAGTAACTTTTTATGATGAAAATGGAGGCCAAGAAAAGAAAGGGTTATGCTTGCAAGCAAGTCACTAACTCTTACTCATTCTGTGAACTATCTTTACCATATGCTTCTTCCAAAATCTAGATAACTAAACTTTTTCTAGCTTGTTCTCTAGGTTTGCCTAAATAATGAATGAGTCAAACACACCATGGTTGTCCACTTTCCATGTGGAACTCTTTACAAAATGAACCAGAACTAAGTCCATAATCTCTTTATGAAGAATGAATTAACTATGAGATTCATTTTCAACCATTTATTACATTAGCTGCAACTAAACTGACAAACTGCCATCTATCATTGAGTCCTGTTTTCTCACTATTTAAACAAAATGACTTTTTTTCCAAAATCCTTAGCATTCATTCTCCCAATAATATTGATAATTTTCATGAGGAATTCTTTTGATTCTCATACTTCTTCCACATATCACCACATGAAAATAGAATACACTGAGCATAATTGTAACATCCCCTGCTGCTTTAGGCATTGACGACTGTCCCCACAAACCAACACGGGTCTTTTCAGTGTGCTTTGTCCTCATTCACACACTTCCTAGGAAAACTTCCCAGGAGGTCACTTATCCCAAAATTGCTCCAAGTCAAGCACGCTTAACTATGGAGTTTTTTAGTGATTGGCTACCGAAAAGAAGATGCATCTTATTAGTATAGGTAGAACAAATCAATTCATATAAGCCCTCCTCAACTGTATGGTCCCATACCTATATAGTCTTAGGATCCCTCTCATTCGGGTGTGTAATTGGTTCATTCATGTACCCCTTCACTTGGAAGTCTGCTAGGAGCCGCTCCTTGTCTGTGCCTTCTTATTATGAAGGGGGAAAGGGAAGGACAAAGTAATCTCTTAACCTTGATTAATGTAATACTCAAACTCCTTTCACCTTTGTTGAAGAAACGTCTATGAAAATTTTTGCAGTCTATCCTACCCCTAGCAAGGTTCCTTAGACTACAAGATTCTCTTTTATGGTACCCTGCTACCTTAGAGTATAGGGCCTTTCATCTTTTTGATATTACTCATGGAAGATTTATTCTCCATATCACCCTTACTTGTTCCCTAAGAATTGGAACTTCCCAATTTCTTAATATTAGTATAACTAACGTAAAAAGGATCCTTTACTTGGATAGCTCTTTCTACCCGTTTTTCTTTCTCTTTCTGTTATGCCTAAAGCACATCCATATTTTAAATGCAATAGGCTTGCCCTAAGGAGCCCTATAGACAGTTACTTGTTTCCGTGTATCTGTTGTGCCACTTAGCTCAGTCGACCAAGATAATGCCCCAATTTTCCCCTTCTGTGCAAAATGACCAAAATGCTCTTGAGGTCATTTTTGTACGAGAATCGAGAACAACCGATCCCGGCCATCCTCAATGGGTTATTTTAATGTTTGAAGGGGATTATATGTGTTTTAGATGGCAATGATGCAAAAATCGCAATCCTGATTTTTCCTGTACACAAATTACCAAAATACCCCTAAGGTAATATAACATAGGATTAAGTTATCACTGGACCTGGTCATCACTCAAGCGTCGGATATATTAATTTGAGGGAATATTTGATGTTTGGGTGAGTCATACAAAGTTTGTATATAAAATTACCACTTTGCCCTTAGTCAGTGCTAATTAAGCTTAATCAAAGTAATTAATGGCATATAGGTAATATTATGCACTAATTAAAGATAAATTATTTTTATTAATTGATTTTGATTCAAAATAATTATTTTGAATTAATTAAGGCCCAAAAATGATTAAGGAAACTTAATCTCATTCTTAAAGACAAATAAGGGAGCATAATGTCACCACCACTGCACTTGTCTTGCAATGGCTACATGTTTAAAGTCAAAATACTACTTTATTATAACTAATGACACTTTAATAATGATTAATTCAAATTAATCTTGGTTAGATCAAATTAATCCTACTTTGACTGTTGCTTTTACTAAACTACCCCTAATTAGCACATTTTCTACCTAATCTATCCCATTTTTTTGTCTAATCCCTAAAATACCCTTAACCCTAACCCAACCACGCCATTTTTACATGAAGTAGCTACCACCTCCTTCCCTATTTTGTACTCTTGCACATTTTTTTCAAAACACTTCATTCCCATTTTCTCTCACCTTCAACCTTCCTTCCTCCACTGTTTCCAACCTTACAATTTCTTCATTTCTCCACCAAATCCGACAAACAAATACACTTTTCCATAGCTCTACCACCCAAGAAACCCAAATCCACCATTATTTTTTCAAAAAAAAAAAAGGCTCCTTCTACCTGCCCTTGAAGAGGCCGCTTTGTTGTTGAGAGAAGGGAAGAGATTTTTACTTCCTTTCTTGAGAGCTTGAGCTTCAAGGACCTTGTGGCTGTCTTGTTCTCCAACAAAGACCCTCTTTTGGGTAGGCATTTGCGTTCAAACTTGTTTTCTTAATCTTTTTTTCTAATTTTTGTTAAAAAGTTTGAGTTTTGATGAATGTTAATGCTTGAAGGTTGGTTATTTTGCTCAAAACTCTTCCATTTTTAAAAAATATTTGAAGAGCTCATTATTTCCACTCCATCAAGTTTCGGCCTCCTTCATGTGGTATGGGTAGAGATTTTTGTTTTAAAGCCCAACACCATATCTTTATTTTACACGTAAAAAGAGTCACTTTTATGTATTTTATGAAATTTTTTAGTAGACTTTAGTATTTTTTTTAGTTGGTCATTGTTCTTGAGGGTTTATTATGTTAGTAATGTTTGCTTCAAAAACCATGTTGATATTTGGAATCTACCTATAAAAAGGAGCACATTCATGCATGTTTCAAAGTTTTGGAAAAAGCTTGAATTTTGGGGTATATGCTTTCATCCTAAGCATGTCCTTATAGGAGGAAAATTTTCTTTTTAAAACTAACCACATATTTGGAATCTACATGAAAAATGGAGTTGGTACATGTGATTTGGGTTTTTTTGTGAATATGTAGAGATTTTGGGTTATAAATGCAATTTTATAAAGTTATGGGTTTTATGTAAAAATCAAATTTTTAGGGTGTAAATCTATAAAAATAGACCCCTAGAATAGTAAATATGTGTTTAAGAGAGAAAAATGAGTTTTGGAGGTATTTTGCAATTTTAGTAAAGTTTAGGGGTCAAAATGTAATTTCTCAAAAGTTTAGGGTTTTTGTGCAAATTCTAAAATTTCAAGTGTAGGCTGTAATTTCAGTAGAATTAGGGTAAAATATATGCCTTTGGATGAAAAATTAAGTTAGGGGATGTTTTGTAAATTTTATAAAGTTTTGAGCTACCTTGTAAAACTAGAAGTTGTAAAATCTTTAAAAGTACATGGTAATCATATATTTTGGGAAGAGGAAAAATGTGTCTTTCAAAATGCTCTTATCATCAAACTCAAAATGGTTTAGTGAATATGATTTATAATTGTGTTTCAAATGCACTGATGACTCTTGAATATCTGTTAGGTGAAATGTGATTATTTATTGCAGTTGATTGTTACACTTATACTTGAATAAGATGCATTAGTAATATATGTGATATTAATTGTCATACTGGTTATTGTTGGCTAGACTGATTGCATATGCATTATTCTGAGCATTATTCACGACTGATTTTTGAATGAGTCTCATTAATAGAATGTGTTGAGTCAAGTATGCAATAAGATATGAATAAGGAAAATTATGAGCGTGGGACACTGTCATGGTGTACCACATGGTGCATTTGCAGACCTACTTGCAAAGTAAAGAAAGCGAAGCAACTAAGGGCTGCTAGATGTACTAAGTGTTAGACAATGGCACAAACCATGGAGAATGTAAGTATGAATGTCTATATGTCTAAAAGAGAACTCACACCCCCTTACACTAAGCTCAGTATCGATCGAGGTTCAGTGATGACTGATCGCATTTATACATTATAATGATGAATATTATCTATGACTAGTCAAGGTTCAATAATGATCGAGGTTCAATGATGGCTGATTGCATTATATATTTTAGGTATGAGTTCATAGCCTAGGGGCCCCTAAGAGTTTAACGAATAAGTGGAAATGAACTATGTTCCAAGAAAGTTTATGGTCTTATGCCTGCTCACATTTTACGTTCGCTTTTTTCATGCATGCATGTACATTTACAAGATTATGTTCGTCTCTTTTCATGCATGCATATGGCCTAAGTGTTATGTTTATTCTTTCCATGCATGCCTGCCCTCATGATAAGTGTATTTTAATGTGAAACCATTATCATGCATCTACATATCTAACTTGATGTATTCATGATCACGACCATATTAAAATGAAATGTTCGCTTGATAATAATATTTGTGAAAACTCTAAAGTTGGACTACATTATAGCATGCACACATTTTCTATAATAAACCAAGTGGGTCGAAGATGTACAATAATGACATCACATATGTTTTACTATTATTGAGATTCATTAGGATTCTCACTCCTTTTAAATTTCCATGTATGTCTGTAGATGAGTAGGATGTTTTGGTAGCTAATGTTTGAGCTCGCGAATGGATAGAGATAGCTATGCTGGAGGCATTGTTAGGATTATTAGATATTTACAATGCTCATATCTCTTGACATATGGCTATTAATTGGTTTAGATTACTGTATGCCAAACCCATATGGAGCATTTGACATGCTTATCTATTATGCTTCTAACTACTAAGTATCTCAGCTTTAGCAAACAGTTAGATGATTGTGCATTGTGGCAGTATTATACATATTCGAATATTTTGTGAGCTGTTGAGGCTCTTTTGCTAGGTTATGTATTATATTATATCGACGTATTTCATGTGATGGGCTTGAGATTGTCTTGGTGTTTAGATGATAATATTATGCTGAATGTTCACTTATATTTATGTGGTTTAGTGTCGAATACTATTTACGCATGAAGGCTTCTATTTTTAAAAGTAATGTCTCCTTAAAAGAATAAAAAAAATAGCCCGTATTTTTCACAAAGTATTTCTGAAAAGTCGACGTAAAGCTAAGGTCCCAAGGAGTGATCCTTTAACGTTAAAACCAAATACGACTCGAGCGTACTTCATTATACGTTAAGGGGTTACAACCAACCCTTGACAACCTTACCATTGTTAAATGAGTGATCGCTTTAATCACTTCACAACTTCAAGCTTAAGAAGCTTGGGCTTTATTCACAATAGGAATTGGCCCTGCCATTTGCATGGAATTCTACCAAATGCCCAGTTTTACTTCACCTATTGGCATTTTATATCTCAAGAGAGGCTCTACTGACTGGATTCCTTAACTGAGATCATATGTACTAAAATTCCATGTGTACCAGAATGAATCCTAGGTGGCATATCTACCTAGAAGATGGGGAATATCAAATTGAAACATTTTTTAAATCTATGACCAAGGAACGCTACTAACAAGAAATAGACTTCAATACCAGAATAATTCCATGAAGGCCTTTAGTAGTATCACGTCTTATGAAAATGGGTCGGTATCCATTTATACAATCGTGAACCTACAAAATGACATTTTCTCAATATACAATATGTAAACCTAAGCCCCAATGCCACCTATATCATAACCTACCCCAGGGTTGTGACTAGAGGTTAAGGAACCTTTTATCCCTTGTGAGCTTTCTGTCCCAACTTGGCTACAAATTGACAAAATCTCCCTTGAAAAGCGGCTTATCTCAAACTTTAAATCACGAGACTTGATTAAATTTTCCAAAAATCTCATGAATCCATTAATATATAAACATAACTTGCATCATAAACCAAATAGCAAAAAATACCAATGCCTCCATTTGCGATGGCTTACAACAATATCAATACAATTTAAACATAGATGCATAATGCCCTTGCCTATGATATGGATACATATGAAGCTCTAAAAGAAAACTAATTATTGGTTTCACATATACCATCATAAAAGAATTGCTCAAGAAGGGGCTCACCAAAAGCATAAAGAAGTCAAGTCCTATGGAGAAGGAGCGTTGGACTCACCTCCAAATCTATATTTTGAAAAGATAGAAACAACCATAGGGTGAGTTATATAGACACAGTGAGTAAATAGAAATGCTCATGGTGTGACATGAGATATCTTACTAGAAAACATTTACAAATTTCATTTAGTACGATATGAAAAAGTCATTAACTTGGAAATACTAAGAAACTCAATTTAATGATACAGTAACACATATATGTTTCTAATGATTCAGAAGGATGAGCTTTCTCAATATATATAAATATCTTCATGTGTTATTAACAATTGCAATCTTTACACCCTTAAATAATTATTTTTTTTATAGACGACTTTGAGATTTGAAAATTGTCCAAGGTTATGGGTGTTAACTCCATAACCCCTCAGAAAGTGTTACAGCTTCAAGTTTTGAGTGGCAACTAATCCAATTTTGCTAAAATGTTTTGAAGAATTAACTAATCTTTTACTTGAGTTTCTTGAGTACTCAACAGGCCCATTCTCATTAGCATAAAAGTTCCATCAACAAGTTTTATTTTCAGGATATCATGTTTCAACATGTTCAATCTCATTGAAAGAGATTCAAAACTTAAATGAAGTGAAAAATAATCCTTGAAATGGACTTAGGTATGTCTTACACACCAAGAAAAGATTTCCAAAGCTAGAAATCAAGTTTAGATCTTCATAAAGTGATTGCCATCTTCAGAATGTGACACGTAATAAAGAAATCTATCTTCTTCTAAAGCAACTCATGAGTATTATCTTCAATCATGATGATAAGATCATCAACAAGCTCTAATTAAAGAAATAAAGATCAATAAGAAGATCAGAAACTGAATGAGTACATCAAAAAGCACTTTTACTCAAAAACCATGCACACTTTATAGAATATGAGGGGAAAATTCAAAATTCAAATTAAAGTTAAACCAAAGAGGGACTAACAGTGACATCTCAACTTTTCACTCGGTTAACCGTTCCAACTTCTAGAAGAAAAAGTTCAGAAACCTTATACAAAAAGTAAAAAATAGTTTCTGAAGCTGTATTCAGAAACCTTATTTGACAATGGTCTCTACAACTGCAAAAGCAGCTCTGACACAACCGAGCTAGTTAACATAGCCAAGCTAGTTTTCTAGATTGCATTTCCAAGACATAAAAATAAAATCAAGACGTGTCACAAGGAAAGCGAATCAAGGAGCAACAATCTGAAATTCAAGATCAAGTATAAAAGGAGGTTGAGTGCTTATGTCTCAAGACTTTTTGCTGAATCATTGAAAGACTTGTGAAAATGCAAATCCTCCTTCTTCTTTGTAAAGATATTACTTCTTGTAAATCAATTTCTATTTCTATAAAAATCTTCTTTCTAAATTCTTATTAGATAACATCTTCTTCCTAGGAAGAATTGTTAGACAGAAGACATTCAAGTTTTCAGATCATACACTGTTTTATTCGTAGAAAACTTAAGTGGTTATTTGTTGGAGTGAACCAACCTTTATCAAATCTTTGTATCCTGGTCCAGTAATGATCATTGTGAGGTTAGTTTAGATAAGCTAGTGAAAGACTACTTGGAAATGATAGTAGAGTGAGCTACTGGTCATGTAAGATAGCTTGATAAAACTATTGAAAAACTATCTTACTTTTTCAAGGTTGAGAAGGGGTGAATTTAGTGTAACTTAACAGGTTATTGAGAACTGAAAGTAGGTAAGATTGGTCAAACTAATATAAAACTCTTTGTGCAATATCTTTTTACTCCCTTTATTTTTTTTATATCATATTTTGTGATTCACAATAATATATTTTTGAAAATCTATCTCAATAAGTTTTCACAGTTTCAATTCAGTTCAAAAAGTTGCTTTCTGATTATTGCTAACAAAGTTTTCCATTGTACTTCAAGTATATACTTGATAGTACTTGTTTAAAGTTTTCAGAAACAGGTAAAGGGAAGTTAAAGCATAATTCAACCCCCTTTTCTTGTGAAAATTTCAACCTTCAATAGGATCATCATACATGTATCTTTCATTAATTTGCTTTAGGTGCATAACTCATCTTTCTAAAAGGGTGATAACATTCAGGAACGTTAAACATACTTCTGGTACTTCCTGATGGATATTGCAACTTTCTCAAGACTTTAGAGGATTTTTTGAAGACTGTCATTCATCAAACTCATGCAAATCTCTTGAGTATAAAAGATATTTTTAATTAAGAACATGGATTTTGAGAAATATGATCAATCTCATCAAGTCTCTAAATACTGAAGCAAATAATTGCAATATTTTTTATCTGTGGTAACATAAACATTGGATACAACCATTAGTTCACATTCTCAGAGAAATTTATCAAAGATTGATTTGTTTGTATTCAAAACTAAGGTTCTTGAACGCTTTACAAGGGTTCTGGAGCATACATGTGTTTGACAGTAATGGCATAATCAAAATAATTATTTGTGGGTATTGCATTTTGTATCAATAATTTTATCGATTATCTGCACATTTTTCGTAGTGACTTTAGATTTTTTCAACTAATTTTACGGTATTTTAGGTGACTTTTGTGTTGGAATAAAACAAAATAAAATGGATATATTGATATTGATTTTTCATCAAAATGTTAAAAAAAACTAAAATCAATAAAAAATAAATAAAGAAAAGAGTAGAAGAAATCATCAAGGGGCACAATGCATGCATTATGCTAAGATTATTTGCCAAAAGTAATTATTTTCAATATAATTGTTTTCAAAGAAGATATTTTTCCGCAAAAAAGAAGTTATATTTGGCAATAGTAATTATTATGTTTCTTTAAACAAATTACTAATATCACGTGCAAATTTGATGACAACCTATTCTCAAGTAAGGTTCATTGGATTCTTTAAATTAGGCAAGAAAATAGAGGTCAAATATTTATTGTATTAAGAGTATGAAAATCAATTGATATTTATTTTTTAAATAATTTAAATATTTTATAGAAGAATTTTATTTTCTTTCCCAGATATTCTTTCAGTACAGTCATGAGTAATTTCCAAAATTTAAAATCTTTGTTTTATAAAAATTTCTTTTATAAACTTACTCAAAGTTACAAAAGAATTTCCTTTTATAAATATTTAAAAAAATTGCTCAAATTGACTCCCACCAATCACAAGTAAATTATGGTGGTTATTTTGCACGAATCAATGTTCATAAATTCCTTTCTATCCTTTAAACAAGTAATTAAATTGAGTTCTATGAATTATGATAATGCATCCTTTATTTAAAATTTTTGGACCAATTTCTCAAAATGATTAAGAATCATTAGATGATTTTTTTGTGATTACTCCCTCTATATATATATATATATATATCATCCACCTATCTCTTTGTCCCATTATACCAAGAGCCTCGATCAATATTCATTAGCTTATCAGCCACCACCACTAAGTGACTACTCGCTTTGAAACCATGGTGGGAATTCGTAGAGTGTATGTGCCTCCTCATAACAACAACTTGCTCCCTCAACCCAATGACCATGAAAGGAATATAGGAATATCATGGCTTCAGAAAGAACAATACCAAGTGGAAAGGGAAATCATAAGGTTGATTCATAGTAGCAACGTTGATTTGCTCAAACCCAATTGTCCCAATGGCGTCACCATCCGGGAACACCATGTCTATGTCACGCTGCATGACCAAGATAATCCAGAATTTCAAGTATGGGAGTGGCATGGGCACATCTTGATGCATGACCAACAGAGTGGGTGTTATAAGTCCGAATATATTCATGGGCATTATTATGAGAGGTTGATTGATGATATCGCCGATGCTATTGATGCAGAGTGGGATAAATTGATTGCAATGGAAGGTGGTCAGCATGTTAACCAAAACATAACCGATGATTCTCTTAGGTTTGTGTACATGGGCCTTTCCCTGAAGTTGTTATTGTGTGTTATGTGATCCTAATCATTATACGAGAGTACTGTAGGATTAAGTTAATTGCTAAAGTTATTTGAACTCTAGGTAGATTGATTTGCTCTATTTCCTATTCCTTTGTTCTTCCTGCAAATGTCAAAATTGTATTTTGGTTAGCGGTGACAAACAAATAGATCATATAAATTTTGAATAAAATTCTAGTGAATGTAATAGATGATAAGCATTCAACTCAATTAAGAATTAGTACAAATTTATTCCAAAAAGTTGAAGGAGTCAATGGCCTATTTAATGTGTGAAAATCTAACATGTCTTTTAATGAATCAATCTCAATGGGTTATCTATAATGTATCTATGGACTCTGTTTGAACATTACCTAACTCTTGGACAATACATATTTGTGATATATTAAATTTTGTCACTTTTTAGAATGCAAACCTAACCATTGTTTAGTGTCATTTGTCGGTACTTTTATGTGATAAATAGGTTATTGCATGAATATATAAGGAAACTCATTGGTTCACAAAATAAAATATAATAATTTATTCATGAAAAATTACTAAAGAGTACTTATACTGATTATAGTCTATTATTGATTCATACTTATCAATGTTCAATATTTGTGTTATGTTGCATGGTTTATGCATTGGCTTGGATTTGTTGTAGACTTTTGATGTTCCTATTATTGAAGAACATCATTAAACTTTATAGTATTTACATAATGTGATCTTACTTTATCAAATTTTGTTTAGTCATCAAATTAAACAAAATACTTAACCGAGTCTGAAATTTCCTCTTTCTAGTTCTTTTTTTCTAGTAATTGGTCTCTCTTGGGCTAGTTTGTCCACCCTTGATGATTTTTTAGAGTAATATGCATCAAATTTAAATCAATCTTGATATCTTTTTTGAAACTTCGTTTATTATTTTGTGACATATTTGTATAAATGTGCCTATGGATGGTTGTGTATTATGCAACCCTATATCATTTTATTCCTTTAAATCTAATGGCAATTGATGTTGGCTCTATTTGACATTGTGGTCATGCATTAGTCTTTTGACATTTTCTATTTGATATTGTTTAAGTGTAGGCTTCTTGGCAGTATAGCGTGATTAATTAGTTTATCAAAAATATTTCTTGACTTTTGCCTGATGCAACTTGAGGGAAAAATTAACCCTTGTAATGATCTTTTTCAACACATATAATATTTTATGTGTGACTCTTTGACTTCTCTTTTGTTTCATTTATAAAATTGGCAGGGACTAAGTGCAAATTTATGCTTCAAAGAAATTTCAAGCTTCAAAGTATCACAAGTAGAGTTTGCAAAGTAGTTCACACCATTTATTAAGAAACTCTTAATTTCTCCTATATAAAAATTTCAAAACCTGGATTCAATGCTAGGATTATTGGAAATGATTTCAATTTGTAATAAGGAATAGGAGATGTGTCCATTTAATATTTTGTACTTGCTACATGTTTGATTATTTAATTAATATTTTTGCAGTTTCTTGTCTGGATTATATTTTAAAAATAAATCAATCAATCAAAACCACTAGTTTTTTCCTGACTATTTGCTAGGCTTTCATTTTAAAATTTCAAAAATTGGATACGTTACTAGTAATACCGATCACTTGAACACATGCAACGCGTTATAGTTATGCAAAATGTAAGTCGTAATATGAAGAATATTTAGCCACTACATGTACATGATGTTGTTAGAAAAAGAACATTAATTTGAAATCATGGCTTTAGTTATCATAGCCATAAAGACAGTTTTATATATATATATATATATAAGTCATGTCAATTTCCAATTGCTTCATTTTCCCTTTTCTTCTCAAGTCCTACTCACTTTTCTTAGTTCTTCTCATGGTTCACCAGCTTCAATGCCCTAAAATATCGTTGTCACTTTCTTGTTTCTTCATGTGTTGAACGATTTTGTTATGTATGGCGATGTTTATCACTGTAATGCCCCGATTTTAAATTACAAAGTGAGGCTTGTGAAATTGAAAACATTATGAGTTTGAACCATAGAGATTCATTCTGTGAACTATTCCAATCAAGCTATAGCTTAGAAAAACACCTTATGAGCCAGCTAAATGTCAGTTGCACCTATTAGTCATACCAGGTCTAGAATTTCTCAAAGTTTGGACCATACACGTCCTTAGAGGCATATATGATAGAACTATTTTCTCAAGATTAAAAGACCCGGTAATTGTTCCTTATATGAAAATAAGTTATAAGGTGAGTTTTAGCAAATTTTAGGGAACCATTAGCCTTTCATTTTTAGCTCAGAAGTTTATAAAATATAAAAAAAAAAAATTCTTGAATTTGAACTATAACCTAAAATTTGGATTTTAATTTCATGGAATTTTAATTTTTATGACATTTTATTTGAACCCAAATGGAGATTAATTCCTTATTTACATTTATGTTTTAAGATTAATGGAGACATTAACTTAAAATTAAGAAATTTAAACAAGTGATCAATGAGATAACCCAAGCCATTAAAAACCCAAATACACCCACGACCTCTCTCTTACCTTTCTCATGAAAAACGTAACCTAATTGTCCATTTTTCTGAGTTTAAAAAGGAATTTCTAAATAATATAATTAGAATATAGATCATCTAGTTGAGCTGATTAGACTGTGTGATTTTAAGTTTTAGGGCAATGCTTACAAACTAAGGGTATGTCCTACAACTTAAAGGTATGTCCTAAAATTTAGGATATGACCTATAGATTAGAAACTGACCCTTATCATTAAAAGGAATATTCCTTAGCATGAAGCCCAAAGTTATTGGACCTAAAAACTTTAAAAGCCCAATTACAAGGGATTTATTGGGCTTTGGCCCATAAAACTTTGGAGGCTGATAAGTTAAGCCTAGGGCACCTAGTCTATAGCATGGGAGCCCAATAATGTGTTTTGTCTTATTAGATTAGGTTGAAAACCAAAAATGAACAATAATCAATTTTTTTTTTTTGTATTTTTGAGCCTAATCTTCTTTCAAGCTTGAAAACAAAATTGACACTACCTAAGCCCACCTTGCATTCGAGTTTCCTAGCATAGGATTCCCTAATATTGCATTTTTCACATGTGCAAACTAAGCCTTGGACATAATGCACACTTTTATGAGCATAATGCATGGTTATGGTATTGTAACCCCTCTTTAAATAAAAATAAACTCACACTTAATTCTATTTGCACTACATAACTTGAGTTCTCTCTCCTATTTTGACCTAATTTACACACAAACAACCTAGAAAAGTCTAGAAAGAACCAAAGAAAAATGCTAGAGTTGTAATTCCCAAATAAAACCATCATTAGTCATCAATTTGCACATAATGCCATCCAATCACCAACCTTGGCTACCACCCCATATGGCTATAAATACCAAGCTCATTTCCCATTTTTTCTTGCAATAACTCATTTAAGTTTTCTCCACTCAACCTCCCAAGTATTTGATCATGAAAAGCAGAGCTAAGCATTCCATAGTTTAATGTTTTGTTCTTCATTTGAGGTAGGAATAGGAGTAAGATTAGAAGTAGGATTAGAGTAGAATTATAAGTAGTTCTTTGTTCCAATGAAGGAACTTTTCGAGTCCTGTGCTCTTAAGTAAACTTGGAAAGAAAGATGAAAGATTAAGTAGTTCTTCATTCCAATGGAGGAACCTTTTGAGTCTTGTTCTCTTAAGGTGAACTTGGAAGGAAGAATGAGAGTTTGATGTTCAATTGTGTTATGTTTATGTGTTATGCTTCTTTATGTGTTGTGAAATTTTGTTTTGATCCATATTGTTGTCATGTTCATATGCTTTTAATGTTTTAGTTCTTAGTGTTCTTCTAATAGCTTGAATGTTCATATGGTTCTTATGAATGCTATTTAATTCTCAATTGGTTTGTAAAACTCTAAGTTTTAATCCACTTTTATGTGCCATAAATGACTAAAACATACTTTTGGGGAAAATGTAATTATTGAAAATATACATGCATATTTTGAAAATGACTTTTCAATTACTCTAAAAATATAACTCATTTATAAGTTCAATTATTATCAATTGAAAGTGAAAATTATGCTTTTAAAACTATGATGAAATTTAATATTATTGCATGTAGACCTTTCATAATAAACTTGAAGTTGTGGAAACATTATCAATGGCACCTCAAGTTATCCTACTGAGAAAACATGTTTTCTCATTCCTGCCATTTTGATATGTTTCCAAACAGAGATGACATTAATGATTATGTATGTGGACATGATGGGTTTTGATATCCAATACGATCGTAACATGAACTGCATGTTGGTCACTATGAGACCAACCATTAAGGTTGACATTTTCTTTGGTAGAACATTTGGTTTTTCTTTGTTCAGTCAAGAATTTAATCCAACCAACCCTTTTGATGATATTCTCTTAGCTGGAGTACACCAAGAATCAGAAGAGGAAGAGGCAGCCCTCGATGTTGTGCAAATAAATGTGGTCTATCCCGAAACATTGGTGTAGAAGAAAACCCATCGGAGGACTCCTACAATCGAAATGACAATTGGGAAGTGGTTTCTGATGTATCGCATATCTCGATCTCTTCCACTGTTAGCAGCATATGAAGGATAGGGTAGTTAGGATTGTTCTTCCTAAGTTTTAGGTATATTTATGTTTTAATTACTTAAGTATTTAACGACTATGGCTTATCTTTTTAAGTTTTAAAAAGAAAAATTATTATTATTGTTTTCACTTAAACTATTTTCTAAAGTAAAACAAAGCAAAAACATAAGTGAAATTGGTAATGATAACAATATTATAGCTTAAGAATAATGTCGTTATCATAAGGGTTGGTAGGGACTAGAGTGTCATGGCTCTAGTTCTCACAAATTAACAAATTTATTTAAAATAAAATTGCACTAAAGACGTAGTATAACGACGTATGTGCAATTCGAGTCATCTCCCAACGATATTGGTGACTAATAGACTAGGCGAAATAGGGGGTTGAAATAGCATTCAACACATTAAATGAGCAAGAATCTAAATATAATAAAGGCTATAGCACAAGGATTCCAAAGGCCTAGGATTTATCCATCATTGGCACATACAATTTATCAAACACATGGTGGGTGACTTTTTATATTAATTGTTTAATCAAACAACTAACTTACCAAACTAACTCAATAAAACACACATTCATGCAATCAACTAAGTATTAGCTAACATACACACTTGAATTATCGAGATCTCAAAAACCCAAAACATGCATGCCAACCCAAACATCACTTATAAGCCTAATTCTCTATCATCAAGAATTAATCTTAATTTTTTATGTCAACCAAGCATTCATCAATCAATCAACCAATTTATGCTCAATTAACTTCCCTAATTATGCATTCAAGTCATAATCATGAATTAGCATAAACAATTAATTTTCATTTCAACCACATGCCCAATCAACCATAAAACCCACCCCACAATCATGTTCAAAGAGATATAATCAAGCTCACTCAATTAAGGAACCTAGCTTATAATCATACAACCAAGTTCTAAAACTAAGATTAGCATACCCATACACCCACAAATCATAATTCATCAATCAATCAATATGTAAATACACAAGTGGTGGAAGAGATGTAAAGAGAATAGGAAAACAAAGAAACCAAACCATATATTGATTAAGTAGGCCAGGCAATGTCTCAAGACAAATCTTTAAACCATAGAAAATCTTTTGGTACTAGTTACACAACTACTCCTTCATTAATAGAGGTCACAACCAACTAAAATAGAAAAAAATAAACTAAACCTAAGAGAGAAAAAGAGATGATAAGATAAGAGAATGGGTGAAGAAGAAGAGAGTAAAGGAGAATAGGTGAGAAAGAAAAAGGAGATGAAAAGAGAAAAAATCCTAAAACTAAGCCTAATCTAACCTAATTCTGAAGGTTGAAAGTAGCATGAAAAAAGGGAGCTTTAAACTTTGTTTGCGTTTCTAAAATACTAAACAAAGCCTATCAAGTTCTTCAATTAAAGGTAGCAGAAATTGATATTAGTGTGGTTCAAAAGGCTACTTTCTAAACTAAATAGAAAACTCAGAAACTATTCAAAATCATTTTCAAGAAATATACAACACAAATGAACACAAGTACTGAATAATAAAGGGACAGGGAGAGAAAGAGATATTACTTAGAAATTTTATATTTGTTTGATCAAACGCTACCTGCATCTAATTCTCAACAATCTGTTGAGTTCTACTAACAACCCTTTCTCAAATCCAGAGAAAGTAAGATAGTCTTTGTATAGCCTTCACAAGCTACTCTTAGTAAACAGTAGTTCCAATTTACTCTCTCTTCAAATAGTCTTTTTACTAGCCTCTTAAGTTAAGTTTATATTAATCACTACTGGATCAGGGTACAAAGATTTTGGTTTTTGTTGGTTCTCTCCAACAAAGGTTTTATAAATTTTTATCAAGAAATGATTTATCCTCTGAAAAAAATATTCTTATACATCTACCTAATTACTAAATGAAGAAAAACTTGATTACTTTTTAAGATTCCAAGACGTTGATTGTATATACTTTTTTACCTCATTTAATAATTAGGATGATATTTAGTAGGATTTATAGGACACTAGCATTTCTCGTTTTTATCAAATGGGATAAGATCCCTGGACCTCCAACACTCAAAACTCACGGACTATGTGTGCTGGACAGCGCAAGGCTGCATAAAGCTTCTCACACTTCTAATTAATGGTTGCGGAGTAGTGCCTAGACCAGCTCAAAGAATGAAATTGAGAGAAATTTAAAAGCTACTATTTCTTTCATAAAATTAATTATCATCAAATATTGGTTTATGATTCTATAAAAGTAAAGAGTTTGAAATATTTTATGACTGATGATGATTAATTTAAAATTCTATAAGGTCATAGGATTTGAGATTTTTTTTGATAATAAATTGATTAAATTTTAATGAGCTTGATTTGTATGCTATTGAAAGTGTTTGGGAAAAAATGGAGATGAATTAAAGACGGATTAGTTGGACAATTTGTATCCCTATTAAGGACCCAATTAATTGAGTGAGTTTCTATACTACATTGGGTAACTTAATAAATTAGTAGAGTTATTTGTTTATCTTTTGGGCAATTTTGGCAGCTGGACTGGTTATAGGTTGAATAATGCACACATAGTTAACTCAATAACTACTCCTGATGTGATATGTTTTATTATCTACTAATCGTTTGACCTATACATTACACGAGGTGATAATAAAAGATAGTTTGTTGGCCATTATAAAAAATAAATAATAATTTATTTAAATATATCTTGTAAAAAATTAAATGTATAAATTTATTTTGAAAATAAGTTAATAATTAAATAATTAAACGAATGGAGAAAAATATAAATGTGTCATTCTATTTTATATCTTATTTTAAATATCATGTTTACACGGCTGAAAAATCTCAATAGATCACCTATAACTAATAATAAAGAGCCCGATTTTTAAATATTTTGCACATTTCAAAGATTGAAATTGTTAAAAAATGAAGGAGAATAAGTGAATAATTTAATTATATCATAAGTCATTTATAGAAATGATAATAAGTATCCATGAAAAAGGAAACATGTTTCACGTTCCATCTCAATTTGGAATTTTGCTCCGATTCTCATCCTCATTCCCGTCATGGGTCCTCATTTCTTATCTCCATGGGGATTTGAATCCCTATAGATATTTATGGATTTATTAAGAATTTTCAAAAATAGAAAAATTTAAAATGTTTTGAAATTCAAAACATAAATATTTATAGTAACAAATACTACTAATGCAACATAATTCAAATTAAAAATACATATAGAATGCAAATCTAACAAAGATAATTGAGAACATGAGAGTGTGTTATCGCTATCCCTGCTCTATTTAACAAATGGAAACTTTTTCCCTGTCAGTCATCCCCAAAAGGACAAAACCGATTCTCGTTCTCATCTCACTATTGCGAGTAATTCCTATATATATCTACTTTCATTATTTTTTTTCCTTATCATTTACATCTTTTTAGTAAATTAAAGTATTTAATTTATAAAAATATATTTTCTAATTAATAAAAATTTATGAATAAATTTAATTTATGTGATTTCAATTACACATCCTCTCATTATATATCATTTTCATAAATTAAAATATCAATTTTAAAATATATGTTATAATTAGTAAAAAAAAATCATATATAGTCCTAATTTATGTCATCTCAATTATTGAAGTAGTATATAAATCACATAATTATTTTCAATTAAAAAAGTGTTGTAATTATTTAATTTTTCAAAAATTAATAAATAATCAGTATCATTATCAAAGAAGTATAAATTATGAAATTTATGTTTTAAAATATTTTAGTTTTGAAAAACTGAAGTTGTTTTCAGAAGAAAAAAAATGAAACAATTGTGGAATTGACAAATTAAAATGTTTAATTTTCAAAGAATTAAATATGATTTAGTGAGACACACACACTGATATATATATATATATATATATATATATATATATATATATATATATATATATATACACACACACACACACAAAAGCTCTAGATTTAAAGATAGAAACTTTTCAACTCCATCCTCATTTAGAATTTTCCTCTCATTCTTATCCCCATCCCTGTCATGGATCCTTATTCCTCATTTTTTGCAGAGATTTGAATCCCTATGTGTATTCTTAGATTTATTTAAAAAAATTCAAAAAAGAAAAATTTTTAAATGGTATCAGAAAGGATAATAATACTATTAGTATGTATACATTATTGATTGATATGGATATCGATATCAATTAAAGGCTATAGTATTAGGGCTATAAAAATGGTAATAATATAATTTATTATTAATTTTTGTTGTGTTTCTATTTTTTTTTATGTGTGTGTAATATCAGCTTTTATGTCTCTTAAATGTTAGACGGAGATTTGGAAAATAAAATCAGTAATCTATCAATAATTATATTTTTCTAAATAAAATAATATATTAATAATGATTATACCTTAAAAAAGAAAACACAAATAGTATATAGATACAAAAATAATATTTTAAATTTTATCAATTAATATAAAGTTTTAGCATGGGAAAAGAAAAGGGAACAATAAATGCATATATTGGAAGAAAAATAATCAATAGATATACATATATCAGTATATTCGATTCATATCAAAATAAAAAAGAATAATAGTTAACAATTAATTTGTACAATATTAATGCGCAATGGAAATTTAAATAAAAATATAATTTTGTTCCAAAATATTATTCATTCACCATAAATAGTGTTTGTAAATGGAATTGAAATTATAATTCAATAGTTATGTATATATTGAATTCAGCAATCTTTAAACCTTATAAAATAATGAAGAAAAAATAAATTGAAGAAGGTGTAATAGCATAAACAAATTCCAACAAAAATTAGCTGATGCATTTTGTATATTACTATTGGAATCATTAGCTAGCTTAGTTGTGTACTGAATTGACTCAGGAAAGTATTATTCTCGACACAATAATAACTCCCTCTCATATAAATATTCTGCCAAATAAATGAGCAAAACAAAATCAAACATAAAAATAGAAGTAAAACCAAACACAATCTTCAATCATTCTTTGTCCTTAATCTTTACTACCTTAAGTTTAGTGAAATGACCAGTTGAGATAGTCCATCAATAACATCTCTTTTACTTAATTGCGGCTTCAAATTCTGAAAAGAAAAAATTATAAAATCATTAATACTTGTTTATACAACAATAAAATTAATCTCAAATTCAATAAAATATTTATTAAGTTATTTATAAAAAATACAATTACCTTTGTCATAAAGGATTGAACAATACTCGATTAAGCCTAGAGTCAAGTGGTTATCTCTTGCACAAAATATAGAAAAAGACCATTAAGATATATACATAAAGTAAAAGACTAGATAAATATAGAAAAATCTATATACAAAACAAAATAAAAATCACAAAGAAGAAATGTAGAAATAAATTGGATATAAATAATAAAAATAAAAAGGATAAATAGATTGGTTTATTTTAAGAGAACTCCAAAAAATAAATCTTTATTTCAATGATAAAATATTTAAATGTATAAAATAATAAAATATATATACAAATACCAAACAAACATAAAAAAAAGTTGTACAAAAAAAAGGTCTCATAAAGAAGAAAAAAGCTTCAAAGAAGAATGGTGGAATATTTAAATTTTTTAACCTATAAATTATTATTCCTTGATATAAACCATGAAGAAGAAAATTAAAAAATGAAGTAGATTAATGTATTTTGAGAGAACTAATAGATAATGAATGAAGAGAAATAAAAAATATGAAAATATGACAGGAAGAATGAAAGAGAAAAGAAAGTTGTGGAATATAGAGAAAAAATCAAATGAGATGTTAGCATTTCAAACTAAAGTTTTAGGCAGTAGAGATTTCTGTAACAAACTGATATTGTAAATTCTAAGAGAAGTTATGGGTTTTTAATTATTTCGATTAGTATAAATGACTATCTTTTATAACAATGAATATATTACAGATTATAGAAGTAATTTAAGGGGTTTATACTTTGATTATAGTGAAATTTTTTCTTGGTACCAATAATTTTTGTTTCCAATTTTATTCTTGCACTAATCCTATTGGATTCTAGTTTGTTGTGAAATAGAAATTAAGTAGTTTATTGAATTCAAGATTCAAATGTTAAGGTAGATTCAAAATTTTAAATTTTGTAATTAATATGGAAAACACGTGTTCAATTGAAAAAAATTATAAAGAAAATAGAAAAAGATATGTATCATGTGAATATCTATTTTTAATATTAAATAATTTAGATTGGTATATTTTGATCAGTTATATCATTTAAATTAAGAATCGTAATTGTTTGAAATTTAATATTTAATGTAAAATATTTATATTGTATTAATGAAATAGATATGAAGGTAATTTTTATAATAAAATAATTAATTAAGGTGATAAAAATCATGGGTCAGAAGTTGCTCTATGAGCAATATCTGTAAAAAAAATTTTAAAATGAGTCTGAAATATTAGTATTATAAATGTTAATTATGGATTGAATTACTCATGAATATTTAATTCATTAATTAATTTGGGTGGTGACGGTCAATCGACCGATATAAGTTAAAATTTCTAAAGAAAAGTCATAAACGTAAAAGGCCAATAATATATCGGAGGTTCACTACTTAATTATATAATAAGGACACATTAGGCATTTTGTAATCTAGTCCTTACAAGTCAAAATTTATTTATTCTTTTATGATAAAGTGGGTTTTCTTTTCGTCAAAAAAATAATTGTAACAAAAAAGACATAAAGCAAAAAAAAAAATTGATTACACAATTAAATACTGAACTATTTATTTATTTTTTAATGTAGTGAAAGACTGAACTAAAACTGATTAGACAATAAAGCTCATTTTTTTTTTTAGTCAGTTTTCAATCAACGCACGAGTTTTACTTGAAGCTTTTAGCAACCAAACCGAAGTCTGGGGTGTCGCATTAGCCATAAAGGCCAGCGCGGGTTTGAATATTGAAAATGTTCGGTGAATAATAAAATTATATAATAAATATATATTATATATTATTATTATTGAATATGATGAGTTAATGAAATGGATGAGATTATATATTATATTTAATAATAATAAAATATATAATATATATTTATTATATAAAATATATTATATACCAAATATTTTTTATTGAATATTATATGTTGTTGTTAAAAGGAAAAGTTCTTTTGTCTTCACGTGGAGAGAGTTCTAATTTGTCAAACTTATATAGCGAGTACTGTACACTTGCATGTAGTTAGTTGGTCTGACCGGGAGACCCATAAGCATTGAACCTCACGTATCCAACCTTTGGCACACTCCTAGACGAAGAAAAGAAGAATTTCTCCGTGAAAAAAAAAATATTCACATCCAAAAATGGATTTCAAATTTAAACATCAACTTTCTTTATTATTAAATGTGATGTTAATTTCTATTATTTTTATTTAACCATTATATTTAATAATAATTAAATAAATATCACCGTTAAATACCTATTTTTATATAATGTATTGAAATAATATTGCACAGATAAAAAAAAAAACTCAAGCTCCTGTCTGGCCATCATGCATGAGTTATAAATATTCCAAAAGTTGCCATACTGGGACATTTGACCATTTGACCCCGTTTGCCAGCTTGAAGCTCAAAATCAATTCCGCTACGGCGCTACCTCCCTTGACAAAATGTGACGGCAAGGTCGCGTCCATTGACAAAGAAGGCCGCAAAAGATTATTAAACCAATAACGGCTCAGAATAATTTCCAGCGACATTTTTTTTACAGGGATCGAACTGCATAAGAGAAGTTCAGCTTAATTTCTATATTTGGAATTTATTTATTCGTTTCCTACACTACATTTGCATAATTGCATGACACTTTTTGTTCAAGAATGATTCATCACAAAACGGACCTAATTAGTTTTAATTAAGCAAAAAAAATGATTTGTATAAGTTAATATACATTATTTTAAAATTTAAACATTGTCCAAAGTATTTTTTTTTTCTGTTTGTCTGACATTGTTTGCTTGAATCTAAATTAGTGAAAAAACCAGTTTTGGTAAATCAAAAGAGAGATCCTTGTTATTCCACAATCATAACTTATTACTGTGAATTTTCCTTTGTAGTTTTTTTTTTTGTATTGGATTAAAAGCTTATTTTTAAAGTATAAATCAACAGTTTTTACAAGTTATTACTTCTATACTCAACTAAGTGTCTATTCAAAAAATTTACTTTCTACAAATAATTGTCTATTTTAAAAGTCCAGTCAATATTAATTATTTTTTCAATTATATCGATATTAGATGAGCAGTAAAGGAGAGAGAATAATTAAGAAAGATAGTAAAAAGTAATGAGAGCAATTTAGCAAAACCACCTAAATTATCCAACATTAAGATTTTACCAATCATTTTTTTTTAATTCATTGTGCACTTAAAACTAAATACTTATTTGATGACATAGGTAATAATACCAAAGGTCGTTCCTTATGATACGGAGATAGGCCGTTTGATTATATTAAACTTATGAAAGAAGTGTTTCTTAAAAGTAGAATTAGAACAAAAGTAGAAGCTGAAATTGCTTTTATGTTTGTACGCAATTATAAAAGTACTTTTATAATCATCAAAAGTTGCTAAGTTATTTGGATATGATAATTATATAAAAATACTTTTCCTTACAAAATTACATTTGAGAACATGAAACTCAATTATTAATTTAGATATACACAACAAATATTTTTTAAAAATTATAATTAATTTATATTCCTTATTTTAATTTAAAAATATTAAATTAATTATATAATCAATAAAAAATTAAAGTTAATACTACTGCTACTAATCTCTAGGGGTATCTTATATTTATATACTTTCTCTGTTTTAGAATAATTGTCAAAAATTAAACAATACACATATTAAGGAAAATAAAAGAAATGTTGATAAATATAAAAAACTATATGAGATAACAAAACTATCCTTATATAGTCATTATTACTGATCATGGTAAATATATTGATTACTTAATTAACATATGTATATTAATGGTATAAATGAAAGAAAAAATTAGTGTTGCATAGGTATTATAAATGGACAGAGATATTTCGAAATATGGAAAAGAGTAAAGAAAATGACAATTATTTTAAAATAGGTGAAGTAGGTTTTAGTATTAAAAGGGAGATAAGGATATTTTTTATCATTTAGAATTATCATTTATTTTTGAAAACATAACTTGCATATTTATGATGTCATGCTTTCTTTCTTCACCTCTTGGAATTTTGAAAGGAGTAACTTTCTATCGGTTGAAAATTGATCATTTTCATATTTTGCTTCTCTTGAAAATCCAAAATAAATAGCCCTAGAACTTTTAAATGTAAGCACAACCAAACGCACATGTTCTTTTAAACAAATTTTAATAAAGAGCGATATTTTTTTAATTTTTATTCAAATTACTAATCATATTTCTAATTCTAATAAGTAAGCAATTTTAACCATTTTACTTCATCCAATAACCATATTCTTATATATTATCAATTATTTATTTATTTATCTTTTAAGTCTTTAAATGAGATTTGATATGAAAGATAATGGTCATATAATCTTCAGGAGGAGTGATACACAACCATCATCACATTTATACTACACACTTACATCAAGTTAAAAGTTATAAATCAATATGTAAAAAATTATAAATCAGTATACAAAAAGTTATAAACCACTATAGAATAAGTTATACATCAATATGAAAAACTTTTAGCATATTAGTTTAGAACTTTTTATATTTTTGTTTACAACTTTTTACATATTAATTTATAACTTTTAACTTGATATAAATGTGGTGGTGGGCATATATCATTTCTCATTCTTTAGACGAGAAATCAAAGGTGGTTTTTTTTACAATTGGCAGAATGTCTATTTTAATGAAATCATTGTCCTCTTTGGCCTTTTCCATTTGCATAGAGAAAAACATGAAACCAACTATGAGTAATTGATTCTGTCTATGTGCTTTAATTATTCGACCAACTTGACCTGATCAAAATTAAATATCACTAAAGTTAGGAAATCATGACTTTTCCAAAACACTGTATATTTGCACGCAATTTGTACTATTATTTCTCTTCATTTTATCTATTAGAGTTTAATTGGACGTTGAAATTGAAATTGTATCATAGAATTTTGATTTCAATTTCAATTCTTTTGGAATTAGAATTGATTTAGAATCTTAAATTTAATGTCTGAGCTTCCTAACAAATTGTAACAATTTGCTTGATAATAAATGAAAAGGAGAAATAATTATATAAACTTTAATGAGAATAGAGATACTACATAAGTTTTAAAATTGACAATTCATGAGGTATGGGTTAGAAATTAAAAGCAGTATATTTTAGTTATTTTTTTAATTCTATAGAATTGTATTGGAAGATTCTTATTCTAATTCTATATGTTATTCTAAATATAAAAATTAGAATTGAGTTGTCCGATGCTAATTATAAACTCTAATTTTATTCTTAATTTCACATGCCAAACGGAACACAAATAAAAATTATTCATTTTATTTATCATCCTCACCTACCAGTGAAGACTTTATTATTACCGCTTCAATTTTACCTTTCATGTAAAATTTTAAGCACAACAAATAATTGAAATATTGTAATTTTACCTACACAGTTACTCTAATAATTTTTTAATGAATTTATTCAGGTAAAGTTTGTGTCTATAAAAAAAGACTTTTTTTTGGAAACATTATACAAATTGTTTTTTGTCAACAGTAGTAGCAGTATAATGATTTATAATTTATATCTAAGATAATGCTAATAATAAGGAGAGGATAATTTTTTAAAATTTTATATAATTATTTTGCTCACTGTTTTAGACTTTTTAGTTGATAAAGACTTAAAGTGTATACATCCAAAAAAATGTCACATGCAATCAATCGCACTGGTACGTAGACCTATTGTCCCTTATCCTCAACGGAGTCTGGCCATGTTCAACCCACATCACGTCAAAAAAAAGCGACACATAATAAAATCTCTAACTCCCATGTTTTACTCAAATAGCATAATTATTTCAAATGTCATTTGAGAGAGAAAGAGAGAGGGGGGGGGGGTGTTAACGGTTTTAATTTTTAAAAGTTTAGGAAAAAATATTGAAAGCTAAAAAAAGATTTCAAAACTGAAAATAAAAACTGAGAAGAGAGATTCTCTCTACTTCCAGGAAGCTGCCCAAGGCCGAATAGTTTGAATACGAAAAATATGATGTTCTTGTCTTTGGACTATTCTCGCTCAACTAGCTGGCGTGCAGAATATTGAAAGCATAAATAGTCAGCATTTGGCATTAGAAAAATAAGTTCAACAATCCCATTTGAAGAGAACGAAAACTAGCCAGCTAGCTAAACTTTAGCAAGCACTACTACTACCTAGAGTGAAACTAGTAGAATATCAATATATAACATAGTACACTAATTTAGTTTTCTTCTTCCACACACCAATTTGAAGATGGTGAGAGCCCCTTGTTGTGAAAAGGTGGGATTGAGGAAGGGCCCTTGGACCCCTGAGGAAGATCATATCCTCACATCTTACATCCAAAAACATGGCCATACCAATTGGCGTGCACTCCCAAAGCAAGCGGGTATGCTCCAGTATGCATTGTCATAATAGAACTTGATGAATGATATATAAGTCCTTAAATTTTCGACTTCTTTTTTGTGTGTTCATTTTGTTCTGTTTTCTCTGGTCATTACGCTCAGGTCTCTTAAGGTGTGGGAAGAGCTGCAGGCTCCGCTGGATTAACTATTTAAGGCCTGATATCAAGAGAGGGAATTTCACTAACGAGGAGGAGAAAACTATCATTGAGCTGCATGAGATGCTGGGGAGTAGGTACTGATTTTATCCTCCCCATATATCAATGGCATTAATTGAGCATTAATAACTTCATAGCAGAGATTAATCATATGAGAAAAGCATATCAAACCATTTAGTGAGATGAGATGGCACTGGTTCAGTTCTTAGTTCAGAGGGTGCTGTGTTTGATTTAACTTGCTAAATTTGGAATGAGCGATATTCTGTTTTCACAAATGGATTTGAGTTTTCAATTTCGTGTCCTTCTTTCTCTGAAGAAGATTAAGTGGTGGGGCCAGTGGCATTATTGATACTAGACTAAAGCCACTGATTTCGGTAATTGATAATCATTAATCAATCAAATTCGGCTACAGTTCTTCGTTATAACCGAGACTATTTAGTATTTTTTTTAACAGTTATACAATTGAAATTAATTCCTATGTGGTGACTATCATCTGATCAATTCATTCTTTTCACGTGATTTTTCAAATAATAAACATGAACTTCAACCTGACATTTATGATTAAATAATAGTTACACAGTCTCTCAATGCATAGAAATTAAATTTCATGCAATTACCTTTAAATGATAGATAATTTGCAACATTATTAAATAATATAACCATGTGTTGCATGCTAGACGTATACTTAAAAGGATTTTTGTCTGAAAAAAATCAAAATATTTCAATCTTAGCGGTGTTAAATGGATTCAGAGAACACCACTACAAAAATATCAAGACCAGCGAACATGTTGTGCGACAAGATTCTCTAATGAGTGTGGCATTTCAAAGCACATGCACTATAATATATGCTAGACTTGCATTCCAACGTGTGCATAATATTTTCTGTCTATGAAATCCTACAGTCAACACGATTAATCTAAGTTTAATTGTTTCATTATTCAGTGTAATCAAGAAACCGAGCTCGAATTTTGTGCAAATAGTTCATGAATTAAAATACTTTGATCCTTATTGTTTTTAGGTGGTCAGCAATTGCAGCAAAACTACCAGGAAGAACTGACAATGAAATAAAAAACGTTTGGCACACCCACTTGAAGAAGAGGCTGCTGAAAACCAACCAACACAATTCAGATACCAAAAGAATATCCAAACCAAAAATCAAACGATCTGATTCTAATTCCAGCACACTAACTCACTCAGAACCTGCCTACAGTGATTTTTCATCAGTCTCAATTAGTACTGAAGGGAAAAATATGGACAGCATTATCAAGATTGAGGACATAGAGTCTATTGAAACAATGCCTGAAATTGATGAAAGCTTTTGGTCAGAGGCAGCAATGGATGATGATAAAAGCCCCACCATGCCATCAAATTCTTGGACAATATCAAATCATGAAGTAACACCTCAATGCCCAATTGATTCGTTGTTAGAAACCTTCCAACAGAGTTATGAAGATATTTCAAATTTGGATGATGGCATGGATTTCTGGTATGACTTGTTCATCAGATCTGGGGACTCAATAGAATTGCCAGAGCTCTAAATATACCATGAACACATTGATGGTATTATTAAATTTATTTAAAGAAATCTTCTATTTTCTTTTTTAAAAAATATTTGGTAAATTGAACTTCAGCTGAAAAGATTGAAGGGGTATTTTGTCATCAGTTCCAAGAGCGGAGTCATTCATTAACAAAGAAACTAGCTACATTGGTGAAGGGAAAAATGGGGATGTAATATTCATGATAAAGGGCAAAATATCCGGCAGCTGATCTGAGGGACTAAAAGGGAAACACTGACTTTGTTTATGTATACGGTGCAAAACAGCACCTACCCTTCTAACATATTTCATTGTTACAAAATGTTTTGAATAGGCTTGGAGTTATTCAATTGTAATAGCAACAAATTAGGTACCAAAGCATGTGAAGTATTCAAATCTTTTTATGCCTCCTGTTGAATTTTATTGCTTATATATTTTTCTTTCTGGATTTCTGTTTGGCTTGATTTTACTCACGAAAGAATTCTTAGATTTCACATATTTGATACTAGAGATTTGGAACACCAATAAAAGGATCAAAATTAATCAATGTTATTCGCATACCTCTAGAACTCATTTTTTCTATATGAATCGAATTGTGGAAGTGGAAGCATACACACTTCTGTATGTTAGGTACAAGAGAACCCACTCCATTTCTTCTTCTTAAAGAAACCATATTGATGGAGCAGTGAGTCATCTAGATTTGCCAATGCTGGAGTAGGGATCAGGCATAGAATGAATTTATAGTAACTTAGTCATTCATAAAAAACTTAGGTCACACTGATCCTCTATCTGATAATTCTGTACACTCACTATTAGGTCCAACTCTAATAAGACGTGGTGCCTTCCAAAACTTTTAACAGATATATAGCATATTAACTTTATTGGCTTACAGAAACTGTTAGGTTTATCTATTCAACTTATTTTATAAATTAAAATCTCATTAGAAGCCCAAATTGGAAAAAAAAAACCTGTAACCAGAATCACTCCAATCATGTGGATGATCAAATTTGGTTTGGTCCAATATGAACTTCGTCCCTGGTTTAATTGCAGCTTGCAAGTTATTTGGCAGCTTTGAAAAGTAAAGTTTGGATGCCACTGTCGAATAATTGAAGTTGGCCAAAAGAAAGTAAAGACCCGAATGTTCTTTTCTTCTATTTGATTAACTACTAAGCATTTGCTTAATGATTTTTTTAAACCTTTTTTACAAGTATACCAAACCAGTTTCGTTAGCTTCTGCAATTAATCATAATTGGATAAATGGGTTATGCTATGCAGACCTGTTCGTTTGACTCGCGACTCACATAATTTTGATCAAAGTATCTTTTTAAAAGTTTGTTTAAATACTAAATCATAAGTGCTCTATGTTTAACTGGTGAATTAAATGAGTTGTAGACTGCTATATGTTAACCGCTGAAATGTTTTTCTTCTTTTGAAAATATTATATAAGAATTTTTTTAGTTTATTAATTCTTGCACAATAGCAAAATACCCACTTAACAATCATTCGATGTAATGGTGAATCCCACGCACTTCATCCATTACATTACATTCGGTGGTTATTAAGTGCGTATCTCAATAGATACCAACTGTTTGGATGTTTAAATAGCATTGCTCATAAAGTAATTCTACTTTTTGGAAATACAACGGGGCCAAGGCCCATATGAGGTAACAGGCCCTTATACAACAAAGTAACAGAACCATAGAATCATATGGAAAGAAGATAGTAAACTTAATTGTTCTTTATGATTCGAATCACTCAACTGATGATTTACGAGAAGAGATCTAATCACCATTCATACACAGAAACATAATAAAATAGACTAAACAAGAGTTATCAGCCTAACAATTGAACGAGCCGGTAGTGGTTTACGGAATGTATCCGCTATTTGTTCCGAAGATGGAATATGAGTGATGAAAACATTTTGTTGTACAACTATTGTCTTTTACAAAATATAAATTTAGTTCAAAATGTTTGGTCCTACTATGTAGAATGAGACTAGCTGCTAATAATAATATAGCACTTAGGTTGCCACAAAATATAGTTGGTAGAGCTTCAATGAAGACTTGTAATTCAGTTAACAAAGTTGGAATCCAAGTAAGCTCAGCCACTATTGCAGCAAGACTTCGAAACTCTGCCACTTTTTGTTATCCAAATCAGAACCCTAGTCTGAATCTGAAAAGGTCATTAACCTCAAATCAATGCATTTATTAAAGATTAAGCCTTGAGTGGCTGAACCTGCAGGGTATCTTAGAATTCGTTTCACAGCTTTCCAATGAGTGTTTAATGGTTTTGACATATATTGACTAACTTTATTGATAGCATAAGATAATTATAGTCTTGTCACAGTAGCATACTTCAAGATACCAGCTATAGATCGATAAATAGAAGGATTACCAAATTCAGAATCATTAAAAGCAGATAATTCTAACGAAAATAGAATGAGGGTAGGCATAGGTTTAGAACCTAACATAATCAGTAATATACTTGGTCTGAGTCAGAATGATCTGACCTGATAGAGTAGAATTAGCTTCAATACCAAGGAAGTAATGCATGGTGCCTAAATCCTTAAGGGAAAACTGATGATTTAATTACTGAATCAATGCAACATTCATGTGGATCATTACCTTTAATCAAGATATCATCTACATACACTAATAATACCGTAGTAGAATGAGTGGATCGAGTAAATAAAGAATGATCTGGCTTTGTATTATTAACCCCAAACCAAAATAAAGTGACTTAGCTTAGAGAACCATGCTCAAGGAGCTTGTTTTAAGTCATAGATTGCCCTATGCAATTT
Organism: Dalbergia cochinchinensis; assembly: GCA_031216125.1. Classification (NCBI taxonomy): domain Eukaryota; kingdom Viridiplantae; phylum Streptophyta; class Magnoliopsida; order Fabales; family Fabaceae; genus Dalbergia; species Dalbergia cochinchinensis. Next base: position 14,993,172 of record CM062375.1, on the reverse strand, counting down.
ACTCACTAACTTGTTATTTGGTGAGGTAAAACTAGAAGGTTGATAGGAGGTGTGTCGCGACTTACAAACAAATTTAAATTTATTTTATGCAAAGTTGCATAAAAAATGTAGTAAAGGGCATAACATAAATTGTCTTTCGATGAAGTGTTATTAGCCAATTGGAAATTAAGAGGTTTTTGTTTGGAAGAAATTAAAAAATAGTGGAAGAAAAATCAATTAAATAAATTACTTGCATAAGGAGTTTTTGTAGATCTAGAATTATGTTATCTAGTGTTCTAAATTACAGTTGCGATCACAGTTACAGTCGCTATAGTTGTAGGCATTGCGGCTACTGTGATACAGATTGCGGACGTTGTGACGTGATTTTTTTTTTGGCACAAAATGTAAAATAAAAAGTACAACAATTATAATACCAAAATAATAGGATTTCAATATATTTGTTACACACTTGTGTGTCAAACAAATTCAAAAACAGACTTTTCATATTTTTCAGAATGATAATACACTGAACAAAAAAAATCGACCTATATATATATATACACACCCTATTCCTTCATTTATTCAAAAAACAAATATCAAAATAAAAAATTTACAAATAAAAATAGTAGTTAACTTCTTTAAAGGAGAAAAGAACCCATCATCCCAAACCCACCCAAAACCAAAAAGAAATAAAAGCAAAACCCGCGAAACCCACACCCACCTAAACCTACTTCCAGCCCAAACCCAAGCTTCCCCTCACAAATACCCACATCTCATACCAATATTAAAAACATAAAAAAATTCCACTTACCCCTACTTTCTCGATCCTTCTTCTGTGTCTTCACCCCTTCATGTTCTGAGTCCCCAACTTCATCTTCATCTTGTTTTAAGCAAAAAACATGCCTAAAGCTTCAATTTTTATACCATCTTCAACACAACCTCAACTATTGTTTCATCTTTCTTTTTGTATTCTTTCCCCATGTCTACACTTCCTTCATCCACACCCTCATATTCCCCTTATCAGCTTCTTTTTGTCCATTGAACAATAGCTATGGCCACCCCATATGCATCCCCCAAATCTCCACTACTACATGATGATTGAGGTTGTGAAAGAAGGAAAATGCAAGTATGGGACAAATACTAGATCTTCAGGGGATTTTCAGGTGAGGTACATTACGTTGCGGCCGTGACACCATTATATTGTGGTTACAACATCGTTATGTTGCGGTTTTCCTTGTGATTTTGGTTCACAGAGTAATTGTGATCAAATACGGTTATGGACACCACTGCAAGTGCAATATTGCGGCCACACCAGCCATTGCGGATCGCAATTTAATTATTGTTATCATTGACTCAAAAGAATAATTTGCAAAGGTGGTTATTTTCACTAATTCACAATCACACAATCAGTGATGTAATTCTACCTACAGTCACACAATCCATAACTGACTAAGGATTTGGCTAACATGAACACTAGGAAATTACAATCACAATCCGTAAGTGCTTACGCTAACTTGAATGCAAATCACAATAATCTAATTAATATCATAATTAATTCCAATCTCCTTTTCCAATCAAACATACTTTAAACTATCAATTAAATTACCCCTAATTAGAACCCTAACCATGCATGATATTCACAATCACAAATACACACATAAATATAATTATATCAAACAACACAAAGATATAAGATAGAAAAAAAGGAAAAAATATTGGAAGGTCAAACTATAAATTGAATTAAAATAATGAGAGTCTCAAAACATATATAATCCTTGAATCCTTTGGAATCCTTGCACTAGGTGGAAAAACTACTCGTCCATGGAAAGGATTAGAACCAAAGTAATGAAAAGTCCGACCAAAATGCCAAATAGGAGCTAAAATGCATATTGGAACCACAAAAATCCCAATAGATAGAGTGGAGAGAAGATAAAGAAAGAGTAGCGAGAAAGAGTGCAGATAGCTCTAAATTAGGTCTGGAAGAAGTGCCCAATGTTCTAACTTAAAAGGTTATTTATAGTGTTGATTACATGCCAAAAATTAGGACCCATATGACAATAAATGACATGCTAACAAACTAGGTTGGGCCTTGGTGACAGCTATAGTGGTCTCTAGTTGGTATACCACAAAATCTCTACCTGGTAACAGCTGTAGTGGTCTCTAGCTAGTACACCACTAACTACTCGTAGCTATTGCTATTGCCACAAGTTGCTTTATTGCTGTCCACTATAGGGTTGTAGAGGCGGTTATAGACCTCTATAGCAGTCTCTACTATAACTTATGCAAGTTCATGCTCCAAGCTCCTCTATGGTTTTCATCCACCAACACAACTAGTTCCTGCTACCAAATAACATTCACAAGAAAGAATTAAAAGCATAGGAAGCTATAAAACATATTTATTCATCAAAATAGTGAAAATAACCATAATTTTACTCAATGATAACCAAATATTAATTATTCTAGCATACAAATGATGCAATATGCCTAGAGTTATAGAAGAAAAAAGGTGCATGAAAGCAATCCATCAGAGGTTAAGACATATATACATATATATATATATATATATCTGCTAATAAGTCATTACTGAGAAAAATATTATTGCAATCAAATACTCAAATTGAGGGAAAGAAAGGTTATATGGGCAACGTGCTCAGACTGAGGAAAAATACAGCAATGGACAAACCATTGATAGCAATATTCTTCTAAAAACTCAACAATAGGAGACACTTCATTTGTGTTTCTTTAAATATGAAAGGCTCCATAAATTGTGCTATTCCTGTGGTATGGTGGGATATGGCAAAGAGGATTATGACCAGTTTGAAGACGATAAATCTCAAGTTCTACAATAAGGGGACTAGATTATAGTGAATTCAATAGTGTTTTCCCCATATAGGTGGAGCCTAGCATGTTGCAATTAGAAAGAGCAAAGGAGAGGATGAAGGAGGGCTATCTGGCAGAGGCTAACAAGGTTGGGATTACTTCCCCTTCAGTAATCACCTCAAACAGAAATCTTAATCATTGCCCTTAAAGGAGGGTAAAACATAACAGACACTAAAGTTACATGACCACCTAAGAAGGGTCCCCAACATGAGAAATAGAGATCATATAAGAAGTGGAAAAAAGATAGCTTGAGAATAGGGTGTCATGCTAAGACCTCTCAACACTTGGGAAAGAGGAGTTCAAGCTTCATGGAGCCCAATGTGTAGGATCTCTTCCAAGATAGCAAGTATACATGGGTCCATGAGAATATCGGGAAAGATCCAGAAGCTTTTTTGAGGGTGGAGGTTGCTATTCAAACCTACCAAATGCCAAGAAAAAAATATTTTGGAATTGCTAGGTTATTAGGAATCCTGACCAAGTCCCTCCTTGTGCCTTTTATTTAGGTAGCATAATCCCAATGTGGTTGGGTTGACAAAATGAAATTGACTTCAACTGATTTGACGAGTGGAAATGGAAAATAGGTTTTCTTTGGAGTTGGTAGTGATGGAAGAAGTGGTGGGCTAGCATTTTATGGAGACAAGAGGTCGATCTTGATATAGCAAAGTACTATAGTAGTTTTATTCATGCTAAAGTAAGAGGACTTCAAGATACTTATAGCCAGAATTTGGCATGCTTCTATGAGGACCCTATTCCTAGCAACCAACATTTAGCTTGGCAAAAATTGTAAAAAGCTTAGAGGAGTTGCAGACACCCTTTGGCTACTTTGGGGTGATTTTAATCAGATACTTAACTAGAATGAAATTACTAGTGCTACAAGATCATATTGGCAAATTAAGGACTTTGGGTAGGTAATTGATTGTTGTGGTCTTAAAGATTTGGGATTCGAAGGCTATCTTTTTACGTGGTCAAATGGCAAGCAGGGGAAAGAAAATTTCCAATTAAGGCTTGACAGGTTTTAAGAAAAATAATAGCTGGACTTCAACTCATTAATGCATATAATTAAGCATATAATCAAACCATATTGAAATATAGGTTATAATATTTCAGCATATCAATTTTATGCATTTAAACTGGATGATACATGATGGAAGATAAAAACAAAATAGGATGATCCATAGCATGTGGATTTACATGTATAGTTTCAGGTCTTTTGTTACATGGAATTGGCACACAAGTTTGTAACTTTAATATAGAGGTTTTAACATATCATTTTTACACTTTTTAACTAATTAAAATGCTACTAGTATGTATGCACAGAAATATGGCAGAATTTAAATCAAATTTTTAATTCATAGAATCAACTCTAAAATACAAGTAACTTGGTAGTCAAGCATATAACACAATACTATGGATTCTTATGCATCACATAATCATTTTAAGGACATTAAAACACATGAAAACATGCTAAAAGGTGACAGTTTTGCAGGAACCAAATTAAAAGTAAAACTTTCTCACATGATTCAAGTGCAAAGATTAAGGTAATGAACATGTACCTGGCATGTTTCAAGTCCAAAGTTTCATCAAGAGAAAGTTCATTATTTAAGGTACAAAACCAATCATTCAAATGTTAAAAAGAAATTAGTTAGATAAAGAAAGTCAAGGTGCATCCCAAAAGAGGATAGTCCTCAAGAGGCATTAAAACTTCACATTTAACACACTAAACTCAAGTCCATTCAACATATAAGCACATAGCATCAATCTACAAGTTACATGGCTTTCAAATAACATTTTCATATATTTTAACATGTGAGAAAACTTGTTAGGGAGTGTGTAAAAAATCAGGGTAGCACACACTCATGCAAAGAATTAACATTTTTCACGTCATAATTTGAATTTATGTAAGAATCTAGCTTATATAGAACATATTAAGGCATTGATTCATCATATATAAACCATAAAACATGTGAAAACACAAGGATAGTCCACTGCCCTTAGTTAAGGCCAAGAGCTATATGAAGCAAGATTAAGAGCTTTTGAACTTAAGTCATACACACATCAAAGTAATTACATATCCTTACACATAATGAGCCATCAAATAGTTATGAAGCATCATCAAAATTAATAAAACAAATCCCCTCATCCTCAGCTCTAGCCATGGCCATAGCCTCATAGGGCTTAAGGTGGTCATTACTAACATCAAATCATATAGTATCCATGTGATATTTAAATAAGCAAGTAATTGTAAAAAAGAAAATCTAGCCTTGTCATCCATACCACTTCTATCTTGGCATTTCTACACATGGCAGAGAATAGATTAAGTCCTAAAATATAGCTGCCTTGATTCAGCTAATGCACATATGATGCAATCTAAAGAGCATAACAAGAATATCGATCTATAGGCATAATCAATAGGATTTGGTTATATACCTTTTATAGATTTTTTTTTATTTGTGTTCTAACTTGATAACTAATAGCAACTAGCATGCAACAATGAGAGTTTGAAAGATGTGAAGTGCATTATGGAAATTATATATTTATCTTATAATAATGAAAAAAAAAGAAACACAATTTAATTAAGCATTAGGTGCAACTAATTTGTATAAAGAAATATACAAAGAGCAAGTTTTGTTAAGTATACATTCATCTGATAAGCAAGAAGGGAGTAGCCTCAAGCATAAAAAAGGTACACATGGTATCCTTATATGAAAGAATCAAGATAAATATGCAAGACATAAAAATAAAATCTTCTTTTAATTTCCTTGAGCAATACAACCTCATACTAACACCAATACAACCATTATGAGCTCTCAATATAAATCCATGAGTTGAGCCCGTAACTGGATACAATGTTGATGTTAATAATACACACACCCACTCTCTCACACACACACACACACTTTGTAAACCACATGAAATGACACAATTCTTGCAATCTACAAAATTGTCTCAATCATAGTATGTTAACCATGACAAACCTTAACAAAGAAAATCCTACAAAAATAAACCACTACAAAGAATAGAATTATGGACAACTTATTTCTTTTTGTTCTCAAGATTGCAAGGTCTTCTCTGCTTTTCAACTCATCATATGTCTTATGTCCTTATAATTATTCCATTTTGCAATTCATTTTGAGCTCTAATTTCAAGCAATAACCAATTACTCATGAAATATGAATAATATTATTAAATAAATACAAAATAAACCAATCAATTTACATTCACTAGAAAATTTTATGATTCCCATCTTAAATCAATAATCTAGTAGCAAAAGTACATGTTAATTACAATAGTGAAAAGGGAAGGAGAAAGAGTTAAGACTTCTTAAATTAAAGACAAAACTATTGAATTCTTCCTTCTTAAAGTTTGCGTAGACCAAATTGGTCTCTGTAAAAAAAAATCTCAATTGGTTCCTATAAAATTGAATAGTCAGACAAGTTAGTCTCTACAAAAAAATTCTCTCAAATCAGTCCCTGAAAAAGTGAAATATCAAATAATTTAGTGCTCCTTGCTTAACTTATTAGAGGGACTAGTTTGGCCAATTATTGAATTTTGTTGGGACCAATTTTCTAATTTGAAGTTTTTACAAGGATCAATTTGAGAGATTTATTTTTCAGGGACCAATTTGTCTTACTATTTAATTTTTTAGGGACCAATTTAAGCGTATTTTTCTTTTACAGGGACTAATTTGGTCGATGTGAAATTTTAGAAGGACAAATTTGGTGGTTTTGTCTAAATTAAAAAATGGCCTGATACTAAAACTTCAGCTCTAAATTGAGTTTTGTAGGTAATGAAGAGTGATAACTCCTAGAATACAACTTTAAATAGGTGCATGACATAAAGAAACATCCAAGATAACTAATGAACAAAGAACCAATATAACATTCCAAAAAGGTCTCAGGAAGGGTCACACTTTATGAAAATGGGCCAGTTACCATTTATACGATTGTGACTCTATTAAAGGACACTTACTATATATTACATAGGAAAACTTGGCTTTGATATCAACTTTGTTATGAACTAACTATGGCCATAACCAGCGCATAGGGAACACATTCCCTTACAAGCCTTTACATATAAACCTTTCCAAAAAATTATTGATCTCCATGTTTTTTGAACATTTCACAATCACAATAATACCCTACAATTAACAACAGATAAATGTATAAAATTTGTGCGTCAAGTGTTCTCAAAATGTGCTTTCAACAAGCAGTACAGACATCTCAGTCCAAGTTCAATAAGTTATTCAAATTATAAAACTAATCAAAATAAGTTTCAAAGTTTCAAAACATAATTCTCAATTTAAGTCACAAGCTCTTTCAAATATATTCTTTTAAATATCCAAATGTATATATGCATCTATATATACATAACACAAATCATACAATTCGACGAACCTATCAATGACATATAGGGCAATAACATTCTAATAGGTCAAACTCAAAGGAAAAAGGTTCCAATATGAAAACATGTCCTTCTCAAGAAGACTCACCAACTCAAGAATCAACTAAGGATGAACCACAGGATTTCAACTAGAAACAACACCTGTATCTAAAAAGATGATGGAACAACAATGTGAGTTTTGCAACTCAGTAGTAGACAAAACACCACTAGCCCCTAACAAACAAAAAAACATAATAATGCAATTTCAAAATGTATAAAAGCGCAAAATACATAAATAGCAATTTAAGGATTATGAAAAAAAATACTTGAGGGCCAATCAAATCTAGGATTAACATCAGGATCACACTCAGGTGATCATTCTTTCATGATATGTCACACACCACTATGCTATGCAGTGACTATATAAATAATGTGATGCACCATTTTCTTGTGTTTGTGTAAATAATCAAGTCAAGGTGCATATAAGATGATGTCTACTATCGTTAGCTATAAATCTTGTTAGAGACTTTCCCCAAAACTATTTTATTGATAAAAGTATCCATGAAAAAATTTATATAAGCATTAACACTTTCCAAGATCAATAGAATAAATAAAACCTTAATTTTAAAAACATTTCTACAAGAACTTTCTTTTCCAAGTTCAGCAACATGCAAAATCTCATATCAATTGGGAGACATTGACATCAAAATCTCTTAGCTATTCATATTGCTTGATGCCAGTACCCATTAGCAATACCAAACATGCCTCAAAATTAACTTCTATTGAGAATTTCAAGTCTAACTCCTTTATGTTAACATATAAAAATGATCTTAAGAGTAGTTTTCTAATCAAAAGCATATTATGAAATCACAAATGCATATCAAAGTAATTTTAAATTATGTTTTTGATTATTTAAAATACAATAGAGGTAACTAGAAACGTTAAATCTACTTATAAACTGGTTCCAAAGAATCAAAGACCAATTTCCAAGTGCATCCAATCCAACAATTGATGCTCAATTGCTCCATAACATTAGGAGCATGATAAATGCAATGTTAGATCTAATAATATTATCCATTTACATTAATTAGCTCCAATTGATAGAAAGCCACAAATCTATACACCTACGGTTCCAAAAGCCCCCAAATCCACAATTGACAAACCATAGAGAGCTCAAAAGGATAAATAAAGCAATATTGGCACTTTCTATTACTCTAAACTCTACGGGGAAGATTAGAAGTAAAAAGAAAATAAAAATCACAATTGTGAGCGATTCCTCTCTTAAAGAGAGAAATTGTGAACAAGGGAGACCATGAGAGAGACACGGCTACCAACTAGAAGGATGAAGGCCATGCATACTGATGGTGGTATGTGGCAGCGAAAGTGCTAGGGATGGTGGTTGGATGGTAGGGAGAAAGAATGGAGAAAGGGAGAGGAAGAAAGGAAAAATAAAAGAAGGTAGAAAGAAAGACGACTATGTGTAAGGGGAAAAAAGAAAAGAAAGAAGAGAAAAAAAAAAAGAAAAAAGGAAGGAAGAGAGAGAAAAGGAAAGAAAAGGAAAAAGAAAAAGAAAGAAAGAAAAGTGAGTTTCACCCACTAATTACTAAGCCATGAAATATTTATGATTTAATCTATATTAATCACATATCTTATTTATTTTATTTTGCATACCCATAATTATTTTAAAAACAAAAAAAATTAATTTACTAGGTTATGACGCTAACATACTGAATAAGGTCTGAATTTATTAAAAGAGCTAAAGGATGAGTTGAATGAGGTCATGAGTAGAAAGGAAAATATGTAGAGGCAAAGGTCTAGGGTCTCGTGACTTAAAGGTAAGGATCAAAATACCAAGTTATTTTATGGAAAAGCCTCAGCCATGTGGAAGAAGAGCAAAATTACTAAGTTAAAAGATGAAAATGAGGTGCTATTTAAAGGTCCTGAAGAGATAAAAAGGATAGCTTCTCACAACTTTGTTAGATTTTTCTCTCTCTATAATCTATTTAGACAAGATGAAGGGTTATGAGGTCAAATTAATTATTTTAGCATGGACCATAAACTTTTTCTTGACAGGTCATATACAAAAGAGGAAATTAAGAAAGCCTTATTGCAAATGGGCCCACTAAATCCCCAGGCCTAGATGAGATGCCATCATTGCTCTAAAATAGAGATTAGCATATACTAGAGGAAAAGGTCACTTTGACATTGCTCTATGACAACCTAATACTCAATAATTAAGCATTATATTTTTCTTAAACACAATTGACAAAAGGAATTCAAAAATTCATGTTTATGTTTTGCCACTTCATATTATATCATGAGGTTAAAACAAAAGTAAAGTTGCCACAATGAAGGGAAGGTTTCAGCCAAAAAATGTTTCAATTGTGAAATATAGATGGATACAACCAAATCATGATATAATTGATGAGAAACATCAAAGTGATGAAGGATTTTTAAGGATTGAAGCTAGTAAACAATAAGAGGAAACAAGATGGGTGAGTAGGACTTGAGAAGAAAAGGGAAAATGAAGCTTTTGGAAACGTAACATTGTTTATGGAAGAAATAAATTGAGAGAAAACTTAAGTAAGTTGACCAGATTGAAAGGTATATATTATTTAGAAAGAAAATAACCACATCATATTTTTAAACATTGTTTTTACACAATTTACATGACCATACATATATGTTGTCTTATCATGAGCTTCCAATAATTAACATAGTTAAATTGGGTTTATGACTACAATAATTGAAGCATGGTATCAAATTAATGTTCTTGTTTAAAAGAAAATTAGATATCATGGCTAACTATCCTTCGTATCACAACTTATATTTTGCACAACTACTACGCATTCTATGTACATGTGATGAGCATTATTAGTAGTTTTTTTTTTCTTTCTAAAAAATAAATGATCCAAATGAGATACTGGAAAAATACTAATTACATAATCACCACGTAGCAAGAATAAAATATTATAAGATCAGGTCTCCAATTCTTTGATACAAAGCTAGATTATTTCAAATAATCTCAACATTGAATTTGGGATGTGAAATGTTTATACATGATAACAATTGATCTACTTGTGACGCTTTAAAACTTGAAATTTCTCTGAAGCATGAATTCATATCTACTCCCTGTCAATTTTATAAATTAAACCAAAGAGAAGTTAAATTGAGATAGATAAAATATTTAATTTATTAAAATTGATAATTGTAAGCGTTAAATTTTTACTCAAGTTGCTTCTAATAGAAGCCTAGAAATACTTATGATGAGCTAATCATATTGACTAAAATAGATCGAAGCTACTTGTTCTAAATAATGTACAACAACAAATAAAACCAACATCAACTGCAATAGATTATTCAAAAGAATGAAATAATACATGGCTGCATAATGCACAACTATCCAAAGAAACATTTATTTAAGGATGTAATGAAGAAATCAACAAAGCTTCAAAGAGATATGAAGATTGATTTCTAGTTTGATGCATATTTCTCTAAAATATTATTTTATGTGGACAAGCTAAGCCAAGACACACTAATCACCACAAAAAAAATGGAAATTTCAAATTGGGTAAATAATTTTATTTAATTTTATAACTAAGAAGAAATAGAGGGTAAGATCACATTATGTCAATACCATAAAGTTGAAAGGTTCTTCAATAATAACAGCATTCTATATGCATCCAATATCTACAAAAAATGCAAGCCAATGCATAAACCATACAATGTCACACAAATATTAAACATTGATGATTATGAAACAATGATAGACTTCAATCAATATTATTACTCTTTGGTAATTCCTTATTAATAACTAAATAAAATTTATTTTATGAACCATATGGGTTTTGTTATGTATATTCATGCAATCAACTCTTTTTTTTTTTTGGTCATATGCAAAATCTACTCTATAACTCATAAAAAATACCACCACATAGAATGAGTGGTCAGGTTTGCAGTCCAAAAATAAAAAATTAATATATGAACATGTATTTCCTCTTAAATTACATAATCTTTAAACTTAATCCCAAATATATTGGAAATAAGACAATGATTTAGATTAATTAAAAGACAGGTTACATTTTAACACTTTACTTAGGCCATTGATTCAACGAAATTTTTTTAATAAGTTTGTAACATGGTTTAAATGCTTATCATCGATTATATTCACTATAATTGAATTGATCTATTTTGTATTTTCAACACTAACATAAATACAATTAACATGTATGGAAACAACCAATGAATAGGAAATGGAGCAAATCAATTTACCTAGAGTTCAAATAACTTTAGTATTAACTAAATCCAAGGGTACTCATGTGTATTGATTAAGGTCACGTAACATCCAATTGGGAGCTACAAGAAAAGGCCTATACACAAACCTTGGAGAATCATCATTCACATTTTGATCAACATCATAGCCACCATCCACTGCCCTCAATTCCTCCAATTGTGCTTCAAAACCATCAGCGAACTCATCACTCAACCTCTCATAATAATGCCCATGTATATATTCGAGCTTATAGTAGCCACTTTGTGGGTCATACATCAAGATATGCCCATGCCATTCCCACACGCGAAATTCTGGATCATTTTGTTCATACAACAAGACACAGATGCAATGTTCTCGGATGGTAATGCCATTAGGACAATTGGGTTTGAGCAAATCGGTGTTGCCACTATGAATCGACCTTATGATTTCCCTCTCCACTTCATATTGTTCCTTTTGAAGCCATGATATCCCTGTGTTCCTTTCACCATCATTGGGTTGAGGGAACAAGGTGTTTTTGTGATTACGCACATACTCCCTTTGAGTTCTCACCATGGTTTCAAAGAAAGTAGTTGAATTTAGTAGTGATGAATGATAAGCTAATAGTTATTGATAAAGGGCTCTAACTGTGAAGAGACAGAGAAAGATGGATGATATATATAGGTAGTAATTCACAAATGATTCTTCCAATTTTGCTTAACCATAATGAGAAATTAATGCAAAAACTTTGAATAAATGAGGAATTATAAAATTCACTGAACTCAATTCAATTACTTGTTTGAAGAGTAGAAAGGAATTTATGATTATTTGTTTGTGCAAAGTAACAGCCATAATTTACATGAGTTGGAGAGAGTCAATTTAATAAATTCTTTTAATTTTATATAAAAAGAAATGCTTTATTAGTAAATAAAATTTTGGATATTTCTAACGACTTTATTAAAGGATATTTAGGTAAGAAACTTAAATTCCTTCTATAAAATATTTGAATTAATTTAAAAATAAATCTCATATGAGTTTCATAGTCTTAATATAATAAATATTTTATTTTTATTTAATAATTTCTACTTATAGTTTCTTTCCTAGTTTAATGAATCTAATGAACTTTACTTGAAAACTAGAGTTAATTTCCATGCGTTGCACATGTTTGTTTATATTTTCTTAAGGTTTACTTTTAATATGAATACTTTTATTGTATAGTAAGGATGTATTGAGAATCTTTTAAGAGTTTAATTTTGATGTACTGATAATATAAAATTATATTGTTATGTAACATTGTATTACAACAACAGCAAAGGCAGTTCCACTAACTAATATACTTGAAAAATCATATAAAAAATAATGTAAAAATATTTTATATTATTGATATGTAGAAATTAATATCATAATTTTAATTATTTTATACTGTAAAAAAATAGATAAAAAAGACTAGTACACACTGAGGAGTTCAGAAAAAACTTTATTGTATATAATATTTTTAGCCTAGTTTGTGCCTTTATAATCCTTCTCAACTATAACAACTCTCAGTCATTTATTGAAGTTATTTTTTATATTACAACATAAATAAATATCAATGGCAAAATAAAGGTTCTGGCAAACAAAACTCACATATATACTTTAATGATTGTCTTTGACTTTTTTTATTTTATTATTATATGTAATATACTTTTATCAGGAATTGCTTTCCTCTTATAACAAATCTGTCATTTGCTTCAAAAACTATTTGTGGGATAAGAACTTTACCAACGTTATTTCATGCAATTATTTTTATTTCTATTATGTACTTCTAGGCATAAAAAAGTAGCATGTTCCACTGCACACTCCGAATACAAAATTTATGCTTCTCAAAAGTATAACCAACATAAGAATTGAGCCAAAACTATTCGTGAGATAAGAACTTTTGCTTCTACATTACTTTATGATGTAATTATATTTGCATCTCACTATTCTGCTGGGTGCATAAAACGTAATCTTGTTTTATTATACTTTAATGTGAAACTTAGGTTCTTAAGGCATATATTTCTTATTTTCATCATTGAAAGTAATTGTTTAAAAATCTAGCAAAATTTAGGTATTAAAATTCTATTAGATATATAAGCTCTTTCATGTATGTTATTAGTTGCTTTGTCAATATCACCGAAGCTTTTATATTATTTTGTTGAACAACCTTCAAATATGAAAAATATGTATTAATTTATTTAATCAATAGTATTATTCAAATGAAAGAGTATTGTAATTTATCTAATATGTTCTTCATCTCGCATGTGCCATAAATTCAGATTTGTGCTCTCAAACAAATATTATATTTAAATTATAATCTAATGTTCGAATATTTTCTCTTAATATAATATATTATCACTATCAATGTACCAGTGTGTATATTTTTCTTTTTCCATAAAATGTTTATTAATAGTAACTATAAATTTATTTATTAAAATAGAGAAATAAATTATTTAAAATTTGGAAAGAAAGAGTACATTTTAAACTACAATTTAGAAATAAGTATAGAAAAAGTTTTTCTGAAATCAAAGTTTGGAGTTTTTGCATTTTTTTTATATAGTTGGTAAAGTCACTTATGTTATTTTTATTAGCCAAAGACCACCAATCAAGGTTTAAAAAACTTCACATAAAAGTAATTTTTAAAACTTTTTAATTTCTTGAAAATAATAAACATAAATGCGTTTTCAATGTTTTCATGTTTGGGCATAGAAAACACACAATCAAAATAAATGTATTATTGAAATTTCAAACTAAAAATTACTTTTAAAAATGAAAGTTAGAAACAAAAAATAAAAACATTTTGGAAACCAAAATTTTAGTTGTAAATTTTTTCACACACAATTAGTGATAGCAAATGTTATCAGTTTAAAATAAAAAAATATGTTTTATTAATTATTTAATTCTTGAATTTTAATTTTATTTTTATTTTTTAACGCAATATATTCTTATAATTTTTATATTTTTTAGTATATATTCATTTTTTATTTTTTATTTTCATTAATTACTTATCAAATAAATTAGTGATTTATTGATTCAATTTATACGTGATTCAATTATCAAATTAAGGTTTTATACAGTATTTAACAAATGAATGTTAAGAAAAATAAAGTGCACAATCTTAAAAAAAAACAAAGGAAAAAAAAGAAGCAAAGTATAGTAATAAGATTCAGTAAGCATTAATTACCGAGTTTATATATATATATATATATATATATATATATATATATATATATATATATATATATATACACACACTAGATTATCAAATGTACGTGTCATATTAGCAATTTTTTAAAGAAACATAATAATTCAATTAATCAAGTATAATAAATTTTAGAAAAAATTTACTTTATTCCTTAAACTGTAGGCCTTCTACACTTCATCCCCAAAACTTTAAAAATGTGCAAACAAACCCTCCCTAATATTGAAGACCTTAGTTTTTTTATTATTTTTTCACTTATTGGTTATAAAAAAATAAGTCGCATTACATCTCTTCACCTCTCCGCTCAGAAAAAAAAAAAAGATGCAAACTAATACTCTAAACTAACTAATTGCATAAAACTTACTACCCTAGTCTTTCTTAAATGTGTCTTGTAACACCTTAATATTTAACCAAACACGTCTAGAACGCATTTAAGTTAATTATTAAGATTACTTTTTTGCTTCAGTTCTTAACTTTAGTAACTTTTAAAATACTTAGCAAAAATACGAATAAATTTTTGTTTGAACTTTAAAAATCAAAATATGAACTGCACATGCTAAATAAAACCCTTTGCTTGCTTCATACCAAAATAATCATCGCGCGAACATACACATAATCCAATTTACAATAGCATCATGAGCATAAACACATCATCATATATATAAGCACAGATACCAGTTGTTCCTATCATATGCACCAGCACAGTACTAAATAAGTACCATGCCTGTTTATGGCAGATTTCGGTAATTAGATGTCAACAATAAATAATTGACAATCTCCTTGTGCAGGAGGCCAAACTGCTCTAAATTAGGTGGGAATCGACAAACTTCAAGAGTTTGGATGACAGCCTTTACTTTTCAAGATCTCGATTCAAGAAGTGAAAAGCTACTCTTCTTGGGTTTTTCACCAAAGAAATTGAGTGTCATACTATTTTTATGAATGACGATGGAATGTAGAATGATTTGTGTTGTGATTCATGTGTATTGTGGATGCAATGTTAAATTGATAGATTAAAAGAAGAAGAAATACAGAATGTAAATTGATTGACAAACTGTAAATGAAGTACAGAAATTGTAAAGAAAATAAGAGCAGAAAATAATGATAAATTAATCCTAAGAAAAGAAGGAAATGAATTGAGAACAATACTCAATTAAGGAAATGAGTTGAGAATAATACTCAGTTAACTTTGGACTTTGTATAGTCATTGGAGACGTTTTAGAGTGAGTGTGTGAGTGAAAATTTCAACCCCTTACAATATGTACAGAACCAGTACATATAGACAACCTAAGTCTCTAAGAATTTGACACTTGTCCCTGGCCATCTCCAACCTTTCTCAGGTACTTCTCCTCTTAACCATAGATAATTATGTTCATGCTTATGTGGGCCTTGCATTATCTTTGTAACGCCTCGATTTTCTGTCTGAGAAAAAAATGACCAAAATGTCGCTGGGGTCATTTCTACCCGGAATTCGAAAATAGCCGGCCCGGCAGTTCTCAAAGGGTTAACTCAATTTTTGAAGGGGATTAGACGGTCCTTGAGTGATTTCGGAAGCGAAAATCTTGTTTTTTGCAGTTTCGGGTCAAAATGACCAAAATACCCCTATAGCGTTTTTAAGCGGGTAGAGGTGCCGTTCGAGCCTGAAATTTTTCCCGAAGGTTTAAAATGATGTTTTCATGTGTTTAAAGGTATCTGTTTAAATCCCGGTGGTCTCGGGCATTTTTTGTACAAAATTATGATTTTGCCCCTAGAATAGTGCTGTTTGAGCTTAATGATGTAATTAAGCAAACCTAAGTAATATTAGGCTCTAATCAAAGATTAATTAATTTCTATAATTAATCTAGAGTCAAAATAAGTTATTAAAATTAATTAAAATATAAAATTACTTAGATTAAACCTAAATCTCTTTTTAAAACTCAAGATTCCTAGTCTTGGAATCTTGAATAGTGTTTTCTTTTTCTAATTCCTTAAATTAAGGAATTGTGTCTAGAATTGTTTATGCACTAAAATGAGTTTTTATCTCACTGATGAAGCAAGAGCACTCCCTAACCTTGTCTTGAAATCCTTAATTACATCCTTAGTCACCTGAATACTTTCTCACAAATTCCTAAACTTAAGCATAATCAAAGACACCTAAACACAACTCTAAACCACAATTAAAAGAGAGATTTCCCTCCCTCCCTTGGCTGATGCATTCGGCCACCTCTCCTACCATTTCCATCACATGTTTGAAATTTTAAACAATCAAAGAACAATGCCTATACCATGCTTTGAGCTATACCTCACCTTACCTTGAGCCATACCTCACCATACTTCAAGAACACAACATCTCACCTCATGGAACTCATGGGACTTGGCCGAAACTCCTCCCTCCATTTACACCTCTCATTTGTTTCATTTCTCTATAAATAGCATGCTTGGATGAACTTGAATCACTTTTAGTTCATTTGCTAAGTTTGAGTTTTCAAGAGTACTTTGAGCTTTTCTTTTTCTCTCAAGTTCAAGAGTTCATCTTCTTTGACTTCTTCATCTTCTTTACTCATCTCAACCTCAACTCACTTGGTAGGGATTTTGTTCTAAGTTTTTCATTCATTAAAGTTCTTATTTAGTAATGTGCTTTATGGTTTCTCTTGAAACTTTTTAGAACTTTTTTTCTTCCTCCTTGATTTTTGGCTAAGAGCCTTTGGGAACTTGGAAATGAGAGCTTGATGATGAGGAATCCATGATGATATTCATCACTTGTGTAACCTCTAAAGCTTGATCTTAGTTCTTGAGTAAAAGATGTTTTTGGTTTCTTCCTTTCTTATTCTTGAGAAACTTAACTTTGATGATGTCCTAAAATGAATATATGAACTCAATGATGAGAACACATTATGTTGGTATTAATACATCATCATGATCATGGTCTCTAGAGTTTCAAAATGGTTCTTTTCCTTGCTCATGGTTTTGGTTTCTTTTCTTTTCTTTCCTCCAAGTTTTTGGCCATTTTTCCTTTTCTTTAAGCTCTTGAGTTTTCATTTTTTTTTTTTGGGTACAAGGGAATGTTAACTTGATTTGTTCCTTTAATCCATCTCCTTAGAGCTTGATGATGAAGTTCACACCATATGGTTTCTTTGTAAACCTTGGTACAAGAACTCTAAAGCTTGCTTTATCTTGCTATGATAAGTTTAGGTTGGGGTTTAAGTTCCTTTAAAGTCTTGCAAGAGCTCTAGTGAAGAATATAAAATGAACTTGAATTCATATTTACTTTCCTTGCCTAGTACATTTATTATTTTGGCTATCACCTAAAACGTAAAGATTAAAACAAGAGTTGCATTTTCATATCACCTAATAATTAATCTCGAAGCTCGCCTATTTCGACCTTAAAGTCGATTGTTGTGGAGCCTAGAGCACTAAAATAAAGAATTGGACTTGCATTCATGTTTACGTGTCTAGCATATTTATATTTCAAGTCATCACTTAAATCCTAAAAAATAAAATGAACTTGCATATTTATTTTCAAGTCTAGCGTATTTATTTTTAAGTCTTGCATATTTATATTTCTAGCATCTCATATTTATATTTCAAGTTCTTGCATCTCATATTTACTTTGAAGTTTTCACTTTACTTTATAATGAAGAATAAAATGGGATGCATAGCATGTTTACACTTTGTCATCACTTAAAGACTCTAGAGTTCAAAGACTTGCCTTTATTATCTCAAGTTAAAGTTTGGTTATGGAAACATCCCCATGGATGCATATTTCGGTCATGTGATGATGATGAACTTGATGTGAGTTTCATCTAGTCACAAGAGCCAACAATCTATGTTCTAAGATTTTCTTTAGGCCTTAAGAGTTTTATAAGATTATTACCAACAAGATTTATAAGTTAAACCCCTTCTAAGCATGCTTTGAATTAGCTACTACCCTATGGCTATTTTTAGTCTCCTTTTATAAAATAAAATGGGTTTCAATGAGTTTTAGAAGTCCTAAAATGATTCCAAGAGAAACTAGTAATTTATATTTCTTGAAAATGTGAGATTATGTGTTCTTTGGAACCTAAACTTTTTGATACTGCCTTGGTATGTTTGCTGATGTATGATGTTTTGATATGCTAGAGTGTGTAAAAATTATATATGTTGAGGTAGGAGCCTTTCTATGCATGTTAGGAAAGAAACTAGTCTTATAGAAAAATCATAAAGTTGAGTTTTAGCATAAGTTTTGACCCATTTATTTTTAGCCACTACCAAAACTGTTTTAATGGAATAACATTCAGTTTATGATTGTTTAATTATGAAAAACTTGGTAACATTTGATGTAGGATTGATTTTTAGCACCTATAGAGAAACTAGTAACTAGAAAACCGTATAAGTGCAATTCTAGAACACTTAGATTAATTAATTTTTTGTTTCCATCCAGAAACCTTGTAATGCAGTAAACATGGTTTATAATTAGTTCATAGGCATAGGAATACCTCATAATTGGTTTAGATTTGATTTATAGCGCCTTAGGCGAAAATGAGATAAAGAAAGGGTCTAAAACGTAGTTGCTAGAACCCCGTAATTGCAAGATTTAGAACTTGACAATTTGTATGGAGTTGTTTGGTTTTCTCCTAAGCATAAAAATTAATGAGGATAATTAGTTGTGAACCCATAGGTGCATAAAAGGTTAATAGTGAATGTTAGAATAATTAAATCTCGAGTTTAAGCCCCGTAAGGGTCAAAGCATAAGACACCATAGGTTTAAGAGCATAACGAGCTTTAATGTTTCATGTGAATGCATGTTTTATTATGAGAATAACTTGAGCATGTGATCTCCCATTAGATTATATAATATTGATGTGTTGATACTCATGCTATGATGCCTTATGAGAAAATTACGACGTTTCGATGCGTATGATGTTTATGATGCTTATGGTGCATATGATGATTATGATACTTACAACACATATGATTATGAATGACCATGTATATATATATGAATGTGGCATAAAGCAAATTTGGAAGAAATTCAGTGCGCTGCCATTATGTTGCCGAATTTTTAACAAATTTGAGGTCTTAGAAAGTTTTCAAAAAGATATGAGTTTTGACTGTGACATGGTACTGTGAAAACGCGCTTTGGGGGATGGTGATACGTAATGCCCCAGAAACAAATCCTTGAGGGGGACGGCAATACGTAACGCCCCAAAGAGGACAATATTCGCTGTGTACTTGATACTGGTGCAATGCATTTTGCTATGATTATTATTATTGTGATTACGCTTATCAGAGGATAAGTAAGAACTAGTAATGACTAGTTAAGGTATGAACTCATAACCTATAGAAGATTTTAGGGTGATCCCTATGTTGCAGTACGATGCTTTGAATGCCACATAGTTACAGAAAGAGAAATGTTTTTACATGAGAAGAATATGCCACTTTATGCCACCTATATAATGTTGATATCTGTGTGAATGTTTAATTGATTTATGCCTGTTGCATCTTCATGCATTCATGCTTTATTGTGCTGCATCCATAACATTAAGATTCATCCTAAAAGAAACGGACCTTGGATAATTAAATTTAAAACCTAATAAATGAAGTATATGCATACTCACCTTTTTCAAAGAAACCCAAGGTTCTTGAGGACGTAGATGATAACACCTAGATAGGAGGTTGCTCTACTGAGATTCTTTAGCAAGATTCTCACTCCCTCACTCTCTTCTTTCCGTCACATCTTTAGATGGCGGCATTCGTGGTCTTCGTGGATACCTTGACGTGGGAGGTGCACTATGATCCAACGCATGGATCATATCATTTTGAGGGTCGATGTTCTATTCGCGTTTTCATGTTTGTCCGATGACCCTTCTTTCATCCTGTACATACCCACCGTTTCTCCCTTACATCACCCTACGGCGATGATGACCGGGTTTTTGAGTGCGCCCGCCTTTGTGAAGAGCGGATTTGCCATACCCCACTGACCGCATCTACTATCCAGGATTTCCCGCAATATGTGCCTTGCTCCCCATCATTGTTCTCAGAGACGGACCCTTCCAAGGACTCTGCCACCCAGGTGCCTTCTGAGGGGTCCTCCCCCACCATGCCGATGGACTTTGGAGAGGGCAGTGAGGCCATCGTTACACAGTTGATGCGTGGGGGACGAGTGAGGATGGTTCCCCACCGAGGAGCCCATGCCCGGCCGATGCAGTGTATAGCCACTCCGGCAGAGATAGCTCAGTGGATTGGATACGTCCCACCTTTTCTGGGACCCCGGCAGTAGAGGCCCATGGGTAGAGATAGTGCACATACCACATAGATGAGGATAAACCTTCTTTTGTTTAGAGCTTATCCATTTTAGACGCACTTGGGTAGGGGAGTTTCCTTTTATGCCCTTTGTTGTCTTTTCCTTTCTGTTATATTTTCATTTCAGATGTATTTGTTCCTATGTTATACCAACTAAGTCCCGCTTTTCATGAGTGGGCATATTATATATGTATGCAGTTAGTTTTATCATGATGTGCAATTACATGCTTTATGTTCTGATGTTCGTGAGTAGTTTGTTTACTCTTGTGTCTTGTTTCTTTATGTGCCTCATCGTTCGTCGTGTTGCAAGGCTCTTACTTTGCATTTACATTTCAAAACAAAATTCACCTGTTATTTTCCGCTAAGTATTTTAAAGAAAGGTTTAAAGAATGAGACTAAAAGAGTAATAGACTAATGATTAACCTACATACATTCCAGGAGTATTGAGTTAAAAATTAGGATGTTACAATCTTCTTCACAAGCTAGCCAATTAGGGATCTTTTTTCTTTGTTCAGAAGGTGAAGAGATATTAGCCAGCTGAGAACATATTCTTTTGTAAATACTTCAATACTAATGCCAGAATGTTTAGGAGTCAACCAAAGAATTTTAAAGCCTTCATTGAATGGTTAGATAGATTACAACCTTCTAAGAATGCTTTATGGAGACAATTAGAGATCTATGACCTTTTCCAACTATCTAGATACAACATTAAGTTTAACACCGCCATGCTTGGGTTTATCTTTTATTTTTGGAACCCGACTACCAATTGTCTCCAACTTCCTGGTGGAATAATAGGTCCCACTCTTTTTGAGGTGGCGGTAATCAGGAGTCTTCGACCCACAGGAATTGATATTTTTCCAAACATGGAACCTCATGACCCTTTAAAATATACACTTGATTTATCTGACATGTCATATTCTGCTTTTGTCGAGAACGACAAAGGAAAAGGCCCCATTAGTGACAATGAGCATGTCGCATTTCTTTACCATTAGCTTAATTCCATAGTATTTTGTTCGAGGAACATCAAGATGCAAGCCATGTACCTTTCATTGGCTATTCTATTACATCAAGGTAATAAACTTTGTCCTGCCAAACTCTTGCTAGCCCATCTTTATGATGAGATTAGCCTTTTTGTCAAAAAAGATAAGCCAAAATGAGTTGATCAATCCAGGTGGCCCTATTTGGCTTCTTTAGCTTTGGCTGAATGCCATTTTCGAACCTCAATTATGCTTTTCTCCACCATCCACTTTATACCGAGGTTGTAATGGTCCTCAACTTTGCTTCTTATCTCAACTAAAAATAAAGAACTCTAAGCCCTTTGACGAATTTTGGCATTTTTTTACAAATTTTGATAAAGCTTCTTTCTCTGATGATGCTGACCAAATGAATTTGACCCCTTTTATCCAATGTCATCTTGGTCTATTGTGGTTCATTCACCCCATGATTTGAGATATTGAAATAAAGCAGAATCATAGCGATGTTGTTTGGTCCAACTTCCTCTGTGCACAGGTTATCCCTTCAGGATTACCGGGGTCGAACGCCTTAGGAGTTGTTTTACATGCTCCTAACTTCATGGTGCGACAATTTGGTTTTTCCCAAGAAATCCTAGCACCATTGACACTCGATCCCGAAGAACAGCTTTGCCATTCTGAAGTGTCATCTCTTGAAGATTTAAACTGCTGGCTAACAGACAATGAGTCGATGAGGGATGTCTATTCTCCTATGGCTGTAGAACCTAGCACCTTCCCAAGTGTTTCGTTCGTTACTTGGTGGCGTGAATATTATGACACCCTCTATGTCGACTTAGACACCATCAAACAATGCATTCTGACAAATTCCTCTGGTGCTTTGCACCAGGGGCAAGAGGATGAAGTCGAACAAGTAATAATTTAATAGTTATTCCTTTTCTTGCAAATCCTTTTCAACTAATCTAAATACTCCTCTTTTTATTTTCAAATAGAGGAGGACAAAACAGGAGCTCAAGGTCGAAAGCGAAAGGTTGCTACCTTCAAGCCCAAAAAAATAAAGGCAAAAGACATATCAACCAAAACAAGGGCTTCCAAGAAGGAAACAACGACCAAAGCTCCAAAGGCTTCAAGGATGATAAGATCAGTTCTACTTTCTAGATCATCAACTCCTTTACACATAATGTCTGATAGAGTAAGTTCCTTTGTGTAGATACGTGTGCATTTTTTTATTATTTTATCAGTAGATATCTAACTTTACACTATCAACTGTTTAATCTGTTGCTACTCGACCTGAGGGCTCTCTTTCTGTGAAGGGTCAATCCTATGACACTGTCAACATTGACAGTGAAGAGGAAGGTGACTCGTCAGACTCCCTTAATCGTCATAAGGTACTTGTTGTAAAATTGTCACGTTACTAGAGCATTATATTGCTCATTGTTTGATGTCGAGTTTCTATTATTGTTTTGTAAATTTGACAAATACTAGTTTGGTCAAGTTCTGCTTTTATTTTGCCAATCGGACAAATGCTTGCTATGTCGTGTTTAGCTAATTCACTCTTACTTTTGCATTTTCAATTATTCTAATATCATGGACATATATCTGTAGGCATTTGTTAATTGTTTATCTTGACTTGATACATTACTAGTTTGTATGCTTTTAAATATTTGCCATTAATCAATGCTATTCTTTGTCTATTGCCGATATCGACTAGGCTATAAGCATTACCAGAAAATGTCTTGTCAACTCGAAAGGGTCCTCCCAACTTGGGGACCATTTGCCAAATATTCTTGATTTCTTTTCAAATGGCAATATAGCTTTCCAAACCAAGTCTCCAATATCGAAACATTTAATTTTCACATGATGATTATAAAATTTTAAAATGATTTCCTTCTGCTGCATCATACTTTCTAATGCAACAACCCGTTCTTATTCTTAGTCATTTAGCTTGTCGAACATAGAACTCCAATAATTGTCAATGGGTAACTTATTTTGTCTCAACACCCTGATGAACTGCAAATTGATTTCAACAAGAAGCATTGCATCATGTCCATAGACAAGTCTATAAGGACTCGTTCCTATCGAACCTTTAGGTAAGTTGCAATATGCCCACAAAATCTGCTTAAGTGTATTATGCCAATTGCGAGATTGTCAACCAATATACCTTTTAATCAAAGCGATAATACTTTTATTTACAACTTCGACTTGACCATTATCCTGTGCATAATAAGTAGTTGAAGTAATCAGTTTGATTGACCTTGTACTAGCTTACTTGAGCACTTTTCAACTTGTGAACATTGTCCTTTGGTCTATGGTCAAAGTTTTAGGAATCCCAAAATGATAAATAACTCTTTCTTCGACCCATTTAGTAAAATAGTCGATGGCTACCAAGATAAACTTATGGCCTTTCAATGATGAAGGGTGAATTAGACTAATAAGATCCAATGCCCATCCTCTAAATGGCTATCATTTGATAATAGCATGTAATTCTGATGCTAGTACATGTTGCACATTACCATGACTTTGACAGTCTTGACAAGATTTAGCATATTGCATACAATCTTTGGCCATTGTTGGCCAAAATAATCTCTATCAATGAAGAGACTATCTCATCTTTTGTACTGCTTGGTGGGCACCACAAATTCCTTCATGTATCTCTGCCAAAGCAATATACGCTTCAGACTCCCTTAGCAAGACAACAAGTCACCTTCGAAACATTTCTTAAATAGAGTGTCACCAAGAATAACATAATTCAAGGCTTGATATTTTAATTTACGGTCGACACTTTGATTTGGATTTTTTAAGTATTTGACAACTGGCTTTCCCCAATCACCATCATGCAAATGATAACAATGTCAAGATTCATATAGCAATCTTGTAGCCATCGCAAAGTACTTAAATAGCTTTTGACTAACACATTTATATTTTCTCAACAACTATTTTATGACTAACTGAAAGTCACCAATGACTTTAACATTTCATACTCCATTAGCCAATAGTATATCGAGGCCAATAATCAAGGCTTCATATTCGACTTCCTTATTTGAACACAGAAATTTAAGCTAGAACATAAACTTAATGGGAATATGATCTAGAAAGACTAGCATTACCCTAGCCCCAGCACTTCAACAATGTTTTGAACCGTCGAAGTATAGCTTCCACGGAGTTATGTCCACATAATTTACCATTGATTTATCTAACTCATCACAAGGATGGTCAAAGATGAAATCAACCAATATTTGTCCTTTGATAGCTTTAGCTGATACATATTTAATTGTAAACTCAGTCAAAGCAAGCATCCATTTATCAATTCGACCATGCAAAATAGGATAGGACAACATATATTTCACTACGTCAGCTTTGGAAATTACATGGACCTCTCTTGAAATCAAGTAACACTTGTGTTTGGTGCAGGCAAAGTACAATGACAAACATAATTTCTCTATAAGACTACATCTAGATTCAACATCTGTCAAAACTCTACTAAGATAATATATAACTTGCTGATTGCCATTGTTATCTTCTTATGCCAACATGTTTCCAATAGTTGCTTGG
The DNA here is from genome assembly GCA_031216125.1 of Dalbergia cochinchinensis. Classification (NCBI taxonomy): domain Eukaryota; kingdom Viridiplantae; phylum Streptophyta; class Magnoliopsida; order Fabales; family Fabaceae; genus Dalbergia; species Dalbergia cochinchinensis. Next base: position 14,967,686 of record CM062375.1, on the reverse strand, counting down.
GAAGTGGCAGTGTAAAGTTTGACAAGTTTGCTAGGCTTACGCGATGTCATCATAGAGGTGTTTGTCAAACATTGCTTGATGATGTCAAGTGCCTTTTGATGGTCGCTTGTCCAGACCAAGTCCTCTTCTTTCTTGAGTTTGACCAAAGGTGCAAATATCCTTGTCTTGCTAGACAAATTAGCAATAAAGCATTGCATGAAATTCACCTTCCCCAAAAAAGATTGCAATTGTTTCTTATTCCTTGGGGGTGAAGCTTCCATTATTGCCTTAGCTTTATTCTGGTAAATGGAAACTCCTTTCTTTTGGACCAGAAAACCTAGAAAGTTGCCTGCAGTCAAACCAAAAGCATATTTCAAAGGATTCATTTTCAAACCATTCTTTCTCATTTTGTCAAAGGCTTTTCTTAAATACTCGAGATGTGTTTTTTGTTTGTCAGATTTGAAAACCACGTCATCTATATAAACTTTCATGAAATTACCAATGAATTCATGAAAAATGGTATTCAGAGCTCTCTAATATGTTGCTAGTGAAATGTTGCTTCTGCATTTTTAAGCCCAAAAGGCATGACTACCCAGTAACACCCTGATTTTTCCTTATATGCAAATGACCAAAATGCCCCTAAGATTATTCTTACCTAAGAATCAAGGACAGCCGGTCCGGGCTATCCTCAAGGGGTTTGTTTGATGCTTGAAGGGGAATAAATATGTTGTGAATGATGTTAGAGGTGAAAACCTCAATTCCTAATTTTTACCGTATGTGAAATTACCAAAGTACTCTTGAGGTAATTTAATGCGGGATTTAGTGATGACTAGACTCGGCCATCACCTAGGAGTTCAAAATGTTATTTATATGTGTTGCATGATATCTGAAAAAGTCCGGGTGGTCCCAGGAAGTCTTTATGTGAAATGACTTTTTTGCCTCTGGTTTGTGGTAAATGAACTTAACTGTGTGATTAAGAAAGCATAGGCAATATTATGCTCTAATTAAATATTAATTAATTTTAATTATTGATCTTGACTCAAAATAATTAATTGAGGTTAATTAGGGCCTAAGATTTGTTTAGGGAAGTTCAAAGTTCCTTTCTTAATCTAAGACATTATTTCATGTCATCAGCAATAGTGTTTTCTCTCTCCATTTCCCTAAATTAAGGAATCATGTTGGAGTTTGAATTTCAAACTAATGAAACTTAACTCCACTAAGTGTGTAAGACCACTCCTTAATCATGTCTTGAAAAGCCTTAAACACTTGATTACTATCCCAAACACTTAATTACCAATTTCTAACTCATTGCCTAATCAAATCCATCTCTAAACCATGTCCTAACACAAATGAAAAATGAAAAATTCCCCCCAAACCCCTTGCTCTAGTTGTAGCCTCCTCCCCCTTATACACCCTCATATTTATTCTTCTAACACAAAAGAAACAAAAACTTTACTATTTTCTTTTTTGGCTTGCATCCTTGTCTAAAAATTTGGTAAAAAATCCTCTCTTCTCTCTCATCTCAAGAGTTTTTCTCTTCTTCTTCCTCCACCACCTCTCCACTTTAAACCACCACATCACCACCATAGATCATCCCTAAGATACATAACCTTTCCATTTCTAAACACAAAAATTCAAGAAAAATCTTTCCTCCCTTTTTCTTTCCCTTGGCCGAATCTATTGTTGTGCTCCAACAGGAGATTTATTCCTATTCATTTCTTCACAAAGATCAAGCTCTTTCCTTGCTAACAAGAAAACATCTTCGGTAGGATTTTTATTTTAGTTCTTCCTCTTTTTCTTTGTTTCCTTTTTTGAATTTGTTGTTGGATAAATGGATGAGTTCTTCCTCTTTTCTTCTCTTGATTTTTGATTTTTAATATTGGTTGGATGCTCAAGACCATGGCTTGATGATGAGGGTTTTTGATGTTCATTATGTTACCATCATATATTTGATCTCTAGAGCTCAATGTTTGATTTTTGGTCTAAGAGAAAATGAGAAAATGTTTATTTTGTTGGTTGTTTTTGTTTGAGCTTGATGGTGGGTCCAAGAAACGGGGTTCTTGGAACCAAGGTGATGGACTCTAAAGCTTATTTCCACCTTATGAGATCGATTGGGGTTAAGGAGTTATTCTCTAAAAGTCTTGAGTTTGGAGCTTAAAGAGATAAAAACGGAATGCATTTATGTTTATGTTCCAAGTTTTTGCATCTCATATTTAAATTCCAAGCCTTGCATATCATGTTTGTTTTCCAAGTTATCACCTTAAGTCTTGAAGATAAGAACATGGACTTGCATTTCATGTTCATATTTCTAGTCTTGCATGTATATTTCAAGTTATCACCTAAGCCTTGAAGACTAAAAATGAGCTTGCACGTTCATACTTAAATTCCAAGTCTTGCACATCATATTTATATTCCCAAGTTCTCACCTTATAATGATAAAGATTAAAATGAGACTTGCATAGCATGTTTATGACTCTAGCCATCATTTAAGTCTCTAAAGCTCAATACTTGCCTTTTTCATCTTAAATAGAAATTTTAATCATGGATACCATTTTCTTGTATACAAATTTCAGCCTTAAGAGGATGTAGTTTTTGAAGATGGTTTTATTTTGCTTTAAGGCTTTAACCTTGTTTACAAAGAGTTTTTGAAAGATTTAGGAACCCAAGAGGAGTAAAATGTGATTTTATGGAATTAGAAACCTATTATTGAAAATTTTGATTTGGTTTGGGATAATGTGAATATGATTTCCAAGGAAATGTTAGAATGATGTTTAAAATGGTTTTAGAATGAAAGAACAACTTGAAGGGTGTCAAAACTTGAGTTTTTTTTAACTTCTAGGGTTTCTGGTAATCAATTACCAGCATGTTTTTGATGCCCAAAAATAAGTTTTTGACTCTGGCAATTGATTACCATCCTTTGTAATCGATTACTAAGATGTTCTTGAAGGCCCAGAATGTGTTTTTCACACTGATAATCAATTACATAGCCTATGTAATCGATTACCAAAAGCTTGAACATGTCTGTTTTGAAAGTTTGAATTGTGTAATTGATTACTAGCTCATGTAATCGATTACCAGGCCCTAAAATGTGTCAATAAGTGTGTTCCCACTTGAAATAACATAAATTGATGACTTTGTATGCTTGACCTTTGAATTAAGTAAATGATGACCTTTAGTATGATTGTATATATGATCCTGTTGAGCATAACATGTGCATTAGTTGAGTCAGGTCCTTGATCTCTGGCACACCGGACAAGAGCATGTTTATTGTTATAAGATATTGATTTATGACATGCTTAAGGATATATGTAATGAATGTGATGCATGCTTATCTAATCAATTACATGATATATTATGGGATGTTATGATTATGCTTGAACAATTGAGGTGCATAACTTAAGTATTTGGTGAGCATGAATTATGAAATGATGTATTCATATATTTGTATCTCTAGATAACATGCTAAGGTTAAGGTGATATAAAATACATGGAAATGATCCTCTAGACTCCCTGAATTAAAGGTTATGAGAGGTGGACTAATAAGGTGATATGTTCATGTTTGCATCTCTAAATAACATGCTAAGATAAAAGGTGATATAAAACACTTGGAAATGATCTTTCTGTAATGAGCCGGTCCCGGCGCAAGGTGATCCACGGAGATGATCCTTCTGTAATAGGTCGGGCCCGATGTAAGGTGATCCAAGGAGGTGATCTTTTCGTAATGGGCCAGGCCCAGCAAAAAGTGATCCAATGCCCCCTATTCTGTACTCTGGGAGTTGGGAATTACCTCATCAAGAGGATAAGTGTAGACTAGTGACGACTAGTGAGGTATGAGCTCATAACCTAGAACTCTCAAATGAGAGAATATTATGGTGGCCCCATGGAAAAGAGAATAAGATGTAGATGAAGATGTGCACGAGAAGGTGGGGTTGAATCATGCATTGATCCTTTTTCATTTTTTGAAGCTTCTGAAAAGGATTACTATCAAGTATAAAACTTGAAGTGCAGCGGAAACATAGTTAATGGCTTCAGAAGTTACTTTTTGAATCTTGTTAAATAAAACCGTTGATATTAAAGGAGATAACATAAGAAGCAGGGTATATATAAGACCGATGGTAAAGTAATAAAGTAGTAAAGGTAAATAAAAAAAATCAGGGTAAGGGAGAAAGTACACAAAGAATTTTATACCGATTTGGCCAACATGCCTACATCTAGTACTCAACAACCACTGAAGTTCCACTATAACAATAACTTTCTCAACCTGAGAAAGTAAAGATGGATAGTCTTTTCATTAGCCGTCCCAACCTTATCATCCAAGGACTTCAGAAATCACCTGTAACCAAGGATTTTGAGTATTTCTGTACTAGCCTCTCCAAGCTAATATGAGTAGTCTTGACTCTAGCCTCTCCAAGCCAACCCGTGACTGATAGGCAACTCCTTCGGCACCTTGTTAGTAGTTTTTCCCTAGTTTCTCTAAGCTGTAAGTAGTCTTGACACTAGCCTCTCCAAGCCCAACTAAGCAGTCTTGCCTCTGGCCTCTCCAAGCCAACCCATGACTAACAGGCAACTTCTTCAGCAAGTTGTTAGTAGTCTTTCCCCAACCTCTCCAAGCTGCAAGTAGTCTTGACATTGGCCTCTCCAAGCCTAACTGAGTAATCTTAACTCTGGCCTTTCCAAGTCTAACTGTGTATAGTAGCAACCTCTACTGGCGCATTGAAAGTAGTCTTGCCCCAGCCTCTCCAAGCTGCAAGTAGTCTTTGACTAGCCTCTTCAAGCTAAAACGTGATAAGTAAGAATATCTTACTATCGGATCAAGGATACAAAGGTTAAGTGTTTGGGGTTGCCACTCAAACTAACCTACACTCAAGTTTCCTTAAAGATGATACATTTTAAAATACCCTGGGAAAACTTGAATGACTTCCTTTTTCTACTTCTTCCATAAGAAAAACATAAGTCTAATCTAGGAATATTGGAGGAAGATTTTCTTTACACTTCAAGGATAAAGCTGATCACATGATAAGGATTAAATATTCTAAGAAGTGGGAGGAGATTTTTACAGAGTTTCCTCTCTTGAATCTTTAAATCCCTCAACATTTTTCAAGCTTAGCATCTCCTTATATAAAGGTCTTTCTTTGTGACCATTGTCATAGACTAGTTCTTCAAGTGACATGTGTTGATCATCAGTTGTGTCTTGAAAGAAACAGTTAGAAGAGAGGTTGACAGAACTGTCACATCAGTTGTAGAAGCCATTGTAAATATGAGCTTTCTAATCTCCCATTAGAAACTACTTTTCTACTTTCTGACCAAGCTTTCTGAACTCTTCCTTCATGCAGCCAGGGTAGTTGATCATTGAGGCTTAAAAGATGACGTACTAGTTTGAAACTGGGTTTGACTTGATAATTTGAAATTCAAATTTCAAAATTCTCTCCCTTTCCTGTAGCAATCTTTGCTCCACTCACAAGTGAGCTTTTTGATTGACGTAATTAGCCCTTGAAGAGTTGTTTCACTTTCTAATCTTCAATCAAATCTTCTTTACAGATTGTTTCTTTGCGATTGTGATGATTAAAGAGTGAGTAACACGTTGCATATGGACATATTCTGATTTCTTCAACTTGAGAGTACTTTCTGATGTCCTGGGTAACTTTCTGAAGTCTCTTTCTTTGATTTCTTGTAGCGTTGCAGCCTTCTACTGATCGTTAGCTATCAGAAGCTTGGATAAGGATATAATTTCACTTCTTTAATATAACAAAACTTGTAACATGTTTAAACATGCATAGTGAAATATATATACCCATTTGAGTAAGTGTTGCTCTTGCTAAACGATAGATGCCTGTTATAATCTTGCAAGAAACTCAACAGAGACATTAGTCATTCTTCAAAGTATTTTCTTTGAATTGGTTTTGTTGTCATTCAAAACATATGAGCACAAGGGTTTTGGAGCTAACAATTTCCCTCTTTTTGATGATGACAAACCAATTTGAAGAAAATCTTTTGAAGAGATAATTGAAAGAAATATTGCAGAAATGTAAACAAGATAAGCATATTCTTTCAATCAAACAAAACGAGAGATTTTTAGGAAGTTCATTTTCTTAAGGCATGATATGAATCATAAAGATATTTTTAGCCTTAAGTGACAATTGAACAAGACTGCCTTGTTTCGTTTTAAGCATAAGACAGACTTAAGCGTAGTTTTTGATCATCATGAGAGCAAAAGTTAAGGAGAAAGACGGTTAAGCTATGGATAAACAACCAGTTTGATTATTTGTCAAAAAAAGGAACTTTCTGAAGATTCTCATACTTGAAAACTCAACGAGTAAAACTTGTGATATTTTATCTTAACAAGATCTGTTTTTAGCCTAGCCTACCCAAGAAAAACTTTGAAAAGAAAGATCAAAGGTATGAAAAACAAAGCATTCATAATTTTTGAAAAGAGAGCTGATCCTTATATAGTTTTTGATGCTCAAGGAAACCATAAGAGAGATAAGATCACACGTTGCTATCCAGGTTTCTAAAGCTCATATATGAAATTTTTCTCATAAGAAATAGATTATGAAAACGATGTATGATATTTTTTAAAACAGGTTTTGTGAAGACAGAAACACATAACTCCAAGAGAGATTTCTGAAGCTTACTTACTAAATATGGTCTTTTTAACATATGTAAACGCAGGTTTTTGAAGACAAGTCAGAAACTATATATTATCCAGATTTCGATCATGTTAAGCAAAGAACTTTAGAAAAGCATCTCTGAAAAGAGTAAAGAAGAAGAAAATGATTAAACTCATTATGTGTATCAATACTCAGCTTATAAAATAGTATCAGAGCAACAACCACTTTATGCTCCTAAAGATACTTGGCCAAGACTAATCACAGAAAAGCATGTAAGCTAATATCCAATGTATATGATCAAACATGACAGAGCATACGCTTTTAAGATAAGACGCAAAAATATGAGAGAAATATATTTAACCAGTTGAGCTTAGATAGAGTATTGATATAAAACAGAGCTTAAGATAAAAACAAAACATGAAACATGATTAAAAAAATAGATCAAAACATGAGTTTTAAGAAGATATTGATAAACTAGACATGAAAGAACTAAGAGATCATGATCAAAGAAACTTTTATAAACATAAACGTGTTTAAAGATATACAAAAGAAGCCAATAAAAAAAATGCTAAACACAAAAAAATTCTGGCTGCCTCAAGATATATCGCTTCGAGTCTCAAAGATAGCCTTCATTTCAACATTTCTCCCCTTGAATTCTTGAGGCATAAGTTTTCTTCAAACTTCTCCTCTTTTTGGCATCATAAAAAAAAGATGTGCCAGGAAATGGTCGCTACAACCACTAAAACATCTGGAATTGTAGATCCTTCATCTGTCTTACTTGAGCACCATGTGTAGCCAAAACAGGTACAAAACTATCCTGTCTAGAGGAAATTTCTCTCAGATTCCTAAGGATGACCTAATAGTTTGCTGAAGATGCTATCGAAGGAGGAGGTGACAGATGGATGGGAGCAGGAGCAATTATTGGGAATGGCTCTGAAGAAGGTGTAGGAATATTAAGCGGAACTGTCTCCTCTGATTGAGGCGATTCAGCTCTAGAATCATCTTGTTCAGTAGGAAGGTAGCTCAGGAGCTTTGGTAGGTGTACCTGTGGCAGAAACCGAAGCAATAGAAGTAGGGATAGACTTGGTAGTAACAGCGACTATCATTTGAAATGAGGAGGCAGTAGGAACATCTTGTTCAGAAGTAGGGACGACAACATCTTTCCCCAATGAAGCTTCAAGAGCTCCAGTAGTTTCTTCTTCCACTTGAGTGATGCGAATGTAAGGAGGAGGTTGAGGCACCATAAGAACATTTTCCATCTGAGATTCAGATGCTTCTTCTATATGTCCTTCCACAATAGGTTCCATATTATAAAGTTCCTCATTGACAAAGAAATGCAGTCCATCCATCTCCTTTTCTTTTAATTGTTACTCTAGTTCCTCAGACTTCGACATGATTTTCGGTACTTGGATAACAGTCATGAAGTCTTCGAAAACATCAAAAGTTGACTCATCTGAAACTGTAGGAAAAGGACTACAGGTATACCTATATTGTTAATCCATGGGTTGAGAGGGTAGTTCTTCGATAACCACGAAGTGTTCAGGAATAGAAATTGCCCTTTCGCTGCTTGAGCCTTGAATTCCTTCAGCTTCCTATCTTTTTCTTACTTCCTCAAGCTTCTTTTTCTCTTACAGAATCCTCTACTTCTTAAGAAGGAGGTTAGCCTCCTCTTCATCATCAGAAGGCTTTGTTTCCCTAGTTGCTGCAGCAGCATATTTTGCTTTACTCATATCCCTTAGAATGAGTGCAGCTCCTTGAATAGCTTTAGGCAGAGATCGTGTCTCTTTTTCTTGAATTTTCTTTCGAATAGGGATCTTATCCAGTTTTCCCTAAGGAATCTTACTTTCTGAGGCTTCTACCTCTTTGTCATATTGCTATTGTGTTTTTGAAAGCATTTGTTTCTTGGTTGATCTGCCTTTCCTTTTTTGAAGAAGTTTTGATATAGCCTCCTCAGACTCCCTTTCAGAGGAAGTCTCTTCTTCATCAAATCTCTTTGACCTACTTTCAGAGAGAATGACAATTCTCTTAGCCTTTCTTTTCTTCTGACCTTCTTTTCCCTTCTTTTTCTTAGTAGTTTTCTTTTTTGGTCTTATTTCCTCAATCAGATGGCTTGATTTCTATGAGCTTATTTTCACAGGAAATGACTGAGTCTTTTTCTTAGACTTGAAGGAATTGATGGTGAAGTCAGTTCCTGGAACATACTAAAACCATTCTTCAGTAAGAAGATATCGGAAGTATTCGAAGATTTTTGTTATCAGCATTCCATATGGTACAGCTACAATTCTTCTCTTATCCTTATTAATTGTACTAAGCATATAGTCCATTATCAGTTTAGGCAGGTTCACTTTCTGTTTGCTCATTAGGTAGAAGAGTAACATAAATCCATTCCTATTAGAACATCAATGCTTCATCTCCAAGGAAAGACAGTAAATTAAATCACAGAGAATACTTTCTTACCCTAGAACTGAGTAGGGCAGTGGTAATATTACCCGAGTTGTATCTCGTGGAATCGGTGAGGCATTTTGACACTTCCTCAGTACTTACTACAAGAGAGTTTGCTTAGTCTTTGCGAGCAAGATAAGTGACTCCAGCGTCAGGTGCCCTGATAACAATTGCCAGGTCTGACAGCTCAATCTCGATGAAAGCATCTCTAATTGTAGTGGAGAGAATGGTTTGGTTTTTTCCTTCTAGACAACAATAGAAGGTAGTGACCATTCCTGGAAAGACTCTATCTGAGATATCTAGAAAGTATTCCTATCCTTGGAAGGAAAATATTTCCCTGAGAATCTACACTTGGTTCAATAAGGCATTGTTTAGCCTTTTTCCAAAAGCAATGGTCCTCTAGGAGAAGTCTTCTTCATATGCCTCCTGCATATGTGGCTCGTTATACATAAAAAAAGCTCCTCGTCTTGATGTATCTTTTTCTATCTATCGACCTTTGACCATAAGGAGGGTTCTCGAAAGAAAAGAAAAGAGAGTTAGGGTTTGATGAAGTAGGAGAAAGAGAGTAAGAATGGAACAGATGGATCATAATGAAAGGAAAATGAGGACGGTTGTAGAAGCTTTAGTATGTGACGATGCAGAAAGGATTTCAAGAGAGCGATGGCCGGAGGGTGGTTCAGTATTTGAGGTTAGGAGGATGAGAAAAGAAAACTTGTTTCAAAAGGTGAGGGTAAAAAGAGAGATGAAACGTGGAGGTTTAAAGAGATGTGATATGACAGAAAGGACGTGGAGAGAAAAAGCTTTGACATGTTGGGTGAAAAAAAATCCAGCCTTTTCATCTTTTTTGAAAAAGAGAATTTTTTGACTCTTGAACTCACTTTCTGAAGAAATTACTTTCTGAGGCTTCAGGATTTACTTTCTGACTCTAGAGGAACTTCCATATCTTATCCCAAATTCTTTTTTTTGTTCTGAGTTCAAGGCTTTCATAAAACCATCATGCTCTGACCCAGCAAGCTTCTTATGAACACATAGTCTTCTTTTTGATTAATCCGTCTTCAACTACGCAACCTAATTCCCTTTTAACCTTACAAACTGATACATCATTCTTCACAGAGATATGTGGCCTTGCAAACTGACTTCTGAAACACGTGATAGTAGACCTGATCTTGCACACTGATCTTCTTATATTCTTGCACACTGATCTTCTTATATTCTTGCACACTGATCTTCTGGCATTTTTGCATATTGATAAGCATGAACTTTAGGAAGATATGTATCTGGATGAATTCTGATTGATTTGCTTGTTTTTCAAAGGGGAGTGAAGAGAGACCACCCAGAGAGTTTTATACAAAGATGCTTATGGATATGTGAAAGCTTACAAACTTTAAAAGAAAAAAGGAAAAAGAGATACACTGTTGTAGATATTGTGAATACATCTAGATACAAGTTCTTCAGTAGACAAATCTATTTACCAAGCATCTCCATTTTATAAGTAAAAAGATATTTTTTCACAAACATACTTACATAAGAAATGCTTATCAGATTCTTGCAAAGATAACTAGTACAAAATGGTTTCAGAGGATAAGAAGGCAACTTACCTCAAGAGATGGTCTTGCACTTGATTTCTTATCTGCAGCATCTTGGTTTATTTGGACTTAGCAAGCTTTGATCTTTTCCTTTTTGATCTTTTGTCCTTGTATGGATGCGCTAGCTTTGATGATATCAAAATTTACCAGGTGATCCTAGACCTTTCTCTTAAGAGCGGATGATGATGTCTTTATCATGATGTGTAGACTTTGTCTTTCTCTTGAGCTTGGATAGTACATTTAGTGCAACTTCCACTAAACTTTGACATCTCAAAGCTTTCTCAACAAACATAGATATCGTGGTGGTGATGAAAGCATGGTTGATAAAAATCCAAGAAATGACTTGCTTTTCATATCCTTGAGAATACTCTCAGAACTTTAACAATAGAAGATTATCTATATAAAATAGAACTTTCATGAAGTTACTATATAAACAGTTTTTCCCAGCGTCTATGTCAACTTCAAATTTCTGAAGCTTTTGGCTTTCATCTGTTGGCTTTCTGGAGATGCCTTGAGATAGAAAATCTCAGGACTTTCTCCAACATAAACAAGATATTTAGCAAGGTCTTCCTTAAACTTTTTCTTTATCATCACCATCATAAGAGATTCTTGAAAAGATTATCTCTTAGGAACTATGACACCACTTAGAATTAGAGCTTGATATCTGGATGGATCATCATCAGAGTGCTTCTTTTAAAATTTCAGACATAGAGATATTCCAGAAATATCTACAGGAAAGAAAAAGACTTTTAGTACCCAGACTTTCATGGGCTCTTTTTGGTTAGTTTAGATAAAGAGATTTTCCCAACATTTTAAAAGAAATCCATTTCAAAATTCATTTGTTGTAAAAGGTATCTTTTTAAACATATTGTAAAATAGAACTAGAAGACATCGTATAGATGAAGTTGCATAGATTTTTCTTCTACTATTTCATCTGCATATCTCAATCCATTTTCTGAGGCAAAAGATGCTGACCATTTGTTACAAAAACATGGTTTTTGAATATATCTGATAAAACAGATCAGACTTTAGGATGCCATGAATTCCTCTCAAGAATTTAGAAGTAAATTTTGATAGATCATAAAAACATATAACTTGAGAAGAGTAAACTCTCTTGGAGTATTTCTCTCTTTCAGCTTTCCAGCTTTAGATTAGATTTTCTCAAATATTCATGGCAACTCTTATGAGATCTTTGATTGATTGAGATAGAAAGACGAATAGGCTTAGAATCTTTCTAGCAACTCATCTCATAAAAAAATTGACGAAGTGTACAGAAACTTTTACCTTATGAGTTGCTTATGATATTCTTTAATACAAAATAACAGTGAGTTTTAGCACAACAATTCCTCCTAACCAAGACTTACTATAGGTATGCATATTCTTCCTTTTAGCACAGGGATATGTTGATAAAGAGCTGTGTAAGATCCTATTAAAAGAAGATGTTCTTTCTCAAGATAATCTTTGTCTTGAACTGCCATTCATGAGATTGATGTCCTTTTGATATCGTCGTCACACACTTCAGACATGGACTACAGATGAAGAATTCATCTTTAAAAACTAATCTCGGATAACAAAATCATATCTTTTTACTTCACAAAAAGCCTTTAGCAAGCTTTCATTGCTTCAAACATTATAACTCATCTAACATGTTATAGAAAGGATCAAAGGTAACTTGATACAAGCTGAGATTCTTCTATGATAGAATCAATGTCAATAGGTCTCTTTTGAATCCTGTTTATCATATGAATGAACTGTGCCATGACTTAGAGTCTTGTCAGGAAGCGATCATCAGATAAAAAAATTGATCTTAAGGAGATGATGTATGCCATTATGTCTTTTAGATCTTTGTCATCTGCAATCGTTGGATTGCTCAACCCTTCAGAGGCCTGGCTCTAATACCACTTGTAGGTGAAGATGTGCACGAGAAGGGGGGTTGAATTGTGCATTGATCCTTTTTCATTTTCTGAAGCTTCTGAAAAGGATTATTATCAAGTATAAAACTTGAAGTACAGTGGAAACATAGTTAGTGGCTTCAGAAAGTTATTTTCTGAATCTTGTTAAATAAAACTATTGATATTTTATAACATAAAAAGTAGGGTATATATAAGACCGATGGTAAAGTAACAAAGCAGTAAAGGTAAATAAAAAAGATCAGGGTAAGAGAGAAAGTACACAGAATTTTATACCGATTTGGCCAATATGCCTACATCTAGTACTCAACAACCGTCGAGGTTCTACTATAACAATAACTTTCTCAACCTGAGAAAGTAAAGATGGATAGTCTTTTCATTAGCCTTCGCAAGCTTATCATCCAAGGATTTCAGAAATCACCTGTAACCAATGATTTTGAGTAGTTCTATACTAGCCTCTCAAAGCTAATATGACTAGTCTTGACTTTGGCCTCTCAAAGCCAACCCGTGACTGACAGGCAACTCCTTTAGAACGTTATTAATAGTCTTTCCCCAGCCTCTCCAAGCTGCAAGTAGTCTTTGTAACATCCTAATTTTTAACCCAATACTCTAGAACATATCTAGGTTAATTATTAGTTTATTACGTCATAGTTTCCTCTTTACTTTAAAATACTTAAGGATAATACAGGTAATTTTTTTTTGAAATGTAAAGGTAAAGTGAGAACCGTGCAATACGATGAATGATGAAGCATAAAAGAAATAAAACACAAATCCAAATAAACACCTCATGAACATCTGATCATAAAACATGTAATTACACAACATGATAAAACAAACCGCATATATAGATATCATATGCCCACTCAAGAAAAGTGGGACTTAGTTTAATGCAGCACAGAACAATTACAACTGAAATAGAAATACAAGGAAACATAAAAGGAGAACACCCACACCCTAGTGCACCTAAAATGGATAGCCTTTCAGAACAAAAGAAGGCTATCCTAATCTACGTGTGGTGTGTACACTATCACTCATCAAGCGCCTCTACTACTGGTAGTCCGAATAGGGTGGGACATAGCCGATCCACGGGTGAAGCACATCTAGAATGGGCACTCCATGCGGCTGGACATGAGCTCCTTGACGGGGGCGCATAGACTGCCTCCGAGCCAGCCTCGGCTGTGTAACCGTCTCTTCACTACCCTCTACTCTCAGTAGGGGAGTAGGGGCAGAGCTCTCAGAGTATAGATGGGTGGGTGGATCCTCTGATAGGTCAGTCTCCGAGTGCCTCGAACGGGAGACATAGTCAGGAAAATCACGGACAACTGATTCAGCAAAGCACGTGCGGAGTACCCTCTCGTTATATGTCTATGCATGTTCAAAAACCATGTTGTTGCCAAACGGGGAGGTCGGAGAAAAACGATGGCTATGTACAGGGTGAGAAAAGGGGCGTCCCTAAAACATAAACACTCGGAGTGTGCAGCTCCCCTCAAAATGATATGACTGATGCTCCGGGTCGTAATGCACTTCCCAGGTGGGGGTATCAACGAACAACACGAAAGTTGCCACTAAAGACGTGATGGAAAGAAAAGATAGAGGGGGTGAGAATCTTGATAAAGAATCTCAGTAGGATAGCCTCCTATCTAGGCGTCATCATCTACGTCCAAGGATTCACAACTAAAGATTCTTACTAATATTTATGTTTGTCAATGAATCTGGACAGCATCATGCTTTAAGGGCAGAATTACATCTTGTGATTACGGGGGTTCTAGAAACTACATTTTAGATCCTTTCTACGTTCCATCTTCGCCTAAGACACTATAAATCAAACCTAAACCAATTATGGGGCATTCTTATACCTTTGAACTAATTATAAACCATGTTTACTACATTACGAGGTTGCTAGACAAAAACAGAAAATTAAATAATCTAAGTGTTCTAGAATTGCACTTTTATGATTTTCTAGTTACTAGTTTCTTTATAGGCACTAAAAATCAATCCTACATCAAATGTTACCAAGATTTTCATGACTAATCAATCCTAAACTGAATGTTATCCCGTTAAAATAGTTTTGATAGTGGCTAAAAATAAATGGGTCAAAACTATGCTAAAACTCAACTTTACAGTTTTTCTGTAAGACTAGTTTCTTTCCTAACATGTATAGAAAGGCTCCTACCTCAACATATATAATTTTTACACATTCTAAGATATTAAAATCATCATCAAACAGCAACCAAATCATCAAGGCAGAACCGAATTCATTCATCATCATACCAAGCATGAAATTTCATTTTCAATACACATAAGTCACTAGTTTCTCATGGATTCACTTTAGGACTTCTAAAACTCTTTGGAAACCAACTTATTTCACTAAAATCATCATAAACTAAACAAGGGCAGCAACCATTTGAGTTGGCTCAAGATTGAAATTTAAAACGTAAAATCATACTTGAAATATTCTTTGAGTTCTCCTATGCTTAAGAAAGTCCTAAGACATAGATTATGGGCACTTGTGACTAGATGAAACTCACACCAAGCTCATCATCATCACATGGCCGAATTGTGCATTCAAGGGAATGCTTCTATAACCAAACTTTAGCTTGAGATAAAAGGGCAAGTCTTTGAGCTCTAGGATCTTTAAGTGATGACAAAAGTAAACATGCTATGCATTCCATTTTATTCTTCATTATAAAGTAAAGTGAGAGCTTCAAAGTAAATATGAGATGCAAGAACTTGAAAGTAAATATACAAGTTCATTTTATCTTTTAGGATTTAAGTGATAACTTGAAATATAAATATGAACACAAGTCCGGTTCTTTATTTTAGTGCTCTAGACTCCACAACAATCGACTTTAAGGCCAAAATAGGTGAGCTTCGAGATTGATTATTAGGTGATATGAGAATGCAACTCTTATTTTAATCTTTACGTTGTAAGTGATTAGCTCAAAAATAAATATTCTAGGCAAGAAAAATAAATATGTAAGTTCATTTTTACATCTTTACTAGAGCTCTTACAAGACTTTGAAGAAACTTAAACCTTAACCCAAACTTACCATAGCAAGGTAAAGCAAGCTTTAGAGTTCTTGTACCAAGGTTTACAAAGAAACCATATGGTTTGAACATCATCATCGAGCTCAAGGAAATGGACTTAAAGGAATTAAATCACAACTATTTTTAAACAAAACCTTTGAACATCAAAGGAAAGGAAAACAAGGCTGAAGCCATGGGGAGGAAAAGAACAAAACTTTAAAACTCTAGAGGCCATGATCTTGGTAACACATAAACTCCAACATCATGTGCTCTCATTCTTGAGTTATTTTTATCCAAAAACAAACCTTCAAAACCGAAACCATAGCAAGGAAAGGAGAAGGAAAAATCGAAACCAACAAGAAAAGGAAAAGGGAAAAGGAAAAGGGAAAAGAAACCTAAGCCATTGAAAGGAAGAAATGGATAGCCAAAATGTGTTGAGATTAAGGCTAAGTTTCAAGCTTTAGAGGTTTTTCAAATGATAATCATGAGTCCATTATCTTGAAACCTCATCATCAAGCCATGGTTTTTCTTCCAAGATAGGCCATCATGGCCGAAATTAAAAAGGAAGAAAAAGGAAGCCAGGAAACCGAAAAAGAAAGAAAAGAAAAGGAAGGAAGAACTAAAGATTCAAGAGAAATCATAAAGCACATAACTAAATAAGAACTTTTAATGAATGAAACACTTAAAATAAAATCCCTACGAAGTGATTGGAGGTTGAGATGAGAGAAGAAGATGAAGAAGTTGAAGAAGATGATCTCTTGAACTTGAGAGAAAAAGAAAAGCTTTAAGGTGCTCTTGAAAACTCAACTTGGCAAATGAACTAAAAGTGGTTCAAGTTCATCCAAGCATGCTATTTATAGAGGAATGAAACATAAGGGGTGAAAATGGGGGAGAAGAATGGTGCCATTTTTAGGGGAGGTAGGAGGGAGAAAATATCTCTTGGTTATGTCATTTCAAGGTAAGGTGTAAGGCATGGTGTAGCATGCTTCTTTGAGTGTGTGAGTGAACAAATTTGTGATGCAAGAGGGGATGAGGTGGGGCCACTTTCTGGGGATCCAAGGGGAGGAAAATCTTTCATTTAATTGTGGTTTAGAGGTGTGTTCAGGTATAGCTTTGATTAGGTTTAGGATTAGGAACTTGTAAGTGTGTAAGTGAAAGGATAGGTAATCAAGGCTATTTTAAGGCATGATTAGTGAGCATTCTAGCCCATTAATGGGGTCAAAATCCTACTCTACCTAGGCTTCTTGGTGTATGGAGAGTGAATAGTAAAAACACTATTCAAGATTCTATGTTTTGGAAACTTGAGTTTTTAAAAGAAAAAAGGGGTTTTGAGTTTAATCTAAGCAATCTTATGTTCTAATTAATTTTTATAACTTATTTTGACTCTAGATTAATTATGGAAATTAATTAATCTTTGATTAAAGCCTAGTATTGCTTAGGTTTACTTAATTACATCATTAAGCTCAAATGACACTATGCCAAGGGCAAAATCATAATTTTGCATAAAAACTGCTTGGGACCACCGGGACTTAAACAAATAATTTTAAATACATGAAATCATCATTTTAAACCTTTGGGGAAAGTTTCGAGCTCGAACGGCACTTTTATCCGCGTAAAACGCTATAGGGGTTTTTTGGTCATTTTGACTCGAAATTGCAGAAAACACGATTTTTGTCTTTGAAATCACTCAAGCACCATCTAATCCCCTTCAAACATTGAGTTGACCCTTCGAGGACTACCAGGCCAGCTATCCTCCAATTCCGGGCAGAAAATGGCCTCAGGGGCATTTTGGTCATTTTTTCTCAAACAGAAAATCGAGGTGTTACAGTCTTGACACTAGCGCCAACCCATGACTGACAGGCAACTCCTTTAGCACATTGTTAGTAGTTTTTCCCCAGCCTTTCTAAGCTGTAAGTAGTCTTAACACTAGCCTCTCCAAGCCTAACTGAGTAGTCTTGACTTCGGCTTCTCCAAGCCTAACCATGTGTAGTAGCAACCTCTATTTACACATTGAAAGTAGTCTTGCCCCAGCCTCTCCAAGCTGTAAATAGTCTTTAGCTAGCCTTTCCAAGATAAACCATGATAAGCAAGAATATCTTACTATCGCATTGCAAGTAGTTTTACCTTAGCTTCTTCAAGCAATGTCTCACACTGATCACTAACAGATCAAGGATACAAAGGTTAAGTATTTAGGTTGCCATTCAAACTAATCTACACTCAAGTTTCCATAAAGATGATACATTTTAAAAGATCCTAGGAGAACTTGAATGACTTCCTTATTCTACTTCTTTCATAAGAAGAACATAAGTCTAATCTAAGAATATAGGAGGAAGATTTTCTTTACACTTCAAGGATAAAGCTGATAACATGATAAAGATTGAATATTCCAAGAAGTATGAGGAGATTTTTACAGAGCTTCCTCTCTTGAGTCTTTAAATCTCTTAACATTTTTCAAGCTTAGCATATGCTTATATAAAGGTCGTTCTTCGTGACCGTTGACATAGATTAGTTCTTTAAGTGACATGTGTTGATCATCAGTTGTGTCTTGAAAGAAACAGCTAGAGAGAGGTTGACAAAATTATCATATCGGTTGTAGAAGCCATTGTAAATATGAGCTTGTTTAAAAGGTCAACTATTGGGTTTCAGGGCCAATCTGTGTTCTCGACTAGTTGACGACTGAGTCCAGCCATTTCATCATACTCCCATGCGAAGCAGTCCCTGAATTCCTTGAGTAGTTTGACCAACTCTTCTTTGAAATCTTTTGGCAGTAATTGGCTTATGTATGTTGGTCTTGTCTCGCCATCTCCGCCTAAGTTGATTTCTTCAAGAGGGTCCTACACTTCACAATTTGTATTTCTACCCCTAATATTGTCAAATAAAACAGAAGTATTTTCAAACCCTAGAGGTTCAGAATGATAAATACAGTCTAATCCATATCAGTAGTGCATGTAAATTGTTTAACCATATAGGCTGAAAAATGAGCCATTTGGCTCGACAAATCAGTAAATTAATCTATATCTGGGACCGTTTCGACCCTAGTCCTGGATATCAACTGTTAGCTCCAAAACCCTTTATGCTTATTTGTTTTGAATGAAAACAAAGCCAATATAAAGAAAATACTTTGAAGAATGACTGATGTCTCTAATAAGTTTCTTATAAGATTATAATAGGTTTTTATCATTTAGCAAGAGTAAGGCTTACTCAAATGAGAATAAGTTTCACTATACATGTGTAAACTTGTTTATCTCATTTTAAGAGATTTGAAATAAAATAAAAGTGAAATTATAACCTTATTCAAGCATTTAATAGCTAACAATAAGAAGAGGATTTCAATGCTACAAAGAAACTAATTTTAGAGACTTCAAAAAGTAGCATAGGACGTCAAAAAGTACACTCAAGATGAAGAAATCAACTTATGTCCAAGAGTAAGGTGTTACTTAATCTTCAATTATCATACTTACAAAGAAATTATCAGCAAAGAAGATTAGATTGAAAAGGAACTGATTGCACTTTAAAAAGCTCACCTGTGAGTGCAGCACAGAATGCTACAGGAAAATGAGGGTAATTTGAATTTTGAATTTCAAATGTTCAAGTCAAACCCAGTTTCAAACTGGTACGTCATCTCTTCTGCCTAATTGATCATCCACCCTGGCTTCACAAAGGAGGAGTTCAGAAAGCATGATTCAGAAAGTAGAAAAGTAGTTTTTGAATGAAGATAAGAAAACTCAACATTACAATGGCTTCTGCAACCGATGTGACAGATATGTTAACCTCTCTTTTATCTGTTTCTTTCAAGACACAACTGATGATTAACATGTGTTACTTAAAGAACTGATCAATGGCAACGGTCATAAGGGAAAGACCACTATAAATGGAGATGTTGTGCTTAAAGGCTGATGAGATATTTGAAGATTCAAGAGAGGAAGCTCTGCAAAAATCTCTTCCCACTTCCTGGAATATTCAATATTTATCATGTAATCAGTTTTTTCCCTTGAAGTGTAAGAAAATCTTGCTTCTATTCTTAGATAGATTTATGCTCTTCCTAGGGAAGAAGTGATACAAAGAAGTCATTCAAGTTTTCCCAATAACTTTTCATGTATATGTTAAGGAAACTTAAGTGTAGGTTAGTTTGAGTAGCAACCAAAACACTTAACCTATGTATCCTCGATCTGGTAGTGATCACTGAGAGATGGCTTAGAGAGACTACTGTAAAAGTACTTGCAACGTGATAGTAGAGGTTGCTACTGCTCACAATTTAGCTTAGAGAGACTAGTCAAAGACTACTTTCAACATGATGGTAGAGGTTGCTACCAGTCACGGTTTGGGCTTGGAGAAGCTAATGTCAAGAATACTTTCAACATGACTACAGAGGTTCCTACTAATCACAAGTTAGCTTGGAGAGGCTAGTACAATACTACTCATGTTAGCCTGGAAAAGCTAGTAAAGGAATACTCAACTTGCGGCAGTTTTTGAGTTTGTCTGCTGGCACAAGTGAGAGCTTGGGAAAGCTAATGTAAAGATTATCTAGTTTGCTTTCTCAGGTTGAGAAAGTTAGTGAATTGGAACCTCAATAGTTGTTTACTGGATGTAAGCAGGTTGGCTGAACCAGTATAAAACCTATGTCTTTTCTCTCTCTCTCGCTGATCTCCTTCATATTGTATCTGCTGTGTCTTTTCTCTCTCTCTGTGTGTTTTTATGTTGATATATCTTTCTTGCTATTTTGTTGTTTCTTTTAATAATGAACGTTTTATATAACAAGTTTCAAAAATCTACTTTCTGAAGCTACTGACTATTTTTCCACTGCACTATAAGTTTTACACTTGATAGCACTTATTTTCAGATGTTTCAGAAAACACAAAAATAAGCAATGCAGGATTCAACCTTCTTTCTCGTGCACATTTCCACCTACATCAATTTCAAGCCTTCATTACCAATGACACACTTGTCAATCTTCTGTAGATCGAATTCACCTTCGACTTCCAGGGTCTTGATCTTTTTGCTGTAAATCTTGAAGTCTATATGGAGTTGTTCAACGTAGCAAAAACTATCATCTGCTCCCACTTCCTCAATGCTTCCTTCTTGATTCCAAAGTATAAGCTTTTGACGCAATGTCGAAAGTACAGCTCCAACTCCATGGATCCAGTAACGTCCAAGTTAGACATTATAACTTGCTTTTGATGGCACCACGAAGAACATAGTCTTTCGAATAATACTTCTGACCTTGACATTTAGAACCACCACACCTTTGGTAGCCGATGATTTTCCATTGTAATCAATCACAACAACATTGGCTTTTACCAAATCTTTGACATTCTTGCCAAATTTTGTCAGTATGCTTTTCGGCATTAAGCTGATGGCTGCTCATCGTCGATCAACACCCTATTGACTAACTTCTTTTCAATTGTTGCTTTGATGTGTAATGGCCTCAGGTGAACCTTGGTCACTTTGTTACTCTTTTCAAAAAACCCATCACTGTAAAATTCTTCACAGACAAAGACACATTCATCTTCTACAATAATGTCTTCACTATTATCTTCCGTCCTGGCATATGCTCCTTCAACATTATATTTTGTAGGCAAGACAGGGACTACTCCCACCAAATTTGTATTGAAAATGGTGTGAAGATCATCATCAAAGCCTAACTCAAAGTTATTTGTCAGCAAATCATCTTCAGTCAAAGGATGATATTCTGGCACCGCTCTATCATTTTGATCAGTCTTTGACAGTGGGTGGTATTCTGGAGCCATCTTATCATTATGAACAGTTCTAAGTGTGCAGTTGGCATTTCTTGTGTCAAATGCTTCTTAGTGACCTTGGATACTTGGTCTTCAAGGCCTGATGGTCTAATCTTTTGGTCTTGCACAACATCCATTAGACGAACAAAACCTTTGCCATTAGGAGAGACGAACAAAACCTTTGCCATTAAGAGACTTACGCTTACTTACTTGAGAACTGGCTCAACTATCATTTTTCTTTTTGTAAAGTCTTTTCCAAACATAAGGATTCAAATTCATCCTTCTCACTTGGTTATACCTTTTTCCAGGCCTTCTTTTTTTCCTGGAAGATGAAGCTTCATCAACATGGTTGATATTCTTAACCCATTGGTTTTGAATAACTCTAGCTAGAGGAACTCGAGTTCGACCCGACATGCTGTTGGGCTTACCATCCATCATAACGACAGTTTTCATCTTTTGATTGGCATGCCTATTCAAAGTTTAAGAAACTCAGGATCAAAAGGACTGAAATCAAATTTTGACTTACCTGCCACATTTCTTTTCAGTTCTAGGTTTTCCTTTTCTTTTCTAGCAATCGTTTTTCCAATCTTTTGCCTCTCATATGTCACAGCTGTCATTTGATAAAAAATAGCATTGCATCTTAGACACAGGGAGACATCTCAACCATTATTCTTTTATTTAATCAAAAATGTCAAAAGATCTTCTTCTGCCTTTGGATAAATTAGTTATTCAATATCCTCAAAAAGTCGAGCTCATAATCACGTCGAAATGTCTTTTCTGCTTCATGGTTCGACAATTCTAATCTAGTGACAGTAATGTCCATAAAGGCTGGTTCGACAAAGCTTGAATTGATTTCAAAGGGGTCAGTTTCCACTTTCATGGGCTTCTCTTTCCCTTCAAATGTCAGATGTCCTTCGTCAATCCCTTCTGGATTAAATCCCTGAAACAAACACAACTATTAGTAGCATGTCTAGTCGATTGATGAAATTTACAAAATTTTTATCCCTTCAATTCTGATAATGAAGGAATTCTCTTCCCTTCAGGAAGAACGATTTGTTTATCTTTTAAGAGTACGTCAAATATTTGATCCACCTTAGTAATATCAAAAGAATAAACTTTTGTTGATGGTATTTTTTCTTTATTCTTAGAAAGCCTTAGGGACTGACAAACATACATTGGTCTCGATTTCAACTCTGCCACATTAACTTTGTCACCACTACCATTGACCTCGTCATCTGACTGGTCAACTTCGGCATAGGCAAACTTTTCATAACAAAGTGTTTCTTTTTTAATCTTTCATTTTCTCTTTTTAAGTGTTCTATTCGATGTACTTTTTCTGCCAATTGGCCTAAATTTATGAACAGTAAGTTGATAAATTTCTTCCTTATGTCATAGTCTAAACCATTAATGGCCATTTTGACAACCTTAGACTCTGGCACAGAAGTAAAGCAGCGATTTCGCATATTCCTGAATCTAGCCACGTAATCGTCGATAGTTTCTCCTAGGAAACGTCGAATAGCGAATAAATTAGTTAGGCTAACTTTCATTTCACCTCGAAAGAATTGATTACGAAAACTGCTTTCTAACTGAGCCCATGTTAGAATAGAATTAAGCCTTAAATTCGAAAACCATGTGAAAGCATTTTTTGTCAAAGAAGAAGGGGAAAAACGCATTTTCAGGTGTTCATTTGACGCTATTTCCTCTACTTATATTGTGTAACGAGCAATATGCCAGATGGTTAATTCCCTATTCTCACCAGAGAACTTTGTCAAGGACTTAGGAATCTTCCAATCTTTAGGCACTTCAGCCTGTTGGATATAGTCTGGGAATACAGACACAAAAGGAGGTTGGTTGGCAAAGCCAATATTAAAGCCGAATCTGTTCAAAACAATTTCGATAGGGCATGTGATGTTTTGATTTTGTTGAATATTTTGAATTTGGCACGCATGATGATGATGCCCTTCTTCATTTTGTTGTCAGCATCTTGTCCTTGACGAACTAAGTTGACAGTTGGGTCGACATTGTCATTTTCATTTGGAGGTGGATTATTAATTTCATCATAGGGATCGTTTGGATTCTCATCCAAAGTGATGGCTTGAGCCACAATCCCATTTGTTGAGCAAGTTGCTCGAATATTGTGTCATTTGTCTCAATCAAAGGCGTCAGTACTATCGCCATTTGTTGAGTCAACATATTGACAAGATCATGGTGACTCTCATCAATTTGCTATCGAAGCACAACCATTGAATCGACCGTGTTTGTAGGAGTTCCTCCCACACCTATTCTGGGCATGTCGGGGAAAATCGGACCAGGGTTTGGTTGTCGTGTAGTGGTTGGATTTGTCGATGAAAAATTTCCAACTCTCGCCACAGAAGGACCTATCAATGGAGGGCAGACTAAGCCAAACTGTGGCAAATGTGTGCCAAATTAAGGCACATTTGACATAGAAGGCATACTCTAATTCTGAAATAGAGGATTATGCAAATAGACATTGTTAAATATACCACCATTACCAACATTTGATAGATTCCTCAAGTTTGGTGGATTTCCCATGTTTGATAGTAGAGGCTATGTACCCTGCGGGTACATAGCCTGGAGGAAGACCGTATGGAGGCCATGTCGTCATGACAGTAGTACCCACCCTTGTTTAGTGCATTTTCATTTGTCTAACTAATTGGAGTCAAGATAGGCTCCAAAGTATAAGGGAGATTATTTTCTCCTTCATTTCATCCATCCTTTGATGAAGATGCTCTCGAGATGTTTGACACAACGGTGTTACTACACAAGCGCATACACTTTCTTTTCTTAATTTGACACGTTTTTGTTTCTTTTCAACCAGTGTGGTCCCATCAGGTGTGCCAATTTGTCTATGGCAGATTTTGGCAATTAGATGTCAACAACAAATTATTGACAATCTCCTTGTGCAAGTGGCCAAATTACTCTAAACCAGGTGTGAATCTACAAACTTCAAGGGTTTGGATGACAGCCTTTGCTTTTCAAGATCTCGATTCGGGGAACGAAAAGCTACTCCTCTTGAGTTCTCCACCAAAGAAATCGAGTGTGAAACTATTTTTATGAATGAGGATGGAATGTAGAATGATTTGTATTGTGATTCGTGTGTGTTGTGGATGCAATGTTAAATTGACAGATTAATAGAAGAAGAAGAAGAAGAAGAAGAAGAAGAAATGCATAATGTAAATTGATTGACAAATTGTAAATGAAGTATAGAAATTGTAAAGAAAATAAGAGCAGAAAATAAAGACAAATTAATTCTAAGAAAACAAGGAAATGGGTTGAGAATAATACTTAGTTAACTCTGGACTCTGTATAGTCATTAAAGACATTTTAGAGTAAGTGTATAAGTGAAAACTCCAACCCCTTACAATATGTATAGAACTAGTACATATAGACAACCTAAGTCTCTAAGATTTTGACCCTTTATCCTTAGCTGTCTCTAGATGTTGTCCATATAGTTTTGACAGTTATTTTCTTTGTCATTTGCTCTTTGATCACCACTTTGTCACGTCTTTGTCAAGGTTCTGCCAATAATCGCTGAAAACTGTCAATAACCGTCATTTGACGAACCTATACAATGGAATCACAGTGACAGTATCTTCAATATCTTTAATATCTTCAAAATTTTCTAAGTCCTAAAATAATGAACTCTTCACTTTGACTTGTCAAACTTTGAGGTCATTATCTTCTGATTGCTTTGATCTTAAAATCTTCTAAGTCCCAAATTACTAACTTCAATTTCGACTTGTCAAACATCAAATGGAAGAACTATCAATATCGAGTTGCCAAATTAGGTACTCAAGCTATCAACTTTCTTTGGGCTTCGAAACATGGCTTCACAAATCATAGACTTTGTCAATTTTTGCACAATTTTGTCAATCCTTAGCATTCCAAACCTTTGACTAGTCATTGAACTATCAAAGTCGAACGTTAGTTCAACAATATGACACTTAGTAAAATTTGGTGCCAACAATGCCTAACAACAAAGATTACACTACATACAATAATCCATCAAAAGAAAACACAAATAGGAATACAAACATGAACATAGATAGTCTGGTAAGACCCCCAATTCTATACCTACTGAATATAACCCCATGGCATACTAACAAAATGAGGGCCATCCTATCTACTGAAACTACACAAGTGCTCCAAAATCCCCTGTTGGCTCCTAAGAACATCACTTTTGGGAGGAAGGAAGTAATTGAGCACACTAGCAAGATGAGCAGGTGTAGCAAGATGACCAGCTAAAAGGCCATGAGCACCTCTACATGGAAGCATGGCTTCCCTCTGATCATGCATAGCTTCTCTTAGTAGCTGCAAAATTGTGACCTCGCTATCGCTACTACTACCCACCTCTATGGAGACCATGGGTGCAGAACCACCAGATGAGTGCTGGGATGATGATTCCTTAGACAGGTACGACCATAGGAAAGAAGAGCGAGGTGGTGATCAATGCACATAAAGAGGGCATCCTCTCATAGTAGATGCAGTAGGACGGGTATCAGGAAAGTCCTCCATGTTCAGACACGAACGCTCAAAAACAAAGTTGTCGTCATAGGGTGTAGCCATCGAAAACCAAAACCTAGTGATAGGGTGCTCAAAGGGACGATCCAAAAACATGAACAAATGAACCGTACAATGATGACGAAATGATACAACCAGTTGCTCGGGTCATAGTGCAGCTTCCACGAAGGTGTCAATGTATAGGACGAATATCGCCATCAGCCTCTAAAGATGAGATGGAAAAGAAAGAGAGAAGGAATGTGAAGTTTATACAATAATCTCAGTATAGCTTTCGCCTCCAAACAGATATTATCATCTTCATCCCCAGGAACCTTGTGTTTCATTATGAAAATAATAGACATAGTAAAGTTCATTTATTAAGTTTCAAAAGCCATTAGCCAAGGCTTGTGTCTCTTAGCACGAATTTTGATGTTATGAATACATCATACCATATCATGAATGTGTGTCAATGCCTTATGCAACATACCAAACATATAATAAGATACTATCACATCATAAGGAACATAAACATCTTAGCATGTACTTTCCTCTTACTTCCTTAATCTTTTATAAGGGTCATCCTAATGCTAGTAATTGTGCCCTAGCCCAGTTATTGGACCTTTATTGTTAGTTATATTTTCATTGCTGAGAAGATATTTTATTCATTTTCGTTATCATTATATTTGGATGTGATATATAATAATGAATATACATGTAATTGATTATTAATATTTTGATATGAGACTAGTATAAGTTTAATTGATAATTATGAGATAATTATGTGTATCATATAAAATTAAGCTTATAGGTATTTGTTAGATAACAAGATACTAGATAAACCCATTATGAGATCACTACATGGATTAATATCATAATTGATTCTCATAATATTTATGTCAAAAATCCTCCTACCTGAACTTATACAGTTTCCTACATAAAGAACATTATTTTTTTGACACAATCAAACGTCATCTTTAACCAGATAATTATAAAGATTATGGTTAAATATTATGCAATTTATGGAAAGGATAATGACTAAATAAGATGGGATTTGTCCCTCTTTTTAATAGAGATATCTGTTAGGCCCCTCGATAAGTGAGACAAAGAAATGCATGACAATGCTCAAATAAACTGAAAGAGTCATTAGTGTCATTTGATTTATCAGTCTGCTTGAAGAGATTATATTTGAACAATATAAGGATGACAATGCCCATGCCTTTGTTCAAATTAGATATCATGTGACAAAAGGATTATTGTATATTCTATCGGTTGAGTTAATACTTTTAATTTACTATTCCTTGAGTCAATCATAATGTCTTGCTAGAGACTAGTTATGATTTCTAAGCATAATAGTGGTATTGGGCCTACAGCCAACATAATGTAAACCTATTAGGTCGTACACTAAGAATGTAGCAAATAGATTATGGTTGTTTAAGAATTCGAATTATATATATATATGAGATATATTATATCTATATTAAATTTGTGATTCTGTTTTATATTATCAGATAATATAAATTTGAAATCTGTTGATAAGTATATTGGATATCATCAAATCAGATTCAAAAAGACTTATTTTTAAATTTTCAAAGATATTGTTTTAAAGCCGAAAATCCTTTTCCTAGTTAGTTAGGATTACATATGTTTCTATAAATAGAAGAGATAAGGATCTCAATTTTGTGTGCATGACACAACTTCAGAAATCGAAGATAAATTAGAGGAAAGCCTACAACCGCGATTTGGGATTACATTGAGCTAGCACTCGACAATCGTTCATGACCATTCGCATGTGGATACTAATAGAGGGCAGTCATTCATTCAGTAGTGCCTATAGTCAAAGCACTAGGATCGAGTCTTATAAAGCACAATCCAAAGTGCATAACTCGATCCCTACCTTCAAACTGATCGATTCACATGGATCTAGTTTTAAGTTTTACAAAATTATAAATTTTTTGTTATGCAATCCATACCGTACGATTGCATAAAAACCTAATGCCTAATACTTTCTCCCTTTTGAGGGTTCTAAGGTTATGAGCTTGTATCTAGCTAGTTGTCACTAGCCTAAATGTATCCCTTTTGATAAGTTATTTCCTGACTCCCAGAGTTCAGGATAGAAGGCTTGGATCACTTTTCGCCAAGCCTGGCTTGTTATGAAAAGATTACATCCTTAGATCACCTTTCATAACTAGTATCTTTTGGAATCTAAAGGATAATTTCTGTGTGTCTTATGTCAACCTTATCATTAGCATGTCATTTAGAGACACAAACAAGACCATCTAATCACAATCATCATCATGACTTAACATTTAACATTTTCATGTTCACTAACTTCATAATTTCTTTATGCCCACAAATTTTAGGGAAATTTGATAGTTTAATGATTGAATGGAATTTTTTCAAATTCACTTCCAATCAACTAATCATATAAATCATGCATCTCAAACATCCATGTACATAATCACAACATGCTACAATTATCATTTCATTTATCACATAAGCATGCACATCACATTTGCATATATCCACAAGCGTGTTATCATCAATATCTCACTAAAAAGTATACATGTTCCTACCCAGTTGCTGAAAATCAAGGAACATAATCATCTAATACATAGGATATGCTCAATAGGGTGTATATATATATATATACACACACACAATGTAAACAATAATAATCATCCAAGTATCAAGCATGCACAGTCATCAATACATAATTCCAAATAGTCATTTCAAGTCATTTAATTTCCAAACAATTCACATAAACATGGCCCACATAGTGTACTATTCACATCAATATCATCAAGTCACTACTATTTATACTTTAGCCCTAAAAGGGCAAAAACTAAAATTTCTATAAGTATGTGGGTCAAAGTTTAAATTTCTCTTTTTAACACTTTTCTTAAAATGAATGATTCTCAAAATTAATTTTCACTTCTAAGAGACCCACTGCCACTTAAATATCATTTTAAACATCATAAAAACTATATTGGGCCATTGGTCGGATTGTTAAACTTTGGGGGTCTAAAGTATAAAATTCCTTTTTTTTTTTTGTTACGCTTAGTGACTACTAACACTTCTAAAAATTATTCGTAACATTGTACATGGCATTTTGAATACATGGACATATAAAAAATCTTGTTTGTCTTTAATTAAACTCATTTGGCCGATTGGACATGTTTGAGAAGCCCAAGGTACAATTTTTCATATTAACAAAACTACCCGAACCTAATACTTTTGAAAGTCCTTTTAAACACCTAGGATACTAAAAATAGTTCATAAAACAATTCTTAACATACCAAATAGCCAAAATAGTGACAAACAGCGAATAACAATGGCAAAAGCTAAAAATACGATGAACATTGAAAATCATAATTTTGCCTCTTTCTAGTTACTAGTTTCTTCCAAAAATCATTCTAAGACACTTTAAACACAAGATATCATTTTCATACTTAAAGAAATCAATTTTTTGACCTCAAAACAATAGCTAACCCAAAATCACCTCCATGGGGTCCTACATGTTCACGAATCACATTTTTACCCATTATTAGTTTCTAACTTTTTCAAAATTGCCTCGAACACCTTAGACACAAGATACAAGTTTTGAATCAAATAAAACCAAGCTCAAACCCCATATATGTGCATGGCCAAAACCTATATATATGTATATGTCCATGTTCAAAAATTCCATTTGAGATAGTGAAAGGCAAATCTTGAGCATTAGAAATACAGGGTGATGACTAGAAATATAAATATACAATACTTGCTGATTTTAAGCCATTAGAAATATAAATTGATGACTTCAAACGTAAATACGCAATGCTTGTCCATTTTAAGGCATTAGAAATGACATTAAAACCTTAGGAACTAAAAATATTAAGAAATGTGGAACTTTAACGCCTTCAAGCTTAACAAAACAAAGACTTTTCTCACAAAAATGCACAATGTATGAACTTTAGCCCTTAGAGGACATCATTAAGCTTTAAAGCCTCTTTTTGTGGTTCCAAGAACCTTATTTCCCCTATACTCATCATCAAGCTCACATATACATCAAAATAAGTAACAGAAGAAAACATGCATCCTTCTTTCCCTTTTTTTTCGAAACAAAGGATCAAGCGTTAAACTCTAGAGGTCGTAAGCATGATAGTTTTACAACCATCACCAAGAACCACCACTATCATCAAGCCATAGCTTTGATCCATAACAAAATCCAAAAAAGGAAAACGAGAGAAAATAAAGAAAAGCATAAAAAAAAATCCCTACCAAAGATACTTTCTTGCTTGAAAAATGAAAATATTTTTTGCAAAGAAAAGAGAAGAAAAATATTTTAGAAAAGAGAAGAGAAATATTTCTCCTTTGTGAGGGTATGGATTCGGCCAAGAGAGGAGGAGAAGAAATGAGAGATTTGTATAGTGGCTAGCTTTGTAGATGCAGATGAAAACTTAGGTGTCATGGAGAGGGTCATGGTGGAAGTATTTTTGTTTGAAGCTTGAAACTTGAGTTTTTGAGCAAGAATGGAGTTGTTGGAAGAGGAGGAGAACAGTGTTTAAAGTGAAGAGAATAAGAGAGTTTTTGCACAAACTTGGTACTCAAGTTGTGACCAAAATAAGCTATCAAAGAAAATGAGTGTAACAACCCAAAAATTATTTAAAAATTTATTTGAACTTTATTAATCAAAATTTTGAAAATCTAATAGACACAACAATAACGAGGATGGCCCAATGGACAAGTTGATAAAAAAAATTTGGGTCGGGCGCTAATAGTGATTTTCGGGCTCGTAGATAAATAGTAACTATGGAACTGGGCCAAGGGTATTTCGAGCTAAGGGAACTAGACCCAAGAACTAAGGTATATTATTAGGACTAGGGCCCACATACAGTATTACACCTGGGGCCTATGTAAAGATATTTTAAGTTTCTCAAGTATAGTATTTTACCCATTTGGTAAAGTTTTAATGTGTGATTTTTAATACCGTAAAATTTACTTGGTGGCCAAGTAACCTCTACTAATCACATCTTGCTAAGTGAATAGCAAGGATTGAAACTTGGAAAGGAAGTTTTAACTATAGCCTTTCATTTATTATTATTTTATCTAGGGGGAATATCTTATCCGTTCGATGGAATTTCAGTGTGATTTTAACACCAAAAAAGCTACTTGCTCACCAAGTTAACATGAGCCACTTATCTTGAGCCAAGTGGATGGC
The DNA here is from genome assembly GCA_031216125.1 of Dalbergia cochinchinensis. Lineage (NCBI taxonomy): Eukaryota > Viridiplantae > Streptophyta > Magnoliopsida > Fabales > Fabaceae > Dalbergia > Dalbergia cochinchinensis. The sequence goes on along the minus strand of CM062375.1, from coordinate 14,936,678 downwards.
CATGAGTCATTCTTTGACTAAGAAATTAATCCTAACCATTCATATCATTTCTTTCTCAAAAAGAAAGAAAGAAAAGCTTGAAGCCAAATAAATATAACATAACCAACCTTATCACTTCATCATCATCATTTTTTACCAGAGCCCTCCAAGAACACGTTCTCCATTATTCTTAATCTCAAACCCTCACTCTTGCTTTCAAATCCTCAAAACATTAACTCAAAATCACTAAAATACTAAGATTCCCTCATAAAACTTATTTTATACCTAAACCCTTCCTTTAACTATAGTTTATGATATCTCAAAGTGGAGAATTGAGATTATTCAAAATCATAATCAAGTAGTTTGGTGAAAGAAACCATTTTGAGTAGATCCTTTGGAGTTAGAAGCCTAAAACTTTACAAGTAGGGTTTTTCTGCTTCTTTCTTTCTCAAATTTTTCTCTACATGTTATTGAATGGTTAGCCTTGATATTTTTTTATTGTATTGGGTAATAATACATAGATATTGATATGTCTAATTTAGTGAAGTCTTTGGATGATGTTAGAAAACCCTTTTTCCCAAAAATATGTTTTGAGCTATGTTGCTGGAAATCTCAATTTTAGGCAAGCAAGTGGATTTACTCAATTTTTCGGACCTAGTTAGAGACCTTGTCTTGAGCTGAAAATTTTATATGATGAAGTTAACATGTTACTGTGCTTTTAGTACTCTTCTAGGGTCTCAAAATGACTTTTACTATTTTCTAAAAATCAGAAACGGAGACAGTTAGGGTTTCTACCTGCACAGCCAAATCTAAAGCTATAAATTTGTCTAATTTTTTTACTGTATCAAATGATCGAATATTGACTCGTTTTGGTCTGGTTTGATCCGGTCCAGTTCGGTTCACTTTGGATTAGTACGATTCGGTCTGGTTTGGATCGGCGTGCTTTCAATCTATCTAGTTCGGTTCGATTCGGTTCAATTTGGTTTGGTTTGGTTCAATTTGGTTTGATTCGATATGGTTTTCAATTTTTAGTATAAATAAACAATATCAAATTAGAGTAATTGTTATTATAAAACTATATAGATCATATAACTATATAGTTTTATAATAGCGATTACTCTAATGTATGACATGTTTATACGAAAGTTTTTTACATGGTGTTGAGGACATCTTGAAGTCCAACCCTGAATTTTTATAGGATGTTATATGTTCATTTGATAGGGTAATAAAATTAAAACGTTTGGTTGCAACTAAAATTAAATAGTTTCTGACCTTCAAATTTGTACAATTTTGTTAACATAGATAGAGAACTATTTTTGCTCTGAAATTTGCGTACTTGGGGACACATTGAAGTGTCAAGATAAATTTTGTAGCCTAGGAATTAGTTGTTTGATATGTAAACTAATTTTTGTTACATAAGTGTGAAATCTACCGAAGTGTTGGAATTGTACCAATGCTTTGTATTGATGATATAAAGGCATTTGGTTCTAGTATGATATGAATACTTAATTTGAATATTTGAGCATGTGCTTTGTGATATAAATGCATGCTAGAGGAAGTGAAGATTGGTTTATGAGGCATGATTAAAATTACATTGTAAATGAATGCTTATATGTGCTTTATGCATGCATTTGGAAAAAGAAAAGTAAATGATGCATATATGTGGCAAAAGAGAATATATGAACTTCAATCATGCATATTCTAACATATGGATAAAATAGAAACAAGACTTATATTGAATAAGGAGAAGGCAAAAAGACAAACTTCCCTAGGGTATTATAAGTCGGTAGACATATTGGCTAAGAATAGATCTGTGTGTGCTTCAGAAGAGGAAAAAATGAAGTCTATTGATTACATATAGGAATGAGCTCAGTCTTGATAAGTATTCTATTACCCATGTGTGGTGTTATCCACTATAGATACCATTTGATATGAACTAAGTCTTTCCTATGTCGATGAAAAGAGAAAAATGCACTGAATTGAGTTCTATGGCCATAAGTAAAATCAAAACCCCTTTGATATGTCAAAGGAACATTAAGATAACTTCACCACATTTATCATATGAATATTCATGTCATCTTGAATTATTTATTTTGGATAATTTACTATGTGGATGAGCCTTATGATATATTTCCATTAAATGAGTGGATGCTAAAAGAAACTCACTTCGGAAGGATGATTTTGGAAAGTTAAAAATGAATCTTTATTATGTAATGCATGATCATTTTTTCTAATAAATCGAAGTGGCTGGAACAATGACAATGACATTTATAACTATGCATTTGGGGATACCTTACTAAGAATGTTGCATTTGTATGTTTTCGTGTCGTCTCCAGATTACTCAAGAATACGATAACGTTGCATTTGTGGAAGTTTATATTTGTAATAGCTCCATGGCCGAAGAATACTATTAGTTTTCATTTGAATATGCTTGTGTTTGTAATATTCAAGAAAATTGATGTACAATAAAGCTCCTAAAAGAGCTTCATCTTGTATTTGACTTTTAATAATTAAATTCTTTGTTCTTTTTTTAGATATTTTAATAGAATTATGAATTAGTTATGGTACGAATAAAATGAACTTGTTATAGCTATTTAAGAAAGGTCCACTAATTTATGCATAACAACTCCTGAGTCTAATATCATGGCTTAAGGATTATGTTTACAATGAGACTATGAGTGAGTGTTTGAGTGTTTATGTCTGAAAAAAATAAAGTCAGAAAGTGTTTACGGGAGGGAATGTTGCGACCATAAAGGGATTTGGCAGGAGATATTTTGTATTCTTGTGTATATGGAAATTAGGGTTGGGTGTAGGTTTAATTAGGGGAATTACTACAAAATGATAATTAGGTGTTTAGAACACTTTAAACTTAGGTTAAAGTGTTAGATGCATGCATGAATATACTGATCTAGATTAATTCAAATTTTAAATGCAATCATCGTCCCTAATCTCAAGGAAAAGCAAGAGTAATAAATTAGTTGTCTCCCACTTTTATTTTATTGTCACAAAAGGTACTTTTTGTCTCCTTCTCACTAATCTTTGATTCAAATTAAGCCTGTCTAATCCTTCTTGGACCTTAATCATCATAAAATAATTATTTTGACCCAAAATTAATTAATGAAAATAATTAATCTTTAATTTAAGTCTAATATTGCCTATGTGTCCTTAATTTCCTTAATTAAACTTAATTAGCACTAACTAGGGGTAAAATGATAATTTTAATAAAATCTCATCGGGACTTACCCAGACACCATGTATCCTCTTAAATTAACATATCTAACTCTTGGGTGATGGTTGGATCCAATCATCATTTAATTCCATGTTAAATTACCTAAGGAGCATTTTAACAATTTTGCTCACGAAAAAATTGCAAATAGCAATTTTCAAACCGATTGTTCTCCAAATCACATATACTCCCCTTCAAACAATATGCTAACTCTCTAAGGATAGCTGGAACTAGCCATCCTCGATTTATGTACAAAAATAATCTCAAGGGCATTTTGACCATTTTTCACAAAAAGAAAAATCAGGGTATTATATATGTTATTTTTATTAACAGTAGATGAAAGAGTTAATAGAAGGATGGATCTACAAAGTTAAGAAATGTTAGGAGTTTGATTTATACATTTTTAAAGTTTTGGGTAAAGTACACACAAGACCTATAATTCATGAGATAAAGAGCTATTTTTTCCTAAGAAATAAATATTGAATTTATATAATAATATCCAAAAAATTGCTTTGCAATTGACAATACAATATACAAATATTTTCTTTCCTATCTAATTAATATATGGTGTTCTGTAACGCCCCGATTTTCGCTAAACTTTCATAATGACCAAATTGCCCCTGAGGTCATTTTTACCCGAAACATGAGGACGGCCGACTTTGGCCATCCTCAAAGGGTTCATATGTTATATGAAGGGGATTGTATGAGCATGAGTACCTAACAAAGCAGAAAAACCTCATTTCTGAGATTTCTGCGCGTAAATGACCAAAATACCCCCGTAACAGAATTAAGGCAGTATTAAGTTCCGTTTTGACCCGGACTTTGTTCTGAGGTTTCAAAACAATGATTTTAAGGCATAAACTATGTTGGTTTAAGTCCCGGAGATGCCGGGCAACTTTCGTTGAAAATTACGGTTTTGCCCCTGCATATTGCATTTTCGGCTTAATGAGCCGTTTAACTCCAAACCTAAGCAATATTAGGCTCTAATTAAAGGTTAATTAATTTCCATAATTAATCTAGAGCCAAAACCATCATTTAGAATTAATTGGAAACTAAAATTGCTTAGGGAAAATTCAAATCTCATCATAGTCTTATTCTTTAAAAAGGAAAAAGAATATGTGAATAGTGTCGAATAGTGTTTCCACTATTCACATCAACTTTTCTTTTGAGACAAGTTGTCACACTCACATCACTAGTCCTAGAGGTGTTGACTCCTAATCCTTCTAGACCACCTCTAAACCTAGGGATTTATGGTTTTAATTAACCTATTAGTGCACCTAAGTACCTACTTAGCAACTTTTAATCCTAAGACTAATCTATGTCACACCAAAGCACACTTCTAGAACATGATTTGAGGATATATCCTTCCTCACCAAGGTTGCCCAATTGGCACCACCCTCCCTTTAGAAGTCAATAAAGGTTAGTCTAGGTTGTCAAGCTACCCTATGACACATGTCTTGTACTCTTTTCAATCAATTTCCATCTTTCAAGAAAAATGTCACTCAAAGATTTAAAGAATAAAGTGTATAGTCAATCAAGGTTTTCAATTCATTTCTAAAAATTTAAATATTTATGTCTTTCAAGATTCAAAAAGAAATATATTTTATCTAGTCATTCAAAGTTTTCTTTAAAGGCTATACATAGACTATGTTTCCTTTACATCTAAACCATGCTTTGAGTTGACAAGTCAAGAAGATATTTTCTTCTTGGGCCATGAAACCACACGGTTTCCTCCTCCTTTTTGCAGCCCCAATTTTAGTGATTTTGTTCATTCAAGATTTTTAAAAATAGGTCACATTTTCAAGACATGTCATAGGCTACACCTAGCTACACTTATGACCATACTTTGGAATGACAACTCAAAGAGATTTTCCTTCTCCTTGTGGCCACAAATTCGGCCAGCCTTCCCATCCATACATCCATGGTTTAGTTGTCTATAAATAGCTTGCCTTGGTGAGCCTTTGATCACTTTGGTCTTTTGCAAAGGTTTGAGCCAAGAGTAGGTGCTAGTTTTCTCTCAAAGTCCCAAGCTTTCTCATTTCTTTCTCTCAAGCTTTCTCACTTTTCTCTCAAACTCTCAAAGAGTTCCTCAAGCTCAAGTTCTCTCCTTCATTTTCAAGACACAAGGTAGGGAACTCTTTCTAAATATGTCTTTGATTCTTATGCTTGAATCTTGTTTGGGAGTTGATGAATGGTTGAACCTCTATGTTGCTTTCTTTTTTTTTGGTTTCTTCCTTTTCTCCCCTTAGATTTTCGGCCTCAAGGCCTTGAATATGATGGCTTGATGATGAGTGTTCTCTAGATGTGACCATGAGTCCATGAGACCTCTAAAGCTTGAGTTTTTCTTAAAGAAAGTTGCATTCTTTACAAGTTTAGTTAAAGGAGTTTATGTTTCTCTTGAACATTTTGGATCTTCTTCATTTTCCTTCTTATGTTTTCGGCCATGGAGCCTTTTTACATGGGAAAAATGTAAGCTTGATGATGAGAGCTTCATGTTGATGCTTGTCACATGAACAAACTCTAAAGCTTGAAGCTTTGGCCCCAAACCAAGCATGGTTTTGGTTTTGCTTTCTTCTTTATCATGAACTTTGTTTTAAATATTTGTTTTGAAGGAAGCTATGTACTCAATGATGAGGACTTAGGATGTTGATGCTTGGATCATCAAGATCTTGGTCCCTAGAAATTTAAAAATGGTTCCTTTCTTTTGTTAAGATTTGACCACTTTCATGATTCTTGAAGTCATGTTTTCTCTTGATGCCTTGGTACCAATGGTTTTTCTTTTCTTGTGAAGATGAGTTTTGGGTTGGGACTATGTTCCTCCTTAAAATCTTATAAGAGCTCTAGACAAGATACAAAAGAAACTTGCATTCACATTTACTTTACGCTTTGCATAGCACGTTTATTTCTATGCAACCACTAAACCCCAAGACTAAGAATGAACTTGCATTATGCACGTTTAAGTTCCAAGCTTTGCATCTCATTTTATATTTCAAGTCCTCACTAAACTCAAAGAATGAAAATGGATATGCATTTCATATTTACTTTGAGCTATCACTTTACTTTCTAAAGGACTCTAAAAAGAAGTGCATAGCACATTTATTTTATGTCATCATCTAAGATACTAGAGCTCAAAGATTTGCCCATTTCATCTTGAGAAGAGGTTAACCATGGGAAGACATTCTTGGAATGTACATCTTGGCCATGTGATAAAGATAGCTCTAAGAGGAGTTTATTTAGTCACAAGAGCCTATAGCTCATGTTTTAAGCCTTTCTAAAACATATGTTGTACTCAAAAACATTTTGGGTATGTTCTTAGATTTATAAGGGTTTTGACAAGTTAAAATGTTTGACAAGATGTTTTTGAAGTTCAAAATTGTTCCAAGAGAAACTAGCCACTATAAGCATTCTAAAGGAATGACTCAAATATGTTTAGACCTCATATTTCGGTTTTTAAGATCTTTGTGTCGATTACCCAGCCCATGTAACCGATTACCAGAGAGCTCGGATGAGCTCAAACATGAACTTTTGTCCGAAGTAATCGATTACTATATAGTGTAATCGATTACACGTCTGAATTCTAATGTCGATTACCTAATAATGTAATCGATTACCCAGATGTTCCAGGGGCCCAGCAAAGTGTTTTAAACAAAGTAATCGATTACAATCCCATGTAATCGATTACCAGAACCCCCTGACCTCCATGTTTTGAAATCTCGAGGCTGTGTAATCGATTACAAGACTTATGTAATCGATTACCAGAACCCAAGTTTACAAACAGAATGCTTTTCTGATTTAATGACTTGAAGCTATGATCTTGCATTGCCTGAATCTGAGAATTGTTATGCCATGAGTCTATGCTTTAGCCTAACATGAATACATGATCCTATATGTTCGATTTCAAACATGATCAAGTTAAGAGGCTTATTGCTCTTGCCTACCTTATGATGATTTTACTCCATAACTCAAGTATGATGATACCATGTGAACCATTATTCTTCAATGATAGTTTTATGGATGCATGTTATTGTTCTTTAAAGACTTCAAAGATGCCTATGATGTAATTATGTTTGACATGCATGAATTATGTGGCATCTTGCATTTAACATGCTAAGACTTAAGGTGACATAGACCATGAGAGGATGATCCTTGAACCACCGGATTAAGGGTGGGGATAAGGTGATTCTAGCCCCCTAGACCCGTACCTTAGGTCGGGATCTTTAAACTTATCAAAAGGGATAAGTCCATGTACTAGTGACGACTAGTAAGGTATGAGCTCATAACCTAGAATTTTCTCCACAAGGAGATCAGTTAGGGTGGCCCCAGGAAAATAATGATGATGTTTTAATGTCACCTCAAGTAACCAAGACATGTACCATGTTCCATGAGCTATGTTTTTATGCATCATAATCATATGAATTTGCGTGCTATGCCCCATGATATGAGAACCATAAAGTTATGAGTTTATGAGCTATGACCCAGGATATGGGAAATCATGTTCCATGAGTTAAGATATATGATTTATGTTCTATGATCCAAGTTATGTGATTTATGTCTATGATACAAGTGATATGTTAAAAGGAACGGATCTCGGAAATTGGTACTTTAGAAAACTCATAATTGAACCAATAGATGTCCATAGTTTTCATAAATAAACCGAGATTCTGGAGGCGGAGATGATGACACCTAGGATAGGAGGAAAACCCTACTGAGTTTCTTTAGTAAGAAAACTCACTCCCTCTATCTCTTTCTTTCCATTACGTCTTGAGCGAGATGGCGGCGTTCGTCTTTATGTCGTTGACACGCCACGGTGGGAGATCCACCATGACCCGGAGCATGGGTCATTCCATTTTGAGGGCCGGTGTACTGTGCACATCTTCATGTTTGTAGGACGGCCATTCGCACACCCTTATGCGATTATCGCTTCTCCCCAGCATCCCCCTATGGTGACCCCGCGATCTTTGAGCATGCGCGACCACGACATGAGAGGAACTTCCGGACCCACTGCATTGGATCGGTGGCGTGCGCAAAGACGTGCCATCATCGCAGCACTCAGACGAGGACCCTTCAGAGGATTCCCCCATGGACCATGAGGGCTCCGCCGCTCACTCCGCCTGCGACAGATAGGCGGCGAGAGACAAATACTCAGCGTCGGAGGGCTTGGTGCGTTCTGACCACGACCCCGACGTGGGACGACACGCTCACAGTGGCATGCTCGCACCGCCGAGCTCCGCCCGTGGATTGGCTAAGTTCCTCCGTACCCGTGAGTCTGCTATGGAGATTGGAGGGTAGTCCTTAGTGCACGCACGTCACATAGTATGGATGATACCTCTTTTGTGTTGAGGTTATCCATCTTAGGTTGCACATGGGTAGGGATGCTTCTTTCCAGATTCTTTTCCATGTATTCTGTTTTTCTGCCGTATTCATGTTACTATGTACTTGAAGAGTCCTGCCCTATAGGGTAGGCATATTTTATCTATGAGGTATTTCAGTTATGATTGGTGTTATGTTCGATGTTATGGTTTGGAGCCATTCCTATGTTGTCGTTCCGTATACTATGATACTGACTCGTAAAGTTCTGTGGCTTCTATTTTAAGTAACAATTTCAAAAAAAAAAGTTGGCTCGTATTTTCGTTAAGTCTATTTTCTCAAGAAGATGAACCATGCCAGTAAGTAACGACTAATATTTGGCCTAAGTACGTACTAGTAGTATTGGGTTGAATATTAGGGTGTTACATGTTCTATTTGTAATACATAGATTGATCTTTTGTCTTGTCCCATAAAATAGATGCAAGATTTGGAAAAATAACTATCCCATCACCTAAATTGCATTGGAGATAGCATACAATTTAAAGCATGGATAGGTTCCTATTGGAAGAATAGGAAGGATTAGTGGAGGTGTTTCTTTGTTATTGTTTGGTGTGTGTGAAGATGTGGGAACAATTTAATTTTGGAAAAAACGAAAGTGAGCAAAAAGGAGGCTTAGGAATTTGTAATTTTTTGGCACGACCAATGGGGTAAAGAAGGTTGAGAAAAGGGCATCTAAAGGGATTAACACAAATAGAGGAGGGATTAGTAACTCTATGTAGTGGTATGTCAAATGGAATGGTTACCATAGGTATTTGGTTTTGAATTGACAAAGTGATAATGCAAGATAAATCAATTTTGTTTGTAGGTTGTGATTGATTCAGATCAAGGGAAGAGGGCTTAAAGCAAGGAAAGAGAGAGAAGTAAGTTATTAAGAGAGTGGTTTTAGAGAGAAACACTTTCTGTGAGCCAATTACATTGTGAGGTTGGAGTGATACACCAATTGTGATCTATACACTACAAGGTTTTACTAAAGAAAACAGTTGGAGAAGAATATAAACAATTGTGTTTGGTATGTACAATCCAAAAAATTGAAGCTTACTATCAAGTTGTTTATCTATTGTTTCTTGCATGTGTTTTGATGGTTGATAATGCATAGGCCTCTTTTAGAGGTTTGCATCGAATAAAGACATCACTATCAAGAGAAAGAGTGAAACATATGAGAGGCTAGATTCTTTGGAAGGGTGTTTAAAAGTAAGGAAGATATACTGTATGAGATGAGAGATACACATGAGATGGGACATTTGAGAGGGATATGCTACGTAAAAGTGATACATTTTGAGAGGGATGCATTGTGACTTTGAAAATAGGATTTTTTTTTTCCATAAATAGGATATGTGTGATGATCATTGAAGTATTCTACATGGGGTGTACCATCGTGTGTGTTATGTATGTGAGTCTTTTGTGTTATGCATTTGTGGTGTACTTTGGAATATGTTGTGTGGACATATACGATCCATTAGTGATCACTTTTCACAATTTGTATACAAGTGAATAGGTTGAGAAATTGTCTAGAGCATTTTTCTTAGCCATTATCTACTACAAAAACCTTGATGACAATTTTGAAGGGGTTGGATTAGTGTCTTTATGGTCCAAGACAGAGAGATCCAATGAAGCCTAATCAGTTGGCATGTTAAATTAGTGGAGTTGTAAAGGACATAACAAATTATGGATAGGTGGCTAATTGAGATCTACATCATCCGTGAAGAAGATGCATTGCAAAGCTCTTCAACATGTGTAGTTTTTTTCTCAATCAATTTGTTATTGTCCACTAGGCCTACTGTGAGTGGTGCAAGCTATCGTGACTCACAACAAATTAAAATTTATAAAGTGCTAAGTTGCACCAAAAATGTAGTAAAGGGGCACAACCTAGGTCGTCTCTCAATGAGGCTTCAATACTTAGTTGGAAAGATTTGGGAGTTTCAAGAATTAAAGTAATAATTTACATTGAAAGATAATAGCAATAATAGAGAAGGCACTGGTACAAGGTATTTCTAGGATTGGAAATCAATTATCATTGACCAAATATTAAACCCATTAATAGCTATTAGTAATAAATTACTGGCAATTCTACTAATGATCAATCAACCATTAGAATTTGACCAATACAAATAACTAACAAACGACGATCGCCAATCTATTTAGAAATCACATTGATTTAATGAGCCAATTGCTATAGCCTAACCACCAATCGGAAAGTTAATTCTAATGTTCTCCCTCAAACATAAACTAATAGATCTACCAATTTATGCCCAAAGGGTTTCCCTAAATGACAATCGCCAATTTAGTTATTCCAATAAAGATATAGCAATCACCACAGTAATTAAAGGAATGGAAACTACAAAACATTTAGAAAATCAATGCATTCAATATAAACAAAGGGTCTCAAATGTCATCCCAATCCATCTGGAATCTTTACACTAGTAAAGAAATCTACTCCTCCGTCTCTCGAGGATTACAACAATGAAGATAAAAGAATCTGAAAATAATAGCAATGATCCTTTCCACAATCTCCAAGATAAAGCACCTTCATCAATGGAACCCTTAGAGAGAGAAAAAAGAGAAGTAGAAGAGAGAAACGTAGAGAGAGAATAATGGCTGCCTCAAAGTGAGTTCAAGACTGAATCAAAAACTAGGGTAAAAGTTTATCACAGTTCCTTAAATACTACTCTCTAAAATACCCAAAATTAGGGCCTAAAAATAGGTTAAATAAGTTGTTCTGCATCATCGCACCAACGCTACAACGCTCATGAGCACTGCGGCGCTCAATAGTGAGCTATGTTGATGAACATCATTTTCCTGGGTAGCACTGGACAGAATTGTAGCCCTTTGAATAAGCTTTTCAATGCCACCAAAATCACCTCAATCGGACATCTGTAGCTCCAGATATTGCAAAAATACTAATTGGAGATCAAGTTGGACAACATCAGAACATCAACAACCTTTAATCTTGCAATCCGATTTTCACCAAGATACTCTTAGAACTGGGTTTTGAGCTGAACATGAAAGTTGTAAAGGACTTCTTAAGCTTTCCAAAACATCTTTATTTGTCTTAATCCAATCTCTTGTTCTTGACAATTGCATTTGATCTAAAGCTCCTGCACTCAAGTCCATACTCAAAGAGACAAGTCAAACCCAACAGGATGTAATTACAAATTATCCCATAATCAATGTAAAAGCCATCAATTCTATGAAAATCACACAATGAGGGATAAATCAAAAGCCTTATTAATTATGTCAACAATATAGTAAAACTCATGTAAAAAGCTAAGGTTTAGAAGTAAGATAAGTGGCACAAATACCCCTCATCAAACTCCTCCACACTTAAGCTTTCACATATCCTTATGTGAAACTAAGATCAAACCAAGACACGGATGAGAAGTAGTAAACAAGGACTACAGTGGACTCCTAATCTAAAATGCATGATGCATGAAATTAAATGACAATACACCAATCCAATGAACCTAGAGGCACAACAGTAAGCTTTTACACTAACAATCAAGAGAATTAAAACAAGTAAGGCATGAACAAGAACATAGCACATAGAGTAGAATTCACATATGATGCATGGATCAAGTACAAAAGTCCTCCCAAGATCAGTGTTTGCCCCTCATTCACTCAAGTGTTTGGGTTATGATGCACACTCAATCACCTCAAATGAAAATGCATTACCATAAGCTTACTACAGGTCTTATTCTCTATTTTATCACACACATATGCATACTGAATCAAGAGGACTTATCTTTGATTGTAATGGGGCTTGGGTGAAGGTGGATAAAAATATAGGCCAATGGGGGTTAAACCTCAAGTCAAAGGAGAGCAAACACCAAGAGCACAAGTGCCTAAGGGTACACTTTGTCCAACTCAACATAATTATAGGCCTTTCTTTTGTAATGTGGCACACTTTCAACCAAGATTTTTTTTTTTTAGAATTTTGTTTTTTCTTTTTCTTTTTTGTTCAATCAAATTTTTTTCCTTCTTGGTGTACCACTTGTTGAATTAATTTTTGTACCTATTATTCCTCCCCCACACTTAAATTGGGGCATGTCCTCATGCTCTCCCCCACACTTATGCTCAAACACATAAAAGAGTTGCACAAATGCTCTCCTAAGCCTAAAAGATTGGGAGTTTTCATGGTTTTTCACTTTTGACTAAGGATGTGCTAAAATAAAAGAATGGGCAATAAGGCTCAAAGGGGCTAAACAATGGTAACATGCAAAGGTTGGCTATATGGGCAAGTGGCTAAAGACAAGAAAAATGCTTTAATCATATTCAAGCATGCACATGGAAACATATTTTCAAGCAAGACCCTAAGCAAGTTCTAGAATGCAAATCCAAAGAGGGAAACACACATGAACAAATAAGGATGACATATTATAATTCAATCAAAGAGGCTCAAAATCTCACAAGTAAAAGTGCATGTACTTAATCCAATGATCACAATGAATCCACCAAGCATGCAACACAAGATAAAGTCAATGCCAAGCAAGTCAATAAGGTGCATGTGGTGTGAGCCTATTCATGTAACCTCTAAGGTGCCAATGGGATGGTGTAGAATATAAATGAAAATAAATATGACGCAAGAATTAAAACTAAAAATGATAAAAAAAATAAAATGCAGAAAAATAAAAAGGAAAGGTAAAGAAAAACCTCATGGCGGGTTGTCTTCCACCCAGCACTTTGCTTTAACGTCCCTAAGTTAAACGGTCAGGACCCTCATGGAGGGTAAGCAGCTTCAACCCACAAATAGGCTGTCTGAGCCCTTAAATCTATGGGAGTCTCATGGAGGTGCATCAGCCGATGCCCTTCAATTTCACACTGAGTCATCCTAGAAAATTCCAGCTCGATTGCACCATCAAGGTGCACACAGGTGACCAAGACTGGTGGTCCCTTCCATCTAGACCTTGGCTTCCTATCCATCAATTTTTCCCTGGGCTCATGTAGCAAGATCCATTGCCCCTCACAGGGCTTCTTACCCAATATGGGCTGGTCATGGAGCACCTAGCAAACTGATCACTGCTGCCTGGGTGGTGTACCTATATCTGAAAACTTGGAACACTCTAAAACAATAGGTGCATCATATCCCATGGAAGAAGAAAAAGTAAGGGAGGGGGATCGAGTCCTTATAAGCATCATCAACTAAAGAGCCAATGACATCAATGCCAAACACAGAGTGTTCCTCATGGGATGTTTCATAGCATCAGATAAATTAAATTGGACTTTCATGTCCCCACACTCCATGGATAATGTGCCAACATGAACATCAATCAAGGTTCTAGCAGTTTTCAAAAATGGTCTACCCAAGATCAATGTATGTTGGCTGGCATTGGTGTCATTCTCTATCTCAAGCACAGAAAAGTCAGCAGGGAATATTAAATCATTTTCTTGGACAAGAACATCTTCTAATACTCCCTCTGGCCTTGTGATGCTACGATTGGCCAGCTGAATTTGCAATCCAGTTGGCTTGAGCTCTCCAAAGTGTAAGGATTGGTAGAGTGATTTGGGCATAACATTAATGCCCACCCCAAAATCAGTTAGGGCTCTTGTGATATGCAAGTTCCCAATGGTATAAGGGACATAGAATGTGCCCGAGTCCTTGCACTTGGTTGGAAGGTTACTTGGCTTGATAATGGATGAAGCATTGATCTCCATAGTCACCTTGTCCACCCCACTGCTCTTGATCTTCCTCCTATTGGTGCAAAGATCTTTCAAGAATTTTGCATATTTTAGAATTTGCTTTATTACATCCAATAAAAAAATATTTACTTGCACTTTTTTAAATGTTTCCCAAGTTTCAAAATCCAATTCCGATGCAGCAGACTTTCTGGGTTAGATCCTTTGTAGGAATACAATGGGAGGAGGAATTCTAGAGCTTTTTCAAATTCTGTGGAGCACTGTAGCGCTGGTTGACCGCTGCAGCGCTCACCTGAGGAGTATCCTGGCGCTAAGATCCCATCTGATGATTTTGTGGAGCGCTGCAGCACTGGTTGACCGCTGTAACGCTCACCTGAATGTTTTTCAGACATGTTTTCATCTTGCTCCGTTTCCTGGACAGGCTCAGTCACTTCTGGAATTTTCATCCCAGACCTGAGAGTCATAGCACAATTATTTCCTCTTGGATTAGGCACTGGTTGAGATGGTAGCTGGGTAACTAAGGTTTGCTGGCTTTGATTATTTTTCATCTGAGTCATCACCTTTCTCAGCTGGGCATTTTTCTTCTAATTTCTTGCATTTACTCCATCATTATTTTCATCATCTCAGTCATAGTAGGATCTGATGAAGGAGGTACAGGAAGAGCCTGTTGCCTTTGATGAGGTGCCAAATACTTCTGCTGTGAGGGTTGGCCCTATGGTTGAGAGTTATTTCCCCACTTCAAATTGGGGTGATTCTTCCAACTGGAGTTATAAGTATTCCCAAAAGGGAACTGGCTTGCCTGATTCTGAGGTTGACTTTGAAAGGGGTATGATACTGCTACCCTAGTGGTTGAGTCATCTTGTAGGGCTGGGCACATATCTGTGTGATGTTCGTGGAGGTGCAAATGCCACAGACCATAGGGACCACTAGAGTTGTTGCCTGGCTCACCATCAATTGCTTCATAAAACCAGAAAGCTACTGTAAAGTCTGGGTCAACAATGGGTTCTCTGTCTAGCTCACTTCATGAAGGCCTCTAGTAGTTATGGCTGCCCTGGAACCAAATTGCTGAAAATTGGCAGCCATATTCTCAATCAATGCACGGGCTTCTTCCAGTGTCTTATCTAAGAGTGCCCCTCCACTAGCAGCATCTACCATACATCTATCAGCAGGTATCAACCCTTCATAAAAGTATTGAAGGGAGAGTTGTTCTGGAATCTAATGATTGGGGCAGCTTGCATAGAGGAGCTTGAAACGCTTCCAATACTCATGAAGAGTTTCATCTGACTGGCGAATTCCAAAGATCTCCTTTTTTATGGAAGCTACTCTAGAGGCAGGAAAATACCTCTCTAAGAAAAGCCTTTTCATCCTTATCCAGCTATTTACATTTCCATCTGGCAAATTAAAGAACCAGTTTTCTGCAGCACCCTCCAGGGAAAAGGGGAATGCTCTCAATTTAACATCATCCACCTCTACCCCGTTGGGCCATGCTAGAATACGCCATGTGTACCTTCTTCAAGTGCTAGTGGGGATCTTCTCCAGACAACCCATGGAACTTGGGCAAAGCATGCACCATGTACCCTTTAAGCTCAAAATCATTATCTAGCCTAGGGTATGTAATGGCCAAAGGCTGCTGGGTGAAATTAGGAGCAGTGAGCTCCCTAAGTGTCCTATTTCTATCTCCCATGTCACTTGTATTTCCCGAAACACTAAACAGAGGATCAGAACGCTCAGATGGTTTCCCTTGTTGACGCTTTGCCGGCCTGATTTTTCTCAAAATTTTCTCAATTTCAAAATCAAGAGGTATCAGATTTCCAATAAACAGGGAATGCCTCACACAAGGGAACAAAATTTTTTTTTTTTGGCAGAGTAAGATAACTGCAAAAAATAAATAAATAAAAAAAATAAAATAAAAACTGAAAAAAATAAAATAAAAAAATAAAGAAAAATATACAACTAAGTTTTAATCCCTCCCCGACAACAGCGCCAAAATTTAGTGCGAGCTGTCACGATTCACAACAAATTAAAATTTATAAAGTGCTAAGTTGCACAAAAAATGTAGTAAAGGGGCACAACCTAGGTCGTCTCTCAATGAGGCTTCAATATTTAGTTGGAAAGATTTGAGAGTTTCAACAATTAAAGTAATAATTTAAATTGAAAGATAATAGCAATAATAGAGAAAGCACTAGTGCAAGGTATTCCTAGGATTAGAAATCAATTATCATTGACCAAATATTAAACCCATTGATGGCTATTAGTAATAAATTACTGGCAATTCTACTAGTGATCAATTGACTTCTAGAATTTGACCAATACTAATAACTAATAAACGACGATCCCCAATCTATTTAGAAATCACATTGATTTAATGAGCCAATTGCTATAACCTAACCGCCAATCGGAAAGTTAATTCTAATGTTCTCCCTCAAACATAAACCAATAGATCTACTAATTTATGCCCAAATAGTTTCCCTAAATGACAATCACCAATTTAGTTATTCCAATAAAGATTATAGCAATCACCACAATAATTAAAGGAATGGAAACTACAGAACATTCAGAAAATTAATGCATTCAATATAAACAAAGGGTCTCAAATGTCATCCCAATCTATCCGGAAATCCGTACACTAGTAAAGAAATCTACTCCTCCGTCTCTGGAGGATTACAACAATGAAGATAAAAGAACCTGAAAATAATAGCAATGATCCTTGCCACAATCTCTAAGATAAAGCATCTTCACCAATGGAACCCTTAGAAAGAGAGAAGAGAGAAGCAGAAGAGAGAGATGTAAAGAGAGAATAATGGCTGCCTCAATGTGAGTTCAAGACTGAATAAAAAACTAGGGTAAAAGTTTATCACAGTTCCTTAAATACTGCTCTCTAAAATACCCAAAACTAGGGCCCAAAAATAGGTTAATGAGCTATTCTGCATCATCGCACCAGCACTGCAGCGCTCATGAGTGCTGCGGCACTCAGCAGTGAGCTATGTTGATGAACATCATTTTCCCAGGTTGCTGTTGAGCGCTGCAGCGCTGGACAGAATTGAATTTGGCCTCCGCACTAGAAATAGCAATTGTAGCCCTTTGAATAAGCTTTTCAATGCCACCAAAATCACCTCGATCAGACATTTGTAGCTCCAAATATTGCAAAAATACTAACTAGAGATCATGTTGGATAGCATCAGAACATCAATAACCTTTAATCTTGCAATCCGATTTTCACCAAGATACTCTTAGAATTGGGTTTTGAGCTGAACATGAAAGTTGTAGAGGACTTCTTAAGCTTTCCAAAACATTTTTATTTGTCTTAATCCGATCCCTTGTTCTTGACAATTGTATTTGATCCAAAGCTCCTATACTCATGACCATACTCAAAGAGACAAGTCAAATGCAACAGAATGTAATTACAAATTATCCCATAATCAATGCAAAAGCCATCAATTCTATGAAAATCACACAATAAGGGATAAATCAAAACCTTATTAATTATGTCAACAATATAGTAAAACTCAAGTAAAATGCTAAGGTTTAGAAGTAAGAGAAGTGACACAAATGCCCCTTATCAGTGAGTAACGATAATTATTTTTTCCAAGCAGGAGTGTGTTACATGGGGTATTTTTCACAATGTAAAGAGTAGCTCAGATATCTTAATCCAGGAATATGCATGCATGGTTGTGTAAGAATGAGATGTCTATTGTTTTTGTATGGCATGAGACATGTGATATGATAGGTGGCTATATGTTTGTAATTTGCATTTGAGAGTTAGACTCTCATTTTAGTCTTTCCTCTTGATGAGATCATTCTACTTATCTAAAAAATAATTTTTAAAATATATAAAAAGTGACATTTTAATGCTTCTACGTATTTTTATTAGTATATTTTTTAAAAAGAAAAAATTTGAGCAGTTGACACTTGGCAGTGAATAGTTGAGCCATATTAAGATGAAAAACCCTTCCTTTGTAATGTGTATGGATTATCATAATGAAACACCAGGAAAGAAAAAACACCATAATATATTTATGTAGTGTATTCTTAAAATATCATTGAGAAAACAATTCCATTGATGAAATAAAAAAAGAATAACATATTAGAAATTAAACTTGGATCTCTCATATTATGACTAAAATGAACCAAAAATAATCTATTCATCTCCCATAGTCTATTCCTTTTTTTTCTTTGCTCGTAAATCAAACATCACATAGCTTATAATCCGTACAAGACTTTGAGCTTTTCCTTCATTGTAGTGAAACTAAGATCCTTCTTTAGAAGGTTAACAACCAAAGCTCCTTGCCAAGGTAAAGCTAGTTAAAGCATTAATAACCTATAATAGCTTATTGTGTGGGCCTAATCCAACACCTTATCTTTACACACCCTCATAATAAAAGTGGGTGTCATCTACTTTATTTATGATATATTCACTTATTTATGAATTTCGATAACTTTATAGTGAGTGTATATAAAGATGAGTTGTTAAAAGTAACAAGCCTATGAACTTTTCATAAGTTACCCTCAAAGAACACCTTAGGAAATAGTCCAAATCTTAGTAACCATGTATTCATGAGCAAATGTCTTCTCATCCATTATCTTATCCTGAAAAGACATGTTCTCCATGCCACTACTTGCACCTACAACCATCCTAACCCCCCATGTTATCTCTTAAGACACACCATGAATACCTGGACTCTCGCTGCTCCCATATGCTACCCTTACTCCCCATTGATTAGAGAACTTCACGTGCATAAAGAGAAAAAATTTTCTTATTGTATTGAGATTTGATTCAGCAACAACAAATTATGGCTTCAAATACACATAAAACATATAGTTGAGAGTATTGGTGGGTTTTCGTTCTAAGTGGGACCCAAAACTTAAAAGAAATAAAATAAAATAAAGGGTTTGAGAAAGCTATGTGAGGGGGAAAAAGAATTGGAATTGAATAAGGTTTGATTAACAAACTTGTAGGTAAGCAAGAAGATGTAGTGCTATGGAAGAGAAGAAAAAGGGAGAACATGTTTTGTTTCCAATGAACTTAGTATGTTGTTCTTGATATTTAGTTGATAATTTTGGTATAGTATAATCATTTTATTGCCTTCTCTAGCTGCTACTTTGTGAACCCATATTATGGAGTTATATGTTTTGTCTTCTGCCCATTTGGTGAGCATTCTATTGATTGTTGAGATTTCCTAGTGATACTAGAAGGATATATTGTATTCTCATTTATCTGTAGTGAAAGATTTTGCTAGACTAGGTACCTTGAGTTATTTTGTTTGTCTAACTAGGGGTTTTCACATGTTAAAAATTATGGTGTCTCTTGTTTTATTTTCTGCCAAATTATTATAATGCTTGAAGTATATTTGGTACTGCCTTTTTAATAATACAAGTGAAGGAAAATATTTATTATGTCTATTATTGAGAGCAGGTTTATTCCTAAGGTTTTTTCCCAACAAAGTGGTATATAGAACTGTCAATTTTTTTTTTAGTTTATCTATGTAGTTTAAATGGAGGGACATGAAGGACTAAATATGCTTAAGTTGCATTCTAGAAATTACTCAATTTTGGATAACCTTCATGGAAGATATGTTATACAATAACGATTTGTATGATCCTATTGAGGGAGATAAATCTACGTTTGCTGATAAATCCAAGGCTAAATGGAACAAAATGAACACGAAAATGGTTGCTTTGATTAGCCAATAGTTAGATCTTAGTGTGAATCCACATGTTGACAAAGACACTACTACTCAGAGCATGTGGAAGAGATTGACAGATTTTTATAAGAAGAAAAAATGTGCAAAATAAGGCTTTTATGATTCGAAAGCAAGAGAATATGAAATATAAAGAAATGGATTCAATACCAGAGCACTTGAGTAACTTCCAAGAGATTGTCAATTAGTTGACAACTAGTGAGATAACTTTGAGTGATAAATTACAAGCATTGTTGTTGCTAAGCTCTTTGCATGACAATTGGGAAGTTCCAATTGTGACATTGACTAAGTCAGCTCCAAATGGAAAGTTGACGTTGTCAATAGTTAAAGAAAGTATGTTCAATGAAGAATCTCGAAGAAAAGAATGGGGTATGATTAGCACCTCTACCCAATCACATGTACTTATTGTAGAGTCACAGGGGAGAAGCCAAACTAAACTCAGCCTTATAAAACTGACAAGTCCAAGATAAGAAAATATTTTAATAGTTATTATTATGGAAAGCCCGAACATATCAAAAAGTAATGCAGGTACTTGAAAAGAGAGATGTCAAGAGAAAATGAGAAAGACACTGTTGTTGTTGCATTTGATGATGTCCTCATTATACATCATGAGAACTTTATAAATCTTGCATGTGGTTATTCTATTTGGATCATGGATTCTGATGCCTCATGTCATGTTATTCCTAGGCAAGAGTTTTTATCTACTTATACTACTGGTGACTTTGGCATAATAAGGTTATAAGATGAAGGGATATACAAGATTGTTAGTATGGGAAATATGTTGTTTCAAACTAGCTTGGAATGTAGATTGCAATTGAAGAATGTTAGCATGTGCTTAATATGCATTTGAGCTTGATGTTAATAAATCATTGGTGACGAAAAATTCAAAATCACTAAGAGGTTGGTAGTTTATGCAAAAGCATATAGAACCTTTACAACTCTCTACCAGTTACTAGGAAAGTTATTCAAAGTTCAAAGAGGAAGCGAATGCAGTTAATGGTTCCTCTTCCGACTTATGGCATGTGCATCTTGGCCACTTGAGTAAGAAAGGACATGGGGTTCTAGTCAGTTCCAGTGAAAGGTACATATCTAACGACTTTTACTCATTGTTTTGTTAGAAGCATGTTAGAATATTATTTCATAATTCAGGATTGTTTTGTTGGAAAACATGTTAGAGTATTATTTCACTGTTCAGGACTTCATAGGAGACCGCATGTTCTAGATTTAGATCACATTGATATTTGCACTATGGACATGTCACAACCTGACTTGGAACGTAACTGGCACATAAGGAATCTCATCCCCATGTAAGCCTTTTGCATGATGTGTCTCTCTAAATGCATACTTTATCATAATATAATACTTAAAATATGATTTTCTTCTAAATCAATATCAATTTCTCTAATTAAAACATAATATTTGAATTCATAAAACTGGAAGTATTTAATATCCAAACTCTGAAAACATCTGGGCCAAAACCATTGATCATGAAATCACAAACTAGTTTATCATATGATATAAATATGAAAACCCACTCGACCTTTGAAAACTGAATTATAACTACCTAGCTAATCTATTACATAATCTAAATCAAAATTAGTGATTGAAATCCATACTTCAATTCTGGTAACATATACAAAAATATGTAAACTCTGAAAATAACTACAACATCTCAAAATACATCATGACTCGAATCATACCTGCAAGCCTACTGGAGCCCTTTAAACTAACATAAACCTAAACTAAGCCTTACAGCAAAGTAACATCTCACCAAAGAATAGCTGCGGCTACTGGACTGGTGACGTAAAAATATCTGCACCTGCAACTATAAGGGGAAATGAGAGAGGTGAGCCAACAAACTCAGTAAGTGAGTTCTCACCCATCATCCACATGAGACAACAAGAAAATTACATATAACACTATACATGCAACAATCATAAATTATTTGATAATTAAATACATAGCTATATAAGAATACAATTTTCGTTCCATAAATTCATAAACAAGCAATTGTAAACTCAAAAGCAAAATAAAATCATTTCAACTAAAGGTGTGGCAGAGCCTCAGGGAATAGTATTTGCTGAGCTGAATAAATACATATATAGTAACAAAAGCTATAAAATCATAAACTCTGTTGAAGCAAGTTGTGGGTACCTAACTAGGTCCCTTTTTGTGTATGATGAAGGGCGATATTGTCCTCAAATGGACAACTTGGTATCAAAGTTAATGATCTCATCATAATTGTTAACTAACTATTTGTTTCCTTATCTATACCATCTAAACTAGTTTGACAAAAACCATAGCTGAAAAGGTAGGTACTCTGTCCCTGGCAAACGAGGGCCCCTAAATTCTTAATACATTGAGAGTTCTAGATTCATATAACTCTAATATGATTTTAGCATAACTGTGGCTATGAAAATGGTGCCCAAGGGATCACCACTTGTAGGCATTCCAATTTCCAGCTTACAGAATATGTATCTGGCAGTTGCTATGAATCATACTGAATTTCATACTTCTTGGTACCATAAAACTAAAGTTCTAAATTCAAATCTTAAGTTAACATAACTTTTCGTATACTTGATAAATCTAAAATCATAGCTCAAAACACTGGGGTTCACAATCATAAAATTCGAAAGTCAAAACAACATATTTCTTCATAAAGCTAAATCACACTTTATTCAACATAGCTCAACTTAAAATTTCAATAAAATGATTTTCAAAATTCCAAATCTTAAAACATGGCAATATCATAAATCTATAGGGTATATCTGAAAACTTTCATAAACATTGCTAAATTACATGATTTCTAATAAATCTCTTCTTGAGCACGTAAAATATTTTTGTGATATACAACATGTCAATCATGGTCCCATGGTTTTCTAAAACATATTTTTCATGCAATCATTACAAAATCATAGTTCTTGCTATTTTAACATAATGTGTAAACTCATATTCTCATATCTTCTTTCATATTTAACAACCATAATGCATAAACATATTTATAATGACCGAGAATAAGGTCATAAGTTTGAACTCACTCATTGTTTGGGGTCGGGAGTAAATAGGCACCACCAACTTGATCTTGAAAGCTTGGAATGGCACCAACATTTGCCATAGAGCAACATTGACTCGCGATTAAACTCTAATAACATCTAGATAACCCTACATTAACTCTAACAACATTGGGGGAGCACCCCTAATTGACAATAATGGAGAATAATAACAACATATAACATAGGGAAGGAAGAACACGGAAAAAAACTACCATAAACCAAGAACAAACACATACCTTAGATCTTGGAAGGAAAAGGAATGGTGTGGAATTGAGTGGAAGAGAGTGGAGAAAGGTTTGGAAGGGGAGGGTTTCAGCTTTCTACTTCTAGGAAAGGAGAAGCTCGAGTTAGGGTATATATATGGCTCATTAAACAAAACTATGTCGTTACTGTGCTGACATCGGGTCTGTTCACTGCAGCGAGCCTGTTAAGGCTCATACACGTTGCAACAAACAAAACTCATTGTAGCGAGCCTGCTCTGTAGAATTCTACAGCAACAACTCCAGCTTTTCACCCCTTGACCCTTCATGCATCTGGGATTTTCCCGGCAACACGGGTGGATCTTGGGGGACCCTAAGGCCATACGAAACTCGTCTGCTAACATGTGTACCTGGGTATTACAGGACATAAATACTTGGAGGTGTATTATATTTTGTGACTTTTATTATGATCATCCTCGAAAAGTGTGGGCCTTTGTTTTGCAATCTAAAAATCAGGTGCTTGGTGTCTTCAAGCACTTCCATGCAAGTGTTGTGCAATACCCCAAGTACACATGTCAGTAGACAAGTTTCATATAACCCTAGGGTCTCGCGAGACCCACCCGTCATGCCGAGAAGGCCCCGGATGCATTAAGGGCCAAGGAGTAAAAAGCAATTGCTACTGTAGAATTCTGCAAAGCAGGCTCACTGCAATGAGTTCTATTTGCTGTAGCGAGTATGAGCCTGAGCAGGCTAGCTATAGCGAGCTTTACTCGTTGTAGCGAGTAGACCCGATATTAGCACAGTATAACACAACGTAGTTTCGTTTAATGAGCCCTATATATATCCCAACTCAGGCTTCTCCCTTCCCAGAAGTAGAAACCTGAAACCCTCCCATTCCGAACCCTCCTCCACTCTCTTCCACTTAATCCCACACCATTTCCTCTCCTTCTAAGATCCAAGGCATGTGTTTATTGTTGGTTTATGTTAGTTTCTTCCATGTTCTTCCTTGCCCATGTTATAGGTTGTTATTATTCTCCATCGTTGTAATGTAAGGGTGCTCCCCCAATGTTTTAGAGTTAATGTAGGGTTATCCAGATGTTATTAGAGTTTAATCATGAGTCAATATTGCTCTATGACAGTTGTTAGTGTCGCTTCAAGCTTTTGAGGTCAAGTTGATAGTGCCCACATACTCCTGACCCTAAATGATGAGTGGGTTCAAACTGATGACCTTATTCTCAATCATTATAAATATGTTTATGCATTACAGTTGTTAAATATGAAAGAAGATATAAGAATATGAGTTTACACATTATGTTAAAATAATAAGAACTATGATTTTGTGATGGTAGCATGAAAAATGTATTTTAGAAAACCATGGAACCATGATTGATATGTTGTATCTGATGAAAATGTTGTATGTGATGAAAGTGTTTTACGTGCTCAAGAAGTGATTTATTAGAAATCATGTAATTTAGCAATGTTTATGAAAGTTTTCAGATATGCCCTATATAGATTTATGATATACAGTGTTTTAAGATTTGGAATTTTGAAAATTGTTTTATTGAAATGTTAAGTTGAGCTATGTTGAATAAAGTTGATTTAGCTTTATGAAGAAATATGTTGTTATGACTTTAGAATTTTATGATTGTGAACCCCAGTGTTTTGAGCTATGATTTTAGATTTATCAAATATATGAAAAGTTATGTTAGCTTAAGATTTGAATTTACAACTTTAGTTTTATGGTACCAAGAGGTATGAAATTCAATATGATTCGTAGAAACTGACTGATACATATTATGTGGGCTGGAAATCAGAATGCCTACAAGTGGTGATCTCTTGGGCATGATTTTTATAACCACAGTTATGCTAAAGTCAGGTTATTAGAGTTATATGAATCTAAAATTCCTAGTGTACTAAGAATTTAAGGTCTCTCATTTGCCAAGGATGGAGTACTCACCTTTTCAGTTATGGTTTTTATCAAACTAATTTAGACAATAGAGATAATGAAATATACAGTTAGTTAATAGCTGTAATGAGATCGTTAACCTTGGTACCAAGTCATTCATTAGAAGACAATATCGCCCCTCAGTATACACAGAAAATAGGACCTAGTTAGATACCCACAACTTGTTTTGACAAAGTTTATGATTTGACAGTTTTCATTATTATATATATATATATATATAATGAAAGCTCAACAAATATTGTTTCCCAAGGCTTTGCCACACCCTTAGTTAAAATGATTTCATGTTGCTTGTGAGTTTACAATTGCTTGTTTATGAATTTATGGAAAAAAATTATTTTCTTATATAGTTGTGTATTTAAATATCAAATTATTTATGATTGTTGCATGTATAGTGTTATGTGTAATTTTCTTGTTTGTCTCATGTGTTGATGGGTGAAAACTCACTCACTGAGTCCGTTGACTTACCCCTCTCCCTTCCTCTTATAGTTGCAGGGGCGAAAATCTTTACGCCACTATTCCAATAGCTGCAGCTATCCTTTGGTGAGTTTTACTTTGATGCCACACTTAGTTTAGGCTTATGTTAGTTTAGAGGGCTCCAGTAGGCTTGCAGGTACGATTCGAGCCACGCATGTATTTTGAGACATTGTAATTTTTTCAGAGTTTATGTATTTTTGTATATGTTACTAGAATTGAAGTATGGATTTCAATCACCGATTTTGATTTAGATTATATAATAGATTAACTAAGTAGTTATAATTCAGTTTTCAAAAATTGAATAGGTTTTCATATTTATATCATGTGATAAACTAGTTTATGATTTCATGATCAGCGGTTTTGGCCCAGATGATTTCAGAGTTTGGATATTAAATACTTTCATTTTTATAAATTCAAATATTATGTTTTAATTAAAGAAATTGATATTGATTTAGAAGAAAATCATATTTTAAGTATTATATTATGATAAAGTATGCATTTAGATAGACACGTCATCCATAAGACTTACATGGGGATGAGATTCCTCACGTACTAGTCACGTTCCCAAGTCGGATCATGACATGTTGAAAGAAAAATGGAAGTGAAGCTTAAATGTGTCCGAGCATAAAATGGTGGTAAATACATGATCCATTTGAAGAGTAGAGAATATGGGATCAAGCTTGAGAAAATAATTCCCAAGACTCCTTAGCATAATGGAAATATAGAGTGACTGAAGTGTGCAATTAATGATAGAATCAGGTGTATGCTATCTCATGCAAAGTTGTCCAAATCCTTTTAGGGTGAAGTAATGAGAACTGTAGTAGATTTGATCAACCTTTCTCCTTTAGCTCCTCTAGATGTTGATGTTCTAGAGAGAGTATGGATCGAGAAAAGTGTCTCATACAGTTACCAGAGAGTGTTTGGCTATAGGGCCTTTGTTCATATTCCAAGAGATAAGATGTCCAAGCTTGACGGGAAATCAAAGTAGTGTATCTTCATGGGTTATGGTCATGAAGATTTTATAGATTTTGGGATTTGGTAAACAAGAAAATAATAGACCAAACCATTGAAGACTTTGAGAAATCAAATAAGCCAGTGTTGATTACTAGAAGTTGCATTGATGTTGAACTAAATTCTCTTTCTAGAACTCTTGTTAAAGGTTTGATGCGCAGGTTGATAATGGGAATGTAGATAATGAGCATGCACCTAATCCTAAGGTGGCGGTTGATCAAGCTCCACCAAAACAACCAGTTGAGCCTCAATTGAGAAGATCTCAAGAAAGCATTGTGCTTATCAGAAATATCCTCCAAAGGAGCGTGTGATGATCATTGATGGTAGGGAACCAGAGAGATACTAAGAGCCTATTTCTGATTAGCACAAAGAAAAATGGTTGAAGGCCATGCAAGAAGAAATAAATTACTTGCATGAGAATCATACTTTTGAGTTAGTAAAGTTGCTTAAGGGCAGGAAACTACACAAAAATAAATGAGTGTTTAAATTGAAAACAAAAGATAATGTCTTCTAGCTAAGGTATAAAGCAAATTTGGTTGCAAAAGGCTTTTAACAAAATAAGGGCATTGATTTTGAAGAATCATTACTGGTGAAGATGTCCTCTATCCAGTTGTGTTTGGGCTAGTAGCTAGTTAGATTGAATTTGGAGTTTGAGCAACTTCATATGAAAACTGCATTCCTCCATGGTGACTTGGAGGAAAAAATTTAGATGGAGCAACTAAAGGATTTCAAGGTTAAGAGAAAAGAGTCATTTATGTGAACATTAAAGAAAAGTTTGTATGGCCTCAAGCAAGTTCCAAGACAATGGTACAAAAAATTTAATTCTTTTATGGCAAATCATGGGCATAGTAAGATTACTTTAGACCATTTTATATTTGTTAAGAAATTTTTGATGGTGATTTTATAATTTCCTTGCTTTATGTAGATGACATGTTAATTGTTAGTCATGACAAACTAAAGATTCAAAGTCTTAAAAAGAATTTGAGCAAGTCCTTTGCAATGAAAGACTTAGGTTCTATAAAGCAAATCCTTGACATAAGAATCACTCGTGACAGGAAAAATGAAAAGTTGTGGTTATCTTAAGAAAGATACGTTAAGAAGGTATTGCAACAAAGGTATATTGAATAGGTATTAGAGAGGTTTAACATGAGTAATTCCAAACCTATTCGTATTCAACTTGCTGGTCATTTCAAGTTGAGCTTACAGCAATGTCCTACAAGTGAGAAAGAAAAAGAAGCGATAAAAAATATTTCATATGCATCTGCAGTTGGCAATTTGATGTACACTATGGTATGTACCAGGCTGGTTATGCTCATGTTGTTAGTATTGTTAGTTGGTTTCTCTCTAATACTCGTAAAGAACACTTGCAAGTAGTTAAATAGATTTTTAGGTATCGTCAGGGCACTTCTAGAATTTGTTTATGCTTTGGTAGTGGTCAACCTCTAGTAGATGGCTACACAAATGTAGATATGGCTGATGATCTTGATTCTAGGAAGTCTACTTCTAGATACTTGATGTATGACTTTTACAGGAGCAGTTGTGTCATGGCAGTCCAAACTTCAAAAATGAGTTGCATTATCTACCATTGAGGCTAAATATGTTGCTGTTACTGAAACTTCTAAAGAACTTTTATGGATGCAGAAATTCCTACAAAAGTTAGGCCTCAATCAAGAGAAGTTTGTGTTATTTCATGAAAGTCTTAGTGTTATCCATTTCAGCAAGAACTTGACGTTTCATTCTATGTCAAAGCACATGAGGTATGATCTCATTGGATACATGAGGTGCTTGAGATGAAGTTGTTATCACTTGAAAATATCTATACTGATAATAATGGTTCAGATATGATAAAGACTAAAACTTTACCTGTGATGAAGTTCACTTCTTCCAAAAAAAAAAGTGGACTTGATGGAGCAACTCATCTCATTTGAGTTAGAAAGGGGGAGATTTGTTGGCGGACTCCCTTTCTAATAACTGGGACCCACAACTTAAAAGAAATAAAAAATAAAATAAAATAAAAGGGCTTGAGAAACCCACATGAGAAAAAAAATTTGAAATTGAATAAGGTTTGATAAGTAAGCCTGTGAATGAGGAAGAAGATGTAGTGTCGTAGGGGAAAAAAAGGGGGGGGGGGAAGTCAATGTCCTGTGCTTATCATATGAAGAGTAAACATGTTCCATTTCCAACAAAATTTTAGTATATTATTCTTGATATTGAGCTGATAATTTTGGAATAATCTGATTATATTATTGCCTTCTCCGGTGATTGTCTTGCGATGCCCACATTTTAGAGTTATATATATTATTGTGTTTCGTCCGTTGAGTGAGTATCCTGTTAATTGTTGAGATTACTTAGTGCTACTGGAAGGTAAGATAATTGTATTCTAATTTATCTATAGTTGAAGATTTTGCTGGATTAAATTCCATGGGGTTTTTGTTTTTCTAATTAAGGGTTTTCCCACATTGAAAATTGGTGGTATCTCCTGTTTTATTTTTTTGCCAAATTATTGTACTATCTAAAATATATTTGGCACAAGCCAGGTAGGAGAAAATATTTGTTACTTCCACTATTGATAATAGGTTTATTTCCAAAGTTTTTCCCGCTAGCGAGTTAGGTAAAAGAATGATTGAAGTCATTACTTGAAGAGTTAATACCTTAAGAGAAATGTTATTTGTACTCATCATTTGTGGGACATCGTATTGACACACTCCTATCTATTATTGGACGAGGTGTGGACCCATTTAGTTTGGGACATGCATCTCATCTAATGGTAGATGAAAATATGTCAGCATGTTATCTCATAAAGTGTGAGTATAAATAACACTACTCATATCTTAAATATGGAATTGTAATTATAATTAGTTTTAAATGAAAGTGAAAAAAAAAAGTAGTTCAAAGTTCTAGCAGATAGTTATTCTCAAAATTTGTATTCATCATCTCATGAAAATTGATTTAATAATTAAATTTTTTTCTTTCAAAAGAAAATATTGTCAAAATGATTCAAAATAAGTGATTAACATACAGCCTTGACAATTCCTATGTATTATTCAAAATCATGTCTATATATATATATATTCTTAAAAGTGTTTCAACACTTTATTATGTAAAAATATTATTTTAACACCCAAAAAGTGGATGTGTCTAATTGAGATACTCACTCCATCACCATTGGATATAAAAGATGGGTGGGGATAGTGGGAGCCACCATCATATTCAATGATGATGAAATGAGTGTTCCAATTGAACACCTATTTTTTATCGTTAAAATAACCATGCTCCAATATCTTGATCAGAGTTTCATACTTCAAACACACATAATACAGCCTTGACACGTCCTGGCTAGTCTTCAGCTCACTAGAGTCACACATCTAAGCCCAATTTATCTGTCCTCCCAGTGAAAGATTTTAGTACTCATTAAGTACTTGACACCTCCATGCTAGTCTTCACTCTTCAACTTACTTCTACTATCATAACAGGCAATATTTTTACGGGGAACATCAACTGTAGGACTAGCTTTCATGTTTATTGTGCCTGCATGGCAGATAACCATTTTCTCTAGATTTGTTACAGAATCATTCGTTACTATATAATATTTTTATTATTATTTTAATATTTCTTTCTCAAAATTCTAAAAACATTAAAAACAAACGAAAACAGAAACCAATTCAACGGGACCTTCTACTTTTCAGTTTTCACCATAAACTTGGGGAGAGAGACGTGGAGTAAGAATGACCTCGAGCGGAGAGGCTTTGACGTTAGTTAGCCCAACCTGTTCAACCATATCGACTCGCATCCCATCAGCAGTTACAACGTCAAACCCATGCAACAGATTAGCAAGAACTAGCTGCGTCATTTGGAGGCCAAACGAGAGCCCCGGGCACATTCTTCTTCCAGCACCGAACGGGATCAGTTCGAAATGCTGGCCCCTAAGATCAATGCCCCTGTGGGTCGTGAGAAATCTCTCTGGTCGGAACTCTAAAGGATCCGGGTACAGAGTTGGATCTCGATGAATTTTTGAGATATTGGTCAAGAGGCGTGTGCCGGCAGGAACATGGTAACCACCCACGACGCAATCTTCCATGGACTCATGTGGCACGTTGAGTGGTGCAGCTGGGTACAAGCGCAGTGTTTCCTTGATGATGGCTTCGAGATACACCAAGCTCTTTAAGTCGGATTCTACCACCAGCCTTTCCTTCCCAATTTGTGTGTCCAATTCGTCGATGGCCTTGTTTAGAACCTCACGGTTGTTGAGAAGTAACGAGAGAGCCCAAGTTAATGTCCCAGTTGTAGTGTCCGTGCCTGCTAAAATTAGTGCCTGCATGATGCAAACAAATAAATAAAAATAAAAACATGTAGTTATACTAAACCAGTGGAGAGCAAAAGCCATAAAAAATAAGGACAAGATAAAAAAAAAAAAAAAAATCCATGACGATAGTTTCTAAAGTTATGATGATAAGTATTTTCTTTGTTGTAAGGCCTTTATCATGCAATTTCGGACTATGGTGGCACTTAGATTAGATAAATTCTCTCCACCGTAGTAATTCTACTATTTGACCCTTACCTTGCAAGTAAAAATTTACTAATTCAATATAACCGTCCACTTGTAGATAAATTTACGTATGTATGAAAGGTCGGTTCTATTTAGATGTAAATATATTATTATTTAATGAAATCAAGGTAAAATAAAGTGTGAAAGTGATAATTGTAATTAACTAATAATTAGTTATTAAGTGTTATAACTTCTTTTATGTAATATTTAGGGTTCAGAATTAATCTCTTTAAAAAATAAAACATGTCCCGAAGGATGTCGACCCAACTCTTCGATTATTTTTACCTCTCGTCATCATGTCATGAGCATGTTCCACTGAATTAATTGGATTCGCCCTCGTTGAGAATCAAACTTATTAGTAAAGGTTTTTTGTTTTTCCCTCTATCAATGAGAGCTGACTATTGCATTTTGTTTTCCATTTTAGACAAGATAGTGAGACCTGACAATTAATCTACGTACTCTTTTTGCAGCTATGAAGTATGCAGCCAACCATCAATTATATTTTACTAGTTGGTTTTAATTAGGGTTTAGGGTTTTTTAACAAAAAATCAGTGATAAAAAAAATCGCTAGGTAATAGATTAAGGATTTAAATTTGATATACTGATACTATCACATTCAATCCTGTATTGTTTTTGATAAGTTACAAATCTGAAAAATTTAAGTAACTGGGACAAATATAATACATAAGCATATTAATAAGTTTCACATAATTTTTTATTTTAGTATGTGATCAAATTTAAGAAATAATGAAGATAATATATATATATATATAGATATATATATATATATATATATATATCATTAATAAAAATTTTAGATTTGGATGGGTACCTGATGCCACCATTTTATACTTGCATTGCTGGTTATTGATGTAACATACTTTAAAATTCACTACCTACAGCATTGTACACATGAAATTATTTAATTAAAGAATTTAATTGTAATACACTACTTGTGTTATACTATTATTCAATCAAAATCTTCTATTTACATTATTTTTAAAATAATGATTGGAAGAGACAATTATCATTATTAATATAATAATATATAATTAAATAATAATATAAAAAATATTTATACCATTGATATATAAAATTTAAATCTTTAATTAGATATATCAAAAAAAATAATATTAATATATCAATATTAAACTCAAATGAATGAACTTCAAATATTAAACACTCGAGTGCTCAAACATCGATTTAAAAAGGAAATAATATTTAAATTTTAATAACCACAATGTCAATTATTATGGCGTGCGAGCTGAAAAATACTTACGTCCTCAAGGAGGAAGAGAAATTCTTCCTCCACATGCATCTTGTGCCATTGAAGTTGTTGTGGGAAGTGTGAAAAGTAATAGGGTCCACCTAAATCAAGAGTAAGGATGATACATGGAGGAAATTTTCTTGTCCTCCCGGAGGATGGAAGAATGTCTCGTGCGAGCTATGGCCTTCCCACGTAAAGTAAAATTTTCGTAAACGACGCAAATAATCATATACAACGAGTATTCAGCCATGATACTTGTGACCGTGAAAAGTACAATTTGCAGTGGAAAAGATTTTTTTTCTTTGTAACAAGTGATAGATAAAAAGACCGTATAGGATATAACTATGTTAAACACTAAAGATAAATGGTACGAAAAGTAGCGATTCGAATCTGCTTACAGAAAAAATAGGATAAATTGCAAAGGCTCCCTTCAAATCTTTTAATATTACACTTGTTCTCCTTTTATTTTTAATATTACGTACACTTCTCTTAATTATTTATATGTTATTATAATTATGTTTGCTATAAATTTTAAATGACTATAAAAAGTCTATTTTACTCTAATAATTAACATTCTCTTCCCCTAATTTCTCCTCTCCAAATCCCTTGTTGAAAAAGGAAAAAGAAATTTTAAACCCAGTATTAAATGTTAGCATGCTTGCAAATCTCTAACATTTATTATAGCCATATTGTCAACATTATCATTTATGATGGTCTTCGACCTATCACTTTCATGCTTTCTATACTTATTTGATTAATAAATGTAGTTATTAAATTTCTTTGTTTTTACTTGAACTCTTTAGTCAATAAAAGATGTTCTATGTTGTATCATATCAAGCTAAGTCATTGTAAAAATTATATTATGAACAAAGTGTGTTGAAGTTCCTCTTATTTTTGTTAAGCTTCCATTTGTGCAGTATTATTTTTCTAAGTGATTGTGTGTTTTTAATATCATATTGATATCAGAGCTGATTAAATCCAGCACAAATTTTAGAGAGTTTGTGACAAATAAAAGCAGTCTTATACAGTTAATTTTTCTAAAGTCAATATGGCAAAAAATTATGATATTGTTTGGTTCGTTTCCAAATTAGATGGAAAACTTTATTATTATTAGGAGACTTTAATGTGCATCCATTTAAAAGCACACAATATTTGGAGTTTTGTTGAACTAAGCATTTAAGAATAAGCAAATCAAGCAACTCAAAGGAGAGATCAATTGGCACTATCACAAATCCATCAAGGAGTGAATTATTCAATGTTTGAAAAAATTGCAAATGCCAAAACTACCAAGGACGCATGAGATACTCTAAAGCTGTCTTACAAAAGTGTAAAGAAGGAACGAAAATCCAAACTACAGTCTTTGTGCAGAGAATATGAAAGGTATGAAATGTCCAGCTCAGAAACTGTTGAACAATATTTTTCTCGTGTCATGACCTTGTCAATAAAATAAGAGTATATGGAGAAAATATAGAAGACAACAAGGTGGTTCCTCCGTACTATGCCAATCAAATTTGATTATAATAATTGAGTCACACGACATAGATAAAATGACAATTACAGAATTGCAGAGAAGCATAGAAAGTCATGTGAGCAGGATCTTGGAGAAGACAAAAAAAAAATCAGCAGAAAGAAGCCTTGGAAAGTCGGGTGAATTTAAACAAATTTGCTAAATCAAGCCATGAAGAAGAAGAAACAAGTTATTGCCACGGCAGAGGAAGTTTTAGAGGCAGAGGTAGAGGAAATTTCAGTGGAAGAGGTTGTGGCACTAATTACAATCAAGGAAGAGGCAATAATTCTAGACCATACAATTAAGGAAAAAGAGGAAATAGTTTTGAGCCTGCTAATCGAGCAAGAGGAAGAGGTAATTTTTATCAAGAAAGAACAAACTTAAATTTTTTTCACTGTGAAAAGTTTGGGTACAAAGCTGCAGATTGCAGATTTAAACCAATGAATAAAAGCAACAACACTTAAGCAAATATTGTCAAAAATCAGTGTCAAAATATTGGTGAGAATTCTAATCCACAAAGCCTATTTTTGGAAAGTAATTCTTTTATTGTGGAAGAAAATATATGGTATTTAGATGCAAGTTGTAGTAATCATATGTGTGGGAAAAAAAGGAGTTATTTTCTTCATAAGATGAAACTATAAAATCATCTGTAAAATTTGGCAACAAATCAAATATTCTAATTTTAGGAAAATTTCAAATAAAAATAAAATTGAAAGATGGTTCTCACAACTTCATTTCTGATGTGTTTTATGTTCCTAATCTTCACCACTACATGTTGAGTTAGGGACAATTGTCAGAGAAAGGCTATATAACATTCAAATTTATCAAGGATACTACACAATATTTGATAAGAATGGAAGATTTATAGCCAAGGTAAAAATAACTCGAAATAGACTTTTTCCATTGAAAATTCAACATGAAAAATTTCTTGCTTGAGTTCAGTGATATCTGATGATAACTGGTTGTAGCACATGCATTTTGAATATTATCATTTTTCTACCTATCAAAGAAAAAACTGGTTTTTAGTTTGTTTGTGAGACTTGTCAATTGGAAAAGAAGCATAGAGAATCATTTCCTGTTGAAAAATCTTGGAGAGCAAAAAGGTTATTGGAGATTGTGCATTCAAAACTATGTACTATTGATGTTCCATCACATAATGGAAGCAGGTATTTCATTACTTTTATTGATGACTTTAGTACACAGACTTAGGTGTATTTTTTGAAGCAAAAATCAAAAGCATGTGATGTCTTCAAGTCATTCAAGGCATTTGTGGAGAATCAAAGTAGCTACAGAATCAAGATTCTAAGAATAATAGAGGACAGAAATATCTTGCATGTGCAAATTTCTTTGAGTAGCATAGGATTCAACATCGATTGACAATCAGATACACTCCCCAACAGAATGGAGTCGCTAAAACGAAAAACAGGACAATCATGGATATGGTGACATGCATGTTATGGTTCAAACAGCAACCAAAAGAATTTTGGGCAAAAGCAGTTGCTACTGCTGTGTATATATTGAATAGGTACTCAACAAGGAGTATTCATAATAAGAGTCCTGAAGAAGCTTGGAGTGGAAGAAGGCCTTCAATTCGTCACTTTAGAGTTTTTGGGTGTATTGTGTATGCTCACATACCGAATCGGCTAAGGAAGAAATTGGATGACAAAGGTGAAAAATGTATTTTCATTGGTTACAACATGAATTCTAAGGTATATAAGCTGTATAATCCAAATACAAAGAAAGTGATCATCAGTCGAGATGTGACTTTTGATGAAAAAGTAATGTGGGACTAGTCTTCCAAAACTCAAAAGGAGTCTGTGGTGATTACTGACAATTATGACGAGGAAGATGGACAAACAAGCACATCAGCTCAACTAGAATCATCAAATCAGCCTCAAAGGAATCATCAATTACCAACAAGACTGGGGGATTATATTGTGAGCAATAATAATGGTCTATCTAATAAGGAGATTATCAATTTTGCTTTATTTGCAGATTGTGAACCAGTAAGCTTTGAAGAAGCTTCCGCTGACAAGAATTAGGGAAAAGCTATGGATGAAGAGATCTTTGCAATTGAGAAAAATGATACATGGGTGCTAACAGATTTGCCCGCAGGTAAGAAGCCAATAGGAGTGAAATGGATATACAAGACAAAGTATAAATCCAATGGTGAGATTGATCGGTTCAAAGCAAGATTAGTTGCAAAGGGAAACAAGTAAAAGCCAGGTATTGATTATTTTGAGGTATTTGCCCCTGTTGCTAGACTTGATACAATTCGAATGATTATTTCACTTTCTGATCAAAATAAGTGGGAGAAATATCAAATAGATGTCAAGTCTTCTTTTTGAAATAGTACTTTGAAGGAAGAAGTATATGTTGAGCAACCTACAGGTTATGAGATCTTTGTAAAAGAAGACAGAGTCTACAAATTGAAGAAGACATTGAATGGTTTGAAACAGGCACCAAGAGCATGGTACAAGAAGATTGATTCTTATTTAATTGAGAATGGTTTTCAAATATGCCCATTCGAACATACTTAGTACATTAAATCTGTTGAGTTTGGTGATATGCTCATTGTATGCCTTTATGTTGATGATTTGATTTTCATTGGAAATAATTTAAAGATGATTGTGGAATTTAAGGAGGCCATGGTGAAACATTTTAAAATGACAGATTTGGGTCTAATGCTTATTTTCTAGGCATTGAAATCATTCAGCAAGATCATGACATTTTCATTTCTCAAAAGAAATATGCCAATGATATTCTAAAGAAGTTTCAAATGGAGAATTCAAAGTCAATCTCTACTTCAATTGAAGAGAAGCTGAAATTGATAAAGGAAGATCAAGGAAAAGCTATGGATCCTACTTTTTACAAGAGTTTGATAGGAAATTTGAGATATTTGACTGCAACCAGACCAGACATATGTTAGCTCCAAAACCCTTTCAAGAAATGTTAACGAGTTTTGAATAACAACAAAGCAAATTTAAAGAAATTAGCGACTAATGGTTGTCTTGAGTTTCTTGTAAGATTAAAACAGGATTCTATCATTTAGCAAGAGCAAGGCTTACTCAAACGAAGATAAAACTCACGCTGCATGTGCAAACATGTTAATCTCATGTAAGATATATGACCTGAAAAGGAAGTGAAATTATATCCTTATTCGAGCATAAAATAGCTAATGATTTGAAGAAGATATCAACAATACAAGAAATCAAGCTTTTGAGACTTCAGAAAATAGCACTGGACATCAGAAAGTGCGTTTATAATGAAGTTATCAAGCAATCTCAGAAGACCAGGTGTCACACTATCTTCAATCAGCACAATCGCAAATCTTTCATTATTATAAATCTTGGATTAAAGATCAGAAGATCAAAGTTTCATCAAGGATCTGATACTGCACGTCAGAAATCTCACT
Source organism: Dalbergia cochinchinensis (assembly GCA_031216125.1). NCBI lineage: Eukaryota > Viridiplantae > Streptophyta > Magnoliopsida > Fabales > Fabaceae > Dalbergia > Dalbergia cochinchinensis. Next base: position 14,899,337 of record CM062375.1, on the reverse strand, counting down.
TCACTGTGGAGTGCTAAACATTACTAGAAAAAGAGAGAAATTTGAATTTCAAAAACTCAAATCCCAGTGTCAAAACTAGTGTGTCATCTTTTTTGCCAATGGGATCATTTTACCCCAGCTTCAGAAGAAGCAGTTCAGAAACCACATTTATTAAGTAAGAATAGTTCATGAAGGGACATCAAAAACCTCAATGCCACAATAGCTTCTGTAACAGATCTGACAAATTGTCATCCTATCCTTCTAGAGTGCTTTTCCAAGACACAAATGGATTATCAACATGTGTCACTTGGAGATCTGATCAAGGGTAACGGTCACAAGGAAGACCTTCTATAAATAAGAGATGTTGGGCTCAAATGAAACAGAGATACTCCGTGCTAGAAGAGAAAACTCTGCAAAAATCTCTCCTCATCTCCAGTAAGGTTCATATCATTAATGTAATCAGATTTCTTACTTGTAAAAATCTTCTTTATACGTTCTTGAACAAATATATGTTCTTCCTAGGAAGAAATGATAGAAAGAAGTCATTCAAGCTTTCCCAAGATCTTTTCATGTATATGTTAAGGAAATTTGAGTGTAGGTTAATTCAGGTGGCAACCCAAACACAAAACCTTTGTATCCTCGATCCAGTAGTAATCACTATGAGATAACTTGGAGAGGCTAATGTAAAACTACTTGCAACGTGACAGTGAGGTGTTTTTACTGGTCATGGTTTAGCTTGGAGAGGCAACTTAAAAGACTACTTTCAATGGGACATGTAACAGGTAGTTCACTTGTCACAGTTTCAACTTGGAGAAGCTGGTGAATAACTACTTAGGTGTGTGATAGGAAGGGTTGTCTACTGGTCACAGGTATTAGCTTGGAAAGGCTAATACAAGACTACCCGGTTTAGCTTAAAGAGGTTGGTGAATCACTACTCAATTTGTGGCAACAGAGGTTGTCTGCTGGTCATAAATGAGAACTTGACAAGACTAATGTAAAGACTATCCAATTTTTCTTTCTCAGGTTGAGAAAGATGTTTAGTGGAACCTCAATATATGTTGAGTACTGGATATAGGCAGTGTTGGCTGAACCAATATAAAATATTTGTGTCACATCTTCTTCTCCTTGACTTTCTTTACATTTCTCTGTTACGCGTTATTCTTTAACATATACTAATATAATGCTTTTGGCTTTCTATTATTCATCTGATACTTCAGAAATCTACTTTCTGAAACTACTAACTGAGTTTTCGTTGCACTACAAGTTTCATACTTGATAGTATCTATTTTAAATATTTCAGACAAGTAAAATGAAACAAAGCACGATTCAACCTCCCTTCTCGTGCATATTTTACCTACAACATAGTTTTTGGAGTTGGATTATTAAGCAAGCTTATGGAGGAGCCACGCACCTGTCACTACAAGCAGCTAAAAGAATTCTCCGTTATATCAAAGGTACCATGACTTATGGGATTTTTTATGGTAATATTAATTATATAAGACTTGTTGGATATACAAATAGTGATTGGGCAAGTGATATAGAAACAAGAAAAAGAACTTCAGGATATATTTTTTCACAGCTAAAGCCGAATATATAGCAGTAGCCAGTGGTGCTACACAAGCAATATGGCTTAGAAGAATTCTTGAAACTTTTAGGCAGAAGCAAAATACTCCCACAAACAACATTCTGTGACAACAAATCTAATATTGCATTTTGTAAAAAACTAGTGTTTCATGGAAAATCCAAGTATATTGATGTTCGATTCCACGGGATTTGAGAATTGGTTGCTGAGAAAGAGATGTTGATTGATTATTGTCACACTAAAAAGAAAATTGCATATATCTTTACAAAGCCTTTGAAGAATGAATTATTCTGCTAGTTGAAGAAAATGTTTGGAATGATCAACTTCAAATGCTTGGTTTAAGGGATGAAATGTTGAAAAAAAAATGGAAGTTTTAAACCAAGCATCAAATGCTAGCATGCTTGCAAATCTCTAGCATTTATTGTGGCCATATTGTCAATATTATCATTTATAATGGTCTTCAACCTATCACTTTCATGCTTTAAATGCTTGTTTGATCAATAAATGTAGTCATTAAATTTCTTTGTTTTTACTTCAAGTCTTTAGTCTATATAAGATGTTCTATGTTGTATCATATCAAGTCATTGTAAAAATCATAAAGGTGTGTTGAAGTTCCTCTTCATTTCTTCCATTTGTGTGGTATTATTTTTCTAAGTGATTGTGTGCTTCTAATATCATCCCCAATTATCTCTCCCCTCCCCATTCTCCTTTCAACACCACGCCCTCCACCACCCTCCACCATCCCTCCATCGGGGGGCACCATCACTGCAAGCCCTTCCAATGGCTAGCTAATGCACTACAAAGAAGAGCCAGGGCCTTGACCCGTGTGGCTCTCCATCCACACCACCGTGAAATCGACCTCTTCCACCATGGCTTCTGATTCTCCTCAGAACCGCCCTCACACTCTGCTTCTTTCCCCATTTTCTTCCTTTCAATGATCCCAATCCAAAAACACTTGACTCTATTGTTTTATTTTGTTACATTTTCAAATTTTATATATGTCTCTTGCTTTGCGTTCTTGTTAGCCCTTTTGTAGCCTTAATGGATTGTTTTTTGTTGTTCATCACCACCTGCTATTGTCTTTTTACGCTTCATAGAAAAGAAAAGCAGCGTCACCTTCCATTTCATCATGCTTAGCCACCTTTTCCCCTTCCATCGAACTGCTACCCTGTTAGTTCATCTGCATTACTTTATTTGATTTTTATTACATATTGATATGTAAAATATGTATCTTGAATATTTTATGATTTTGAGTCTCGAAGAGTGATGGGTTTCTCACTGTGGTGTTGGGCCCAGAGGGTGGTGAGTGGTGGTTGTTTATTATTATTATTTTTTAATTATGAACCGTAGTTAAGGAATTTCAAAATATTGCTAGGAGATAAGGGAAATCAATGTAATATTAAAAAACTAGAAGAGGTTAACGGTAATATTAAAGGGTTTTAGTGGAGATTTTTGTAATTTATCCAAAAAAATAATAATAATCATTGGATTGCAATTATTACTTGTACACCTTTGTTTGAAAAAAAATTACGGTGAATTGTGATTGGTTGTTTCCACGTTTCATCACCATTCGTATTGTACAGTGTCGAGCTATTTAGTATCGCTCTATGTTAAAATGTATGATGTCAAGTTTATCGAAAAATAAAAATTTATGATGTCAATCCGCTATCCAATCAAAATTTTGTTTCTTACGGCTTTTTATGTAGTATACATGAAAATTAATTATATTTACATTTAAGATATTATATAATTCAATGCAGATTCTATATATTAATGTAAGGGTAAAAAAAAAATCTAAAATGGCAATTATCTTTTAAGCAACAGATCGTACAATTGTTATCGAGGTGATAAAAACAAACTAACAGTGGGGACGATGATGTGTCTTGGGCTAAGGGTTCAATTCATCAATCCCATTTAGGTGTGGCTATGGAGATCTATAGGTGGGGATATTCGCAAAGATATTTATAGAAGTTGGAATTCTTTGTGGGAATGGGAATGGGAATGAGGATGGGATAAAAGTCCTCCCAAAGCAATTTTGGGGATAGGGATGGGAATTATACCCCCACCCTAAAGGTATGATAGTAATTTTCAAAGAAAATGCTTAATATTTCATAATATTTAAGGATATTGATAATAATATTAGAATATGAGTTTATTTTTTTACTAGATTTCTATATCTGTAATTTTTATGACTTGTAATTATTTTATTTATTTCTTTTATATGCAAGTGGAAGTAAAACTCAACTCAATTATAAAGATTATAAAAATATTTATTTTTATCATCATCGATATGTAGTGTTGGACTTTTTAAATTTTATTGTTTAAAGGTATCCGTAGATCCCTATGAGGAGATGAGGCCCATGGGAGATGGAGATGGAGAGAACTTTAAAGGTGTGGGACAAAGAGTAGGGGACTACTCACTGCCCTTGCTATGCCTCATTAACATCTCTAAACTAGAAGTAAGTGAATAAAAATAAAATATGATAGGCCATATATGATGGATAATATCTTCTATTTTCATGTAGTGTCTCATCATTTTCTATCGTTCCAATCAACACAGAAATGATCGAAGTAGACACCATTTTGTCTAGGGTAAGTTTAGTTATGAGGTGAAAATTGAGGTATAAATTTTCATAGATGAATTCTATATATAAAATCACACATGAAGTTCATTCGAGAAAAACTTATCCCATTTTTACTCTCTAGCCAAACATCAGCTAGTGGCAGCAAATTTCCATACGACATATGATATGATACACATGAGATATGTATGACGTACCAGGGATGTAGCTTTGATTATAGTATCAGCATCACGGCCGTCAAACTCTTGATCAACAATGGAAAGAAGCACGTCCATGAAATCATGATGACGATGATCTTCTTTCCTTTCCCCTGAGCCGCAGTTCCTGTTGCGTTTATGTTCTTCAAGCCAAATCCCACAGAAGGAGTCCAACTCCTTAGCCGTTCTCTTCATTGCCTTCTCTCGTCCATCCAAATCCAACCACCTCAAAAACGGCAACGCATCGGAAACCGCGAACGATCCACTCAGATCAAACAACTCCCTCACCGCTCTCCGAATCCGTTCGTTCTCTTTGCTACCGTCATCACTTCCTGCGTCAGTAAAACGTTTTCCTACCACCATTCTGAATAGCACGTTTATTGTTATGTCCCCAATCCATTTCTTCATCTCTGTAATAATCGCATTCTTCGAATTATCACCTATGGTGTACGGATAGGGATAGAAGTATTAGATACGGTAGTGATACCATAGGATACGTAAAATCTAATATAGAATACAAGAATACAACAACATATATCATTTAATCTATAATTTTACATATAAAATTTATCTATTAAATTTTATGTCTTATTTATATCCTCTAATCAAAGATATATCCTGAGAGTTTAATTTTAATATACAATTTGACGTTTCCTCCATTATTACAAGTCATCTGTACAAGAGAAATTAATTTGATGAGTGCAAGAGAAAAATTTTAGTGTGATAGATAGTTTAGATACCTCCCAAAAAGATTTTGTAAAGATACAGTGAAAAATATAAGTAATTTTTTATGTATGGAAAATATGAAAGGCTTTTATGTAATTTTATATTTTCAACTAATAAAATTTAAAATAATATTAAATTGTTATAACTATTTACTACTGTCACAATATCTAATATGATTTGATTTTTTTAATATTTTTTATTAACTGATAATATAAAATTATCCTACGGTGTGAATCATTAAAATTATATTTAAGTGTGCAATAAGACAACTGATCCTAATAAAATTTTGAGAAAAATGACAAACCATAAAAATGATAATTATTAACCATCACAGGCTCACAGCTACCTACCATGATCTATTGTTTAGATAAAATTTTAATGATAATAACTTCATAGAAAATAAATTCTAAATCAAGGTAGCTAATCTTAAAAGTACATGCGATTAATACATTACCACTCTCCTTCATATGTAAGAACAACGAATTGTAACTCTCTTTCATTGCAGTCTCCACCTCCGATTCCATCACGTGCTTGAGCGTCTCTATCCGGTGCGCGGAGAGGACCTCCAAGGTGGCTATCTTGCGCACGTGACGCCAATAGGGGCCATAGGGGCTGAACCCTATCATGGAGAAGTTGTAACCCAACACCTCAAAGGATACCGATTTAGGCCTGCTAGCAAACGCCTTGTCGTTTACTGTGAAGCACTCTCTGGCCATCTCCCTGCTGCTCACGACCAGAGTTTTGTGAACGCCAAGTCGTATCGTGAAGACCGGTCCGTACTTGTCGGCCATGTTGCCCAAGGTCACGTGAGGTGGCTGTGACCCGCCTATGAGGTGGAGGTGCCCGATCAGAGGCCACGCGCCGCCAGCCTCTGGTGGCGGCGGCGGCGGCGGTTTTGTGTGGCCTCTGATGCGGCTTCTCCATGTGGAACGAAGAGCATAGAGGAAGAGAAGCAGGCCAAAGATCGTGAATACGGTTGATTGGGAAAGGAGATTTTGCACGTCCATGGGGTTCGATTTGACGCGGTTGTATATGATGTGAGCTTCTTGATATAGGTAGTTTTGGGTCTGAAAGGAGCACTTGCCGTTCTGACTTTTGACTCCTAGCAAGAAGTGTGAGAAATAATATAATGTGTTTAATTTCTATGCATTATTTATACTATTATCTAATCACATTATACTATTTTATATAACTTTTTAAATAATAGATGTGAGACTTAATCATTTTAGTTGATATAATAATTTATTATTGGATGATAATATAAAATAATTTTACACATATATAGAAATTAACCTATAATATAAGTTTTTAACTGTATATTATAAAATCTATTTATTTTAATGTATTCAGCTTCTCTTTGGTAAAATCCAACATAATTTCCTTTTGTTTGTAAAATTTATTTAAGAAATCTTTACACTTTTCACATCATTATATTGCTCTTCCTTGAATTTATGAAAATCATTTCGCATTTTCTCCTTCATTCCACATTATATCATATAAAGTTAGTTGCGGTCATTTAAAATCATTGTAATATAGACAAATAAAGAGAAGTTAAGTGATTTCACGAAGTTCATGAGAAGACAATATAAATTGTTTGAAAATAAATATTAACATTTGTAGTGTTTAATATTGATGTAATTTTTTAAAAAATATTTAATCTATGTGTACTGGCTATGTAAATAACTTTTAACTTGTCAATTAATCAAATAATTCTATGTACATGGTTTTTCAAATATTCAATATGAGTTTATCATATTTAATGATATAGTAATATATGGTAAAATTTTATTATAAAAATTTAATATATCACACTTAAATCCTATTGTTGATATATATTAATAATATTACTCTTTGTCATCGCACCAAAAAATATTACTCTATCAGATAAATATTCAACTTGCAGAAGTTCTTCAGATTTTATGTGAAAATATCTTTCAATGCTGGCGGCGCTCCTATATTATCAATGCTGACGAAAAAAAATTGATTTGTCTCTCTTTTTCTTCTAAGATGCCGACACAGTGATGTTTAGCCATCTTTATCGTAAGACAATTTTATGGGAATGAATTTTCTCTTGTCAAAATTTAATATGATAAGATTATTTGTGATCTTTCACTATTAAATCTTTTATGTCATATGTCTTGTCTAATTTTACATTTAGAATTAATGATAAAAGATTATATCTAACGTTATAATGTTGAATTTTGATACGAAAGGACCATTTACCGACTTTTGTAGTCACCATACCTTGTGCAACGCAACATTGAACCAAGGCGAGTGGTAATATGCACCGTACTTCGAGTTTTGTTGTGTGGTGGGCACCTTGAACTCAAAAAAAAAAAAAAAAACAAAGATCACGAGGCAGCGTAGATGTGATAATAAGTTTGCGATATATTGTAATATTTTTAGTTTAGATTGATTTAAAAATATGGTTAAATACTGCTGGGATCGGATGTAAATTTGACAATAAAATGAGGCCAATTTGGTTAACTACGATTAAATATTCTAGATGATTAATGACTAAAGTTTCTATCTCATCATTGAAGTGATGTACAAATTTTTCGATTTTTTATAGAACTATATGGTCATTTGTTAAATGATTAAGCCATTTAAAAGGAGAAAATGTTCTAAGTTAGTCCCTAAAAGTGTACGAGTCATTTTAGCCCATGAAATTTTTTTTTCATCAAAAAAAACTCATGAGATTGTAAAATTATCTTTTTACTCCTTAAAGTTACAAGATGTGAGTTATATTAGTCACTACCCATATTTTCATTATAGTGTCATCATATTTTTGTTCACACTCACAATACATGACGTGCTAGTTATAGACTAGCATCCTATTTGGCTTTGCCAATTAAACCACATGAAGATAACTAAGATGAATTTTACATAAGAATAATATTGTTAATTTATTGTTAAGAAATTGATTTATTATTCAACTATGCTACCACGAAGGATGCGTGTAAGTGAGTTAGACCAACCCAATGAACCCAATAAATCCAATCAAATCTGATTAGACTGTTCCAATCTTGATCGGGTTTTCGGGTCAATTGATTCAAATCCAATTAGAATAAATAATTTTTTATTGTTTTAACTTGTAAGTGTAATATCGTCCCAAGTACAATGTCAATCTTAAGTCATGACATTGGACCCGAGAATTGTTACTTATAAATTAACGAATCTTTCTTAAATAAGCTCAAGTAATGCGTGTAATAACTAAGCATAATTCTATTAAAATATATATCAAACAAACTCAATACTTATTGACTACATAGTTAAGTACAAAAGAAAGCTTTTCTATAAGCTTTAATACATATATGTCCTCTATTACATTGACATACATATAACTCCAACTAAGTACAGTGGAGTAAAAACATCAACTACTAAACTACTGCAATCTCAAATTCTTTCACATAGCAGCGCCACTATTTTCTGGATCAATCTGGAGACAACACGGGAACATAAACACATAGAGGTGAGAATTATACAAATTCTCAATAGGTATTTCCCCCAAATACACCATCATAATATCATTGTCATCATCCCAGCCACTTTGGTTTATTAGAAAAAAAGTGATCAAGCATTACATAATAACGGTTCATTTTTAAAATTACAAATCATATTTTCTCAGTGGATTGTTTTAAAAATCAATCATTTTGTACACATTTATCGTAAGCTCATAATCATAGTAAATAATATCAATCAAAATGATTCGATATGATACAAATATGTATGTCAAATATAAGGAAATTATCTTTGTATGCCCTTGATAAATCAAAGAGGACTTTATCTATCTTTATTTGCCCTCGACAAGTCGAAAAGATCTCATGTTTCTTTATTTGCCCTTGAAAAGTCAAAAGGGATCTCATGTTTACCCTTGACAAGTCAAAAATGATCTCATTTTTCCTTATGGCTATAGAACTTAATTCAATATATCATTTACTTTTCTTTTTCCAATGCATGCATAAATCACATATAGGTATTCATTCACATTGTGATTTCATTCATGCCTCATAAACCAATCTTTAAAGTTAGCATGCATTCATATACCATATACTTAAACCAAATGTCATTATGTCACCAATATAATGTATTAGCACAAATACAGCACATGGGCAAATTTCATATTATTATGGCATGAATTTATTTGCGCATCAAATTATCAATTCGAAGGCTATAAAAATTATCTAAGAAACTTCAATGTGTCTACAAGGTTCCATAAAATTTTCATAGCAAAAGGAATTATCTAACTATGTTAACAAAATTAGACAAATTTAGAGGTCAAAAACCCCTTATTTATAGCCAACAATCATAGTCCCCAATTTTATTACCCTATCAAATGCACATATCAAATCATACAAAAATTCACGATAGGACTTCAATATGTCCTCAACATCCTGTAAAAATTTTAAATGATAATTCAATCATTTGATAGGTAACAAAATTAGAAAAATTTACGGCTTCTATTCCAACATTTAAGGCAGTATATGTACAATTTTAGTACTTGATCTTTTTAAAAGCAGTTTAACGCAAAATCAGAACCCAAGAAAATTTATGGGACTAGCCCAAGATGTTAGCTCCAACATATATTTTTTTCAGCTCACGAAAATGTCTACATCATGCTCAGAAAATTCGTGATCATCCTCTGCCTGTAAGAAAATCAAATTTCCAACACGTATGATTACTACTTCTTTAGCAAAATTGAATTTTCCCACAACACCAATACACTCCACCAATACAAATACCTCTACTCCTATGTGTAATCATACATTAGAACTAAGAAAATCAATTTTCCAATCATCACAATCAGCAAGAAAAATAGAATTTCATTACGCAAAGAAAACAACAGCCTACTTTGCAAGCTTTAAATCTTGTACCCCAAAGGTGTTTCAAAGGATTTTCCTTCACTTCAAGGACTCTCAATTAGCCTCAACCTCCCTTAGTCAGTGAGAAAGTGAGATATCAAAGTAGGATCGACGGAGAATTGAGATTTCAATCGATTAGATTTACAGGTTTTAATGTGTTGAACAAGTTTAGTGAAGGAAGTTTGTGGTTTTAACAAGTCTAAGCTAATGTTTTGAGGATTTGAACCTTGTTTGAGGTTGTTTGAGAAGAAAGAAATGGAGTTTTAGAGGCTGCTATACTTGGCCGAGAATGTCAAGAAAAAATGACAAAGTTAGGTGGTTTGAAGTTATGTTGTTATAAAAATAGCATTTATGTAATCAAAGTATATTTCTTTTCTATTTTAAAAAGATACAATGAGATGGATGGCTAGGATTTAATCTTGTTAGTCAAGATTAAATCTTGGTCATCCACTTATCTTTAAAAGATAAGCATTATCATATTATAAACATTAAACTATCTTTCAGTGTTAGAAATTGCACACTAAAATTTTGCCCAAGGGGTAAATCACCGTACCCGGAAAATCAAACATTGCCCAAATTAATTCTAGGTATAAAATCTTTATTCCTATCCATTTATAATCTTAATCCTCTAATTTTTTCAGTTCCAGACATCCTTGGGCCCCAATTCTAGGGTTTCGACTATCCCGATGAGTCGTAGGGCCCGTAAGATACTATTCATATTTATTTTTGTTATAAATCCATTGGACTGCCCTCATCATTATTAAAACTGTCACATTTTTTAAATTATGACCAATAAAACTTAAATTAATTTTTAAATAACTTTTTGGGGTATTATATAAAGAGGTGGATGCAATGCTCAAAGTTGTGAATTGGATTTAGAGATAAAAAGCTTCTTTTATGTCTCTCTCGAATATTTTCAATTTATAATTAGTATTTGAGGCTAATGGACATGTAATATGAATTGTTATGTTTAAAGTTTTGAATTTGAAATCGTTGCAATATTAGAATTATATTGTTTGGATACCATGTTGTGATGTTTATAAACTACTATGTTTTATTGAACTTTTTGGGCAAGAATTAAAAATAAATAAATAAATCCAATAACACATCCGAACCAACTCAAATTTGATCAGATTGATTTAGTTTGGATTTTACAAACCCAAAAAAATGAATTCAAATAATTCCAAACCAATTAAAAAGTCATCAGTTCAAATTTATTTATGTTTTTCAAATCCAACTCAAACCACTCTATTTAATCCCTATCAAGGAAGATGTCAGCCAATCATCAATGTCACTTGATATGATAAATTAGTGAAAACATGAAAGTAAAGTGATGAACATAGAGTTAGGGATTAACTTGACTCAAGTTTTATGATTTTATAGATTAAAAAGTTAATTTTTAAATTTTATGGGCCAAAAATTACTATGCTTGTAAAACTAGAATGAACGCTTACTCCATTGAAAACATTAAAGGTGGAGAACAAAAACTCAATTGAAGAAGAAATGACATCCATTAACTTACAAAAATTTATTACATCATCGTCCAACTAAACTACATCTTGCTCCTTTATCTTCTTCTACCATTGATACTATAGCATTTTAATGCCTGTTTCGTAATTCTAAACCCTAAACCAATAAAAAAAAACATAATTTTAAAACATTTAAAATATTAGATTAAAATATGATGAAAATATTTGAATACTTTAATATTAAAATTTTATACACTGAATTTATATGTATATTATATAAATATAAATATAGATATGAATAAAAAAATTTAATACATAATATATATCCCAAATATATGTAAGGGTTACAAACTTGAGACAGGGAGGCCCAACACCCATAACGGGCCAAGACCTATGTCCACACCATCAGGCTATCGAGGCCTGAGTTTGGGTCCCAACCCCACTTTGTCTGCCACTAGAGGTGGAAGTAGGTTAACTAGAGGTGGAAGTAGGTTAAGCTACCCATCAGGGGTCCACAACTAGGCTCGCATTAGGCCTGGCCCGTTTATTAAATGAGCTGAGCTAAGGCTTTTTTGAAAGTTTATTTACCTAAATAAGTCAGGCTATAGGCCCTAGAAAAAGCCTACCAAGCCTGACAGGCCGACCTGTTTATTAATATTCTTAATACATAATATTATTATAATACTATATATATTTATATTATTATTATTATGATTTCCAATTTAATATTTCAATAATATGGATTTATGATAAATTCATAAATCATAATCACAAGCACTTCCTACAATTTTACCTCTCTATCTACTACCTCAATTTTATTTTAACCTTTCACCTCTCACAGTCTATCAGTCTCACTCTTACCCCAAAGTCACTGTAGGAAGTGCATCGCTGAACTCCACCATTGTTCCTGTCCTGTGCCGCTCCACTTAGTTGTTGCTCCTTCACGGTACTACTCCTACTGTTGTTACACATCATCGCCGCTCTTTTACAGTGCTGCTCTGTTGCAAAACTTCTTCATTCATCATTGTTCCACCGCTGCTCCTTCACAGTGTTACTCCATTACGACATTCGTCGTTCATCACTGTTTCATCGCCACTCCTTCACAATGCTGCCCCGTCGTGGCACTTCATTCATCGCTGCTCTGTCACGTCACTATATCGCATTATTGCTCCATCGCGTCACTACTCCATCCCATCATTGCTGCTTCACGTCGTTGTTGCAACTCTTCTAGCTCACATTGTCGCAACCCCTCCAGTCCAATTGAAGCAATTTTCTTCCTTTGAATTTAATCTTTCTTTTTTTGTTCTGTTAGACTTTATTTGATTTACAATTACAGCATGCCTACATTTTTCCCTTTGTCCAATTCTTCAATTCTAAGTACTTGGTTTGAACCAGTGTTAGAATGGCTTATGATTTTTTTCCACTAAGTTTTGTGTGATTTGAAGGTCTATTGATATCAATCTCTTGGTTCCAATTTATGAAGAAATTTGTACTTTGCTAATTTGGAATTATGTTTAAAGTATTATGTAGAAATAAAATTATTAATTCAATTACTGTAGTGATGATTTGGAATGTTACACACTTTTGAAATATTGTTCTTTATTTTTTTTTTCCTTTGAAGTATTATTCATTTTATCCAATTGAATGATATCTTGTTAATGATACTTATTAATTTTTTTTTTTACTTTTCAATCTTTTAGGATAAAATAATGTCTTCTCTATTTGAGAATAATAAGACAATTGCTGTTAGTCCTATACCATGAATATGGGTGAGACTAATCAACAAGTACCTAGAGACTCAACTCAACCCGAAGTTAATAGACTTGAAGGAGAGCAAAATCAAGAACAGTTGGATGAAGATTGTGTCATAAAGAAAAAGAGACAGAAAACTTCAGTTGTTTGGAATGACTTTGATGAAGTTGTAGTTCCTGATGGTGTGAAAAAAGCTATGTGTAAGTACTGCAAAGATAAATTATCTACTAGTGGGAGGGGGTCAAGCACAAGTCATCTGAGGAGACATGCACAAAATTGTCTACAAAGGAGATTAAAGTTGATTACTGAAAAGAAGCAACCTATCATACCATTCCAGCCTTCTAATGCAACTAATCTCTTCATAACTCATGGGGTAAGGTACTCTAATGAAAAGATGAGGGAAGTCATTACCGCTGCTATTATGATACATGAACACCCTTTTAGCATTGTCAAAGATGAAGTTTGGATGTGGTCATTTCAATATGCAAATTCAGATTTTCAGAAAGTGCATTGCAAAACTATGAGAAATGATTGTTTAGCATTATATGAGGCTGAGAAGAAAATATTGAAGGCAATGTTGGATAGTGTGAGCAAGATTAGTTTAACTACGGATATGTGGAGATCAAGCCACCAAGTTGCTGAGTACATAGTCATGACTAGGCATTTTATTGATGTAGGATGGAAATTTCAAAAGAGAGTTTTAAATTTTGTGAAGGTTCCTGCTCCAAGGCGTGGGTTGATGTGGCTAATGTAATCTTTAAGTGTTTGAAGAGATCGGGGATTGAAAATAAAGTATTTTCGGTATTGGTTAATAATGATTCTTACAATGACTCATGCTTGAGGAATCTAAAGGACAACTTGTCACTAAGCACAAAGTTAGTCCTTGATGAAGCTTTATTTCATGTTAGATGTTGTACACATATCTTGAATTTGCTTGTGCAAGATGGTCTCAATCAAATTAAGGGGGTTATTCACAATATTCATGAAAGTGTGAAGTATATCAATTATAATGATTCTAGATTGAAGGTATTTTGTGATATTGTTGAACAAAAGCATCTGAAGGAAAGGAAGCTTGTTATTGATTGTCCAACAAGGTTGAATTCTACATTTGAGATGCTATCTTGTTCTTTGAAATTAAGATGGTCTTCTTAGCTTACAAAGAAAGAGAGCCGCATTATGCATATGCATGTTCAGTTGAAGAGTAGGAAAAGGTTGAGAAAGTTTGCAAGCTTTTAGAAGTTTTTAATCAAGCCACTCATATCATATCAAGTAGTGAGTATTCTACAGCTAATTTATATCTTGCTAAAGTTTGGAGCATTAAGCAAGTGACTGATAATGCAGCAAAGGGTCAAGATCTTTTCATGAAAGAAATGGCAGCTCCAATGAAGGTTAAGTTTGACAAATATTGGGGGGAATGCAACTTGCTAATGGCCATTGCTAGTGTTTTGGATCCTAGATGCAAGTTTCATATCATTTATATTTATTTTCCTTTAATATACAAGTCTAGAAAAGTGGCTGAGGAAAATGTGAGTAAGGTGCAAATAGTATTGGAAGATTTATATAGGGAATATGTAGCATTGAATACTGAAGAATCTTCCTCTAATGCTACAAATATAGGTCACAACAACTCCTCAAGTTCTTCTGCATCTAGATCCTCAATTATCACTAGATTTGACCAGATTATGAGCCTTGAGCGTGAAAAGAAAGCAGTTCCCTCAATGAAATCAAAATTAGATGCCTATCTTAAGAAGGGTGTTTATATTCCTGAAGGTGATAATAGCTCTTTCAGTGCTGTGGAGTGATGGAGGAATAATAGCATGAAATATAAGATATTATCTAAGATGGCTGCTCATATATTAGTCATTCCTATCTCGACAGTGGCATCTGAGTCAACATTTAGTGCTGTAGGAAGAGTTATTGATAAATATCGCTCTAAGCTAAATGAAGAATCGATTGAAGCGCTCATATGTGGTGGGGATTGGCTTCTTCATAAACACGGCTTAAAGAGAAAAGAAAAGGTTCAAACTTTTTATTTTTTTAATGGTCCTTTATTGCTATACATGTTAAATTTATTATTGTTAATATATTATATGCCAATAAAAACTATTTTTCTATTTTTGAAGGTCTACAAACAAGAAGAAATATATTTGAAGATTTGATCATGTGGCTGTTTGATGCACCTTTTGGGAGGATTTTATAAGTTTTTTGCTTCATTTTAACTATTTTTCTATTTTATATACTATTTGCTTCATACTTACATATTTGAATTATATATTTTAAAACTTTTGATAAGCTTTATACGTGTGAAAGAGATACAGAAATAATAGAATAAATACATTCAAACGATACACAACATGTGCCTAGAGTGAATAATATACTAGTTTGAGAGACCTTTGCTTCAAATGCTACAATATCATAGTTATATGTAGGCTCAAAATTGCATTTCTGGATTTTTTAATACTATGAACAACTTGGTGCAATATTTTGTCTACACGTATAAGATAACACATAACATACACAAGTTGATCATGATTGTTGTGTAGGTCTCATGCATGCTCTATGGTGTTTTCGGATCATTATAAGTTTTGTTTTCTCCCAGGTTGTTTGTATGTTTCATGATATGGGTTGCTTAAGCTAGATGTTGCTCCACTCTATGGAGTGTAGAGGCTGTACTTTGGAATTTTTGGGTTTGGTTTTGGCTATTCTCATCATATCAAACTATTTTCCAAGGATTGTATTTTTGAAATTGTGCTGATAGTACAGGAAGGGCATTGATTTTAACATAAATGCAATTGGGGTCTTAATTATTTATTTTTCTTATGTATTGATTGTGGGAGCAACTTTATAATCTTGGAGCCTTTACTTGTATATTTTACACATGGAACATTGTTCCTCCCTTTTCATTTGTATATAAAACCATTGCTCTACTCTTGCATATAAATTTTTCTTTGATTGTTGATTATTATCATGGTTCTGGAAGTCAAAGAGTAAGTAATTAAGCAGCTCATGAAAATTGTTATAACTTATAAATTTTTTGGTCTACTTGGGAAGACTATTAGCCTATTTAAAAATAGACTTTGACCTATTTAAAAAGTCTACTAGCCTATTTAGAAGTAGGTTTTGACCTATTTGAGAGGCCAATTAGCCTATTTAAAAGTAGGCTTTAAACCTATTTAAAGACTTTGATATCAAATAGGCTTTTAAATAAGCTTGTAGGCTAAGACAGATCTTAAAAAAGGTCAGGCTAGGATTTTTAAAAAAGCCTATATTAGGTAACAAACCACGACTCAGACTATATATTTGCAATATAGGTCAGGCCTGTTTAAGTTAAAGCTTGACCTGGCATGGCCTATTTCCACCCCAATCTGCCACATGGAGATGGCTGCTAACACCTCTCCTTTCTCCCCCATGTTTGGGACGAGTAACATGCATGCTCAACCTCTCCCTTTCAAATCACAATATCTGACCTCGAACGCCTTCTATAAACCTTCTATAGATGCCTCAAAGCACTCTGGGTATAGTTCTTATGTTCCATTCATGTTTCAGACTTGCTTACACATCGTTCTGGTGCTTGACTTAATAAAGTCCTTGCAACGACACACCCCCGCACCATTGAGAAGAGGTCGCTGTTGTCATCTCCATGTCCCCGGAGCCACTAAACACAGTAACCAAAGAGGCAACCTCACATCCTTTCTCAACCTCGTGACAATAATTATTAATTACTGTGCCAAATGTTGTTGATTGAGCTTGATTTAGATTAATTATGAGGGAGGACAAACAAGCAAATTGAACCAACCAATTTTCGCAGAATAAGAATCATTCCAAAGCAATTTATTTCACTTTTAATCGGTTCCTAAATATTTTTTAATGAATTTTCAATTTTAATTTGGTTTGAATCAATTTTTATCCACCTTGCACATAATGAAATGGTTGTTTTAGAATTTCATATTTCTCCAAACCTTACAACACTCACAAGCATAAATTAGACATGTTTATTGCGGAGCCTATTTGACAGAAGTACGTATGGCTTTGTACACCAGACCAAGGTCGCTTAAAGTGAAGCTACTTTAGATGCATGGCAGCACCAAATATTAAAAGAAAAATGTTATTTATACTCATTTTACACTGTACATCATGTCAACTCACATCTTATTCACCAATAAATAAAATGCGGACTTATTTAAATAGGATCCACTCCTCACCCAATGAGTCGATACGGTGTCCAATGTACAATGAGTAGATATTAAAATCATTCGTGATGACCATATTGTGCAACACAATTTGCATAATACTTCACAAGGCATAAAGGTACGTACGTGCTTGCACGCTTGTGCATTCCCACACACATCAAAATTCTTCTACAGCCACCACAAAACACACCAAAGAGTTCAAAGGACCTAAAAGGAAGGGGACAACTGCATTCAAAAATAAGCCTAAACCAATTTATTTTGCAGCCCCTGGCCTATTTCAATGAGTAAAAACATAAGCTCAAATGTATATCCTCCTAAAAGGATTAAATGTTTCAAAAACAAGTAATTTCGAAGAAAACTCTCCACTGATAATTCCTGTATTTAGAAGAAGCATTATTCAAAATTGAAGCTACTTCTATAGACAGAACATGGAGAACCTGGATTGACACTAGGCAACAAGCATGCAGTCTAAGAGAGGCATGAGTAGGCCAAAGCCTTTTCCTCAGAAAGCTCTTCTGCTGTCAAGTCCAATTTTTTCCTTGAGAACTCATCAATTGCTAGTCCTGGTATTAAAAAATAAAAAAATATTATGTCATTTACATTCATCCAACTCAGCACTACGTAGGGTTTGTTTTGAAAAGGCCATTAGTTATATGAACGGAAGGATCTTATCTAGTATCTGAGTTGGCAAAAATAATATAGATGACATTTTACTAGACAAATTCCATTTTCAAATCTACTCTCTAATGCAACAATATTTACAGAGAGTATACATACTGTTCAGTTTTTAAGAGACACAGGATAAATTCGGAATACTTATTACTTAAGAGGATAAATTTGAAACATTCATTACTTAGATGATGAATTTGAAAACAAAAAGTTAAGGAACGAATAAATTGTTTTTCACAGATTCATCCCTGAAATATAAAAAACACACAATTTGGTCCCTGAATTAAACCTCCTTCAAACATGATAGTCCCTGGGGGAAAATTCTGATAAATTTGGCGACCAAACTGTATGTTTCATTACTTCAGGACAGGTTTGTTTACAACCCGAAGTTTTCGGAGACTAGATTGTTGTTTTTCTTGATATTATTCAGGGGGCAAATATAGCCAAAATATGAGATAGATTTTCTTCACATAGTCACACTAAAGATTCAATAAACTTTTGAAGCATCCTTCCCATTAATTGATCAAACACTTACCCTGAACTATTTTCCATTCCCCATTGGCACAGGTGACAGGGAATGAATAGATGAGTCCAGCTGGAACATTGTAAGAACCATCAGAATAAACTCCCATTGATACCCAGGTGCCCTAAAGTTGCAATGGACAAAAAAGCAGTGAGCAGGAGACATACATAATCTGCATTAAAGATCAAATAAAACCAAACCAACCTCAGGAGTTCCAAGAACCCAATCTCGGATGTGGTCGCAAGCAGCACTAGCAGCAGATAGTGCACTTGAAAGCTTCCTGGCTTTAATAATTGCAGCACCACGTTGTTGAACAGTAGTTATGAATTCACCATTCAACCTTGATAATGAAGAAGTTACAATGCATAAGTACGAAATATTTGGGGAAAAAAAAAAAGGAAAGAAAGCAAACCTGCCAAACTTGAAAATCAGAGTTTGTCACATACCAGGCATCGTCGGCAACAAGTTCACGGACAGGCTTCTCCCCAGCTGGTGTTTTAACAGTTGCATGGTTGACATCAGGATACTGAGTTGATGAATGATTACCCCAGATTATAACATTCTTTACATCAGAAACTTGAACGTTCAGCCTTTCAGAGATTTGGCCCAGTGCCCTATTGTGGTCCAGTCTAGTCAAACAAGAAATGTTCTTCTCAGGAATAGATGGAGCAAACTCCTTCAAGATCAATGCATTGGTGTTCGCTGGGTTAGCAACAACCAGAACCTGCATGATAATTTGGAAAATTTTATAAATATTCCAAAATAGTCAAAAAAATGAAATGTATTTTCATAAGTAAACATATAGCACTAATAATACTTGGTAGATAGATTCCATTAAGATGTAAGCAAAATGATTTCATGATACAGAATACAGTTGCATGTGGAGCTCGTTCAAGATAACACCTAATTCAAGTTAAAATTTGCACCACAGCATCACATAAATGAAGCCAAAATTTGACACACAAGTACAAGAATTCAACAGAATCCCAAGGACATGCTAAATGCATTGCTACTCCGGCCAAAAAACCAATTAAAATCAATGAAGTCACTTACATAACAAAGGTTTAAAATCTATCATCATCTCACAGAAACCAATAATCAATAGACAAAGCCAACATGCACAAGAAATTGAACCCATGTACCAAAAAATAGGAAAAAGACACAAAATTGAACGTATCTTTTGATATAAAAGGCTTTAGAAACAAAAATTCATTAAGCAGGATTCAGATAAGAGGAATTACCTTGCAGTTTGCAGCAGCATGCTTTTCAAGGGCAGAAGCCTGGGCCTTGTAAATAGAGACATTTTTAGACATCACATCTTTCCTCTCCATACCTTCTTTTCTTGGGAATCCACCAACCATGACTGCAACATTGATCCCAGTGCATGCCTCAACCACATCAGTTGTAGCAACAACACCTGAAACAAAAAAAATCATAGGACTTCATAATCTTGTCAATGCTAAAAGAAGCCAAAACCAATGCATCTAAGATTGCTATCCATGAGGGGGGGAATTAGAGAAATTCAAACCTTTGAGAAGAGGGAAGGCAGCATCCACCAACTCCATTTTAACACCATTCAATGACTCTGCTGCTGGAGGAATGTCAAGCATGTGGAGGATCACAGGCTGGTCAGGACCCAGCATCACTCCCCTAGCAATCATAGGGACAAGGGCATACCCAATTTGCCCTGCAATTGAAAGAACATTCTATCAGTACAGCAGAAACACCCCCAACTGTAGCTTTAAAATCATATTAATTTATTCTTGTATAAAAGCAATTTTAATTGCATCCACATGCAGGCCACAGGGTTCAATGCACAAAATAACAATTCTTGATTGAAAAAAAAACGAATTCAATGGCAAGATTACACATGATAACAACCAAAGAAAACATTTCTCAATGTCCTGGCCAACCACTAGAAAAACAAAAATAAGGATTACAATTACAATAACCCTACTTCAGAAACTAATAGAATATGGTAAGAAATGAGATGCACAATTTCAATAAAACATCAACTTTTTTCCAGAACAGCACTAGTGACACGGCCACACAGGGCAGTAAACTTTACTTGCAAAGGGATGACATCCTCCCTACAAGTATTACAAAATCAACTTTCTAAACTAAATGTTACAGTGTAAGATGTTACTTACTCATTGACCAGAGAAGCCACATAACAATAGACCTCAAGTGATAGAGCAAAATTCCACAACCATACAAACACCAACTATTATTACCTAATAAAGCATAAATGACAACCCATTTCATAACAAAGCCAAACATATAATATATCATTTCATTAGAATCTCAGGCAAGTCACTAAAATACATCACTGACAATCCAGAACAAAGAAAAATACAAAAAAGCCCCAAGCCTTACCACAATACAAAAGCAGAAAGCATCATCATCCATAACAGGATCAGATCTGAAGCCACATCAGATCAAGATCCAAACAAACCAAAGGAAGCATTTTGATACAAACCCAGAATTCTAAAGTCATCAAAACAACCGAAAAAAAAATGATCAGATCAAAGATCTAGCCTTCTAAAAAATAAAAGAGTAAAATCACGCGTGTGTGATGAAACTGAAGCATAGGAGCAGTAATATAAGAGATTACGGTGATGAAAACAGTACCTGCAGCACCAGTGACAAGAACACGAACTGGGTCTTTGGCCATTTGTGAAGAAATGGAAGGACTAGAACAACAGAGATAGATTTGAGGCGAAGAAGAAGAACAGTGTACGAGAGTGAGGGTGTGTGAAGGTAAGGACTTTTGGGTATTTATTTATTTATGAGGAGGTAGCGTTGCCACGCGATGACGGAATAGAACGACGCCGTTTTGGAGGGTTTAACGGTGCCGTTAATTGACGGGAATGGTTGTGGCTTGTGTCCGGCAGAGGAAGGATATTCTGTTGAGATTCCTTAACGACTTCGGGGAGATGGAGGTTATTGTCAAGAATCCCGTGACGCAGGGTCCACAGGTATAGTTTGTACCTCTAGTATCAACCACACAGAAGGGATATATGTGCGCGATAGTTTTTGCTTTTTCAGAAGTTCCGAATTTATCTCCACATATCAAAAAATAAAAGACTAAATATTCAAATAAGTTTCTTATATTTATATTAGAGGATAAATTAACCTCTAAAATTTTAAAATTTTCAAATCAATCTTTCAAAATCTAAAGGACTAACTTATCCTCCAATATAAATTTAAGGGATCTGTTTGGATATTTAATAAAAAAAAAAAGATAAAATGCCAAAACTCATCCCTCACAATTTTTTGTTATGGGCTAATTTGATCCCTAGATAAAACGAAATTACCAAATTGGTTCATAACAATAACAACTATTATTCCTCACAGTTAACGTTAACAAATCGATTTACAAGGCACCCCAAATTAGTCATTAGCAAATACCACCCACTTATATCAATTTCTTATCCTCACCCATGCCACCACCTCCATTGCCACCCCCACCTCTCTCTCTCTCTCTCTTCTCTATCACGTCGACTCCCACTTCCACCCCCACCATATTTTCTTATCCACTCTATAACCAACCCCTTACCTAATTCATTGATTCTAATCAAACACCAAAAAAAAAAATTGAGGAATGAAGGCGGAAAAACTCTCAAATTCAACTCCTCAATCAAATAGACCACAAAGCTTCTTTGTTCTTCTTCTTCTTCAAAGAACCAACAAATTCAACCTTGTGAAAAATTGTTGAAGAAAAAAGCAGTAGAGAATAAGCAAGAGATGAAAGCAGTAATAAAGAGTGAAAGAAGGAAAAAAAAAAGTGTTATTGTTGCTTGACATTGTTACTAATTTTTTGTTGTTTCTTTTTTTTTTTTAGGTTATTATTGAAGGAAGAATGGGGAGTTTGGGTTATTTGCATTTATAATCAAATTTGGATAGAGTGTATAGAAGTTTCAATAGCATTAAAAAGTTTATGGGTTTTGATTTTTTTTTCTATGGATTGTAAAATCTAGAATTTCATGGAGGAAGGGGTTTGTGGGATGATGAGAAAATTGTGAATCAATTCTGATTCTATGGAGATTTATAAGGATCCAACCCCTTTTTTTTTTTTTGCTTTAAGGGGGTTTGGCTTGAGGAGGATAATGGGTGGTTGATAATGGAAATGGTGTGGAATAGTGGATTACAGATGGGGTAAGAATGGGAATGGGAGTGGAAATGAAAGAGAAGAGAAAGATAAGGGTGGTCGTAGTGGTGGTGGAGGAGAAGGTGAGGGTGAGTGGCTTTTGTCAAGGACTAATTTGGAAAGTTACATTAACTTTAATGTTAGATACTAACAAGTGTCTAACGTTTGACATTGTCGGGGACTAAGATAGTAATTTTATTTTGTTAAGGACCAAATTGTTCGACAATGAAATTGTTAGGGACTAGTTTGGGGGCTTACAAAAAAAATTAAATTAATGAAATTTTTTTTATGAAGATCAGGGCTTAAAAGCCCAGGAAAAAAAATTATAATCACTTTGTCTAAACTAGAACCAAAATAACGAACTAACACCTTATCTTTTCTCTATTTTGAAGGGGGTGTCAGCCCTATGAAGATGGCTCAGCCCCTTCTTGATGGTTTTTGCAACCCCTTTCGTTTAGTTTGTCTTTTTTTTTCCTTTCTTCTTCTGGTCTTCCCACCTCCCCCTCCCCATTATATGAGAGTTTGAGTGATTTCCTATCCAGTATATCTTTCAAGATAATAGTGCTTTTGTAGTTATTTGAGATGTTGTTAGATAGCTCATTCATTTGGAGATCTCACGGTTGCTGAAATATCAAACCTTTTCTAAGGATTGTGCTTGTGATAAGCAATAGTCTATGTCTTTATTGATGGTTTTGGTTGGGATTTATTTTATTTTCTGCTTAGGTTACAGGAAGTTGACCTATTTTCCATGTTTTGTTCTAGGTTTTATTTTTGTAGGTTAGTCATTGTGTTGTTTCCTTTTTTTCCTACAGGCTTTAGTTTTTTTTTTAATGACTTTGTTTTTATTTGAATAAGCCATGTTTTGTACCATTGTGTTAGACAAATTGTCTCTATATTATACATGTACATTATCAAGCTTTTTGCAAGTTAAAGAAAAAAAAAAGTTAACTCAATCCAAGTTTATAAAAGAAGGTTAATAATAGGGAAAAAAACTCAAAGAGTTCTTGCAGAGCAATTTAATTTATGTGCATCATTTCGCTTAATGGATTGATATCATTAGAAGAAGCTTGCAAGGGGCTTTCATATCGACTCTAAGAGAAGCCAATAGTGCACCACAAAAAACCCGCTCTTTGGGTTGTTAGTGCAGTGTTTCTTTATCACTTAACATGTAGTAGTGTTGTGTATCATTGTGTTGGACAAATTGTTTCTATATTATACATGTATATTATCAAGCTTACTGCAAATTGGAGGGAAAAAAAAAGTTGATTCAATCCAAGTTTATAAAGGAAGGTTAATAATAGGAAAAAAAAACGTAAAGAGTTCTTGCAAAGCAGGTTAATCTATGTGCATCATTTTGCTTAATCGATTGATGTCATTAGAAAAAGCTTGCAAGTTGCTTTCGTATCGACTCTAAGAGAAGTCAATAGTGCATGTAACGCCCTAATTTTTCTCTAAGTGTACAAATGATCAAAATACCCCTGAGGTCATTTTTACTAGAAGAATGAGGATAGACGGCCCCGGTCATCCTCAAAGGACTGTCAAAATGTTAAAACAGGGGATTGTATGTGAATAAATGTTTGTAAGAGCAGAAGAATCTCGTTTTTGAGTTCCAATACGTTGAATGACCAAAACGCCCATATGGTTGTTTAATATCGATTGATGAGCCGTTTGAGCCCGAACTTCACCCAAAGGTTTTAAATGATGTTTTTATGAGTCTGGGCATGCCTGTTTAAGTCCCGGGGGTCCCGGGCAGTTTTTGTGTAAAATTACGATTTTGCCCGTAGAATAGTGATTCTAAACTTTATGACAAAATTAAGCAAACCTAAGCAATATTAGACTCTAATCAAAGATTAATTAATTTTCATAATTAATCTAGAGTCAAAATAATTTATTAAAGTTAATTAGAACTTAAAATAACTTAGATTAAATTTAAATCTCTTTTTAATACTCAAGATTCCAAGTCATGGAATCTTGAATAGTATTTTCTATCTCCAATTCCTTAAATTAAGGAATTGTGCCTACAATTGTTTATACTAATGAGTTTTAATCTCTCTAATGAAGCAAGAATACTCCCTAATTATGTCTTGACATCCTTAATTACCCATTACCTCACCTAGACACTTACTTACAAACTCCTAATCAACTACCTAATCAAACCCATTCCCTAAACCAAGTCATAACACAAATGAAATGACAAAATTTTCCCTCTAAGCTCCCATAAGAACCGGCCACCCTTCCTCCATTCAAAAATAATTTGATTTATTTCAAATCAAAATGAACACTCAAAGGCCATGCTTGCCATACTCACCACCATACCTCCATGAAGCAAATTCTCTCACCTCATGCTCCATGAGGCCACCACTCTCCCCCCCTCAATGCATCTTCATTTGCTTTATTTCTCTATAAATACTATGCCTAGATGGACTTGGTTACACTTTGGTTCATTTGCCAAGTTTAGCTTCAAAGAGTAGTTCTAAGTTCTTTCTTTTCTCTCAAAGTTCAAGAGTTCTCTTCATCTTCTTCTTACTCACAAAGAACCACCACCTCTTAACCATACACTACCTCCTAAACACTTGGTCTTGCCATTCCAAAGATGAAGCTCAAAGGAAACACAACTTTCTCTCCTTCCTTTTCTCCTTGGCTGAAAACTTCTTCGAGCTCCAAGGAAGATTTTCCTTTCATCCTTCCCTCAAGATCAAGTCTCTTTCATCTCCAAGAAAACATACCTTGGTAGGGAGTTGTCTTCTTCTCTTTTGTTGTTTAAACTTGTGGTTTGAAATGATGCTATGTTGATTCTCCTTTCTTTGTCCTCTTTCTTTTTGGTTTTTGCTATTCCTTTTCCTCCCTTTTGTTTCGGCCTCAATGGCCTACACAATAAAGAAACCATGGCTTGATGATGAGGATCTTGAGTGTTAGTTGCAAAACGATCACTTGTTTGACCTCTAAAACTTGAAGGTTTCACTTTTGAAAAGGTTTTTAGCAAATAAAGAAACTATGTTGTTGTAAGAGTAATCTTGAGCCTAGGACTCAAATAGATAAGAAATGGTTTGCATTCATGTTTTTTTTCCTTGCTATCACCTTAATAATTAATCTCAAAGACTACCTATTTCAATCTTAAAGTTTATTGTTGATTTAGAGTGAAAACTCTAAGGGGCCTAGAGCATTAAAATAAAGAATTGAACTTGCATATCATATTTATTTTTCAAGTCATCATCTAAAGCTCAAAGATAAGAAATCATATTTACATTTCTTGTCTAGCATGTTTATGATTCAAGCCATCACCTAAACTTAAAGATTAAGAATGAACTTGCATTCTCATGTTTATTTTCAAGTCTTGCACATTTACTTTTCCTTGCTATCACTTGATAATGCTAAGATTAAAATGAAACTTGCATTAGCATGTTTATGTTTATGTCACCACCTAAAAATCTAAGACTCTAGACTTAACTCTTTCAACTTAATCTTGAAACTATGGGCATTTATCTTTACAAAAATGTTTTAATTTCAAAAAGAGTATTGGAACAAGGTTCAAAATAGTTTGAGAAGGACGGAATAACTTAGAAGGTGTTTTAAAGTTAAATTTTCATATTTTGAAAGTGCTGGTAATCGCTTATTAGGCCCGTGTAATCGATTACTAGAAAGTTTTACCATACTTGGATATGAACTTTTGACCTAAGTAATCGATTATAATATCATATAATCGATTACACATTCTGGACTCAAGTAATCGATTACCATTTCATGTAATCGATTACTCGGATGTTCTTGGAGCCCCAGAAAGTATTTTCAATAGGTGTAATCGATTACAAGGCTCATGTAATCGATTACTAGAGCCCTCAACTCTTCTGTTTTAAAACTCAAAGCTGCGTAATCGATTACAACGCTCATGTAAACGATTACCAGAACCCAAAGCATGCAATAAACATTTTCCCCACTTGAATGACATGAAGCCATGATCTTATGTTACTTAAATCTATGATTTTATATGATATGAATCCATGATCTTGCTTACACATGAATCTACGAGTTTGCATGACATAAACTGATAAGATATGTATGACTATCCATGAATCATAAGCATGTTTATTTTATGAGGCATTGATCTCTAGAGATAAAACTCATCTTTTGCATGTTGTAGTTTCATATGAAACATTAGAGATGCATATGCTAGAGATATATGAAGAATTACAACATTTATGAATTATGTATTGCATCTTGTTATAACATGCTAAGATTTAAGGTGACTTAAAACATGAGAAAATGATCCTTTGGACTCATCAAACTATAGATAATGAAAAGGTGATTCTTGCCCCCTAACCCGTACTTATTAAGTCGGGATTTTAACTTATCAAAAGGGATAAGTATACGCTAGTGACGACTAGTAAGGTATGAGCTCATAACCTAGAAGTACTCTCAAAAGGGAAGAGTAATAGGGTGGCCCCAAGAATGAAAAGAAACTTAAGTCACCTAAAGAAACAAGGAATGTCATTCATGAACCATATTCTATGTACATCATGTTTGCTATGAAGTTAGATGTATGCTCTAAAGTTAAATGTTGTATAAAGTATTGACATGCATATCATAAAGAAGTATGATGCATTCATTACAAGACTCATGATAAAATGAACAGGCCTCGGTAATTGATGTTTTAGAACTTAATAAATGAATATTTCTATGCTCACTATTTCGTAATAAGCCCGAGGTTCCTGGGGACATTGATGATGTCACATAGATAAGAGGATACCCTACTGAAATTCTTCAGCGAGATTCATACTTCCTCTCTCTTTCTTTCTGTCATGTCCATCAGGATGTTCGTAATTTTCATTGACACCCCTACTTGGGAGGTTTACTTCAACCCCGACCACCGGTCCTACCATTTTGAAGGACGCTGCTTCGTCCGAGTTTTCATGTTTATGGGACAACCATTTGCACACCTCGTACCTAGCTATCGCTTCTCTCTGACTTCCCCGTACAACGATAATATGGTTTTCAAGCGTTTGCGTACGCACAATGAGAGGATCCTTCGTACGTACACCATTGCATCTACCGTTCACGATTTTTCGGACTATGCCCCCTGCTCGAGGCATTCGGAGATTGACCTGTTAGAGGACGTGCCTACTCACATTTATTCCGAGAGTTCTACCCCTACGTCCCCATTGATGAGGGAGGACAGTTAGGAGATGGTCACACAGCCGAGGTTGGCACACAGGCCGGCTATGCGCCCCCGACGTGGAGCCCATGTTCAACCACTTCGTGAGCCCACTCCCAACGGGCTTCGTCTATGGATCGGTTATGTTCTACCCTTTTCGGGCTCGCAGCAGTAGATCTCTTGGAAGGTTTTTAGTGCACACACCACCACTAGTTTAGGATAACCTTCTTTTTCTTTAGAGGTTATCCGCCTTAGGTGCACTAGGTAGGCATGTTTTCCGTTGTATTTTTCCTTTCCCGATGTATTCGTATTACCATGTTGTACTGAACTTAACTAACCTTTCGTAGGTGGGATAGTATCTATTTAACTATGGTGTGCTGATGGTTGTTTATCTTATGGAGCCTATTTGATGATTCTGTTTTATGATTTCTTTCTATGATTACGCTTTACTTTAACAATTGCTTATGTTATGAACTGCTCACGTTTTGTTTATGTTTTCAAAAAAAAAAAATTGGCTCATATTTTCACCAAGTGTTTACAAAGAAAGGAAAACTGAAACAAAGAGTAATACCTAATAATCAACTGGAATACGTCCTAGGCGTATTGAGTTAATTATTAGGGTGTTACAGTGCACTACAAAAGCCCTCTCTTTGGGTTATTAGTGCAATATTTCTTTATCACTTAACATGTAGTAGTGGTTTTTGTTTGGCCGATAGACCTATGTTAACAGTAGGCTGTCCTTAAACTTATAATTTTTTATTCTGCGGGGAGTTAGCCTACTGAGTGAATGAATATTATCCACTTTTTTGAACAAAAAAAAAAACTAGAATCGCAAAAGTCATAGAACTGACTCAAAGAAATTTAAAAAAAAAGAGCCTCATTTAAACTATGAAGATCATGATCCACACATGGGTTTGCCTAGCAAGTAGGTCAGCACAATAGTCTTCTTCACGATAAATATGAGAAATTATCACTGTCCAAGGTCTCCCCAAAAGCTCTCGAATTATATGCACCTGAGGGCACTAGGATGCCACCTATCACAACCTTTTTGAACTAAAGAAACAACCGATTTCAAGTCCACCTCCAACAAAACAGGTCTATATCCCTTCTCAAAAGCAAGATGAAATCCGTGATAAATACCCACAATTCTACCAGCATGATTGAGCAATCCCAATATTACACATGAAACAGGCTAAGAAAGTTCCACTATAATCTCTTATCAACCTACTACAAGAAGCCTCACAAATATGCCTAGCAATTGATTCATGTACATTTATCTTGCATTAACCTATAGGAAGGGGAAGCCAACTTACATGAATAATCTCAAATAGAAGTTCCACTACACTGAGGGTGAGTAGAAAAATCTTCGAAATATCCCTTAGTCGCATTGGTAATCTTCATCAAGATGCTCTCTACTTGCTCAGACTTAGTATTAAATATGAATCACTACAAAAAAAACAGTAAATTATGGCGGTTTTTTTTTGGAGAGTTATGGCAATTTTCAATTGCCATTTTTTTGAGAAGGGCAATTCAAGGAACCACCGTAATTACCAATGCTATTCGGTAAATTATGGCGGTTCAAAAAAATCCACCACAATAAACATTCAGGACTGCCACTTTTTTCAACGAAAATTACGGCGGGTTAGAACCGCCATAATTTCCTATGAATTTTTTTAAAAAAATAGTCAAGACAGTAGTTAGAAATCGCCATAATTTGCACTTGATTGAAAAGAAAAATTCCTTTATTTTAATAATAATGCCGCATAATTTTATAAAACCAACTTTGGCTATATATTAAACTAAGATGATAAAATAAAAGAATTAAACAAAAATCAAGTTCCATATTAAACTAATTTAGATAGGAGCTCTATAAGGAGAGTTTTGCACATGGGGAATAAGAACCATAACATCATATGTTGATTGGATGAAGAGGCACCATCTGTAGAAGAAAGCCAAGCCACAATATCATTATTTGCTTTTGAGGCCCACAATAATATGCTACATTCTCTTCTAAGTTGAGAGACCCATAGGAAGGAGAAGAGCAAAACCAATCAAAGCATGAATTCTAGGCACCCAATGGTCAATCCAGAATTTAGCTTTTCGACCATTGGTAGTTCTCTAGAGAATATTGTTATGAAATTGATTCCAACTCTTACAAATCCCTCTCCAAAACATAGAAGAATTTCTCCTCTTGCACACACTTGGAATCATGTCCTCATCACCACCATATTTTGACCTTAAGATTTGCACCCACAAGGCATCTGCTTTTTGAACAAGGCCCCAGTTCAACTTTAACATGTAAGCTTGATTCAAAGTTAATCTCTTCGAAATCCAAGCCCACCCTTATCCTTAGGCTCACAAAGTCTCTTCCAGCTAAGTAAGTGAACTCTATGGGTGTATCAGTAGTACCCCATGCAAAGTTTCTACAAGCTCTATCAACAATTTCATAAGTAGTGGTTGGAAGTAATGCTGTCTGCATTGCATAACTTGGGATTATAGTTATGACAGACTTATCGAGTGTAATTTTTTAAGTGAGAGATAAAGAATTTGCCTTCCACCTATTTAGTATATTTTGCACCCTATCTAGAATATAACAATAAATGTCCATGAGGGGGGTCTCTAATGAACAAGAAGGACACCCAGATATCTCCCTAGGTTTGAGGTTAGCCTAAAATTTAAAACTTCACTTATCTCAACTTTGAGGATCGTGCACATTATGAGAGAAGAAAATGCTTGACTTTCCTAAGTTCACAAACTTACCAAAACATGTCAAGCACATATTTCATAATTGCCGCTCTCTCAAGAAAAGTGTCTACAAGTAGCACAAGATCATCCACAAAAAAGAGGTGGGTAAGCAATAGACCACCCCTAGACAGAAAGATTAGTTTCCAAGAATTATAATCAACTTTAGAACAAATAAGTTGGGACATGTCTTGTTTATGGTGAATTCTGCAAAGCTCTCTTCAAAGAATGGAGTACCACACACCAAGCTATCCAATGGTATAGATTTGAGGGTGTACAATTATACTAATTACTTATAACACACTATATTAAATCTCTTTCATTCTCTCCCCCTTATGTCTTCCACATAATTCCTCCACCCCCGACGCTCATCGTGTCTCCGACTTTTCTTTGCCACTAACCAAGCAACCCATACAAGCCCTAAACCTCATAAATTTTCACATAGACAATAAACAACAAGGCACCATCAACAAGGCTTTTGTGCTAAAAAAAATTTAATCACCAAAAATTAAGTTTCCAAGTTATATCAAAGAACCTCCTTTTCTTACAAAAAAAAATAAAATAAAATAGGGCTTTTTCTGGCATACTATGACATCAACAATTACAAATTTCCTTTTATACTATTTGTCTTTCATTCCACAACCATTGCATCATGCATCCTTGCTTAGATAGAAAGAAAAAGGTGGGAAGGAAATTGATGAAAATAAAATAACGGGAAGGAAAATCTAGAGATAGCAAATGAATAAAAGAGACAATGGTTGTCATTTCTCTATAAAACTTGTAAAAAATTTGTAACTTTTTTTTATTTAGTACTATTTGTATCCTTACTGTGACAAAGGAGTCCCTGTGAGGACTGAAAGTGACAATGTGCTGAACTTGAAGAGAAAACTTGTAAACTTAAACCAAAAAACTTGTAAACCATACTATAAAAACTTATAAACTGTGATAAAAAAAACTTATAAACTTGTGACACACAATACTTCTCCACCAGGATATCTGTATAATTTGTTTGATTATCATAATGACTATCATCATTCTATTTGTAATTAATTAGTAGAAAGATTAATCATTGTATAAATTTCAAATTCAATCAATTCTATTATGTTGATTTCGATAATAGCCAAGAAAGAAATAAGAAAAATAAAAGGGAAAATATTTGTACTCTTTTTTTTTCCTTGCTCATTAAACCTGGTTTCCCCATTGTCATTGTGCTTTCCTTTTTGAATGGATTTTCATTTTTTAATTTGGAAAAAAGGAGAGAAATTTGTTATTTAGTGCTATTTGCATCCTCACTGTGATAGAAGAGTGTCTATGATAATTGAAAATGACAGTGGTGTTGAACTTAAAGAGAAAACTTGTAAACCTAGACCAAAAAACTTATAAACCATACTATAAAAACTTGTAACCCATACTGTAAAAACTTGTAAACCTGTGACACACAACACCTATGTTGCACCAGGATACTTGTAAAATTTATTTGATTATAATCATGACTATCATTATTCCACTAGTAATTAATTATTAGGAAGATTGATCATTGTATAAATTTCAAATTCAACCAATTCTATTATGCTAATTTCGATCATAGCTAAGAAAGAAATAAGAAAAATAAAAAGGGGAAAAAAGAGGTTTACATGGAGAAATTCAATAATAATATAAAATATGCGAGGAATATAATTAAGAAACACCCAAAAACAAGTTATACAATGTAATGTTAAACAATTGATATAAAAGAAGAGCTGGGAGCCAAAACGGGAGGGTAAGCTAGGGATAGTAGCGGTTAAGAATATGATTGGAAAATGGAATTGGGTAGTAGGGTGGAGGAATTATGCAGAGGATAGAAGGGGGAAGAAAGTGTGGAGAAGATTTAATATAGTGTGTTATAAGTAATTAGTATAATTGTACACCCTTAAATCCACACCATTAAATAACCTGGTGTGTGGTGCTCTCTACTTTATAAGGAGTACTATAGCCTTCGCCTTTGTTTATAAGTGAAACTTTGCCTGATTTTTCAAAGAAAACTTAATTAGGCTTACTAGGAAGTAAATATAGGTAAAGATGTGTACAAGAAGGGGGCTGAATCGTGCATTGATCCTTTTTTGTGTTTTTCAAAGCTTCTGAAAATAATTACTATCAAGTGTGAAACTTGAAGTGTAGCGAAAACACAGTTAGTAGCTTCAGAAAGTAGATTTCTGAACCTTATCAAATAACATGCTCATTATTAAATGAAATAATAGAAAGCAAGACAAATATATAAGATGAAGAGTACGTAAATGATGCAGTAGAGATAAATAAAAGAGATCAGAGAAAGAGAGGAAAGACAAAAAAGATTTTATACTGGTTTGGCTAACCTGCCTACTTCTAGTACTCAATAACTGTTGAGGTTCCATTGAAAACAACTTTCTCAACTTGAGAAGGTAAAGTTGAATAGTCTTTACGCTAGTCTTCCCAAGATCTCACTTGTGCCAGCAGACCAACTGAGAGACTATCACAAGTTGAGTATTCTTTTTTCAAGCCTCTCCAAGCTAAACTAAGTAGTATTGTACTAGCTTCTCCAAGCTAACATGAGTAGTATTGTACTAGCTTCTCCAAGCTAACATGAGTAGTATTGTACTAGCCTCTCCAAGCTAACCCATGTTCAATAGCCACCCCTACAGTCATGTTAAAAGTAGTCTTGACATTGGCCTCTTTAAGCCAAGCCGTGAGCAGTAGCTACCTCTATGGTCATGTTGAAAGTAGTCATGACACTGGTCTTTCTAAGCTAAACAGTGAGTAGTAGTAACCACTACTATCTCGTTGCAACTAATTTTACAGTAGCCTCTCCAAGCTATCTCACAATGATCGCTACTAGATCGAGGATATAAAGTTTAAGTATGTAGGTTGCCACTCAAACTAACCTACATTCAAGTTTCCTTAACATATACATAGAAGTTCTTAGGAAAAACTTGAATAACTTCCTTCTTTTACTTCTTCCATAGGAAAATCATAAATCTAACAAGGAATATAGAGGGAGATTTTCTTTATATTTTAAGGATAAAACTGATTACATGATAAAGATTGAATATTCCAGGAAATGGGAAGAGATTTTTGAAGATTTTCCTCTCTTGAATCTTCAAATTTTTCATCGATCTTCAAGGTTAGCATCTCCTTATATAGAGGTCTTTCTTTGTGACTGTTGCCATATTCAGTTCCTCAAGTGACACGTGTTAAACATCGGTTGTGTCTTGAAAGAAATAGCTAGAAGAGAGGTTGACAGATTTGTCATATCGGTTGTAGAAGCCATTGTAGATTTGAACTTTTCTGATCTTCTTTCAGAAACTGCTTTTCTACTTTCTAAGCAAGCTTTCTTAACTCCTCCTTCATAAAGCTAGGATGATTGATCAAATAAGCAGAAGAGATGACGTACCAGTTTGAAACTAGATTTGACTTGATTATTTTAAATTCAAATTTCAATTTTCCTCCCTTTTCTATAGCATTCTTTGCTCCACTCACGAGTGAGCTTTCTCATGTATGCAATCAATCCTTTGAAGAGTTTTTCACTTTCTGATCTTGAATACATCTTCTTTGCTAATAATATCTTTGCTAAACATGATATACATATTCTTTCAACATATAAAGAGAGATTTTTAGGAAGTTCTTTTTCCTAAGGCATGATATGAATCATCTAAAAACTTTTTTTGCCTTAAGTTTCATTTAATCAAGACTGCTGTTGTTTCATTTTAAGCAAAAGACAAACTTAACATACTTTCTGAACATTATAAGAGTGGATGTTAAAGAAAAAGACGTTTAAGCTATGAATAAATAATCAGCTTGACATTTGTCAAAAGAAAAGAACTTTCTGAAGATCCTCATGCTTAAAAACTTAACAAGTAATACTTGTGATATTTTATCTTAACTAGATCCATTTTCAGCAAGTCTTAATCCTAAAGAAACTTTGAAAAGAATGCTCAAAGATGATGCTTGTATAGTTTTTGATGCTAAGAGAAATCATAAGAAGGATAAGATCAACATATTACTATGCAAGGTTTCTAAAGCTTATTTAGGGATAAATCCCCGAATAAACAAGAAGGAGCTTTTGCACTGAGCTATGAAACTTTCCCACAAGAAACAGATCATGAAAAAGATGTTTTCAAAAACAAAGGATATATGAGTTTTTAAAACAGGTTTTGTAAGAAAAACACATTACTCCTTGGGAGATTTCTAAAGCTTGTTAACTGATCTTGGTCTTTTCAACATATATAAGTGCATGTTTCTGAAGACAAGTTAGAAACTATTTACAACCAAACTTTGATCAAGTTAATTATAACATTTTAGAAAATCATCTCTTACAAGAGTAAAGGGTAAAGAGAAAATGATTAAGCTCATCATGTATATCAAGACTCAGCTTATAAAATTAGTATCAGAGTAACAACCACCTTGTGCTCCTAAAGATACTTGGCCAAAACTAATTACATAAAAGGCATAAGCTAATATCCAGCGTATAAGAATAAACATGTCAAAGCATACGCATTCAAGATAAGATGCAAACATTTGTCAGAGATATATATGATTAGCTGAGCTTAGATAGAGTATAATATGACTCAGAGCCTAAAATAAAAACAAAAACAAGAAGCATGATAAGCATGTATGCATCGAACACATGAGCTACAAAAGATATACAACATAAAAGACATAAACGAAACATGATAAAAGAGGAAACAAATGATTTATATAAACAAAAAACATATTCAAAGACATATAAAAGAAATGCCAAAGAAAAAAAAACAAAAAAAAATGCTAAACAGAAAAGAATTCTCTAGGCTCCCCTTCAGCATTTTCTCCCCCTGAGTTTCTCAGCACAACCTTCATATCAGCATAGCTCCCCTGAATCCTTTCTGGCATAGATTTTCTTCAATCTTCACTTCTCCCCCTTTTGGCATCATTAAAAAGGAAGTGTGCCAGGAAATGCACGCTAAATCCACTGAAACATCTGAAGTTATAGATCTTTCATCTGTCTCAGCTGAGCACTATGTGCTGATAGGGTTGCTTCAGATCTGTCTTGTCTGGAAGAAATCTCTCTCAGATTTTGTAGGATGACTTGATAACTTGCTGAAGTTTCTGTTGAGAATAGATGAGGCATATTGATATGTGAGATGGCTCTGGAATGTCTTGGGGTATAGTGTCTCCCGATCTTTCTGAGTTATCCCTAGTGTCATCTCGTACATCAGACAAAGGTGAGGATAGTTCATGAGCATTTTTAGATGTAGCAGAGACGAAAACAGAGATTACAAGAATAGTGATAGGCTTAGTAGCAACAACATTTAACATATGAGCTAGGGAAGGAGCAGAAAAATCTTGTGCAAAAGCAGAGCAGTCAGGAACATTCTGATCTAGTGTAGTAGCATCAACTTCCAGAACAGCAGGTGCTAGACTTTTAGCAATTCTGTTCCTTTCTTTTTCTTTAACCGGAAGGATATGAATGGATGAGGGTGGCAGTGATACAAAAGGAATGAGAGCGGAGCAAGTTGCATATTTCTCATCATTTGGTTTTTCAATAATGGGCTCCATCTGAGGTTCTTTAGGTGCGGGTCTAGAACTAGACATAGTGCTCAGTCTGGCCTTTTTACTGTTCAAGAGATTTTCTCTTCTTTAGATAATGATGTTATAGCTTGTTCTTCTTCAGCTTCTTCTTCTTCCTCTTCATTATCATTCAGTATGGTTACATGATATCCCTCCTCCTGAATCTTTTTAACTTCCCCCCTTAGAACAGTGACACTTGATATACTCGTGTGCATCTTACCTCAATCTCTTTTCTACTGATAACCTTTTCAGGTTTGGTTACAGCTGCTGATGTTTGAATGTTTGCCTCCTTTTTTCTTTTTGTTCTCCTTTCATAATATTGGATTAAGGGAACATCCTCTTCAGCAAATTCACTTTTAGGAAGAATGAGTTTTATTTTCCCTTTATAGCCTTTTCTTGGTTAGACTGAGACTTCTGGGAGGCCTCTCAAGCTTGTCCACTTCTTGTTTTGGGGCTTTGCCTTGTGGGCTCAGCTATTTGGAGGACAAACCTCTTTCTTGAGGGTCTGAAAGAGGAAGGTGTGAAGATGGTTCCTTTTACCAGCTCATACCTTTTATTGTCAAGAGGAAAGTCCAACCTTTGAAGCACCTTTGTCAGAAGCATACCATAAGGAAAGCTTACAGTTCTTCAAGTTTCCTTTGTTGCAGCACTCATCATGCAATCCATTCCAACAAGAGCATCTATGCTGTCAATACGTGGAAAGATAGAAATTTGAACCATTGTGTATGCTTTCCTTGCCCTAGTGCTCAACATAGCTGTGGTAATATTACTAGGTTTATGGATGATGGAGTTAGACAATCCCCTCGCATGGAGCTTTGATGATTTTTTCGAGTCCATAAGTAGTGATCTTGATGGAGCAATCTCTTATCATTCCCCTGACCTGGGATGGTGATGGTTCCTCCAGATGAGAGTAAAAGCATTAACTAACTGGGGAAAGATGAGTTCATTTGTTTCCAGAAAATCCTCCCACTTCTGGAAAGGAAAGACATCATTAAGTATGGTGACTTCTTCACGTAGTTCTTTACACAAAGACTTTCTAGGTTCCATTTTTCTGGACATGAAGAATTTTTCAAAGCGATGTGCATACCAGCATCATCAAACATGTGAAAGGGTTTTTCTGCAGGGGCAGATTGAGCCACATTCTTTTCTTTTGCCATTGAAGAAAAAGAGGCATGTTTGAGGATATAAGGTTTGAAGAAAAGGACACAAGAAGAAGGAAAGAAGATGGTTCAAGCTGGAGATGAATGGTTACAGAAGCAGGAATGAGGTTTTGAAAAAAGATTGTTGTGGAGCAGAAGAAGAAAAGTTGAGGTTACAGAGACACATATGTGAATATGAAATGGTCAAGTGTATGGGGTTAAAGGTTAAGGAAAAAAGAGTGATTAGCTCAAGAAGATGATGGTTAAGAACAAAATGAGAAATAGGGGTTTAAAGAAATGTGGCATGACTGAAGGCAAAGTGACATGGGAGAAAGAGACTCTGGCATACTAGATAAAAATCCCACATTTTCACCTTCTTTCAGAACCACAGTCTTTAGATTCTTGATCCCACTTTTCGAAGGAGTTACTTTCTGAAGTTTCAAAGTTTACTTTCTGATCTATAGAAGAACCTTCGTATTTCATCCCAAATTCATCTTCCTACTCTGGATACAGTGCTCATGTACAATCATCATTATTTGATCTTCAAAAACACTTCTTTTTGATAACATAACCTTCTTCTGAGCACATCTTCTTTTTTCTGATTAACCCATTTTCAAACTGAACATGCTGATTCCTTTCTAATCTTGCAAGCTGATAAACCATTCCTCATAGAGATCTATGGTCTTGTAAACTAACTTTTGAAATACATGCAGGTAAACCCGATCTTGCATACTGATCTTTTAACGTTCT
This sequence comes from Dalbergia cochinchinensis, assembly GCA_031216125.1. NCBI lineage: Eukaryota > Viridiplantae > Streptophyta > Magnoliopsida > Fabales > Fabaceae > Dalbergia > Dalbergia cochinchinensis. The sequence goes on along the minus strand of CM062375.1, from coordinate 14,861,317 downwards.
TGGAGACTAATAAGCAATGTCTTCAGGAGGATATGTATTCTGATGGTTTCTTGATTGCTTTGTTTTATCTTCAGAAGGGAGTAGTGAAGAGAGAAATCCCATAAATATTTTATGCTGAGATGCTTATGCAGATGTGAAAAGACTTTTCAAAAATAGAAAACATACAAGAGATCTTTACCAATAGATATTATGAATACATCTTGATACAAGATCTTCAGTAGACACATCTATTTCCTAAGCATCTTCATTTTTAAAAAACATATCATAAAGAAGGAATTTTATAAAAATAAACTAGGATATAGAGTGCTGAATGGATTCTTGTAAAGATCTTGGCATGCTTGGGCCTTTTCTTTTTAGTTTTTTATTATCTTGCATGGATATGCTTGCCTTGATGATATCAAATTCATTCACCTGGTCCTAGAGCTTCTTCTTAGTATGGATGATGATATCTCGAACATGATAAGTAGACTTCGCCATTTTCTTGAGCTTGGTTAGCATATTTAGATTAGCTTCCACTCAACTTCGACAACTCAAAGCTTTCTTAGCATATATAGACATTATGGTGGTGATGAAAGCATGGTTGATAAACATCCAAGGAATGACTTGGTTCTCATACCCTTCGGGATACTCCAAGAACTTTGACAATAGAAGATTATGTTTAAAATAGAACTTTCACGAAGTTGTTGTACATTTAGATCTTCCAGCTTCTATGTCATCTTCAAACTGCTCATGTTGTGTTTCAAAAAGATTACTTTCTGATCATCTTGAATGGTTTGAGCATACTTTCTGAAAGACATAGGTTCTGGAGCTCACTTTATGAAACTTTTGGCTTTCATCTGCTAGCTTTCTAGAGTCACCTTGAGATAAAAAAAAAATCTCAGAACTTTTTTTAGGATAATCAAGATTATCAACAAAGTCTTTTTTAGGCTTTGCATCATCATCATCATCATCATCATCATCATACATAAGTGATTCTCGAGAGGATTATCTATCAGGAATTGTGATAACTTCTCAGGTTCCAAAACTTGATATCTGGAAAGATCATCATCAGTGTGTTTCTTGGAGTTTTAGCCAAAAAAAATTTTCAAGTCTACCTGCAAGAAGGTTTATGATTTTTGATACCCAGACTTTTATGGGTTCTTTTTAGTTAGTTACAGAGAAAGATTTTTCCAACCTCTGTAAAGGAATTCCTTTTTAGGATTCATTTGTTGTGAAGATATCTCTTTCAACATCTTGAAGAATAGAAACAAACAATACAAACATACACACACACACACACATATGGATGAAGTTGCATAGATCTTTCTCCTTCAATTTCACCTGTATATCTCAGTCCAGTTTCCAGAAACAATAGATACTAACCATTTTCACAAAAACATAGTTTTTGAATTTGTTCAAATAAAACAAGTCAAATCTTATGATGCTATGAAGTCCTCTCAAGGATTTAGAAGAAATTTCTGATATGTTCATACAGCTTCTTGGAGACTTCAGAAACATATAGCTTGAGAAGAGTAAGCTCTCTTGGAGTATTTCTCTCTATCAGCATTCCAGCTTTAGAATAAGCCTTCTCAAGTATTTATGGCAACTCTAAGAGTTCTTTGACAGGATGAGATATATAGATGAATAGACTTGATATCTTTCTAGCAACTCATCTCATAAAGTAAAAAGGAAAATATAATAGTGGTGAGATGTAGAAACATTTACCTCTCATGTCTTTGATGATGTTCTTCAACCGTGAAGCATAGAATGGCAAGATGTTTTAATACAACAAGACCTTCTGACAAAGGCTTTCTAGATGTTTGGCATATTGTTCTTCTTTGCAAAAGGATATGACGATTAAGCTAAGGTCAAATACATGATGTATGGCATTACTACTATAAATAGATGTTCTTTCTCAAGATGATTTTTGTCCTAATTTTTTATTCATGAGATTGATGTCTTCTTGATATAGTCGTTACAGACTTTAGACATATTTCATAGACAGAGAACTCATCTCCAAAACCAATCTCAGACAACAATATCAGACCTTTATACTTCACAAAGAAGTTTTAGCAATTTTCATTGTTTTATCATTATAAAATATCTGATAGGTTATAATTAGGATCAAAGACATCTTGATACAAGTTGAAATCCTTCAACATCATGTACAGACTATTTTCATATGGCCTTTCATATATAACACACAGTACATAGGTAGCATATACAATTGTAGCTTCGGGCATGTATGAACAGAGACTTGACTTGATAGAACAACTGAAATTTCTCGTTTGTAAAGTTCTTATCTATAGATCTCTTTTGAATCCCTTTCATCATATGAATGAACTGTGCCATAACCTAGAGTCTTGTCAGCAAAAGATGATCAGATCAAAGATTAATCTTGTAAAGATGATGTGGGTTATTTTGTTCCTCATATCTTTGTCCTCTACAATCGTTGGATTGGTCAACCCCTCAGAGGCCTGGCTCTAATACCACTTGTAGGTAAAGATGTGCATGAGAAGGAGGGTTGAATTGTGCATTGATCATTTTTTGCATTTTCTGAAGCTTCTGAAAATAATTACTGTAACACCCTAATATTCCACCCAATACTACTAGTACGTACTTAGGCCAAATATTAGTCGTTACTTACTGGCATGGTTCATCTTCTTGAGAAAATAGACTTAACGAAAATACGAGCCAACTTTTTTTTTGAAATCGTTACTTAAAATAGAAGCCGCGCGTAACTTTACGAGTCAGTATCATAGTATACGGAACGATAACATAGGATTGGCTCCAAACCATAACATCGAACATAACATCAATCATAACTGAAATACCTCATAGATAAAATATGCCTACCCTACAGGGCAGGACTCTTCAAGTACATAGTAACATGAATACGGCAGAAAAACAAAATACATGGAAAAGAACTGGAAAGAAGCATCCCTACCCATGTGCAACCTAAGATGGATAACCTCAACACAAAAGAGGTATCATCCATACTATGTGACGTGCGTGCACTAAGGACTACCCTCCAATCTCCATAGCAGACTCATGGGTACGGAGGAACGTAGCCAATCCACGGGCGGAGCTCGGCAGGTGCAGGCATGCCCTGTGACTGAACATGTCGTCCACGTCGGGGTCGTGGTCCGCACCTGAAGCCCTCCGACGCCGAGTGTCTGTCTCCTCGCTGCCTATCTGTCGCCGAGGCGGAGTGGGGGCAGAGCCCTCATGGTCCATGGGGGAATCCTCTGAAGGGTCCTCCTCTGAGTGCTGCGATGATGGCACATACTGCGGCGCGTCCGCTGAACCGGCAGAGTGGGTCCGCAGGTTCCTCTCATGTCGTGGCCGTGCATGCTCAAAGATCGCGGGGTCACCATAGGGGGATGCTGGGGAGAAGCGATAACTATACAAGGGGTGTGCGAATGGCCGTCCTAAAAACATGAAGATGCACACAGTACACCGGCCCTCAAAATGAAATGACCCATGCTCCGGGTCATGGTGGATCTCCCACCGTGGCGTGTCAATGAATAGGACGAAGGTCGCCATCTCGCTCTAAAGACGTAATGGAAAGGAAAAGATAGAGGGAGTGAGATTCTTACTAAAGAAACTCAGTAGGGTTTTCCTTCTATCCTAGGTGTCATCATATACGTCTCCAGGAATCTCGGGTTATTTATAAAATAATGGACATACATAGGTTCAATTATGAGTTTTCCAAAAATCTCACTTTCCGAGAATCCGTTCTTTTTAACATGGCACTTGTGTTACATAGGCTATATACTAAAATCATAGACATAAATCATGTATCTTGGTACGTAGAACATAAATCATATAACTGGTACATGGAACATAAATCATATAACTGGTACATGGAATATAAATCATATAACTGGTACATGAAACACAAATCATATAACTAGTACATGAAACATAAATCATATAACTGGTACATGAAACATAAATCATATAACTAGTACATGAAACATAAATCATATAACTGGTACATGAAACATAAATCATATAATCAAGTTACTTAGGTGACATAAGAACCTTTACTTAATCACGCCTCTAATATTTCTCTCTTTTGAGAAATCTCTAGGTTATGAGCTCATACCACGCTAGTCGTCACTAGCATCTAGACTTTATCCATTTGGATAAGTCAACTTCCCGACTTTAAGTACGGGTTTAGGGGGCTAGAATCACATTGTCCCCACCCTTAATTCGGTGGTTTCAAAGGATTGCATTCTGATGTTCTAAGTCATCCTAAGTTTAACATGTTTCTTTAAGATGCCACATAATTAATGCATAACACATAATTACTACCTCGGCATCTTTAAGTCCTTTTTAAAGAATAATAATAACATGTTAGTACACGCTATCACATAGGGATAATAGTTAACATGGCACCATACACGTCATGAGCTAACACATCAATTCATCATCAAACTTAGAGGCGCATAATCATCCCTTAAGGTAAAAATCCCTAAATCGGGTAACCTCAAACTTTCCCATTACTTTCTAGTATATTTATGGGATTGATTAACCTCATTACCATAATCCATTAGGTTCTAATTCCTAATTAATTATGGTTGGACAACCTTATGTAGTAGTTCATATTTGATGAATTACGTGTTCTAGAAAATGCATTTTAAGCCCTTTCTCGCATCCGACTTTTTCTATGGTGCAATAATTAATACCTAAGCCAATTATGAGTCACTCCCACACATCTAGACGTAATCTAATGTGATTCTAAATATTTTATCAAGGCTGGGCAGAAACTCATTTTGCCATTCTTTATAGTTCTAGAATTCACATATTAAGCAAACAAAGTCACTAATAATGCTTTAAAGAGTCTAGAACAATTATCACATACTTGGCAAGGTATTACAACATATTTAGACCACCCAAAACAGAATTTAAGGTGCTGGAATTTACTAAGGCAGAACCGAAATCCTTAAGGCATAAAATCATGAGAAAAACCTTTCTTTCAACCATATAACTTGCTAGTTTCTCTTGGAACCTTTTTGGGACTTCAAGACTATGTAAGATCAAAGTTTATTTTGCCAAAACTCATCATGGAACACCAAGGGCAGCAGCCATTTCGGCTTGCTCTTGGCAAGGATTTAAAACTTAAAAACATGTTTAAAACCTTGGTTAAGTGCATCAAAGCTTAGAAAAATTCTAAGACATGCATTATGGGCCCTTGTAGTTAAATGAAACTCATCCTAGAGCCATTTACACCACATGGCGAATGATGTTCAAGGAGATATCTCCTTGATTAAATTCTTTTCTTAAGATGAAATGGGCAAGTCTTTGAGCTCTAAAGTTTCAAGTGGTGACATAAAATAAACGTGCTATGCATTTCATTTTATAGTCCTTTAGAAAATAAAGTGATAGCACAAAGTAAAGATGAAATGCATCTTCATTCTTATTCTTAGAGTTTAGTGATGACTTGAAATATAAAATGTGATGCAAAGCTTGAAACATAAACGTGCATTGTGCAAGTTCATTCATTATCTTGGGTCTTAGTGATGGCATAGGAAATAAACGTGCTAATGCGAAGCATAAACGTAAACGTGGATGCAACTTCTTTTATATCTTGTTTAGAGCTCTTGCAAGACTTTAAGGGAAACAAGGTTTCAACCCATAACTCATCCTCACAAGAAAAGAAAACTAAACTCATGACCAACATGGAAGAAAGTAACCGAAATATGCTTGGCCTAGGGACCAAGTCTATGCTCTAGAGCTTTGTTCATGTGACATACATCAACATGAAGCCCTCATCATCAAGCTACCATTTTTCTAAGTCCCAAAGCCTTTCATGGCCGAATACTCAAGGGGAAGAAATGGGTTTTTCAAAGATCCAAGAGAAACATAACTATGTCTTGAGCAAAACTTGAAAATAATAAACTTATTTTTAGAAAACTCAAGCTTTAGAGGTTGTTCATGTGACAAACATCATCACACAACTCTCATCATCAAGCTCCTCATATTTCAAGTCCAAGAGGCCTTCATGGCCGAAAACTAACAAAAAGAAAAGGAAAGTTTCAAGGCATCAAAGAAACATAACTCATTCTTTGACCAAGACTTGAAAAGAGAAACCTTTCTTGGAAAAACTCAAACTCTAGAGTTTGATCATGTGACAAAGGCCAACATGAAGTGCTCATTACAAAGCTACCATTTTTCCAAGCTCTTTAAGCCTTCATGGCCGAAAACATCAAGGAACAAAAGCTCAAAAAGAGTTTTCATGAAAAACATAGCCTTGTCTTAACCAAGACATGAAAAAGATGAAACTTTTCTCAAACAAAACTCAAGCTTTAGAGGTCTCATGTTAGGATGAACACATGGTCATCCCAAAAGAGCACTCATCATCAAGCTCTCCTCATTTTGGTCTAGAGGCCGAAAATGAAAGAAAAAGGAGAAAGGATGGAACTTTTTCTTAAGAAAGGTTCAAGCTTTAGAGGCCTCACTTTAAGATGAACTCATGGTTTCATCTCTGAGAGCACTCATCATCAAGCTCTCACTACCATGGCCTTAAGGCCGAAAATGAAAAGGAAGAGAAAAGAAGAAACCGAAAATGTTTGAGAGAAAAACTTGCTAACAACACAACTTTCAAACAAGATAAACATTGATCATGAAAGTAAAAGAAAGCATTCTTGAAGAGCTCCCTACCTTAGAGTTTGAGATTGAGAGGAAGTGAAGAAGATGAAGAGGTTGGAGAGGATGAGCTCTTGAACTTGAGAGAAAGGAACTCAAAGTGCTCTAACTCAAAGCTTTAGTGAAATGAACAAAGGTGCTTCAAGTTCCTAAGCTACCTATTTATAGAGAAGTGAAATGAATTGAATATTGGAGGCCTTTTTGGGGGAGAATTCGCCCACATTTCAGCCACAAGGAGGAAGAAATATCTTTGTTCAAAGCATGGTGTTGGTCATTCAAAGTATGGTGAAAAGTCTAGCTATGCATGTCCTAAAGCATGGCTAGAATGTACCTTATTTTCCAACCTTTAAAAATGCATGAAAATACAAAATTTTGGGCTGCACAAGGGTGAAGAAAACCGTGCTCCTCATGCCCAAAAAGAAGAGAAAATTTTCTAGACTTAAATTCCCAAAGCATAGGTAATGTGTTGTAAGACATGTTGTCTTGAAAAATTTTGATAGAAAGCTTGAATGACCACAAAAACAAATCATTCTTTTTGAATTGAAAGACATAATTTAATTCATTTTAGAAATGAATTGAAAACCTTGATTGACCATATAAAATATTCTTTGAGTCTTGAGTGACAATTTTTCTTGAAAGTTAATCATTGATTGAAAGTGTTCAAGACACATGTCACAAGATAGCTTGAACACATAGACTAATTTTTTTTTTTGATGATTTCTAGAGAAAATGGTGCCATTCTTGGCAGCCTTGGGGAGGAGAAATATCTCCTTAAACCATGTTCTAGAAGTGTGTTTTGGTGTGACATAGATTAGGCTTAGGATTAAAAATTGCTAAGTAGGTACTTAGGTGCACTAATAGGTTAATTAAAACCATAAATCCCTAGGTTTAGAGGTGGTCTAGAAGGATTAGGGAGTCAACACCTCTAGGACTAGTGATGTGAGTGTGACAACTTGTCTCAAAAAGAAAAGTTGATGTGAATAGTGAAAACACTATTCGACACTATTCATATATTCTTTTTCCTTTTTAAAGAATAAGACTATGATGAGATTTGAATTTTCCCTAAGCAATTTTAGGTTCCAATTAATTCTAAATGATGGTTTTGGCTCTAGATTAATTATGGAAATTAATTAACCTTTAATTAGAGCCTAATATTGCTTAGGTTTGGAGTTAAACGGCTCATTGAGCCGAAAATGCAATATGCAGGGGCAAAATCGTAATTTTTACCAAAAGTTGCCCGGGATCTCCGGGACTTAAACCGACATAGTTTATGCCTTAAAATCATTGTTTTGAACCTCAGAACAAAGTCCGGGTCAAAACGGAACTTAATCGCCTTTAATTACATTACGGGTGTTCTGGTCATTTACGCGCAGAAATCTCAGAAATGAGGTTTTCCCGCTTTGTTAGGCACTCATGCTCATACAATCCCCTTCATATAACATATGAACCCTATGAGGATGGCCAAAGCCGGCCGTCCTCGTGTTTCGGGTAAAAATGACCTCAAGGGCAATTTGGTCATTATGAAAGTTTAGCGAAAATCGGGGCGTTACAATTACTATCAAGTGTAAAACTTGAAGTGCAGAGAAAACATAATTAGTAACTTCAGAAACTAGATTTCTGAACCTCATTAAATAACACGATCATTATTAAATGAAATAACAGAAAGCAAGAAGGATATATAAGATCAAGAGTATGTAAATGATGCAATAGAGATAAATAAAAAAGATCAAAGAAAGAGAGAAAAGACACAAAGGATTTTATACTGGTTCGGCCAACCTGCCTACATCCAGTATTCAACAATTGTTGAGGTTCCATTCAAAATAGCTTTCTCAACTTGAGAAAGTAAAGTTGGATAGTCTTTACATTAGCCTTCCCAAGCTCTCACTTGTGCTAGCAGACCAACTCAGAGATTGTCACAAGTTGAGTATTCTTTCTTCAAGCCTTTCCAGGCTAAATCGAGTAGTATTGTACTAGCCTCTCCAAGCTAACCCATGATTAGTAGCTACCCCTATAGTCACGTTGAACATAGTCTTGACACTGACCTCTCCTAGCCAAACCATGAGCGGTAGCAACCTCTATTGTCACGTTGAAAGTAGTCTTGACACTAGCTTCTCTAAGCCAAACAGTGAGTAGCACAAACCACTAATGTCTCATTGCAAGTAGTTTTACAGTAGCCTCTCCAAGCTATCTCACAACAATCATTACTGGATCGAGGATACAAAGGTTAAGTGTTTGGGTTGCCACTCAAACTAACCTATGTCCAAGTTTCCTTAACATATACATAGAAGTTCTAGGGAAAAACTTGAATGACTTCCTTCTTCTACTTCTTCCATAGGAAAAGCATAAACTTAACTAAGAATATAGAAGGAAAATTTTCTTTACACTTCAAGGATCAAATTGATTACATGATAAAGATTGAATATTCTAGGAAGTGGGAAGAGATTTGTGTAGAGTTTCCTCTCTTGAATCTTCAAATCTCTCATTAGTTTTCAAGCTTAGCATCTCCTTAGATAAAGGTCTTTCTTTGTGACCGTTGTTATAGATCAGTTCTTCAAGTGACACATGTTGAACATCAGTTGTATCTTGAAAGAAACAACTAGAAGAGGGGTTGACAAATCTGTTACATTGGTTGCAGAAGCCATTGTAAATTTGAGCTTTCTGATCTTCCTTTAGAAACTGTTTTTCTACTTTCTGAGAAAGCTTTCTAAACTCCTCTTTCGTGAAGCTAGGATGATTGATCAAATAAGCAGAAGAGATGATGTACCAGTTTGAAACTGGGTTTGACTTGATTATTTGAAATTCAAATTTCAAATTTCCCTCCTTTTTCCTATAGCATTCTTTACCCCACTCACGAGTGAGCTTTCTAATGTACACAATCAGTCCCTTGAAGAGTTTTTCACTTTCTAATCTTTAATCATATCCTCTTTGCTAATAATATCTTTGGAATTGTGATGATTGAAGATTAAGTAATACGTTGCTCTTGGACATGAGTTGATATCTTCATCTTCAGAGTACTTTCTGACGTTCCATGCTACTTTATGAAGTCTCTGAACTTGGTTCCTTGTAGCGTTGAAAACTTCTTCTCATCATTAGCTAACAATTGCTTGGTAATTTCACTTCTGCTTCATTCCATATCTCATAACATGAGATAAGCATGTTTACACATGGATAGTGAAATATGTTCTTTTTTGAGTAAGCCTTGTTATTGCTAAATGGTAAAAACCTATTATAAACTTACATGGAACTTAATAAAGACATCAGTCGTTCTTCAAAGCCTTTTCTTTAAATTGGCTTTGTTTTCATTCAAAACAAATAAGCGAAAAGGATTCTGGAGCTAACAGTTAATTCACCTATTCATTGATCATGAGGCCAAATTAGGTCATAACAGCTGAGTTCCTGACTTATTGCCTTATTTACTCTATTTAAAATACATTATTACACAAACCAAATAAAAAAAATACATTATTATAATGTACCTTGTTAAATTAAAGGCCAATTATCTAGTACGAACACATACTTACGGTTGATATGTATGTGTTAGAGCAAATATAGAATGAGACATAATACACTCATTTGTTTTCTTTTTATACAGGACAACTTCACATGAACCAAAAAGAAATTGGTCAATGGTGGATCTATCCCTTCAACCTCTTGCTATCAACTAGCTAAAGATGATGGAAGTTGCCACCCCTACCACCGCACGTGCTCCCCCCCATCCCCTGCTTTTCTACAATATATATTCCATAGCTTTTTTTTTTCGCTCTTCTTTCATCACTTTTTTTTTAGATCCGATCTTCTTTCTTTTTTTCGGTTCTAATCTTTCCTTTTTTTCTATTCTCTCATCATTGTTTTTTTTAGGCTATGATTAGAGTCAAAAAAATGGAAGTAGTGGTAAAGGACGGAAAAGAGATTTACCTTAAACATGTGTTTAGATGTTGTTTAGGGAGGGAGAGAAGGGCCATCAAGGGAGAGGAAATCCCTACTTGGCCATCACGCACAGTAAAATTAGTGTCCCCCCAAATTAGGGGGTTGAGGGAAGAGAGCATGTGTTTCTACCATTTTAGTCCTTATATTTTTATATCCATAGAAATTATATCCACAAAATCAAAGAATAAAAATGGAAAATAAATTTTTCATTCCTTTCCATTCCACTCACTTAAATTATAAACTCCCAAGCAATGATGTGATTACTCTATTCCACTCTACTCCTCACTTTTCTTTTCCATTTCATTAATAATCATTCCCTTTCCTCCTTTATAAAACTCCCAATCATAGTCTTAGATATGGTCTTCTCTTTCTTTCTTTTTTTCTGTTCTTTTAAGGGTTAAGGGAAGATTAAGATAAAGTTGATTGAGAACTCAACGAACAGGCAAGTCACCTACCCTAAGCAAAGGAATGGTATCTTCATGAAAGCTCATGAACTCAGTGTTCGTTATGATGTCTCCCTCAATCCCTCGTCATGTTCTCCAAAAACAACACTTGCTGTGGCAAAGGTAATGCTCACTGTGCCAGAAAAGAGCACGATGCAGCGATTCCATGGTGCGAGGTTGACCTTGCGGTGGAAGGTGCCGGCTAATGGAGGGCCATTCTTGCAGTGAAGTCTGAAGAGGTGGTGGTGGACCATGATGGGGCCGTACGGCTGTTCTACATTGTCGCTGTAGTTGTAAAAACAGATGTTTGACCCTTCTTATTGTGGCGAAGAATACAACTGCTCCTAACACGTCTCCCTCGACGAAGACTTCTCTAATCTCAAACTCCCTCCACTTCCTTTGCTTCCAGGGCTCTGACAAGAATGGCCACTACATCCTCCATGTCGTTAGCAAGCACTATTTCTGTTTTTTAATTCTTCTATTTTTGGTTTTTGGGGTTTTCTAGTTTGATTTTACGTGTTTTGAAGGATTTTATGGAGTGGGTTTTGAACTTATGATTTTAATGGTTATTTATACGAGTGTTTTTAGAATCACATAAAAAAATGAAATGAAATGATTTGCGAGTCAAATTATTTGTTTGGAATTGAAAAAAAAGAAGAAGAAATGAATAGATTTGTAATTCTATCAAATTCTATTCTTTTATTCTTCAAACCCTTTGAACTTTAATAGGATTTGATCCGAAATGAATTGATTTTAAAAAGGTATATATAAATTAAATCATTTCATTTTCTATTTGAATCATTCTAAACACAACCTATTATATTTAAGACATAAAAATGAATTTTTTTAATCAATTCATAATTTCACCATTCCAAATATAAGATTTAACTTAAAAATTAAATCGATTCAAATCATTTCAAATCAAGTCAATTCTATTTTCTAATTTTAATAATTCCAAACATCCCCTTTGTCGTTCATTCTCATATTATTATTAGACTTTGCCTTTGCCTGAGAATGTGTAATAGGAGAAAGTGTGTTCTACAGTTTGATAGAGGAGGGGTATTTAATGGCGCCGTTTTGAGATTAGGGATGGGAATTGGGATGGAGGAGGTTTATCATGGACCCAATAAAATTGTTTCCATGATAAAATCTTCCCTTTTTACATATTAACTACTAATTTTAATATTGTGGCATAGAGTTCTAAATATATGGACACGTTTTACTTTCGGAATGGACAGTAAAAGAAAATTGTACCAACTGTAAAGATATACAACTGTATCAGTGTAATACCCTAAATTAAATCCTACTTTAAAAAAATATAATTTAGACTTATTATTTATGAAACTATCGGTATCAGTGTGAGTGAACAACAGTCTCTATGTCAAATAAGAGTAATGTTAGTTTAACATGCAAAAAGTGAGGACCATTATCGCATTCATTAGTTTTCAGACACTCACTTTTTACGTGTCAAAATATCATTACTCTGTCAAATAAATAGATCTTACTAAGGCTATGTAATTCGGACCACAGAAAAAAAAAAAAATTCAGGCTGTGTAATTGAAAAAGAGTCTAGACTTTTTCAAACAAAAGCTTAGTCTAGCTTAACCAGATTCACAGCCGCAATAGATCAATATTGCCGAGGAAGAAAGCAAATGAAAATAGAAGAAGCTAGGAAGAGAAAAATGGATATATGGCCACCAAATAAATATCGAAAAAATTGATTTGAAAGGTCAGTAAATTAATAACGACGACAACCAATTCTTACAAGTGCATGCACTAGAGAAATCCGAAACAAAATCACAATTGCTAATAAATTCTATACACACTTTATTTATTATCACATCAAAATAACAATTCACAATCGATCAGATATTTTCTATGATCCAATTGAAGAATGAATACAAACAGTGAAAAAATGAAAAAGGAAAAAAAGCCCTGCCCAAAAGCCTAAAATTTCCTATTCATCTTCACACACCATTGCACAACCCTTTATGCATATGCTTACTTTGCTTTTCAATGAAAACCCAAAATGAAGAAAAATCTCAAACCACCATGCTCCATATATCATCATTTAAAACCTTGCACTATGCGTCAAATTAGAAAATGAAGTGTTGAGAGGTCAAATAATTTAGGTGAAAAACCTGTTTGGTTTCTATTTGTTTTCTGTTTTTGGTTTTTGGTTTGTTTTCAAAATTTTGCAGAAAAAATAGTTAAGATAGGAAATATGATTTTTTTAAATAAATATATCCCTTCACAAAGCCCTCAAAAAGAAGAACGGATTATAAACCAAAGATGAAAAAAAAAACCAAACAATTTAGGACATGTTTGTTTTCAGTTTTCATTTTTAGTTTTTCATAATTTTATAAAGAAAATACTAAAAATTGAAAATAATAACGAAAAATTAAAATTTGTAATTTTCATAATTTTCAGTATTTTCTTCACAAAAACTAACAAACCGAAGAAAACTAAAAATTCAAACCAAACTCATCCTTGCCCTCTAAATTTTCTCAATTCAGGCACTACGTGCAAGCATCTCCTGGTATTCAAGCATTGACCTCTCTTTCTGAAGCCTCATATCTTCACGAAACTTGTGAATGAACTCTTCTGCCTTCTGATCCACCTGCAGCTGTGGGGACTTAGCAACCACAACCTTCCATGCATCCTCTATAGTATTAATGCCACTGCTCTCATCACTAAGCAAATCCTTGTAGTTTCCATAATGCACCTCTTTGCCTCTGTTGCTTGCTTCTCCTCGTGCATGAGAACTCTTATTGGTGACATTTACAGACACAGAAGTAGCCTCAGCATAGAGGTCCTCTATGCGTATGGCAGCAAAGTTCCTGTGTTGAACATTGTAGTTATTATAATAAGATAAAGTAGCATATGGCCTAGGAATAGTGAGTGATGATGAGCGATGAATTTTAGAAGGTATGATGATGTGACTAAGGGAATGGAAAGTTGAAAGGAGGCGTTGAAGGGCGGTTTTGATGGCTCTGGGGATGTTGAGTTTGCGGACTTTGGATTGGATTTTGTTGGATATGCTCTTCCATGCCTTCTTAGCTGGTTTAAGCTTCTTTGCTAGCTTCAAACGAGACATCACAAGAATGAATGAAGGTCTTTTGGTTTGGAAAGAGGATTGAGAGAAAGAGCACGATAGGGAAAGCTTGGAAGACTGTGTGCGCAAAACTAACAACAAGAAATAAGAGAGCCTTTAGAAATGGTTCTCAATCTCATGAAGGAAACGTTGATGCCCACTTTTTTTTTATATAATTAATCTCCTTTTCTCCTATCATAATGCTATTTCAACATTCACTTTTGGATATTCCATCCAGACACTCACATTATTATCATCGGATAAGATTATGATCTACATTTATCCTCACTCATCCATCTCATTCAATAGTAATAAAGTAAGTAGCTATATGAGACATCTAAAAATAAGTGTTGAAATAGCATTATTATTTCTCCCGGTTTCTAGTCTACTATATTTGTTGTGTCAAATTGGCACATTGTTAGTAAGTGGAATTACACAAATGCCATTGTATGGAGCATAGAGTGTGTGTGTGTATATATATGGTGGCATAAGGTGCAATATAATGGAATCTTAATGTTAAAGGGTGTAATTTCTCAAGTCCAACCTCAACCCTTTCCGCAGAATTGACAGCTTGGAAGTAAGCTTGGGTGCTAAGTATAGTGAGAATCAGGAAAGCTCAAATTCTGTAAAGGCCACAAGTAATGGTTTTCCCATGTGGTGCGCCTGTGTTTAACTTTTGGTTGTCCTTGTGGGCTCCCGTCTACTTTCTTATGTAAAGGCAAACTGCAAGTTAAGGGTTCATTTTTTTTTTTTTGGGATTTTGTGTGATTATTTTATGAGTTTATTGTGTGATTGAAGAGAGAGGAAAAATTTTGTAAAGAATTCGGATTGTCTTAATTTCATTACATGAAAAAGTTAATTTATTTATAAAACAATATTTTTATATCTTTTAATAAAATAATATATTTGAAACACATTAAACTCAAATAGTTTGAGTTTAGTTGCAAAATAAAAATATTATTTCTTAGTTTTTGTTATGTTGTCTCAAGGATATCGCTATCCTTCTGAATCCAAGGATTATAATTTAATCATGAATATTTAAAATATGAATAAATTTAGTTAGTGGAACACATGACAAGTTTTCAACCATAAGTTATCTAGAAGGCACAGGTACGTATGAATTTTATAGGGTACTAGAGAAATCTCATTATTTCTTTTAAAAGTTCATAATAAAAAATTGTATAAAAATTAAACAAATAAAATATTATTTTAATAAAATAATATATTTATATGCATGAAACTTGGATGGTCCAAGTTTACTTGCAAAATAAGATAATAATAAACTATATCATAATATAATAAAAAATATTACTTTAAAAATAAAAGAAGTAAACTAATATTGTAGAGTATTAATAAAATAAAATAATCTAATATTTTCATTAATAACTTGGTCAGCAATATGCTTACGGAGATTCATTGTATTATCATGTCTTCGAGGCATTTTTTTTCACTATCTATTATTATTAATTATATCACTTTTGAAAACTCTATTTATTGAAAAAAAAAGTGTAGCTCTTAAACTGCTCTTTTTCTCAAATTGCTCTCTCAAAATGTGTAGCGTTGGCTCCAAAACTCTTCAGAAAGCTTTAACGCAAAGTGTTTTGAGTGATAATATAACCAATTTTGAGAAAAATATTTTGAAAAAGGACTAATCATTTTATTGAGTTTCTTGAAGTATCAAACAAGTTTTTTTTCTGCGTTAGCATACTGTTCTGAAAACAAGAATACTTTCACAATGATATGTACAAACATGTTTAAATCTCATTTGAAGAGATTGGGACTTAATGAAAGTGAAAGATATGTCATGAAATGAACATATATTTGCTCAATGGATTAAAGAAAATTCTCATGTACAAGAAACCAAGGCATAAATCTTCAGAAAGTAGCATGTAACTTCAAAAAGTACAATTCGAGTGAGGATTTCAATTCAACTCTGAAGCAAGTGTGAACTACCATCTTCAATCATCATGATCATAATCATATCATCAACAACAAGCTCTTATTGAAGAGTAGAAGATCATAGAAAGACACAGAAACTGAAACGACACATGAGAAAGCACATTTCACAGTAAACGGTGCACTTTACAAGAAAAGAAGGAAAATTTAAAATTCTAATTTAAAGTCAAACCCAGTCAAGGACTGTCGTGACATCTCTTCTTCCAACTTGGTCACCTGCCGTAGCTTCTAGAAAAAAAAGTTCAGAAATCTCATTCGGAAAATAAAAAGTAGAATCCGAAGGTGGATTCTAAAACCTCTATTTCACAACGGCTTTAACAATGCCAAGCTACTCCTCTAGACTGCATTTCCAATATACAAAAAGAATATCAACACATATCACTTGGACAAGGCCCAAATGGAGTCGGAGTCAGATCGGACCATGGTGCTTGATAATGAGCTTAAAATAAAAAGTGTTGTGCCTTAACTAACGTCTAGAGTTTTGGGCGTATGGGTAAATGATCCATCCAACAACCCTAAATTTAACAAATTTTATTCCTTTTCTTCATTTATTAGTGTATTTACATGTTTTAGATTTGCTGAAACAAGTTGATTTAAAAATTATTTTATAAATATCAATGGAAATGATGTCATAGATTATTTTTTTTTTGGAGAAGTTCTAAAAGAAAGCTAATTATAAATAAAGGTGTGGACAAAGTTATTAAATTTGAGAGTTTAAATAAACTCATTTTTGTATGGCAATATTGTAAACTTGTAAGAGTTCAAGTGTTAACTTGAGAGTTTAATAACTATGCAATGTTACAAGATTATCATACTCCAGAGTTTAAATAAATTTGTTTTTGTTTAATAAGATCATAAACTCATAAAAATTGAAGAATTAATTCGAGAGTTTGATAAATATATTTTTTTTTTATGAGTAAAGTATAGCTTAACCATCCCAAGTTGGAGAGGAGCATAAATAAAGTGCACATATATAACCTTTCAACATGAAACAGAAAAGAGATACACCTCTACTAGTCATATCTCAATGAAATATTCCAACATCAAAAGGAAAAAGAAATGGAGACCAAAAACAAAAACCAGAATAGAAACAAAGAAGCACTGAGTGTGGAACCTATAATTAGTAGTAGCCATGATAAGAGGAAGCACACTCCTGTGTATGAAAAGACCACCTCCATTCCATAACAATGGCAAAAAAAAGTATAAGTGATTTGGCTTAACATTATGATAGAAAGTCATCATCGCATCAGAACATCCTTATTAGCATACACCACATTCAATGAAACCAAAATCGAAAGTAAAAGCATGGCATCAGAGAAGCAGTGTTCTTTAACAATCCAAAAATAAAATCAGAAACTGTTACCCTCTCTAATTGTGAACCTGTTCAATGTTTGTAATAAAGGATTCTAGGCAGAATGGTATCTTATCTCACCAAGCTTGTGTCCAAAAACCCAATCTTCAAAATATGTTCTTGATTTCCAACTCCCAATTTGGTTTGAACTTGTCAAAGACAATTTGATTACGAATCCACCAAATGGACTAACACACCATATACAAAAGTGAAATCCACAATTTTTTTTTATCAAAACTTCGAAAAGGGGTGCCAAGCCATGCATTGAAGAATAAAACTGGGTCCTGTGGTAAGTACCAAAAGATATGCCATTTATGAGAACAAAAATTCCAAATACAAACCGATATCTAACAGGAGAAAAAAAGATGTTGAAGCAATTCTTGACCAACACCAAACAAGGGGCAAGAGAATCAGACGATGTAAGGCAATTGATTCTATGAAACTTGTCCTTTGTGTTTAGTCTTCTCTGAAAGATGAACCACATAAGCAATTCAGCTTTAGGAGAAGCTAAACCTTTCCATACTTTTTTCTCAGCCAACCATTCAGAAGAGAAAGATAAACTATTCTGGAGTATTTGCGAAGAAAAAGAAGAGACCGAAAATGTACCTGAAGGTCGGTATGCCCAAAAACAATCATAACTCACACCCTCTATCAAACATCGTGACAACATAAGGGGTGGAGCAATAGCAACTTCCTTTTCTTTAATATTCATTTTTTATTTTATTTGCCCACAAGTATAGTTTTCAGAATCGGACCGATAATTGACTTGGCAAAGACACTGGATCATTGGGTCAATTGTTTAATCGGTGAATCACTAGTTGAACAAGATATAATTAAATTAATATATAAAATACAATTTAATACAATAAAATATATATTATATATTCAAAAAACAAAACATAACACTAAGGTTGTTAGCCTAGTGATAGAAAGTGGCTCTCTTTTTCCCTATTCATTTTAGTTTGATATTTGCATTTATGTTTTCAGTGATGTTATTTATATCAGTTATATTATTAATTATTAAAAATGATCGACACACTTAAATTCAAGGTTTACATTCTGCTTAAAAGTCTACTATTTAATTTTTTTTTATCCAAAAGGTATCTTTGGTTGGGGATAAAAATGAGGATAAAAATTATCTAGATGAATTACATGTATTATTTCACACATAAAACTCATCTAAATAAATTTTACCTCAAATTTTACTCTCTAACCAAATATACCATAAGAGTGAAAACTTGCATCATACCAAATCTTTTTTAGGGTGTTGAGGTCAATTATATCCTTGTAAATACTAATCCTTTATGTGTATATATTTCGATCTAGCCATTATGCGACATCCCCCCCCCCCCTCCCCTCCCATCTCAATCTAGTTAAGATAAAATGGCCATTAATTTAACCCAGGGGGTGTGGTCTCTGGCTTTGAGTATGGATAAGTCTTAAATCTGCAGTAAATTTGTCCCAGCGTTGAGAGTCTTATAAGTTAGTGTAGGATTAATCACCGTGATTAACGGTAGATACCCTTAACCGTGAAATGGCCATTAATTTTGATGTGGAAAGGATCTTATATGCTCTTCGAAGGAAAACAAGAACATTTGCTCTATCTCTACATCTGCTTTTAATTTCCAAAGACAATGAAAATTCGCATGTACCCTGTTGAATTGACCAGACGAATGAAAATAGACCCACACTAGCTGGTCCTGAAAAATTCAGAGCACGGGTTTCGGCATCAGGTTTGGAAGCATTGCACTCAGCCTGTGTTTGGCTGTCAATTACCCAAGATAGCGACTCACCGCAAAACGTAGCACCAGCCCCCCTGTGTCCACTTTCTTACAAAAGTGAAACGCACAAACAGAAGAGTGTGGATAATTTCATTAGGCAATTAAGAATTTGAAGTAGGTTTTACATGGCAATTGTCTACTTTGGAGTAATTAAATTGTAAAGTAGTCTTTCTCCTCTATGTTAAAAATCTAATATATTTTTCGAGAAGAGTTGTCTACTACTCCTTTATATTAAAAGTAAGTAAGACTATTTTTAATTATCAGTTTTCATTTCAGTTCCTTTCTTTGTTGGGAATAGCTGTCTACTACTCCTTTATGTTAAAAGTAAGTAAAGCTATTTTCAGTTCTCAGTTTTCATTTTCAGTTTTTGGGATTTTGTGAAGAAGATATTGAAAACTTAAAATTAGAATTTATAGATTTCAGAATTTTTAATATTTTCTTCACAAATTTGAAAAATTGAAAAATTAGAAATAAAAATTAAAAATCTTATGCTTTTAGTGTGCTTGGAGCATTATTCCACCTTTCATATATTTCTGCTTCTCTAGACTTGTGAAAGGAGCTAAACTACACATGTAAAGATGTACAGTACCATTATTGAGAGCCCTGTGTGTCATCTGAAGACTCCAAGCACAAACTAACAGGGCACTGTAAAAGTGTGCAGCAGAAAGGCTGAGAATCATGTTAAGATGAGATCAAAAGTTTGCTACCTTTAAACCTTGCATTGTTCCTACCACATATCTAACCTCTATTCCGGTTATATCCAGACAGTTGTAAATTTGAACTAATTTTCCTGATAAAGATCTGTACACTTGGTAGATTGATGATGCTTCTATTCTACATCATTTCATTAGGCTATGGTGATGACTAGGTTGTCCAGGAAGCTAAGTTTACGAAGAAGGTGATGCCTCAATACTCTCTTCAGCATGTGGTGTGGTGATAGATGAACCACTAGCTGCTGGACTATATTTCCTAAATACCCTATCTTTGTTTTTGTTCCACCATTCTTCAGCCTGATGCTCATCAAATCTGCGCTTACTGTGCGAAAAAATGAAGGAAAAGATTAGAGAGATTGTGTTAAAGGTGTAGAGAACTGAAATAAAGCGTCAAACAATTGTCACAGAACATAAAAGTGGAAAAGAAAATAGCACAACCAAATTAATATAAAAACTCTTCATTTAATCAAATATTAAAACCTGTCTTGCACATGCCAATGTAAAGTAAAAAGAATATATATCAAGTAGCAACTGATGATATAAAATAATTAGAGAATCTATCGATTCGCCTCACTTCCTCCATGACAGTGGGAATAGAAGACCATTAATGATTCCAAATATTTAGATGGTATTTGATGTGTTTTCTGTTTTATTTTTAGTATTGCTTACAAGGGTGCATCACATAAGATAAATGATTTATTGTGAAAGTAAAATGAGTAAATTTAGGCCGTATAAAATATATCCTATGAAAATGAAAACAAAAAATTAAAAAAAAATACCCTTGTACAAATGCATATCCGACTTATGTAGATCCCCACATTGAGAAGAAATTTTTTTATGAAATTAAATAATTTAGTAGCTACTAAAAGAATTGTCAATAAATACATAGCATATTGACACAAAATATATAATGACAACTTAGTCTTGTTCCATTAAATACATGGATTAAACGATGTCAAAGTATCTTGTCATAAATCAAGTTTACGTTCAAACCACCAAAACTCCCAAAAAGAATATAGATGTGGAAATTTGTTGTATTAGCATGTAACTCATACCTGAATCTAACTCGTTTGAAAACTTTGGTACCAGAAGGTAGTACTATAACTGTGATATAGACCCCACGCTCAAATTGTTCAATGGCTGTAATTTCTTCGTCTCTCCCAGCTTTATGTGATCTTGAACTATTCTCTGAGTTTGGCAGAGGCACTCCTGCACTAGATACAGATGGTCCATTGCCTTCTTGAAGAACATTTTCTCCATTAATAGTTGGACGATCAGCTCTGGCAGCATCAACATTTTCTTCCATTCCTTGTTCTGACAGTTTGTTTGAGTCACTATCTAAGCCAGATATATGAGGTGCACTTTGTTGCTCAGGCTCAAAGCTTGATGGGAAGGAAGAAGATTCAAATCCTATGTCTTTAAGAAAATCTCCTGCGTGAGTATGCATGATTCTTAAAGTCTGACTGTCAGCAATCTCTGGTGGCAACTTCTCAATCACTTCTCTCAACTGAAAACAAAAAGGCAGGAGCAAGTTTAGTTATTTAGTATGATCAACCAGAAATCTTGATCAATAACCTTTTCTTTGCAGTTAGGTTCAAAAGCTTAAGTCATGCAATAACCTCAAGTTGAACCATTAGCCTTTCACGATGAGCAAACTGATAGAAGAAAGAATGCCATCATTGCTGCTCAGATTGAAAAATTAAAATCATCTCATGCAATAACTATTTAGTTAGCCCCATTAGCAGTTAAAGGAGAGCAAATTAACAAAAGAATGAAGTTTCATCTAGCTTCAAGGTTATTGCTCCCTACAGGAGTATGAAAACATAACCCTTTTTAACAAGTAACAAATGCAAAAAGTATTTTTTAATTAGTGTAAAAGAAATCTGCATGTATGTGTCCATGTGTATGTGGCCGTGTATGTATTGACAACGTATGCATGTATTCCTTTCTATCTACTATGGAAAACATACTACAGTTGATCAAAACATGATTTGTCTTTCGATTCATAGAAATTTTATACTCTAATGGTGTATTGGTTTGGGATAAAAATGGAGATAAGTTTTCATGAATGAGTTCCATGTTCATCTATGAAAACTTACCCCATATTTCTACCCCTCAACCAAACATATCCTGAGTGTCAGGCTCAAAATTTTATAATTCTTGTTGAAACAAATAACTCACTTCTATATTCCGGTTGCTCATATCAATATATATAGTTTAAATAATGTATAGAACACAAAATAATTCGTTCATATATGTTACAGCATCTTGTTCGCGTATTATCAAAAACTTTCAGAGTTATTGGCCTCCACTTGTATATATGTAATATTAAACAAGGATAAATGGGGTTCAGAGGCAACTTGAATGTATGCAACTTTTGACAAAAGTTGGTTTTGGTTGTCTTATAGTTCGAAAAGAAGAATTGAAGTTCTTCCAAACCTTATGTGAGATTCTTCCACGACTAGGATTATGAACGAAATCTAACAAGGAATATATTCTTTAGACTAAATTACATTCACCTCTCTAGAGATTTGTGAAAATGTAACTCACACCCCCTCTAGTTGTTTAGCTTACACTTATACCCCCTTTGTTTGTCAAATTTTAAGTATTTATATTACAATCACACTCTTCATTCATAGAACACTATTAATAAACTTAACAGAATAATATTTTTATGATATTAATTGTTCCTAGTTAATAAAAGTATAAAATAACCTTAAATTTAACAGAGTTGGTAAATGTTTTTTTTATAATTTTATTAATTAAAAATAGCTAATATTACAAAAATGTCATTCTGTTAAGTTTATTAATGATATTCTATGAACGAGGAGTGCAACTGTAATATAAATACTTAAAATTTGACAAATAGAGGGGGTGTGAATATAAACTGGACAACTAGAGGGGGCGTGAGTCAGTGACAGAGCTTCAACATAATTTTTAGGGGGGCCATGGACCAACAACTTTAATATGTAAATTAGATGATGATAATTAAATTAATTTTAATTACATATTATACACATTTTAAAGTAAATAATTGACAAGACAAATGTTAATACGTACTTGGATTAGAGAAGCCTAATCCAAAATTTTTTCAATAATTGATTGTAACTAAAATTGAGACATTAAGATAAAAGAACATTGTGTTATGCTTAGATTATATGAAAATAACTGATTTTGTATTATGAATTATTAAAAAATTATATAAAATAATTTATTTGTAGTTTGACCAAAAATATTTATAATTCTAAAATAATTAACTTTTTTCTATAATTGAGAGTTTAAAAAAAACTGCACTCAAATTATTAGTGAATTTCATACTTAAAATTCTAATTCTTCACATTTGAACTATTCAAACTTTTTTACAAAAACACATGAAATTATGTTAAAATAGCTTAAATTGGAGTTCTTTTTTTGGCATTTCAGAACATACGTCAAATTATGTTAAATTTTTTCTAATCATTATTAGTCATCAAAATAGAGTTTAGAGTTAATAAATTTATTATTTAATTATTGAATTTGTTCCTATTAAAATCTTATAATTGCGTATCTATTGTATATTTATCTCTAAAATTATGTTCAATTGTGATATGGTTTTTTATTTCTATTTTTTAATTGAAAAATGTCTTAATACACATTTTAAGTTAGAGAAGCCCACTTATATTGAGTAGCATCATTTATATAAAGTAGTATATTTATTATACAAAACTTATCTCTATGGGTGCATTTATTTTATCCTTTTTTATAGTAAAATAATTTTAAGTAAAAAATATTAAAAAATTCTTTTTATTAAAGCTATTCATGTGATCTTATATTTAAAATTAAAAATACATTATAAAACTTTTAAAATAATGAGTGACTGAGTCAAGATATAATAATGCATAATTGAATGTTTATATCAAAAAAATTTACATTAATAGTTTATAAATTCACACACATACACACACACACACATATATATATATATATATAATTTTTCAAAAAGTTTTGGGGGGGGCCATGGCCCCCATTGCCCTAACTAAGATGAGTTGCATTTCTATAAATCTCAAGGGCGATAAGTGTAATTTATCTTAGTCTTTACGCACAAAGATGAGGGGAAAAAAAGAGAAATAATCATGCGGAATTTTCCATATGTAACTTTTGGTAATAAAGAATCTTGTAACCAATAATAAGGTTATCCCTGTGATTTGAACTTAAACAAAAACAGAAGCGCACACATGCACAGACACACAAATATACATATATACTCTCCCTACTTGTATGACTTTTCATTTCAATGTTTTTGACAATATTGATGACACATCGTTCCAAGTAATGCTTCAACAATAAAGAGCAAAGATACCTGATCTGTCATGGACTTAAGAAATTCCTTTACTACTCTATGCTTGGATGATTCTTCTCCAGCCAATGAGGTGGCTTCCTCAACATATTTTTGTAGTTCATGAATCTTCATATCTTGCATGTCACTCTTCTGCTTCAAACTTTGAATCTTTGTCCAAGAAAAGAAATATTTATAAGAACTTATTAATGAAGGGAACATATGTTTCTCTGAGAGTTAAGAATGTAACTACAAAAAATTATAAATTACTTTGTTTTGCAATTTTGAGACTTCTTGATTCAAAAGCTCGTTTTTCTTCCTTAAACTGTCAATAAGGCTTCTTGAAAATCCAGGGGAGGTAGAACGTGGTGGGCTTGGTCTTCTTGCATATGGTGATGCAGGTCTAGAATTAGCTGGTGCAGGTGGAGTGGCAGGTTGACTTGGTTGTGTATGTGGACTTGGTTGCGTAGCTCGGACTAGGGAAGAAAAGTCATGTGTGCTTCCAGGCTTACTAGTCATTATCTCAAGGTACTTTAATGGTTCTTTAGTGGGAAACAAGAGAATTCTTGAACTCCTTACCTCTCGTCTATCAGATCTTTCCTTTCCATATATGGAACTATAAGGACGAGTGACTTCTCTATTAAAATTGGATGCACTACTAGTCTCGGGAACTTTAAGCTTAGCATAACAAGCATCACATACACGATGTGGTTTGCTGGGTGTTGGAGCCAATGCAGCTTTCAGTGCCTTTCTGGAACTACAGGGATTGCAATAAACCAACCCGCAATTATAACAATTATGCCTTTTCCTAGTAAAACCAAATGGTTGCCGACAACCATAGCAAAGAGATTGGTCAGCTCCAGAGATCCACTTATGTATGCATATACAACATGTAAAGTTTGAGCCACATGAGATATTCTTTACAAGCCTCTCTTTTAAGGCTTCCACCAATGTTGGTGAATTTTTGTCCTCTGTGTCTCCATGTCCCAAACTTCCATTGGTACCTCTACCCCAAGTGTAAAGCTCACTTCTTGAAGTCAATACAGCAACATGATGTGCTCCACACGATATTTCCTCGACAAACTCACCTACTAAATTATCTTGGACTAGAATTGGCACTTTTCCGTCAGACATTGGATTTCCTAGTTGGCCATGTGTAGTTCCTCCCATAGTAAAGACATGACCAGATGCAGTGAGGGCAACAGTCATTGTGTGCCCACATGCTATCTGGTGAAAACTATATTCAGAAAGTGCAGATACACAAGTCGGCTGAAGGTAGGTGTCCTTGTTAACATGACCCAACCGATATTGGTCACCATCACCCCAAGTGAAAAGCCTTCTGGATGAAGCATTTGAAACAGAATGATCAATAACCTCAATGATAGCTGCTGTGTGCCATAGTCCACAAGCAACCTTAATTGCCTTTTGTCCACTCAATAACTGTACTTCCTTTGGATATGCTACACTCTCTCGATCTCCATGGCCAAGGACACCAAATTTTCCATCACCAAAGGTAAACAGTTTTCCATTGGAGGTTGCCAATGCTGAATGCAATGCACCACATGCCACAGATACAACTTGAAGTCCCTCTAAAGGGCCACTGACCCTCTTAGGTATCCAATGGCCTATATCAGTACCATGCCCGAGAAGTCCAGCATTAAGTGTGCCATCACCCCAGGTGAATAGTTCACCGGATGTAGACATAGCACATGTATGATTTTCACCACATGCAACATATCCTACATTGGTAACTGCTAGGGACTCCACAAGCTGGGGTTTACCACAATATTTTTCAAAGCCATGGCCAAGTCTTCCTCCAGAGTCCTCTCCCCAAGTGAAAACCTCTCCTTGCCTTGTAACCAGAGCAATGTGATGTACACCACTCCCAATCTGATGAACATCAAGAACAACATCAGACTCTAATGGCTTAGGAGTTAGCACATCTGTCTTTAAATGGACTTGACTTCCCAACCCATCAGGTAAGGCTCCATCTGCACAAACCTCTCCCCATATGAAAATATCACCAAGAGAGTCTATGTCATCTGGTCCTGATGCTACACTACTTGCGTAGCCGGTACTTGACACACTTGTACGGGAACCATCTCCAACACTTGTTCTTACTGGCATATTTGCATGTTCTGACCCCACATCTGAGCTTTCCGAATCCAATGGAGATTCACGAGAATGTGAATCGAAAGAAATTCTGCTTCGGACAATGCTTGAAGTAAACTCTAGTGCTCCACCAAAAGGACGATCATTCTGACCAATGTCAACACCATCCTGCAGATGAAATTAAAAACAAGTACTTAACTGAAATGTTTTGAGAATTTAAATGTTAGAAATATAGAACCATTCAGGGATAGCTGCCCAGCAACTTAGGCTTTACGAAGAATTCAGCTTTGACATGATCTCAGTTGCTAAACAAGCTCACAATGGACTATTATAGCTCAACCTGAACAATGAGATATTTTCGCGAGTTTATATGTAACCTCCATATTAATAAGAATTGATATTCATAGAATAAATTACATTGGACATCCTTGAGGTTTTAAAATCTAGCATAACTTTTCCTACAGTTTAAGATTCTACTGATCTTAGGGGGAAGTTAGTCTTTCAATACATAAACTTAGAAAGTAATTGATGTGAAACTAAGTGAAGAAGTAGGAATCAGGAACAATTTAGCTGAATGTAAATTAAATTGAAGTGTCATTCAAACGATTTCCATTAGAACTCACATCTGGTAACTCACTTCTAGTGCGCCTATTTTGCTGTTGAGTAGAAATTAATGCCTTAAGGCCTTCAAACCATACCTCTACCTCAGCTTGGTCCTTGCAGATCTAGAAATGTCAAAAGGGGAAGCAATAGATTCAAAATTTGCAAGAAATTAACAAATTTGATTATAATGTGAGAGTAACTATTTTTTTCTAACCAGATCAAGTGATCGCTCCCCTTTTTTATAAATAAGTGAAAATGACAGATAATCCTTTTCAGGGCGCAAATATCTTCTAAAAACAGCCTGCAAAGTAAGAGTTAGAACAAAATCTGGGATATCTCTGACACAATGCTCACATAACATAAATCTAGCCTCCAAATACCAGGCATTTAACTTACTGTTCTCTGTCCAGGGATGATGCGCAAAACAGAAGACAATTTTAGATTTTTTTCCTTTCCATGAGAAATCCAAATCAGCGCTGTTTCATCCTGCTAATGTCACTAAATATGAAATCATTCATACAAAGATGTGAAATTCAAATTATATAATATGCATGTATGTTGGCTGGACATAATTTTTTTCCCTAGCAAAATAACTCACTGGCGAGAGTCTGAATGGACAAAACTTTGGCTTCCTTTTCCGACAATACTTTACTAATTGAGTGCCCTTCTTTAAAGCAAGGAATGCCTGCACCAAGAGGTAAAAGGAAAATTAAATTTAAGTACCTGTAGCACCTGGGCAACAAAATCTTTAGAACATAATATTACTAACAAATTCGTATTGCAGGAGAAAAAAAAAACTTGAACATGCTTCAATAGCAACAAAATGTTTTCCTTAGTATTTTCCCCATTGATATAAAGTGATTTTGATTGTTACCCAATCAAAAGCAACATAGAAAGGAACTTGTCTTCTCCATCTTTTTTCTTCTTTAGCACATGTAGTCTGCATGGTTTTACCATATATTCACTTTGCCTCTTCTAGAATACTATTTGTTGATGTTAAGTGAAAATGATACAAGTTTTATATCATATTGGCAACACCTGAAATCAAACAAACTATAGGAGGGTACGGCATAAGTCATATCTTGAATAACACTACTTCTAGCCAATAGAAACAATTCTTTAGCTGGAGTACCACCAACAGTCATAATTTCCAATTCACAAACAAGCCCCCAACATTTTGAGTTATCTTTTCATAATATCCACTATCTCCTTTGTACATAAAAGACACAAAATTTAATCCAAATATGGTGGTGATGCCTAAGTTGGGAAAATCAAATTTTCTAATCTCTTTTACCGGAACCAAACTATTCTTTTTTTCAGGGAAAATGAAGGAAAAAGTTTAATCTAGTGGAACTAACATGCTCAATATCACGCTCATGATTCCCATAACTAGCTGGATCTGCCATTCCATCTGAAACAAACTGTAAGAAAGCCACTGAAGACAAAGCTCAAGCATCATGCTTTCTACTTGCGCCTCTCATCAAAGTCTCAAAAAACCCGCAAGATGAAAAATTACCCCAAAAAAGAAATAGTAGGCCAGATTAAAAGTATAAAAGTCTCAAAGCTCAGAAATGGGTATGAATGTGCTACATATTCAGAAACAGAAAAATGACCCAGATGAAGAATTCTCATGCCACTCCCAAAAAGATTGAATTTGGGCCAAAAGGGGTTGTGAGATTAGCATCAACAAGTGTGCGATGAGTTTCTGAGCGGAATTGGAAGGAGCAATTGAGACAAGAGAGAGAGGAGGCGAAAGTTACGTAGAAGGAATGGGCTTGAGATATTGGCGCGCTTCTTAAACTGCTTCCACGTCTACCAAGTAACACAACACTACCTTCGCCTAGTTTTACAGATTGTGTCGTGTTATTCCCATGACGTAAAAATGCGTGTATATTGAAATATACATTTTATTATCATTAAATATATTATTTATTTTATTTATTGATCACATTTAATAATAATAAAATAAATACTCCAATAAATATTTACTTTGAGGTGTTGAAATGATATTTCAGTTATAAATTTGATTTTCTATAAGATCCAATAAATAAAGGGGAGTACACCACACATCAAATATTTAGTCACAATTATAAATTACGATTGAATTGTTACATTATGTTTTGAATGCATTTAGCCACTTTTATAAATGTGACTAAACACGCAACATGTGGTATACCACAGATCGATTGATGTACCAAAGTTTTCACCAACTTACAATTTATCTTTGTTTTTATGGGGTGAAACGTTTTTACAATACGTTTTTCCATCCTTATTACTTGAGAAATAGTAGTGGTACGTGAGTAATTTCAGTGTAAACAAAAAAAAAAATCCATTTGTTATGTCAGGCTTGACACATTTAATTGAATTTTCATTAATGCATTGTCATAACTAGGTACCTGAGACTAGAGCGAAGTTACCTAAATTTTTTTTCATCAATAAAATGTTCATTTATCAAAAGCTACTTGGGTAAGAATTAAATTATATTTTTAACAAGTCATTAAAATTGATCTAATGGTGAAAGACTTGATTAGCATGCATGATACAATAGGTTTAAACTTTATTGCGATTAATATAATTTTTAAAGTATAAAAAAAACTATGTTTTTAACATGTGTTATGCATGGAATTATTTAACAAATAATATAGTCACCAAAAAATATTTAATGAGTAATATAAATCTATACATATAAACTGTAGACATATAATAATTTTTCATTTGGTGAGTAAGGAGATATATTTTAAGAAATTAAAATGAAGCAGAACCATTTCAAGGAAAGTTTATCTATCCACACATGCCATTTCTTCTTTGGTAATCTTTAATTTTAACAGTATTTATTTTCTCTTACTAAAAATTTAAATAAAAAATAGAAATACATTTAATAACTCAAATAATTTGATACAAAAGTAAAATTCTGAATTTAAAATCATCTTCCAAAAATTAATGCATATTCTTCCTGTAATCACTCAATGCATTTAAATTGAAATCCACAATCAAAGGTGACGCAAAGGTCTCAACTTCAAAATTCTCTCTCAACTGTTTTACTTTTTCTTTAGTACAAGATATTATTTTCCTCTCCTGTTCTCTAAATCTTCTTAGCTGAGACTCTTCATATATATATATATTGGCTGTTCAAATAAATTCCAATAGCATTGCCTAGGATTAAACACGAGAGCTCAAAATGATGATAATCCTTGATGCACTAGATGTGATGTGATGTGTTTGCATAAGAACTCCGTAGTCTCTAGATATTGTGACATTGTTGGTCATTTTTGGTACCGTTTGATGGATGCAAGCGCTTTTCCCTCTTTTTACATTCTTCCTTTGAGATCTTGGATATCTAGAAACACACTCATATTTCAGCACCCAAACGTACTCTTACAAATATTCAAATCCATATAAATAAGGGGATAAGATATTCTCAACACCGAAACACGTAGAAGATGCAAGACACCTAGAGATATAAGAGATAAGGAGAGAGAAGATGGAGAAGAAAAAAAGTGAATAGTGGATCTTGTTTATGTGAGAAGGGTGTTGAGTGTTTAAGATAAAAATAAATGTTGACCATCAACAATGCTCTATATAAGAAAAGGAGAAATGATATTTTGACATTCACATGGATGTCATGTGATGTGAGAAAAATGATGGAGAGAGAATAAATTGAAAAAAAATAAATAAATAATTAAATCCATATATATTGTAAGTAGAATATTTGAGAAAGTTGGGTGTTAAAATAACAAATCCATAAAAAAAGGTTGCAAATGGCTTTTATCCAAAATTCTTTTGGTACATTCGAGCAGAGTGACCTTTACACTTGCTAAATTTCATGTGTTGGTTCAATATCTATTAATCCTCAAATTTCATGTGACTTAGTAATCCAAGAAATATTTGAGCGGTATAATCTTTAAAGAATGGTAGGATCGCTGTATCTCTTGAAGACAACTTCAATGTCTGCCATGACTTCTGCTGGTAAAGGGCGCTCGGTTGTTACAAAAGCATCAATGTCTTCTTTTAGTTGCTCCATAGTGGTTGCACCAATAATTGAACTTGTGATGAATGGACGGTCTCTTGCAAATCCAAGCGCAAGCTGAACAGGAGTTAGACCATGCTTTCTGGCCAACTCAAGATATTGTACAGTTGCTTCCTGAAATTCAGCCAGCCACATGTTATATAATAAGGTCCACATCAAACTCACTTAAGTTTTTCAATTAAATCAGCAACACCTAGAAAGCACGAACACGCCAGTAATTTTTTCAGTTAATGGTATGTCCGCAATACACACTTTCTTGTATTGAACGCACTTCAGGCGCGGCTTAGACACATAAAGACATGAATCGAACACATAAGAGAGACAGCTTGAACACACTATTTTTTTTTATTTGTTTTATCTATTATAATAGACCAACTCGAATACTAAAATGCTCAACCAAATACCCAACTTCGGCTCAACATCATCTACTTTTGGGAAAGTGTATGCTTTATTGATGATGGAGATAATAATAAAAGGGCAAATTACCCTAATGTTTCCGAAATTTGTTGAAATTCACTGACCTCCTCTAGTTATATCGTTGATTGTGTTATAGATTTTATAAACTTAGGAGAGATCGGTGTAATGATTTCAAACTTAGAGACCTCCTAAGAAAATTTTACAAATTAGAGGGGTGACAGGTGAATTTCACCAAATCTCAAGGGAGGTCCGTGTAATTTGCCTATAATAATAACACTGGTGGAGAAGAAAATAAAGTTAATCTTTGGATAATCATTTTAATTAATGTTTTGGCTATACATGTACTTATAAAAAGCTAGTTCTACTCAACTTGTATTTTCTGGGAGGTAGCTAAGAATAACAAGTAGTGGCAGTCACATATATCAATAATGCTCCATATATATTTTTCGAAATGGACTCAGAAAGTAATGGACATTGATAGTTAGACAACTACGAATTGTAAATCTTGAATCTTGTGCACGTGTGTGCATGCGCGCACACACATATATGAGATATAATGAATTTTGAATATATTTCTTCCAAGTTTTTATACATATATATTATTCTATATCATGTCCGTGTTTTACAATTTTAAGAATTTGGTGTTTCCGTGTTTATGTCTGTGTAGAACAACACATGCATGTTCGGTAATAGGTTAATTTTGGAAAATAATCATGTTTTAAAACTGTCTCAAGAAGCTTTTGATTAGAAGCTCTTTTAAACCACAAATAAGCTTATCCGAACAAAAGGGAAGAAAGAAAGTTCCTCTTTTTTTTTTTTTGGTGTAAAAAGAAAGTTCTTAATTAGTTATCTTTTACCATAATATGAAACATAATTTAAGTGCAAGAACTAGAATTATGGCGTACCCTTGCCATCGATTTGTTATATCTTTCCATGTACCCAGGGAAGAGGGCAAGCCTTGCCCTTTTTGCTGCTTCAGAATTTATATCTACATATTTTCCTGTGAGTGATCCACCTCCAAGTGGGGAATAGGCTAGTAAGCCAACATTACAGTTGTTTGGATGGCAAACTTCCACTAGATCAACTGCAAAAAATTAAACCAGTGAAAAATTTAAAGCTAAAACTGAAAAAACCGTTAAAAGCAAGAGTGTATGTCCCAAATTCAGCATATTTAAGTATAAATCAGTAAATAATATGTTGTTATTTGCTAAGCTGCCCATATTTTGGTCCCTTAGGAAAAGGAGATAATTTCTTACTTCTCTCGATACATAGTATTAATTCTCAGAACTGAGTATCACAGAAATCGCCACAGTCATTCACATAGATTCTGATAGAAAAATGTATTATACAGCAGGGCAAAGGATAAGGTATATAGTATAGTGTAGAGCTAAGAGAAAGCTAAAACAAAAATAAAGTGAAAGTAAAAAGGGAAACGAGGAATGCAACACGGATTCCGTGACTTTTGCATATCAAAGATGGCTGTTCTCTCAAAACAACCCCATGTGCAGAACTTCCAGAACACCAAAATGAGAATAGGAACATAACCTATTCTAAAGAAAATTTAAGCCCAATGAGAAACCCTTAAAGATGTGAATTCTGAACCAATCAAATGCACCAAATATCAGCAAAGTTAATACATTGCCATGGAATTTGGGCATCTTTACCCAAACCTTTGAAACCAAAACATTAAAAACTGCTCTAGAGTAGAAGGGCATAGCCAGTCCATAACAATTACAAATAAGTTTGATCCAAAGAAAAGTGGCTGCAATGCAATACATAAATAGTTGTGCTGCCCATAAACTAGAATTGCATGGGATATACATGTTGTGGGAAACAGTAACATGAAGCCATTTGTAAATTGTTCTGGTAATCCGGGAGGATGAAATGTGAGTTTTGGCATTCCAATTAAGTTCTCCCAGGAGGAATATTTGATGGTTCAGGGATTGAATGAAAAGCTACTGAAAGAGACTTTTAGAGGGGAACAAGCCTGAAGAATCCAGATTCCAAACTCTACAGTGAGGACTTGCAGAGGATTAAATGAACTCACATGCCCCTTTTTTTCATGTAGAAACTCACTTGCCTCTATATCACTCTAATATCTTTGAAGTGGAAATCCAAATTTAAATGAGGACCATGAGTAGGAAATAAACTATCAACAGGAAATTTACGTAAATTAGACAGACTCTAAGGAAGTGGAAACTTTCAATTGTTTTAAGTACAAAGAACAGTAAATTGACACTCAAGACACCTATGCCTCTTACCATCTTCAATAGTACACATGAGGCAACATACTTCCTAGATAACTAAAGCAAGTTATAAGTAATCATTTATTTAACACTAAGTCTCCATTAATGCAGAATACATAACTATTAACAAGAGCAAATACTGTTCCAAGATTTTAATCTGTTGGAGGATGCGAAAAACTGGGCTGAACGCAGGAGAAAGGGAGGGCCCAATTGCATGAGATCTTGGTTGATCACATGAGTGACAAAGGAAAGGCTATGATGGCCCAATTGGAGAAGAAGAGCTTGAGTGGGCTTGAGGCCGAAATGGATGCAAGGTCATGCTTATGAGGCAAACGAAGGCTATGATCATGGATAGTGGTTGCTAAAAACTAGGAACAACCATGACCATTATATCCAGTCTTGTAGGGATATTATAAGTAGCTAGAGACTCATATAGAAGACATGATCCTAGTAGGAAACATCTTTGCCTTTCTAGTGTTCTAGCTTTCATTGGATTTTGCTTTGCTACTTCTATTGTAATTTACCTTTCATTAATGCAAGTTAATTTTCTTTGATTTTTCGCTTCTCAATTATTGATCTTGCTCAAGGCCTTTCTATGGTGACTTGAGGAATCCATACGCTAAAAAGTTAATCTCTCATTAGTGCAAAATTTGCTAATTCTTAGAGATTTTTCATATGATTGATTGATTAATCAAAATAGAGCAATCTTAGCCGATTTACTTTGGATCAAACAGAATCCAAATATTATTTTTCTTTTGGACTGTTTAAGAGTACGTATGTATTACTTCTTATGCTTCTATGTTTTTTATGATGAAAAATAACATATCAATTTGACACAAATCATAAATTACCAGGACGACAGGAGTAGCAGCTTTGCTTCACAAAGCAAGATAACATTAAATCATATGAATAAGAACTGACCCGTGTTAGAAAGGCACTTACCTTCAAAACGCAATCTAACAACCAAGCTATAGCTGTTTTGGATACTGACAATTTTTGGAAGTCCTTCAAATTTAGCTGCATGGACAAACTCCATCACTCCATATGAAGTCTCATTAGAAACACCTATGTAGCGTACCTGAAGGATGCAAAAATTTCTAAATCCCATAAACAAGCATGAGACAATGAACATGACATTATGATCAATATAAGAATTTTACATTACAATCAGCACTGGATATACAAAAAAAAGCAAAGAGAGAAGGCATTACTAGTCTACAAAAGTATGTGGTAAAACATTTAAGACAGAAATTATCCAGTCTGGAACTCCTTGATTGCATTTCTCAACCAAGCACAGCACAAAAATTAAGCAAGGAAAATTACAACTAAAAAGAAAATATCCAACAACTTCAGATTGAACAAGTATATAGCAAATAAAAAGAAGTCCCCTGCTCCTAAAAGCCACAACTAAAACTCATCAGGACACCTTTAGAAATCTAGAAAAGCTGTAGTATACAGTAAATTGACACAACTCAGTTACCTTTCCTTCATTGATAAGTTCTTGAAAAGCTTGCAACTGTTCAACAAAAGGGACACTAGGCCTCCATTTCGAAGGATCATAGGAATTCTCACCAAACAATGGAACATAGCGATCTGGCCTATAATGAAACAGAAAATCATATTTAGAGAAAACAATAGACCAAAGAGTTTATAATATAACTATATGACTGAAGAGGAAAGCAGGGGGAAATTTGCAACATGACAGGCTTCATTAGATAAATATTTAAAAAAACTAAGGGGAAGCCTAGTCTAGTTCTTGTTGGGATTGGAGGAGGGTAGATGTAAGCAGCCTGTTGCCCCATAAGTGAAGAGATTGTTTTCATGATTTGAACCCTTAACCTCTAAGTTACAAGGTAGAAACTTTATTGTTGTACCAAGACCCACTCTCGTGTGTGTAAAAGATTGTCAAAGCAGATTGTCATCAGCATCACTCAAATTGGATCAAAATAAATAGAATAATTATGTATAAGCTTGGTGCAATTCTAAAAAACAAATAGTTTCACCTTGCCATTTGCTATAGCCATTGGTGGAGATACAAGCGAGTGATTCAAGAAATAAAGCTATTAACTTACAAGATTCCAAAAACAATAAGGATCCTAACATAGTTCACACATGTTTCCAACTTTCCATAGTATATTTACCTACATTCTCATTCTCAGATACCTAACCCAAAAGGTAATAAGAAAAAAAATAGATAACCAAGAAATTGATGTTTAAATTCTGCAAACTCACCAGTGAATTTGCAACAGATCGATATAATCAGTGCCGAGACGCTTTAGGCTTTTCTCTACACTTTCTTTGATATTTGAAGCATCAACCCGCAAAACTTTCGCATTGTCACGTAGGTAAGCTGACCTCTCAGAATAACCACATACTTTTGTTGCTAAAATAATCTATCCAAAAAAGGGTGTACAAATAGTTTCAAACTCTTAGCTCTAGAAGGAACTCAGCAAAAATCTTCCAAAACAGGGCTGAAAGCCAAATCTCAATCTTGCATCAAGTTCAACTTGTTACATAGGGAAAAAATGTGCCAAATTCAAATTTAGTTTGATAAACACTTTTACTCAGTGCAAAGAACAACTAATTGAAAGTTCCTTAGGCTAATAGAAATGACAATAACTACTGAGAAAAGCCGTCTAACCTTAATAACATAATTTAACATGGAAGGTAAAAAAGCAGTAATACTTTTTTAATTGGCCCTTACTCCCTTTCTTAAAAGCACATAAAGAAACAAGAATAGACAGAGTTGTCAACTGAACAACAAATACCTTGTCACGAGATTGAGACTTCAACCAGCTACCAATATAGAGATCAGTTCTTCCTTGTGTCTCTTTCTTCATTGGGACTGGGTACTGTAAAGTGTAAACCAATGGCCAATTGTCAACACATCTGAGAAGAAAAATATCAAAATGGTGAATATTAAGACACTTACAAAAGCTCAGGAATAGAAGCAATCTTATCAGAATTGTAAGGCTTGCTATGTAATCCCATACAACATGTGGAACATGTGGTGATGGTAGCAATATAAGAAGAAAGAGAAGTTTATTACAGAACATGGATGGGTAAAGAGAGCAAATCGATCCCAAAATGACAAAAATTAAAACAGACTACATGGGTTCAAAATAATTTAGTACACGAAGTTCTAGTTCAAACCTCTCAAGTGAGATGATATATCATGCAATACAAGACTCAGAAGCTACAAGAGACAGCCAAATCATCGGTCTTTGACGCATTACTCACTCAACAAGAGATGGTGTTTAGGTAAGACCCTCCTAAAGTGAGGATTCTAGGATAAGAAGCTCTAACATTACAATTTGCATTTAAGGTTCGCCTGGGATTAGATCATAATCCACTTCCACTGTGACCAACTACCCTTGGATACAGACAACCAAAACTATACACATGACTTAAACAACAAATTAAGGTATACAATTTCAAATTATATTACTAACAAAGTGGCTGAGAATGAGGCCAATAAGGTGTGTCCTTCTGAACCGCCTATCCCTTGGAAGTGTTAGCTATCACAATTTGCTTTCAGATACTGAATCCTCCATATATTTAATGAAAACATCAGATATCATATGAAGCATGTTAGTCATATTTTAAATAAACCTACCAAACTTTAGTGGGGTTCAAAAGTGATACAAACATTACCTCCAATAACAAAATTTTCTTTTCTTTTCTTTTCTTTTTTTGAAAAAAGGTCCAGCTATTTCACACAAAAAATTTCATTTTCCAAATGGACGAAAATGCAAAATTTATGAATCAAGAATTATACCGACTCAGCAGTATCCAGAGCATTAATGCCATGCTCAAATGCATAACTAAGCAATTCGTGAGCTTCTTTCTCAGTATTCTGCTGCCCAAAGGTCATCTGAAACAACGCACCAATCAATCATCAACAAACCACACAATGCTGAAAATCAAAGGACATTAACAAAAAAATAAAGAAACTAAAATCCCCGAATTTCTCAATTACTAATAGTGCAAGAACAAATTAGTCGCTCAGAAATTAATAATCCCTCTATGATCCCTCTCCTTTCACAAAAGGGAACACATTAGTCTCTCTCTTTCCATAGCAATTTAACTGTCACATGCAACAGAGGAACTGATGTGTCCGTAGTTTTAAAGGTGAAGGAACCAATTTTTCATTTTTTTTTTTGTGCAAATTTTTAGAATTTGAATGAGATTTCAGAAAAAAAATTTACAGTCCCAAGGGTGATTTCACTGATGTTGAGGTCAGAGTCACCGAGCTTCCTGTACTGCAACGCGTTCTTCTGGCTGAGGCTTGCGCAAACGAGAGGCTTCAATGTGCTTCTTCTTCTAGTTGATGCTGTGGGAGTAGCAATGAGAGGCATTGATGGTGTGAGAGGGTGAGGAAGGGCACGTGCCATGTCGAAGGAGGAAGCACGTGCGGAAGAGAAGAAAAAGAAGGAGCAGGAAGAGGCCATGGCTGAAGCGAGGAGAGCCCCCCCTCAGCTTATCGTTACCCAAACGTTGTTGAAACTGTGTCTGTCTGTCTGAGCCCACCCCACACACAAACGTAAGGGCTCGGACACACTTCACTTCAATCAAATAAGCCAATGAAATGAGCGGTTATTTCAAGAGAAATGTTATTTTGACTCATATTTTATGGGATGTCATGTTAATATACTCATATTTATTATTGAATGGAATATGGAACCCAAACCAAATAGGATCCACATCCAATTCAATAATGAATGTTAGTATGTCGATACGATGTCTTACAAAGTATGAGTCAAAATAGCACTACTCTTATTTTAACTATCGATGTTATTTAAATGATATTGTGTCTGCACGCACTCATATATCTTTCAACAGGTCATAAGATTCAAACTAATTGGGGTAAATGTCTTATCTAAAAGTAGATAAGAATATGTTGATACAGTATCTCATACATTATGAATATAAATAATATTTCTCTATTTAAAGAATCAAAAGACATCCATTTTATTATAATTGAATATGATAAATAGATAAGACGAATAGAGCTAAATATATTAATTTTTCAATATATTAAATTATCTCCATTTCTTAAGGCCACTAATTTTCATGAACGATAGAATAAAAGAGTAGGGTGTTCACAACCCGATCCGGCCCATCAACCCAGCTTAGCCCAAAGCTTATTTGGACAGATTCAGGTCTTAAAATTTAACCAGATGCATTTTTTGGGACAAGTTTGGACCATATTTTAGATTGGTCTAACCCGACCCAAAGTCATATATTTTTATGGAGATATATTTTTTATAATAATTAGTGATAAATTACAAGAGTTTACAACTCAATTAATATATTTTAAATAACTTGATGTTATTTTTATATTGATATAGTTTATTTTTAAATATATATGACAAAATATTTATTAAATTTTGTTTTGTGTAAAATTTTATAACTTTAATATGTATAATGTTCAAGTCCTTATATATTATTACTCGAGTTATTATTGAATTGGGTTTAGATTTTAAAAATTGACCCAATTTAAAATTTGAGCCGAATTTGTATTTGATCCAATGTAACCCAACCTGTCCCATTTACACTCGGGTGATAAATAGGTTCCCAATAGAATATCACTTTTGGGTGGTTTAAAATAGTACTATTTTTACAATGAAGATTAAAAGGTCTACGCGGGGCTGTGCTTTACTGCAAATATGCATGCAAGTCAAGCTCTATCGTGAACGTGGACATTGTGTTTTAACAGTTCAGATTACAAAATGGATTAATATACCGTAGGCTTAGTTATTATGCAAATCCATATAGTTTCCCTCAAATTTTAATTAGATTTTTATAATTTAAAATTTATAATTAGATTTTTAGGCATAGTTTTCAGAACCAGACTGATGATCGACTAGGTTAAGGTACCAGGTCACTAGTTTAATCGATAGGTCACTGGTCAAACCGGTTAAACAGAATTTAATTAACTAATTATATAAAAATATAAATTAAGGTCACTAAGAGTGTAATATATATATTTCGTGACACAATATACACTAAAAGAGCAGCTGGCCTGTGGTTGAAACACTACCCACGCTGCTTGGCAAGTTGGTACTCGGTTTGCCCCATTGGTTCGCCTTCCCTACTCGTCGGTCAACTCCGAGCTTTGACTGCTTCGATGCTTGTTTGGCATGATTGAAGAACCAAATCGAACTAGTGCTTGGTTCACTGATTTAATATTATGTTCTTGGGCAGCGTTTGTTTACTGTCTGAGACAGGAAATATAGGAACAATAGAGATAGTGGAGACGAAGACATAAATAATAAATATATAGAGGGATATTATTGAAAAACAAAAATATTAAATTTCTGTCTTCATATCCTATCCCCAAATTTTGAAGGTACATAGATTTTGTATTTTTTTGTCTCGAAACTTGTTCATGTCTCTACCATCAAATAAGTCTGTGTCTCCAATGTCTCTGTATTTCTATCACAAAGACACTAAACAAGTGCTCCCTTATAGTGTATGAGATTTTTCAATCAAATCTTTATCGTTATTAAAAATAGAATATTCATATAATATTTTATTTTTATGAGAAGATAAAGAAGGAGATAGAAGTAGAATAGTCATGGATTATTACATCTTTAATAATGGCAGAGAGCTTATTAAAAAAATTTATACGCTATTAGAATTTAATTATAAATTTTTAAATTATAAAGACCTAATTAAAAATTAAATAAAATTGTCGGAACCTACGTAATAATCAAACAAATGCTAAATTATTTGTAATATATCATAATATTTTTATTTTTAGTTTAGTCAAAATTTACGAATATAATTAAAAGTAGAAAGATTTTTTTTACGAGTTCTACGTGTGAAAACCATCTTTTCTATGTCACCCACCTCCTTCTCCCCCGTCACCACCCACCAGCATCTCATCTTTCTCCCCTCCACCCCACCACCACCAACACCACCACAACTCATCATCTTTTTTGCAATCTAGCTATGATAAAATGCCCTTTTATGTCCTCATATTCTTTTTATTTCCAAAGAATACAATGAAAATTCGCATAT
Organism: Dalbergia cochinchinensis; assembly: GCA_031216125.1. Taxonomy (NCBI): domain Eukaryota; kingdom Viridiplantae; phylum Streptophyta; class Magnoliopsida; order Fabales; family Fabaceae; genus Dalbergia; species Dalbergia cochinchinensis. The sequence goes on along the minus strand of CM062375.1, from coordinate 14,820,673 downwards.
ACTCGTTGAATAGACTAAACAAATGAAGGAGAAATGATATACATACACCATAATACATACACCAGCTACTTACACTACACTAAATGAACAAATTTTTGTATAGAGATGTATTAGATACTGAGGGGCATTTTGGAGAACAGAAGAAAAGGAAAAAAGAAAGAAACGTGCAGAGGAGTAAAAATGAGAGAAAAGGCTTACTCTTACCTACCCCTTTGAAAAGCTTCCATTCTTTGTGTTTTTCTCGTTCACCTCTCTCATCCCCTCATAGCTCTCATTCTTAGCATCACGCAGGGGAGGAAGAAGAAGAGCATAAAACCAGCTGACGTTTCCAGTGGCTCATAACTCATTTCATTTTCTCTCTCATCTATCAAAGCTTTCATTTTTTCTCTCTTTATCAAGTTCTCTCTCACATTCTTCATCATTCACAGGAGGAGGAAGAAGAAGAAGCAGCGTTCTTTCTTTCTTTCAGAATTTGTTTACTCTCTTTTTCTTGTTTCTCTCACTCACTCACCAAAGCCTTCATTTTCTCTCTCTTTATTACGTTTCTCTCTCTCTCTCTCTCTCTCTCTCTCTCTCTCTCTCTCTCTCTCTCGTTCTTCATCGTTCACAGGAGGAGGAAGAAGAAGAATTTTCAGCAACAAAATGAATTGAGAATGACTCTACTAGAAGTTGGGATTTGTTGTTATTGTTGAAAACTAGAGTTAAAAAATTATAAATGCGTGTTATGAAAAGTTGTAAATCAGTAGCAAAAAGTTATAAACCATTGTACAAAAAATTGTAAACTAATAGCAAAATATTGTAAACCAATTAAGGACACATAATAAATAGGTTGCTGAAAACTGGAGTTGAAAAATTATAAATGCATGTTACGAAATATTGTAAACTAGTATGTAAAAAGTTGTAAACCAGTAGCAAAATGTTGTAAACCAATTGAGGATACATACTAAACAAGTTACTGAAAACTGGAGTGAAAAAATTGTAAATGCCTGTTATGAAATGTTATAAACCAGTATGCAAAAAATTGTAAACCATTGCACAAAATGTTATAAACCAGTAGCAAAATATTATAAACCAATTAAGGACTCTATGTTTTCATAATTTTATAAATATAAAATAGGCCTAAATACAACAATAAAATTAAATTTTAGTCATTAGCAACATATTTATTAGTCTTATTTGGTGCTTAAACACAACAATCTCATTACTAAATTAATAAATATAATTATTTAGTTCTATTTTATATTCATACAATTATGAATTTTATCAATACAATATTATTAGTACATTTTTAAAATTTTTAAATTTCCTATTTGATTTAATTTTAAAATCTTTAAACTTAAATTATGTCTTTAAGAATAACGTTATATGTATGTGTGAATATATATAAATGATCTTACTTTTTTTTCCCACAACAAATCAAATTAAACACTAAATAAAACTAATAAATATATTGTCAATGACTAAAATTTAATTTTATTATTATATTTATGTCTATTTTATATTTATAAAACTATGAAAACATAGAGTCCTCAATTGTTTTACAATATTTTGCTATTGGTTTACAACATTTTGTGCAATAGTTTATAACTTTTTGCATACTGGCTTACAACATTTCGTAAAAGACATTTACAATTTTTTAACTTCAGTTTTAGCAACTTGTTTAATATGTGTCCTCAATTGGTTTACAATATTTTACTACTGGTTTATAACATTTTGTGTAATGGTTTACAACCTTTTTGCATACTAGTTTACAACATTTCATAACAGACATTTACAATTTTTAAACATCAGTTTTTAGCAACCTATTTAGTATGTATCCTCAATTGGTTTACAACACTTTGCTACTAGTTTACAACATTTTGTGCAATGGTTTATAACTTTTCACATACTGATTTACAACATTTTGTAACAGGCATTTAAAATTTTTCAACTTCAGTTTTTAGCAACCTGTTTAGTATGTGTCCTCAATTGGTTTACAGCAATTTACTATTGGTTTACAACATTTTGTGCAATGATTTACAATTTTTTGCATACTAGTTTGCAACATTTCGTAATAGGCATTTATAATTTTTCATCTCCAGTTTCAGCAACCTGTTTAGTATGTGTTCTCAATTGGTTTATGTTTGAATGAAAACATTAAAATTAACCTTCCGATTAGTGGTTAAACTTCAACAATTGGCATATTAAATCAATGTGATTTCTAAAGAAATTGGGATCTCGTTTATTAGTTATTTGTATTCGTAAAATTCTAGAGGTCAATCAATCACTAATATAATTGTCAATAATTATTTACTAATAGCCACTAATGTATCCAATATTTGGTCTGTGATAATTAATTTCAATCCTAGGAATACCTTGCACTAGCACTTTTATTTCTAAATTCTTTCTCAATTAATTTTTAATTACCTTAATTTAATTCTTGAAAACCCCCAATTTTCCAACTAAGTAACATAGCCTCCTTGAGAGACAACTCAAGTTGTATCATAATTACATAGTTTTTGTGCATTTGATATTTGAACTATTTAATTCTAATTTGAGGAGATAACGACAGCCTCCATCATGGTGCATTTATGCACCACCAGTCCTCCATAACCCAATACCATCTATAAAAAAGGGAGGGAGTGAAAGTGTTTGTGTATGTTTGAGTGAAGGGAAGAAAGAAAGATAGAGTGTTGTGTGTGAAAAAAAAAAATAGGTGAGAGTGAGAGAGTTAATGAGTGATGAGTGACTGTGAAGAAGGGAAAAAAAAAGAGAGAAGAAAGAAAGAGAAAAAGAGGGAAAAATATGAGGGTATTTTATAAGAAAATAAGCTCAACATTTACACATTATTTCATTTGTCTATAAAATTAGGGGTAGGAAATAAATTTATTTTTTATGTAAAATAAAACCATGGCTATATTTATTATCTTACTATCATTTTATGCTAAAGTTACTCACTATTATTTATTATTGCCATTTTATTTTGTCATTTTTTTATATTTATAGATGGTAATGGACCTAAACATTGATTAAAATACTAATCACTTACTTAAAAGGATTCCATTCTCTTCTTATAACGCCCTAATTTTTACTGTTGTGTAAAAATTATCAAAATACCCCTAGGTAATTTTTGCATGTAATTCAAAGTTGAATAATCTTCAATAAAGAAATATAATATTATAGAAACATTATGAGAAACTTGAATAGCGATTCGTGCAAAAATTGCAAACCCCGATTTTTCTGTACGTGTAAAATGATCAAAATGTCCCTGAGATCATTTTTACCTAGAAATCAAAGATAACCAATCTAGATTATCTTTGAGGGGTTAGTTTAATGCTTGATGAGGATTATATGTGCCTTAGAGATAAAAATCTCAATTCTCAATTTTTACCATACGTAAAATTACCATTTTACCCCTGCAGTAATTTTACATGAAATTATACAATCTTTGAATTCAGTTTTCACCTAAAGGTTCAAAATGACTATTTCAAGTATAATTTGAGAATTTCTAGTAATTACAGGGAGTTTTTTATGTGAAATTACCTTTTTACCCCTAATTGTGCTAAATGAATTTATTTATGCAATTAAGGCAATATTAAGCTCTAATTGAACTCAAATTGTTTTCATTCATTAACCTTGGGTTAAAAATAATTACTTGAGGTTAAAAATAATTACCTAAGGTTAAAAATAACTACTAGAGGTAAATAGAGCCTAAGAATTGTTTAGGAAAATTTAGTTTCCTTTCTTAATTACAAAGACTCATAAAATCGATAATGCTGAGATTAAGGAAATTCTAATGTATTTACTTTCTTTACTTTGAGGTTAAAACATAAGTTACTAATTGATTTTCAACTCAATTGAAATTAAGTCCGTTACTAGTATAAGAATATCCTTTTATCTAGTCTTGAGTTATCTTACACACCTAGTTTTACCATTTTCACAAATTACCAATTCCTAAACCTACCACCTAATAAAATAAGCTATCCTACACGTCCTACCATACGTAATAAATGAAATCTTGTTCCCCATTATTCCTAAAGGAACCGTGAACTCCATGCCTCCCATGATATCCAAATTTTAAAATTCATTCAAAGAATAATGCACACAAACACATCATAACCTTACCATGTGTTCTCTTGAGTTGTCTTCCACTTTGTTTGATGAAAAATTCTGATCACATTGCACCATGTTAGGCCACGGTTTTGAGCTTCTTTCCACCCTCATAATTTAACTTTTGTAAAGCCTAATGCACTCTAAAACACATCATAACAATACCATGTGCTTTTTGAGTTGTCTTGCAATTTTTTTGAGCAAAAATTCTGATTCCCTCACAGCCTAATGGTAGCATATATATGCCTCCCATTCACTCTATAAATATGTGTTTTTTCAAGCCAAATGCACACACAAACAGATATACTTGCCACTTGAAATTTTTGATGTATTCTTATTCACTATCTTGGCCAAAAATCCTCTCATATCTCTCTAAACTCTAAGCTTTCTTCTTCTTCCTTTTCCACCTCCAAAAGACTCCATTCTTAACTTTCATCCAAGTTCCCGAGCTCAAACAAACACATACATACCATAAACCAATATCTTAGCACCTAAACTTTCCATATCTAAACACAAGAACACAACAAAAATCCTTCCACCATTCCATCATCACTTGGCCGAAACCATCATCATCATCTAGAGAAGATTTTTCTTCTCTTTACTTCTTAAGATATCAAGCTTTAACTTTTGAGAACAAGAAATAACTTGGTAGGGATTTTATTTCATGTTCTTTTCTTTAATTCTTCCTACTAATTTCTGATTTGTAACTTGATGGTGAGACCATGAACTAAGGTTCTTGGAACCATGATAATCAAAGACTCTAATGCTCATTTCCTTTGTTAAGATTAATTGAGGTTAAAGAGTTTAATTCTCTAAAAGTTTTGAGCTTAACAAGATAATAAATGAACTTGCATCCATGTTTATGTTTCAAGCTCTTAAATATCATGTTTAAATTTCAAGCCTTGCATAATAATGTTTAATTTCAAGTCATCACCTTAAATCTTGAAGATAATAATATGAATTTGCATCTTCATGTTTAAATTCCAAGTAATGCATTTTATGTTTATATTTCAAGTTATCACCTAAACTTTGAAGATCTAAAAGTGAACTTGCATCTTCATATTTATATTTCAAGTATTGCATATCGTGTTTATATTTTCAAGTTATCACCTTTTAATGATAAAGATTAAAAATGGATTGCATTGCACACTGATTTAAAAGGTTTGGATGTGTATAAATTACTTACAATTGATGTAAAAGTTGTTTTTAGCATTTTTGATATAAACTAGTAACTAGAAAGGATCAAAACTATAATTTTATAAAGCTTTAGAGAATTAATTTTTTGGATTAATTCCTCACTAATTTGATACTGATCATATTGTTTTTATACATAAGAATTATTAGTATTTGATGTGAAAATTATTTTTGGTATCTTGGAGGTTGAAAAGAATAATTACAAGTGTTAGTTTTGACCGTTTTGCAAAAATACGGAAAGTTGTGTTTTAAACTATCAATTATATAATTTTGGTCAAAGGATTTTAATTAGAGTTAGCAATGATATCTGATGTGTTTATATGTTTAAAATACCATTTATGATGTTTAAAAAAAGTTTTAGAAGTATTGGCTTTTGATAAGTGTAAAAAGTGAGCAACGTTGCACTTTGACCCCTAAAATGTGTTAAATGTCGTTTATGGCCCTAAAAAGGTTTTTATGATGAGTTTAAATTGTTTTTAATAAGTTATATGCCTCTTGAAAGTATTAGTTAATGTTAAAGATATTTAGTTTGTGAGAATGTGTTAAAATGGGGTATTTACGTTTTGACCCGTAACCTTTGAGAAATTGCGATTTGACCCCTTTAGGGCTTAAACATAGATATTGATAATTGGATGAGATGAATGTGATTGATATCTTGTGATGACTATGTTCATATATTGAAATTTATATGGCTTAGATGTATATTATATAATTTGAATTATGGCATGTTATAGTTATGTTTGATTCATTGAGATGCATAATTTCATGAAGTTTTATGAGCATGAAACATTGAAATAATGAGTTATTCATGTTTTTCATCTTTATATAATATGCCAACATTAAAAGGTGACATAAGACATATGGAAATGATCATCTAGACTCCCCGAATTAAAAGTTATGAGAGGTGATCCAAATAGGAAGTGATCCTTTAGACTCCCCGAATTAAAGGTTATGAAAGGTGATCCTATGCTATAAACATGAAATGTTAGATGATAATTTATAATTATATGTTTCATGTGTACATCTCTTGATATCATGCTAAGATTAAGTAAAACATATGGAAGTGATCCTTTAGACTCCCCGAATTAAAGGTTATGAGAGGAGATCCAAGAAAGTTGCATACTTATGATGATAAAGTTGAACAAAGGCAAGAAAATGATGTATTTTCCTCCTCTATTACCCCATATTAAATCTAGTGACGGCTAGTTAGGTTGAGCTCATTCTAGGCGATCGGTGAGGTAGAGTTTTGGTGTTGAATATAAAATCGTCAAGGAAGGTGAGATGGTTGGTTTGAGATGTTGACGTAAGAGGATGGTTATTAAGAAAGAAACTTGAGAGTTTTACTATGAGAAAGTAAATTATCATGGATTCTCTTACTTTTTCCATGCAAGCTAAATGGTATACGACTAATCAGGTTTGTTATATCATGCATTCATAAATGGTATATGACTCATCAGGTTTGTTATATCATGCATTCACACTAAGTCACCTAAGAAAGTAAAGTAAGGATGTATATTTGGTGTGTTTACTCATGTGATGTTGTGTTTTGGTTTTGTGTGTTGTAAATTCATGTTAAGAGTATACTTAAGTTATTTGCATATGTTATTTATGTACTGGAGGCATTACCATGCATACATGAGATATCTGTTGCATTCATGACATTAAGACTCATGCTAAAAGATACGGATCTCGGCTAATGGTATTTGGAACTTAATAAATGAACTCTATATATGCTCACCCTTTTCATAATAAAATCCGAGGTTCCTGGAGGTGATTACGATGACACTTGCATTAGAATAGGGAAGCCCTACTGAGAATCTTGTATAAGTTTCTCATCCATTTTTCTTTCTTCCGTGTTGTCTCTAGACAAGAATAATGGTGTAGCTCGTGAATTTCTCTAAGACGCGGATGAGGGAGTTGCGCTACAAAAGGGATCAAGAAGGTCGCAATGGGAGTATGGAGATAGTTCCCTTGGATATTGGCTTTAGGATGATCGTACACTTTTTATTTGCTTCTGCTTTAGTCTCTTGATGGATGTGTATCGATGCCTTCTATGTTTAGAGGACGTCACTACTATGATATAATTCTGATGTGTTAATATTGTTTATTTCATGATACTCTATGGTTTATATATATATATATATATATATATATATATATATATTGTGATGTTGTATGCATCTGTGACTTGTCTTTATCCTTTTTTATTTATAGTTAAGGCGAACGGCGTTAGTTACTTAGCATGCGCGGCTCATGTTTTGTATCTTAGACACACAAAAAAATTACCCGTATTTTCACTAAGGTATTTTCAAAAATATAAATTAAAGACCGGAACAAAAGAATAAGAACTAATAATTAACTTAAATGCGTTCCTAAGTATATTGAGTTAAATATCAGGGTGTTACACTTCTCACCAGTCCCGTCAATTTACCGTGCCCCAATTTCTTCATTTTATTTTACCACTTAATTATAAAGATTCTCTTCTCTCCTTACTATTCCAGTACAGACTACTGCCGCTCTGATTCCCTTTCTTAATTTTATCACTTAGTTATAAAGATTTCATTCTCTCCTTACCAGTCCTATTGGTTTATCATGCTCTGATTTCTTCTTTTCATTTTACATTTTCTTTATATTTATGTTGTCCACTAATTAATTTGAATTAATTTAATGTTTCTTTTTATTTTTATTATTATTATTATTATTATTATTATTATTATTATTATTATTATTATTATTATCTATTATACATTATTCTATCATTATTCTATTTTAGAATTTACTATATTGTTTATATATATATATATAGATTGTTAAATTGAATTGTGAATATTTATTGAAATTTCTATAAGGGACATAAATTATATGTAAAATATAATTAAAATCTAATACTAAAAATAATTAAAGATTATCTTACATGGATTTGGAATATTAAATTTATTATGACTTTATGATGATGACAAAGACCCATTCATGGACTTTGATGAATTGTAAAGAGAAAATTTGATAAAAAATATTGTAATTTTAGTCCCTTTTGAAATTAACATTTTGATTGACAACTCTATGGTTTAATATGTTTTATTCTTTGAGATACTACTTTATTATTTGTTCAAGCTTATATTATTTTGGTCCTATTTATTTATTTTAAATTTATGCATTAATTTATATTTTGTGCACTTATTTTTTTTTTATTTAATTTTTTGTTTCACTATTTAATTTGTTGATTATTTTATGAGCTTTTTTTTAAGCTTTATTTATGGATTAGTTTTATGCATTTCTTAATATGAATTTATGCACAATAACAATGAATTAATTTAAAAAAGAAGATATTCAATCAAAATTTAATTTGCCACTAATTGCCAAGAAGACAGAGGGATAAATATAAGATTCTTTTATATTACTTGTCTTGTTTATTGTGGCATAAAAATCTTGCTTTATCATTGCAATGTTAAAGAATAGCACCTACCAAAAAATGAGAATTTCCTAAGATAAGACCTTCGATTATATGTGAGACAAGCAGACAAATAGAAGTAAAAACTAAAGTAAAGAAATCATAATTTTAAAAAGATTTGCATGACAAGCTCCACTTGGCATATTTTATGTATGATATGACATCTGATTATGTTATATAATGTTAATGTAGCCTTTTATATTTTCTGTGTAGACGCAGTTGAAACTAACCATAGTTTAAACATTTTAAAACCATTCATTTTCTATTGAGAATTTTTCAATTCTCATTTTTCTTTATTCTTATTTTTGGTGGTTTCAAATTAGCAGAGTAACATTGAATGGAAGATAGTTGCTAGGAACTTATGGACTTATATTTAATTAATGTGTGATTTTCTATTGTGAATTTTAGAAATATTTAGTTTTTAATTAATGACATTAAGTACTCATGTAAAAATCCAATGCTTATAATCTTTCTACTTAATGTTACTATTGTGCTTCTTGCGTAGATTCATACTATTAGCTTTTGATGTATGAATGGGTGTTACAGTTTTGGTATCAAAGCCTCGTTCTCATGTTATCACCACTAGAAATCCGAAGGATACCTACAGTTATTACCAACAGTTTGTTGCATTTTTGCATTATGAACTTGCAATAAGTAATTTACATGACAATCCGTCAGTAGTTATGGCACCATTGTGCGCCATATGGGTTGCACAATTTTCGATAGGTGTACTAACAAGTTTACTGATTGGTTCAATAGTAATCCTTAGCTTATTGGTACTTGCACGCGCGCCATGTGGCGTGAGAAACTTACCGACAGGTGTATTGATAGGTGTTTGATATTTTATTTTATTTATTTTTTCCTTAAATTACCGATGGGTTTATTGATCGGTTATTAAAAAATATTTTTTTAATTGTAACTTTTTAAAAATTTTTACATTTACTGACGGGTATATTGACAAGTGTATAAATCTTTGATGAGCTATACAGTGCCTGTACCTGCTGCCCGTCTCTTCCCCCTTTTTTCGTATTTTTTCTTTTCCCTCAAATGCCATCGTGTATTACTCTCATTAGCCCTAAATGTTCAAGATGACATGTTTCCCACCATCAGTTAAAGGAGTTTCTATTACTTTGTGAACGATCGTGGCAAAGTTTGGGTTTTACCTTCCAAAGAGAACCAAATAATGGGTTCAGAAAGAAGTTCATCATCTTCCTTGCTTTTAGAGACAAGAACTATGAAGGAAAGGTCACTACATTGGAGGGGAAAAAAAAAACTTTACTTGAATCAAGGACTTTCCATTTTAGAGAGAATCCAATTCCATTTTTTCTTGTCAATAGATTTTCGATCTTCACCTAAATCAAAATAAAACTTAAATAATTAAAAAAAAAGTCACTATTTTTAGTACACCATAAGCATCTAACAAAATCAACCAAGAGCAACAAGACTAAAAAACCAAGTTCTTTTTCTCCTATGCCAAAGTGCTAAGAATGACATATATAGGAGTTTGAATGGGCATGTGGCAGAGAAGAGAGATGGGTAGTATTTCTGGGACTGTAAACATTGCCGAACTGAGAGAAATATGTGAGTTAACAGAATGGGTAGTTGGTGCTGCAGCAGGGAGTGGATGGTGACAAAGGGAGGAAGTTCGGAGTTGGCGAGAAGACTGACGGTGGCCATAGGTGGGGTAGAGAAGAGGGATGGATATATTTTATAGTGCATCTGCTGTGATTAGTGTTTAGTTGCATCTTTACATCTAACCTGTTAGATATCCTTGGTGTGTATTACACTGAATTTAATCCGGTGTACCTTAGACAGAACCCCGACTCTATCTTACCATTAATAAACCTGTCGTTAAAATGACTATCCATCGATAAAATCATTGGTATGCCTTACATTTCCTAGTAGTAATTGTAAATAGATAAAGAAAAAATATTTATTGCTTTCGTCTTATTGAGGGACATGGTATTCCCATATAGTTATTCCTAGCACTATTTTCGCATTCATTGAGCCTCAAAATTAAATATTTGTCAAAATTGTCCTGGGTTGTTATGATAACTACAACAATTTGCATCGTTAAAATTTGATAGGCTCTACATTTCCACTCATGACACTTATAATGTCGTTACCGTTTGTGAAAGATGCAGTTCTAAAATTTCTACAAAGATATTTGTAATCGTACCAATACCATTATGTATAGCTTTTTGGCATAATTATACGTGCTAAATCCAACACTAATTGTGCTGATGGCTTGTATATACTATAGGTAAAGGGGTTGTACTCTTAACTACTTCTTGGTGTCCAATTTCTTATTTCTCATGATACTTTTATAGAATGTTGGGTAAGTTACAAAAATAGTAATAATAAAAAAAAAGTTACAATATAAAAATTTAAATTTAGACAAATACTAAAGAGGAAAAATATGGATTGATAGGCACGACACTAGTAAAGTATAGAGACAATAATGTTTTCCAGCAAATTAAGCAACCATTTATGATTAAATGGAGAAATCCCAAGCTCTTTTAGTTGTGTATGAAATCACAAATAACAATTGTTTGAGAAAAGTGCTAAAAAAATTTTATTTTTTTTTAACTTTCACCATTTAAACTTTTATTTATACCAAAACACATTTAATTTTAAAGAAGGGTGACGTTTTCTCCTTTATATTTTACTCCGCGACTTATTATTAGAATGAATAATTTCATCTTTAGTATATGTTTAACTAGTAGTTTGACCCGTGCGATGCACGGAAAGATAATAAAAAATAATTTGTTAATTATTATAAAAAATAAATGATAATTTATTTACATATATCTTATAGAAAATTGAGTATATAAATTTATCTTAAAAATAAGTTAATAGCTAAATAATTAAATAAGTGAACAAAATATAAATGTGTCATTCTATTTTATATCTTATATTGAATATCATGTTCATAAAGTTGAAAATATCTTGATAGATGACCTATTACTAACAATATAGTGTCTATTTTATGAAAATTTTGCATGTTTCTAAAGTTAAAATCATTGAATAAAGAAAGAGAATAAATGGATAATTTTATTATATCATGAGTCATTTATAGGGATAACAATGAGTATCCATGAGAAAGGGGATGTCTCATGCCTCCCATAACTATTTAAAATTTTTTCTCTCATTCCCATCCTCATCCCTCTTATGAATCCTCATTTCCCATTTCCCACAGAGATTTTAAATCCCTATGATATTCAAGGATTTATTAACAAATTTCAAAAAGAGAAAAACTTTAAAAATATTTTACAGCTTAAAACATAAATATCTATAATAACAAATACTGTTAATACAACATAATCCAAATTAAAATTAAAAATATATACAAAATGTAAATATAATAAAAATAATTAAAAAATAAAGATGTATTATCCATGTCCCTGTCCCATTTAACAAACAAGGACTTAGCCCTTATAGATCATCCCTATGAAGGTAAAATATATGTCAATTCATTTTCTCATTGAATAATTTCTGTATGTACCCATTTTTAATTTTTTTTATCATTTATAGTCATCTATATTTTTTTAGTATATTAAAATATTTAATTTAAAAGTATATTTTCTAATTAATAAAAATAATACATAAATTTAATTTACATGATTTCAATTACATGTCATTTCCTTATATATCCTTTTAATAAATTAAAATATCAATTTCAAAATATATGTTATAATGAATGTGTAATAAGTAGTAAAAAGTTATTTATAATTCTAATTTATATAATCTCAATTATTAGAGCAGTATATCAATTATAATTTTTTCAATAAAAAATAATATAATTATTTACTTTTAAAAATTAATAAATATCTAATATCATTATAAAAAATTATAAAATTGATTTTTTTAAATAATTTAATGTTAAAAAATTAAAGGTATTTTTTTCAAAAAAAATAAATTATGATTTTTAAAAATATAAATCATAGAATTGATTTTTTTAAATATTTTAATGTTAAAAAATTGAAGGTATTTTTTTCAAAAAAATTAGTATAAAAAAATTATGAAATTGATAGATTGGAATGTTTAAGTTGTAAAAAATTAAATAGGATATAGGGATACATGTAGATAGATAATTTTTTTTATTATGATTTTTAAATGTTCTACATTTGAAATTAGAAAATTTTCCCTAATTCCATCTTCATTTAGAATTTTGTCTTCATTCTCATGCACATTCAGGTCATGGGTCTCCATTTTCATTTGAGATAGAGATTTGAATCTCTATTGATATTTACGAGTTTATTAAAAATTTTAAATATCTATAATATAAATATAAATATCTATAATAATAAATACTACTAATGCAACACAATTATAATACATTTGTTATCGTTAATACTATAATTATATATATAAAATTTTTATGGTATGATATATTGACTTATAATTTTATTTATGCTATTTTTTATTTTTTATATTGAGTTTGTTAATAGTAGAGAGATAAGAAGGTATGATTGGAAAAAATAATTGATAATTAGAAGGCAAAGTAAATTCAAAACCTACTTTAAGTTTAAGATTATGAAAAGGATGGGTATAATTTTTTTATAAATAACACATAGAAGACTTTTTATGTAATGAGTCTTAAATATTAGTATTATATCAATTATTATCATATTTGATTAATAATAAATTATTATATTAGTATTATAATGTGTCTTAAATATTTGATTAAGAATAAATTTGATATAACATGAATTTTAAACTATTATCATATCAAAATCAATCAATTAGAAATTCGTTAAAAATTTGATCTACCCATTTTCTTTTAAAAAAATATGTCAATTTTAAAGCTTATTTATTTTAAAAATATTTTCTTTATAATTTTTTATATTACCTTCATAATTTGAGGCTATTAATAGTTATTTATTTAATTATAGATCATAATTATATTCACATGAGTTCTCTCTATTCAAATTATAATTTTAATGATTGTAATATCTAATTTTATTTCATATGAAAAATAGTTAATAAGTAAATTATAAATTAAGTTTAAAAAAATCTTTAGACATAAAGATTGAGAAAAATGGAGCCTAAATCACTGTATGAATGACATGTGAAGCCTAAATTACTATATGACATATGTAATAGTTTGCATGAAAACTGTCTGAAATATTAGTATAGTAAATTTATATAATCAATAAATTTTATATGGAATCTTAATCATTAATAACTTTTAATTATAAATAAGATTCTGATAAATCTCTATCTTTTTTTAAAAAAATCTTCTCCAATTTTTTTAATTTTTTTCAACACTAAATTTTTTCTACAAAATTCATTCAAATATTTTAAAGTATAAAATCATCAAAATTGTTATGAATTGTATGATTGATTTTTTTTAAAAAATTCATTCAAATCTTTTAAAATATAAAATCATCAAAATTATTTGCAAGAGCTTAGAGGTTATTGAAAGTATAATTTTATGGCCATCCCAGGATTTTCATTTTCATTTGCGTACATGTATAAATTTTTTTATTAAATTGGCATATTCTTAATCTTCAAATCATTAAATTAGTCTATATATATAATCAAATAATGTTATCACTAGTGATATGAAAATATATTCCACCTTCAAATAATTAAATTCATCATAATCTTATTGTTAATAAAAAGGTAAATGATATAACCTAGTATATATATTTTGTATCTTTTTTATAATTTATATACTTAATTTATAAATTTAATATAATAGTATTCAAAAGAAAATTGCCACCCGCATCAAATATAAAAATTTTAGATGTGAAATTAATACTAAAATTATGAAATTAATTTATCAATATAATTCATGATTTCAGCATCGCAATAATTAAAGATATTTAATTAATGTAATGCAATCCTATTATTAAATACGGATGATTATCAATGATATGCTAATAATATGTAATAATTATGATTTTATTTTTTTCAAAAAAATTAATGAATAGCTTCTCAAAAGATGTGGGTCCTAAAAAATTCTCATTACGACATGTGTAAAACTTTCCCTCAAACGACTCTGAAATATTAGTATTATAAATAGATTATAGATTGGAGAGTTAAAATGGAATATCATTTAAAGCTCAATCATAAAAAATTTATCTCTATTTTTTATCCTCTAACTAAGTATAGTCTTAGAGCATGTTTAGTTGGGGATAAAAATAGAAGAAATTTTTATAGATAAACTTTATGTATAAAATCACAAATAGAACTCATTTATGAGAAATTTCTCTTTAGTTTTATCCCTTAGTCAAACATACTATTAACCTTAAATTATAAGTAAATATTCAACATAGCCTAATTTTGAAAAAAAGAAAAAGGGAAGAAAGAACAGCACACACACCGTACACTTCTGCTACAAGCATCAATATAACCAAATCCAACACGAACAATTTTATTACGAAATTGCAAACTTTTAATGCAGCAGTGCTTGTGAATTATTTTTCAAAAATTTGTAACAAAATGATGCGTACCATTCAAGAGTGGTGGAGTATGATACGTGAGGAGATAGAAAATACGGTCAAATGATCAAAACGCAAAGTGATGCACACTAAAATTCTATTTCGTATGTCTTTTGTACCAAAATTTGTCATGCCAACCAGCAATTTTTTTCAATGAATTCCAACCAATTAACCACTCTACATATTTAAAAAATAAAAAGATGGGAGGATAGATCAAGGGGACACAGGACTTAGACCTCGACCCAATTTTAGATGACTCTTCCAAGGAGTCCCACAACTTGCTTAAGTGACATAGTGTCTTCTAGAGATTCTCTACTAATTTAGTTTGGGATATCTCCTAAATTGACTAACAGATTATATAAGATCCCCTATTAGCTCACAAAATCTTCTATTATCATTATATCATATCTCCTATAAATATGAAATATATATAATATCTACTAAATCTTATGAATATCTCCCCTATTTAAGGGAGATTATCTCCTAACTTATCATGAGACCATTTCTCATTGTATAAAAGGCTCAATGCTCCCGGATATCACAATCTTGATTGTTATTACATGCTATTCTTTTATCACTCTATACCTCATTTATTTTGACTTTGAGGGTCACAGTATTTTTGCAAGTATCCATCCTCCGTTTACAATCACTAAATTGCAAACTTCTAGTGAAGCAGTGCTTGTGAATTATTTTAATAAATTTGTAACAAAATGACGCGTACCATTTCAATTGGGCTGTTTTTCTACATTAGCATTTCAACACTCGGAGGATACAGGGGTCATTGCAGATGATGACATAGCATTATACTTGTTTGTTGGAATGGAAATCCCCTTCTCTTCTTTTTTTATTTTGCTTTGGTGTATTGGCGGTGAGAAAATCAAGGGTCAATTAAACTAAATTGTCATGGGTATAGAAGTTGGAGTTAAATTGGTGTTTTAAGTTCTAATGGGAGTGCAGCAGTAGGTCAACGCACTAAACTACTTGGAGTGGAACAATGATGCTTTCAATTGTCACATGGCTTGGGCTAGCTTGAAGAATTTAGATGTTTGAGGAGCACTTGTGTGAAAATGTTAAGGAGTACATAACCTTGGTGGACACAAACTAAAAGGTTTTTGAAGAGGATGCAATTTTTTTTTTGAAAGAGCTCCTAGTGGAGCTAAGGGAGAAAAGAGGAAGGGAATGGACAAATAGGAATAAAATCCATGATCCAATACTAATAAACTCTTAATCACTTAGACCAATAGTGGTGCCATGTGAATTACAGCTCATTGGCTGAGGATGCAAAATTTGGGGGAGGTAGTTTTGTGTTTTTGTCTTTGACTTGGGATGTATTTCCTTAGTTTAATAGTTTCTTTTGAACGGTCAATGTTATTGTTTCTTTTGTATTTTGTTCCTCTCCTTTCTTGGAGGAGTTTGAGCATGTTTTAATTATCAAAAAAAAAAAATGACGCTTGCCATTCAAGGGCGGTGGAGTATGATATGTGAGGAGATAGAAGATATGGTCAAGTGATCAAAACGCAAAGTGATGCACAATAAAATTCTATTTCGTATGTCTTTTGTATCAAAATTTGCCATGCCAATCAGCAATTTTTTCGATGAATTCGAGCCAATTAACCGCTATACATATTTCAAAAGTAAAAAGATGGGAGGATCAATCAAACGCATTCATGTTAACCTAATGAAGTATTGATAATACTTATAACCTTTTCTTAAAAGGAAAGCATTGAAAAATCTACGAATTCGAAAATTTTATAAATTAAGTTTTAATGATGATAAACAATGACAAATTGATAACAAATTATATTATATAAATTACATAAACTCATCATGCCCAAACATCATAGGCTTCAATAATGATCAATTAATGATGTAGAAAAATGGGTGAATGAAAAAAGAAAGGAAATAAGAGTATTAATGAAAAGCATATAAACTTGTGGAGAATTTTTATTTAAGTAATCTAGAATGAAAATATTAGAATGATAATTTAAATTAATATGGTAATTTTTTTCTTTTTTCTGCTCGCAAAATTTTAGCTCAATACGAAAGCGCCAAAAAATATTTAAATTAAAGTTGGTGTTATGTTGTGGCTTTTTAAGCTTGATTTGGTTGTGACTTTTGAGAGGTAATAGCTCATTGTTGGCCCCTCCAAAAGCCACTTTAACAAAATCACAGTAGTATTGTTTAGTAAAATAAGATAGAATCTTTTCTAAATAAAGGTAAGTCATAATAATAATATTTGGTAAATATACTATAAATTTATTTTTATAATCTAAAACGATTATAATAGATATAAATATTAAAAAATATACTTTCTACTTTTATTATTATTAAGGAGAGTAAAGTTATATTAGCTTTTAAATTTTAAAGACTAAAAACCAGCACTAAAAGGCACCAAGACAATTTAAAATTAAAAAAATTACCTCAACTTTTATATTTATTAAATAAAAAAATTAGCTTATACTTTTTAATTAGCAGACGGTACCAAAGCAAGCCTTATTTGGAATAGTATCGGCTGAAACTCAACTATCCTACAAAACGGTTGATTCTAAAAAGTCATGCCATTATGTTAAGGGAGGAATCTCTTCTTCAGCTGCAAGTTCCTAAACAATTGAAAAAAAAAAAAGCACTTGATAAACTATATCATCAAAAAGTAGTTTAGAAAAAAGCAAATGGTTAACGATTTGTTAAGATCCATGCAAGTAAAGCAGAGAAAATAGTGAAAAATGCATTTCTTGACTATGTGTGTAATTTACAAAGAGATAGCATCTATTTATAGGTAACGATAAAATCAAAATAAAAGGATAAAATCAATCTAATATTAAACCAAATCAATCTAAGATATATCTAAATCAATCCATAATACACTAAAATACTGTTTAATTTCTAACACTCCCTTCAAGGTAAAGCTCATTCAATTTTAAACTTTTCACAATTAAATGGAGATTGTTAGGAGACCCAAGAGTTGCAATGGGCCCTGTGCAGAAATAGATAGTGGAGATGGGTAATGAGCCCAATGAAACCATGAAACATGAAGAGTCTAGGCGAAACCAGGAAACATAGAGATAAGCCTTGGCAGAACCTCACAAAGGCATGAAGGCTATAAGACCCCAATTTATTTTATTTTTAGGTTTTTTTTATTTCTTTATGTGAAATTAATTGATATGTGTTAGAATAATATTTGGTCCAAAGTGGATAGTATAAGAGTAATGAAATTGAGCCAAGTATAAAACATATAATATATATTAAGAAAATATTTTTTTTTCGAAGATAAGATATAATTGGATATCTTTCTTTAAATTTAAAAGAGATTTTATTTACAATTAGTAAGGAAGAAAGGACTTGACTATCTCTATCCCTAAGAGTAAAACTAATGCCTCACTACCCATATTCTCATTTTTATTTTTAACTCCTACCATTAAGTCCTAACATAGCATACAATTACACACCCTTTAACCTCCATCAAAATTCCTTCACTTCACTTCATTGATATTCTCCAAAATCTTTATGGTTAGAGTAATACTTAATCTCTACTCTTTCTAAACACAAGACTTCATCACTTTTGGAAAAACAAAATTCATCCTCAATTCTTCCTCTTAAACCTGTGACACACCTAAATATAGAGAAGGAGAATTTTACTCTTTTCCACTTTAACAAGTTCAAGGAAACTCTAATTTCTGTTAATTTTCAAACCAAGTAAGGTTTTTGTGTAATCTTAGTATTTTATTTGGTTTGTAGCCACCAAATTATTGTCAATCAATGTACTCGAAAATCTTGAGTTGTCCGTAACATATAGGTTCCTTTTCGGTTGTTTGTATACATATGAGGTTATTATTTACTACTCGTGATATGGTTATCCTATGGTTCAGTACTAGCTACTTGCATTTAAAAATTTCTGGAAACTCACAAATCGTGGCATGGTTCATAAACTACAATAGAATTTCTATTGTTTTTCAACACTTTTCAAACTACCATATGACGTGAAGCATTATTTTTGGATTCTTTTCTGTTTATCTATTTACTGATGATTTATTCTTCGTTTTATTTTAAAAACCCTTCAAATCGTACAAGCACGTTTCTTTGGGAATTCTTACTAGCTTTACTTTGTTACATTTATCTTCTTTGTACACATTAGGTTTCATCATCATCTTATATATATATTGTTTAAGAAAGACATGTCAAAATCAGGTTCCCAAAATAACTTTTTTTCACAAGTCAATTACGTTTACCTTTGTAAAATCAATTCAAAATAGTGCTAGCGCGTATGAAAAACACTTTGTATATAGGAGCCTATCACGTGATGGCATGCTATTATAATGTTTAACAAAAATGTTAACAAAAATAAAGAAGTTAACTATTAAAAATATTTTGATTATTTAAATAGCACATAACATTATAAAAGTAATCAAGTGCACTACATAGAAAAGTAATTATAAATATTGTATAAGTGTCACCTCCTCCTATAGCTTTAGCAACTGAGAAGCTTTGACCTTTAAAACAATTGACAAATTTCTGCTGGAATATATATCTTTAAAAGATATATAGAAGTTAATATACATTTGAGATACAGTAAATTTGAAAGTTCATAATATGATTTGATATTATTAGGATTCTTGGAACAAGTTTTTAATTTTTTCAAGTTCTCCTTCATATATTGTGCAATTTGATTGTTACATTACGAATGAGTTATAGTATGATGTTATACATGTAAGATTAATGGATCTAATTCCCCATAGTAATAAATTGGATCCTCTAATAAGAAGAGGTAATCCCCACTAATTACCCAGTTTATCCCCTTTGATATTTGCCTGTGATGACTAGCTTTTGGTATGAGCTCATTATTCAACCGATAAGCTAAACTGGGTGTATTAAGAAAGAAACCAAAAAATATTGAACTAATTGTTTCATATGACTATAAGTGAATTTTGTGTGGATAGGTACTAATTGGATTGTCAAGCATGCAAGTAAATTTAGGGCTACATCCATGATACAAAAGATCATATTAAAAGACATGTCTGCCCCAGATAAAAATTTTGGAACTTATTAATTGGATCTTAATATATGTTCATGTTTTTAAAAAATAAACCGAGATGACTAGAATTGATTTCAGTGACACTAAATAATGTGTGCATTTATCCTTATTGGGAACTTTCAAGTTCTCACCCATTTCCTTTTTCCATGTCATCTCTAAACATGGAGTAGGCTAGTTAGGCCCTCAGGGAGAAGCATGTACTTGGAGAACAACTAGAATTTTGTTTCATTTATGATACTTTAGTTGATTAGACTTATTTAATTATTCAGTGTTTTAGTTTATTGATGATCAAAATATTGTTAGTTGAAGATTTATTATTGTTCATGTTATCTAATTTGTAGCTACTACGTACTTGTTGGAGTTGTTTACTTGTTATTGTAATATTCTATTTTAGACATGTGATTGAATGAATGTCTTTATTATTATTATTAATTGTTATTATTCACCTGTGAATTAGGGTTTGTTTGGAAATTGTTTTAGAGAATAATTTTCAGTTTTTATAAACAAAAAATTGAAAAAAACTTGTTTGATTAATTATTCTTTTCGGATTGATTTTAAAAACAAAAAATGGGTTTTGTGTTTTAAAAGCAAAAACCAGAAAATAACTAAAAAAATATTTTTAGAATTTTATTTTTTAAAACAAGAAAGAATGTGGCTGCACATGCATTTGTAATTAGTTGGTTTATTTATTTGCTATCCAAAATAGTTTTCAAAATATTATTTTCAAAACAGTTTTAAAAAACATAAAAACAAAAACAATTCCAAACAATCTGTTAGTATTGCACATCTATAATACTAATATTTCAGAATCGTTTGAGGGAAAGTTTTACATGTATCACAATGAGAATGTTTTAAGGTCCACATCTTTTAATAAGTTATTCATTAATTTTTTTAAAAAAATAAAACCGTGATTATTACATATTATTAGCATACTATTGATAATCATCTGAATTTAATAATAGGATTGCATCATATTAATTAAATATTTTTAATTATTGTGATGTTGAAATTATGAATTATATTGATAAATTAATTTTACAATTTTAGTATTAATTTCACATCTAAAATTTTTATATTTGATGTGGTTAGTGATTTTCTTTTGAAGAGTATTATATTAAACTTATGAAATGAAGTATATAAATTATAAAAAATATGCAAAATATATGTGCTAGGTTATATCATTTACCTTTTTTATTAATAATAAGATTATGATAAATTTAATTATTTAAAGGAGATTATTTTTTCGTGTCATTGGTGATGACATTATTTGATTATATATATAGACTAATTTAATGATTTGAAGATCAAAAATATGTCAATTCAATAAAAAAAATTTATATATGTATGCAGGTGAAAATAAAATCTTGAGATCACCTAGGATAACCATAAAATTATACCTTCAATAACCTCTGAGTTTTTACAAATTATTTTGATAATTTTATATTTTAAAATATTTGAATGAATTTTGAAGAAAATAAATTAATCATACAGTTAATGACAATTGATAATTTTACACTTTGAAAGATTTGAATGAATTTTGAAAAAAAAAGTTAGTGTTGAAAAAAAAATTTAAAAAATTGGAGAAGATTTTAAAAAGAAAAAAATAATAGAGATTTATCATAATCTTATTTATAATTAGAAGTTATTAATGATTAAGATTTCGCATAAAATTTATTTATTGTATAAATCTACTATACTAATATTTTAGACTCATTTCATAAAAACTATTACACATGTCATTCATATAGTGATTTAGGCTTTTCATGTCATTCATACATTGATTTAGAGCCCATTTTTCTTAATTTTTATATCTAAAGATTTTTTTTAAATTAGATTTATAATTGAATTTTAATTATTTTTCATATGAAATAAAATTAGATATTATAATCATTAAATATTATAATTTATACTAAGAGAGAATCTATGTTAATATAATTATGATCTACAATTAAATTAAAAACCATTAATAGCCTCACATTATGAAGGTAATATAAAAAATTATAAAGAAAATATTTTCAAAATAAATAAGCTTTAAAATCAATATATATTTTTTTAAAGAAAACAGGTAAGTCAAACTGTTAACGAATTACTAATTAATTGATTTTGATATGATAATAATTAAAGATTCAATTTATGCCAAATTTATTCTTAATTAAATATTTAAGACACATTATAATATTAATATTTAAGACTCATTACATAAAAAGTCTTCCATGTGTTATTTATAAAAAAATTATACTCCACCATTTTCATAATCTTAACACTTGAAGTAAATTTTTGAATTTAATTTGCCTTCTAAATATCAATTATTTTTTTCCAATCATACCTTCATATCTCTCTACCATTAACAAAATCAATATAAAAAATAAAAAATAGCATAAACAAAATTATAATTCAATATATTATACAATAAAAATCTTATATATATAATTATAGTATTAACGATAACAAATCTATTATAATTGTATTGCATTAATAGTATTTGTTATTATAGATATTTATGTTTTGAAGTTCAAAGTATTTTAAAAATTTTTAATTTTTAATTTTTTTTAATAAACCTGTAAATATCAATAGAGATTCAAATCTCCATGTGAAATGAAAAATGGGAACCTGTGATCAGGGTGCGCATAAGAATGGAGGTAAAATTATAAATAAAGATGGCATGGGATCAGGGGAATTTTTCTAATTTCAAATGTAAAACTTTTAAAAATTATAATAAAAAATATTATCTATCTACATATATCACTATATTCTATTTAATTTTTTATAACTTAAACATTCCAATCTATCAATTCCATAATTTTTTCATACTAATTTTTTTGAAAAATAATACCTTCAATTTTTTAGCACTAAAATATTTAAAAAAGTCAATTCTATAATTTACACTTCTTTGATAATGATATTAAATATTTATTAATTTTTAAAAAGTAAATAATTGTATTATTTTTATCAAAAAAATTATAATGGATATACTACTCTAATAATTGACATTATATAAATTAGAATTATAAATGATTTTAACTAATTATTACACATTAATTATAACATATATTTTAAAATTGATATTTTAATTTATTAAAAGGATATACAAGAAAATGATGTGTAATTAAAATCATATAAATTAAATTTATGTATTATTTTTATTAATTAGAAAATATATTTTATATTTTTAAATTAAATATTTTAATTTACTAAAAAGATATAAATGGCTAGGGATCATAAAAAAAAATTGAAAATGGGTAGATAGGGGAATTATCCAATGGGAAAGGAATTAACACATATTTCACCTTCATAAGGATGATTTATGGAGGCTAAGTCCCTGTTTGTTAAACGAAATAGGGACATGGATAATACATTTTTATTTTTTAATTATTTTTATTACATTTATATTTTGTATATATTTTTAATTTTAATTTGGATTATATTGTATTAATAGTATTTGTTATTACGGATATTTATGTTTCAGATTGTAAAAATATTTTTAAAATTTTTCTCTTTTTCAAATTTCTTAATAAACCCTTAAATACCATAGGGATTTAAAATCCTCATGGGAAACGGGAAATGGGAAATGGGGACCCATAAGGGGATGGGGATGAGAGATAAAATTCTAAACGGTGACGGGAGGTGTAGGACATGTCTCCTTTCTCATTGATACTCATTGTCATCCCTATAAATAGCTCATGATATAGTAAAATTATCCATTTATTCTTTTTCTTTATTCAACAATTTCAACTTTCAAAATGTGAAAAATTTTATAAAATAGGCTCTTTCTTGTTAGTTATAGGTCATCTATCAAGATATTTTCAACCTTATAAATATAATATTCAATATAAGATATAAAATAGGAATGACACATTTATATTTTATCCACTTATTTACTTATTTAACTATTAACTTACTTTTAAGGTAAATTTATATACTCAAATTTTTATAAGATATATGTAAATAAATTATTATTTATTTTTTATAATAATCAATAAAGTATTTTTTATTATCTCCCCGTGTATCGCACGGGTCAAACGACTAGTAACTATGTATGTGTTAGGCTTCTAATTTGATTTTTAAATAAAGAAAAAACTATTATCATTATTTTTCTGCCTATGTTATATTTTGAAACTGGAAAATCATGATGTCAAAGCATAACAATTTAATAATAAATTTCGATATGACTTAAACATATGAGATTAATTGTTAGGACGTTACATTTTGGTATCAAATTGGTTCGATTCTCTTGGAGCCTGAGGATTGGACTAACTATGCTTCTTAAGCATAGAACGGTAGCTATGTCATGCATATAGTTCGTCTATATGATAGAATTTAGGAATTACAAATGCATGATTGTTTTACTTGTGTCATAAAACTAGTTCATTTAACATTGATTATTGAGACTAATCATCTTAGTGTTTATTGTTTTGTGTGCTTAGGGATTGATGGCACCCAATAGACATCCTAGATCAAATAGTGGATGCCCCTACTAACTAGAGGACATGATGGAGATTTTTAAATAGACAGTTAGATCAATGCAGCTTATGGCAGATTGCTTGAATTGTTAAGCAAAGGATAGAACGAGGCAAGAGATGTAGAGAATATGGTATTCTTTGAGTTTAGGACAGCAAGCCCTCTAGCATTCCAAGGGACATGTGACCCTAATATGGCTAATGCTTGGGCCAAGTGCATTGAAAAGATTTTCTCAGTTGTTTCGTGTTCAAAGGAACAAAAGGCAAGTTTTGCTATCTTTATGCTTGAGGGTAAAGCAGAGGCCTTATGGTCTAGTGCTAGGAGAAATTTTGCAGACAGTGACCACATTACCTAGGATATGTTTAAGGAACAGTTTTATGGGAAGTATTTTCCAGCCTCGGTGAGCAATGCAAAGGAAATGGAGTTCCTAACACTTAAGCAGGGTGATGCGTCTGTCTTGGAATGTATAGCCAAGTTTGAGGAATTGATCAAATTTTCTAAGCTTTGTCAAAGCAATATTCGGATGAGAAGTGGAAGTGTGCCAAGTTTGAAGATGGTTTGTGTCAAGACCCGACTTGAATCATGACTGACACGTAAGTAATCTCATCCCCACGTAAGCGTCATGATCGCTGAGTCAACCTATATGCATATTTTAAATCATAAAAATCATTTAAATAATAAAATACATTTCTTAATGACATTTCATCTTTAATATAAATCTCATTCTCTTTGGGAATCAAAT
Source organism: Dalbergia cochinchinensis (assembly GCA_031216125.1). Lineage (NCBI taxonomy): Eukaryota > Viridiplantae > Streptophyta > Magnoliopsida > Fabales > Fabaceae > Dalbergia > Dalbergia cochinchinensis. The sequence goes on along the minus strand of CM062375.1, from coordinate 14,795,264 downwards.
CATCATAAATAACAATTTCATAATTTAACTCTAAATCTGTCCTTGTGATGCAAATATACGAGTTACTCTTTGTACAAATAATCATGACAACTATAATTATATAAATATAAAATATATCATGGTGACAAAACATGTAGATAACTCTATGGTCCAAGACCTTGCCCGCATTAATACTAGATCACTTTAAGAACAACAAAAGGCGCTTCACTTCGAAGTGAGGCTCACCAACTAACATCTTTATTGCTGAAGAAGGGTGGCTGGGAAAGACCTACAATGGCTACTATATCTATAATGGGAGAAAAGTGATAGATGAGTTTCATCTAAAACTCAGTAAGTGAATTTTCACTTGTAACCCTCTTCATGGGACAACAACAGAAGCAGCAGCAACAACAATAACAACAACAACAATAATAATAATAACAAAACAAGCTCAAAAGCATTCTCTATATTTACGTATATGCATATTGAATCAATCATAAATTTCGTCTATATCATAAGTACCAATATTCTTAACATGGTAATTATATACATGAATATAATAATTGTTTTTAACAACTAAAAGGTAACGCTCAATCTTTGCCGAGCATGAGCTTCTGTCTATAGCCTTAGGATCCCTGGAAAACTGTACCCCCAGTGAACAAGCTGTGGGCACCTAATTAGTTCCTATTTTTTGGGATTGCCACCATAATTGTTTAATAATATTGCCGCCATGACTATTTAGTAATATTGCCTCCATGGCTGTTTACTGGTCTCGGTACACTGCATCCTTGGTAGTTAGATGTACCAAGGTTAACTACTTTCTAACCATGAATTGTAACTCTATTTAATGAATCTCATCATACATAACTTAACTGAAAATAAGTAAAATCAACAAAACTGAAATTCAACAATTGCTTAGTTTTATGAAAACTCTTACAACTATTAATATTCTAAGAGCTTTGGGTTCACATAACTATAATAGTTTGACTTTAGCATAACTGTGGCCATGAAATCTTGTCCAAGGGATCACCCTTTTGTAGAAATTGTGATTTCCAAGGTTCACAGAGTATGTAGCCGCCAACTACTAGGAATCATAGGAAGCTCCATACTCTAAAACCTTTTTGATTGAATTTCTAAATCGTATCTCAAGCTTGTGTATGTATGTGTGTGTATATATAGTTCATAAGCTAGGTAATTCTAACATCATCCTTTCATTTTTAATTTCATGCTTAATAATCGTTATGCATAAATGCACTTATAATAACTGAAAATCACTAACTCGCTATCTATTTTTCTATAGTTACCAGCGAGTCTCTAAATCATGAACTATTTATTTCTCCAAAACTTCGTTCTAGGCTCTTCGTTGGATTCAAGATTCTATCGATAACTACTCTACTCTTGAAATCATAAAACCTCTAGATGTATATATATAAGATCATAATCATACTCTAGCTATCAATAATCTCTAATCCTTTCTAAATTAGCCTCAAATCATACATTTCATGATATTCGAAAACCATAATTTAATAAACTTGACATACTTAACATTTATGTAAAATCTCTTTGAAATATGCTTTAGTATTATACATCATGCCATATTTTGATGTAAATAGTTCTAATGACTAAAATAAAGGTCACAGGATTAAGTCCACTTACCTAGCGGGGAGGAAAGGATTGTGTCAACACCAATGGAGCTCTAGGGAGGGGGGATGACACCAACATCTATCATAACAACAATCATAAACTCTAGATTAAACTCTAATACTCTCTAGTTAGCTCTAAATCAGTTCTAACAACATTGAGGGAACATCCCTTCTTGATAATAAAGAGAGAAATAATGAAGCCCATACTCTAGGATCTAAGATGGAGAAGAAAAGGATGACGAAAACCCATAAAATCTTGTCTTTGATCACATAGGAAGAGAAGGATTTGAGTAGAATAAGAGAAAAGGAGTAGGAAAGGTGTTTGGAAGCTAGGTTTTTAGGTTTGGGGGAGAAAAGTCCAAGTTAGAGATTTAAAAAAGGGTGGAGGCGTTCATTAAGTGAAATAGCATTGTTTGTCACTGTTTCTGTCCCACTGACACCACTATGCCACTGCTCCTATGTTGGTGCCCCCTGAAACACACATATGACTGCTATAGTTATCCTAGACCACTATAGCGGTCTATAGACTACCAAAACCCCCTTTCCCATACCTGTAACTATTATAGCAGTGACAATTCATATGTGCTGTGAAAAAAAGGATCTTTTATGCTTCTAGGGCCTCCCTGGCAGCACAGGTAGGTCCTAGAGGACCCGAAGGTTGTACCGAACCTGTCTATGGACACATGTATCTGAGGTATTACAATTTGAATCTAGAAATTACTGATGCAATAGCACATTTGGAAATTTGTGATTTTACCACATTAGTAAACAAATGTTGTATCATTGAGGCAAGTAAAAAAGGCCGGCTACCTCAAGGGCTGAAGCATACAAACTATAGAGACAACAATTCAAGCAACAGAGTACAAAGAAGCCCTTCCAAGTTGGTAGGTCTAGTGGTTCTCAAGGTACCAAGGGCAAGCAGCCTAGAAGGTAGTCTTCCATCGATACGTACTGCATCCATATAGGTGCCAGTTTTCCCCAAATGCAACAAAGCTCATGGAGGCCGCCCGTACCTTCTTAGCTAAGGATTCTGTTACAAGTGTCAAAAGACCAGACATATCCTTCGTGACTACCCTTTGAACACTCAGTAGCCTACTTCTAATAGGCCCAATGCCAAGGTGGTATCTTTACCGTAAGTGCTTAAGATGCTACAGAATCTAACTATCTTATCCAAGGCATGTGTAAAGTGAATGGTAAAAAACTAGTTGTAATTTAAACATGCCAAATCTTTGTGTTTACTTGTGTCTAAGTAGCCATATGAACTATTTATGTCTAGCCCCACTGCCAAGCCCATCAAAACATGTCTAGTTTGTCCAGGTTGTCATTTTAATATAGATAGTAAGCCTTTTATGTCAAACCTCATTTGTTTACCCATGCTTAGTCTGTGGATACTCCTAAGTATGGATTGGTTATCTACACACCATGGCTTTTAAGATTGTAGTGCTAAGGTTGCCATTTTTCCTATCGAACATGTCTCACTTGTTAGATCTGTCACTTTTTTTTTAAATGTCATTGAATTAAACTATTTTGGGTCTATGAGTGAAGGTTTTGTTCTTCTACCTGCTACTGAGGTGGAACTCGAGCACACCTTAGAAAGGATACCATCGGTTAATGATTACTCAGATGTGTTTCCCAAAAACATACCTGAGTTTCCCCCAATTAAAGAGGTTGAGTTTCCATAAACCTGGTACTTAGGATGAGACCAATATCCATAGCTCTTTAGAGGATGTTTCCTTTAGAGTTAGCTGAATTGAAAACACAAATTGAGGACTTGCTAGAAGAGAAGTTTGTGAGACCTAGTGCTTCATCAACTAGAGCCTCAGTGAAGAACAAGTACCCATCGCCTAAGATAGATGATTTGATAGATCAGTTGAGGAGAGCTGTGGTGTTTTCAAAGATTGACCTGACGTCTAGGTACCATCAGATTCGAATAAGAGGGGAGGATATTCTTAAGACTATTTCATGACTCATAATGGGCACTACGAGTTCACTGTCATGTCCTTTGAACTGACAAATGCTCCTATTGTGTTTATGGACTATATGAATAGAATCTTTAAACTTTATTTGAATAGGTTTGTAGTAATCTTCATAGATAATGTTCTCATCTATTCAAGGACTATCAAGGAGCATGAAAGTCATTTGAGACTGGTTTTAAAGGTCCTTAGGGAGAAGAAGTTGTTTGCCAAGCTATCTAAGTGTGAGTTTTAGATGAAAGAAGTATAGTTTTTAGGGAATGTGGTGTTTAAAAGGGAAACTTCTATTGATCCAAGTAAGATAGAGGCAATGACGAGTTGGGAGAGACCTTCCTCGGTAGTTGAGGTCAATAGCTTTTTAGGCTTGGCTGGCTATTACCGATGGTTCATAAAAAGATTTTCCCACATAACATTACCCTTGACTAATTTTACTAGGAAAAAAATGCCTACTTTGTGTGGACCCTAGAGTGTGAAAAGAGCTTCCTGTAACTCAAACAATAGTTAACTTCTACCTTAGTGCTTGTATTGCCTGATCCTATGGAGCCTTTTGAGGTGTACTGTGACACTTCTAGAAAAAGTTTGGGTTGCATGTTAATGCAACATAGAAATGTGGTGGTTTATGCTTCACAGTAGTGAAAGCCACATGAAGTCAACTACCCTACCCATGATCTTGAACTAGCAGCAGTGATGTTTGCGCCAAAGATATGGAGACACTATCTTTATGGTGTGAAGTTTGAGATATTCTCTGATCATAAGAGTTTGAAGTATGTGTTTGATTAGAAGGTGCTCAACATATGAAAAGGAGATATATGGAGTTTTTTAAGGACTATGACTTTTGACTAAACTATCATCCGGGGAAAGCTAATGTAGTAGTGGATGATTTGAGTAGGAAGTCTCTGTGTGTCCCAATTAATGGCGAAGGAAGCTAAGCTACAGAAAAGCTTAGAGACCATAATCTTGGAGTGACCCTTACCCCTAGTAGCATGAGAATGTGTTAGATTAGAGTAATGAGCCATTTCAAAGAGCAACCTTCTAGTGCCTAAGAGGTTGATGAGGAGTTCAAGGTCTTGTTTAAATGTGTTGCGGAGGGTAAGTTAAAGGATTTTGCCAAGGGTGAAGATGACATGTGGAGATATGATGGTAGGATTTGTGTGCCTATGAATAGTGACATTCGGAAAAGTATTTTAAAGGAGGCTCATAAAAGCCACTTCATAATACACCCTAATACTACTAAGATATATCAGGAGTAAAGAAGATGTTTTGATTGTCTAGATTAAAAAGGATGTAGCTATTTGGGTAAGCAAATGTTTGATTTGTCAGATGGTGAAAATAGAGCATCAAAGACCTTTTGGAATGCTGTAGCCCATAGAGATTCCTGAATGGAAGTAGGAAAGCATCTCCATGGATTTTGTAGTAGGTTTGCCTATAACACAGGCTGGCCTTAATGCCATTTAGGTGATCATGGACTGGTTGACTAATTCAGCCTAATTTTTGCCCATAAAAGCTACTTTTTCCTTAGCATAGCTCTACCTTAAGGAGATTGTGTGGTTACTTGGAGTGTCATCAATGATAATCTTGGATAGAGGTCTATGATTTACATTACATTTTTTGGGAGCCTTGCAGAAAGCCTTTAGTTCTAAATTGCATTTGAGTACTACATATCACCCCTAAATAGATGGTCACGACAAAAGAACCATCCAAACTTTGGAAGAAATGTTGAAGTCATGTGTTATGGATGAGAAAGGGATTTTGGACGAATACTTACCTCTTGTGGAATTTCTCTATAACAATAGTTACCATGCTAGCATATGTACGGCTCCATATAAGGCTTTATATGGTAGGAAATGTCAGTCTCCCTTATGTTGGTATGAACCAGGTGAGTAGAGTATATTGGGACCTGATCTTGTAAGATAGACTATCAAGCAAATTGGGAGGATTAGGGAGAAAATCCTCATAGCTTGGAGTAGGCAAAAGAGTTATGCTGACCAGAAAAGAAAGCCTCTCGAGTTTCAGAAAGGAGAACATGTATTTCTTAAAATTACTCCACAACATTAATAGGGATAGGAAGTGCTATGAAGATTAAGAAGTTAAGTCCTAGATTCCTTGGTCTCTTCCAGATTCTCTAAAGAGTTAGGCTAGTTGCTTACCGTATGGCCTTACCCCTTTATCTTTCAAACCTCCATGATATATCTTTTATGAGTCTCAACTCAGAAATTACTATTCCGACCAAGTCATGACCTTGAGTCAGAACAAGTACAAAAATATACTATTTTCGGAGTAGAATTACACAAAAATGACCTCAAAAATTGGAATTATCTCACCAAAAAAAACCTAGGGAAGGAGTACCTTTAGTGCCACATCATCAAGTCAAAGACACGTCAATGCCATGTCAACAAGTCAAACCACATTAGCGGAGTGCACATGCACTAGCCAAGGAACACGCAAAGCGGGTTAGGGGTTGGTCGGGTACACAGGTCATATGGCAGATCTAGAGTAGGCACATGTGATTCACATGTCAAAGCGCACCAAAGCTTCTTCTTGTGCATAGAGCAGTAGATAGGGCTAAGCTTCAAGCTCCAAGGTTGGTGGGCATGGCAGAGACTGCGGTGGTGGCAATGTTATGATCAGAGCTTGGGATGGTAGCAGCACACAGATGGCAACAGAGGCACTAGGTGGACGCACGAGCAGAGAAAAAAATCCTAGAAAAAAGACCAAGGCCAGAACACTCAACAATGGAACAAGATCAAGAAACTAAGTTCTAGAACGGTGTACCAAAAATATAACGACCAAGAGTAAATGAAACTCGATAAGGGAAATACAGTAAAGTGTTTAGAAGCTTCTTTTTTTTTTTTTGGTGTAGAAAGTGTTTAGAAGCGATGATGCATTAATATTGTAAAATGGTCTACGCATTCATATTGTATAGTATTGTATTTGATCGACATTTTTAGATACTTAAGATTATATTTTTTATGATTTTAATTGGATTTATACCATATTTTCATGCATACAGCATTCATAATGTATCAGAAACTCATATCATTATCCATGCAACATATTTTACTAGTGAAGACTAAAATATGTAAAGGTAAAAAGAAGATAAATGTTTGAAAACAAAGGATAAAAGTAATGACAAATGTAAAATAGACTAAATGAGGTTAATGTGTAGACAGATATTTTTATGATGTAATGCCATTGCAGCATAGCAATTATTTAGTTAGCGTGATGACTATATTACATCAGATGAAGTGTGGTGTATCATACAACAAGTGTTTAACTATATTTATAAAGTGTGGCTAAATGCATTTAAAATTGTGGTGAATAATTTTAATCACACTTTTTCAAATGACTAAACCCTAGAATATAGTACACCACACTTCATCTTGTGTACTGTAGACAAATACTTTAGTTCGTTGTAATGCTTTCGATTGAAATTATAAAGAGTAAAAGTTCATTTTGATCATTAAAATTATATCTGTACTTGGCTTTAGTCACTCAAATTAAAAATGTATCAATTTAGTTTTTGAAATTACAAAAGGTGATTCAAGTTAGTTTCTATGTTAATATTTGTGAGGACTAACTTGAAGTACTAAAAGAACTAATTTGAATCACATACTTTTTAACAATTTCAGGTATTAAATTTATATTTTCTTTATTTTAGAGGCTAAAGTAAAATACGTCTACAATTTAAATAACCAAAGTGAACTTTTACTCCATTATAAATTATCTATCTTGACTCTCGACTATACCTTCCCCTACATTGGTTTGTAACTTCCATATCTTGTCTTGTAGCATTTAAAGTTAGAGCTGTAACATCTAGACATGGGTATTACTGTAAGTATGTGCCATGCATATGACAAGTTAGATAGGAAATGGACAAAAAGTTTGACATAAAACCTGAAATGCATATTTGCAGAAGTTGGAAGATCATGTTGCACATTTTTTTTCCTACATTAGAGATCAAAATGCATATAATCTAAAGTTTGAGAGGTAAATTATAATTTTCCCAATTTGTTTATAATTGGAGTTAATATATTGTATATATAGATATAAGAAAATACCAATGATTAAGGGCGCATAATGATAGATATCAAATGGGCAGAAGAATATCTCATTTGTAAAACCAAAAATTGTGTTCATGTATATTAAATAAAGGAAAAATCAAACTGATATCTCGGATATGAATTTTATGATAAAAAACAAGCTGAAAATTTTGTCAGATGACAAGTAAATATTTTTTAAAAAAATTTAGAATTTAATTTTGATATACTGTCAGTGTAAAGTATTTGTATATTATCATTCAATTAAATTTCTTCATTTACATGTCTTTTCAAGTACTGAGGATGGAAGTATAACCATATTTGATAATATATCAACACATAATTAAATGATTGTTTAAAATTTTTTACACTTCATCGCAGTAAAATTAAATGCAAATAATTTTATGGAGTCTAATATATTATATAAAAATCAATCTAATAGTGTCTTTGGGGTCTAAAGTAAAATGTTAAAAAATTAAAAAAAATATGAGAATATATATATATATGTGTGTGTGAGTTTAATTTTGATACATTAATAATGTAAAATAGTTTTACACTGTCATCCAATCAAAATATTTAGTTTGGATGACTTTTCAGGTAGTGGGTATAAAAGTTAACTATCACGATTTACGTAATTGGATAACTGTATAAAAAAATTTTACACTGTCAATGCATGATAATTAAATCATATATATATATATATATAATATGACGGAAATAATTAATACTTTTATAAATAGTGATAAAAATAAAGTACAGTAAATATTAATTCTTGCTTTTAAACTCTCTAAGTACTCAAGATACTAGCAGAGTACAAATGAAACTATTATTTAATAAATCTATCTTCATTTAATAAGTATATTTTTAATTTTATAAAAAATCATATTCATATCTCTATGGACATCGTTATTACTATTGGAATTGGCCATTATTTTTTTATTTTTTTATATGTATTAATAATTTTATATTTCACTTACGTTGCGGAACAACTAATAATAAGTAAATCAGGTGTTACAAATAATAAAATTTAAGTAAGCGTATTGTTTCACACACTTCAAAAAGAGTATTGTTTTATGGGGATTAGATGATCCAAATACCACTTCGCAAATTCAAATTGCAAATTAAATGAACCAAAGTAAATCTATGCTAATCTAATTCTAAAGAGAACACGCATGTAATCAATCAGCATTGGTTTAGATGCTAAGGATTTGATTCACCTAATTGTTCCTTTGAGTATTAAAAAATTCCTAATCTAGTGAAGCTTAATCAATCCAACTGATGAATTTCCTAATTCAACTAATGCTCAACTTCTTGCCATGGTAATTCTCTTTGAATCTTCACATTCACTCAATTTCTTAATAGGAATCCTAGAATAAAAGAAATTCTTTTCTATAAAATCCAAATTTAATTTCATAAGTGCCACATAGTAATTAATTTATGTTCTTAGACAATTGAAAACTATGGTTTCTATCCCTAAATCTAAACTATGTACCAGTTGCCCAGTTGGCCACACATCTCAGAACATCAAATTCTTATTGGGGCCAATCTAAGAAAGCATTAAGAACAAAGATGAAAATCAATTGAAACAAAGAACATGTATTAGATTAAAAATAATTTAATAACTCATAATCCCAACATAGATTACATTATCACCTTGGCTATGAAGAAATTTAGCCACTAAACGTGATCATAACATTCATAATCCAAGAGAGAATGAATCGCATAAATATGAAATCAAAAGAAGGAAAATATGAACAAAATGTGAACCATAAATCTTCTCCTCTTGAGATAGTCACCAAATCCTAGCAAAGCCTCTTTGATTCTCCACAGCCCCAAATTAACTCCAAGAGTAAAAAATGTCATGTCTTACGGGCGATGTGTAGATCAAACCATCTTAACTTGTGTTGGACTTTAACATGTCTTCAAAAGTAACATTACTATTACGTCAAGGCTCACCCTCTCTCTCTATATATATAATATACTATTTGTAAAAAAAATTACATACACACACACACACACAAGCACGCATATACATATAGGATTATGATTAAGTTACAGTGATATAATTAGGATCAACCATTACTGCTTATTACATTTCTAAAAGTCTTTAAAAAAATTATTATTACTCTATATATATAATACTATTTATAAAAAATTCGCTCTCTCTTTCTCTCTCTCTCTCTATATATATATATATATATTTAATACTATAAATCATTTTTTGGCAATATTAATACAATACCCTTTACCAAGGATTGAAGAAACTTTCAAAAATGAGTAAAGTGTCACTTCAGTCATTCAAATTATAAGCATATTTCACTTTAGTCTTTGAAATTTCAAAATTAACTCTTCAGTCCCTGGAATTTCATTCCATAGGTCACTTTATTTCCTAGTCAAATAAAATATTAGTAGACCATTACTTTTAGCTAACATGGTACGTTAAGTGATATGTGGTATGCCATATGTCGATAATGTGTCATATTAATCCCACGTGACATGCTCACTTGGTATCAAATCAAAATGGATTCAAATTAGTCCTTGAAATTTTCAAATATGTCAAAAAAGTCATGAATCCTAAATTTCTCCTATTTTATTTCAATAAAATCTAAATCCTTAGTATTTCTTAAACCAACTTATTTTACTCTTATTTTCAAACCCTACATGTTATAACCATAAAACAAAAAATGGACCACCTATGGGCCTTAAATGGTATAAACCACTCTAGACCCTCATTTTTCTTTTTTTCTTTCCTTCTCTTCCGCCCTTCCAGCAACATTCCTTTCCTCTTCTTCCTCCTTCTTTCTTTCTTTTTTCCTCTATCTCTTCCCCATTTCTTTCTTTCTCACACTACCACCACCTCTACACCACCTTAACTACTATCACCATCTCCTCCTCCTTCTCTTTATCATCATCACCACCATCATTAAAATCGCGTCTTTCTCCCCCCTCTCTCTAACTCGCAGTTTCTCTCTAAGTGGAGGAACCGGTTAGAGCGATGAGTTTTGGATCATTCTCTACCTCTAATCTTTCTTCTAGAGTAGTGGGTAAGTGACAATCTTACTCTATTTATCTTATTGCGCTCTCTAAATAATTATTCATAGTAGATTAGGGTTTTTGGGACCCTAAGTGTATAGATTTGGGGTTTTCTAGTATGCAGGGTTGTTTTGTGTAAATTAATGGTATTGTTAACTCACTAATATTATATTTATCTTGTTCCTAGAGTTATAGAGCATTTAAGCATCAATTGTTGGATTAGTGGTACTTGGGAATTGATCTTCAGTTCTTTTGAAGTAGTTTGTGAGTAGACATTATGTCTATGATTATTTTTGTTTATGTTAAATTACCTTTAAACATATTTTAGAAATTTGGAAACTGAAAAATAATTAGTTGGCTATGTTACGTAATTTTAACAAAATTACTTCCTTTATCTTAGTTATGTTTTATTAAAACTTAACACATGAGACGATATGATATTGATTTTGGAAAATTACTTTATCTCTGTTATGGACTTGAGGAAATGACTTGAGATATTGTGGTTATAGCCAATTGTGGAATTATTGAGAATTGATTTGATATAATATGTAAAATCTTTATTATATGTTTTGGAAAGAATCTTTGACAGGATTTGTACCTAATGACAGTAAGCGTTATCCTTGGTGCACTCCTTGACTATATATGATTAGGACCACATGGTGGATCCTTTTGTTCCACGGCTACATTACTAGAAATTCACGGGATACCGACGGATGTTACCGACGGGTACGTACCCATCGATAACTACCAACGGTATCTCCGACGGGTTATTGTATTTTTCTAATTAAAATAAATTTACATAAATACCTGTCGGTAAACGATGGCGCTAAATCCCGCCACATGGCGCACATTATTTTCGATGGGTTTACCGACTGGTATAGTATTTTTTTTAAATTTTATTTTTACCAACCTTTATCGACGGTTATACTGGCTGGTAGCTTATTTAATTTAGATTTTTTTATTTTGTAATTATATTACCAACTGGTTGTTATTTAATTTATTTTTTATTTAATTATCGATGACCTAACCAATGGGCATTTAATTTGATTTTGTAATTAATTTTTATTAAATATAACCGATAGGTACTGATTTAATTATTTTTTTTATCAAATTACCGACTACCTAACTGATTGGTATTTTACTACTGATGGGTTTATTGATAGGTAGTTAATTTTATTTTAATTTTTTAAATTTTTGTTGGTTACCGACTGGTATTGCGATGGGTATTTGAATTTTGATACGTTGCCGCGCAACCTTTGATGTTCCATACACACATTGGTAAGTATGAAAATATGAAATGCACCATTGCACTTATTCGCGTACCCCGTCGGTACACCCATCAGTAAACTGCAGATATCTTGACCAGATCACCTTCTTTTTCCCCCATTTCATCCACCACTCTGTCTCTCCCCTAATGCTCTCTCTCCCCCTTGCCGCCGCGGCCTCTTTTCCCACCGTGTACCACCATCGGAGCTCCGTTCAAGAAACGGAGACCACCATTGCGATCTACGATGTGAGTGCTAGCTGGCTCCTTGCATGTGTATCGAACGGCCTGCATGCAGTTTTCTTTAATTGCATTGGAGAGTAATTATTGTTGTTTTTCTTAATGTAGGTGTATTGTTTACTGAGATCGGTTTGCCATTCTAATTATCTTATCTTATTTTATGTTTTCTATGTATATAAGTGTGTGTGGATATAAATTTTTTATATTGGATTTTTAAGATTGGATTTCATTGGATGCAAATAGCTTGCATATTCTGTTTATTTCCACTGTTGCAGAGGTTAGTAACTAAATCCTTCTTATTTATATGGTTTAATATGTCTGTAGGATGGAGACTTGTGTTTTCTAGGATAGGATTGTAGGAAATGGGAATTGCATGACTGGGGAGAAGGGCATAGAGATCCTTCCCTGACTTGTTTGCATTGTTTGCTGTAGGATTCTTTGTGTTTGCAAAGATTGTAGGATGCATGTTGTAGAGTTGTAAGGGGATGTGCAATAAAATGATTTTTAGGATTATGTAAATTGTATGTAATTATTAAAATGTAACTGTTTCACTGTATCTATTTTGTTGTTGATCTTTATAATAATATCTAAAATTGTTGAATTGACTGAAATATTCAATGAAGGAAGCTCCTAATTTGAGGGGAGGTACTATCAAAATTTTGTTAAAAATGTTTTAGGGATGAAAGATTAAAAATAACCATAAATAAAATAAATATCTGAAGATGGAAGCTCATAATTTAATGAGAGATACTGTCAAAATTTTATTAAAATTTTTTTTAAGGATAAAAGATTAAAAGTAACTATATTGAAAAAAACTTAAAGACTAATTGAATGTGTTTTAAAGACCAATTAAAAGAAATTTCTGATGACGGAAGCTCCTAATTTAAGGGAAAATGCAATAAAAATTTTATCAGAATTTTCACCAAGGAAATAAGATTAAAAAAAAGGATTAAAAGTAACTGTATTAAAAAAAAACTAATTCAATGTGTTTAAAAGTAATAATTTGAGGCCCGCCGTTAAAAAATTGTATGGCTATGGTTGCACTGAAATATATAGCTGGAAGAAATTTACAAAGCGTTCTTGTGTGAAACATGAATATTTGTTATTTTTTAAATATAATGGCGGCTCCAATTTTAAAGTTAGGGTGTATAATCAGAGTACTTCAGAAATGGATTATTCAAGATATAACAAAAATACTACCCCAGATTGTGAAGTTGGCAATGATGACACTGAAAGGCCTGCAACACCTAAGAGTCATGTACATTTCTTGAAAGTTACGGTGCACCTTGAACAAATGTATGTGATTCTTAGGCGGTGTAGGCCATTCAATGTTATCACTGCCAACTTTACAATCTTTGGTAGTATCTTCATTACATTTTGCATAATCCATTTTTGAAGCACTCTGGTTATACACTGACTTTAAAATAGAAGCATCCTTTATATTTTAAAAAATAATAAATATTCATGTCCCAAACAAGAATGCTCTGTAAATTTCTTTGTTTATGGTTACATTGAAATATAAGAAGATGGAAGCTCTAAATTTAAGTTGAGATGCTATCAAAATTTTGTAAAAATTTTTGTTAAGTAAATAAGATCAAAAGTAGTTATAGTACAAATTTAAATACCAATTGAATTTGTATTTGAAAGTAATAACTTGACGTCTTCAAAAAAATTATAGCGTCTTGGGTTTATCACAAGCACAATGTTACCTTCAAACCGATCATGGATATGCAATAGATTTCATCCTAATAGAGGGGGGGGATTAAACCAGAGTTTTATAGTGGTGTTGAAGAATTTATAAGGGTAGCATGTCAAATACAATAGTTCATTAATGAGGCAAAAGTTAGGTGTCCATGTAATAAGTGCAAATGTAGGAAGTATTTAGATGATGATACGATAAGGTTTCATTTGCACAAGTGGGGATTCATGCCTGACTATTCGGTTTGGACCGAGCATGAGGAGGTAGTTAATGCATGGAATCAAGTAGGTATGTTTCAGATTGCAAGTAGTTTTGATGGGATCCATGTAGGTCAACACGACATGGGTAATGTGCTGTGGGAAGATAGCTTGGTTAGACATCAAGAAATAGTTTTTGATGTTGCTGGTCCTGAATTTGCAGCTCGTTATTCACAGCCCTCAGTCGAGGAGCCCAATGGAGATGCTACTAAGTTTTATAGTCCTTTAGAGGTTGCCAATCAACCTTTATGGGAGGATTAATTATGTGCACTCCAAGTTGTCATTAGCAATTCGAATATTGAGCATTAAGTCAGAAGGGAACCAAAGCCAAAGTTTTTTTGATCAGTGGGCTGCATTGATAAATGAGCCAAGTTCGAACCTTAATGTAGCTCCAAAAGATTTTTATCAAGCTAAAAAAGTAGCTTTTAAACTTGGGTTGAAGGAAATAAAGATTGATTGTTGCTTGAAAGGTTGCATGTTTTATTATAAAGATGATATTTCATTGACTGAGTGTAAGTTCTGTTAAGAGCCTAGGTTTAAACCCAAGAGACATGGAAGTGGGAGGTATAAGGATGTCCCTCAGAAAAGAATGCACTATCTCCCCTTAATCTCTAGACTCACGAGACTCTATGCGTTGATGAGCTCGACTTCTCATATGAGGTAACATAGTGAAAATCAGAGGGATGACGGTGTGATAACGCATCCATTACATGGTGAGGCATGCAAAAAGTTTGATGAACAATATCCTAATTTTGCTTTTAGCTCGTGAAATGTTAAATTAGAACTCTGTTCAGATGGATTTACTCCGAATAACCAATTTAGCAAACCCTATTCCTGTTGCCCATAGTTGTTATGCTCTATAATCTCCCTCCTGATATGTGCATGAAAGATCCTTGTGGGGTATATCATAATTGGACTAAACAAAGTATTTTTCGGGAGTTGCCATATTGGAAGGATAATTTGGTGCATCATTGTTTAGATGTCATGCATATTAAGAAAAATGTGTTTCACAATATTATGAATACTATATTTGATACAAATTGAACCAAAGACAATGATAAGACAGGGCATGAGCTGGCTGAGTATTGTATGCGGCTTGATTTGCATTTACAAGAATTAAGAGATAGTCGTTTCTATAAACCAAAGGCCAAATATATTCTGAGTTCCAATAAGAAATAAACGGTTTGTCAGTGGTTAAAGGAGTTAAGAATGCCTGATGATTATGCTTCTAACTTAAGTAGATGTGTCAATATTGCGCTGGGTAAGCTTATTGGCATGAAAAGCCATAATTATCACGTCTTCATGGAGTGTTTGCTTCTAATTATATTCAGAAAACTAACTGATGTTGTCTGGAAGCCTCTAACCGAGTTGAGTCAGTATTTCAGGGATTTATGCTTTTCTACTCTTAGGGTTAATCATCTGCTTGTCAAGGAAAAAAACATTCCCAAAATTCTTTGCAAATTAGAGAGAATTTTTCCTTCTGGGTTCTTTTACTAAATGGAACACTTGACCATACATTTGGCATATGAAGCACGAGTGTGTGGATCGGTTCAATACAGATGGATGTATATATTTGAAAGGGAAATAGGAGGGTTTAAAAGAACCGTAAAGAATAGGTCTCAAGTGGAAGGATCAATATGTCAAGCTTATCTAGCAAACAAGACTTCAAATTTCTACTCATTTTACTTTCAACCACATGTTCAATCTAGGAGAACTCGGGTTGGTCGTAACGATGATGGAGGGGAGTGTTCTATTCTACCAACTTTGTCGATATTCAATCAAGTTGGTCGAGCTGCTGGAAAGAGCGTGCCTCAATGGTTGAATTTTGAGGGGTGGAATTCTGTACCCTTGCACATTTTGATAAATTATGATGAAGTGCAACCACTCAGATTGTAAGTCAATAACCCCTGCTCATTTTGATGGAAGTGTGATGTTATGCATCTTTAAAATAACGTAAACTATATTTTCAACAATAGATACTTTGAGCAACTACACAGTCAAGATTCTCTTCAATAATTTTCGGATTGGTTTAGATTACATGTAAGTCCACTTGTTTAAGATTATGTAACCAAATATATTCGTATCTGTTAATTTTATTTGACACAAGTCAATTTGACATTTCAAACTTCATGTACATAGGTTCATAACAAAAATAATGGTGTAATATGTCCCTATTTGTTTAATTTAGCTTGGGGGCCAAAAAATAAAGTTGTAAGTTGGCCCATGTACTACGTTAATAGATACAAGTTTCACACAGTTGATTGAGGTGCGGGGAAAAAACCGACTCTACTAGTGTTTGTGTTAAAGGAGATACTGTGGATGGAGAATGTGATTAGTATGGTGCCGTCAAGGAAATCCTTGAGTTTGAGTACGTGGGTGAGCCCACAAATAAATGTGTCCTTTTCAAATATGAATGATATGATCCTAACCGACTTACTGGGACACGACAACACAATAATTACAAAATCATTGAAATGAATCACACCAGGAGATATAGAATTTATGATCCATTTATTATAGTCCAAAATGCTAGACAAGCATAGTATATGTCTTATCCTAGGAAAAGTAGATCACAACGAAGGGTTGTGAACAAGATAAAACGAAGAGGTAGGATTGAAATAGAGGAAAATACTATTAAAGATGCTTATCAAGTGGATGATCCACCCCCTTCAAGGGCAGTAATCGATGCAGAAAATCCTGAAAAGCCTCTTCCATTAACAACTGGGGAAGTTGACATAATTGAATGCACAAGTAACCACCTAATTAGAAATCATGAAAGATGAAATAAGTGATAATTGTGCTGATGATTCAGCTAGCGATCAACAACAGAGTAATGATGAAAACAACCCTGCACTTTCAGATTAATTAAGATGTTCAATATTGTATGCAATATTATTATGAAATTATTTGAAATTTCATGATTTAATTAATGCGTTTTTGTAGACTTTTTAATTGTTTTAGTATGGCTGATAGAGGTAGAGGCCGATCTTGAAAGGTCGGTTTACCCACCACCCCCTTAGCTATTGCCCCTCCCACCACTTTAGCCATCTCCCTTTCCACTACTTCCACCTCAGTCTCTACCATCAGTACCCTGGCCTTTACGATGATGCCTACTCCTAGGTATGTCGGTCCCCACCTCCTCCATATTCATACTCATAGCCCACTCATATCAACGACCCCTCCCCTTGCTCTACCACTGCACTTAGCCCTAGCATTGCCCTGACTCCCAGCCCCATATTTGTAGCAGATTCCTCCTTCCTCAACTAGGTCACAGGCACTAGATGCGCATAGGAGGCTCCTCGGGTCAGATGGTAGGCCACTTGGGCCCAATGGTAGACCGTTCCCACTAATTAGGCCAGACGGTAAAGACAGGTATGTTGACACATGTTTTTTTTATTACATTCTAATTTTACATTGCTTATGATATTTAAAATATTTTGATTGTTTTTTGATTTATTTTATCTATGTAATAGTTTTTATCCATTTGCGTCGACTTACTATAGAATCATAGAGGTTATACAGAGTCGGTATAACCATCCGTGGCCCACATGGACTGACATCCCAGCAGATGTCAATGAGTCGTGATGGAAGGAGTGGAAGGTAATTCTATGATTTATTCACTTTTGTTAAAATATATTTATACTATTTAATTATTATATGCTTATATATAATCACTTATGTTCTGTGAATTTGTTTGTGCAGAAATCCTTTTACATTCAACTTGAGCATGAGCCCACAGTTAAGAAGGCTTAGAGGATTAGGTCCTCCAAGTGAATGCAGGATATGTTTCATGATGTCCACAAAGGACACACGAATAGTTCGTGGCTGAATTATGCTACCCTTAGTAAGTTATAGTGCCACGGGGCAGTAACTTGA
The DNA here is from genome assembly GCA_031216125.1 of Dalbergia cochinchinensis. NCBI lineage: Eukaryota > Viridiplantae > Streptophyta > Magnoliopsida > Fabales > Fabaceae > Dalbergia > Dalbergia cochinchinensis. The sequence goes on along the minus strand of CM062375.1, from coordinate 14,777,263 downwards.
CCTTCAAGGATAGGTCGGGTACAGGAAAGACAAACCGAGCCTCACAGAAAGACGGGTCACTGCATACTGGGAGGTTGAGCACCTAGGATGGGACCCAGAAGCGTTTGGTAATTCTTTAATCTTTCTACATTTTATAATAACGTTTACTATACTTGAATTGTGGCAAATACTACTTTTATGACTTGATTGTGCTTATTTGTGTAGGTGAGGGAGTTCAGCCACCCCCCGACATAAGGCGAGCTATTTCGGGAGACCCACACCTGTAAGGGTGAGCATAGGGGGGAGTCTGGAGAGGTCTGGGTAGATCCTCACTTCGGGGCAACCTATGTAAGTTTGAATTTAGACACATCTTTACTTAATTTTTATTATTATCTTCATTTATATCATAATTATTACTTACAATGTGTTTTATCTTTTTTCCTTTACAGCACAAGTTTACAAACCTCTGGGAGCAGGCACAGACCTAGTACCAGACCCAAATGACTGAGGCTGGACTTGATGTTGACATTCCTCCTCCTCCAAATAAAGAGGATGTTTGGGCCCAGGTAGTTGGCGGCCTTTACATAGGTCATATATATGGGATGGGGTATTATCTTGAGGGTTTATATCCCCATCCTCTGCCACTGGGGATGATACCCTGAGGGAGCATGTGCATGTCCTCAACTACGAGCTACAGTAGTAGGCATAGTTAATCTAACAGTAGCAGGAGCAGCATGCACAACTGCTTCAGCAGCTCTAGGAGCAACAAGAAAGGTGAGGAGTTGTGGAGCAGGAGCTGAGAGAAATCCGAGAGCTTAAGCTCTCCTTGGAGTGGTAGCAGCAAGAGAAAGCAAAGAAGGAGAAGTTTTAGCTCCGAAAGATGCAGCTAAAGATCGTTGCAGATATGATGACCTTTTTCTGGGACATGCAGGCTTCGGGATCCTCTAGCTTCGACAAGATGCTCCCCCAAATCCCATTCCCCCATATTCCACTCCCCTCCATCTTTGAGGGCCACTCTCAGTTGAATAGCGTGGATGATGACGATAATTCAGATGATGATAATGATGATGATGTCGCTGATGCCGCCGACAATGCCGATGCCTAGAAGTTCAGCTAATTTTTATCTAGGTTCTGTTTTTTTTCCATTCTGGTTATTTTTTACATTTATTGTAATTTGTATATATTTATTGTCATAATTTTCTATTTTATTTAATCATTTTAATTTATTCATTTTATTATTTTCTTATTTAATATCAATTTAATTGATAATTAGGTTATTATACAAATAAATAAATGATAAATTACCAATCACTTCATAATTAAACAGGGATTATAAAAGAAATTATTTTTTTACTGACAGGTTTGACCATCGGTAATAAGTAATATTTTTAAAATACATTGTTTTTCATAAATCAAAATGCCGTCTGTAACCTCATCAGTAAGAGATTGAAAAAAATTATTTTATTTATTTCAATACCTGTTGGTACAAATAAATAAACCTGTCGGTATAAATATGTCTCTGATGACCATGGTGACGCCTTTTATATAATTGTACCAACGGCTAATTATTTTATTACCCGTCCGTACATGCATAAAAAAAAGACTGACAAGTTTTTCAACGTAGGTAATATTCATCGATGGCCTGAACACCAATGCTCCCATACCCGTCGGTACAACCGTTGGTAAAAATGCTACTCGTCAAAAAACCCGTCGGTATATGCATCGGTTTCCCACACATTTCTTGTAGTGCGACTCGCATAGGTAGGACCGTTTTGTTTTTGGATCACACGAAGAAATAGCTACCTGAGTGTGAATCATTTTATTTATCCTGAATTTGATGATTCCCTATTATTTTATATAAAGCTGGTTGTTTTCAAAATTCTTTTTTGTAAATAAAATAATTTGTTGTATTTATATGAACTATGAAGTTATTACTGTTTTACTTATGGATTATATATTATCTCATGGGTTATAGACATTTTGTCTGCCATTGAGTTACAAAACTCACTCCATTGTTTCCCCCTCTTTTTTAGATACAGGTGCAGCTTTAGGTTCCAATCTTGTGACTCCTCATTAGCCAAGCTCTGAGTTGGTAAGCCTTCTTGGGAGGCCTATTTTGTATATTGGAACCAGTTTTCTTTTTGAGTATTTCCTGGTTAGAACCGTCCATAATGCTCCATATGTCACAGGCTGCTTATGTTTATGTTTGTGCTTATGTATGTGTAGTTAAGACTTTGATGTATAGATTATATTATGGAAATGATTGGTAAATTGAATTTAGAATTATATTTTGAACTATATTCCTAGTTATGGTTGGACATATACTCTGTAGTTATGAAATTACATTTGAAACTAATTTGAAAACTAACTTGACTTCATGTTTGATTTTGGGATTGAGTTTGATTTAAATTACATAATAGAACTTGAATTGAAATTCATATGCTAAGATGATTTTATAAATTATGTTGAGTTGGTTGTTTTGTTGCTAAGGGCACATTATGAGAATGCTTGAAGCTCGATTCTGTATTTTATCTTTATTATCATACAAGTTGTATTTTTAAATTTGGGAATGTCCAAAAAACAAAGGAAACTCTACCAATTTTTATGTAAAAAGCTTGCATGTTAAGGCTTGTGAGGGAACGTGATCCCTGCGCGCCGATCATCGCCCAAGTTGGGTCGTGACACCACTTGAACATAGATCTTTCTCTCACATTGACTAACAATGAGAAACAAATGTATCACCAACAATAAGGTTTCAAATAAATCCTTAATGAACTCCGTCTGTGCTAAATAATATAATGTTTCCCTTGCATCCTATTTTTCATATTTTAAACACAATTTATTTCAAAAAATGTAATGTAATAGCTAATAAATTAATTATATTAGCTAAATATGGATGGTCTCAAATTTAGACTAATTAAGCTCTTAATTGTGTTTAAAATATTTAAAAAGGTGAGCTATTTAAATAGGGTGTGAAAATAAGAGAGAAATAAGTAGATTTAAGAATGATTGAGGATTTGGATTTTATGAACCAAAAGAGAATAAATTTGGGATTCATGATTTTTTTGGACACATTTTAGAAAATTTCAGGGACTATTTTAGTACATTTGGAAACTTTATAGACCAATCTAAACCTTTTTTTTTTATTTGGTGCAACATCCACATGCCATGTGGCATAGGGATCAACATGACATGTCATCGATACGTGACGTGCTACATATCACTTAACATGTCACGTTAGCAAAAAATAACGGTTGACTAATGTTTATTTGATCAGGGACTAAAATGACCTATAGAATGAAATTCTATGATTAAAGAGTTAATTTTAAAATTTTAAGGATTAAAATAAAACACACTTATAATTTGAGATACTAAAATAACACCTTATTTTTTTCAAAATAGTAATAAATTAGAACGGATCAGCAGGTTATTTGAAACATTTAAGCTTAATTAATTTAATATTAGGTAGTTGAATTGAGTCCTTAGAGGTCAATGATTTCATCATTGAAAGGAAATCATTATAATCTGAATCACAGATCTCTGGGAATTAGCACTTACTCAAAAGCAACCTCAGAAATGATGGTTAGCTCGCAAACCCTATACTGTGTATCTTTTTTTTATTATTATTATCATCATCATTGATATGTGCTTTCAACTATGGTCGATGACGATCCCATTCTTGAAGTAAAGTTGGTCATATCAGACATGGAAGGGTAAAGAAGTCATTTCAGAAAAGGTATTGTCAATCAAACACAAAAGAAAGAAGCAACAAAATCATGTTATTCCACCCTTATTTTCTTTCTACCCATTAACTTTATGCTGTCTGCATCAATCATCTATTACAGTCACTATCAACCTATTTTCATTTCCACAAAAGCCCTATAAGTCCAAAACACAGCTTCTTTCTTTTCTCAATTACACCCCCTCCCTTTTCTGTCTTTGCATGACACCGGGACAGGGTCATAGGAACTCGGTTGCTTCCCTTTTTCCGGAAATAAAATCTGCCCAATTCCTTAAATTGTTTTCAGGAAAACAGGGTTAACAAAAAGCACCTTACATTACAAACCGCGTTCAAAGTATTCTAGGAGTTAACAAAAACCAAAGGAATTGAAAAGAAGCCCCATAGCAGTACAGGTTCTTAGTCTCCTCCACTGTTCTTTTACCCTCTCTTCCCCACACACCCCCCCCCCCCCTTCCTCTCTCACCTATAACATTATCTCCACCCCCACCATCTTCCTTCAAACCTCGAACCCTCTCTCTCTCTCTCTTGAAGCATAGTTTAGTCCTTTCAGAAATCTGATCACACACCTGATTCAACTGATTGTGACTTCTGTTATACCCTAATTTGCTTCTGTTCTTCCCCGAATTTTTCAATTCTTCAGTTCAGAAAACTGAGAAAATCAAATCAAGCCTTTTAAAACACAGTGAGATATTAATATTGAGAGGATCCAATCTTCAGATCAGATCAAACCACCACCACAACCAGGAGCTATGAATTCCCTTCAAGATCTTGAATCCTCACCAACAAACACAGACAACACAACTACAACAAGCAGCATCAACGCTATCATCACAAACAACAACAGTGCTGCTGCTACAACTACAGCAGGGTCCAATTTGATGATGATGACATCCATGACGACCATGTCGTCATCATCATCAGCATCAACATCACCACCATCAACTCCTTCCAGCAGCCGCTACGAGAACCAGAAGCGGAGAGACTGGAACACATTCGGGCAGTACCTCAGGAACCACAGGCCGCCACTGTCCCTCTCCCGCTGCAGCGGCGCGCACGTGCTCGAATTCCTGAGGTACCTCGACCAGTTCGGGAAAACCAAGGTTCACACACAGCTCTGCCCTTACTTCGGCCACCCAAACCCGCCTGCACCCTGCCCTTGTCCCCTGCGCCAGGCGTGGGGGAGCCTCGACGCCCTCGTGGGCCGCCTCAGGGCGGCCTTCGAGGAGAACGGAGGGAAGCCCGAATCGAACCCTTTCGGCGCACGTGCCGTTAGGCTCTACCTTCGTGAGGTTCGTGACTCGCAGGCCAAAGCTAGAGGAATCAGTTACGAGAAGAAGAAGCGCAAGCGTCCACCTCAGGCTCAGGCACCGCCACCACCGCCACCATAGTTGCCACCGTCAGATGAAACGAATTACTAGTAATAGTAAGGCCGTAACAACCACAAACCATGCTGCACTACGTAGCCAATTTGATCGAGTTATATATATATAAATATATGTTATGTTACATGTTATGTTTTATAATATATAGCCATAAACTTAAAGTTCTTATTGAGGCCACAGTGTGGTTATAGACTTTCACATGTCTAAATGAATTATGGAAGATTCGAGTTCAACTTGCTTCCCCAATCTCTATTTCCTAATATTTTAGCTGAATAAAAAATTAAAGTTCTCTTTGGACTTGGCTATACTAGTCGTTTAACTATCACGTTATAGCATTGCATTGCATACCCTAAGTAATATATATATGTATAGACGTGTTGTTTTCTTTCTTTAGTTTAAGTTCTAGTTCTATATATATATATATTCTTATTATATGCAGAACTTGGGATTTGAGATATATGTCCTGTGAAATTTTGATTAAAGAATGTTGCAATGGAAGCTGCGGCATTACTGGTAGGACTACTAGTGAAGAGTGAGTAATTTTTAAGTAGTGGTTGTGGTAAAAGGGACTTCACGAAGGTAAAGAGGGTTGTATGTTGTGTGTGACCATTACATCGTCCAATTTGCAATAAATATGTATGTACTTGAAGGTGGGTCATTTATTGAGGAGTAATGGATTTTGCAGATCGTGTTCCATGTCGTCTTCTTTGGATGCGGTAAAATGCTTATAACTTTTGTGTTGTTTTTCCCCCCCTTACTTTGACTAACTTGTAGCGTTTTTGCAAATATATATCTTAATCATCAGAAAAATGTGTGTCAATAGCATTATAAGTCCCCCCCTTCATTTTTTGCACATAGGATTTCAGATAAGAGGGGGGCCATCCTGGCAGCAACATTTGCCCTGTCGAGAGAGTATAGAGTTATGGGATTTCATTCATGTAGTTTTCATTCATAAATATACAGGCTGTAGATAGTGAAGTGAGACTAGACAATGCTTCAAACAGTCATGCAATTGGTAGCACATAAGCTAAGTATTGATTCGTTGGAGTTTGTGCACTTGGAAATTCTCTCTCTCTCTCTCTGGATTTTCTGATAACTTCTCCTACTTCAGCGGGAGTAAATCAGTATAGAGACTGCACTCGGTAGGCAATGCATCCCATACCTAACAGTGTGATGCTAGTGCTTTTCTTGTGGTCAAAACTAAGACTTGGTATTAGAGTGATCTATTGATAAAGAATAAAGAATAGAGAATTATGATATTTAAATATGATGTCACTTATCTAAATAATTAAGATTAAAACTAGAGGTTCATGTTATATTTTTAAAAGCTAACCAGCTATTCACAATAACTCTTTAAAATAATCATGGAATATAATAGGGATGTTTTATATTTTTGTTTGAGATATATTCGTGTCAAGTTAACAGCCATGATGCATTGCCGTTGATTGAGCTTTGACATCCTGTTTATATTATCAATAATGAAGAGAACCTCCAACGATGGGATTGGGATAGTGTGTAGAATATGTCATTTGAGATTAATTTTAACACAAGGTAAGATAATTTTGCTTTAATTAACATGAATGTAAGAGAATATTGGATATTGTTAGTCAACCACATGTCATTTCTTTTTTATATGATTTGTACACAATTAAAGATATGTTCACATGTTGTGAGGGAAAGAAAATAGAAGACATCAAAGGAGAAGCAAGAGCAAGGAAAAGGAGTTCAAAAGGTTTATCCTACCTTCATTCATGAGTGCAGAAGTGAGGAGGGGAAGGAATTAATTCAGGGTTTATAATAAATTTTAAAATGTTATCCTCTATCAAAATAATTAAACTTGATTAATATGTTTTATGATAAAATTAATTTTAAAAAATTAAAATTTTAAAAATCTTTTTCCTCAAAAAATATTTTCTCTCCTTAGTACTTTATCTAAAATAATTTTCTGTAAAAAACAATCCTTCTCTTTTTTTTTGTCTAAACAAATGCTTATCTCTTTAATTTTTAAAATGTCTCAATTTTTTGGTTTCAAATTCTGATTTTATTTTTATTTTACAGTTTTTTTTGACAATATATATATATACAGACTTTTTAATAAAATGATATGTAGATACAAATGATATTACAACAATTTAATATGGATAAGATAGTAAATTAATTTGTAATTTAATTAATAACCCCCAACTTGGGGAATCATAAAATGAGATTAATGGAGGGTTTTGAGAGATTAATAAAATCCTCAAATCTTTTCTCTTTAAGGGTATATTTGGTTAGGGGGTAAAAATAGAGTGTAAATTTTCATGGATGAGCTCTATATGTAATTAAGGGTATGTTTGGCCAAAGGGTAAAAATAAAATGTAAATTTTTATAGATGAGCTCTATATGTAAAATTACATATAAACCTCATTCATAAAAAATTTACTCCAATTTGTATTTCTTAATCAAATATACCCTAAAAGTAAAACTTATGAACAAGTTAAAGTACCTATAAACATTCTTCTTCATTCCTTTCCTTCCTAAATCAAACTTGTGATGGACACCCTAATAATTGTACAGAATAATTTCATTCCGAAAATATCTCAAAAGAATTCTGTTTTACTTTGGTGCAACTAATATCCAGTACATTTATTTAAGTATTCCAAGTATATATATCCAAGTAATAAGTACTGGGGAGGTATATATCTTAATTAGGTCACTGCACTCCATGTGATAAATATGAACCCTAGCTATTACTACTTGTGTATGCTCCAGATATCCGTGTTTTCTGCAGATAAATTTAAGACATCTATATCACTATTAGTTAATCCAAAGAAATTGTACTTTATGACACACAATCTTATGTTACTTACTCATGTTTAATTAGTTTATTGTATCTTGAAGGAAAAGGTTTTGATAGTTTTCCGAATGCCAATTAGAAGAATACATGGTGCACCACAAGGCAAGTCTGCTACCAAGATATTTACAGTTTGGAGATTTTATGTGTGGTATCCAAGGAAGAAAAGAAACCTAAAACACGAGTGGATAATGGATTAGAAAAATAAATCAAAGTGAGATGATGAATAGTTAAAATTTAAAATTAAGATTGTTCGTGGTATATGTAAGTATTTCTATTCTCAAGCACTGAATATCATGAAGAAAAAGTCATTCCAATAATTTGTTTCTCCAAAGATTTGAATCACTGTGTTATCATTGAAAGTAAAGTGCAATTCGCTTACTATTAATTGCATCTAATCCATTGTTGATAAATTGAAAATTTAAGATGAGAAAAGATAAGAAATGTAGTGAATTAGAGAAAACAGAAAATTCAGTTTTTTAAAACCATCATCACTTTCATATACTAAAATTTTTAATTTATTTTTTTCAACTATTTGACAACATTCTACATGTTTACTAATATTCTTTTTCAACTTTGAGTGAATAAAAAGATGCCGTAATTACAGTGGGATAATGCTGTATATTTTGGTTTAGAGAGGCAAATACGAAGAATAACGATTCAATTAGTATTCGCAACTTGCACTCTCTGCTGGCCATTCGTACGGATTCCCTATGCTTGTCGAGATGTTCTATGTTTGATTATAAAAAGTTAAAGGGTTGATGGGATTTATTAAAGCATCAGTGTCTTTATATTGGTTTTGTTTGTTTGCAGTGGGTTTACTGTGGCAAATCATATATGAAAATAGAATGCAAGAGGCCTTGCTTACTCCGCAATTCTAGTATCAGGGTTTCAATGGAGATGTGTGCCTGTAGTTAGGTTCAGTGATCGTTACAGCATGTGAAATATGGCGCATCGATTGAATTCGTTGGATTGGCAAGTTTCTTCAGTTGTGTTAAATTAGTTTGAAAAAAAAATGACAAACATGAATTCGATTGATTTGATTATCAAGGGGAAAACTTCACTTTACTCTCTCAATTATAGATTATGGACATTTTTTCATCCCAACTGAATTAAATATGTATCATGTGACCTTTTAGTAAATTTTAATCTTAACTATCCATATATGGTTATATGATTTAGATTTACTCATTTCACTTTTATATAGAATCACTCCTCTCATTAGATACATCAATTATATATATTTATATAAACCATGATTCCCAAAATTTTTTGAAATGTAGACTTTAGTTCATTTATTAAATTTTTGTCAATACGTGTTTAAGAAAAAATATATAGGGGATAAGAATGCACCTTTTTTTTTTGAATTATTTTAGGTACTGACATGCATATGACACAGTTTAAATGTGTAAAGTATACTTATTCACTACTAAAAATAAAAAAGATTAACGAAAGAAAAACATATAAAAAAGTTTAAGGATTATATTGTACCTTTTTTTAGTTTAAACACCATAGTGGATTAAGGGGATAAAATGAGTTTTCCCATTATTAAAAGCTCACAAATTTTACAATTACACAATTATATATGCGCAAAACTAAGTTAATTACTATTAATTGACTTCATAATCTCTCCATAGAAAATCGAACTGGGAATGAAACAAGAGGATGGATGTTCACTGTTTCTGAAGTTATACAGACCTGGATACTTGCCACAATAGTAACTATCGAACACGCGCACACACACACACACGTGGTCTGTATCTTTCGGTTTCCTTTTTCTTTTTTAGAAAAAAAGGAAAATTGTATAACTTTGCAATCTGATATGTATGAGTTATTTTCGACACTAAAATTATTTATGAACTCCTAATATTTTAAAGTTCAGGACGAATTGGTTCATAATGTAATCTCAGAGCTTCCATAAATCAAATGACAGGAGAGTTTGATGACTATTCAAATTATAATTGCTTTTGGTTAAAAAATGTATTTTAATGAGAATATGAAATAATTTAAAAGATTGAATTCAAGTTTATGTTAAACAAATAAGTTCATTTATCTAAACTTGTAGAGCCTAAAGAAAACTCGAATCATAAATTTGTAAGAATTTGCTTATTTTAAAAATAGTATAAAAAAATTTATAAGATAGAATACAAGTCATAAAATATGAAATAAAAATTAGATCACAAAAAATAATGTAATAGATTTGGACTTCAGGATCCATTCCCCTTTCCCCTTTTGGACTTTTCCCTTCTAGTCTATGAAGCACAGACATTGATACGGACATGGTGTATATATATATTTTGTATAATTTTTTTTGTCTGAATTTCTTTTTATCGTTTTTGTATAATTTTTTTATTTAATTAATTTTTCTTTTTATTTTTTGTGATCAACTGAAAAATTTTTAAAATAAAATGATCCAACAGCATAGGTCCAACTAAATAACTAGGATTGATTTTGGGCTCATGTTGATTTTAAAATTTGAAAAAAAATAAAGAAACCAACTCAGACGTGTCTGCAGGGTGTCCAAGCCTAGTCCACAATAAATTAGAGCAATGTCCAGCAGTGTTTGGTGTGTGTCCGAACTCAAAAAAAACTATTTTTTTAATTGGACACGTACGGACACGTGTCGTGTGGGTGTCGGACACTGACACATGTCCAACACAAGGATACACCACCAAGTCAGCCTGCCCGTGTTTCTTAGCTCCTAGTTCATCTCTGTTGCCCATCCTTTCCCCTTCACCCTCAAACCAATCCCGGTCCATATCTATCACCATGCTTATCGTTTTCGCCCCTCTGCTCTCCCACCTGTCCGAGGTTTGACCTGTGCTGTTGAGGGTTGGAAGACCAGTGCTTTTAGTTTTGCAGAACCAAATTTGGGTTTAGATCTTGTTTTTTTTCTCATTTTGGGTGGTAGTTTATTTCTACCTTCTTTAGATCTCGTTTTCTCAAATCTCTCTAGTTTTGGGTTCTATATTGTGCAAGGTTCGATTTTGATATCTGTTTCATTTAGGTTGGAGGATGGTGTTGAGAATGGATGTAACCATGTAGGTCATCCCTTGCCAAACCTTTGTTTCCTTCAATTCCATGCCTTTTGGTTCCACTTCCCTGCACTACTATCGATCATGCCTTCACTTTGTCAACACACACAATCACAAAAAATTTTAATTTGGCTCAATCATCTAAACAAGAGCTTCATACAAACATGGATCAAATTAGAACATAAATGATTGGATTATTGGATCCTCACAGGGATGTGTTTCACTCAATTCACTTAAGTGTATAAGGGTATGAGACACTACTTAAACACTACTTCACAACGCATTGCCTTTCTATAGGCTTGCCTTTCATCTCAGTCACCATAACTCAAGCATAGGCAAATATGCATCAAGAGGTCTTATTGAGGGTTGTAATGGGACTAAGGTTAGGGGTACAATAAAATTTGAGAAATGTGAACTAAGTTTACGTCATAAGAAAGGAAAGGTGTGTTTTCAACATCGAGAAATTGTGCATGGGAAGCCAAAATCACACCAATTACAAATCCCAAGATCACCATTGCAATGCAACCTTAAACACCAAGTTGTAACCATTTATTTACATACAAGTGGAGAATTGTTGAATTTCTTTTTATTTCATTCCCCCCTTTTTTTCTTTATATATATATTTGGATATAAGCATATTTACAGTCACTTTCACCAATTCACCATAATTCACTTGGATTCCTTTTGCATTTTTTATAATTGGTCCAGGAGGCTTCCCTCACACTTAAGTTCTAGCGCAAACAAAATCTACGAATGCTTCCCAAGGCCCAATTTGGGAATTTATCATTGTTTTCGGTTAAAGGCTTGCAATGTGTTGTTTCAAACAAAGAAAAGAGGTATCAAAAGCTCAAATTAAAGGGGTTCATGCCAAAGGAATCTAAATCAAAGGATAGGCTTTTAGACTAAGTGGTTAACAAAGAAAATGAATGCCTCAATCATGCACATGCTATGCAAAGTGATGAACATGCTTTGAAAGAGAATTAGGCAAGTTCTAGAATGACAAGCACAATGAGTACGCACACCAAACAAGTACTGATTTAGCAAGCAATCACAATTAAGGCTCAAAAGGTCTCAAGGTTAATCTCAACCAATCAATCATATATAAAATCCAATCTCATGTTCAAGTTGCTTAAATTTGACAACTAAGCATACCATGAAAACAATTTCGTTTCTTTTTTTTTTAAATTGACAATATTGAATCAATCAATCAAACAAAATTCCCAATTTTTTTTGGAAAGACAAAAAAATAAAGGTTAAAAATAAAAAGTAGATAGAAACCATGCACCCTTGATGCATGTACAAATCACCCCCACACTTAAATATTGCACTATCCTCAATGTACAAATACATGCCAAAAAGTAAGAAAAGATTAGGGTGATAAAAATAAAATAGATGGGTCATCCTCAATCTGAGAACTCTGCATCTAGATCACCTCAGGAGAGTTGGGGGTCGAGCATGGTCTTTTGCTCTTGCCTTTTTAGTACCACGTGCTTGAAAATAACAAAACATGCATGAATCCAAACCCTTGACAACTGGTAAAATAAGTTATTCAAACCTAGACAAAATAGTAGCTAAAAGAAAAACTAAGGAGCAAATGCATATGCTAAATGCAAAATGCATACAGTATATACAAGGTATGTGAATGAAAATGCAATTGCAAGATGAGAGTAGGGCCGCCCCAAAAGTAGGCTTCAAACTAGCAAATTTTGCAGGAATAGGGCCGTTGCAGCCAGTAAAAGTTGTTGCAGCAACCTGCTCTGCACAGAAGTTATAGAAATTGGTATCAAACTCACTATAGTGAGTCTATTGCTACAAGAAATTGTAGAATTATAGCAAAATTCAAGTATATAACTCCCAAACTCAATCCAATAATCTCTTTCACCTAAAACTGAACAAAATTTGAAATAAACACAATCTAAAATAAGATGCAAATGAGATGATAGAACAAAGAAAGATAACAAAAAGAAAGGAAAAAGAAATTTGTGGGTTGTCTTCCACTAGCACTTGGGTTTAACATCCTTAAGTTGGACTTGTGAAACACTCATGGAGGGCATGTGGCCTCCAATAAAATCTCCTTATTCAAAGAGCCTTGAGCTATTAGCACCTCCTACCAACTCTCAACTCCCTTAGCCTTTTCATGAAAATTTTCTCCATTTCTCTCAAAATCACTAGGAGTAAGGACACTATGCACATTGGGCGCCATATGCAACATTGGACCAATAACAACATCCACCACTTTCAATTCAACACCTGAAATAAAATCAATGGAAGACAACTCTATACTAACAACAACAATGGGGTTCGCAACCAAAATGTCTAAAAGTATCAACTGAGCCTCCATCACACACACAATCATATAGCTTGAATTATCATGCATGATGCTAGTAGTCTCAATGTTTAAAGGATCAAAAAGGATATCATTCATTAAGCTTCCTAGACCTAAGCCAGATGAGCTAGTATTCATAAGACTAGAACCATTTCAATATGCACTCACCTCAACACAGATAAGGCAAACATAAATATCACAGCAATCAGTGCATGCAAATTAAGGAATATCATGATTATGCGCATATTTATGAAAGTTGGTACAAAGATCACCCAAAAAAGCCTTGACTTAGAGGGGAGAAATTACTAAGCTCACCTCACCAAATTCTCCATTTGGGTAAAAAATGTTGAACTATATCTCTTGTTCTCCAAAGGACATGATCAACATTACATTTGGAACATTGATCTCGGTGTGAGTTGTCATAAGGAAAGGGCACCCAATATGTTCTAAGTCTGTCCTCCAAATTGGCAACCTTCTATGTCGAGCACATAAAAGTCCATCGGGAATACCAACTCTTTGACCCCAACTAGAGCATCCTTCACCTTATCCAAGGGTAGTGTGATGCTCTTATTAGCAAATTGGATTTATGTTTTTGTTGGCTTCAAAGGTCCAAGGCCAAGGAATTTGAATAGGGTCAATGGAATGACATTGATACCAGCTCTAAGATCTATGTAAGCTTCCTAAAATGCTCTCTAGCCAATTACACAAGGAGTCATGATGGCTCTAGAATGTTCACGTTTTTGTGGCAAGGGAAGGAAAAAGAGTAGACATATTCTTATTCAATACCACCTTCTTAGTATCCCTTCAAACTTCTCTTTTGAGTGGATACTTTCAAGAAGTTTTGATATGTGGAAATTTGTTTAATTGCCCCCAACAATGGAACATTGATCTCCACCTTGCTAAAAAGCTCCAAAAGCTTGCTATCTAACTTCTCATTAACAATTTTATTATGTTGTACCCCTTGAGGAAAAGGTAATGGAATATGAGTAGTGGGCTCATCGTCAACCCATTTTCCCCTTCTTGCAATTACGTATATGCCTGACTTTTCTTCCATATCACTGCTTGGGGTCTTAGGGAAATGGAATCAGCAAGGGGGTTGATTCTACAGAATCAGATAGTGATAGGTTTGCTACAATGCCTTTTTCTCACTACAGTGAGTTTGTGTTCATAGGTTGCTTACTGAAGTTAGAAAATCTCGCTATAGTGATTTTACTTTTGCACCAAACTTTGGAGAATGCCCAATTGTTATTTGGAGTGTGATAGGGCTATGTGCCATAGTTTGGAATTTCAAGGTAATAACACTCATGTTGGCCTTAGGATTTGGGACAATTTAAGAGGGAATCTAAGAGGATAAGGTCTTCAACCGGTTGAGCTCTATACGTATCTCCTGCATGGTCTAAAAAGTATCATCAGTCTTCTTTTATTGGTTCATTAGCAATTTTATCATCTCTTAGAAATTTGTATCTAAAGTAGTGGGTTGAGTGGGTAGCGCATAAACAAGACAAGGTTGTAAAACTACTAGAAGTTGTTGTGGTTGCTTTTGATATAGAGGTTGATGTTTCTATGGTGGAGTTTGAAACTGTTGTTGTTATGAATTCTTGCTCCACTTAATATTGGGGTGGTTTTTCTAATTGGGATTGTAAGTGTCCTGAAGAGGAAATTGCCCCTACTATTGGGACTGAAATCGTGGTGCACCAGGGAACACATTAACAGTAGAAACATTTATGAGATTCTTTTGCAGTTGATGACAAGTATCTGTGGTATGAGTGTGGCAAGAGCAGATACCACACACCATGGTGGGAGTAGGAGGAGCACGTAGTTTCACTTGGTTCAAGGCTATCTGCTTTATGAACACAGAAATCTCCAAATGTCTACTGTAAGCCTGTGGTATCTGCTTAGGAAACTCCATGCAAAACCTTGGTGGTCGTGATAGCTTTAAACTTGAGCTGCTGTGAATTCTCTATCATGTTCTCAATCATGGCCTTGCTATAGTTGGACTTTTATCAACTAAAGCACCTTTGCTAGCTATATCAATCACACTCCTTTCCATAAGAATCAAGTCTTCATAGAAATATTGGGTATGAAGCTGCTCAAGGATTTTGTGGTGAGGATAGCTGGAACCTTTTTAAACCATTGCTGGTACTTAACAAGGGTCTCCCCTTGCAGTTGACTTATCCCAAAAATGTCTTTCCTTATGGCAACTACTCTAGATGTTGGAAAGTACTTTTCCAAGAAGAGTCGCATCAATCTAACCCAACTGTTTGGCACTCTATGTAGGAGATAAAAGAGCCAATCTTTGGCAGCTCCTTCCAAAGAAAATGGGAACGCCTTCAACTTTACTTGGTCTTCATCTAGTCCAAGTAGCCTTACACTTGCACAAAAAACATGAAACTCTTTAAGGTATTTGTATGGATCTTTACCAACATGGCCAAGGAAGTTTGGACGTAGATGTATGAGCCAGGATTTGAGCTCAAAATCCACCTCCAACTCAGGATAAATGATCCTTAGGGGCTGCTGGTTCATATCAGGAGTAGCAAGCTTTTTAAGAGTCTTCCTTTGATTAGCCATAAAATCTAAGCTTCCTAAAACACTAATAGAGAGATTAGAAAGTTCAAGTGAGATGTAAACAATTTCTAAATCAAAATTAGAATCTAAAGTAAAATTCTCGGAAGGTTCCACAAGAAAAAATAACTATCTCGTAGTTTGTCTAAATTGCCTAATGGTCCTCTTAATTTTAGGATCAAAATAGGCTAACTAAGGGTCAAGCTGGGATCGAGTCATGCATGAGAACTAACATAAAAAGGAACTAAAAGAAAATAGAAACTAACTAATATTTTTGGATTTTTCTTAAGAAAAAATAAACAAAAGAAAACAAAGAGATAGATAATCACAATTTCACACTATAAACACAATTAACTAATGCACTTCCCCGATAACGGTGCCAAAAACTTAGTAGAAAGCTGCTATTAGAAACAAAGTTAAAGGGAAAAGTGAATTCCCAAACTGAGCTACACTAGAACACTAATATAATGGTGCATAACCTAGGTCATCTCATAACGAAGTAGTGCTAATTAATTAGAGTTTGGGAGGGGATTTAGTTGCATACAAGAATTAAAATAGCAATTGAGTAAGGAGGACAGTGAAAAAAGGGCTAGCCTATGGGATTCTCGAGCTAGAGAATGTTTATCATTGATATATGCAAAAAGACAAAAACTTTTCGGGAAGCTATATTGCCAATGCAATCACACAATAAACAAATAATTCTCCTACTGTCATGACCAGATTTAGGAATGTGATTGGCATGTGAGGAATCTGATCCCCACATAAGCCTCGTGGTCTTTGACTTTCTCTATATGCATATTCATATCGTAAAATAAATTTAAAAGAAACAAATTCATTTTCTATATAAAAATCACTTGTTCCTTGGAATCAATATATAATCATAACTGATATTTCATGAACCAAACTCCAAAGTATGTAATAATAATAAAAACATATACATACAAAATAACCATGAAAGCTAATCCATTAAATACAAATCACAAATATACTGTCATGGTATGCAAAATGTAAAATATGCTCTATAAGGTCTGGGACTCTTGCCTGCAATAACATTGAAGCACTCTAAGCTATAACAAGAATGTTTCACTCTAGTGAAGCTCCTTAACTGTAACTCTATTACTGCTGAGAAGAAGGTGGCTAAGATGAACGTGTAGCAGTTGCTATATCTATAATAGGAGAAGGGATGAGTGAGTTTTATGCAAAAATCAATGAGTAGATTTTCAGTTACAACCCCCCTTATGGGATATCAAGGAATATACATAATGTAATATATATTCAACAAACAAAAACTATTTGATATTTACTTATATAACTAGCTAGGAAAAACACTTTCCATCCTATAAATTCATAAAACATTCCTCAGTTTTTTTCCTTGATTGAAATTATGTAAACTCATGGTATAGTAACTTCTAAAGAAACAATATTCTCTGGTTATTCATATATAGCGATAATAATTTCTAAATTTCATTATTGTCTATGGGCACCTCACTAGGCCCCGTTATCTAATCTCCAGTTATATATATATATATATATATATATATATATATATATATATATATATATATATATATATATTCTTGGGCTACATATAATGAATATGACATAATATAATTCTCTGAACTCTATGGGTTTGTCAGAAATCCAAATCTGACTCCTAACTACGTTCCATCTCCGCTCTATGAAATTGTCCCTTAGGTAGCATTTGATTAATGTCCTGGGACAGAAATACAGGGATAGAGACAGAAATACAGGGACAATGGAGACAGAGACATGAAAATTATTATCCCCACATTCCCCACAAAGGAGTTAAATTTCTGTCTCTGTGTCCTGTCTCCACTGTCCCCACTTTTTGGAGGGACAGAAATACTGAAAATATCTATCTCTGGGACAAAATTTTTCTGTCCTCATACCCCGTCTCTGCCACCAAACATGATACAGGGACAATCTGTCCCTGTATTTGTGTCTTGGGACACAAACCAAACACTACCTTAGGGACAAGTTGGTACTAAGGATAACGATAGTTTTCCAGCTATTACTTACTGTCTGCTTTTCTATAGTTACCATCTAAACTAATTTGAACAAAATCCATTTAGATCTGAAATCTCATAGTTCTCTAAGAGCTCTAAATCTATGAAACTCTAACAGTTTGACCTTTGCATAACTGTGGCTATGAAATTATATCCAAGGAGTCACCCTGTATAGACATTAGACATTGTGATTTCAAAGCCCATAGAGTATGTAGCCATCAACTATCATGAATCAAAGGAGATCAGTGGTCTAAAATCCTTGTTGACTAGATTTCTAAATCACAGCTCAGAAAATACTTTTATAACCCTTAAAATTTTAATAAAATATGTATTCAATAGCTAAATTATTCTCTATCTATATCTATCCATAATAACTCATTTTGATATTATAAAAGTTTTCTGAAATCTCTTGAAAACATGACAATATCATACAACCATTAAAAACACTTGACAACTTTTGTAAACTTTACTAGATTACATAATTTCCAATAAATCTCTCCTTGAACACATAAATCATTTTCACCACATATAACATATCTAAATCATGGTCCCATTAGTTTTCACTTTATGTTCTTAAACCAATAGTAATATCAAATCTCTTCCAAAATAATCTCTAAAATGTATACAATATGCAATATTATGATGAAAATAACTCTAATGATCAACATAGAGATCACAAGATTGAATCCACTTACCTGGAAAGGTGGAATATGCAAAGATCAACACTAATAGGACTTTAGGAAGGAGGAATGACACCAATATCTATCACAACATTAGCCATAACACTCTACGTTTACTTCTAAAATCTCTAAATAGTTCAAATTGAACTCCAACACAATGGAAACATGTCATAGCTTGGTAACATGGAAGAACATCAAGCTAACTCCAAGAATCATGAAAGATTGGAGGAAAAGGAAGCAAAACTAGTAAAATCTCTTATTTTTAAGCCTTGGAAGTAAAAAATTGGAGTTAGATTGAGAAAATAGGGTGAAAAGGGGGTAGAGAGCAAGGGTTTCATATTTGGGGGTGTAGGAGTCGTGTTTCTGGTCTGGATCCCAAAAATAAGGGGTTTTTATATAACCTAGGACCGCTATAGCTCTCACTCGAGAGCGTGCCTCCTTGTTTTATACCACCTTACCCTTTGTGACTACTGTAGTGCTCATTTTACCACTATAGTGCTCTCTAAACTGTCTCTTCCCAAAATTTTAGGTTGTAATGTAAGTAGGACATTCCAAACAACATCGATGGGTCCCCAAGGACCCTAAGGCTATACTAGACTTGCCTAGGGATATGTGTATCTAGGGACATGTGTGTATTAGACACGCTCTCGTGTGAGCACTGCAGTGCTCATTTGAGCACTATAGCGGTCTTGGGGTTATATAAAAACTCCATTTCTGGTTTCCAGACATGAAAACACGACTCTTACCCCTAAAAATATGAAAATTTCACCTCCCTGCCTTGTTTCTCACCGTAAACTCCATTTCTCTCAAATCTAACTTCAATTTTTCATCTTCTAAGCTCAAAGTAAGTTAATTTGTTAATTTTGCTTCATTTTCTTTCAATGCTTCCTTGTTCTTGGGGTTGGCATGGTGGTTTTCTTGTTCATTAAAGAAAGGATGCTCTTCCATTATGTTAGAGATAAATTTTAGTTATTTAGGGATTATTAGAGTTTAATCTAGCATATTATGATTGTTATGGTGGATATCAGTACCATTCCTATTTTCCAGAGTCCTATTGGTGTTAATCCCCATTTTTCCACCCCTCCAGGTCAGTGGATTCAAACTTGTGATCTCTATATTGATCATTAGAGTTATTTTCATCATAATATTGCATATTGTATTGTAGGTGAAGATGTGCACGAGAAAGGGGGATCGAATCATGCATTGATCCTTTTTTGCCTTTTCTAAAGCTTCTGAAAATAATTACTATCAAGTGTAAAACTTAAAGTGCAGTGGAAATAAGTTAGTAGCTTCAGAAAGTAGCTTTCTGAACCTTAATAAATAAGACGTTCATTATTAAAAGAACTAACAGAAATCAATAAAGATATATATATATATATATACACACACACACACACACACAAAAGAAAGAAAGAAAGAAAGAAAAAAGATCCTACAAAGATCAATAAAAGATCAGAGAAAGAGAGATTGGACACAAGGAATTTTATACTGGTTCGGCCAACTTGCCTACATCCAATACTCAATAACTATTGAGGTTTCTATTATAACAACAACTTTCTCAGCCTGAGAAAGTAAAAATAGATATTCTTTACATTAGCCTTCCCAAGCTATCATCCGTGGGCTTCAGAAATCACCTGTCGCCATAGATATGAGTAGTTCTATACTAGCCTCTCCAAGCGAAGATGAATAGCATTGTACTAGTCTCTCCAAGTTAACATGAGTAGTCTTGTACTACCCTCTCCAAGCTAACTCGTAATTAGTAGCCACCCGTACTGTCACGTTGAAAGTAGTCTTGACACTGGCCTCTCTAAACCAAACCGTGAGCAGTAGCAACCTCTGCTGACACATTGAAAGTAGTCTTGCTCCGGCCTTTCCAAGTTGCAAGTAGTATTTCCCCAGCCTCTCTAGGCTACAAGTAGTCTTTGACTAGCCTCTCTAAGCTAAACTGTGATAAGTAAGAACATCTTACTATCGCGTTGCAAGTAGTTTTACTTTATCCTTTCCAAGCTATGTCTCACATTGATCACTAACAATCAAGATTACAGAGGTTTGTGTTTGGGTTGTCACTTAAAATAACCTACACTCAAGTTTCCTTAAAGATGATACATTTAAAATAAACATAGGAAACAAGAGTGACTTCCTCCTTTTACTTCTTCCTTCGGAAAAACATAAATCTAATAAAGAGCATAAAGGAAGATTTTTACATGTAAGGAATCTGATTATATAAGAATAATGAACCTTACAGGACAAGGAGAGATTTAAACAGAGCTTCCTCTCTTTTAAGCACAACTCTCTCTAACTGTCATCATTATTTTTAGCATGGCATCTCTCTATATATAACAGTCTTCCCTTCATGACCATTGCTTTTGATCAGATCTATAAGTGACATGTGTTAATCATCAGTTGTGTCTTGAAAGAGTGAACTAGAAGTGAGGCTGACAGATCTGTCACCTCGGTTCCAGAAGCCATTGTACAATGAGATTTCTGATATCTTTTAGAAACCACTTTTCTACTTTCTGAGCTTGCTTTCTGAACTCCTCCTTTGTGAAGCCAGTTTGGTTGATCAAGTTGGCAAAGATATGTCGTACAGTTTTGACAACTGGGTTTGACTTTGAGTTGAAATTTGAATTTCAAAATTCAAATTTTCCTTCCTTTTCCTGTAGTGTTCAATGCTCTACATAAAAGTGAGCTTTCTAAAATGCGTAACAGATTCCTTAATGATTCTTCAAACTTTTGATCTTCAATCAAATCTTCTTGATGATGATTGAAGATTAGGTAACACGTTGATTTCTTCATCTTGAGTGTACTTTCTGATGTCCTGTGCTACTTTCTCAAGTCTCTTTCCTTGATTTCTTGTAGTGTTGCAGCCTACCTCTGATCGTTAGCTATCAAAAGCTTGGATAAGGATATAATTTCACTTCTATTTTATAACAAATCTTGTAACGTGTTTACACATGCATAGTGATATATATATATATATATATATATACTCATTTGAGTAAGCCTTACTTTTGCTAAATGATAGATACCTGTTATAATTTTATAAGAAACTCAAGAGAAATATCAGTCATTCTTCAAAGTATTTTCTTTAAATTGGTTTTATTATTATTCAAAATACATGCGCACGTAGGGTTCTAGAGCTAACATATATAAATTTTAGAGATTATTTTGGAAGAGAATTGAGATTACTGTTGGTTTAAGATTATGAAACATGTTTTGATGAAAAATCATGGGGCCGTGATTTGGATATGTTATGTGTAAGGAAAATACTTTGTGTTCAAGGAGAGATTTATTGGAAATTATGTAATCTCGCAAAGTTTACAAAAACTGTCAAGTGCATTTTATGGTTTTATAATATTGTCTTGTTTTCAAGAGATTTCATAAAACTTTTAGAATATTAGAATGAGTTATCATAGATGATAGGGAATAGAGAATGATTTTGCTATTAAATACATATGTTATTAAAATTTTATAGCTTATAAAAGTATTTTCTAAGATGTGATTTAGAAATCTAGTCAAAAAAGTTTTAGAGCACAAATCTCCTTTGATTCATAATAGTTGATGGCTACATACTCTGTAGGCATTTTAAATCAAAATGTCTACAAAGGGTGATTCCTTGGATATGATTCATGGCTATAGTTATGCTAATGTCAGATTGTTAGAGTTTCATGGATTCAGAGCTCTCAGAGAATCAAGAGATTATAAGAGATTTCAAACCTAGATGTATTTTGTCAAATAAGTTTAGATAGTAACTATAGAGAAACAAATAGTAAGTGAATGGCTGGAAAATAATTGTTAACTTTGGTAGCAAGCTGTCCCCAAAGGATAATTTCATAGAGTTGAGATAGAAGCTAGTTAGTTATTCGATTCGGGTTCCCGAGGAACCCATGAAGTTCAGAGAATTATATTGTTATGCCATATTCCTTATGCATAGCCTAAGAATATATATATATATATATATATATATATATATATATATATATATATAACCAGAGATCAGATAATGGAACCTAGGGAGGTGCCCATAGAGAACAGAGAAATTTAGAGACTATTATCGCTATATATGAATAACCACAAATTACTCTTTTTCTAGGAGTTACTGTACCACGACTTTACACAATTTTAGTCATGAAAAATAAATTGAGGAACGTTTTATGAATTTATGGGATGAAAGGTGTTTTTTATGGCTAGCTATGTAAGTAAATATCAAATAGTTTTTGTTTGCTACATGTATATTGCATTATGTATATTCCTTGGTGTCCCATGAAGGGGGGTTGTAGGTGAGAATTCACTTAATGGATTTTGCATAAAACTCACCCCTCTCCCTTCTTCTATTACAAATAGAGCAACTGTTGCATGTTCATCTCAGCCACTTTCTTCCTAGCAGTAGTAAAGTTATAGTTGATGAGCTTTACTAGGGTGAAGCATTCTTGTTATAGCTTCGAGTGCTCCAGTGTTATTGCAGGCAGGAATCCTAGACCATATAGAGAATATTTTATATCTTACTTACCATGATAATATATTCGTGATTTGTATTTAATGGTTTAGCTTTCATGGTTATTTTGTAATACAATAATTCTATATCTATATGTTTATATTATGATTATAGATTTTAGAGTTTGGTTTGTAAAGTATCAGTTAAAATTATATATTGATTCCAAGGAAAAGGTGATTTGTATATAAAAAATGAATTTATGTTTTTTAAAGTGGATTTTATGTTTTGAATATGTATATAGAAAGAATCAGAGACCACAAGACTTATGGGGATGAGATACCTCATATGCCAATCATGTTCCCAAATCTGGTCATGACATAATAATTAATCAACTACAAGGGAAAGAACTAGCATATACTCTTAGCTAATTACAATCAACACCTAATTCCATGAGCTAGCTTAAGCACCAATTATCATAGCTTAATCTTAAATCAAGAATCAACTTTACCTTCTTAGTCAATTAAACACTTTCCAATCAAACAATTATATTGCATTCAACTAAGTAGCTTCATCATGCATGCTTTACAAATCATGTACGACATGCACAACAGAAAAACTTCACTTAGCATACATATCAATTCAATAGGCATGATAAGGGAATGAGAAAACAAGACAGGAAAGAGAACCACATCAAGCATTTCATCAAAATCCCAAATCTTTCAAAACATAAACCCTAGCTCTTGAATCCCTTGAGCTAACAAGAAAACTACTTTTCCATGAAGGAGTTTACAAGGCAAAAAGTAGTAAAAGCTAAAAGAAATTAGAAAGAAAGCAAAGGAAAATGAAATAAAATGTAAAGTGAGTATTGTTCAAGAAGCAAGAAGGAAGAAAGAAGAGAGATCTTCCTCTAGCTAAACCTGGGTTTCTTTCTTCAAATGGCAAAGAATTTCTCAAAATTAGAGCCTACATGCATTACATCATCCTCAAAATTTGTAAAAAAAAAGGTTTTAAGTGGGTAAAAATTTTAATATTTAAATTTCTATCTCGAGCTGCACAGTTTACTATAGCGACCCACTTGCTACAGCAAGCGGTCTTCAATCTACAATGGCTACTTCTCTACGCAGGCTCGCTACAGTGATCAAAGCTCGCTGCAGCAAAGCTATGTTTCCTTTTGAGGAGGTTACAAGTCCCAGGCTCATTGCAGTGACTAACAACAATGTTATTTAATAGCAGACTCCTCTTCCTTGAGTCCATGACTTCCTTTTAACTCTTCTTCTTCAAAGCATGCCCTAAGCTCTAACTCCACATTGTACCCTCAAAGATAGTTTCCTAAAATCCATAAATCTCTATGCAAAAGTAAAAGAACTCGTTAGTGACTACACCAAATATGCATAAAGCTAATAAATTAGAGCCATATTCAAGAACCGAGTGTAGGGAGATTCAATTGCAACTTCCTAGCAATATAATGAGAATTATACATAAATTGTATGCAAAACTACCTAGTTTAAAAGGAAAACTAAATGAAAATATGTGTTTATCAATAAACTAAAAAACATATCCACATGAAAAATTTATAATCTAATATTCCTTCAATTACTTATGCCTTTAGGCCAATATTACAGCACCTGATTAAGTATCTTTATTTGCTATTCAAACATCCTACAAGTGTCTATTAATTTATAGGAGAAAAATTATATATGATTATAAGTGAAGGATATGGTAAACCTTGGCCAAATGTGGTGTACCACACTCCAGGTGTTTAGTCACATTTACAAAGCATGGTTAATTGCATTTAGTTAATATCATTTTGTAAATGTAGTTATATCCTTGGTGTGTAATACACCACACTTTATTAGGTACATCATAGAAAAAACCTTGATCATATTTTAAATGTAAAATTGGAGTAAAGTATCACTTTAGCCCCTGAAATTGTAAGTATATTTCGCTTTAGTCTCTAAAATTTTAAAATTAATTCTTTAATCCCTAAAATTGCATTTCATAGATCACTTTAGTTCCTGGTCAAATAACCGTCAGTTAACTATTACATTTTGCTAACGTGGCATGCCACATGTCACTTGACGTGTTATGTTAATAAAATGTAATGGTTGACTGATGATTATTTGACCAGGAACTAAAGTGATCTATGAAATGTAATTTCAGGAATTAAAGAGTTATTTTCAAAATTTCAGGGACTAAATGTAAGCTCTAGAACCCTTCAAAAAACTTAATGGTTTTGAATGACAACAAAACCAATTTTAAAGAAAATATTTAGAAGAACGATTAATATTTACCTTGAGTTTCTTAACAAAGTATAACAAGCCAAATCCGATTAGTATATTACAGACTTAAAGCGAGAGTAATAATTCATTTTTGCATGTGTAAGCATATTTCATCTTGTGGGAAGAGATTAAGCTAAACAGAAAGTGAATATTATGTCAAGCAAAGTATGTGTATACAGATTAAAGCATAATATGGACTTAAAGCAAGAATAAGTTTCACTTTGCATGCGCAAGCATGATTTATCTCATGAGAAAAGATTGAGCCTAATCGAAAATGAATGTTATTTCAAGTAAAGCATGTATACATGCTTATGGATAAAAACGGACTCGAATCGAGAATAATTTCACTACACATGTGCAAACATATTTTATCTCGTGTGAAGAGATTAAGCCTAAACGAAGTGATCATTATCTTATGCAAAGAATATGTAAATGCTTAAGGACTGAAGCAGATCAAGTCAATAATGAAGAAACCAAGAAAAAGGTATTTTAGAAAGTAGCACGAGACATTAGAAAGCTCGCCCAAGATAAGGAAATCATATATTTCCATGAGTAACGTGTTACTTGACCTCCAATCATCTTAATCACAAAGATATCACCATCAAAGAGATTGGATTGAAGACCAGAAGATTGAAGAATCATCAAGGAATCTGTTATGCATGTCAGAAAGCTCACATTTGTGTGGAGCATCGAACGCTATAGGAAAAAGGAGGGAAATTTGAAATTCAAATTTCAAATTAAAGTCTAACCCAGCTGTCAAACTGGTATTTCATCTCTTTGCCTAAACGATCAATCACCTTGGCTTCATGAAGCAGGAGTTTAGAAAGCATGTTCAGAAAGTAGAATAGTAGTTTCTGAAGGGAGATTGGAAACCTTAACATTACAATGGCTTCTGCAACTGATGTGGATTTGTCAACCTCTTTTCTAGCTTTTTCTTCCAAGACATAACTGAAGAACAACACGTGTCACTTGGAGATCTGATCAAAAGCAATGGTCATGAATGGAAGACCGTTATATATAAAGAGATGCCATGCTGAAAATGATGATGACAGTTAGAGAAACTTGTGCTTAAAAGAGAGGAAACTCTACTTAAATCTCTCCTCATCCAGTAAGGTTCATCATTCTTATATAATCAGATTCCTTACATGTAAAAATCCTCTTCTATGCTCTCTATTAGATTTATGCCCTTTTGAAGGAAGAAGTAAAAGGAGGAAGTCACTCTTGTTTCCCAGGTTTATTTTAAATGTATGATTTTTAAGGAAACTTGAGTGTAGGTTAGTTGAGTGATAACCCAAACCCAAACACAAACCTTTGTAACCTTGATCTATTAGTGATCAGTATGAGACATAGCTTGGAGAGGCTAAAGTAAAACTACTTGCAACGCAATAGTAAGATGTTCTTACTTGATTTAGCTTGGAGAGGCTAGTCAAAGACTACTTGTAGCTTAGAGAGGTTAGGGAAAGACTACTTGCGGCTTGGAGAGGCTGGAGCAAGACTACTTTCAATATGTCAATAGAGGTTGTTGTTGTTCACAGTTTAGCTTAGAGAGGCTAGTCAAAGACTATTTTCAATGAGACAGTAAAAGGCATTTTACTTGTGATGGTTCAGCTTAGAGAGGATGGGAAGAACTACTTGCAACTTGATGATAGAGGTGTTCTAGTCATCTTGGTTCAGCTTGGAGAGGCTGGGAAGAACTACTTACAACGTGACTATAAGGGTGGCTATAGATCACGGGTTAGCTTGGAGAGGCTAGTATAACACTACTCATTTTAGCTTGGAGAGGCTAGTATAATACTACTTATGTTAGCTTGGAGAGGGTACAATTCTGCTCAGTTTGGACTTAAAGAGGCCAATATCAATACTACTTTTAACATGGCAGTAGAGGTTGCTACTGGTCACAGATATTAGCTTGGAGAGGCTAGTACAATACTATTTATTTTGGTTTAGAGAGGCTGGTATAGAACTACACAATCTGTGGCAGCAGGTGATTTTCGAAACACACGGATGATAGCTTGCGAAGGGTAATGTAAAGACTATCCTGTTTACTTAGGTTGAGAAAGTTGTTTTAGAGGAATCTCAACAGTTGTTGAGTACTAGATATAGGCAGTTTTGGTGAACCAATATAAACATCCTTGTATCTAACATCTTCTCTCTAATCTCTTTTATTTTAGTCTTGCTTTATTTATTTCCTTTACCTTTGTTTATATGCCTTGGCACTTACTTTTACAGTTTTATCGTTCTTAGCTTTTACGCTTTATGTTTGTTCAGATATTCCTCTTTTAATGATATACGTCAGAAAGTAGCTTTTTGAATCAACTAACTTATTTCCGTTGCACTTCAAGTAAATGCTTGATAGTAATTTGTTCTAAAGTTTTAGAAAATAAATAAGAAAACAAAGAGGAGTGAAGCACAATTCAACGCCCCTTTCTCGTGCACTTTCTCACTTACAAGTGGTATCAGAGTAAGGCCTCTGAGGGGTTGAGCATTCCAATAATTGCAAGGACAAAGATTTGAGGGACAAAATGACATACATCTTTTTCACAAGATCAATTTATCATCTGACCATCTTTTGTTAATAAGATTCAAGAATCTGGCACAGTTCACTCAAATGATGAAAGGGATTCCAAAGAGACCCTGGACAAGATCTTTACAAAGGAGAAAGTTTAGTTGTTCTACTAAGTCAAGCCTCTTTTCATATATGCTCTAAGCTAAAGTTGAATATGCTACGTATGTATTGCTTGTTACATATGAAAAGGCTATATAAAATAAACTGTACATGATGTTTGAAGATGTTAAACCATTTCAAGATATCCCTGATCCTAAAGTTGTCATATCAGATGCAATGAAAATTGCTAAAACTTCATTTGAAGTAGAAGGATCTGATATTGAAATTTGAGATTGAATATGGAGATAATATCTCTGTTTGTGGAATGTTCAAAAGTCTATAACAAGAAGACATGAATCTCATGAATGACAAGTCAGGACAAAGATCATCTTGAGAAAGAAAATTTGCTTATAGCAGTAAAGATAGACATCATGTATTAGGTTAAAGCTTAATTATCATATCCCAACTTAAAGACGAAGAATGTGCTAGACATATAGAGAAAGAAGGAGTCAAAAAGTCTTGATATGGTAAAACATGCTACCATTGTGTGCTTCATGACTAAAGAACATCATCAGAGACAAGTAAGGTAAATGTTTCTGCATCTCATCCTTGTTATAATATTTGATCTGCTTCATGTGATGAGTTGCTAGAAGTTTATCAAGCGTATTCTTCTATATATCTCAAGCTAGTCGAAAAACTCATAAAGTTTCCATGAAAACTTGAGAAGATCAAGCCTGAAGCTGGAAAGCTGAATGAAAGACATACTCTAAGGAGAGTTTATTCTTCTCAAGTTATATAATTTTGAAGCCTCCAAAAGGTTATATGAAAATGTTAGAAGTTTTTTTTTTCTGAATCCTTGAGAGAACTTCATGGCATCTAAAGATCTAACCTGTTTGTATATTTGACATATTTTAAAAACTAAGCTTTTGTGAAAATGGTTAGCATCTATAGTTTCAAAAAACTAGACTAAGATATATAGAGGAAACATAAGGTGAAAAGATATGCAACTTCATCTACTATATCTATCTTCTATTCTTCTTGTTACATAAAGAGATACCTTCCTAACTCATGATTCCTAAAAAGGAATTTCATCTAAAAAGTTGGAAAATCTCTCTCTGAAACTAACAAAAGGACCCATGAAAGTCTGGGTACCAAAATCAAATTATTTCTTGCAGGTATATTAGAAATGTTTTTCTGATTGAAGCTTCAAGAAGCAAATAGATGGTGATCTTTCCAGATATCATGATCTAAACCTGAGGGCTATCACAGATCCTGAAAGATAAACTTCTCAAGTATCTTTCAAGTATGATGATGATGATAAAAAGCTTAAAGAAGATCTTGTTGACTATCTCAATAAGGAAAGTCCTAAGAAAATGTTTCTCAAGAAAACTGTGGAAAGCTAGTAGATGAAAGCCAAACCTTCAGATTGTGAGCTTCAGAACTTCAACACTTCAGAAAGTATGCTCGGACCTTTCAAGATGATCAGAAAGTAATCTTCCTGCACTACAATATGAGCAGTGTGAAGATGAAATAGAGGCTGAGGAATCTATATGCATAGAAACTTTGTTGAAGCTTCTTTTTTAAGACATCCTTTTATTGTTTAAGTTCTTGGAGTGTTTCCCAAGGATATGAGAGCCAAGTCATCCCTTGTTTATACATCAATTATGCTTTCATCACCACCTTTACACCTGAATATATTGAAAAAGCTTTAGGTTGTTAAAGTTGAGTAGAAGCTATGCTAAATATGCTGACCAAGCTCGAGAGAAAGGCAAAGTCTACATATCATGTTTGAAACATTATCATTTGTACTAAGAGGAGTTCAAGGACAACTTGGATAACATCAGGGCAAGCATGGCCGCATAAGGTTATCCTTATCAATAGGAATCAGCTGGAAGACTATCTCCTAAAGTAATTCTTTTTCCTATCTTTTGAGATAATACTATGTTATTTTTCTTGTAAAGAGTCTTTTCAGCACTCTAAATCCTACCTTGCCTTGGAAAATCCTCTCTTTGTATTATCTTGTTTAAAACAAAGATGTTGAGTAAATTGATGTGTTTACTGAATACCTTGTTTCAAGAAGTATTCATAATATTTATTGCTAAAGATCTTTTGAATGTTTTTATGTTTTTCGAAAAGCTTTCTTCTTTTCTAAATGTCTTCATATCAGCATAAGCATTCATGCATAAAACATCTCTGGGGATTCTCTCTTCGTAACTCCCACTTAATGACTGATATGAACTGTCGCGTCCACTATCAAAATAGTCTAAATCCCTTTATTTGTAGTATAAGCAGACTCAGGTCATTCTTCCTTAGGACACATCAGTTATGTTATCGATCTGTAAATACTAATAACACTAAAAGGCGGGGGGTTTGTGAATTTTAGAACAAAATAGAGTGAAATGAAAGGATTACGTAAATGAAATAAAGAAACTCACTTGATCAAAGAATCAATCCCGCATCATGATCATTTGAAATTCATCAGCGTTCATAAGAGTTAAATTTGTATGCTCTTGTGTTAGCATCCGAATCAACTATATAATCATATAGTTTTCACCCAACAATCCTTAAATCACAATCGCAATTCAAATGAATGTCAAATTACGCAGCTCAATTAATCTGAATAACCGCAAATCGGTAATTCAATCCTTTACTTCAATTTCAATAACGAATTCAGTTCTATATCTAATCGTATATAATTCAAACATGATCATGTTCAATAACCAAATCCATAATCGAAATTCATAAAAGGAAAGCATACATACAAAGATGAGATTTACACAATAGGAACTCCGACCAAACCGATTATCTATGATGTCGAGGGATTGAAAGGAGTTTAGGCCTTCCATGGACATCTCCTTTGGCAATCTCTCTGTATGAACACTTTGAGTTTGAAAGGAAAAACGAAAATACAAGTTTCTGGTTCTTTGTTGTTTATTGATATCAGAATTACAAAGGAAACTGAAATTTATAGGCAATCCAATGGCCCTACCCGAATTTCCTCTTATCACTAACCTTATCTTATCCAGATTTTTGAAATCTGATCTAGATAAGATAATCCTCTCTGGATAAGCTTTCCAGAGACATATTATATGCCTCAATTGGACCAGAAATGAGTGAGGTATGCCCAATTATGTGAGGAAAGGTCTTGGACCCGCCTAAGCATTTGCTCCGGAACTTGGAAGCCCAATTAAGCCTTGAAACGGACCGAATTTGATGAAGCCTGTGAAACCCAAAATTATGCATCTCGGTCTCAGCTTTCAGGAGCCACCAAGATCACCCAAATCCGATATTTCTAGAGCCCAAAATGATCTGTCCAATACAGAAAGGTCATAGTGAGTGTAAAATCCGGAATTAGCCAAATTTCAAACAATTAAATCCAATGAGGCCAATAATGCAAAACTCAATTAAATTGTCAGAATTAAACACATATAGAAGCAAATTAGGCCAAATATGAAACAATAAGAGATGCCTAAAAATTCCTTTATCAAATTCCCCCACACTTAGTCTTTTGCAATCATGAGCAAAATCTAAAGTTGAATCATAGGGACTTAGAAATTCACCATTAGAAATAAGAGACAAACACTTTATTCACAAGAATTCAAAACATATGTATGAACATATTCTCAACATCTCAAGAAGACACACATCCAATCAAAAGATGAACCAAGAGTAATAGAATCTCATTAGGTAAACTCTCAAGTGTTTAGGCTTGTATTTACACTCAAAGCACATCATGAATGTTAACACTACCATAAGCTTGACAAGCTCTATCATCAACATTTGAAACACATGCACATAAAGATCAAAAGAACTTTCCAGGTTGTAGCAGGGTTAAGGTATGGAAGGATATAAGAAAGGATACTTGCTATCAACCTAAGAGACTAAAAGAGCAATGAGGAATGATTTCAAATAAACATGACAAACCTATATTCCATTTCCATTTTGCCTCTCATATATATATATACTTTTTTTCTTTTTTCTTTTTCTTTTTCTTTTTTTTGAACTTGCCAAATATGCACTTCTATTGTATTTACAACACAATTTTTTTTTCAATATTTTTGTTCTTTTTTTTTTATTCATATATATATATATATATATATATATATATTTTTCATAACGAATACATAGATGAAGCAAATAAAACAAGAAAATCTCAAATTGTTGGATAACTCCTACATTTATTTAAGAACCCATTCCAAAGCTCTTTTACTCTCTAAGGTTAAGGTGAATCATTGTTTTTTCACTTTATGAGCTTGTAGTAAGTTACAAAACAAAGGATGCTTTAAATAGGCTCAAATAGGCAAACAATGGAATTAATGGAAGGTAGGCTAATTTGGATAGTAGCATAGAAACAAAAAATGGCCTAAATCATTTCAATACATGCATGTGAACCAAAGCTTCAACAAGAGTTAAGTCAAGTTCTAGAGTGACTAACAAACATGAGTGAAAACACACAAGCAAAGAAAAAAAATAGTCATTCATATGTACAAGGCTC
Organism: Dalbergia cochinchinensis; assembly: GCA_031216125.1. Classification (NCBI taxonomy): domain Eukaryota; kingdom Viridiplantae; phylum Streptophyta; class Magnoliopsida; order Fabales; family Fabaceae; genus Dalbergia; species Dalbergia cochinchinensis. The sequence goes on along the minus strand of CM062375.1, from coordinate 14,744,883 downwards.
AAAAACTCTCAAGGGATAAATCTATCACAATTGGTCCATCAATTAATCATCAATGCTTACTAAAAATGCCAAAAATTTATCCATACCATGAAAACTTGAGCACAAAATCAAAATTTTTTTTTCTTTTTTCTTTTTAATTTTAGAAGGAAGACAAAATCCTAATTCTAAAACACTCCCCTACACTTAAATTACACATTGTCCTCGATGTGATTACAAAACAAAAGATAAAGAAACTTATGTAATTAAAGAGCGAAGGAGGAAAAACTCCCTTATTATGGTGGATAAGTGGGCTTATCCAAGGAGAGCTTCTCAAGTTCCTCCCCTACCAATGCCGGGTTTTCATGAAAATGCTTCAGACGGTGACCATTAACTTTGAAACTCTTGTCACTAGATTGACTTTTGATTTCTACTGCACTAAGGAAAAATGTTAGTAACAACAAAGGGCCATCCCATCTTGAACAGAAAGCTAGGGCATGAGCTTAAGACGAGAATTGAACAAAAGGACTTTTTGTCCAACAGAGAATTCTTTTCTAGAAATCATCTTGTTGTCATGAAATTTTTTAGTTTTCTCCTTATAAAATTTTGAATTCTCATAAGCTTCCAAACGAGGCTCCTCAAGTTCTGCCAAATGAAACTTCCTTTCAACACCGCTTTATCAAAAATCCATATTACAACACTTCAGCCCAATATGCACGATGCTCAATCTCCATGGAAGGTGGCATGCTTTACCAAAAACAACTCGAAAAGGAGACATCCTATAGGTGTCTTGTAAGCGATCTGTGGAGCCCAAAGAGCATCCTCGACCCTCGGCTCAATCTTTCCTATTTGGTTGCACTACGCTTTGCAAAATTTTCTTGATCTCCCTATTAAAAACCTCACCGCCCATTTGTTTGGGGATGATAGGAAACTCATGGACAACTCCATACTTTCAAAGCAAAGCTTCTATGGTCCTATTGCAAAAATGACTCCTTGGTCGCTAATGATAGCGAGGCACACCAAACCTACAAAATATGTTAGACTTTACAAAATCTGCAACAACACGTGAGTCATTAGTCTTGGTGGCTTTGGCCTCCACCCATTTGGATACATAATCACAAGCAAGACATATGTAAATCCAAAAGAGGCGAGGAAAGGTCCCATAAATCAATACCCCAAACATCAAAAACTTCACAAAAGAGAATAGGTTCTGTGGCATCTCATGTCTACGAGTGATGGCGTGATCCGGTTTCCGCACTGCTCACAAGTGGTAAAACCCGATGTGCATCCTTGAAAATGGTAGGCTAATAGAAGCCAGTCCAAGATTTCCTACTAGCTGTCCATTGTGGTCCAAAGTGCCTCGGCGAGAAGCATGACAGAAATAAAACGAGATGGGATCTCATGATCCGGGTATGCATCTCTGAATTACCAGTCAATGCAAAATTTCCACAAATATGGATCATCCCACACATAGTATTTGGAATCACTTTTTAATTTAGCAACTGTGACCTAGATGCATGTTGGGGCAAAACAGATGCAAACTAAGAAATTAACTAAATCAGCAAACCAGGGTAAGTGGTGGTATCATGTAATGCATAATTGCCGCTCATCAGAAAATCATCTCTGATAGGCAAGGTCGGAATCTGCCGATCCCGCTCAAGTGATCGACTACCAAGTTCTTGCACGCTCCTATCTTTGATCTCTATATCAAACTCCCTGGAGTAGCAACATCCAACGAATCAGCCTTGGCTTTGCATCCGCTTTTTCAATAAGAACTTCAATCTGCGTGATGCGAAAAGACAATCACTCTAGAACCAAGTAAATAAGAGCGAAACTTATCTAATGCAAAACAATAGCCAAAAGTTCTTTCTCAGTGGTAGTATAATTAGCTTGAGCTGTCTAATGTCCGTGAAGCATAGGCTATAACATGAGAAATCTTGCCAATTCTTTGAGCTAAGATGACTCAAGTGCAAATTAGAGGCATCACACATCAACTCAAAGGAGACTCCCAATTAGGTGGTTGGATGATGGGAGCTGTAGTGAGTTGCTTCTTCACCATCAAATGCTTGTTGACAAGGTGCATCAAAACAAACTCTACTTCCTTCAATAACAACCTGGATAAAGGTAAAGCTATCTTCTTTGAAATCTTGTATAAATCTCAGAAAAACCTGCATGGCCAAGAAAAGAACGCACTTCCCGCATACAGGACACGGAGGTAAGGTAAAGAGGCAATAACATCTATCTTGGCTCTATCAGTCTCAATGCCTCTCTCTTAGATACTAAGTGCCCTAGACTATCCCTTCTGTCACCATAAAATGACATTTCTCAAAAATTCAGCACAAGATTAGTCTTAATGCACCTATCCAAGACTTTAGACAGACTATCTAAACATGCATCAAAATGAGGACCCATAAACAAGGAAATCATCCATAAACACCTCCATGCAACTCTCTAAAAGATCTCGAGAAAATACTTACCATACACCTCGAAAAGTTCTGGAGCGTTGCATAGACCAAAATGGCATTCTTACGTAGGCAAAGAAGTGCTTAGAATGGACAAGTGAAAGTAGTTTTATGTTGGTCCTCTGAGCAATATGGATCTGAAGGTAGCAGGAGAATCCATCCAAGAAGCAATAATGAGAATTGCCTGCAAGTCTCTCTAACACTTGATCAATGAATGGAAGAGGAAAATGGTCTTTTCTAGTGGCTTGGTTCAACTTCATGTAGTCCACACACACCCTCCAACTAATGCGGATTCTAGTTGGAATCAATTCATTGTTACGATTTTTCACATGCTTATGCCGTCTTTTTAGGAACCACTTGTAAAGGACTAACCCACTCACTATCGATATAGGATAAATGATTCTGCCATAGCAACTATCGACTTCTTTCTTCACTACCTCCAGAATGGTAGGATTGATAGCCTTTGTGGTCAGTCTTCACGTCTGGCACCTTCCTCTAACAATATCCAGGTGCATACAAGTGGAAGGACTAATCCCTGGAATATCGACTAAAGACTACCAATGGCTTTCTTGTGATCTCTCAACATTTGCGAAAGAACTTATCTTCTTGATCGCGTTGCTCATCATTTGCTATAATAACTGGCAACTTATCATTAGCCTCTAGGAAAGCATATTTCAGGTGTGAAGGCAAAGTCTTCAACTCTAAAGTTGGTGGTTGCATAATGGATGGTAGTGGTGGTTCCTTCAATTCTGTCACTGCAACATTCAAATCTGCACAAATATTTTCTACAGCAACAGTATCTGCAGAATCAATCTCAATATTTTTGAACTCTTCACAATCAGCAAATTCATCAAAATCAGCAAAATCATCATATTGAGCTTAAATCATCAATCAGAAAATCAATGACATCAAGATAGAAAAGAGAATGCTCTTCCGAAGGATGTTTCATTGCATCAAAAATATTGAATTGCACAACATCATCACCAAACTCCATAGAAAGAGTTCCTGCATCCACATCTATCTTAGTTTTTGCAGTTTTTAGAAAGGGTCTTCCCAAAATTAGTGTGGGTCCATGGCTGGACGTTTCATCTTCCATTTCCAGAATATAAAAATCAGCTGGGAAAATCAACTCATTTACTCGAACAAGCACATCTTCAAGCACACCACTGCTTTGGATGTGTGGCGCTCTGATGGCCGATTGGATTACTACTCCCGTTGGTTTCAAATCTCCAAGCTTCAATGATCTATAAACTGATGTAGGCATGACATTTATGGAGGCACCTAAATCTAGCATTGCATTTCCAAATTTAGAGTTGCCTATGGTGCAAGGGATGGTGAACGTACCTGGATCCTTGCACTTCTTGGGTATACTGGATTGAATCAATGCAGAAACATTTCTACCCATGCTCACCTTTTCATGACCTTTCAACTTCCCTTTTTATGAGTGCACAACTCCTTAAGAAACTTTGCATATTTGGGAATCGCTTTATGGCATCCAAGAGAGGATGTTGACCTCTACCTTCTTAAAAGTGTCAAACTGACTCTTTATCTACTTCAAGCTTCTTTTCTTGTTTGAGCTTATTACAGGAAAAGGTAATGTAGGTATGAAATTAGAATCATGACACTTGATTTTTCACAATTTCCACTTTTTCTGTGCATCATTGTTTTCGCTTCATCATCGTAGAAGATTCAATTTTCTGTTTCACCACTCTAACTCCTTTACCACTTCTCAATGTAATGGCACTCACATTTCCTTTTGGATTGATGGTGATTGAGAAGGGATTTGCCCGTAACCTTCGAAAATTGCATTTTGTTGTGATCAAGTTGCTATCATCCCAATCGTTCTGCAGGTCTTGAATTGTAGAATTCACATTTTGCTTTGGAGCCGTAGGTTCTTTGGTCAAGCCATCATTTCACCAAATCCCTCTAATGTAAGGTTCAGAATTGGTACTCTGCATGGGTTGCATCACATTCTGCTGCATATTCTGCTGCTGTCTAAATGGAGGTGGCTAGTACTTATTGCTTTAACCTGGTCCTGTTGTTTGAAATTTTTGTTGCTGTGGTACATTTTGCTGCACAGGACCATATCTCAGGTTAGGATGATCTCTCCATCCTGGATTGTACCTTCAGAAAATGGATCATATTTTCTTTGTTGTTGAGGTCTGTATGGTTGTTGTTCCGCTGCTATCCGGTGAACACTCCGCAACTGCGGTGAGTCTTGTACTCCTTGATCAGCTTCTTGTAATGTAGGACAAGCATCGGTATAATGACCTGTGGTGGAACATATGCCGCATACTTATGAAGGATACTGATTTGCTGTATTGTTTTGCTGGTGTTGTCCAACAGCTAACTGTCTTACAAGAAATGTAAGCTCGGTTATCTTGTTTTCCAACCTCGACATCAAGAATTTGCAATACCTCATTGACTCCTTAGCTGGTGCAAAGATCTCGAGCCAAAGCTGCGGAGTTGGCTGCCATGTTAGCAATTAAAGTTAAAGCCTGCCGGTGTCTTGTCCATCAATGCTCCACCACTTGTCGCATCAATCATATTTCTATCATTTTGAATCGACCCTTCATAGAAATATTGGATGAGAAGCTGCTCATTAACTGGTGGTGAGGACATGTTGCACACAACTTTTTGAATCTCTCGATTACTCATATAATGTCTCCCAGAACTGGCCTGATGCCACAAATGTCTTTTGGGATAGAATCTTTCGGATGGGGAAGAAACTCTCTAAGAACAATCTCTTCATTTCTTGCCATGTAATGTAACACTGGATGAAGGTAATACAACCAATCCTTTGCTTCAGCATCTAGAGAGAAAGGAAATGTTTCCAACTTGATATGCTCTTGAGCACTCCTTGAGGTCGCATGGTGGAGCATACAACATGAAAATTCCTTAAGATGCTTATTAGGATCCTCTCCTGCAAGACCATGAAACTTGGGCGACAAATGGATTAGACCGACTTAAGTTCAAATGGCACCTCTAACTCAGGATATTGAATACACAAAGGTTGATATGCAACATCAGTATGACCAATTCTTTCAAAGTTCTATTAGCCATGTTATCAATACTAATTTCGAGACACAAGAACACTAATATCGACGCAGTAATCACTTGCGTAATCACTTAAATCAACTCCTTGATTACTACCAGTAAAGACTATGAAAAACCAAATTCCTATTCACTCTATTTAATCTATGAAAAAGTTCTATCTATTTCAGGATCATGTTCATACAATTCACAGGATCAGACCTTGTCATGCACACACAAACACGTAGTGACTAAATTAGAATTGAGGAACACATCTGAGAATAGCCTATATCTTTGCGAAATGGAATAGAAATTGAAAAGTCCTATCAATTAATTTTAAAAAAAAATAAATAACACCACAGAAGTACTCTAAAATACTAGGGAAGCAATCTGACCAATTTTTTTCATTTTTAAAAATAGTGAAAATGATAAAAAAATAAAAAAGTGGTCTAAACGAAGGAATTTCGAAAAAATAAGCATAGCAAGACAATTACTCTAATAATTGTCTTGGATGTATTACTTTTTTTTTTCTGATTTTTTTGAATTTTTTTCGAGGTAAAATGAGTAAGTCGGAAAATACACAGATTTTTCTGAATTAACAAAAAAAACAACTCTGCCAGCAGCTTTATTATGTATCTGAGAAGCAGAAAAATGTCTGTAATTATTTAAAACACACCTATATAACAAGATCATATAACATAATATGCAATTACTAACGGCGCCTAAATTTTGATATGGCTATCGTCCACTATCAAAGCAGGTCTAAATCCTTTATTTGTAGTATAAGCGCATTTCGAGGTCATTCTTCCTTAGGACACATCGATTATGTTATCGATGCCAGTAAATACTAATAACACTAAAAGCGGGTTTGTGAATTTTAGAACAAAATAGAGTGAAATGAAGGATTACGAAGCGAGAAATAGAAAAAACTCACTTGATCAAAGAAATCAATCCTGCACATCATGATCATTTGGCGAGAATTCATCACGCAGTTCATAAGAGTTAAATTTGTATACTCTTTGTGTTAATCCGAATCAACTATATAATCATATAGTTTTCACCCAACAATCCTTAAATCACAATCGTAATTCAAATGAATGTCAAATTACGTGCGATTCAATTAATCTGAACAACGATCGGTAATTCAACGCTTTACTTCAATTTCAATAACGAATTCAGTTCTATATCTAATCAGATATAATTCAAACATGATCATGTTCAATAACCAAATCCATAATCGAAATTCATAAAAGGAAAGCATACATACAAAGATGAGATTTACACAATAGGAACTCCGAATTCAAACCGATTATCTATGATGTCAGGGATTGAAAGGAGTTTAGCCTTCCATGGACATCTCCACTGGCAAGCTCTCTGTATGAACACTTTGAGTTTGAAAGGAAAGCGAAAATACAAGTTTTCGGTTCTTTGTTGTTTATTGATATCAGAATTACAAAGGAAACTGAAATTTATAGGCAATCCAATGGCCCTACCCGAATTTCCTCTTATCACTAACCTTATCTTATCCAGATTTTTGAAATCTGATCTAGATAAGATAATCCTCTCTGGATAAGCTTTCCAGAGACATATTATATGCCTCAATTGGACCAGAAATGAGTGAGATATGCCCAATTATGTGAGGAAAGGTCTTGGACCCGCCTAAGCATTTGCTCCGGAACTTGGAAGCCCAATTAAGCCTTGAAACGGACCGAATTTGATGAAGCCTGTGAAACCCAAAATTATGCATCTCGGTCTCAGCTTTCAGGAGCCACCAAGATCACCCAAATCCGATATTTCTAGGGCCCAAAATGATCTGTCCAATACAGAAAGGTCATAGTGAGTGTAAAATCCGGAATTAGCCAAATTTCAACAATTAAATCCAATGAGGCCCAATAATGCAAAACTCAATTAAATTGTCAGAATTAAACACATATAGAAGCAAATTAGGCCAAATATGAAACAATAAGAGATGCCTAAAAATTCCTTTATCAATGACCTGGCAAAGTCATCAGAAGCCATCAGATAGTGCAGCATCTTGAAGGGTTTTCAAGACAACTCACAAGAATAGCAAAACCTTAGTCTACGATATCAGAGAGTTAGTTAGAACATCAGAAAGTCTATATTCCATATTAGAAGCTTAGATTGCAAGATCACAGTATCAACCAGCATACCAGATATCAGTTTGCAAGACCATAAGCCGTTGAGAAGAACATTTATCAGTTTCCAAGGTTAGAAAGAAGACAATGTGTTCAGAAAGAAGATTGGTTGGTCAAAAAGAAAGGTCAGAAACCAAGAAATGTATGGTGTAACATCCTAATTTTTAACCCAATACTCTAGAACATACTTAGGTTAATCATTAGTCGGTTACGTCATAGTTTCCTTTTTACTTTAAAATACTTAGCGGAAAATACTGGTAAATTTTTTTTTGAATTATAAAAGCAGAGTGAGAGTCGTGCGACACGATGAACAATAAAGCATGAAAGGAAATAAAGCAAGCATTTCATAACATCATAACATAAAGCAAGTAAAGGCAAATCACAATAAAACTGAACTGTATATTTATATAATATGATATGCCCACTTATGAAAAGTGGGACTTAGTTTGGTACAACTGAAATAGAAATACATGGAAAACGAAAGTACAACAAAAGGCATAAAAAGAAACTCTCCTAACTCTAGTGCCCCTACAAATAGATAGCCTAAAGACAAAGGGAGGCTATCCTGGCCTAGTCGAAGCTCGAGCACCTGAACGCGATGGTCATCTCCTACTGCGGGCCTCTCTGGAAATGAGGGATGTATCCGATCCACTGGGCTATCTCGGCCGGGGTAGCAATGCGCTGCATCGGTCGGGCATGAGCTCCATGGTGGGGAATCATCCTCACCTACCCTCCACGTACCGGCTGAGCGACTAAAGCCTCGCTACCCTCCCCAAAGTCCATCGGCACAGTAGGGGAAGATCACTCGGAAGGTACCTGAGTGGCAGAGTCCTCTGAAGGGTTCGTCTCGGAGAATGATGAGGGAGAGCGGGGCACATACTGTGGGTAGTCCCGGATGGCAGAAGCTGTCGGTGGGGTGCGATGGACCCGCTCCTCTCGAGGGCGTGCGCGCTCGAACATGAAGTCGTCGCCAAAAGGTGAGTCAGGAGAGAATCGATGACTATGTACAGGGTGATTAAAGGGCTGTCCAACGAACATAAATACACGAACGATGTAGCGACCCACAAAATGGTATGACCCATGGTCCGGATCATGATGCACCTCCCACGTTGGGGTGTCCACAAAAATCACGAACATCACCATCTGAAGACGTGAAGGAAAGAAAGAGATAGAGAGAGTGAGAATCTTGCTAAAGAATCTCAGTAGGGCCTTCTACTACCTAGGTGTCATCATCTACGTCCTCAGGAACCTTGGGTTTAGTATACAAAATAAGTGTGCATGCATTAAGTCCATTTTTAAGCTTTTGAAACATAGTTAGCCAAGGTCCATTCATTTTAGTATGATTCTTAATGTCATGGATGCAACATATTAAGGAATGTATGCATGGCTCTACCTAATGCAAGAATAGTAATCATAACATTAAACACATCATAGTAGTGGCATAAAGTGGCAATTGAAATCTCATATGGGAAAACTTTGTGACATAATCATTATACTTTACTTCCTCATAGGCCACCCTAAAAGATAATCATTCTGGGGGTGCTCGGCCGAACCGGTGTCACCCAGAACGTGTCACATCTCTAGGTTATGAGCTCATACCTTAACTAGTCGTCACTAGTTCTTACTTATCAATCCCGATAAGCGTATCATAATCATAAACATAATCCTGACTTATCCAGTACGTGCCAGGGGGCATTTCTTAAGGGTGCTCGGCCGAACCGGTGTCACCCAAGAATACATCTTGGTACCGATGTCACATGAGTTCTCTGGAGGTGCTCGGCCAAACCGGTGTCATCCAAGAACTCATCTTAGTACCTCATAAATAAAATCTCGTAGGTTTTTTAAAAACTTTCTAAATCCCCAAATTTGTCAGAAATTCGGCAGCATAAAAGTAGCATGCCAGATTTCTTCCAAATTTACTTTATGCCACATAAGTCAATCAAACATACATCCTCCATCATAGTTCCATGCATTCACATAATCATTCTTATACTTTACCAAGTAACATTGAAAATTCATTATGCTCTTGATCCTACGATATCTTATGCTTTGACCCTTACGGGTCTTAAACTTGAAATATAATTTCTTTTCTATCAACCTCTTATGCATATAAGGATTCTCTTCTAACAAATCTTACTATCATTTATACTCTTTATTAAATCTGGACAGCACCATTCTTTAAGGGCAGAGTTATAAACTTACAATTACGGGGTTCTAGAACTTACGTTTTAGATCCTTTCTTAGTTCCGTCTTCGCCTAAGGCGCTATAAATTAAATCTAAACCAATTATGAGACTTTCCTATGTCTAAGAACTAATTATAAACCATGTTTACCATATTATGAGGTTGCTGGACAGATTCTAAGAATTAAATGTTCTAAGAGCTCTAGAATTGCATTTTTACGATTTTCTAGTTACTAGTTTCTCTATAGGTGCTAAAATTCAATCCTACTCCAAATGTAACCAAATTTTTCATGATTATTCAATCCTAAACTGATTGTTATCATACTAAAACAGTTTCGGCATTGATTAAGATTAAAGGGGTTAAACATACGTTAAATTCCAACTTTACGGTTTTCCTATGAAGCTAGTTTCTCCCCTAACATGCATAGAAGTGCTCCTACCTCATCATATATTATTTTCACACATTCTAACACATCAAAACATCATCATTCAATATCAAACATACCAAGATAGAACTGAATTGTTCAATGTTCAAAAGGCACATAATTTGATATTTCTAAAGCATATAAGTTGCTAGTTTCTCTTGGAATCATTTTAGGACTTCTAAAACTTTTTACAAACCATTTTATTTTATCAAGAGGCTAAAAACAACTTTAGGTCAGTAACCAATTTAATACTTCTTTAGAAGAGGGATAGAATCATAAATCTTGCTAGTCATAACTTTATAAACTTCACCAAACTTAAAGAAAACACTAGAACATAGGTTGTTGGCCCTTGTAACTAGATGAGACTCATTCCAAGCTCATCCTTGTTACTTGGCCGAAATTATGCACTCAAAGAATGCTTCCATACTAAACTTTAACTTGAGATAAAATGGGCAAGTCTTTGAGCTCTAAGGTCTTTAAGTGATGACATAATTTAAACATGCTATGCACTTCATTTTTATTCTTCGTTACAAAGTAAAGTGAGAACTTTAAAGTAAATATGCAAGACTTAGAATTTAAATATGCAAGATTTGAAATAAATATGCAAGGCTTGCAAGACTTGAAATAAATATGCAAGGCTTGCAAGACTTGAAGTAAAGATGCAAGGCTTGGAATTTAAATATGCAAGGCTTAAAATAAATATGCCATGCAAGTTCATTTCTTTATTTTAGTGCTCTAGGCCCAGCAACAATCGACTTTAAGGCCGAAATAGAAAGGCTTTGAGTATTAGTTAGGTGATAATGCAAGCTCTCATTTTAAATCTTTATGTTCTTTAGTGATAAAAAGTAAATATGCTAGACAAGAACATAAATATGAGATGCACTCCATTTCTTATCCTTTAACTTTAAGTGATGGCTTGGAAAATAAATATGAATGCAAAGCTCAAAGTAAATATGCAATGCAATAGCTTGAATATAAATATGAATGCAAGTTTATTTTATTTCTTATTAGAGCTCATACAAGACTTTTAGAGGAACTTTAACTTTAACCCAAACTTATCATGACAAGGTAAAGTGAGGTCTAGAGTTCTTAGAACTCAAGAGAACATTTCCTTAAAAATATAACCATAAATGAACTTTATAATACCTTTATGAAAATCAAGCTTTAGAGATTTCTTTATGGTGAACACAAGGTCACCAACTAGAACTCTCATCATCAAGCTATCATGTTGGACCACCAAGGATGGTTGGCCGAAATTTTAGAGAAAAGGAAAGAAAAGAAATCGAAACTTGAGAGCAAGAAAGAAACATTTTGAGACTCTAGAGACCATGATCTTGATGATGCATTAACACCAACATCATGAGTTCTCATCATTGTGTTCATGTAACCATTTTGAAACATCATCAAAGTTAAAGATTTCAAGGTTCAAGAAAGAAAGAACTAAAAACATTTTCAACTTAAGAACAAAGATCAAGCTTTAGAGGTTTGCTCAAGTGTGAACACCATCATGAAACCCTCATCATCAAGCTTTCATTCCTTTTCTCTTCAAGCCTCATGGCCGAAACAAGAAAGAGGAGGAGAAGACAAGAAGTTCCCAAAAAGATTCAAGAGAAACTATGAACACATAAAGAGTTTAAGAACTTAAATGAAAGAATCACTTGAAAGAAAATCCCTACCAAGTGATTGAAGGTTAGGAAGAGAGAAGAGGATGAAGAACTTGAACACTTTAACTTGAGAGAAAAAGGAGACTTTGAAGTGCTCTTTGAAAACTTACACTTAGCAAATGAACCTAAAATGATGCAAGTTCACCCAAGCATGCTATTTATAGAGAAATGAAACAAAATGAGAGGTGTAAATAGGAGAGGGGGCTTCGGCCATTACAGCACAAGGAGGAGGAAATATCTTCTTTAAGGTATGGTCCAAGGCATGGTAGAAAGCATGGCTAGGTATGGGTTCAAGCATGGGTGCAAGTATGGGCCAAACATGGTTCTTTGAGTGATAAACAAATCAACATGTGATGTAAATGGGGGAGGAGATGGCCGAAACTTGCATCAGCCATGAGGGAGGGTTTTCTTGCATTTTAATTGTGGTTTAGAGTTGTGTTTAGGTGTACTTTGATTAGGATTAAGATTAGGAATTTGTAAGAAAGTGTTTAGGTGAGAAAATGGGTAATCAAGGTTGTCAAGACATAATTAAGGAGTGGTCTTGCATCATTAGTGAGTTATAAACTCATTTTAGTGCATAAACAATTCTAGACACAATTCCATGATTTAAGGAATTGGAAAGAAAAAATACTATTCAAGATTCCAAGATTGGAATCTTGAGTTTTAAAAAGAGATTTAAATCTAATCTAAGCAATTTTAGGTTCTAATTAATTTTAATAGTTTATTTTGACTCTAGATTAATTATGGAAATTAATTAATCTTCGATTAGAGCCTAATATTGCTTAGGTTTGCTTAATTACGTCATTAAGCTCAAAAATACTATTGTAGGGGCAAAATCATAATTTTGCACTAAAACTGCCTGGGACCTCCGGGACTTTAAACAGACGCTTTTAAACATGTAAAAACATTGTTTTAAACCTTTGGGGAAAGTTTCGGGCTCAAACGGCACCTTTACCCGCGTAAAAATGTTATAGGGGTATTTTGGTTATTTTGACCTGAAATTGCAGAAAATGAGACTTTCGCCTCTGAAACCATTCAAGGGCCATCCAATCCCCTTCAAATATTGAGTTGGCCCTTCGAGGACTGCCGGGCCGGCCATCCTCGAATTCTAGGCCGAAAATGACCTCAGGGGCATTTTGGTCATTTTCTTCTCAGACAGAAAAATCGGGGCGTTACATATGGGAACATAGTATCCAATATAGGAAGATAAACCTGTGATATGTTTGTAAAAGATTCTCCAGTGGATTAGAAAGTAAACTTTGATGCTCAGAAAGTCATGAGGTTCAAAAAGTAAGCTCAAATGTTAAAAAATTCTCTTTCTGAAAGTATGATGAAAAAAAAAATGGATCTTCCCTATTATCTTTTTGGTCTCTCATTCCCATGTCATTTCACTTCCCTCTAACTATACACCACATCTTAACTATCACCTACCTTTATACACTTTCCTCAAACCCTTTTATATTCTCTTTCAATTAAACCCTCTGTTTGGAACCCAAAGAGATCATTATCTTATTAAATCTTTCACTAACACTTTCAAATCCTTTCAAGTTCCAACCTTTATTCATCAACCTACCTTAAAAATTTGAAAATGGCTGAAGGTAAATGTTGTAATGGGTGCATTATGAACATGGGAACACTTCTTATGTTCAATGAACTAGAGCACTAGCAACACTACGCCAGAAACTTTTCCCAACAACTTGTAGCACCTGGGAAAAAGTCAAGAAGGGTGCTGCTAATGCAAATATCAATTTTGATGGAAGTAATCCTCTTCCAAGGATAGCCAGGCTTCCTCTATCTCACTAATAGAGTCTTCACCGGAATGGTCACTGCATTCCATTCTCAGTTAAAATGAACGTTTGATTCCGCCTTGAGCTCCTACATCAAAGGGACTCATATGACTCTGAGCATAGCAGATCTTTCTCATACTGTTCATGCTCCTAATGAAAGTGTGAGATGCTCATCTGAGGTGAACTGTTTTACAAATCTGGGAGTTACAGGAAAGGATGGTTCCAATTGTCTTATGGACTCTTCTAGACACCAACTTAGGAAAATAACCACTGCTATGTTAAACTCCAGAGCTCATCAAGTTTTCACTCTGATCCAGTTCTCTATCCTTCCATGACTAGGAAGCACTTACCTTCTTTTGGGAATGGACTGCATGTTGCTTTATTGTCTGTTGGCAAAGGAAGGTAAATTCACCAAGATTAATCCTTGATTACATGTTGAATGCAATTTCCCCAGATAAAAGGAGAAGTGCTGATGTTCCCTATGGTATGCTGTTGACCAAGATCTTTGAGCACCTGAATTATCCTCTGGCAAACAAGTGGTAAGAGTACATGGAAGGTACTCTATACTCTCTTAACTCCTTCCAGACTCTAAGGCTTTATTTACGACCTGGGGTTTAGGGGGTAAGGAAAGGGAGGAGAAGGCAATGGGGGAATAATTTGTGTTTGTGAGTTTTAAAAGTGATGGAAGAAAGAGTTTGAAGGGTTTTTAAAATCCTCCAATATCCTCTATTCACCCTCAATTCAAGTTCCTCCATTTTGGAGGGTTTTTAGCAGATATCATTTGAAAGTACCATTTTACCCTTATTAATTTTTATCAATTTCAAAAGCAACACACCACATTCACGTTTCCATTCCAATCACTCTCTCTGTGTCGACACCCTAATCCCAAATTTCTTCGAACCCTAATCCTTCTGTTCTCATCGCTGGTGAGACCCCTCCACAACAACGACGGAGCATGACTTGGACTGCAAGCCACGGCAGCCGCAAGTTCACCCTCAAAGCAGCGACGCCGACAACTACAGGTTGTATCCATTGCAAAGCCCACACAGCGAATTTGGGACGTCGCTTTTCTCTAGTACATCTGTTTCATACGTATTTTTTTGTATATTTATCTGTTTCATATATATTATGTGATCTTTTTTAAATTCTCACAAAGTTTTGATTAGGTACAGATTTATTAGACTGTAATTTGTGATTTTGTGATTTTTTGATCAATTCTAGTAGGTTAATATAGCAAAGAGGTGGAAGAAGCAGGTTCCTTTTAACATTCACGTGTATTTCTAGTTGGTCCTTTTTTGGTAACTGGAGTACGGGTGCTTTTTCTGGTAATCAAAAGCCCAAACAAATCTTCGCCTCCACCGAAGGTATGTTCTGATCTGATTTATCAGAAAAGAAACCTATACATCTGAATTCTCATATCTGTTATTGATGTTTGCTGGAAAATCATCAATTAATAATTGGTTGCCAATGCTTAGTATAAGTGCAAACGCTTGCTGGATTAGTAGCTTGGTGATTAGTGATGCCAACCAAATTATGTTCCCTTTTAGAACTCTTCATTTAATTTCAAAGCTGCCTCATAATGTGTGCACTAGAAATCTTTCAACAGGGTCCACTGTAACCAGTTTTGTGTACACATGTGATCCTTCAACTCACATTGCACACAATTCTTTTCTGTGTAGTGTGGACAGAAACATCAATTTTTCATGTTTGGAAGATTGCAATTTTAGCTATTTAAACTTGGGGTTATAGACGTTTTTTTGTGTTTTGATGGCATTGGTCTTAAAGTTTTATTGAAAGGTCATGAACGTTTTCATCTATGTAAATACTAGCATTTTTTTTACCTGTGGGTTTACGTGGCCGGTGCTTTCCATTGTAGAATCGAAATGCATCCCATTTGTTTGCTAAAATGCTTTTGTGGTATTGTTCCCCTTCATATTCTCTTCAACTTTGCTCCCTCTACTGCCATAAGATGGTAAAATGTTTAAACACGTGATAATATCCATATCACTTGACATCTTTTTTTGTTTTGTGTTATTATTTTATTATTTGTGAGGATTGTTTTATTGTTTGTGAGGGTGTATGGGGGACATAATTTATAACTACATTTCTTTGCATTATTGTTTGTCCTTATTGAATTCCTTTATTGTGGTGTGTGTATATATACAAACTTCTAAGAGTTACACTTGCTTTACTTGAGTTATAGTCACAAAGGAATTCATATTGTCTATGGAATTGTTTCTGCCATGTCTTCATATCACTTTTTTGCAACGTAGATATATATATAAAATCTGATACTTTTTATCATGTCATTACCTGTATATAGATGGATGATCAAGGAGGAAACATGATCCTTACATTGTTAATTTGGAGACAGAAACATAGGATGATTATTGTCCAAGTTGTTTTTCTTGTAGTTTATTATTACATAATTAGAAAACGTTCTCAAGATAGGTTGATTGAGCGTACATTAACATTAGAGAAGAAGAGGGTATGAGCAAAAATAATGAAACAAATTGTTAGTAGTGAAGGTCGTAAAATAATAAGAATGGGTCCCAAAGCTTTTTTAGACTTGTGTGATATCTTAAAACAAGAGGGTGGTCTCCAACCAACTCAACAGGTAACCTTAGAGGAATAAGTTGCCAAAACACTCTACATTTTAACACATAATGTTAGAAATTGAGAGGTCCAATTCTGGTTTCGATGCTCTGGGGAATCCACTAGTCGTCATCTTCATCGTGTGCTTCGATCAATAGTTGAGCTAGAAGATAAATATCTCAAACAACCTGATGGCTCGCAAATTCATATGGAAATTTTGAGGAGCAACTGGCTTAACCCATTCTTTAAGGTCAATTTGTTTTAATTCATAATTAAAAAATATTTTAAAAGAAATTATATTAATAAAAAAAATTCTATGCTAGGATTGTGTTGGGGCAATTGACTGTACACATGTTCGTGTAAAAGTGCCATTAGCTGAAGCTTCAAAGTATCGAGGTAGGAAAGATTTCCTAACACAAAATGTGTTGGTTGCATGCTCCTTTGACCTTGAATTTAGTTATGTTCTACCTAGATGGGAAGGCACTGCATCTGACTCAAGGATACTAAAAAATGCATTACATAGAACGGACAATCTTATAATACCTAGAGGTAATTAATATAATCGATCTTCAATTTCCTTTTTGTTCTATTAGATATATCATAGTAATGGAATATTTCCTTTTTATTAGGTAAATACTATGTGCTTGACGCTGGATTTATGTTGAGAAAGGGATTAATTACACCCTATAGAAAAACACATTATCATTTGAAAGAATTCTCCCTTAGAAATCCACCTCGAACGCCTCACGAATTATTCAATCATCAGCATTCATCCCTATGTAATGTTGTAGAAAGGGCATTTGGAGTTTTGAAAAAAAGATTTCCTATCATTGCAAGTGGAACTGAACCTACCTATGGAATCAAGACTCAGAATAGGATCATTATTGCTTGTTGTATTTTGCACAATTACTTGCTGATGGTAGATCCTGATGAAGATTTGGTTGCTGAGGTGGATGAAGAAATTAACAATCAAGTTGCACGTCACCAACATGTTCATGACCTGGTAGATGATGAGGATGAAGAACATACTCGTTTAGGGGAGAATTTTAGAAATTCTATAGCAGAAGCTATGTGGAGAGATTATACTAGTTGATTTCTTTTCCTTTTAGTATACTTATATGAAGAATCGTTCCAAAGAACGTTACATGTTTATTCACTGTTTCTATAGTATCTGTGTAATGTTCATGTCTTTCATTATCTATATTGTATCAATGATTTCCACATCTATGAACATATGTAGAACCTCAAATTTATATTGATCTAAGGAAAAGAACTGCTATTGTTGGTAGATTTGTCCATATACAAATTTATATTGGTTTAAGGGAAAAGAAAACATCTTTTCCAATTCTCTGATTAATCAATAATTGTGATCCGTTGCCTTCAGCCTGAATAAAAGCTTGATTTGAGAAAATCTTGATTCTACACTGCGCTTCTTTCATATTGGAAAATAAGGAACTGAACCAATAAAGGAGAGTGCAGTAGTTGATTTATTTTGTTGCAGGCAATTTGATATTGTTAATTGCTGCTGGTTTTTTTCGGTTCTGTGGCTGCTTTACTCCTGTTACGGTTTTGTTCTGTTTTGATTTATATATGTATACACATAGATGCATGCCAGATGAAATGCAAGACTCTTCTTGCATATCTTGCCTAATAAAAGTAGAATCATTTGTACACATAAAAAGTGAAAGTTATAAAAACATTTCTTAGCTAGTAATAGGCCAGCGTGGTCATTCATTGCAGGGTATGGTACATAGTTTTGTAGGTTCCTTTTTTGTTTTTATCAGTGCATGTTCCATTTTATTAGGTGGTTACCCCCAAAAAATTGTATATATAGTAATAGGTAGATTGCTTAAGAGAATACTCCGTCTTTCATACAAAGTACATAAACAAGAATAATACAGAACATTAATTATGAGAACCTGACTACATGTTCACAGCTTTATTTATTTGCTAGTTTTACAGAACACACATAATGACACTAATCACCTTATATAAAATGACACTTTTAGATGTGTTTGTCTTGTTTTGACATATTTTTAACCCATATTTCAATTGCCAACTCTCTCAATTACAAGTAATTATGTCTAAGTCAGAAAGAGAGACATGGACACAAGAGATAGATGATGCTCTTGTTGATGCTTTCCTAAATCAGCTAAACATGGGAAATAAAGTGGGTGGGAGTTTCACGTCAAAAGCCTATGAAGCAATAACAAATGAACTACAAGAAAAATTTCAAAGGCCTTTTGCAAAGGAAAAGGTGAAAATTCGCTGGAAGCTAATCAAGAGAGGCTTCTCAAGATGTTACGACTTATTCAAAAATGGGCTTAGCGGGTTTCCTTAGGATCCAGTTACAAAGCGTTGGTGTGCTGAACCTGAAGTTTGGCAAAGCTAATTGAGGTAATAATTTAGCTTTTTAATCCTTCTTTGATGAATCTACTTGCTGAAAAATGAACCTATTATAGTGCACCTATCTTTGTGGAATAAAAACACTTGAATGTTAGCCTCTATATGTGTTCATTTAAGTTAGGATTTTCCTGAAATGCATTTAAGTTAGGAGTCTCCTTCTTGGCCTTTGTTGAATTCTGATTTTCTCCTTCAAAATTATCGATGCTTAATATCTTTCTAAACTTGAAGTTGTTATTATTAGTTTGATAGAATAAACCTCAAGCTGAAGAGTAGATGAAGAAGCTTATCCCAAATTATGATAAGATGATGATATTGTGTGGCAAAGATAGAGCTACTGGAGAACATGCTAAAACTACCAGGGAGATTAGAAACAAAAGGGCGGTGTCTGGTGAATCAGAGTCTCTTGAAACGAGTGAGTTCAATTTAGATAGCATTCAAGACACTGTAGGCAATGAAGTCGCATCTCCAGAAGTACATGTATCTCGCAGCCAAGGGCCCAAAAGTAAAAGGCCTAGAATGTCTAGAGATGAAACTAAAGCTGAAGGGAAAAAGATGGTTCTTCAAGATCTTGTTAGAGCTTTTAGGGAGAGCACTGCTGTATACAAAAAAGCTAAACATAAGGCTCCAATTCCAGAAAGTGAAGTCTGGAAGATGCTCAAAGATTTGCAAATTGAGGACCACTTGATCAACTGTGTATACATGTATCTTCTTGGTCATCCCGAGTCCATTCGAGCAGTAATTGGTTGTCCTCAGGACAAATGTAAGAGGTTGTTGTTTAGGATGGTGTTTGGTCCTGGTGGTCCTTCTTGATATAACTTTTAGATGGGTTCTATTTGTGAACTAATGATTTAGTATTTAGGTTGATTAAATACTTGATATTGTTGGAATATTTGAGTTTCATTTAATGGAATATTGTTATTTTTTCCTTTTTGTAAGTTGCTATTATCTATTTAATTGATAGTTATATTTTTTATTTGTCCCTTTTTTATAATTTTTTTCTTGTAAATATTAATTTTTTGCATGGTATTATTATTTTTTTATAAATATGAATTTTAAAAAAAATTTTGATAGGCTTTTTTAAAATATTAATGAGAAAAGTCATTTTTGGATATGAAAAATAAAAAGATATTTTTTAAAATGATCTATTGTGTGGAATAGAAAATTTTGAGGGAGAAGTAGTTTTTCAATTTTTTTCCCCAAGATAATTAATTATTAAAAATAAAATAATTAAATATATTATTAAGGGAGAAAAAAGTAAAAAAAATTATTTTATATTTTTTTAATCAGTAGAAATATGTATTTTTAACTAAAATAGTCAATTATATAAAAATAAAATAATTATATTATTTTATTGTAAAGAAGGGTAAAATTGTAAAACTAGATCATAAATCCCCCAATTCTCTTCCATCTATATATCTTGCACTTCCAAATAAATGGAGGATCAATGCTCTAAACTCCTTCCTTCCCTTACCTTTCCTTCTCTTCCCCTCTAAACTCCCAAACAAAGCCTAAGGAGACCTATAGTTGTTGCCACTATGGGTGCTGGGAGACAGAGCTTAAGAATAAGGGATGCCACTCTCAATAAGGCTACAGCAGAGGTTGAAGGAAGAAGAGGAAAAAGAAAAATCATTCTCCTTGAAGATAACTCTGATAGAAATGAGAGACCTGAAATTATCATGAAATATGAGGGTCCTCCTTGTCGATCATGTATGGCCGTAGAATCTGAGGAGGAGATAGAATGAAAGTCTTCTGGCCCAAAATCTGCTATAGAAGATAAGCAGTCTTAAAGAGATGAGAACACAGATGCAAGGCATGTTAATGCTTCTCTTCCAGTGCAAGCAGAGACTGTCTCTAAACAAGCTATCGATCTTAATAATGATTCATTGCCAAATCAATAGCCAAGCAACAACTCAAGGATACCAGGCTCAATCAAATAAAAGCACTGCTATTGGAGATTCTTCAAGAGCTCAGACAATGAAGTTAAAGAGTATCTTTGTTTCTAGGCACACCTCCTTTTTGATGATGCCAAAAGGGGGAGAAGAAAAAAGTTAAAGAAAATCTGTCCTAAGGAACTCAGGGGGAGCCAAGCTATAGGATTATGGGGGAGAGCTTATATTGAGGGTAGCCTAGAGAATTCTTGTTTAAAATATCTAAAATGCATATATTTTGTTATTTTCCCGCTTTCTTTCTCTTTTAAAACAACCTTTCGTGCTTTATACAATCTTTTTTTTTCATATCAATTTGTGCCTTGATGTGTATGATATGCTTAATACAATGTTATCACATCTTCATCTATCACAGAAGAAATGCTTTTAAATGTGTTCTGCATAACTTGATCAAAAAATAGTTGTGTATAATTTGTTTCTGACTATCTTTAGAAACCTATCCTTACCATGCTTTAACGCGACTCAAATTAGTTAAAGAAAATCATATTTTTTCTCAAGTGTGCTACGCTTATATAGCATATGATGTGTTATAATTAGTCTCATGCCTGTATCAATGAGCGAGCTTACATGAAAAGCATGAACTATATGTTTTAAGGTCTTTATCAAGATCATCTTTCACTCTCTAATACTTATGTGAAAGTTTCATAGCTCATGCTCAGTTATGATTTGATATATCCGGGTTTGATCCCTAATGAACTTCAGAAACCATGCATAGCAATATGCCGGTATATCTGTGTTAAAGTTTCTTTGAGCATCAGAAACTACATAAGTATCAGTATGTTTTTATCATCATCAAGCATGCTCTTTTGAAAATCATCACATACATCTTTCAAGCATTTGTTTTCAAAAACTAGCTTGGATCAAACTGTGCTGAACAAGGAAACTCATCAAGATAATATATCACAAGTATCACTTGTTTATTACTATTCAAGCACGTTAAATTTCAAAACATCTCTTTTGAACGAAAAATAGGCTATTGGTATTAATGAGTTTGAACAATCATATCCACTCAAGTATCATTACGATACTTGTCAAGAGGATTCTGATGTAGTTCAGAAAATTTCATCGTAACCCAAACAGCTCTGCTTAGAGTTAGTTAAGGCCATAAAATGTTTTTGATCTCATCCATATCACGCCTTAAGAAAAGAACTCTTTGTCCTGCTTTATTCCATTCTATTTCTTTGAACATCTCTTCAAAAGATTTTTCTTCAAATTGGTTTGTCATCATCAAAAAGGGAGAGATTGTAAACTCCAAAACCTTTCAAAAAGCTTAATGGTTTTGAATGACAACAAAACCAAATTTGAAGAAAATATTTTGAAGAACGACTAATGTTTACCTTGAGTTTCTTAGCAAAGCATAACAGGTCAAATCCAGTTCATATATTACAGACTTAAAGCGAGAGTAATATTTCACTTTGCATGTGTAAACATGTTTAATCTCATGGGAAGGGATTAAGCCAAATAGAAAGTAAATATTATGTGAAGCAAAGTATGTGTATATGGATTAAAGCATAATATGGACTTAAAGCAAGAATAATGTTTCACTTTGCATGCGCAAGCATAATTTATCTCATGAAAAGAGATTGAGCCTAATAAGAAGTGAATGTTATTTCAAACAAAGCACGTATACATGCTTATGGACCAAAGCATAAAAACGGACTTGAATCGAGAATAATTTCACTACACATGTGCAAACATATTTTATCTCACGTGAAGAGATTAAGCTTAAACGAAGTGATCATTATCTTGTGCAAAGAATGTGTAAATGCTTAAAGACTAAAGCAGATCAAGTCAAGAATGAAGAAACTAAGGAAAGGGTCTTTAGAAAGTAGCACGAGATATTAAAAAGCTCACCCAAGATGAGAAAATCAGAATATGTCCATGAGTAACGTGTTACTTGACCTCTAATCATCTTAATCGCAAAGATATCATCATCAAAGAGATTGGATTGAAGACCAGAAATTAAAGAATTATCAAGGAATCTGTTATGCACGTCAAAAAGCTCACATTTGTGTGGAGCATTGAACGCTACAGGAAATGGAGGAAAATTTGAAATTCGAATTTTAAATTAAAGTCTAACACAACTATCAAACTAGTATATCATCTCTTTGCCTAAACAATCAATCACCCAAGCTTCACAAAGGAGGAGTTCAAAAAGCATGTTTAAAAAGTAGAAAAGTAGTTTTTGAAGGGAGATCAGAAAACTCAACATTACAATGGTTTCTGCAGCCAATGTGACAGATCTATCAACCTCTCTTTTAGCTTATTCTTACAAGACACAACTGATGAATAATACATGTCACTTGGAGATCTGATCAAAAGCAATGGTCATGAAAGGAAGACCACTATATATAAAGAGATGCCATGTTGAAAATGATTATGACAGTTAGAGAGACTTGTGCTTAAAAGAGAGGAAATTTTGCTTAAATCTCTCCTCATCCTGTAAGGTTCATCATTCTTACGTAATCAAATTCCTTACATGTGGAAATCTTCCTCTATGCTCTCTATTAGATTTATGCCCTTTTGAAGGAAGAAGTAAAAAGAGGAAGTCGCTCTTGTTTCCCAGGTTTATTTTAAATATATCTCTTTAAGGAAACTTGAGTGTAGGTTAGTTGAGCAACAACCCAAATACGAACCTTTGTAACCTTGATCCGTTAGTGATCAGTATGAGACATAGCTTGGAGAGGCTAAAGTAAAACTATTTGCAACACGATAGTAAGATGTTCTTACTTATCACGGTTTAGCTTGGAAAGGCTAGTCAAAGACTACTTTCAATGAGATTTTACTTGTCACGGTTTAGCTTGGAGAGGATAGGAAGAACTACTTGCAACTTGATAGTAGAGGCATTCTAGTCATCTTGGTTCAGCTTGGAGAGGATGGGAAGAACTATTTGCAACTTGATGATAGAGGCATTCTAGTCATCCTGGTTCAGCTTGGAGAGGCTGGGAAGAATTACTTGCAACGTGACTGTAGGGGTGGCTATAGATCACTGGTTAGCTTGGAGAGACTAATACAATACTACTCATATTAGCTTGGAGAGGCTAATACAATACTACTTGGTTTGGACTTGGAGATGCCAGTGTCAATACTACTTTCAACATGGTAGTAGAGGTTACTACTAGTCATAGATGTTAGCTTGGAGAGGCTAGTACAGAACTACTCAATTTGTGGCAGTGGATGATTTCTAAAACCCACGGATAATAGCTTGCAAAGGCTAATGTAAAGACTATCCAGTTTACTTTCTCAGGTTGAAAAAGTTATTTTAGTGGAACCTCAACAGTTGTTGAGCACTGGATGTAGGCAGTTTGGCCAAACCAGTATAAACATCCTTGTGTCTATTATATTCTCCCTAATCTCTTTTATTTTAGTTTTGCTTTATTTATTTCTTTTACCTTCGTTTATACACCTTGCCACTTATTTTTTACAGTTTTATCGTTCTTAGCTTTTACGCTTTATGTTTGTTTAGATATTCCTCTTTTAATGATATACGTCAAAAAGTAGCTTTCTGAATCAACTAACTTATTTTCACTGAACTTTAAGCAAATGCTTGATAGTAATCTGTTCTAAAGTTTTAGAAAATGAATAAGAAAACAAAGAAGAGAAAAGCATGATTTAACCCCCCTTTTCTCGTGCATTTTCTCACCTACACTAAAGTGAAGCATGCTTACATTTCAAGGACTAAAGTGACACTTTACTCAAAACACATAGGAATTGCAAATGTAAATAGTGGAGAATTCATGTAAATTAAAAGGGAATGGGAGAAATGTAGTAATAAGTGATAATACTAACAATTTTTTAGGGATAATGATTAGGCATTCTACGTATTTCACTAAGGAATCAGTTAATAGCATTATGTCATTTACTAGTGCACTTTCCCTTCAATCAACATAAATTTTACACCTTTTATACGTGCAATCTTCGTATCAATTAACATACTTAAGTATGTACAAATATCATTGCTCTTAAGAGAATACCATCTTTATGAACCTGGCTCCCGACAAAGGTTTCTTTTACTAAATGGAGTTTAAATAATATATGCCTTTCTTTTTCATGTTAAATAATACATATAAGAACAAAAACATCTAGAAGAATTTGAAAATAAATTACACTCTCTTGAAAATAAACACATGATATATTCTTACTCGCGTTTAATACATGGCAGGCATACCCTAGTTAAATCCAAAAGGCAAATATTGAAGACTGGAGTAGCTAATTTGTTCTAATTTATTTTATTATAACCATATAACAAAGATATTGATTTTGGAAGTTACAATTTCCCTGTTTTAACAAGTTATAGCATGGGCACAACATACTCTGACTACTATGAAAGCAAGAAACAATATATGATATTCCAAGAGAAAATGCATGTATAAATATTATGTACAAGTAATTAGTCCTAACCGTACATTGCCAACACCAAGTCTACTATGTGTTGGTTACTAAGCACCTTACACTATACCCAAATGAAGGGTAAAATAATGAATAGCTTATAGAAGCATAATGCATATGGCTAATAAATAAATTGCATCATTATTACAAAAATGTAAAGGTAGTACAAATCAAAAGAAAAAAAAGAACATGTATTGATGCAACAAAATGAATGTTGTTGACAGCTTTCAACACTTGGGCCATGTATTTGATCCTTTGTAGCAGTGGAGAATAAATAATGAATAGGAAATGAAAGAAAAAGGGCATAATATAGTTGTCCTATTCTTTATCCCTAAAGCTTTCAGTAGTCAGCCACAATTTCTTCTAGATAACAAAAACAACTCCATTGCCATCTTCAAAATCAGAATCGGAATATGCAGGTGCAACTGCTTCCCAGTGCAGTTCTGTTAGGTACTTCTTAACAAAATCAATTACATGTTGTTTATCCTAGATGATAATGAAACTAGTAGGCCGAAGCATGTGATCCATTACAATTAAAAAATCTTCTAAATTAGACTTTTTCTTTTCCAAGTCAGAAAAGACAATCCAGGCATGGAGTAAATCATATGTCCGGGGGTATGTTGAAAATGATTCACACCTGTTAAAATGTATTATCGAGTAAATTTAGTTTCATAAGTCACTTCCAAACTCATATTTTGAATCTAATCAATTCCTAGGTATGCAAGGAAGAACTACTAATAGACAATATGTTCTAGCAATGAAAGAACAAATCTTGCTAGCTTTTTAGTCAAATCACAATTTAGATTGTAACGCCCCGATTTTCTGTCTGAGTGGAAAATGACCAAAATGCCCCTGAGGTCATTTTCGGCCCAGAATTCGAGGATGGCCGACCCAGCAGTCCTCGAAAGGCCAACTCAATATTTGAAGGGGATTGAATGACCCTTGAGTAGTTCTGGAGGCGAAAGTCTCATTTTCTGCAGTTTCGGGTCAAAATGACCAAAATACCCCTATAGCGTTTTATGCGGGTAAAGGTGCCGTTTGAGCCCAAAACTTTCCCCAGAGGTTTAAAACTATGTTTTTACATGTTTCAAAACATCTGTTTGAGTCCCGGTGATCCCAAGCAATTTTAGTGCAAAATTATGATTTTGCCCCTACAATAGTGTTTTTGAGCTTAATGATGTGATTAAGCAAACCTAAGCAATATTAGGCTCTAAACGAAGATTAATTAATTTCCATAATTAATCTAGAGTCAAAATAAATTATTAAAATTAATTAGAACCTAAGATTGCTTAGATTAGATTTAAATCTCTTTTCTAAAACTCAAGATTTCACTCTTGGAATCTTGAATAGTGTTTTCTCTCTCCAATTCCTTAAATCAAGGAATTGTGTCTAGAATTGTTTATACACTAAAATGAATTTATAACTCACTAATGATGCAAGAACATTCTTTAATTATGTCTTAACAACCTTAATTACCCATTTCTCTCAACTAAACACTTTCTTACAAATTCCTAATCTTAATCCTAATCAAAGATACACCTAAACACAACTCTAAACCACAATTAAAATGCAAAGAGAACCCTCCCCATGGCTGATGCATTTCGGCCCTCTCTCTCTTTTACCACACATGTTGAATTGTTTCTCACTCAAAGAACCATGCTTGAAGCCATACCTTGAACCATACCTCACCATACTTTGAACCATACCTCACCATGCCTCAAGACCACATTATCTCACCTCATGGAACTCATGGGCTGCCTCCATGCTGCATGGCCGAAGCTCCTCCCCCTCCTTGCACCTTTCATTTGCTTCATTTCTCTATAAATAGCTTGCTTGGGTGAACTTGCATCATTTTGGGTTCATTTGCTAAGTGTAAGTTTTCAAAGAAACACTTCAAAGTTTCCTTTTTCTCTCAAGTTCAAGTCTTTAAGTTCTTCAAGTTCTTCATCCTCTTCTCTCATTTTAACCTCCTAATCACTAGGTAGGGATTTTCTTTCAAGAGTTCTTTCATTTAAAGTTCTTAATTTCTTTATGTGTTCATAGTTTCTCTTGAATCCTTCAAGAACTTCTTTTCTTTCTCTTCTCCTCCTTGTTTCGGCCATGAGCCCTTTGAGAGCAAAGGAATGAGAGCTTGATGATGAGGTTCCATGATGATAATGTTCATCACTTGGATAATCTCTAAAGCTTTATCTTTGTTCTTAAGTTAAAAATGTTTTCTTTGTTCTTTCTTCTTGAACTTTGAACCTTTCCACTTTGATGGTGTTTTAAAATAGTTAACATGAACTCAATGATGAGAGCTCATGATGTTGGTGTTAATGCATCATCAAGATCATGGTATCTAGAGTTCCAAATGTTTCTTTTCTTCTCCAACAATTTCGGTTCTTCTTCCTTTTCTTTCTTTAAGATTTCGGCCATATTGGCCAAGGGAGTTCACAATGGCTTGATGATGAGAGCTTCTAGATGATGACTATGTGTTCATCACAATGAGGCCTCTAGAGCTTGAGTTTTAATAAAAATGTTATTTGTGTTTACATTCCAAGAAAAGAAACTTTGTGTTTAAAGAACCCTTGAGGTTCACTCTTGTTCTTACTTTATCTTGACATGATAAGTTTGGGTTGAGGTTTAAGTTCCTTCAAAAGTCTTGTATGAGCTCTAATAAGAAATAAAATGAACTAGCATTCATATTTAAATTCAAGCTTATGCATTACATGTTTAATTTGAGCTTTGCATTCATATTTAATTTCCAAGCCATCGCTCAAAGTTAAAGGCTAAAGAATGGAGTGCATCTCATATTTATATTCTTGTCTAGCATATTTACCTTTCATCACTAAAGAACGTAAAGATTTAAAATGAGGTTGCACTATCACCTAACTAAATCTCAAAACCTTTCTATTTCGGCCTTAAAGTCGATTGTTGCTGGGCCTAGAGCACTAAAATAAAGAATTGAACTTGCATATTTATGTTTCAATCCTTGCATATTTATATTCCAAGTCTTGCATATTTATTTTACGCCTTGCATTTTTATATTCAAGTCTTGCATGTTTACTTTAAGTTCTCACTTTATTTTGTAATGAAGAATAAAAATGAAGTGCATAACATGTTTAAATTATGTCATCACTTAAAAGACCTTAGAGCTCAAAGACTTACCCATATTATCTCAAGTTAAAGTTTAATGAGGGAGCATTCTTTGAATGCATGATTTCGGCCTTGTGGTGATGATGAACTTGGAATGAGTTTCATCTAGCTTCAAGGACCAATAAGTCAAGTTTTAAGAGCCCTTTTAAATCTCATGAATTTGTTCGAGTTTAAAACCAACAAGGCTCTATGAATTTAATTCTCTTTTAAGGAGGGATTAAGTGGTCACTGACCTAAGGATGTTTTTAGTCTCTTTCACAAAATAAAATGGTTTGCAAAAGAGTTTTATAAGTCTTGAAAATGATTCCAAGGGAAACTAGCAACTTATGTGTTTTAAAAATATCAAGTTATACACCTTTTGGAAATTTAATGTTTCAGTTCTTCCATGATGTGTTTGCTGCCATGTGATGATGTTTGTTGTGTGTGGATGTGTAAAAATTACATATGACGAAGAAGGAACATTTCTAGGCAAGTTAGTAAGAGAAACTAGCTTTCTAGAAAAACCGTAAAGTCAAAATTTAGCATAGTTTAATCCCATTTAGTTATGGACACTGCCCAAACTGTTTCAATAGGGATATAATCAGATTAGGATTGATTAATCATGAAAAATTTGGTTACATTTGAAGTAGGAATGAATTTTGGCACCTATAGAGAAACTAGTAACTAGAAAACCGTAAAACCGCAATTCTAGAACTCTTAGAACATTTAATTCTTAGAATCTGTCCAGCAACCTTATAATGTAGAGAACATGGTTTATAATTAGTTCTTTGATATAGGAATGACTCATAATTGGTTTAGGTTTAACTTATAGCGCCTTAGGCGAAGACAGAACCAAGAAAGGGTCTAAAACGCAAGTTCTAGAATCCCGTAATCATAAGTTTACAACGCTACCCCTAAGGAATGGCAATGTTCAGATTTAATTGAGAGCATAATTAATTGATAAGTTTTGATAAGAGAGAACCCTTAGGTGCATAAAAGTTTGATAGGAGATGATAGGTTAATTACGTCACAAGTTTAAGGCCCGTAAGGGTCAGAGCATAAAATACCGTAGGACCAAGTGCATAACGAACTTTTAATGTTTCTTGTGTAAGTATGAGGATGATTATGTGAATGCATGAATTATGATGAAGGATGCATGTTTGATTGACTTATGTGGCATAAAGAAGAATTTGGAAGAAATTCAACGTGCTACAATTATGCCGTCAAATTTCTGACAAATTCAGGACTCAGAAAGTTTTTGAAAACCTATGAAATTTTTATGAGGTACTAAGATGGGTTCTCGGATGACACCAGTTCGGCCGAGCACCTCCAGAGAACTCATGTGACATCGGTACCAAGATTAATTCTTGGGTGACACCGGTTCGGCAGAGCACCCCCAAGAAATGCCCCCTAGCCCGTACTGGATAAGTCGGGATTATGTTTATGATTATGTTACGCTTATTGAGATTGATAAGTAAGAACTAGTGACGACTAGTTGAGATATGAGCTCATAACCTAGAGATGTGACACGTTGTGGGTGACACCGGTTCGGCCGAGCACCTCCAGAGCGCTTGTCTTTTAGGGTGGCCTATGAGGAAGTTATGATGACTATGTCACAAAGAGAATTTAATTGCCACTTTATGCCACTACTATTATGATGTTCTTAAAGTTATGATGATTATTCTTGAATTAAGTAGAGCCATGCATACATCCATTAATATGTTTGCATCCATTTCATTAAGAATCATGCTAAAATGAACGGACCTTGGCTAAATTATGTTTTAGAAACTAAAAATGGACTTAATGCATGCTCACTTATTTGTTTACTAAACCCAAGGTTCCTGAGGACGTAGATGATGACACCTAGGTAGTAGGAGACCCTACTGAGATTCTTTAGCAAGATTCTCACTCCCTCTATCTCTTTCTTTCCGTCACGTCTTTAGATGGCGACGTTCGTGGTTTTCGTGGACACCCCGACGTGGGAGGTGCACTATGACCCGGATCACGGGTCATATCATTTTGAGGGACAGTGCACGGTGCGAGTCTTCATGTTCATAGGACGTCCCTTCGCTCACCCCGTGCATACCCATCGCTTCTCCCCGACAGCACCCTACGGCGACGACGAACAGGTTTTCGAGCGCGCGCTTACGAATAATGAGAGAGTGCTCCGCATGTATACCGCCGCCTCAGCCATGCGTGACTATCCCGATTACGTGCCCCGGACCTACTTCTCGGAGACTGACCAGTCCGAGGACCCGCCTACCCATCCGTATAGCGAGAGCTTTGCCCTCATTCCACCACTGATGAGGGAGGGCAATGAGGACACCGTGACTCAGCCACGGCTTGCACGATGACCGGAGATGCGGCCACATCGTGGGGGTCACTCTTGATCCCCGTTCCGCCTCTTTACGCCCAAGGAGCTCGCCCAATTTCCCGGATATATGCCTCGCTCACGAGATGGGCGTCAGTAGGAGGTGACATACGATCGATGGAGTACCCGGGTAGAGCACACACCACTTAGATAGGGATGAACTTTCTTTTGTCTTAAAGGTCACCCTGTTAGTTGCACTTGGGTAGGGGAGTTGCTTTTATAGTTTCCATTGAAATTTCTCTTGTATTTCCCTTTTAGTTGTACTGCTCATGTTGTATCAAACTAAGCCCTACTTTATACAAGTAGGCATTTCATATATTATATAAATATGCAGTTCAGTGTTATCATGATGTGCCTTTATTTGCTTATGTCATGTTGCTATGCGATGCTTGCTTTATTACCTTTCGTGCATTATTAATTAACGCGTTGCGTGGCTCTCACTTTGCTTTTATAATTCAAAAAAAAATTTTACCAATATTTCCGCTAAGTATTTTAAAGTAACAAGGAAGCTATGACATAACAGACTAATGATTAACCTAATTATGTTCTAGAGTATTGGATTAAAAATTAGGATGTTACATGGATCATCAACATAATAATCTAAAAGGGTTAATATATCCTCTAAAAGGGTTAAACATGCTCCTAATTCAAAATTCCACTAACCAATTGTAATTTACGCAACATACAAGGATTAATTAGTTACTACATGAGTAGGATTTTGAGTTAGGAAAATTTTTAAAGGCACCGATTAGGAGGATTTATCATTTCTTATACCTTAATTCTCCAATTTCTCTAACCCTCAAAAAATCATAAGAATGGAAAAGAGATGCCACTCAACAAGGCTACTTACTACTATAAATGTTAAACCCCAAAGGATGATTTGATACACCAGCTGTGAAGTTTAATGCAAGATAATATTTAGATTCAAAGTACAATTTCTTATGCATGAGGTGTAAACTATAAATCCATGATCTTGAATGACTTTAAATAATGATTTTCTTATGATTATATGTTAACATTATTTTTCTATGATTATAATTTGAATACCATTTAATATAGACAAAATTATCATTAAGGAAAAATTGTGTAACATGTTGCACAGAAAATGCCATAAAACAAATCCCAACTATAAACTTAATCTTGAAATCAAATATCATCAAACAAGACTAATGAGTCAAATGTATAAAAAGATACTCCCTCCTTTTCAAAAAATCTATCTACTTTCAGACAAAATCATTTTTCAAAATATCTATTAGTTTCACATGCCAATGAAGTATAATTTTTATGTTCCAATAGTATCTTGAATAATTAATGACCATTAGTGTAATATTTTATTTTCAACCCTTTGATATACTCCACAATTATTGATTATTAGGGTATATTAATCCATACACCATAATTTTGCATAGAAATATCATATTACCATACTCTTTAGCACATTTCTTAATATTTGTATTTATCCAAATTTGATAGATATTCTGCAAAGGGAAAAGTATTAATGATGCAATAAATTTATGTTTGAGTACAACCAGCTTCAATACTAGTCATGGGCGACTAATGCGAGGCCTCTATCATATATAACTCCAAGTGTGCTTGCTCCATCATCAGGTACAACATTCATCACCCAAACATCCTTGCTTTTAAGAGCAGCTGCAAATGAACCCAATTTTGCTTTCATATCCATCATATTGCTTATTGTGTTTGATGTGATTTTTTGACTCATGAGATTCCAGTAACTCTCAACTCTTCTTTGCCATAGTTCCTATTCCACATGGTAATAGTATCTTTGTTGTTTTTCAATAATTTAAATGTTCACAATAACAAAAAAAACTAATTAAAATAGTAAGAGAATAACTTGCAATTTCAAATTGCCATGTCCTTTTCAAATATCTTACTTGAATAGCCTAAATTAGCTAATCTAGGAGGAGGACTGGTCAATCTTGCAGGCCATGGAGCTAATTCACTATCCTTGGCTCTGTTGTCATCTAATAAACCAACAGCAATTTTGGTTAGTGAAGTTTCATACCCAATGCTCTAGTAAATGACTAAAATTCAATAAATATTGTTTTCATCTTTTTTCTTTGATAAAAATTTGTTTTATAAATTAATTAATTAAAAGTGGGGGGGAACTTTTGAGTATGGATTAGGTTCTTGGATTACAAGCTTCATGAACTCAATACAATTACAATTACACAGCTTTTACAATGATCATCATAAGATTGAAAAAAGTGAATGTACTTCAAATAATAGATTAAATTAGGAGCATTCAACATGAGCTCGAAATAAATATTCATTAATGATACGATACTAGATGAAGAAAAGATTGACTTATGGGTATTGCAATAGCAGTCAACATGGATATGTTAACTTACTAAAACATATTCATATTCTTCCAAGGGAGAGAACATTACCACTTCTACTCTACTGAACCTCTAAGATGTTATTATCAGTCTGCATTTGATATAAGGACATAACGCCATATTTCCTTCTTTGGCCTTTCTAGCAAGAATCCACCATGTAACTCAAAGTTTTCACTATTTCTTTTCCCCTCTTTTCATAATGACCATGTACCAACTCACCCAACAAGTCTTAAAACATGGGACACTCCTCAATCTAATTAGAAGAGATAAAGATGACAACTATTGTAAATGGTCATTTAGTGCTGATTAGAAGTTCACACTAAACATAATCTAATTCTAGTTGACTGACTAGTAGTTTGTGCACAGAATTTTAGTAAGTAAGCCACCTCACTTTTGAAGACCATTTTGTTTACTTGTAGGAAATCAACTAATCCATAGCACTAGAGAACTGCAGTTTCTAGAGTGGATAGAAACTGTAGAATAAATGTAGATGTGCTAATACACTGAGAAGAAAGGAAGCAACTACAGTCAAGGTTTTAAATTGTAGACCGCATTACATGATGCGATCGCAATATTGAGGTTGCAGTCCGCAGCGCAACCGCATCAGACCGCAATTGTGGTGCGATACATTTTCATATAAATTGGCTGCGATGTAACCATAATGCAATAGAATCAAGATCATAATAGCTCGCAACGGACAACACAAGCTTGCAACAGACAGCATGAAGGCTGCAACAAGTTACAATGGACTCATTTTCTATAACGCCACGATTTTTCCGTGTGAAAATGACCAAAATACCCCTGAGGTCATTTCACTGGGAAAATAAGAATAGCCGGTCCTGGCCATCCTCACAGGGCTGTTTTAATGATGAATGGGGAATATGTGTGTTATAGGTGTTAATAGAGCAGAAGAATCTCATTTTTGGGGTTCCTATACACAAAATGACCAAAATACCCTGCACCAATTAACACAGAATTAAATGCCGATTGAGCCCAAACTTCACCCAAAAGTTTGAAATGATGTTTTTAAATGATGTTTAACATCTGGTTGAGCCCGGGTAGTCCTGGGAGGTTTTTGTAAAAAATTACTATTTTGCCCCCAGCTAATACATTTTGGGCCCAATGATACGATTAACAAAACCTAAGCAATATTAGGCTCTAATTAAATATTAGCAAATTCTAATTACTAATCTAGAGTCGAAATAATTAATTAAGGTTAATTAGAATCTAAGATTATTTAATGAAACTCAAAATCCTTTTCTTGATTTAAGACTTTATGTCACATTTTTATGAATAGTATTTTTTTTCCTATTCCAATTTCCTTAAATTATGGAAATGGTCACATGATGAGATTCCTCCCTAATAAAGGTAGATATGCAGTAATTGACCAAGAACACCTCTTAAACTTTGTCTTGAGTAGCCTTAATCATGTACTTTCTTGTAACACCCTAATATTTAACTCAACACGCTTAGGACGTATTTAAGTTAAGTATTAGTTATTACTCTTTTGTTTCAGTTTTTGATTCAAAACTTCTTGAAAAATACTTTAGTGAAAATATGGGTAAATTTTTTTTTTTGAACTTATAAATACCAAAACGTGAGCCGCGCATACTAGATATCTAACGTCATTTATCTTGCCTGCGTAAGAGAGATGTTAGAAACAAATAACGGATAAATACATAATACAACCATGGCATAACATAACTCAAATAATAATAACATATCAATAACTGTATCATAATAATGATGTCTTGTAAACTTAAGGACATCAATATATATCCATCAATAGAATACAAACTGATATATGAGATACGATCACTCTAAAGGCAAATATCCAAAGGAAAGTTATCTCCGTAGCTCTTCGTCCAGTCTCAAGGTAAATCACGAACTACACCATCATTCATGTCTGGAGATGACACGGAAAAGAAAAAGGGATGAGAAACTTATACAAGAATCTCAGTAGGGCTTCCCGACTCTAACACAAGTGTCATCGTCATCGTCCCCAGGAACGTCGGGTTTAATTATGAAAATGGTGAACATATATATAATGTTCATTTATTAAGTTATAAATACCCTTAGCCGAGGCCCCCATCTTTTAGCATGAATCTTAATGTCATGAATGCAATATATTAGTCATGGATGCATGTCAATATCATATACATAATATCATAAAATTCATAAAATGATGCATATGATATAAAGAACATCATTATCATCATTTCTACAGGTGACTTAAACTTCTTTATTCTCTTTTCCTTGGGGGCCGCCCTATAATTCTCTCTTTTCTCGAGAGTTCTAAGTTATGAGCTCATACCTCACTAGTCATTAATAGCGTAATTTTATCCCTTTTGATAAGTTAAATTCCTGACTCTTAAGGTACGGGATAAGGGGCATTAGGATCACCTTTCATAACCTTTAATTCGGGGAGTCCAAAGGATCACTTCCTATTCGGATCACCTCTTATAACTTTTAATTCGAGGAGTCTAGAGGATCATTTCCATGTGTTTTATGTCACCTTAAATCTTGGCATAATATATATAGATGCAAACATGAATAACTCATCATTAATATTTCATGCTCATAAACTTCACGAACTTATGCATCTCAATGAATCAGACATAACCGTAACATGCCATAAATCAAATCACATAAACATGCATCATATTTCATTGCATATATCCATAAGCCATATAAATCTCAATATATGAACATAGCCATCACAAGATATCAATCACATTCATTTCATCAAATTATCAATATTTATGTTTAAGTCCCAAAGGGTCAAATCACAATTTCTCAAAGGTTACGGGTCAAAACATAATTACCCCTTTTTAACATCTACTCATAAATTAAAGACCTTTAACTTTAACCAATACATTTCAAGAGACATATAACTATCAGAAACCATTCAAACTCATCATAAAAACCTTTTAGGGCCATAGACTAAATTTAACATATTTTAGGGGTCAAAGTACAAAGTTACTTATTTTTTACACTTATCAAAAGCCAATACTTCTAAAACTTTCTCTAAACATCATAAATGGTATTCTAAACACATATACACATCAGATATCATTATTGACTCTAATTAAAATCCTTTGAATCAAAAAAATTACATAATTGATAGTTTAGGACACAACTTTCTGCATTTTATGAATTGGTCAAAACTAATACTTGTAATTATTTTTTTCAACCTCTAAGATAACAAAAACAATTTATACATCAAATACTAATAATTCTAATGTATATAAACCATAAGATCAGTATCAAATTAGTGAGGAATTAATCCAGAAAATTTGTCTAAAGCTTTATAAAATTACGATTTTGATCCTTTCTAATTATTAGTTTATCTCAAAAATGCTAAAAACAATTCTTACATCAATTATAAGTAATTTATACACATTCAAACCTTATAAAATAGTATTCTAACTATTTTATTTAAGTCAAGTCAGTAACATAATTTTTAAATCAAAAAGCTTGAGGAAAGCACAATCTTTAACATCTTTGGATTTCTAACTCTAACAAGAATTATTTAAGTAATTTAAAGACAAGATCAAAGCCTTAAAAATAAAATAAATGAATCTTAATACCAAGAACATCAAGAGGCTGAAATTAACTTAATTTAAGTATATGAATTCCTATTTAAGATTAAAGAGGTAAGTTTTGAGCTTTTAGAGATGTAGGGGATAGTAAGAATCATAGATATGCTATGCAATCCATTTTTAATCTTTATCATTATAAGGTGATAACTTGGAAATATAAACATGATATGTAATACTTCAAATATAAATATGAAGATGCAAGTTTATTTTTAGATCTTCAAAGTTTAGTGATAACTTGAAACATAAAATGCATTACTTGAAATTTAAACATGAGAATGCAAATTCATATTATTATTTTCAAGATTTAAGATGATGACTTGAAATTAAATATGATTATGCAAGGCTTGAAATTTAAATATGATATGCAAGAGCTTGAAACATAAACAATGGATGCAAGTTCATTTATCATCTTGTTAAGCCCAAAACTTTTAGAGAATTAAACTCTTTAACCTCAATTAATCTTAACAAAGGAAGTGAGCATTAGAGTCCTTGATTATCATGGTTTCAAGAACCTTCTTTCATGGTCTCATCATTAAGCTCATTAAAAGTTAAATTATAAGCAAAGAACAAGGAAATAACATGAAATAAAATCCCTACCAAGTTATTTCTTGTTCTCAAATGTTAAAGCTTGATGTCTTAAGAAGTAAAGAGAAGAAAATCTCCTCTAGATGATGATGGTAACTTCAACCAAGTGATGATGGAATGGTGAAAGAATTTTTGTTGTGTTCTTGTGTTTGATAATGGAAAGGTTATGTGTTTAGGAGTTGATTTGTGGTTGGAATGTGTATGCTTGAGGTTTAGAGCTTGGTTAGAGGTTGGGAATGGAGTCTCTTGAGTGTGAATGAGGAAGAAGAAGAAAGCTTGAAGTATTGAGAGAATTAGAGAACTTTAAGGAAACTTTGAGTAAGAAAACTATCAAGTAAGAAGATGCTAAGGCTAGGAATGTTTGTGTGTGCATTTAGGCAATGGAAGAGCTCATATTTATAGGCCAAGGAGGGCTATATGGCAGCTGCCTTGTGGCTGGAAAAATGGAGTTTTTAGTTCATTTTTCAATTAAAGAAAACATGGAAAAAGAATGCTTTTATTCTTGTAATAATTTGGTTCATGCATAATGGATGAAAACACTAAAATATGATGCTAATGGGAGACATTGTTGCTGATCACATCATGGCTGAAATGGGTGGGTTTTCTTTTGAATAAACATAGCCAAAAATAATACAAAAGAAAGCTAAAGGTATGGTGTTATGGTTTGATATGTTTCTTTGTTGGAAAAACAATTAAAATATGGTGAAAAGGAGACAAGTTGGCCACTGGTTTCTGATTCCTTTAGGATCAAATTGGTAATATTTTACAAGTGGTAAATAATGTATTAGATGTGTATTTACTTAGGTAAAAGATTAGGAATTGAAAGATTAGTGAAAATGGTAAAAGGTTAAGTGTTTAGGACAATACAAGACAAGGTAAAAAGAGAAATCATATACTAGTAAATGAGGTTAATTTCAAATGAGTAAAAATCACTTTGTAACATAGGTTCTAAACTTAGGATAAGAAAATGTAAATATACAATATTTTACCTAAACCGAAATCTTAACTTTGATCTCAATTATCACTAATTTTATGAGCTTTCATAATTAAGGAAAGATAATTTAATTTTATCTTAGGTAATTTTAGACTCTAATTACCTCAGTAATTATTTTTAACCTTGGGTAATTAATTTTAAACTCAAGGTTAATGAATAAAATCAATTTGAGTTCAAATAGAGCTTTAATTCTATCTTAATTACACAAGTAAACCTATTTACCACAACTAGGGGTAGAAAGGTAATTTCACATAAAAACTCCTTGTAACTATTGGACAATCTCAAATCATACTTAAAATAGTCATTTTGAACCTTTGGGTGAAAACTGAATTCAAAGATTATATAATTTCATGAAAAATTACTGCAGAGGTAAAACGATAATTTTACTTATGATAAAAATTGATAATTGAGATTTTTACCTCTAAGGCACATATAATCCCCATCAGGCATAAAATTAACCCCTCAAAGATAATTTAGATTGGTTATCCTTGATTTCTAGGTAACAATGACCTCAGGAGCATTTTGCTCAGTTTACACGTACAGAAAAATCGAGGTTTGCGACTTTCGCACGAATCGCTAATCAAGTCTCCTATGATGTTTCTCTAATGTCATATTCCTTTATTGAGGATTATTTAACCTCGAATTACGTGTAAAAATTACCTAGGGGCGTTACACTTTCTCACCAAAACACCTAATTACAACTCCTAATCAATTACATAATCAAACTCATTCCCTAAACCAAGTCATAACACAAATGAAATGACAAAATTCCCTCCCTAAACCCCCCATAGGAACCGGCCACACCCTCCTCCATTAATCCATCACATGTTGAAATTCAAACACTCAAAGAGTCATGCTTAGAACCATGCTTAAGGCCATACCTAGCCATGCCTTGAACCATACCTAGTCATACCCAAAGCCATGCCATGAAAAGAGATATTTTTCTCTTCTTTTCCCTCCAAGAGGCCATCGGCCACTCCTCCCCATTTCACCTCCATGTGTTTCATATTTTCTATAAATAGGCATCCAAGGAAACTTGCATGAACACTTGCTCAAACTTGCAACCTCAAGCTTTCCTTCTTTAAGCTCAAGAGTTCTTCTTCTTCTTCTTCTTCTCCAATCTTCCAAGAGCCATGCACTCCACCACTTCTCAACCCCCAAACCACCACACAACCATCATAGATATTCACTTAAACACATAACCCCTCCACTTCCAAGTTCAAACCAAAGACACATATTCCTTCCTTTTTTTTCTTTCTTGGTCGAAACCACCATTGAAGCACCAAGGAGGATTTGTTCCTCTCATCTCATTTCCAAGACCAAGCTTTTCTCTTTTCAAAGAAAAATACCTTTGGTAGGGTGTTGTTTTAAAGATTACTATTCTTTTCTTTTATATTACTCTTGGATTGAGATGTTATAATGTTGATTCTTCTTTCCTCCTTCTCATTTTCAGTTCCATATTTTCCTTTTCCTTTCTCTTTATTTTCGGCCTTGATGGCCTACATATTGGAGAAACCATGGCTTGATGATGAGGATCTTGGGTGTTGGTTGTAAAACCATCATTTATTTGACCTCTAAAGCTTGAAGGTTTCACTTCTAAGAGCTTTTAGCAAATAAAGATATTATGTTGTGTTAAAGAGTTAAATAGTAGTCTTGAGCCTAGGACTCAAAGAAATAATTAAATGGATTGCATTTTCATATTTGTATTCAAGCTTTGCATTCATATTTATATTTTCTTGCCATCACCTTATAATATTAAAGACTAAAATGAAGTTTACATTAGCATATTTACATTTATGTCATCACCTAAATAATTAAACTCGAAGCCTATCTATTTCAACCTTAAAGTTAATTATTGATTCAGAGTGAATACTTTAAGGGACCTAGAGCACTAAAATAATGAATTGGACTTGCATTCATATTTACATTTCTTACTTAGCATGTTTACTTTTCGAGCCATCACCTAAACTTAAAGGTTAAAACTAGAGCTTGCATTTTCATATTTATATTGAAGCTTTGCATATCATATTTATGTTTCTCTTGCCATCACCTTATAATGCAAAGATTAAAAAAATGAAGTTTGCATTGCACGTTTAAATTTATGCCATCACTTAATTAACCTAGTGCTCAAGACTCACCCTTTCAACTCATATGAGAATTTGACTCATGGAATATATACATATCTTATTAAATGTAAACATCCTTTTATTAAGCTCTCTAATTATGCTATTGATCTAAGGTTATTAATTGTGTTACCATAAGGATAAGGATTGATTATAAGGGCATTCGTTGATCTAGAATTAATTCTAAGAAAAACTAGTTACTAGAAATGCTTGCTTCACAATTTTGTATGCTCTTAGGAAATTAAATTTTGGTTTCGGTTCAAACCTTTCCAGAATTGATGTATGTTGTTTGGAGTGCTCTTAACATGAAAAAATTGTTATTAGTGGGTATGTTAATCATTTTTGATAGTTAAGGAAAGTCTAGTAACTAGAAAGAACCAAAAAATGTAAATTCTAGGACTCTTTAAAATGAAACTATACTTTCTGTTCAGCATGTGATACTTAAGTAAAGATGACATTTAACACTTAGTAAATATATAGGAATCACCTATAATTGGCTTAGAAATTAATTCTAGTATCATAGAAAAAGTCGGTAATGAGAAAGGGTCAAAAACATATTTTATAAGAACATCGAAATGGTTCATTTCGTTTTTATTTCAAATCTGTCCAGATTTGTTTAATGACGCTCTTAGGTTAATAATAAATGAGAATTCTTGTATTTGATCCCTTAGATGCATAAAACGATAAATATAGAAGTTGGGTTTACCCGATTTAGGGGTTAAATTCATTTTTGAGGCAATGAAAGTACTTATCCCGTAAATGTTGTGATTTTCCATATGCTTGAAGAATTATGTGAAATTGATGTCTTACATGTTTAGCTATTTGATTGTGAGAATTGATATGACATGCTATGATTCCATTTGAAATGTTTTAAAGTTGCATATGTTCAAGTGATGTGAAGAACATGAGAAAAGTATATGATATGGTTATGACATTGCATCTTAACATAACATGCTAATATAAAGTTGACATAAAAATATGTGGAAATGACCCTCTGGACTCCCCAAATTAAAGGTTATGAGAGGTGATCCAATAAGGAAATGATCCTTTGGACTCCCCGAATTAAAGGTAATGAAAGGTGATCCTATTGCCTCCTATCTCGCACTCTAAAAGTCGGGTGTTAACTTATCATAGGATGAGATTATGTTAGTGACGACTAGTGAGGTATGAGCTCATAACCTAGAACTCTCAAAAGGCGAGAGAAATAGAGTGGCCCGAAATGAGAGAAAGAATTAATCTAAGTCACCTAAAGGATAAATGGAAGAAAGTCATGTTATAATTGTTATGATCCATGAGCATCTCTTATGATTAGAATTAGTATATTGTACCTTGCATTGCCATGCATTTCATGATAAGGTATGTTGCATTCATGACATCCAAGATGCATACTAAAATGAATGGGCCTTGGTAAATGGTACTTTCGAACTTTAAAATTGAACCTTGTGCATGTTGACCTTTTTATAAAGAAACCTGAAGTTCCTGAGGATGTGGATGATGGCACCAAGATAGGAGAATATCTTACTGAGATTCTTTATCAAGTTTCTCACTCCCTCTATCTTTCTTTTCATCACGTCTTTAGAGAACGATGGCAGCCTTTGTGATTTACGTTGATGCACCAACTTGGGAGCTGTATTTTTGATGCCATGCACTAGTCCTATTACTTCATTGGTCGTTGTTCAATCCATCTGTTTGTATTCTTGGAGTGCTTTTTTCTCAGCTAGTTACTAGCTTTCGATTCTCGCCGACCTTGCCCTTCACTGATGATCTACTCTTCGAGCGAACACGCCCCCGAGGAGAGCATATCCGTCGTACCCCCGTCATTGCCTCCACTGTCCGAGACTACCCGAGGTACGTTCCCCGTTCACCCTCGGCTTTTTCTAAGACCGACCCTTCCGAGACAGACATCCTATCCATGGGTTCTTCCCCCACCATACCCATGGTGTTAGGTAGTGAGGCTACTGTGACGCAGCCACTTCGAGGAGGCAGGGTGAGGATGGTACCTCATTGTGGAGTGCATGTCCGACCCTCTCACCGTTTGGCCACCCCGGCCGAGCTGGCTCAGTGGATTGGTTATGTTCCTCCCTTTGATGGGCAAAAGTAGGAACTAGCAGCTGACCTCATAGTGCATACATATATGTACATGCTTAGGATAGCCTTCTTTTGCTTTTAGAGATTATCTATTTTAGATGCACTTTTGTAGAGAGGGGATTGAGATGTATTTTCTTTATGTTTCTTCATGATGACTGTATTAACGCTACTACTACTCGACTTGGCGTATGGTATAACTATTTATGTATATCTAACTATGATGTTGCTTCTTTATGTTCCATTTGTTATGTTATGACTTTCCTCTGCAAGTCAATAATATGGTTTACTTTATGCGTTCGCGCGGCTCACATTTTAACTTTCATTTTCAAAATGAAAAATTTTACCCATATTTTCACTAAGTATTTTCTAAAACTAGAATTAAAAACTCGAACAAAAGAGTAATAGCTAATAATTAACTTAAATACATCCTAGGTGCATTGAGTTAATTATTAGGGTGTTACATTTTTAATTTGCAAACATGCAAAAATTTCACAATGCATCAGCTCATTGCGCATTGTGACGGCCACATTTTTCATAATTGCAATTGCAATCGCAACCGTATTCATGATCGTAACCTCAATTTAAAACACTGGTCACAAAGAAATAAGTAGAAGCCATAGAATGCAAAAACTATCAAATAACTTATTAGAAAAGGTGCTCATGATTAGAGTAAGGTGTTATGCAAGTTTCCATATCCACTCGCCAAACTGCATCTGGGTCATCACCAGACTGACAAAGAGAAGGGTGAGTTCCAAGTTTTCTTTGCATGTAGCAGTCACTTGTCAAAGGTTTTTGGAAAATGACAATTTGGTCCCTTTTTGCAGAAATTTTCTGAAACATACGCCTCACAAGGGCACTCATTTCTCTCCAAATTCGTAAATCCTCTTCATCTTGAGCATATGCTTCTGGAGATGAGTACGCAAAATAACCTCCTGGCCTAAGCAACCGGTCTAGCTTAAGAAATAATATTCCATCTCTCTGAAGCCAATCAATTCGACAACGAGAGCAGTGTGCAAGTTCAAAAGACCTGCTTGGGTAAGGGAGTCTCTTAGTTCCCAAGACAGCAAGATATGCAGGAATTCCTCTTTCTAGAGCAAATTGAATTTGATTTTGATGCACATCATTGGGTGCTAATGACATTGCAATGACGTCGGATGACAATAGATAAGCCCCAAAACTCGCAACACCACAGCCAACATCAAGTACTGTCTGCAAATTTCCTTCATTGTTTAGATTATTATTTGAAAAGTTGAGCATCTGGAAATACAAACAACTAGATTTGAGATACATGAAATGAAAGTAAATCAAAATAAACTAATTGCATCAAATAACAAATTATCAAGCATGGTATTGAAAAGACATATTAACTTATCCAAATATGCATGTATCATATCCTCATCCAGTAAATAAATACTTATTCCAAAACACACATAAATACGTGCATAGACACACATTAAGTTCCATGATACTACCAATTGGAAAACATGACATTTATTTGATCTCACTTTATTTTACATGCATAACTAGTAAAGACGATCAAAGCTAAGCCTTAGATTTTCCATTGATGCAATGTGCTTATCAGCTCC
The DNA here is from genome assembly GCA_031216125.1 of Dalbergia cochinchinensis. Classification (NCBI taxonomy): domain Eukaryota; kingdom Viridiplantae; phylum Streptophyta; class Magnoliopsida; order Fabales; family Fabaceae; genus Dalbergia; species Dalbergia cochinchinensis. The sequence goes on along the minus strand of CM062375.1, from coordinate 14,701,039 downwards.
ATGGTGAAAATGAGCTCCTCCTCTAGGAAACACTATCTTCTCACCTTTTACAATCATCCAGTTTTGGTCAGATTTCTCCTGTGCAAGGTGAGTATATGGTATATTTACTTTCCAAACCTCATCCCTGCTATGTGGCCACTTAATAGGGACCTGCGACATCACATAAACAACAAATCTTTGACATTGATTTGGTAATACAAATGTATCACTGAGGATATGTTGAGTTGAAGATCATATCCAGTCTCAATATATCTTTACCTTATATCCAATGGAGGTGGAATCAAACAATTGAATCGCCTTTCTGTAAGAGGACAATGTCTCTCATAGTGTTCCATCAAAGAAAGATCGAGTTTTAGTCTCATTTGATATATAAGATGTCTATCCAAGCAAGGAATCAACTCAGAATGACGATCATCACAAACCTTCAAAACCAAAAGATATGGATAACTAGATGAATGCTCAAAAGATATGGATTTAGACAACCTTTACTATAGATGTGCATCATAACCTGTGGAGGATATAGAAACTTGAATATGGTGATGAAAATGATGAAGAACTTGATTATATTGCTTAGCTTTTTATCCTTTTTTTAGCACTATTTAGGTCATTTCCTCATGTATGAAACTAAGAGTTTTATTTAAACTATGAAATTAAGACTTTAAACTCTGCCTATGTTGCACTTTGTCACAAATATTTATGTAGCCATTTTTCTTCCTTTTTGGTTTCCTAGGGTATCCATCATTGACAGTGACTAATCCCTTTGATTTCAGAGCTCATCCTCTAATGTTAGGAATTGAACTACTGATTAGATACTTAACAAGCTTAGATAGCTACCAACTATGTTAAGCATTGTTGGTTTTTTAAAATCCTTTATAATTAAGATATTTAGGCAACTTTCAAAAGATATCTATTTTAAGATGTATATGTAACTGGGATGCTTAGCTCCATAAGGAATAAAGAACAACAAAGTTTTGACATTCATTTTTGCTACCAATGATAACCAATGACACATTATTTGGAGAACTGGTTGGTGAGGCTTCAAAGTTATATATATATATATATATATATATACACACAACTAAGATAGCATAAGCATAAAATGCAAGCTCAGAACCATCATCAGTATGTTTTGTCAATTAAGAAATACAAAGAATATGCCTCAAGTCAAAGCTTGAAGAAAAAAATAAAAACCTACCAGGAAACTCTTCGATTCAATATCATCCTCCCTGTCTCCTTGTCCTAGACTTGTTGAAGATACATCTTGCTTGCCATCAATGTCATCATTTGCACCCAAATATGATGCCCCGATTCTTTTCAATGACTTGCTTCCATATTCAAGTGCGGATGAACCACTACTTTGAGAACCAAAGAAGGATCCATGGAACACATATAGAAAACCAACAAAGAATGCCACAACACAAACGGAAGCTACTAAATGCTTCTTTTGTGACCCGTCGGATCTTTCCCTCGACATTTATCAGTTGAAAAAACATAGATCCAAATTATACTTTTAACTGCTCCATTATGAACTAAAATATGGTCACAACATAGATTTTGTTTTCAGTAGGCATTACACCACCTAATCTATTGACCCCAATATTTAAAATTAGATATAGCATAAAGTTGCTTCCTTACAATGTTTGTAAAACACTGACTCACTAATTTAAAGATTAACCTACAAATAAGGAAGGGGACAACAATCAAGAAAAAAAATGTAGAAACTCATTAGAGATAAAAGAATAAAAACCAAGAATATATCCAAACATGTAAGCCAATTTCAAAGTTCTTTCTTTCATAGTGTGACAAAGTTCGATGGGATGTAAGTAGGGCAACACAATCATCAAGACAAGCTTGATCACACCAAGGAAAGTATATAGAAGAAATATAAGGACAGCAGAAGTTTTAGTTTAGTCTAACAAAAATTTATGACTCAATTCACAAGATTCACAGTTCACTCCATGTTTTCAGTCAAATTCTATGGACTAAAACATCCCATAAACAAAATTAAAATAATAAAAAAAACCTAGTGAAATAAAGCAAATACTAAACATTATTTGAAAATGATGGATCCAAAAGACCCCGTGAAAAGACAAGAAAGCAGGTGATTAATAAGTGATATAAAATTGAAAATCTTATTTTGAAAATCTCAACCTCAATGGCAATGCATTGAAATGGATATTAATGAACGAGTTTGATGATAAGTGTCAGCTATAGAATTAAATATAACTCCCAAATTCGGTACAATGCAAAACAACATTATCATCAAAACAACTAAGTCTCATTAATAATTCAACCACTGTGCAATAAAACAGCAACAGAAGTGGAATGTCAGGTGCATTTCAAATATTCGTGAGCACTAAAACAACTAAATGAAACAAACCCATATTGCAAAATGTTCCAAATCCAGCAAAAATGCAAACTTTAGCCCAACATGAAAAGTGAAGGGAGTGAACAAGTAAAACATTCAATGACAAAAAAAAAAAAAAAAAAAAGAAAATCTTACTGTGTTGGAATCAAAGTGTAAGTGGGGTGTGATAAAAGAGGAAGTTAAGAAGCCATATTTGAAGTAAGAGATAGCTTGTATAAAATGAGGAGAAGATAAAGAGACAGAGAGAGATATAATTGTGATGAGATCTAAATTGTTTGGTTTTGAATTCCTATTTTGGGAAGTGACACACACAACAACAGGAGACTAAGCCACTTGGCAAGATGCTCCCGTGTCAGTGTCACACTTTCCCCTTGTTGAGGCAGTTAAGGCAGTTTTCCTTCTTTCTCTTTTGTCTCTCTTTCCAACAATGACCGTATGTGTAACAATTTTGATTTTGATTTGGTTATTCTATGGTGTGTGCATCAAAAAAAAAAGTTTACTATAGTGTAAAATCTATTCTATTTATGAAAAACTAGTGGATTGTTAGGCTAATGTGTGCTTATCAGTTTATGTTTTTTAAGTTTAGTGTAAATTTAAACTAGTTTTTTAAAAATTAAATTCTAAATTTAAAAGTTAATTTAAATATATAAAGAGTAAAATTTTTTAGTTAATTAATTTAATTAATTTTTATTGTATATTGTTATTTTATTTTTGAGTTAGACAAAGTTCGAAAATTAAAAAAAAAAGTTGCGAAGATATATAAGTTTTTATACCAAAATAGTCGAACATTAAAGGGAAGACAAGTGAGATTGTTAATTAGATTTTTCACTTCTCAGTAGATTATATTATCATATTTACTTTTGCACTTTGTTTCTCTAATAGGAATAACATGTCCAAGTTAGTCCAATTATTAGAGTTTCTAGCTTGAATATGGTTTAACCAACGCTTTAACTAGGGCAATATGTCTTCTAACTTGAAAAAAAAATTGAATATCATGCATTGCTTTCATACCTTCGAGTTCCATTTTACAATATGTCTTCTAACTCAAACTAATGTTCGGGGGAAAATGATTAAATCATTAAAATCACTAACATCCAAATAGCTTAGTCTGAGAAATTAAAAAAATAAGTTGTTATTTGTCACAGTCCATGAATGTAGCGTCAAAAATAGATACTATGAACTATCGGAGTATATCAAATTCAAAAGGATAATGAGCATAAGCATGTGTATAAGTTATCAAGTAATCAATTAGTTTATAGAATTTGACACAATATATAGATTAAGCAATGCATCGGATATAGTCGCTTAATTCATGCTGATAAAGCTAGGAGATATGGGGTACTATTGGAGCTAAGCTACATATATAAGAATATGTTAACCTATTATCGTACACTAATATGCGCAAACTTCATAAGTGATTATGGTTGTCTATCCTTTGAGTAGGAGGTCCCATATTTGATCCCCACCTTCCCTTTACACCAACTTTTAGGAAGAATTTCTACTTTAATATCTTTCTAAAAAATATAATAATAAGCACACATAAAAAAAGTAATAATAAGCTAAAAATTATAATTATAAACTCATTTTTCATTATTTTAGCTAATAATTTTTATTTTATTCAATATGAATTTTCAGATTTTTTTCTTATTAAGAAGAAAACATTGGAGGCGATGAAGATTTTCTTCTTGCTATTTATTTCTTATAAAGTTTGTTTTAATAATATATTTTCATTGTTTCATACTGATATATCTTAGTAATATTATTTACTTTATTAATTCTTATTTATAATTTATTTCACACATCTAATATTAAATATTAGTATAAAATTTATCAAGTGTCAATTATTGGTGATTGTTTTTCCCTTAAAAAATGAAAAATTTCCATTTCAAGAAATTTTGTAAAAAAATTCAAATTTTATTAGTCTTTATTAATATTTATTTTACATGTATAATATTATACATCAACATATGATTAAATCCCCATGCATCGCATGGGTTTCGCACTAGTTTACATACAAAAACCATGTTAACTTGGGTTGAGTGTTATTTACAATCACTTCTATCTTTATTTTAAACTTTAATTTAGTTGATGAATTGTATTTAAATGACACATTATTTTGATTTTATCGTTTTAGGTCATATACATTATGATTATTGTAACACTACCCATTCAAACAATAGCTAATGACATGAATTTACACTGACAGTAAATTAATTAATATTTGTTAACATAAGTACAAATAGTATGTTCTAGCATGAGTAATTAATGTAATTAATTACAAGTTGAACATTTCTAAAATTCATAATAGAAAATCACATATTCATTAAACTTAAGTTCAAAAATTTCTAGCAGCTATCTTCCATTTAACATTACTCAGCTAATTTGAAGCCATAAGAAATAAACAAAAAGAGGGTGAGAATTAAAAATTTCTAAATAGAAAATGAATAGTTTTAAAACATTTGAACTATAGTTGATTTTAGCTGTGTCTATGCAAAAAATACATATAGCTATCATAACATTTTATGAACATAATCAAATGTCATATGATAAGTAAAACATGCTAAATACAACGTGTCATGCAAGCCTCATTATGATTATAAATTCTTTGCCTTACTTTTCTCCTTTCTTAACCTATTTGTCTTACACATATTTAAAGGTCTTCTCTTAGGAAATTCTTATTCTCTTGTATTACTCTTTCACATTGTGACGATAAAGTAAGACTTTACACTAATCAAGGCATTTAACATAAAAGGATTTTAAATTTATCCCTTTGCCTTCTCAGCGGTTAGTAGCAAAATCTTAAATGTCTTAAGTTTAATTATTCACTTGTTATTATGTATAATTTCACAATAAATATAAAAATCCATAAATTCATAATTTAAGCAACAAATAGAATAAAACTTCATGAGATAATCAGTAAAGTTGAATAGTATTCATAACGAATCAAATCATAAAAAAATATAAAATTAAACAATAAGCTAAAAATATAAATTGATGAATAAACTAAAAATAAAGTGCACACTAATACAAGCTTGATAAAAAAAATATCTCAATGAAATTTTTAAAGTATAAAGTTATCGCTCTAAATATTAGTTTTTAAAGGGATAAATAGGATCATTTTTATTAAAATTTTTCATTTAAACTTTTCACGGTCTATGACTCGATCTTTACTATCTACTGCATCAACGCACAAAAGTCCTAATAAATTTGGTAGTCCAAATTTATATTTGATAACTTCCACTTAGTTTTAGTATTAAATTTGGTATTTTACTCTGACTATAGGTCCCTTAGAAATTATTATAATTATTGACAACTCAAATTAATATAATATTATTAGTCCATAAAAGCAATTCTAAAATAGAAGAATGTAAAATAATTTGCAATAGATAACAACATAAATAAAAAAGAAATATTAAATTAACTTTAAATAATAGACAACATAAATATAAAGGAAAAAAGGGACCAAAGCTGTAGTAGTCCACATTGAGTTAGTAAGGTGAGAAAGTAACCTTTATAATTAAGTGATAAAATAAAAATAAAAAATCAGAATGGGGTAAACCTCTGGGATAGGTGAAGGGAGAAAAGGTTCTTTTTAATTGAGTCTTATTTTAATCATTGTTTAGGTCTATATTCATCCATAAATATAAAGAAATGACAAAATAAAATAACAATTATGAATACTAGTGAGCAGAATTAATATTAAAAGATGGTATATAAAGTAATAATAATTAATAGATGTTGCTATGAGATTAGTTACTTCGTCTAAAGATAAATACATTGGGAAACCAACCAAAAAAAAAAAGATGTAAGCATGGTATATATTCATTTCCTACCTCTAAATTTTGTAGGCAAATGAAAATGATATGTATATATTAAACACTAAACTCACTTTTTTTTCCCTCTTTTTCTCCTTTTTTTCACGCTATCTTCTATACCTTTCACTTTGTAACACTCACCCACTCACTTTTTAAAACACACACACTTGCACATATGCAAGCACCTCTATATATAGCCTTCAAAAGGCAGCGTGGCATTTATTGTTTAGTGGTAAATTGGCAGTGTGTAAATGCACTGTCCAACCACTATATATATATATATATATATATATATATTACTTCTGTCGTTGCTTATTTTATCTGGTTTTGTGAAATTATACTCCTTACTCTTATCGTTTAATTGAATATTCTTTCTATCTATATTTTAGTGAAGTTTATGCCTAACATATTTTGAACTTGTCTTTACTAATTTATGGTCATATTTTAAACAATGAATGTATGTTTTGATCTATTCTTTATATATATATATATATATATATATTGATGTAAAATTACCAAGTAAAACCAATAAAATATTCAAGTCAGTTACAGGAGTTAAAATTGTACCTCCTGCTTTTAGGAATTTTGCCCTCAAAATCCTGTATCTTATTTGATGTAGTTGTGGGTAAGTCTTCTTAATCTCATATTTCAATTCCCATGTTACCTCTTCTTAATCTCTCTTCCTCTTAAGTTTTTTATAGATCTATCTATGATCTGTATTGGTTTAGTGGGAGGGGCTATTACCACTCTTTTTTTTTACTATTATCACTCCCACTCAACTATCTTTTTATTTAGTTGTCCTGAAATAACCTTTTGTTCTTTTCCACAATTAAACTTCAATGTTATTCAAACTCAAAATATTCTTTTAATATTGTATTATTTGTGCTTCTATTTTTATTTGGTGAAAAATTATTTCATAATTTTTTTGTGTAAATTTATTGTTAAGCTTACTTTAGTTTCCGTAAATATTGGTCATGTTAAATAAAATTTTGGCTTTTGGTCCTCTTTTTCTAGTATTATATTTTTGGTCCTTGCACTTTATATTTAAGTCCATAAAAATAGTTTCAAATATGTATTTAGTCCTTATAAATATTAAAATACTAGTCGTTTGACCCGTGCGATGCACAGGAAGATAATAAAAAATAGTTTATTAATTATTATAAAAAAATAAATAATAATTTTTTTAAAATATATCTTATAGAAAATTGAGTATATAAGTTTATCTTAAAAGTAAGTTAATAGTTAAATAATTAAATAAGTTGACAAAATATAAATGTGTCATTCTATTTTATATCTTATATTGAATATCATGTTTATAAGGTTAAAAATATCTTGATAGATGATCTATAACTAACAATAAAGAGCCTATTTTATGAAAATTTTACACATTTCGAAAGTTGAAATTGATGAATAAAGAAAGAGAATAAATGGATAATTTTACTATATCATGAACTATTTATAGGATGACAATGAATATCTATACGAAGGGAGACATGTCTCGCACCTCCCGTTACTATTTAGAATTTTGTTTTTCATTTCCATCCTCATTCTCCTTATTGGTCCCTATTTCTCATTTCCCATTTCCTATTTTCTGTGGGATTTTGAATCCCTATTGTATTCAAGAGTTTATTAACAAATTTCAAAAAGAGAAAAACTTTAAAAATATTTTACAATTTGAAATATAAATATCCTTAATAACAAATACTATTAATGTAACATAATCCAAATTAAAATTAAAAGTATATACAAAATGTAAATATAACAAAAATAATTAAAAAATAAAGATATATTATCACTATCCCTATTCAGTTTAATAAACGGGGACATAGCCCCTATAGATCGTCCATATAAAGGCAAAATATGTGCAAATTCCTTTTCCCATTGAATAATTTCCATGTGTACCCATTTTAAATTTTTTAAATCATCCCTAGCTATTTATATCTTTTTAGTAAATTAAAATATTTAATTTAAAAATATAAAAATATATTTTTTAATTAATAAAAATAATATATAAATTTAATTTATATGATTTCAATTACATGTCATTTCCTTGTACATTCTTTTAATAAATTAAAATATCAATTTTAAAATATCTGTTATAATTAATATATAATAATTAGTAAAAAATTATTTATAATTCTTATTTATATAATCTCAATTATTAGAGTAGTATATCAATTATAATTTTTTTCAATATAAAATAATATAATCATTTACTTTTTAAAAATTAATAAATATTTAATATCATTATCAAAGAAGTGTAAATTATAGAATTAATTTTTTTAATATTTTAGTGTTAAAAAATTGAAGATATTTTTTTCAAAAAAATTAGTATGAAAAAATTATGAAATTGATAGATTAGAACATTTAAGATGTAAAAAATTAAATAAAATATAGCGATACATGTAAATAGATAATTTTTTATTATAATTTTCATAAGTTCTATATTTGAAATTAGAAAATTTTCCCTAATCTCATTTTCATGTAGAATTTTACCTCCATTCTCATGCACATCCCGGTCATGGGTCCCCATTTTTCATTTAACATGAAGATTTGAATCTCTATTGATATCTATGTTTATTAAAAAATTTAAAAATGAAAAATTTTAAAACTATTTTGAACTTCAAAACATAAATGTTTATAATAACAAATACTAATAATGCAACACAATTATAATAGGTTTGTTATCCTTTATACTATAATTATATATATAAAATTTTTATGGTATAATATATTGAATTATAATTTTATTTATACTATTTTTTATTTTTTATATTGATTTTGTTAATGGTAGAGGATATGAATGTATGATTGGAAAAAAAAATTGATAATTAGAAGGTAAATTAAATTCAAAAACTTACTTTAAGTATTAAGATTATGAAAAATATGGGGTATAATTTGTCTATAAATAATATATGGAAGATTTTTATGTAATGAGTCTTAAATATTAGTATTATATCAATTTTGATCATATTTGATTAAAAATAAATTTGATATAAATTGAATTTTGAATTATTATCATATTAAAATCCATTTTCTTTAAAAAAAAATGCTAACTTTAAACCTTATTTATTTTGAAAATATTTTCTTTATAATTTTTTATATTATCTTCATAATGTGAGGCTATCAATGATTCTTAATTTAATTATTGATCATAATTATATTAACATGGGTTCTCTCTTGGTGCAAATTATAATATTTAATTATTGTCATATTTGATTCTTTAATGATTGTAATATCTAATTTTATTTCATATGAAAAATAATTAATAAATAAATTATAAATTAAGTTTAAAAAAATCTTTAGACATTGAGAAAAGTGGGGCCTAAATTACTGTATGAATGGCATGTGAAGCCTAAATCGCTATATGAATGACATGTGTAATAGTTTTAATAAAATGAGTCTGAAATATTAGTATAATAGATTAATACAATCAATAAATTTTATACAAAATCTTAATCATTAATAACTTCTAATTATAAATAAGATTATGATAAATCTCTATTATTTTTTTCTTTTTAAAATCTTCTCCAATTTTTTTAATTTTTTTCAACACTAACCTTTTTTTTTTTTCAAAATTCATTCAAATCTTTTAAAGTATAAAATTATCAAAATTATCATGAATAGTATGATTATTTTTTTTCCAAAATTTATTCAAATTTTTTAAAATATAAAATTATCAAAATTATTTACAAAAGCTCAGAGGTTATTGAAGGTAAATTTTATGGCATCCCAGATGATCTTAGGATTTTCATTTTCACCTGCGTGCATATATAAATTTTTTTTATTGAATTGGCATATTCTTGGTCTTCAAATTATTAAATTAGTCTATATATATAATCAAATAATATCATCACTAATGACACGAAAAAATATTCTGCCTTTAAATAATTAAATTCATCATAATCTTATTGTTAATAAAAAAAGGTAAATAATATAGCCTAGCATATATATATTTTTCATCTTTCTTATAATTCATGTACTTGATTTCATAAATTTAATATAATAGTATTAAAAAAAATCACCAACTGCATCAAATATAAAAATGTTAGATATGAAATTAATACTAAAATTGTTAAATTAATTTATCAATATAATTCATGATTTCGGTATCGCAATAATTAAAGATATTTAATTAAAATATAATCCTATTATTAAATATGGATGATTATCAATGATATGCTAATAATATGCAATAATTGTGGTTTTATTTTTTTCAAAAAAATTAATGAATAACTTCTTAAAAGATGTGGGTCCTAAAATATTCTCATTGTGACACGTGTAAAACTTTCCCTCAAATGACTCTAAAATATTAGTATTATAGATTTGTATTTATATCATCATAAATATCTTCAAAAATCTCCCTTTGATCCTTATAAAGAGTACCACTTCTAACATAAACTAATAGTATAGGGACCAAAAACATAATATTATAAAAATGTGGGACTTAAACTAACAAAAAAAATTTAGAGGAACCAAAATTAAAATAGCCTATAATTACATGGAGAAAAAACATATTTAAATCTTTATTATTATTATCATTATTATTATTATTATTATTATTATATAGTTTAATTAATTTAATTTTAAAAATTTTAATATTGAATATTGTATTGAAATATTTATTGCCACTCTAGTTTAATTTAATTTTTAAAATTTTAAATTATTTATTGCCACTTCTTTGACAATAGGTTAAAAAATAGTAATTTTTTTACATCGTCAGTAGATTAAAATTAAATTCTTTTATTGTCTAACATATTTATTATTATATTATTAGATGATTATTATATTGAAAAAACATTGAAAGGTAATGTAATATTCGTTATAGATAGCATTTGAAAATGTTTGAAACAAGTTGTATGTAATAACAAAGCATACAAATCTTAACATGATATATTACACTCTCATTACATCTGTCTAATATCCTGCACATTAAAAAATATATAATAACCAATATTAAATTTTAAAATCAAATTAAGTAAAACTAATATAAGAATAATAAGAGTAGAACCCCAAGTTATTCCCTAATAATTTCAGCGTTGGATAAGTTAGTCTTTGATAAGTGGAAAGTGTCAAGTTAGTCCTTGACAATGTCATTTTTCAGACAGTCATTAGTCCTTAAACAGAAAACGTGATCTCTGCCTTACGTGGCAAGCTGATGGAGCTCTTACGTGGAAAGTTGATAGAGCTCTCAAGTGTATAATCTTCATCTTCCTCATTCATGAAAGTCTAAAACATTAAAAACCTGCCATCTCTATTCCTATTGACTTCTTCTTATTCTTTTTATTTATCTGCATTATAGATCCTTAACATTTTGTGAATCGATTGGGAAAAAATAAGTGGGAGTGGGTTACGTTTTGCAATCAAAGAGGACATAAGATAGGAGATAATGGTTGGATTGAGAGTGCTTCTAGTGGTAGCATTTCTCAACGCTGATGCAATGGTGTAACATGCCAATGTGGGAAGCAATGGTGTATATCTCAAAGACTCGAAAGAATCCAAACAGGCCATTTCTAGGATAACCATATTACAGAGTTAATGAGTTTTCAAAACTTTTCACTCCTGCCTTACATTTCTGTAATACCTAAGGTTTGCTACAATGACCATGCCTAATTTTTGCAGGAGAATCAGCCTTATTGTAGCTATAATACCCTGGTTTTTAAACAAAAATGGTAGGAAGTTCCTTTGAATGGGAAAGAACGCTAGTTACCCTTATTTGTCGTTCCGGGTCTTGGATTTCACTAAGTCTGAACCCTATACGTCCTTGGAGAACTCTATGATAGAGCCACTTTCTTGGGATCAAAAGTCCCGGTAATTGTTCCATAAAGGAAAATAAGTTGAAGAGTAATTTTTAATGAATTTTATGGAACTCTCAAACGCTTTGTTTTTGGCCTACAAATTTATAAAGTCGCAAGAATTTCTGAATTTGAACTAAAATCCAAAATTTGAATTTTGAATTATTGGGACATTGATTTTTCTGATATTTTATTTGAATCCAAATGGGGGGTATTTTCTTATTTACATTTATATTTTAAAGTTAATTGAATTAACTTACAATTAATAAATGTAAATAAGTGAGTATAGAGATAGCTTGGTCAGCCTAGCCCAATATAGACCAGTGATCGCTCCCAAAGGAGAATGACACTAGCAAGTATACTAGGTCGTCAAGTAATAGAGTAAAATAAAGGGTTGTCGTGCCCATAGGGATAATTCAAGTACCGATTCTAGTTAATTAGACAACAAGTTGAACAATTGAAAAGAGATGATATTAAAAGGAATAATGCTAAAGTGCTAAAACGATGTGAAAGCAATACAAGAATGGATGAAATTAAATGTTAGGGTGATTTACTTCAACTATGTGTTAACAACATGCAACATAAATATCAATGTGCCTTATCCAAATTCAATAAAGTGATGGTATGAGTCATCATGTCATTAAAAGCCTTTCTCAAGATCATTTAATGCCACCCCAAATAGAGTCAAACACCTAATCTCTTAGCATGCTTAAGTCTCCAAGAAGTTCTCAAACCCTTAATTACCACATGAATCATATTTTCCTATCTCTAGGTGTCATTCAACTCATGGCATTGTATTCATAGGCATGGTTCTTACTCTTTTTCTCAAATTTGTAGAAACCCCTATAATCCTAAATTGGTGATCAAGCAATTCAAGATAAATAAACTCAAATACAATACTCACTATCAAATGAGAACAAGACACATTCATTCATATTAGCATAATGTCAAACACAAAGCATCCATAAATCACCCTTAGCAAGGGTTTAGTTACAATTCATTGCAAATGAAATAGAAACAACACAAGTAAAAGAGAAATAAGAAGAAGCCATGAACAAGAAAATATACAAGAATTGAAGAACAATCCAAGAGAGGTCTCTCTCTCAAGTTCTTAAAGCTCCAATCCCCTATGCTCCCAAGTTCTAGGTCTCTCCTTTCCAAATTTGGTATTCTGATGAATGAATCCCCTTTCCAACGTGATTGCCTAGGTTTTTGTACCAATCATGGGCTGCCAGAGTTAGTACAGAAGCCCAGTCCACATGTCAAATTCGTGCACCCACGTTGTAGCGTGGCTATGGCTATGCTGGAGCATAGCTTAAGTGAAAAGCTTAGAATTATGACAGCAAGCCATGCTGCAGCATGGTTTCCTACGTTGTAGCGTGGCTTCAGTTTCAGGACCCATGCTCTAGCATGGATTTCTATGCTCCAGCATGGATTTCTAACATCCCTTCAGCTCTAATTCTTGCTCCTTTGCAATCCTAGCTCAAATGCTTCCTTAATTCTTCTTCCAAAAAGCTACAAAATGGAAAACACAACTAGAATGCAAGATTTAATGTGAGTATGGTCATGCAAGAATTTAAACCAAATGATATGAAAAGGGAAACCATGAAAACTAAAACTAACTATGAAAATAAACTAAAAGTCCTAAGAAAACTAAAGAAAAACATAACTCCTAAAGGAGTTATCACAACCCCCAACTTAAAAACTTGCTTGTCCCTAAGCAAGTCTCAAGATGGAACCAAACAAGCAAGATGGTATTTGTATTTCAAAACATTTGCAAGTTGTTGGTCTATAAACACCTCATCATTGTTCCAAGAGTTAATTCAAAAGTTACCAAGATCCGCAATTCAAGCAATTGACCATCTAATTGTGCAAAACCTTTTATGAGAAAATCAAACCTCTGTGTGTGTGTGTAAAAAGTGACAAAGAACTAATTCTCTTCATGCTAATGCCAATAGTTAAAAGAGACAAAACCAAAACAAGGCAAAATCACTCTTTATACATGCACAAAAGTAACAACTAGCCAAAGATCAAAACGACTTAGTTAAGCTTGTAATGTTAGGCCAACGTTAAGGTATGATGACAAGTCATTTAGGCTCATTAATTACCCTCAACTTAAGAAACCCTTCACTTCTAGTCCACTACCTTCAAGCAACTCCCAACTTATATTATTGTTGCCCTTATTTCAATTTTTTTTTTACAACCTATTTCCATTTCTCAATTGAGCACCAGTCAAAACCAACCAATCACAAGCCAATTTATTTTTCTTTTTGAGTTTTCTTTATTCACATGGGAATACACATTTCTTTTTTTTGGTGCTCTTTTTTTTTTGAATTCCCTATAATCATTGACTCATGGACTAAGTTAGGAGTTACCCTAGTCTCATGAACTTAAGAAGCTTTAGGCTTGAGGGTAAACTAGGTTCAAGATAAGGAAATGAAACAAAAGGGATTCCTAGGCTTGTAATGTGGCTCAATCAAAAAAGAATAGTCCAAAGGCTCAAAAAGGGGTGACAAGGGTTGGTGTCAAAAGGTGGGCCAACGGTTTCTTTGTGGCTTCCAATAATGGCCTAGATCACTTCTAAGGCTAGTTCATACTCATGCTTATCTCTAAAGAGCATCAAATGCAAAGAATGCAAGTCACAATTTAACTACGGCAATAAAACATGATGATCACTAATCCTAAGTCACTCATGATAGTGCATGCAATATGGTCAATGTTTCCCCAAAAAGAATAATGCACAAGAAGATTTTCAACACTCAAATAGTCAATCTAAGCTACTAAAGAATTAACAACCAAAACAGCTAGTCAATCATTGGAATGGACCACAACAACAATAATTTTCACCTTTTTCTGTTTCTTTCTCTCTGTTTTTTTTAAGCACACCTAAGAAGAGAAAATTAAAACAACAATTAAAAACTAAAAACTACAACCTACTCTAACTACAATGTAAATCCCCTACCCCCAACTTAAAAATTTGTGCTTGTCCTCTAAGCACACACATGCACAATAAAATCACAAAATTAGAGGGAACAGGGAAGAAACCACTCGATGGTCAATCCGAGTCCTCTATAGCATCAGGGTCAGCGCCATCATCATCTGACTTGCTTTCTTCTTCTTCATCTTCATCTTCATCTTCTGAATCATTATCTTCATTATCCTCCTCTCCATCTTCTGAATCACCCGACTCCTCTTCATTTCCAGCATCTTCATCATCATTATCAGAGGATAACGGGGCAAAAATGGTTAGGTAGTCATGATAAGCATCTAGGTTGCCATGCCTTATCATATCATCCAAGTGATAAAACCCCATATCCACCCGCTAATAGATGTTGTTCAACTGCATGTTCATTGTCATGTCAAGATCATCTATCCCCGCCACCAATGAAGCAATATCTGGGCCTTGACAAGATGATGAGGCTTGTTGCCTCCTACCCCTAGAAGAGTCAGGTTGATCAGTAGATCTGATCATTCGAGAGCTGCTGCTGGCACCTCCTCCTACCTTGTTCCTTGCCCTAGAAATAGTGAGGTTGATGGAAACAGGGGATATCAAAGGCTCAATAGGGGTCTTCTCTTCATTTTGCCGAATGACTACACTAGCTAATCGAGCCAAAGAAGTAATCAAGGAGGAGTAAGGCATACTATTCCTACTGCTTGGGATATGCCTCATATGATCACTGACAATAATCCCAACATTCACCTCCTGTTGAGTTAAGATGAAATACAATAAGAGGCAAGGCTCTTTGGGAATGGTGTGGACATAAGAGCATGGCCGGATGTGAGACATAATAATCAGGGCCCAGACTCGAGCTGAATCAGAGAGGTGGATGTTCTTGATGTTCTGGGGAGTGGTACGTTCAGTATCATTTTCATAAAACGTCCACTCAGCTCCATCTCTACCAATGACTTGGAGAACCTCATCCCAGTTAGGAGGATTGTTGAGCATTGATGTGTAGCACATTCTTCTACTGCTTGGAGTTCATGATGTGCATTGATTATCGTTGATGACAACCAAATCCATTTCTCCCTCAAAAAGATTTTGCCATTTGGTACCCCATCCTCACCTTCCTTGAGCATGTTGGCATAGAACTCTCTGACTAAGGGCACACTACCAACTACTGGAGTATCAAAAAGGAAGTCCCAGCCTCGTCTATTAATCTTATTGATTACCTTTTGAAAATCTCTTCCGCTCGACTGCCCTTCAGGTAGGATTTTTACCCCATCTTAACAATGCATTTTCTGTTATGGAGGGCAGAGTTGTACCACTGTTCTGAGTCAAGGTGAATGAATTTGCCATCAGTGGGATTAAGAGGAGGGCCAGCTTGCTTGTTGCTTCTTCTTGGTGCCATGGTTGAAAGGTACCTGAGAATAATACAAGGAGTAAGAACATTGCAGTGCAAATCAAAATAGGTCACAAAGTCCAATTTGCAACATCAAACCATGTGATACCAAAGTTATAATTGAACAAATGAGCTTATTCAACACAAACACACAACAAGATTTCATTCCTTCACATCACTTGAGTTCCATTCTCAAGTACATTGCTCTTAACTTTTGAAAAGTTGCAATTCACTCAAGGCCAATCTCAAAATGTTTCTATGCTTGCAAGCTCATCACAACCCTTGAGTAAGCACAACAAGAGCTAGAACCAACTCAATTTAGAAAATGCACCAAAACTAAACATTCAAATAAGCATATATATATATATATATTTGGTCAAATTCACGCTTCAGCGTAAAGAGTCACACATTAGCATGCTGGTTCCCTTTGTTTTATTTTTTGAACAAAATCAAAGCAGCAACTAGAATAAAGATTCAAAATCAAAAACAAAAAATCACAAATGCATTCTTTTTGTTAAGCATAGTTAGAAGGAACAACAAAGCAAACCTTCATGGAAATCAAACTTAAATTCCAAGAGGAAGAGTTTGGGAACATACCAAAATTCTGATGAATGATGAAATGGTGTATGCAAGCAACTGAAGCCTCAAAGAACAGAACTCCGCAATCAATTGTAACAAAAATCAACCCACATCTCTGCTGTTTTGTCACTTCACGGTTAGGGTCTGGTGATGTTTTAAATAAATTTGTGAATGGAGAACAAAAAAGAAATGATCTTGGTGGTTGAAGGGTATGACGCGGTTTTGGGCTGCAAGTTGAAGAATGGAAGAAGATTGAAAGATGGGCTGCGATTTTGATGAGCGAGAGGATGAGAGTGTTGAAACTAGAGGAGGTTTCAAGAACGTGAAGAATGGAGGATTTGAGAAGAGATAGGAAAGAAGCGAGAGAATTTGAGAAGGTGAGTGGCGTGAAGGGGTTCACGCTGGAGCATACGGTAGCGTGAATTTCATTTCTTTTTTTTTGGGGTCATGCTGGAGCATGACTTGCCATGCTATAGCATGCTGGAAGATTTATCACATTTCACGCTGGAGCGGGGGTCACCACACTGTAGCATGCTGTAAAACTTTTTTTTTTGGAACAAAATCAAAGCAGCAACCAGAATAGAGATTCAAAATCAAAATAAAAAATCACAAATGCATTCTTTTTGTCAAGCATAGTTAGAAGGAACAACAAAGCAAACCGTCATTGAAATCAAACTTAAATTCCAAGAGGAAGAGTTTGGGAACATACCAAAATTGTGATGAATGATGAAATGGTGTATGCAAGCAACTGAAACCTCAAAGAACAGAACTCCTGAATCAATAGTAACAAAAATCAACCCACATCTCTGCTATTTTGACACTTCACGGTTAGGGTCTGGTGATGTTTTAAAGATATTTGTGAATGGAGAACAGAAAAGAAATGGTCTTGGTGGTTGAAGGGTGTGACGCGGTTTTGGGCCGCGGGTTGAAGAATGGAAGAAGATTGAAAGATGGGCTGCGGTTTTGATGAACGAGAGAATGAGAGAGTTGAAACTTGAGGAGGTTTCAAGAACGTGAAGAATGGAGCATTTGATAAGAGAGAGGAATGAAGCGAGAGAATTTGAGAAGGTGAGTGGGGTGAAGCGGATCACGCTGGAGCATACAGGAGCGTGAATTTCATCTCTCAATTTTTTTTTTAGGTCATGCTGGAGCGTGACTTGCCACGCTATAGCATGCTGGAAGATTTTATCACATTTGACGCTGGAGCGTGGGTCACCACACTGTAGCATGTTGTACATTTTTTTTTCTCTTTGGAACAAAATCAAAGCAGCATCCATAACAAAAGATTCAAAAGCAAAAGAAAAAATCACAAACGCATTCTTTTTGTTAAGCATAGTTGGAAGGAACAACAAAGCAAACCTTCACTGAAATCAAAATTATACGCCAAGACGAAGAGTTTGGGAACATACCAAAATTGTGATGAACGATGAAATGGTGTACGCAAGCAACTGAAACCTCAAAGAACAGAACTCCTTAATAAATTGTAACAAAAATCAACCCACATCTCGGTTGTTTTGTCACATCACGATTAAGTCCGGTGATGTTTTAAAGTTATTTGTGAATGGAGAAGAGAAAAGAAATGGTCTTGGTGGTTGAAGGGTGTGACGCGATTTTGGGCCGCTGGTTGAAGAATGGAAGAAGATTGAAAGATGGGCTGCGGTTTTGATGAACGAGAGGATGAGAGAGTTGAAACTTGAGGAGGTTTCAAGAACGTGAAGAATGGAGCATTTGATAAGAGAGAGGAATGAAGCGAGAGAATTTGAGAAGGTGAGTGGGGTGAAGCGGATCACTTATTTGGAGCATCTGAGGCGTGAATTTCATCACTCAATTTTTTTTTTAGGTCATGCTGGAGCGTGACTTGCCACGCTATAGCATGTTGGAAGATTTTATCACATTTGACGCTGGAGCGTGGGTCACCACACTGTAGCATGTTGTACATTTTTTTTTCTTTTTGGAACAAAATCAAAGCAGCATCCATAACAAAAGATTCAAAAGCAAAAGAAAAAATCACAAACGCATTCTTTTTGTTAAGCATAGTTGGAAGGAACAACAAAGCAAACCTTCACTGAAATCAAAATTATACGCCAAGACGAAGAGTTTGGGAACATACCAAAACTGTGATGAACGATGAAATGGTGTACGCAAGCAACTGAAACCTCAAAGAACAGAACTCCTTAATAAATTGTAACAAAAATCAACCCACATCTCGGTTGTTTTGTCACATCACAGTTAGGGTCTGGTGATGTTTTAAAGATATTTGTGAATGGAGAACAGAAAAGAAATGGTCTTGGTGGTTGAAGGGTGTGACGCGGTTTTGGGCCGCGGGTTGAAGAATGGAAGAAGATTGAAAGATGGGCTGCGGTTTTGATGAACGAGAGGATGAGAGAGTTGAAACTTGAGGAGGTTTCAAGAACGTGAAGAATGGAGCATTTGATAAGAGAGAGGAATGAAGCGAGAGAATTTGAGAAGGTGAGTGGGGTGAAGCGGATCACTTATTTGGAGCATCTGAGGCGTGAATTTCATCACTCAATTTTTTTTTTAGGTCATGCTGGAGCGTGACTTGCCACGCTATAGCATGTTGGAAGATTTTATCACATTTGACGCTGGAGCGTGGGTCACCACACTGTAGCATGTTGTACATTTTTTTTTCTTTTTGGAACAAAATCAAAGCAGCATCCATAACAAAAGATTCAAAATCAAAAGAAAAAATCACAAACGCATTCTTTTTGTTAAGCATAGTTGGAAGGAACAACAAAGCAAACCTTCACTGAAATCAAAATTATACGCCAAGACGAAGAGTTTGGGAACATACCAAAATTGTGATGAACGATGAAATGGTGTACGCAAGCAACTGAAACCTCAAAGAACAGAACTCCTTAATAAATTGTAACAAAAATCAACCCACATCTCTGCTGTTTTGTCACTTCACGATTAAGTGCGGTGATGTTTTAAAGATATTTGTGAATGGAGAACAGAAAAGAAATGGTCTTGGTGGTTGAAGGGTGTGACGCGGTTTTGGGCCGCGGGTTGAAGAATGGAAGAAGATTGAAAGATGGGCTGCGGTTTTGATGAACGAGAGGATGAGAGAGTTGAAACTTGAGGAGGTTTCAAGAACGTGAAGAATGGAGAATTTGATAAGAGAGAGGAATGAAGCGAGAGAATTTGAGAAGGTGAGTGGGGTGAAGCGGATCACGCTGGAGCATACAGGAGCGTGAATTTCATCTCTCAATTTTTTTTTTAGGTCATGCTGGAGCGTGACTTGCCACGCTATAGCATGCTGGAAGATTTTATTACATTTGTATTTGGGCGTGGGTCACCCTGCTGTAGCATCCGTACATTTTTTTTTCTTTTTGGAACAAAATCAAAGCAGCATCCATAACAAAAGATTCAAAAGCAAAAGAAAAAATCACAAACGCATTCTTTTTGTTAAGCATAGTTGGAAGGAACAACAAAGCAAACCTTCACTGAAATCAAAATTATACGCCAAGACGAAGAGTTTGGGAACATACCAAAATTGTGATGAACGATGAAATGGTGCACGCAAGCAACTGAAACCTCAAAGAACAGAACTCCTTAATAAATTGTAACAAAAATCAACCCACATCTCGGTTGATTTGGGACATCATGATTAGGGTGCAGTGATATTTTAAAGATATTTGTGAATGGAGAACAGAAAAGAAATGGTCTTGGTGGTTGAAGGGTGTGACGCGGTTTTGGGTCGCGCGTTGAAGAATGGAAGATGATTGAAAGATGGGCTGCGGTTTTGATGAACGAGAGAATGAGAGATTTGAAACTTGAGGAGGTTTCAAGAACGTGAAGAATGGAGCATTTGATAAGAGAGAGGAATGAAGCGAGAGAATTTGAGAAGGTGAGTGGGGTGAAGCGGATCACGCTGGAGCATACAGGAGCGTGAATTTCATCACTCAATTTTTTTTTTAGGTCATGCTGGAGCGTGACTTGCCACGCTATAGCATGTTGGAAGATTTTATCACATTTGACGCTGGAGCGTGGGTCACCACACTGTAGCATGTTGTACATTTTTTTTTCTTTTTGGAACAAAATCAAAGCAGCATCCATAACAAAAGATTCAAAAGCAAAAGAAAAAATCACAAACGCATTCTTTTTGTTAAGCATAGTTGGAAGGAACAACAAAGCAAACCTTCACTGAAATCAAAATTATACGCCAAGACGAAGAGTTTGGGAACATACCAAAATTGTGATGAACGATGAAATGGTGTACGCAAGCAACTGAAACCTCAAAGAACAGAACTCCTTAATAAATTGTAACAAAAATCAACCCACATCTCGGTTGTTTTGTCACATCATGATTAGGGTCTGGTGATGTTTTAAAGATATTTGTGAATGGAGAACAGAAAGAAATGGTCTTGGTGGTTGAAGGGTGTAACGCGGTTTTGGGCCACGGGTTGAAGAATGGAAGAAGATTGAAAGATGGGCTGCGGTTTTGATGAACGAGAGAATGAGAGAGTTGAAACTTGAGGAGGTTTCAAGAACGTGAAGAATGGAGCATTTGATAAGAGAGAGGAATGAAGCGAAGGAATTTGAGAAGGTGAGTGGGGTGAAGTGGATCACGCTGGAGCATACAGGAACGTGAATTTCATCACTCAATTTTTTTTTTAGGTCATGCTGGAGCGTGACTTGCCACGCTATAGCATGGTGGAAGATTTTATCACATTTGACGCTGGAGCGTGGGTCACCCTGCTGTAGCATGTTGTACATTTTTTCTTTTGGAACAAAATCAAAGCGACATCCATAACAAAAGATTCAAAAGCAAAAGAAAAAATCACAAACGCATTCTTTTTGTTAAGCATAGTTGGAAGGAACAACAAAGCAAACCTTCACTGAAATCAAAATTATACGCCAAGACGAAGAGTTTGGGAACATACCAAAATTGTGATGAACGATGAAATGGTGCACGCAAGCAACTGAAACCTCAAAGAACAGAACTCCTTAATAAATTGTAACAAAAATCAACCCACATCTCGGTTGTTTTGGCACATCACGATTAGGGTGCAGTGATGATTTAAAGATGTTTGTGAATGGAGAACAGAAAAGAATTGGTCTTCGTGGTTGAAGGGTGTGGCGCGTTTTGGGCATTGGTTGAAGAATGGAAGAAGATTGAAAGATGGGTTGCGGTTTTGATGAACGAGAGGATGAGAGAGTTGAAACTTGAGGAGGTTTCAAGAACGTGAAGAATGGAGGATTTGATAAGAGAGAGGAATGAAGCGAGAGAATTTGAGAAGGTGAGTGGGGTGAAGCGGATCACGCTAGAGCATCTGAGGCGTGAATTTCATCTCTCAATTTTTTTTGTAGGTCATGCTGGAGCGTGACTTGCCACGCTATAGCATGCTGGAAGATTTTATCACATTTGACGCTGGAGCGTGGGTCACCACACTGTAGCATGTTGTACATTTTTTTTCCTCTTTGGAACAAAATCAAAGCAGCATCCATAACAAAAGATTCAAAATCAAAAGAAAAAATCACAAACGCATTCTTTTTGTTAAGCATAGTTGGAAGGAACAACAAAGCAAACCTTCACTGAAATCAAAATTATACGCCAAGAAGAAGAGTTTCGGAACATACCAAAATTGTGATGAATGATGAAATGGTATATGCAAGCAACTGAAACCTCAAAGAACAGAACTCCTTAATAAATTGTAACAAAAATCAACCCACATCTCGGTTGTTTTGTCACATCACAGTTAGGGTCTGGTGATGTTTTAAAGATATTTGTGAATGGAGAACAGAAAAGAAATGGTCTTGGTGGTTGAAGGGTGTGACACGGTTTTGGGCCACGGGTTGAAGAATGGAAGAAGATTGAAATATGGGTTGCGGTTTTGATGAACGAGAGGATGAGAGAGTTGAAACTTGAGGAAGTTTCAAGAACGTGAAGAATGGAGGATTTGATAAGAGAGAGGAATGAAGCGAAGGAATTTGAGAAGGTGAGTGGGGTGAAGTGGATCATATTTGGAGCATACAGGAGCGTGAATTTCATCTCTCAATTTTTTTTTTAGGTCATGCTGGAGCGTGACTTGCCACGCTATAGCATGCTGGAAGATTTTATCACATTTGACGCTGGAGCGTGGGTCACCACACTGTAGCATGTTGTACATTTTTTTTTTCTTTTTGGAACAAAATCAAAGCAGCATCCATAACAAAAGATTCAAAAGCAAAAGAAAAAATCACAAACGCATTCTTTTTGTTAAGCATAGTTGGAAGGAACAACAAAGCAAACCTTCACTGAAATCAAAATTATACGCCAAGACGAAGAGTTTGGGAACATACCAAAATTGTGATGAACGATGAAATGGTGTACGCAAGCAACTGAAACCTCAAAGAACAGAACTCCTTAATAAATTGTAACAAAAATCAACCCACATCTCGGTTGTTTTGGCACATCACAGTTAGGGTCTGGTGATGTTTTAAAGATATTTGTGAATGGAGAACAGAAAAGAAATGGTCTTGGTGGTTGAAGGGTGTGACGCGGTTTTGGGCCGCTGGTTGAAGAATGGAAGAAGATTGAAAGATGGGTTGCGGTTTTGATGAACGAGAGGATGAGAGAGTTGAAACTTGAGGAGGTTTCAAGAACGTGAAGAATGGAGGATTTGATAAGAGAGAGGAATGAAGCGAGAGAATTTGAGAAGGTGAGTGGGGTGAAGCGGATCACGCTAGAGCATACAGGAGCGTGAATTTCATCTCTCAATTTTTTTTTTAGGTCATGCTGGAGCGTGACTTGCCACGCTATAGCATGCTGGAAGATTTTATCACATTTGACGCTGGAGCGTGGGTCACCATCTTTGTAGCATGTTGTACATTTTTTCCTCTTTGGAACAAAATCAAAGCAGCATCCATAACAAAAGATTCAAAATCAAAAGAAAAAATCACAAACGCATTCTTTTTGTTAAGCATAGTTGGAAGGAACAACAAAGCAAACCTTCACTGAAATCAAAATTATACGCCAAGAGGAAGAGTTTGGGAACATACCAAAATTGTGATGAATGATGAAATGGTGTATGCAAGCATGTGAAACCTTAAAGAACAGAACTCCTTAATAAATTGTAACAAAAATCAACCCACATCTCTGCGGTTTATTCACTTCACAGTTAGGGTCTGGTGATGTTTTAAAGATATTTGTGAATGGAGAACAGAAAAGAAATGGTCTTGGTGGTTGAAGGGTGTGACGCGGTTTTGGGCCGCGGGTTGAAGAATGGAAGAAGATTGAAAGATGGGCTACGGTTTTGATGAACGAGAGGATGAGAGAGTTGAAACTTGAGGAGGTTTCAAGAACGTGAAGAATGGAGAATTTGATAAGAGAGAGGAATGAAGCGAGAGAATTTGAGAAGGTGAGTGGGGTGAAGCGGATCACGCTGGAGCATACAGGAGCGTGAATTTCATCTCTCAATTTTTTCTTTTCTTTTGGGTTGGGCGTGACTTGCCACGCTATAGCATGCTGGAAGATTTTATTACATTTGACGCTGGAGCGTGGGTCACCACACTGTAGCATGCTGTACATTTTTTTTTCTTTTTGGAACAAAATCAAAGCAGCATCCATAACAAAAGATTCAAAAGCAAAAGAAAAAATCACAAACGCATTCTTTTTGTTAAGCATAGTTGGAAGGAACAACAAAGCAAACCTTCACTGAAATCAAAATTATACGCCAAGACGAAGAGTTTGGGAACATACCAAAACTGTGATGAACGATGAAATGGTGTACGCAAGCAACTGAAACCTCAAAGAACAGAACTCCTTAATAAATTGTAACAAAAATCAACCCACATCTCGGTTGTTTTGTCACATCACAGTTAGGGTCTGGTGATGTTTTAAAGATATTTGTGAATGGAGAACAGAAAAGAAATTGTCTTGGTGGTTGAAGGGTGTAACGCGGTTTTGGGCCACGGGTTGAAGAATGGAAGAAGATTGAAAGATGGGCTGCGGTTTTGATGAACGAGAGAATGAGAGAGTTGAAACTTGAGGAGGTTTCAAGAACGTGAAGAATGGAGCATTTGATAAGAGAGAGGAATGAAGCGAGAGAATTTGAGAAGGTGAGTGGGGTGAAGCGGATCACGCTGGAGCATACAGGAACGTGAATTTCATCACTCAATTTTTTTTTTAGGTCATGCTGGAGCGTGACTTGCCACGCTATAGCATGTTGGAAGATTTTATCACATTTGATGCTGGAGCGTGGGTCACCACACTGTAGCATGTTGTACATTTTTTTTTCTTTTTGGAACAAAATCAAAGCAGCATCCATAACAAAAGATTCAAAAGCAAAAGAAAAAATCACAAACGCATTCTTTTTGTTAAGCATAGTTGGAAGGAACAACAAAGCAAACCTTCACTGAAATCAAAATTATACGCCAAGACAAAGAGTTTGGGAACATACCAAAATTGTGATGAACGATGAAATGGTGTACGCAAGCAACTGAAACCTCAAAGAACAGAACTCCTTAATAAATTGTAACAAAAATCAACCCACATCTCGGTTGTTTTGGCACATCACAGTTAGGGTCTGGTGATGTTTTAAAGATATTTGTGAATGGAGAACAGAAAAGAAATGGTCTTGGTGGTTGAAGGGTGTGACGCGATTTTGGGGTGAGTTGAAGAATGGAAGAAGATTGAAAGATGGGCTGCGGTTTTGATGAACGAGAGGATGAGAGAGTTGAAACTTGAGGAGGTTTCAAGAACGTGAAGAATGGAGGATTTGATAAGAGAGAGGAATGAAGCGAGAGAATTTGAGAAGGTGAGTGGGGTGAAGCGGATCACGCTGGAGCATACAGGAGCGTGAATTTCATCTCTCAATTTTTTTTTTAGGTCATGCTGGAGCGTGACTTGCCACGCTATAGCATCTTTGGAAGATTTTATCACATTTGACGCTTGAGCGTGGGTCACCATCTTTGTAGCATGTTGTACATTTTTTTCTCTTTGGAACAAAATCAAAGCATCCATAACAAAAGATTCAAAATCAAAAGAAAAAATCACAAACGCATTCTTTTTGTTAAGCATAGTTGGAAGGAACAACAAAGCAAACCTTCACTGAAATCAAAATTATACGCCAAGACGAAGAGTTTGGGAACATACCAAAATTGTGATGAACGATGAAATGGTGTACGCAAGCAACTGAAACCTCAAAGAACAGAACTCCTTAATAAATTGTAACAAAAATCAACCCACATCTCGGTTGTTTTGGCACATCACAGTTAGGGTCTGGTGATGTTTTAAAGATATTTGTGAATGGAGAACAGAAAAGAAATGGTCTTGGTGGTTGAAGGGTGTGACGCGGTTTTGGGCCGCTGGTTGAAGAATGGAAGAAGATTGAAAGATGGGCTGCGGTTTTGATGAACGAGAGGATGAGAGAGTTGAAACTTGAGGAGGTTTCAAGAACGTGAAGAATGGAGCATTTGATAAGAGAGAGGAATGAAGCGAGAGAATTTGAGAAGGTGAGTGGGGTGAAGCGGATCATCTTTGGAGCATCTGAGGCGTGAATTTCATCTCTCAATTTTTTTTTTAGGTCATGCTGGAGCGTGACTTGCCACGCTATAGCATGCTGGAAGATTTTATCACATTTGACTCTTGAGCGTGGGTCACCACACTATAGCATGTTGTACATTTTTTTTTCTCTTTGGAACAAAATCAAAGCAGCATCCATAACAAAAGATTCAAAATCAAAAGAAAAAATCACAAACGCATTCTTTTTGTTAAGCATAGTTGGAAGGAACAACAAAGCAAACCTTCACTGAAATCAAAATTATACGCCAAGACGAAGAGTTTGGGAACATACCAAAATTGTGATGAATGATGAAATGGTGTATGCAAGCAAGTGAAACCTTAAAGAACAGAACTCCTTAATAAATTGTAACAAAAATCAACCCACATCTCTGCTGTTTTGTCACTTCACAGTTAGCGTCTGGTGATGTTTTAAAGATATTTGTGAATGGAGAACAGAAAAGAAATGGTCTTGGTGGTTGAAGGGTGTGACGCGGTTTTGGGTTGGGAGTTGAAGAATGGAAGAAGATTGAAAGATGGGCTGCGGTTTTGATGAACGAGAGGATGAGAGAGTTGAAACTTGAGGAGGTTTCAAGAACGTGAAGAATGGAGAATTTGATAAGAGAGAGGAATGAAGCGAGAGAATTTGAGAAGGTGAGTGGGGTGAAGCGGATCATCTTTGGAGCATCTGAGGCGTGAATTTCATCTCTCAATTTTTTTAGGTCATCTTTGGGCGTGACTTGCCACGCTATAGCATCTTTGGAAGATTTTATTACATTTGACGCTGGAGCGTGGGTCACCACACTGTAGCATGCTGTACATTTTTTTTTCTTTTTGGAACAAAATCAAAGCAGCATCCATAACAAAAGATTCAAAAGCAAAAGAAAAAATCACAAACGCATTCTTTTTGTTAAGCATAGTTGGAAGGAACAACAAAGCAAACCTTCACTGAAATCAAAATTATACGCCAAGACGAAGAGTTTGGGAACATACCAAAATTGTGATGAACGATGAAATGGTGCACGCAAGCAACTGAAACCTCAAAGAACAGAACTCCTTAATAAATTGTAACAAAAATCAACCCACATCTCGGTTGTTTTGGCACATCACAGTTAGGGTCTGGTGATGTTTTAAAGATATTTGTGAATGGAGAACAGAAAAGAAATGGTCTTGGTGGTTGAAGGGTGTGACGCGGTTTTGGGCCGCTGGTTGAAGAATGGAAGAAGATTGAAAGATGGGTTGCGGTTTTGATGAACGAGAGGATGAGAGAGTTGAAACTTGAGGAGGTTTCAAGAACGTGAAGAATGGAGCATTTGATAAGAGAGAGGAATGAAGCGAAGGAATTTGAGAAGGTGAGTGGGGTGAAGTGGATCACGCTGGAGCATACAGGAACGTGAATTTCATCACTCAATTTTTTTTTTAGGTCATGCTGGAGCGTGACTTGCCACGCTATAGCATGGTGGAAGATTTTATCACATTTGATTTGGGCGTGGGTCACCACTTGTAGCATGTTGTACATTTTTTCTTTTTGGAACAAAATCAAAGCAGCATCCATAACAAAAGATTCAAAAGCAAAAGAAAAAATCACAAACGCATTCTTTTTGTTAAGCATAGTTGGAAGGAACAACAAAGCAAACCTTCACTAAAATCAAAATTATACGCCAAGACGAAGAGTTTGGGACCATACCAAAATTGTGATGAACGATGAAATGGTGCACGCAAGCAACTGAAACCTCAAAGAACAGAACTCCTTAATAAATTGTAACAAAAATCAACCCACATCTCGGTTGTTTTGTCACATCACAGTTAGGGTCTGGTGATGTTTTAAAGATATTTGTGAATGGAGAACAGAAAGAAATGGTCTTGGTGGTTGAAGGGTGTAACGCGGTTTTGGGCCACGGGTTGAAGAATGGAAGAAGATTGAAAGATGGGCTGCGGTTTTGATGAACGAGAGAATGAGAGAGTTGAAACTTGAGGAGGTTTCAAGAACGTGAAGAATGGAGCATTTGATAAGAGAGAGGAATGAAGCGAAGGAATTTGAGAAGGTGAGTGGGGTGAAGTGGATCACGCTGGAGCATACAGGAACGTGAATTTCATCACTCAATTTTTTTTTTAGGTCATGCTGGAGCGTGACTTGCCACGCTATAGCATGGTGGAAGATTTTATCACATTTGACGCTGGAGCGTGGGTCACCACACTGTAGCATGTTGTACATTTTTTTTTCTTTTTGGAACAAAATCAAAGCAGCATCCATAACAAAAGATTCAAAAGCAAAAGAAAAAATCACAAACGCATTCTTTTTGTTAAGCATAGTTGGAAGGAACAACAAAGCAAACCTTCACTGAAATCAAAATTATACGCCAAGACGAAGAGTTTGGGAACATACCAAAATTGTGATGAACGATGAAATGGTGCACGCAAGCAACTGAAACCTCAAAGAACAGAACTCCTTAATAAATTGTAACAAAAATCAACCCACATCTCGGTTGTTTTGGCACATCACAGTTAGGGTCTGGTGATGTTTTAAAGATATTTGTGAATGGAGAACAGAAAAGAAATGGTCTTGGTGGTTGAAGGGTGTGACGCGGTTTTGGGCCGCTGGTTGAAGAATGGAAGAAGATTGAAAGATGGGATGCGGTTTTGATGAACGAGAGGATGAGAGAGTTGAAACTTGAGGAGGTTTCAAGAACGTGAAGAATGGAGGATTTGATAAGAGAGGAATGAAGCGAGAGAATTTGAGAAGGTGAGTGGGGTGAAGCGGATCACGCTAGAGCATACAGGAGCGTGAATTTCATCTCTCAATTTTTTTTTTAGGTCATGCTGGAGCGTGACTTGCCACGCTATAGCATGCTGGAAGATTTTATCACATTTGACGCTGGAGCGTGGGTCACCACACTGTAGCATGTTGTACATTTTTTTTCCTCTTTGGAACAAAATCAAAGCAGCATCCATAACAAAAGATTCAAAATCAAAAGAAAAAATCACAAACGCATTCTTTTTGTTAAGCATAGTTGGAAGGAACAACAAAGCAAACCTTCACTGAAATCAAAATTATACGCCAAGAGGAAGAGTTTGGGAACATACCAAAATTGTGATGAATGATGAAATGATGTATGCAAGCATGTGAAACCTTAAAGAACAGAACTCCTTAATAAATTGTAACAAAAATCAACCCACATCTCTGCTGTTTTGTCACTTCACAGTTAGGGTCTGGTGATGTTTTAAAGATATTTGTGAATGGAGAACAGAAAAGAAATGGTCTTGGTGGTTGAAGGGTGTGACGCGGTTTTGGGCCGCGGGTTGAAGAATGGAAGAAGATTGAAAGATGGGCTACGGTTTTGATGAACGAGAGGATGAGAGAGTTGAAACTTGAGGAGGTTTCAAGAACGTGAAGAATGGAGAATTTGATAAGAGAGAGGAATGAAGCGAGAGAATTTGAGAAGGTGAGTGGGGTGAAGCGGATCACTTATTTGGAGCATCTGGGCGTGAATTTCATCTCTCAATTTTTTTTTTAGGTCATGCTGGAGCGTGACTTGCCACGCTATAGCATGCTGGAAGATTTTATTACATTTGACGCTGGAGCGTGGGTCACCACACTGTAGCATGCTGTACATTTTTTTTTCTTTTTGGAACAAAATCAAAGCAGCATCCATAACAAAAGATTCAAAAGCAAAAGAAAAAATCACAAACGTATTCTTTTTGTTAAGCATAGTTGGAAGGAACAACAAAGCAAACCTTCACTGAAATCAAAATTATACGCCAAGACGAAGAGTTTGGGAACATACCAAAACTGTGATGAACGATGAAATGGTGTACGCAAGCAACTGAAACCTCAAAGAACAGAACTTCTCAATCAATTGTTACAAAAATCAACCCACATCACTGCTGTTTTGTCACTTCACGGTTAGGGTCTGGTGATGTTTTAAAGATATTTGTGAATGGAGAACAGAAAAGAAATGGTCTTGGTGGTTGAAGGGTGTGACGCGGTTTTGGGCCGCGGGTTGAAGAATGGAAGAAGATTGAAAGATGGGCTGCGGTTTTGATGAATGAGAGGATGAGAGAGTTGAAACTTGAGGAGGTTTCAAGAACGTGAAGAATGGAGAATTTCATAAGAGAGAGGAATGAAGCGAGAGAATTTGAGAAGGTGAGTGGGGTGAAGCGGATCACGCTGGAGCATACAGGAGCGTGAATTTCATCTCTCAATTTTTTTTTTAGGTCATGCTGGAGCGTGACTTGCCACGCTATAGCATGCTGGAAGATTTTATTACATTTGACGCTGGAGCGTGGGTCACCACACCGTAGCATGCTGTACATTTTTTTTTCTTTTTGGAACAAAATCAAAGCAGCATCCATAACAAAAGATTCAAAAGCAAAAGAAAAAATCACAAACGCATTCTTTTTGTTAAGCATAGTTGGAAGGAACAACAAAGCAAACCTTCACTGAAATCAAAATTATACGCCAAGACGAAGAGTTTGGGAACATACCAAAACTGTGATGAACGTTGAAATGGTGTACGAAAGCAACTGAAACCTCAAAGAACAGAACTCCTTAATAAATTGTAACAAAAATCAACCCACATCTCTGCTGTTTTGTCACTTCACAGTTAGGGTCTGGTGATGTTTTAAAGATATTTGTGAATGGAGAACAGAAAAGAAATGGTCTTGGTGGTTGAAGGGTGTGACGCGGTTTTGGGTCGCGCGTTGAAGAATGGAAGATGATTGAAAGATGGGCTGCGGTTTTGATGAACGAGAGAATGAGAGAGTTGAAGCTTGAGGAGGTTTCAAGAATGTGAAGAATGGAGAATTTGATAAGAGAGAGGAATGAAGCGAGAGAATTTGAGAAGGTGAGTGGGGTGAAGCGGATCATTTGGAGCATCTGAGGCGTGAATTTCATCTCTCAATTTTTTTTTAGGTCATGCTGGAGCGTGACTTGCCACGCTATAGCATGCTGGAAGATTTTATCACATTTGACGCTGGAGCGTGGGTCTTGGGTCACCACACTGTAGCATGTTGTACATTTCTTTTTCTCTTTGGAACAAAATCAAAGCAGCATCCATAACAAAAGATTCAAAAGCAAAAGAAAAAATCACAAACGCATTCTTTTTGTTAAGCATAGTTGGAAGGAACAACAAAGCAAACCTTCACTGAAATCAAAATTATACGCCAAGACGAAGAGTTTGGGAACATACCAAAATTGTGATGAACGATGAAATGGTGTACGCAAGCAACTGAAACCTCAAAGAACAGAACTCCTTAATAAATTGTAACAAAAATCAACCCACATCTCGGGTGTTTTGTCACATCACAGTTAGGGTCTGGTGATGTTTTAAAGATATTTGTGAATGGAGAACAGAAAAGAAATGGTCTTGGTGGTTGAAGGGTGTGACGCGATTTTGGGCCGCTGGTTGAAGAATGGAAGAAGATTGAAAGATAGGCTGCGGTTTTGATGAACGAGAGGATGAGAGAGTTGAAACTTGAGGAGGTTTCAAGAACGTGAAGAATGGAGGATTTGATAAGAGAGAGGAATGAAGGGAGAGAATTTTAGAAGGTGAGTGGGGTGAAGCGGATCACGCTGGAGCATACAGGAGCGTGAATTTCATCTCTCAATTTTTTTTTTAGGTCATGCTGGAGCGTGACTTGCCACGCTATAGCATGCTGGAAGATTTTATCACATTTGACGCTGGAGCGTGGGTCGTGGGTCACCACACTATCGCATGCTGGACATTTTCTTTTCTTTTTGGAACAAAATCAAAGCAGCATCCAGAACAAAAGATTCAAAATCAAAAGAAAAAATCACAAACGCATTCTTTTTGTTAAGCATATTTGGAAGGAACAACAAAGCAAACCTTCACTGAAATCAAAATTATATGCCAAGAGGAAGAGTTTGGGAACATACCAAAATTGTGATGAATGATGAAATGGTGTATGCAAGCAACTGAAACATTAAAGAACAGAACTCCTTAATAAATTGTAACAAAAATCAACCCACATCTCTGCTGTTTTGTCACTTCACAGTTAGGGTCTGGTGATGTTTTAAAGATATTTGTGAATGGAGAACAGAAAAGAAATGGTCTTGGTGGTTGAAGGGTGTGACGCGGTTTTGGACCGCGGGTTGAAGAATGGAAGAAGATTGAAAGATGGTTTGTGGTTTTGATGAACGAGAGGATGCGAGAGTTGAAACTTGAGGAGGTTTCAAGAACGTGAAGAATGGAGGATTTGATAAGATAGAGGAATGAAGCCAGAAAAATTGAGAAGGTTAGTGAAGTGAAGGGGTTTACGCTGGAGCATACAGAAGTGTGAATTTCTTCTCTCTCTTTTTTTTTTGGAACATGCTGAAGCGTGACTTGCCACGTTGTAGCATGCTGGAAGATTTTGTCACATTTCACGCTGGAGCGTGGGTCACCATGCTGTAGCTTGCTGTAAATTTTTTTTTTTTGGGACTAAATCAAAGCAGCTACCAGAATAAAGATTCAAAATCACAACAAAAAATCACAAATGCATTCTTTTTGTTATGCATAGTTAGAAGGAACAACAAAGCAAACCTTCATTGAAATCAAACGTAAATGCCAAGAGGAAGAGTTTGGGAACATACCAAAATTGTGATGAAAGATGAAATGGTGTATGCAAGCGACTGAAACCTCAAAGAACAGAACTTCTCAATCAATTGTTACAAAAATCAACCCACATCTCTGCTGTTTTGTCACTTCACGGTTAGGGTCTGGTGATGTTTTAAAGAAATTTGTGAATGGAGAACAGAAAAGAAATGGTCTTGGTGGTTGAAGGGTGTGACGTGGTTTTAAGCTGCGAGTTGAAGAATAGAAGAATATTGAAAGTTGGGCTGTGGTTTTGATGAACGAGAGGATGAGAGAGTTGAAACTTAAGGAGGTTTCAAGAACGTGAAGAATTGAGGGTTTGAGAAGAGAGAGGAAAGAAGCGAGAGAATTTGAGAAGGTGAGTGGGGCGAAGGGGTTCATGCTGGAGCATACGGGAGCATGAATTTAATCTCTCTTTTTTCTTTTTCTTTTGGGTTATTCTGGAGCGTTACTTGCCATGCTATAGTATGCCGGAAGATTTTATCACATTTCACGCTGGAGCGTGGGTCACCACGATGTAGCCTGCTGTAAAATTTTTTTTTGTTTGGAACAAAATCAAAGCAACAACCAGAATAAAGATTCAAAATCAAAGAATAAAATCACAAATGCATTTTATTTGTTAAGCATAGTTAGAAGGAACAACAAAGCAAACCTTCATTGAAATCAAACTTAAATTCCAAGAGGAAGAGTTTGGGAACATACCAAAATTGTGATGAATGATGAAATGGTGTGTGTAAGAGACTGAAACCTCAAAGAACAGAACTTCTCAGTCAATTGTAACAAAAATCAGCCCACATCTCTGCTGTTTTGTCATTTCACGGTTAGGGTCTGGTGATGTTTTAAAGAAATTTGTGAATGGTGAACAGAAAAGAAATGGTCTTGTTGATTGAAGGGTGTGACGCGGTTTTGGGCTGCGGGTTGAAGAGTGGAAGAATATTGAAAGGTGGGTTGCGGTTTTGATCAACGAGAGGATGAGAGAGTTGAAACTTGAGGAGGTTTCAAGAATGTGAAGAATGGAACATTTGAGAAGAGAGAGGAAAGAAGTGAGAGAATTTGAGAAGGGGAGTGGGGTGAAGGGGTTCACACTGGAGCATGCAGGAGTGTGAATTTCATCTCTCTCTCTTTTTTTTTGGGTCATGCTGGAGCGTGACTTGCCACGTTGTGGCATGCTGGAAGATTTTATCACATTTCACGCTGGAGCATGGGCGACCAAGCTGTAGCGTGCTGCAAAATTTTTGTTTTTTGCGACTAAATCAAAGTTGCAACCACAATAAAGATTCAAAATCAAAATAAAAAATCACAAATGCATTCTTTTTGTTAAGCATAGTTAGAAGGGGCAACAAAGCAAACCTTCATTGAAATCAAACCTAAATGCCAAGAGGAAGAGTTTGGGAACATACCAAAATTGTGATGAATGATGAAATGGTGTATGCAAGC
Source organism: Dalbergia cochinchinensis (assembly GCA_031216125.1). Classification (NCBI taxonomy): domain Eukaryota; kingdom Viridiplantae; phylum Streptophyta; class Magnoliopsida; order Fabales; family Fabaceae; genus Dalbergia; species Dalbergia cochinchinensis. The sequence goes on along the minus strand of CM062375.1, from coordinate 14,666,610 downwards.
AATTGGAAACTCAAAGAACTGAACTCCTCAATCAATTGTAACAAAAATCAACTCACATCTCTGTTGTTTTGTCACTTCACGGTTAGGGTCTCATAATGTTTTAAAGAAATTTGTGAATAGAGAACAAAAAAGAAATGGTCTTGGTGGTTGGAGGGTGTGACGCAGTTTTGGGCTGCGAGTTGAAAATGGAAGAAGATTGAAAAGTGGGCTGCGGTTTTGATGAACGAGAGGATAAGAGAGTTGAAACTTGAGGAGGTTTCAAGAACGTGAAAAATGGAAGATATGAGAAGAGAGAGGAAAGAAGCGAGAGAATTTGAGCAGGTGAGTGGGGTGAAGGGGTTCACGCCAGAGCATGCGGGGGCGTGAATTTCATCTCACTCTTTTTCTTTTTTTGGGTCACGTTGGAGCGTGACTTGCCACGCTGTAGCATACTGGAAGATTTTATCACATTTCACGCTGGAGCGTGGGCCACCATGCTGTAGCGTGCTGCAAATTTTTTTATTTTGCAACTAATTCAAAGCAGTAACCAGAATAAAGATTCAAAATCAAAATAAAAAATCACAAATGCTTTCTTTTTGTTAAGCATAGTTAGAAGGAACAACAAAGCAAACCTTCATTGAAATCAAACTTAAATGCCAAGAGGAAGAGTTTGGGAACATACCAAAATTGTGATGAATGTTGAAATGGTGTATACAAGTGATTGAAACCTCAAAGAATAGAAATGCTCAATCAATCGTAACAAAAATCAACCCATATCTCTGCTCTTTTGTCACTTGACGGTTAGGGTCTGGTGATGTTTTAAAGAAATTTGTGAATGGAGAACAGAAAAGAAATGGTCTTGGTGGTTGAAGGGTGTGATGCGGTTTTGGGCTGCGAGTTGAAGAATAGTAGAATATTGAAAGGTAGGTTATGGTTTTGATGAACAAGAGGATGAGAGAGTTGAAACTTGAGGAGGTTTCAAGAACGTGAAGAATGGCGGGTTTAAGAAGAGAGAGGAAATAAGCAAGAGAATTTGAGATGGCGAGTGGGGTGAAAGGGTTCATGCTGGAGCATGCGGGAACGTGAATTTCATGTCACTTTTTTCTTTTTTTTTGGGTCATTCTGGAGCGTGACATGCCACGCTGTAGCATGTGGAAAAATTTATCGCATATCACGCTGGAGCGTGGGTCACCAAGCTGTAGCGTGGTGTAAAATTTTTATTTTTTGGGAACAAAATCAAAGCTGCAACCAGAATAAAGTTTCATAATCAAAATACAAAATCACAAATGCATTTTTTTTGTTAAGCATAGTTAGAAGGAACAACAAAGCAAATGTTCATTGAAATCAAACTTAAATGCCAAGAGGAAGAGTTTGGGAACATACCAAAATTGTGATGAATGATGAAATGGTGTATGCAAGCAACTGAAACCTCAAAGAACAGAACTCCTGAATCAATAGTAACAAAAATCAACCCACATCTCTGCTGTTTTGTCACAACACAATTAGGGTCTTGTGATGTTTTAAAGAAATTTGTGAATGGAGAACAGAAAAGAAATGGTCTTGGTGGTTGAAGGGTGTGACCCGGTTTTGGGTTGGGAGTTGAAGAATAGAAGAATATTGAAATGTGGGCTGTGGTTTTGATGAACGAGAGGATGGGAGATTTGAAACTTGAGGAGGTTTCAAGAACGTGAAGAATGGAGCGTTTGAGAAGAGAGAGGAAAGAAGCGAGAGAATTTGAGAAGGTGAGTGGGGTGAAGGGGTTCATGCTGGAGCATGCGGGAGCGTGAATTTCATCTCTCTTTTTTCTTTATTTTTTTGGGTCATGCTGGAGCGTGACTTGCCATGCTATAGCATGCTGGAAGATTTTATCACATTTCATGCTGGAGCGTGCGTCACCACGCTGTAGCGTGCTGTAAAATTTTTTTTTTTTGGAACAAAATCAAAGCAACAACCAGAATAAAGATTCAAAATCTAAATATAAAATCACAAATGCATTCTTTTTGTTAAGCATAGTTAGAAGGAACTATAAAGCAAACCTTCATTGAAATCAAACTTAAATGCCAAGAGGAAGAGTTTGGGAACATACCAAAATTGTGATGAATGATGAAATGGTGTATGCAAGCGACTGAAACCTCAAAGAACAGAACTTCTGTAACGCCCCGATTTTCTGTCTGAGTGGAAAATGACCGAAATGCCCCTGAGGTCATTTTTGGCCCGGAATTCGAGGATGGCCGACCCGGCAGACCTCGGAGGGCCAACTCAATGTTTGAAAGGGATTGAATGACCCTTGAGTGGTTCCGGAGACGGAAGTCTCATTTTTCGCAGTTTCGGGTCAAAATGACCAAAATAGCCCTATAGCGTTTTACGCGGGGAAAGGTGCCGTTTGAGCCCGAAACTTTCCCCAGAGGTTTAAAACCATGTTATTACGTATTTCAAAACATCTGTTTGAGTCCCGGCAGTCCCGGGCAGTTTTAGTGCAAAATTACAATTTTGCCCCTAGAATAGTGTTTTTGAGCTTAATGATGTAATTAGAACCTAAGATTGTTTGGATTAGATTTAAATCTCTTTTCTAAAACTCAAGATTTCACTCTTGGAATCTTGAATAGTGTTTTCTCTCTCCAATTCCTTAAATTAAGGAATTGTATCTAGAATTGTTTATGCACTAAAATGAATTTATAACTCACTAATGATGCAAGAACACTCTTTAATTATGTCTTGACAACCTTAATTACCCATTTTCTCACCTAAACACTTTCTTACAAAGTCCTAATCTTAATCCTAATCAAAGATACACCTAAACAAAACTCTAAACCACAATTAAAATGCAAGAAATCCTCCCCCCATGGCTGATGCACATTCGGCCTCTCTCTCTCAATTACCACACATGTTGAATTATTTCTCACTCAAAAAACCATGCTTGAGGCCATACTTTGAACCATACCTCACCATACTTTGAACCATACCTCACCATGCCTCAAGACCATATTATCTCACCTCATGGAACTCATGGTCTCCCTCCAATCTGATGGCTGAAGCTCCTCCCCCTCCATGCACCCCTTCATTTGTTTCATTTCTTTATAAATAGCTTGCTTGGGTGAACTTGTATCATTTTGGGTTCATTTGCAAAGTGTAAGTTTTCAAAGAAACACTTCAAAGCTTCCTTTTTCTCTCAAGTTCAAGTCTTCAAAGTTGTTCAAGTTCTTCATCTTCTTCTTCTATCTTCAAGATCATCACACCAAGTAGGGATTTCTTTTCATGAATGTTCTTCTTTAAAGCTTGATGTTTATGGTTTCTCTTGTTTTCTTTTTAGAACTTCTTCTCTATTCCTTTTTCTTTCTTGTTTCGGCCATGAGACCTTGAGAATAGAGAAATGAGAGCTTGATGATGAGAGTTTCATGATGATGTTCATCACTTGAAACAAACTCTAGAGCTTGATCTTTGTTCTTGAGCAAAAATGTTTCTAGTTCTTCCTTTCTTGAACTCTTGAGAACTCTATCTTGGGTGATGTTTCAAAATGGTTCTAAGGACTCAATGATGAGGTCTCATGATGTTGGTGTTAATATATCATCAAGATCATGGACCCTAGAGTTTTAAAATGTTCCTTTTTCCTTCTTGAGGTTTCGGCCCTTTTCCTTTCTTTTTCTAAGTTTCATGGTTTGATTCTTAAAAATATTATGTTGAGTTCTAAGAACTCTAGACTTTACTTGATCTTGGTTTAATGAGTTTGGGTTAAGGTTTAAGTTCCTTTAAAGTCTTGTTAAGAGCTCTAGAAAGATAAAATGAACTTGCATAATTTATTTTATACTTGCATTTATATTTACATTCTTGCTATGCATCTTTACTTTCAAGCTATCACCTAAGAACATAAAGATTAAAATGAAACTTGCATCATCACTTAATTTAATTCTCAAAGCCTTTCTATTTTGGCTTTAAAGTCGATTGTTGTTGGGCCAAGAGCACTAAAATAAAGAATTGAACTTGCATTATCACCTAATTAATTCCTCGAATGCCTTTCTATTTCAGCCTTAAAGTCGATTGTTGTTGGGCCAAGAGCATTAAAATAAAGAATTGAACCTTGCATATTTACTTTCAAGTTTGCACATTTAAGTTTATGCCTTGCATATTTAATTTAAGTAATCACTTTATTTTGTAAGCAAGATTAAAAATAAAAGCATGAGCACATTTATTTTATGTCATAACTTAAGAACCTAAGAGCTCAAAGACTTGCCCATTTCATTTCAAGTTAAAGTTTAATGTGAATACATTCTTTGAATGCATGTTTTCGACCAAGTAGCGATGATGGACTCGCAATGAGTTTTCATCTAGCTACAAGGACTAGTAGTCTATGTTCTAAGTTTTTCTTAAAGCTTTACAAATCTTTACAAGGTTATGTTATCATGAGATATGACTTTATTCCCTTTTTGAAGATGAAATATATTTTGGTCACTGACCTAAGGCTTCTCTTAGCCTCTTGATGAATTAAAATGATTTGCAAAGAGTTTTAGAAATTCTAATTTGATTCCAAGAGAAACTAGTTAACTTATGTACCTAGAGATGTCAATTTAGTTCTCTTATTGAAGTTAGATGTTTTCGGTACTACCAAGATGAGCTTGTGGCTTTATGATGATGTTTTGATGTGTTAAAATGTGTGGAAATATCACATGATGATGTAGAAATGATTCTATGCATGATAGGCAAGAAACTAGCTAACTAGAAATACCGTAAAGCTAGAATTTAACATAGATTAGACCCATTTGTTTTTGGAACTTATCCAAACTGTTTTAATGGGAACATAATCCGATTAGGATTGTTTATACATGAGAAACTTGGTAACATTTGGATTAGAATTGAATTTTAGCACTTATAGGGAAACTAGTAACTAGAAAACCGTAAAAACGCAAATGTAGAACTCTTAGAACATTTAGTTTTCTAGATTCTGTCCAGCAACGTTACAACATGATAAATGTGATTTATAATTAGTTCTTAAGCATAGGAATGTCTCATAATTGATTTAGATTTTATTTATAGCACCTTAGGTGAAGATGGAACCGAGAAAGGGTCTAAAACGTAAGTTCTAGAACCCCGTAACCACAAGTTAGAAATTCTGCCCTATTCTTTTCAGATTTGAGAATGAATATGAGAATTAGGAATGATGATTAATTATGAGCCCTTAGGTGCATAAAATATGAACGACAGATGTTAGAGAACTATATCTCAAGATTAAGACCCGTAAGAGTCAAAGCATAAGCTACCGTACAGGTAAGCGTTTGAATGTTCTATGAGGATGCATGTGGTATGTAAATGATGATGATGTTATTCATATGAGGAATTCATGGGGATATATGTTTATGTGGCATAAAGCAAATTTGGAAGGAATTCGGCGTAATGCCATTGTGCCGCCGAATTCCCGACAAATTTGGGGACTTAAAGAGATTTTGAAAATTAAGGTACTAAGATGGGTTCTAGGATGACACCGGTTTGGCCGAGCACCCCTAAGAGAATTGCCCCCTAACCCGTACTCAGATAGTCGGAATTTATGATTTATGATACGCTTATCGTTAAGTGGTAAGTAAGAACTTGTGATGACTAGTTAAGGTATGAGCTCATAACCTAGAGATGTGACACGTTCTGGGTGACACTGGTTCGGTCGAGCACCCCCAGAGCGCTTGTCTTTTAGGGCGGCCCATGAGGAAGAGAAGTTTCATGATTATGATTATGTCACTAAGTTTGTCCCATATGAATGTTTCTATTGCCACTTTATGCCACTAAGTATGATGATGCTTGATGATATGATTTATGTATGTGCATTAGGTAGCGCCATGTATACATTCTCTATTATGTTGCATCCATGACATTAAGAACCATGCTAAAATGAACGGACCTTGGCTAAACTATGTTTTAGAACCTAAAAATGGACTTAATGCATGCTCACTTATTTTGCATAACTAAACCCAAGGTTCCTGAGGACGTAGACGATGACACCTAGGTAGTAGGAGGCCCTACTGAGATTCTTTAGCAAGATTCTCACTCCCTCTATCTTTTTCTTTCCGTCACGTCTTCAGATGGCGACGTTCGTGGTATTCGTAGACGCCCCGACATGGGAGGTGCACTATGACCCGGCTCACGGGTCATACCATTTTGAGGGACAGTGCACGGTGCGAGTTTTCATGTTCGTAGGACGTCCCTTCGCTCATCCCGTGCACACCCATCGCTTCTCCCCGACCGCACCCTATGGCGACGACGAGCTGATTTTTGAGCGCGCGTGTACGCATAACGAGAGAGTGCTCCGCATGAACACCGCCGCCTCAGCCATGCGAGACTATCCCGATTATGTGCCCCGGACCTACTTCTCAGAGACCGACCCGTCCGAGGACCTGCCTACCCATCCGTATAGCGAGAGCTTTGCCCCCTCTCCACCATTGATAAGGGAGGGCAGTGAGGATACCGTGACTCAGCCATGGCTTGCATGGCGACCGAAGATGCGGCCACGCCGCGGGGGTCACTCTCGATCCCCGTTTCGCCTCTTTACGCCTGAGGAACTCGCCCAGTTTCCCGGATATGTGTCTCGCTCGCGAGATGGACGTCAGTAGGAGGTGACGATCGACCGATGGAGTACCCGGGTAGAGCACACACCACTTAGATGGAGATGAACCTCCTTTTGTTTCAAAGGTCATCCCGTTAGTTACACTTTGGTAGGGGAGTAGTTTATGTTTATGTTTATGTTGTATTTTCTTTCATGTATTCCTTTGTACTAAATTAAGTCCCACACTTATAAGTGGGCAAGTTATATATATATATGAGATGATATTCAATGTTTCTCATGATGTGCCTTTATGTGCCTTATGCTATGACGTTATGAGATGTATGTTTTGTCCTTTACGTGTTATATCGCATCACGCGGCTCTCATTTTGTATTTCAAAAAAAAAAATTTTACCCGTATTTTTCGCTAAGTATTTCAAAGTAAAAATAAGAACTATGAAGTAACAGACTAATGATTAACCTAAGTATGTTCTAGAGTATTGGGTTAAAAATTAGGATGTTACAACTTCTCAATCAATTGTAACAAAAATCTACCAACATCTCTGCTGTTTTGTCACTTCACGGTTTGGGTCCGGTGATGTTTTAAAGAAATTTGTGAATGGAGAGCAGAAAAGAAATGGTCTTGGTGGTTGAAGGGTGTGACGCGATTTTGGGCTGCGTGTTGAAGAATGGAAAAAGATTGAAAGGTGTGCTGCGGTTTTGATGAACGAGAGGTTGAGAGAGTTGAAACTTGAGGAGGTTTCAAGAACGTGAAGAATGGAGGATTTGAGTTGAGAGAGGAAAAAAGCGAGAGAATTTGAGCAGGTGAGTGGGGTGAAGGGGTTCACGTTGGAGCATGCGGGATCGTGAATTTCATCTCTCTCTATTTTTTTTGGGGTCATGCTGGAGCGTGACTTGCCATGCTGTAGCATGCTGGAAGATATTATCACATTTCACACTGGAGCGTGGGTCACCACACTGTAGCATGCTGTAAAATATATTTTGTTTTGGGGACTAAATCAAAGCAGCAACCAGAGTAAAGATTCAAAATCAAAATAAAAAATCAAAAATGCATTCTTTTTTTTAAGCATAGTTAGAAGGAACAACAAAGCAAACCTTCATTGAAATCAAACTTAAATGCCAAGAGGAAGAGTTTGGGAACATACCAAAATTTTGATGAATGATGAAATGGTGTATGCAAGCCACTGAAACCTCAAAGAACAGAACTCCTTAATCAATTGTAACAAAAATCAACCCACATCTCTACAATTTGTCACTTCACGGTTAGGGTCTGGTGATGTTTTAACGACATTTGTGAATGGAGAACAGAAAATAAATGGTCTTGGTGGTTGAATGGTGTGATGCGGTTTTGGGCTACAGGTTGAAGAATAGATGAAGTTTGAAGGGTGGGCTGCGGTTTTAATCCACGAGAGGATGAGAGAGTTGAAACATGGGGAGGTTTCAAGAACGTGAAGAATGGAGGATTTGAGAAGAGAGAGGAAGGAAGCGAGACAATTGAGAAGGGGAGTGGGGTGAAGGGGTTCAGGCTGGAGCATGCAGGAGCGTGAATTTCATCGCTCTCTTTTTTTTGGGTCATGCTAGATCATGACTTGCCACACTATAGCATGCTGGAAGATTTTATCACATTTCATGCTGGAGCGTGGGTTACCACGCTGTGGCGTGCTGTAACATTTTTTTGGTTTGGAACAAAATCAATGCAGCAACGAGAATAAAGATTCAAAATCAAAATAAAAAATCACAAAAGTATTCTTTATGTTAAGCATAGTTAGAAGGAACAACAAAGCAAACCTTCATTGAAATCAAACTTAAATGCCAAGAGGAAGAGTTTGGGAACATACCAAAATTGTGAAGAATGATGAAATGGTGTATGCATACAACTGGAACCTCAAAGATCAGAACTCCTCAATCATTTGTAACAAAAATCGGCCCACATCTCTGCTGTTTTGTCACTTCATGGTTAGGGTCTGGTGATGTTTTAAAGAAATTTATGAATGGAGAACGAAAAAAAAAAGGTCTTGGTGGTTGAAGGGTGTGACGCGGTTTTGGGCTATGAGTTGAAGAATGGAAGCAGATTGAAAGGTGGGCTACGGTTTTGATGAACTAGAGGATGAGAGAGTTGAAACTTTAGGAGGTTTCAAGAACATGAAGAATGGAGGATTTGAGATGAGAGAGGAAAGAAGCGAGAGAATTTGAGAAGGGGAGTGGGGTGAAGGGGTTCACGCTGGAGCATGCGGGAGCGTGAATTTCATCTCCCTCTCTTTTTTTTTTGGTCATGCTGGAGTGTGACTGGCCACGCTATAGCATGCTGGAAGATTTTATCATATTTCACGCTGGAGCGTGGGTCGCCACGCTGTGGCGTGCTGTAAAATTTTTTTTTTTGGAACAAAATCAAAGCAGTAACCAGAATAAAGATTCAAAATCAAAATATAAAATCACAAATGCATTCTTTTTGTTAAGCTTAGTTAGAAGGAACAACAAAGCAAACCTTCATTGAAATCAAGCTTAAATGCCAAGAGGAAGAGTTTGGGAACATACCAAAATTGTGAAGAATGATGAAATGGTGTATGCATACAACTGGAACCTCAAAGATCAGAACTCCTCAATCATTTGTAACAAAAATCGGCCCACATCTCTGCTGTTTTGTCACTTCACGGTTAGGGTCTGGTGATGTTTTAAAGAAATTTATGAATGGAGAAGGAAAAAAAAAGGTCTTGGTGGTTGAAGGGTGTGACGCGGTTTTGGGCTTCGAGTTGAAGAATGGAAGCAGATTGAAAGGTGGGCTACGGTTTTGATGAACTAGAGGATGAGAGAGTTGAAACTTTAGGAGGTTTCAAGAACGTGAAGAATGGAGGATTTGAGATGAGAGAGGAAAGAAGCGAGAGAATTTGAGAAGGGGAGTGGGGTGAAGGGGTTCACGCTGGAGCATGCGGGAGCGTGAATTTCATCTCCCTCTCTTTTTTTTTTGGTCATGCTGGAGTGTGACTGGCCACGCTATAGCATGCTGGAAGATTTTATCATATTTCATGCTGGAGCGTGGGTCACTACGCTCTAGTGTGCTGTAAATTTTTTTTTTTTTTTGGAACAAAATCAAAGCAGCAAGCAGAATAAAGATTCAAAATCAAAATATAAAATCACAAACGCATTCTTTTTGTTAAGCATAGTTGGAAGGAACAACAAAGCAAACCTTCACAGAAATCAAAATTATACGCCAAGAGGAAGAGTTTGGGAACATACCAAAATTGTGATGAATGATGAAATGGTGTATGCAAGCAACTGAAACCTCAAAGAACAGAACTTCTCAATCAATTGTAACAAAAATCTACCAACATCTCTGCTGTTTTGTCACTTCACGGTTAGCGACCGGTGATGTTTTAAAGAAATTTGTGAATGGAGAACAGAAAAGAAATGGTCTTGGTGGTTGAAGGGTATGACGCGGTTTTGGGCTGCGAGTTGAAGAATGGAAGCAGATTGAAAAGTGGGCTACGATTTTGATGAACGAGTGGATGAGAGAGTTGTAACTTGAGGAGGTTTCAAGAACATGAAGATTAGAGGATTTGAGATGAGAGAGGAAAGAAGTGAGAATTTGAGCAGGTGAGTGGGGTGGAGGGGTTCATGCTGGAGCATACGGGAGCATGAATTTCATCTCTCTCTTTTTTTTGGGTCATGCTAGAGCGTGACTTGCCACGTTATAGCATGCTGGAAGATTTTATCACATTTAACGCTGGAGCGTGGGTCACCACGCTATCGCGTGCTGTAAAATTTTTTTTTTTGGAACAAAATCAAAGCAGCAACCAGAATAAAGATTCAAAATCAAAATATAAAATCACAAATGCATTCTTTCTGTTAAGCATAGTTAGAAGGAACAACAAAGCAAACCTTCATTGAAATCAAACTTAAATGCCAAGAGGAAGAGTTTGAGAACATACCAAAATTGTGATGAATGATGAAATGGTGTATGCAAGCAACTGAAACCTCAAAGAACAAAACTCCTCAATCATTTGTAACAGAAATCAGCCCACATCTCTGCTGTTTTGTCACTTCACGGTTAGGGTCTGGTGATGTTTTAAAGTAATTTTTGAATAGAGAACGGAGAGAAGAAGGTCATGGTGGTTGACGGGTGTGATGCGATTTTGGGCTGCGAGTTAAAGAATGGAAGCAGATTGAAAGGTAGGCTGCGGTTTTGATGAACGAGAGGATGAGAGAGTTGAAACTTGAAGAGGTTTCAAGAACGTGAAGAATAGTGGATTTGAGATGAGAGAAGAAAGAAGCGAGAGAATTTAAGAAGGGGAGTGGGGTGAAGGGGTTCACGCTGGAGCATGCGGGAGCGTGAATTTCATCTCTCTCTCTCTCTTTTTTGGGGTCATGCTGGAGTGTGACTTGCCACGCTGTAGCATGCTGGAAGATTTTATCACATTTCACACTGGAGCGTGGGTCACCACGCTGTAGCGTGCTATAAATTTTTTTTTTTGGAACAAAATCAAATAAGCAACTAGAATAAAGATTCAAAATCAAAATATAAAATCACAAATGGATTCTTTTTGTTAAGCTTAGTTAGATGGAACAACAAAGCAAACCTTCATTGAAATCAGGCTTAAATGCCAAGAGGAAGAGTTTGGGAACATACCAAAATTGTGATGAATGATGAAATGGTGTATACTAGCCATTGAAACCTCAAAGAACAGAACTCCTTAATCAATTGTAACAAAAATCAACCCACATCTTTGCTGTTTTGTCACTTCACGGTTAGGGTCTGGTGGTGTTTTAAAGAAATTTGTGAATGGAGAACAGAAAATTAATGGTCTTGGTGGTTCAAGGGTGTGATGCAGTTTTGGTCTGCGAGTTGAAGAATGGAAGAGGATTGAAAGGTGGGCTGTGGATTTGATGAACGAGAGGATGAGAGAGTTGAAAATTGAGGAGGTTTCAAGAACGTGAACAATGGAGGATTTGAGAAGAAAGAGGAAAGAAGCGAGAGAATTTGAGAAGGGGAGTGGGTGAAGGGGTTCATGCTGGAGCATGTGGGAGCGTGAATTTCATCTCTCTCTTTTTTTTTTGGGGTCATGCTGGAGCGTGACTTGCCACGCTAAAGCAAGCTGGAAGATTTTATCATATTTAACGCTGTGGCATGCTGTAAAATTTTTTTTTTTTTGGGAACAAAATCAAAGCAGCAACTAGAATAAAGATTCAAAATCAAAATAAAAAATCACAAATGCATTCTTTTTGTTAAGCATAGTTAGAAGGAATGACAAAGCAAACCTTCTTTGAAATCAAACTTAAATGCCAAGAGGAAGAGTTTGGGAACATACCAAAATTGTGATGATGATGAAATGGTGTATGCAAGCGACTAAAACCTCAAAGAACAGAACTCCTCAATCATTTGTAACAAAAATCAGCCCACATCTTTGCTGTTTTGTCACTTCACGGTTAGGGTCTGGTGATGTTTTAAGGAAATTTCTGAATGGAGAACGGAAAAGAAATGTTGTAACGCCCCAATTTTTCTGTCTAAGTGAAATGACCAAAATGCCCTTGAGGTCATTTCCTGCCCAGAATTCGAGGATAGCCGGCCCGACAGTCCTCAAAGGGTCAACTCAATGTTTGAAGGGGATTGGATGGTCCTTGAGTGGTTTCGGAACGAAAATCGCATTTTCTGTAGTTTCGGGTGAAAATGATCAAAATACCCCTATAGTGTTTTACGCGGGTAAAGGTGCCGTTCGAGCCCGAAACTTTCCTCAAACATTTAAAATGACGTTTTCATGTTTTTAAAAGTATCTGTTTAAGTTCCGGTGGTCCCGGGCATTTTTTGTGTAAAATTACGATTTTGCCCCAGCATTGTGCCATTTGAACTTAATGATGTAATTAAGCAAACCTAAGCAATATTAGATTCTAATCGAAGATTAATTAATTTTCATAATTAATCTAGGGTCAAAATAAGTTATTAAAATTAATTAGAACCTAAGATTGCTTAAATTAAACTTAAAACCCCTTTTTCTTTTAAAAACTCAAGTTTCTAGAACATAGAATCTTGAATAGTATTTTTACTATTTACTCTCCATATTCCAAGAAGCCTAGCTAGAGTAGGATTTTGACCCCACTAATGAACTAGAATGCTCACCAATCATGCCTTAACATAGCCTTAATTACCTATCCTTTCACTTACACACTTACTTACAAACTCCTAATCTTAAGTTTAATCAAGGACACACCTAAACACATCACTAACCCACAATTAGGGAAGCAATTTCCTCCCCTTGGATTCTTCAAAATAGGCGCTACCTCACCCCTCCCTACATCAAGAGTTTGTTCTTTCCAACACTCAAAGTGACATGCTGTTCTATACCTCCAACCATGCCTAGCCTTACCTATGAATGACTACATGTAAGAGATATTTTCTCTCCTTCCTCCACTCAAATTGTGCCACCTAGCCTCCTCCCCTCACTCCTCTCATGTTCATTTCCTCTATAAATAGAAACCCAAGGAGCTTGCTAGAACCTTTGTTCATTTCTCTCACACCCCCAAATACTTTCTTTCTTTCAAGCTTCAAGAAGTTCTTCTTCTTCTTCTTCCTCCTCAAGAGCAAGTTCTCTTTCTCAATCAAGAAAACACATCCAAGGTAGGGAGTTTAGTTTATGTTGAGAATGCCTTTCCTTCTTTTGTATAGCTTTTGGTTTGGAATGATAAAGTTTGGTTCTTCTTTCCTTCTCTTTCCTTTTCTTTTTCGATTCTTTTCCTTTTCTTCCCTTTGAGTTTTCGGCCATTATGTTGAATGGCTCGACATGATACCTTCATGATGAGAGTTCTAGATGATGACTTCTTGTTCATCATAAGGAAATCTCTAAAACTTGAGTTTTCTTAAAAATGTTATATGGCTCTCTTATGGTTTTATCTTAAGGAATGTTGTTTTGTGTTCTAGAAACTCTAAAGTTCACTTTACCTTGTCATGATAAGTTTGGATTAAGGCTTATGTCCCTTTAAAGTCTTGTAAGAGCTCTAGTAAAGATGTAAAAATGAACTTGCATATTTATATTTCTAGCCCCTCATATTTATATTCCAAGTTCTTGCATCTCATATTTACTTTTCTATGTCATCACTAAACTCTAAAGATTAAAGAAAAGAACTTGCATTATCACGTTTGAGTTTCAAGCTTTGCATTTCACGTTTATATTTCAAGTCATCACCTAAGAACTTAAAGATTAAAACAAGAATTTGCATATCACCTAATTAATCTCGAAGCCTTTCTATTTCGGCCTTAAAGTCAATTGTTGCTGGGCCTAGAGCACTAAAATAAAGAATTGAACTTGCATATTTACTTTCAAGTTTTGCATATTTACTTTGAGCCTTGCATATTTACTTTCAAGCCTTGCATATTTAATTTCAAGTTCTTCCATTTCATATTTACTTTGAAGCTCTCACTTTACTTTCTAATGAAGAATAAAATGGAATGCATAGCACGTTTATATTTTGTTATCACTTAAAGAACCTAGAGCTCAAAGACTTGCCCTTATTATCTCAAGTTAAAGTTGGTTATGGAGACATCCTCATGGATACATATTTTGGCCACGTGATGATGATGAACTTGGTGTGAGTCTTATCTAGTCACAAAAGCCAACAATCCATGTTTTAAGATTTTCTCTAGACCTCAAGAGTTTTATAAAATTATTACCAATGAGATTTATGAATTAAACCTCTTCTAGGAATGTTTTAAACTAGCTACTACCCTATGGCCATTCTTAGTCCCCTTTGTGAAATAAAATGGTTTTCAAAGAGCTTTAGAAGTCCTAAAATGATTCCAAGAGAAACTAGTAATTTATATGCTTTGAAAGTGTGAGATTATGTGTTCGTTGGAACCCATGTTATTCGATTCTGCCATGATGGGTTTGCTGGTGTATGATGATGTTTTGACATGCTAGAATGTGTAAAAATTGTATATGTTGAGAAAGGAACCTTTCTATGCATGTTAGGAAGGAAACTAGTCTTACCGATAAACCGTAAAGTTGAGTTTTAACATAGTTTTGACCCATTTATTTTTAGCCATTGCCAAAACTGTTTTAATGGGATAATATTCAGTTTAGGATTGTTTAATTAGGAAAAACTTGGTTAACATTTGAGGTAGGATTGATTTTTAGCACCTATAGGGAAACTAGTAACTAGAAAACCGTCAAAGTGCAATTCTAGAACACTTAGAAATATAATTTTCTGATTCTGTTACAGCATGATTAATCATAGCAAAAGTGATCTATAGTTAGTGTAAATGTGTAGGAATCCCTCATAAATGGTTTAGGAATTAATTCTAGCATCATAAGAAAAACTGATAACGAGAAAGGGCGTAAAACGCAACTTCTAGAACACCTTAAATCATAGAATTTCATTTACTACCTATGCTGCCCAACTTTGATTGATGATGTTCTTGAGGTTAATAATTAGTGGTAATGACGATGATTATTCCCTTAGATGCATAAGGAAATAATTTGACAATTTGAGTTACCCGATTTAAGTGTTTGGCCATTTAAGGGAATGTTTATGAGATGATGATTTAAGATGATGCATTCATGTGATATTTGATGTTCTGTGAGGTATTGGTATAGAATTCATCATTTGCATGTTATGGTTTCATTTGAAACATTAGAGATGCATATGTTAGAAATATATGAAAATTATGACATTTATGAGATACGTGTTGCATCTTGTTACAACATGCTAAGATTTAAGGAGACTTAAAGTATGAAAAAAAGATCCTTTGGACTCACCAAAGTATAGGTGATAAAAAGGTGATTCTTGCTTAAGGTGATCTAAAACATGAGAAAATGATCCTTTGGACTCACCAAACTATAGGTGATGAAAAGGTGATTCTTGCTTAAGGTGACTTAAAATATGAGAAAATAATCCTTTAGACTCATCAAACTATAGGTGATGAAAAGGTGATTCTTGCCCCCTAACTCGTACTTATCAAGTCGGGACTTCAACTTATCAAAAGGGAATAAGTTTATGCTAGTGATGACTAGTGAGGTATGAGCTCATAATCTAGAAGTACTCTCAAAAGGGAAGAGTAATAGGGTGGCCCCAGGAAGAAAGGAAACTTAAAGTCACCTAAGGAAACAAGGAATGTCATTCATGAACCATGTTCTATGCACATCATGTATGTTATGTAGTTAGATGCATGCTTTAAAGTTAATGTTGCATAAAGTATTAACATGCATATCATAAAGATGTATGATGCATTCATTACAAGACTCATGTTAAAATGAACGGACCTCAATAAGGGATGTTTTAGAACTTAATAAATGAATCTTTGCATGCTCACTATTTCATAATTAAACCCGAGGTTCCTGAGGAGGATGATGATGACACGTGCATGAAAAGAGGAGCACTACTGAGATTCTTGTATAAGTTTCTCATCCCCTACTTTCTTTTCCATCTTCGTCTTCAGACAAGGCTGACAAGGATGTCCGTGGATTGCCCGAAGGTGCCGACATGGAAGTAGCTTGATGGTCAAGAATAGAGTAACGCAGCGAAAGCGAGGACATAGTCTTAGCTTATTTACACCATAAGTTTGGTGTGTAGTTTGAATTGTTGTATGCTCAACCTCCACGAATGGGCCTAATATATTTGGTGTGATGTTATTATGGGATGTCCCTATATTATTAACACTATTAATGTTTGACTTGATATTTAATGATAATGTTATATGATAATGTGCCAATGGTTGTTATTTCTATGAAACTTATCTGGTGTTTCCGTTTATGTTATTCTTTTATGTTTACGCTTCACGGTACGCGAGGCTCAAGTTTTTGTCTATGTTTTCAAAAAAAAAAATCTACCCATATTTTTTGCTAAGTATTTTAAAGAAAGGTCTTCAAGTATGAGACTAAAAGAGTAATAGACTAGTGGTTAACCTAAATACGTCCTAGGAGTGTTGGGTTAAGGATTAGGATGTTACAAATGGTCTTGGTGGTTGAAGGGTGTGATGCGGTTTTGGGCTGCGAGTTGAAGAATGGAAAAAGATTGAAAGGTGGGTTGCGGTTTTGATGAATGAGAGGATGAGAGAGTTGAAACTTGAGGAGGTTTCAAGAACGTGAAGAATGAGGATTTGAGAAGAGAGAGGAAAGAAGCGAGAGAATTTGAGAAGGTGAGTAGGGTGAAGTGGTTCACGCTGGAGCATGCGTGAGTGTGAATTTCATCTTTCTCTTTTTTATTTTTTTGGGTCAAGCTGGAACGTGACTTTCCACGCTATAGCATGCTGGAAGATTTTATCACATTTCACACTGGAGCGTGGGTCACCACGCTGTAGCTTGCTGTAAATTTTTTTTTTTGGAACAAAATCAAAAAAGCAACCAAAATAAAGATTCAAAATCAAAATATAAAATCACAAATGCATTCTTTTTGTTAAGCTTAGTTAGAAGGAACAACAAAGCAAACCTTCATTGAAATCCAACTTAAATGTCAATAGGAGGAGTTTGGGAACATACCAAAATTATGATGAATGATGAAATGGTGTATGCAAGCCACTAAAACCTCAAAGAACAAAACTCCTCAATTAATTGTAACAAAACTCAACCCACATCTCTGCTGTTTTGTCACGTCACGGTTAGTGTCTGGTGGTGTTTTAAAGAAATTTTTGAATGGAGAACAAAAAATAAATGGTCTTGGTGGTTGAAGGGTGTGATGCGGTTTTGGGTTGCGAGTTGAAGAAAGGAAGAAGATTGAAAGGTGGGCTACGGTTTTGATAAACGAGAGGATGAGAGAGTTGAAACTTGAGGAGATTTCAAGAACGTAAAGAATGGAGGATTTGAGAAGAGAGAGGACAGAAGCGAGAGAATTTGAAAAGGGGAGTGGAGTGAAGGGGTTCATGCTGGAGCTTTTGGGAGCGTGAATTTCATCTCTCTCTCATTTTTTTTTGGGTCATGCTGGAGCGTGACTTGCCACACTATAGCATGCAGAACGATTTTATCACATTTCATGCTGGAGCGTGGGTCACCACGCTGTGGCGTGCTGTAAAATTTTTTTTTTTGGGAAGAAAATCAAAGCAGCAACGAGAATAAAGATTCAAAATCAAAATAAAAAATCATAAATGCATTCTTTTTGTTAAGCATAGTTAGAAGGAACAACAAAGCAAACCTTCATTGAAATCAAACTTAAATTCTAAGAGGAAGAGTTTGGGAACATACCAAAATTGTGATGAATGATGAAATGGAGTCTGCAAGCAACTGAAACCTCAAAGAACAGAACTCTTAAATCAATTGTAACAAAAATTAACCCACCTTTCTGCTATTTTATCACTTCACGGTTAGGGTCTGGTGATGTTTTAAAGAAATTTGTGAATGGAGAACAAAAAAAAATGGTCTTGGTGGTTAAAATGTGTGACGCGATTCTGGGCTGCGAGTTGAAGAATGGAAGAAGATTGAAAGGTAGGCTACGGTTTTGATGAACGAGAGGATGAGAGAGTTAAAACTTGAGGAGGTTTCAAGAGCGTGAAGAATGGAGGATTTGAGAAGAGAAAGGAAAGAAGCGGGAGAATTTGAGAAGGTTAGTGGGGTGAAGGGGTTCACGCTGGAGAATGCGGGAGCGTGAATTTCATCTCTCTCTTTTTTTTTCTGGGTCATGCTAGAGCGTGACTTACCACGCTGTAGCATGCCGGAAGATTTTATCACATTTCACGCTGGAGCGTGGGTCACCACGCTGTAGCGTGCTGTAATTTTTTTCTTTTTGGAACAAAATCAAAGCAGCAACGAGAATAAAGATTCAAAATCAAAATAAAAAATCAAAAATGCATTCTTTTTGTTAAGCATAGTTAAAAGGAACAACAAAGCAAATCTTCATTGAAATGAAACTTAAATGCCAAGAGGAAGAGTTTGGGAACATACCAAAATTGTGATGAATGATGAAATGGTGTACGCAAGCAACTGAAACCTCAAAGAACAAAACTCCTCAATCATTTGTAACAAAAATCAACCCACATCTCTACAGTTTTGTCACTTCATGGTTAGGGTCTGGTGATGTTTTCAAGAAATTTGTGAATAGAGAACGGAAAAGAAATGGTCTTGGTGGTTGAAGGGTGTGACGCGGTTTTGAGCTGTGGGTTGAAGAAAGGAAAAAGAATGAAAGATGGGTTGCGATTTTGATGAACGAGAGGATGAGAGAGTTGAAACTTGAGGAGGTTTCAAGAACGTGAAGAAACGAGGATTTGGGAAGAGAGAGGAAAGAAGCGAGAAAATTTGCGAAGGTGAGTGGGGTGAAGTGGTTCACGCTGCAGCATGCGGGAGCGTGAATTTCATCTCTCTCTTTTTTTTTGGGTCATGCTGGAGCGTGACTTGCCACGCTATAGCATGCTACAAGATTTTATCACATTTCACGCTGGAGCGTAGGTCACCACGTTGTAGCGTGCTGTAATTTTTTTTTTTTTGGAACAAAATCAATGCAGCAACCAGAATAAAGATTCAAAATCAAAATAAAAAATCACACATGCATTCTTTTTGTTAAGCATAGTTAAAAGGAACAACAGAGTAAATCAAACTTAAATGCCAAGAGGAAGAGTTTGGGAACATACCAAAATTGTGATGAATGATGAAAAGGTGTACGCAATCAACTGAAACCTCAAAGGACAGAGCTCCTTAATCATTTGTAACAAAAATGAACCCACATCTCTGCTATTTTGTCACTTCACAGCTAGGGTCTGGTGATGTTTTAAAGAAATTTGTGAATGGAGAATGGAAAAGAAATGGTCTTGGTGGTTGAAAGGTGTGACGCGGTTTTGAGTTGCGAGTTGAAAAAAGGAAAAAGAATGAAAGGTGGGCTGTGATTTTGATGAACGAGAGGATTAGAGAGTTGAAACATGAGAAAGCTTCAAGAACGGGAAGAATGGAAGATTTGAGAATGGAGAAGAATGAATCGAGAGAATTTGAGATGGTGAATGGGGTGAAGGGGTTCACGCTGGAGCATGCAGGAGCGTGAATTTCATCTATCTTCTTTTTTATTTTGGGTCATTCTGGAGCGTGACTTGCCACGTTATAGCATGTTGGAAGATTTTATCACATTTCACGCTGAAGCGTTGGTCACCACGCTGTAGCATGCTGTAAATTTTTTTTTTTTGAACAAAATCATAGCAGCAACCAGAAAAAAGATTCAAAATGAAAATAAAAAAACACAAATGCATTCTTTTTGTTAAGCATAGTTAGAAGGAACAACAAAGCAAACCTTCATTGAAATCAAAATTAAATGCCAAAAGGAAGAGTTTGGGAACATTCCAAAATTGTCATGAATGATGAAATGGTGTATGCAAGCAACTGAAACCTCAAAGGACAGAACTCCTCAATCAATTGTAACAAAATTCAACCCACTTCTCTGTTGTTTTGTCACTTCACGGTTAGGGTCTGGTGATGTTTTAAAGAAATTTATGAATGGAGAACGAAAAAAAAAGGTCTTGGTGGTTGAAGGGTGTGACGCAGTTTTGGGCTGCAAGTTGAAGAATGGAAGAAGATTGATAAGTGGGCTGCGGTTTTGATGAACGAGAGGATGAGAGAGTTGAAACTTGAGGAGGTTTCATGAACGTGAAGAATGGAGGATTTGAGAAGAGAGAGGAAAGAAGCGAGGAAATTTGAGGAGGTGGGTGGGTGAAGGGGTTCACGCGGGAGCATGCGGGAGCGTTAATTTCATTTCCCTCATTTTTTTTTTTGGGTCATGCTATAGCGTGACTTGCCATGCTATAGCATGCTGGAAGATTTTATCACATTTCACGCTGGAGTTAGGTTGCCATGCTGTAGCGTGCTGTAAACTTTTTTTTTTTTGGAACAAAATAAAAGCAGCAACCAGAATAAATATTCAAAATCAAAATAAAAAATCACAAATGCATTCTTTTTGTTAAGCATAGTTAGAAGGAACAACAAAGCAAACCTTCATTGAAATCGAACTTAAATGCCAAGAGGGAGAGTTTGGGAACATACCAAAATTGTGATGAATAATGAAATGGTGTATGCAAGCAACTAAAACCTCAAAGAACAGAACTCCTCAATCAATTGTAACAAAAATCAACCCACATCTGCGCTATTTTGTCACTTCACAGTTAGGGTCTGGTGATGTTTTAAAGAAATTTGTGAATGGAGAACAAAAAAGAAATGGTCTTGGTGGCTAAAGTGTGTGACGCGGTTCTGGGCTGCGAGTTGAAGAATGGAAGAAGATTGAAAGGTGGGCTGCGGTTTTGATAAACGAGAGGATGAGAGAGTTGAAACTTGAGGAGGTTTCAAGAACGTGAAGAATGAAGGATTTGAGAAGAGAAAGGAAAGAAGTGGGAGAATTTGAGAAGGTGAGTGGGGTGAAGGGGTTCACGCTGGAGAATGCGGGAGCGTGAATTTCATCTCTCTCTTTTTTTTTTCTGGGTCATGCTAGAGCGTGACTTGCCACGCTGTAGCATCTTGGAAGATTTTGTCACATTTCACGCTTGGAGCATGGGTCACATTGTAGCGTCGTAATTTTTTTTTCTTTTTGGAACAAAATCAAAGCAACAACGAGAATAAAGATTCAAAATCAAAATAAAAAATAAAAAATGCATTCTTTTTGTTAAGCATAGTTAAAAGGAACAACAAAGCAAATCTTCATTGAAATGAAACTTAAATGCCAAGAAGAAGAGTTTGGGAACATACCAAAATTGTGATGAATGATGAAATGGTGTCATGCAAGCAAGCTGAAACCTCAAAGAACAAAACTCCTCAATCGTTTGTAACAAAACTCAACCCCCATCTCTGCAGTTTTGTCACTTCATGGTTAGGGTCTGGTGATGTTTTCAAGAAATTTGTGAATAGAGAACGGAAAAGAAATGGTCTTGGTGGTTGAAGGGTGTGACGCATTTTGAGTGCAAGTTGAAGAAAGGAAAAAGAATGAAAGATGGGTTGCGATTTTGATGAACGAGAGGATGAGAGAGTTGAAACTTGAGGAGGTTTCAAGAACGTGAAGAAACGAGGATTTGGGAAGAGAGAGAGGAAAGAAGCGAGAAAATTTGCGAAGGTGAGTGGGGTGAAGTGGTTCACGCTGCAGCATGCAGGAGCGTGAATTTCATCTCTCTCTTTTTTTTTGGGTCATGCTGGAGCGTGACTTGCCACGCTATAGCATGCTACAAGATTTTATCACATTTCACACTGGAGTGTAGGTCACCACGCTGTAGCGTGCTGTGATTTTTTTTTTTTTTGGAACAAAATCAATGCAGCAACCAGAATAAAGATTCAAAATCAAAATAAAAAATCACAAATGCATTCCTTTTGTTAAGCATAGTTAAAAGGAACAACAGAGTAAATCAAACTTAAATGCCAAGAGGAAGAGTTTGGGAACATACCAAAATTGTGATGAATGATGAAATGGTGTACGCAAGCAACTAAAACCTCAAAAGACAGAGCTCCTTAATCATTTGTAACAAAAATCAACCCACATATGCGCTGTTTTGTCACTTCACAGTTAGGGTCTGGTGATGTTTTAAAGAAATTTGTGAATGGAGAACAAAAAAGAAATGGTCTTGGTGGCTAAAGTGTGTGACGCGGTTCTGGGCTGCGAGTTGAAGAATGGAAGAAGATTGAAAGGTGGGCTGCGGTTTTGATAAACGAGAGGATGAACTTGAGGAGGTTTCAAGAACGTGAAGAATGAAGGATTTGAGAAGAGAAAGGAAAGAAGTGGGAGAATTTGAGAAGGTGAGTGGGGTGAAGGGGTTCACGCTGAAGAATGCGGGAGCGTGAATTTCATCTCTCTCTTTTTTTTTTCTGGGTCATGCTAGAGCGTGACTTGCCACGTTGTAGCATGCCGAAAGATTTTATCACATTTCACGCTGGAGCATGGGTCACCACGCTGTAGCGTGCTGTAATTTTTTTCTTTTTGGAACAAAATCAAAGCAGCAACGAGAATAAAGATTCAAAATCAAAATAAAAAATCACAAATGCATTCTTTTTGTTAAGCATAGTTAAAAGGAACAACAAAGCAAATCTTCATTGAAATGAAACTTAAATGCCAAGAGGAAGAGTTTGGGAACATACCAAAATTGTGATGAATGATGAAATGGTGTACGCAAGCAACTGAAACCTCAAAGAACAAAACTCCTCAATCATTTGTAACAAAAATCAACCCACATCTCTGCAGTTTTGTCACTTCATGGTTAGGGTCTGGTGATGTTTTCAAGAAATTTGTGAATAGAGAACGGAAAAGAAATGGTCTTGGTGGTTGAAGGGTGTGACGCAGTTTTGAGCTGCGGGTTGAAGAAAGGAAAAAGAATGAAAGATGGGTTGCGATTTTGATGAACGAGAGGATGAGAGAGTTGAAACTTGAGGAGGTTTCAAGAACGTGAAGAAACGAGGATTTGGGAAGAGAGAGGAAAGAAGCGAGAAAATTTGCGAAGGTGAGTGGGGTGAAGTGGTTCACGCTGCAGTATGCGGGGGCATGAATTTCATCTCTCTCTTTTTTTTTTGGGTCATGCTGGAGCGTGACTTGCCACGCTATAGCATGCTACAAGATTTTATCACATTTCACGCTGGAGCGTAGGTCACCACGCTGTAGCGTGCTGTAATTTTTTTTTTTTTTGGAACAAAATCAATGCAGCAACCAGAATAAAGATTCAAAATCAAAATAAAAAATCACAAATGCATTCTTTTTGTTAAGCATAGTTAAAAGGAACAACAAAGCAAATCTTCATTGAAATGAAACTTAAATGCCAAGAGGAAGAGTTTGGGAACATACCAAAATTGTGATGAATGATGAAATGGTGTACGCAAGCAACTGAAACCTCAAAGAACAAAACTCCTCAATCGTTTGTAACAAAAATCAACCCACATCTCTGCAGTTTTGTCACTTCATGGTTAGGGTCTGGTGATGTTTTCAAGAAATTTGTGAATAGAGAACGGAAAAGAAATGGTCTTGGTGGTTGAAGGGTGTGACGCAGTTTTGAGCTGCGGGTTGAAGAAAGGAAAAAGAATGAAAGATGGGTTGCGATTTTGATGAACGAGAGGATGAGAGAGTTGAAACTTGAGGAGGTTTCAAGAACGTGAAGAAACGAGGATTTGGGAAGAGAGAGGAAAGAAGCGAGAAAATTTGCGAAGGTGAGTGGGGTGAAGTGGTTCACGCTGCAGCATGCAGGAGCGTGAATTTCATCTCTCTCTTTTTTTTTGGGTCATGCTGGAGCGTGACTTGCCATGCTATAGCATGCTACAAGATTTTATCATATTTCACACTGGAGCGTAGGTCACCACGCTGTAGCGTGCTGCGATTTTTTTTTTTTTTGGAACAAAATCAATGCAGCAACCAGAATAAAGATTCAAAATCAAAATAAAAAATCACAAATGCATTCCTTTTGTTAAGCATAGTTAAAAGGAACAACAGAGTAAATCAAACTTAAATGCCAAGAGGAAGAGTTTGGGAACATACCAAAATTGTGATGAATGATGAAATGGTGTACGCAAGCAACTAAAACCTCAAAAGACAGACCTCCTTAATCATTTGTAACAAAAATCAACCCACATATGCGCTGTTTTGTCACTTCACAGTTAGGGTCTGGTGATGTTTTAAAGAAATTTGTGAATGGAGAACAAAAAAGAAATGGTCTTGGTGGCTAAAGTGTGTGACGCGGTTCTGGGCTGCGAGTTGAAGAATGGAAGAAGATTGAAAGGTGGGCTGCGGTTTTGATAAACGAGAGGATGAGAGAGTTGAAACTTGAGGAGGTTTCAAGAACGTGAAGAATGAAGGATTTGAGAAGAGAAAGGAAAGAAGTGGGAGAATTTGAGAAGGTGAGTGGGGTGAAGGGGTTCACGCTGAAGAATGCGGGAGCGTGAATTTCATCTCTCTCTTTTTTTTTTCTGGGTCATGCTAGAGCGTGACTTGCCACGCTGTAGCATGCCGAAAGATTTTGTCACATTTCACGCTGGAGCATGGGTCACCACGCTGTAGCGTGCTGTAATTTTTTTCTTTTTGGAACAAAATCAAAGCAGCAACGAGAATAAAGATTCAAAATCAAAATAAAAAATCACAAATGCATTCTTTTTGTTAAGCATAGTTAAAAGGAACAACAAAGCAAATCTTCATTGAAATGAAACTTAAATGCCAAGAGGAAGAGTTTGGGAACATACCAAAATTGTGATGAATGATGAAATGGTGTACGCAAGCAACTGAAACCTCAAAGAACAAAACTCCTCAATCATTTGTAACAAAAATCAACCCACATCTCTGTAGTTTTGTCACTTCATGGTTAGGGTCTGGTGATGTTTTCAAGAAATTTGTGAATAGAGAACGGAAAAGAAATAGTCTTGGTGGTTGAAGGGTGTGATGCGGTTTTGAGCTGCGGGTTGAAGAAAGGAAAAAGAATGAAAGATGGGTTGCGATTTTGATAAACGAGAGGATGAGAGAGTTGAAACTTGAGGAGGTTTCAAGAACGTGAAGAAACGAGGATTTGGGAAGAGAGATGAATGAAGCGAGAAAATTTGCAAAGGTGAGTGGGGTGAAGTGGTTCACGCTACAGCATGCGGGAGCATGAATTTCATCTCTCTCTTTTTTTTTTGGGTCATGCTGGAGTATGACTTGCCACGCTATAGCATGCTACAAGATTTTATCACATTTCACGCTGGAACGTAGGTCACCACTCTGTAGCGTGCTGTAATTTTTTTTTTTTGGGAACAAAATCAATGCAGTAACCAGAATAAAGATTCAAAATCAAAATAAAAAATCACAAATGCATTCTTTTTGTTAAGCATAGTTAAAAGGAACAACAAAGTAAACCTTCATTGAAATCAAACTTAAATGCCAAGAGGAAGAGTTTGGGAACATACCAAAATTGTGATGAATGATGAAATGGTGTACACAAGCAACTGAAACCTCAAAGGACAAAGCTCCTTAATCATTTGTAACAAAAATCAACCCACATCTCTGCTGTTTTGTCACTTCACGGTTAGGGTCTGGTGATGTTTTAAAGAAATTTGTGAATGCAGAACGGAAAAGAAATGGTCTTGGTGGTTGAAAGGTGTGACGCGGTTTTGGGCTATGAGTTGAAGAATGGAAGAAGATTGAAAGGTGGGCTGCGGTTTTGATGAACGAGAGGATGAGAGAGTTGAAACTTGAGGAGGTTTCAAGAACATGAAGAATGGGGGATTTGAGAAGAGAGAGGAAAGAAGTGAGAGAATTTTAGAAGGTGTGTAGGGTGAAGGGGTGCACGCTAGAACGTGAATTTCATCTCCTTTTTTTTTTTGGGTCATGCTGGAGCGTGACTTGCCACACTATAGCATGCTAAAAGAATTTATCATATTTCACGCTGGAGCGTGGGTCACCACGCTGTAGCGTGCTGTAAAATTAGTTTTTTAAGTTGTTTTTTTTTTTGGTCACGCTAGAGCGTGACTTACCTCGCTATAGCATACTGGAACATTTTGACATATCTCACGCTGGAGCATGGATTACCACGCCATCGCGTAAAAAATTTTCCTTTTTTTTTAGATAAAAGGGAAAAACATACCTTGTCATGCTTGAGCGTGGAAGAATACGCTAGAGCATACTGTCTTGCACCAAATTCATTTTTGGACTTCCATGCTATAGCATGAGGTGCCATGTTGCAGCATACTATTTGCTAACTTACTACCCATGCTGTAGCATGAGTTTCCATGCTGTAGCGTGAGTTTCCACACTGTAGCGAGGATTTCTCTTATGTTTTTGTGTTTGATAATGGAAAGGTAATGTGTTTAGGAGTTGATTTATGTTTGCAATGTGTATGCTTGAGGTTTAGAGCTTGGTTAGAGGTTGGGAATAGAGTCTCTTGGTTGTGAATGAGGAAGAAGAAGAAAGCTTGAAGTATTGGGAGAATTAGAGAACTTTGAGTAAACTTTGAGTAAGAAAACTATCAAGTAAGAAAATGCTAAGGCTAGGAACGTTTGTGTGTGCATTTTGGCAATGGAAGAGCTCATATTTATAGGCCAAGGAAGGCTATATGTATGCTGCATATGGGCTGAAATGTGATCAGAATTCTTGCTCAAAAATAATGCAAAACAACTCAAAGATCACATGGTATGGTCATGTTGTTGTTTGAGTGCTTAATTCTTTGATAATAAAATAAAATGGGGGCATTATGGGGGGTGTATGGCTGTTGCTCCTAGGCTGAAATGTGATCAGAATTTTTGATCTAAAAATGTGCAAGACAACTAAAAAGAACACATGGTAATGTTATGATGTGTTTGTGTGCATTATTCTTGAATGAATTTTAAAATTTGTACAACATGAGAACATGGAGGGCACGGCTACTTTAGGGAATAATGGGGGACAAGTTTTATTCTTTCATTCATGGTAGGACATGTATTTGAGGTGTATCTTGAAGAAAAATAATAAAGTATTGGTATCATGGTGGTGCCTAATGATGTAGTGCAACAATCTTTGAAATAAAAAATGAAATATGACCACCATTGAGAGTGTGATGGCCGCTGGTTTCTGGTCCTTTTATGATCAAATTTGTTGTGTTTTACAAGTGGTAAATCATGTATTAGATGTGTATTTACTTAGACAAAAGATTAGGAATTGATAGAATAGTGAAAATAGTAAAAGGCTAAGTGTTTAGGACAAATCAAGACAAGGTAAAAAGAGAAATCACATACTAGTAAATGAGGTTAATTTCAAATGAGTAAAAATCACTTTGTAACATAGGTTCTAAACTTAGGATAAGAAAATGTAAATGTACAAGATTTTACCTAAATCGAAATCTTAACTTTAATCTCAAATATCACTAATTTTATGAGCTTTCATAATTAAGGAAAGGTAATTTTTATTTTTACCTTAGGTAATTTAGACTCTAATTACCTCAATAATTATTTTTAACCTTGGGTAATTAATTTTAAACTCAAGGTTAATGAATAAAATCAATTTGAGTTCAATTGGAGCTTTAACATTACCTTAATTACGTAAGTAAACTTATTTGGTATAACTAGGGGTAAAAAGGTAATTTCACGTAAAAACTCCTTGTAAATATTGGACAATCTCAAATCATACTTAAAATAGTCATTTTGAACCTTTAGGTGGAAACCAAATTCAAAGATTATATAATTTCATGAAAAATTACTGCAGGGGTAAAACGGTAATTTTACTTACAGTAAAAATTGAGGATTGAGATTTTTACCTCTAAGGCACATATAATCCCCATCAGCATAAAATTAACCCCTCAAAGATAATTTAGATTGGTTATCCTTGATTTCTAGGTAAAAATGACCTCAGGGGCATTTTGGTCATTTTACAGGTACAGAAAAATCGGGGTTTGCGACTTTCGCACGAATTGCTAATCAAGTCTCCTATGATATTTCTCTAATGTCATATTCCTTTATTGAGGTTTATTTGACCTCGAATTACGTGTAAAAATTACCTAGGGGCATTTTGGTAATTTTCACATAGCAGTAAAAATTGGGGCGTTACATTTCTCCCCTCCTTAAAAAGAATTTCGCCCTCGAAATTTGTTACCTCTAAAAAGCTCAGGATATTGCATCGTCATGTCTGATTCCAACTCTCATGTGAATTATTCTATCTTTCCCCGTCCCCATGCTACCTTGACCAAAGGTATGGTCTTGTTTCTCAGTTGCTTGACTCCTTTGTCTACGATTCTCGTAGGTGGCATGTTGAAAGTCAGGTCTTCCCTTAATTGTACTTGATCTGGCTCTAATACATGGCTTGGATCTGACTGGTACTTTCTTAATTGAGAGACATGAAAAACATCATGGAGGTTGGATAAGTTGGGTGGTAAAGCTATTCGGTATGCTACAAGCCCGACTCGACTAAGGATTTCAAATGGACTAAGAAATCTGGGGCTCAATTTCTTGACTTTCATAGCTCGACCTATGCCTGTGGTAGGGGTGATCCTAAGGAACACATGTTCTCCCTCTTGAAATTCTAGCGGTTTTCGCCGTTCTGTCGACTTTGAGCAATGAGAATTCTATCCCTAATCCTTTTGATTTGTTCCGTGGTTTCCCTCACAATATCGGGTCCTATCAAACTTTGCTCTCCGGGTTCATACCAACATAGAGGGGATTGGCACTTTCTACTATATAGGGCCTCATACGGTGCCATACCAATACTTGCATGGTAACTATTGTTATATGCAAACTCAATCAATGGCAAGTATCTATCCCAGCTCCCTTTTTGGTCCAACACACAAGCCCTTAACATATCTTCCAAGGTTTGAATGGTTCTCTCTGATTGACCATCCGTTTGAGGGTGATAAGCCGTGCTTAAGCATAGCTTCGAACCAAATGCCTTTTGAAAAGCTCCCCAAAAACGTGACGTAAATCACGGATCTCGATCCGAAATTATCGTCAATGGTACTCCATGCAACCTCACTATCTCTTGGATGTATAACTGAGCTAATCTATCCAAGGAGTAAGTCATCTTGATAGGTAAGAAATAGGCCAACTTAGTTAGCCGATCCACGATTACCCATATCGCATCATGACCTGCTTGGGTCTTTGGTAGTCCAGTCACGAAATCCATTGAGATACTATCCCATTTCCACTCGGGGATTGATAGGGGTTGCAACATTCCAGAGGGTTTTTTATGCTCAATCTTCACCTTTTGACAGACTAAGCACTTGATTACCCAGGCATTCACATCCTTCTTTAACCTGGGCCACCAAAACATCTTTTTCAAGTCCTGGTACATCTTGGTGGTACCAAGATGGATGGTAAAATGGCTTTTATGGGCCTCTTTTAAGATTTCTTTTCGAAGGTCACCAATTGCCGGTACACAGATCCTTCCTTCGAATTTCCACATACCATCGGCACCTTGGGTGAATTCTTTTAACTTTCTTGCCCATACTGCCTCTAGGGTCTCCTGAAACTCTCTATCCTCCTGTTGAGCTTGAATGATCCTTTTCCTAAAGTCACTCGTTACACTAAGATGGCAAGCCTTTATGCTCTTAGTGTTCAAGGACATACCTAGGTTTAGGTCTCTAAACTTTTCAATCAGCTCAACTTCCTTAACCATCATGTGGGATAGGTGCAATGATTTCCTACTTAAGGCATCTACCACTACATTGGCCTTGCCAGGATGGTAGTTCAACTCAAAGTCATAATCCTTCAAAAACTCTATCCACCTCATCTGCCTCATGTTTAGCTCTTTTTGATCAAAGAAATACTTCAGACTCTTGTGATCAGAAAACACCTCGAATTTTACTCCGTACAAGTGGTGTCTCCATACCTTTAAAGCAAACACTACGGTGGCTAACTCAAGGTCATGGGTGGGTAGTTTGCCTCGTGCAGCTTGAGTTGTCGCGACGCATAGGCCACCACTTGCCTATTTTGCATCAACACACAACTCAAACCCTTCCCAGAAGCATCACAATATACCTCAAAAGGTACATTAGGGTCAGGTAGTACTAAAACCAGGGTTGAGGTTAGCTTCTGTTTCACTTCTTGGAAGCTCTTTTCACACTCTGGGGTCCAAGTAAAAGAGGCATTCTTCCTAGTAAGCTTAGTCAAGGGTAAAGAAATCTGGGAAAATCCTTTAATAAACCTACGGTAATAACCTGCTAGACCCAAAAAGCTCCTAATCTCCGTTACAGTGGTAGGTCTTTCCCAATTCATCACAATCTCTATCTTACTAGGGTCAACAGCAATACCCCCTTTTGACACTACATGCCCTAAAAACTTTACTTCCTCCAGCCAGAATTCACACTTAGACAGTTTGGCATATAGTTTCTTTTCCTTTAAGATTTCCAAAACTATCCTCAAATGATGCTCATGCTCCTCATGGGTCTTCGAATAGATGAGAATATCATCTATGAAAACAACCACGAATTGGTCTAAATAGGGCCTGAAGATCCTATTCATATAGTCCATAAACACAGCAGGAGCATTAGTCAGTCCAAATGACATAAGTGCGAACTCAAAGTGTCTGTACTGGGTTCTAAAAGCAGTCTTAGGTATGTCCTCATCCCCAACTCTAATCTGATGGTAACTTGACCTCAAGTCTATCTTTGAAAACATCACCACTCCTCTCAATTGATCCATTAAATCATCAATCCTAGGCAAAGGGTATTTGTTCTTTACTGTTACTCGGTTCAATTGCCTATAATTAATGCATAACCTCATACTTCCATCCTTTTTCTTAACAAATAGGACCGGGGCTCCCCATGGTGAAACACTTGGTCTCACAAACTTCTTCTCTAAAAGCTCCTCCAATTGAGTTTTTAACTTAGTTAACTCTAGAGGTGACATCCTATAGGGTGCTATGGATATTGGTCCTGTTCCCGAAACTAACTCTATGGAGAACTCAATTTCTCTTTTTGGAGGAAACTCGGGTATATCATCAGGAAACACCTCAGGATAGTCTCTCACAACAGGTATCTCATCAAGATTTTGCTCAAAGTCTATATCGCTAGCGGCTAGGAGAACATATCCCTTACTTTCATCCTTACCACAATTTATTTCTACAGCATTTATGTACAGACTTAGGGGTTTTCTAGGTTCACTAGGGATAGGAAGAAAAATGATAGACTTCTCATAACAATTTAACATTACACGGTTAGCATAAAGTCAATCCATGCCAAGAATTATGTCTAGACCTTGCATAGGTAAACAGACTTAATCTAGGACAAAAGATCTACTTTCAACAGTAAAATAACAGTTTAGGCAACATCTACAAGTTCTAACAGGTTTTCCAGTGGGGGTGGAAACAGTAAGATCAAAGGGGAGTTCTGACACATGCAATTTCAGGGATTCGGCACAAGCATGGGATATGAATAAATGAGTAGCGCTAGAGTCAAATAGTACAATTAAGGTTCTA
Source organism: Dalbergia cochinchinensis (assembly GCA_031216125.1). Lineage (NCBI taxonomy): Eukaryota > Viridiplantae > Streptophyta > Magnoliopsida > Fabales > Fabaceae > Dalbergia > Dalbergia cochinchinensis. The sequence continues at coordinate 14,635,343 of CM062375.1, read as the reverse complement.
CCATTCATTTCACACTTACCTTCTATGAGGTTTTGAGACTTTGTCGAGTCCTCTGCACTAAGGGTGAAGACTCTTCCTTGGCGTTGTAGCTTGGGGTTAGAAGCTATTGGGTTCCTCTCTGTGCATTCCCGTGGTAGTGACCGAGCTTTCCACACCGGTAGCAAACATTCTGGCCCAACAAGCAAGGCCGGTCACCATGTTGCTTTCCACACTTTGGACATTCAGCACCAGGGGTAGGTCTTGGAGGTGCGACTGGGGTCCATTGGGGTGCTTTTCCTTTGGTTCCACTTGATCCTCCTTGATGAAAGTCCTTCTTAGGGCCTTGTGGCCTAAACTGCGGCCTGGGCTGTGGTCTCAGTTGTGGCCTGAAGGGGGGCTGATTTTGCGGCTTGAACCTTGGGGCTTGGGGTGCCAGCTTCTTCTTATAGTCCTCCGCCTTTGCTAAGCTCAGCCTCTTGTTACCTTCCTCGATAATGCGACATTTATTGACCAGGGTAGAAAAATCTCTAATCTCCAAATGAGCAATAGGGACATTTATCTCTGCCTTTATCCTGGACTCGTATTTCACGCACTTCCAAAACTCATCAGGGTTACCTTGAAAGATCCTTGAAAATTTGATCAACTCTTCGAATTTTGCAGTGTACTGCGCAATGTTCATATCCCTTTGGGTTAGCTGCATGAACTCTATGTCTTTGGCATTTCTTATGGACTCTGGGAAGTACTTTTGATAGAAGTGGGTCTTGAACAGCTCCCAATCAATTGGTGTCCCGGACACTTCTAGCAACCTCTGTGTGCCAGTCCACCAAAACTCGGCATCTACCTCCAGCATGTAGGTGGCAAAGGTTACTTTCTGTTCCTCAGTGCAAGCAATCACAGAAAAGATCTTCTCCATGCTCTTAATCCATTCATCAGTATGGTTCAGATTCAGGGCTCCTCTAAAGGATGGCGGGTTCGCTTTACGAAATTCTCCAAATCGGGCATGCTCAAGGCCTTCGGCAGTAACGGGACAGCGTCCATTTTCGCCTTGGCGATCCATTCTCTTGAACATCATTTGCATGGCCCTCGCCATGTCCCTAAGAGCTTCAGCAGTTGCATTGTTTTGCTCATCACTATTTGAAGTCCTATTCTGTCTTGGGGGTGCCATTGGTTCCTGAGCACACAAAACAGCAAACACTAAGGTGATCAGGCTCAATACTTAATGCTAAGTGAGCTAGTTACCATGGCACCTCCAATTACAGCAGTCATGCATCTCTATTCTATAGCTTGTTCTAACAACAAGACAACTACACATGACATAACTATCGCATTATGCTTAAGAAGCATAGTCAGTCCAATCCTCAGGCTCCATGAGAATCAAACTGCTCTGATACCAAAATGTAACACCCTAATATTTAACTCAACACGCCTAGGACGCATTTAAGTTAATTATTAGTCATTACTCTTTTGTTCCAGTTTTTAACTCAAAACTTCTTTAAAATACTTTAGTGAAAATATGGGTAAATTTTTTTGTGAACTTAAATTCCAAATCGTGAGCCGCGCATACTAAATATCTAACGTCATTACCTTGCCTACGTAAGAGAGATGTTAGAAACGAATAATAGGTAAATACATAATACAACCATAACATAACATAACTCAAATAATAATAACATATCAATAACTGTATCATGATAGTGATGTCTTGTAATCTTAAGGACATCAATATATATCCATCAATAGAATACAAACTGATAACTGAGATACGATCACTCTAAAGGCAAATATCCAAAAGGAAGTTATCTCCGTAGCTCCTCGTCCACTCTCAAGACAAATCACGAACTACACCATCATTCATGTCTGGAGACGACACGGAAAAGAAAAGGGATGAGAAACTTATACAAGAATCTTAGTAGGGCTTCCCGACTATAACACAAGTGTCATCGTCATCGTCCCCAGGAACCTCGGGTTTAATTATGAAAATGGTGAACATATATATAAGGTTCATTTATTAAGTTCTAAATATCATTAGTCAAGGCTCGTATCTTTTAGCATGAATCTTAATGTCATGAATGCAACATATTAGTCATGGATGCATGTCAATATCAATATACGTAATATCATAAAATCCATAAAACAATGCATATGATATAAAGAACATCATGATCATCATTCTTACAGGTGACTTAAACTTCTTCATTCTCTTTTCCTTGGGGGCCGCCCTATAATTCTTTCTTTTCTCGAGAGTTCTAGGTTATGAGCTCATACCTCTCTAGTCGTCACTAGCGTAATCTTATCCCTTTTGATAAGTTAAATTCCCGACTCTTAAGGTACGGGATAGGGGCATTAGGATCACCTTTCATAACCTTTAATTCGGGGAGTCCAAAGGATCACTTCCCATTTGGATCACCTCTCATAACCTTTAATTCGAGGAATCTAGAGGATCATTTCCATGTGTCTTATGTCACCTTTAATCTTGGCATATTATATGAAGATGCAAACATGAATATCACAATTATAACTCATCAATTTAACATTTCATGTGCATCTCAATGAATCAAACATAATTATAACATGCCATAATTTAAGTCACATAAACATGCATCATATTTCATTTCACATATCCATAAGCCATATAAGTTTCCGCACATGAACATACCCTTCACAAAACATCATTCACATTCATCTCATCATATTATCAATATTTACGTTTAAACCCCAAAGGGTTAAATCACAATTTTTCAAAGGTTACGGGTCAAAATGTAATTACCCCCTTTTAACATCTACTCATAAATTAAAGACCTTTAACATTAACCAATACATTTCAAGAGACATATAACTATTAGTAACCATTCAAACTTATCATAAAAACCTTTTAGGGCCATAGACTAAATTTAACATGTTTTAGGAGTCAAAGTGCAAAGTAACACAATTTTTGACACTTAATAGCAACCGAAAATTATAAAACTTTTTCTAAACATTATATATGGTATTTTGAACACATGGACACATTCAACATCATTAGTTGGTCTAATTAAAAACATTTGGCTGAAACAACATAGTTGATAGTTCAAAACATAACTTTCCGCTTGCAAAACAGCCCAAACTAACATTTATAATTATCTTTTTATGCATCTATGGTACCAAAAACAATTCTTACAACAAATGTAAGCAATTCTAAAGTATGTGAACAATGTGAACAGCCTTGAACAACCTTTGAACAGAATCAGAAAATTAATCTCCTTAAAGTTTTACAAAAACACAATTTTAATCCTTTCTAGTTACTAGACTTTCCTAAAATGCTAAGAACAATTTTTATAACAATTATTAGTGATCCTCAAGTGTGTGAACAGCTATAAACAGTAGTGAATAGTAATGAACAGGGCCTAACAGTAATCAGAAAAATTAGCATTCTAAAAGCTTCATAAAAGCACAATTTTGATCCTTTTTAGTTACTAGTTTTTCCTAAGACACTAAAAACAATTTTTATAATAACTATTAGTGATTTAAACTCATCTAAACATTCCAATTCAGTAACCATTCCAATTTCTAAAGGATTAGATCATAATTCTAAAACTTTAGCATTTAAAACCATGAGAAAAATCATATTCTTAATTCTTTGCAATTTCTAGGTCTTTCAAAATTTCTTTGTACAAATTTAAAGACAAAATTATACCTAAAAATAAAATTCAACAAGCTTCAAATCAGAATCATACAAGGGCCAAAAATAAATAGATAAGAAGTGTCCATGATCAAAATTACCATTGAAGACAAAAGAAGTAAATCTTGAACTTTAGAATTTAAGTGATGATTAGAATCATAAACTTGTCTTATAACCTTATTATTATCATTATAAGGTGACAACTTGGAAATATAAATATGAAATGCAAAGCTTGAAATATAAATATAAAGATGCAAATTCATTCTTAGATCTTTATGATTTAAGTAATAACTTGAAATGTAAATATGAATATGCAAGTTCATATTATTATCTTCAAGAATTAAAGTGATAACTTGGAATATAAATATGATTATGCAAAGCTTGAAATAAAAATATGATGTGTAAGAACTTGAAACATAAATATGGATGCTAGTTCATTTTTATATTTTGTTAAGCTTAAAACTCAAAACTTAGTAATTCCTTTGTTAATCTTTTAACATCAAGAATTAAACCTTGAGCTTTAGAGGTCATTTAAATGATGGATTCACAACCACCACCATGATTCCTCATCATCAAGCCATGGTCATTATCAAACCATATAAACCGAAATTATAAAGGAAGAACAAAGAAAGAACATGAAATAAAATCCCTACCAAGTAGTTTCTTGTTATCAAAAGGTAATGCTTGATCTTTAGAGAAGTTAGAAGAAGAAAATATGTCCTTGATATGTCCTTTGAACTTCGGCCAAGATTAGAGCAAATGGAGGGAGGATTTCTCTTGTGTTTTTGTGTTTGATAATGGAAAGGTTATGTGTTTAGGAGTTGATTTATGGTTGGAATGTGTATGCTTGAGGTTTAGAGCTTGGTTAGAGGTTGGGAATAGAGTCTCTTGGATGTGAATGAGGAAGAAGAAGAAAGCTTGAAGTATTGGGAGAATTAGAGAACTTTGAGCAAACTTTGAGTAAGAAAACTATCAAGTAAGAAAATGCTAAGGCTAGGAATGTTTGTGTGTGCATTTTGGCAATGGAAGAGCTCATATTTATAGGCCAAGGAAGGCTATATGTACGCTGCATATGGGCTGAAATGTGATCAGAATTCTTGCTCAAAAATAATGCAAAACAACTCAAAGATCACATGGTATGGTCATGGTGTTGTTTGAGTGCTTAATTCTTTGATAATAAAATAAAATAGGGGCATTATGGGGGGTGTATGGCTGCTGCTCCTAGGCTGAAATGTGATCAGAATTTTTGATCCAAAAATGTGCAAGACAACTAAAAAGAACACATGGTAATGTTATGATGTGTTTGTGTGCATTATTCTTGAATGAATTTTAAAATTTGTACAACATGAGAACATGGAGGGCACGGCTACTTTAGGGAATAATGGGGGACAAGTTTTATTCTTTCATTCATGGTAGGACATGTATTTGAGGTGTATCTTGAAGAAAAACAATAAAGTATTGGTATCATGGTGGTGCCTAATGATGCAGTGCAACAATCTTTGAAATAAAAAATGAAATATGACCACCATTGAGAGTGTGATGGCCGCTGGTTTCTGGTCCTTTTATGATCAAATTTGTTGTGTTTTACAAGTGGTAAATCATATATTAGATGTGTATTTACTTAGACAAAAGATTAGGAATTGATAGAATAGTGAAAATGGTAAAAGGTTAAGTGTTTAGGACAAATCAAGACAAGGTAAAAAGAGAAATCACATACTAGTAAATGAGGTTAATTTCAAATGAGTAAAAATCACTTTGTAACATAGGTTCTAAACTTAGGATAAGAAAATGTAAATGTACAAGATTTTACCTAAACCGAAATCTTAACTTTGATCTCAAATATCACTAATTTTATGAGCTTTCATAATTAAGGAAAGGTAATTTTTATTTTTACCTTAGGTAATTTAGACTCTGATTACCTCAGTAATTATTTTTAACCTTGGGTAATTAATTTTAAACTCAAGGTTAATGAATAAAATCAATTTGAGTTCAATTGGAGCTTTAACATTACCTTAATTACGTAAGTAAACTTATTTGGTATAACTAGGGGTAAAAAGATAATTTCACGTAAAAACTCCTTGTAAATATTGGACAATCTCAAATCATACTTAAAATAGTCATTTTGAACCTTTGGGTGGAAACCAAATTCAAAAATTATATAATTTCATGAAAAATTACTGCAGGGGTAAAACGGTAATTTTACTTACAGTAAAAATTGAGGATTGAGATTTTTACCTCTAAGGCACATATAATCCCCATCAGCATAAAATTAACCCCTCAAAGATAATTTAGATTGGTTATCCTTGATTTCTAGGTAAAAATGACCTCAGGGGCATTTTGGTCATTTTACACGTACAGAAAAATCGGGGTTTGCGACTTTCACACGAATTGCTAATCAAGTCTCCTATGATATTTCTCTAATGTCATATTCCTTTATTGAGGTTTATTTGACCTCGAATTACGTGTAAAAATTACCTAGAGGCATTTTGGTAATTTTCACATAGCAATAAAAATTGAGGCGTTACAGAAACCATGAAAACTAAAACTAACTATGAAAATAAACTAAAAATCCTAAGAAAATTAAAGAAAAACATAACTCCTAAAGGAGTTATCAACCAGCACTTGACCTTTCGGAAGACCGCCCAGGCGATCATCCGAGAGTAAGGCATGTCGCAAGTTAGAGAGGGGACCGCCCAAGCGGTCATTAACTGCCTAGGCGGTGAACAAAATTATAAAACACCCCATTTTGGGTCCCAGAACTCTCTCAAACACATTTCACGCCTCCTGTCTTTCCCAAGCACGAAAATATCACCTCTCAACTTCATTTCACCCTCTAAACTCCATTTTCTTCCATTTCTTTCAAACATAACTTCAATCTTTCATTCCTAAGGCTTTAAAGTATGTAGTTTTCTTAGTTTTGCTCTCTTTTCTTCCTTTTCTTCTTATTCTGGGGGTAGTTTCCATGTCTATGAGGGAAGGGAGCTTTTCCTCCATGTTAGAGATGAATTTGAGATTTTTAGTGATTCTAGAGGCTAATCTACGGTTCTATTACTTCTATGATAGATATTGGTGCCATTTCTACTCCAAGAAACCCTATCAGCATTGAGCCCTCAACTTCTGTCACTCCAGATTAGTGGGTTCACATCTGTAACTTCTATGCTAACTATTATGCTTATTTTCACCTAAGACACGAGGTTATATACGATTATAGAGCTTGTTTTACAAACCACTGAGATTCTATGAAATATGGTGTTCTAAATTATTTGTTTTAACAAGAAAACATGTTTTCCTGAAAACCATGGGATATCCATTGTTGAGATTGAGATTTTGGACAATTGATGAATTTGATATATGAAGTTGATATTATAGCTATATGACTCTGGCACTCTATATTGTTGTATAAAGAGAGATTTGAATCCTAGGATATAAGACTCTGTGAATGATAGAGAAAAGAGTGAGGTTTTTGCTGAGTTAACAGTAACTATGGAGAAATAGGCTGTGTGTTAACGGCAGTTAATCTGTTAACCTTGGTACCAAGTAGCCCGGGATAGAGATTACAGAGATTTATTGTCATACTGGGGACGACGATACGTAACACCCAGATATGACCAGAGATTCATATTCAGAGTTTGTTACGTCACAAATATTGTGCATAGCCAGAGCAGAGATTATTGTTTCTCTGTTAGAGTACTATTAGGTCGGTCCATAGAAAGTCAAGACTTGATAATATAAGCCTAATTATGAAATCTCTTAATATTTCATCATTTGCACTATCATTTTAGTATTGTATATCTTATCTTGGTATCCCATGAAGGGGTTCCAGGTGGGAACTCACTTACTGAGTTTTGGTTACAAAACTCACCCCTCTGTTGCATCTCATATTTTACACATACTGTAGCTACTGAGGGTACTTCACAGCCACCTTCATCCCCCCAGCATTAGAGCTCAGTTACTGAGCTTGTTAGGTGAGATGTCCGGTATTTTGTTCTAGACGTGCTCCAGTGTGATGCAGGCAGGATTCTGGACTGTAGAGCATGGTTACATTTTGCATAGACCTATGTGTTAGAATGTCATTTTGGACTGTATATGCTGTTTCTCGAGACATTTTGTATATAAAGGACTTGTGCACATTTTGAGATATTATAGTATTAGCCTTTGAGACGCATTACGAGATTTTCGTCTTATGATCATGATTTCGAAAGTAAGTAATTTGTATGAAAAAAATAATAAAATAAATAAAGGAAACTATTTTATTGATTTTTCCTAAGTCAACGTACAAATAGGGACGATACAGGTCACGAGGCTTACGTGGGGCTAGGACTCCCCACGTGCCGGTCACGGGCCCAAATCGGCTGGTGACAAAGTTGGTATCAGAGCCTAGGTTTCCCTGCATATCACTGGAGCAAGTGTCCACAGGTAGGGCATCGTTTATGTAAATATAAGCGCGCCTATTTGCATTAACGAAGCATTACCTACGGCCTTTTGGATGGTCAGCATGTCTAGGTTTAGAGATAGAGTTATGTTCTTGTTGATGAACAGTATTTCTTATTCTATGTGCTCTTATCTTTCAGCTGGATCCAGTTTGCCTCCCCTCCGACATTCTACCACCCGATGTCACCGTAGTAGCAGATCTTCCAGCCCTAGTGGCTGATTTAGAACCTTGGAACAGGCTCTGGCCACTCTTTCTGAGGTTCTAGCTAGACAGACAGAGGATGGATCACAGCCACCCTCAGTCTAGCCTCCAGTTAGAGATCTTGATGATTCTGCTCTAGAACGTTTTCGAAGGATGAATCCACTTACCTTCCAAGGACATCTTACCATAGAGGACCCCCAGATGTTCCTTAAAGAGATAGAGAAGATTATCAATGTTATTCATTGCTCCTTAGAGGGAGCAGCAGAGTTAGTTGGTTTCCAGCTGGGAGGCCAAGCAAGTATTTGGTATGATGAGTTCCTACAGGGGAGTGGTGATTTAGATCCGCCCACCTGGGAGGAATTCAGAGCAGCTTTCCTGAGAAGATTTCTATCTGAGAGTCGGTGAGCGCAGATGGTAAAGGAGTTCCCGAGGCTTCGCATGACCCTAGGAATGACAGTAGTAGAGTATGACGAGAGGTTTACGTACCTGGCTCAAGCGGCTTTAAGCATGTTGCAGACAAAAACTGAGAAGGTTAGGCGGTTCGTTTAGGGACTGCCTAAAGATATGTTTCTTAGTTTACAACCCCATGTTAGTACTATGGTTTATGCTCAAGTAGTAGACACCGCCATTGGGTTGGAGGCTGGATTAGTAGAGAGGAGAGCTATTTCTGAGTTTAGTAAAAGGGTTAGGACCCATGGTGCATTTTCGGGGGGCGCCAATACAAGTAGAGGATTTGCCCGTTAGAGTCAGTAGTGGGGCCAGCCGAGTAGGGTTGCCCTTTCAGATCCTACTCCAGTACGGCCGGTAGTTTTCCAAAGTCAGAGTAGAGGAGGCAGTCAGTATTCGGGCCAGGCATCAATTCAGAGTTTCCCTGTTTGTCAGGCTTGTGGTAAATGGCACTTGGGGCAGTGCTTGATTGGCACATTTGTATGTTAGGGTTGTGGCCAGTAAGGCCACAAGAGGGCAAAATGCCCACTTCGACAGGTCACATCTAGCCAAGGGGATTCCACTACTCTAGCCTAATCTTTCCAGTCAGCGACCCAGGGTAGTTCTTTTACCCCAGTTGGTAGCTGTGCTAGAGGTAAAGGCTCCAGTGGCAAAGGCTCAGCTGGTAGAGGCTAGAGCAGTGGGGGACAGCCCCGATTGTATGCCTTGACATGGCAGAATAAGCAGCTTCTAACGATGTAGTGGCAGGTATTATCAGAGTTTTTACTTTTAATGCTTTCACTTTGGTTGATTCCGAATCTACTTACTCATATGTATCCTCATTATTTGCTACATGATTTAAGAGGCCGATTTCTAGTATAGAGAAGCCTTTCTTAGTAAGGGTACCAGTGGGAGGACCCTTCTTAATTCAGTCAGTATACAGAAAGTGTGAAATCGGGGTTAGTGACATAGAGACTTATGTTGATTTACATGTGTTGAATATGATGGACTTTGATGTTATTCTGGGCATGGATTGGTTATCTCCATGCCATACTATGGTGGATTGTTATACCAAGTCCGTCAAGTTTGGTGCTTCTGGAGATGAATTTTAAGAGTTCAATGGTGTTAGTTATTTTGTCCCAACTAATTTGATTTCGTTCATGGGTGATTTAAGGCTTATGGACAGAGAGAACTATAGTTTCTTAGCTTCAGTTAGAGATATAGAAGTATCAGTGCCAACAATAGAATCAGTCCCGGTAGTCTGTGAGTTCCATGATGTGTTTCCAGAAGATTTACCTGGCTTGTCACCGGAAAGGGAAATCGAGTTTGGAATAGAACTAGAGTCAGGAACTAGGCCTATTTCAATACCCCCATACCATATGGCCCTAACAGAGTTGCAAGAGTTGAAGAAACAATTACAAGAGTTATTGGATAAGAGATTTATCCAACCAAGTACTTCGCCTTGGGGTGCTCCGGTTTTGTTTGTAAAGAAGAAAGATGGATCCATGAGGATGTGTATAGATTACCAATAGCTGAATAAGGTAATAGTGAAGAATAAATATCCTCTACCACGTATAGATGATTTATTCAATCAATTGCAGGGAGCTAAATGTTTTTTCAAGATTGACCTTCGATTAGGTTATCATCAACTAAGAATCAAGGGAGAGGATGTGCCCAAGACAGCCTTTAGGACACACTATGGACACTATGAGTTCCTAATGATGTCTTTTGGGTTAATTAATGCCCCAGCTACTTTCATGGATTTGATGAATAAAGTTTTCAGATTGTTCTTAGATCATTTTGTGATTGTCTTTATTGATGATATTTTGGTATATTCTAAGAGCATAGAGGAGCATGAGCATCACCTTAGGATTGTGTTGCAGACACTGAGGGAACATAAATTATATGCTAAGTTCTCTATATGCGAATTTTGGTTAGAACGGGTGGCATTCCTTGGATATATAGTGCCCAGAGATGGTATTAAAGTAGATCCAAAGAAGGTTGAGGCAGTCCAACAGTGGCCAAGACCTTCTAAAGTATCAGAGATTCATAGCTTCTTGGGAGTAGCAGGGCATTATAGGCGGTTTGTCAAGGATTTTTCCAAGATTGCAGCACCATTGACTAGATTGACCTAGAAGAATGTCAAGTTTCAATGGTCAGATGCCTGTGAAGAGAGCTTCCAAAAGCTAAAAACTTGTTTAGCTACTGTCCTTGTATTAGTACTACCTTCAGGTATGGATGGTTTCAATGTATACTGTGATGCTTCCAGGGTCGGACTTGGCTATGTCCTTATGCAGCACGACCAGTTTATAACCTATGCTTCGAGGCAACTCAAGAAGCATGAACAAAATTACCCTACCCATGATTTAGAAATGGCAACAGTAGTCTTTGCTTTGAAAATCTGGAGACATTACTTGTATGGGGCAACCTGTGAGATTTTTACAGATCATAAAAGCTTAAAATATATCTGCCAACAGAAAGGTCTAAATCTCAGACAATGTAGGTGGATGGAATTGTTGAAAGACTATGATTATACGATTTCTTATCATCCAGGTAAAGCTAATGTAGAAGCTGATGCTCTGAGCAGGAAGCCCATAGGCAGTTTAGCTCATATTGCACTAGTAAGGCAGCCTTTAATAAAAGATATTCATAAATTAGAAGCAGAGGGAGTCCAGTTCAAATTAAATGTGTCAAGAACCCTTTCTAGCTCACATGAGGGCTCAATCAACCCTAGTAGAGTAGATCAAGGCAAAGCAGAAAGAAGACCCTAAGCTAGTTAAGCTGATAAAAGATGTATACAGAAGAGAAGGCCATGAGTTCACCATAGATTCAGAAAGTGTACTACGCTTTGGGGACAGATTATGTGTACCTAATGTGAATGAGCTAAGGAAAAGGGTGATGGAAGAATCACATAACACATCATACTCCGTACACCCAAGGTCAACCAAAATGTATCACGACCTTAGACAACTATACTGGTGGGAAGGTATGAAAAGGGATATAGGTGATTTCGTAGCTCGATGCTTGGTATGTCAGCAAGTCAAAGTCAAACACCAAAGACTTGCAAGGTTACTTCAGCAAATAGAAATTCCAGAATGGAAGTGGGAAAGGATAACCATGGACTTTGTAGTTAGGTTACCTCGAATCACTAAAGGCTATGATTCAATATGGGTGATCATTGACAGGATGACCAAATCAGCCCATTTCCTGCCAGTGAAGACAAGTTTCAGTACAGCCCAATATGCCCGATTGAACATAGATAAGATAGTTAGCCTCCATGGAGTACCTGTGTCTATCATATTAGACAGAGGACCTCGGTTCACTTCAAGATTTTGGAGAGCATTTCAGGAGGCTCTCGGGACTCGAGTGGATTTGACCACCACGTTCTATCCACAAATAGATGGTCAATCTGAGAGAACAATTCAAATCTTGGAAGACATACTTAGAGCCTATGTGTTGGACTTTGGTGGGAGTTAGTGTGACCACTTACCACTAATAGAGTTTGCTTACAATAACAGTTACCAAGCAAGCATTCAGATAGCACCTTTTGAAGCCTTGTATGTTAGACGCTGCTGGTCTCCCATTGGATGGTTTGAGCTTGGAGAAGCTAAAATGTTGGGGCCAAACTTAGTTTGAGAAACCTTAGAAAAGGTTTGATTGATCAAAGAAAGGCTATTAGCTCCTCAATCTAGGCAAAAAGTTTATGCTAATAATCATTGCCGGGAGCTAGAGTTTGCTGTGGGTTATCACATATTCCTGAGAGTGTCACCCATAAAGGGAGTATTGAGATTCAGCAAGCGAGGGAAGCTAAGCCCTCGTTACATCGGACCATTTGAGATCTTAGAGATAGTGGGAACAGTAGCCTACAGATTAGTATTACCTCCTAACTTGTCAACTATCTATCCTGTTTTTCATGTTAGCATGCTCAGAAAATATTTTCCAAACCAGTCTCACGTGCTCACCTCACAGACAATACAAATTGATAAAAGTTTATCCTATGAGGAAGAACCAGTCGCTATAGTAGACAGGCAGATCAAGAAACTTCGTTCAAAGGAAGTGCCTTCGGTGAAAGTAATTTGGAGAAACCACTATGGTGAGGAGACCACGAAGGAAGCTGAAGAGGCCATGAGAATGAAGTACCCATATCTTTTCCCTCCCTTAGGTACGTTTTCAGATTTGATGACCAAATCTTTTAAAAGGAGGAGTATGTAATGCCCTGGTTTTTAAACAAAAAGGGTAGAAAGTTCCTTTGAATAGGAAAGAACACTAGTTACCTTTATTTGTCATTCTAGATCCTATATTTCACTAAGTCTAGACCTTATACGTCCTTGGAGGACTCTATGATAGACCCTATACGTCCCGGTAATTCTTCCCTGGAGGAAAATGAGTTGAAGAGCGATTTTTAATGAATTTTATGGAACTCTCAGACGCTTTGTTTTTGGCCTACAAATTTACAAAATCACAATAATTTTTGAATTTGAACTAAAATCCAAAATTTGGATTCTTAATTATTAGGACTTTGATTTTTCTGATATTTATTTGAATCCAAATGGGGGGTATTTCCTTATTTACATTTATGTTTTAAAGTTAATGGAGAGTAAAATAAATGAGGACATTAAGGCGATCATCCGAGAGTAAGGCGGTGTAGCAAGTTAGAGATTAACCGCCCAGGTGGTCATTAACCGCCCAGGCGGTCATTAACCGCCCAGGCGGTGAACAGAATTATAAAACACCCCATTTTGGGTTCCAGAACTCTCTCAAACACATTTCACCCATCCTCTCCTTCCCAAGCACGAAAACATCACCTCTCAACCTTATTCCACCTCTCTAAACTCCATTTTCTTCCATTTCTTTCAAGCATAACTTCAATCTTTCATTCCCAAGGCTTTAAGGTATGTAGTTTTCTTAGTTTTGCTCTCTTTTCTTCCCTTTCTTGTTGTTGTAGGGGGTGGTTTTCAGGTCTATGAGGGAAGGGAACTCTTCCTCCATGTTAGAGATGAATTTGAAGTTTTTAGTGATTCTAGAGGCTAATCTACGGTTCTATTACTTCTATAATAAATATTGGTGCCATTTCTACTCCAAGAAACCCTGTCAATATTAAGCCCTCAACTTCTGTCACTCCAGATAAGTGGGTTCATATTTGTAACTTCTATATTAACTATTATGCTTATTTTCACGTAAGACACGAGGTTATATATGATTATAGAGCTTGTTTTACAAACCACTGAGATTTATGTGAAATATGGTGTTCTAAATTATTAGTTTTAACAAGAAAACATGGTTGCTTGAAAACCATAGGATATCCATTGTTGAGATTGAGACTTTGCACAATTGCTTGATGAATTTGATATATAAAGTTGATATTATAACTATATGATTCTGGCACTATACATTGTTGTATAAAGAGAGATTTGAATCCTAAGATAGAAGACTCTATGAATAATAGAGAAAAGAGTGAGGTTTTTGTTGAGCTAGCAGTCACTATGGAGAAATAAGCTATGTATTAATGGCAATTAATCCGTTAACCTTGGTACCAAGTAGCCCGGGCCAGAGATTACAGAGATTTATTGTCACACTGGGGATGACGATACGTAACACCCATATGTGACCAGAGATTCATATTCAAAGTTTTGTTACGTCACAAATATTGTGCATAACCAGAGCAAAGATTACTGTTTCTCTATTAGAGTATTGTTAGGTCGGTCCATAGAAAGTCAAGACTTGATAATATAAGCCTAATTATGAAATCTCTTAATATTTCATCATTTGCACTATCATTTCAGTATTGTATATCTTATCTTGGTATCCCATGAAGGGGTTCCAGGTGGAAACCCACTCACTGAGTTTTGGTTACAAAACTCACCCCTCTGTTACTTCTCACATTTTACAGATACTATAGCTACTGAGGGTACTTCACAGCCATCTTCATCCCAGCAGCATTAGAGCTCATTACCGAACTTGTTAGGTGAGATGTCTGGTATTTTGTTCTAGACGTGCTCCAAGATGATGCAGGCAGGATTCTGGATTGTAAAGCATGGTTACATTTTGCATAGACCTACGTGTTAGAATGTCATTTTGGACTATATACTTTGTTTCCTGAGACATTTTGTATATAAAGGACTTGTGCACATTTTGCAATATTATATTATTAGCCTTTGAAACGCATTACAAGATTTTCGTCTTATGATTATGATTTTGAAAGTAAGAAATTTGTATGAAAAAAATAATAATAAAATAAATAAAGGAAACTATTTTATTGACTCTTCCTAAGTCAAGTTGCAAATAGGGACGATACAGGTCAAGAGGCTTACGTAGAGATAGGACTCCTCACATGTCGGTCACGAGCCCAAATCGGGTCATGACAGTAGGCTTTATGCCTTGCTAGATGAATTTGAAGGGGACAAGTTCAATGAGCTAGAAAAGAAGATGACCATTGAGTTTGCTAGGCTAGAGACGATGATTTGGGTTTTACTAATTTGTTTTGGCTTGTTTGTTGTTATGTTGATTGGAATGATAGGATATTTGTACACTTTCAAGTAACATATGGTGTCTTTAATTTGAGTTTGCTAGGATGAAGAAGTTGATTAGGCCTGTTTAGGAATATTTTGTGTGAAATGATTGTGATTTTGGCATCAATACAATGGTTGGAATAATTCAAATTATCAATGTAGTTGTATTAGTTATTTCGAAGCCACCACTTTCATTGTAATTTTGGATGGAGAGTTGAATAAAGATACAACTTTGCTATGAATTTGCGTGCTATATTAATTTTAAGCTTTCTAGACTTAGTGTATGATTTAAGAAGTGAGACTCAACTCATATATAAAATAATATTCCATATCTAAAAATTGATAAAACTCAACTCATGGAGCCTTAACAATGGAATAAGGAGTGAAGTAGAAATTTCATCACTCGTCATTAATAACTTATATGATCATATATAATATAGTTACAACCAGAATAAACCAATTGGCTACAAAAGAAGACCATAGGTTTGATAAACATGTTCATATATCAACCAAGAGGTTATAACAAATTGGGAATCTAATCCACAAACACAGTGAATTCAAATTAACAAAATGACCATTACATATGTCAATAATGCTAAAGACCACAATGACCAAAAAATAGCAACAACAAAAAAAAACACTTCATGAAGTTGCTCATTTCTTAGGTGCATTATTTCATTGAAGGCCTAGAGTTGGCATGATATGAGGAACCTTGACCTTGTTGCTATGCTTGTTGCAGCAGTAGCACTATAACATTTTTGTTCTTCAGCAATGACCACAAACCGTGGCTATATGTAAGAAAAACATTGCCTTTAAAATAGGCAACAGTTTTGCAACCGTGGAGTATGCTGCCATTACTTTTTTTTTAAAAAAAAATGGTTTTATACTCTCGGCAGCAATAAAAAAAAAGTTGTTGCCTTTATCATTAGAATAGGCAACGGTTTTGTTGATACATATTAGGCAATGATTTCACATCGTTGGATAATGTTTGGTAGCTAGAATATTTTTTAAACAATTGCCAATTTGTAAGCAACGGTTTTCTATATGTTGTCTAGCTCAATTAGCAATGGTTTTACAAATGTTGTCTGCCTTAATAGAAAACGGTTTTATAAATGATACTAGTATTTATAAGGAACAATTTTAGAAGCATTGCTATTTCAATGGATATAGTTTTTTGTAATATGTTGGTTTAAACAAAAATATTACAATAAAAACATAAAACATTATAAATCAATTAATCCATGACAAGCCTATACATATAATTATCAAATACTATTTTTAAATCTATAAGATCCATGTGCACGTATAGTTAATAACCTTTAATAAGTGGCATACGAGCTAAGTCATGACACTTACAAATTACTATTTTGAAATCATATAACTAAAAGGACATAAACCATGATCACATCCACTTAAGTATTGATAGTTACAAAACATTCACTAAAGTACAAAAAGTCATGAAGCGCAGCATCAAAGTCCTATATCATCTCAAGATTTTGACCTCTTTCACTCTTTATCTATTTGATCATCATATTCTTCGTGGTTGGGTCCTTCTTCTCCCTCAACTTGATTTTGCTATAGAAAATCATGAAATTAAATACCATATACATATAATCTAAAACAAGACAAGGGTCAATATAAGCACAAGACACATATACAAGTGACTTTGCAAAAATTTAGTAATAACAAGCAAAGTAAACATTAACCCAGAGAAATAATAAGTAATTTAGTCACCACAATATAAGAGCACATCATCCATTAAAAAATATGCCACAACACTAAAAAAAAACAAGTATAGTACAATAAGAACCAAAGTCAAATTACAATACTTCTCACTAAAACATATAACACATACTCAACTAATCTACATTTTTTAATCCACTTCAAACTTAACTCCTGGAACTTTCTGTTACAATAGAGATAATTGCCCAAACTTAAACAATCCACACATATACTGCTACACAAAAAATATATTGTTTTTATAGAGAATAATTTTCTTATAAGAAATCACAAACAAATAGCCCTAATATAACATCCTCCCAAGTACAACATGATTTTTAAGTCATAACATCATACTCGAGAAGTTGTTACTTATAAATTGACGGACCTTTCTTAAATATCTATAGCAAGTTCAATTGAATCATGAAGTAACTAAATCGTAGTTCTATTAACATATATGACTAAGAAACAAACATTTATTGATTGTAAGATTGAGTACAAAAGGAAACTCTTCTATGAGCTTTAATATATATCCAATCCCTATTATATATACAGACATAAACATATGACTAAGTACAGTCTGTACAAACTTCAGCTGTAAACTATAGCAAATCAGATTTCCTTTCATAAAGTAGCCTCCTTGTTCTCAAGATCAACATGGAGACGACACAGGAACACAAACACATAGGGGTGAGAATTCTAAAATTCCCAATAGGGTAACTCCCTATTTACACAATCATAATGTCATCGTCATCGCCCCAGCCACTTTGGTTTATTAAGAAAGTATGAGCATGCAAAATATATATCAAATGTTCATTTTAAAGTTATAAAATCACCTTTTCGAAATGGGTTTCTTTTATTATTCAATCATTTAAAACATGTATTTCATAACATTCAACATCATAGGAATTCTTTCAAGAACAATAATTTAACAAAATATATGTATACATATAGTAATTGCAATGATTTTTTCATGCGCTTGACATAATAAAGAGAACTTTTTTGTGCCCTAATGGGGACCTTTTCGTGCCTTTTTTATACTAAAGGGGACTTTTTCATGCCCTAATGGGGACTTTTCTGTGCCCTTTTCATATTAAAGGGGACTTTACCCTGCCCTTTTTACATTAAAGGGAACTTCATTTTTCACTTAGCACATACATCATCTTCAAGCTCACATATACATGCATCACATTTCTATATGCATGAACATAATTCTCTGATCTCATAATACTTTAAACTTATATATATCATTCATTCATTCCTCATAACATAATCTTGGAAGTCCATGGCATGCATTCATATATATCAAACTTGAACCAAATGTCATTAGGTCACTAATTCAAGGCATTATTACAATTTCAACACATTGGTAGATTTTTCACTCAAGTAACACAATTTATTTTTCATACCAAATAACCAACTCAAAGGCTATAAAAATTCTCAATGACACCTCAATGTGTCCACAAGGTTCCATAAAAATTTCATAGTGAAAAGAGTTCTCTTACTATGTTAACAAAATTAGACAAATTTGGTGGTCAAAGACCACTGATTCTCAGCTAAATTCCTGAATTCCCTAAACTTTAACCCTAGGAAATGAAACCAGAAAATTGGGAATAAAAATCCTAGTAAAACCACAAGATGTCTATAATGTCCTATAAAAATTTCAAGTGATAATTGAATCATTTGCTATGTTAAAAAAAATAGACAAATTCGCAGCTTCAGTTCCAATAGTTCTGGCAGTATAGGTACCATTTCGGTTCTTGATTTTTTTAAACATACAAAAAAAATATCCAAAATAGGTCCAAATTTTTATTAGAGACTACCTAACATATTAGCTATATCTCATAAAATTTTCAATTGAATCAAAGACCTCTAAATATATCATAAAATTCAACAAAATTACCTGCTTACTTCAAACTAGGATTTTACAGCAACAATGTTCAAGAAGCATGAATTTTTTTTCAAGCAGAGAAAGTCCTTAACATGACCTAAGAAAAATAATGGATTGTCTTAGGATGTTAAATTCAACATATAATTTTTATAGCTCATAAAAATAAACACAATTGCACCAGAAAATTTGTAAACAAGTCCTGTCCCTATTGAAATCCAAAAATCCAGTAATCTAGTCAAAACTTCTCTTGACAAAAATGATTTTCTAATCTCATCCAAACTCTCCACTAAAATTAACACATCAATATCAACATAATATCAACCAATATAACTAGAAATTTTGGATTAGAACTGGTTAGAAATTCTCAGAAAAAGTTTGAAAGAAAATGGCCAAAGAAAACCCTACTCTTGGAAGCTAATGTCTCTTTGTCTCTTGTATACTTCAAGATAGATGTTCTTCACCCCAAAGCTCTTCAAACACACTCAAACACTCCTCTAATCAGTGATCAGTGAGGTATTAAAATGAGGTTTTGGAGAATCTAATCGGTTATATTTGTGGAGGTTGAAGTGTAGAACAAGTTTACTTAAGGAAGTTTTTGATTCTAACAAGATTTGGTCTAAGATTTTGAAGGTTGAAACTCAAAGTTAGCAAAGGTTTTTGATGAAGAAGGAATGGAGTCTCTAATGCATTCTCACATTGCCGAGAATTGAAGGTGAAAAGGATGAGATTAGGTGAGTTAAATGTATCTATTAAGGAGTCTTTTGATTGGTTGGAAAATGAAGTATGAGTTCTTTTCATTAAAAGGATTTAATATCAATGGCTAGGATTTGATCTTTCATCCAAGATAAAATCCTAGCCATTCACTTGGTATTCAAGTGGATTTACTTCATTATTTTGTAGAGATTAACTAGCTTTTGGTGTTAAAAATCGCATACCGAAATTTCACCGAACGGGTAAAACAATGTTCCCGGAAAATCAAATATTACTCAATATTTAATTCTAAGTATAAAATTTTTATTTCTAACTATTTCTAACCTTATTTCCATATTTTTCCAATTTTGGGCACCTCCAGGTCCCGAATCTTGGGTTTCGGCTGTCACAGCAGGCCTGCGGGACCCGCAAAGTACTATTTACATTTTTTTTTACAAATACTCTGGACCGCCCTCATCATTATTGAAACTGTCAGATTTTTGAAATTACAATTAATAATGCTCAAATTAATTTTTAAATAATTTTTAAGGTGTTACACTAAACACATCTATAGGCGGCAGCAACTAGCAATATGCGAAGACAGCACAAAACTACCTAAAGAAAATAGCAGCATCATGAGAAGACACTTAACCTTCTTTGACCTATAAGAATAAGAAATTAAAGTGTATAAGGACAGTGATACTGATTTGTAAGCATCGGAACCAATTATCAAATCCACCACAACAATAAATTGTATTAAGACCATAAGCCATCGGTTAAGATTCCTATAAAATAAATTAAAATTTTTCATTGTTTAGATCAGTAGGTGAATTGTTTGGACTGCTAGAAGTGCATCCCAATCAAGCAGTCAAGGCCTCCATATCCAATCCTGAGCTATTTTGTTGCAGAAAGAGTTCAATAAGAGATTTTAGATCATCCATCTCTTTTTGCATCACATCAATCTTACCTTCCAAGGAAGCTTTTTCCCTTGCATGTTGTTTAAGGGTAACTATCTCTTCAATTCTCTTTAACATAGTTAGCGTGGTAACTCTCCCACACCAACACACTTTTCATGGCTTTTCCTTCCCAAATAAGGATTGGAAGACTCTAATGGCAGAGTCTATAGAATTTTGACTCTCACTATGAAGATGTACCTAATTTGAACAAATGTAATTGCAATTAAAATCACACAAATGTATGTGTCACAATTATAGCTTGCATCCAATCAGAAACTTACAATTATATCCAGAGTATCCTCATCTAATTGTTTGCCTTTCTTGCTTTGGTGAGTTCCAAAGAAGTATGCACGCGAAGCACCACCGCCGAATCAATGACCACCTCCAACGGAAGAAGAAGAAGGTGGCCAAGAGGACATAATGCTTTCCGGCATGGTGGAAACAGTAGCGATGTTCCCAGGCGCGGTGGAGGGAACAACAACAATAGAATAGTGGTTTCTCGACAGAGAACAATGGCGCTCGCAGCGAGGACAGCGTCTAGGCGATGTGAACAGTGGTGAGAATAGTAGCAAACTAGGAGGAAAAATATAGTGCTAAGTTTCCTTTCCTTTTTATGTTTTGGGCCAAAATGTTTTTGGGTTAGAAAGAGATTAACAAATAGGCAAACTCTATCAATGGTAGATAAGTATCCTAACTTCCTTGCAGCTCTAGCACACAAGCTCTAAGCATTTTCTCCATGGTTTGGATAATTCTCTTTGTTGTCTGACCATCTGTTTGAAAGTGGTAGGCTATACCAAAGTGAAGCTTAGTACCTAAGGCATCTTGTAAATCTACCCAAAACTTTGATTAATAAGGATCTCTATCTATGACTATGCTAGTTGCTAACCCATGTAACCTTACAATTTCCTGGAAATAGCTCTAAGCCAACTTGTACAAAGGCCAACTAATCCTTATTGGCAGGATATAGGTAGACTTAGTCAATCCATCAACTATATTGCCCATGCATCATAATAACTTGAAGGAGTTCTTGGTAATCTAACAATAAAATCCATTGATATGATATCCCATTTCCACTCAAGAATATCTAGAGGCTATAATAACTTTACAAGTTTTTTATGCTCTATCTTAGCCTTTTGACAAGTAAGACATCTAGGTACAAACTAGTTGTCTCTTTTCACTTTATTCCACCAAAAAAAAACCCTTTGAGGTCTTGATACAACTTTGTTGCTCCAGTATGCATGGTGAATTTACTACAATGTGCCTCAGACAAAATTTTATTCCTTAATTTTTCCTTATTTGCCAGTCATAATCTTCTCTTATACATCATAGCTCCTTTTTCATCAAAGTGGAAATATTCAAGTTGTTCCACTTGAATCTTGCTTTTAAGGGTCTTTAAAAGCTCACCATTCTCTTAGGCATTTCTCAACTTGGTTCTTCATATCACATTCTATTCTAAGTTCACTTGCATACAAGTAATGGGGTTGTAGGAATACTGAAATTTTCAAATCTCTAAATTTCTCTGACAACTTATGCTCCTTTATCATCCTTAGAGACATATGTTAGAACTTTCTACTCAAGACATCAACAACTACATTAGCTTTGTCAACATGATGTTTCAATTCAAAATCATAATCTTTCAAAATTTCATCCATCTCCTTTGTCTCATATTTAAATCCTTTTGATCAAAAGGATATTTAAACTCCTATGGTTAGTATATACCTTAAACTTCATCCATACAAACAATGGTTTCAAATTTTTAAGGCAAATACACAGTGGATAGCTCTAACTTATGGATTTGGTAGTTCTCTTCATGAGACCTGAGTTACCTAGAGGCGTACGCCATAACTTTCTCTCTTTGCGTCAAAACATAACCCAATCCCTTCTTAGATGCATCACAATATGCTACAAAGTTTCTTCTATGATTGGGAAATATTAACACTAGGGTAGGGGTAAGCCTATTCTTTAACTTCTAAAAAACTAGCTTCACAAATTGAGCTCCATTCAAAGGCTGGTTCTTCCTAGTTAATATGGTCAGAGTTAAAACTAGTTGGGAAAATCCTTTAATAAATCTCCTATAATAACCAGCTAACCCAAGAAATCTCCTAATCTCGATGACTGTCTTTAGCCTTTCCTAATGAACTACAGCTTTAACTTTGCTTAGATCTACAGCTACCCTTCCTTGAGTGATCACATGTCTAAAAACTTCACTTCCTACAACCAAAACTCACATTTTTCTAGCTTGGCATATAGTTGCTTTTCCTTCAAAGTTTGCAACATTGTTCTAAGATGTTGGTCATGCTTCTCCTCAATCTTTGAATAGATAAGAATATCATTTATGAAGAGTATGATAAATTTGTCAAGGTAAGGCCTAAAAATCCTATTTATGTAATCCATAAATACTGCTGGAGCATTGGTAAGTCCAAAAGCCATCACAAGATATTCATAATGGCCATACCTAGTTCTAAATTGTCATTGGTATATCTTCCTGTTTTGCTTTTATTTGATGGTATCCTAACCTCAAGTCTATTTTTGAGAAAACTAATGCTCCTAGCAATTGATCCAATAAGTCATCCATTTCAGGAAGTAGATACTTATTCTTGATTGTCACCTTATTCAATTGCCTGTAATCTATACATAACCTCATGCTTCTATCCTTTTTCTTGACTAGCAAAACCGATGCACCCCATGGTGATACACTTGGCCTAATAAATCCTTTGGACAACAATTCCTTAATTTGTTTCTTAAGTTCATTAAGCTCTACAGGAGACATCTTATAAGGTGCAAAGGATAAAGATCATGTTCTTAGTATTAGATCAATCGAAAACTCAACATCTCTATCAGGTGACAAGTTTACTATGTCCTTGGGGAATTCTTGTGAAAATTCTCTTATCACTACATGTATGCTATTTAGTCTTGTTCAACCTCTGAATTTAAAAAAGTAAGAAGAAACATTTGAACTTCTTCTAAAAGATATTTCTCTACTTGAGTGGGATTAAGAGAAATGGTTTCCATGGATTTCTATTTCTTAGCTAGGTCATTGGGAAAATAAACAAGTTTTTTTGGAACAATCTAGAATGAAATCATTAGATGACATCCAATCAATTCCAATTATGATATCAATATCAAATAAGGGAAAACAAACAAGATCAATTTATAAAAGGTTTTCCTTCAACTAAAATGGAACAGTTCAAACAGGCAAGAGGTAGAAACTGTTTTTGAGGGACTATAGACTCACAGGTCAAAAGGTAGGAAAGATAAAGACAAATTAAATTCAATTTCTTGACACATTCAATGGATATGAAGCAATGTGTAGCTCCTAAATCAAACAATGCAATCAAGGGATGGCTTTTGAGAAAACATGTCTTTTGATCATGTTAGGAGAACAAGTTGACTCTTTCTTTAGTTTGTGGTCTAGATGTAGGATTGTTCAATGGCTTCCTATTGGTATAGTCCTTGACATAGTGTCCCAACTTCCTACATCAATAGCAAATATTTTGTCCAAAGAGACTTTCCATACTTCCTTCATGAAGGTTGGGGTTTCGTAGTTAGCATCTGCTTACCCTTCCTCATATTCACTCCATTCTTAAAATTATTTTTCTTTTTGAGTCTCCATCACCCTTTTTCTTCTAAGAAAATTTCGTCTTTCTTTTTCAAACTCCATTTTCATATAACTCTTTTCAACTATCCTACACTTGTTAACCAAAGTGGCATAATCTTTTATCTCTAAGGTATACACGTTATCTCTAATTTCAAGTCTTAAACCTTATCAATCTTTGTTGTTTTCCATCGCCCATTTTGATTATATTTCAAGTAAGAGGAGAATTTAAGATTTCCTCAAACTTTGGTACATATTGTGTAACGCCTGGTGACAAAGTCGGGGAGTGATCGTCGGTGCAAGAAAGCACGGATAAGGAGCAGCTCCTAGAAGACTTCTAAGCAGATAGGTACATGAATGAACCGATTACACACCCAAACGAGAGGATCCTGAGACTATGTTGGTGGGGGATTATACAATTAAGGAGGGCTTAAATGAATTGATTTGTACTACCTATACCAACAAGATGCATCTTCTTTTTGGTAGCCCATCACTAAAGAACTCCACAGTTAAACATGTTTGACTTGGAGTAATTTTTAGATGGGTGACCTCCTGGGAAGTTTTCCCTGGAAGTGTGTGAGTGAGGACAAAGCACGCTGAAAAGACACTTGTTGGTTTGTAGAGACAGTTGTTAATCCATAAAGCAGCAGGGGTTCTTACAAATGGTATCAGAGCCTGTACCTCTCCCAGTATGGTGTAGTTCGGGGACGAACTATGCGGAAGCTGGTGGGCATGTAACGTCCGATGACGAAGTCGGGGAGTGATCGCCGATGCAAAAAGGCACGGACAAGGGACAGCTCCTAGCAGACATCTAAGTGGAGGGGTATATGAATGAACCGATTACACACCCGAATGAGAGGGATCCTGAGACTGTATAGGTATGAGACTATACAGTTAAGGAGGGCTTATATGAATTGATTTGTACTACCTATACCAACAAGATGCATCTTCTTTTCGTTAGCCCATCACTAAAGAACTCTTCAGTTAAGCATACTTGACTTGGAACAATTTTGGGATGGGTGATCTTCTGGAAAGTTTTTCCAGGAAGCGTGTGAGTGAGGACAAAGCACGTTGAAAAAACCTATGTTAGTTTGTGGGGACAATCGTCAATCTATAAAGTCGCAGGGGATGTTGCATATTGACCTATAGTTACACTTCCCTACTTAAATTGTATGAATTTAGCTTCTTTCTTATCTTTAATACTATCAGGGAATACTCATAAAAGAAAATGCTTAAAAATATGCCCAGATAGTTTCGGAATTGCTAGACTCTAACAAGCTTTTAGCACCCCTCCATCAGTATTCTGTTTCCCCTTTTAACATATAGGTAGTAAGACCACCTTTTGTGCATCTGTACACCATATCACTGTAAAGATCTTTTGTAGATGCATTTTCCATTTTTCAACTATAACTGGGTTGTAATCCCCATGGAAGGAAGGCGGATTGACTTTCCTAATAAATTCTAAAAGCCATTGGTAATTGAAATTGGTTACAACAGCTCCACTAGCAGGGTTCCCATCACCATTATGGTTGTTATGTCTATTTTGAGTCTCTTGTATTTATTGAAAAATAATTCTATTTGACTCTGTCTAGGCCTTGACAGCTTCATCGAAACTTATTATTGCCTAGATTGTCCTTGACAGAATGGCATTTGGTACACTCTACTCCTCTGGGATTTCTTGATTTCTAATGCCATGTAGCCTTACAAGCACGTAAACAGCCCAATATTGAGTTGATCAAGCTCAATATTGTATAATTAGTGCATTGTGGATACTATAAGGCATGCAGAAAGAAACTAAGGTCATAACACGCAAATGATAGAGACTCAACCTACACCTGACTTTCTATATATATGCTAGAGAATGGGCTCTGATACTGAAACCTTGACACCCATTCATACTATAGCTAATGATATGAGTTTACACATGAAGCACATTAATTAATACTTGTTAACATAAGTAAAAATAGTATATTCTGGCATGATGAGTACTTAATGCTATTAATTACAAACTGAACATATCTATATTGAAATAGAAAATCATACATAAGTCCAAAAGTTTCTAACAGTTGCCTTCTGTTTGATGTTACTCGATTAATATTAAAAATAAAAACACAAGATAGAGAAAAACAAAACCTAAAAAACTAACTCTAAAGGAAAAGGGAGTGATCAACCACCATCAAAGGGATGAACCATCTCTATGGGTGGCTCCCCATGGCTGAAGTTTATTTAATGTCAATATATTTATATATAACTTAAAAGTTAGGTTAATCCTGTCATTAATTGGAACATCATTAAACGGAGCTCAAATTTTTAAAAAAAAAAGTAACTCAACCTTAAAATTAGGGAGAAATTTTTGCATACTCTTGGAGCACATTTAATGCATACTCCAGAAACATCCATAACTACATATTTTTTGTTTTTGTATAAGTTATAAGTATTTTAAATCAATATTAAATAGTTTTAATTATTTTTAGAGTATGTATTAAATATGCTTCAGACATTTCCTTTAAGGTGAGGCTCGGATTGCATCCAAACCGTCATAACCCGTGATTTCTACACCCGCAAACCGAGGCTAAGAAAAGGAAGGCTCCGCCATCATCCACTTTCTAATGAGTCCTCAAAATGTCTTCCCCCATATTAATTTATTTAAGTATTTAAAGTGGTTTCCAACTTTCAGCTTCCAACTTTCAACGCGTAAACAAAAAACGAAAGAGGAAAAAAAAGCAACAAAAAATACACCAGCTAATGGGAAGGAGGCATCACATTCACATCGCAATCATCTAACAACAACAAAAACTAAACTAAGTGCTTCGCTTCTACTACTTCTACTTCTACTTCTTCTTCTTCTTCTTCTTCTTCTTCTTACCCTCCACCGTTAATCTCGCCGCGTTACCCTTCCCTTGCCATTCTCTCTCTCTCTCTCTCCAACAACTCCTACCAACATCTCTCTGTCTGTCTGTCTGTCACTGACAGCACGCCTTCAGATTCGCCTGAATTCAAGGTTTTAGGGAACACCCTTTTGGTTGTGCAAGCGTTTCTTGATCAGCTTTGATTTCGATTCAGACAGCGCGTATTTATTGTTATTATTATTGTTGTTGTTGTTGTTGGGTTTCTGTTTGATTGGTGAGAACATGCGGGAAAGGAAAAGAAAAGAAAAAACAATTTTTTATCTATATGGGGTGATTGAGCTGTTGTGGCTGTCCAAAAGGTTGTAATTTGACCATATTGCTTGATGCCCAGATGAGTGAATTTGATGTTCAGGCTTTGAATCTCGTAGTTTTTGTGTTATTTTTTATTTGTTCGAAGTTTAGTTTTTTTTTTTCAAGAAATCTTGAAGTTTTCAATGCAGAGTGATTCAGTAAGTATTCAAATTCAAGCATTGCTAGTATGAAGGAGTAGAAATTTGTGTAATCTTGTGCTGTGCAAGATGAGGATCTTGGGGACTGGTTCACAACTTCACATATTTGTGAATTTTTGTGACTGGCCGTTTTGGTTTAGTTGCTGCAATTCCTCTGAAAGTTCCTCTACCTGAATTTGAATTATGATTTATATTCAACCTTTGCTGCTTTGTATTCTTGATTCACGTGACAAATGACCCCTTAAATTGGTTTTTTGTGTTATTTTTCTCTTATTAGCAGCCAATAGTTGCTTCCAGTTTAATGATTCTGGAAGCTGGAGTACATTTTTATGCATTGTCTGTGTGTTGAAGTTTTGCTTCTGATCAGCTAAAAACATTAAGAATGGTGCTAAAGTTTGCTGATTGGTTATCATTGATTCTTGTGTTTGGACAGAGGTAGCAGACTAGCAGTTATGCGCCTTAAATTATTGTGGTGAACAATGTTGCCTTTGTGTATGGTAAAATGAGATCGTTGTTTGGCGAAGCTTTTAGTCTTTAGTGTTTGGTGAAATAGAATATATAAAGCACCCGCTTAACTTAAGAGGCAATTGAGTAAAATGGAAAGTACAAGGCGCTGGTTTAGTAAGTTCAAGTCAAAGGACAAAATGAAGTCTGAAAAAAACATGGAAACTATAGGCATGACAAAAGAAGGGTCCAAACCCTCAACAAATGATGAGGCACCTTCAAAGGTAACGAAACAGAAGGTTGAAGCAGCAAAGCAATACATAGAAAACCATTATAAGAAGCAGATGCAGAGCTTGCAGGAGAGGAAGGAAAGGTATTTATAATTTTAAATTTATATTTTGGGTCATGATGACACTCCAATCTAATGTTATTGATGAGTGTACTTGTAAAGTAGTTGATTTAGCGTGCTGTCATCTCTAAGCATATAAAAATTGGAGATTTCCTTATTGTCCTTGCTCTTTGTTTCCCAACAAGTATTCTTTGTTACTCTAATGTACTTTTGTGAGATATTCTTGACATCATGTCGTATATTGTCTCTGATGCTACATTTATTTATTTTGTTTTGCTTTCTAAGGCCAAATAACTACCGTAAACTGAAACTGTCAGTAAGTCTTTTATAGGATCTAAATACAATATTCTTTGCAGACGTAATACACTAGAAAAAAAGTTGGCAGATGCTGAAGTCTCTGAGGAAGAGCAGAACAACTTGCTTAAGAATTTGGAGAAAAAGGAGACAGAATATATGCGTCTTCAGAGACATAAGATGGGGCCCGATGACTTTGAGCCCCTCACTATGATTGGGAAGGGTGCATTTGGAGAGGTATAGTCTATCATCCGAGTAAAACCTTGTTTGTGGTTCTTCCTGTGTTTGACCTTAATGATTGTATTTTAACAGATCTTGGTGATAATGTTATCGTTTTTGTACAGTAACTAAAAGTACTTGAATGATATGTGTGTGTGGAGACTGGGGATTTTGATTGAAACCAAAAGCTCATATTATAACTGTCTCTGATGTTCATATCATTCTTGTCCTTTTCTATTGTCATGGCTGCTTCTGATCTTTAGAGGTGGATAGGAGTTGTAAGTTCTCTAATCATATCGAGTATCAGACTAATGCCAACTACGTTAGTTATTTAACTGTGGTATGTATTCTACCAGTTACAATGCATGTTCGAAAAATTTGGATTGAGGCTACAGCTTTGGGCATGGCAGCAAGATGTAGCCCTTCAAAATTGTTAGTGGCTGCATATCTTTAATTTGTAGTGTGAGCAACAATGGAGATTTACCATCTAGAACCTCTAATTTTAACAATCTGAATAACATTGTATATTGTAACAATAAATTTTATGAATTATTCATGTTGTGAAGAAAAATCTAATTGTGTTACGCATGTTAGCATTTCTGTCATAGACCAGCCAATGTATCTTTATTAGGGAGTGAGCCTGGAGACCTCATGTATAGCATTTCTGTAATGTCTGTACTTATTTTTCAACATATATTTAATCACATGTTTGGTTACAATTTTGCAATTTCCATCTTTTTGTAGGTTAGAGTCTGCCGGGAGAAGGCAACTGGTCATGTATATGCGATGAAGAAGCTTAAGAAGTCAGAGATGCTTCGCAGAGGCCAAGTATTGAAATCACCACATCGTTAAAGTAAACTGTTTTGTTATACTTATTGCATAATGCAAATATATATATATACTTTTTAATTTTTTCTAGGTTGAACATGTGAAAGCTGAGAGGAACCTACTTGCAGAAGTTGACAGTAATTGCATTGTAAAACTTTATTGTTCCTTTCAAGATGAAGAGAATTTATATCTAATAATGGAGTATCTACCCGGTGGAGATATGATGACATTACTGATGCGGAAGGATATACTGACAGAAGATGAGGCTAGGTTCTATGTTGGGGAGACTGTCCTAGCCATAGAGTCAATTCATAAACATAATTATATTCATAGGTAAACTCAAGCTGTAAATAATTATGTCTAATGAAAATATTTTAGTATACTAACATTTATGACATGGATCAAAGATACTTATTGTTAGAAGTAAAGAAATATCTAGTAATATTTCCATTACATCTTAGAATATTTCATATCTAATTTTAGATTGATTTAGGATGATTTTATCATCTTATTTAGATTTTATCTTTGGCTTATAAATAGGATTGCCTCAATATATCACATACCACATTATATCAATATATTTTCCTATTATCTAGAGTTGTTGTCCTCTCTCTTTTCTTCCTTCACTATCTAAAACTCTCAATTTCAACATGGTATCAGAGTGGTACCATCCACCATGACCCGTGTTCATTTTTCTGCTATAGAGATTCCAATAATTTAGAACTCACTTGTATTGTGTCCCGTACTATCATTTAATCTTTGCTTTTCTATTTGGTCTACCATTGCTCTGCCTGTCAAGCCCTTCAATTCTGTTTTAGGTTTGACGGTGTTCTTGTTTTCCAGAAAATTTCAAACATCAAAACACCATTGTTTTTGCTGCTTGCTGCCAGCCACTTTTCCGGTGACTTTTCAGGTATCCCTCCTGCCGTGTCAACCTCTCCAGCAATTTCTCGACCCTCTTTCTGTTGTGTCATCCATTCTAGCAGCCTAAGACCACCGTCTGTCACATTTGTTCGCTGTCAACGAGCTTTTTCGGCATAGACTTCGCCCCGACCTCACCATTTGGACCGCCTCATCCTACATGGTCCACACCTGGTGGTCGCATCCTCATCCAAGGTGCCACGTGTTTTCATGTGCGTCAAACGCTATCTGCTAAACAGCTAATCGCTGCCACTTCTTGCCCCAGGTGGCCATGCGTCCGGTGGCTTCTTCGGCTGCCTCGTCCACCTCCGTGCTTGCTCTGCTGTCCACTTTCCAGATTTATCCTTAGTGTTGCGATCCCTGCACTTCGCCAATATCAGCTTTTCTTATTTCGGATTTTATTGGTTTTGTGCCATCGCTGTTTGTGACTCATCATGTGCTCACAATGCCATCCCAATTTCTTTGGATATCCAATTTTTTAACTATTCGAGGCTTCCATATGTTGTTCTTGTGATCTATTATTGCATGTATTGAGAATCTTCCGGCCTTCATTGCCAGACCATTTATAATCTTAATTGCTGTTTGAAAACTCCACCAATAGCTGTGTATCTCTTCTTCCTAGTCATGCAATTCTCTAACTAGTTGTTCAAACTGATGGTTATTCCCCAGTTGCCTTGTTGTGATATCTTTTTCAGATGTATCCAGCATTCCTGAGTTGCCTTGGTAGTCTTCAATGGAGAATAATTTATATTTTAAGAGCTTAATTGTAGCAAGCTTAAAGCTTAGTAAGCTTTAGCTTGAAGCGAGTGTTATAACTAAAGAAATATCTAGTAATATCTCCATTATATCTTTAGAATATTTCATATCATATCTTAGATTGATTTAGGATCACTGTTGTTAAATTGCGGCCATGGTGGCGCCATGGCATGGCGGAATTTCAAGAATCCGCCATGGAGACCTGCATGGCGTGGCGTGGCGGCCGCAATTTTCATAGTGCCATGGCGGAAAGCTGCCATTTTTCCAAGGAAATTAAAAAAGGGGTTATTTTAGGGATTTTGGGGGTTTAGTAAAAAGGGAACCCTAACCCATTGAAACCCATTTGCTCTTCCTTCTCTGTTTCACACTTCCGCCTCCATCTCCAAGGGCGGTTCTTCGAAGCGACCTCCGCGCCACCCCCGGCGCTCTCCGCCCACCCTCGGCTACCTCCGCGCGCCCCTCTGCGACCTCCAGCGAAGTGAACTAACTGGTAGCGGCGGCCTCCATCTCGCGGCAATCAGGTTGGGGCCACTTCCTTTTCTTTCCTTCTTCAGTTTAGTCTTCTTCTTTCTGCCTTCTGCTGCTGCTTTTCTTTCCTTCAGTTCTGTCTTCTTCTTCTTCCTTCTGCATCTTGCCTTCTGCCTTCTGCTTCCCTTTTTCTTCTTTTGCTTCTTTTTTTTCCGTGGTGGGCATGAGCTTAAGAAATGAGCTCCGAGGCCCCAGACCCTTCTTTGTTTAATCTCCGTAATATATTTATATAGTAGTGGTTTCGTCTCTTAGATTATTCTTGTCTAGGTTCTTTTTAGTTCCTGTTTTTGTTTATCTTTTTAGCTTATTATTTATTTTTCAATATTTTATTATAAAGTGTATAATAAAAAAAATAAAAAAGATATTGATGTTTTTATTATTTATTTTACAAAACTCTTGCAACCAAAATAAATTGAGAACATAAAAAAAAGAGAAAATAAAAATAGAAACTAAATAAATTTTTAGATTTTTTAATATCATTTGTTAAAGTTTAATATATTAAGGTAAGCAGATATTTCCATTCTATTTATTCCCGCATAAAAGAGTATATTACAATATTATTCAATGTGGTGAATGTATTTCAAAGAATATATTTGCTATTCATATATGTTATTAGTTTTATTATTTGTTATATTTGGAATAATTTGTGTGTGTTTTTTTTTGTATACATGTATAAATATTTTTCAGTCTGCCATATCCGCAACGCCATCTGCCATAGTTCCATGGCGGATTTTTGGCTCACCGCCATAAGCTGTCATTCGCCATTGACAACTATGTTTAGGATGATTCTATCATTTTATTTAGATTTTATCTTTTACTCATAAATAGGATTGCATCAGTGTATCATGTACCACATAATATCAATATATTTTCCTATTATCTAGAGTTATTATCCTCTCTCTTTTCTTCCCCCACTATCTAAAACCCTCAATTTCAACACTTATCTTACAATGGTCTTCTTGTGCATAGATACATATTTGATATTCTGATTTTATATGCATTCCAGAGATATCAAGCCTGACAATTTGCTGCTAGATAGAAATGGTCACATGAAATTATCAGATTTTGGATTATGCAAACCACTAGACTGCAGTAATCTTCAAGAAAAAGACTTTTCCATTGGAATTAACAGAAGTGGAGCCCTTCAGAGTGATGGACGTCCAGCAGCTCCCAAACGAACGCAACAGGAGCAATTGCAGCATTGGCAGAAAAATCGGCGAATGCTTGTAAGTCAGTTAGTAATAGTATATGCTAGATGTGGTAGTATTAAAATACCAAGAAAATATTGCATATTATTTTTATTGTATCTTTCTATGTTGTGCTTTATTGCAAATCTTTGTATATCTGGTCCCAAGCTCACATAAAAGAAGAGGGTTAGGTTATCTTGTTGATAATCAATGTAAGCAATGCATTGTATGACTAGAGGTTAGTGTCAAATGAGCCAGAGTTGTTGCATCAATGCTTGGGTGCAGTGAAAAATAAGCAACAGTTCTTGCATTTTTGTGAATGGATGTGGGTAAGGAAGTCTACGAGAATTGGGTATGCTTTGAATTGGGTATGCTTCGGTACTCGAAATGTAGATACATTTACAGGTTAATCAATGGAAATAGTAGCCAGCATGATTAGGGGGAGATTAATTTTATGTGATTGAGAAACTAAGTGGTTGGAGAGAAGGCTAAGGAATTATATATTTCGGGGTTAAGTTTTGGTGCTGGTTATGGCAACATCTAGAAATTGGGTAGGTATAGTTATAGAGAAATACTAAAAGAATGATGTTGTAGCTATTAGAAGGTTAGGAGATAGGATTATAGATCTGAAGTTTATCGTGGAACGAGAGACCTTCAATGTTTTTAGTGCATACACACCATAGCATAGCACCACAAAATAAAGTAGGGCAAATTACACACACCTCCCCTGAGGTTTGTCAAAATTCAACTTATATCTTCTCTAGTTGTCTACCCTATAACCTCTCTTAATTTATCAATTTTTAGGATGAATGACTAAAAGTGTCCTTCGCCCCTTCTCCCTCATCTCTCCATTTCCTCCCCTCCCCTAAACTTGCACCTCTACCATATCAACAACCTCCTAGAGACATCAACTTAAGGCTTCTTTTGTGCCAATATTTAAACACAAATAGAGGAGGCCAAAACCAAGTCCAAGCACACCACCGCGAGCTCAGCAATTCCAATAAGCCTTCACGGCCACGTACTTCCACCATCGTGAGCTCCACCACTTCAAATTGTGTCGTCCACCTTATTCGTACCACAAAAAAGCTGTTGTGCCTAGCCTCCTTTGTCGCGTCACAGCCGTACCCTCGACTTGCTGTGCATCAAATAGAGCCAGCTCTGTTGAGCACCACCGTGTCCAACCACCGCATGAGTTCGACGTCCAGACGCCATCGTCTCTGCCCCTCACCATGAAGCCGTCCCATCAACCGTCGCCAGACGCTTTCACCACTAAACCTACCTCCATCAACACCATGACACCAGCCACAACCACTACTCGTACTAGTGTTGCCACCGCTATCCCTCATCGTCGATGCTATCCAGAGTACCAAGACCTAGCCTCTGTTTCTATTTCAATTCCAAAATTCAACCTTTATCTGGTTTACTCTTTCAAACCCTAAATTCCTAAATGAATGGTTTTCCTTTTGCTGCTGTATACTTCTTATTTCTGTTGTGCTTCTTTTTTTTCTTTTTTTGTTCAAGAGATTTAATCTGTTTGGGAAGGGATTTTGTGGTTTGGTTTCATCTGCTTGCGCTGGCACTGTGGGGTCGGGCTGAAGAAGATAGGTGGTGCCTTGGTGGATGTGAAGTTTCGGGGAGGAAAAGAAATTGAGAGTTGAGGGAGGAAGGGTAGGGGCATTTTTGGTAAGTCATCTTAAAGATGGGTAAACTGGGGGAGCTTAGTACAGGTTGGATAACTAGAGGGGAGGTGTGTTGAATTTTGACAGACCTAAGGGGAGGTGAATGTAATTTGTCCAATAAAGTATTAGAAGGATTTAGAAGGCTTAGTCCTAGGTATACCTTTGAGAGAAAAATATTTTCTTAAGGGATCTAAATGGTCATGTGGAGATGGTTAAGCTAGTGAATTGAAGGGGTTATAAGGGGAATATTTTCTAGAAAAAGAAAATACAGTGGGTAAGATTTATTTTCTTTTTTCAATCTTATGATAGCTAATTCTTATTTTAGGAAGTGGACAGAGCATATTATCATGTGAGTCTCATATCAATTTCTTTTCGATAAGAAAAATTAGTAGACAAGTTTGCGTGGATTGCAAAATTATTCCTTAAAGAGAGTTTGACTACTCAGTATAAGGTCTAAATTATGGATGTAAGAGTTATGAGGAGAGTGAAGAGAAACAGTCAAAAGAAGACTTCAAGCATCAAGTGGTTGCAATTGGAGGGTATATAGCAAAAGAATTTTCAGAGAAGGATTTTAGAAGAAGCTAATTGGGAGGCACAAAGTTAGTGCTAACAAATTGTGGGAGAGATGGATTAAAAGATTGAGCATGTAGTAAAAGAGACATTCAAGGAACCAAGACGCTTCAGACTAAAAGAGTTTTGGTTGTGGATGCAAGTGTGCTAGATGTGGGTAAGGGTACAAGGGAGTGTTTTAAAGTGTGGTCTTTAACTGAAAATTGGGAATATATATAGTTAAGAAAGACCATGAAAGCTAGAGCATTTGATGAGTTACACCAATCTCAGGCACTAAAGAAAGGGAATGAAGTATTTACAAGGTTGCTAAAAGCTGGCTAACAAAATTATTTAATAAGTTCATGAGGTCCAACGAAATGCGAATGGGTGGAGAAGCACATTAATTACTATCTATGAAGAAAGGAGGACTTACAAAATTGTTCAAATTACATAGGGAACATAGCTTATAAACCATACTGTGAAGCTTATTAGTGAGGGTAATTGATCGCAAATTGTGACCGAAGATCCCCATTGTATAAACTCAGTTTAATTTTATGCTTGGGAGGCATCCCATTGAAACGATTTATTTGCTACAAACATTGACAGAGAGATGTTAGGGGGATCAAAGGGATACATATAATTTTCATTGATTTGGAGAAAGGTGTACAATAAGGTGCCAAGGGAGGTATTATAAAAGGTTTTAGAGAAGGAAGGAGTTTAGATTGCTTATATTTGAGCAATCAAAGATATGTATCATGAGGTCATGACTAGTGTGATGACACAAGGTGAGGTAATAGAAGATTTACCTATAATAATAGGACTACACCAAGGGTCAATTTTGAATCCCTATTCTTTTACTCTAGTCTAGTATGTGCTTATATATTCAAGATCTACTGCCACGGTGCCTGCCTTTTGCAAATAATGTTGTCCTAGTCCTAAGTTTGGAACTCATTCTTCTGGCTGATGTCTCTGGGGTTCTTTATTTGAGATAGTTTTTCTTTGCTATTCTTTTTCTTTATTTAGCTTCTTTTACACCAAAAAAAAAAATATAATGTAGTCCTAAAATGAGAATTGAGAGAGGAAGTAAATGGAAAACTAGACCTGTGGAGAAAAAGTTCAGAAGCACATCATTCTTGAATAAGTAGAAGTAAAGTGGAGTATACCAAATGCAAGTTTAGCAAGAGAGCACAAATTATAACTTAGAGGTGAAAACTGGGGACGGCCGCATGCTACAGATCACACAATTTAAGTATTTTGGATTCTTCATTCAAAATGATGGGGAAATAGAGGGAGACGGAAACCATATGATTCAAGCTGGATGGATGAAGTTGAGGAGTGCTTCAAATGTTATTTGTGATTAAGAAAGTACCACTATAACTTAAATTTTTTTTTTTACTGCACAACTATAAAACCGACAATATTGTATAGAACAAAATTTTAGACAGTTAAAGATCGAGAAGAAGATAAGCTTAATGTTGCAAAGATGAAGATGTTGCATTAGATGAGCTGATATGCTAGGCAAGATAGAATACAGAATAAATACATTAGAGAGAAAGTTGAGATAGCATCGATTGTGGAAAAGATGGTATAATTTCACTTTAGATGGTTTTGAGCATGCATGGAGGGTGCCTATAGAATCCCCAGTGAAAAGAGTAGATTAAATGGAGTTCAATAGCTAGAGATAAAGGGAGATTTAGAGAAGCCACAGGTGAAGCTGTTGAAAGAGATCTGTATTTTATCATTGACACGATTTACAATAGGTCACTTAATGGGTATTCATGGGGCGTGGACTCCCCCCTCCTCCTCCAAACACAAAAAAGAAGAAACTAAAAAAAAAAAAACACACCCCAACAAAACCCCATTTAGAATGTTGCCCTTTGTCCCCATCGTGGGTCCCATTCCTAGCGGGTTTATTAAAAAAACTCAAAATAATTCCAAAAATGAGAAAATTTTTAAAAATACTTTGAAATTCAAAACATAAATATCCATAATAACAAATACTACTTATACAACATAATCCAAATTAAATTGAAAATACATACAAAATGCAAATCCAATAAAGATAATTTAAAAATGAAGGTGTGCTAAGGTTTTATCACGTGAGGGGGGAGGGGGGGTTGTGTGTGTGTGGACATTTCAATGATTCATATAAATAGGGAATTGACAGGTCTCCATGGGGTAGAGACCTCATTTCTCATCCCTTCCCCATTTAATAAACCGGGGACTAAACTTGTCCCTATCCTCATCTCGATTGCAAGTAATCCTTGTGGGTACCCACTTCAGTGAGTTTTCTTGCCATCCCTAGGTTACTAACATTATCTGAACCATGTAGCCGACTCCACCTGATGGACATGGCTTAATTGTTGTTGTATAAAGTATCTTAGATGGTCTATTGGGAGTGCTTACATACTTCCTTAAATTTGTAATTGGTTTCCTATTTTAACTAGTAATGGGATTTCAGTATTAGTATGGACAGGGGTTAGTGCTTTGTGTTTGTATCGCAATAAATCACATTACTATATACAGAGGAATATGCTCTAGAATCTTTATTATCCCTTCTTTTCCTCCTTCAT
Organism: Dalbergia cochinchinensis; assembly: GCA_031216125.1. Lineage (NCBI taxonomy): Eukaryota > Viridiplantae > Streptophyta > Magnoliopsida > Fabales > Fabaceae > Dalbergia > Dalbergia cochinchinensis. The sequence continues at coordinate 14,597,602 of CM062375.1, read as the reverse complement.
TACCTGAACTTAGTCATTCAACAATAACATAAACAAACATGATTAATCCTTCTGAACTTTTAGATTGATACCCTTTTTAATGTTCCTGACCATGTAAACTAATGAATTTGTGTGTTTCTTATGAGCATGCTATATTTTGTTATATATAGATTGTGATCTCTAGTTCTTGCTTCTGCTTTTGAAACTTTTTTCCCTATGATTGATTGGCGACGGTGATTCTCTATATATATTCGGAATTTCAAGTTTCTCTTCCTTTGCAACTGCTTTTAAAACTTTTTTCCCTATGATTGATTGGCGATGGTGATTCTCTATATATATTCGAAATTTCAAGTTTCTCTTTCTTTGCTATACTCCAGGCCTATTCTACTGTCGGGACTCCTGATTATATTGCTCCAGAAGTTTTACTGAAGAAAGGATATGGCGTGGAATGTGATTGGTATTGTGGAATATATGTTCCTTCTGTTACTTTCCAAAAATCCCTCCAAGTGTGAACTTTTTATTCTTCCAATATATTGTGATAATGTTGTTCAATACTTCCAGGTGGTCTCTAGGAGCCATAATGTATGAAATGCTTGTGGGTTATCCACCATTTTATTCAGATGAACCAATGTCAACGTGTAGAAAGGTAATGTCTGACTTGGAAGACAAAAACCTGAAGATAATAGGAATGTAGTAATTCTGCTATATTATTTCTGTGGAGAGAAGACCGAATTTTATATATACATTGCTGGTCTCATCTAATAAATTGCAGGATCCACCTAATAAATGTGAAGAATACTAACAGATACTAACATACCTAAACCTATCCATCATAATAAATGATAAGGACAAAAAAACAATAAATGGTAAACACAAAAGTGTCAGATATATTTTAACACTCCCCTCAAGCTAGTGAATAGATATCTATCATTCTCAGCTTGCATGTAAGTTCTTGAGATCGCTCTTTGGGTAGGCTCTTAGTCTGCACATCTGCCAACTGTAGTCCGGAAGGAGCATGTATTGTGGCTAAAGTCCATTATCCAACTTCTCCTTGATAAAGTGTCAGTCAATTTTAATATGTTTTGTCCTATCATGTTGGACAAGGTTATGAGTGATGCTAATAGCTGATTTATTGTCGCCTAACATCTTCATAGGAGCCTCATATTTTATTTTCAAGTTATCTAAGATAATTTTCAACCATAGTAGCTCACAAATTCCTTGTGACATGGCACGAAATTCTACCTGTGGACTTGATCGAACAACAACATTTTGCTTTTTGCTTCTGTAAGTTACCAAATTTCCTTCCAAAAACATACAATATCCTGATGTTGATCTTCTGTCACTAATAGAGCCTGCATAATCAACATCAGTGTAGACTTCTAGAGAGAGCTGTCACCACTTTTGAATAGCAATCCTATGCCAGGTGTGGCTTTAAGATACTGTAATATTCTTTCTACTACTTGCATGTGTCTTACTTTAGGATTATGTATGAATTGGCTAACCACACTGACAGCGTAAGCCAAATCTGGCCTAATGTGGGCCAAGTATATGAGTTTTCCCACCAATCTTTGGTATTGAGTCTTATCAACGTTGGAACTCTCTTCTTCACTTCCCATTCGATGGTTTGGTTCAATGGAAACGCAAGCAACTTTCCACCCAAGTTTCCCAGTCTCCTTAAGTAGATCTAGGATATATTTTCTGAGAGATAAAAATGCCTTGCTTAGAGTATGCCACCTCTATTCCAAGGAAGTACCTCAATTTTCCTAGATTTTTCATTTCAAATTCAGTAGCTAACTTCTCCTCCAAGAGCTTCTTCTCAACTGGATCATTACCTAATACAATGATATCATCCACACATACTAGGAGAATCGTAAGTTTTCCTCCAACTGTATGTTTAAGGAAAAGAGTATGGTTCCCTTGACTTTGCTTGTATCCAAGAGACACCATAGTTTTTGTAAATCTCCCAAACTATGCACGAGGGGACTGTTTCGACCCATACAAAGCCTTTTTTAGCCTGCGTACTTTGTTTCTTCCATTGGTGGCATCATATCCAGGAGGAACTTCCATGTAAACTTCTTCTTCTAAGTCTCCATGCAAGAATGCATTCTTTACATCTAACTGATGCAAATTCCATCCAAAATAAGCTGCAAGAGAAAGTAAGACTCTGACTGTATTCATCTTTGCTACAGGAGCAAACGTCTCGTCATAGTCAATTCCATACGTTTGTGTGTACCCTTTTACAACTAGTCTTGCTTTATATCGATCTAATGCACCATCTGACCGATACTTCACAGTGTATATCCACTTACATCCCACCGGCCTTTTATCTCTTGGCTTTTCAACAATCTCCCATGTTCCATTCTTCTCTAATGCCCTCATTTCCTCATTCATGACTTGAACCCAGTTCATATCTTTTAATGCTTCTTGTACTGAGTTTGGGATTTGTATGGAATCAATAACTGCAATGAAACTCTGATGCTGCAAGGAAAGGTGTTTAGAGGAGACAAAAAAAGAAATAGGATGTTTAGTGGAAGTTCTTTTTTCTTTTCTCAAGGCAATTGGTAAGTTATCTAGGTTGGTGTAAGAACTGGTATCAGCAAGATAAACAAGCAGTAACTAAGGTGAGAAAATTAGAGAAGAGCAATACCAGGGTAGTATTAGTCTCCTCCTTGCCGTGTGTATTATGACGATAAAAAGAAATAGAGAATATGTATGTGATAGTCAAGTATTTGAGAGACTTGACACTCTCCTAGTCTAATTCTTTCCCACAATTCTCAATGCCCCCCTCAGCATCCTCCCACTCCCTATATATCCCCCCTCCTTCCCGTAACAGAATCAGTGTGTATCCACCCTACCCCACTAATTGTGCCAACTTGACAAAGTTAGTTACAAAAAGTCACTCATTTTTCCCCTCTCAACTCTTATTTCAGTAATTACAATAAAGCCAAATTCTATATTGGTTTGGTCCCTAACAGTTGGGTTCAATGATATTGGAAGAGTCAGTTTCTTCAGTACTTACCACAAGTTCGGACTCTTGAGTTGCTGCTGGATCATATCGGGTTTCTTTCTCCTTTGATATACTAAAAATGGTTTCTTCTGAGTTTCCTTAGGTGGTGTAGTGGAAGACACTAACTCTTGGGAATTAGAGGGAGCTAACCCTTGTGATGATGGGAGAGGAAGAAAGGATTGAGGAGAAAACGTTGGGTTCTCAGCTCCTACTAGACTCTCCCCCTGAAGCAGAGGACTAGAAAATGACTCAGTTTCACAAAAGATAACATTTAAAGAGAGAAAGAAACGATAACTGGATGGGTGAAAACATTTGTATCCTTTTTTGTTAGGAGCATAACCTATGAAAACACATTGATGGCCCGAGGATCAAGTTTAGTTCGATGTTGACTATGCACATGGACAAAGGCTACACATCCAAAAACCCGAGGCTGTAAACTTTGCATACTTGGAACAAATGGAAAGTGAGACAACATAGATTGAATAGAACTAACATTATCAAGGACCCAAGAAGGCACCCTATTAATCAGATAGGTAGCTGTTAAAACTGTTTCACCCCAATAAGAGCTAGGGACAGACATTTGAAAAAGAAGAGCACGGGTGCCTATTCTTCTGCTCTGCCACACCATTTTGTTGAGGAGTATCAACACAGGTAAGTTCATGAATAATGCCATGTTCTTTCGTAAAGTTACAAAACTGTTGATTTTCATATTCCCTGCCATTATCTAAACGTAAACATTTAATGGATTTTCCAAACTGTGTTTTAATCATGTGATAAAATTGAACAAAGAGTTGAAAAGCTTCAGATTTATCTTTCATGAGAAAAAGCTAAATGACGCGTGTGCAATCATCAATAAACGAAACAAACCATTTTGTGTCAGTGATATTAGGAATAGATGTAGGACCCCAGACATCAGAATAAATAAGTGCAAAAGGTTCATTACTTTTATTAAAATTGGATGGAAATGACACACGGTGGTGTTTAGCAAACTAACAAACATCACAAGAAAATGACTTAACTGACTCCTTCAAAAAAAGAGACGGATACATATACTTTATTAATTGAAAGAGAGGATGTCCTAGACGCCTATGATGTAACCAAATTTGGGATGCCTGAGATTCTGAATTTGCAGTATAACATGAGGCTGGTGTCTTTTGTCTACAATCACTTTAGTTAGTGCATTAAGGCGATAATATAACCCTTTTCGTTCCTTAGCAACTCCAATCGTTCTCCTTGTGGCAAGATCCTGAACAACACAATGCGAATGATAAAAGGTTACAGCACAGTTAAAATCTTTGGTAAGTTTATAAACAGAGATAAGGTTACTGGCGAGTTGGGGAACGTGAAGGACATTATTTTAGTGGAAGGAAGGGTGAAGGGAAATGCTACTAGATCTTGTAATTGAGGTTTGGGAGCCATCCGCAACTGTGATGTGGCTTTTTTCGAAAATGGGAAGGTAGGAAAAAAAATAAGGAGTTTTAGAGGTCATATGATCAGTTGCACCAGAGTCAATAATCCATAAATCCTTACATTCAATATTAGATGCATGAAAAGATTGAGAACAAGGAATCTTACCAGACAAGTTTAGAGAGCAAGAGCTAGATGGCTTACTAATAGAACTTATGAGAGACCGCAAGTGTGTAAGCTCATCCTTACTAAGGGCAGGAACTTCATCATCCACTTGAGGAGCAACGCATTATCTGATGCAGCCGTTGAGGCTTGACTTCCTAGCAAGCTGCGAAATCCTCCTGTGCGGCTAAGAACTTTGTCTTTTTCGTGAAATTTAAAGCAAGTGTCTTTAGTGTGCCCAGACTTCTTACAATAGGGGCACCAACGACTATCTCGGGAAGGCCTTGAAAAGGAAGAAGGGGGTCCTGGCTTGGTTGTCTTGCCGATGACCAAAGCTGAACCACTACTAGGTTTGTCATCAAGCATAACTGCCCTACGACTTTCCTCTCCCCGCACAATGTAGAACACCTCGGACATAGATGGGAGTTGCTCTTTACCCAAAATCTGAACTCGAATCATATTCTGGATTTAAGCCAGAGAGACTCAAATCCTGTCCCTGTTAACAAAGTCTGCCAGAGTAGAAATATCCTTGCTATATTCCATCTGCAAGTTTTGGTATTGGTCCAACTCATTCCACAGACCAGTGAGAACACCATAGTAATCTGTTACCGACATCACTCCTTATTTGGTAAAGAATATTTTCGTCTTCAACTCATAACAAGTAGCAATATCTTGCTTCTTGGAGAAAGTTTTGCTAAGTACATCCCAAACAGCTCGAGAAGGAGTAAGAAACAAAATTCCGGCTAATTTCAGGGATCATAGAGTTTGATAGCCATGTCATAATAAGAGAATCCTCATTATCTCAAGCCTCAAAAGTGGGGTCGTCCTTCTAAGGAGGATTTCCCTCAATATCGGACAATTTTCGACGATCTTTGAGAGTATGCCGGATAACTGGAGCCCATTGCAAGTAATTTTTTCCGTTTAAGTGGTAGGTTGGGTACAAAACAGGCAGGTCATTAGGATTTAAAGGTGTAGGTGTAATAGCTACAGTGGTTTTCGGTTCTGCCATGGTGATGGTGGCCAGAGGATGGTCGGAAGGGGCCGGAAAAGGAAGCGCGACCGGAGGTGAGGGTCCACGTGCCTTCACGCGCTTCAGATGTGGCAGCACGTGAGACTACGCGCAGAAGAGTGTGGCGGCCCGTGGGGCGTGTCCGGCGGTGGTTGGTGGCGGATTCGGGGGTTTGGCCGATCTATGGGTGGCAATCTGGATGGAGTGGCTGGGTGGTTGAAAAAATGACCGGAAGGGCGGCCGGCAGCAGTAACAGTAACTTTGAGGGCAAAAACAGGGGGAAAAAAGGGGAAAAAAAAAGGAGAAATGAATATAGCAATGAAGGCGGTAAATGAAGTATTACAATAAAGGCTTGAACCTGATCAAGGTTAGTTGTGAAGGCTGGAAAAAAACAGCCCAGTACAACCCAACAATGAAGGCTAGAAAAGAAAAAAAACAGCAGGAGAGTGATCAGGCTCCTAGATCGAGAGCTTTGATACCAACTTGGAAGATAGAAACCTGAAGATAATAGGAATGTAGTAATTTTGCTATATTATACCTGTGAAGAGAAGACACAATTTTATATATACATTGCTGGTCCCATCTAATAAATTGTAGGACCCACCTAATAAATTTGAAGAATACTAACAGATACTAACATACCTAAACCTATCCATCATAATAAATGATAAGGACAAAAAAATAATAAATGGTAAACACAAAAGTGTCAGATATATTTCTATAGTCTGGACCATCTGTTGATGGATAGAAATGCATCATGCATTGTATGACTTAAATTTTAGCACCTGCATAGGGATTCGAGTTCATTGAATTCAGGAAGGCTACTATGCGTAAAAAAAGCCTATTATGCTACAAGTACATGCAATGTATAATTACCAGTATTTCTAGACGACCTTGCCATTGATGTTTTCCTCAGTCTGTTAGATTTTGTACACTGAGGCCCTAAAATTCTCATGAAAATATTGAGCTTTGTGTTTTATCTGAGACTTATGGATGTGTGCCCAACCTGCAAAGCAGTTGTGTCACTGTTTCAGACAGACTGCACGGAGTTCAGGAGTGCTTAGAAATACTAATTCGTTAGGAGGCTGCAATTATTGAATACTGGTTAGAAATATTATTCTTAATCTCCCAATGTAGGAAATTGCCTCTTTCTTTTCTTATGTAGTCATCAACTTTTGTCGTTTTCCTAATAGTTAATTGTCACTGGCTAATTATTTTTTAACCATGCTTCTAGTGCCATTTTTGTATATTTTTGTAGTGTTAAAGATATAATAAAATACTTTAATCAAGATGTTAGGTGATGGCCATATGAATGACTTTTTGTATATCTTTTAACATTCTCAATGGAGAAATTCTTCCATGGGCTTCACTTTTTCTTCCCTGGGTAATGTGTGGGTTGGCTGCGTGTCTTCCTTTTGTTTTAATATTTTCTGCCTTCATCAATTGTGATCATATTGCATTTCGTACATTGAAATATGCAGATTGTAAATTGGAGAACTCATTTAAAATTTCCTGAAGAAGCTAAACTATCAGCAGAGGCAAAGGATCTTATCTGTAGACTCCTTTGTAATGTTGAGCAGAGGCTTGGAACCAAAGGAGCTGACGAAATAAAGGTGTTGTGGTGTGTTCTTTTCTAAGTTGCATAATTTACAATGCGATATAGTTGCATAGTAACCAAAGTGGTTGGTCATTTTTTATCTAGGCCCACCCATGGTTCAAAGGTATTGAATGGGATAAATTGTACCAAATGAAAGCTGCTTTTATACCTGAGGTCAATGATGAATTAGATACTCAGAATTTTGAGAAGTTTGAAGAGGTATGATTTATCTTTGTGTTCAAGGATAAAGAAAAGGTGCTTATTTTTTGTTGCTAACCCGGTATTTTGCTCTCTTCATTCACTAATGATGTGCAGGTGGAGAAGCAAACTGAAACTTCCTCAAAGGCAGGCCCGTGGAGAAAGGTTGGTTCCTGTTATTCAAATTTCATATACAATTGGTCTACAAGAGTTCTGTTGTAATTGCTGCATCTTGAATATCACCAGCATTGACTTTTATGATGTGGTTTCTTCCACTAACCGATTTCTTCTTTGAAGCTTAAATATTATGCAGTCATATTGTTGTGTTTTTTTATCAAAAGTAAAGTTGCTTTCATATGCTCTCCTAGATTGATTGTCATGTATAACTTTATAATCATCAGAAAAGGAATCAGATGCACCAAAGCACAATAAATGGATTATTACGTATAATTGATTCTTTATAATCAACTTATGATTAATTTCATGTTTGGGTACATCACATGAAAAGCATTTTCAAGGTAATGTATTTTGTTTGGAATGCATGAAAAATGTTGCAAAGGCTCGGGGATTAATTTGGCAAGTAGGCCACAACTCCAAAATTATTAGCTTGTGCTATAGGAAGCTAAAAATAGACTTTACAGGGGGGGAAAAGTTAAAATCCAATAGAAGTAAAATAAGCTAAAGATTATGATCATTTTTATAATCTAGTAAAATAATAAGCTAAAATACGGGGTAAATTCCAATGTATTTTTCAAACAGTCCAAAATGCACTGAAGGAAACAACTAAGATTTCATAAGCATGAACTTATATCTACCTAATCTAGTAGAGTAGTAGTAATATATCTATTGCTTATCCGCATTCGTTCTTGTTGTGATGTAATAGTAAATATGTTGGCCATGTAACATGCCATGTAATTGAGAGAGCGGTCCTTTGAATCAATTTATTATTTTTTCAGTAGATTAATTGTTTGCTTTTGGAATTTTAAAATTGAGGGTTTTAGATAATGGAGGAAGAAAAGAGAGAGAATAGAGACTCAATAATATGAAAGTATATTTGATATATTGTGTTGTTATTGTAATACAATAAGGTAATCCTATTTATAAGGTAAAGATAAAATCTAATCATAATGACATAATCAACCTAAATAAATATAAAACAATCTAAGATATGATATGAAATATTTTAAGATATTAATAGATATTTCCTTATTTCTAACACTCCCCTTCAGGCTAAAGGTTACTAAACTTTAAGCTTGTTACAATTAAACACTTAAAATATAAAAAGAACCTCAGAAATGTTGAATACGTCTGAAAAGATAACACAACAATGCAGTTGGAATGACACACAACTTGAATAGCTTGTTGGATAATTGCATGACTGGGAATATAAGAGACACAGATGGTTATCAGCGTTGGAAGAGACGCAATGAAGGCAGTGGAAATTCCCAATACATGCAACGATAGATTGCAAGAACAGCATATGGAAGCCTTGAATAATTGAAAGATTGGAGATCCAAAACCGGAAGAGCATAGCATCGGGGCGTGACTGAGTGAAAAACAAGTATCACTATTGGTAGGATTCACAATAGGAGGTTGGTAGGGAGCACAACCTAATATTCATCATTCATAGGTCACAACCATGGATCACAAGTAGGGGTAGAATTGGAAATAAGAAAAAAGTGAGGTCTTCGGAGAGCGTGAAATGCAAAGCAAAAGACAGATCCGGGAAGAGGAGGGTAGCGCAAGTCCAACGGAGCAAGTGGCGGCCAGAACGGTGGCCTGACAAGCAGAAAAACGCGCAGAAAGGAGCAGCGGCGCGTGGGACCACATGACAGCAGATCCGGAGGTGCGGTCGGTGGGGTTCGGCCACGCAGGGTGAGGCGAGGCTAGTGGTAGTGTTGGTATTGTGAATTGCCGCTGGGAAAACTTGCCGCCGGCGGAGGAAGGCAGTGGACAGTGGTTTTCTCACTACTAGAAGTGACACACAGCAGGGAAAAAGTGTTTCCATACGCAGCTTTCAAGGATTGGCCGCACAGGAGATGAGCACGGTGGTGGGTTCTTCGGCCGGGATTGGCATCGGAAAAAGGTCACCGGAGGCAGTGGTAGGTGGTGGATAGTGGTTTTCTAATTCCTGGAAGTGACACACAGTAGAGGGAATTGACACAATGTTGGAGGGATTGACACGGTGGGAAGGAGAACGGAAAGTTCGCCGGAAAAGTGGCCAAAAGTAGAAACAACAGTGGTTTGATGTTTGAAATTCTCTGGAAAGCAAGAACACTGTCAAACCTAAAACAACATTGAAGGGCTTGACAAGCAGAACAATGGCAGGATAGAAAGAAGAGTAAAGATAGCAGGGATACAGTACAAGTGAGTTCCAAATTAGTGAAATCTCTGCAATGGAACAATGGACATAGGTCATGGTGGATGGTACCGCTCTGATATCGTATTGAAATTGAGGGTTTTAGATAATGGAGGAAGAAAAGAGAAAGAATAGAGACTCAATAATATGAAAGTATATTTGATATATTGTGTTGTTATTGTAATACAATAAGGTAATCCTATTTATAAGGTAAAGAGAAAATCTAATCATAATGACATAATCAACCTAAATAAATATAAATCAATCTAAGATATGATATGAAATATTTTAAGATATTAATAGATATTTCCTTATTTCTAATAGGGAATAATCAAGTTATCATGCTTGCAGCTTGCTGTCAATAAAAAGCATTTATTTTGTGGATGAAATTTACTTGTGGACATTTGAATGAATACAATTGATTATTGATTTAAAAATTGTGGATCATTTGACCCCCAAAAAAAAATTGTGGATCATTAGTGCTTGCAATGAACATTTATTCTTATGCTTTGCAAGTTTGGATGTCTAAATTTGGCTTGTCATTTTGTTGCAGATGTTGCCATCTAAAGATATTAACTTTGCTGGTTATACATACAAGAATTATGAAATTGTGAAGGATCATGAACTACCTGGAATTGGTATGTATATATTAATCCTCTCGAGTCATTTTCATCATTCTGTTTTTAGAATACAAAAGTTAGCCCTTTTCTCCTACCCAAAAAAGGTTCCTCTTTAATATATTGTTTTATTACCAAGATATTGTTTTCACCACTAAATTTTATGAAATCTTTCGCCACTAATTCAATAAAAAAATTGTTTAATTGAGATTTCATGTTGTATGGTTGCATATGTCCATGGTCTAACTCAACATGTCACGGGAAAAAAAAAGCAGCGTTTCTTGGTAAAAGATTTGTATGTATGTTATTTGCTGCCCTGCAGTGTAGAGTCTCAGAATGTAGTGTTATGTGAGAAACAAACTATAGTGAGTTCGTAACTAATTTGGACATTGATTTGTCGAGCAATTTTTATGTCAATATGCCATGATTTCTCTTAAGATTGTGCTGGTAACCTTGCAATGTGAAAAAAAAAGGGGCATTATTTTGGATATTATGCTGGCATTACCATTTTATTATTATTATTCTGTTTGTAATTAATTGATCATTGAACTTATTTTTAACAAGCAGTTTGTGTATGTGCTACTTTTTCAGCTGAATTGAAGAAGAAGAGCACAAAACCTAAAAGGCCGTCTATTAAAGCCTTATTTGGTGAGAATATCGGTTTGTTTTGCTATCCTTTTGAGATATTTATCTTCTATCAAGTGAAAGTATTAGTGATATGTTTGAGTATAATGGTTCACTGTGCATTACTAGACAGATGTGAATAGTATGCCCCAGCTGAGTTTGAATTTGATTACAGAAACAGAAGTTTTGAAAGATTAAAAAAAAAAAAAAAGCCTGGACAACCTTTTACTAAAAATATCTGTGCATCTAGGGAAGTCATAAAAAAAAATAACAAAATATCAATATCTCACTTCTTTGACATGAATCTCTCTTTCATTTTCTGATAGAAAAATGTCTTATGCTTATCCCTTTACACTTCCTGCGAAGAAAATTAAAGCAAAAAATATTGGGAAAATATGTCTGATTTTTATGGTTTGTTTTATTGGCCATACTTGCAATGTGGCGCACTGATAACCTTTTCAAATGTGTTTATGGAGGCATGCTATAATAACTTGCTTCTTGAAACTTTCAAATGGTTTGTTTTATTACTCATGCGAAAACATGGTATATATCTTCTGGTTATGTTGTTCCATTCTTTAATGAGTTAGTTTTATTGTATGATACAGATGATGAATCGGCTATGGCTGCTAATCAAGCTGCCAAAGGGAGCTTCTTAAACCTCTTACCTCCTCAAATGGAAGTTCCTGAAAAAAGTGAATCACAATGAAATTTTACTTATAATTTACAGGACTCATGGCCACGGAGATATGACCAAATGTTGGATGACTACTGATTGTTTAACTCTTTCCCACATTCTTTTGTCAGCTTGCCGTTGATAGTTAAGGCCCTGAAATTCAAGTTTTGGGTAACTGGGTTGTTTGGCTAACTGGGATATGTTTCTGTAGAAAAAATGTTTTTAAGGTGTACATTCTTTGATTCACCTTTTATCAAGCTGCAATGTGTTTAGTATTCAAGTTATTTCTTGTAATTAAAGTTACCGCTCAAGTGCTGATAACAAGAAGTTTGTGTACTATATGAGAATGATTGGTTTGTAGGCTAACAGTTTATGTATTTGACTGAAAGACCAAACCTTATACATCTCAAATTCGGCTTCTTTTGTTCATACTCTTGCCCTTTTATCTGTTTAATGACAGCCAATTTGCAATAGAAAGCACTGGAAAAGGGTATTTTTTTTCCCATAAACATGATGTACAGGACAGCACAGCTCTCTTTATAGGAAGAGAGAATAGAGAAAAACAGGGAGTAATTCCCAAAAAATAGAAAGGAAATAAATAACGTAATCTATCTCAAGAAAGAAATAATTTGTCTCCTAATTACAAGATATCATGTTACTTAATTGCAGGATATTTATATTAAACAGAGATTATTTACAATAAAGAAAAGAGAAGAGAGAACAAAGACAGAAAGTAATTAAATTAAATATAGGATTCTAACGCTTCTTCTCAAGCTGGCTTGAAGATGAACGGCTTGCCAAGTATATTATCAAACTGCTTTTTAGACAGTTCTTTAGTGAGAATATCTGCAATCTAATCTCCTGTTGGGATGTAGGGAATGCAAATTTGTCCTGTATCTAATTTCTCCTTAATAAAATGTTTGTCGACTTTCACATGTTTGGTTCTGTCATGTAAAACTGGATTGTGAGCAATTGAGATTGTTGCCTTGTTGTCACAATACAGTTTTATTGGTGTGGGATAGTGAACCTTTAACTCTTTTAACAACTTCTCAATCCACAGGGCTTCACAAATTCCATGTGTTATTGATCGATACTCAGCCTCCGAACTACTCTGAGCCACCACACTTTGTTTTTTACTCCTCCAGGTGACTAGATTACCTCTTATGAAGGTGCAATACCTAGAAGTTGACCTCCTATCCATAATGCTGCCAGCCTAGTCTGCATCAGTGTAAATCTCCACCTATAGGGATTGAGTTTTCTTGTACATCAGTCCTCTTTCTGAAGCTCCCTGTAAGTACCTTAGTATCATGTTGCCTCAAAATGCTCACGTCCAGGTGAGTGCATAAATTGGCTAACCACACTAACTGCAAAGGAAATGTCGAGACGGGTGTGAGATAGATAAATTAGTCTTCTTACTAGTCTTTGATATCTTTCTCTGTCTACCACTTCCTCTGACTTTGCTGGTTGGAGTTTTATACCTGATTCAATGGGTGTTTCGGCTGCCTTACACCCTAGCATACCATTCTCCATGAGTAAATCAAGGATATACTTCCTTTGATTGATAAATATTCCTTCTTTTGACCGAGCGAATTCAATCCCAAGAAAATATTTCAAGGGTCCGAGTTCCTTAATCTCAAAAATAGTAGCCAATTCTTTCTTCAAATATTTGATTTCACCATCATCATTCCTTGTCAGAATTATATCGTCAACATAAACAATGAGAAAAGCAATTTTACCATTTGTAGTGTGTTTGTAGAACATAGTATGATCCGCTTGGCTTTGGCAGTAACCAAGATCTTTTACAGTGGCTCCAAATAGCTCAAACCATGCTCTTGGGGACTGTTTTAGTCCGTATAATGACTTCTTTAATCGGCACACTTGATTCAATGTCAATTTTTCATCAAATCCGAGAGGTGGACTCAAACACTTCTTCTTCCAAATCCTCATTTAGGAAAGCATTCTTGACATCTAATTAGTGAAGAGGCCAATCAAGATTTACAGCAAGGGATAATAATATTCTAATAGAGTTTATCTTAGCCACGGGGGCAAACGTTTCCTCATAGTCAACCCCATAAGTTTGAGTAAATCGTTTTTCAACAAGCCTTGCTTTGTAGTAGTCTACATGCCCATCTGCTTTGCATTTAGTGGTGAAAATCCACTTACAACCTACTGGTTTTTTGTCTTGGGGTAATTCAACAATTTCCCATGTCTCATTCTTTTTAGGAGCACTCATTTCCTCCATAACTGCAAGTTTCCAATTTGGATCATCTAGGGCTTCCTGAATATTTCTAGGCACAAAAAGTTTAGTAATTCTAGAGGTGTAGGCCTTGTGATTCTAGGAAAGTCTATGGTAGGACATGAAATTAGAGATAGGATGGTAAGTGCTGCAGGCTTTTTTAGTACAGGTCCAGGTTCCTTTCCTTAGAGCTATTGGGATGGAAACATCTAAGTTTTTTGAATTGGAATTAGGAGAAGGAATATTACCTGTACTGGACACAACGGGTACCTCGGGGTAAGTTGACTGACTTGATGCTTGAATGATAGATTGGCTTTCACTTTGACATAATTTGTTTCTCCGAGTCCAGACAATAGGTTCTTTGGGTGGCTGTGGAATTTCTCCCCTTATCCAAGGAACATCTAATGGTGGTACCTGGTCATTTTGTGGACAAGTCTCACTTTCACCACCTTGACCATTAATTGCAACATTGGGAAAATCAGAATTTAAAACTGCCTGAGGTAGAGATTGCAAAAAATGTAGAGAATTATCTTCATCACTTTGCATCCCCCCTGAAGATAATCCTTTCGAAAAAAAGGTTGGTCTTCCAAGAAGGTAACATCCATACTGACGTATAATTTTTTGGTAGTTGGATTAAAACATTTGTACCACTTTTGATTAGGTGCATAACCAACAAAAATGCATTTTTCAACTTGGGGATCAAGTTTAGACTGAGAGTTGTGATGAATATGAACAAAGGCAGCGCACCCAAATACTTTTAGGGATAAATCAGTATGCATACGTGATTTAGGGTAATGATTTTTTAAAGACTGCCAGAGGTGTAGAAAATTTGAGAACCCGAGTAGGCATCCTATTTATTAAATAAGCTGTTGTTAGGACAACTTCACCCTATAAGTATTTGGGAACATGCATGGGGAGCATAATAGCTTTAGCAACTTCAAGCAAGTGCCTATTTTTCCTTTCAGCAAGGCCATTTTGTTGAGGGGCATTGGGACATGTAGATTGATGTTGGATCCCCTTTCTTATCAAAAAACTTCCCAATGATATATTGAAATATTCAGTTCCATTGTCAGTATAAAGTATACCTATCTTAGTGGTAAATTGACTTTCAATCATGTTGTAAAAGGTTTCAAATAGAGTTGTAACATCGGATTTGTCATGCATTACATATACCCAACACAACCGTGTATGGCCATCAATAAAGCTTACAAACCATCTTTTTCCAAATTGAGTACTGATTTTTGAGGGACCCCAAACATCACTATGAATTAAATAAAATGGTTTGGACGTACAATAAGGTTTAGGGGTATAAGAAATACGATGACTTTTAGCAAGAATGCAACTTTCACATTGGAAAGACGGACAATCAACATTTTGAAATGAAGTGGGGAACAAATGTTTTAGGTATTGAAAGCTTGGATGTCCTAGTATAAGGTGCCAAAGCATTATTTGTTCTTGGACAGTAGAAGAACTTGTACCATTGAGTCCTTGAGCCATTCCATCTTCGGAGGATCCTTTATTAAAATAGTAGACGCCATTTATCATCTTAGCACTGTCAATCATCTTCCCCGAGGTCTCGTCCTGAAAAACACAATGAGAGTCCCAAAATATAGCCTTGCAATTAGTGTCTTGACAAAGTTTACTAATGGATAAAAGGTTACAAGACAATTTTGGAACATGAAGGACAGATTTTAGAGTAAGGATTGCAGATATAGATATGTTACCTTTTCCAGCAATACAAGAGACACTACTGTCTACAATTCTAACTTTTTCAGCACCAAAGCAAGGCAAATACGTTTTAAATAATGAGGAAAGACTGGTCATATGATCGGATGCCCTCGAATCAATGACCCGAGGAACTGACTCTAAGGTACAAGATAAACCAATAGAACTACTAAAAATACCTAATTGTCCGATAGAAGCATTAGGAGTACTAGGTGATGTATTTGAAGCTTGCATGAGTTTTATAAGCTGTGCAATCTGATCATTGTTCAAGATGTTGTTGTTTACTTCATGCGCTACAGCAAGACCCCACCATGATTTTTGTCCACCCTTATTCCCCTTTTTAGGTGGTCAAACATTGAGTTTCCAACATGTTTCTCGAGTATGACGAGGCTTGTTGCAAAAATCACACCAAAGCCGATCCTTCTCATCTGGTTTTCTTTGCTGCAAAGTGTTGTTTTTGTATGCAGTAGATTCTGCAGCAATAAGGGTCGTAGTCTCTGGTTCTACAGTCTCCATCTTCTTGTTTTTCCCTAGTATAACGCTTCTCCTTGTCTCCTCTCTTCGTACTTCAGAGAAGACCTCCCCAATTGATGGTAGAGCTCCCCTACCAATGATCTTTGCTCGAACTTCATCTAGTTCATCATATAATCCAGCTAAGAATTTGAAGATCCTTGCCTCCTCAACTACTTGGCTATGATGCTTTGCATCTTCAATGGATTTCCACTCATAGGTGCTATAGACATCTAGGTCCTGCCATATCCTCTTCAGATTATTGTAATACTTGGTGACGCTTTCACCTCCCCGCTTGATCTCCCCGATCTTCAAAGTCAACTCATACACTTGGGATCTATTACCCATGTCAAAATACATTTCTTTAACGCTATCCCAAAGCTCCTTGGCTGTAGAATAACACATGTAGTTGGAGCCAATATCTTCTTCCATGGAGTTGACAAGCCATGTCATGGTCATGGAATTTTCAGCATCCCATACTGCATACTGGGTGCTATCCTTGGCTGGTTAGGCAGTGTCACCAGTCAGGTAGCCGATTTTGAGTCTACCACGGATATACATGCGAACAGATTAGGACCAGGGGAAGAAATTCACTCCATTCAGGCGAATTATGGTGATTTGGATGGAATGGGAGTCACCCAGAGTCATCTTGGGTTCGAGACTCTTCTGCTCCAAATGTGGGCTGTCTTCTGACTTCGAAGACATATCTCAAAAGCTAGGGCAAGCAGAGCAGATCGTATCGCTCTTATACCAACTGGAAAAGGGTATTTTATTCGCATAAACATGATATACAGGGACAGCTCTCTTTATAGGAAGGGAGAATAGAGAAAAACAGGGAGTAAATCCCGAAAAATAGAAAGGAAATAAATAGCCTAATCTATCTTAGGAAAGAAATAACCAGTCTCCTAGTTATAAGATATCCTGTTACCTAATTATAGGATATTTATATTAAATAGAGATCATTTACAATAAAGAAGAGAGAAGAGAGAACAAAGACAAAAAGTAATAAAATATAGGATTTTAACAAAAGCTTTTGAAAAATGATTAAGTGCCTGCCTTCGAATGGCTGATGGTTCTAGTATTTTGACTTAAACCTCCATTTGGAAATTTTATAAAAAAATATTATTTGTACTCAATGCATGGGACATTGTGTCGACTTACATTTATCTACTATTGGATGTTATGTGATCTCTATTTGAATGTGGTCAACATCCTATTTAATAATGGATAAGATGTAAGTCAGTATAATAATTTTCATATATTATGAGTATAAATATCATAATTCAATTTTATAACAAATTTACTCTCTTTGCAGTTCAACTCCTTATTGCAACTAGTCCTAAGGCAATATCCTTAGTGAGATTAGTTGATTTCATTTTAAATAAAATTTTGAAGTAGTGAGCTCGCATTTTACCATGGGTTGATAGGTTAGTTGATTACTTCATCAAAATAAAAAATTGATTTACAAGTGGCCAAATTAGATAGACATCCAAAACCATCAATCAAAAAGACTAAACACAACCTGTAGCATTAACATTTTCTTTTTAACAGTTACTTTGGTTGAATTATTGGAAATAATGAGTTAAAACTCCGGAACATTCCCTCACTAATTACATCAAAGCCAGTGACAGAAGTCACAAGAAAAGACAAATAAGGGATATCTTTTCGGATTTAAAATGGTCATCACCATGAAAATAGCAATGACTCAATAAAATAAACTTCAAAAGTATACAACTCATGCTGCAAACTACTACTGAAATTGAACTTGATTCATAATGTCCACTTGCTCTGTTACACAGGAGTCACCTTTCTTTCCGTGACCCATAATAGGAATCCACTTACAATTAACCGAGAACAACGCCAATCCCTCAATGTTACATAGGGGCAAAATAGCCAGCGCCCAATAAGGCGAAAAAAAAGGGATGTAAAACTTGCAAAGCATATTAGACTTTGCAGTTTCCTTTTCCTTTTCTTCATGAGAAAAATGGAGAATGTATTTAATTACAAGCAGTCATCTCATACACAAATTCCTAAACATAGAATCTCTTCATGAACGGGTCCATGTTGAAATAATGATGGAAGAACATGTCAAGAGGTATAAGAGGAGCAGCCAAAGCTTCAAGAAGACATTTCAAAGAGCCTTTGGCCTTGAATTGGACCCAACACAAGATGCGGAAATATACAGAGAAAATCAAGTCTGGATGTCTCAAGTAGGGAACGCAACCCTAGACAGTTTTGGATCTTCATTTCCTTTTCCCTGTACCAATTGACAGGTGCTCGAAGCTCCTGAGTGCATCATCACGACCACCTTTTGTCCCTGTGGCACGGGATAAAGATGACTTGGACTCAAAACCTGGTTGAATTTTCTGAGTAGCCGATAGACGACTACTGCTTGAGACTAATCGACTGGAACAGCTCTCGCCATGTTCACCAGAAGAGCTTGGTCTGCTGCTTGATACAATAGGCCTTTTTGAGGCACTGCCATAACGAGAAGAACTGCGAGCCCTCTCAGAATCAGGTTGCTGCAAACATGACGTGTAATAGATCAAGAACAGACTACGTAGCCAACTTACTGTTAATAAAATTTAAAACTAAACCGAAAAAATAAAACAAAAAGACAAGCTATACAACAACAATAACATAAAAGAGGAATACATGAACCACATCTTTGGAAGATGGCACATCATCTGAAGACCTATGGAGACTGAGCCCAGGGCTATTCCTTCTTGAAAATGCCCCGACTGCACCTGATAATCTATCCCGGATATCTTGTCCAACTTAAATTATAAGTATGAAAGGAATTAGCCATTGTAAGTCTTTCTAATTTACAGCTTGTATAACTGAAATAACAACTTTGTAGTGTTTCATGTAAACATCCAAATTATTTGAACAGGTGGATATAGTATTGGTTCTAAAACAAGATACGAGAATAAAGCAGACATAGAATAACGAACTTAGGCTTATGAAGTCAAGAAAATTTATAAGCATAGCAGTGAAATGCTTTAGAATAAAACATATTTCAGATCTTGCACTAGCAGCAAACCTGAAGGCCGTTCTACTCTCTCTCCAGATGGTCCTGAGTTTAAGAGTGGTTTACCACTCGGCTGTCAAAAATGCAACCAAAAACTTAGCAACCATTACTGAAAATGCAAAGAACCACAGTTAATGCCCCTCTTCACAGATAAGAACCATTAGAAGTACTCACTCGAGCTCTAGAACTAGAACCAGTTTGTGGATACTTCAATATCATCCAATCAAATACATAGTCAAACTGATAACCTGCAAATGCAACATTTATAAGGCACTTTCCAAGCACTGAAACAACTTTGAAATGAGGAACGACAACGTTTATAAATCTACAAGTTAACCTTCTCTAATGAATAACTCCCGAAACAGTCTCTTAAGATATGAATAATCAGGTTTATCTTCAAATCGCAATGACCGGCAATAATGGAAGTATGATGTGAATTCTGATGGATGTGATTTGCATAAGATCTGTCCCAGAAATCCATATAATAAATTATTTGCAAAAACAACATTTAGAAAATGAATGAATTGGTTAATTCCTTACACAATCAATTGAATTCATGTCAAACTTTGATGCTGAAAAACCAGAAGAAACATGCATATATTATTAAAATTGAGGGTTTTAGATAAGTGGAGAAAGAAAAGAAAGAATATATTTATATTCAATAGTATGAAAATATCTTGATATCATGTGGTGATATGTAATACATTGAGGCAATCCTATTTATAAGCCAAAGATAAAATCTAAATATAATGATAAAATCAACCTATATTAATCCAATATATGGTATGAAATATTCTAAAGATGTAATGGAGATATTCCTAGATATTCCCTTGTTTTTAACACTCCCCCTCAAGTCAAAGCTTACTAAGTTTTAAACTTGTTACAATTAAACCCTTAAAATATCAAAAATTCTCCATTGAAGACTAGCAAGGCAACTCGGGGATGCTAATTACGTCTGAAAAAGATAACAAGGCCACTAAAATGACTATCAGCTTGAATAACCTGTTGGAGAATTGCATGCCTAGGAAGAAGAGACACAACTATCAATGGAGTTTCCAAACAGCAATTAACACTGTAAATGATCTAGCAATGAAGATTGGAAGAGACGCAATGAAGGCTAGAAGTTTCCTATACATGTAACAATTGATCGCAAGAACAACATATGGAAGCCTTAAATAGTTAAAAAAATGGAGATCCAAGGAGGCCATAAAAGCATATCAATGGCATGACTGCATGACTGGGTGAAAGACAGATATCACTATTGGTATGATTCACAATAGGAGGTTGGTAAAAAGCACAACCTAATATTCATTACTTAGCCATGGGAAGAAACCAATGCACAAAATGGGTAGTATCGGAAATAAGAAAAAGTTGAAATTGATGAAGTGCATAGACAGGGAAAGAGAGGCCAGATCCAAGAAGAGGACGACAAGGTAAGTCCGATGATGGGTATGATGGTCGGAGACGACCCTGGACGCGCTGCCACACATAGTGGAGAGCGGCAGTGGGTGGCTGGTCGTGCAGAGAGAGAGAACACACGAGAGCTCCTGGCTGCTGAAATGAGGAGACAATCGCCAGGGCTGGGCCGCGCAGAGGATGGCAGTTCTGTGGTGAGGTCATCAGCCAGAACCATCGCCGGAAAAAGTCGCCGGCAGAGGTTAAAGGCGGTGGCAAGTGGTTTTCTGCCTGCTAAAGGTGATGACACAACGAGAAAAAGGGCCAGCATAAGGAGAACACAATTGGCCAGAAAATGGTGAACAGCAGTGGTAGGCGGCAGCAGAAAGCTATTGGAGGCTGCCGGAAGTGACAATGTGGCTGAGAAGGGGCCAAAAGACTGGAAAAAATAAAATTGCAGGGTCCTATTATTTTTTTGGTAGGAACTAGCAGCGAAAAAGAGCGCCACAAGTCACGGAGGATGGTACTGCTCTAATACCATGTTAAAATGAAGGGGTTTTAGATAGTGGATCAAGAAAAGAGAAAGAATAAAGATGTTCAATGGTATGAAAATATATTGATATTACGTGGTGATATGTGATACACTGAGGCAATCCTATTTAGAAACCAAAGATAAAATCTAAACATGATAAAATCAACCTAAATTAATCTAAGAATATGATATGAAATATTCTAAAATGTAATGGAAATATTAGTAAATATTTCCTTACTTCTAACAAATATCATACAGAAATTACTTATATTAAGCAAATTATACTAATGAAACTAAATTCTATGGAAAACCAATAAACAACATGAAAACTGATTCAAACCATCCAAGTATTTGCCAAAAGGCTGGTTGGAAGCAAATTTAACTACCTCTACTGGAGTAAGCATCTTCTTTTCGCTTATCTTGTCATATTTCTGCTTTTTAGTGCCAGCTTTCAAGCCTTGCCAGGGAAGACTGGAAAAAAAATAAATAAACAAAAAAAGCTATCGGAAGTTAGAAAATATAAGAAGACAACCACTGAAGTAAGAATATCGGCATTGAAACCAACCTTCCTCTCAAAAAGTACATGAGCACGTAACCAAGTGATTCTAGGTCATCTCTTCTGCTTTGTTCTAGATGAGAAAGATTTGCAAATTTACACCTATTTTGAATTTGAAAATTTTGGCAGAAAAGCTTATTAACTAGTATCTGCAGTAAGGTATCTCACCAACTCCAAGGTGAGTGTTGACACTTGCATACCGAGCAGTTCCAGTAAGATTCTTGTTTTCCCTGTGAGAAAAGCAATGTGACAAATTCATGAAAGAATAGAGGAACATGTAGGACAATTTAATTCAAAGAAATGAAGAGAATTCTACATGTAACTGCCAGCAGGTTAAAAGATTAAATGAGAAAACCCTTAAATTGGTCCTGCAAAGATTAGCATGTCAACACATTAGTCCTTAAATCCTTGACGGCAAATTATTCCGTCAGATATAAAATAGTTTACAGTTTCCAGTTCACCTGTATGTATCACTACTTTAGTAGTTCATAAGAACAAATGTAGTGATGTTTCAAGTCACTGAGGGACTTATTTGATAGAAATAAAAGCTTTGAAGGACTAATATTGGTGACAGCATAGTCTTTGGAAGACAAGTTAAGGAGTACGCTCAAACATCAATCTCTTCGTTATCACTGGCACATCATTGGCATATAAGCCAACAAAAAAATCACTTGAAACACAGCCACAAAAAATAGAAATTGGACACTTTTATTGCCATCTCCCCCGGGCACCTAATTTAGACAATTTTCCAAGGAAGCATGATTGATGCCATCATAATAACTTAAGTTATTGATAAAAAATTTGCTAGGAACAGAAGTTTTACCACACAAAATGTAGACTAGCTCCTTGATTGCAGAGGTAGTCTTCCGTATAACACACAGACCATCGCAGAAGTTCAAAAGAAATACAAAGCAATGACAGAGATAAACCTAGACAGAAAACACTCCAGCTTCTTCTCTGCCTCTCTAGCCAGACCTCAAAATCAGAGAATGATGATTCTTTTTATGCTCCCATCTCTATCCCCTTTCCCGTTTTCTTATGCAGCCCTCAAATTCTGGTGTGATAACAAAGTTTTCTTTCCATTAGCATTGTGCTAGCTGTCCCATGCAGTAACAAACTACTCTGGTTAATCTTCTCTCTGTTCGGTGTATATTCTCCATCTCCCCATATTTTTCCTTTTGTGTACCTGCAGCTCCTTAATTGCACCAAATCCACTACACTTATTTCTCCTATAATAAACTAGTAATATGGGGCTATCAAATGCCCCACCCCCTCTTCCGAACCCCACAAGAACAACCCCTTTTCCTAAACATGGAAGGGAAATTGCCCTTTAATAACTTCACATGCCTCACAAGAATTGTCATGAAATGGGAAATCTCCCAACTGAATAAGCACCTCCAAGAAGCCATCCAGCAGCTTTCTGCTGAACAGTTGTAGTTGGTTGGACATGCAGCTCAAGCTCCAGTCATTAATTAAAGAAATTGCTTGCAAGGTGAATAAACACACACCATCTCTTGAGTTGAGAGACATGAAATACCAGATAAACAAGTGAATAAGCTGTAACTAACAACTTGATGAACTACTGGTTGAACTTTGTGGACATCAAATGATCTATAAAAATGTGGATTGAGTTTCTCATTGATCCTCCTAAATAGAGATCTCAACTAGTAGGGTTGCAGCTTCAAATACGCCGAATCCCTTGGCTGAGACTCCACCTTCTGCCTGTATTACTTAGCCTTATCAGTCATTCTTTCTTGTCCTTTGTTGACAGTTATTAGATTTAAAAACTATTCAAATTCCTTCAAACAAAAGTAAAAGCTTTTAGGAGAGTTGGTTCACAATAAGATTCAACTTTAGATCATGAAGGAAAGCTAAGGGTGGTGGCAAAATAACCATGAATCCATTATCCATATAATTCAACCAAACATAAACTCAGTCCAATCCATTCATTTTGTAGACCAGTTTTGATCCAATTCATGTATCACTCATGAACCATCAAGATCCACCTCTTTCAAAATATCAAAACTTTCCAATCTCTTAGCATATCAAAGATGGAAAGCCCTCTAAAAAGGTCATGTCTTCCACTAAGTAGACGCCAGACCTCTAATCCTATCATGCGAAACCTGCTAGACTGAATGTCTATCGTTAAATGTGAGAGTTACGCTCTAACCAAATACACCAAATGCTCTAGTCCATAAGAGCTAATCTAGTTCTCTATGACTCACCCAACATTTACTAGAAATCCCAAACAAAGTATTCCATAAAAAGTCAGTCACAGAACAATGCAAAAAAAGTTGTGTTGATTCTGAGATAACATTGCACAAAACAAGAGGTCCCTAACACTGCACAAATACCCATGAGTTTAGTGTAATTACATCGTACAGCCCTATCTTCGCAAAATTATCATGAGAACCCTAAGATTTAATAAAACCTACGCTAACCTCCTTTGCAGGCACTGGTCCATTAATTTAAGTGACAAAAAAGACAGCATATGACATGCACATGATCATTAATGGAAAAATTGTAATTTTAATAATATTTAACATATAAATTGACAAAAATACCCCTTTTTTACCATGTGAGGATAGAACTTATAATTATAAGAGCATAACTTATGATTCAAAAAGGTATTTTAGTCAATCCATATGTCAAATATTGCCAAAAATATTACAAATTGTCATTAATGATCATGTGCATGTCGCATGTCTTTTTTTGTCTCTTAAATTAACGAACTAGTAATTGCGAGGAAGGCCAATGTAGCTTTAGGACTTTTAGTAAACCTCAAGGACCTCTAGTGACACTTTTGCAAATAGAGAGGTGTGAGGTGAAATTATATCAAATATCAAGGGGGGTCAGTGCAATTAACCCTTCTTGAAATTCAGCCCTTTCTTCCCTAACCTTGGATTTCCTCCTCCGCCAACTTCATCATCCCAACTCAATGTAGTACTCCATTCTTTTTTTGGCTTTCACCATGGCCTATAAAGATGCTATTGTCCTTGACACTTCAAGACCACCTTTTATCTCCAACTGCTTCCCCTCCAGTAATACTAAGTCTGTTAACAATTGAAACGGGCTCTAACTTATCCCACTTTAAATAGCCAAAACCTAACACTAGGTTTCAATCCTCTGACCACTTCTCAAATCCTTTGACTATGTATTTGGTTAATCTCTACCTACTTGGCATGTCTTCTTCAAGTTTAGGGGCGCTTGGTAGGCAGATTGATTTTTCGTTCTTTGGAATAGTATTCCTAGGAATGTTATTCCTGGGCATCACATTTCCAGATTGATGTTTAGGCACTTTGTAGACTAAAATCACCAGAATCTTTTATCTGATACCTGGAAATATATCATTTGTTTAGCTAACATTAACACTCCTGAGAATATTGGGAATGTTCCAAAAATATCCCTAATAAAATGGAAGTGACGCGACAACTATGGTGGTCTGGCGTTGACAGCAACAGTTCACCCCCAGCTATGGTCCCGCGGCAACAGCAGTGGTCCAGCATCAGAAACAATGGTGCGGCGGCAGTCGTGAGAATGCAAATAGGGCAATTTTTATCTCTAGAATGCAACTTATTCAAGAATACTTTTTTATAAACCGTGTACCAAACATAGGAATCTTAGGGGTTGTTTGGAAGTGTTTTTGTTCTTAAATTTTTTAAAATTGTTTTAGAAAACAAGTTTTAGTTCAATTTTTAAAAACAAAAAACAAAAACTTGTTTGGTAATTTAACTTCAAAAACAGTTTTATAATGATAAAAAACAAAAAACCTGTTTGGATAATTTTTTTAAAAAACAACTTTTAAAATTAGTAAAACAAAATATTGTTTGGCAAATGCATTAAACCCAAGACCAATATCAGAAACACAACCTCCTTGGGCCACCCATCACTACCACCATCACCACCAACCACACTTTCACGCCACTACCATCACCACCAACCATACTTTCACACCACCACCGTCCACAATCCAACCAAAATTGAGCCAGAAAATAAAACCAAAACAACAAAATATTCATTCATCATCGTCAACCAACTTCACAGCAAACTTCATTCATCATCGTCAACCAACTTCACAGCAAACCAACAAAATATTCATTCATCATCATCAACCAATATTCATTCAACAAAATTAATAAAACAAAAAACAACTTCACAGCAAATTTCTTCATCAACCACAATATTCATTCATCATCATCATCTATAACCCATCTCAATCCCAAAATCTTCAAACCACAGCCCAATATCAGAAACACAAACCAAACCCAAACCATTCAATAACCCATTCCAAAAAAACAAAAGAAGAATCGCGAACAACCTCGGAGCATGGCGGAGCACAGCGGAGCATAGCGGATCGCGGGGCTAGGCCGCAGGGTCTTGGTCGTAGGGCCTGGGTAGCCAGGGCTCGGTCGCGGAGGAGCTTGGTCGCGGGGCCTAGGTCGCTGGGGCTTGGTCACAAAGGAGCTTGGTCACGGGGCTGGGTCGCAGGGTTTTGGTCACGGTCGCGAAGGAGCTTGGTCGAGGGGCCGGGTCACCGGGTCTGGCTGGTCTTGGTTCACGGCGGAGCTTGGGGTCTTGGGTTGCGGGGCTGCTTGGTTTGCGGCGGGGCTGCTTGGTTGGGTCGCAGAGGAGCCTGGGGGCTGGTTCACTCCTCTCCCCGGTGGATCTGCAACCCCTCGCCGGCGGATCTGGGGTAGCCAGTTATGATAGAGAAGGAGCTCGGTTGATGATGATGGAGTTGTGGAGTGAGACATAATAAAACACCCGAGAACTCTCCCACAAGAATCGAACCAAAGTGAAAAATAGAAGTTCAGTATAATTGCAAATATGCCACCGTGTTTTCATCATCTCCAAAACAACAAAACATGTTAAAATTGTTTTTGTGTTTCAGTTTTTAAAATGCAAATGACGTTTTTCAGTTTTTAAAACCAAATTTTACAAAACAATCAACCAGACAACCCATTACATTCCCATAGCCGCATTCTCGGGAATATAAAATCATTTTGCCTAGCAAGCGCCCCCTCATTTCTACTTTCATAAACCTGGTCCTTGTTTTTATATGGCCTATTTTCAGTTAGACCATTATACCCCTTTCTCATAGAATAAACTTGCAATATGGGCCGATCGCAATTGGAAACCCTACTCTTGTCCTTGCAATTGTCCACAACTCCCTCACCTTGCCCTCGATTAACAAGAATTGGGGACAAAGAAATGCTCAAAATGTCTTCTATGGCCAGATTCAAGATACCCAAATGAGGATAACAAAGGAGTACAAGAATCCTCCATGCAAAAACAAGAACTAAAAAGAAAAAGCCATCACCACTAAAGCGAAACTTTCCAATCTCCTTAGAAGGAAAACCCTTTTAACAAGATTATGTACTTTAAACCAAATAAGCTAACACTAGTGACTAAAGACAAGGTCAAAAGCAACGCAAAGAAACCAATAAAAAAGGAAATTAGGTACAATTTTATCTTATCCTATACAAACCAGAACAGGAAGACAAATTAAACCTGCAAACTTCAACTAAGTAACAAATAGAAGGAATAAATGAGATATGACATGTGACATGAATCATGAGGGAGAAAAGAAATGCAAACTTCCATAAGTGACAATGGCAACAAGACAGGGACAATATACTACTAACTACTAAGGGCCCATTTGAGACACTATATAAGACATGATAGGATAAACTAGTACAATACATAATTATTTCATCTATTGTTAGAACAACATATTATATAAGCTTATCCATCAAATCTATCTTATATGCTACAAATTATGAAAAGCTTAATCAACTATAGAAAGATAGGATAATGCCTTATTAGCTTTTAATGTATACGGTCTATTATTTTGTGTTAAATTATAATACATTATAATATATAATATATAATATAATAAGTAATAAACATATTAAATGATAAAAAATTAAAAAATTATATAAATAAATGAAAATATAATTATTATGTAAATATAATAATTAAATAATTATAGTTTAATCATTTATAATAAAAACAACCAGTTTTAAAATAAGGATAAATACTAAATAAATATGTTTATTTAACATTTATTTTTAAATTCAAAAAATTAAGATAAAAGGTACAAGAAAAAAATATTAAAAAACTTGAAAGAGTACTGTACATTTTTATAATTTTTAAATTTATTTAAATAAATCAATAAATTCAGGAATAATAGTAAAGTTATTATTTTGTTATTGTTTTATTTTTCACTAACTATTTAGTTATAATTAGCATTATTTATGAAGAGAAAATAATATTATATAACATACAATTTTATAGAATGTCACACCAAACACTTTATAGTATTAAAAATCTGTCAGGCATATCCTATCAAACATACCAAATGGACACTTAAACAACAAAAGAATAACAAGTTACAGACTTCTCAAACAAAATCTTGAGTGGTACCTGTAAGGTATATGCTTGTGTGTTTGAAGATCACGATACTTTTTTGCAAGGCCATAATCAATTATATATACCTGCAATATGCTTAAAACAATTAGGAGATTTGACATAGGATACTAACCCTTAAAAAATAAAAATCAGTTAAACAGTCTAACTGCCAAAAAAGCAAAATCAAATTAGCATTCAAATCTCTCAAATGTTGGACCATTCAACTGTTGACCAAGGTACAAGAAGTTTTTCAGTCGAAGGAAGAGAACAGTACAGTGAAACCGGCAAAAGAACAACCTGAGAAGGCAGTTCAGTACAACAACAGTTGAAGCACAGAACCGAAGATTCCCTAAACCCTAAATGAACACAGAAGTAAACAAGAGAACCAGAGCCAAATCCCAGCATAGAGGGGAAGGTTGTGTTCAGTCTTCACTCTTCCAAAACCCAGTCAAAACAACCACACAAATAGCCACCAGAGGATCGACTTCCATAACTCAAATGGCCATCACAAGGTCACACAACAAAATCACCCTCTGCTAGGGCAAAGGTTTATGTTCTTTGCACTCTTCACTTCACCCACTCAACAAGACAATGACTATAGAGATAGGAATTAATCAATCAGTAGGGCATGAGTCTTTCACCAAAATAGTTATAGGCTTTACTCAATAAAATGGCTATGATGCAATCATTTGAAATGATAGGAATACACAAGTCCACCATTTCCACAATCTTGCACTTTGATCATACAATGATATTGCAAAAACAAGTTACAAAGCAGGATCTGGGTTATTCACAGTGGAGAAGAACATAACAATGCACGAGAATGCCATTTTTAACTAGTTTTGAATCGGACACTTGTACTAGAACTAGTTTTGAACTGTTCTCAATTGCTTATTTAAGTGGTTTAATGCAAAACCAAATCACCAATTCCATATTGATTCACTCAACCTAAAACCTTCTCAGAATCTGTTAGGTTTCTCTCTATAAATTTAAACAGTTCGAGCCGGAAATCCAGTTCAGTTCAGTTTTCCATTATGAAGCAAACAAAATTGGCTACTCAACACCACAGGCCATTAGGAATTTACAAAACCAAAACACGAGACAGCATGGATACAGACGCACAGTCCTCCCAAGAAATATAAACTCTCTCTTTCTAGTAATAACAACCACCTACCCTATGGCCACTATACACTGCAGATCCTTTGGAATCTACAACACCCAGGCCTACTTATATTCATTTTCCCAATTTGATCAAAGTTCTTACACTGCAACTCTAACAACACCAGTGAGAGGGGGTTAGTCATGCATAAACTCCCAAGCAAATAAGGAATTCAAATACAGGAAAGCACAATATACCTGGTTTGCCTTGCGGCCTAGACCCATTAAAAAGTTGTCAGGCTTTATATCACGATGCAGAAAGCCCCGGGAGTGCATGTACTCAACTCTGTTAAGCTAGGTAAACCATATTTTGGTAAAACAGTGCAACAAACCTTCAGACGTCAATTAAAAGTATGGTTCTCTTCAAATTGAGGTCATACTTACTAGCTGATCTGCAAGCATTAAAACTGTTTTCAGAGAGAATTTCCTATTGCAATAGTTAAACAAGTCTTCAAGACTTGGTCCAAGAAGATCAATAACCATGATGTTGTAGTCACCCTCAACTCCAAACCATTTTAAATGAGGTATGCCAGCTTCAAATAAAAATAAACACACTAATCAGAGACGCTGCAAAATATCAAATTTAATTCAAGCAAGCAAACAATTGCATGTATAACTACTGGCAATATAGAAAGAAATTCAACATGCATAAAGTAGGAAGTAAAAAGAGGAATGAATAACTTACTTCCTCCTTGAAGAAGCACATACAATTTTGACTCATAGTGAAGTTGAGGATGCTTGGTCTTCACAGATTCCTGACAAGCCAAGGAGCAGATGGGGAAAGATATTGGGAATAGATGACAAAATGTTAAAAAAACTCAAGCTAGTTGAATAAGAGCCAACAACATATATTAAGATGTACTCTTCAAAACAAAAGTCTATGAACAGACAACATCAAATAAAAATCAAAACGCAGGAAGCAAAAACTTGCATTAAGGATTTTAAAGCAATCCAACTACAACACAACATCTCAGCACCCAATTATTTAAAAGTTCACACTAATAGTTTGCCGAACAAAAGTGCGTGAATCTTGAAGCAAGAAACAGCATGTCAAATATTGACACAAATCCAATCCACAACTATGTAAGATCATTTTTCCTGTCAATTTTCTTTTTCCTTTTCAAGGACCCAAAGGGCCAGACAACAGTACTACGGAGAGTGCATATTCAAGCTGAATCATGTATATAAACAAAAGGGCGCTCACACACAAAATACAGTCGAATGATCACAAGCTCCAATGCTTGAGGACAACCATCGTAGGAATAGGACAGACTATAATAATATATGCTTTATGCTGTAACATAATATAACTGCAGAAAGTTTCTGGTCAAGCCTAACCTACTTAAGCCTATGACACAACCATTTCCTAGTATACATCGCTGTTTCTATGTAGAATTCTAACCGCTGTTAGATCTCCCAAAGGGAACTACCAGTCCCCTTTTCTAAGTTCCTCCATTTAACAAAATTTCCAACTCTACAGATATCCTCAAAACCAACTTCTTCAAAAGGTAAGTGCTCATAAAGAAAGAGTCCAAAAAGCATGTACAAGATCTGCAAAACATTCCCCTAACATGCATTATGTCTCAAAAGAACAAAGAAATAAAGAGAGAAAACAAAGAAACCAGTTAAACTTCACTTTCACTTTCACAACCACCACTATGCACTCACCAGCTTGACAGCCACTTCCTCTCCACTCTGCACATTAACACCTGAAAAGAAAACTCAAAATTAAAACTTATAATGCTGAAAAAAAAAATAAAAACAATAAAATTCTATTTTCAGTTTCCATTTTCTGTCTTCACTGTTTCCTTCGCAAAATACTGAACAGAAAATCCAAAAAGAAAGTGAAAACAGTAACAAAACACACCAAAATTTTTTGGTAAAGTGCTTACCCATATAAAGCTCGCCAAAAGATCCACTCCCAATCTTCCTCCCAAGCTTGAACTTTCCACCAATAACGTGATCCATTATCACAAACACAACCAAACACACAACCCCCCAAACTCAACAACCTCTTATCCCTTGCTAAATTACAAACTACTCTGCAATGTACAAATAAATATGCCTCCAAAAAAACCAAAAACTAAAATTAAAAATCTAACAAAACAAAAGTATAAATCCTCCAATCTAGAGTATCTTATCTCAGATCCATCAATCCGACACCGAATTGGATCGCTCAAAAATTCTAAGCCTTGCGCTCTCAGTACTTTAAAAATCCAAAAAAAGCAAAATAGTAAAAGAAACAAACCAAACCAAAAAAAAAAAAGGGAAAGAAGCTTTTGTGATCAAAATAAGATCAACAGCGAAGAATCTACAAGGCACTAATTGGTCGGTGAATCGAAGCAAGGGCGAGTCTTGGTCATGCAAAGAAAATCCCTCTGTTACACTTTCTTCGGGGAAAAGAGCTAGAAATGCAAGAAGAAAAAGACAAACGCTGGTGTTTTTGGATGAATATTTAGATTTTGGGAAAGAGGATTGAAGACTAGAGCGAGAGCGATGAAGTCGGAGAGAGGAATCGAATCCAATCTAATCTAAATCTAATCCTTACGACATTCGCGCAAGGATTTTGGTGTGACCCTTCGGATCTGCGAGTTACGGTTGAGAGAGAAAATGGAGTGAGTTTTTTCTTTTTTCTGTTTTTAGTGAAGAAATGGAGTGAGTTTTCTCGCTGATTGGGTATGACTATACTTATTCCAATTGAACCCCAAACATAAAAATCACCTAATGGCACGCAATTTTTACTGAAAAAGATGATTGAACTCTGACTTCTGGTTCCTCGAGTTTACAGAACTTATGGGTTCCTCAAGATTGAAGAAAGGCACTTATGGGTTCCTCAAGTTTGAAGAAAGGCTTGAGCCTGATTCATGTTCAGAAGTGAAAAATAAAGGGAAAAACTGAACTTGCATTAAATGAAAAAAAAGGCTAATTACAGCAAAGATAAATGATTAAACAAGAGAGGTGTTATTTGGTACTAAGTGAGGTCTCTTATCACTAAAGCTACCATTATACCCTGGCAACTCCTATTTTCTAGCTAGATTATCTCCCACTATCTTTAGCCTTCAACCATCTACATCTTTACCTTGAAACTGTGTTAATTCAAGCCCAATTAAACCATTCTTCGAGCTTGCCCACTTCCTATCCTCATATTGGGCTTGAGCCCACTTACTAGCCCAACTCACAAACTCTAATATATTTCCCCTCACGTCTTTCAACTAAGATAGCTATGATGGGTTAATAAGACATGTATTTAATTCAAAGTTATCAGTCTTCCTAGCCATTACTATTTACCATCTTCTTAACCATCATCTCAACTTCCTCTTCTTTCAAATTCCTATTACTACCTTCCTTTCTTCTTTTAAGGGCCTACCTTCTCCTTCCCTGTTCTTCATTTACAGAAACATGTCTTCCCACGATTTTGACTAAGAAAACCCAAGTTCTAGCAAAGAGCTACTTAAAGACTCTTCTTCTTCTTCTTCTTCTTCTTCTCCTCCTCCTCCTCCTCCTCCTCCTCCTCCTCTTGGTTCTCTTAATTTTCATCCTAATGAAGAAGATACGAATGCTGCCACTATCGCTTTTCAAACTTTACAAAAATTTGTTGCAGTAGCCAGCAGCTTTTCTAGGCCAACTCTTGCTAAAAACTATGGCATTCATGCCGTTCTTGTCCCTTTTGATCAACCCAATCTCCATTTTTACCTTGGACCTATTTGTACTGAGCCTTCTGGTTTCCAGACCCTTGTCGAAACCTACATTAAACCCAAAGGCTACAGGCTTCCCATTTCCTCTTCACGGTATTCTATTAATAGGATACCTTCAAAAATCAAAGGCTAGCCTAAGCTTATGGAACAATATGTCAATTGGCTTAATCAACTATCAGAACAAAAGGAACAACTTTAGAAAGAGTGGGAAATTGTCACGACCCAACCTGGGAGTGTGATCAGCACATAAGGAATCTCATCCCATGTAAACCTCGTGATCTTGGAGTCTCTTTATATGCATAAAATAACATACTTATCATTTTAAAAACATAGCTTTATCTAAATCTTTATCCCAATCTTTATTCAAAACATGATATGTGGAATCATAGACCAAAATACTTGATATATAAAGCTTTGGAAACATATTCATCATACTAAAAAAAAAAATCAATTTAACACTTGATCTAAATCATAAATTCATCTCTAGCTTGTACATAATTTTAATTGAACTCTGCAATTTCTAATTCATACTTGTAAAGTGAAAACATATACATAGATGTTTCTAATACTGAAATTAAATACATAATCTGGAAATAATGCATAGGTCAGATCCTGCTTGCACATCTACTAGAGCACTCTACTCTAACAAGACTCTAAACTAAGCCTTTAAGATTCACCACTTAGAATAATTGCGTCTGGCAAATAGGAGGCTGAGCAACATCTATACCTAGAACTGTGAGGAGAAAAAGAGAGGGATGAGTCTACGGACTCAGCGAGTGAACTCTCACCCATCACCCATATAGGACAACATAACAACAATAGTAACAACATGATAATGATAATACTCATGAAAATAATAATCAAACTCTAAAGCATTCTTCATATTTACATATATACATAGATATGATAGTTGTGTCTATCAACTGAGTAGTAGTGCTCAGTCTCTAGCGAACATGAGCTTTTATCCATAATCCTATGGTCCTTGGCAGACCACGTCCATGGTGGACAAGTTGTGGGCATCTAACTAAGTCCCATTTCCTAGAATTGCCATGCACCATGGCTGCTTAAAGTGGTTACCTCCATAGCTGTTTAATATTATTGCCTCCATGACTGTTTACTATATTGCCTTGATGGCTATTTTTTAGGTTTGCCTCCATAGTTGTTTCATAATTCTTATCATACATAACTCAACGAAAATAAATAAAATCAACAAAAGTGAAACTTGATAACTAAAAGGGTAGGTGTTCTGTTCCTAGCGAACATTCTTTGTACGCTAACTTATGTAATTCTAACAATCTAACTTTAACATAATTACGGCTGTGAGAATCGTGCCCAAAGGATCACCCGTTGTAGGCATTTCGATTTCAAGCCCACAGAATATATATCTGACAGTTACTGTGATGTGATACCTCAGGTACATGTGTAAGTAGACAAGTTCTGTATGGCCTTAGGTTCCCCTGGGACCCACCGTGATGCTAGATCCTGGATTTCGCTAAGTCTTGATCCTACACCTCCTTGAAGAGCTATATGTTAAAGCCACTTTCTTAGGATCAAAAGTCCTGATAATGATTCCCAAGAGGAAAATAAGTTAAAAAATGATTTTTAATGAATTTTATGAAGCCCTTAAACGTTTCATTTTTTGCTTACAAGTTTGGACAATCTTGAAGATTTTTGGATTTGAGCTAAAACCCAAAATTTGGATTTTGATTTGTTGGGATTTTGATTTTTGTGATATTTTATTTAAATCCAAATGGAAAGTATTTCCTTATTCACATTTATGTTTTAAAGTTGACATTAAC
The DNA here is from genome assembly GCA_031216125.1 of Dalbergia cochinchinensis. Lineage (NCBI taxonomy): Eukaryota > Viridiplantae > Streptophyta > Magnoliopsida > Fabales > Fabaceae > Dalbergia > Dalbergia cochinchinensis. Next base: position 14,562,922 of record CM062375.1, on the reverse strand, counting down.
TTAAAATTAATAAATGTAAATAAGTAAGTATTGAAGCAACCTAGATGCCAAGATGACAGAAAGATACATTTTGGATGCTGTTACTGTAGAATTCTGCAGGATAGCCTAGCTGCAGCGAGCAGGCGAGCCAGAAGGCTCACTGCAACAAGCGGACTCGATAACAGCACAGTAGAAAATGACACAGTTTTGATAAGTGGGATCTCCACCCCTATAAAACAACCCATGCTCGGGATTTTCTCCCCCAAACAGAAACCCTTGGTTCCCAAACACTTCTCCTCCCTCTTTTCTCTCAATCCTTCTCATTCCAAGATCAAAGGTAAGGGTTTATGTTGGTTTTGTCATCTCCTTCCTTTCCTTTACATGTTCCATGGTTTGGGCTTTGTTGTTTCTTCCATTGTTGTCAAGTGGGAGTGCTCCTCTAATGTTGTTAAAGTTATATTAGAGTTGTTTAGAGATTAGCAGAGACTAATCTTGAGTCAATGCTTATCTATGGCAGTTGTTGATGTCATTCCATGCTTTGAAGGTCAAGTTGGTGGTGTCCATATACTTCCAGCTTCAAACAATAAGTGGGTTTGATCTCATAGCGTTAGTTTTATCATTATGCATATGTTTCTTGCATGATTATTGTCAATTTTGACATTAGAGATGAAATTATGACTATATATATGATTTTGCAAGTATGGCAAGCTAGACAAAGAGCATGAAGTATGTGTTTAGAGAACCATGGGACCATGATTGACATATTGTATGATATAGAAATGTTTTATGTGCAAGGTTAAGAGATTTCTTACAAGAATATATGACATAACCATGTTTCAACTGTTTATGATATTTTTATGCTTCAAGACTTGAGATTTCAAATATAATTTTAGAGTATCCATTAAGGTATTTCGACAAAAGGTCAAATAGAGAATAACTTAGTTCATGAATAGGGATGTTATTATAATGCTAAAGTTTTTATGACTATGAATCCTTCCAATCCAAAGTGTGATATTATAATTATTAAGTTATGAAAAGCTGTTAGATTAGGAAATGAGATTTTGGAAATCCAATTTTTATGACACTCAGAAGTGTGGAATTCAGTATGATTTGTGGCAACTGTCAAATACATATACCGTGGGCTTGAAATCGAAATGCCTACAAGTGAATAATCCCTTGAGCATGATTTCACAATCACAGTTATGCTAAAATCACATTGCTAGAGTTGTATGAGTGCAGAGCTTTCAGAATATCAAGAGTTTTTATATTTAAATGATTTGATTAAAGAGGTAGAGTATGGATATAATTATGTTTAGAGATTTGTGAAATATTATGATGATTTCTAGAGTAGAGCATAAGCATATGAGAGAGTTTTAGAGAAATAAGTATTTTATGACTGAGAAAACATATAGTAACTATAGAGAAACAGACAGTGAGTTAACGGCAGTTATTCCATTAACCTTGGTATACCAAATCGCCCCCAGGGCTAGAAAAATCAGAAATGGAACCTATTTTGGTGTTCGATTTGGATCATTGAGGGATCCTAGAGATCATATATTTGCTATGCTATGGTTGACATGCATAGTTAGAGAATGTATCGTTGTGCAATGCATAACTAGACATTCCTGTTTCTCTATTAGAGTATTGTTAATTATATTTTCTAAAATTATTGATGTTTTTAAGAGAATATTTCATTTAAGAGCCATTATGCATATGAGAAATGATCTTCTTACTGGAGTAAAAATCTAGAGATATTTTCTATGAATTTACGAAAATAGAGCTATATTTTCTACATCATCATATATATGAATTTATTAATACAGAGATATTTTCTATGAGATTATATATATGAGTGTCAGAAGGTTTATGATTGTTGCGTGTACATTATATATGGTATATTTCTTGGTTGTCCCATGTAGGTGATGAGTGAGAGCTCACTCACTGAGTCCGTTGACTCACCCCTCTCCTCTCCTCCTCATAGTTGCAGGTATAGATGCAGCTCAGCCTCTGGTTTGGCAGACACAGTCGTTTTCAGTGGTGAGTCTTACTTTGAAGTAAGGCTTAGTTTAGAGGCTTGTTAGAGTAAAGTGCTCCAGTAAATGTGCAGGCAAGATCCAAGCCATGCATTATTTTCAGATTATGTATTTGATTTCAGTATTTGGATAGTTATATGTATATTTTCAGTTTACAAGTTTGGAATTGAAATTGTAGAGTTTGAATAGAGTTTACACAATAAACTTGAGATGTATTTATGATCCAGATCACATGTTAAATCGATTTTCAGCGTATGATTAAGACATTTACAAAGTTTCATATATCAAGTATTTCAATTTTATATTTCCAAATATAAAGTTTAAATAGAGATTTAGATGAAGATATGATTCAAAATTAAAAGCATGTTATTTTATGCATATAAAGAGACTCAGAGGTCACGAGGCTTACGTGGGAATGAGGATTTCCTCATATGCCGGTCACGTGCCCATGTCGGTTCGTGACATATGAATCATACTGAAATTCATACCTCTTGATACCATAAAACTAAAGTTCTAAATCTGTATCTTACGTTAAAATATTCTCACATACTTGATATTCTAAAATCATAGTTCAAAATATTGGGGATTATAATCATACTACTCAAAAATCATATAACATTTTTTCATTCAAAAGTTAAATCATACCTTGCTCTATATGTATTCATTTTCTCTACAACTCTGTACTAAGCTCTTATCTGGTTTAAACTCTATCATGCATATATATTCTACTCTTGAATTCATCACAGAAACTCATAAATCTCTAATATAATCATGATCATAATCTAATAATCTTGACAAAACCAATAATAATTTATATTCTCTTTAGAATCATTTCCAAAATCATGCAATGATGCTACAATATAAAGAAAATAGCTATAGTGATCCATATAGAGGCTACAAGATTTGAACTCATTCACCTAGAAAGGGAAAATAAGAAGGTACAACTATGGTAGAGCTCCGAGGAGTAAAGATGGCACCAAAGTCTTCGATCTTGGAGGAGAAGGATTTTGGGTTAGCATGAGAGATGAAAAGAGAAAATGTGTATAGAAGCGAGGGTTTTCAGGTTTAGGATGTGTTTCAAGATTGGGGTGGGTTTTTATAGGGAAAGGAGGTCATATAGCAAAACTACGTCGTTTAGCATTGTTTCTGCACCAGGGGGCTGCTAGAGCGATCTACGACTGCTATAGAGGTCAAGGCATCCTCGCGCCCTTGACCATGTCACTTATGACCGCTATGGCAATCCTCAAACCACCCAAAACCCCCGTTTCCCACACTGTAACCGATAGGTGACAATTTAGCCAACCTCTGCATTTTCCTATCATTTTGGCATCTGGTTGTCTCAATACTCACTTATTTACATTTTTATTCTCCATTAAATTTAAAACATAAATGCCAATAAGGAAATACCCCCATTTAGATTCAAATAAAATATCACAAAAATCCAAATTTCAACAAATCAAAATCCAAATTTTGGGTTTTAGTTCAAATACAAGAATCTTCTGGATTTTCTAAACGTGTGGGTTAAAAACAAGATGTTTAAAGGTTTCATAAAATTAACTAAAGATCGCTTGTTAACTTGTTTTCCTCTTGGAAATAAATACCGGGACTTTTGTTCCCAAGAATGTGGCTCTAATATACAGCCCTCCAAGGAGGTGTAGGATCTAAACTTGGTGAAATTCAGCATCTGGTAACATGGGTAGGTCCCGGGGACCCTGAGGCCATACAGAACTTGTCTACTGATACGTGTACACCGGGTATTACATACTTCCTCCCTTAAAAGATTTGGTCCCCAAATTTGAAATTACGTAACTTGAAGATCAAGGAGATGGGATACTTAACCTACATAGGGTTTCAAGGATGGGCCTGAATGCCCAAAACACTCTGACATGATACTCTGCGAGATAGTGCCATCCTGGAGGCCACTGCTCTGCTGCTCTGGCTGAGGAGGCTCTGCCTTCAAGGGTAGCCTTTTCCTATCGAGGCAAGAACGGCTCTCATCATGACACTTACCAGGTAGCTTCACCACTAAGGGCAGCCCTTTCCACAGTGCAAGTCCTAGGGCAAAAACTAAGCTCCACTGCCTCGTGTACGCGAACGCTCTCGAGGATGAGGGCTAAATGTCACTTGTACCCTTGTTCTGGTTTTTTTTCTCTTATGTTTGATATTAAGTGATGCTACAGGGCTACAGGGACTCCTAGTCCTCGGTTCTTAAACTTTCTCACTCTTTACATGTATTTCATGCATGGAAATCAAACTGCTCTATATGTTCACATAGAAAGATGCAAAACAACCATGGCATTCATACACCTTATCCTTAACTATCATATGCATCACACAATTTAAGATCTTTGAGACATCCTATCATGATAACATGCATTTAATACATCCAATCATGCCTATGCAGTTAAGGCAAGCAACATGCTCCTTATTACTTTACTAAGCCCATTAATTCCTAATTATTGTGTTACCAAGCTACAACTTAACATGATAAATTTCATTGAAGTCTCTTTTATCTAACTTACATGCATGGGTTAGGAGAAAACTATACCAACTCAAATTGCTTTGATTGTGTTTCTACAATACCAACTCAAGTAAAACTATCATACATGCAAATCAGATTCTATTTCATGTTACATAACTTTTTGAAAACATTTCATCATGAATCAAGCTATTTACTATGAGCATAAAACAAACTATCTAAGAAGCTTGTACCCAAATATGTTAAATCTTGTTAGAGTAAAACATGTTTCCAAATTCTCCTTTCCCATAAAATAACCATTTATGGTAATGCAAAGTTAACAAAACTTCTTTGAGAAAATCCTTTCCTCTATAATTTGCAAAACTTAAGCCAAGAGTCTCGAGTATTCATAAAACTCCTCTCAGAGGTACTTAAGGAAACTAGATCTCAAATCACATGTCAAACTCATAAAACAAAACAACATGATAGTACTTAAGGAAACTAGATCTCACTAAACATAAACTTTCAATATCATGGGAAGCTATTCTACTCCTTGTTCCAAAAGGCATATTAGAATGAGCATGCACATGCGTGCAACCACATGCTTAATAAACATAAACAGATCATTCGTTCACCCAAGTCATTATGTTGACAAAACATCCTAGATTCTCATAGGAACATGTAAAAACCATGCACAAAGGCTATAAATGTCATACTATGTGCAAGTACTCCCTAGTCCAATTCTAGGTCTACGAGGTGCAAGGCTAATTACTTACATGCTTGTTTATACTTACATGTGCAATCATGCAATCCTATTACACCTTCTTTTAAGTTCTAATATATCTTGATGAAATCAATTATTCATGTCTTGATCAAAATTTCTAATGACTTATTCATGCTGACTTTAATCATAACAAGGTAACCTTCATAGCTTGCAACATTTTTTACATCATGCCTATAATCATGAAAAAAAAACAGACGACTAAAACATTCTAGTACAATCCACATGTACAGTCACTCACCATGGATGCTTGAAACTAGCTTAGAAACTTATATTATGCTATTATCCTACAGGGCATGCATACTAAAATCAAGTCATGCAAAGGCACAACCTCTAACATAAATCATGCAACAATACACATATTCTTTTCCTCTCTTTTGTTGAGACATAACACACAAGTTGTTCATGGCATCAAGGATTTCTTTAAATAATTTAACACATCAGAAACAAAGCATCAATCATGCTCTCATTGGGTTTCTACTCACTAATTCTAGGTTTTTCTAATGTAGACTCTCTTCCTCTGGGATATCAAGTCTCTCTACTCTCTAGCTTATAACTCTTTGAGATAACGAGCAATTATTCTTCTTGTGCTCTCTCTGACTGTATTCATAGCAGGAGGGTATGCCCTATAGGCACTGACCTCCATAGGGTTTCTGCCCATCTAACAACTAGGTGTTGTAACATCCTAATTTTTAACCCAATACTCTAGAACATATTTAGGTTAATCGTTAGGCGGTTACATCATAGTCTCCTTTTTACATCATAGTCTCCATTCATTTTAGCATGATTCTTAATGACATGGATGCAATCATATTAAAGAATGTATGCATGGTTCTACTTAATGCAAGAATAATAATTGTAACTTTAAGAACATCATAATAGTGGCATAAAATGGCAATTAAATTCTCATATGGGAAACTTTATGACATAAACATCATACTTTACTTCCTCATAGGCCACCCTAAAAGACAGTCGTTCTGGGGGTGCTCAGCTGAACCGGTGTCACCCAGAATGTGTCACATCTCTAGGTTATGAGCTCATACCTTAACTAGTCGTCACTAGTTCTTACTTATCAATCCCGATAAGCGTATCATAATCATAAACATAATCCCGACTTATCCAGTACGGGCTAGGGGGCATTTCTTGGGGGTGCTCGGTCGAACCAGTATCAACCAAGAATTCATCTTGGTACCGATGTCACATGAGTTCTCTGGAGGTGCTCGACCGAACTAGTGTCATCTGAGAACTCATCTTAGTACCTCATACATAAAATCTCATAGGTTTTTCAAAAACTTTCTAAGTCCCCAAATTTGTCAGAAATTCGGCAAAGATAACAAAGAAGATGCGGATTTCTTCCAAATTTTCTTTATGCCACATAGGTCAATCAAACATGCATCCTCCATCATAATTCCATGCGTTCACATAATCATTCTCATACGTTCACAAGCAACATTGAAAATTCATTATGCTCTTGATCCTACGGTATCTTATGCTTTGGCCCTTACGGGCCTTAAACTTGAGATGTAATTATTCTATCATTTTTGATCAACCTCTCATGCACCTAAGGATTCTCTTCTAACTAATCTTACTATCATTTATGCTCTTTATTAAATCTGGGCAGCACCATTCTTTAAGGGCAGAATTATAAACTTACAATTATGGGGTTCTAGAGCTTACGTTTTAGACCCTTTCTTGGTTCCGTCTTCGCCTAAGGCGCTATAAATTAAATCTAAACCAATTATGAGGCATCCCTATGTCTAAAAACTAATTATAAACCATGTTTACCATATTATGAGGTTTCTGGACAAATTCTAAAAATTTAAATGTTCTAAGAGTTCTAGAATTGCAATTTACGATTTTCTAGTTACTAGTTTCTCTATAGGTGCTAAAAATTCAATCCTACTTCAAATGTAACCAAGTTTTTCATGATTAAACAATCCTAATCTAATTATATTCCCATTGAAACAGTTTGGGCAGCATCCAAAAATAAATGAGTTAAAACTATGCTAAATCTTGACTTTACGGTTTTTCTAGAAAGCTAGTTTCTCTTCTATCATGCATAGAAATGTTCCTACCTCCTCATACAAAATTTTCACACATTCTAACACATCAAAACATCATCACACAACAGCAAACTCATCATGTCAGAATCGAAACATCAAGTCCCAAAAAGATGCATAACTCGATATTTCTAAAGCATATAAGTTGCTAGTTTCCCTTGGAATCATTTTAGGACTTCTAAAACTCTTTTGCAAACCATTTTATTTTGTCCAAAAGGCTAAAACACCTTTAGGTCAGTAACCAACTTGATCCCTCTTTAAAAGAGGGTTAAATTCTTAATCTTGTTGGTCTTAACTTCATAAAATTCATGAGGCTTAAGGAAAATCTTAAAACTTAGATTGTTGGCCCTTGTAGCTAGATGAAACTCATTCCAAGTTCATCATCACTACATGACCGAAACTATACATCCAAAGAATGCTCCCACATTAAACTTTAACTTGAGATAAAATGGGCAAGTCTTTGAGCTCTAAGGTCTTTAAGTGATGACATAATTTAAACATGCTATGCACTTCATTTTTATTCTTCATTACAAAGTAAAGTAAGAGCTTAAAGTAAATATGCAAGACTTGAAATATAAATATGCAAGGCTTGAAATAAATATGCAAGACTTGAAATATAGATATGCAAGTTCATTTCTTTATTTTAGTGCTCTAGGCCCAGCAACAATCAACTTTAAGGCCGAAATAGAAAGGCTTTGAGATTTAGTTAGGTGATAGTGCAAGCTCTCATTTTAAATCTTTATGTTCTTTAGTGATGAAAAGTAAATATGCTAGATAAGAATGTAAATATGAGGTGCACTCCATTCTTTATCCTTTAGCTTTAAGTGATGGCTTGGAAAATAAATATGAATGCAAAGCTCAAAGTAAATAAGTAATGCATAAGCTTGAATTTAAATATGAATGCTAGTCCATTTTATTTCTTATTAGAGCTCATACAAGACTTTAATGGAACTTAAACCTTAACCTAAACTCATCATGACAAGATAAAGTGAAGACAAGACTGAACCTCAAGGGTTCTTTAGAACATAAAGTTTCTTTTCTTGAAATGAGGTCATAAATAACATTTTTATTAAAACTGAAGCTCTAGAGGCCTCATTGTGATGAACACATAGTCATCATCTAGGAGCTCTCATCATCAAGCCATTATGAATCTCATTGGCCAACATGGCCAAAAATTTGGAGAAAGAAAAGGAAAAGGAACCAAAACTTTTTAAAAGGAAACGGAAACATTTGAAACTCTAGAGACCATGATCTTGATGATGCATTAACACTAACATGATGAGTTCTCATCATTGAGTTCATGTAACCATTTTAAAACATCATCAAAGTTAAAGATTTCAAGGTTCAAGGAGAAAGAACTAAAAACATCTTTATCTTAAGAACAAAGATCAAGCTTTAGAGATTGTTCAAGTGATGGACATCATCATGAAACCCCATCATCAAGCTCTCATTCCCTTGTCCTCAAAGGCTCATGGCCGAAAATGAAGAAAAAAAAGGAGAGGGAAAGAAGTTCTAAAAAGACTAAACACATGACTATAGTAAGAACTTAAATAAAGGAAATACTTGAAAGAAAACCCCTACCAAGTGATTGAAGGTTGGGATGAGAGAAGATGATGAAGAACTTGAAGAACTTGAACACTTGAACTTGAGAGAAAAGAAAACTTTGAAGTGCTCTTTGAAAACTTACACTTAGTAAATGAACCCAAAATGATGCAAGTTCACCCAATCATGCTATTTATAGAGAAATGAAACAAATGCAAGGTGCAAGAGGGAGGGGGAGGTTTCGGCCAAGCAAGGGCAGCCCCATGAGGTCCATGAGGTGAGATGTTGTGATCTTAAGGCATGGTGAGGTATGGTTCAAGGTATGGCTCAAGCATGGTTCTTTGAGTGAGAAACAAATCAATATGTGATGCAAATGGGAGAGAGATGGCCGAAGGTGCATCAGCCATGAGGGAGGGTTTTCTTGCATTTTAATTGTGATTTAGAGTTGTGTTTAGGTGTATCTTTGATTAGGATTAAGATTAGGAATTTGTAAGAAAGTGTTTAGGTGAGAAAATGGGTAATCAAGGTTGTCAAGACATGTTTAAGGAGTGGTCTTGCATCATTAGTGAGTTATAAACTCATTTTAGTGCATAAACAATTCTAGACACAATTCCTTGAAAATCAAGGAATTGGAGAGAGAAAACACTATTCAAGATTCCAAGAGTGGAATCTTGAGTTTTAAAAAGAGATTTAAATCTAATCTAAGCAATTTTAGGTTCTAATTAATTTTAATAGTTTATTTTGACTCTAGATTAATTATGAAAATTAATTAATCTTCGATTAGAGCCTAATATTGCTTATGTTTGCTTAATTACATCATTAAGCTCAAAAACACTATTCAAGGGGCAAAATCGTAATTTTGCACTAAAACTGTCCAGGACCACCGGGACTTGAACAGATGCTTCTAAACACGTTTTAAACTTTCGGGGAAAGTTTCGGGTTCAAACGGCACCTTTACCCGCATAAAAATGCTATAGGGGTATTTTGATCATTTTGACCCGAAACTGCAAAAAATGAGGCTTCCGCCTCCGAAACCACTCAAGGGCCATTCAATCCCCTCCAACCATTGAGTTGGCCCTTCGAGGACTGCCAGGCCGGCCATCCTCGAATTCTGGGCCAAAAATGACCTCAGGGGCATTTTGATCATTTTCCTCTCAGACAGAAAATCGGGGCGTTACAGGTGTGACCAACTAGTCGGTAATACCTCAGGTACACATGTTAGTAGACAACTTCTATACAGCCCTAGGGTCCCTTGGAACTCACCCATGTCGTCGGATCCTGAATTTCACTAAATATGAATCCTACACGTCCTTAGAAGGCTATATAATAGAATAACATTCTTGGGATGAAAAGTCCCAGTAATTGTTTCCAACAGGAAAACAAGTTAAAGAATGATTTTTAATGAATTTTATGAAATCTTTAAATGTTTCTTTTTTTTAGACCACAAGTTTGTAAAATCATAAGAATTCCTGAATTTGAACTAAAACTCAAAATTTGGATTTTGATTGGTTGGAATTTTGATTTTTGTGATATTTGATTTGAATCCAAATGGGTGGTATTTCCTTATTTATATTTATATTTTAAAGTTAATGGAGAATAAAATGAATGAGGACATTAATAAGTGAGTGTTGAGACAACCTAGATGCCAAAGCAGTTTGGGTGTTGTTGCTGCATAATTCTGCTAAACAGCCTTACTGCAGCTAGTTATGTTCACTGCAGCAAGAAGGCAAGCCAGAAGTCTCACTGCAGCAAGCCCTATTTGCTGCAGCGAGCCTTACTTGCTATAGCGAGCACTCAATGACAATACAATATCAGAAAAATGACTCCATTTCACTTATGACCCCTCTTTTAAACCCCAAGGGCTTGGGATCCTCCCTATTTTTGGAAACAGAACCGAACCCTCCCCTATTTTCTCTCTTTTTCCATATTTTTCTTCCTATCTAAGATCAAATAATCATCCTCAAGCTTCAAAGGTAAATGAATGTTGTTAGATTTTGGTTTCATTCCATTCATTATCTCAAAATCTAGTGTTGGGCTTTGTTAGTTCTCTTATTGTTGTCAAGTGAGAGTGCTCCTCCAATGTTGTTAGAGTTGTTTTAGAATTATTTGGAGGTTGATAGAGTTTGATCTTGAGTTTTATGATTATTATAGTAGACATCGGTGTTCTCCTGGCTCCTCGGAGCTTAGTTGATAGTGGCACCATCTCTTCCTCCCCTCCAGGTGAGTGGGTTCTATCCCGTGACCTTGATTTTGGGCATTAGAGCTATTTTCTTCACATTGTAGCGTTATTGCATGATTTTAGCGACGATGCTAAAGATATTATAAATTATTATTTGTTTATTAAGTTATGAGATCTTGATTTTTAAAGAGCATGAAGTATATGTTTTAAGAGACTCATGGGACCAATTGTTGCTAAAATGACTTTTAATAAAGAGCTAGATTATAAAGAGGATTATATTAGAGAAAATGAATATATATATATATATATATATATATATATGTATATATTAAGTAAAGTATGTTTTAGCTTTTGAAAGCCTAGGTGATTATGATTTCAGAGTTTTTATGAATTAGAACCCTATTAGTGTTGAAGTACAATGTTAGATATTTCTAGTCATGAAAATATGCCAGTTTAAGATTCAAATTAGAAATTTAGTCAAAATGATTTAGACCAGGAGTTTCCTATGATTCTTAAAAGTTAGCAGCTATATATTATGTGGGCCTTGGAAATCACAATGTCTACAAGTGAGTGATCCCTTGGACACGATTTCATAGCCACAGTTACGCTAAGGTCAGATTGTCAGAGTTATGAGAATCCAAAGCTCTTATAATGCAAAGAGTTTTTAAGAGTTTTTATGAAACTAAGAAATATGGAATTTCAATATTGTTGAATTTATTTATTTCTGCTGAGTTATGCATGATGAGATTTATTAACAGCCATGGAGGCAATAGTATTAAACAGCCATGGAGGCAAACCCCTTTCACGGCCATAGAGGCAAAGCTTCTAGAGAACATAGAAAATCAGGACCTAGTGAGGCGCCCATAGAGAACAGAGATATTTACAAATAGTTATTATTATTCTTATGTATGTTTATCAAGTTCAGAGTATTATTGATGATGACTCAGAGGAGTTTAGAGTTTTGTTTTATATGTTTATATATGGGATTACTAGAATAATTTTAGAATTGTTTCATTATTGTCATTATTATTGCTATTAGTATTATTATGATTTTTTTTATGCATCTTGGTTGTTGCCCCATGAAAGGGGTTACAAGTGAGGATCCACTCATTGAGTTTTGCAATAAAATTCACCCCTTTTTTCTTCCTCTTCTCACAGATATAGGTGTAGCTCAGGTTCCTCTTCTTCTTCCCCTTCAACAGTAGCCTGTCTCAATCTGTGAGTTTCACATTTTTGTGAAGTATTTTGGATTCTTTTTGGTAGAGTGCTCCAATGATATGATAGGCAGGGTCTCGGACCGCATACGTAAATTTATGTTCATGTTTTGCATTTTGTACACCATGATTACAATGATTTAGCATTCATGGTGTATTTTGTAAATAAGCAACTCGGTATGATTTATATTATTACAGCTACAATTTCGGATTTAACTTATGGCAAAGAATTATTCAGATTTGTTATGAGTTTAATATAAGAATTGATTTATGATTTAAAATATCTTTTATGAATAAAGTATGCATATAATAATGTGCAATGCTCACGAGGCTTACGTGGGGATAGGATTTCTCAAGTGCAAGTAATGATCCAAGTCAAGTCGTGATACGTAGAAGTGTCAAAAAGCCCTGGCTCACTATATTAAGCCCTGGCCCACATGGGTTAGGGCTGAAAAGCCTATAGAGCTAAGAAGCCCACACTTGGAAAAAGCCCACAAGGCCAGAAGCCCACCTGGGCCTTAGAGGTCAAGGCTAGCCTATGGGCCAACCTATGTACAAAAATTTCAAATTTTAACAACTTTTTTAGTGGGTTAGGTCTGGCCCCATCCCACATATGGACTGGCCCAAAAACCAAAAACTCCATAATTCATAGTTTTGGGTCATGGATAGAAATTTCCTCGTTTGGTCATTGATATATATATATTCTTTTTTTTTCTTTGGATCCGAATAACAATGTATTCTTTTTTGTTTTTGGGTTTAACAGTAACAATGTATTATATTATGGCCATTCTTCAACCTAATAAAAAAGATCCCCTTCTAAGCCCGCCGCTAAAACTTTGATCATCCACATAAGCATCCATTACATGATTATTCACAATCTATTCAAAAAAATATTTCGAATAAATTATTCCATATTAAATAACATTGCAAACCAACATGTTGCTGAATTGTGAACTAAGCAAACAAAAAAAAAAAAGAGCTCCCTCTCATAGTAGCAGGTTTGAAGAATGCGAGAATCAAGGGCGCACACATTTCGATTTTCTCAGGAATTTTTTGAGGACCCAAATAGAAAAAAAAGAGAATAAAGGAAGAGGGAAAAAACACCTTGATTTCCTTGACTCTGCTAAATTTCCCTTTCCAGAGAGTTTTCCCAACATTACAAAAGATCAAAGTCTAAAAAATAGTGAACTCTAAAAAAGATCGCGTTGGTCTTGTTATTCCATTCATTCTGTTTCCTTGGTAGAGTTGAATTGACCACTGCAATATCAGAGAATCGTAGTTGTCATCTTCATCTTCATTGTTGAAACTGAGCACAAAAGCAAAAGTTTCCCGCGATGCGAACATGAGATTTCGATTTGTTGAACGAAGACCTTCTTCAGAACATTCCTGTGAACTCAATGCGCTATCCTGAGAAGGTTCAATGATGGAAGGTTTGATGATCAACCTCAACTTTGGAAATTGAAGAATTGGGGTTTAGGGTTCTTCAATTTTCTAAGTTCTAATTTCTAAACAAGAAAATGCTTTTACGCTACAGGTATAATAGATGCTTAAAATGCAACATTTGTTTGGTTTGATGTGTTTTTTGAAAAAATAAAAATTAAAAAAAATTAAAGTGAATAAAATAGGGGCTGACCTATGGGTTACCCACCCCTAGCCCACACATTTGGGGGGCCTATGTAGGTCAGGGGCTAGAAAGCCCACCATGGTTGTGGGTTGTTGCTAGATGGGACCAAATTAAGGGGGCCAGGGGCCAGCCTTAGGGCCATGGGCTCTTTTGACACCTCTAGTGATACGGTCCGCACTGTACTTTACCATTCTAGTTGGCTATTGTCTTGACCTCTTCATTGTGTGATAATGGGACATGTTGGGGAGGGCATTGAGAGGGGTGGCCCTAGCCAATGATACCAGTTGTTGACCTTTATCTAGGCTAGTGATTCCTACACGTACTTCCTTCGATGTACTCCAGCCTGAAAATGCTTACTGACCACCTTTAACAGGTTCAAAATGACCGACTCAAGGCACTGTACGCATCTAGTGCTAATTGACGTGGTGTTACTGTGGTGGCGACGATTATCAGGTGGCATAGCTCGCTTGAGATTAGGGGAAAAGGATAGAAGATCGAACCAGGAGTTCCAAAGAAATGATAAAGACTCTTACTAAACCTAGACATAACTGACTTTTCTATAGGCCTCAAATAGCATCGCATCAATGCAAATGGCTACAATTCCATTCATATAAATGCCATACTACCTGTGGACACCTTCTCCAGTATGGCTCTAATACCACTTTGTCACAACCCGATCAGGAAGCATGACCAACACGTAAGGAATCTTATCCCTATGTAAACCTTGTGAGCTCGGAGTCTCTCTAAATGTATAAAATAACATACTTTTCATTCTGAAAATGTGGGTTTATCTAAATCTTTATCCCAATCTTTATTCAAAACATTGATATGTAGAATCATAGACTAAAATACTTAATATATGAAGCTTTGGAAACATATTCATCATACTCTAAAAAAAATCAATTTAACACTTGATCTGAATCATAAGTTTATCTCTAGCCTGTGCATAATTTTAATCGAACTCTACAATTTTTTATTCATACTTGTAAACTGAAAACATATACATAGATGTTTCTAATACTGAAATTAAATACATAATCTAGAAATATTGCATGGTTCAGAACCTACCTGTACATCTAATGGAGCATTCTGCTTTAACAAAACTCTAAACTAAGCTTTACTCCAAAGTATGACTCACCACTGAGAACAATTTTGTCTCCCAAACAGGAGGTTGAGCAACATCTGTACCTGGAACTGTGAGGAGGAAAGGAGAAGGGTGAGTTTATGGACTCAGTGAGTGAGCTCTCACTCATCATCCATTTGGGACAATATAACAACAATAGTAACAACATGATAATGATGATACTAATGAAAATAATAATAAAACTTTAATGCATTCCTCATATTTACATATATACATAGATATAATAGCTCTATCTACTGAGTAGTAATGCTTAGTCCCTAGCAAACATGAGCTTCTATCTATAATCTTACAGTCCCTGTGGACCACGTCCCTGGCAGACAAGCTGTGGGCATCTAACTAGGTCCCGTTTCCTGGAATTGCCACCATGGCTATTTAAAGGGGTTACCTCCATGGTTGTTTAATAATATTGCCTCCATGGCTGCTTACTATATTACCTTCATGGCTGTTTACTAGGTTTGCCTCCATGGCTATTTCATAATTCTTATCATACATAACTCAATGGAAATAAATAAAATCAACAAAACTGGAATTTCATAACTAAAAGGGTGGGTATTCTATCCCTAACGAATAAGAACCCTAACATTCTTACTACTGAGAGTACTGGACTCATAATTCTAACAATCTGACTTTAGTATAACTGTGACTGTGAGAATCGTGCCCAAGGAATCACCCGCTTGTAGGCATTCTAATTTCAAGCCTACTGAATATGTATCTAGCAGTTGCTACGAATCATACTGAATTTCGTACCTCTTGGTACCATAAAACTGAAGTTCTAAATCCTCATAGTTCAAAATACTAGAGTTTATAATCATACTACTCAAAAATCATATAACATTTTTTATTCAAAAGCTAAATCATAGCTTGCCCTATATATATTTATTTTTTCTAAAACTCTATACCAAGCTCTTTTCTAGTTTAAACTTTATCATACATATATATTCTACTCTTGAATTCATAACAGAAACTCATAAATCTCTAATATTATCATGATCATAATCTCATAAACTTGACAAAACCAATAATAATTTATATTCTCTTTAGAATCATTTCCAAAACCATGCAATGATGCTACAATCTAATGAAAATAGCTATAATGATCCATATAGAGGCTATAGGATTTGAGCCCACTTACTTGGAGAGGGAGAACAAGAGGGTACAACTCTAGCAGAGCTCCGAGGAGTAAGGATAGCAGTAGAGTCTACCATAACAACCATAGAACTCTATATTAATCTCTAATACTCTCTACATAACTCTATATTAACTCTAACAATATTACGGGAGCACCCCCACTAGCAACAATAAGAAACAAAGATAACCCATAACATGGAGAAGGAAGAACATGGAGAAATCTAGCATAAACTAACCATAATCCCTTATCTTTGATCTTGGAGGAGAAGGGTTTGAGGTTAGAATAAGAGAGGAAGAGAGAAAATGAGATTGGGGGTGATGGTTTTCAGGTTTAGGGTGTGTTGGACGAGGGGGGAGGGTTTTTATAGGAAAAAGTGGGTTATATAGCAAAACTGTGTCGTTTAGCACTGTTTCTACACCAGGAGGACTGCTATACCGGTCAAGGCGTCTTCGCGCCCCGACCATGTCACATACGACTGCTATAGTGGTCTTCAAACCACCCAAAACCCCCTGTTTCCTACACTATGACTACTATAGCGATCCTGGACGACTATAGCGATGACAGTTTAGCCAACTTTTGCATTTTCCTGTCATTTTAGCATCTGGTTGTCTCAATACTCACTTATATTGATAATGTCCTCATTTATTTTGTAATGCCCCAATTTTTACTGCTGTGTTAAAATTACCAAAATGCCCCTAGATAATTTTTACACGTAATTCGAGACCGAATAATCCTCAATAAAGGAATATAACATTAGAGAGACATTATGGGAAACTTGAATAGCAGTTTGTACGAAAGTCACAAATGTCAATTTTTCTGTACGTATAAAATGCCAAAATGCCCCTGAGGTCATTTTTACCTAGAAATCAAGGATAACTAATCTAAATTATCTTTGAGGGGTTAGTTTTATGCTTGATGAGGATTATATGTGCCTTAGAGGTAAAAATCTCATTTCTCAATTTTTACCGTACGTAAAATTACTGTTTTACCTCTGCAATAATTTTACATGAAATTTTCATCCAAAGGTTCAAAATAACTATTTCAAGTATAATATGAGAATGTCTAGTAATTACAGGGAGTTTTATGTGAAATAATTACCTTTTTACCCCTAGTTGTGCTAAATAGATTTACTTTGTAATTAAGATAATATTAAAGCTCTATTTGAACTCAAATTGATTTCATTTATTAAACTTGAGTTTAAAATTAATTACCTATGGTTAAAAATAATTACTTGAGGTAATTAGAGTCTAAGATTACCTAAGATAAAAATTAAATTACGTTTCCTTAATTATAAGAGCTCATAAAATTAGTGATGTTGAGATCAAAGTTAAGATTATGGTTTACGTAAAATCTAGTATATTTACATTTTTTTATCCTAAGTTTAGAACTTATGTTACAAATTGATTTTAACTCATTTGAAATGAACTTCATTTACTAGTGTATGATTTCTCTTTTTACCTTCTCTTGATTTGTCCTAAACACTTAATCTTTTACCATTTTCACTAATCTATCAATTCCTAATCTTTTACCTAAGTAAGTACACATCTAATACATGATTTACCACTTATAAAACAACACAAATCTGATCATAATGGGACTAGAAACCAGCGCCATAATGCTCCATGTTCACCATATATTATTGTTTTTCCAACAAGAAAACATATCCAACCATAACAGCATTCCTTTAGTTTTCTTTTGCATTATTTTTGGCTATGTTTAATCAAAAGAAATCCATCCATATTCAACCTTATCAGCCATGATTTCTTGCCTTCCATTAACATCATATTTTATGCATTTTCAAACCATGATATATGAACAAAATTATGACCACACCATAAGCATTCTTTTTCAAAGTTTTCTTTAACAAAAAAATAAAATAAATCCCTCCATTTCCAGCCTAGAATGCATGGCCAAACAACCTCCATAGGCCTATAAATAGGTGCTCTTCCATTACTAAAATGTTCACACAAACACTCATAGCCTTAGCATTTGCTTACTTGATAGTTTCCTTGTTCAAAGTTTGCTCAAAGTTCTCTAATTCTCTCAATACTTCAAGCTTTCTTCTTCTTCCTCATTCACATCCAGGAGACTCCATTCCCAACCTCTAGCCAAGCTCTAAACCTCAAGCATACATATTTCGATCACAAATCATCTCCTAAACACATAACCTTTCCATTATCAAACACAAAGACACAACAAAAATTCTTCCACCATTCCATCATCACTTGGCTGAAACCATCATCATCATCTAGAGGATATTTTTCTTCTCTTTACTTCTTAAGATATCAAGCTTTAACTTTTGAGAATAAGAAACAACTTGGTAGGAATTTTATTTCATGTTATTTCCTTGTTCTTTGCATATAATTTGACTTTTAATAAGCTTGATGATGAGACCATGAAATAAGGTTATTGGAACCATGATAATAAAGGATTCTAATGCTCACTTCCTTTGTTAAGATTAATTGAGGTTAAAGAGTTTAATTCTCTAAAAGTTTTGAGCTTAACAAGATAATAAATAAACTTGCATCCATTGTTTATGTTTCAAGCTCTTGCATATCATGTTTAAATTTCAAGCCTTGCATAATC
This sequence comes from Dalbergia cochinchinensis, assembly GCA_031216125.1. Taxonomy (NCBI): domain Eukaryota; kingdom Viridiplantae; phylum Streptophyta; class Magnoliopsida; order Fabales; family Fabaceae; genus Dalbergia; species Dalbergia cochinchinensis. Next base: position 14,544,193 of record CM062375.1, on the reverse strand, counting down.
ATATATAATTTCAAGTCATCACCTTAAATCTTGAAGATAATAATATGAATTTGCATTCTCATGTTTAAATTCCAAGTAATACATTTTATATTTTAAGTTATCACCTAAACTTTGAAGATCTAAAAATAAACTTGCATCTTCATATTTATATTTCAAGTATTGCATATCATATTTATGTTTCTGAGTTATCACCTTATAATGATAAAGATTAGAAATGGATTGTATAGCATGTCTATGATTCTTGCTATAACCTAAACCACTAAAGCTCAAAACTTACCTCTTTAATCTTAAATAGGAATTTTTATTATGGATATATTTAAATTATGTTATTTCTTAGCCTCTTGATATTAAGGTTGGTTTATTTTATTTTTAATGCTTTTATCTTGTCTTAAAATTACTCAAATAACTTTTTTTAGAATTAGAAATTCAAAGATGTTAAAGATTGTGCCTTTCTCAAGCTTTTTGATTAAAAGATTTAAGTTGCTGAGCTAAATTAAATAAAATAGTTAGGATACTGATTTAAAAGGTTTGGATTTGTATAAATTACTTATAATTGTTATAAAAATTGTTTTTAGCATTTTTGGGATGAACTAGTAACTAAAATGGATCAAAATTGTGTTTTTATAAAGCTTTTAAAATGCTAATTTTTTTATTACTGTTCAAACCTGTTCATCACTGTTCACCACTATTTATTGCTGTTCACACACTTGAGAATCACTAATAATTGTTATAAAAATTATTTTTAGCATTTTGGGATGAACTAGTAACTAAAAAGGATCAAAATTGTGTTTTTATGAAGCTTTGAGAGATTAATTTTCTGATTCTGTTCAAGAGTTGTTCAAGGCTATTCATGTTGTTCACATACTTAAAAACTAGTAATATTTGTTGTAAAAATCATTTTTGGTATCCTAGAGGCATAAAAGTGTAGTTACAAGTGTTAGTTTTGACCATTTTGCAAAATGTGGAAAGTTATGTTTTAAACTATCAATTATGTAATTTTGATCAAAGGGTTTGAATTAAGGTTAGTAATAATATCTGATGTGTCTATGTGTTTAAAATACCATGTATAATATTGAGAAAAAGTTTTAGAAGTGTTGGCATTTGTTAGGAGTTAAAAATGAGCAACTTTGCACTTTGACTCCTAAAGTATGTTAAAATTTGGTCTATATCCCTAAAAGGTTTTTATAATGAGTTTTAAATGGTTTCTAGTGATTATAAGTCTCTTGAAAGTATTTGTTAATGTTAAGGATTTCTAGTTTGTAAGAATGCATTAAAAAAGAGTATTTACGTTTTGATCCATAATCTTTGAGAAATTGCGATTAGACCCTTTTAGGGCTTAAGCGTAAATATCAATAATTTTGATGAGATAAATGTGAATGATGTCTTGTGAAGGCTATGTTCATATGTTGAAATTTATATATCTTATGGATATATGCAATGAAATATGATGCATGTTTATATGATTTAAATTATGGTATGTTATAATTATGCTTGATAAATTGAGATGCATGATTTCATGAAGTTTATGAGCATGAAATGTTAAAATGATGAGTTATTCATGTTTGCATCTCTATATAACATGCCAAGATTAAAGGTGACATAAGACACATGAAAATGATCCTTTAGACTCCCCGAATTAAAGGTTATGAGAGGTGATCCAGTAAAGGGATCCTCCAAACTCCAAGAATTAATGGGTATGAGAGGTGACCCAGACAAGTGATCCTTCTAGACTCCAGGAATTAATGGTTATAAGAGGCAATCCAAATAAGAAATGATCCTTTAGACTCCCCGAATTAAAGGTTATGAAAAGTGATCTTAATGCCCCCTATCCCATACCTTAAGAGTCGGGAATTTAACTTATCAAAAGGGATAAGATTACGCTAGTGATGACTAGTGAGGTATGAGCTCATAACCTAGAACTCTCAAGAAAAAAGAGAATATAGGGTGGCCCCCAAGGAAAAGAGAATAAGAAGCTTAAGTCACCTATAAGAATGATGATCATGATGTCCTTTATATCATATGCATTGTTTTATAAATCCTATGATATTTTGTATATGATATTGATATGCATTCATGACTAGTATGTTGCATTCATAACATTAAGATTCATGCTAAAAGATACGGGCCTCGGCTAATGGTATTTAGAACTTAATAAATGAACCTTATATATATGTTCACCATTTTCACAATAAAAACCAAGGTTCCTGGGGACGATGACGATGACACTTGTGTTAGAGTCGGGAAGCCCGACTGAGATTCTTGTAAAAGTTTCTCATCCCTCTTCTTTCTTGTGTCATCTCCAGACAAGGATGATGGAGTAGCTGGTGATTTTCCTTGAGATGTGAACGAAGGAGCTACGTTATAGACAAGAGATTTAACGGAGATAGTTTCCTTTTGGATATTTGCCTTTAGAGTGATCGTATCTTATTTATCAGTTTGTATTCTATTGATGGATAGATATTGACGTCCTTATGTTTATAGGACATCACTATTATGATATAGTTATTGATATGTTATTATTATTTGAGTTATGTTATGCCATGGTTGTATTATGTATTTACTTGTTATTTGTTTCTAACATCTCTCTTACACAGGCAAGATGGATGACGTTAGAAACTTAGCATTTACTTGTTATTTGTTTCTAACATCTCTCTTACACAAGCAAGATAGATGATATTAGATACTTAGCATGCACGGCTCATGTTTTGTATTTTAAACAAAAAGGAAAAATTTACCCATATTTTCACCAAAGTATTTCCAAGAAATTTTGAGTTAAAAAACTGGAACAAAAGAGTAATAACTAACAATTAACTTAAATGCATCCTAGGCATGTTAAGTTAAATATTAGGGTGTTATATATTTTATTCTCGATTAACTTTAAAATATAAATGTACATAAGGAAAAAAAACCCCATTTGAATTAAAATAAAATATCACAAAAATCAAAATCCCAACAAATCAAAATCTAAATATTAGGTTTTAATTCAAATACGAGAATCTTCAGGATTTTCTAAATTTGTGGACTAAAAATGAAACATTTAAATGTTTCATAAAATTATTTAAAAATCACTCTTTAACTTGTTTTCCTTTTGGGAACAAAATCCAAGTTAAAGAGTAATTTTTAAAAATTTTATGAAACCTTTAAACGTTTCGTTTTTAGCCCATAAATTTAGAAAATCCTGAAGATTCCTATAATTGAATTAAAACCCAAAATTTGGATTTTGATTTGTTGAGATTTTCATTTTTTTTGATATTTTATTTGAATCCAAATGGTGAGGTATTTCCTTATTTAAATTTATGTTTTAAAGTTTATGGAGAATAAAATAAATGAGGACATTAACATAAGTGAGTACTGAAACAACCAGATGCCAAAATGACAGGAAAATGCAGAAGTTGACCGAATTGTCATCGCTATAGCGGTCCAGGAGTGCTATAGTGATCACAGTGTGGGAAACAGTGGTTTTGAATGGTCTGAGGACTGTTATAGTAGTCGTACGTGACATGGTCAGGGGTGTGAGGACGCCTTGATCGCTATAGCGGCCTCCCTGGTGCAGAAACAATGCTAAACAACACAGTTTTGCTATATGACCCCCTTTCCCTGTAAAAACCTTCCCCATTCATGAAACACACCCTAAACTTGAAAACCCTCACCCCCAAACAATTTTCTCTCTTCCTATCGCATTCTTACCCCAAATCTTTCTCCTCCAAGATCAAAAGTAAGAGATTGTCATTAGTTTATGCTAGATTTCTCCATGTTATGGGTTGCCTTTGTTTCTCATTATTGTCTAGTAGTGGTGCTCCCCCAATATTTTTAGAGTTAATGTAAAGTTACCTAAAGAGTATTAGTGATTAATCTAGAGTTCTATAGTTGTTATGGCAGACTTTGGTGCCATCCTTACTCCTTGGAGCTCAGCCGTAGTTCCCTCTTGTTCTCCCTCTCCAGGTAAGTGGGTTTGAATCCTGTAGCCTCTATGTGGATCAGTATAGCTATTTTCATTAGATTGTAGCATTATTGCATGATTTTGAAAATGATTCTAAAGAGAATATAAATTATTATTGGTTTTGTCAAGTTTATGAGATTATGATCATGATTATATTAGAGATTTATGAGTTTCTGTGATGAATTCAAGAGTAAAATATATATGTATGATAGAGTTTAAACCAGAGAAGAGCTTAGTACAGAGTTTTAGAGAAAATGAATATATATATATATATATATATATATATATATATATATATATAAAGAGAGAGAGAGAGAGCAATGTATGATTTAGCTTTTGAATAAAAAAATGTTATATGATTCTTGAGTAGTATGATTATAAATCCAATATTTTGAAAAATGATTTTAGAATATCAAGTATATGAGAATATTTTAACATAAAACATGGATTTAGAACTTCAGTTTTCTAGTACCAAAAGGAATGGAATTCAGTATGATTCATAGCAACTGCCAGATACATATTCTGTGGGTTTGAAATCGAAATGCCTATAAGTGGATGATCCCTTGCACATGATTCTCATAGCCACAATTATGCTAAAGTCAGATTGTTAGAATTATGTGAGTCCAGAACTCTCAGAATACTAAGGATGTAGGGGTTCTTGTTTACCAAGGACAAAACACCCCCGTTTTAGTTATGAAATTTCAGTTTTGTTGATTTTATTTATTTCCATTGAGTTATGGATGATAAGATCTATGAAACAGCCATGGAGGCAAACCTAGTAAACAATCATGGAGGCAATATAGTAAACAGCCATGGAGGCAATAGTATTAAACAATCATGGAGGTAACCCCTTTAAATAGCCATGGTGGCAATTCCAGGAAATCGGACCGAGTTAAATGCCCACAGCTTGTCCGCCAAGGACCGTAAGATTATAGATAGAAGCTCACGTTCACCAGAGACTAAGCATTACTACTCAATTGGTAGACACAGCTATTATATCTACGTATATATATAAATATGAAGAATGCTTTAGAGTTTGATTAATCATTATCATGTTGTTATTATTGTTGTTATGTTGTCCCATTTGGGTGATGGGTGAGAGCTCACTCACTAAGTCCGTAAACTCATCCCTCATTTCCTCCTCACAGTTGCAGGTACTGATATTGCTCAGCCTCCTGTTTGGCAGGCGCAGTTGTTCTCAGTGGTGAGTCTTACTTTGGAGTAAGGCTTAGTTTAGAGTCTTATTAGAGTATAGTACTCCAGTAGATATGCAGGCAATATCTGAACCATGCATTATTTCCAAATTATGTATTTAATTTCAGTATTAAAAATAGCTATGTATATGTTTTTAGTTTACAAGTGTGAATTAGAAATTGTAGAGTTTGATTAAAATTATATACAAGCTAGAGATTAATTTATGATTCAGATCAAGTGTTAGATAGGTTTTTTTTAGAGCGTGATGAATATGTTTCCAAAGCTTTATATATCAAGTATTTTAGTCTATGATTCCACATATCATGTTTTGAATAAAGATTGGGATAAAGATTTAGATGAAGCTATGTTTCCAAAATGAAAAGGATGTTATTTTATGCATATAGATAGACTCCGAGGTCACGAGGTCTACGTGGGAAAGGATTCCTCATATGCCGATCACGCTCCCAGGTTAGGTCATGACAAAGTGGTATCAGAGCCATAGCTTTCCTTGCATGGTACTGGAGCAGGTGTCCACAAGTAGAATAGCGTTTATGTGAATGGAACTGTAGCCATTTGCATTAACGCGATGTTATTTGAGGCCTGTAGAAAAGTCAATTATGTCTGGGTTCAATAAGAGTCTTTGTCATTTCTTTGGAACTCCTAGTTTGATCTTTTATCCTTTTCCCCTCTTCTCAGGCGAGCTATGCCATCTGATAACCATCGCCACCATATTAGCACCACGTCAATTAGCACCAAATGCATATGATGCCTTGAGTAGGCGATTTTGAACCTGTTAGAGGTGGTCAATAAGCACTTTCAAGCTGGAGTGCATCAAAGGGAGTACGTGGTCATCTTTACTGCTCGAGGCATCCTTGGGGTCTTCCAAACTAGAATTATAGCATTTCCAAGCTATTAATTGATCAACACTCAAAGTCCACCTTATCTCATTCAAGGCAGACTTTCTGATTATTGCATTGTATGCTAAGATTTGTTAACCACAAGGAAGTCCACCTTCAATGTTTTGCTCAAGGGCTTTATTCCCAGAGTCAGATACAAAGACACATATCCATTAAGGCAGACCCTGTCCCCCATGATGTTGACCAACTTTTGGGGATATGCATGCAGTTTGGAAGCCGAAATAACTTATCAAATGCATCTCAGAAGAGCAAATCAGTCGTGCTTCCTTGGATGATCAATACTCGCCTTACTTCAGTATTAAACATTCTTGCTGAAACTACCATAGGGTCATTATGGCCAGGTACTACGCCTTCCATGTCTGCACTAGTGAATATTATGGCTAGGATACCTTTTTGGTAAGGCTTCCGGGGCAACACTCATGATTTCCTCAAGTGCTTCTTCTTAGTCGACTTTGTGGCTCTTCCGCCTGCAAAACCATACGCTATCACATTGATGACATGATTGGGCTTATCTTCATCTCTCAACTTATCATCCTGTTGTATAGGATTATCCAATCTCTGACTACGAAAATTTCTTTTGTCCTCGTCATCCTAGGCAAGTGAAGACCTTCCTCTTTTAGAACTATTCTAGTAAGCCACCAAGCATTATGGTACACATAGAACTTGGACTTGTCAACATTCTTCTCAGGTTTTAGAGGCCTCGATTTGGGCAATACTTTGGTATTGCATATTTCTTTATAGATATGATTTAAGGATACTATATATAGGGGAATATTCAATAAACTTTGGACCTCAGGTGGTTTTCCCCTTGCATTTGCTACCTTCTCCTCATTGTTTTGGCTTCCACCTTACTACTTGATACCTATATGTTTTTTAAAGTCGGAGCTAACCTACATTGTTTCTTCTAAATGAATATATATAAATATATATACACATATATTCAAATCCGAACTTCTTTTCAGATCTTTGGGGGTTTCTTAGCCAGTAATTATGTGAACAAGACATTTTGGAGGCCGATAATCAAAGTGACAAAGGCAGTTTGAGTGCTATGCTCTTTGCACAACAACGTTTCTTTATTAAAGTGCTCCAAATAATCCTGAAGGGGCTCATTAGGTTGTTAATAGAAACCTAGTAGACTTGATGCAAATTTTGGCTTGAATCTTTTAGTCATGAAGTGGGCTAGAATTTCGAAGCCAGGTCGAAGTAGTAGTTAATAGACTTTGGCAGAAGACTACTAAACCACTTTAGGGCTGGCTTCTAGAGAGTTATGGGAAAAGTACAACATTTATTATTTTCAGAGGCCCGACCAAATATATTTTCGATTTCATCATGTCTATATGGTCTTGAGGGTCAATAATCCCATCATAGCATTCTATCTTTGTCGGGAGCTTGAAGTCCTGGCGGAGGGCGAGGGGGTCATAGATTCATAATGAAGTCAAATAATAGGAACTTGTCATCATCTTCCTGGACTACCGACTTCCTTTTCTTCTATCATATAAATAGCATGAAGCGTTGGTTTCTTGGTAGTGATCCTGGGAAGTAGAGTATGTCGACTCCTTTGACCAAGTCTCATCAGACATGGTCCAAGATGATGAGAACTGTGGTTGATCCTGTGGTGGTCTTATGGGATTCGTCTTTTGCCTCGGGCTCTGGAGGGTGAGGCCATGGGTTCGAACGAAGTAGGCTAAGATTGGGATCCCAACGACTTGTCCTACCCTATGATGCCTCAAATTTCGGAAGGTTGGGCTCCTCCATAGTCTGAATAGGGAGTCAACGTGGCCACACTCTCAAAACTCTCACCTATGGCATTCATACTAGCAGCGAGCCAACTCTTCCTTTTGTTGACAAAGTTCCTTGGCAAGGCTCTCTTTACACCTATGCTTAACCTCGGTGTAGTGCTCTTCTTCTATTTTATGCTAGTCCTCCTTGATCACTTTTATGCATGGCATCAACGTCGCTCTACAAATCTTGGATGGTTATAGCCTATTCCCTAGTAACTTTGATGTCACGACCTGACTAGGGAACGTGACCGGCATGTGGGGAATCTCATCCTCACATAAGCCTCATAACCTTTTAAGTCTCTCTATATGCATAAAATAACATACTTTTCATTCTGAAAATATAATTTCTTCTAAATCTCTATTTAAACTCTATATCTGGAGTTATAACACTGAAATACTTGATATATGAAGCTTTGAAAACCTTTTAATCATACTCTGAAAATCCATTCAGTATGTGAACCGAATCATAAATACATCTTTGATTTATTACATAAACTCTAATCGAACTCTACAATTTCAAATCAATAATTATGAACTGAAAAAGAATACATCACTATCCAAATACTAAAATTAAGTACATAATCTGAAAATAATACATGGCTCGGATCCTACCTGCATATCTACTGGAGCACTATACTCTAATAAGACTCTAAACTAAGCCTGACTCCAAAGTACGACTCATCGCTGAAAAACAACTATGTCTGCCAAACCAGAGTCTGGGCTATATCTGTACCTGCAACTATGAGGAGGAAGGGAGAGTGGTGAGTTAACGGACTCAGTGAGTGAGCTCTCACCCATTACTCACATAGGACAACCAAGGAGTATACCATAATGCAATATACATGCAACAATCACAAATCATTTGGTATTTATGTACATAATCTCATAGAAAATATATCTCTATATTTATAAATTCATAGGAAAACATCTCTAAATTCTTACTCTAACAAGAAAATCATTTCTCATATAAATATTATCTCTTAAATCAAGTATTCTCTGAAAAACATCAAGAATCTCTGAAAATATAATTAGCAGTACTCTAATAAAGAAACAGGAATCTTTGGTTATGCCCAATTCATGTGACATAACAAAATCTCTAGTTATGCATGTCAACCATGGCATAACAAGATCTCTGATCTCAGGGGCACCTAACTAGATCCCATTCTCTGCTCTATGAGATTGTTCTCTCGGGACAACTTAGTACTAAGGTTAACGATTGAGGTTGAGCCGTTAACTCACTGTCGGTTTCTGTATAGCTACTGTCTAGTCTCTAATTCAATAAATATATTGTTTTCTGTAAATCTCTGTTATATACTCAAATCTGGGTATCAAACTCTTTCATATGTAATTACTCTAATCTTTGAAATTATCAAGATAACTCATAAAATCTTTGGATACAATCATACTTATACTCTAGCTCTTTATAAAACCGTTTTAAATATGAAAACTTTTGAAACTCTAAAAGCTCTGAACTTATACAACTCTAGGAACTTAACTTTAGCATAACTGTGACTGTGAAATCATGCCCAAGGGATCGCTTGCTTGCAAGCATTCCGATTTCAAACTCACAGAATATATATGTGGCATTCACTATGAATCATACTGAATTCCACATTTTTGGAATATCACAAAACCTGAATTTCTAAAGTCTCATTTCTCAAGATAACCTCTTTTTATAACCTGATAACTCTAATATCATACATTGAAATGAGAAGGTTCAAAATCATAAAATCTCTAACATTATAAATCTCTTAGAGTTGTACATAAAACATTTCCATAACATACAATGTACTAATCATGGTCCCATGGTTTTCTAAAACACATTTTCATACCATATTCAAAATCATACTCTTTGTTATAACTTGTAAAATCCCAATCATATATATTCTCATCTCTACTTTCATGCTCAGCAATCATCACGCATAAAACATAATTATAATGGCAAAACTAAGGCCATGAGCTTGAGCCCACTCACTGTTTGGAGCCGGGAATATGTGGGCACCACCAACTTGACCTCTGAAGCATGGAATGGCACCAACAACTACCATAGAGCAACATTGACTCAAGATTAATCTCTGCTAATCTCTAAATAACTCTAATCTAGCTCTAACAACATTGGGGGAGCACCCCCACTTGACAACAACGAGAAAAAACCACAACCCAAACCAAGAACATAAAAGAATAGGAAGAATGGAGATAAAATCTATCAACATAAACATACTTTCATGACTTAGGGGAGGTAGACTTGAATGGGATTGAGAAAAGAGGTAAGAAGAGGGTTTGAGAGTGAAGAGGAATTGGATTTTGGGGAAGAAATCCGAAGAGAAGGGTTTTATAGGGGTGAGGGGTGTCCTGTAAGTGAATCGACGCCGTTTTGCACTGTTCACACTCCTGGAGGACTATTATAGTGGTCTATGACCCTATAGCGGCCAGGGCTCACTTACAATTGCTATAGCAATCCTTAGACCACCCAAAACCCTGATTTCCCACACTATGACCGCTATAGCAGTCTTGGACCGCTATAGCGGTGACAATTCAGCCAACTTCAGCACTCAAGAGTCTTTTAAGTACCTAGGGCCTTCCTAGCAACATGGATGGGTGCCGAGAGACCCTGGGGTATCACATTTGAGCATCTTCCCGACGAGGGGAGAATTATGATATCCAGCTCCTGCGTTGTTTGCCACAAAGGGGTTTGCATGGTTATTATCAGCATTAGGAACTTCTTCTTGGTTGGGCAAGTATTGGCTCGAGAAGTGAACTCAATGTGGAGGTTATTCAAGGGAGCATGGCAATCTCCTCTGTGAACCTTGGAGGGGATCCTCCTTGAAGTTGATATGGTTGCTTAGTGCAGATAAATGGAGAAAAGGAAAGATGGTTAGTTGCATTCCTATAGATGGTGCCAATGTAACGAGGTAGAAAGAAAGAGAGGTCAATGTATTACCTCGTTATTTAGGAAGTGATCAGGTTTAGAAACACAAGGTGACAACTAATCTTCTTTCTCCTATGTGAGTTAGGGGTGTGCACCTACAAGGACTCTACCAACAAGTAAGCAAACGCTTAAAGTGGGTATGAGTGTGCAAATGAACATAAACTAGATACCTAGCATCCCTGGAGGTATTTATAAAGGTGCCTCAAAGGTGGTTATCATGGTTAGGAGGCCAATAATTTCCCTTGCGCCATGATCCCACATTCTCCCGTTCATAGGTGAAGTGGGGAGAGAGGATCGTGACCTTGGTAACCACTGCCACTTGGAGGATCTCTAGAAATTGGGTGGGGTGAGTTTCTTGGACCCGAATCATGAAAAGTCTAGGCCTATCAAATTGAGATAGCAAAATTGGGCTGGATTTGAGGTCATGCCATCTCTTGCTCTTATCTGTAACAATATGAATATGACTATTAATATTAATTAATAATAATAATTACAATGATAATAAGTAAAATAATAATTATAATTTTGATATAATAATCATTAACAATATTAATTAATTATTGGTTATTAAGATGCAATGATGATAATAGAATTCATGATAACCACCTGGGTTGTAATAATAATAATGCTATGTTGTAGGCCTATCACATTTGGCATGCCCGATAGAATATGGTTTAATAGTATAGGCCTAATAGTATTATTAGGCCTATTGAAATAATATATAGTGTTTGACTCGACATTGTATGAGATATTATATTATATGACATACAATTATCTTCTCACTGCTACAAAATAATTCTACTATTAAGTAAATATTTAGCCAAAAAAAGTAATATTATAATAGAATAAAAATATTTATTAATTATTTGCTTACTTATTTAATAAATCTTATTATTTAAATATTTAGTATTTGCATTTATAGTTATTATAAACAATATTACTTTTTATTATTTACTTTAATGTCAATAATTATTTATTAATTTAATCAAATATAAAAATTTAAAATTATATGGTGCTCTATTTTTAAAAATATTTAAATATTTTTACTTTATTTTATTCATATACTATATAAACAAGGAAAATATTTTAAAATAATAATTTTTATTAGTTTTTTAATTTTGATGGGGGTGGAGTGCAATTTTCGAAGAAGAATGAGGCGGAGTGCAATTTAACCAAGCCTCAAGAGTGGTTTATGCTATTTATCCAAAATATAAATGGATTTAAAACTTGGAGCACTTAAGTCCCACATTGTTTAGACTATGAACTTTTTACTCTTAAAAATAATTATACATATTCATGTGTTATATTCCTTTATGGTTAGTTATAGACTCTTTTTAAAAGGTAAGTATTCACTAATTCTTCACTCGGATAACTAGGGTGCATCTTTTAACTATCTTTCACTATAGAAAGATTGCTGAATTTGAAAAAAGAAAAACTCGATTAGTCTAACTGGTTCTTAATTGGTTCACTCTGGATTTCCATCAATTTGTCAGTTTTTAATTGTTCATGTCTTACTGAGATAGGGCGCGCACACACACACATATACACTCTCATCATGACATAAGTACAGGCATTTGATCTTCGAGGACGACCATTTGAACCATTGACTAGTTCACATTTGGTTTTGATTGATTTTAAAAAATATAGTATTTTTTTCAAATTAGCCTATGGACTTGTCTTGTCTGGTTTTTAGAACAATGAAAAATATGCATGGAACTACTTAATTCTTAGAGAAAATATTATGAATCTGAATGAAATAAGATAAAAATGATAGAAAATAAAACATAATACATGTATAATTTTATGTCATAATATTTGTTATTCCTAGCTTTAAAATGGTGCAACATTTAATTCCTATTGAAATGTATTGTTGAATGAATTATCTATGCGATATGGTATGTTAATGATATGAACTCTACTATGAAGAGTTTTTGGAGTTTACGTGGATAACATATGTAGGACACTGGCTTCTACACTATGAATCATCCAACCCCATGCATAGTGAGAGTTAAGTGTTCAAATAGTTTGCATTCGTACTTTTATTTTTTTCATACATATTTCATCCATCACATCATGTGCAATAGTTATTAAATGAGTATCCAAGAGACACTAATTTTTTTGGTGTTTAAATAGCATCACTGCAAGGAAAATAGAGAATAACAAACTTTTACACAGGAGTTGAAGGTAAAAAAACTTTCAAAATCATTTTTTTTATCAAACCTTCTTTCAATGTCTATTTAATATCCCCCTCACATAGGAAGCACAATTTCCCCTCAAATACCCTCAGAACTACAACACAATCAAATTCTAAAGCAGCTACAGAAACCATCCTAAAGTTGTACGACCATCAATTCTGATAGTTTTGGGGGTTAATTATATCCCATTCCACATTCAAAAGGTAAACAATTTAATCTCATAGATTCATTTGGTTTGACCCAATGGTTGCCTTTGCCTTCAGTTCCTCCTCAAGCACTTTCAACGAATCTGAAACTTCAGCTCTATACACATAGTACTTTGCAGCGATCACATAAAAGATATAGTTTAGAAAGCTTAGAACTGCCAAAAATGCATAATAATAATCAAGATGAGAAGCATTTAGGTTGTTCGAGATCCACCCTTGTTGACCATAATGGCCCTTCTTGGTCACATGTGCAACTGTTGAGAGAACAAAAGAGCTGAGGAAATGCCCAATGCCTAAGGAAGTCATGGAATACGAAACTCCAAGGCTCTTCATGTTCTCCGGGGCTTGGTCATAGAAGAACTCAATGTGAGCAGCTGCTAAGAAAGCCTCAGATATCCCTATACCTATAAACTGAGGAGTCAAAATCAATATGCTCAAAGGAACTTGTCCTCCCTTTTTAATGACACTGTGTTCTTTGGCCACTCTAAGTCTATATCTTTCTGCCAAAGATGCAATTATCATAACAAATACTTGGATTATGAGGCCTATTCCCATTCTCTGAAGAAGGGTGATACCTCGAGGGTTCTTAGTCAACCTCCGCATAATCTTGACAAAGAAACGGTCATAGAGTAGAATGCATATAGCCATGGTCAAAGTCACCAACACAATTAAACTTGCTGGGGGAATAGTGAATTTGCCAATGTCTCGGTTAAGAGTAGTTCCTTGCTTAACAAAAAGGGTATTTATCTGGGCAAGCATTGTACATGGAATGAATGATGCAACGTAAATGGGTATCATCTGTAGCATTTGTTTAGTCTCCTCTACTTGGGTAACTGAGCATAACGTCCATGGACTTGTGCTTGAACTAGTAATGACACAAGCTTTATTGAGGAACCTGTATGTGCATTTATATATATATATATATGCTCATCACTACAACATTTCAAAATAAATAAAACAATAAATATATCATTAGAATGAGCTATATCAAAATTTATACCTCAATGTTTGAGTGGAATCAATCCTGATTTTCCCTTTCTTTGTATACTCTTCATGATCAATCTCATATAGTTCTTTAGTGTTTCTAGGGACAGGTACCGCCCATTTCCTTAAAGCAGCCACTATGACCATGGCCATTCTAGTGAAGGGACTTCCTGAAGGTAATTTGTGTCTATAGAAGGGTGTGCCTGCCAAGAATGTGACTATTGATATTGCAAACAGAATAGTTTGAATACCATACCCAAGAGTCCAGCCTGCATTATCTTGTATGTACACTAGAATTGTATATGCAAATACACCCCCAACTAAGATGAAGAGCACCCACCAATTAAAGAATGAGAGCTTGTGCACCTTTTCTTTTGTGTCAAAATCATCAAACTGGTCGGCACCAATGGTGGCAATGTTGGGCTTGATTCCACCAGTTCCCATTGCTAACATGTATAATGCACCAAAGAACACAACTAGCTGTAGTGTGGATGGTTCCTTGCATATTGTCACTTCCATTGCAACACACGGTGGCTTTAGGCTAGGTAGGGACACTGATAATGTAAGCAAAGATATGCCCTGCCAATGCCAATATTCAACAACTAAAAAGTATCCTAAGTTCTTAACAGGATGATATAATAATTTGTAAAGACAAATCAAGAGTGGTGTCCTTGTGACTAGAATTTACTTGTAATGTAGGCTCGTTTGGTTTTACATTTCTATTTTCAGTTGATATGTGTCTACTGTTACCATAAAACTATAGTATTGTTTCAAATTTTATTTTTATGTTTTCAATATTTAAATTACCTATACCTAAAATCCATTAAGCCATACTATTCTAGTTTAAATCAGATAGTTCAGTGTTCACTTTTCGAAAAACTCTCCCAATTTTAGTTTTCTCTGTTGACATGATCAATTTAAACTTGAGGTATTTTTCAAAGGAAACAAATGTCAAATCCGTTGAATCAATTGAGTATTAATTATTTATTTTGTTTTATTTCACCATTTTTTTTATAAAATCAAACAAGCAAGAAATAAATTACGAACACATGATATTTTATAATATTAACAAAAACACCAGAACAAGTGATGGAAATAGTATAAACCTCTAAGTGCATGTTTAAGCAACTATTGATCTAGTGGTGAGGGGTTTGGATAGTATGCATGAGGTTCTAGATTCAAATCTCATTGTGATTAATGTAATTTTTGAAATACTAAAAAAAAGAAACTTTAAGTGCATGTTTGGTTTCATGTTTGGAGGACCAGGAATTGATTTTGATAATTTGAGAATGTGTTTGGTTTCTGGTTTACAAAATCAATTCTCATCTGTAAAGTTAATTCTAAAAGAAATGAAAATTTATTACTTTATTATGTCATAATCACTTTTAGAGAAACTATTAAACATAAATCATTTTGCTTTAAGATCAATTCTAACTAAATCAATTCTAATAAAATTGATTCTACAAACATAAAATCAAATGCACACAAATCTAAAAATAAAAATAGACCAAATGCAATACAATACCAAGCCAAGATTAATCTTAACCCATGCATTAATGATGCACCCAAGAATGAAATCCTACATGTCTTTGAGGAACAAATATAATTAAAGGGGAAAGATTCTGTCGATGTGCATATATACCGTGAAATAGACAAATGATGAAATAACAATAACCCAATATCGTCTGAGCCAAGCATCGGCAATGAAGGCGCCCAATACAGGAGTCATCCAAATTGCGCCAATCCAATTGGTGACATTGTTGGAAGCATCGACAGTGCCTTGGTGAAGCTCCTTTGTCAAATATAAGATCAAATTTGATGATATCCCAAAATAAACCATTCTTTCGAATATCTCATACACTGCATGACACATGACATGAACGTATTTAACCAAACCAATTCAATTCATTGCCCAATGAGAAATATATGACAATGTTGGTTATTTATCAATTTACTAACAATTAATCTATAATTTCCTAATGATTGTCATGAATCATCGGCATAAAAGTTTAAACTATATTAAACTTTTGAATAGAGGCATGTAAATAGTTTTGTATTTAAAAGGTTCCCTTCACATGAATTTTTCTTTTGCTCTTGAACCATAAATAATTTAAAAGAATGAGGAATAATGAGGTTTGAACTCCAAACTAATTGGTGAGTAAAACTCAAATACTATATATCATGAATTATCCTTCTCTATTTGATAAAGATAGATGAATGATATGTAACAATCATCATCAACCCTGAATTGTCTAGCCAAGGAGAGTTCGTCTTCTTCCTGACCAACTTTGATAGGTTTGGAATCAAAAGAAATAACTTTAACCTTCTTTGTTAGTATTACTATAGTAAGTTTGATAATGCTCTTTGATTGAGTACTCTGGCTCATAACAAACATAAACTAATTTTTCTGTTTGGTAAATTGAACAACTATTATGATTTTGCTTTTGACTTTTAAAAGCTAGTGGTGTTTTTGTTAGCACCTCATCGGGTGTTTTTCAGAGGTGGTTTATGCTCTTTAAAATCCAAATTAAAAGATCAATATAACTCTTGAATTTTATAAAAATCTAATTTGATCCTTCCATTAATCAATTCTCTTAATTTTTTATTATTTCCACAAATATTTATGCCATTGTAGTCATTTCATATTTTGAGAGTAACTTTATAATATATTTTCCAAATATTAATTCAATAGGAAGAGCAATTTTTATATTATTTTATCAAAAAAGTATTAGGCTCAATTTTACTCATATAAAATTTGATCATAGAAAGCACCTAGGTACTACACTTTCAAGTAAATTACTATGGGGTGGGTGTGGGAAAGCAATCCACTTTTTGTGGATACTATTACTACCATGGCAAAAAATAAATAAATAAAGTAACGAATCTGCTGAAAGCGGATTATGTTCCAGAAAATTAAAAGAAAAAGTCACTCAATTTGTTTGATTTGTTTGTTCTACTGCATGTAACTTATTTGTCTCTTCTATCATCAATGACAAAGTACCTCTTGGAACTTATCAGTCAAGTGCGAGGCAAGTTTGGGCTTAGTGCAATGGTGGGGCCAAGGAAACAACCCACTCACCGCAGATTACGCACCCATGCAAGGAGAAGAATCCACTTTCCATGGATTACGTACCTATTTTATTATTATTTTTTTGTTTTCCTAACATAATCCGCTGTAAGTAAATTATTTCCCTTTTCTCACCCCAATAGTAATTTCCCCTTAACTCTCATATTAAAATGTAAGTGGATTATGTTCTTTTTCTCACCCTAATAGTAATTTCCCCTTAACTCTCATATTAAAATGCTAACCATCATCACAGTCCATATCAATATCAATTTTCTACAGTATTACTATGACCTTTTGAAAGTAATTTTTTAAGAGTTCAAAAAACTCAACAGTTTTTTAAGAACCACAACTATATCAAAACCAAGCCTAAGTAATAGCCAGTAGGCTTGCATTATGTGTTTGGAAAAAAAATCCTTTTCCTTTATTTCTTTCTTTATTAGCATCATTTTTTATATCAAACTTGTACGTATAATTAATTCTTTAGTGTAGAAATTTCAAAAAAAAAAAAATCTTCGGTAAATATAATTGTAAAGCAACATGTAAAAGCATATTTAAAGATTTTTCGAAAACAAGCATCCATGTAAAATGCTGAAAAGTAGCTATAATTTCAAAACCTTTAACATACATATAAAATAAAATTATTATTTACGTATAACTCAAGTGTATATATACAATTTCAAAAAATTTTGTCAAAAGCTTAAGAGAAAAGCTTAAGAAAAACCAAACCAATCAAATTTGACTCGATCTGATTCAACTGGGGGTTGCAAAAATTGGTTGCATGGTATATATTTGGGGCCAATAAATTGCTTTGGTTCGATTAGAATTTTTACAAAACCAAATTAGATATGGTCGTAAACATCCTGACATTTTGATGACAGAAAATGGAGGGAAGAGAAATTTAACGATAGGGGAAGGTTTTTCTTGTTTGGGAATTTTTTTGAAAATATGAGCTCGTCATAGGAAGTAGTTTCCGTCGTTCATTCTCAAAATTCGAGTGGAAAGAAGGGAATTAAAAATTTATGAGGAAAACAACTATAATTGTTTTATTCTTATTATGTAACTTTCAAATATGATTACTGGATTTTGATTTCATTCCCATAATAATCATCCATGAACAAATAAGGAAAAAACTTTATTTAAGAATAACATTAGAACTTTGAGAAGTGGTTTAGGGATCTTAACATTAGAAACTTAGCAACGAATAGATGAAGAACCCTACAACAGTGCACCGGTTTTATATTATTTCACTTGAATCAACTCAGTCATATATATATATATATATATATGTCTACCTGAAGAAAACACAATAGAAATTTTGAAAATTGGAAAGGAAAGTTGGATACCAAAATCACCGAATTCCCTTTTCTAGCATCATCCGTGCCACCCACAACAACAACAACATGCTCGACCACATTGCCATCGTCATCTACGGTGTCCACAACCACCACGAGATTGTGTTCATAGTTCGAAATGGGTTTGTGTTCCTAATAGGTTACTTTGGAATAACCATCAAATTAGTGCTCGAATTGGTAACTAAATTCAAATTGTTCCTAAAATTCTGAAATCTCTTCCGTGGCGGTTGGAGGATTGGCTTTGTGACGATGGAAATGGTTGATTTTTTTTTGGGGTTATGATGCGCCAGACACAATTAATATATGAACAAGCACTCAAATTTTAGTCATTAGATGACCTTGTGGCTTTAGGAGGTGCACCACATAAATTGAGCCAATTTTTTTGATTGAGTTATGATGGGGTTAACAAAAAAGGGTAAATTAAATCTGAGGGTATTTTTGAAAATTCAAATTAAAATTTGATGGTGAGATAACATAGTTAAAATTTGACAGTTAGAGAGGGCATGTGGACAACTAGAGAGAGTATAAGTTTTATTATCATAAACCTCATAGAAAATGAGTGTAATTTGTTCTTTTAATTATTATTTTACTGTTTGGTTAAGAAAAACTACAAAGCCCCTGTCAAGAAAAAGAAAAGAAAAAACTACAAAGCTCCTTCTTGATGAAACTGAAATTAAAAGTTGAATGTGCAAACTAATACCATAAAGTAAGAGAGAATGGGTGATTACCAACAATAAAGGAGCAAGCCTTCATACCACCACTTTTGAATTTAAGAATAGGTTTTCCTTTGAGATCCACCGTTCCATCTTTTGTATACTCACTTACGATGTTGACCTCTTCCATGGGAATAATAATACTTTGGAGAAGCACCAAGAAGCAATCCTTTTTTTTTATTCTTCTTCTCTTTTTCTGTCACTAAGAGATCTACGCGAGTTCCCACTCTAATTTATAGTGACCTGGCAAGTCTAAATTCTTCTCTTCCATTTTTTAATTTTCAATCTATTTCACCAACATAACATTGTTAATTTTTTAAGGGTGAATTCTTAATATATTCTTTAGCGATTTTGAAATAAAGATACGCGTATCAATGCAAAATCTTATTCAGCTAAGCAAATTTTTTCATATCATTACGATGCATCTTTAATTGTTAAATAATTTGAACTACCCAAAAATTAATATTCATGTCATTTGACTTTTCAAGCACAAGAAGCGAAAAATTTAAATATTTTTAAATAACGAACATCTGGCAATTGCTATTTTACATTAGCCTATGATAGCCATCGCATTATTAAGATGAGTTGTTTTGAACTTTCGATACAAAATTGAAAACAACATTCTGATTATTTTTGTGATATTATTTAATTGGCTTTTCCTATCAATTAAAGAGTATTAGAACTTTCTTATTTCTACATTCTGAAAAATTATTGAGTACAGGTAATCAATAAATTAGTTAATATTCCATAAAAATAAATTAATTAATTAATAGCGGATACATCATATATATCATTTTAAAATGTAAAGTTCCTACCAAAAAATTTTAAAAAAATGTAAAGTAATTGTATTGTGGAAAGATTTATTTAATCATTTAGGGGCATCTGTTTCACATGATTTGTTTGCATTCCTGAGAATGTGACCATTTAAACGTAAGATTATCATGTTTGGTAAACGGTTTGTAAATTGTATTCCAAGAATGAAAATTGAAACATTTTCATTCCCATCTCTCACCATTGGAATGTAAGATTCCTATGCGAAGATAATGTTTTTGCAAAAATAAAAAGGCTAAATCGCTCTTAACTTAAAACCAGCATAATTGTTGTTGGAGTGTTGTTGCCAATGCCAAATAGTTGGCGTCGACAGTAGACCTTTGCCACCGCTGATCGTCGGACCATAGCCAGCACTGGACTGCAACCATTGGACCATCATTGTCAATTGCTTGAGTCCTGACCATTGATGCTAGCTAGTCAGCGGTTGGACCACAGCTACCATCGCTACCATGGGTGTATTTTGGGGAGAAAAAAAATACCATTATTCACATGAATGTCATTATAAACCAAATACGAAAATGCTTGATTGACAAGAATAATTTACAATTTTCTTGAGATTTCAATCTACATACCAAACCCACCTAAACGTCTTGCCAGGGAATATTATTCCTGAGAATGAAAAATTAAACTTTGAAAGGATGTCCCCTTAGATTTGATTTAGTTTATATAGTTTATGTACACATTGTGTATATAAGAATTTATCCTTTATTATTCGCTGTGTATTGTTTTTGTTATGGAGATTAATTTTAATATGCTATGATATTAATAACTCAATTACTATTCAACAAATGACCAGGTTCACGTAGCAAATTGAAAGACACATGGGAAGCACAGAGCTTGAGAATTCACCCAAGCTCAAATTAATGGTAGAAGGATATTTAGCCCCTTGCTCAAGGGAAAGGGAAGCGTGTGTAAGACGAGATCCATTATTTCTATTCGGACTTGTGTTTTCTCGTATATTATGCTCCTCTTCGTGTTACCTCTCGTATAGAGGGTCAGCCCTAGTAAGCCTACAATAGACATCGAATGGGAAACAAATATCGCAGATTTTTCCAAAATAAATTCACCTATATATATATATATATGATATAATTATCATGTATTTGACAATGTAAAATTTTTTTATATAGCTATCTAATCATATATTGTCACCTAAGTCATGATGGTTAACTTTTATACCCACTACTTAAAAAGTCATTCAAACTAAATGTTTTAATTTGATGACATTATAAAACTGTTTTACACTCTCAGTGCATCAAAATTAAACTCATATATATATATATTAGATTAAAGGTGTTACAGGCATATTTTTTTGTCTATAATTCTTTAATAAAACAATGCGTTTAATTTCATTCATTGCAGATGGATTTTTCCATTTGTTAATCCGTGTATAATGTATGTGTTAAATACTTGTCTTGAATTTCAAAGAAAAAAAATCCATCTGAAATGCGCACATTAAATATATGGCTTGAATTTGAATGCGCACATTAAATATATGGCTTGAATTTCAAATTACAGACAAATTTTTCTATCTATAATCTCTTTAATGAAATGATGCGTTTCAATTTCATCCATTAAAGATGAATTTTTCGGTCTATAAATTCACCTGTAATATGCAAGTTAAATATGTGCTTTGAATTTCAAATTACAGATCATTTTTTTGTCTATAATATATTGAATTTATTTTACATCAATGAATTAAATAAAAAATTATCTGTAAAACTATCTATATGTTTTGTAAAAACAAAAAAATTCTTTCATTATTTCTCTGTAATTTCCACTTGTAACAGTTATTGGCCATCTGACACAAAGTTATACCAACAAATGCGGACATATTTATAGATGGATTATGTAACTTTGACAAAAAAAAAATGATTTTTTTCCCCTGTTTTCATTTGCTATCTGTAAACCATTCTGGTAATTTCTGATAGTATACCATATGTATAGCCTTTACCGGCATGCATTACGTTTTAGAAAAAGAATCCTTTGCGTTATTTCTTTGTCATCAGCATCTCTTTTACATCAAAATCAGAGTATAGTCATGTCTTTTATACCCAAATCCTTTGGCAGAAAATTGAATTCTTAGGTAAAAATAAATCAAGCAATATATATAGACAAATTTCAAGATTTTCAGAAATCAAACATCCCTGCGTAAAATGCAGAAAAGCTTACAAAACAATAATTCAATAATCACAATCGCGAGTTCGTCAAAAATTATAATTAGTTAGAGAAGCAACTAAATAAACCTTTGTCAAATCACAGATAATTAATCTCTTCAAATGGCGGCGTTACATGATGGCATGTTTGGGAACTCTTAAAATTTTCTGGAAAAAAAAACTGTTTTTGGAAAATTAAAGATGTTTGGTAAAAATGTAAAATAGATTATAATCAAAATATGATAATATTAAGTTAAAAAAACAACATATAATTATAACCAACTTTTTGAAATTAAATTTCATTTTGATTATAAGAAAAAGTTAATTTTTCTAGAATTATGATATTCTTACCAAACTAACCCTAGATATCAATTATTATATAATATGAACCAATCATTTCATACTCCTTTTTAGTAATTTATCACTTAAAAGTACTTTTTTTATACCCATCCAAACAAAAAAAATTATCCTAAAGTCAACTTTTAGCTGAAGTCTCTAAAAATAAATTAATTCTCATATATATATATATATATTATACGAATACTCTATTATAAAATAATAAATTGATTATTTATAAATGTTTATGACCAGTCGGGTACCGAGCACATAACTCTCAAGGCTTATTTTCTGCATTAAAAATATTCAATATTAAATTATTTTTTTAATATATATGAATTAAGTGTAAAACAAGTATGAGATAGCCTATCAAAAGATAACTAGACTCATGGTATTTTTAGATTTCATATATTTTCTTGGTAGAACATACATGCAATGTATAGATGGTACATGCCCATTTTCTTTTTTAGTTAAAAAGCATTTAATAACTTTATCTTGGATAATAATTATTTTTTCTACTTTGTCTAAGAAAAAAGCTACCAAGCTGCCTGATGAAGTGAGGAGTTTGATGCATGTGGAAACTGAAGAAGGGATACGAAACAAGCATATAACCCCTCTTTTAGTTGTGTTTTGAAAATATTTGCATATATAATGTATGATAAGATAAAATTAAAAGGTGCAAGGTTACCAATAAAGGAGCATGCTTTCCAACCGCCACTTTTGGATTTAAGAATAAGGTTTTCCTTTAAGATCCACAGTTCCATCTTCAGTGTACTTACTCGCAATCCTTTCCTCTTCCATACGAATAACAATATTTTGCAGCATCGTCAAACAATTATTTATTTTGTGTCACAAGAGAACTACACTTATAGCTCTCGCTCACTCTGCATTAAAGTGATGAAAAGACCCAGCTTTTAGTGTTTTGAGGGATCACATACTTTTGTTGGGAGAATGAAGTGATGAAATTTTATTATTTGATCAATAAATATAGAAGTTGGGCTCTTTTCATTATATTAATTTAAAGATAAAACTCCTCCCTTTACTTTTTAAAGTGAAGATCTCATTTTTTTAGGATTCAAATACTTTTTCTTCCCTTATAGAGGCGATTTCTTATCATTAATTTTGTACCAAAAAAAGAAAAACCTAATTCACCTCTATCACATTGTTAATTTTTGAGTGATTAAAGTTATGACCCATGAAATTTTAAATGTAAAAGTAAAGCCTAACAAAACTCTTAATATATTTTAATTTCAACTCTTTTAAACCTAAAACGACCGTATCAACCTCTAATTCATCTAGGAAATTTTTTTGCGAGACTATCATGTGTATCCTCGTATAATCGTCTCATTTGAGCTGTACAAAAAGTTAATCCTTTGATACAATCAAATGGCTAAAATTTTCATCCAGCAATCTTCTCACGATGCATTAGCTTTCCTTTTATTAAAGAGTCATTAAACTTTCTTATTATATATTATAAAAAATTCTTGCGTATGTCTAATGAATGCGGTTGGCATTTAGTCAATTAATAACACATGTTATATATCAATATCAATATATTGATTAGATTAAGTTATATCGGTATAACTTTAAGCAATTGTTACACATTAAAACAACTTTTTATTGCATTAACTTTTTACAAAATCCACTATTGAATTATAAGTCGATGTCATATAGATCATATTAATATATTTAATTTTGATTGATCGAGTAGTATATATAACTTAGGTGCACCTTGTGAATAATAATTTATTCTATATTATTGAATGTGTATAAAATTAAAATATTATTAATGTTTAGAGATAATATGATGACTCACATAGTTGAGATTGTTTTTTATAGATGAAAACATCTCAAACACACCAAGTTGGTGGGGGAGCATAAGCAGCAGTCACATAGTTTATCGGCATTAAACATAAACCAGCAAAGAAACAAAAAGACTATAGAAAGAAACCAATAAAAGCACAAGCAATCGACAAAAGGCGTTGCTATCATTCCCTCAGCAGCATGTTGCCTCTGAAGACCTGAATTCCGCAGTCTCCAGCATGTGTAGAAGGTAAGATAGACATAACTCACATGTGGGTGTGTTTAATTGGGGATAAAAATTATATGAATTAGTTTTATGTGTAAAATAACACACATAACTCGGCCTGGTGCGATAATTCTTTGTGTCTAACACCATTGAAATCAGAGGAGTTCCGCAGTTTTCGCTAGGATGCAGGTAATATGGGCTGCAAGGATCAGTAATAGGGCTAGCAGTTGCATGACCTACATTAGCTTGTAAGGTAATGATATTAACTTACTAGGTTTGCAAGACTTTGAATATCAACGGCTGAAAAACTCTGATTCGCCATAAGATCTGGATTCACACTGAGGCTGCTTGATTTGGATTTGCCATCTTCAATGTCCCTCAATTGATTGTGTGCAGCGGCGGCAGTAGAGTCCTTTCTAATGAAAGAGCTATGATACCATGTAGAAACTAGTATCAGCACAAGGGAGAAGAGCCAAAGAGACAGCAACAAGCAAGAAACAAAGAAGGAAAAGGGAAGGAAATAAGTAATGGTACAAGTTTATATACTATTAGATATATTAGATATAAGATCATTAATTTGTCATGACCTAATAATTTATGCTTTTGGGACAAGTGATTTTATAACATGGTATCATATCTTTTATAAATAAAATGACCTTGGAGTTTGATCTTTATTGTCCCTATTTTTTAAATAAAAATAATAAAATTTCAACACAAGATAAAGGCAGACCTGTGTATTTTCGGTTCTTCTCAGACATTTTTTTAATCTTAATAAAATTTTATGGAAAGCTTATAAATGGGATTGGTAAGAGGCTTTTTAGAATATTCCTTATACACGGTATCATTAGTAAAATTCTCAAGATTCTGAAAACCGGATTAGATATCGAACCGGTCAAGGTAAGGGTTTAGAGGTTCAACCGGTTCAATCGGGGGTCCAATCGAAATATAACTGATATATAATAAAATATATATTTATATAAATATATAAAAATATAAAATAAAATATATCATAAAATAACTAAAAGGTAAATTGAGTATAAACAAAACTCATAGAATATAACATAATTCATCTTTTAATCAAAATAAATATTATCTATATAAATCAAAGTTCTCAAGTTACTACTTCTCATATTAGAAAAGGAAAAAATTAGAAAATATAAAATTTTAGACCTTTTTTCTTAAAAAAAAATCAAAATATTGCAATTTTGTGTTTTTTGCAAAAAAAAAACGATTGGACTAGTTTTTGGTGCAGCCAGGTTTCTTTCGGTTTCTGGGATTCTAAGTAGTTACTCATTGATTCTTGAATGGTTTTTCTGGTGGTTTTGATTCAGCTGACCTGACAAAGGTAGTTCTCGCTCAATCGGTCGATCAACGATGCAGTATGATTCTCAAAACATTGAAATTTTTTGAGCTTTAAGATATTGTAAAATAAATTATATTAAAAAATAAATGAAACATAAAATGTTTTTAGTTTGTTACAAATTTCCACGTTGAAAATAATGTTCACAGGCTACTTAGCACTCAGTTTTTCACTTGAGCCCCAAAACAATGATTGCTCGCATTCTTGCACCAAATAATACTACCTACTTAAGACGAGCCATTCTAAAAGTGTTTGACAAACTCTTTCAAAGTTCCATGGGCTGCAGTATAGATACAATATTGCTTTTCTTTTTCTTTTTTTTTTTCATAATTTGATTGCAAGAAATCCACTCACAAAAGGATGTGAGGGTCAACATTTTTCCATCTTTAAATAATTATCTATTTAAAAAGTTTATTTTATTTAAAAATAATTATCTATTTTAAAAGTTTAAATATTATTAATTATTTTTTTCAATAATACTTTTACTAAATATTATTGCCTCATTAATAAAGGATGAGAGAAAATGTTAAAATATTAAAAAAAATAAGGATAATTTATTAAACAATTGAATAATTATTATTGTGCACATAAAAAAAGAACAACCAAACCATCATTAGAGCAATACAATTACACCCCTCCCCTCAAACCAAGATAAAATCAGTAACCCAAGTTCTTTTTTATATATGTGATTGCAGATTCAGAGAATTGTTTCTATTCTTGAAAAACCTGTTGCCATTATATATACCTATATTCGTTGCGGTTCCCACATGTCAAGCTCGGTCGATTTCTCATGATATATTGCTATATATCTTTGACCCATAAAGTACTTACCTATATTATAGTCTATACTGTTATATAAAAGGGATTTTCTTTTATAATTACCATTTTATCTTCGTAGTTGGAGTGAATTCAGTTTTTCAAGCCTATATTCATATTCAATTTAGGATTATGAGGTAATGAAAAAAAAATTCTACCAATATACTTCTAGCTTGAAAAAATAATCATCATATTGCGTAAAATAATTGAAAAAAATTAATCATATGATGTAAAATAATTAAAAAATTAATTTAAGTTTCACTATTTATTTATTTAAATTAATTTTCAAAATCTGATTTAATTTTTTAAAAGAAATAAAATTTTAAATTCATATTAAATTTGTCAACAAGTTTTACTAATTGATTCGATCTTAATTTATTTATTTTTTCTTAAAGAAATGTGGTTGATGAAACATATCAATTTTTTTGAGAAATTTCGTTGGGGGCTTTGCAAAGGACACAAACACAATGTTCAACAAACAATAAAAGCATTCAACAGACATAAGGAAAAAAAAAGGATTCAACAGACATTTTTAAGGCATGAACTATGAAATTAGAGAAAGCGCCAACTATAACACTGCAAAAAAAAAAAAAAAAAATCTAACAAACATGTCAGAAATATAATTGGAAAATTAAGTGAATGAAATAAGAATCATACATAAAAAACTGTATGGGTTGTGAACACCCGATTTTATTCGATCATTTAAAAATTTGTTTATTTTTTTTGAGAAAAATACAAAAAAATAAAATAAAATTGTTCAGCCTACTTCCATTTTATTTGATTTTTTTTATTTTTAGCCCTTTTTTCAAAAACTATTCAGCCCATTTATCAAAAAAAAAAATACATTAGTCCATGGTTTTTTTTTATTTATTTTAAAAAAAAAAAAATTAAGGTTGGGATGAAAAGAAAACACATTAATATAAAGATAACAAAAAAAAAAATCAAAAAGTGGAAGAACATGCTCTATTATCATTTATAAGATCAATGATATAAAAGGCAAGACCCCACAACCATTTCAGGACAGGGCATATGATGGGTTTGTAATGTCTATAAATAAAACTAAAAATTCATGAGTTGGAGTTTTTTATTCTTTTTGCAATTTTCATTAAAAAAAAAAAGAAGTCACACAAAATACAAAGATATAGCAAGAGAGAATCAATTAGAAAGTCCAAATAACAATCCATACAGGTATATTTTCAGTTCACAACCATTACATCATCATCTACAATCATCATCATCATCCACATAACCAAAATAGACATCAAAACAACCAAAAAATACAATAATGTAAAATGAGAGAGAGACCGCGGTGGATTCCCACCGTGCACCAGAGCACCGCGGCCTCCCCTCCCTTCATCACCACCACCACCGCATCATCCCCTTCCTCCTCTCATGGCTTCATCATCATCAAGGTCTTCCATGCTTCCTCACATCTAGCCTCCTCCATCATCCCCTTCTACCCTTCATACACCATCTCTACCCCTCCAATTCTTTGCCAGTTTCCTCAACCGCCATCATCACCTAAAACCAAGACAACCGGGAACCGCCATCCACCCCTCCACCGATCTCATCTCCACGGCTTCCCCTTCCTTTACGCGGACACTGCTGCGAACTCACCTCCACCCTCACCGCCTGCAAGCCGCCGCGCGCCATTCCCTCTCCTCCTCCACCAGCGCCGCGGAACCCATCGCAGAAGGCCGCGAACCGCCGCATCCCTCTTCCCTTCCTTGGCCGCGGCGGACCTCCCTATTCCTGCTCCTTCTCGGATTCTTTCTCTCTTCCTTACCCGCACTCTGTCTCTCTTTCTCAAATCTCACTCTAGCTCTATGTGTACGCATTAGAAGATGAGAGCCCGTGTCTCTCCATATGTTGACCGTGTGAGTGTGCTTTTTTTTCTTGGTCTAGAGTGTGTTTTGTTTGTGTGCGTGAGTTTGCTTTTGTGTGTGTGTGTGTGTGTGTGTGTGTGTGTGTGTGTGTGTGGGGAGGGGGTGGGTGAATGGGCCTATGTTTGCAGAGTGTGTGAGGTATGTAGGTGGAGTATTGGGGAGATGTTAATTGGGTTATTTCGGGGTTTCATTTGTTTTGGGCTATTATTGCTATATGCTTTAAAATAAAAAAAATTCTGTCAGTTTCAGAAAGTATTTCTTTCTTTGGGCCGGGTTTATTATTATTATTATTGTTATTATTATTTTTTAGAATCCGTTTGAAATAATGTTGGACCGTTAATTTTTTTAGAATTGTTCTTTTTTTTGTTTAATAATTCTTTTATTTAACTTGTCCTTTTTTAAAAAAAACAAATATTTTTTAAAAAAAAGAAAGAAAAAGAGTTTGTAATATTATTCTTTAGCAATTTGTTTTAATCGTTTAGTGAATTTGGTGATTAGTGATTTTTTTTAATTTTATGTTGAAGCTTTCAGAAACACAATTTGATTAAAAAAATGGTAGTCAAAACCCTTGTTTTTGCTTTTACTTTTTAATTATTTTATTTGTTTTTTTTTTTGTTACTTAAATTAGTAGTATGTCTTTGGATTAATTTTGTAGTTCATGATTGAAATTAGTGTTTGCTAAGAAAATAAATAAAAAGTGGTTTCCTTTCCATTAAACAATAAAAAGAATATGTTCTTTAAAATCCATGCAATGATCAATAATGATGATTAAGTAGCAAATGTTACCTTCATTGTTATTTAAATCATAAAGGTTCATTGAGTGGCCTAGTACTAATTTGGATCTTATGCGATAACGGATTTTACATGAATTCTGTTCGTTATAAATAAAATTTGTCAACCTACAATTATTTTCTACAGAACTACGTAACTTTAAGTTTCCCATTGCACCAGGAGATACATAGGAGCAGGCGATTCCGATCCCTGTCAAGCCAAAATTATTTTTTCTTAAATTGTTTGTTTAAATTGTAAATATATTTTTCTCCTTTTCTAAGGTTATTAATTAATTTGTACAACCTACTAAGCTATCATTTAAGGACGGGTGTATTAGGGGTGTGTAGGATTAAATTCCTACCATTTCCTATGCATAATCGACTCCCGAACTCAAATCTGGTTTCAAAGACCATTTCTTTAAAATAAAAGGGTTTTTCCATGTTTTTCCAATTTAAATAAACTTGGTGGCGACTTCAATTTTCAATAAATTCTTAGTTGTCGTCCTGTTTGCGATCCCGGTTGTGACAGATGGTGACTTCACTGGGGATTTCCTTACAGTAAGAGAGTCAAGCTTGTTTTAGTTAGTTGTGCAAATTAAATATGGCCTTTTTATTTTTATTTTGTACAGTTCTTTCCTTTATTTCTTTTACAGAGTTTAGTGTTTCTTATGCTTATTTATAGCTTCTGCTTTGTTTTGTCAAAACCTTAGGGTATATGACCATTATTGTTCTATATGTATCTGTTGTTTGTATTTTGTTTTGCAGGAGTGTATGTAGTGTTAGGATTGAAAGGTTTCTATGCTCCTTGCACACACCTCATAATCACTTATCTCACACACTTTTGGGCCCTATACCTGGGTCTGTGCAAGCCGAGGATTAAGGGGTTTCTCGACATTGTCATGAGGGGCTTCGTGCTCACTTGATAGTTGTTGGGACACCACTCATATTGTAACTAGCTTTATGGATTAATCGTATCGAGAGGGGTTCATCCCTACTTGTGGTTGATTCAAAGGTCGGATCCTTATCCTGTGGGACCATGACAATCAGAAGTCTAGATCCACCATGAATGTGTGCACGCATAGTTGAACTTAGTAATTACCCAAATTAGGGTCTTGGTCTTAGAACTTCCCACCCATTAAAATTTTACCCTGTTGGGACAAAGGGAGCATGCTTCTTTCATCCTTTTACTTTGCACCTCTTTATGCTTTACTTTAAACTAGTCACTTTTGCATCAAAACATTATCACATTCATTTAAGATTAGCCATTCTCATAACTTGGTTATGCTTTGTATTTTTAGGTGTTTAGGCATACTTGATGTAGATATGCATTCCATTAATTACCACATGCATTCATTTTATCATATCTTATTCTTTTCATAATTTACTCTCTCATGAAAATTGGTAGGTTTGTGCATTATCATTTTCTTAGGGAAGCATCTCATATTCTCAATAAAAGCATATTTTTTTTCTCTTACCTATTTTTTTGTTTCCATCTTTTTAATTTTACTCATTTATCTTATTCTTTCTCACAGTGGTCTTTTGATTGTTAATAAAGCAAAAGTTATCATCAGTTCAAAGCAAATGGAAGCATTACAAATGAACATTAGCAATGCACATGATTGGAAAA
Source organism: Dalbergia cochinchinensis (assembly GCA_031216125.1). Lineage (NCBI taxonomy): Eukaryota > Viridiplantae > Streptophyta > Magnoliopsida > Fabales > Fabaceae > Dalbergia > Dalbergia cochinchinensis. Next base: position 14,513,104 of record CM062375.1, on the reverse strand, counting down.
GAAATATCAAAGTTACAGTGACTAATAATGAGCTAGAGCAAGTAAAGGAAATAATTCAGTTAATGCCTCGTGAAGTCCGGTCATCTTTCAAGGATATATATGGGCGTATATTGGATTTGTTACTTATCCCAATAGAAGCACCAACATTGACCGCTCTCTCACAGTTTTGGAATCCTTCTCTTTGCTATTTTGAATTACTTGATTTTGATACGACACCAACTATAGAAGAGTACATGGTTATGATAAGGCTACCGGTTCAAGAAAGATTTGGTGTGTATCTCTATCAGGGGCATTATGTCAGTAAAGAAAAGATTACCAAAATAATTGGAGTTGAAGCAAATCGGATGGAAATAGAAGTAAAGGGATCCACTCAGGGAATTAAGAGGGGTTTTCTTGAAGCCCATCTGCAAATGTTAGCCCGACAAGGAGATTAGGACTTCTTTAATCAAACATTGGCACTAACTGTTTATGGATTGGTCCTATTCCTATTCACACAAGACATTGTTGATCAGGCCGCCATGGATGTGTTTTTCAAATTCGAGACACAATGCATGAATCCTGTTCCGGCAATATTGGTAGATACCATTTTTTCCTTGGGTTTTGTCTCAAGAAAAATGGTGGCAAGTTATGATGTTGTTTGCCAATGTTATGTGTTTGGTTTATGACTCATGCATATGCCAATAACCACATGGGCCTCTTTCCTGATCCATTTGGAAGCTTTTATCATATACAAATAAGCCATCCAGAGGCACCGGCATGGAAAAAGGAGTTCTCAAAGATCCAGTTAAATTCTTTCAAGTGGGTTTGTCCTTGTACCATGGAGAAAACATTATATATAGTTGTGGTGACTTTCACAATGTTCCTTTGATGGGTCCAAGGGGATGTATCTCCTATACACCTGCATTGGTGCTCAGACAATTTCATTGGACTCAAACAAAATCACAAGAAAATCAACTTGAGGGGTTTAGCTTCTTATATCAAAAGGATAAAAGCACCATGGAGCAAGAAAAGAGGATCAAGATGGCATAGAATGATGTCAAAATCCTAGAAAGAAAAGAACTCGTGCAACAATGACTAACCTCTTCTCAAGAATACAGAGAGTGGAGGAAAGAAAGGGTTGGGAAAAATAATATTCCAAAAGATGTTCCAAGCAACTCGGCTCCTATAAAAATCCTAGAAACACCTCCGTTAACATCCCAGGTAGAGATAATGAAGGCACAAATGCAATTCTTAGAAGAGAAAAAGAAGACTGCTGATCTGAAAAATGCCATCTTTCAAAGCCGATGTGAGAAAATGGCTAAGGAAATTGAAGCCTTAAAAGAAGAATGTACTGTCACGATAGAAATTACAAAGTCCAAGAAAGGCAAAGAAAAGATCCCAACTACTTATTTTGTCGAAATCCAAGAGTTGGAAGGAAGACTCCATGTGTTTGAGAAAGAAAGGAACAACTTAAAGGAGGAGATTAATAGAAACAGTCACATGGTGAAAAGGGTAGAACAAGAAATCAACAAAAGGGATGAAAACATTTTGAGCCTAAAAATGTAGGTCAACAAAGAGAAAGACAAGAGAAAGGAGCTAGAAGGGGAGGTAGAAAACTTGTCAACAATGTTGGCACAGACAAAACATGATGTCGTTCATAGGTGGACATCGGCAAACCAGTATCATGACTTGTTTGTTGATGCGACTGAATTTGGGGAAATCATGGAAAGAAAAGGCTCTGGAATTGAAAGAAAAATATGGAAAGCTAACTGATGAATTAAGTTATTACATTCCACATTTTGTGCATTGCTATGAGAAGGCAAGCAAGCAAATCAGTAAGATGCCCCAATTCAAATCACCTTAAGAAGTGGTGGAGTTCATGGATGCATGTGAGAGTATCACTAAAAATCTTAGGAGGAAAAAGATGAAGCTGTTGATGTAGTTACTGAAGATCCTCTTGATGTAATTGTTTCTTTGTCGGCAAATGTGTGATGTATTCTAAAATGATTTGTATTCAGAACTTTGCCTGGAAATGAACGAAATTTTCAATGTTTGTGTGTCAATTGCAAATTACCAATTAAGACATTCCTAGTATGCTCAATACTTTCTATGGAAGATCAAATGTTCCCTTAGAAAGCGATCAATAACTTTTATTGTCTTGCGATTGTTCATCCTTGTGCAATAAAATGAGAAGCTTAGTCACGAAGAACTGCATTACTAATGTTCATTATATAGCATCTATAGAGGAGTGGATTCTCCTTAGAGATTTGCTATTAACCACACCTTGACTTATAGGGTGATATATCCATAAGAATGGATACGGAGCATCCTTATTTGCACAAAGAACTCTTGATGACTATTGTTTTTTTTTTATCTATTAGTTTTCCATATATAAAAATAACAATAAAAAAAAATCTTTTGGTTTTGCTTTGAGTTAAGGTAAATTTTGCAACCATTGGACGCCCAAGGAAGACGGATACCGATCAAACTCATATTCACAATACCAGAGCTCGGACTAAAATGGCTGAAGGAAATGGTGACACAGGAAATACTATTCCAACCATAACTACTTTTGAAGGCGGAAGAGATTTGAGCAATGAGGTTGATGCGATAAGAGGAAAATTGAATGAACTGTCAAACAACCAAGGTAGACTAGAGGATATGATAAGGGTCATACAAGAGTCACTTGACCTATTGGGAGCTTATCAAAGCAGAGATACCCTAGCAAGTATGCAATCATATACCACGACGATAGGTATGCCTTTGATATCAAGTGTAGTTCTAAATATCACCTAGGAGATGAATGATATAGGAGGAATCCTAAATAACCTCCATGGACAGTCACCACCCATGGTACCATTGGTGGCATCTATCAGAGAAGGCTATCGTTCCTTAGAAAACGTGCATACTGATGGGCATGGGCATGTTACCCCTATTTGGGAGCAGCCTTGTGTTGTCATTCAGAAACAGCCGTTTTCCTCAAAGAATAGTTGTGTAGAGGTAGAAAAAGGAAAATTTAAAGAAGAATGGATGGAGAAAATTCAAGAGCAGATTAAGGCTATTTAGGGACCTAGCCCCTATGGTTATGTGGAAGTTGAACAACTTTGCCCTTCTACTGACATAGTAATCCCTAAGGACTTCAAGGTTCCTAACTTCTCAAAGTATGATGGGACAGGTAATTTTCTTTTTCATTTGAAGAGTTATTACACCAAGATGGCAATATGGTCAAAGGATGAAAAATTTCTCATTAGTTTTTCCATGAAAGCCTGACGAGACCTGCCTTGGAATGGTACATTCAGCTAGGCCATTCAAAGATTTCTAGCTAGAGAGAATTGGCAAATCTATTCATAGGTCAATACAAGTTCAATCTTGATATGGCACCTACTCGGGAGAAATTAACCTCTATATAGAATAAGAAAGTCAAATTATTCAAGCAATATGCCCAAAGGTGGAGAGCCTTAGCTATCCAAGTTCTATCACCACTCATCTCAAATGAGATGTATTCCTACTTCTTGGGATCCCCTTACATTGGGTCAATGGTAGGAGCAACATACAAGGATTTCTCTGAGTTGATAACTATTGGAGAAAGGATTGAGAGTTTGACTAAGGCTGGCAAGTTGCCCATGAGCAGTGAAGACACAAGAAAAATTTTTCTATCCAGGAAGAAGGAAACAGAGGTGAATTATGTTCTTAGTCAGCAATCTTTTGTCCCAAGGTATACACCAACATGTCCAGAATCCCAAATGTCATCATATTAAATCCCTATCCCTCCTTACCCATTTTACCAAGCCACACCAACCATAAACACTATCCCATATTTCCAATCTCAAGTTAACAACATCCACATAAGGCCATATCAACCAACTCACCTAACATATACCCCAGCACCTCGACCAAATTTCCAAAACCAGAATCGTAATCGATTTCCCAACCTTCCACCTTTTCCAAAGCTATTCATTTCAAATGCTAACCTTTTTCAAAAATTGTTTGATGCCTATTTGATCTCGGCATATCCTATGCACCCATTAGAACTGCCATACCCAACTTGGTACAACCCGAACCTTACTTGTAGATACCACATGGACATGGCAGGGCATTCCATTGAGGATTGTGAAGATTTCAAAATGGCAGTGAGAAAGTTAATTGCTTATGAGAGACTGGACCTTCAAGAAAATTCAAAGTTGGATATTGTTAATAACCCAATCCCAAAACACGAAGGAGGAAGTCGTGTGAATGCCTTGGAGAGTGATGAACCATTGATCAAGAAGGTTATGAGTCTTGAACTCCTATGGAGAAAGTGTTTAGTGGCTTGAAGGAGGCTGGTTATAACATCACAGCACCTGCGTTTAGGGTGAAGGAAGAAGAGAAATATGATATGGAATCAAGTTGCACATACCATTGTGGAAGTCTTGGGCACGATATTGAGAATTGTTGGGATTTCAAATTTGTGTGCAAGACCTACTCACTTTAGGTGTGACTCAAGCAAAAAAGAAGCAGAATTCCATTGAAAAGGTGAATGTGATTGAACATTTTATACTTCAAGTACCTCCATTTAATCAAGCTCTGAAACTAGAGAAAATAACAATCACTGTGAAGAAACTAACACCATTCAATTATGAGAACACACATGTTGTGCCTTGGAACTATGAAAATAAAGTGGATATGAGCAAAAATGTACGGGAGACTCCAAGGGCCCACGAAAATGGAGTGATGAATGATATTATGGAGGTAAAAAGGAGTAATAAGAAGCAGAAGGGTTTACAGGCCTGGAAAGCTGGAAAAAGGAAAATTTGTTGATGAAGAGAATGTTAGAACAAGTTCTGGTTTAAAAAAAAAAAGGGAAAAGAAGAAGATGAAAAAAAGGAGTTTCTAAATATCATGAAGCAAAGTGAGTATGATATACTGGAGCAATTAAAGAAGACTCCTGCCAGAATCTCCTTATTGTCACTAATCTTGTCATCCAAATCTCACCAAAAAGCAGTGCTAAAAGTCTTGAAAGATGCACATGTGAGACCGGATGTCTTATTAGAGAGTATGGTAAATATGGTGGATCTAGTAAAGCGTGTCAATATGATCACTTTCTCAAATGAAGAAATTGTATCACAAATCAACCCATGAGCACTGTACATAACTCTCAAATACAGAAACCATATAGTTCCCAAAGTTCTCATTGATGGAGCGCCAGGATTAAATGTCTTACCAGTGTTGAACTTAAGCTACTTGTCAATAAGTAAGGACAATATTTCACCACAAATGATGATTAGGAAAGCATTTGATGGAGCAAGGAAAAGCATCCTTAGGGAAATTGTGCTGCCATTGGAAATCGGCCCATGCTAATTTGAGGTGTTATTCTAAGTAATGGAGATTGAGTTTGATTACAATATGCTATTGGGAAGACCATGGATTAACAATGTTGGTGTTGTTCCTTCAACCTTGAATCCAAAGGTTAAGTATATTGAGAATGGCTCAGTCATCACAATCCATAGGGAGAAAGAGATCCTTGTATCTAAACCAGTTACATTACCTTATGTTGAAAATGTTGAGTTAGTGGAAAGCAGCTTATGGCACAATCTGGAGGTGGTAGGGTTGAAACAAGAACAGAATAAGTTCCCAAGGCAAGATGTCAATCGGGTAGTCGTTCATATCATGACCAAAAATGGTTGTCTGCACGGCAAAGGGCTAGGACCATGGTTGCAGGGTATCAAAACACCTCTGTCTATCTTAGGGAAGCCTAACCCATTCGGTTTAGGATATGAGGTATCATTGGAGGAGCAGATCAAAACCATGACTCTTGAGCAAAAAAAACCAAATGAAAAGATGAAGCAAATCCCTCATCTGACAGAGACATTTCCTTACCCAACTGAAATGATTATGGTTGAAGAAGGTTGTGCCTCTAACTATTATCCAACCATTAATATGGTGGATGTTGAGAAGCTTAAAGAATGCAACAATGCTTATGCTGTCAACCATGATGAGATGCTGATGAATTGGACAGCTGAACCATTAATTGATGTTATTGCTTCAAGGTAATCATTTGGGATTGTATTAATTATCTTTGCTTTCATATATGCTACTTTGAGACATCATCTGAATGAACTTGCATGTTTATCCAGTAATTTTTCTTTATCATTCCACTTTACATTTTTTTATTCTACCCGCTATTCTTTTACTTTCTCTTTTTATCTTTACCACTATTTTCTTAGCCCATTGATTTGTGTTTTCTCTGTATTATTTGCGTTCTACCTATTATCCGTTTTGGCATTCCAACCCACCGCAATTGCTTTCTAGGAATTTAGATGCTATAGAAATTTTCCTATATGAAAAGGACTTTGAAGGCCAATCGATTGATTCTCCTGCTGCACTTGATTGTGATAACCATGAATTTGAAGAGGCTGAAGAAACTGTTAAGGAACTTTCAGACCTAATGGAACATATAGAAAAAGGATTTGACTTAGACAATAAGGTGATCAAGGTAACTAACATGAGCATCGAAGAAGAGAGGAAAAAGCTAAAAAATAGCAGAGAATTCTGAACGAATAGAAATGATTTCTTTGTTTGAAGAATACCTGGATGTGTTTGCATGGCCCTACCATGATATGCTAGGATTGGACCCAGAGATCACTTCACACAAGATCCCTTTGTATCCAGAAGTTGAGTCCAAAATGCAAAAATTGAGAGGAATGCGGCCTGACATGTCACTAAAGATAAAGGAGGAAGTGACTAAACAGCTAGAGGTTGGGTTTTTAGAGGTATTAAGACATACTAATTGGGTGGCCAACATTGTGTCTATGCCTAAAAAGGATGGGAAGGCCAAAATGTATGTAGATTATCAGGATTTAAATAAGGCTAGCCCGAAAGATGATTTTTCACTCCCTTACATTGATGTCCTTGTTGATAATATAGCTAGAAATCACTGATTTTCATTTATGGATGGATACTATGGATATAATCAGATTCCCATGGATATTTAGGACAAAGGAAAAACTACGTTCATAATCCCTTAGGGAATATTTTGCTACACAGTTATGCCATTCGGGTTGAAGAATACTGGTGCCACCTACCAACATGCTATAGTTGCATTATTCCATGAAATGATGTACAAATAAATCGAAGTGTATGTAGATGACATGGTCGCTAAGTCTAAAGAGGGAGAAAGCCACGTGACAGTCTTGTGAAAGCTGTTTGAAAGGCTCAGAAAATACAAGTTACAGCTAAACCCGAATAAATGCATTTTTGGAGCTTCTACAGGGAAGTTACTTGGGTTCATTGTCAACAGAGAAGGGACAAAGATGAATCCAGATAAGGTGAAGACTATACAAGAAATTCCAGCTCCAAACTGAAAAGGAAGTGGGAAGTTTTCTTCGGAGGTTCAACTACATTACTAGGTTCATTGCCAATTTGACTAATACTTGTGAGCCTATATTCAATGTGTTGCGAAAAATCAATCTGGAGAATGGAATGAAGAATGCCAAGAAGCCTTTAACAAAATAGAGGCTTATTTAATGAAACCCCCCATTTTTTATACCACCCATGCCTGGTCGTCCTTTAATATTGTACCTTATAGTGTTGCCTACTTCACTTAGGGCAATGTTGGGATAATATGATGAATCTGGAAAGAAAGAACATGTCATTTATTATTTGAGCAAGAAGTTTAAGGAATATGAGTCCCGTTATCTGGCAATTAAAAGACCTGCTGTGCATTAGTATGGGCTTCCAATAGACTGAGGCAATACATGTTATACCACACCACTTGGTTGATTTCTCGAATGGGTCCATTGAAATACATATTTGATAGTCTTCATGTGTCATTGAGAATGTCAAATTGGCAAGTGATGTTGTCTGAATTTGATATCAAATATGTAACTCAAAAGTCCATTAAGGGAAATGTAATTGTCGATCATCTAGTTGAAAACCCTGTGGAGGGTATACAGCCCACTATGTCTGAATTCCCTGATGGTAAAGTGTTGGCACTAGAAAGAGAAGAAGAAGAGAAGGAGGAGGAGAATGTGTAGAAGATGTATTTTGATGGAGCTGCCAATATGAATAGATGTGGATTAGGAGCTATAGTGGTGTCACTAGATGGGAAGCAGTACCCAATTTCCATAAATCTAGATTTTGAATGTACCAACAACATTATAGAATATGAAGCATGTGCAAATGGTTTCCAAGTTGCAATTGACCTGGGAATCAAAGAATTGAAGGTCTTTGGAGACTCTGCAATTATCATTTACTACGTCAATGGAGAATGATGTACAAAGGATCTAAAATTGGTACCTTATCAGAAGTGTTTGTCTTAACTAATTGAGCATTTTGACGATATAACGTTCTCCTACTTAACCCCAGATAAGAACCAATTTGCAAATGCTTTGGCAACTTTGGCTGTGATGACTAAATTGGAAGTCTACACCAATGTCTAACTTATCCGTGTAGAGGTACAAGGTGAACCAGTATACTGTGGCAGCATGGAGACTGAACCAGATGGACGACCATGGTATCATGACATCAAGCAGTATATTCAAAAAGGAGAATACCCAGCAGGTGCAAATGAGGTGGATAAAAAGACAATTGGAAGACTGGCCATGACCTTTTTCCTGAATGTTTAAGTCCTTTACAAAAGAAATTATGACACCACTCTCCTCAAATGTGTAGATGCTCATGAAGCTCGAATAATCATGATCAAAGTCCATGAAGGGATCTATGGAACTCATGCCAATGGGCATATAATGGTGCACAAAATCCTAAGGAGCCGTTATTATTGGTCCACCACGGAGAATGACTGTATCAACTATGTTCAGAAGTGCCACGAATGCCAAATACATGCAGATCGAGTTAATGCTCCTCCATTTCCATTTCACAACATGGTATCTCCCTAGCCTTTCTTGATGTGGGGTATGGATGTCGTTGGTCCAATTAATCCCAAAGCATCCAATGGTCATCATTTCATTTTGGTGGCAATAGACTATTTCACTAAATGGGTCAAAGCTGCTTCATATGCCAATATCACGCAGAAGGTGTTTCTTAGATTCATCAAAAAGGACATCATCTGTAGATATGGGATTCCAGAAAGGATCATCACAGACAATGCTCCTAACCTCAATAGTGCCGAGGTTCAGAAATTCTTTGAGACTTTCAAAATCAAGCATCATAACTTAGCCCCTTATAGGCCTCAAATGAATGGTGCGATTGAAGCTGCAAATAAGAATATCAAGAAAATCATCACGAAAATGGTGGTGAATTACAAAGACTAGCATGAAATGCTGCCATCTGCTTTGGATGCATATCGTATGAACATACATTCAAGCACAGGAACAACTCCCTTCTCATTGGTTTATGGAATAGAAGCTGTATCCCCTATAGAGGTTGAAATCCCCTCGCTCAAGGTCTTAGTGGAGGTTGAGTTGGAAGAATCTGAATGGGTGAAGACACGATATGAACAGTTGAACATGATTGAAGAGAAAATGTAGCTACTTGTCATGGCCAATTGTGATACCCGAGGTACACGGGTCAGCAGTATGGTTCTGTATAGCCTCAGGGATTCCCTGGAAACCACCGTCGGGTCTTGAATTTTACTAAGTCTAGATCCTACATCTCCTTGGAGGGTTATATGATAGAACCATATTCTTGGGATCAAAAGTCCCGGTAATTGTTCCTTGATGGAAAACAAGTTGAAGAGTGATTTTTACTACATTTTATGAAACTTGTAAACACTTCGTTTATAGCCCATAAATTTAGAAAATCTTGGAAATTTCAGGATTTGAACTAAAACTCAAAATTTGGATGGTGAATTGTTGGGATTTTAATTTTTCTGATATTTTATTTAAATCCAAATGGGGGGTATTTCTTTATTTACATTTATATTTTAAAGTTAATAGAGAGTAAAATAAATGAGGACAAAATAAGTGAGTATTGAGACAACACAGTCCAATACATACCAGTATTTAACCTCGTGAGTTCGGCTGACTTCCTGGAGACCGCCCAGGCAGTTAGCTAAAGGTAATGCGGTCCAACTAGAAAGAGAGAGGACCGCCCCAATGGTCAACAATTCACTAAAATCCCCAAATTGGGCGCGGAATAAAGTAGAAACGCGATCCTTCTTCTTCTTCGTCAGTTTTCTCTCCTTTTCTCTCTTTCTCTCAAATCCATCATTTTCAAGGTTCAAGGTAAGTCTATGTTGTTAGATTATGTCTTTATTTTTTCATAATCTTGGATTTGGACCGATTATTTTTCTCATTTTTGTCAAGTGTGGATGTTTCTCCAATTTTGTTGGAGTTAGAATAGAGCTCTCTAGAGATTTTTAGATATTAATATAGGAATTATGGTTGCCTCATGGCAATTGTTGGTGTCATTTCAAGCTCTCCAAGTCAACTTGATAGGGCCCACATACTCCCACCTTCAAACTGTGAGTGGGTTTAGATCCTATGATCCTTATGTTGATCATTAGAGTTAATTTCAGTAAATTATAGCATGAAATATATGTTTTTTGAAAACTCATGGGACCATTATTGTTAGGTGATTTTTATTAAAGACCTAGAGTATGGATATAATTATATTTAGAAATTGTGAAACATTATGATGATTTCTAGAGTAAAGAGCATGTATGTGCCTAGAGAGATGCTAAATCAAAGTTTTAGAGAAATGACAAGTTTTATGACTTAGAGGCTAGATGGTAGCTATAGAGAAACAGACTGTGAGTTAACGGCAGTTATTTGGTTAACCTTGGTATACCAAGTCGCCTTATGGCCAGAGAAATAATAAATGGGACCTAGTTAGGTACTCAGAGACTAGAGACTTTGTTATGCTATGCATAACCAGAGATTTTTTATGTCACATGAATTGGGTATAACTAGAGATTCTTGTTTCTTTATTAGTGTACTATGGCTTTATGATTTCTACAAAATATTGATTTTAGAGCTATTTGTTATTCCAATGAATATGAACTTTGGAGTTATTGTATTAACTGGTTTAATGAATATATATTATTATTTATTTTCCTTGGCTATCCTATGAGAGGGTTATGGGTGAGGGCCTACTCACTGAGTTTTAAATGAAACTCACCCTTCTTTTCCTCCATTACAGGTGCAATAGACGCTGCGGGTTCTTCTCTCCTCTACCGCAGTAAAGATTTTCCAGTTGGTGAGCTTCACTTTTAAGTGAAGTACTTTTGGTATTATGTTTAGAGATAGAGTGCTCTAGTGTACATGACAGGCAGGGTCTCGGACAATAGAGATAGACTGGCATATTTTATCATGAATATTTTGTATTTTTAGGATTATGGTTTCTATGGTTTATTTGTATTAAGAGCAACTCATGTATTTTATATCAGAGATATATACTAGAGGTTGATTATGAAAGTATTGATGATGATTGTGGTTTTTCAAGAACCAAGAATTTATTAGTTATGAAACGATGTTTTACAAATGGATTTTATATTAAATTATGCATATAGAGAGACTTAGAGATTACGAGGCTTACGTGGGAGTGAGGATTTCTTACGTGCCAGTCATGTGCCCAAGTCGGATCATGGCACCAGTTATACTAAAGCAGAATGGCTAAGGCTTTTAATAAGAAAGTACACCCTAGAGATTTTCATCCAGGAGATTTGGTTGTGAAGAAAATCCTTCTTAATTAAAAGGATGCACGGGGAAAGTGGGCTCTAAGTTATAAAGGTCCTTACATTGTCAAGCAAGCATTCTCAAGTGGGGCATTGATTTTGCAAAATATGGATGGCCAGGAATTGCCTAAACCAATCAACAGTGATGCAGTCAAAAGATTTTATGCTTGAAAAGATGTTGAAAAAGTCCGTTAAGTTGAAAACCTGAAAGAGCAACCTAAGCAAAAATTAGGGCAAAAAAAAGAAAAAATAAAAAAAGATCATTAGGTCAAAAACTCGAAAGAGCGGCCTAGGCAAAAGTCAGAGTGGAAAAGATAAGCATAATCTCCAGTAGTATACACTGGGGCAATTTTGGAAAGAAAATGGTTTGAAGTCATATCATTGGAGATCATTGGTATCATGTTCAACTTGCTGTAAAAAGTCAACTTATTGAACCACAAAGAACCTAGGCTGGGGCAAAATTTCATGTTTTTCGCAATTTTGCATTTCGCTTTTATGTTGTTTCCTTTTTCAAAATATCTTGTCATCCAATTCACCAAGAAATAAAGATGTTCATTCAGTTATCCTTCCATCTCCTCTTTAAATGCATGTTTATTTATGATGTCTAAAGTAGGATAAATTTAAGCATAAATTATACAATCTAACAATATCTACAGTGATACATCAATGATTAATGTCACATCAGCAGGATGCAAAGCTTTAATCAAGCTTGATGGAAAAGCAATCATCATCCAAAGAAGAAGAAAAAAAAAAAAAGAGAGAAGAAAGAAGAATGGAAAAAGTGAGCACGGAATGGAAAGAAGTGAGCAAAGTTACAGAAGAAGAGCAAGTTTTAGTTGTGCCAGAAAGTCCAATGCAAAAATTATGAGTTTGATCGGTTAAAGTCTTCCTCGAGGTTTGCTCAATTTGGTTACGGTTAGTTTTTCAAAAATGTATCTGAAATAACTATTCAAGACTTTTGCATATAACCAAAAAAAAAAGAAAAAAAGGCTTTGAAAATTGTTATTTTCTGTGTCACCATTTACTTTCCACTCGGCATCAGATTGCCACCATTTTCTTTTCAGTCGGCCTCAAATTGCCACAATTTACTTTCAGTCGGTATCCTTGCTGATTTACTTTTCCTGTCGGCCTCCTGCCAATTTACATTTCCAGTTGATGTCCTTGCCAATTTACTTTTTAGTCTGCATCCTTGCCGATTTACTTTTCCAGTCGGTATCCTTGCCAATTTACTTTTTCAGTCGGTATCCTTGCCGATTTACTTTTCAATTTACTTTTTCAGTCGGTTTCTTTACCAATTTACATTTTTAGTGGGTTTCCTTGCCAATTTAATTTTCAGTCGGCCTCCTTACCAATTTACATTTCCAGTCGATATCCTTGCCAATTTAATTTTTAGTCGGCCTCCTTGCGAATTTACATTTTCAGTCGGTATCCTTGCCAATTTACATTTCAGTCAGCCTCAGTTGCCAATTTACTTTTCCAGTTGGCCTCAGATTGCCATAATTTACTTTTGCAGTCGGCCTCAGATTGCCAATTTAACTTACAGTCTGCTCAGATTACCAACTTACTTTTCCACGCCATTGCTTTTATTTTCCTGTCACTTGTTGACCCATATCCAGTTGGTCACAAGACTTTTATTTTCCTGTTGGTTGTTAATGCATATCCAGTTGGTCGCAAGAGTTTTAATTTCCAGTTGCTTGTTGACCTAAATCCAATTGGTCGTAAGGTTTGTCAATTCCTGTCAGCCCCCGTTGGCTTGTAAATTCCTGTTAGCCCCATCTGCTTTTAGTTTCTTGTCAGCTTGTGCATTTGGCTTTTATTTTTCTTGTCATTTGTGAATCCATGTTAGTTTGTTCTCAAATTTCACTACCTTGTGTCGTTCGTAAATTCATTTCAAATTAGTTAGTTTTGTTCTCCTTATTCTCTTTGATTCATACACTGTTGATTTTCTGAGTTACATGGTTTGCATTTGACTTTCTTAGATATGCATGTTCTTTTGCTTTAGATTGTTTGCATTTCATGCATTGCCAAACAAAATCGATATTCATGTCTTTACTCATTCCTTATGAAGACAATATGTAAAACTTAGTTTTTTATATTCTCTCATAAGAAATGAATAAAGAAGAGCAACTGTGAATACCTAATTTTGTCTGGCCATTTAAAAATTTGCGTTTATTTTTTTTTTAGAAAACTACAAAAAAAAAGAACCAAATTGTTTAGCTTATTTCCATTTTGTTTGATTTTTTTATTTTTAGCCTTTTTCCAAAAAATATTCAGGCCATTTACAAAAAAAAAAAAGAAATATATCAGCCCATGGTTTTTGTTGATTTGTTTTAAAAATAAAAAGTAAATACAGAAAAAAAATGAAGGTTGGGACGAAAAAAAAGCGCACTAATATGAAGATAACAAAAAGAAATCAAAAGGTGGAAGAACATGTTGTATTATCATTTATAAGATCAATGACGAGCCCCGTACTGGTAAGGAACCTTCTACCACTGGCCTGGTAGGAGAAGAGTATCAGGAGGTCGTTTCCCTCACTGGGACAATGGGAACACATGAAGAGGAACCTCCTGCTACAATCCCCATTACTATGCAGTTTTCGGATAATATTGCTAATAAAGCATATGGCTACTGCACTAGGAATAGTAGGAGGACAAATGAGAGTGAAGTTAGAGATGGTGGAGAGTAAGAACACATATTTGCTTTTATTTATTTTTCTTCTTAATGGTAAATTAGGACATGTGGCCATAATGTAATTAAGTGTATGTAGTACTAACTAGTTTGTGACTATGGCTTAGGGTGCTTGTCCAAATGCTGGACTGCTTTTTTACTCGGTAGGACTTGTCCACTGTTGGTCCAAGAGGCAAGATAGAGAACATGGTTTGTGATTATTTCATTTGATGAACATTGGAGTTGGTTTAAACATGCATAAGTAAACTGGTGATAATGTTTTAGTGCAAGAGTTGACAGTGTGTTTTTAATTCAGGTGGTAACATTTGCATATGCATACCTGAACCAATAGGAGAGTAAAAGGCTAAACCTATAGCGTTACTGTCTGCCATCTTTTTTTATGGTATGTATATGTGTGTTGTATGATTTCCTATTTTGTATTAACATCTATGTGCACCAATATGAATGGTGAAAAATTTTGGGTATGACAATATAGGATTCATGCAAACAAGACATTGAAAACTACAAAAAAAAATGGTGTGGTTGGCCCCTGGGATCGTTCTACTTGGTGGCCGATGCTAGATCAAGAGTTGTGCAACCTGGTATGAAATTTTTGTTATCTTTGTGCCATTTCCTAGTCTTTAGTTGTTGGTTTATGTATTTTCTAACCACTGTTGTTTACAAGGAGCATTGGTGGTTCTATGCACTTGACCTTGATAGGAAGGTAATGTGGCTGTTGGATTCTATGCAGCGAGACCACATAGAAAACACGATTGTGGTACATTGTTAACGATTACACTAATTTGATTTGACTTCCTGCTATTTTGTTCAGTTGTACAAACATATGTGCCATACACTTAAGTGTAAGTTTTTACGTTACTACGCTGAGTGGTTTAACAAATTCGTGGTCCTAATCCACCCTGCTTTGAAAGGGGTAGTTTAAATTAACATTTGACATAGTAAAGCTTCCAAAACATCCCAATATGTAAGTAGTTTCCTATGAATTGTGATATTGAGTTCTTTGTAATCAATCCTACTAGATATTTCTTATCAATTAATTAATATCCTTGAAGGTTTGATTGCGAAATATACACGATCAAATACATGGAGGCTTGGGATGGTGTCACATTCTTTGCTGGAGACCAAACCATGCCAGAATGGGATACTGTGAGTTCAATTTGCTTGCAACTACAGTTTATGTTAATTTATGCATAAGTTGGAAGATTGTTTAATTTATAGAGTACACCATGGATAGGGCACATGTTCTCGATATCGACGTGATATCATTGTTGAGTGGGCTCTGGACGTGAGAAACGAATGTAGGAAGCATGTTTTGGAGGCTTCTGGACCAGATAACATGCTGAGTCCTACTTGTAACATCCTAATTTTTAATCCAATACTCTAGAACATAATTAGGTTAATCATTAGTCCGTTACGTCATAACTTTCTCAATACTTTAAAATACTTAGCGGAAATACTGGTAAAATTTTTTTTTTTTGAAATACAAAGTGAGAGCTGCGTGATGCGATATAACACGTAAAGGACAAAACATACATCTCATAACGTCATAGCATAAGGCACATAAAGGCACATAATGAGAAACACTGAATATCATCTCATATATATATAACTTGCCCACTTATAAGTGTGGGACTTAATTTAGTACAAAGGAATACATGAAAGGAATTACAACATAAACATAAACATAAACTACTCCCCTACCCGAGTGCATCTAATGGGGTAACCTCTAAACAAAAGAAGGTTTACCCTCGTCTATGCGGTGTGTGTACTAACCCGGGCCATCCACAGTCTCCTACTGGCGACTATCCCTCGAGCGTGGCACGTAACCAGGAAACTGAGCAAGCTCCTCCGGCGAGAATAGGTAGAAAGGGGCTCGGGAGTGACCTCCACGGCGCGGCCTCATCTCCGGTCGTCGTGCAAGCCTCGGCTGAGTCACGGTGGGCTCGCTACCCTCCCCAAGGTCCATGGGTATGGTGGGGGAAAATCCCTCGGAGGGTACCTGGGTTGCCGAATCCTCGGAAGGATCCGTCTCTGAAAATGACGACGGGCAACGAGGCACATACTAGGGGTAGTCTTGAATGGCGGACGCGGACGGTGGAGTACGACGAAGCCTCTCCTCTCGGGGACGTGCGCGTTCGAACACCAGGTCATCGCCAAAAGGTGAGACGGGGGAGAAACGATGGGAATGTACAGGGGGAGTGAAGGGTCGACCCGTGAACATGAATACTCTAACCGTGCATCGACCCATAAAATGGAATGACCCGTGGTGCGGGTCATGGTGCACCTCCCATGTCGGCATGTCCACGAACACCACGAACGTCGCCATCTGAAGACGTGACGGAAAGAAGAGATAAAGGGAGTGAGAATCTTACTAAAGAATCTCAGTAGGGCCTCCTACTACCTAGGTGTCATCATCTACGTCCTCAGGAACCTTGGGTTTATTTTCGTAGAAGCAAGTGAGCATGCATCGAGTTCATTTTAAATTTTAAAATATACTTTAGCCAAGGTCCATTTATTTTAGCATGATTCTTAATGACATGGATGCAAGCATGTTAAAGAATGTATGCATGACTCTACTTAAATGCAAGAATAATCATCATACACATAGAACATCATAATAGTAGTGGCATAAAATGGCAAATAAATTCTCTTTGTGACATAATCATCATAACTTCCTCATGGGCCACCCTAAAAGACAAGCGCTCTGAGGGTGCTCGGCCGAACCGGTGTCACCCAGAACGTGTCACATCTTTAGGTTATGAGCTCATACCTTAACTAGTCGTCACTAGTTCTTACTTACCACTTAACGATAAGCGTATCATAAATCATAAATCCCGACTATCAGAGTACGGGTTAGGGGGCAATTCTCTTAGGGGTGCTCGGTCGAACCGGTGTCACCTAAGAGTATAAATTGGTACCGATGTCACATGAGTTCTATGGAGGTGTTCGGCCGAACCGGTGTCATCCTAGAACCCATCTTAGTACCTTAATTTTCAAAATCTCTTTAAGTCCCCAAATTTGTCGGAAATTCGGCGGCACAATGGCATTACGCCGAATTCCTTCCAAATTTGCTTTATGCCACATAAACATATATCCTCATGAATTCCTCATATGAATAACATTATCATTTTTCACATAACACATGCATCATCAAAGAACATTCAAACACTTACCCTTACAGTAGCTTATGCTTTGACCCTTACGGTAGCTTATGCTTTGACCCTTACGGTAGCTTATGCTTTGACCCTTACGGGTCTTAATCTTAAGATATAGTTTTCTAACATCCGTCGCTCATATGTTATGCACCTAAGGGCTCATAATTAATCATCATTCCTAATCCTCATGTTCATACTCAAATCTGAAAAACATAGGGCAGAATTTCTAACTTGTGGTTACGGGGTTCTAGAACTTACGTTTTAGACCATTTCTCGGTTCCGTCTTCGCCTAAGGCGCTATAAATTAAATCTAAATCAATTATGAGACATTCCTATGCTTAAAAACTAATTATAAATCACATTTATCATGTTGTAACGTTGCTGGACAGAATCCAGAAAACTAAATGTTCTAAGAGTTCTACATTTGCATTTTTACGGTTTTCTAGTTACTAGTTTCCCTATAGGTGCTAAAATTCTATTCTAATCCAAATGTTACCAAGTTTTTCATGTCTAAACAATCCTAATCTGATTATGTTCCCATTAAAACAGTTTGGATAAGTTTCAAAAATAAATGGGTCTAAACTATGTTAAATTCTAGCTTTACGGTATTTCTAGTTAGCTAGTTTCTTACCTATCATGCATTGAATCGTTTCTACGTCATCATGTGATATTTTCACACATTCTAACACATCAAAACATCATCATACAGCCATAAGCTCATCATGCCAGTACCGAAAACATCTAACTTCAATAAGAGAACTAAATTGACATTTCTAGGTACATAAGTTAACTAGTTTCTCTTGGAATCAATTTAGAATTTCTAAAACTCTTTGCAAATCATTTTAATTCATCAAGAGGATAAGAGAAGCCTTAGGTCAGTGACCAAAATATATTTCATCTTCTAAAAGGGAATAAAGTCATATCTCATGATAACATAACCTTGTAAAGATTTGTAAAGCTTTTAAGAAAAACTTAGAACATAGACTATTAGTCCTTGTAGCTAGATGAAAACTCATTACAAGTCCATCATCACTACTTGGCCGAAAACATGCATTCAAAGAATGCATTCACATTAAACTTTAACTTGAAATGAAATGGGCAAGTCTTTGAGCTCTAGGTTCTTAAGTTATGACATAAAATAAACGTGCCCATGCTTTTCATTTTTAATCTTGCTTACAAAATAAAGTGATGACTTAAATTAAATATGCAAGGCATAAACTTAAACGTGCAAGTTTGAGAGTAAATATACAAGGTTCAATTCTTTATTTTAGTGCTCTTGGCCCAACAACAATCGACTTTAAGGCCGAAATAGAAAGGCATTCGAGAAATTAATTAGGTGATAATGCAAGTTCAATTCTTTATTTTAGTGCTCTTGGCCCAACAACAATTGACTTTAAGGCCGAAATAGAAAGGCTTTGAGAATTAAATTAGGTGATGATGCAAGTTCTATTTTAATCTTTATGTTCTTAGGTGATAGCTTGAAAGTAAAGGTGCATAGCAAGAATGTAAATATAAATGCAAGCATAAAATAAATTATGCAAGTTCATTTTATCTTTCTAGAGCTCTTAACAAGACTTTAAAGGAACTTAAACCTCAACCCAAACTCATCAGACCAAGATCAAGTAAAGTCTAGAGTCCTTAGAACTCAATATAACATTTTTAGAAAATCAAAACATTTAGCATGTAAAAGAAAAGGAAGTGGCCGAAACTTCAAAAAGGAAAAGGAACATTTCAAAACTCTAGGGTCCATGATCTTGATGATATATTAACACCAACATCATGAGACCTCATCATTGAGTCCTTAGAACCATTTTGAAACATCACCAAAGATAGAGTTCTCAAGAGTTCAAGAAAGGAAGAACTAGAAACATTTTTGCTCAAGAACAAATATCAAGCTCTAGAGTTTGTTTCAAGTGATGAACATCATCATGAAACTCTCATCATCAAGCTCTCATTTCTCTATTCTCAAGGGCTCATGGCCGAAACAAGAAAGAAAAAGGAATAAAGAAGAAGTTCTAAAAAGGAAACAAGAGAAACCATAAACATCAAGCTTTAAAGAAGAACATTCATGAAAAGAAATCCCTACTTGGTGTGATGATCTTGAAGATGGAAGAAGAAAATGAAGAACTTGAAGAACTTTGAAGAATTGAACTTAAGAGAAAAGAAAGCTTTGAAGTGTTTCTTTGAAAACTTACACTTTTCAAATGAACCCAAAATGATACAAGTTCACCCAAGCAAGCTATTTATAGAGAAATGAAACAGATGAAGGGTGCACATGGAGAGGAAGGCTTCGGCCATGCAGAATGGAGGGAGCCCATGAGTTCCATGAGGTGAGATAATGTGGTCTTGAGGCATGGTGAGGTATGGTTCAAAGTATGGTGAGGTAGGGTTCAAGGTATGGCCTCAAGCATGGTTCTTTGAGTGAGAAACAATTCAACATGTGTGGTAATTAAGAGAGAGAGGCCGAATGTGCATCAGCCATGGGGGGAGGATTTCTTGCATTTTAATTGTGGTTTAGAGTTGTGTTTAGGTGTATCTTTGATTAGGATTAAGATTAGGAGTTTGTAAGAAAGTGTTTAGGTGAGAAAATGGGTAATTAAGGTTGTCAAGACATAATTAAAGAGTGTTCTTGCATTATTAGTGAGTTATAAATTCATTTTAGTGTATACAATTCTAGACACAATTCTTTGATTTAAGGAATTGGAGAGAGAAAACACTATTCAAGATTCCAAGAGTGAAATCTTGAGTTTTAGAAAAGAGATTTAAATCTAATCTAAGCAATCTTAGGTTTTAATTAATTTTAATAATTTATTTTGACTCTAGATTAATTATGGAAATTAATTAATCTTCGTTTAGAGCCTAATATTGTTTAGGTTTGCTTAATTACATCATTAAGCTCAAAAACACTATTCTAGGGGCAAAATCGTAATTTTGCACTAAAACTGCTCGGGACCATCGGGACTCAAACAGATGTTTTGAAACATGTAAAAACATGGTTTTAAACCTCTGGGGAAAGTTTCGGGTTCAAACGGCACCTTTACCCGCGTAAAACGCTACAGGGGTATTTTGGTCATTTTGACCCGAAACTGCAGAAAATGAGACTTTCGCCTCCGGAACCACTCAAGGGTCATTCAATCCCCTTCAAACACTGAGTTGACCCTTCGAGGACTGCCGAGTTGGCCATCCTCGAATTCCGGGCCGAAAATGACCTCAGGGGCATTTCGGTCATTTTCCACTCCGACAGAAAATCGGGGCGTTACACTACTGTTCTCGCTTTTCACCACACCAACTCACCTCCCGTCGAAGGGCATGATCATGGCATTCCTTCCCACTAACCCACAAAGGCGTACAAGAGGAAAAGAAAGCCAGGATCTAAGCAAAAGACTCCGTACACTGCACACCATGTAAAAGAGAGGCCAAAAAGGGTTATTGATGAACCCTTTATGTACTTGTATATACTGTGGAAGTACAACTTACATAGAGCTTATGTAAATATTTTAACTTAAAATTGTAAGTCATGTTAAAATTAGTCAAACAGTGTTACAAAAACGTGTAAACCATGCTACAACGTCTTGTAAATCAGACCAGAAAACTTGAAAATCATGCTCAAAAAACTTGTAAACGTATTTAGAAAACTTGCAAACCTTATAAGAAGACTTGTAAACTTGTGGAATAGAACATGGTAACCAATACACATAAGGCGTAGACAAGTGCCACGAAACTTGTAAACCAAGACATGGAAACCATGACCAAAAAACTTGTAAACCTTGCATGAAAACTTGTAAACCTTCCATGATAGGACCTATTAACTAACCACAATGATCACAAGCAACTTACACAAGTTAATGGGAATTGGTAAATCAGACTAGAAAACTTGGAAATCGTGCTTAGAAAACTTGTAGACCATGGAGAAAACTTGCAAACATTACATGAAAATTTGCAAATTAGCGTGGGACAGAACATGGTAACCAATACACATAAAGTGTAGACAAGTGCCACGAAACTTGTAAACCAAGCCATGGAAACTTGGAAACCATGACAAAAGAACTTGTAAACCTTGCATGAAAACTTGTAAACCTTCCATGATAGGACCTGTTAACTAACCACAATGATCACAAGCAACTTACACAAGTTAATGGGAATTGGTAAATCA
The DNA here is from genome assembly GCA_031216125.1 of Dalbergia cochinchinensis. NCBI lineage: Eukaryota > Viridiplantae > Streptophyta > Magnoliopsida > Fabales > Fabaceae > Dalbergia > Dalbergia cochinchinensis. The sequence goes on along the minus strand of CM062375.1, from coordinate 14,491,518 downwards.
GACCAGAGAACTTGGAAACCGTGCTTAGAAAACTTGTAAACCATGGAGAAAACTTACAAATATTATATGAAAACCTGCAAACTAGAATGGGACAAAACATGGTAACCAATATACACAAGGCGTGACAAGTGCCACGAAACTTGTAAACCAAGCCATGGAAACTTGGAAACCTTGACAAAAGAACTTGTAAACCTTGTATGAAAGCTTGTAAACCTTCCATGATAGGACCTATTAACTAACCACAATGATCATAAGCAACTTACACAAGTTAATGAGAATTGGTAAATCAGACTAGAAAACTTGGAAACCGTGCTTAGAAAAATTGTAAACCATGGAGAAAACTTGCAAACATTCATGAAAATTTGCAAACTAGTGTGGGACAGAACATGGTAACCAATGCACATAAGGCATAGACAAGTGCTACAAAACTTGTAAACCAAACCATAGAAACTTGGAAACCATGACAAAAGAAATTGTAAACCTTCCATGACAGAACCTGTTAACAAATCACAATGATCATAAAGCCCTTACACAAATCTGATAGTGTGGTGGGACATATACCAATGACGGAAAAAGATGAAGTAATTTAACTAATCAAACTTTTATTCAAAGTCCATTACAGTCTTAATCAACTAAAGCAACTACACATTACCAACTCTCAATACTCATCATCTGAATTTGAAAAATACTCATCCATCTCAATGATGATGTCTTCTTTAACTATTGTGAGAGTCCTTCCATTTGCTTTAGCAAAATTTGTTCACACCCTCAACATGGAATAACGTGTCACTCGCAATGCCATGATGTTATTCTCAACTCTTATGCGGAGCAGAGCTTGTTCCATCTCCATAGGACTATTAGCGCTCTACCACATTTGGTGAGTAGTCAAGTTAAGAATTTTCCCCCTTAAATCAAGCTCTTATAAGTCATCTTATAGCTCCCGAGACTCTTTCTAGAGAAAAAGCCATTCACCCTTAATGGCTTCCAACTCTCCCTTATCATTACGCTGCTTCTCATATCTCCACCATGGATCTTGTAGTATGTATCAATATTAGTCATGACTTTTGTGGATATTGTAGCTTAAGTACTATAATTATTGTAAAGGATGTAGGTTAAATAAATACACCTTTAAAGCCTTGGAGCCCCATAAATTGAGCCACTATCCCTTTATGGGTGCCCTGATTGTAAGTATGCATGCATCAATCCAAACATTGCAATGTTCAAGCGTGAATGCCATGTTAGTTAAAAGTACAAAGACTTGTTCCAGTGACAATGATGTAACTGGTACTGGTAAGATGTGAGAAAAAATATAAAGTAACACTACACAGTAGTGTTCACACCAGTTGCTTTTAATATTATATTATATTATATTATACAAGTAATAGAAGCGCAAGTTGATTGTCAAGCCTAATGTGTCCAAAGAAATAAAACTGTGCACATGTGACTGATATTGGCACATTGTACACCAATTACTAGCGCTCACTATTCCGTCGTGACAATGGACAAACCTGCATACTTGGAAGTGATCAATAAAATAAAGACCAATATTTGACTGCATTGATCTTCCTTCTTTTCCTATAAAATAGTAATGGTATGGATGTAGTCACCATGTGAGTGTCCTCATGGATGGCAGAAACCCTTCTTTTTATGCAACCCCTTGGATAATATGGTACACCCCAGAAAAAATTTATTGGTGCCTGGGTCGAGTATGGGCTCTTAAAAAGAACATGTTTAAATATAACCTGCGCCCTTAACAAAGGTTTAGTGCAGCGAACATTAACACACTTGAAAGAGAATGGGTGTATAGAGTGGAGGATAGTGGAAGGCTAAGGATAGAACTTATTCAGTGCAGCCGGCGAAGGCCAAGGCATCGTTCACAGCTTGTCAATCGTGACACTAATGTCATCCTAGAGAAGGCTGTTAATATGATTCGACACGAGAATAACCAGATGCAAATTAGGCTCAACAAACACAGGGAAACTCAAGATGCAACTATTAGGAGAAGTGCATTTGATTACTGTGAAACCCAAGTTCATTTGGAGGCCATAGAAAATAGCCCAGAATATTGCACTGATGGTGATTTGATCGGTGATGATCAACTGTACTAATGCAATATTTGTCTCTTTCAGGACTTTAGTGTATAGTTGGAAGGCTGTTAATAAAAATCATGTATTAGGTTCCAGGTTTATAAGTTAGGTTCAAAAAATTTACAAGTAGTTTCTTAGGTTTACAAGTTTAACGAGCATGATTTACATTATATTTATGAACCTGGGGTACAAGTCTTTCTTATAAGCCATTATGACTAGCATATTGAGCTAGACTTAAGGCTTTATGTGCTTGCTTTTACAAGTTCTTAATCACAGTTTACAAGTTTCATCAAAAGGTTTACAAGTTTAACAACATAGTTTACAAGTTTATGACCATGGTTTACAAGTTTATGAACCTAGTGTACAAGACTTTATTCCCTGCCACCACGACTTGCATATTGAGCATGAGTCAAGGTTTCATGTGCTTAGTTTACAAGTTCTTAATCATAGTTTACAAGTTTCATCAAAAGGTTTACAAGTTTAACAAGCATGGTTTACAAGTTTATGACCATGGTTTACAAGTTTATGAACCTAGTGTACAAGACTTTATTCCCTGCCACCACGACTTGCATATTGAGCATGAGTCAAGGTTTCATGTGCTTGGTTTACAAGTTCTTAATCATAGTTTACAAGTTTCATCAAAAGGTTTACAAGTTTAACAAGCATGGTTTGCAAGTTTATGACCATGGTTTACAAGTTTATGAATATGGTGTACAAGACTTTATTCCTTGCCATCGTGACTTGCATATTGAGCATGAGTCAAGGTTTCATGTGCTTGGTTTACAAGTTCTTAATCATAATTTACAAGTTTAACAAGCATGGTTTATAAGTTTATGACCATGGTTTACAAGTTTATGAATCTGGTGTACAAGACTTTATTCCTTGCCACTGTGACTTGCATCTTGAGCATGAGTCAAGGATTCATGTGCTTGGTTTACAAGTTCTTAAACAAGGTTTACAAGTTTTATCAAAGGTTTACAAGTAATATGACCACGGTTTACAAGTTTATTAACCTGCTGTACTCATTTAATTCTCAATGACTGATAAATAGATCACGATGTTGCAACTTGTGTATTTAAAGACACACCTAGTTTTACAACACAACATATGTCAAACCTAACCCCAAAGAGTTTCCAAAGATGTGCCACAAAATAAACAAGCAAACTCATAACATGAAAAATATGCAAATAAACCCTAAACACTTCAGAATCTTTTGGATAATTACAAAATTACTGATGAGCTGACACAGGACTTTCAGCTATTTACGTATTCAGAACTCCATGTGTAGCCCAAAGAACATTATTTCAAATGAGGTTGTTCTTTTGCATTAAAAATAGTCTGGAAACAAAATATTTTTTTCTGCAAATAAACCATATATGTGAATAAGAGTGGTCAGATAATTGTGGATGACATAAAGTCATGGATAGCATGAGCTCAAACCTCGTTTTAATCACTTACTTGTGAGTAAATATGGTAGCAGAGGCCACCACATTTTGTAAGCAGGAGATATTACATCCTAACATTGTTCACTTTGATAATTGATTTTATCATGTGCGAGCATGATGTCGTTGATTGGGTTCCCACTGACAAGTACACTTGTGAACGACATGTCGCGCCCACTTGATTCTTGACTATAAGATTCAAGCAATGACATAAATCCACCATGTTGCATACTTGAACATTCTAAGTGTAAAAAAATAATCTTTTTGGTTAGTAACCACACCATTTTGGTTAGAGCCAACACCTATGATCTGTAGCAATAAATACAAAAGCCAATAATATCAATCAATAATAAGAAGAATACATATGAGTGCACAGGTACATATAGTGCCATTATAGATTGATCACTAATTGGGGCACAATATAATCACTGACAAGTGGTATTTTACATGTAATCCTCTCAAAACCAAAAGGTAAAAAATTTAATACACAGGTAATGGCATGACAGTAAAAATATTGCCATAAACCGATCAATCAAATTTGTAAATTAATAATAAGTTCGGTGCTCTCCTACACCACAAGCCTTTCATCAACCACATTTCCCCTGCCTCTGACATCAACATATGACTGTATGGACAAATTTGCCTACCTTGATGGCTAAGAGTTTCTTCAATAGATTCCTACATATTAGTTCAGATGCAAATTTAGTTACGATTTGAACATGCTTGTAAACCATGACTAAAAACCTTGCAAGCTACTTGTACAAAACTTGTAAACTATGACCAAAAAACTTGAAAACCATGCGCAAAAAACTTGTACACCATGACAAAAAAAACTTGTGAACCATGTGTGATAAACTTGTAAAGCATGATTAAAAAATTTCATCCTGTTACAAAAAGCTTGTAACCCATGATAAAAAACTTGTGAACCATGCCAAAAAACTTGTGAACCATGTCCAAAAAAACTTGTAAACCATATGTCGAAACTTATAAACTATGATTAAAAAACTTGTAAATCATGTGTAATAAACTTGTAACGTGTACAAACTTGAATTTTCAATTTCTGAACTTCCTTTGTGATTTTCTTTTTATATTTCTGCTGGACTTTCTCAACTTGAGAGATTTTTCTCTTGAATGTTGGTTGAGCTTTACGTGGTATGCATATAGGGTTGAGGATTTCAAGCTCTTCATCTCCATTTCCTTCACTCAAATGTGCTGAATCCACCTCCCCATTCAATGGCATGTTCACTCCTGCCAAAGCCTGATCAACAGTTTGCAACTTACTGCGTAGGTTCTCAAGAGTAGAATGCACCAAGTTATCGTCAGCATCAAAATCAGCAGCCACTTTTGCCACCTCAAAGAAGTGCTTTAACAACTTGTCAAACCTCTACATGTTCGGTCTGAGTTCAGCAGTATCAGAGCCACATTTTATGTATAAATGCCTTTTTTTGATTTTTTTTGCTCCATCTTCACAATATGTACTTTGTTGGCACTTGTTTCAGTCTTTCAAAAGCACAAACAAGGGAATGTCTGCACATAATACGTCTAAATTCAAATAGTAAGCACTGGCATCACACGTTTTGGTTAGTGCGATTGAATACAACCTCAAATGTCAATTCCTTTGGGTGCCCAAAATGCATGCCTTCTTCAATAATCTCAAAAGTTCCAATTGCCCTACGCTGGTAAGGAACTTGATGCAACACTTCGACTCATGTAAAGTAACACATATACCCAGAGAGAACAACACTAGAGCCGACATCCTTTCCAAGCTTGCCAGCACTAGCAAGCCACAGAATAACAAATCCGTTATTCAAATAAAGCTTCAGAAACCGAGCTACTTTCAATCCGAAAGTTGTAACATAGAAGTAGGAAGCCAAGATTGGTGAACTCCAATCCTTAACTACCTGACCTCTGGAGAAACTCCAAGCTCAATAGCCAATGAAAAGAAATTCAAAAGATAGGTGAGCTACTACACTATTTGTGGAGGATTACTGTTTAGAAGGGGATACTTACTCCCCTTCCTGAAATGCCTTGGTCCTCATGAAGTCAATGACGTCATGGCATCAACATATTGAAAATGCTTACCAACGTATTAGGAAAAAAATTCAAATCACTTTGATCTTGGAGTACAATATGGATGTGACGTAGAGATTTGATTCATCAATCCATAGAATGATTAGGGTTCATGAGTTCTCTAAACTAGTTTTCTAACTCAATTTCCTATTAAATTCTTATCTACTTAACATATATATAAAACTGATATGATATCAAATTTTTTTGAAAATTACCAACAATTTTATAAGAATAACCAATATATTGAAAGTGCTTACCAACATGTATAAAAAAAAATTGAATCACTTTGGCCTTATAGCACAAATTGGATGTCGTGTTATCCATAGAGTCAATGAATGTTCTTAATTTGTTCTTAATCCCAATTATTAACTTGTATCGGGAAAAATTTCTAATCCCTTTGGTGTTAGAGTACAAATTAGCTAGATGTTGTGATAAGACTCAATTGATAATTCATAGAGCGTATAAGTAATCTAAACTTGTTCTTTAACTCAAATTTTTCATTAAAGTCATATTTTCTTTAATATAAACAAAAACTGGAAACATATCAACATTTTTAAAAATATATGAACAATTTATTAAAGAATTACAAACATTTTGCTAAAAAAAATTACCAACATATCAAAACCATTTACACATTTGTATCGAGTAAATTTTCAAATTAGTTTGATGTTGGAACACAAACTGAATGTTGTGTTGGAACTCAATTCATTAATTCATAAAACCTATAAGTCCTCTAAATTAGTTCTTTGACTCAACTTTTCCTAAAATTCTTATTTCCTTTAATATGAATAAAAATTGACAATATTTACAAAATATCCAATCCAAGCAATACAGAACTGAAAGAGATATACAAACCAAGAAAGATAATCCTTTGATAGAACAAATTATAGAAAAGGCATAAAACCCCCCAAACACCATGGTAGCTAGAACAACTACTTCCACTTCCAAAGAGAAGTCCCAACAAAAAGAAACAAACCTCATAGAACCATGAGCGTGAGGGACTGAGCTTTGCCTCTTGAAGATCAAAGCTTCACTTTATGTGGCCAAAAGTTTATTACTTCATTTTAACAAGGTAAAAAATCACAAACCCAAACTCTACCAAATGTGAAAATCCAAAAGTTTGAAGGACAATAACCAAAATATAACCAAACTACATAACAATTGTCTTTATAATGAAACAACAACTGATACATGGACTTGACACAAAGGCAAATAAATTTAAATCCAAATATCTCATTTATGGAATCATTAATCTTCATATTTCTTCAACTCCACTAAGGTATCAATTCATATTTGCTTATGCACCTTGCATGCACCATGATTTATTGTTCAAAAGAATCATAGAAATAATCAAACCATAAGCATGACTCTGTATCTGTTAAAAAAATGAAAATCAATTGAGTCCCTTGATCCACCCAAGTCTATACAATGTTCCTGTATATATTGAAAATTGAAGAAAGATTAAGCGACCTCAAAAAGTTCTCAGTAAGCATGTGCTATGTTTGCATAAAGAAGTATGAAGGTATTCTAAATTTTAATATGTACCTATGAAAATCAAGAGAGCTATAGAAATTAAAGAAACATAAGAAATTTAAAATTTTTTACTTTTGACTGAAGTAGAGCATAACATTATCTACATAGCATAACGATATTAGTGAGATCTATTAAATAGAATTAAAGTGATTAGTTATTAATAGTTGGTTCTTAATTAACCAATTATTTGTGCAAGTTCTAGAACACAAGTGCTTTTATACTCAACTAGAATCTAGATGTCTTTTTAGTTTATTGTCTTGCTCTCAATTTTTGGGCAAATGCAATCCTTTGAGCTATATTCAAGAGGCCCAAATCAAAGTTTAAGGTTGTCAAGACAATCACATATTTTTTTGTTCCATTGATGTCAATTTTTGCCAACTCGAATACGAGAAGTCCATCATAAGAGATCATGAGTACAAATTGACATACAATCAGTAAGTTGAATCTCATTTCAACTACACAAGAATTAAAATGAAAGGATTAAGATTGCTTTCAAGAATAAGTTAAAGAGAAAAAAAATCATTTGTGAAAGAAATGTCCTTACGATTGCCTCAGGTTCTTGAGTTCCAAAACTGATCATAATATTAAGATCAAATGATTGCCTATGTTTTAAATCATTGCCACAAATACCAAAGAAAATCTAATCAAGCCAACACCAAAATAAGGTATATAACTGTTTTACTCCTATAAAAATTGGAAAACATTAGTATAATCTAGGTACAAGCCATTTAGCACCATGTTTATCTTAAAGCATCTTTGTAAATAATGTAAAAGTACTCTGTCCATATTGTCAATAATAAAATTAATAATTTATAGACATGATGAATATGTTTGAAAATAATTCTCTCAACTATGTAAATGCATTACAATATGTGCAGTCCATTAATAGGCTTGACTAGATCGAATATATGGGACTCATCTTATTAATATGTTTAAGCCAAAAATACTTGTTATCCCACCACATATATACTTCAAAATAAAACAGAATCCTCCTATCAACATCAAAAGTAAATTGCTCTTCCAACTTCAAAGAAGCCAAAGCTTGTGTTTGGTACTGCTTAATATCAAATGACAGTCAATGTACTATTATATAATTAAAATTTGGAAATTCCAATGCTTAAAATATTTGAAATAAGAGTAATGTAGTCACTTTTGTGGATGGCCTAATCATAACCAGAATCTTCTCCCACTTTCTAGCATTGTTCATGCTCTTGAGAGCATCATTAAGACACCAACCCACACCATTGACACAAGATTTTATATGGATAGCCTCAAAAATGGCAGAGCTGCAAAAGATTAATCACATTTAATTGAAATTAACATGTTTTCCTCTTTTTTCTACTCGTTGAATGTCCAAAGCCTAATACCAATAGAAAAGGGAACAACTTTTGCAAGCTGAAGTTGTATGGGAGGAGGGAGCTTAGCATAGAATAGTGGTTGAACAAGGGGTTTTTCTTCTATAGAGATAACCTCCATCTCATGTAGCGTGACTTTTCTTTCTTTTGCTGATGGTTTTTGATGAGAGAGCAAGAAGCAAATGAAGGAGAAGCACACAACAATAATTAGTGGTAGCAAGAAGAAATTGTGAAGTGAGTTTCAAGGAGTTGTGACAATGGAAGGCAAGTGGAATTGAGGATCAATGGAGCATGATGGTGATTTGGGGTGTACATGGAATCAAATCGAACCCGGCCCGATTTTTAGATGGGATTAATATTTAGAACTCGAACTCGATCCGATAATGATCCAACTAGTGAACGGGCTAAATCTGGTCAACTCGAGGATTTGAACATTATACATATTAAAGTTATGAAATTTTATAAATAAAAAACAAATTTGAAAGATATTTTGTCATATATTTTTCAAAACAAACTATATTAATATAAAAATAATATTAAGTTTTATAAAATATATTAATTGAACTATAAAATCTTATAATTTATTACTAATTATTATAAAAATATATATTTTCATAAAACTTATTTGACTTCGGTTTGGACGAAATCAACCTAAATTATGACTCAAATTGACTAAAAAGATATCGGCCAAATATTAAGATTTAAATCTGTTATAACAAGCTTCAGATGAGACTGGGCTGGGTTGTGAACATCTCCTAAGTGTGATAGTTGATGTCCACCTTCGAGGCCAGATTCCTTATCATTGAGGAGAAGCTTGTCAGATTGGAAGGCCAAGAAAGAGGGAGAGGAAGAAGGTGAGGATCAGAGCGACAGAGTTTGAGGTGAGAAGGAATGGTAAGGGTTGGCGGGTTTCCTTTTTTCATTTTCTAAATATTTTTTTTTATTTTTCATTAATATTTCCAATCTTCTCGGCCCCTTTATAAGGAATCATAGTAATAACAATAGAGAAATGTTATTTTGACTCACATTTTATGGGATATCATGTCGGCATACTCATATTTTTCATTGAATTTGATGTAGGTCCCATTTAATTTAGATTTCACACCTCATTTAATGATAGATGTGAGTGTATTGATACGGTATTTATAAATTGTGTAAGTTAAAATAATATTACTGTGCATAATAACACCTCTCTCTCCTTCCATACAAATGAGTCATCTTAGTGCGTTAAACTTCTGACTTCAATCACCATTTCTCAAATACTAATTATGATGGATAGAGTTTCATTCGTCATTCGATAAAATATGAGACCCAAATTAAATAATGAGATTCACGTAAGCCATTTCCAACAATAAATAGGAGTGGATCAAGACGTGACTCACTAGTTGAGAATTCAAATCACACTTCTTTTGTGAGTACAGAAGCGCAATTTGCAGCTCTAAGGTTACTGGTACACCGCCTCCAATCTCATCTTGGCTCGCATACTCCAGGAACACACCGATGGAGGATAGCAAAGCAAGCACGGTCAAAAGGCTTCAAGCTGCGAAGCACAATTCCGGCAAGTCATACAATCAGATTGCAGAGGAGACTGGACTCACCAATGTCTACGTTGCCCAGCTCCTCAGGAGACAAGCTCAGCTCAAACCTGAAACTGCCCCGAAGCTGCGGGCAGCGCTGCCCGACCTGCCCGACGAACTTCTTCTTGAGATGATGAGACCCCCTTTGAGGTCTTATGACCCAAACCTCATCCAAGATCCCACTGTCTACAGGTTTGCTCTTCCCAATTTCCAATTACCCAAATTTCACGAACCCCACATGTAATAGTTTTCAAAAATATGTTCCTGGTTTCTGAAAAAAAGAAGAAGCAAATTTTGATTTTAATCGTTGAAAAGTTTGTTATTTGGTTTCGGTTAAAACATTTTCAATATTGTTTGATTGTTTGGTTTCAGTACTTAGCATTCAAGCGGGCATATTAAATGCTGAACTAGCTAATAGAGGATCGGATCAATCTTGTATGATAGTCAGGAATCACGTGTGCTGGGGTTCAATATCCAAACTCACTAATTTTTCTGAGACCAAAGTCTTTTAGAAATTAATTTTGACTTTGATAGAGTTTATATTGTTATCCAATTGTATGTCACTATGAGACTTTTGAGATAATCACTTTTGCTGACATGGTAGGACATGGATATTTGTGAAAAATATTTTTATAATAACATTGTATCGAAATTAAATTATAATTTTTATACATGCGGCTATTCTCTGTGTGAAAATTGCATTTTAAGTTGTTAATTTGTTCGGGGAGCATGCATATGTTGACTGAGGTGAAATGGGTAGGCAAGGTTGAAGGTGTCTTCTTGTCCACATAGTATGATTATGATCCGTTGTTATCATGTTGTTTTTTTTCCAGATATTTATTGAATCGTCTATAGTTGCTACTCGCTAATAATGTGTCGATAGTGTAAGACCCTTTCAGACTGATGATGGATCAAAGCTAAATGCTATGTGCCTATAGTTTTAATTTATTTGTGCTAATGTAAGGTTGGAAAGATATGACTTTTGGGAGTAAAACTATAAGTGCTGATCTCTTTTTGCAAGTGCTGATGTTGATCATGCTGTCCTGAAGTAAATATACATCTATTGTCTTGTCTGTGGTGAAATGGGTATGGCAGGAGGTGGTCCTATAACTTCTCTATGCAATAAACATGACATCATGATGAAAGTATATAACATGTTGCATACTTATTATGAAGAGTTTTGGATGTAAATTCGTTAGTGAGAACTGCCAAATGTCAGTTTTGATTGTCATGTTGGTCTTCATGTCTTGAAGTAGACCCGCTTCTGCCTTTAAAAAAGGTGTTATGTTAATCTAAGGAATGCAGGACTTACTCTAATTCCAAATGATCATCGTGGATCTGTGTTAATTGTTTCAAGGATTGTAATTTTGGGAATATGTTATGTGTAATGCATCATATATCAAACTTTATTTTTTGGATGCTTAATTTGTTGGGTTATGCTGGTCTTTCATTTGGTAGGTTGAATGAAGCTGTCATGCATTTTGGGGAGAGCATCAAAGAAATAATCAATGAAGAGTTTGGTGATGGGATGTAAGTTTTGATTTATATATGTTGATGAATTTCTCTTGCATGCTCAAAATGGTGTCTGTTTGATCTATTTGTTTATATTGATTTTGCTGAGAATGCTATGCTACGGTGTCATAGTTGCTTGATTATTCTGTCTTAGAGTTCATTGTTGAAAAAAGGTACATTTTCTTTAGGAAATTATTTAAATTTTTTGTAGGGACCAGTATTTATTGAAATTAAATTACTCTATCTCCATTAAATATAAACTCTTGCCGTCAAAGCCTATTTTGATATTCAGATCAGCAGTAGGCTATGCAACTTGTATGTTCTTTTATGAACCAGAATATGCACTAAACATGTTGAGGCTAGGTGATGAAACATGACTTCTATGTTATGCAACCGGAGTTAAGCTGCAGCATCCAAGTGGTTAGACAGAACCATCAATTGATTGTACATTATGTATTGATATTCCTATAGTTGTGGTTATGCCATTTTCATGCAGGGGTCCAACATTTTTTTTCGAGACTAAACTATTAATTTGGTCTTTTAAAGATACACATAATATTAGTTTAATCCTTGAAAGATTTTTTACATCAATTTAGTTCCTGAAAGATACACATGACATTAATATAGTCCATTAAAGGTTTTTAACATCAGTCTTGTCTTGAAAAGATACACATGACATCACTTTAATTTCTGAAAGATGTATGTGACATTAAATAAATTCATGAATTTATAGAAAATGTGGATCAAATGTCACATGCATCTTTCAAGGGCCAAAGCAATGTTACATGTATCTTTCAAGAATTGGTTTGATTAAAAAATCTTTCAGGTACTAAACTGATGTCACATGTATTTTTCAAGGACTAAACTGATATTACATGTATCTTTGAGAGACCAAATTGCTTGTTTAGCCTTTTTTCAATGTAAATGGATCTAGCATTAGTAGCCATAGTCTATGTCTTAAGTCTCATTAAATGGATGGCATTTCAAAACCTTTTGTATGGTAAAGGGAAAAGACCAGAGATTCTATATTCTAAAGTCAAGGGGAATATCATGTTGTACGAAGATTCGACATTAAATAGCATTAATATCTTTCTAGAAAGATTTTAGATGAGACACCCAGAGACATCCCAATTTTCTGAAAGTCGCAGTCCTATTTAACCTATCTCAGCTATTGAACCCTTGATCTTGTGCTTTTTAGACCAGGCTATTGATTTTTGAATGAGGAACTAATTCTCAGAAAGGTTTGTCAAAGTTTTCCGGAATCTTCAACCAAGAGCTTGCTTTCATCGTATCAGGTTTCTAAATGCTTTCAGGTCAATTCCAAGCCTATGTCCGTTCTGAATGATCGGATTCATAATAATATGATATACCCTACTCGCTCTTTATTTTCTCTTTCTCCTAGAACGAGGTTCTTCTGGTTTTGTCCTGGGCTCGTCCTGTGATTAGTAAGGTTATTTTATGGTTGTCAAATTGCAATCCAGAAGGCCAGTTCTCTAAAATCTAAATTCTGAATGATAAGATTCATGAGTCAATTTTAAGCATTTCATAAAGTGAATCTTCCATGAAATCAAATGTGATCCAATCATTTAAAAAGTGACAGATGTCTACATTCAAATTTAAGTAACTCATCATGTACCAAAACTAAGCTTTCAAGATTCAAGTCATGTAGTCAAATGACTTCAATTTTATAGGTAGGGAACCACAGCTATTAAAGGAGGAAAGCAATAGAGTTAAGGTTTCAAGAAAGTGGCAGGGCATCAATCTGGTAAAGAAAAGAAAATGGAGGATGAATTAAGAAGTGGGATAGTTATACCCTGAATCATTTTTCATAAAAACAAAAAAGAAATGGGAAGTGAAGACGTTTGGTGTTTTCACTTTGGAATATCAAAAAACTTTACCACCTGCGGTAGTTGATGTACGCTATCTGACTATCTCTTTCTCTCCCTCTTACTGTCTGAGCCTTGAATTGGAACATTTACTTTAATGAGCTTAAAATATCAGGACCAATAAAAAAAAAAAATGTCATTTCGTGCATATCAAAATGAATGTTCTATGCTTCTGGTTAAACTCACTTTAATAAAAGTTGCTTTTTTGAAGATTTCCATGCCTAAAAAATGGTATGACTGCATCCTATATTATCATCTGTAAAAATAACCTGCAAAGATGTTCTTTTACATTTGTTTGTTCATTTTGATAGCATGTCAGCAATAGATTTCTACTGCTCAGTTGACAAAGTTAAAGGAGTAGATGGGAAGGATCGCGTGGTAGTGACATTTGATGGGAAATATTTGCCGCATTCAGAGCAGGTTTGTTGCTATTTACTACTTCTCTCGTGTGAGATTAAGTTGCATGGAATGATGCAACAATGATCAATACAATGGGTGAAAAATCAGAGGAAAGTAACGCGAATAATTGATAACAGTAGATAGTTGATGCAGAAAGTCGCTATAATTCTACATGCTTAAGAATATCTCATTCCCAGTTATTTGATAGGACTAATTTTATTGTCAAATTCACTTTTCTGTTGAAAACTATTTCAGCAGATTTCCAAAGACTTGGTTTGATATTGCTATGAATTTCTGAGAGCTGCTGAGCCCTGAAGTATCAAAAAGTTGCTCTTAAAAAATTATAGTATTGTATAGTAAAATAATATAGAAGTTGCTCTCAAAAGAAAAAGTCACAATAGTAGTTTTTGGTATGTATGTCTCAAAATGTCAAAATGACAATAATGGATATAAATATTAAATAGAGTAATTTCTATATTCATTGTCATCAAGTAGAGTAAGGTCATATTCGTCTTTTGAATTTCAAAAAGCATAAGCCAGTCCTGAGAAACACCCCATGTGCTTTCAAAAGCCCCTGGCTTTTCAAAAGCAGGAGCAAAAACACCACAATTTTTTGATTTACCAAATAGAAAAAATTAATTTATACTTTTCATAAATTAGATTACCATCTGTAGAACATTACCATCCGGAGAACATTACCAAACCAGGCCAAAGTCACAAAATAACTAAATATTGGGTTTTTCTTTTTTTCCCCCTTCTCTTGAACCTTTTGTGAAAAACAAAGTGAAAGAATACAATTATGTGAACATTTAGTAAGTAGGATGGATGTGATCATTTGGAAGTGACACATGGAGTAATATGCTGATGTGGCAACATAGGGGATAACTAAGGTGTCAATACTGCAGCATGTAATTCAGCTTTATATATTAGGGAAAATTACACTTTATCTTCTTGAATTAGGTCATGTGCACTTTATACTCTAAATTTTAAAAATGTGCAGTTTAACCTTCTAAACTTTCTTGAAGGTATAAATTGACATCTTTGTTGATTTTCTATTAATTATCAACAAAAATATCACAACTTTGAGAATTTTCTGGTATTGGGTTGCACATTTAATAAAATTCAATAGGCTAATTTGCACATGTTACAAAATTCAGGGAATTTAATACACTTACTATAGTTAAAATGTGCATTTGTGAAAGTTCAAGGGTTGAATTGAATATTTTTTAAGTTTAGCGGCTAGAGTACATGTACCCTATAATTCAATGGGGGTAAAATGGAATTTCCCTTATATTTTTGGTAAGTGGGTAAGCAGATATTTTCTTTTGTTTACCTGTATTTCCCTTATGTCCTACCTTTTCCATTATGAAATAGAAATCAGAGCACATGGTTTCAAGACAAAACCCTCAGGGTAATCAATGACTATCTCCCTGCGTAGACCAATGTCAAAGTGTTCGCTCATCTTCCTGCACGGATAGAATCGCACCCATCTTCGTTTTGTGATACTGCAAGCCGTGTTTAAAAGAGGCCAATCATGAAAATTTTTACAGTCAGTTTATGGCTTTGGAGATCTCATGGCATCTGCATCTTGAGATTTGATTTATGGTGTGCTTGGATTGTACCGTAACTTACTCTTTAAGAATAAGTCATGGATACTTACTCTATTAAGTAACTTTTTATGTATAAATTGAATTTGATTAAATAATAATATACATGTAATCTAAGAATCCATTTATTTATATTTTTTAAAATATATTATCTATTAAAATAAAGAAAGAGATGAAGTATCATGTTATTTTTAAATTATATAAAATTTTATAAAGTTGATTACTTGTCAATAATTTTGAATTCAATTGTTTGATTAATGATATTTAATATTAATAAAGAGTTATTGAGGGGAGTGATTGCACTGTAACTTATTCATAGAGGAAATAGATCACCACCATTTTTTTTAATATAGCTTATTGTTTAAGAAAAGGCTATTTTATGTTTTGATAAATAATTTGATAAGTGCTTTTAATTATATGAGCATAAATTTATTTGGATAAAAGAGAATAAAAATACTTTTTATAGTCAAATTATGCGAAAGGGCAAAATGTGTGTTGATTAGCTTACGACTCAAATAAGTTTATAGGAAGACTTTGTATTCTACCACATGAAATCAGTTATCATTGTTAGAACTATTTTTTTTAGTTTTTGCTTTGATCTAAGCAAGACTCAGATCCTTTTAAATCCAAGCCACATGATTTAATCACGAAAGATTTAAAATATTAATCGATTTACAAGAAACTTTAAATACAAATTATCTAAAATGACAAGATTCATAAATTTTATAAGTGATCAAGAATTTCTATTTTTTTTTCTTCCCAACAAAAACAACCATTTTTTCTTTCGAATTTCTTTCTATGCTATTTAACTAATAATTTATTAGCATATACTAGTGAAAGTGAGTATATATGCCTTGGGAAAAATAATGAAATCCAAGAAATAAATGTGAAGAGTAATGTGGTTGGGTGTGGGTGTTGTATAACTCTTATAAGTGAGAGTGGGAGCAAAAAGAAATTTTTATAAGGGTTTGACAAGAGATAGCTTTGAAATATATTTTTATTAAAAATTATTTTGGTTTTTTTTTGGTTTGTTTTTAAGAAACAGGTATCACTAGTTTAAAAAAATGAACTAATTTTTAAGTAGAAATGTTTTTTTGAAGCCAATCATAACACTCTAAAATATTTACGAAAGCGTTTAAAAAAAATTCTTGAAGAAAGCCAATCCATACACACTTCAGATACACACTTAAGCTCTTCTAAAAAAGTGAAGTTAAAAAGTATTTTTCAATAAAGTCAATCTAAATGCACCCTTAATGTCACATACTTAAGACAGAGAAGCTTGAATTGAAGTCAAGCAAACCTAAAATTGTTCACTTTGTTCATCTTTGTTGAATTTGTAGAAAGATAAAAGAGATGGGCTGGGGTTGAATCACTTAGAGGGTGTTTGATATGGGTAATTTTTGTGGATTATTGGCAATGTGATTTTAAATTACTAACAGCATTGCCTTGTTTGGTTGAACCTCATTATTGACAATCTAGATGTCACAACTCATTCCCGAGTTGTAACTGACACTTAGAAAACTTTCTTTTCCCTAGCAAGCCTTCTGTCTGAATAAACAATAAATCGAAGTAGTCTCCCTTAAAAATGGAGCTTACCTCAGTTTTAAAATTGATACACCTGATAAACAACACAAAAAAATAATCACACTAGCATAGAACTAACACATAAACCTTTTTTATCTTAGCATATAACCATATCAAATCCAACGGAACATTACTCCATTACAACTTTAATACATAACAACTCTAACCACTGTCAACACCCACTTTTTTATTGGGTCAGAAAAAAATGTTTGTTTTGGTTAAAAAATAAATAATAAATAAGCTATTTTTCTTTATCAATTAACATAACTTTTTTCTCCTTTTAAATTGATCTTGTATTTTAATTAGTATCAGTCAGACATTTTAATTGATCCCAATTAAATCAAGTTTGTTTCAATTAGTATCAAATTAAATATATTTTTTCCATTAATTACATTAAGGTCATAATTGTGTATAAACTAGAAATTATACCCGTGCATTGCATGGATTTATTAATAATTTGTGATAGTTAATGTACTAAAAATAAATTTAAAAGAAGCTTTCATAATAATTTAAATTAGACATAATAAGAAATTTTTTATTTTTATGTAATTATTGCTCGCTATAAACCCATTTGATTATGATTATTAGAAGAGAAATAATATTTTATTTTGATAATAAGTACTTAAAAGTATTTCTATGTTTTTTGTTTGTATCCATCTTAAAAAAATTGAATGAAAAAATATTTATATTTCTACTTATTTTAAAATTATTCGAGAGATAAGTGCTTTTAATAAATGTTTATTGACCATTAATCATTTACATTATTTTAGAATTAAATTAAGTAGTTTTTATTATTATGCTGTGCTTAATTTTGATTTTTCTAACTCATCAACTATATTTCCTACAATAATTACGAAACAAAAGATTATTTAATTTAAAAAATTAATAAAATGGAAACCTTTGTAGATTAGATGAAAAATAGGGAAATATAAAATATAAAATACTATACTAACAAAAGGTATTAATGAAATTCACAATTTTATGCGTATAAAATAGAACTAAATATAATTATAAAGTTGTACTTTAATCATTAGTTATATAATTAGTATTATATTGTGATGCTTAATTTTGACTTGCTAATAAACTATATTTTTTATAGAATAAAAATAAAATATGATAATTTAATTAAGAAATAAAATATGTATTTAATGTTAAAACTTAAAAAAATAATCTTAATTAAAACATTTTAAAATTATATCAAATATGAAAGTTAAATTTTTTTGAAACTGTACTAATAATATATTGTATTAATAAAATTCATAATTTTATGAATATAAATATAACTAAATATAATAATAAGATTTAGTTTTATTATTTTATAAAATTTAGTTTTAATAATTAGTGTTAAGTTAATTAGTCTTATACCAATAATTATATTTATATTTATAATAATGAGACTATTGTATTTTCTAGGTGTAGTTCGGTGCACATCATGAAATAATTTTTTTAAAATTTTTATAATTTAATAGAAAAATTGTTTGAGAATTTGAATAGGTAAAAATGAAAAAAAAGATAATGCCTAACATTAAAAAGTAATATCACCTTAAATGAGATAATATCATTGTTTCCATAAACTTGAAAATATTCATCACAATAGATTTAGTAATTCAATTTTAAAATCACTATTACAATCTAATTCATCAAACGTCTAAATCTTTTTTCTTTAGAATGATATATGGCTTCTCAAAAGTATAAATTTTATAACATATTTCTAAAAACTCATCCATGAACTAATATGTGTCATACCTATAATATTTATTAGAAGGTTTGACAATAATAACAAAAATAAATTTAATTTAAGCAGAAAAATATTGAAAAATGATTTTTGATGCTTTCCTGCCATATTTAAACACTAAATTAAAATATAATACTATACATGGTATATATAAAAATATTAAGCAATGTAAAATGATTGTCATCTAACAAATTACAAATTTTAAATTCTATATCTAAAATTATAGAAAATGACTTATTTTATTTTATTTTATCAACTATAGAACAAATTTATTTACCATATATAATTGCTTTAATTAAAACAAAATAAAAAATATATAATAATATGGAAATAAAAAACCAATAAAATATAAAATCAAGGGCTAAAAGTGAAGAAGCTATTTTTCTATAAGTAATAAATGTACTTAACCACCCAAAGAGAGGGAGCAATAAATAAAAAAAAATGTCAAACCTTTTCACAATACAAAGAATACAATACAGCTAATAGAGAAGAAAAATGAAGAAGAATATAAACAGCTTTGATATTCAAGTTATATCATTATATGACAACTATTTTAGGGCTATATTTTGGGGCTATCTCACTACAACTTCATCGTAGTCCGATGTTCCTTTAACATCATGTGCTCCAAGCCACATATCAAATATAAAAGCTGACCATGTCAAACACGCATCAAGTAATCAAATTCTAGACCCAACATTTCCAAGCATATATAGAAATTTCTTTTTGATAATTATCAATGCCAATAACCAAAAACAGAGGTTGAGGCTTACACACAAAACATAACTCCTCAATTACACAACCCCCAACCTTTATTCTTGTATCTGCAATTGTTTTCCCATGTAAGACTACGTTGTATAAACTTGTAACACTAAGCATGTATGTGCAAAATCTCATGTAAGACTAAGTATATGTAGAAGCGAAAAGAGAGATTGATAATTGATTTCAATTCCAAATACAATTGCAATAAATGTGAAAACCTAATATGTTACTCCTGTGAAATTGCTTATTATATTTCAATTTCAAGATTAGTAAATCGATCTAACACCCTTCTTTCTTCATATTTTGCATCATCAAAACTCTCTCAAATCTATGCATACATGTTTGGGCATATAGAGGTTGTCCACACATTTTGGAATATGATATGTCATTATTCGTCATCAATTACCTACTAATTAGATTGGTACGTTACCTATAATGTGAAATTAAGTTTCATTATATTGTTTCTTCAAATTAATCTTGTAATATATATTAAAATGAATGGTTTTGAGTGCTAGCTTTATTTCTATATATATATATAATGTCAATTTCATAATGTAGTAAGTTGTAATATTACAAATTAAAGTGAAATTTCAGTTATAAAATATAATGGCCTAATAACTACAATTAGTATTAGCATTAATTTTTTTTATAAGGAAAAAATTTTATTGTGCTTTAAATTAAATTTTATATTTTTTAAAAGATTAAGTAGATTATTTCTCAAAACTAAAATAGCAAAAATTAAGTGATCATGAAGTAACATATTGAAGTAAGTATTTAAATTTTAATATAATCTAGTTATATTTAAAGATTAAAGTTAACATTGTCACTATTTGAATGATATGCAATAGTTACAAATTATTAATTTTATATTTTTAAGAGATTAAGTAGATTATTTCTTAAAATTAAAATAAAAAAAATTAAGTTGCCATGAACCAACATATTGAAGTAAGTATTTAAATTTTAATATAATCTAGTTATATTTAGAGATAAAATATTAACATTGTTACTATTTAAATTATGTGCAATAGTTAGAAATTAGAGTAAATTTTATTATATTAGAGAATTAAATTACTATTCTAGTTATATTTAAAGATAAAATATTAACATTGTTACTATTTGAATAACGATGCAATAATTACAAATTATTAAATTTTATATTTTTTAAAAGATTTAGATTATTTCTTAAAATTAAAATAACAAAAATTAAGTTATCATGAACTAACATATTGAAATAAGCATTTAAATTTCAATATAATCAAGTTATATTTAAAGATAAAAAATTAACATTGTTATAATTTGAATGATGAGTAGTAGTTACAGATTAGAGTATTATTTTTTCTTCATAGGAATTAGAGTAAATTTTAATTGTAGCTAAAGGATAAAAAATTAATGTTGTTACTATTTGAATGATATGCAATAATTATAAATTAGAGTATTCTTTTATCTTTGCAGGAATCAAAGTAAATTTTAATTGTATCTAAAAATTAAATTACTATTTGAGTCATGTGATTAAAGTGGTTATTTAAATTTTAATATCTGAATATATATATATTGCTATTTTACTTGAATTTGGAAATTATAGTGATTTGTAATAAAAAGATAAAAGATTAACATTATTACTGCCTAAATGATGTGCAATAGTTACAAATTAGAGTATTTTTTTTGTGTGGGAATTAGAGTAAATTTTAATTGGAGCTGAAAGATAAAATATTAACATTGCTACTATTTGAATAATATGCAATAGTTATAAATTAGAGCATTCTTTTTTCGTTGTGGGAATAAGAGTAAATTTTAATCATATCTAAAAATTAAATTGCTATTTGATTCATGTAATTAAAGTGATTATTAAAATTTTAATATTTGATATATATAATTAAAGTGATTAATATTTTAATATTTTATATATATATATACATATATTAATATTTTTATTTTTACTTGAATTTGGAAATTATAGTGCTCTTTTAGTAAAAATTATAGTAAATCACCACAAATTAAAATATCAATTGCATAGTTTAGTAAGTTGTAATATTACAAATTAAAGTAAAATTTTAATTATAAAATAAAATGACTTACTCAATAACTACAATTAGCATTAGCATTAGCATTAATTGCATATGTAGTGAAGTTTAAACTTCAACGTAAGAAGCATTTATTGCATTGACATAACTAATTAAACACTACATGATTAATAAAATTGGCTAATAAAATATAAACTAAATCACTAATCCTAATATCATATATGCAATCAACGTCAGATGCATAAAAAATTAATATTTATATTTATATAATAATATTTACTTTGAAGTTGCTATGAATTATTTTCTAATAAATATATTATAATTTTAATCAATTAAATAATTTAAGAATAAAAATATTTTGTCTATTCTTAAAATAATTTTTTTTTAAAAAAGTAAAAGACAAATTGCGCTCTAAGAATATCAACCCCTAACACCTCAACTAAAGTATTATTTAAATTATTCCTACCACTTAAATTTAACATAATGAAATTGAAATATATGAAATTAAAATTATTAAGTTTTACCATATTATTTAAATTATTCTTATTACTTAAATTTAACCTAATGAAATTGAAAGATATGAAATTAAAATTATTATATTTTACCATATTAAGGGTCATGAAAAATTAATTTCCTTGAGAATGTTAGAACCATGCTCCTTTAAACTCGGCTATTGAATAACTGAAAAGTCAAAATATTTTTTTTTGTTCTTTAAAAATTAATTTTAAATGCTGTGCAAATTAATTTAAAAGCAAAAAACAATAGGTTGAGTTAACACATTAGCATAATTATTTAAATTATCATGAATTTTAATTTAGAGAAAAAAATGGATATTATTTTATAAACAATAATAATATCCATTTTTAATTATAAAATATGATTGAACTAGATGGAACTATTGATAATTGACCTTATTGCCTTGCCTTATCACATGTAACACCTTAACTTTCAACACAATATGCCTAGGACACATAATGGTTAATTGTTAGTGGTTACTCTTTCGTCTTATAATTTTACTTAATTTTGCTCTTTGAAAATAAGTCTATGGAAAATATGACCTTTTTTTTTTTGAAAAACTAAACTATGAACCATTCACGTATACGTTATAGCATATAATTATTCATCACATAACATACATATGGATCTCAATAGAGTCTAGCCTCAATTGAGAACATCATCATAACATTAACATTAATATCAGAAGTCAAATAATAATAATAGTGACAATATAGGAATATTCCACATACTTACTATGACAATAGTATTAAGCCCACCTGTGGAGGTTGAGCATACAAATAACTCAAAAGCAAATCACAACTATGGTGTAACAAAATCCCTTGTGATTAAGTTACAAACTTGTACGAGGACGAGTCAACTTATAAGGTTACGACGATGAAGGACTATATCCCTGTTTCTGCTGCGCCACTCTGATCTCGACCATCATACAACTTCGGTGCCGGCATCTTGAGGAAGTCCATTGTCACCGCCATCAACCTTGTCTGAAGACAAAGATGGAAAGAAAGATAGAGGGAGTGAGAAACTTATACAAGAATCTCAGTAGGGTTTCCCTTTCTACACATGTGTCATCATCGTCCTGAGGAATCTCAGGTTTAATTATGAAAGTGGTGGGCATAAATAAGATTTATTTATTAAGTTTTCAAATACCATTATTCGAGGCCCATGTCTTTTAGCATAAATCTTAATGCATGAATGCAATAGGTATCTCATGTATGCATGGCAATGCCTCAGTGTATGCAACATAAATCAACAATTTGTAAGTTCAAAAACACAAGATAAGGCTATGCATATGAGCAGGAGATAATCTAGAAAACAAAAACAGTGGCAAGTAAACAGATGCATGATAGGGCAATGTAATGAGTCAAACATCATACAACGTGCATGGGAAGGCAGGAAAACCCATGGTAATTTACTCTTCGTGAAAGAATTCTCATATTTCTTTCTTATCAATTCCATCCTCTTATGTCATCACCAAAACCAACCTACATGCTAGCCCCGGCGATTTTTATAATTACCACCAGAACCAACCGACCTACTGATTGCCTAGGATGAGTTCAATCTAACTAGCCATCGCTAGATTTACATGGAATAATAGAGGGGGAAAAACACATCATTTCCTTGCCTTTCTTATTATTAATATGCAACTTACTTAGATCACCTCTCATAACCTTTAATTCGGGGAGTCTAGAGGATCATTTCCATATGTTTTATGCAACCTTACCATTAGCATGTCATATTAAGATGCAAAAACACCACTTATCATATAATGTCACATGCCTTCATATTACTTTCACATATGCATCTTAAACATTTCAAGTGAAATCATATCATGCTATAACAATCTTTATGCAAACATAATCATCACATAAACCTCAAGTACATCAATTTATAACACTTTATAAAGCAAGCACTCATAATAATTCTTTAATCGATTAAACTTCTAATCGGGTGAACCCGACTTTTTTATTTATTCTTTCATACATCTAAGGGATCAATTCTAATGGTTCTCACTAATTATCCAAGCTTATGATCAGCACCAAACAGAATCACATAGCTGGGCAGAAATTATTAAATTCCGTTACGGGATTCTAAGAGTTACGTCTTTGACCCTTTCTAAGTTTTGTCTTCTACTAAGGTGCTAAAATTAATTCCTAAACTAATTATGAATGATTCCTAAACTTATACACTTAATATAACACATTTCTCCCATATTTAAACATGCTAAAACAGAATTCACAATTTCATCCTTAAGAGTTCGAGAATTCACATTTTTACAGTTTTTTAGTTACTAGTTTCACTTTTAGTGCTAAGGATCAATCTTATACCAAATGTTACCAAGTTTTTCATGATCAAACAATCCCAAACAAAACTTCATCATACCAAAACAGTTTTGGCAGTGGCTAAAATTAAATGGGTCAAGGACGTGCAAAACCCTAACTTTACGGTTTTTCTAGAAAGCTAGTTTCTTTCCTAACATGCATAGAATAGTTCCTACATCAACAATTATAACTTTTACACATCCTAACACATCAAAACAGCATCACTCAGTAGCAAACTTGCCAAGACAGTAACTGAAAAGGTTCAATTGTGAAGAGCACATAAAATCACATTTCTAAGGCTTATAAACTACTAGTTTCTCTTGGAATAAATTTAGAACTTCTAAAACTCTTTGAAATCTAATTTATTTTATCCAAGGTGCTGAAAATAGCCTTAGGGCAGTAGCTAAATTTAAACATTCTAGAAAGAGGTTTAATCCATGAAATCATGTTTGTAGCTTTCTTTAAACTCTTACTACCTAAGAAAAATCTTAGGACATAGGTTATTGGCCCTCGTGACTAAATAAATACCAAGCTCATTATCATCACATGGCCGAATTTTATGTATTCACAAGAATGCCTCCACATCCAAACTTTTTCTTGAGGTAAAAGGGCAAGTCTTTGAGCTCGAGGAACTTTTAGTGATGGTAAAATCATAAACATGCTATGAACTTTATTTTATTCTTCATTATAAAATAAAGTGAGAGCTTCAAAGTAATTATGAGATGTAAGTTCATTTTTAATCCTTGAGTTTAAGTGATGGCTTGAAATATAAACACGCTAGACAAGAAATATAAATATGAAATGCAAGTTCATTTCTTATCTTTAAGCTTTAGGTGATAACTTGGAAATAAATATGATATGCAAGTACAATTCTTTATTTTAGTGCTCTAGGCCCCCTTAGAGTATTTACTCTAAATCAACAATCAACTTTAAGGTTGAAATAGGTAGACTTCGAGATTGATTATTAGGTGATGACAAGGAAATATAAACATGAATGCAAAGCTTGAATATAAATATGTCATGCAAGGACTTGAAATATAAATATGAATGCAAGTTCATTTTATGTCTTACTAGAGCTCATTCAAGACTTTAAAGGAACATAAACCTCAACCCTAAACTTATCTTAGTAAAATAAAGCAAGCTTTAGAGTTCTTTGTACCAAGGTTTCAAATAAAACCTTATGGTGTGAACTTCATCATCAAGCTCAAGGAAATGCATTTGAGAGAATAAATCAAGCTATTATCCTTCCATATTCTTTAAAATAAAAACCCAAAAGCTTGAAGAAAAGGAAACATGGCCGAAGCCAAGGAAGAAGAAAAGAGAAATCTTTGAGACTTTAGAGGCGATGACCTAGTAATATACTAACACCATCATCATGTGCTTTCATCCTTGAGTTATTTTTCCAACCAAACCAAGCTTTAAAACCAAAACCAAAACAAAAGAATGAGAAGGAAAACCAATATAGCTTATGGTCCAAAGACCAAGTTCCAAGGTTTAGAGGTTACAAAAGTGATGATCTCATTATCGTCATCTAACACCCTCATCATCAAGCCAACATTTTCTTGAGAAACAAAGGCTTCAAGGCCAAAAAAAGAAGAAGAAAAAGGAAGTTTAAAATCATGGGATTACCAAAATGAAACTTGTTCTTTGCAAGACAACAAAATCTATCATCTATTCTAACAAAGAAAAGATAAAAAATTTTAGAACAAAATCCCTACCAAGAGAACTTTTCTTTAGCAAGATATAGAGCTTGTTCCTTTATAGAGAACAAGAAGAAAATTCTTCCTTGAAGTGAAGAGGAAGATTCGGCCAAGGGGAAAAAGAAAGAAAGAAAGTTGTGTTTTTTGAGTTTTGTGAGCAAGAAGAAGATGAAAAGAATTCTTGAACTTCGAGAGGAAAAGAAAGAACTTAGAATTACTCTTTGAAGCTAAACTTAGCAAATGAACAAAGTGTAACCAAGTCCATTTAGGCATGGTATTTATAGAGAAATGAAGCAAATGAAGGTGCATTGAAGGGGAGGAGTCCATGGCCTCATGGAGCATGAGGTGAGAGAATTTGCTTCATGAAGGCATGGTGAGGTATAGTGGTGAGTATGGGCAAGCATGGTCTCAAGTATGGCTCCAAGCATGGCCAAGTATGGCCTTTGAGTGTTCATTTTGAATTGAAATAAATTAAATCTTTTGAACGGAGGAGGAAGAGTGGCCGACAGTATTCTTCTTAATTAGGGGGAAGAAATCACAATTTAATGTGTATTTGGAGTGAGCTTAGGGGTAGTATTTGATTAGGCCAAAGATTAGAGATTAATGACTAAGTGTTTAGGTAAGTAAGTAGGTAATTAGGGCTACGTAAGACTAGATTAGGAGGTGGCCTTTCTAAATTAATGAAGTCAAACTTCATTAACTTGGAATCCAATGCCAATAACATTCATTGATTTAGGGAAATAGGTGAGAGAAAATACTATTCATAGATACCTTTCTTAAAGAATTAAAACTAGAAAAGAGTTTTGAGTTTTGATAAGCAATCTTAGGTCCTAATTAATCTCAAATAATTATTTTGACCCTAGATTAATTATCAAAATTAATTAATCTTTAATTAGCCTAATATTACTTAGGTTTTGCTAATATCATCTTTAAGCCCAAAATGCACTATGCAGGGACAAAGTCATAATTTTTCTCTAAAACTGCTCGGGGACCTTCAGGACTTAAACAAACCTTAAATATGCCTTGAAAACATAGCTTTAGACTTCTGAGCAAAGTCCAGGTCAACTTAGAAATCAAAATCGTACTTAATCATAGCAAGGGTATTTTGGTCATTTTGTACACGAGGGAAAAATCGAGGCGTTACATTACTCCCCTTCTTAAAAAGAATTTTTCCCTTGAAATTCATTACATGTACATGGTTATGATGGGTCAAAATGGAAGAAATGAAAGCAATTATTATGGGTTAACCAACACTCCAAGCATTCTTGAATAATGCGTTTCGGCTCGGCACAAGTGACTTTGTTAGGTAAAATCAATTCTCACAACTCGTGCAAAGAAAATCAAGAGTAGGACAAGTCATCTTAACTCCAATGGAAAGGTCAAGTCAAACATTTACAAGGAGACTCAAATATGAACAAATGCAAGAAGGCCACCAAAGATTAAAGGAACATAAAGTCGCAAAGATTCCTCCAAAACTAAGAAGCATAACCGACATCCTACCGTTTATCTCATACTTACCTCAGGTGTTAGAATGAGACGCCTCTTCAACGTTGAATGTGAACACTTGCCCTTGGCGTTGTCGTCTAGACATAGCGCTTAAACGTGCAGGCATCATATTGCAATCTCTAATCATGTGGCTAGGCTTGCCACACCTAACGCACACTCCTTGGCCAGCAAGACAGGGATGGCCACCATGGTTCTTTCCGCACTTTGGACAATTAATAGTAGGATTCCTCTGAAGTGCCTCCTCCTTAGGACCATTCGGCCCTTCTTGATAAAAATCCCTCTTGGGACTTTGCAGCCTGGACTACGGCTTGAACTGTGATTTAAATCTTAGGGCTTGCGGTGCCAGCTTCTTCTTATGTTCTTTGGCCTTTGCTAAACTCATCTTCTTATTACTCTCTTCAATAATGTGACATTTGTTGACTAGGGTGGGAAAGTCCCTAATCTCCAAATGAGCAACGACGACATTTAGCTCCGCCTTTAGCCCAGACTCATATTTCACGCATTTCCAATACTTGTCAGGGTTGCCTTGAAAAATTCTCAAGAACTTGATCAGCTCCTCAAACTTCATGGTGTACTGCACGATGTTCATGCCTCCTTGTACCAGTTGCATAAACTCAATGTCTTTAGCGTTCCTTATAGATTTCGGGAAGTACTTCTCATAGAAGTGGGCTTTGAACAATTCCCAGTCAATAGGCATGTCAGATGCCTCGAGCAACCTTCAAGTGCCGATCCACCAGAACTCGGCATCTGCTTCTAACATATAGGTGGCAAAGTTCACCTTTTTCTCCTTTGAATAGGTGATCATGGAGAAGATCTTTTCCATGTGCTTAATCTACTCCTCAGCAATGTTTGGGTTTAGAGCTCTGTGGAACGGTGGAGGGTTCGCCCTTCGAAATTCCCCAAATCTAGCATGCTCGAGATTGTCCATGATATAGGGACCACAGTCGGTATTGCCTTGCTGCTCAATTCATTCAAACATCATCCGCATGGTCCTCGCCACGTCTCAGAGAGCTTCAACAGTCTCATTATCCGAACCGTTCACACTTGAAGCCCTAGTCTGTTGTGGTCGTGCCATTGGTTCCTAAGCACACAGAGTAACAAACATTGAGATGATTAGGCTCAATACTTTATGCAAAGTGAGCTAGTTACCATGGTATGCTCACACATACAGGAGTCATGCATTCTTATCCTATAGCTTATTCTATCAATAAAGTACTATACATGACATGACTACCGCATCATGCTTAAGAAGCATAGTCAATCCAATCATCAGGCTCCGTGAGAATCGAATTGCTCTGATACCATTATGTAACACCCTAACTTTCAACACAATACGCCTAGGACGTATAATGGTTAATCATTAGTAGTTACTCTTTCGTCTCAGAATTTTACTTAATTTTGTGCTTTGAAAATAAGTCTATGGAAAATATGACCCATTTTTTTTTGAAAAACCAAACTATAAGCCATTCACGTATACGTTATAGCATATAATTATTTGTCACATAGCATACATACAGATCTCAATAGAGTCTATCCTCAACTGGGAACATCATCATAATATTAATAATAACATCAGAAGTCAAGTAATAATAATAGTGACAATATAGGAATATTCCACATACTTACTATGACAATAGTACTAAGCCCACCTATAGTGGTTGAGCATACAAATAACTCAAAAGCAAATCACAACTATGGTGTAACAAAATCCCTTACGACAGAGTTACGAACTTGTATGAGGAAGAGGTAACTAATAAGGTTACGACGATGAAGGACTATATCCCCATTTCTGCTGCGCCACTCTGATCTCGACCATCAAGTAACTTTGGTGCTGGCATCTCGAGGAAGTCCATCGTCACCGCCATCAACCTTGTCTAAAGACAAAGATCGAAAGAAAGATAGAGGGAGTGAGAAACTTATACAAGAATCCCAGTAGGGTTTCCTTCTCAACACACGTGTCATCGTCATCGTCCTCAGGAACCTCGGGTTTAATTATGAAAGTGGTAGACATAAATAAGATTCATTTGTTTAGTTTTCAAATACCATTATCTGAGGCCCATGTCTTTTAGCATGAATCTTAATGCATGAATGCAATAGGTATCTCATGTATGCATGGCAATGCCTCAATGTATGCAACATGAATCAACAATATGTAAGTTCAAAAACACAAGATAAGGCTATGCATATGAGCAGTAGATAATATAGAAAACTAAAATAGTGGCAAGTAAACAGATGCATGATAGGGCAATGTAATGAGTCAAATATCATACAACGGTATGGGAAGGCAGGAAAACCCATGGTAATTTACTCTTCATGAATGAATTCTCATATTTCTTTCTTATCAATTCCACCTTCTTACGTCATCACCAAAACCATCCAACATGCCAGCCCCGACGATTTTTACAATTACCACCAGAACCAACCGACCTACTGATCACCTTGGATGAGCTAAACCTAACTAGCCGTCACTAGATTTACATGGGGTAATAGAGGGGGAAAAACACATCATTTCCTTGCCTTTCTTATTATGAATATGCAACTTACTTAGATCACTTCTCATAACTTTTAATTCAAGAAGTCTAGAGGATCATTTCCATATGTTTTATGCCACTTTACCATTAGCATGTCATATTAAGATGCAAAAACACCACTTATCATATAATATCACATGCCTTCATATTACTTTCACTCATGCATCTTAAACATTTCAAGTGAAATCATATCATGCTATAACAATCTTTATGCAAACATAATCATCATATAAACCTCAAGTACATCAATTCATAACACTTTATAAAGCAAGCACTCATAATAATTCTTTAATCGATTAAACTTCTAATTGGGTAAACCCAACTTTTGTATTTATTCTTTCATACATCTAAGGGATCAATTCTAATGGTTCTCACTAATTATCCAAGCTTATGATCAGCACCAAACAGCATCACATAGCTTGGGCAGAAATTATTAAATTCCATTACGGGATTCTAGGAGTTACGTCTTTGACCCTTTCTAAGTTTCGTCTTCTACTAAGGTGCTAAAATTAATTTCTAAACCAATTATGAGTGGTTCCTACACTTATATACTTAATATAACACATTTCTCCCATATTTGAACATGCTAAAATAGAATCCACGATTTTATCCTTAAGAGTTCTAGAATTCACATTTTTACAGTTTTCTAGTTACTAGTTTCACTTTTAGTGCTAAAGATCAATCTTACACCAAATGTTACCAAGTTTTTCATGATCAAACAATCCCAAACAGAATTTCATTATACCAAAACAGTTTTGGCAGTGGCTAAAATTAAGTGGGTCAAGGACGTGCAAAATCCTAACTTTACGGTTTTTCTAGAAAGTTAGTTTCTTTCCTAACATGCATAGAATAGTTCCTACATCAACAATTATAACTTTTACACATCCTAACACATCAAAACAGCATCACTTAGTAGCAAACTTGCCAAGACAGTAACTGAAAAGGTTCAATTGTGAAGAGCACATAAAATCACATTTCTAAGGCTTATAAACTACTAGTTTCTTTTGAAATCAATTTAGAACTTCTAAAACTCTTTGAAATCTAATTTATTTTATCCAAGGTGCTAAAAATAGCCTTAGGGCAATAGCTAAATTAAAACATTCTAGAAAGAGGTTTAATCCATGAAATCATGTTTGTAGCTTTCTTTAAACTCTTACTACCTAAGAAAAATCTTAGGACATAGGTTATTGGCCCTTGTGACTAAATGAAACTTATACCAAGCTCATTATCATCATATGGCCGAATTTTATGCATTCACAAGAATGCCTCCACATCCATACTTTTTCTTGAGATAAAAGGGCAAGTCTTTGAGCTCGAGGAACTTTTAGTGATGGTAAAATCATAAACATGCTATGCACTTTATTTTATTCTTCATTATAAAATAAAGTGAGAGCTTCAAAGTAATTATGAGATGCAAGTTCATTTTTAATCCTTGAGTTTAAGTGATGGCTTGAAATATAAACATGCTAAACTAGAAATGTAAATATGAAATGCAAGTTGATTTCTTATCTTTAAACTTTAGATGATAACTTGGAAATAAATATGATATGCAAGTCCAATTCTTTATTTTAGTGCTCTAGGCCCTTAGAGTATTCACTCTAAATCAACAATCAACTTTAAAGTTGAAATAGGTAGGCTTTGAGATTGATTATTAGGTGATGACAAGGAAATATAAACATGAATGCAAATATTGAATATAAATATGCCACGCAAGGACTTGAAATATAAATATGAATGCAAGTTCATTTTATGTCTTACTAGAGCTCATTCAAGACTTTAAAGGAACATAAACCTCAACCCTAAACTTATCTTAGCAAAATAAAGCAAGCTTTAGAGTTCTTTGTACCAAGGTTTCAAATAAAACCTTATGGTGTGAACTTCATCATCAAGCTCAAGGAAATGCATTTGAGAGAATAAATCAAGCTATTAGCCTTCCATATTCTTTAAAATAAAAACCCAAAAGCTTAAAGAAAAGGAAACATGGCCGAAGCCAAGGAGGAAGAAAAGAGAAATCTTTGAGACTCTAGAGGCCATGACCTAGTGATATACTAACACCATCATCATGCGCTCTCATCCTTGAGTTATTTTTCCAACCA
Organism: Dalbergia cochinchinensis; assembly: GCA_031216125.1. Lineage (NCBI taxonomy): Eukaryota > Viridiplantae > Streptophyta > Magnoliopsida > Fabales > Fabaceae > Dalbergia > Dalbergia cochinchinensis. The sequence continues at coordinate 14,459,281 of CM062375.1, read as the reverse complement.
AACCAAGCTTTAAAACCAAAACCAAAACAAAAGAATGAGAAGGAAAACCAAAATAACTTATGGTCCAAAGACCAAGTTCCAAGGTTTAGAGGTTACAAAAGTGATGATCTCATTATCGTCATCTAACACCCTCATCATCAAGCCAACATTTTCTTGAGAAACAAAGGCTTCAAGGCCAAAAAGAAAGAAGAAGAAAAAGGAAGTTTAAAATCATGAGTTACCAAAATGAAACTTGTTCTTTACAAGACAACAAAATCTATCATCTATTCTAACAAAGAAAAGATAAAAACTTTTAGAACAAAATCCCTACCAAGAGAACTTTTCTTTAACAAGATGTACAGCTTGATCCTTTGAAGAGAACAAGAAGAAAATTCTTCCTTGAAGTAAAGAGGAAGATTCGGCCAAGGGGAAAAAGAAAGAAAGAAAGTTGTGTTTCTTGAGTTTGATCTTTGGAAAGGTAAGGCTAAGTGTTTAGGAGGTAGTGTATGGTTAAGAGGTGATGGTTCTTTATGAACAAGAAGAAGATGAAAAGAACTCTTGAACTTTGAGTGGAAAAGAGAGAACTTAGAATTACTCTTTGAAGCTAAACTTAGCAAATGAACAAAGTGTAACCAAGTCCATCTAGGCATGGTATTTATAGAGAAATGAAGCAAATGAAGGTGCATTGAGGGGGAGGAGTCCATGGCCTCATGGAGTATGAGGTGAGAGAATTTGCTTCATGAAGGCATGGTGAGGTATGGTGGTGAATATGCGTAGGCATGGTCTGAAGTATGGCTCCAAGCATGGCCAAGTATGGCCTTTGAGTGTTCATTTTGAATTGAAATAAATTAAATCTTTTGAATGGAGAAGGAGGAGTGGCCGGCGGTATTCTTCTTAATTAGGGGAGAGAAATCACAATTTAATGTGTATTTGGAATAAGCTTAGGGGTACTATTTGATTAGGCCAAAGATTAGAGATTAGTGACTAAGTGTTTAGGTAAGTAAGTAGGTAATTAGGGCCATGTAAGACTAGATTAGGAGGCGACCTTTCTAAATTAATGAAGTCAAACTTCATTAACTTGAAATCCAATGCCAACAACATTCCTTGATTTAGGGAAATAGGTGAGAGAAAATACTATTCATAGATATCTTTCTTAAAGAATTAAAATTAGAAAAGAGTTTTGAATTTCCAAAAGCAATCTTACGTCATAATTAACCTCAAATAATTATTTTGGCCCTATATTAGTTATCAAAATTAATTAATCTTTAATTAGAGTATAATATTGCTTAGGTTTTGCTAATATCATCTTTAAGCCCAAAATGCACTATGCAGAGGCAAAATCATAATTTTTCTCTAAAGTTGCCCGGGACCTCTAGGACTTAAACAAACCTTAAATATGCCTTGAAAACATAGCTTTAGACTTCCGGGCAAAGTCCGGGTCAATTTAGAAATCAAAACCGTACTTAATCATGGCAAGGGTATTTTGGTCATTTTGTACATAAGAAAAATCGGGGCGTTATATCACACTTTATAGCGGTGATAAAGTGAATATGCTATAGGGCTTCTCTATTTCCATTTTTTCAAGGAATAAAATGCAAGAGGAAATTTTTATAATGAATTATGAATTATTACAATAAATGTGCAATATGTTACAAACAACTATAAATATCCTACCTAGCCCTACGTTTCAAAACTTTTAAAATCATACAATTTGTTTCCTAGTATTATGCATGAGGAGGAAATTTTTACAATGAATTATGAATTATTACAATAAATGTGAAATATGTGACAAACAACAATAAGTGTCCTATCTAGCCTCACATTTCTATACTTTTAATATCTTACTTCTTGGTATTCTGCATTAGCGAAGAATTGCATCTGAAAACATTGAATTACAGTAATAATGAGGCTAATGGGATGTTATTGTAGCATAAGATATTTGAGTTCACCACAATATACATTTATTAAACGAAAAATAAATAGCAAGTAAATGTAATTATACCAGTTGGAATTTCTTCTAAACCCAGTAAATTATTATTGTTTAGCCTTGAAATTAAAAGGCATCTAAAATGGAAACTGCATGTACGCTACTAAGCAGTTACGAACATATAGTAATTGCGTCCATAAAAATTTAATTTTGTTTTCTAATTAAATTGAAAGGCATTTAAGACGGAAATTGAATCTACACCATTACTAGCAATTATGTACATAGTAATTGCATAAATCATTATAAATATGAAATGTCTACAAAAAGGAAATGTCACAAGAATATATCCTGCAAACATTTAGTAATTTTTAATTCTTGAAATTATGGTAATTTAAAAAGGCAAGTGTAAGGTTTTTTGTTTTTGGTGATGGATCTTGCGAACATTCTAATTTTCAATTGCTAAAATTATTATAGTAATGTAAAAGGAAGGTATAGGCTTCTTTTTAGGTGGTGGATCTAGCAAACATTCAATAATTTTAAATGCTGAAATTATAATGATGTAAATTGGAAGGTTTTTTTTTTTCTTTTTCAGTGATGGAAGGTTTAGGTTTTGTAACTTTCTTCTTTATTCTATAATAAAAAAAGATTATTCCATTAAAAAATTTATAAAATTAAAACTTAGACACGTACTTTTATTCAATTTTTTTATTATGTTAATACTCAATTTTTAATTTTATAGACTTCAGATATTTACATTATTCCATTGCTTATACTACCATAGGTAATGATATATTATTTTCAGACGATTAATTCATAGATGATAAATGGTCTTTAGAATCTTGTAATTGCAACTGTACAAAACATTTTACTATTCTATATATACACAACCCCAGAGATTGGACTAAATACTCTCTGAATATCCTTGGAAAAACACAAACACAGTGCAATTCGTTTCTAATGTTTGAAATTGATCTCTGAAGTAGCCAAAAGTGGGTGAAGTTAGTTACACCTTTTTGATCAATTTCTTGGAACCTTCAGAGAATTTTCTAGACTTCAAGGTGAATTTGAAGTTGGCTGTCGACCTATTAATCCTTAATTCGCATTTACACTGGTTGCTTATGTTAATGCCAGAAGTTAGATACAATATAATTAACGTAGTTTTTTCTTCGATAAGAAAAAGCTCGAGAAATGTGAAGATAGATGCGAGCATAAACATAAACATGAGTCAAAGATAGTGGCGCACTACCATAACAAGGAGCCACAAAGATAGCGCAAGACACACACTTGAAACACAAAAAACAGAAAGAGCGAGGAGGACACAAAAATAAAAAATAACATGCTAAAAACTAATCAAAGATTGCTATCAATATACTCCTGTGTACTCTACCAACAGCCCCTTCGGCATTGCCATTAAGGTTGTGACAGCCGAACCAATGATGACTATTATGACCCAGCAATCCAGCCACATTGCCAAGCCTAATCAGTTTGGGCCACCTCACATTGCATAAGGCAATATGTGGAGGCCCAATTACTCCCAAGCCCAGACGGTAAGGTTCGAAAGAGGAAACCTGCAGAATGAAGCCTGCTCTCCCCTCTCCCGAGATGAGCGACATCCCAAACCATTCTCACTGGAGCAATACTTGGCCTAACCTCTTCAAGCCAAGATAGGAAGACCCCAAATGTCACGAGCTTGGATACCATAGGTCCAGACCGGATCCCAGCAAAGATCTAAGGACCATAAGCCAGACAGCGCGTGCGCTAAGTACGCTCTCCGAGCTCATCAGAACGTTCATTCATCCAACCTAATTAACGACTAACCACTCATTCCATGATCTCATAACTGCCAGGCCACGTTCGCGCCCCTCAACCACGTCCCGAAATAGAGGGAAACGTGCTAACAGGCATAAAGGCCTCCTATTTAAAGGGTATTAAAGAAGACCTTGAGGTAAATATACTCACCTGATATACGGCACTACTAGATTTTGCTCTGATACCCTCGATGGAGTCCCTGCAGGTCCCCACCACCCAGTCAAGCTCATTCTAGAAGATCAAGGAGGGAACTCAACATTCGTACGAACTGCTCCTTTTCCCTAGGTAATGCTTACAACATCACTTCATTACAATAACCTATGCGCTAAACATCCACTTGGCACGCAATATAAGCTAAAAGAAACTAAACGTCAACAACGGCCAGCCATATTTGAGTATTCCATTGTAGTTACTCCTGGTGGTCCTTACAATAGCCACTTCGGCATTGCCATCAAGGCTGTGGTAGATGATTAAGTAGCAAGGCCAATCAGTTCTGTAGAATCCACCTTCTTGTGATATCTAGATTATCAATAAAGTACAAAGGCTCAAACAAGAATTCTTCAAACCGACTTTTTACCCAAAATGAAAGTCTTATAATCATCAAGCTAAAGATATCTTCCCGGTTGGGCTTGAATGATTAAAAAATAATTCTATTTGTCACCCACCAAATAGTCCAACAGATAACATAAAGGAGAGAATTTCATAGCTTTTTATCAAAACCTTTTAAAGGGGCCCCACACCAGGCATCATAGAAGTCAAATAGAGATGAAGGTAGGCACATAGACAAATTCCATAGCTTCATGCATCTAAACCAACAAGATGATGACATGGGACATTGGAAGAAAAGATGATCCAATGTTTCTTGTTCCTTATTACAGAAAGGGCGCAAGATATCCAAAGTTGGAAAGCAATTTAATCATGCTAATCGTACTCTTGTATTTAGACGACACTGCAGAATGAACCACATTAGTACTTCTGCACAGGTGGGACGAGACCTTTCCATGCCTTGACACCTATTCTCCAAGTTGAAGATAAGGATAAAGTTTTGTTAAAAACCTGCATAGAAAAGGAAGAAACAGAAAACATTCCAGATAAAGAAAACTTCCATGTACACTCATCACTCATACCCTCGATAAAGTTATTATGATTTATGGCTTGAAGAAGGCTTGTTAGATGTTGCTCTTCCTAGACAAACAGGGGTCTATGCTAGGTCAGATTCCATTTCCAAGTCATATCCTCCCAGTAGCCCATATTAACAATATAATCATTCTGCTGCAATGATATAGAAAATAACCTTGGGAACCAATCTTTCAGGTTTAAATTACCAGCCCACATGTCATGCCAGAATTTAGTGGTACCACCATCCCCCGCTCTCCTCTTTAGTCTAGTTTGAATAAGTTTCATGATCTCCTTACCAAAGCTTTTCATGTTGGAGATTTGGCTCCATACACTTCCTTTCTCCTCCCTTGAAGTTGGCCTTATTATGGAATGAGGTGTGATGTTATACCACTTTCTTCCATAATGGCATAGTGCCATCAGAAAAATGCCACCACCGTTTAAATAAAAGAGTAGCATTTTGTATCACAAGATCACCTACTCTCAGCCCTTCCATTTCCTTGGGTCTTTGTATCACCTCCCATGGGATTAATGGAATACCTTTTCTTCCATTCTAGCATTTTCTGCCCAAAAGAATCTCCTCTGCAAACGTACAATTTTGGCTACAATTGTTTTTGGCATTTTAAAAATGCTTAAGAAATACATGGGCAAGCAATTTAGAACTAATTTAATTAACACCAACCTTCCAGTTCTTGACAGAAGGTGAGCTTTCCATAGTGTCAATTTTTTCTCAATTTTCTCAATCATTGGTTTCCATGTTTCAACCCTACTCAAGTTTGCTCCAAGTGGGATGCCCAAGTAAGTAATTTGAAGCTTAACCATAGTGCATCCTAAGATATTGCTAGCTTCTCTAATCCTAGCTTCTCTAACCCAATCTTCTGGACAACCAAAAGTTATCATGGCAAATTTACTATAATTAATTTTCATTCCTGATACCACAGAAAAGAATATGAGAGGTCTTTTATAATTCCTTAGTCTTTTATAATTAACGTAGTTTGAAGAAATAGGTGAATGCTAGTCTCACTTGAAATACCCAATTATGGCAATAAGAGGAGGATTACACATGGTGATGAGATTTCAATATAAATGCTAAATAAATAAATATTATCAACTTAGAAAAATTGTGCTCTAAGAATAACAACCCTTAACACCTCAACTAAAGTATTATTTAAATTATTCTTACTACTTAAATTTAACTTAATGAAATTGAAAGATATGAAATTAAATTTATTATGTTTTACCATATTATTTAAATTGTTCTCATTACTTAAATTTAACCTAATGAAATTGAAAGATATGAAATTAAAATTATCATGTTTTACCATATTAAGGTCACGAAAAATTAATTTTTTTTGAGAATGTTAGGACCATATTCCTTTAAAATTGGCTATTGAATAATTCAAAAGTCATTTTTTTTGGAATGTTATTAGGACCATATTCCTTTAAATTTGGCTATTGAATAATTCAAAAGTCAAAATATTTTTTTTACTTTAAAAATTAATTTTAAATGCTGTGCAAATTAATTTAAAAGCAAAAAGCAATAGGTTGAGCTAACACGTTAGCATAATTATTTAAATTATCATGAATTTTAATTCAAAGATAAAAAATGGATATTATTTTATAAACAATATTAAATAATATTTTTATGTAATTATAACAAATTAAATCAATTTTTAATTATAAAATATGATTGAACTAGATGGAACTATTGATAATTGACCTTCATTGCCTTGCCTTATCACAATTTATAGCGGTGATGAAGTGAATATGCTATAGCCCTTTCCTATTTCCATTTTTTTAAGGAATAAAATGCAAGAGGAAATTTTTATAATGAATTATGAATTATTACAATAAATGTGCAATATGTTATAAACTACTATAAATGTCTTACCTAGCCCTACGTTTCTAAACTTTTAAAATCTTACCATTTGCTTCTTAGTATTCTGCATCAGCAAAGAATTGCATTTGAAAACATTGAATTACGGTAATGATGAGGCTAAAAGAATGTTATTGTAGCATAAGATATTTGAGTTCACTACAATCTACATTTATTAAACAAAAAAGAAATAGAAAGTAAATGTAATTATATCAGCTGGAATTTCTTCTAAACCCTGTAAATTATTATTGTTTAGCCTTGAAATTAAAAGGCATTTGAAATGGAAATCGCATGTACGCTACTAAGCAGTTACATGCATATAGTAATTGCATCCATAAAATTTTAATTTTTTCTTCAAATTAAATTGAAAGGCATTTAAGACGAAAATTGAATCTACACCATTACTAGGCAATTATGTACATAGTAATTGCATTCATCATTATAAATATGAAACGTCCACAAAAATGAAATGTCACAAGAATATATCCTGCAAACATTTAGTAATTTTTAATTCCTGAAATTATGGTAATGTAAAAAGGAAGGTGTAATGTTTTTCGTTTTTGGTGATGGATCTTGCAAACATTCTAATTTTCAATTGCTAAAATTATTATAGTAATATAAAAGGAAGGTGTAGGATTTTTTTTAGGTGATGGAACTAGCAAACATTCAGTAATTTTTAGATGCTGAAATTATAGTAATGTAAAAAGGAAGGTTTACTTTTTTTGTCGATGATGGAGGGTTTATGTTTTGTAACTGTTTTCTTAGTTCTATAATAAAAAAATATTCCATTAAAAAAATTTATAAAATTAAAACTTAGAAATGTGCTTTTATTCAATTTTTTTATTCTGTTAATACTATTTTTTTAATTTTATGCACTTCAATTATTTACACTATTGCATTGCTCATACTGCTATAGGTAATGATATATTATTTTCGAATGATTAATTCACAGATGATAAATGGTCTTTAGAATTTTGTAACTACAACTATATAAAACTCTCTACTATTCTATATATATATAACCACAGAGATTAGACTAAATGCTCTCTGAATATCCTTGGAAAAACACAAACATGGTGCAATTCGTTTCTAATGTTTGAAATTGATCTCTGAAGTGGCCAAAAGTGGGTGAAGTTAGTTACCCCTTTTTGATCAATTTTTGGGAACCTTTAGAGAATTTTCTATATCATAAATTATGACATGAATAATCATGCCGTGCATCTTGGTGTGCTGTATATAATTTACATTTTATATTTATATTTCCATAAATATGTGCACTAAATTAATAGTAAATCAATAGATTCTTAACATATGTTTTTTTTATCTAATTCTGTTTTTTTAATTCCTTTTAGAACAATTGCATACATGCTTCAATTGGGAAAAATATCACTCAGAAATTCAAGAATATATTAAAGGAAGGAGAAATACATTCCATTGAAAATTTTGCGATATCAAAAAACAAAGAGAAATATGCAATAGTGGAGAACAACCCTTTTATGTTGCATTTCTATGCTACTACTTTGGTCAATAAAATTGACCATGATGATAACATAATTCATTACCACATGTTCAAGTTTGTGAACTCTGAAGACTTGTAACATCGGTGTGGGAAAGCTGTCTTAATAGGTGACTTTATAATTGCATTTCCTATGTGTATTGTTTTTATAAGGATTTTTAATTTATTAATAATAAGTTTAATTTGGTGCCAATATATATTAAACACATCTTTTTAAATTCAAAACCAACAGATGTGATTGGGGTTATTGTTGGTGTAACACTAATTGAAGAGAAGATAATAGCTGAAGGAAACGTTGACACGTTGACTACCCATTTGCAAGATATGAGGTAAAAAAATGTACACATTCTTTTGAGATTCTTAACTCAAAGATGATGTTCTAAGAATATTCCATCATTGTAATATACGATATCTGTACTAATGAAACTTTGAATGAATTAATTATTATTCTATAAATATGAAATGTCTTCAAAAACAAAATCTTATCGGAATATATTCTACAAACAATTACTAATTTTTAATTCCTGAAATCATGGTAATGTAAAAAAGGAAGGTGTAGGATTTCTTTTTTGAAAAATAAAAAATGAAGGTGCAAGGTTTTTTATTTTTAGCAATGGATCTTGCAAGCATTCTAATTTTCAATTGCTAAAATTATTATAGTAATGTAAAAGGAAGGTGTAGACTTTTTTTATGTGATGGATCTAGCAAATATTCAGTGATTTTTAATTGTTGAAATTATGGTGATGTAAAAAGAAAGTGTAGGTTTTTTTTTTTGGTGATGGATATTGCAAGCATTCAATAATTTTTAATTCTTGAAATTATAGTCATGTAAAAAGGAAGGTTTAGGTTTTTTCCCCAAAGGTTTAGGTTTTGTTACTGTCTTCTTAATTCTATTAAAAAAAAGATTATTGCATCACAAATATTCATAAAATTAAAACTTAGAAATTTAAGATTATTATTCAATTGCTTTATTATGTTAATACTCAATTGTTTTTTAAATTTCATAGAGTTCAATTATTTGTACTATTACATCATTCATACTGCTAGAAGTAATGGTATATTATTTTGAGACTATTAATTCATAGATCATAAATTGTCTTTTAGAATTTTGTAACTGCAATTGTACGGAACTTTCTACTATTCTATATATATTCAATCACAGAGATTGGACTAAATGCTTTCTGAATATCATTGAAAAAACACAAACACAATGCAAACATGAGGTACACAAATTTTCTATCTTTTTAACCTCTAAAGTTTTCTATTGGGAATCTAGGAACCATGGTGTGTAGCACTTTTTATCAAGGAGTATCATACTCGGATTAACCAAGAGGGCCTTCTCCACATTTAAAATCTATTATTCCATCATCTTCTTTCCTTCCATAAGGTAATTTCTTTTCTTTCAACACTTGCTTTTGTACTTTTATTTCTTATTTCATGTTAAAATTGAAAATTTCCATACAAAATATTACTCTGTTATTTACAGCCGTGCATCTTTTGGAACAACTTAATTTTAATCGTTTTCATTGGGAATTTGGGATCCATGGCGTGTAGCATTTTCTACCAAAGAGTATCATACTCCCTGGACTAACCAAGAGTGCCTTCTCCACATTTAATATTGATTATTCCATCATCTTCTTTCTTTCCGCAAGGTAATTTCTTTTCTTTTAACACTTGCTTTTGTATTTTTATTTCTTATTTCATGTTCAAGTTGCGAAATTCCATACAAAATATTACTCTATTATTTACATCACAATTATCTTTTGGCACAACTTAATTTTAATCTTTTCGATTGGGAATCTAGGATCCGTGGCATGTAGCATTTTCTACCAAAGACTATCGTACTCCTTGGACTAACCAAGAGTGTCTTCTCCACATTTAATATTGATTATTCCATCATCTTCTTTCCTTCCGCAAGGTAATTTCTTTTCTTTCAACACTTGCTTTTGTACTTTTATTTCTTATTTCATGCTAAAGTTGTGAAATTTCATACAAAATATTACTTTATTATTTACATCACAATTATCTTTTGGCACAACTTAATATTTTGTTAATTAACAAATTATTTTTAAAGAAAAAATTATATAAATGGACATTTCAACAATTGTAATTTCCTTATATATTCTTGTACTATGAATTTTTTTGTCCATTCTAATCTTACTTTTATCAAGTAACAACAAATGCTAATTTAACTCTTCTACATTTCTACAAATATTTTTTTTTTCACTTTCTTTGATAGCTTTATAAGATTATTATTCTCATATATGCTAAAAATCAATCTTCCTTTAATGAGACATCCTTAATTTGATTTGTTTTCTAAATTGTGAGGTGTACTATATATTCCCTATACACAACCAGGAAGGTGCGGTAACTTCTACAACGAATGGAATATAGAAAATTATAGGTTAGTTCAACCCTACTAAAACGTCATCATATGATATGTAGTTTAAAAAGTTAAAATCCAAGCACTACTTATTTATTTCCTTTAGGATTTTGTTTTTAACTTATCCATCAATTATCTAAGTGCATTAACTCATTACTTATAGCCAAGTTGAAGTATATTGAAATCTCTCTACAAGACAAATTAGATATAAAAGAGGAGGATTACATTTTTCTAGTTATATATCTCCAGCATTGAGTGATGATGTATGGAGATTGGAAAAGATCGGAAAGGAAGGGTCATTTCACAAGAAGCTGAATAATGCAGGAATATTCACTGTTGAAGACTTTCTTCGCCTTGTAGTTAAAGATCCACAGAAATTGCGGAATGCAAGTTTAGGTTTTGTCTCTTAATCTTGAAGTTAGGCGTTTCCAGGCAGTTTCTTATGTCATTCAAATGTAGATCCTTGGGAGTGGTATGCCAAACAAGATGTGGGATGCTCTCTTGGAGCATGCAAAGACTTGTGTCCTAAGTGGGAGGCTCTATGTTTATTATCCAGAAGATACAAGAAATGTTGGTATCATTTTTAATCACATCTATAAGCTGCGCGGCCTTATAACAGGGGAACAATTCTTTCCTGCGGATTCTCTCAATGATGGCCAGAAAGTTAGTCTGCATAATGTGTTCATTTGATATTAGCAGGTACTGCTCCAAAAGTTGAGCATGCATTTCTGTTGCTGGCATGCTTCAATCTATTAATATAATTGATATGGTTATGCACTCTGTATGCTTTTCCCTCTCATACCTGCAAACAACCACCATTGAGAACACAATTAAGAGTAATGCTAGTTTGACATTTAAAAAGTGGGTGTTTATTCAGACACCCACTTTATAACCATTAGATATGATGAATATTAAGGATAAGTGGAGATCACCATCACATCCAATGATTATAAAATGGGTGTCTGTTCAGACACCCACTTTTTTGTGTCAAAATATCATTTGCCCACAATTAAACATGCACATGTTATGAAGCTGACTAAAGTTGTAAATTGGGATCCTTACCAAAAAAAAGTTGTAGATTGGGATGTAATATTTAAGACTACATGAAGTTCAAGATTTGCAGACTCTTTTTTAAAGCTGTGTTAGGAATAGGGTAATCATATGATACCTTTGAAATGCTTTTGCAAGTCCAGGTTTATGTGGACTCATTGGTGAAGAAGGCATATGACAATTGGGATCAGGTTGTGGAGTATAATGGCAAAACCCTTGTGGCTGCTGAGCAAAATAATAGGTCGGATGAATCTGAAAATGAACTTCATATGGAGCAAATTGATTATTCTAGTGGTTTAGATCATCAACTTCAAATGCCAGTCCTTCCCGTTTCTATTCCTTCTGAGCAGCAAATGAATTCTGGGGTGCTGGTCGGAGGTAAGCATTACCTTCCTCAAACTCCAGTTTGAGCCTGGTTTCTTCTGGCTGGTGGTGTTTTGTCTCTTGACTAGGATTTCTGAATATGGCTCGCTGATAATAATGATGAAAGAAGTGAGATGTTTATTGTAATATTGTTTCTTTTCCTTCTATATCCCGTCCCGCCACCAAAAGAAGAAACTCATGTCATATGCATGAACAGATTCATGTTTTTGCAAAGTTTTATGCAATATTGCTGATTGTGTGTGTGTTATGATCTTATGATATGTGCGTGCTAATAATCCGTTTTCAAGTTATAATGATAATATGCTAGCGAGATATCCAATCCAGCCACTGATAGCAAACTCCAGCTCCCGGAGCCAGTTTGACAGCTCATTATATCTGTCTAATGACCAATTAATAAGCAATTCTCGCCAAGCCCAAAGCAGTAGAAATGATCGTGGCACAGTTGGGTTAGCTCTTGGTCCTCCTAAATCAACATCAGGGTTCCATGTTGGTAGCTCCTCTATCCAGCCATCTACCCTGAATCCTTTTGATGACTGGTCACAGAAAAGGGACAGGGGGTTTGGTGAATTCTTTTCAGAGAGAAATCCGCCTCAGAAGTCACGAGATGCTAGAGAATGAAGATATGCAGCACTTGCTTCGCCTGTTCAGCATGGGAGGTCATGGCAACATGAATGCTGAGGATGGCTATTCATAACCATCATTTATGCCGTCACCGATGCCAAACTTTGATGAGGATCGCGCTCGTCCAGGAAGAGCTGTTGTGGGATGGCTGAAGATCAAGGCGGCGATGAAGTGGGGCTTCTTTATCAGGAAAATAGCAGCTGAGAAGCGGGCACAGATAGAGGAGTTAGATGACTAGGTTGTTCGGACAAGGATCTCAGCCTTAACAATCAGTCCTAAGATTTCACTGATATTCTGGAGATTTAGTTGTCTTCACCAATGCCAACTAAGGATTGGCATTCTTGATTAATGTATCTGTATATCTGATATGACAGCACCTTTTGCACAGTACAATGTCCTGCTGTACAGTTCTGTTGATGCTTAGGAGAAACCATGATTGCGATTTGTTTTTCACTTTCATGCTACTGCTCTACTCTTATCACCTTTCCATTGGCTCTGGGATTTTAGGGATGATGTGTTTACGGAAAACCTGTAATTTAACTCAGATTTGTCGTCTCAGTTGATTAATGTGTACATTATGAGCTACTTAATTTTCTACTGGTGTTTGAGTAACTGTATCATCCTCTGCTTGTTACTCCGGTGCTTTTATATTTTTATGTCGGTATCTTATTGAGCTGTTGAAAATTGGGTGCTGGTCATGCATAGTTGACTTTGAACATCAAATATCCTTACTATATATCACTTAGCATGGATAACGTTATGCAGGTTATTAGTTTGGTATTTTGTGTCCTAGTCCCATTCCAAGGTTTGGGATCGTAATAGATTAAAGTAGGTGCGGGGTGCATCCCTTATTTGTGTATTGTAACATTGCTTTGATTTTTTTCTTGTTACCTTATTTGTGTCAACTTGAACATGAGGAAGTGCGAGAAAGTAAAAAATGGCAGGAAAATGTAATAGAAAAAAGAACCCATATTACATAAAGAATACCATATTTGTTATTGTGGTGGTCACAAAAATGAAAATGAATGAAAGAATCAAACTACAATAGCCACACCAATAAGCTAATGTTGGAATCAAAGCTACAATAAATGCCATATAAGCCCAGTATTCTCTCAGGAGGTGTTGCATTCTGGTGGAAGGCCCTGGGGAAACCTCTTTGTGTCAGTGCAGTAATTGTATATCATGTAGTTCTTCTGCACCCATCTTAACCTCTCTTGTGCTGTTGTGTCCAGCTCCTGTGAAAGCCAAGAGGAGCTGCCAGTGGAAGGACTTGAACCACAAGATGATGCTCCATTAGACCAGGTGCAAGCATCAGCATTGAAGCTTCTGTAGGAAGCTGTGAAGGGAGCTTGTGTCCAATCTGTCTTGATGAGTCCATCTCTTGTTGCCCAGTCATCTGCATTCCACAAACTAAAATATATCCTCATTGGCTGGTTCTTCGGGAATGGGACACCAATACTCTCTGAGTTCTTGAACTCTCTAATAGGAGTGCCATCAACTGAGAATCTGAAACAAAAGAGTAAAAGAAATGATGTTAAGTCCCTATGCAGAATAGAGATGGTGAAAAACCAAACAAACAGTGTGTGCTAACTGTGTGGATGAGAGGGCTTACATAATCCGCTGGGGGTTCCAAATGATGGAATAAGTGTGGAAATCAGCCGTAGGGTCAAACCAAAGATAGAATTGCTGTTCCCTGTTTCCTTTGCCTTGGCTGAAAACATTAGTGTGAAGGATGTATGGGTCACCGCTCAAATTCCCAAGAAATTCATAGTCTATCTCATCCCAAGTTGCTCCTTTTGAAGATAACTGCAAACAAAGTAAGACATTTATCAAGCCTCAAATGACCATGTACGTAATCAATACAAAGAATAATAATAACACAATGTTAAGACTTACATAATAGGCAGTGACAGTGCCAGCAGAGTTTCCAGGGACGAGCTTGAGCTGCATGTCAATCTTCCCAAAGAGATACTCATTCTTTGATTGGAAACCAGAACCAGATGCCTTGTCAAGTGACAAAGTCAGTAGCTCGCCATTGTTGAGCACCTTGCCGCGGCCATCTCCCCATGTTATGTCAAAGTCTTTGTTGAAGTTACCAGCAAAGGCAACCACCAGAGAGCTAACAAGAAGGGATATTAGAAGAACATAGGAGACAGTTGAAGAAGCCATGAATTGTTTGAAAGCAGCAATAGAAAGTGGGTAGTAGTAGTAGTGATGTTTGCTAATTGGTAGTGATTAGTGAGTATTGGAGGAACATATGTCGGTATTTATATGAAGCGGGTTGCTCATGATAACTATGAGGAAGTGCATGCGAAGTATCATAAGCTAAGCTGGACACAGTTGTTGTCTTTGTGATATTTAAAAAATGTGCCCAGATATATGACACTAGCTATTATGTCCAGATATAAAATCTTAGACGCGTATTCTAAATTCTCATTAACTTGGACGGGCAAAGTTTGGAGGTGAGAGTTGTCAACTTGTGTAGGTAATTGAAAGTGTGGATGCAGTTGTCAACCAGTCCAAACTCTACCCGGTTGGGTTTGGATGATACTTGCCAGGTGCCAACCCAGCATCAAACTTTTCCAGCTCCACTAATAATTTTCATTAACTTTAAGGAACCTTCACCGCCACTGCCCCACTTGAACCAATAAGGACAAAGAGTCCCTTGTGGACAACATATACGGCACAAAATTTTGTTTTGTTTAGTTACTTTTTCTTTTTTATAAATTTTCATTTAATTACATCTCAAAAACAGTGCTATATATAAGTTATTTATTCATTCTCGTATTTGAGCCTTTTAATAGATTATTAAAAATAGTTGTTAGCAGGGAAATTTCTAATTTTTTTTAAATGTTATTTATACTTATTATGTGTGCGATACTGTGTCGGCTTACAATCCATTCATTATTGGATGAGATGTGACTTGATACAGTGTCTCATACATACACAATGAGTATAAACAACACAATTTTTAACAGTTGTGTTATTTGTACTCGTATAGTATGTGATATCATATCAATCCACACCTTATTCATTATTAGATAAAATATGGACCTCATTTAAATAGGTACATATCTTATTTAATGGTGGATGAAATATGAGTTAGCACGATATCTTATATTTTATGAATATAAATAATTTTTTTTTACTGTTTCGTGAATATAGCATATTTTCCAATATGTAGTCTTGTGTGACTTTTTTTTTACTGTTTAGTAAAATTCCTTTTTATAATAGGACTTTACATAATCATATATCTATATTTGAAAAGAATACTATAAATAATTCGAAAAGTCATCTTTCCATCATTTACATACAAAATGTTTAAAATACTTATTAATTACAGTCACCCCAATACTATGGAAAAATTGAAAAGTCATCTTCTTATCATTTGTATCGGAAAAGTCTGATTGTGATTGTTTTTTGGAACTTTTCTACTATTAGAATTATATTCGAAGTTACTTCACTCCCTCATTTTTTTTTTATTAAAATCAACTTCACTCCCTTTTTTAATCTAGATGCAATAAAATTTAGATATTTGTACTAAATAACTTTAAATGCGATTAAGTATCCATTAAATCGCTGTAAATTCTTAAATGCTATTAAGTATCCATTAAATCGCTGTAAATTCTTTTAATTTCCCCGATGATTCATGAAATCATGCTTTCAAATTTCAAATTCATGCTTTTAATTTACCTTTTTCCCTGAAATTTATATATTGAATAATGAATACAGCAAAATTCTAATTTCACATTCATATATTTGATTTATGCAATAACATCAATATATTGTAATTATTAATTTTATAAAAAATAGATATATTTATGTTAATATATACTTGATAGAGAAAACAGTATCTACATTTTTCAATTGTTATCTTGCTAATAATTTTAATTTTAGTATCATTTACTTATAGCTATTTACTATATATTTTAATATAAAAAAGTTAAAGTAACAGAACTTTTAGTAAAATAAAATTTATGAAATTTTATTAAGAAATACTTATGATTTTAACAAAAATGATATCTCAGTTTTAAATATTTTCATATTGAATTTTTTATTACATTAAAAAAATTTATTTATTAAAATCTTTCATGTGAATATGTTTCCATTTCTTAAAATCTTTTCACAATAAAATATAGTGTCTTTTATTTTAATGAAATTTTCAATAATTACATTTACATAAATATAAATTAGGTATGCTTACTTTTATATGGCTGAAAAATATCTAATAAAATTTGATCACATTGTGGAAGCACAATGTGTAGCATCGCATATCTATATGTATCATATAATCTTTTCTTATTTTAACTCATGTTTTGCTTTATTAACAAATAACAATATATATCACAAAATAAAATTATAAAAATTTATTTAATATTTTTTTTAATAAAGAAATTAGAGCTAGGAATTTTCTCTAGAAGGTATAAGGGAGCAGAAAGTCAAACATAGGACCACTTATTCAAAGGTGCAGGCACAATTACTAGGCTATAGACTCAACTATAAAAATTGATTTAATATTTCATGAAATAAAGTATCATATCGTATATTATACGACTTTTTATATTATAAATATCAAAAGATAAACATAATTTGACTTATTAATCTCATAATTGTTAATCGTTGAGTAATCATAACATAAATAAAGTATTATTATTTCAATTTGACATAGTTTCAACTAATTTATTATTTTATTGGATTTTCAATCATTCTTTTTTAGAAATATGTAGTTAATAATTTTTTTTATATAAATTACCTTTAATTCTTTTAAAACTTGAGTTCATTAGCCAAATATACCTTATAACATATTTGATGTTTAAGTTTTGAAAATTGATGAGATGATTATAATAAATATATATAATAAGAGAAAAATGTTTACTTTACCCAAATTTTATTCTATATTAATTAATTGATATATTAAAAATAAAGTTGTAAAAATTATTTTAATATTTCATAAAATAAAGTGTTAAATAAATTTATAATAGTTACCATTAGAGGTATATAAATTTATATTTCATAAAATAAAGCAATAAATAAATTTATAAATCAATATATTAATTAAAGGCATATAAATCTATCCTTGGCTAAATGATCTAGCCAAATTTATATATTTTTATTTTTTTTATAAATTAATTTTTATTTTTTAAAAAAATATGAATTTGTTGGTAGAATATATTTTATAACATATAACGTATTTGCGTTGTATATTTTGATTATATAATAAAGGTGCTTATTAGAAGAAAAATGTTTAATATACTCAATTTTCATTCTATATTAGTTAAATAATATATATTTAAAGATAAAATTATAAAATTAATGTACTACTTTCCAAAATTAAGCATAAATAAATTTATATAATAAATATGTATTTTTTCGAGTTGAGAACGGGCACCATCTAGTTGTTCAAAAAGAAAGAAATAAAAATAATCGTCCTAGAATTAATCTAATTTATATACCTTTATTATAAAGAATTTTTCTAGTACTATAGTATTATATAGTAAAACATTAAACAAATTATATTAATTATCATGGTGACTACTATATATTTAGTCTTAAAAAACTTTTTTCAAAATTAAAATATTTAAAAATTGTTACTAGAAATATTACAAGTATTTTCAAAATTATTTACTAACATTTTTATTAGTATTTTATTTACACTATATTATTAAAAAAATTTAATAATATTTTCATGATTTTCTAATATTTTAAATATTATTAAATGTTAATTATTTTATAACGGTTTACAAAACAGTTTCAAGTTATTATTAGAATGAAAAGATAAGTATTAAAATGATGTGTCTGCTCCTTGTCTTCCAATAGTGCCAAAAGTTTTATATGGTATATAGATTTCATTCAATATATTTCTGGTATAATTTCGTTCACTGTTATCTAATTACGTAAAATTATATTATTATTTGCTTCTTATTATTATATCTTCTTTAAAAGTAAAAGAAAAAATGCAGAGATCAGCAATATCAAATTTTTATATTCACAATATACCAAATTTAATCTTATATTATATTAACAACGTAATCTTTGTTTGTTTGTATCAATTTTCAATTTCAATAATGTTCACGCATCAAGAATAATCATGAAAGATACATAGAAATGGACTCGTAGCGATGTTCATTCAATGTTTTCTTCTGGGATGTCCATATCGTGGTGTTAATATGACTTTAATTTATGATCGATTTTCCGTGATGAAATTCTTATACGAGTTATTAATTTTGCAAGCAGAAAAATTTCTGTCATTGAAATTGATGGGGTTGACCTTGTCGACCAGTTTTTACTTCTTCTGCTGCTTTAAGCAATTCAAAGTAGTTCAAACTTCAAGCCTTTTATATCAAAATAATATATGATGGTGATAGTTAATAATTTTTTTTTCAAAAATATATGTACTACATGGTAAAAGTTTTCCTTATTGGGTCATGTAATATAGCAAACATTATATAAAAATTACTTTTATGTAAATTTTTAAGATTACTAACATATATTTTGAGGATGTTTTTGATAAAAATATCATTTTAAAAACTTAAAATATGTTTTCCAACAAAGAAACTTAAAATGAAATACTGAATTATCTGCTCAATTGAAGAAATATGCATCCCTATCCAAAAACTAAATAAATAAATAAATAAAACTACAAGCAAGAAGTATCAGAAATATTAATAAGAATAATATCAGCCACTTAATTTTTATGTAATGCTTTTAAAAACTAGCTTTAATGCTAAAAAATTATTTTTCAATTATTTAAAAGGCTTTGTCAACCAATGTCTTAAAAAGAATGGTTAAAAAATTAAGAGTAAATTTAAGTTAATTTTTAAGTTTTCACAATATTGAACGCATTAAAATCTTCAAAAATATTTAACTTTTAGTTCCACAGTCAATATTTTTGGAATATTAATTAACAAAATCATTGTTTAAACCTCAAAGTGACCTAATCATATTTTAATCTTATAATCGCCCATATAATTTTGGTTTAAAATTTATAGTTAAATATAAAGTACGACTGAAATTCACAAATTGATGTAAACATTTTTTAAATAGCAAGTTCAATAAATTTTTATTTACTTTTAAAATAAGAGAAAAGTTATGCTAGCAACATTCATTCATTCATTACGTGACATTCACATTGGGAATATAGAGATAATAATAATCTATAAAATAGTTTTGCTAATAAGAAGGATACTAAAAAGGCAATGGTTAAGAATATTTAAAATGATAAGTTTTTAAAATTTGTAATAAGTCTCATGCTAAAAAATAAAAACACATCTTTTTAATATTAATATTTCCTGTTTTACTATTTTAGTCATTATCCTTAGTTATTAGCTAGATAAATCTACAAAATTAAAAGGAGTGCTTATTACAATGTATAAGATATTTTCTCTATTCTACAATAATAGTCACTTTGAATAAATTGAATTTATTGAAAAATCAATGTATCTGCTGAATTCTATTATTTTCTCACCAAATTCTTGTTTCCAAAATCCAAAAAGGGGAATTCAAACCACTTGTCACCAACTAGCATTTCCTTTATTTCCTTACCAGAGAATTTTATTACGACACAGTTTCAAGTTTCCAAAGCGCTACATGTGATATATTGTACATACAGCATAAAAGCAAAGCAGCAACCAAATATATACTACAAAAAATAAAAGAATACGTAGTGTAACTTTCGGTGACGAAGTCGAGGAGTGATCATGGGTACAAGAAGGTACGGACAAGGAGCGGTTTCTGGCAGACTTCTAAGCGGAAGGGTATATGAATGAATTGATTACACACTCGAATGAGAGGGATCCTAAGCTGTGTAGGTATAAGACTATACAATTAAGGAGGACTTATATGAATTGATTTGTACTACCTATACCAACAAAATGTATCTTCTTTTCAATAGCCCATCACTAAAGAACTCTATTGTTAAGCGTGCTTCACTTGGAACAATTTTGGGACGAGCGACCTCCTAGAAAGTTTTCCTAGGAAGTGTGTGAATGAGGACAAAACACGCTAAAAAGACTTGTGTTGGTTTGTGGGTACAGTCATCGAGCATGATACTATAACACTTTTCTTTTGTGGGCATGACGAAAGTAAAAACCCAGTCCAATTCATCGTGAATTCTTCTGACTATTAGTGGGTGCATTCTAGAGGGAGGCCTTGAGGGTACATCTTCTTGTCTGCGCAGTAATTGTAAATCATGTAGTTCTTCTGCACCCACCTCAGCCTCTGCTGACCCACTGAATCCAAATCTTGTGATTGCCATGATGATGATGAGGAGGAGGAGGAGGAAGGTGTGTTTGATTTGCATGAGGATTTCCCACCATTCCAAACACAGGCATTGTTGCCATTGAAGTTTCTGTAGGATGCAGTGAAAAGTGCTTTGGACCAATCTGTCTTAACGAGTCCACCCCTCGTGGCCCAATCATCTGCGTTCCATAGGCTTGAGTATATCCTCATGGGTTGGTTATTTGGGAATGGAACCCCAATTGATTCCAAGTTCTTGAACTCCCTTATTGGGATGTGTGTGTGTGTGTGTATTTGTGCATGAACTAGCTAGCTCTAGTTGCAGTTTTATTATAGGAACTAGATTGGTGTAATATAATTGGGTGCTTACACAATGCGTTGAGCAGTCCAGAGAACTGAGTATGTGTGGAAATCAGCAGTTGGGTCAAACCAGAGGTAGAATTGCTGCTCTCTGTTGACTTTGCCTTGGCTGAACACATTAGTGTGTAGGATGTAAGGGTCACCACTAAGGTTCCCTAAGAACTCGAAGTCAGTCTCATCCCATGTTGATCCCTTTGATGATAGCTGAAAAAGAAATAATTCAAAAAGAAAATATTCATTTGTTGACACGTGGCGTGATTGAACAATGATCATCATAAAGTCTCTTATATTAGAATTAACATCACAAATCAAAACAATGAAATTAGATGTTTAATTTGAGCTTACATAATAGGCAGTGATAGTGCCAGCAGAGTTTCCAGGAACAAGCTTGAGCTGCATGTCAATTTTTCCAAACAAGTATTCATTCTTGGATTGGAATCCAGAGCCAGAGGCTTTGTCGAGGGAAAGAGTGAGGAGATTGCCTTCGTTGAGTATCTTTGCACGGCCATCTCCCTATGTGATCTAAAAGTCTTGGTTGAAGTTAGCAGCAGTGCATACAACAATGCAAGGACTAATTACGAGCAGAGGAATAAGAAGCACTATTGAGTAAGTAGCAGTGGAAGCCATATTGTTGTGCATGAACAATATATATATATATGTGTGTGTGTGTGTGTGTGGAAATAGAAGAAATTAAGATATAATCTTAATAATTAAGAAGTGAAGTGGTGATGATATATGGAAGAAGGGGGTTGTTTAAGAGTGAGCATATTCATAGTTTGGGAAAAGAGCGTGTCATCATGTGCAGTTAGCAATTACTCGTAATGGAAAGGAAAAGGATGGGAAGGTGCCTGTGTGTGTGCGTGCGCGCTTAGCTAAGCTGTAGATAGTTGCATATTATGGTAAGAAAGCTGTAAAAAGGTCAAGTGGACACAACTACCTTTGTCCAATTTAATTAGTATTATAAAGCAGGTAATATTGGTGGAGGGTACAAGGTGTGACCTACCGGGGTGAGGGGGAGCACGCGGTTTTACATTGGTTTTTGGGCACCTGATGTAGTCACTATCGTCAAGTAAGTGGCTACTAGTATTTAATTATAACACAACTTTAATACGTGGATAAGGTCAATGACTCCCATCCCATGTTGGTGACCCCACCCTTGACCTACCCCAAAGCAAGTGAAGGAGCTAGGCAGCCAGTATTTACGCCTTTCATGTTTTGACCCTATCAATAGCAAGCATGCATGTCCAAATATTGGATTGGATTAGTTTTGCTAGGTGCTGGCTGGTGGCATTGGCATGTATGTTCTGCCCAAAGTCGGACACATTGAAACATATATAATGTACAAATGTCGTTTTTGTTGTTATTCAAAATCGTGAATTCAAGCAGAAAAAATAAAAGCAAATCGATTACCATAATAATTTGGCATAACAATAATTCAAATTTCAATGGAAAAAAATTATTGATGTACCAAAAAATGTTTTAGCACACTAATTTTTCTACGATG
Source organism: Dalbergia cochinchinensis (assembly GCA_031216125.1). Lineage (NCBI taxonomy): Eukaryota > Viridiplantae > Streptophyta > Magnoliopsida > Fabales > Fabaceae > Dalbergia > Dalbergia cochinchinensis. The sequence continues at coordinate 14,436,521 of CM062375.1, read as the reverse complement.
GACCAATAATAGAAGTTGTCCATGTGATATATATACCAAATGAGCAAGAGCATTGTCCATTTGATATATTATTAGAGTGCTATGCTCAATTTGTTAAAAATATAATATGGACATCATTTTAAAAAAAAAATGAACATCATAATTATATTTATCATTTACTAAAGATCAATATGTTACATAATTAGTTTAAACTGAATCTAATTTGTTTAATAATAATAGGAGTTTAATCTTGACATACTATTTTATACTATCTTCAATTAAATTATTTAATTTACATAACTTTTTAAGTATTAAATGTGTGAATCAATCATTTTTACTGTGAGTCAACCATATTAATTGGCTCTTACATAATATTATTGCATCAAAATTAAATCATAATATCATTACGAGAAAACTTAAGAATTTTTTATTAACTTGAGAACTTGATAAATAAAATATAATATTATTTATCAATTTAATAATATGAAACAACCTTTTAATTAACTATAAAATTTTAAGGGTCTACTTACAAATTTTGAAAAATAATTAAAAAAATTTCAAAATAATTTTACACAATTGAATATTTCTTTATAAAAGACTTAAAAAAGGTCCCTTTTTTTAAAAAAAAAATGCAAAAGACATAATTAGAATAAATATTTAGATGACTCTTAACAAATATTTCCCCCAGTTTTTATCCCTATAAACACAACCTAAACAGTAAATACACGATTCTGTGAGGTGTACCAAGAAATGAAATGGAATCAAGTAACCCTAACTCGATGATCCTTCTCTTTGCGGAATTGGCGTTCATCATTTCCAATTTCTATAAAGATTTCTTTATTTGCCGAATTGGGAACTCCGCCGTTCAATTACAATTTACAAGAAAGGGAAGCAGTATAAGATAAAAATATATACAAGTAACAGCGGTTGAATTTATTTCCCAATTAGTTTCATAACACAAATACAATAATTTTTTTATGTGACAAATACAGTAAACTTCTAAAAAATAACTTCTCAAATTTTGCTTTTCCACTCTCAAGTTTTATCTAATTTGAAGTAGTCTTAGATATATATTTTTTCCTAGAAAAAATGAACTACTCTATTCTTAATTCATAATTGCATCTACATTTTTGTTCTTTAACTAGTCGCCTTTTTAGGTCAACGGCATTTATACTTTTCCTTATTTGTAGCCTCTTTAGGTCGTATGTGTAGAAGAATCCCATTAATAGATTAGACATACTAAATTAATTGAGAAAATACAGCCGCAATTGTAAAACATAAAAACTCCCCATTCAAGCTAAATAAAAACGGGCCTAATTTTGGCTGAAGATGTAACTTACGAAAAAAGTCAAAGAAACCCATCAACAATAAATCCGTATGTTTCTTGTAATATAACTGACATATATCAAAGAATAAAATAATTGACAAAAAAAAGAAAGAAAGAAAAGCCCATAGTACAAATCAAACAAATTCAAGTGGCGTAAAAAGAAATTAATCTACAAGATGTATATTTTGTTCAATAATTTCGGTGTTCTCTAGGATTAGGATGCACTGCACTCAGGGGGAAGGCTAGAGGAAATCTTTTGGTATCACTGCCATAATTGTAGATCATGTAATTCTTCTGCACCAAGCGCAACCTATCTTAGCTTGTTGAATCCATCTCTTGTGATAGCCACGTGTTAGATGAAGCAGAGTTTGAAGTGCAAGATGATGATGATGATGATACTCCACCAGAGGAAGAAGAATGGACGCACGCGTTGGCATTGAAGTTCCTGTAAGATGCAGTGAATGGTGCTCGGCTCCAATCTATCCTGACAAGGCCACCCCTTGTTGCCCAGTCATCAGTATTCCACAGGCTAGAGTACATCCTCATTGGCTATTCCTTTGGGAATGGAACTCCTATTGATTCCATGTTCTTGAATTCCCTGATTGGGGTGCCATCCACTGAGAAACTGAAACAAAGGGAGGGAAGAATCACATACAATTAATGTGTATATTAATTGATTAATTCAACATTTTTAAAGGGATATTATAATGATCATATATAGAGTAACATAATAAGTGCTTACATAATGCATTGAGGGTTCCAGAGAATGGAATAGGTGTGGAAATCTGCAGTTGGGTTGAACCATAGGTAGAACTGTTGCTCTCTGTTGCCTTTTCCCTGGCTGAACACATTGGTGTGAAGAATGTACGGGTCACCGCTCAGATTTCCCAAGAATTCAAAATCAATCTCATCCCAATTTGACCTTGATGATAACTGCATTATATAATCAGGAACCCATTAATGAAGGACTTGTAAGTTTTCTATGATTGATGTTGAGTCATGCATACATTAACTAACCAACCATAATACGGAAGGACACTTATACATAGTAGGCAGTGACAGTGCCTGCAGAGTTTACAGGTACAAGCTTGAGCTGCATATCAATCTTGCCAAACAAGTACTCATTCTTGGACTGGAAGCCGGAGCCAGAGGCTTTGTCAAGGGAAAGGGTGAGAAGGTCACCGTTGTTGAGTATCTTGGCACGGCCATCTCCCCATTTTATCATGTCATAATGTTGGTTGAAGTTGCCTCCTGCTGACAGTGAAATATATTGACAATTTTATTAATTATTTATTTAAATAATTAAAATGAAACGGCCAGCAATAACTGTTTGTATTGTAACCATTACAATGTTACAAATCTTTTCAATTTGTCACGACTGGGCCTCGTGCTTCATGCACTGTGTCTGATGGCAAAAGACACATGCTTTCATAAAATAATCAATTACAACGTTTATGCCATGTAATGAAAGGTCACAACCTTTGGATAATAACATGTCCCTTAATTGTGACTATTTACATCTGATCGTGGACCTTTGTATCCGGTAAGTAATCATCTATATAAATATCCCTCATCATAGAACAAGTTTGTCACTTTTACTTTGTGTATTATGTGAATTTTTAAGAGTTCTTTAAAAATTCAAGAGTATGAGAATTTTTTATTATTACTAGACAAGAAATTCATATGGAGGTTTCATTATATACTGGGGGAATATCGTCATCAACCCATAGCAACTACATGTGGGGGTGAATATCTCTCTAAAGATAAAGATTGATTTCGTGTCTTGAAACCACAATATTCAAGTCCTTGTTCATCATCTTCTACATTTTTTCCTAATAATTTTAGAGAGATATAATTGAAGATGGCTCAAGATCAAAATAATACTTTCAAGGTCATGAATCAAGAGTTTGTCAAACTAGATTGATTCGATGGGACAAACTTCAACCGATGGAAGGACAAAATGATGTTTCTTCTTTCGGTGCTAAATCTTGCTTATGTACTTGATCCAAACGCTACACCAATGCCCAATGCTGCTAAAGATGCAACCAATGAAGAAAATGAAAGAATTGCCTGATTGAAGAAAAAGCATGATGAGGACACTTTTGCATGCCGAGGACACATTCTCAACACCTTGTCAGATAGACTTTATGATCTCTACATGTCAATTCAATTGCCATTGGAGATTTGGAAGTCTTTAGAAGAAAAATACAATAATGAGAGACAAGGTACGGATAAATTTATCATGTTGAAGTACTTTGAGTTTAGTATGGTTGATAATGTGCTTATCATGGATCAAGTTTATGAGTTACAAATCTTTGTAAGTAGACTTCGTGATCTACAAGTAATGGTTCCTGAATCATTACAAGTTGGAGCAATTATTGCAAAATTGCCTTCATCTTGGAATGATTATAGAAAGAAAGTCCTACATCTTGGAGAAGACTTCTCTGTTGAAAGATTACTAAGGCATTTACATATAGAAAAGGAAACTCAAAAATGTGATGTGGTGTATCTTTCTTAAAGTTCTAAGGTGAACCATGTTGGAGAAGTGAATGTCAACAAAGGCAAAAGAAAGAAATCCTTTGTGGATTCCAAGCAAGATAAAAAGAAAGAGAATGCTACCATTGCCACAAGAAAGGGCATTATATCAAGGATTGTCAACTTCTGAAAAAGGATAATAACTCAAAAGAAGTGTCAAGTTCCAAGGCCAATCTAGTAGAAGAAAAGGACTTGGTTGCTATGATAACTGAGGAAGTTCAATGAAGCACATTAGTATGATCACAGAACTTAACATGGCAACACACGGAAGATCCCATGAGTGGTGGCTAGATTCTAGTGCTACTATTCATGTTTGCAATGATCGCAATCAATTTAAGACATATGAAGAAGTGAACAACCGAGAGGTGTTAATGGGAAATGACAATTCAGCCAAAGTGTGTGGTCAAGGAACAATAGAATTGAACTTTACATCGAGAATGAAGTTAAACTTGGTTAATGTACTTCATGTTCCAGATATAAGGAAGAATTTAGTCTTTGATAGTCTCTTATGTAAAAGAGTATTCAAGATTGTGATGGAATTTGATAAGATTATCTTGCTTAAGAATGACTTGTATGTAGGAAAAGGATATTGTACTCAAGGCATGTTCAAATTTAGCATTAATGATAAAGTGAATGATTCTCTGTATATTATTGATTCTTGTGTTTATAGCACAGTAGACTAGCACATTTAAATTACAAATCAATTGAACATATGCAAAAACATAATTATATTGATCTTAGTAATAAGGATTTTGATAAGAAATATGAAATTTGCATACAATCCAAAATTACTAAGAAACCATTTCCTAAAGTTGAAAGGAATACACATTTACTAGAACTAATACATAGTGATATTTGTGAATTAAATGAAAATATTACTAGAGAAGGAAAAGGTACTTTATAACCTTTATTGATGATTGTTCTAGATTCACTTACGTGTATTTGATAAGAAACAAAAATGAAGCATTTGAAATGTTTAAGAAATATAAGATGGAAATAGAAAATATGCATGATAAGAAAATAAAGGTTCTTTGTTGTGATAGAGGTAGAGAATATTTTTCTAGTGAATTTGATAATTTTTGTGAATTACATGCTCCATATACTCTGCAACAAAATGGTTTAGCGGAAAGAAAGAACCATACCTTAGTAGATATGATTAATTCAATGCTACTAAATGCTACGGTACCTCACAATCTATGGGGTAAGGCATTAATGATGTCATGTTATATTTATAACAGGATACCATCAAGAAACAAAAAGGTTTCTCCATACGAAATATGGAAAGGAAGAAAACCAAACTTAAAATATTTAAAAGTGCGGGGGTGTTTAGCCTTTTATCGTGTTCCTAATCAAAAGAGAACTAAATTGGGCCAAGAGCCATAAAAGACTTTTTCATACGATATGCTCAAAATTCTAAGGCATATAGAATTTTGAACTCAATGTCCAATATAGCTGTAGAATCAAGGGAGGTAGAATTTATTGAAAATAAATTCATTAGTGATTTAACCCCCAATTTGGAATATCCCTAGAAGGATATCGAAGTTTTCCAAGAAGCAGTTGTAAATCAAGGAAATAAAAGTCTAAGTGATAATGAATTAATTGAATTAAGAAGGAGCCAAAGAGTGAGAAAAGAGAAAGATTTAGGTCCAGACTTTATCTCCTCTCAAACTATAACTTTTCTAGTTGAAGGAACTAAGGATTTTGTGATAAACAAGATTCCTATTATTCTAAGCATAGAGGGTGATCCTTAAACATTAAAAGAGGCAATAGCCTCTAGAGATTCTGCCTTTTGGAAAGAAGCAGTATATGATGAAATGAACTCAATATTATCCAATAATACTTGGGTGTTAGTTGATTTGCCTTAAGGATCAAAGCCTATATGATGCAAATAGATATTTAGAAGAAAGTATGATACAGATAGTTCATTACAAATCTTTAAAGCAAGGTTGGTAGTGAAAGGGTTTAGATAAAAGAAAGGTCTAAACTATTTTGATACCTACACACCTGTGGCAAGAATGACTTCTACTAGAACTCTTATAGCATTAGCATCTATTTACAAGCTCCATGTGCATCAAATGGATGTTAAAACGGCTTTTCTTAATGGAGATTTTAATGAAAAAATTTATATGGAACAACCGGAAGGCTATGTGCTACCTGACAATGAAAAGAAAGTTTGTGAACTTGTTAAGTCTTTATATGGCTTAAAACAGGCGCCTAAACAATGGCATGAGAAGTTTGATTATATAGTGTCATCAAATGGCTTCTCACATAAGAGTGCAGATAGATGTATATACTCCAAATTCACTAAGGACTATGGAGTAATAATCTGTTTGTATGTAGATGATATGCTAATTTTTCAGACGAATTTAGAAGGGATTCGTCAAACAAAGGAACAAACATGTATTTCACATTCTACTATGGAGGCTGAGTTTATAGCTTTATCAGCTGCTAGTAAAGAAGCGGAATGACTTAGGAATTTGTTATATGACATAAAGTTGTGGCCACAACCAATGATTGCCATTTCGATCTTTTGTGATAATGAATCAACCATTTCTCGAGCACATTACAAGGTTTATAATGGAAAGTCTAGACATATAAACTTGAGACATGAGTATGTGAGGCAATTAATAGGAGATGGTATAATTACCATCACATATGTAAAATCCCAAGGGAATTTAGCAGACCCACTGACTAAAGGTTTGTTAAAGGATAAGGTCAAAGAGACTACTACTAAAATAGGATTAAAACCTATAATTGTTAAATGATAGGAACCTAACCTTATTCTAGTAGAACACTAGTTTCAAGGTTTAATGGGTAACAACAAATTATTTAACAATTGGAGCACTAAGATATAGGATTTAGTGTGTGTGTGTGTGTGTGTGTGTGTGTATATAGGAGGGTGAGTTAAAACTTTTAATAGATTGATAATAATATTTATCAAAGGATTCCACCTATGTTAATATAGAAGTGGTGCCGCTTCAGTCGAGGATTTTAGAGGTTTTATTCTTGTAAATATTCATGAAACCAAAATGAGCAAGGGCCATAAAAGTGCTTAAATTAACAAATTCTTGAATTTGATAGGAAATACAAATTATGTGTGTGAATTTTTGGTACTAACATAAAGAGTAAAGATTTAATCAATTAGACACCTATTACTCTATTAGAACCTTTAAAGTTTACACTAAATGAATATTTAATTCTTGTGATATATTCTTTATGCATAAATTAGTATGATTTTCAAAACTTGTAAAATAGTGGGGGATTGAAATATATTTACAAGTTTATTAATTATTTATTTAAATGATTAAAATGAAATGGTCAGCAATAACCGTTTGTATTGTAACCATTACAACGTTACAAATCTTTTCAATTTGTCACGGCTGGGCCTTGTGCTTCATGCACAGTGTCTAATGGCAAAAGACACATGCTTTCATAAAATAATCAATTACAATGTTTATGCCATGTAATGAAAGGTCACAACCTTTGGATAATAACATGTCCCTTAATTGTGACTATTTACATCTGATCGTGAACCTTTGTATCCAGTAAGTAATCATCTATACAAATATCCCTCATTATAGAACAAGTTTCTCACTTTCACTTTGTGTATTATGTAAGATTTTAAGAGTTCTTTAAAAGTTCAAGAATGTAAGAATTTCTTATTAATGCTAAACAAGAAATTCATATAGAGGTTTCATTATATACTGGGAGAGTATCGTCATCAACCCGTAGCAACTATGTGTGGGGGTGAATATCTCTCTAAAGATAGCGATTGATTTCGTGCCTTGAAACCATAATATTCAAGTTTTTGTTCATCATTTTCTACATTTTTTCCTAACAGATAGTACTGACGTGATCAAAGAGGACAATACCACCGGTGAAGAGAGGACAGCAATAGCTGCCAATTGGATAGGTGAAATAATTAAGAGATGCCATGGCTGATTTCAAAGTGGTAGTAGAAGCTAGCTATGAGAATGGCTTGAAGGGACGATTGTGGTTTGGCAGAGAAGTGGGATTGGTATTTATAGTTGTGTTGTGAAGGTGTGGAAGGAGTAGGGGAAGATGCACAAAGTGAGCTTTGCTTTGCGATGGAGAATTGTCTGGTCTCGGAGAGTTGAGACAAACATTAAAATATTATTAGTAATTGGCTGTCATGTACTTGTGCTGGCTTCTTGTAGCACACCCAAACCAACATTATTAACGGACGATGGTTCCGTGGTTGTATCATTAGGACGCGCATTTGCATTTCCTATTGCACACGAAATTGCTTAGTTGGTGCGCATCGGGCATGCGAGGGTCCTCAAAATATCCCATGGGATGGGGCACACCAAAATTAAAGAAAAAAAAAGTGTATTCCCTGTTACTTCTTATTTTGAGATAATACTAAGGAGCTTAAAGCAGATGATTTTATGTGATGTACATTTGTTTGTCGATAGCTTTTATCATTCCAACTTGCCTGGATTTTGATTCATCCCTTAATTACTATTTATTTAATTCTTCACATCTTTTCTTACACAGAACATTCATACTTCTCGGCTTGAAGATTAATTTTTTATACAAATGATTTTGTTTAATCGTTTTAGCATTTACGTTTTGGAACTGTAAATGTGAAATATTGTTTATATTATTACTTAATATCTATAAAAATTACTTAATGTTATGATTACACCTTATTTAACGATGTTAATAATTTTAATTTATGAATATTCATAGAAAATGTTAATTTCTTTTCAGATGTGGTTACATTTCTTTGATTGGATCTAGAAAAAGTATCTTTTCTTCCACAATATAGCAAATTGAAACTTATTATATTTCAATTTCAAAATTAATAAATCGGTCTAACACCCTTCTTTCTTCATATTTGCATCATCAAAACTCCCTCAAATCTACGCATACATGTTTGGGCATATAGAGGTTGTCCACACGTTTTGGAATGCATCTTGATATGTTATTATTAGTCATTAATTACCTACTAATTAGACTAGTACGTTATATTATAATGTGAAATTAAATTTCATTATATTGTTTCTTCAAATTAATCTCGCAATATATATTAAAATGAATGGTTTTGAGTATTAGCTTTATTTCTATATATATATATATAATGTCAATTGCATAATGTAGTAAGTTGTAATATTACAAATTAAAGTAAAATTTCAATTATAAAATATAATGACTTAATAACTACAATTAGTATTAGCATTAATTTTTTTATAAGAAAAAACTTTTATTCTGCTTTCAATTAAATTTTATATTTTTAAAAGATTAAGTAGATTATTTCTCAAAACTAAAATAACAAAAATTAAGTTATCATGAAGTAAGTATTTAAATTTTAATATAATCTAGTTATATTTAAAGATTAAAGATTAACATTGTCACTATTTGAATGATATGCAATAGTTATAAATTATTAAATTTTATATTTTTAAAAGATTAAGTAGATTATTTCTTAAAATTAAAATTAAAAAAATTAAGTTACCATGAACCAACATATTGAAGTAAGTATTTAAATTTTAATATAATCTAGTTATATTTAAAGATAAAAGATTAATATTGTTACTATTTGAATTATGTGCAATAGTTAGAAATTAGAGTAATCTTTTTCCTTTGGGGGAATTAGAGTAAATTTTATCGTATTAGAGAATTAAATTACTATTCTAGTTATATTTAAAGATAAAATATTAACACTGTTACTACTTGAATGATGTGCGATAGTTACAAATTATTAATTTTATATTTAAAATAATAAAAATTAAGTTATCATGAGCTAACATATTGAAGTAAGCATTTAAATTTCAATATAATCAAGTCATATCTAAAGATAAAATATTAATATTATCACTATTTGAATGATGTGCAGCAGTTACAGATTAAAGTATTATTTTTTCTTCATGGGGATTAGAGTAAATTTTAATTGTAGCCGAAAGATAAAAAGTTCATGTTGTTACTATTTGAATGATGTGCAATAGTTACAAATTAGAGTATTCTTTTTTCTTTGTGGGAATCAGAGTAAATTTTAATTGTATCTGAAAATTAAATTACTATTTGAGTCATGTAATTAAAGTGATTATTTAAATTTTAACATCTGAATATATATATATATATATATATTATACTCATATTTCAAAATCATTTAAGGGAAAGTTTTACACATGTTGTAATAAGAATGTTTTAGGGCTCACATCTTTTAAGAAGTTATTCATAAATTTTTTTGAAAAAAATAAAACTACAATTATTACATATTATTAGCATATCATTGATAATCATCCGTATTTAATAATAGGATTGCATTACATTAATTAAATATTTTTAATTATTGTAATGCTGAAATCATGAATTATATTGATAAATTAATTTCACATCTAAAATTTTTATATTTGATGCAATGGTGATTTTCTTTTAAATAATATTATATTAAATTTATGAAATTAATTATATAAATTATAAGAAAGATGTAAAATATATGTGCTAGGTTATATCATTTATGTTTTTTATTAATAATAAGATTATAATAAATTTAATTATTTAAAGGCAGAATATTTTTACGTATCATTAGTGATGATATTATTTGATTATATATATAGACTAATTTAATGATTTGAAAACTAAGAATATGTCAATTCAATAAAAAAAAATTATATATGTATGTAGGTGAAAATGAAAATCTTGGGATCACCTGGAATGACCATAAAATTATATTATACTTTCAGTAACCTCTGAGCTCTTGAAAATAATTTTGATAATTTTATATTTTAAAAGATTTGATTGAATTTTGAAAAAAAAAATTAATCATACAATTTATGACAATTTTAATAATTTTATACTTTAAAAGATTTGAATAAATTTTGGAAAAAAAACTTAGTGTTGAAAAAAATTAAACAAATTGGATAAGATTTTAAAAAGAGAAAAAGATAGAGATTTATCATAATCTTATTTATCATTAGAATTTATTAATGATTAATATTTCATATAAAATTAATTGATTGTATAAATCTGTTATCTACTATACTAATATTTTAGATTCATTTCATGAAAATTATTACACATGTTCTTCATATAGTGATTTAGGCTTCATATGTCATTCTTACAGTGATTTAGACCCCACTTTTTCAATCTTTATGTTTAAAGATTTTTTTAAACTTAATTTATAATTTACTTATTAATTATTTTCATATGAAATAAAATTAGATATTACAATCATTAAATAATCAAATATTACAATCATTAAATATCATAATTTACACTAAGAGAAAACCCATATTAATATAATTATAGTCTACAATTAAATTAAGTACCATTAATATCCTCACATTATGCAGGTAATATAAAAAATTATAAAGAAAATATTTTCAAAATAAATCAACTTTAAAATCAACATATTTTTTTTAAAAGAAAATGGGTAGGTCAAATTGTTAACGAATTGCTAATTGATTTATTTTGATATGATAATAATTCAAAATTCAATTTATACTAAATTTGTTCTTAATCAAATATAATAATAATTGATATAATACTAATATTAGAGACTCATTACATAAAAAGTCATTCATGTGTTATTTATAGAAAAAGTATACCCCCACCATTTTCATAATCTTAATACTTAAAGTAAATTTTTGAATTTAATTTACCTTTTAATTATTAATTATTCTTTTTAATCATATCTTCATATCTTTCTACCATTAACAAAATCAATATAAAAAATAAAAAATAGCATAAATAAAAGTATAATTCAATTTATTATATCATACAAATTTTATATATATAAAATCATAGTATTAACGATAACAAATATATTATAATTGTATTGAATTAGTAGCATTCTTTATTATAGAGATTTATGTTTTGAAGTTCAAAATATTTTTATAATTTTTTATTTTTAAATTTTTTTAATAACCCATAAATACCAATAGAGATTCAAATCTTCATGTGAAATGGAAAAATGGGGACCTATGACCTAGATATGCATGAAAATAGAGGCAAAATTCTAAATGAAAATGGGATTAGGAAAAATTTTCTAATTTCAAATGTCAAACTTTTGAAAATCATAATAAAAAAAATTATCTATCTACATGTATCACTATATTCTATTTAATTTTTTACAACTTAAACATTCCAATCTATCAATTCCATAATTTTTTCATATTAATTTTTTTGAAAAAAAAATACCTTCAATTTTTTAACACTAAAATATTTAAAAAAAAACAATTCAATAATTTACACATATTTGATGATGATATTAAATATTTATTAATTTTTTAAAATTAAATAATTATATTATTTCCTATTGAAAAAATTATAATTGATATCCTACTCTAATAATTGAGATTATATAAATTAGAATTATAAATAATTTTTTACTAATTATTAAACATTAATTATAACATATATTTTAAAATTGATATTTTAATTTATTAAAAGAATGAATAAGGAAAGGATATGTAATTGAAATCATATAAATTAAATTTATGTATTATTTTTATTAATTAGAAAATATATTTTTATATGTTTAAATTAAATATTTTAATTTATTAAAAAGATATAAACTACTATGAATGATTAAAAAAAATTGAAAATGGGTACACACTAGAATTACCTAATGGGGAAAAGAATTGACACATATTTCATCTTCATAGGATGATTTATGAGAGCTAAGTCCCTGTTGGATGAATAAGACAGAGATGAGAATAATAAATCTTTATTTTTTAATTATTTTTATTATATTTGCATTATGTATATATTGTTAATTTTAATTTGGATTGTGTTGCATTAATAGTATTTATTATTATGAATATTTATGTTTCAAATTGTAAAATATTTTTAAAATTTTTCTCTTTTTAAAATGGGGATTCAAAATCTCCAGCAGAAACGAGAAATGAGAAATGGGGACCCATAAGAGGGACGGTAATGGGGATGAGAGACAAAATTCTAAACGGTGACAAGTGATATAGGACATATCCCCTTTCTCATGGATATTCATTGTCATTCCTATAAATGGCTTATGATAAGGTAAAATTATTCATTCATTCTCTTTTTTTATTCATCAATTTTAACTTTTGAAATGTACAAAATTTTCATAAAATAGATTCTTTATTGTTAGTTATAGATTATCTATCAAGATATTTTCAACCTTATAAATATAATATTCAATATAAGATATAAAATCGAACGACACATTTATATTTTTTCACTTATTTAATTATTTAACTATTAACTTACTTTTAAGATAAATTTATATACTCAATTTTCTATAAGATATATGTAATTATTTAATTATTTTCTCCACTTATTTAACTATTAAATTTATTTTTTATAATAATTAACAAACTACTTTTTATTATCTCCCCATGCATCGCATGGGTTAAACGACTAGTATATATATATTGCTATTTTACTTGAATTTGGAAATTGTAGTGATTTGTAACAAAAAAGATAAAAGATTAACATTGTTACTACTTGAATGATGTGCAATAGTTACAAATTAGTGTATTTTTTTGTGTGAATTAGGGTAAATTTTAATTGGAGCTGAAAGATAAAATATTAACATTGTTACTATTTGAATGATATGCAATAGTTATAAATTAGAGCATTCTTTTTTCATTTTGGAAATAAGAGTAAATTTTAATCATATGTAAAAATTAAATTGCTATTTGATTCATGCAATTAAAGTGATTATTTAAATTTTAATATTTGATATATATAATTAAAGTGATTAATATTTGAATATTTGAATATTTTACTATATATATAAATATATTAATATTGTTATTTTTACTAGAATTTGGACATTACAGTGATTTTTTTAGTAAAAAATTATAGTGAATCACCACAAATTAAAATATCAATTGCATAGTTTAGTAACTACAATTAGCATTAGCATTAATTGCATATGTAGTGAAGTTTACATATATACTAGAAGTTAGGCTTGTTCATATATATATATATATATATATATGATGAATGTTTTAAAAGATATACGATAATAACTAAAATCTAAATATAACATGTGAAAATATAGGAGGGCCCTTGGTTTGGCTATTTTCCATTTTTATTTTCACTAAAAGTATGATACAAAAGTCAAAATATGTTTGGTTTATTCTTTTTAAAAATGTTTTTAGAAATTTTTTTAGAAAAATATGAAAATTTGAAAATAATAAATTCTCATTTCCAGCATTTCCTTTGCTACATATTGAAAACATTTTCAATTGAAAATGCAATGGTATCATTGTAAATATGAATAAGTTTTAATTTATTTGTTTTAGTTGATTGTTATTGGTTCGAATATTTCAAAAACATAATCCATCTCTATATTTTATTCTTTTGTTGAAGAATACTTTCTTGTGTCTCATCGACAAAACTAAATATTTGGCCATCAAATCGCACTTTATCCACATATATTGCGAGATGTTTTTTTCAATTTTATTCTATTTTCTATATATTGTTTATTTTTGAGTATTGGGCATCAATAGTAGACAAAATTTCCTTGCACTAATTGAATTGGTCAATCACTTTTTGACATTCATAATAAAATAAAAGCTTATTAAGCATATATCAATTTTTTATTGTTTATTATTACCCATTAAAGCTTAATAAATTTATTGTTTATTATTTCTTTAAATGTGAATTCATACTTCCTTTTATCACGTTTACATTAAAGAAAAAGGAAAAATCTTTTAATAAAAAATTATTTTAGATAAAGGGATATATTATAGGATTTAATTTTAATAAACTCTCGATATAAAACTCTTTTATACTATTATTCAATTAAAATTATTCATTTACATATTTTTCAAGTAATGAGAAATTTTTTAATAGAGTAATAGATGGAACTATAATAATAATAGTTAAAAAAAATACTAATTATTTTTTCAATTATACATCTGCTTTTATTACAATGGCAAATTACTCAAAAAGCAAGTATATTCTAAATAAAATCAGTAATTAGAAATAATTTTCTATCAGAAGTACCTAAGTTTATAGAATTATTTATTTTTTTAATAAATTTTTTTATAAATAAATCAAATGCTCAAATCGTATATATGTTTTTTATTGTTTAATAATTATTATTGCTTTCAATAAAAATAAATAAATATTATTTAATTGTCATGAAAATTTCATTTTGAAAATATACAAATCAAACATATTTTCATTGTTTTCACTTTCTGAAAATAGAATGCACTTTGATAAATCAAACATATTTCTTACACTTTAAAAATCTGAAAATGAAAATTATTTTCAAGAAATAAAAATAGGAAATATTTTAAAAACCAAATGCACTCTAGATAATTCATTAGTAATTAGAAGTGTATTTTTGTTGAAATTGGAAAAAAATAATATGTTATAATTGGCTAAAATGGATGCATTTATTACAATACAATGTAAGATGATGTTATCTTGAAACTCTTTAACGATAGTTGATGGGAAACTTGAAATATTAACTTTGGAGATTTTAGATACTTTAACTTCGAATTGCTCTTTCAAGAATGCAACATATTTATAGATCAATTTGTCAAAAAAAATTTAAAAAATAAATTAAAATATTAATATATTTCTAAATATATGATTCTTGTAGTTAAGAGTTTTGAATTGTATAATTCTAAGAATCAGTTTGTACCTCACTTCTTTCTACTAAATACTCAAGTAAAAAATATTTTATATAAATTAAGGATGAAATTAATCAAAATATTTTAAATTTCACACAAATTATTCGTCAAAATTTAAATTAAATTTGATTTATCATGAACTAACATTTTAACATGATTATTTAAATTTCAATGAAATTAACTTAAAGATAAAATATTAATATTGTTATGTGCAACAATATTACAATATTAAATAATATTATTGCGTAATTCACTTCAAAAATAATCTTAACCTATTAGCTAATATACGTATAACTAAAAGCATATATTATTTGGCTGATTTAAAAGAAAATTCAATTTGAATTTTTTCTAAAAGAATTCAAGCTTAATTATTAAAATTTTAATTTAAAAAGCTACTTTATCTTAAGCTAACATATTGATTATAATTTAAATATTAATATGATAAGATTTAAAGATAAATAATTAATATTGTTATGTAAAACTATATGAAGTGTTACATAAAATTAGTTTTGTTTAAGAATAGTAAAGTCATTTTTCTCTATAAATTTCAATACTATCAAATCATTCAAAAGTAAAAATATATTACGATCAAATATATATGGATATATATAGATTTGATTATGTGTGTGTAATCTGACACTTGCTGATTGGAATTCACTTTGCCTCTTAATTTTAAATTAATGGTTTTAAAGTGTACATTACTACATTTTAAATTTTTTGGATTAATTTATGTTTCAAGTGGGTTGACGGACTTTTACTCTACTATAACTATCATAATTAGTGAGGGATGAAATTCATGCTTGATTTGATTAATTGTGATTATAAACTACTTTTGTGCTAGAAACTGTTGATACATTATTTTGATTATAAGCCTTGTCATCCCTAAAAACTAAGTTCTTTTGTTTCTTTAATCACTGTTGTATCAAGTTTTGTGTGGTAAACAACTTTGTTTGTAATCACATTCCTCTTACTATGTAAGATTGTTTGTTCAATTTTATCATAATCCAATAAAGTTATTCAAAATTTGTTTACTGCAATAATGTGATTAGTTGCTCAAAATTGATTAAGATTATCATGGATCTTGGAATCATATGTGTTTGGTCTATGATATGAACTCAATTTTTCATGATTCAAATTGATGTTTACCTCTTCAGTTATTAATTATAATTGTTATTATTGTATAATAAATGAAATATAAATTAATTTAGTTTGTTTTTCATAAAGATTTTATTTCAAATGCAAACTACTGATTGGTTCAAATAAAGTTAATATAAATTAAAAATATTTATATATTTAAGCTGATAGAAATTTTATAGTTTTGATAAAAAAGGTTTGCTATGACATTTTCTCGTAAATTTTTTAATTAACACATTCTCTCATTATTATAAGGCTTCAATTACGCTGATTTAAATTAATGTATGTATAGATTTTAAATGTGCTCATATGATTCATCTTCCATTATTATCATATTAATGTTGGGGGTTATATTTTTTAGTGCTTTGTTAACCTATTAGTGTGATATGTATAACGTATTTTACAAATAATTGATTAGTAAAAAGTATAAAATTAAACTCATGTAAAATGAAATCCATAGTTTAATGAATCTAAAATAGAACTAAATATAATAAGAAAATTAAATCTTAAGCATCAGTATTACATTTATCAATCCTATAATGTGGCTTTTAGTTTTAATTTGGTTAAAAATTATATTTTTATTATGCAATAAAAATGAAATAAGTTCATTTAATTAACAAATAGAATAATACGTATATAATGTTAAAACTTGAAAACATAATCTAAATTAAAAAAATTTAAAAAATATTAAAATAGGAAATTTAAATTTTTTTAATTTTGTAGTGATAAAATTATATTAATAAAATCCATAATTTATGGATAGAAATAAAATTCATAATTTATGCATAGAAAATAGAACAAATATAACAATAAAATTTAATTTTAATGATTAGTATTAGAGAAAAATATAACGGGCATATTTTAATTTTAATGATTGAGTTTTCTAAGTACAATAATTGTTATTTAAAATTAGGTAATATAAATATTAATATATTTTTACTTTGATTAGACATAGATATAAATGCTATATGTGCAATGAATTTTACATATTGATATAAGATAGGAAAGAGAGTGTTCATCTTCTATGTAGAAAGCATACAGGAGATCAAAATTTGGTGGAATTTAAATGCTATTTGATGCTAAAAATTAAAGTGGCTATGTGCCCTTTCTAATTCAATGGAAAATTCTTAAAAGATCAATTCATGAAAATTATTCTTCAAGTTCTCTGGCCGGTAAAGAAGATTTGTAGACAACAAGATTAATGAGTTATATGTCGACAATAATATATATATTAGAGATTTCAACATGCTAATGAATTTGTTCAAAAAGAAATGCTAACGAATTTGCGTCAACACAAAAGCTATTGTTATGTGCTTATGCGTAGTACTCTGAGGTGCTATTTCTGTTAAAAGATTTTATGACATTATTCTTTTTTTTTTTAGGAGAATTCGACAGACTAGGCAATTTTATATGTATCGGGTAATTTATCAATTTCAATTACAGTGATAAGATATCAATTAGGATAGATCAAATGACATATAATGATATTATAAGTACAGTAAGAATATGCAATTGAATAGAAAGAGGAACAAAATATCTTACATGTTGACTTTTCCATAAATAGATAATATTTAGGATTGTGTAATATAAATATAATACTATTTTTTATAATTAGTTTTAACAATAAATGACATCTACGGTTAATTTTATATTAATATAATTGATAATTAAATTTACTAATATGGTTCATTTGGAAAAGAAATTCCAATGCATAAAGTAGAGTATTATAAGGCAAAATAGATGTTTTCTATTTTAAATTTCAAAAATGGATATACAATATCATTTAAATGCAATATAAAAAGAAATATCATAGTTAGAAATATTTTGAAAGAAAAGTTGCTAAAAAACAATTACTAGTGTACATGAGTTTCATTTGTGGTCATCAATTCATAAACTGTAATGACTAATAAAGTAAATGCGTGAGTATATATGACGCATGCATTTTGAAGGATTGATCTTGTATACCTTGGTTATATAACGAAAATCCGTAAGTGTGGCTTTTATTTTTGTGGCAAAATAGGGAAGATTGGTTGTATATGTGACTCTTGTACTCTTGGAATGTGATCTTAAGAGAGATTGAAAGTGTAGAAAAGAAACGAAAGTAAAGCAAATGCCATTACTCCCTTGAAGATTATTTGGGGTTGAAGAAGATCAAGGTGCCAAGAAGACGTTGAGACTGAGCCAGCTGCTTCCTATAAAAGTAGGCTTTTGGGGCATTGCTGTGTTTCCCAGCCGCTTCCTATAAAAATAGACTCATTGGCATTGCTACTACTTTCTATGTTTTACACTGTTACAGTGATCATTGAAATCAAACAAAAAATTTCAGCACATACGTTATAAAATTAAAATTTTCTTATTGGATTTAGAGTCAAATTGAAACAATTTTCCGACACATACGTTATGATAATTATGTTTACTTATTATTGAGGTTTTGGGTTTGAACTGGAAAGAAATTCCAACACATAAAGTATGGTTTAATTTAATTTATTGTTAGCTTTTGTGCAATGATTGCAGAATGCACTCTATTTTTTGCTAGCTTTTTTTTGAAATAGGTGATATTCATATATTATTTATATTATGTAATTTAAATGTCAATGTAATAAATGCTATATGCAGTGAAGAATATATATATATATATATATATATATATATATATATATATATAATATGCATGTATGTATGATAGGCATTTTTTTAAGAGGGAAAGGCCAAAAATTTTCAAAAAGCATTCATATCAAACTACTATCTCCTTTAACCCAGTTATCATCCCAGTCGCCTTCCTCACCTTTACAGAACCGCCATCACTAGTTACCTATCACCATCATTCACACCATAGCCCCTATCATTAACGGAAACCAGAACCTAAGAATACATCACCATTCCAGCCACCTTCATTCTCTTCAAACCAATGATGCACCACACTACCATCCATGTTCACCACCATAATCCTTCCTCCATGCATTACTAACTAGCTACCCAAACCTGAAACAACTAGCTGCACTATGACCCCAGACACCTTGAAGCCACCGCGAGTATGTTGGTGCCCCTGTGATGGGACCACCTTAATGGCTGTGGCCCCCTCCTATGTGGAATAGGTTTCTTTCCATTTTATTTTAGAGAAAATTCCCATGTTAGTCCCTTAAGAAAATTTCCTTGCTCTATTTAGTCCCCAACATCCGAACCTAAAGTCACAATCCTTGAAGATTTTATACATAAGAGTAATTAGTCTCTCAGTGAAGTGCCACATAATCAAAACAACATCGTTTTGATTATGGCCCAAACACATGTTATTAGCTTCATCTTCTTCCTCTCGTTCATTAACTCTCTTCAACCCCCAATTAACAACATTGTATGAGCCCTAAACCTAATCCCTCTATCATTTCTGCCCTTCTCTTCTCATTTTTGTGGTACTCCCTCTAAATTCCATCAACCTATATATAATGCTCTTCTAATTTCTACCCTAATCCCATCAACCCATAATCCTCTTCTCATTTTTGTAGTATTCCCTCCACATTCCTATTGTCCATTTTTGAAATATCTTAAAAGAAAATATGAAGTAGCTCAACCGTGATTAGCATCATGGAGGAAGACAATGGGTAGAAGAAGCTAGCTGGAGTGTGAATGTTACAAGTATGGGAAGAGCAGTGCATAATAGGGGTTATGTTCCTAGGTGTTATTGTGGTATGGATGCTGTGTTGTTCATATGCAAGACTGCAAGAAATCCAAAGAGGCCATTCTTTGGTTGCTCTGACTATAATGCAGTGAGTATGAACCTTTTAATTTGCACCTCCATTGATGAACTAATATAATAATCTTTGTTTGTGTCATTGTAGGAGAACAAGCCTTACTATAGCCTTGTCTTGGGGGAGAATAAAGTTAATAGCATCAGGCCTTGGTTGATGAAATGAAGAACTAGATGCAAAAATATTATGAAAGTCTGGAGAATGAACTGAAGATGAAGATGCAAGAAGAGTTTGATGGATAGCAAGTGAAATTAGGAGCTTCCAAGTGGGATTTGCTATTATAGCAATGTTTGTAATTATTTTTGTAGGCTTTATTATGAAATGAAGAGGCAGATCCATGAGATTAGGTGTTTTTATTTTGAAGTGATGTAATGATTCTAAAGTATGAATGATATGAAAAGCCATAATTGGATCTAAAGTATTTTGAATTTGAAGTATGAATGATATTTTGGCATCATGGTATTTTGGCATTTTGACACTTTTAAACTTATATATTACATCAACATGAACCATAACTTGGAATTTGTCAAATAATCAATCAATTCTAATAACATATGAAATAAAGTAATAAAATGTAGTAATCAATTCAACACAACAACAATGAAGTGTCATTGCAACTTGAATAATCAAAATACATGTCCTATATAGAGAACACATGTGTAACATCAGCATAATGTTGACCAAAAAGCAATATCCAAAGGTTTTAAGAAAATATGGTCCGCAAGTTTAAATATGGCCCTAAACAAGTTTACAAAATATGGTTTTCAACAGAAACAAAAAACTGCCAACAATGCTTTCATTACACAAAATGAAACTACACATCCAAATTAAGTCATTTTTTCTTAAACATGTTAAATCCTAGGGTTGGAATGAACTTGAACAATCTTGCTGTTGTTCTACTACTTGTTGTTGCCATTGTCATAGAAGAAATTCCATATGGAGTTGATACAGGGCTAGACTTGATATAGGGGCTAGATTAGATGTAGGGGCTGGACTTGGAGGCTTGAAGGGAGTTGTTTGCATTTCCCTAGCATGTGTTGCTATCCTTGGCATGGAATTGGAGCTTGGCCTTGAATTTGGCCTTGGGCTAGAGTTGGAGATGGAGTTGGAAGTGGCCTAGCACCTACCTTCCTTTGTGACCTAATTGGTGGTATGCCTAACTACTAGTAGGCCACATGGATCTAAAGCCTCATCACCCTCCTCTAAGGATGTAATTCTAACGGATGGTAGTCGTTGAGCTATGGTCTTAAGAGCAAGAACAATGGAAGGAGTCACAGGTTCTTCTCCTTCTTTTGGCTCCTCAACTATGGGTTCTAAAGCTATTAAAAGCTCATTCATATAGAGCCTAAACTCTTTAGTTCCCTCCTCCTCAGAGTGAGATTCTTCTTCCATGTTTTTAGAGATGAACTTCAAAATCTAACTCAAGGACATAGCCTCCACAACATCTTCAGCAGCAGCTTTCTTATCCTTTTTTAGGAACCATTTGCTTTTGCTCCTTGGATTCTTCTATGGCTTTTTCAATCACAGCACTTATCTCAAGTGCAATTTCTAGAGCATTTGTTGACCCTATAGTAGAAGTTGTTTCTGAGGAAGGTTGGGAAGCTAGGCCAGCAACAGAGATTAGAAAAGAAGTGTACCCAGATTGTTAAGTCATAGGCCTTGATGGTTGGTCTTGGATTATCACAAAGGGTTTAGAGACTGTTATCCCTGTACTTCTTTTACTTGAGCTTTGAATCTCCTTGGCCAGCTAAACTCTCTAAGCTTCCTCCATTTTTTTTCTTGGAGAATCTTGTTCTCCTTAAGAAATTTCTTCAGCCTCTTCATCCTTAGAGAAGTCCTTATCATCAACAACATATCCTGCTTACTCAGCATGAAGTATATCTCTCAAAATTAAAGCACTTCTTAGAGCATCCTTGGGCAATTTTTTGTATTTGTGCTCTATGTCCTGTCTTCTGATAGGAAGCTTGTCAGGCCTCCTTCTAGGTCCTTCACTTTCTAAAGATTCAGCCTTACATTTTGAAGCTTGAGAAGCTTAAGATGGTTCAAGCTTTTGTCTTTTCTCCTCTATGTGCTTTCACTACTAGAAAATAGAGAAATTATGGCGGTTTATTTTACTCTTAATGGTGGTTTGAACCGTTGCTATTTTCCACTCGCGACAGCGGCGGTTTCAGCCAATCGCTGGAACAACCACCACAAAAATCTTCCAGTCAATCAAACCACCACAAAATGCGGAGTTGAAAACAGGAAAAAGTTTATTATGGCAGTTTGGAACCGCTATGAGCAAATGAAAACAAAAACATTTTATATCCCAAAAAATAATTGTCAGTTCAGAACTGCCGCTATATATAAAATATTGAAAAAAAAAACCACTAATTGTTGGTATTCTTGGTCATAGTTCTAATTACAATTACTTTCTTCCTCTAAAGTTACTTTCAAGCATCCAAAAAATTTAAATATTAAACATATATTAAAATAAATAGTGCTCATTACTTATAAGATGAAAAGTGTCACAAAATAGATAATAGAACAAAATATCTTACATATCTTAAATATTTGAATTTCTTACAAAGTCATATCACAAAATGAACAAATAAACAAGTCTTTTTAATCTTGCAAAACATAATTTATGGAACAATGTCATCATAATAGCCATGCCCCTTAATTCCTTTTATCATTTCCATGTGAGTGATCTACCATTTGTGGAGACAATCTAAATCAAAAGAAAATAGGAAGAGTAAATAGAAGAATGGCTACAGTCAAAATGTAAAACAAGAACTTCAACCATTTTGAAAGTACGTCCGGTCTTCTCAGAACACATGAAGGTTTGCAAAAAATGAAAAAAAATGAAGAATAAGGAGAGCATCCACTGTGTCCAGTATGAAAAATAGAATCAAATCCCAATTGTAAAAAGATAAAATAAAAAACTATTACAAGAAGTAAAGAACCAAGAAAAAACTTTGTTTCTATGACAAATATATAGCCACTTAGCATGAGGACACCACTAGTTTCAACAAAGGCATCATGTGTAGCTTGCAAAAGGACAATGTGAGCACACTGCAAGCCAATGTTTTGTTGAATGTGATGCTAGATAAATGGAAGACACTAGTGCAAATAGCACATGACAAATTTTAAAATCAAGCCAATGTTTCACTGCCTTACCTTGTTTTCTCAATCCTTTTGTTGGCACATCCACTGTACTAACAAGTGTGGGTTTTTTATAGCGTCCAAGAAAACCACTGCTCTATTACAATAAAATTAAATTCTGTTATGCATTACAATATAATCATCTGATTGTCTAAAACAGCCACCACAAATTCAAACACAACAATCTGGTAGGCACACATTGATTCACGCATACTTCAAATTTATTTTTCAGTTAAATTGTTAATCCAGAATTCTTCCCATGGCAGAAAAGGCGATAGAAAATTACATATATATCCAACCTACTAAATTAAAAAAAGACCAGATTTTCATCACTATCATCGTATTACTATGCAAACAATTAAACGGACTGTGCATGGAACCTCTTCTTGTCTTCCTCATTTCTAAGTTTCAACAAATAGCATAATGTAGTTTCAGGACCACAACACCATAAGTTTTCACTACTACGCATTAAGGCCAAATGGAGGAATTGCAACCACCTAAATTTCAATGAACACATATATCCGAAAACCAGCTAGAAGCAAAGTACACAAGCCGCTTCAATTCAAAAAACTAAGATACTAGTAATTGATTAATCGTCAAATCTATCCAAAAAGTAAAACAAATAAACTGTTCCCAACAGGCAATTCATGGCTTGTTTCAAATTCTGCTTCCAACATTAAAAATAAAAGAAGTAGAAGCACACTTATTCACCACTTTACCACAAACCTGAGCTAAGAGATTTACTAACTCTATCTTGAAAAGAATCTGGCTTCCAGAATAAAAGAAAAAAGAGTCCCCATTGCTATAAACCAGCAAATTTGGGTCTTGGGTTGGATGCCTTAAAAAACATCTCATGAACTCTTCTTTGTATTCAATTGCTCTTTATTGCCAATTGACAGCATCAATTAGAAGGAATTAAAAGGGGGACAAAATCTAAGCAAGGATCTTCAAGGAAGACAACAAACAACTTGAAAAAGAATGAGGCAAAATCATATGTACAAGGATCTTTAGCAGCCTTAATTGTAACAATGAGCAATATAATAGCAAATCTATAGGCGTAAATCCATATGTGTAAAGCATATTAAAAAAAAAACTAATAACCATAACATAAATCTGAAACAAAAGTACCTGAATAACAGCAAACATACATTTTCTAAAATGTTAAGTCTAAAGAAATTGTTTTCATTTTCATTCATTGACGCAACAAATTGAACATCTGTGCTAAAATTTGTCAGGTATTTGTGTTTTCATCTTCTTCCAATTTTTTTTTTCTTTTGTAAAAATAGAAAACACTTCATCATATTTTAACTAAGAGCTGAGTGCATTGTTCTATTAATAAACAATGGGTCTTGTCAAACAGCAATATTCTTTCCAATTCCAAATTCCAATTATAGCTTTCCAGTACTTTTTTAGGAAAGAAGAAAAGTTATGACTACATATAAACATGCCTATATTTTTTTCTAGGCTTTCTTTAAACATGGAATTAAGCACATAAGAAAATATAAAAAGCCTTCCTAAACTGGATACGTTCTGAGTTCTCTCAACCTTAGAAGATGGCTCAAAATAAAATATAATCGTTTTGATATGCACTCCACATTTCAACGTGCAATAGATATTAAACCACTAAGATCAAAGTTTTTTTTTGTTTTTACCAATAAGCAGAAACCAACAAGAAACAGAGGTTGGGATATTTACGATAACAAATTATCATGATTTGCTTCATCCCGTGACTTCTAATGAAGTTTTCTATCAGTTAAGATATATTCATTGACTAGGTTTCGTTTCCACAATTATGCTCAGATATATATTTATATAGAGAAAATGAGAGAGGACTTACTTGTTTAACATGGTCAAACGTAGCTGTTTGAGCATTCCTAGGATCAAGAAATGCATCTCGTTCAAGCACACTGAGTGAAGTAACTAGTACCTGCATGCACCCCTTAATCAAAAGATTCCACAAGGAATTAGGAAAAGAAAGCACAAATAAATTAAACTAAAAGGGACAGAATGAATGGATGGGGAAAGAAATGGAAACCTCAGGAAGCACATACATCATTGCTTCGTTGAGGCATTGGGAGGAAAATCAAGTGGGATTTGTTTTAAATAGGGAATGCCTTGGACGCGGCCACACTGAACAAATCATCATCGTTTAGAATGGATTTCACATTTGCGATAGTGATTGGGGAGCGAAAGCAATTACAGATTAGAGAGCAAGCGAGGGAGTCAGAAAGCAAATCCAGACACAAAGAAAGACAGGGGAAGGAAGAGGAAGAATGACCTTTTGGTGATGACCCATGCCAATGGAGGAAATGCGGTGACCAGAAAATGCAGTGGCACTTCAACCTCGCCTTGCTCGGGAGGACTTCACAAAGGGTAGCGTCGATTCTTGTGATGGCAATCCTCTTCCACGATGAGTGGGGGCATCGAGCTTCACTGGTGGTTGGGTGGTGCCGTTGAGCATCGAGATTAGGGATTTGAGAGAGTCTTCACTAAACAATGTCAAAATAAGGAGGGATTTCTGAATGTGGGAGAGATTGAGACACTAGAGCGCCAAAATAAGGAGGCATTGTGGAAGGGAAGTGACGACTGTTGCACGAACCGCTGGAAGTGTGACTTGAACTGAACAGCGACGGTGGTTCCCCTAACCCGCTACTAGTGATGTGTCGCTGGAAG
Source organism: Dalbergia cochinchinensis (assembly GCA_031216125.1). NCBI lineage: Eukaryota > Viridiplantae > Streptophyta > Magnoliopsida > Fabales > Fabaceae > Dalbergia > Dalbergia cochinchinensis. The sequence continues at coordinate 14,410,386 of CM062375.1, read as the reverse complement.
CATGTTTTCAAGTAGTGCTTTTCCTCCTATCAAGATTGATGATAAGTACATACCTTCAGAATAATCATCATCATCCCTTGATGATTATAACCTTGCGCAACCAATCTTGTTTTGTTTCTAACCACCTTTTTAGCTTTATCTAACTTATTTTTGAATATCCACTTGGTTCTAATGATGGATTTTCCTTTTGGTTTCTCCACAAGTGTCCAAAATTTGCTCATCTCAAATTGATCTAGCTCTTCTTGCATAGCATTCATCTAGCTTTGGTCATTAAGAGCTTCTTCAATGCTTTTTGTTTTTATTATGGATATAAAAGCACAATTGTTTCATTTTTGACGGAGGATTTTGTTCTAACACCCTTAGAAATATTCCCAAGAACTTAATTCTACGATAATACTCTTAGGTCATAAACTCTTTTATAGTTTCTGTACCTTTGTTGATCTGCAATATCTTCTTGATCTTTAGAATGTTCTTCTTCATTTTTAGAAAGTTAGTCCCTTTTTGAAATATCACTTTCTAAAGGCTTTGGAATTCTGATATAGCTTTCTATAGGTGGCTTCCTAGGTTTACTTTCTGAAGCATTTACTTTCTTGTGTTGTTTCTCTGAAGATTATGTTTTCTCATGCTTATTTTCTGAAGGTTCTTTGATACTTGGTTTCTCAAGATCTTCTTCAAGATCAACCGGGTCTTGAGCAAAATTATGTTCTTTGAATTTGATTTAGATGGTTTCTTTAACACATACTGTTTTTTTGTTATAAACCCTTTATGCTTTCGAGACTAAAGAGTATCCTAAGAAAATGCCACCATTAGACTTGTGATCAAACTTTGTGAGCTTATCCATTGTGTTAAGAATGAAACAGCTAGATCCAAAGACATGGAAATATGATATGTCAAGTTTTCTTCATTTCCAAAACTCATAATGTGTTTTCTTAAGGATAGGTCTTAGAAAAACTCTATTTTAAATGTAGCAAGAGGTGTTAACAGCCCTTGCCTAGATACCTTTAGATAAACCACTTTCAAGAAGCATTCTTCTAGCCATTTCTTGCAAACTTCTATTCGTCCTTTCAACTACCCCATTTTGTTAAGGAGTTCTAGGATAAGAGAATTCATAAGAAATGCCATAGTTTTCATAGAAGTTTCAAAAACATAGTTTTCAAATTCTCCTCCATAATCTGATTTAAGGGTAGTGATCTGAGTACCTTTTTCATTTGAAACTTGTTTTGTAAAAGAATTGAACTTTTTAGCAACCTCATCCTGAGAGGCTAAGCAAATAACCCAAATAAATCTTGAGAAATCATCCACTATGACAAGACAATATTTCTTTCCAGCAAAACTTGTAGTCTTAGTTAGTCCAAAAAGATCCATATATAAAAGCTCTAGTGGCCTAGTAGTAGAAACTATACTTTTACTATGGAAAGAAGCCTTGGTTTGCTTGTCTTTCTCATAGAACTCACAAGTTGAATTCTTGTCATAATTGATCTTTGGAAAGCCTTTAACAAGATTTTTCTAAGATAGCTCAAAAATTAGCTTCATATGAGTATGACGAAGTTTCTTATGCCATAGCCATTTATCATCTATAAAGGATATAAGACATTTTACATCTTGATCTAGAAGGTGATCCAAGAATAATACATAAGTGTTATAATTTCTCTTACGAGATAAAATGATTTGTCTAGAAACTAGATTTATCACATGGCATACTTTGGCATTAAATGAAACATTAAAGCCTTGATCACATAATTGACTAATGCCCAGTAAATTGTGAGCTAAGCCATTAATTAACAATACATCAGAAATTTAGTGAGAATCATTCTTACCAATATTTCCAATGCCTGTGACTTTTGCATTACCTCCATCAACAAACTTTACAGAACCTGAGTTCTTTAGTCTCTAGTTTCTGAACCATTTCTTTCTTCCTGACATGTGTTTAGAGCAGCCACTATCCATGTACCATTTGTTATCCTTTTAAACATGTGTCTTAAAACACATCTACAATATAAATGGCTTTGGTTTTAGGTATCCATATCTTCTTAAGTCCTTTTGGGTTAGTCATCTTTGAGGGTGGTTTCTGACCTACTTGCTTGCTTTATTTATCATATAACATTTGTTCAGTAGATGCCCCATTTTATGAGAGGAATTGCAAGAGGTTTTTATTTGTACATTTTTAGATGAGGTTGCTTTCACTTTCTTATCTATTCCTTCTCATAACCAATTCCTATCTTTTGAAAATAAGGTCTTTAACTTCGAAACATCATATTCAAGAACTTAGAGCCATAGACGATTTTCTCCAAATCTGATTTGGGAAGTCTAGAAGTTTTCTCAAGTACATAAATCTCTTTCTGAGTTTTCTAATCCTTGTCAGAAACTTTAGTTTTTAAGGACTTGAGTTTGACATTTAAAAACTATTTTCACCTTGAATTTCTTCTCTCTCAAGTCTTAGATTCTCAAAGTTAGTTTTTACTTTTTCAAGCTTAGAGGTTACTTTCTGATGACTCTTTTTTATATATAAGTAATGAAAAGTTAAGGTTTGAGAATTTTCCAATAACTCATCATATAATTTCAAAATATTACCATAAGAAAGTTCAGGTTCTGAAGGGTCAGTTACCTCAATTTCACCTTCAAAAATGTAGTTAGCCATGAAATAGAGGTTGGCAACATCTTTAAGCTCATCTTGGGTTTCTAAGCCCTCTTTCTCTTCTTTAAGGTCACTCCATGTGGCCAGCATTCCTTTATTTTTGGGAGTGAACTTCTTTTGTGGACTTTTAAGATTTGGATAATCTATTTTGAAGTATCCTTTTCTCTACAATTATAGCAGCTCACATTCTCCAGCTTTCCTTTACCCTTCTTATCTTTTCTGAAGTTGAAGTCCTTCTTCTTTTTGATCCTATTTTTCCAAGCCCTTGACATTTTTCTCACAAGTATAGCTATTTCATCTCCATCTTCTTCCTCTAACTCTTCTTCTAAATCTTCGTCATCATCAGAAATCTCAGCAACTTTCATTGCTTTTTGCTCTATTTTGTTTTCTGTGAGAAGTCTTTAAGGCTCTAGATTTATTTTTCTTCATGGCTTCACTATGAACTTCAGAAAGCACAACCTCATGGGTTTTGAGAAACCTAATGAGAGCATCTAAGCTAAGGGTTTGAAGATCTTTAGCTTCTGTTATTACTGTCACCTTAGGAAGCTACTTTGATGGAAGGCTTCTCAAAATTTTCCTTACCATCTCAGAGTTTGAGTATCTTTTACCCAAGTCCTTGAGTTGGTTGACTATGTGTATGAATCTAGTTTTTATTTCATCAATATTTTCTTATTCAGTCATCTTGAACATTTCATATTGATGGACTAGCATGCTTATCTTAGTCTCCTTGACCTAATTTGTACTTTCATGAAGCATGTGTAGTCTATCCTAGATTTCTTTTACTGTGCCACAAGCAAGAATTTTATCATATTCTGTTTTGCTTAGTGCACAAGTAAGAAGATATTTGGCTTTTAAGTTTAGTTGAATTCTTGCTTTGTATTGCTCTGTCCATCTATTTCTTGGTACTTCTCTTAAGGTGGAAGATTTACCTTCAGCTCTTGGTACATCTTCCATGGGAGTGTAATCTCCTTCTTGAATGATGTTTCATGAGTTACGACTTGTGCATTTTATGAATAACTCCATCCTATCTCTCCAATAAGCATAATCACCATTATCAAAGAATAGGGGTCTATTTATAAAGTGTCCTTCAGCATTGTCATTGTGTGCCATAATTTTCTTAGGGTCTTTTCCTCTGCAACCATTTGGATGCTCAATCCCTTAGAGGCCTGAACTCTGATGCCAATTATAAGTAGAAAATAGCACAAGAAAGGGAATTGAATGATATCTTTAACTTCTTTGTAGTTTTCTAAAATGCTACACAAAAACTATCAAGTTTATCACTTGAAGGTAGCGAAAATAAGAATTATTGTGTTTCATACAGTAACATTTTGAGCAAGCTATAAACAAGGAAACTTCAAAAATAGTTTTAAAAATGTTTTCAAAAAATAGACAACAGAGACAAAAATAAATGTTGAACAATAACGAGATAAGGATAGAGAAATGTTACACATGGATTTTATACTGGTTTAGTCAAACATTACCTACATCTAGTTCTCAACAAAGTAGTTGAGTTCCAATAAACAACCTCTTTCTCAACCTTGAGAAAGTAAGATATTCTCTGAATAGCCTTCTCAAACTATCTCCAATGGGCAATAGTTTCAATTTGCTCTCACTTGCAAGTAGTCTTTGACCTAGCTAGCCTCTTCAAACTAAACTCACTTAATCATTATTGGATCAGGGTACAAAGATATGATTTGGGTTGTGCTCTCCAACAAAGAATGCTCAAGTTTTCCTTGGAATAAGATAGTGTCTGAACTAGAAACTTGAGAAACTTCTTTCATATTCTCCCTAAGAAGAAGATGTTAGCTAATGATTACAAGAAAGAAGACTTCTTATACGAAAACTGATTACAAGGTGTAAAATATGAACTTCAAACGTATTAGACAGTTTTAGCGTTTGACGCACAAAAGTTTTTTTTCTCATATGAAGGCTCCATCCTTTTATACTTGGATTTTTTAATTGGACTATTGTCCCTTGATTTCACTTTAATTGGACTGCTGTCCCTTGATTTCACTTCCTCTTGACACATGTTAATAGTCTTTTTGTATCTTAGGAACTATCTTTTAGAAGAGTAGCTAAGCTATGTTAGAGTTGTCCTTGCAGAGACGTCAACAATGTGGTCTCTGGACAAGCTTCAAAAATAACTTTTCCTTTCTAAACATGGTTTCTAAATTTTTTCTTCTAAAATGTAATGATTTTGCCAAGTACAAAAGTAATGTATCACTATCAATACTTTTCTAAAAGTTGACTAAATCTGAAATTCAAATTTCTCTCAGTTTCTGTTGACTCAATGTGGTTTTTGAAGAACACGTGCTTCTAAAGTGATTCCACACTTTCTGAGCTTTGTGTTGATCTTTTGAGGTTGGTAGTGATCTTTTAAACAAGTAGAAATTCTTCAGAGATGATTGTCAAAGTGATTAAAGATTATGATGATGATATACTCATGCAAAATTGATTTCTTCAATGGATGTCTCACTTTCTAGACACATGAATTACTTTTTGAAGATCCATACCTAGTTTTTATTGCTCCATATTTCTTTCTCACGTTTCTTGCATATCTCAAGTCAACCTTCTGAACCATTTCTAACATCATTAAAACTCTTAATCTCTATGAATGAGATTTTAATCTTGTTAAAACATGGTATTGTGAAAAATATGTCAAGAATTGAACTTATATGTTACGAGATTAAACCTGTTAATGGCTATAAAAACTCAACCAAAACATTAGTCCTTTCTTTAAAATATTTTAACAAAACTTGCTTTGTTGTCACTCAAAACATAAGTTACAAGAGCTTTGTGAAAGGTTCTAAAGCTAACAATTATGTCTCTATCATGACCTTCATGTGACATGGTACAACATGATAGATGTATGTACTTTGCTTTTTCCATGACTTCACCAATCCATGCTGTATGAGTGCATAAGCAAACTAAGATTCCAGGATTATCATCTATGGTAACTAGATATGCTTGTGGATATGTTTCTTCTTTCTTACAGGTCTCTATTACAGACCTTGATGGCAATGCCAAAAGAGTTGGTGATGGAGTGTTTATGTGCTTGTGTCCACAAGCTTTACATTGCTTTTTGTCTTCTTTTTAGGATGGTTTTAATTGCATCTTTTTTTTTGTTCTTTTTATTTTGGATCTATTTGTCTTAGTTGAACTCTATATATCTTGTTCCTTTTTGTTTGCTCGTCACTACCCTTAGTTGGCTTGAGCTGATTTATTTTTCAAAAAAAAGAAAAGCTCGGGATATAGAGCCAACAAATATGTATGAGACATGTGTGGTGAAGTGTGTGCAAAGAGCATAGAAACCTTAAGACCCTACAAACTACACAATAAAGCCTAATATACATATACATATATATAGGTATCTAGTGAGAAGAGTGATCTTATATGAGAGTGAAAGGATTAAATCTAGGCCATATAACCATACATGAATGGCCAGAATTAAAACTAATTAAAAGATCACATGATTATTTAAAAAGTCACATGACTTTATATTTTAATCCTGATCATTAGTATAAGATTTGATAGCCCAGATTTACTCCTCTCACTCTCTCTATATATATATATATATCAACTATCCTAATAAAAGAAGTCCACTACCATAATGTTTGGAAGATAAAAATAATCAAACAATTATTTACAAAAGAATGGTAATTATTTACAAAAAAAATTATATACTACTAAAAACAATAAAAGAAAAGCAACAAGAAGAGAAAAATAAATATTATTTTTTATATAATTTGCATAATGTACTCTAATATGCTTGACTCTCTAACCATCCCATAGGAGTTTTTAAACTATTACAAAGTTCCCGAAGGGTGCCATGACAAAATGACAACAAAAAATCTATTTATTGAAAAATAAATTTAAAATGGAGTTGTGGCCAATTTGATATGATGCCTCAGGTCCACGTATCCCTAGATAAGTCTAAGTAGAGTCTTAGGAGTCCCCTGAGGCCCACATGTGTTGCTTAGAAGGCCCCACATGCATGACAACACGGGTTGTAGAAATAACTTTCTGAAGAGCGCTACAGTGCTTAGCAGCAGTCAAGCAGCATGGACAGAGAGAACACACTATCTAGAAAGCAGTACAGTGCTAAAAGACTAGTGTAGCACTTGTGCGCGTGATAGCTTCTATGTCAAAATGATGCAATTGATGTCAAACATCGCCTACTCTATATAAACCCTCCCCAAGGTTGAGATTAACACCCTATCTGCCCCCAACAGTCTCTGTGCCTCGCCCTCACATTTTCCTTCCATTCTTCCTCCTCCCAAGCTTTCAATAAGTGATTTTCATGGATTTTTAGCCGGTTTATTCCTCTTTTCATCTAGTTTATGTGCTAGAGCGTGATCAGGCATGGTTTTCTCACAACTCTCTTCCCTTACCATTCCAAACACAATTTTGGCGATAAAGCCAAATTGTTTATGTTTTTATTATATTATTTGACAGTTACTAATATCATTCATGCTCTCTAGGGTCAAGTTGTCACTGGAAGCACACTCCCGGCTACCAACGGTGAGTGGATTTAAGCTCATGACCATACTTTTGATCATTATCATACTTTTCCTAATATTACATAAATTATTTATGAAATTTTAGAATGATTTATTCCCAGAAAATATGCTTTCATGGATTATAGAAAGTTTAGAGAAATTATTATTTTTGCAGTTATCATGAAAATTATGTTTGAAAAACTTATGGGACCATAATTGTTGTATACATGTTTTAGAATTATTTTATCAATTAGAAAAATTGCATGAACTCTAGTGTAGTATGAACAGTAAGAATAGTGAATTATTTTGAACATTAGCTTTTAGCCAATAATTAGTGAGAAGTATATTAGCGAGTTGATGAATGCAGGATTGATCGTTAACCTTGGTACCAAATGATTTGCTGGAGGACTAGCTCACCCATAGTAACGAACTCAGTGTGGTGTCCATTTATGGGACTTAGTTAAATGCCCATTAGATTGCCCATTGGCTTAGTTGCGGCTATCAGCTCAGTTATTTGTGTACAGAACATCTGTTGTTTCTCTACTAGTGCCATGGATTCAGTTAAATTATAGTTTCAGTACAATTATATGTATTTATATATATAAGATGTTTTATATCAGTTACATGTATATGTATGTATGTTGTTGTTATCCTATGTGGGTTGTGGGTGGAGACTCGCTCCCTAAGTTTTAATGAATTCACCCATTTCTTTTCTTCCCCTTAGAGATACAACTACATGTTCAATTGCACCATAAGATCCCCCTCAATAATGCTATAGCTTGTTTAGATGAGCTTCGCTTTGGAGTGAAGCTAATTATAAGTTATGTTAGTTTAGTAGTGCTTGAGTAATTGTGTAGGCAGGATCCTTGACATACATAGCTTTTTTTTTTATAAGTATTTATATCATTTCTAGCTATTTTATTAATTATGTTTGGCTTTGATCCAGATTATGGTTACTATGCATTTTATATTCAGGATTTATGTTTTGGAAGCATTTTCAGAATTATGGAATTTAGATGAACTTGATATATTTTTGAATATATTGATTTTTATATGCATATTAGTCAATCACGTTACCAAAGGCTTCTATGGGACCCAATCCCTCATATGCTGGTCACATTCCCTAGGTGGGTCGTGACATTTCATTTATTGGAAAAACTAGAAAACCTTTTAATTTTGCAAAATTGATATTTTAAAAGAGATTAGGTCTAAGAGTCAATTTATGATTAGGGAATGGAGAATTGTTACCCTAGAGATTAATCCCACAACACCTTTAATACATCTATATAAATATAATTACCTTGGAGATTGTTATGCAAATTTATCAATATCTTCAATAATAATTATTTAAAAAATAAAAATAGAAGAATTAAAATAAAATAGAAGAAATGAAAGAACATTAGATAAAAAATAAAATAATAAATTTAAAAATATTAATTTTGGCTTAACAAGTGTTGTCTATGCCAACGTAGTCTTTAATGCAATGAGGAATGTAACCCCCTAATAAAATTGAGCATATCAAATTAAGTTGATATCAATTAACGATAATAACAATTAAGTACATCATATTAAATTTTGAATTTTGAAATATAAAATTAAAAATGATTCGATATTAAATTGATATCAATTGAGAATAGTATTGTAAAATTAATATCAAATAAGAATAATAATATCAAATTGATACCCATTTACAATAATTAAAAATATTTATTATAAGATTATATATATAAATATATTTTATCAAATGAATTTAAATTAATAATAGTAACATTTATAAATTATTATATATTGTTATCCATGTAGCATATATCATGTATCATATTATTTGTCATATGTTATATTTATAAGATATTAGATCAAATTAGTATATATATGCAGCTGAGTCCCTCGATCTAGTAGTGAACTCCTATATATCTCAATAAATTATTGAAGGTTACAAATTCGACTCTCATCTCCATAATATTTTAGTTGAAAAACTGATATATAACATAAGTGGCAATATATATTAGTGTATTATTCAATTAGACATTTTATTATTTTATTTATAAAAACTCTAATATATTTTCGACTATGAAATCTTCGGTATTCATTATTTGATTTATTCATCATTTGATTAAAATTGATAGAAATTTTGGCAGAACATGACAAATTAAAAACAAAACAGAAAAAAAATGATCAAAGGATGAATGAAAACAATACACAACAATGATTATGAGAAGACACTTGAAATCACCGTAACGAAAAAACACGACAATTATTCATGTATATTGTATAACAATGATCAAAAGGTAATTAAATAAAAGAGAAATATGTCTGAAAAGTAAATATAAATGTAAATAAATAAAAATTTTAGTGAAATAGGAAAAGATGAGATTGTTAGTACAAAAAATTTATCATTGCAAAATGAGAACATATTAATGAGACCTTAAATATCAATATTAATCAACTACATTATGTGAAATGAAAACAAATATTAAAGACTGAGTCACATGAGAAATCTTAGTGCAAAAGAAAAACTGTAAACTCCATAAGCCCTTTAAAAGAATGAGATGAGCAAAATAAGAAAATATTGCCTAGAATTTGAATTCATAGGAATTAAGCTCTACAAGGTTAAAAAATAGTTTCAAAATTTTTATTTCAATGAACAAAAATTATAGCATAAAAAAAACATATAAAAGAGAAAAAATATATAAAAATCCTATGCAAAAAATAAATTAATAACATAACAGAAGAATGAAAATAAGATTAACACACTTGTATGCACTTCTTCACTGTTAAATAGCATACACAGCAACTGATGAATAAAGAAAGGTCAATTTAAGCCCGTATATAATCCAATACTTAATTCAAGCCAATACTGAATAATTTCAAGTAAAAATTTATTACGGATTTATTATGTTAATGGAATGATTTAATCAATTGGCTAATAATAAAATTGATATAATCCAATATATTTGGTATGCATTGATTGATTTAATCAGTCAACAGAAAAACTATATATTGAAAAAAATTAGATATTTTTAAATATTTAATAATGATATTGATTTTATAATGAAATTGAGCATTGATACTGTTTTAATTATAAAAAAAATTTTAAAAAGTAAAAACATATTTTAAGATTTAAAATTAAATTTTAATACTTTCTAATCTGATAAAATCAGTAAACCAATTAAGGGTTTCTTTTCTTATTAATCTTCTAAATTGAAATGGGAAAGGGGAATTTAAGAATTGGAATTTAAATTGACCATTGACTAATTTTTTATAAAAATTGGAATTTATAATTAATAATGTTTTAACTATAAAAAAATTTTAAAATTAAAATAAAATATTTTTGAGGGTTAAAATTAAACCGTTGTACTTGCCAATATAATAAAATCGGTAAACCAATCAAAACTTTGTTACTATTCTTTTTAAATTGAAATGAGAATGACACATTTAATAATATCAAAATAATTTTTTTTCAACTTTAAAAATATATTTAGAATGAAAGCAGTATTAATAATTAATTTCATTTTAAAATCAATATACTATAAAAGATTTTAAAAACTGTTTTGATTTTTAATTTTAAATGGACCAATATTGTTAAAAACTGACATACTATTAAAAATTAAGAGTCATTTTAAGAATTGTGTACCGATCGAGAATCTTTTTTTTTTTTTTTCAGTGGAACCGATCGAGAATCTTTGACGGAACGATATTTCATCAATAATTGTGCCGTTTAGCTATTTGCATCTGGATTCAAAAATTAGAATTGTTTAAAATAATTAGTAAGGTAATATGTAAAAATGATATAAAAGAATTTTTTTTTTTGGTTTCCCCACGATCAGGATATTCATTGTCAAATACAGTAACTAATTTCTTCGTGTATAATAGACCCATTCAAGGGACAGATATTGATCATGGTTTTCAAAATTGCTCTATTTGCCGAGGCGAGAATTGAAATATAAAAGAATAGTTTGGAAATCATATATGATGTAGTTTTAAATAATACTAATTTTTAATGATGCAATCTTACAAATCGTTTAATATTTTTAATACTAATATAAGATATAGACGTGAATTTGATATTGAATTCATTTAATATTTAAGATAATATTTGATTTTTATATATTATTATAAATAATCAATATGTCATTCATTAGAAAAAAATTTTAAGACCTAATGAAAATGATTGTAATTCTAGGCCAAAAAATAGAGGAATATGGAATTATCACACGACATTTTCATTATTTGATTAAACTCTTTTTTATATATCTATAGATATGTACAGATTACTCATGAATTCTAAAGTTATATGGATTTCTGTTTTCTCTTTCATCTGTCATGGGCAGATTTATTCTTAGATTTGTTGCCTAATTGGGTTGATCTTTCTTTTTGAGAATAAAAGGCTTCCTATTTTGGATTTAGAAAACATTTCAACTTTTATTTATTTTATAAAAATGTTATTTTTTATTTTGTTTATTATTTATAGGGTTTTGTGGAAACAATGGAAACAAATCTCATGATTTTCTTTATAAATTCTTGGAAAAAAAATATTGTAGTATTTTGTAATTAGTACTAATTAGGGAATGGGAACAAAAGATGTTTTTCTAAACCAAGAAACCCTTCTATGGCATTTCTAATAAATGCATATAATATTATTTTAGATTTTGAAAGATACATGTAATATCAATAGAAAATGAGAAATTAATTAAATGTCACATGTATTTTTAGGAACCAAAATGATATTATATTTATCTTTTAATTACTAAAGTTAATATCAAAAGTCTTTTAAGGACTAAAATGATATATATGTATCTTTCAGGAACTAAATTAATTTAAAAATATTTCAATAACTAAATTGATGTCACACACACACATATATATATATATATGAGGAACTAAATTGATATTTGTTATTTTAGTCTGTTATTTATCATCTTTTAATCAAGTAAAATATCACTTTGGTCCTTGAAATTATCAATATGATCACTTTACTCCTTGAAGTTTCACAATCAACTCTTTAGTCCTTAAAATTGCATTCTGTAGATCACTTTAATCCTTAGTCAAATAATGGGACGAGGTAGGTATCGACTGGGATGAGGTAGGTATCGGCCGGGACGAGGTAGGTATCAGCCGGGACGAGGTAGAGTTCATCCTGGAAGAGGCAGAGGTCAATCGGTATGTGTCAAAGCTCGGCTGAGGTGGCAGAAATGAAAAATGAGCTCGACTGGAAGAAGGTGAAACTCGTCCGAGAGAAAATAGAGTTTGCCAAGTGGAGATGGAGCTTAGCTAACGAGGCAGAGCTCGGATAACAGGTGGTGAGGTCAACCAAAAATGGCAATTAAGCTCGGCCAAGAATGAGCTCGTCTCGCAGGTGAAGGTCAACTAGAGATGGCAACAGAGCTCGGTTAACATACTATGTTATCAAAATATAACGATTGACTAATAGTTGTTTGATCAGGAACTAAAGTGATCTATGGAATGCAATTTCAGAGATTAAAAAGTTAATTACAAAATTTTAAAAGCTAAAGTGAAGTATGCTTATAATTTCAGGGATCAAAATGACATTTTACTCTCTTTTAATCTTCTTACATTCAAGTTGATGATGTGAAAAATGTCTTTTCAAATCAATCAAGAAAGACCCGCAAGCAATATAACTTAGCCAACTAAAATGAATTATAATAAAAGTTACTGGTAACTTAATAAAATGATAAAATTATTGTCGAATTTAAGAATGTTAAGACTAAAATTATGTCAAGAACTTTTCATAACTAAACTAGATGTCAACTTCAAAATGTTATGACTAAATAGAACTTTCACTAATAAAACTAATATCTTTAGCTAAAAAGGATGCTTGTTAGGAGCAAGAAAACTTTTCATCCCTGGATTAGATTGTGTTAAAATAAAATAAAATTAAATATGTTCCTTGTAAAATGAAACAAGTGTTTTTTTTTTTAAAGAAATTACTCCCTCCATTGATTTTTATTTGTCTATTAAGATTTTAATGTATAAATTACGACATCATTAAAATAGTTCAAATATTAAAAAAAATTATTAGTTTGACTAAATTATCATTCTCTATGTCTTCTTCACTTTATTTCTCTCCCTTAAATCCTCTCTTTTCTCTCAATGCGTCAAAGATAAAATTGATAAAAAAAAAAATCCTTTGTTAAAACTCTAAAATGGTGGATTAATAAGTATTTGATAAAAAACATTTACTAAATAAATACTTAAAATAAGAAACAAACGGAGAAGTAGAAAAGGATTGTGCACTTACCACACGTGCCTAGAAGCAGTTACCTAATAAGCTGCTCAAAATCCTATATACTCATCTCATCCGGATGCAACATATGCATACCCCACAAACTACAACAGTTCAAGTTAAGAATATCTACTTGCATCAAATATCACCATGAAGCTGGGAAGCATGCTCCCGATTGTTTTGGTCTTGTTCGCTCTCTTCACCAGACAAACCTACGGTACAACAATTATGATTTATCAATAGGATATATTACCATTGCTATCTCCCTCTCTTGTTGTTTATTGTGGTAGTGAAATTTAGTCTTTCTTCTCCCCATAAAATTTGCTCTTACGGTCGTTGAGTCTGTGAATTCATTGCACCGGCCTTTTCTAGATTCATAAAATTATTACATCATTATTCCCTCTATTGCATAATAAACGATGGATTCAAGGGAGGTCAGTATTACTTACACAAATAAAGCAGAGTCGGGGTGAATTTTACCAAATATTAAGGAAAATCAATGTTATTTGCCCTGTGTAGTTTGTTTGATTTTTATTTTTTTATTTTTTTTTCTATTTTCAAGTTGTTGGGGAAGGTGCTGCAGAATGGGTTTCACAAACACACTCATACGAATCCAATAAACCAAATAAAAACATAATAACACAAAGGGATAAAATAAATAAGATGATAATGAGTATAGAAACACAACAATTTAATGTGGTCTGACAAATCACATGCTTATATCTACCCTAAAGAATAAACTCTTTCACTATGAGAATAAAAATATTACATGATTCCCATACCCAGCCAAAAGCCCCCCGTACACCCTCTCATAATATAGTCTACATCCTTCACTTGTTCTCTCATGCTACCATGCACTTAGGCTATTAATCTTATTTATAACCAAGGATTTTATCTCCAAGAATCCTTCTAAATCCTAACAGATCTTAAAATTTTTACGGATTCTTCAGATCATAACAGATTCCTCAAATCTTAATAAATTCTTCAAATCTAAATGGATTTTTCCCATATCCTAACAGATTTCATATATCCTACTAGATTTACCATATCTTACCAGATTTACCATATCCTTTATTTAAATATTTTTAAATATAAGAATACACATATCAGGATATACATCTTAGGATACACATCTAAAGGATATATATAAATAAAATCAATTGTTATCCCATCAAGATATACACGACCCAACTTTCCCAACAGATCTCCACCTTGGCGAATGTCTCACCACCATGGAAACCGTTAACAGTGCACCTTGATACAAGCTGCTTTGTCACGTGCAAAATGCAAATCATTGGCCTCAACACGTACCAGCTACACATCTGAATCCACTGTAAAACATGGCTTCACGTTAATTCGAAAATTCAGCCAATGAACATGTGTAGTCGCTCAATCCATCATCTTTTGTCATTCTTTCTAGCTTTCTATCCTCAAACCAAGATGTCCGAAACTTCCCTTTCCATCAAATCCTCCACAACAAACCCGTAAGATTTGACCTTGTGCTAAACATACCTACTGGACCACACTAATCCCCATGAGCTCTGATATCAGTTGTTGGGGATGGTGCTGCGAAAAGGGTCACACAAACACACTCGTACGAATCATAAACCAAATGAAAGCATAATAACACAAAGTGATAAAATAAACAAGATGACAATGATTATAGAGACACAAGAATTTAACGTGGTTCGGCAAATCACGTGCCTACATTCACCCCAAAGAATAAAGTCCTTCACTATGAGGATAAAAACAGTACATGATTCCTACTTTGTTCCCATACTAAGCCCAAAGCCCCTTACACAACCTCTCATAATAGAGTATATATCTCTCACTTGTTCTCTCATACTACCATGCACCTAGGTCATTGATCTTATTTGTAACTAAGGGTTTTATCTCCAAGACTCCTTCCAATTCCTAACAAATTTGAAAATTTTCACGGATTCTTCAGATCATAATAGATTTTTCAAATCTTAACAGATTCTTCAAATCTAAACGAATTTTTCACATATCATATCAAACTTCACATATTCTACCAAATTTTCCATATCCTTAATTTAAATATATTTAAATCTAAGGATAAACATATCAGGATATACATCTTAGGAGACACATGATACACATCTAAAAGATATACTTAAATAAAATCAATAGCTATCCGATCAAGATATACATGAGCCAACTTTTCCAACACAATTTGGATCTAATTTGTTTTAGAATATTGTAAAGAAAATAACAAACATAGGAAACCATTTTTCTATTGTTCACTATTTCTTTTATAAATTTCTGAAAACAAAATATAAGAATAGAAATCAAGCATACACTTACATCCTTAGTTAAACTCGACTTTTTTTTTAATGATTTAACAATATTTTTCGGGTTTATAATGTTGTAACAAACAGGGGATCCCAAGTTTTGTGATGAACAAATGACAGTGGAAGGCGAATGTGGCAATCGAGGAGGCTGGGACTGCGCCATGGCATCCTCGGACAATATGGAGCAAGAGCCATGCCTCAACACTGCCATTGTCAAGATCTTGGTGGCAATCAACGCCAATGCTACTGTGACATCGTTTGTGGAGCATAGAGAATCATCAGCAGCTCAAAATCCACCAATAATGGAATAAAGAATTTTGAAGTTTGCGTCAAACATCTTATATGTATCGGGGATTTTGGAAAAGCCCTCAATAATTTTCAGTGTATGAGTTATTATAGCCATTGAATGGATTTTTATTTTTTATTTTTTGCCTTAATACTTGTTTGCATAGTTTTGAGTCATAATATAGCGGTTAAAAAGGATTCCCTTCTAATTTACTAACTGTATAAAAGGGTTTTATAAAAATCATGTATCTGGGGACAGATCCAAAAAAAGTTTCATGGAAGAGCCATAAATTATATTATCAAATGTAAGCATTATAAATTAAATCTTTTGAATGGATACCACTCGTAATAATTATTTTAGCATTGTTGAGTTTTTGTTATAATTCACGTTCTCTTATATCTTTCAGTCTAATATTTTGTGTTCTATTGTCAATAAATACATAATACGTCAGATATTTGTCTCAAAGTTATTGAAGGAATTGTACCGTAATTTTTCAATTTATCTCGTAAGCTGATTGATAAAGTTAAAAGGAATCAGTAATTTGTTTTGAATGTATTTAAAAAAATAAAAGTTTAATAAACTTATAATATTCTTATATATATACACAATATATTGTTATTTTTTAATTATATATTTTTCATTATATATATAAATAAATTTTAAAAAATTGAGGGGGGCCTTGACCCTTGTGCACCTCTCTCTGTAGCCGTCTATATATGCATATATTATTATAGCAACAAACATGGTTGATTCCCAACAATACTCACTATTTAAAAAGACATGTGAACAAAATTTTAATTTTAAATCTTTTTATTCCAATATTCTATTGCAATGCATATATAAGAGGTCTTCCATGCTATTAAATCATCGCTGTTAATATAGAGTATATGTGATATATTGTATTAGGTATTATAAGATAAACTTATCCAATATTTGGGACATATAACATGTTATAAAAGTTTATCCACCTCCTTATACATCAAAATATTATATAATTTAATCTAGTTTAGAGATATCAGATTAGGTCTAATTAACTTTAAACATATAAGATTGTCTTTTATATTCATATAAATAATAATAAATGAAAATCATATAAATAGGAAAGATTTATAAAACTATTTCATATAATAAATAAATACTTTCAAAAATAATATATAATATGAATTTAATATAATGATATATAATAAATATAAAAATAATTATAATAGTTGATTTCAAATTTAAATTTGAGTAACTAATAAAAACTATTTTACTATAATTTTCATTTTTATGTAATATGTGATGAAAAAATAAGTAAACAAATGATAGAATATATAAAATAAATAGAGTATTAAATATCTTAAAAATTTTATTAATTATTAAAATTTTAGTCAATGATAAATTACATTTAATTAGTCAATGATAAATTATATTTAATTAATTATAATTTAAATAATAAATATTTATGATAAATATAACCATAAATAATAAATAGTTCAATAATAATTATTTTAAATTATAAATATTTATTTAATAAAATTACTATTTTATTGTAATTTATTTTTTTATTAAGTATTCACTAAATATTAGAACTATTGGTAATAATAGGAGGATAATAGTATATCATATAATGTAACCTATTATACAAAATACCATGTAATATTAAAATTTTAACAAAGCTTATTAAATCATGGCTTATACTTTACAACCCATTTGTCATGATTGATAAGATAAGTCCTAATAGTATAAAATGTAATAGAATAAGACCTGATAGCTCAGTATAAGATCTAATAAACCTTTTCTATTATACAATGTTTGATGTAACATTGTATAAAATATTATATTTTATATTATATAATATTATTATTTATTTATAGATAATTCTAACTATACATAAATATTAAAAAATAAAATAATAGCCTTAAATACCTTTTTAGTTCCCTTCCCTCCTCCAAAAAAAAAGGCAAAGTTTTGTTTTGATCCCTAATTTTTTTTTGTTTCGGTCCAAATATTTCTAAAATTATTTAGTTTTAATCATGCTATTAGTCTGCCTAAGTTAAATATTGACTTGGATAAATGTGACTCTACCTACTAGCTTAAGTTTTCTAGGAGAGATTATTTCATGACATGATATTAGAGCCTATATAACCAAATGACATCTTGGAAAAATTCTTACTTCGCCCATAAATGTAAAGGGCGAGGAGAGCTTTTTGGAACAAGTTTCTCATTGTCTAGGATTACAAGTGGAGAGGGTTATGAAAGTTTTATATATGGATCCAGGTTTTTTGTTTCAACTTGTACTAGTCGGAAACACTTTAAGCTTGTATCCGGCTTTCTTCTTTTCCCTGTACTGTTATTTTAAAGTGTTATGAGGTGTAGTTTGGATACTTGCTTTGAAAATTATGGGTGTACTAAGGGCCAATGGGGTGTTAGAGAGTAAAGTCTATGCATTGTAAAAAATTTCACATGGTGTTATTATTTAGTTGTCATTTGGCAACAATCATAGTTTTTCTCTAGTTTTGGTGTTTTCCACATTAAATTCTTGTGTAAAGAGGGGAGAGTGGCATTTTCCCCAACACTATATATATATTATACAAAATTATAAGATAATTATATGAAATATAGATGATGTGCCATTTATAAGAGAAATATTGACCTATTTAATCATAAATAAAGATAGGTACATTAGAAATTGCAATAGTATATTTGATGATATATATGGAGTACAATGACCTAGATAAAATACTATGTTTTTGTACACAATTACTATCAATCATGTTCCATCAAATAAACAATCTATTTTATTCCTATAATACAACTAACAAAAAAAATCCTCAAACTTCTCCCATAAGTTATGAATATTAGCTGTTTCCTACTAAAATAGTCCATTGTCAAAGGAATGAATTCAACTCTTGAACTCTTTAAAATCTTAATTTTTTTATGATCTCTTTGATGGTTATTTCCAAAGAAATGACTTCAACTCCCAAACATTGCATTTTCTTTATAAAGCTGACATGATGGCTCATGCAACTTATCTCACACTTGAAAATATTTTTGAAAAAGAGAAAGCGTTATATGAAATCATAGCAAAAGAAGAGAATAAAAAACTATAGACATAACTCTTTATGAAAGCACTCGTGTTCTAGAACTTGTACAAGCAATTGGTTCATTAAGAACCAACTATTAACAACCATAGTGATTCAAATGTTTGGTTCAAAATGACATCTAATTTGTGCTTTAAGATCAAAGTGATTCAAATTTTTTTCTAATACATATTGGTAGCTGCTTCCAATATGTTGGTAATTCTTTATCAATTTGTTAGTAATCTTTAGAAAAAGCTAATATATTTTCACTTTATATTTAGATAAAGAAAATGTGAATTTAATGAGAAATCGAGTTAGAAAACTAGTCTAAAAGATTGATAAGCTTTATGAATTGGTGAATCAAACCTCAACATGACATCCAATTTATGGTCTAAGACCAAAGTGATTCAAAATTTTTTCTAATGCACATTAGTAACTGCTTTCAATATGTTAGTAACTCTTTAACAATTTGTTGGTAATTTATGAAAAAAGCTGATATCTTTTGAATTTGTGTTTAATTTAAAGAAAATATAAATTTAATGAGAAATTGAGTTAGAAAACTAGTTTATAGGATTCATGGGCTCTATGAATTGATGAATCAAGTCTTAACACGACATCTAATTTGTGCTCCAGTACAAAAGTGATTCGAAATTTTTTCAGTACATGCATGTTGGTAACTAGTTCTAATCTGTTGGTAACTCATTTTCAATTTGTTTGTAATCTTTTAGAAAAGCTGGTTTTTTTTTTCTCCAGTTTATGATTATCTTTAAGGAGATATGAATGTCATGATAAATTGAATTAAAGAACTTGTTTAGAGAGCTCATAAGCTCTATGGATTAATGAATTGAGCCTCAAAATAAATGAGAATGAAATTTATGCAAATGAAAATGAATATGAATACACATTACCCTCATGTTTAAAAAAATGTACAAGAGAATCCAACCACCATTCAATCTTTTTTCTCCACTAACAGTTAAGCTTATTGTGGTTATCTCCTGCATATTTAAGTGGGTGGTTTTGTATTCAACTCTCATCTCCCCTTTCCCTATACCCTCTAGAAAGAATTCTTAGCTTTAATACCTTTATAAAAAAAAAAAAATCATCTCTCTACTCACTGATGGGCACACATTGAACCTTGACTAACTTTTGCATAATGTTATCTAGTTTAATTTTCAATTTGGTAAATGTTTCAAATTCCAATTCTGCAGAGTCATGCAATGATTCTTTTTCAAATTTCAAGAATTGCTAAGTGTGCGGTTAAAGTCTAACAAATATTTGAATCTAGAATTCCTCACATGACAATTTTAATAGCTAATTTACAACATTTATCTTTACAGACAAATTACAACTAAACATAATACAAGTTCTTACACACTTTACATGCATATCTTAATTTAACTTCATCAGCAAGGCCACTAGATTAAAAATAAAATAAAGATGAATATTGAAGAAAAATAGAATATTCTATTATCCCACGCTACTCATGTAGGCGTGGCTTATAATACCTAATTCTGTGAACATCTATACAATGAAGTAACATTGAGGCTAATAATTTTTCACATTCTTATGCCTTTCCAACCCCCTAGTTCCCCACCACTCATGATCCCCATTTCATGTAATTTGTAAGACTCTTTGTTTATTGTCATATCCAATTCTAGTTGTAAATTAGTAAATTTTGTAGAGTTTTGGTTCTTTTGAATTGAGCATACACCAGTTCAATTTGAAAAAGATTAAAGCAGCTGTAAATAATATGGCACAATAATCTGTTAATTGATGTTGCCCTTTACCTTTTCCAAAACCACCATTCTAGCAAGTTAAAAGCATATGAATCAAACAATATTATAGAAATTTAAGCCTCTCAAATGGATGCATCTATGATGGATCCAATCATAATTTAAGCTAGAAAACTAAAGTACAAATCAAAAGAACATTGGCCACAAACACTTCCAATATAATCGTTAATAATCAAACAAAGGGTCACATACCCTAATGTAATGTTACTTACCTATACTAGGCAGTACTAGATCAAATGACTTAGAGCAAGGAGCCAAACATAATGTGCAAATAGAGTCAAGTGTAGAGATTATTTTTGTAACGCCTGGGGACAAAGTCGGGGAGTGATCGCCAGTGCAAAAGAAGGCACAGACAAGGAGCGGCTCCTGGCAGACTTCCAAGCGGAGGGGTACATGAATGAACCGATTACACACCTGAATGAGAGGGATCCTGAGACTGTGTAGGTATAGGACTATAGAGTTAAGAAGGGCTTATATGAATTGATTTGTACTACTTATACCAACAAGATGCATCTTCTTTTTAGTAGCCTATCACTAAAGAACTCCACAGTTAAGCGTGCTTGACTTGGAGCAATTTTGGGATGAGTGACCTCTTGGAAAGTTTTCCTAGGAAGCGTGTGAGTGAGGACAAAGTATGCTGAAAAGACCCATATTGGTTTGTGGGGATAGTCATCAATTCATAAAGTAGTAGGGATGTTACAATTTTGGCCTTTTAGACCATCATATATTTGAGAGTTTATTTTTCACTCTTGACTTAAAAGGACCAAGTTGTTTATTCTATTCATCGTATTGTTAGGGTTGACTTATATATATTTCAAACTATTTTAAATATCAAAGATTCAAAAAAATGTAAGAGCCTCTTCCATAATGGAAGGGTTTAAATTACTAATGGATTTAGGGGGTTGATCAATATAGGGATTTCCAATACTGGTTAAAAAAATGGATGAAAAATAAAAAGCAAGAAGCACACAAAATCTTGAAACAAAAATGAGTGAAAATGAAAAAGGAGCAACACTCATGTCAACTCCCATTTTGAAAACAGCATTCTAAGCTTCACTTTTGTTGAGCTCCCACTTATCTTCAACATCTAAATTAGTGGTAAGCTAATAAAATAAAAATGGAAAACCTCACCAAAACAACAAGAAAAAAAAATCCTCAATTTCCTCTAAGCATTACTCCCCTTTCACACCCATTCTAAAAAACCCTTACTTTGTAAGCAAAAGAGAGAAAAGGAGATTATGAATTGAAGGGTGGGCGAGCCAAAGAACCTAAATTTTGTGGGTGAGTTTCAACATTAGATGAGAGAGTTTGAAGTAAGCAAGAAAGGCTTCTCGGGTGAGGAAATGGTAAGGGAAGGAAAGGGTTCTTCGAGTTTTCCTTTTTCTTTTACTAGTCGTTTAACCCATGTGATGCATGGAGAGATAATAAAAAAATAGTTTGCTGATTATTATAAAAAATAAATGATAATTTATTTATATATATCTTATAGAAAATTGAGTATAAAAATTTATGTTAAAAGTAAATTAATAGTTAAATAATTAAATAAGTAGACGAAATATAAATGTGTCATTCTATTTTATATCTTATATTGAATATCATGTTTATAAGGTTGAAAATATCTTGATAGATAACCTACAACTAACAATAAAGAGCCTATTTTATAAAAATTTTGCATATTTCAAAAGTTAAAATTGTTGAATAAAGAAAGAGAATAAATGAATAATTTTACTATATCATAAGCTATTTTTAGAGATGACAATGACTATCTATAAGAAAAGGGATATGTCTCATGCCTCCTGTCACCATTTAGAATTTTGTCTCTTATCTCCATCCTCATCCCCCTTATGGGTTCCTATTTCGCATTTCCAGTGGGGATTTTGAATCTCTATGGTATTCAAGAGTTTATTAACAAATTTCAAAAAGAGAAAAACTTTAAAAATATTTTACAATTTGAAACATAAATATCCATAATAACAAATACTATTAATGCAATATAATCTACACTAAAATAAAAAATATATACAAAATATAAATATAATAAAAATAATTAAAAAATAAAGAAGTATTATCTATGTCCTATCTCGTTTAACAAACGGGGACTTAACCCTTATAGATCTTCCTATGAAGGTGAAATATGTGTCAATTCCTTTCTCCATTAAGTAATTCTCATGTATACCCATTTTCAATTTTTTTTAATCATCCCCTAGCCGTTTATATATTTTTAGTAAATTAAAATATTTAATTTAAAATATAAAATATATTTTCTCATTAATAAAAATAATACATAAATTTAATTTATATGGTTTCAATTACACATCCTTTCCTTGTACATCATTTTAATAAATTAAAATATTAATTTTAAAATATATGTTATAATTAATATGTAATAATTAGTAAAAATAATTTATAATTCTAATTTATATAATCACAATTATTAGAGTAGTATATCAATTATATTTTTTAATAAAAATAATATAATTATTTACTTTTAAAAATTAATAAATATTTAATATCATTATCAAAGAAGTGTAAATTATAGAATTGATTTTTTAAAATATTTTAGTGTTAAAAAATTGAAGGTATTTTTTTCAAAAAAATTAGTATGAAAAAATTATGAAATTGATAGATTGGAATGTTTAAGTTGTAAAAAATTAAATATAATATAGTGATACATGTAGATAGATAATTTTTTTTTATCATGATTTTTAAAAATTCTACATTTGAAATTAGAAAATTTCTCCTAATCCCATTTTCATTTAGAATTTTGCCTCCAGTCTCATGCACATTCTAGTCACGGGTCCCTATTTTTCATTTTACATAGAGATTTGAATCTCTATTGATATTTATGAGTTTATTAAAAAAATTTAAAAATACTTTAAACTTCAAAACATAAATATCTATAATAATAAATACTACTAATGTAACACAATTATAAAGGTTTGTTATCATTAATACTATAATTATAGATAAAAAAAAAGTTTTGGTATAATATATTGAATTATAATTCTGTTTATGCTATTTTTTATATTGATTTTGTTAATAGTAGAGAGATATAAATGTATGATTGGAAAAATAATTGATAATTAGAAGTAACTTACTTTAAGTGTTAAGATTATGAAAAGTGTGTGGTATAATTTTTCTATAAATAACACATAGAAATCTTTTTATGTACTAAGTCTTAAATATTAGTATTATATTAATTATTATCATATTTGATTAAGAATAAATTACTATATTATTATTATTATTATAATGTGTCTTAAATATTTGATTAACAATAAATTTAGTATAAATTAAATTTTAAATTATTATCATATCAAAATTAATCAATTAGCAATTTATTAATAATTTGACATACCCATTTTTTTAAAAAAAATATGTTAATTTTAAAGCTTATTTATTTTTAAAATATTTTTATAATTTTTTATATTGCCTTCATAATGTGAGGCTATTAATGGTTCTTAATTTAATTATAGATCATAATTATATTAACATGGGTTCTCTCTTAATGCAAATTATAATATTTAACAATCGTAATATTTTATTCTTTAATGATTGTAATATCTAATTTTATTTCATATGAAAAATAATTAATAAGTAAATTATAAATTAAGTTTAAAATAATCTTTAGACATAAAGAATGAGAAAAGTGGGACAAAATCACTGTATAAATGACATGTGAAGCCTAAATCACTATATGAATAACATTTGTGATAGTTTTTATTAAATGAGTCTGAAATATTAGTATAGTAAATTTATACAATCAATAAATTTTATATGAAATCTTAATTATTAATAACTTCTAATTATAAATAAGATTATGATAAACTCTATCTTTTTTTTCATTTTAAAATCTTCTCAAATTTTTTTAAATTTTTTTCAATACTAACTTTTTTTTTCAAAATTCATTCAAATCTTTTAAAGTATAAAATTATCAAAATTGTCATGAATTGTATGCTTGATTTTTTTTCAAAATTCATTCAAATCCTTTAACATGTAAAATTGTAACTCCCTAGTACTCACTTCTATATACTCGAGTCACATAAAAATTAATATCAAGGAATTACGCCCTATTTCATGAGTCTTTAAATATTAGACATAAATGTTGTTAAAAATTCTAACGAAAATTTGGCATGACAACGACATAGGTACCATGCCTCCTATAGGATAAAAAAATCATAAACAGAATAACTAGTCATTCCTTAGCTCAACCTGCTGTTCAAATACAACATTCCAGTATCTCACATAACATCAGCATAATACACACAGTGTCACTCAGTCCACAACATAAATATAGTAATGTAATATCAGGAAATACACCTCAGGCCACAAAATATAAGATATAGAAGAGATAAAAGATGTCATGACTCAAATACATAAAAAGATTCAGTGATATAGTACAATCTCCAAGTACTCCAAGTAAAGCAAAAAAAGAAAACAACAGTACTCTAGCAGCTAATTTTCTGCATCAGGATCTACCTGCTTATCTAGAGATGATATGGAAAAAAAAGAAAAGGGGTGAGAAATCAATTGAAATCTCAGTAGAACATATGCAATTAACGTGACATCATAATCATCTCCAGTCTACCTTGATTTCTTTTGAAATCATTAGTATATAATCATGAGATTCAATTTTAGGATTTCACAATCGTTCTCTTCCAAGGTAGATATGTCTTTTAGCATGGTCTTAGCATGAAATGTACATGCATGCATGAAAGAAAGGACTAGGCTTATTTATTAAATGTCACAAACAAGTATAAATGGCTATCCTAATGCAAATCATTAAGAATATCATAGTTAAGGTCTTTTCTTTAGCCTTATCTACTTCGTAACCTTTGTGTTTCTATCTATTCTTATTGACCTAATTGTTCCTTTCTCTCGCTTGATCTGGGTTTAGATACTTTAAAAGATATGAGCTCATACTTAACTGGTCATCACTGATTCCTTAATGCGAACCAACACTGAAACCCTCATGTGCACCATAAAGAAAGTCAATACTCAGTCGTCACTGATTCTTAAAACGATTCAGTGTTGGAACCCTCTTTGTCGACATAAGTCGACCTTTAATCTTTATGTCTAAGTTTTGATTTCTTATTATTTAGATTTTCCTCTCATTCCCTCTTTCCTCTAAGCCATTATTTTCTTATAAGCAATGCAAACATAATTTTAATAAGGAACTCTACAATCCTTTTGTAAAACTTTGAAACATAATATCATGCTGTCCAGAATTTTCAGTCTCAAGAAAAATGCAATTAAATTACTAAACATCATGAAAACAGAGCAAAATCATTTTTAGAGATAATTCAATATGTCCATGAGATCCTGTAAAAATTTCAAACCATAAAAAGATATCTAGCTATATTAACAAAATTACACAAATTCGGAGGTCAGAAACCACATGTTTTCAGTCAATAGTCAGAAAACCCAATTTTTTTATCTTATCAAATGAATCCAGAAAATTCTATAAAAATTCTTGGTTTAATTTCAAGATGTCTACAACATCATGTAAAATGTTCAAGTCATAAATTGATCATTTAGTATAAAAACAAAATTATACAAATTCAATCCTTCAGAAATTACTATTCACTCCGAATCTATGAGCTTCTCGGTTTCTGAATTTTTAAAAATACAAAAAGTCATCTAGACATCTCAAGAAAAATACTGAAGATACATCCATATGTTAGCTTCATCATATAAAACTTTTAGCTCAAATTCTTGTCTCCATCTAAGTGAATAAAATCATACAAACTGAACTGTTTACATAAATCCGAAAATTTCAGCAACACAACATACAATTTCTTTTAATCTTTCAAGCATAATCATTCATCAAAACTCAAAATTAGATAACAATATAAGGTACATAAATTTAAACATAAACCCCTACCAAAAGATGGATTTTACTAGAGATCAAGACAGCCACAATCTCCTTGATGTTTGATCTCCTAAGTAAGGAAGCAAAACTCCTTTGACCACGAATTTGGTCTGCTCCAAAATAGTTAGGAAGAGGCTTTTTCTTGAAAAACTAATAGTGGATTTGAGTTTGTTAGGTGGAAGAGTTATGAAAAAGTGTATTTATTTGTTGAATTTGGTATAAAATTGAAGAAGCTATGGTAGAGGAAAATGAAGAGAAAGAAGGAAGAAGGTGAAGACATGGAAGAAGGAAGGGAAAGGAAGAAGAAAGATGATAAAATGTGTGTGTGTAAGTAAGTGGGAAGGGAAAAAATGGGGTTGGGTTTTTTTTTTTTAATTGTGAGAGTGTGAGTGTGTATAAGAAGGGTAGTTTGACAACTAGATGTATGTACATGAGGATAGCCTAGGGATTCACACACAAAATCACTAAAATAAATATGAAACACCGGTAAAAAAAATATATTATTTTCACACACCTCTAATTCCAGACAAAGATTATTTAATTCATCCATTAACTAACCGAAATAATTAGTATATAGAAATTGGGGCATTACAAAAATTATCAAAATTATTTGTAAGAGTTTAGAGTTTATTAAAAGTATAATTTTACGGCCATCTAGGTGTTTTTTTTTTCATTTTCATTGCGTACATATATAAATTTTTTTTATTGAATTGACATATTCTTGGTTTTCAAATCATTAAATTACTCTCTATATATAATCAAATAATGTCATCACTAATGACATGAAAAAAATATTCTATCTTTAAATAATTTAATTCATCATAATCTGATTGTTAATGAAAAGATAAATGATATAACCTAGCGCATGTATTTTGTATCTTTCTTATAATTTATATATTTAATTTCATAAATTTAATATAATAGTATTCAAAAGAAAATTATCACCTGCATCAAATATAAAAATTTTAGATGTGAAATTAATACTAAAATTGTGAAATTAATTTATCAATATAATTCATGATTTTAGCATCACAATAATTAAAGATATTTAATTAATGTAATGCAATCTTATTATTAAATATGGATGATTATCAATGATATGCTAATAATATATAATAATCATGGTTTTATTTTTTTTAAAAAATTAATAAATAACTTCTTAAAAGATATGAGCCCTAAAATATTTTTATTATGACATGTGTAAAATTTTTTTTTAAATAATTCTGAAATATTAGTATTATAGATTATAAATTATAAATTAGTCCTTTTGAAACTTTCTTTAGTTATAAATCCATCATATAGACTCAAAATAAAAGTGCACATTAGTCTTCCACCAAATGTGGTGCATAGTGCATCCTTTGAGTATTAATGAGATATTGTGTCGAGCCATATTTTATTTATTATTGAATAAAGTATAAATTCTATTTAAATAAAATTTACATCTCATTCAATAATAAATATAATATGAATTGATACAATCTTTCATCAATAAGGACTATAAATAATACAACTGTCCCCAAAACCCTCCTAGTCTTCAAAACCCTCCATTTCCACTCTTCTTCATCTTCTCCGTCTTCTCCTGATCTCATCAACAATGGCAGTTTCAACCATGGCAAGATCTCTTTGTCTCTCATCCCTCCGCCTCTCACTCCACCTTCCTCGCCGCCTCCTCTCCATCTCCACCTCCACCGCCTCCCCCCTCCCGACCCTCATCCTCGCCCGCGGCCGCCGCTCCATCCCAGCCGCCGCCCTCTCCCGCGCCCTCAGTCCGTCCACTCACGGCGCCCGCTTCACCGCTGTACGGTGCCAAGTGAACTCGGCGTACTCGCCGGTGAACAACTCGGGATCGAACTTCAGCGAGCGGCCGCCCACGGACATGGCGCCGCTGTTCCCTGGGTGCGACTACGAGCACTGGCTCATCGTCATGGACAAGCCAGGTGGCGAGGGCGCCACCAAGCAGCAGATGATCGATTGCTTCATTCAAACACTAGCCAAGGTTGTCGGAAGGTACATGTACCTTCATTCTCCGTTTTACGGTAAAACCTCGAATTGGTCCTTGAAAGAGTTGTGGGACATCAATTTGTTTCTCGAGTTATTTGTGATATCAATTTGATCCTCCAAAGATTTGTTACGTTAATTTGATTTTAAATTGACGTCACTTATTAGAACTCTTTTGAGGATTAAATTGATGTCTCACATCTCTTTCAAGAATCAATCTGGGAAGTTTACTTTTTCTTTTGTTTCTTTTCTTAATATTTCTATTGGTTTCTGGGTACTGGTTGAAATTTGAAGTTAATTTCTATGAACGGATAGGTGAAAATCAATAAGAGTTTGAGAAGAATGTCAGTAACTATGCGTCATGATTTGAACATTTTTTCTTCAACTCCTACTTGCTGACTGTAGAAATTAATCGTTTGTTTCTATTCGCTGGGTGCTTATGTTAGTTATGGGTTAATGGGTATTTATTTGGGTTTTTTTTTTTCGATTTATGCATATTAAAATTATTTGTTTCATATGTTCTGGTTGGAGTTATGTTAATATAGAGTTGGTCTGGGATTTACAGTGAATCCTATATGCTGCAACCTGCAATATGTTTACTATGGAAAGTATTTGGGTCCTCTGAAAGGTGTGTTAAGTTAGAGAGTGATGAGATAACCACCCTTTGGATCAATACAATATTGTGTGTGGATTCTGTCAAATGATGTAATGATGGATAAGCCCTCATTTTACGAACATCCTCACTTTTAGAGGATCTAAATTGATAGGGGGGACAGTATTTATAGAGAAAACTTGGTACTTCTGATGCTAACTAATGCAGCATGTTATGAGTGGTTACAAGTTATTCTACCATGTTTTTCTTTCCTAATTTTTATTTTTCAGTTTGTGTCTTGTCACCTGGTTCTTGCAAATTAAGTTTCAACAGTACATTCGGGCTATCTAGCAGCACTTGTTCACAATTGATTGTTATAATTTCTATTTATTTGTAGTATTAAATTATGTTTTGAAGGGCAGATATGTTGCCATGCATAGGATTTATTATAAATTCGAGTCTATATTAACATCATTATTTGGTTTATCAATTGTGCTTCAAAATTCAAAATTTTGCTATATTTCTGATTTTGAGTTTATTTTAGCTTACTAGATATTCTTGTGAATTGATTTTTCATATTTGGTTTTAAGCAGAGAATAATGTTTTTAATTCATTCCTGAGTTTATGGTTGCACTTGGAGATTATAAATATTCAATTTATGTTTGTATTTTTTTAATTTGTTTTAGGTTTCTTGCTAGTCTTTTTTCTTTGTTTTTAATTATCTCGAATGTTGCAATTAGTTTTAGCCTATTGGGTGGTGTTTGTGTGTTTGGTTTTATCTGACTAGTGAGTATATTTTTGCTCTTGGTTTTCAGTGAAGAGGAAGCTAAGAAGAAGATTTACAATGTTTCATGTGAGAGGTACTTTGGATTTGGATGTGAGATTGATGAGGAGACATCTAATAAGCTGGAAGGTCTGTAGTGTAAATGTTGTATGCCTTATTAGTACTTTGTTTCATTACAGTTATATTTACTCTTTCCGGTTGTCTTTGCATAGGGTTGCCCGGAGTTCTGTTTGTTCTCCCAGATTCGTATGTGGATCCTGAAAACAAGGACTATGGTGGTGAGAATTTAGGGGCTTTTAAACTTTTATTTTGAGCTCTTGCTTTTCTTTGTCCTTTTTAACTGATAATGGGGATTCATTTTGCACAGTCTCCATCATTTGTGCAGTACTAGGATACTAAGATTGGTGATGTATGTTTATACTAATTAAAGTTTGCAAACTGGGACTCTCATCAGTGATTAAATGTTCAGCTTCCTGTTCATCTTGGCTAGGGAAACTAGTGTTGCACCCTAATAAGATTAGCTTTGAGTGATAACTGCTAACTAACTTATTGAAATGTGGCATGCGGGTCTCTCAATTTAATTTGTTTTCTTAAGAATGCCTGTCCATCTTCAAAAAGCTGCACTGTACTATAAGGTCTGGCCTATAATTTATGGACTTGTCTTTCTTAACTGTGGTGTACCTTATACACTTTGTGGAGAAGCAGATCAGTGAAGATGAAACATATAGCCATTGTCAGCATCTATGTAGTCTTTATATACTTAATTACTTGGAGATGCAATGTCATTGCTACATAATTTTTAGCAATCTCCTACAATGTCTTCATATAGCAATCTGCTGCATAATTTTTAGCTTGTCAGGTCCACATCAATATTTGCAGGGAAAAATCCCCGAATTCCCCCATTAAAGGTGGCTGCCTGTCTAAATTATTGTAGTAATCATTTTATAGAGAAAATCATCCTTCATTTGTAGTCCATCTTGGCAAAGGTAATAACTCCTGCTGGGTGATGTCTAGCTTTGAATGCTAATGGACTAACATTGAATTTTTGCTACATTTAGCATCCAAAACATAATTTATGATAGAATAGAACACTATTGTTGTCTAATGAATGTAGCCGACTCAATCTTGTTGTTGCATATTTTGTATCCAAGTGTTAACTTACTGGTCATGAAACATGCTGATAATTATTTTCAAATATATTGGTGCAGCTGAACTACTTGTGAACGGAGAGATCGTCCAGAGGTCACCTGAAAGACAGAGAAGGGTGGAGCCACAGCCACAACGGCATCAGGACAGGCCGAGGTACAATGATAGAACAAGGTATGTCAGGCGCAGAGAAAACACACGGTGAAGGAGGAGCAAGTGGCAATGAGAGGGAGAGAGGGATGTAGATGCATTGGAAGAAGTGGAGTCTGCTCTGTGTTGGTAGCCTTTCGGATGCCTATGTTAGATCAAAGTTCTGGTGTTAAAAGAATATGTTGGTAGTTGAGCATGTAACAAGTGGATTTTATTCTGTTATAATTTTTCCTGTGAACAGAATGTTGAGTATAAAGTATGCCTCCAGCTAATATTTACTATTTTTATACT
The DNA here is from genome assembly GCA_031216125.1 of Dalbergia cochinchinensis. Lineage (NCBI taxonomy): Eukaryota > Viridiplantae > Streptophyta > Magnoliopsida > Fabales > Fabaceae > Dalbergia > Dalbergia cochinchinensis. The sequence continues at coordinate 14,378,722 of CM062375.1, read as the reverse complement.
GCAACCTCACACTTTGCCTGGTTTTTTCTTCCCCTTGGCCTAAAGAAAATCAGGTGCCAAGCAAGAATGCTATTTCTAATTCTTATATGATTTGGAAATAAAGACAAGGATCATAAAATTTGTTCAGTGATTAGATTAGCACATAAGTGGAAAAGCCTTTTACATCACAAGGTCTCATTTCCCCAGGAAAATGAGTCACTCTCCACACTGCCCGTCAAAATGGTGGCAAAATTGAGGAGGGAGCAACATGTGGCTGTAGAATGATATGTTTGAAGCAAAAAGCATTCTAGTATAACAAGTTTGCCTGTAATGCTTCATCTTACAATCACACATCGCCTCTTATTTGATACAATATCATAAAAGGATAAAGCCAGTTGTACAGCCAAATTAGGATCATTAATGAGTTTTCTGGCGAGTTCTTCGATGGAAAGGGATGAGTTTTGGAACACCTAGTCCTATATATTTTCTAATCTAAAAAATTGATAAAATGTCCTTTTTGTCCCCATTCTAATTTTTTTTTTTTTTTTTTTTGCCTTTTCTCTTCCACCCCTCTCCCTACAACACCTCATCCTCGTCAAGCCTCCTCACCCACCAGAAACCTCCATGGATCAAAGCCAAATCTCATCATTTTCTCTTCATTTTTTTTTGGCCCACTCACAATCAACTTGCCATTTTTTTTTATGACCCTTAAAGCTTTTGACATCCTCAGGGCAGATATTATCATATTCCTGCATTTTTTTCCTCTCTTTACCACCCTTAAACTAAACTACATTGTCTCCTCTCCTCTCATCACACACACACACACACAACCCTTACTTTCTCCACTACTACCATCCCTTCCCTTTCTCTGAGTTTTATTTTTCTTTTTGTCTCCCCTTATAAATTGCCTCTTTCTGTAGCAGAAACTTTATTTACAAAAAATGCATAAGAAAGAGAGATCCAAGGTAGTAGAAGGTTCGTGCCCATAAAGGAGAAGAACCTCCTCCTTTCCCCATTTCAACGGCAAGGGTGGAGTCCGTGGGGCGGTCGAAGGAACTGAGGAAGAGGAGGAGGTGGCACATAGGAGGTAGGCAATGGTGTGGAGGAGGATGGTGGCGGCAATGGGTGGTGGCAGGTGAGGGTGTTCTAGAAGATCGGAGGGATGGTGTTGAGATGGTAAAAGAGGGGCAAAATGGACAAATCACTTATGTTTTTAATTTTTATAAATATTAAAATATAAATATATATTTTAATCCCCATTAATTTAGACTGGTAGATTCAAATTTAAATGGTTGAGATGAAGGGATCAGGTGGTCCCAAACTTTTCCTTCCCCATTGTAGAGCTCGCCTGAGTTTTCTTGGTACAATCATTAATCAGAGTTTGAAACAAGGCATGAAAGGTTGTACACTTGTATGTTAGGCACAATAGGATATGGCTTTAGGGCTTGTTTGGCAAAGGCGTACAAAAACAAATTGAACTTTTCTCGACATCCGATCCCATCCAATTTGAGAAGCAGTTATAAGGAGAATACTTGGGCATTTTAAGGAAGGAAGAGATGCTATTGTACCAAAGGTTCATGGGAAAATAGATCAAATTTGGGGATAAAATTACACACTTTTTTCATACTTAGACAATAATCATAAAGAGGAAAGAGGAATAGAATATCAAGCTTATTCATAGATGACAATCTATGCAATGATGAAGAAGCTCTCAAGAGGCAAGCCGGGGCCTTCTTTGAACAACTTGTTTATTCATAGGACGGAGTGCAATCTCAAAGTTTGAAGTTGGTCACTATTCCTAGATTAAGTGTGGAGATTTTCTTTGCTCCTATGTTCATGGATCCTTTATAAGGACCCTGAACTTGATGACTTTCAAAAGATGTTCTTTAGGATTTATTGGGACGTAGATAGGGATGATTGATATAGGGAGTATTGATAACCAATTAGCAGAAATACTAAGGCTATGTTTGATTGGAGGGTAAAAATGGGAGTAAATTTTCTATGACAGAGGTTAATCATGAAAAATTTACCTTAACTTTTACCTTCAAACCAAACATATCCTGAGAGTGTATTTGATTGGAAGATAAAAATTTTCGTGGATGAGTTCTATTAACAACTGAAGACCGACCCAATTGATTGGGTCCATTGGGCTATAATGGAGATGAGAACTAGCCCAATGCAGATTTAATCCCAAAAGGCATTGTATCCAATAGTGCCCTACAAGCCTAGGAAGTGGGTGAACGGGATAAACGAGGGTAGGCGCCAACATTTGAAATATGAACTACCCCATGATCTAGGAACAACCATCACACAACTTGGGATATGTAGGCAATGACCATAAGGGTTGTTGCCTATACATATGAGGGGAAAATGAGCAAGTAAGGATTCTAACCATATACTCTAACCTGCTAGATCTAAATTCACACAATTTAATGGAGTTCTTGCATGTACCCCCCCAACCAATGGTGTGAAAGAAGGAAACCAACCTCATTGTTTGTATGAGTTTGCAAGGTAATGAGTAATGAGTTACTATGTAACATAGGCGCCATTGCTGGGGACAATGTTAGCTATTTCACCCTTCCCTTTACATTATTCACGAAGAGCCATTGCTTGAACCAAACAAAGTAAGTCAAATTTAGAAAGCAGAGCTATTTTATCAATCATTTATATGTCAATACTCATTGATGATTATTAGTTCAAGATCATCATTTTCTATGGATAATATGTAGCGTTACATTATTACAAAATATGTTGTACACATCAATTTCTTTTCAGTTCCATATTTTTCTTGTAGAGACAATTTATGGAGATCTCATCAGTTTCAATATTTTGACAATTTTCAGGCACCTAAATGTCTTCTGCATTTCAATTATATGGGAATTCTGGACTACTGTAGGTGTTCTCACTAGGTCTCCTATCATTTTCAATGGGAAGAGTATTGTTTGCCTCAATAACATCATTTGTCCTCTTTGCCATTTTCTTTTTTTCTAGGATTTTAAAATTTGGGATTGACTACTCTACTATGCTTTTGGCGTATGATTTTTGCATTGATCAATTGCCCAACATAAACATAATTTGGATTGAGGGCTTTTCAGGTAATATATAGGATTTAGTTATCCTTTTTATGCTAGAGAATTCATCTGGAAAATCGTTTACTGTTTTTTGCAAATGTATAATATGTTGAACTTCTAATTCCTATTGTCTTATTTAAGGATCTAAATAGAATAACAATGATGCATTTCGATTTATTTTCATTTCCAGTTGTCTACGCTCTCCCCCTAATGTTGGAAACATTATTTCATCAAATTAACGATATGTAAATTGAGCCTTGAAGTATCTTCCATTTGTATTTAATTTCAATATATTTGTCACCACCTGATTTGGTAATGTGACTAGTGCTTGGGGAACTGACCCCATGGAAGCCCTTATATGACATATCATGCATAAAACCTCATAAGTTTACAATTAAACATAATTCAAATAAAACCTGGATAAATGCTTCTTCATATAAATTGTAATTCATAAATCAATCCATGAATAGAATCCAAATATTGAAATAGATGTTCCAAAAGGTCATAATATTCTCTACTTGTAATTACATAAATCCTCAAAATAACATAATTAAATGTAAGTATGCATGGTTTATGAATCCTGCCTGCATTGTAATAGAGCACTACTAAATATAAACTGACTGTACTTTACTCCAAAGTAAATCTCACCGAAAAATAAACTAATAGCCACTAAGGAGGAGCTATCTAGGACAACTCTAGACTAGCAGCCGTATTTGTAAGGGGAAAGCAGAGATGAGTTTCATCTAAAACTGAGTAAGTAGATTCTCACCCACAACCATACATGGGACAATAAAGAAAGTATATAAATAATAATGAAGCAATAAAAAATCATTTCTATTTATAATGCATAATAATAGTAATAGCCTTGGTTTCAGGTAAAGCAAAAGAAAACATAAGTATATTCTAAGGAATTAAAATGAGATAGATTGCTAAATAATTAATAGGCAATGCTTAGTCCCTCGCGAACAAAAGCACCTAACTAAAATTTTAACGGTCTCTCGTGAACCGTATCCCTTGTGAACTAATCTAAGTGAAGAGTAATCGCTCCTCATGGGTGTCATGGTATACCAAGGTTAAAGAATTTACTATCATTAACTCATAGCTCTATCTCTATCTAATTCTTACCCAAACATCACTTACAGTCAACACGCTAAACTCTCAAGCTAGAAATCTCAATTTAGTGTCTTCCATCAATTCTACAGTTCACATTTGATTTTCTCGAATAAATACTCTCTTTTCATAATTTGCTAGAAGCAATTTAAAAACACGATAACATAAATGGCATACAAGCATCAACAATGGTCCCATGTATTTTATAAAAATCATGCATTTTCATAGAAGGTTGTAAATTCATAATTTTCTCTAATTTGACATAATTCTAAAACATTTTAATAGCAATTAAATTTCTAAATTTATGGAAGGCACAAATGTTGTACGAAAACCACTCATAATGGCCAAAACTAGAGCCATAAGCTTAAACGTACTCTTATGGAGGGGTCGAGAAAAAGGTATCAGCACCAACAAAGCTCTGGGAAATGGGAGCGGCACTAACGTCTGCCATAGAAGTAGCAAAACTCATGAGTAAGCTATAGCCATACTAGAACAACTCTTTAAACCTTGGAAAAGTATCCAAACTTGACAACAATTAAGAACATAACCACCCATATCACATGAGAAGGGAAGAAAACAGAGAAACTTGACATACACCATTGACAAATCCTTACCTTGAAGCTTGGGAGAAGTAGGATTGAAGGAGGAAGGGAGTAAGAAGGTGGTTGACGAGTATGAGAGAGTAGGGTTCATCTTTTTAGGTTAAACATGCGTGGAGGAGGGGTTTCTACAAGATTAGGGGCTCACTTAATGAAATTATGCAGTTTTGGAGATGTTCTGATACCGCTTACATCGCTATCGTGGTGTATGATTACTATTGTGGTTGACAAACTGATCACCACCTTGCGCCACACCATCTGACCATTATAGCAGGCACCCTTTGACCAAAAATAATGCTGATGCACTAACCATTGCTATAGTGGTCCCTGATTGCTACAACAGTCACAAGAATACAAGTTCTGCATTTTTAGATTTTTATGTATTTGAGGCCTTTCCAGCAAGACAGGTGGGTCTTCAAGGATCCTAAGGCAGTATTAGACTTATCTAGAGACGCGTGGACCTAAGACATCACAATATATGACAATGTAATGTGAGAATCATATCTAATATATGTCCTCAATTTTCTTTGGGATCTCATTTAGAGAGATAAGATAGGTAATTGGAACATATATTGCACCTCCAAAGTTTTTGAATAGGAACTCTTTAGTTGCAAACCAAAATAATTATAGGGGAGAATAAATGACAACTTGTTGGCCTTATACAAATAATTACTGCAACATACTTTGTTCTCATGAGCAAGCAGTCTACCAATCAATTGGAGATCTCTTTTATAAGATAATTATACTAACTAACTCTTTCTATATGTGAACATGAGTAATTGGGTGTTCAACATTTATACCATTAGCCTACAAGCATTAAAAGTTTAGGAAGTAAATTCACCAAAATATCAAGATAAGCTGTTTTGATTGAATGACCAAGAAATTGTGCTCTTAATAAATTAATCTGAGCAAATAACATCACAAGTTTCAAATTGTGAGATTATAATGAGCACATATGTGACCATTTCATAGATGCATATATTAAAATCATAAAATATCTTATGCATGTGGTGCCAAGCAAGTAAGTGTAAGAGCATTCATATCATATACATGCCTTTTGTCATGATGAGTGTCTAGCACTGCATAGAAATATAAGAATTAATTCAAAGAACTTGGGTGCAATCCTTCAATCTTTGGGCACGGCCAGTAGGGGAATGTGACCTATTCAGCCACTTCTCCTACGTTAGATTTGGGATATGTTTAGGGTGGCAACGGCCATCAATATGAGCTGATGACCTTCCATATTAAGGGTGTAATAAGAAAGGCACTTTAACAGAACATATTCATATAATTGTTATGTGTTGCATTGTCAACTTACAGTCTTGACCTCTACATTTGTCATGACACAACCTATGCCATGACCGACACGTAAGGAACATGTTCCCATGCAAGCCTTTAGATGCAAACCCTTCTGAAATTTTTTTTCGAACATTTCCCAGTTACAATAATACCTAGATAGAGCAGGGGATTTGAACTAGAAGTAGCAACTGTATCTGGAAAGATGAAAGAACAATGGGATAAGTTTTGTAACTCAATGGTAGATAAAGCACCACTAGCCCTTATATATATAACAAAAGAACATAATAGTGCAATTTCAAAACTCATAAAGAGCAAAATACATAAATAGAAATTTAAGGGTTACAAAAAATACTTGAGGGTTAGTCAAATCTAGGATTAACATCAAGATCACACTCAGACGACCATTCTTTTGTGTGACCCCGTAATACGTCACGCACTACTATACAGTGGCCATGTAAAAAAAATCAAATCAAAGTATACCTAGGCTAACGCCTATTATCGTTAGCTACAGATTTTGTTAGAGTTTCCCCAAAACCATTTTATAAATATAAGTATTCATGTAAAATTTATATAAGCATTAACATTTTCCAAGATCAATAGAATAAATAAAACCCAAATTTTAAAAACATTCCTACAATAACTTTCTTTTCAAGTTCAATAACGTGCAAAATCTCATATTAATTAGGAGACATTTACATCAAAATCTCTCAGCAGATCATAAAAATGTTCTCCTTGATACCAATACTCATCATTAATACCAAACATGCCTCAAAATTCACTTCCATTCAGAATTTCAACTCTAACTCTGATCCTTTATGTTAACATATAAAAAGGGTCTCAAGAGTAGTTTTCTAATCAAAAGCACATCATAAAATCACAAATGTGTATGAAAATAATTTATGAATATGTTTTCTATTATTTAAAGCACAATATAGGTAACTAGAGATACAAAATCTACTCACAAATTGGTTTCATAGAATCGAAGACTAACTTTCAACTGCCACTAATCCAACTTGTAACGTCCCCAATTTCCCCTTAATCGTAATTAGTAAGATTAATTAGATGTTCTATGAATTATAAGGTAGTTTCTAAGTTGATGAGATTAAAACTTAGGAAAAATGAGAACCTAGGGGCTCATTAGGGACCCACTGAGTTATGACCAAGTAGTCTATGCCCATAATATTAGTTTTTTTTTTATAAATAATTACTAATGAATTAAGCTGTAAAATATTTTACATTTAAATTTGTATGAACCTAGACTAATATACATCTAGAAACAACTCAATCAAAACCAAAATTTCAAATTCAAAACTACCCTCGCATCGCTTTGAATTCTCGGTCAAACATTAGATTATTTTATCTTGTTTACTGATCTTCTTATCAAAGAATGTTTGGAAAGTAGTTGCCTTAGCTATTTTGATTTTTATTACTTAGGATATCATGAATGAATTAGGTAAGGAAACCAATCTCTAGCTCATCTCTTAGGAAAGATAGTTAACAAATAAATTGTAAAGTTATCACATAACATCACCCTAGCAAAATACATACACATACTGAATTATATGCATGTCGATTTGAATAAGTTTTCAGACTGAAATTTACACTGTTATGAGTGCTATAATTTTGAATTTAAAAAGATCCAAAATGATAGATTTAATAGACTAAATCAAAACTGATTCTCTTAAACCCACATCACAATCTCTCTATAAATATTAACTAGCCATCTCAACAAAAGAAATAAAGAAAATTTTCTCCTCTTTCCTTAAATCTTGTGGAGCTCATTGGAAGAGAAGTTCAGCACTTTTTTTGGTCAGCCAAGAGGTAGGTTTCTTGCGTACAATTCCTGCATGAATTATCATGTTTTCAAATTTTTTGATGATGTATGTACGATTCTTGTCTTGCTTTCCTAAAGGTATTAAATAATGTAGAGTTTAAAGCTTTTCATTACTATTCTTAATTTTCATTACTATCCAATTCCATGAAGACTTGTTTAATTGTGGAAGAATTAATGGTTGGCCTCGTTTTCATTTGTATCGGTCTTCGATATTATTCCGTTAGTTATCAGTAAACTTTAGTTGCCATTCTAAAGGTCATTGAATCCTATAGACTGGCCTTGTTTCTATTAAACATTTGTTTTTATGATTCTGAAGTAATCAAATGCCGTAGATTTCGTCATCATTACATTTGAAATTCATTTTATCAGAGTCAGCAAATATTTTCTCTTGTCATCAAAGTCGATTCTTAAAGATTCGTAACTCTTCGATTTGAATTCTTGACCTCCTTTATAAATGTTAAACATAAAAGCTTAATTATAGATTAAGTGATAGTACTTTAATACGTTAAAAAAATCATAATAGATGTAGATTTAGAACATATATTATGATTAGAACCGTAAGCAAGCTAATAAGATTGCCATGGTATTATCATTATTCTAAGATTTTTATCTTATATGGAGGGCGCACATAGCATTAATGAATGTCTATAACAGTAGGATAAAGATAAGGAAAATAAATAAATATATAAATAAATATATATATATATATATATATATATATGTATAAAAAGGTAGTATTATTATTATTATTCTAAGATTTTTATCTTATATGGAGGGCGCACATAGCATTAATGAATGTCTATAACAATAGGATAAAGATAAGGAAAATAAATAAATATATAAATATATATATATATATATATATATGTATATAAAGGTAGTATTATTATTATAATAATAATAATAATAATAATAATAATAATAATAGAGAAGGGTAGAAATCATGGAATACAATAAATCTTGATGGATAATTTTATTTCTATCATAAGATGCTAAAAACCTACCGTAGATCAGGAATTTGGCTAATGTTCATAAAACTTTGTTGTGATCAAATGAAAATCTTGAGAATAAGATTAAGTAATTTAGATATTGAGAGGAAATTCATTTATTTGAGTTAATAATGATATGATATTTTGGCCTACTGAATTTGAATATGTTTTATGTGACTTGTGTGATTTAAGAGTGATTTTATGTGTAACATTGAATACCATAGCTGCCATGAATGATGAAAGTATTAAGGTTATTATATGTATATATTCAATGAGACTTGTAATGACTGTCAAACGAAAAAGATAGATATGACTATTCGATCCTTAATTATTAGCTTAGGGGAAAGTAGACTCTTTTGACCCAACTGTATTAGGAAGGGTGTAATGCCCCAGGTCCATGTGTCCTAAGCTAAGCTTGACACAGTCTTTTTGGTAACCGGGAATCCCTGGTACCCAATGAGCCCTATTAAGGCAGAAAATCTGCAAAATTATTCAAAATGGGCTCATTGTAGCGATTGGGCGAGCCAAGCTATGCCTCAGGCATAAGCCAGGTTCGTTACAGCAAGCATAAGAGCAGTAGTAGGCTTGCTGCAATGAGCTTTACTCATTACAACGAGGACCTCCAATGTCAGCAAGTAGAAAACAACGTAGTGCCAACCTTCACACTTACCATGATAAATTGCTTGGTTCAACTCATGAACTCTATACCCATAAAATTTTCGGATGTTGTAATTTTTAATAGCAAACATTACATCATCTTTGTCATGAAAAATTGCTTGACATGGAAAGCTCTTTGCCATTCAACTTCTAAAATTCCACCAACAATAGTAGATCCACCACCTAAATCACTGCCAGTTCTTACAAAATCTGTCAAACACATTGTTGCTAGATTCAGTGATGAATAATGACTAGGCCGATCTTGAGGAATACACGGGGAGTAAGTCTTCCTCCATTGACCTTGAATAATATGCTTTGTATCCTCCTCACCTGAGCCTCTATTGCTGCCAACTGGTACTAGCACCAACTCATTATCATATTCTTTATTGGCACTTAGATTAACTTCAGAAATAGCACCACTCGCCCAAGGTCTTCGCCAAGTTGAGGCAATGACTATGCAACTTGGACTTAAGTATTGTAAGACTAAGCTGGTCATTAGGATCTATAGACACCTCAATGGTTGGAGAATGTTGAGCCATTTCAAAGGTTGGAGATCGTTGTGTCGCTTCAAATATTGGTGGAACTTGAGAAGCTAAGTTCCTTGTGTAGGATGGTTGTCGAATGGATCTATCAGAGCTGAAGTAAGCCTCCTGTAGGATGATTAGCACCTCCATGATCCGAACTTCTGGAAATTGATTGCCCACGTTGAACATTAACCTCACCTCAGCATCATTGGTCACCTGAAATATTTTATAGTTCATAATGCCTTGCCTAATTGTTAAGGGAAACCTGTAAAATATCTTTTTAATTTCTACGTGTGGCTAATACAATATCAACAATAATACAAGTTGAACTCTTACTCACAAATATGTGTCCCCTCCTTGTAGTAATAATTTCCCCCCAATATGAACATACATGTAAGATTTCTCAACCATTTTGCTTTCTCACAAATTGAACAACACTGGAAGATGAAATAATGGAAGCAGAATCACTCACGCATTATCACTCGAGTTGGTAGAAATTATATAGCCAAAATCATTAGAAATCACTAAGCGATTTCTGAAATAACTAGAAATCACCGTAAGTTATAACAATTTGTAGGAATCATTCAAAGCAATTTTCCTTATATATTCAAAAGTTTGTAAATTGATAGTTAAAGATATAGGAATGCATTTATCTATACCATTAAATAAAATGGATCGCAAAAGTAACTTCTTTTTTAATTTGGTGTCTCCTAACTATAATGAAATTTGGTTTCAGGTCCACTATAAGTTTTATTTGTTTTATGTTTGCACTTGTTAACAAATGTTCTAAAAATTCCAAATAAAAAATAATTAAAAGTTTTGAACACTCCCAGGTTCCAAGCATGTACAGTAATTTCATCCTCCTTACACACCTACACATTCTAAAACCAACCTCTACACACCCCTATTACACAAAACATACCCTAGATCATACTCAGCCACCACCATCTCAACAGAGGACCAAGTGAATTAGAGCCAGGACCAAGCTCCTTCACTAGCGCCGAATCTTAGCCTCTACCACCACTATCGAAGGAAAATGTGGAAAATGAAGAAGATAATTTCAAGAGGGAGGATGATGAGTTTGTCGCGAAAGTCGACAGGCTCATGGAGAAGATCACTTCCCTGCCTTATAACTCTAAACCTACCATCCTCCTTGCCTTTGCCTTCATTATTGAAAAGCAAAAGTCACAATGTGTTCTCTCTTTCGCTGGTTTGAATTTCATGGTGTTTTTCCATTTTGTTTGATTTATTTTAGATTTTATGTATTTGATTTTAACCACTGTCTTTTTCATTTTACTCTGTATTTGTTTGTGCTTTATTTTCATGTTGTGGATTTTTTTCTTTGCTAGGTTTTGCTTTGTGCTAGTTCAATTGGAGTTTGATCGTGGGTTTGGAAAGAATGCATGTTATATTTGGATTCTAACAAGTGGTTCTACTCTTAATTTATTGGTTTAACTATGATGTGAATTTTTCATTTTTCCCAACTAAGATGGTGAAACCTTGCATGTTAAGTTTAATTGAGATGTATTGTGTTGAGATGTTGGGCATTTTTTAAACATGTTTCTGTAGTTTTTCCCTATATTATAACTACCTTCTTCTTGTTCAGGTGAATTGATGCTCTTTCCATTTCCTCTACAATGTTACCATTGCCATTTGTGGGTCTTGAACTTTCTTTTTTAGTGTCTTTTTGTAACTCATCGTTGAATAGTTTTGGTATTGAAGGTTTTCATGGTTGAATTGCAATATGACGTTGTATTGGCCAATAGAGATATTGCCAAGTTTGCAAGAAATTTTGTTGGTGTTAGTTGCAAAGTTAGAGTTAATTGAAATTCAGGAAATTTTGCACCTAATGGGCAACTCACTAAGTCAAGTCTCATCTAAGCAAATTCTACCCATGCTATCCTTAGCATTCTCGAAGAAGCCACAAAATAGGAAGACAAGGAGATTATTTTAAGGTTCTTGATCTTTTTAAGCTTTCACTTCACATTTGTTTGTTGGATCTAATGGCTTAAATGTTGTTTCTTGTTCATCCTATTTGATTCATATTTTTTTAATCCGAATATTCATTTATTTGATTAATTGTTCTCGTTTATCTTATTCTATTCCTTTATTTACAAGTCATGGTTTGAAATCAATGACATATGGGCACAATTCATCTTTGCACTATGTTAACTTTTTAAGAGAATAACCATGAATGCTGATTTTCATGGGAATCAATAGAAATTTGCACAATAAATAGAAGGAAACTTGCTGCCATAACTATAGGGGTTAGTTTTCATGTCCTCTTAAAATTGGGCTAAACTATAGGGATATACTTTATACATAAGTCAATTATGGGGGTTGGTTTTAGGGTACTCTTAAAATGGAGATTACAGAGATGGACTTTATACATGTCATCACTTATAAACACCTACAATGCTAAGTATTTGCAGCTGTTTTAATTGATTTAAACAACAAATGTGACAAATACCATGGGGCCTAAATTTTGTCTTTTTTTCTAAAAAGAAAACTATTCTCAATGTCTACTATGGAATGCATGCATTAACTTCTAGAAGGGGATTTAGAGACTGGATGGCCTTTGATTATGTGATTCATGTTTTCCTTCTCTACTTATTTTTTGTTATATAGTTGTTGAAAGTTCCTTTTCTATTTCAAACTGTCACAACCCAACTTGGATTGTGACCGGCATATGAGAAATCCCGTCCGCACATAAGCCTTGTGATCAATGAGTCACTCTATATGCATATTTTAATTTATAAAAAAACATTTAAATCATAAAATACATTTCTTAACTATGTTTCATCTCTAACATAAATCTCGTGCTACTTATAACAATTTCATAATTTACCTCTAAATCTGTCCCTTTAATGCCAATATGCAAGTTACTCTCTATACAAAAATCATGAAAAATGCAATCATATAAATATAAAAATATATCATGGTGACAAAACATGCAATTAACTCTATGGTCCAGGACCCTGCCCGCATTGACTCTGGAGCACTCTAAGAACAACAAAAAGGTGCTTCACTCCATAGTGAGGCTTACTAACTAACATCTCTACTGCTAGAGGGGGTGGTTGGGAAAAGCCCACAATAGCTACCATATTTGTAATAAGAGAAAAGGGAGAGATAAGTTTCATCTAAAACTCAGTGAGTGAATTATCACCTGTAACCCCCTTCATGGGACAACAACATTAGAATGTATGAAATCACAATAACAAAAATAATGATAACAACAATAAAAATAATATTAATGATAATAATGAAATAAGCTCCAAAGCATTCTTCATATTTACATATATACATATTGAATCAATCATACTTTCGTCTGTATCATAAGTACCAGTACTCTGAATATGATAATTATATGCATAAATATAATAACTTTTTCTATCAATTGAAAAGTAATGCTCAATCTCTAGTGAACATGAGCTTCTATCTATAATCTTACGATCCTTAGCGAATCGCGTCCCTGGCAGACAAGCTGTGGGTACCCAATTAAGTCCTGCTTTCTAGGATTGCCACCATGGCTATTTACTAGAATTGCTTCCATGGCTATTTAATACTATTGCCTCAATGGTTGTTCAACAATTTTGCCTCCATGGCTGTTCACTAATATTCATCATACATATCTCAATTGCAAATAAATAAAATCAATATTAAACTTATAGTACTCTGAGGGCTTTGAATCCATGTAACTCTAATAGTCTGACTTTAGCATAACTGTGGCTATGAAATCATGTCCAATGGATCACTCGTTTATAGACATTTTGATTTCTAAAGCCTATAGAGTATGTAGTTTATAGACATTTTGATTTCTAAAGCCTACAGAGTATGTAGCCACCAACTGTCATGAATCATATGGAGATTCGTACTTTAAAATTTCTTTGACTGAGTTTCTAAACCATGTATCAAGCTAATATACTTTTCATAAACTATATAATTCTAATATCATACTTATATCTCTAACTCATGCTTAACATTCATCGTGCATAAATATACTCATCATGACTGAAAACTGTTAACTCACTATCTAGTCTCTAAATCATGAAAACCAATTCTTTTCTCTGAATCTATAATCGGGGTCTACTTTGAGTTTAAATGTTGTATCATACAAGCATACTACTCTTGAGATCATTATGGAAATCATGAATCTCTAAATATAAACATATTTTTCAAAAATCATTTAGCAATAAATGCCCCCATGAGTTTTTTAAAACACATATTTCATGCTATTTTAAGAACTGAACTTTTCATAAACTTAATAGCTTAAAAATATTTCTTAACTCTTTGAGATGTTCTCTAAAATCATGCATTTATACCTCATTTTAATGAAAATAAATCTAATGATTAATATAGAGATCATAGGATTGAACCCATTCATCTAAAGAGGGAGAATGCGAGACGACAACACCAAAGGAGTTCTTGGAGCAAGGGTGGCACCAAAGTCTACCATAACAACCATAAAACTCAAGATCAATCTCTATCAATCTCTAGATAACTCTAATATCTACCTCTAACAACATTGGGAAAACATCCCCCACTTAACAATAATGAGAGAAATAACTACACTCAAACCCTAGAACATGGAATGGAAAGGAAGGAGATGACATAAATAAACCAAACTCTTACCTTTGATCTTGGAGGATAAAGATTGGGATTAATTTGAGAGAAAAAGGGAGGAGAGGAGTACGGGGCAAAGGTTTCTATTTTTAGAATGGGACCCAAGCATTGAGGGGTTTATAAGGAGGGTTGGGCTTATTTAGCAAAACTATGTCAGTTTGGTATTGTGTTGACATCTGGGTGCTTGCTACAACAAGTAGAGCTCGCTACAGCGAGCCTGCTAAAACATCCACTTGTAGCAATGAGCATATTCTGCATAATTTTATAAAACCTAAGCTGCAATATGGTTTCCTACGTCTGGGGCCTTCTCAGCTACATCGTGGGTCCCAGGGAACCTTAGAGTAGTACTGAACTTGTCCAAGGACACGTATACCTGAGGCATCACACAAACCTGAGAAAATCAGTGAAATGCCTTTTGTGCTGTCGTTTATTATTTTATTTGTTAAAAATGACATATAGGTTCACACTTATAACAAAGAACATACCATTAGATCCCATTGATAGTCGCATGTTCTTTATCAAATGTAAAACCTTGCAAGAAGGCCATAGATATGAAGAGTTGATAGTTGCTTGAACAATGTTTGCTCTAGCTCTTCTTAGGATGATAGGAAGGATTTGCCTAAAGTCACCACCCAATACAACTACTTTTCCACCAAAAGGTAAATTAGGATCACATGGAGTTGTAAATTGTAGCATATCCCTCAAACATTTATCTAATGCTTCGAAGCGTTACTTGCTTAGCATTGGTGCTTAATCTCATGCAGTTAATTTTGCATGTACCAACAACTGAGTAAGAGGAGTACCTTGTCTAATACTGCATATAGAGTCCTCGTTGATATCCAAAGGAATCTTAAACCTTGAGTGAACAGTTCGGCCATTAGGTAGTAATAATGAAGCAATGCCACTTGATGCAACATTTAAAACAATGTCTCCCTTTAATCTTATACATGCAGACAATGTCTTCTAGAGAAATGTTTTCCCTGTACCTCCATAACCATATACAAAGAAGAAGCCAATTCGACAAATGTAAATGGCATTTATTATCTCATCATATATCACCCTTTGTTCATCAATAATTGTTTGCAAATATACTGACATTTCTATTGCAATTGCTTCTGTATCAAAATTTAATTCATCCATCATCAACCTATCATTAAAAATGGAAGTATCTTGTTGTAATATTCCAAAAATGTGTTATTAGGAAGGTCAAGTCTAAGCTTTGGGAGTGTTGGATAAAGCATGAGAGAGATTCAAATGCCTTATGTGTGTGTGTATATATATATAGTTCCCAAAAAGAGAAAATAAATTATAAATTTATGATAAATTTTATATATGAATGTTTTTATATGCTAATATTCAGTTATTATATGAATTTGATAATTATTCTTTTTATAAAGCTAATACTCAGTCTATGATATGATATTTGATTTTAAATTTTGAAAATATTATCTTATCAAAATAGATTCAATATTATTTATAATAATTGGTATTATTTGATTTTTAAACTTTGTAAATATTATTTTATCAAATCTATTAGATATAATATGTTTATAAGTACTATTGATATTTATATTTGTATCAGTAGTATATATATTATATATTTTGTTAAAAAATATTTTTGATTCGTCGATGAATTATAATTATATTTATTTGAAAATATTACATATTATTTATATTTAACATGTATTATGAATATAATTTGTTACATATTATAGAGACCTATCATATATTATATAAGAACCTATCAATGATTAAATTAAGTATGAAATTATTGATTTGTGAATTATTGTTATTATTATTAGTATTATTACTATTATTATTACCACCACTAGTTTTATTATTATTATTATAAGTAACGATATATATAGGTTGCTATTATCATTATTATTACCTATTAGTATTATTGTTATATACATATATATATATATATATATATATATATATATATATATAAAAGTAACCATAATGTAACTTAGCTATTATTATTATAATTATAATTCTAGAATTCATTTTACGTTGATGCAAGTTTGCTTTTTGACAGGGATGCATTGTATAATAAGTGCGTATATATATAGTTATATGTTATAATAAATTACATATTATACATAGAATGCTTTTAGCAAAGTAAAAAGGGACGTGCATTAGCTGATTAAATGTTTTAAGTGAGTGCAACCTAAATGGTCTTCCTGTGCTCTCCTCCTGCGGAGCGCTAGAGTGGAGCGATTCCAGAATAATGCAGCGTTGGCCTTTTTTTATATACTTCTTGTATAAATTTGGCACATCACAATACTCCCAAATATTTTCCTAACAACCTTAGCCACCCAGTGATTTTTTCCTAGACAGAAAAATATAGTTCTCTCAATTTTCTCCGAATGATCTCTTCCGGTAAATGATCTTGATAGAATTTATTTAGTTCTTTCTCCTTTTTATTAAGTTTGTGAGTTGGGGTACTGTTACCCATGATTTTCTCTCACCATTCTTCCTTTCTATCATCCCAAACTCAGTTTGGGTGGATGAATCAAATTGTTTATATTTTCGTTATCTTAATTGGCAGTTACTCGTGCCATTCCTGCTTCCCCAGTATCATATAGGCAGTGGTCAGACACTCTTTGCAATGAATAGTGAGTGGGTTTAAGCTCATACTTTTGATCATTATTATTATTTTTTGATATTATATAAATTATTTATGAAATTTTAGAATGATTTATGCACAAAAAATATGCTTTTATGGATTATAGAAATTTTAGAAAAATTATTATTTTTCACAATTATCATGAAAACCTTATTTTAGAAAGCTCATAGGACCATGTTTGATATCTTGTATGTTATGAAATATCTATTTTCAATTTATGAAATTATTAAACCTCAGTTTAATATTTACAGCAAAAATATTGATTGCTATGTTTTCAGACTATGAATTCCCTATTAAGATTTTAGAACATCAAATATGATTTATTGAAAGTATCGAATAAAGTATGATTCATAACAATTGTCAGATACATACTTTGTTGGTTTTTGAAATCACTATGTCTACAAGCTAGTGATCCCTTGGGCATGATTTTAGAATCTCAGTTATGTTAAAGTCAGATTATTAGAACATAATAAATGTCAGATATATACTCTGTTGGCTTCTGAAATTACTATGTCTATAAGCTGGTGATCCCTTGGACATAATTTTAGAACCTCAGTTATGCTACAGTCATATTGTTATTATTACAGTGAGTTAATGACCGTAGGAATAATCATTAACCTTGGTACCAAGTGGTCCGCTAGAGGATTAGCTCACCCACAGTAAGGAACCTAGTGAGGTATCCATTTATGGGACCTAGTTAGGTGCCCATCAAATTAGCCATTGGTTCAGATTCAGCTATTCAGCTCAAATATTTATATATAGAATAATTCTTATTTCTCTACTAGTTATTGCCATGATTTCAAATAAATTGTTTTTCCAATATAGTTATATGTATCTAAATATATAAAATGTTTTTATCAGTTGTATATATATGTTATGTATGTTATTGTTGTCCTATGTGGGTTGTGATTGAAGACTTGCTCACTAAGTTTTGATGAACTCACCCCTCCTTTTTCCTCCTCTTTGTAGTCATAACTAGAAATCTTATTATTGTTTAGTCTCAACCTTAGAAGCCACGTAGTTGTTCAATTGGTGAACTTCACTTTATAGTGAAGTTTAAACTAGGATCATGTTAGAATAGTGTTTCAGTTGTGTGCAGGCAGGGTCCTCGGACATCATTTAGCATGCATGGTTATTTTAAAGTTATGTTATTTTACATTATGATATTTTATGTAATTTCTTCTCGGAACATGATTTAAAATTGTCTATTTCAGTTATGGGTTTTGGAACGATTTAGAATAATTAAATATTTTATATATTTTATTAATAAAGTTTACAAGGAGTTTTGAGGCATTTATTTATTTATTTATTTTTATGATTTATTATAAGCATTAATTTATTAATTTACTATGCATGATTGTATGAAATTAATTTCAGAAGGCTTCTACAAGGGACAATATCCCTTATGTGCCAGTCACAATTTTTGGGTCGTGATAAAGTGATATCAGAGCATTAGGTTTCCCTACACTATATTGGAGCAAGTGTACACAAGTAATATGACGACTATGTGAATGGAAGCATGCCTATTCGCATGGAAAGTGATGTTATTTGAGGCCTTTATGTATACCTGAGGTACACCTGTCCTTGGGCAAGTTCTGTACTGCCCTAAGATCCCTCGGGGCCCACCCAAGTAGCTGGATTGGCCTCAGAAGCCAGAACTAAGTTGTAGCCCAGGTTCTGTAGAATTGTGCAGAACAGGTTCGCTGTAGCAAGCTTTTCTCACTATAGCAAATAGGCGAGTCTTTTCTGTGGTTGTTTGATGGCATGAGCTCATTGTAGCAAGCATCCCTAGTCAGCACAGTATAAGTGAAATGACACAATTTTGTTTTTGACCGAAAATATAAACCCATCAAGCTCCCCTTTGGCAGAAACAGAAGCAGAATATAGAACCCTTTCTTCCCCAAATTTGTCATCCCTTTGTTCTCTCATTCTCTCCAATCTAGTTTCCCCAAATCATCAAGGTATGTTTATGTTGTTAGATTATGTCTCCATTCTCTCCATTCTTTCACATTCTTAGTTTGAGTATTGTTATTTCTCTTATTGTTGTCAAGTGGAGGTGCTCTTTCAAAGTTGTTGTTATATGTTTAGAGTAATCTAGCACTTTCCATAGGTTGTTGATGAGTTTTATGGTTTTAATGGCAGACATTGGTGTCATTCCTCCTTCTTGAAGTCCCTGCGGTATTGATACTTCATAGTCTACCTTTTCAGGTGAGTGGGTTTGATATTATGGCCTTAACTTGGTCATTATATGATTATTTGCTAGTATTGTGGAGTATTCAGAGAATTGAAAAATAGATTTTTATATGATATTGCTTTATGTAAAAATTATGTTTTACTAGAAATGCTCTATTTGAACTTATGCATGAAAATTATGATTTTAGAAATACATGGGACCATAATTATTCCATAAAAAAGTTTTGTAATATTTAATTCATGAATTGATTTGTTATGACAAATTGGAATTTACTATGATTTACTAAATGAAATTTAAGGATTTATGTTTGCTATAGTTGAGAAATGTTGAACTAGAAATTTAGAACTCCCTTTATGACTTCAGTTGATTTTAGATTAAAGAGAGTTACTAAGAGGAACAGAACTGTGAGTTAACGATAGTTATTCCGTTAACCTTGGTATACAAAGGCCCGCCAAGGGCAAGTCATCCTTGAGTTAAATCATTTTGCTAGGGACACGGTTCACCAGGGACCATTGGGATCACATTAGCTAGGGGCTTAATCCACCAGGGACTAAGCACCCTCCGTGCAGTCGATGAACACTCTATTCCTTTGGGTAATTCTTGAAATCTTAAGAATTATAATGAATATGTAAATTAAATAGAAATGTTTATGAATGCTGCATTATTATTGTTATTTATTTACAATGTTTTCCTGTCTCATGCACGGTTATGCGTGAGGATTCACTCACTGAGTTTTGAATGCAAAATTCACCTTTCTCTTCTTTCTTTTCGTCACAAATACATGGGTAGCCTGGGATCCTCTTCTTCCTCCTCCTTAGCAGTAGTATTCTTCAGTTTGGGTGAGCTTCACTTGGATGTGAAGCCTAGTATTTTGTTTATGGTAGATGTGCTCCAGTGATATGACGGGCATGGTCCCGAATTGCATATAGTTTATTTTGCATTTTGTTTATACTATGATTCTTTTATATTTAACAAAATATCTTTCAATTGAAATGTATTTTAGAGCTATAGTTTCATAATTTATTTATGAAAAAAAGGTTTATTTCATAAGTAGCAAGGATTATTAGTTAATTTAAATTATGATCAAACCACATTTTATGAATAAAGTAAGCATATAGTATGGTATAGAGATCACAAGGCTTACGTGGGGATCGGATTACTCACATGCGGATCACGATCCAAATCGAGTCGTAACACTTTAAGAGCATCAGTCACGTCTAGGTTCAATAGAGTCAGTGTTTTCTTTAGCATTCTTGTCCTAATTCCAGGTTCTTTTTCTCATGATAAACTATGTCATCAGCTATGTACTATGAACCTTGATTTCTAGGATATGTAAAGTTAAATTTGCGGACCAAGTTTTTTTAAGAGGGTAGAATGTAATATCCCAAAAATATGTGTCATTAGGAAGGTCAAGTCTAAACTTTGGGAGTGTTGGATAAAGTATCAGAGAGATTCAAATGCCTTATATATATATAGTTCCCAAAAGGAGAAAATAAATTATAAATTTATAATGAATTTTATACATGAATATTTTTATATGCTAATATTCAGTTATTATTTGAATTTGACAATTATTCTTTTTATAAAGCCAATATTAATTGATATGATGTTTGATTTTAATTTTGAAAATATTATCTTATCGAAATAGATTTAATATTATTTATAATAATTGGTATTGTTTTATTTTTAAACTTTGTAAATATTATTTTATGAAATTTATTAGATCTAATATGTTTATAAGTACCGTTGATATTTATATTTGCATCAGCATTATATATTATATATTTTGCTGGAAATATTTTTGATTCATCAGTGAATTATAATGATATTTATTTAAAAATATTAGATATTATTTATATTTAATATGTATTATGAATATGATATGTTACATATTATAGAGACCAATCATATATTATATAAGAAGCTATCAATAATTAAATTAAGTATGAAATTTATTGATTTGTGAATTATTATTATTATTGGTATTATTACTATTAATATTACCACCACTAGTTTTATTATTATTATTATTATTATTATTATTATTATTATTATTATTATTATTATTCATTTTACATTGATGCAAGTTCACTTTTTGACAAGGATGCATTGTAAAATAGATGTGAATATATATAGTTATATGTTATAATAAAATTACATATTATACATAGAATGCTTTTAGCAAAGTAAAAAGGGATGTGCATTAGCTGATTAAATGTTTTAAGCGAGTACAACCTAAATGCTCTTCCTGTGCTCTCTTCCTGCAACGCACTAGAGTGGAGCAATCGCGGAATAGTGCTGTGTTGGCCTTTTTTTATATACTTCTCGTATAAATTTGGCACATCACAATACTCCCAAATATTTTCCTAAGAACCCTAGCCGCCCAAGGATTTTTCTCCGACTAATATCTTCCAGTAAGTGATCTTGATCGAATTTAGCCAATTCCTTCTCCTTTGTGTCTAGTTTGTGAGTTTGGGTACTGTTAGGCATGATTTTCTCTCACCATTCTTCATCTCTATCATCCCAAACTCAGTTTGGGTGGATGAATCAAATTGTTTATATTTTCATTATCTTGATTGGCAGTTACTAGTGCCATTCCTGCTTCCCCTGTATTATGTAGGCAGTGGTCAGACACTCCTGGCAATGAATAGTGAGTGGATTTAAGCTCATACTTTTGATCATTATTATTATTTTTTGATATCATATAAATTATTTATGAAATTTTAGAATGATTTATGCACAAAAAATATGCTTTTATGGATTATAGAAATTTTAGAAAAATTATTATTTTTCACAATTATCATGAAAACCTTATTTTAGAAAGCTCATGGGACCATGTTTGATATCTTGCATGTTATGAAATATATATTTTCAATTTATGAAATTATTAAACCTCAGTTTAATATTTACAGCAAAAATATTGATTGCTATGTTTTCAGACTATGAATTCCCTATTAAGATTTTAGAACATCAAATATGATTTATTGAAAGTATCGAATAAAGTATGATTCATAACAATTGTCAGATACATACTTTGTTGGTTTTTGAAATCACTATGTCTACAAGCTAGTGATCCCTTGGGCATGATTTTAGAACCTCGGTTTTGCTAAAGTCAGATTGTTAGAATATAACAAATATCAAATAGATACTCTGTTGGCTTGTAAAATCACTATGTCTACAAGTTGGTGATCTCCTAGGCATGATTTTAGAACCTCAGTTATGCTACAACCATATTGTTAGAATTATATGAATTCAAAGCTTTCAAATTTATTCAATTTTATTGCAAGTTATTATTATTTTAATAATTAGTGAGAAACAAAATAGTGAGTTAACGGCTACAGGAATAATCATTAACCTTGGTACCAAGTGGTTCGTTAGAGGAATAGCTCATCCACAGTAAGGAACCTCGTGAGATGTCCATTTATAGGACCCAGTTAGGTGTCCATTAGATTAGCCATTGGCTCAGATTCAGCTCAGATATTTATGTACAAAATAATTATTATTTTTCTACTAGTTATTGCCATAATTTTGAATAAATTGTTATTTCAGTATAATTATATATATCTAAATATATAAAATGTTTTTATCAGTTGCATGTATATGTTATGTATGTTATTGTTGTCACATGTGGGTTGTGAGTGGAGATGCTCACTGAGTTTTGATGAACTCACCCTTTTTTCCCCTCCCTTACAGTTACAGTTGCAGATCTTATTATTGTTCAGTCTTAGCCTCAAAAGCCATGTAGCTGTTCTATTGGTGAGCTTCACTTCATAATGAAGTTTAAATTAGGATCATGTTAGAATAGAGTGCACCAGTAGTGTGCAAGCAGGGTCCTCATACATCATTTAGCATGCATGATTATTTTAAAGTTATGTTATTTTACCTTTATGATATTTTATGTAATTTCTTCTCGAAACATGATTTAAGATTATCTATTTCAATTATGGGTTTTGGAACGATTTAGAATAATTAAATATTTTATGTATTTATTAATAAAGTTTACAATGAGTTTTGAGGAATTTATTTATTTATTTAATTATTTATTTTTATGATTTATTATAAGCATTAATTTAGTAATTTACTATACACGATTGGATAAAATTAATTTCAGAAGACTTCCATAAGGGACAATATCCCTTATGTGCCAGTCACGATTTTTGGGTCGTGACACTTGTTCTGTAGGAAATGGCATCTTTGCAAAATCTTTCAGCGATCTGCCATTTAATTGTAAAAGTTCTTCTATTTTCATTAGTGTAATATTTTTTTATCTGATATTTTGTTAAGGACTTTTCTATATAGGAAAAAAGTACAAATCAGAATAATATATAAAACATTTATACATTATTGTAGAAATAATTTCAGATGTAGGTAACTATACATATGAATATTAGCATTTGTACCTTGAAACTGATGTATTTTTCATTGAGTATATATTACATCCTCAGAAAAATGCTACCAGCATTGATCCCACACCAGATAAGGTCTATTGATGTTATTGGATATGATTAGAATAACAAATAATCTTATGAGAAAATTAGATGATGCCCATGTAGCTACTTCAAATATAGCTTGAACAAATTCCCTATCACCTTGAAGCAATCCTAAGGCATAACATGCATCTTTAAATGTATGATGTAAAACCCCATTAACAGTTCTTCAATCACTGAAATCCATGCAACCTTTTTGAATATTGAAAAGCAACCGAAGATAATAATCTTCTTCATATCCTACCAGAACATGAGATATTCTACCTATGGCAAATCCTTGTTTCCTAGGCATCCATTAGGAGCACCTTTCTTTCTAGACAAATTTTGTTGGAAATTCATTGTATGTCAAATTCCTACCTTTTGAATACTTTTGGTTCACGTCCATCCAAGCAAGTAACATTATTGTCTTACCATTTGCCTTTTCTAAGACCTTTGGAATACTTTCATGATCTTTAAATACTATAGGTTATTGATCCGGCAGATGAAATGGTAATCGAATAACTGCTGGTTCTTTTAAATGTATGTCAAAACTAAATATTCTCTAAGCAGCTTCACATGCTGAAATATACATGCAATCATAATAGTTTTAAATTTCGTCCACTATTGATGAACTTGATGAGGCATTAGCTTAGAACAAAGTAGTAGTCACCCTATCATTACCCTTGTGGACATATTTGAATAAATATTTAACAGCAGCTGTTTAGCTCATGTATTCAACATTGATATGGCATCTATACTTTAGAAGAAGTCTTGGGTTGTATAGAACTATGTAACTATTGTCCAAAACACAAATTTTTTTGTGGATGACCCTTCCATTATTTCTTTTTCTATATTTTAGGAACCTAACTTCGTTGATGATTGTTCCACATCTACAAGCTTTTAGAAAATTTTTTGAGCATTTCCTATTTACCATGCAAGGACTATTGATGTTATGTAAGCCACATGGACAATGGACCATGAATTTTTGGACAGCTACATATAACTTTGGATTGCCTATTTATTTGGGATTTCAACACATATGTAGTTGTCAATATCATTAGCTAACTAAGGTTTGAACTGTTGGTGCATAAATAATAGTATGTGAGCATGAGGGAGACCACTCTTTTGAAACTCAATTGTACAAACATCTGCAAGCGAATAATTTGTGAGAACAATAATAGTTAATTAAATATATTAACAATATGAATGGTATAATACAATTTTGAATATGTTAAAATTAAGGAAAAACTTACATGCTATTATTGTCCCAAATACATCACCTTTATTTAAGTCATGAATCAGCTCATCAAGTTTTATTTTGAATACTCGACACAATTTATCAGGTTTGTCCTCAATATTTAGACCTCTCGCAACAACAAAGCGCCTAACTTCTGGCCATTCTAGGTTGCAAGTTATTGTGATAAAATAGCTTGGATAACTTGCATATAGCAAATGCATCCTTACAGTTGTTGAACATAAATCTTGGACCTCCATAAAAAGAGCTGGGGAAAATTATCCTTTGACCAGTTGCAATTGTATTTGTTTCTCCTTAAACCAAGCAATCATGTAAACCTTTGTATTGGTTGACTCTTAGTTTTTGTTGATTATATCTTATATATGTTAATCGCTCAGATTCAATCATTGTATAGTTATAGACCAAAAATTATTGAAACAATCGCTTGGATTTAAGAATTAGGGATGACTTGTTATGTCTATCTTGTATCCGATAAGCAAAGAATTCTCTCATGCTTATTCTCATCCTTTTATTACCCACTGGGCATCCAGGTGTTTCTACTATTGATATGTCTGGCCTATAACCATCTTCTCTAAAGGGAAATAGCAATGGATATTGTAAGCCAAGATATATTGGATGGAAAATATCAATTCTTTTAAGTGTCCTACACATGGTTTCAATCAGCAAACCCCTATCACTCATTAATTGGTCAACATCACCTACTACTAAAATAGCAACTTCAGAGACAGTTGGGAAATTATGTCATCTTACATCAGTATTTCATTTTCTTATCAACTTAAGCTTAACTTGAGAAAAGCTACCTCCCTTGTATCTATCTCTAGCATTTTGAAGAAACATTGAATTGATCTAGCATCAATTTCAAATCAGAAACTATTTCTCGGTCAATTGGATCTATAGTATTCCCTTTCCTAAAAGTAAAATATGCATGGTAAATTAGCAAACACTGACAATATCAATAATATTATATACACTTATGTTAAGTCATGTAGGGAAATAGTACCTCAATGCATTGATTCTATTATCCACTTCATTATCAGTATCATATATGTATAGCGGTGCAAATTTTGGTTTATCATTGTTAGGGGGGATGAGGCTACCAATATAGTGATAATTTTGTCTACTGAGTAAGAAGATTAGGGGACCATGACCATTACTAATGTTGTGATAAACTTTTCCAGCCATGGAAGTAAAGGAAAACATACCATTGAAAGCTCTTATGTTCTTTTGAAAGTGTTTACTTTTTTCATCATCATCATCTTTATGTAAATGAGTAAGGACTTAGGGAGATGACTACAATATAAGTAGTTGAACCTTTCCTTCCATATAACATAATGAAAATCGTAGCCTACTACTCCTCTTGCTCTTTGCTAATCTCTCAAAAAATCACATTAAACCTTTACAAAATTGGCATTATAAACTGGATCTCCAATGTCCCATATGTCTATAAAAACATAAAGTATTGTGCTTAATTATGAAGAGTACTAAGTAATATCAACAAAATTATTGCAAAATTGAGTTATACCTTATTCAAAGGTAATTTGAAGGTTCGACATTCCAGTTGCAGGTTTATTATTCATTAACATTATACGAAGAATAGAAAATGTTACAGGTAACAAAAGTTCAATGTGTATATATTGTAGCTTTTGTGTTGACCTGAAATGTGATTGATATACGTGGTAACGATTTCCTCATCATTGATTTCTATGTAACTATCATCAAACCCGTTGACATCTATGGGTAAAACAATTTGTCATGCATGGCAATGTATATAACAATTAATATCCATTATATGAATTAAGTTAGGGACTGCGATATCATTTGGACATAAATTTATAAGCGAACCTTCACATTCTTCCAAGTGATGAATGTTGTGATAGTAAAGATGGGGTGATTGATGCAATTAATGTGGTTGCTGTATTTGTTATGGAGTTTTGATGTTTACTGACAGGTTACATGTTATTAAATTAATTACTCTAGAGCTTTGAGAATGTATTTCTTGGAAGTAATAGATTGACTGGATGTAAAAATATTGATATATTTCATGATTGAGCATCAAATTTTTATATATAATTAGAGGATGGATTTGCTATGTTAAAGTGTAATTAGAAGAAAATCCAATGAACTTGATTGCTGAAGATGATGTAGCTGTTGTAGTCGGCATGAAGTTGATATAATGTTTAAAAAATTTGTGAAGTTTGATCAAGTTCCCTAATGCATCAAATGCTGAATTGAAGAGATATAAATATATCAACATTAGTTTCTTTAATAATATGATATGCAAGGATGTAAATTATGTGAATCTAACAGTTGCTTTAGAAGATGTTCAACATAGTAATATTACCTGAAGATTGTTGAATATGAATTGCATCATCACTACTTTTCATATAAGCCATTGTGATGTTCATGTTGTCTTTTGCATGGGTTGTCTTTGTTCTTTTGGATGTTGCATATAGGTCATGAACAAATGTTACTGCACTCAAAAAGAAAAAGATAAAACTATCAAAATCGTCCCTAAAAAATTTTCGGTTGACCAAATTAGTCCCTTTTAAAAAAAACTAACAAATTAGTCGGTACAAACTTCAAATTGGACAAATTGTTCCCTGAAAAATAAATCTCTAAAGTTGGTCCTTGTAAAAACTTCAAATCGCACAAATTGGTTCCTACATAATTGAATAATCAGCCAAATTACTCCCTATGACAAGTTACGCAAGGAGCACAAACTTGTCTAATAATTCACTTTTAAATGGACTAATTTCAGAAATTTAATTTTATAGGGACTACTGTCTTCGACCATTCAATTTTGCAGGGACCAACTTGAGATTTTTTTTTCAGGTACCAATTTGGTTAATGCGAAATTTTAGAGGGATAATTTGGTAGTTTTGTCTAAGAAGAAATAAAAATTACCAAAGAATAACATGACAAATTTCTATAATGATCAATATATTTTACATGGTATAGCAATTCTTATAGTACAACACAACGTTAAATAAGTTAAGTATCAAGTAATGGAACTAACCATTTGATGTGTCTGACAGTGGAGAAGTGTTTCCAGTTGATGAGCATAACGAATAAGAATTTCCAATTGAATGAGTATGATCACTTTCAACTTGAAAAATTGATGGATTAATAAGTAGTGAGCTTGAACCACTAGGATGATGTGCATTGGAGTTTGGAAATTTAATGTGATCAGAGAGTTTGATGTCTGAATTTTGAAAATGAATATTTGGCGATTGAGAAATGACTCTTTCTTTGTTGAAGCATCTGTAAGTAGAGATTATAATAACCAGCAAAAACACCAAAGTTATTCACATTTTAAACTTGTAATCATGAGAATGTAATATTGCCCATTAAATTGTATATGAAAATATAGGGATAATATAATAGGCAATAATGTGTAAACCATTTGTGAATGAAAAGCATTTAATTCATAAATATACGTAAACACATTAATATAGTACAATAGTGAATATAGTATAACAAAAATTGATTGATTGTTTCGTACCATTAGTATTGCATGAAGGAGTTGGATGATTTGGATGTCTGGGCCTCTTGCTATTTATAAAAAATCTTCTAATCACACGCGCTAACTTTTGCCGAGTTACAGGAAGCACTATCCATTGTTGTATACTATTGAGCATAAGTCACCTGTGTAGAGAACTTATGAATATAAGAACTATAAACTCTACACTGTAACTCTATCAATGGTTGACAATTTATAACAAGTGAAGACCATGTGACCATGGATAATCATTTACAATATTAACAATATATAACATTTATGAGCATTAAATAGAACAGCTAGTAATTCAAAGTTGTACCTCTGTAATCTTTAGTTATCAGATGTTGAACTTTTGTTTGATGGTAGAATGCTAAACACTATTAAAATGTTTTTAGTACTATAATGCTGAATAATGTTTGTAGGTGGAAAATTTTACTCTTGGTTAAATTAATTTATTTGCTATTATTTTGTGGACTGCTATGATTGCAGTATTTATGTATTTTTACATGTCGTTATTAATGCATGGACCACGTGTGGACGATAAGGAAAGACATGGTCAAATACTTGTTGATGCTTTTATGTATTAGGGAAGGATTTTATGGTAATAGCAAGCATTATAATATTGCATCAAAGCAATCGATTACATGGAATACGTTGATTAAAAATATTTAAAACATATTATACACACCTAGAAATCCTTACTATTATATCATACATAAGATAAAGGCTAAACTAAAGTGTAACACACAAATGGGAACATAATTTAATTCATTTTAATATCACGAAGATAGATAGATAAGATGATAAAAGGTCTTCAATCATCATGTTCCTTTTTGACAATCTTCTTGGTCTTAGTTGATGATAGGTTTGCTTCATCATCCAGTGAGAACTTAGTAGGTGTTGTAATCCATGCTTCATCGGAGAATGACTTTGAATGAGTGATTAATAAAGGTGATTGAAAGTCAAATGCATTGTCAAAAGATGAGAAAATGAATCCTAATAATAAGAATTGATTAATAAATTTGTGCTTTGGTTAACGTTGAGATTGACAATATAGATGAATGTTACTGGTTTTAACAATTGGTAAGCTAATATATATTTAGGTAGATTATAATTATTGATGAATGTTGTTAAAATACCTTATTAATATCAGATAAATCAAGGGGATCGCTGAATATATCACTATTATCTTCCACATGCACAACATAGTAGCCAAAAATTTTGCAGAATAGAATATCATGCTAGCATGTGTTATTTTGTTTTATTTTGTAAACAATACAATGTGACTTTTCAAGACTTACATCAGTAATATTGTATTTTGCTATAAAATCAAATAATGTTGTTTCATCATAACATAGATTTACAACAGATATGACATTTGGCTGAATAGAGTTAATGTCTTCAAGCCGAATAGAAACCTTGAAAAGAAACCTTTGGTCTTTGAATGTATTAAGCTCTGTTGGGTACTGAGTTTTCTCTCCACCCTGTAGAAGTATTAAAAGTCAGTGATATGGCCTTCAATTGTTTTTTAATGATATATTTTAACATTGCAACATCAAACTTACCCTTGAAAGATAAGCTGACCTAAGATCAAATGTAGAAATGTTAAGAAAGTTCATAGCTTCACGGTCATTGTAACACCCTAAATTTTAACACAATACACCTAGGATGCATAATGGTTAATCATTAGTTGCTACTCTTTCGTCTCAGAATTTTATTTGATTTTTTGAAAATAAGTCTATGGAAAATACGATCCATTTTTTTTTATATCATAGAAACCAAACTATGAGCCATTCGTGTATAAGTTATAACGCATAAATATTCATTATATAACAATACATGTAATTTAGATAATAGCATAAATTGAGAACATTAACATACCATAACATTAATATTACGTCAAACAATAGTATTAATAATAATTATATAAACATCATACATAATAATTATACTAAGTCCATCTATAGAGATTAAGCATACAATAATTCAAAAGTTAGGCATAGTTAAACCTCTCATCAATGCACATTTATAAGAAATTATACTATAGGTCTGTAAGAAGATGAGACAACTTGTAATAGGAAAAGCTATATTCCAGCTTCTACTGCGCCACTTTTATTAGAGATCCAAGTGCAACTCCTACGTCGGCATTTCAAGGAAGCCTATGGACATCGCCATCAACCTCTGAAGACGAGATGGAAAGAAATGAAGAGTGAGTGAGAAAATTATAAAAGAATTTCAATAAGGCTTTCGCCTCCTAATATGTATTATCATCATCGTCCTCAGGAATCTTAGGTTTTATTATGAAAATAGTGAGCATATATAAGGTTCATTTATTATGTTCCAAATACCATTAGCCGAGGCATGTATTTTTTAGTATGAATCTTAGTGTCATGGATACAACATACTATATCATGAATGCATATCAATACCATATGCAAGATATAATAGGATACACAACAAATAGGCATAATATAAAAAACATATGTATATCCTTTTAACATGATCGTTACTCATTATTCTTTTAAGTGACTTAAATTTCTTATTCTCTTTTCCATGGTAGCCGCCCTATATATTCTCTCCTCTTGAGAATTCTAGGTTATGAGCTTATACTTGACTAATTGTCACTAGTTTATACTTATCCTCTCGATAAGCTAACTCCCGACTCTCAGAGTGCGAGATAGGGGGCATAGGATCACCTTTCATAATCATTAATTCCTGAAGTCTAAAAAATCACTTCCTCATTGGATCACCTCTCAACCATTAATTCATGGAGCCTAGAGGATCATTTGTTTTATGTCACCTTTTATTTTAGCATGTTATTAGAGATGCAAGCATGAAAATATAATCATAATTCATCATTCGACATTCGATGCTGATAAACTTCATAAATCATGCATCTCAATTATTCATGCATAATTATAACATGCTATAATTCATGTAATTGATCACATTCTTTGCATATATTCATAAGTAGGGGTGGAAGTAGGCCAGGCTAGGCCAGGCTTTAACTTAAATGGGTCTGGCCTATATTGCAAATATGTAGCCTGAGCTTGGGTTTATTACCTAACATAGGCTTTTTTTTTAAATCCTAGCCTAGCCTTTTTTGAAGCTTGACCTGGCCTACAAGCCTATTTAAAAGCCTATATGATATCAAAGTCTTTAAATAGGCTAATAGGCCTCTTGAATATGCCAAAGCCTACTTCTAAATAGGCTAGTAAGCTTCTTAAATAGGCCAAAACCTATTTCTAAATAGGCTAATAGGCTTCCTAAGTAGGCCAAAAAATCAGTAATTTATAACAATTTTCATGAGCTGCTTAATTACTTACTCTTTCACTTCCAAAACCATGACAGCAACCAACAATCAAAGAAAAATTTTAAACAAGAGTAGAGCAATTTTTATATACAAATGAAAAGGGAGCAATAATGTTCCATATCTAAAATACACAAGTAAAGGCTCCAAGATTATTAAAAAGTTACTCCCATAACCAATACAGAAGAAAAACAAATATAATCATTAAGACCCCAACATACAACCTCCATACTCCAGAGAGTATAACAATTATGGAACATAAAAGCAACTCGAGAGAAAACAAAACTTATAATGATCCAAAAATACTACACCTGTAGACATAAAAACAACAATATCAACATGTGTATGTTATGTGCTATCTTGCTGTACCTATAGACAAAATATCAACATAAAAAAAATATTGCACCAAGCTGTAAAAAAACTTGAAATGTAATTTTGAGCCTACATATAACCATGATATTGTAGCATTTGAAGCAAAGGTCTCTCAAACCAATATATTATCCAATCTAGGCATATGTTGTGTACCATTCGAATGTATTTATTTTGTATTTCTTTAACATGTATAAAGCTTATTTAAAAGTTTAAAATATGTAATTCAAACCTATAAGTCTGAAGCAAAATGATTAAAATGAAGCAAAAAACTTAAAATCCTCCCAAAAGGTGCACCAAACAGCCACATGATGAAATCTTCAAATATATTTCATCTTGTTCGTAGGCCTTCAAAAAAAAGAAAAATAATTTTTGTTAGCATATAATATATTAACAACAATAAATTCAACATGTATAACAATAAAAACTATTAAAAAAATAAAAGGTATGAACCTTTTACTTTCTCTTCAAGCCGTGCTTATGACAAAGCCAATCCCTACCACATATGAGTGCTTCAATCGATTCTTCATTTGGCTTAGAGCGATATTCATCAATAGCTCTTCCTCTAGCACTAAATGTTGACTCAAATGCCACTATTGAGATAGGAATAACCAATATATCAACAGCCATCTTAGATAATGTCTTATACTTCATGCTATGATTCCTCCACCACTCCAAAGCATTGAAAGAACTATTATCACCCTCAGGAATATAAGCACCCTCCTCAAGATAGGCATCTAGTTCTAATTTCATTGAGGAAAGTGCTTTCTTTTCACGCACAAGGCTCATAATCTAGTCATCTAGTGACAATTGAGGATCTAGATGTAGAAGAACTTGAGGAGTTGTTGCTACCTATATTTGTAGCATTGGAGGAAGATTCTTCAGCATTCAAAGCTACATATTCCCTATATAAATCTTCCAATGCTATGCGCATCTTGTTCACATTTTCCTCAGCCACTTCTCCAGGCTTGTATATTAAAGGAAAATAGATATCAATGATATGAGACTTGCACCTAGGATCTAAAACACTAGCAATGGCCATTAGCAAGTTGTATTCCCCTCAATATTTGTCAAACTTAACCTTCATTGGAGCTGCCATTTCTTTCATGAAAAGATCTTGATCCTCTATTGCATTATCAATCACTTGCTTAACCTTCCAAACTCCAGCAAGATATAAATTAGCAGTAGGATACTCACTGCCTAATGTGATATGAGTGGCTAGACTAAAAACTTCTAAAAGCTTGCAAACTTTCTCAACCTTTTCCCATTCTTCAATTGAAGGTGCATATGAATAATGTGACTCTCTTTCATAGTAAGCTGAGAAGGCCATCTTAAATTTCAAAGAACAAGACAACATCTCAAATATAGAATTCCACCTTATTGGATAATCAATAACAAAGCTTCCTTTCCTTCAGGTGCTTTTGTTCAACAATATCACAAAATACCTTCAATCTAGACTCATTATGGTTGATATACTTCACACTTTCAAGAATATTGTGAATAACCCCCTTAATTAAATTCAGACCATCTTGCACAATCAAATTTAGGATATTTACACAACATCTAACATGAAATAAAGCTCCATCAAGGACCAACTTTGTGCTTAGTGACAAATTGTCCTTTAGATTCCTCAAGCATGAGTCACTGTAAGAAGCATTATCAATAGATGCTGAAAATACTTTATTTTTGATCCCCTATCTCTTCAAATACTTGAAGATTGTGCCAGCCACATCAACCCCACGCCTTGGAGGAGGAACCTTCACAAAATTCAAAACTCTCTTTTGAAGTTTCCATCCCGCATCAATAAAATGCCCAGTGATGACCATGTACTTGGCAACTTGGTGGCTTGATCTCCACATATCTATAGTTAAACTAATCTTGCTCACACTATTTAACATTGCCTTCAATATTTTCTTCTCAGCCTCATTTAATGCCAAACAATCATTTTTTATAGTTTTGTGACCCACTTTTTGAAAGTCTGAATTTGCATGTTGAAATGCCCACATCTTCATCTTCAACAATGTTGAATGGGTGTTCATGTACCATAATAGTAGTGGCAATGACTTCCCTCATCTTTTCATTAGAGTACCTTACCCCAAGAACTATGAAGGGATTCGTTACATTAGAGGGCTGGAATTGTATGGTAGGTTGCTTCTTTTCTGTAGCTAACTTTAATCTCCTTTGCAGACAATTTTGTGCATGTCTCCTCAAATGACTTTGCAATACTTACACATAGTTTTTTTCACACCATCAACAACTACAACTTCATCAAAGTCATTCCAAACAACTGAAGTTTTTTGTCACTTTTTCTTTATGACACGATCTTCATCATGCTATTCTTGATTTTGGTCTCCTTCAAGTCTATTAACTTCAGGTTGGGTTGAGTCCCTAGGTACTTGTTGATTAGTCTCACCCACATTCGTGGGTACAAGAGCAACAACAATTGTCTCATTATTCTCCAACAAAGAAGACATTATTTTATCCTAAAAGATTGAAAAGGAAAAAAAATAATAAGTATCATTAACAAGATATCATTCAACTGGATAAAATGAACAGAACTTCAAAGGAAAAAAAAATAAAGAATAATATTCCAAAAGCGCGTAACATTCCAAATCATCACTACAGTAATTGAATTAATAATTTTATTTCTACATAATACTTTAAACATAATTCCAAATTAGTACAGTACAAAATTCTTCATAAATTGGAACCAAGAGATTGACATCAACACACCTTCAAATCATACAAAACTTAGTAAAAAAAATTAGAAGCCATTCTAACACTAGTTCAAACAATTACTAAGAATTGAAGAATTGGACAAAGGGCAAAATGTAGGCATACTGTAATGGTAAATCAAATAAAATTTAATAGAACAAAAATAGAAAGATTTTCAAAGGAAGAAGCTGCTTTACTTGGACTAGAGAGGTTGCGACGGTGTGAGGAAGAAGAGTCACAATGGCTATGTGAAGCAACAAGAATGGGATAGGGCAGCAACACGACGGAGTAGTAATGTGACGGAGCAGTGATTCAATGGAGCACCACCATGAAGGAGCAGTGGTGGAACAGCAATGAACGAAGAAGTTCTGCAACAGAACACCACCGTGAAGGAGTGACAATGGAATGACGATCAATGAAGAAGTGCCGCAGCGGAGTGGTGGTGAACTATAGCAAGATGTAGAAGCAGCATCGTGAAGAAGCAGTGGTAGAAGTGCAACAAGCTAACAACGTGGGAACAACGGTGGAGTATTGAGGTTCAGCGGCGCAGCTACAGTGCCTTGAGGTGAGAGTGTGAGACCATGAGAAGTGAAACTAAAAGGTTAAAATAAAATTAAGGTAGTAGGTAGATAAAGAGAGGTAAAATTGTAGGCCTTGTTTGTGATTATGAATTTATCATAAATCTATAATAGATGATTAATTCTTTTACTAAAATATTAAATTAAATTATTGTAATGTGTAAATTGGAAATCATAATGACAATATAAATATTTATATAGTATTATAGTAATATTAATAAACAGACCAGCCTGTTAGGCTTCGTGGGCTTTTTCTAAGACCTATAGCCTAGCCTATTTAGTTAAACAAGCTTTTAAAATTGCTTTAGCCCAACTCATTTAATAAACGAGTTAGGCCTAATGTGGCCCAGGCTGTAGGCCCTTGACGGGCGGTCAAGCCTACTTCCACCCCTATTCATAAGCATATTAGCATTAATATCTCTTGAAAATAAACATGCTCCTACCCAGTGTGCCGGAATGAAGGACTGGACTCAACTAATATACATGCCATGCTCAACAGGAGATATTCAACATACAAGAGATCATCTCTTGCATAATTCAAGAATCAAGCATGCACAATCTTTGATATGAAGTTTTGTACAATTATCTCAAGTCATATAATTCTCAACTAACACACATGAACATGGTATCCATAAGATATCATTCACACTAGTCTCATCAAGTTATCAATAGTTACGCTTAAGCCCAAAAGAGGGTCAAAACTGTAATTTTTTAAAGATTACAGGTCAAAACGTAATTTTTCTTTTTAACAGATTTTCTCAAACTAATGATCCTCAAAATTAATTTCTACTTTTAGGAGACCCATAACATTTAGAAATCATTTGAACTTATCATAAAAACTATTTTAGGCCATAGACCAAATTTTGTTACACTTTAGGGGTCAAATGGCAAAGTTGCTTATTTTTAATATTTAACAAATGCCAAAACTTTTAAAACCTTTTCTAGACATCATAAATGGTATTTTGAACACATGGACACATTCAACATCAATACTAACTCTTTTTAAATCCATTTGACTATACATAATTGATAGTTCAAAACATAACTTTTCGCATTTTTGCAAAACAGTCCGAACCAACACTTGTAATTTTTCTTTTATGCATCTAGGATACCAAAAACAATTTTTACAACAAATATTAGTAATTCTTAGGTGTATGAACAGTGTAAATAGTACCAAAACAGTAAGGAATAGTTCCAGAAAATTAATTTCCTAAAGCTTCATAGAATTATCATTTTGATCCTTTCTAGTTACTAGTTCTTCCTAAAATGCTAAAAACAATTTTTACCATTATTATTAGTAACTTATACACATCGAAACATCACCAAACAACATCCTTAATAGTTTAATCACATCAAATTAATAGCTGTAATTTTAACTTCTAAAAACTTTAAGAAAATCATATTTTTAATGTTCTTGAATTTTTAATTATTTCTAAAATTCTTTGTGCATCTTAAAGACAAGATCTAAGCCTCAAAATAAAATAAAACAAACTTCAAACCCAAGATCCTTATAAGGCCAAAAATATATATTTGAGATGTGTCCATGATCAAAATTTCCATTTAAGATAAAAGGAGCAAGTCTTAAGCTTTAGAAGTTTAAGTGATAACTAGAATCATAAACATGCCATGCAATCTTATTTTTAATCTTTGTAATTATAAGGTGATGACTTGGAAATCTAAATATGATGCGCAAGACTTGAAATATAAATATGAGGATGCAAGTTCATTTTTAAGTATTCAAAGTTTAGGTGATGAATTGAAATATATAAACATGATATGCAAGACTTGGAATTTAAACATAAAGATGCAAATCCATATTATGATGTTTAAGATTTAAGGTGACAACTTAAAATTTAAACATGATTATGCAAAGCTTGAAATTTAAACATGATATGCAAGTCCATATTATTATCTTCAAGAATTAAGATGACAACTTGAAATTTAAACATGATATACAAGTCCATATTATTATCTTTAAGATTTAAGGTGACAACTTGAAATTTAAACATGATTATACAAGGCTTGAAATTTAAATATAATATGCAAGTTTATTTTAACAAACTAATGGTTAACCTAAATATGTTCTGGAGTATTGGGTTAAAAATTAGGATGTTACATAAGTCATGGAACATTCTCAAAGGCAATTTGACTCTTGAAAATATAAGCAAATACTCTAGGATTAATAGCAAAGTCAGAGGGTTCAAATAAAAGGATTTTGAGCATGTAAATCATGTATTAACATTTTAAGAACTGACATATTCTACAAAGGAAAATTACAAGACACAAACTTTGAACCCTCAAGATAATAATACTCCAAAACCTTAAGACTTCATACCTTTGGAAAACAAAACCTTTTTATAAATATAAATGCCCATGCAAGTTAAATGGGATAAGTCTTAAGCTCTAGATTATTTAGGTGATGACATAAACTTAAACGTGCAAATGCAAACCTCATTTTAATCTTGGTATTATAAGCTGATGGCAATGAAAATATAAATATGATATGCAAAGCTTGAATATAAATATGAGAACTCATTTTTAATCTTTAAAGTTTAGGTGATAGCTCAAAATATAAATATGCTAGACAAGAAATATAAATATGAAATGCAAGTTCATTTTCTTATCTTCAAGCTTTAGGTGATAACTTGAAAATAAATATGAGGTGCAAGGCTCAAATATAAATATGAAATGCAAGGACTTGGAATATAAATATGAATTCATTTCCATTTATTATTTCTTCAAGTCCTAGGCTCAAGACTCCTATTCAGAGTAACAACTCTAAAATACCAATAAACTTTTAAGCAAGTTTTGAACTTCAAGTAGATAAATCATGACATACACATGAGAATGCAAGCTTATTTTTAGCCTTTAAGACTTTGAGTGATAACTTGGAAAATAAATATGAATGCATTCCCATTTCACTAGTTTTAATGTCCAAGACTTCTATTTAGAGTATTTACTCTAAAACACCGATCAACTTTAAGGTTGAAAGGGGCAAGTCTTGGACTTAAGTTAATTAAGTGATAACATAAACATATTATTTCATTTTACTAAAGCAAAAGTCATTGAAGGATTTCAAGTGACATTTTCATTTGCCAAAAACTTTTAGAAGTGAAACCTCAAGCTTTAGAGGTCAAGCAAATGATGGTTTTACAACCAACATCCAAGATCCTCATCATCAAGCCATGGTTTTGAAACAACAAGGCCATTAAGGCCAAAAAGAAAGGAAAGAAAAAGGAAAGCAAGAAACTGAAAATGAAGTGGAGAAGGAGAGAACCAACATTTCAACATTTTAATCTAAGAATAATACAAAAGAAAGGAATGAAATCTCTTAAAACAACTCCCTACCAAAGGTATTTTTCTTGGTGAATGAAAGAGAGCTTGATCTTGAGAAGGAATGAGAAAAAAATTCTTCTTTTGGGCAAGGAAATGGTTTTGGCCACTAGAGAGAAAGAAGGAAGAAAGGTTTGTCTTGGGTTTTGGTCTTGGGAATAGAGAGATTAAGTGTTTTAGGGGAGGTTGATGGTGGTTGTGTGGTGGTTTGGGGTTGAGGAATGGTGGAGGATGGTGGCTTTTTGAAGAGTAGAGTAGAAGAAGAAGAAGTGTTCTCGAGATCAAAGAAAAAAAAGCTTGAAGTTGTAAGAATGAGCAAAGGTTCTTGCAAGCTTCCTTTAGTACCTATTTATAGAAAAATGAAACATGAGGGGGTGAGAGGAGGAGGAATGGCTGGCAGCCTTTGGAGGGAAAAGGAAGAGAAAAATATCTCTTTTCATGGAATGATGTAGGCATGGGTATGGGTATGGCTAGGTATGGCTCATGGCATGGTTCCTTGGTTAGGCTTTTGATTAGGAGTTTGTAATTAAGTGTTTGGATAAGAAAGTGAGTAATTAAGGTTACTCAAGACAAAATTAAAGAGTGTTCTTGCTCATTAGTGCAGTCAAATCTTTTCTAATCAAGATTCTTAATCACATCTTGATTTCCTTAAATTATGGAATTAGAATAGAGAAAATACTACTCAATGAAATATGATATATAGCCTTAAATTAAGACAAGGGATTTTTGAGTTTTTTTAAGCAATTTTAGGTGCTAATTAACCTCAATTAATTATTTTGACTCTAATTATTAAAATTAATTAATCTTTAATTAGAGCCTAATATTACTTAGATTTTGTTAATTATGTAATTAAGCTCGTTATGCCCTTAATTAGGGGCAAAATGGTAATTTTTTACAAAAACTCCCCAGGACCACCTGGACTTAGACAGACCTTAGACATCCCTTAAAAACGACATTTTCAAACTTTCGGGCAAAGTCCGAGTCTAGTCGGGAATTAATTCTGTGTCAATTAGTCACCAAGGGATTTTGGTAATTTATCCGCAGGAACTCAAAAAAGAAATTCTTCTACTCTATTAACACACATAACACACGTCGCAACCGGGATCGCGATAGGTACGGCGAAAAAAGAATTGATTGAAATATGGAGTCGCCACCAAGTTAATTTAAATTGGGAAAAATATGAAAAAACCCATTTATTTTAGAAAATGGTCTCTGAAACCCGATGTGAGTTCGGGAGTCGGTTATGCATAGGGAAGGGTAAGAATTTAATCTTACGCACCCCTAATACACCTGTCCTTGGATGGTACCTATAATTAATTGTGCAAATTAATTAATAACCCTCTTAAAATATTTATTTTATTTTATTTCAAGAAAATTATAAATAAATTGAAAAAAATTTAAAAAGAAAATTTGGGAATACCAAATTGTCACAATTCAGGCATCCCAAAATATCAAGTTAACAAGCCATCACGGCTAAATTAACATCTTTATTTGAAATAAAAAATTGATAAATAAAGGAACAAATTTAAATTGAAATAAAAAAAACTCTTATAAATTATGAATATTTACAAATGAGGCAAAAGGGAAATTTATTTTGATATCTTTTATAAAGAAAAAAAAGAGAGAAAAAAAGGGAAATTTTCGAATCATTAAGCTGTCACAACTCAAATGCCCGAAATATTGAGTTAATAAGCCGTCGCGGCTAAATTAACATATTTAATAAAATATTCTCTGAATAAATAAAAATAAAAAATCACAAAATAAGATTATTAAGAAAAAAAATACAAAATAAGACCAATTATGAAAATAATTTTTTGCTTGACAAGGATTAGAATCGCCTACTCCTACGTATCCCCTAGTGCAATGGGGAACTCAAAATTACATAGTTCTATAGCAAATAATTCTGTATTGACTGATTGAAAGAGAATAAAGAAAGCGTTGATTAATTTTAATTTTTGAAAAAGATTTCAGAATATTAAGCTGTCACAGCTAAAATATCCATAAAACATAGAGTTAATAAGTCGTCACGACTAAATTAATTCTATTTTAAAAAAGAACAATTCATCAATTAATTAACCAAATAAATTTTAATAAAGCAAAATACTCAAATATTTATTTTAAATCTAAAATGAATAAAACTCCTCTCTTTTTTAGACATAAGCCCAACCCAAACCGAGCAAACTATCCTAAAAACTAAAAAAGAAATAAATACTTAACCAAACAAGTAAATTTAAATCCGAGCACTAACTTCAAAAGTTTATTCTAAAAAAAACTTACAATGAAAAATAAATGAAACTAAAATTTTTAATTATCTTATCCCTAATTTTGCTAAATTAATTTCCTTAGCCTTTCCTTTTTTTTTTAAGACAAGAAACTCAAACATTTATTTTGAACCTAAAAATGTATAAGATATATTTTTTATTTTTTTTAGACTGAATTAATTTAAACCCAAATAAATGAAATCAAAACTAAAATAAACATTAACCCAATATGCAAATTTTAACCCAAACAAACAAATTAAAATTTGATCCAAAATAAATGGAAGAAAAAACTAAACCCAAAAAGAAAAATAAAAAAAAATTTCCTAATTCCTTAAGCTAATTATACACTTCACAACACACAGATAAACACAATCCCACTTTTTTACACACGGACCCTCTCTCTGACAGACACATACACTACAACACTCTTTCACTTTCTTTCACTCACACTCTCTCACCCATTTACACGTTCCTCTCTCTCTCCACACACAACT
Organism: Dalbergia cochinchinensis; assembly: GCA_031216125.1. NCBI lineage: Eukaryota > Viridiplantae > Streptophyta > Magnoliopsida > Fabales > Fabaceae > Dalbergia > Dalbergia cochinchinensis. The sequence continues at coordinate 14,336,931 of CM062375.1, read as the reverse complement.
CTCTCTTTCACTCATACTCACACAAAACCACAAAATAAAGAAAGAACCCTCAACACACTAAAACTCTCTCTTTCACACATTAGAGAAAGAGATAGAGCAAGAAAGAGAGCTCAAGAAAAAGGGAGAGAGTACGAAGGGGAAGAGTTCCCGACATGGCGCGGCATGGCGGTTGGGCTCACCGTCGCGGCCAGGGGATGGATGCGGGCGGTGGGTGGCAAAGGGAGAGGGATCTGGTTATCGGTGCGAATAGGAAGTTCTCAGCTGGGTTTTTCATGAAAGGGGAAGGGGAACCAACTCGGTGGCTGATGGCTTGTCGGAGTCCGCTAAGTAAGGAGAAAGAGAGAGGAGACGGGTGGCAGCTAGTGGTGGATCGAGGCTAAGCGACCAAGATCTTGCATCAAAGAGGAAAACCGCATGAGGCTATGGACGATGGTGACCAACGGAGAAGACATGGCAGCGGCCTCATCTCTCTTTTGCAGGTTACATCTCCTTCTTACTTTCTGTTTTCTTTTGAAAAGAAGAACCAAATTTCCTCAAAGCTTGATTTGATGATATTCTGAGGTTGATATTTCAGATGTGAAAGATGATGGTGTTTATTGGTTGAAATGGTGAAGAGGTTGAGCGGAAGATGATGATGGTGATTTATAGGGGCGAAGGCCGCGAATTCATGGCAGAGATGGTGATTGTTGGTGTTGCGGTCGTGGTGTGGTTGGAAGGGGAAAGAATAATGGTGGTGGTATGGTGTTGATGATGATAAAGGTTGGAAAGCCCCAGTTGGGAGAGGAAACTGTCGTGGCCTCCTCCCCTTTTTAATCCTCTTTTTGTTAAATTTTGATACAAAATCGATGTTGTGGCTATTGTATTTACCTGAATCTTTCCTTTTTGTCATTACTAGACTGTTGACTTAAGTTGCTGGGATTTTTGCTGGTTTTGTTTGAATTTTTGTTTGCTAGCTACTTGATGTATATGAAAATTTTTGTAATCTAAGTGTTTCTCTCTGATAAATGCTCTCTCTTTTTTTGAATTTTTATGGCCGATGATGATATTTTTTTCCATTGTTGCCGATGAGTTTTTTTTTTAGTTGTTCCTTGGTTGACCAAACTTATCCCACTCTTACAGCTGTGTGATACCAACTCATCACCGAAAGGGAGTTCAACATCTTGCGAGTAGTAGAGAATAAAAAACAGCATGATGATGTTCTCCATTCTTTTTAATTTTTTTCAAAAAGTTTCCCTCATCCCGATGGTTCACATGTGCATCTCGGGGAAAAAAGAAGAGAGGAACTCGAGAGGAGCCCCTGACTCCTCTATTTTTTTTTGTTTTATCATTTTTTATTTTAAGTGAAAAGGGTTGTGACTGGTTGGGCTCTCCTTTTTATTTTTTCTTTGAATGGGGTTGAACAATAAATGTAAAATGAGGTAATGGGCTGAAAAAGATATACAAAACACAAATAGACTAAAATTAAATTGGGTATCAAGTTAATAAAAACTGGACTGAAATAAATGAAATGAGCTTTTCTTTTTTTTTTTTTTTTTGGAAATACAAAAACCACCAGCAAACCTTTTTCCATTTTTTCAAAAGAAATAATTAACAAAACTGTAATAAGGTAAACTAGATGCAAATTTTTGCATTTTATTGTTAAAAGACCGGACAAAATCAGGTGTTCATACATGTAGTCCCTGTTCAATATTAAAACATCCCTTAGAGGACCAGCTATCCTCATTCTCCCAATAAAAATGACCTTAGAGGCATTTGGTCATTTGTACACCAGAAAAATTGGGGCATTATAGATTATGTTATCATCATTCAAAACATTTAGCATTAATACTTTCTGAAGAGTTCTAAAGCTAACAATCATAATTGATAGACATGAAAGAACATAATGCCACCCAAAAGCAATGAAAGATTAAAGGAAATGAGGCAAAATCAACAAACCATACTTGCCTTTGATCTCTGGGGAAGAAGAAAAGGAGCTGGATGAGAGAATTAGGGAGAAAAGGAGTTTGGGGGAAGAGTTTTCGTGTTTGTAGGCCGGGGGATCGAAATTGGGGTGTTTATAATAAAGGGTAAGGTGCCAAATTTCCAAAATTGTGTTATTTTCTACTGTACTGTCATTGGGCTTGCTCTTTGCGGCAATCAAAACTCATTACAGCGAGCTTGTTCTACATGATTCCATTACAGCAATACCAATCATCCATTTCTTGGCCTTTCACGCATCTAGGGTATTCTTAGCAATACAAGTGGGTTCCAGAAGTCTCTAAGGCTGTACTAGACTTGTCTAAGGACACGTAGGTATTTCATCCATCCACATACAAACCTAGTTGGAACACCACATCCTCTACTGTGATAGTACACTCTTTGTACAGAAAATGAAAAGTGTGTGAATTGGACCTCCAATGCTCTACACATGCACTTATAAATGCCCCATCATAATCAAACTCTGCAACCATCTGTGCAAAATACCACAGACCAACCTACCTAAGAAAAGGTTCCATCCATGGATCTGTTGCCACCATCAAATTATAGCACCTAGTTTTTCGAAATCGGTGTATCTTATATCATAGTATATATATAAGTACATATATGTATAAGACATGACATGATGTTAAATTCATCAAATTAAAGTAAAAATGTACAAAATATCAAAGCCATACGAAACACCACATTAAATTAACATTATCTTATGATACAAAAAGGCCCTAAAATAAATAAAGTACAACAAACACTAAAATTTAACATCATCTTAAGATGCAAAATGGGCCTAAATTAAATACCACAAAATTAAAGTTCACAAAAAATAAAATTAATTTTGTTAAAGTTTGTCATGAATCTAAATGGTTGCTCTTAATACTAATTATATTTTTATTTATTATAACAAATAAAAAATATTACACAAAAAATAGCATTCATTTAAATTAAATTTTAATAACACTTAATAATAAAATAATATTCAATTTTAAATAGTATTATATAATATTACAATATTCTACAAAATAATAATAAACTAAAATATAACAAATTAAACTGTAAGAAACTTAAATTTATTACATTTCACAAACAAATTAAACTGAAAAATGCAAGCTAAGTTAATTTTGTTTTATGCCACAAATAAAATTAACAAAACCTAAAATTAAATTATCAAAATTTGTCAATTAAAATTAAAATTAATATCTCTTTTCATGGAATGGTGTAGGCATGCGTTTGGGTATGGCTAGGTATGGCTCATGGCATGGTTTCTTGGTTAGGCCTTTGATTAGGAGTTTGTAATTAAGTGTTTGGGTAAGAAAGTGAGTAATTAAGGTTACTCAAGACAAAATTAAAGAGTGTTCTTGCTCATTAGTGCAGTTAAATCTTTTCTAATCAAGATTCTTAATCACATCTTGATTTCCTTAAATTATGGAATTAGAATAGAGAAAATACTATTAAATGAAATATGATATATAGCCTTAAATTAAGACAAGGGATTTTTGGGTTTTTTTAAGCAATTTTAGGCGCTAATTAACCTCAATTAATTATTTTGACTCTAATTATTAAAATTAATTAATCTTTAATTAGAGCCTAATATTACTTAGATTTTGTTAATTATGTAATTAAGCTCGTTATGCCCTTAATTAGGGGCAAAACGGTAATTTTTTACAAAAACTCCCCGGGACCACCTGGACTTAGATAGACCTTAGACATCTCTTAAAAACGACATTTTCAAACTTTCGGGCAAAGTCCGAGTCTAGTCGGGAATTAATTCTGTGTCAATTAGTCACAAAGGCATTTTGGTAATTTGTCCATAGGAACTCAAAAAAGAGATTCTTCTACTCTATTAACACACATAACACACGTCGCAATCGGGATCGCGATAGGTACGGCGAAAAAAGAATTGATTGAAAATATGGAGTCGCCACCAAGTTAATTTAAATTGGGAAAAATATGATAAATAAAGGAACAAATTTAAATTGAAATAAAAAAAACTCTTATAAATTATGAATATTTACGAATGAGGCAAAAGGGAAATTTATTTTGATATCTTTTATAAAGAAAAAAAAGAGAGAAAAAAAAGGGAAATTTTCGAATCATTAAGCTGTCACAACTCAAATGCCCGAAATATTGAGTTAACAAGCCGTCGCGGCTAAATTAACATATTTAATAAAATATTCTCCAAATAAATAAAAATAAAAAATCACAAAAAAAGATTATTAAGAAAAAAAATACAAAATAAGACCAATTATGAAAATAATTTTTTCCTTGACAAGGATCAGAATCGTCTGCTCCTACGTATCCCCTGGTGCAATGGATAACTCAAAATTACGTAGTTCTATAGCAAATAATTCTGTATTGACTGATTGAAAGAGAATAAAGAAAGCGTTGATTAATTTTAATTTTTGAAAAAGATTTCAGAATATTAAGCTGTCACAGCTAAAATATCCATAAAACATAGAGTTAATAAGCCGTCACGGCTAAATTAATTCTATTTTAAAAAAGAACAATTCATCAATTAATTAACCAAATAAATTTTAATAACGCAAAATACTCAAATATTTATTTTAAATCTAAAATGAATAAAACTCCTCTTTTTTTTTTAGACATAAGCCCACCTAAACCAAGCAAACTATCCTAAAAACTAAAAAGGAAATAAATACTTAACCAAACAAGTAAATTTAAATCTGAGCACTAACTTCAAAAGTTTATTCTAAAAAAAGCTTACAATGAAAAAGAAATGAAACTAAAATTTTTAATTATCTTATCCCTAATTTTGCTAAATTAATTTCCTTAGCCTTTCCTTTTTTTTTTAAGACAAGAAACTCAAACATTTATTTTGAACCTAAAAATGTATAAGATATATTTTTTATTTTTTTAGACTGAATTAATCTAAACCCAAATAAATGAAATCAGAAATAAAATAAATATTAACCCAATATGCAAATTTTAACCCAAATAAACAAACTAAAATTTGATCTAAAACAAATGAAAAAAAAAGTAAACCCAAAAAGCAAAATAAAAAAATTTCCTAATTCCTTAAGCTAATTGTACACTTCACAACACACAGATAAACACAATCCCACTCTTTTACACGTGGACCCTCTCTCTCACGGACACATACAATACAACACTCTATCACTTTCTCTCACTCACACTCTCTCATCCATTTACACGTTCCTCTCTCTCTCTCCACACACACAACTTTCTTTTTCACTCATACTCACAACCACAAACCAAAGAAAGAACCCCCAACACACTAAAACTCTCTCTTTCACACATCACAGAGAGAGAGATAGAGCAAGAAAGAGAGCTCAAGAAAAATGGAGAGAGTACGAAAAGGAAGAGTTCCCGACATGGCGCGGCATGGCGGTTGGGTTGGCTGTCGCGGCCAGGGATGGATGCGGGTAAAAGGCGTGGCTGGGTTCAGGGATTCGCGGTCAGGTATGGCGGAGTTTGGCGGTGTGGTGGGTGGCGAGGGAGAAGGATCCGGTTATCGGTGCGGAGAGGAGGTTCTCGACTGGGTTTTTCACGAGGGGGGACCGGCGCAGTGGCTGATGGCTTGCCGGTGTCCACTGAGCAATGAGAGAAAGAGAGGAGACGGGTGGTAGCTGGTGGTGGATCGAGGCTGAGCGACCAAGATCGTGCATCAAAGAGGAAAACCGTATGAGGCTATGGACAATGGTGACCAACGGAGAAGACATGGCAGTGGCCTCGTCTTTCTTTCTCAGGTTACATCTCCTTCTTACTTTCTGTTTTCTTTTGAAAAGAAGAAAACAAATCTCCTCAAAGCTTGATTTGATGATATTCTGAGGTCGATATTTTAGATGTGAAAGATGATGGTGTTTATTGGTTGAAATGGTGAAGAGGTTGAGTGGAAGATGATGATGATGATTTATGGAGGTGAAGGCCGTGAATTCATGGCAGAGATAGTGATTGTTGGTGTTCCGATCATGGTGTGGTTGGAAGGGGAAAGAATGATGGTGGTGGTATGGTGTTGATGATGATGAAGTTTGGAAAGCCACAATTGGGGGAGGAAACCGACGCAGCCTCCTCCCCTTTTTATTCCTCTTTTTGTTAAATTTTGATACAAAATCGATGTTGTGGCTATTGTATTTACTTGAATCTTTCCTTTTTGTCATTACTGGACTGTTGACTTAAGTTGCTAGGATTTTTGCTGGTTTCATTTGAATTTTTGTTTGTTGACTACTTGATGTATATGAAAATTTTTGTAATATGAGTGTTTCTCTCTGATGAATGCTTTCTCTTTTTTTGAAATTTTCTGGCCGATGATGATATTTTTTCCATTGTTGCCGATGAGTTTTTTTTTTTATAGTTGTTCCTCGGTTGACCAAACTTATCCCACTCTTACAACTGTGTGATACCAACTCATCACCGAAAGGGAGTTCAACATCTTGTGAGTAGTTGAGAAAAAAAAAATCATGACGATGTTCTTCACTCTTTTTAATTTTTTTCAAAAAGTTTCCCTCATCCCGATGGTTCACATGTGCATCTCGGGGAAAGAAGAAGAGAGGAGCCCGTGACTCCTTTATTTTTTTTGTTTTATCATTTTTTATTTTAAATGAAAAGGGTTGTGACTGGTTAGGCTCTGCTTTTTTATTTTTTCTTTGAATGGGGTTGAACAATAAATGCAAAACGAGGTAATGGCCTGAAAAAGATATACAAAACACAAATGGACTAAAATTAAATTGAGTATCAAGTTAATAAAAACTGGACTGAAATAAATGAAATGGACTTTTCTTTTTTTATTTTGGAAATACAAAAACAACCAGCAAACCTTTTTCGATTTTTTCAAAAGAAATAATTAACGAAATTGTAATAAAATAAAATAAAATAAGGTAAACTAGATGCAAATTTTTGCATTTTATTGTTAAAAGACCGGACAAAATTAGGTATTCACAGTTGCCCCTCTTTATTCATTTCTTATGAGAGATTATGAAAAACTTAAGTTTTTCATGTTTTCTTCATAAGGAATGGGTAAAGACATGAACATTGATTTTGTTCGACAAATGCATGAAATGTAAACATTCTAAATTTAAACAGCAAAACTAATATGCAGATTTGAGAAAGTCAAATACAAATGGACAAGTTGATAAAATCTAAAGCAGATGGTGCTAATTGAAATTTAAAAGCAGACAAGGGATAGACTGGAAATTAAATTGGCAACTGAGGCCGACTGGAAAGTAAATTGGCAACTGAGGCCGACTTGAAATGTAAATTGGCATCTGAGACAAGCTGAAATGTAAATTGGCATCTGAAGTCGACTGGAAAGTAAATTGGCAACTGAGGCTGACTTAAAATTAAAATGGCAACTAAGGCCGACTGAAATGTAAATTGGCAACTGAGGCCCACTAGAATTAAAATTGGCAACTGAGACCGACTGAAATGTAAATTGGCATCTGAGACCGACTGGAAAGTAAATTGGCAATTGAGGCCAACTAAAATGTAAATTGGTATCTGAGGCCAACTAGAAATTAAATTGGCAACTGAGGCTGACTGAAATGTAAATTGGCAACTGAGGCTGACTGAAATGTAAATTGGCATCTGAGGCTTACTGAAAAGTAAATTGGCAACTGAGGCCGACTGGAAAGTAAATTGGCAACTAAGGCTGACTTGAAATAAATTGGCATCTGAGGCCGACTGAAATGTAAATTGGCATATGAGACCGACTATAAATTAAATTAGCATATGAGGCCGACTGAAATGTAAATTGGCATCTGAGACCGACTGGAAAGTAAATTAGCAACTGAGGCCGACTTGAAATGTAAATTGGCATCTGAGGCATACTGAAAAGTAAATTGGCAATTGAGGCTAACTGAAATGTAAATTGGCAACTGAGGTCGACTTGAAATGTAAATTGGCATCTGAGGCCCACTGAAATGTAAATTGGCAACTGAGGCCAGCTGAAATGTAAATTGGCAACTGAGGCCAGCTGAAATGTAAATTGGCATTTGAGGCCGACTGAAATGTAAATTGGCAACTGAGGCCGACTTGAAATGTAAATTGGCATTTGAGGCCGATTGAAATGTAAATTGGCAACTGAGGCCAGCTGAAATGTTGGCATCTGAGACCGACTGGAAATTAAATTGGCATATGAGAATAGTTTTGTTCATTTTTTCATGCAAAAGTCATTTATTATCCACCTTCAGTTTATTTCAATCACATTATTGAAAAACTAACCGTAACCAAATTGAGCAAGCCTCGAGGAAAACTTTAACCGATCAAACTCATAATCATTGCATTGGATCTTTTGGCACAACAAAGACTTTCTTTTCTTTTGTGACCTTGCTCATTTTTATTCTTCTCCTATTTTCCATTTTAGAAGGATGATTACTTTTCTGTCAAGTTGAATTGAAGCTTTGCATTCTTCTGGTGTGATATTGATCATTGATGTATTGCTGCAAACATTGTCAAATAGTATAATTGAAGCTTAAATTTATCCTACTTGAGACATCATAAATGAACATGCATTCAAAGAGAAGGTAAAAGGATGAACATCTTTATTGCTTGGTGAGTTGAATGACGAAATATTCTAAAGAAGATAACAAAATAAAAGTGAAATACAAAATTGCGAGAGACACGAGATTTTGCCCCAGTTTAGGTTCTTTATGGCTCAATCAATTGATTTCTTGCAGCAAGTTGAACACCATAGCCATGATATTCGGTGACATGTCTTCAAATTGCTTCTTCAAAATTGCCCCAGTTTCCAACTTTGATTTACTGAATTTGCTAGATAAATTCAAAAATTGCCTTAGTTTCAGTCTTTGATTTGCTTGATTTATTAGACAAATTCAAAAATTGCCCCAGTATAGGCTGCTAGAGATGATGTTTATCTTTTTTCTGCTCTAATTTTTGCCTAGACCGCTCTTTCGAGTTTTCGACCTAACAAGCCCCTTTTTTTCTTTTTTTTCTTTTATTTCTCTCTTTTTTTGTTTTGCTCTAACTTCTACTTATGCCACTCTTTCGAGTTTTCGACCTAACGGGCCTTTTGAGCATCTTTTCAAGCATAAAATCTTTTAACTGCATCACTGTTGATCGGTTTAGGCAATTCTTGTCCATCCATATTTTGCAAAATCAATACTCCACCTGAGAATGCTTGGTTGAACTTGAAGCCCACTTTCCCCGTGCACCCTTTTGATTAGGGAGAATTTTCTTCAAAACGAAATCCCTTGGATGAAAATCTCTAGGGCGAACTTTCTTGTTAAAAGCCCTAGTCATTCTACTTTGGTATAACTGGCCATGACAAATAGCTACAAGCCTCTTCTCTTCGATCATGTTCAATTGCTCATATCGAGCTCTTACCCATTCAGATTCTTCCAATTCTGCTTCCATCAGAACCCTTAATGATGGGATTTTCATTTCTATGGGGAAATACAACTTCCATTCCATATACCAATAAGAAGGGAGTTGTCCCTATACTTGATCGTATGTTGTTACGATATGCATGCAAAGCATATGGCAACATTTCATGCTAATCTTTGTAGTTCACCACCATTTTAGCGATGATTTTCTTGATATTCTTATTTGCAGTCTCCACCGCACCATTCATTTGTGGTTTATAAGGAGCTAAATTGTAATGTTTAATTTTGAATGTCTCAAAGAATTTCTAGGCCTCGGCACCATTGAGGTTAGGAGCATTATCTGTGATAATCCTTTCTGGAATTCCATATCTGCAGATGATATCTCTTTTGATGAATATGAGAAACACCTTCTGTGTGATGTTGGCATATAAAGCAGCTTCTAACCATTTAGTGAAATAATCTATTACCACAAAGATGAAACGATGACCGTTGGATGATTTGGGCTTAATTGGGCCAATAACATCCATGCCCCACATTAAGAAAGGCCAAGGAGATACCATGCTATGTAATGAAAATAAAGGAGCATTTACTCGATCTGCATATATTTGACATTTGTGGCATTTTCAAACATAATTGATACAGTCGTTCTCCATGGTGGACCAGTAATAACCGCTCCTTAGGATTTACGTGCCATCATATGTCCGTTGGCATGAGTTCCACAGATCCCTTCGTGGACTTCGGTCATGATTATTCGAGCTTCATGAGCATCTACACATCTAAGGAGAGTAGTGTCATACTTCTTTTTGTAAAGGACTTCACTATTCAAAAAGAAAGCCATGGCCAGTTTTCGAATTTTCTTTTTATCCACCTCATTTGTATGTACTGGGTACTCTCCTTTTTGAATATACTGCTTGATATCATGATACCATTTATTTCTGTTTGGTTCAGTCTTTACATTGTCACAAAAGACTGGTTCACCTTGCACTTTTATATGGATAGGTTAGACATTAGCATGGACCTCCAACTTAGTCATCATGGCCAAAGTTTCCAAAGCATCCGCAAACTAGTTCTTGTCCAGAACCAACTTTGCATCTTTTGTCCGTCATTCTCCATTAACTTGATAGATCATGAGTGCAAAGTCTCCAAAGACCTTTAGTTCTTTGATTTCCAAGTCAATCACAACTTGCAAACCATTTGCACATGCTTCATATTCTGCTATATTGTTGGTACATTCAAAGTGTAGTTTGATAGAAACTGGGTACTGCTTCCCAGCTGGTGAGACTATACAGCTCCTATTCCACATCTATTCATATTGGCAGCTCCACCAAAGTACATCTTCCACACTTGCTCCTCTTCTTCATCTTCTCTTTCTAGTGCCAACACTTCGTCATTAGGAAATTTAAGCATAGTGGGTTGTACACCCTTCATAGGGTTTTCAGCTAGATGATCAGCAATTGCACTTCGCTTGATAGACTTTTGAGTAACATATTTGATATCAAATTCAGATAGCATCACTTGCCATTTTGACATTCTCAATGACATATGAGGACTATCAAATATATATTTTAATGGATCTATTCGAGAAATTAACCAAGTGGTGTAGTATAACATGTACTGCCTCAACCTCTTGGAAGCCCATACTAATGCACAACAGGTCTTTTCAGTTTCCAGATAGCGGGATTCACATTCATTAAACTTCTTGCTCAAATAATAAATGGCATGTTCTTTCTTTCCAGATTCATTATATTGCCCTAACATTGCCCCAAGTGAAGTGGGTAACACTGTAAGATACAATATTAAAGGACGACCTGGTGTAGGAGGAATTAAAACTGGAGATTTCATTAGATAAGTTTTTATTTTGTCAAAGGCTTCTTGGCATTCTTCATTCCATTCTCCAGGTTGATGTTTTCATAGCAACTTGAATATAGGCTCACAAGTACCAGTCAAATTAGCAATGAATCTAGCAACGTAGTTGAGCTTTCCAAGAAAACTTCTCACTTCCTTTTCAGTTCGGGGAGCTGGTATTTCTTATATCGCCTTCACCTTGTCCGGATCCACCTTTATCCCTTCTCTATTGACAATGAACCCAACTAATTTCCCTGTGGAAGCTCCAAAAATGCATTTATTCGGGTTTAGCTACAACTTGTATTTTTTGAGCCTTTCAAACAGTTTTTGCAAGACTACCACGTGGCTTTCTCCCTCTTTAGACTTAGCGACCATGTCATCTACATACACTTCAATTTCCTTGTGCATCATGTTATGGAACAATGCAACCATAGCACATTGGTAAGTGGCACCGGCATTTTTCAACTCGAATGGCATGACTGTGTAGCAAAATGTTCCCTACGGAGTTATGAACGTAGTTTTTCCTTTGTCATGAACATCCATGAGAATCTGATTATACCCGGAGTATCCATCCATAAATGGAAACCGATGATTCTGGCTATATTATCAACAAAGACATCAATGTGAGGGAGTGGAAAATCATCCTTCGGGCTAGCTTTATTTAGATCCTGATAATCGACACACATCCTGACCTTCCCATCCTTTTTAGGCATAGTCATAATGTTAGTTACCCAATCTGTGTGTCTTGACACCTCCAGAAACCCAGCCTCTAGCTGTTTAGTCACTTCTTCTTTTATCTTTAGTGAAATGCCAGGCCGTATTCTTCTTAACTTTTGCTTTTTCAGTTCAGCTTCTGGATACAAAGGGATCTTTTGTGAAGCAATCTCTAGATCCAATCCTGGCATATCATGATAAGACCATGCGAAAACATCCAGGTATTCTTCGAACAAAGCAATTATTTCTATTCGCTTAGGATTTTCCACTATTTTCAACTTTTTCCTCTCTTCTTTGGTGCCCACGTTAATTACTTTGATCACCCCATTGTTTAAGTCAAATCCTTTTTCCATATGTTCCAGTAATCCTGAAAATTTCTCAATAGTTTCTTCATCCTCTTTAGATTCATAGCTATCACAATTAAGTATAGTAAGAGAATCAATTGATTGGCCTCCAAAGTCCCTTTCATGTGGCACAATTTCTATAGTATTTAAATCCCTGGAAAGCAATTGCGGTGGTTGGAATTCCAAGACAGATAATAGGTAAAATGCAAATAATACAAAGAAAACACAGATTAAAGGGTTGAAAAATAGTGGCAAAGATGAAAAGAGAAAGTAAAAGAACAACGAGTAGAAACAAGAAGAAAGAAAGACATAAAGAAACGTAAAGTGGAATAATAAAGAAAAATCGTTGGATAAACATGCAAGTTCATTCAAATGATGTCTCAAAGTAGCATATATGAAAGCAAAGATAATTAATACAATCCCAGATGATTACTTTGAAGTAATAACATCAATTAATGGTTCAGTTGTCCAATTCATCAGCATCTCATCATGGTTGACGGCATAAGCATTGTCGCATTCTTTAGGCTTATCAACATCCACCATATTGAAGGTTAGACAATAGCTAGTTGCATAACTTTCTTCAGCCATAATCACTTCAGCCAGGTAAGGAAATGTCTCTTTTAGATGAGGGATCTACTTCATCTTCTCTTTTGGTTTTTTTTTTGCTCAAGAGTCATAGTCTTGATCTACTCCTCTAATGATGCCTCATATCCTAAACCAAATCGGTTAGGCTTCTCTAAGATAGGCAGAGGTATTTTGATACCCTGCAACCATGATCCTAGCCTTTTGCCATGCAGATAACCATTTTTGGTCATGATATGAGCCATTACCTGATTGACATCTTATCTTGGGAACCCATTTTCTTCTTGTTTTAGCCCTACAACCTCCAGACTGTGCCATAAACTATTTTCCACTAACTCTATATTTTCAACATATGGAAGTGTAACTGGTTTGGATACTATGATCTCCTTTTCTCCATGGATTGTAATGACTGAGCCATTCTCAATATATTTAACCTTTTGATGCAAGGTTGAAGGAACAGCACCAATATTATTAATCCATGGTCTTCCCAACAGCATATTGTAATCAGACTCAATCTCCATTACTTGGAATAAAACTTCAAATTGGCTTAGGCTAATTTCAAATGGTAGCACCATTTCCCCAAGGATGCTTTTCTTTACTCCATCAAAAGCTTTCACAATCATCACTTGTTGTGAAATATCATCCTTGCTCATTGACAAGTAGCTTAAGTTTGACACTAGTAAGATGTTTTGTAACATCCTAATTTTTAACCTAATACTCTAGAACATATTTAGGTTAATTATTAGTCTATTACTTCATAATTCCCTTTTTACTTTAAATTACTTAGCAGAAAATACGGTAAATAAATTTTTTTTTTTGAATAACAAAAGCAAAGTGAGAGCCGCGTAATGTGACGAGCAAAGGAAGCATATAAGGAAATAAAGCAGCATCTCATAAACATCATATCATAAGGCAGGCAATAGCACATCACTGAACTACATATATTTAATATAATATGCCCATTTATAAAGGGTGGGACTTAGTTTGATACAACACAAGGCAAATACAACTAAAAGGAAAGTACAAGGGAAAGTAAGATGGAAAACATAAAAAGAAACTCCCCTACCCAAGTGTAACTAGAGGGATATCCTCTAAACAAAAGAAGGTTTATCCTCATCTAAGTGGTGTGTGCACTAGTACACGACCATCATCTCCTACCGCGGGCCTCTCTGAAAAAAGGGCACATAACCGATCCACTGGGCTATCTCCGCCGGGGTGGCAACGCGCTGCATCGGCCAGGCATGGGCGCCACGGTGGGGAATCATCCTCACTCGACCTCCATGCACTGGCTGAGTGACAGAGGCCTCGCTACCCTCCCCAAGATCCATCGGTACAGCAGGGGAGGATCCCTTAGATGGAACCTGAGTGGTGGAGTCCTCGAAAGGATCCGTCTCCGAGAATGCAGAGGGAGAATGGGGCACGTACTGTGGCAAGTCCCGAACGACCGAGGCTGGTGGTGGGCTACGGCGGATCCGCTCTTCTCGAGGGTGTGCCCGCTCGAACACTAGATCATCGCCGTAGGGTGAAGCAAGAGAGAATCGGTGAGTATGCACAAGGTGGGTGAAAGGTCGTCCAACAAACATGAACACACGTACAGCACAGCGACCCTCAAAATGGTATGACCAGTGGTCCGGGTCATAGTGCACCTCCCAAACCGGGGTGTCCATGAATACTACAAATGTCACCATCTGAAGACGTGACGAAAGAAAAGGAAAAGATAGAGGGAGTGAGAATCTTGCTAAAGAATCTCAGTAGGGTCTCCTACTACCTAGGTGTCATCATCTACGTCCTCAGGAACCTTGGATTTAGTGTATGAAATAAGTGAGCATGTATAAGTTTCAAATTATAGTTAGCCAAGGTCCGTTTATTTTAGAATGATTCTTAATGTCATGGATGCAACATGGTAAAGAATGTATGCATGACGCTACTTAATGCATGAACAATAATCATAGCATCAAAAGTAACATCATAATAGTGGCATAAAGTGGCAATTGAAAATCTCATAGGGGAAAACTTTCTGACATAACCATCATACTTTTCTTCCTCATAGGGCCACCCTAAAAAACATTCGTTCTAGAGGTGCTCGGCTGAACCGGTGTCACCTAGAACGTGTCACATCTCTAGGTTATGAGCTCATACCTAACTAGTCATCACTAGTTCTTACTTATCAATCCCAATAAGCGTATCATAAGCATAATCATAATCATAATCCTGACTATCTAGTACGGGCTAGGGGGCATTTCTTGGAGGTGCTCGGCCGAACCGGTGTTACCTAAGAATTCATCTTGGTACCGATGTCACATGAGTTCTTTGCAGGTGCTCGGCCGAACCAGTGTCATCCAAGAACTCATCTTAGTACCTCATCTTTCTTAAAATTCTCATAGGTTTTCAAAAAAACTTTCTAAGTCCCCAAATTTGTCAGAAATTTGGCAAAGATAATCAAGAAGACGCTGATTTTTTCCAAATTTACTTTTTTCCACATAACATATAGAACATGTATTCTCAATCATAATTTCATACGTGAACACAATCATTCTCAAATAAAACATATATCCTCATGAAACATAGAAGCTCATTATGTTCTTGGACTTATGGTATCTTATGTTTTGGCCCTTACGGGCCTTAATCTTGAGATGTGGTTACCCCGACATTCTTTATTAACCTCTTATGCATCTAAGGATTCTCTTCTAACAAATCTTACTACCATTTATGTTCTCTAATAAATCTGGGCAGCATCATACTCAAAGGACAGAATTGTATGTCTATGATTACGGGATTCTAGAAACTACGTTTTAGACCCTTTCTCGGTTTCGTCTTCACCTAAGGCGCTATAAATTAAATCTAAACCAATTATGAGGCGTTCCTAAGCCTTTGAACTAATTATAAACCATGTTTACCACATTATGAGGTTGCTGGACAGAATCCAGAAATTAAATGTTCTAAGAGTTCTAAAATTGCATTTTTTACGGTTTTCTAGTTGTTAGTTTCTCTATAGGCTCTAAAAAGCAATCCTACTTCAAATGTAACCAAATTTTTCATGATTAAACAATCCTAAATTGAAGGTTAACACACTAAAACAGTTTTGGCATTGGCTAGGAATCAATGGGTCAAAACTATGTTGAAAACACAACTTTACGGTTTTTCTATAAAGCTAGTTTCTTTCCTAACGTGTATAAAAGTGTTCCTACCTCATCATATATCATTTCCACACATTCTAACACATCAAAACATCATCATACAGTAGCACACTCATCATGGCAGAACCGAAAACTTCAAGTCACAATAAGATACATATTTTGTCATTCTAAAGCATATAAATTGCTAGTTTCTCTTGGAATCATTTTAGGACTTCTAAAACTCTTTGCAAACCATTTTACTTTATCAAGAGGCTAAAAACAACCTTAGGTCAGTAACCAATTTAACTCTTCTTTGGAAGAGGATTAAAATCATAAGTCTTATTGAATATAGCTTTATAAAACTTTTGAGGCTTAACGAAAATCCTAGAACATAGGTTATTGGCCCTTGTAACTAGATGAAACTCACTCCAAGCTCATCATCATCACATGGCCGAAATTATGCATTCAAAGAATGCTTCCATATTAAACTTTAACTTGAGATAAAATGGACAAGTCTTTGAGCTCTAAGGTCTTTAGGTGATGATAAAGGTAAATATGCTATGCACTTTATTCTTATTCTTCATTATAAATTAAAGTGAGAACTTTAAGGTAAGTATGCAAGACTTGAAAGTAAATATGCAAGGCTTGAATTTAAATATGCAAGGCTTGAATTTAAATATGCAAGCAAGACTTGAAATTAAATATGCAAAGCTTGAAATTAAATATGCAATGCAAGTCCATTTCTTTATTTTAGTGCTCTAGGCCCAGCAACAATCAACTTTAAGGCTGAAATAGAAAGGCTTTGAGATTAAATTAGGTGATATGCAAGTCTTGTTTTAATCTTTGAATCCTTAGGTGATGACTTGAAAATAAAGATGCAAAGCAAGAACATAAACATGAGTGCAAGCTCAAAGTAAATGTGCAAGTTCATTTTATCTTATTAGAGCTCATTCAAGACTTTGAAAGGACTTAACCTTAACCCAAACTCATCATGACAAGGTAAAGTGAAGCTAGAGTTCTTAGAACTCAAAATAACATTCCTTAAAAATATAACCATAAATGAATATTATAACACCTTTTATGAGAACTCAAGTTTTAGAGATTTTTTTGTGGTGAACATATAGTTTCCATCTAGAACTCTTATCATCAAGCTATCATGTTGGACCATCCAAGTTGGTTGGCCAAAAATCATGAAGAAAAGAAAGGGAAGGAACCGAAAATTTCAAGAGCAAGAAGGAACCATTTTGAAACTCTAGAGACCATGATCTTGATGATGCCTTAACATTAACATCATGGGTCCTCATCATCGAGTTCATGTAACCATTTTAAAACCATCATCGATGTTAAAGATTTCAAGGCTCAAGAAAGAAAGAACTATAAACATTCTTAACTTAAGAACAAAGATCAAGCTTTAGAGGTTGTTCAAGTGATGAACATCATCATGAAACCCTCATCATCAAGCTCTCATTCCCTTGGTTTCAAAGGCTCATGGCCAAAAATGAGAAAGGAAAAGGAAGAAGAAAAGAAGTTCCAAAACGATTCAAGAGAAACTATAAATCACATAACTAGATTAAGAACTTTAAATAAAAGAAACACTTGAAAGAAAATCCCTACTAAGTGAAATGATGTTGGAGAGGATGAAGAAGATGAAGAAGTTTAAAGAAGAAGAGCTCTTGGTCTTTGAGAGAAAAGAAAATCTTTGAGTGCTCTAAACTTTGCAAATGAACTAAAGGTGTTTCAAGTTTGCTCAAGGGTGCTATTTATTGAGAAATGAAACAAATGAAAGGTGCAAAGGAGGGAGGGAGGTTTCGGCCATGGGGAGGCAGCCCATGTGTTCCATGAAGTGAGATGTTGTGATCTTGAGGCATGGTAAGGTATGGTTCAAGGTATGGTGAGATATGGTTCAAGGCATGGCTCAAAGCATGGCTCAAGGAGTGTTTAAAATTTAAAACATGTGATGGAATTTAGGGAGGGCTGGCCGAAAATGCATCAGCCATGGGGGAGGATTTCTTGCATTTTAATTGTGGTTTAGAGGCGTGTTTAGTTGTATCTTTGATTAGGATTAAGATTAGGAATTTGTAAGAAAGTGTTTAGGTGAGGTAATGGTTAATTAGGGAAAAGACTAGATTTAGGGGGTGGTCTTGCTAAATTAATATAGTCAAACTCCATTAACAAAGAATTCAATGCCAACACAATTCCTTGATTTAGGGAATTGGAAAGAGGAAATACTATTTAAGATTCCAAGATTAGGAATCTTGAGTTTTAAAAAGAGATTTAGGTTTAATCTAAGCAATTTTAGGTCATAATTAATTTTATTAACTCATTTCGACTCTAGATTAATTATGGAAATTAATTAATCTTTGATTAGAGCCTAATATTGCTTAGGTTTGCTTAATTACGTCATTAAGTTCAAACGGCACTATCCTAGGGGCAAAATCGTAATTTTTCATAAAAACTACCCGGGACCACCGGGACTTGAACAGAGACCTTTAAACACATAAAAACATTGTTTTAAACCTTCGGGGAAAGTTTCGGGCTCAAACGGCACTTTTACCCGTGTAAAAACGCTCTAAGGGTATTTTGGTCATTTTGACCCGAAACTGCAGAAAACGAGATTTTCGTTTCTGAAATCACTCAAGGATCATCCAATCCCCTTCAAGCATTGAGTCGACCCTTCGAGGACTGCCGGGCCGACCATCCTTGAATTCCATACGGAAAATGACCTCAGGGGCAATAGAGACAAAATGTAGGACTGGTGCCAACAGTTCATCACGAAAGAAAGGACTCACTGAGCCGAAATCACTAACTAATACTAATAGAATAGAAATAGAACTGTCT